>LR824623.2:5000-5327500 GCA_902829305.4 Spodoptera exigua
AACGACAGGCAGCCGTGCCGCCGATCGAGCCAGTCGTTCAGGACGGGCCCGATGGCGTCCAGCGTCCGGCGGCCAAACGCTGCGGAGGCGAGTTCCTCAGCCCAGTGCCGAGTGATGGCCTCCCTAACCTCATCCCGCACATTTTCCCGTTCCCTTGAGCACGGGGAACGGTTGAGCGCCCTCTGCTCTGCCGTCCAGTCGTACACCCTGGCGAGCACCCAAGCCTCGAGTTCCCAAGGAGGGGTTCCCGCCAGAGCGCACGCCGCTGCGAAACCCACTGTGCGATATGCCCTCGCCACCCGCTGTGCAATGGCCCTTTGTGGCCTGCGGATGGCAGCGACGTTCTCCCGTCTGCACAGTGAGTCCGCCCAGATAGGTGCCCCATATAGGGCCATGCTCTTGAGAATGCCGGCGTATAAACGCCGACATTGGTCGCCAGGTCTCCCGAGGTTAGGGAGGAGCCACGAGAGGGCGCCCGCAGTCCTCAATAGGCGCGTCGACAGCCCACTGAAGTGTGCGCTGAAGCGCCACTTGCTATCGAGGACTAGGCCCAGGTACTTGATCTGGGCCTGCACCCCAATGCGGACACCCTCCACGTGGATGTGGGCGTCAGGCGGTTGGCGTTGCCGGGACCCGTGGAAGAACACGGCCTCGGTCTTGTGCAGCGCCACCGTCAAACCTAGGCGGGAGACTCTCTCCACCACCTGTGAACCGCCTGCCGAGGCCAAGCTGGCCGCCTCTCCGAAATTTCTCCCCCGGGCAGTGAGGAGCGTGTCGTCTGCATAGCAGATGACAGACGTGCCACGGGGGAGGTTGCCCCGCAAGAGCCAGTCGAACCCGATGTTCCACAGGAGTGGTCCTAGAACTGAGCCCTGCGGAACACCGGACTCGACGCGGTACCTTCGCAGCTGGCCAGACTTGTCCACCAGAAGGACAGTGCGGTCCCGCAGGTAGTCCGCCAAGAGTGCCCGTAAATACAGAGGCACCCCATGGAAGCGGAGCGCCTCTAGGATGGTGGAGTGGGGAATGGAGTTGAAGGCGTTGGATATGTCGAATGACACCGCCAACAATCCATCCCCCGCATCCATCGCCTCCCTCGCCTGCCCCTTGAGTCGGGAGAGGGCGTCCACTGTCGAGCGCTCAGCTCGAAAACCGAACTGGGCGTCCGCTAGGTCCGGGCCAATCGTGCACAAGTGCTGGTTGATGCGGGCGGCGACGATCCGCTCGAACATTTTACCGACCTCATCAAGCAAAACGATGGGTCGGTACGCCGATGGGGAGTCAACCGGCCGCCCTTCCTTCCGAAGGAGGCACAATTGGCCCTCTTTCCAAGGCTTCGGGAACCTTTCACAAGTCAGGCAAGCACTGAATAGGTCCCGAAACCTTTCCCCCATCTGTGTGGCAGCGATGGCCACCACCTTTGCGGGGACGCCGTCCGGACCTGGGGCCGTCTTCTTCCCTCGGAGGCAGAAGGCCGCCCTCTCCAACTCTTCCTCCGTCACTGGAGGGACCTCCTCGTCAGCCGAATACACAGCCCGCGTGCCGCTCATGACTGGCGGAGCGAAGTTGCTGTCCCTGCGCGGAAACAGGGACTGGACCACCCCATCCAGCAACGACGGCTCGAGGGTCTCCGACAATGGAGGGCCGTACGGGCGCAGTTTATTGCGCGCCGCTCTGTACGGCCTGCCAAAGGGATCAGCGTCTAGGCCGTCAGCCATCTCCTCCCTCGCGCGATCTTGTGCTGCGCCCATTTGGGCCGTCAGCTCCCTCTTTGCCTCCACATAGGCCGCGTAAAGGCGGTCCTCGTTGGCAAGGTCGCGGAGGCGCCGCCGCCGGCTCCTTGTGTAAGCCCGCCTGGCCCTCACACATGCGGCCCGCAGCCGTGTCAGCTCCTCCGACCACCAGTAAACCGCACGTCGGGGAGGCCGACGGTGAGACCGGGGCATGCTAGAATTGCACACCTCGGTCAGGGAGTCCCTCAACTGGACTGCCGTGGCATCCACATCGTGGACGTCGACAGGAGACGACAGCCAGTCTTGGACGAACGCCGCCTCCGCTGCAGCTTCCCGGTCCAGGCGGGTAAGCGCCCACCGCGGGAAATGCGACCGACCCTCGCGCGGCCTAGGAGAGCCCTGGGTGGAGATGTCGAACCGCACATATCGGTGGTCAGACAAAGTCTCCACCCGCTCCACCCGCCAGTCCACTACACGAGCCGCCAAAGAAGGGGAGGCAAAGGCGAGATCGACGATGGAGCCCCCCTCCCGCCGCACGCAGGTGTGGACTGTGCCTCTATTTAGGAGGGACAGTCCGGATGAGACGGACCAGGTCTCCACCTCGCGTCCTCGTGCATCGGTGGTCGGGTTGCCCCATGTCACCGACTTGGCGTTGAAGTCGCCCACGACAAGCACCCGCCGCTGCGCCACTCTACCTGCCACCCTGGTGAGACCGTCGAGATAGTGCTCGAACTCCGAGAGAGGGCGGTTTGGGGAGAAATACACCCCCACAAGAGCTATCTCTCCCCATGCGGCGGCCACGTATCCCGGTCCCCTCTCTAAAAGCGAGAGGGGTGGGGAGTCCGTGGGAGACCGCGTTACCAATGCCACCGAACCGTTGTCGTCACCCAGCCAGTTGCCAGGGACAGAGTACGGCTCGGCGACAACCGCCACGTCCACCAACCACTCCGCAAAGGTTTGGACCAGCAGGTCCTGGGCCGCTCTACAGTGATTGGTGTTCGCCTGAAGAACACGTCTTAGTTGCCCAGCCATTAATCCGTGTTCATGGCACTTCCCTCGGTGACCAGCACTGGAACTGGGGCTTCAGTGGCGGCAGCAGTAGTGGCAGGTCGCATCGGCGCCTGCGCTTTGCCCTTCTTTAGGGGAGGACGGCATTTCCTTCCTGTCATCACGTGGTCAGATGGACGACCGTTGGCAGCACACACAGCGCAATGCGGAGCAGTAGCCCTGCAGGTGGCCGACCTATGCCCCTCCTTACCGCAGCGGAAACACAGCTCCTTGCGCTCGGCAGACGACGGACAAAGAGCCCGGGTGTGACCGATGCCGAAGCACTTAAAACAGCGCATCGGCTCGTCCTCAAGCGCTCGGACACCACCCGAGCTAAGCCCCACTGGCAGGCGACCCTTGGCGAGGACCGCCTTGGCACACGCGATGGGGCACTCCAATCGCATCGTGCCCATACCCCCGCGGCCTGGTCTAATGGCGCGGCCCTTGATCGATTCGACGGCGCAGCCCCCCGCCGCCGCAACCGCGGTTACTACCTCTTCTTGGGTGACTGTGTCGTCGAGATCGGTCACCTCAAGAGCCACACATTTCACCGGCCTCAAGACCTTGGCCGTGTCTGCGACAGCCTCTCTGAGCTTCGCCGCAAAGAGTTCCGCCTTGGTTCCACCTTGGGCCCCGGAGAACTCGAAGATACGAGCCCCCGTTTGGGTCTTCCGGCACGTGACCCTACCCGCTCCGAGTTGCGCGGGGTCAACGTTGGTACGAGCCCGCCTCAACACAGACTCGTACGTCTCCCCTCGCTGTGCTGCCTCTGGGGTCAACGTGACCACCACGGCTGCGGTTTTTGGAGGAAGAGGGAGTTTCTTCCTCTTTTCCACTGCGGCTGCAGGCTTGACTGCAGGGGGCTTGGGGGCCGACTTCTTCCCCTTCTTCTTCCTCGACACCACCTTCACCCACGGCTGGTTAGATGGGGTGGTGGAGGGAAGGAGTGGGTCCTCCCTAGGTAGGGTTTGAGGGGCTGTCTGGGCAGTCGGGGCGGCCGGGGTGGTCTTCTTGCCCTTACCCTTTCCTTTGCCCTTGGGTTGCTCCCGCTGGGCTGGAGCCGTTGAAGGACCCGGTGCGCCAGGGGTCCTCTCAGGCACCCTATCCGATGCGAGCGGAGGGCGGAGCCGCTTCTCTGGCAGAAGCCGGTCCTCTATGCCCGCGAAGCAGGCTCTGGTGAAAGCCCTTTCCTCCATGATGACCTTGCGGATTATATCCTCAAGGTTCGAGGGGGCGAGCATTGACGCTGGACCTTCCGACGTCCCCTCAGGCCGGGCCATGAGCTCGGCAACGCGCGCGTGCAGCGCCGACACCTCTTTTTGCAGGCGATCCACCTTCGCCTGCAGTTGCCGCGTTTCGTCGGAGGTGGTGCGCTGCGCCAACTCCTTTACGATGCCGAGCAAGCTCGCTGCCCGGCATTTCAGGGCCTTCTGAAAGGTCCCTTTCAGATTGGAGGACTTGGATGCCACCTCCAAGATCTCCTCCTGGTCCTCAAGAGCCATGCGCTCCATTTCCTCTACGGAGTGGTCCGCGTAGAGGACGCTGGAGGCGCCGTAGCCAGCCTTGGCTCTGGTGGTTCGGGTCCGCTGTTCTTTTGAAGCGATCCTCTCCTCCAGGTCCGCCTGTACAACCGCCCGCTTTGGGGGCTTCTCCGCTTGGTCCGGAGAGCCTCTCGAGTCCTGCCTGAGGAAGGCCCGCTTTCTGGACTGGCGTGTAGAACCGCCAGTCGTGCCACTCAAAACCGACTCGTTGTCAGATAAGTCCGACACCATGTCACCGCCTCGTAACAAACTTGCCGCAGATGGTGCGCGGCTGGTCTCCGATGCCGAAGCATCCCGGGACTTGGGTTGGCCCTGAGAAGGGCCTTTAGGTTGGCCCTGAGAAGGGCCTTTGGGTTGGCCCTGAGAAGGGCCTTTTGGGAGAAAACGCCCGGAGGCGTCCCTCAAGGGTTGTGGCATTGCCACCAACAATATCGAGAGCTCACGACAACTTAAGCAACCGATTCACAGCGTTCGTTAGCCGCCGGCCTGCCACTCCGTTACGGTGGTCAGGCGCGACGTTGCCCAGGGGTCACTACGAGGAAGTCAACGCTGTGGGGGGACCCCCAACCTAACCTAACCTAACCTAACCTAACCTAACCTAACCTAACCTTTTTTTTTTTTTTTTTTTTTTTTTTTTTTTTTTTTTGCGGCACTGGGAAAAATGCTATTACGCATACCCTTCCCGTCGGGGGACGGGAGAGGGTTATGTGGGACTCCCCGGTAAAGTCGTTCCCGGTATACCCACTAAAAAACCCAGTGGCACTCCGGCCTCGCCTGAGTGGAGGGGGTCTGGGAATCCATGACGTCCAGTCCCCCACCGGCGACTGCCCGCCTCATGGCAGGCCCCTCAAATCCCCCCTAGCAGGGAGGAGCCTTTATGATGGCCGGAGCACGGGTGATTCGTGCGATGCAGGCGCTTGCGCCCCCGCGCTTGTCGCCCGCTGATCACCCCCTGGAGCAGGTGACGACGGACGTTGTGTACGCCGTCTTCGTCCGCCCCTTCTTCGCTGTCGGAGCGGCGCTGCGAGAGGATCTTCTTCCCGCATGCGCTCCGCCGCCTCCTTCTGTGACATGACGTCCTCACAGAAGGAGGCCACCGCTGCCCATGCCTCCTCACTCCCCAGCATGGATGTTATTATGCTGGGAAGTGAGAGGTCGTCCCCGACCACTGCCACCAAGGCGCGGCGGGGTTCATCCCACGATGGGCACACCTCTAGGGTGTGCTCTGCAGTATCCACCGCGGCGCCACAGTGGTGGCATTGTGGCGATTCTTCCCTCCCAATTCTGTGCAGGTATGACCCGAAGCAACCATGCCCGGACAGTACCTGCACCAGACGAAAAGACAGGCAGCCGTGCTGCCGATCGAGCCAGGCATTCAAGACGGGCCCGATGGCGTCCAGTGTCCGTCGGCCGAACGTTGAGGAGGCTAGATCTTCAACCCAGTGCCGGGTGATTGCCTCCCTAACCTCATCCCGCACATTTTCCCGTTCCCTTGGACACGGGGAACGGTTGAGCGCCCTCTGCTCTGCCGTCCAGTCGTACACCCTGGCGAGGACCCAAGCCTCGAGTTCCCAAGGAGGAGTTCCTGCCAGAGCGCACGCTGCCGCGAAACCCACTGTGCGATATGCCCTCGCCACCCGCTGTGCAATGGCCCTTTGTGGCCTGCGGATGGCGGCGACGTTCTCCCGTCTGCACAGTGAGTCCGCCCAGATAGGTGCCCCATATAGGGCCATGCTCTTGAGAATGCCGGCGTATAAACGCCGGCATTGGTCGCCGGGTCTCCCGAGGTTAGGGAGGAGCCACGAGAGGGCGCCCGCAGTCCTCAATAAGCGCGTCGACAGCCCACTGAAGTGTGCGCTGAAGCGCCACTTACTATCGAGGACTAGGCCCAGGTACTTCATCTGGGCCTGCACCCCAATGCGGACACCCTCTACATAGATATGGGCGTCGGGCGGTTGACGCTGCCGGGGCCCATGGAAAAACACGGCTTCGGTCTTGTGCAGCGCCACCGTCAACCCAAGGCGGGAGACTCTCTCCACCACCTGTGAACCGCCCGCCGAGGCCAAGCTGGCCGCCTCTCCGAAATTCCTCCCCCGGGCAGTAAGGAGCGTGTCGTCTGCGTAGCAGATGACAGACGTGCCACGAGGGAGGTTGCCCCGCAAGAGCCAGTCGAATCCGATGTTCCACAGGAGTGGTCCTAGAACAGAGCCCTGCGGAACACCGGACTCGACGCCGTATCTTCGCAGCTGCCCAGACTGGTCCACCAGAAAGACAGTGCGGTCACTCAGGTAGTCCGCCAAGAGTGCCCGTAAATACAGAGGCACCCCATGGAAGCGGAGCGCCTCTAGGATGGTGGAGTGGGGAATGGAGTTGAAGGCGTTGGATATGTCGAATGACACCGCCAACAATCCATCCCCCGCATCCATCGCCTCCCTCGCCTGCCCCTTGAGTCGGGAGAGGGCGTCCACTGTCGAGCGCTCAGCTCGAAAACCGAACTGGGCGTCCGCTAGGTCCGGGCCAATCGTGCACAAGTGCTGGTTGATGCGGGCGGCGACGATCCGCTCGAACATTTTACCGACCTCATCAAGCAAAACGATGGGTCGGTACGCCGATGGGGAGTCAACCGGCCGCCCTTCCTTCCGAAGGAGGCACAATTGGCCCTCCTTCCAAGGCTTCGGGAACCTCTCACAAGTCAGGCAAGCACTGAATAGGTCCCGAAACCTTTCCCCCATCTGTGTGGCAGCGATGGCCACCACCTTTGCGGGGACGCCGTCCGGACCTGGGGCCGTCTTCTTCCCTCGGAGGCAGAAGGCCGCCCTCTCCAACTCTTCCTCCGTCACTGGAGGGACCTCCTCGTCAGCCGAATACACAGCCCGCGTGCCGCTCATGACTGGCGGAGCGAAGTTGCTGTCCCTGCGCGGAAACAGGGACTGGACCACCCCATCCAGCAACGACGGCTCGAGGGTCTCCGACAATGGAGGGCCGTAAGGGCGCAGTTTATTGCGCGCCGCTCTGTACGGCCTGCCAAAGGGATCAGCGTCTAGGCCGTCAGCCATCTCCTCCCTCGCACGATCCTGTGCTGCGCCCATTTGGGCCGTCAGCTCCCTCTTTGCCTCCACATAGGCCGCGTAAAGGCGGTCCTCGTTGGCAAGGTCGCGGAGGCGCCGCCGCCGGCTCCTTGTGTAAGCCCGCCTGGCCCTCACACATGCGGCCCGCAGCCGTGTCAGCTCCTCCGACCACCAGAAAACCGCACGTCGGGGAGGCCGACGGTGAGACCGGGGCATGCTAGAATTGCACACCTCGGTCAGGGAGTCCCTCAACTGGACTGCCGTGGCATCCACATCGTGGACGTCGACAGGAGACGACAGCCAGTCTTGGACGAACGAGGCCTCCGCTGCAGCTTCCCGGTCCAGGCGGGTAAGCGCCCACCGCGGGAAATGCGACCGACCCTCGCGCGCCCTAGGAGAGCCCTGGGTGGAGATGTCGAACCGCACATATCGGTGGTCAGACAAAGTCTCCACCCGCTCCACCCGCCAGTCCACTACACGAGCCGCCAAAGAAGGGGAGGCAAAGGCGAGATCAACGATGGAGCCCCCCTCCCGCCGCACGCAGGTGTGGACTGTGCCTCTATTTAGGAGGGACAGTCCGGATGAGACGGACCAGGTCTCCACCTCGCGTCCTCGTGCATCGGTGGTCGGGTTGCCCCATGTCACCGACTTGGCGTTGAAGTCGCCCACGACAAGCACCCGCCGCTGCGCCACTCTACCTGCCACTCTGGTGAGACCGTCGAGATAGTGCTCGAACTCCGAGAGAGGGCGGTTTGGGGAGAAATACACCCCCACAAGAGCTATCTCTCCCCATGCGGCGGCCACGTATCCCGGTCCCCTCTCTAAAGCGAGAGGGGTGGGGAGTCCGTGGAAGACCGCGTTACCAATGCCACCGAACCGTTATCGTCACCCAGCCAGTTGCCAGGGACAGAGTACGGCTCGGCGACAACCGCCACGTCCACCAACCACTCCGCAAAGGTTTGGACCAGCAGGTCCTGGGCCGCTCTGCAGTGGTTGGTGTTCGCCTGAAGAACACGTTGATGAAGTCCAGCCATTATTCCGTGTTCATTGCGCTTTCCTCGGAGGCCGGCACTGGAACTGGGGTTTCAGTGGCGGCGGCAGCAGTGGCAGGTCGCACCGGCGCCTGCACTTTGCCCTTCTTCAATGGCGGACGGCATTTCCTGCCCGTCATCACATGGTCAGCTGGACGACCATTGGCAGCACATACAGCGCAATGCGCAGCAGAAGCCTTGCAGGTGGCCGACCTGTGCCCCATCTTTCCGCAACGGAAGCAGAGCTCCTTGCGCTCGGCAGACGACGGACAGAGAGCCCGGGTGTGACCGATCCCGAAGCACTTGAAGCAGCGCATCGGCTCGTCCTCAAGCGCTCGGACCCCACCCGAGCTAAGCCCCACTGGCAGGCGACCCTTGGCGAGGACTGCCTTGGCACATGCGATGGGACACTCCAAACGCATCGTGCCCATACCCCCGCGGCCTGGTCTAATGGCGCGTCCCTTGATCGATTCGACGGCGCAGCCCCCCGCCGCCGCAATCGCGGCTGCCACCTCTTCTTTGGTGACTGTGTCGTCGAGGTCGGTCACCTCAAGAGCCACACATTTCACCGGCCTCACGACCTTGGCCGTGTCCGTGACAGCCTCCCTTAATTTTGAGGCAAAGAGGTCCGCCTTGGTGCCGCCTTGAGCCCCGGAGAACTCGAAAATACGAGCCCCCGTTTGGGTCTTCCGGCACGTGACCCTACCCGCCCCGAGTTGTGCAGGGTCGACGTTGGCACGAGCCCGCCGCAACACGGACTCGTACGTCTCCCCTCGCTCCGCTGCTTCTGGGGTCAGCGTGACCACGACGGCTGCGCTTTTCGGAGGAAGAGGGAGTTTCTTCCTCTTTTCCACTGCGGCTGCAGGCTTGGCTGCAGGGGGCTTGGGGGCCACTTTCTTCTTCCCCTTCCGCTTCCTCGGCACCACCTTTGTCCAAGGCTGGTTGGATAGGGTGGTTGAGGGCAGGAGTGGGTCCTCTCTCGGAAGGTCCTGAGGGACCGTCTGGGCAGTCGGGGCGGCCGGGGTGGTCTTCTTCCCCTTACCCTTTCCCTTGCCCTTGGACTCCCGCTGGACTGGGGCCGTTGATGGACCCGGTGCGCTAGGGGTCCTCTCGGATACCTTATCCGCCGCGAGTGGAGGGCGAAGCCGCTTCTCCGGAAGTAGCCGGTCCTCGATGCCCGCGAAGCAGGCCCTGGTGAATGCCCTCTCCTCCATTACTACCTTGCGGATAATATCCTCAAGGTTCGAGGGGGCGGGCATCAGCGCTGGACCTTCCGATGTCCCCTCGGGCCGGGCCATGAGCTCGGCAACGCGCGCGTGCAACGCCGACACCTCTTTCTGCAGGCGATCCACCTTCGTCTGCAGTTGCCGCGTTTCGTCGGAGGTGGTGCGCTGCGCCAACTCCTTTACGATGCCGAGCAAACTCGCTGCCCGGCATTTCAGGGCCTTCTGAAAGGTCCCTTTCAGATTGGAGGACTTGGAAGCCACCTCCAAGATCTCAAGTTGATCCTCCAGAGCCATGCGCTCCATTTCCTCTACGGAATGGTCCGCGTAGAGGACGCTGGAGGCGCCGTAGCCAGCCTTGGCTCTAGTGGTTCGGGTCCGCTGCTCTTTGGCGGCGATTCTCTCCTCCAAGTCCGCCTGAATAACCGCCCGCTTTGGAGGCTTCTCCGCTTGGTCTGGAGAGCCTCTGGAGTCCTGCCTCAGGAACGCCCTCTTCCTCGACTGGCGAGTCGAACCACAGTTCGTACCACTTACGATGGACTCAGTGTCAGAAAGGTCCGACACGATGTCGCAGCCTCGAGTGAGACTCGCCGCAGATGGTGCGCGGCTGGTCTCAGATGCAGATGCATCCCGTGACTTGGATTGGCCCTGAGAAGGGCCTTTGGGTTGGCCCTGAAAAGGGCCTTTGGGTTGGCCCTGAGAAGGGCCTTTTGGGAGAAAACGCCCGGAGGCGTCCCTCAAGGGTTGTGGCATTGCCACCAACAATATCGAGAGCTCACGACAACTTAAGCAACCGATTCACAGCGTTCGTTAGCCGCCGGCCTGCCACTCCGTTACGGTGGTCAGGCGCGACGTTGCCCAGGGGTCACTACGAGGAAGTCAACGCTGTGGGGGGACCCCCAACCTAACCTAACCTAACCTAACCTAACCTAACCTAACCTTTTTTTTTTTTTTTTTTTTTTAACGGGGGGAAATCCTCATGGACTTCCTCCGCCTGGGGAGAGGCGGAGGGGCGTGCCGGACTCTTACCGGCTAAAACCACCCCGGTGTCTCCTCGCACGTGCGCGCGGGGCCGCGGGAATCCACATTCTTCCGCAGCCCCACACTAGTGCTGGCCCGGTCTGTCCGGGCCTCGTCTCTAGCACGGGGTAGTGAGGTGTTCGACTACCCCGTGCATCCTCTTAGAGGCGCGCGTAGACACCGCGCGCGCCTTCGCCTCGGGTCCATCGGATAGGGGGCGGGGACTTCCCCAAGTCCATCGCCCCTGGACCCATTCATGGGGGGCGGAAGAGGGCGTTATCCGCCCTTCTTCTGCGCCCGGTGCGTCTTCTGCGGCCTGGGAAGAGAGTGGAGATCTCCCTCTCCCGTTCCGCAGCTTCCTTCTGCGACATCACGTCCTCGCAGAAGGACACCACCGCGTCCCACGACTCTGCGCTACCGACCATACTACGAACCACGGCCGGCAGCGACAGATCGCCTCCTACTTCTGATGTGAGGGCACGGCGCTGCTCCTCCCAAGCCACACACTCGGCGAGCGTGTGTTGCGCCGTGTCCTCCCCACAATGGACGCAGTGGTGGCACCGAGCGTCCGGCTCCCTGTCTATGCGACACAGGTACTTGCCGAAGCAACCGTGCCCCGACAATACCTGTGTCACCCTGAACGACAGGGAGCCATGCCTTCTCCCGAGCCAGTCGTCGAGTACTGGCCGGATCGCCTCGACGGTAGCGAGGCCGGCGGTAGGGCGCAGAAGCCTCTGCCGCCATTCCGCCACCAGGACCTGACGGAGCTCCTCTCGGCGCCGCGCGATCTGCCGCTGCACCGGTCTCGAGCCCCGTGCCCGCTCTTCCTCGCGCCATCGATATAATGACGCGAGTACTTTCGCCTCTAGGTCCCAGGGCGGGGATCCGGCCAGGACGCAAGCCGCCTCGTAGGAGATCGTGCGATACCCGCGGACGACTCTGACGGCCATCGCCCTCTGCGGCTTCCGCAGAATGGCGAGAGTACTGGCCGTCATGTCGAGCGCCCACACAGGGGCCCCATACAGGGCCATGGATCGCACGATTCCCACGTACAACCGCCTACAGGCGGCGCTCGGGCCCCCCAAGTTGGGAAGCAACGTTGAAAGCGCGCCCGCTGCACCCATCAGCTTGGGCGCCAGCCGCCGGAAGTGGGGACCGAATTCCCAACGGCTGTCGAGCACCAATCCCAGGTACTTCATGGTGGACTCGACAGCTATCCGGGTCCCACTGACCACGATGTGTGATCCCGGCGCCGGCGCGCGTCGGGGGCCATGAAACACCATGGCCTCCGACTTGTTCAGGGCCACCTCCAGGCCCAGGCGCCGGATGCGGTTCACCACCTGTGACACCGCAGCCGTGGCTATCAACGTCGCTTCCCTGTGCGAGCTCCCCCGGGCAGTGACAAGCGTGTCGTCCGCGTAACACGTCAAGTCGGCGCCCGACGGGAGTTCGCCTCTCAGCACCCAGTCGTATCCGATGTTCCACAGGAGCGGTCCCAGGACCGATCCCTGTGGGACACCGCACGACGTGAGGCGCCGACCGGCACCGTCACGTCCCCGATAGGTGACGCATCTACCTTCCAGGTAAGCCCCTACTGTACGGCGGAGGTAGGGAGGCACACGATGGTAATGCAGCGCCTCCCGAATACAACTCCAGGGCAGGGTATTGAAGGCGTTGGAGATGTCCAAGGACACCGCCAGCACCACCCCACCCCGGGACACCGTTTCCTCCACCAGGGCCCTCACGCGCATGATGGCATCTATGGTGGAGCGCCCCCGACGAAACCCAAACTGGTTCTCGTCTAGGTTCGGCCCCTCCCTGCACAAGTGGCTGACGAGGCGATCTGCGATAATACGCTCAAAAAGTTTGCCCGCCTCGTCTAGCAACACTATGGGCCGATACGCGGACGGCGAGTCCGCGGGGCGCCCCTCCTTCCTGAGCAGGACCAGCCTCCCCTCCTTCCACACACTGGGAAACTGGCCCCGCTCGAGACATGCCGTGAAGAGCCCCCTCAGCTGGGGCTCTAGCTCCTTCAGAGCTAAGACGAGAGCTCGACCAGGAACTCCGTCGGGTCCGGGCGCTGTGTTCTTGGCCCGGAGTCGCGACACGGCCGCTCTCGTCTCTGCTTGCGTCACCTCGGGGACATCGGTGCTCTCCTCTTCTGGAGAGTCTGTGGCTGAGGGCGAAGCCATCGCCGGGGGAACGTGTCCCGCTCGCTCAGGGAAGAGGGCCGACACTACCGCCTCTAGCAACTGGGGTTGCATCGTCTGGGTGAGTGGAGGCGCCCAGGCCCGCAGCTTGCCCCGTGCCCAACGGTAGGGGCGCCCCCACGGATCCCGATCCAGGGACCCCAGTAGCTCTTCCCTGGCACGCGACTTTGAGTCGCCGATGGCCAGCCACAGAGTCTCTTTGGACGCGCGGTACACCTCATACAGCGCGTCCTCCTCGGCGGGATCCCGTCGACGTCGCCTCCGGTATCGAGTGTACTGGCGGCGAACCGCAACGCACTCGACGCGCAGCCGCGCGATCTCTGCGGTCCACCAGTACACCTGGCGCCTTGCGGACTGTTGGCGGACGCGGGGCATGGACGCGTCGCAGATCTGCGTCATCGCCCCGCGAAACCACAGCGCCACCGCCTCGACGTCGACGGGTCCGTTCGTCGCCGACTCCCAGGTCCAGGACTGGACTAAGGCAGCTTCCTCGAGTAGCTCCTTGTCGATGCGCTTAAGCGCCCAACGCGGGCCGTCGTTAATCGGGGTTGTTGGATGGCGGCCGCTCGCGGTCTGGGCGGAGACGTCGAACCGGATATACCGATGGTCCGACAACGTCTCCACCTCCACGGCGACACGCCAGTCGCGGACTCGGCTGGCGACAGAGGGGCTAGCGAACGAGACGTCCACTATCGAACCGCCCCGCTGCCGCACGCACGTAAATTCCGAACCCCGATTTAGGACGACCAGACCGGTCGTCACCGCCCACTCTTCCAGCACCTCGCCCCGAGGGTCAGTGACCGGAGATCCCCACGCCGATGACTTAGCGTTGAGATCCCCAAGCACCAGAACGGGACGAGGGTGATGGCGGCCTACGACGGCGCCCAACTCGACAAGGAAACCCTCAAAGTCGGCGAGACTCTTGTTGGGGGAGAAATACGCCCCCACAACGACGATACCGCCCGACACCGCAGCAACCCAGCCGCGGCCCCGAGACGGGTCGATCAGAGTCTCGCCAATAATGGCCACCAAACCGTCAGTGCACCCCAACCAGTTGTCACGGGCGGGGATGAAATACGGTTCGGCGACCACAGCCACGTTGATCGACCACTCTGCCATGCTCTGGAGTAGGAGATCCTGAGCTCTGGCACAGTGGTTGATGTTGCCCTGGAGGAAGTGGAGTTGTGCCATTATTGACATTCCATTCCCTCGGCAACGGTCCTGGGCCGGGAGTCGGCCGCGGAGCTACTAGCCTGCGGGGGGGTCGAGATCTCCCCGGCAGGCTGAGTGCCCCTCTTCTTTTTCTTTTTGGCCTTGGTCTTGCTGGCAGGCGCACCACAGGCCCCTCCGCCCACTTTGTGTCCCGCTGGCTTCCCTGCAGCCGAACACAAGCTGCAGTTGAGCGCCGCGGAACACTGGGCCGCCTTGTGGCCAGGCTGACCGCAGCGGTAGCAAAGGTCGCTGCGGTCAACCTCGGCGGTGCACTTTGCCCGGACGTGCCCCTTTTCCAGGCACCGGAAGCACCGCAAAGCTCGGGGCTGCAGGAGTTTGACCCTCGCTGCAACCCAGCCCACCAGCAATCTGCCACTATCGGCGATCTTCTTCGCCGACGCTACAGGGCACCGAACCCAGACTACGCCGAGTCCGGTAGCGTCGGCGCGTATGTCGCCGGCCCGCACCTTGTCCGGCGGACACTCACCGCTTCGGGCAACGGCCGCCACCACCTCCTCAGAGGTCACGGAATCATCCAGGCCAGCGATCCGCACCTCTGCGGTTTTCATTGGCCTGGAGACCCGGACATCCTCAGGGTTGAGGACCTCCCTCAGTTTGGCGGCCAGAGCGTCCGCCTTTTCGGCACTGCCGCTCGCAGCACCGGCCACCTCAAACAGCCGCGCGCCCGTGGCAGCTTGCCTGAGGGCGACGGACTGAAGGCCAAGATCCGACAATTTGATCCTGGCCTTGGCCTCGGCGATGACCGACGCGTACGTTACGCCGCGCTCCGCCGCTCCTGGCTGTAGCGTGAGCGTCACAGCTTCGGAACGCGGAGCATGCAGCGTCGGTCCTTTGCGACCACCTTTGGCAGTCCGCCGCGCAGGCTGAGCAACCGCCTTTGCGGTTCGGCCGGGGGCGCGTGCTGCTGCTGAGGCCACCTTAGCGGCTTTGCGGGCCTTCTTGCGGCCCACGACTGTCGCCCAGGTCTCACCCTTAGACCCGGCAGTCGTGGGCTGATCGCTCGGGGGAGTTCCCTCCGCGGGCTTCTGGGCACCCTCCGCGGGCTTCGCCTTGCGAGACGCAGGTCTCGGCACCTCCTCAGTCCTCCGCCGCGCATCGGCAGCTAGAGGTGGACGGATGATTTCCGCAGGGAGGCGCCGAGAAATCGCCTCAATACGCGCGTTCATCATGCTCCCGCACTGGAGCAAGCAAAGCCGGACAATGCGCTCGACCTCGTCATCGGTACGAGCGCCTGCCGGTCTCGGTGCGGGAGCCGGGGCCACCACGGGTGCGGCATCGGTGGACGTGCGTCGCTGCTGCTGCTCGCTCAGCGCAGCGACTTGCCGCCGGAGGTCCTCCAAATCATTACGGAGGCGGCCGTTCTCCTCCTGCAACTTCGCGACCTCGTCTGAGGCCGTCCTGTTGAGGAGGGTGCCAACCGCCTCCTTGATGTCCGCGGCAGCCTCCTTCAGACCGCGGGTGAATGTGCCCTTCAGGCTGCCAGATTTGGTGGCCACCTTCAGGACCAAGTCCACCCCGTCCAAGGCCAGCTGACTCAAGGCCACCGCGGATGGCTCCCCCTCTGCCGCTAGAGCAGCGCGTCGCTCGCGTGCACGTCGGGCCATCTCCGACACTTCGTCGGCCGCGACGGCTTTGCGCTGCTCCCTCCTGGTGGCATTGAGCTCCGCCTTGGAGCTCCCAAGCGAGGCACAGCTCTCGCCACCAGGGTCCTCCGTGGTGACCCCCATGTCACTTTCTGCTTCGCTGGCCGCCGGGGTATTGGAACGCACGAACCTACCTTGTGCGTCCCTTCGCGGCCGTGAGACACTCGCACCCCTCGCCTGCCGACCTCTCCTGGCAGTCGGCAATTTCGGGGCCAGTAGGCCTTCCTCTTCTGAGGACACATCCAGCGATCCACCTCCCACGAGAGCAGGGTTGCGTGGACGTTTCCTTGCGGAGGATAATTGTTCATTTCCAGTAACATTATCAGCAACAGGGGCCTGGTCACCTACCCCTGCGCTTCCTTCGGTAACCAATTTATCACTCGCAGGCCCGGGTACCTGCGAGCGCCGGGCGTCAACCGGACCGCACGACAAAACATCGTCATTATTAGGCATTATCATTACTTTTTTACGATGGGTGTTACACACATCGCTTCCCCAAGGCGATGCGGCCGCTCTTTTTGGGAGGGTATTTGGTCCTCCCGAGGCCGCGGGCGCCTCCGGTGCAGGATATACCGCCCGCTGTTCGGTATTTACAAACTAACTTTTTTTTTTTGGTATTTTTATAATTTTGTATTGTTTTGTTTTGTTTTTATATTTTTATAATTTTCTATTTGATTTTTTTTTTTTTTTTTTTTTTTTTTTTTTTTTTTTTTTTTTTTTTTTTTTTTTTTTTTTTTTTTTTTTTTTTTTTTTCCCTAACCTTACCTAAAAACTAGCTAATCCTACCCTCCACCCGGCACCGTGACTCAAAAACCTCGCCACGATGCCCATAGACCGCGGGTTGAGGAGCAACCTACGGTCTTTCCCACCTCGGTCCCCGCGATGTACACGCCGCGGAGACCCGTAGACCGCGGACTGAAAAACGGCACGCGGTCTTCCCCACCTCGCTCCCTACTCGTGCACTCTGCAGCTGCAGATAGGGAGCCCTCGGGAGCGACTCCTCCGCTCCGGCAGAAATTCGCCACGGACAACAATCTCCTCTTTCCCCGCCCCCCCCGCGAAGAGATTATTGTCCGTGCCCAGGGTGCACCGGCCTAGCGACTGCTCTTCCCCCCGGACGTATCCAGAAGGGACCAGCAGCCACCGAGCGCACGAGGAGGTTTCCTGCCCTGCACCCCAACCTAACCTAACCTAACCTAACCTAACCATGGGCAAAAGTTAGAATTTGTTAACGAGACTATGTTCCTAGGTATTACGCTAGACAATAAACTTCAATGGGGTTCCCACATAAAGACGCTTTCGGGAAGACTGAGCTCAGCTGTTTTTGCAGTTAGACAGATTAGACAGCTCACAGACGTGAACACAGCAAGGCTTGTTTATTTTAGCTATTTTCACAGCATTATGTCGTACGGAATTTTGCTGTGGGGTCGAGCTGCGGAAGTAGATTCAATATTTATTTTGCAAAAGCGGGCTATCCGAGCGATATATAACTTGCCCCCTCGTGAATCTCTGAGAGAACTATTTAAAACGATAAATATCCTAACGGTACCTTGTCAGTTTATATATGAAAATATTATGTACGTAAGGAAAAATTTGCAATTATTTGAAAAAAGAAGCGATAGACATAATTTTAATACTAGAGGCAAAGATAGGCTGGCTGTGCCACGATTCCGTCTGTCCAAAGTACAGAAATCCTTTATGGGGTTCTGTGTAAATTGTTACAATAAAATTCCATTATATATAGAATTATATAGACAGGCATACTACAAACTTTCAGATTATATTGAGGACAAGAATGACATGTTGGTTCGGCTCCACTGGACAATACTCAAATATGTAGTCAGTAGTTATTAAAATTCTCAAAATTAATGAAACCTTGAATGAGTTTATATAGAAGCATTCTTTTGGATTGTGAGTACGCATATGTGAGCGCCATGTTCGAGACAACAAAGGATTAAAATTTTAATGATAGATTAGATAGACCATCATTTGTTCCTTTTTATTAACAACTTGTCTCTGCATTGTTCTCACATAGGGGTACAGTAATGTATAAAAAATGTATTATTGGTGAATTGTAAAACAAATATTTTTTTTAAAAAGAGTAACGATGGAGTTTCTTGCTTGTTCTTCTCCATTCGAAACTACAATTTGGAACGAGCACCTAGCTTCATTGACGAACAGACTGACAGACTACTATTCTATTTTGACGTTTCAAAAGTACCTATTTATGGTTTAGTTGGAATAAATGATTTTGATTTGATTTGATTTGTGAGTACGCATATGTGAGCGCCATGTTCGAGACGACAAAGGAGTAAAATTTTATGATAGGTCTCCTCATTTGTTCTTTTTAACCGACTTCAAAAAAGGAGGAGGTTCTCAATTCGACGCGTATTTTTTTTTATGTATGTACACCGATTACTCGAAGACGCCTGGACCGATTTGCAAAATTCTTTTTTTATTCGATAGGGTATACTTGCCATTTGGTCCCATTGTCATGAGGTCAGGATCTGATGATGGAATCCTGGAGAAACCGAGGAGAACTTTCGAAAATTGTAGGGGCGAGTAGGATTTTTGTATGTTGTTTAAGTAGGCCTTTAACAACACTACAACTTGACAAAGGTCTAAGTCGACCAGATGTTGGAGGTGGAAGACAGTCGAGGGATCTCCTTGACTATTTGGAGTAATTGCCTTGTGTTTGGGCTTGAATGATTCGTATTGGCGAGCACTTTGTAGCAGGCTTGGTCGTAACTGTCATTAAGGGTCTGATGATGAGAACGAAGGACAGATCAGGAAACTCCTGAACGGTTTACAGCAACTACTTCGTGTTTGAACTTAATTCATTTATATTGATGAAAACTTTGTACCTGTAGGTATGTATCATAACAACTGAAGGTCTGCAGTTTACCTGATGATGGAGACAAATGACCGTCGAGGGAATTCCGGATGGAAACGAGAGACAGTCGAGAGAACTCCTCAACGATTCATAGCAGCTTCCTTGTGTTTGAGCTTAATTTATTCGTTTTGTTGAGAACTTTACATCTTGACGGATTGTGACTGTCATTAGGGATCTGATGATGAAGACGAAGGACAGTCTAGGGAACTCCTCAACGGTTTACGGTAGCTACCTCGTGTTTGGACTTAATTTATTTATATTGTTAAGAACTTTCCCTCTCCTAGAGAGATAGCCTGTGTTTCAGTAGTGGGAACATTAAAATGGCTGATGATGATGATGATGAGAACTTTCCCATTTCTTGGGATCTATATTTTTTAATCGGGCGACCCTTTCGTTGGCCTACACATAGCTAATTAAAATATTTACTATTCAATATGTTAATTTATATTTAAAATATTACTGTAGTTTACAGAAGAACTTGCAACAGACACTAAAAAGAAAAAAATAAAAAAACTACATTTAAAAAAACCGACTTCAAAAACAAAAAAGTGTCAAATAAGTAATTAAAATTGATATTTTAATAGCACTCTTACGTACGCGAATCTAATACTTTTAATATTAATAATAAAACACTATCAATTCTATGTGCTACCTATTCATAGGTTTGAAGTCGGTGCCAAGCCCTAAGCAGAATAAAACTAAATGAGAATTAAGACTGTTAAACCAATGATGTATAAACCTATAGATACGTTGTCCGCGCTCTAAAATGACAACATGAAATGAAGGCAAATTGACAACATCGCGCTTAGTTACGCACCAACCTGCCGCGCGACGCTACGTTTGTTTTTAATTTATATCGTGTGTAAACCTGTGCGAAACACAAAGAAAGCATGTCGTCGTGTGTGTTCGGACGATGTACAAATTATACTCCAAAAGTTAAAGACAAAAATGTGTCATTTCATGCGTAAGTTCACCAAACAACCTAATTTTATTTTATTTTTTTCGACGCCGGCGCCCGCCATCTTATGGCGGCCGGCGCATGAAGGTATAGTCACGTGCCGTCGGCATAACTGAAGATGTATATTTATCTCCCTCTAGCAAAGGCATTCCACTATACGATGTCCTATTTTCTTTCCCTTTCTTTACTCGTAGAAGTAGTTATCTAGTATTTTCGCCGTTTTTAAGCGCCGCGATGTTGGTTCATGACGTGTCTATATATAATACGTCATTGTGTTAAACTGCTAAAAGACGAAATTTCCACAACTAACAATGCAGCTACCTACTACTATGTTTAACAACCAAGAACGAGAAAACTTTCAGAATTAATAATCCATCCAAATATCTTTCTAAGCTATATACAGTTTCGCCAGTAACGAAACCATATAGACTAAATTTCTTAAATCCTAACAAATAAATACAAACGCGCCCGGCGAGTTTAGGTATTCATGTAATCATGCTTATAATATTATGTATTAGGCTTGGCACCGACTTCAAACCTATGAACAGGTAGCACATATAGTTGATAGTGTTTTATTATTAATATTAAAAGTATTAGCTTCGCGTACGTAAGAGTGCTATTAAAATATCAATTTTAATTACTTATTTGACACTTTTTTGTTTTTGAAGTCGGTTTTTTTAAATGTAGTACATATAGGGGTACAATAATGTACACTATAAATGTTATATTATTGAAATTGTAAAACAATTTTTTTTAAAAAGAGTAACGAATGGCGTTTCTTGCTCGTTCTTCTCCATTCGAATCTACAATTTGGAATGAGCACCTAGCTTCACTGACGAACAGACTGACAGACTACTTCTCTATTTTGACATTTCAAAAGTACCTATTTATGGTTTAGTTGGAATAAATGATTTTGACTTTGACTTTGACTTTGACTTTGACTTTGACCGCTAGGTGAATAGTATCTCTTCCACATTTAGGTTGACGTTAGATTTTGAAAAGAATGTGATATTCATTTTCTAATGTCATTTAAGGAATTTAAAATAATGACAGTTGTCTGTCTATTTAAATAAGAATTTATAACTATATGATACATTAGACAGTCCTGCAGGCCAAAAAGAGCTGTACCGGCTGTCTAAAATGAGGGAAAGAAAGGCGAGGGATGTTTGCCAGGTAAGATGTGTAAGAGATGAAAGTGGAATGGTTCTATCGGATAACGACAAAATCAAAGAGAGGTGGAAGGAATATTTTGAAAGACTTATGAATGAGGAAAATAATTGGAGTGGGGTTTTAGAAAATAAACCAGTGAATGTGGGGTTAGTGAGAATAGTTAGTATGGAGGAAGTCAGAGTAGCAGTGAACGGAATGAAAAATGGTAAAGCCATTGGCCCAGATGGAATACCAGTTGAGGTGTGGAAGTTATTAAGAGTAGATGGATGGGTGTGGTTGGCTTTGTTCTTCAATAAATTGTTGCAGGAAGAAACCATACCTGATGAATGGTGCAACAGTTCTTTGGTGCCCATCTTTAAAAACAAAGGTGATGTCCTTGAGTGCAACAATTATAGAGGAATAAAGCTAATGTCGCATACCATGAAAGTATGGGAGAAAGTTATTGAACGGCGGCTGAGAGAAGAGAGTGACATGACATAAAAACTTGCACATGGTATTCGTTGACCTCGAAAAGGCATACGACCGGGTACCTCGTGAGGTTCTGTGGTGGGCCCTTAAGGAGAAAGGTGTGCCTGGGAAGTATGTGCAGTTGATCCGATCAATGTATAGTCGCTGCAGTGCACAAGTCCGGTCTGCAGCGGGCACCACTAGCAAGTTCAATGTGGCTGTCGATTTACACCAAGGGTCGGCTCTCAGCCCTTACCTCTTCCTGATAATAATGGACGCTCTGACGTCGGACATTCAGGAAGAGGCTCCCTGGTGTATGCTGTTTGCCGATGATATTGTGCTGGTTGCCGAGAGTGCTCTAGAGGTCCAGAGCAGATTGGAGGTGTGGTGGCAAAGACTGGAGAGTGTTGGCCTAAAATTGAGCAGAACTAAAACAGAGTACTTGTTCTGCGATTTTGGCGGTCTCTCGCCGGAACGCCCATACCAACCTGTTCTGATTTTCGGTACCTTGGCTCGCTTATCCAAGGAAATGGTGAGATACACCGAGACGTGGCACATCGGATCAACTCAGGATGTATGAAATGGCGACAGGTCACTGGAACAACTTGCGACCCACGGATGCCCCTTAGGTTGAAGGGTAAAATCTACAAGTCAGTGATAAGGCCTGTCCTACTGTATGGGTCAGAATGTTGGGCTCTGAAAAAGACGGATGAAAAGCGATTGCATATAGCAGAGATGAGAATGCTGAGATGGATGTGTGGTGTGACGAGAATGGATAAAGTGAGAAATGAGTATATTAGAATAAGTTTGAAAGTTGCGCCAGTGACTGAAAAGTTGAAAGGGAACCGTTTGTCTTGGTATGGCCATGTGAAAAGGAGGAATGAAAAGCATGTAACAAAAAAAGTCATGAGTATAAATGTGGATGGATGGAGAGGGA
Organism: Spodoptera exigua; assembly: GCA_902829305.4. Taxonomy (NCBI): domain Eukaryota; kingdom Metazoa; phylum Arthropoda; class Insecta; order Lepidoptera; family Noctuidae; genus Spodoptera; species Spodoptera exigua. The sequence continues at coordinate 27,155 of LR824623.2, forward strand.
GGGGGAGACCAAAGAAAATATGGATGGATTGTGTGAGAAGTGATATGGAAGACAGAGGAGTTAGCGATAGCGTGACGAGTGACAGGACAGAATGGAAGAATATTGCGCCGACCCCAAATAAAACGGGACAAGGGCAGGAAGATGATGATGATATTTATAAAAATGTAATTCACGTTCATGAAAACAAAAGTGTATTTAAGAAGTATGGTGTTATACATAATATTAACAAGAGGGGGAAAAACAAATATGTTGTTTTCCCACCTCTAGGCTTCAGAAAATAAGTGGTTCCTTTAGATGTCAATGTATGCGCTTTTACAACATTTAAAATATGAACTTGAATAAATTTAAAAGTTTCGTACAGTACTCAGTAGTTGCACTTTCGACCATTCGATTCAAGGGCTAGAAATGTAAATGCAAATGACGCGATCTTCCAGAAATGTAGAATCATTTCGGAAATATTATCTTCCATCGCGTCATAACTCCCAGCCACCGCTGTTGGCAAGCAATCGTCCACGCAATTTATTGTTCGCTGCGTAATGTCAGTCGGTATTCAAGTTATCTGTGTAACGAATGGAAGTGGCCGAGTACCGGCTATCTCTGCAGATAACAATGTGAAACTGACGCGTCCATCTGTCATACGTTAAGAATTTCATCAAAATATTGATAAGGAGCGCAGATTGCGTGGCTCGGGTGTCAAGGACACGGCTCGGTATCTTCGTGGCTCGGTCGACGCTACGAGCGCGGCGCGACTCTCCGGACACCTGCAGCCGCGCGTCCCGCGTCTGGCGACCTTCGCTTTGTATTGTTTGGGTCACAAACGTGCCCAAATCTTGCAGGGCTGCCATCTACCATCACACAAATTAATATTACGAACGTGCCCCAGTTGTGGGTACAAACTACATCGACCGTACCTACATCGAACGCTTTTACACTGCTCATGCTTTGACTCTCCTCATGTAAACATAGGTTTAATGGAACACCGACTCACACGAGTCCCATGGAATATAATTTGAGAGCATCGGGTCGCAGAAATTTTACAAACCAAAAAGAGCTTGCCAGTAGTGGCAAGTTACACCTACGAGGCGAGTACATTGTATTTAGTACGACACTTGTCGCTGTTGGAGTGGCAGACCAGCTCTTGATATCACAAATGAATTGTGCGCTCATAGCTATTACACTGTCTATCATAAACATTAAGCAGGGACCTGGTTATGGTTGAAGAAAGTTCATTGATTAGAGATTTCATAAAATATATAATATGACCTTAGTAAACCGAGCAACCCTAGCAGTGTCTGCTGGCGATGATGTGCTCCGCGCCATATACAGGACAATGGGTGAGGCGCGCGAGGTCGCCGCCGCCGCCGCCGCCGCGCGGTCCCTGGACAGTCGACTCGTGTCCTGCCACTGAGTAACTACTATCGCGTAGGCCTCACGACTACCACCGGGCCCTGGAATCTTTCTCTGTTACAAGGTAGGGTCTCCAGCTCTTTATGCACCCGGCATTAATTCGATGGTAATACAGTGTTTTAAGAGAAAAGAAAAAATTAGTTGAGTTGACAATAACAAGCTAGAGGGCACTGTCAAGGTAATAATATCTATGATATTTTTACTGTGGCACTGTGTACATGCAGACATATAGGAAGAGGTTGGCAAAGGGCGCGCAGCTGGAGCGTGCACGCGGAGCGCGTAGGTGGCGGCGCGCTATCTGAGCGAGGGTCGAGGCCGACGTATCGCGGGTCGCGCCGGGTCGTCACTGGCCATGTCACACTTGTACCAACTCATCCATAACGCACACCTGCACTTCCAAGATACCTGATTTTCCAAGTGTACTATGCTGTTTTTTTATATGTCCATTTTTCTTCCGACGTGGATAACCACTCGTCCCGTCTCACAGGTGGGCACGAGAGTACCACATTCTCCCGCAGCTCATAGCTCATTACTTACAAGCGTTTGTTTAACTTGCAATGCATGCAGGTATGTGTGTACTGTGTACGCTTGTGGAGGATGGAGGATTGAAGTTTTGATCAGACCGAAATATGCGCGTCATCTGCGATATCATTTATCAAACTTTTCGTGTTTGACGACGTCTCGATGGGTGTCTGAGGCGAGAGGGCCTCGCCTCGCCTCAGACCAATTTTTCGGACTTTAAAAAAAAGAATTTCATTTTCATTTTGTGAAAATTACTCGGAGCGGTTGTACCAATTTGGATTCAAGTGTTCTGGTGGAATGACTAAAAAGTTACTTTTTTTTATAGAAACAATATTAATAATATGGACCTAAGTAATATGTCATTAGTAAGCATAATAAAAAAAATACGCTCCAGGTGCTAGTAAGCTTCCTTAATCTTCCTATATGTAATAAAAATGTATACTATAAATAAATTTTCTCCCACAAATATTCGGATGAATGTACCAGAATACTTTGTAATTTCCATCCAAACCAAATCAGTTGAAACACCTCTGAGTGGCCAAAAATCGGAATCTTTCTCATAAACTCGGCTAAACCAAATGTATTATTAAAAAGTACCTACTAGTGATTGTGACATATTTTGTCAAGGTTCTGACTGTTTGGCGGTGTTCCTAGCTTCAGGACGGTCAGACAATAGGTTGCAATGGGGTTCCCACATCAAGACGCTATCGGGGAGATTAATCGCAGCTGTTTTTGTAGTTAGACAAGTCTCATTCGTAAATACAGCGAGGCATATTATATTATGTACATATGACCCGTTCGAATGTACCATTTTGAACGAACATAATTTAATTTTTACGTTTTTTGATTGAAATAAATAATACGGGTACTTATGTAAGTGTTGTTGTTTGTTAGGTTAGAAACCCATTTACATCGCACGGTGTGTCGTGTCGCTACAGACATACAAATATTGATTCATACATTTGTCAGCATACAACATATCCTTTAGATGTCAATATACGTCGTGCGCTTTTACATTAAAATTCCTGGCGACATTCAAAATCTGAGCTTAAATAAATTTTAAAGCGCCAAAAGGTGTTAACTTTACTGTTAAACATTTTATAAAATCAAAGACTATTTAGAAGATAGTCGACCTTGGAAATGAGCCGCTGTAACGTCTACACGGGTCATGTTGACATGTTTGTAACATAAAGTTGCATTTTTAATTTTATATGCAGTTTGACATTATTACCTAATGTGACATATAGATGTTGACATGTTTGTAGGTAACATAAAGTTACATAATTTTATATACAATTGGACATTGATTATAAATATTGACATTCTTTGTTGACATTTTCAATATATGTATTTTACCATTTATTGTTGGTGTAAGGACTGTGTGAGACTTTGCCGCGTTTTTCGATGATAGTTATCTATGTTCTGACAGTTTAAGTATTTGCGCGAACCTCCCAAATGTTCTTTTGATCTGTATTGTTCGTCGGACAACTCAGCGACACCTGTTAGTTTAACTGGTTGCAAACTGACACTTGCGTGCCTTTCTCTAGAACGGTCCCACTTATACTAGTGTGGTTGTATCCTCAAAAGACCACTACAGAATAAACTTGCATGGTTCTCGCACATTACATATATTGTTTTCACATTCTCTGGGCTTGAAAAGAGACGGACCTCTGAGTTTGTTTCGGCATTTCTTCTCAGAGTAGTTAGATAGGCAATGCCGGCATCATCTAGTTTTTACATGTTATTTGACGTGTAAAAGTGCTGTTTTATGGCCTATTTGCAAAAATAAATTCATTGTTTCATCATTTTTTTATTGTTTCATACACAATAAAAGTATGAATCTGTCGGATTTATGTATAATATAATATAAGATTATTACAATATAAATTTAAGAAAGTAATTGAAAAAATATACAAGAAGATGGTGGCAATTTATTAAGTTAAAAACAAATTTAGTAATCTTATTTGTAATTACTAATTATTGATCTAATTGCCGTCATTACGGGTGCCGCCGGGCGGCGCTGATTGCTTACCATCGGGTCATCCGTCTGCTAGTTTGCCGTACTATAAAAATTTGATATGTTAACTAGGTAAGTTTTAACAATCATGTCGTTCACTTTACAGCGCTTGTTGCCCCTGCGCGCCTCTTGCGCTGATGTTTGAAAGAGACGGTTGCTGTCATTTTTCTACTCACTTTCAAGATGTATAACTTTGTGTACATTTATACTTACTTTATACAAATTATATAAAAATAATATATAATATTTGAGCTTGGATTGAACAGGTCCTTAAACTCAAGTCCAGTAAAAGAAAATTCAGTGTTGGGAAGCTGCAGTTAGCCTTTATCACTTAAAACTGAAAGACAGTAGGAATGCTGGTCGAGTGAAGAGAATGCGGACTTTGTATAGGAACAGTCCGTCCACATATACATTGGTGTATCACCCATCTCAGTACGTGCTCTCTGGCTATACGAACGTATGTTAGACACCTACATGATTGTTTCGTCAGGTGTAGTTTGTTATATATGTATGTATATGCACTTTATGAAATGTAGGTCTACATCTACATTTCACTTTTCTTCATAAGTACCTAAACAGTTCACACAAAAGTTGAAATCGTTAAAGTTTTTTGGTAAATTTTCCGTGGTGTTTGGTCACTGGGATTTTTCTCTTTTGTGCCATTCACACGTTATTCATTCTGTCTGATGCATTTATTACACCGAGGGAAATGACACCTATTTTGTTTTTTCTTCTCCTCAAATAATATCTTCTGATTTATTTCATCGCGATATTCAAGACATTAATATTGTTGCGGACATCAGTTTTCATGGTTGTACCTAGGGCTTGACCAAAAAACCTACATTATAGGGAGAATATCCGTAGTACTACCTGCTATCATTATGGTATAGTACAATTTTGGGATTCATCGGCCTTGGAGGACCGCACCTATGGTGGTCTGTTGGGTCTTCGAGGAGTGGCGCGTGGACCGCGCCGCCCCGTGCGCTACCCTACTTTGGGCCAATGCCCCTATCCCGAATATTCAGATCGAAATCAGTGAGTCCGCAGTGTGTAGCTAGCTAGCTAGTTACCTACTGTGTGTTGTTCTTAGTAAATAGGCAAACAAATATAATGAGAGACATAAGCGATGTGTAATTAGTAATTAGTGATCACTTTGAACTTTGTGTCCGAGCCCACATCTCGGGTGGCGACCAGATAGCCGGATGGTCACGCGGCCCTGTCACGTGACCACCGCCCGCCAGGGGCGACTGCAGCACCCCGGGTGACTCATGCTCATGATATTTTGAGAAATGGCCACTCGGTAAGAGCTCGGCGATAATGCTTGAGATAACTTAATGATACAGCTATCTGGTCTCGTGTATTACTCATAGGCCGAGGTTGGCGCTGCGTATACTGCACAGCAGTAATCCTGCAGGTTTGGGCCCCTTCATTGTATGAATATTGCACCTGTAGTCTGACAAAGCTCGCGAGTTTATGTAGTGATTCACCAGCGCTCAAGTAGCGCCGCGTCAGCTATTGTGGGCAGCGAGGCAGGTAGCTCTACAGATAGGCAGCACTGCAGGTACCTGCTCGGTGCCATTCACTCGACGGACATTGAATATTCTGAAAGCTATTCTTTTTGGCAAAATCGAAACATTGCAGAAGTGTGAGATGTAACTAACAAAACATGTAGTATCATCTATAGAAACAACGCTCAACGTCCGCACGCGGGCTCGCTCCCTGGATGAACAGTTTACCAAATGTATTCTTCCACAAGGAATGAATGTCCAGGCGTGGAGAGCAAGGATCAAGGAAGATTGAAGTTGATTGTTGTTTTCAAGAAGGTATTATAAAAGAAGGAAAATTTAAAAGCAACACCATGAAGTAATCGCCATGACACCAGGTATAGTCAGTTACGGGTACACATGTACACACTGTAGGTATACTCTGCCGGTACCACGCACACACTTATAACTATTCTTATATTTATTCATTTTAAGATTAAATCGACTTGCCATTTCATTGCAATACTGGCTGTTTCATACAGCTTCGCCCGTGTTCCCAGAGAGAAATAACTACTTCCCGTACATTAATAAGTTATAGCCTATAGCTCTCCGATCAGCGTTTCCAAATATTACCTACCTTACTTACTTACATACAAATGTTAACTCTACAATATTAGTATACCTAGTTAGTTAATAAATATATGACAAATTGTGTATAGTTTTTATTTTCTATACTATACATGATAAACACACATTTATAGCGATCAACGTTTTAGGTAATAATTGATGTTTAGTGCTAGCGGTAGCCATGCATAGAACGAGGTAGCGGCCGGCAGCAGAGTGCAGCGCTATCGCGGCGCGGTCACCGGCGCGCTCCCGGATGGCTGCGTGTTTGTAAACAGCAAGGTGCAGAGGGCAGGGCCGGGGCGCGGGGCGAGGGTACTCCAGCCCCAGGAAAATTTTACCGTGCGGGGTAGCTCGTTGCCCGCCCCTCCTTATCGCGACCGCTTATCAGTCCGAGCAGTATATAACGGGCCACTCTCGATCAGTGATCACATTCGTTGTCCGTTGCAGACGCAAACGTTCCCAAGTGTATCCGTCTCCTGTGAGTGAAGCAGCATCACAATGGTCGCCAAGTTGTTCGTGTTGGTCGCTTGCATCGCGTTGGTAAGTGTCAGCTCCGAGGCTCGGACGACGAGGCCCCGCTGCAGCCGGCAGTGCCCTGACGACTGTTGTGTCCACAGAGCCATGCCGCCATGGTGCGCCGCGACGCGCCGCCCGCCAACACTCTCCTGCAGGACATCGAGAAGCACGCCGCTGAGTTCCACAAGACCTTCTCCGAGCAGCTGAACTCGATCGCCAACTCAAAGAACACGCAGGAAGTGAACAAGGCTATCAAGGAAGGCTCGGACTCCGTACTCCAGCAGCTGTCCGCGCTGTCCAGCAGCCTGCAGAATGCGGTGAGTGGATCCCTCCCCTTCCCCCCGCCAAGTGCGTAGTGGCATAGTGCAGTCCGTGCATTGATGTGAGTTATTTTGACACAGATGACCGACGCTAACGCCAAGGCCAAGACCGCACTGGAGCAGGCGCGCCAGAACCTCGAGAAGACGGCGGAAGACCTCCGCAAGGCGCACCCCGACGTGGAGAGGCAGGCCGGCGAGCTCCGCAACAAGCTGCAGGCGGCCGTGCAGAACACCGCGCAGGTACGGTCACCTACTATTAAACATATTAACCGGACTTACTGGATGAAAAGGCATTAACCTAACATAATATTACTGCAACAGCAATCTGAGAATTTGGAAACTCCAAAACATCAATAACATATTTACTACTCGACACTTAACGCGAGTACTTCTAAGAATTAGAACGACATGACGCAATCATTCAAATTTCGGGATTTTTTTTGATGTCGTAGTGTGTGCGTGACGTTGTAGTAGTCTTATATTAAAAAAGCATGCAGCTTCACTTTACGCTCAGAGGGTAGGCAGGAGTGTAGGTAGATCAGCCGGCGTTGCCAATTAGGCGCAATAATGTAACGCAGCCCCGGCTAGGGGCAGCAGAAGGTAGAGTCTGAGACTTCCTCTCGCCCCACCCAGGGTGAGACAAGCCATACGATGATTTAAAACCTAAATAAAAAGGGGGATGTAGGTGGATGTCGGACAGTGGTCTGTTATCAGCGGTAGTAACACGACGCGACGACCTGTGCCGCGGCAGATAAAGAGTTCGCGAAACTGTGCCTATGTGTTTGTGTGTGTTGGTTGATGTAATTTGTGGGCAATACTAGCACACATTATGTAACCCTCGTAGCCGCTCCGCTCATGTAGTAGTGCAGTAGTGTAACTCGTGTTCTTCGCAGGAGGTACAGAAGCTCGCCAAGGAGGTGGCCAGCAACGTGGAGTCGACCAATGAGAAGCTGGCGCCCAAGCTGAAGGAAGCGTACGAGAACTTCTCCAAGCACGTCGAGGAGGTGCAGAAGAAGGTGCACGAGGCTGCCAACAAGCAGTAAGCAGCCGCGCGACACCAGCGCCCCCGCACCGACTAGCATAATAAACACTTCCCCGACAAGTGATCTGTTTCATTGCGCCCCCGCACCAATTGTACACCCGTTGTGACGAATCCGCTCAAAATAGGATCAAGTATTATGTTACGGCGCTCATAGCACGCTGCTCGATGGCCTCCCACAGTGGAGCTCGGATCACTTCTGTAGTCTTCTGTCTTACATTCGTATATACCAGCGCCTGTCTGTATATGTCAAAATCATGAACTCAAAAACTGAAAGGAAGTTTGTAAACTTTTTACAAATACTTAAACATGTCCTGAGGAAGTATACTAATGGGTAGTTAGGTAGTAGTATACACCATGTAACAACTGTCGACATGTCTGCTGCAAGTTATGGATTCTGTAAGTTTCAATTTTTTTTCACAAATCCACCAGTACTTATACAAAATAGTCTCCGAGTCCGTGCTAGAAACAACTCGATTAATATTCGAGAATGTATTGTTGCCTATACTTAGTACAGAATAGGTCGTCGCTCAGTGAGGCACAATGGCGGCGTGTATGATACCAATATGGAGTTCCGGTTACTGGTGCGCTCCATACCTAGCGACATCTACTGGAAGTAATCAAACAGTACTTACCACTACGATTTACGTCCATATCACGTCTAAAACTCTTAAAATAACAAAAGACTTCTATTGAATGAATTCCAAATGCAAGCGGTCGGTAAACGTGCTGACTGACCACCTGATGGGAAGCCACAGACATGACCCATGATCACCACCAAGATGGCGATGTTAACCATAGCTTTGTTGTTGTTGTTGTTTTAACTGAGGATTACTACGGTCAGCCACCTACCAAGTCGGCCCACGAAGCACGGCTCTACCAAAATTTAAAATGCAGGATCTATTAATGTTAAGCTATCTATATCTCTATATAATGTGTATAATATAACAAAACAATCTATATAAAAGAACACTGCTATACTTAATTAATTAACTAATTATATTCTCTTAGATAAATAATTACAACAATAACCGGAAAGATCAACAAATAAAATATCTTAACTTGTTTTACGAGGTTGTCGTCAAGGGAAATGAAATATTATTATTCGTCATAAGACATGAATAGTACGAAATAAATGTAGGAAGAATCGGAACGGATGAGACAGGCAGGAGTTGAGCCTCTCACCAAAGCGTATGAATGCTTCCCAAACAGCCCGTGGACCGACGCCGCACTGCACACTAATTACCCCACCGCAGTTTGCTATTTGGGTTCTCATTTATGCAGATTACTGTCTATGTTTCTACGCTCTGTATACGGCACTCGACCTGATTAGAACTGTTGTGGTCCCTAGAGTGGAAAATAAAACAGCCGACACCTCAAGTACATGCAAACATAGACCAATATCTTTGGCAGCCATAACAGCAAAGGTACTAGATAGATTGTTGGGTAAACAACAATTTCGCTTGGGGACACTCACTACACACTATTTCTAAAAGAAACTGTTATATGTTACGTAAAGCGCAAGGCACCTGTTTATACTGTAATCTTTAGGCAAAGCTAAGAAACTTATGTGTTCCAGGTCATCTAGTTGTTATACTTAGTTTCTGATACAACTGTCACCTAAATGCTGTAAAGTGGGGTAATGTTTATTGTGATGTACCTACTCTTTAGAGTGCGATGTAAGACACGGGGACAAGGGGTGTAAGGCACCGACTTCTGCTCGATAATTTAATACATGCATGTACATGCATAATGCATAAACCAGGTAATGAAGGAGTTAGCAGTACAAATATCAGTTTCCATAGCTGCTGATAATATTTGTGTGAATTATCTTGTAGCGACATCTATCGCACAACATTGACGACAGCACCAATCACGTACAAGTTTCTACATAGCGCTATAAGAGTTTACAACACAATTAGCACTGATAAAAAAATCCCGACAACAACAGTCGGGCAGTAGCCCACCAGGCACGAATACCTCGCCTGGTCGGAGGATCCTTCCTTTTCAATGGAGGAAGAGGAACTTTCCAACCTGTTCCTCATACCTCCAAATTGGTGACCCCGACGTGATCGTCACCCGCGTCACGACGTCGTTTAACGCAAGACTCCCAGATGATCCAGGATATCCAGAGGTGCATCCAGGTTCCAGAACATCGGTGCATCCAGGTTCCAGAGCATCGGTGCATTCAGACCGACGGCCTCCTGCATTCCGACGGAGTATCCTGGGGACAACGAGCGGGCCTAACGCTAACGTCGTAAACAACCGGACTGTATAAGGGTGTGGTACCACTACTCATAAGCGGTGAGCGATTTAATTTTTTTTAAAACATGTCGGAGTCAGACGGTTTTGCCGATTGTAAGGACGCTCCCGTTATCTCTGGAGAGGTATCGCGAGTCGGAATGCCATTGCGCTGTCCGGCATTTAATCCCGAAGAACCAGTAGTATGGTTCGCGCAGCTAGAAGGCCAATTTATTCTGTCTAGGATAACTAGTGACTCGACAAAATATTATTATGTAGCCACTCAGCTTGAGTCTCAATACGCCTTGCAAGTCAAGGATATAATTACCAACCCTCCGGAGACGAATAAGTTTGAGAAGCTGAAGTCCGCGCTTATCAGTAGGCTGTCAGCCTCTCAAGAAAAGCGGATCCAGCAGCTCCTACTTCATGAAGAGCTTGGTGATCGCAAGCCTTCACAATTCTTGCGACACTTCCAGAGTCTAGCAGGCCCTTCAAGTGGTTCTGATTTCGTGAAGAGTATCTGGACTATTCGCTTACCACAGAATATTCAGACTGTCATCGCGTCGCAAATTTCTGAATTACAGGTGGAGAAGTTAGCAGAGATCGCAGACCGTGTGTACGAGATAGCGCCGATGACACCGCAGGTCGCGAGCACCTCCTCTTCGGCAAGTGCTGCTTCTACGGACCTGGCGGCGCAAGTGAGCGAGCTGACGAAGCAGGTAGCAGCGCTCACAGCGCAAATGAACAGCAGAGGGAGGCTTCGCTCGCACTCACGATCTAGCGCGAACCGTCGAAGGTATGACCGATCTAGTTCTAGACCGAAGCAGCCACCCCCGAATCATCCGCACTGCTTCTATCATTTTAATTACGGGGCTAAGGCACAGAAATGCAGGAGGCCCTGTGACTTCCCGGCGAAAAACTGCAAGGGCAGTCGCAAGTAGCGGCCAACGACTGTCCCATTTCTTCAGGCCGTCTATTCATCATCGGATATCGAAAATGCAGTTCCTCGTGGACACTGGGTCAAACTTGTACGTGATTGGTGCTGTCGTCAATGTTGTGCGATAGATGTCGCTACACCATGTATATACACCAAGAATTATGCGGATGATGTGTTGCTGCTCATTTGGTGATCTCAGAAAATTGTAAAAAAATATGTGAAGCCTGTGTGCTTGAATGCGGCCTAGAGTAAAATATGAGTACATAGCCAAACCACTTTTGCTCAAGAGTTTGGAGTGCCTCTAAGTCGTGTTACAAGGATCAAATATTTGGGGCACATGATGACAGAACATGTTAGTGACGATGAGGATGTTGAGAGGGAGCGCAGCTGCGCAGTGCGTTATCAGTACGTGGTTATATTCGCTGGGTGTACGGCGCCTGGCAAAATTACGCTGTTCAAAGCCCACAAGCCAGGCGTTGCACAGCTGTGGCTTGTGGGCCCGTTTTACACAAAGAACCTATAATGCCTTGCGTGTCCAAAAAGACCCATTTATTCCAATTGGACCCTTACAGGCATTTTTGAACGTCAAGCAAAATTTTGAAGATATAGTGTCACTCTGTCGGTCAGTCCTCTTAGTAAAGCTATTTGCTCGTTCCAAAGTGTAGATTCCGAAGGAGAAGAACGAGCAAGAAACTCCATGGTTACTCTTTTTAAATCAGTTTCACATACAGATTCCTTTTACAAACAGTTGGTTCAATTATGCGAGAACAGTGTAACACTAATATTTATTCAAATATAAAAATAAAATAATCTTAAGAACAATAGACAGTCCGGAGCTGACCAGTCCCAACTGACGGCGCCCGTTCACGAACAGACACGTACACCAGCATCGTCCAACTCAACTATGTTATAGGGAATTGAGCGATCCAGCGCCCGTGCCACCGCCAGTGTGACCTTTCAGTGAGCATGACAACTCCAAGCTGAGGACCGACATTCTACTAGTCTTACCAATTGTAATAGGTTACAGGGCACTCATATTTACAAATTTATCATGTTATATCTATACTAATATTATAAAGAGGTATTTGTAAGTTTGTATGCAGGAGGTAATCTCTGGAACCGCTCGCTGGTCGGATTGCCAAAATTCTTTTACTGATAGATATGTTCCTAAGAACATTGTAGCTATCTATCAGTGATCTCAGGTGCTATAGGCTATAAAACATCACGCTTCGATTAAATGGAGCCGAGCAGCGGGTGAAACCGCACAAGAATAGCTAGTTTATACAATATAATGCAATTTCACAAAATTTGAGAAGTCCACAAGCAAAATCCACTGGAACGATATTTATTTTAGTTTAGGTTTACTATCTTTAGAATAGTTTATTGTAGCACATTGTTATACTAAACTTAGTTTATAGAATAGTATAAACAGTAGTTGGTTGGCCAATAAAGATAAATAAATAAAAATAAGTGCCCTAGGTGACCTTTCGCAATATTTTCTCAGTGTAGGATTCCGAAATTTCCCTTCTGCCACAATAAGTGGCCGCAATTAATGGACTATTTGTGTGTTATTGAGTTGACATTATTATGTAGATACTTAGTACAGAACCCAAAAAACTGGCCCACTTACAGCTTTGATAAATAAAGAAAGAGTTATAGACTCCAACTACACATGGAAAGTTATAGACTCCTTTAAATTGGTGTCGTTAGTTACACTTATAAACTCCTAATACACAATGTTCATCGATTTTATTTATTACTGTGAATTCTGTAAATCGCCAGCTTCAAGCTCGCCAGCCAAGTGGCAGGTGAGGCACTGCACCATAAACAGTGTAGGCGCAGCGCCTGGCGCAATTAGCATAGCACGCGTCGCCAGAGTGTACGGTTGCCGCGACCACTGTACAAGTATTTCTTATTCAGGGGATAATGCGTAGGTGTGGCAAATAGTAGGATTGTAGTGCTACGTCTGAGCACAAGAAGTATATATAATAGTATAACTTACGGGTAAAAAGGCCAAAGTTCACAGGTGGATTTTTATAGAAGCCAAATGAGCAGTCGGGTTACAATCGGGATGAGCGTCGAGCTGGTGTCGTACGATATGATAATAATCCTTGACGAGTTCATGCACCACTGTATTGCGGAGCGCAGCTTGCAAAGGGGATTCATTAAGTCTTTGCGGCTATCACCAGTCCCTGCTGAATCCAAACCCGCCCTTATAAGGTGTCAGAAGTTTATCAGTCTCTCAGACCTTTTGAAATTAGCTATCGCATTACTTACTCTTTGCAAATGATTTTAGTAGTAAATAAAATATACAATGTGAATGTTGGAACATGGTGTGCCAGCAACTGCAGGCTGGTCGCGAGCCGCGCACTGACACTCGTCTCGCGTGTCATTCACATCAAACTTACTTGTGTCGCTAGTGTGTACTCATTGCAACAAACACATTTTTTCAGTCAATCGGCGGAAGATACACGTATACAAAAATAAACTTCCTTAAAACAAATAAAGCAGACTGAATATTTAATGAAATGGTAGGAAGGTGAACAAACTGTTGGTATAACGTGTCCATATCTTCAATAGATACTCGGTATCCTGCACCAGCTGCACCTTGCTGAGCACGTGTCGCTGTCTATGACTATGACGAGTCGAGTACAGCCACAGCGCTACTAAGATGAAATGAAACTATTTGGAATACGAACGTGTACCGTGTGTGTCGTCTTAGGCAAATGGTGCTCGATTTTATAGAATATCTATTTTCACCAATTTACATGTGATAGTGTCCAAGATCCATTTTTGTTAATATTCGTATTTTTAATGTGTGCTTGCGCAAATAATTTTGAAGAACATAAGTTGTTTTTTTTTTTGTTTTGCGGTTTAATATAGAACAAGTTTGGCCTTTAGGTCTTCCTTTGCTTTCCCCTTTCTTTTGATAATAAATACTACGCAAACATCGCACTCCTTACTCGGCAGCCGCGCCAGACCAGTGCCTGGCGGGCCGAGCGCCGGCGCGATCTCATAGTGGACTGGAAGCAACGGCACTCTCAACTAATGGCTGGGCACGCTTTTACCGCAGTGCATAGGTAAGTTGTTGTTCCTGGTCTATTTGTCTGTTCTCGATATGTTTGAAGGCAACAACAGGATAAAATCTAATGTGAATGTCAAGATTACTTCTCCCGTCTTGGATGGCGCACGAGGGAGTGTCATATTCTGACTGACTGGTACCTACATCTCCCGCAACCCTCGGATGTAAGGGGCGATACATACATACAACAAACATACAAATAACAAATCTGGTTCCACTTGAGTTGGTTCGCGCCGATATCATTATCAAAGGTATGACAGCGCACGTGATTTGCCGCGATGAATTGATCACTTACTTGCTGACCACTGCTCACGCGTTGACCAAGGAATTGATTTATTCCCCTCCCACTTCCCTAATTGTACCGTGTCATTCATTTTGTAGCCGCGCGTGCGACATCTCGTGTTTAGCTAACTCAATACTTAGGTATCGGGTGGATCTGTAGCCTCTCTGCCGACAGCTTCGAGCCGAGACTCAATCGAATTTCATTTCAATTTACATCAGTTCAAACTGTTTAGTGCGACACTAGCGCTCGGTGGTGTTGCGGCTCGAAACGAAACTGACTGGGATCTAAGGAAGATGCGTACTCAGTGAGTGTGTGCGATTGCTGATGAATCGAGGTTGTTGGGTTGAAAAGGAACGTCATTATAAATTGTGTCATATTAATAAAGTGACACAATAGATAGCAAAAAACAAATACAATGTCTTTGGTACTTTAAAGTTCCCTGTTTGTTTCCTGTAGGAATGATAATCGTGAAATATTCGTTACTCTTTTCTATATCTATAATAATATTATAAAGAGGTAAAATTTGTAAGTTTGTAAGTTTGTGTGTTTGTAAGTTTGTATGTGGGTAATCCTTGGAACCGCTGGTCGGATTGCCAAAATTCTTTCACAGATAGATAGCTACAATGTTCCTGAGTGCTATAGGCTATAAAACATAATGCTATGATCAAATGGAGCTGAGCAGCGGGTGAAATCGCGGTAGTTATTAATAAAACGTTGCCGCACTCTAGGATTTTCTCCTGTGTCGTGGTTGCGTTTCAAACATACAATTTCACTTCATACATCACACGCAAACCCGGAACAACAATTTGCGGATCGCACAGACTTGTTCCGTGCGGGAATCAAACCCGTGACACGCTGCGCGGCTGTCAGTTTGTCAGCCATCGCACCAGACGTGCAGTTTAAGTAATAGAAATGAATGACACCAATTTTTTTTTAAGAAAATGAATATAACTACATAAGTTTATAGTTAACAATATTGTAAATAAATAATAAATAAGGCTATCATTGAGTAAACAGATAGTGAATGAGTATACTCCAGATTGCGCCCAGCACGGTGATGTACCTGTGTGGTAATGTAATTGGCCAATAAATAAATAATGTGAAATGAATACTTCAAATCACTCCTCATGCAAAAAGTAAACATTTACTTACTTAGTATAAAACAAACTCGCTTTCTCTGCCCCTATATCCATCCCTATGTATGTATGCTTAAATCTTTAAAACTACTAATATGTACTCAATACTCAATACTCAATACTTTACTGTATATGTATAGCATGTATAGTAACATTCGTTACCTACATATTGGAGAAATTTAGTATTAGCATTGTTCCCGTGCGAAGCCGCCAGTTGGATGTCGTGTTCGAGCAGAAGCTGCCGTTCCACGACCTCACTTCCACCGCTGCTAGAGACTCGTTCAGACGCCTCGGGTGTGTGACAAGCAACGCACGACCAGTACAAACATTGCATGGCATGCAAGTTATTGCAGTGCGCTTGTCATGAGGACACGCGTTGTTGTTTTCAGTGCGATGTTTATGTATCTCCTGTACTATCGTCTACTCATTCGTGTTAGGTTGCCCCAAGGCAGAATGTACCTGCTTTCTTGAATTTGTGTGAGCATTTTATTGATATACCTTCATTTATACAAATAAGAATTTCTTCTTAATATCATAGAAAACCGGCGTAAAACACCCAGTTTTGTGTTTCGCCGAGTGAGTGTAATAAGAGTGTATGGGCTTCATCGACTGCTTACCATCAGGTAATCCATTTGCCAGAGAAGGTATCACATATTAAAACTTAGATTAGTGTCGGTCAAGGGTCAGGTCGTGGCCAAACCTTTATTCTGTCTGTGGGCCCAGAAATGTCCGGGGAATGATTAGCCGGGATCTAGGTAGCCACTAGTGCGCACAAAAAGTAGAATGAAACAATGAGTAGAATAACTATAAAAATAGGTTTAATACTAGCATTTAATAGATAGGCCTAAAGGGGGGGGCGGCGGTCACCGATGCGGCAGCGGCGGCAGGAAGGCGAGCGCGCGGAGCACGGCGTCGACGCGCGCCACGAGCGGCTCGCGCCAGCGCCACAGCGCCTCGTCGCGCACCGGGTCCGTCTTCAGCTCCTGGCACGACTTGAGCGTGGCCACGCAGTCGGCGCGGTAGTGCTGCAGGCGCGCGTGCCGCGTCTCCAGCGCGTACGAGCTGCACGCGCCGCCCAGGCACGCCAGCGGGAAGTGGTTGTGCAGGCTCAGCACGCGGTCCGTCTCGTGGAACGCCTGCAACACGCCAGCCGGGACTTACGTACTCATTGAACAACATCTCGACAGTGACTGCTTTCGGTTCCCAAGTCGCAGAAAGAATGAAAAATAATAAGGTAAGCTAGTCGAGGGTGCTTCAAATTCGTATTTACTTAAGACCGTATTTACGAGTACCAGGCACGTCCAACGGGAACTGGGTCCGCTCAGAGACTGGAAAAATAGAAGCTATTGGAAGGCTCCACGCAGGGTAACCTACTCAAATTGGACAGCCAAGGCACCTGGATTCGACCTTATAACGAGTGAGGTTTTAACAGAGTTACCGCAAACTGGATTACCGTTACTAACATCCATCTAGGTGCAATGCTATGACCTGACTGCTATGCTATGACATTTCCCATTACAGAGGCAATGATGGTGGTGGTACAGACACTCCAGCAGCCGACATCTTACAAACCGTCCTAACTATACTATGTACGTATGTACGTATGAGAAAAGAAAAATTTCAAAATTTATGAAAAGCTATTATCGCGACGCATATTTCCAGTGATCAAGGGTAAGGAACACAGCTTTTGACCAGATCCACAGACTTACTACTTTACCATACCTAGGTGCTAAACCCTTGATAACAATTACTAACTTTACAATGCAGAATTGAGATGCTATATGGCATCCTTAAACAATATAGGTACATTGAGGATAAACAAAATAAATATTTATTCAGAATTTGTACAAACTTGTTGCAAGCCGAGCTAAACAAATTTGAAACGAAAGCGGTTTGGGATCCGACTGCGGAAGTAGTACACGAAACAAACAAGTAGAACCAGCGGATTGGCAAAATATCCAGCAGTAACACATACATCACTCATTGTATAAAGCTTCTCACACAACATTTGATGGCCGACAAAGAATCCCAATGACGCCTGACACGATATATTCCCAAGATTCGTTAAAAAAAAACATTGTCCCACACTAAGATTTTCTCCTGTATCGTGGATGCGTTAACAAACATACAAATTCACATACACAAGCCACTCAGACCCGAAACAACAATTTGTGGATCACAGAGTGTTGTTATGTGCGGGAATCGATCCCGGCACGTTGCATAGCATCCAGTTGCCCAACCACCGCGCCAACCGTCCAGTCCAATGAATATACATTTAAATAAAGATGTATTTATTCATTTATCCAATAAATATTGGGTTATCATCTAATAGTTTTCCCATTAGAGTTTTGAATAAAAACCAAAATAAATTTGTATCATTGTAACATTGCAAGCATGTACCCTGTAAGACGGCCAAGCCGTGCCGTGGACACCACAGAGTACGGTGCAAGTACTGAAGTAGCTCACCTTGATGTACTGGCCGGGCTTGGTGAAGTTGCGCGTGCGCGTCACGTGCTGCAGCATGTGCATGTAGTGCGGCACGCCCTCCTCCCAGCCGTGCGCGTGGCCCAGCGAGTCCAGGAAGTAGATGTTGGTGGCGTGGTACGAGGACCGCGGAGGCTTGCCCTCCGCCGGCTTGGACAGCGGCAGCACGCGCCGCATGAGGGACGCCCAGTCGGGGTCCTCCAGCGGCACGATCACCTCGTCGATGTCCAGCAGCGCCAGCCAGCGGTACTGGTACATGTGTCGGTACAGGCAGTCGTTGTACGGGATCAGCTCCATCTGGCGCTTGTGCGTCAGCTTCTTCTTGAGGTACATGTGCTGCAGCCCGGGCAGGTTGGGCTGCCCGCCCGGCAGCGTCACGGGCGTCACCGTCACCGTGCCCTGCTGCACGTAGTAGTCCAACACCTTCGTGATGTTGGGGTGCACCTGCAGCTCGTAGAAGAATATCTTGTCGGCTCCGAGCAGGCGCACTAGTTCAATCCACTCCACGAGGCGCACGGAAAGGTCCTCATGCAGGAAGTCTAAGCCCTTGACGCACACAGCAAAGTCCTTGCGCTGGGCGGGCGGCGCAGGCTTGTCGTAGTGCACGCGCAGGTTGTTGGTGGCGCGGTCGCAGGCGTTCTCCACCAGCGACACGGAGGCGGGCGCCAGGTGGCGGACCTCGGCCGGCAGGACGCAGGCCAGCAGGTACGGGTGCAGCACGTGGTTGCGGTAGTTGCCCCACTTGCTGTTCCACACGTACTTGTACTCCAGCACGCGCACCACCACGGGCGCCTCCAGCTCCTCGAACCACAGCTGGCAGTGCGTCACCAGCGAGGGCTGGATGCGGTCGTGCACGGCCAGCAGCCGCACGGCGGGCCCGAGGCGCGACGTGCTGCGCGCGTCCAGGTACGCGCCGTACATGTGGAACACGCCTTGGCTGGAGTGGAACGACTGCCAGTACGTGTTGTGGAACTCCAGGTCGTAGATGGAGGGGAACGGCGCGCAGTCCTTCTTCTTGAGGAATTTGTTTTTGTCGTCTTTGTGCTTGTGCCAGTAGGCGAGCGGCAGCGAGGGCAGGCGGCGCTCGGTGTCGGCGCGCAGCTGCTCCTCCGAGAGCACGCGCGCGTCCGTGGCGGGCAGCGCCGTGGGCGCGGCGGGCCCGGCCGTCGAGCCCGCCGCCTCCGACTGCAGCAGCAGGCGCGCCGGCGGCGCGGGCGGCGAGCGGCGCGGCGGCGGCTGCAGGCGCGGCAGGGCCAGCAGCGCCAGCGCCGCCCAGCAGAGCAGCGCGGCCAGCCAGCGCAGGCGCGAGCGCGGCCCGCCGGCCCAGCACCACCCGCGCATCACCTGCAACACAGCGCTCGTCAGCCGCGGCCGCGCAGCCCGCCCCCTCACATGCTCGTCACGCGCGGCTCGGGCTTGACGTCATTGGCCTAACTAGCGAATATATCCCCCATAAACAGGCTGCTCCCCTGGTGCACTATCGCATTATAGCTGTGACAGGCTCCGGATAACCCTTACACTACATGTCATATGTGACACGAGCCTGTCACGTGTGTCACTGTGTCACGTGTCTAGCGCCAGCAGTAATGAGGTGCGTTGGTACGAGTGGTCAGTCCAAGGAGTAAGGAGTGGTGGGGAATATGTCGTTGAGCCTTCGTAAGTTTTGTAACCGACTCGGGGACGTGATCCGTGAAGAAGTTACAACGGGGGAAGTATAAACATTAGCAGCGAGCACATTGAATGGTGAGTGCAGGAGGGAGTAGTGAGGAGACGCGCGCGGAGCATCAATAATCCTGGCATTGCAGTCAGCGGCCGACACTGTGCCACACTGCCACACTGCCACACTGCCACACTGCCACACTGCCACACTGCCACACTGCCACACTGCCACACTGCCACACTGCCACACTGCCACACTGCCACACTGCCACACTGCCACACTGCCACACTGCCACACTCCTCACAGAGCGTGGCTGCCAATAAAGCCACATAGGAAACAAACGTTGAGCAATAACTATTCATTGCCCACGTACACGTACTACAGATAAGATAAAACCCAATGCGATTGATATCTATACGATTCCCATAATTTAATTATTGAATGTTATTATTTCGTATCGACACACTGCTGTGTGAAGGATTCCCTCCACCCGGACCTCGCGCCGCAAGGACAGGTGTTTGATATCGTCTGTAGACGGACGTACACGTCAAAAGAGTAGACGGATCACCTGATGGTAAGCAAGCGGCGGTGCCCATGGAATACCAGAAGAGGTATAAAGCGCGCTTTTAACCTTTCGGGGGTTAAAAGATTGAGCATTGAGGAATTTGGAAATTGAGGATGAGGAGGGGTGATTGGGCCTTTGGTAACCCCAATCTCCAAATACATCGTAAGCAATGTTGCATGCCCGCTTTGTGTGAGGCCGTGGTGACAGTCCGGTCGAGCCGGCTCTAACGGAGGATGGTCCTCCTACACTGCTTGGCTTGCCCACACTCGTTAATGTTATTTCACACTTATCTTGTATTCTTTGGTGATCAAGTACTTCATTTATTTGAGTAGTTTAACTTGAGAGTAACAAGAAGGACGTTTCTTAATAATTTGTAATGTTGGGTGACATTACTGTTTCTGCCCGTTACACTATTTGTTAGATTCCCACAACAGTACGGCATGCCGCGCGGCGTACTGTTGCTGCATTCTCACGTATACTTATTATGATGAGATTATAGAAAATACGTGGTTTTAAAGTAACTAACAACAATGAAATATTGTTTCTCCATTCAACTCCAATGTTATATTTTTCATTGTTCTACATTTCTTTACGTTTCAGAGTATATCTACATTAATGGTTGAGTTGAAATAAAGATGTTTTTTAATAAGAACCATAATATAAAAAAAATGTTTCATAGTTAGTGGTAGTAGCTGCGGTTGGATTTGTTTGGTGTGCCTTCAAATAGTTATCCAAAGATTAATGTTTTCCAAGTTACAGTTGTGGATGGCGCAGTAGTTGTGTGAAGTGTGTGAGTCACTCCTCCCCGGGTCACAGATACCCAGCAAGCAGGCGAGGCAGGCAGCGCTCCACGCTCGCTAGTTGGCAACTCTACCAATAACATGTAACGTGGAGCGCGAGGTCGAGTGCATCGCACAATACAATACGTTCTCCAGTATCACCGCAGCCATCTTGCGCTGCACCGCTGCGCGGACAATCCCCACTTCCCGAAATAGCCACGGCGCGGCGTGGGCGCGTGCAGCACTAGTGCACGGATCACGGAGCCAACTGCTGACACAGTTCAACCGTAATATTTGGAACAAAATTCGCCTTTTTTTCTATTTGGGGTTCCGCCCGCAAGGGATCAAAACGGATCCAATTAGATAAGTAGGTCTTATTTAACATAATTTCACAAATAATTGAATCAAAACAAAATAAATACATTATTTGAAAGATATCTTCATAAAATATTAATTGTAACATACAATATCTTTTACAATAACTATCGTGAGACATATAGGCAGCGTGCGCGGACGCGGCGACGCCGCGACGTCACGCACTCTGCTCATGAGGAAGAACCCCTCTGTGGTTCGAAACTAGTAGAGCTTTTCTCAATTACAAACGTGAGTAACCCGCGATTTTTAGTAAATACAATATCTCATTTTACTTGAAACAATGAAACAATGAATTTATTTTTGCAAATAGGCCATAAAACGGCACTTTTACACGTCAATTTATATGTGAAAAACTAGATGAAGCCGGCATTTCTTATCTGACTACTCTGAGAAGAAATGCCGAAACAAACTCAGAGGTCAGTCTCTTTTCAAGTCCAAACAATGTAAAATAACATAATATGAGAGAACCGTGCAAGTTCATTCTGTAGTGGTCTTTTGATGAAAGAACCACACCAGTTTAAGTGGACCCGTTCTGAAGACAGGCACGCAAGTGTCAGTTTGCAACCAGCATAGCAAGTGCTGCTGAGTTGTCCGACGAACAATACCGATCTAAAGAACATTTGGTTGAGTCACGCAAGTACTCAAACTGTCAGAACGCAGATAACTGGTAGTCCAAAAGCGCGGCAAGTCTCACACGGTCCTTACACTAACAATAATAGAAAATAATAATAAAAGTTGTTTCTGAGGCTGACATTATCAACGTCCCAATTGGCCCTGTGCAATAAAGAGTACCTATCCACATATACGAATAATTTTCCGAAGCCAATGGCTCCAGGGCCAACACCGAAGGGACGCAGAATAGATCTGGATGGGGAGGAGCTTTGTTTGTGTAATGTAACCATAATATGTATGTTATTAAATAACAACTTTAAACATAAATTATGCAGCCCATCACATGACTAAGGTCCAAGTGAGATTTATGACAACTGTCCATGATTAAAACCCGATTTCAACTAGTCAACGCAGTCAACTATCGACACAGATTTTCCGCCCCGACACATTCTAGTGTCCCACTAGTCTTACACCACATTACGTATGATCTATTTCACATTCGTCCGTAATTCCTGGTTAGACCTGCACTTTACCACACTCGCACTGTGATCAAATTTTGCTACTCTATGACCAGTTCATCCACTATAATTTATTTTTTAGAATATTTTTTTTTTTGGTCTGTAAGCGTCCTCGTAACAAATATATGTATAGAGCAGTATTGCGCAGGAATAGAGCCGCACGGACAAGCCGCTGGAGCTGCTGAGACAATACATTGAGGTAGATGCGGCGACGGAGCAGGCGACTAGTGTGCGCCCCGCGTCTTACCTCGTAGCACTGCATGGCCAGCGTCGACGTGTCACAGCAGGCAGCACCCGGCGTGTCGCGGACACTACCGCGACGCCAGCGCACTCACCCAGCACTGCCGGCTCGGCGGCCGCTATCTGTCGCTTATCTCCAACATCGCTTATCACAAAATATCGTCTGATAACTCGGCGTACACACACACACACACACACACGTACACGCGTACGGATTGAGCTGTGAGTGAGAGCCCCCAGTCCGAGGCTTGAGCGGCCACCAGCGTGCGGTGTGTCGCTGTCCGGTGTCCATGTCATCAATATAAGCAGACGGACATGAACTTGTCACACTCGTTCAGTAAACACGTGTGATTGCATTCACATATGACAGTCACCATCCGCTGCCGACTGTATCATGTATGTACTAAGAAATAATTGATATCCTGTTGTATCGTAAGGTTTCCGATCGAGTGTGGGACGAGTCTCACAATGTGTGATCAAATTTTTAATATTCTAACTACCGGACTATCAATAATTCATATCATCATGTAAGCCACAAGGCGTGACTGACGCGACAGTACACACACAGCCTCCCAGCGGCATCGGCCGGTTACAGTGAGCTCCCTCATGCAGCGGCTCCCTGCGACGACTGTCCTCATTATAGGTGCATGTGCCCTCTTTTCGAGCAACTTTTCACATCAGTGGTATGTGCCCCGCCTATTCTAGACTGGTCTGTTTTTTGAAGGTGAAAAGTCTGGAAAATCTTTCTGGGGCGAGGTAAAAGAGGGTGTCAGGCTGTTACTGACGAGAGACCACTCAGTCACCGTCCATTATTGCACTGGTACCTGCACCCCGACTGGATGCTAGGCAGGGTTGTGTTGCGTTTGACATTGTGGAACAAAAAAAACTGCGACAACTGGCTCTGACTCATATTTATTAAAAATAAACGAGTAAGCCTCTACTAGTTTCAAGTCACAACGGGACTCTTAATCATGAGCAGCGTGCGCGTCGCGGCGATGTCGCGCAACCAACAATTTGATAGAGGCTCTACCTTTATTGCAACGAGAATGTAGCGCATAGTATGCTCTATGTCGCAGTCAGCGAGCACGGACGTGCACAGGCGAGTGCGCTGGTGGTGCCGCTACATGCGGTGCTTGCGTTACTGTGCACAGCGCAGTGGGGGGGGGGGGGAGAGCACTGTTTGCACGGTGCATGTACTGGCTCAGGAGATGCTCCGACACTTCGTGACCATCACATAATGTCAAAGGGCACGCGTCGAAGTCGGCGAGAGAAAGCGCTCAGCTCACACCGCTCGCGCGATATTCGCAAGATATTTGCTTTGAAGCACTTCCATAACTGAGTGTAACGGACTAGTGTTACTGATGCAAGTTACTTAACTGGTCTGAAGTGAGGAGCTGTGGTAGGCTGGCAGTGTCGGCGCGCCGGCGAGCCATCGTCGCGCGGAATAGTATTCGTTAGAAAGTGTGTCGCAGCGGCGCGGGGCTCGGCGCGGGCAGATGGACGCCAGATAACACATTTGTAACTGCTGAGATATGGCCGACATGTTGTAACGCTGAAGATTCACAACTTTGTGTATCGTGCTGGCTGGGCAAGTGCTCCTCGGCGCGTGAACGACACCAGATACCTTCTATGTAAGTATACACGTATAGGTTGCAAACTCAGCTTGAGTGAGTACATTTGGATTAAGTTTCTAACATCTGATCTGATGAATGTTGGCTAGCCTGCGACCAGCCTCCGTCCAGTGGAGGTCCACTGATGTCAGATAAGGCAGACAATGTCGTGCGCCGCCCCCTGCCCGGTCCCGCCGCTGACATCGGTATGGGCGGCGAACTGCTGTTCTCATACTGATTATTTGTTAATCTCGACGTTAAGCAGCGATCAGCGCGCAAGCTGCGATCGCCCCCGCGGCAGTGCGCCCGCGCGCTAGTTTCACTGCGCAGAGAAACCAGTGCATTTCACTGCGCGAGTGTGTACCAGCTATCAGTTCCTGTGACGCAGTAGCCTTGCATTGGCCTGTGCATGCCGCATGCAACGTCTACACCACTCCACGTTAGCTGCCTAGTACTGGTCCTGACCTGACTACTATGTGGCGACCTCTACCACTGGTTCGAGGCTAAAACCAAAGTAAAAAAGAAGGTACCGTAAAATGCTGCAACTTTTCCGTAGTTTTACAGAAACATTAAAATACCTATTTCGAAAAAATACAATCAATAAGCACCCTTGTCAGGTTGGGGTTAAAGCTTATGTTAACCTACAATTACTATGTTTCATTTTGGAAATATAACAGTTTTAATCCCTAGGCAAAGTTGGGCCAGATAACTGTAACATTGCCTTCTTCAATTTTGGCAGTTTAAACGACCTAAGAACAACATTCTCGTGCTTGAAATAAACCCTTATTAGTAGGACTTAGGGATAAGAATTGCAAAACAGGCACTTTTTGCTTATACCACTAGAAATAATGTTGTGTTTGACTTTTCTGTTAGTTTCATATTGCATAGGGTGGTCGCATACAATGTCGAGTAACACAACCTAAAGTGTATTTGTGTGTACCCCTGTACACACATCCATATTCTTCACAAAGAATTAAGGTATTTGCTATTTTTCTCTCATCTCCTTTACATTACCTAACCGGAGAACCATTTCTTGATGTGAACTAATTTGACTTTATTAGAAATAGTTCGGCGGGGGATCCCAGATTGCTTTTCAGCCTGGTTACTTACCGTATTTTATTGTATACGAGGTCTACAGCAACGTTAGAAAGACTATGCTCACAATCTTTACACCGCCTGGACCCTGGCTTTCATCTCTTTGTCATATTGATTCTAAAAGAAAAATATCACTAGTGAAATATGTACGTGCACTTCACGGCTACTGGTGTAAATTTATGCTGCTACCTGATTAATTTATCTCGAATGAGTTGTTATAACACATTGTAAGTGCATTTTTAATTACAAAAAGTAAATTTTATTTCATATTGTTAAGCGAAATGCATTTCATACCAACAGAAAAACCATAACCCGACTACCGGGAAAAACTACCCTATCTCACTTGCGATGATATCGATATCACTAAATCTCGATCAATTCAGTCGTTTACAAGTTATGGTAACTAAAACAGCTACAAACATAAATGCAACTTCATCCAGATATGAACGCTGAAAACATTACTATCCTTTTTTGAGCAGTTGTGTAATCATTAATCAACTGTAGTGTTAAGTTGGTTAATAGAAGATCGAAATGATGGTGCCAACTTTGCCTAAATATTTATAACGTTTTAATTTGTCACAATACACATTGAAAATTAATTCAGAACTATTGGATAACTCACAAGTGACGTGTAAATATCGACACTTTGCCGAACATGTTGTTGAACTTATCGAAAATGGTTGTCGTGTAACTTCGAACACTGTCATGTGCAAATATTCTCCCTGTACGTACTTGTATAATACTGTAGTACCGCTACATACATAATATTACATGTAATGTGTGTGCTACAAGTAGCTACTGTCAATAAGCACAAAAGTACCTATGTGTTAATAAGGTCGAAGTGTCCCGGTGTGCTCGGCCCGCGCAGTAGTGCCAGTGCTCTACCGGTCCAGCATCGCCATTCTTGCACTCACATCACATTTCTGAGTGAACAATATAAAATAGTAAGTGAAACAGGAGTCGGACACATCAGCCTGTAGGCCTAGTGAAGTAACAACGATATTACTCTCGTAATGTGTTTACATTTAAAATCAACCCCTTACATTTGGGGCAAGCGCAATGAGGCACCGCGGCATCGGTCCAGAGCAAGAGAAGGAACGGGGGAGCTTTTAGGATGTAAAACTTTGACACTCCCTTCAGCCCGACCCTGGGCGGGAGAAGACGTTTAATGATTTTCATCTCACCAAAAAATCCCTTAATATATTCTCGGACAAAGGGATTAGCTTCAGCACAGAAAACTGCTTTTATAAGCGATTTGTTTGCATTTGATTAGTTTGCATAATGTCCTGAACATTTTCCTCTACAGCATAGATAATTTTGCAGCGTGCAGCTCTGCCATGCCTTCACACGCAGAGGATGCAGGGATGCAGGGATGCAATAAAACACACCACACGCAAACATACTTCCAAACCACAGTCGATACGTGTTTCGTTCCTCGCCGGAGCAAGCTCAGCGGATGTTGCCACGTCGGATGGACGAGTCGAGTACACATGTAACGTACACCCGGACGCGGAACAGTATATGGATCGCATAAACAGTCGAGTACTGCGGGACGCCGTGTGGCTGCTCTCATGATGATTACGTACAGTCACACCGCGCGCCGTGACGCCACTTATGCAGTCTACCAAATAGCTAATAGTCTTGTTTGGGCTGTTTTGTATTTAAGAATGTAGTGCATTCGGCGCCACCTGCAGCAGGTAAGGGCCAAATTACAAACAGGAGATACAAAGGAAGCAACAACTAGTTCGCGTACCCTTGCAGTTTGACTTGAGCATGTATTGTGGGATAAAACGCATTTATAAGGTTTTTAGAGATTTGTGGAGGCGAGTAGCGATAGTGTAGTCAGTGGGACACGGTGCTCTTTCAAAAACATAATTTATAACATGTTGACACCTACTTAACTACTTATTTTCAATGATCTTTTAGAATAAAAACTCATGTTTACACTAATGCTAGTTATACGTTTGAAATCGTGTGCAGCAGGCAGGTGTGGAACACATGGACCACCATGCACTCTACCCGGCCACACGATGTGAGCAACTAATTTATAGAAACAACAAAGGTTGGTACAAGTCCTAAGTGCATGAAACAGGTACCTAGTTGAAGTTACATAAACCAGCTAGTTCGTTATTTAGTGCAAAGGATACAATTATGTATAATATTGTCTAAATATTAGAGTGTGGGAGTACCGGACTTTGACACGAATGGCTCAACCGGAGTAACAGCAGCGGTCAGCGTGCCAGGATCCAAGTCACCAGTGTAAGCCAGCACCGCACTGACTCCTGGTGTTGCATGTGTCCATTGTTATGTAGTTGGTCTGCCGCCGTCTACCATAACAAAACGTTGCTATGTTGTATGTAGTTATACAAAACCTTCCAGTCGCAGCCAACTGACAATAAACAGCCTAGCTTCTTTAACAGAGTGCCTGAATAATATTCAGCCGTAGTAGGTCCCAAGAGTTCCTGCTTTGTGTAACAGTGAGTGGGACGTTTGAACAACTTCTCTCCTAGCGACAGCTTGCGATTGTGTGCGCCATACTTGTAAAATGAAAATGTACCTCACTAGTGTGAAACGTAACGTAGTCTCTTACATTTGTCTAGTTGTGCGAGCACTGAATGTACGTTTGCTTCAGTTATGATTATATCAACGATCATAAGAAGAGGGGGGAGGGGGATGTCCAACGTCAGAAGTAGTAACTCGGTCACTGATTGGTTCCACGGGAAGCATTGACTGAATCAGCGTAAACTTTATTACAATACTTATTGCCTTTCTTCGCAATTATCGGAAAACTCTAAGCATTATCGGAGCTGCGCTCTTAAGGACCTTGCTGTGTTAATGTATATA
Source organism: Spodoptera exigua (assembly GCA_902829305.4). Lineage (NCBI taxonomy): Eukaryota > Metazoa > Arthropoda > Insecta > Lepidoptera > Noctuidae > Spodoptera > Spodoptera exigua. Next base: position 55,548 of record LR824623.2, read on the forward strand.
TAATAAGATTGAACCTAAATTAAAACAACGGACATTGATGGGAATTCGGATTTTGAGGTTAGGTTACTCCAATAAAAACATACGGTAGGTATGTAGCAATAACTTAAAGGAAAATGATGAATATTTACATGTATTTAAACATTTATATTTGACGGTTGCATTTAATTAATATTTAAGCGTGGTATCTGTTGGTAATATTGTGGCTTAACGAATTTGTTTAATTGTTAGTATCAAAGCGTAAAACAATTTTTGCTATCAAATGGTTTGAATGAAAAAATAGGGTTTCGGTGGATAGTTTATATTTATCGAAAAAAGCCAAAAAGCATAACGCTTCGATCATTAGGAGTCAAGCAGATTAAGATTGACTTGACCTGATATTAGGAGGAATTGAACCTATGTTACAACGAGTTTTCATGAGTCTACAAAGAAAGGGCTTTCGCTTCGATTTATTATCTATTTCTCGGGCCCAGTGACTGTACGGCAGGTTTTGAGGCTACACAAACACACTTATAAATGAAATGCGCCAGTATGGTGGTGTGTGCCCACAGGCCCAGTGTAAGTAGAGTGCGTGGGCATCTCCCCGGTGCCCACATCCCGGACGTGCCATTTCGATATCGTCCGCTTGTTTTCATACATTTCATATGGCCCAGTTATCTGTACCCTGCTACCTGTGACAAACACTGAACTTTTAAAATAGAACTGTATGTCAGACATCGAGAGGGTCGGGGTTCCTCTGGGGCTGTATCAGTTTATGAGGCGACGAGAGCGCGCCGGAGTATCGGACAGGAAGTTAAACAAGTACTCTGGAGCTGAAGCTGGGGCGGCATTAAGACGCTAACGCCATTGTCATTACTCCGGATATTGGTGGCGTTATAAGAATATATGTATTACAGAGTGTATAAACATGGACATATGTTTATCATTTCAATCAATAGGTACAATCTGATATGACTGATATTTTTGTAGGTCAACGCCTGCCTGCAATCTCAGCGTCGATGTTTTTTTTTTACATTTAATCGCATTCAAATATTTATCTATTCAAATGTTTATGGGATACGTCGGCGTCCGAGTGGGATCGATCATCTGATGGTAAGCAATCACCCATGGAGAGGAATTAAAGGATTGAGGGAAATGTGGAGTGGAACCGGATGAAGGCAACCAGTGGCTGTGGCCGGTGGAAGTTCTGTGGTGACGACTGACAGTAGGGAAAGTTACCGATCTCAATAGGTACCCAATGTTTGGCTTACATTTGGTATTTGACATGTTTGTGTAGTTTCAGTAACAAGCTTAGATGAATCCTAAGATTTAGAATTGATTGGTCATCGTTTGCGACCGTGGAGTCGTGTGCCGCCGAGGGCAGGTAGGGCTGCCAGTAATAGCACGAGTCGCTAGTGGGGACATTGCACCCGCAGCATTCCAGCTGCGCGTTCTCTTATGTTGTTGTAGTGCCGTATAACGTAGCAGCGCCTCTTGTACAGTTAATGAGTGAGGAAAATATGTCAGTCGTGTTTAAAAGACCGTACCTTGACACCATTAGCAACTGGTTTTGAACTAGGCGCGCAGTCTCTAAGCTAGTAACGAGCCGCGGACACAATGGACCACCAAGTCTCAGGGCAGCCGCCAGCCGGCTCGGCGCGCGGAGGAGTATTGTGTGCGCGTCATTCAATGGGCACAATCATTGAATTGGCTGGCCGCGACTCGATTTCAACTGCATTCCCGTGGCAGAGTTTGTCAATAGCAGGGAGCGGGGGCGCAGTGACGCGGCAGCCCGTAAATTACAACAATTTGCTTTGCTTGTTATAGCGATCGCTGTGGCGCAGTGTCTTCATGTCGCACGCGAATGTTCTCTGAGTGCGGAGAGCGCACAACCGGTTACCTTCGCGCTAGTCGAGTCGGCTGCGTGCTGAGGGGTGCCGGGGGGTGCAGCAGAGGGCGGAAGCTCGGCAGCTCACCTTGTGAGGGTCCCGGTCAGAGGAGAGGGCGGGATCGCGGCGGCCGGGCCGGCCGCGAGCTCATACTCGCGCGGTCGACGACCTGCTGCAGCTCCGCGGAACGTAACTGTACAACACACACACACACACACAATGGCACACGCGGGCACAGACTGCGCACGACTTCTCGCTCAGAGGCCGCGGGACGAACTGAATGCTGGGCGCCGCATGCGCCGGCGGCCTTGACCGCCCCCTCCCTCCCGCCGCGGGCCCCTGCCCGCGCCTGTCTCCTGCGCCGGCGCATCCGCACTGCCGCCCCTTCCTTGCTGGGTGCTGGCTGCATGCAGGTAGTGCGCCTCGACCGAGCCGATACCGTTACCTAATGATTAGCGAGTTGTTGTCTGATAGCGGTAATCTCGGCTCGACGTGCGGCCAGTACGCTGGACCTGTACTTGCTCTAGATAATAGATCCGACTGCCAGATGTTAATGATTTGGAAATAAACAAATAGGTAGCTGCACTTCGGCTAACAGCGAGGTGTCGTGAGCTTGATGCACCAATGAAGGAAATTCCAAAGATTTTCTAAATACTCAATAGCTACGTATAAATAAATAGCACGGCGTCCATTATACCCGGTAGACAATGGGATCGGCCGTAGCTTCCTACACCATAAGAGGAACAATGGTACCTATCGCATAAAATAGTTGTACTGTAGTACCTGCCACCGTTTCCTTACAGTGAAAGACACGTTATAGTTCCTTAATAAGTAATATTACCTGTGCGGTAATAGTTTCAGTCAGCCTCCAATGCTCGCACCAATATTATAAAGCTGTAGAGTTTGTTTGTTTGTTTAAACGCGCTAATCTCCGGAATTACGGGTTCGAATTGAATAATTCTTTTTGTGTTGGTTAGTCCTTTTTTAGAGGGGGCAGGCTATAAAATATCACGCTACCATATGTAGGAGCCAAGCAACGGGTGAAACCGCGGGACAGTAGCTAGTAGTTGAATAAATATAAATATTACACACAAGTAGGAAATCTCCTTTTAAATCTGTTACAGTCGGATATGGTTCCCCCTCGATCGTTCTTTGCTAGTCCAAGACCCCTGGCGAGGAAGCTTCATAAGTTGGCGAGGGATCCTACAATGTGAAATTGTAAATAAGATCGTGTGACCGCGCATTCGTCATTAGAGCAGTATCGTAGATCGTAGTGCCCGCCGGTACGTGGAGTATACACTGGTGTACTCTGTACAGGCGCACGCGCATCACTGAACCAGTTCCGCGGCAAAACAAATAAACAGCATGCGCGGGGCGTCCGTCACACAATGTTCCTGTTACTGCATGCATTACAAATAATAAACACACCCCTGAAATGTTCATCCGGAGGTACCTTAGGACACAACGCAATCAGTATTTTCGAGGTCGGTTGTACTGTACTGCAATAGTATAGAAAGCTTTCATTGAACAGAGCTCTTTCTTCCACTCACATTTCAATGTATGTTGTACTTGGATTGGTCCCTGTCCATGGTGATGTGGTCTGTGCAGCGTGCCTGGTGTTGCTCTTTATAATTGATCACTAATATGATAGACACAGAACAGTACCTAGAGCCCCGCACGGCGGGCGCGGCGGCCACCATTACTCCCGTCGCCCTAATTCTGTCGGCCGCACGTGTGCGCACGTCACAATTCGTTGCTTGCGTACTCAGCACATTGTAGCATATTGGACAGTGCCACGTGCGTATGTATGTAAGTACCTATAGTACATGAGGCCCTGCCTGTGCGCGCCGGATCTTCAGGTGCGGGTACGTGCTGTCTCGCATAAAGTGATCGACGAAGAAACCATTATCAGACTTCGAGATAAACTCGTAAATGTATAGATGGCAATATTAGACGACCTTCTGACAACGACTGAGGAAGACGTCGATGGAGTGGATGTTTTGCTTCCCAATATCTCACAGGCCATCACAACTGTAAGAGCAGATTGTTTTCGTTTGTGTCGGTGTGAATGTTTAACACCGGAATTATAAAACACGCCCCAAAAAATCCTCCCATCACATACTTTGGGATTATGGTCTCTGGCGGTCCCACTGTGCTACATAACTTGTTTCATCGGGTGTAGTTAAATATATGCACGATATGGAATCTATAAAATAATTGCCATCCGTTTAGGATGTTTTGCCAAAACCGACATTGGAAACAAGGATTACAAACAGCTCATACATAGGACTCATTCAGTTTTTTGTCTTTCCGCGATGCTTGGCGCCTCCTGGGCGTCTCCGAGTTTAGCAGTCTCTTTGGTTATTCCATTATTGATTCAATTTGTAAATGTGTGACAATGTAAGCTAACACAGTGAGCACAGCGCTAGAGTCGTCAGGGTCACGAGGCATACTGCACAAATTGCACAAATTGCACATCGTTATAAGCATGCGACTGGCTTGGTGAGTTGTGACACACTGCCTCAGCATTTATGTGACATTTCGACTGCAGCTAATGCATTCAAACTGTAGATAGACACATACGATGTAACATTTTGTCATTTGATTACATCGGAGAGTAGCTGGACGGGAGCTGTCCGTGGTGAATGGGCAGAGTGGTTGGGAGACGAATAGATGAAGTATACGTTGTATTATTAGAGGCGGTGGGCGCGCGGGGCGACGACCCAAATATTTATATTTGACGGCGCGTTGTTGTTGCGGCGACGCGCTACTATTAACGTTTACTGACTATTTTTTACGAAAGTGACGACTTGCCGCGTAGTAGTGAGTAGTCGACTAATGTGTCATGATGTGACCATCTACGACATCATGATGTTCATAAAATTACAATCAGAACAGATCCTTGTATCCAGGTGACATTTGGCGATTTTGCGCTCGTAATTAGCTGAATAGTAAGAATATGTTGCAAATACGGATGATGACGTCACATTTCAGGACAAAGGACGCCACTTATGACGAATCATTTCACCAGATTTTTTAAAAAACAGTGCCCCCCTCTCGGATTTGCTCCTGTGTCGTGGGTGCGTTAACAAACATCATACAATATTACACCCAGTCACCCAGACCCGGAAAACAATTTGTGGATCCCACAAAGAGTTCCGTGCGTGAATCGAACCCGCGACACGTTGCGCCACAGCCAGTTGCCAGCCACCGCACCAACAATGCGGTCGAATGTATCAGCAGCAGTCATTAATGAAACTATTTTACAATTAATGAAACCAATATCGTAGAGAGGCGAATCTACTGCTAGGCGTCAGCTGTGAGACAGTACGTGCACTGGGTACTGCCAGTGATAGTAAACGTGTACATTATAAATAAGTAGATACTACCATAGACACCCGCACCTCCAGAGGTGTTAAGAGTCCGTTGCCGAACAGGGTTTTGGAAAATTACGGATAGGGGGAGGGGAAGAAGGATTGGGCCTCTGGGAACTTCATTTGAATGGCGAACACCAACACAGTAGTTGTTTCAGGTCGGTTTATGTGAGGCCGTGGTATTACTCCGATTGAGCTGACGTATTCCTGCCGAAGCATGGCTCTCCCACACCACAAAATGTCACTTGATTATTATTATAGTAAAGGACGCAGTTCCTGTAAAAACATGACCATCATATAACAGGGTCAATATTATGATGACAGGACCAGGTCGTCACGCTACGCCTATGTTATGCTGTGTGAGTGGAAGTCGCAGTCAGAACAATATGCAGCTGGTGCTGCCTGGGTGCGCCCTCTAGCGGCGGCACGCAGCGTGGTGTGCGTGGCGGGTTGTGCAACCCTGCATTGTGCAGTAGTGTGCAGCGTCACCGCGTCTCCGCCACATTCCGCTCCCCGATGTCGTGACTGGCGCGCCGCCCCAGCCAGTCACCGCACTCTGCTCGTTGCTTCACTGCTCTGCATCACCAGACACGCATGCTGCTTATGACTCTAGTTAGTCTATCTGTCTGGCCGACTGGGGACAATTTCACAATTGTAAGTTGGTTGACATTCGGTAAGTCGTCCCACTGCTGAGCAACGATGTCCTCGCAAACGGTGAAGGAATGAGCATTGATCACCTGAGGCTTGCTCGGGTGTATCAGCATATATGTAAGTCCAGGCTTCCTCGTAAAGTTTATCCTTGAATGAATGTCATTAGCTAGGTGCACACGTACAATGGTCGTGGCGTTGTGTGCAGCAGCTATTTATAGCTGGAGTATCGTGTTGCGACGCGGCGCACATACTGATGTACCGCCACCACACGCAGCAACGAGTGTTGCTGTGGCGGAACGAGGAGCTCGCACTGAGTCACCATTGCTGGTAGCCGCGGTACTGGTATATAAACGTGTACAGGTAAGTATAGGACATTAAGCAGTTAACATTAATTATGTTGATGAGAGTTTTAGAATATCAGATACGCCAAGGGATTGAAACCCCATGTATCTGCACTACTTACACTTAGACCAGTAGTTGTATTTGTATCGATAATGTTGGAATAACAAAAATCAATGTACTTATTTATTCTCACGACACTATTATAAGTGCCTTATTGAAATTTTTCATCAAGTTATCATCAACTATGTTTATTTATCAAATGGCAGAGGTGGAATATATTGTTATACTTTAGGTGTGTGTTGCCTGAAGGCGCAAGCAGAACAGAATGAGGGCGAGATGCAAACATCTCAGTGAGGGTTAGCTGGCCACTTAAGGCACTTATAATAGTGGCGTGGGAATAATGAGTACATTGATGTTTGTTAATACATAATTGTTGAATACAAAACTAACACAAAGAAGATTCGATTGTTTATTTGTTGGAATTGATTAGACTCCGAAACTAATTGAAATTCTTTCAACGTTAGAAAGCTGCGCTATCCTCGGTAAACATAAGCTAAAAAAAGTTATGCAACAATAATCGGCAAGTATATAAACGTAAGTCTTACCCCTTTTTTGAGAGGGGAATGCCATCATTTGATATCTTTCTCCCACGGTATGGCGAAAGGGAGTGTCAGACTCTTACATACTGACTAAACCCCTCCCCCGTTCCTTCTACTGCTTCAGGCCGAGGCTGCGGTCCCTTGTTGCCACCGGCTAAGCACAAACATACCCGTAAATACGTATTTAGTGCACGTGTCCGATACAGATCCCTCGGTGTGTCAGCTAGCTACACGTTACACGTGCACTGTGTGTGCATACGCATAGCACGCTAGACATAGTTTATTCAAGTGTGAAGCGTTTGTTTAAGGCCCCGGTCGGTGACATTGCTAGTCCCGTGTCATGTTAGTACACACAATTAGAAGGCGTTAACGCTCTCTTTTACATTTCTGTCCATCCCGTGTATACTCAATTATATTTGGGTGGGTATCCCATGTCATTACGTCGGCAAACGAGCAGGCGGACTACAAGATGATAAGCGTACCTACACGCAACACTAGAGAAGTTACGAGTGCTTCGTCAGCCGTTTGGAGGTTTCGGGGATTTAAGGATGGGGGGGGGGGGGGAAGGATGAGGCCTCCGGTAACCTCACGACAACGAAACACAATGCTGCGATTGTGCCATGCCAGCTTAAATTCAATGCATGTTAAAATTAAATAAATATCGATATCGGAAAGCAAACCTGTTCCGACATACGGAAGACACACAGCCAAGTCAATATTTGCCTGTTTATACAGCAAGCTACTCGCTATTCGTGGAATTATCCCGCTCTCGCAGATGTTGTATAAATTTTGAAATAAATTTCGCTCACGGTCAAATGCTCGGAACAAGGTAAATATTCACACGTGCAGTGGCGAGTCCCCACCTGTGTACTAAACTCATACTGAAGGTAACACTAAATACTTGTAGTATCCAGGTAATCAGCGAGAGACGCTGCAGCGACGCGCGGCGAGGGGCTGCCTGCAAACCGATAGGATGAGCAAAATGTGATCGGCGTTCGCTAGGGGTTTGAGGAATTAATAATTTGCTTGGTTTTGCATGTTGCAGTGCGGTGTGTGACGCGGTCTCTGTGTTACACTGTAAACATGCACCAACGAAACAGTTCTCAGAGACTCGGTTTACTAGTTTACAAATTATTTGTACAAACTTGGATGACCAAACCACTGCTGGGCAATGGACTCTTCTCACACGAATAAGGAATTTCATACATAATTATAATGCCTTAAGTGTTAAAGTTGTGTTTTATGGCCTGTTTACAAAAATAAATTTGTGTTTCATTGCTCAAGGCGGATTGCTGATGTCAATCTCATAATTTAAAGTAAGTACAAGTTTGAGATTTCCTCACGATGTTTACCGTCGCCATCTATCACAGATGTGTAAAAAGTCCAAACTTTGTACCCGTCGGCGCTGCGTCGTGTCATGCTCGGAAAGTGGACGCCCTCGCTAACCTCCAGGCCGCCACGACGTCTACCACACAACAATAAGTAAATAAAAGTATTTAAATGTTGATTCAAAACTAATTATTTAAGATCAAAATAACACATCTGGAGCTCTCAACGTCAACCGTACACATAAATTACCCATACTATCTGAATGTCGAATACAAATATTACATCCAATGTCACTTTAGAACAATTTGAATGAGACCGACAAAATGCCTGGATTAACATCGTTACACCTTGCCACGATCAATAGCAGCAAACTGAGCGTTGTCCAAAATTTACGTGACGATGAGATCTCTGACTTTGAGTAAGGTAAGCTTGGCTATGGCTTTATCAAAACATTACTCCAGCAGAACCGTAAATGTGTTTGGTTTAATTTCCGCACTTTCAACACAGACAACAACAAAATCTCGCGTAGTCACAATATCCGACAATAACACACACACACACATGTGCGTGTAGTAGGAGGTGCGTGTGACCGCACGCACACAAGGAACCGCCGAAACAATATTAAGTGGATAATCAGATTAGAGTCCGCCAACTAATTCATTCATCACACATTCCTTTACAAGTCACACGGACACTGTCTTTGGAGAGTTAGCAGCTTCATACACACACACACACACACAGCTACATTGATACAAATGATGCCAATCTCCCTCGACCATTTAATGACGCGAGTGGATGGACTCTGCACCGACGTGTTATTAATTCTTTTGTTGTTTATTTATTTAAAAAATGTAATTTATTTTGGAGGATTGTGCACCTGGTCGCAGTGACCGCACGAACCTTATCGTGTTCGGATACATGTTTGTGTATACCTAATGTGTAGTCAGAAGTAAATAACTAACTTCGTAGAGCTCGAAGGTATTGAACTTATTTCCCACATCATAATGAGTTAGCTTACACTAGCGGGCAAACATAAAATCACTTGATGGTTTTACTTTTCCTTAATTAGTATAGCGAGGCCTTGCTTCAAATATTGTATCCGTAGGTCGCCGGGAAGTACACACACACACATACGCAGCAACATGTTTGTGCGTCTAACGAGGACGTGTTTTTGTCAGCATTCATGTATAAACGCGTGTCGCACAAATGTCGAAGACATTAGCCACTAGTTGACTAGTTCCACTACATCTCCAGCAGTAGTTCCAGTTGTAAGCGCAGGATCCTGCGTCAGTGAGGTGCGCACGCGCACGCGCCGCGCGACCTTTCGTTGCGCTCAAAGTTCACTGAGGTCCACCGTTACTTGCGACCAATGATCCTCTCAGGCCTCCGACTCGGATTCTCGATAATCTAAGAGACACCTTTGTCTTACTAGTGTTACAATATTTCTAATAATTAAGTTTTTTCTAAAATACATTTTACGAATATAAATTTGAGCCGCCATCGGTTCCGGTTTGAGTAATGTGCGATACCTAATTATAATTACATATTTTATAAACATTCTGAATGTTTGCATTTGCTTGCTTACTACGCGGTAAAATTAAGGTTTCAATTAAAATTATATTTCCGGTTCCGGTACAGTAACCCCTAAATACCAGTTGGTTGTCTATGAGTCGGTAGGTAAGCATTTCGAATTTTTTCACGACCTTCATGAAAGTTCCCGGTAAACTTATGTGGCACACAGTGCATAATTTAAAAAAAAATGTAAAGCTTACCTAGGTCATAGCGGCTTTGATAGCCGCTAGGCGCTCGGTTTGCTAGGTGGAACAGGACCGCCCATAGACTTACAATGTAAGGGTAGTAACTAGTAAACATTTTTCCGTTCTTATAATTTCAATAATTCCCTATAGATACATTGCATGCAGAATAGCAAACAGTCAGGTGAAGGTGACGTTGTAACGTTAAGTTGACAACTTCGTAGTGAAGTTTCCCAATAGTTGCACGAAGGTGTACCTCCATTACACTCCGGCAAAGACGGCACCAACACTGCAGATGGCCGCCGTAAGTTTACCACCGCTGCTACTGCCGACACGACCAATTACTGCGGATGACGTGCGCGTGCCTGCTATTTATTACGTTACATGTTTACAATAATGCGACAAACACTTCAGAGTACACACCAGCGCCACCTGCCAGCAGTCTCCAGCAATGAACAGCAGCTTAATTCACAGCAGTTCCAGTGCTAGCGGTCACACTCTACTCTGTCACAATATGAGGAGTTCGTGACGCTGTCTGTAGTCTGCGGGACCTTACTTCTATATTTCCAATAATTTGTCGAAAGTAAAAAAAAATATTGTATTACTTAGTTTACGTGTTATTTGATGACTATTATTATGATGCAGCGCGTGTATGAGTCGTACGCTGCAAGACCTTCCCCAATGGCAGCAGCGGGATGGCGTCGCGTCTGTGTCTCCACTTGTTGTGCCTCTGTATCTGACTGTGAAGATAATTCAGCTAAACCAAGGAGTACCATGAGGAGTCAGTCGGTAGAAGAGCAAGCATAGATTCACTGTAGCAAACGGACTGTAATGTAATAATTACTCTTACATAAACACCAACCGTTGTTACACGACGACGCTGCTGCTGTTGTTCCCATCTCGCCAGTCATAGATTAATTCTGAATGTTATTCATGGCTACGTGTGTCCGCGGGACCAAACTATACCATCGTCCTTCACTCGCGTCCTAAAATTTTATTCGGTTTGTTAGATAAGTGAACAGCAATACATTTCCGGTCCCAAAGGATGTAGATATAGATTTTCGCAACTGTGACATGTAAAACAATGACATTGGCCGCGCACTCACTGCCGCCTCGTGCCTCACTAGTCGGCGCGCCACCGTGTGCGCTGGGAATGTGGCAGGATCACACATTAACTCTATTTCCAAATGTATTTAGCATTTAATTTTAACAAAAATGCCACCCACTCATTAAGTAATTTGTTAAAATAAATTGACCATTCAGCTTGTGGATGAAAATTGAAGAATTAATATCATTTGGGTCATTGTTGCTGTCCTGTTCTGTAATGTCCTACATTGACACAGACAGACAGACAGTCTCTATACACAATAAGCAGCTAATAGATATAATAAGAGACCTTGAAGTAAAACATCGCTGATGTAAACATCAATGAGTGTTTGTGTAAGCAGGCTCAGTGAGTATAGCATCAATTAGAGGATTGCCGCTTTGCATGAATGTGTGATTGAGCGTGATCGTGCCACTCGACCGACCTTCCGCATCGGCACGGAGCCTATTTGGCGAGCAATTAATGACGACACCCAACAATTATCACTTACGACACAATCATGCAGTGAGGCAACTGGTAAGTGGCAGGCCTCTCGGAGGGCGGAGGTCGCTCGTGTGTATTCAATGCCGTGCCCTGCGTGCCATGGGACCTCGGAGACCCTGCAAAGAGGCTGCTCAGCCCACAGCTTGTATAATAGCGTCTCTAGAATGCTAGGTTTAGTCGGCAGCGCTAGTTGGCAGCGCGAGTGACTCCGCGCCGGCGCCCGCAAGCCTCTTCGTCATTAACCTATATGCGGCGGTCGGCGCGCGCGCAGCCTCCAAATATTTGTGATGTCGCTAGTGTTGCGTGAGATTAGAGGACAGTCACCCGCCGCTCAAACAATGTGTCACGGTGACCCAATTTGTATTGTGACGGTTATTTCCATTGAACCAGAACATTACATGCGCGTGCGCACCCATACGATGTTTAGGAGCGTTACGGGTGTGTAGACATCAATATTACACACACACACATACACATAGGGACAGGAATAATCGATTGCTCTGCCTACCAACAGGAGTCGGGCGTGACTATACGATGTATATGTAGTGCTACTACATACTTTTTTAAATATAAGTAAAAAAGCAGCTAGTCGTGAAGCTGTGAGTAATGCGCCGCCCGCCGCCGCGACCTCGAGGCGATGCACAATGCGCATTACCATGCAACGTTTGCAACTGACAAGGAAAGTTATCCAAATAAATTCATCTCTTAAGTACCTACACCCCTAGAACAAAGAACCACACACAATCCGTTTACGTAACCAAATCTTTCAAAATACTAGATTTTAAAAACCGATTAGCAGGATTAAAACACGAACTCAATAATACTTCAAGCGCAGAAACAAAGAGTGTATAAACATCAGTACATATAACTGAGTGGCAGTACCAGGTGGTGGCTCAGTAGCCCAGCTGCACGCAGCGCTCCGCGGTGTCTGGGGAGTCACTCCCTACACCTCTACAAGCAGTAAACACACAACCAGCACGCGTTGCGGTTTATAAACCCTGGACCAATAGATGTTCGTCAAGTACCTAACTGTCGATGAATACATTTAATATTATCTGCGGCGACATGGCACCGACCCTGTTGCATACAAAGTGAGGCAGGCGCTACAACCTCCGATAGCACTGTTAATTAAATGCTAGTCATATGAAAGTGGAACAAATTAAAGTGTTCAGTGATAATATCATGAATGCCTTGTTATCATTCGTGTCCTATCGCTAATTACTTCGAAACAAAATATTGTCATTTACACGAGAACTTTCTTATACGAGACGCAAGATATGAAAAAAAAAAATTAAACGTATACGCTTATTTGGAAAGAAGATTTGTTAATATATGATCCGGATAAACATAATAATTAACGTTGTGATTTAGAGCGAGGCTGCGTCCAGCCGCCCGCCGCTGCCGGCAGATGTAGTGAGTGAGCTGCACACAAATTGCCTATATGTATGTATGTAGGTACATCTGTGTGTCACACTACACGAGGTCGGCTGCGGGATAATTCCTCATTCATCTGCTTCTCCGAACTGACGAGCGGCCGCCGCAGTGCGCAGGCGCAGTCGGTGTTATTTTTAGTTTTGTCCTTTTTCAGAGTGGTTGTCATGTGTCCGCCTGACGCCGCCGGCCTCTACATCCTTTCTAAATAGTCGAACGACCGTGACATTCTCGACTTGTCTTTTAGACATTAATCTCTTTATTACGCTATTTATTATAACTATTATAAGTAGAAAATTAAGTTTACATTGTGGATTTGTCGGCTGTTTTGGGTAGAACTTATGTCAAGATGCAGGCTACTTTGTTGAGGCGACCTTTGCCAATAGGCAAGACGTGGAACAGGTTCATCGGAGCTCTGCTGAAGAGTAGAAGGGGTGAGGGGAGCAGATTGCCCTGCGGCCGCCCTCACGCGCCGGCGCCAGCATCGCTAACTGTATTGCGGCGCGAGCCGGCGCCAGCTCGACCAGCGACAGCGAGCCGGCGCTGCTGGGAGTCGCACACATTGACGCGGTGTCAGGGAACAGCCAGTGACTCCTCATAACACGCCTTACACTAACATCGCACCCGAGTACCAAGGATGCCACAATTCGCTCTCTGACGCCAGTACAAGTATAGTGTCCACACTAGACGCTAATAGATGGGTAAACATGTCACCACTTCACGTTTAGCTGAGTGTATTAGCGCCGGAATAACTGCGAAACGTGAAGTTGGTAAATTGAAAGCAGTAGGTAGGTGAGCGCGGCGGTCGTTGACCCGGCCCGGATCGAGTGTCAGCTGCGTGTGTTTATTATATTTATTAATATTGATCTATTACCGATTCATCCGCAAAACTCATCCGAATTATTTTAGTTCCCGATTCATCCGAAAAAATATTCCCGATTCATCCGAAATCCAAATTATAATTATATAATTACCAATTCATCCGAAAAAATATTCCCTTTTCATCCGGCATGAAAATATCCTTAAATAAGACAAGAAAAAGTATAGATAGCAGAAAAAATATTTTAAAATATATTAACTCATATTTTTAATATACTGTTATTTATATGTATATTTGAAATCGATCCTGTAGTTTCCAGGCGGAGACAATCGGTCGATTTCTCGAACTTGCGAGACGATGTACACTAACTTCTACTGCACGTATCGTGTTGTAACTTTGCATACGAATGTAGATAGAGACTAACCGACTTTTAAAAGAAGAAGAAGTACCTACATACGTAACGAATTCTCGCTTGAAATTTCGTGTTGTACCCTTCTTACAACACTAAAAAGTGAATTGAATATACCTGTCCGACTTCTAAGTACGTGTTAGAAGTCGGGAAGGTTTATTATTTTTACCTTTTGGAAGTCGGTTTTTTTTAAATTTATTTTTATAAGATAAACTGTACGAATCTATTCCTACATTATCTAAAATGCCCAAAAAAAAACTAAAAAGAAAAACATTACCTACTTACTACAAAAATAATATCTTCTAATATTCAAAATCTTTTATTTGTCGTCGGTCAGGTGACACGACCAACCTGTAAAAAAAAAATATATATATATATATATATATAGGTAGATACCATATTTTTATAATACCTTTTCCCTTCTTCCATTATATATTAACAAAAAAATGTTAATAAGTGTGCCTAACCAATTGTTCTTATTACGAGAATTTTGCAGTCGGCAACCGAACAAAAGGGCTACAGAGCGTCAGGTAGGTATTTAAAAATACGAGCTCTATATTGCATAAAAGGGGTTTTATGATGGGATAGATAACACTGGTGAGAGTTTTCGGAATGGATTAGTATTTGTTAAAATATTGTTATTTAAATGTAATTGTTAATTTTAAAAAGACAATGTAAAAAGTTTTTAACTTTGCTTTTGTCGGCATCATAACGCAAAACCACCCTTCTTTTTAAAAATTATGTCACATATTTTGCATAAATGAAAATTTAGTTGACTTTTCGCTCGCGATCAGGAAACATCTCTACTATCACTTACTGTAATCACTTTCTGAACATTTGACCCTTGCTCGTGATCGGATTTGTTGTTTTGCCTACGATTTGGATTAGTTTATCATGGATTCTACTTGTGAACCTAGTAGTTCCAGTCAGACTCAATTAGTTTTTGAGCAATCAGAACGAGGAGGACTTCTTTTATTGCGTGGTGGCTATCAGCATAACAAAAAACGCGAAAACAAAAACGGTACAACTGTTTGGTGTTGTGTGAAGTGGCAAACTCGGAAATGTCGTGGACGTGTAGTCACAAAAAACAATCTAGTTGTGAGTGATGATCCTCATACATGCCAACCAAATTTTGCTGCCAACATAATAAAGAAACAACTGAACCAATGCCGAAAATTAGCTGCAACGAAATCAGACCCAATACCAACGTTATTCAACAATGAGATGTCTTCGCTCGCTGATTTTGGCCTCGACCTAGTAGCAACAATACCGAAGTTTACATCAATAAAGAACAGTTTATACCATTCCAGAAATAAAGCACTGGGAGTGAAAAGAACCACATTTCAAACTGCTTCTGCCGTTGAAATCCCAGATGCATATAAAGACAAAATATTGCTGGCTGACTATACAGACCAAAGGAACAGAATCATAGTATTTGGAACACATAATGCGAAGCACTTACTAGCAACAGTTGAACATATTTTTGCAGATGGTACGTTTAAAATATGTCCTAAGCCCTTCTACCAACTTTACACAATCCATGGAGATTTGGGTAGTTCCGAAGAAACATCTAACGTTGTCCCGCTGGTATACGCGTTATTATTAAATAAGAAACAGGCTACTTATGAAATCCTTTTTCAAATAATAAAGTCGCAAGTGCCGGATTGGAATCCAAAAAAATTTCAATCTGATTACGAGGCAGCAGCTATGAACGCAATGCAAAAAATAATGCCTAATTGTAAAATTGTAGGTTGTTATTTTCATTTTAAAAGTGCTCTAAGAAAAAAAGCAAAAGAATTAAAATTAAATAAAAATCCCGTACATAAAGCTCACGTTGCAATCTGTGGCGCTTTATCACTTCTGCCACAACACTTAATCAGTGATGGTTATTTATATATAATGGAAGATTGTTCCAATAACGGGCAAATATTAGCTTTTAATGACTACTTTGTGAACGCCTGGATTGAATCTAGTTTTTTCGGAAAATGGTCATTCTACGGTGAAAGATTCAGGACCACAAATCATTTAGAAGGGTGGCATTCAAAGTTAAATAAAGGAATATCGAATGCAAAACCGTCATTTATTAAATTTTTAGATCTCCTATTGAAAAATATAAAAGAATTTGATCTCAAAATAAAACAATTTGAACAGGGTATTCCAATTTCATATAGAAACAAAAATGTCATAGATTTTGATAAACGTCTCGCTCATATAATTACGCAGCATCAAAACTGTGAAATTACCTTGGGTCATTGCTTAGAAAAAATTTGCAACTTAACGTAGTTATTAATATTAAAGTCTGAAATTTATACATCATAGGCTTTCGATTTATATGTATCAAACCTATACAGGAAGAATAATAGATAAGTCCTAAAGTTGATTTTTGTGTGTATTACTTAAAAAATATTATTATCCAAATCTGTATGTATGTTTGTGCCGCCACCAACCAACCAGCGACCAGCCCCGCTCCTCTAGTACGACTATACGGATCATTATGCCGTGCTTGCAAATACACTAAGTGCCTACTTTGTTCCACCTCCAGTATAATGAATCAGTTACTGTAGGTGGGCAGACTCGTGCAAGTAACAATAAGGTAACCCCAGCAGTGTTGTCCACCTTACACATTTGTTCAAAAGTCCCTAAACTACGTTTACGTGTAGTAGTGTCGGCACAATACGTCGTTGGGAGTTGGTTGGGAGGTAAAATATTGGCCCATTGTACAAAATAAAATGTTGCGTCAGTTTGATGCAAGAACTCATTAACTAACAAATAAAATATAAAACTGAGGACGTAGCGGTATATACACGCACACAGGTTTAGTTATGTAGGTATATTGTTTTTGTGAGTTGTTTACGTCATTATGTTGATGAATATTTTTATTATTCAGATCCAGTATTTTAAATAGCAACGAGTAATATAAAATTTATAAAAAAAAACTAAATTAATGACCACTTCCTACTTAGCGAATAGTTGTATAAATAGAACAATTTGAGTTTTTGCATTTTGCTTAGCTCGTCAAAACTATATTGGAAATATTATAATTTTATAAACTATATAGGCACTTGCACTTAATAAGTGCAGGTACTGAATGACTTATCACCATTAATGAGTTCACGTAGAAAATAAATATTAAATTAAAATGACTAAATTGCACTTTGCGAGCAGATGTGACCTTCTTATATTTCAGAAAACACGTCGCCACAATAATGGCTACTGTAAACACACGTCGCCACTTATACAATTTCATCCAACTCCGTGCTGAGGCACTCTGCACACTCATAAATAAACGACAGCATCTTTCTCATAACATTATGAAACACGTGACGGACGACAAATATGTGATAGCTAGGGAAATCAGCATTTGTATGAGCTTCAACTATAAAATGTTTGATCATATTTGTCAACATCCTGGGTGTGCGTCTCAAACTAACATTTCTCGGGAAATCGTCTTCGAGAGTCGAAACAGACTTGTCTCTGAAAACGAGACCTCTTAAGAGAGAATCTCAGATTGGGGTACACTTAATTTAGTCGAATTTAATCCCACAAAGATACAGGTCTGCGTGTTCACCGCTAAAAACTGCTGTTGGTCGCATCTCCTCAAGTTAAGAGTACTCAATAGATCTACACCTGCTACTTTATAAAGCGCAAGTTAGGCCCCATATGGTGTACTGTGCTCAGTACCAGCTTCTTCCTCAGGACCGCATTTAGCGACGAGCTGTCCGCATCGTTGACTGCACTGTTGTCTCGGACCGGTTGGATTCTAGGGATGTAGCCTCGCTATGTGTTCGAGATCGCCTTTATCACGGAGAGTGTTCTGAGGAATTGTTCGGTTTAATCCCCGCCGCATTGTTTCGCCAACGTGCTAGGTACGCGAAAACATGTTCAGATACAGCGAGAGTGACTGCAACGCCATGGGGTATCTACTGGTATAACCATTTGTCCCTGAGAAGTAAGTACTTTATTAACTGTATTGATGTACACAGAATACCCTGACGTGGACGTGAGCTCGCTCGGAGAGCGTCGTAGTGGCACGATCGCATCCGGCACGCCATGTATTATGGTCTGATTAGCAACTAATTGAACGCCGTCACGGATCGTAAGCCACACTATCAGCGCCACACTCGCCAACAGCTCGCGTGGCAGCAAGTAGCGCGTGTCGATGAGGCGGGGAGGATACTCTTGACGTTATCCTGTCACTGAGGCTGCAGCCGGAGGCAGCTGACCTTACCCACACTCCACCGCGCGACGTGGTCGCTGTACTGTGACGGGAAACTAGTTAGGCCGGCGACTGCTCGCGCTAACTGGCCGCAGCACGCAGCGCGCGCTAATCTATACACTAACTATATTCAAAGTGTCCTCTAGGTCCGCCGACCTCCTTACAGCCTGCGCCGCACTGCGCCCACTTGGTCGACAGCCAGCTCCGCGCCGTTACCCTGCTGCACTGCTTGCTTCTTTAGAATAACTTTACATTTTCAATTACATTAGGTTTATTAATATCATGAGTTTCTCTCTCATTAAGATAGTTAACCTTTGCTAATGCAATGCAATGATTAATTTTGTGAAAACTTGCAACTGTTGGCAGCCGAACTACACAAATGTATGCAACAATATCAGCTACGAAGGAGTTACATTCATGACAAGAGACACACGAGGTTACAATATCAAACAAACAAACTGAACTTAAGCGTTTATAATATTAGATGCGATAACAAGGCAGATCATCATGCAGAGCAACGCCATAGAAGTTGCAAGTGCGTCGCATAACGGCACGAAGCGTAACGCATGCGTTATTTCACGCAGGTTTTCCGTGAGGCGTATAACATGGCTCTTCTTCGTGACAAAGCGATCATTGTTGCTGTGACGACACGCGACAGCCTGCAGTGGGCACTACTACACACAGAAACGGGCAACGTTCGGCTCGCTAATAATATCGTAGTACTTAATGGTCTCATTGTGACGTGACAATGTCGCTGCTCACATTTGCCATTGAAGTTAAAGATATTGTGAACAGCAGCCGAGCTAGTTGTAATTAACAACAATACAAAAGCGGTCGCGTACTCATTGAGGCCCGGCACTATAGCAGAGAGTTTGATATATTTTAGAGGTTAATTGCTAGCTAACTAATTAAAATGTACGAAAATTGGAGCACACCGCATCGTTTGGGTGCTAATAGGAGCAAGACAAGCGCAACCAAACCCATCGCTGATTACAATATTGATGACAAGCAGCCACGAGACGCCGCACCAACCGGCGGGGCTTTATTATCGATAGAGTCATTAATCTGTTGGAACCTTGTATGTACAAGCGAGGCGAATGCAGCGGCGAGTGCAACATGAGCATAATTTAGCACAAGTCAAGCAAAACGACCCGCGTATACCTCGCAATGTATTTGAAGCAGTCAGATACCGCGGCCGCGGTTGCTCGCGTATTCCGCATACTATGAACCCCTGCAGCGCCCGCCTGCCGGGAGCGTCCAGCACTAGCTGCCGGCCGCGAGTCACGCAGCGCACGGTTCGTGTCTACTGGTTGCATGCATGCATGAAATGTATGCGAATACGTACGACCGCTCGCTTTCAGAATAAACTCAGCGATAGTACTGGACGCGCTCGCATATTTATATAGTCGTAATGAATACGTGAGCGGTGTATTCTTCCTACAGCACATTCCGAGAGCTCCACATCCGGGAACTATACGCATAAACTAGTGGAATGAGGTCCTTGCTACCTCAGCAGTACTCTAACACTTTACGGAGTAACCAGAGTACTCCCAGGACTAATACCTCAGCTTAGTAGCGTGAGAAACGGTCAGGTCCCTACTGAAAACACTGAAAAAACTACTTATAATGTCAAATTGAAAAGGTGTAACCGCATGGTTAGTGTTGTGGTGGCAGGGACTGGGTTACTGGCGCTGTTTGGCACTAGTATTAGAGATTTACTTTAAAAAGAGGTTCTATATATGTAGTGCCCGGGGACGATGTAACGAGCTATCTGACTCTAAAAAAACGGTCTCGCAGCTGTGTGACTGGCCTAAACTGACACAAACACAGATAGCGGCAATCGCTCCAATCGAACAATAATGTAATCGTAATTGAATAACAGTACACAGCTAATGTAACGTTATCAGCCACAACACACAGATAAATATATTGATAGTCCAATTCTGAGTAGTGAGCGACATTTCACCAGCTCTAGCACTCGATGCTTCAGTAATCTATGATCGCGGAATATGTATCCGCGACTGATGTTATCAATTATTTAACACGACATTATAATAATTATAATTTATTTATCAGATCTGTGATAGCACTAAAAGGACATGCCTACGTTAATGTAGACGTAAGCAGATGGATTCTACAACGAGGGTACACATCCATGGTGCATTGACGCCACGTCACGGCAGGAACAATGATTACTGCCGTACAAACCAGCGTAAACCTCCAAATGACTTAAATCGCCCTGCGTGAGGCGAGAGAAGGGGTGTCATACTCTTTCTCTCTAAAAACCATTCCCCTTTCATTTTCTGCTCCGCGCTTGCTGGTGCAATCTAGGTGCCAACATGCTTGCGAGCCTTGACAGATGGCCTAAACGAAACGTATGTCGAGGTGATTGAGTAACGTGACGGTATATACGGCTCAATTTCCTCGTCTCTCCTAATTTGTTTAAATCAGTATTTAATATTTTTTACTAGATCATACATATATCATGGTGTTTGAATTCGCAGGAATAGTTTAATTAACATGTCTAACTAATGTAACGTAATTGTAAATCGGATTGTATCGCGAATGGTGAGTCCTGCACACCTACTCGCTAGAATAACGCGCTGCGCCGAGTGAGTGATGCGGCCGCCGCCAGAAATAGACGCTTGCAATACTGGCAATACTGGTTATCCCAACAGAATGCTTGTTTTTCCGCAGCAGACGATCCTGTATGAGGTATGAGCCACGTCACACCTGCATGCAAACTTGTCCCGAATTGCCAAGTACAAGAGCTTAATTTGCTGTGTAGTTTTGCCTGTCGCGGAAGTGGGGGTGCGGGGCGGGTGCAGGGTGCAGTCACCTGCCTCCTGTCTGCACGCACACATACACACTGTGTATTCACGTTCAGCTTGATTTGTTCTTTAGTTTATTGCACATTAAACGTGTTATATGTTTTGACAACAGAAACTTATGTTATCTATATTATCAGAATTGATTTATATATGATTAAATATTTTATTTCGGGTATTTACAGCGAGCAGCCCGTGTCGGCGTCCATGGCTGCAGCCGACAGCAGGGGGCAGTGCGACGTGCTATCACAGCCGATGTGGGCTAATATAGAACCTGCTACAATATACAATAAAACCGCGTCCACCGCCAGCGACGTGTTGTGCTGCTATTGAAACAAGGTGTGGTTGTTCAGTTAGTGCCGCACTTGGAGTTCCCTCAGGCTGTGCCGAGACACGAGAGGACACAACCACGTCGTCGTTACACCAACCTCCCGCAGCACTAGCAGAGGCTGCACATATTTATACATTATTCAACGAAACGGCAACTTATCACTAGATATTAGTCCCGTCTTATACAGAAATGAGTATATAATCAGGAAGACCGATCCCGCTTGGTGGACGGACGACATGGTCAATCGCGGAAAGCCAATAAATGAAAGTGACAAGATGTTATTCGACATTGATCATTAAGGGAGAAGAAGCCTTTGTCCAGGAGCGGACGTCTTCCCGCTGATGATGACGATGATGTAATGGCATCTATTGCTCCGTATAAAGCATCGAGCATATTCTGGTTTGCTCTTCGGACAGAGGAATAAGAATTGCCATACAACATGGCAATTCCTGTGCATGCATTGCACTTTTTTTTACTTCATAAGTCGGCAAACGAGCAGAGAAATTACCTGGTGGTAAGCAATCAGCGCCGCCCATGAACACTCGTAAGACTTTTTGTGTGTTGGATTTCGGAAAGCGGATTTGAGGATTTGAAGATGGGGGGATTGGGTCTCCTGTACCTCATTCACACGCCGAAATACAACGTTTCTTTAATTTTTTGATCGTCCTGGGCACTTGCCCCATTGACATCGATGCGGACGAATTTGACAATGATATACCTACCTATATCTGTATCTATACCTACCTATCTCACTACTTAAATATTTAAGTTAAGTTTGTTTAAGTTACAATAGTAATGTTACTTTACATAATTTAGGCAGTTAAACTATAGGTAAATAATATAATTTGCTAAAATTATCTGCTAAAGTTGGATTTATTTAAAGTTTTCCTGTTTGTTATATTGTGACGGAAAAGTGGTTCAAACTCTTTGACATCATGACGTCAATGGATGGTTGTCAAACGTTGCCTAGAGATTGTAAATTTCGTCGTGAATTGTCAACACGAGTTGGTGTAATCGGTAAGGCGTGTGGATTACACCACAGAGACCCCGAGTTCGAGTCCCGCCGTAAACATGTAGTTTTTTAGTTGATAGAAGTTTTGTGGAACTTTCTGGAACTATTTGTGTGAAAGAAACAAAAAAATTAAAGAGCGAGAAGGAGAATAAATAAAAATGAGTAACGAAATTATTGGAAGGTTCTGGAGTCATGACGATCAAAAAGAATAACGAAATTGAATGTTCCAGAACCTGAACCGGGGGTATATAAGCGGAACTGCGGCTCACCGCCGGCAGTTGAGTTCTAAGTCTAAAGCGATTCGGAAGAAAAGGAAGAAGTGAAAAAGAAGAAAAGTGAGTGAAATAGTGAAGTGAGTGAAATAGTGAAGTGCAGTCAGTTAAGTCAGCGTGAACGGCAAAGTTGTGTCAGTCGGCCGGACTCTGTTGGAGAGGAACGCCGATAACTTAACTCCGTGGACGCTGTAACTTAAGTGCAATAGAAAGTCTGAAAACCGGTATTAGTGTTTCATTTCATCCAATCCCGAACTCAAGCCCGCATAGTCAGGAACGTGACGTCAGGCACGTAACATGGTGTCAGAAGTGGGATTGGAGAAAAATGCCGCTAGTGCCGCAGGACGTAAGAAGAGTGAGTACCCGTGCAATGGCAGAAGCGCAGCGTGTGAGGGAAGAGAGTGCTGCAGCTCAAACCAGCGATGCAGAAGCCAAGCCTGTGCAGGTGGATCTACTGCTACAGCTGCAGCAAATGATGGTAGAGCAAGCGCGCCGCCAAGAAGAACAGCTACGGGAGCTGAAAGAAGATCAAGCTCGTCGCCAAGAGGAGCATGCACGCTGTCAGGCGGAGCAGCTACGGGAGCTGAAAGAGGATCAAGCTCGCCGCCAAGAGAAGCAAGCGCGTCGCTTGGAAGACATGCATAAGGATTTCACGAAGGGACTGCAAAAGGCTGTCGAACGGGTACAAGAAGTGGAGGAAGGGTTAGGCAAGTTGGAACATCGCGTCAAGGCGATAGAGGAGAGAGTGGAAGAAGAGATCTCCAAAATCAAGCAGGAAGTGACAAGCCCAAGCCCTTTGAAGAGCCGAAGCCGTCTTGCAGCCGTTTTTGAAGCCCCAAATGCGGCTTCAAGTGCAACGAAAGGGCTTAAGATTCCCCATTACGACGGAACAACATCCTGGACCGCGTTCAAGCTACAGTTTGAGACACTTATGGAGGCTTATGGTTGGACTCAGAAGGAAGCACAGTCAGCCCTTACCCTGGCCCTCCGTGATCAAGCGCTCTCAGTGCTGGAAGCTATCGGCGCAAGTGGGGATCTCAGCTTTAGTGCCCTCCTCGACGCACTTGAGGCACGTTTTGGAGACAGCCACCTCGAGCACGTGTACAGAGCGCAATTAAAAGAGCGTACTCAGCGTGCTAATGAGGGCCTACAGCAATGGTCCGTGGAAATCGAGAAACTTGTGCGTCGAGCTTTCCGGTCGACTCCGTCAATGATTGAAGGCACGCTTCTCCAAGCGTTCATTGACGGTATTCGGGACCCCGAAGTACGAGCCGCTGTTCATCTGGGCCATCACAAGAACATGAAAGAAGCTCTGGCCCATGCATTGGAAGTGGAAGCCGTGCGTGGTAACTCCCGTACCTTACGTCTGCGGGAAATGACGACAACGGAGCAGGTACCTCCACGCCGTCGGAACTTCATGTGCTATGGATGTGGAGAGCGTGGGCACATACGGAGCGACTGCCCGAAGAAGATGAACCGCCAAGACGCGGCGGTCTCAACTTCTGACCAGCAGGGAAACTTAAATCCAGCCAGGGCTGCGGGGTGGGCGCTGGCTGGTAGTGGAACAACCCCAACAATCTACATCAAGCAAACCAACGATGGAAATACTCTGGTGATAGACGGTCAAGTAAATGGGAAAAACAGTCAGCTAACATTAGATACTGGAGCTTCAAGGACGGTGATAAATGTTCGGCTGCTCGAGCAAAACATCAGGAAACACCTTAAACCAATTGTTGGCCTACAAATGAAATCAGCTACCGGCCAGTGCATACCGATAAGTGGAAAACTGCATGTAACAATCAAAATTGGGGAACGTGTTTATCGACATGAGGTTATTGTGGCCAAAATTCTGGATGACTGCATCCTGGGACTTGACTTCCTGCAAGGGCACCAGTGTAACATCGACTTAAAATCTGGAGTTTTACTATGTGGAACTGAGGAAATTCCGATGAAGGGTGGAACCCTGGGAAAAGTTTGCTGTTTAAGAAGAACTGTTCTTGCACCAAAATCACAGACTCTCGTACCAATCGCATTACCTAGGAGGAAGGAAGGAAGTTTACCTCGAAGGTGCGCTGTGATTGATAAATCGGAACACGTAAGCTCATGGCTACCGGCAAGAACTGTCGTGGGGTCATCTGATGTCAACCGCATTCCGGTATTCAACTTCAGTGATTCAAAAATTACGATTGAAGAAGGAGAGCCTGTGGGCGTATTGGAAGAAGTGGCCTGGATAAGAAAATGCTCGGAGAATCTTGTGAAGAAGGACAGTACGGGAATTGACTTTGTAACGAAAATCTTAGACGAAAACAAAAGTCTGACAAAAGTGGAGACTATGAAAGCTAGAAATTTACTTCTTCGATTCTCTGATGTGTTTTCAAGAAGCGATGGTGATATTGGCCGAACTGGTTTGGTGAAGCATAAAATAAACACAGGTGATACAATGCCAATTCGTCAAAGGCCCAGACGCATACCATTCGCTCGTGAGAAAGAGGTTGAAGAAATGATTGACGATATGAGGAAAAATGACGTAATAGAGCCCTCTTCTAGCCCTTGGTGTTCACCTGTCGTGCTTGTCAAGAAGAAAGATGGTTCAACGAGGTTTTGCGTAGACTATCGACGATTGAATGATGTAACCAAGAAGGATAGCTACCCGTTACCAAGAATCGATGACACACTTGACACATTGAGTGGCATGAAATGGTTTTCAACGCTCGATCTGAAAAGCGGCTATTGGCAGGTGGATTTGGATCCCAAGGACAAGGAAAAGACCGCATTCTCAACTGGGAAGGGACTCTGGCAATTTAAGGTGATGCCATTTGGATTATGCAATGCACCGGCAACTTTTGAGCGTTTGATGGAACAGGTGCTGGCGGGACTGCTGGGCGAAACCTGCCTAGTTTACCTCGATGACATCATCATTGTTGGACGGGATTTTGACGATCATCTAAGGAAATTGGAAAAGGTACTCGACAAGCTGCGTGGAGCAAATTTAAAGTTGAGTCCAAAGAAATGCTCTTTCTTCAAGCGCGAAGTGAATTACCTAGGACATGTTATTTCTGAGAGAGGAATTGAGACTGATCCAGCCAAGACTGTCGCTGTCAAGGAATGGCCAACACCTAAAGACAAAACGCAAGTTCGGGCATTTCTTGGATTGTGCTCGTATTATCGGCGGTTTGTGAAAGGATTCTCGGACATTGCCAAGCCATTGCATCGATTGACAGAGGATAAACGTGCCTTTGTTTGGGACGAGGATTGTGAGCAAGCCTTTCGAGAACTAAAAGAACGGCTTTGTAACACACCAATTCTCGGATATCCCAGCGCGAAAGGAATATTCGTAGTTGATACGGATGTCAGCAATATTGGAATAGGAGGTGTCCTTTCACAACGCGATGGTGAGCAGGAGAAGGTTATTGCTTACTTCAGCAAGTCACTATCCAAGCCAGAGAGGAATTATTGCGTGACCAGGAGGGAATTGCTGGCCGTAGTCAAAACCCTGCACCATTTCAAGAAGTATTTACTGGGACGGAAATTTTTGATCAGAACTGATCACGCTGCTTTGAAATGGCTGCTTCAGTTTAAGGATCCCGAAGGCCAAGTAGCCAGATGGCTGGAACAACTTCAGGAATTTGACTTTGAAATCGAACATCGCGGCGGAAGAATTCATGGCAACGCAGATGCATTATCGAGACGCCCATGCGTGGAAGATTGCAAACATTGTGCTAAGAAGGAAACTGCTTTTCTTAAGGTGATAAGGACTGATACTGTTGACGAGGCATGGGGAAATGATGCGATGAAATTAGAACAGGAAAGAGATGCAGATATTAAACCAATACTGGAGTGGCTACGAAGTGGTAACAAGCCAAGTTGGAGTGACGTCGCCCAATATAGCGCGGTAACGAAAGGTTTATGGGCACAGTGGAAAAGCCTTACGCTGCATAACGGACTTCTGTGCAGGAAATGGGAATCAACAAACGGCAAGGACGAGCATTTGCAATTGGTGGTGCCTCGTTCAAAAATAAGGGATGTATTAAAAGCGTTCCATGATGGATCTTCTGGAGGACATTTGGGAATTAGGAGGACTTTGGTGAAGATCAAGGAGAGGTTTTATTGGTTGCATTGCAAATATGACGTCGAAGATTGGTGCCGGAAATGCACTAGTTGTGCAGCTGTCAAGGGTCCACAAACAAGGAGCAGGGGGGCGATGAAAATCTACAATGTTGGTATGCCTTGGGAGAGAATAGCCTTAGACATCGCTGGACCATTTCCAATCACTGATTCGGGCAATCGCTACGTTTTAGTGGTTATGGATTATTTTACAAAATGGCCGGAGGTCTTTGCCATACCGAATCAAGAGGCAGTAACTGTAGCGACGAAGTTGGTAAACGAAGTATTCACCCGATTTGGAGTACCCTTGGAGATGCACAGTGATCAAGGACGGAACTTTGAATCCCAAGTTTTTCAGGAAACTTGTAAACTTTTGGGAATCCATAAGACTCGAACGACCCCCTATCATCCACAGTCAGATGGAATGGTCGAACGCTTCAACCAGACATTGGAGCGACACTTAGCAAAGGTGGTTGACAGCCATCAGAGAGATTGGGACACTTACATACCTCTCTTCTTGCTTGCCTATCGGACTGCTGTACATGAAAGTACCGCAAAGACGCCTGCATTTGCAAATTTTGGAAGGGAATTGAGATTACCGGCAGATCTTGTATCGGGCTGTCCACCTGGTGACTCTCGCACCGAGTTTAGCGATTACATAAGCGAGTTAAGGGCAAAAATGTTGGACATTTATGAGCAGATCAGGGAGGCCGGTCTTCAAGCTAGTGATCGCGCAAAGACGCGCTATGATCGACGAGCCAATTCTGTTGGGTTTGAAGAGGGGTCATTGGTCTGGCTTCATAATCCAGTCAGAAGGAAGGGAAAATCTCCGAAGCTGCAACCGAGTTGGGAAGGTCCTTATGAGATAGTCACGAAGATCAATGACATTACTTACAGAATTCGGAAGACTTCAAGGAGCCCTTTGAAAGTTGTCCATATAGACAGGTTGGCGAGGTATTACGGCAGCAACGATGCTCGGGACGAGCGAATCTAAGAGGGGGGCAGTGTGACGGAAAAGTGGTTCAAACTCTTTGACATCATGACGTCAATGGATGGTTGTCAAACGTTGCCTAGAGATTGTAAATTTCGTCGTGAATTGTCAACACGAGTTGGTGTAATCGGTAAGGCGTGTGGATTACACCACAGAGACCCCGAGTTCGAGTCCCGCCGTAAACATGTAGTTTTTTAGTTGATAGAAGTTTTGTGGAACTTTCTGGAACTATTTGTGTGAAAGAAACAAAAAAATTAAAGAGCGAGAAGGAGAATAAATAAAAATGAGTAACGAAATTATTGGAAGGTTCTGGAGTCATGACGATCAAAAAGAATAACGAAATTGAATGTTCCAGAACCTGAACCGGGGGTATATAAGCGGAACTGCGGCTCACCGCCGGCAGTTGAGTTCTAAGTCTAAAGCGATTCGGAAGAAAAGGAAGAAGTGAAAAAGAAGAAAAGTGAGTGAAATAGTGAAGTGAGTGAAATAGTGAAGTGCAGTCAGTTAAGTCAGCGTGAACGGCAAAGTTGTGTCAGTCGGCCGGACTCTGTTGGAGAGGAACGCCGATAACTTAACTCCGTGGACGCTGTAACTTAAGTGCAATAGAAAGTCTGAAAACCGGTATTAGTGTTTCATTTCATCCAATCCCGAACTCAAGCCCGCATAGTCAGGAACGTGACGTCAGGCACGTAACAATATTATTGTTTCTGCTCTAGGTATTTCCTTATTATGACCGAAATAATGGTGTTGTGATATTTTCAATTTGTTTATATTTAATCAAAAGAACCGAATATAATTTAATAAAAACCCAAACTAATATTATAAATGCAAAAGTAACTCTGTCTGTCTGTCTTTTCTTCACGCCTAAACTACTGAACCGATTTGTGTGTTTGGTACGGACATAGGATAGTTTTGAAACCAACAATCTGCAGGAAATTACTATTCCAAGGAATTCCCGGACAAAAACTAGTAACTGAATAATTAGACTATACGGTTTACGCGACAATCTGTAGCATAGCGAGCGAAGCGTCTCGGGTTTGGAATCGACATAATTTTCAATTATAAGTTGTTGTTCCGGGTCTGGGTGTGGTGTGTGTGTGTGGACTTGTACGCTATAGAAGAAAGTACACCGAGGCAATGCATTTGCAAAAAATCTAAACAAAAAAATTTTTTTTAATGTAAGCAAGTGCTCCATCTAAATTTCTTTCATTAAGCATGTATATTAAATTATTTCGTTTTTGTTTCAGGTTCTGATGTTAGGATCGTGGTCAAGTCGATGGCGACCCTCACATTATATTGATAGGAAAAAGTGACTTTTGCTCTTGTTTCAGTTTGATTTAAACAAAACAGTGAAATGGAACCAAACGATAGTTCCGCCATAGTCCTTAATATATACACATGCTACAAATGTCTTTTATCTTTCAGATTAAATCCCCCCGATATTGTATAATAAAATTAAACTATACGTTGGCTATCACAATCTAATCAAATAGATTTGTACTCCATTAGTAAACACACGCTGTGACGGAGACATGCTTGTGATAACATCGCATGACATGTGCTACATACTCTACGAGTGGTCTCCTTGTGTTGTGGCCGTCAAGATGTTTCTAGACTCTTTAGTAATCTCATGGATGTCCCCAACTTGTTGTTCTTTCAATTTCATCTGATGATCAGACATCTGAACATCCGACACCATGATAGCCGCAATAACAATACGAATATTTTATTCAGATGACAATAATTGTAGTTCATACATTTCAGAACGTGAATGTTGTAAAATAGAATTTCAGTAAGACTCAGTTTGAAACGTCCTTTTCAGGCCACCTTACCCAAAGGGTAAAACAGGACGCAAAACTACTTGTAACAAACCGCTGTCCTGTGTGTGCGTGTGTGCGTAAAGCAAACAAAGGTGTCTGGCTGACCGCAGCCGCGGCAGGAAATGTGAGCAGATTGATACATGTTTACACATGGAGTAGTGGCGACCGGTCCGTGGTCATGACATTCGCCACGCTGCCGCGCTGTTACATCACGCAGCGCGTGCTGCCGGCGCCGCGGGCCCTGCTGGCTCCCCGCTGCCCAGCAGGGGCGGCGCCGGCCGAGGCTGGTCGTGCGGCTGGTGCGAATGTAACGATCTAAAATATGAAAGTTACATTTGTTCGGTTGCGAATCGAGATCAATGCTGTCAATGATTACCTCATACCTAATGCACGAACGTTGTACATACATTATTCTATTTATTTATATTCGTTGTGCTAATGCACACACTTACAGAATTATTGTAGTTAATTAAGTAATTACGTGTTTGCCCGCGGTGGTGCTGCCGCGGCCAGTGGCGTGGTGGCGGCCGACCTTGGATTATCTACGCTTAGCTTTGAGCCATGTATGTTATCTACGCTAGGATTATAAAGAGGAGATATGTAAAGGTCTGTTTGTTTATTTGCTTCGATATAAATTATGGACCGAAGCTAACAGACCAATTTGAAGTATCCTGCCCTGTTCTATCAACAAGATAACTTTCCACTTGTTGCAGGAAGTAACTTAAAATTACTCATCAAGATAGGTTCTTGGCTCGTTGGTGTTGGTGCACGTGGAGTGAGCTGTGCTACAGTTAGTCGACCCATTTTCCTCGTTACACACGCGCCACATCTGACACAGTCTCCAGCAAGCGGCCCTTTAAATCAGGCAACTATTTGATCATTGAAACAAGAAATACAGTTAACGCTCTATCAGTGTTAGCATCCAATAAACCATTCGCAGTATCAGTTAATCCACTTTAACCAGTTAAACAATTAGCGGCAAGTCAAAGAGCAAACATAAATGTGTTACCATCATCACACAGCTCGTATCTCAATCTGTTTCGTTGCATTTACCAGAACAGTAGCAGACCCTTTGCCCTAGTTAGCAGTGTGGCCTACACTTATTTAATTTTGATTAATGTTATATGTTACCCACACACACGCACCGGCAGTATCGTCTTCCGATTGACCGAGACAATCGGACGTTCGGAGCACATACTACACATACATACAATAACAAAAGCGCAGACAAATTTTGTCACACCAAGTTATTCTCGACTCTTCAGGGTAACTACGTTAACTGCGGCTAACTGATGACCAGACACTAATTGTATAATACATCCGTGACAATACGAAGCAGGCAGCAGCAGGCAGCAAGTATCTAAGCGCGAGGTGGCGGCGCGCTGTGTGACGTGAGCGGGGCGGGATGGGGCGACGTGTGGCGCGGAGTGACATAACGCCACGTAATCACGTAACTGGCAACAAAGCAAGTAAAAGGCCGCGACTCGCGCGACACACGACCTCGCACAATGCGGGAAAGTAATGGAACTCTCACACACACAATGCGCATCACAGTCGACTCACAAAAACTTAGGGAATGCGCACGCGCAATATCACTGTCACTGGGTCGAACTCCACTGACATCTTCTCTACGTACAGGGTGGGTAATGTCTTCATCCTCACCTATTTATGCATAAACAGATTGCCGTTTGCTAGGCTAACTGATAATTTTAAATCTTTGCAGCATAACATTTGCTCAGCGGTGTCGCTAGTGAGTGGTATCGCGATGAGCTAACGCCAAGAGAATATGCAAACCCATATCCTCTCGTGAGTGCATCGCTGTGAGTGCATCAGCGGCCTCTTTAGTTCGAATATGTTGTATCTGGTAGCATCACGTCAGCACTGAAGCCAACCACTCCGTTCGCTAGGGTCGTGATGGCGAGAGGTCACACGAGGGTCGTGAGTAGCGGAGCCTTCCGCGTGTAATTCATTACTCGCTTGAATCGAAGGTAATGTTTGATTGGGACAGTAATTAGCGCGCGACCATCGATGCAGGGCGCGGGGGCGCGGGGGCGCCGTGCCGAATGCATCCATTCGTTTAGCTACTTACAACACGTGCAGAACTAATTGAGCAGCTAAATACGTATGTAATCGCCGTGTAGTAAGTAATCACACGCCATTTTTTGTAGAAACGTATAAACATCAAATGTCTTGTTCATTTCAGAAAGGAGTCTCAGACTCTTATGGACTCAAAACCTCCTCTTGCTCGGACATGCTTTGACAATGAGCCCGCGACTCCGGCGGACACCTCACCTCTAGACTGCACTCAGCGGCTGGTCACGCCGCGCTCACTGCCACTCGCGGCAGATAATGATCGAGTAGATTGTAATTATGCCTCATTTTGTTCACTGAATAGCTTGTGAAACCAAATGGATGCTGCCTTACATATATAAGTGTACACATTCAAAGATTTTTGAAACAAATTGCTTCACGGGGGAGCGTAATAGGTACTGTGCATGTTAATAACTTGTGTAACATGAGATGTAAAAGTAAGCTTACTTATGCAAAGCAGTATCACCCGCAGAGCTGCAGTACCGACGGTACAGATCTCTCTAACTATGTCTGCCTAATTAGCAACTGATTCCCTCGTGTTTGTATTCCTCTCACACTCTACGCCATACATTTCAACAATCGACAGACTATATATTCATATTATTATTTGTTCAGAGTCCTTGTCGTACTGTCGCCAGCACTTGAGTGACGTGACGTCCGAGTGCCGCCATTACATGCACTTAATTTTTACAAAGTGTATTTGTGTAAACACGAAGTAAATCACGTTTTGTAATGAACATGAGTCACTTACATAACTAATGCTGACACTGACAATAGCATGACACAAATGTCACGTATAATTGGGTGCAGCTATACTACTCAAAGAAAAGTAATGAAAACTTAATTGTTTCTTGCAAGTAGTATCGCTGCACTCTGCGCTATCACTTGTTACTCCTATAAAATCCTTATCGCACCATATTACTACGTAATTCTTGTACCTTACGATGAGTAGATTTACACTAACTAAAGTTCTAGTAAGAGTTTTGAAGCCATTATTCCAATAACGCTTTACCGTATACACGCATTGGACCAACCTTCGGCTACGCTAGTAGGCGTAGGCTAGTAGTACCGTGGTTGCTGAGCTGATGAAGCAGGACGTTATGCCGTGACGTTATGCAGTGATTCCTGACCCACGACTTACATTAGTTCTCCTTGAAATGAGCTGAGTTTCGTTTCGTGGTAAGATACAAACACAAAATGTATTTAATTTGATTACAGTTTGTAAATACAAAGACGAGGCTGCGCGCAAGACTGCGCACTTCGTTTTTTGTCGATAGCTATTGATAGCTGACAGCAGCAAGGTTATCCGGAGTAACATTGCCACTGACCGGTTACCTCTGTGACCGCACTACCGTTACACAGCAGGGCGCGTGCCTCCGCAGTCACTGCGGGTGACACCTCGCCAGGGGAGAGTATGTTGCGGACATTTGTACAAGATGTTTACGCAGTGACGTCACATACGCATACAGTAAAGATTTCTCCGGCGAAGGGAAACCGTCTATAGCTTGTGTCATCAAGGCAAACATGCCTAGCTGTATATTGAACATAGCACGAGAATAGAGAGGCAACAGTTTGACAGGTATGGTGCAGTGACTGCCTGAGCCCTTGCAAGCATGGCGGTCGGTTACGCTCCAAGTTGGTCAAGCGCTGGTGGTGTCCAGTTGTTTGCTCGCAGTTTTTGTTCAGTTTCAACACGTTTGCTAAAGACGGACAGGCCTACTGTTCCTCATTGATTTGCTCACTGCACGCGAATGAGGCAACTCTATGTCATTGTACAACATTTGGTAACTGCAACGTAAGTATTGGAATAAAGTTAATTTCACGCATTATTTCGGTTTGCTTCGCTTCGTGCGTCTCGCTGGCTCCTCGCTGCGTGTCACCACGCGCAACGCTGGACTAAGTACTACGATGGGGGATGCTTGTCCGAGTTCTCAGTGTACTGAACTCCTCCAACATGTTCATGAAGGAGGTGGTGGCCGCAGTAGTCACGAGCTCCGCTGAGTTGCCAGTAATCGTGACTGAGCAGCGTCAGCTCTGAGTGCTACATCGAAGCAAGGTTACCTACTATTAACTTAATAGACCGACTGACATGTAACATCCTGGTGGTACGGTGCGAGCTCCTTCGTATTGTAGAGTTGTTATTGAGAAGATATACGATGATGTAAGATAAACGATGAAGTTTCTAGCATTGGCAAAGTATAGAACCAAAATGATGTCAGTCAATGTTATTCAGTGCAGAGATTAAGCCAATACAGCAGCTAATTACTCGCCAATCTGGTTTGCTGGCCTCGACTTCTAAATAGTGTAACTATCGCAATTTAGGAGTCATGTTTGTGTGTGTGTGAATAAATCTGAAATTAACGTACTTAATGCACTAGAGCAGTTTATCCACTACTTGGCACACATATGTACATAAAATCACGTTTCTTTATCTTCAACCCTCCCTAACGCTAGTGCAGTAGTACGCTCGTCAGTGACTTACCACCCTGAGTGCAACGCCCTCACTGGCCCGATGGCTTACTGGCTTCCTCCCATGGCCGGTTTGTGGTGAGCTCTATATGACACTGACACCATACAACTGTGCACCATCACCGCTATATCTAATGATCGATAATTCATCCCAGATATCGGATGCCATGATGCCGGCGTACAGTCTGTGTGACCGCACAGTGCACACACCTGATTCTGATAACTTTCCCCAACTCTTAATATAATTTACGACTTGCAGTACGTAACGCAAGTTTATACATAAATAGGTATGTACGATAAACAAACATTATTTACGTTCAATGGACGTATCGAACATACACGCGTATTGTATTATTTATACAAGGAGTAATGACATTGGTTAATTTATAGTTTTGAGATCTGTTCAGCCCCGCGCAGTAACCCAGCATGTCAGCCAGACCCAGCAGGTGACGTTATGTCATATCACCACCAGCCATCACGACACGCTCTACTCACTCTGCCGCAGAAGGTTCAGTAGACGCTAAACTTAAATCCAGTCTCTCTTATCACCATATCCCCACAGCTACTGCTTATATATCAGCACATACATACACACATTATTCGTTGTATCGCAACTTGCTTAGAAATATAACAAAATGATGAATTGGTGTCAGCCCTGGCAGTGGCGAGAGTACAGGAGTTGTGGGTCACAATGTTCACTTTCAGGTCGGGAAAGCCATCTGTGGCGGTGTTGATGTGTCAGACAGCGATGCTCGATGATCGAGGCTGCGTGACGGCGAGGTCGCGGCGCTGCGGGGCGTGACGTGCGAGGCCGGAGGGGGGGGGGGGAGGGGGCGAGCACAAGGTCGCGCGCACGACGCACCAGGAATATGATGAGCACGAGCCGCACTGACGTCACCTGGCTGCCCGCTGTGACCGTCATCATTCCATCAGGTTCTCAACATTAAACTACCAGAAAAATTAAGAACGATCACTCGAGTAGTCGAGTTACTTGAAACATTGTACTGTGGGAGCCGGCAATCAATACTCGTGTTATGGCCGCCGCTACATGTTTATTTTATTCATGCGGAAAACTATACGTTGATATGAGACGTGTTAATGTTAAGCGATACAACATAAACAGCTTGCCTCTATTGGCAGAGGCCGTGGTGCGTCTAATGCCACCAGCCAGAATGTGATGGCGTTACATATCTCTAGGTGTATATTGTTATACTGCATGATCAGCTAGTCGCGTCCCAGTCTGTGAACGTTGGCTGCTGCGTCTGTCAGCTAGGAAGTGAGTGTAGTTGTGTAAGAGCTGTCGGCCGCGCGCTACATTAGCGGCGCGACTTAGAAAGTCGTGGAGTACTTGTATCTGCGGTGTCTGTGTGCGCTCTACTAGCGAGCCGTCTTTCTAACGCAGCGAGCGCCGAGATGACACTTATTGACAACTCCCCTCACCACACACACATACAACAACGCACTCCGGGCGTAGAATGGTATAGCCTCGTGTAACTTGATGATATTGATGTGAAATGAAGTTAGAGCTATCTATGTGACTTGTTGACGATTTTTCAAACGATGATAGTGTTTACAAAAACCGTTTACGTGTTAATGTCTGTTTTCAGCATGTAGTGTGTTCGTGCGAGCACTGCCTACTGTATAGCTAGCTAACTAACACATGCTGCGCAGACGCACACAGAAATATCTTGTTACAATAACAACATGGTAAATTGTTTAATTTCCACAAACATGCATGCAATTACTGAATACATTGTATATACTTGCTGAAATGTTAGCGATGCAAGTTTTTATTATGTAATCAATCCTAACGACAACATAGTAAGCACCTACACAGCTACACGCACACTCACACACACAGAGCATGTCGTGTATGTTGATATAGCTCTGATGGTGATAGTCAGGAGTATGAGCTGCAAGACATTGCAGGCAGAACCTACCGGTTTGGACAATGTAGCCAATTTAAAGTTCATCCGGGACCAACGGGACTACGACTGAATATCAATTCTTTATTGGTGTCAAGATCCGCACCTGATTGCTGTACTTATGTCAGAAAATCATCTTTATAAGGCTAAAAGTACATACTTATATATATACAAATAGCTGTTACATCAGTTTACTATTAAAACAGCTATTTAAAAGTCGCAATTATTGCGCCATTACTGCCTTTTATGGTGATTGTGTGGTCGATGCGATGTGCACTGCTCAGATTGGCTTTGTTTATAATATTTCTAATTAAATATCTTTGTTTAGACTGTATCGGCTGCAGCTCATTTACCTATAATTACCAATGGGAATCCGAGATCGACAATTTAATATTATGATCTCCAAAAGGAGGGTGAAATCCAAATTTTCATAACCACTTTTTCCGCAACTCAGGAACCAAACACGTTGTTCGTTACATCAGTCGGTCTCTATCCCTAGTACTGCACCGGCTGTGTCTGTATGTATGTGCAGTGGAATAGAAGTATGTATGATTAACCGCGATAACGTGATCAAAGATAAGTGTCAATTTATTGAATAACTTTCGAGAGTATGACGTGACGGGGAAGGGAGCGCTAGAGGGAAATACCGGAGTATTGTATTTAGTTGTAAGTGTGTACATATTATAAATGTAGGAATGTTAGCTAATGGTGGACGAACTTGACCCTAGGGTCGCGTCGCATTGTCCGCGAGGCGGCAGCGGATGTCCAGTGTTACATCACTCGGTAATGTAATCGCGAACATTTGTGTCGCGGAAGCGGCGCACGCGCATAAGCCTCCATAGACTATACAATGAACAGACGCTCCAGTTACAGCAGGCAAGGGTTGGCATGTCATACGCCATTGTGTGGTGAGTGGCGATAAGTATCAGCGACCGGGCACTGAACCCCACACAATGCGCGGCAGTCAGCAACCACAGACACCCGCCGGCCATTGGCACCACTACTGAGCAGATTCTCACGTCACTGTGTACCCGGACATTGTAGGACACGGTAGGTTCCTGTATCAATACAGGAAAGTACTCTAAGTTTTTCTCATTCAAGCTGGACTATAAGTACAGACGACGTCTAGCAGAGTACAATTGTGTGAGGCTTCCTGACTACCACACTGAAGTGAGCATCCTGACTAGTGCAGCGACGCTCACACAGGGCGGACGACGTTGAATCAATCAAATATTTTTCTATGAACGGATTTACATCTCCAACAGATTATAATCGTGCGGCTATTCTAAGAGCTACACGTCATTGAATCATTACGGAGAGGGGTCGCTTCCGCCGTGATTTTCGTGTAGACACACACACACACACACACACACATGCAGCATCATGACTAAGAACTATGAAGCTCTGGCTTACATGAATAAGCGCCGCATTCGTTACAATGCAAAGTTTGCTTTTTAAACTCTTAACCTACTTTTACATTGTGGTCTAGTCTGGTATTCCAGTGGGCGGGCTGCAGATACAATTTTGCCAACGTCGTAGCATTTTGTCTAAATTAATCTCAACTATGTTACATAAGGCTCGTATACACGTACTAGTACTAACTGATGACAGACTGTACCGGTGTCCGGTGCAGTGCTGCAATCTGTCGAGACACAATAACAAGACACGTTGGCTGTCCGAGTGAACTATAAATTGACATCAATAAACGTTGAGTGCAGCAATCACATGAAGCCGCTCCACTACCGGGATGTTACGTGGGGCGCAAAGTTCACGGCGTCTCCGCGCTGAGGGTCGCAGCAGGGCACCGCGTGACTTCCTCAAAGTTGGGAAACACGTCCGCGCCCCCGCCCCGCGCCCCGCTGCCCCCTGGGCTGCCTCGGCCTTGATACGAGGCTAATTAGCAGAACAAACAATCAAAATGTTTGACTTTGTACATTGATGATTATCTGTGGTCACGTGACACCGCGCTCTGCCTTCCACTGCCAGCATTGTACAGATACACAAGCACTTCTGTGCAGGCACATACAACAACTTGACGTACTGGGTTGTAGCACGCGCACACATATAGCGGCGATCGATTAACTTTTTTGTAAAGCAATAATTGTGCGTGTAAGTATATCCTGTATAATGAAGCGACCGACGCTCTGAGTCACGACTCACGGAATTCCACTAAACTGTATGAGTGGAACTCCAGGTAGACACGATCGTTGTGAGCCCGACACGAACTGTGCGACGTACTTACATACGTTTTTAAATAATTACTTGTTTTTAATTAACGCTCTCGTATAAATACTTGCAGAGTATACAAATACAAAACCGGCTCACGACTTCTTGATGGTAAAATATTGAAACAACATTACTTATATCCCCTCTCAGTAGTGGCTTCGTCTTCCAGGGCAACATTACTTCACGGAGTATAATTTTATAAACCAGACGAAGAAGCTTCTATTCTGCGTCTCTTCGTTACTGACACGATCGCTCACGTAGCGATTTTATGGCAGTCTGTAACTAATTAAAAAATTTATTTAGATTTTCATTTCCAAATCTCACAAGAATATAATATTATCTTGGAGGCATGCTAGGAAAACGAAACGCCAATATACATATATTACTAGCAACTCTCGCGCGGTTTCACCCGCTGCTCGGCTCCATTTGATCGTAGCGTGATGTTTTCTAGCCTATAGCAGTAAAATAATATTGGCAATACGACCAGCGGTTCCAAAGATTACCCCCTACATACAAACTTACAAATATACGAACTTACTAATTTTACCTCTTTATAATATTAGTATAGAAAAATACCTATATGTAGATGTACTGTGCACGTTATGTGTGAGTCGTTGCTTTAACGATTACTCGTCTGACCCAACCTCCCCGCTAACCACTAGCACCGCTTTTCTCAACGAGTGCGAGCCTCCCTCGCGTGTCTTTGGGACCGGATGTCCTGCCGATGGGGGGCATCACCCCTTCATTACACGCACGGGTTGCGCAGGAAATGATCAGCTGACTCCACAACTCTTTATACACTTACATAACTAAAGTTATGGAAGTATGCACCTAATGTAAGAGTAGTACCTGCTAATTAGATGCGCCATTACGTAGTGCAGTATCATTGTTGTGATAGCTTACACATTACAGAGGACAGCTACCGCCGAACTTTTTAGATTGCAAAATACTATATCCCAATCTATTATGTAAAATTACTCCGCATGAACTGTAGAATTGTATGTGTGATTAGGACGGCTTGCGCATGCGCACAGCTCAAGTGGCTGATACTCGACACCGCGGCAATGTTGCTGCTCCAATGACACGATAACGTTACTTATTGTAGCGGCTACAGTATACGGCGTAATGTACTGCACGGCGGACCCGGCGCACCCGCTGCAGTCATTACAATGTTCGCACTATCCACCGCCGAACTGCTACAATGCAAGAAACTACTCGTGCCGAAGACAGTGCTCGACACTTATCCCTGCAATCATACAAAACTGCAACCTTGTGAGGACTGTGTGCAGACAAATGGTCATAGTTTAAATAAACGCATGTATACAGTGTCGACCTGCTGCATGTAACCTGCGACCGCTGGGCGGCTGACTGTCAGACTGTGACGTAACAAGCAGCACACAGTGCCATCGGTACTCTTAAGTAAGAGGACCAGCATTACAGGCGCGGGTTCGCGACCTCTGTGATGTAACAGCACTGTGTCGCCAACAAACTCGTCCGTCCACACAGCTACAATCAGTAATTACAATTGACTACGTAACGCAGCTAACCTCGGAAATGTTCCGTAAAAAGTCAATGTCACATTGTGTGTGCGGGGGAGCAGAACGAGACACTAGAACAGCAGCTAAAGTCTAGCCTACACCAGTGTGACAGGGTGGCAGCACTTACTGCTACTCAAAATTTTAAATATTTAAAACATTGAGCAACAGTGCGCACTAGTGACCTCTGTTAACCCTATTGGGAGGTTTATTTTATAAATACAGGGCGCACTATCGTCACTGCATCGCGAGGAATGATGTTGTCTCGCTCGTGTGTCGCACTACTACTCGCTGTAAACCTGGAACGCAGCCGTATTGATTCGAGAGTGCACTGGCCATTTATAGCCCTACTTATACTTGTACTAGGATACCTATGGAGCACTAACATGTAGCGCCAGGGACGCGAGGGTGGCGGCCTCGGCCCGTATAGGACATCGAGGTCACAGGGTGATCTCCGGCCATCGTTAGCTTTGCGGATGTGCGGACGGCAAGCAACCGGTAGCTCAATGGTTACAAAAATGTAATTAAATTGTAATTATGAGATACCTATGGATAATTTGCTTTAGAACTTCAGGACGATAACGATAACGATGGAGTTTCTTGCTCGTTATTCTCCATTTGAATCTACAATTTGGAACGAGCACCTAGCTTCACTGACGAACAGACTGACAGACTACTATTCTATTTTGACATTTCAATAGTACCTATTTATGGTTTAGTTAGTATAAGTAAATGATTTTGATTTTGACTTTGAGGCACTGACTAATAAATTTGTCAATATGTGTAACCTGTCTTTGAGTTTTATTTTGTATTTTTATATTCCATGAGATTATTTTTATATTTGGCCAGTATCTCGTCTTTTGTTAAGTAATGATGACCTCCGATGGAGCACGCATAAGCAACCTGTTACTCGGGCCTTAAACACTCTCAGGTTATAAATACCTTAGAGGGAACACTGACTCCGGCAAATAATTTCACTCCTTAGTGGTTCTAATCAAACAACTGGAGGCGATTCGCTTCGTGCGTGTGTTAGGTAGGTAAGATGGTGGTAAAGACTACTGGGAATTAGGTCGTGCAGTTCCCCCATAAACTCTCCCAACTGTATCCTAAAAACTTGAAACTGTTTTCGAGTCTCTGTAGTCGGGCCTTAACAAGTTGGTATTTAATCGTCCCAAAGATAGAAGCAGTACTCCCTCCACCGTTCCCCGTGCGCATGGCATAGATTTTACATAATATTTTTATAACATTAATTGTGCTTTTTAGTTTATATTTTTAGCGTTTATTTTGTTTATTTTTGTGTATTTCTATATTTGACTGCATGCTTGGCGCGGTGTTTCAGCAACTGCCTGCGGAGCCAATTGTTTTTCCAGGTCTGGGTGTCTTGTGTATGTGAAATTGTATGTTTGTAAACGCACCCACGCCACAAGAGAAAATCCTAATGAGGGGCACGATTTAAAAAAAATATGAAACGCATTAATTTATGTTATGCCATCATATTTTCGTCCTTCCTAGCAGAACGATCTTTATGTCAATTTTAATAGTTCTTACTTAATATTATCACGATATGGACTATCTACGTGTAATTTATGAACAAGATCGGCCGGAATGGAGTGGGCCAGCGGTGTGGATGTGATGGTTTGATCTGTAAGTGTGTAAGTGGATTGTGGTGCGTGTTGCTACACATTGTTGTTGCGGAAGAGGTCGATGGTTCCTGGCTCCATTGTCTCGCCGCGTCAGTGTGCCGCCTTGTATAATACAAGAAGTAATATCTGAATACGAGAGCACAATAACAATAACGTGGCAGCTCCGTCCTCACTGAGACACGTTACTTGGTATGTCAAGAGTATAGCGTGTACAGTGCTGCAGTACGTGACATAACCGCGCAGTAATTATAACAATTAGTGGCAGGTAAGGATGGTCAGTAACCCGCCGCGCGTCCCCTGTGTCGCGGCTCGGTGCGCACGCCGCGCCGCGCGCCCTCACACCAATCAATCACAAAAAACTCTCATTATACTTACATTACTTTTTTTATGCAATTGGTCGGCAAACGAGGAGACGTATTGTCTGATGGTAAGCAATCAGCGCTGCACATGGACAACCGCAACACCAAAGGAGTTACAAGTGCGTTGCCGGTCTTTTGGGGATTAGGATTTCGGATATTTAAGGGTTGGCGAAGGATGTGTGTTGGTGTGGATGTTGCTTAACGTAACCGTTTTCTGCGAGGCCGTGGTATCACTCCGGTCTTTACATGTGAGAACAGCAACACAGTCTTGAAATATGTACATATCGGTTAGCCAATAGATATAATTATAGTACTACATTACTGCATTTGCGAAAGGTTTTTGTTAGCTACCTTTTTACACTAAACACAACTCTAGACAGACAATTTTCTGTAGGTAATCAATGTATGTTAGGACTTGAGAATCAATTTCATTCATGCATTGTGTACATACAAACAGAAACGTGGATCGATTGAATGCCAGAGTTACCCAGTCGACTATACAGAGATGTGCAACAGTAAACGTAAACAAACGTGACAAGCGTTCACATTACAGAGGTAGCTGGGGTACAACATATGTATACACATGACTACATAGGCACACAGAAATAGCGGCTGGGTGTCTGTGTCGGCACACGACCCCCCTTACCATACAGATGGCAACGATCAGAACACTCCTAGCTCTAGCTTTTTTTGTGTCTCAATCTTCAAATGACCCATCTTGTTCAGTGAGTGACAGGCTCTTACTCACTAGGAACTCCCCAGTTCCTGCTCCTGCTCTGTGTCCGAGGCTGCGGTAGCTTATTGGTTGAACATCGTCCCTGTGGTGCCCCGTCTGTGGTGTTCTAATGGCTCTTTCAAGTAGCACTAGAAGCTGGCTCAACGTGTGAGCTATGTAAGCAGGTCGCGACATTGGCGCATTCGGCATGCGACGCGCTCGC
Source organism: Spodoptera exigua (assembly GCA_902829305.4). Classification (NCBI taxonomy): domain Eukaryota; kingdom Metazoa; phylum Arthropoda; class Insecta; order Lepidoptera; family Noctuidae; genus Spodoptera; species Spodoptera exigua. The sequence continues at coordinate 98,470 of LR824623.2, forward strand.
CTCCTCCATTGAGTAAGCAACGTCAGAAGACGTATTTTGCCACTACAGAGTTAGGACGCACTGACAGACGGACGATACAACATATTTTTTTATTGAAATTAGATTTGCCTTATTAATTAGCCAAAATCCGCTAACACTGTCAGACTGCACCGATCACAATACAATACTTTTTTTGTAATTTTTAAGGTTGGGTCAAACAGAGTATATCATGATCACCTGCTGTAGTTTAGAAACCGTGACAACGAGACTGTTGCCCCTAATTAAAAAATAAACGAAAATAATTAATACAGTGATACGTAAATAAATATTCAACGAGGGCTATTTATGCTACGACGAGGGATATTTAAGTAATGTGTTTATTCTTCGGCTCGCACTTGACTGGTTTTTTAGTTCACGATGGCACTCAATGAGAGGCAATTCGAAATCCAAGACAAATAACTACATTAACCACAAAATGTGCGTTAGGAAAACAAAACGAGCGCTTTGATAAATAACCATCTGCTGACACGATGAGTAATATTGTTGTGATGTGCCAACATAGAGGACGCCGCGACACTATGAGCAGACATATCTTGTATGTGCGCAAGTGACGCGGAGCCTGCGAGGGGCTGGAGGTCACACAAGCGACGCTAATGCTAACTTAATTATATAATGACAGCCGCTTGTTGACTTCTTCAGTAGCTATTACTGCGTTTTTATAAAATTATATTCTGACAAATTGTAGGTAAACATCAACTCTTTTGTCTGAAATGCTGATCAAGTATGTCCTCAAGGGCCACATTAACGCCTTTGTCCCAAGGTGTAGGCAGAAACTACAGAGCGTCCCGTCCCCGTCGCCACATACACCACATGAACCTACTTTTTCTGTATAAATGTGGGTAGACTTATCTACAATTTAAAGGAAACACTAAAACATGTTTAATTTTTTAGGCACGATAAAGCTGTTACTAAGTTGCTAATTGTTCAGTTATCACTTAGCAGTAACTCGTTAAAAATACATTATTCTGTTTACCTATCACTGGTCGAGCCACGTACGCAACGATTAGGTATGTGACTTTCCATTTAAACAACTATGTTACCTATAGTTAGTAAATAAAAGAAAAAAAAATGATAAAAACTTTTTTTATACTTTTTTTGGTGTTGACTATTTTCTTTTGTGCCTTACGCCTAAGTCATTCTGACTCAGTCCTGCATTAAATTCTCCGAGCGAAATGGAAACTATTTCGTATTTTTTTTTTTGTTCTCAAATCGAAATCAGAAGAAATTTTCCGATTTCGTTGTGGGATCAAAGACAATCATTTATGTCCCTGGGACACTCCCGACTTCCTTTTTTTTACAGGAGTTGCAGCGGTTGTGGAAGGTTGTGGCGAGCTTGTTCCATAAAAAATTTGTTTCCTCTTCGAAAACTACTTACTTAATTATTTGTTTAGCATCAGGTCATATAGTAATACTTGTACAAGTTCGTTGGAGCACTCGCTGTGTTATGGATGTATCTCCCCTGCCTACACTTGTACCTGCACTGCACTTGCAGGGCACTGACGTGGAATCAGTATTCATTACTCATTATTAGTCTAATTACTTTATCTGTTCCGTGAGTTAATTTTTACGAGCATTTGAATGCGAAGTCAGGTTTTTTGTCGTTTTTTTGGTTGGTGTTTGTTCGAAACTTTTCCATTGAATTGCTTATTTAGTATCCAGTGATAAACACACACCTATTGTACACCTAATGAGTATAGTTATCTAAAACTAAAGCTTCTACATATACTAGTTAAAATAAATAATCGTTTGCAGGTGTTATTTTACTTTTTTGGCGAAAAGTAATCCTTCAATATTCATAATTTCTTCTCTGACCCAGTGTGTTGCGAGAGGGAGTGTCAGACTCTAACCTATTAAAACCTTCGTGCTCCACGTCCTTTGAGGTGAGTGCTGATAGTACAGAGTCACAGTGGCAGCGCTACATTATGCGTCACCTGCAGTCACCTCACGTAGCGCTTAGCGCTGCCAGCGCTTGTAATGCGAGGCCATGTCCTGATTAAGGATATCTTGTATTGTTTCTCTGAGGGTTACAAACAATCATTTGGATCGAATATTAACACATTTAGCTGTGTGGTGTAACACTGACCAGCTGTTGATACATCTATGTATGATTTTGCTTCAAATCTAGTAATAACTTACCATCGCCCCTTTTATCTTATATATATATAAATGGATCGCAAAATATGTTGGTAAGCGCATAACTCAACAACGCCTGGACCAATTTTGCTAATTCTTTTTTTGTTGTATTTGTTATTGTCAGGAGAAGGTTCTTATGAAAGAAAATTTTCATCGTAAGCGAGATGATGAGACCCGTGCGAAGCAGGGGCGAGCTGCTAGTTGGTAATAACAATAAGATTAGATTGGACATACATAGATTGGTACATATTATTTCGCCCATTTTAATGTAGACAGGAGACAATTGTTCGCCAATTGCCACGATTTTGACACCTTTTTCACTTCTACATTCATCAATATCTTCACACATGCTCTTCGTTTGAGGAGGAATCAAATTTCATATTTTTTTTCAAAATATCGTCTATTGCCGTCTAGATCTAGAGCTAGATGAACCTCTTTCGTAGATCTTCTAGCATCCTACATTTCAATATGACCAAACCACATCAACATTCCTTTTAACAGTCGGTACACCTTTCACTTTATATTATCTCTGACTACCGTGTCTTTCTCCACAGCATAATTAACTCTACTTTTTATGCTTCTTCTAACCATCTCCATACATTAGTGCCGATCCTAAAACTACCCGCAAAATAGCAAGTCGAGGTACTTATTAGGCCATTTTTACTAGGCATGCAGGCCATGACGGGTGAAAGTAATAGCCAATCAGATTACAATCAATCAATCGGGCAATCGGATTACCTGATGGTAAGCAATCAGCGCCGGCCGTTACGTGGTTACGGCTATCCATACCCGTAACAGAGGAATTACGAGTGCGTTGCCAAATTTTAGGGATTAGGGAATTTGGGGATTGGGGAAGGGGAAGGATTGGGCATCCGGTAACTTCACTCACTCGGCGAAACACAACGCTTTCATAATATAGGTAATATTATTATTATGTTCGGGAATATTGTAGTAATGTATGTTATATTATGTAGATGCTACCATGTGCCATTCACTGACAACATTACTGTTGATTGTTGATAACTAATGTTTTGTTTGTTAACTTCCCGTTATTGCTTACCGTTCTCATCAAGTTAAGGTAATGATTTATTTTGTCACTTAATGATGTCAGTTTGACCTTTGAATATAGTTAGTGTTATTAGTGAGCAAGTGATGACTTGTAATATTTGAAACTATTTAAGTAAGTACTGGTACGACAGTGAATTAATGCTAGGTACTTACGTTGGCTGCAGGTTTTTAACGAATGAAATGTCATGGTGAGCTTAAGTTTAAGGTGACGTGGGTCCGAGATAATCTAGTACCCATGTGACTTTTCCCAAGTTAAAAATACTTTGTAAGATAATTTAGACACCACCGACAGAGGCTAAAGGAAACCATAACTAGTAAAACGAGACGTATTCGGTATCCGGCAGATTCCAACTAAGTTGCCAAATTAAATTAAATATTGAATAATCAGTAAAATTCAAATAGTTTTTTTTACGAATCTTGCATGATAATCGCTGCATTTACTATAATATTTTTACGCCAAAAAGCATCCATTAAAATTGCTAGTTAATATAAACAAAAAATCATCGTCATATCAATGAATGAAACTATAGTTTAACAATACAATTAACTTGAAAATCATTTATTTTTGAGCTAGAAAACTTCTCAATCTATAATTAATAAGTGTGAAATCGCTAATCAGCCTTGAGCAAGCCTGGTGATTAATGTTCATTAATCCTTTATGTGAGAAGAGGCCTTGCTCACCAGTAGGCACCAATAGTTTGGTGATGACGCCTGTAGGCTTTATTATAGCAATAACCTGCTTCGCAACACGTGCAACTTGTGTGCCAGGCGCTATATATCAGCGACTGTATGAAGTCATTGATATACCGCGCAGGCCCATGTTCTGTGTTAGTAAAGTAAAGTCAAGGGTCCGCTCGACCGATGTGAAACCACGGCCTCACAGAAAACCGGCGTGAAATAACCACAGCGTTGTGTTTTGTCGTGTAGGTAAGCGAGGTTACCGGAGGCCCACCACTCCCCTCCCCCAATCTCCAAGTCCCTAATCCGCAAAAGGTCGACACTGCACTCGTTTGTTGTTGCGAATGTCCATGGGCAGCGCTGATTGCTTAACATCAAGTAATCCGTCAAGGTTTGTTTGCCGAACTATCACATTAAAATAAAGCTCAGTGGAACTAAACAGTTACATATCACGGGTTCTCTTCTCTTGGCAAACATTATTTACAGTATTAGGTGTGAAATGCAAAAAATGTAGTAATAATACGAACCTGAAACTCTAGTAGCAGAACAGTCACTAGCGCGAGGCTGCGGGCGTTTTCGGGGTTCGTAACAATCGGGGCACAAAGTCGAATTAAAGAGCAAAGCACGGTCGCACCATATCTAAATAATTTGAGATAAAGGTGGTCATTTCAAAATGTTCGTAATCAATTCAAAATAATATGGGAACATAATATTATAATGAGTGAAGGAATGACGCCAGCAGACCAGTATGACGCGTTACAAGCATTACAATATTCACAATCCCATCAATCACCAACCCTAGTGTTGGACATATGTATCTATTACAGCATGTTCATCTGTTTATTTGGTTCTGGTAACAATACGTCGATAGAAACAAAACTGAAATCTGTTTAATTTTCTTAATATTGTTGTTTACAAATGTTCTGATACTTAGGTACTACATAAGTACTTATAACATAAACACGTTGTTAGAACTAGAAGAGACACGTGAATCATTCGGCAGCAGACAGTGACAGAGACAGTTCGCACAGCACACACAGTCTACATGTAGGTAGAATAAATATAAGGGTTTTTTAATTATAAATAGATACGGTAAACCTATTACATTCATGTACCAACATTAAAATGTTACAAACGCCTGCTCTGCTCAAAGAAAATGAATAATTTGTTTACAGAGCATACATAATATTATACGTAGGGTTTTGCGAGCGCCTCAAAGAGCCAATAGACCACCACAGACGGGGCCTTAAAGGACTGATGTTCAGCCGGAGTAGCGGGGTAAGCGCAATGAGGCACCGCGACCTCGGCACAGAGCAGGAGAAGGAACAGGGGGGTTTTTAGTCAGTAAGAGTCTGACACTCCCTCCCGCCCGGCCCTGGGCGGGAGAAGTCATTGGAAGATTTTCCCCTCACAAAAAAAAAAACAGAATGAATGTACGTACATAGGTAGACAATAATTTTAAATATTTTATTTCATCATTATTTTATTTCAGTCCATTTCTAGAACAAGTATTTACATTAAACTTAATCATGCGCAAAAGTATAAAACATGATTTACATACAAATTAAATATCGAGGGTAAGTAAACTTAAATACAAGTATCGCACCATTGTGTCGCAGCCGCCATCTTGCAAGAATGACTTTAGACAAAGGGCTAGCGGTACAAAATGATGTTTCTCGGGAACACTAACATCCTGATATATTTGAACCATCGACGACTTAATGATTCCAATAAACCTTTTTAATTCATAAAAGAGGAATCTACATGAAAAACATTATTTTTCTTTATAAATCTTAAACGTGAAAAGATGACATTTCGTATTGTGGCGCCCAACGTGGGATATTACAAATCCTATTTAATTTGTATAAGATTCACTGCCAACTTAATCTATATGTATAGCAAGTTTTTGTTAATAATAGGTTTTAAAATTCCACAAAACTGGAATATTTCCATAAAAAATAAACAGTTTCTTATTACATGTACTACAATGTTATTATAAAATAGGTACCTACCTACTTTAAAATGATTAGAAAACACATTATACAGGACATTATTGTAGATACCGGTACTCCGGTAGTAGTGCCGCGACCTGGTTAGCAATACGAGTACTTGACATTAAGCCGGGAGTGTCTCGTGCCCACCACTTCATTGTCCAGGTCGTACGAGTAGTTCCTGTAATACTCCCTGTACACGCCGTCTATACTGATGGTGTTGGTGACGTACGTCGCGCCGGGAATTGGGAGCTTGGCGAACATCTTGTTGTGAGTGTCCTCCACCACGGTACTGCACGCCAGGTTCGGAGTCGCGCCGACGGGCTCGAGGTCGCTGTGGTGCATCCAGTAGTAGCAGAAGGACGCACGGAACCCGTCTGTAGAATTGTCTAGATTCGATTGGAACATGCACGGGAGGGGGTACTTCGCCTTCGTGGACACGATGCGTAAGCCACTAATCTTGTACGTGTCCGGCTTCATCGGCATCGGGCCGCATCGCACCAGTTTCAGAGTCGGGTGCACGGCCAGTATACGCAGCTGTTCGGCAGTCAGTGCCACCTCCACGCTAAGGCAGCGTATTTGCAACAACGCGCTAGCGAGCACTATCACCGCCTTCGCGGAAATGTGACACCTCCACAGCTCCAGTTCTTTCAGGCGAGGTGCTTGGGCGGGAAGTAGCTGGGCGTGTTCTTCTGCAAAGCTTGTACCGCTCAGAGCGAGGTCGGTGAGGCCAGGTGGGAGCGTCGCCAGCATGGCTGCTAGTCCCACTGGTGTCAGACTACGGGCACCAGTCACATGCAGGCGTGTGAGGCCCCGCGGCCGGGTTAGGTGCACGGCACCCGCGCCCGTCAAGTATCGGCACGAGTACAGCTGCAGCGACGTCAGGTTGGGGCAGGTCACGACGGTCTCGTACGCAGGATTGTGCAGCTCACTACAGCGCAGCGTCAGCTCACGTAGGTCTGTCGCGTTGATGAGTCGCAGCATACCACGGAGTGGATAGTTGCGGACCAGCAGATAGCCATGCAAGTGCAACGCTTTAAGGCGGCCTTGGGTTGCCAACTCCACTAGTACTTTTGAGTGCACGACGTTGTTCAACACCAGCGTGTCCAGCCGTAGTAGGAGGGGGAGCATTTCTGAACCAAGCTTGTAAGAAGGGAACACATCGAGGTGGCGGAGACATCGCAGGCCGTTCAATGTGCTCATCAGGTAGGGGTCCAGCGGCACGTCCACTCCTAAAGACAATTCGACCAACATGGGGGCCTGCCGCACTATGTCGCCAATGAGGTCGAAGAGCGGCAAGAATGGGGGCAGTTCGCTGCGGATATCAGGCAGCACTACGTAGAGCGCGCGCAACGAGTGGCGCAAGAGCTGCACGTGTCGCGAGCCGCGCACCACTAGCGCGCGCCGCACGACCAGCGCGTTCCAGCGCTTACTCACCAGCGCGCAGGACCGCAGCAGCTCCAGTGGCCGCAGGAACCAGAAGATCTGGTCCAGCACTATGTCAGGTAAACACTCGATGGAGCTCATTGCGTTTCTTTAATCACTTGACCTCTACTGATGTCTTTTACTACCTGTTATGACACTATCAGGTACTATTTTTACAAAGGAAAACGTACATGGAAAATAAATGAAACTAATATTTTGATATATCCTACATGAATGGAAATTGATAAATCATCTGCAAGTGACGCCGGCCGACTGTGATTAAACAGTGGGGCGCGACGAGTCGTTCAAGGACGATCGCGTTTCAGGTATTGCGTTTTATCTATGTAAGCATAAAAATGCTAATTGTTGGCGCCTTACAAGAACATTATCATTTTAATCAAAAGTATTAATAAGCGTGCTACGTCTATTTTCTATTACACATATCAATTCAATGTATAAAAAAAAACAATCCCATGGCCACGACCCTGTAATAAATATTTTCGCAATGTGTGGAATGCTGGTGGTTTGGAGGTGACTTAACACTTTACTACAGTAGGTAACTACATAGGTTTTAGCTATGTATCATTATTTTAAAAAACCTAGGTAGGGAAAGAGTTGATAAGTATTAATATTTTTTAAATTTTAGGTATTTTCACCTGATTGCGAACTTCTATATTTGTAAACTAAAGCTGGGTACCCACTTAATTCATGAGCTTGGTGTTCTTGATTTTAAATGAACGGTACGTGACGATTGATCTTAGTGTTTCATCGGACCTATAGTACAGACCCGAGTGTAGCCCTTTAGAATGTTAGTTAACTTGGAGCAAGCCAATCAGAGCGCCGAAGGGCATTACGTGTTGCTCGCTTCCTGAAACGTAAAGCATTCGGACTAGGCATCCTGCTCTTTAGAGATGTGCAATAAAACTTTTTAGATTTTTAGGTACTGTTAATGGCAATATAAAAACACCAAATATAAACACACAAAACGTTACGTCAATTGTGTTCATGACATTTGTCAATTTGACACTTGACAGTTGGATCGGCTGGTGGCACTAACTGGTATTTTTTATTATAATTAAACAGCTCAGCTTTTAGCAGTGTTTATTTATTTACAATTTGTAGGTCATTACTTGTAGAAAAATGCGTTTGTTAACGTTTAGTTTTATAAAATCTTGCAAATACAGAAAGTTATACAGTAACTTTCCTCGAAGAATCAGCGGTTTTGCGCAGCCCGACGTAATGCCAGTAACAGGTTAGTTTGTTTTGATTTTTTATAGTTTTTATTTTACTTCTATTAAATTAGAAAGTTATAGTACTAAACAAGAGTTTATATTTTTCTGTAGTTGAACATTATTGTTATACATCGTTTTGAAGTATTAGTAAATATTTAGTTGTTAGTAAAGCAATGAAGGTAATCACTCAAACCTTGAAGGCACAAAGCCTGCAGCAATACCACTGCCCAGTCGTCAAATACCACAAATATTTTATTATCAACAAAGTGCTACTTAATAGACATACTGCTTTTACCCTGACTGTTACACATGCATGCTGTGCTAGTGGGGTTACATGGATCCCAATTTTCCATTTTGAGACTCAAGACTGCCTGGTAAGGTCTCTAATGAAAGACCAGGTGTTAAGTATGCATTAATAGTAATGAGTCAGAATTTACTGCATTGCCTTGGGCTTTATTTGTTGGTGTTTATCTAACCGGTTAGTGCAATGTGTTTGATTCCCGCACTGAAGAGGTCTGGGTGGCATCAACAAAATTATATTACTTCTTATTACATTAAACTATAAGAATTAAATTAGAGCTCTTTGTAGGTGATCCAAATTTGGTAGACATTAGTCCATCATGGAAAGAGGAGGAGGAGCCTGAGCTCCGGAGGGCTGTGCTTGCTGACATGCAGGTGTACCCTGACTTCATCTCAGAGAAGGAAGAGAATGCTCTACTGCTAGAGCTGGAGCCTGTTTTGCGACGCATGAGATATGAGTTTGACCACTGGGACAATGTTAGTATTGAGTGTTATAATGTCAAGTGCCTGGTAGGAAACACATCAGTTGTCTGAAGGTCTGCCATTATAACTGCAGGCAATCCAAGGTTTCCGTGAGACGGAGCGCAGGGACTGGTCCTCAGAGAGCTCGGTAGTCCTGTCCCGCGTGAAGGCGCTGGCGTTTCCGCCGGGCGCGGGCCCCGCCCTGCCACACGTACACGTGCTCGACCTCGCCGCCGCCGGACACATCAAGCCCCACGTCGACGCCGTGCGGGTACTGGGTGCTTTATACATACCATTCTGCAGTTTGTTTCACACATTTGTTACAGTAGTAACATGACCTTCAATAATTCCACATAGAATGCTCAACATACATATACATACCAGTTTGATGTAACTAAAAACAAGAATGATTATGTTTACTGTTCTTTTAAAATAATGTTATGATTTTCATGTACCAGTTCTGTGGCGACGTGATAGCGGGGCTGTGCCTGGTCTCCAGTGCAGTGATGCATCTTGTGCACAGTGAGAAGAACCACCTCCAGCTACACGCACTGCTGGCTCGTCGCGCTCTCTATATCATGAAGTATGTGTTATCATTCTTTTGATGTTGCAAATTTGAATTTTGTACCTTCAAAAACTACTCATATAGCCAGCAAGGTATTGACACTACTACACGTCTATATGCAGCGCCGATTGCTTACCTAATGCGTCTGATTGATGTCAGAGTATACAAAATAAAATGTTAACACTCGCTCGCACGCACTGGCGGTGAGGTTAAGCTATTATGATCATTGTTTTCACAGAGTTTAGATAATGTATTTGTGATTTTCGAGTTGGTCAACGCTACGGTATGGAACTATAGCTAATCAACAATGCATAAAGTGTAAGTGTGTCGGCAGTAACAGTAGCAATAATGGTCCCCCAGGGGCGCGGCGCGGTACTCGTTCACGCACGCGGTGCTGGGCGGCGAGCACAGCGCGTGGCGCGGCCAGCCCGTGCCGCGCGCGCGCCGCGTCGCGCTCATCGTGCGCAGCGCGCCGCCGCCGCGCCGGGACACCGACGCGGACCACTGACCGCGCACACAAACTTCACCCACTGACGTTTCCTCCTACATGACTGCCAGCCTTGCACTTTTTGTGCTAGCTGGCTCTATTTATAAATATTTTTCAGTTTAGTTTTTTCGTATTATTACTCTCAATACTTTCGTCACAGTCCACTAGTGTCAGAATACCCGGACCTGTGAAGTGATGCTCGTACTTCGTTATTGAGAGGATATTTGATTTGATTTTCCTAAACTTACAACAGTTGTTACACATTGTACGACTGTGTTGACTAGACATAGTAACTAGTCACTGACTTACCAATTAAAATTGTGATATTATTATAAATGCTAGATGTACTTAGTTGAATTTATTTTCCCAACATATTGAAATATACCCTGTTGTTGATAATAAAGTATTATTGTTGAATATATTGCCCGATTATTATTTGTATACATATATATTCCTAACTACGCGCAGGTTCACCCGCTGCTCTGCTCCTATAGATCACAGCGTGATGTTTTATAGCCAATAGCTTCCTCGATAAATTGACTAACAAACAAAAAAAAAAAAGAATTGTTCAATTTAAACCAATACTTCCGGAGATTTATAATGTAGGCTACCTGAAACAGGATGACATTAGCTATATCTCAAATACCTATGTCTGACACGTGACTACTCATATTTACCACCACCCTATTTAATGTTCAATACCCTTACAGTATGGGTAACTTGTATCACAATGATCCCCAAACATCCACGAGGTTGCCCCTCTCGATTTTTTGGTGGGGTAATTGGTATAGCACTTCTTTTGGCGTGCGTTCGTGCAGCGGAATGTTGTTGAATTTAAAGATTTTAATTATGCAGATATTTAGTGTATGACGTCGTATAATTGTGTATGGTAAAAAAAAATTGTGCACGCAACCATTGTGGAGAAATTCACCAAGAACTGATTCCGCTGGGCGAACGTTGTCCTGGCGGAACTTTTTTTAATCCATAGACTTTAGAAGAAAAGAGATGTATCCAAAAATTAGTGTGTATTTGTGTGTAATTGTGTATGTATGAATAAAACTAGTGCATGCATAAACTTCGGAGAAATTCAAGTTTCCGCTGCGCGAACGTTTGGCCATTAGCTAGTTTTCATATAAAGCGCTTACATAGAGAGCTGTAGATTTTTACATACGTTGTTTTGAATTTGTTTATATTTGTTTAAAAAACAGATTTAGAAAAATCGTAGGGTTTAAAAGATAAAAATATAAACGTAAAATACGCTTATTAGGTCTTAGTTCTTAAGTATGCACTTTGGGGTCTAGATTTTCACGTTGATACAAACCTTGTAAGTGTCTGCAACATGTTGCCAAGTATCAATGATGTTCCGTTAGTAATTAAATAGTTATAGGACAAATTTACCATGAATAGATCACTGTTTACAAAGCAGTCAAATATCACGACTTTCTAAATGAATTGCATGGTAAAATGTATGCCAATAATTAGTGTATTCATTCAACTATTCACATGCAAAATTTCATGTCATTAAATTCAGTAATTAAAGAAAAACAATTAAAATACTGACGAAGCATCGAAAACCTACATAACCCGACCAAGTTCGGATGGCTACAAAAAAGCGGCTGTGCAATATATTTAGGTAACATCCCAAAATTTACAGTATAATACCGGCATTGAATTGGTACAGGTGATAACACACTTGTTATCTCGAAATAATTTATAGGTCATTTCTTTTTTAAATGTATTTGACTATGACAGAAAGTAGGTACTATTTACGTAGGTACTTTATTTAAGTATGCGCTTGAGACTTGAGATATAATCCAATTATATTTAAGACAAATAAAATTCATACAGCTAATTTCTATTGAAGATTTCACGGATCAGGATTCTAACTATAGACCCCTTAGGGAAATTAAATATTTACCACATGTAAGTATGTACTACTGTTTAGGTAAATATTTATCATATTGTAGCTTATTACACTATTTAACCAATATTTTTTATTACACTATTTAAACAATAGACTAGGCATGCACGAGCGTGTGTACGATACTGTGTTTTATTTTTTCCTAACGCTTGTGTACGATACTGTACCATATTAATAAATGTTATATTGGAAAGTTAAGAACGTTTCTTAGATATATGGCACGGCCGCTTTTTTGTAGCCATCCGAACTTGGTCGGGTTATGTAGGTTTTCGATGCTTCGTCAGTATTTTAATTTTCTTTAATTACTGAATTTAATGACATGAAATTTTGCATGTGAATAGTTGAATGAATACACTAATTATTGGCATACATTTTACCATGCAATTCATTTAGAAAGTCGTGATATTTGACTGCTTTGTAAACAGCGATCTATTCATGGTAAATTTGTCCTATAACTATTTAATTACTAACGGAACATCATTGATACTTGCCAACATGTTGCAGACACTTACAAGGTTTGTATCAACGTGAAAATCTAGACCCCAAAGTGCATACTTTAAGAACTAAGACCTAATAAGCGTATTTTACGTTTATATTTTTATCTTTTAAACCCTACGATTTTTTCTAAATCTGTTTTTTAAACAAATATAAACAAATTCAAAACAACGTATGTAAAAATCTACAGCTCTCTATGTAAGCGCTTTATATGAAAACTAGCTAATGGCCAAACGTTCGCGCAGCGGAAACTTGAATTTCTCCGAAGTTTATGCATGCACTAGTTTTATTCATACATACACAATTACACACAAATACACACTAATTTTTGGATACATCTCTTTTCTTCTAAAGTCTATGGATTAAAAAAAGTTCCGCCAGGACAACATTCGCCCAGCGGAATCAGTTTTTGGTGAATTTCTCCACAATGGTTGCGTGCACAAATTTTTTTTTACCATACACAATTATACGACGTCATACACTAAATATCTGCATAATTAAGATCTTTAAATTCAACAACATTCCGCTGCACGAACGCACGCCTTCTTTTGTTTTTGTTATGTATTTCATTTTCTAGAACATTTCAACTTGACCGACCTCTTTTATTTCTTTCGCTGCTCCCATGTTGCAAAGAAGGCAGGACGAATACCAGTTCTTCAATCTTTTTTAGGTAGGTAGGTAGGTACATTTGAATTAATTGCTTTGCATTTTTTATATATTTTACACGCATTTATGACTTCTAGGTCTATAATGTCATCTAGACAATCACTGTTCGATAAGTAGAAACTGATTAAAATTTAGGATTTAGTTCATCAATTATTTGGGCGTATTAAATGGCGAACATGGCCTGAATCGCCTATTATTAGGTATTAAAGTGTATTTTTTTTAAATGTCATACCTGTAAAAATTCTTACGTTTTAATATTAGTAATGTTAGGAAAATGTTGGACAGACATATCAATCATATAGGAGAAGGAACGGGGGGGGGGTTTTAGTAAGAGTCTGACACTCCGTCCCGCCCGGCCCTGGGCGGGAGAAGTCATTTGATGATTTTCCCCTCACAAAAAAAAATCAGTTTAAATATTAATTTTGTCACTTCTTACAATGTTACAAATACTACAATACTAATATTACAATACTATTGTCGAAGACTTCACTGAGGAAAAAACTAATCGTTATTTTGAAATGACATTTGACAGCTGAAATTGACGTACGATCTTTTTTTTTTTCGTTGGAACATCAGAAGTTAGTACTACTATCCAAACTAATATTATAAATGCAAAAGTAACTCTGTCTGTCAGTCTTCACGCCAAAACTACTGATACTATTTGTGTGAAATTTGGTACAGACATAGTTTGAAATTCGAGAAATGACATAGGCTAGTTTTTAAACCAAAAATGGGCAGGAAGTCGCTATTGCACGTGAATAAAGTCGCGGGTAAAAGCTAGTGCACAATAAATACGAAACCAGTGTTCTGTACAAGAAAAAGATGATTTGGTTGATGTACTTATTTCGAATTCTATTAATGAAACAAGTTTTTAGTAATTTATTTAAAGTCTTTTACAAACGATACATTTTTATTTATGAACTGTTCTGCTCACTTATGGATGCCTCAGTCACTGAAATTAGAAGTTACTTATAGTAGTATATTTAGATAGGTAAATACAATAGTAATGTGGATAATGCACGAAGTGTTATTGCAAGTCCTCGAGGTCGGGTTTGTGGTCGTAGTCGTTGTCGCGGTACTGCATGTCCTCGAGCTCCTCCACCTCGAGGTACTCGACTTCGCCTTCCATATCTTCGCCCTCTTGCCACTCGCCGCCCTCCTCCTGCGATAAAAAATGCAATCATTTGTGAGGAATCGTATAATATAAAATGATTTGTACTGAGTGGGGGGAAGACAGGGCAGCAAGTTACCTCAACATGCTCGCGCTGTAGTACGGCGGGGCGGTGAACGCGGGCGTGACGCTTCATTGCCGCCACTGATCCGAACCTGAAAAGCATAAATAAAACGTGGGAAAATGGTCTTCGTATCGAGGAATGTCATCAGTATTAGTTTAGCATGACGGAGGTACTGACGTGCGGCCGCAGTGGTCGCAGGCGGTGGAGGGCGCGGCGCCGGCGGCCCCCGCGGCGGGCGGCGGCGGCGGCGGCGGCGGCAGGTCGGCCGCGTGGCACTTGCGGATGTGCGCCATGAGGTTGGCGCGCGAGCCGAAGCGCAGGATGCAGGCGTCGTACCCGCAGACGAGGTGGCGCGCCGCGCGGTGACGCAGCGCGTGCGCCGCCAGCAGCTCGCGCGACTCCAGCGTGCGGAAGCACACGGCGCACACCAGGGGCGGCGCCGCGCCCCGACCGTGCCGCGCCGACACGTGCGCGCTCAGCGCCGCGCGGTCCGCCGCGCGCAGCCCGCACGCCGGGCAGGCGGCGGGCGCGGCGCCGGCGGGCGCGGCGGGCCCGCAGGCGGCCGCGTGCGCGCGCAGGGCGGCGCGCGTGGCGAGCTGGGCGCCGCACGTCCAGCACGAGTGCGGCGCGCCGCCGTGCTCCGCGCAGTGCGCACGGAACTCCGCCACGCGCTGCCGCACAACATATTCCAAATTCAAAATAGGAAATTGTTTGATTTTTATTTCTGTTTCGTGCTAACCAATGATGTATAAAACTATAGATACGTTGTCCGCGCTCTAAAATGGCAACATGAAATGAAGGCAATTGACAACATCGCGCTTAGTTACGCACCAACCTGCCGCGCGACGCTACGTTTGTTTTTAATTTATATCGTGTGTGTAAACCTGTGCGAAACATAAAGAAAGCATGTCGTCGTGTGTGTTCAGACGATGTACAAATTATACTCCAAAAGTTAAAGACAAAAATGTGTCATTTCATGCGTAAGTTCACCAAACAACCTATTTTTATTTTATTTTTTTCGATGCCGGCGCCCGCCATCTTACGGCGACCGGCACATGAAGGTATAGTCACGTGCCGTCGGCATAACTGAAGATGTATATTTATCTCCCTCTAGCAAAGGCATTCCACTATACGATGTCATATTTTCTTTCCCTTTCTTTACTCGTAGAAGTAGTTATCTAGTATTGTCGCCGTTTTTAAGCCCCGCGATGTTGGTTCATGACGTGTCTATATATAATACGTCATTGGTGCTAACAGACAAATTGTATAAAATTCGATACCTTTTAAATATTAACTACAAAAATGTTATAATGCAACACAAGCTGCGAAAAAATTTGCGATGTTTATAGACCTAGTCGAGCGTCTGTGAGAGTAGCACAATTTTGGTTTAAACGTTATCAATCCGAATATTTTGATGCCGAAAATGCACGACTAAAACGAATGACATTTTTGAGAAAGTAACACCTGAAAACCCACTTCAACGTTGTCATTGAAAATTTGAATGTTTAACATTAACATGGGAATACATATTAGAGGCGAATCGGTAGTAGGTAAGGCCACATGCATTTGAAAATAGAGAAAATAGGGAATCATAGGGAGCAAAATAATACTCGTTAACTTCCTGGAAAAAATAGAGCTGATCTTGATAAACTCCTTTTATAAAAAACTATGTCTACAGAAGTAGACCTGAGGGGCCCCGACGCTATAAATATAATATACGCGATAGACTTCATTATGAGGAATATTATTAGAGATGTCTCAGTAATCACTAGGTTTAATACCGATAAGTACGAGGTACTCTAAATAATAAAATATACGAGTCTACGCTCCGACCAAACTTGCTCCAAACTTTGCCTAAATTTGAAACATTTCAGATAAAACTGGAAAACCAATTTGGTGCCTTGAAAACTACAAAATAAATAACTCTGATACCAACCAGGAACTTGACACTGTCAAGTTCCTGGTTGGTGTCCAAATAGCAAAGTGTCAAGTTGACACTTTACTATTTGGATTAGCGCAGAGGCGGAATCCAAGCTTTCGTGAGATTATCTGCAGATAATGGAGAAGCGACGTAAAAACCGTAAAACGTGACAATGCGCCATTTCCCGCGTTTTGAAAGAAGCGATTGAACAAAATCGAGGGTAAAAAATCGTCCAACGTAGTAGCAACAGGGTCGAAGCTATCTGTAGAATATCATCTCTCCTTAGCAGGAGATTCTCGCTAAAATGACTTCGCTCCCACCCCGGGCGGGGGTAGGGGCATTAATGGACCACATACATACAGGGCGACAGAATATACAGAAAACTGAAGACAATAATCAGAATCTACCCTTATGCCTGGCGTTTGTTGAGTACAAAAAACCTTTGACTCTATCAAAACCTGGGCTCTTCTTCATCCTTGCAACAGTGCCAAGTCGACTTTTACCCATGGCTTTGTCCTCAATGGAAAATTTTCCAAATTCCTAATCATACCTAGGTTAGGTACAATACGGCTGACATATCTTGGTGAGTCCGAAGTTCTGAAGTTAGCCATTTGTCTGGATGGATGGATTGCAATGGATCTTTTAGGAACAAAATTGTGTACTGCGCAGCTAATCGGTTAACTTCAGACTTTCACATTAATAAGTTGGAATAATGTGTCACAAATACCTGAAATGACAAAGGACACACAGAGCACTGATAGACAGACTCTCCGCATGCATTGCGTGCTCGCTCCAGGTCTTCATCGTCAGCTGCAGCCGCAGCAGCCAATGTGTCTCGCTCCACCATGATGATGTCCTCCTCTGAGTATGCTCCTCCTGGCCCTGCACCCCCCACTACAATAAACACGTCAATTTTCTGTGTCAGCTCATGCAACCTGAAAACATAAAGATAAGAATTGCAATAATATGCATTTGAATGGTACACAATTGTGTATCTGTAGATTGTAAATGTATATGTATAAAATATATATTATCATTAGCTACCTTCTCCGCAGGGCTCTAATTTTCTCGCTAAGCGGCGGAACTCCTCTCGAAGACAACGCAGTGCTGAAGTCATATGACTCTATGGTACGCCGGATGCAACTACCACACAGTCTACCTTCTGGTACCACCTAACATACCAAAACAAATGTTTAAAGTATTCTAGTTTTCAACAAAATTTTGTTTATAGTGTGTAGGTTAGGAAACTGCTTTGCTTAGCATTACACTCGATTTTTGTATAATGTTTACGTACCTTACTGGAGTTGAGGTGCACTAGCATGGTGCGCAGTGGCACCTGCATGGGAGGAGCTCCCGCATCGTGTTCTTCTGGAGACAGCAGCTCGCCGCCGCCGCCACATACGCAACAAGTCTCTACTTCCATCTCCACTTTCATCACTTCTGTGGCCATGGTTAAATTTTCGAAATTTGTTCCTATCTTTAACACTTGAGACTACGTTCTATTTAAGTGTATTTGTTTTATAAGACAATACGCGAATAAATGCCTCTTTTTTAGTGGCATAAATAGCGGCTTTGATAATTAGTAAAATTCCCACCAAACACCAAAGGGATTTGACGTTTCAGTTTGTTTTCAATTTCAATTTGACATTTGTTTGAACCACAGACAGACCTACAATAATACTACAATAATACTTAATCGATGGTTTAAACAGATATAGTAGAATCGCGAGCATAGAATATAATATATGTCTTTTGAGGCAAGCAAGACTTGGATTTAGTTCGGTGCAGCAGGATTAAAGCTTGCAGGGCTTGGATCCCCGATTTTAACGCTACCACTCTTATTGCTCTCAATATAATACACTACCGCGCCCGGAGGGCGCGCGGTGGAGGGGGGGCCTCCGCGCGCCGTCCATTTGGCATGATTTGGATATTAAACCTGTTTCGTAAATTATTAAAAATATTGAGTCAGCATGTCCAAAACTTAAACATTATTCGTTTTAAATATTTAGATGTAAGTAGATGAAATATTGGGATGAATTTAGTAACCTGACTCAGTTAATACTATTTTTTTTATAGTCTGCGATTTCATTAACTCTACAACCTTGTACCAAAGAGTATAATCTGTTGGGGAACTATACTCTACCTACTGTCTATGCTTTAAGTCAATTTGTTTTGTTTGGTTGTATCTTTGTGAATATTTGTGTGAAAATTGTGACATTAAATCCATTTTAATCCTGAGAAATAATAATATTTTGTAGTTTCATTTAAGTGTTTGTGTAATTACATATTTCAATATGTCTATCGGTGTTCCTATTAAAGTACTTCACGAAGCTGAGGGTCATGTAGTAACTTGTGAAACGAATACCGGCGAAGTTTATCGCGGGAAGCTAATTGAAGCCGAGGATAATATGAACTGCCAGATGACGCTGGTTACCGTAACTTACAGGGATGGACGTGTCGCCCAGCTTGAGAATGTGTACATTAGGGGCTCAAAAATTAGATTTCTGATATTACCAGACATGTTAAAGAATGCGCCTATGTTTAAACGACAAGGAAATAAGCCAACTGCTGGGCGCGGCAAAAGTGCGATATTACGGGCACAAGGTTAGTAAGCTGGTTTATGGCTCTCAACTTTAATACTTAGCTCTTCTTTACGACTATTGTTTTGTAAACGTTGTGTTATCAGTTTATCACGTAACCCCCGTCTACATTATCAGAACAACTACACAGATAGTATAGGATTGTGTAGCTGCTGCATTAGGACAACATTAAAATAATTTTAAGGCTTGCTGTGTACATATTAGGTTACAGTATACCTTAATATGGTCCAAACTGGCTTCATACAGAGCTCATCGCCCAAGAATACCCACTAACCTTTTTCCCTTGCAGCAATTTTGCTTAATTAATAGATATAAAGACTGCCATGTAAATTAGTAGAGTAATGTAGAATCCTTTTAATCGTTATGCCAAAAGTGTACAAAAATCTCTTAAACAAGCAAATATAAATAACCATGGCATGTCAGTTGGATAGTGATGTATCCACCTCTCTTAATCAAATCAAATCAAATCAAATTCTTTATTTCAAATAGACCAAAAAAGGCACTTTTGAACGTCAAGCAAAAAAGATATCATAAGGTTTAACTTTATGTGTCAGTCTGTCCGTCTGTCCTCTAGTGAAGCTATTTGCTCGTTCCAAAGTGTAGATTCCTATGGAGAAGAACGAGCAAGAAACTCCATGGTTACTCTTTTTCAATCACTTTTTACAATGCATTGTTACATAATTTAGATAGTTCCATTATGTGAGAACAGTGTAACACTAGTGTTTAACCAAAGTATCCGAAAAAGAAATAACCCTCAGGGACAGCAACTTTAGACAGTCTCGAGTTGACCAGTCCCAATAGGCGGCGTCCGTTCACGAACATGACACGTACACCAGCACCGCCCAACTCAACCATATTATAGGGAACCGAGCGGCCCAGTGCCCGTGCCACCGCCAATGAGACTCCTGAGTGAGCATGACAACTCCCAACTGACACAAGTACCAATATACTATAAGTCTAACTCAATTATAATAAGTTACAGGGCTCTCACATTTACAAAAATCCAGTTTATCAACAATTAACAACATGGTAAATAATTTAATAATTGAGATCAAAATTCCTCTTAACCTTAACAATTTTTATCCTGTGCAGTCAAACCAGCCACCCTCCAAGCATTTTTATCTTCTATATAATCATTTAGTTTGTAGTATGCTTTCCTACATAATACTTTCTTTATACATAATTTAAATTTACTTTCATTAAGATTTTGTATTTCAGTTGGGATTTTATTATAACATTTAACACATAATCCCATGAACGACTTATGCACTTTTGCTAATCTAAATAAAGGCTGACTTAATCTATTTCTATGTCTAGTAGGATAGTCATGCTTGTCAGATACTTTTACAAATAGCTGTAGGTTTTTCCTAACATACATAATGTTTTCATAAATATATTGACATGGTACGGTCATAATGTTGATCTCCTTAAACTTTTCTCTGAGAGATTCGCGACGACCTAAGTTATAGATAGCTCTGACTGCATGCTTTTGTAAGATAAAGATAGACTCAACGTCGGATGCCTGTCCCCACAACAGAATTCCATACGACATGATGCTGTGAAAGTAGCTAAAGTACACTAGTCGTGCCGTGCCTACATCGGTTAGCTGACGGATCTTCCAGACAGCATAAGCTGCCGAGCTCAACCGCCCTGCTAGAGATCTAATGTGGGGCCCCCATTGCAGCTTGTCGTCTACAGTAATCCCCAAGAATGTGGTCTCCTTTACAAATTCCAGTTTCTGACCATTTAATAATATATCATCGCATACGTTACTTTTAACATTTGGCAAAATAAATCTAATGCATTTTGTCTTTTTATCATTAAGTACTAAGTTGTTTTTTGTGAACCAATTATGAACTTTCATTAAGGCATTATTCACTTCGTCATAGTTATTTGATCGTCTATTTAATTTAAAAATCAAGGATGTGTCATCAGCGAATAATACCATATGCGGTTCACTTTGGAATAAATGGGGCAGGTCATTGACATAAACCAAAAATAGGAATGGACCCAATATTGAGCCCTGCGGTACGCCCATAGATACGCTAGCACCCCGGGAGTTTACTCTGTTTACTTGTACTGTAAGGAGTCTTTCTAGAAGGTATGATTTTAATAAATTTAGGGATACCCCCCGAATGCCGTAGTGTTGCAGCTTCAGTAATAGTGTTTCGTGCTCAACACAGTCAAAAGCCTTCGAAAGATCGCAAAATATTCCGATGGCATCCTGTGCTTTTTCCCACGATTTGAAAACTTGTTTTATAAGCGATACTCCTGCGTCCGTAGTGCAACGTCCCTTAGTGAACCCGTATTGTTGGTCATGGAAAATAGAATTCGCGTTAAAATGACGCAGTATTTGAGTAAGTATCAACTTTTCAAACACTTTACTGAGCACTGGCAAAATAGAGACCGGCCTATAGTTATTGCGTTCTGTGCTATCACCTGATTTAAGTAATGGAACTACTTTGCTATGTTTCATTAAATCCGGGAAAACCCCTTGATCTACACTTTTATTAAAAATTAAAGTTAAGTAAGGCGCTATAGTCTCTATAAAAGACCTGCACACTCTAACAGACATTCCCCAGAGATCTTCACTGGACTTTACTTTGATATCTTTAAACGCCTTTATTACTGCCTGGGGGTTTGTATGTTTAAACCTAAAGTCCGCAGGACATTCTTTGACGTTACTTCTGAGAAGCTCGACCGCAAGTGCTGGAGATGATTGCAACGTTTCCGTAGTTTTAAGAGGAATATTTTTAAAGAAATTTTCGAATTCCTGGGCAACTAATGAATTTGTACTAGTAAATCCCTTTTCGGTTTTTAAATTAAATTTTGTCTTATTAGATTTGTTTCTACCTGTTTCATTATTAATTATACTCCAGGTAGCTTTTATTTTATTTTCCGCGGTCCGGATTTTACTGCTAATATAGAGTGATTTAGCATGCTTACAAACTAATTTAAATATTTTTGAATATTTGGAGACATGCCTATGAAAAGCCTCACTTTTATTAAATGGTTTCATGCCATATAGCTCAAATAACTTTTCTCTACTTATACGAATGCCTGGTGTAGCCCAGTCACAGAATAAAAATTTACACTGGATATTTTTACGTTTTAAAGGGAACATTTTGTCGAACTGTATTTTTATGATGGATAATAAGTTAGCATAGATCTCACTCGGGCATTCATTGTCTTGTAATGGGCTGCATAATTTATGTTTTAAATTGTTATTTAATGACTCAATTTTTTTGTTTGTTATCTGTCTGAATATAATTTCCTTAGTTGCCACAGTTTTAAAAGTATTAAAGTTGACTGTTAGCCCACTGTGATCAGATGGTAATCTGTTTACAATTTCATTATGTAAATAATCACAGTTACAAAAAATATTATCTATACAAGTTGCCGAGGTGGATGTTACTCGGGTAGGCTCAAGGAATATATTAGACAGATCAAAAGATTTAAAAAGACCTAATAAGTTTGTACAATAAGAGTTGTTTTCTAAGAGATCAACATTAAAATCGCCACATACTATTGTATACTTATTACTAGAACACGTTTTCTGTAATACATCTTCCATTACTGAACAAAATATATTTAAATTCTGTATGTTAGGAGGCCTATAAACACATACTACAATATGCCTATCCAGTTCAACACAGGACAACTCTATTGAGTGCTCAATTGATAGCAGTGCAATGTCTTGCCTTTCTTTATATTTTATTGAATTCTTTACTAAAATCAAGCTACCACCATGTATCATTTCTTTGCGGCTATAATAGTTGCCAACACAATAATTATTGAAGTTAATTGATTCTACTTGATAATCTTTTAACCAATGTTCAGTTATACAAATAATGTCATATTGGAACTTTTCTAAAAACAATTCAATTTGTAGGATTTTTGATGCTAAGCCCTGAACATTTTGACTATACAATGACAACAGGTTATCTGTTTTATTTTTCAATTTAAGTTTATGCTTAACAATATTGCCAGAAGAAACCTTTTCAATGATAGGGGTTTTTGAGTAATTTAATTGGTTATCTTCTGTTGTCGTGGAAGTCAGTTTAAAAGATTACTATCCGGAGTACTATCCATATTTATAACTAAATGTGGAGCCTCCTTCGCGCTATTATATGTACAATTAATCTCTATATTGTTAGATTGTCTAATCAATATAGATTTGTCACTAAAACTACTTATTAATAAATTAATACTATTTGCTAGCAAACTAGCAATTAATAATTTACATTTCCTGGGAATATACATATAATCCCGGGTCAACTTGAAACCACTAACAAATTTGTTAGTGTCAAAAAATGATAATTTGTCACTATGACAGCAGGTCAGAAAAAATATTAAATTGTTTAGATTATGAATTTTACTATTTTGCATTTTTGACAGAGTGTCAGCATATGGGAATGCACATAATACTATCTTCCCTGTATTTAATTTCAATAAGGTGTTGATACCATCACTTATATCCCGCTTGTTTATCCCTGTACTATCACCCATTAATATTACTATTGGCTGATTTTCTGCTAATTGTTTCTGTGATATTTTTTCTATCATATGGCCAAATTTTATATTGTGATAACAGTAATTTGTTACCCTGTATTTAAGACAATTAGCGATAAGTGACCCAAAACCTGCACCCACTGAGTCTGTAAACACACCAGCGTTGTAGGTAACAACTGGTTGACTCCCTGTTTGTGGCCCCGGCACAAGTTCTGGCTCAAAGGGTGGAGTGAGGGCACAGCTACATGAAAGGTTATTTGCAAGAGACTCATATCTCTCAGCACTAAAAGTAACTAAATCCACAAGTTTTCCTGCCTCAATCATGTGTTTATTGAGTTGTGATTGGGCAGATTCATATTTTTGGAACATATCATTTAAGAACATTTCACGTTGTAAAAGTTCTTGTTGAAGAGCCTGAATGTCTTTGTCATATATGACCCTACATTGTTCTAAATCACTTTTGCATGATTTAAGTTCCTGAGTTAGATTTAATTTTTGTTTTCTTAAATAGACATTCTTTTTAAACAGATTTTGCTTCTTTTTGAGTTTTTTAATTGTTTTATTTAGTTTTATATATTTTTTTATTTTATTGTGGCTATTCAGGACAGGGCAAGCAGTAATGGTATCATCACCGGTTAAGTCTATTGTGACTGCTGGTTCACAGATGTCACCAGATTCACTACCAACCAATTCTTCATACAAACTCTGAGTGTTGACCGACAACACAGATTTTTTGGAGGCCTCTAAGTCATTAATTATATTTTGTGCTTCTCTGAGGTCATGTCTTAGTTTAGCTTCAAGTGTACCCAGTTATCAGATCTAAATGACTTATCCTCATAATTCTATTTAACCTGTCCTTGGATATTTATTCCAAAAATGTTTTATAGCTTAAGCTAAAGTAATTTTTACTGTATAAGTTAATATTTAATAATTGTTAATAAATTTTTCAGCTGCTGGTCGGGGTCGGGCAGGCGGTAGAGGTGGAGGACACAGAGGAGGGTGGCAGGGTGGATCCGGACCTTCACGGCGTTAGACTGGTGTCAATGTGTCAACAGTGATAATATTCTAATATAATTATTTTAAGTAGGCTAACATGGTTTGATTAAGTAAGTCCCCATATTATAGGCATTGTTTTCCTCTGTTTTATGTAAACATATTGGCGATGCAAAAATTATCCCCCGGCCTCTAGTGGCGAAATTTGAAAGCTGTCTAAGAGTAACACTTTGTTTATTTGTTGAAGTTATGTTAGATTATTCAAATGGATCACGATTAGATATGAACCTGTTGCAAATAAAAAAGAAATGCAAAATATTGTTGCATTCCTCAATGTAGTACTTACGGAGATACTGGAATAAATTTTCATTTATTCCCAAAAGACAAAATTATGAAGTAAAAATGGAAGACTGCTAAGAATATGCAAGCCAATTTCACATAGCTCAGCTAAAGAAGTACCATTAGAAAAGAGCACTCAAATTTTCTTTTCTTTTTGGTTAGATAAAAGTTATCTGTGGAATAATTACGATGTTGTTGTGTCAGAATGTTTGTATAAGACAGTGACAGCAACAATTTTATTCCTCAGATAACATTTATCTGGCTAGAAATATCTGTCCTTAAACAGCAAAATGCCACTTTAATCTGATTTTTATTTATAATTTATTTTTCCCTGAGGTTAATTGTTAGGAAAACTGTCAAAGTGTTGTTCTTAGACAACTTCACCATTTTGACCCTAGAGGCACTAGCTAGAATCTTTGCATGGGCAATAGTATAATAAAATGTTATATATTGAGTCACTTTTTACCCGACTGCCAAAGAAGGAGGGTAATGTTTTTCGAGTGTATGTAAGTATGTATGTATGTCTTTTCCTTTGTGACCTCCTGTAGCCTAAACGGCTTGATGGATTTTGATGTATGAGGTATCGTTAGATTTGTCTTGATTACGGGAGTGTCATAGGATACATTTTATCCTAAAAGTCCCACGGGATAAGGACATAATAATATTTTTTCTAAATTTCCCTTTAAAAAAATATGTATGCGGTATCATTAGATTCATTTCAATCACGGGAGTAATTAATATAGGATACGTTTTTTCTCAAAATTCCCACGGGAAAAAGTTATAAATAAAAAAATTATTATTAAAAAAACAAAATACCCGACTGCACACTAAAAAAAGAGTAAAACAAGCCCCACAATACAAATTTACTGAATATAATTTATAAATGTTGATGGAAAGCATCGCAGGCGGGGACCACCTTGACCGCCACCAACGAAAATTCTGCTAAATGGTGCACAACAGAAATGACTATAAATAAGCCTCTGTTGGTCCCCGTCTGCGATGCTTTCCATCAACATTTATAAATTATATTCAGTAAATTTGTATTGTGGGGCTTGTTTTACTCTTTTTTTAGTGTGCAGTCGGGTATTTTGTTTTTTTAATAATAATTTTTTTATGTGTTGAGATGTTTATAGTCAGTCTCAGTAAATTACCATTCTTCAAATATAAGCCTCATTACAATAAAATTGTATCCATTGTCAATGAATTCTCTAACTCATCACACTTGGCCCTAGAACAGCAATTTGTGAATTGTGCAATTAAGTGTTCCTTCTGGGAATAGATTAAGATACATTGTGCAGCATGCAGCATGTATTAATATGGAGTTATGCTCAACATTCCACAACACCTGTATATGGTTTAGTGGGAATAGATGTTTTTTGACTTTGACTTTAATTCTATTTGTATATGTCTTATCAGTAGGTTACTGAGGCTGACTGCCAATTCATTAGTTCATTCGCTGGCCCACAGGTGCCTGTGACTGAACTAATACTATATGTATGTTGCAGGCAACTAGCTTAATCATTCATTCAATCAATGGCCTAAATTACTAGCTATTTGATTTAATGACCGAATTACTTATTTAAGATGTTAGTTCAATTTTATGTGGGTATTAATGAAAGAAGTCTTGCTACCTAATGGTAGGTTAGGTTATTTTAGTACTGTACCAGCACGGAAATCAAGTCACCTTTACAAAATTAGTTATCAATATCACACAGAAACAGAAATTCAGTCATTCAGGTTGTTGATTGACAGGCTAGTTCAGTGCGATATACACTCCCACATTTGTGGACAATGTGGAAATAATACTATGGTTGCAATGTAAAGGGACCTCAGCTTGATAGCAAGTATCAAGTCATGTATAAATGTGTGAGAGCTCAGACCTGTGTGTAATTTAAGGAATAAATTCTTTAAAAATACTTGTTTGGGCCTTTTAATTACACAAAACTATAATTTGTTAGTATATTAAATTATTTTATGTAACTTAGATTTAATAATTTTAAGTACATTTACTACATTTAAGCTTTGTGCTGTAAAGGTAAGCACAGCCCTGACAGCCCTTCACGCCAAATAAGCAGGGAATAATAAAACCAAGCTCACATACTGTACACATTTATTTATCCGAACTTACACCATTAGCACAAGATGAATTGGATTGGGTGGCCAATCCTTCAGTCTTTGTGCCCTGAGAGCTATAAAGTATACAGGTAAAGGCTACAGGCTACGTTTTAAATATAATTACCACGCGCATAGCGGGGGTGGCGCCCTCTACGCCATTACTCTACACTATTATCACAAATAAGTCCCTCTAGATAAAGCCATACCATAATTTAGTTAATCGCTTTTTACAGCAGTTAGGAAGTGGGTCATCTGCACCCATTTCATTAAATACTTGGAATATTAGCTTACTCTAATTAGCTGTGTATTATAAATAATAGAAGACCCTAAAGCTACCACGGGCCTCTGGCTTGAAGCTACAGTGCTTCAGTGCTTGTCATCATAGATGATACAAGTTGACGTTATGGTCCTACTAACTGTCAATGTGAATATTTAGTTTGCACTAAATATTACAGATACTTTATTCGTTCACTCATTTACAGTGACAATAATCCACTCTAAGGTTTAAATATTAACTAGGCACACTACACAGATTGTTGAATTACTTGTGTGTAAGATAAATAATATGATATGTAGGCACCTATATACACTTACGTCCGGGTACTCGGTAGAATAAAAGCCGAGTGCAACTCAATTCCGTAACAAATACCCGACTAGGACCAGCCTAAACAATTAAACCAAGTGAAATTTGTCATTTACAAAGTGGCAGGTACTGCAGTACCCGCGCTGCGGATATACTACGGAGCGGTGCGCAAGCCGAGCACCGCGGGTAGGGCTCCGAGCTCACAAGTCAGACTTGTCCGCGGGGGCGCGGGGTGAGGGTGCGCTGGGGGCGCGGCCCGAGCGCTCTGGTCGCAGCGCACGCACCAGGCGCTGCGCCGGCAGCTCCACCAGCAGCGCCAGGGGCAGCGCTGCCATGTACGACACGGCCGCTACACCGAACCATTCCGTTATCTAGCAACACATGTTAAGCTTAGGTTAGACTCAGTTTGCAGTACTAAAGTTTAAGGGGAAGTTATTCTGTTGCTGGCATTACCGCAGCCTGCCGGTCCAGCATGGAGGGTATGAGCCGCGACGCCACCAGCGCCTTGTTGATGGGCATATGCAGCAGTAATGCGCCGAAGGAGAGCCGAGCCCACGCCGCCCACCCCGGCCACGACAGGCAACGCTTCGCGGCAGCTGTGGGCACGTGATACATGCTTGTTAATCTTTACCTGTCAAATACTGTTTTACCGAAATGTGATGTGTCATGATGAACCGTTAAGTTACACCGAGCGTTCCAGAACTGTGGGTATGTATACTGACATGGGATTCCGTTCATTGCACCCAGCAGTGCTACGGCCACAAAGAAAGAGAAGATGGGTCTCTCGAGTGCAGCGAGCGCGGCGGCGGGCAGGCGGTCGGGGGGCCCGCGGCCCAGCGCTAGCGGGGACGCCGCCACCCACCACGCGGCCACTGGCACCGCCGCCACTGATATCCACCCGAATATCTGCAACACATCATATTATTACATCGTTTAAAACACGCAGGAAAGAAAGAAACGAATGCTTTTATTACAAAAAATCACGAACGCATGGAACCAATGAAATTATAAAAGATTACAATTTAAAGGTTTAAAAACAGAGCAATATAGTAAAAAGACTAATAATTATAGACAAACAACTCCGCGTTGGTAATCCGCATAATAGGTATGCCAATACACTACCTACATACATCATCCGATCCTAAGCATAGTCATTACACTACATTAGCGCCGCCCCTGTAAGTAGCGGCTGGAAGGTGGTAGCAGTTACCGACTAGACAATAGCCACTGAGTAGGTATTACTATACAATGTTATAATTACATCATTACAGATGTACCTACAAGTTTCCGCAACAATAAGAGAGTACGCGAGCGTGAAGGAGAACCTTTACATCGGTAGGTACCTACAACTAGGAGGGCTGGTAACATTATATGTAGATATGGTGACATTTTTATACTTGGTGAGTTTTTTATAATTTTTTAAATCCTCCCTTCTTTTATATTTCCCTTGTGTCGTAGGTGCGCTTACACATAATCTATAAATTAACATTCACAAGCCACCCAGACCCTAAACAACAATCTGTGGATCACAGAAAGTGTTGTTCCGGGTGGGAATCGAACCCGCGACACGTTGAACAGCAGCCAGTTGCCCATTCACTGCGCCAACCGTGCAGTCAGTATTAAAATGTCTCCTGTCAATAGGTATCCAACATTGGCACATACATTAATTGCGAACAACACATTAAATTAATGCTGATGATGCTGTAAAGTAAATAGCAATAAGTAGTGAGTCGTGTTATTAAAAATAAGACAAAACTACGAAGAGATAAAAGTACACATGCGTAACGTGGCCGGAGCACAACGCTACCACTGGCACGCATAGCGCGGGCATAAGCTCATCATTAATATCAGTAATGAAACAATGAATTTATTTTTGCAAATAGGCCATAAAACGGCACTTTTACACGTCAATTTATATGTGAGAAACTAGATGATGTACAACTACGTATATCATATGAATTACGTAAAATGTACGTACGTAAAAAAATAAAACTAGCGTAACGAAATTAAAAAATAGGTGGTAACATGACGGTGTGAGTGTCCCGGGGTCAGTAGGGGTTGGTTACCTTGTAGCGCGGCAGCTGCACGTCCAGGTCGAGCAGCATGTGGTGCAGGTGCGCCAGGAGCAGGCCGGCCAGCGCGCCCGGCACGTTGCCCAGCGGGGACTGGTACAACACGTTGAACGATGGCTCATCGCGGTACGCCAACCACACCGACCTGCCGACATAGTTCCGTCAACGGCTGCATCATTGCAAGTTAGGAGCTGCCTCCTAACTTGACTATACTATAATCCAACATCGGCTTCTGCTTCAGATTGAAGTTCCATATTAAACCTACCAAATAAACTAAATGGTTCGTAGTAAAACACTAGCTTACTCAGGACGATGCATGACGTATGTAGGCACGAGGTTCCAGGAGTAGGCCAGGCCAAAAAGCAGGGCCATTGAGCCGACCAGAAGCGCGGTCAGCACCACCACTGCCGCACGCCGCCAGCGCCAGAGCATCAGGGTCAAGGCCAGACACACGGCGTACAGCTGCATGTCCGCTGCCAGGTACCTGCGAGCCAGCAACTCTGTCAACAATCTTCCATGGCAATGTGGGAGCCACAAGTCACAGTGCAGCAACTCACCAGGTTTGTATCAGACACTTGTCGTCCGCGTACAGGATGTTGTTCAGATAGAGCAGATGCGTCCACCACTTGCGTCGACACACGGCGGCCTCGCTGGCCACCATGGGCGCCCACAGCGGGCCGCGCCCCGTGCGCTGCCACCACGACGCCGCGAACCAAACCACCACCCAGTACGATGGGCTCACCCTGCAACACACAATGATGACATTGTCAATCATTCGTATAGGAACCGCTGACGCCAAAATAAACCGATACCGATAATAATGTATTATCCACTACAAAGGAACGTGCAGCATAGTTACAGTCTAGTGGTCTAGTCGCAATATTTTAGTAAAATCGATCGATATCCATAGATTTCTAGTTTCCTGGTTTCTTTGGTTTGACCTGATGATCCTGTTGAACATGGTGTCCATGAAGGTGGAGAAGGGCGGCACGTGTTCCCCGCGCCTGCGCTGCTGCAGCAGCTTGTGTGCCAGCAGGAACGAGGACATGATAAAGAAGATCTGCACCACCAGCGTACTGTTCGTCATCAGAATCACGTCGATGGAGCCGCGCATCTGTCAAGCAATACGTTCGACAGTTAGTGCTACAGCCCTGCGCTGTTTACGAGAGTGAAATTAATGGAGTCAGGTTGTTATATGTATATTATACTTAGGAGACAGCAGCCTAGATAGGGCACTGTGAAATACGGACTAATATCTTCCTGAAATCAAATAACTACGTTGTAAAGAAAGTGTGTGCTTGTGAAGCGACCTGTTCGTATATCTTGGTGTCGGCGAGGTAGGCCTGCGTGGTGATCCAGCAGACGTGCTCGATGATGACGACGAGCATGGTAAGCACGCGCAGCCCGTCGAAGCAGGCGAGGTCAGTGCGCGCGGCGCGCGGCGGCGGCGCCGACAGCGCGCGCCAGCACGCCGGCACCGACCACACCAGCGCCCACTCCACTCCTGCGGCGCAACACATACACACTACACCCACTATAATCATGTATCGTGGTGCTGGTTTACACATCGTCTACGCTGATATTGTTTCTAGTATGCAACGTACATACACAATACTTACAGCAAAGCTGCTGACGTTAAGCGAAGGCCTCTAATTTACAGGTCAACATGTATGACAGAACAACTCAATATGTATGATATTGAGTTACTGTAGCAATATATGTATAACATCGTCAGTGCAGGACAGAGGACTATAGTACCTTTCCTGGCGTGATCGCTAAGCGTCAGGTCTAGCGCAGTGCTGATGACGGCGAGCGCCAGTAGCGCGGCGAGGAAGCCTACGAAGGCTCGCTCCGCAGTGTTGAGGTCAGGCGTGGGAGCCTCCCCTCGGCTGCAGTACTCCAGCTGTAGCAGCTGCGCCGTCAGGTTGTAGCCGGACAGCGTGCTCGCGTTCACACACGATGAAAACCTGCAACAAAAATGGAAACATCCCGCTCCCGTGGTCAACCAATTGTTTTAATGTATTTTGTTTTATTATAGTTATTTTGTTTTTAGTTATTTACACTTATATACCGCACCTGCTTAGTTCAGTCTCAATTATAACATTTCAACTACTACGAGGCGTAGAGAGTACAAATTATGCGTCTCGTAACCCTTTTTAAAAAGGGTTCATAGAAAAGACATCAACGCGCGCGTTATACTAAGCCACTTTTTGACAAAAACGTGGGGAGACAAAACTGAATATAATATATCATTTAAAAAAATGTTTGGGTTGCAATCTAGAAAAACAGCAATCCTGAAACTATGTATTGGTATAATTTACAGTATAATGAACTTGGTATTTTAATCAAAGCCTATTGTGACACCTCGCAGCGAAGTATTATCGGTTCAGTACGTACCAGTCCCGCAGCTGGTCGTCATGTAGGTCGTGCTGGTGCGGGGGCGCATGCGCCGCGCAGTTGCGGGGTAGGCAGAGACCGCGGTGTAGCCGCGTGTGGTTGTAGTTCTCCACTGTGTTCGCTGAGTAGCCCTAGAACACACGTTACTTACTTATGGATCAACTTCAAAACGCTGAAAACATTTTACACTCGGATGCATAAATACTATTAAATACACAACCGGATACAGTCAAATACTAGTATTTATATCTATATTTCTAGAAATGTCTAGAGTTGTAACAGCCGCTAGGTGACGGGAGCGGCCAGCACGTGGCACTTATTTACCTTAACCGCTAGTTACTATCGTTGCTCAACCGCGACTCGAACCCGGCTCTCTCGCCAGCCTAGTTTGTTATTGGGCAATAAACTATGGTTAAACGATAGGAAGGTTGGCTGATGTATTGAAAATTAAATAACTGATGTAAACCTTCAGTCTTCTGTTTGATTATTTCTCTTGAAAGTCAAAGTCAAAATTAAAGCAGTGATTACGAATAAGAATAAGTGATAGGTAGCAGGATGCGACATGCGTACGCAACCCAACACATTTCCAATTTAAATTTTCGATAGAAATTATAAATAAGTAGTCAGTTATGACAGTTTGTTTAGCGACAATATGGAGTGTTGTAGACAGCAATCGAGTTAAGTGTCTATGGGCAGCTTTGTGTTGTCCCATATAGAGCGTCGGCGCGGGCGCAGTGCCCAGCGAACAAAGTTCAATGACCTCCCCTCTCTATGAACGTGCGGTATACTTGGTCGCTCGCTCACTTCCCACCCTCTCTGCCTAGTGCCTACACTCTATACCTGATATCTACGTGACTCGTTACTGAAACCATGAAAATGTAACGCAGCATCACTATTGGCCGAGTCGGACGTCCGGTGAGGTGGTGACAGTACCAATGACAACATCTTACATCACACTCACTGCCTGACTGGTTGACTATAGTGCTCGTATTTTCCCCTCCATCACAATTGCCTTTACGTGGAACTCAATCGAATCGATTTGTATGAAAAAAAGATAAAATAGTTGGTACTCAGACTGTAGTGAGCAATCAATGAAAAAATGTCAGCGTAAGAAGTGTCACGGTATCGGGGTCACGATCTATCTCTGCGCCTGCGCATGATCCACTCGGGTCCGTGCGATGATGTATTGACAAACAAACTTTCACTAACTGTTGTAGGATAACGCGTAATAGTTATTTGTAGTGTTACACAATCGCTGGGTCTAGACGCGAGAGGAGCGCAGCCTCCCGCCGCCGCGGTGACGAGCTCGATACATACATACACACCGTGTAGTATGTAGGTCCGCCGGCTGGCGGCGGCTAGCGAGCCGTTCGATAATGTGACGGTATAAACACTAAACACGAATAACATTGTCTAACGAACGACCCAACACAACGTTGAGTAAATGTGCGAAACGAATGTTTAACTGGTCATAATGTGTATAATTAATTCTAGAAATATATAGAATGGGAATGTGTATTTGTTCTGACGTAAGTAGAAAAAAAATGAAATTGGGTATACGCTCAGAATTGTTAGTAAACAATTGTAATGTTTGCGAGGAGCGGTAGTACGGGTGTAGGGCACGGACCTGCATGAGGTCGTAGAGTGTGTGCGGGCGCTGCGCCGGCGCGAGCTCGAAGCTGCCGACGCAGTAGGCGCCGCGCGCCGCCACGCAGCCCGGCCACTCGTCCAGCGCGAACAGCTGCGGCATCTCATAGTACTGCTCATCTGTAACATCACGCGATATTTAAACAAAAAACAAACATATTAAACAGGGTCTCCCAAGTCAATAGCTGTAGCTGCGACTAATGACACAAATAGCTCGTTGATAAACTGAAATTATGATAGTAGTAGATATTTTTTTGCGGGATAGGTCGGCAAACGCCCCTTAAAACGACGCGATCGCCGCCGCCCATGGACACTCGCAATACTTAAACAGTTACCACAAATGCGTTGCCGACCTTATGTAGGTTATTAGGAATTTAATGTTACGGGTCTTGGGGATTGAAGATGGGAGAAGGAAAGGAATGGGCCTCCAATTACATCGGTCAATGGTCAAATTCAAAGTTGTCATATTTATTAAAAATAATAATCTTCCTAAGTTTTTAATGAATCAGCTCAGATCTGAATGTACAGCGAGGTGGATGCATTCCAAGCCCCACGGCGCCGGGGGCAGCGACTGACATTGACAGTGCAAGCTATGCGCTGTGATGCACCGCCCGACACATTGTTATGTTAATGGAGCGACCTTTGTGTGCCGCGCACCGCCAGCCCTTACATCATGTATTACACTAAGCACACATACCGGCCGCGGTTGTAAAATTATAAATATAGTCACGCGTTTACTACATATGGCTACAGTTTACCCTTTCACAAAGCAATGAAACTAGCAAAATGCGGCAATAACATAAATATCCATCATTTCGCTTAGTTAATGGGCGGGTGAAGTAAGTCGCGGCCCGCGCCGGTATCGGGGCCGCGCCGGCCGGCTTACACAACGCTCAGCGACGGCCACTGACATTGTTTACTAGCCAACTGCTACTGCCCGTAGCGGACCGGCCTACTAGACAAACTCCACCTGATATACATATATAATATGATATATGCAGATATATCGACTGATTAGATTACATGTTATCCACACATTGGAATGTCAAGCAGCGGCCATGCTTCGGCACGAATGGGCATGATACTTCGACCGGAGTGATACCACGGCTTCACAGAAAACCGGCGTGATACAACCCAATCCCTCCCCCTCCCCCATCCCTTCCCAATCCTTAAATATCCGAAAACCTTATCCCTAACGGCCGGCAACGAATTAATTCCTTTGGTGTTGCGGTTGTCCATGGGCGGCGCTGATTGCTTACCATCAGGTAATCCGTCAGCTCGTTTGCCGACATATAACATAAAAAACACGTCTTCGAGAGCATGTAAACATGTAAACAGTAGCGCACGCGTCGCACGTACCGTGTACGTGTACGTGTACGTGATGAATGAAGTGGAACTTGCCCAACACATCCTTTGTTGGTGTGTGCGCCGGAAGTGTAAGGTCAATGTGAACGAGCTTCGTATCGACCGGAATACAATGATGGCAGTGCGGTAATCTACATAACTGAACTTATTTAGTACAATAATGTGAAACTATTGACATTCATTATCTACCGCTATATGTAAGTGACAAGTTATGTCTGCACTAGGACTAGCTACAGCGTAGGGAAGTTATGAAGAATTTTATCCAACACAGGTATTCAGATTACTATAACGCAAATATTGTTACGACGTTTTTCCTCTTAGTGCGGATGAGGACTACTTGACCGAACACAACATACAGCTTTGACCGAGAGTCACGTCATACCTCCACATATCTCTGACTACCACTCAGTATTCTAAAACCCCGCCCCCTAGAGCAATCAGCTAATGACAATATTGTTAATAAAAAAGAGTAATTACTCAGGCATATACACAAGTATGTTGGAAAGTGTGATCATTGCTAGAGTTGGATATAATGCGCAGACGACACTTTCCCGCAAAGTGTTAGAAACTGCACACGCGCACAAAGCTCGATAGAATTGACAACTTTCCTCACAGGTCACAACCACATCACAAGCCATACAGGCACACTCAATAGTGACTCAATATAGTACGGGTATATGTTCAGGCGCAGTATTAGTTGTGCATCTACACGATATCAGATGAACCAGGTCAGTGGTTCGATCAATGAGGAAATATGTAAAAATATTTACAATATTAATCTAATGTAAATATTTGTACATGATCAAATGTAGTCTATATAATAGACAGGAACCTAAAACAGTCGTCCTCACACTCTTTTTCAGTTGTAGAGTTTTTTAAACTCTGACTGCTTTTAAATAAAAGGAAAATCGACGTGTAATAGATGCAATAATTAGTAATCCATGTCAAATTAATATTTATTTATAACAAAAGATGAATTAAAGTTATTGTTCACCTTTCGGTTAGTTTAGGGTTAAAGAGAGAGATAGTACTTTCGCAGAGGTCTACAAAGGTGTTGCGTAGATCCCAGACTCCGCGGAGCAGACTTCGAGTATAATCAATTTATACATACTATTTATATTTTTCTTAGTACTTGAAACATAAAGAAGGCCATCTTTATGTTTCTACAAGTAAGGATCGCTCAAAGCGAAAAACAAAAAAAATACATATGGGTTTCTTTTTTTACTTATTAGTTTCTGAATTTTACCGTAAAGTGTGACGAAAAGGTGATTTTCATGCAGAAAAATGCGCATACAATTATTATTTAAATTTGTTCGAAAAAATAACATTTTTTACTGAGGTAAATTACATACAAAGTTATTTTGGTCATGTAAATATTATGTCATCGAATAATATTGTGTGGTAATACAGAATTGTATGATATTGTATGATAATGCACTATTGTATGATAAAACTGATAAAATTTACATGTTTCAGCTAATTAATCACGTCGACGTTCTGTTGCTAGAATTCAATAGTTACTTAGGAACTTTTATAACCTGTTTCGCAATGCCTAAATGCTAGTATCTAGTATTTTAAATAAAGAACTAAATTTGTATGACCTACGTGACACATACATAATCGGCTTCTTTATTCATGGCATGTGGGGCAAACGAGCAAGCGGATCACAACGTAATAAATGAATATAATTTACATATATAATTACAATACCATCTAATATGCACATACAATGTCTTCTAGCTTCTATCACCTATTTACATAACAATGCCAAGTCGCAGATCGCATCTGTCTATCCGTCCATATATGTATTATGCACAACACATTGACATAGTATTCCTGTTACATTATTATCCAAATCAGTAAAATTACAAATCATTCAAATTAAAATAATTGTCTGTCAGTCTATTCATCAGTGATGCTGAGAGCTCGTT
This sequence comes from Spodoptera exigua, assembly GCA_902829305.4. NCBI lineage: Eukaryota > Metazoa > Arthropoda > Insecta > Lepidoptera > Noctuidae > Spodoptera > Spodoptera exigua. The sequence goes on from LR824623.2 coordinate 135,642, forward strand.
CAAATTGTAGATTCGAATGGATAAGAACTGGCAAGAAGTTCCATATTTTCACATACCTATACTGGATTTTAATTATGTATCCATCAGATTGTTTTCTTGATCTTTCTTCTTCATTAGAACTTCACTATTTAAGAAAAGTTTCACTTTTCAAAATATTAATAAGTAATCTTTACTTTGAGTTTGAAAACATACTCAAAGGGCAATTGCAGTAGAGAGTTGCAGTTAATTCTGAGAGACAGATAAGATCCGGTCGGAAATGTTAAGAGTAGCATGTGCCGTAGGTACATCTTCTGCTTATTATGTACCTACTCCTACATACTTTGTTGGACGGTCATAAATAATGTTAAAATATGTTATGCGAGACCTTGATAGAAAGATAATATTAAGGAGTTTATGCATCATGTCTTTTCTTTCTAACCTTGCTCGCACTAAGATTTTCTCATGTGTCAAATACAATTTCGCGTACACACAACACCGAGACCCCAAAAAATAATCTGCATATTACTTACATAAGGAGTTGTCCCGTGTGTGAATGGAACCCGCGACACATTGTGGTTACCCAGCCACAGCGCCAACCGTATCTACATTTATAAGTTAATTATAATTTAGGTAAAAACTTAGTAGATTTAAAGACTGAATTGATTGCACTGTCGACACGGTGGCTGGGCAACTGGTTACCCTGTGTCACTGGTTTGATTTCCGTACGGAATTAACTGTTTGTGTGATCCACAACATGTTGTTCGTGCCTGGGAGTGATGTGCATGAGAAATTCTATGTTTAGAAAAGTACTCACGACACAGGATATTGCACTAGTGTGGGGTAATGTAACAAAAATAGTTTTAAAATTAATTGATTATGTATTTAGGTCGTTAGTTCGTTGGAACAGTTTCGAATGTAAACGTATACATAGAGCCTGGTTTGTAATAGTATCTGTGTGCGGGACACAAGAGTTGGCCAACACTCGAGTTAGCGCTCCCACCTCGGGTGCCTGCGCACCGCGGCGCGGTCAGTTTGTGCAAACCGCAAGTATTTAGCTACAGAACGTACTGCAACTGCCCTACTATCTGTTATACACTTCCTTATATCCTAGATAGCTAACTGACGAAACAGACACGGAGCAGGTACCTACTCCTAACCACGACGTGGTTGTATGCGACGACATTTTAGCACAAGCAAACACCCCAAACTATGGACCGACAGTCAGATATTTATTTTATTTATTAAACTTTTGAGTCTGTTTATTGTTATTTACGTAAACTGAGTTTGATCATAGCAATTTCTTTGTAACCTATCCTTCAATCCATTATAAAGCAACACCAATACACATGTTGCCATGAACTATGTATTAGTTGAAAAAAACATTAAAAATGTTTAAACAAACAACACTAAAACTTAGTAAGATTATCACAATAAATTTAGCTTATAAGTTACTGCCTAATCGAAGGCGTGAGTTAATGCATTTGTATAAAGTGCAAGCTTATAAACAGGATACGAGGAACTTTGTACCTGCCGCGTGTCGAACTGTGGACCGTGATCGAGAATACTACATAAAATAATCAAATCATCTACGAGTAGCCAGCGGAGTAAAATACCGCGGCTAACTTTCGTTTTCAGGCAAATTATATAATTTATCTAATATTTTGGCGAGCAGTACGAACCCGCGCCAATGCGGTCAAGTTATAAGTGACAGCGGTTTAATAGAAGTAATGCAATGAACCACAATCTGTATAGCTGGTCGACCAGAACCGCTCATACATTATTCAGCGCGACACACCAACACACTCGAATTAGACCCGCGGCCCTTTTACTTGCACCTTATTTCAAATCCGACTTATATTGCAAGCTGCAGCACGTGCAAGCTTTGCACTACTCCCTCCGCCCAGAGGTTGGTCACGTTGTACGTAACTGGCCAAAGCAACAACTTGCCTGTATCTCAGTTGTGTCACTTTCAAATCGATTAGACACGAACTAACGATTACCAAAGACCTGAACTCAAACCGGGCCCTTGTACCAACCCTTGAAGCTCCAGTGGAAGCCGGTGCCGGCCTCCACTCCACACCGAACATGAGCAACACAGGAAAGTAAGGGAGACACTGATCACACACTGGTACCGTACCGCTCAAGTCGAAGACGATGTGAGCAGCAGCGCCGGCGAGGTGGCAGAGCGCCAGCAGAGAGAGCGCGCGCGCCGCAGCCATGGTGCGCACTAACTCGCGGCCGGCGCACGCGCACGCGCACCGTCGCAGCGCTCGCCGCTTGCATAACGCCGGCCTTTCATTTCTAAGCAGGGATGTACTAGGCGAGTGGACACTTATCCGAGTACTACATCGCTCGACGTCACCAGCCTATACTTTAGTATTTCATCAAATTACTTCTGTTGGACAAATTTAACAACTTCTGGATCATTCGTTATAATCAGCATTGAAATTCATAATAAACGAAAATATGGAGAAAGCTAGTGTGAATGCGTAGGGACACTACAATTCTGTGATCTTCGCCCTGTTTGTTACTCGTACACTTGTATCTAATATTCTCTACAGTATAAACCCCTTAACTTCCGGAAATAAGTTCTAGTTCTAGAATGCACAAGGTCCATGTATTTAATACATAAGTACCTACAACAATCATTTGATGCAAACATGGGCTAGTTTATGGACTATTTCAAATTGTTTTTGTCTACAAAATATCTGATGTTGGTGTTAAAGCTGCGTTGCCCCAAACCGAAATAAATTCCCCCGCTGCATATTCTAGATATCTTATAGGTGACGTGATAATAATAATTAAATTAATTTTCAGAACTTTGTCAGTGGCCCAGTATGAATGTGTTAGAAGTAGAACTATATTTCCTACGAGTGCACGGTAGCGGCGCGGCGCTGGGTACTGGAGGAACCGGTCTGGTTTGGAAGGTCGATCGTTGCCCTGCTGCCGGCAGTGGGTCAAATGTTTCGTGGCTCGCACTCGCTCGGTGCATCCATTACTATGCCCCAATTTAATCTATTCGAAACTCTTTAAGCACGATGCATATCCTACTAATATTATAATTGTGAAAGTGTGTGAGAATGTATAGATGTATGTTTATTGTTCTTTTTCTCAAAAACGGCTCGACCGATTTGGTTGAAATTTGGTATGTAGATAGATGATCTTTTTATCAACATACCACGTAGAATATTTATAGTATTAGATCTATTAAAGCATTTGAGATACGTGCCTGTATACAATTTCAGTTTGTTTTCGAATTTGAACTTGTACTGAAAGGAAACGTGGTTATTTAATTATACAATGGTGATTCTTGTTCAATGAAACAAAAGAGGTCAAGGGAAAGCATTAGCTTTATAGTCGAGAGCAGTCTATCAATCACCATTTCACCAACACATTAGTAGGACGAGGGCCGGACTTGTAAGCCCGGTCTCATACAACCAACGTCATTAATGTCTGCAACTGTTGCTATACAAATGTCTCCTTGTCAACAAGGAGTGCTCTTTTGTAGAAATGGTGTATGAATGTAGGAGTATCAAAGCGTTTTGTGGATGCGGCATTATTGTATGCTGAGTGAGTGGCGTCAGAGCAACAACAGCGCGATATTAATGATCGCACCGACTCAGGTCAAACACTGCCTGCTCCAAATTATGAAACTTTGTTGATTAATGGTTAATGAGCGTTATGTAAGCAACTATTTGGTATTAGCAAATTAAATCTTTATATTCTAACCTAGTTAGAATAAAGATGTTACGCATAATATGTCAATATTGTTTAGTTGTGAATGAAACTTCAGGTGAAATCTCTTTGAAACTGCGACTCACGTAAGTAGCGTTTATTTGTGTAATAGGCACGCTGTGTACAGATAACAACAATTGTTCTATTGTGGTATTATATGAAAATTGTATGGAGCAGTGGTTAATTGAATAAGTAGTTGTATAAAGGAAGAGCTATTTCGTAATTATCACTCAATTACAACACAAGCCATTCACTAACACGGCGGTGGCAGTGGAGCGGTCCCGGGGCATCATGGCTCGATACTTCCATAGTACTGGTGGAACAGTACGCACGGCCCGGCACGTACGTCACACGCTTGCTCTGCTACATCCTGCCGAGGCAGTGATAGCACTAGCAGATAGCTGGCTACTTGGACGTCTACACACGCCGCATGGGACCAACAATGTTATTATGCTTATTATTTACCATAACTTCATTTATATTTATGTTTCTCTGTCTCAGTCTATGCTTGCGAGTTAGCATTTATTTCAGATACAAAATCCATAAAGTCAAAGTTTTAGCATAAAGACTAAAACTCTTGAACGTTAAACAAAAAAGATGTGAAGTGTCAGTCTGTCGGTCAGTCCTCTTCGTGAAGCTGTTTGCTCGTTCTAAAACGAGCAAGAAATTTTATGGTACCTTTTTTTAATAAGTTCAGCCGGTTCTATAATGTGAGACTAATATTCAGTCAAAGTAACGGATATTCAGACAGTTTGGAGCTAACCAATAACAATAGACAGCGCCCGTTCACGAACATGACACGTAAACCAGCATCGCCCAACTCAAACATGTGATAGGAAATCGAGAGATTCAGTGCCCGTACCAAATGAATGAGCATGACAACCCCAAAGCTGATATAAGTTACAGGAATTACACCATAGAACTAAAGAATAGTTCGATTAAAACAGTTAGTCTGTTCAATATACTGCCTATTAATAATAAAGACTGAGAAATACTACACGATGAAGAGAGATGAGGTCAGCCTCCTTTGCCGTATCGTGCCGTTGGACCAAACCTCTTATAAAACAATACACATGCCTAACATTATCCTGGAGATCTCAATATCTCACGCAGTGCAGAGTGGTCGCTCCAAAGAGATTGTTTTAACACATTGTTAAAGAATTAAAACAAGAGGCTGTTTATAAACATAGGTTCTACTGTGAGCGCTGCACTGCTCTCAGGGTGTACGCAAGCAAACTATATTATGGGTGTAATAATACGTATATGTATATGTATATGTATAACATACGTTAGTAGTATAATACTACAATATGTAGATACAGTGGTGACACGGGATACCTATGTCCGCTGTGTAGCATAGACTAGTGCTTTGTCAACAATCAAAGGAGAAGAACATCTACTGCTGAAAAATAATGTCCCTAAATTGTACAGTGTCGTAAGACATACTCAATTTATTGAAGCTTACCTACAAAATTAAGTGATTTAGCTAATTACTTACTTCTAGTAAGTACTCTAGTTAGTAGCTCTACTAGTTGTATGTTACCACGGGACTCTTACTCAGGAGCAGCGTGTGCTTTTTCAATAAAAAAATATTCCCTCTTAAGAATATATTTGTACGCCGAAAGGCCAAACATGTCAGTGCTTTAATATATTTCTTTGTTCCATCTGCATGTAACTCATGTTATGACAAATAAAATGAGCTATCTATCTATCTAAAAAAAGAATTAATTCCATTATAATCTGTGTTTTGGCTTTGACTGCAACCTAATTTACTTTACATGCTGGTAGGAGGTTTAAAACTAACTATTACCTAATCAATCGTAGGTACTGTGCACATTAACCAACGTTGTCAGGGAAATAGAAGGGATATGTTCTTATTTACCGAAAAGGAATAGTACTCCGATCTTCAAATATTGTTTTGTTATCAACTATTATAGTTACTGTATTAATGTATCTATTATGGCGCAGTCGTAGGTCGATGACCCTTGCCTGAGCGGTGACTGGTGCACTCACTGCACTGATACCGGCTTCCGGGACACTCGACTTATCTAATTGTTAATTAATAAACAGTTACACAATAAATAATTATGAGTGAGTAATACAATCACGTAAACATATGAATTAGAATTTAGTTTTAATCCCGCACGGTTTCACCCGCTGCTCCACTCATATAGATCGTGATGTTTTATAGACTATAGCATGTACATAGATATATGTAACAAACACAAAAAGAGTTGTTCAATTCGAACCAGTAGTTCCGGAGCATTGCGCTATAGATATAGTTTGATAGCGCCCTCAAACAAACAAACTACAGCTTTATAATATTAAGTATATATTAATGCTAATAGGTGTGACCCCAATACTGTTTTTCCATACATTCAGACAGTATGTGTTTTTTTTTAAGTCCATGTATGTGTCATACTGTGATTTCTTTTTGTGTTTATACCTGGAACGCCATGCTTTCGTCGTTGCTAAAATATCTTCCTATAAAAATACATATACATATTCAGTAAGTCTTATGATATTATCAAGTCTATACCTATTTCAAGTGTACTTATGTCATGCTTCGGCACGAATGGCTCGGCTGGACCGAGATATACCGCGGCCACACAGAAAAGTGTGTGGTTACCGATGGCCTAATCCTATGCTTCCTCCAATCCCTGGATCACCGAAACCCTAATCGCCAAAAGGCCAGCTACGCACTCGTAACTCATCAGATGTTGGTGGCCTTCGGGCGGCGCCGATTGCTTACCATCAGGTAATTCGTCATCATGTTTGCAGAAATATCACAAAACAAAAAAATAACCTCTTGCCATAGGATGTAAAGTAAATATAAATCACATACGTTGTAAGTTTACAGGCAATATATCAACATCCGACTGCTCTATGATCGTATACTAGTGTAATAAAAAATTAACGTGACTGGAGTTTCCATACAAACTAGGCATTTCAAGTTTATTCACGGGAAGTAATGAACTCATTTCAAGGTCTATTTTCTTTCATGAGAACATTCTCCTGGCAATAATTAAAACAATAATAGAAGAATTGGCTAAATTGCTAAAATGTGGAAGAGCCATGCTTCGGCACAAATGGGTCGGCTCGACCGGAGTGATACCACAGCCTCAGAGAAAACCGGCGTGAAACTACCACAGCATTGTGTTTCGCCGTGTGAGTGATGTTACCGGAGGCCCAATCCTCCCCCTCCCCCGATCCCTCCCAATCCCTAAATTTCCGAAACCCTAATCCCTAAAAGGTCGGCAAGGCACTCGTAACTACTCCGTTGCGGCGGCGCTGATCGTGTGACACAAGAAAAAAAATTATCCTGGCGTTGTTGTGTTACGCGCTTACCAACACATTTTGCGATTCATTATGTATATATTGATATAGTTGTTTCCATAGAACTTAAAATCACATACAACTAACTGCTCGTTTGAAGCATACCTACCTATTTTGAAAAGGTGCTTAAGTTTTTAATCTTGGCATTTTGCTTATATATTTCATGGCTTTGTACGGAAACCCTCCCAAGGTGATCGTAAAAACACAATAGCATTACATTGTGTGTGCACATCCGTGGTAGCAACGTGTGCTGCGGGGTAACGTAACCTGCTACTGCAACATTGTATCACTGCCTACACACCTACATAACATATTTTTTACAAACTGCACCACACTTTTGTTGAGTCAGGAAAAGTCTTTGTAGTTCTATATAACTATTTGATGGTTCTCCCTTTGCCTATTTATGCGAGAACCATTCGCAAAGATAAATATAAGTGTTAGGCAACTGGCAAGTACCAATGTGACTTTTTCCGAGTTATACGTACTTTCTATGATTATTTAGACACTACTGACAAACAGTGAAGGTAAACATCGTGAGGAAACCTGGACTTATAATTTCTAATTATAAGTTTGAAATCGCCAACCCGCATTGAGCAAGCGTGGTGATTAATGCTCAAACCTTCTCCTTGTGAGAAGAGGCCTTTGCTCAGCTGTGGGCACTTATAGGCTGATGATGATGAGGTACTATTACTTTTCATGACTTGACAACATAGAGAAATTAACCAGGCTTTTTACCTCTATGGTTGACAAACTGCCAGGAAATCTATTACTTATTAAGGTACCTTTACCCACTTACCTATACCACTTTTACATAACCATCTATGGCTCTTGTAGTATACCTTAATGGAGAATTAGGTCACCGCTCGGTTTACTACCAATCCAGCCAGGGCACAGTTACGTGTGACCGTTCTGACGACTAGCGTTTAGGATTACGTCACGTAGGTACTCCAACAACCATTTCCTGAACTTTAGATGTATAGAAATCACCCCGTGTGTCTGTCTGTACCCTGCAGCATCCTGCAAGGAGTTTCATAAGACTGCTTCGTACTTACCGTTTACAAAACTAAACTAGCATAGTTACCATTCAGTTCTGTGATTTTTATATGTATATCTTACTAGCGACCTGCTCCGGCTTTGCGCGGCTGCAATGCTGGTGCTAGATTTCTTCACTACGTATTTAATGGACGTTATTATACATAATATACAACCCCTCCTTTTCCATGACTCTAAATAGTAAATAAAAAAAACCGTTGCGCAGTTTTAAAGACTTACATACATAGGGATATAGGCACAAAAAAGTGACTGTGTTATATACTATATAATGAAATGAAAATTTTACGTGATTTTGTAAAATAATTGTGTCCCATTAAGGTTTTACCATTAATTTGTGTGCCCCGTCATGTTTTTATAAATTATAGTTATTCCCGCGCGGTTTCGCTCGCAGCTCGGCTCCATTATGTTCAGCCGGGGTTGCAGGGTAAGCGCAATGAGTCACCGAGACCTCGGCATAGAGCAGGAGAAGGAACAGGGGGGTTTTTAGTCAGTAAGAGTCTGACACTCCCTCCTGCCCGGTCCTGGGCGGGAGAAGTCATTTGATGATTTTCCCCTCACAAAAATTCTCATTGCATCTCATGCTCCATTTGATTATTGGGTGATGTTTTATAGTCTACAGCACTCGGGAACATTGTAGCTATCTATCAGTGAAAGAGTTTTGGCAATCCGACCAGCGGTTCCAAAGATTACCCCTACTACATACAAACTTAAAATTTTTAACTTTATAATATTAGTATAGACTATTATAGATAATAAGACGATCTCGCGTCTAAACCGCTGCGTGGCGGGAAATTACATAACGTGTTGTTGTTGGTGAGATTGCGATTACTGGTCCACTGCACGCGACCGCCGACTGCTCGCACTGAACTACTTTTGCAAACCCAGGCAAAGCAGGGAGATGAAGTTAGGTTAGTTAATGGGGTCAATCATGTAGGACGTAGTATTAGGCTTTTAGTGAAAGTTTGTCCCTTACGTAAGACTAGGCCGCGGCCGCGGGTCCTGCCGCCGCCAGTCCGCACATACCTGCCGCGGTTATGTCATTCTTCTATAATCATCTAGTGTAGATTTAGTTTTCGCAATTATCGCCTTCCTGGTCAGCGTAACGCTAGGCGACAGGCGAGCGTTGGCTAACTCACATAATGTGGCTGTCCTCCTATTCAACAACATGTTATTCGTGTAAGTCATTAAAAAATGAAATAGAAATCAATAGGTTGGTACACTAGGACCCAAGAGTCCGCGCTATCACACAGCTCATCAGTAGCTACGAGTATGTAATGTTAATGCATGATGACACAGCTGCATCCGCTCTACATAAACATCGATCTTTGACTAAAGGTAACTGGCGCATCCAAAGTTCAAACATTAGTTAGTTAATTCCGGCATGACAATGTATGCTGACTACTTTTCGAAATAAAAGGCTAGACGTTGAATAACACTACGGCTGCTGTCTGACACACTGCCCCCGACACGGCGTCTGTTATACTCAAACAAACACCAGCGCAGATTGATATCTCATGTCTGCACTTTGTATATTGCATATTATTTTATTTCACTCGTAGAAATTACATGCTTTGGCACATTGCAGGATAGAAAGTCTGTCAACATCTGGTGAAGAGTTTAGTTTACTTAATTGAAGTCGTAATATTATAGCATGGGATTCCTTTAATAAATTAACAAACACATACCAGCAAACTGAGTCTATCCTTAATCTGAGTAATAGCTATAATATGTATATATGCCATTTGTAAGTGTATTAATTACATTGTTTCAGCAGGTGCCATAGTCCTTCCATAGCTCCTATCATACCAGTCCATAGCAACCCACACCCGTAGCCTTATCCCATAACCAAGGACCGGTCACGTTGTTATAGCAGCGGTAAGACCCCTCTTTGAGGAGTGGCTAGAGAGACGCCACGGCGTCCTCACCTTCCGCCTGACGCAGGTGCTTACCGGGTACGGCAGCTTCGGTAGGTTCCTGTCTCTGATCCGCCGGGAACGAGTATCGTCATTGTAAGGACCACCCAGAGGATACGGTGGAACATACGGTGGCGGTGCTTGGGCAGCACCACCGTGTCATCGTGATCGTGGAAGCGATCGGCGGCGGTGACCTCTCACGCCCGGCCTCTGTTGAGGCCATGGTTCGTAGCGAGAGGAACTGGGAAGCCGTCTCCTCTTTCTGCGAAGCAGTGATGCTCGCAAAGGAGGAGGCGGAGCGCGTGAGGGAACTATCCTTCTCATGCCCCAGCCGCCGCAGCATTCGAGACGATGTCCGGCCACCGTAAGCGCTGGTCTACGGGCGGTGAGTAAGGTAGCTCGCCGCCCGACCAAAACCAGACCCGAGCGTACGGCGCGTACCGTTCCGCGCTCGCGTTAAAGAGCCAATAGACCCTATAGGGCAGATGTTCAGCCGGGGGTTGCGGGGCAAGCGCAATGAGGCATCGCGGCCTCGGACAAAAGTAGGAGAAGGAACGGGGAGTTTTTAGTCAGTAAGAGTCTGACACTCTCTCTCGCCTTACTCTGAGCGGGAGAAGTCATTCTTGTTTTTTAGCCTTTTTCCTTGAGTAGCAGCGCGACGGTCGCCGAGTCGCGTGTCGCGGAATGCTGCTCATGTATATGGGCCTCTAGCATGGCTTGAAACTAGTCGAGTATCTCGTCAAATTATTACGTGAGTAAGCCGAAAACATAATAAATAATTTAGAATGTCTCACGAAAGTTATAATAAAAAAATTTTTCCTTGCTTCCATTATCCGCAATAGTCCTACGCTAACCGGGGACTGTTCTTGCGTGTATTTCCATAGTGCATACAGTCACAGTCGCTGGATTCTATCCCATTTCATTTAGTTGTAAAGCTGTCTAAAGGGCCTCTGCACAGTTGGCTACGGCCCCTCGTACACCTCTCAAATGACCGGGAACCTGTGGTCCCGTGATTGGTAAAGACATTAAATATAAAAATAATGATATGTGTAGTGTAGGTAGAATTGTAGGTACGTTATGCGTATACCTAGACACAGATTTTAAAGTACTTATTAGAAACCTACTTAAACTATTACTATTACTAAGTAAATATAAATAATCTACCTATCTTACCTGTCCAGTACCTAGTTAAAATATGGGTACTCTCTCGGACTGGATCACATAGGTCCCTTTTTTTATTGATATTGCAGGCGAATTCACTGGTAGACGCTAGCTATTTTTTTAGTATAAGTTCGATGCTGCGGAATAAATACTAGAAGCCTAGCAGTATTATAGAAGCAAACTGCTTCGCAAAGACAGGTTGCTGCGCTGTAACTATATGAGCAATTAATGGGCAGTATGTCTTATTGCGATGCGGTCAGTGTAGGCACTATTTTATCATATTAACATTTTTACATGCTTCGGCGAACTGAAATCAGTGCTTTAGTCGAAGTTATTAACCCGGCCTTTCAGAAAAAGTTAATGAGGACAATGCTCAAAGTGAATATAAAAAAATGGCGGCAACGCTTTTGTAAAGCTTATAGTATGGTGGGTGTCCAAGACTGCTTGCATTCTTGCATTCTGGTTATTCATATGTTCGTTTACAGAATACCGATTTTTTTTATTATTTATCTCCTTATTTCAGGCTACTAAGGCCTGCATGAACCCTATACATAAATAACAATCTAAAAAACAATAAACTAATACATAATAAACATTTTACAAAATTGTTAGTATATAAATATTTAAACCTTATATCATGATATCACCGCATAAATAATGTTTGGAAGCTGAAAAGCTAATCTACCCTTTCTCCTCGACAGCCGGGGTCGGTAAACTACTTGGAGTCTAATATTGGTCACTAACGAAAGGTCGCTGGAGTATTCTAGAACGTTTCAAATAATTTTATTAGATCAGATAAATATTGTTGTGGAGTAGTAAGGTATACGCAATATATACGAAGGAATAGAGTGCTTTTTGGCATACCAAACTTAATATTATAAATGCGAAAGTAACTTTGTCAGTCTGTCTTTTCTTCACGCCTAAACTACTGAACCAATTTCTGTGAAATTTGGTTAGTTTGGAACTCGAGAAAGGACATAGGATAGTTTCTATACCAAAAATGTGCAGGTAGTCACTATTCTACGCGAACGGAGTCGCGGGCAAAAGTTAGTATTACTATAAACTAGTTAGGTTTTCAATTAGTAGCAGTCTCACTGATATTTTTTTTCTCAACGGCAATCTCAAAAATCTGCTAGGATCTTGACATAACAGCCAGAATCATAAAACAGGTTCCATGTCAGTCCGTTTGGTCCAATTATTTAGTTTCTTATAGGCATTAAAAATTACATATTTTATTCCAAAGGATACATAAATACGACTTAATAAATCATATACTTTTTGTACACAAAAAATTTTTCGTTGATTTTGTGTGTGTATTGTGGATTTTTAAACTATCATAAAATTAAAACGAGTTTTATTTTTAATATAATTAATTACGTATGCTGTTTAGGCTTTTAGAATAAAAACTTCATGCATAAAATTAACAAATGAACTAACGTCTATGTGAAAAAAAACGTCACGCTCGGTTCCAGAGCTCTCAAAAATACTGTACCTATCATAAAATATCGATAACGAAATTAAGCACAAACAGCATAAATGGCACAGAGCTGAAGTATTATTTATTTCTATATCTAGAACGTATTACAGCGAGGTTAAGTTCAATAAGTTACAAGAATAAGCAGGTAAAATAATTGGAGCGGGAGAGGGGGAGGTTAGTTATTAAGTCACTGACAATCCCTGTCATTAAGTGACTGACAATCCCTGTCGATAATTTGCCCCCTCATACAGAACAATTTGCCCCATACAATGAAAAAGTGCAGGACGGCTCTTGGATTTGATACAAATTCGCCTGTTCTTATAATATGGATGGATGTGGTTGAGGAACTCGACGATTTGCTCAAAATTCACTACCTACCTACGCGCTACGTATCAAAAACCGTTGACTGTAAAATCTACATTTACATTTACGTAGTTAGTTTTTTGTAGGTTTCATCTATACATATATGTGTTAAGCTTTGGAGCAAGACTGTGACGTGCAAACATAAGTAGGTATTATGTAAATAAGTGTACAAATCAATGACGTATTATATATAGACACGTCATGAACCAACATCGCGGCGCTTAAAAACGGCGAAAATACTAGATAACTACTTCTACGAGTAAAGAAAGGGAAAGAAAATATGACATCGTATAGTGGAATGCCTTTGCTAGAGGGAGATAAATATACATCTTCAGTTATGCCGACGTCACGTGACTATACCTTCATACGCCGGCCGCCATAAGATGGCGGGCGCCGGCGTCGAAAAAAATAAAATAAAAATAGGTTGTTTGGTGAACTTACGCATGAAATGACACATTTTTGTCTTTAACTTTTGGAGTATAATTTGTACATCGTCTGAACACACACGACGACATGCTTTCTTTATGTTTCGCACAGATTTACACACGATATAAATTAAAAACAAACGTAGTGTCGCGCGGCAGGTTGGTGCGTAACTAAGCGCGATGTTGTCAATTGCCTTCATTTCATGTTGTCATTTTAGAGCGCGGACAACGTATCTATAGTTTTATACATCATTGGTACAAATAGACTAAATACCTTTTGAAACAAATGAAAAATAACAAAATACTTTTATTGTTTGCATGTTCATCTAAAATTGAATCGAAGTGTGACTGTAGCTGCCGGGGTCACGAGTGCAAACTCATTAGTGTACCAGGATCCTAACTGGGAGCAGGAGAAGAAACAGACTGGTTTTTGTGATACTACAGGTAATTCTAACACTCACTCTTTTCCCACCCAAGGTGATAGAAATTATTTGAAGATTTTCCCTCGTCAAAACATGTGTACGTGGCTGCATTCACTTCTTTAAAGACATCAGGGAATAAAAATTAAAAATTAATTATATTGCTGACGGTTGGTGCAGTGGTTGGCTAACCGGCTGCCACGCGAAATGTCGCGAGTCACAACTCTTTAAGTAATCAACAAATTGTTGATGTATAATGTGAATTAGAATGTCCACCGGAGAAAATCCTAGACTGGTGCAACATTTTTGTAAAATAAAAAAATATTTATTTATTTTATTTATTATTGCTTAGAAGGTACATTTTACATTATAAAAAGTATAAAATGCCCAACAAAACTATAAACACAGTTTGTCTGTTGGATCAGATTTCTAAACTATTGACTAGGTTCTATTAAGTTTACAATAATAATAAAATTAATATATTAGTATATATTAGTATTATATATGTATATGTGTGTAGTATAGGTAATATATTAGTATTATATATGTTAAGTTATTTTTTATTTTATTTATTTATTTATTTAGATTTACCAACATTTGTTTACACCAGTATAATATAATAAATACATGAAAGTTCTTAAAGTAGGTGTAACAAAATACTTAAAGGTAAATACAACATTATCTACTATACCTTACTGTTATATAATATAAGTACTTAGAAAACAGCTGTTATATATAGATACATTAACACAAAAAAAGGCTAGCAACAATATATAATATACAATCTGTATACAAAACACGAACCCACCCATAATATTTTCCCGAGCGTACGGCGCGTAGCGTTCCGCGCGCGCCTCAAATAGCCAATAGACCACCACAGACGGGGCCCTATAGGGCTGATGTTCAGCCGGGGTTGCGGGGTAAGCGCAATGAGGCACCGCGACCTCGGCCCAGAGCAGGAGAAGGAACAGGGGGGTTTTTAGTCAGTAAGAGTCTGACACTCCCTCCCGCCCGGCCCTGGGCGGGAGAAGTCATTTGATGATTTTCCCCTCACAAAAAAAACCCATAATATTTCATATGAAAACACTAAGATAAAATATATTTCATTTTTAGATTTTGAGCTCACCACATCACCGCTTGCTATAAAATGAACAAAATATTGACGTCATATAATATTTAAATGCAATATATTAGAAAGTTTTTGATTCCTTGAGACCGAATACGTGTAATATAATCCCTAATGTACAGAGAGAGGAAGTGACAGATAAAGGTCAGAGTCACATGTTCCAGTTACACAGCTCTAATCTATTTTTAATGTTCATTACTTATTTGTTGTATTTATTTTAAATATATGTCAATTAATTAATTAAATCTTCAGTTAACACGTTCATTACTATGTAGGTAAATGTTAAGGTTGACTCGAGACATCGAGACAGCTGTATTATTTGTACCTATTATTATACATATTATCTTAGTGTCAAAGCGATTACCTAATGATAATGATGATAAAACTACAAGATAAATACTAGCTATTGCCCGCGACTCCCTTCGAGTGGAATAGTGACTTCCTGCAGATTTTTGGTATAAAAACTATCCTATGTCCTTTCTCGAGTTCCAAAATATGTCTGTACCAAATTTCACACAAAGAGGTTCAGTATTTTAGGCGTGAAGAAAAGATACAGACAGTCAGACAGAGTTAATTTCGCATTTATAATATTATAGTTTGGATTAAGGAGGTTTAGTGATTAGGGAGGGATGAGGGAGGGGAAGGATTGGGCCTCTGGCACTTGTTTCACGCCGGGTTTCTGTCAGGCCGTGGTGTCATTTCGGTCGAGCCGACCTATTCGTGTAGAGTCATGTGGCTCTCCCACACTTGACTAACTGAACTACTATCAAATTAATATTGGCTGCTGATTCTGTTCTGATGACTACAATGATATAACGACAAACTCAGGTTATTCTACCTATATTTCCCTACTTCATTAGACCCATCTCCTAACACATAACAAATATGTAGAATGGTTTTCCTGTGACCGTTGGCTCTACCTGACTCATCTAGGATTAAAAACTCTTCGTTAGATATTTTCCTAATATCTAGAATAATATTTAGTTGGAATTATCAAAAACCATATTTTTTCTAGGAATGTCGTACTTACCAGACTATAAGCTGTGGAGTCGAATATAGCAGTTTTATCATAAAAAAATAACGAAACGTCATTAAAATAAATAACGAAATTGTTTTTTTTTTATATTAAAATTAAAACTTTTTATTTTGATCAAGCGAAAAAGTCAATAGTAAAAAAATAATCTTAATATTACATAATAACACAAAAGAAAAAACTCCTTCCGGAAATAACAGTTCGTTGGACAAACTCAAAAAACACATTAAAATTATGTTCATGAATAATTTATGAGGAACGTTTTTGGATATTCATATTATGTATAATACTCTAACATTTAAAGTGAGTCATTACATATATACATATTGTAATGCACTAAATGTGCAAGCTGCAAATAATACACCGCTATTTAAAAAAAAGCTATTTATCAAAAAACAAATGCCAGTTGTAGACATTGAACTAATACAAATAATTCAGAAAAACAAAACTACTTTGATTTATTTTATTTAGTTATGTAATAGATAAAATAAAGTTTCCGGTTCCACCTTGTTAGGTATAGAGTAAATATATTCGACTGAATTTATTTAAAATATTCAAAAGCGACCTTAGTCTAATTGGGGAAAGGTCAGGAGACATGTTGTTATTATTAAGAGATAAGTTAAGAAGGTTTAATGTGTCCAACCAGCATTCTAGCAGTTAGGTCCTAGCATTGAGATGTAATGTCGAACACTTATCTCCATCGAGAGTTTTATAGTGTTGTATATAGATGTGTCATTAGTAGGACACTCATAGTGTTACAATAATATAAATAATTTGTATTCCCGTTTGAGCACACATCATTAACTGTATTTAAAGTTATGTTAATCTGTAATTGGTATGTGTATTAGTTCTAGTTGCATATACACCTCATTTCGTTGTGAAATGCATCCACTAGTGGTTTACTTTTTAATAAATAAGTATCTACGGTTAGTATACTAAATATTGATACTTAACACGTTAAGCGCCATGGGGGTCACCGGTGACCAGTCAAAGGCCTCAAGTACTATAAAGCCATGAATTTGAACCAATTTACATTCTGTATTGGGGGTTTAACCCAACAATGTTGTTATGTTTGTTTGTTTCTTAGTTCGATCACTGTCCGAAATGGGAAACGTTTGTTTAAAATGAGTAGACGTCGAAGCCGTGTAATGAATTTATTGCTACTTAAGCAAATAATGTTATTATAATGTTTTGACTAATTGCAAATGACATAGGGTGTAGGTATACAGCTGACATAAACTCAAGAAGAAAAAGGCATCTACGTAGATCAAGTATTGGGAAATTTTCATTTCATTTTTTTTTAATGTGGTAGGTCGTCAAACGAGCAGACGGATTACCTGATGGTAGGCAATCAGCGCCGCCCATGGACACCCGCAACGGAGGAGTTACGAGTGCGTTGCCGACCTTTTAGGGATTAGGGATTTAGAGATTTAGGGATTGAGGAGGGATTGGGGGAGGGGAAGGATTGGGCCTCCGGTAACCTCACTCACACGGCGAAACACAACGCTGTGGTTGTTTCACGCCGGTTTTCTGTGAGGCCGTGGTATCACTCCGGTTGAGCCGACCCATTCGTGCCGAAGCATGGCTCTCCCACATTTCATGATGTTATGGAAACTTTTCACGTTAACAATCAATAAATAATTAAATACTTTACATACTAATGTTTCGTTACCGGCCCTACATAGTGCGTCACCTGACATAATGGCATTACATGACGTCAGAGTGCATTACTTACATTACTCACTCTCATTGCAATAATGGTGTACAAACACAGGTGTAAAGTAAAAATAAAACATATATTTGTTTGTTTTAAGAGCACATAATTGTTTACTTTTAAATCAATTATATTCCAAAGAGGATTAGGTTCAATTCGCCTTGTATGTTTGTCCTATATTTTCAACTAGCTTTTGCCTGCGATTCCGTTCGCGTGGAATAGTGACTACCTGCAGATTTTTGGAATCAATACTATCCTATGTCCTTTCTCGAGTTCCAAACTATGTTTGTACCATATTTCACAGAATACGGTTCAGTAGTTTAGGCGTAAAGAAAAGACAGACAGACAGACAGAGTTAGTTTCGCATTTATAATATTATAGTATAGATGTACCTTTATTTACGGATTAGGCTGAGTTTTATAGACCTATTTAAATAATTCCTTTTTGTTCGACGCGGCTTAGTTGCCGTTCGTTCACATAAACATGTTTGTTTGCTCCAAAAGTTTTTATTTTAGGATTATAATGATTGTTTCGACGATGTCATTTTACGACGATTTGTATATTTTTAACATCGATTACAATAAAAAATGTTTTGATCAGATTTTCGTGATTATTTTAGTTCGGGATGTAATGTATTTTATGGCATTTGAATGTATGTCCTATACCTACCTATATTTTCTTGTTGGGACCCTTAATATCCTGTAAAAAATGTTTTGATAATGTAATTTCAGAGAAATCTAGAGCAACTACTTTGGAAGCAATGAAGAATTTTTCTGATAAAATATTTCTATAATTTGGCAGTTAAGAGATTATTAACTACTACCAACCTGCCCCAGCTTCACTGGATATTTTCCACTATTTCATGGATGATATTATATACAAAAACCTTCCTCTTTAATCACTCTATTTTATAAAAATAGCCGCATCTAAATCTATTGCGTTGTTTTCAAGATTTAAGCATACAAAGGTATTGAGAAAGTGACTTTGTTTTATATTACCCACGTAGTGATATTGTACTTAATTGATATACGAGTAGTATATAGTTTAATTAATAATTTTTTTTAAATACTTTACGTCATTGGTGTTTGTAAAACTGATATTTAAGAGATAGACTATATATTATTGTAATCAATGCACTTTAGAGATTTATTACGAATATTTGGACATATAAGGATATTTAAATTTTATTTATAATGCAGAATTAAAATGTTTCTACGATTTATGGATTTTAGATAATATATTGGATAGAAAATTTTAGTCGAAGTAATGCATAATGAGGTGTTGCAACCGATCGCCAATAAACACTATTAATTCGATTTATCAAAGTATTTTTGTTTTATTTGGAATAATTTGTGAAATATATTTTCGTTATCCGACTGACTAAATTGGCGTTTCTTTTTACGCCGTATATACAATACATGTTCTACAAAATATATTTAAAATAAAATAAAATAGTACTGTTATAAAAACAAATGAATAAAAAGGCAAAAAGAAAAGGTTAGGAAGGACAGAACTGTGAATGCTCGAATTTTCCAACGGTGGTTTTTTTCCTCTTGTATACACCATTAAACTAGTCGGACCGGTCGCACACAGGATCTTATTTATACTAGAACAGCGGAGTTTACGCATGATACATAAATAGCACACAGTTTGGAAAGCAAAACACTTCGATCTAGAGATAATTAAAATTTTATTTATTTTTACATATTATATGAACAATAATATCTTAAGGTAATTTCACACAATAATTGCATATATTTTGAAAATAACGACCTACATAGTTGTATGACATATTATTGACGTGAATTAATTAATTGAAAAGACCTCTACTAGTTTCAAGTCACAACGGGACTCTTATTCATTCATGAGTAGCGTGCTCGTCGTGGCGATGCCAGCGTCGTGCAACCGACGTCTTTTCACAAATAATCGACATGCGTAAGTCGTTACTATGAATATTTTTTGTCACGATAGTCTCTATCTATTCAAAAAGTCATGTTCCAGACAACCTTTGATCATCAGTAGCAGTAACTACCAGCAATTCAGCCTTAGGCAGCAGTTACTAATTACTACAAGATAAATTCGAGTGTGTATATTACGGTATTTAAAAAACTTAACGCTTCTAAATATATATATCAATATTTATATTTATATAAACAACGATATAATAATGAATAGCTATTTATTCTCTCTTCACAAGAAATATGTTTGTCAGCTGAATTCTACCATAGTGCAAGACGTGTGACAAAAAACCGGTGTTATGTATCAGCTATAGGTACCTATATGGAGACTGGTAATTAGTTCCCGATATTTAAATTAGTGGCAAATAACTTTCCCAAAGATTTTTTCTATCTCATTAGTTTTATTTTTATTATTATATCTAAACTATTGGAAGGCGCGCGAGTCCTCGCCCTTGCGACGCACGGCGTGCGCGCGAAGTAATAAACAAAACATAAAACTGATAACTATAGAAAAAAAGTTTCTTCGGCAAAGTTACTGTGTTCTTATGAGTACAATCACTGTTTAAACATCAGTCATTAATTACCAGTCTCCCTTTACCTATGTATAAAATGTGACAGCAGTAAAGTAGGAAGGAATTCCATATAGCATTAATGACGAACAGACTTAGGAACAACGGATTCATTTATGAGATTTATTGAAATAAATGCTCAGAATTTGAAATTGCAAGCAACTTAGTGCACTTTCATTAAGGTTGGACATTGCCTTCTGAATTAACAATGCATTCTATAGACATGTTGCTTAGATAGGGTTTGACCAAAAAGCACGTTGAATGCTAGCAATTTGTAATTCTGCGGTGACCTTTACTACCTCAAGTGTGTGTTGTGTACAAAAACAATAAATATGATATGCTGGCGCTGACCACTAGAGAAGGATCACTTGATGATTTTCAGGTGATCCTTTTCTCGTTTGACGCCATCTATAAACATATACCTATACATATATAAAACGATTCGGAAAGTTTGTTGACAAGCGCAGAACTTAACAACGCCTGGAGTTGTGTTTGTTAAAGTCGGAAGAAGGTTTTATAAAAATAAAATTAAGAAAAGTAAAGGAGAGAATTGGTACATTAAGCAGGGGCAGGCCGCTGGTATAAACAAGTTAATGCTCTCCAGAATTTTGGTAATCATGTGGGTGGACAACGTCAAATGTTCTGTTTACCGGACCGTGACGATACATTTGGGAGATAATCTGCATAATTTATACATTATAGTTCTATGCGTTGGATAAATGTTATTAGCAAAGTTCCTAATATTTATGCATGTACATAATTATATGTATATTATTCTCGTCGACGGCCCTCGCGTCGAAGCAGGTAATGAGATGACAAAAAAACACTTTAAAGTAACGTGCGTAAATACAAAAAAGCTGTAGAATATTTATATTTAATTAAATCAAAGTAAAACTGCTCAGTAATTAAAGACAAACGAAAAACAAACAAAGTCAGTGTAACAAAAACACATTGAAATTACAATAATCAGAATTCATTATCAAATAAGCAGTTTGAGGTGCAATGTCAGCTGCACATGCGCACGCGCCGCTTGTTGTAAACAGACGGGGCGAGAGGAGGAGGGAGTTAATACGACATTAATAAATAATAATATGTAATAAAAGAATAATTACATACAGAAACATTTCCATCACCGGTGAGGTGGTTTACATTTAAGCAAGTGCGTAACCTTGCTCATGCATAATGCCAGGTTGAAGGATTGGAGTGAGAGGGAAGAGCTCTCACAGCTATCACTGCAACGGACAGACACATTTATTATTATTATATCGCACTACATTGATCTAGGACTATGCCAGATCATATTTGACATCTGTTTAGTCGCAGATTATGTCTGCCGAAAATTCTCGTAGCCGCTACGCCGTAGTATGTTCGTAGCACGAGCGGGCAAATTAAATAGGGCAGACTAAATCGTGCACGAAATTATTTTGAACTTTTATAATAAAAAAAATCAGCTTTTGCTTTGCATGTTCTAATGAATAAAGAGGCTTTGAAGCAAATATCTGTCCAGTAACCTATATTTAACATAATTCAAATAATGTAATAAATACTATTATAGTTTAAATCATTAAAACCATGTCAACGGGATTAGTTCACGGTTTCGCAATCTATGACGTCACAAGTTACTGTTTAGGTCCTCAACCTCCAAACAGGTATATACATATGTATAAAGGTAAATAGACACCACAGTATGGGGAACCTAACTTATGTAGATATGATAATAAAATCACATTAAAACTGTAATTAAAAATACATTTGACTACAGCAATTATAAGGACAAGATCGATGAGAAACGGACCAAGAGGATAAACTAGATCTATAGAGCGGGTTCGGTGCGACTAGATGTTACATTAGTGGTTTGTTCACGAATATCTCGCTTCGACTTTTCTTGGCAAGGTATTCTGTATTTTATTAAAAAAGGAACAATAAACAACTACGCTATGTGATATTACAACAACAACAACTAAAGTAATAATGCAGCACAAATTACCATTATTTACTACATTTTGAAAATGATAGGGAAAACGACTTCGAAACAACTTCATGGAGCACGTGAATAAGTCTAAGTGTTCAAATGTTTTTTTTTAATATAAATATAACCTCACAGTAGGATTTTCACCTATGTCGTGAGTAAGTTTACGCACATACAAAAGTACCCAGACCCAAACCACAACAACAATATGTGGATCACACAAAGTGTTGTTCCGGAATCGAAAAAAAATTAAAGAATTGTATTTCCATATTAAACATAAGATAATTATTATTTATACATAGAAAAAAAACCGTCATAAAAATCCTGGAAATAAAAAAGTCGATGAAAGATAAAAGCCATAAAGCGGGTCTATAACACATCGAGCCTACAAATAAACTAGCCTGCCTTAGGTAGTGTACACAAACACAAACACACACAATAACCAGCGTCTAACATATAGCTAATGAATATTACAGATGTTATGCAACAATTTAACTTGACAATCCTTAATAGACAAATATTTCGGCTAAGCTTAGGGTCACGCGCAAATTTGGACAACGTGGGAACTATCAATCGACCTTAAACGTAAAAGGAATTATCGTTATTTGGCTAGTATGGCTAATGTACTATTTATTATTATAATTAAAACAACTCTCTTTATGTCGCGTCCTTAGTAATCAATACCATTAGACAGTCGTAAAATACGATATTTGTGTAAAACCCCGAATACATTACTGGTTATGTTCCCTCAAGGTCCTCATTCTAATGTGGACAGGTTTCAATGAAATGCGTGCAAGGTCTCGCCTGTATTAGGGAGTTCGGAAGTGGGCTGAGTTCCGAACTAGGTCATAGTTTGGATGGATTGGCTTACAGTCAAAAATGCCATTTAATTGTTAAATTTTTTTAAACTATTCAAAACAAAAGGATTTGGAAGAAAGATATTTTTGCACTCGGTACATGCCTTTATTATGGGTAAAATTAATGATTTCTCAGTAATGATTGTAGGTATATATGTAAAGGACTGAGTTCACCGACATACAACCGATTTTCAAATGATTAATCGGTTGTTTAACAAAATGTTCACCACTAATAGCTGTTTGAGAGGAGAATTAGACCGATTACTTAAACCGAACATCTTGTGGTTGGTTAAATCTTGGTTAACTAGTCATTTGATAGATTAATCAAATCAAATTGTTCAAAGAAGGTTATAATACTACATCTTCAATCTGCAATTTAAGTACGGGAGAGCCATGCTTCGGCATGAATGGGTCGGCTCGACCGGAGTGATACCACGGCCTCACAGAAAACCGGCGTGAAACAACCACAGCGTTGTGTTTCGCTGTGTGAGTGAGGTTACCGGAGGCCCAATCCTTCCCCTCCCTCAATCCCTCCTCAATCCCTAAATCTCCAAACCCCTAATCCCTAAAAGATCGGCAACGCACTTGTTACTCCTCCGTTGCGAGTGTCCATGGGCGGCGCTCATTGCTAACCATCAGGTAATCCGTCTGCCGTTATAACATAAAAAATAAATAAAAAAGAAATCTTCACTTATTGCAAGGAGGTTCAATCAACGTTAACTTTATTCCGACGCAAATTAAATGGCGCTGAGATCGATAGCGGCGTCGTACACATTCCTTTTATTTCAACAAGACTTAATAAACTCAATTTTTTAAATTAACAGAATTTTTCAAATGTCCTCACAAACATTTTAAATCGCTCAATTTTATAACCGAGCGCAAGCCGAGAATGAGAAAAAATCGTTTTTCGTTTACTTATTATTTATTATTAAAAGGCCGATACCGGAATCATTGCTTAAAAACTATTCTTGGTGAACTCGGGCCTAATTAATAAATGATCGCCAATGAATGTCACCATTCTATTAATAATTCAGACTCGACAACTCGACATAGGCATATTTTGCGATGCCTCGGGTGACGCAACCTGTGTAAGTTTTGGTTATATTTAAACATAACATCACGTTTTTTATGAGATAGTTCGGCAAACGAGCAGACGGATTACCTGATGGTGAGCTATCGGCGCCGCCTATGGACACCCGCAACACCAAAGAAGTTTTGAGTCCGTTGCCGGCCTTTCGAGGATAAGGTTTTCGGATATTTAAGGATTTGGGAGGGATGGGCGAGGGAAAGGATGTAGCCTCCGGTAAGCTCACTCACACGGGGAAACGTTGGTTCAGTTCGGTTGAGCTGATCCAATCGTGCCGATTCCGAGATACTTTCCATATTAAAATTTGGTAGGCATATACATATACAAAATTATAACAATTTCTTACCATTACAATATTTTGCTTTTAACTCCCAAAAAATAGAGCATAATTTTATTTTCACACACCAGCCCCAATAGGGATGTCAAAGTTAAAACCAAAGCGATATTGCAAACTAAGCGTGCAAGGTTGGTGTAACATTATGATAAAGTACTTAGCAGCCACACACATTTTACAAGCATTGCAATAACTGTCATCTTAAATTAGTAGTAGTATTAAATTAAAATATTATAGTAATGACAACATTAAACGTCAACATAAGTCTATTTAATACAATAATTAAGAAATGTTTATTATATCACAAATATAAATTTAAGATAATATCGTTACGTCAAAGTTAATAAACATATATCAAAATAATGATGAATAATTTTAATTTTAAAGTCAGTTTTTCGCTCTAAACATTAGTCACAATATTTTTTCTTTTGTTCTTTTATAATTAAATACTTTTGACTTTATGTTGATTGTAAATTTTGTGTGACGTCACGAGGCATTGCATTTTGAAATGAGCAGTGACGTAGCACCCCCCCCCCTCCTAATCTTAAAGAGTTTTATAAAAAAAAAACACTGTCTTATATATCATCATTTAGACGACGGACAAAGTAGTTTTTGATTTTGATAACCTATAAAACAACAGACGTACTTTATTTGAATCGAATCCGAGAGCTTTTGTTCGGCAAATTGACTTGCATTTTCAACCAGCGAGACGGCCTTATTTATTATTATTAGGGTCCTGATTTGACGGACATTAACAGACCCCAAACGATGTGACAATCGTCATCTACCTGCAACATTCCTCATTGGTACCTCAACAAGAGTCGATGACTCCTCAGCTCCTCATTGTCCCGAGTATACTCAATTCCGAAAATAACAAAACAAAGGCTATATATTTTTAAGTTTTAATATTTATTTGTATTAAAAGTATAAGTTTACAAGGTCGCATCGCTAACTGGTTGTATCGTCGTAACAATATGATTGTGTTTATTATCACTGGTCTGTAATTGTTGTCAATTCGTGGACATATCAGGTCTTGTCCCTGCTACTTAACATGAGTCATTTGTATTTGTATGTATATGTGTGTTAATACTTACGTATGATACTAAGTCATGCCTTTGTCTCAACCAGGTAGATGGACGCTATGTATGATCCTTACATGATCACTTTTTTTAGCTTTCATCATATTAATTATCTAAACTGTCCGGGGTTTAATCTGTGTGTGGGAGAGACAATGGTGGTTACTCGATCGGAGTGATAGCACAGACTCATAGAAAACCGGCGTGAAACAACCACAGCGCAGAGTATTAGTGTAGTGAGGTTACTGGAGGCCCAATCCCTCCTTCTACTCATCATCCCTTCCGAATCCTGAAATATTCGAAACCCGAAAACCTTATCCCCAAAAGGCCGGCAATCCATTCGTAACTCCTTTGGTGTTGCGGGTGTCCATAGGCGGCGCCGATTGCGTATCAGGTAATCCGTTTGCTGACCTATCCCATTAGCAAAAAAACTATTTACTTGTAAACTATTTCCATAGTAAACAGGATTCAACGAGTCACCAATGTTTTCTTGTTAATAAAACTTAATGGTGTTTGTACATCCACTCACTGAATGTTCGTAAAATTCCATAATATTAAGTTACGATTTAATTTATATCAACTGTCTCCTTTATGTTACAATATGGCCCGACCGCGGAAATTCCATATCATGGAAGCGATTCATAACATGTTTGATGAAAAATGAATAACGTAGCGTTAACATACTATGTATTGTACCCCCACCACATAGTATGGTTATGGTAGATATATACTACGATTTAGTGGATAGCATGTTTAGAAGTACAACACTAATTCTTCACACAGAGACAACAGGAGCCAGTAGTGTATCAGTTGGGCCTGCTACGTGAGCTCGGAAGGTGGCGGGGTATAATACATAGAGTCGCCACACTGACGCAAGTGCTTTCGCAGATTCAGAAGCTCGCGGCCGTGACATTGAATGCAGCAACATTTCACAGAGTGCGGCACCTCCTGCGCTGCACTCACTGCACCACAAGCTGCTGCGGCGTGGTGGCCGAGTGTCGCGTCCATGCAGCTCGACCGCTTCATTATTGAGACTGTCAACTTTATTAAGCGCTTTATTATTGAAACCATCAACTTTATCAAACACGACGTGAGTAGCGACTCCCGAGCGCCCCGCACTCTATACCTGCCATACATATTCTGAATCATGCTTACCATAAAGCCGACCATAAAAGTTTGAATATTTCCATCGTAATTCTGGCAACCAATGCCAGGTCGGAGCAGCGTGTGGCATTGAGTGAGTTGTAGCAACGGGTGCTCCGGTGGCAGGCGCGGCTAGTGGCCGGCTAGCAGTGGGCCGCTCGCGACGCTCCCAGCTCCACGCACTCCGAGACATGGCCCGCAGGGGGCTCACAGCGCTGCTGTTGCTGCTGCTGGCGGCGTCGGCGTCGGCACTAGCGAGAGATGTTACCGGTACGTTACCTTACATATTATTATGGAATACCATATTTTTACAAGTTTCATAATTATTGTACCTGAATTCAAATCATGTGAAAGATATTTTTTTTGTAAAGTATACAAATATGTATTAGGTACCTCAATGTTCATTACTGTGCCTCAGTCTGTGTGTACATTTTCCAGAATTAATTATTATAGAGAAGTGGTGACCTTTTCTCTGAGAGCGATTCTCGCTTGTAATTATAATATGTGTAATGTAAGGAAACGTTGCACCCTGCGCTAGTAACGTTGTGTGTAGTTATTATTACAAGGAGAACAGAAAACAGTTCAGGTTCACAAGCTCACCACCTTATAACCCACATTACTGAAAAATCAGAACATTCTAGTTTTTTCTTAGCCAAAACTTGAACCTGGCACAATCTGGTGTGCGGTGTATAATGCTCGGCCTTAACATTATCTGTTTTATTGTCGAATTTTGATAACATTCAGTAATGTTACATAAATGGCTCGCCCACTGAGGGCAAGGTTAGGTCCATCGCGCTGGTAATCCTATTCACCATAATCTTATGGCAATATTACGCAATAAGTATAATCTAATACAACGTTTTGTTTGTTTATGTGTTTATTTAACCGATAGACTTTTTTTCACGATGGATCTAAGTTTTCATAAAAGTTTTCCCTGTTTCGTGGCTTATTTTCCAAATATTTAATAACAGTGTATTTAAATAAGTATTAAGTTTATATCATGCAACTAAAAACTTAGATCGCCGCAACTTGCAACGTGTTGAAGTTTCGATGTTTGGATGCGACTTGTAGAGGGCGCCACTGTGTCATGCGCCTGCGCCTAATGCGGGATGAATATTGTTACATAAGCAATGCTGCAATCCTAGTGCGAGCTAACTGTTTTTATGTTTCCTGGTCCAACCAGCTAACCAGTCGTTACGTGATAGGTACACTGGGTGTGTGTGACCGGTCCTGCCATACTTGGGACATATTTCATAATGTCTGGATACCCACTATGTGCTAGATAAGTTTGAATTAGTTAATTATAATTATTCAATTTAATTTTCCGTATAATATATCTTCCACGTAAGTTTATCATGAGCACATGTGTGATAGTGGTGCAACAGGTCCTTTTTTTCGTGAGTGGAAAATCATCAAATGACTTCTCCCATCCAGGGTGGGGCAAGAGCAAGTGTCCGACTCTTACTGACTAAAAACTCCACGTTCCTCCTCCTGCTCTTGGTCGAAGCCGCGTCGCCTAATTGCGCTTGCCCCGCAACCCCGGCTGAAGAGGCCTTTAATGCCATAATTATCTTCATTTCGCCGAGCAAAGGGCTTCGATGGTATTATTTAATTGAAGGCAATTATTATACTTGCCTTCAACGGAGGTTATGTCTATAAAAACTGCGGCGTTATAATAGCCCAATAGTTCTAACTCCCACTCGAGAGCTGTGGCCAATTTGGAAGTCTAAATATAGATAAAAACGTGTATTCTAATTAGAAGTTAATGTGGCTATCTGGAGGTTTATTGACATATTTGAATAATTACCCCTTACTTTACATACAGATTTATAATCAATTAGGAAAAAACAAAATGCCTACTGCATAAATAATTATATATCTATAGGAATATCGTCAACCTTAGTTCCCAAACATGTTATTTTTTCGCATAAATTTAGATCTAGCTCAGTTGGAATAATTTTACATACAATTACTAGGTACGTGAAATTATTTACATTAATTAAGTACTATTTAAAACTATAAGTAGTGCTCATCTTGTGGCTGAGTCGTGAACCAATAAAAGCTAGGAATCGGCTAATATTATTAACCAGTATATTCTGACCGTTTAATACGCAGAAAGTTCTAGCAAAGCCAGACCAAAATAGACTGGTTTAGAAAACTTAATCAACGCGTAGTGCGTAGATAGTACAAAAAAAAATTAACAAGCTTATTTATTTAACACTTTATGTACATACAAAATAATATATACAAAGGCGGACTTAATGCCCGAAGGCATTCTCTACCAGTCAACCTCAGCTTATATTGAGTTTGCAATATATGTATATGTTTATTTTGCAGGACCATTAATTCTCACCTGTGTTTTATTGAAAACAACGACTTACTCGTGTGTGTGAGTTATCATATTGCCTATTTCTAGATCGCAGTTTCGTGTTACGGATGTGCGAAAAATGTTTACATTAGAACAGAAATAGGAATTATTATTATTATTACATATTCCTTATTATAAACCATAAGGACAAAACAAATGATAGTAAAAAACAAACAAACACAAAGGCGGTCTTATCGCGAAAAAGCAATCTCTTCCAGACAACCTTTAGATGGAATTGACTGTAGAAGGGTTTGAAACGAGCAGTTAATGGCGTACATTGAGATTAATACATATACATAATATAGGAACATAAAATAAAGTCAGTAAATAAATAAAACTAATACATATTACAACACAAGCAAATAAAATGAAATATTACTTTGATATATTAGGTATTCGAAAAATTGCAATATCTGGGTGTAACAGCGAACAATACGCGTGTAGCTGCGCTAGCGCAGGTCCCGGTCACATTAAGCTGAGAGCACACTGAGTAGTTTAGTTATTTGGATTTAAGGTGTAAGTTAAGGCCTCTCAAGTATAAGAGGATTGGCAAGTACGGATAACTATTTTTCTAAAATATATATGCACTTTTTAAAATAATTTAGATACTGAAAAGAAAGCCTCGTGACCTACACTTATAATTTCTCATTGTAAGTTTGAATTCGTTTATCTACCTTGAGCGAGTATAGTGATTTATACTCCATTTTTCAGTATAAGTAGAGGTCTCTGATTACACGTTTTAGTATTAATTTATCTATATTTATAGCTATATATAAACTAGCTTTTGCCCGCGACTTCTTTCGCGTGGAATAGTGACCTTCTGCAGATTTTTCGTATAAAAATCTATCCTAAATCCTTTCTCGAGTTCCAAATTATGTCTATACCAAATTTCACTGAAATCCGTTCAGTAGTATAGGCGTGAAGAAAAGACAGACAGACAGAGTTACTTCCGCATTTATAATATTAGTTTGGATTTTTCGCATCACAATGTTAGTTACCTTATTTATCCGAAACGGCTCTACTGATTTTTACACAGTTTTATATGCATAAGTATTCTCTTAGTAGGTCTGAGAATCGAGTTATTCACCGTTTCTAAAATAACGTAAATGGCAAAAAAACGGTTGTCATGTCAGCTAGTCCATGTAGACATATGCAGGATCTCCAAAAAATATTTTGAGTGATGATGTGATAGGTGATTATTCTTTCTAACCAATTTAAATATCCGAGTGAAAAAAAAAAGCTTGCTAAATAGTTGACGCCTATTGGCGAGCCTGTTTATGCATAAAAAACTAAAGTTTTTCTACGGTCAGCCATTTCTCACTTGTCTAGAAGAGTAGATCACAAGGCAATCTTAGTTTATATACAGGGTGTAAAAAGACACTTAACGAAACCGAAAGCCACGTATTCAGGATCATTTTTTTCTTTAAGACCATAGCTGGGACTCCACGGGTTCCCGAGATATTGAAGGTCAAAGATGCATTTTGATTTTTTGCGCGATCGAATTTTAAGTATTATTACAAAACTTTTTTCCAAACAAGCATTACCTGAATTTTCGACTTTTCTAAATAAATTACGCATTTGAAGTTACGAACAGTAATGTACGTAATAAATAAATGCAGACCCGCACAAAAAACATCGTGCATCTCAGTAGGATTTTTATTTTACAGAATTGTTTTGTTGTTGCGAAGTAAAACGTCGACCTACGTACTTATCACAGCGCTTTCATGCTAAGCTGTGAACCTACGGACACAATGACACGAAGCCCGTTTGTTTTACATTGCGCGCAATAAAATTATTATTATTTTTGATACCTAAAAATAAAAGTCGTTTCCCAGTGATAATTTTAGCGTAAAGCTACTTAGTTAGAACTGCAGTATGCGTAGTTAACGGTTTCGTTAAGTGTCTTTTTACATCCTGTATACATTGTGTACTGAATCTAATACGAATGAATACGACGTACATATACGTATGTTTGAGAGCACATATCTGTTTTTCTGTGCTCGTTCGGAGAGTGCAGATAATTCGAATTCAGCAATTGACCTGGATCCGCCAGGTAACACACACAGGTAACACTCGAGCAACATCCCACATCTTGCCATTCCCTATCACACCGCGAGAGCTCAATCATAATACCCCACTGCTAGTAAACATTCTGCATTACGAGGCTATTTCATTCTTCTGGATGTTTCTATCGCTCTTGTGTCCTGAGCGAAGCTTGCCCAATCCGTCAGCTCAAAGCAAATACTTTGTATATCATGAAGTACAACAATGACGTATTCTGTGCAAAGTTTATAAGTACGAAACTTAACAACCATAGAGTCATATATACTTATATTAGCATGATTTTCCTCACAATGTATCAATCATAGATTATTCAATCAATCATAAGCTATTTTTTATTTCTATGGTATCAATTGATTGAATAAAAATAAAGCTCTCATACGATTTTTTTTATGTAATAGGTCGACAAACTAGTAAATGGATTACCTGATGGTAAGCAATCAGCGCCGCCCATGGACACCCGCAAAAACAGAGGAGTTTCGAGTGCGTTGCCGATCTTTTGGGGATTAGGGATTTGGGAGATTTAGGGATTGGGGGATTTAGGGACTGAGGGCGGGTTTGGGAAGGGGAAGGATTGGGCCTCCGGTAACCACACTCACACGGCGAAACACAACGCTGTGGTTATTTCACGCCAGTTTTCTGACACTGGTCGAGCCGACCCATTCGTGCTGAAGCATGGCTCTCCCACACTTAGATTATGTAACATATTATAAAATAGCAATTACATATAACACTCCGGTGTTATACAGCCACAATGTCTTGATTCCCCGTGTAGTTGAGGCTACCAAAGGCCTAATCCTCCCCTCCATTCCTCTACAATCCCGAAATCTCCGGAACCCTAATCCCAAAAGGCCGAGTAATTCCACGTTAGTTACGGATGTCTATAGGCAGCGCCAATTGCTTACTATCAGGTAATAAATGAGTTCGTTCGGTGGCCTATGATAAAAAGTATTTACCTATGGAGCCATCTATCAATTTGTTACGTAAAGTAGAAGCAGGAAATATTATCCCGTAGTAAGTAACACTGGTCATACTTTACATTAAGGAAACAGATAATCTATCCACTTACTTATTAATTAAATGCACATGACTTTGTTTACTCGTGAGATATGGTAAAATTATTTCTAGAATTCATAAACAGTAAAATGTTACACAGTTGATCGCTATCTCAGTTGACCGGCCACTCCGGCCTGTCGCCTGCCGCCTGCCGTACTCTCTTACATATTTTGCAAAACCAAGCAACATGACTGTCACCGCACGATCCATATTTTTTTTATGAGTTACTTGTTTTATTTGCGGAAAAAGAACTGCATTGCTGCATACATGTAATATATTATGTTGTGTTGATCTTATTAATTTACTTTAGTAAACAAAGAATCTTGTGATAATGTATCGCGCAGTGTACAGAATGCGAGCCGGC
The DNA here is from genome assembly GCA_902829305.4 of Spodoptera exigua. NCBI lineage: Eukaryota > Metazoa > Arthropoda > Insecta > Lepidoptera > Noctuidae > Spodoptera > Spodoptera exigua. The sequence continues at coordinate 168,218 of LR824623.2, forward strand.
CGCCACCTGGCTGGCACATTCCAACTTAACACGTTGACTTATGTGGTTTAATGTACAGTGTAAAATATAAAGCATTCAAAGTATCCGCGTGTTTAAATTTTTGTCTGTTTAATTATTGGAATCTTCAATGGCCTTTATCGGCTGTCCTTGACGTACCGACATCCGCAACGAGGTCCAAGATGTGACAGTCTCTTGAAATTGCCACGGACACCGGTAATGTGTGTGTGTGTGTGTGTGTAAATACACATTAATCACAGACTGCATGGTTGGTGTAGGGCTGGAAGACCAACTACTGTTCAAACGTTTGTTGTGCAGCCATCACTGCAAGGACCACACATATGCGGAGGTACACCACGGTGGCCAGCCCAAGCAGGGCACTGTCATGACCTCTGGTGTCACCATGGTGCGGAACAAGAGGGACTGAGAAGCCTTCTCTTTCTCACGCCCCGGGAAACATTACCGGTGTTGGGGATCTGTGGAAGGCGAGCAAGAGTTGACCATTACAAGCACAATAATGTGCCGCGGCCCATTGTATATGTTTTTTAGACAACAAGACCATTACCCCTTTTGTTTCACCTAGGGTAGGAGAAGACACTTGAAGATTATACCCCCACAAAAAATGTTGTTGTTTAATACATTGTACTCTGAATTGCCCTTACTCACTCATCATACAGACGCTGAGTACGCGCGGTTCCCGCGGCTGTACCACCTGGACGACTACAGCGCGTGCCTGGCGCGGGAGGACGGCCTCTACTGCCTCGGCTCCTTCAACCTCGCGCCACTCGCAGACCACAGCCCGCTCTACTCCATGCTCGAGGTGACAACTCATAATCTTTTCAGATCTCCTGTATTAAACTAAAATATAGTGAATTATTGTCTTCCTAGCTGTTGTGTTAAATATTATTGTATTTGGTTCCTAGATCACTTGTATGATAAACATTTCCTTAAAGTTTATGATAAATTAAAGTCGTACATTAATGTCGAGCTGTTTGCTGTAAAACAAATATACTGACCATAATGGTGACTTTTATGTTCATTATTACAAATTATATTTTTTGTTCACAATGATTAATATCTTTAACTTTCAGTTCAGGAACTTTGTCCTTCGTTTGAACCGGTGCATGTAGTGACCAGGCTTTGTGTTGCAGGAGTACTCCCTGGAGGCGCACCACTTCAACCGCACGCAGCTGCACCGCGGGTACTGCGTGAGCTCGCGGTGCGCGGCGCTGGCGGCGGAGCGCAACGTGTCGCGCCGCTTCGAGCGCTGCGCGGCGCAGTGGGCGCGGCGGCTGGGACTGCGCCCCTCGCTGGCGCGCCTGCACTACTGCCGCTCGCACGCGCAGGAGGTGGCGCGCGCCCACAGCCCCGACCCGCTCGACATCCCGCAGCGACTGTTCCTCTACGTGCTCGCTGCCATCCTAGCGCTCAATGTGCTCGGCACGACGTATGATGTTATTACTCATGATAACCCTAAAAGTAAGGCTTCGCATACTTCCATATTGTTTTAAATAGATACCTACGTTCGTTTGGAGGAGTCTGCATGGCCTATTTATTTATTTATTTAAACATGCACTTACTGGCTCACAGTGAGCACCAAAACGCCAGCAAGCCAATTAATTAAAATATAAAGCACATCAATTATTAAAACAAGAAAAAATTAAAAACAATACAAAATACAACATCAAGATCCAATAATAAATGTCAAATATTTACAATACATGTCAAAATCATTAATTAGTCCGAAATATCAAAAGTAAAATCTAGAAATAAAAAAAATCAATATGTCAATAGTAGAAGTCACACACACAGGTCAAAAGTACATCATTATAAAATTACATTAAATAATTATTGACAAATGCTACGGTTTTAGCATATAGCATTTTAAAGTGGTCAGCAAATATGTCGATATCATTGTCACGAGCGATCATATCCTCAATAAGGCCCAGTGCCCGAACAGTCGGTGCATGCAACGCATAGTTGGTGCGCGTTTGAGGCCACCACAAAAGGCGAGGCCGACGCCTCGGCGCAACTGTCCCTTGCTCATTCCATGCCAGTCGTTTGGGAACAAGTAACCTCACCATGCCTAGTACTATAGGGTTGTCCACTTTATGGTGCACTATTGACAGATAGTGCACTATTGTTTGCACCACCCTCCTGAACTTGAGGGTCTCCAGATCCACCATACCAGCTACAAAAGAGGAAGGGTATAAGTAAGGATAGTAGCCATACCTTTTCTTATATAACCAACGAGCGAATTTACGTTGTACCCTTTCAAGCATAATATTGTATTTTTCCTCAGATGGAGCCCAGACTATGCCACCATACTCAAGTTTGCTACGTATGTAGGCATTATAGAGAACAGTAGCAACTCCTAAATTATTAAACTCGGATGATGTACGCATGACAAATCCAAGCATTTTGTTTGCCTTTTTGCATATTGCCGTCACATGGTCATGAAAGTTAAGTCTAGAGTCCAATTGAAGTCCCAAGTCACGAATATCTGATACCCTTTGAAGGGCAGCGTCGGATAAAGTGTAAGCTGCATTGATCAGCTGGCGCTTACGTGAGAAAGAGATTGTTTTGCATTTGTCGATATTAAATAGAAGACGGCTTTCGCTGCTCCAGTCTCCTACCGCGTCTATGTCTCTTTGCAGAGCTTCGCAATCTGCCGATGTCTCAACACCCAGACTAAGCTTGAGATCATCAGCAAACAGCAGACATTGGGAAAGACTGACTCGCTGAGGAAGGTCATTGATAAAAATTAGGAAATATATAGAAAACATATAATATAATAGGCCTATACTAAACGAATTTCATTACAAGAATAACAATTTGTGTTCGCATTATATTGTTCACTACAAGCGAGCCTCGTGACGCCGTGCTTGAGACCATCGTATAAGATCACATGTGTGGACCACCTAGGGTTCTTGACTGAAGATCCGAGTATCATCTGTCTGGTAGATCTAATGTAAACATTTACTTCGTTGGTTACAGAGAACTGGCTGAGCAGCTGGTCGCTGCGGTCCAACTGGCGCCGCCTCACCGCTACACACGAGGACGGAGACCCTCGGCTGTCTGCACTCACACCCGTCCAGGGAGTCAGGTATGCACAGCATCCACAGCAACATTCTTGGCGAAAGATGCAGCATGTCGTAGAATGACAAGTAGCCACACTTACTTGGGTTATATGTAATGTTCCAGGGTGTTGCTGATGGTGCTGATTATGGCGACACACAGCGGCTGCATACAGGTCATGCTGTACCTCTACAACCCGAGGTGGATCGAACAGGTGACCGACAAAACCAACACACCTGTCCTCCTATTTTTATAGTTGTACTGAATGAATAGAGAGATGTAACTCATGGCACGGTCCCCAGGTATCTCGCCACCCGGTCCTGATGCTGTTTCTGAACGGTACCTCGATAGTACAGATATTCGTGATGCTGTCCAACTTTCTGCTCGGCTACAATCTGCTCCTCTACACCAAGGATCACAAGCCCTCGTTCAGCCTGCTACCGTACATCATCATTAAGAGGATAGCCAGGTAAAGGTTTTGGTCGCGCGCGACGACGACATGACCAACGAGACTTTTAATGAATATCTACATACATGTAAGTGTGTATAAGGAGATTTGTACAAGTAAGTAGGTGTCGGCAGGATCTCCCCGGTGTACCTGCTGGTGGTGGGGTACGCGGCGACGTGGTGGCCGCGCAGTGGGGCCGGCCCGATGTGGTCGGCATTCGCCGGCGCCGAAAGCGCCATCTGTCGCCGCAAATTCTGGACACACGTGTTCTACATCAACAACCTCGTCGACCCTGACGACATCTGTCTCGTTCAGACATGGTCAGTGACACATTCTTTTTTCACCGTTACAGTCTGGAGGATTTATGGCAAAGATAAATGGCAGCTGTTACATATTGGTTTGGTCTACGAGTGCAGGTTCCCAGCGGTGGACACGCAGCTGCACATAGTGGCGGGCGCGCTGTCGCTGTGGCTGGCCCGACGCCGCGCGCTCGCCCTGCGCCGCCTGCTGCTGCTGGCCGCCGCCGCCAGCGCGCTCACCGGCCTGCTCGCTTACGTCTTCCATTGGCAATCCATCGTGTACTACGCGTATCCCAAGTATGGCCTCACTTTTTGCTCATTACAATTACAAGAAAAGACTAGGTTTATTTAAAAAATCCTCAAGTACATACTACAACCCTTTTTGTAAGCTCACGAAGTCGTTGTAACCACGTAACTGTTACTGTGTATGGTTCAGTGCATCGGCTCTCTAAATTCCAAAACTGTATGAGCCGTGACGAAACAACCGTTTTGTCTTCTAGAAACCTGAACACGATGTACAAGGGCATACGATCGTTCTCCTGGCTGTACCAGGCACCGTGGGGCAGCCTCGCCGCCTGCCTCATTGGACTGCTGGCGGCGTTCGTACACTTTGAGTTACAGGAGTCAGGAGTAAAGGTGACTTCTCTGAAAGTAAGTGGATATTGTTGATAATAAAATATATTGAAGGTGCTGCTGCAATCAATTACACTGCGAATCAAAATTTGTTCAATATGATAACCTCAACCAGCACCTATTTCGTGAGATTTTATATTTTTTTATGGTTTTGTGACATTTTGCAAAGTAGCATGTTGTAAAGCAACAAGCATAATGTTTGTTGTGTGTCCAGGGGGTGAAGTGGTTGCGTAGGCTGTACAGCATGACACCGCTGCTGGTGGTGGCCTGGATCCTGGCAGGGAACTGGCTGCGCGGGTACGACGAGCCCTGGTTCACCGCACTGTATGTGGCGCTCGAGCGACCCGTGCTCAGCCTGCTCGCCGCCGGCTTCCTGCTCGGCATGATCAACGGCCTAGAATGTGCGTTATGTCAATTAATACATTATTTAGATGCATTCTTATTCATGGCAAAAATCGGTCGTGGCAAGTAATTCGAGGTTGTACATGTATATGTGGGCAGGCTGGCTGCAGCAGCTGATGTCGTGGCGCGGCTGGCACGCGCTGGGCCGCATGTCGCTGTCCGTGCTGATGGTGCACTGGTGCATCAACATGAACATCGCCGCCTCCCGCCTGCAGCCCACCACCGCATCCCTGCTCAGCGTGGTGAGGCATCACTTCACTACCAAGCTAGCATCTACATTCGGCGTCAAAAGAATGACATATAATCTGTCAGTCAGGCTCTTTGTGAAGATAGGCCAAAGTGTATATTCGTATTTTTTGTATGTGAATCAGAAAGTTAACGCTATGGTTACTCTTGTTAATAGTCTTAATGTTAAGGACGCATAAGACAAATTGTGGCTATTTCCGAGACTAATAGCGTGACTGCATGTTCCTGCTAACAGGTGGTCGATTGCGTGGCGACGAGCTTCTGCTCGTACATGGTGGCGGTGCCGCTCACCATCATGGTGGAGATGCCGGTGCAGAGGGTGGTCACCGCACTGCTCATCCAAAGGGCGACCAAACAGTCGTAGCCCCCGCTGCTTGCAGGGAACTCTCTCTTCTTAATTGTGCAATATTCAAGAGCGAGTGCAATCGTTCCTGGACTATACGGTGACGCACGTTTGTTCAAACAAATGATGAAGTGGTGTGGAATCCCAGGACACTGGAGCTGTGTTGTGATAATTGTAAAATGGTATGTGTAATGTAGAACAATGAACCATTTCGTGCCTTACCTATAATTATGTGAGTGCAGCACTGACTGCCTGTTGTTATTTGTGTCAATGCAGATGTACTGATGGTGACTGACTCTTTATTGTATTCATACAATGTATTCAACTATTTGTTATATAACATGTCGCAGCCGTATGTGTTATTAAAAATGCCAACTAACTGACTTGCCACCAAATTAGAAGAAAACTTGAATTTAATAAGTGTGTTTGACACGTCACGCGTCACAATGTCTGTTTGACAAGGTAAATTGATTAATTTCAAGTCACGCGAAGGGCTCATAATCATGAGCAGGGGATAAATTAGTGTTACAACAGCTATGATACAAGAAAGATGGATGATGTCTATAGCTGCCTAACCTACCTTAACATGTAATGACTTCGCTACAAATGTACGCCATGATATATTGCGTTTACTCAGCTGTTTTAATGTCTTGTACTGCATTGTTTTTAGTGTTTATTTGGCAAATAAGGCTGCGACACACGTAATTATAGAACTGTGACGTTAGTGTTAGTATGTAATTAGTTTTATAATATAAGCTTGTTAAGAGGGAATATTGTATGGTAATAAAGATTACTTTTGAATTTATATCTCTTTCAATTATACTCGGTGTACAAGTGTATGGATCATTTCATATAGCGGCATTGACAACGACATTTTGACTTAAGCTTAAGCTATGCTTCTGAGAAGTCTCGAAAACTAGTAGACAAGCTAGTAGTACAATAATTATTATTTTAATCAGGTTGTACTTCGGGACCCACTTATTTAAAACAATTTCAGAACTGCCTACCTATGTAACATTTTTCCAAAAACAGTGCCAGTATTGGTTTTCTTACTGAAACAAAAAAAAATGTTATTAGTTAATGTTTAGTACGAGAAGTACAAGGGGATAAATATTATCAACTTGGTTAAAAATATAATTTAATATTTTATGAAAGACAGCTCAGATATTTCCTTTGAAAATGCTCCTCTCTTATGCATAACTAAAAGATTATAGGTATGTAATTCAAATGGTAGATACGTGTCCATACAATTTATTTTTATAATTTAAGCAAAGGAAAAATATTAGTTACCTTGCTCGAGCTGATGTTGTATGTGACTGTATCTTGCGTTTCCCATTGCTTTCTGCAGACGGTTTGCGGCAGGATTTTGCTTTTTGTCCAGTGCTGATCGACTTTGTTGAGTATTCACACTCTGAGTCTGACCTGAAATAAAGATAATTCCCGGCCGGTAATTATTAATATCTACATATAACTCTGCTGTCCGTGTGCATGACATTGAACTCCCCCTAAACGACTTGACCGATTTAAATGTTTTTTTCTGTATGCGTGCCCTGGATGGTTTAGATTTACAGATAAGTGATTGCTTGAAAAAGAATGGGACATCGGAAACGGCCCTAATGATTTGATTTTTTTGTTTTTAGAAAGAAAATTGTGCATAATAACTATAAGGGTAAAAAAATAAAAAAAATTAAATATTTTTATTTTTATATTAAAATTTAAGAGACTGAAACAAGAGCTCTAGGCATAGAGAGAGTTATGAATAATTTTAATAAATAAAAAAACAAAATATATATTTCTACCGACCCTTAAGGAAAAGTGCAGTGAAGTAAACACGTCCAGCAGATCTAATCTGCTGTACGTGTACCCACGGAAAGCATTGCTTGTAGTCTCTCTGAAACGAGGTCGTTTCGAATACGATCCTTCAGATAGATCCGACAGAGAAGTAAAGTTATCGGCATAGACCAAAGGACTAGCAAACTGAAGTGGCAGTGGGCAGATCACATCTCGATCACATGACACGACATCACATCTGCGATGACCGTTGGGGTAAACATGTTCTAAAGTGGAGACCACGTCTAGGCAAACGTAGATGGCAGGAGGAGGGCTCCAGCTAGGTGGACTGACGATATCCGCAGGGTGGCTGGCAGTGGTTGGATGAGAAGAACTGAACATCGAGCTCAGTGGCGTGCAATTGGGGAGGCCTATGTCCAGCAGTGGACGACATCACAACAACCACAACTTTGTGTTTTGTGTTTCGCCGTGTGAGTAAGGTTACCGGAGGCCCAATCCTTCCCCTCCTCCAATCCCTTTTCAATCCCTTAATCTCCAAATCCCTAATCCCTAAAAGGATGGCAACGCACTCATAACTCCTCCGTTGCGTTGGCGGTATTCCCGAGAGGGAGTGTCAGACTCTTACTGACTAAGCCCCCCCCCCCTCTCCCCCCTTCCGTTCCTTCTATTGCTGGGCCGAGGCCGCGGTACCTCATTACGAGCTTCGTCGAGGCTAAGGCCTTTCCCTCTAGATTCCGACACGAAGTATCCCATTTTCTTCGGTCGGTATTGTTCGTTGGACAAACCTGCTACTCCAGTTAGTTACCTGGTAGAAAACTGACTCGCAAGTCTGTCTTCAGCATGGGTCAATTTAAATTGGTGTGATTTTTTTGTGAGGGGATAATCATCAAATGACTTCTGCCATCCAGAGTCGGGCGGCAGGGAGTGTCAGACTTGGCCGAGGCCGCGGTGCCTCATTGCGCTTGCTGGTTATAGGGCCCCATCTGTGGTGGTCCATTGATTCTTTCGAGTTACCCTTACTCGCCGTCCGCAAACTTGCGCTTACGATGGCCGGAGATCGTCTCTCGAAACTGGTGTGGTGATTCTTTTCTCAAAAGAACACTACATATTGAACTTGCACGGTTCACACACAACATTTTGTACATTGTTTGGACTTTAAAAGAGACTTGCTAATTTGTTTCGGCATTTCTTCTAGTCAGACAGAAAATACTGAAAATACTAGCTTCATCTAGTTTTATTTTTATAATGTTGACGTGTAATTAAGTGTTGTTTAATGGCCTATTTACAAAAATAAATTCATTGTGTCATTGTTTACTTTGAATAAATATGCACTTGTACTAATATTATTTACTAGAACTTAACCTATTATGAGTTGTTTAACGGTGACTTCTGTCGCCGGTCACATCTGCCTGTCCTGATGTCACGTGTGTTATACATTTTTATTACATAGCCCCCCTATGTAATAAAATAGTATAGGCAGCGACGTATGTAGATACGTGTAATTTGCAACCTCCACCTTGAACTATATTTTATGAACTTATCAGTACTATGTATAGGGAGTCAACGCGTAGTCTTATTAACACGGTGACCCACTCAGAAATCGAACCCGAAATCCGTAGCTCCGCAGCCGCACTTCCGACCGGGGATATCGATATCGAGGAGCATCGAGCACAGGTAGCTTGCCGCCCGTCCAGAACCAGACCCGAGTGGATGGCACGCACAGCATCTTCATCACAGTTGGAGTCCAATAAGGCAATGTTCAGCAGGGGTTGGGGTCAATCATGTACCGTGGCCCAGGACTGGAGCAGGAGAATGAACGGGGTGGTTTTAGCCAGTAAGGTATTTGACCCTTAGAAGTCATTAATAATTGTGTTATATCCGCCCTTAAAAAACCTTGTTATCCACCAGAGGAGCTTCGAGTTAATTGCCGAATTTGGCGTATTAGGGCTAACCCTAATACGCCTATGCCTCCGATTCCTAAGAATCGGAGGATTGGGAATGGAGGCACTGAAATGGGCCTTTGGTAACTTCATTCCAGTGTTTTTGAGGCCATTCATTCATTACAAACCTTGGCTCCACCACGCCGGTTTATTTAACCGGCGTGAAACAACGCAAGCGGTTGGGGACTCATCGTCCAATTCTCAATACCTTAATCTATAACCGTCCAAAGGCAATAAAGCACTGCTTACCATACCATTGAGCAAGACCGCCTCTGCATGCCATAAAAAAAATGTAAATTAGTAAGTTGTAATCCCTTTAATTAGAACAACGTCCTGCGAGGGCTGATAGCATGGATCAGTACAAAATTAACAATTTCTTACCATTTTTTTTTTGTTTTAAAACATCTAAATAGGTAAGTTTTCTATCAAAACAATAGTGTAAAGTGTGTGTGTCAAGTTGTTATGTTATTATAATGTTTGCTTAACAATAAACTGCCAGGGCAGTGCGTCACTCGATCAGATGTAAACAGTTCGATGGCACCCAGCTGGTGTCCTCTGGAGTGTGTGTCCAGCTGCAGCGCGCCGTATATAAACTGCAGCTGGAGCAGCGCCAGGCACAGCTCACCGTCATCCGTCGCAACATCACCATGAGGACCGCAACACTCGTACTTGTGAGTATTTGTAATATTTTCTCCTGCCAGCATTGTGGGCTCGTTTACACACACAAATTCCATAGGTACACATTTCTTTTGCCGTGGTGTGCATTTATAAACATAGATCCTCCTCACTCCTTCTGTGAAGCAGCCATGCTCGCTAAGACAGAGGTAACTAAGTGCGGGAAGGTACGATTCTCCTCAAGTTTCAGCCGTCGCACGATCCGCTCCCGACGTGGGGGTCTTGCGGCAATCTCCAGCCGCCATAAGCTCGTGTTTGTGGAGAGCGAGCAAGAACAATGTCACCTGAATATGTGTCTGTTAATTTATGTACTAGCTTTTCCCAGGGACTTCGCTCGCGTTAAATTCGGAGTAGTAGAAGTATAACTGGGGACTGGGAACTAGATTTGGAATTGAAGAAGATAATTCCGTATACAGCCACATTATGTCATTCCATTTGTGTATAGAATGTAACAAGGAATTCGGGTATTTTTGGAGCTGGGGTAAATTTCCAAAATAAAAATTGTTCAAGTATTTGCGTTTGCTACAAAGAGCTTGTGTTTAAAATCTAGCTCCCTACCTACAAATGTTACCCCTCCCCCCCCTTTTAAGGTGTGGGGGGCGGAAGTACCTACAGAGAATAAATTACACCCTATTTTTCAAACATGTTTCCACCTCTCTCCAACTTTACACTATCAAATCAAATCATTTATTGCAAAATTCTTTGATTTCAGGTAATTGCCTGTATTGGTTACATAGGCGCTTTGGGCAACTTTGGAATCCCAACTAAAAACAAAGACATTAATTTAGTATTCAATGTTGACATAAGCGTTGATTATTCGAAAGGAAATAAAACAAACGACACTTGTTTGACAGTAAGCATACCAATCAGAAACAATACGAACAACAATAGCAGCATCGATAGTCCCAAAACACAAGACGACGTCTACAAAACGAATCAAACTACTACAAACTCTACGGCCAGCTAGGTCGCCACCGTCGGGTAGGCTGATAGCTGTGCACTACTCGTAATAAACTCTCAATATGTACATTGGAATATTTTATTTTTACCAGAATGAATCCTGTGTCGTCCTGTGTGCTCTGTTTTGTAATTATTTTCAATTAACTCCGACACATTTCATGGGTCCTCACTCCTCAGTCAAATGGCAACAAAACGAATCCCTTATCTACCCTTTTTCCACAACTATAATTTTGGAACTTGATAGATATGTGTATTAAAAACAAAACAAAGTTGGGGTTAAAAAATTTGATTTATTGAACAATAAGCTTATGATTGCATTTCTGTATGACTCTGGACGTGGGTAAACTGTGTCGGGAGGCCCTGGGCCAGTTTCTATCAGTCAATATAGAACTAACAGTCTAGAAGTCAATACAATTTTTCAACAAACCTACACGTGGTTGTGGCTATGGATAGCATATAATATTTGCATATTTATGAATAGTTTGCGCAAGAAGAAGAAGAGCAAGAGACACCTCTTGCTCTTCCAGAGCATAAAAATTATATCTTAATCCCCTGACACTTCTGAAAAATATGATAAAACTATCGGTCGACCGCGGATCCGCCCGCGTGGGTGTTGATTTTAAACTTTTTCAAGATTTTTTTCCTTCCACGAATGATTCAAGACCATAATTAGCCAAATCGGTAAAGGCATTGTTGAGTTATAATATTACAACGAAAAGTGGCATTGATTTTTATATACACATATAGATAAATAAAAATATATATCGTGTACCATCACCATGAGAATTAAAAGACATCTAGACAGTAATTTGTTTTGAATGCGTCACAAATCCTATCCGATCCGAATCCGTGCTCCATCCACTTATATCCATCCATGAATCATGCATGAGCATACAGTGTAATAAGTTTATGTAGTAGGTACATGTATTATAATGCACGTTGTATGTAAAGAATAGGCCACGGTACATAATAGTGCTTGCACCCGCGACCTCGGCTAAACGTCGGCCCTATTGGGCCCCATCTGTGGACTGCGAGGAGGTTTCCCAGTTTCAAAAACCCTTTCTCCTGTCCGAGCCGTGACTACTGTAAAAATTACTTAGAAAAACAGTACCTACTATTGTGCGTTTCCCAACCATGGACTAATGATGTACGTTTTTGATATGATGTGTTCGGTATTCATCCATTTACAATGTATATTGGCAATAACAGTGTAAGGAAGCATCAAGTACTGTCAGTATGATTAAAGAGTTTTACATTACATAAATACATGTTTACGATGTCAATCCGTGGCCAGTTTTTGTTTGTTTGTTTACGTCAGAGCCTCACAGCGCCACCTACTACCGAGCCACAAGCAAACAACTTTTTACACTGGCCGGAAATTTCTGGAACATTTTGTTTTCTGTTGATGAACTAGTGTGGGTAGTGTGGAATACATACATACTGGCAGTTAGGTGATACTGTATGAAATAAAGACTGCGCTAGTAGTACCACATACTAAGGCACCTAGCTTCACTGACGAACAGACTGATAGACTACTGTTCTATTTTGACGTTTCAAAAGTACCTATTTATGATTTAGTTGGAATAAATGATTTTGATTTGATTTGATAAGGCGTTTTTCACGATACTATTTAATCGAAGTAATCCCTATTTTTGTTTCTTTTTTTGTGAGGGGAAAATCCTCAAATCACTTCTCCCGCCCGGGGTCGGGTGGTAGGGAGTGTCACACTCTTACTGACTAAAACCCCCCGTTCCTTCTCCTGCTGTGGGCCGAGGCCGGGGTGACTCATTGCGCTTAACCAGCAACCCCGGCTGAACATCAGCCCTATAGGGCCCCGTCTGTGGTGGTGTAATGGCTCTTTGAGGCGTTGTACGCTCGGGTCTGGTTCTGGTCGGACGGGGAGTTACCCTTACTCACCGTCCGCAGACTAGCGCTTACGGTGGCCGGAGATCGTCTCTCGCTCCCCAACGCCCAACCGAAATAATCCCTGCGGTGGCATCTAAGCTAAGGCCCCCAGTAAGGGCAAAAAAATCTACTTTATAAACTAAAAGAGCACCCCGCTGAGAGCACCGCCGCACGGTGGGGTTCAAACCTCGGCTCAGCGGGGCCATTGTGGAGGATGTTTTTTTCATGGTACCAATAAATCGGCAAACGAGCAGACGGATTTACTGATGGTAAGCAATCGGCGCCAAAGGAGTTACGAGTGCCTTTTGGGGATAGGGGTTGCGGATATAAGGATTGGGAAGGGATAGGGGAAGGGGCGTTATTCCGGTAACCTCACTCAAACGGCGTAACACAACGCTGTGGTTGTTTCAAGGGGGAGGGTTCAAACCTCGGCTCAGCGGGGCCATTGTGGTGGATTACTTACGCGAGGTTTTATTACTATTGTTTTTAGTAGGACTTATATATATAGGTACTACTAGTATATGTACATACACATTCGATCGCATGTGGCGATATTCCGACATGAGTCAAGGTGAGAGAATAAGCGCAGAAACAATGACCATACCATGTTTTCGAACCCCAACCAGACCAACTGACTATTTTTAATATTTAAAGTAACTCTATGTGATATTCCATTGAAACCCTTACAAAATTCTTATGAAAATGATTTACAAGAAGCCGTGAATATATGTATACATATAATTTGTTCTGTTATTATGTCTTTTAACTGTTTTTTATAGGTTCATGTTATTTACGTGTCCATGTGTTTGCGTAAGTACATGTGATTAATTACATATGTGTGTGGAACCTTCTACAAAGTATTGACGTTAATCTAGCATCTATTCCGGATTTAATGAGGTACCTACAATTACATACAGAAGACAGGCAGACATGTGGCTTTTTAGGAAAATTCCACCAACTACAAGACCTTAATGTACCTTTGTGCGCGCATGTGCTAACATAGCCAGGGCGTGATCCATATTGTGTATTGTACAACTAACAAGGAGGTCTCTGAGAGCCAGCAGCCCCAAATAGCCAGCAGACCGCCACAGTTAGGGCCCAACAGGACTGATATTCGGACAATCAAGATCATAGACAATGATGCCGCACGCCTCCGGCCCGGAGCAGGAGAAGAAACAGGATAGTTTTGAATCAGTAAGAGTCTGACACTCTCTCTCGAACCACCTAAGGCATTAGGGAATTTTTACCCCTCAAAAAAAGATTTCTGGTAAAATGGAATACCTATATTGAAACATACAAAATGTCTTGTTATCCACCAATATTAGGTATGCCCACTGTCACTATAGCTGTGTTATTCCAATAATAGTTTTAATTAAAAAAAAATATACTGGATCATTGAGTTTCGCGCAAAAACGCTAGATGGCACTGAATTCAACATAATGATGTAAATGCGTTTCTATATAACTCTCTCACTATGTATGTAAGGAATGTTACGGTAAAAGAAGGACAGCCTCTTGTAAAAATGTCTCCACTAAAATGGGATAAATAAAAATGGCGCTACAACAGCAACAGAGTTTAATTTTGTGACTCTGCTACTTAACCCAATTTGTTACCAACTGCTTTATTAATTCTCCTCTCCTTTGCTGCAATTATCGCCACTCTTGGAGAATTTTTCAACTTTTTCCAATATAACCCAAGGAAGACAGCTTCTCATGCATAAGTTCGAAACCTGGCATGTACCAATATGAGTTCTTCCGAGTTATAACTATGATTATTTATACACCATTGACATACGGTGAAAGAAAACATGTCTTTTTTTATGGAATAGGTCGGCAAACGAGCAGACGGATTACCTGATGGTAAGTAATCAGCGCCGCCCATGGACACCCGCATCGAACGAGTAACGAGTGCGTTGCCGACCTTTTAGGGATTAGGGTTTTGGAGATTTAGGGATTGTGAGGGATCGGGGGAGGGGAAGGATTGGGCCTCCGGTTACCTCACTCACACGGCGAAACACAACGCTGTGGTTGTTTCACGTCGGTATTCTGTAAGGCCGTGGTATCACTCATGTCGAGCCGACCCATTCGTGCCGAAGCTTGGCTCTCCCACACTCATGGACTTATAATTTTCTAATAATAAGTTTGAAATAGACGATCCACCTCGAGCGAGCCTTGAATAGTGATTAATGTTCAAATCTTCTCCGTGCGAGAAGAAGAAGCCTTTGCTCAGCCCATGCTGTACATGAAAATTTTAAAATAACTACCAGGGTGTGATTTGTGATCGATACTGATGCCAAAAATGCAATTTGTAAAAATTTTATCTGTCTGCTGCCTGTATGTTCCTTCTAAAAACAAAAACTACTTGACAGATTCTAACGAAACTCGGTGCAATTATTCTTTATATTCCTATGTAGGTTATAGGATACTTGGAAGTCTATGTTTATATACAACCATGTGTTATAGGATACATGAGAACTTTTCATCACGCTACAATTAAAAGGACCAGAGCAGTGAAGGGAAATGTTGGGAAAATGAGAGAAGTTACTCCATTTTTTAAGCGTTCGTCCTTAATGGCTAAAATTAGATAGAAATCGTGTAACACGGAAATGTTCTACATAAATATTTCACCACAGCATATATCTACGTTTTATGGTTGACTCAAAATAACACGTAACTCCTGATAGCTTGGCAGTTCGGAGTATTCTGATTACCTATGTAGGTATATTTGTCTACTCTTACGTCCATGATGCTCTCACCCGTCCCAAATTTAAAAAGTTAACATTCTTCAAAGTCAAATTCAAAATCATTTATTTCAATTAGACCCACACAAGCACTTTTGAACGTCAAACAAAATTTTAAAGATATAGTGTCAGTCTGTCGTTCAGTCCTCTTAGTGAAGCTATTTGCTCGTTCCATAGTGTAGATTCCGATGGAGGAGAACGAGCAAGAAACTCCATGGTTACTCTTTTTAAATCAGTTTCACATACAGATTCTTTGATCATTACCAATTCAATAAAAAAATAATCATAGAAATCGGTATAGAAACACCAAACTAAGTACATGAAATACGCTAAGGATGCGTGCACGTTTGCGTCGCCATGCAACAGGATAACAATACTGTGAGAATGGACCGTTTAGTTATTTTACCGTCTCTGTTTACAGGTAGCCGAATGTACTTACTCAAAATTATAATAACATCCATAAAATAGTGGAGAAATTTAATATCAGCATCGCACCCGAGCGAAGCCGGGGCCAGTCGCAAGCACTGAATAAGCTTGTAATTTTGTTGAAAGAAATGATTGCTACCTATATAAATATTTATTTGCACATCCATTTAGGTAATGAGACAGTGCACTCTATCTATATATATAGATATATGTAACATCTGTTATGCCTGAAGTTATATGCCAATAAATGATTTGATTTGATACACAGCACCCAGTTGCCCAGGCACTACGCCAACCGTGCGATATTTGGTAGCTCAGTGGCGTGTAATTGGAGAAGCTTATTCCCAGCAGTGGTCTGATAATTATGATTATTTCGACAATTAATATCCAATGACAATGAAAAAATATAAAAATAAATCTTTTTTTTTAGTAAAAACTTTGCCCCACTTTAGGATTTTCTCCTGTGTTGTGGGTGTATTTACAAACATACCTACAATGTCACATACACATGATACCCAGACCTGAAACAACAATTTGTGGATCACACAAAGTGTTGTTCCGTGCGGGAATCGAACCCACGACACGTTGCAAGGCAGTTGCACAGCCACCGCACCAACCGTGCACATGTATGCTTTGATTTTATTATTTATCATTTATTAATAATTGCACACATCACGCTTTTTTAATAACTTTACGAAGGTAGCGTCACAGGACTCGAATCTGTAACCTCTAATGACGTGCTATCCGCGGGTCGCAGGCGCAGCTCAGCGGTTGTATAAAAGTGGACGCGAGTCGCCGGCGCCCATCAATGTGTCAGTGATACTCTTAAACGTGATTACTATTTGGTAGATGCTCTCTTTGCTTTAATAACAATAGTGTAGTGTACATACAGACATCAGCCTAAACTGGATTGATTAAAAAACTAAATACGCCTGCAGACGAAGAGGAAGTATTGAACAAAATTTGTCGGGAAAGATTATCATGGTCGCGCTGGTGGTTCTAGCGGTGGTGACATCCACTGCAATTGCAGCGCAAGATACTGGTAAGCTTCATCTAGATTTAATAAGCTATATAAATTAATACCTGGGTGTCTGCACGCGCTAATCTCAGGAAGCACTGGTTCAAATTGAATAAATCGCATTGTATTTGTTAAAAAACATCAAACTACGATTATTGGAAGCCGAGAAGCGGGTAAAACCGTCTAGGAGTCTTATTAAATCATGGGGGATAATAGAGTCCATTTTGATAGACGTCATAAAATTAAATGATAGTTGAAAACGTTATTTTCCCTAACAAGGACAATGTCTATTGTAATTTGTAATGTTTTCTTGTTAAAATAAAGTTTAAAGTGTGTTACAGATTACAGGTTGTTATGGCTAAATGTTGAGATTTCAATTCGTATTAATGCCCTTAAATCCCGAAACAGAATAAAATTCTATACATTCCTCTCTTACAGGCTTGTAGTTCTTCCTTGTGTTAACCAAAGTTTAGTGACTATTATTGCGTTCAGATTTTTATTTAATTAATATTTCATTATTCAAATCGGGGGCAGAGCAGTACGTGAGATTATTTTATTTTTGTAAGGGAAATCATTTGCCCAAGTTGCTTAGGGTACCCAGTAGCAAAATTTAAGGGCATAAATAATAGCCCCTAACGTGGCTTGGAACCAGTCGTGTTGCCTAGTGTCATATGATCCAATAAAGACTTAAAAAATGTCAAATCTTCGGACGTAAAATTGCAAACGGAAATAAGATGTGAAATGCAAACTGCCTATAGCATAATTAATGAGTTATTATCTATTATATTATAATATATTATTATTTATATAGCGCGGTCATTAGCCACCCACTATGGTTTAATACAATGGGTCATTGTAATATAAAAAAGACTTTATGCAATGAGTGTAGGTTTGGAATTACTTTGAACTAGTGACCGATAATGGATGACTAGCCACCCATACTTTATAGATTGCCTTTACTACTTATTGTAGTAGAATCTCTAAAGTCTCTAAAGTTCTTCTTGACACATAATTAGAAAGTAAGGAAATAATAATCATATCAAAAGTATAGTAGCTACCTATTTATTAATGTATGTAGCTGTACGTGCCGAACTATACGATTGTGCAGGTCACCGCCATGATGCTACGTCAACATTATTATAAAAATTGATAAAATTAGCATTTTATTTCTACTAAAGATATTTAGGTACAACGTTTTACATAAATAGTTATTGATTTGTTTATTAATTGCCTGTGGATAGCTAAATTGAACAAAAACTATTTTGGATTTGTACCAAATAAAAGTTTTTGTTGTTATAGTATTTATACTTACTATATATAAAATCTTTTAGTGAGAATTAGAATGTGGACCTTTTTGTTCCTGTTTTAATGAACGCTTATCTATTTATTTAAATAAAGGTATACTAACAGCTTCTGTACCTATAAGTACCTAATTGCAAAAAAGGAAAAACAAAGTTTGGATTCTAAATGTGATAACTAAAGACTATAAAACCGAAAATAGGTACCTACTTTTACAGTGAAAATTATGATACATGCTATTTAATAAAGTAAATAGCTGTACCTATCCCATTTGATTATGATGATGGTGGGCATGGCATATAATAGAAACTACTTAAAATAATAATGTATGTCACAGATGTGGGGTACTATTACGAACTACCGAGGCTTTTTCACCTGGACGACTGGGAGGAGTGCGCGGCGAGAGATGGGAGGTACTGCCTCGGGACCTTCGACCTCATGCGGCATCAGAACGATCGGCTCTACAACGTTATACAGGTACTTATACGTACACGTTCATTAACAAAATATGAATAAAACGAATGTGGAGATTATCAAAATGGCTCACCAGTCGGCTGTAGTATGTACAACGTGTTGTGGATCCGATTTTTGCACGGAACAAGTCTTTATATGATCTACACGTTGTTGTCCAGGGTCTAGGTGTTAAGTGCATGTGAAATTTTATGTCTGTAAACTCACTCACGATAGAGCAAAAAAATCTTCAACCATTTGTGACGCAAGCACAAGATAGAGCTATGTTGCTAATACTAAATGCTTAGGCACTTGATCTATTAAATTTTTCTGTTAGGTACTGGCTAAGTTGAATCACACATCTGTAGTCGCAATCAATATGTTCCAGCACGTGTCAAGGGACAGATATCGGTTCAACCACACGCGCCTGCATCGAGGGCTGTGCCTGCCGTCATCATGTGCTCACTTCCACGAGCATTCTCCAAGAGCACAATTCAGCGCCTGCGTGACCAACATGACACAAGATCTCTACGGCTTGGAGACTAACCTCACAGAACTGCAGTACTGCAAGACAGCTGGAGAGAAAAGGCCCCTGGACCAATGGGACCTCAGTTTTCTGTACGGGGCAGGATTACTCCTGCTGGCCAATGTTTTGGGTACGGCTTACCACGTGATGGCAAGCAAGGATGGCATATGTGAGTGGATTAGTGAATGTTTTTAAGGCTAACATTTGGTCCTGGTATTGTTGTGTTTTGAGCTTAATACCCTACAATAATGTATAGACGTCGTGTATATCCAATTTGTGCACTGCACCACTAATAACTTAACGTTTTGTTATTGGCCTCCGACAGTAATCAAGCAGCTCATGGCCTGGTCATTGGTGGAGAACTGGCGACGACTGACGGCAGACCACAGTAAGGGTGGGGATGCCAGGTTATCAGCTCTGAAGCCTATACAGGGGATGAAGTAATTATGGATTTCATTAATAAAATATCAGCACCTAGAACATGCTATAATGAGGTCCACAACCAATCACTAACCACCATATGTTGCAGAGCCCTGACGCTGGTGCTGGTGATGTTGGCTCACTCAGTGCTTGCCTACCACCTCACATACCTCTACAATCCACGGTTCTTCGAGGAAGTAAGCAACTGTTTGTATTTTTCAGTACTTTGTAATTTGCTATTGAAGGAAGGTACTCTACAGATTAAACCACCGTACTACAATCTGTATATTTTTAGTTTAAAATAAAGTTCAAAATGTATTAAAAGATTCTGACTTTTTGAATACTTAAACGTATTAACAAATTCTAAAGGTCAATTAAAAAACTCAGAATATGTTCATTGATATACCTAATACTTATGTTTTATTTGCTAACAGAGCAGTCACCACATCCTGTCAGCATACTTGCAGAATGGCACATCCATAGTCCAGACGTTCATCATGGTCTCAAGTTTCCTTCTGGCGTACAACCTGCTCCTCCACAGCGCTGATAACCCTAAGAAGCAACTCTCCTTGAAAATGTTTCCCCGTTGCTTGGTGCACAGAATTGCCAGGTAACAAATAGTTAAAGAGTTGTCTCTGGGGTTCACAAATTTTCTCCAAGTACTTCTTTAAGAAAAATAGCAAGATTTTTGATTGACGCATTTGCTTAACAAGGTCACTCTTGGAAACAATTTATTCCTCCCAGATATTAAGTTGTTGTTCTGGCGGAGTATCTTAATCTCATCTTGCAGAGGATAGCTACATCACTGTCTTTAAGCAATCGAATTTAAAGTAATAAACTTTGTGTCTTCATTCGTGTTGAATAATAAATACCATCCCTGTTTCAACAGAATATCACCTTTGTACGTATTCGTGTTGGGCCTGGCCGCAACCTGGTGGGCGCATGCTGGCGACGGACCTCTTTGGAGCCCGATGGTAGAAGATGAGGCGGCGCGCTGCAGAAACAAATGGTGGCCCCAAGTACTGTTTGTCAATAACGTTGTAAAGCCAGACGACAGGTGCCTCATACACACGTGGTAAGTTCCACATGAAAGTATTTTAAACTTAAGGAAAACAATATTTCTGATTTTAACTTTATAAATCGCCACCATACATTATGCCGTTTACCTTCAGCTTGAAATATATAACTGCGTTGCAACATGTTAACGTCGTATTTTGCTATGCCGAGCATTACGCTTGTTGTAATAATTGACTATGTTAATATCCTGATGCTATCATACTGTACTTGTACTGGCCACATTCATCAGCTTGTTACTAGTGGTCATGGTTACTTTACTACAGTACTTATGGTTTTAAGTTATTTGGACGAGGTCTTCGAAATGATTTAAAACGGCCTAGGAGTACCTGGGCATGTTAATAACTGTTACTGATTTAGTGAACTTGCATAAAAATGAATAACGATCTTTTAAAATAGTTTTACTTCAGCTCTATATTGATACATTGGCCAGAGCAAACCCCAGGGGCAAACCTTCTTTCGTAACTTTATATAATTTCCCCAGGTTCCTCGCCGTAGACATGCAGTTATACATCATCTGCGCGGTGTTGATTCTGCTGCTGGGCAGGTGGCCGCGAGTGGCTGTCAAGATCCTGGCTGTCTGTATTTTCGGGTCAATGTTGATGAACTTCGCAATTATATACAACTGGCAACTGAAGCCAATGGTATTGCTTATGATACCAGAGTAAGTGAATATCCTAGTATTAATAGTTAAATAGTTTTTCACTTATCTTTCGAAAAAAAAAAAACTAATTGCTACACTCCGTAATAATGGTATGACAAGAATTCTCCGAAGTTTAAGTTTGGGAGAGACATGCTTCGCCACGAATGGGTCGGCTCTACCGGAGTGATACCACGGCCTCACAGAAAACCGGAGTGAAACAACCACAGCGTTGTGTTTCGCCGTGTGAGTGAGGTTACCGGAGGCTCAATCCCTCCTCAATCCCTAAATCTCCAAATCCCTAATCCCTAAAAGGTCGGCAACGCACTCGTAACTCCTCCGTTGCGGGTGTCCAAGAGCGGCGCTGATTGCTTACCATCAGGTAATCCGTCTGCTCGTTTGCCGACCTATTACATAAAAAAAAGAAGTACTAACCTCTGATACAAAATATTCTGATTTCAAATTAGTTATTTTATCAACACATGTTTAACAAAGAGCACAACCAATTAGTTACTCGTACGCCCAGGTTGATGAGAACACAGTTCCCTGGCGAGCGTTCGTTCACATGGCTGTACTCCGCGCCGTGGGACAGTCTACCTGCAGCACTAATTGGTCTGTTGACGGCCTTCTTGTATCATTGTCATCAGGAGGACGGATACCAGCCAGCGAAGAGTAGGGTATGTAGAAAGTAGAATTTCGGCACCACATTTAAGCATTCAGGTAAAAATTAATGAGATGCCCTTTATATTCCAGTGCATGCGAATACTGTATCGTCTGTCAGTTCCATGTATGTTTCTATGGGTCGTCGGGGGCTACTGGATAAAGGGTGTCACCCATCCCGTGGTAGTAACACTGTATGCGACTGTAGACCGGCCTGTGTTCATGACGCTGACTGCCTTTGCAATGTACGGCTTCATCAATAAAATTGATAGTGAGTATGAGACTTAATTTTTAAATTGTATTAAATGGAAAGGTGGCTATTATTTTTTAAATGTTACAACGCCATGCTTCGGCACTGTAGGGCCGGCCCGGCCGAAAGAAAACCACAGCCTTACAGAAAACCGGCGTCTAACAACAATAACGTACCTGCATAAGTTGTGTTTCGCTGTGTGAGGGAAGTAACTTGAGAACCAATCCTTAAGTCCAAGTATCAACGCGGAGGGAGTGTTACAGAGCGTGGCAATTGGTCGTTGTTTTCAGGTCTTTGGTGGAAGTTCCTGTCCTGGCGAGGCTGGGAGATCCTGGGACGCATGTCTTTGTCCATCTACCTCATACACTGGCTCATATCCCTCACTCTACTGGCGCAACGCACCAACACTAACAGAGCTGCTGTCTTTGACATTGTGAGAATACCAGCCATTCTAATTACATTCACACTACAAAACTAAGTTACTATAAACAGGTCATATTAAACTTATATAAAATTAATCTCTATCTTAATATTTTTGCATATATGCGATTTGTGATGTACCCACTTACCTGGGTATACTTAACTTATATAAGAAATATGTTTACCTTACAGGGATGTCACTGGCTGGGCACAATATTTTTGAGCTACTGCGCAGCCGTACCTTTGCATCTGCTCGTCGAACTGCCAGCCATGAGGTTTTTACAATCTTTTGCCGCATAATCTGTTGGAACTTTAAAATGTTAACATTCAAATGTTTTTAAATATTACTTAGATAATTACATTTACATCATAACTGTAGGTCATTTCATCTGTGATATTGTAATTAAGCTTGTAGTGTTTGCCTCTATTTTCTATTGTTCTATATTTTATGGGTTATAGGCAATAAGTACTAGGTACTCATGTTTATTTAAGTTTTGCAGTAAATTGCGTCAGATGCAAACTAGGTGTAAGAAATCTAGCTATTAGGTAATTGATATTGGTGACAACCAGTACACACAGTAAAGATTCATTTTTGAATCAATGGATGTATATAATAATAAACAAATAATAAAAAAATGTGTTTCATTCTATTAACTACCATAAATTCAAGGCTGAATAATGTGTTATCTTTAAATTTTTCTCTCGTAAACACATTATATCACTAACTCACTAAGAAAATTAATAGAGTAAGGTATCTTTATTTTATTTTAAACATACAAGTACTTACGATGTTGGGATGGTTCGATGTTTCTTTTAACATATATTTGTCCATTCTACACCATATATGAGCTATAAAAAATTACTGTGAGTGCATTGGAACGTACAAACCTGACATTGACAACTGACTGACGTCAGTCAGACGTCTGTCACGCGTATGACGTTAGTTCGTGTGATCACTGGACCAGACCAGTGTTAATAACACGCAAATTGTTGTGATTGTAGGGTCTGTTCCTGCTCAAATTACGTAATTAAGGTGTTAGTGTAGTGCGGAAGTAATGGGAAATCACCACAGCCATGATACTAAGGGCGGGGGAGATCAATCGGGTAGTGGAACTAGCACGCCGCGAGGTTCCCAGCGAGGTGCTGGCTCTCGTTCCGGTTCTGGTGGTGACTTGCAAGGCCTAGCGGAGTCTAAGGAAAAGCCTCCGCCGTCTATGGTGCCCATCGAGAAGCTCGGCAAGGTGAGGAAACACTTGCATGCCCATTTAATTAGCGAGGGTCATCGTCAGGGTTAGATTGACGTTTCCTGTTAGTATGTTTGTTTTGATTCGCGTTGATAACGACAGTATCGGTAAATCTTCGACGTTTGACAGATTTGAGTCGGGTCGCGAATGATTGAATCATGGAATGTTTTTAGAAAACGTGTGACTAACGTGAGGATTCGTCTGAGATTTCTAAATAGATACATGATTGTTACATGAACGTTTACAAAGAGTAATCTCGGCAGTCAAGTGATATTTATGAGTGCTAGATAAAGATGATTCACAAGGATCTGTAACACATTCTTTATCTTAATA
This sequence comes from Spodoptera exigua, assembly GCA_902829305.4. NCBI lineage: Eukaryota > Metazoa > Arthropoda > Insecta > Lepidoptera > Noctuidae > Spodoptera > Spodoptera exigua. The sequence continues at coordinate 192,435 of LR824623.2, forward strand.
TCTTAATCTTGGACTTTTGACAACAAATAACAGGGAATTATGATCTTAATGAGCATTAGCACTTGATACAATGCTGTACAACAGCAAGTGAGGCTTGTCTATGAAACATTACAATAGACAATTCCAGCTGCCACAAAGGTTGGTATTGCTGTAGATGTTGACCTTGGTCATTGTCCTGAGGTCTGACACCACACTGAGCACACAACACAAGGTCGTCTGTAACATTTCATACAATTATGATTTGTTTCAAGTGTCTGTGGAATCATTATTAATTTAACATGATGGCTGTTTGACATGCTGCCTGTATTGCTTATACCAATAATAGAAATACACTGTTCGAATGTTTCAAAAAATAACTGGACTACCTTACTATATGCTATCTAATTCAGTGACCCTAAAATCAAGTATGATTGTTAACAAAATACAAATATTTCCTTTCTAAATTAACAAATTATTTTTGTAAATGTAATAAGGAAATAAATAATTATATTGTGTATGATTGGAAATAGGTAGTTTTGTTTGAGATTTACATGTGTCTGTTTTATTGCAGCTATAACTAAAATTAATTAGAATACAATTACAAACAAATGTAATGCAAGACTCTTTGTTTTTATAATAACTATCATGAGACACATTCCTCATTGCCAAGGGTTGTGTCTTCCTGTTACTTTTACAAACATTTTCCCAAGAATCTTATAAAATCTACACTGCAGCTGCATAGCTGCTGCCATTCATTAATTATTTTTAATTCAAAGTGATATTATTTTATGTGAATATTCATTTCCAGTTTTTAATATTACACCACAACTTTGCTAAGTCTGTTGTTCTTATAAGTTGAAAGATCAACAGGTAGTTGTACTCAACTATCTGTTGATGTGTCATCTATGATGATGTAATGAAATGATATGTACTGGAAAAAAAGAATGAAAGTGTTATAAAACTTTTATACTTTCAAACAACTTTGAACTATATGGGTTGTTCACACACAAATCCTACTATCCTTCTTATAGGTACTATAAATGTGAAAATGTATGATAATGTATGTTTCTTAGTCTTTCACACCAAAATGGCTGGACCCGTTTGGTTAAAATTTGGATATGTTGATAGATGATACCCTAGACTAACAGACACACTTTTAGAGACTTTTTATTCACCACACGGGTAGAAACTAGTTTAAAATCATTTCAGCTCAAATCAGAGACACATACTATCACTAAGTTCTATTCTTAGAACCAGCATTTTAGTATGATATTTGATGACTTCCGCATTATACATATATTAAGAAAGGATTAATGGCAGTACTCTTCATCTGTATTAATGAAAACTTACCAGTTTGCAAATATGTGTTAGCATATATTATCACAAGTTTAAAGTATCATGTGATAGCCATCACATGACATCGTGGCTCGCGTCTAACGAGCGCGCCGCTCCGCCGCGACTCCTCGACGTCGGATGTCGCTTGTCGGTTGATTGAGCCCATGAATACATACATAGAGATGCACTAATTGACGCTCTCTATGTACCGAACCAATTCGCACATTAGCGATTGAATAAATAGTTCGGATTTACAATCGATTACAAAATGTTGATATAATTAAATGATCTACAAATATCTACTTTTTACGATTTTGAATTTATGAATATTAATTATGCACAGAATTATAGAAATGTTTATTTTGTAGTATACTAATGGCTTTAGTTAAGTTTATAGATTGGTGTGACATAATGTAAGGTTCTCTATTTCTCTTATCCAATTAATTGATTCGAGATCATTATAACCACCATGATTCCTTATTTATTCAAATAATGAAGGAGCATACTTTATTTTTAGGATCATAATTAATGAAAACATCTGATATTTTTAGAATTTGTACATAGTATTGGATACAGAAAAGCCAGTGCTTACAGCCTTAGAAATCTGAACCTCAAAGAGCAGGCCGAAAGTGACATGTAATCTTATGATGTTGTGGAACCTATTCAACCAATTATTTTTTTATAGTAGGTTTCCTCATATGATTATATCAAAAACAATCTAGCTTTAATGCTAACGAGTTCTTTTACTTTGACCTCATGGAAGGTCGTACGATGATATCCAGAACACGAAAACGAAATCATCGCACAGATTAGGCGACTTTCTCTCAATTATGTATACAATTGTGTGATAGTCTATCCGCCCAATCATAGTAGATGCTTACCTCTCGATCCATAAATTACTAATTACAAACTCGATATATTTAATCGATTTTGTCTCCTGATATCCAGTTATCCGTTACTCTATGACAACATATCTTAATGTGCGTTAATATCGAGTAATTCGCTCGCTGACAATCTTATCACAGCCCGTGATTGATAGCTGTGATTGTATGCCCTCACCCGCCTCAACGTCGCGTGTCGGTCACAAGCGACTTGTGTTTACGAGCTAAGTAAATAAATTACGTAAATGTGAGTCAAGAAACATTTCAATTATAGAATAATAAACTTTAAGCCACTTAAAACTAAGGAACATTTTGTGGTCCAATACTATAAAAATGGTTTAATAGTTCAGTGTCTTAATTACGCTAAAGTGTCACCATGGAGCGATGGAGACGGGTAATGAGGAACATGCGGTTCTCGATGATGGGCATACAAGTCAGCAGGGTCAAGAAGAAGAAATCAGCTTCTCCTACCTGTAAAGTACGTATGTATGTAGATAGAACTTCTGACAACATCATTCCATGCCTTTATCTCTTCGATGTTTTGATTTTGTTAGGGAGCGTAGCCAATGTAACAGCGATTGTAGATGTGCCCTGTGATATTTGCACTTTTAAACTGGAGGATTCTTCGGTGTTCTTTTTGGGTTTTTTGGCTAAATATGGCTGTTACATTATGAAACCAACTAATAATGTAACAAAGAATCCTATTGTGAAACTGATTGAAAAATAGTCACCATAGACTTTCTTGATAGTTTTTCTCAATCCGAGTCCTACGTATTGGAACGAGCAAATAGCTTAAATCTTTGTTTGATGTTCAAAAGTGCTTAAAATGGTCTATGATAAGAGTCCCGTTGTGACTTGAAACTAGTAGAGCTTTTCTCAATTCATTAACAAGAGTAAATGGTTCTTTTCAATAAATTATGTCACCGTATTGTCTACCCGTCCTACCTATAGTTATAAACAAAAGAATTAGGTATGAATGGATGGATGCTGCTTTTTCACATAAACACTGCTGAACGAATCTCTATATCATTTGGCATAAATATCGAATATAGTCTGGAATAACACATAGGCTTTTAAGGTGGTATTCAAGCGAAGCGGATATCAGAAACTGGTACCTATACTATTATGAAATATGTACAAGTGTCGCGTCCGTAGTCGTTAAGGGCCAATGTCAACCAGTTGGACTACTTCCTCGAACCAGTACGTTGTCGTAAGAAAAAAGTGTCCATCCCTTGTGATTTTCACTTTATCGCCTGTGCCTATATTTTAGAATCTAATTAGTACCTTCAAAAAAGTCTTTCGTGCTACGTAACTACCGGCGTGGCATGAACTGACAGAATTATCAATGAAACATAATTGATGGCTTATAATCATTGTTAATGACCGATTGCGTATTGTGTTCGTACATGCACTTGTGTGTAAATATACTTCATAATAATATATGAATATCGTTTTAAGAAGTGATCTATGGTGACAAAGACTATACTTAACATACTATGTTAAAGAGTTATAACTTGTAAATTTTTTTTATGTAATTTGTCGGCAAACGAGCTGATGGATTACCTATTGGTAAGCAATCAGCGCCGCCCATGGACACCCGCAACGGAGGATTTACGAGTGCATTGCCGACCTTTTAGGGATTAGGGATTTGGACATTTAGGTGTTGAGGAGGGATTGGGGGCGGGGAAGGATTGGGCCTTCATAAATGTACCTATTGCTTATTATCACGCTCAAATTGTAATAATCACATGCGATATTATACCATGCCTGACCAGGCTACTGTGTTTACAAGGAAATGCTCTGTGCAGTTGCTCGCAATCTCGCAGCACTTTAACTCCAAATGTTTAACAGTCCGTGACGCTGCAATCAGCTGATTAACGAGTTTCCATTGTTCAACGTGACGTCACTACTATAAACTAGTGTAAACTCATTTTACGAGAGCGTGCTCTTGACATTGAGCTCCAATGCAGCTATTTATAGCTTCAAACTCCAGCATAATAAACAGATTTTGGGATCATGGCTATCTGTAGCATGTGGCTATCAAACTTTATTTATAACGCTCGAATCCCGCGGCCTTCGTTTACCGGATATTATTAGTTACTTCACCTAGTTCTCATCAAACTCTCATACTACCGGGCACGTTGTTATAGCAGCGGTCTTTGAGGAGTGGCTTGACAGACGCTATGGCGACCTCACCTTCCGCCTGATGTAGTTGCTTCCCGGACACGGCAGCTTCGGTAGGTTCCTGTGTCGGATTCGGCGGGAGGTAACACCCGGCAAGTGTGGGAGAGCCATGCTTCGGCACAAATGGGTCGGCTCGACCGGAGTGATACCACGGCCTCACAGAAAATCGGCGTAAAATAACCACAGCGTTGTGTTTCGCCGTGTGAGTGAGGTTACCGGAGGCCCAATCCTTCCCCTCCCTCAATCCCTCCTAAATCCCTAAATCTCCAAATCCCTAATCCCTAAAAGGTCGGCAACGCACTCGTAACTCCTCCGTTGCGAGTGTCCATGGGCGGCGCTGATTGCTTACCATCAGATAATCCGTCTGCTTGTTTGCCGACCTATTAAATAAAAAAAATACGGTGGAGCATACGGTGGCGGTGTGCCCTGCTTGGGCTAAGCACTGCCGTGTCCTCCGGGATATTATTGGCAGCGGTGACCTCTCGCGCCCGGCATTGGTCGAGGCCATGGTGCGGAGCAAGAGGAATTGGGAAATTGTCTCCTCTTTCTGTGAAGCAGTTATGCTCGCAAAGAAGGCTTACCGTGTGAGGGAGCTATCCTCCTCCTAACGCCCTAGCCTCTGCAGTCAGCTCAGCAGTCGCCCCAGCTGCACCATACACTCCGGGCGTCGGGGATTCAGGGACGATCTCCGGCCACCATAAGGGCGGGTCCGCGGATGTCGAGTAAGGGTAGCTCGCCGCCTGACCCTAGCCAGACCCGAACGTATAGCAGGCTCAAAGAGCCAATAGATCACCACGGACGGGGCCCTACAGAACTGATGTTCAGACCTCGGCCTAAACCAGGAGAAAATACGGGGGCGTTTTAAGCAGTAAGAGTCTGACACTCTCTCTCTCTCTCTCCTTAACCTGGGCAGGAGAAGTCATTTGATGATTTCCCCTGTCAAAGAAAGTGTATGCATCCCTCAGAGACTAGACAAAAAGAATACAATATAGATGTAGCACAATTATGTGTTTTAAGCATCGATCACTAATAAAGAACTTCAATTGTTCTTTATTAGTGATCGATGGTTTTAAGTCAAAAAGTGTTGTAGTTTAGCAGGCGACACATCTTAATATTGCGGGGGTATTCTGCCGGCTGCGCGGTGGTTGGGCAACCATTTGCTTAGAAAGTCAATTTCAGGACATCAGTACTTGTAGACAGAAGTCTAATGTGCATTGTATTTATATCGTGTATCTATATTTCAGTAACGTCTCAAATTGTTTCTGCATACAAATCTTCTTTGCCTATCAAAATAAAACCATCTGTGCAAATATTAAATAATATAACGTTCATATATTTTTAAACTCAAACAGTCTAATAATAAAGATGATATTTGCTTAGTTGAGCATTTTAAGCTTGTCAACGAAAGTCAGGTTGGAAATATAATATTGGTTTTCTTGTTTTGCAGTTACTAGCCCAGAGGTCACAAAAAGAAGATGGAGTCAACGGAGTCACAGAGAATTCTTTCACAGTGAGTGCTAATCGTAATGTCCTTTCACTGTACCTAGGTACTAAGGGTGACAAAAATGCATGGAGAGCTTAAGGTCGACTATTGACTGACAGGTTTTGCATAACGCTACCATTGATAACTAGATGGCGCTGCTTTTAAATGAAAATAACCCTACAAAGCTTGAATACTTTACACCGCAGAGGCACACAATAAGGTTTTTAATGGTTAAAATAATAATTAAGAAACAATAATATATTTATATTGAAATACACATGAATTATGTTAATTTTCTCATTTCCGAGGACTTAATATAGCGCCATCTAAGTCAAGTCAAGCAAACCAATTAAAAGATGGCGTCAATAATTAATAATAGACCATAATAAAAGTTATAAACTAACCCGCATTTTCGATATCATAAAATATGCGATCGGTAGCTCGGATAAATAAGATTGATAGAATAATGAAGTCAAAGGGCACCGGTTCAATTCCGGGTTATCATTTTTAAATTCAGGTTTTGTAACAATGGTTTTTTTATATTTTTTTATATAAAATCAATAATAATAATATTGTTACGTGCCTGACGTCACGTTCCTGACTATGCGGGCTTGGGTTACGGGATTGGATGAAATGAAACACTAATACCGGTTTTCAGACTTTCTATTGCACTTAAGTTACAGCGTCCACGGAGTTAAGTTATCGGCGTTCTTCTTCAGCAGAGTTCGGCCGACTGACACAACTTTGCCGTTCACGCTGACTTAACTCACTTAACTGACTGCACTTCACTATTTCACTGCACTTCACTATTTCACTCACTTTTCTTCTTTTTTCACTTCTTCCTTTTCTTCCGAATCACTTTAGACTTAGAAGTCAACTGCCAGCGGCGAGCCGCAGTTCTGCTTATATACCCCCGGTCAGGTTCTGGAACATTCAATTTCGTTATTCTTTTTGATCGTCATGCCTCCAGAACCTTCCAATAATTTCGCTATTCATTTTTATTTATTCTCCTTCTCACTCTTTAATTTTTCATCTCTTTCACACAAATAATTCCAGAAAGTTCGACAAAACTTCCATCAACTAAAAAACTTCATGTTTACGGCGGGACTCGAACTCGGGGTCTCTGTGGTGTAATCCACACGCCTTACCAATTACACCAACTCGTATTGACAATTCACGACGAAATTTACAATCTCTAGGCAACGTTTGACAACCATCCATTGACGTCATGATGTCAAAGAGTTTGAACCACTTTTCCGTCACACTGCCCCCCTCTTAGATTCGCTCGTCCCGAGCATCGTTGCTGCCGTAATACCTCGCCAACCTGTCTATATGGACAACTTTCAAAGGGCTCCTTGAAGTCTTCCGAATTCTGTAAGTAATGTCATTGATCTTCGTGACTATCTCATAAGGACCTTCCCAACTCGGTTGCAGCTTCGGAGATTTTCCCTTCCTTCTGACTGGATTATGAAGCCAGACCAATGACCCCTCTTCAAACCCAACAGAATTGGCTCGTCGATCATAGCGCGTCTTTGCGCGATCACTAGCTTGAAGACCGGCCTCCCTGATCTGCTCATAAATGTCCAACATTTTTGCCCTTAACTCGCTTATGTAATCGCTAAATTCGGTGCGAGAGTCGCCAGGTGGACAGCCCGATACAAGATCTGCCGGTAATCTCAATTCCCTTCCAAAATTTGCAAATGCAGGCGTCTTTGCGGTACTTTCATGTACAGCAGTCCGATAGGCAAGCAAGAAGAGAGGTATGTAAGTGTCCCAATCTCTCTGATGGCTGTCAACCACCTTTGCTAAGTGTCGTTCCAATGTTTGGTTGAAACGTTCGACCATTCCATCTGACTGTGGATGATAAGGGGTCGTTCGAGTCTTATGGATTCCCAAAAGTTTACAAGTTTCCTGAAAAACTTGGGACTCAAAGTTCCGTCCTTGATCACTGTGCATCTCCAAGGGCACTCCGAATCGGGTGAATACCTCGTTTACCAACTTCGTGGCTACAGTTACTGCCTCTTGATTCGGTATGGCAAAGACCTCCGGCCATTTTGTAAAATAATCCATAACCACTAAAACGTAGCGATTGCCCGAATCAGTGATTGGAAATGGTCCAGCGATGTCTAAGGCTATTCTCTCCCAAGGCATACCAACATTGTAGATTTTCATCGCCCCTCTGCTTCTTGTTTGTGGACCCTTGACAGCTGCACAACTAGTGCATTTCCGGCACCAATCTTCGACGTCATATTTGCAATGCAACCAATAAAACCTCTCCTTGATCTTCACCAAAGTCCTCCTAATTCCCAAATGTCCTCCAGAAGATCCATCATGGAACGCTTTTAATACATCCCTTATTTTGGAACGAGGCACCACCAATTGCAAATGCTCGTCCTTGCCGTTTGTTGATTCCCATTTCCTGCACAGAAGTCCGTTATGCAGCGTAAGGCTTTTCCACTGTGCCCATAAACCTTTCGTTACCGCGCTATATTGGGCGACGTCACTCCAACTTGGCTTGTTACCACTTCGTAGCCACTCCAGTATTGGTTTAATATCTGCATCTCTTTCCTGTTCTAATTTCATCGCATCATCTCCCCATGCCTCGTCAACAGTATCAGTCCTTATCACCTTAAGAAAAGCAGTTTCCTTCTTGGAACAATGCTTGCAATCTTCCACGCATGGGCGTCTCGATAATGCATCTGCGTTGCCATGAATTCTTCCTCCGCGATGTTCGATTTCAAAGTCAAATTCCTGAAGTTGTTCCAACCATCTGGCTACTTGGCCTTCGGGATCCTTAAACTGAAGCAGCCATTTCAAAGCAGCGTGATCAGTTCTAATCAAAAATTTCCGTCCCAGTAAATACTTCTTGAAATGGTGCAGAGTTTTGACTACGGCCAGCAATTCCCTCCTGGTCACGCAATAATTCCTCTCGGGCTTGGATAGTGACTTGCTGAAGTAAGCAATAACCTTCTCCTGCTCACCATCGCGTTGTGAAAGGACACCTCCTATTCCAATATTGCTGGCATCCGTATCTACTACGAATATTCCTTTCGCGCTGGCGTATCCGAGAATTGGTGTGTTACAAAGCCGTTCTTTTAGTTCTCGAAAGGCTTGCTCACAATCCTCGTCCCAGATAAAGGCACGTTTCTCCTCTGTCAATCGATGCAAAGGCTTGGCAATGTCCGAGAATCCTTTCACAAACCGCCGATAATACGAGCACAATCCAAGAAATGCCCGAACTTGCGTTTTGTCTTTAGGTGTTGGCCATTCCTTAACAGCGACAGTCTTGGCTGGATCAGTCTCAATTCCTCTCTCAGAAATAACATGTCCTAGATAATTCACTTCGCGCTTGAAGAAAGAGCATTTCTTTGGACTCAACTTTAAATTTGCTCCACGCGGCTTGTCGAGTACCTTTTCTAATTTCCTTAGATGATCGTCAAAATCCCGTCCAACAATGATGATGTCATCGAGGTAAACTAGGCAGGTTTCGCCCAGCAGTCCCGCCAGCACCTGTTCCATCAAACGCTCAAAGGTTGCCGGTGCATTGCATAATCCAAATGGCATCACCTTAAATTGCCAGAGTCCCTTCCCAGTTGAGAATGCGGTCTTTTCCTTGTCCTTGGGATCCAAATCCACCTGCCAATAGCCGCTTTTTAGATCGAGCGTTGAAAACCATTTCATGCCACTCAGTGTGTCAAGTGTGTCATCGATTCTTGGTAACGGGTAGCTATCCTTCTTGGTTACATCATTCAATCGTCGATAGTCTACGCAAAACCTCGTTGAACCATCTTTCTTCTTGACAAGCACGACAGGTGAACACCAAGGGCTAGAAGAGGGCTCTATCACGTCATTTTTCCTCATATCGTCAATCATTTCTTCAACCTCTTTCTCACGAGCGAATGGTATGCGTCTGGGCCTTTGACGAATTGGCATTGTATCACCTGTGTTTATTTTATGCTTCACCAAACCAGTTCGGCCAATATCACCATCGCTTCTTGAAAACACATCAGAGAATCGAAGAAGTAAATTTCTAGCCTTCATAGTCTCCACTTTTGTCAGACTTTTGTTTTCGTCTAAGATTTTCGTTACAAAGTCTATTCCCGTATTGTCCTTCTTCACAAGATTTTCCGAGCATTTTCTTATCCAGGCCACTTCTTCCAATACGCCCACAGGCTCTCCTTCTTCAATCGTAATTTCTGAATCACTGAAGTTGAATACCGGAATGCGGTTGACATCAGATGACCCCACGACAGTTCTTGCCGGTAGCCATGAGTTTACGTGTTCCGATTTATCAATCACAGCGCACCTTCGAGGTAAACTTCCTTCCCTCCTCCTAGGTAATGCAATTGGTACGAGAGTCTGTGATTTTGGTGCAAGAACAGTTCTTCTTAAACAGCAAACTTTTCCCAGGGTTCCACCCTTCATCGGAATTTCCTCAGTTCCACATAGTAATACTCCAGATTTTAAGTCGATGTTACACTGGTGCCCTCGCAGGAAATCAAGTCCTAGGATGCAGTCATCCAGAATTCTGGCCACAATAACCTCATGTCGATAAACACGTTCCCCAATTTTGATTGTTACATGCAGTTTTCCACTTATCGGTATGCACTGGCCGGTAGCTGATTTCATTTGTAGGCCAACAATTGGTTTAAGGTGTTTCCTGATGTTTTGCTCGAGCAGCCGAACATTTATCACCGTCCTTGAAGCTCCAGTATCTAATGTTAGCTGACTGTTTTTCCCATTTACTTGACCGTCTATCACCAGAGTATTTCCGTCGTTGGTTTGCTTGATGTAAATTGTTGGGGTTGTTCCACTACCAGCCAGCGCCCACCCCGCAGCCCTGGCTGAATTTAAGTTTCCCTGCTGGTCAGAAGTTGAGACCGCCGCGTCCTGGCGGTTCATCTTCTTCGGGCAGTCGCTCCGTATGTGCCCACGCTCTCCACATCCATAGCACATGAAGTTCCGACGGCGTGGAGGTACCTGCTCCGTTGTCGTCATTTCCCGCAGACGTAAGGTACGGGAGATGCCACGCACGGCTTCCACTTCCAATGCATGGGCCAGAGCTTCTTTCATGTTCTTGTGATGGCCCAGATGAACAGCAGCTCGTACTTCTGGGTCCCGAATACCGTCAATGAAGGCTTGGAGAAGCGTGCCTTCAATCATTGACGGAGTCGACTGGAAAGCTCGACGTACAAGTTTCTCGATTTCCACGGACCATTGCTGTAGGCTCTCATTAGCACGCTGAGTACGCTCTTTTAATTGCGCTCTGTACACGTGCTCGAAGTGGCTGTCTCCAAAACGTGCCTCAAGTGCGTCGAGGAGGGCACTAAAGCTGAGATCCCCACTTGCGCCGATAGCTTCCAGCACTGAGAGCGCTTGATCACGGAGGGCCAGGGTGAGGGCTGACTGTGCTTCCTTCTGAGTCCAACCATAAGCCTCCATAAGTGTCTCAAACTGTAGCTTGAACGCGGTCCAGGATGTTGTTCCGTCGTAATGGGGAATCTTGAGCCCTTTCGTTGCGCTTGAGGCCACATTTGAGGTGTCAAAAACGGCTGCAAGACGGCTTCGGCTCTTCAAAGGGCTTGGGCTTGCCACTTCCTGCTTGATTTTGGAGATCTCTTCTTCCACTCTCTCCTCTATCGCCATGACGCGATGTTCCAACTTGCCTAACCCTTCCTCCACTTCTTGTACCCGTTCGACAGCCTTTTGCAGTCCCTTCGTGAAATCCTTATGCATGTCTTCCAAGCGACGCGCTTGCTCCTCTTGGCGGCGAGCTTGATCCTCTTTCAGCTCCCGTAGCTGCTCCGCCTGACAGCGTGCATGCTCCTCTTGGCGACGAGCTTGCTCCTCTTGGCGACGAGCTTGCTCCTCTTGGCGACGAGCTTGCTCCTCTTGGCGACGAGCTTGCTCCTCTTGGCGACGAGCTTGATCTTCTTTCAGCTCCCGTAGCTGTTCTTCTTGGCGGCGCGCTTGCTCTACCATCATTTGCTGCAGCTGTAGCAGTAGATCCACCTGCACAGGCTTGGCTTCTGCATCGCTGGTTTGAGCTGCAGCACTTTCTTCCCTCACACGCTGCGCTTCTGCCATTGCACGGGTACTCACTCCTCTTACGTCCTGCGGCACTAGCGGCATTTTTCTCCAATCCCACTTCTGACACCAAATGTTACGTGCCTGACGTCACGTTCCTGACTATGCGGGCTTGGGTTACGGGATTGGATGAAATGAAACACTAATACCGGTTTTCAGACTTTCTATTGCACTTAAGTTACAGCGTCCACGGAGTTAAGTTATCGGCGTTCTTCTTCAGCAGAGTTCGGCCGACTGACACAACTTTGCCGTTCACGCTGACTTAACTCACTTAACTGACTGCACTTCACTATTTCACTCACTTTTCTTCTTTTTTCACTTCTTCCTTTTCTTCCGAATCACTTTAGACTTAGAAGTCAACTGCCAGCGGCGAGCCGCAGTTCTGCTTATATACCCCCGGTCAGGTTCTGGAACATTCAATTTCGTTATTCTTTTTGATCGTCATGCCTCCAGAACCTTCCAATAATTTCGCTATTCATTTTTATTTATTCTCCTTCTCACTCTTTAATTTTTCATCTCTTTCACACAAATAATTCCAGAAAGTTCGACAAAACTTCCATCAACTAAAAAACTTCATGTTTACGGCGGGACTCGAACTCGGGGTCTCTGTGGTGTAATCCACACGCCTTACCAATTACACCAACTCGTATTGACAATTCACGACGAAATTTACAATCTCTAGGCAACGTTTGACAACCATCCATTGACGTCATGATGTCAAAGAGTTTGAACCACTTTTCCGTCACAATATATAAATAAAATATTTGACGTTTAATATTTATAAAAGATTATTTTAGAATAAAATTATATTAATAAATATATATAAATAACTTTTATAATATGTGCTAACTATTAATGTAAAAGTAACATATTTTTCTTACAGATTAAGGCTAATACTAAGTTTAATTCTCATAAAGGATAACAAATAAAACTATTTTAGTGACATTATAATTTCAGACATTTATTTCTCAAAACATAATATTTATTTCTTTCTTATATAGTGTATACCCTAACGACTTTTCAGCTAACTGACACATTATTTATTACACTTTTTATAAGATTAATAAGTATTTTAAATCAAAATTGTGTTGTGCTAGTCATTTATTAGTTAGTTTTAAACACAATGTTATAATACGATTCTATATGATATGCAACCTTACTTCTGCAACTATTTTACCTCCCCATAAAATTTAACTAAAGTGATTCATTTTGTGCATCATGTTATGACAAAGGCTCATGCAGCATACAGCTTAAGTATTCGTTCCAGAACAAGGAAGAAATTGAAGCTAGACCTTAAATCAATAACATTTCTAATACCGGGATATAGCATTCACTAGATATGGGACGAATTGTTTATAGTAATTAATAAATAAATAATTTATTATTTTGCAATCAATAGCATCTGTAGATATTAATATTGCTTTTATTTTTATTTCTCATATTTAGTAAAACATTAAAATCATTACTGTATAACAGTTGCTGGTTATAAAGTAGTCAATAAATTTATCCTACTAACATTAAGTTTGAACATTTATCCATTACATAAATTATAGCTACCCCGGTCTTGTAATTGTTTAATCCTATAGTCAACAATATCTTTTCTTTTAAGAACTAGTGTAGCCGCCATTTTTATCGATCCTATTTCTCCTATCTCGCTGGGCAAGGAATAATCCGTATGTCTGATTGCTGACTAAACACTTGCACAATTATGGAACATTACACATAGCACAATTTTATTGTCCTTCACGAACGTTATCACTAGCACATCTTTATGACGTCTTTCAGCACATCTATGTAGTTTTCACTGTTTGCATCACTGAAGATGACAATTCTCCAGTAATTTCCCTCATAACCTTGCCCCATAAGTTGAAGCTGGTCTGAGTCAATATCACGTCTTCTGCCAGATCCACTACGGTGCTCCAATGAACCCTCTTCTTGAAACAGCTTTAGATATCCATAAAGTGGCAGTCTTTACCTGTAAGGGACGTGTATTATTTATTATTTTCATGTATCGATAACCATGGATAATAAAATAAATAACAAACGGTCATTTTAGAAGAATACTTACGTTTAAGTCAGTTTCTCTAGAAATTCCAGTATAATTTAAGCTTTGATTATGCAATGCTATTATTTGGGTCCTCGTAGCCATATCAATATTTGAACGCAAACTCATAATAAAAATAAATATTAAAAACTTGTTAAACAAATCGTGACTGAACTCACTCAAAGATAGTAAAGAATGTTATGATTGAACAAAAAGGTTTAATTTTTAACTAGTTAATATTAAATTACCCTCAACTGTTTTGAGATTTATGATCGGGTTAAAGTTGCTCAACAACTTCAATATAATAAACAGTAGGATAATTTTAATACGTTTCAAGGTTACGCAATGGCCTAATGGCTAGTGGCATCGGTTAATTTTATGCTACCGAGTTCGAATCCTGGTTATTGCGTGCTTTGCTTCAAAAAGGTTTGGAATATCGTAGCATTAATTTGTATAAAAAATTATTACATTAATAACTTTGTATCTGATAAAAACTATAAATGTATATTTTTCAATACCACTAGTATACTAGCGCCATCTATGTCATCCATGGTAAATAATTAAGGCGATGAAACGCCGTACAAACGATTTTGATTTGGAATCATCCATGCACTTATGACACTGATAGTACCTCAATAGAGACTAAAGTTAATGTCCATAACATAAGTTATCTAACATAGATTGGTTCATTTTAAAACTAATCCTTAATATATTGCAACACTCCGTGGTCGCATTTGGCGTGTCACTTGGCGAGAAACTCGGAAACTATTGAACGCAATTTCATGTGACTTTCACCAGGGAATAAGCCTTACCCATCCAATACTTGTCTCCAGAAATACCTATTCCCAATGTATCCGGATCTGGCGCGGCATTTCTTCAAGTACATCCATCGCGTGGGCAAATGCAAGAACAAGCACATCCCACTGTCCACGTTCCGGCAGCAGTGCGAAAAGATACTTGCCATGCTGGACGACGCCATAATTATCGAGACATACGTCAGGTACACATACAGATAGCATTTGGATAGCTATTTATGTTCGGTTAGAAAGCGTTTAAGTCTCCACGGAAAATAATTACGCCTTAGTGCTTGCAATACCAGTCATTATTTCCTTTTTAGCAACTAGTAAGTAGACCTCTACAGAGTAAAGACAAATACGTCTCCATTCAGTCTCCATCAGTGTCAGCATCCTATTACCGAGTACAGCGTCATCTGTACCTTGTCACGCAGTCACTCAGCGTCTTTGTCTCGTCGCAGTCTGCAACAATGACGATGACGATCAGCTATAAATAACTGGAAGGTCATCATATCGCTGGTGTTAAGTTTTTGTTTGTAATCGTCGGATTAGTACCGTCAAAGTCATTTCAAACTTCCTGAAATGTTAAATACTTGTCAATAAAAACACTGCGTCTGGCGATTTGGACGTAGCAGGTATCAATGGCAGGCTTATAGTAGCTCATAAGTACATAGGAAGGGCTATACAGGGCTATATGTGCAGGATGTTCGCTGCAGAGACGGACGAGAACATGGTGACCCCGGACGGGCTGCGCAGTCTGCTCTACACCAGCTACAAACTTTCCATGGACCACTACCCTGAAGGGCCGCAGACTTGTCTCATGGTGAGTGGGTGAGGTAGTTCAAGAATGGCAAAAATTACTTCTCAGAAATAAATCAGTTCTAAATTTATTAGCGTAGATTTTTACTTCAGCTGTAGTCTCCTGCAGTAATAAAGTGGCTTACTGCAGCCCCGCAGGATGTATAACTTTTGGTATTTTATGTTTAGATCAACAAGACGTTGTCGGTGGTTGTGAACGGATGCTTCAACAAAAAGGACATGCACAGCGTCGGCTTCGTCGTGCGCTGGTTGGAGGAGCACTGCCACAGACTTATATTCCCGGTGCATAGGTAAGTAGGGAATCTTGAGTCCTTTGGCGGATGACGTAAGGTCCGACGAAGATCACTAAGTAAGCAATAGTGTTCTGCAACGAACTTGTTAGTACGAGGAAGTCCACGAGTGATGTGTGTGGGTACTGGCAGGTACTGCGTGCACATGCTGGCGACGCGGCACCGCGACATGGCGGCGTGCGTGGAGTCGAGCGGGTCGGGGTCGGGGCTGGAGCTGGCGACGCCGGTGCTGGAGCGCGGCGCGTGGCAGGCGGCCAGCGCGCTGCTGCCCGTGTCCGTGGCCTGGCTGCTGGCCGGCACCGCGCCGCCCCTCTACTCGCGCCCCACGCAGCCCCCGCCGCAACCCGCCGCAGGTACGACACGCTACTCACAACCATTTATATTTCTGACATAAATAGACAGGAACATCTTCTCGCCCAGCGTGAGAACAATAAAAATTCGGCTATGCTCTTTTAAATAAAATGTATTGTACCGAGTCCCAAGATACCCTCTTCCTCCGTTCTCCCCTATCAAAATACTTTTACTTTCATGCAACTCCCGCTCAAAGTATAGGTACTTATCCTCTTTGATCACTCCCGTCCACTCTGTCCTTCCTGTCCACGTCATGGTATACGAGACTGTCAAGTGTGGGGTACCGTATAGTGTAGTATTGTGTATCGCCGTCAGGCGGGGGCCTGGCGTCGGCGGCGTGGCTGACGCGGCTGGTGTGTGCCGTGCCCTCCCACTGGGCGCAGCTGTACGCCTCGCGCGACCACGGGCTGGGCGCCAACCGGTTCCTGCATCATACGCTCGCCTACAGGTACACATACTTAGCTTACTTCACGCCTCGCGCGACCACGGGCTGGGCGCCAACCGGTTCCTGCATCATACGCTCGCCTACAGGTACACATACTTAGCTTACTTCACGCCTCGCGCGACCACGGGCTGGGCGCCAACCGGTTCCTGCATCATACGCTCGCCTACAGGTACACATACTTAGCTTACTTCACGCCTCGCGCGACCACGGGCTGGGCGCCAACCGGTTCCTGCATCATACGCTCGCCTACAGGTACACATACTTAGCTTACTTCACGCCTCGCGCGACCACGGGCTGGGCGCCAACCGGTTCCTGCATCATACGCTCGCCTACAGGTACACATACTTAGCTTACTTCACGCCTCGCGCGACCACGGGCTGGGCGCCAACCGGTTCCTGCATCATACGCTCGCCTACAGGTACACATACTTAGCTTACTTCACGCCTCGCGCGACCACGGGCTGGGCGCCAACCGGTTCCTGCATCATACGCTCGCCTACAGGTACACATACTTAGCTTACTTCACGCCTCGCGCGACCACGGGCTGGGCGCCAACCGGTTCCTGCATCATACGCTCGCCTACAGGTACACATACTTAGCTTACTTCACGCCTCGCGCGACCACGGGCTGGGCGCCAACCGGTTCCTGCATCATACGCTCGCCTACAGGTACACATACTTAGCTTACTTCACGCCTCGCGCGACCACGGGCTGGGCGCCAACCGGTTCCTGCATCATACGCTCGCCTACAGGTACACATACTTAGCTTACTTCACGCCTCGCGCGACCACGGGCTGGGCGCCAACCGGTTGTATCACGAGCAGTTGTATCATGTCATGGGAAGCACTTAACACAGCCTAGACGTCACATCATTAGAGGAGTTACATTATGTGTTGCCATGTGCCGCCGAATGCCTTTGGGGAATTATACAGTATAGTAATAATATGATATGTTTGTGTGTCTCGCCAGAGGTCCGACGATAGTGCTAATATCTGGCGGGGAGCTGGTGGTGGCGCTCTGCGCGCCGCAGGAGTGGCGGGAGACGCACCAGTACTGGGGGGGCGCTGATACCGCGCTACTGCAGATACAGCCTACGTACGTACTTAAACATGCTATAAACTGAACTTACTAAAATTACTGCAAAAAATATGAACTGCATAATCATTTTTCATCTTAATTCTCCACTAGAACTGTTTATACAGCTTTATTCCCTAATATGAAGTTTATAACCTTTCCAGGTTTTCAGTAGTAGAGAAGGGTCCGAAGATGTTGTACCTGAACACCACTATCCGCGGCTACCCGAAGGGGCTCCGCGCTGGGTCGGACCCTCGGAAACCCCTGCTCATTATACCCGAGGACTTCGACTCCATCACCTTTAAGGGAGTGCCTTACCCTCTGGAAACTATTGAGGTAAACTATACAGTATTCGTTTAATATTCAAATGTTGAATTTATAACAATCAAGCTACTGTAAGTACTTCAATACTGGCATTTGTTGAATTAACAAAATGAATGCTATGTATACTAATATTATAAAGAGGAAACTCTCTCGGCCTTATTACAAAACATGGTTTTACTTTAGTCTAGGACTAAACCATTGAGCCAGTTGTCGTATTTCGAATTGAAGGTGGATGACAATAAGATTCAAAATTCAAAACCCGGCTCAATAGTTTAAACCTGGACTAAAGATAAACCTTGTTTTGTAATAAGGGGGTCTATGTTTATCTGTAATGAACAGGCACAAAAACTAATGGACCAATTTAAAAAATTATTACTAGTAACGTAGGCTATATTTCATTTTGAAATACCTTAAAATATGGTTCCGTAATATATTTGGGATTTTTGGATTCAACATCAGCCAGAATGTTACTCTTTAAGGGTTTATTTTGCTTTCTTTTTGAGATATGCAAACATGTCACAAATTCTTTCTTCTCTTGGGAATGTCGCTCGACAACTTCAGGCGACTTCAACTATCTAAGGCCTAAAAATTGAGGTTGAGTTTCTTCTTTAATATGTATGAATCGCAATTTCGTATTATTTTGCGTTTTAACGTATTGAAAGTTTGTCGGTGTGTCCAGGTGTGGGGTTGCGGCGACCAGTCGTCCCGCGAGGTACAGCTGGAGATCAAGAAGTGGCAGGTCAAGGAGGCTGAGAGGCAGCGCTGTGTGAGATATTTTGCTTTTTTTTTATATATTTTATTTTCAAAATCAATGAAGCAATTAAGTGGGTTTTGGCTTGAAAGAGTTGGCTCCAGTGGAGTATTATTACGAGTACCCAGAAAACGATGTGAAACTATGTTTGCAATCCATGGTTCTATTTAAATTGTAAAGTTTTATGTGTAGTATTTGCATTTTTGAACGTTTTTTTTCAAACGTGTAACTGTTTATGTGGGTACAGGCATTTTAGAATGAACGCTGATTTTTTTTCGATGGTATACCACAAAGTCAAAAATTGGTGTCATGTTGTACATAGAGAATAAATATACTAGTGTACGTGTAGGTGAAGCTGTCGGCGGCGGACTGGATCGAGCACCCCGACCGCTACCTGCTGGAGCTGGCCGGCCGGCCGCAGTACAACAACTCCGCCACATAGGACGCGGGGCAGCCCCCGTCTGACAGGTCTTGGCGCAGCACTTATACATCAACTATTTTGTATAATTGCAACAAAAAGATTAATTAAAATATGTAACTTATTTATTCTCTTCAAGTAGTACATTCGGAGATTCAAATCAGCGTATAAATCTTTTGTTGATATGTATTTCTATTACAAATGCAATTATTTTCCATTCGAATTTTCCAAGCGCTAAACATTCGATCCTTAACAGTTAAACAGCTTGAAGTAACACCTGAAAAGCCTTGTGTGTACCACAAACCGAATGAATACAACTCAATGTTTTACTCATGCTGTTTGTGCTCGTATATCGCTTCTTCTCTTATTGTTAAGAAAATGAGTGTATGTATGTACCTACATATATACTTTTATGACTGGTTAACACCAAGTCGGACTAATTATCCTACATATGTAACATTAGGCATATAGCCAATCACGTTATTATAATGTGTTTTCATAAAAGTGTTGGGACGACGATCAAAATCAGAGATAACGTCACAAAAATCACGCAAATAAGCGTACATAAGAAATCCCAACAGACAACAAGTTTTGCTTAATCCACGTTTCTGGCTTTAGGGCACATTATTTTCTAATCCCTAAAGGTTTTCAGTGCTCAACAACCGAATATAATATTGTAAAACGACATATTTTTATGAACAATGATTTGTTATGAATATTTAAATACAATATAGTATACATACAGTGATATTATGGGGTCTGAACTTATGATGTAATTACTAGAGAAGCCAATTAATGTTGTTTCTTTGTTTGTCAAAGATATATGGATGAGGTGTCTTGCAGAGCTTACTTAGCTTAGCCATGACTCACACAGACATACCAAAAAAATAATACCATTATTACAAACTCGAACATATTAATGAAACTTAGCTAGGATCCAAATCAGAGGGAGGTTTTCTATTCTTGAGTTTTGAGACCCTGGCTTTTCATCCATTATGCCACCTTGTAGTTATGGCAGTGAAGGTTTATAATAGAATGGTCTTTAAGGATCAAGTTACGCGTTGTAAGACACCGTCAGTATGCGTGCTTCCCATTGGTCGGCCTTTCATGGTACATGTAGACTTGCAACTTTGAGATATCGTATAGTTAATGTGACTCGTTGCCAGTGTTGAATATTTATACACTATGATATGTATGTAATTATATACATAATTAACTATTATTATAACATATCTAACATTATTTTAAATTATAAAAATGAAAGTTAAATCATAATGGTATGTTAGGCATTTAGAAAGAATTCCAAATCTAGCATTGGCATCCGCCATTTTGTGCAAACTTCAGATACATCATGTCAGTGATATTATTAATATCTACTTTCTGAGACACATTACAAGTATATGGATATTTGCATATCACTGTGATTAACAGCCGAAACAAATCCCGAAATTAGTTGTATTTAAGTTTGCTTAAAAAACCATAGGTGGTTTTAAGCCGTGAAGCCAGTCATGAGCTAAACAAACAATAGATACTTACTAGTTGGTTGGCTCAGTCAAGCGCAGGAGAGAGAACAGAGTAGTTTTTAGTCAGTAAGACTGACACTCTCTCTCGCCCCACAAGGGCGGGAGTAAAAATATGATAGTATCCCGCTCAAAAAAAAAGCCGTTATTATACAATCTTAATAGAAATATTTCCGTTTTAATGGATTTAAATACATTTTGAATTAGTATGTCAATATTGTTGCACAATTCGTACCTTGTATTTTCATACTTCGTTAAGTACTTATATTAGTTCGTACTTAAAGATGTGTTCTGATTTCCCCTCATGAAAAAGTTGTTAGTAAAATGTTGTTGAGAACTAGTATAATTTGTTACTATGTTAAATATACACTGAAGAGAAATGTCAAGGGACATTGTAGGTACTCAATGCGACGTAAGCCCTCTTCGTAACTAGGCTGAATATTCGTGATACCTAAACTGTGGCAACTGGCAACACATTGTAAGCCCTAACCCGTAAGTGTTGCCTGTTAAAATATTATATGTGGCAATATTGTCTTTGCCAATTATATTTATTACAGTTTTTGTTTACACACAATGTATAGGATAAAAAGTAAGTGCTAATCTGTTTGTTTGTGAGGCCACATGTATGGTATAGGGTTAAGGATGATATTTATAACTGTGTGGGTATCTCAGACTTAGGTTAACAAGTTCAATTGGTCAATTTGATGACATTGGTTGTCAGTGAGTTCTGCCGGTCCTATTTTAAATAGTTATTCATAGTGTAAGCCGATGTGGCTGCTACACTGAGTTGTCACCAAAGTAACTTACGTAACGTAAGAAGCATTTCAAAAGAACGAGCTTCAAGTTTATAAACGTTCCTATCGTATAAGCCATAAACGCGAGTCACTTAGTAATAACACACATTAGCTGTGTTATATTTTATTTTGTTATTTTATAAATGGACCAAAATGTTTTAATAATATTGCACTAGACTAAGCGGAATGTTTTTGTACATAAGAATAAGTTTTACGATCTCAAACTTTTGGCGGGATTTTTTATTCAACATCTTTTGTCTATGTCGAATAAATTCTAGGTTTATGGTTGTATGTGACATTGTAATAGATCCTCGTCGCTCGTGACTTTTTAATTGATATTATTTGAGATCGCTAGTTTCTGTGTTCAGTTGTCGTGCAAGAACATGTTTAAAGACATCACAGGCATCAGCTTGACGTAACACTGCACAGTCATTAACATGCGCTTCGTTACATTGTATTGTAGGTGCTATATTAATGCTTTTGTTGATAAGGATTTTGTGTATTATACATGTAAATTGTAAGAATAAATCAAATATTTTATTACATTTCTGTTGTTTTTATTTACCTTTGTTTTATTATAGGTCGATTTATTAGAGAGATAGCTTGCTTGTTGTATTGAAAATATAATCGTACTAGCTACTCTCGCGCGGTTTTACCCGCTGCTCGGCTCCATTTAGTCGTAGCGTGATGTTTTATAACCTATAGCACTCAGGAACATTGTAGCTAGGTATCTATCAGTAAAAGAATATTACCCCCTACATAATATTAGTATAGATATAAAGCATGTTAACGTTATGCCGTTGAATCGCCGTATCGCCGACCGCATTCAGCGACGAGCCGTTCAAATCGTTGACAGCCCTGATTTATCAATCCGGCTAGACACTTTGGCTTCTTTCTCTCTGTCTGACTCCTTGCTATGCTTCGCATATCGCCTATATACCGGAGAGCGCTTCGAGGAATAGCTCGGTTTTATCCCCGCCGCATCCCTAAGCCATCGACCCACGAGAAAACAGCATCATCCCCATCATATAGTTGGTTGGCAGTTAACAACTGTGCGATTTTAGCGAAACTGTACCTCACACAGCAAAACTTTGGAATGACCTTTCGTCGGCGGTATTACTGAACCAATACGATCTTCAAACCTTCAAGAAATGTGCGTTCTTTTAAAATTCCGGCAGTGCTGGTGTCCGTGGGTGGCGCTAATCACTTAATATCAGGTGATACGTCTGCTTGTTTGCATAATATGTATATTCCATAAAAAAAGTAGAATGCACAAGTGCTAGGTAGTCCTTTTTTTACAGTACAGTACATTACTCAATTTTCATTGGTTACTTAATGATTCCATAAAGACGGTACACACCATCATTAGGCTATAACTGCTTACTGCTGAAAAACTTTGAAAAGGTCCCTTAGCTTGCTAAAGCTTTAAATCTTGCACAGCTTGTAAAGTTTGCACTAATCTATAAAATGCAGCACGTGTGTGGCAGCACTTTATTTAAATTCTTAAGGACTGGATTGTAACAATTAATACATTATTGGCTCAATGAGCAGTCCAATGTTAGTAGAACTAAATGGAGTGTGCGTGCGCGTCTTCAGCTGTGTCCGAAGATGGAGTTGGTGGAGCGGTGCGGGCCTCTGCTGCTGGCAGTCCCCCCCCCCCCCCTCGACCTCGGTGACGAGGCGTTCTCCTTCCAAGCTTGGTGCGCCAGCTATGAATCACGCCTTGTGTGCGTGAAAAGGCAAATTTCATTTTTTTTTAGCTTTTACAAGTTTTTCTCATTATATTTTCTTTCACCTTAA
This sequence comes from Spodoptera exigua, assembly GCA_902829305.4. NCBI lineage: Eukaryota > Metazoa > Arthropoda > Insecta > Lepidoptera > Noctuidae > Spodoptera > Spodoptera exigua. The sequence goes on from LR824623.2 coordinate 215,806, forward strand.
ACTTAAAAAGCTGCTGCAACGTCACACATATCATTTCCACGTTTCCATGCAAATATTGTACTTCGTTTCGCGACGGTGTTTTTGAAATATTTAATTATTCTGCATTCATTTCAGAACGCGTCACACTTGACATTGACAACTCATATTAACAGTGACAGTGACATAACATGTGCTGTTGCAGAATGACATGAAAATGATGAAAATGATAAACAAACTGAAACTTGGACTCTGATGGACCGTGGACTGTAGTTTGTAGAGTTAGTTTATTAGCAGCCAATTGTGATATAAAATAGGATGGCGGTGTACGCGGCTCACTTGACGCGGACGCTGCAGGGCACGCCGACCGTGTTCCAAGTGACGGCACAGGAGGCGCTCGGATCCACCGTGAAACCTGCGCTACGTAAAGTTGTAGAGGTATGCCATCAGCTGTATATATAGTGCACACACTTTGCTGTTACTAGTGTGTAGTAACAGCAAACTAAGCCCCTAAGACGACCCACTGACCCTAGAGAGAGACTAATAACGAGCTATTGCTATATAAATGTTAAAAAACCGTAGATAACTAGTTAACTAATATGCAATAAAAGTTTTGTTCTCAGATAGAACTCATTAGGTTTAAGGACAGACCAAAATTAATGATAACTTGGTTCTTGATTTACTTGGTCAAACTAGGTTGTTTGTAATTTATTTAAACAATATGCCAATCAGGTATAATGAAAGAAACAACTCACTTTCGTTATACTTTGTAGGTTTACAAAGTTTCTGCTAGAAGCTTCGCCCGCAGCGCTTGGCTAAAGAGTACCCCATGTTTTCTTCCTGGCAAATTCCATTCAGATCTGTTCCCTTGTTTTACTAATAATCTTGTTATAAGAGATACACAACATAACTTATCTGTGTATTTAAAAAAGTTAGAAACACAAACTAAATGAGACTCGATGGTCTGAGGCTAAAGTAAACAGGAACACACATTTTGTCTGTAAGCAAGTAAATAAATTATTCCAAAGATAGCTAGAAAGAATTTAAAACAAAAGCCACATTTTATAATGTAGTAGTGTATTTATTTATGTACTTTACATTACTTATCTTATTTTAAGAATACTTACATAATTTATCTTTATTATTTTTTAGATATGGTTGTTAATATTGCTATTCTGTCAATATATTAATTTTATATTATGATAATGAAAATTTACAACCATCTACTACGACTCGTACTATGACTGGGTTGCAACCCAGTCATAGTACAAAACACTTTTGTGAATTTTGATATCAAAACAGAACGATAATATTAACCAGAATAAAAAAAAAACAAGAAGAAATAAAAATATCAATAAAGGGATTAATGCTTAATATTTAGCCCTCGATGGCATTATATTGCATTAGGTCTAGTTCAAGAAATAACTAGTTCTATCTATATTCTAGTTCCTGTCAGTGACATATCCCACAAAGTTTGGGTGGTGCCTGCGCTGGTATGATGAGCTGTATCTTCTGTTTGACACCTGCCTGCAGTACGACTACCTCAAGCACTATGGTGAGCTATCTATATTTATATAATGTACCAAGTAAACACACCAACTTACTTTAATCTTACCAACAGGTTTTTAGAGTACTTAATCTAAACAATAAAAATTGAAATGTAAAAAGTTCTTAAATAGATTTTAAACTTGATAATTTTACTAATTAAGTTAAAACTGATAGAAGTAGAGAGTTTCGTTGTCTTTGTGCTTGACACTTGTTTCTTTAAATTTTGCAGTCAATATTTTGTATACAGTATACAGTCTTTCTGTACCAAACTCTAACTAAAGCACTATTGTGTAATAATTCTTTTAAATTTCAGCGGCTTCATTTTCCGAGAGTTTCTACGACCTCCTGCGAGTGCCGACCGCCACGAACGAGTTCACGACGGGGCAGCAGCTCCCGGTGCACCTGGAGCGAGCCTCGCTGGCGCTGCTCGTGCTCGTACCCTACCTCGAGGACAGGATCGAGGCCATCGTAGAGCGCTGGAGGGAGGACGACGAGGATGGACGGCTTGGTAAGGTAAGTCATATCTAGTTACTGACATACTCAGTGCCAGATTACCGACGACGTAACAAAGAGAGATAGATGGATAGATTAGATGGCGCTAAAACAGCGTGAGTTCTAATAGACTATTTTAATTGCAGCTGTTAACAATCAAATGTTAAACTTGGCATTTATAAATGCCGAATTTGTTAATGATCTATTAGCGATTTGTGAATTGATCTATTAGCGCATAAGCCTGTGTTATAAGGGCTATTATGCCAGAGTTTTTCTTCTGAACTCTTTTTTTTACCCTTTTACTACGTGTTACTTGTGGCAAAATTCAGTTAAATCCATGCATCTATAAGCAACAAAATTAAATCGATGGCCGTTGCCAGTTACTTCCCTGGGGATTCGGCGGTACTGAGCCCAAAACAGGGCACACCGCCACCCTATGCTCTACCGTGTTTTCCGGATAGTCTTTACAGTGTCGGCACTCGGGCATTTCTTCTCGTTAAATCCGAAACAGCTATCTTTGGCCGGTAAGCATCTGCGTTAAGTGAAAGGTGAGGACGTCATCTCCCTAACAACTCTTAAAGAGGGATTTTACTCTACTAGTGGGATTAGACTGACTAGTATGATTTAAGGGTTATTGAGAGCAATATATTGGTGTCATAGTCGTCAGCGGACAGCGCGCGGCGCGCGGCCGTATTCGTGTGGCGCGCGGCGCGCGTATTGTCCCGTGTGTGTCGCGCGGCGTGCGCGGCGCGGTACGTGGCGGGGCGCGGCGCCTCGCACTCGCCCGCGCTGGCGCTGCTCGGCCTCAGCCTGCGCCCCGCGCCGCCTCGCCCGCCCTCGCCCTACACTTGGGGGGACCTCGTGCGGAACCTCTTCACTGGACAGTTTAGGTGAATAACATTTTTATAGAACCTATGTACTTTAATATTTACCAATAATTTATTAATATTTATCAACTTCAAAAAGAGGATAATTATAATTCAAAGTATTTCCGTAATTGGCCTAGCTTTTTAGGAATCTTTTGTTATTGAATGTGAAAGTACCAAAACCTAATGTTGTACTTTGTTTAATTTCATGAAAATGAGTTTTTAACAATATTATTGTCATTATTGTAACTATTAAGTTTATAAAATAGCAACATCATATTTTGACCCTCTCAATATAGCCCTGTAATGTTTATCTCTCATGCCATTTGCGTAAATAAAACATGACGAGTGAGAGTGTAAGATGTGAAGTAACGAGTGTGTGGTGAGGTAGTGGCGCGGAGTGGTTCCCCCTGGTGGGGGAGAGTGCGCTGCGCGCGGTGGAGTACGGCGCCTTCGTCGTGCAGTTCCTGCGCTGGTGGGACTCGCGCGCCACCACACACGCCGCGCTACCCACGCCGCCCCCGCCACAGGTACATCTATACCACTATGTTTAGACCAGATTACCAGTATGACAGCCATTTCATTTAATATTCACATTACTGCCTGAATTATGGATTAAGTTTACCATGCCCACATTGTTCATTTTTGCTTAGGATCCATGTCAAATCAAATAAGTGAAAGTCTATTCTGCCGGTTCTTAGCAAAAAGAATGCAATTTGAAAAGTTAATACTATCTTGGAGGATTCATAATTTTGATAATCATTTCATCTTGCATCAACAACCAATACGGTTTCACTGAAGGTTGTACAAATAATAGTCACTTTAATGAAGGATATATTTAGTACTTGAGAGGAAGCACAGAATGCTTTTGCGATCTCTGGAATGCTTTTGATTGCATTGAACATAAGACACTTGCTGAAATTCGGTCATAACGGAAATAGACACACCGCGCTCCGTCTATTAAAATAATATTTAAAGAATCGGCAGATAGTTACATGTCAACAGTTCTAACTCACAAGGATCTGAGATGAAAAAGAGCGTTCCCCAGGGTTCGATATTGGGTCCGTTTCTCTTAATTATTTAATTCGTTTATGTTAATTACTTGCTATTTTATTTAGAATTTTAAATGATAAATATCCTATCTGCGCTTATAACGTAAGTATTATGTACGTCGGGAAAAGTGAAGATTTTTTTAAAGAGTAAAAAACGAGCTAGAAACTCCATGGTTACTCTTTTTCAGACAGATTTGCCGTAACGCATGAATACTTAAATATTGAATAGACACTTTAAATTGAGCGCTTCTTATTGAACGTTGTAAAACTTGTAGCGAGACGAGCGAGCGGTGCGCTGGAAGAACAAATGCCCAATATGTCTGCAGTCGTGGAAGATACCAACCGTGCTGCCGGTGTCTGGGTGAGCTGAATATTGTACATTATATAGATTTGTTGCTAGCCGCCCGCCTTCCTTCACAAGGGTAACCAATCAAGCTGAGTTTTTGGGGTTAGCGCAATAAGGCGTTGCGGCCTCGGCCTAGAGCAGGAAATGGAAGTAGGGCGGATTTTAGTGCGGTGCGGGTTCGATACCTGGCAAGTACCGTTTGTTCCTTGTACCTTCTGGACACCGTTGACAAACGGTAAAGGAAAACATCGTCAGGAAACCTGGATTAATAATTTCAATTAATAAGTGTGAAATCGTCATTCCGCCTTGGGTAAGCGTTGTGATTAATGCTCATATCTTCTCCGTGTGGGAAGAGACCACTGAGACACTTTGGTCAGCAGTGGGCACTTATAGGCTGATGGTAAATAATATCAATATGGATCCCTGCAAGTTGTAGGTGTAACTAAGTATACCCCCGCAGCTACGTGTACTGCTACGCGTGTATATGCCGCGAGGTCCGCGCGCGGCCGCAGTGCCCGGTGACGGCGCTGCCCGCCAGCGAGGCCGGCCTCGTCAGGCTCTACATCGACTGACACACTGGGGCCTCACACTATTTACTGACATCACACTCATTGTGAGTACTGGACAAACTATTTTTTATAGTTATATTCTATGTGAAAACATTATCTAAGTATAATTATTTTTTTATCGATTAATTGGAAATGGTAGTCAAAGTCAAAATCATTAATTTCAATTAGACCCTTACAGACCTTTTGATAGTTCAACAAAATTTTAAAGATTTAAGTGTGTGTCTGTCTGTCGGTCCTCTTAGTGAAGCTATTTGCTCGTTCCAAACTGTAGATTCCGATGGAGAAGAACGAGCAAGAAACTGCATGGTTACTCTTTTTTAATCAGTTTCACATACAAATTCTTTCTTACATTATTTAATAAGCGTTTGTTGCATTACTAATGCTATACTTCTTAATCACCGCAGGATGGAGGCTGGAGTCTGGAAATAAATTCAAATAATATCTTATAGGTATCCAATATTTTCAATTGTAAAGGAACTTAATTAGTTGACTAGTGCCATGTCACATTCATTCTTACAAATGTAGTCTACTACTAGGTAGTCAAGTTCTATGCAATAGTAGGTCTGTACAGTCAACCAATGTATATCTTGACCTACTAAGTGACCTTGTCTTGATGAATTGTATAAAATCGTCTTTATAATTAATAAAGTACGACACAAGACTAAAACATAGGGATGATGACTTATTTACATGTTAAGGACCGTTTTTTAAATTAATTCAAAATATTAGTTGCGTTTTCTCGTTTCTTGCGGAACTAAATATTATACTGAGCGCCGAATAACGCCCGTATACACATAAACTTAAATCATTTTATAAAAGTATTACTTTCATATACGAAAAAAAAGTATTTTAAGTATGGTTCCATTCCTCCCTGATCCATAAATTCCTTATTCTCAAAATCCGACAGGGTCATGCAACTCCTCTGTTGTTGCGAGTGCCCATTGACAAAAAAGGAGTGTAGGTAATGTTTTTCATTTTCTAATTCAAGAACTAATTCCATTTTTGTTTGTCCTGTCGTTATTCCTATTATAAAACACATACATACGTGTTAGTACACGAACATGCTCCTAGATAGCTGTTGTAACCAAAATTATCATTATACAATCCGGGTTAAGCCCGGAGGTTGATATGTAGATAGTGATCTAATGGGTGCTACCGTTTTTTGCACACTAGATGGCGTTAATGTGGATCTTCCCTTTTCATCCACTAGTGAATCAGCGAGTTTGACATAATTGGACGTTCACTGTATTGACGCTACATTGATTGGACAAACCCGATCTCTTAGTAGATTTTTGCTTTCTGATAAACAAAGAAATAGTAAATTAATTTCATGATTAAAGTTTCTCCATTGATATTTCACAGAATGTTATTGGAACAATAAATGAAAATATTTATCTATTAATGTCGGTCGTGGTATTAGACTTTATTGTTTGCCAAAAATAAGTGCATTATGTGTGTATGTATATAAGATATTATTATAATGTATAATGAGTATCAAGGTGTTATTTTTGGACGAGTTAGGTAAATGGTAATGGGAGTCTGTGTTCTTAAATTATTAATTTGAACCTCATTCCGTATGTGATAAGGTTTGTTATTTAATTTGTATATAATGTTTTTATATACTTAGTTGCAATGTTTTATTGTGTAAGTTATTACATTAATTTGTTATGTAATGTAAATAATATTATGTGCCTATAAAATTTTGTTATTTTTTTATAAATAAAATGTGAAATAAAAGATTTCATTTATTTATTTTAGAAACGTATAACAAATGTTTGTACTATCAAAAGAAACAATATTGTTTATGATGATATCAGTAAAATTACAGACACACAAATAAATATGCCTGCGCATTATGTACTTGGTCCATTATAATTCACAAGTGACGTGCATTGAGAAGCACCGAGTACGTCGTATGTTGTTCTTTCACCCTCAGTGGAGGGACAGGGGAGTGGACTAAACTCTCCCCCAGTGGGGATGAAAGAAAAACGTACTACGCAGTCGATTCTCATTGCACGAGATTTGTACTCACCACGGATGAGTCTTGAGTATAACGTGGTAATAGTAGGTATTTTAATAAAACATTTTTCACTTTTATAAAACTTACGAATATGAGTGCAATGACAAAACAACATGTGTTTAACAAAACTTAATTAGGATTTAGAATATCAATAAAAAAGTTATGTAAGTACTATATTACTATAGTAAACACAGGAGTGAGGAGGTCACAGGTACTCGACGTCGGAGGTTATAACCCCGTGCAGGTAGTGGTGGGACAGTTGGCGCCCCGTGGGGGCCACCAGCACGAGTCGGGGGGTGCCCCCCACGTACACCAGGGGGGTCGCCTCCCCCGCCGCCGGGGTGCCTGGGGGCGGGAGACTGGCCACATATTCCCTCAGTTCGTCTCTCGACTGGAATGTCTTGTTGCCGTACACGGAGGACCCCTCCGGAATGGTCCGCTTCTCCCAGGGAAGTGACGTGTCGAAGTAACCTCCCTCGCCCTGGAAATTGGAAGTTAAAAAAATAGATTTTTTATTCCTGAGTTGGTTGGCATATAGATGTAGTGAAGTTTGAACCTTGGTGGTATATGCCCACTACAATTTATTCCTTCATAAATATTGCGAGCTTCATAAAAGTGCGCGTTCACTAATTCTCTCTACATATTTCTCTGTGTGGTCCACAAATTGTTGTTCCGGGTCTGGGTGTAGTGTATATGTATATCTGGGTGTAATAGTAAAATGTGAGTTTGTACCCATGACACAGGAGAATATTCTAGTGTAGCCATTTGATTTTCTAAACATGTTAACAAGTCACACATAACAAGCATAAAACATGTTAAATTGAAATATAAGTAGGCTATGTTGTCATACCTCAAGAGCAGAGACGGCGTAGTGCCTGCCCCACTTGGCGGTGACGACAGACACGAGGTGTCCGGCCTGGTCCACGATGGGGGTGCCGGCCAGGTACACGTTGGCAGACTCGAACGTCGGCGCCAGCCTCCACTGCGCCAGCACGCCGTCGCTCGACACCACCAGGATGCGCTGCCGACGGTTGATGAATACCTGACACAAGCAACAAAATCTCGTGATTGTCGGGGTATTTTATATGTATAGAGCGAATGGCATTTGCTTTCGACATTTTTGATTAAATAAATTAAGATGATTTGGGATCCTGGCTAGAGTGGCTACCGTATAAATTGGTTTGACGAGCTATTGCTTCCTAATAATTTTATTAGAAACAAAAATTCATCAGCACATTTTCCAACCAGGAAATCGCAGCAACATCACATATATTGTAGTCAAACACTTAGTATATCTACTTTAACCGTTCAGATATTGGTTTGTATTTAGAAATATGCGGGTTTTATTTATAGAGGAGGCCACCTCGAACCAGGACAAGGTACGAAGATAATTAGTTACTAACGTACCTTCTCAGCAGTGTTCTCATCGATCCTGACGTAGACCAGGTCTCCGAGCGGCGCCAGCGTCTCGTCCGTGAAGATGTCGCAGTAGTGGTGCGTCGTCTTGCGATGATGTTCCACCTGCAATGTCATTGAATCATGATGACCATTCAATTTTATCCAATCTAGTCTTATTTGATAAGTTTTCTGGAGATCGTAGCAAAGTACGATTCATTCTATGGTTATTAGTGACAATTTCAATATGTCTACTGTATACGAGTGAGTAGGGTAGATAACACAATAATATTAGGTAAGTGACCTGCTCAGGGGTGCAGCAGTGGATGGGCACAACGTCTCCGAAGGTGGCGTATGGTTTGCCATCAGGTCGCTCGTGCAGTTCTGCAGGGATGCTCATGTTCTCCACGATGCCGCGGTACGTCAGCCCTGCTGCCGCCGGGGTGCTCGTGTTTGGGAACCCTGTGAGCTTCGACATCGTTGTCACCTGTATAAGAAAGAATAAATAATAAAGTTAAATTATTAAGTAAGTAGTTTGAAGCTATCTCCAATCCATTGCACTTGCAACTCGACTGGTGTTGTGGGTGTCGCTGATTGCTTTCTAAGTACCTATCTGATGATCCGTCGGCTATTATAATAACACATTTGGTAGTCATCGGATGATTATTTTTATAAGTACCTACAAAATGTTACCAATACGAAATTTAATTTAAATGTAATTATTCCTATTATGTATAAACCTTCCTCTTTATTCATTCTATCTATTAACATAAACTGCATCAAAATCCGTTGAATATGTTCTAAAGATAAGCATAGGTAACACAGATACATGGGGATTTAGTGACAGAGGAAGCAACTTTGTTCAAAATGGAATATACCCGCAGACCCGGATTTCCATCACGTAGTTGTTTCCGTGTGCGAGTCGATCAAGATGTTTACATACAGTGTCCAGTGATACAGAAATAAGTAGTTATATCTTAGTACTTGTCCAGTAAAATTATAGATTATCCTCAATGCTACAGAGCTGACTAACAAAAGATTTGATTGTACAAATTAGTGGCTCGTTATCAGTATCTGCCGTTTGTTTGTTTGTCACAATCTAGTGCCACTCCCGTAGATAACGTAGTTACTGATTGACTAATTATTTCTTAATTCGATCAAATGTCCATTAATTAATCCATTTCCAGAGACTTCCACATTTTCTTTGTAAAATTGAAAGAAAGTAATCATAGCGAGTAGGTGCTGACAGAGTTTCAATTTTACAATATGGCAATAAGGTTGAAATTTGGATATTTTAACAAGGACTAATGTGTTATTGTAGGTTTCTAACTGAATGTTTACCTGTAGTAAATTAGTTTTATCTCTTCATAGATATACAGTTTAACAACTTTAGTGGGGGATTAAATATAACCAAATTACGTAAGTGATGCTTATTTACGCTGTAGGTTGATAAGTATAATTTAATTTACAATGACCCTGCCTATACCATTGGTGGAAAGGGGTGGACGTAGCGAGTAGCTTATACTATATCTAACAGAATAATAAAAGTATGTAAAAGAGCAGTGGTCAGCAAATCAACCTAATCACTACTTCAATATGTATTTTTTTTCTTTCGATTTTACTATCATAGAAGCTGCTTTAATGGTCAAGGGGTCACAAGTGGGTAGAGGCACCGCGACCTCGGCCCAGAGCAGGAGAAGGAACGGGGGGTTTTTAGTCAGTAAGAGTCTGACAATCCTTCCCGCTTGACCCTGAGCGGGAGAAGTCATTTGATGATGTTCCTCTCACAAAAAAACAAAAAAAGGGGTTACAAGTGAGTCTCTCGAGTAAGGGAACTTGGGTTCGATTCCCGGGTCGGGAAATAGACGATTATATTTTTGTTTTTTACGAAAATAAAGAAATATCGTGACTTTACAAATGTGTATAAGAATATTAAAGTTGAAAACGGATTTTAGACACACGAGAGTAGGTGATCCTGCTGCATGAAGCGGGTTGATTGCTTCATGTCCAGCTGGCTCCTTTCCAACTGCAGTGCAAGCTGCCATAGACAGCTCAGTCACGGGACTGTTGCAGTTTGTCTTTGCCCCAGTCAGGTGATTACAGAACCATTATCAATTAGTATTCTACAATCACTGGCTTGGTGGTTCGAACCTTAGGTCGTAGATACGCGTCATATCTTCAATAGAATCAACTGATGATCATAATACTAAGAGGTATCAAAATAATAATGATGATCTTAACAATGTCTTCTCTGTCCTTTTGGCAAGGCTTCCACAAAGTAAATGCACTAATTATTTGTTTAAAGACATCGAAGTCCTTATACTACTTAATATTATAAAGAGGAAATATTTGATTGTTTGTTTGTTTGTTTAAATTGAATTAGCTACGAAACTAATTAACCGATTCGAAAAAATCTTCCGCTGTTGGGCAGCTACACTATTCCGGGTGAACACAGGCTATAAACTACGTGAGGAAAACTGCGAGGCAGAGCTAGTAATTAATAACTTTGATAATAGATAACTATATTATGTTACGCTGTTACCTAATCATTATTTTGATTAAGTATTTTTCCTTATTCTGACCTTTTTTAACCGGCATTCGTAGGTAATGTCACATTGAATTCTATAAACTCGTTGCTAACGCTAGAAATGTATTACACTAGCTGATCACTGATGACAATAAAATTAAAATACTAATGACTATTCGTAAACTATCAATAAATCACAAATATCTAGGTATCAACCACTGATTCATGTACTTTTTATCATGTTCTAAAGTAACCGGTCTTACCTTATTATTTCAAAGCTTCGAAAATATTAAGTAGGTATTCACTATATTGTAATCTATTAAGGCACCCGATGTTTGAGAATATTAACTCACTCAGCAGTAGTGTACCCCGTCCGCGAGGTTGTCAAACAGCACTGAAACAATTACCTCGCGCCGGCCGGCATTGATAACGCCATCTTACTGATAACAGGTGCAACGTCACTCCACATTGTTCTACGAGTAATATAATAACACGCTAATATAACATTATTTATTGACTTCTACGAAGGTGACACTGCCTGTAATTATTTCCAGAAATACGATTTGTGTCGCATCTATATTGATGATACTTAGTTATGTACAACACAACTTCCTGCTATGTTTAAAAGAAGCAGTAAAATGTTAATTGATATCAGCTCACCTGTTAATAAGTTACAATCAATAACTATAACTAAATTACCATTTAAACGTCAAACAATAAAATCGAGAGCCACAGTACCTACCATATACGTATAACAAAGTATAAAAATTGTAAAATCAGAAACGCAGAAAGAGGCTGCGGAAAAGGAAAGGAAGATCACGAATCCCCTTCCCACCCTCAGCCCTCAGCAGACGCACCGGGCGTAGGAGGAGGGCAGAACCTGCTTTGTCTCCAGGAACACAGGAATTAAAGAAGTCTGCTGTCATCCCGTCAAACAAATCGTGAGAGGTGGCACGTTCATTCATCTTGAAGTGGAGTCTATTGGGGCAGGCCGCCACGAGTGGGGTCTGCGGATAAATTGTATTCCCGCACCCTCACGCCCACGTGAGAGACGAGGCACCAAAGTTGGTTTTAAGATAGTAAGAGTCTGACGGTCACTTTCTTCATCTCAGGCGAGGGGGATCCTTGAAGATCATCCAACGCGGGACAAAAATTACCTTCCTAAATGTAACTTTCAAGTTGGTCATTTTTTTAGGTAGATAATTAATAGTGCCCTTTTCACTGGCTATCTATGCCTGCTGCTGTGGCTATCGTTTTTGCATTGTTTTAAAAGACAATGGATCAACTACGAACTACAAACGGGAAAACGCAGTACTTCTATAGTACCTACCCGGACCCCGGAGGGTTCCCCTGGCAAGTAGGTACAGATGTAGGTAGGAGGTATTTAGTTAGGTATACATGTATTTAAATGTTACAATGTTTTGTTTACTAGGTAAGCAGATATCGAACCAAGAATATCACAAATAGTCCAGTTATAAATATGATTTCTTGTTAATTATGAAGACTACAAAATGAACAACTTGCCTGCTGGAGAAAACTGAGTTTAAATTGTATTCTACATTATTAATTTAGCAAACAGTTGCATTAGACAGCATAATTATAATATAATTGTCACGAGTTTTACAAATATACATATGTATATACGTAGACAGTATAAAAAGTTGATCGCCTGCCTAAAACATTCGGCAGTACGAAACAAACAGCATTACTGCGTTCGCCTGTCGTCTCATCAATCGAATCGAATAGATTATGGGATTCGATCCGATTGATGAGATGAGATAACGAGTGAAGGAACACATCTACCAACATATTTAATTACAACTCATTTACATTGATTTTGAACCCAATCGTGTTCTTCGGTTTCCCTATCAAAAACTGTCCCTAGAAATCGGGTTTTCCAATATCTACTATTATAAAGAGGTACGCTACTATGTTCCTGAATGCTTCGGTCTAAAAACTGTACTGTATAGATTTGCCTATTTTAGTCGAGCTGTTGTTTTAAAAATCCCGGTATACATTACTTTAATACCTACCCGTGCAAGTAAGCTAGTTAATTAAATAAAAGCTAAGTTAAAATGCACTCACCGTTCTTGGCAATAAGGATGAATGGCCGACAGTACTGGTCAGCCACAGTACAAAAAAACTATACAAGAGAGCCATGGTGAATGAATGGATTTAGTAAACTAATGCGGAACGTACTTTATTGCAGTATTTATACCATAGCCGCTGTGTACTTCAGTTACCTACGCAAAGTAAGTACTTATCAATAACATGAGTAAATACACGTGGAGCTAACGACAATTCTATCTGTCTGTTCGTAAGTCGAAACGGTGCTTGATTTACGGAATATTTTCGGAAATCGTATTCTAGTATCAAAAGACCTATTCTATTAAGTAGGTACCTATGCCTAAGTAGACGCCCAGAGCTCTAATTAATTAATTGTATATCTTTAGATATTAGATTGTAAAGATCCTCTGGGAAACCCCATACAAGATTACTTTTAAGTACCTATTAAGTTACTACTAGTTGGTACCTTAGTATTCAATACTAGGGCTATAAGGATGTTCAAGTTTTAAAATGTATAATGTGCAAGTAAACATTGAACCCAATGAATTCAAAATTGGTACCTAGGTATGATGTTTAAATTAAATTCCTATAAACAAAGGCGGATGTGAAGAGCAAAACTAGTTTCATATTGAAATTCTTGAGTCTATATTTGAAGATTTTTCGGTTGAGTACCTACAACGTTGGGGATCTCCCCGCAGTAACACGCGGGATGTGATTAAGTAAAGCAAAACACCTTTACAACTAAGAATTCATTGTTGAAACATCAGAAGACAACTTATTGGTAGGGCTGCCAGCCAGGGGTTTACCCGGATTTGTCCTAATTTGGTCGGGTTTGAAAACTTGCCAAGTAAGAAGTAAAATTTTGATAATTTTAGTAATAATTAAATTTAGTTACATACTTAGATCGATAGATGAAAACGACACTGTGAAATAGTATAGGACGGCAAACTGGCAGGCGGATTACCTGATGGTAAGCTATCAGCGCCGCCCATGGACACCCGCAACAACGAAAGAGTTATGTACTGGCGGGTTGCCGACGTGTTAGGGATTGGCTTCAAACATGGTTCGCGCTTCAGAACACTTGAAAGACAAGTTTCTGGATAGGTATCTACCGTTCTCAACTACAACGACAACGACGCCTTCACCACCATTTAAATTGACAATAAAACAGGTAATACCTCCTTGTAGGTAAATTGTAGATGTTTCTTTGGTTATAGACGATTTAAATCTGAGTAAGTAAAACCCTTAGGTAGGTACTTACTCTCTCAATTGAACATTGTTTTCGGTGCCTATGCGAGTTCTTTAATTCCTGGAACGTATCTTATACTTATTTTTAATGTTTGAGATTACAGTTCGTTTTTCCTGTAGGTATAAAAACTAGGCGCGGAGATAATATCGAAAAACATAATATCACATCAGGCTTACGTACTTTGGATCTTCTTTTTTCAGATTTAGACTAAGTAACTATATTAGGGTGTTCCGGTGGACTGACTGCCTGCTAATTACACTTTTAGAAGATATTTATCTAAGTACTTAATAAAGATAAATGCGTTGGTCGATGCAGTCAGACACAACACCTAATGTACATGATGGAACGCAATAAAGTATTGACTATTGAGTAAAAACACTTAACACAGAAGTCAGCCATATTATAATAAAAAGGTGTTATTAGCTTATACCTACCCACTGCGTCTTCGTGTACCTAAACAACTGGTTTTACCAAGGCGTTTTTGTTGTTTTTTATGGGAGCAAAATCATCAATTTTCTTCTCTTGCCCAGGGTAAGAGAGGAAGTGTCAGACTCTTACTGACAAAACCACTCCGATCCTACTCCTGCTCCAAGCTCCAAGCCGAGACCGCGATTCCTAATTGCTCTTGCCTAGCAACCCCGGTTGAACACCGACCCTGTTGAGCCTTACCTAATACTTACTTTACTTAAACCTAGGATTGCTCCAAAGACTTCGATATCTATACCCGCATTCCCGACCATACCACTTATGAAACTAAATCAGTCGATTCAGTAGGTACACGGTAAAAATCAGCATGCACTTACCTATTAAACTTTAATGTTGCGAATGCGATAGGTACAAGAAACAGTTAGTTACAGATCAAACTCCGAAACAAAGCAAAGATTATTAAAGTATTTTTTTCTTCCTATAACTTCTAATTATTATTATTAAGAAAAATAATGAACTGTCCGTTTATTCACTGATCACTACACTGGCCACTCTCCGACACAGCTCAGTCCCACAATGCGGTCCACGCGGCCGCCAGCTTCACAGTAAACAACTTGCATCACAGACTCGCTCTCTGTTTCAACCTACAAGCTTGACAAAATTCTTACAATATCACTACCAAAGCAATATAAACCTTAACATCCACTGACCAAGGCTAAAAACAGATGTCACCGTAAATCGATAGTACGGTCACTGATTTCACGTGTTGAAACTCAAAAGTTATTTTGTAAACAAATGACTAATGCACTAAAACAATAAAATTTACGAAGTTGAATTACGTTTATTGAATGCTTAAGCACCGTAGGTACGTAACAGGAGTAAGTACCTAAGTGTAGGTTACTTAAGTAGGTAAAGGAGACAAATGTTGCGCAATATAATATTGAAGCATTGTTTATGTCTTCAATCATAAAATGTCTGCTAAAACATTCATTAAAATGAAATATTATTGTGCAATACCAACTACGCGAGCTTCTAGCAACGGCGGCTCTTGTACCTAAGTCAGTATAGGTTTGGGCAATTTCAATCTGTTTACAAAAAAATAAATCATTAATCCTGTCTTTGCATAATTCTGGGTTCAAATAACTCAAGCATTGAAATGGTGGCTTATTTATTATTGTCATTACATTAGGTATAACATGTCCCAAGACGAGAAAGTATTCCTTCAATAGAAAGTGGTGTAGGTACCAATTTTCTTTTTCTATTTTAATAAAACATCAGTATCTATTTAAGCAGTGAGAAAGAGACAATAATCGGTAATTCTATTTTAAAAATGGTACAAACGTAAAAAAATTAAATAGTGCGAGAGAGACAGTTGCATGGCTTTGATTTATATTTTGTTTATGGTCGGGGTGTAACAGTGTATAATTTCAAAATGTCTCTGGTTGGGTAACTCCCACTTTGTGTTGTTGTATGTATTACCTTTATTGGCACCTGTCACCTGCGTAAATACCATATAATTTACATGTTATTTTATAGCAAACAGCGCTATAATTATTTTAGTAGTAAGTATACTAAGTGTATCATCAATAATCATCATCGTCGTCAACCGTGATGTCATTACAGCGTTGTATATCATGTATGAGGTATATCATAACGAGAAACCTCAAGAATATCTATATTTTTTATGTGATAATTCCCCTTCCCCCGAATCTCCTTCAACTCTTACTCTTGCGAATCTCCACTCAAGCCAGCCAATTAAGGCAAGAATGATGAATGTTTTTATTATAGGTACATATAAACTTTCCTCTACAATCATTATATCTATTATAAAAAACCTACATCAAGATCCATCGCGTAGTTTCAAAGATTTAAGCATACATACATAGGGATATAGGCACAGAAAAAGCTCGTTTCTTTTATACATAAGTAAGCATATTAGATGGCAGCCCCGGAAGCACTGGGTAGTCCCGTGCACACTGGGTTATCGCGCGGGGAGTACCTGCGTCTTATTTTACAATATAGGATATTGTAGGTATAAAATAATGTCCACGCTACTCTGGCATATATGTTTTTTAATACATTTTCAACTGTATTAGTTTTTAATAAAGTTGAAAATATATTGAAGTGTTTATTAGTGATTTAACGAAGGGAAAGTTCATCTATTCCCTCGTAACTTCTGAATTACTTATCAGAATTCGACAAATGACATATCATTAGAAACAGCTTAATTTTCCGCTGGTTGTAGGCTATATGGGCTATCAGAAAATCGAATGTGGCGTCCCCTAGAGGACAAAACATTCAGAGTAAAAAAATAAAGTTAAGATAAATATGCCGTGTTTGGTATCATTAGAAAGCGCTTTACTTGTAACGCCTTGCTTGTGAATTCACCAGTTTTCATAGGCTGATTGCATATAATTAATATAGAGTATAATAAGCAACTAGTTAACAACGGGTCTTAGAACTGGGGTTATTACAATTACCTCTTGAGTAGGTACATACAAGAAATAATATTATGTACTAGCGGCCCGCCCCCGCTTCGCAAGGGTCTAACTTTTTCGCTGTCAAAGGTCACTCTTTCCTAATCTTCCCCTCTACTTTTCAAATATTTTCTTTGATAAGAACCTTCGAAGAATTAGCAAAATTGGTCCAGGCGTTGTTGAGTGCGCTTACCAAGACCAACACATATTAAGATAACACATTTTAATTTTGTAAAGTATCAAATTACTACATTTTTTATTAAGTTCATGCAAAGTAGCAAGCCTATGTGATAATACAAAGAATATAATTTGCATGTGCTATTTTTATAGAAATCCGCTTATGTAGTCGTTTTTGAATTAAAGAATAACATCCATACATCCATTCTTAGAAACTTTTGCCTTTATATTTAAATAGGAAGTAGGATCATGTAAATAAGGCTATAATGTTTCGTCTGGTATAGGTATGTATAGCGTGGCCATGGAATGTAACAAACACGTGTAAGATTGAATCCCTATCTACAATCAAAACTACAACGTTACACAACATTACATCTTTTGACTCAAGTCTCAAAGTCCAATATGGCAAAACATTCAAATTGCGTGGTAAATTCCCAGCAATAGACAAAAATAGACACAGATCATAGATTTCTCTGCTCTTTGGTTCAAAATGCCCAGTTAAGGGTCTGTTCACACTGATGCCTCGGCTCGGCCGCACTCATTGCGATAACTCGAATATTCATGTAATCGCGATATGTGTAGCCAAGTATTCGCGAACCCTTCGGCACTTCGGGCAAAGCTTCGGGCTTTTCGCTCCGCTGTCGGTAGACTCTCGCACATCGAAGGGTGTCAAATAGGATGTGTTAATAGTTTTCACTAAAGTCGCGATTTTTTATCGCGATTACATTTGGACGATTAACTTCGTATATTAGACATAATTATGTGGCCGCGAACATTCGCCGTAGCCCGAAGTCGAAGTTTATCGCCCGAATGTTGTCGCGATGAGTGCGGCCGAGGCGTAAAAGACTTAGACGTTACCAAAAACTTTATGGTTTGATTTGAAGATTGAAGGATTTATGAATAGGCTGGACATATTAAATTATTTCTCAATATTTTTCAACCTTATTATCAATACTACTTAAAAGTATTTAAAGTTATAAATAAATAAGTTTCCATTTGACCATTGACCATCTTACTCCTATCTGTCAGATTTCTTTTATTACATTTTCAACTTAAAGTTTTCTCAAAGAGTTGAAAAAATTGAACAGTTTTGACAGTTCACTGTATCTTGGTATACTTTGATGTGCGGGGGCTAGTCGGCTAGTACATTGCTTTCATTTAGGTGCGGTATAACCAAGTATAATTAACTGAAGCTAATAACTACACAGTATAGTGATTCTTGATAATTACCTATTATTACATGTTTATGTGTAGAAAGTGTGTTAATTATTGATTGTTTGTGTGTATCACTCATTTAATTTATTTGTACTCACTCAAGTCTTAAGTAAGTATTAGAGTTATTTTGTTTTGTTTCGTATTGTGTATTTTTTCATCCTACTAATAAGTAACTTTTATAAATGTGAAACTTTGTGAGAATGTGTGAATGTTTCTGTTAATCTCTCTGATACACTAGATTAACAGATAGGCAAATTTTTGTTATCAATGCACTATCTTCTCCATAGTTGTACTGTAGTTTGAAATCGCCAAACCACATTGAGCAAGCGTGGTGAGTAATGCTCTAGCCTTCTCCGTATGAGAAGAGGCCTCTGCTCAGCAATGGGCACTTATAGGCTGATGATGATGATGATGATGACTATGGAGATGGTACAGCATTACAAACAGCCACAATAAGTTAATAAAATATATTCAGTGCGTAAAATAAGACTTCAATTTAAATAAATGATTAAGTACTACATAAGGAAATCTATCAAACACATCTGTGCTTACACTGTAATCTTTAATGAAATAAAAAGAAAATAAATAAACTAACTATATTTTCACATTAATTTACTATTAGTAGTATTTTTTTTTGTTATCATAGGTATAACGATATTAAACCTATGATAACAAAAAAAAAATACAAAAAGAAACACAAAAATTTTAAAATTAAATCAATATATTGTCATAACTTGCATACATGTCAATTTTTTATTATAAATTAAAATACTTACTTAATATTTATATATAAAGGCACATGTCACATTTACATTTTATTTATAATTATTTATTATCCTAAAATGGAACGTTAACTATGAAACTAAGAAAAACTGTTCAAGTTTATCATTAATTGACATAATTGCGATTTTATTACAAATATTAGTACTTAAATTAGAAATCAATAATTGTAGGTACTACATAGATAACTCAAGAATCTTTATTATATTAGCTACATATTTTATTATAACTAAAAAGTCTTTATTTAAATTAGTTTTAAATTACTAGATAGAATGCATCACAACAGGACACTGGCTACTATGTAGGTGCATATCTGCTGAATTTGTTATTTTATTACTTATGTCAACAAATTGTCTAATAATGCGTAAGTGTGGTGTAGGATCAGAATCGACAATAGCGCCCTCTGCTTATGCTGGGGCCACAGTAGTAGTACGGAAAATGACAATAATTATGGCAATAATTGATGGTATTAAACACGTTTCTGAATTTTCTACCGTTTTTCTGCACCCATACGAAGACTGAACTTCCTCCTTTTGAAATCACTAGTTTAGCTTTGTCATGACCAAAAATGTTCTTCGTAACGTTCAAAGAGGATCCCTGCTACATATGAGTGGCACCGACCGATGTCTTTGTTACCTGTAGTCCCTGTAGACGAGTATGGCATCGAGGTCTGTCCCCGGCGCGCGGTGAGCGCGGAGCAGGCGAGGGGCGGAGGCCGCGCACAGGCGCGGGGACAGCGCGGGGTCGCGGTACAACAGCTTGGAGCCCCGGAACCCCACTACTAGGATGTAGTGACCCGTGTAACTGCCTCCGAAACAACGTCTGCAGGTAGACATGGCATTTATTAAACATTAAAGATAACAATAAGAAATTCAAATTGCACAGTACAGGGTAAGTTGCACTTATTAATTGAATGTTAGATTATGTGAATTGGCGGCACGGTTGGCTTCTTGGTAGGGAAATAGGTCTGACGGCACTCGACACTCACAAATAGCAACTCTTGTTTGAAATTTATTTGAAATTTTATTTTAGTAAAAGTAAAGAAGAAAATACTAGCGTAAAACATTATTTTTAAAACCTAAAATACAGAGAAATTACAGTTACAACAACATCAAATGGTTTTTTTATGAGAGGGGAAAATCATCAAATGGCTTCTCCCGCCCAGGGTCGGGTGGTAGGGAGTGTCAGACACTTACTGACTAAAAACCCCCCGTTCGTTCATCTGCACTGGGCCGAGGCCGCAGTGCTTCATTGCGATTGCCCCGCAACCCCGGCTGAACATCAAATGTTGGTATATGAAAAATCTAAGTATACTGCGCTTCTTGATCCACTAATCATAATACGGATATTCGAGCCACGATCAAAGAGTCTCAGATGCGATGAAGGCAAAGTATACTTAGTCAATCTATGTAGGTACCTGAACTCGGCTTTTAATTTATTATGCTTGCAGAGGTCACAGACGAGCAGCGTGGCGTCGACGAGCAGTATGGCGGGCCCGGCCGAGCCCACGTGGGCCCGCAGCGCGCCGTACTGCATCGACTGTTGGACCACGCGCACGCCGCGGGACGTCGCCTCCGCGAACCGACGTAACACTCGGTCACGGTCCTGATACAAAATTACCACATTGGTAAATATGTATTGTTAAAATAATTGAAAAAAGTCAGTATCGTTCATTAAAAGCATACCATATGAATAATTCTGTCGTAGTATCCATGTCTCTTGCAGTCTTCGTTCACTCCCAGTGTTGTGGTGTACATGACATGCTTGATGCCAAATCTACACAACATTATTTATAGGTAGTAGTAATTATAATGTATTAAAACCTTTTTTCCACTGTTTAGTTTCAGTCAAATTTAAAAATGGAAATGGACAAGCCGCCACTTATTTAAGCGTCCAGGGCAATTGGAAATTAAGATTGGGCGTATCGAGCTAACAAGAGATTCCCAGCTGGCCCGTACACACCGAAGCATAGCTCTCCTTCCATTATAAAAACCTGCATATCTAAATGCAGTGCAATTTTTAAATGTGTGTGAGACATGACTGGCTCGCCGGGAGTGATATCATGCATAGCTTCTTAGAATACTGGTGTGAATCCAGTGAGTGAGGTTACTGGAGGCCCAATCCTTAATCCTCAAATCCCCTAATAATAAATTATTAAATCTGTAATACACAACATATCATCAGCTACAAACCTGTAGTAACTTCTTTGTTATTGCAGGTGTCCATGAGTGGCGCACATTGTTTACCATCAGGTAATGCATCTAAATGTATACTGACCTCATCTATTTCATAAAAAATAGGTATAATGCTAATAACCCCACCTCTTTAATAGATAACAGAGGTCTATGGTCCAGGTAGACTGCCTAAACCCCTCATCTTCACAGATGTCCTCAAAGTTGTTGAGCATTTCCTCTCTCTGTTCCAGGGGCAGAAGCATCAGGACACAGGACACTCCGCAGTCCCAATTGTAGCGTTGTTGGTAATGCTCAACATTGTGCTCCACATAGTCTAAAGATATACATAATAATAGAAAATTGGGAACATAAACTTTTGTAATAGATTACCCATTATAAATAGGTAACAAAAATCTTAATAATTTTATAAAGTATGTAAGCAGTGGAATAGGACACCACATTTATGATCTACTTTCTTTTCTATCACCTTTATAATTTTTATCAATTCAGTATCGCTAAAATTTTTATTGACAAAAAATCAAGTAGGCACCTACCTATGGATTTTGAACTATTTATCTTATTACTTAACGAAGACGAAGACATTTTGGGCTCATGAAAGTTAACCTTAGCAGAATTTGTTCACATTTTTGTTCATTACTTCCTATTTACTTAGGTATTTATCTATTTTCCTAATAAATTTGAGTCACCTTATTACTGTTTATTTACTGTTTTTGTGAAAGTTTTACAGTGTTCCCATTTCGATTACAAAATTACCCTCACCGGTTTATGAGTGTCTTTCTAATCGAATACCTGCTAAATGACTTATTCTACGCAGTCTATTGTTGTTGAATAAATATTCAGCTATCATAAATGTTAATCCATTTAAATATCACAGCAATTATATAATGATAGTGTAAGATCCTACGATACGATTATTATTTTATTTTCGTAAACAAAAACAAAGGGTAAAATCTCTTGGTTGGCAACCCACATTTATGTCTTTGACAACTACGTTTTGTTCAAGGACCTTTACGGTTTTGTTCATAACTTATAAAAGCTTACGCTTCTGTTTTCTAGATGCAACTTAGATATTCTTGGTATTTAATTTTAAATGAATTCATTGAAGGGCTTAGTAAGGGAGACGAGGACAATCTATTAAACACAGTTAATAAAACTGAAAGCAACAATACGGAATATGACGTAACATTGACAGAGAAGTCGATCCGTCAACTTTTAATTGTCAACTCTCCATGAAAGAATCAGCTGGTTTGCGATTTCTTCATTCTTGCTTGGTTATCTGCCTTGATTTCAAATATTTTAGTTAGTTATTAACGATGGCATTACGAACGGGTATACTTAAGTTATCCAATATACGATGTGCAACGCAGCAAGCGTCAAGGCTCCGCGTTATGAGTACTCAAACATCTACCAAAGAAGGCAATGCGACGGAAGAAATGAAACCCGGCCAGACACATTTCGGATTCCAAGTCGTTGATGAACAGGAAAAAACCAAAAAGGGTAATGTATTCAAGTTCTTTTAATTCTCATCATTTTTTACTACAAGATAAATAGATCATTTCATTCAGAGTCTGTAAATAACTTGTGTTTATTACGACAGCCTAATTATGTGGCAAGCAAACAAAATTTCGAAAAATATTTAAATATAAATATAGTGTTTAACTATGAACCAAGATATGCACTGTTCATGAATAAATATTCTCCTGTAACTTCCTATCATGTTATAATATTTCAGTTCACGAAGTGTTCGAAACTGTAGCAGAAAGGTATGACCTCATGAATGATGTGATGTCTATGGGCATCCACCGCATGTGGAAGGATATCTTCATGTGCCGCCTGGCACCCAGGGCGGAAACTAAACTGCTGGACATGGCTGGTGGCACAGGTGAGACCCTTCAGTTTTATTATGTTATCCAACGTTGGTCTAGCTACTGAACTAATCCAAAAACTTTCCTCTTCTTATGTTCTGTAGTTTAGAAGTGATAACCATTTCATTTTAAATTATACAATGTAGTAGTATGTCTAAGCGCTATACCTTAATTAATCACCTCTTAAGATTCTATTTGTATGTATATCTACATATTTACTTATTTATTTTTTACATCCCATTCCAGGGGACATAGCATTCAGATACATAAAGTACTTGCAGAACCTAGGCCCATCCCAAGGAGCACACAGCAGTGTGACTGTCTGTGACATCAACCAGGCCATGCTAGATGTTGGCAAGCAAAGGGCACAAAAGTATGTTTTCATTTATTTAACATACTCATAATTGAACTACACTCAATTGTTTTTAATTCTAAGGATAGATTATAAACATGCTAAGTTTGTGTAGATAGATTTTTAATAATTGAAATGATGATAACTCACTCATTATTATTATTGTAAACAGTAATTGTGTTGGTAATTCTGACCTTTAATAAAATTATTGCAGTTGATTGCACCTATGTCTGTACCTACTTACTTATTTAGGGAATTATGATGGCAAGGTGAAAAGTTCAGAACAACACTCATTCTTGTGAATCTTGAATATGCATATGGATTGAATGACAAGTCATCAATGTCAAATTAACAGTATTTAAAAATATCGACCCTGGAAGAGCAGGTTAATGTGCATAATATGTATGGTAAAATGGGGTGAATAGAATTCGAGGAGTGAATAGATAGGTACTAGGAAAATTAGCCAACATCTATTCACCCCGTTTTACGGTAATAATGATTTTATTACATTACATTTAGCCTTTTCTACCTATCTTATTCTGAATGAATTACCACATAAAACTTAATCCAATATTTTGTAAGTTTATCGCGAACAGATACGCGATGCGGACTTAGCAGTAGATAGTTATGTTTATTGAGTTACTTGGTGTTGCAGATTAGGCTACACGGCGGAGTCGTGCGGAGTGGACATAAACTGGAAGTGTGCTGATGCGGAGCGCCTGGACCTGCCCGACGACAGCTACACCGCGTACACCATCGCGTTCGGAATCAGAAACTGCACTCACATTGAAAAGGTAGCATGCCTTTTTTATTAGGTAGCTACTTTTGCTAGAATTTTAGTGCCGGGTCGTGGTCGTCCTCTTTCGCATACATACCAAATATAAATCGCGTCGATGCAATAAGGCCACGTTCTCACGGTGATTATTTTACCGCATACGAGATTTTATTCGAATAGAGTAGAGAGTACCAACAAAATATATATGAAAACTTAAAAACTGTTTGCACGGCGTTCATACGGGAAAATCCCGTCTCCGATATTATATAATAATATATTACTGTATACCGTGCAAAGTTGCAACCGAGAGGCCGCGTTTCGAAACGATATTATCGAATATGTTCATGTTGTCTCGTTCACAAGACTCGCCCATTCGAGAATCGTACGCCCCAGCAGTTGCCTTTGTGCGTTGCATCAGTCGGTTGTCAATATGGGGACAGGATTGATCGAGGATTTTATTTCCTTGACCGAAGGTCAACCCTCGATGAATATCGAATCGAATAGTTGCCGTGTGAACCTGGCCTTAATGGTAACGTTTATCTGCTCTATAGGTATTGGAGGAAGCATACAGAGTCCTGACTCCTGGTGGTCGCTTCATGTGTCTGGAATTTAGTCAACTTCCAAATGATACACTCCAGTGGTATGTAAAATCAAGATGTGCCTGCTTACCATCAGGCTGTCTTAAGTTTTAGTTATTGCTTTTCTTCTTGCTCTTCATCCGGGTATTTTTGGCGGCAGCATAATGTATCCATTTGGTGTAACCTATATCTTGTTGCATGGGTAAAGGTCCAGGTATTGTTCGCCGGACCTAGTGAAGAATGGTAGATCAAAAATAAAATTATTCCAATGCCTGTAGAAAAAAAACTCGTTTTTGGTATTTATACAAAACCATTACTTATTTTTTCTCAGGGTATATGACCAATATTCGTTCCAAGTCATCCCTGTGTTGGGTCAACTGTTTGTAGGACAGTGGAAGCCATACCAATACCTCGTCGAGAGCATAAGACAGTTCCCCAATCAGGTACACATATTAGAATTATATTTACACAGTACACTCCACCAGTATTGGGGAGACTTTCATTAGTTAGCTTGCTTAATTAACATACACATTCGTTTTGCACAGGAGAAATTTAAATCGATGATAGAAGACGCTGGCTTCCGACAGGTGACCTATGAGAACTTGACATTTGGTACATGCGCTATACACTCCGGATTCAAGATATAATGCCATCAAACTGTTGTTAAGTTTTATGTTTAGGTGTAAATATAAGTCATTAAAATTTGGTTATTTATATTGTGTAGTCTTTCTTTATTTGTGCTGATGCATGACAAGTTTCTCACAAGCAGGTGAGGTTAAGGGAATTGTAGCCAAGAAATAAAATTCAGTGAATCTTTTGTAAGGAATTTATTAAGTCCATCAAAGTGCGTTGGTCTTTGGAATGCTGATCCAGTTCCTATATTACAATATGTATGTCCACACATTATATCTATGATATATCGAGCGTCCGCGACGCACACTTTACAATACATTTGTGATTTAACTTTGTGTTCCTAACATCACATCTCACAATTACAATCCGTATCAATTACATGTCAATTTTAAAACTATATCCATTTCGGTCATCCATTCAAACACACATCTTGTATCGCTGTCACGCAGGTAGGTTTGTATGAAAAGCTCGTAAAGCATGCTAATTATTTATATATGACACTGAGTTGTTAGGTTCTAACACACTAATGAGCAAAGCTAATAGAAAATATCTCTCATAATCGTCATTGAACCGAAGTCCTACGTCTAGGAAATAAACGGCAGACATCGAGAAGCAAATAAAGTGTGAGTTAAGGATATCCAAACAAACATTAATACTCTGTACCGAGCGTGCACTCAACATAAGTTATTTTGCAATTAATTTGAATGTCATACCCAAAGGTCCTGATCCTGTCCAGCGCGGAAGGTGCGAGGTGCCGGCCGCGCCGGGCCGCTCCGATCGTACGATCCAATACCAAATCCAACATCCGAAAGGGACAATACATCCACGCGACAAATATTCAAATGTCCGCCAGAGATCCGCCGGTGCGGTCCGATCCGATCCGATCCTACACGCGAGGCCTCTACGGCATCCTGACTCACACCTCCAGCCAAGCACATCCAATGATTTCCATTAGAGGATGAAACAAAAGAAAATGCTTTTAATTATAAACAGTCATCTTGTAAATGTAATCGAGTCGTCCGCGTCGCGGCCTGAGCCCCGTCACCCCCGACAGTACGAGCGAGTGGGGGCGCACGCGGCGGCGCGGACTTGCGCCGGACGACACGGCTTGCGCACCTTTAATCCCAATATTAATTCAAATTTACACTACTTCGGCGACATCTGTGTACCCCACAGGTTACACAGTCACAGTAAAACGACGTAGATAGAAACGCACTAGGCCATTTGTAACACTGAATTAGGTTGCTGTCAGTTGATAAATTTAGCTTTACTAAATAATTTAGAGATCATATAGGACCACACCGTGTGATTCAAAGTCAAAAACGGTTCCAGCATCGCTCCTATCTACCCCATTTCACACAAGCTAGCTCAGTATACGTGGCAGCGATGTCGTCCCGCAGTGTAATGTACATCTATGTCTTATATCTACGTGAGGCTGTCCGCTGCCGCGCCGGCGCCGTCGCTCCGTCCGCTGTCGAAATACAGACCTTAAGTTTACATACCCGGCCACCGCACGACTACTAACTACATGGGAACCACACATGCAGGTCCATTATTATCGACCACTAATTCCACAAACTGCCGAGAGGGCTGCATGTCAATGGGGTTTCCATGTGGTTACTAATCTGTGCTCAATGATAACGACGACGAATAAGGGTTGAGAATTACTTGCTTCCACATTGGATTCAAAGATTTCATTGAATCCAGACTAACTCAAAAACAATGATTTGAATTGAGGAAAAAAATTAGTAAGTACAGGATAAATGTGTATATAATTGTACTTATGATTATTATAATTAAAATATAAAAGAAATAAAAAAATATTAATAGATAAAAAAAAATCAGTCTTTCTGTCTAAGATTTAAATATTTAGAACTTATTGATATTAAGCACAAAACAAACGAGATACGCAAGGCAAAACAAACCAAAGAGTATTGAATATTGATAAAGCTAAAGACTCAATGATACCATTGCCAAAGTATGTCTGTCCCGCAAACCTGATGAATCCATATGAAATCCAAATCCTTAAGTTACAATCCAAATCCTCAAGTCCAGAGATATTTTCAATTATTTGGAAAAGTCCTGAGTAGTCCAGTGTTATTTTCAACAAGCTGACAACTGCTATATCCAGTGAATCCTTCCATTACTGTAAATATAGCTGTGGCTTGCGTGACAATATTTCCAAAATATTTTAAATTCAGAAGTACAAAAACATGTTTTTGACTTAAAATGTTAATTCACATAAAGACAACTAACCGTTAGTCTACAATTTGTATTATTGTTTAAATATAATTTATTTTTGCTTAATTGAGCAATGACTTTATACCACAGACGTAAATAATAGTGTTTCATAATAATAATAATATATTGCTATTGTTTATTTTTAAATTGCTTGCATATTATATTTATTTAGTGATTATTATATTTATATATAAAACCAAAAGATGGCGAATGCTTTGTGCAAAGCAGGTTGGCTTTAACTAACGACACCCTGAACATTATAATATAGATGCACAATTAATGTGAGTCTACAATGTTTTATGTTGCTACTCCCATGATGGGTTACTGTCGTATTCGCCTTATAATTGATGTAGGTATATGAGTGGGATGGTGTAGGATGTGGTAGTGGTGTGTACCGACCTGTCTCAGTAGTTGTGTGAGCGCGAACGACTGCGGGAGCGCGAGTAGCTGCGGCGCACCGGCGAGTACGTCGGGGAGCCGCGCCGCCGCGGGGAGTACGACCGGGACCTGCACCAAACATATATTTATTAAACATCTTCATTTTCAGCCCATTTCAGTCCATTGCTGAACATGTACACAAACTCCAAAAGTATGTTAGAAAACCAAACTGTCCCGAAGTCGCAATTGAAAAAAAAAAGAAAAACTTTTTTGATAGGAAATCTGTGAAACTCACCAGATGGGCCAGATGGGCATGGGCAGCACAGATTACTTACCATCAAAGAAACGAGAAAACTCGTTGGCAACCCTAACTTGAAAAAGTAAAAAGAAAGCATGGATAAGGGGACATATGGACTTCTTCAATTAATATGAAGTTAATTCTGTTACTAGATAGTGGGCTACAATAAATTGGCTTACCTGTCTCGATCCCCGCTGTATCGGTCAGCACCACCGCCGCCGCCACCGCCGTAGTCTTCCTTGACGCGGATATACGATACCTCACCCTGACAAAAAAATAACAATAGCATTTACCATCAAAATAATGTACATATTGATCTTGATGACGTCTTTATGGAATATTATTCATGGTAAGTATAAGGGTAAGGGTAAGTATAAGTAAGTAGTGTAAGGGTAAAGTTGATTATTTAATTTTGAATAAATTGTAGAATATAATATGGAAGGCTTAGTATACTTTTTATTCCTACTTTAGTTAGCAAAATAAAAAAATATGTAGTTAGTAAATTTATCCATAAATCATATTCCTTGGCACATAAAAGTGATGAAAACTTTACAAAAAAAAAATACTACATTATCTGTCATTGAATGAATATTCCAATGGTTACATAATTAAAGGTCATTGACATTGTTCTATAAGTTGTAGCCATGCCTGGGGTGAAACCCCTTGTAATGGAGGTAGATCAATAAAATGTTTAGCATATGTGTGTTCACAGGCAAGCCACCATTTTACCTTGCTTTTGAACTCATTAATGGACTTTTTAGTTTTTGGGAATCGAAACTATTGTGATACTATCTAATGATCATTATTATACATAGGGACAAATTCTAAATGTTAGGGGAAGTGAATAAATATCAAGGACCATAACAATTTGTTAAATCTAATGACTCCACTCACCTCATGACTCCTGAATCTAGAATCATCTAGTTTCTTAACAGCATATTTCATGTCTTCATGACGCAAGAATTCTACAACACCAGTTCCATCTTTAAAGGTGTCAGCAAAACAGACATCGCCAGCCTCTCTCATGTGGTCCTTAAGATCCTGCCAGGATCCTGATGGAGGCAATCCAGTGACCAGTACACGATGTTCAGAGCGACGTGCTGGCGGTCCTCTTGTAGCAGTGCGTGCTCCAAAGCGCTCTGGGCCTCCACGTCCACCGCGGCCACCACCGCCGCCTCCACCACGCGGGAATTCCACGCGTAGGCGATATCCATCGTAATCATAGCCGTCGCGAGCACGGACCGCGTCATCTGCGTCTCTGTAAACAAATTGAACTTTTAAAGTCATTTTTCAAAGAGATGGAACTATAAGTATTGTTTTATGTATGTAAATATATAAGTTTGACTAAGAAAATATTTAATTTGTTTAGTTTGAAGTCACTATGATACTAAAGGACTGACCAGACTGACTAAACATTTATTAGTTCCAGAAAAAATATGTGATATTTTTTCATAGTTGATTTTTAACATTTCAAAAAATGTTTAAAATCAACTAATATCTGTATGACTGACTGTCAGGGATAAACAAGACTTTATAGACAATTATAATGTGAGCAACACAGCTTGTTTATCATCAAATGCCTCTTTATCAGTAATAGCATTAAATGAGTAAACAATACTGGTGATTACGAAATTGTATTTGCTTGTAACATGATGTGTAGAACTGATAACCGTAAGGCTACCCACTAACCATATTTTTATATAAGATATATTATAATCTATATATATAATATTTTTCCAACATATTACATAAAATCAACACATGGTCAGAGGAGAAATACATATAGGTAAATTAAATAACGATTACATGTTTGAATATCATTTATATGAAATTATTAGGAAGAAACCTTAAAATGATCCAGGTCTTGTCCAGAGATTTTAAATTTAGAGTGGTTATTATTTTCAATAATTCTTTATGAGGATAACTTTATGGATGTATAAATTTGTTGTCATAACTAATGTTTATGGGTATATATGTGTATGACACACTTCATACACTTTATCTCTAGAATACAGTTATTGTTGGTTTCATTACTTATCACCTTGCTACTAAATGCATGTGACATTACATCCTGTGTTCAGTGGACTCGTTTTTATAATAATACCCACACTTGACCAACAATATTCAAAAGTAATTCAGTCCAGATCAATACTCAGACTGAATTACACATTAATATAAAATGAAATAATAGAATGTTCATTTTCCCTCCTCTTCTAATTACAAATTCATTATGGCTGCTTCATGCACGTCATTGCTCATCACTGTACGAAGAGATTTTATTATAAATTTGTTGTATCAGGTTAAAGAAATAACATTGGGAATTATGTTAAATACTTACTCTAAATGTTTAGCGCTTGATAATATTGTATTTGAACTTATGTACACAACAAAAAAAAAAATACCACTACTTCTTTCTCAGTTCGTTAATTTTATCTATACAACACCCCAAAATGTAAAAAAAACATACTTATTTATATTATTACCTTGGATCTTCAAATTCTACAAAAGCGAATGGTGGTCCTTTTCTGTTTTTCAAATCCACGAATGTTACTTTGCCGAATTTGTAAAATAGATCTTGGATGTCCTTTGTCCTTATGTCGGGAGGGAGATTGCCGACATATATTCTGCACTCATTTCTGTTGCTGCTGCTTCCACCTGACATTTTGATTTATTTTATGCACAAATTGAGAGAAACTTCGCGTTAGTTTCGTGAATTCTTAGGTAACGCTTCAACGTTTCAATCGCGTACTTTATCAAATATGGCGTCAATTCTGATTCGATGAACCCGGTCCGGTTACTGACAGCTCACAAGTAGAAAGGAAACGGATGCGGTTTCACTTGACAGCAGACGCTCTGTGTCTATGGATCTATTTTTTTTTATTAATTCGTCCTAAATTATCGAAATCAAAATAAAGTAAAATTAAATTATTAACTAAATAGCATAAGGGTACTATATTGATGTATTTAATGCAATGAACTTCACACAAAATCACCACTATAAGTAAGACATTTTAATTTTAAGATCAAACAGAAAATATTATTTTTCTAATAAATGTAAGTTTTACCTTTTTTATTAAAATTATAAAAAGAACATTTTTTTACGTGTTGATATTTATTGGCCAAAAATAAAATGTTTGAAAATGTGGCATAAAGTTTATATTTCGAATATGTTTGAATTTGGAACGCCCTCTGTCGCAATTAGAAGAAATCTTTGCTGAAAGAAGCCTGTGAAAGAATCCTCTGGAAAGTAGGCATTGAATCTCCGGTTATCAAAATCTTTACGTGAGAATTTGTTCTTTATCCCGAAGCAAAGTGAGTATTTCGTTATTTTAGTGTTTATTTATTTATTGTTATTTATTTTAAATATTTCTAGTGAATGTTTTCCTATAATTTTTAGTAATATTCACAAAATGGTGTGCGAAAGTCTACAGGCGGAACAATTTATTTTCTGCAAATATTTGCAAATATGTGCAACGAAATGGTTTTATTGATTTAACCACGTTGTTTCTATAGTGATAATCTGCGATACGATGAATTATCATTATCTTTTGAATCGCTAGGCCAAATTACATGTCGGTGCCTCGTTCCTAATTTCTCCCTATCAGTTTTGATGACGGGCATTAGTGCTAGTGCTTCCGTTAGAATTACCACGAAATTGCCGTCGCAGATAGTGGAAGAGGTCAGGTAGGTACCGTAGGTACCTCAAGTAACATAATTCTGTTTGAATTATCCCTCATTGGGCCCATTTTTAGGCAGGTTTTTCATTTGTTAAGGGCGCGCATTATGTCCAGGATTTTGCGCTTGACCTTTTCTGGTAGTTATTTATAGCGCTTTGTCGTTGAATACAACCATCTGCAATTTCCCCCTTGAGGGCACAGAAAATCAATGTTATCGACGCGGTTCAGGAACTATAACCTCTAGCACTAAGGCTATCGATGATTTATTGCAACAAGTACCTAGCTGCTTTCGATCAGGAAATTTATACAGCCATCCATAGTTTGTAATCCCTCATAATAGTTTCAGCTGTAACCAAAACATATTTCTAAAATTATGAAGATTTGTTATGAACAGAAATGCTTTCATTCGTCATCATATCAGGCAGAGACATGCCATTACTTGACTTGGGAAAGATAAGATAGTGGAAAAACAAGGCACTATCTAATATTGCGACTTATTGTTATTTACTGTATATTAAAGTAGGGCATCAAATGTCAAATGTAATTAGGAAAACCAAGTTTATGATAAGTCACTCACCACAAGTATATTTTGTGTAGACACATAGCTGACAAGATGTGCGACCGCAAGGCGGTGATCAAAAATGCTGACATGAGCGAAGAGATGCAGCAGGATGCTGTGGACTGCGCGACCCAGGCATTAGAGAAGTTTAACATTGAAAAGGTAAGTCTATCCAGCATTTTTGCCACATAACATAGATGTACTTCAGAATAATTTGGATTTGTATACCATACAATGTTTGCTTTGTTTGAAAGTAAATGTTATGGCGATGAGCTCCAGTGAGCAGGTCCCACGAAAGATAAACTTGAGGTTTTCCTGTTGTGGTTAATGTAATTCATAATGGTTAATTAAGTACATACCAAATGGGTAATTATGACCTGTCATATTCATAATGAATTATTAAATTGAGTTAGGTTTATTAAGTACTTTTATTGGTCACATGCTGAGGTGTGCATTGGTCTGTTGCAGGACATTGCAGCGTTCATCAAGAAGGAGTTTGACAAGAAGTACAATCCCACGTGGCATTGCATTGTGGGACGCAACTTTGGCTCGTATGTGACGCATGAGACACGCCACTTCATCTACTTCTACCTGGGCCAAGTGGCCATCTTGCTGTTCAAGAGCGGCTAGGCGGGGCTGTGCCCTTTCAAAATTTTATGTTGTTAGCACAGACGCAGTATTACCGGGCGACGAGTGCCTCCGGCCGCGTGCCGCCGGCGGCGCGCGAGTCAGTGTGTGTCAGTATGTGAGTGTGTGAGAGAGTGCCAGGTACTGGTGACTGTGTGTGTGCGGCACGCCACGCGACTAGGACTAGCCTCAAGCCCACTGTTTATTTAACGATGCTGGACTGCGTCGAATCTCTTCACTTCTTAGTCCCCGGCGCACTCGATGTATGTTTGTACTGTGTTAGCTATATTTAAGAATCGATATTGACTTGGGTAATACATTCACTTCTAGTGTATTTATATTAAAAATTTTAGTTAATTATTCCTAGACTTATTACCTAGCATAGCGTAAAAGTCATATGTTAGTATATAACTAAATTTATTGTTTAATTTCTTTGTTAATACACCCTGTGAAAATATTTTTCAATACTTCTTTATTAAACTTTCTTACAAACCAAACAGTTCTTTATTTTGTTTTCCTTCCCAAATATGAGACACATAACAGAGCGGATAGAATAGGTTTTTAGGCTAGAATACTTATAGATCTATGTGAAGCAGACTGTACCCCGAACCTCTGGCTGAACATATTTGGTCTCATCTGTGGTCCACCATCTGTGTGAACCAGACCCGGTTCTGGCGGCGCGGCGAACTACCCTTGCATACGGTCCCGCGCTTACGGTGGCCGAAGATCACTCGTTTCCTGATACCCGGAGTGTCGCGACTGCAGCGTGATTAGCATATTTCCCTCACGCGCTCCGCCTCTTGCGGACATTACTACTTCGCAGCAAGACTGCTTCTCAGTTTCTCCTCTTGCGCTGCACCACGGCGTCGACTAAGGTTGAGCGCGAGAGGTCGCTAACTTCCTGACACGGTGGTGCTCAGCCCTAGCACAGAGGCCATGCTGCACCGGGTCCTGTGGGTGGTCCCCACAATGATTGTAGTAGTTTCTTGTTCGTTCTTCTCCATCAGAATCTACAATTGGAATGAGCACCTAGCTTCACTGACGAACAGACTGACAGACTATTTTGATGTTCCTACTTATGTTTTAGTTAGAATAAAATGGTTTTAACTGATACCCGGGAATAACCTCGCGCGGATTGAAACCTACCTTTGTAGCTTCCGTATCCGGTAAGAACCTGCGTCAGGAATGTGAGAACGCAGTTCAGTCTCCAATCACTTGTCAAAGAAGGGTGTACCGCTGCGATAACAGCAAACCGTAAGCGTCAAGACCCCTGGACCAAGAGAGATATTTGATGTTTAGAAAATACCAAAATTTAGTACCTTTTTGCTACTATTTGATACCTAACTTCTAATATTTAGTACCTCAACTGACAGCGAAAGAACACGTAAAGAAAGTCCGGAAGACCCGGAACAGAAAATTTATCCGGAATAACGTACGGTTTACACGGGCTTCGTAGCTAAGCGTTTAGTACCTAGGTACTTGTTACTAAATAAGTCCTAATGTGTAAACATGCTGATTAGTGATTATTATTAGTATTTTTAAATAGTGCAAGTGAATTGAAAACGATCCTTGTTACCTGCCTGCCTATTGAGCGACAGGTGAATAGCAAATACTGAGCACTTAGCCCGGTCAGTTTCTGTAAACAATAGGAATAAGATCATGGAGCCGCAGACAGGGGAGCGCAACTAGGTATTTGCATTAAGTGTACTGCAAAATGGGACAGACGGGATGAGATTCGTCTGCTTGTTTGTTCACCCATAAATCCTTTGGTGCTGCGGGTACCAACCATTTCTTTTTGCTTGTTTCATAAGGCCTTGTTATCGAACGAGATGATGCACCAGACTGGTGTTTTGGCTGCTCTTCTTCTAGAAGAATGGAGCATCTCTTAGATAATAGCTTCGAACTAGCTCCGCTGGCGAAGCTGGCGGTCAGGATTTAACATTGAGAGGGTGGTTAGCTTACATTATTCGGCATTATAATTGTAGCCCATCCACAAAATAACTTCGTGTAGATACTAGTCAATTAGAACAAGCGAAACGTTTCTAACCTTGTGCGCTACTCAGCAAATTGTTAATTGATTAGTAATATTGTTCATTTGTTCCATTTTGCATTGTTACCTACTAATAAGTAGTAACTAGTAGCCATGTTGTTGCAAAAAATATATACCTGTACCTAAGTATACATTATAACATACCATAGTTTATATATTTAACTATCAAGCAAAATTTGAAATAATTATGAGACTATTTAGATAGACTATTTAGAGGTAGGTATTTATTTCTTTCTATTCACGTTTCTAAGTAAACACTGCCTATAAACTTCCTATGGTTACCAGTACTTAGGTATTATGTAAATTGAGTAGGCACGACGTCATACATAAGTATACCTAATTACTATGGTATTTGCATTTTGATTAAATAGGCATGCTATTTTTTTTAAATTATACAATGTCATGGTCACGTTGTTGGCAGCATGCGTTTATTAACAAATACCATGGCTTTGCTTTGCCACAACATAAGAAGGCAACTTGTAAAATACTAGAGTAACTTGTAAATATGTGAAATATTCAATTGTATGTAATGGCTATCGTAAGACATATATGTTTTTTTACTTCTTTATTTTGAGAGGATTATCATCAATCTCTCTCATCGATGTAGGTACCTAGGTAGTTAGGTAGTTAGGTACCTACTGACTGAAATCCACCACATTTTGCGCCTTGACTCGTAACCCCGGACCCAACTAGAAGCTAGATAGGTACTCCCTTTAAAAAACCTAACTGCTTAATTCTGCAAAACGTAACAGGATGGTTTAATTAATGGAGGTTCTTAATTCAATTTGTATTTAAAACCATCAAACGGTCATCCAACCTACAAATTAACGTTTTACTTTTGTAAACTTATAAAATTAAAAAATATCCATGTAATTGGCTGCTATACTTATGAAATAAAATATAGGCACCGAGGTACAAGATAGTGTTCCTTTGCATTTACTCATCGTTGGCTAAATAGGTCAATTAGGGCCGCTACTATGCCGCTATGACGATCGACAATAACCCTGAGCTTGTAACAGTTTAGCGCTCACCTGAAATCGATAAATCCGCGTGTGTGCATAGCTAGGTAACTTCGTGTTTTATCGTTCAGTGAGCATGTAACAGACAACTATGTTAGTATTATATATATATATATATTGAACTAGCAACTTTCACGCGGTTTCATCGGCTGCTTGGCTCCTATTGGTCGTTAGGGTGATGTTTTGTTTTGTAGCATATATCACTCAGGAACATTTTAGCTATGTGTAAGTGAAAGAATTTTGGAAACCCGACCATCGGTTCCAAAGATTAACCCCTACATACAAACTTAAAAAAAGTATCTCTTTTTTATATTAGTATAGAACTATATTAGGTTTTTTACCAGTAAGCGACTTAATTTTATGCAGATATAATGTAAATATACTGAGTACCTAATGCCTATTTAAATTTAGGTATCTAGCCACCTTGGTACGTTTTATCAGTCTATCTTATAAGTAGTGTGCACATTTAAATGATTTTTTTATACCTTGATATAGCATATCTGAAAGCAATTAAATTGTAAATCGCCACAGCTGTAGCAAGGTGCGAGGTGAAGCGTTTTTTTAGCTTATTAGCGGCTAGGTAAGCAAGTTATCGGGTGGAAGTAAGAGGCTTGTACCGAAATGAGATTACAGGCCCTACATTTGAACGGAAACTCTTTAAATAGGTTACCGTTCTGTTTGCTGGCTGTTTCAGACTTGTACTTTAACTTTTATGATAGATAGAAACTAATTTGTTGCCTAGCAACAGGGTCGCTCCCTAAATAACGTGACTGGACAAAATGGGTGTAGCCTCTAATACCGCAGGGTAGAAAGTGATTTATGTGTCTATGGTTTTGTAATTCACCTCGTCATTACTTCATTCAGAGTTCGACTTGATTACTCATGTAAAAATACTGCGTTACTTAAATTTTTTTATTGATGGTGTTATGAGGAATATTTCTTAAAGAAATATTAAAAGGATCAACGCCTATGAATTTAAAGAAAAAACTAATGGATACATGCCTGCTCCCCTCTATAACCTACGGTTGTCAAACATGGAAATACAGATACACCTCACGTGTAAAAAATAAGATTACAACTTGCCAAAGAGCTATGGAAAGAAGCATTACAAATGTTAGAAAAATACAAAAAATCCCACACAATATCATACGGGAAAAGACTAAACTGATAGATGTCCTAAACTTCTCACAAAAGTTAAAGTGGCGTTGGGCTGGTCACGTAGCTAGGTTAATCGATGACCGTTGGACCTACAGACTGACATTATGGCGGGGTCCCAGAGGAATCAGAAAGAGAGGTAGACCTTTAACTCGTTGGGACAACGACATTATAAAGATAGCTGGTGAAAATTGGAAAACAGTTGCCAAAAATAGGGATAAATGGAAAAGTCTGGAGGAGGCCTTCACCCTCACATAAGAGGGGTTCTTGCATGTCTGCATGAAGTATTTTGAGTTATTCACCTTATACTTAATAAATACTATTAGATTGAATTTTTATTTATTGTAAGTGTAATTTAATTTAATTTATTGAGATTAGATTTGATTTAATTTATTGTAATTTAATTTATTGAAATTATTTTAAATTTTATTATTGTAATGAATCAGTAATTAAATTTATACCTATAATGATGATTTCCTTAACTTTTATAAAAAATACTAATAGGAAATATGTATAATATTGTCACAATGCACACGGAACCATTGTTAAATAACTTTAATATTTTCATATCTTTGTAATTAATTTCGCAAGAAATAAAAGGCTTTTTATTTTATTTATTTATTTATTATGAGGAATAACACTATCAATAAGGTCTACTTAGGTGTAAGTACATTCTATTTAAAATAAAGGTTTTTCGACTTACTAGAGAATTGAACTACATAACTAGATATTAGGCAATTTTATAAATAGATAGAGAGGTAATAAAATAATCACACAAATTCTTTACGCCACGCAATAAAGGTGACTAATATTTCTGGCCACCTGTTACCTAAATTCTAGATTGATAAAAATATTAGAAGGCGATGCATCGCGTCGTCGATTGGTGTACAGTGTGACGTCACATTTCCGTTGTGTGTAGGTGGCAATGTATTCCCTACGACGTGTATCCTTCACTCCATTTTGAATTCACCGCCGTGGGATCTGGAAGCGAAGACGCTCGCGCGCGTCTACCTACAGTTTGCGCGCAGACGAGCGTCGCCGAGATTTTTAGTCAGTAAGAGTCTGACACTCCCTCCCGTCTTACCCTGGGCGGGAGAAGTCATTTGATGATATTCCCCTCACAAAAAAACTCCCTTTTGAATTAGCTTCATCTCAATTGTTTTGTATTAATTTGGTAAAGTGAAAAATTAGATTTATTTGGAGTGGGTAGGTATCCATAACTGAATAGGCACCTAGGTCATACCTGTAACTAGGTACTTAGGTAGGATCATTAATTTAAAAAGCGTCGATTCAGACGTAGCCGCACTGACGGCCGCACTCGTAACTGCTTTGGTAATGCGAGTGTCAATGAGCGGCCGATTGCTTACCATCCACCAGGTGAATGTCTTCGCGTTGCAAAAGAAAAAAGTAACACTGAACCTCGACTGCACTGCAGTATAAATTGGTTCCTGATTCTTAGGATTTTAGCCAAGTTTAGTGTGGGTCAAGCGCAATTATGAACAGTGAGCCCCGGCCAGGATTAGTCTGACACTATTTCTCGCCCCACCCAGTAGTTTGATACCGAAGCAGGTCTACAAGGACCCGATGTGCCTTTCAAGTGCTGAGGGTGGCAACCCGGGCGGATTTAGTAGGTAATGTAAAAAAATCACACAAGTGCTAAAAAGCGAGGTGCCATTTGAAGGATTCGTTTTAATAATGTGACACAAAGCCTTTTGTTACTTTTTTATAAGGACACACGTGATTGGCCTTGAATTAAGTACCTGATACATGTACTTGCGTGTATGCTATTATTGGAGCCGGCCTAGGTCACAGGTTAATTATTTGTATTAAAATATCCACTGTGACATGCGGGGAGCGTGTATTCACAGTGTTGGAGGTACTAGCTACTTCAAGTATCGATTTTTATACATTTTTATAGCAAGTAGTACCGCAGTGTTACACTATAAACATAATTTAGTACTTTTGTTAATGTTTTAGACGTTTGACATTGAATAATGTATACCTGTGTGGCTATAGCTATGTATCTATAAATCTTACTACTACTCATTTTACGGAGCATTAAGTAGATAAAATAAAACAACTTTTTTTGACAGTATGAAGTTTTTGGTACGAAACTTTGTCAAATAAACTGTTTTATCATATACTAGCTTCCGTACGCGATTTCGCCCGCCAAAAACCAACCTATATATGTTAATTCAGGGTATCACCTACTAACATATCAAATTACAACCAAATCGGTTCAGTCGCATCTGCGTGAAAGAATAAACAAACATAAACCATAAACTTTCACATTTAGAATATTAGTATAGTCTATACTAATATTATAAAGAGGTAAAATTTGTTCGTTTGTAAGTTTGTATGTAGGGGGGTAATCTTTGGAACCGCTGGTCGGATTTCCAAAATTCTCTCACTGATAGATAGCTACAATGTTCCTGAGTGCTATAGGCTATAAAACATCACGCTACGATTAAATGGAGCCGAGCAGCGGGTGAAACCACATTAGGGGCATAGGGGTAGGATTCATTTAAGTACTCAACAAGATAAAAAAAGACAATTTTATCCTAATAAGTATTCTTATGATCAGTACCATCTTAAATCCCCAAATCGTTGAATAACTTAAATTCCCAAAAGATCGGCTATGCACGTGCAACTTGTCTGGTACAGCACCAGACAAGTGAACATCCATGGGCGCCGCCGACGGCTTACCACCAGGTGATTCGAATGCTCATTTGCGCCCTCACCTATAGAAAAAGGAAGGGGACCAACCGATCCCACGATCAAAAACTTGTATTTTTTATCTTTAAACCAATTAGGTAACACTCGGGCTCCTATCACCGCGGTCACGATAAACTGACCACGAATATCCTGTACCCTGGCTTATCAGGTCGCATGGCACGAAGTTTGCACACGAGCTGACTCCTGGCTCCTGTCTCCGTGTGCACTGGAGCTGTATAAAACATGGCATCAACCAGTGGAAGACCATAGTCGAGCCGTGGTACTCACGGCTTGAAACCAACATAGTTTTATTTAACTTTATTTTATTTAGTTATTTTTTTGTTTTCTTTTAGTGAAAATCTTGTGGTAAGTGTTGTTTTTATTACTTAATTTTGTTGTATTGTATTTTCTGGTTTTTGATTTATTGTTGTAGTGTTTCTCATGACAGTTATACAAAGCATCCATCATAAGCTGCCATGGAGACTTTATGACCGTTAAAATTCTTAGATTATTCGTTTTTCAAATTCGAAATTTTGATTAAGGACAAAGAGTCTGAATACTGTCCTGTTAATCTAAATTAAATAGGGTTGATCCATTATTACAGGCTAGGAAATGCTTGATAGCAGTATATAGGTACATAGATACCTACATTTCCTGCTTCTAATATATCATATAACAGTCCATACAGGAATAGGTAATCACTATCAGTAACGTTACCTGTCCATTTACCTCGTTAGTATGCGGATCATGCATATATTGTTACTGTACCTTACGACACTTGATATTGAAGCTTAAGTATTGTATTAATTATATTATTGTTGAGAATCATATTGTGTAAGGGTAGGTACCTACTTGTATATGAGTATGTAGGTAGTATTAGCATCATGTTTTACTTGTATATGTAGGTGTACGTAGCTACATGTACGTAATTAGGTACCTACATGTTTTATTATAATATATTCACAATTTCTGAACTCTATTCTTTAAGTTTTTGGTCAAGGGATCATAAGTATGACTATTCAGTAAGGATTAGGGTTCGATTCCCTGGTCAGTCAAAATATATTGTATTAAGTTTTTACACACACTCACAACGGAGAGTTCTTTATGCGAGTTTGCTTTACGCATGAAGCAAACAGCCCTTAATTTAATGTAAATAAAACATTATCGCAATTAGCCCTCTGATTGATTGCTTAACTTGGAGTAGGCCAATCAGGGTAACGGAAAGTAAAGTAGCGCTAGGCCCTGAGGTGAAAAGTTGCTGTTTCCCGTCGCCATTGTGGAGAGATCTCCACCTATCCCTGATCTATCTGCTGAGTTATTGTTTGATGTGATATTCCAGTATGCAAGATGTCGGACCCAAAGAAGAACCTGTTGTTATTCTTCGACCGGCCCTCGGAGCCGTGCTTCATGCAGAAGGGAGATGAGAAGGCTGTCTTTGAGATACCTGAGCACTACTACGTAAGAACTTTTTATCTACTTTAACCTTTTAATGTTGTTAATTCGAGACACGATAGAAGATTAAGAACAATAGGTGCGGGCACTTCAGCGTTCGCTTGGGGTTTAATGAATTAAGTTTGAGGATTGGTTTATGAGTTTTATAATACGTAGGTATACCAACAGTTCCTAATAGTCTACCGCTGGACTATGGGACTTCTCTTTCTATTAGAGTGGATTGCTATATAAACAGGTGGATTAGAGATTGCGTTTTAAACGTTTAGGTTATTTAGGCCAGCTGCCATGGATCTATTAAATATGCAGTTCCATAGTCTGCCCTTAGAACAGGCAAGGAAAGACTAAGATTATGCCTGTGTGAAAGTTGGTTTCTGACTCTTAATTGACCATTCTAGCCGGAGAAATACAAGCAGCTAACGAGCACCATCGCCAACCGTTTCGGAGATGACGCCGGCCGTACTATCCCAGTGCGTAACATCGCGCTGCCGAACCTGACGCTGCCCATGGAACTGCCCTACAACGAGCAGTTCTCTCTCTTCGTGCCCAAACACAGAGTCATGGCGGGCAAGCTCATTGACATCTTCATGGGTGAGTCCATCTTTGGTGCTTTCATCATTTTTTTGTTCTTGGCTGTATAGATTTCAGAATTTCTTCTAGATAAAAAAAAAGCAAATTGACATCAGATTACTTCTTCTGTCCAGGTTTCGATGTCTATGCTTATGAGGTACAGAGCACAGCTTAAGCTGGAGCTCTTGAGTGGTAGGGTGTTTCTTCTCTAATAGCCTATAGTAAAACATGTCCTGAATGTTCCAGGTATGCGTGATCTGGAGGACCTACAGTCAGTCTGCTCGTTCTGCCAGCTGCGCATCAACCCCTACATGTTCAACTACTGCCTCTCCGTCGCTATACTGCACAGGTTAGTTGTATTTTTTGGTCTAATACCCTTTAAGTCTAATTCAATTAGAATTTGATTATTACTTCAACGTTTGGCACAGCAGTGATCCAAAAATAACCCTTCCAGGATAGCAAGAATTTTCTTTTCATATAGTACCTATGGTTTACCTTATACGCACCTAATCATACTGGTGTACCTCTTCCAAAAAGGCCTATCTTTCAAAGTACAAACATGTTTGACAATTGCACGTCGTCTTAACCCGCCAGGCCCGACACTAAAGGAATCAACATCCCGACCTTCGCGGAGACCTTCCCCGACAAGTTCATGGACCCCAAGGTGTTCCGTAAAGCCAGGGAAGTCAGCAACGTCGTCACATCAGGAGTCAGGGTAAGTGGTTGCTCCTATACTGTTTATTTTCAACTTTTGTAACCAACATCAATAGGCTCTTAGTTCACTGTTAGAACATGAACCTCCTAGTAAGTGATGTTTTCCATAATCATGTCTTTTGAAGAGTTGAAAAGGTGCAGGTTTTTCTGGTAGCACTGTTAGTACTGCTACCCAGTCCAGTCGGCTCTAACGATCTATTGCCTTACAATATTTTATTATGTGATAGCACGGCAAATTAATAGACGTATTACCTGATGGTAAGCAACCAGCGTCGCCCTTGAATACCCGTATAAACGGAGGAGTTACGGCATCGTTTTGGGATTAGTGCTTTGGTGATTGAGGGATTGGGGGAGGGGACGGATTGGGCCTCAGGTAAACTTACTCACAAGGCAAAACACAACTTTGTGGTTGTTTCAAAAATGTGAAGCATGGCTCTCTCACACTTATATTACTGACACTTATGTTGTCCCTTCTATTACTGATTAAGACATATGTTCTGATCAGATGCCAGTAACAATCCCAGTGAACTACACGGCCAACGATTCAGAGCCTGAACAGCGCGTGGCTTACTTCCGCGAGGACATTGGCATCAACCTCCACCACTGGCACTGGCACTTGGTGTACCCCTTCGACTCTGCTGACCGTTCCATCGTCAATAAGGACAGGCGTGGAGAGCTGTTCTATTACATGCACCAGCAGATCATTGCCAGGTTAGTATTCACAGTTTCCGCTCTTCCTAGCACGTTAGTGATCCCGAGCGTACGGCGCGCAGCGTTCCGCGCGCGTCTTAAAGAGCCAATAGACCACCACAGACGGGGCCCCATAGGGCTGATGTTCAGCCGGGGTTGCGGGGTAAACGCAATGAGGCACCGCGACCTCGGCACAGAACAGGAGAAGAAACGGTGGTGTTTTTAGTCAGTAAGAGTCTGACACTCCCTCCCTGGGCGGGAGAAGTCATTTGATGATTTTACCCTTAAAAAGTGATATGGTTCATCATTCATTAGACTTTTTCTTTCTGAACAATGTTTGTATATGCATAGGTGATATCGCATCAAATTCTCTTGAGGCGTTATTGAGTTTATCGCAAACAAATGACTAAAGAAACTACGTTTTGTTGTGGAATTTGTTTTTTTTTTATCAAATCTTGTCACTTTTGATATGTTTTTAGATCGATTAGGAGTTTA
Organism: Spodoptera exigua; assembly: GCA_902829305.4. Lineage (NCBI taxonomy): Eukaryota > Metazoa > Arthropoda > Insecta > Lepidoptera > Noctuidae > Spodoptera > Spodoptera exigua. The sequence continues at coordinate 260,023 of LR824623.2, forward strand.
AGTAAAGTTTCCTAGTTTATAAGTTTATGTGTTGCCTTTCTATAATCTTGTTTGTAAAATATTCTAGGTACAACATGGAGCGTATGTGCAACGGCCTGTCCCGCGTGGTGCGCTTCCAGAACTTCCGCGAGCCCATCGAGGAGGGATACTTCCCCAAGCTGGACTCGCAGGTCGCCAGCAGAGCCTGGCCGCCTAGGTATACACCTTATTACTTACATAATTATGCCCTGGTATATACAGTAGCAATTTTAGTTGTATTCCAATATTAGTAAATTTTTTCTCTTTTGTAGTTCTTTAGACAAAATGCTCTAACGATATCTGTGCTTAAAATTCTGTCCTGATCATTAAGAAAACTAAATCAGATTTCTGTAGTAAACTAAAGTATACGCTATTACTTACATTTTATCATTTGTCGTTTGAGTTGGTATTCCTACTGTATAAGGAACGTAGATAGTGCAGAACTTGAATGGTTGAATCTAATTCCTGAGTTATAATCTTCATTCTTAAGGCAGCAGTAACAAATGAGGCCCTTATTTACTTAGATTGGAAGTGCCCTTCTTCAACATCATGTAGGGTATATGTTACCGTACGCATTTTACCAATATAATGGCATTAGGTTTGCCGGTACGACCATCCGCGACCTGGACCGTCCCGTGGACCAGATCCGCGCCGACGTGTCCCAGCTGGAGACCTGGCGGGATCGCTTCGTGCAAGCTGTCGAGACCCTCTCCGTTACTCTGGTGAGTCACGGACAAAAATGACCTTTATTCCTTGTATTTATGAACTCGATTAATATTTTTTTGTTTGGATTTCAGCTAACCTATTTTTAATCTGCCCCCAGCCCAACGGGCGCCAAATCCCCCTGGACGAGGAGCGCGGTATCGACATGCTGGGCAACATGATGGAGTCGTCCATCATCAGCCCTAACCGCGGGTACTACGGTGACCTCCACAACATGGGACATGTCTTCATCTCCTACTCGCACGATCCTGACCATCGCCACTTGGTAATATACCCTTCCAATCCACTATACATTAAGATTGAATTACATAATTTTTTTTTTAAGAAATACGAGAAAAACCTTTGTTACATATTAGCCACCCTCTATGGTATTAAAAGCTTTCATTTCAAATACACTATTATGTAAAGTGAGAATAAAAAAAAAAACATCACGATGGCCCAGACGTTATAGCTCCCGCTTTTCATATATTAGGGTTATAGGGTTTGAGCTGGGTTCGAAACCTTACCTTACAAGTTGCAATGTGATTTAGACGCCACTACGGTAAGATAAAGCAAAGCATATTGAGGAAACCTGGACTTATAGTTTCTAGCTATCCTGATTATCTTTATTTCTCTTTCGTGTAGGAACAATTTGGCGTGATGGGTGACTCGGCAACGGCCATGCGCGACCCCGTGTTCTACCGCTGGCACTCGTACATCGACGACTTGTTCCAGCTCTACAAGTACAAGCTCAACCCATACGGAGATGACAAGGTTTCTATCCTACCTACTACTTATTTCTTTGAAGACATACAAAATATATTTAATCAATGTCTTAATTATAATATTTCCAATGGGGGCTACGGCTTTTTAAACACTAGATGGCGCTAATGTAAAGTTGTTTAATTTATGCAATTACTGTAATTGTAAAAAATGAGTACCTATCCAATAGTGTGATACTAGCTAATTCTTAATTGGATGAATGAATTAGAGGTATGATCTACTTCATATGAGTATCTGAGTTGTAAAATGGCATTCGTTTGCGATTACACGACTTTATTGCCCTCTATAATCCGCTATGGATGATCCATATTGATGTTGATTAAAACGCTTAATACGATAATTGGAAATTGGTGGTACCATGATGAATCCGGTTCCCGCAGCTGGACTTCCCGGGCATTCGTGTATCGAGCGTGAGCATCGAGGGCGCGGCGGGGCGCAACACGGTGGGCACGCACTGGGAGCTCAGCACGGTGGAGCTCGGACGCGGGCTCGACTTCACGCCGCGCGGCTCCGTGCTCGCCAGGTTCACGCATCTACAGCATCAGGACTTCAACTACGTGTCAGTAGCTTACTTCTTACTAATATTGTAAATGCGGAAATTACGATGTTTGGATGTTTGTTATTCAAACATGCATAGGATGCACTCCGGACAATAGGACAGGCTACTTTTTATCAACATACATATATATCGTGGGTGCCCAGAAGGTTAAGGGCCCACCAACTGTTTGCGATCAGATAAATTGCGGGGTAAACACAATCAGGCACCGCGGCTTTAGCCTAGAGCAGGAGAAGGAACGGGAGGGTTTTTAGACAGTAAGAGTTTTACACTTCCACTATGGACGGGAGAAGTCACTTGACGATTTTCCCCTTACAAAAACATGAAATTGTTGTCTCGATTTTTATACTGTGAATCAGCTGATGAATTGTCTCCCCCCCTTAGCATCGAGGTGAACAACACGTCGGGCCAGTCCGTGATGGGCACGGTCCGTATCTTCATGGCGCCCGTACAGGACGAGCGCGGCGCCCCGCTGACCTTCGACGAGCAGCGCCGCGCCATGATCGAACTAGACAAGTTCACCGCTGGCTGTAAGTAATGCCCCACTACTGAAGATCGCTCTATTATCCTTAGTGTTGGATTTAGTCAGTAGAAAAACTGCTTGAATAGTAAAATAGTGATTTTCTAGTTTAGCATTTATTTGCGTTGTACTTAAAATCTCTCATATTGAGGGTCAGATCTGAATGTACGCATCTCCCGAGTTCCACAAAAATGTTTGAAAATGTTAGTTTAGAATGTATGATTTAATGAAGTGTGGATCTACGACTTTCTTACCGCTTCCTAGAAGAAAAGCTACCGAAAGTAAAGTAATAATATATCCCTGTTATTACTTCCAGTACGTCCGGGTAACAACACAATCCGTCACCGCAGCGTGGACTCCTCCGTTACCATCCCCTACGAGAGGACCTTCCGTGACCAGGTACATACATCTTCTCATTCAAAACTGCTTAAATAAAGGTTCTGTCTGTAATTTTCTGATGGACACAAACTTTTCCTAAATACGTCGATCTAGTATTTTGCTTACTTGTATTCATTTTATTTTATTATTTAGGAATTGTTTCAAATTTATTTCGTATGTAACTTGTAATACCATAACTGCTGAATATTTTTCTACCTTAATTCCCTTATGATTTACCTCACACATTTGAATAAGTAAATAGCCAAGTACATTGTCCCCCGCAGTCTGCCCGGCCGGGCGACCCAGGTACGGCGGAGTCGGCGGAGTTTGACTTCTGTGGGTGTGGGTGGCCACACCATATGTTGATCGCCAAGGGCAACCCCCAGGGGTACCCCGTCGTACTCTTCGCCATGGTCTCCAATTGGGCTGAGGACAGGGTACGTACTCATATCTTCATTATGTTAACTACGCTCCGAGTAGGCAATTATTTTATTTGTAAAGATTGGTGTAAAATTGGTTATATAGTTTCTCATGGTCGGGTGGACCACGAAGCCACGGTACCTTTTTGCGCTTGACCCGCAACCTCGGCTGAACATAGGCCCTTTAAGGCCCCGTCTGACCTATGAGGCCTAGGATCAGAGCCATTTAAATGATTTTATTACATTTTATATTTATTTCTATCTTTTAGTTTCTGTCACAAAGTAATCTTCACACTAATTGTTACATAAAACACCTCCCTAAGCCTAAACACTTCAATTGCAGATCGAGCAAGACCTTGTAGGTTCCTGCAATGACGCGGCGTCGTACTGCGGCATCCGCGACCGCAAGTACCCAGACCGGCGCGCCATGGGCTTCCCCTTCGACCGGCCCTCCACCGCCCAGAGCCTCTCCGACTTCTTGCGTCCCAACATGGCCGTGCAGAACTGTTCCATTCGGTTCTCCGACACGACCATCCCAAGGCAACAAAGACGGTAGGTTGTAGGAGTTGAGGAGACAGGGAGTTTGGGAGGGAGAAGGATTATTGAAATTTCGTACAATTCTTAATTGAAAGGTTAAAATAGATTGTGTATTGTTAACATCTTTGGAAAGTTTAGTTCCTACTCCTAATTATCAATTTATATCCAGTAACATCACTACGACAGAATGCAGGTAAAACGTCAAACTGTAGGTAGGGTTACAACTTAGCAACATAGATGGCGCTATTCTACAAAACCGAATTATTCATTTTTGACAATATTACTACGTCTAAAGCTAGGCTGCTCTTAGAAATATTGACAATCTAATTCAAAACATTAGAAAAGTTTAAATATAAAGTTGTTGTACGAGTGGTGCCATCTATATGTAGTTAACCGAACTGTTGGGTGTGTAGGTCTGCCTCCGTTTCCTCCGATTCGTCCGATTCGTCGTACTCATCCATATCGTCGGCCTCGTCTGGTCCAAGTCCGCCCCACCACCAGCCCTGTGGCTGTCCAGACGACACTCTAACTCCTGCTGAAATAGCAGCCATTATAAAGAAGCCATATTTTGCTGACAAATGCAAACCTGTTAGACATTACGATTACATTTTTACACCAAATCCTATTCATAAACATACGAAGACTTCGAAAAAGTATAAATAAACTATCCTTCGTCATTCCGACAATACATTTCCTTCAGTTTTGGACATACTTCATTTTTATAAAAGCAGGTTATATTACCTACTTTTTTTTGGAGGCAGATTTACAAATCAATCAGTTTTACAAACTTTTATATAAATTATTTAACCGTTGCATGAATATTTTGAAATTAATACAGTTTTTTGTATCATATCAAAAGTTCTTATATGTTATTTCACACATTATTTACTGTTTTATTCAATGCTAACGGAGATAAGTGATATATATTTTGATAAAGGCAATGTGACAAAATTTAATCGAGATTATTCGTGGTCATTGAATATATTTATTATTCCCGAATGTTTTTAATTCTGTTTGTCTGTTATGTTGTTACTGGTACGACTTGGCATACATAAAGGTTTCCGATTTATCCTAGCTTTAGTTTAACATAAGTATAGTTATAAGTAAATGGGTCTGTAAATATTGTAAATAGTTGTTAGTTTTATATTACACAGTATGTAAATACTTTGATTCTTGAGACTGAATAAATTAGCCTTTTACCAAAATGTTTTGTTTTATTACATTGCTTTACAAACCTTCCTTTTTGTATCTACTATAGTAACAAACAGCGGATTTGTTTTCTTATTTTTTTTCTTTTTTAGGGCTGATTTTTCAATGGTTAGATAAAAGTTACCTGGGGAATAATTATGATGCTGTCGCGTCACAATGTTTGTATAAGACAGTGACAACAACATTTTTTTTCCTCAGATAACATTTATCTGACTATTGAAAAGTCAGCCCTTAGTTAATTTGGATTTATGCATTCGTTGTAGTCATAGAGGAAGTATAAACAGTTTTTTTTTATTGGAATCTGGTCTTTTTATGAATTTTGACTTTGAAGCTCGAGTTCACCCACTCTTAATAAACTTTTAAATATGAATCAGCTGTTTATGTTAATTTTAATATTCACAACTCACTTAAACAGCAGTGTCAATCGCCTAACATTTCAACAGGGCATAAGGTACTTGTCTTGCTTAGTAGTTTATCATAAGATACAAGATCTCGCCTCAATGATCCAAAGAGGTTTACATTCATATATATAGTATATCTTATTACTGTAAGAAGTTGCAAGATGTTGCAACCAGCGTTTCGACACAAAATCCGGGTTAGGTTGAAGATAGCGATATGATATATATATACTTTTACAGCAAGGTAATAATATCTACGATAATAATATATGATATATGATATTTTTACTGTGTTAACAGTTTGTCCATCTAAAAAGTAAGGTACAGTATTTTTTAAATATGGTTAGTGATAGCACACAGGCCTTATAAGTATATCTATCTATGCCAAAAGGCTCATTGGGTACTATAACCAGACCAGCAATGCTTGACTTATGAAAAATGGATGTTATATTTTCCACTTTTATCTGGTTTTCTCCAATATCATGTGTGTATTTACAAACATAACATTTGACATAACATATCACATAAATAATGGTTCCAAGCGGGAGTCGCAACCACGTCCCGTAACTCAATAGCCGGTTGCTCCTCTACTGCGTCAATTGTGCAGTTATATTTGTTTTCAAATATCTAGGTAGGTACGGCCGCTACTAATAATGCGTTCGAACAAATATATCATCAAATTGAATGACAATTAAATAGAAATTAAATAGCAATAACTTACGGTCGCATCTATTATTATTATTTGTAATTAAACACGTGAACAGTTAATTGGCTACTTTTTAAAATACTTAGTTTGATGTGCATTGTTGTAACTTGTAGCTCATTTAGTGGTCGCGTACGTCGTCGCGATGAAAACACAGGTGAGTCTGTTTAAATTATTATTGTGAAAGTAGTTTTTAGACAACAATCGTTTCTCATGTGGATTGAAGTGTTAAAAATACGTCATTGTTTATGTATGTGAGAGGACTGCAAACTGTACCTAACCTAAGCTTACCCTGATGGTAAGCAATCAACGCAGGCCATGGACTAGTTACAATTTTGCGGACCTTTTGGGGATTTAGAAATTGGGATAGGGAGAGGATTGGAGCTCCGGTAACGACTCTCACACGGTGAAACTCCACACTGTGGTTGTTTCATAACTTTACTAATATTATAAAGGGGTAAAATTTGTAAGTTTGTGTGTTTGTAAGTTTGTATGTGGGGGGTAATCCTTGGAACCGCTGGTCGGATTGCCAAAATTCTTTCACTGAAAGATAGCTACAATGTTCCTGAGTGCTATTAACTTTAGTGCTTTAATTTTATAAAGAGGTAAAATTTGTAAGTTTGTATGTAAGGGGTAAATGGCATGGTTTTTAGTCAGTAAGAGTCTGACACTCCTTCTCTCGTCACCTAAGGAAGAGAAGAAATTTGATTGCTTTCATAAAAGGGTGTTTTAGAGTTAAATGTTTTACGATTTACGCAATGTAGATATAAGTATATTTAGAATAGGATGATAGATAAATTATGTCTAGTTCTATTGTATTTATGAAATTACAGGACTAATTACACAATTGGAGACACATTTATTAGGTATGTCATCCAATAAATTAAGATACCTACATTGTGTTTTTTGATCACAACATAGTTAAAATCAAAGTCGCTTTCTCTGTCTCTATGTATATCCATATGTGCGCTTAAATCTACGGATCGGATTTTGATACGGGTTTCTTAGAGTGATTGAAGAGGTCGGTTTATATGTATATCAACATCAATTAAATAGAGGAGAAAAGTAGGTATCAGCACGCGAAGCCGGGGCGGGTGGCTAGTTGATTCTAAAAATATAAACCAACTAGCTACTCTCGCGCGGTTGCACCCGCTGCTCGGTTCCATTTGATCGTAGCGTGATGTTTTATAGCCTAAAGCACTCAGGAACATTATAGCTATCTATCCGTCTATCTATGAAAGAATTTTGGCACTTCGACCAGAAGTTCCAAAGATTACCCCCTACATACAAACTTACAAAATTAGAAACTTACAAATTTTACCTCTTTATAATATTAGTATAGAAATACCTACCTACTAATGTAATTTAGCTTTCCAGTATCAATATATTTTTGTGAAAACAGTTATTGTTACTGTTCCTAGAACTATAATGACATTTATTACAGTTTTAAACTATCGGGGTAGTGTCATTGTCTAGTCGGACGCTGTCGCACGTACCATTAATTAATTCTTTACTCATCCAAGTGATCACAAGGAGGCTGCTATACCTAGCCAATGTCATGCCAAACACGCTCCAATTGCTTTGCTATTAGGTTAGTATTTTATTTGAATAAGTAAAATCGGTTTAAATGGAATAAATAACTTGATTCTTTTCCACAGCAAACTTTTCTAAAAGAAATAATATTTTATAAAGTAAATTTGAACCTTGGGCGATATTTGTCGCCGCATAGGGCACCGGTGACCTATGTATGTTAGCTAAGGATGGACGACGACCTCACTAAAAATCGGCGTGAAAAAAGCACAGTGTTGAGTTTCGTCATGTACCTAAGTGTATATACCTAGTCTAGCCATAAATACTGTAACAAATAAAAAAAATATTTTTTCTATTGCAAATAACATTTATTACTTTTACAGTATGTAAGTTAAATACATAAATATAAAATAATTTTAAACATAAAAAGCTTATTTGATGTGGTCTCCATTGGCTGCGATAGAGTCCTTTAAACGTTGAGGCCAGTGATCAATAGAAGCACGCACTCTTTCCATGGGAAAATTCTTCACTGCCAATTGTTTTAGGGAGTCCAAATTATCATGACGTTTAGAGCAAGCTCAAGTCTTTAAAACTGACCATAAATCATAATCCAGCGGATTAAGATCGGGACTAGACGATGGCCAGTCTTCAGCTCTGATGAAGTCGGAAACGTTCGTTTCCAACCAAGACTGCGTGGACCGAGCTTTATGACCCGGCGCCGAGTCTTGCTGGAAGGACCATTGTTGGTTATTGAACATGGTGTTGTTAAGGGGCTTAACTACCTTCTCAGGAATGGTATTGTTACGTGCCTGTCGTCACGTTCCTAACTATGCGGGCTTGGGTTACGGGATTGGATGAAATTAAACACTAATACCGGTTTTCAGACTTTCTATTGCACTTAAGTGACAGCGTCCACGGATACGGATAAGTTATCGGCGTTCCTCTCCAGCAGAGTCCGGCCGACTGACACAACTTTGCCGTTCACTGTTCACGCTGACTTAACTCACTTAACTGACTGCACTTCACTATTTCACTGTACTTCACTATTTCACTCACTTTTCTTCTTTTCACTTCTTCCTTTTCTTCCGAATCGCTTTGGACTTAGAACTCAACTGCCAGCGGTGAGCCGCAGTTCCGCTTATATACCCCCGGTCAGGTTCTAGAACATTCAATTTCGTTATTCTTTTTGATCGTCATGCCTCCAGAACCTTCCAATAATTTCGTTATTCATTTTTATTTATTCTCCTTCTCGCTCCTTAATTTTTCATTACTTTCACTCAAATATTCCAGAAAGTTCGACAAAACTTCCATCAACTAAAAAACTTCATGTTTACGGCGGGACTCGAACTCGGGGTCTCTGTGGTGTAATCCACACGCCTTACCGATTACACCAACTCGTGTTGACAATTCACGACGAAATTTACAATCTCTAGGCAACGTTTGACAACCATCCATTGACGTCATGATGTCAAAGAGTTTTCTGTCACACTGCCCCCCTCTTAGATTCGCTCGTCCCGAGCATCGTTGCTGCCGTAATACCTCGCCAACCTGTCTATATGGACAACTTTCAAAGGGCTCCTTGAAGACTTCCGAATTCTGTAAGTAATGTCATTGATCTTCGTGACTATCTCGTAAGGACCTTCCCAACTCGGTTGCAGCTTTGGAGATTTTCCCTTCCTTCTGACTGGATTATGAAGCCAGACCAATGACCCCTCTTCAAACCCAACAGAATTGGCTCGTCGATCATAGCGCGTCTTTGCGCGATCACTAGCTTGAAGACCGGCCTCCCTGATCTGCTCATAAATGTCCAACATTTTTGCCCTTAACTCGCTTATGTAATCGCTAAACTCGGTGCGAGAGTCGCCAGGTGGACAGCCCGATACAAGATCTGCCGGTAATCTCAATTCCCTTCCAAAATTTGCAAATGCAGGCGTCTTTGCGGTACTTTCATGTACAGCAGTCCGATAGGCAAGCAAGAAGAGAGGTATGTAAGTGTCCCAATCTCTCTGATGGCTGTCAACCACCTTTGCTAAGTGTCGCTCCAATGTTTGGTTGAAACGTTCGACCATTCCATCTGACTGTGGATGATAAGGGGTCGTTCGAGTCTTATGGATTCCCAAAAGTTTACAAGTTTCCTGAAAAACTTGGGATTCAAAGTTCCGTCCTTGATCACTGTGCATCTCCAAGGGCACTCCGAATCGGGTGAATACCTCGTTTACCAACTTCGTGGCTACAGTTACTGCCTCTTGATTCGGTATGGCAAAGACCTCCGGCCATTTTGTAAAATAATCCATAACCACTAAAACGTAGCGATTGCCCGAATCAGTGATTGGAAATGGTCCAGCGATGTCTAAGGCTATTCTCTCCCAAGGCATACCAACATTGTAGATTTTCATCGCCCCTCTGCTTCTTGTTTGTGGACCCTTGACAGCTGCACAACTAGTGCATTTCCGGCACCAATCTTCGACGTCATATTTGCAATGCAACCAATAAAACCTCTCCTTGATCTTCACCAAAGTCCTCCTAATTCCCAAATGTCCTCCAGAAGATCCATCATGGAACGCTTTTAATACATCCCTTATTTTTGAACGAGGCACCACCAATTGCAAATGCTCGTCCTTGCCGTTTGTTGATTCCCATTTCCTGCACAGAAGTCCGTTATGCAGCGTAAGGCTTTTCCACTGTGCCCATAAACCTTTCGTTACCGCGCTATATTGGGCGACGTCACTCCAACTTGGCTTGTTACCACTTCGTAGCCACTCCAGTATTGGTTTGATATCTGCATCTCTTTCCTGTTCTAATTTCATCGCATCATCTCCCCATGCCTCGTCAACAGTATCAGTCCTTATCACCTTAAGAAAAGCAGTTTCCTTCTTGGCACAATGCTTGCAATCTTCCACGCATGGGCGTCTCGATAATGCATCTGCGTTGCCATGAATTCTTCCGCCGCGATGTTCGATTTCAAAGTCAAATTCCTGAAGTTGTTCCAACCATCTGGCTACTTGGCCTTCGGGATCCTTAAACTGAAGCAGCCATTTCAAAGCAGCGTGATCAGTTCTGATCAAAAATTTCCGTCCCAGTAAATACTTCTTGAAATGGTGCAGAGTTTTGACTACGGCCAGCAATTCCCTCCTGGTCACGCAATAATTCTTCTCCGGCTTGGATAGTGACTTGCTGAAGTAAGCAATAACCTTCTCCTGCTCACCATCGCGTTGTGAAAGGACACCTCCTATTCCAATATTGCTGGCATCCGTATCAACTACGAATACTCCTTTCGCGCTGGGGTATCCGAGAATTGGTGTGTTACAAAGCCGTTCTTTTAGTTCTCGAAAGGCTTGCTCACAATCCTCGTCCCAGATAAAGGCACGTTTCTCCTCTGTCAATCGATGCAAAGGCTTGGCAATGTCCGAGAATCCTTTCACAAACCGCCGATAATACGAGCACAATCCAAGAAATGCCCGAACTTGCGTTTTGTCTTTAGGTGTTGGCCATTCCTTAACAGCGGCAGTCTTGGCTGGATCAGTCTCAATTCCTCTCTCAGAAATAACATGTCCTAGATAATTCACTTCGCGCTTGAAGAAAGAGCATTTCTTTGGACTCAACTTTAAATTTGCTCCACGCAGCTTATCGAGTACCTTTTCCAATTTCCTTAGATGATCGTCAAAATCCCGTCCAACAATGATGATGTCATCGAGGTAAACTAGGCAGGTTTCGCCAAGCAGTCCCGCCAGCACCTGTTCCATCAAACGCTCAAAGGTTGCCGGTGCATTGCATAATCCAAATGGCATCACCTTAAATTGCCAGAGTCCCTTCCCAGTTGAGAATGCGGTCTTTTCCTTGTCCTTGGGATCCAAATCCACCTGCCAATAGCCGCTTTTCAGATCGAGCGTTGAAAACCATTTCATGCCACTCAGTGTGTCAAGTGTGTCATCGATTCTTGGTAACGGGTAGCTATCCTTCTTGGTTACATCATTCAATCGTCGATAGTCTACGCAAAACCTCGTTGAACCATCTTTCTTCTTGACAAGCACGACAGGTGAACACCAAGGGCTAGAAGAGGGCTCTATCACGTCATTTTTCCTCATATCGTCAATCATTTCTTCAACCTCTTTCTCACGAGCGAATGGTATGCGTCTGGGCCTTTGACGAATTGGCATTGTATCACCTGTGTTTATTTTATGCTTCACCAAACCAGTTCGGCCAATATCACCATCGCTTCTTGAAAACACACCAGAGAATCGAAGAAGTAAATTTCTAGCTTTCATAGTCTCCACTTTTGTCAGACTTTTGTTTTCGTCTAAGATTTTCGTTACAAAGTCTATTCCCGTACTGTCCTTCTTCACAAGATTCTCCGAGCATTTTCTTATCCAGGCCACTTCTTCCAATACGCCCACAGGCTCTCCTTCTTCAATCGTAATTTTTGAATCACTGAAGTTGAATACCGGAATGCGGTTGACATCAGATGACCCCACGACAGTTCTCGCCGGTAGCCATGAGTTTACGTGTTCCGATTTATCAATCACAGCGCACCTTAGAGGTAAACTTCCTTCCCTCCTCCTAGGTAATGCGATTGGTACGAGAGTCTGTGATTTTGGTTCAAGAACAGTTCTTCTTAAACAGCAAACTTTTCCCAGGGTTCCACCCTTCATCGGAATTTCCTCAGTTCCACATAGTAATACTCCAGATTTTAAGTCGATGTTACACTGGTGCCCTTGCAGGAAGTCAAGTCCCAGGATGCAGTCATCCAGAATTTTGGCCACAATAACCTCATGTCGATAAACATGTTCCCCAATTTTGATTGTTACATGCAGTTTTCCACTTATCGGTATGCACTGGCCGGTAGCTGATTTCATTCGTAGGCCAACAATTGGTTTAACGTATTTCCTGATGTTTTGCCCGAGCAGCCGAACATTTATCACCGTCCTTGAAGCTCCAGTATCTAATGTTAGCTGACTGTTTTTCCCATTTACTTGACCGTCTATCACCAGAGTATTTCCATCGTTAGTTTGCTTGATGTAGATTGTTGGGGTTATTCCACTACCGGCCAGCGCCCACCCCGCAGCCCTGGCTGGATTTAGTTTCCCTGCTGGTCAGAAGTTGAGACCGCCGCGTCCTGGCGGTTCACCTTCTTCGGGCAGTCGCTCCGCATGTGCCCACGCTCTCCGCATCCATAGCACATGAAGTTCCGACGGCGTGGAGGTACCTGCTCCGTTGTCGTCATTTCCCGCAGACGTAAGGTACGGGAGTTACCACGCACGGCTTCCACTTCCAATGCATGGGCCAGAGCTTCTTTCATGTTCTTGTGATGGCCCAGATGAACAGCAGCTCGTACTTCGGGGTCCCGAACACCGTCAATGAATGCTTGGAGAAGCGTGCCTTCAATCATTGATGGAGTCGACCGAAAAGCTCGACGCACAAGTTTCTCGATTTCCACGGACCATTGCTGTAGACTCTCATTAGCACGCTGAGTACGCTCTTTTAATTGCGCTCTGTACACGTGCTCGAGGTGGCTGTCTCCAAAACGTGCCTCAAGTGCGTCGAGGAGGGTACTAAAGCTGAGATCCCCACTTGCGCCGATAGCTTCCAGCACTGAGAGCGCTTGATCACGGAGGGCCAGGGTGAGGGCTGACTGTGCTTCCTTCTGAGTCCAACCATAAGCCTCCATAAGTGTCTCAAACTGTAGCTTGAACGCGGTCCAGGATGTTGTTCCGTCGTAATGGGGAATCTTCAGCCCTTTCGTTGCGCTTGAGGCCGCATTTGGGGCGTCAAAAACGGCTGCAAGACGGCTTCGGCTCTTCAAAGGGCTTGGGCTTGTCACTTCCTGCTTGATTTTGGAGATCTCTTCTTCCACTCTCTCCTCTATCGCCATGACGCGATGTTCCAACTTGCCTAAACCTTCCTCCACTTCTTGTACCCGTTCGACAGCCTTTTGCAGTCCCTTCGTGAAATCTTTATGCATGTCTTCCAAGCGACGCGCTTGCTCCTCTTGGCGACGAGCTTGATCTTCTTTCAGCTTCCGCAGCTGTTCTGACTGACAGCGTGCTTGCTCTTCTTGGCGGCGCGCTTGCTCTTCTTGGCGGCGCGCTTGCTCTTCTTGGCGGCGCGCTTGATCTTCTTTCAGCTCCCGCAGCTGTTCTGCCTGACAGCGTGCTTGCTCTTCTTGGCGGCGCGCTTGATCTTCTTTCAGCTCACGCAGCTGTTCTGCCATCATTTGCCGCAGCTGTAGCAGAAGATCCATCTGCACAGGCTTGGCTTCTGCATCGCTGGTCTGAGCTGCAGCACCCTCTTCCCTCAGACGCTGCGCTTCTGACATAGCACGGGTACTCACTCCTCTTACGTCCTGCGGCACTAGCGGCATTTTTCTCCAATCCCACTTCTGACACCAAATGTTACGTGCCTGTCGTCACGTTCCTAACTATGCGGGCTTGGGTTACGGGATTGGATGAAATTAAACACTAATACCGGTTTTCAGACTTTCTATTGCACTTAAGTGACAGCGTCCACGGATACGGATAAGTTATCGGCGTTCCTCTCCAGCAGAGTCCGGCCGACTGACACAACTTTGCCGTTCACTGTTCACGCTGACTTAACTCACTTAACTGACTGCACTTCACTATTTCACTGTACTTCACTATTTCACTCACTTTTCTTCTTTTCACTTCTTCCTTTTCTTCCGAATCGCTTTGGACTTAGAACTCAACTGCCAGCGGTGAGCCGCAGTTCCGCTTATATACCCCCGGTCAGGTTCTAGAACATTCAATTTCGTTATTCTTTTTGATCGTCATGCCTCCAGAACCTTCCAATAATTTCGTTATTCATTTTTATTTATTCTCCTTCTCGCTCCTTAATTTTTCATTACTTTCACTCAAATATTCCAGAAAGTTCGACAAAACTTCCATCAACTAAAAAACTTCATGTTTACGGCGGGACTCGAACTCGGGGTCTCTGTGGTGTAATCCACACGCCTTACCGATTACACCAACTCGTGTTGACAATTCACGACGAAATTTACAATCTCTAGGCAACGTTTGACAACCATCCATTGACGTCATGATGTCAAAGAGTTTTCTGTCACAGTATTTTGATACACTTGTGCCGATGTTTTGATACCTTTTTCGCAAAAGTATGGCTCCGTCACTCCTTCATAGCTAACACCCCACCAAACCATCACTGAAGTCGGATAATGCCCACGTTGCACTCTGTCGACTAATTCAGAAGCTTCCTTAGAGCTTTGAGCATAAATACGGTCATTTTGTTTGTTAAAATGTTGCTCAATTGTAAAAATTTTCTCATCCGTAAACAAAATTTTCTGTGACCTCCCTTTGCGTACCGCTTCAGTAGTTGTTTAGATTTTATCAACCTATTCTTTTTTAAATTATCATTTAAAAATGTCCAGTGCGTCTCTTATAGGCTGCAAATCCTAAGTCGTCTTTTATAATACGCGACATGGTTCTAGGTGCTATCTTCATCTCCCGATATAAAATCTTTTGCTTTCGGACAGGATTTCTTCGAATTCTTTCCCTTACTGCTTTGACCACCTTTTTCGTACGAACACTACGTGGACGGCCAGATCTTTTTCTGTCACAAATAGAGGAGGTCTCATTGTACCTACTAATAGCCCGGTACACAAACATTTGACTAATGCCAAGCGTGTGGAGAGTTTGAAAAATTGCACTTGGCTCCATACCCACTTTGTGTAATGCAATCACAGCGATTCGGTTCTCTTTATCACCCCACTTCATTTTAATATCGCAAAATATTGAACAATTTATTGGCGTCAAAATAAGAAAACACAATGAAAAATTATATAAAAATGACAGATTCCAAATTCAAATGTAATATTTTGTTTATTTTTAATTGTAGGTAACAGTATTTATGGCCAGACTATGTATACTACATAAGTACATATACTACTGAGCAAAAGGCCTTCAATGCACTTGCAGCTCCCACTCTGATGTTGCTGGAGTCCATGGGCGGCGCCTATAGCCCACCATCGCCCTGCTCGTTTGCGTCACTAACGCTCAAAAAAGGATTTCCCTTTTACTTACTAATCAAAGTGTTCGGACTCCTTATTTTTGTCTGATTATTCGTCCATAAGGTTATAGAGTTCCACTGCTGGAAGTAAGTTTGGTACAATTAAGACTGCACGGTTGACGCGGTGGCTGGGTGACTGGTCCTATTCCCGCACGGAACAACTCTTTGTGTGATCCACAAATTGTTGTTTCGGGTTTCGGTGTTGTGTGTATGTGAAATCGTATGTTTGTAAGCGCACCCACGGCACAGGAGAAAATCTTAGTGTAAGGCAACGTTTATAAAAAAAAAAGTATATCCCATGCGGAGTGGCTATGAATGAAGGCATCATATTATTATTAACTTCATATCCTAACTGGCAATCCTTCATGAAACTCAGAAAACGTAGGGTTAGATCAAAACATATATATTTCATGGCCGCGCTGCCTCTAACATGAGTTTCATATAAAATGTATGAGACGGTTCTCTCGGATTGTGTGATGAAATTCACGATATTCTCGGTCAGATGTAATTTTGTTTTGAAATCTAAAGCGTACATTTCTCTTAGATTTAGTAACATGTTGTAGTACCCAGAAAATAGGAATATTGCTTTTAAAACACATAATTAACCTCCTCCAATAACTGGATCTTATTATTGTCAATTTCAGATCCTGCTCCTGCTGCTGTTGGCAGCGGCTATACAGTGTCATGGTCGTCATCGCAACAATCATGGCAGAAATCATGACCACAACCATCATCCCAACGATTACCACCACCGAAGACACGAGTCCCAAGAAAGCCACCAAAACCATAATTACCACGACTTTCCTGATAGTTTTGAAGATTCATCACATGATTTGGATGACAATTTAAATTCTGGTCGTACTCCACGCAGTGACTTGGAAGACTTAGTTGTCGATCTAAAACCTATAGAGAACCCAGATACAGGCAATATTCCAAATACCAACAAATCAGCCATTGACACAGAAGCCGTTAAAAAGGCATATGATATGGACAAAGGGTACAATGGAATAAGAATAGATGAAATGTCAGATCCTGCTGAACCTAACAATGTAGATGGCGACACTAGGCATGAAATATCATTAAATATAAACGACATACCAAAGAGTGACGGAACCATTAGTGCTAATGGATTTTTGCCGACTGGAGATGGTAATATAGGAAGTAATTTTGGTTCAAATTTAGGTGTTAACTTGGGAGACCATAATTTCGCTGGAAAACCTAACGTTAATTTAGGAGGTATCTCGGGTTTCCCCGTAGTTACTCGACCAGGTTTGCATTTAGGAGGCAACCTGGGCGGTCCTTTTGGTGGAAGTTTAGGTCTCAATTTAGGGGTTAAACCACATTTCCCGTTAGGTCTTAATTCCTTTCCAGATTTTCGATTAGGAGGCAACTTTGGCGTCCCTTCAGGACGTAACTTGGGTATTAATTTAGGAGGTAAGCTTGGCTTTCCATCCATAGGCATTAAAGATTTTCATTCCTTTCCATACCTTAACTTGGGAGGTAACAATAGAGCATCTGTAGGTCTTCCAATGAGTGACAACTCAGGTATTAATTTAGGGAGTAACGTAGATCTTCCTTACTCCGACGATCGTTTGGAAAATAATTCAGATAACCTTCTAGGAAGTAATTTAGATGTTAACGTTGATGGCAATAACTTGGACGCAGATTCTCATAGTATAAATAGTCGTTCTAGTCTAGAAGATTTAATTGATTATAACAGTGAGCCTAATGAGAAGAATGTTATTGATGTTAACAGTGGTAAGCTAGATCTAAACCAAAATCAAAGGCAGTCTGAGGATATGGATAACTTGGAGCAAAAAAGTAAAATAAAGTACAACACTGAAGATAATATTGGAAGTGACGGGGTGGTTAGTGACTACAATAATAAACCAAACAGTACCGATACGCGTGGTGCTTTTCTAAAGAGTAATGAGACTAACAACCTGGTCAACAAAACTGATGGTGAATCACTAAATAGTAACGATAACCTTAACGCTGATAAGCCTGGTGTCAACAGTCATAATGATAGTGAATCACCACAAGGAGACAGTTCCATTGAAACTTACATCGATTTACCAAGTATTGCACATACTCTTAAAGATGGAGAAAAACCAGAAATTGACCCTCAATCATCAAACAAAAATAAGCTTTTAATAACACCAGAACATGATAATTTACCAAATAAAAAATCAAATTCTACTGAAATTCCTTCAATCGAAACTTCTGATAAAAGCAACACTAAGGCAGAAGATGGAGAAAATAATCAGCTAGAGATGATACCAGTTCTAATGCCAGGAGGCGGATACGTGTTATTGCCTGCAAGTATTGTGAATAACATGCCATCATACATCGTCGTGATGATTAACGGCCAACCAACGCTCTTACAAAATCCTAGTATAG
Source organism: Spodoptera exigua (assembly GCA_902829305.4). NCBI lineage: Eukaryota > Metazoa > Arthropoda > Insecta > Lepidoptera > Noctuidae > Spodoptera > Spodoptera exigua. Next base: position 278,210 of record LR824623.2, read on the forward strand.
ATGTAAATGGAGGTTCGTTGGATCTAAGTAAATTTATTTTAGCAAATGGTCTTTCAAACAGTGATGTAGTCCTGCCTAGTTGGTACAATAGAGGACAGCATGCAGGAGGTGGTGGAGCTACAATTGGAATTTTGCCTAATGTTCAACAAACCGAGTCGCCTATATTGGTTGGAGACAGTGACAGACCATTGACAAATTCTAACGGTGTATCAGCTCCCTACGCTGATTCTGTTACTAGATCTTTACCAACCCTGCCAATTTCTGTTCCTGGAAGGATTGATCCTGGTTTTTCTCCTTCGTTTTGGAATAATCTGGACCATGGTTTACAAAACGGAGTACCCAATGCAAACTGGGCATATCTAATTGATCCCGACATAAATGTTTATTCTAACGTTCCAAATCCCACGTCCCCACTACTAAACTATCCAATACACCCTTATTCTCAGTACCTATATCCGTATTCTTATCCAACTGAATTTAACCCCTTCGCAAATAACAATAAAAATCCTGCCAAGAACGTACTCGTTGAGGATAACAATGGCTCACCACATCAAAATTTCCATGACAACTCAAATGCAATTACGTCATTGGACCCAAGAAAAGCCTACCCAAATATTTCACCAGGATCTAATCTGGAAACTCATTTAAACATTATTGAGGGTAGACAACCAGAAACAAATAATTATGGTGTTCATTCAGAGTCTCGACTAGATGATATGGCGAAACATTATACACAGGGTGATTTTCATGACCTAATTCAACCTAATCCAGACCTACCAAGTGGGACAGAACTCCAAGATGACGCAAGAGTTGACCAAGTACACCAAGATGATATTAAATTAAATGTGCCCAATTCGGATGATTGGGACGATAAAAGAATTGAGCGTCGCTTACAAAACCGGGATGATAAAAAAATTGAGTCTAATCAAGAAGATAACGATGATATAAATATAACTGATGGTTATCCAGATAGCCAGCACGATAAATGGATTAAGTACCACCCTGATCATTGGGATAATAAAAAGATTGAGCACCACCCAGACCACCGAGATGATAAATGGAATAAGCTTCTCACTAATCAGCGGCACGAAAAAAGGGTTGAGCCACTTCCAGACCAATGGGATGATAAATCAATCGAATCCTATCCGATTCACGGGGTTAATAAAAAGATAAATCCACACCTTGATCATTCGGATGAAAAATTATTCTCCTTAAATCACCGAGAACATAAAGGGATTAAGCCCCACCCAGATCACAGAGATGACAAAACGATTAAAACCTACCCACAGCTCTGGGACAACGAAAGGATTATGCCGCACCCAGATCACCGGAACGATAAAAAGGTTGAGTCTCACCCATATCACAGGGACGATGAAAAGATTGAGCACAACTTACCGCACAGGGATGATAAAAGCTTTGAGGCCAACCCAGGTTATTTTGATGATACAGACACTGAGCCCTACTCTGATCATCGGGACGATAAAAGTCTTGAGACGCCTCCAGATCATTGGAACGACAAACGAATTAAGTCTAAGCCGAATTACTCGGACGATAAAAGAATTGAGGCCCACTCAGAGGAATTTGATAGTGAAAGGATTCAGTACCACCCTGATAACTGGGATGATAAAAAAGTTGGGCCACATCTCCATAACTGGGATGATGAAGGCATTAAGCCATACCCATATCACAGGAAGGATATAAATACAGACTCCTACCCAGAGTCACGACACATTAAACCAGACCTTCACCTAAATAATTACGTACCAAACATACTAACGACTGAGTCGGATGTGCAACTTGATATTCCACTGATAAATAACCCTGAGTCTCAGACAAATGATCCAATTTCTACATACGCTGGAAAGCTGCCGAATATTCTATTACATCCTGAGCAGAATCATGATGAACCACTTGAAGATATTCCTGGCTTTCATTCCACACATCCGCTGCCTATCCATGCTGATAATTCAGACCATACCAGCTTGATTAATGACATCATTGACAGCCTAAATATCCTTTTAAAGTACCCCCATAGAGTTGGCCATCAGTCTAAGAAGGTTAAATCTTTGATAAAATTATTGATCGCAATTTTGAATTCTGGTGATAAGAACCAAAAGTTGGTATCCAAGCAGGAAGATGGTATCGAAGAGGAATTGGATCTAGAGAATGTCAAAAATCTTATCCTTCGTCTCCTGAAAGGACATTACGAATCAGATCCGAAGGTGTTGCGCGATTCTAGTATAGACGAAAGTACACGAACTAATTTGATTCTTCTTTTGAAACTTTTGGTAAATAATCAGGACCTATCGTCCAAGGGAACAGAAAATCCTCTGCTTTACTTCCTAGGTCAGTTCCCTTGTGACCTGTCGAAGAAGCGAGAGGAAGCATCTGACGCTGTAACTAGCAAACTGTTGAACTTATTAGTTGAAAGTTATGACCGAGGAGATCTGCAATCGAGCCTGGAAAAAACAGCTGCACTCTCAAGTCTGTGAGTGTAGAGTAGGAGGTAATAAAAGAATTAGTTATGATTTAAAGGAAAGTTTTGTAACATTATATTTGGTATTATACTTTAGTGTAGGCTTTGATGAGACATGACTAAAATACATAAATGTGAAAACAAATAAAGCTACGTCGGCCAACAAAAAACACTATTCCATTTTTGAAAAGCTTAATGTGAACGACTGATGTAAAAATATTGTGTACCTAAAACAGTACTGTCACGTTATAAATGTAATTCATTGTCTCCATTGTCACGGCTAATGAATAAATATGTTAAAATTATTCTTCAATGGATGTTTTTGAATGTAACACGAATAAACCAGTCACTTTCATTTATTATACCCCTATTATTATTCGTTTTGACATTTTTCTGATGTAGAAAGATAAATAAAAATGTCATGCTTACTACATGAAGATCTCATTTTTTTATTGCAGCTTCACGCTTAAATTTCTCCTGTGTCATTGACCGTTGACAAACATATCATACCGAGATCTCTGCCAAGAAATGCTGATCGCACACAGAGCTTTTCCAAGTAGGTACCATCCAAGCATCAAAGCACGTGCTTCGGCAAGAATTAACCGAATATACCGGAGTCATTCAGATAATACAGATGTTGTGTTTCGCAGATGCAGAGTTTATTACAGATGCACTTGCAATCCTTTTGATGTTACGAGTGTATATGGTCGGCGTTGATTGCTTACCATCAGGTGACCAGAGAGATCGTTTACACATTATTACATAAAAAAAACAAACAACTAAAATTATCAAATCCAGCCAGCAAGCGGGTTGGAGATCGCAGTATAGATAATTCAGATGAAACAGAGCGCTGCAACTGAGTTTTAGTATTAGCTCCTTAGTCCACTTTTATAATAACAGCGAGTAGGGTGTTGGGAAATGTATGCTGTTCTGCCGGTACTTCACGTCAAGGACCACGTTTACTATGAAATAAAAATCCTAAAGTAACATTAGTAATACACATATAATGTGCCAAAGCATGTAGATACACTACCCGGCAATAAATATTGCACATCAACTTTAGGAAAAACGTATTTTTTTGGTGACATTATGAACTTTTATTTGCATAATTTTTTTTGTCTGTCGAAGTCGGGAGGTATCACGTGCGACTGCCGAGCAAGTTGTCTCGGGTTCGAATTGTTAAGAAACTTATTGGTTTTGCCAAACTATCTTACTTTCAGAGAATACCTGTGGCATTAAGTCCCCCTTGTACACAGATGTTTGTGCAAAAGTATAAATAAAAATAAAAATAAAATAATCTCGGTAAAGAATAGTATGGAGTCTGAAATTTAACGCAAAAAGTGTTAAATTACGTGTGTGTGTGTTTTGTTACGCTATAAAACTATTTAAATTTTTCGAATGCGGGTTCAAGGAAAAAGATTCCACTAATTATAACGCTTCATCATCACAATCAATATACCACGGCTTGATGACATTGTCTCTTTCAAAAATTTGATGTGCAATCTTTATCGCCGGGTAGTGTAATTACGTACAAGTACCATTAAAGTGCGCTTCTACGCGGCGGACTAGTGGAGTGCTGCACTCTGACGGTGAAAGCTTACGAGGATGAAGTGTCGCTCGAGAGGTAATGTTACTGCTAGGATTCTTCTACTCTTGTACTTTTGTTTTGCTGGCACTGGAAGGTATGAAGTTTCATTTGTTGTGTGTAATGAGAACAAACTGTGTGTGTGTGTGCCCATCCATTCCAATATCAAATTTAGTATCGTCCATTTATTTCCAATTGGGTAATGGCTTACCATTACCTTTTCGCTGTCGCATAATTACTGATTTTTGCTGGGGCGGACTAAGCACAAACACAGAAAATTAACGTAATTCTAAAAGTACTTCGGCACAATAAATGTCTGAGGCGAACGTGCAGACATACCTGCTACCTGCCTCATGGAAAGAAAGCGGTCCTGCCGATGGAGATGGAGTAGCCATTTTTGGGCAGCAAGGATGTGAGGATTGGGAAACTGAACGCAAGCGTTGAATCAAGCTGGTTTTCTGTGAGGCAATGTTATCACTCTGGCCGAGCTGGCCTTCTGTGCTGTCTCCCACAAAGTGTAATATAATTACAATGTCAATAAGTTACCACATCTCGTACTTGCTTTCGAAACCGCACAGAAATACCGGCAGCAAAGTGTCAGCAAATAGTTGTGACAAGTGGCGGAGTACTTCCACTCCTCGAGACGACCCCTTTTATGTTATTGGATGGCAAACACCCTCCCACTCCATGTTAAGTAGTGCCTCATGTTGAGGCACCGTATCTACAGCCAGTGCAAAGTATAGTTAACTATGTAAGTTCCTATATCTTACGAAATCATTTCAAATAATTACCGATCAAAGTAGTTTTAAAAGGGTTTTTTTAGGGCTTATACATCACAACCTCCTACAACCGCCGTGACTCGAGTGACACAGTGGATACCACAAAACTCTGAAGGTGGCGCGTTTAAGGCAGATGATAGTTCCCGTGATTAAACAAATCAGACGATAGTATAGAAAACTATTACATATATAAGAAGAAAGCTATTTCCTTGATTGGCAACAGAAACAATAACTGATATGCGGTGTTCATTGAACTGAACGAGTACACCACAAAACTTTTTTAATAAAGTAAAATTTAAAGAAACTAGCTACTCTCGCGCGGTTTCACCCGCTGCCTGCTCGGCTCCATTTAAACGTAGCGTTATTTACAAACATACAAACTTACAAACATACAGACTTACAAACTTACAAATTTTACCTCTTTATAAATTTTATAATATTAGTATAGATTACTTCAACATGAGAAACTAAGGAATGCCTGCAAAAAGCTATATTCACTCAACTATTATATTATGTCTAGGTATATACACAAAACAAAGCTGTTATATAACAGACACTAGTATTAATACTACACCGCATTCGGCGCCGGGTGCTGCAGTAATGGTCTCCGGAGTGCCATTCAAGCAACTTGCTGCTAAATTACAAACGTGGCCGCACAGGGTCAGGATGTAGCCTGCCATTCTTGTATTTGTACCAATTGTTATTTTCATACATAGATACGTGTGAAAAGGATTGTTAAAATAGCATGAATGTACATTATTTTCATGTACATAAGCTGTAACTGGGAAAAACACTATAATTTTTTGACTGCACGATTGGTCCGGGGGCTGGGTAACTGGCTGCCGTGCAAAGCGTCGCGGGTTCGATTCCCGCACGGAACAACTCTTTGTGTCATCCACAAATTGTTGTTCCGGGTCTGGGTGTGATGTGCATGTGGAATTGTATGTTTGTAAACGCACCCACGACACGGGAGAGAATCCTAGTGTGGAGCAATGTTTAAAAAAAAATATGTTTTCAGTCTTCTAAAAATACAGCCTGTCAGGTAATTATAACTAAACATTACAAGGAGAAATCGTATAATATTTACTTAGTTACCATTCACGCCATCCACCAAAACTTAAGCTGACTAAGTATTCTTAGCAATTATAAACGCAAAACTGTTACAAGTTTTCCATCCTTTCATAGTTTCATCTCTTAATGAAGTGAATTTGTGCTGTGATATTTGTATTTGCGGGGATAACTAGGAAGCTGGCATGTGATATCTTAGCCTACTTTTTCCCTTTACCCTCACAGGCGAAGCCAAGTTTAACAGTTAGTATGTTATACTTAACAGTTAGGATCGTTGTAAATTTGCATCGCGTTGCTGATACGACATGTAAGTGTTACCCTTGGGAAATCACGGCGCGACTCTCGCCGAGCCTCTGGGCAACTGGCACCGGCAACATGAGCCCCGTCACTGGTTTAACATGAATCATTAATCTGTATTAACGTTGTAAAAGAGAATTCTGAATCAACTCCTGTTTGCGCAGCCATGTTTGTCGGCTGGGCCAGTTTATTCCAGTTTAAACCGGTAAATACTGGTTTTTGTGTGCTTTGTTTAAGGTAGGGATTGTTTGGAGATGTTACTTGTAACTGTAATGCTGTTTATCTTCGTCTGCGTGTAAATAAATTAAATGTTTTTGTGTAAACAGTGTTATTGTCGCTGCTGTTAATATACGAATGGGTTTCATTACTTTTCTGCTTAGGTGTTTTAACATTTATGTAGGTATATTTCAAGTAATATGGGGCTCCTATAAGAGGGTTCAAAGGGGTTTCAGGTTTGTCTTATTATTGTATTCCCAATAATAGCTGTATTTTTTATGTTATTGTACGGCAAACGAACCGGTGAATTACCTGGGGGCAAACAATCAGTCCGCCCATGGACACCCGGAACAACGAAGGAGTTACGAGTTGCTGACCTTTTGGAGATAAGGGATTTGGGGATTTTGGGATTAGGGAGTGAGGATTGGTTCTCTGGTAACTTCACCACTCGACGAGACACAACGTGTGGTTGTTGCACGTCATTTTACTTTGAGGCCGTGGTATCACTCCGGTCGAGCCGATCTATTCGTGCCGAAGCATGGCTCTCCCACAAAACCTACGTAGCTTCAAAAAAATAACAATATTGGAGAAATATCCCACACCATTCCGTATGACTCATTTGTATTAATAAAACGCAACCTTTCATCTAATTACTGCAGAATATGTGCAATAGATTAATGAGTAACACTTTCTTAATGACATCGTCACTAAATAGAATTTTTTACATTAAGTCCAATTTGTCAACCTCTATTTCTATTACTACTTAATAAAGGCTTCTTCTAAGTACTTGGTAAGGTATTGAGTAATATATTCCTTTATGAAAATGTTATCTAATCCTGTAACAACGCACTGCTCGGCAAATACCTTTTCTCATACGGAGAAGTTTTATAAATCTAGGTTTCCTCACGATGTTTTCCTTCATCGCTATGTCATCATTGTCAATATCATCATATAAGTGCCCAGTGCTGAGCAAAGGGCTCTTCTCATACGGAGAAGGTTTGAGTATTATTACCACGCTTGCTTTCAGCGGATTGGCGATTTCAAACTTGTAGATCAATAAAATTATAAGTCTACATGGTCTGAGAAAGCATAAATAACTTGGAGAATGACACATGATACTAGGCAGAAAAAGAAAGGCTATTGTGTCATTTTTATTAAGTCTTTCCATTTCATTTAAAATTTCCAAGTTCTATAATCAGGAATATTTAACTTACGAATTTTGTGGTTAATTAAAATCATATTAACGGGGCATTACTTCTTCATCATTTAGGGTTTTCCGTAATGTTTCTTTTAAAGTATCAGCAGTTAGTGATTCAACCAGCATTTGGTTGTTCGACATGGCGAAGACAATACAGGTACGCTATTATTTAGTTTAAAAAATTAAAAGTGATGTTGTGTGTAAAGTTTTAGGACATGTGTGTAGGTTTGTGTGGTGACACCCAGTTTAATTTGTAGTTTTTTTTGGCTTTGGTACTGATATTTCATAATTAGCATTATTGATAAATAAAGACAGACTATCTCGGTTGATTGGAATTGATACTTAAGTGACCATAAAGTTTAAAGATGAAAAAAATGTTAACCCACTTTGCCACATATAAGTTTACAAACCTTTGATTATCAATACATAGCTATGAATATAAAATTAAATATTTTCGACAGCCACCGTAATTTAAAAAACGATTAATGATGCGCTAACCACATGTTGATTAAAAGACATGTTTAATTAACTTAATATATCTGAGAATTGACCAGTGATACGTTTACATGTCGTAATACGGTTACGTAATTTATTAAAAAAGAAAACACCCTCGTGAGACCCGACTACACGTGTAAAGCCAATTAAGTAAAGATTCCTTATTTCATTTCAGATATTCTTGCCTCTTGTGTATTTTGTGATAAATGCTCAGGGAGATTACCTTGATGCTATCGCTGGATTGAGGCATTTATCTCAGCCTCATGCAGACCAAAGGAATGAGGACTTCAACAGCGCTTTTAAGGACTGGTTCCATCACTTCGACTCGTTTCCTACTAGTGTCAATGGAAGAAGACCATACGTAGGTTTTGATGCGTATTTTAATAGAGACCCGTATTATTCAAGTGGCGGGTGGGATCAAATGCCACAAATTAACAATGTGTTTAACATTCCAAGCGGTACCCATAATTCTCATTCACACCCAGGACACAAAGAAAGTAAACCAGAACAAACACCAAAACCAGAACATGTCGATGATGTTTTAAATGTTCAAGAACCAACAATGAAGCCCGATGAAATACTGCCCACCGACAAGCCCATAGATCAAGATCCAATAAACAAAATAGAAGAAGTAATTAAGGCTGACATTAAAAATCAATCTGAAATTTTACCTCCTCCAAAAACCAACAAAATCAATGAAAATGACGACATGAGTGATAAAGATGATAAATCGGTGGAATTAAACGAAAAAAAAGATTATTTGCTGGTTGGCCAAGGTAACAACGGAAAGGACGTATATCTTTTACATGAAAACCCAGCACCAGTAGCGCTACCTAATAATAACCAACCTGCCAACAATGTTATGTATGTGCAAAGTCCTGGACCAGCATCTACCAATCAAGTCTATCAAATCCTAAATGGGCCGACACCTGTGGCGAATCTTCAACTATCTCCTGATAAATTGGGAGTGAACAATGATGTTCCTAACTCAATACCTCCTACTACCAACGTAAGTCCCGCTTCTCAATTAAATAATGTTGTTAGCGTTTACTCTAATGGCCAGATTATACAAATACCAGGCGTTGTAGTCGTACCAAATAATCTTCCAGTAGATGTTGGAAATCAGCCACAGCGACCAAATTACGTAGTTGCTAATGTTCCAAATAACAATGTTCAGTCTTCAAACCAAAATCCTGGTCAAAATATATATTATGCTGCTGTCCCAAATCAAGGGTCAAACAATCCAATATATTATCTTCAAGTGCCCAATCAAGGAGTGAATAATGCTGGAAACGTTATGTTGAACAATGGTTTACCCGGGAATATAGTGGCTTACCAGGTTAGTCCAAATGTTGTCACGCAGCCAGCTGTATCAAATGGCTATGTACAGTCGAACATCCCAAATAATCAGGGGATGATCGCTGTTACTATTCCAAACCAAGGTATTGTACTTGACAATGCAAATAACCAATACCAGCTAGTTGTAGTGCCACAAGGCACTCCTTCAAACGTGTACAATCAACCAAACCAACCTAATCAAGGCCTAAATCCGGTTGTGATGCTAAACGGGCAAAGTCTGCCGGTGCAGACAGTTCAAGTACAGAATGGTAATAACGGAAATACTTACAATCAGCCGATGCTAAAAAGTGAAAGACAAGAGGTCACTCCATCGAACCAAGGATATATAAATAATCAAAATTTAGGAATACAGCCTGCAGTTTTGATGCCAAGCAATGGCGGGTACTACCAACCTCCGATTACAAACCAAATGCAAGTACAAAATGTTCCCAGTCAGGGAATTGAAACACCAACAAGTGGAGGAAGTTACATTCAGCCAGCAGTGTTATATGATGTATCCAACAATCAAAATGTGCCCCCACAACCCATAGTTTCAGTGAATGATGCTCAGGTTCCAATCCAAGGGAACCAAGTGACTAATTCGATTCCAAATATTCCACCAGTAAACACAGCTGATGTTGTTGCACCGCCAGAGGAGAACGCACCACTGGCAATAGCAACATCTCCACTTATCTTAGATGGAGGCAATATGGAGTCTTTGGGTGTCCAACCAGCGGTTATGCTTACCGGTTTCAAAGATAGTGAAGATGGAAAGAACGAAAAAAAGACGAAAGAAGATAGGAAAGATAAAAAAGACAAGAAAGATAAGAAGGAAGGCAAGGAAGGAAAAGAAAGAAAGGAAAGGAAAGAAAAAAGTAAAAAGAAAAGTAAGAAAGACAAAGATGAAAAGTCAGGGGAAGTATTCACAAACTAGACTTAACTTTAGTTTGGTTGAGTGATTTAAACATGGAATTCAGCATTAGGAATCTCAAGATGATGCACCTATGTCCATTGATGTTGACTTTTAAGATTTTGTTACTTCAGCCGCAAGCGACGTCTTCTAATGTGTTAAATTTACTTTATACAACTATTTCGTAACAATTTTTCATTAATAACACTTGTATTGTGTATCGTATTAAATTTATTTGATAGTAATAATATTGTTTTTATTCTCTCAATGTTGACAGTCGTATTATTCCATTCTCTTTGTTAACCGGGCCATTTGTTTGTCGTGTCAAAATAATCAAACAATACAATTGAAAATCCTTTTAAAAGTTAGCCATGTAAAAATGTTGACGAGTGTGGAGATGAAATACTAAAATTTAATTTTCAAAATGTCGTGGTGGCCCAGACGTTAAAGCGGTCGCTTATCATGCATGAGGGTGCGGATTCGAAACCAGAAATTACTACGTGACCTTTTCCGAGTTACATGTACATACTTTTTATGATTATTTAGACACCACTGACATACGGTGAAGGTAAACACCGTGAGGAAACCTACCTACTTATAATTTCTAAATATAAGTTTGTAATCGCTAACCCGCATTGAGCAAGCGTGAGAAGAGGCCTTAGCTCAGCAGTGCGCACTTATAGGCTGATGATGATGATGATAATGATGATCAAAAAATAATACTTATTAAATAATTTAGCCGTCCAAAAATGGTATATAAGTTGGAACTAAATAAAACCGCCTTTTTTAACCTCATAAACATTCATACCGGAAAAAGAATAAGTTAACTGGTACCGATCTGAGTGGCAGTAAAACTAAATCTTACTTTGCAGACAATTTGTTGTTCGGAACACGGCGACATGATTCGGGAGGTTCCTTCTTCTATTGAGTCATTTCAATGCTTTGATAAAAGTCGAGAGTCTGGTTGTGACAGGCGACATTGGATTAATGGGATTAGATTTTAGATAAACTGACTGACTATTTTGTATTGCTTAGATTTTATTTTCCGACAGCATAATAATTTAATTTCCACATGAAAAATAATTTGAAATCCATAAATTGTGAGTGCCCCCTATGCAAGAATATTAGTAGATCAAGGTGGATTATTTAGTCAAATGTAAGCCAATTATGAACAAATGGGCCGGCTCAACCGGAGTGATACCACAGTCTCACAGAAAACCGATGTGAAACAACCAAGCGTTGTGTTTCGCCGTGTGAGTGAGGTTACCGGATGCCCAATCCCTCCCCTACCCTATCCTTCCCAATCCTTAAATATCTGAAACCCTTATCCCCAAAAGGCCAGCAACGCACTCGTCACTCCTACAGTGTTGCCGGTGTCCATGCGCGGCGCCGATTACGTAAAATCAGGTATCCGTCTGCTTGTTTGCAGGATGGCATAGTAGGATCATTCTTACTTTTGTCACTTATTGGAACTGCCTCAATTTTGAAAGGAAAACAATTTATGAAATGTTTTTATTTGGTAAATTACCAAACGATGAAATGAACGGGACTAACAGAATCCTACTGAGGTGAAAGCACTCCATTCCAACTTCTGTCGCGTTAGGTATAATACTGATCTTTCGGCGGCGGTATTTCCGAACCGATAAGAACTTCAAACCTTCAAGAAATGAGTTTACTCCTTTTAAAAGGCCGGCTACGAGGCAGTGCCTCCTCTGGTGTTAAAGGTGTCAATGGGCGGCGTTAATTACTTAACATCAGGTGATCCATCTGCTTGTTTGCCTCCTATCCCATATGTAAAAACAACGACTAACCTCCCCCAGCATCCTCGCAGGAATTACACTGTATTTGTAGGCGTAGCGTTTGTATTTCCTGTGACGTAATCATATTAAGACAACAAACAGTACTGATGTAATTACTCCAGTACTGTAGGAGATTGCTCCCCACGTGTTTACCTTTTAAACAAAGCTTGTTTTAGTTCTCTATCTGTCCCTCAACGTACTGAATGTACGTCTAACGTGTTTAAATCATTAAGTTGGGAGTCGGCTCTATGTAACGTAAATAATAACGTTTCTGTTAACTGTAACGAATAGAAGAATAATTATTTGACGTTTTACATTCATAGGACCGAAAAGTTAGCGTAGTGGCTGGGCAACTGGCAAACGTCCAACGTGTCGCAGGTTCGATTCCCCCACGGAACAAATTGTTGTTTCCATGCCATAGGGTGAAATGAGGACCCTATTACTAAGACTCTGATGGCCAACCGTCTGTCTGTCACCATCTTATGAACTGTATAGCTAGACAGTTGAAATTTAGATAGACGATTTGTTTTTTGCTGTTGCTGTAGCATAGGTGCTGAAAACAAAACTACATAATTACTTGAATTTGTGTCTGTGTTTTTTGTTATGAATGACAGGAGAAGGTTCTTGTTAAATAAAAAGTAATTAAAATCTCCGCTAAGCTAAGGGACGGGCCGCCACTGCTGGTTATCTACAAATAAAATAAAACAAAATCCATCAATATTTCGAAAGTGTTTTATTAAATAGTTAAATATTGAATTCAATAATAATATTAAAACAATAATAAGTAATATATAGATAACATTCTGTTAAAACAATAATCATTATAATAATAATTTCTGTTTGTGTGTTCTGTTGTGCGACTTAGGTTATTTTTAATAGCTATTTTACAGGGTCGTGTAATAATGTTGAGCGGTGACAGTACAATTTGGAGTTCATTTAATTTTCTCATCCTATTTGTATCTCCTCTCCTTTGTCCCTGATGTCCTCTAAGATTTTTGAACACGGCTTCGAAGAATTTAATTATGTAGTTATTCAATGCATTCATAATATTCGCGAGTTTCAAGAGAAAATGATCTCGTGCCGTGTCGGTGCTCATAATATTTGCATTATATTAGCTTTCTGTATGTTATCTTCTTCGCCAGTAAGTATGTTAATACTGGCATCGTTCAACAACAAATTCAGTTTGTTATTACATTTTTAACTGTGAATGTGTTTTGTTACTTCCGTATTCATGTAATAATTCGAAAATGTTTAGCTAAACTGCTATACATAAAAACAAAACCAAACTATAAAAAAACATTACAAAAATAAACGAAACAATTTGAAAATATTTTAACATTAAAACATTTGCAATATTACTTTAAGTATTTAAAAATTTCGTCGTTTCTTATTTAGACAATAATCATTATTATATTTTTATAATAATAATAATATAATATTTACTTTCAAATCTGTGAGATAATATTTTTTAAAATGTTTTAAAATTTTTATTTTAGTACTATTTAGAATTAATATAAGCATACCTTCGTTCTAGACTATCACAACATTCAAAGGCATAAGTTTGGACCTTGGCTTGCAAAGGATAAAAGGGAGTTCTCCGACCTCTGACTGACCTTGGACCGGCCACTTTGCATATTTAACTTCTTGTGGACACGAACTCAGCCAGAAACCGTATCGGCACAGTTTAATATCGTCGCCCGCTATGCTTGCTATTTCTTTGATCTCAAAAGGGGCGGGTTTTTGCACATCGATGGCATCCAAATGATTTCTCAATTAAAATGTCAAAAATTCAAAGTTCGATACTAAAAAGGTCATTTTATGACCTTTTGTAGATCGTACAGTCGTTGTCACTGTAATACTTGGATGGGAATGACAAACAATAAGTGGAAACTTAGTTTCTAATTATCTTCAATAAGCGCGACTTTAAAGTCAAACGTATGTTGTTAATATGACGTGTCCACGACTAATATCCGCAAGTCAGTCAAGTATACAAACTGCCCAGTTTTTACAAGAATTCCGATGAGGAAAATACCAAAAAGATTTTATATGGAAACAATATTATTTTTTCTTTATGATGTTCCAAATGAATAAACATGATTTTCCATACGTCAAATTACTTATAAGTAAATTAAAATGTTTCAAGAAAATTGATAAGCTTCTGAGAATATCTAATAACGAATTTATTCACTTTCACATTAATATGGTTAAATGGTTCTGTCTATTAATCAAGTTAATTCAGTGAAGCAATTAACGGCAAGTTACTGTGAGAAAACTGAATTATTTTAATTCGAGAGTAAATTTATTATTAGAAGATTCTTAGAGAACTTTTCTGGACAGTGTCAATGTGATGTCAATAACCAAGCATAGGTGTTATGATTTAGACAATTAATTGACTATAACAAAATAAAAAAAATACATACATTATTTGTAGTGAGGATAAAAATATTAAATTTTATCATGATTATAATATTTTCAAGATTTGATCATAGCTATAGCTATACAAAATGTAAGATATTTTGTTCAATGTAAGTGATTAGTTATCCATAGAGTACCTAAAGTGATCTATTTGTCAGAGAACATCGCAGCGAAACAGTGGACAATAAAATCTCTTCACCTAATATCTAAGCTTGGACTTTGTTAATTCAAATATTTAATAAAAACTTTTTTTCACTTATTTTACACAAAAATTGTAAGTACTTCGGTAATCGGGACCCTGTACACTAACATGCACCTTATCTATGATTTTGTTTATAAGCTGTGCATTGCTAATTCTGTAAAAGTAAAACCTAAACATTTGGGTAGCTTTAAACTGAAATACGGTACAGAAAATCGTGATCGTTATTTTGTGAATTAAACAAACCGAAACAAACAGCTTAACCTAAAATGGCGACTGCCCAACAAAATATCGAGTTTTCTTGGAAATTATTGCCACAATCGAACACCTGAATTTGCCAATAACTTCCGCCATTTTGCTCGAATTTCGCGCCATAATTTCCGCTTGACATAAATGTCAGAGCTGTCAACACAATGCACAGAGTATAAACGCGTTCACGACTCAATAGATGGTCAATATAATTGAAATTAATTTGACAGTGAAAATTGGTCAATCTCTTATCGTAGCTGCTCGCTAAATACATGCTCGAACCTGTAGTCAGGGCGCAGGTGGCCTAGGGGTCTGGACAGATTATAATCTCACTTTATCTTGGTTTGTTCAATTTAAATAATACCTACTTACATGAAGTTTCCCACTGAGGTAGGAAACCGACATAGGTCCTTTATATCCTTTGATTATTTTTAAATCGTTTTTTATTGTTTGTTATTTCGTCACAAATTGTTTGACCACGCAGCCACGTGAAATTCGAACCGCATTTAATCAGGTAACTACCCACTCGATCTGTAATTCCGAGCCGTATCCGCATCCGGCTTCCTAAAGCGTAATATCAGTGATTTATAGGGTGCACACCGCAAACCTGTGACTGGAGAGCAAAGCCACATTCCGGTGTACCGGTATACAGGATGTTCACAATGCAAATACCAATTTACGATCGAAAATTGGTTTTGGAATTACAAAATAAATTGAAAATGGTACATAACGACCGAATCTATTTGCTTACTAAATTTTGTAAACGTGACAGCCATTTTTCTTTTACACAGTTTTGTCCAGTGACCCCTAGCCCTAACAATATTTTATTCGTAATAAAAGTTTTAAGTTTTATAAAAATACAAAATAGTTTTGTGACACTGTGATAGTGCGGTCGGGTAACAGGCTCGCTGGCTCTTCTAATTAACTTTTGTAATTATTATTGTGGTGTAACATTAATTAATGTTTTGCGTTGATTTATGTGTTTTACTAAAGTTACTCTTGGTTGTTATGTTATATTAGTTTCTCAGTATTTGGCTAGTGATGTTAAGTTTTTCGATTTAGGAATGTTGGGTCCTCTGGGAACGATGCCTCGCTGGATTAAATGGTCCGCCTCCCTCTGTGGTCGTGGAGTTACGGTAGCAATAATATCACATAAAAGAGTACCTACTCTTTATTTTTGTGGACGTTAGAGACTCCCGAAAAGTCCCATACATACAACGTATTGTCCACAATCACTCCCGATCATAAAATATTCACAGCCCTAAATTTTGTTGCTCAAAATGTTTTCCACATTTTTATTTACCCACAAACAGAATTTCGTTACCGTGTGACAGACCAAGCGAAATATCAACATGAATAACTCCATTGTATTTTTATAAAACTGTGATTTAACCTTAGAAGCTTATAATATGTACAATGATATCAAACAAGCATTGAGCAATTTTTATGAATTAATATTAAAAATATGCTAAAATATTTACAATATAAATGGGCTTTGTAAAATTTTGCTTGTAACGAGGCCGCCTCACGAGCCGCGCTATTTTAGACCTGGCAACATTTAATCTTGTTAGAACAGATATTTTCAACCACACTGGCAAAGAATTACTTTTTGATTGATCCTTGTTATTATTTTTCAAAGAAGACAATGATGTATCGTCTCTGTACACAGAGTGACTCATCGCGGCGGCCTCGCTAAATAGGTACAGTACACCTAATTATGTTATTAAAAATATTAAAGTGCTTTTTAAGTCAAAGAGGACAAATGTTATTTTAAAATATTTACAATATTAAGTGAATAGGACTAGCAGATGAATGAATTAGTAAATTTTAAGTGAAAAATTTAAGTTATCATTAATAAGCTTTCATCAAAATCAGCGTCCATTACACCTGGAGCTCGTTACACTTCACTTATGTTCCGATGAGAACATTAATCACATAGCAGCCTGAATACCCCAGATTTTGACGACAAGATTACATTTAAAATTAGTAAAAAAATATCAATTCAATGCATTTTTTATTTACGAATTAAATGCAGCCAGCACATTTTGTGTCCTGGCAACATTGTATCACCGGTATCCAATTGGCTATTCGAATTCGATCATGATTCGAACGCGCACGAACCATTGGTCGGCGGCGGCGGGCGCACGCGCCGCGCGAGTGGAGTATCACCGTGCGCTCGACTCCTCCTTCTCTTTCTCTTGCGGACTCTTCTCCTTGGCTGTCACGTCTAGACTCTGGTCGCGAGACTCTTGGACTGATTCTAGCCCAATATCAAAGGAGGATTGCCTGCTGAAATATTGTGATATTAGAAGTGGAAACACTATGTAATTAATCCTGTAATATTTGGATTTTAACAAACCTTTCTGTCAGGTAGTTCCCGGGAGCAGACAGCGATCTCCCAGCTCTCGCCAGACCTCCCCTCTTGGCAGCTGCGGTGGACTTCTCAGAGCTTTCTCCTCGAGAGCTGGTGGACTCCCTACGAGACGTACTGCCTTCTCTACTGCGTAGGAACGGGTTCTGAGGACAAACCATGAACGTTTTCATTCGGATTTAAGACAGCGATATAACTTATTAGGTAGGTATATTAGTTTCTCGTTTAAATACTAGGTAATTTTAATTGGTAATTTGGTAGATGTTACTGAAAAACACAAATTTCTTTCAGGAATCTTGATTTTGAACTTTTGGTCTAATAATAATAATAAAACAAATCAGTAAAGTCTATTGATGAAAATAAATATAACCTTGAAATCGTAATCTACTTACTTGGAAGCTGTGTTTCTTCAGCATAGTCTTGATGAGTATGAGTGTGGACAGGTTGGGGATGGAGGTGACCACTTGTGCCATGTCCTCCTCTGTAACCTCCACCAGTCTGCAGTTCTCTTGTTCTGAGGGTAGAGGATCCTTGCCTCCGTCTGTGATCCACTCGTGGTCCTAAAAGTATGGAGGAATGTACAGACTGCTACAGGATTTTCGACCTAAGTTATTGAAAAATTCATAATCAGCTTTTCCACGTAAAATAACGTTGATCACCGACAACCAGACCGTCTACTAGTGTGAGTGGTTTTAGTTGAAATAATTAATGTTTTTTTTACCGAAAATAAGGCATAACATACGAATTCCTTAAAATATAAAAACAGAAGAAAGCAAATGATCTTAAGTAATATTCGTTTTGAGCAATTAGGTAATGTAGTTAATCCAATCAATGAACAAGTGAGCGTAGAATCGTTCAATAGCTGTTGTATTATGGATCAGTTTGGTCAAATTGTTCGAGTAATTGCGTTCACTAAAGACAATTTCATTATCGTCGCTCGGATTCGCTTGGTTACAGTCCCGACACCGGTTTGACCTTTTTGGAGATAATTCTCATCTTGGATAATGACATCATAACATTAATTGATTGGCAGAGACAATGTCTAATGGACTTAGGATAAAAGCTCGGAAAAATGTTGCTTTTTTTTCGACCCACGATCGACATTTAGGAATTTAGAAATTGGCAAATTAGATTGAACCTTTTTTATTGTTTTCAGGTAGCTAGGACTAGCGTTATCTAAATGTTTTCTTACCTTAACCTCCTGCAGCGTAGCTCTAGTCGCCGGGTCCTTATCCAACATCCTACTGAGAAGATGTCTCAGTTGCTTCGAAGGCTGGAACTTGGGAGGGTATGTCAGAGGTTCGGCTAACACTTTCCGCTGCAGTTCTATAGCTGAGCTGCCGATCCAGGGCACTTTGCCTGTCACCATTGCGTAGAGCGTGACCCCTAGTGACCAGATGTCTGCTGCCTAAGGGAACATCAAGGGAATTTTTATTCGATGGTGTTGATATAGAATGAAGGTCAATCAGAACAAGGCGCAAAAGTGTAGATAAACAATGGCCAACGTATAGAGAGATATTTTCGATCAAATAATTTCGATATAAGTTTTAGAAAACTAATTATATATAGTGTTGGGTGCCAAGCTTCGGCACGAACGGGTCGGCTTGACCGGAGTGATATCACAGCCTCACAGAAAACTGGCGTGAAACAACCACAGCGTTGTGGTTCTGAGAGTGAGGTTAGCGGAGGCCCAATCCCTTCCCCTCTTCCCATCTCTTTTCAATCCTTAAATATCCGATACCCATAATCCCCTAAAAGCCGGTAACGCACTCAAAACTCCATTGGTGTTGCGGATGTCCATGGGCGGCGCTGATTGCTTACCGTCAGGTGATAAGTCTGCTCCTATTATTGCATAAAAAGAATTATAATCTTGTGATTTTTTTTTTTTCTTACCTCTCCACTATACTTATCAGCGGGTGCCGCGGCCTCAGGGGCCCGGAAGGCCGGGGTCCCGACCGTGCCCGACACCCGGCCCGCAGCTGCCAGCTCCCCGCAGGCACCCAGGTCTGCCACCTGCACCCGACCCTCGCCCAGCAGCAAGTTGGCTGGCTTTATGTCCCTGTGAGCTATCCTCTGGTAGTGTACTGCGGGACAATGGGTAGTTTGGATATGGTCATAACGATGCTGTGGATTATGGTAGAAAAAGTCTATAAGTCTGACTATATGCAATTTTTGTGCATATAATCAATTGGAAAATAAGTAGGTGACAACGTTGTTGATGAGGCTAAAACAGGAGTAGGAATGAGGTGGCTTTTAGTCAGTAAAAATCTGACGTTTCCTCACGTTACTTAGAAAGGGAGGAGTCATTTGACGATTTACCATTTATACTAAAAAATATGTGAAGTTTTGTGATACGAATATTTTCTACTAGAATTATTATTAAATAAAAAAGTAGTAGGTAAGGTATAATTTTTAGAAGTAGAATTGGAATATAGGAAAGAAACATGTTATATAAAGGTAAACATTTTTCTAGTCCATCTCGATAATAATAATTTTCAAATATCGTATATCGATGAGAACATCCCAATTTAGTTGGCTGGAGGGCGATAAATGTACGAGTATCCCTTTGTATCCTTATTATATAGAAAATAAACATGGATCGAAGTAAATAGCGGTACTTATGCATGTTATGTATTCTGTGATCTGGGGACGAAATGTTAATGTGTGTTTACCATAGAAATGTTTGTTTTGGTCGAACCAATCTTATGTACTTACCTATGTATATATTTGTGTCTGTGGATCGAACATTATGTATATACCTATATATGTATTATGTACATGTTTGTGAAGGTATATAGATAACGGTCCTTAGAACTTCTAGGGATAACGATTGTTTTTTACTTAGAGTACCTAAATATACTATTTCTTTTATTTGTTTTTCTTTCTGAGGTTTTGTTCGACATGTTTTTTGTGTAACGTTGTGTTGGGTAACAATTCGTCACTATTGGTAACCTACGTTCACCTGTAGAATATTAAATTATTTTAATGACTTCCCAAAAGGATGATACATCTAACTTATCGGTCATTCATGAATCATCACCATCATCGTCTGATGCCCACCGCTAAGTAAAGGCCTTAGGATAGAACATTAATCACCTAGCTTGCGATTTCAAACTTAAAATTACCTAGCAATTATAAGTTCAGGTTTCTTCACTATTATGTTTCACCGTAGTATGTTATTTTTGTCAGGGGAAAATCAGCAAATGGCTTCTCCCGCCTAGGCGAGAGAGAGTGTCAGACTCTTACTGACTAAAAACCCCCGTTCGGTGCCACATTACGCCTACCCTGCAAGCCCGGCTAACCGTAATATGTGAATGGTGTCTACATAATTTTGTTTTTTTTTTTAATGTAATAGGTCGGCAAACAAGCAGACGTATTACCTGATGGTAAGCAATCAGCGCCGCCCATGGACACTCGCAACGGAGGAGTTACGAGTGCGTTGCCGACCTTTTAGGGATTAGGTATTTGGAGATTTAGGGATTGAGGAGGGGTTGGGGGAGGGTAAGGATTGGGCCTCCGGTAACCTCACTCACACGGTGAAACACAACGCTGCGGTTATTTCACGCCGGTTTTCTGTGAGGCCGTGGTATCACTCCGGTCGAGCCAATGTGAATGGTGTCGACATAAATTAAGAGTGAACTTGAAAAAAGTTACTTTCCAGAAATTAGTCCGAATACAATTTAGGTGTCTTCAAGGCTAGAGTGAATAGGCTCTTAATAAACTAGTGCGCCTTACCATCAACGATTGCATCACTGCTTAACATCAGGTGGGATCGCAGTCAAGCACTGGTTTATTGCAAGTAAAAAAAAAAAAAAAATTATCCAAAAATATGAGAAGCATCCTCAACCTTCAGATAATCACGACCGTGTTTGTAAATACAAAACTAATACACAGAGTTATATAACAAAACAACATGATGTTACATAAACAGCATTAACAGAATCAGCTTCTATTAAATTCGTACGTATCATACGAGTATGTACATTAAAATATTCGCGTACATTTAATAAATTCACCTGCAATAGGTAGGTAACTGAAATAATCCAGTACTTCATTAATTAAAACGTGCATATATTAATTATTTCCAACTGTCAATTACCTATAACTGTATTTCGTTTTAACATTAATGTTAATGAATTCGACACATTTTACTCAGATTGTATTATAACTAGTTATTCTGATGTGGTTTATTCTGCTACTCGTGTCCCTTTGGTTCTAGCGTGATGTTTTACAGCCTGTAGACTCACTCGAAAGCGTCAGATCGGTCGCTGCTCATGAATAAGAGTCCCGTCGAGACTTGAAACTGCTAGAGCTTTCCCCCGTTAATTCACGGAAGTAAGTCGTTATCTATATCTATACTAATATTATACATGCGAAAATAACTATGTCTGTCTGTCTGTCTTTTCTTCACGCCTAAACTACTGAATCGGTTTCTGTGAAATTTGGTACAGACATAATTTGGAACTCGAGAAAGAGCATAGGATAGTTTTTATGCCAAAAATCTGTAGGATGTCCCTATTCCACGTAAACGAGAGACAAAAACTAGTTTTCAATAAGCATATTTCTCGATAGTTACTATTTAAAAAATGGATTATTCATCACAAAATGAATGCGTTGTGGGTTTTGATTTGATTTCATTGGTGAGATAGGGGGAAGGATTGGGCCTCCCACATCGCGGAACAAAACACAGCCGTTGTTTCTAGTTGATTAACTTTGAGACACCGGTTGAGATGGCCTATTTGAGCAAAAGCATGAATCTCCTACAATTAATAAAGTACCAAAAATTACTGGTCAAAAGTGACAGGCCAGTGTTTCATAAAATTACGAAAATCATTCATTATTATTAAGCAGACCTGTGACAGCGTCCATTCCGCGCAATCCTGTCGGACTTGCCTATTATTAAAATATTACGACATTTTTATGACTCGCCCGGGAGAGGGCGCCCCAATCACACCCCATTCATTACCCGGCACGAGACTCGAATACATTAACTGCATTTAGTGTCGGTTGCTTGGTTTTATAATATTCTTGTCTTCTTTTTAAGACTGAAGGTATTAATTTGCTAATTAAAGATCAGAAATCCAATCCTAAGTAAAAAAAAATATACTTCAATCAATCGGGCGGCGTGAAACAATGATAATGTTGTTTCGCTGCGCGAATGAGGTTACCGGAGTCTTAATTCCCATTCCCCATCCCACCCCAATCCCTAAATCGGCCAAACCTCTTATCCCTAAAACGCAATGCCCTAGTATCTAATCTGGAGTTTGTCGTGAGTTTAAAAAAATATACATAACAATAAAATCAGGAATAACTGCTTAATTACCTACTATAGAGTAGGTAAGTTTAATTAAAATCGATAAAGTAGTTTCAATGACTTTTAAATAGAAATTTATTTGTAGATAATAATATTCATTTATTTAAGATGCAAATGTAGGTATTATTGTTGTTACTAAGAACCAAAGTATCCGATAGAAATTAATTCGGAGTTTAATAAGTCGAGCCAATTGAGAAAGGTCGCGACCTAAAATAGACGGAGTCTCCGTGAGGGACGTAATGAGAGGATCAAGTTAAGAACTTCAAACATTGTACTTAGTTTTACGAGTACTCAGGGCACAGGTGGCCATTGTGGCCGTGGACGAAGCGTAGGTTAGACTCCTGTACTTTCCTTTCCTGACACAATTTTAAAGAGTACGGGAGTGGAACATCAGGTGTGACTCAGTTGGATTTTTTAAGCTGCTGATGAAAACCTTTTTAATTCTATTTTCAAATTGGAACGAGTTTAAAATTGGTGTCTTATTTTTTTATCTTCGCTTCAAATTAGGATTTTGTCCTATGTGGGTGTTTTTACAAACATACGATTTCACATAGGTACACATCTCTCTCAGACCCATAACAACAATTTGGGGATCACGAAGAGATTTTTTTCGTGTAGGAATTGATCCTGTAACACATTGCACAGCAGCCTAGCCACTATCTACACGAATATATATCTACACGAAGTTTCAATTACAAATCTTATCATTACAATTAAGTTGTTAAACATAAGGTCCTGTTTTAGATGAATCGTGGAGTATATGAAGTAGGTTTAAATGCTTTTGTCTATTTGAGTTATCAAATGATTGAGGTTAATTCTGGTAATAAACTTGCCTTACCTCTTAGGGCGTTTATAAATAGTCTACTGTTCCTTAAGGAAACACCAAGCATTTGGTAATGTTTTTTATAGGAAATATTTTATTTACTCTTATGGTTTTTGTGGAGGAAGAATCGTCAAAACCCACGTTTTTTCTCCTGCTAAAGGCCGAGGCAGCGGTGCCTTATTGCGCTTGACTTAGGACCTTGGCTAAGCATTGGCCATATTGGGCCCCATCTGTACTGGTCTATTGGCTATCTACTCCGGTATTCTGGTACATACAGGACTATCCTCACACACATACAAGTTCCAGCAGCCGAATTATAAGTTAATGTGTATAACTCACAGTACTCAACTCCCAGCAACGCGTCCCTGATGTACTTCCTGGCTAGTTCCTCACTGAGAGGGTTGTCAGTGGGGATGTCGATGACGGGTCCTCCTTCCAGCAGCTGGAACACCAGGTAGAGGTGGTCCTCTGCAGGGTCGTCTAGCACCTGGTGACAAAGAATGTTACTGGGTACTTCGATAGTTGGATGGTGTGTTGAAATACTGTTTTACTTTATAGGTTATGAAATGGTACGAAAGACTTATAATTATAAATAATTAAGAACACATTCCTTCTTCATTCCGCTGTCGCTTGTAACACATTTTTTTATTTTTAACTTTTAAAGGACTCATTAATTAGTTCGACAGCTGTCTAAAACCTGACCTCTAACTTAAAAAGACAACAAATTAAAAACAATTATCACGATTAGCTATACAAGCACCGTTAGTCCGTTACCACTAAAAAGACTTCCAATAACAAATCTATAAGGCACAAAATAAAAGGCCACGTAAAATAAATAGTGGAACAATTATCTTGATATGAGAAAATAAAGGAAGCGGCCATGTTTGTCGATGTAGCCGTAATAGGAACAGCTAACGTGGGCAAAGGTCACTTGTGTACCAACAATTAGTAGAACCAACATCTTTATTAGTATTGGATGGACGTAAAACGCGCTGCTCATTTAATGCTAGTATGCCTTGAAGGTGACACAGGAGAAAATGTTACCTACTCTCCCCTCAGGTAAGGGAAGATGCACTTTAAAGTGAACGTTACAAATCCTACATTCCACAAGTGGAGTTTTCGCGCAAATTAACATGGATTGAAAATCTCACTAGGTATACAAATATTGGGGTCTACTAATGCCTGGTATTTCAGCCGGGGAGGCGGGCAAAAGAAGTCAAATGAATAGAACAACTGGTATTTTCACTTCGCTCAGTTGGAAGACCTTTATTCTCTGTTTTTGAAAGATGTTATGAGGCGATTACATTCTGTAGGAGAGAGGAGATAAGGCACATACGCCAAAGAAGCTGACAGTTATCCTGTCAAACCGTGAAAGATACTGAAAAAAATAGCCCAGTTGCTTCGCCTATTTTAGATTCATTTGTTTGCAGCGTGATGTTTTATAGCCTATAGTACTCAGAAACATTGTAGCCATCTATCAGTGAAAGAATTGTGGAAATCCGACCAGCGGTTATAAAGATTACCCCCTACATACAAATTTACAAATTTTACCTTTTTATTATATTAGTATAGATAATGCAAATCACTCGATTTCAGAATACAACGAATAGTCAGACGGATCGACACAAATTAATGTAAAATTGACGCTGATCGGAATCAAAGTTAGTGATCTAGTTAGTAAAAGCGCAAATGCCTGCCAAGTTGTACTTTATCGGTCAATCTCAATTGGGATCAGTCTTCGTATTTGATATTGAGAGGTAATAAATAAGAGCAAAATCAGTTAACTAAGTTTAGCATTAAATTTTCTTATTATTTATAGTTTTTGTTGCTAATCGATTTAGAGATAGGTAATAAAAGGATATGCCATTAGGTAGGTGCGTATTTAATTTGGTATTATATAAGAGAACATTGAGTATTTTAAATTAAAAAAAACATATGTAGGTTTTGAGTATATTGGTCTATTATCTTATTGGTTAGAACTGTTCTTACCTCCACAAGTTTGACGACATTAGGATGGTCCAGTTTCTTAAGCACAGCTATTTCCCGGTATACCCTCTGCAGCGGGCTGGGGGGTGGGCCAGGTCCTGGTCTTCGAGGAGGCGCCCTGCCAAAAAGACCAGCTCGCCGCATCAGCTTACGTTTTGACAGGATCTTCATTGCCTGAGAAAAGAATGTACGTTGAATGCGTTGGTCTTTACTTTACATTGGATTTACACAGATTAGAGGGCGACACTCGGTTCGTATTTGTAAAACATCATAAAAAATATGTTCTTTTTATCACAAACTCTTAATATTTCTCGGATATAAGTGTAAGAGAGCCAAGCTTCAGCACATATGGGTAGGCTCGACCGAAGTGATACAACGGCCTCACAGAAAACCGGCGTGAAACAACCACAGCGTTGTGTTTTGCCGTGTGAGTGAGGTTACCGGAGGCCTAAGTTTTTCTTTCTTAACCAGTTAGTAAATGCGGTTTTAAGGTTAACGAGAGCCTAAAATCTACCAAGTTCCTGCCAAAGGGAAGTTAGACACAAGTACCTACATTGATGTACCCTTTCAAGACAGCAGGCGTTGTGTTATTTTAACCTTTTGTTTGATAAAGTTTACTACTATGCAAATAAAATATTCATGACTGCCGCGGGCCTAACTGAGCGTTTGAGGAGACGGCTGCATGTCAACCTATACCAACCTGCAAGCCTCTTTAAATTACTTTCAACCTTATCTCACTCACATAAAGCTGTTTTTTTATTGAAAGATTATAACAGGTGGGAGTATCTTGACTTGCATTTTGTGTGAGATAGTCTCGCGTCATTACATTTCCCTGGTCGTCGCTCACCGGTCGCCGGCATTCATCATGGCTGCCCTTTGACATTTGGCGCAATATTTTTACAGCCCTTATTGTTTCCGCCACGAACGGATGCTGCTATCTAAGAATATAATCCCTGTATTTCTATACACATGCTGTATTACAAGGTTGTCGGTAATTTCTTTTTATTGTGTTGTTTCTAACCTGGTTAAATTGTATTATTTCCATATTGCTAAATCGTCATAGAACGCATTTTTTGATGTGATAGGTCGGTAAGATATTACCTGATGGTAAGCGATCGGCGTCACCCATAGATACTGGCAATACCAATAGACTAACGAGTGCTTTGGCTGCCTTTAGGGAATTTTGAGTTTTGGAGATTTAGGGATCGGGGAGGGGATGGGGGCAGGATTGGACCTTACTCACAATGCCGCTCACAGTGAAACACGACGCTGTGTTTGTTTCACGCCAGTTTTTTGTGAGGACGTGGTATCACACCGGTTGAGCTTAACCATTCGCCCCAAAGCTTGACTCTCCCATACGGAATAATTTTTAATTATATTGAGTATAGTACTAAGTTACTCGATTTAGTATTTTATCCTTATATTTATAAGGTCGACTCTGCCGTGTGGGATGTAAGTCTTGATGTATTACATATATAAATACGTTTCATTTACTTATGTTTTATCACCACTTCTTAAAATTAAGGACGCCATCTTGCGTGTGACCTTTTGATCCAATGATTGGAGACAAATACCTGAGCCTTCATAATATTAAATGTGCCTGTTTTATGTATTATCTTTGTATATGGGTACGCCTAGCGACTTGCCTAGCTAGAAATAAATGTTATTTGACGAAGTAGTCTAATTACTTAATAGGAAGAATTTCAAATTCTGTCGGTTTCGATAGGAAACAAAACATTTGGCACTCTGGTATTGATGATGTAGACGTATTTATAATACCTTAAAATAGTTTTTAAAATTCTGGCGGATACTGTAGAAATAAAACAAAGTTTGGTCATGCATAATAATATACTTTTCTCGCGGATGTTTTAAAATAAATTCAAATTCAACTCAAGTCAAAATTATATATTTTTAACATCCTCATCATAATTATCATCTGCCGGAATATGTCCTCTACTGAACGAAAGAACCTTAATACGGTAGTTTCCAACTAGTCAAATTCAATACTTTTATCCAAATGTCAAAAACTTTTTTATTAAATTTGTATGAAAAACTGAGTTATGACGTCATAGTATTTTTGCGTCAAATGGCGTACTTATTTCTTAATAAAGAGATAAAAAATATGTAAAACTTCGTGTATCGATCGATCGATGAATAAAAGTATAGCTATTTTTCAATTTTATATTGTATTGAAATGTCGAATTAGGTAATTTATTTTTGACATAGGAAACTACCCAATTGTCCACGTCGAACGACAACTCGCCACTTGCAAACATTACAATATTTCATTGATACTCATATTATCAGTCTATAAGTACCGTAACATTAACAATGAAACAATGAATTTATTTTTGCAAATATGCCATAAAACAACACTTTTACACGTCAGAATTCTACGTAAAAAAGTAGATAAAGCCGGCATTTCCTATCTGACTACTCTGAGAAGAAATGGCTGCAGTCTTTCCGTCGAAATATAATTAAAGTGTCTTCAAGGCTAGAGTGAAGAGGTTCTTAATAAACTAGTGCGCCTTACCATCAACGATTGCATCACTGCTTACCATCAAGTCGGATCGCAGTCAAGCACTAGTTTATTGCAAGTAAAAAAAAAAGCCGAAACGAATTTAGTTTCTTTTCTAGTCCAGATAATGTAAAAATAAAATAATGTGAGAGAACCGTGCAAGTTCATTCTGTTGCGGTTTTTTGAGGAAATAACCACACCAATTTAAGTGGACCCGTTCTGAGGAGAACCACACAAGTGTCAGTTTACAACTAGCTAAACTAAATTAATATATGTATATATAAGTATATATACTCACATAGTGTGTATCATCCTCCTCGTTGTAGGCTAACTTGACGATCCCGTACGAGCCCTGAAACACATGGGTTTATGTAACTTTACATAAATTCTGCTTGTATAAAGTTTTTTCCAAAACACAATTATAAAATTTAAACGGACGCATTTTGGCTCTCTTTTTTTTGAGCCTGGAAAATCATTCAATGTCCTCTAGCGAGAAGTGTAAGACTCTCACTGATTAAAAACCACCTGTTCTTTTTCCTCTTACGAACTGGGGCTACGGTATATCATTGTGCTTTTCTGCCACACCTCGCACTAAACATATTTAACTACTTTCATAATTGTTAAAAATGTAACGAGGCCTAATTGAGAGAGTTAAAGCTGATAAGCTTTGACAATATTTTTATTAACGAACTCGATTATTGAATGAATGTAATGAACATTTTTATTTCATCTTAATCCTGGGAGAAAAGAAATAAGAAACATATTTATTTGGCACACAGACACACACACAGTGCAGGAACTCTCATATTAAACAAAACATTAAAACAATAAAACATACCAAAAAAAAAAAAAAAACACTGTGTCTCTCACGACTGCGCCAAATAGGTCCAGTTCAGTAAAAATGCCGTCTACACACAACTAGGTTGCCTGACGCTGGTTTTCAACTGAACCCTAAACGGTTGCAATATTGTTTATTTGCAAGAAACCTGCTGTAACCTTGTCGAATCTTATCGTTGAGTTTTGGACCTGTATCCATACCTTTTAAGCATGTTCATACATACATATTGTTATGTAAGTACCATAGTATATTTGCTGAAACTTCTTGTTTCAGTTTGCCTCTGTTAAGCTTTCAGCTGTAATTAGTTAGACAAAAATTTACCAAAACTAAGACCGAGGTCATTCACCTTTTTGTTGATTTATTATTATTGTAAGTAAGCGCTGTGTGGAATTACTTAAGTGCTGTTTTTTTTTCAAATAAATAACAACAGCAAACACCTATCAGGATAGTTCTGCAGCAATACGTCCGAGAAGCAACCAATTAAATTGGACACAAGATAAAGTTCTTGACATACCTGGCCAATAGGTTCGAGCAATCTGTACTGGTTGAGCTGCACGTATCCCGATGCCTGTGCCAGCGACACGCGGCGCGACTCACGAGGCGCCCGCCGAGGCCGCGGGGAGCCCTGCCCACTGCATTCCGCCGACTTTGCTGCGTGGGACCGCAACAATGTTGACCGGTCGCCCGTTGCTGGGTATGTTGACAGCCTAAGGAGGAAAAATGTTATAGTAATAATGAAATATCCTTGTTTTTATAATTAAAACCTGGAGGTTAGGGCGTCCGCTTCTCATACGAGATACTGAGGGTGCGAGTTCGAAACTTTTTCTGCGTTATATTTACTTTCATAATATTTTAGACAGCGCTGACATACCTACGGCGAAAGAAAAATATCGTGAGGAAATCTGCACCTATAATCTCTTATTATAAGTTTAAAATCGCCAATCCACCTGGAGCAAGAGTGGTAATTAATGCTCAAAACTTCTTCGACTGAGAAGAGACTTTTATACCTACCCATCAGCCTAGATGATGTGATGAAGTACAATTGTCACGGTCAGTCGAGATGGTTTTAAGAAAAAGTCAAACTTCGGAAATAGATCCGGAGTGGGGATAATATCTCCACGTGGCCAAATATCCAAATTTGCATATTCCTAAAAGGCTGGTAACGAACTTTTGTAAGTACCTGCTTTTGCTTCATGGGCGTTGCTTGCCATCAGATAATCTGTCTGCTTATTTGTGATTCTAAACCATACCAACAACGCATAGATTTTTTTTTCAAATGCTTGCAGTGTAGGTACATACTTATATGCTGAGAGAAAATATAGACTACCATTATACCTATGCAAGATAAGACACTAATCGAACTAGACATATATTCACACTCCACACCCTATATCACACCGAGAGTGTGAGTCTGTGTGTCGGTGTGTTTACCACAAATTGATGCAGTCTGTGGTCGCCGCCTGCACGGGACAACGCGCACCGCGACCTAATCCACTTGACACTTGCACTACTTACTTTGATTCAAGGAATTTCATATCTTATAATTATGCACCTAGCTAGCATTATACATTATGACAACATTACTTTATCGAAATTAAATAAGTAGGTATCTATGTGTTTCTCCATCAGAGCTCAATGCAAATACAATAGAAGTTATATAGGCTATTTTTGTATGTGATAAACCGGCAAACGAGACGTCGGATTACCTGATGGTAAGCAATCACCGCTACCCATGGCCGGGTGTCCAATAACGGTAATAGCGGAGGAGTTATGAGTGCGTTGACGACCTTTTTCGGGATTAGGGATTTCGAAATTTTGGGATTCGGCCTCCGGAAACCTCAGTCATACAGCGAAACGCAACGCTGTACGGTTCGGTTATCAATAACAAAATCAGGAAATTGTAGGATAACTAGATAGTTTATAAATTTTATTCGCATTTCAAAATAACCATAAAACTATACTAAACATGTAACAAAAACAAAAGTTTCAATAGTAAGTAGGTACTATTTGAATATTGCAGAGTCATGTCGACTGACATCGGAATAAATTCCATGCAATTATTATATTTTTGAAAACAGAACAAAAAGTCTTGATACATGATCTTGCTATTGTGTGTAATTATTTATCTAGCAGTTTTTGCCACCATGACTTGGCATTTGTTAATCCTTGTATAATTAATAAAATGGGTTTTAAACTGTCAACAAATAGACAATACGTAAATAAAATAATTATTCATCACATCCAGATTAATATGATCATAATATTTATCACCTTAACCAATAAACATGTCATGCAATTTAATTATGGAATTAATTACTAAATCACACACAATGACATCACCATAATTGCCCACTGAGCATAGACCTTTCCGCATACGGAGAAGGTTTGAGTATTGATAACCACGCCTTCTCAAGTCAAATGACCTGGATGAATAATTTTAAATTATAAATCCCGGTTTCGTCGGCCTGCAGCATGAGAAGAAACGGGGGTTTTTAGTCAGTAAGAGCTTGAAACTTCTTGTCGTCGTAATCTGGGTGAGAGGTAGGTAATTTGATGATTTTGCCTCATCAAAGAAAGGTTTCCTCACGATTTTTTCATTAACTATTTGTCAGTGGTGTCTTAATTAAAGAAGTTTATAATAAATTTGGTACGTGATGGGGTTCGAATCCGAGAATGATTGTACTTATACATGAGAAGTAGACACCTTAACTACAACACACAAAATTAAAAAAGACATAAGTAAAAAGTTATTTTGAAAAAAAAATGTCTTGTACTATATCCACAAGAGTTACTTGAAAATGTTGGGCCCTATAGATAGAAAATCCTTGCTATTAGAAGAGATTTGGCCCAAATCAGGGATGACCAAATATGGCGGTTGATAAGTTTGCTCAGGATTACACTGGATAATAACCTCACTTCGTATGTTTTAGGCTTATAGGCTCAACGTGTCGTACCCTTTTTTCCTCAGTCGGCTAAGAATTAACCTTGTTATATACCGACACAGATTGCGGAGGATCCTATGTTATTTCCGGGAAAGAAAGTACTGACCTTGCTTTACCTTTTCTCCATTGTTTTTTAATATTACAGTCCCAACGTGGCTACTACTTTTTTCATTTTTTAGCTTAGTGATACAAGTGATTTTAGCTTAGTGTTACTTTTTTGATTTTTTAGCTTAGTTTTACAGATAAAAAGAGCACCGATTATTGTAAATTTACGTTTTTTAATTGTTAAATAAATATATTTTTTTGTGTAACACACAAAATAACAATGGTAGGTGTGATTCAACTTCACAGGAACCCTTCCTCAAATTCCACAAAAGACCGATAACGCATTTGGAACTCCTTTGGTGTTGCACCGTCCATGGGCGGCGCTGATTGCTTACCTTCAGGTAATCCGTTTGCTCGTATAACGATCTACACCATAGAAAAGAGTGAAAGTATCAAGAGTGTTTGTGTCACCTGTCTCCGTCCGGAGTCTGCCACCTGGTCCTCTCATGTTCTCTGTTGCCACCGTTAGACACGTCCACTGCTGAGTGTCTGCAACCAAACAATTTGCAGGTTAGATACTGTTTACCGAAGGTACTTGAGTCTTGGATTATGCTATATGGTTTTACGGGAATCTTGATGCAAGTGTATATGTGGTTAATCACCATTAACAGCGTGTTTTTTAGTCAGTTAGACTCTTACCCTCACCCCACCTTAAGGGATGTAGTCGAAATAATACATAATTGTTTGTATAGACAAAGATTTAAAAAACGGTTATTTGTAGAACAACACAATAAACGGTGAACGCATGAAAACTACTTGCCTAATTTATGATTCAAAAATAAACCCATAGTTTCTTAAGTACAAATAATTTAGATAGTTGAAACAATGTGGGAGGTTTAGAAGTTGTATTTAAATTTATTTTTTCAAGCGCTCACTGTGCGCTTCAAGAATATCTCTCAACTTTTAACTTAGGTTTATTCAGGTTTGAAACTCAGTAGTAGCATATAGCACCTAGTTTGTAATGGCTCCAAATATCACGAAGGGCTAATATCACCTCAGCCAGCAATCCTTTCATAAAATCAGATCTTGACATATATTTTATGTAAGAATTTATTGAATTAGAAAATCCATTTAAAACAGAAATGCACCAATTGATTAAACTTGAAACGTAGCTTCGAAATGTCACTCTTACAATAACCTACTTTCTTATCTACATGGAAACAATATTTTCCCAAAAAGGAGAGAAAATTGAGGCGATTTTCCTCCGACGTTACCACGAAGTGACGTCACAACATCCTAATATTACCCGGAAAGGGGAACGAGTGAATTAGATTCACTTACAAACTGCTTGTACAAAGAAGGGTAGGCAGGATGCGTGACACGCATACATCAACAGACGGAAGAAACCGGGACATGTTTCATATATAATTCGCGAACAATATTGTGGTAATTATACACGTGTTTTGTCAGTTTTTAGGGGTGAGATTTTTACAATGTATTTTACTGAAAAGTTTTATAGGCACTTGATTAAAGTATGGTTTTGTTAGAGCCAGATTTACTTAAGGTTAGGATAGTGGAATTAGTATTTATGATGACGCTAGAATTTGATACAAATTATATTACATATGACTGCACTGCACGGTTGGTGCGGTGGCTGGGCAACTGGCTGCTGTGCAACGTGTCGCGGGTTCGATTCCCGCAAGGAACAATTCTTTGTGTGATCCACAAATTGTTGTTCCGGGTGTGGGTGTGATGTGTATGTGAATTTGTATGTTTGTAAACGCACCCACGACACAGGAGAAACTCAATATTATACATATATGAATCCGATTTTACAAATACTAGGTATATGTCTGCAATTAAAATAAAACAAGATAGCTATCGTAAGATTTGTAGCGGAATTTAAAATGCATGAATATTCTGTACTATTCGTTTTGTAAAAAACAAAGGTCACACTGTAATTTTGTTTCATCTTAAGTTATTTTTATACACAAGATTGGTTTTGACGGATAGTACTAATTGAATCAAGAGCTTTGGTTTTACTAAAGGGATGGGATAACATTTCCGAAGTAATTTTTAACATTTACGATTATTACGTGAGTAGAAGTGACTACAGCTATATTTTAATGCCACATCAAATATTACGGAGGCTTTTTTTTCAGTTCGCCCACGTCCTCCTGAAATTGATACCAACAGCACGTAGGCGGGGATTTAGTTACATGTTCCTTAGAGGCTGAGCAGAGAGAGAGAGCTTAGTAGCAAACAGCGTAGATACATAATTTCATATAATACGCATGTATAAGCTGACCAAAATCCTGTTCCTTTGAAAATAACGATTTTCCCTGAATTTAATCATGAGTCAGTTGGCTGCAATCGTTTTTTTATTGAATACGAGGCATACGAGCCGATGGATCATCCCGTGGACACCTGCAACCTTAGAGGAGTCACAGGCGCGTTGCCGGCCTTTAAGAAGGAATCAGCTCGTTTCTTGAAGGTTTGAAGGTCGTATCGGTTCGGAAATACCACCGCTGAAAGATCATTCTGAAGTTTTGCTCTGCTAGGTTGAAGGTTTTGCGTAAATCGTACAGTTTTTGATTGCCAACCAAATCTATGTGATGGGGATGAAAAAGTTTTGGGTAAGTTACTCTTTAGAGAAATTTTAGCGTGACTCTCATACAACTCACGTTAGATATTTGCTGGATTACAGCTTATTTTTAAATTCAATAGTTTCGGTGAGAGTTTTTGATAATTGTATTAATGTAGAATGTGCTTGTTTGGCGCAGGGGTTGGGTAATCGCCTGCTGAGCAACGTGTTGCCGCTGCGATTCTAACACGGAACTTTTTTGTGAAACTCAATTTGTTGTTCCGGATCTGGATATGATAGGTATGTAAGTGAAATTGTATGTTTTTAACTGTGGTTTTTAAACGCACCCACGACGCAGGTCAAAATCCCAGTTAGGGGCTGTTTTTAAAGGAGTATAAATAAAGAGAAATATATTTACGATGTGTTAATAATGCAAGAATTATAAAAATAAGTGCGTTTCATTGTTTTACAAGAAGAGTTGAGTGGTTTATTTTTAGAATTACATTTTAAGGTTTACATTGTTTTTTATTCTGAGTCGCAGTGGGCGTTAGGAGTGTCGGATTACATGTGTAAAATTTGACATTTTTTAGCAGCAAAAAATGATTCTGCCATCTAAGTTGTGAGCAACTTTCATGATTATGGTGGTTGGTTGGATTCTGCGGTATGTATGACGATAAGTAGATCTCCAATAATTGTTATGCAGAAATATTTATTACAAAGTAGATGTGCGTATTCCGTATAAGGTTTTTATTTTTTTGATTTAAGAATTTCTAAATTTTAAATGGCTTTTGTTTTTCTCTAGCTGGGAAACACCGTATTGAATTCCTTCTTTGTTTGTGAATTTAGGTTAAGTGGGTGGTAGTAAATTACCTATTTTGTTAGTTATAAGATTGTCACCACCGCCGTAACAGTCAGCGAATATACGCTGTGCTATCGAGACGTCCGTTATTTTATTACGCTCCTGGTTGACAAGGGACATGTATCCACATATTCTTCAGTTTCATTATTAGGCAATGTTATTGTTTTAATAATTATGGTTAAATTTATTATTAGTATAAATATGAATCTAATACACTTATGTATATAAGTTAATACACATATGAACTGAACATGAAACTAATGAGTGTGTCGCAGTGCCGCGTCACTGCCAATGTAATTGGCCGCCGTGTCAACTGTGTCAACATTCGATTCACAGGCGGCCTATATACAAACACACAGATATACACGTTCATTGGGACTTTTACAAACTACATACACTAGAATTTTTGATCTATTTTATCTAGCTATCGGCGCCGCCAATGGATTCCCGGAACATCGAAGAGTGTGAGTGGGTTTCCGGCCCTGTGAGGGTTAGATAATTGACTCGGTAATTGAAAACATAAGCATTAGATTTTCAGTAACCTCACTTACACAGAGAAACCCAACGCCAATGTTGTTTCACGTCGGGTTTCTGTGAGGCCGTTAAATACAGCGCTTTGACTGTTTCACGTCTATTTTCTGCGAGGCCGTGGTAACATTTTGGGCGAGCCCCCCCATTCGTGCCAAAGTATAAGTCTAGATAGACATTATTTCAGATCGTTAGTTAGTGAAAAGTTTTTTTAAAAGGCTCGTGCAGTGTCTGGGCAATTGTGTGGCACGCAACGTGTCAACGAGCTTATCTTAGAAGAGTCAAATATTATGTGATTTGTTGATCAATATCAGCATAGACCTTTACAGGACCATGGGCATCTTCTACTAGTAAAGGTTCCGCTCAATCTCGATTCTTGGTTGAACTTGGGTTCGTTAAATATGAAGTATCGAGTGATTGGATCTTGTGATACGTAACAGAAGAAAACGATTCTGTATTGTCACACTAAAATTATTTTAATTCATTTGATTGTGATCATATCATGGTGAAGGAAAACATCGCGTGGAAACCTAGATTTATAATTTCTTAAAGTTAGAAATCGTCAATCCGCGTTGAGCAACCGTAGTGATTACTGCTCAAACCTTCTCCGTGTGAGAACAGACCTTTGCATAGCATTGGGAACTTGTAAGCTGATAATTTTATTTTCTCTGTCATTATTAATTATTAATAATAATAATAATTAATAATGACAGATTATTAATAATAATGACAGAGAAGATAAAATTATTACTTATACTTTTCGATAAATTAATGATTTTATTAAATTAGTCTTGTAAGCGTTTTGGATATACATCTGTTAGCTTGTAGAATGAATAATAAAATATTCACAATAATAAAAATATTCATTGTGATGACTGTTATCTGACTTCCGAAACAATTTACATAGATACACACAGTATGAACAGTTCACATTTCAATTGTGAAAACCACCCAACGACGTTCAACCCACGCAGCGTTTTCAATCAAAAGTCTCCTAAATTACTCAAAGCTTTTTAACTGTGAAGCTTAACTGGAAAGTTAACTAGTTAACTATGAAAGTAATACAAAGGCTACGCACAATAATGAGCGTGTATTTAAGTGGTTAGAGTAAGAATCGTCAAATGCACAATACAAACGGGATTGAATTAATATTAAACGCGTTTAATGATCTGAGAACTGAATCAGCAGGTACGTCATAAGGACATCATATAACGAATACCTACCGCATATTATCTATTAGGATGTGGGTATATATAATATGATGGCATATGTGGCAGAAAGAGGTATACATATATAGTGAGTGCTGTGGCTCGGCACGAATGGGTCGGCTCGACCAGAGTGATACTACGGCCTCGCGGACAACCGGCATGAAACAATCACAGCGTTGGGTTTCACAGCGGGAGTGAGGTCCTGGAGGCCCAATTCTCCCCCTTCCCCATCTCTCCCTAATCCCATATGCCTGCACCATGCACTCGTTATTCTTATGGCGTTGCGGGTGTATGCGCGGCACCGATTGCTTACCATCAGGTAATCCGTTTGCCGAATTCAGATAAAAAAATAAGTGAAAAGATAACAAAATAATTTGGTGTGATAAAAGATGGATAGAAGTTGAAATCAGTACTTTATAATTGATAATAATTAAATAACTTGTTTCAAATCTATAGATACGATAAATATACCTATATCTAGTACTTCAATTAAACTTGAAATTAACTGATGCATCCTTTTATTTTCTACTCTTCAGTAAAAGATCGTAATATATTTAACCAGTCAGCTAAAAACCGTAATTTGTGGCGAATTTACTGCAGTTTTACGATCGATGCACGCTCCGTCGACACTGCACAGATGACGTTGCCGTCGTAAAATAGTTTTAACTGCACCAGAAATTGGCGGGATAGACTAAAATTGAAATAACCGTAATTTGTTGAATGTTATAGTTTTTGCGGGAGAGCCATACCCGCGACTCACATCGGCCGGCCGGTTTGATACTTAAGCCGCACAAAAAGCTGGTGTGCAATAAAGCTTTAGTTGTATTTTACCATGTTAATAAAGGTGCAGGAGGCCGAATACTTCCCCCTGATTACCATAACGTAATCCGTTCGCGCTTCTTTCTTGGTTCGTTTTTTTATTAGCATTGCTAAGAATTTATTTCCCTGAGGTGTATACTCTGGGAGTCTTCAAAGCCTAAGGATTAGCTGCTTATGGATGTGTGCTGCGCATCATAGCTTACGCTGGACGAGTAATTGGCCAAACTACGAACCATTTCTTGAAGGTTAGATAAACATGATTTCTACAAACGATTCATCGCAAATTCGATGAAAACGGACACAAACAATAACAAACATGATACAGAGAGTCCGTTGTAGTGTAGCAAACAGATGTGCACACGCATATTAGTCAGCGCGCATGCGCACAAAGACGTCTGTAACACGTGCGCACAAACAAATTCATACAAGTTTTAATATTATAACATTGAAGTACTAAAGATTTTGTTTGTTCAAATCATTAGTAGGTAAATATGATAAAAAGTGATGAGACAGTTGGCTACGGCGTAGTTCATTACTACGCCGTAGTCTGCGGCGTAGTACCATGTGCGCCGTAGTATTTTCACCGCGTAGGGCAATGAACGGGGGTCGTGCGACTATGAAAACTAATATAGATTATTTGTTTAAAAGATAATAAATCACAGAGACAAGCATAATTTCATGATTTCCAAATAGAAAAAGTAAATGCTATAGAACGTTAATTAAAGGATTTTAAGTAGATTCCTAAACTAAGCAAAAGTTTTTTGGTAAGAAGCAAAAGTTTAAGGTCAGAAAATGAATACAAAAAGAAATACTAAAAACATAATTAAATGCACTTCAGAGATAAAAGCTTCGCCTTAGGCAAATAACAATAAAAGGAAACAATTACTTGCTGCAGCGTCTTCGCCCGCGGTACCTGGATAAAAATAGCCCATGTACTATTTCAAAAACCTTGCAGGATGCACAGTGGGTTCAATTATCACATGGAACTCCTTTTTGGGTGAATCACTGGGTTTGGTTTTAATTTTTTTTCTTTAAATTTACGTTGCCCCACACTAGGATCGGGTCCGGCTGTGAAGTATAAGTAAAATTGTATGTCTGTAAACCCACTACACAGGAAAATATCGTAATACGAGGCAACGTTTATTAATTAATAAAAAAACATTTAAATTGTCAATACGCCTTGTGGTGGTAATTTCCATATTTTTTATGTGATCTTCTTGATGATGAGGATAGCAGAAACCACTGTATTACTTAAACGTGAAAATAACCAGTAAATATATAAGTATATTAAGCTATGGCGTTTGAAAGTGTAGGTATAACGGATTATGCAAATTACATTAACTATGTTTTATGAGCCAAGTAACCCTTACTTGCCGGAGTTATCAGTGTTGACCTAATTCTAGTACCTTGGGCTCAAATACCTCGCTATCTGCAACCAGCACCCATGGTGTACGGTAAATGGTGTAATCATAATCATAGCACCCACAGACCCACATCTAATTATAGCGCCACAGATTATAAACTCATATTGTGTTTAGTTTAAAATACCTAGTAGGGTAAATTCTCCTGTACGCAGCACTTGGATTATTTTGTCTTCTATTTCAATTTGATAAAAAAAATATAACATTTGTAAATGAAAAATATTAATACTTATCTTAGACATTATATAATTATTTATATAAAAAATAGTTTCTGCTCACGGCTTCGCGCGCGTGGTGTGTTGATAAAAAGTAGTCAAAGTCTTTTCCGGAGTGTTTCCTATGCCTGTGCCAATTTTCATTCAGATCCGTCCAGTCGTTTTGGTGTGTTTGAGTAACAAAATCCAAACATCGTAACATTCACATTTATAATAGTAATAACAATAAGATATATCGCAAAATGTGTTGCTGAGCGCATATTATCTATTATTTTAAACAACGTGTAGACCAATTTGGACAATTCTATTTTTGTTATTGTCAAGAGATGATTCTTGAATTCTTGGTGATTCAAAGTTTTTTTTTTAAAATTAAACGCGAAGTCAGGACTTTGCAAGGGGAAAAATAGCTAGAATTTTTTTTCGATGGATTTATATTTATTTATATTAAAGCCTCAATAGAAGTAGATTGATTAACAATTATTTACTCGACAGGTAAAGCGCATGCGGTGCTTCGTACATTCAATTATTAACGAACACGCGACATGTTGCTGTCCCATTAATAATGCAATGCTCCATGATGCTAATTGCTGTAGAGGAACTACGGACGCATTAAAAGGATTACCTCCTTGTGGTTAGTCAGGAAATTGTACAGTGATGGCTTTTAAATTATATTGTTTTGATACATTCAGTTTCTATTTTTAAATAGTATGTACCTATCTTGAAACATACAAACTTTTGGTGAAAATGCAACTTTATCACTCGAATTAAGTACTAGTTTTACTTTTATTTATGAGAAGTCTATCAATTACTTCAAGACAGTAAATTGTAATTTTAATAAAAAATCATTTTCCAACGCAGCTTTAGGTCGCAGTCTCAATTTAAAGAGGATCCTTTGTATTATTCTAGACTTTAGTCTCTCTCTGTGTTCAATTTCATCTAAATCCGTTTAGTATTTTGTACGTAAAAGAGTATTTGACATCGTTACTTATAAACTTTCACGTTAATTAAAATATAAGTCGGATTTTGCATAAATAAAAACTTAAGAATATTCGACCGACCAATTAATTACAACAGGGTAGTAAACAGTAGCCTTTACCCTACCTCACGTGTCATTACGCGCGGATGTAAAAGAATGTACACAAGTAAAGCGCACGCGCATTAATTTGCATGTTGCCTATAATCATAGTTCACGGTGACAGCCGCTCATAAAAATTAGCATACAAAGTGTACCCATATACAATGTACCTATGTATGTATAATTAAATGAACATGTTCCTGGCACAGTTTTACACTGAGTATAAAAATTAAGGCAGTTGTGATGTTGTTAAGATAAGGCACGAGTTTTTAGTTTGCGGAAGTTAGGAGGTAATTTTTTTATATGATAGGGCTGCAAAAGAACTTTCGGATTACCTGATGGTAAGGAATCAGCCGCCTATGAGGACCTGCAACACCAGAGGAACTACGAGTGTGCCAGTCATTTGGGGATTAGGGTTTCGGAGTCTTTAGGGATTGGGGAGAGTTTCGGGTAGGGAAGCAGGTTCATACCTGCTCTTGTAACCTCTATCATACGGAGAAAAGGCCTCTACTCACACGGATAAGGTTTGAGCAATAATCACGTTTGCGTAAGACGGATTTGTAATTACAAAATTATAATCAGATATTATGAGTCCAGGTTTCCTCACGATGGTGTCTAAATTTTTATAGAAAGTATATATAACTTGGAAAAACTCTACTTTTGATTTTGTCTGACTTTGAACCAGCACCACCCGAGATCCATTCGCTTTTGCCACTATATGGGGAGACTGGCAAAAAGTATACCAACCACTTAGCTAATATAAGCTTTTTTTCAAAAAGTCATGTCTATTCCATAATACTAAGTACTGCTTTTGTCGAAAACACATTATTGCCATGTCTCCGGTTACCTTCATCAAGTATTCATATTGTGATCATTTATAGTCTGGCACCAAACCATAACCCGATGCTACGCCAGTTCAATATATAATGTGTAGACTGTCACTCTGTGATCATTGCGGTAATAACGTTGTAGAGCGCGGTTAGCAGACAGATTAGTGGCTGTCTATTAATAATGAATAATTGTATTGGATTTGACAGCATTATTCGTAGAAGACTACACGACAATGACGAGATCGCTGAGCTGAGGCTGCCGTGCAACGTGTTGCGGGGTCAATTCCTTCATTGAAGCAACTCTTGTCCTTCGCAAATAGGTGTCCTGAGTCTGGGTGTGATGTGTATGTGAATATGTATGTTTTTAAACGGACTCAAGGCACAAGAGAATAAAATAGTGAGACATCGTTTTTTTAAAAAATAAGAAAACAAAACAAGATCTATCCACAATACTAAAGTTGGTAAAAATTGAGAAATATTTAATGAGTTAATATGACAAAAAAATTTATGAGACCAGCAATTTGATAGAAGACATACATGCTTCAGCATTTAGGTTTGATAAACCTGAGACTTAATCCATCCCAAGCATAAGATTTACCTTAATCTGACTCATTTTACTTTTAAAATCTAAGACTTTTATGGGTAAAGAAGGCTTACCGTGGGCTCTGAAAATGTTACAATTAGTTCATTAAGATCAACCTTCCTTTTTTAGCCTTTATACTATAATCTATCTTTGTGCTAAATGTTATGTAGATCGGATTCAGTGGTTTTTCCGTAAAGAAGTCACTAACATCCATCCGTAGGTACTCATAAATCACGTTTATAATAACAAGTATTACGTCGTAATATAATACAATTACACAAGTACACAAAATTATTCACGAACACAAACACAAAACAATACAACACCAAATAGTTCCCGCAAATGGATAAGGTCAGGGATTTTGCATTAAAACTGTCGAGAGTTGCCCTGACTTGCACTACTGACTAATTACTTTGCAACTTAATCCGAGTTCCGATTCAAAACAGTCAATAATCAAACGTAAACAAAACACGCTTCCATCACGAATAGGGGGAAGGGGGGTAGATTTTGTTGACAGTATTGGAAAGGGTAAGTTTTTTAGTTTATAAAGATTAATGAACTTTGATTATTTACCTAAATGTATTTAAAAAATGAAGGGTTTTTATGAGAATTTGTGAGGATCGTTTAGTTCCATTTTTGTTTGTCGCTTAGACTTTATTCATTTGTTTTTGAAAGTATTTCGAGATACCATTTTATGTTCTTATACGAGGTTAGGATGTCATTTGACTGTTCATATGAAGCATTTTTAAAAAGAATTCGTAATTCATTATACAATTTAGACCTATGCATATTGTACGTACTTTAGTGTGATAGAGTATTCGGCACGAATGTTCTGGCTCGACCGAAGCGATACCAGAGTTTCACAGAAAACTGATGTGTTTCGGCGCGCGAGTGAGGTTGCCGAGTCCTTCCTTTTCCCCAATTCCTAAACCTCCGCAGCCCTAATCCTCAAAAGACCGTCAACGCACTCGTCGCTCCTCTGGTGTTGCGGGAGTCTATGGGCGGCGGCGATTATTTATTATGAGGTAAAACTTATCATCTATTATAATTTTTAATTCTTATAAGAAACCTCGAGCCGCGTAAACGCTCTTGACTAATTCCTCAAATTGTTTCTCAAAGCTTAGAGCGGTCTATAAAATATGAAAACGTCAGAATTATATAGTGACGACTTGCCTAAACCTACCTCATTGAGAAGGGTGTAAAAGGAATAAGATGAATCATGCTTACTTGACAGAAATTTTGGAATTATTCAAATCTTGTGCAATATGTATAGAGAGCATAATTGAGGACGACATGACAATTGATGCAGTGGCTGAAAGACTGGGTGCCGCGTAATGTATGGCGGTTTCGGTTCCCGTATGAAACAACTCTTTATGTGAGCCACAAATTGTTGTTCCGGGACTGGGTGTGATGTTGTATGTGAATTGTATGTTTAATGTGTGTATAGCAAACATAGCACAGTAGAATATCCTTAAGTGGGGCAGCTTTTCTTGATCAGTAGATTAAGCTTAGGTTTTAATACTTGAAGGCGGACAACGGCCTAATATTAATTTTCTTAGCGTATTTTTGATAAGAGAGACATAGTTAGTTTTAAATAATGAGTTACTCATTTGAATTAACTAAGACTGAGAAAAACGGATACAGACACGCTGCTCACGAATAAGAGTCCCGTTGTAACAGAAGAGCACAGTTCATCCACATGAGTTATTTCCAATAAAAATAAAGTAAAATGTAACTTTCAGCAGAATTAAGTAAAGAGAATGACCCTAAACTAATTGGAAAGAGGTCAGGGTAAGAAAGAACTGAAGAGATCGTGACCTTGAGCTCGGCCCTCCGCCATCCGCTATCTAAACACA
Organism: Spodoptera exigua; assembly: GCA_902829305.4. NCBI lineage: Eukaryota > Metazoa > Arthropoda > Insecta > Lepidoptera > Noctuidae > Spodoptera > Spodoptera exigua. The sequence continues at coordinate 322,049 of LR824623.2, forward strand.
TTTTCTTAATCGCTATTCATTGAATTTTGTTCGCTCTTATCCGCAAAATTGAAAGTAAATTGTTTCCTCCCCGAGACTTTACGCGATAATATCATTATTTGTGTTTATGCAAAAATTTGCCTCCCTTTAGTAAATGTTGCTCTTAAGAATATGCTTGCCAAAGTTGTTTTAGATTTTGTCACATTTTTGTCGAAGTCCGCGTATTTTGGTAGAAATTTCACAGCGTGGATAGGATTTTTAAAATACCGGGATGTTTTTAAATCGGCCATTGATAAATTTTTACAATAATGTATACAAAATGTATTATTAGTGAAATTGTAAAACAAATAATATTTTTTTAAAAGAGTAACGATGGAGTTTCTTTCTCATTCTCCTCCATTCGAATCTAAAATTTGGAACGAGTGCCTAGCTTCAGTGACGAACAGACTGACAGACTAATATTCTGTTTTGACGTTTCAAAAGTACCTATTTATGTTTTAGTTGGAATAAATGATTTTGACTTGATTTGATTTGATTTGATAGATAAATATTTCAGCTATTAAGTATCTAAATTGTAAAAATAGAAAAAGATGTTTTTTTTTCGAATCAAATCATACGTGGTGTCTTATTAATATTCGGAATTATGTTTTTGTTTCATAACGAAAGTATTTTTATATTAAAATGAAATAATTTGTAGTTTTCTAAAATTTGCTATAAATATCCTGCGACTGGATCTTATGGCCTAAGGGATCGTCTACCATCTTGTCAATATTCAATGTTTTAGAAATTATTTACAAGTCTGCCAATGAAATACTAAAAATATTATTATTTATAAAGAAACAATTATATAACAGGATATTATGTTTAAGTACGAGGCCAAGGGCTAGTTTAAGGAATTGTTATTAGTTACGACAGAGTGTTGACGAAATTACAATATGAAAAATGTTATAATTGAACACTTATTTAACTATTTTTTTTTAATATAATGGAACTAATGAATAATTTTCTTTTAAAACATTTTACCTTACATGAAGATTTCTCATCTCATTTCTCATTAGACCACCATAGACGGGGCCGTATAGGGCTGATGTTCAGCCGGGGTTACGGGGTAAGTGCAATGAGGCACCGCGACCTCGACCCAGAGCAGGAGAAGAACCTCCCATGACCCTGGGCGGGTGAAATTATTTGATGATTTTCCCTTCAGAAGCCCCGGAATAATATTTTGTGTATTGCACAAATAGTTGCAATACGTGGTAACCGGCTGCCTAGGCCCAGCATCAACTGTTGCATTCAAAGGACATCTGCATTCATATAAAAATTAATTAATTGTGTTGATGTTATAAAGCTGTAGAGATTATTGCAACGCGCTTATCTCCGAAATTACTGGTTCGAATTGAACAATTATGTTTGTGTCTGTCAGACCGTTTATCGAGGAGGGTTATTATAGGCTTTAAAATATCACCCTACGATCAGTAGTACCGAGCAGGGGATGACCGGAGACAGTAGTTAGATTAAAAATAATAAAACAAGAATCAAACCAAGTAAAACTATTAAACTCGTATTGATTTATTAATTCGCGCCTGCATGCACTGTATGAAGTTGAATAACAATGTATTTGTACTGAAAAAATGTCACACGTTGAATTCGAGCGTATTCCGGTAGTCTAAAGCATGAGCATTTAACTGTCCGAAAACTGTTAGCCTGTAAGCCGAGATTTAACATTTTATCTAACATGGCCTGTCACTGCCCATAAAATCCCTCGGTCCCCCCTCCATCATACCCCCAGAAGCCCCGTCCAACCTGACCCTTGTTTTAATATTTATAGCTGCGTAATCTGTGGAATATTTTATTTCCATTCCTTCACGTTTAAAAGTAAATTTGAGATCCTTACTAATATTGTAAATAGTGCAAAATTATGTTTGTTTGTCATTCTTTTACGTCTTTAAAAGGTAATTTGATTTTTTGTGTTAAGAAATGGTTAGAGGATTTGGGTGATTATGTGATACTACTTTTGGAAATTAGGGTTTTTTTATGTAATGTGTCGGCAAACGAGCAGACGGATACGGACGGTAAGCAATCAGCGCCACCCATGGACACTTGCGACGGAGGAGTTACAAGTGCGTTGCCGACCGTTTATGGATTAGGGATTTGGAAATTTAAGGATTGAGGAGGGATTGGGGGAGGGGAAGGATTGGGCCTCCGGTAAACTCACTCACACGGCGAAACACAACACTGTGGTTGTTTCACGCCGGTTTTTTGTAAGGCTGTGGTCATTCTGGTTGAGCCGACCCATTCGTGCCGAAGCATGGCTCCTCACGTTTAGTACATTACTTTCATTCTTGGATTTTAAAATGTTAAATGAAAATAATCTTGTAGTAAGAGGAAAGGTTTAAAATTGAAGTTAGCTTTGCTAGCTTTTAAAATGTTTCATAGAGAGTTTATTAAAGTTGCAAAACTAGTTTGAGGTTTGTTAAAAATGTAAGCCTAAGTTACTGGAGCTAGAGTGCATCAATAAAGGAGGAACTGTGAGTGAATAAGTTATTTATTTTATTTAAGTATTCGTGTATTTTACTTCTCTTCTCCTTATAGGCCTAAATAAATATGACGTGACTGAGCGCACAAGATGGCTCCTTTTAAGAAGCTCAGGTTAATCAGAGACCAGAGAAGACTACTTATTTGTGTCGAAAAAAGAATCTACCAGACTTCAATGACATGTTCAAAGAATTGTAGAAAAGAAGAAATTTTGCTTACTTAAGAATGAAACATTTCCACAAAATTTTGATTGTTAATTTCATTATTAAAAAAGAAGATAATAGATAATACAGATAGTCTATATAGAACGTTATGTTTTTAATTATTCCCCTGTCAGATTTGTGGTTCTAACTAGCTTGCTACAAATTAGTTTGGCTCTAAGCCAACCAATTTATCAGACAACCGGGTTATCTTGTTTCCTTTATTAATGTAAAATGTTACCGTTTCTCATACAAAATTCTTCTTTAGAAGTAAAATATTTAGTGCTTTAAATTGTGGACGGTGCAGAAGAATACATTTTTGATCACCTTCATCTAAGACCTCTTGCTGCTCTACGATACCCACAGATACCTATAATATAAACATAAATACCCTAATCTGGGTATCTGTGGGTATCGTAGAGCAGAGATTTGTAGAAACGACTTCTGATAAACACTCTATCATCATCAGCCTATAAGTACAAACTGCTGAGCAAAAGCCCCTTCTCACGCGGAAAAGGTTTGATTATTGATCACCACGCTTGCTCAAGGCGGATTGGCGATTTTAAACTTGTAATTAAATAATCACAGAAAGTTGGTTCTTGCCAGGTTTCGAAACCTCTAGGCCACCACGACCTTTTCTTTTTTTAAATTGTGATCTGCAAGCGTCACTCTTGGAAATTTTAACAACCGAAGACGAGGCTCATAATAATTGGTCCATCAATATACTGTATTTCAAAGGCTTTTTTTACGTGCTAGGTCTGCAAATAAGCAGATGGATTTCCTGTTGGTAAGCAATCGGCGCCGCTCATGGACACTCGCTACATCAGATGAATTAAGAGTGTGTTGCCGAACTGTTGTGGAAACGGACATTTATTGGTATTAGGGATTGGCAAAGCATGAGGCGTCCAGTAACCTTACCCTTACTTACACGTCGAAACACAACGCTGTGATTATTCCACGCCAGTTTTCTGTGAGGCCATTATATCACTTCGGCCGAGCCGACCCATTCGTGCCAAAGCTTGGCTCTCCCACATTTAGGGCTGATATACAAACACGAGGGAAATTACAGTCCTCTAACTGAATACATTATATGCAGTGACAAAAAACTATCTCCATTCAGACACTCCATGAGGAGACAAATGGACATATTTCACGACAAAACATGTATACACATAATATACATAATACATAGTTATCCTACAAGCTGTATGTACTTTGCGTAAGTGGCGGCAGTCGGGGACAGGGTGAGTGGTAAGTGGTGTACCTATTGTTCTGTGACAAATGACCACAGTATGGTCTGCGAGCGGCAGATTACTGTGATGTATGAGCATGGCCACGTGAGTTACTGTCCAAGTTTGTATTATTACGCTTTCATGCCACATCATGTCTTCTTAAACGGTTATTATGTTGATAGAATGTAATTGATCGTTGCTGAGTTTCTTTTGTTTTAGCAGTTGCGGTTGTAATGCGTTCGCTGTTGTTCTAAGATTGGAAGCTTTTAGCCGACTTCGTTTTAGACTTAAGATATTAAACAATTTGTAAACTACCTTTTTATAACAAATAAACAAATAAGTAACTTAAAAAATGTTTTTATTCATTTTGGAATTTGGAAACACTCGTTTGAGTTTTTTATATTCCAAAATGACTAAAGTAGTAGTAGAAAAATGAAATAGTAACACATTCACTTTCGAAGAGCCAATAGACCACCACAGGGGCCCTATATGGCTGATACAGGGCAGCTGGGGTTGCAGGGTAAGCGCAATGAGGCACCGCGACCTTAGCCCAGAGCAGGAGAAGGAACAGGGGGGTTTTTAGTCAGTAAGTCTGACACTCCTGCCTATCATGGCGGGAGAAATCATTTGATGATTTTCTCTCACAAAAAAATTACATTCACTTTATATCCTTGTCTTTTTATTTGTAATAGGAAAAATCGTTCACATATTAATATTCAAAAACCTATATTATGACGGTAGGAATTAAGATTGTCATCATTATATTTTTTTTTCAAAACAGTCACTGGTATGACAAACATATTTATGATTATCTGTTATTACTTTCAAAAACAAATATACAAAAAATAATACCTATACATAACATGTTTACTGCCAATTTAATCTGCAACAAGAACACATGTGCAGCGTAGAAAACAGACCAACAGACAGCTCCTATATTATATAGTATTATGCTAAATGATTTAGTGTCTCCTGTGGTCACACGGGGCATTAATAAGGACTGTATTGCTTTGGCCGGCCGCCATATTGTCTGCTTAGTGGCAGCTACTGGTTGCGAAATATTAATGTGTACCTCTGTGTATGATGCTGAGATATTTTTGCGATTTTTTTTATGTGGTAGCACGGCAAACGGGCATACGCATTCTCTGATGGTAAGCAATCAGCGCCGCGTTACGAATGCTTTGCCGCTTTTTTAGGGATTTGGAGATTTTGGACTATTCATTACTAGTCAGTGGAATAATCTTAGGAAGTACTTGCATATTTATAACGTGACGATAACTTTGCCGATGGACAGAAACCTTCTAGTGAAAATTCATCTAATAGTTTGGACTCTATTGGAACAGACGAATACAGCGATATACTTTTTTATCTATAAGTTTAGGTATAAAAGTAAAATTCATGTAGGTATCCACTGAAAATTCAGCGTGACCTGTATTGCCAATCAAATATGACCTTTCGTTTTTACCTCCGATAAAGTTACAAACCCATTCAAATATGCGATATTTTTCAGAGAGTTATTTAGTAAATAACGATTATTTTAGTTAGGAAATTTGGCATGAAAGGTTTAAGTACATATAGCTTTTATATATACGTAACTATTTTCAAAATATTAATTCATTTATATTCCTTTATATTGTTACATAGTAAAGTCTTAATTAGTATAAAGTAAGTAAGTAAGAGTCTGACACTCTCTCTCGCTTTGACCTGAGTGGGAATAGTCATTTGATGATTATGATTTTCCCCTGACAAAAAAGTCTACCCCTTAGGCTTAAACACACGACTTAACGTTATGTTTAATCATTAAACGTCATTTCGAAACAGATCGCTTTTCCCAGTACCAGAGCTCTTGTCATGGGATGGGCTTGAGATTAACGACCTCGCCACGCGTCGAACAAAAGCTTGATTGACGGCACAAATATTCGAGCGAAGTTTTAAAGCATGGCCAATAATTGGCGCCTCCACCCTACGTGTGTAAATTGTTCATAAATATTTTGAATTATTGTTTCGACAACCGCGTTTGATAAGCTTTGTAAGTAACGTACCTATAGGAATATAATTGTGTAAGTGAATAGATGACATAATTTGAATTCGTGTTGTTATTCGATTGTGGGTAATTATGATAGTAATTTGTTATAATAGTGTGTAGGTTAGCTAAATGCCTACATAATGAAATTTAAATAACATTTATTACACGAAAATGTTACGTGTAATGTCATAAAAAAGATGCCCGAGGAACGCTCTACTACTTTCAAGTCACAACGGGACTCTTATTCATGAGCAGCGTGCGCGTCGTCGCACCGTTATTATATCATATTGGCCAAATTGAGTATATCTCACCATAGTTACTATTTTAATCGTTATGTTTTTGTCTGAACAACGAATTGTACATTTACCTAATTACTTAAATCTAATAAAAAAGCTAAATCACCGTACACAAATATGGCATTTGGAAACAAAACAATGTTTCAATTAAATACACAGCTATTTTCAACGCGTTAAGGTTGCATTTTGACCCCGTCCTCACCCCGAGTGGAAGGTTGCTACCAGCAAATTAAATATTAACACAGAGCCTACGGAACAGGGCTCCCGTCTACAGAATGTAGATTGGGACTCACCACAGAATTTTATATTTATTCAGGTTAGTATAGACTATGTAAATGTACTATAAGTCTGCTAGTGATAATGCGTAAATAATAATATAAAAACTTAATATTAATATAATAGCTTAAATACTTTATCTTAAATAACCATAAAACATTTCTGAAAAATATGAATAGTAATATTTATTAGACATCAAGAACTATACAATACAATTTAAAATTTGGTCCACTACTCGTATAAATATGAATATAATAATACATTTAACAAAAGCGCCTGTCAGAAATATGACAGCAATATCGCGTACCGACAAAATTAAGGCGCACATAATATTTCGTTTAAAATGCCTCGGGCTACTGATAGCGTATGATGCTGACGAGAAAGTAATTTCCATGTACTCGCAACTCCTGAAATATAACGGTATGTTTCATGAAAATATTTCTGAATAAGTCCTTCAATGATCGGCATTGAATTAATTAAAATTACGAGAGTAGGTAATTTAAAAATATAATATTATTATGCTGGAGTTTTTGGTAGACGGTCGTTATTTTATTATAATTTATTTTCATTTTTCCTTTGGCTATTAAATAAACCATCTACCTAATGACTCTCAGTACAGGGTCTTATTTCGACCACATATTTTTAATACAGACTAACAAAAAATGGTTGCTTGTGTGTCCGTGCCTACGCATTTAGACAAAAACTAATATGTTTTAGTTCAAGTATAAATACTACATCAGTGACATAAGGACATAAGTTTTATAGTTGCAAACAAGATCACTGTAGTTCAATTCATTTTATTGGATTTTTCAATTTGGAATTTCTCAGTAAGCCTATAATGTTACCCTTTTACTCGGTAAAGGGTAAAAAATACCACTTGATGAAAAAACTTACATAAAACCATGGCAACAAGGTTTATTTTCTTCAAATTTGAAGAGGAAACTATCAACTAATTCTGCTTTTAGCTAGTTGTGTTTAGTTGGTAATGTTTGCATATGCAAATGTAATTTTGGTTGAATTTCTCTAAATATTTGCTTGGATAGAGATCTAAACTGTGCTGCGGGAGTTAGGGACGTTATAACTTTTAGACCTATTTGTTTTATCGTAGAATGGGAAATCATTTTTTTAAGTATTTCATGTTTATTAATAGGCCTACTAGTAGAATTGGTTATCTATTATCGGGATGGTCTAGAAATTCGCAAATTTTGGTAACAGCAGTGTTGCAAAGAAGTTACTCAATGAAATTGAAATTAGAGGTGAGGCTGTATTTATATTTTGGTTTCTATAGCTTTAATCTTATTCTCTATTTTAAAGCACTATCATGATAATATTATTTGCTTATTACCCTACCACGTGTTTTATAAATACTGGTATGCATATAAATACACCATTATTTATCATTTAGGTCACATACAGTTTCTATTGCAGTCTCAACTGTAAATTCTTGATAAAAAAACCTGGCAATGTCTTGGCCAACTGTGGCCAAGTATGTTTTGCTGCATAGTTTTACTTTTTGTTAGTCTAGACCCTGGAACAAAGTATTTAAATCAAGCATTATGAGAACAGACCATTTGTCAATTTTCCGATAGGGGCGCAAGAGAAGGAACGGTGTGCTTATAGTAGATAAGAGGTCCAGCCAGGTCGAGAGTCGTCACAGGATGATTTTTCCGCCACACAATAAATAGAAATAAGAATTTATCTACAAGGATATTGAGTATAAACTATTATGGCAGAGACAGTTCTAAACTCAGAACTATTATTGGTATTTCTAACCAGGTCTCTTCACCTAACCATGTAGGATGATTGCATTACAAAATTATAAGCCTTCTTATGGAAAATAATAAGGACGGTAAACAAGCAAACGTACATATTACCTTATGATAAACAATTAGCGCCGCCCACGGACACATCGACTGAGGAGTTACGAGAACATTGCCAACCTTTTGGGGATTAGGATAATGATTCTTGAGATTTTAGCATTGGGGAATGTATTTCTGAATTTTAGTATCGGATTTCCGGTCACCTCACCAACAGAGCGAAACACTGTGGTTGGTTCACGCCGGTTTTTTGTAAGGCCGCGGTGTCACTTTAATCAATCTTCCTATTCTCGCCGAAGCATGGCTCTTTCCCACTTAAATGTATGTATTTTCAAAGGAATTCCAACTCGTTTGTAAACTAATACAATGGCTCTGTGTGTCTTTATTTATTACCTGGATGTAGTTAAACTGGCAATAATTAGCCAACAGTTCAAAAATAGAACAACAGTTCTAGAATCCTCAGTTTGTGGCTAGACAGACTAAACACTAACCGGCGTTATTCTGTGCTTATAATGGCGACGTACTGTTCGCAGATAAAATTTCCCCAAGTTGCCGCGATTAAAAAATATATTTTATGCTAGCTTCCGCCCGCGGCTTTGCATGCGTATAGAAGTAATATGTCTCAGGAGTTGAAAAATATGTAGTTGACCTCTTTATAATGTGCTTAAAGTTCTTATCAAAACGAATAAATTAAGCTCAAACACAAGAAAGCTGCTATGAATCGTTGAGGAGTTCTCTTGACTGTCTCTCGTTTCCATCCGGAATTCCCTCGATGGTCAATTGTCTCCATCATCAGGTAAACTGCAGACCTTCAGTTGTTATAATACATACAGGTACAAAGTTTTTATCAATATAAATGAATTAAGTTCGAACACAAAGAAGTTACTGTAAACCGTTCAGGAGTTCCCTGAGCTGTCCTTCGTTCTCATCATCAGACCCTAAATGACAGTTACGACCAAGCCTGTTGCAAAGTGCTCGCCAATACGAATCATTCAAGCCCAAACACAAGGCAACTGCTCCAAATTGTCAAGGAGATCCCTCGACTGTCTTCCAGCTCCATCATTTGGTCGACTTCAACCTTCGTCAAGTTGTAGTGTTGTTAAAGGCCTACTTAAACATCATACAAAAAACTAGTCGCCCCTACAATTTTCGAAAGTTCCCTCGGTTTCTCCAGAATTCCATCATCAGATCCTGACCTCGTGACAATGGGACCAAATGGCAAGTATACCCTATCGAATAAAAAAAGAATTTTGAAATCGGTCCAGGCGTCTTCGAGTAATCGGTGTACATACATAAAAAAAATACGCGTCGAATTGAGAACCTCCTCCTTTTTTGAAATCGGTTAAAAATCTGGAATAGCTTTGTCGTTATAAATCTTGAATTTTATATATTTATTTATTTTAAGTAAAAAAAATTAATCACTTCGCATCTACCATTACAATATGGTATGTATCCAAGTGTGTGTATATTTCGTCTGTGTAACTGCATTGTGCGCACGCGCATAAACGGCGGCCGCATGCAAAGTATGTTAACACAATGCCTTGCATTTCTAATGGTTGCCGGCTTTATAACAAATTTGTTTACTTCAAATTCTTTTAGGACTAAGCTTTTTCGACACGAGTTACAACGGAATTTCGTAATACTAACAATACAGGTAAATGTTAATGATCTTTATATTATTATGAGGCAAGGAAGCTATCGCTGTATCTCATGTCCTTGATTAAAATATTCAGATTTACAAACAAGCATCACTACATAGCATAAAACATAGTCGCTTTTCTGCCCCTTTATCCCTATGTAGGCTTATATCTTTAAAACTACACAACATATTCTGATGCGGTTTTTAATTGACAGAGTGATTGAAGATGAAGGTTTATATCTATACTTATATATAAATATAATATTATAAAGCTGTAGAGTTTGTTTTTTTGAACACGCTAATCTCCGTAACTGCTGGTTCGAATTGTACAATTATTCTTGTTTTCATTAGTCCATTTGTCGAGGAAGGCTTTAGGCTATAAGACATCACGCTACGATTTGTAGGAGCCGAGCAGCGAGTGACACTGTCCGAGAGTAGCAAGTGCTTTGTATCAACATTGCATCCGTGAGAAGCCGGGGCGGGTCGCTAGTTATGTGTTTACAAATCTATAACGGTAAGTAAACACTCATTTATAACAATTATTCACATTCAATGTTGGCTCATATTGTTTGTTTGTTCATTCTTTATGTTCTAATAACATGTTGCATGATTCATGGCATGCTTTCCAACATTTTTCTTAAAAGTTTGAAATTCGTTCAATGTCAGTTTTTATAGCATATTTTTGTGTACATTTGCTAAAATCGAATTGATAGTTGAATTAATTAAAAATGTTTTGAAGATGTGTCGTGGTGGCCCGGAGATTAAGGAGTCCGCTTCTCATGCATGAGAGTGTGGGTACGAAACCTGGCAAGTACCAATGTGACATTTTCCGAGTTATATATACTTTCTATGATTATTTTGGCACCACTGACATACGGTGAAGGTAAACATCGTGAAGAAACCTGGACTTATAATTTCTAATGATAAGTTTGAAATCGCCAACCCGCATTGAGCAAGCGTGGTGATAAATGCTCTAACCGTCTCCGTATGAGAAGAGGCCTTTGCTCAGCAGTGGGCACTTATAAGCTGATGATGATGATGATGATGTTTTGAAGATGAAATGCTTTTTGTTTGCAAGCCGAAGATATAAACGCATATAGCTCTCGAACCAATTAAGAATAAATCGTTGCCCTAGAACCTTCTTATGTGACGTGATGCACATACACCGATTTATAATTAATATATTAAATAAAAAAGACATCGCTCCCAGACCTTACAACAATTCATGGATTTGGGTTCAAACCCGTGACACATTGTACAGCAACCAGGTGTAACAGCGCCAACCATGTAGTGAAAAGCAGAATAAGCAGCCTTGAACTTTTATAATTTAAAAGTTGCAAGTATAAGAAACTTATTTTCAGCGAAGGTTGAACTGCAGTTAACAATATTTCATGAATTCTTAACGTGCAGTGCAGTGCAGTGCAGGCTGTAATCTGTGTGTAACAGTAACGAGCGGAGTTATGAACTACTGCAGCTGAAAGTTTCATAAATCACTGAAATACCGGCTCGAGGTTTAAAGGTCTTTCGGATAAACATGAAACTTGGGAAAATACATTTCTAATAGTTGGAAAATAGATATGACGCATTATTATTTTTCCTCTTTATTGTTAACATTATGCATATTTTTTTAAGGGATAAGCCGGCAAACGAGCCGAAGTATAACCTGATGGTAAGCAATCGGCGCCGCCCATGGACACCCTCAACACCTAAGGAGTCACGATTGCGTTGCCGGGCTTTTGGGGATAAGGGTTGCGGATATTTAAGGATTGGGAAGGGATAGAGGAGGGGAGGGACTGGGCCTCTGGTAATCTTACTCACACGGCGAAACACAACGCTCTCTGCTTGTTTCACGCTAGTTTTCTGTGAGACCGATAGGCCTCACAGAACACGGTACATTCGTGCTGAAGCTCTCCCTCACTTAATTTACTATACATATATGTATATAATAATATGTACCTATATTAAAATTTGTTTCAGACTGTTTGTTCGTCCCTCATAGAAAAAGACACAGAGAAAGACTGATTCTAGTCTGGAATATGATGCAGACTACTCTTTATGTGCAACTTTCAGACGTTACCTCAAGCGAAACCTAATAGTACCTGTGCAATTGAGTTTTTTTTAGTGTAGGAGAGTCATGCTTCGGCAAGAATGGGCCGGCTTGACCGGAGTAATACCCCGGTCTCAGAAAACCGGTGTGAAGTGACATTACCGTTCTGTTTCGCCGTGTGAGTGAGGATATAGGAGGCCCAATCCTTTTCCCTCTCCATATTAAATCCTCAAATCCCCTATCTTTAAATTCCTAATAACCTACAAGAGTTCGGCAACGCACTTCTAGTAACTCTTTTGGTATTGCGAGTGTCTATGGGCGGCGCTGATTGCTTACCATTAGGTAATCCGTCTGCTCGTTTGCCAACATATTATTATGACATAAAAAAAACATTAATTATGTTTTGTTTAACAATAATTTCTGCGAATATAAATTTCTGTAAAAATATAAGATATTCCGGACTATAATCTATCTTTTGTGTAAAATATCATAGTAGTTTTTACATGAAATAGTACCAATCATCCATCGACACTTGTAAAATTTCGCGCTTAAAATATTAGTAGGTATTATTAACTAGTCAATTATTTACTGAATAGTATAATGACAGACATTACTGTCGTCTTTTATGTGACTTAACACTGCACATTCCATTGTCCCATTACACAATACTGCGTGTAACTGAACGTACCTGAAACAATAAAATAACAGCTTACTATGATATAATGGTACAATGTACACGTTTGCAAAGACGCCACTGTAAGGCTGCGGTCCTTGTGAGAGCGAGCTAAGGATGAGGTAGAAATGTTATAACTTTTCAAATCAAATCAAATCATTTATTTATAAATCATTTATATATCCTTTAAGAGTTCTTCTCTTTCGATCTTTTACCCTCAAAAGACTAGAAACGCGCTTACAAATCATCCGGTGTTGCGGATGAACATCAGCGCCACCGATTGTTTAACTTCATCAAGTGATACGTCTGTTGTTTGCAATGAAAATTAAAAAAAACAACAAATTAAAATCTTTTTTTGTTTTGTTCGAAGAATATCATTAAATTAGTTCCCCCATCCAGGATGTGGCGAGAGCAAGTGTCAGACTGTTACTAACTGAAAACCTCCCCGTTCCTTCTAATGCTCTAGGCCGAGGCCGCGGTTCCTTATTGCGCTTACCCCGCAACATCGACTAAAATGTAAAATATTATGTGAGCCGCTGTCACAGTGACCACACCCTTAGGTTCTCACTTGGTCGGCCAAGTGAGACAATGTCGAGTGCGAGGAGGCCACTGCTGGGACATGAGCACCTACCACTTACTTACTTCTATTGTATAATACTAACAAACAGATTACTGTATTTAAATGGGACACATACATTTAGTCTTCATTAAAATTATCATCGTCTTGGTAAGCCACTTTAGACGGTTTTTGCTAATAACACAAGAATCCTTTATTAAATACTACCAGATCTCGTTCCTACTTTTTTGTAAAGATGGAAAATGTGGAAGAGCCATGCTTCGGCACTAATGGGTCAGCTCGACCGAAGTGATACCACGACCTCTCGGAAAACCGGCGTAAAGCAATACTTACGTTTTGTTTTGCCATGTGAGTGAGGTTACTGGAGGCCCAATTCTTCCTCCCCCCTCCTCAATCCTCAATTTCAGTGTATGCGAAATTATATGTTTGTCATTCATTGTTTGTTTTGACACAGAAGAAAATCCTAGCTAGTGGCAAAGTTTTTTTATTTTTAAAAATGTTCGTTTTTTTATATGAGATAGGTCGGCAAACGAGCATACCAATTACCTGATGGTAAGCAATCGGCGCTGGCCATGGACACCCGCAACACCAAAAGAGTTAAGTGCATTGCGGGCCTTTTAGGGATAAGTGTTTTGGATATGTAAGGGTTGGGAAGGAATGGGGGAGGGGAAGGGATTCGGCCTCCAGTAACCTCACTCACACGACGAAACACAAACTCTCTGTCGGTTTTCTGTGAGGCTGTAGTACCACTCCGGTCGAGCCGACCTATTCATGCTTGGCTTGGCTTTCTCGCGTTTTAAAAGCTTATTTTTTGGTGAACTGGGAGAAAATCATTCCCTGTGTTTTCTATCACATAAATAATTTAAGTTAACTAAGGACTAACATACTCGTTAGTAATATACATAATGTAATATCGTAGTCTAAGCTACACTTTCGCCCCTACATGGCTTGAATATAAATCTGTTATAACGGCAGTATAATATGATGGCCGTGAGTGATACATTACAATTGAATCGGCAGAGCTGCTGCGGATTAGATAACGCGAATATATTCAATCCCTGAGCCTCATGCATTACAATTATGGATATTGATTTTATATTGCTAATTTATCGAGGTTACGCACGTGCCGAATTTTACTAAATAAATATTTTCGGTTGTGGATACATTTATGGCGGAGAGATTAACAAATATTGGGCGTAGTATGCAGCTTTCTGAATTGCAGTATTGAGTTTTTAAAGAGCTCAGAGAGATATTCGACATAAGTCCCCCATTTAAAACATGTCTTTCTTAAAAAAATCAAATCAAATCAAAAATCAAAAATGTTTATTTGTCAGAATATGGTACAATAGATGTTACAGTTTTGATTCCAGCATATCCTGCCATACTATGTATGGCGTACAAATATTTCTGTATAATACGAATAAATAAAATGTCAATATTATTTATAGGATTAAAGTTGCTGTATTGGTTTTGTAAATATTATTAAAATAAAGATTAAGAATTAATTAAGAATTAAGATTGCCATGTCACATATAAATATTATTGTAATGAAGATTGAAATTGAATTAAATTGGTCATAAGAAACTCTGCCAAACCACGGCCTCTCTTCTGAAAACTATTCCCCATGCTTTATATAACATAATTAGGAAGATACCTACTTGGATACGTGTTGAAAATTCTCTCCGCTAAAAGTACTTTCAAACTTTTTGTTAGGTACCTTCCCACATTTTTAGCAGAACATTAGCAGGTGTTGGGTATGTATGTATGTAGGGTCCATTTGTACACGTGGACCGCGACAAAAGCTTATTATTACTTTACATTTTACTCCGGAAAATTATTGTATTTATTACTAGCTACTATCGCACGGTGTCACCCGTTGCTCGGCTCCATTTAATCGTAGCGTGATGTTTTGTAGCCTATAGCACTCTACTACAGAATTTTGGCAAACCCATTACCCCCTGCATACAAATTTACAATCTTATAAGACCTCTTTATAATATTAGTATAGATGAAGAAAATATTGAAAAGAAAGAAGAAAGAAAAATATTTTATTTCACGTGCGTTCCTCATTTCATGTTACCAGTCACCAATAAGACAATAACAATTAAAATTAAATTATAGTAGAAAGGTCTTGCATGTCTTTTTCTGAAAACCTCTACTCCTTCTCTTCAGTTCAGTCAGTCAGACTTATGTTTCAACTTTATTCTTAAAACGTTAGTCTTAAAATAATTAGTAAAATGACTTCAACACACAAACACACATCACATCATCTGTCTGTAAATATCTCACTGTTAGGTAAAGGCCTCTTCTCATACGCAGAAGGCATAAAAATTTATCACCATGTTTCAAACTAATCCTTAAAATTGCAAGGCCAAGTTTCTTCACTCTGTTTCTTCATGTTCTTCTGAATATGGTCAGTGGTGTCAGTAAATAAATTACATATAAACATTAAACCGTATCCTTATGCCTAAGAGGCGCCATAGCCTCCGGGCCACCGTGACATATTTAGTCAGTCAGATTTAACTAAATTACATTTAGTAAGTCAAAGTCACACATTTGAGTAGGGTTGCTACAAAAACTTTTCCTACACTCGTATGCTAAAAATGTGTATTTTTTGTTACATTTCTGAGTAAGAGCGGTGTTGAATTCAGGTCATTTTTTGCTTATGTTTCAGGCGACTTAGTGTTTTTGAGTTTATTTAGTTATGACGGGCGTGGTACTGTTAGGTAAGGCTTATGTTCGAGCATACAGTTGGCTTATTAAAAAAAAAATTATTGTGTGAGTCTCTGTATTACAATATACAAAATTCAGACAATAATCTGAATCTGTTTAAAAATGTATATCCAAAGTTTCTTTAGCGGTCCTACCTAACTTGGCCTGAGTACTATTCTCAGTTCCTGGTGAATATATGTTTAAAATTCCTCTTTTATACAATTTTTTTTTCATAAAACTCTTTCCCAACGATAGCGAATTTAAATTATCCAATTCAATGCCGCCATTCGGCATGTAGTGTGTGAGAGCCATGCTTCGGCACGAATGGGTCGGCTCGACCGGAGTATATATATATCACGGCCTCACAGAAAACCGGCGTGAAACAATCATAGCGTTTATTTTTTTTTATTTTATACGTCCAGTTGAGAGTTAGTGGGAAATCTGTGTCCTAAAAAAGAAACCAACCAATGTCAAGGTAAATTCAGTTTAGTGTGAATTTTGTCTGAACGAAAATATCGACAGCAAACTTTTCATCAAAAAATTATAAATCACTTGACAAAAATAGCTCTGAATTTTACAAGATTATTCATTCATCTACAAAATCTACACTAGTAGGTAGATATTTTTAGAGTTTAATAGGTTTCTTTATCTAGTCTGAAATACCAGAGCGCAGGTATGTTGTGGGCGGAGTAATGATAGTGAACCCGAATTTGTAGAATTGGTATTACATATAGTGTTTTGTTTGGATATTTTTTTAAAAAGAACTTTACTTCTCCCTTATGTTTTTTCCCTGTGTTGTGGGTACACAAACACACAATTACACATACATATTTCACACAGAACTCGTCGGAATAATAGTCTACGGATGCATCCATTGCGTTTTCTGACTAAAAATGCATGCATGCATTCGATCTTCATTTAACTATGGTAAAGCAATCACTAATAATAATAAAAAAATTTTTTGATTACAATAAAATTAGATAGGTAGTTTTATAATAAAATTTGTACTTTTTCGAAATGAAGAAAAAATCAATGATTCGTATTTCATATACCTCGTATAAGCCGAAGAAATATTTCACGTTACAAATCGATTTTGCAATTATACAATTTTAATATTTAATCTTCCTAGTTAATCTCCCTTGGTAGAAAATGTTCAATGCATTAAGTCCGCCTAGTGTAATCTATACTAATATTATAAAGAGGTAAAATTTGTAAGTTTGTAAGTTTGTATGTAGGGGGTAATATTTGGAACCGCTGGTCGGATTTCCAAAATTCTTTCACTGATAGATAGCTACAATGTTCCTGAGTGCTATAATAGGCTATAAAACATCACGCTACGATCAAATGGAGTCGAGCAGCGGGTAAAACCGCGTGAGAGTAGCTAGTGTAAAATAAATAAAATCTTCCTAAGGGATGTCGAATTTCTTTTGAAAAATTAATCGGATATTTAAATAGCAAAAAAATTTAAGTATTGGATTTTTAAAGCTTGTAAATTCTATTTCAAGTAGACAATCAGACATAAAAATATACAATGTTCATTATTAGTAACACGGATAAATTGTATTACATGAGTCTGACTATTTTTTTATTCAAATTCAATTTCATTTTCATGGAAATATATGTAGAAGTGAAGTTTGTCTGAATAATATTACGCGGGCGGAGCACAGACCAGACACAATGATCTGGCCCCAAAACGCCAGACACTATTCCGATCCAGACATTTGTGATAAAAAGGATGAAATCTATGAATATAATATTAGGACAAGTTTTATATATTAAAGTTATGTTAGTATAGAAAAAAACACTAAGTTTCATAATAAGAACACGTCATCTGAAACAAGTTTTGTTGAAAAAAAACAAAACTTGGCTTTATACTGGGAAGTTATCCTAATTAGAGATTTAACTACCTTTATAAACAAACTATACTCGGAATTTTAATTCCATTCCAGATTTGACAATTTCAGTGTTGCAACGTTATGACACGTACTAAATAGTGACGTTGCGAAATTATTCGATATGGAAATCGAAAATTTCTGAATTGATTTCTCTCGTTATTCTCTCGTCTCAGAAAATAAAATATTTCTGAACAGATAATTTCGTTTTGACAATTAATTAACGATCTGAGTCTCTCTTTTTGTAATTGTGTGTAAAATTAATAAAGAATGTGATCATGAAGGAACATGACAAATAAAACAGACATTTTTTATAAATTGTCGCCGTCATCGCTATCGCTATCGCTGTTACTTTCTGTAGGAATTTATGAGTGCGTTGCCGACCTTTAGAATAATAAGGATTTGGAGATTTCGGGATTGGGGAAGGGGAAGGATTAGGCCACCGGTAACCTCACTCACACGGCGATAGTTGCAATAATAACAACAATGAGGTATTTTTTTCTCTTCTTCGACATCTAATAGAAGGTTAGCGCAGTGATTGTGTGATTATCTCTTGACCTATGTGTCACGGGATCAGTTCCCGCAAGTAAATAACATCTGGCCACATGTTTGTTTGATCATGTTGTTATTATACAAAGTCATTGAGATAACTTGTTACTACACAAATCTGTCAAACCAGTGACTCCTAAACTAATCGGATTTTGTTGACTTTTTTCTATTCTTTTGGGTCTTCATTTGTTAATTATTAAATTATTTTTTTTAGACGTTGCACTTTATATTCTTGAAAATGGTACATTATTACCTAATTCATATAATAACAAAAACCACATCTCCTTATTTTTATTTTTTAAGTGTTAGGGCGGATGTCAACCTCGATGACATCATTAGAGCACCATTGTAAGCAATCAGCATTTCTTGGAGAGGCCTACGTCAAGCAGTGGATGGAGCCGATAGTGATGAAGCAATCAGCACCGCCCATGGACACCCATGACACCAGAGGAGTTACGAAAGTGTTGCTGGCCTTTTACAGATTAGGGTTTCGATACATTTAAGGATTGGGAATGGTTGGGGGAAGTATAAGAGTGGGAAAGATTGAGCCTCCGGTGATCTTACACACACGGCAGATCAACAATCACCCGGATCCTTAACAAAGAGGTCAGAAACAAATTATATTAAAGCCATTTTATTTAAAGATAAAAAGTAGCATTAACTCTATATAATATTGTGTCCATAATGGAGATCGACTCCAGGACCTTGTGTTTCGGCCATTTTAATCTTTCAAGGATTACAGACAAGGTTTTTTGAGTTTTCCTTTCAAATCTATTATTAGTATTTATATGAAAGTAAAATTATGTATAAAGTCGTTGAGACGTTCGTTGCCCTATTTATTTTTCTTACTAGCAAAGATTTGTCCAATATCATTTACTTTTGAAATGCGATAGAGCCATGCTTCGATACTGTTGGGCCGGCTGGACTGGAGTGATACCACGGCTCACAGAAAACCGGCGTGAAATACAGCGTTGTGAGTCAAGTTACCAAGAGTCCTTTGAGCCTTTGCCTTTCCTTACCCCAATCTCTAATTCCAAAATCTGTTACAAGTTTATAATACCCCAAAATAATTGAGAAGCGGGAAAGTAATATTACAGGCCGCCATTTTTTTAAATCTTGCGGATGAATTCGAGGTCTGTGATTCAGTTTATGTATAAAATTATTTGTTTTTAAAATACGTGACCTGACAATAGAATGTGTTAGCAAATATATTAGCACATTTTTTTTAAGTGACCAAGTGTAAATATACATATATAATGTACGTGGTCATTACTTATATATGAATATGTATTTGACATACATATTTTAATGTAAAGTCAGCTAAAAATAGCTGTTTTTTTTTCAATTGACATGTTTAACTAGATTTTTATTTCCATATTTTTTGTTTATGTAGGTTTTTTTTTTATATTGTGAATGTAGAGTTTAGTAAATTTTAGATATTTTTTGTACTATGTCTAGGTCTTGTGGAAGTAAGGCGACTGTTGAGACCGATGTATCATATTTATCACTTTCATTTTTTAGATTTTATTTCACTTACAATGGATATTTTTGAGTTTGCTGAGAATTGAGTAGTTTCTTTAGTAAAAATGACATTATTCAAAATTAAAAATAAATCACAACCTCCTTCATTTATTTTCAATAAACAAAATATTATTCCTATTTTATAAAATACGTATGTTAATTCACACAAAAAGTCACAACGTGCCATTTTGGACGTTTCTCAAAAAAGTATTGAATTTTACTAGTCAGAATAGTTTTCAACTAGACAAATTCAATTTGGTAGTCCACACAGGAGGGATGTATATCAATAGAATTTTTGTAATACATCAATGAAGTCGGTACTTAATAAGAACAACATTAGGTAAATGCCCTTATTAACTAAAAGGTATGATTAACACAGATTCAGCCCACTGCCTGTACCGTTACTGAGCACTGCTTGAACATACGTTACTTATTTTGTATGTTTGTGTGTTAAGAACGCGGTACCGTCTCGAGCGCGAGGTCATTGAACTGGTGTTAAGGACCGGTTACACACGGCACACGTGACGAAAGAGTCCGGATATCAGCCCTCGATTTGTTCTTGAGTAGCTAACAAATACGGATGATGTAAAATGCTTAATATTATGGCCAAAGTCCAAAAAGGTCGGTTGTCACCGATAGCTTACCATCAGGTAATCGTTTGCCAACCTATTTTATAAAAATCACGAACATACAGATCACTTGATAGTAAGCAATCTTTTTTTTGTGCGGGGAAATCATCATATGACATCCCCCGCCCTGGGCCGGGTCAAAAATTTTTCAGTCAGGAATTCACTAACATGACGAAACACAACTCAAATGTTTCTGCGTGGTATTACTCCGGTTAAGCTGGCCCATGCGTGGCGAAGCATGGCTCTCCCCTCAGCATAATTTAAAAACTAAGAACAGAAGGTGAACATTTCAAGGTGATGACTGCACGGTTGGTGCGGTGGCTGGGCATCTGGCTGCCGTGCAACGTGTCGCGGGTTCGATTCCCGCACGGAACAACAATTTTGTGTGACCCACAAATTGTTGTTCTGGGTCTGGGTGTCATGTGTATGTGAAATTGTATGTTTGTAACCGCACCCACGACACAGGAAAAATACTAATGTGGAGCAACGTCTTAAAAAAAAATCTTGTCGATTTTCAAATAAATCAATTCCGATACAATCAATTGCCTTACATTCCGAATTCGAGAACAATAATATATTTCCGTACTTCTTTTTAATTAGACTTTCTTGAATAATTTATTTTACATTTATTTACATTAATTAATTAGCTGTAGGCGGTAAGCAAAATGGCAACACATTATCATTGCCAAAAATTCTAAACAAAAACATTAAAACCATAAAAAAAATGTTTAAAAAAATTGAGAGCAATATTTTTTTAAACCTTTCATTTCCTACAATTGTATGATAATTTCACATTAATACATTGACCAATTTATAAACGATTTTATATCGCAAACAAAACAAATATAAATCAGTTACCAGTTACAAATCGTAGTGTGAATTTACATGACATTACCAAAACAATCGTATGTCTCGAGCTGCATATAAATTGTACAGTTTTACATTTAACAGTCCAGCTGTTTCCGAGATGAGCGCGTAAAGTTATGTAAAAGAATACAGTTGTTTATGTTAATGTGTTGCCTGTAAACAAATACTGGTGTTTAATTTATAATCGCCGTTCTCCACAGCCTAATAAATTATTCAATTAACGACTTAGCTTACATATATGTATTGTTGGTATCTATTTATTTCTGATAGCAATTAGATTCTTGTGCGAGTCAGCAGACCAGAAGCAAACGAGCAAGAAGATGTAAGAAGTAGGCTATGCTTGAGGTTTGATTGCGCGATAAAAACTGAAATGTGTAAATTAGCCAAGGAACCAAAGTTACCAACATAGCTTTTTAAATGTACAGGCTGTAGTAACAACGGACAGGCTACATCGCTCGACGTACAGATGCTGATGTGTCAAAATAATGCTTGTGTTGGGAACTACGAAGAGTTATGAGGAGTCAATAAATGCGAGTGGTGACTTGTCGTTCGACAAGGAGAATTAAGGGGGAGGTCTTTGTCCAGCAGTGGATGTCTTCCAGCTGATAATAATGATGATGATGAATAAACAGTGTTGGTACTACTTGAAGTTTATAGTGCAACTCTTCATATGGGGCCTAATAGGGCCGATGTCTAGCTAGGGTTGACGATTAAGCACGAATCAATAAGGAACAGGTTTTTTTTACTTAGCAAGGGTCCGTAATGCCTTCTCGCCCCATCCAAGACGGATGAAGTTCCACACTCATTTGATGATAAAAAAGATAAGAAATTCTGATCAAAAGTCAAAAGTCAAAAGTCAAAAATCATTTATTCCAATTAGAACATTACAGTCAGTTTTGAACATCAAACACAATTTTAAAGATATAGTGTCAGTCTGTCGGTCAGTCCTCTTAGTGAAGCTATTTGCACGTTCCAAAGTGTAGATTCCGATGGAGAAGAACGAGCAAGAAACTCCATGGTTACTCTTTTTAAATCAGTTTCACATACAGATTGCTTTTACAAACAGTTGGTTCAATTATGTGAGAACAGTGTAACACTAATATTTATTCAAATATAAAAAGAAAGTAACCTTAAGGACAATAGACAGACTGGAGCTGACCAAAACACGTGATGAAACAAATGTATGTTCGTTTGTTCGTCATGTGACCTCTGATGGCTGACTGGTTACTGCAGGTAACTTCATTAGCATACAGGAATGCCATCCGACTTGTTTGTTCGTTTGTTTATAGTCTTTGAGAAACTGGTCTGACTGACATTAGGTGATCCAGTGAGACAGTGCACTTAAATTGTAGAGGAACTAATACAAGAATCTAATTCACTATTCTTGATTCTTCAGAGAATTAGTAAGTGGAAGTATACAAGTGAAGACAAGTGAGCTATTTTTGGCTAATTATAAATTCCATGTAACTTTTGATAAGATACTAGTTACTCTCGCACGGTTTCACCCCCTGCTCGTCTCCATTTAATCGTAGCGTGAAGTTTTATAGCTTATATCACTCAGGAATATTGTATCTATCTATCAGTGAAAGAATTTTGGCAATCCGACCAGCGGTTTCAAAGATTACCCCTTACATACAAACATACAAATTTTACCTCTTTATAATATTAGTATAGAAATGTATAAGGTATAAAATCCGCCTATGTACCCATTGTGCATGAAATTTAAATGAATAATTGGCAAATAAAGAAACCGATCACACTAGTAAGCGATTAGCGCCATCAAAGGATGCCCACAATACCAGTGGAGTCACAAGTGCGTTGCTGGTCTCTTGCGGATTTGGGGATTGGAGATGAGAGTGGTAGATCGAGCTTCATACCGCGATCTATAGAAGTGGCAAAATTCTTTCTCTAGTAAGCAGGTTGCATTCGAAAATGTCCATTAGTTATCTATTTATAAATACTAGGTAGTTTAACTAAATACCTAAGCACTTAAGTGACGTCAGCATCTGCACATCTTAGCACTGACATTGACATATGACATGTAGCCACTCTGTGCATGTAACAATAATGTAAATATGTAATTTGCATAGTCCTGACATAGGCATTATACCTTTATTACTACGTACACATTAATGTGAGTCTTATGCGGATTATATAACGTAAAAATTGCTATTTTTGATGTCGTTAACTGAACAGACAAATGCTTTGAACATGTTTATACTATTTGATCTTCGATTTATTACAAAAAAGGAAAATTTACGTTGTGTTTCGCCGTGTGAGTGGGGTTACCGGAGACTATCCCTCCCATTCTTAGACCCGAAATTCCCAAACGCTTTTCGGGGATAAGGATTTCGGAGATTTGGGGATTAGGCAGGAATGGGGGATTGGGACCCCGGTAACCTCAATAGCGCGTTAAAAACCACCGCTGTGATTGTTTTACGCCGATTTTCTGTGAGGCACTTTCTGTTGTACACTGTGGTCAAGCTAATCCATTCGTGCCGAAGCATAGCTTTCTCACTCTTGAGTTAAGTCGCCGTTTAATAAATCTATGTGCCGTAAAATTGTATATCAGCTCCATTTATAAAAATAGCCGAGTGTGCACACAACTTAAGCGTAGTTATTGGGATCTGTTTCACATTTGGAGGTCAAAACCTTTGCTCCTTGGGTCGCTGTTTTTGTACGAACGTGCATTTTTTGTGTTCGCATTGATTCGTTAAATAAAAACTGCTTTAGTTAGCTTATTTCCCATTAAAGTATTTGTTATATTGAGAGCAAGATACATTATTTAATATCGCGTTTTTAAGCACCATAAGAAGTGTGGAAGATCCTTGTTTCGGCACGAATAGGTCGGCTCGACCGGATTGATACCACAGCCTCACAGAAAACCGGCGTGAAACAACTAAAGCGTTGTGTTTCGCCGTGAGAGTAAGGTTACCGGAGGCCCAATCCTTCCCTTCCCCCAATCCTTCCTCAGTCCCTAAATCTCCAAATCTTTGTCCCTAAAAGGTCGGCAACGCACTCGTAACTCCTCACGCTTACCATCAGGTAATTCGTCAGCTCGTTTGCCGAACTATTACATAAAAAAAAACCATAAGCTCTGCGAAGAGGTCTACAATATATTACTTTTTTGTTGTTATATTGTAACACCTACTGCGTTGGAGGTATGTAGAAGAAAGTAAGTTTAGTATAGTTTTCATCAAATGCAAATTTCATTAAGGGAGAACTGAAATAGTAAAAAAAAAAATTTGTCCATTTTTTTTTTGTGGAAAGAAAATCGTCAGGCCTGGATGCGTGAGGATGATAGTTCTCTCATGGGCTCCGTTTCCTCCTTTGCAAGCATCACTGCTTTGCAGAAAGAGGAGACGGCTTCCCAGTATCTCTCGCTTTCCATGGCCTCGACTCAGGCCGGACGCGACAACCCATCCTACTGTCAAACTGTTATCAAGACTGCTAGTTCAGTATCCGTCCTAACCTAAAAAAGGGGTCTTTGATTTAATTCTTGGAATAAGCAACAACATGTCAATCGTAAAGTGGGAATAATTAGTACTTTATGAGTTATTATTAATGATGCAACTGCTGTGTAATGAATCAGTTCTTATTTACGTAATTGTTCACGTTAATTAAACACATGTCATAATTATTGTTTACTATTATAGTTTACGATATAAGCGATGATGTAATATCACACCTGGATTCCTAGGTACTGTTTATCAAACGAAAAAATAAAATTTTAACCTTACCTTTTAACATTTTCGAACGAATACGAATCTTCAAGATAGCGGCATATCAGAATCCAAAATTCATTGAAGATTCCTTGTGTTTAAATCAAATCAAATCAAAATAATTTATTCCAACTAAACCGTAACATAAAAATAGTTTCTTTTGAAACGTCAAAATAGAAAAGTAGTCTGTCAGTCTGTTCGTTAGTGAAGCTAGGTGCTGTTTAATATATTATCTTATCTTTTGGCATCTTAAGTTAAACTACTAAAGAGTAACAATGAAGTTTCTTGCTCCTTCTTCTCCATTCCAATCTACACTTTGGAACGAGAAACACTTACGAGTACACTGACGAACAGACTGACAGACTATTTTGAAGTTTAAGAAGTAAGTATTTATGGTTAAGTTGGAATAAATGATTTTTACTTTGAATTGAATATTCAGTTTGTTATAGGTGTAATTTTTGAAAAACCCCTGATTCCAAATTTGCAGTCTCCGTGATACCGCGGAGAAATTTAGCAAAAACTTTAAACCTTAAATAATGATTCGTATTATCGGAAATGGATCTTTTGTCCAGCAGTCACTAGTCTGACAAGGTCGCAGTCTTACGGGGTTGCGGGGTAAGCGCAATGAGGTACCGCGACCTCGGCCCAGAGCAGGAGAAGGAACAGGGGGGTTTTTAGTCAGTAAGAGTCTGACATTCCCTCCCGCCCGGCCCTGGGCATTCAAAATATAGAAATATTTAATTATTGACTATATAAACAGTAATAAAAAAAACAATCAAAGACAATTAAATTTAATAAAACTTAATTGTTTTGATATGTTTCATTGAATAATCTCTAAGCTGAAGGTTCAGCTAGGTCACGATAATATTTCCCAACGTTTCTGAGAATATCAAACTAATATTGTTTTGTTTGAGCACTAGACGCATCGCACGCTTTGTGAAACTAATCCTGAAGTATTTCGCTTTATTTCACAAGTTTCAGGAACTATTTTCACGTTATTTCAGCTGTAGTAGCTTAGCTTTTTGTTCAGGATTTTGTGTTGAAGAATTTTTATTAAATTTCGACACAAATACCTACCTAGCTTTGTGAGATTGTTTTCGTAGATCTTATTTAAAATTAAGCGTGGTTTAATGTTTATATGTTTGGCTCAGTAGCTGTTCATAGGGATACTTATATGGCGAGGAATCGACGTCTGCAATTTTTGTTTAAAACATCAACTATTTACTGGAGGCACAATCCTTCCTCTCCCCAACTTCTCAAATCTACAAAACTCTCATTCCCAAACGGCCGGCAACACTCTTAACTCTACTGGTATTGCGGGTATCCATGGGCGACTCGATTGCTTACCATCAGGTCTGCTCGTTTGCTGGTCCCACAAAAAAAGTTTGCCGACCTATCGCATAAAAAACTAGGCATAACATAATGCCTAACTTTTTATGTAAAATTGTTTTTAAACGCAACTATGATAGAGGAGAAAATATTGTATTATAGTAGACAACATTTTGAGAAAAATCTTTGGGAAAACAACGTGAACATACCAAGCTACCATGAACCGTGGAAGGTATTTTAATTGTACCTGCGATTTCTAACTTGTTCATGAAATTTATACCATCGCAGCCTCTACTAATTCACATGAACGCCTACAACCAAAGCTCAGATGTGACGGTACATATCAAACGACACAGTATTCGATGGCTACACTAATTGGTTCCCGACTACCCAGTAATATAGTTCGTGTTTCATCATATTGTAGTTTTAGCACGTGTATCTAGGAATTTAAAGCTTTCGCTTAATTTTTCTATTTCATTGTTTCTGTAAATACAATTTTACAGATCTCGTAGCGGATTAAGCGTAATCATGTACCTGGAACAGGAGGAGAAACGGAGTGGTTATTATAGAGTCTCACATTGTGGGCAGGAGAGGTCATTCGATGATTTTCTCCCCAAAACAAAAGAGAGCGTTGGTCTTGTGAAGTTTTCCTCACATATTTTCCAACCCATAATAATTAAGAGCAGCTTTGCTCATGGACAACACCAGACACGTTTGAAGTTCCCTTTCAAG
This sequence comes from Spodoptera exigua, assembly GCA_902829305.4. Classification (NCBI taxonomy): domain Eukaryota; kingdom Metazoa; phylum Arthropoda; class Insecta; order Lepidoptera; family Noctuidae; genus Spodoptera; species Spodoptera exigua. The sequence continues at coordinate 349,296 of LR824623.2, forward strand.
AGAAGCTACTATGGCTTCTGTGGTTTAGTAAATAACATATAAAATCAATTTGAAGAAAAAAAAAACTTGTGTTCAGAAAATTCTGCGAGAGTACTTAATAAGCTATTCTACCTTTAAAATAAAAATAATTCGGTAAATGTATTGCTAAGCGCAAATCTCGAGAACAGCTGAACGTATTTTGCTAATTCTTTTTTTTGTTTGTTATTCGTAGGAGAAGTTTCTTAAGAAAGAAACTTTGAAAAAGGTAGGGGTTACGAGGGGAGGAATCGCAATACTTCGTTAGCGAGGTAGTTGAAGGCACGTGCCGCAAGCAGGGGCGGGCCGCTAGAATTTTGTGAATAGGATTTGGTAACAGAAAAAAAGTATTAAATAACATTCAGATTTCTTAGCAAACAATTATATAAAGTGACTTTTCAAATAATAAATTGGAACTGTATTTTGTATTTCGTAATTCAATTGAATATAGTAAAAACTATTTCAAGTTATTTCGTTTCGAAATTGAACCTTTTTTACCAGATTTTCTAATCTTAACGAGTTTACATTGAACTGTAGTTTATCTAAAATCGTTTCTGTGAGGTTATCACGAGCTGTACTAGTTTAAAATGAAACTTAAAAACATTTAATTTATTATTTGTTGACAGGCTATTTGATTTTGAACCCTGATATTTGGTAAAAGAGTTGCTTATTCGTTATAAGATGAAAAAAAAATAAAATCCATTTCTTAATTGTATATGTATGTAACTAAAAGGTGAAATTGTAAAGTTTTGTCTTTTATTTCTAAAGGTCAATAACAGATGGCAGTAGTGTGCTAAGGTTAAGACGTCAACAAGGGACAGCTAAGAAAATGGAAGTGGATTCCTTAATGAGACTCTGACCAACTCCTTTGTGACAAAAGGGACGATGTCAAAGGATTCCAGATGTCTTCTGTACAAGGAAATCCAATACATTTTAAATGCAATCCAATTATCATAGCCTTTAGGTTGTAAATAGATTTTACAGGAAGAGTTATTTATAGCGTTCGTTCTTAGACATTACTTTGTTCCAATTCAATTGTACTTTTTGTCTTTCTCGTCATATCTTTTATGGTGATTTTTGTTTGAATATCAATGCAGGGTTTTTGTTATTGTTATTAATGTCTCGGTTGTTCAATTCATCGATGAGGAAGGCAGAAGTTTATGTAAATGCCTACTTGTTAGAAATTAAATTAAATTTTTTAGACCTCAAATTAATGAATTTTTTCAAAGCAAAACAAATATATGTATATATGACACCGAGGTACCGGCGAGGAGTATAATAATTATGCAATAGTTTTGTTGTTATGAACAGAACCAAAATATTAGTCGGCAAAAAGAAATAGATTTCGGTTTGTCATCATCGTCAGCCTGTATTCGTCAACTGCTCTCCAATTACACTAAGCTCGACTTTCAGCTTCAGCTCTTCTCATCCAACCATTGCTAGCCACCTTACACTTATCGTCAGTCCACCTAGCTGGACTTCTGTTTGCTTCATCGGACATTGAACCTTAAGTCAAAGTCAAAATCGTTTTCAAACTAAACCATTAACAGGAACCTTTACGTCAAAATAGAATATAGTCTGTCAGTCAGTTCGTCGGTGAAGCTAGATGCTCGTTCCAAAGTTTAGATTTAGCCGTAGAATGGAGAACAACGAGGGAGAAATTCCATCGTTACTTAAAAAAACATTACGTATACCAGTAGCTAATAAACAACACATGAAAGAACACCTATCTTATTTTAAAATTCATTTTAAAACAGCACAAATGTAAAACAAATCGTGAACCATCATAAAATAAAATGAAATATACTGCTTGTAGTATTTACATTCTGAAGAGGCATTCCGTTGTATGAGTATATGCTAGTGTTGTACAGATAGGTATAACAGTTAAAAAAATTGTCTTGTGAGGTACAAATGCTTTTGAAAAGGTTTTCTGTGTATGCAAAACTAATGCTAATAGTGACCCTGATGATTCTGATGACCTTTCTACATGTCGATAATACTGATATTATATTTTTAGTATTTGTATAGCGAAATTGTCATATATTATTTTGTCTTCGTTATGCTACTTGTGTGCGTGAGGCCGTGTCGCGTCCTGAAATTATTTGGGCAACGTCTATACTCTAATACGATATTTTTCCCTATTGGCTTGCTAATCAATTTTAGAAAGTTTATTAATACTAATAATTACCGCCATATCTTTTTTAGAATGACTATGTTATTATGACACAAAGGTAAGTACTTATAAGTAACCTTTAATTTAATACAAAACATAAATAATAAACTTATAGCACTACTGAACTTTGCAGAGGTAAAATGAATGACACGATACCAGGTATTAAAGTAACCTGTTCTTTAAAACCTGTCTGGTGGCGGACATCACTGGCTCGTGCATATTTTACGAGCGTCGCACTTTGGCGAGCATGACGGATTGCGATCTGAGCCAACTGTTGATAAGACGTTTCATACGCAAAGGTGCATATCAAAGTATACCTCCACCATCTTTCAAATTTCTCTTGAAACTCAAACCTTATTTGTTTGTGTTAGGGTTCATCATCGAATATAGTGTATTACCGTGTTGGGGTAGGTTGATCTGCGAGTTGAACTGAGTTTCAGACTTCAAACAGACTTTATATTATTGTTATTTTTACCTACTTTATGAAGTCAGCTGACTTTTATTATGGGTTATGATGAGTTTACATTCCATCGTTGCTGTTCATAATTTTTATATTTTTATGTAGGTAGAGACGCTGTATTTATTATAATAGATTTTATTACAATATCAGAGGGTTTCAAATCTATTAACATGGATTGGGGTTAGGTAAGCTTGATGTGCGAGCCGTGGGCCAATGTGACTTATTCTAAGTGAATTTATACACCACTGACAAACAGTGAAAGAAACCATAGTTAGAAAAATTGGACTTATAATTTCTAATAAATTATAAGTTTGAAATCAACAATGCGCCTTCAGTAAGAATGGTGATCAATGCCCAAATCTCCGTGTGAGAAGAGGCGTTGTAGTGTGCACTTATAGGTTAATAATGCGACTATCATAATACAGAGGCAATATTAAAATAATGTCGCAGTTAAATATATTTTTTTAAGCACTAACCCAAGCTAGTTAAATAAAACACAGACGTAGGTCTCACCACAACACCTAAATCACCTAATCACTTCACTTTAGATCTGATTAAAGTTTTAGACAGAAAAGTCTGCGATTTTCCCCCCCTACAACGTGGCTTGTCGGCTAAGCTATAGCCTGTAGCCTAATAGCCGGCTTATAGGCTTAATTACATCCACATAAGCAGACGGGACAACACCGAAATATTTTATTTCCGCGTGATTGGCACTGGCCATGACCGACCCCGTAATCCTTAGTCCGGCCACTCCCGGCAGGGCTTCAGTACATCGCATTCATTTGTCACACAACACCCAGTTGATAGAGTTTGTAGATATGAGTCAAAATTTGTATTATTGTTTTAATGGTTTTATTTTTTGTTTTGTTTAAGCCGAAATACAGGCTTTGTCTAGTTCGGTTACAGACGCTAATTTTTCTACTTTTACTGATACTGTTTTGCCATATTAAAATTGTAAAGTAGTACTAAGTTATTGGAAATAAAATTTATTATTATTATATTATTATTTGTCGTGATGATAGTTGCGTCAGTCAGTACAAGTAAAAATGTTGATTTAAAACGTTAGGCCAACATACAGTACGTGAAAATATGGTAATATAGTAAATACAGTATGTAAAAGAACACGACACGACTATTAGTTACACTAGGTATTTGTAGCTCAATAAAGGCTGGACTGTTTTCATTGAGAATTGGTGAAGAAGTAGTTTAATACTAGACAAAAAACATAGGGTAGGGTAGAGTAGGATAGGATAGCTAGTGTAGGGTAGGTAGTGCAGGGAAAATGACGGGAACGAAGCCGTAGTATATAATTTTAGTTTTTAATAAGACAGAAACTTTTTGTCGTACTTACACCATATTAAACTATCAATGGCCCCAGCAGTACCGGTGACCGTACGTTCCTAGAATTTTTCCTATTCCTAGAACTTAAGTTTTACATAAATATTGAAGTAGGTATCCGTAAAGATATTAAAATAAACACATTCCGATTCCGGCACGTGCTCACTGACTATTGTAATACTAAAATGATAATGTATTATTATTAATAAGAATTATAATAAGTATTATTCAAATGAAGTATTTACGTTGGTAGTGTAGCTTCACTTGTATAAATATTTTGTTCAATATGTTGGAAACAAACTGGTTTTGTTTTCCATTGTTTTAACTATACGTACGCATTACTAACTATAATATAAAACATTTTTTCTTTAAGTATTGTTAGGTACTAAATTTATGTAAAATTTTGCGTTACAGGTTATTTTTGAAATTTGCTTTTTGCTTCCGTGTTAAGAATATGCTTGTTATTAATTATAAACTGAGTTTATAAGCTGTCAAAATAGTTGTATTGTATGAAGTCTTGTTGTCAAATCCTTTTATCAAATATTATAAGCGCAAAACTTTGTACGTTTGTTATCCTTCCTCGTCAAACTACTGAATTGATCTGAATTAAATTTGATACAGAGGTAGATTAAATTCTGGAGAGAGGCTGACAGAGGCTGAACCCTGTTAAAACGATCACAAACTCCGTCTGCCAAGCGTGGAAACGTGGAAACTATAGCAAATCTGCCATGTCGAGGATACTTATAGTTCAACAGAAGAGGCTCCTGATCTGATGTGTTCCAATTATGAGAACAAGTCTTAGAGACTATAAGGTAATGAGGGCAAATACACTGCATAACACATTGAAAAGTTTCTATAATCACCGTACTAAAACGGTCACAGCGGTCAAGCGATAAGCAGTCTTGCAGTAAAGTAATAAAAGATAAATAATCTTATACTGCTGGCCAAACAGTCATAAAGCAACAATTCAGAGATTTATATCAACTAAACTAGGTTTATAAGTTTCATTTACTAATTCTAGAGGGCGCGGGCGGTGTGGCTCGCGTGGCTAATTTTCTGACCAGTAAGGTCTTGTGTGACTAGCGCAAATAAAATTATTGTGGGCCACAGTCCGCTGTTGCCATGCTAATTATTTTATACAAAATTTTATCTGTATTTTAGGTTGTGTGTAGTTTTTATTGTCAATATATTTCTCTATTTTCGTTATTATTTGATTTTCCAGGGTAGTCAGATAAGGAATGCCGGCTTCATCTAGTTTTTAACTAATAATTTTGATGTGTAAAAGTGTCGTTTTATAGCTTATTTGCAAAAATAAATTAATTATTTCATTAAAGTTGTATCTTTGTTTTGGTGTTAAATTTCATCAAAAGTTCTCCAGCGGTTTTGGAAAGAAAATCTAACAAACAATTGTATAATTTAAATCTGTCTGCACTGTTCAGGAATTGCAGTAAACTTAGCGCTATGTAGCAGACATTCCACCTGAAATGAATTCTGATAATTGACACTGTTATTTCAGTTTGTATTAAATGTAGCATTCGACTAAAACAAATAATTATGTTAGTGTTAATTGTTTCGTGTCAATAAGCAATCACAATGGCCGACCTTGATATTCAATTTAGTTTGAACTCCTTTCCGCTACATTCACCTCCATTCTATAATTAAACTTATGCACTAAAAATAATTAAAAATTATAGATTCACATTTTATTTATTTTATCAAGAAATATAAGTGTGTGTGGCATTCTTCTTTCACTAAAGCCACCCTTGCTCGCCGTCGGCAGAACCACGCTTACAGTGGACTTATAATTTCAAATTATAAGTTTAAAATCGCCAATCCGTCTTGAGTAAGCGTGGTGATTAATGGTCAAGTCTCCATGTGAAAATAGGCTTTTGCTTAGCAATTTATAGGCTGATGATGTGATTTTTTTTTATGTAAGATCGCCAAACGAGCAGACAGATTACGCAACGGAGGAGTTACGGGTGCGTTGCCGACCTTTTAGGGATTAGGGATTTGGAGATTTAGGGATTGAGGAGGGATTGGGGAGGGGAAGGATTGGGCCTCCTGTAACCTCACTCACACGGCGAAACCCAGCGTTGTGGTTGTTTCACACCGGTTTTCTGTGAGGCCGTGGTATCACTCCGGTCGAGCCGACCCATTCGTGCCGAAGCATGGCTCTCCCACACTTAAAGTTGTCTCAAAATCGTACGCAAAAATGTTCACAATCAGGTATTAACCTTAATCGATATTGGCTAAAAAACTAAATTCAAATAATCATTGCACGAGCTCTTTAAGAAAACAGTTACACCAAGATTTAGCCCTTAGTTAACTTTAACCGATAGACCATAGTTACGGCAACAATATTCTACTGAATTTGACCTTTCATACTTTCACACATACAGAACTTCTACTAACAATGTAAGAAGACAAGTTACTCCAGAATGACAGTAAGTATATTCTAAATATCACTAAGTAAATAATAAACAAAGTTCCTACACAAGTGACTACCTCTTTGAGTAGCAAGCGGTGTCCGGGCCAGTGAAGCGATGCCAATTAGCTTGGCTTTGTGTTGGGGAGCTTCAGCCCCTATTTTGAACATAACTATGCATACTTGGGTTGGGTGCTGGTGGATCGTCGATAATTTATTAGCTATACCACGTTGGATGTGTGTATTGGAATTATTGAATAGGTTCAAGATAGGTAATTGAGTAATTGTATTGTATTTTGGCCAGGATTGTCGCAGTGTGGGAGAGCCATGCTTCGCCACGAAAGGGTCGGCTCGACCGGAATGATACCACGGCCTCACAGAAAACCGGCGTGAAACAATCACAGCGTTGTGTTTCACCGTGTGATTGAGGTTACCGGAGGCCCAATCCTTCCCCTCCCCCAATCCCCTCAATCTCTAAATCTCCAAATCCCTAATTCCTACAAGGTCGGCAACCCAATCGTAACTCCTCCGTTGCGGGTGACCAAGGGCGGCGCAGATTGCTCACCATCAGGTAATCCGTCTGCTCGTTTGCCAACCTATTACATAAAAAAAAAGTTATCAATCTAATCTGGAATTTCAGAACTAGGTAGATGTTTTGAAATTTGGGTTTGGATTAAAAATAAATTTGTCTTGATAAATGATGCGTTCTTCTGTTATATATTTTTATAGCACATGGATTACTTGATGGTAAGCAGTCAGCGCATTTCATGGACAACCGCATTCAACGGAGGAGTTACGTGTGCGTTCCTGAACTTTTGGAGACCAGGATTTTGGAGATAGGGGGAAGAGAAGAAAGTATTTAGGCTCCGGTAACCTCACTCACACGGCGAAACACAACTCGCTGGATATATCACGCCGGTTTTCTGTGAGGCCAAGGTATCAATCCGGTTAAGAAGCATGGCTCTCCCACATTATCCTATATATTATATCGTGAGAAATATCCACATAGAACTCCCTGCATTTTTAACGTCATCTCACATATAATTAAATAAATTATATAAGATATTTATAAATACACTCCATCTCCCACAATCGTATTGTTATTGCTATAACAAAAATAACAAGCGAACGTCATATCTCCGTGTCACTAGTTCATCAATAGGTTATCTCCTAGTACGCTACCGATTTACGTAACCCGTTCCAGTAATAGACAGTTTTGTTATAGAACTACTTTTTAACACGGTCAAGTTATAGATGTTTTTGTTTTTAAATAAGTTGCAAAGAACAGTGTACTGTTAAGATTATGTTTGGTGTCTTTTTTCTTAATTGGTTTTGTTTGGTAAAATGTGAAATTAGGGGAAGTTCCAAAGAAGTAGGTAGACGAAAAAGGATTCTTTGAGAGACCAGTTCAAAAAAGAAATGCTATTTATGTTAATTATTCTTGATTGAAGTTAAGAAATATTATTGTTTACTTTGACTGTACATTTGACGCGGCGGCTAAGCAACGAGTCGGGGTTTTTAAAAAGTCTTTGTGTGGCGAAATGTAACGTGTTACTTCACGTTGGTTTTCTGTAAGGCCGTGGTAACACTCCAGTCGAGGCGGCCTACTCGTGCCAAAGCGTGGTACACTTTTTTCAAAAAAAAAAAAAAAAACAATCGTTCGTGTATCATAACGGATATATTTTTATATGAATATGAAGTTATCTTGGCGAAGTCTCTTGTATTGGCTAACATCAGTAGGTAATATAATATTATAATAATAATAGTTATTTTTAAATGTTTTTTATATTTATTTTTAAGAAATGTTTAAAAATATAATTTATATGTTTATATGATAAATAAAGAAATAAAAATAGTCTGCAATAATTACGATCGCTATAATCATTCGTATAATTACTGCCTGACATAATTATTGCAATACTTTTAAGGAGTCTGTAATGTTCTTAGTGTAATCAGCATCATTTTTGGACCATAATAACTGACTGGGTGACGTCAAATGTTGAGGATAATCTTGGTTTTCTTTATGTAATACGACGGCACTTCAGCCAGTATAGCTCGTTCGTTCAACACTTTTACTTTTATTGAAAACTAGCTTCCATCCGCGGCTTCGCACGGGTATAAAAAGAATGGTCCTTGGGTTTTAAAAGTAGCGGCGTTTACAGCAATAGCTCAACTAAAATTCTCAAATTAGAATGCTCTAAGTAATTTATGGCATTCCAGAACTTTGTAGATATCTATTAGTGAAAGAATTTTGAAAATTCGCCCAGCGGTTCCACAGATAAAACTACATAAAAACTTTCCAATTTACCTCTTTATAATATTAGTATATATAGATTAACATATGTAGTATATACAGACAGACCCCGTTACCAACTGGTTTAATTATCCACTAGGATTGCATTTGCATATTCGCTCGTTGAGGAGTTGCGTTGCCAGCCTTTTGCTGATAAAGGACTGGAGATTTAGGGATTGCGTGGGGATGGGGGGTGTATTTTAATAATTGTATAATGCATGGATGGCAATAACCAAATCACATGATGATTAATTTGTATGACTGATGAAGTCTTTAAAGAAATAATATTTTAATATTGTTTCTTTGTAGCGTCCCTTATCTTTGGTATAATAAAAAGGGGTGATGTTATGTTCTGATTATTATTATAGAGCGTGTTCCACAAAAACTTCATGTTTCTTCGTATATTGCAGGCAATTGGTAAGCTAATGACATGCCATTATAATCCATACATTAATCAAGAGCTATACAACACTGTATTTTAATTTAGGTTTAGTTTATATAAGACTTTGTTTAGATTTTCAATGCACTATGGAAAGGGCTTCTTTTGTGAGGGGAAAATCATCAAAGGACTTCTCTTCAGGTCCTCCAGGTTGAGGCGAGAGGTAGTGTCAGACTCTTACTGACTAAAACCCTCCGTTTCTTCTCCTGCTCTAGACCGAGACCACGGTACCCTATTGACTGAATATGGCCAAGGCTTTGCATGGTCTTTCTTTGTAAAATCGATTCAGAAATTAGTCAAAGTCAACATTATTTATTTGAATTAGACTATTGCAGGTCCTTTAGAACGCCAAACAAAGCTTTACTGACAGGTTAAAGATAAAAAGTGTCAGTCTGTCGGTCAGCCATCTTAATGAAGCTATTTACTTACTTGTTCCAAAGTGTAGATTCCGATGGAGAAGAACTAGCTAGAGACTCCATGAGGAGATCACAAATCCTAAATTACCTGATAAAGCTCAAAGGATCAGCCAGCTGCCATGAACATGGGTAGGAAATATAGGTTGGAGGGCCAACAGCTGATGGGGCAGGTAGGTTCAGGAATGGAAACACCTAATATAGACGATTTTTATGCACTGTAGACTAGGAAATGCTTCAAAAGAAACACCTTCTTTATGAAATGAGAAGTAGAAGAATCAAAATTCGCTGCCATAGCCAAGGATTAGCAAGCTGAAGTGGACATTTACACAGGGTTCGTAGAGCCAAGGTTTGATCGAGGATGGTTCTCGAATGGAAGCCAGTTAATGTAGTGAGTAGACAAAAGACCGGTGAGTCTCAGGAAGCTGCTGGATGCAGGTTGATTGCAACTGATTTGGAAGCCATTTAGGTGGACAATGATGAGATTTTTAATATAAAAGCAACGTGGAGTTCTTTTCTTTCTAGCTATCCTTTTGTGGTTGAAAAGACTGAATTTTTAAGGTTTTACTAGGTCTATGCCATAAATTTTAATTTAGGAGAGCCATACTTTGCCACGAATGGGTAGGCTCGACCGGAGTGATACCTTGGTCTCTCTGATAATCGGCGTATCATATAAAACTGATTTAGGGGAAATTATGTCAGAAAAAAATAACTCTGAATAAGTTACAGTACGCTCGCTTCCTCCAAGTTTTTTTTTTGTTATTAGTTGTAATATAAAGTTAGTGACAAAGTATCTAATTTGTTTAATGAGTAAATTTATTTAACAAAGAAGATTTTGTGATATAAAATTTCCTGTACAGACGTACGAAAAATTATAATTATCTTCTGTGAAACTTCGAAAGTTAGGACAAAAAGAATTTCGTAGAAATACCATCCATGTTTATCAATACGTACCTAAATATAATATTTCCTAACTCCGTGTAAGATGTACCTAAGTTAATTGAGATAAAATCTGAGTTTACTGGCTATTGTCGTAAGTAATATACATAGTAAATGTTTTATTAATTGTGTTTATAATTAAAACTTCTATGTTTTGATGTCAATAATACGGAACTACTAAGCCTGATAGACATTTGATAGATTTTTGTTGATTAGATAGATTGATTGTGTGTTTTTAAATACTGCAATGGGCCTGTGTTTGGCCATTATCTGGCTTGTAACGATAATGCGACCTACGATGGAGTACGCATGCCCTTAACGGACCTTCGTCGCACGGACCTAGATGACGCCTAGGCTTGTGAACTTCAGGGAACGCGACTCCAGCTAAGAAAAGAGTGATACCTATATATGAAGAGAATATGAAGTATATCATGTAATAACGTCTAAGGGAGGATAAGAGAAAAATACACATATATATCTATACTGTCTAAGTCTAAGTGCAATAGTGGCACTACATACATGCGTAAGAGAGCCAAGCTTCGGCACGAATGGGTCGGTTCGATCGGAGTGAAACCACGGCCTCACAGAAAAATGGCGTGATACAATCACAACGTTGTGTATCGCCGTGTGAGTGAGGTTACCGGAGGCCCAATCCTTCCAATCCAATCCGTCAAAATACGACCTCATAGTTAAATTTATTTTTAAAATTAGATTTAAGGATTTTATTGCTATAAATAGCAATTTATTTGTAAAAATACTTGTAAAAACACCAGAGGCATTGTAGGCCCAGTGATATTTATAAGAATTAAGTGCAAAATTGGAAAGTTCCTGCGAGCTGTCAGTAGTTAACGGACGGAGCTAAAGTTCAATTTAAAACTATAAACCAGGGGAGTATAAGTGAAAATTATTGTTTTTCATCAATACACAATTACAGACACGCTTCACTTTTGATAACACGTAGTTCTCAGTTTGGATGATAATTTGTTAATGAAACACTACAACGAATAATTTTTTTAGAAACGTAACAAAATTCTTTATATGACTGTTATTAATTAAAATAAGCCCAATTCGTAGTGTACTTTTGTGTTATAAAGTATTTTTTTTATTATTTAAGCTTAAGAAAATTAATAAGTAGTTTAAAATACAATTACTTTATTTTTCATCTACCTGCATACCAGAAATTGTAATCATCAATTTATTAGTTTCATCATACTGAACAAGTTAAAGCTATTATTCACCCTTTTCTCTTGTTCTTTTCTTAATATCTTATAGATTATTTCATTTACACAACTCCACCTAGCTTACAAACAAATTTCTCTGTCCATTTGCTGTTCTTTTTTTTCTCCTATATTTCAGAGGATCATCCTTTCATACGTTTCAGTATGATGACTCGGTCTAAGGAGATGGAGATCAAACTGAGGGCGGCACTCAAAGAACTGGAGTCATCCAAGCACCTGTGCGACCAACTGCTGCAGGAGCGTGACGACAGTGAAATTGAAGTTAAAAATATTGTTAACAAAAACACACAACTCAAATATGAATTAGCTGAACTTCACTCATGTCACATGGACCTAATAGATCAACACAACCACTTAATAAAACAAATTGATACTTTTCAGCAGTGTACTGACACACATGAAGATGCTCTTAAACGTATAACACATCTGGAGAATGACCTCAGAGAAGCACAAAATATAATTAATAACTTAGAGGCCTCCAAAAAATCTGTGTTGTCGGTCAACACTCAGAGTTTGTATGAAGAATTGGTTGGTAGTGAATCTGGTGACATCTGTGAACCAGCAGTCACAATAGACTTAACCGGTGATGATACCATTACTGCTTGCCCTGTCCTGAATAGCCACAATAAAATAAAAAAATATATAAAACTAAATAAAACAATTAAAAAACTCAAAAAGAAGCAAAATCTGTCTAAAAAGAATGTCTATTTAAGAAAACAAAAATTAAATCTCACTCAGGAACTTAAATCATGCAAAAGTGATTTAGAACAATGTAGGGTCATATATGACAAAGACATTCAAGCTCTTCAACAAGAACTTTTACAACGTGAAATGTTCTTAAATGATATGTTCCAAAAATATGAATCTGCCCAATCACAACTCAACAAACACATGATTGAGGCAGGAAAACTTGTGGATTTAGTTACTTTTAGTGCTGAGAGATATGAGTCTCTTGCAAATAACCTTTCTTGTAGCTGTGCCCTCACTCCACCCTTTGAGCCAGAACTTGTGCCGGGGCCACAAACAGGGAGTCAACCAGTTGTTACCTACAACGCTGGTGTGTTTACAGACTCAGTGGGTGCAGGTTTTGGGTCACTTATCGCTAATTGTCTTAAATACAGGGTAACAAATTACTGTTATCACAATATAAAATTTGGCCATATGATAGAAAAAATATCACAGAAACAATTAGCAGAAAATCAGCCAATAGTAATATTAATGGGTGATAGTACAGGGATAAACAAGAGGGATATAAGTGATGGTATCAACACCTTATTGAAATTAAATACAGGGAAGATAGTATTATGTGCATTCCCATATGCTGACACTCTGTCAAAAATGCAAAATAGTAAAATTCATAATCTAAACAATTTAATATTTTTTCTGACCTGCTGTCATAGTGACAAATTATCATTTTTTGACACTAACAAATTTGTTAGTGGTTTCAAGTTGACCCGGGATTATATGTATATTCCCAGGAAATGTAAATTATTAATTGCTAGTTTGCTAGCAAATAGTATTAATTTATTAATAAGTATTAGATTGATTGGAAAACCCAATTTTCAGACTGTGTAACGGTTAACGATATGACAAGCATCTTTTATAATATATTACGGAAAGCCATTGCTGATACTGTTCCGAAATGCAAAGCGAAATCTAATAAATATCCAGTCTGGTATACTTATAATCTTAGACGTCTCTTAAAAGAAAAGTTTAAATTCAGAATGCGTTACAAAAAATACAAGAATCCTCTAGACAACATCACGTTCCAAACTCTTAAAAAAAGATGCGATACATGTATCAATACTTGTTATCGAAATTACATATCTAGTATCGAAAAATCTATAACTTGCAACATAAAAGTTTTTTGGACTTATATTAAAAACAAAAGAAGTAACCACAGTTCATATCCTTCAATAATGCATCTCAGCAACGAGAGCGCCACTGACGGCCAAGGTATCTGCAACCTGTTCGCTAAATACTTTTCCTCGGTTTATAGTCAAAAGTCCAATATAGAACCAATAACTACCTCGACACGTGACAAATCATTTCTGACATTAAACAACATAGTTCTCACTGAACAGAAAGTCTTAACAGCTCTTAACAGAATTGATTGTGCGAAAGGAGCTGGTCCGGACGGCATTCCTCCATTACTAGCTTCTAAATGCTCGAGAGCCCTTGTAACTCCGCTAACTATCATATTTAACGAGTCATTACAAACCGGCATTTTCCCACATCTATGGAAAGAGTCACTAGTCGTTCCAATTCACAAATCGAATGACCAATCATTAGTAACGAACTACCGCCCTATATCAATTTTGTCAGTGTTTGCAAAGCTTTTCGAATCCTTGGTGCGCCCTTTCATTACGTCACACTTGAAACAACTGATTTCTACCCAGCAACATGGTTTCTTTAAAGCTAGATCAACAACGACAAACCTTATGCTATTTGTCTCGAATATTGCTAATCACCTAGATAATAGAACAGAAGTGGATGCTATCTACACAGATTTCGCTAAAGCATTCGATAAGGTCGATCACTCAGTCTTAATCAAAAAACTTTCAACATACGGTTTGCATGGAAACTTTTTAAATTGGATAGCATCTTACTTAAATAACAGACACTCTAAAATCGTGGTGAGTGGATACGCTTCTGACCCGTTCCCAGTTACATCCGGGGTTCCCCAGGGATCTCATTTGGCCCCTATTCTGTTCACAGTATTCATAAATGATATTACAGAATATATCAGACACTCAGATTGCTATTTATTCGCAGATGATCTGAAAATAACTAGGGCGATAAACAGCTCTCATGACATTCAATTACTGCAGGAAGACTTGCACAATCTACATCAATGGTGTCTAATTAACAAAATGACCCTAAATATAGAAAAATGTAAATGCATACGATTCACCAGAAGAACAAAAAGAACCCCACTAAATTATAAAATAAACGGTATAGAATTGGAAGAGGTAGAAGTAATCAGAGATCTTGGAGTATACCTTGACAACAAATTAAGATTTCACAAACACATTGATAAAATAACAACTAAAGGTTTCAAAATGTTAGGGTTTGTTATCCGCAATAGTAAATGTTTCAAAAATTCTTCCACAAAAATTCTATTGTTTAAAACATTAATACGTTCAGGCCTCGAGTATTGCAGTCAGATATGGTCCCCCCACTATGAGATTCACGTAAAACGCGTAGAATCAGTACAAAAGAGATTCATGTGGCATCTTACATACCAAAGTCTTCTTGCAAAGAGCTTACAGTCCTATCCATCACGCTTGTTACACTATAAGATAAACACTCTGCAAGATCGTAGGCTATTACTAGATCACATGTTCTTATACAAGTTAATTAACGGTCATATTGATTCCCCAACGCTTTTACAAAAACTAAAAATTAACGCCCCGAACAGAATACCGAGGTTCCGTAACTACGCGCCTTTTGTATTAACCACATCTAAAAGCAACCTCGGACTTTACTCTACCATTAATCGTTTATGTAAGCAATACAATAACTTGTCCAAAAAACACATCGATTTAGATATTTTTTCAGATCGGCACTCTGCCTTTAAACGTAAAATTCTATCTTCTTTTCAAAAACAAAAACATTGAGCCTTGTCCCCCCCCCCCCCTTTACGATATTTTATTCAAAAGTTTTTTCTATTTCATACTGTTAGACAATACTGTTAAATTAACGATAACATAGGCTACATCTTATGCATGATGTGGCAACCTATAATTAAGTCTACACTTAGTCATAAATTAATTTAATTTAAGTGAAGCCCATGTATCAGTGTAAGAACTTGTTGGTTGTCCTAATAAATAAATAAAATAAAATAAAAGTAGTTTTAGTGACAAATCTATATTGATTAGACAATCTAACAATATAGAGATTAATTGTACATATAATAGCACGAAGGAGGCTCCACATTTAGTTATAAATATGGATAGTACTCCGGATAGTAATCTTTTAAACTGACTTCCACGACAACAGAAGATAACCAATTAAATTACTCAAAAACCCCAATCATTGAAAAGGTTTCTTCTGGCAATATTGTTAAGCATAAACTTAAATTGAAAAATAAAACAGATAACCTGTTGTCATTATATAGTCAAAATGTTCAGGGCTTAGCATCAAAAATCCTACAAATTGAATTGTTTTTAGAAAAGTTCCAATATGACATTATTTGTATAACTGAACATTGGTTAAAAGATTATCAAGTAGAATCAATTAACTTTTTGCCAGACTTCGTGGCAAGGTAAATAATGAGACTGTAGATGGTTAAGGTCTGTTTATTACTTTAATTGCTGGTGCTTATATACTAAGAAGATGCGTGAGATTTTCAGATTTAGCTATCCTAACAAACGTGCAACAATTAACATGTATGTCTTATCTCTATCGTATCTAAGTAATGTAGCGACGTGATAGTGCCGCTACATATACTCCCCCCTTTTAAAAATAATTAACATATAAATTGAAAAAAAATTAGTATGTACCTAATTATATAATAACTTAACCTTGCTGATAAATTACATCCTATGCGTAATGTAATGTCATTGTTGCTAATTCGAAGGAAATAAAAACTGCTGCCTTTGTTGTGACGGCGGCGGCAGTCGATGAACTATCCACTGCATTTGTGCTGATTGTTTCTTGCTATCCATCCCTCATACAGTATGCGCGCTACTGTTTCGGCTGTGATATCTTTAACGGGAAATACTTCCGGCCAAGAAGTACAACGATCTATCATTGTAATTAAATATCGCTTTCCTTGAGAAACAGGTAACGGTCCAACAATATCGATGTGTAGATGTTCAAAACGTTGAGATGGCATAAAGTTCCCGACAGGTGATATAGTGTGGCGTTGCACTTTTGATTTTTGACAAGCTAGGCACGATTTACACCATTCATTTATATCTTTATTCATACTTGTCCATAAATATCTTTGAGTTATCATTTTCCTAGTAGCTCTCTTCCCAGGATGACTCAGTCCATGCATGACATTAAAAATTTGTCTCCGAAATTTTTCTGGTAAATAGGGGCGATTTTTTTCTGTAGATATGTCACAGGCGATGACTTCAGTAGAACCCGGAACCTTGATATTTGAAAATTTTAAATTCTTGTTATTACGAAGTCGTAATAATTCTTGGTCATCATGCTGACATCTTGCTAAATCAGCATAATTAATCGGTGATGGCACATCAATTTGTTCTATCCGTGACAATGCGTCTGCTACAATATTGTCACGTCCTTCTATATGTTGAATGTTGGTACAATATTGTGAAATAAAATCCAGTTGTCGTATTCGCCGTGGCGTATCATTAGATGACGGTTTTTGGGAAAATGCGTAAGTCAAAGGTCGATGATCTGTAAAGATAGTAAATTCTCTTCCTTCGACTAACCTTTGAAAATGTTTGACTGCCATATATATTCCGAGCAACTCTCTGTCGAATGTCGAGTATTTTTGTTGAGTATCACTTAATTTCTTTGAAAAGAATCCTAATGGTTCCCAATTACGTCCTGACTTCTGCTGCAGAACTGCGCCAACACAGGTCGAACTGGCGTCCGTCATAAGTGCCAAAGGGGCGGTGCGAGAGGGGTGAACTGTTAATACTGCGTTCATTATATTTTCCTTGCATTTATCAAAAGCTTTTTCGGCCTCTGTTGTCCAAGAAATTGGAGAATTATCATTCTTTTTAGAGTCGTGCAGGTAGTTGTTTAAGATAGTTTGATATTCAGCGGCATGAGGGAGATTGTTTCTGTAAAAGTTGATCATTCCTAAAAATCTTCTTAGCTCCTTGATTGTCGTAGGTTTAGGAAATTCCATAATTGCTTTGTACTTTTCCTCCGTTGGTCGTATTCCTCGTATTCATTTAATAGTTGAGTAATGCGTGGATTCGTCTCAATGTTAATAGTGCGGATTGTTTGCTGCGTCGATTTGATCAGGGTTGCGGGCGTTGTCAGCTCAGTTACCCTATCTATGAGTTTTCGACCAGCTATATCGACTAATAGCTTATAATGCTCTAAAAAATCTGCTCCAATAATCGGTTGTGTTACATCGGCGATGACAAAGTTCCATACAAAGTTTCTTCGTAGCCCGAAGTTTAAAGAGAGTGTTTTTTTTTTTCACCATATGTCTTAATTTTTGTACCATTGGCGGCATAAAGTATACATTGTTCATCTTGTATTAGTGAATGTCTCTGTGGCTTGCTAATAACTGAAATATTTGCTCCCGTGTCAATCAAAAATCTCATACCACTTTTTCGGTCGGTAATAGTGAGGCGGTTGGACGGGTGAATAGCACAGAGTTCCGCCGTTGTCCGTGCTTCAATTAGTTTCCCTGTTTCCTTGAGTTGAGATCCTGTTTCCAATCACAAGGTTGAACACACTTTTGTGCATATTTTTTAAATCTTCCATGGTAAAAACAAAAGTGCCTTCTTTCTCTTGAACTTGACTGTGGTAGGAAATGCCGACGATTGGAATAACTTTGAGTGCTGCGTCGATAGTTTTTTTGACCTTGCTGAATTGCATTTAGTTCCAATTGCATTTCTGCTAACTGTGCTAGTATGCATGACATTGTATCGTCGCCAGATTTGTTTCCGTTTACAGCTGACACCTCTGTACGTGTTGAATTTATTAATATCTTGTCCGCGATCTGGCTCATCTTGTTCACATCTATGTCTTCTGTGACTGCTAGAACCGAAGTCACTGATGGTGGCAGAAGCCTCAACCATAGAAGTTTGATGGTTTCGTCGCTGATATTTCCGTTACTCAGGGTCCGCATCTTGCGCAGAAGATGTGATGGTTTCTGGTCGCCGAGATCCATTTCAGACAATAATTTTTGGAGCTGACGTTGGTCTGATTCCTCATAGCAACTGATTAGGCGTTCTTTGATAGCCTTGTACTTTTCTATTGGCGGTGGGCAAGTAATGAGGTCACTAACCTGTATTATTTCTTCTTTTGGCAGTTTTGCAATGACCGTATAGTACTTGTAATCGTCTCCTTGCTTCTGTGGTGCTACTATGGCTTCTAGTTGCTTAAACCATAATCTGGGTTGGTCCCTCCAAAATTCCGGCTGATATCTCCAAGGCTTCTTGTTGGCTGCTGCTTGATTTGCAGGGTGAATGAGTCATGTTGATTGTTCTTCGTCGGGGTCACCAATTTGCCAGACTTCGTGGCAAGGTAAATAATGAGACTGTAGATGGTTAAGGTCTGTTTATTACTTTAATTGCTGGTGCTTATATACTAAGAAGATGCGTGAGATTTTCAGATTTAGCTATCCTAACAAACGTGCAACAATTAACATGTATGTCTTATCTCTATCGTATCTAAGTAATGTAGCGACGTGATAGTGCCGCTACAAACTTCAATAATTATTGTGTTGGCAACTATTATAGCCGCAAAGAAATGATACATGGTGGTAGCTTGATTTTAGTAAAGAATTCAATAAAATATAAAGAAAGGCAAGACATTGCACTGCTATCAATTGAGCACTCAATAGAGTTGTCCTGTGTTGAACTGGATAGGCATATTGTAGTATGTGTTTATAGGCCTCCTAACATACAGAATTTAAATATATTTTGCTCAGTAATGGAAGATGTATTACAGAAAACGTGTTCTAGTAATAAGTATACAATAGTATGTAGCGATTTTAATGTTGATCTCTTAGAAAACAACTCTTATTGTACAAACTTAATAGGTCTTTTTAAATCTTTTGATCTGTCTAATATATTCCTTGAGCCTACCCGAGTAACATCCACCTCGGCAACTTGTATAGATAATATTTTTTGTAACTGTGATTATTTACATAATGAAATTGTAAACAGATTACCATCTGATCACAGTGGGCTAACAGTCAACTTTAATACTTTTAAAACTGTGGCAACTAAGGAAATTATATTCAGACAGATAACAAACAAAAAAATTGAGTCATTAAATAACAATTTAAAACATAAATTATGCAGTCCATTACAAGACAATGAATGCCCGAGTGAGATCTATGCTAACTTATTGTCCATCATAAAAATACAGTTCGACAAAATGTTCCCTTTAAAACGTAAAAATATCCAGTGTAAATTTTTATTCTGTGACTGGGCTACACCAGGCATTCGTATAAGTAGAGAAAAGTTATTTGAGCTATATGGCATGAAACCATTTAATAAAAGTGAGGCTTTTCGTAGGCATGTCTCCAAATATTCAAAAATATTTAAATTAGTTTGTAAGCATGCTAAATCACTCTATATTAGCAGTAAAATCCGGACCGCGGAAAATAAAATAAAAGCTACCTGGAGTATAATTAATAATGAAACAGGTAGAAACAAATCTAATAAGACAGAATTTAATTTAAAAACCGAAGAGGGATTTACTAGTACAAATTCATTAGTTGCCCAGGAATTTGAAAATTTCTTTAAAAATATTCCTCTCAAAACTACGGAAACGTTGCAATCATCTCCAGCAATTGCGGTCGAGCTTCTCAGAAGTAACGTCAAAGAATGTCCTGCGGACTTTAGGTTTAAACATACAAACCCCCAGGCAGTAATAAAGGCGTTTAAAGATATCAAAGTAAAGTCCAGTGAAGATCTCTGGGGAATGTCTGTTAGAGTGTGCAGGTCTTTTATAGAGACTATAGCGCCTTACTTAACTTTAATTTTTAATAAAAGTGTAGATCAAGGGGTTTTCCCGGATTTAATGAAACATAGTAAAGTAGTTCCATTACTTAAATCAGGTGATAGCACAGAACGCAATAACTATAGGCCGGTCTCTATTTTGCCAGTGCTCAGTAAAGTGTTTGAAAAGTTGATACTTACTCAAATACTGCGTCACTTTAACGCGAATTCTATTTTCCATGACCAACAATACGGGTTCACTAAGGGACGTTGCACTACGGACGCAGGAGTATCGCTTATAAAACAAGTTTTCAAATCGTGGGAAAAAGCACAAGATGCCATCGGAATATTTTGCGATCTTTCGAAGGCTTTTGACTGTGTTGAGCACGAAACACTATTACTGAAGCTGCAACACTACGGCATTCGGGGGGTATCCCTAAATTTATTAAAATCATACCTTCTAGAAAGACTACTTACAGTACAAGTAAACAGAGTAAACTCCCAGGGTGCTAGCGTATCTATGGGCGTACCGCAGGGCTCAATATTGGGTCCATTCCTATTTTTGGTTTATGTCAATGACCTGCCCCATTTATTCCAAAGTGAATCGCATATGGTATTATTCGCTGATGACATATCCTTGATTTTTAAATTAAATAGACGATCAAATAACTATGACGAAGTGAATAATGCCTTAATGAAAGTTCATAATTGGTTCACAAAAAACAACTTAGTACTTAATGATAAAAAGACGAAATGCATTAGATTTATTTTGCCAAATGTTAAAAGTAACGTATGCGATGATATATTATTAAATGGTCAGAAACTGGAATTTGTAAAGGAGACCACATTCTTGGGGATTACTGTAGACGACAAGCTGCAATGGGGGCCCCACATTAGATCTCTAGCAGGGCGGTTGAGCTCGGCAGCTTATGCTGTCTGGAAGATCCGTCAGCTAACCGACGTAGGCACGGCACGACTAGTGTACTTTAGCTATTTTCACAGCATCATGTCGTATGGAATTCTGTTGTGGGGACAGGCATCCGACGTTGAGTCTATCTTTATCTTACAAAAGCGTGCAGTCAGAGCTATCTATAACTTAGGTCGTCGCGAATCTCTCAGAGAAAAGTTTAAGGAGATCAACATTATGACCGTACCATGTCAATATATTTATGAAAACATTATGTATGTTAGGAAAAACCTACAGCTATTTGTAAAAGTATCTGACAAGCATGACTATCTTACTAGACATAGAAATAGATTAAGTCAGCCTTTATTTAGATTACCAAAAGTGCATAAGTCGTTCATGGGATTATGTGTTAAATGTTATAATAAAATCCCAACTGAAATACAAAATCTTAATGAAAGTAAATTTAAATTATGTATAAAGAAAGTATTATGTAGGAAAGCATACTACAAACTAAATGATTATATAGAAGATAAAAATGCTTGGAGGGTGGCTGGTTTGACTGCACAGGGTAAAAATTGTAAGGTTAAGAGGAATTTTGATCTCAATTATTAAATTATTCACCATGTAGTTAATTGTTGATAAACTGGATTTTTGTAAATGTGAGAGCCCTGTAACCTATTATAATTGAGTTAGACTTATAGACTTATAGTATATTGGTACTTGTGTCAG
Organism: Spodoptera exigua; assembly: GCA_902829305.4. Lineage (NCBI taxonomy): Eukaryota > Metazoa > Arthropoda > Insecta > Lepidoptera > Noctuidae > Spodoptera > Spodoptera exigua. Next base: position 371,277 of record LR824623.2, read on the forward strand.
TTGGGAGTTGTCATGCTCACTCAAGAGTCTCATTGGCGGTGGCACGGGCACTGGACCGCTCGGTTCCCTATAATATGGTTGAGTTGGGCGGTGCTGGTGTACGTGTCATGTTCGTGAACGGACGCCGCCTATTGGGACTGGTCAACTCGAGACTGTCTAAAGTTGCTGTCCCTGAGGGTTATTTCTTTTTCGGATACTTTGGTTAAACACTAGTGTTACACTGTTCTCACATAATGGAACTATCTAAATTATGTAACAATGCATTGTAAAAAGTGATTGAAAAAGAGTAACCATGGAGTTTCTTGCTCGTTCTTCTCCATAGGAATCTACACTTTGGAACGAGCAAATAGCTTCACTAGAGGACAGACGGACAGACTGACACATAAAGTTAAACCTTATGATATCTTTTTTGCTTGACGTTCAAAAGTGCCTTTTTTGGTCTATCTGAAATAAAGAATTTGATTTGATTTGATTCCCCAATCCCTGAATCTCCAAATCCCTTATCCCCAAAAGGTCGGCAACGCACACGTATCTCCTCTGTTGTTGCGACTGTTCATGGGCGGCGCTGATTGCTTACCATCAGGTAATCCGTCTGCTCGTTTGCCTACCTATTTATTACATAACAAACAATTTTTTTATTGGATTGTAATTTGAACTTATCATATAGCATTGTTTAACTAAGTAATATACTGAAAAATGTGTGGAGGCGTTAAGGTAACAGATTATAATATACATAGTGATCCAAAATGGAGAGACTCAATCCTACCAACATTATAAACTTAAAGGTTGGTAGATACAATGACGTATTATATATAGACACGTCATGAACCAACATCGCGGCGCTTAAAAACGGCGAGAATACTAGATAACTATATGACACATAACAAAAAAATACATGTAACTTTTCAATTGAAAACCCTTATGCTAGTTTGTTCTATTATTCCATGCAGTAACTGAATTTCTATTAATTCGTGGTTTTTAATCTAAAACAATATTTATTTACTGTCTTTGTGCTGTCGATTCCACACTTAAATCTAAATAGATTAAAAAAGTATTGCCTATAACAGTGTCATGGTTTATTTTAATATTTCCTTAAGAGTCAAGGGCGCGGGGTGAACGACCGCCGGCCATATTACAATCTTTAGTTAGCTATGGCACGGTAATACTACCTATATATACATATTAGCGTGGCTATGGGTTTAAATTATTAGTCAGTTATTATCCATGGTGTTCTAATTTAGAGCTTGTTTCCCAAGGAGGGTTGTGTTTTTTAGTTTTTATTTATGGGTCGGCCAGTAAATGGCTTGAGCCTTCGGTAGGTCATCTTTCAAAGTGTACTGCAACCCTGGCCTGCAGCAGGAGAAGGTATGGGGTGGTTTTTAGTCAGTAAGAGTCTGACACTCCCTCTCGCCTCATCCAGGGCCGAAGAAGACATTACATTATCTTAAAAAAAGATGGTATGTACTTAGGTAAATTGCCAAGGTATTATTTTTTTGTCAGTAATTTGTTTGTAATACTTATGTATTTACATAATATAATAAGGATTCGGAGAATATTTCTTTTGAAAACATATAGTAGGTATTTGGGTATATTATCCGTTTGCCAATCAAAATTTATTTATTTGGATTTCCAGCAAGAAATACACCTTACAGACTTAAAAATAAAATATTAACTTTTCTTGTGTTTCCTTAATTATAGGAAATCACAGCATGCATTAAATTATAATTATACAAAAAACAAAACGAAATTATTTAAAAACATTTCAAAATTAATTAAAATTAGCATTATTGCAACAAACAAACCAGTTGAAATAAATTAAAACAAAATAATGCAATGAAAAATGAAATAAAAATATTCAAAACAAGACAATTAAATAAATTCAAATTCCAATATCATTTACTTAATAATGAAAAGCCAAATAATATCTCAAATGTTAATAAACTATTAAGTTGACTTGGTAGCGTTTATTTTTCCGAATATATAAAATCTCTATGTTTCTGTGTTCGCATAAAATGGAACATACGTGTGGATTAATAAACTTATTGAAATAGAGTCAAATATAACTGATTCTTATCTAGAATATTGATTGAGTCAATAATAAATTAAATGCAGCGGCGAGTTCCATTGCTAATCTTTTGATCAAACAATCTCATGCGATGCGTCGATATTAAATTATATTTGATTATACCCACTGTTGATTAGAATCAGTAGTAATATAATTGTATTATTAAACTATGATGTAAGATATTAATAGAAGCTAACTTTGTTTAATTTTAATTAAAGCTTCCATTCCATTTTGTAGGTTAAAGGAATAAAGATTGACTTTCAAGTGTGGGAGAGCCATGCTTCAGCACGAATGGCTGGCTCGACCGGAGTGAAACAACCATAGCGTTGTGTTTCGCCTTCCTTCCCCTCCCCTAATCCCTAAATCTCCAAATCTCTAATCCCTAAAAAGTCGGCAACGCACTTGTAACTCCTCCGGGTGTCTTTGGGCGGCGCTGATTGCTTACCATTAGGTCATCCGTCTGCTCGTTTGCCGACCAATTACATTTGTTGGATTGTAATTTAAAGTTATCATATATATAGTATTGTTTAACTAAGTAATATACTGAAAAATGTGAGGAGACGTTAAGGTAACAGATTATCTACATAGTGATCCAAAATTTGTAAGTTCAATCCTACCAACATTATAAACGCAAAGGTTGTCAGTAGATATGGAATTCTCTTAGGGGAAAAATTATGAAATAACTTCTGCGTGGGTGGGGTGAGAGAGATTGAGATTCAGACTAATAATGACTAAAAACCAGCCCGTAGCCTCTCTTGTTGTCCTTTTTTCTCTTGCACCCACAACCTTGGCTGGAAACTAGTTTCATGAGACCTGAACCTGAGATGAAATGAAATGAAAGAGTAACAAACATCTATCCATACGTAGGTCGTGGTGGCCCGGAGGTTAAGGCGCCCGCCTCTCATGCACGAGGGTGTAGGTTTGAAACCTGGCAAGGACCAATACGACTATTCCGAGTTATATGTACTTTCTTTGATTATTTAGACACCACTGACATACGGTGAAGGTAAACATCGTAAGGAAACATAAACTTATAATTTCTAATTATAAGTTTGAAATCACCAACCTGCATTGAGCAAGCGTGGTGATTAATGTTAAAACCTTCTCCGTGTGAGAAGAGGCCTTTGCTCAGCAGTGGGCACTTATAGGCGGTTGATGATCCGTACTTAGGTATGTTTGAATATATGCATACCTACGTATGGACGTGTGACGTCTGAATGGGATTTGGTACCGGGATAAATTATCGTCTGAAGTAACACAGGATATTTTTTTCCAGAAATACGGACAAAGCCTGGCAAAATGTAGTATTGTATGTAGAGATATAATCACTTTCTTTAAATAAAATTAACAAAAGACATTTTTATTCTCTCGTTTAAACTAACGAGATCGTAGTTAGAGAACTTTTGAAGCCGTGTATTGATAACTTACAGCTAGAACAGAAGTTATCTTAACTTACGAACTAACATTTTTGTATTTTTCTTTTCTTTAATGACACTAATTGTTATTGTTTCTATATCTTATTTAAGTGTGGGAGAGCCATGCTTAAGCAGGAATGGGTCGGCTCGACCGGAGTGATACCACGGCCTCACAGAAAACCGGCGTGAAACAACCACAGTGTTGTGTTTCGCCGTGTGAGTGAGGTTACCGGAGGCCCAATCCTTTCCCTCCCCCAATCCCTCCTCAATCCCTAAATCTCCAAATCCCTAATCCCTAAAAGGTCGGTAACGCACTCGCAACTCCTCCGTTCCGGGTTTCCATGGGCGGCGCTGATTGCTTACCATCAGGTAATCTGTCTGCTCGTTTGCCAACCTGTCAAACATGTCGTGTTCATTTTGAGGAGTTGAGAAATTTTCTCCATTATCTCCAAACTTTACATCGATAAAGGCACCAGAATTAAGCGCTTGATAGTAGTTCTTATTATACGCGGAAATTGATTTGAAATCTCGAAATATTTTGTCAGAATAAATTTTGTTTTGAAAAATTACTAGGATTTTCTTCTGTACTGTGGGTACAACTATTTGTGGATTACACAAAGTTACACGTTCTGTGTGAGAATCGAACCCGAAACTGTGTAGTAAATAAAAACATCTAGTTAACATTCATACATTATTTGTTGTCAATCGCGGAATTGTACCCTCTGAGGTTACTCCTTGATAAGAGTGTATGTATGCGTAACAAACTTGTGAGGTGAGGGTCTAGCACTCTGAGGCCATATCTTCGATGTAAGGCAAGGAAATGATACTCTCTGTCGAAGCCATTCATAAAATGGTTAAAAAAGTATGCTTAAAACGTTTGCGAAAATCAGGTTGAAAATTCCAGTAATGGAAATTAAATTACAACTTTTATTTTCTTCATAAAAAGTTGTTCTAAAATTGTATAATGTTGAAGTTTTTATTACACTAATGTAATAAAGTTTTTTAAGTAACTTAGGATCTTTGAACTCTCGATAAAAAATAAGATAAGTAGCCGTTGTGTGGTCTGGTCTCTTGTGCAATTTTTTGTGGCAATTTCCTTATTTATATTATATCAGTGCAAGCATATTATAAGCGAAATAAAAACTTAACACAAGTATGTAAGGATTTTTTTGCGATATGTAATGTATACTAAGTTGCTTTTGTACAGCTGTCCGTTTTTTTGGTTCTATTGCGAAAAGTGATTGTGTGTTTTGTGCACTTCATCCGCTAAACAACTGGGCTAATTGTGATGAAATTTGACACGGATATAGAGCGATGACAGGGAATGAATTGAGTGTCAGTGTAAACGAAATAAATGAGAATAGTTAACTATGTAAGTAGTATATAAATATTTTGGCGTTTTTTTTTGCATCCGCTATCTACATTGGCTGCGTCACCTCGTCGTCCACATCATGTTATAAGCCTGTTCCAATAAGGTAAAGTGAAGGATTATTTAGAAACAAGTTCTTTAGCCAATTAACAGGTTACAACTAGCAGACACTATTTAGCTAAATGACCTTGAGCGGTTAAAAATTTGGCTTTAATTACTTAAAGTTAAGATGGCTGTCGCATCCGCGTTTGTTTATTTTTTGCGATTACTGTTTAATTGAAAAAAAGCTTTAATAAAACTAATCTAGAAAGGAACCTTGTGCAAGCCCTTTCTTCGAAAGCTACTGAACTTATTTCGATAAACTTTGCCAAGGAGATAGTGTCATTTCTTAGGTAAGTAATGATTAATTATAACAGTTTTTATCTCAGCAACTGATGTTATTACGAGGGCAACACAACGAGCCGAATTAACCTAATTCCGTGAGCAACATTCAGTAATTTTATATATTAGTTTTTAAGTTGTTTAGTCCGAAACTTGTTATAAAGCGACGCCGATCTAGTTGGGGGAGTTATCCTACTAATTTGTAATTACTTTACGCTTTTGGCATAGTAATTTTGTGGCCGATTTTTTGGGTTAATTTGGCGTTTGAATAAGTACTCTGTGAATAGTGAGTGTAGCTTCAGTTTTGATAAATATTATTAAGTTTTGAGGTCATTTTGATGTAGGAAGCGCAAATTGTAGTATAGGTTTCGTGATTTTATTATAATATGATTTTAGGATTGACCTCGATGTTTGCTTATAGCTTATTATATTAGTTTATTTGGTGAGAAATTGGGTATCCCATGCCTTTTTTATTAACCAAGTGCGAAATATGTTTTAAGGGCGTTTCTGTTTGTCTAACACATCATGAAGTAACGTTTAATGCTCTTGTGATTTGATTGATTTAGTCGTGGGTGAGACAAGAGAGAGTGTTAGACTCTTACTGACTAAAACACCCCGGTCCTTCTCCTGCTCCCAGTCAACATCAGTCCTGTTAGGCCCTTTCTGTATTGGTGTATTGGCTCAGTGAGGCCTTGGGCTTGCTGGTGCTCTCTTGGAAGGTAACGTCCCTAACGCAGATGCCATATAGCTAGAGAATGAGCAAAATATCGAATTGTGTGTACCTTCTATCCAGGAATATACCAAGGTAAGATGCGTCAGTAATAACGCCAAATTAAAGGATTTCTTGGAAAGACTTGTTTATACAACTTTTTAATTCTATTAATAGGCATTATTACTTGTGATTTCGTTTATATGGAACCTTGATTATTATTTCTTTGATTTAGTAAAGGTTTACTTTTTATGTGTGTGAGTCACCTGATCGCAAGCAATCAGGGCTCTCAGAGGAGTTGTTCACGGGTTGTGGTTGCTGGGGTTAGCGACTTGAGGATTATGGTTATTTTAGGGATTAGAAAAGACAGTCCTCACTTGGTATTCCCTTTTTTTTTGTCAGGGGAAAATCATCCAATGACTTCTCCCGCCCAGAACCGGGCGGGAGGGAGTGTCAGACTCTTACTGACTAATAACCCCCCCGTTCCTTCTCCTGCTCTGTGCCGAGGTCGCGGTGCCTCATTGCGCTTACCCCGCAACCTCGGCACTTTGAACGACCCTGCAAGTATGTCTCTGCCATACTTTATTGAGTTATAAATGGTAGGTACTAAGTAAGTATACTTTAAAATTTTGCGCCACCGACTTTCAACAATACTATTTTAACGTAAGACGTTTATTTTATTTATAGATAAGAGTGAGAAAAAGTGTGCCTGTGTGTTATTCATGACTTTTTTTAATAAATAATCGTAAATGTAATAGACATATCTACGTATGTATGGTAAATAAGTAATTATGTAAGTAATAATGTGTTTCAGTAATTTAAATTAAAATGTTGAATGGTTATTAAATACTTATCAGCGTAACATAGAGCTACATTGTACCTACTTATTCTTAATATAACTTGCGATTATAATAAATATTCAGAAAACGTATTTTTAATGATAACAATAGAATTGTTTTCCTTATTTAAACCTTTTTTTTAGATAACCAACGCTCATATTTTCGTGGTTGTCTTAGAATTCACTTAGTATACATTGACAGCGATTCATCCCAAGTACTATCTCCAAATAATCTGCCAGACGTGGTGATACCCTAATGTAGGTACGTAGAGAAGAATCTAAATTCAGCAGCAGGTTATATTTTTGTGATGATGATGAATACAAAAATATTTTATATAAAATAATAACAAAGCTATTTAAAATCTTGAGATGGCTGACCGAAGGTATAGGCGCCCGCTTCTCATGAATTCTCTCGCGGTTTCGAGACCTGGCAACTCATTTTTCGAGTTATATGTACTTTCTATGATTATTTAGACACTAATAACCTATGTTAGTAGTGTCCATAACTATTTATGGTGAAGGAAATCATCTTGTGGAAACCTGGCTTTATAATTTCTAATTATAAGTTTGAAATCGCCAATTCGTGTTGAGCGACCATTGTTAATGAATGTTCAAACCTTCTCTATATGAGAAGAGGCCTTTGCTCAGTAGTAAGCAGCTAGCTTAATTCAGCAGCTGGTTCTATTTTGATGATGATACATTCTCATATCTGGTTCTGATATTAGGTACAGACATAGTTTGGAACTCGAGAAAGGACATAGGATAGATTTTCTATCAAAAATCTGCAGGAAGTCACTATTCCAAACGAATGAAGTCACGAGCAAAACATCTAGTGTTTTATTAAAAAATAAAAAGAGAGCCATTTAAACAATTAAATTGTTTACATCTATGAATATTGTTTCCGTCTGTATGTTGTGTTTATTGATTATTAATTGGTCCAGTCATTATCTTAGCTTGTGTGGTCAATAACAATAGTATAAATAGAATTAAATTGAGATTAACCTTATTTTGTAGGTTTCTTGTAGGTTGAGTTCATTTGTTTATTTTTTAATGGAAAAAGGTGGCAATCAGATTGATCTTCTGATGGTAAGCAATAGTCAGTATATGCTTACATCAGTTCCAAGTATTTAAGGAAGGTTATTTTTTTTATCTTCAGATACTTTCTGGTTTATGTTGTTTAATGAAACGGAATTTCTATTAGATTTAGCTTATTACTTGTTTGGTAATGCTAAGAAATGAAAATTTTGAATGTTAAAAATTATCAAGAAAAACTACACGGACGTATAGAGACAGGTCGTTAGTTGTAATAAATCTTATATATTATGTATTTATAAAAGTTTTTTCAATTATTTTCATAGCCTATTTCTTTAAATTTGGGTTGCTTTTTTATTTATGTCAATGGCTCTAGAATTTGAAAATATTATGTAGTGTACTGTATGTATTTAAGATTATGTACTAACCTGTCAATAATCCCTGCATCTTTAGTAACGTCAGTTTTGACTACAACACCATTCATCATCACATCACTTTTAAATAAAATCTCACTTTAAAGGCACTTTTTCACTTAAATTTTCAAACAAAAAACAACTTTGTTTTGTTTAAAATAAAACAATGTTTAAGTAATAAAGTTTGTAAAGTTCGCGTGAGTTAAATGGACGCGTGTTCGACGTCCGTGCTGGACCAAAGTTTGATGCGAACTGTGTCTCCGACCGGTGAACGCGTGGAGCTCACGCATAGAGTAAAATATACAGAAGAGACGCGACAGATGTGTTTTTTTAAACGTAGTACTGTGCCTATGCACTGACAAGTACGTTTGCGATTATGTGTTAAAAACGGTGCTGTATACAAATATTATCACCTGTGTCGAAAGTCGTTGCGGGATATAAACCCGCCATACGTTGCACTGCAGTCAGATATCCAGCCACTAGGCCAACTGTGAGGTCAATTAATAGGCGTATAACGTTTTTTTATGATAATGCAAGTATTTATAGAGATCAACAGTATAGTATAGTAGACATTATATTTTTATAATTTTAATGTTTCTATAATAAGGTTTATAGTGTAAAGGTGGTTATAAAACTGATATTTTTTTGTGTACATTTTATGTACATTAATTGTTCTACATATGTTTGTGTTCATGCTTATAGGAAACAGACACTGAGGTTTAGTTAGTAACAAGCAATTTAAGGAAAATAAAATGTTTATACTTGTTATTATTTATATAAATATGTAGAATTAAAAGCCTTATCATTTATTTACCTCATTGAATAGAATTTAATAATGAAACAATATTGTATGTGTTCTAATAATAGGCACAAAGATAAATTATTATTGTCCTTACTATTTCCGTTGTCATCAATCATTGTGTATCCTCATATAATATTGCTTTGCAATCAAATATAATACCTCATAACTTGATGGATTTGAATGTCTCGTTGGTAACCGAAGTATTTTTTTTTTATGTAATTGATCGGCAAACGAGCAGACGGATTACCTGATGGTAAGCAATCAGCGCCGCCCATGGACACCCGCAACGGAGGAGTTACGAGTGCGTTGCCGACCTTTTAGGGATTAGGGATTTGGAGATTTAGGGATTGAGGAGGGATTGGGGGCGGGGAAGGATTGGGCCTTCGGTAACTTCACTTATAAGGCGAAACACAACGCTGTGGTTGTTTCACGCCGGTCTTCTGTGAGGCCGTGGTATCACTCCGGTCGAGCCGACCCATTCGTGCCGAAGTATGACTCTCCCACAGTTAATTATTGTCATTACTAGCATGTATTTAAATTATGAGCAAACAAAAAAATATTTAATAAAAAATAATACTTGATCCAATTTGTTAACAGGACAAGACTGCTTAATGTATATTATCTAAGTATTAAATATTTTATTTCATTAGTAAAACGTACAGTGTATCAATATAGAGAAGAGATAGATATGAGAGACTGAGTACTATTAACATGTTGCCACATATAAACATCTAGGAAGCTTGTTATCAATTTTAGTGATAATATGAGACATGATGTCGTGGTGGCCCTGAGGTTAAGGAGCCCGCTTCTCATGCATGAGGGTGCGGGTTCGAAACCTGGCAAGTACCAATGAGGCTTTAGCCGAGTTACTATATGTACTTTTTATGATTATCCAGACACTACTGACATACGGTGAAGGTAAACATCGTGAGGAAACTTGGACTTGTAATTATAAGTTTGAAATCGCCAACCTGCATTGTGCAAGCGTGGTGATTAAAGCTCTGCTAATCTTCTCTGTGTGAGAAGAAGAAGCCTCAGCAGTGGGCATTTATAGGCTGATGATGATGATGATAAAACATGAAAATACCTAACGATTTACCTCAATATTTTATAATGATATTTCTGCCTAACAGTCGTCTCTGCGCTCTAGATCAAGTTGGTGTATGACGGCGGCGACCAGTTGCTCGAGTAGAGCAAGTTGCGCGCGCTCTCCGTTCACGCTACAACACGACCATTCATGCCGCCATTGAGATGTGTACACACTTTCTCGTCAGGTGGGAACTGCCGTCTGTCGGTATTTAGATTAACAGTCAAAAGTTTCCAATTGAGTCATTGATTTATATATTATATTGCTCTGAAAGACACTGTCCAAGAAAAGAAACACACATCACATCATAACATTATTAGTCTACAAGTGCCTATTGATGAGGCTTCCTCTTCTCACACGGAGAAAGTTTGAGCATTAATCACCACGCTTGCTCAAGGCGGATTGGCGATTTCAAATTTGTAATTCGAAGTTATAGGTAATTCCAAGTTTACTCACGATATTTTCCTTCGCCATATGTCAGTGGTATCTAAATGATCATAGAAAGTAGAACCATATAACTAGGAAGAATTGTCAGGGTTCGAACTTGCACCATCAAGCACGAGAGGTGCCTTACCATCTGAGCAACCACAACGTTCTTACGACTCGAACGTTTATAAAAAATACACACTTTCATTCATTGCTAATACATGATATCATTGATATTATGTAAATATGTTTCTGATTGGTTCAAGAAATAAGCAGGTACGATATATGACCCAAATATGCATGACGTCACAATCACTACATAGTATAAAACAAAGTCGCTTTTTCTGTCCTTATGTCCCTATGTATGCTTAAATCTTTAAAACTACGCAACGGATTTTGATGCTGTTTTCTTATATAGATAGAGTGATTCAAGAGGAAGGTTTATATACTTAGTCGGGTCATAAGTTCTGTCAAAACCTTATATTTTTAATTTTCGATTACTGGCCAGAAATTCTTCGACTTATTTTAAAAATAGAACTTTCGCGCTTGTAGAAAATAAAAAAGAAATTATTTTTTATTCATTTTTAAATATGGAGTGGTCGAATAAAGAAGACAGAATCGCGGTTATCGCGTTGCACCGCTGTGGTTACGCGCCAAAAGACATTTTCAATATTCTTCAAAATTTGAAAATAACGTTACGGTTTGTTTATCGTACTATCAAACGATACACCGAAGAGTCAAGCTTCGAAGATCGTAAGAGAAGCGGCCGACCTCGCACAGTTCGGACACATAAGGTCATCAAAGCAGTGAAGGCGCGAATCGAACGAAATCCCGTACGTAAACAAAAAATCCTAGCTCTGCAGATGGGGCTAAGCAGAACCACTGTTAAAAGAGTACTAAATGAAGACCTGGGACTACGAGCTTATCGTAAAAAGACAGGACATTTTTTGAACGAGCGTTTAAAAAAAATTAGGCTAGACAGATCCCGCGCTTTGCTACGACGGTACGCGGGAAAAAAATACCGCGAAATTCTTTTTTCGGATGAAAAAATTTTTACTATTGAAGAAAGTTTTAACAAACAAAATGATAAGGTGTATGCCCACAGCAGTGAAGAAGCAAGCGCGCGTATTGCGAGGGTCCAGCGTGGGCATTACCCTTCCTCATTCATGGTTTGGCTTGGAGTCTCATATTCAGGCGTAACTGAGGTGTTTTTCTGTGAAAAAGGTGTGAGAACTAGTGCCGAAGTTTATCAAAATACTGTCCTAACAAACATAGTGGAACCTCTTTCTCAGACAATGTTCAGGAACAGGCATTGGATATTCCAACAGGACTCTGCACCGGCTCATAAGGCACGAAGTACGCAAGACTGGTTGATCGCTCGTGGAATTGACTTCATCCGGCATGAAGACTGGCCCTCTTCTAGTCCAGATTTAAACCCACTGGACTACAAGATATGGCAATATTTGGAGGAAAAAGTCTGTGCTAAACCTCACCCGAATTTGGAGTCTCTCCGAGCATCTCTGGTTAAAGCAGCGGCAGACATAGATATGAATGTGGTGCGTGCAGCGATCGATGACTGGCCGCGTAGATTAAGGGCATGTGTTCAAAATGGGGGAGGGCATTTCGAATAATGTAAATAAAATTATATTGTACATTTAATGACCTTTCATTTCATATATAATTTTTAAATAATTGTCAAAAGGCGTATAAGTTATTACATCAAAAGTTTGTGACAGAACTTATGACCCGACTAAGTATATAGTAATATCAATTAAATAGTGGAGAAGTACTGTTATTTTTGAGATTTCTAATGTGATGTCGCAAATAATTACATTTTTTCCGCTTACATTGCAAACGCAGGCTGAACCCTACGAGTTTAAAACGTTAACGTTTAACTTTTCAGAATTATTTGGGCAGAAAGATGTAATTTTGTTTTAACTTAATATATTATATTAAGTACTGGTTTACATTGTAACACAGAATAGTAGTAGTTTTAATCGTGAATAGGAATTAAGTAAACGCACTAAAAAAGTAAAGTCGTGACTTTGTAATGTTATGACGCATCATAAGTGCTAGTTCGTGATGAGAAAGTCAGAGATACGGATACTTGATTATATTTGTTATTTTTTTTATTTATTTGGCTCACCAGCAATTGAGTTTCTACACTCAAACAATTATGGATTTCAATGAATCAATTAGGGTGTAGTGTATCAATCTCTTACAGGTAAGCACACCATGCAATATAAATATAGGTAATAAAGTTATTTGTCATTCTACGGGCTCCGGTACAAACGAAAAACCTAACCCTATTACTAAGATCCCGTTGTTCATCCTGTCTGTCTGTCTCCGAGATACCATGTATATATAGGTATAAATAATAATAAGTTTATTTATTCAGATTACTGAGATCCATTATGAATTAAATTAAAAACAAATTTAATATGCAGTAAGTCCTATGTACTAATTTCCACATTATGGGACAATCAAGCTTATCAGCTATAGCACTCAGGATAGTGTGGCGACTTCCACGCAGCTGTCTGATGAAAGACACCTTTTGCGCCTAACGCAGTGAAGCTATCAGTATGAACATCAGCAAACATTCCTGATGCATTACAGAAACGCATTGTTGTACTGGACCCGCAGAGCATTGGCAGCCTTCTGGGTGTAGTTGAAGTCTGTGACTTCCCGTGTACAGCGAGGTGCAATACGCCTTGAACAAAGTTATTTTGCTAGTATCCATGCCCAAGTAGCACAGAAGCGCTGAATAGTAGCTGAATCACTGTTCACAATGGAATTTTAAGCTGAATAAACCTGCTGAATAATAGCGTTAGAGGCGCCTACTCAGGTGATATAACTCTGATTTGGGCACAAATTAATCAGCTGTTAGCTGAATAATGTAGCTGGTTGCACTATATCAGCGTTATTTGAGCATTATTAAAGGTAACAGTCGCCCCAAGAGCTGAATAATGGCTGGTTATCAGGGTATGCGTTACCTTTTATACACTACAAGGGCTGAATAATAGAGTACTTGTTACCTATTTTTCAGCACAAAATACACTCCAGGATATTAGTAACTCTTTGAAGGAGCTGACAATTCACAAGTAGCAAAATTGTGAACAATTTTCACCCTACTACTTAATATTATTTTGACATCTTTTCTGTGAACCATTTTGTAAAGTGTTTGTGAGAAATATAGAATAACGGTAAGTAAAACTTTGTTTTTCCTCCATGTCCATGAAATTCGAATGGGAAAGAGAGTTTATTGTCAAATACTATATAATTATAGACGAAAATTTTCACGCGCTCTCAAAATATCACTGTTTATTTGAAAATTATAGTATAAAATAGGTTGATGATATAATATTATAAAAAAAGTCTTTTTATTTTTCCTTGTAATTTGACAATACGCTGTTTACGTATAAAATCATTACATTTTCTATTCAAATTTGGTTGTTATTTTCTTTGACTAAATAGAAACAAATTATTATAATATTGTATGTAGATAGGTTAGAATCTAAAAAATGGCAGACAAGCAATGTGTACCTTAGTAACCACAATCAAACGCCATGAGCTGTTTAAGTGTCCACTCGTGGTACATAAATCAGTAATGAGCTGTTATGATTGGTTCTTGTGTTACACAAGTCAGTTACAGATTCACGTAATGCTTGATAGTGGATAACATGTATGCAAATAACTGTAGGTAAAATCTGCAGACATTTTAGGGATCCGCGGATTAAGCCACATCATCATCACATCATCCTATATTTTTTAGATTAGCGTATGTTAATCATGTACCCACCTAGTAAGTATCAAAGTTTTCTCGACCAAAGTAGATATAATTAGGTAAAACTTTAAACAGAGTGGTCATTGTGAAATGAAATACTTAGGTAAGGTACCTAAGTACCTACAGTTTGCGTGCAGTCAGAGTCAACCCGCCCTCCTCGCCTTTGACACACCTCGCCTCGCTATCCTATCGGCCGATGTGCGACGGACCGCAGTCGAGTGTGTATCGCGAATTGGACATAACGTTACTTTCATAGTTTAATTTGTGCACAGACGTAATAATTCAATCTTAAACTAATTCAGTTGGTACGTCTTATTTAGTTTTATGCATACAGTCCAGACAGAGTAGATAGGTAAAAAAGAAATTACGTACATTATACCTATTTAATTATCAATTGTTTTTCTTTTCAGAGAAGTATTATGGCTTTAAAAATAGTACAGACGATCGAGTACGATGTACCTAAATTGACCATCGTTCCTACGCTGTGGGAATCAAAAGGGATTGTCCGCTGGCCACCAAAAACTTTAAAATATGCATCTAAATTAATAAAAGACGGTCATTCTAGTCCAGGACCAGAATGGTACTCATAAAAATGTGTTGTAAAAAGAAATTTTATACCTACTTATGATGAGGCAGATAAGGAATTGCGTCGAATGCAACAAAATACGGATACCGACGACAATACCCACTGCAGCGTGCCGGAAACATCGGATCCATATGCCGCTGATGGCGAAATAAATTTCTAATAAATAAATATGAATAAATGTAATAAATAATTCTGAATAAATTCATTGATAATTTTTGACAGATCCTTTAAAGCTGTGTGTGCAATATTTTTTTCAATGGCTCATTTTCTTATATTTTCTCGAAATTTTTCTTTTTTATCATAATTTCTACATATACTGTCACTGTCTGAACTTGCAGAACAGTTAGATCTATCTGACCATATATACTCATTGTCATCACTGCACAATACGTTACTACTATCTTTTAACATTCGCTGTATACTTGAAGAGTTTTGTACATCCAAATCAGCACGTGCTTTTACACCAACATTTTCGGATACGGAACCCTCCCGTTCTAAAATTTCATTCACACTTGGACCATTATTTGCAAACCGTGTAGCCTGTTCAATGTTCACTGCATAATCTGTATTTCTGTTCAGAATCCACAAATATTCTGCATTAATTTTTCGGCGTATTCCGCCAGTCCTTTTTTTATTTTTCCACATATCACAAATTCACAATATCGTAAACGACGCAATTAATATACTTATACCTACGAAGTGCTGAATAATGAAGTCTTCAAGGTCTTATTTAACGGCACTAGTAGATTAATTGTCAACGATAGTACAAGTATTCAGCTCTCACGCAGATTAAAGGTAACATGTAAGCTAATATAGAGCAGTTTGCTTTAACTTAGCATCATATAATGTTCACCCATAGTGATCATGTGGCCTTTATAAGAGCTATTATACGATTGCGTGTATCAAGCTGATTAACATTACACAAATTCCACTGTGTGCAGCAAAAGGCATTATATCTTTATTATTTGAAGCCACAGAATAACTGATTACATTATAGTAGCTCACGTGTTCTTTATTAAAATGCAAGTGGTCTAAGGGTACACTTGTGGTCTTCAGTTCAGAATATAGTTTAGTTAAAGTCCACAAAAATCCTTTAAATTGCTTAAAGCTGTACAATACTGGACTTGTTACCCATATTAACGCTGCAAGCGTTACAGTGTGGTCTCCGTGACACATAATAACGTTCTTATTCAGGCAAAAGCTCACTTTTCACCTCTTGCAGGTCGAGTGTACTGTAATAACTCTTCATAAGTGCTTAAGTTACCGATGTTACCTCTTGTGACATCTTATAATGAAGTTTTGTGCTACTTGGGTGGGCAGCGGCGATTGCTTACCATCAGGTAATCTTTTAACTCCTTTGCGTGCAGATTCTATAAAACAAATTGTTACGTGTGCAAACTACATACGTGTGTGTGAGCACAGAGTAATAGATTGTTTACCAAAATCTATTGAAGTTATTTCCTGCTTTGAGTTCAAACCCGTGAATATATCATTATAAACATAACATTTCAACTATTTTGAAATATTTATAAACAGCTTTTCCGACGTGAGAGATCAAAAGAAGAGTTTATCAATAATGTAAAGTAAATATTAAGAGTGTACAGGTTTTTTTAATAACTTATATAATTATTTATGTAGGTTAAATTAAGGGGCATATTTCTCTACAACATATAACTAATAACGCGGGTATTAAAGCGAAAAAAAGACATATTATATATTTCATATTTTACAGCCTGCTTGCGACCACGACATGTGCAACCAGATCGAAACGTCAAGCCTACCAAAGTAGGTATTCAAATAATTATTTTTCGCGTTAAAACCCGCGTAATTATATGTTGTAAGCATGAAACGCAAAAGTTTAAAAATATTTCTCTACGTCAGTCATAATTTGGATTTCATATTTTTACAAAAGTCATAGTGGAAAATCTGACTTAAGAAACAAACCCGGTAAACCTCTGGGTTGACAAACTTATATTCTATTTTGACGTAACGTACTTATTTTTGGTTGAGTTGGAATAAATGATTTTGACTTTGTTTCAGCCAGCTGCTGACGCTTATGAATATTTGACCGACAAGATTATTTTGTGAGATTTATATACATATATAGGTGCGAAAGGTATGATGATTGCATTGCCTGTTAACTAAATAAAGAATACAACATCAAACTAACTGCTGCAAACTTCAAATAATAGCATGTTTAAATAAACCAAACAATATTTAAATCTATGTCTTAAGTCATTCAAAATTTATCCTCTTAAGAAAACCACAAAAGAGTATACATATGTATAATAACTTGTTTCTTTAGTGACAATAACTAAACTCATTTTGTAATGTCAAAATCGAAAGTTTTCAATAAGCTATGCGCGGCAATGTGTGTTATTAGATAAAGATAAAGATAAATTTATTTGTATAAACATGTGTGGGTAACATTATACATATAGATGCAAATGCAGATGGTAAGGTGAAAGCTCTAATGTTTCAACATGTTTTGCCACAGTTGGCGTACAAAATAATAATAGAATTAGGTAATAAACACTAATAAAGAGACAACTAAAGTTAAAAATATGAAACAATCAACTATTATCATTTAAAAAATCCTTGATACGATAATAACAATGTTTAATAAGGAAATTTTTCAGTTCTCTTTTGAATAAATTATTGTTATTAATATTTTTTAAATTATGTGGAATTTTATTGTATATTATAGGTGCCATACAAAACACACTTTTATGGACAAGTGCTGTTTTCGCGGAGTGAGGCTGTAAATAATGCTTATATTTCTTGCGTCTATTTCTTACAAAATTATCTTCCAAAAGAGGAAACCAGTGAGGGTTATTTCTTACAAATAAAGCTATTTCTAATATGTATAGTGACGGAAGTGTCAGTATATGGTACTCCTTAAACAGTGGTTGACAGCTGTCAGTAGTTTTAATCCTGAACATGGCCCGGATACAGCGCTTTTGCATTTTAAATACCATATCAGTGTTTGTCGAGTTTCCCCAGAATATTAGACCGTATCTAAGCACCGATTCTATCAGCCCATAATATGCCGTCAACAACGCATCTCTTTTTACTATTGATGATAGTTTATACATCAGATAAGATAGGTTACTTATTTTTGTACAAAGGTCTTCAGTGTGACATTTCCAATTGATTTTATTGTCGATTTTTAAACCAAGAAATTTTGCTGTTTCTACTTCTTTTATTACGTTATTTTTATATATTACTTTAAATTGAATTGAAGTTTGAGGTCTTTGGCTGTAATTCATTACATTTGTTTTATTCATATTTATTTTTAAATTATTATTGTCTAACCATGTTATTACTGAATTTAAGGACTCATTAATTTCGGATTCAAATAGCTTTTTATCTTTACATGTAATATTGATTGTGCTGTCGTCTGCAAATAAAATTAAAGGTTGCACAGTTGCACGAGGGAGATCATTGATGTAAGTAATAAATAGCGTGGGCCCCAGTATGCTACCTTGGGGAACACCGTACCTAACATGTCTTACTTGTGATTGATATTGTTCTTCTTTTTTGGTTTTTGAGTTAAATTTTGTTATTAGTGTTATTTGTTTCCGATCAGATAGATAAGATTTAAATAACTCTAAGACATTTCCTCTTATGCCATATGCCTCCAGTTTACTAGCTAATATTGTATGATCAACATAATCGAAGGCTTGTGTCATGTCGCAAAAGATTGAACATACAGGGGTGGTTTTGTCAATCGCGGACATTATATTTTTCAAAAACTCGAAAACAGCCATATTTATATTTTTATGTTTTCGAAATCCCTTTTGTTCGTTGCATAAGATATCGTTATTTTCTAAATAATTATTTAGTTGTATATTGTAATAAGTCTCCAGGATTTTTGAAAAGACAGAAAGAAATGCAATTGGTCTGTAGTTTTCGACTAATTCTTTGTTATCCTTTTTCAATAATGGATTAATAATTGCTATTTTAAGATCTTTTGGAAATATGCCTTTTGTAATAGTTAGATTAATTATATAGCATAAATGATGACATATATAACCATTTACATCCTTAACTATTTTCGTTGAGATCCCATCATAACCAACACTTTTTGTGTTTTTTAGGCCATTTATTATTTTAAATACGTCAATCGGTGTACAGGGAGCTAAATACATTGAATTAAGTCTAGAATTAATAAGGGATGTTACTTTTTTACCGGCACCTGGGATAGGTTTAACTTTGTCAACAAAATAATCGTTAAATGTGCTAGCTATTTCGGTAGGATTTGTAATACTTTTATTTTGCATTTTAATTTTTTCTATGGGTTCTCTTGGTAAATTTGACCGTGTTTTATTAATAATTTGCCATGTTGTTTTTGATTTGTTGTCCGATGTTTTAATTTTGTAATTATTTTGAACACACTTTGTTAGAGTTATAATTTTTTTCAGTAATTTGGAATATCTGATATAATTGTTCTTATTTGTTTTAGTTGGTTTTTGTCTAAATTTCCATAACAATAATCTTTTTTTCCTGCTACAAATTTTGATTCCGCGCGATATCCATTTACATTTATAGTTAACTTGTACCTTGGTTATTTTTTGTGGAAAGCACAAATCATAGAATAATTTAAAATTATCTATAAAATATGAATATGCACTATCAGTGTCGTTCATGGTATACAATTCCGAGAAAGAAAAATTTTTTACGCACATTTTAAATTTATCAACGTTATCTTTACAATAGTCTCGTTCCGTTTTATACCAGTATTTAAATTTTAAAACCTTTTTTATCGGGAGTTTTATTAATTGGGCTGTATGATCTGATAAACCAAATTCCAATACTTCAGTCTTACATTGTTTTTTAAAATCATGAGCAAAGTTATCTATACAAGTATGTTGTAGTTGTTGTTGTAGTATGTTGTGTGTCACGTTCTCAAACATTAAAGCTAGATAAAATTAAATATTTCGTAAAATCAACCAATGATATTATACAAAGAAAGGAAAAAAATTTAGTTAAATATAAAACAAGGTGGCAAAATGGCCATGCGAAACGGGACATTTCAGCATAAGTTGGGCTCGGTGAGAAACCAACAATGGTTTTCAGTTGGAAACCTTGCATAGTATTGTATTTATTTTGTAACTAACGACCCGTCCGGTTTCAATGCTAATACTAAATTGCTTCGCTATTTAATGGATGTTATTATACATATAAACCTTCCTCTTCAACCACTCTATATATAAAAAAAAACCAGCACCAAAATCCCTTGTATAGTTTAAAAGATTTTTGCACACATAGGGATATAGGGACAGAGAAAGCGACTTTGTTTTATAATATATAGTATGTATCTATGTAGTGATACAATCAAAACCGTGATCAAAACAATATTTTCCCAAAGAATGTATGGAATAGTTACTTAAATAGCCGGTTTAAGCTTTTCCACCTACACGTTACAGTCTCCCACGGACTGTGGTTAGCGTTAACTAATGTCCAGGATAACTGCACCTGATCTTACGGGATTTATAGTTTTGGGATTACGCTGGGAATATAAACAGGTGACGTTACTAGTTTTAATCCCTGCGTTGGTAGGCGAAGGTGCTTAAACATTGTAACGAATACTTTTAACCCGGTTGGTTATTCGCTGTATCAGCGAATAAGTGGGAGTAAGTATTGCTACACAATTGAGTACTTTTACTAAAATAAATTGTTTAAGGCATATTTTGCAATAGTCAGATAAATGTTATCTGAGGAATAAAATTGTTGCTGTCACTGTCTTATACAAACATTCTGACGCGACAGCATCATAATTATTCCCCAGGTAACTTTTATCTAACCATTGAAAAATCAGCCCTGAGACTTCTCAATACAATCAAATGTTAACAAATAACCGCGCTTACATTCATTGACAGACTCACAGAAAACTGGTATGAAGCAATCACAGCGGTTTGTTTTGCCGTGTGAGAAAGGTTATCGCTGGCCTAATCCTTCCCGTCCCCCAATCTCTCCCGTACCTCTAAATTATAAATTTCACAATCCCTAATTTCTGAATGATTAACAATGCACTTGTAACTCCTCTGTTGACCATGGGCGTAATTCGAAACTTGAAATATTTTTAAGATTATAAGGAATTGTATATTTCTAGATGTGGTACTTCTCGTTGAGTGAAAATATTGCCGATTTTACACTTTAGGTAATATTTCCAAAAAGGCATTGATTACATATTCGTCTATGTATGTACTAGTATTTATCTACCTGAAACTGGATATATCTTACATATTTTGTTTATTTTCCTTTTTAGTGTCTGTGACTCAGGCGATGTGTGATTACATTTTTGCGGTTAAATTGGGACTTTTGTATCACAACTCAGACGACCTTCAATAAAAGGTGTGGTCATTCAATGTACCGCGAGGAATGAAGAAGCCATTTATCAGCGATCAAGATTCACTATCCGCTGAGCAAAGTGCTGTTATGAGTGCAATAATCATTTTAAATATTTTCAAATGCTTTTGTGTCAAATTTTGCTGATTTTTTTGTAACTTTTTTGGGGAGAACCTAGTCCTAGGTTCTCATCCGTTTATTACCTTGCTGTAACCACTTTGCTTGCTACCTTTAGCCCCAGTAAGGGACACTGTGTCCTCTTATAGACCTGCTCCGGAGCAATAAGGCGCTGACCTACTTACTATCTACAAACTACAATAGACGCTCTGAGCGTCGGGGATCGAAAGACGATTTCAGGCGATTTCACTGAAAACCGGCGAAGGTCCAATCCTTCCCCTCCCCAATCCCTAAATCCCCAAAACCCTAATCCCTAAAAGGTCGGCAGCGCACTAGTAACTCCTCCGTTGCGGGTGTCTATGGGCGGTCCGAGACGAAAGGATCGTTTGCCGATCTATTACATAAAAAAAATATGCTCGGTATCGTTGTTATGACTTTGCAATAAAAAAAAACCTACAATTCGATAACATTGACCCAGTTTCCACGCACAGATACATACAACAACTTCACCCTTTTACATTAGAAAGAATATGAAATACTAACCAGCATGTAATTTTATACAGAAACTAATTAGTAAGTTCATTAAAATACTTCATGACCATATTAGGTGGACCTCATTTCTGTGTAGATACAGCATAAATAAATGGGAATGGTCGCCTTATTTGGCGCAGATATTAAAGCTAATGAACAGACAGCCGATTAGGTTTTTTGCCAGGTCAACAGTTAGATAGGAGCAGTGGTATAGTACTTAGATAATAAATAAATATGGTTTAAGTTGAGATTTAAGACATAATATAGAATTACCTATATAGGGCTGTATTACTCACCGTAAATCGTATAAGAAATAACTTTTGAACAATGACTGTTCGAAATACCACGTTATTTGTATGGAATTAAAACTTTGCTCCACTTAAGGACTTTCTCATGTGACGTGGGTGGGTTTTACAAATATACAAATTTACATAGACTTTACTTCCAGACTCGGAACAACAATTTGTTGATTATACGAAGGATTCCGTGTGGGAACCGAACCTGCGCCGCATTGAAGGCCGGTCGGCCGTGTTAACCATGCAGTTAACTACTACGTACCTAAACCATGGAATATGCATAAAAAAATAAAACCTTTTTATGTTATAAAAGCTTTTGGGTATAAGGGATTTTGAGATTGAATAATGGGCAATAAAAGATAGGCACGATAGACTCGCCACGCCACGGATAGAAGAGCGTGGGCGTGAATTGCGACAGTCGCCGAGTCGCGTGTCGCGGAATGCTGCTCATGAATATGGGCCTCTAGCATGGCTTGAAACTAGTCGAGTATCTCGTCAAATTATTACGTGAGTAAGCCGAAAACATAATGATTAATAGAGAATGAATTATATTTAATGTTTGATTTATGATGAGGATACAGCGAAACTGATAAGTGTTTGTGGGTAAGTGGCCAAGAAATGGATATTCGATGCTGGTTGGAGCCACATCTTTGCTGTTCTGGATCTGAGGGTGATGTTTGGAGAAATTATATATTTGTAAACATAACGTTGTCATGGTGGCCTGGAGGGTTTGAAACCAGTACCAATGTATATTATGTACTTCCTATACATATAATTCCCACATACATACGGTGTAGGGAAAACATCGTAAGGAAACCTGGATTTATAAATTCTAATTGTAAATTTGAAGCTTTGAGCAAGTGGATTTCTATAAGGCCGTGGTATCACTCCAGTCGAACCGACCCATTCGAGCCGAAGCATGGCTCTCCCACACGCTTTATGCCCACATAAAGCGTGTATTAAACGAACTATATCGGTTATGACCATCTTCTGGAAGACAGACAAAGAAACAATACAAAGGTCACAGTGGACCGATGATGTGATGTGAAACACAACCGCGACTTAGGAAGAACCTCAAGGCATTTTTTGTTCAAAAGTAAAATAGTTACAGTGTCAGAAATAACTATTCTATTTTTAACTTCATGTCCTATATAAAATAATGAAGTAAATGCGATAATGTTGGCGTGGGCGGCTGTAAATTGAAGCTGTTTATGCAGTGAGGAGACCTTCGGTCCGTGTTGTGTGGTCCTCAGGGAATGCTGTGACATTTGCACGTAATACACCATAAATGTTATAGTTATTGTGACGTGTTCTGCAGTCAATATTGGAGATAATATTAACTATGATAGTAAAATATGGCAGTTATGTAACTGGTGTTTATGTAAATTGGATTTTATGTCGTTATGTTTTAAGATGAAAATTAGAGTTAGTAGGTTTTTGGTTTTCGTTATTGTCACCTCAATAATCTAAGTGTGATGCAGAGACTTATTACAAAAAAAAAAAGATATACTCTCGTTTTATTTGTTTTTATTTTTAATATTTGTTTTTTTTGCATGATACATTGTTATATACTAATAATATTTTGTTTTCTATTTTTTTTACATTCAGCCATTTTTTCCGTGTGAGAGGAGACTTTTGCTCAGTAGTCGGGACTTATAGGCTGATGATTTTTGATTTTAAATTTGCACTAGCAACTCCTTTGGTATTGCGGGTGCATACCACAGCGATTGCTTACCATCAGGTAATCCGACTGAACCTTTGTCGCCCTGTTACACAAATATAATTCGATACTTTGGAAAAAAAATTAAAACATGTTTTGCACTAAACGAGTTAGTCCGAAACATACGGTTTCAATTTCATAAAAAATAAGATATCAAGTATTGGCGGACACAGTTACGAATCCTCAGTCGACAAGTTTAAACAGATTAGTGTTTAATTCGAATAGCTCTCGATACTGTGCCTCGAGTTGTGGCGGAGTCTGCGTCGATACGAGGACATGAGGGGAGTAAATATTTGTACGGAGTCAAGTCAACAGCTTTGTCGGCTGTACTTTGTAGTACTTGAATCATTGTGCTGTTCAATGATTTAAACTGCGATATATTTATTGTATATATTTTGTATAGTATACATTTTCATATATTTTAATTTTATATGCTTTGTATTTAACCGACTCTTACTCGCGGCGTCGCTCCCGTCATTTGACTCTACCTACCGTAGTACCTTCCTCTACCAACCCTACTCTTCCTACCCTATTCTAGCTACTCTACTCTACCCACCCTAATCTAGCTACCTTGCTCAACCTACCCTACTCTACCTACCTCCTACGAGTTTCTACCTTAGCTACCTCCCTACGAGTTTTCAGCCAAATCGGTTCAGCCGTTCTTGAGTTAAGTATAAATAGTGTAACTAACACGACTTTCTTTTATATACATACATACCAATAACATAGATATAGATAAGACATTTTTTTAAAGATAGGAAGTAGATACATTATCCGAAGATCCGATACATTTATCTCCAAATTTCTCAATATTTCAATCCTTAACTTCCAATAGCGTCGATTGCTCACCATGACAATATCGGTCTGCGCGTTTATCCGGAGAAAATACATAGTAAGACCTTAAAGGATTACACTGAAGTGGCAGTACTTAATCAGATTAGTATTGGTCAAAAACCGATGACCGTTGGGGTAAACGTTCTCTGGACTAGAAAAAACGTCTAGGCAAACTTAGTGTAGGCAAGACAACTACAAGCAGACTGTGCAACCAGGTCTAAACGTCATACCTATTTTTCAACAAGTTTGAACAGATTAGTGACCTGGCTGCATGCACAATCTGCTTGTGACCACGACCTGTGCAACCAGGTCGAAACGTCAAGCCTACCAAGGTACCTATTTCAGCAAATATTTTTTACGTTAATTCCCGCGTAATGATACATATGTTGTAAATTTTCAGCAGTTTATGGAAAGGCTGTGATGATCATGGAAAATAAAAAGGCATTTTATAAATCACATACAGTGAACTAATAATGTGTGTGAGTAAACAAATGTTATTACTAATAACTATTAGTAGTAATGAAATAACTATTAATCTTGACAATCAATAACTTCACACAACTCTATAACTGCTCATTAATGAATCTGTTCGTGTATTATATCATGGTTCCATGAATTGGCTCGGTTGAAATGTTATTAACACGGTTAATTTACAATAATATTAGTTTATTCATAGTTATATATATAATAACTAGCTACCCTCACGTGGTTTCACCCGCTGCTCAGCTCCGTTTGATCGTAGCGTGACCTTTTATAGCCTATAGCACTCAGGAAAATTGTAGCTATCTACCAGTGAAAGAATTTTGGCAATCCGACCAGCGGTTCACAAGATTACCCCCTACATATAAACTTACGAATTATACCTCTTTATAATATTAGTACCTATAGATAATTTAACAAGTAAGATAAGTTGCTTACTTACATACAACTAATAAAAGCACATTAGTGTGCAATATTTACTTTTTAGGTTGTAAGTTGTATTGCTTTCAATTAGCAGAAGTTTCTTGAATATTTTTTATAAGATAGTTCGGGAAACTTGCTAATGAATTGTCCAATTAATAGTAGGCAATCGTCGCTGCTCCTTATCTAATGAAACATGGCAGCGCACTTGTAATTCTTTGCGAATTACAAGTTTCAATTTCTTCGTTGTAATGAATTTAAGGATTGGGGTTGGGAGTCCAATCCGGGAAGGATTGGCCTTTCCTGTTTGGGCTTCTGGTAACCTCACTTGCATATACAATGTTTCACGCTGGTTTTCTGTCAATTCGTTTGTGGTAATGGGCACAAATACACAAAGCCGGGGATTCTTATGCACTTGATTTGCAAGCTTGGAGGAGGTGAAAGTGAGTTTGGTTTTAGACAGTAAGAGTCTGACACCCCAACTTGACACCTCAGTTAGGGCAAGAAAATGAGTTAAGCCTTTGACTGCCGACAGAAATCTATTGAGGGTATATCCTCCACTAGCGTAGGTCATCGGTGACATGCGTGGCGGTTAACGTGTTAATAATTTTCCAAACTTAAAAAAATACACACGAAAAATTCGATATTTATAAATCTCAATAATAACATATCCCACTTAGAATTACACACACGATTACAAACCTAATACACACTACTCAATTGACTTGCAAAATCCTTCACACCAACTTACACAAATCAAATCAAATTGAATCGTAAATACATGTGGATAATGATTATATTACCGCTATCAATTAGCGGCTGACAGAAATAACGTTTGCTATAAGCAATTAAATACCGATTTATTTCAACACATCGGTAACAAAGTATTAATTAATGTTCTCGACGAGAGATGGGACAGCTCTGGAGTTGTGTGCGAAGTGTCCAAGTGTTGTGTGTTTACTTATTTATCTTGTGAAGTGGGAAAATGTTGCTTTAAGTGTCGTTCATCTTCTTGTAAGAAGTTTCAGTAGCAGTGCGACAATCGCCGCCTCGCGTGTTCGGAATGCTGCTCATGAATATGGGCCTATAGCATGGCTTGAAACTAGTTGAGTTCCTCGTCAAGTAATTACGTGAGGAAGCCGAAAACATAATGGTTATTTTAGTTTCAAGTGATATTAAAAATATTACTCAATACTTAGGTGCTAGGACGACAAACGAGTAGACTTGTAGTTATTACCGATTGGTAAGCAATCAGTGCCGACTATGGTCACCCGCAACAACAGAAGAGCTACGAGTGTGTTGCCGTTTTTTGGAGATTAGGGATTTGGAGATTTAGGGATTGGGGTAGAATTGGGCCTCCGGTAACCTAACTCACAAGGTGAAACACAACGCTGTAGTTGTTTCACGACGGTTTTCTGTGAGGCCGTGGTATCACTCCGGTCGAGCCGACCCATTCGTGCCGAAGCATGGCTCTCCCACACTTAAATATATTGTTATACAAGAAGAATAACTAGTTTCAATTCTACTACGAAGTTAATGTGTTTCGTAGAATGCGTTATGTAGCACTACCCTTCCCGCCAGCAAATAAACGCACACGCAGCAAGGATACAATAAAAACACAGCACACACAAACAAACACTGACAAAGCACACTCAAGTCACGTGTTTCGTTCCTTCACGCACTTTCACACACACACACACACACACACACACACACACGCACACGCACACGCACACGCACGCACGCACGCACGCACGCACGCACGCACGCACGCACGCACGCACGCACGCACACACACACACACACACACACACACACACACACACACACACACACACACACACACTTACGTTCATCCCCAGGGAATACCAACAAGGGAGATATACCAACGGATGAGCCTTGAAGGCCGTGCTTTGAGTACTAGTTGAGTACGGATTTCCAGTTAGAAACGCCTAATAATATACAGGTAAATAAATACTGTCCACCTACCAATATGGACATCCTAAAAGAAAGTTTGTGAGAATGTACGGATGTATGTTTGTATGTTCATATCGAAAAAATATCTCCATTACAAGACACATAAAAAAGTGTTACTTAACCCTGTTTAAAATAACACGTTTTCTCGATAAAAGAGACATACACGAGGCAAGTAAAAAGGATAAAATCTCAAACATAATACCTATAGAGGGTGCTAGAAATTCCGTATTCAGTTAGTGTTACATTACAGTCGCTGAAAAACTTTATAAAACCTCTGAAACGAGTGTACGGTACACAATAAAGGGTGTCCCAACTTTTACACGTGATCCTTTGAAAGAGACTCCGATATCCAATAATTTGATGACACCTGAGCACTACAAGTACATACCTACGTCAGACGTTCTCAACTATTTTTCGAACATTGTTTTTTTGAGTAGTCAAAATAAAACACAAAATACACATAGATATGCTCGATATTAAAGCAAAGCTTAAAAATTATTCAAATTAAAATTTAAATGAAAATTTATCGGACAGTTTTACTCTCTTCTGTCTCCTTCTTCATTAATTCCCCATTCCTTCCGTCCTTTTTTTTATACTTTAAAAATTTAGAGACTTTTATAACGCACAGCGTATGTCAGTCCCATCGTACCCTAAGACAAGTTTGTTTCGGATTCAGCGGGAGGAAACGCCCGAGTGTCGTCATTGTGAGGACCACCTAGAGGATACGGTGGAGCATACGGTAGCGGTATGCCCTGCCTGGGCTGAGCACCGCCGTATCCTCAGGGAAGTGATCGGCGGCGGCGACCTCTCGCGCCCGGCCTTAGTCGAGGCCAAGGTGCGGAGTGAGAGGAACTGGGACGCCGTCTCCTCCTTTTGTGAAGCAGTCATGCTCGCAAAGAGAGGCGGCCCGCGTGAGGGAGCAATCCTCCTCCTCACGCCCCAGCAGCCGCAACTGGCGACACTACGGGCGTCGGGGATCGAGGGACGATCTCCGGCCACCGTAAGTATGGGCCTGCGGTCGGCGAGTAAGGGCAGCTCGCCGCCCGACCAGAACCAGGCCCGAGCGTACGGCGCGTAGCGTTCCGCGCGCGCCTCAAAGAGCCAATAGACCACCACAGACGGGGCCCTAAAGGGCTGATGTTCAGCCGGGGTTGCGGGGTAAGCGCAATGAGGTACCGCGACCTCGGCACAGAGCAGGGGAAGGAACAGGGGGGTTTTTAGTCAGTAAGAGTCTGACACTCCCTCCAGCCCGGCCCTGGGCGGGAGAAGTCATTTGATGATTTTCCACTCACAAAAAAAAAAAAAAAACATTCCTTTCTGTTTATTCGTACGTTACTCAGAAATTCAATACAAATGCATATGACGGCGCGTCGATTATTTAAATTGAATTTTGAAGGAGGTTTTAACACAATTTATCGGACGAGAGTGCAAAGAATCAGTTCTGCGTGCGCATTATGTTGAGGAGCGAGCGCTGTGACTCTCATATGAGACGGATCGCCGACGTCCGATATTTTTATAGTTTATTTATTCGGTCTGATTATAAAATCCTACGCCCTGCGATGGACTGTGAAGACGATAATCGGGATATTGATGTTTGTACCAACCCCCCGGTGCCTTCATATAAATTGGTTCAAAAATAACCAAAATCTTTTTTTGAATCGGTTAATACATAGTTGTAATTAAAAAAGTTAAAGTATTAAAGGAACTCATTAGATATTTGTCCTTTTTTTTAAACAGTACTTAATGGTATATCTTGCAAACAAATATCTCAAGTTTTTCTAAAATCATATCTGTAAAGAAATCCCTGTGTACATCCCGTGCATGTTAAGTTAACAAGAGCAGCTGCAATCCTACTTAAGCGTTGCTGCGCGTCACACGTAAAAGTTGTGGTTTTACAGCGAGCCGGCCAAAGGTTGAGAGTCCCTGGCCTAGTTGCTGAGCGCGTGTGAAGTTAGTTCATCCCTTTGAACAAACTGGCTTTTCAAAGGAATTTTCCAGAATAAAACATGTTTAAGCTTAATTTTATATTTCAACTGAAATGTGTGATTGTTGATTCTTGTTTAGTAAGTAACTAGTTATTTTACTTTGTAGTAGATATTGATAAATAACACACAATAAGCCATCATCAGTCATTTTTAATATACAAATTAAAAATTACAGACAGAATAAAATATAAATGGTCAAGCGTGAAACCTTCTTAGTTTAAATCGTACTTAATAGATGGCGCTGGGTGATTCATACATTGATGTTTTCTTATAATTAGGTTAGGTCCCTCCACATTCTACCTCATTCAACTCTCTTTTCTTAGCATGTCTTATTTCCAGAAGTTCGAGATAGCTGCCTAGTTCCTCTTGCTTCCACCATGGATTCCCTAGCGCTGAATTCGGAACAGGTACTTCACAAAACTTTCGTTTTACGAAAAGTCTCTGCGTGAGACAGAATGTAAGGACGCCGTGGCTTTACTGATGCCACTCCTCACAGAGGGTTACATCAACCCCAAATGAAATGGACTGCTTGAGATGCATTGAAAGGCTGACATATATTATCCAAATAGGCAGGCCTTCGTAATGAAGAATGTGTCGGTTGTTCCTCCTATACATTGAGTATGGGTCATCTCTAGCAGCTAGCGTTAGTTTACGGCGATGATATCACGCTCATAAACGCTAAGTATGTAACATTTGATATTTTAACATAGGTAGCGTCACCGGGCGGGTGGGTATTGGTCGTATGCTTAAGGCAGGTTCATACTCTAGGAGTCGATTTTTAAAGGCTCTTGATGATGATATGATTTCAGAATCGATGCACAAGTCTATGTAAACTTTTTTTATGACCTAGGGCGGCAAGCTGTCAGACATATCAGCTGGTAATAAGCAATCGGCTCCATTGGGATCTGTGGATTGAGAGTATTAGGGATTGATGAGGGTAAGATCTTGGCTTCTGGTGACTACACGTTGGCGTCGTTTTCTGTATAGCCGTGGAAGTACTCCCATCCAGCCGACCCATTTGTGCCGAAAACAAAGCTTGCAACAAAAATAAAAAAATGGCGCGTCATTCAATCAATCTTTGTGTAACAGGGAAAACATAGTTCGCTGCCAACAGATAGCCACTAACTAGCGACCAGCCAACGTCACCAGTGTGTCACAACGTGATCAAAAACATAAAACCTGTCCTCGTTTATCATCTAAAGAGGATTTCTACCAGTTTTCCTGTTTATATCGATTACAACAAAAAAAAAAAACAATAAGTTGTACACACTAAGTGATAAAACATTTTATTACACTGATTTTTTGCAGAAATAATTCAAACTATTTTTTTGTATAATGTATTTTTTCATATGTTCAGCATCGTGATTAGTAAGTACGTGACACTCTACTATAGATCAGGAACTTAAGGCCTACTCAAAGTAAACGATGATTGTCTCTGAGCTTGTCAGACCTTTGGGACCTAGTTAAAAATATTCAAGCGTTGCTGCCCGGTTTCTCTTAAACTTACGGCATGGTTGGCTCTTAAAACGCCCGCGTGCAAGAGCAAGGACGGTCATAAAATGTACCGTCAACACACCGAAAAGCAGTATGATTATAAAGGTGTGTAACAAATTTGTGCTTTTCAAAATACGGTCTATCTACCTGCCAAAATTACTGAGTTTAAAGAAAAAAGAAAAAGTATAGTTTTTACTTGAAAGAGTAACAAACAACTATCCGTATAGATAAAACTTTTGCATTTGTATATTATTAGCAACTACTTATTTTGTATTCTAACTATCGTGATAATATTAATGAAAATAATTAGCTAAGTACCTACATGTTAATCGAAAAAAGCTCTTCTAATTTAAAGTTACAACGGAACTCTTATACATTTTTTATTGATTATCTCCAATTATTAACATGAGTGAGTCATTATTTGGAATAAAGTAGAGTCTACAAAAGAAACAAATAAATGAATTAGTTTAAATGTGGGAGAGCCAAGCTTCGGCACGAATGGGTCGGCTCGATCGGAGTGACACGTCTTCACAGAATACCAGCGTGAAACAATTACAGCGTTGTGTTTCGCCGTGTGAGTAAAGTTACCGGAGGCCCAATTCCTTCCCCTCCCGTATTTTTTCCCGATCCTGCAACCCTTATCCCCAAAAGGCAACGCACTTGTAACTCCTTTGGGGGTTTCCATGGACGGCGCCGATTGCTTCCCATCAGGTAATCCGTCTGCTCGTTTGCTGACTTATTCACTAAAAAGAAGTCGTTGTCCATTGGTATCTAATTGTAAAAGATTAATGCGCGCTGTGAGCACGCGTCCGGCCGCGTCTCTCTTACAAATAATACAATCAACAGGTTCCTCACACAACTCCATGAACTAATCAAACGGCCATTACTTAAATCTGTATTGTGTAATGTTTTTATTTACTTTTTTAAGGAGTTAGTTAAGGAGCCCGCATCTCTCATGCATGAGGATGTGGGTACGAAACCGGGAAGTACCAATGTGATTCTTTCCGAGTTATAAGTACTTTCTATGATTATTTAGACACCACTGACATACGGTGAAGGCAAATATCGTGAGGAAACCTGGACTTATAATTTCTAATTATAAGTTTGAAATTGTTTCATTGTTTCATTGATGATGATGAAGTCTTTTTTTTAGTTAAAACACGTTATAATTAGTTAGATGTCGTTATAGTTCGACACACGTCACTGGAATGGAGGATTGTGTTACTCGCTTTTAGGGGATTGCAAGGAATTTGGAGATTGGGAAGAGCAGGGGAAGCGCGAGGTTATAAAGTTACTGTCACCTACCTCGATTACAGAGTCAGAAATTGTTTTCTGTACTCACATTACGTGGCATTCATTTTTTCCCGTGTCATTGTTCGCGTGGAATAGTGACATCCTGCAGATTTTTGGCATAAAAACTATCCTATGTCCTTTCTCGAGTTCCAAACTATGTCTGTACCAAATGTCACACAAACAGGTTCAGTAGTTTAGACGTAAAGAAAAGACAGACAGAGTTACTTTCGCATTTATAATATTAGTTTGGATTAACAGCTATTTCTAATTTGCAAATCCTCAAATCCCTAATTCCCAAAAATATAATGTTATACGCAAACAAATATACAGCTGTGATATTTTTATAAGAAAGAATGACTTTTAATCCACATCCTTTTAAGAATCTAGATAGTTATAAATTCAAACAAAGAGAAAATTACTAAAACAAGCTTTGAACACCTGACAGTGATTGTTATCAATTATGGGCCTTTGTTATCAGCAGTATGTTAAGTGGACGGCCACGAGATGGCGTTGTTAGGCAATCAAACGGTATAATGGTTTAATTAAATATACACAGTAGCTGTGTGAATTGTTTTCCTAATTTATTTACGTTGTTATGTCGATTGAGAAGTTATTAGAGGTGGCTGGGCAACCGGCTGCCGCGCAACGTGTCGCGGGTTTGATTCCCGCACAGAACAACTCTTTGTGTGATCCACAGATTGTTGTTCCGGGTCTGGGTGTGATGTGTATGTTTATAAACGTTTTATTTAAAAAAAATGTATGTACCTACTTTATCCTTTTTGTAACATTAATCGAGATTTTTTAGATTTACTAAAAATAGTATCTCAATATGGCTTTGGTTCGAAATTGCCCAGAATGTTCTTTCTCGTAATTAATAAGGTTAAACTGCTCGGTCCCTATTTATAGTAGCATAAAGCAGTAGTCTTTTAAGAGAAATGGACTACACAACATATCTAGGTATTTTCCATCAAGCCAAAATATACTGACATAAGCGCGTTTAAACATGCATAATAATGTTTAGCTTTATAACATTAAATGAAATGTAATTAAAATAAATATAAAACATTTACTATCACGAAACTACAAACTCGTGACAGACGGACAGAAAAACAAACGAAAAGACGGAGTTTTAGTGATACAGTTTATTAATTTATTTAACTTTATAATATATATAACTTTATAATTTATTTAACTTTCCAAACTCGCTAGTCATGTATAAGCTATCAATGACTTCTGTGGTTTAGCATATACGAGTAGGTACAATTTAAAAACTGTATAACGTTCTAATTTGAACAATAACAAAAAAAAGTTTTTTTGTTTAAAAAAATGTTTTATGTAGGTATAATATTATCGTGTTACAAAATGTCCAAACTGATTATTTTACAATAGTAACATATCCATGTAGGTACAGTACCTATTGGAGATTTCACAATATCAAAAATTCATAAAGTTACAAAATTTATTCAAAAGAAAACTTCTTTGCAAGAGTATGTTCTAAGATAAGTTTTAACAACATGACTGTCGAGAAATGTACAAAATTCAAGTTTATGAAGTTCGTCTATGTTGATGAGATCTATATAATCTGAGATATGAAGCGATACAGTTAAAGTTTTAGGTTATAATCCAGTATTAAAATCCCTTTGTGTGATCCGCCAGTTATTGTTGTTAAACTGTGTATTGTTAAACTGTATATTTGTATGTACCTACCAACACGGAGAAAATGAGGTAAAATTCCTCATGTGGGATGGAATGAAGAAGAAAATAATTTTTGACAAATATTTCCTAACTTTAATTAAATCTTCTTGGTTTTATCCCATAATTTACACAGGACATTTCACTTAAATTCTTATTAAAACTATGCATTTCCGTGTAAAATACGATAGTAATCCTATAAATTATAATGGGGTAATTTTCAACCCCATTTTTGTAGCAGGAAGAAAGACGCACCCTTATAAAGGGCATGTAACTATCGCTACGCCGTAG
Organism: Spodoptera exigua; assembly: GCA_902829305.4. Taxonomy (NCBI): domain Eukaryota; kingdom Metazoa; phylum Arthropoda; class Insecta; order Lepidoptera; family Noctuidae; genus Spodoptera; species Spodoptera exigua. The sequence continues at coordinate 405,665 of LR824623.2, forward strand.
CTTTCGTGTAGTACACGGCTACAACAGGCTACGACGTAGTTCATATTTTGCTACGCGCAGATAACAATCGCTGAAACTTTACTCGACTTTGATGTCTTGTTCGATACGAAACTACGACATAATAATATGTAAATAAGTTTTAGAATATGTAGGTATGTTAAAGTTATAAGATATTTCAATAGTAAGATTTTTTATTTTAATATTGTTGGATTTGATTCTGATCGAAGTACTTTGAACGTTAAATAAATGCATTATTCTTTTAATATTTACAATGCTACATTTATTTTTCATCGAATCGAAAAATCGAATTTCGTTACAAGCTGGCTTTAGTCTGTCATTGAAAAGAAGTTATGAAACTGAAAATATAAAATGAAATATTTGGTTCTACGACTCAACCGAGCGTTTACAATACTAGTTGCTCAGTCTGCGCAGCTGCAGTATTCGGCTACCATGAAATATTTAGTTTTTTTTTGTGAGGGGAAAATCATCAAATGACTCGCGTCGAATGAGGTCGCGGTGCCTCATTGCGCTCACTCTCGTGGGTTACATGTGATGCACAGTTTGTTGAATGGGATCTTATTGTGATTTATAAGTAAACTCTTATGTTTTATGTTAACGCAGAAGATAACGCCATAGTATGGCAAAGTGTTTTTTAAAGAATATATTTATTTGTCTCTAAAGTTTGACGTGACTTCATTAAACATTAGTATACCAAGTACTGTATTACATTAAAGGAGTGATAGGAAAATAATATTTTACATGATGTAGGTTTTTGCTTGGCTGACCGAGTGGAATGGAGATAGACGCGATTGCTTGAGCCGATCATGTGTATTTCTCGTTGGTGACGCGCGGTCAAAAAAAAATAACAAAGCCAAACATATGTACTTAATTAAAACTTAAAATTGTCATTAAAAACATTCTAGATAAAATAATATAAACGTAAATTTTTGCATATAATAATATTATTTATTTACCTTTATAACAGCCCCCGTTCTCAGACAGAAACGTATTTCATAACATATTTGCAGTATGTAGGTAGTGTAAGGAAATCAACGCACAGTACTGGGAACTCATTCGTGTGTAGAAATTTAATACACGACATTATGTTTTATGCGATATTCTATTTGATTTCGGTCTTGTGTGGTTTATCCAATAACATTTGTGTTGTATTTGTAGTTTCCAAGAAGTGGTACACATTAACGCATAAAATCTATCCATATATCCAAGTTATCTTGGTCTCGTTTTCTACACCATTGTCCTATATTTAACGTTCAGTCTATACTGGTTTGCATATTCCTATTTTCCGTGGATTTTCCTATGTTATCCGGTTGTTCGAACAGTTGTTGTTTTATTAAAGCATTGGGTGATACAAGAGCCTACGGATGACCTGATGTTAAGCAATTGGGATCGCCCATGGATACTCGCAGCATTATAGTTACAAGCAGCATTTTGGGATGGATAACACCCATGGGATTGTAGATTGGGAATTTGGGGGATAAGAATACAATTGGTAATGGACAAGTGGCGAAGAAATTGGCTTCCGTTGTTTCAATTTCAAATTCTCAGTAATGGGCGACTACTGCTAATCTAAATATAGAATAATAAACGTGATGTTTAGGTTGGTTGCTCAAAATGTATTTTGCCAAGTGAGTGAGGGCGCCCAATTCTTCCTAAACCCTAAATCTCCAAAATCGTAATCTCCAACTGGCCTCTGGCAGACCAGCAATGCACTCGAAACTCCTCTAGTGATGCGGACGCAGATTGCTTAACATCAGGCAATCCACCAGCTCGTTTGCCGATCTTAATAAATATTTTTGTTTTATGTTTCGTTAAAAAAAATATACATTTCTGCCATTTACTTTGTGACATGAAAACATTTGTTTTGACAATAATTCATGTCGTAACTTCAAAAGTGTCGAATGACCAGACTAATCAAACTTTTCTTATTATAATAAATTTACTATTAGAGTAACACAACGACGTGTTATGATTACAACGTCAACTCGGATTACTGCTGACCCAATTTACAAAAACTTTTCATTCTCCCGTTCATTCGTTTTCAATGGAAATTGTAAAACTTCTTAACTAAATATAAATTAGTTTAATGTGTAAAATTTTGTTCTAAAGAAGAGGAGATTTTCGGAATTCTATTAAAATAACTTGGTTGGGGATTGTTCGAGTACTCGTTAATGGATGCTGGGTAATAAGATACGTAGAGCTTGTTTCTTGATAATACAACATTCTTTTTAAATGTTCGTCTTTTAGATTGAAAGAGTTGTCTAATGTTTTAAACATTAGACTCCTCTTTTTTCTTTTCATTCGTAATTCAAATTGCCCGCCTTAACCTCCGAGCCACCACGACGATTTTAATTGCGTCATGTGATTTTCATGCATGAGGGTGTGAACCTGGTTATTATGTGAATTGCGACTTTCTGTGATTATTACGCCAATACGCCACGAGCAAGCGTGGTCATAAATACTCAAACCTTCTCCGTGTGAGAAGAAGGCCTTTGCTCAGCAGTGGGAACGTCTAGGCTGATGATATATACGTATCTAATTAAAATACAATCCTTATAACGATTATATTGATTTGAGATACCGTGTTAAACTTGTTTTATCTGAATATTGAGAGAAAGAGAGATAGAGATCGCGATAGAGATAGAGATAGAGAAGAGAGAGAGAGAGAGAGAGAGACTAAATAGATTTGTAAATTTTCAATTTTTGCTTCAGATAACTATAACTTTATGATAATTAGTAGCAAACTTTGCAACAGTCCACTGTAGCAACCAAATATCACATGTTTGGTTAGTACCATGAAAAGCGGCTGAATTTAGGCTACTAAGCTATTTCCGGGAAATGTAAACATAAGCGCTTTCAGTCGTTTTTCACGTGACCCTAATCCCGGACTAAATGAAAAGCTGAAGTCGAAACATTAATGAATGCCAATTAGACTATTTACAGATACTTTGATGTCAAAATGTAGAATGGTTACATCAGCTACAATGATTAATATTTAAATGTATATTAGATTCTTTATGGTGAAGTTAAGCGTGGAAGAGCCTTTAGCCCTTAGCCTTTAGCACGAATGCGTCAAAGAGAGTGATACCACGGCCTCACAGAAACCTGGCCAATCCTTTCCCTACCCCAATCCCTAAATCTCCAAATTCTTAATCCCAAAAGATCAGCAACGCACTGGTAACTCCTCTGTTGTTACGGCTGTCCATGGGCGGCGCTGATTGCTTACCATCAGGTAATCCGCCTGCTCGTTTGCCTGCATTATAGTGATATGTTTTATTCGTGTTCACTTAAAATTTTTCTCGAAGTTTCTTAATTGAAAACTTTTTCAAAATGAATTTAGTTTCACCTGCGGCTACGATCGTCTCAACGAAATTAACAATATTATGTATATGTATATACATATCTACCCACTTTCAATTTCCCATTTTACGAAGCCACTTTCTTCCCGTGTTTCAACACACAAATTATGGAGATAGCAATATACAGGGTGCTTGAAAAGCGGTCGCGTAAGTACCTGTTGCCTGAGACATTGATTACAGGGTAATTTCAGAAAAGAAATATAAGCTTTTTACTTGTAATAATGTGTTGTACAATAGATCTATGTGCTTAGTGACTTATTATGGAAGTATAATTATGTTTATAATCCAGTATTTTGTAAGTTGTCAAATTCGAAACTTGTATTGAAATTTAAAGGCTATATTTCTCTATGGTTTTTTTGTTGATATCGCACACATAAAATACTTTTCAGGTAAAATAGCACACTTTTTTAAGAAAAAATCTTTATAAAAAATAAGGCATAAGTATATTTTAATAATTTAATTTTAAACTTACGAAATTTTAGAGTAGGCCATGAATACTTGCAATACTAGAGGCACAAGTGCATTACCGGTCGTTTGGGGATAAGGGAGAAACGAGAAAGAGAGAGAGAGAGACAGAGAGAGAGAGAGAGAGAGAGGGGGCGGAGCAGGCTTGGGCCATCGCCATGACCTTACTCACAACTTGAACTGTTTCTCGTTTGTTTGTATTTGTATTGTTTACTTCTTAGTAAGAGTGAGTTTGTATTTCTTAAGGCAGAAATATGAGATTGACCTTTAATACACATTTCTTCAACATTTTAGTATCTAGATGAAACATTGTCAACATACAACAAACATTATGTTATGTCTAATACTCGGAAGTTCTTTCACCTCGTTGTTATTTTTGTAACGTTAATCGTTAATAACAGTAAGAAAATTTTACGTATTGGGTGCATTTTTTAACCTAAGAAATAATTGCTGCGTGCGGGAATCGAACTCTCAATACTTTAACGTTTACCGAAATACCTCCCCAACCTTATTATATATAGTGTACTAGCCACTTGCCGCTTGGTTCCTTTTGATAGTAGCGTGATGTTTTTTATTGTCTGTAGCACTCAGGAGCATTGTAGCTATCGATCATTTAGAATTTTCTAAATTCGATTAGTGGTTCCAAAGATTACCCCCTTATACAAAGTTACAAATAACAAATGATGCCTCTTTACAATAATAGTATACACATTCTACGTGATATTATGTTTTTATGTAACTAAAATTATTAAAAAATAAAACTACTAAATTCATCCAAAACCGCTTACCACCAATATTTTCACCCCCTGTATACAGTTCTACGGAGTACGCAGAAAGGGCCTGTCGCTCACAGACAGAGAGGTCTCGCTATCTCATCGCGTTCCGTCACTCTCTGTCAGGCTCTACAAAGAATGTTAAACATTAATTATCTATTTTATGTTTGCCTTTGAATTTTTTATACCCTTTTTGCTTTTCTGGCTATAATAGTAAAGGGATTTGAATTCAAGATTAACAGGTTATGGAAAAGTCTGTTGTATAGTATATGTATAGTATCTTTAAAATTAAAATTTGCAATTAACCTATGTAAGTGTTAAGCGGGTGGCGAGTAAGGGTAGCTTGCCACCCGGCTAGAACCAGACCCTGGTACGCCAATCAAAGAGTCAATCATCCACCACAGACGAGGCTTATGTTCAACCAAAGTTGCTGGGCAAGCGCAATGAGATACCGCGGCCGCGGCTCAGAGCAGGAGAAGGAACGGGGGTGTTTTTAGTCAGTAAGAGTCTGACACTCTCTCCCGCCCTATCCTAGAAGTCATTACATGATTACCCCTTACAAAAAAACCCGTGTAAGTGTGGGAGAGCCGCGAGAGAGGAGAGGCAAGAAAGTTCCGGGTCAAGTAAGTATATATTATATTATTTGTTGTTTATATGTTATGTATTTATATATTTTTGCTGTTTAATAGTTTATTCATTCTTGTTTTCCTTTTTCCTAATTGTGTTTACACAGTCAGTCTACACAACTTTTTATTCTAACTCTCCCATAACGGGCCTGCTGGAAGAGATTTCTGAAGAAATAAGCTGTGCCTTTGTACCTAATTGTTGTATTATTTTTCTTGTCCAACTTACTGTGTGTACAAAAATTATTAAATAAATAAATAAATAAATAAGTGCTACCTCGGCCTCTGGTCTATCGGGTTTTCTGTAAAACTGACATGTAACAAGCCCAGCGTCAGCGTTGTATTTAGCCGTATGACTGGAGTCATAGTCTCCCCAGAACTCTAATCCTCAAAAGGTCGACAGCGCCTTTAATGATCTCGTAATACCTTATGCAGTCTTGCGGGTATCCACGATTGGCATTGATTGCTTGCCTTCAGGTAATTTAACTGTACGCTTGAAACTCAAGTATCAGACATACATAAAAAAAAAATTCAAGTATCAGATGTACGGGGATTCGGTCGAGAGTAGGAAAAATATTGATGAATCCATAGCTACACTTTCGTTAAAACAACAATTTAGTTTAATAAGTGTGGGAGAGCCATGCTTCAGCACGAATGGGTCGGCTCGACCGGAGTGATACCACGGCCTCACAGAAAACCGGCGTGAAACAACCACAGCGTTGTGTTTCGCCGTGTGAGTGAGGTACCGGAGGCCCAATCCTTCCCCTTCCTGGACCCTTCCCCAATCCCTAAATCTCCAAATCCCTAATCCCTAAAAGGTCGTCAACGCACTCGTAACTCCTCCGTTGCGGGTGTCTATGGGCGGCGTTGATTGCTTACCATCAGGTAATCCGTCTGCTCGTTTGCCGACTTATTACATAAAAAAAAAACAAATTATTTTACAGACTTTCAACTATCTCCTAATGAAAAATTTAAAAAAAATCTGTAAGAAACATACTTTTTGCAGTAAACGAATAAAATCACTAACTTTATCATCAAAAAAATTATAGTCTAAATCAGCAATACACGAATTTCTTTTCCCATCCACATTTTCTTTCGCAACTAAAATTACAAGAGTACAAGAAAGTTTGCCCTGGGAAAGAAAGTAACGCTTATTTTCCACGTTATTTATCCTTACTTGTAAATTGTTAACTAAGTCTGCCTCCGCGGGCAACAAGGCCCAACTTTTTATATTATTTTCGGTACAGTTTCAAAATAAAATTAGATATTCATTTAGCGAACAGATGCGGTGTTACGTACAGAGATAGATCCTATCTAACTTTATTTATAGACAGAAAAATTAGGAGAGCTCATTTGAAAGTACTGGGTGAATATTCCGATAAAATCCGGAAATGAGGCAATTCTTGTAACTAAATGTAGATCTTTGTTAATGGAGTATTTACTATTGACCCAATGGATGTAAGTGGCGAGTTAGTATTCGACGACACTACTAAACAAAGGCCCTTAGTCCTCGGCCTTTGTTTAGTAGTGTACATCTTCCGGTTGATGATTTTTTGTTTTTTAAAAAAACGTTGCCCCACATTAGGATTTTCTCCTGTGTCGTGGGTGCGTTTACAAACATACAATTTCACATACACATGACACCCAGACCCGGAACAACAATTTGTGGATCACACAAAGAGTTGTTCCGTGCGGGAATCGAACCCGCGACACGTTGCACGGCAGCCAGTTGCCCAGCCACCGCACCAACCGTGCAGTCAGATGATGATGATGATTATTTTTTACCTTGGCGTGTAGGTACTTGTTACAACCGATATAGCTAAGTTCATTTTCGGAGATTTAGGATTGGGGGAGGGGAAAAAGGGCCTCCAGTGAACTCACTCATATGGTAAGACACAATGCTGTGGTTGTTTTAAGCCGGTATTCTGTAGCAACCTCGCTCTTTCTCCTGCTCCAGGCTGGGGCCGCGGTATATTCTTTTTTTTATGAGAAAGGTCGGCAAACGAGCTAATGGATTACCTGATGGTAAGCAATCAGCGCCACCCATGGACACCCGCAACAACAGAGGAGTTACGAGTGCGTCGCGGACCTTTTGTGGTTTATGGATTAGGGGAGGGGAAGGATTGTGCCTAAATATAATAATCTCACTCACACGGCGAAACCCAACGCCGGTTGTTTCACGACGGTTTTCGGTGAGGCTCACTCCGGTCGAGCGGAAGCATGGCTCTCCATGCAAGTACTCGTAGTGGTGGTAAAAGGGCAAATGAAAACCTGGAGGTGCTTGTTTGACGCATTATAACCTAAATTATAATTTAAAATTATTACATAAGAAATTTATTAGACTTCATTAATAGAGAGATTAGAACCACAACTCTCTAGCGCAAACTCTTCTTTCATTAAAAGTATACAGTGAAAAAAACAAATCAACCTTTCACGACTCAACCAGGGTTGTAAAAAAACTTTCTTAATGTGAAACCGTGGCAGGATTCCAGTTTGAAACACTATTAGTAACCTAGCTACGTGTGTTGTAGTGAAACTGATTAGGTATTCGTTTAGTTGCCCGATAGAAAATGTACTGGTAATATTATTTGCTTGTGTACTACCGTTCGGTCTCCGATATCCGAACTTCGTTAGTTCAACTTTGAGTTGCGTACGTTTCAAAAGAGGTTTGGGATAGTGTTCAGTGAAGTGTGTTTTCGTGTTAATCCAACGTGTATTCTTGAATCAAATATTTTTCAATAGCATTTAGAGATTGATTAAAAAGTTTATGGGTTGTGTCCATTTACCCATTTTATTGGTAAAATAATTTTCGCTGAAAGAAAAAGTTTCGCTGTTTCAGTAAGGTTAACTGAGACCCCAATACTTCAAATCCTACTAGTCCCAATCCTCAAATCCATAACCCCTAAACAGGCGGCCATCAGATGTTCCGCCTACTAGGTTGCCAACATAAAAAGTTAAACTTAAAAAGCAGTGGACGTAGAGTCCAGCATTGTGAATGCTGGTTTATTTATGCCCTCCGGTACTACTGTTTTAAATTAAACAATTACTTTTGTGTTTGTTAGTCCATTTATCAAGGAAGGCTAGGCTATAAAACATCACGCTGCGATCAGAAGGGCTTGGCTCCTTCTGATCGCAGCGTGGTATTTAAATCGAGCGGGTAAAACCGTGCGAGAGAAGCTAGTAATAAATGATATATGTATATAATTTGAGTTCGAATTAGAAAATTCGAATCTGAAAATATTAAAAATATTGATGGTGGTCTGAGTTGATTTGAACAAAAATAGAATTATGTTTTATTTTTATTACGTTTTGATGTTACGTACGTTGGTACGTAATTATGTAGTGACTTTGCCTAATTTATTTTAATTTGTAAAGCATTCTTTCCAAATGGTCAAAACAGAGAATATCATTATTGTACAAAACTAGAAGTCAAGCAAAAAGTCTTTTACATTAACTCTACTACGAAGAAAAAACAAAGAAAGTTGGCTACAACGAAAAAAAAATAGTCAAAAAACTTCCACGTGACATTATTATTGCTAAGCTTCCATTTCTCATAAAAATCCACACTCCGTCGTAATATTTCTTTTGTAAAAAGAAATTCCGCGATTCCAATGAAAGTCAGCAAAACTTCATACTTACCTCAAGTGAATTTTATTCACAATTTCCCTCTACCGGCTTACACAGCGGCTGAAGTATATATAATGTATAAATGTTGCCACGAAAATGAAATAAGGCAATGTTTCTGTAAGAACAAATTTTCATTTTCAAAAACAATTTGAAGTGTATTCATAGTCATCATCAAAACCACTACATGAGAACTGAAATGTAGTAGCTTTTTTTAGTAATAGGCAGGCATTTGGTGGCCATGACGCCTGGTGGTAAGCGTTGATGTGACCTACGATGGACCACGTCTACCCAGAAGCAACCTATTCACTCGGACCTAAAAGGCACCCAGGTTATACCATTTCTGAGTGGAGGCAGCGACTGTCGCAGCCGAGGGCCGGGCACGCTACCATAGCAGCGGTAAGACCCCTCTTTGAGGAGCGGCTTGAGAGACGCCACGGCGTCCTCACCTTCTGCCTGACGTAGGTGCTTACCGGGCACGGCAGCTACGGTAGGTTCCTGTTTCGGATCCAGCGGGAGGAAACGCCCGAGTGTCGTCATTGTAAGGACCACCTAGAGGATAAGGTGGAGCATACGGTAGCGGTATGCCCTGCCTGGGCTGAGCACCACCGTGTCCTCAGGGAAGTGATCGGCGTCGGCGACCTCTCACGCCCGGCCTTAGTCGAGGCCATGGTGCGGAGTGAGAGGAACTGGGACGCCGTCTCCTCCTTTTGTGAAGCAGTCATGCTCGCAAAGAGAGAGGCGGCCCGCGTGAGGAAACAATCCTCCTCCTCACGCCCCAGCAGCCGCAACTGGCGACACTACGGGCGTCGGGGATCGAGGGACGATCTCCGGCCACCGTAAACACGGGCCTGCGGTCGGCGAGTAAGGGCAGCTCGCCGGCCGACCAGAACCAGGCCCGAGCGTACGGCGCATAGCGTTCCGCGCGCGCCTCAAAGAGCCATTCGACCACCACAGACGGGGCCCTAAAGGGCTGATGTTCAGCCGGGGTTGCGGGGTAAGCGCAATGAGGTACCGCGACCTCGGCACAGAGCAGGAGAAGGAACAGGGGGGTTTTTAGTCAGTAAGAGTCTGACACTCCCTCCCGCCCGGCCCTGAGCGGGAGAAGTCATTTGATGATTTTCCCCTCACAAAAAAAAGTTATACCATTTGGACAGACTCCGGCAAAGAAATCCACTCCTTAGTGCTTCTGATAATAAAACTATGAGCGTGTACGGTAGGCGTAAGGGAGCGAAATGAAACGAATGACTGCTGAGAATATACTGTGTTTTATTAATGAAATATAATTAATTTATACACTATTAGGATTACAAAGATTATGATAATAGAGGGGACACTACACCTCCCCCCTGAAAAAAAAGGAAAATGCTCATTACATTAGCATTTTTCTTGCATTACAATAGATAACATACAATACATGATAATTATGATTACTTAACTAGAGTGATACAATTTAGTGCGGTTTTTGTGTATTACATCGGGCTTATTATTTCGCATAATTTCAACATTCGGTGACATATCTTTTATCACAACATATGGTCCAGAATAAACACAATTTAATTTGTTTCCAACCTCATTTTTAACAAGAATCAGATCATTTGGTTTATATACAACTGGATTCATATTTCTATCGTATATTTCTTTTCTTTTAATTTTACTAGATAGTAAATTTTCTCGAGCCTCCTTTTGTGCCAATTGCAAACGAAATTTGAGTTCTAAAGGGTAGTTATCAAAAGTGTAGAGGGGATCTATTATATTACTTAACAAATTACTAGGGAGAGAGCATTTCTTCCCAAAAACAAGCTCATACGGTGTAAATTTTGTTTCTCTATGCACGGACGTGTTGAAGGAAAAGCACCAAAATGGAAGCCATTGACTCCACATTTCGGGATGGTTGTCACATTGAATTCTGAGGAAGGAACCAAGGTGTTTATGCGAATTTTCTAATGCACCTATTGACTGATGGTGATAGGCGGTAGAATTAGTTTTTGTAATGTGTAAAAGTTTACATACCTCGTTCATTGTTGAAGACATGAATTCTGCACCTCTATCTGTTGCGATCTCCTTCGGAATTCCATATCGCAATATAAAATTATTTACTAAAATTCTAGCTACCTCTGTTGTGTTTTTAGAAATAAGTGGATAAGCTTCAACGTATTTTGAAAGTTCGCACTGCAGAGTCAAAATATATGAATAATTATTATTATCTCGCTCTAAGGGACCAACGATGTCCAAATATATTTTTTCAAAGGCAGTGTTTGCGGTTGACGTTATTACCATAGGCTCTTTTACGTATGTCGAATACTTATGTCGCTGGCATTTATCACAGCGTTTTACAAAATTAATCACATCTTTTTCTAATCCTGGCCAAAAATAGTATTTTTTAATATTAGATAACATCCGTCTCATACCCGCGTGGCCACTTGTGGGCAAAAGATGGAAGTCATTCAATATTACCTTTTGATCATCTTTATTTTCTATTCTTATAATGTCCTTTAATATACATAACCTAGGCATAGTAGCACTTCCGTATATTTTTACTTCATTTAATAATTTTTCCACGAAAACATTATTTCTTTTAGTCATTACAAAATATAGTTCATTAATTCCATTTTTTAAGCATGCTTCATCAAGTTCTCTCACAAATTCCGCTGGGGTAATTTGCGATTGAGAATCCATGTATTTAATATAAATTGAGTTCCTAACAGGAACGTAACAAAACGTTTTAGTTTCAAAACGTACGTCATTTTGTTGTTTTATAGAGTTTAATTTCTTCTTTTCAATAAATACTAATTCTATGTGGTCCTTAGGTTTCATATGCGCCTCTACGACTTTTGGTTGATCAGACCAATCGTCGGTAAAGTCGATATTAGCCGAAGAATCTGGCATAGTTTGCGCTATCTTTCTCTTTTGCGCTCTTGTCATGACATTTATTATTTTATTAGACATTTCCTTTAAATCTTGTATTTTGATACGAGACAAAGCATCTGCAGCTGCGTTATCTGTACCTTTTACATACTCGATACTAAAATTGTATTCTTCTAATAATAGCCGAAACTTCATCAACCGGCTTGACGGATCCCTCATATTAAATAAATAAACTAGAGGCCTATGATCTGTTTGAATTTTGAATTCTTTACCGTATAAATAGGGTCGAAAGTGTTTGACCGCCCAAACAATTGCCAAAAGTTCCTTTTCTATAGTTGGATAATTTTTCTCCGCTTTATTTAGACTCCTACTGGCAAAAGCAACGGGTCTCATATTTTTATTCATCATCACGGCACCGATCGCGTGGTTTGACGCGTCTGTTTGAATTATAAATTGATTATTTGGAGAAAAATCCGGGTAAGCTAAGACAGGTGGTGAAGTAATACTTTCTTTTAGAGTTTCAAATGCTTTTTGACATTGATCGTCCCAATTAAAACGAATATTTTTCTTACATAATCTATTTAATGGGCTAGCTTTCTCAGCAAAATTTGGAACAAACTTCCTATAATAATTTACAAAGGCTGTAAATCTCTTGACCTCATCGGTAGTTTTGGGCTGTGGGTAATTTCTAACTACTTCAATTTTTGACGGATCCGGTAGTATTCCTTTATCAGAGACTACATGTCCTAAATATAATATCTGTTTCTTTAGAAAATCGCATTTCTGCGGGTTCAATTTCAAGTTCACCTTACGAAGACGTTCAAAAACATCTTGTAAGTTTTTGTTGTGGTTATCTAATGAAAACCCATAAATAATTAGATCATCCATGTAAACAAAACATTTTTCGTAGGTAAGACCCGACATGGCCATATTCATCATGCGTGAGAACGATCCGGGACTTGTTTTCAGTCCCATAGGCATCCTCACCATTTGGTATTGTCCCGAGTCAAATGCGGTGTATTTTCTACTGTCTTTATGTAATTTAACATTATAAAAACCATTATATAAATCTAAATGAGTGAAATATACACTACCTGCTAATGCGTCTAATATTTCAGACATATTAGGCAGTGGAAATTTGTCATCTTCGATTAAATTATTCAATTTCCGGTAATCTATCACTAATCTTAATTTCTTTTCACCACTATCATCAGACTTTTTCGGTACTAAGAGAAGTGGACTTGACCAACTGCTGTTACATTTTTCTATTATGTTTTCTCGTTGTAATTTGTCAATTTGAGACTTAATTTCTTGTTTTTGTGAATGAGGTAAACGATACGGTTTCGTAAATACCGGACTAACGTTTTGTTTTAAAGTAATAGTGTGTTCATAAATATCCGTGGTTGACAACTTATCACCTTGTAAATAAAATATATCCGAATATTTAGCACATAGGTTCTCAATAGAAATTTGTTCCTCCTCATTTAAGTGTCCTAATTTCAATAAAGAAAATAATTGCTTTACCCTATTCGCGTTGCTATTAGGCTTATCGAATGTACATATCGAGTAATCGCTTAGTTTGTGAACTTCTGGTTCAATATTTTCCAATGTTAACGTATTTTCAGTAGTATTTAGTATCCTTATTGGTATTAAACCATTTAAAGGTTTGACTATAGAACTAGCTAAATAAATACCTTCGCATAATTCCTTACAAATTACTACGCATTCTTCAGTATAATTAGTTTTAATATAATGAATTGATTCACATCTGGGGGCAACATTCCAGATGTATTTATCATTACGTTGTATACGCAAATTACATTTTATGTTATCTCCTACTACTAATGTTAAATAATCGTTCTTTAAATCAATAATCGCACTATATGTGTTTAAAAAATCTTGGCCGATGATACCGCTTGCCTTACATGGTAGCGAATCAAAAACATAAAACTTGTGTCTAAATAATTTATCATCACTTCGTAATTTTAGATATGTGTATCCAATTGCATGGACTTTGCCACCAATTCCATTTATAATAATCTTCTCATTATGGATTGGAAGATTATGTTCGAGTGCATGTTTATATTTAAGAGCCGAAATGGTAGCGCCCGTATCAAGTAACCAAGAATGAATCACGTTGTTTAGAGATAATCTGATGCAACAATTACTACTAGTAGTTAAGATAAAATTATTAGCCTCGAAAAAACTTATTTTCCGCAACATCGCTATTATTTTCCGTTTCAGTTATTACGCGCATATGTTGATTGCGATTCCACCTATTTCCACGACGGTTATTATTATTATTATACATACCTCTTTTCTGCCAGGGTCTTCGTACTGGCCGAGAAGCGGACATAGGGACTTGATTTTGACCTCTAAAATTAGGATTATAATTAGTTCGCTGCGAAAACACTCTGCTATTAAAATGCTGACCTCCGCGATGGTAATTTTGCCTTCTAGGGGAAGAAAAAGTATGACTGGTAGGTTTATTATAATTTTGATGGGACATACCTAAAATTTCACCAGCTGATGTGGAAGCAGACCCGATATCCTCCTCCATTGCAGCCTGGATTGCGTCCTTCAACGAGCTGTAATTCCTGGATGTAATGACAGTACTAAGTCTGCGATTACGCAACCCATCGGCGAATTTTTTAATGGCATACTTTTCGTTTAGAGGTTTTAAAATGTTGTAACAATCGGAATTTCCACTGGATTGCGCAATCGTCAGCTCCACAAACATCTCGGTAATTTCCTTACCATAATCCTGAATATTTAAATTATTTTGTCTACATTTTTGTAATTTATCTTGTATGGCAGGGGCTGATTTTTGGGGCAAAAGCTCTTTCCGCATATCATTGATCAAATCTGTTACAGTTGAATAACTACACTTTATTTTCAATTTTGCACCTTGTGACAATCTGCTTTTTAATACAAACTGAATCAATTTATGCTTACATTCATCTTTTTCCAATACAGACGCATAGTATTCGATGTTATCAATCAGTTGTTTAGTATTAAATTCATCGTCATTCATTTGAGCAAGTAAGGACAAAGCAGTTTTTAAATTGAATGTTTCCGCCATGTTTACGTTAGTTTCGGTCATATCACAAAATTTATCTTTAAAATCACTAGATTTATGTTTTGTACATAGAAACTCTATGTCAGTATACAAGGACTGAAAATCGGAGGACAATTTGATAACTAAATTGGTGTCCTGGGTAGACAATCTTCCTTCTTTTATATCTTTGTTTAATTCACTTATAAGTAACATATACTCGTCATAAAATATTTTTGCCTCCTCTAACTTATTAATAACAATTTGTCCTTGGCGCCTTTTAGAACCAATTTTAATCAAATAAGTCTTTATATTTTTCAGTTTATCATACAATTCCTTTAATTGTAAAATCATAACTTACCAAGCATTGCCGTCACATGGAGTATAGAACTTACAGACATCATGACACACATTATATTACATTTGTTTTTTATATCTTAGAGTCCACTACATTAGTTTTTTATAACTTATCGTCCACTAGAAAGGAGCATAGTCAGTAGTCCTACCCGATTTGCAAGTAAGAATTATTTAATACGCACATATCTGCGCTGCACTTTCACTTTTTCTTTTTTTTTTTGACGTAATTATTTCACTTTTATTTTACCCGCACTTCACAAATTTTTTTTTTCACATTTTTCTTCACTGATGCCGTAGATGATGTTGCACCGTCATACGATGTCCTCGCTTTTTGCATCACGGCGGCCGCGACGAAGAATGGAAGAGCGCAGGTTTTGCCGATGTATTTCCTGCTGCATCCAGCGCCTATGACACTTCCTATACATTCGGTACAGGAAAGCAAGTAGACCAACTCCCAGAACCAATGCAATTACCGTCAGAATTATGCTAGCGGTGCTTAGATGAAACTTTATTTCCTCAAATGATGCCTGGTTGGACCCTCCGATCGCGTTTTGGACGACAACTTTTTCTTCATATTTTGACTTTGAGGATCCCATATTGACAATTTTTGATGTATACGACAGCACTCAAGTGTACTACGATTGACTCTAAATTGTTCATCTTGGTAACAACTAAAGTTCACTTAATGTTTTACATTCTTATACCAAAATAGTTCAGACTTCTGCGCGATAGGTATCACATACACGACACTCGTATGACACCTTCTTTTGGCAGGGTCGCCATGTACGGTAGGCGTAAGGGAGCGAAATGAAACGAATGACTGCTGAGAATATACTGTGTTTTATTAATGAAATATAATTAATTTATACACTATTAGGATTACAAAGATTATGATAATAGAGGGGACACTACAAGCGAACCGCTTCGTGCATGTGGATAGGACATCCACCATGGCCACCAGCGATGGTGGAGCTTTCTATAGAATAGAGTAGGTTTGTCACGAGGATCATTTTATGCTAAACAAGCATGTTTCATGTTACGACTACTAGGTATCTTTACACATCTTTTATGTAAATTAGGCTTTAAATCCAACAATGGGCTGTATACTGCGCTGGTTTTATTAAAGCAAAGGTAAAGGCGAAGGACCTTAATAATAAATTATATACAAGTATATTTTTAATTAAATCTCCTAATCCAATTGTTATACGAGACATTAAACATTTTTGTTTAAGACTCCTTGTTCGAATGACCGTAAGATCTTTTAGGCGGGAAACATACTTATATGACAGCTGACAGAAGTAACTTGACATCTAGCGATGCGACTAACAACGATTAGGCTACAGTCGTTCTTTTATTAAATTATTTTTTCGTTTTCGTAGGATTTAATGCCAACAGCATTGCTAGCCAGTGATGAAATAGGTCCGGGGTTGCGAGGCGCAATGTGGCACCGCGGGCTCGGCCAAAAGCAGAAAAAGAAACAGGGGGTTTTAAGTCAGTAAGAGTCTGTCACTCTCTTTCGCCTTTCCCTGGGTGGGAGAAGCCATTTGATGATTTTGCCCTGACAAAAACAAAAGAGATGTATGTGGTAGGTGGTCACATTTAGTTGATTTTCACAGTCTAACAGTTTGTATGTTTAGTGAGCGACTAATATCCACAAAGTGAATACCTCAACACAAACCGTTTACTATAAGGAAAATGTTCCAATATTTACACTTTCTATTTCCTTTCATAGCGAAATAGATTTTCTTAACTGTTTTTGCTTCTTATGTTTATAGGTCACCCGTTGCAGTTGGTATAGAAAACAGTTACATGATGAGATAGACTCGCACTTTTAAAAACGACACATTTTTTTTTTCAGGAACCAGATTTATTTGTCTTTGTTAGAAATATTTGCATTAATAGAGAAATCAATTTTATTGTTTAGTTACTGTGGATGATAGAAATACAGATCTACAACGTAGTAAAGAGCCAGTAACCAAATTAAAACAGCCTTTATTCTCACATTCCATGTTTTGTTAAGTGATTAAGTGTTCGCTTGATGGTAAGCAATCACCGTCCCATGGAAACCCGCAACAGCGAAAGAGTTACGAGTGCGTTGCTAATCTTTTAGGGATTAGGGATTGGGCAGGGATTGGGGGAAGGGAAGGATTGGGTCTCCGGTAACCTCACTCACACGGCGAAACACAACGCTGTAAAACAGCGTGAAACAACTCACGCTGTTTTTCTGTGAGGCCTTGATATCACTCCTGTATATGTACAAGAAATATGGTCAGACAACGAACAAGTTTCCCCTGTATGGAAATTTTCCGACAATTTATAAATAAACTATACACTCTTTTGCGTTTTCCTACATTTTATTGGCTTCTTTGAAGATTACTTATATTGAAAATTGGCGGTAAATGAGCTGCGCATATTTATGGGGAACGAGAAACACGTGATACAGAAAACGTGACGGGTCTCGAACATTCTTCTGGTTTTAAATTATGGTTAGATTTATCGTAAGTTATCCAATGCCTTACTTGAAGACTCCGACTATGTACAGCAGTGTGATTCTGTAAGACTCCATTCTAAACTTCGAATCTGAATTCGCTGTGAGTACTACACTAGCTAGAACTAATTTGGCCACAACATTTTGATAGATAAAGTATGAGATGAAGTTAAAAGTGGCGTTCTATAATGCAATTTCCCCGCCATTTCGACGACCACCTCACACTCGAACAAGATTTAAAATAGAATCGACATGCAGGATTCGATTCCTTTACAGAGTGATTCTTTGTGTATTGTTCCGGGTCTGGGAATGATAATATTAATTCCTTAAAAATATGAATTCATACAACGCAAACTACAGGAAATGTATTTATTGTGTGTTTGAGTAAATCGATTTCTTGAGGTTGGGGTGACAGTTTAAGTATTAGATTATCTA
Source organism: Spodoptera exigua (assembly GCA_902829305.4). Lineage (NCBI taxonomy): Eukaryota > Metazoa > Arthropoda > Insecta > Lepidoptera > Noctuidae > Spodoptera > Spodoptera exigua. The sequence goes on from LR824623.2 coordinate 423,730, forward strand.
GTATTAGTTTAATTCATATTACATACTTTGGCTTGGAAACTACAATTACGAAATGTAATATTCTCCAACTTAAATATTTTTCGTTAAAATAGATATGTAGATATCGCGTACTTTTCCCCTCATACTTATCTTTTTAAACATGTTTTCAAACACCTATTTCAAGGATATCATCTAGTTTTCCGAACAGTATAGTTTGATCAGAGCTCTTGTTAGTTCGCGATAACACCTCGTTTGATCCCCGTTCAACTTTGATAGTTTGTCGGTGACTTTACGTGCCGTGGATGCATACGTGCTATATTATTTTGTTATTCCCTTCTCATTGTTAGTTTGTTAGGTATCTCAAAGAAATCACCTATAGCTTTCTTTGGTAAATGGACTATCTAACTCATAAGGTCTATTTCTATGCGGTAATGGTCGATTTCTATGCAGTAATTTCAGAGATAAGCGCGTTTAAACAAACAAACTTTTCAATTTTCGGTTTCAGCCTTTTGATCTAGAACAAAACAAAAGAGAGGTTTCGTGCGGAAATCGAAGCCGCGACTCGTTGCGCCGTAGTCGTTGGTAGCCCAGTCACCGCGTCAACTAAGCAGCTAATAGATCACTACAGACGGGGCCTCACTGGATGAGATAAGAAAATAAATTACATTGATGAGTGCTAGAATTTTGATTCGTCGTTTTTTTGTTATGTAATAAGTCGGCAAACGAACAGACGGATTACCTGATGGTAAGCAATCAGCGCAGCGCCGCCAGTGGACACTCGCAACGGAGGAGTTACGAGTGCGTTGCCGATCTTTTAGGGATTAGGGATTTGGAGATTTAGGGAGTGGGGAAGGGTCTGGGGAGGGGAAGGTTGGGCCTCCGGTAACCTCACTCACACGGCGAAACACAACGCTGTGGTTGTTTCACGCTGATTTTCTGTGAGGCCGTGGTATCACTCCGGTCGAGCCGAACCATTCGTGCCTAAGTGCGAAGCGAATTTTTTCGTTTTATTTAAGACTTTGATATTGAACAGTTATGTAATTTATTTGTACGAATATTTTTCAATCAACAACCTGAAATAACAACATGTTACAAATAAAGTAAAACCCCTCGTATTTATATAATTTCTTTAAATATCCAACCATACACAAGGAAGATAACACAAAAATAGCCTTTATCATCACAACATAAAGTCGATTTCAATAAACAGGTCGTTGGTACTGCAAAATAGAACGGGCGGAATTTTTTAATATCGTTAGTTTGATTATATTATCGATATCTGAAATATTAAGGTCTCGAGAGACAGGAGTAATGTATTACGAAGGCTACAATCCCATCAATTTGCTATGGAAATAATAATTCACGGGGTTTTTTCGATGGCGTGGACCCCTTGGCGTACTTACAGATAATCAACGGAAAAATATTTGAAAAGAAGAGTTTTGTTTTTTTTTGTGATAGGACGGTAAACAAATTCATCGAGCAGACGGATTACCTGATGGTAAGCAATCCAATCTGGCAACCTCGCTCATACGGAGAAACCCAACGGAAGCGTGGTTTCACTCCGATTTTCTCTGACTCCGTGTGAGTGAGGTTGCCGGATAGAATTGCTTACCGTCAGGTAATCAGGCAGCTGGTTGTTTGTTTGTTTTTTGACTGGAAAACGTGTCGAAAGCAAAAAAAAACAGTGTGAAAAAACCAAAGCGTTGTGTTTCACCGTGTTGAGGTTATCGGAAACCCAATCCTTACCCCGTCTCCACATCGCAAGCCCAATATGAGTCAGTCCTTAATCCCTTACCCTTATATATAGATTTGGCAACGGACTAGTTACTTCTGTGGTGCATGGGCAACACCAACCGTTTATTATTTGAATTATTCGTCGCCGTATTTCAATAAACAGGCCTGCGTGACCAATACTCCCGCTAGGTGGACCGACGACATTGTAAGAGTCGTAGGGAGCCAATAGATGTAGGTGGCAACTTGTCGTTCGACGTGGAGTACTAAGGGGGAGGCCTTTTTCCAACAGTGGATGTTTTCCGGCTGATGATGATGATGATGATATTTCAATAAAAATATTTCATCTAATAGTTTACAGTTTTATACAAATTGTAAAGAGTTACAAATAATAATCTCTACATAAATTATGGAATTCGCTCTGACAGCAGAAAGTGGAAGATTGATTTATGTTCATAGCGTTTGCAATATTTCACAGTTTTACATAAACGCAGTGTCTTTGTCACCATGTTGGCTATATACGGTATATGAGGAATTTGTGGTAGGTTATTTTGTACAGAAAATTATAATAAATTCAAATGTTCTTTTGATCGGTATTGTTCTCGTCGGACAACTTGGCAAGAACGATCCGTCAATTTAACTGGTTGTTTACTGTCACCTGCGTGCTTGTCTTTAGAATGGGTCCACGTAAACTGGTGAGATTGTTTCCTCAAAAGGTCACTACAGAATGGGCTTGCACAGTTCTTCGTTCTTGCATTGGAACTTTAAATGTCTGTTCCTTAAATATAGAATTTAAAAAAAAATAGAGGTTCCTTCCAATCTATCTTTTTCATTTAAAAAATATAAGAATTAAATGCTACTGCTATTTACCTGGGTATATCCGCAAGGCGTGGAGGCCGCGCGCGACGCACGGGCGGCAGTACGCCCACCTGTGGACAAACAGACAGATTTTATTACTATATATACTTATATAACAAGTAAAACAACACATAAGTACAGTGCTAACGTTGTCTGTCTAGCTTTGTATAAAGTTAGAACAAGTTTCAGGCGACAAAGTAATACTTGCTTGAGGATGTGAAAATTTTGTTATTTCTTGAGAAAAGTTGAATGCGTTTCTCATCTTTTTTACCTAATGCTTTTATACAATATGTACAACTAGCTGGTCTCTCGCAGTTTTACCCGCTGCCTGCTCAGCTCCATTTGATCGTAGCGTGATGTTTGTTTGATGATAGGACTCAGAAACATTGTAGCTATCTATCAGTGAAAGAATTTTGGCAATCCGACCAGCGGTTCCAAAGGTCACCTCCTACATACAAACTTACAAATTTTACCTCTTTATAATATTAGTATAGATATTCTAATGTCTATACTTTTTGCAAATAACTTTTTACTCGTATGACATCTTTTAACTAAGAAGAGTTCTACTAATTTAAGGTCACAACGAAACTAATTCATGAGGAGCGTGCGCGTCACCGCGCAGTCGCGCGTCCGACATAATATTTTCAAAAATCGAACTCGCGACTTATTGTACCAGCCAGCTGCCCAGTCACTGCGCCAAATGTGCGCGTGCAATCAAATACTGATGTGGGTTTTTGATGTCACAGATGAAACAAAACCATTACTATAAATTTTTTTGTACATTAACTCTATTAAAGGTTAAACTTAAAGTAAGTAAATGACAGAGTTAGTCTTAACTGCTATTATTTTACATCTCAGAAGCCCTGTGCTTACTCACGAAAAGGACCGTTGCATTAGCCGCGGGGTCCTCAGCGATAATGAACCGACCTCTCAGACAATTTACATTTTATATTGAATTAGATATTTTAAGAGCAGGTGATTTCGTTATAATGCAATTTCGTACGTCTGTGACTGACTTGAAAGTAAAATAATAGTACTAGCGACCTGCCCCGGCTTTGCTGCAATGCTGATACTTAATTTCTCCACCATTTTATGGATGTGATTATTATAATTATAAACCTTCCTAGTCAATCACAATACCAATTAAAAGAACCGAATCTGTTGCGTAGTTTTAAAGATTAAAGCCTACATAGGGACATAGGGACTGAGAAATCGCCTTTGTTTTGTACTATGTGGTGATTGTAATTTATGATTACTAAGCTAAAGAAAAGTATGAGATATCTACTAATAAATAAAACGACGGCAATGTTATGTTTTTATAATAACTATCGTGAGACATACTAAATTAACTAAAATTCGCGGGTTACTCACGTGTAAATGATGAGAAAAGCTCTACTAGTTTCGAACCACAGAGGGACGCGGCGACGTCGCGCAGCCTACTCAGTAGGCTGCGCGACGTCGCCGCGTCCGCGCACGCTGCTCATGAGGAAGAACCCCTCTGTGGTTCGAAACTAGTAGAGCTTTTCTCATCATTTACACGTGAGTAACCCGCGAATTTTAGTTAATTTAGTTAATTGACGGCAATGTTCCCGTAACTTCTTTGGTGTTGCGGGTTTATGCGGCACCGATTGCTTACCATCAGGTTAACCGAAAATTTTGTGAAGAATATAATACAAACTAGTTACAGCTACTCCCACTCTGTTTCAGCCGCTTCTTGGATGCTGTTTGTCTCAAAGTTATGTTATAGCCTATAGCCTTCCACTTCTTCTCTTCTTCTTCTTGAATTGATCGCCCAACATTAAATATTTATTTAATTTGAACAAACAAACTGTTCAGCTTAATATTACTATAGATTAGTAAGCTAAATAAGCTTTTTTTTTGTTTAAAAAAACTTTGCCCCACACTAGAATTTCCTACTGTGTCGTGGATGCATTTACAAACATAGAATTTTACAAACACAGTTCCGTGCGAGCCTGAAAGAGCCAATAGACCACCACAGACGGGGCTCTTTAGGGCTGATGTTCAGCCGAAGCGCAATGAGGGACCGCGACCTCAGCCCTGGGCGGGAGAAGTAAACATTTTATGAATTTCCTCTCAAAAAAAAAACCACACCCAGACCCGAAACAACAACGTGCGGTAATCGAACCGCTACTCGTTGCGTGGCAGTTAGTTGCCCATTCACCGCGCCTATCGTGCAGTCAAGCTTTCAAGTCTTTTCTTGTCTTTCGTTTAAGCTTTGACTTTGAGCCGTAGTAGCAGTCAGCTGGCGTATTACAGCCCGGACCAGAACAGAAGAGAGTGGGGGGGTTTTAATTATTATTTTTCACTCTCTCTCAAAACAAGCCCTTCACTACAAGTGCCTAACAAACATCCGATTTTAAAAAGGAGAAATATACTGTGTGACGCACACGATCATTTTGTTTCTCTCTTTATTTTTTGTCTCGTTCCTGCAACATGTCAATATGTCGCGCAGACCGAACGCATGTGTTCTCTTTATTACAACATGACACAATAATGGCGTGCTCACACGGTGACAGTAACTTAGTTGTCGAATGGAGTATATTCTGTTAGATGGCGTCATTGTAGGATATGTTAATATTTATTTATAAACTAGCTACTCAAGCGCGGTTTCACCTGCGGCTCTATTTAGTCGTAGCGTGATGTTTTATAGCCTGTAGCACTCAGGAACATTGTAGCTATCTATCAGTGAAAGAATTTTGGAAATCCGACCAGCGGTTACAAAGATTACCTCTTTATAATATTAGTATAGAGTATAGATCAACTTGACAAATTACAAAGAGGTGTAGATACTTTTACGCAACCAAGGAGTTTTTTTTATATTCACATATTTCGTGCAACGTGCAAACGAAACGTCAAAGTTAAAGTCAAATATTTGAAATAAACTATTAAGTGTTAAACTAACTACAATTAACTTATTAACGTATCTTGTGAAAGACAAAAAATAAATAAACAAACAGTTCTATTTTGCGAGTGACTGACACACGTTTCTATCGATCTGTCCTGTAATATTTGCTAGCCTTTTTTTGTCAGGGGAAAATCATCCAATGACTTCTCCCGCCCAGAGTAAGGCGAGAGAGAGTGTCAGACTCTTACTAACTAAAAACCCCCCGTTCCTTCTCCTGCTCTGGGCCGAGGTCGCGGTGCCTCGTTGCGCTTAAATATTTGCTCGCCTAAAAGACAAAATTTCTTAAATTCCTATGGAGAAGAACGAGCAAGAAACTCCATGGTTACACTTTTTCTTTTTTCCACTATAAACAGTAATATTTTAACATTAAAAGAATTCATTAGTTTAAAAATGATTTTAAATATCATCTGGCATATTTCGATACCATTAATGATGACTCATATAAAATAACAATATGAATCACCTAGGCGACACAATACACGAAACCTAGTAACAACAAATCTAACCAGAAACAAAATACACACTAATAAATCCGCCCTATCTACATCCGAACAAATCCTTATCTTGCTCAGCACTAGTGTAATACAGTAATAAAGTTCTACTAGCCCCGTTTGAACAAGACTTTATGTAGGGAAAGGAAATTATTTTGTACATAACAAATTGAACATTATCGCCTATTGAATGGGGTACATTGTTGTGTAACAGGGTAACATGTGTTGTTTGAAATGTTATATTATTGGTTCTCAAGATGGTTTTGTTTGAGACGCCATTTTTTCTGTTTTAAACATGTTTACACTTTAAATGAGGATTTTCCGTGAGAGTTGTTTCTTTCGGGAATGAACCCGCTATACATTGCCTGTAAGGGGTTTACCCAGCCACCTAGCGTCAACTGTGTAGTCGCTTTACATTCAGTCAACAAAGTATCGGGAATTAATGTTTTTTTTATGGTTCCAAATTCGAATTTTAATTTTTTTTTGTTGTTGTTAGATTGGCATAACTGTTTTCCATTTTGGCGCGGAATTTGAGTTGCATCTGTTATTTATATTAAAAGCAGTGCTGTTTTTAGTTTTATAATATCTAGTGTGTATTGCGAATTTCATAATGGACAAAAACATCGAACAAAGAGTTTGTCTTAAATTTTGCATCGCCAATGAAATTTCGTGTTCGGAGGCACTCAAAATGTTACAGAAGGCTTACGGTGAATCGACTTTATCAAAAACACGTGCTTATGCAGCGGTCGAGATGTGATGGAAGATTTGCCTCGTTCTGGTAGGCCATCAACGTCTGCAACTGAAGTTAACATCGCAAAAGTGAAGGAAATAGTGACTGAAAATCCTCATTCAAGTTTGAGAGAGATGGCCGCCAAACTTTCTGTATCTCACGAGTCGATCCGTACCATTTTAAAAAATAATTTGGGTATGAAACGTGTTGCCGCTCGGCTAGTCCCAAAAGACCTGAATTTTCTTCAAAAACTAAATCGCATGAAAGTCTCTGAGGACATGCTAGAACGAGTCAATACCGACCCAACATTCATGAAACGCATTGTTACTGGTGACGAGACGTGGTTTTACGAGTTTGACATGCAAACTAGTCAACAAGCTTCGGAATGGCGCCTTCCAACTGAACCAAAACCGAAAAAACGACGACAAAGTCGATCAAAAGTCAAAGTCATGTTGACTGTTTTCTTTGACTATCGCGGTGTTGTGCACTCAGAATTCTTGCCCGAAGGTCAAATGGTAAATACCTAAAGAATATTATTTGAGCGTTATGCGGCGTTTAAGAGAACAAATTCGACGAAAAAGACCAGAAATGTGGAAAGAAAATTCTTGGATTTTGCATCACGATAATGCGCCTTCGCACAAGGCCATCATTGTAAACGATTTTTTGTCCAAACACTCAACAAACACCATTGAGCAGCCACCATATTCACCAGATATGGCTCCAGCCGACTTTTTTCTTTTTCCCACACTCAAATTACCCCTTCGTGGTACCCGTTTTCAATCGTTAGAAGACATAAAGGAGATTAGAATTCGCGGCGAGCACTGAACTCAATTCCGGAAACAGCGTTTAAAAAAAGTTTTGATGATTGGATTATTCGTTGGCGTAAGTGTATCGTTTCTGAAGGAGCATACTTTGAAGGTGATAAAATAAATTTAGATGAATAACAAACATTTTGTATATTATTGACTTTTTCCCGGTACTTTCTTGACAGAGTAGTATATCCGAACGATTACAGATATGTAATTATTTAGGACTAGCTTTTGCCCGCGACTTTGTTCGCGTGAAATAGTGACCTGACGCAGATTTTTGGTTTAAAAACCACCCTATGTCCTTTCTCGAGTTTCAAACTATGTCTGTAGCAAATTTCACAGAAATCCGTGCAATAGTTTAGGCGTGAAGTAAAGACAGACAGACAGAGTTACTTTCGCATTTATAATGTTAGTTTGGATTATCTGTTAATTCCGAATAGTCTCAATTACGGATTAAAAATATAAAATTGACTGAACTGACTTGTTACAAAGGTGCTGATTAGTTATGGGCTTGGGGATAGAAACCAAAAACCTGGGGAAACATAATAAAATTAATTTAGATTCACCAAGGATTTTCTCCTGTATCGTGGGTGCGGTTACAAACATACAATTTCACATACACATGACAACCAGACTCGGAAGAACAATTTGTGGATCACATAAAGAGTTGTTCCGTGCGGGAATCGAATTCGCGACACGTTGCGTGGCAGCCAGTTGCTCAGCCACCGCGTCAATTATAAATATGGATAAAATGATTTTTATTTCCATAACATCACTAAAAAGAACATTAATTTCAGACTCCAATAATATCGACCCTTGCTATCTACAAAGAATCCTTTGCTTTTCGAAACTGATCCTCACTAGAAATATAATAAAATATAATATTGATTGAGTGTTTATAAAAGGTCGTTCAGGGTCGAAGGCAACCCTTTCTTAAATATATATCAGTTGAGTAATTTGTTCTTGAAATGGTTTCAGTCGAACAACAATTTGCTAAATAAATTGATAGCTTACGATATCTTTGAGAAGGTTGGATTTGTGAAAGTTATAATTTTAAATTATACTTATACATAAGCTATTAATATTCTTAACGGAAATGTTTATCAGTGTAGGCGAGCTATGCCTCTGCACGAATAGGCCGGCTCGACCCGGTCCATACCACGGCCTTATAAAAAACAACCCAAGTATTGAGTTTCGCCGTGTAAATGGGGTGACCGAAGGCAAAGTTACTGCTCTCTCCTCATCTCTCCGAACCCGTAAATCCCCAAAATGCTGGCAACATGCTCGTAACTTGATTGATGTTAAATGTGCATAAACGTACATACCATCAGTTCTGTTCATCCGTCTGTTATATGGCAATAAAAAAATATATAAAAAAGTGTGGTAATTTGTTATTATTTTACATTCAAACTAATGAACGGATCTGAATGATTAGTTGCATTGAAACATCAAAATAATTTGTTGAAGTTTTCAATTGATACCTTGAAGGTAAATTCCAATAATTATCTTACATCGAGCACTTAACAAGAGTAATAATAAGAATTTTCAACACCGACACCGATGGAACGGCTTCATTATTCAGAATGGAATAGATCCAGAGTTATTCCAATTGGAAATGGTTACCGGGAAATATTCGACCGGGAATCGAATTATACCCGGGATTTTCAATCAAGCCTTTACTGTAAGTGAGTTGTAAATTATTGAATTCCGGGGACAATGCAATCAACGAGGAATTGATCAAATCAAGAATATTATAAAGTACACTGGATGTTGCACCAAGAAAAAAGAACTGAGGACTAATAAAATGACCTTGAAACACGTCATTTATGTTTTGCATCTCTTTCATCAGGGTGACAACTATTTTTACTAGCTTTAGGATATTTTGTACATATTTATGATTGTTTAAATTCAACATTTCTATTTTAGTGTGGTTTTCGATCGTATTAGTTTTGGTTTAGTAATCTATACATACATATAATTGTAAATCTGTAGAGAAGTCAATTCTGTACATTAAATATATTTTCAAAATAACTATCAGGGGTTGGTAGTCGATAACTACAATGGCTAAAATGTTTGTCTGTCTGTCGTATGTATTCCTTATCCCATTCGTTGCTACCAACGCACCATTTGCGTTGATGGAGAAAACTACGTCATGCCACCAACATACCGTATGCGTTGAGGGTACCTTAGGATGTTTATTGGCATTACATAAAAATTATAAAAAATATTTGTCAACATTTCATGGCCAGAAACGTTTTTTAAATGTAGAAACTGTTGGTTTTTGCTTTGAACTATGTTCTTGTGCTGATAAGGAAACAACGGTTGGTGCCTCGAAGATCGATTTTGATTTTGGAATAACAGATGTTTTAATGAGTTTTTACCGCATGTTTGTGAATTGTCCAACGCCTGCGCTGCGCCGGCCCCGTGCCTTCGCTTTACGTCGCTTGTGTATGTTTTAGGTCTAAGGCGAGCACAAAGCGTGCGCGGATGCTGTGCGTGTGCAGCGCATGTTATCTTAATACACCCTTAAGAGTACTTACGTATACACACAACTGTTAATACTTAACAGTAATACTGCTATATCTAGATATCATTTCTTTAGATATTAAACTTGATACAAATGAAAAGATATTAAAATTGTCAGGTAAGCAACACAAATTAAAAAGATATACTACGTATGTAAACAATAAGAATTATAATGATAGGTATTCTTTCAAAAACACCCCTTGAAAACAAGTCAAGCTGATAAGTTCCCATTTAAGCTTAAAAATTACTTGCAGCTAAAAGCCAATACCTATTTGATTTTATAAGTCCTTACCAGTCCACGATATCAACCATCATCATCTTCCTGCCCTTGTCCCGTTTTATTTGGGGTCGGCGCAATGCGTTTTTTTCTTCCATTCTGTCCTGTCACTCGTCACGCTATCGCTAACTCCTCTGTCTTCCATATCACTTCTCACACGATATCAACCATTCAATAAATTTCCTTAAACAGTTTCAAGTCCTCGTTTTAAAGTCTAGTATCAAGTCCTTTTTATTTAAATAGGTAATAACAAATGTCTATACATATTGACAGAGGGCGAATGTAAGATCATGTGTGTTGACGATAGGATCCCGATCTCGTTTTTCAGCCACCATAGGCGCGGGCTAGCGGATGGTGAATAGTTGGTAGGTTGCCGTCAGACCGTACCGGGGATATTTAAAAAAAGTCAGTACAGTGCAAAATCATTTTTATTAATAAAAATCACAAGTTTATATCACACGTGTGAAAATAAAACAGTTTTATGCAATTTTTGCCTTTTAGTGCGAATCTCACCCAAAAGCCTTTGAGTATAAGTTTTCAGATAAGAATGAATTCTTATTTTAAAAAACTATTCGAAATATATTTTATTATTTCAGTTTCGAAACATATTTTATTATTTTTAAGTGTGGGAGAGCCATGCTTCGGCACGAATGGGTCGGCTCGACCGGAGTGATACCACGGCCTCGCAGAAAACCAGCGTGAAACAACCACACCGTTGTGTTTCGCCGTGTGAGTGAGGTTACCGGAGGCCCAATCCTTCCCCTCGCTCAATCCCTCCTCAATCCCTAAATCTTCAAATCCCAAATCCCTAAAAGGTCGGCAACGCACTCGTAACTCCTCCGGTGCGGTTGTCCATGGGCTGCGCTGATTGCTTACCATCAGGTAATCCGTCTGCTCGTTTGCCGACCGATTACATAAAAAAAATAAAAAGTTTCGTGTAAATCCATACAAGTATCAGTGATTGGATGTTTAGGCACAAATAATTCCTGCAACAATGGATAACATTTTTCCAGGACCGCTAACACTAATTTTGATTGCAAATTATTAGTTTTGCTGTGAAGCAGTATACCTTTGGATACCGAGTGCTTAAACAAACTATCTGAGTAGCGGACTACCTTGAACGCTGCACAAAGGTCGTAAACGCAGAATGTCTATTAATATTAACAAATAATCATGATCATTTTTTTTTTCATTTTCGGTAGTTAATAATTGATGACAAAAGTCACGAATTTTTTTTTGTAAAATTTTATGAACTATGTATGAGTTCATAAAATTTTACAAAAAAAACGAACAATGTTTACTAACGACTTCAAATCTTTTATTTTTTGTTCATTTCGCGCAACTTTTTGTTGTAATTTTTTTTCTTTTTTTCCAAACACTTTTCCCGCAGTGAATTTAATTTTACATTGAACATTAAAATCTTTTAAGCGGCGTCGTTTCGCTGGCGGTTCATTTTCATTAACTACCTGTGGAACAAAGATTATAATCAGTAACAACTAAGATGATCAAAAGGTCTCAATGTCTATCATGAGCTTACTACATCGTGAAAAAACCAAAAAACACCTAACCTGGATGTTGAAGGTTTGGTTTGACTTCTATGCCATAAGTACAAGCTAATACTACACAATAAATTAAATACTTACAATATTTTCAGTGTGTGTGTTGTGCGTTGGTATTGTTTCATTTGATGAAGCCGAGCACTTGAATGGCGTTGTACTTTCCTGTAATTTGAAATATTATTGTTAACATGATTGCTAGGTATGTAAGCAGCAAATTTTGAAAAGGATAAAAAGATACCTTAATACTAGACAATAAGTTAAATACTTACAATATTTTCATTTTGTATGATGTGTATGTCCTTTTCGCAATAGCTGTGTTCTTTTCCTGACATTGTGGAACAAGTATCAGTTTCTGTCGGTATCATTGCATTAGGTGAAACCAAGCATTTGAATGGCGTTTTACATGCCTGTAATTTGAAATATTATTCTCAACATGGTTGTTGGATGGGTAAGCAGCACATTGTGAAATGTAAAAAATGCTTACCATAACGTTATTACCACAGGAGCATAATTGTACAGAATCAACCAGAACAGCACTATTTAAAAGCCTTTTTGGTCTTAATGGATCATAATTCTCCGGCTTAAAGTGTAAGCTACAAATCTTTGCTGATTCATAAAACTTCCCTTTTAATAGCAGACAACCATTTCTGCCTTTTTTCCGAGTCCTTGGGAAAACTGAAACATAAAATTAATTGTATATTAACCGAGTTGACTGATTTAATTTACTGTAATTAGACCAAAATAGCAGGACAGCTCTAAACTTAGTTTTGACACTCTTTTAATTATTAAAATTTGAAGACCTTTCTGTTTTACCCTCAGATATAATACGTTAGTCTCATTATAAGAGCAACGAGGCCTACATAAAATTCAACCATTCCACAAATCAAAAAGTATCTACCTAACTTAAAAAATATGGTCACTCTTTAGCTCTTTGTTTACAAACACATAATTTTGACGTCTAAGACTAAACGTACCTGTTTTTTAATAATTAAATGCGATTTACGCATATAAATTTCTAAACGATGACAAAGATTACTAGAAAAATATTTGTGACACCGTTTCGAACGTAAATATTTACAGATTTTTTAAATATTGGCATAAAATACGTAACGATAATGTATAACTTAAAATATGGTATTTCTGGACTTACCTGTGAAAGATGACATTTGATGTTGGGTTCCATACACTTGTACAATCTTTGACTACGCAATACATAATAAGGCACTTTAAATTAATTCACAAATCCTCGAAATACTTCAGTCAAACACTTCGAGTAGTCGAAAAGTAATTGACAGAGTAGCCATTTTGGATAATACTACCCCAACAGTGTTACAAGTTTTGAACTCCACGTTAAAAGTTTAAAAGTGGGTAAACTTAAAAATAATTTTAATAAAAAAACAACTTTAAAATAGCCTGAATTAACTATGAATAACTTTGAAATTGTTTAAATTTTTAAGGCTGATATTTGGATTTCGAAATAAACATAAAATATGTGTGCCTCTCTTTTGGTAATATATTTATGATCAGTTACCAAGGTAAAAAGTCATTTTATTATGGCAACATTTTATTCAAGTGTGAGCGAGATAAAAAACATACGAAAGGTGAATAAACTCGGATTCAATAATTTCTTCTAGGGGCAACATCCAGTGTTCTATATAATATTCTTGGATCAAATCGTGTTTTTGTTGGTTCCAGCAATGACGAGCTATTGTTATTCGAGTTGGTTTATTATCATTAAACTAACTAAACCGTACTTTTGAAACATTACAATAGAATAGGTAACTTAGTCTGTCAGTATGTTCATCAGTGAAGATAGGTGCTCGTTCGTAATGGTAGATGCGAATGGAGAAGAAGGAGCAAGAAACTCCGTCTTTACTCTATATAAAAAATAATATTTGTTTTACAATTAGAGTTGATATCCCAAGAGATAGAGAATGTAGAGTTGGATCGTCAAGTGATAAATGTGATAAAATATCATGATGGTGATGCTTAAAGCTTAAGCGTCATACGCATGTGAATTTTTTCGAGTTATAGATCCTACAGACTTTAATTTCTTTAAGTATCACTGAAATATGGTGACGGAAAACATTGTGAGTTGACACTGCTAAATGAATAAGCGAGTTAACCAAAGGACTGAATTCAAGCGTCTCACGCAAGTGAACTTTTCCGAGTTGTAACTCTTGCAAATTAAGTTCATTAAATATCATTACCATACGGTGCCGGAAAACATTGTGAGTTGACACTGCTATATTAATTAGCCATTAAACCAATGGCCTGACTAGAAGTATGACTGAGTGTCCGAATTTCTAGTTGACGCTAAGATAGAAGCTAAGCTGAAGTTAGTTGAAGATTCACTCCTCATGAATGAATGTTCAATTAAGAGCTTCAAGGATTGTCATGACAACCAAGTTGCTACCAGAAACGTGGGTTAGGTTAAAACTGCGATCGGCAAAAAAATCAAATTTTTTGAAAAACACACCTACAGCTACCTAAATAGAAGTGTGGGAGAGCCATGCTTCAGCGCGAATGGGTTGGCTCGACCGGAGTAATACCACACACAACCACCAGAAAACCGGCGTGATACAACCACAGCGTTGTGTTTCGCCGTGTGCGTGAGGTTACCGGACGCCCAATCCTTCCCCTTACCCGATCCCTCCCCAATTCCTAAATCTTCAAAACACTAATCCCTAAAAGGTCGGCAACGCTCTCGTAACTCCTCCGTTGCCGTCCATAGGCAGCGTGATTGCTTACCATCAGGTAATCCGTCTGCTCGTTTGCCGACCTATTACATAAAAAAAAAAATACTTCTTCCTACATGACTCTTTAAACTCGCTAGTCCTATACATATTTTTATTATAACTTTCGTGAGACATTCTAAATTAATTATTATGTTTTCGGCTTACTCACGTAATAATTTGACGAGATACTCGAATAGTTTACACAGTAGCAGCGCGACAGTCGCCGAGTCGCGTGTCGCGGAATGCTGCTCATGAATATGGGCCTCTAGCATGACTTGAAACTAGACGAGTATCTCGTCAAATTATTACGTGAGTAAGCCGAAAACATAATAATTAAGTCCTATATATATGTGTAGATACTAAAATATTACGAGGAAAAGTAACCTAGCTATGTGTAAGCTATCTACAATCCTTCCCCTTCCCCAATCCCTCCTCAATCCCAAAATCTCCAAATCCCTAATCCCTAAAAGGTCAGCAACGCAGTCGTAACACCTCCGTTACGAGTGTCCATAGGCAGCGTGATTGCTCACCATCAGGTAATCCGTCTGCTCGTTTGCCGACGTATTACATAAAAAAAATTACTGCTATATGATTCTTTAAACTGGCTAGGCCTAGATATATAGATACTGAAATATTACGAGGAAAAATAACCTAGCTATGTGTATCTTCATTTTTACATCGTTATTCTGTTTTTATTTCTGTTTTTCGTCCCACTTTGCATGTATGTAGATATTGAGGTTAAACATTTTACCCCGAATGACAAAGTAACTACAGCCTCATGTCTGTCTGTCTGGGGGTGGGAGGGAGGGTTATCCGAAATGTTTGTGAAGCATAAAAATGTTGTGTGTAACGTCCTTAAGAAATGTTTTGTGGTTTTGCTGACAAATAATCTTGTGTAAGGGGGAAGTGATAGAAAAGTTTTGAAGTTTCTTGTACTGCAGGATATTGTATGAAATGCTAGATCTACACTTACATCAGCAGAATTTACACTATTGTTTTTTTTTTTTTTTGGCTTTTATCTCTAAGTGTGTAGTACGCAGAGGTACGCATAATGTGCATATAATTCCATATATGTATAATTTAAATCCATTTCTTGCCAGTAATGATTTTTATGTACGAGGGTAAGCCACGTGCCGGGCATACTCGTATAATTCGAGTTATTACTGAGAAATTTCTCAAAATATATTCCAATAATACTTTAACCGATCAGGGAATCAAGCCTGATACCCCTTACTCGATATTCGAATTTCGGACCGCTTTAACAACGGTGCAGTCTTAGTCAATATTTTTTGCAACTCTTATGCGAGAAGCTGGTGCCTAACATCTGGGCCACTACGAAGATAATATAATCTGTCACAAATCGAAAAGCAAGTGTAGGAGAGCCATGCCTCGGCACGAATGCCTCGGCTCGACCGGAGTGATATCACTGCCTCGCCTGGCGTGAAACAATCACAGCGTTGTGTTTCGCCGTGTGAGTGAGGTTAGGAGAGGCCCAATCCTTCCCAATCCCTAATTCCCCAAAACCCTAATCTCAAGAGAATTGGCAACGCACTGGTAACTCTCCGTTGTTGTGGATGTCCAGGTCTGGTCAGCTCGTTTTCCGTCCAGTCACATAAAAAAGAGCAAAATTGTCTCTTTCTTTCATGGAATAACAGACATTGTAAAGCCCATAATTTACAGTTTATTGAAGTAATTAGAAGGACTTGTAATTAAATTGTAATAACAAGTCATCTCACCAAAGGTCAGTCACCTTGTTTGTCCCGTGATACAAAGAGTGTTGCCAACTGAAGAAATTAAGGTTACCAGACTTAATTATTCTGTTTTTATTGTTTTGCTGTCTGTCTCTTATTTCATTTTATACTATATTATTTCTGATACATATTTTGATAAGATTACCTTAAATCTACGGCAGATGGCAGTAGGGAGTAGTCAAGTCTGTGACCACTCCTACTATTCTCATTGTTGTCGTTTTTCTTTTGTTAATTGTATTGTCGTTTAATACTCTTCAATGTGGGCAGAGTACAAGCAGTCACTACTTCAGAAAACCCGTGGTTTCAAAAAAATTCTAAAATTTAAAAGAGAATAGGTGGGGGGCCTCCTTTGTACCTGAAACTCATGAACTCTTCCCCTCGTGTTAAGCGTGGTGATTTTGAAAAATCCCTGAAAGTAATCCCATGGTGGCCGATAAAACTGGACTGTCCTCTTGACGGCAAGGAAATGCAATGGTAGTTCGCCACCCATCTGAACCAGACCCGATTGTACGGCGCGTAGCATTCCAAAGGCGCTTCAAAGTGCCAATTTATAGACCATCATATATGAGGTCTGATATTCTGTTGGGCTAGTCAGTCAGTCCAGTCAAACAGAGAGGATGTGGGTTACTGCGGCTTCGGCCTGGTGCAGGAGAAGGAACTGAGTGATTTTTATTCAGCAAGAGTCTGATAGTCCGTTAATTGTTACGTTACTCCGTGGTTGCCTCCAAGATTAAATGCATTTTCTATTAATTCGCAAATGGTTAGGAAATTAATAAAGAAAAACGTTTAACACAAAATATTTTTGCGCTGAACTTCTACTGGATTACGTAGGAGTTTCTTAATTGGTGTAGGTATTTATTACTTTCCGTTCTAGATACTCCTACACGCGTATTATTTATAATAGTTTAGATTAAACTGAAACAATTTAACGTTTTACAGGTATCTCTTAGCACGATCTTTCTCTCTTAAACATAAGCAGGGATGCAAGTATAACACCTACTTTAAACTTTTGCCCGCGACTGTCAATTAGTGACTTCAAAACTATCCTATGTCCTTTCTCGAGTTCCAAATTACGATTATACCAAATTTCTGAGAAATCGGTTCAGTACTTTAGGCGTCAAGAATAGATAGACAGACTGAGTTACTTTCGCATTTTAACATGAAACTTTGTGAATATTATTAAAAAAAAAACAAATTTACTTTTTCTCACCTAAAAAACTCATAGTATTCTAGTATTACTACCTACTTATATATAGGATAAAACAAAGTCGCTTTTTCTGTCCACATGTCCTTACGTATGCTTTAACCTTTAAAACCACAACGGATTTTTATGCGATTTTTTTAATAGATAAAGACGTGATTGAACATTCTATGTATAATAACATCCATTAAATGATGAAGAAATTTAGTATCAGCACTTCACTCGTGCAAAGTCACCCGGGTCGCTGGTATACTAATACAAATATTTAGTAAAAACAGGTCAAAAATATACAAAGTTTGACCTCAAAATATCAAGACAAAAATATTTGTTTGTACACAAACACGCCTACAAATTCAGATAAGCATCAATAATAATCTGCGAAGAATGTTAGAAGAATCACAAATCTTGGTATGGTAATATGTTGAATAGCTTTGCTCGCCCTATTTGGCTGGATCTTGGAAGTCAGCCAACGAGGCAGGGTAGAGATTTGTATAACTATTTATGAGCCTCTATATGTTCAAAAACGGAAATACTTAAACTCGTTTATATGCATTGAAACTTCAACTACGATTTAGTAATTTTATTGTAGTGTAAGGCGTTCATGGGTTTTCAATAGTTTTTGTTAATGTTCTGTGTGGAGTTTGTCTAGAATTCTATCTACCTTTGAGTTTGTGTCGGCATTCATCATTTTTTTTTATATAATACAAAAACAAATTCATTATTTTATTGTTTCTTTGTTTTAAGCAGCAATAGGGCTTTTAATAATTCCGTCTTTATATGTTGTCGATCTTTTTATATTCATTCAGATGACCCTGTTGATATACAAGGGTAGTTATTTTAATTGTTACTGCCACTCAGGGACTCTTCTCTACTTCCACCTAGAAAGATGGACCGTCTTGTATCATCGGTTTACACTTTATAGTCGCTATTCGTTTATTATTATGTTTTCGGCTTACTCACGTAATTATTTGACGAGATACTCGACTAGTTTCAAGCCATGCTAGAGGCCTATTACTACCTATTCGTTATCCGAGACCTTTTTTAGTTTTAAGCGAGGAATATAACCAATTTTTTTCCTATCTTGGGTGAATCGAGAGGGAGTGTCTCTGTCTTCTCCTGCTCAGGGGCGTAAAATTATTTCCCTTGCACCCACATTCCCGCCTGATCTGAGACCTATAGGTTAAATAGTAACGTTTTATTTTTTATTTTATTTTTATGTAATAGGTCGGCAAACGAGCAGACGGATTACCTGATGGTAAGCAATCAGCGCCGCCCATGGACACTCGCAACGGAGGAGTTACGAGTGCGTTGACAACCTTTTAGGGATTAGGGATTTGGAGATTTAGGGATTGAGGAGGGATTGGGGAAGGGGAAGGATTGGGCCTCTGGTAACCTCACTCACACGGCGAAACACAACGCAGTGGTTATTTCACGCCGGTTTTCTGTGAGGCCGTGGTATCACTCCGGTCGAGCCGACCCATTCGTGCCGAAGCTTGGCTCTCCCACACTTAAATTCCAACCTTTTATATAATTCGAAGCAAGATGCCATGTTCTAAATAGTTAATGTTTCATTTTATTTCACCGTTTACAGACCATTACCTTCGTATTTTCAGCCATTTCCTTCCATCTCAGCTGTAAAAGGAAAAGGTTAAGTTATCCCGTTAAGTCAGCCGGTCAAGGTTAAACGTTGTTTCCTGGAGTTACAAGCAGTTAACTGGTTCACAGAGAGTTAGTTAGACAAGGCAAGACAAATTAAATAACATCACGGACAAGTCGGAGCTAGGGATTGGTATAGAGGAATAAGTACTTAATTGCCAGGAATATAATATATGTGTGTTCAATTAAGTTTCCAAAATAGTAAACTAAAACTGGGGGAATTTTGCAAGGATATTATAAAATATCCTGATAAGATAGGAGATCAATTATACTCAAAAACCACAAAGAATTTTCTCTCAATCCGAGTGTCTGTCGAAATTGGCTATTTTTTGGAATGGAATATGTTCGTTTTCAAGTTAATCTATGCCGTTTTGTGGAAATAAAGATAACATCAGTCGGTTTGTTAAGACTCGTAATCCAAGATCCCGACACATATCATCATATTATTATCATTAGTCTATTAATTGTGCCCACTGCTGAGCAAAGGCCTCTTCTCACACGGAGAACGTTTGAGCGTTGATCCCCAACCTTGCTCAGAGTAGATTGATGATTTCTGCCTTATTATGAACTGTGCCCTACTGGGTCCATGTTGAGTTTAGACTCAGATTTTAGGGATTAGTCCCTAAAACCCGTCATTTGAAATGAGGAATACTAATAAAGAATTTTGATTTGATTTTGTATTACCAGTCCAGGTTTCCTCACGATGTTTTCCTTCACCGTTTGTCAGTGTTACCAACATAATCATAGAAAGTATACATAATTCTGAAAAGACAAATAGGAAATTACCAGGTTCTGAAACTTAACCGTCATTTTTGAGAAGCGGGCTTTTAAGACTTCGACATAACCGCTCAAACATAGAACATAATCATATTATAAAACAATTTTAGACCACCAAATACACTATTCTATTAATCCAGACAATGTAACAACTCTATGAATGATCAAGCACTTGGGCGGTATACCGAAGCGAGCGGCGGCGGGAGGCGGACATTGTATTACCGCGCGCCGGAACCAAGCGCCGCAAGGTCAGGACACCGCCCTACTTCTATAGTAAGGGTTGTGGAGTGTTAGATATAAGCGACAGCGTTTTTGTATAATTTTGAAGTTTATGGAGATAAAAAAATATTTTAAGTTTCTTACATGATAATGTAGCGAGCTGTTATATCATCTACATTGTTAGCTGGAGGACGTCCACTGACGAACAAATGTCTCTTATTTAGGACGAGAATAAACCACGAGATTAATACATTTTCAAAATGAATATTTTTCTTTCTGTGTTCTTCTCTGAAGAATGAGACTGAATTTATTATCCATTAATTTTATGGCGCTATCCCACCCGATATAAAACACTTGTGACATTCAAAATGATATGTGAATTTAAATAAATTAATATAAAAAAATCTAAAAATGTAAATGAAAATTTTAAACTAGGTTCATTAAACACATGAATCAACTTAATTAACATTTTATGTGTATCTAGTTTCACCAATACAAGCTAGTTTTCAATATGTCTCCTCTGCAAATGTTACATTTCAATCATTTGGAAAATATATATTTTAATAACATTTCAAGTTATATACTTGCATGCGAACATATGACGAAGTTTTGATTAGTTCTGAAACTGAACGCGGCGAGTTTCATGAACGTAATGAGTATTACAATCTGAAATAGTTTCAATGACTGAAAAATTAAAATAGTTTTAACAATGTCATTTCCAATACAAATATTTCATATTAAATTTTTATTTTAATAAAATCCTACTAATATTTTAACTTTTTTAACTTTACTGCTTGAAGCGGCTGGACCGATTTGGTTGTTTTTTCGGAGGAATTTCATTAAATGGCTTCTCTCGCCCAGAGTAAAGTATGAGAGAGTGTCAGACTCTTACTGACTAAAAACCCTACCTCGCTCCTTCTCCTGCTTCCGAGAGGCCGCGCAACTCCAATTCCTTGATTAATTTATATGCTACTTTTTATCAACGCACTACCGGGCGAAGCCGTGTGTGGAAGCTAGTCTGATATAATTTCATACTCCGTGTTATCACAATTAAAAACCAGAAATATACCAAAAGGTCCAAAAAAACACAATTTAATTTCACAGAGACACAAAAATATATCTACCTGTCTCCCACTTATTTTTTAACTTCTATATAATTTACATTTAATTTTACTATAGTGTATTTAATGTTTAGATGTAAGAAATAATGTAAGGTTGTCCATAATTCAATAAATAAATAAATAATAAAGGCTGTTCAAGTTGCTTCATTATTATCATAAACCACTAGCTGCTTTAGGATTTGGTACTTTCCTAGGTCAACAATGAATTATTTTGACTTTCTTATACAATAAATTGTTAAAATATAATCATAGTTTCATTCATTTGATTTAACGATAGAGACTTCTTTTTATTTAGACTTTTTCTAGTTTACATATTCAAAATTTCACCGTAATGACGAAAAAAAATCATAGACAAGTATCGTTTTTGACATTTCAATAAAAGTTATCCATTTGACTATAGTCAGAATTTTAATTCGATTCCAGATTTGACATTAGCCCCTGTCATTTTGTTGTCAAAGAATAGAAAAAAATGAGTAAGCTAGATATGATAATTGACAATAAATATCACTGACACAATTCATAATAAATTTTACAGAAAGTACAGGCAATGACGGCGAAAATTTATAAAATAAATTATTACCATAATAGATCACATTTTTTTATTAATTTCACACACAATTATAAAAGAAAAGTATCAGATCGTTAATTAATTGTCAAAACTAAATTATCGGTTCGGAAATATTTAATTTCCTGAAAAACTTAGTTTACGAGAGAAAATTTATAAACGAGAGTAATCAATTCGGAAATATTCCATTTCCGTACCGAATAATTTCGCAACGGCACTATTTAGTACTTGTCATAACGTTGCAACACGGAAATTGTCAAATCTGTAATCTAATTGAAATTCCGAGTATAGATGGAAACTATCGAATTATTCTTTTCGTTTCCTGCTTTACATTTCTTTCTTCAATAACACACAAATTAGCTCAATCTCAAGATCTTTAGCTCTCGATTTTTAATAAGTTATTGAAGCTCTTCATCCGCTACCGCCTATGTCTTGACACCTATCTTATCAACAAGGGTTGTGTACCAGATTAGGGAAACGTGGACATGTAAGCATCGTCCGACCACTAGATACCCGGTAATCACCAGATAACACCTAACGGCACAAGTTCACGTTCACGGCTCTTCGAGGGGATTAATAAGATCTCCAGCACTGATACAGGCTGTTAACCTTGGCTTTGTATAGAAGGGTCTATGAAGGAACTATGTCAATACAATGAGCTTCTTCCTTGCTTGTATATTAGCATGTTATTCTATACGCAATTTTTTACATAATCTCCGTTCTTATAAACGTTCTAAATGAAAAAAATATCTATATGTATTATGTAACAAACCGATTGCTTTTAAAGAAAACCTCTTCCAAAAGTTTGATTATTTGCAAGTTTGAAGCTCTTTATCCGCTACCGCCTATGTCTTGACACCTACCTTATCAACAAGGGTTGTGTACCAGATTAGGGAAACGTGGACATGTAAGCATCGTCCGACCACTAGATACCCGGTAATCACCAGATAACCACTAACGGCCCAAGTTCACGTTCACGGCTCTTCGAGGGGATTAATAAGATCTCCAGCACTGATAGACAGGCTGTTAACCTTGGCTTTGTATAGAAGGGTCTATGAAGGAACTATGTCAATACAATGAGCTTCTTCCTTGCTTGTATATTAGCATGTTATTCTATACGCAATTTTTTACATAATCTCCGTTCTTATAAATATTCTAAATGAAATAAAAACTATATGTATTATGTAACAAACCGATTGCTTTTAAAGAAAACCTCTTCCAACATTTTCATTACTTGCAAGTTTTAATCATTCATTCAAGTATTGTAAAAAATTGCATTTGTCCATGTGTTCTTTTACCAAGATTGGGACTTAAGAGAATAGCAGTCATAGGTGTCTGACTGAAAAATTTGTTAAAATGGGTTTAATAAAAAGTTTAAAATTATAGATTTGTTTATTTTGTTATTATAAAAACTTCCAACACTATCATTGCAGGAGTTTGCCAATCGACAACGAGTCTAGAAAAGGAAACAACATAATAACAAAAAATACCTGATAAACTTAAAAATCAAATAAATATCATATTTTCTCTATAAGTAGGCAGTATAATGCAATCGATTTTGGCGCATTACTGCCTCGAGCGATAACCGATTCTCATAGTTTATTCAAACAGAATGCTGCATAGACTATACACATATAGTATCTGTATATGTAGGCTCAGAGTGTAGTGCCACAGCCTAATTAGTGCCAGACGACTGGTCTGGCGCCCCCAGCACTTTCACATACAAACGACAAAGTAGGCTAGAATTATTTTTGATGACACGTTTTTTTAGGCTCAAAGCTGAAAAATAAAGGCTTCATCTATCTTTTTAACAGCTAAGCACAAGCACTTATTTGTATGGAATCAAGAGATTTGTCTTATAGAGAAATGAATTGATCTGATACTGATTTGAACTGAGAAGGTTTTGCAACTTTATTTTATTTTTGTGCCATTACTCTAAATTATTTTTAGTAATTTGCATAATTTATATTGCTTTTTCATTCTTTCGTGACTGTAAAATCAAAACCTATTCAGCCTTATTACAAAACAAGGTTTTTATTTGGTTTAGGTCTAAACCATTGAGCCAGTTTTTGTATTTCAAATCGAAGGGAGATGAGAATAAGATTCAAAATACAAAACCTGACTCAATCTTTTATACCTAGACTGAACAAAAACCTTGTCTATACTAATATTATAAAGAGGTAAAATTTGTATGTTTGTAGTATGTAGGGGGTAATCTTTGGAATCGCTGGTTGGATTTCCAAAATTCTTTTACCGACAGGTAGCTACAATGTTCCTGAGCGCTATAGGCTATAAAACATCACGTTACGATCAAATGGAGCCGCGTAGCGGGTGAAACCGCGTTACAGTAGCTAGTTATGTAATAAGGGGGTAAATGCTATTTTTAATGTAATAGTTCGGCAAACAAACAAACAGATTTTTTTAGGGATAAGGGTTGGAGTGTTTTTGGGCCTGCCTAGCTGTGGTTGTTTAACGCCGGTTTTCTTTTAGGTCGTGGTAGCACTCCGGGTGATCCGGCCCATTTGTGCCAAATCATGGCACTTCCACACTTAAAAACCTAACCACAACTCATAAAATATGGATTGGAGAAAATCATTTACCAAACTGAATAATAATCAAACAATTACTCTCAATGCAATCAATCAAATAATTGAACATCATTAATAAATTTGTGGCCCGGAGGTAAGGGCTCGAAACCTGGCAAATACTAATGTGACTTTTTCCGAGTTATATATATTTTCTTTGATTATTTAGACACCACTGACATACGGTGAAGGAAAACATCGTGCGGAAACCTGGACTTTCTTAACATTAATTTCTAATTATAAGTTTGAAATCGCCAACCCGCATTGAGCAAGCGTGGTGATTAATGCTCTAACCTTCTCAGTTTGAGAAGAGGCCTTTGCTCAGCAGTGAGCACTTATGGGTTGATGATGATGAATAATTATAGACGTTATCTTATTAATGTGTCCGCCATTTTAACACGGAAGTCTACCTCTAAATTATGGACGAAGTTCGTTCGGTTGCCAAAAATACTTTTTTAATTTATGGCTTTAATATTGGGCTAGTAATTAGGTTGGTTTGAAGACATGAAAGGGTAAGTATACTTTAGAAGTTTGAGGTATTTGCTTATTGAAATTAATTTTGAATTTATTTTCATGGATCGCTTGTTCTAGTAAGACGAGGTTCCTTTTTGCGGACCCTTAGATTGCGGTGGGCAAAAACTGTTGCTAATTTTCCATGTGGAAGTGAGCATGAGATGAAATGGAGGATGTGGCTTAATTTTTTATTGTTATAAAGCATGCGAAACTAGTCTGTTGTTTTTCGTTTTCGAATAACTTATATGTTGAGATTCTTTATTTTGTTTGGATATGTTTCGAAGAAGTAGTTCCTGGTTACAACGGGACTCTTGCAGCATCGTGCGTGTCTCGGTGACGTCGCGCAGCCCACGAACGCTTAAAATTTAGTTTTTGAATATTCTATTGAATTATAATTATTATAAACAAAATTGGGTGAGTATTAGAACAAGTAATAACAGCTAAATAATTAAATTAAAATACCAGAATATAGTAAAGTTAATTGAAATTACCAAAATGAACAACCAATTCCAAGTAAACATCCATTTGCAAAATGAATTTGCAAAATGTACTGAAAAAACGTTCGATTACCTAACAACAAGAAAATTAAAAAGAAAACCTCTAATGTCAGTGGAAAATAAAAATAAATGAGGTAAGCAGAACTGGAGGTCTAAATTTAAAAACGTGACTCGTGTCTTAATATCTTTCTAATTGCACATACAAGACACAGCTAGACCACCAGCTCCTAAATATCTAATTGTTTTAATAAAAAACCTTATTTCTGGGAACTAAGGTTGAAAATCAATTGATCTGCAGTTGTGTGAAGATGTCACAGATATTTCGGAGCTGGTATATCTAATTGTTTTAATGAAAAACCTTATCACTGGAATCTAAGGTTGAAAATCAATTGATCTGCAGTTGTATGAAGATTTCACGAATAATGCTAAAGAAATTAGTGTGGGAGAGCCATGTTTCGACACGAATGGGTCAGCTCGATCAGAGTGGTACCACGGCCTCATGGAACCCCTAACTGGCGTGAAACAACGACAGCGTTGTGTTTTGCCGTGTGAGTGAGGTTACCGATGATCATTCCTCTCTCCCAATCCTCCCCAATCCTTAAATATCCGAAACCCTTATCCTTGAAAAGCTGGCAACGCACTGTTACCTCTTTTGTTGTTGCGGGTGTTTGTGGGAAGCGCCAATTGCTTACCATCAGGTAATCCACCTGCTTGTTTGCCAACCTTAAAGATGGTTAAAAATCAATTCCATCAATCTATATTGATATCTTACTCTGTAGACGTGAAAATGTCTTCAAGAAAAGAATGCTAAAATAATAAATTAAAATCTAATTTAATATTCAAAAGGAAAGTCTAGGATTCATTAATTTGTAGGCAGATCATTTGTAATTTGTATTGCTCAAGTTGAATTCTTGAATTTCAATATCTGTGAATTCTGTGATGGCTAAAACTATATAATTTGAAAAGGTAATTTCACCAAGTGGTCGTTTCACGTTATTGTGTAGTTTCCTACGTCAAAAAGAAATTATTTCACGTTATCAAAATACTGAAATACTAATAATCATAGTTTTTTTTATTAAACGATGATATTATATTTGTGTTTTTCAGCTAATTTAAGACAAATAAATATATTATTTGACGCAAAAAACTTTTTAACATTAATATAAAATTTTTTGTATTTATTTATTGATTGGATGTCAAAATTGTCCATAGAGTTAATTATATAACGTAGGTATGCATATGTATGTTCTTTTGCTGATACCTAATAAAAGTGAGGGCTTCCAACTATAAGCGACCATGATGTTCAATGATTGTCAAGGTAGGTGCATACAATAAGTTTGATAAAGCATTAATATTTTCAATTAATCAATGTTCAACAAAACCCATAATAAGGGAATCAAAATTAAAAACGAAATAATTAGAGGATCGAAAATAACGACTTGCTCTACTAGTTACAAGTCACAACGGGAGTCTTATTAATGAGCAGCGTGTCCGTCGCGGCGACTTATTTTTCAATAAATTTAGTAAGTCTTACGATAATGACTATACACTGCAAGTATTGAATTGATCGTACAGCATTTAATATGGCTAGTTTGAAATTTTCCAAGCTTATTAGCCTATTGGCATACACAATGCCAAACTCCGAATTTTATAAAAACCACCTTGGAATAAAACCCAGTTGCTATGGAACTAGGGATCGTTATACACGACCAAATAGGCAATAAGGCTAGAGCTTTCTTTAAAATATAGTTATTATCAAGCCTAACTCAATAAATATTCAAATTAATCCTTACCCACGTAATATTGATCGCTTCTTAATAAAATTCATTTCAAAGACGCTCCGATCCCGCTAAGCTCAGCATTTAGCAGCTGCATCGCTGCGGAGCGTCTATAGGATTAATCTATCAAGCGCTGCAGCGGCTGACGGATTAAGTCTATTGTTCTAATTGTAAGAGCTGTGATCGCTATTTTACCCTTTGTTCTCCGTTGAACGGTTTTTCGTTTGGTCGTGTTGGTTTAGACAAGTTTAAAGGTTAATGGATTTTATTTATGCTAGTGTAAGGTTTATTTTTCTTTGATACGTGATTTAGTAAGGTGGTTTTGAAGGAGACTCGATTTGAAATCTTGAATCAGGTGCAGGGCTTAAGTTAGGTAGGGTAGGTAGAGTAGGCAGGGTAGGTAGGGTAGGTAGGGTAGGTAGTGCAGGCAGGGCAGGCAGGGCAGGTAGGGCAGGTAGGGCAGGTAGGGCAGGTAGGTTTTTCACACAATTCTGTATTGTTCTCACAAGTGTGTATAAATGTTTTTCTCCTTTACAGTGGGTTTGTTTAAAAACATAGGAATATCACATACACATCACACCCCGACACAGAACAACAATTTGTAGATCATTGAGTTCAAAGAGTTGTTCCGTTCAGCATCGTTACCACAGCAGGTTGAACAGCAACCAAAGCACGAACCGTACAGTCAATTATGATGTCCTACATTTTGATATAACTATTATTACCATAGTTAACGTGCCGTTTTTCTAAAATCCTCAAACACATCCTCTCGTTCAAGGCGAGGTGAGAATGAGTTCTAGACTCTCACTGACTAAAAGTCACCACAACCCCTGCTGAATATCCCATCTGTGGTGGTCTACTGGCTCTCTGAAGCGCGCGGAACGCTATGCGCCGTTCGCTCGGGTCTGGTTCTGGGCGGGCCGCGAGCTATCCTTGCTTGCCGTCCGCAGAGTGGCATAGGTGATCACCGCTCGATCCCCGACACACGGAGTGTCGCCTACGAGGATAGTTCCCTCACGAACTCTGCATCCTACTTCGCAGAAAGAGGTTTCGTAATCAACTAAGAATATTTCCAACATTCTGAAATTCTGAATATTAATAACTTTACCGTGCCTTAAGTTACAAATAACTTACGATAGTTCGAGCGTTACTTCTTGAAACAGCTCCAACTCGCAAGGCATCTGATGCCGAAGCTTCAACTGCTAGCTGGCAGGCTTAACGTAGCTCAAGTAAACTTGCTCTAACTATGTAAGTACGCTAAGTTCTATCTAAGTTACGGTATCATAACTTATGTATTTAATATGTATATGTATTTGTTTTTATTTATTTACATACGTTTTCGTAGTGTAATTATTTTTGTGAGAGTTTTCTCTTCCAGTGTGAAACGAGAGAGACTGTGTCTCTGAAAACACAAAAAATAATTTTGTTGACTAGCTAATCTCGCGCGGTTTCACCCGCTTCTCTGCTCCATTTGATCGTAGTGTGATGTTTTATAGTGTATAGCACTGAAGAACATTGTAGCTACCAATCAGTGGAAGAATTTTGGCAATCCGATTAGAGGTTCCAAAGATTAGCCCCTACATACAAACTTACAAAATTACAAATTTTACCTCTTTATAATATTAGTATAGATTAACCTTATATCACACATTTTCTCTTTAAATGGTGATGTGTGAAGTGAGTTTTTGGAATAGGAGGCAAACGAGAAGACGGGTCACTTGATGGTAAGTGATCAGCACCGCCCATAGACACCTGCAACACCTATCATCTGAGTTCAAATCAAATGAGTTTTCGAGTATACTCACATAATACTTAGAACCGACTAAATGGTATACATAGGTGATAAAGAAATGAATTGTGAAACTGATCAAAAAATAGTAAACATACAGTATTTTTGCTCGTTCTCCTCCAAAGAAAACAACAGCATGTAAACCTCGCATTAAAAACAAAGACTGAAACAATACTACACACAAATAATCTTTGAAGAAACATAACCTACCCTGATTAGAGTTCCGCTTTGTCAAGCTCAAGCTTATAAATAATAAACAGTTCAACAGACATCACTTAGCATTCAGATCCCGTGGCATTCGAGAGAATTACTTGGAATCCGCTTAAGTAGGAGCTCTGCCGACGACACTATAACCTGCTATAGCAGCTGCCTATCATCATAATAAGGCGAGAACATGATTGAATGCCTCATCAACTGGAAGTTTGCTTTCAAAGAATTTCAGTTCGCTTAGTTAAATATTGAAGTAGATGGATTTTGAGTTAATAATTGGTATTTTATTTTTAAAAATCTGGTTATAAAGTCCACTGATTGTAAAGTGCTTGGATATTCTGACAACATTAAAGCCTACCCACAGACTTTATGATCCCATTGCAATGGGGATCGTTTTCAAAATTACATGCCTGCATGCGTCAACAAAAGCAGTAGGTTCTGACGAACATTGCAACTATCAATTTCAAGAATAAAATTCTTGGTAGGTACTTATGATTATAATGTTTGTAATAAAACACCAAAAATCAATTGAATTGTATCGATAAAGGGTCGATTTTCAAATTCCTATGTTAGATTTTTAAATTTTTTCGACATTCAATTTTTGAATTCCGATTTCTGTGTTTCATTTGCTCCTGGTTGTATGACAAACTCTATAATAATAGGAATAATATCTAAAATTGATGGTGTTTTTTTTGTCTCACAAACAAATAGTTTTTTGCCTAATATCTGCAGATCTTAAGCAAAAACTAAACACGAGTCTCCCTTGTATAGGAACATAATTACGGTTGATCAATCTAATTGGGTCGGCCGCTGTCTGACTGACGGATTGATTGCAAGTTCTAAACGATGTTACGATGGAACATTCGACTTATATAGTCTTGGGACTCAGATTTAGTGATAGTAGTTGTTTTGTTTATTCAGAACCCCCTCAGCTTGGCATTGGTGCAGTGCTGGTAAAAATTTCTCCACTATTTAAGGATGTTATTATGCAAGAAAAGCTTTCTTTTCAAAAACTTAATCTTTAATAAGACCGCATCAAAATCTGTTGCGCAGTTTTAAAGATTTAAGCATACGTAGGCATATAGGGACAGAAAAAGCGACTTATTTTGTACTTTGTAGAGTGATTAATATATTGGTAGATTTTGAATTGGTTCGGTTTAAAAAAAAAATATTTTCGGACATAACGCAATTTATGCGATTTAAAACTTACGTAAAGTACTACTTCTGGTTCGTTCAAAATATTTCGTAACGCCTGGTTGACGCATCTCTTGACCTGAAGGATTGTCAGGAGTGAAGTTAAGCATGATCATACAAAGTGTTGATGCTGCCAGCTTCCTAGGTACACTCCCTGTTGAAATCGGTTATGATTTTTTTTTGATGCGATGTAGTCACACTAACTAAAATTTAATATTTTGAATATATATTTTATTTGACTGCACGGTTGGCGCAGTGGCTGGGCAACAGTCTGCTGTGCAACGCATCGCGGGTTCGATTCCTGTACGGAACAACACTTTGTGTGATCCACAAATTGTTGTTTCGGGACTGGCGGTGTGTTGTGTGTGTGAATTTGTATGTTTCTAAACGCACTTAGGACACAGGAGAAATCATATTGCGGGGCAACGTTTTTTTTTAAAAAAAAAAGTCACTTTGTCTCGTGATTATGCATAACAAAAATTCATTATGTTTTTATTTTTCCTGTCTTCTCTTCTTTCATTCTCTGTTTCCTAACCATTATTTACTTTAAAATCAAAGATAAATTTACCATCATTGTGATTTCAACATATTATCTCAAACCCCATTGTTTATCCTCAATCCATATTTGTATTAATTAAGCAATTTCCAATGTGTAATCTTGAAATAAACGGTTGATTGCTATGCAAATTCAGTGAATATTGTTTGTGTAAACAATACGTCAGTTACATCGTAAATAATTAATTTCTGCTAGATTTAATCAGGTCAAGAAACATGGCGCCCGCCGTCGAACCAATTTGTTTTCAGTAAAAGAAGGGGTTTCGACCTTCGACTAGTAATTATACACGTACATAGTAAATCTATGGTTATAGACAATAGGGATGATGACAGGATATCAAAATCAAATACTTTACAGATACTTTACGAAAAATCGAAACGTATTTTATACTTTGTCGGATAATAAAACAGTATTTGTGAAAAACGGTTTTATGTTGTTTCGTCACCTGTCTGACGTCATACGATATTAAAATCAACATGGCATCGAATATAGGTATTTGTTTCCGGAAGAAGAGAAAATCTACGGCCTTGGTCTGTCAGGAAAAGAAACAGGGTTCTTAGTCAGTAGAAGTCTCCCTCCGAGAGTGTGTGTGGTAGGTGTCTGTATAAAAAACGCTCACGTGCGAGTTAGACTCTCTTGAAATCACGTTTTTGGTTTGGGAACCTCCTGTAAATATTGGTTTCATATACTTATAAGTTATTATACTAGCAACGAGAATACATCACCTGTCCAAACTTCCTCTCTCCTATCCCACTTACTTTGCTGTGCCCGACAGGGTCCATGTGAACTATTTATAAGTACTACCACCTAAGAATACATGTGGAAAGCAATAAAGTATTGAGTATTGAGTATTGAGTATAAATTTCAAATCTCTAGCCATCACGGTTCCTGAAAACAGCCAGGTGAGATCAGACCCTGAAAACCAAATAAAATCCTACTTAAGAACTTCTTCAGATAAGTTTTTTTTACTAATATTCATGAGGCTAATTAGGCTTACCGTGTCGCCATGACAGATTTATCGAGACCAGGGCTTCACTGAACGTGCTTCATCAATTTGTTAAAATATCGGAAGCCAAATTTTTAAGGCCTTCGGTTTCGGCTTTCGTGTCTATAATGTTGGGTATCTTAAACAATGGACTTAATGACACCTCTATTATGCGTTGAGTCCTACAAGGAATGGCTTTCGAAGATTTTTTAAAGGCTGCTGTGAAGGGAAGTATTCTCATCACGTATTTTAACTTCGGAAATGTAACAGGGTTCTTGGAATAGTCCCTATTGGGTTCTTTGTAAACATGACAGTATACTATTAGTCCATGAACTTCCACTTCATAAAAGGGTTCGCCATTATCTCCATGGTCAGTAAATCGGTTGCAGATAGCAGGTTAAGCGGTTCAGGATTATCACTGACAAACGTGTTCCTTTACATAGCTGTTATGACAACCGCGAGAAGGGTAGGTTTTAGTCGCGTTTGCGGATCAAGAGCGATAATTTTCTTCCATAACCTGATGCAGGAGAAGGAACAGTTGGTTTTTAGTCAATAAGCGTCTTATACTCACTATTTTCTCCCGATTTTTCCTTCAGTTAAAAAGGGATGGCTCTAAATGTATTATACTGTGCCCTCGCTACACTGCTTACATTTATGTAAGTTACAAACGGAATAAAACATATAAAAAATAAAACTTACCACAATATTTTAATTTTAGGAACCTCTAGAGCCTACTAAATCTTTCGTTGATAGCAATAACTATATTCCAACATCCCTTCCAACTTCGAAAGATACACGACACAGAATATACTTAGACAATCTAAGTTAGTCTCAAGTGAGATCTAAGTCATCAGAACACTGCACACTTCCATTAGCCAGGAATTGAATTCTGGCCCTCACTCTGAACTTAAATTACGTGTGATGAGCTCTGAATATTCTATCAATAAACTTGAAGTTAGTGCTAAGTTAGCTTTAAGTTAGGATTAAGTTATTATGTTTTAATAATGTGTCATGTATTGTAATTATGTGCTAAGAACAGAAATTTTCTTGGAATATTTATGTTTTATAGGAAATTTCATATTTGAGTTCAAATAATTGATGTACATACGCCCTTATAAAAACCGGCGTAAAAAAACAGTTATTTTTCGCAGTGTAAGTGAGGTTACCGGGACCCAATCCTTCACCTATTTCTCCCAAGCCTTAAATCCCCAAAATCGCATATCTCCAAAGCGCCGGCAAAGTACTCGCAATTCTTTGATTGTTGCAGGTGTCTATGAGCGACGTCGATTGCTTACCATGAGGTTATCCTCTCCTATATAAAAAATATGTAGAAATATAATTGTTATGTCAGACAAAGAACTTAGTCAAAATATATCAAAATAGAGCAGTTAGTACTATATAGGTAGGAAAGAGCTATGAAATCTTTGTCGTTAGGTATATAGTTTCAAAGCCTACATTACGTATATTTTGATATAGAAAATCCTCTCTCCCTTCTTGCAGCGGTTGGCAGAGATAAATCAAAATATTGTATTGTAGCATGATATTTTATAGCCAGAAACATTGTAGCTATCTATCAGTATAAGATTTTTTGCAATCCGACCAGCGGTTCCAAAGATTACCCCCTACATAAAAACTTTACCTCTTTATAATATTAGTATAGATCACTCAATTGATGGTAGGTACCTACTCTTAAAAACACATCAGTATTATCCCAATCAATATTTCAAACGACAATAAAAGCCACGATCGACTTCAAAAGTCTCAAAGTAACTCAGTTCAATTTAATTGGCAGTTGGCGACGCGAGCGATGCCTGGCGGCGAAAAGTGGCAAGTGATAAAGTTGGCACGAAGCTCGCTCCGGTATTGTTAGCTGTGCAGTGAAAACTTGAGTTCTATATGTTATAAGTGTGTGTAGTAGACAATAATAGGTAATGTGTAGGTACGTTAAGCTTACTACTGAAATACGGTAAAGAAAAACATTGTGGTGACATGGTTTGAATTCGCCAATGCGCCTTATGCAAACGTGGTAATTACTTAATAAGTGTGGGAGAGCCATGCTTCGGCACGAATGGGTCGGCTCGACCGGGTGATACCACGGCCTCACAGAAAACCGGCGTGAAACAACCACAGCGTTGGGTTTCGCCGTGTGAGTGAGGACTGTTACCGGAGGCCCAATCCTTCCCTACCCCCAATCCCTCCTCAATCCCTAAATCTCCAAATCCCTAATCCCTAAAAGGTCGGCAACGCACTCGTAACTCCTCCGTTGCGGGTGTCCATGGACGGCGCTGATTACTTACCATCAGGTAATCCGTCTGCTCGTTTGCTCTATTACAACCTTCTCCAGGGGTGAGGATGCCTTTACTCAGTAGTGGGTATTTATAGTATGGTGATAAGTTTTGTTTATAAGTTTGAAATCTTATGCAAATGTGTTACGGCGTATTTTAATAGATGATTTTCTATTTTCTTCCATGTGTTGGCATTATGCAGTTTGTGGTAACGCTGGGGTCAATCATTGCCAATTACGTCGGTTATCGTTTTATACTCTCTTGGGGAAATAATTTAATTTTGCTTCCTACTGTAATCTGTAGATAAACACACTATTATCATAAAGTTGCGAATGTAGGTCTTCTATTTAATCCACGAATATTAATTTTAAAACTAACCAAATATGGGTAACAGCTTATATCGCGAAAGATATTTGAATTTTTTAGAACAAAATAACTGTCACCAAACCACGTCAGCACAAGGCTATCTGACCACACTTTTTTGGGCACAAACCTTCCATCTTTTTTCATCTTGCAACCCTAATTAGTGGATCCCTGAGTGAGACGTTGACAGGGGTTGTGTGACAAGCCTTAGATAACAGTTTAGACACGCCTTTATAAGGCTTAGGCTACACTACGGTGCTCCTAAAAGCGGTTAGCCGTTGAAATACTGAGGGGGATTGGTGATTTCAAACTTGTAATTAGAAATTATAAGTCCAAGTTTCCTCACGATGTTTTCCTTCACCGTATGTCAGTGGTGTTTAAATAATCATAGAAAGTACACATGTCTCAGTAAAAGTCACAGTAATATTTGTACCGACTTATTCACGTCAAATTAAACGAGGAAAACTCTACTAGTTACAAGTCACAACGGGAATGTCACAACAGGAATGTTAATCGACTGCACGTCTGGCGCGGTGGCTGGGCACCTGGCTGGCGTGTAACGTGTCGCGGTTTCGATTCGATCAGAACAACTGTTTGTGTGCTTCACAGATTGTTGTTCCGGGTCTGGGTGTGATGTGCATGTGAAATTGTATGTTTGTAAACGCACCCACGGCACAGGCGAAAATCCTAGGGTAGGGCAACGGTTTATTAAAAAAAATGAAAAAATAAAACTTTCTGCAGCGTGTGCGTTGCGGCGACTTCGTGCAGCCGACTAGTAAAGCTTTTGTTATTTAATTGAAGAAAGTAAGTAGTTATTTTCAAAAAGAAATAGTATGTATCACGATAGTTAACTACTCGCTAAGTTATCACACGAGCAGACGGATTACATGATGGTAAGCAATCGGCGCCGACCATAGGCAGTTGTTATACTAAAGGAGTTATTACAAGTGCGTTGCCGGACTCTTGTTGTTAGGGATTATATTTACGGATAGGGAATTGGATGATGGAGGATGGGACTCCGGTAAACGTACTCACACGAAGAAACACAACGCAAGCGTTACTTTATTCTGTTTTTTTTTATCTTTTTCTATTTTATTTCTGATTTCTATTCCTATACATTACAGTTTTTTTTTTAAATATTATGACATCGCATTCGATATCTGGCCATAGATATCATAAACTGGTTGGGTCCGCCGTGGTAACCGAAGTGCGGCCTAGGCCTAACGTTGGGCTCACACCGGATAGTTTTAAAGGTCCCTAAGTGGATTGTGACGTCCCTTTCAATTCGTTTAAAAGGGCTCCAGTCCCTTGCTGGCATTTTGGGTAGATGTTATTTGATAACGATACGCTGGGGCCCGTGATGTGGTTTTTGATTTCGGAGTATTTGCGTCGGTTGCGTTGTTATGGATTCACAATCAACATGTGTTTGTTTTCGTTTTTGTTATCGCCATTACTTATTAGTTGGGTAAGAGCGTCAAGTTAGAACAGTCCTATTAAGCCCTATGTACCAGATAAACCACATCACTATTTTTTTATGGAATAGATCGGAAAATGAGCAGACAGATTACCTGATGGTAATAAAAATAAAAATAAAATAAAAAAGCTTATTTCAGAAACATGAACAAAACTTTTACAGTTAATCTTACATAGGGACCTCCTTTTAAGTAAAAGATATACCTGTGATAGGAGGAAACACAAGGAACAATGAGGAAGAAAAAAAGAAAAAAAAGGTAATAAACACCAAAGAAGGAGTTACGAGTGCGTTGCCGCCTTTTTAGGGATAACGGTTTTAGATATTTAAGGATTTAGAAGAGATGAAGGAAGGGGTGGTTTTGACCTCCGGTAACAACGCTGTAATTGTTTCACGCCGATTTTCTGTGAGGCCGTCGTGTCACTCCGGTCGAGCCGACCCATTCGTGCCGAAGCTTGGCTCTCTCTAACTGAAAATGGTCTTTGGATATTTCAATTTAAATAACAAAATATATATTAACATTTAGTTAAGACATCTGACACTCATTAAAACAAACTCTGTAGTCTCTGAACCACCGCCGTAACGGCGATTGTTTTCGGGTCTTATTTGACGGAATGACGGAGATTTTTCCCAAGTCCTCCAGCCCTTTTTTTGTGAGAAAAATCATCAAATGACTTCTCCCACCCAGGGCCGGGCGGGAGGGAGTGTCAGACTCTTACTGACTAAAAACTCCCCTGTACCTTCTCCTGCTCTGGGCCAAGGTCGCGGTGCTTCATTGCGCTTACCACGCACCCCGGCTGAACATCAGCTCTATAGGGCCCCGTCTGTGATGGGTACGAATACTAGTTATTCTAACCTAGATTTCTACAAAGCCATAAAATATCTAGACAAATAAAGGAGCAAACTTATTCACTTATACGAATACAAATTGTTTTACAAACACAACTTTCCTGATCGGCTTCTGACCTCATTTCACAATAATCTTATCAATTTATATAGAACGGCACATCAACGTATACTTTACCACTATAAGTCGAACTCTTAATACGAGCACATTCTTTAAAATGAGAGTTAATTTTGTACTGGCCGTTCTTATAAAGCTGTTGTTAGCGTTTTTTTCATTTAGCCTTCTTTTAATTTTAATACCCTCAAGAGAGTAGGTATCAGTTGCGATATTTTTAATTATTAAGTAAATACTTCGCTTCTTAGTAGTGCAACAGAGTTCAGTTTGCTAGGTTTGTGATCGTGGTCTAATTAATTCAACAGTTGTAATTGAAATTGTGTTAGGTACACGATTTTTTACACGATGGTCCAAAAACGGAGTTTCATGTTTTTAGGGTTCTTTGTGCTCATTCACATGCATAAATATCTATGTTTTGGTAATGGGCACCTCCTAGTTATTTTTCCTCCTAGAGATATTTAATTGTGGGAGAGTCTTGTTTAGGCAAGAATCTCCCTTAATCCCTCAAAGCTCACCAATAGCCGGCAACGGACTTGTAACTCCTATGTATTGCGGGAGTCCATGGCGGCGTTTGCTTACCGTCAGGTGACCTGATTATTTGCTGTTATCCCTACTACTAGATACTTTTACGTTTCAAAAGTATTCGAGAGATAATATTCGACATTTTATTAGTTATTCGGGAATTGCATTTTTTTTCATAAACCAGCTTGTCCCTGATTCCCTTAGCCTCTCAATGATGTTGTACTTTGTTAGAGTTCGTAGTTGAACCCCAAAACTCTACTATAAGACCATATTATTATGTTAGATACAATTTTAAACAGATCACTTCAGAAGAACTAAGGTCATATCATGAAATAAAAATGTACCAAAGAAGCCCTTACTAAACTATCGCTAAAAGGGATAAAGCAACTCACAAACCTTGACAATATCTCAATGCATAAGTTATAAAGTGGAGAATAACCCTCCCTGCCTTTCACAAGTATCCCTAACTTCATCGGTCGTAGGTACCTTTACAATATCGGTGCTCTATAATTTTACGTATATGTAGAACCCTTTAGTGATAAATTCAGTGTAAAATTGCTTTGATATTGTCCCATTATTGAGGGACATAAGTATTGTAATAGTTTGTCAGGGTGGATTAAAGGGTGATTGATTATAGTCAGTGGTTCTGCGATTGACTGCACAGGATAAAAATTGTTAAGGTTAAGAGGAATTATGATCTCAATTATTAAATTATTCACCATGTTGTTAATTGTTGATAAACTGGATTTTTGTAAATGTGAGAGCCCTGTAACTTATTATAATTGAGTTAGACTTATAGACTTATAGTATATTGGTACTTGTGTCAGTTGGGAGTTGTCATGCTCACTCAGGAGTCTCATTGGCAGTGGCACGGGCACTGGACCGCTCGGTTCCCTATAATATGGTTGAGTTGGGCGGTGCTGGTGTACGTGTCATGTTCGTGAACGGACGCCGCCTATTGGGACTGGTCAACTCGAGACTGTCTAAAGTTGCTGTCCCTGAGTTTCATTTCTTTTTCGGATCCTTTGGTTAAACACTAGTGTTACACTGTTCTCACATAATGGAACTATCTAAGTTATGTAACAATGCATTGTAAAAAGTGATTGAAAAAGAGTAACCATGGAGTTTCTTGCTCGTTCTTCTCCATAGGAATCTTCACTTTGGAACTAGCAAATAGCTTCACTAGAGGACAGACGGACAGACTGACACATATAAAGTTAAACCTTATGATATCTTTTTTGCTTGACGTTCAAAAGTGAATTTTTGGTCTATTTAAAATAAAGAATTTGATTTGATTTGATTTGATTATTATTATAAGAGATTTTTATTCAATTTTTTATTATGGTTTTTCTGGGGGAAAGCTGCCATGGTGGAATTGAAATCTGGAAATTGAAAGAAGCGTTTTTTCTAGAATAGTTATGGTTATACATCTATTAAGTAGTATATGTTTTTTGTTGTGAGGTGAAAATCATCAAATGAAATGTAACTATGAATGGAGTGTCAGACTCTTACTGACTAAAAACACTCCCGTTCCTTCTTCTGCTCTGAGCCGAAGCTGTGTGACTCATTGCGCTTATTTCGCAACCCTGGCTGAAAGTAGTAGATGGTGAGCAGTCAATAACTTTGCAATTTTTGCGAACCTTTTATCCTCACACAGCAAAACATTGGAATTATTCTGGGTATTTCCGAACTGACACGACATTCGAACTTTCAAAAAAAGAGGGTACTGCTTCTTAATATACCTACCGGTAATACTCCTTAGGTCTCGCGATGAACGCCCCAAAGTGTTAAGAAGTCAGAGAGCGTTGCTGGTCCCTTACCATCAAGTGTTCCGTATGCTCGTTTACCTCCTAAACCATAAAGAAGAAGTACTAGTAAGACGATACCTTAAAATTTCAAGTATTACAAAACCAAGCTGGATGTTTATTTTTAAAAACGTCGGGAAATGATTTGAAAAAATTTTTACAAAACCACTAAAAAGGTGAACTTTATTATATTATTGAATTTCATCATTAAACATTAATCACGCAGGTGAAAAAGGATTTTACAGTAATTATTTAATCCTGAAACTATTTCGTAGTAACTGAAAAAAAGCTTTCAGGCCAGCATTAGAATCCACTCACTGTATAATTACTAAATCATAGAATTTTCAGTCTACAAAAAGCATTTAGGCATCGGTTGAAAATATTTTTTAGGTACATAATGGGAGAAAATTTTGTGAAGCTGGAATACTGGTTGATAGGATTATGACAGTTATTATTTTGCGATGAACAAGTAACTTTATGAAGATGGTAATACATTCTAATTTAGGTATTTCCATAATTCAAGGCTGTTACGTCAAAAGTGCAAGTCATAACATCATTCGGCTTTTAGTACATTTCATACGAACATAACACAGATATGGCGTATAAACGTAAACACACACAAACACAATACAGTAACATAAACAAAACAAAGCGAATAATAAAACAAAAGCCAGTTAAACAAAAACAAAACAGAGTCTGAATTTCGAACTCAAACGAACAAAAGTTGAGGGCGCAGATTGTTTAAAAAAATAATCGTAGACAACATGTTTGACCTTGTGTCGAGGTCACGTGGAGGACGCTTTGACCCTGACCCAATTAGTGACCTTCGATCCGAGGGTCGCTTTCGGATGCGATGGTGTTGATTAGGCACGAAGGTGTGGAGTGGTGAAATATAATAGGTTTAGGTACCTTCCGCTTGTTATTCCGCCGAGGGGAATGTTGTTATAGGTTTTTGTGACCATGCTATTCAAAATTATAAGGTACGAGTATTATAGTTCTGGTTCTGATAACGTTTGTTATTTTTACCGCTATTACTTTCTATATGAATAGAAAACCAGTATTAAAGAAATGAACTTGATGAAATGCATCTTTAGGGTTCACTAATTTACACTGCATCACGAATCCTTGTTATATATGTATATAAATGAAAAATCGCAACATTGGACATCATCTAGGA
The DNA here is from genome assembly GCA_902829305.4 of Spodoptera exigua. Lineage (NCBI taxonomy): Eukaryota > Metazoa > Arthropoda > Insecta > Lepidoptera > Noctuidae > Spodoptera > Spodoptera exigua. The sequence goes on from LR824623.2 coordinate 464,335, forward strand.
GGGAAAATTATCAAATGACTTCTTTCGCCCAGGGTATAGCGAGAGGGAGTGACTCTTACTGACTCAAAACCCCCGTTCATTCTGCTCTAGGCCGAAATTGTGGGCGAAACCTCATAGCGTTTAACTCGCAATCCTGGACAACGAAATTGATATCTATAAAGGTCAAAACATTGAAATAGTCTTAAATCGGACAATAAACCTCAGTACAATCCTGCAGACTAACTAGCTAACACATTACATAGTTTATGACCCCCCCCATCGACATGCCACACGTGGCTAGACATATTAGACACGCCAACATGTCTCAACATGTCTGCCGCATCAATAACATGCAATACTTTTGTAAACAAGCATTCGTTTGCTCAACAAATGGAGTCCAGTCACGCATACTCCACAATACGAGTAAACTAGGGGTAAAAACTCACTTAGTGCTTGGAGAATCTCAAGGTCAAGGTCACGTGGTGTCACGGTGAAGGGGTAAATGAAGGGTAAGGTTATACTCTTCGTTCCGTGTCTGAGATTGGAAAGTTATTGATGTAGTTTCCGGACTATAAGCCAAAATATGTCTTTAGTTCGTTTTTCAAATTTGATCTAATATAGTAGAAAATGGAAATGGGATGGTAACTAACCAAAAATCATAACGTTGCGTTTTGAAATCATTTTAACTATTGTGGCTATGGGTATAAAGTTGGTCTAAATGTTATTGATATAAGTAATTTTAGAAGCTTCATGTAAATTTTTAATATCATAAGTTGCATATTGAATGAGATTCCCGCTGTTGCTTAAAACAAATCGAGCCTTTCTCAGTAAATTATCGCGAGTATTTCAATAGAAGAGAGAGAGAGAGAGAGTTTCAATAGAAAAAAAAACAAGTAAGTATTAAAAACATATTCGAAACATTATTTGACCCTGATAAGTTTACATTTTCGTCATCACGCTACAAAATTATTTACCTACTCAAACATTTAAAAACAGGAAACCGCTCAAGTCGTAACTCTCTAGGGAGGTACGGAGGGAAACTTTTTAAAAACTTTTCTGGAAATTTCTAACCCTCCTCTGCTGTTTGGGTACACATGGTACCCTGTCGTAAATTGCTTGTCAGTAATATATATCTTGGGAATTACGGAAACTGTAAGAAGAACTAACGAAATTAAAGGAGGTTTTATGTATTTGATATTTTATAACAAAATAAATTTGTGTCCGCTCTTTTGGTTGAGTCATATCAGATTATTAGGCAAAGTTTAACAATTAGGCTTTTTAATTTAATAATATTCTATTGTGGTCCGCCATGTGAGTGAGGTTACCAGAGGCCCAATCCTTTCCTTCCTCAGTGGTGTCTTAATTATCATAGAAAGTTTATAAATATAAATCGGACAAAGTCACATTTGTACCCACACCCTCATGCATAAGAAGCATACGCCTTAACTTCTGAGCCAACAAGAATATTTAACATCAAATTAATACGTTAACATTAAATAAATAATCTAAATCTAAATACTTACAATATGAAACAACTTGATTGAACGAAAATACCCAACAGCAAATTGGAAACATTGTGATATAAATACGAAACTCAAGTGAAACGTTTTAAAATATTTGAAATAGATGGAATTCTAAATTGGATCGGGGACCCGTGGCAAGTATGTCCGAAATAAATTTAAATCGTAAGCTCCATTCAGGGTCAACCCTTCCCCGCCACTAGTAAGGCGGAGTTTGACCCCGGGTTTATCTGCCATTCAGTTTTTTCCCATTCGTATCTTTTTTTTTCTATTTGGTAGGTACCCTAAATGACAAAAACAGAGGCGATTCAGTTACAATCCTTTTTGGTCTGTTGGGTATGTTTCTGTGATGTACGTTTCGTTCGTGACGTGAACTAACGTTATTTAAACTGTATCTGATAATTGGTATAGAGATGGTTCTTGTTATGGACTGGACAGATTGAGAAATAATATAATTGTTGTATTAAGTGCCTGTAATGTGTTCTAGTTGAAATACGTACTTATTTTATGCCCTCAGTTAATCGACAAGGATTTTAATATGAGATATTCTTTGCCCTCAGTTATTCGACTATCCTTATTAATATTCTTCAACATCAGCCTATAAGAGCCCACTGCTGAGCAAAGGCCTCTTCTCAAACGGAGAAGGTTTGAGCATTAATAATCACGCTTGCTCAAAGCGGATTTGCGATTTTAAACTTATAATTTGATACAACTTTTACTCATGACGTTTTCCTTCACCATATGGCAGGGGTGTTTAAAATAATAATTGAAAGCATTAGATAACTTCACTCGGAAAAAGTCACATTGGTACTTGTCAGGTTTTGAAAACTTATCTTCATAGTAGGTGCCTCCGTGTCACCACGGCCACCGCAAATTATAATTAATATTAGAATTACAAAATTGTGTGCTCTTTTGTTGTGTGTTCTCTTCCATGTTGCAACGAAGTGGCTACAAAGATTAATTATTTCCTTAAGACACTGAACTGTTATACATATAAAGAGAGGCATCTTTTAAGACTTTTCATGGTGTTTCAAATTTAAAATACCACATGACGTCATCACTTTTATCTTAATATTGGTTTCTTCATTAGGTGCATAGTATAAAACATATAACATCCATTTCATCATCATCATCAGCCTGTTGTCGTCCACTGCAGGACATAGGCCTCACCAATTGTATGCCCCTGAGCTCGATGTTCAGCTCTTCTCATCCAGCCATCACTGCCAGCCACCCTGCGGATGTCGGCAGTCCACCTAGCTGGAGGGCGCCCTACACTACGTTTGCCTAGACGTTGTCTCCACTCTAGAACACGTTAAATAGTGGAGAAATTGAGTATCACCATTGCAGCCATGCAAAGCCGGGGCGGGTCGCTAGTATATGCTAAATAAAATAAACAAAATGGTCTAACCAACGGACTTTAATATACAGGGTGTAAAAAGACACTTAACGAAGCCGAAAGCCACGTATTCTACCCATTATTTGGATCATTTTTTTCTTTAAGACCATAGTTGGGACTCCACGGGTTCTCGAGATATTAAAGGTCAAATATGCATTTTTATTTTTTTTGCGCTATCAAATTCTAAGTATTATTACAAATCTTTTTTCCAAACACAAACACGAACAGTAATGTACGTAATAAATAAATGCAGACCCGCACAAAAAACATCGTGCATCTCAGTAGGATTTTTATTTTACAGAATTGTTTTGTTGTTCTGAAATAAAACGTCGACCTACGTACTTATCACAGCGTTTTAATGCTAAGCTGTGAACCTACACACACAATGACACGAAGCCCGTTTGCTTTACATTGCGCGCAATAAAATTATTATTTTTTTTATACCTAAAAATAAAAGTCGTTTTCCAGTGATAATTTTTGCGTAAAGCTACTTAGTTAGAACTGCAGTATGCGTAGTTAACGGCTTCGTTAAGTGTCTTTTTACACCCTGTATGTATTTGTAACTTTGATACTGCACTATCACTGTTACTTTATTTCTTGTATAAAGTCTCTCTACTTCCACAAACAATTTTTCATAATAGTTTATCGTTCGTTTTGCCAACAACGTCATAAATAGGGACCAATGAAGAGGCACTCACCGATATTTCTTTGTCAGGACCTTCTATTTATATCCAAACTTTCTATTTATAGAATATTATCAACCTTATTTTATTGTGTTTAGTCGTCAATTTAGATTATGTCAAAATTGTCGAGGCTTTTGTGAAGTTACTGTTGCTTCAAACTATTTTACAATTAACTTCGTATTATCATTAAAAATTAAGTTATATTCGTTTCGTCTCCTAGAAATACCATTGTAATATATGTAGGTACTAGTATAGATGTGTATACCTACATACGTATATCTTCATATTTTGATTTCAAATTAAGTATCCCGTGTATACCCATCGAAAGGAAAAATTACAGTCTGTCTAATTATAACTATGCCTAGTAGTTAAGATACCTATGTATATAAAAAAAAAGCTGGTTATGTTAGGAACTTGTGATCTTGTTCATAATTTAACAACTAAACATGTATCATGTTTCTTATGAAAAACCTTGATATTAATATACATATACATATATAAACACATATATATATATATATATGAATTAGTGGATACTTACCTTTTTTTTTTTTTTTTGTCAGGGGAAAATCACCCAATGACTTCTCCCGCCCAGGGTAAGGCGAGAGAGAGTGTCAGACTCTTACTGACTAAAAACCCCCCCGTTCCTTCTCCTGCTCTGGGCCGAGGTCGCGGTGCCTCATTGCGCTTACCCCGCAGCCCCGGCTAAACATCAGCCCTTTAGGGCCCCGACTGTGGTGGTCTATTGGCTCTTTGAGGCGCGCGCGGAACGCTACGCGCCGTACGCTCGGGTCCGGTTCTGGTCGGGCGGCGAGCTACCCTTACTCGCCGTCCGCAGACCCGCGCTTACGGTGGCCGGAGATCATCTCTCGATCCCCGACGTCCGGAATGTCGCCTTCTGCGGCGGCTGGGGCGCGAGGAGGATAGTTCCCTCACGCGCTCCGCCTCCTCCTTTGCGAGCATAACTGCTTCGCAGAAGGAGGAGATAGCTTCCCAGTTCCTCTCACGCTGCACCATGGCCTCGATTAAGGCCGGGCGCGAGAGGTCGCCGCCGCCGATCACTTCCCTGAGAACACGGCGGTGCTCAGCCCAAGCAGGGCACTCCGCCACTGTATGCTCCACCGTGTCCTCCAGGTGATCCTCACAATGACGACACTCGGGCGTTTCCTCCCGCTGGATCCGAAACAGGAACCTACCAAAGCTGCCGTGCCCGGTAAGCACCTGCGTCAGGCGGAAGGTGAGGACGCCGTGGCGTCTCTCAAGCCACTCCTCAAAGAGGGGTCTTATCGCTGCTATAGTAGCGTGCCCGGCCCTCGGTTGCGACAGTCGCTGCTTCCACTCAGCCATGAGATCTCGCCGGAGCTCATTCCGCCACGCACTAATTTGGCGCGGCAGAGGATCCTCGCCCCGGCGACGCGCGTCTGCGCGCAAACTGTAGACGCGCGCGAGCGCCTTCGCTTCCAGATCCCATGGCGGTGATCCGGCAAGGAGGTTCGCCGCCTCCCCGGAGATCGTGCGATATCCGCGGATTATTCGGATAGCCATGACCCTCTGGGACGCGACCAGCGTACGAGCCGGCCGCCGCTTCAAATCCGGCGCCCACACAGGGGCACCGTAGAGGGCCATGGATCGCACAATCCCCATGTACAATCTCCGGCAGGAGGCGTTTGGCCCCCCGAGGTTGGGAAGGAGCCGCTTGAGCGCGGCCCCAGACCGTTCCAACTTAGGAGCCAAACGACGAAAATGCTCCGTGAAGTTCCATCGGCTGTCGAGGACGAGACCCAGGTACTTCATCGCCGACTCGACGCCGATGGTAACTCCTCCTGCCATTATTTGGGACCCATCTGGAGGTGGCGCGTTCCGACGGCCATAAAAACACATGGCCTCGGATTTGTGAAGCGCCACCTCGAGTCCCAACTGCCGGATCCTTGCAACGACTGTCGCGACCGCTTGCGACATCAGGTCGGCCGCCGCCTGATGTGACCTCCCATTCGCCAGCAACAGCGTGTCGTCAGCATAACAAACAATGTTGACGCCGCTCGGGAGGTCGGTGCGTAGCACCCAATCGTACCCGATGTTCCACAGGAGAGGTCCCAGGACCGATCCCTGTGGAACACCGCGCGACACCTCTCGCCGATTCCACACGCCCCGGTGACCGGGGTAGATGACACATCTGTCCGTCAAGTAAGCCTCGACTACACGACGGAGATAGGCAGGCACCCGGTGGTACCGGAGTGCCTCCAGAATGCAGCTCCAGGGCAACGAATTGAAGGCGTTGGCGATGTCCAGAGACACCGCCACGACGACTCGCCCCCTGGCCAACGCAGTCCCCGTCGTGAGGTCCCTCACGCGCATGATGGCGTCTACCGTGGAGCGCCCTCTGCGGAAGCCGAACTGGCCGTCCGCTAAATCCGGCCCCCTTCTAGACAGGTGCCCGACGAGGCGGTCTGATATAATCCTCTCGAACAGTTTTCCCACCTCGTCGAGCAGCACAATGGGCCGGTACGCGGACGGAGAGTCCGCAGGACGCCCCGGCTTCTTCACGAGGACCAGTTTACCCGTCTTCCACGACAGCGGAAACTGGCCCCTCTCCAAGCATGCGCTGAAAAGACCAATTAGTCGAGGCCTGAGAGCCTCCGAGGCCAGGACCCAAACCTTGGCATGCAGCCCGTCAGGTCCTGGGGCGGTGTTCTTGCCGCTCAGCCGGCGCACCGCCACCCTCAAATCTACCTCGGTCACTTCCGGAGCGGATTCACCGTCGTCGTCGTTGTAGCCCGCATTGGGCACCGCAGGGGGCGGAGACATAGTGGGAGGCGTGTAACCTATCTGTGGTCGGGGGAATAGCGCCCCAACCACTTCGTCCACGACCTCCGGCCGGAGACTCTGAGTCAGTGGGGGCGCCCAGGTGCGGAGCTTATCACGCACCATGCGGTAGGGGCGTCCCCACGGGTCTCTGTTCAGAGTCTCCAACATCTCCTCGCGGGCCCGATCTTTTGCCCGCCGGATCTCCACCCTTAGGGTGGCCTTCGCCGCCCTGTACTCCTCGTACAGCTCCGCCTCTCTGGTTTCAGCGTCCAGAGGGCGGATACGGAGCCTGCGGTGCCTGGTGTATCGGCGTCGCGCTGCGGTGCACTCACCACGCAGAGCAGCCAGCTCCTGCGACCACCAATACACCTGGCGCTTGCGTTGGCACGCCCGGATCCGGGGCATCGCCACGTCGCACATCCGAGACATGGCGTTCTGGAGCCATCTCGCCTCCTCGTTAACGTCGGCAGGCCTGACCGGTGGTATCACCCAGGCCTGCACGACTGCGGCTTCCAGGAAAAGCTCCCGGTCCAGTTGCCTAAGCGCCCAACGCGGGCCACACGGGGCCTGTCTGACTGGCGGGTCTGCGGACTCGGCGGAAACGTCGAACCGTATATACCGGTGGTCCGAAAACGTCTCCACCTCCTCCATGACGCGCCAGTCGACAACGCGCGATGACAGAGCGGGGCTAGCAAACGAAATGTCCACCACTGACTCGCCCCGCATCCGTATGCACGTGGGGACAGAACCCCGGTTCAGCACGACTAGGCCTGTCTCCAGAGCCCAGTCTTCGACCATCCTTCCCCGGACATCGGTGAGCCGAGAACCCCAAGCCAAATTCTTGGCATTGAAGTCCCCGAGGACGAGCACGGGGAGGGGACGGAACCCGACGACGACGGTGACTAATTCCCTGAGGGAGTTGTGGAACTCGACGAGAGTTCGGTTCGGAGAGAAGTACACGCCCACCACGGCGATCTCTCCGAACCGAGCCGCGACGCAACCCCTGCCTCGCTGAGGCCCTTCGGGGGTTGGGGTACCGGCGGCGGCCGACGAGATGATGGTCACCGAGCCGTCCAGGTCTGACAACCAGTGTTCCCTGGGTGGAACGAAGTACGGCTCGGAGACCACAGCAACATTGATCGACCACTGCGCCATGCTCTGGAGCAGGAGATCCTGAGCAGCGACGCAGTGGTTGATGTTCGCCTGGAGGAGGCGTAATGGAGCCATTACTGACAGTCCATCACGACCTCCTCTCTGGCAGCAGCGACAGCAGCACTCGCGGAGGCTGCGGTGGAAACAGCGGGGGCAGAGGAGGTGGCAGAGGGCCTAACTTTTCCCCTGGGCTTGGCGGGGGGGGAGCAGGTTTTTCCCCCAACCCGGTGATCGGCTGGCTTGCCAGCCGCAGCACATACCACGCAGTGCAGCGGGGCGGTACAAGTGCCGGCCCTGTGACCGGGCTGACCGCAGCGGAAGCAGCGGTCGCTACGGTCTACCTCCGAGGTGCATTTGGCACCTACATGGTGACCAATAAGGCAGCGATAGCACCTCAGAGGCCGGGGCTCAAGCAGCCTCACCTGCGCCGAGACCCAGCCCACCAGGAGTCTCTTGCCCTCCGACAATATTTTCGCCGCTGAGACGGGGCAGCTCACCACGACGGTCCGAAGCCCCGAATTGTCCGGACGGATAGTGCCTGCCCTGACTTGGGCGGCAGGGCACCCCCCTGTCCTGGCGATAGCAGCCGCTACCTCTTCCTCTGTGACGGAATCGTCCAGGCCCATAATTCGTAATTCCAGGCACTTGGTGGGCCTGGACACGCGAGCCTCATCCGCTGCAAGGCACGCCCTGAGCTTCTCGGCTAGGGCGTCAGCGGAGGACCCGCTGGCTGCGCCAGGGACCTCTAATAGACGGGCTCCAGTGGCAGTGACCCTCACTGCGAACCCGTCGGGTGCCCCAAACTCCGCAGGAGATACCGCCCCCTTCAATTTCTTAAGGACGTCGCCGTACGTCACTCCCTGCTTTGCTGCTTCCGGCTGCAGTGTAATCACTACAGCCGAAGATTTAGGGGCAATAAGCTTAGCCGCGACGCGCTTCTCCCTGCGCCGCTGCTGCCGCCGCTGTCGCTGCTCCTTTTTCCGGCGCTTCCTCGCCTCTTTGGCGACCCTCCTCACCGCCCCTGCCACTTGCCACTCGCTATCGGCACGAAACTCCGCTGGCGGAGTTGGCGTCGATCCGGCTGGAACACCGGCCGCTGCTCCCCTTCGTCTGCGGCTTGTTGGTGCCGGAGCCAACGCCGGGGGAGACAAAGGCGCCCTCGTCGGGGGCAAAGCTGTCGGCGCTTTCGCCGAGGCGGGCGCTTTCGACCCTTTCTTCACCGGTGCGCCAACCTGCGCGCCACGGCTGGTTGGTGGTTTCGGCCTTGCCGCTGCGGCCGCATACGAACCAGCCGCGAGTGGGGGTCGGAGAAGCTTACCCTCCAAAACGTCAAAACGCTGCTGGAAGGCAGCCATCTCTTGCCTCATTCGGCCGAGAAGATCGGCCTCCGCTGGCTGCGCAGGTTGGGATCCGCATCCGCACGCAGCGGCGAGCTCGGCCCTTGTCGCCCGGAGCTCAGCCTCCAGGGCAGAATTGGCAGCCGCCAAACGGGACAGCTCCCGCCGCATTGCGGCCAGCTCCTTTTGCATAGCGGCCATCTGCCGCCCTGCTACGCCCTCCTGGGATACCGCCGACATAATGGCGGCTTCGGCGCGTTGAAGCACTCCGTTTCGGCCCGCCTGGGTTTTTTGTCCAGCCAGCATGCGGAGTGCTTCCTTTACTTCTTTGCGAAGGCTCTCAGCGCCACCTTCGCTCGCAGATCCCTCGCCGCAAGACACCTCCATCTCAGAGGAGTCCGAGGGGGCGGCCTTTCCCAGAGCGCTACCCTCTGCCGCCAGCCGCTCAGCCGGCTCGGTGCGGCTCCCTGCCGCTCTTATGGAGCCCTTCCCTTTGCCCCTACCCCGCGCAGCCGTGGGGATTTTGGGGGCCGGGGCCTCCGGCTCGTTGGAGGACGCCTCTCGGCCATCCTCCAGCCTGGGACGTTTAAATACGCCACGGTCTTTTTTCTGGCGTAGCGCCATGCTGACGCCAGAGAATGACGAGTCGGACTCCGAATCCGACTCCTTCCTCTCCGAGGCCCGTGCCCGGGACTTGCTGGACGGGACCAGCGCTTCCCTACAAGCCCGAGAGCCACTTTGGCTCTCACCATCCCCTGCAAGCGAGCTGAGTTCGCTTGCCTTCTCCTGCACGTCTGGTGGTTTATTTTTATTTTTTTTAATTTTTGTGTCTTCCATATTGGTCCCACGAGTGTGGGGGAAATAAAAAGTCCACCCAGGGAGAGCCCCCTGTCCCTGGGTAAGTGTATATTTGTGTCCCAACTAGGGGGTCCACCGGTCCCCTAGCTGGGGGTGCGCTCACGACTGATCCCACTCCTCAGCCATGCATACCCTCGCCGCGCACCAGAACTTAGTATTGGAGGAATTTTTTATAGAGGTTATCTTCCTCGCGGTCCGGGCGGTTAAGCCAAGACCCTCGTCCCGGTCCGAGTCATAAAACATGACCATGATCTCTTCCCGGATTACGATATCGACGGGTGCAGTCGGGCGCAGCTAGTGCCCCGATGCTACTCGTTGGCAGGGTGAGTGCACAACGAGCGCCGCCCTTGTTCCTCCCCTACGTTCTCTGCTAGGTCCAGAGAATCGTGCGGAGGAACGCCCCCACAGAGGCGCAGGCCCTATGCCAGCACAGAGTCAGTCGCCTCCAGAACCCAACCGGGTTCTCCGCCCGGCCAGAAGTTCGCTGCGGGCGACAGTCAATCCAACCCTGTCTCCATCCCGTTAGGGAGACTGTCGCCCGCACCCAGGGTGCACCACGGGGAGGTCTTCTGGCACGCACCCCAGTGGATACTTACCTAAACCCGGAATCCGGGAATTTTGCGGACCAGCTAATTGCCCAGCCAATTGCCTAGCCATTGTACCATTCCTACAGTAATCAATATTAGATAGCAAAATGTACAAACGAAGAAAGTAATATCATAAATAACCCAATCATAATTGTTACGTCAGTATTACAAGACTAATTCAGACACAATCTACGCCCACAACCACCTAATAACCACAGAATTAATTACCACAAAACCGCACAATTATTGCTCGATACAAAAATCGCTACTAAGTATATATTGCTCACGATATAATTATACATATAATTGTATCAACGAAGCTTATTATAACGAACGAAAAGAAATACCAAAATAATTTTAAAGTGTGGGAGAGCCATGCTTCGGCACGAATGGGTCGGCTCGACCGAAGTGATACCACTGCCTCAGAGAAAACCGGCGTGAAATAACCACAGCGTTGTGTTTCGCCGTGTGAGTGAGGTTACCGGAGGCCCAATCTTTCCCCTTTCCCAATCCCTAAAGCCCCAAATCCCTAATCCCCAAAAGGTCGACAACGTACTCGTAACTCCTGCGTTGTTTCAGGTGTCCATGGGCGGCGCTGATTGATAACTATCAGGTAATCCGCCTGCACGTTTGCCAACCTATCACTTAAAAAAATGATTACACCAAAAAATAACTTTACTGAAACTGAAAACTTTTCTTTCGATAACATTTTCATGAAGAAATATTTTCAGAATGTTTGCTTTCTTTCTACTCAGAGCCTGCTTAACTACTTAACTAAGGTACAGTGGGTGATTAACGCCCACCTAACATTAATTTCAAATATTTTTGGTATTTCAATAGTTATGGAAGAAAAACACCTTTCTAAATAAATTATGTTTATTTATTCTACATATAATGGCACATTACAGTGAGTTTTACTCATAATACTTATTAATAGCCTGCTTTTTAAAAAACATTTATTTGGGCGTTATTAAAAAGTATGCGTCCATTGACGCCCGTTTTTTAAACTAAGCTTTAATTAAACAACTAGGTTTAAAACAAAAAAAAATTAGGTAACTTACGAAATCTTACTTTGTACTATCGTGATTACACTAAAAATAAACAAATAAAATCAACATTTAATATAGACTTTGCCCAACTTAAGAATACACCTCATAACACGTCGTATCTTTGTATTTAGTCATATTTAAGGAACTTTTTAATAATTTTCAAATAACCTATCGTGAGCACAAGGCGTACTAATCATTTTTAAAGCAGAATTAAGATATTTTTTAAATGTTCATTGGGCGCAATTACATCGTTAGTGGGTAATAACGCCCAATAGTAATAAGTATTAAAAAAAGTCTAGTCAATAGAGTTCGACTACTCTGTCAAAAAAAGTATTAACTGTTTATTTAACAATTAAACTAAAATTGCCAGATAATCATAATAAAGTATGTCTTACATAAAATAGTCAGTCTGAAGTTACATTAATCAGTCTTATAGAAACTATACTTTTTTTTAACAATATGGACAAATAAACTCTATATCACATTCGGAGAGGCCTACGCATTCCTCATGGTACCATCTCTTACATACTATGCATTGCGCCATGTCTAACTCCTCTATCTCACCACAAGCATTACAGTACCAGACTTCATCGCTATTCCCGTTCATCTTCTTTTTATTCTTAGTCTTATTTTTAGTGTCTTTCGCTTTGTTTTCTTTTTCACGTCTTTCTTCTAATTTCTTCTCACTTATTTTTTCTTCTCTTTTGTCATTCGTCTTTTGTGTTTTAGAAATGTGTAGCTTTTTCTGCTCTTTCTTAGTTTTCTTCATGCTACTGTAATTTTGTTTATTAGATTTTTTAGTTTCAGTTTTATCATTGAATAAATCCTTAGTGATTCTTTGCCCTTTATAGTTCATCGCTTTCTTACGTGGTTTTGAAGATTTATTTTTTGCATAATTAGGCGTAGGTAGGAATTGTTGAAATTGCGTTTTATTCTCTTGTTGTAAACTGGTCGACAACGTACTCGTAACTCCTGCGTTGTTTCAGGTGTCCATGGGCGGCGCTGATTGATAACTATCAGGTAATCCGCCTGCACGTTTGCCAACCTATCACTTAAAAAAATGATTACACCAAAAAATAACTTTACTGAAACTGAAAACTTTTCTTTCGATAACATTTTCATGAAGAAATATTTTCAGAATGTTTGCTTTCTTTCTACTCAGAGCCTGCTTAACTACTTAACTACTTACTATATGATTTCCAAATAAACTTATGTGGCACATAAATATTGCATACAAATTACGTTTTATAATCAAATTTATCTGGTGCATAAAAAGTTTTCAGATATTGTGGAACAGGTTGTTCCTCTTGATCTTCTTACTTACTGCTTATTAGTTTGTAGGGTTGTGATTAAACAGCATTATGTATAGGTATTACAGATATTGTAGTCTTTAGATAAAGGTCGAAACTTGACCTACAGATGCCTGATAGGGTTTGATTCCATGGTCAGTCAAGGGTTAAATGGAAGAGGGGTAAACTTTAACGCGTCTATTTATTACTTAGCTTGTTCAATTAGCCGATATCAGTATGCAAAATTGTTGTATTTTGTTTTAATAATATCTTATTAAGGTCGCGTCAAGTTTGTATATGCGTAGAAGACGGATCTATGTCATGTCGTGAGGAAACCTGGTCTTCTAATTCCAAATCATAAACTTGAAGTTCCCAATCCACAATAAGATATTCTGATTCCATATGAGAAGAGGTCTTCCCCCAAGCTTACGGCGCGCAGCATTCTGCGCGCGCTTAGAAGAGCTAACAGACTGCTACAGATGGGGCTTAATAAGGCTGATGTTCAGTTGGGGTTGCAACTCAAGCGCAAAAGTGTCCGCTGCCTCGGCTTGGACCAGGAGAAGGAACAGGGTGGCTTTTATCCAGTAAGAGTCTGACACTCTCTCTCGCCCAACCAGGCCGAGAGAAGTAAGTGATTCTCCCCTGAAAAAAGGTCTTATTCCCCTGAAATAAGTGTGGGAGAGCCAAGCTTCGGCACGAATGGGTCGGCTCGACCGGAGTGATACCAAGGCCTCACAGAAAACCGGCGTGAAACAACCACAGCGTTGTGTTTCGCCGTGTGAGTGAGGTTACCGGAGGCCCAATCCTCCCCCTCCCCCCATCACTCCACAAGACCTAAATCTCCAAATCCCTAATCCCTAAAAGGTCGGCAACACACTCGTAACTCCTCCGTTGCGGGTGTCCATGGGTGGCGCTGATTGTTTACCATCAGGTAATCCGTCTGCTCGTTTGCCGACCGATGTAATATTCTATGTAATACATAGAATATAAGTAAGACAGTCATTAAGATAATAATTATTTAAGTCAATTAGACCCCTAGTTTTCAGATTATAAAAAACTAGCTATGCTCACGCGGTTTCACCCGCTGCTAGGTTGCATTTGATCGTAGCGTGATGTTTTATAGCCTATATCACTCAGAAACATTGTAGCTATCTATCAGTGAAATGATTTTTTGCAATCCGACCAGCAAGCGGTTACAAAGATTAGCCCCTACATACAAACTTACAAATTTTACCTCTTTATAATATTATTATAGATACGTATAGAGGACAGACGCTCCTATAAGAAATATAAATTATTTGAATCAAAGTGTGCACAGAGTAATATAAACTTTAAGTGACATAAGTAGGGTACATAAATACTTACTTAAGTTTATTTGAAGCAGCTAAGTTAAGAGCTGAGTTGCTTCTTTAATGTAAATAGCGCTTTATCTCGGGATAAAAAGGTTTTAAATTGACAATGTTCAGCACACTAAACTATATATTTTATTATTCACTTTTTAAGTGACAAGCTTGTGCTGATTTTTTATATTTTATTCTTCAAAAAAGTATATATGTATATATAGAGGCACACACCGTTAGTTTCAAAATAAATCTTTTCGTAATCGCCTTTCTTGATAAATGGACTAACAAACACAAAAAGAATTCCTCAATTTAAATCAGTAGTTCCGGAGATGAGCGCGTTCAAACAAAGAAACTATACAGCTTTATAATCATCATCAGCCTATAAGTGGCCATTGCTGACCAAAGGCCTCTTCTCACACGGAGAAGGTTTGAGCATTAATCACCAAGGCTTGCTCGCTTGCTCAAGGTGGATTGGCGATATGAAACTTATAATAAGGAATTATAAGTCCAGGTTTCCTCACGATGTTTTTCCTTCACCGTATGTCAGTGGTATTTAAATAATCATAGAAAGTACACACACAATCAGAAAAGGTCACATTGGTACTTGCCAGGTTTCGAACTCGCACCCACCAAGACTACACAGCTTTATAATATTAGAATAGATTAACTGGAGACGTTGTGACTTGAAACTAGTAGAGCTTTTCTCAGCTAATATCTTTGAGTAAATCGTTATTTTCAATAAACAATAAAACCAATTTTGCTAATTCTTTTTTTTCTTATGTTGTTTACTTACAGGATTACCTGATGGTAAGCAACTGCGCCATCATTTTGGAACGGTATTGTAGCCACTCAGTTCTAACTACGGCAAAAATTCTTTGTACTTACCTTTTAAAATTAAAGGCAACGTTGTTTTCAAAAAATTTAGGCTAAATATTTATGCAAAGGTATCTTACAAAAAAGTCGCTCAGAGGTAAAAATGTGGGTGGATCAACCTCTATAAACTGTTTTCAAAAGAACCTTGAAATATTTTGTGGACCGTCGTATTTTTACTTTAAGAAACCTTTTACTTTACTATTGAATACTCAAGGAGCGTAATCTTCGTAAAGTATGATTTTTGAAACTCTGGGTGAATGTTAAAATACTGAATTGGAATACTTTTTTAAACATAGCCATTCTGATTTTCTTCTTCGACGTGGATGCGTTACAAATATACAAATTAATACACTAGGTATAAGGTTAAACCGTGGATTTTTGTGTGTGTTTTGTAAAGGGTATCTATTATATTACAGATTCTTCATGACTACAGTTAATAAACTGCTCATGGAGAGGCGAAAAGGCTTATTTCTCACCTGAAACAAAAAATTGAGGACAGCAAAAATCTGCACTAAAAGACCTGATCTAGAAAATGGCAAATAATTGTATTTTTAGTTGAACCATAAAAACTCTAGATCAATTGAAACTCCAACTCATCGGAACTTACAACCAATAAATTGTTTTAACTACAAAATCAACCCTTTCTTATCATCCTCATTTATTTCTCGACGCAAATTTAACTCTAGAGAAAAGAACATTTAAAAGAAAAGATAAAAGTTAAAAGAAACAAAATGGGATGCACGTTTTAGTGTTTCTGTCGTGGCTTAGTGTCGCGGAAAATTCACTTGTTTTTAATTCCAAGTGAACTGTATTAATTATATTGGCTGGCTTCCAATGTAGGTCGACAAAGTAGGATCTGAGTATGTAAGGTTTAACAAAAAGTAGATGTAAAACAATTGATTTGTGAGATTATTACAAAATGGTAAAGTTACAAGGTCAAGGTGGTGGTGGTCAAAAAAAACAAATCATCATCATCATCTTCTGAAATCGCTGGCTCAAGACAAATTCCATAGCTATAGTAGACATGATAGTAATAGTCCAACTTGTATTTTTTAATGTAATGTTTTTTTCTTTTTTTTAATGTAATGTGTCGGCAAACGACCTGACGGATTTCCTGATGGTAAGTAATCAGCGACGCCCATCGACACCCGCAACGGAGGAGTTACGCGTGCGTTGCCGACCTTTTAGGGGTTGAGGAGGGATTGGGGGAGGGGAAGGATTGGTAACCTCACTCACACGGCCGACGACCTCACTCTCACTTTCACGCCGGTTTCCTGTGAGGCCGTGGTATCACTCCGGTCGAGCCGACCCATTCATACCGAAGCATGGCTCTCTCACACTTACCTTTCACGGAAGCGTCATTTGGAACTGTTGTGTCTTAGAACACTACAGGCTATATACAGGTTGTTGCCTAACTCCGTAACGCTAGAAGCTCTGACTGTAAGATGTTTTCATTAAAATTTGTAAGTTCTCCTCATTTCGCTAACTTTATTATGATAATTATGTTTGCAAGTAATTTTGTTGTGTTGTGATTAACTTTAAGAGAACCTACAGTGTTGTTAACTACGTGAGCCTCGTGTATAAAACAAAAATTGCTCAAGTCTTTGTTTGTAAGAGTTTAAAATTAGGTTTCAAAATCAACTTTAACTTTAATGTCAAAGAAGGTACTACTTTGTCATGAAAACTTTTTGGATGGATAGGCTACTTTTTATATTAGTACCGAGGGCTACACGCTGGCCTGTTAACAAGAATCTTTTTCAATAACTAAGATTTTAAGATTCTAGTTCGATATTAGACACTTGTGTTTATTTGCCACTCGTTAGGACACCATTCTTCTCCCAAACTGCAAATTTCTTGATGAAGTTATGACTTTTTTTTTATCTAATTGGTCGACAAACGAGCAGACGGATTACCTGATGGTAAGCAATCAGCGACGCCCATGGACACGCGCAACGGAGGAGTCACGAGTGCGTTGCCGACCTTTTAGGGATTAGGGATTTGGAGATTTAGGGATTGAGGAGGGATTGGGGGAGGGGAAGAAGGGCCTCCGGTAACCTCACTCACACGGCGAAACACAACGCTGTGGTTATTTCACGCCGGTTTTCTGTGAGGCCGTGGTTTCACTCCGGTCGAGCCGACCCATTCGTGCCGAAGCATGGCTCTCCTACACTTAAATATGTGATATACACACTTAAATGTGTTTTGTAATATGACTGTATGCGGATCAGCGTAATTTCGTCCATTGCTGGACATAGGCCTCGCTAGATGTTTAGCTCTTCTCATCTAACCACTACCACGGATAGGTATAAAAATATAATGCTACGAAGTACGGCCACTAACCAATACAATCCAAAGGAAACCCCGCTGAAATTAAAACAGCTGTGTGAACAGAGAAAATTAAAACTTAACACCAATGAGAACAGCTTATTTTGTTTTATACATTCATGGTTGTAGTGGTTTGAATTTTAATTGGAAATACAGAAGAGTATTTTGATTGAAGAATCAAATGATTTTGATAACTTTTCTGCCTTGACGAAGTTATTCTCAGGCTAAAATTGTTTAAATTTTAATTTGAGAATCCTCAATTAAGGCCCTCACTAGAATCTTGTCACGTCATGTGAGTTTATAAAAAAAAATTGTGAGGCTAATATCATCAAATCACTTCTCTCGCCCAGGGTGAGGGCAAACAAATGGGCAATCTGGGCAAGAGTGATATAATGGCCTTTTTTTTATTTAATAGACCGGCAAACAAGCAAACGGATAACCTGATGGTCAGCCGTCAGCGCCGCCCATGGACACCCGTAACAGAGGAGTTACAAGTGCGTTGCCGACCTTTTGGGGATTAGGGATTTGGGGATTTATAGAGGGATTGGGGAAAGGGAACGATTGGGCCTCCGGTAACCTCGCTCACACGGCGAAACACAACGTTGCGGTTGTTTCATGACGGTTTTCTGTGAGGCCGTGGTATCAAATCCGGTCGAGCCCACCCATTCGTGCCGAAGCCTCGTGCCTCGTGCCTCTTCAACACTTAGAGGACACACTTCAACTCGTAGAATATTGGCGTTAAAGCCCAGTGGTAAATGGTGGCAATTGATGGTCCCCTCGGGCTTCAGAAGAGTAGTTACAAGGGAGTTGCCAGCCTCTTAGAACCTACCAAAGTCCAAGTCAATATCAAAATCATTTATCTTAACTAAACCATAAATAGGTACTTTTGAAACGTCAAAGCGATTGCGGTTTGAGGATTGGGGATTCGGGGATACGGGTGGGGAAAAATTAGTTCTTGGTTTTTTAATTTAAAGACGCAACGCAGCGTTATTTTCAAGGTCAAGCCGGCTCATTCGTGGCGAATCATGGCTCTGCCACACTTTCAGACATATATGCTATATATAGCTATATTTGAGTATATATTTGTACTCTGGTGTTTTATTATGAGAAATGTAACAATGAAGCCCCTTGACTGGCAGCTGAGTCAAGTTAGCCGAGAGTCTGGATGCCTGCCAACCGCAATGTGGATCACAACTTACAAGTATGTAAGCCGGAGCTGAATTGAAAGCATGGCGGATTTCATAACTGCCTAACCTTAAACTGAATTTATTTTCATGTCTGGCGTATTTTATTATTTTTTGGCTCGACCATTGTCACGTGATGTGAGGCAAAAATGATATAATAATTAGTTAATATTTAAAGCACTGTTTTTGTTTGGTTTGTTTATTTTGTTAGTTAACTTAAGATTAGTTTATGATGAGAACTGACGTGAACGGTGACGTGACGTCAAAAGTGTTTTAAAATAAAAAATGGGGGAAGGATTCGGCCTCCCGTTACCTCAACCTCACGGCGAAACAAAGCGCAGTGGTTGTTTCATGCCGGTTTTCTGTGAGGCCGTGGTATTTTTTGATCCAGGAATCAAGTCTGCTTGCGCTATAATTGCACTCATGACCTGATAACCAATTCCGAATTCCAATAGACACATCTTCATTAGGTAAAATAGCTATGCACAATCAATTAGACCTTCAATCCCCTAGTCTTAACAGTAATTCGGTCAGAATCTCGAGACGATACTAATTCAATTACAAATTGATTTATCAATGGGCAGATCTCAAGAAGCACGTCAAGCTACCCTCAATTTCTCAAATTTCTTTAATAGATAGATAGATAGAACTTTGAAATTTCGTAATAGTGTTGAAAATTGTTTGGCGAAAGTTTACAGTAAAGTGTATTTTGATGTGCTGTCGGGCGTAGTTGAGACGAGCTAGATGCATAATAAGTCAAAGTATATCTACGATGCAGAGGGTTATGAGGTCGGACAGTAAATAGGAAGCTTGTCCGACTGCATTAGCTTACAATCTTTCTTGTAGGATGATTGTTTTAGATAGAGGATGCAATATTACGTTATTTTATAGAAGAAAGAAAACAGGCAAAGTTAAGGCTATAGGTAGGTAGTTACGCAATAACGGACGACAAACGAGCATACGGATTACCTGATGGTAAGCAATCAACGCCGCCCATGGACACCCGCAACACCAAAGAAGTTACGAGTGCGTTTTCGGCCTTTTGGGGATAGAAGTAGCGGATATAAGGATCGGGAAGGGATAGGGGAAGGGACGGGATTGACACGACACTATCCTATTTTTATTTATTTATTTTTAAAGATTCATTTTTATTAATTTGCTGAAGCAAATGTTTAACTTCCTAAGTTGTAGACAAAATTATCGAAACGTAATGAAAATGTTCACTTATTAGATCTCCTCTATATTGGAAAACTAGCTACTCTCGCGCGGTTTCACCCGCTGCTCGGCTTTATTTAATCGTAGCGTGATGTTTTATATTCTATAGCATTCAGGAACATTGTAGCTATCTATCACTAAAAGAATTTTGGCAATCCGACCAGAGGTTCCAAAAGATTACCCCGTACATACAAACTTACAAATTTTACCTCTTTATAATATCAGTATAGTAGAGGAGTTGTTTATCCAGAATGTTCAACGCTAAAAAAGAAAACAAGAAATCCTTCGATATCAAAGTAATTGGTTACATTTCTAAAGAATAACATAAAACGACAAGACGAAGATACACAATTTTATTTTAAAAGAACAAACTCAACGTTTAACCATTTCTCTCGTCCAATTAGTCTTTAACCAAAGAAACTTCAGGATTGAAAGAAAAATATCAGCAGGAAGAGCTCCCAGGAAAAACTATTTAAGTATTAAGTAGACAGTCAACTTCGTACGACTTCATTCTGAGCGTGTTAGATTTTGAAAGTCATAGAGTTTGAAATAAACAAATGTAAGCATATAATATGCCATTTTATTTTATCTCAAACTAATATTATAAATGCGAAAGTAACGATTGATAAGAAATGAAATGTATATAGTAAATGCTTCTAAATTATCGGTGACTGTGGTAGATACATATTAATAAAAATAAGGAACAACCGTTTCAACATATATTATTTTTATTTATATAGGGCGGTAAATGATAATTAAAGTACATTATTTCATAATCTTATTTTATAAATCAAGGCAAAAATATTAACACAATAATATTTAACATTTCTTACTTCAATTCTAAATTAAGTACAATTATACACAATTTAATACATTATAACAGTTACACAAAATATGGGAAGATATGTAATATATAATAACAGTCATAATTACAACAATAATAAAATTATTAGAATAAATAGCTTACTCAACTCGCTAGATCCTCACAGCTCCGCAGCTCACGATCGAATGTGTGATATTCGACCGACGTGCTGTATTTATACCGAACGGCCAACGGTCGTTTGGCAGTTATTCAATTCAAATATTTTTTAGGTAAACAATTTGAATATTAAATTCACTAAAACATTAAAAACTATTATCTAATGTAAGTAATAACATTTTATAGCCTATTTACTTAAAAATAAACAACAAATTGTGATCAAAAACCATTAGTTGGCAATAATTAAATAACCTAACCTATCACGGCCATACTGACAGTACTTCGTCCTCGAAGTATATATTACAATCAGCATTTTAATAACTTATATATATTTCACACATTTTTATTTTATTCATACAATGTTTCATATTCATCAACTAATGCTACTTGCATAGACATGATGGTCCCATTCAATCGCTGCTTTTGAGATAGACCAATCACCAAACAAGTGCGACCAGCGAATATTTGCCAGATACATAGACATGCCAATCACATTCACCCGCTGCCGGTGAGATAATTGGCACCAAGTAGGTGGCCGACCAGCGGAAATATTGGGCCTGTAACCTAGACATGCTGATCACATTCATCCGCTGCCGATGAGGCCAATCAGCACCAAGTTACAGCCTAACAGCGGAAATATTGAAAACATTGTACCAATAAAGACATATCGTTTACAAAAATTAAAACATGGCACACATTTAAACTATTTGGTCATAATATCATTTAGATAAATTAAATGGCACTTTCAACAGCAATATTTTCATCGACCCATTCTCCAGGCCAAAATCGCAATTTTTCTTTTGCCACAGAAATATCTCTCAGGTTACCCAAGCCCTTCAGAGCATAGCGATCATTTGGGAGATTTGAAGAAATCTCATAGGGACCTTTAAATTTTGGTGCTAATTTATCATTTCGCCTATGATCTTGGCTGACGTAAACCAAATCACCTATGCTGTAATTTTTATTATTTCGTCTGACAGAATCAAAACGTGATTTAAATTTTTCTGATACTAATTGTAATCGTTGCCTAGCAAGTTCGCGATCAGCTTGCACATCGATGTTAAGTTGCCGGTTTTCATCATCAAGAACATCATTTAATCGAGCTTGTACAATAGGTATGTTTGCTTCTACACCTATCAGTAACCGCAAAGGTGAAAAGCCAGTGGATTTTTGTATGGTAGTATTTATGGATTGCTGTACTTTCCACAATCCGTTCGGCCAATCTGACAAGTCATTACAAGTAGTACTTAACATATTGATTATGGTGGCTACGTAACGTTCAACTTGCCCATTACTTCTGGGCGTGCCCGTAGCTATCATGTGGTGTTCGATGTGTAACTCTCTAAACATGTTTCGGATTTGGTTTGAACTAAAATTTGTGCCACGATCAGTGATAACTACAGACGGTGTACCAAATAATGTAACAATTTCTCTAATTATAGGTATCAATTCATGGGTACTTAGCGTTTTGAGCGGTTTTAACAAACAAAATTTAGTAAAACCATCAACCAGTAATAATACATGTCTGTAGCCTTCACTGGTTGTCGTGAATGGCCCGGTGCAGTCTAAATGCAAAGTGTGAAAAGGAATAGCAGCCTTATCAATTGGATGTAGCAAGCCTTGCTTAGGACCAGAACATCCCTTTCTTTCTGTGCAGATTAAACAATGAGAAATATATTTTTTGATAAATGTTGCCATTCCAGGAAACCAGAAATACTCTCGTATTTTATGCAGGACTTTATCGAAACCCACATGACAGTTTTCATCGTGGAACAATTTCAATAAGCTTAATCTGTAACCTTTTGGGACAAACAATTTCGGTTCCGTATCGGGGTCGGTTTTATAATGTAACAAGTCATTTTTTATTAAATATTGGTTGTTATCTAGATCACCTGCCTCCAACTGAGAAATAAGAGTCCGAGTCTCTGGGTCATTCTGCTGAGCTATTTTTAACCAAGACTGGGAGCTATTATTATCAGAGACTTCAATAAGGTTCACCTCAGGAATCGGAGGTCTACGTTTTGGTACTGGGATTTCGACAGAGTTACGGCTTAGGAAATCAACGTGACTGATAAATTTTCCCTTTTTATATTTAATTTCAAATCGAAAATCTTGCATGTACGTCCACCATCTAGCTACTCTTGGAGATAAATCCCTTTTTGTCATCGTGGATTTTATTGCATTACAATCAGTAATAATAATAAATTCAATACCAAGCAGATAAACTCTAAAGTGTTTTAGGGCATTATAAATGGCTAATGTTTCCAGGTCATAGGAACAATATTTGGATTCAGTTGGACTTGTCCGTTTACTATAATATGCCACTACTTTATTTACGTTATCGATTTTTTGCAAAAGTATTGCTCCATACCCTATTGAACTGGCATCCGTGTGTAGTTCTGTTGGATGCTTGGGGTCAAAAATAGTCAATAGGGGCTTGGAAATAAGGCAATCTATTACATATTTTCGAGCTGTATTCTGTTCGGGACCCCATTCCCATTTTTGATTATTTTTAGTTAGCTTAGTAATGCAAGATGTTCGTGAAGCGAAATCGGGAATAAACTTACGGAAATAGCTAGATAGACCCATAAATTGTCTAACTTGTTTAATATTACTGGGCACAGGAGAATTGACCAAGGCAGTTACTTTAGATTCACTAGGCCTAACACCATGGCGAGATATGTGTCTACCCAGATATTCAATATTATCTACAAAGAATTTACATTTTTTAAGATTTATTGTGAAACCATTACAACTAAGTGCCGAAATTGTTTGTTCCAAATAATCAAGTCCTTGTACAGTACTATTAAATGGAATTAAAATATCATCCATGTAAACAAGAAGAAACTTTAGATGTCGAACAGCTTTAGAAATTGCTCTTTGAAACACCGATGGACCATTACAAATGCCAAATGGCATTTTTAAAAATTCGTAATGTCCATCTGGCGTTACAAATGCCGTGTATTTGGTTGAATTCTTAGAAATAGGTATTTGGTAAAAGCCATTTTTCATATCGATGGATATGTATAGTTCCGATTGCCCTAATTTATCGATCTGGTCTTCAATGAGAGGGAGAGGGTATCTGTCTTTTTCTATTAATTTATTTAGTGCTCTGTAATCAATACACATTCTATCACTTCCATCACTTTTCTTTACTAGAATCACAGGACTTGC
This sequence comes from Spodoptera exigua, assembly GCA_902829305.4. Taxonomy (NCBI): domain Eukaryota; kingdom Metazoa; phylum Arthropoda; class Insecta; order Lepidoptera; family Noctuidae; genus Spodoptera; species Spodoptera exigua. The sequence goes on from LR824623.2 coordinate 488,083, forward strand.
AAATGGTGAATTACTTTCCTTTATTATTTGTTTATCTAATAAGTCTTTTATTAACTCTTTAACCTTCTCTCTCTCAATTGGAGCCATTCTATACGGTCTATAATAAACAACCTCGTCTTTTTTTAATTTTATCTCTAATTGACCGGTTTTTACACTACCAATTGATTCTAAAACGGATGGATACTTTTGAAAAATAGCTTTTATCTTATTCTGTAAACTAGTATCTAGATGTGCCAATGTTACCGAAAGTTCTGAAAATGGATTTTCGTTACTATGTGTTTGAAAGTTATTTATTTCAAAGCTAGACTCGGGTATATATTTTCGTACTAAGCGGGAACCTAATGAATCAGTCACGATTTCGATATCAGGATGTTGAATAGCATTTCTATTGTCTAAAAAATTGACCTCTTTTTCAGTGACAGAATTGTTATTACTATTATCAGTTTTAGGTTTGAATCTGCAATAGGAATCCATATGACCAGGTTTTTTGCAAAACGTACAAAATTTTTTAACAAACTCCCCAGGCTTTATTTCTAATGTTTCCGATTTGTTTGGTTGTGTGTTAATCGTAGTGTCTTTTCTATTGCATTGCGCCTTGGTATGCCCTAACTTGCCACACGTATAACATTTCACGTCATTAGATCGCGTTTCTATTCTAGGACGTTTAGGGTAGGTTGAACTATCTTTGTTAGTTGACTCTGAAGGTCTCTTTCTTATTTTTGCATAGGAAGTAAATAAAGCAATAAGTTCAGAGGTGGTCTTTACATTGCTGTTAAAAGATGCCATTTTTACATTTACATCGGATATATTTCCACAAACTAAATCTATTAACTGCGACTCGGTAAAAGCAATCTTTGTATTACGTAATAGCCTCAATTTTTCTCTGGCATATTCACAATAGGAGTCAGAAGATTCAGAAGTATACAATATAGCCTTTTGGAGCTTTTCAGCAAGATTTCTTTTTTCGGGATATAAAGCAGTTAATTCCGTACGTAGGTTTTCCCAGGACCGGCCCTCTACGGGATCCCATGTCTCGAACCATAATAATGCAGACCCTTTTAGGGCTTTACCTGCCTTTGCAACAGTTGCTACGCTGCTCCAGCCAAATTCCTTGGAGAGTGTCTCGATATTGTTGCACCATGACTCGGCACCCAGGTCACTGGTAGTCGGGTCGAAAATCGGCAGGGCAACGTCATCGTCTCTGCGCCGAGTGCCGGACACAGCATCTTTAATCGCTTTAAGCAGATCTTGTAAAACAGGGAGGTCCATCCTGAAATTATAAAATGTATTAGAACGTTGGACACAATCCCACTTCTGATGTTAGATTTTGAAAGTCATAGAGTTTGAAATAAACAAATGTAAGCATATAATATGCCATTTTATTTTATCTCAAACTAATATTATAAATGCGAAAGTAACGATTGATAAGAAATGAAATGTATATAGTAAATGCTTCTAAATTATCGGTGACTGTGGTAGATACATATTAATAAAAATAAGGAACAACCGTTTCAACATATATTATTTTTATTTATATAGGGCGGTAAATGATAATTAAAGTACATTATTTCATAATCTTATTTTATAAATCAAGGCAAAAATATTAACACAATAATATTTAACATTTCTTACTTCAATTCTAAATTAAGTACAATTATACACAATTTAATACATTATAACAGTTACACAAAATATGGGAAGATATGTAATATATAATAACAGTCATAATTACAACAATAATAAAATTATTAGAATAAATAGCTTACTCAACTCGCTAGATCCTCACAGCTCCGCAGCTCACGATCGAATGTGTGATATTCGACCGACGTGCTGTATTTATACCGAACGGCCAACGGTCGTTTGGCAGTTATTCAATTCAAATATTTTTTAGGTAAACAATTTGAATATTAAATTCACTAAAACATTAAAAACTATTATCTAATGTAAGTAATAACATTTTATAGCCTATTTACTTAAAAATAAACAACAAATTGTGATCAAAAACCATTAGTTGGCAATAATTAAATAACCTAACCTATCAAGCGCGTCTGTCCGCCATCTTTTATACAACATTTTAGCGGGAAACCATAGATTATAAAGCTATAGAGAGTTGATGTAAAAAGTTTCTATTATGAAGTGCTAATAAAATAAATGTATATAGTATTATGTTATAAGAAGTTAATTGATTTTGTTATTTATTATTATAACTGTACAACATAAATATTGTGATCAAAGCTCACTTTGAGGTGTGGAGTTGTATTTACTTTTAATGTAACCCACTTTTCAAATGGTTTACGATTATTTGAATCGGTAAACTGTTTTTAATTGTGAAAAACTTTGTCCAGGTTTTGTGCATAAGTAAATTGATAAAGAATGGCCTAATAAAATACGCTTACCTTAATGATGACATGTATTTTAGAGAACTTTTTATTAAGCTCTCATTCTAGCGCGTACTCCTTTCGTCTATCCGCCATGCAGGAAACGTCAGCGGACAAAGACTCGTTACCATAAAATTTGTTCTTTCATTCAGAAATCATTTTAATTTAAAGCTATTTCTTTTAACATTCTACATTTTGTCATAGTCCTAGGCGCTTTAACATTGAAAACTCAATTATAATGAATTCATTTATTCAAACTATTTGACTACTAATAGTGTCTTACGAAAGTAGAATATTATAATGTTCATTGGGTAGAATGAACACGTCGAGAACAGTTATACAAAATGATTATTTTGGAAGTCAAATTAATGAAACAATTTTATGCTATGTTGATTATCTATATATATAAAAGAAAGTCGTGTTAGTTACACCACTTATAACTCTAGAAGGGCTGAACCGATGTAGCTGAAAATTGGCAGGGAGGTAGTTTAAAGCCAGGAGAAGGACATATGGTAGAGTAGGTAGAGTAGGTTAGGTAGAGTGGGGTAGGCAGAGTAGGGTAGGTAGAGTAGGGTAGGAAGAGTAGGGTAGGTAGAGTAGGGTAGGTGGAGTAGGGTAGGTAGAGTAGGGTAGGAAGAGTAGGGTAGGTAGAGTAGGGTAGGTAGAGTAGGGTAGGTAGAGTAGGGTAGGTAGAGTAGGGTAGGTAGAGTAGGGTAGGAACAGTAGGGTAGGTAGAGTAGGGTAGGTAGAGTAGGGTAGGTAGAGTAGGTTAGGTAGAGTGGGGTAGGTAGAGTAGGGTAGGAACAGTAGGGTAGGTAGTCAAATGACGGGAGCGACGCCGCGGGTAAGAGCTGGTTTCAGATATCGACCGATCGATCGTGAAACAATGCTTGCATTTTTCCGCATCTCTCCAAATCTTAAGTCCTCAAAAGCCTAAGCAACGCACTTGTATTTCTACTGGTATTATTTCTACAGGTCATGATGCGGTATTTTTTGGTTACTTGCCTTCAGGTGACCCAAGTGCTTTGTTGTCGCCCTATCCCACAAAAAAGCTGTTTCTGACTCATATTATCTGTATTTTGACTCAGACTCTCCAATAACAAGGATCACCAGTCCCGCCCCCCTGTCAGTCGCACTCACTGACTGACGATTGACGCGAGCTGAATTTATGACGCCGCCGCCTTAAAGATTGATTTACGAGTTGCCAACTACAATTTACGATGTGAGACCTTTTTTATTTTCATTTCGCTTTAGCTGAGACCATTACTTCGCTGTTTTGTTCCAAGTGTTTTTGAATAAGGTATTTGTTTAAGTAAAAAAATATGTCCAAGAAATTATTATTCTCTATGCAGTGTAGTGACAAGACCAAACTTTAAATACGTAAGTACAAATAAAAATATGTAAACATTTAAATTTTATATGTACTTAGTTGCACAAATGATATAGTGAAAGTTATAGCTTATTTTTTTTAACTTTAGAATTAAAATCTTTTCGAGTAATAATATGTAGTGAGATGACTGCATGCCGTCGTGTATACTTCATCCATTAAAATATATCTACATATGTATTCTAACTTGGTCCCCCAACAAAACTGCTGTAGTTGTCAATCCCGTCCCGTCAGTTCCCGTCACATCGTTAAGTACTGAACTCAAAAATCCTATAAAATTAATCTTTTCGATTTCAACTTTCGTGTTTATAGATAGTGTGGGAGAACCATACTTCGACACGAATGGCTCTCACAGAAAACGGGTATAAAAACCATGCCGGTTTTATGTGGGCAATGTTTGCAGCAGTGTGATTCTGTAAGACTTCGTTCTAAACTTCGAATCTGAATCCGCGGTGAGTAGTAGTACACTAGCGCTACACTTGCGAGTTGAACTAAATTGACAGCATCATTTTGAAAGATAAAGTATGAAATGACGTTAAAAGTGGCATTCTAAAATTTAATTTACCCGTCACTTCGACGCTCACTTCGCACTTGAACACGATTCAAAATCAAACAAATTTTATAGAATCGACGTCCAGGTGTCTATGGGCGGCGTCGATTGCTTAACATCAGTAGACCCGATTGCTCGTTCTCACCCTGATCCATTAAAATTAAAATAAATATCCAACCTCCATCCAATACCACTAACACTAGTCTGAAAATACAAATGCCTGAACAAAATCAAACTATTGAACTAAAACTTGTCGGATGAAATAAAGGCCCGAACACACCACAGACTATAATGAGGCCCCTTTTATAATAACAAGAAGCGATTTATTCTCCAAAGGAAATGTTCCCGACGAAGTTTTCACTAAATGTTAATTAAAAAACCAGTAGCATCTACTAAGTCCCTTGAAATGGAATATTTTCTACCTCGTGCCTCGAAGAGAACTTTGAAGGCTTTTGAAGTTTCAATTTTTTCTGAGTGCTTTAAAATGTTTTGGAATTTTGCAACTAATTTGTCCTGTTAACGACTGTTCGTCGGTTAGTGCGGTGGCTGGACAAATGGCTGCCGCGCAATGAGTGATAACGTAAGATTCCCGCACTGTGTGATCCACAAATTATTTCTGGGTCTGGGTGTGATGTGTGACAGTGTCAGGAGAGAACTCTAGTGAGGGAAAACGTTTTTTTTTAATTATTTTTGATATTATGCCTGCTGAATGTTTATTTTTGGTGTAATGGTTATGCAGCTCAAATTCCTAAAAAGGGCGACGCCAAACTAAAGATTTATGTACAGGTAACGCGGATTGCTTACTATCAGGTAAACCATGCCTCAATTTGTCACCCTACGGAGGATTGGGACTCATACGGCGAAATATAACTAAAGCGTTGTTTCACGCCAACCAAGCTGGGCTTAATCATATTAAATTATAAAGGACCTACAAACAAAACATGAAGCAATCTCATTTTGCTTTCCATTGCGCATTGTGTGCTGCTGTAGAAATGTCAGTCATGTGTAAAAGGAGCAATGGTGTGGGAAGATAGCGATGACAGGTCTCTAACATGTGTGGGTAGATGGGAATGAATTTTCACGCTTGTTATTTGTGTTTGTGTCAGTTTATTGTTTACTAGCTTCCGACCGTGGCTTCGCACGCTTATAAAAGTAATGTTTAGATTTTAAAAACAGCGCCGTTCAAAGCGAAAGCTTTACATTAACACGCAAATCAAGTAGGTATCATTAATAGCCTATTGCACTCAGAAACATTGTGGAAATTCGACAAGTGGTTCCAATGATGAACTCCTACAAACAAACTTAGAAATACCTCTTTAAGATATTTGTATAGACGTGCGTGATAGTTTGGTTGTTATAGTTGTGGTCTTACTCTTGATTGGTTTTCAGGTGAGGATTTTTTAGTAGGTTTTATACAGCTATTTAAATCTATGTCTTCTCATGCATCGAGCAGAACCCTACAAGAACTAACATAATTAATAAAAGTAATGTTTTCTTTCAATTTTATATTTATAGACAACACCAACATAATGGTGAATAAAAAAGCAGTGCGAGTTCTTGACTCATCTAATTAAGGGCTTGAAATCGCCAATCTGCCTTAAGCAGGCTTGGTGATTGATGCTTAACCCAACTCCAAGCGCTGATCTGATAACGATGATAATGTAGCTCTGTTTTTATAAAACGCCTTTTCTCAAAAGCAACTGTTAAAACTTTAAAATAGCCAACATTAAAAGAATTCAGTAATAAAAGAAAAAGTTTAGAATAAAGAACAAACTAAATTTGTTTTTCTTCAAATTGTTTTACTACGTGTAGGTAAGTACTTACACTTTTTAAACAATGCAAATTTTATTTAATGTTTTGCAAATAAAAATGAAAAAGAAAGCAATCTCTACTACTACTACCTACGTTATTTTACTTGGGTCATACACTAATATGTTTGACTACGATACTCTACTATTGTTGTTTTCTTTTGGAAGGAAGGAAGAGAAATCATAAATGGCGTTCTCCTGCTCTGGATGGGGTGAGAGGGATTGTCAGACTCTCCCCAACTTGAACACTTGAAACCAACTCCTTCCTTCCATTCACACTGTCCGATCCGTCCAATGTGTATTCCCTTAGTCAGCTTCTACGATACTGTCTTTGGATTGATGCTCAATAATAAATCATTTGATATTGATTGAGACTCTTTAGTGTATTCTGCTGTCAAAGAATGGATTATTTATTTATTTATACACTTTATACAAAAGAATGTACAGGCGGACTTAATGCCTTAGGCATTGTCTGACAGTCGACCTTCAGATGGTGGAGAGATGAGAGTGGCAGGTGACAAAAGTATATATAACAAAATTTTATGACTATATGAGAAATACATTACTTAGACCTTGTTTTAGCTTTAGTACCTATATATATAAACATATAATAAAAACTGAATATCATTGTACAAATAAACATCAGGTAGGGTATTCTATAATATACAATACTTAATCTTATATATAAAAATGGATCGCAAAATGTGTTGTAAGCGCATAACTCAATAACGCCTGGACCAATTTGGCCAATTCTTTTTTTAAGATGTTCGTTGAAGTCCAAGGATGGTTCTTACGGCGAGAAAAAATCGAATAATTGCCGGGAAAACCCTAAAAACAGTCCTTTTCTTTTTCACATACAAACGTTTTCTAACTAAAACGTCGAATCAATTTGAGCTTTATTGCTGTTATACATAAGGTTCATATTAAATAACAAGCACTCATTGTTATCTAAGAAATAAGTGAAAGAAGAAAAGGCGTGTTCCTAACGTCAAAAAGTAAATTTGCACTTTCTTACCACTAAACAAAGTTCAAATTCAATCATCTATCAAAACAGTGCGCGCGTGTGCTTTGGAGCTGGAGCACAGAATTCGTCGTTTGAGGATTAATAAGTCGGGTTCCGAAAACAAAAAAAAAACCGATTTGAATGATTCTTTCAGTGTTATATAGTCCATTTATCGAGGAAGGTATACTTTATTTAATTCAAAATTAGGGATCTGTAATAAAATTGCTATTTTGTAACACAAGGAGTAAAATCGAAAACCTATTTTTGCGTGCGCTGCAATAACTATTGACCATAGAACAAAATGATGTACTACGGGTTTGTAGATTCTATTAAAACCTACAAAAAGTCCGCGAAAGCATATATCTAGCTATCATGGTTTAATCACAATACCCGATTTTGTGTTCAAAATAATTATTAAATCGTCTGAAGGAAAAAAAGCGTTAAATATGTATCGTAATATTATTCTTTAACGGAATTAAGCATTATGTTATCAACAGTATTTATTTATAAGTATTTTAAAATACTTTTTTATTTCCTCTCAATCTCTCAATCGTTTAAAAGTTATCATGTGTGTAAGATGTTAAGAGTTGGTACCTTATTAATGAGTTATGGACCATAGAGTTTTTATCAACATAAAATCCTGTAATAATATTTTTCGTAATATATTTGTTGATGATTGTAAGTATAAGATGTTTGAAGAGTATAAGAAATACATTTCTAAACTAACTATGCTAAGGAAAAGGAAATCCAAGAAAACCATACATCTTAATTTGGAAATGTCGTTGCGGAAGCCATACGATGTAAATGAATTAAATGAGTATATTACTGTAAATGCACCCAAGTTCTTTAATGACCAGGTAATGGCAAACAATCGTGTTATGCTCAGTGTTGTTTCAATGAGGGAAAAATATTTTTTTCGATGCTCCAGGCGGCACCGGCAAAACTTTCATTAGCTACTAATATGATATTAGCAAAAGTAAGGTCTCAGGGAAAACTAGCTTTGGCAGTAGCGTCATCTGGAATCGCTGCTACTATATTAGATGGCGTACGCACAGCTCATTACACTTTTAAACTAGCATAACCTAACCGTTCCATTACAGAAAGAGCGTGTGCTCTATTCGTAAAAATGGCCTTTTAGGCAAAGTTTTGTAAGATGTCACTTTAATAATCTGGGATGAATGTACCATGATTCATAGAGCTCATGTGGAGGCTCTAGATAGGACTATTAGAGATATTAGAGACTGTGATAAAATCATGGTTGGGATTACTGTCATGTTTGCTGGGGATTTTCGGCAAACTTTACCAGTAGTAGTAAGAGGAACTAAAGTAGACATTGTAAAAAATTGCCTTAAAAGTTCTCTATTATGGAAATTTGTTCATACCTTAAAACTATCTACGGACATGAGAGCATATTTGGGAGGAGGTACTACAAATTTTCCTTTGAAGTTACTTTTAGTTGGAGACGGAAAAGTACCTTATTTTGAAAATAAAATACCTATTGATCAAGATTTAGGAGAAAAAAAGACTAGCATTGAGAGTTTAATATCAAAAGATATCGTCGAAATAGAAAATAAAGATTATCAATGAAAGTGTGCACAGTCGGTGCGGTGGCTGGGCAACTGGCTACTTTGTGTGATCCACAAATTGTTGTTTCGGATCTGGGTGTCATGTGTATGTGATATTGTATGTTTGTAAACGCACCCACAACACAGGAGAGAATCCTAAAGTGTGTACAGTAGAGTAAAGTCTAAACAGTAGTGTTAACAAAATTAACGATTTAATTTTAACTAAACTTCCAATGGATCAAGAATATGCAGTCCATTATCTACAGGGATGTTTTCATTCTTTAAACCCGAGGGGCATCCCATCACATTCTCTCAAGTTAAAAATTGGTGCCCCATTATTTTACTTAGGAATTTATGTAACGGGAGACTTTAGGTTAAATTTGTTCGCAATAACGTGATAGTTGCAATAATAGTTATGACTGGTCCTGTGGTTGGTCAAACAGTATTTAAACCTCGGATCCTAATGATTCCAAATGATTTGCTTTTACATTTTAATCCAATTCAGAAAATAAAACAAAAAATATAATTTACTCAGAAGTACTTTAAAATGATATTTGAACCCGGTTTAAAGTGGACGGACACTCCCGCCTGTAGTCGTAATTCTTATTCTGGCTGAATTTCGAACAGATAAACAGCTATTGCTTACTTGACTTATACAATTTAACTTGATCTATATTTTTCTTAATATTATACCTAAACATAAAAAGTTTGGTTGTTTGTTATGAAGGCGGTCTCGGAAAATGCTGATCTGATAATTATGAAAACTGTTTAAATATTCAATAGTCCATTTATTAAGGGAGGCTATAATATAGGCAATATATCCACGGAAACGACAAAAACGCGGGTGAAACCGCGGGGCACAGCTAGTATACTTAATATAACTATAAAGTATAAGTACATAAAATACATATACCACATAGAAATATATAAATAAAATAATAATAAGTAGTTATGAGAGATTTGAATTCGCCAACTTTTTAAGAAGATGCTCACGCAATCTTGTTTTGAAAGACAAACGACTGGTTGCCATCCTAATCTCCGTGGGTAGTGCATTCCATAGCATTACAGACTGAATAAAGAAAGAAGAGTGAAGAAAGTCAGTGTGATGACTTATACATTGAAGATGACGATTATTGGAAGAACGAAGATATTTAGTATGGTTTGCACTGGTGTATTGAAAGTAAGTAGATAGATAGCTAGGGGAAAAAGGAGAAACAAGAAAGGAGTACAGAGTGGTGAGAGCCCTTTGCTCCCTGCGCTGGCGTATGGGCAACCACTTTAATTGCAGCCGATGTGCAGAAACATGATCATATTTACGCAGGTTGAAAACAAATCGAATGCAGTTATTCAGAAGTCGATCAAGCCTATTGAGGAGATCTGCATTCAGGTCGTAATAACAAACATCACCATAGTCAATAATTGGGAAAATAAGGGATTGCACAAGCGCTGCTTTTACAAAGGATGGGAGAAAATTTTTGAGACGATATAGGGACCGCAGCGAACCTGTGACTTTTTTGCATACGTTAGTGACCTGCGTACGCCAGCTGAGGGTGCTGTCAATGTGCAGACCGAGATCCTTGACATCGCTACTAAACGGGATGACAGCGTTGTTGAATATTATAGGTGGTAGCGTGTTATTACCAATCTTACTTAGCATACGGGAACTGCCGATAACTATCGCCTGGCATTTGCAAGGATTAACAGCTATCCCAAACCTATCGGACCAGTTCATAATGGCCTGCAGATCAACATTTAGCTTATCAACAGCACCAGACAGCTGCTCTCTGCTAGCTTGGCAGTATAATTGCAAGTCATCAGCATACAGATGATACGGACATTGAAGTTCTGTGGTAAGCATATTAATAAACAATGAAAATAGAAGAGGTGAAAGTATACCGCCTTGAGGGACGCCAGTTTCCAACGTGCACCAGCATGATGAATTATCACCAACCTGTACCCGTTGCTGTCGTCCCTGAAGATAGGAAGAAAACCATTGCAGACTATCATCGGAGACCATAAGATGGGACAGGATGGCTAGGAGGACATCGTGACTGACCATGTTGAAGGCGTTGGAAAAATCAACTAACACCAGCACGGTGATTTTAGTATCATCCAGACCAAGCCTCACATCGCCAGTCACTTTGAGGAGAGCGGTTGTAGTACTGTGTCCTGGTCTAAAACCAGACTGGAAAGGACTTAACAGGGAGTTTTTAAATATAAAGTGCGAGAGTTGCTTGTGAACACAAGCCTCAAGCACTTTAGATAGGAATGGAAGGATTGAAATTGGGCGGAAGTGGGTGGGTAGAGTAGGATTTGGGACCTTAGGAAGTGGCCTAACAAAAGCTAGGCGCCACAGAGAAGGAAAAGAACCGGTGAACAAGGAAAAGTTTACTATATGAGTAAGGGCTGGGCAGAGGTGGTCCAAAACTGTTGTGATCATGTAACGGGATATGTTGTCACAACCAACAGCCTTGGACTTGATGGACAGGATAATCTTTTTGATCTCCGTTGACTCCACAGGAACGAAACGAAATAGAACAATTTTAGAACGCACCAGACCAGCAATGAAAGCCACAGTACCATCTATAGTCAGACGATCCAAAGACGAAGAAGTGGAGAAATGTTTTCTTAAGATCGTCTGGAATAATTGAGTTAGGAAGGTCTGAAAGTTGCGTTCTGCCAATACCCAGAGATTTTAAAAATTTCCAGATATCGGCAGGAGAAGATGAAGAAATGTTTTCAAGGATGTGTCGGCGTTTGGCGTTACGTACCATCTGGTTGCATCGATTCCTTGCAATCTTAAATGCCACCCAATTTTCCTCAGTGCGGTCTCGTTTGTGCTTACGAAACGCACGGTCTCTACGTCGCATAGCCATTTGTATACCTCTGGTCAACCACGGTGCAGGCGGGCGCTTCATTTTCACCTTTCGAACAGGAGCGTGCCGATCGTATAAATCTGTTACAGCTTTATTAAAAATGGCAACCTTTTCATCGACTGTATTCGCCTGCATCAGTGGCTCCCAGTCGAGGTTTGACGCATCGTTTTGTAGCCTCCCTTCATCCATTTGCCTAAAACAGCGCCTATACAGTATCCTGGGCTTAATTTTTGGGGGTTTTAGGACATAGGATAGGTACACAAGGTCGTGGTGTGAAAAGCCCGGGGCATCATGTTGGCCATGGCTAGAAACAAAAGAGGGATTGGAGGTGAGGATTAAGTCGAGCCAGGTGTCAGTGTTACTACCAGTATTGTGATGTGTGGGTAGTAGTGGCAACACGTGCATACTGGCTGACTCGACCAATTCGAGGAAATTACGAGAACGATAGGAGGTGGGTGTAAGGAGATTGGTATTAAAGTCACCCATGATTATGTGATGTTCGCACTCCGAACCCAAAGATTCAAGCACTGATTGGAATTCAGTGAAGTAATCGATATTTGGGGGACAGTAAACTACACCCAAAATAATCTTGACCCCCTGGACACAAACCTCGAGGAATATGTACTCCGCAGAACAGTGGGAAGAAGTTAAAAGAATTTTATAAGGAAAATCGCTGCGGAGGTACACAGCCACACCCCCACCCCTCCCCTCCACCCGGTCATTCCTTATCAGAATATAACCGGTCAAAGGGTAAGTGGTGGACGGCAAATGAGGCTTTAGCCAGGTTTCGGAAATTAGGACGGCGTGAACGCTGCCATCATTAAACGCCTCGTAAAGGTCGCTGTAATGGCTGGGGATGCTTTGAGCATTAATATGGCAAACGTTCAGCAGCTGATTATACATTTTTCATCTATGAAGTAACCATTCTCCTGACCTCATCATCTGTCAGTCCTTTTCGCAATATTCACTGTTCTACCCATATCATGTTTCAAACGTCAGGATCCATATCATATGATCAATCTGTTCAAAAATCATGATTTGAAATTGCCAGTCTTTTGTGTTTTGTAAGCTTTATAATCGTTGAAATATTTACTAACGTGCAATTGAAGTTTTCAGGCGAGTCCAATTGCTAGGCCGGTAATTCGTCAGCTCGGTTACCGCACTATTACACAGAAAACATTTGTTTTATTTAAAACCACCAAACACTTTGGGCTAGTCCTAAGTCTCATTTAAAATAGAATACCAATATCAAAAATCTATTAAATTAATCTAAAATAGAATTCCCTTTTAAAATAGAAGCTCAATCCTGTCTTCATTCCTTCCCAATCCTAAAATATCCTAAACACTTATCCTCCAAAGAGCCCGCAGCACACTCGTATATTTTTTAGTGTTTCTAGCTTAGCATCAGGTAATACGGCTGCTTATTTGCCGATCTATCCCATGAAAAATAGCTTATGACCTAAAGAATATCAAATTATTTCCCTTCTTTTTAGCAATTGTCGCAAGAACAAATACAATTAGTCTACGGAAACCAGAAATCTAAAAATTTTTTTGTAAACACAGATATGTGAGGTGTTACAGGTAGGCAGATTCTCCACGTTTTGCCTAGAGGCGTACCTAATAATATAATAAACAGAGAAGGAGAGTAAAAAGTTAGTAAAAAACATTAATAATTCCCATCTAACATTAAAAAATATTGTAACACCACTTAAAATGAAGGCGAGGAAGCGTTAGAAAAATCTAAGAGAATGGACCTTTACAAATTACACCGCTTGACATAAATACTGAAGGGTCGGCGAAATAACAAGACCATTATAAAACGAAAGATTACAACTCCTTTTTAAAGCCAACGATTTCCTTTTTTCTCGCTGACTTCTAAGGGACACAATGAATTTCTACTCGGCTGTATTTTTATCATACTAAAATTAATACATACAAGTATTTCATTCTCTGGATGTGGTTGACTGAGTATATTTTCAAGGATTTTGAATGATTCAACGAAGGAAGAGAAATAAGGTAAGCGTTTTTGTGATTGTATATATTAACAGTTTTCGTAATTTGTGTTGCGGATTTGTGTCTTTTTTGTTTGGCTGTAGTGTTTGGTTATGGCAGGCGCCCATTTCTTATGCTTTAGATTACGGGTTCCAAATCTTGTGAGTAGATGCTTTATAAGTTATTTTATTTATAAGTTTGAAATCTTCAATCTGATTTGAGGAGGCGCGGCAATTTTGTGAAAAGTCTGTTCAGCCTTAGGCACTTACAGATATTCATTAAAATCTTGATACTTACCTAAATCTGAGACAGTAAATATGTATTTTAAAAGAATTCTTAAACACTTACACTTATAGTGTTTGTAGTATTAAAATTCACAAAATAACACAGAATCTGGCTCTGCATATAACTGAAAATATGACCAAAAATACTTTTATTTTAGAAGCTCATCTTACTATTTACAATCCACCCATTTTAGGTAAGTAGTATAAAAATATAAAGGTAAATTATGGAATAAAACGAACCAAATGACCTCTATACAGCAACAATTGATCATTTAATTCCAAAAATGGATACATAAATAGATAACTAAGGAGATAACAACCCTGATCATATATACACACGGCTACATTTCGTTTGCTTTGTCATTGAAATTGTTTGACTAAGGGAAGGGTGGGATTAAATTAATTGTTTCCCCTACTGACAATATTGTCAATTAGTCACACATTTCCGCCTCCATTTTGAATCGGTTTTGTCTAAATTGTGTTATAGATATCGCGTTTCAAGGGTGTTAGGTGATAGGTGCTTATAGAGTTGATTGACGGGTTTTGTTCGTTCTTTGTGTGTTCAAGTCCTTAATTTGCAGAGAAAAGGGTGGATAGAAAGTGATGATGGAAGAGGTTAAATATATTAGTTCTGTCATATAATTAATTATAGTACCTTCGCTTCACTTCTAGTTTTTATAAGTCATAACAGAAATCACGTTTACAAAACATCGTTATTTAAAAAAATAAATCAGACACTAATTTTTACCAATATGTAAATAACCGAATTCTAGCAAATTTTTGCATATTAAGTGTAATTTCAGTAATTTCCTTATGAAAAAATAAATACACCGTCAAATTCCTGCCGTGTACCGACTCAGGAATGGCATTGAGTACCGTTACAGTCTTATAAAAATATTTATAGGATCTTCAACTTAAAACATTACAAAAACTTCTCATCTGATAGACACAATATAATTATATTACATTTAAAAGATACTTTACTGTGGTAAAGTGTAGTTGAAATACTCGGGAATATAAAAACGGCGGTGCGAGGTGGGCTCATATTTTGTTGATGTTTGAGTGGACTGAAGTGGGTTGGGCACAATTTATGAGGCACCGGAGACACGACCACTAGGCCTACTTCTGTGAGAAATAAGACATATGTATCTTTTATTATGATGTTTTTTCTGAATGAAATATACAGTTAAAGTGTTTTTTTTCATGGTATAAGTCGGCAAACGAGCAGACGGATTACCTGATGGTAAGCAATCGGCGCCGCCCATGGGCACCCGCAACACCAAATGAGTTACGAGTGCGTTGCCGGCGTTTTAGGGATATGGGTTGGGGATAAAAGGATCGGGAAGGGATAGGGGAACCGGAGGGATTGGGCCTCCGGTAACCTCACTCACACGGCGAAACACAACGCTGGGTTGTATCACGCCGGTATTCTGTGAGGCCGTGGTATCACTCCGGTCGAGCCGACCCATTCGTGCCGAAGCTTGGCTCTCCCATATTTGTAGATGGAGAGTTTTTTAATTATTATGATAGTCAGTTCCAGTGTATTTACACAGTTTATTGTGTAACATTACAAATTACTTTAGAGTTTAGTATATCAGATGAAAATAATGGTTGACGTGGCGGCTTGGCAGCCGGCTACTGTGCAACGTGTTGCAGTTTTCCGCATAAGACAATACTTAAGTAGTGTGATTCACATATTTTTCCGGTGTGATGTGATGTGTTTTTAAATTTGCGTGTTTTTAAATGCATTTCAGATACAAGAAAAATCCTTGAGTTTGAGTTTGGAACTTGAGAAGTAATACTTACTTACGTACTTTTTGGACTATTTCCAAGTTATTCCTAGGGACTTTCAAAGATTAACACAGCATTATATATCATAGTGAGCAGATAATTATAACACATAGTGAGCAGTAGGCACTTATAGGTTAGATGATAACTATTTTGAGGATATATAAGTTAAGTACCTATTTAATGTAAACCACAGCAAACCTTTTAGAATTTTCAATAAATTGCATAATCTTCACAAATTTACGAAAACTGATGGAGTTCCGCAAGGTTCTGTGCTGGGTCCATATTATTAAAGTGCATAAAAGAACTCATTTTCATGCTACGACGGTTTTATAACTGAAGTTGCTTGAAACGTATAAAATAAAAAGACGCCAATATAACTTCTAACTGTTTCATTATAAGAACTAGTGAGGAAAAGCTTTGAAGAATTTCTGTAAAGAATTTCTTGGGTTATTTTTTTTATGATTTATTTTAAATACTCGAGGCTCACTGTAATGAGTTTATTATTTATAAATTCCATGTTTTGTAACTAAGAAGCCGGTGAAATTATTAGCTTTTAGAATTTCGTTTAGATCTCTTGCCCGAAAGACACCTTAATGTTAATTACTGTATGCCATTTACCAATGGGTTCCATGACTTAGAGCTAAAATTTGCATTACGCTTTTATCAAGAACTAAAGTTTGTTTAGTTAGAAAATACGATAGATAAAAATTACCTACTTAGATTATTAAAATGAACTTCTTCGTCAGCTAAAGCTGAAAAAGCTAAAGCTTCTCTGATTTATTTTTTGGATCTGGATTTATTAGATAATAATATTGGTATTGGCTGAGCTGGTTCGATTTTTATATTTATATTCATCGTCATTAGTGATAAACAAACATGTTTGTTCTAGGCAATAATACAATTATCTCACCTTCAAAACTATTTCGGGTACACCATTATGAAACTTGTACAAAAGAGAACTTTATTTTTAAATACCAAAGAACAGTTTTCCATTGTAAAACACGTGGGTTAAATCGAGCGTCTATATTTCACGAGAGAGTGTGGTTAACCGCTGGCCAGCTCTGGATAAATAAAACCAATTCCAGATTAATTGTTTTTAACCCAAACTGACGCCGAGCGAAAAATACGGATTGAAATAGCTCGTTTATCGATTGCCTGTGTAAACCACACGCTGTATTGCTGGCGAAGTTGAATTTCTAAAACTATACAATTTACGTTTTTTAATGTAAACCTACCTGTAGGGAAAAATGTATGATTGTCGCAATAGTTACGAAGTGGAGTATTCTGTGTAACATAAGTTTAAAAAATGCCCTTAACATAAGTATATTATTCAACCAAGGTTACGGGGTAAACGCAATAAGGTAGCTCGGGGACCTGAGGGTTATATGTATACAGTAAGAGTCTGACTCTGACTCCTTCTCGCTTGACCCTGCACGAGAGAAGTCATTCAATGATATGCCTCTTGCAACATGCCATGGTATCATCTCGGAAGTTATTGCTGCACTAATGCAAAAAACAATAAAAACGAATGGATCAGAAATGCTGACAAGTAGAATAGCAGTAACAGAATTAAGGAGCATGTTTAAAATTAAAATGAAAACTGGAGATAAAATAGACAAAAGTGTAACACAGATCAATCATCTTAGCAAAAGAGCAAGATAAGATAATAAGCGACTAAAACCGAAAGAAATTGACAAAACAATTACAAATGCCACTTAATTTATTAATTATACAGCCAGCATAGGTCGTAATATAACCTTCACTTAACCCCTACGAATGTGTGTGACAGTTGTCCCAAATGTGTATCGATGGCCAGCTGAATTATTTAGTTGTTCGATCGGAGGATACTTTCTTTTGTGTCTCTGATTGGATCACAATCGTACGATGATTGGCTAAAATTGAATTCTTGGAGTTTTCTACGCAATTTATATTATGTATTTCTGTGATATTAGCAGTGTTTGTATCTTGGTGTGGTTCCTCTAGTTGTTTTTATATTTTAACGGTTTACGTGAGATTTTTTATGATTACTTTTTAGTCGGTAATTTAAATTATGGCTTTTGTAGCTGTACTCGGAGTAATTTGCTACATAATTAAAATTGATATGTAGACATATTATTATGTAGTTGACTTATATATGAAGAAAAAAATACTATTCTAAATAAATAAAGGTCTGGTAACACAAATGCCAAAACGTAAACCTCTACTATTATAAGTAGGCAAGAAAATCAAGTTCCAATTTAAAGAGAAAGCATTTTCATTACCTATACCAATAAAAATTTAAAAGAGTTTATCATCAGTCTGTAGTGATATACCGTGATAGCTTGGACATTTCAAAGGACAAATTATGTATTCTTGTTACCCTTCTAATGACACATACTTAAAACAAAATATTTAAGTTCTCAGCCATAAATACATAGGTCATTCGTTCACCTTGTGGGTGGGATCTTGCGCTGTGCTTGATGCAACCTTCCTGCTCCCGCAGTTTTAAGTTCTAATATTTTTAATCTCAATAAATAAACGACCGGACAATGATACAACCACAAATTCTTTAACTAAACCCCAAATGATACACATATGGCACAGCTAAACATGCATGTTTTGCGTATGGATGTTGAGAACTGATTTACTGGATTTCAGGATAGTTTGATGTGCTGGTGTCCAGCTTCGTTGTAAACAAAAGCAGACTGTCTGAATTGTCCAGTCTAGACTGATTTACAAAAAATTCAAAATTATGTTTTTCCCACGCCTTGGTACACTTTTATTCGTTCTTATAATTTGGAAACTGTCTGAAGGTTGGCAACATTGTAATCCCATAAAACCATGGCTGAAAATTAAATTAAATTTCTATTTATACTGGAGACTAGCCCTTAATACCTTTAGTACATAATTCTGCACGATTCTTACCTTTTCTTGACATTACCGGCAATCAATGACGGGCTATTTAAAATCGAGCTCAATATTCAAAGTCGCTTTCTAACATACTTAATATGCTGGTATAAAACAAAATATTATTCACAAACAAATCCGCCTAGTCCACTACCGTCCGCTATTTTTTTGTTTCAAAACACCGCTTGACATAAATACTGAGGGTCGACGAAATAACAAGACCATTATAAAACGAAAGATTACAACTCCTTTTTAAAGCCGACGATTTCCTTTTTTCTCGCCGACTTCTAAGGGACACAATGAATTTCTACTCGACTGTGTTTTTATCATACTAAAATTAATACAAGTATTTCATTCTCTGGATGCGGTTGACTGAGTATATTTTTAACAGTTTTGAATGATTCAACGAAGGAAGAGAAATAAGGTAAGCGTTTTTGTGATTGTATATATTAACAGTTTTCGTAATTTGTGTTGCGGCTTTGTGCCTTTTTTGTTTGGCTGTAGTGTTTGGTTATGGCAGTTAAGGCGCCCATTTCTAATGCTTTAGATTACGGGTTCCAAATCTTGTGAGTAGGTGCTTTCTGGTGAAGGAAAAACATCGCTTGAAAATATGCAATTATATATTTTACTTATAAGTTTGAAATCGCCAACAGGTACGCCTTGAGGAAGCGCGGTAATTTTGTGAAAAGTCTTTGCACAGCCTTAGGCACCTAAAGATATTCATTAAAATCTTGGTACCTAATCTGAGACAGTTAATATGTATTTTAAAAGAATTCTTAAACACTTAAACTTCATAGCTTATAGTCTTTGTAGTATTAAAATTCACAACAATAACACAGAATCTAGAATAGTTGTGCATAAAATTGACAATTTAACTGACCAAAAATACTTGACTATTTTAAAAGCACATTAGTCTATTCACCTGTTTTAGATAGAAGCGTAAAAACACAAGTAAAAATATGGAATAAAACGAACCAAATGACCTCCATACAACAACAATTGATCATTTAATTCCAAAAATGGATACACAAATAGATAATTATGGAGATAACAACCCTGAACATATATACACACGGCTACATTTCGTTTGCTTTGTCATTGAAATTGTTTGACTAAGCGAAGGGTGGGATTAAATTAATTGTTTCCCTCCTACTGACAATATTGTCAATTAGTCACACATTTCCGCCTCCATTTTGAATCGGTTTTGTCTAAATTGTATTATAGATATCGCGTTTAAGGGTGTTAGGTGATAGAAGCTTATAGGGTTGATTGACGGGTTTTGTTCGTTCTTTGTGTGTTGAAGTCTTTAATTTGCAGTGAAAAGGGTGGATAGAAAATGGTGATGGAAGAGGTTAAATATATTAGTTCTGTCATATAATTAATTATAGTACCTTCGCTTCATACTATATACAGCTATTTGCCGATGATAGTACAGTTACTGTAGACTCCAAAGTAAACGCCTCACATGAGGACGAAATTAATAAAACCATCCAATCATTAATACAATGGATGAATAATAATAACCTGAAGATTAACATAGCCAAAACAAAAATAACGTATTTCAGTCAACGTATAGAGACTCCAAATTTTAAAATCAGTTATCAAGGCGCATTACTAGAAACAGTTGCTACTGCAAAATTTTTAGGTATTATCATTGACAAAAATATGAATTGGAAGACACACACGGAGGAACTCACAAAAAGAGTTAGTTCCTCCACATACGCTCTATACAGACTATCAGCCATCATAGACACTGATGCCATTATTACAGCATATCATGGCATAGTTGAGTCTGTCTTGAGATTCGGAGTAATATTTTGGGGCAACTCGACCAACAAAGAAATTGTCTTCAAATCTCAAAAGAGATGCATCAGGGCAATGTTTGGTCTCCAAAGCACTGATAGCTGTAAGCAATATTTCATTAAATATAAAATACTAACTCTACCCTCCCTATTTATATATGAGGTCGCTATATTTGTAAAAACCAACCCAAAGCTATTTAGTCGCCTTGCCGATGCAAGCAATCGTAGCCGTAGGGATGGTGACAAACTAAGTATTGTGCCGTGCAACACTGCACTAATGCACAAAAGTGTGTTCTGCCTAGCGCCTGTTATTTATAATAAAATACCCAAATCCATTCAGCAGCTTCCCTTAAATAAATTTAAATTACAATTAAAGAAATTTCTTATTAGCAAATGTTTTTATAATCTGAAGGAATACTTAATTGATGCCTAACACTATGACGTTTCGGTTCAAATAGAACAAAATTTTGTACGCCTATCCTAGGCAAAACATGTAAGGGTCTGATTATTATTATTTTTTACACCTTATGTTGCAATTATTTGCTTTGTACACATACACCCATGTTTTACAAAATAAATTATCTTTTATCTTTTTATCTTTTATCTCTTTCACTTCTAGTTTTTATAAGTCATAACAGAAATCACGTCTACAAAACATCGTTATTAAAATAAATGTGACACCAATTTTACCAATATGTTATGAACCGAATCCTAGCAGAATTTTGCACTTTAAGTGTAATTTCAGTAATTTCCTTATGAAAAAGGAAATACACCGTCAAACTCCTGCCGGGTACCGACTCAGGAATGGCATTGAATACCGTTACAGTCTTATAAAAATATTTATAGGATCTTCAACTTAAAACATTACAAAACTTCTCATCAGATACAATATAATCATATTACATTTAAAAGATACTTACTGTGGTAAAGTGTAGTTGAAAAGTCGAGCATAAAAACGGCGGTGCGAGGTGGGCTCATATTTTGTTGATGTTTGAGTGGACTGAAGTGGGTTGGGCACAATTTATGAGGCACCGGAGACACGACCACTAGGCCTACTTCTGTGAGAAATAAGACATATGTATCTTTTATTATGACGTTTTTTCTAAATGAAATATACAGTTAAAGTGTTATTGGAGCTAACGGTGACAAGACTATGATTTTTAAAGAGTTTTTTTTTATTCATTTTTTTTTAATCATTATAGTAGTCAGTTCCAGTGTTTTTACACGGTTTATTGTGTAACATTATTATGTGTGTAGAGTTTTGTATTTCAGATGAAGATAAGTAAATAATTCTGAAGAAGACTTAATGGTTGACGTGGTGGCTTGGCAACAGGCTACTGTGCAACGTATTGCGCTTTTGATTCCCGCATAAGACAACACTTAAGTAGTGTGATTCACATTATTTTTCGGGTGTGATGTGATGTGTTTTTGAATTTGAATGTTTGTAAATGCATTTCAGATACAATAAAAATCCTTATTGTGGGGCAAGGTGTTTTTTTCACATGAGTTCGAGTTTGGAAATTGAGAAGTAAGTACTTTTTGGACTATTTCCAGGTTATTCTTAGGGAATTTCAAAGATTAACACAGCATTAAAAACATAGTGAGCAGTAGGCAAATATAGGTTAGATTATTACGATTTTGAAAATATATAAGTGAAGTCTTTAATGTAAACCACAGCAACCTTTTAGAATTTTTAATAAATTTCAAAATATTCATAAATTTACGAAAACTGATGGAGTTCCGCAAGGTTCTGTGCTGGGTCCATATTATTAAAGTGCATAAAAGAACTCATTTTCATGCTACGACGGTTTTATAACTGAAGTTGCTTGAAACGTATAAAATAAAAAGACGCCAATGTAACTTCTAACTGTTTCATTATAAGAACTAGTGAGGAAAAGCTTTGAAGAATTTCTGTAAAGAATTTCTTGGGTTTTTTTATGATTTATTTTAAATACTCGAGGCTCACTGTAATGTGTTTATTGATTTCAAATTCCATGTTTTGTAACTAAGAAGCCGGTGAAATTATTATCTTTTAGAATTTCGTTTAGATCTCTTGCCCAAAAGACACGATAGTATCCAATTTTTTGTACACTTAACAAGTAGGGTCCTATTTCTTAATGTTAATTATTCTATGCCATTTACCAATGGGTTCCATGACATAGAGCCAAAATTTGCATTACGCTTTTATCAAGAACTAAAGTTTGTTTAGTCAGAAAATACGATAGATGAAAATTACCTACTTAGATTATTTAAATGAACTTCTTCGTCGCTAAAACTCTCTGATTTATTTTTTGGATCTGGATTTATTAGATAATAATATTGGTATTGGCTGAGCTGGTTAGATTTTTATATTTATATTCATCGTCATTAGTGATAAACAAACATGTTTGTTCTAGGCAATAATACAATTATCTCACCTTCAAAACTATTTCGGGTACACTATTATGAAACTCGTAGAAAAGACAACTTTATTTTAAACTACCAAAGAACAGTTTTCAATTGTAAAACACGTGGGTTAAATCGAGCGTCTATATTTCACGAGAGAGTGTGGTTAACCGCTGGCCAGCTCTGGATAAATAAAACCAATTCCAGATTAATTGTTTTTAACCCAAACTGACGCCGAGCGAAAAATACGGATTGAAATAGCTCGTTTATCGATTGCCTGTGTAAACCACACGCTGAATTGCTGGCGAAGTTGAATTTCTAAAACTATACAATTTACGTTTTTTAATGTAAACCTTCCTGTAGGGAAAATGTATGATTGTCATAATAGTTACAAAGTGGAGTATTCTGTGTAACATAAGTTTAAAAAATGCCCTTAACATAAGTATATTATTCAACCAAGGTTACGGGGTAAACGCAAAAAGGTAGCTCGGGGACCTGAGGGTTATATGTATACAGTAAGAGTCTGACTCTGACTCCTTCTCGCTTGACCCTGCACGAGAGAAGCCATTCGATGATATTCCTCTTGCAACATGCCATGGTATCATCTCGGAAGTTATTGCTGCACCAATACCAAAACAATAAAAACGAATGGATCAGAAATGGTGACAAGTAGAATAGTAAGTGCAGAATTAAGGAGCATGTTTAAAATTAAGATTAAAACTAGAGACGAAATAGAAAAAAGTTTACAGAACACAGACCAATCGCCTTAGCAAAAGAGCAAGTTAAGATAATAAGCGACTAAAACCGAAACAAATTGACAAAATAATTACAAATACCACTTAATTTATTAATTATACAGCCAGCATAGGTCGCAATATAACCTTCACTTAACCCCTACGAATGTGTGTGACAGTTGTCCCAAATGTGTATCGATGGCCAGCTGAATTATTTAGTTGTTCGATCGGAGGATACTTTCTTTTGTGTCTCTGATTGGATCACAATCGTACGACGATTGGCTAAAATTGAATTCTTGGAGTTTTCTACGCAATTTATATTATGTATTTCTGAGATATTAGCAGTGTTTGTATCTTGGTATGGTTCCTTGCTTTTTTTATATTTTAATGGTCAATGTGAGTTTTAATTGGGGTTTTCTATGATAACTTTTTAGTCGGTAATTTAAATTATGGCTACTGTAGGATGGTCTCGGGGTAATTTGCTACATAATTAAAATTTATACATAGTTGACTAATATATGAAGAAAACATTAATATTAAATCGAATTCAGTTACTTCAAATATAATTAAGCTATTTTAAATACAATTTTTTTACCACCACAATTGTTACCGCCTTTAAATGTACTTATGGAAAAGCAGTAAAGATATAAAGATATTGAGTATTGAGTATTGAAAAATGAATATTGTAAATGAAATAAGCTCTGTTAAAAGAAACGCAAAAAAAAACTATTTTCGTTTTTAGATTAATAAGCAGGCAAGAAAATCAATATCTAAAAAAGAGAAAGAATTTTCATTACATATACTATACCCATTCTATATTTCCTACCTAACAAACTTTGAAAAGAGCTTATCATCAGGCTATAATGACCGTGTAAGCTTGGACAGTTTATATTTGGATAGATTACGTTTTCTTGTTGGCATTCTAATGACAAATACTTAAAACAAAATATTAAGTTCTCAACCATAAATAGGACATTCGTTCACATTGTGGGTGGGATCTTGCGCTGTGCTTGATGCAACCTTCCTTATCTCACTAAATACACGACCAGACAATGATAACAAAGTCTTTAATTAAACCCCAAATGATACACATATAGTAAAGCTAAACATGCATGGCATGTTTTGTGTATGAATATTGAAAGCTGATTTACTGGATTTCAGGTAGCTTGACATGCTGGTGTCCAGCTTCGCTGTAAACAAAAGCAGACTCTCCAATTGTCTAGTCTAGACTGATTTACAAAAAATACAAAATTATGTTATTCCCACGCCTTGGTACACTTTTATTCGTTCTTATAATTTGGAAACTGTCTGAAGGTTGGCAACATTGTAATCCCATAAAACCATGGCTGAAAATTAAATTAAATTTCTATTTATACTCGAGACTAGCCCTTAATACCTTTAGTACCTAAATCTGCACGATTCTTACCTTTTCATGACATTAACGGCAATCAATGACGGGCTATTTAAAATCGAGCTCAATGATCGAAGTCGCTTTCTAACATAATTAATATGCTGGTATAAAACAAAATATTATTTACAAACAAATACGCCAAGTCCTCTACCGTCCGCCATTTTTTTGTTTCAAAATGAATCGAAATCTACGTCTCACGTCGATTGAGACTATTTTTCGTTGCCAGTACTTGGTAACATAGAATAAAAAAAATGGAGATCTCGTTCATAAACCTCTCAATTTCGGAAACGATCGTTTAGAACTAAAAGCAGCAAACAGAGAAGTGCAATTTATAGGAAGCACACAAGTTGAGGGTGTTAGGGGGAGGATATATCGCTTAGCCAGTGGGAGCCCACATACCTCCCCCCTCCGCATTTGGGATCATTAGGCAGCTGGTAGTCTAAAGTTGGAAAGTTTGCACTTTAAGTGCCATATGTGTATCATATCATTGTCTGGCCGTGTATTTAGTGAGATAAATTATATTTGAACTGGAAGTGGGGGTAGGAAGGTTGCATCAAGCACAGCGCAGGACGCCCACCCACAAGGTGAACGAATGACCTATTTATGGCCGAGAACTCAAATATTTTGTTTAAGTATTTTTCATTAGGAAGGCAACAGAAAAACATAATCTGTCCTTTGAACTGTTCAAGCTATCGCGGTATATGACTACAGTGAATGAGAAGCTCTTTTAAAATTTTGCTGTTATAGGTAATGAATATTCTGTTTTGTGTTTGGATATTTGCTCGTCTTTTGGACAAATAAAAAAGCTTAAAAAACCTTTCTCTACTTTGGACTTATAATTTCTAATATTATAAGTTTCCAATTCGCATCGCATAGTAAGCATGGTGATTAATGCTCAAACCTTCTTCCTGTAAGAAGAGGCCTTTGCTCATCAGTGGCATATCACAAGCCTATAATTTATAGGCTAATTAGGCTATTGATGTGAAGTGTAGAGATTTATGCTCAATCCTCCTTCATTTATTCTTCTGAGAAAATGATCATGAATGTATTTTCTCTTCACTCAAATAATCATAATATTTATTTATAGTTCTAGCAATTTCTGTATCTCCAACATTAATATACATTTACCTCCAAAAACAAAATTAGATCTCTGAAACCATACAAGTTTTCCGAAACACACTCTTTGGTAAATGAAAATACTTTGATATAACTTGGATCTAGGTCACATTGGAATTAGTACTAGTGAGAGCATTTGGGAGTTTTTTATTAAAAGAACTCAACTTTTCTGATTACAATCGAGGAGATTCGTGGAAATTTATTAATTTATGATGTCGCTTTTTAATTGGATATTTGCTCAGGATATAATTATGTAAATTTAAGTATTCGGCGACGACGAAAAGTCCTAGAGTGGCGACCAAAGACCAGAAAACTTAGCGTGGGCAGGCCTCCCGCTGGTGGACCGACGACATTGGTAGCAACTTGTCGTTCGACGTGGAGGACTAAGGGGGAGTTTGAGTTTGTTGTTCAGCAGTGGACGTCTTCTGACTGATGATGATGAAGTAATTGTCGCCGCCTATGGACTAACGGAATACCATAAAGGGTAAGGGTGCGTTGCTGGCTTTTTGGATATTTAGGAATTGGGGAGAGGAAGCTGCGGTAACCTCACTCACACGGCGAAACACAGCGCTGTGATTGGTTCAAGCCGATTTTCTGTGAGGCCGCGGTATCGTTCCGGTCCTTGTGCCGAAGCTTGGCTCTCCCTTACTTAAGTTTATAATATCAGAATATGACAGATTTGTAATATAACCTAGTTCATAAAAATACTCTGGTCTCCAATAGGATTACTGAGCAGGGGATCTCAGGTTGGGTAGCCGGTTAAGCGCAATGAAGAACCACGGACCGGCTCGATGCAGTTGCATGCAAGTTGGTACGGGGTGGTTTTTAGTCAGATAAGTGATTTTCCATTTGACCCAAAGGTTGACTGGTAGAGAATGCCATATGGCATTAAGTCCGCCTTTTGTACCAACTTCATTTAATTGTGTACAATAAAGCATAAATAAATAAATAAATAAATAAGTCTGACCCTCGCACTCGCCCTACTCAAGAGTGGGAGAAGTCAATGCATAATGTTTCCCGCTCAAAAAGTTGTTTCGGATTTTTTGTACCAGACGAACGCAATCCTGTATCATAAATACATTTATACATTTCATAGCTTTATTGAAATTGTTAAAATCATTTACATTTGCTCTTTGTTAATTCACGGAAACAATTACGTACTATGCTATTTAATCTAGAAAATTCAATACTTTATAAAATACGCAGAACTCAATAATTTCATTTTTACTCGGAAAACCTGACTTGATGTTGTGTCATAAATCGATAATTTTATAGCGGCGTAGGATCTAGTATACCTATAGAATATAGCTGCGTAGAGATGTAGAAGTTTCGACGACAATAAATAAATAAATTGATGACGTCACAAGCCAAAAATCCCAATAAATAAAGTTATATAGATAATCCCAACGTGCAACTATTGAGCAGTAGCCTGCTAGGCATCATCAGCTCGCCTAGTTGGAGGATACCTTTTCCGATCTTAGGGAACTTTACCTTCTAATTTCTACACTTTTACTTAGAATTTGAAGTCAGGTATGTTATAATCTCAGTCATACTTTTCATCCGTTTACAGTTTTTATTTATTTATTTATTTATTTATTCTTTATATACAATTGCATATCGGAGGACTTAATGCTAGAAGCATTTTCTGCCAGTCAACCTTTTGGTAGTGCAGAGATGTGTGGTAGGTGATATAGAGCAATTTAGGAAGTTACGTGAGGTGGAGGTGTAAATCAATTCTAAGTTACATACATAAAAATAATATATACATATATAAAATACATACATATATAAACACTAATACACATAATATAAATAAATAATATAATATAAAAAAAAAATATATATATATATATATATATATATATATATATATATATATATATATATATATATATATATATATATATATATATATATATATATATATATAATGAGGACAATTTATAATCTAAGTGGGGAAACTACCATCATCTTGCCTATGTACTCACGCACCCTACGCTTGAAACACAACCGACTGGTTGCAGCTCTGATATCCGAGGGAAGCTTATTCCACAAGGAAATGGCTTGTATGAAGAAAGAAGAATGAGTATAGTTAGTGCGGTGGGCAGGGACATGCAAAAGACGATTGTGCGAAGAGCGCAGACTTCTAGTATGGTTGTCGCACACGTACTGGAAATATGAAGATAGATAGTCAGGGGAAGAGGGAGAGTTGAGAAGAGTAAATAAAGTTGTGAGCGCCCTTAGCTCTCTGCGCTGACGGATAGGCAACCATTTCAACAATGATCGCTGCTCAGACACGTGATCATATTTACGTAAGTTGGAAACGAATCGAATGCAGTTATTTAGAAGACGGTCGAGTTTATTGAGGAGATCTGCATTCAGGTCATAGTAACACAAGTCACCATAATCGATGATGGGGAAGATTAAGGTCTGTACAAGCATCGCCTTAGTGCTAGGAGGCAGTAAGTTTCTGTGGCGATACAGAGACCGCAATGATCCTGTAACCTTTTGACTCACACTGGCAACTTGATTCCGCCAACTGAGGGTGCTGTCAATGTGCAAGCCCAAGTCCCTAACACTGTCACTAAACCGGACAGGTGTACCGCTGTAAGTGACTGATGGTAGAGTATTTACATCAATTTTGGCGATATTATGGTTACTACCTATTACAATTGCCTGGCACTTGTCAGGATTGACTGCGATTCCAAACCGGTTTGACCAGTTCTCGATAGCAGCCAAGTCCCGATTAATTTTCGCTATACACCCGTCCAGCTCAGCCACCGTCCCATGACAGTACACTTGCAGGTCGTCAGCATACAGATGATACGCACACTGAAGATCAAAAGTTATGAGATTAATAAAAACAGAAAATAGAAGAGGAGAAAGTATGCCGCCTTGTGGAACGCCACATTGCAGATTAGTCCAATTCGATGACATATCATCAACCCGTACCATCTGCTGACGCCCACGAAGATAAGAGGAGAACCATTTCAGTGCACCATCAGAGACCGAAATGTGGGACAGGATTGCTAATAGAATATTGTGGCTGACCATGTTAAAGGCGTTGGAGAAGTCAATCAGCACCAGAACCGTTACCTTGGTGTCCTCCAGCCCCGCCCTAACATCGCCAGTCACTTTAAGGAGTGCAGTAACAGTGCTATGACCGGGCCTGAATCCAGATTGCAGTGGGGAAATGAGCGAGTTCCGAAACACAAATTTGGAAAACTGACGATGAACACAGGCCTCGAGCACCTTTGATAGGAAGGGAAGGATAGAGATAGGTCGGAAATGTGAAGGAGCAACAGGATTAGTGACCTTAGGTAGCGGACGAATGTACGCTTTTCGCCACAGGGTCGGGAAAACACAGGAAAACATGGAAAAATTGACGATATGGGAAATCGCCGGTAGGATGTGATCTATGATAGTGATGATCATAAAACGAGAGATATTATCACACCCCACCGCTTTCGATTTTATGGATAGGACAATCTTTCTGATCTCTTCAGGCGCAACTGAAACAAGCTGAAAGGAACCGTCAGTGTCTGCTCGCGTCATACCAGAGATGAAGGACAGTGTCTGTTGTTCAATGATATGGTCTAAGGCATGGCCCGAACAAAAGTGACAATTGAGATCTTCTAATGGAACAGAAATAGATACATCAGTTACACGTGATCCGCCAACACCTAGAGTTCCAAGGAATTTCCAGATGTTGGCAGAAGACGCAGAACCGATATTATCGAGAATAATAATAATGAATATTCTGTTTTGTGTTTGGATATTTGCTCGTCTTTTGGACAAATAAAAAAGCTTAAAAAACCTTTCTCTACTTTGGACTTATAATTTCTAATATTATAAGTTTCCAATTCGCATCGCATAGTAAGCATGGTGATTAATGCTCAAACCTTCTTCCTGTAAGAAGAGGCCTTTGCTCATCAGTGGCATATCACAAGCCTATAATTTATAGGCTAATTAGGCTATTGATGTGAAGTGTAGAGATTTATGCTCAATCCTCCTTCATTTATTCTTCTGAGAAAATGATCATGAATGTATTTTCTCTTCACTCAAATAATCATAATATTTATTTATAGTTCTAGCAATTTCTGTATCTCCAACATTAATATACATTTACCTCCAAAAACAAAATTAGATCTCTGAAACCATACAAGTTTTCCGAAACACACTCTTTGGTAAATGAAAATACTTTGATATAACTTGGATCTAGGTCACATTGGAATTAGTACTAGTGAGAGCATTTGGGAGTTTTTTATTAAAAGAACTCAACTTTTCTGATTACAATCGAGGAGATTCGTGGAAATTTATTAATTTATGATGTCGCTTTTTAATTGGATATTTGCTCAGGATATAATTATGTAAATTTAAGTATTCGGCGACGACGAAAAGTCCTAGAGTGGCGACCAAAGACCAGAAAACTTAGCGTGGGCAGGCCTCCCGCTGGTGGACCGACGACATTGGTAGCAACTTGTCGTTCGACGTGGAGGACTAAGGGGGAGTTTGAGTTTGTTGTTCAGCAGTGGACGTCTTCTGACTGATGATGATGAAGTAATTGTCGCCGCCTATGGACTAACGGAATACCATAAAGGGTAAGGGTGCGTTGCTGGCTTTTTGGATATTTAGGAATTGGGGAGAGGAAGCTGCGGTAACCTCACTCACACGGCGAAACACAGCGCTGTGATTGGTTCAAGCCGATTTTCTGTGAGGCCGCGGTATCGTTCCGGTCCTTGTGCCGAAGCTTGGCTCTCCCTTACTTAAGTTTATAATATCAGAATATGACAGATTTGTAATATAACCTAGTTCATAAAAATACTCTGGTCTCCAATAGGATTACTGAGCAGGGGATCTCAGGTTGGGTAGCCGGTTAAGCGCAATGAAGAACCACGGACCGGCTCGATGCAGTTGCATGCAAGTTGGTACGGGGTGGTTTTTAGTCAGATAAGTGATTTTCCATTTGACCCAAAGGTTGACTGGTAGAGAATGCCATATGGCATTAAGTCCGCCTTTTGTACCAACTTCATTTAATTGTGTACAATAAAGCATAAATAAATAAATAAATAAATAAGTCTGACCCTCGCACTCGCCCTACTCAAGAGTGGGAGAAGTCAATGCATAATGTTTCCCGCTCAAAAAGTTGTTTCGGATTTTTTGTACCAGACGAACGCAATCCTGTATCATAAATACATTTATACATTTCATAGCTTTATTGAAATTGTTAAAATAATTTACATTTGCTCTTCGTTAATTCACGGAAACAATTACCTACTATTTTAAGCTACAATTCAATACTTTATAAAATACGCAGAACTCAATAATTTTATTTTTACTCAGAAAACCCGACTTGATGTTGTGTCATAAATCGATAATTTTATAGCGTCGTAGGATCTGGTATACCTATAGAAGTTTCAACGACAATAATAAATAAATTGATGACGTCACAAGCCAAAAATCCCAACAAATAAAGTTATATAGATAATCCTAACGTGCAACTATTGAGCGGTAGCCTGCCAGGCATCATCAGCTCGCCTGGTTGGAGGATACCTTTTCCGATCTTAGGGAAGTTTACCTTCTAATTTCTACACTTTTACTTAGAATTAGAAATCAGGTATGTTATAATCTCAGTCATACTTTTCATCCGATTACAGTTTTCTATAGTTATTATCATAAACTATGGTATAATAACTACTTATCCTATTACGAATCGAATAGATTTCTTTAATAAGCCGGAAAACGTTCTTAGTATAACTTATTCTGTTCTACATAAACACTACTAGGTTGTCCCAAATTGTACCGAAAAATAAAGATGGATGTTCTTCTACCTTGAAACTGGAACGTGCTTTCAAATTCAACGGACACGCGACGAACGTTGTTTGAATTCAAATCCAACATGGCGTCCGCACCCGTCAAATATTTGACGCGGGATACGTAGGGGGCAGTGTACTTTACCTATACCTACAATTTTTATTTTTATTTTTATTTTGTACTTCTATGGGTAGAATGACAGGCTCACAATTTTGTATTATCAGATACCAGGTTCTACCAGCGGCTTGGCCTGCAGGTGGGCTAGAAGTAAAAGAAAAGTACCCTATAAGTCATTCCAGACTATAACCTATCTCTTTGCCAAGTTCTATTTAGACCTGTTCAGTATTTTTTACGTGAAATAGTAACTTATATCCATCCGTCCATCCTAATCAATACATAGATACTAAGTTTTAGGTTTATACTATTAGTAAGATTCTTGTATTCATCAGTTGTTTTTATGTGATACTTCAGCAAATGACATCCACACTTATGGACATTCGCAACACCAAAGGAGCAAACGAGTACATTTCGGGCTTTTCGAGGGTAAGGGATTTGATGAACAACTGAAGAAGAATATTTATTTGTAGTTAGTTGATCAATCGATTTTAATCCATAAATCACAAAACCAAATAGTTTTTCTCGACTCCAAACTCCAATGAATTCGGAATACGTTTGAAAATCACACAACAACCATTCTAAACCATTAAAACTCATATGTACCCAAATAAAACCAAGCGTTCCATGCAAAACAACGTTTTAGTTCAAACACAATAGGTAACAGACTTGTCTGATGTTTACCGAATATTGTCCTGTCTTCAACAACAGTCCCGGGGGAAATTCAAACACATTGTAAGTACATCCCGCGGTGTCCCGGGCTTACACTATAAAATGCACGGGACTAAGGGACACGCTTTGTATTCAACAGGCGAAAACGACGCGAGAATCTGAATTTTAAATGCTTGCTATGCGATGTCCTCTAGTGTTCCTCTTTTAAATTTTCTCCTTGATATAAAATCTGCAGTCCGTCGCGGTATTTTTACTGGAATTTTTTCGTTCTATGCTTGGAGTTTCAAAAAGTTTAACGTTCACTAAGATGTTATGGGTGAAGAATTTTCTGACCTCCGTAGATGATTTCAAGAATTTTCTATAGTAGCATTAATAGCTCCTTAAAGACCATTATTGGTAAAGCTCTCCTCTTCTAAGAAGAAATTATTCACAATGTTTGGCGTTGGTCGTTCAAAATTTATCAAAGAACGCTTCTGTCTGGTTTGTTTTAAATGGATTGGCCTACTCATACCACACCCAGAGGAATGTGATGACAATTTTAAAAATTCTAATTCAACTGAATTCTTTTTAAATGCGATTGTGATAACATCTCCTTAACCGATGTAGATCATAGTGGATGGTCTGTCTAATAGTTCAGTCCACTACGCTAGGAGTGCACAATCATGTGCGGAAGCACAGATGCATTCTCTATTCCTAGTCTTTTTTAATACATTAACAGTCTTACTGAAAAGCTGTACGTGCTTCCGCTGCCCGGGAGAACAAAAACATCGCGAAAAGTTCCTGACTCCAGACTAATTTTGCTTCTTTTTTTCCTCTGTTTTTCGTACTGTAAACATTTTTTTTTATTAATAAGTCATAGGAAATTGTGTCGCGCCTTGGCTATTAAATCAAATAAATATCATCAACAATCTTATATCTTGTGGTGAATGTGTCACCAAACATCTGTTACATCACACAAAACTGATACCTTTGCCCTTCGCTAGGACACAATAAATCATAGCAAATTGATAGTCATCCAATATGTCTGCGCTAAAATCAAATAAACGTCTATGGTAGTGTGTATTCCAGAATTTCGGTTAGGTTGGATATTTATTTTATTATTTTTAAATGTTTTTATTATCGTAAGTGAATTAGGGTATCTATAACTTCTTAATTAATAAAGAAATTACAATCTTGATTACAGAGCAAGAAGATTCCTTTTTAGGTCATATAATGCAATATTGGATCTTTCAAAACAGTTGAACCATTGTACCTTTTTACGAATTATTGAGACAACCAAATAGAAATTCCAATTGTAAGAAACGTGGTAAGAAAGCCTCGACTAATAGTTTCTAATTAAAAGTTTTAAGTCGCGAATCCGTCTTGAGCAAGCGTGGTGTTTAATCGAAAGTTCACCACGTGGAAAGAGAGAGGTCTTTGTTCAACAGTGGGCACTTATAGGCTGATGATGATGACGGTAGCTAGAGTCGTACTTTGAATACAATAGTAGACACTCTGTAACATGAGACTAAGACATAAGTGGTGAAAAGTCGACGTTACTCTGTGAATGATGTGAATTGCGGGACAAGCGCAATAAGGTACCGAGGTTTCGGCCTGGAGGAGGAGAAGGAATGGGGTTTTCAGTCAGTAAGAGCCTGATACTAGCCTCATTATAGGAGAGAGAAAAATCGGTCAATCAAACTCTGCCTACTCGTTAAGGAATAAAAAGCGTGACGTTATGCTGTGGCATACTAAATCCATCTGTTCATGACAATTAATTAGTTAGCGGAAATTATTTAACCACGAAATGTACTACGACATACCTACACACATATTATAGTCTACAACTTGTCTAAAATCGATCAAACTATTCGTTACGGTCGAATACACCTGAAAGTGTTCAAACTGTGATGTTCTAGAATATTCGGACGGTAATGTAATGAAATGGACTTGTACTAGCTTTGAAGCGCTGTATCGTATGCTGGTCATTTATAAAAATGAAAGAGTAGATACTATATCTATAGGAGAAAGTCGTGTTAGTTTCACTGTTTATAACTCAAGAACGGCTGAATCGATATGGCTGAAAATTGGTAGGGATGTAGCTAAAATCTGGGAGAATCATACATATAGAGAAGATAGGGTAGGATAGGTAATAAGGTTGAGTAGGTAGTCAAAAGACGGGAGCGGTACGAGCTAGTTGAATAATATTGTTGAAGTAACGGAAAAAGTTGATTCTAAGAACGGATAAGGAGAACTGACTGCAGTGGATCTCAATTTTCGCCATTGAGCCATTAGACCATCACAGATTTGGGTGTGATGTGGATCTTTGTAAACGCACCCACGATACAGGAAAAAATGTAGAATGGGGCAACGTGTTTTATTTAAAAAAAAAGATGGTGCTGGTGCCCGGCCATGATGTTTTTTCCCGCGACTACATAATTTGAGGTATGTTTACGAAGTAATAGGTTCCATCGTTTTTTTTCAAACAAATTTCAGTTATAAATCTCGAGCTAGTTTGTTGTGTACGATGTGTGTGTACTACTGTTACATTACACTTAACATATACTTCGAATGTTAAAATGCCTTTTTAAATTGTTACCATCATCATAATATCTACCAAGAAATATCCCACTGCCCAAAAAAGGCCTCTTGTGACAAGAGGCCTTTTTTGGGCAACGATTGATTTCTTCTCGGTCTTAACCTTCCACGTTGGTCATTAGTATCTAAATTCATTTTGTAGAAAGTGCATGTAACTTGGAAAAATTACTATCTACAGGTTTTGTGGGAGATGGAGGGAGTATCTTTTGGATATATTGTATGTATATCTTACCTCTTTACAGAATATCATCACAATGTCCTCAAATATTGTGATGTCAAAGTCAAAAGTCAAAGTCAAAAATCATTTATTTCAATTAGACCACAGTAGGCACTTTTGAACGTCAAGCAAGCAAAAAAGGAAAAAAAGTATATAACAAGAGCTTTAAAATTAAGCGTGTCAGTCTGTCCGTCTGTCCTCTAGTGAAGCTATTTGCTCGTTCCAAAGTGTAGATTCCTATGGAGAAGAACGAGCAAGAAACTCCATGGTTACTCTTTTTCAATCAGTTTTACAATACATTTCTTTGTTACATCATTTGATGATATTCTGTAAAGAGGTAAGATAACATACTCTTTGTAGTATATCCAGATAACGCGTGTATAAAGAATGTTTTGAATTCTCTCCTTCGTAGGGTATGCGGCACACACAAACAATGTTATTTTTATTACATTATTTTCTTCCTAGTAAGTTAAGTATTTATATTAAGTGTTTTTATCATAAAAATGGGTTTTTTCTTATTTTAGTTTATTTCATTGCTTTGTAGAAGGATTGTATAGTATTGAGTCTTCTTTCTTCAGGCTCTTTTCTATTCCTGTTGGAATTGAACCATAAAACATGTCATGGGTGAGAGTTGGTACGCGCTTTTGCGCATCATGAGGCACAATTGGGTAGTTTCCTAGGTCAAAAATAAATGAATTCGATGTTTAAATACAATAAAATATTCATCGATCGATCGATACACTAAATTTTAGATATTTTTTAGCTAATTTTTAGGAAAGAAGAAAGCTATTTTACTTAAAAATATGACGTCATAATTCAGTATTTCATACAAATTTCATAGAAAAGTGTAGTTTTTGACGTTTGTATAAAAGTATTGAATTTGACTGGTTGGAAACTACCGTATGACACAGGAGAAAAATTGTTTCATTTATCGTTTCGTAAAAAATAAAAATAACTTACGTAACATTTTGGTTGTTTTATGAGTAATCTATTGTTTTATCTAGCATGTTCTTGTAGATTAGGTAAAAAATCTGACTAAGTGATTACAGTCACGAATTACTAATTAAGCTAATTAGTTAGGTTATTTAATCACACAGCGTGTTTGTAATATTTGTTTACGCACATAGCTTATTTAAAAAATTCTTAGTTAAACAGAATACAAGTACATGGTTAAATTTTGCTTTGTGATTTGGTTATTAGTTACATGATGTGATATCACGAACCTTTTTTCCCAATGCAATATACAGAAGTATGTATACTGGAGGCTCAATCCTTCCCTTTCCCAAATCTCTAAATCTCCATATCCCTGATCCCCAAAAGATTAGAGACAGAAGTATGTATACCGGAAGCCCAATTCTTCCCATTCCCCAATCACTAAATCTCCGTAATCCCAAAAACATCAGTAACACACTCGTAACAATTTCATTGTTGCAGGTGTCCACGGACGGTACTGATTGCTTACCATCAGGTAATCGGCCTGTTCGTTTGTCCACCCATCACATAAAAAAAACAAGTTTCTTTTCTGTAATAGGGGACGAACCAATAACTATAGATCTAATACAGTTTCAAGTTCCATACTATTTTAATACTGAGTAGTTTCCAAAAAATAAAAACTTCTATATTATTCTTCGTCTGACCTGAGATCAATTCTGTGGACCACTTTAACAATAAAACACGTTTTGTGTGACATTAAAAAAACCTTCAAAATACCAATACACTAAAAACTTTAGACCAATAAAACAAAACGAATTCCTAACGCAATTCTAGCCACCGATCACTGACCAAACATTTCAATTAAAACTAACTCCCCAATTTGACCCCCCACTGACCACGGCGGGTTCTAACCCCAAACCCCTTTGACCGTACTATTGATAAATGCATGTAACCTTTGACTCGTCGCCTATTGGCTATTTGTGAATGTAAATAATAGTCAGTTTGTTTAGCCTGATTGCTTAGAAGAGACGGTCAAATGAAGATGCGATTGAAGCGAGATAAATGATATCACGTCGTCCTTGTCTAGCACATTTTTTTCTTGGCTTAGACTCACTTCTGAGTTTGTGATTGTGAATTTATTCTCAGAGTAGTCCAATACGTAATGCCGGCTTTATCTAGACGTTTTTTTTACAAAAGGTTGGCACGTAAAAGACCTGTTTTATGGCCTATTTGCAAAAACAATTTCATTCTTTCATTGTTACTTATTTAGTGTAAATGGGCGGTGCCGATTGCTTACCACCAGGACATCCGTTTCCTGAGCCATCACATAAAAAAAAGACTTCAAAATCAATATCAACATATCAATATCACATAATATGAAGATAAACCCAATATTCTCAAAGCAACAACGAACAGTACTAACTAAACATTTCAAAATAAAATCCGTTATTCAATGCTTACGTCATAATTCTGTGTTCTATTTACAAACAATAAGGTTTAAAATAACCGTGGCATTGTGGGGGTCTAAATCTGGAGATAGGCTATGTTTAGGCCATCAATGAAACCAGTACTATTGTGTAGACATACAATCTGATCGGTCCGAGTAAAAATCGAGATAAAAGAATCTTATTTTGGTCGTAATCGGATTTAGATTTTTGAGGTTATGTTTCGTCTTTGGGCTTTCAGAGACGCTTTTATCCTCTATATGGAACGTATTCGTTTATTTGTAAAGTTTTAGTTATTCTTCCTAATTTCTTTGTGTGTGTATAATGGATGATTGGTAGGTAACTATAAAATCAAACGTCATTCATGAATTATTGAACCTTTATAGTAAATGAACGGACGGACTTACGAATTGTAATGATGTTGAAGTGATGTGAAATCTTACATCTCTCCACACTGTTTAAATAAAGAGAATAATTAAGATTTTAAGAATATTTGTTATCAAATCTACTGAACGGATTTTAATAAAATTCAATTGCAATGAGTTGCGAATACATATATTGTCAAAGTACAATGGTGCCTTGTATGGACAAGAAGCATAAAAACAGTCTTCGTGGGAATAAATTATATTTGCAACAACTGAGCTTGAACACCACAGCTTTTTAAGACCTTAGAATGAAAACAAGAAGATGAATTTCAGTTGATCAGCTGATGCACATACGACAACTTCAATGAGTGTATTCTAAAAAAATCGCAGTCATCAACAGCGCAAGATCAATCCACTGCTGGACTGACTATATCATCTAAGTAACATTCATAATCCCCACACTTAGTGAACGGGTTTGAGATTGCAGGTTAATCAAATACGAAGAGTATTTGATTAACCAATTATATATATAACAATTCCCAGATTCTGAGAAATGTATAGTCGGTTAACCAGCTTAAAACACTTACAGGAAGAGAAAAAGCTAAACCCGCTTCCAAACAAGTGGAAGAGCCATGCTTCGACACGAAGGGGTCGGCTCGACCGGAGTGATAGCACGGCCTCACAGAAGACCGGCGTGAAACAACCACAGCGTTGTGTTTCGCCGTGTGACTGAGGTTACCGAAGGTCCAATCCTCCCCCACCCCCAATCCCTCCTCAATCCCTAAATCCCTAATCCCTAATCCCTAAAAGGTCGGCAACACACTCCGTTGCGGGTGTCCATGGGCGGCGCTGATTGCTTACCATCAGGTAATCCGTCTGCTCGATTGCCGATCAACTACATAAAAAAATAGCCTATTTTCCTACCTAGGTAAATAAAAACTTACCTTTTTTCTTTAGTAACTACAAGGTTACCATCGGCTTACATAATTGCAAGTAGTAAAGCACTGTCACTAACATTTGTCGGCGACGGGAATGAATATTGCCAATTTACCAAGTTTAGGTTGGCCATAACTTACCGACTACGATGTTATGGTGTTCTTGGTCCATTGATTTTAAAGTAACTCCTGGTGTATTATCACATATATATACTCTTGTTTTCAAGAGAAAGAATGTTCGACATATTACTTATATGACAGGACATCCACTACTGAACATAGATCTCCCACAATTATATCTAAAAGAGGCATATCGGATCATTATATGAAGTCTTAACAACAGCCCATTGCTATGCGACCTGCGACCAAAATCAACTTTAAAAGAAAGGAAGGATTATAGATTTAGTTTATATGAAGTTAGTAGTTATCACTATATAGAATAAAACAAATTCGCTTTCTCTCTCCCTATGTATGCTTAAATCTTTAAAACTGCGCAACGGATTTTGGTGCGGTTTTTTAATAAATGGAGCAATTGAAGAGAAAACTATATATCATATATGTATTAAACTCGTGCGAAGTCCAAGCGGGTTTCTAGTATGAAATAAAGTATTCACTTACTGTACCTATGTAAGGTAGACGAGCAAAAAAACTCTACTAACGATAGTCACTTCTTTATGGTAATGTTCCGAACTAAGTAGTGCCTTAATTAGCTCTCAACCTCAACAGGGTACTTCGAAACACCAATTGATTCCTCGAAGCCATTACTCCGTCAATACATCCCTGTAAGATGTAGGTATAGGCTGTAACCTTCCATTTTCTTTATCTTGCAAGCAATATATCCCGTTTATTATCCTTAGAATGGCGTTCTTTCTGGAGCGAATGAGCGCCGCTACAATGTTACGGGTTGCAATTACTTAGGGCACACTCGAGTGTTTTGTCGTTGTAATGGGGGTGAGCAGGTCTAGGTAATTACAAGGTGTAGTGAGGCAGTCTAGGGCAGCTTTCTTAAGATTTTTTTTGCAGTTTAATTGGTGGATCTTTGTAGGAGTTTAAAGAGGTTGACGTCTTCAAGGAAAGGCTTTGGTTTTTTTTTTGATGCGGCAAATCACTATATTCTATTTCTTTCTCACGCCCTGGGTGCGATGAGAAGGAGCACTAGACATTTGGAAGGAGAGGCTGACTGTATAGTTTTGAAAATCAGCTGTAACATTATCTGCTGAAAAAGTGGCAATGGATATTTTCGTAAACGAAATTAGCATGGAGCTGGAGTTCACCAAGATAGAGAGACAGGTCATTAAGAGCACGTGAATTTATCGTAGTCACAATCGTTACACCAACTTAGTCCAAATAATTCTAAAATATTTCATTCGAAATTGTCAAGCCTCAGTGCTTTTAGGCGATACAACGGGATTTAGAAAACAGTGCGTGTTATCATCACCAATCTATTAGTGTACAATACTGAGAGAGCAAAGGCCTCTTCGACCTGGAGGTTTGAGCATTAATCACCACGCTTGCTTAAGGTGGATTAGTGATTTTAAACTTATATTTAGAAATTATAAGTCCAGGATTTCTCACGATGTTTTTCCTTAACTATATGCCAGTTGTTGATGTTAGAAAGTACTCAGCTCTGAACCTCCAGGCCACTACGACTTACTTAAGAATGGTTGTAAGTTACATTAAACCTTATCCAAGGCGACTATGTTATAAAATTGATTAATGGCATAATACCATATCTTAAGCACTTTCCCTCCTCCTCACTCTTGCAGTGACCTCTCAAGTGTGATAAATTTTAAGTGCCCATTATATAAGAAGGAGTTTATTGATGTCATAAACTAAACTATATGGGGGAGCCTATTCCTTAGTACATTATGTATTGGATCACTATTGATATGATAGCTGTTACTAAAATCTTTTATTAGTTTTGTTCAGATATCAATCAATTGTATTTTGACTTACAGAAGTTTTTGTTTTGTTTCAAAGTAACATCGTGAAATTAATCACCCAACATTTTTTTTGCGTTTGTCTCACTGCATAGTTTTTTACAACATCACCTAATCATTATCATAATCATAACAAAAAATAAACGACCAATTTTGAACATTGTACGTAATCTATGAACTTTAAAATTGACAGCTTTTAGTGATTTTATCATTATACAATAGATAATGGTCAAATAGTTTTTAAAAGGATTGACTTCAAAAGTTGGAGTGCATTGTGAGGTTTTTCTTTTCTTTTTACTTGCTATAAACTAGTGCTCGAATGCGATCCCACCTGATGGTAAGCAGTGATGCAATCGTTGATGGTAAGGCGCACTAGTTTATTAAGAGCCTATTCACTCTAGCCTTGAAGACACCTAAGTTATATTCGGACGGAAAGATTGCAGCCGGCAAACTGTTCCAAGGCCGCAGGTGTCTCAACAACGTAAGGGTGGATATTTGCCGTACACCGTGATGTCCGAATGTGAAATTGGGATGGCGGAATCAAATTGTGCAATTCCTGCGCACACTATCCAAAATGCAACATTTAGACTGGCGCAGAGTAGCCAGCCTTGCGGTTTTCTAAGTCTAAGTCTAAGTCTCAATATTAGGTTATCTCTCTCAGGTTATCTAAGTCTCAATATTACATAGACAAACTCTTTTCGAAATTCCTCTTCAGTTACAAATAAATCACATTCAAAATGTCTACACAGAATTAGTGAACAAAGGAGGTCTATTGAGCATAAGTTTGAATTGAAACTGTTAAGCTTATTATGTTAAGAGCCTGGCGCACGGGTGCCGAGTGGCGTGGCAGTATGTACTTAGCATCAATGTAATAGCTTCGCCTATAGACCGATGACCTACCTTCCATGTGTATGTCCAACACGGATATAAAGACAAGGAAATATATCAATACTAATAAATATTATAAAGAGGTAAAATTTGTAAGTTTGTATGTAGGGGGTAATCTTTGGAACCTTTGGAGTAATCTTTGGAGTGCTATAGGCTATAAAACATAACGCTACGATCAAATTAGGCGAGCAGCGGGTGAAACCGCGCGAGAGTAGCTAGCTTGTAATAAAAAAATATGTTAAGTTTAAAAAAAATCACGATATATAGCTTAAGCGTTTTGTTGTACGAATGTTGTCTCATGTGACATTTTTTATTCCTTATGCAAGGATTCTGCCACATCCAGTTATCATCAGTATTGTTTTAACACTTGTTTAAATAGG
This sequence comes from Spodoptera exigua, assembly GCA_902829305.4. Taxonomy (NCBI): domain Eukaryota; kingdom Metazoa; phylum Arthropoda; class Insecta; order Lepidoptera; family Noctuidae; genus Spodoptera; species Spodoptera exigua. The sequence continues at coordinate 530,331 of LR824623.2, forward strand.
GCACATATTCGCTTGATCCAAACTAGCCCAGGACGTGTTGCTCGGTTTTTTCAGATGCAACCACTTCTCTGTACAGATCACCTGATGGTAAGCAATTCTCACCGAAAATATACACCCATAACGCCAGAGAATTTACGAGTGACTTGCCGGCCTTTTCAGCTTCGTTTGTGACGCGGGACGTCGCGCATATTGTGTTTTTCGTATATTGCAGCCGCAGATCACGTCATCGTTTATGATAATATAAACTAGTAAGCACCATGAGCAAATACATATGATGAGTGGGGTTTTGGAGGAAGCGGAGAAATTCGGCCTCCAGTAACATCATGCAAGCCGAGGCACGACACTAACATTGTCTCACGCCGATAGATATTACAACGTTGTATTTCGTCGTGTGAGTGAGGTTAGCTTAGGCCCAATCCTTAATCTTCCCATCCTTTTCCACCCCAAACCCTAATCCTTAAAAGGCCGGCAACGTACTCATAACTCCTCTGGTGTTGCGTGTATCTGTGCTAACCATCAGGTAATCCATCTGGTTGTTTGTCGACTAATCACATAAGAAAGAGCTGGTCCATCTGAGGCGAAGCCTGTAACGTTTTTTTTTTAGTAGGTAGTTTAATAAAAGAATATTTTTGGCAGTTACGGTTTATTAGGTAGGTAGGTAGTGTCGGTTAAGCCGGGGTGAGTTCGAATATCGAGCGCGTAACGAATTTCAGTTCGCCAGTAGAACACCACTATCCTGAATCAGTAGCCGGTAGGGTAGGTAGGTCGCTCGCAGCTCCGCAGTAGCACGGCCGTCGATGATGCCGGGTAGACCGTTGACTTCTGTGTGAAGGTCACGAAGGTCACGAGGTCAAAGTTGACCAGCCGACTCGGACAGTAGATAGGATTAGGTGCTTGAATAGGTGCATAAACCCTGGAATTCGGTAATTGGCCGTCTTAGAATATGACCGAATCCATGCTTTGACTGCAACATCCCGATATCCACCAACACGGTCTACTAAAAGGGAAGCAGTGATCTAGCATTAAGCAGCTATCGAGATGAGGCAGTCTAGGCAGCGTGGTACAGTAGCAAAAGCACGAAGTTAATTTTGTGATTTGCAGAAATAATTAATTTGAAATTAACAAGAAAACAAAATTATTAAAAATAGTTAAAACATGTAGGTAGGTACACATTACTACTGGTAGAATTTAAGAACATAAGAACAAAGAAAAATGTATGACCTCTATGAGAAGGTCAAAGTCAACCGTCAATTTGAATAAACGGATATTAATTGACAATATAGCATTTAGATACTATATTAGCCTTTTAGACACTATACAACACAACACAAAACATTACTAATTACTTTTGAACACTAAGGACAGATCTAAAACATTATGAGTTATATTTACGAACAATGAAAATAGCAAATCATGCAAGCAACGATTAGCTAGCTATAATTGTAGTAAAGATTTGTTTTGCAACACTCACCCGATCTGGGGTAAACACTGAATTTAATTTAATTTGTATAAATTAAAACACTTATTAAAATAGATTTTTGAAAATAAATTAAATAAAATATGTGAATTTAAAAAACTGTTGTGATGACTGTAAGCGTCTGTCCGCGGTTGCGTAGTAGCCAGTATGATCTCTCTGAAGTGTATATATTCTCACCAGCGGCGGCGAGTCGCAGTCTAGGTGGAAGGGATCGTTCGCCAAACCGGTTTCCGTGGCGCGGTTAGCTACGCGGCGCGCGGCTCACGGCTCATTACGTTGAAATGAATATTTTTTGATTTAAATAGGCTTTCGGCGATTTCGACTATTTATTAATACAGAAAATAACGTGCAACGTTACAGTACCCCCCTTTTTAGCGTAGGATTTTCCCTAGAGAAAATCCGCTGCTTTCTCTCTTGCTAACAACTGACCTGAGTTACTCTTTCATTCATCTTCATTCATAATTTAATCATCCCTCACTTTTCATTATTCCTTTCATTAACTAGCCGACATCACATTTTACAACTGTGCGTCAGCGTCCTTTCGACCTGAGTATTCTGCTTGTAGTGCACAGAACACTCACTCAGTTCAATTATAGCTGGTATAAAAGATTAAGCTGAAATAGAGCGATTACTAACTACACATAACTACTAATTGATAGACTGAAGATTAGGAAAGATAAATAAATAAGTTATGTTTGTGATTAAGGCTTATTTTTAGAGTAATCAACCGCTCTTGCAAAGGCTTATTTAAGGAGTTGCACCGCTCCGTAGAATACCAAAGGTGTAGGGCCTTTAGCATACATGACTGAAGGGATCTATGGGGTAGAACCATGATCAAGTTTTATTTATAACCATCGGTGTAGGGCCGATAGTCATAGTATATTTAATATGATAGTAATACAATGTATGGGGTAGACCATCATCATATAAACTATTGGGGTAGACCAATAGGTGTAAAATAAAAAGGACTAGCTATGTGTAGTAGTAGTAAGTGGGTATAGAATTTAGTGCATATTTAGTTTTAGTTGAATTTAAGATTTGTTTAAAAATGATATATTTAGCGATAATCAACGTAGTTTTAGTTATAAAAATTTAGTTGTAGTATTTAGTTGCAATAGTTTAAAATATTTAATTTGCTTACAGTTTTAGTTATAAAAATTTAGTTGTAGTTACTTCCAATGAAATGATATTAAAAATAGTTGAAGTTATTCTTTATAGTTAATTAATTTAAAATCCTTTATGTGCCATTCTACATTTGATAAATTTAGGAGCCAACTTTTTGTTAAAATATTTGTCTTTGTCACTTTGGTAAAAAGTTCGTTTCCATACAATATCCCCTATGTTATATTCACTGGGTTTCCTACGTAGATTATAAGACTGACAGTTCCTAGCATGAGCCTGTAGAAGAGCTGCTTGTACTTTGTTAAAAATTGTGGCCAGATAGCCTAGATTTTCAGCGTACGCATCACGTGGCTCAAAGATAATATCGCTATCCAATTTACAATCCTTGTAATGAGTGCCACAAGTGACTAGTTCACGGCCATAAACTAGAAATGAAGGCGTGAAACCAGTCACCTCATTCACAGAGCTGTTAATAGCAAATTGGATTTTAGGAATAAGTAAATCCCAAACCCGGTGATCGTTGTTTATAAAAGTTGATACTGCAGTCATTATGGTTTTGTTATACCTTTCAACGGTATTAATATGAGGTGAATATTTAGGTGTAAAATGTAAGTTCGGTATTTTATATTTGTCTATCAAGTTCTTTAGTGTGGCGCTAACAAATTGTTTACCATTATCGAGAATGATAGTAGATGGAATACCGTGTACCAAAAATACGTGTTCTTCTAGGATTTTAGAAATAATGTCAGCAGTAGCCCGTTTAATAGGGAAAAGTAAACAATATTTGGAGAAACAGCAGGTTACGACAAATATATAACAATTTTGTTTTCTGGTTGGTGGCAAAGGTCCAATAAGGTCAATGCTAAGCATTTGAAAGGGTCTATAACAAGATTTAGGTCTGCCCATGTGCCCGAGTGTTGCGTGATTTTGGTGTTTATGTGCTACACACGTGTCACAAGCGTTCACCACTTTAACTACATCGGAATACATACCAGGCCAGTAGTATTTTAGTGCAATGCGTTTAAAGGTTTTAAATATACCTAGATGACCACTAATAGGTTCAGCATGGTTTTGGATGATAATATCTGTCCTATATTCAAGTGGTACCACTTCTTTCCATTCAAATTCTCTAGTAAGTGGATTTAGAGATTTTTTGTAACGGAAAAGTTTATTATTAGAAATTTGAAAATCGAGAAAAGAAGTTGGGGAATTTAAACAGCCATTATATATATTAAGATACCAAGAGTCTGATGTCTTGGGCCCAATATTATCCGTAGTGTGATCAGTTAAGGTACCATCGATAGCAGATACGGGAGTTGAGCGAGATAGAAAATCAGGCACAACATTTTCTACTCCGCGACGATGTCTGATTTCGAAGTTATATGCCGATAGTCGTACCCCCCAACGAGCTAAACGACCTGTAGGGTTATTTAAATTTAAAAACCATTTTAGAGCAGAATGATCGGTGTAAACTATAAATTTCTGGCCATTTTCAACATAGCATCGCCAATGTTCAACTGCTAGCAGAACAGCAAGTGCTTCGCGCTCGGTTGCACTATAATTGCGTTCTTGATTGGACAACGATTTGCTCATATAGGCTATGACGCGCTCCTCGCCATTAATTTCTTGTGTCAAAACAGCACCGATTCCGTAGTTACTCGCGTCAGTGTGAATTTGGAAAGGTTGAGTATAATCTGGACACGAAAGTACAGACGCGGACACTAAGCACTCTTTCAATTTAGTAAAAGCAGTATCAGCCTCCTTGGACCACACAAATGGAGGAGCTTTTTTACTTTGCGAAGTTAATTTATTCAATGGTGAAGCCAAAGAACTAAAGTTGGGAATAAATCTGCGATACCAAGAAGCTGCGCCCAAGAATCGTCGAACTTCTTTTCTATTTGTGGGAGTAGGGTAGTTTTTAATAGCGTCTACTTTTTCAGGATCAGCATGTAAACCGTTAGCGTCCACTACATAGCCCAAATATTTGAGTTTTTCTCTGAAAAATTGACTCTTTTTTAGATTTATTGTTAAATTAGCTAATTTTAATTTATTTAAGACAAGTAAAAGTAAAGATATGTGTTGCTCAAAAGTTGACGATACAATAATAATATCATCCACGAATACAAAAACTCTGTGCTCAAATTCTGGTCCATAAAACAGAATATCTACAAGACGTTGTTGAGTAGCTGGAGCATTGGTAAGACCAAAAGGCATAGCCTTAAATTGGTACGTTCCACGGGTCGGAATATAAAACGCGGTTTTACATCTATCTTCTTCATTTATCAAAATCTGCCAAAAGCTTTTTGATAAATCCAAACTTGATAGATATTTGGCGTCACGTAAATTATCAAGTATTTCGGAGATGTAAGGTAGATTGTACGCGTCTTTTTTAGTAATGGCGTTTAATTTACGGCTATCTAAACAAAATCTAAGCTCGCCATTTTTTTTAGGCGTAAGTAGTACAGGAGATGACCACGGACTTTCAGTAGGTTCAACCACATCATCCTTCAGCATCTCATCCAGCTGTTCAACTAGTATTCGTTGCTTCTCCGGAGACATTCTGTAGTACCTTTGACGAATGGGAGCAGCATTCCCAGTGTCAATGGAATGTGTTATCAAAGAAGTACGACCAAGACCTCGCTCTTCGTATGATATCTCTCGGAACTGAGATATGATATTGTCAGCTGTAGTCTTCTGATTTAACGTAAGATGATCATATGACTGAAGATGTTCAGAACAATCCGACTCTAATTCAGCTAACTGAGCGTCAGACGAATTTAAAAATTTAATATAATTTAAGTGGCTAGGAAACAAACCGAATTTGCGCCAAAAGTCCATGCCTAGGATTAAATGATTTTTTATTTCCGGTATAATATGTACGTTTAAATTGTGTGACTGATTTTCAAATTCAAACATTAAGGAGACAAAACCCATAGATGAAAGCTTTTGTCCCCCCGCAGCAACAAAAGTTAAGGGTTGACAGATGTTCCATTGGGTAATAAGAGAACTGAAATTTTTATGAAAATTATTTCCCATTATAGTAACGGCAGAACCTGTGTCCAGTAACCCGGTAATCGTTTTACCATTAACCTTAACTGAAACATACGGTCGAGTGTAATCTGTTGGAGTGTCACGGATTGAAGAAACAGTATAACAAGAAAAGAATTTAGTAACGGTATCAAGCCAATTTTCCCAATCACTTTTATCAAAATTGGTGATAGCACTGCTTCTGCAACCCACGTGATTTAGTTTTTTGCCACCCCAACATTACAATTAGGGCAGTCAGGAAACTTCACATCTTTCCTTCCGCATTTAAAGCAGATAGGAAAATGAGGCTTTTTACATGAACCCAGAGAATGTGTTTGAGATCTACATCTAAGACAGTATACGTATTTTTTATTGTTATCGTTTGCAGGTGCCATTTCATTTACGTGTAAATTGTGATTTTCCTGTTGTGTTAGATTGGAAATAGTTTTAGATTTATTGTAGTGATTGTAGTTATTAGAGTAGTTTTTAGAATAGTTAGGATTAAAATTATGGCTTTGTTGTTTGTAGTTTTTGTAATTATTATTAGAATTACTTGTAGTAGCTTGCTTTGTATATGCAAACTCTGGAGCTACAGTATCTGCACTAACTTTAGGTGGTTCGCGAAACTGCTTGAGCCTAGATTGTATATTTTCATAATTCCTACATATACTCTGGAGACTATCAATATCAGTTATGTCAGCTGAAGATGACAGAGTACTTGCATAACAAGGTCTAATATTATGCAATAATATTTCCAGTTGATCCTCTTCTGGTAAGGACTTCCCCAACCTGGAAAACATACCACGCATAATAGCTATATATATGGTAATATTTTCTAGTTCACCCTGTGTGCGTGCACGTATTTCTGCGAGTAATCTATAGTCGTAATCGCTTTGACTAAAGTCTTGTTTTAACAAAATTACTAGCTCATCCCAAGTCTCAACTTTGTCCTTGATGCACCGATACCAGTGTAAGGCGTCATCAGTGAAGATCTCAAAGGCAAAAGCAAGAATTTTTTCCTGAGGTATAGACCTGCTCAGAATAAACTCGTTAACTTTTTGAATGAATGCCCTAACGCAAGTTTTCCCCGAGAATTTTAATTTGCCTATCTCAGAATTGAGTTTACGCTCGCAAGTGACTGACACGTTAATAGGTTCGCGTACCGGTTCTGATGGACTAGTACCAACTTGAGTATTTGGCTTAAAGGAAGTCAATTCCTTGTACTGCGAGTTGAAATTCGTATTGCATATTTTATAAATATCCGCCACGTCAGGAGTCGAGTAATTAATCCTATTTAAGCGATGGTATATATGATGCAGTAGATTTTCTGTGCGGGTAAATAAGTTTTTATCAAATTTAGCTTTAAGTGATATTATATTGCTGTGGGACTTAATCAACGACTCTTTGACAGCTTTTAAATCCTCGGACGGTTCTAAATGAGATTCCAAAATGTCCTCAGAAGGTAAAATAGAAGATAATTTAACTATCTGTTTTCGAAGTTCGCTAACCGAATCTCCACCAACACCGCCACGAACAGTAACTTCATAGTCGAGTTCAGCTTTTTGTAGCGATAAAAACTTAATAGGGTAAGCCATGATAAAAGTTTGAAAAAAAACCGCAGCGAAATGTGTGTTGCAAAACGAAAAATAAAAAAGTACAATATAAAAAGGTAAAACAATTTAAAACACAAAACAATTTAAACACAAAAATATGCAAAATCAACAGAATATCAGTCTACCACTGTGTGAAAAAAGATTATTACAATAAATAAATTTGAAGGTAGATGTAGAAAAATTCACAATTGGTATCCTGTAATTGAAATAATCTAACACTACTGTTAGAAAGCCAACACCACAAAAACTACAAAATGATTAGCTTGCTAAAACTCCTTACGGCTCGATATTGTACCTACTTGGGCGCCACTGTAACGTTTTTTTTTTAGTAGGTAGTTTAATAAAAGAATATTTTTGGCAGTTACGGTTTATTAGGTAGGTAGGTAGTGTCGGTTAAGCCGGGGTGAGTTCGAATATCGAGCGCGTAACGAATTTCAGTTCGCCAGTAGAACACCACTATCCTGAATCAGTAGCCGGTAGGGTAGGTAGGTCGCTCGCAGCTCCGCAGTAGCACGGCCGTCGATGATGCCGGGTAGACCGTTGACTTCTGTGTGAAGGTCACGAAGGTCACGAGGTCAAAGTTGACCAGCCGACTCGGACAGTAGATAGGATTAGGTGCTTGAATAGGTGCATAAACCCTGGAATTCGGTAATTGGCCGTCTTAGAATATGACCGAATCCATGCTTTGACTGCAACATCCCGATATCCACCAACACGGTCTACTAAAAGGGAAGCAGTGATCTAGCATTAAGCAGCTATCGAGATGAGGCAGTCTAGGCAGCGTGGTACAGTAGCAAAAGCACGAAGTTAATTTTGTGATTTGCAGAAATAATTAATTTGAAATTAACAAGAAAACAAAATTATTAAAAATAGTTAAAACATGTAGGTAGGTACACATTACTACTGGTAGAATTTAAGAACATAAGAACAAAGAAAAATGTATGACCTCTATGAGAAGGTCAAAGTCAACCGTCAATTTGAATAAACGGATATTAATTGACAATATAGCATTTAGATACTATATTAGCCTTTTAGACACTATACAACACAACACAAAACATTACTAATTACTTTTGAACACTAAGGACAGATCTAAAACATTATGAGTTATATTTACGAACAATGAAAATAGCAAATCATGCAAGCAACGATTAGCTAGCTATAATTGTAGTAAAGATTTGTTTTGCAACACTCACCCGATCTGGGGTAAACACTGAATTTAATTTAATTTGTATAAATTAAAACACTTATTAAAATAGATTTTTGAAAATAAATTAAATAAAATATGTGAATTTAAAAAACTGTTGTGATGACTGTAAGCGTCTGTCCGCGGTTGCGTAGTAGCCAGTATGATCTCTCTGAAGTGTATATATTCTCACCAGCGGCGGCGAGTCGCAGTCTAGGTGGAAGGGATCGTTCGCCAAACCGGTTTCCGTGGCGCGGTTAGTTACGCGGCGCGCGGCTCACGGCTCATTACGTTGAAATGAATATTTTTTGATTTAAATAGGCTTTCGGCGATTTCGACTATTTATTAATACAGAAAATAACGTGCAACGTTACAAGCCCTTCTGTCAAATTTATCTCATCTCTAGAATATCTAACAGTTGGTAAGACAATATATGATAAAATAAATATTATACATAAAACAAAGAAAATTTATTACTAAACCCCACGTATGTTTCCTTTTATACATTAAAGCTGGTTTATAAGCTGTATTTCTTAGTTTATTACCCAGTTGCTAGAAAAATTACATAAAAGCTGAAATCACGGACCGGATTCAGCCGACCGACATTACACACAATCACAGCGTCGGCAGCGACTGAAAATAGACAAGTTTCAGCGGATCCCTGTATTTACTTGAAACTGTTTTGCTGAACGAACATTTTTTCAGCATGATTGTGTGCTAATCTCGGATGGAAGTATTTTTTCAGGAAGGTTAATTATGATCTGTTTGTGGAGTGATTAGTCTTAATATAAAACCGATCCGCTATGTGTGTATTTGTGTATGAGTTAACTGCGGGCTGTCGATTTCCAGTTTCATTATTGCTACAAAAATAATTGTTAAATTGTATTGGTTGGACAATTGGAATGATGCTTTTTAAGCGAAACAGACGGCGCCAAAGTGTACCTTTAGCTTTTCGTCCAATAACGAATTTGCTAGAATCACACTATGTATTTCACATTAAATGTCTTGAAAACTAAAGTTATTGGAGAGCCTGTCCTTTTACTACCACTACATGGTAAACAAAATAACGGTAGCCAGCATTATCGGTAATTCAAAGTTCATAAATAGAGTTTACTTATTCATACATTCTTTTTAACCTATGAAAGCCTTTAACTCCTCCGTTGCGGGTGTCCATGGGCGGCGCTGATTGCTTACCATCAGGTAATCCGTCTGCTCGTTTGCCGACTTATTACATAAAAAAAAGCCTAAAACAAAGTTATATGAAAGTATCTACAACAGACAGACAAACAAGACGTGACATTCTAGTAAAATTGTCTGGTGATTTTAATCATTAATTAATTATCCTACTCTACCTATGTTTGGGAAAAACCGGCTTGATGATATGCGTCACTCGTACCGCGTTACTATCACAATAACTTCCATGCAACTTGTTATCAGAGTCAAAGGATTCGGTGCCGTTATCAGTTACCGTATTTCTATCGAGGGCTGATAAGCTTTTGATAACGAGCGAATTATTTAACTGTAGCTGTCTGCTTATTAGAGTTATCGTTGGTTCCTATTAGAACTAGATATGTATTTATAATGCCTTATATGAATTTGAACTAGTATTTGGAATAAGTTGTCATTTTAGTGGGGGAGAGCCATGCTTTGGCATGAATGGGTCTGCTCAACCGGAGGAAAACTACGACCTCACAGAAAAACACATTATTCACTGCGTTGTTTCGTCTAAAACCTCTTCCTTTCCCTCATTCCTTAAATCTCCGAAACCCTAATCTTTAAAAAGCCGGCACAGACTCGTAAATTTTCTGGTGTCTCGAGTGACAATAGGTTTTTTTTACTAATTTAAAAAATTTTCTCCTGTGTCATGGGTGCGGTTACAAACATACGATTCCACATACACATGACACCCAGACCCGGAACAACATTTTGTAAATCACACAAAGAGTTGTTCCGTGCGGGAATCGAACCCGCGACACGTTGCACGGCAGCCAGTTGCCCAGCCACCGCAGTGCAGTCTTATCGTTTAGGTGGCGCCAATTGCTTACCATCAAGTAATCCGTATGCTCGTCTGTAAACGCAGTTCAACTGTCTCAACTGCAAGCACAATGATGTATTGTATTCTTTTAAAATGGGAATATATCAAACTCTCCCTTTGTCTGAGGAAAGGCGGAGTGGCTTGCAGGACCTCTTCTCGGAATTCCTCGGTAGCTCCAGACTTGTAAAGATATCCCGTGGCCAAACAATTTGGGTTTTTAGACTGTAAAAGTCTCTATCACTCCACCTAGGATAAGATAATTTCTTGGATTTCCATCCATAGAAAAAAGGTTTCAAATTCAATGTATTGCAAATCTGTTATCGCAAATTATGAAACCCGTGAAAGCGTATAAGGGATAGGAAAAGTTGTAGATAAATAATGAAGTCTCAAACGTTCTTATTGGGTTCCAAACATAATCTACACTAATATTATAAAGAGGTATTGTAAGTTTGTATGTAGGTGATAATCTTTGGAACCGCTGGTTGGATTGCCAAGATTCTATCACTACTAGATAGCTGCAATGTTCCTGAATACTACAGGCTTATAGCCCATCGTTCATTTATTAAGGAAAATTACCTAAGTTATAAAACATCACGTTACGATTTAATAGAGCCGAGCAGCAAATGAAACTGCGTGAGTGTAGCTAGTGTCTAATATAGTTCTACTTATTCCAGTAAATAATATAGATACATTGTCAGGTATTCAAGGAATTGAAACCACCCGTCTACTTTTCTGAGAAATTGAACGAAGTACAATTGTCATATTATGCAGAACTATAATGGAATAGAATATAAATTTAATTATTTCCTATGGATACCAATATCCTATCGAAATTGGTTTTTTTACCCGACTGCCAAAGAAGGAGGGTAATGTTTTTCGAGTGTATGTAAGTATGTATGTATGTCTTTTCCTTTGTGACCTCCTGTAGCCTAAACGGCTTGATGGATTTTGATGTATGAGGTATCGTTAGATTTGTCTTTATTACGGGAGTGTCATAGGATACATTTTATCCTAAAAGTCCCACGGGATAAAGACATAATAATATTTTTTCTAAATTTCCCTTTAAAAAAATATGTATGCGGTATCATTAGATTCATTTCAATCACGGGAGTAATTAATATAGGATACGCTTTTTCTCAAATGTCGTCGAAATAATTTAAAATGGTACTTACATATACATAGTCTTCTACATCTACAACATTTTCGTTAAATAAAAACAGCTAAAAAGTTATAAATAAAAAAATTATTATTAAAAAAACAAAATACCCGACTGCACACTAAAAAAAGAGTAAAACAAGCCCCACAATACAAATTTACTGAATATAATTTATAAATGTTGATGGAAAGCATCGCAGGCGGGGACCACCTTGACCGCCACCAACGAAAATTCTGCTAAATGGTGCACAACAGAAATGACTATAAATAAGCCTCTGTTGGTCCCCGCCTGCGATGCTTTCCATCAACATTTATAAATTATATTCAGTAAATTTGTATTGTGGGGCTTGTTTTACTCTTTTTTTAGTGTGCAGTCGGGTATTTTGTTTTTTTAATAATAATTTTTTTATTAATCTATACTAATATTATAAAGAGGTATGTAAGTTTATATGTTTGTATTTGGGGGGTAATTTTTGGAACCGCTGGTCGGATTGTCTAAATTCTTTCATTGATAGATAGCTACAATGTTCCCGAATGCTATAGGTTATAACACATCACGCTACGATCGAATGGAGCCGAGCAGGTGGTAGCGGAAACCGCGCGAGTGTAACTAGTAAACTATACATTTCGGATTGCTTTATCCGTTTGTTCTTATAATGTAATCTCAGTACTGCTCACCAAGACAATTTTGATACTTTGATATCTAGCTAAAAGACATATAGGCAGAAAAATCACTTATTTTGATTCGATAAAAATATAATAAGATGGAAGATAGACCAGGCTAGCCGAGAATATTGCCTTCTTCTTGGCTGCCCGCCAGTATACCAGGCCAATAAACTACAGTCATTTTATTCTATAATATGGCAACTCCTTGGGGTCACAGACCTTTTATTACTTAAGTTGAAGAATGACCATTGATCAATACAATATTTATGACTTACATAAAATATAATCATTGCATTATGAATTATGGCTTTGTTATACAATTATCTATACTAAAGAGGTAAAATGGTTGTAAGTTTGTATGTAGGGGGTCATCTTTGGAACCGCTCTGGTCGGATTGCCAAAATTCTTTCACTGATAGATAGCTACGATGGGTGCTATAGGCTATAAAACATCACGCTACGATCAAATGGAGCCGAGCAGTGGGTGAAACCGCGCAAGAGTAACTAGTTGTATTATATTTAGGTAAGTATTTTTGACAAGATTAAAGTTTTCTGGTTAAATGACTTACTTTTTTTTGTGAGGTAAAATCATCAAATTACTTCTCCCGCCCAAAGCCGGGCGGGAGGGAGTGTCAGACTCTTACTGACTAAAAACCCCCTGTTCCTTCTCCTGCTCTGTGCCGAGGTCGCGGTGCCTCATTACGCTTACCCCGCAACCCCGGCTGAACATCAGCCCTTTAAGGTCCGCGTGTGATACGCCCTTTAAGCTCGTCTGTGGTGGTCTAATGGCTCTTTGAGGCGCGCGCGGAACGCTACGCGCCGTACGCTCGGGTCTGGTTCTGGTCGGGCGGCGCGCCGCCCGACGACGCACCGCTCGCCGCGGCGAGCTGCCCTTACTCACCGACCGCAGACCCGTGCTTACGGTGGCCGGAGATCGTTCCTCGATCCCCGAGGCCCGTAGTGTCGCCAGTTGCGGCGGTTGGGGCGTGAGGAGGAAGATTGCTCCCTCACGCGGGCCGCCTCTCTCTTTGCGAGCATGACTAAATGACTTACTTACAAATGTTTCGAACGAGTTTTTATCGCCTAGGACGGCAAACGAGCAGCCAGATTACCTAATGTTAAGCAATCAGCGCAAAAGATTAAAGTGTCAGCCTGTCGGTCTGTCCTCTAGTGAAGCTATTTGTTTGTTCCAAACCATACATAGATTCCTATAAAGAAGAACGAGTAAGAAACTCCATAGTTACTCTTTGTGGAGACATAAATATTCTAGTTAACCACCGTCAATACCAGGGAAGCAGTACTACGCATCCCACAATGACGAAAACAAACTAATTATGTAAAGATTCAATCAGAATATTCTAGCAGGAGGTAATTATTCCCTCTTCTCTCTGGAAACAGGCGGCATTATTTATTAATTAAGATAAATTACTTCACGAACTTGTCTGTACGCGGAGTGCTCTCAAATAAACCGTAGGAATACGTTTACAATGAAATAGAAACGATTTTATTTATAGAGAAGACAAGCAGAGATGTGCCATGTTGAATGTAATACATAATAACATATTTTAGTACTTGGTTTAAGAGCTGGGTTTAAGTGTAGGAGAGCCATGCTTCGGCACGAATGGATCGGCTCGACTGGAGTGATACCACGGCCTCACAGAAAACCGGCGTGAAACAACCACAGCGTTGTGTTATGCCGTGAGAGTGAAGTTACTGGAGGCCCAAACCTTCCCCTCCCCCAATCCCTCCTCAATCCCTAAATCTCCAAATCCCTAATACCTAAAAGGTCGGCAGCGCACTCGTAACTCCTCCGTTGCGGGTGTCCATGGGCGGCGCTGATTGCTTACCATCAGGTAATCCGTCTGCTCGTTTGCCGACATATTACATAAAAAAGATGTGTGTGTACGGTATTTAATCACTCATTTAATGTTCATCCTACATCACTACATAATTTAAAACACAGTCGCTTTCTCTATTTCTTTATCCCTATGTATGCTTAAACCTTTAAAACTACGCAACTAATTTTGATGGGTTTTTTTATGAATGAATTAATACAATTTCACATAGACATGATATGTATAATGACATCCATTTAATAGTGGAGATATTTAGTATCAGCACTGCACAGCACCCGTTTGAAGCCGGGGCGGGTCGCTAATATATTATTAACGCGAAAGTTTGTAAGTGTGGATATTACGCTTTATAGTAAAAACTACTCATCGGATCCGAATGAAATTTAGCGCAGAGATAGATTACAATTTTTATACATATAATATAATATGATAGGCTAATTTTGTACTTTAATATTGCAGGTGAAGCCGATGGCAGAGAGTATTTACATATATCTGCCATACATCAATGAAGGTAAAAGAATCTATATCGGAGTTAATGAAGTAGAAAAACGGCATCTTACCCCCGTAGGGAAGTATTTGGGAAATTAAGATATGTTTGGTTGGTTAGTTACTCGATTATATTTATAATATCACTCGAACCATGGTAGGTTTGCGTAATATTGTGAATGCGATTGTGTAATGTCATGTGTAAGGCACTTTTTCGAGGAAGGAAATTCATGCATCTTTAATATTGCGTGAGAGCTATGCTTCGGCGTGAATGCGTCGGCTCGACCGCAGTGATACTACGGCCTTGCAGAAAATTGGCGTGAAACAATAACAGCATTCTATTTCACCGTGTTAATGAGGTTATCGGAGGCCCAATCCTTCCTCTCCCACAGGGAAGACCTAATCCCTAATCCTCAAAAGTTCGGCAACATACTCGTAACTCCTCTGTTATTTCGGGTGTCCATTGGTGAATCTGGTTGCTTACCACCAGGTAATCTTTAAGGTCGTCTGTCTCAAAAAAATCAATGGGTTCTGCGCCTTGAGCGGGATAATAGAAATTATCGAATCTACACTTTGGAACGAGCACCTAGCTTCACTGACGAATGGACTATCAGACCAGTACCCTATTTTGATGTTTGAAAAGTTTTTTTTTATATAATTCATTGTTTAGCTGGAATAAATGATTTTGATATCGACTTCGTCAGACTCTTATTGAATAAAATCCACCCAATCCAGTTGCTTATACTCCAATTCTGGTAATGCCATATGAATTATATGATTGACTTTGCACCCACAACCCCGGCTGCACATCAGCCCCAGTGGGCTCTATCTAAAGTAGTGTGCTAGTATAAAGCGATCTTCTGATGAGGTTTATTAAGTTTATATGACCTTGACCTTGACCAGTTGTACGACCTGTAAGGAGTTAGGAGTTTGTTTTGTAATCTGTACCTTTCCTACTTTTGATCTCAATGCATTCCAAATGGCCGAAATTACCAATAAACTTCTTTAGGGATCTATCTCTGAAACTCTCTTTCCCCTATTCAGGGTGGGAGAAATCATTGGATGTTTTTTTTTCAAACAGTTTTGGTTGAGTCTTCATATCTAAAACGACCAAAATTGATCTTAATCAAAATAGTATGTATCAGTTAGCAAATTCGGCTCTCCCTCATTTGTAAGTTTTAAGGGCAATCGATGTTTTATTCAATTATGTAGATATGCGTAGTATCCTGGATCACAGATAAATAATTTTGACTTTTCAATACAATGAATTATTAAAATATACTAATCAGAAATAATTATGACGTCATAGGTTACGATTTTGTAAAAATCATAAGAAACTGTAGTTTTAACCATTTTAACAAAATTATAAAAAAAAAATATTGGAAATTATCTAACTAAGGTTGTAAGTGCTGTTATTTGTAACAATTAATGGCAAACAAACAAACTAAATCACTATAATAAAAGCAACCTACTATGTACCTGATATACTGAAGCCATATAATACCACAAATTAAACATACTGAAAGAACCTGTAATTTTCAAGAATACCTATGAAAGCAAGTATCTTAATAGCACAAAATCTTAAAAGTTTAATTCTCTCTTTGTAGCATAGTCCTAAAATTTTACAGGCCTGAAATTATTTCCCTTAATACCTCAAGAATCCACGTGTAGACATGTCCACGAAACTTCTGCGTAGTACAATGATAAAACTGATAACAAAAGCCTTACAAACTATAAACAAAAACAAAGGCTTTTGTTTACATCCTGAATTATTTATGTAGAGCCTTGTTTTTACACATAAAATGACCGAAAATGACCCTTAATTCAATATGTTGTACGTAGCTTTTGCCGAAAACCCGTAGCTTACATGTGTAATAAAAAACTTTGCACAAACTCACCGTGCCTCCCCCGCATTTGACGTCCTCGGCCATAACCAATCACCTGTCACTATCATACCACTACACAACACCACAGATTCAACAAAACAACATCAACTCAGCCGCCATTACTCAAAACACACCAAAAACACTGGCCATGCAAATATTTTTTTTTAATCGCGTTCGAAAAATGAATGTTTATTTTCGAAATTGGAACCGACGCGTCCAGTCGGCATCGGGGCGTCGAGGGGACTGGGTGCGCGCGCTGCTGGCGTTACCATGGTAACGTAGGTTTGCGTACATACCTACTTTGACAAGATAATAAGTCTTGTCTGATGGAAAACTTTGCTTTGTAGGCGAGGAGGGATGTTTATTATGTACGTTAAGTTCTGCGGAATGCATAAACTGATCTCTCATGTCTATGTGTGGCATTTGCTGGGATTTCATTTGGTTTCCGAAGCGGTGAACGTGTTTTGCAAGTGAAATGCAATTTCAAGGAATTCAGTAAAGTTTTACGTATAACTAATGTTTAGTAAATGTTGCTGTTTCTGAATTTTGCTAAGAAATTAATTTAAAATCTTACTTCTTCCTGAATTATAATGAAAATGTCGATAAGTACATTATTTTCCATAAATTTTCCTTCGTCGCACGTTTCATAATAATATGATTGAAGGATTTCTTTATGAAATGAAAGAGTTCCTGAGCTTTTTTATTTCGTATATATGAATGATAATTATCTTTTTTTTTAATTCTGAAGACTTTTCTCTTTTTTGATCGGCTGCTTATTACCTTTTTCGTGTGTAACCGCGGCAAACGAGCAGATTGATTAGGTACCTATGGTAAGCAATCGGCGCTACTCATGGACTCGTAACACCGGAGGAGTTGCTGATGCGTTGTCGACCTGTTGGGCATAAGGGAGGTAAAGATGAAGTAATACAAAATATCAAAAATAGTCATATTATCTTATTTAGACTTTGGTCATTAAACATAACATCCTAAATTAGATTGAACCAGGCCCGAGTCTGCGGCGCTTAGCATTCCTCCTCTTCAAAGAGCCAATAGACCACTACAGATGAGGCCAAACATAGCCAATGTTCAGCCGGGGTTACAGATCAAGCGCAATAAGGTACCAGGTTTTTCGTCAGTAAGAGTTTGACTTCTTCTCTTGCCTTACCCTGAACGAGAGCAGTCATTTGATGACCTTTTTTACTCTTTTTTTTGATACTAGGGCATCATTATGCTTACGGGAAATCCAGTATGTTGTCGTATTAAACGGTTCAATATTCAGATAACCTTTTCTTTTTGTCTCCAAAAAGAATTTTACCAAACTTACAAATCTCTACACATTCTTATTCATAACAATCAGTTGCATTATCTCACTGAACACGACATACAAACAAACAAATCAAATTTTTACAAAGAAAATACAGATAAAATACGAGGGAACATTCTAAACTACAAAATAATACTAGCTTTCAGCTAGTCTTCGCTCGTTTTGTAATTGAACTTTTTTTTCATTTCTTCTGGAAGTGAAAATGTTTTTGTTTCTCCATAAAAAAGTAACTTTACGACTGTCAAAGAATTTTCAAATCTATTTTGTAGTTATATTATATATTGGCATAATATGCCAATAAGAAAAATGTCCTTTATCATAATGACAGAATTAAAAAGGTCTTAATTTTGGTCATTGTTGTGGAAACAAAAGATAGCCAATGTTCGTCACGGTCGGTAGGCTCAACCTAAGTGATACCACCACGGCCTTAAAAAAATGTGTTTCGATCTGTGAGTAAGGTTATAGGCACGATTCCCTCTTCTCCCATATCCAATCCCCAAATACGTAACAACTCTCAGAAGGCTTACTTAGGCACAATACTACCTTCATCTCGAATCAACAAATTGCTGACAATCTATAGGTATAATATAAAAATGAATCGCAAAATGTGTTGGTAAGCGCATAACTCATAAATGGCTGCTGCATAAATTTTGCCCAATCCTTTTGTTTTGTATTTTTTATTGTAAGGAGAAGGTTTTTATGAAAGAAAATTTGAGGGGAGAGGGGAAAAGGGACCCTTTTGTTGTTATAATAGTTGGACAGTAGATAGTTGGACCCGTGCGAAGCGGGGGCGGGCCGCTAGTCCTCTAATAAATATGGAAACGCACTTATAACTCCTTCTAGATCCGTGGACAGCGTGGATCGCTGACCATCAGCTAATAAGACTTGTCTTGTGATCCGCGATCGTTACGAAAATAGGAAAATTTCGTCTTTTTTTACAACAAAAGCAACAGTTCGTAAAGTGGGTGTAAGGCCAGACGTAAAAGGAAGGGGTCGTGTCTGCGTCGTGTTTGCGCTTATTTTGCTGATTGTACGGGGTGGGATTGTCGCTTGTGTCGCTTCATAGTTTCCGGACGGCGTGAGGAAGGGGAGGGGGGAGCACTTATTGTATAAATGACAACTGGAAACCAAGTACAGTTGTCCAGGTTCCAAAAAAAAGGACAGTGATAGATTTGTTGAAATAAACGATAATAAAGTAAGGAATAAATTAGTTCTAAATAATTACTACTAATACGGTTGTTTCTAACTAGTCAAATTCAATACTTTTAACCAAATGTCAAAGACGATACTTTTCTATGAAAATTGTATGAAACATTGAATTATGACGTCATAGCATTTTTGCGTCAAGAAGCTTACTTATTTTTAAAAAATTAGCTAAAAAATATCTTCAGCTTAGTGTATCGATCCATCGATGAATAAAATAAAGTTATTTTTCAATATTTTATCGTATTAAAACGTCGAATTAATTTATTTTTGACCTAGGAAACTACCCAATTATGCTTGTCATCATTTTTATGGTTCATTGGTATACCACACGGTTTATTGGTATACAACTGTACAAATTAGATGCACGTCGGATAAAATTTATTGGGAGTTTTGGGACCCAATCGTGCCGAAACTTGGCTCTTACACTTGTTCTGGGTAATGAATTATTTTAGCTCATAATTAATCAAACCTAAAGGTATTATTGAACACAATCAATTTAACCTGAAGATAGGTATTGGAATCAAGTTCAAGAAGCCGGTATCTAGGTTAATGAGAGTAATGATCGAATTCAAACGAAGATCCATCGGGGCCATTGTTTATTGACCGGTTAATTGGTCATGAGTCGACCTGTAGATACCTGAACACTTGCGTTCACAGAATGTCTATATTTTCTAGAAAATAGGTATTATTTTGAAGTAAACGTACCTTATTATGTAGTTTTCTTAGTCAAAATTTACAAATTACAAATGAATGTATTTTTAATACATTCATTTTGATGTCACGAATGTCGTGGTGGCCTGAAGGTTAAGGAGCCCGCTTCTCATGCATGAGGAGGGTTCGAAACCTGGCAAGTACCAATATGACGTTTTCCGAGTTGTATGTAAGTACTTTCTATGATTATTTAGACACCACTGACATACGGTGAAGGTAAACATCGTGAGGAAACCTGAACTTACAATTTCTAATTATAAGTTTGATATCGCCAACCCGCGTTAAGTAAGCGTGGTGATTAATGCTCTAACCTTCTCCGTGTGAGAAGAGGCTTTTGCTCAGCAGTGGGCAGTTATAGGCTGATGATGATGATGATAATGATGATGATGATGTCACGTTTAGTTGTCATATTTCAAATACATAAGTACCCATGCTGTTAGACGCAAACACAGTACACTGTCACAGTTTGTTTTTTCAAAGAACCTATATATAGTATAGTTCGCAGTTGAAATAACCACCTTTTTTTAAATCGGTTAAACTTATTCCTTTTTACTATCAGGAATAATTGCCTTATTGTATTGTAATCAATATGGGAACTTTTGAATACATCTGAGACCGACATTCGCACTATGTACTATTTCACCAACCAGATAGCCAATAAGACAGTCACGCTTAATTTACTTTTTTTTTTCATAAATATAAGTGTCAAAATTACACTTAAGTTCTTAATTCAAACTCCAAATACCTAATTTATACCATCATGCGTCACCCTCAACATAGGTAATTATGTTTCCTAACCTAAAAATTAAGGTGAGCAATAATTGTGCGACGATCGCGTGACGATTGCTATGGCACGTTACATGAGCGAGCCTAGTAACTTTATTTTAACGTTTACGTACAAATTTTAATGTCTGTAGGGAATTATTGTAAGTACAGTGAGATGTTAATACTATGAGCAGGGTAATTATGTTTGATTCTTACTGGGAAAATGTCTTACGATTTCTTCTTCTGTAATTTGTTTTTGAGGGGCTGATAATGGTCACAATTTTGGTCGAGACGAGAGGGAATGTCAGCCTCTTACTGACTAAAATCAACTCCGTTCCTTCTCCTACGATTGGCTGGGGCTGACGTGTAGGTACTTAACAAAAGTGACTTATTGCACCGAACAGTAATTAGTTTTACTTACCAACTAGCTTTTGATCGCGATTTTGTTCGCGTGGAATTGGACTTCCTGCACATTTTTGGTATAAAAACTATCCTAGGTCGTTTCTCGCCTAGCTTTGGATTGGAATGCGCAAGGGAAAAGAAAGCGTGGCCGTCCACGGAAAACCTGGCGCCGCACCGTACTGGCAGAAGGGACGAGCATCGGTAAGACGTGGAGTGAGGTGAACCGTGAAGCTCAAGACAGATCGCGATGGAGAACTTCAGTGGACGCCCTCCACTATCCTATCCTGTGTCCCCTCTTTCTCGAGTTCCAAACAATCTCTGTACCATATTTCACAGAAGTCGGTTCAGTAGTTTAGGCGTGAAGAAAAGACAGACAGACAGAGTTACTTTCGCATTTATACTATTAGTATAGATATAGATATAGATAGTATAGATAGTGGTAGTAATATCTAGTCTTTCTAGAATCTGGAGCCCGAAATAAATGGACAAGCAACAGTTGGTAGAAATACAAAACTGCGTCTTGACGTCACGAGGCGAGAGTTTAGGCAAGTCGAAGTGAAACTAAGTTAACACTTAGGTAACTTAGCAAAACGTAGTCCAAACACTAGCAAATCAAGCTACATCATCATGCCAAGTTTTTTCCAACCCTGTGCCTTTGTAATAGAATCGTTAATATACGTATTGTAATCGCAAATAATGATGTAGGTTAATGTGCACCAACTAGTAACCAGGTTTTGTCTAAGTCAAAAAAAAAGTTAGATTTATAAAACAACAGGTAAAAAATAACAAAAGAACTGACTTAAAGATTAACTTAAATTCGTTTATTTATCTCCAATAAATGAGTAGTTGAAATTGGAATTTCCTTTTCAATGTGTGGGTGGCCGTTATGAATTAGATTTTGAATACAGAATGTATTTTGCGTGGGAGTTGGGCACGAATGGATCGGCTGAACAAGAGAGTACCACGGCCAGAAGACTGGCCACACAGAAAGCTGGACAGGAGTGATACCACGGCCTCACAGAAAACTGGCGTAACAACTACAGCGTCGTGTTTAGTCGCTTGAGTGAAGCCAACCATCCCTTCCAGTCCTAAGCCTCTAAAACCATCAACCCCAACAGGCCAACTACGTGCTCGTAACTCCACTGGAGTTGAGGGTCTCCATGGACATCGCCGATTGTTTAACATCAGGTTACACAAAGGCTAGTTGACGGGCTTTCACATTAAAAATTTGTTTATCGGGTAATGGTTTTCTGTAATTTTTATTTGATCGTAGAGATAGAAAGCGTTCCATAGATATTCTGCTTAATATCCATTAATACCTTGAAATTACTTTAGAACCTGGATAGGTTATGTTTTTTTACTTTGTCAAGTTCCAGCAAGCAGTTACTACATTTAACTTTGTAAAATTCTACATTTGATTGGCTTACATTTTTCGTCACCTACCCCCTTATTACAAAACAAGATTTATCTTTAGTCCAGGTTTAAACCATCGGGTATAACCAGTCTGGTTTTGAATTATGAATCTTATTATCATCTACCTTCAATTCGAAATACAAAAACTGGCTCTTAGTCCTAGACTAAAGTAAAACCTTGTTTTGTAATAAAGCCGCTAGTGTTTATTAAGATGTAAATGACAGACGTCTCTATTAAATCTTAAAAAAAAAAAACATTTTAAGAAAAAGTTGAAAAAACAAACATAGCTATATTTTTCCATCAATTCTAGAAACAAATTAATGTAAATGATATCATTTTGAAGAATAAAAGCCCTTAAAAAACTAAAGAAGGCAATCATTTAAAAAAGCTCCTTCTATATTTCTCACAAATAATTGTTTTAGATTCACAAGAAATTGGTATTTCAACAAAATAAATGAAAATTCTATCTTTATCGTAGAAACTACAGCATACTCAGCTACTCGTGAATTTTGACGTAAAAAGAAAAAACATCTCAGCTATTTAGTTCGAAGCGCCTTCAAGAAAAATGATAGCAAAGACGCTGTTATGAGTTTGAGTATATTGCTTAAATATAAAGTTAGGTACTTTCATTTTCCGTTCAAGTAAAAACCACACCTAGTTTTTGTTTCTTTTTCTTTTCTATTGTTAAAATGGAAAGGTATTTCGCGAATTCTCATTACGAGTTAAGACCCAAGCTCTTATTTTGTCCAGGTTTTAGGAAAATTATTAATTATAAATTTCTTAGCTCAGCCCGTGACTACGAATTCATTGTTTGAAATTCAAAAGTCATTATCTAATTTAAGTTTGGCTCTTTGTTCTCATCGGCCGTAACTATAAACTTAAGAAAAGCCTAAGTTTATTACAGTTTTATTCATAAGGCTACAGTTTACCGAATTGCCTACCTACTTTTTGCCAAATGACATTTAGTTATTCTTAACCGACTTCTTTTCTTATAATTGGCACCGTTTATGTATACCTGTGGTGTAGGGCGCCCTAAACTAGGTAGACTTACGACATCCGCAGGGTGGCTGGCAGTGGTTGGATGAGAAGAGCTAAACATCGAGCTCAGTGGCGTGCAATTGGGGAGGCCTATGTCCAGCAGTGGATGACATCAGGCTGATAATGATACATACCTATAAGACTTCAAAATTGTTGCTATTTCTGTAAAAGAGATTGATTGAAAATCCATTAAAATAACGGCGAAAATTACTATCAGCATTACACCCGTGCGAAGCCGGGGCGGATTGCTAGTATACAATATGTTACTTCCATTTTTTTATGTGTTTCATATATAAGGGAGCCGATTGGTACTATTGTAATATACAAAACACAATATCACACTGCATAACGATACAAAATCGACAAAATTTTAATGCGAGAATCTAATTGTGCGATTTTCCGAAACGTTCTGCCCCGCACAGCTTAACTTTAAAGTGCTTTTCCAGCGAAATATCTTTTCAAACGCGCCTGTGTCTCCTCTGGTCCATGGGCGACGCAGTGAGAGCCATGCTTTGGCACGAATGAGTCAGTTCGACCGGAGTAATACCACGGCGTAACAGAAAACCAGCGTGAAACAACTACAACGTTGTGTTTCGCCGTGTGAGTGAGGTTACCGGAGGCCCAATCCTTGCCCTCCTCCAATCCCTCCTTAATCCCTAAATCTCCAAATCCCTAATCCCTAAAAGGTCGGCAACGCACTCGTAACTCCTCCGTTGCGGGTGTCCATGGACGGCGCTGATTGCTTACCATCAGGTAATCCGTCTGCTCGTTTGCCGACCTATTACATAAAAAAGGTAACTTACCAACAGGTGATCCGTCGCCTCTTTTCACTCCTATTCCATAAAAAAACGCAATTCTAAATCTTTTCGTCAAACAAATGGAAGGTGACCCAGACTCAGGATTCATTGTCACGTCACGTCTGCCATAAAAACCTTGATTACATAGAAGTAACTACTTTGTTTACACAAACTAAATTACATCAACTCGGATACGATAATAATCTTACTGTCGAGGTCAAAATGGGGGTGAAATAAAAAAGTAGGGGGTTTGTTAAGTGTTAAGTGGGAGATTATTTTGTTATAGCTCAATATTTTACTGTAGTGCCGATTTTTGTGCTTTTTATATGTAGTAATGTGATTTCTTTAGCTATTTCTGGAAGAAAGTAAGAGTAGGTTTTTTTTATTTTATAACTTTCGTGAGACACACTAAATTAATCATTATGTGTTCGGCTTACTCACGTAATTATAGTAGCAGCGCGACAGTCGCCGCGTCGCGTGTAGCTGAATGCTGCTCATGAATATGAGCCTCTAGCATGGCTTGAAACTAGTCGTATTCGCTACGTGTTGGAGTTTTTTTTTTTGGGGCGTGGAAAGTGATTTCGGCCTGCGTGAGCGTGTGGCTTTAATGGCTCTTAGAGACCTCTGCGGAACGCTATGCTCGGGTCTGGATTTGGTCAGGCGGCGAGCAACCCTTGCTCGCAGACCCGCGAGTGATCCCTGACGCCCGAAGTATATCCTTCTGCGGCGACAGTGGCAGAGGAGGATAGTCCCTCACTCGCTACGCCTCTTTCTTTGAGAGCACAACGTCTTAAAAAGAAGAAACGGCTTGCCAGTTCACGTTTTGTAAACTGAAGTGAAATTTTGTATGATAAATGTCAATTTTAATTACTACTAATTGTACTACTGTCATACCTACACTAGAAAAATAAATTTTTCAAAAATATGAAGCACACAATTTTTCCTTAACAATATAATGTATTTATTTCTATTTTCTTCAGTTCCTAACAAAGGAATGTCTAACAAATTGGACTTGCCCCGTAGTAGGGGGGGGGGGGGGGGGGTTACGTCCATTACCTACACTCATGTTCCGTAATGACCTCTCGATATTGCATTGAGAAGCTCTTTTATTGGTAAAGCTGCAGGCACAGTATTATACATGGGTATAATTTGAAAAAAAATAATGTGTGGAAATTGTAGAGGTTTTATAATGTGTTAAATAAAAAAATATATTTTTTGTCTCTATTTGTTATTTGTTTTTTATTATTCTTTTAGAGAACACGTAGTCCACAGTCAAATTCAGTTTATTTTTTGAATATTTAATAATTCTAATTTCAAATTTTAAGAATACTAACGGAGTGGTGAGTCTTTCAAATTAAAAGTTTTTTATCCATTACATAATTATTATGGAAATGTAACCATAATCGGGCAAAGTCAAGTGTGGGAGAGCCATGCTTCGGCACGAATGGGTCGGCTCGACCGGAGTGATACCACGGCCTCACAGAAAACTGGCGTGAAATAACCACAGCGTTGTGTTCCGCCGTGTGAGTGAGGTTACTGGAGTCCCAATCCTTCCCCTTCCCGGACCCTTCCCTAATCCCTAAATCTCCAAATCCCTAATCCCTAAAAGGTCGGCCACGCACTCGTAACTCCTCCGTTGCGGGTGTCCATGGGCGGCGCTGATTGCTTTTTTTTTATGTAATAAGTAGGCAAACGAGCAGACGGATTACCTGATGGTAAGCGGCGTTGATTGCTTACCATCAGGTAATCCGTCTGCTCGTTCGCCGACTTATTACATAAAAAAATTAGGTATAATGAAAAATTTGCAGTAACATGTGAATAGTTCTTAAGATATGACTGCGTGCCTGCTCACACGTCACTGCCCCACGTTGGCTTATGAATAAGGGATGCATTGTACAGACTACAAAATGGGCTCATGTATTCGAAAAAGGGTTTTTTTTTATACACACTGGTAACTAAAGTTGATGGAAACCAGATGGTGTTTGGTATAACCAATAACTTCTGAAGAATATTATGATGCATTCATGCTTGCTTCAATTGGTTACAAAACCCTCGTGATAATGTGATACCCAATTTTGATTTACGTAATAACTCCATATACATACTAGCAGGGAATCTCTTACTAAACATACACCGAGCTAAATGGTAAACTCCGTGATATTTGAAAAATTAAAAACAAAAATACTCAAAATGAAATTTGTTCTTCCTTTGAACTCGTTCGTTTCTATTCGAACCGCACTTTTTAATGCTGAATTTTATAACAGGTTACAGGAGAACCAAACCTTCTCCTTCTTTTCTTCCCCCCCTAAATCTCCAAAAGACTGGCAATGCACTATGATTCCTCTATTGTTGCGGCTGTCCATGGGCAGCGCCAATTGCTTATCATCAGGTTAGGCAAGGAAAGGCACCGTCCCAAAAATACTAAAGATTTTTGTAAAAGCTGTATTAGTAAACTTGCTAGAAATATCTGAAGTTGTGGGTGCATGCTCAAAAATGTACCCTGCTCTGCTCGGAATATGTTAGAACAAAGAGGATGTGTGATAGAACGAACCGGGTGGTTTTTAGTCAGTCAGAGTTTGACACTTCTTTTCGCCCCACCCAAGATTGGAGAAAAGCCATTCAATGATTTTTTCCCCTAAAAATAAAAATATAAACCTAAGAGCCAACTAAGAGCTAAGTTGCCAACAGTACAAAATCGCTACACCTCACTGAGCTTGTACTACTAAACTATACTCGTGTTTTATTAATCCCCACTAATGGATTACGTGTTATTTTGTTGTTAACACCTTACACGACCTTGTCAACTATTATGTATTACTTAAACTAGATTTTTTTTCTTTCTTTTGTATGTGATAGGTTGGCCAACGAGCAGACGGATTAACTGATGGTAAGCAATTCACACCCGCAGCACGAAAGTTTTTTTTTGTGAGGGGAAAATCTTCAAGTGACTTCTCCCGCCCAGGGCAGGGCGGGAGGGAGTGTCAGACTCTTACTGACTAAAAACCCCCCTGTTCCTTCTCCTGCTCTGGGCCGAGGTCGCGGTGCCACATTGCGCTTACCCCACAACCCCGGCTGAACGTCAGTTCTATAGGGCTGAGGCTGAACATCACCCCGTCTGTGGTCTATTGGCTCTTAGAGGCGCGCGCGGAACACCAAAGGAGTTACGAGTGCGTTACCGACCTTTTGGGGATAAGATTTGGAAGGGATGGGGAGAGTGCGCGGCATTGGGCCTCCGGTAACCTCACTCATACGGCGAAACACAAGGCAGTTGCTGTTTCACCCCAATTTTCTGTGAGGCCGTGGTATTGCTGCGGTCGAACCGACCCATTCGTGCCGAAGCTTGACTCTCCCACACTTTTCTACATACGACGTGTCAACCGATGGCCGTTGACAGGAGCAGAGATCGCAGTGTAGCCCTACAGCTAAGTGGACTGACGATATCAGTGGAGTGGCTAACAGTGGTTGGATGAGAAGAGCTGAACATCAAGGTCAGTGGCGTGCGTTCAACGGTCAGCGGTCTAATAATAATGATGATACCAGCCCATAGCAACCCACACTCATAATCTTGTACTTTGTTTCCATTATCCACAATAGTCTATACTAACCGGGGACTGTCCTTGGGTGCATAGCAGGGATAGTCGCTGGTTTGTGCCCCATTTCATTTAGATTAAAGTTGTCTAAAGGGCCTCTGCGCAGTTGGCTCCGGCCCCTCGTACGCCTTCCAAATGACCGAGACCCTGTGGTCCCGTGATTGATAAAGACATACATAATGATGATGATGATTTTGCGAAAGATAACACGGCAAACTTATACGTTCATGATTATGAGCCCAAAGCGGCTTGAAACTAGCAGCGTTCATGATCCAGTACTCTAAAATTTACTAGAATTAAATCCACTGAAAGTAGTATCCTTCCGCCCGTAATCACAGCATGTTCACTATACATAAAACACATTACACATAAACAAGTCATTCAAACCACGCTCGACATGGGTTTCGCTCTTCCACGGAGCATTGTCGGGATATGTTGACTCGACGACGGCTGCGCTTTGAATTATTTGTGTAGTGTAACTTTCCTTAAAATAATGCCTGATTTTGTTCTGTCTAATAAGGTTGTTTCTGCTGTCAGTTACCCTCACTTTGACACGTTTTGTTGGGAATAAAACTTTAATTATTCTACGCTAAACCAATTAAGTCAATCCGATATTAAGAAAAAACTGCTTTGTCCAATATAATAGGTAAGCTTAGTTTTTTTCTATATTTTTTTCACGGGTAGGTTATGTTGAATCCTACGGTCTTAAATTATATTTCTGGTTTGAACCAATAAGGTTTTTTAATTAACTGATTCACCCATCCATAATCCCATATGCCCAATCACATACACCCCAATCCCATATCCCAAATCCCATATCCCCAATCCCATATCCCCAATCATATATCCCCAATCCCATATGCCAATCCCATATCCCAATCTCATATTCCCAATCGCATATCCCCAATCCCATATCACCAACCCCATATCACCAACTCCATATCACTAACCCCAATCCCAACCCCATATCACCAACCCCATATCCCTATCCCATAATGCATTGCATATACCCCATCCCATATCCCTTATCCTCAAATCCCCAAAAGGCCAGCAACGCATTCATTATTCCTTCAGTTGCGACTCTCCATGGGCGTAGGTGCCTTACCATTCCGATGATCGGTCTGCTCGTTTGACCCTGAATCTTACTGAAAGAAAATGATACAAATCAGTTTTTTAATCACATTCAATGTAATCTAATTATTGATTCTTAATAAGAAAACATGGTATGATTCACAGTAACCGAGCAGCCATTATGAGAAATATCAGCGGTATTCTGATACCTGCAAATATATGTGTCACCCTCCACTGGTTGTATCCGGTTTATTGTTGAGAAGACATTAATGTTATCAAGAGCATATTACTTCTAAGTTACAAGTTCTAAAACGTGTTGTATGCTTCTAACTGATTGATTTGGAAATCATTGGAGGAAGTCTTGTTGCTTGTATCTTTTTTCAAACAATTACCTGATGGTAAGCAATCAGCGCCGCCCATGGCCACGCGCAGCAACGAAGAAGAGATTTAAAGATTGGGGGAGGGGAAAGATTAGGCCTCTGGTAACCTTACTCATACGGCGAGACACAACGCTGTGATCGTTTCACGCCGGTTTTTTGTGAGGCCGGAGTGATACCACATCATTCCGGTGGAGCCAACCCATTAGTGCCGAAGCGTGGCTCTCCCACACTGTAGCACTCAATCTCTGATAGCTTTTGAGATGGGAAAATCATTCAATGCCTTTTTCCGTCCTAAACGGGGCGACAAAGAGTGTGAGACTTACTAAATTCAAACCGACCCGTTACTTCTTGTGCTCAGAGTTGGGCAGTGGTACCTTACTCCACGACGAGAAAAAGAAAGAAGAAAAGCGATGAGTTTCTTCTATTTCCTGGATGCTTTCAGAAACACAGAAATTCACTTACACTTTAAGTACTGTAAAATTTGCAACGAATTACCCCAGATGCCTCTTCAAGCATTTTTTTATATTCTGTCCCATTAGATAACATATTTAACCAACCTCTTTTGTTGCATGCCGCATTTCGCAGTATTCGCAAGTGTTTAAAATACAAGGAAAGAGGAAAGAGTGACCTTTAGGAATAATTTTACAATGGGACGTTATTCTAAGAAAGACTATCTGAGCTTATTGTGAGTTGTCACAGTCAAGCAATAAACACAAATTGTTAACAAAAACATCATTACGATCGAGGTGTGTAATTATGGTTCTACAAACTAAAAATTCTTAGTATTCGTATATTATGCAGGAAAAGAAGTGTTAAATTGATATTCGTTACCTGCACCGTTAGTGGTACCTATATTAAAAACTAGCTTTTACCTGCGACTCCGTTCGCGTAGAACAGTGACTTCCTGCAGATTTGTGGTATAAAAACTATGCTGTCCCTTTTTCAAATGTCAAATTTCACAGAAATCTGTTCAGTCTATCAGGCGTGAAGAAAAGACAGACAGACAGTTAATTTCGCATTTATAATATTAGTTTGGATTCAGTATTTTATGCCATATAATCAGAAGCATTGATAAGCGAAATGAAAACGTAATTTGGTACTCTAGCGACAGCAAAAAATGAAGTAGACAGTATCAAAACTGAGACGACGAAATCAAAAGCATATGAGGAAATTAATGGACTAGAACAGTATATGTACATAACAGAGTAAAAGGTAATGGAGGAGACCTTTCCCAAAGTTGGGGAAACAGACCAGGTTGTTGATGTCATTAACTTTAAAACACTTCTTTCTTAAAAGCTTCGACACGAATGGGTCGGCTCGACCGGAGTGATACCACTGCCTCACAGAATACCGGCGTGAAACAACCACTGCGTTGTGTTTCGCTGTGTGAGTGAGGTTACTGGAGACCCAATCCCTCCCCTTCCCCTATCCCTTCCCGATCCTTATATCCGCAACACCTATCCCCAAAAGGCCGCCAACGCACTCGCATCTAACTCCTTTGGTGTTGCGGGTGTCCATGGGCGGCGCTGATTGCTTACCACCAGGTAATCTGACAGCTCGTTTGCCGACTTATACCATAAAAAATAGTTCTGAATAAAGGTTTATTTTGTTTCATTTATTAAATACTTGTTTTGACGGATACCTGTTATATTTTATACCCAAAACGCTTAAATGTTTCAAAACCATAAAATCTTCAATGCCAAATAAAATTGTATCTTTTGGAATGTAAGAGACACTACCAAAAGATAAGAATGGGACTATTCAGTTACTTACTTACTTGAGTTCTGTTAATGTTACAATTAATCTATTAGTAGAATCACTATCTATGTTATTTCCGTTGACTTTTATTTTATTTGCTTCATTGCATTTGCACTGGCTGGTGTAAATTGAAACAATATAATACTCGTATATAGAAAACAAGCTTCGTCCATCGTTGTCGCCCGCGTGGTATTGGATAATTATGTGTACGCCGGTGGCGACGTGTAGTGTTTACAACATTTGAGGAAGCTATCAAATAATAACAATGTAAACATTATAATTTTCTTTGCAAATATAAATTAAACCAAAGATTAAAATAGTATTGTTGACATTATTTAAGTGCAATTTATTCAATAGTTTTACTGTAAAATAAATATGTAATAAAAAAAACCGACAGCTGATCATCCGCATTTGTTTCCAATTTCTGACCTGTTGTTTGATTTACTCGCTTTGCACATAGCCAATAGCCTATGTGATAATCCAGGGTTTCATCTATTTACATGTAAAATTACAACCAAATCAGTCCAGCAGTTTTTGCGTGAAAGAAGAACAAACATACATCCATAGATTCTCAGAAACTTTCACATTTATAATATTTGTAGAATAGGATTTGAATTAAATTTCATCGCGAGCAAGTTCATCTAAACACTACCGACAAACCGTAAAGGAACAACCTCGTGAGAAATTTGGACACTTAATAACTAATTCAGAATTTAAATCGCCAGTCCATTTTGAGCAATGGTGAGGATTAATGCTTTAAAGAGAAGAGCCCTTAGTTCAGCATTAGGAATTTACAGGCTGATGATGTAGAAAACAGGATAGAGCTGTTCAATATATTAATTTATCAGTTAACCTTGAATTTAAAGTACACTCCACATACCTATGGCAAAATGCCCTCATCCCAATTACATAAGAATGATGGTAAAGGTGATGGAAAGTGGTTATTGGTTACAACTTCACAAATGACCTTGAGTACCTTTAATGACTTTTTTTATGTTATAGGTCGGCAAACAAGCAGACGTATTACCTGATGGTAAGCATCAATTCCGCCCATGGACATCCACAACAACAGAGGAATTACGAATACGTTGCCGACAATTTTGGGATCCCGGTAGGCCTCCGGTAAACTCACTCACACGGACGTGAATCACAATGCTCGCTGTGGTTGTTTCACGCCGGCCTTCTGTCAGGATGTGGTATCACTCCAGTCGAGCCAATCTCTCACACATACAGGAATTAAAAAAAGTCTGTATCTATACATAAATTATGAAATAATTTATCCCTTAAGTAGGCCATTTATTAGCCAGAAAAAAAATGTAGAGGCCCAGCTCGGATTAAGAGAAAAAACGTGTGTGGTTTTTAATCGGTAAGAGTATGACATTCCCTCTCCCCCCACCCGAGGTGAGAGAAGATATGCGATGTTTCCCACCAAAAGAAGTCAAGCCGACTTTTTAAGAAATCCTGACATTCTTCCAAATTAAAAAAAAACAAAATTATCCTAAATATTCATGGTGTTTTGAAAAAACTCCATAAAACAAATGTCAAAATCCGATTTCAATTCATTTGTTTTATTATTTTTAACCATTAAAAACTACAGCCCTGAATCTATGTCATAGAAATACCTTCAAGGTCATTCAATAGGAGCTAGCTAGATCCAGGATATTGCCCATCGCTTCCTACATTCCTAGGGCTCGTCCTGGAGTGAGACATGACAAAGCAATGTACGCAACAATCCGAATGGAAAGGATTTCCCGGCAGTAGTCTCGGTATGACTGTTGCGTTTTTTATAGTAAATGTTAAGGTGTGGTTTTAACGTTGACTACTTTTTAATGTATTTTTTAAATGATTTGGAAACTTAATTGGAATTATTTATTATAAGAGAGAAATTACAAAGCAAACGAAATTAAAGTTAGTGAGTAAATAAGTTAGTGAAGCAAATTAAAGTGAAAATTCTATCAACACACAATATTTTATTAAGGATTGAAACAAGAAATTGATTTTAGAAACAGTAAAAAATATAAAACAACTACTTAAGCAGACATCACCATTGTCAAAATTATCAACACAGTTTTTTTTAAACACAAAAAAACTTTCAATGTAAGTAGGTAATTAAAAAAGTGTTCTTTTTACACCCAATTCACTGAAGTGAACAGTTAAAATAGCATTTTCCTTCACTTTTTGCGATTAATCGTGACTTCTTGAACTTAACATTATTAAAACTGTCTTTATCTTGGTCGAACGTTCGATTATAAGATTGGCATTGCGTCACGACGCTCAAGACAATACATCGCGATTTTTTGTCTGACGTATTAGGATCTCACCTTAAAATTCATGAGTAATTCGAAACATATCTACGTCTCATGTCACTTATAAAAACTAAAAGCGACTCGGCGTCCCTTGGTTATAGTGAAAAGTGAATTCATTGTATTTTGCCCGATAACGCCCGTATTTTTTGTGCATTTTTATATTGTCTGAATTCGTGAATTTGTTTCTATCAGTTTAATTCTGTGGACTGAATTGTCTGGTCTATTTTTAAGTGTTTATAATGTCTGTGCGATTATTTATATCTTTGGTGAGTTGAATTATATTGTGTACTTATTTATTTATAAATAATTATTTTATTCTTTATTCATTTCGTGCCGCAAATATTGTTTTGAGTTAAAATAACATATTTGTGAAAATAATTATACAAAACCTCAAGTGGTTTTCATTCGTTTATTAGCTACGTCAAAAATATATGACTGCACGGTGGCTGGCTGCCGTGCAACGTGTCGCGGGTTCGATTCCCGCACGGAACAACTCTTTGTGTGATCCACAAATTGTTGTTCCGGGCCTGGGTGTGATGTGTATGTGAAATTGTATGTTTGTAACCACACCCACAGGAGAAAATCTTAGAGTAGGGCAACGTTTTTCTATAAAAAAAAATATAATCAAGTACATGCATATGTATGTATAAGCAATCTCTTACAGAAAATTAACATCACTTTTACACACAATTGTGCATATAAATAATATTATAAAAAAATTAGTGTAAGTATATTAAACTATCATAAAACATTGTATTCCAAAAAAATATAAACCTAGAAAGAAATGACACGCGAATAACATAGTAGGTATGTAAATTTGAAAAGATGAAACTGATACATCAACAAAAAAGTAAATTACGAGCTGTTTTTAATATAATGTACCTACAAATATTATGAAGGTGCTTTAAACATGGCTCATAAAATGATTATACCTCTTGAACGAACTCCAAATGTTATTCACCTTAGCAATCAAAGGATGTATCGTATGTACCTACATCTTTATAATATCTCCCCAATATAACGAATACGTGTGTTGTGTGTGTTTTTGAAGATGGAAAAGGTTTTAGAAGTTTCTTTTTAGTTTTGTATGTAGCTTAGATGGGTTACTACTCTAGATCTTATTGGTGGTTAATGACACTTTCGTGCCTGTCTTCAGAACGGGTCTACTTAAACTAGTGTGGTTCTTTCCTCACAAGACCAGTACAGACTGAATTTGCACGGTTTTCTCACATTATGTTATTTTTACATTGTCTGGACTTGAAAAGAGACTGACCTTTGTTTCGGCATTTCTTCTCAGAGTAGTCAGATAGGAAATGCCGGCTTCATCTAGTTTTTTACATATAATTTGACATGTAAAAGTGCCGTTTTATTGCCTATTTACCTTATAATATAATATTTGCCTTTGAATTTAAAAATAAATTCATTGTTTCAATGATATACTTTTTTCCTTTTTTTTTTTTGCTTGGCGTTCTAAAGTGTCTACTGTGGTGTAATTGAAATAAATGATTTTGACTTTGACTTTGAATGTTTATAGTTTTTCTCTGTTTTAAGATATGATTTGATTTATTATATTTTGATCTCTTAATATCTAAATTCGTATCTATTGGAGCATTATTTACTTTACAAGACAGAACTATTTTTTGGGAGATTATATTTATTTTAAACAATTTAACATATTATAACCCTGAAATATATTTAACTTATTATAATCAAAAACGTCTCTTTTACAGGTTTTCATAACAAAAATTTTGGCAAAGGATATCTCATCTCAGATATTTTTACCTCCATCAAATGAACTAGTTTACAACGTCCATATTCCTAGAAGACTAGTAAATAAACCAATTGACGAACCAGCTGGCGGTGCAGCAATACCTCCAATACAAACAGGTATTAAAAATAAAACAGAAAATGAACTGAATACAAATAAAACCAAGGGAGAAAAAGAAGATATGGAAGCCCAAAATTCAGGAGCTGTTATATCTTATCCACTTTATGGATCTTACCAAGTTACTGAGAATGTTATAGATATTCCAGATAACAGGACAAAAGCAGGACCTATAGACCCTTATTATACTATTAGGCCTGAATTAAATATAGCAAATACAACAGACGCAGCTACTACCACAGAAGCAGTTAAAGTTAAACGAAAGAAGAATCGAGTTAGCATACATATCGATGCTGAGTATGAAAGGGAAGAAATAAAAGAAAACAAAGTTGTCGGGTTTCTAAAAGGCGTAAAGGCATGTTTCCAAAATTTCCAAAAAGGCATTATTGATGGTTTCTACAGGTTTTTCCATAGAAATGAGATGTTTTAGCAGATACAGAGAAATACTAAATAAAAGTAGACAAGAATCCAATTTTTAGACGGAACTAAGTTGATAACACAGTTATAATCAGTAAGATAGATAAGTTAATTATGTTTAAGAAATAAATTATGTGAACTTGTTTGTTGAAAGTTTTTATTTTTGTCTTTTACGTGACCTATTTACAATTCATAATTCTTGATACTTCTAAACAAAATCGAAAAATCATACATTACATGTTTTTTATGTATTGTGCAAATTTTGACGTGAGTTGTAGAATTTATATCAATTGTCTAAGTCATATATGTAGGTATTTACAATTTTATAATTTTGTTACCTTTACTTTTAGGGCTGTTGGGTTTACAACAGTTGAGCCTAGGTTGAGCTACTCGTAGTTCTTCAACTTCTAACACTTATCATATGTCATTAAAAACATTACTTCAACATTTGGGCATTAGTTAACCGAAAATATTATTATTCATCTGTGAAGGCTTGTAGTTAGCAACTTAACTATATATTTTTGTTACTTATTACGTAATTCACCTGTAACCTTTCTTCACATCATCAGCCTATAAGCACCCACTGCTGAGCAAAGGCCTCTTCTCACACGAGGATGGCTTGAGCATAGAGCTTGAGCATTAATAACCATGCTTGCTCAAGGCGGATTTGTGATTTCAAACTTATAATTAGAAATTATAAGTCCAGTTTCCTCACACCATTTTCCTTCACCGTATGTCCATGGTGTCTAAATAATCTTAGAAAAAACATATACTTAATTCGGGAATAGTCACTTTAGTACATGCCAGGTTTCGAAACCGCACCCTCATGCATGAGAAACTGGCGCGTCAACCTCAGGGCCACCACGACAAGTAAGCATTCTTAAAATAGATTATGTAATTAAAGTAAAATATTATATGTTGCAGCCAACTGCCAACAAATACAAAATACCCTTTGATCGCAGCACAATTTGAATAGCTGAATATTTAATTTTACGATGGTGACTCGATATAGTTCATATAGCATTCATAGTTCTAACATAACCAAACCTAACATTCTGGAAGCAACTCAGTTTTCTTGACAATCCCTTCACTTTTCAACTTAAGGCCTGAATAAGAAATTAAGCCAATCAATCAAGCGACTAGTCATTCAGGCCGCTTGGTTGGTTGACTAACTCATCAAATTGACTGCGACATATACATAGCTATATCATTTCGTGTTATATATGTATATATATTTATGTATTTATCCTAACCTGTTGGTTCTCAGAAAATAAGTAGCGTATCACTTATAACTTCGTGGAAATCTTACATAGCTAAATATTATAACTAGATAATTACGTTCATTAATTTTAATGGATCCCAATGTTTGAAGGTGTAACGATATCCAGCATTAATGGATGGCAGTGGTTTGATATGAAGAGTTGAAAATCAAGGTCTAGCAGCATACGATATTGGAAGGGTCTATGACAAGCGTATTGCAGAGCTGAGGTTAATGGAGGCGCAAACCAAACCTTCCCCCTATTTTCCATAATCCTATTCCCCAAAGGGCCTCGTAACTTTTCTGGTGTTGCGGTTGTTTTTTTAATGCTATAAGTCGGCAAACGAGCAGACGGATTACCTGATGGTAAGCAATCGGCGCCGCCCATGGACACCCGCAACACCAAAGGAGTAACGAGTGCGTTGCCGGCCTTTTGGGGATATAAGGATCGGGAAGAGATAGGGGAAGGGGCGGGATTGGGCCTCCGGTAAACTCACTCATACGGCGAACCACAAAGCTGTGGTTGTATCACGCCTGTATTCTGTGAGGCCGTGGTATCACTTTCGTGCAGAAGCTTGGCTCTCCTACACTTTAAAATGGACGGTGCTTATTGGTTACCGTCAGGTAAACCGTATGCACGTTTGCCGACTTATCACTTAAAATAAAATTAATACAAACATTAATAACACATTTAGGGCTTAGGTACTCTTCATCCTAATTACTAGTTAGGTAATAAACAACCATGTCGTAATACACTGATACCGGTCTGTATACGAATATGATACAAACTTTCCAATTACAATTTCAAGTCAATGCGGGCGCGGTCACCGTGGCAATGATCTTGAACTGGAAAGCTTCAGTAATTATGTCAGTATGTAACATTATGTGGTTATCCTCTAAGGAGTAGACATGTTAATACTAATAGTTGGTAACTATAAAAACTTGTGAAAATAGAGTTTATTCTTAAAAGAATATAGAGTTTTACCTGTTAGTTTAACTGGTTGTCAACTGACACTTGCGTGCCTTTCTTTAGAACGGGTCCACTTAAACTGGTGTGGTTCTTTCCTCAAAATACCACTACAGATTAAACTTGCACGGTTCTTGCACGTGATATTATTTTTCACATTGTCTGGACTTGAAAAGAGACTGACCTCTGAGTTTGTTTCGGCATTTCTTCTCAGAGTAGTCAGATAGGAAATGCCGGATTCATCTACCTAGTTTTTTTTTTTATTATTTTGACGTGTAATGTGCTGTATTATGGCCTATTTACAAAAATAAATTCATTGTTTCATTATTTCATTACTTATATATTTTACTTTTACAATGGTTATACCAATATATGTATAATAATACTAGCTACCCTCGCGCGGTTTAATTCGCTGCTCGGTTCCATTTGATCGTAGCGTGTTGTTTTATAGCCTATAGCACCCAGGAACATTGTAGCTATCTATCAGAAAACTAATTTTGGAAATCCGACCAGCGGTTCCAAAGATTACCCCCTACATACAAACTTACCACTTTATAATATTTGTATAGAAGTATATATACGCAACGACCTAGTTGATTGTGCAAACTGAATTTATTAGAACGCTTTGTAAGTTGAATGAAGCCAAAGCTTAGATTTACGGGCTCCATTCCCGGATGCAAGAGTAAGCACCTATTTATTACTGATAGGGCTTTACATCATTTTTACTTTTCTACCTTAAAATCTTCTAAATACGGCGAGCAAGGGTAGCTCGCCGACTGACCAGCACGCCCGACAGTATCGTACACCAGCGTTCCGCGTTGGCCTCATCATCATCATCATCATCATTATCATCATCAGCATATAAGTGCCCACTGCTGAGCAAATGCCTCCTCTCACACGGATAAGGTTAGAGAATTAATCACCACGCTTGCTCAATGCTGGTTGGCGATTTCAAACTTGTAAATAAAAATTATAAGTCCAGGTTACCTTCACCGTATGCCAGTGTTGTCTAAATAATCATAGAAAGTACATAATATAACTCGGAAAAGGTCACATTGGTACTTGCCAGGTTTCGAACTCACACCCTCATGCATGAGAAGCATCTTAACCTAAGGGCCACCACCACCACGTCATCACAAAAGTCATCTGAAAAATTTCCCTGCTTAAAAAAAACGGGTACTATTTAAATGTTAAGAAAAATATTTGCATAGAAGTGGGATTGCATCCTGCAAGAAGCCTGGATTTTTGTTGCGGAATTAAAACTAAATATTTTTCTTAACATTTAATGTCATGGATTTCCGCAAAGTAACGCCTGATTCTATAAATTAGAGCACAATTTATTTAGGTTGTGTTTAACATTTTTAAAGTATGCCACGAATGAAGTATATTGTTTATAATTCATTTAACCTTGGATGAGTTATTAAGGTTAATGGCTGTACAAATGATTCGTAGTTTTGATAAGGGCTTAGATTGTACTTTTTAGTTGGCCAGTTCCCTATCTACATCTGCTGTTATTAAAACATAATTATAAAAGAAGTGCGATTTTTTCCGAGTCATATTTACCAAACTCACAACCATTGAAGAAACGAGGCATCATGGTTAAAATGGTAGACCAAAAACACAGGATGATAGGATTTGAAAAGAGAATCAGAGCTGATAACATATTGATACCAACCTCTAGGAGTATAAAATGGAAATAGGGGAAGGTACAAGAGAGAGATGCAGCAGAGTAAGGAAGATATCAAGAGCCCTACTCTGGATTAGGGATAATAACAGAATCTAAGAATTGAAACTCTAAGTATTTAATTGATTACTTGTATACTGTAAGAATATTAGGAAAGTAATTTCGTAACGTCCCATCTCAGTATAAAATGTACAAAATTGTTACGTCACAATACAATAATGAATAATACGTATACATCGTAAAAATACGTAAAAGTTAGTAAGCAAGTTATTAAAATAAGAATCTACCAAATTGATTTTTAGAAAACAAATCAGTCATCATCCATGTTGTACCTAACTTTAACAATTTTGTTGTGCGAAGTAATATTGCATACGTACGTATTAAAATACTAAGGAAGTTTAATACACTTTAGAAAAACTCTACAAACCGAAATACAAATAAAGTTTATTTGTTAATGTAATATAGTTTATCTTACACTTGGATATTCATAAAGTAGTTCATCAATAATTCATATAAATCTAAATAATTCATATCAATAGTTCATCAACAAAGCAGCAAAGCTTCCTATCAGATCAGCATCAACATCATCAGTCGCAAGACGTCCATGTCTTGGCAAAGGCCTCATCCTTAGTTTTCCATGTTGAACGAGAAGTCGCCACTTGCATCCATTGTCTCCCCGCGACTCTGACAAAGTCCACCTTGTGGGAGGCCTTCCGATCCGTGGTCGCCACTTGAGAATTTTTCTGCTTCATCGGCCGTATGTGGCCTGCCCATTGTCATTTCAATTTGCAGATTTCAAGAGCTATATCGGTGACTGTGTTTCTTTGCACAATTTCCATATTAATAAAAACTCCAAGCTCTAGCTCTATTCATGACTCGCTGGGCGACTTTAAGCCCCTTTAGCAGATTAGAAGTAAGAGACCACGTCTCTATATCGTATGTCATCATTGGCAATACACATTGATTGCACATCCTTATTTTAAGGTATTCCAGGATTTTTGATGGGAAGATATTGCGTAACTTTCCCAACTGTGCCCATCCGAGTTCCCATTATTTGGGCAACCTCTTTAGGGAAGTTGCATCTACATATAGGTATAGCTATCATAGATATGTATTATAGTGTTCCAATTTGGAGGATATCGCTCTCAACGATGACCGGTGCAGGTGCATTTGACATATCATTGACATTTGACATCATTTCCATCTTGTTCATATTCATCTTCATATCCACCTGTCGGCAAACAGTATTGAGGTCGCTGAGCCTCGTATTTAACTCTGCCATTACAACTATATCATTGGCAAAACGAATATAAGTAATGGTTTCCCCATTGATTGTCCAGACAAGGGCTTAAAAACGTCCTCCAAGTCTTTGGTAAACAGTTTCGGATAAATCACGCCTCCTTGCCTCACGCCTTTCCGTAATTGAATTGATTTCGTGATCCCTTTTTGAAGTCAGATGCGTGCTCTCTTCGGATGAGCATGGTGGCGTTTTTATACAAATACTTCAACCTATCAAATAAATATCACAGTACCAAAATTTCAACATAACCTCAAAACGGCTATGTAAGTGCTCCCTAATAAATAAAGAAGTGTATGTTGTAGAGGTAGAGGGGGGACTGGTCTTAAGATATTTTGCGATAATCTTAAGTGTTTGCCTGTAAATTGTGAGACGACTAAATTTTACCTGTATGCTAATACTTATTGGTCGATGAACCAAACAACTGTTTTGAATTTTATTTCATATAGAGCTAGTAATACCGTGTTTTGTTCAGAACGAGAATCAAATTCTAAGGAAAAGATTTTTTACTAAGTAATAATTATTTTTTGTCATTTATCGTCCTTATATCTGGTTCACATGGGAAGCTATGCTTCAGTGCTTCAGTACAAGTGATACCTCCTCCTCCCTTCAAGATAATCGGAGCGAGCATACCCCAGGAAAACGATTGCAATATGAAAATCATATATAATCAGTAAAAGAAATGAAATCCTATTATTTCTAATGTATTCGTTCGACCATATTATCAATCAGGTATATTATAATATATTTTCCATAAAAATATAGAAGCAACCTTACAAAGCCAGGTGCAAGTTTATAATTAGTTAGTTAATAATTTCCTAAGACATTTTACCAAAGTTCCAATAAATACGGAAAAGAAACTCCTATGTTTCCATTATATTGTAAACAATTACAACAAACAAAAAAAAAACAACACGAATACATACAAACAAACAAAAAAACGGCTATATTAATTCGGAACAGGTTTTATTGACAGTGGTGTTACGGTATCAGCAGCTCTAGCAACATATTGTGCTCGGGGCGGGGTCACTACCCGGGGATGCTGCGCAGTGCGAGCCTGCGCCGGCGCACGACGCACGCGCGCGAAACGAAACGTTCCAAATTCAAGTGTCTTTCAAATAAGTGTGAAAAACGGTCAGTATTTTTTTATTAATTAATTGTCTTATTATTTGTGCATTAACGACAAATTATTATTTTATTAGTGCCTTTTTCGAAAAGTATTTGTGCTTTTTTTATTCAATATATATAATTTTATTACCGATTATGATTTATGTTAATTTTATGCAAATTCTATTAAGGTTATTTAGGTGTGTAGTGTAGTAAATTAATATTAATAGAATCTGTGAATCGATATTTTTTCTATGATTCATCGCTTTTTTGTTTACTTTTTCTTTTATGATTTTGGTGTGAATGATACATAACGGTTTTATTAGGAGTCACAATGATTTTGCTAATCATATTTTTGTTCGAGTTTTTTTTTATGTTAAAATGTGATGTTTGGCAATATAACGGGTTGTTATGTATAAGTTAAGTTCATTATTTTTAGATCTCAGTCGATGTTTTTGTTACTGTATATTTAAAATATGAAAGAAAACAAGAAATAGTTTTATAAATTTTTGTTTACACGATAGAAGTGTCACCAAAAAATCGTCATGATTAGCATAGCAATGCATTGAGAAAGTGTAACGAATAAACTCTTTTTCGCATTTCTTACATTAATTTTATGTAGGACTTATCAAAATACTTTCAAGAGTCAATTAAATCAATATTTATTTATAATCCATACACTCTTATTTTATTTTTAACTTAAAATACGTGTTCTTTCTTAGTTTAAGTTAATAGTTCTCTCCATTCAGTCAAAGTAGGCCCAATTGTGGAAGAGCCTTGCTGCCACTAATGGGCTGGCTCGACTGGATTAATAATGAAACAAACAATGAAACAATGAATTTATTTTTGCAAATAGGCCTTAAAACGGCACTTTTACACGACAAATTATATGTGAAAAACTAGATGAAGCCGGTATTATGGTCTCTAATATTATGGTCTCTCAGAAAACCGGCGTGAAGCAAATCTTCCGTTTTGTCTCATTGTTATAAGTAACGTTGCTGGAAGCTCAATCCTACTATCCACAATTCCATAATTCCCAATCGAAGAATTACAAATCACTTATAATTTTTCTTTTTTGATGTTACGGGTAATAATGGGCGGTGCCGATTGTTAACCATGAGGTTTTTTGAGGGGAAAAATTTATCTTATGACGGATAGGCGAACGGGAGTGTCAGACTCTTACTGACTAAAAACTAATCCGTTCCTAATCCTGCTCCACACCGAGGCCACGGTGCCTTATTGCGCTTGCCCTCCAGCCCCGGATCAGGTGAACACTTGCGTGCTTCGTAGTTCATTGCCATAGTTTTTGACTTTTTATTAAAGTCAAAATCATTTATTCAAACTAAACCATAAATAGGTACTTTTGAAACGTCAAAATAGAATAGTAGTCTGTCAGTCTGTTCGTCAGTGAAGCTAGGTGCTCATTCTAAATTGTAGATTCAAATAGAGAAGAACGAGC
The DNA here is from genome assembly GCA_902829305.4 of Spodoptera exigua. NCBI lineage: Eukaryota > Metazoa > Arthropoda > Insecta > Lepidoptera > Noctuidae > Spodoptera > Spodoptera exigua. Next base: position 573,671 of record LR824623.2, read on the forward strand.
AAGAAACTGTATCGTTACTCTTTTAAAAAAATAATATTTGTTTTATAATTTCACTGATATAACATTTAGTATTTACTTATTTATTTATTTAATATCTTTATGCACAAAACAAAACAAATGTACAAAGGTGGGCTTAATGCCATGGGCATTCTCTGACAGACATAATTTAGTATACATAATTGTACCCTTATGTGAGAACAACGCAGAAACAAGTTGTAAATAAAAAAAAATATCTATCATTAAATTTTAATCCCCTGTCGTCTCGAACATGGCGCTCACATATGCGTACTTACAATCTTAAAGAGTGCTTCTATATAAACACTGTGGATATATAAATTAAATTAATTGAACTCGATAAATATCTCATCATGACCATTCTGTTTACCGGTAGGCATAGACTTCCACAATGGCATGCAAATGTCAGTGTCTCCAGCTTTTTGCATCCAAACACTACCACTCTACCTAACTGGAGTATAATCACACACTACAGAATCTGCTTTTTTAAGCATTGTCTCTATCCATAGTACGTAACAATACTCCAACGGTCATCAGTTCTTCAACAAATATGACCGGTCCACTGCCACTTTTTTGTGAGGGGAAAATCATCAAATGACTTCTCCCGCCCAGGGCCGGGCGGGAGGGAGTGTCAGACTCTTACTAATTAAACACTACGCGTCGTACGCTCGGGCCTGGTTCTGGTCGGGCGGCGAGCTGCCCTTACTCGCCGACCGCAGACCCGTGCAAAGACTTATGATTACCTGATGGTAAGCAATCTGTGTCGCCCATCGACACCCGCAACAACGGAGGAGTTATGAGTGCGGTTTCAACATTTGGGGATTAGGGTTTTGGAGATTTAGGAATTGGGGGAGGTATGAATTGGACTTCCGCTAACCTCACTCACACAGGGTTAACGCTGTGGTTGTATCAAGGTGGTTTTTCTGTGAGGCCGTGGTATCGTGAAGCATGGGTCTTCTACACTGAAGCCTGAATAGAACTGAACCTATGTATATGTCATAATGGTTAAGAAAGTAGTTGTGAATGTAAATAAGTATTGTTCAAGTAAACGTAACATTTGGCGACAAGGAAACTTCTATTCTTTGCGCATTCTTTTGAAATTGCTGTACGAATTTTAATGAGACTTTCCCTTGTTCCGTGTTAAATGTATTTTTTGATTGTGTGAGCATGCTCTTTTGTGGTAAAACGCTACGTTTTACAAAAGTTATTGTCTCAAAGTAAGAAGTTTTAAGAGATGATCTTAAAACGCTTAAATAAGCGTCATTCTTCAATTCGATCGATTTGACCGAAGTCATACCCTGGTCTCACAGAAAATCGGCGTGAAACAACCACAGCGTTATGTTTCGCCGTGTGAGTGAGGTTACCGGAGGCCCATCCGTCCCTCCCCCCAATTCCTAATACCCAAAAGGTCGGCAACGCACTCGTTACTCCTGTGTTGTTGCGGGTGTCCATGGGCAGCGCTGATTGCTTACCATCACATAATCGGTCGGCTCGTTTGCCGACTTATCACATAAAAAAATCAACATGCTCGAAAAAAATATTTCGTATTATTTTTTCTTAACTGGAAAACTTTTGGCTTAGGTTATAATCAAAACAATAGTAGTTACAGTAATTATTGATAAATTCTATTCGATCATTTACGTCTGCCGAAGCATCTAGCATCACTGGTCCACTGAGACACATTCTTCATCATTTAAGCTTTGGCCAGCCAATGAAGGTAAGCCGGCGTATAGGGAACAGTGACTTCTCTGGAGCACTCGTCATGATGATAGCCCGCGGCCTCACAAATTCCCGACACCTCGCCTCAAGGAAGGCCTTATTTTTTTTATATCTTTTGCTAAAATACAATATTATAGCTATCAAAATACTACAAAATATAAAGCTGAGAACAGAGTTTAGTGTTGTAAGTTCGTGTTCATGAATAATGTCAAGTTAATTATATTTAAGTTTCGCTAAACTTTCTACTTGTTTTGTTTAAAGGCGCTTACAATTGTTTATATGTAAATATTAAAAAAAAAACTTGAAACCGAACGTATTTCACTATTCTCATACCCTAAATATACAAATTTAAATTAATTTTTATTCGTAAATTAACTCTTTGCACAAAATTTGAATCACTGTGCCAAAAATATCGCCATAATACATAAAAATAACTTCGCAATATTAAAGTTAAACATCATAACATTTTACAACGTACGTTTCATTTAATCAAAGCTGCTTGTTAAATTAAAACAATTTCGCGTGGGTAACAAAACCTTTAAAAGCTTCATTAAAAGCAAAATTAAATACATTTCATGCCAACAGTATTCTCACAAAACAAAATTATCAGTTGTGGCATAAAATTAATTAATAATTCGACGTAATTCAACCAAAAAGGTTAACAATAATTCGTGCAAAATAATTGAAATAAAAACAAATCTTTATTCTTAATTTGAAATTGCGCGCCAATTCATCCTGATACTGGGAAAGGTATTTTCAAGATGGCCGCTTGTAATTAGAGGGTCGTTCGTTAATTTGCCTGCAACTGCTTACGTCATTTATTACGGTTTAAAAAAATGCCATAAGACTGTCAACGACCCCAAATTTGCAAGGGACAAGGGAGTTTTATTTGACTTTACTCCAAAAGATGAGAAACGTTTTATTTATTTATTGGTTCTAAAAATAAGATTTGTGGTTGTCGAAAAATTTTATGATGTTAGTATGCATAAAACTGTGGTATGGTTTATGGGCCACAAATTAAATATTAAAACGCGGATTAGGACGTTAACATCGGTCGGTCCAGCTTCGGAGAATTATTATTTACAACTTTCATTAAAGGTTTGAAGTAAATCATTTACCAATTTTATCACATCGCTACTATCAATAACAATCAATATTGCCAATTCTATAGTTTTCACATTAACTGAGCGGTAACCCGAATTGCTAGCCATTTATCAAAAAAGGTGTTTTGTCGGATCAAACTATCTTACAAATTAGTTAATGTGACAGACTGTGCATCGTTCAGATGTTCATACATAAAATGCACATACGTACCTATGCATAAATTATTTTATTACATTTCTTTAAGCTCTTCACCGATGGTGTAAAACAATCACCATTCTTTCTATGACCTAGGACTAAACTAAAATTTATTTTTGATTAATCCACAACAGTCTGCTCACAATAAGTAACTGTATTACAGCAGTTCAGTATGTATAAACCTGAAAAAACTGTATCAAATCAATCAATCAAATCAAATTCTTTATTTCAAATAGACCAAAAAAGGCACTTTTGAACGTCAAGCAAAAAAGATATCATAAGGTTTAATTTTATGTGTCAGTCTGTCCGTCTGTCCTCTAGTGAAGCTATTTGCTCGTTCCAAAGTGTAGATTCCTATGGAGAAGAACAAGCAAGAAACTCCATGGTTACTCTTTTTCAATCACTTTTTACAATACATTGTTACATAATTTAGATAGCTCCATTATGTGAGAACAGTGTAACACTAGTGTTTAACCAAAGTATCCGAAAAAGAAATAACCCTCAGGGACAGCAACTTTAGACAGTCTCGAGTTGACCAGTCCCAATAGGCGGCGTCCGTTCACGAACATGACACGTACACCAGCACCGCCCAACTCAACCATATTATAGGGAACCGAGCGGTCCAGTGCCCGTGCCACCGCCAATGAGACTCCTGAGTGAGCATGACAACTCCCAACTGACACAAGTACCAATATACTATAAGTCTATAAGTCTAACTCAATTATAATAAGTTACAGGGCTCTCACATTTACAAAAATCCAGTTTATCAACAATCAACAACATGGTGAATAATTTAATAATTGAGATCAAAATTCCTCTTAACCTAAACAATTTTTATCCTGTGCAGTCAAACCAGCCACCCTTCAAGCATTTTTATCTTCTATATAATCATTTAGTTTGTAGTATGCTTTCCTACATAATACTTTCTTTATACATAATTTAAATTTACTTTCATTAAGATTTTGTATTTCAGTTGGGATTTTATTATAACATTTAACACATAATCCCATGAACGACTTATGCACTTTTGCTAATCTAAATAAAGGCTGACTTAATCTATTTCTATGTCTAGTAAGATAGTCATGCTTGTCAGATACTTTTACAAATAGCTGTAGGTTTTTCCTAACATACATAATGTTTTCATAAATATATTGACATGGTACGGTCATAATGTTGATCTCCTTAAACTTTTCTCTGAGAGATTCGCGACGACCTAAGTTATAGATAGCTCTGACTGCACGCTTTTGTAAGATAAAGATAGACTCAACGTCGGATGCCTGTCCCCACAACAGAATTCCATACGACATGATGCTGTGAAAGTAGCTAAAGTACACTAGTCGTGCCGTGCCTACGTCGGTTAGCTGACGGATCTTCCAGACAGCATAAGCTGCCGAGCTCAACCGCCCTGCTAGAGATCTAATGTGGGGCCCCCATTGCAGCTTGTCGTCTACAGTAATCCCCAAGAATGTGGTCTCCTTTACAAATTCCAGTTTCTGACCATTTAATAATATATCATCGCATACGTTACTTTTAACATTTGGCAAAATAAATCTAATGCATTTCGTCTTTTTATCATTAAGTACTAAGTTGTTTTTTGTGAACCAATTATGAAGTTTCGTTAAGGCATTATTCACTTCGTCATAGTTATTTGATCGTCTATTTAATTTAAAAATCAAGGATGTGTCATCAGCGAATAATACCATATGCGGTTCACTTTGGAATATATGGGGCAGGTCATTGACATAAACCAAAAATAGGAATGGACCCAATATTGAGCCCTGCGGTACGCCCATAGATACGCTAGCACCCTGGGAGTTTACTCTGTTTACTTGTACTGTAAGAAGTCTTTCTAGAAAGTATGATTTTAATAAATTTAGGGATACCCCCCGAATGCCGTAGTGTTGCAGCTTCAGTAATAGCGTTTCGTGCTCAACACAGTCAAAAGCCTTCGAAAGATCGCAAAATATTCCGATGGCATCCTGTGCATTTGTGTATTTTTTTATATGGGTTATGGACCTTAATTTAACCAATGATTTTTATTTTTATTTTATAGTGTTAAAACTAATTAATTTATTTATTTGGCAAGTTAACACTATAAATAACTTATAGATATTTAATGCATAATTATGTATCCTTATTATGACAATTTAATAAAATCAGGTTAGGAGCAATCGGACGTCATACATTTCAACAAAAATGCAAACAAGTTAAAATATTATGTTCTTTGCATTATAACGCAGCTGGATCATAATTAAAAATATATCTGCTTAATCAGATCTACTTATTAATAAAACCAAAGAACCAAATTTTAAAATAAAACGTTTAAAAGTGTCAGAAATACCTTAATAACCTAATACTTACACGCTACTAATTAAAAGATTCATCATACAATAATATTTAGTTTGTTTTAACTGCTCAAATAAGTGTCTATTAAGCTTTTACGATCCGTTTTATTTATTTACATAATGTATAACTCTATCCAAGCTGTCAGCACTTAAATAATATGGCAGCCACTGATAAAATAAAACAAAACATTCCTATCATACAAATTGTCTCAGAAATAAGTATTTATTCCCAAGAAAATCCTTATTACCATAAACGTTATCGAAAACAAGCTGCGTATCTATATTATCTGTACAATAGCATAGACAAGGACTGGCCCACATCGTCAGAACCGGATCTTTCTAACGGTCGGCACAGGAATCGCTAGATACAGCCTTGTTGATATACAAACTCGTTTAAGAAATGACCCAGAATAATACTTGATACGGAATTGCATTTCGCTGATTTGAATCGGTATCAGGACGTTCCTGTGTTTATTTATCTGTAGTGTAATTATGGCGCCCGATGTTGTGGAATAGATAGGTAGAAATTTCTAGAAACTTGGCGTTTTAGTGGACAAGCTTAGTAGTGTGGTTTTGTTCTGTTTTTTGCTCCAAGTATGCTCCCAACATACGAGCGAGCCTATTTAATATGTTTTTGCATTATGATCTTAATAACTATGGTCTTTAATACAAAATTTCGACGTTAAGTTAACGTTAGATATTTGTATTTTCCGTCCTAGATACCAAGCACTCAAAATAACAGCCTCTTAAAACGAAATAGTCAAATAAAAAGCGAAATAATTATAAGTAAGTATATAAAACAAAACATTTATAAACATTCCCAAGTTCCAAAGTACTTTTCTCCCTAAATAAACATTTTAAGTGACTTGGTATAAACGGCAACATTAAAACGGGTTACATCACATTACCTCACAGACAGACGGACGAGAAACACGTGCCACATATACTTCATCAAAGGAGTAATTAGCAAGGCCCCCTGAGTAATAATAATATAGGCGTTTATGCAAACTGAGTTTAATTAATTGTGTATAAAATTTACTTGGGATGAATTGAAAACAAAGTTATGTAGGCATCAAAAAGTGGCTACAGGATAAACATCGAAAATTTTCTTTCCCTGTTTTTTTTTACAAGATAAATTTATCTAAGGACAAAATAAAATTATATAAAATAAAATAATACATTTCTGAACGATAGTGAATATTTAAAGACGAAATAATAAATAATTATGCAAGAAGAATAATATATAATAATAATCGTGTCGAAGCGCCCTGCTTCGGCAAAATTTTTGAAGTTCCACAAATAGTTAATCTAAATTATTTCTTGAAAAGTATTTCTGTCCCATCAGACGTGAGTCAACGGAACTCTCACTGCGAGGCTGTCTGATTTTAACGGCTTTCTTTACGAGTGCGAAAGTTTACGAGCTCGGATTTATGAGCTCTAACAATGTACAAGAACAGGTTAAGGCTGAGAACGCGAAGATTAAGGGTCCAGGCCTGAGGGAACAAGCCTTATTTACTTATTTATGTAGGTTTATGCTCTTACAGAGTTTGTAGAAGGACGTATATAGGTGCCTGGGTAATCGTTGTTAGCGTCAACCATTACGGGGTATTATTTCATTGAATCGCTTTTTTGTGAGGAGAAAATCATCGCCTAGATTAGGAAGGGGGTATCACACTCTTACTGACTAAAATCCTCCCGTTTCTTTTCTTGCTTTAGGCCGAGGCCGCGGTGCCTTATTGCGCTTGCCCCACAACTGAACATTAGCTCTACAGGGCTCCGTCTATGACAGTCGGCGAATGGCCTTAAAACATGTACATTTTAAAAATCTATTCAAATTTTTTATTGACCATGTAATTACACGTGAACTGCTAGACTAATTCCGATAATTCTTTGCTATGTGTTTAACTCGTGAATATTTCTTATAATATAAGATAATTTTAAAAATTTAATTGTAATTGAAAGTTATTATTAAGAAGCCGTTTTGATGCAGTAAAACAAAAATGTCCGAGCTAATAGTAAAATACTCAGGTCAAGCAGAGTACTAACGTAGCTATTGCATATTCAATTATTTCACTCTGCAATCCTGCGACAAGGTACCTCAGTGAAAGAAAACTACAAACTTATAATAAAGAAGCCATTAGCCTAATAAAAATTTCATGTTTGTTTCAGATTTCACAATGATTACGTTGGCGATTTTTGTGACGCTATCACTATTTTCATTGGATCAGGTAAGTGGCAAAATGTAATAAAGACTTTCCAAGTAGATACTGTCATAGGATAGTATTCTTATCTCATCGATCTAGTGATTAGAGACTCCGTTGCACTCGACGTTCTTGTTTAGAATTCTAGACTAGCCAATTTTGTTAAAAGAACCTGCGTAATATTATGTTAGGATTCTTTAAACTTATAACCAGATGATAGCATAAAATTGTTACAACTATCGTTTTATAAGGAGGCGTTTTTATATTAAAACAATTTTTGAAAGCTCGTGAGACATGCGTTAGTAAATTATTGAGAATGACGACTTCCTCACGTTAATGAACTGCGAAAAGCTCTACTAGTTTCAAGTTATTACGGGACTCTTATTCATGAGCAGTGTTTGGCTACAGTTAGCTCTGCTTTTACCTGCGACTTTGCTACCTTCATTAGACAATATACTACTTACGCTCCCTACTCTACCTAGTCTACCCTATCTTATGTTCTTCTTCTGGATCTAAACTACAACATCCTTACAAATTATGAGCAAAATCGGATCAGCCATTCTTGAGTTATAAGTTAATAGACTTACTAACACGACCATCTTTTATACTTACAAATAGATTTATTAGTACAGTAAAAATGTTATACAACATGATCAGATCTGAATGTAAATTTTACAGTGATTAATACGCACAAATAACCTAGCCCACAACAACATTTCTTAAACTAAACATCGATCTAAATTGGCAGTTATTTCGCCACCAATCTTGTCTTCGATATAGGCAACAAATGAAGCGGCAGAACTGTTGAATAATTCACAGCCGGAGATGTCACTTTCATTATGTATCACCAAGTCACATGTCGCACTCATTGTTGTAACATTTCACTTTTACTTTTTATATGGTATAGGTCGATTTACCTGATGGTAAGCTATCGGTACCGCTCGTGGACACCCGCAACATCAAAGGAGTAACGAGTGCGTTGCCGGCCTTTTTGGGATAAGGATTGCGGATACTTAAGGATTGGGAAGCGATAGGTAGGGGGAGGAATTGAGCCTCCGGTAACCTCACTCACACGGCGAAACACAAAGCTGTGGTTATTTCACGCCGGTTTTCTGTGAGGCCGTGGTATCACTCCGGTCAAGCCGACCCTTTCGTGCCGAAGCATGGCTCTCCCATACATGAACACATTTGTTTTTATAAGACGTTTAACTTATTTTTTGTTTCATTAGAGCTTTTTTTTTGGATGTTGAATAATTATTACTTCTTTACTAGTCAAAATCAACACTTTTCTTATTATATAATACTATTATGAATTGTTGAAAACAACGACGACAGACAATCTGCTATGAATGTATGAGAATGTCTGTACGATATACTTATAAAATAACTAATTACATTCATTACAGATTACAAAGGCCTCTTTTTCCATGGATATGGTTTGAGCACTAATCGCCACACTCACTCAAGGCGAATTGGCGATTTAAATTTATAATTTCTAGTTTACACTCGATGTTTTTCCTTCAGCATATTTATTATCCACTTATTATGTCAGCACGTAATATCTAAGTTATTATAGATTTTTTTTGTTCTCCACAGGTGGAGTCAGCGAAACAACAAGTCCAGCTATCAGACTCCTATCTCCCAGTCGCAATGCAAATTATATCTCACATCACAGATCAGATGGCGTTCGAAGTAAAAGAGGACAATACGCCTAAGCCTACCTCCAAGCCTACGCCTAGGCCTACGACTAAGCCTACGCCTAGGCCGACCACTAGGCCTACGACCTCGAGACCGTATGTGACCTACAAGCCTACTAATAGCTGGTGGTCGGGGTTTACCACAAAGAGGTTACTTTTGGCTTTGTATATATACTGCATTTTAACAGATTTTTTTTCAGATTTCTGCCTGGATGGTTTGCATAGGTTGGATTAATAATAGTAACATCTCACTGAAAGCTGTAAATACTTTTAAGGATGATTTAAAAATAATAATTTTGGTGGTCTTTGAATTGTGCAACGGGATATGATGCACATATTATTAAAAAAAATAAAAAAAATATTTTATCGGAATATAGAAATCACCAAAAACTTGCACAACACTATAACATATTGAGAAATAAAATATACATACAAGATTATACTGATTTTTGAAGGACTTAAAATGAAAATGAGAGCACAGACTTAAATAAATATTTAAATAAGAAATGTTTACAATTTTAGTACCACGAGTTATATGGAATAAGTAAAATCCTTAGTTCTATTTCTATTTATGTTTGTCCAAATTAATTTTAATTTTGGTGTTACTGGGTCGCATATTTTTATACCGCACGTAATTTTAATACGTTTGAGATTCTAGGATAAATATGTTTTTTTACACTACATTGTAATGAGCACATATTATATTTAATTGGCCCACTGAAATCCCTAGTTTAGGCCTAAATTTAGTTTAGGATAGCCATGTTTAGTCGCGAAAGGCCCGACTCGACCGGAGTGATACCACCTCCTCAGAGAAAACCAGCGTGATACTGCTTGCATTATGTTTCGCTGTGTGAGTTACTGAAAGACCGATATGATTAACTTGTTTTGATTAATGACAAATTTAATAAGATTGAACCCATTTTCTTTTTCCATTTTGTGTGGTCGTGGTGGCCCGGAGGTTAATGAGGGCGTGGGTTCGAAACCTGGCAAGTACCAATATGACTTTTTCCGAGTTATATGTACTTTCTATGATTATTTAGACACCACTGACATACGGTGAAGGTAAACATCGTGAGGAAACCTGGACTTATAATTTCTAATTATAAGTTTGAAATCGCCAACCCGCATTGAGCAAGCGTGGTGATTAATGCTCTAACCTTCTCCGTATGATAAGAGGCCTTTGCTCAGCAGTGGGCACTTATAGGCTGATGATGATGAGCCCATTTTCATCGTGCTATTAGATAATATCTGCCTGACTACCTTAGGAACGATTATATTCCGAAAATAAGTTCTTAATATTGAGTTCATCATTTATTTAGTCACTAGCTTCCACCTGCGGCTTCGCCTGCGTAGTGTGTTAATAAAAAGCAGCTAATATCGTATTCCGGAGTGTATCATATGCAGACGAGCATACGTCCAAAAACATCCAGATACGTCCAGCAGTTTTGGCGTGATTGAGTAACAAACATCCAAACATCGTAACTTTCGCATTTATAATATTAGTAAGATGGCTGATGGATACTAAAATACCTAATAATTTTTTGGGGGGCCGAAAAATAAAATAGTCAGGATGCCAAAAACAAATCACTAAATACATTTTCTCTGCAATTCCTTACGGTGTTCTACTTTTTAAATTCACATCGCGTATGGCAAAGGTAACGGCTCAGAATACAGAACAAACCAGAAGGCGTCATCGCGCATCAAACTAAAGCAACTAAAACCATTCTCAACTAGAATAGTATGAAATTCCTACGATTAGTCAATTTTGGCACGTGGCATGTCGTGACGTATTTACGAGTATCAATTTTAATTTCATTATGCCGTCTTGTGTTATTACTACGAGTAAAAATGCGACTGGAATTACGAAAAAAGTAGATAAGAATACATTTCATCTGCAAGCATCGACTGCAATAGTATATTTAATTAATTATTGATTTTTTTTTATCGATTTATTTTTCTATGAAAATGATGCGGCCATTTTGTGAGTGTTGTCATTTTTGGTGAAAATTTTACCCACTTATTTATTTGTTGTGGGTTGTATTTTTTTCCATTATGGAGCCTATGTCATATTAGTTTCCCTGACAAAAAAATAAATACAAATCATACAAAGGGCACGGTTAGATTAATTTTGGAAACCATCTAGCCAAAGCATAGTTTGCTCAATTCACTTTGAAGAGATATATTTATGACAAAGGTGGTTCGAAAACAGCATATCCTACTAAGATATATCTATACTAATTATAATGCTAAAGAGTTTGTTTGTTTGTTTGCTAGAATGCGCTAATCTCAGGAACTAAGTAAAGTAAGTAGACTTCTAATCTTTAGTTCCGAGTCTAAAGACAATACATATAAAAAACTAAACCAGCAAAAAGGAACGCAATAAAACCTTTGTACTTATTGAAGCTTTATTTTATTTGTTGTGTATAGTAGGTGTAGCTAAAATTAACAAATCCAGAAATCGACAACTTTTATGATACCTCTATGAAATGTGTGAACAACTAGTCTGTTGCATTTATCGTAAGTTTACCTATTTTGTTGGGTTTACTCGTATCTTACTCTCCTGTTGTAAAATTACCCCAATCCAAGGGAATTGTTCCACTGTCGGCAACACTACGCGGGTGGGAAGTGCAGCTGGCGGGGGGATTGACGTATTGTTTTTGGACACATTTGACGACATGTAATTATGAGTGAACGCGGCTTCTGGTTTATTCTGTATTCTGAGGGTAACGGTTAGATCGGGTCTCTGCCAAGTGGACCGTGACGTCATCGCTCTTCAAACAACTAAACAAACTCGTCCATTGAAATTATCATAAAATATATGTCTTTACAATTCTAGCATTCATTTTGTACTGAGAGAGAAAGTGTATGTTTATATACGTCTGTATTCTGCGGGTGGTAAGGTTGATTTTAATTGCTGTACATATTTTACCTTTTAACATAGTTTTAAGTTTTTGTAAATATTTCTCTTAATTCAATTTTGAGCACTAATGGTTTGGTAAATTTCGATTTCTGTAAATATTATTTTCCACTTACTTTTGTAAGAACAAGATACCAAGTTTGTTTTAGACACATTTTATCAGAAAGCACACCTAAAATATCATCATAAACATGTACCAAAATCACCTCCTATAATAACCTCATTAACCACATAAATCTCACTAATAAGCAAAAAAATATTTCCAGGACAGAAATGACGACGCCATTCCACAGACCAGGTCTATACGCTCCACCGTCTCCTCCGAAACCCTACAGCAGATTCTCCTGGCATCCACAGCAGCACCGCTTCGTCCTGCTACCAGTAGAACACCAAGCCCAGTACACAATCCTCCAACCCCAAGAGAAGAGAACAGAAGAACCTCTTCTGGCCATCCATGAGGATCAGATCAAGCCTTTAGTGGAACCAAGCCCTGAAGCTGCACCATACCTTCCACCTCATTATGACGTCAAAGTCTCCAGCCGTTCTGATGGCTACCTTATTGATGATATCAGTGAAGAAAGTCTTCAATACTTGTCCGATGATGTAAGGGAGATGATAAAGATGGCCAAGGATCCTCATGATGATAAAGTGGTGGATGTGTGGGATGGAGTAAGGCAGGGGAACCACCCTGTGACTACGAAGGCCAAGCTGTCGGCTTCAAATTTGAGATTGTTGCTGCTGTATGATCTGCTGAGCAGGGACGCTAAGAGGCAGAGGCTGTCAGATTATAGTGTGAGTACTTTATTTTGTATTTTTATATTTTAATAAATTTCTTGAAATGGCGGATTAGCAAGAATAATGTAGGAGAACTAGGTGCTGCTAAAATTTCAGTACAGTCATTGCAGCTTCTATCATGACAAGTAAGGCAAATGATGTAGTAGAAACCACATAATTTTCTTCGACCATGGGCAAATTTATAATACTTCTTACTGAACCAATTTAACTTAAAGACTGTTCACTTGTAGTTCGTCATGCATGTACCATGCATCCGTCCGACTGTCGCATGCGTTTATCGTCACATGGGATGGAACACACGGTGGGACACGAAAGTTTTAGTTTTTGAAGAAAAAAAAAACTATAATCTTGGACCTGATTTTTTTTAAAGAAATTTTGGTATGCAATTAAGTTTACATAAATATACAGGCTTATAGATTTTTTATCATTTCTGAAAATTCTATTTCCGTCATTTAGCTCAATCCCCCTCCGATCTTAAGTAGCTCGTCAAAATATCTGAGGCTTGCATTTGACGGGCACGTCTTACACAGTCGGCGTCCATGACAGTTGTGACAATTTCAAGGAGGGTTTATGTAATTGAGGGTAGTATTATATTTCGTCGCCATGTCAATGTCTTTATCACCAGGAAATGCCATTCTCGTTTCATTTTTCATCTTTATTCGTTTAGTGTTAAAGTTTATTTTACTTTTTGGTTCTTCTTAAACCTTCAACTTGGTAAAACAGGGAATCGCTTTATGCAATAAACGCAAGTTTGTTCGTTTCAATACACACTAAATTCGAAAGTCAGGGTAATTTTGAAACATGAAATAGTATATAGACAGATTCGAATGGAGAAGAACGAGCAAGAAAGTACATTGTTACTTTAAAAAAATATATAAGCTTACCATTACAATAATTTGTGATTTGGGATATTTAGGGATTGGGGAGGGATTTGGGGAGGGTAGGATTGTGCCTCCGGTAACCTCACTCACACGGCGAAACACAAAGCTGTGGTTGTTTTACGCCGGTGTTCTTTGGGGCTGTGGTATGACTCCGATGGAGCCGACCCATTCGTGCCGAAGCATGACTCTCCCACACATGAAAACCTGCTTGAAATAAAAATAATAGGTAATGAAAAAAAATCTTTGCAATTAATTGTAACAGGTCAAACATCTAGACCGGTGAGACAGATAATTCTACGACCTTCATAAAAACACGATTAATTACATATTTTTAACTAACTTGTAAAAAAAAAACATAATTATAACAACAGATTTGAAAAGAAATAATGCAAAATAAATGCCAACGACTTCGCTAACTAATACCATTTTTCAAAAAACTTTAATTCTTTTGTTTATTTTTTTTTTGTTCAAAACTTTAACGAAATCTTAATTGATCTGAATAAAATTAGCTACGTTTTGGGGTTATAGTATAAATATATTTTGAAAATGAACTTGAAACAAAAGATTTTTAAGCATCACTCTGTTTTATTCATATGGCATTTTTGGCATAATGTTCTGAAAATTTATAAAATATGATACAAATAAAAAAAATCGTTTAAGCTAAAATACGACGATATATCACTGAGACAAAGGAATAGGCAAATAACGACTATATAAGTCACGTGACTTAACAGAGAATAGCTCGACTAGTTTCAGAAGCAACGGGACTCACGAGCAGCGAGCGATTCGCAGCGACATCGCGCAGCCGAATGATCACATGTTTAAGTGTGGGAGAGCCATGCTTCGGCACGAATGGGCCAGCTCGACCAGAGTGAAACCACGGCCTCACAGAAAACCGGCGTGAAACAACCACAGCACTGTGTTCCGCCGAGTGAGTGAGGTTACCGGAAGCCGAATCGTTCCCCTGCCCCAATCCCTAAATCTCCAAATCTATAATCCCCAAAAGGTCGACAACGCAATCGTAACTCCTCTGTTGCTATCAGGTAATCCGTTTACTCGTTTACCGACCGATTACATAAAAAAATGTGCCTTTTGTCTTTGTTTTTGTAGGAGTATATCAGGAAATGATTTCTCCCGCCCTGAGTAAATGCAGAAAAAGTGTCACACTTACTGAAAAACACCACCTAGTTCCTTCTTAGTCGGGGTTGCGGGGTAAGCGCAATATGGCACCGCGGCCTCGGCCCAAAACAGGAGAAGGAACGGGGGTTTTTTAGAGTATGACATTCTCTCTTGCCTCACCCTGGGCGGGAGAAGTCATTTGATGAGTTTCCCCTGACAAAAATCTTTCAGGGTCAGGAGGCAAGGTAATTATAGCATATGCACTCAAAACCCTGGCTGAAACCATATTTATTAGCGCACAAAAAGAGAATTGGTTAACAATTAAAATTGGGGCAAAACCATTGATTAGTTTGTTTATAAAACCTTTGAAAACAACAATAAGTCAGTAATTTAGCCCACAGCTCATAAAGTATCAAATTAAGTAAACCAATCGCGGTCATAATTCCGACCGTTTATTTCTGTTATTTATTAGTTCGACCATTATGCTAATCCTCATGTTCGATGTCGACCTACTCCAAATGGAATCAAGTTATGTTGGTATTGTTTTGTAGATTTACTCGTTTGAAATCGTAACCTAGTCATACTTAATTAGATTACTTAATGAAATCTCTATAATACGAACATTTAAAGTGTGGGAGAGCCATGCTTCGGCACGAATGGGTCGGCTCGACCGGAGTGATACCACGGCCTCACAGAATACCGGCGTTGTGTTTCGCCGTGTGAGTGAGGTTACCGGAGGCCCAATCCCTCCCCTTCCCCTATCCCTTCGCGATCCTTATAACCACAACCCCTATCCCCAAAAGGCCGGCAACGCACTCGTAACTGTTTTGGTGTTGCGGGTGTCCATGGGCGGCGCCGATTGCTTACCATCAGGTAATCCGTAAGCTCGTTTGCCGACATATGACTTAAAAAAAACATATTTTTTCATTGTAACTGGTAGATTGAAAGAGAAAAGAAGAGTCCTTTTCTAAGCAATAGGCACTTACAGGCTTGTGATAATTGTGTGTAATACAAAACAAAGGTTAAAATAAATCTAGCCAGTTTAATACACCTAAAAATTATTATAAGTATAGGTAACACAAACATTAGCTGATGACATAAATAATTACACGTCATGATAAAACGTCTTTTTAATTGTAAATCTGTGTTAATGATAACTACATTTAAATTTCAATTAACTTCATCGGCGTCGGATAATCCTGATGATTAAACTTGGAACATAAATAGCTAACAAATATTAAACGAGAACGGCTCGTAAGATTTTTGGTGAATAGCATTTGTTTAAATTGTTTTTTAATCAAAATTTTTAATCGCCATAGGACCCATATTAGAATAACGGCTGATTTTTAATTTTCAGATCAATCAATTCAATAGTCAGATAAATGTTATCTGGGGAATAAAATTGTTGCTGTCATTGTCGTAAAAATCAGCCCTACGAATAATAATTTGGCATGAAAATTTAACAATCGATAATAAATTAATTTCAGAATAAAAACTTGACTTTAATTTTCTGTTATTATCATTTTTAGGAACAATAAATCAAATATAGATATCATCAACTTTTAAAAATGCTATAAAGTAGGATCGTAGGGAGCCAATACCACCATTTTAAATATATTTAAGTAAATCGAATAATTTTCAGTTGATATAATTATAGTAAAATGTCTACAAAGAGAATTTTCTCTGTCTACTCAATAACATAAAATCTAATATTTGAACGGAGCTGATTGTAAGACCCAGGCGTTGGAAAATATCTCATTTGTGCAATTCCTTCATTCTCTCAGAATGTATGGAATTGTCTGATAGAATGGCGTGTTTCCATTAATTATAGTTATGACTGCCACGTTGACTCAGCAAGGAGTTTTAGGTGTCAAAAAATAATGATCAATTTGATATTGTCCTATCAAAAATTTTAAGACAACACTTTATATATGTATGTTAGGAATAAACACAACTCATTATTAATAAGATAAAACACAACGTTATTGTTGTTTCACGCCGATATTCTGTAAGGCCGTGGTATTACTCTACATGTAGTGGCCCATTGGTGCCGAACCATGGGTCTTCCACACTTAGAATTGAAATCAAATAATTAACGAATGCAAAATGACCCATGTAAGTAGTAAACAATATATTTCACAAAAAAAAACCGACCTTGTAGATATCCAAATAAAGCATAAAAACCCAATAATAATATCATTGATGCCCTAAATTCCTTACAAAACAAGACAGTCTTTTACTTTGGTATAGTCTGAACACTTTATGGGCCTTTACGAGGTCTTAAATTGTGTTACCACACACTGACCTCCTGGATGTCTTTACATCATCATAAATAACAGGGTTTAGAGCTTGTTTGGAGACGACTAAGGTTGTATTAGAAGGTTCACTAGCTGGTTGGATGGTCTTTTCGTCATCATCATCATCATCATTAACTGGAAGACTAGCCTAGACAAAGGTTATTCCGAGAGTACGGTGCATAGTTTGCCGCGCGCGTCTCAAAGACCTCAATAGACCACTACAGATGCGATCCAACAAGGCTAACGTTCGGCCAGGGTTGCGGAGCAAGTGCAAAAATGAACCGCGGCCTTGACCTGACGCAGGAGGAGGAACGAGGTTTTAGTCAGTAAAAGTTTGACACACCTGACATTCTCTCTCGCCTCATCTTAAGCAAGAGAAGCAAGAAAGAAGATTTTACTGTTTCTATGGTTCGCAGTCAGGATATTTGAGATTCGCAATTGCTCAGGTGTGGGTCCCCGAACATTTAAAAAATCTTACTGCACGTCTATAAGGACAACTTTGTGCTCTTCTTTGTGATGTTGTGCAGTTTTCATTTTCACTTCTTCTTTCACCTCTTCAGATGTTGTTGTTGTGTAAAGGCTGATTGCTTATCATCAGGACTGCTCGCTTACTGCCTTATCCCATAAAAAACTAGGCTTATCCTTATAAATTGGATACATGTTATAAATTCGTTCACAGCAACCAAATTCTTTACACAACAACTTAATAATATCAATTGGTGTGCTGTGTCATGTTTTCCCTGGCATTAAGATCTTGTCATTCAAATAAGTCTTTAAACATATTTACGAACATCCCACCCTGTTATGGTGCTGATAAAGTCGTTTATTCATTGAGTATTATTCTGAAATATGTTACTTTTTATGTCGATTTTATAGCGTAATCTTTGCCCTTGTACAGATCAGTTATTAAATTTTTATTTTCCCAAAAGTGAGGCATAAATTTTGAATCGCTTCACGAATTTTTTTTTTACAATTTGTGTATGGTGTCTTTCAATGCGACATTAATCCATTTTCTGAAGAGTTCAGTGCATTCACTTTTTATGTATTACGTCTTTGATATGTATGTATTTTGTTTTTATGGAACGAATCCGCCAAAATCTCCAAAAACACTGCAACTCCTGTAAACCAGGATCTTTAGTAGATACAACCATGAAATCACCGAAAAACTGAAATCCATCGCGTCACACGGACATTAAGAACTGTGTCAGATCCCGTAAAGAAATAAATTAAAAGAAATTATTTGAGTAAAAAAAAAACTAAAAAGACTTCTCAGTAAATTTAATAAAAGAGACAGAACGATTTAAGCCTTAAAAGCAAAAAAACTGACTGTACAACGTGTTTTTTTCAATTTGTTCTTCAATTTGGTGATCCGGATTTGGTTGGGTCCAATCTTCAGAGTCATCGGACATCCCGGCGTACGGCAAATATCCACCCTCACTTTGTTGAGACACCTGCGGCCCGAACTAAGCGTTTTGCCTCATCATTTATACCGCGTACATCGAGGGACTGGAACAGTTTGCCGGCTGCAGTCTTTCCGTCCAAATATAATTTAGGTGTCTTCAAGGCTAGAGTGAATAGACTCTTAATCAACGATTACCATCAACGATTGCATCACTGCTTACCATCAGGTGGGATCGCAGTCAAGCACTAGTTTATAGCAAGTAAAAAAAAAAAAAAAACTTTAATATTATTTGTCCAATAAAACTGTATGTATGGCGCTGTGGCCTACCCACAATTGGTTAGTGTAAAACGCGTAACCGCAAAGGCCCTTTGTGTAATCCTCAAATTATTTATAATTGATCCGATCTGAGTGTAATGTAAATCCAGATAGAGATGCAACAAAGAAATGAATAATTGTAAAACTGATTAAAAAAGAGTAACCATGGAGTTTCTTGCTCGTTCTTCTCCATAGGAATCTACACTTTGGAACGAGCGAATAGCTTCACTAGAGGACAGACGGACAAACACTGACACGCATGAAGTTAAACCTCTTTACTTAAATATTGTTTCTTTTTTTTTTGCTTAACGTTTAAAAGTGCCTAATGTGGTCTAATTGAAATAAATTATTTTTGTTTTTGACTTTGAATTTTAGATCAGGGTGTGATGTATTGTATCTCTTTCTCTTTGATGACACCTTGTTTAGAAATACGCATTATTTATTTTTAAAAAGTAATATAATCGTAATTAAATATTATTATTTTCTAAAATATGTATCTTATTCTCTTTTCCAGGGTTTCTCCCCAGACGTGATGAAGGCTCTCGTGGCGTCATCTAGCGGCGGCGTGCGTGAACAGCTCAAGATGGCGCTTTCCAAGATGGTGGAGCGCCACGACTGTGGGCATGAGTACGCCAACAACAGGGCCAGGGAAATGGTAGAGGAACTGGGAAAAGATGAATCAGGAATGTCCACTGATCTGCGGTATTTGCAACCTTTAGTGTATAGCTATTAGGTTTGAAATGGGATGTGATGGTCTTTCATTGTTGGATTAGTGAAGACAATGTTGGCTAAATATAGAAAGCAGAATTTAAAAAAAAAACAATTTACATTGACGTGACGATTTAAATTGACACGAACTAAGCCGATCGCTCGAGGCCTCGAGCCGATCATGCCTCTCTCTCTTCTGTATTGCGCTCTCGCTTGCGGAACGCGACAATTAGCGTAACGGGACAATGACGTCATCTTTTCACATAGTATCGAGTTATAAGACGTTGTCACGTTAAAGCAATACTTAATTTTTGGTAACTCAAAATTGAAACAAATAATTAAGAAGACAATAAGTAACATCCTTGTTTTAGAAGACGGCCATTATTAGAGAATCATTGTAATGAATATATGGTTAATAATATATTCGTATCAAAGCAACAAAATATTTAAAAAAAAACCTAATAATAGATGGAAGAAGAGCTTAATAGAGAAATAGATGTGGAAGGTGATCCATCAGTAAAAATGTATTCGATGCAAGGAGAAAATCATACCTAATTCAATCGATAACATTTTAGCAACTGTGCCTACCTACTTATTAAATTGTATATTATGCCACACTAATTGCTTCACTAATTTAACAACAACAGACATCAGAAATTCCCATGACACATAACCTTGACAAAATGACGTCAGGACGTTTGGACACTTTATGTAAACAAAACGAGTTGAATAGAAGATAACCTCAAAACTGAAAATGGTGCATTTATATTTATAACAAAGTATTTATCATAGATTTAACTATCTTATACTCTAACTCTACTGTTCATAAAACATAATAATCCTGTTTTTTTTTGTGAAGAGAGACTAGTTTTAAGTTACAAAGTCGTAAGAGTCCCATAATGACTTGAAACTTGTCGATACGTCTCGTGAATAGTCCGTTATATTCAATTTAAATAAAATAAATTGTAAATTAATTTTAGGTTTAAAAATTGCTCCTAAACAAAATAAAAAGATATTTGATTATGTATTCTTCTAAATTATTATTATGATTTTGATCACTTAGGAGATGATAACATAATGTAACACACACTGCCAGGAATCAATCAAAATAACATTGGCAACAATACTATTTACCCAAAATAGGATTATTAATTATTTATGAGTGTTACAATACAATAAAACTTTACTGTACTTACGTGATAAAAATATAATTAAGATCAATGAATTTAAATAAATACATAGTATAGGTATAGGTAAAATACGCATTTAATAAAAAAATAATTGTTATTCGTACTTAAGCTTATTAAATATGAAATTACTTATATAAAATTTTCTTTAATATCTTTTATAAATTCCAAGAAATACTCGATTGAATTAGAATAAGAGAAATAAGATGAAAGCCTGTGTTAATAAGTTCAAGAAAAACAAATACAATACAAGATGATATTCGTATACCTTACATATAGTAAGAATAAAAATGACAATATAATTATTTAGTACATAATATTACCAAATAAAAATATGATAAATTAAATTTAATGTAGTTTTATTAACACCACTTCGTTTATACCCCTTTTTATGTTATAGGACAGCAAACGAGCAGACGGATTACCTGGTGGTAAGCAATCGGCGCCACCCATGGACAGAATAACACCGGAAGAGTTACAAGTGCACAGCTGATCTTTTGGGGATTAGGAATTTGGATATTTTGGGATTGGGGAGGGATTGAGGGAGGGGGGACGGGAAGGATTGGACATAACGTAGTGGTTGTTTCACGCCGCTTTTCTGTAAAGCCATAGTATAATTACTGTAAGGTGCTATAACAATTTCTGATTATAAGTTTGAAATCGCCAATTTTCTTTGAGCAAGCCTTGTAATTTATGCTCAAATCTTCTCCGTGTGAGAAGAGGCCTTTGCTTCGCGGTAAGACGGAAATGTCTGATTATACGAAGAATATCATAACAAGGGATGGAGTTAGAGGTACTGCCAAAAGTAGCATAGCACCTTTCGAATGCTAGATAATCTTAAAATATACAAAGCAGAGTATTTAGCCTACTATCGCTACAACCAAAGTAGAGTTCGAACTGATAATGCCAAAAAGAAGAAAGAAATTTGATGCAGCATTCATTGCAAAAAGACTTGGCTCTATAACAACTAAACTAACATTTAACAACCTAACATAAACAATCACTTTAAAACCCTAATCCAAAAGCAATATGATAGAAAAACCAATTTCAATTTCCAGTTTTATAAACCGAACCAATCAAAACAGAATCAATTATTCCGCCTCCTGACAATAATGGAAATGTCAACAATAAAACAAAAACAACGCGACGATGATCTGACCCGAAAAATACCAATCAACAAATACGAATTAGATGAGAAGAAAAAAAAATGATTAAAATGAATCTGGTTTCCATCGGGCCTGCGGGCCTTGATTCGTAAATCCAATTACTGTAAGCCAAATCAATCGAGAGTTTATGCGATTAAAATTAATAGGTTTCTTTTTGTGGCCAAGTTGTTTGAGAATGGACGAACTTGTGGCCTGTATAGGGAACCTGATAGGAGGCTATCAAACTTTTTCTTATAAATAACCTAAAAATGGCTAACGCATTCACCCTATGTGGACTTCTGTTTGGACTGTGTTCGCGTGTGAGAATAGAAGAATGGAGTTTCGAATTCGAATTTTCAATTTGGAACGTGCATTTAACGTTAACTGACGTATTGACTATTATTCAATTTAGAAATTTAAAAATAGTATTAAACATATTCGAAATTTGAGTTTTGACAATATAATTTAAATTAAAATAGTCTTAGTGTTCTTTTATAAACCGCCTAAAATTGGGTAACGCATAAATCACAGACCTTTTGTATGTAGGTTTACTTTCCAGCGTTTTTTTTTTTAGTGGATTTCTATTTTTCGTCAACACCGATTATAATTTTGTATCTTTAGGTAGGTATATTGTAAATAAGTTTTCAGTTTCTTATAAGCGTGATAACAGACTGACACTTTTTATCTTTAAGCTTTGTTTAATGTTCAAAAGGGCCTGTAACGGTCTGATTAAAATAAATGATTTTACCTTTTTGACTTCCCTAACATTCTTTTTCTATAGATAGAGCCTGGCGTCAAACAGTTGTTTTTGACTTAAATCACTTTAACGTAAACTAGAGCAGGACAAATAAATTTACATTTAATGAAAACTTAAATAAATATGGCAAGTGAAATACTGTTTGAAATTAATATTCGTCTTTATACCTCACAGGTGTCACCTCAGACGGAGGTCATCCAATAAATCATTCGATTTAAACGCAATTAGAAAATCAAAATTCTTGGAAAACTATAACTGAGATCTTAACATCTGATGTTTCACCACTTAATTATAAGAATTAATCCATTTTGAGATAGGAGAATGAAGGGATCAAGGACTTTTAAATTCGTTGGATACAATAATATTTCATTTCATATTAAATTCAGAGAATTTTAATGAGTTTAATTAAAAATTATTGCAACGCCTGCCTGCTATTTAAACTTATTATAACTTAAATTATTACATTATTTGTACCTATCTCCATAGTAGGTAAATCGTTTGGGACCTCAGGACCTACAGTTTTTTTTAGTTTTGGATCGAAAGACCAATCTTAATGTATCGGAAGCCTAATCCTTTCTCTCCCCAGAGACGTAACCGCAACGTATACGTAACTCCTAAGCTGTTGGGGGTATTCATGGACAGCGCCGGCTGCTTACCATCAGGTTGCGTGCTACTCGCTGCCCAGCTGAAAAAAAATCTAGAGATCGCAATAAATCTATTCACAACCATGTATTTGATTGAAATATTGGGGATAAGTAAGCCTTTGGTTATCATTTTGGTTAATTTAGATGGGTACAATAGTCGAATCCAGTTTTGTTTTCACCTAGAACAAATTAAAAAAAATCGAAATAAAAATATAAGTACATTATATTAAATTCTCGCTACCTTTTCAAGTATCGTCATTAAGTAAAATCATATTTACCGCACGCAACGTCAATTTATAATAATGTGTAAACGCCTGTGAAAAAGGGCACGGCAACAAGCGGCTCTCCGTTGTGTTTGCCATGTGACATTTTGTGGTCTCTGCATATTCATGAGGCGTATTCCTGGCTTGATTCGAACACGTGTAACTAGGAAGTGTGTACTCATAGTACTGCTTACTGAATTGGTAATAGACTTCCGATGGTTCGTTATGTAGTGACAATAGAGCCAATACCACTCCTCTTTCACTGGGTCTACGGTTAAAGAAAAAACCTTTGACAGAAACCAGGCAAAAGCAATTTCTGACAAATCGATCAACCCGTCTGTCAGTTGTCTAGTTTCCTATGTCAATAATAAGTAAATTCGACAATCCAATAAAAAAATATATTGGAAAATAACTATACGATCTGTCACATCTGCACAAATTTTAGCAAATTTTTATGAAATTATAGACGTAAACATTAATATGACATCATCATTTGCAGTTTCATATAAATTTCATAGGAAGGTCTCAGAATACAGAACAAACAGGAAGGTATAGTTTTTGACATTAAATTTGACTAGACTCTAATTCTAAGCTTTAGTGGCCATAGCTCGTAAGTCTAACAGTAAACTGCCATTTGGTGTCTATATAACATGCAACAATGCAATATAACATGCAATCAATTAAATTGGTAAACAAACTGCATCGAATTGTTTAAAATATTTCTTTTACTGTTGGGTTTAGATTTCGGATCAAAAGACCAATATAAATAGACTAGCATTAACTGACAAAATGGTAGGTGAGTCATACCTACGTATTTGTAGTTTAAGATACAACTATTAGAAGATATTTTTTCCCAAATAAATATAGACTTTCTTCGACAAATTTCATTTATTTAGCATATTTCTAAGTATAATACAAAACGCTCTTATAATTACAGATATGTTTCAATCAATAAAATATAAATAAAAAACTTAATTTGGACATCACGTCACTGAATGGCACCTTTCGATTCGGTATTAGGGTAACTACATTTATTTACAAAGCAAAAAAGAACAATAAAAACACACACAATTGTCTCATAATTTTGCATATTTTCATAGTAATCTTTAATGTGTTATAAGTTAAGTATCATTATGGGTGCAGACAGCAATGTTCATGCTTTCGGAATATTTTTGAAGTGACGGTGTGTCGAGTAGGTATACATTTATACATTAAAATTTAAGTACATACATATCAAGGCCAAAAAAAAGGTACTCCAAACCATTTTTTTACCATCAAAAATAATTGTTAATAATCGGAAAATACTCAGCACCATAGCACTAGAGAACGGACTATAAAATTCGTTGTATTAAATGAAGTATTGTAAAACCACCATAATCAACTTTGGACACAGAAATAAAATGGAAGAGAAGAATTTTTAAATATTTTCGTTTCAAAATTAGATTCAGTACTTATTTAATTCAATAATTATTTGCAGAAAATCTTTAACACAATGATATGATGTATGCAGATCCAGTTTAAAAATATGTTGATGAAAAATCACTAGCCATCCTGATTTGAATGATTTTGGACATTATAAACTATTAAAATACATTAAATTAAACCCCTTTACTTGCTGAACTTGACGATCCTGGTCGAAACAATGCCATCAAACCTCCCCATAATAACTGAATAATACTTCCTAATACTTCTAGCATGTAAACAAATGGTCCTTCTTTAGGTTTTGCTACTTCTGCATCATTATCCCAGCCGAATCCGTCATCATCATCATTCCACGTATCATTCTTAGCTTCAATCTGAGCCTCACTTCGAGGGGATGCACTGACTTTGGCGAGAACTGGCAGATAGTTTGAGTATAGAGTGATTTTCTCTGGCTTTTTTTCGGCTTTTGGAGGCAAAGCGTCGAGAGACACTTCTTCCACATCCCTCTCTTTCGCAATGTCGTTGTCAATCGGCTTCACATCTTGTTTGTTTAGATCCTCTTCTTGTAGTTCAATCTTGCCCCAGGATTTATCGGATGGTGTTGTTGGCTCCGATTTTGGACTCCCATCACTCTTTGACACGTTCAGACCGAGAAATCTGGAATAACAGATGAATAGACTTTTTTAAACGAGTTCTTAATGATTTTAGTTGTGTATTAAATATTTAGAGAATCAATGAAATATATTTACGATTTCTAGATGAAAGAATAAAATAAAATATTATCTAATATAAAAATTGTTGGAAAGATTTATTACGTTTCAAGAGTTTGGTCCTTCGAGACAGAACCGTTTATTGTAGACATCTCTTGAGACAAACATTTATGGTCTAATGTAATGTTTTCATATAAGACTTTGTTTTATTATTTATGTACGTCTATCAACTGTAAGGTCCCAAGTGTGACTGCTGAGGAAGGGGTCTTTGGTATTTCGATTTTAGTTTTTCTTAGTAGTACTTAATAATATTGTTCTGTATTGTGCCACATGATATATGGGAACATACTCGGCTTTTATTACTGCCATAACATATCACAATACATATGTATGTGATGGCCTGATACAGTTTTTACCGATTCGATCTCTTTAATATTAACTTAGGTTGATAACTAACTTGGCCGGCGCGTTAGTGGCATTTAGATGGTGATTGAAAATTACTTTTGCTTTTAGCAACGTTTTGAATTCTGCTGGATTATGGGTCTTCTAATCAGAGTGTTGGAGATCGATTTCTTAATGCGTTTTAAGGGATTAAGGGAGGATAAAACAGGTTATACCTTTGGTAACGTCACTCACACGGCGAAATACAACACTGTGGTTGTTACACGCCAGTTTTCTGTGAGCATGGCTCTCCCACACTTGTGTTTAATACTCACTTGTAAATAGGCGAAGTGATTCTCTCAGCAATATTGCTGGCAATCTGATGATAGACATCTATCGGTGGGTTTGTCCCCATAGTGGTCGGGTGGGTGGTGTACACCGACACCACATTCTCGTTGACTGGCAGGCTGATGCATTGTTGGGTCAACTGCAACAATAAACGAACAATAGCTTACCATACTTGGATTCTTACTTTGCATAACGACCTTGTGAGTCATTGTTTTAATAAAATAACAGAATAACAGGAATAGCTATTCTTCCATAAGACAAAAATCTTTTTAATAAAGTAATATGAGTAGTGAAGTTTTCATTTCAGGAGAAATTAGATTGGTTCCAATCTTTAAGTCTGCAGAATTGAAGACAGTTCTTAAAGTATGAAATTTCGTTGGAGTTTGTTATCATGATAAGTAATAAAAATCAGCTAGGGTTATACGGGGTGGGTTTTAGTCAATAAAAGTCTGACACTCTCTCACTCTAACTAGGGTGGGAGTAGACATTCCACAAAAAAAATATTATATCGCCCAACACAAAAAGTGTACAATAATTAAGCGCACCATCTATTCTGTTGTGTTTATGTTTAAAAACAAATATTAAATGTTAAAACAAAAATTGCCACATACTAGGATTTTCGCCTGTGCGTTTACAAACGTACAAATTCACATACACACAACACCCAGATTTGCGTGCAGGACCGAACCTCCGGCACGTTGCGCTGTAGCTAGTTGCCCAGCCACCGATCCAAACATCCAGTCAAATCATTGTACTTCTGACCGCCTAATCAGGATTCTAGCAATCACTAACTATTTAATATTATTGGGTTGTAGATGTGTGCGTACGTCAATGTGACCATGTCAGTACTTGGGTCATTGCAATCATTATCCTTGTATCCCTGAGGCACCATTGTGTTTCGCAGCACGTCACATTGCGTCAGTCATCATTATTCATATTATTTATTTGTTTGTATTATTGTTTTTGTTGTGGTCCTACTTTAATTAAGAGTTGAGTATGTTTAGGTAAAGAATTTGGTAATCTATTGCCCTTAAGTTCTTTGTTGGGTGGTGTGGGAGATTTGAAGAGATAAAATAAGAAAATGACAATATTTTTAGTACAAATAGTATTTCCATTAATTTAAGTAAGATTTCTTTTAATCTACTTAGTCTATACTAATATTATAAAGATGTAAAATTTGTAAGTTTATATGTAGGGGGTAATCTTTGGCACCGCTGGTTGGATTACCAAAATTCTTTCGCTGAGCTACAATGTTCCTGAGTGCTATTGGCTATAAAACATCATACTACAATCAAATAGAGCCAAGCAGCGGGTGAGTAGCTTGTAATTTATTAAAAGATTCATCGCTATTTTCTTGTACTCACATACCGTTCCAAGATAATGTCATGTTTAACTTATATGTTGCATAGTGTGAGCAGAATTTTCTGCTTCATTTGAAAACAATATTATACAACTAATACCACAATATTGTCATAACACATAATATTTACATAGACGCAGCTGCATTCCACCCACGCGACAAACCCTTTTTATGGTTAAAAGAAAAAGTGTTTTCTTATCAAATAGTTAAGGTCCACATCACTTTCACTTCCCCCGCTTGTAGAGCACATGTAAAGAGCTTTTAACCCTAAAATATTTACATAGTACATAGGTACTCGTGTTCGTTCGTGTACGTGTTGACACATCACTATTCAAAAAAGGTAAAACCTATCAATAGATGAATATTTAGAACTATAGTTTTAAGGGCAGAAGGACCACTAATGGTAGGAATATCATTTATACTTAGATCGATTTAGACAAAATCAAAGTCAAATCGTTTATTTCAAATAGACTTGAGACCACAACACCTAAAAAATATCATAAGGTTTAACTTTATGCGTGTCAGTCTGTTCCTCTGTCGATTCCTATGAAGAAGAACGAGCAAAAACTCCATGGTTAGTGTATTGGATAGTACCCTAGGGAATTCAATAGTGCAGAATCTAACAGTTCGTATTTTTTTTCATTGAGGGTTACCTTACCAGTATCATTATGGATAAAATTAGATGAATATTATTTTAAAAACGATTGAATAGTAAAAAAAAAGTAATTTTAGTCAGTTCATTAAAAAAACTTCAATGTATCTTTTTTTATCTCATTCGTACTTAACTGGTCCTTCTGTTACATCACCACAGAGCCATAAGTTGATAACGTCGCCATCTCACGTGCGAACTATAAAACAGCAAAATAGTTGGTGCCAAAGGTGAATGTTAAACACCTTTATAGTTTCTTAGTTTCCTTTTGAACTAACATTTTGGTTCCGATCTTTGAATACGTTATGTGCTATCATGTTCTTGAGTTATTTTATTTGAAGCTGTAAGTTGAGTATTGGATTCTGACTTTAGCGTCGTGAGAGTAAGTTTTTTCCATTTGAAGGTTTGTGTCTTTTGAACACATACATTTCTCACAGCCACTTTTTTGAAGGTAGGATCATATCGTCGTCCACCCTTAATGGGATATGTGGGAGTGTCAGACTCTTACTGACTAAAAACCACCCGATTCCTTTTCCTCCTCCAGGATGAGGCCATGGTATATTTTACCGCAACATAAGAACACTAACAATAGACAGTGGTTTTTGATACACAAGTACATTTATACTGCGGTCTTTGACCCACTTGCCAACTTAGGAGATTATCGCAAAGTCCTTTCATGTAGCATACGCATATTTTATCGATATGAATTTGTTCCAATGTCTGTTTAACTCTTACTGATATTTTTTCTTCCAAGGTTTATTTTACGCCTTAGATAATTTACATCATAAGAAGGAATGAGGATAATTAAATTTTACGATTTATAAATATAATCCAATGCCACATGTTAACGGCTGGACTTCAATAATATTAACTACAGATAACAAAGATAAACTTCTTCTCAAACTAATTTTTTAATGTCAAATAATATATAAATTATTACGAAATGTGACGTCATAATTTGTGTCAAATGTAGGTCATAATAATTGCTCTTAAATTACCTAAAAATAGAAATGCTAAGCTGAATATTTTTCAAAATAATCAATCATTTTTTTCCTAACAACAACAACAAAAATCCTTTTTTACATTACTCTATTAGATGTAGTAAAAACAAAATTAATTTTTTTTGTACTGTGTCATCAAAGAAACCACGGTTCTTCCAGGATTCCGCTTATTAAACTAGGTACTTCCAAATTAAAACGGAACTCCAATCACGACCAGACTTGACCCCTCCCATCAATTTTCCGGCCGCATCACATTACCTAACGTGATCTAACCGATGCATCCTTGTAATCAATGCCAGTCCATTGCATTCGCCTCACGTCTACACAATGCCACATTTTGTTAGGACCACTTGGTCCTTTTGTACACGATGTGGTCCTTCGGGATTTTCTTGTGTATTTCCTCATATTCGTTTTGGTTTAGGTACCTATATTAAAGTTAATATAGGTTTGCTATAAATAAAAAATCTATAACAAAGTAAGGATCTTTAATCTTTAATATTATATTAATATTATCAATAACAACCTTGTATCATATTTTTCCCTTCATCTACACTACTTGACCAAATTAATTTAATAAAACACTACACCAAAGGGTCCTTATTTTGTGTCATTTTTTATCATAATGAAATGTATGGTCTAAAAAAAGTATCTGCACTTAGTAAAACTTAGGAAAATTCCCTAACAGGGGTGGTTAGGGAATATAGGGTGGCAATGCACTTATAACTTTTGTGATCTTTGTGATCAATCCAATCGTTTCCCGTAATAAAAAGCATAGCTAACTAAAAATATCATTCTTAAATATGACTGATGACGTACAAGCCCTTTAAAGCAACAAAATGGCTGCCCATCAGGTCAACATTCATTGTTTTATTGAGACCTAAGTACGCGATAAAATTAAACAAATTATATTTAATTAATTTCATTGACGCATGACGTTTGATATGTATATTGTCATGACGTTTTTGTGTCATCACATATTTGGTGGATGGTCGTTAGAATGTGCGTGGAGTCATTATTATTGTCCTATCAGACTGTAAGTGACTTCAGGTGAGTTGGAACTGTTATTTATTAAATTAATAATTGTTACAGATGTTGCTATGGTTACTATGGTAACGACAAAATGCTTTATAAATGACGACGTGGCTTACTTTAAACTTTAACCTCTCAATAATCAAGTCTCAAAAAACCAAGTCTCTATTCTACTATTCGAGATACAATAGGTGCTCGAACGCCAGCGTTCGCTCAGGGCTTGATGAACTAATAATTGTTATCTATAGCTGTCATTTTTGTAATTGTATTGCAATGTTTTTGTAGCCTCTCATAGGTATGTTTTTTCATTATCAAAGACAGTCGTTTCGTTTTATGAACTTCGAATTTATTTAAAGTTACATCGCAAAATTTAATTCTTGTCCAGCATAACAGGTTTGCGAGTGCAAATGTAACAATGTAGCGTGATCCCGGCCTAGAGCAGGAGAAGAAACGGGGAGATTTGTGTCAGTAGGAGTCTGAAACTCGAGAGAAGTGGGGTCTCGCCTCACCCAGGGCGGTAGAAATA
This sequence comes from Spodoptera exigua, assembly GCA_902829305.4. Classification (NCBI taxonomy): domain Eukaryota; kingdom Metazoa; phylum Arthropoda; class Insecta; order Lepidoptera; family Noctuidae; genus Spodoptera; species Spodoptera exigua. Next base: position 604,803 of record LR824623.2, read on the forward strand.
ATTTGATGTTTTTTTTCTCAAAGGAAACAAACTAATCTAATTATTGATATCTATAAGTTGATGATTATTACGATAATGAAACTACGATATTATTATAATAGCAACTTATTGTATATTATCTATGCGAAACCTATGTCTTAATTTAAATCTCTCAATCGATTTTTGAGTTAATCAAAAAGGCAACCAAAACATCGTATTTTCAATGACGTTATTAGTTAATTTAATAAACTGTTCAAAAGATTATGGGCAAAAGCGAACCAATAAATTATGATAAACCTTTTAGATATCAATAGGTACTATAATTAAAATCGCATTAGCGTAATTTTTGAGTTAAAAAGTTTCTGTGTTCCCAATAAAATTTGAAATCGAGAGTACCGTTTCGCGAACGAGTTTTCGCTCAAGATTGAATATGGTCTTTTGGTACATAATTGAGACTTTTTTTTGGGAAAGTAATTTACTTTTTTTACTTTTACCCTTTGAGCTTACGGTGTTATCACATGACGAAGTTATTTGGTACACTGGTAAGAAAGTGAGTTCAACCTTTCAACCGTAGTAAAGTTATGAAGAGCCGTTGACGTGAAAGAGCCGGCTCGATCGATACCAAGGCCTCACAGAAAATCAACTTGAAACAACATTTTCAATGTGTGTCGCCGTGTAAGGTGACTCAATTCACCCCATTATCAATCCTCAAATCCTCAAAAACCTATCCCTCAAAGCAATTGCAAAATTTTTAGTGTTGAAGATGTGCATGGTCTGCGCTTAAAATCAGGTCAGAACTATTTGACTCGAATATTCAACCTGTTTCAAAATTGCGTGCGAGAACCGAACTCACGCGCCACAGTGCATCAGTAAGTGTCACCCCCTTTCGCCTCTCCCTGGGCAAGATAAATCAGTATATGGTCCCCCCCCTCAAAAACCAAGGCCAAGGCTACCAAGGCTTCTGCAGAAACCATAAGGCAGTCAATATTCATGTAATCATGTTTATTCGAAAATCATATAAATACTAGACCAAACATTTTATTAGACCGGTTAAACGACTAAAAATTTAGAATTTTTAGGACCACAAAAAATTTCGGATTGGCCAAAAACGCATTAAAATCTAAGCCGAGACAAATATTGGCGAGACAATATTAATATGAAATTGACCAATTCATTGAAAATGTATAATTAATTGGAAAGTAAACAATATCCTACTGTTCATTAATTATAACTGGTTTTAACTTGCTTAGCATTATAATATAATCTACTCAAAAAACTACCTACAACTATTAAAAATGAATTTTTTATCGACATACAATTACATATAAAATGAAGATTTAAGCCATTTATTATGGAAAATTATGTAATAATAAATTTTGAATATTAATTTTTATGTGTGTTTGTAGCTAAGGTTGTTGTCCCAGTGTCTCTTATAGTATCTGCAGTAACGTGTATGATTAGGTAGGTTTTCTTCAAAATGATGTATTGACTGATGTATAAGTTTGAAATACCAAGCAATTCAGCAGAAAATTGTGTAACATACTAGCTTCCACCCGCAGCTTTGTAACTCGGGATTTTAAAAACAGCAGCGTTTAAAACTCTAGCTAGACTAATACGCAATTCATACTTTATACAGTGCTTACAGCACCCAGGAACATTGTAGCTATCTATCAGTGAAAGAACTTAGGAAATACAACTAGCGGTTACAAAGATCACTCCCCACATTCAATAAACACCTCTTTATAATATTAGTATAGACATTGGTACATCGCCAATTGTCATAATTCTGACATCGATGTTCCAAAAATTGCCAAATTCAAATTGCATCCTTATCATAGAAATTATAGCAAAACCACGCACTTATAGAATGGATGTTTTTGTTTCAAAAGTATGATTGAATGATGATTCAACATAATACAGTAATACTTAACAAAGCCAAAAAATAAATCGACCATTAAAAAAGAGTTCAATAGGTCAACGGACCGCAAATGAAACAAGTTTAAGGTAACCAAAAACTTCTGCGATTCTGAATTTCGATTTTCGCTTTTGCGAACGAAGCTGCGGTGTTGTGGACGCAGGATGAAACATTTGTTGTACAATATTAACTTGAAAATAAATTATACTTAATAAGATAGTTCAAATGTAGCCAACGGCTTATAACTACTCCTATATCTCTATGGTTGTCAGACAGATCGCAGATTAAAAAGGGCAAGTTTATCAAATAATTAATTTAAAACCTAAACAAATATGATACTCTAAATCTTTACCCAACAATACAATCTTTGGTCCAGATTTCAAATAGCAGTTTGCTTCCTCTCACCCATTTCACTTAAAAGCAAAAGAGGGAAATTGTGTATGACCTTGAATAAATGGATGTTTGGGAGAAGAAGGCTAATGAAGCTTTTAATCAGTATTTATAAAATAAAGTTAAATTATTTTGAAGATGATAAATGTCCAATGACTTTCTCGGAGTTTGATAGTCAGACTCTTAGGCCTTATTTCATTGCAACAGTGAGACTCGTCTTTGTGTGCACAAATAAAACTGAAGGATCAATGTACAACGGACCACACGTCTCTGGAAATTACTGGCTTGGCTTTACTGACTAAAAACGACCCTCTTCCAAGTACTGCCTGCTTATCTTGGAGCCGTGGCATAAAAACATGGATGTTATTATGCACATACATTCTAATCCAGTATGACAAGTCTCGCCTGTGATCTCTTCGCACACTCCAAATAAAAAACTATTGTTTTTTGACTGTGATGAAAATTTATAATTTCCTAAATGACCGCAAACATGCAGAAAGATTACCTGATGGTAAGTAATCGGCGCCGCCCATGGACACCCGCGTACTAGACGATTTATGAGTGCTTTACCGGCCAAAGACGACTTAAGAGGTTAAATGTTCACATCCCACTTGCATTGCATGCATTATTGGCAAGTACCGAGTTAGTTACAATTCCGCACTACAATAAAATCTAAAGGCAGTTATTTAAGTTTTGTAAAATTGACGGTGGAAAAATAATTTCTTTTTAAGCATCAGTGTGACTTTTTTCCAATTTTATTGTATGTACTTCCTAACAATTCCTATACATTCGTATTTACGGTAAACGAAAACATCTTGAAATCGCCAGTCTGCCTACAGCAAGCGTGGAGATTAAAGTTCAAATTTGTTCTGTGTGAGAATAGGCTTTTTAAGGTATAAACCCGCCACAAACTCCCAAAGCTTCTGCAACTCCTGTAAATCAGGATCTATGTATAGTAGATACAACCATGAAAACCCTCAAAGTATATAAATGGCTATCTTGAATCCCGAACCGAAATAAATCAGAAAATATTATTTGAGGAGAAAAAAACAGAAAATATTATTTGACAGAATGACTTTATTATGATGAATTATTTATACTGACCTTAAAGGCACAGAAGAGACTGTACATTGTACAACTGGGAGAAGCTTAGTCACCAAACACCACAAAATTCAATAAAAAAAGAATTTGGGAAGAAGCATTTACTGAGCAATAACTTCTAGGCTGATATTGTGTTCCCTTTTTTAAAAAGTATGCAACAAACGCAGCTGGTGAAACCCGAAATATAGAATAAGTGCCGATGGCCAATGATGACCTCTAACACATAACCGACTTTCTGTGGCCGATGAAAAGCAATTGATAAAGTGTTATAGGTTGATGTAATGGGATGAGCTAAAGTAATTCTCTTATCATTATGGAAATCGGTGTGTGTGGTTGAATGCATTTAGAGAAAAAAGAAACGTTTCTATAAACTCAACGATAGCGTTAACGGTAGGTATTTGTTATTTTGTGGAATTTAAAATAGCACACACGCACCTCATCATCTATAACAGCCACTACTGAACAAGAAGGTTTGCTATAATCCTCACTCTTGGACACCATTCGACGATGAGCATAAGTAGCTCGCTGCCCGACCAGAACTAGACCCAAGCCTATATAGCGCGTAGCATTCCGCGCTTCAAAGTGCCAATAGACCACCACAGATGAAGCCCAAATAGGGTCGATGTTCAGCCAGAGTTGCAGGACAAGCTTAATAAGGCACCACGGGCTCGGCCTGCAGCAGAAGAAGGAACGGGAGCGGGGGAGAATTCCTCGCCTCATACTGGATGAGTGCCATCAAGTCATTAAATGGGTCACCATTTAATTAATCTCACAACGAAAAAGGTGTTTGTGCCACATGTATTTTGTTTTATGGACACCACACAGTCAAAATAAACAAAATACCCGACATTTTGAATTAGATTGGCCTAGTATACAAATATAGATAGACATACAAATCTCAGCATTATCAAATCTTCATTCAGTTCTAATCCTAGGTCGTCTTTGTTTGACGAACCTGCCTCATTAGCAAACACCTTGCTCGTCTGTCTGTCCATAATATTTGTCTGTTTGCCATAACTATATTACAAAGGCACCGAACAACCTTGATATAGAATAATGCACAGGAAATCGGAGCGTAGCGTTTCGGGAACTAGTATTTATGTATTCCTCTTTAAAGTACACTATCAGATCAAATAATAGATGAACCTATTTATATTTAATCCCTTTTAACTGACTTATAAAGTTAAGTCTGGGAGAGCCATGCTTGCAAAAAATAGGCTGGCTCAACCAGAGTGCTACCACGGCCTCACAGAAAACTGTTGTCAATTATTCCTTAAGTTGTGGTTCAATGTGTAAGTGGGGTTACCGGAGTCTTCCGTTTACCAAAACCAACCTTGAAATCCCTAACCTCGACAGGTCAGCCAAGCACTTGGTTAACCACAATGCCGATTGCTTACACTGTGTATAGGAATAGGATTGAACCTGCTCCCTCATACACGAAGTATGAGGATGCAGGATCAAATCCTGGTAAGTTACATATGACCTATTCTTTTTTTTGATGTGATGGGACGGCAAACGATCTGACACGGATAACCTGATCGTAAGCAATCAGCGCCGCCCAGGGTCACCTGCAGCGGAAGAGTTACGAGTGCATTGCCGACCTTTTTGGGATTAGGGTTTTGGAGGTAGCGGTTACAAAGATCACTCCCCACATTCAATAAACACCTCTTTATAATATTAGTATAGACATTGGTACATCGCCAATTGTCATAATTCTGACATCGATGTTCCAAAAATTGCCAAATTCAAATTGCATCCTTATCATAGAAATTATAGCAAAACCACGCACTTATAGAATGGATGTTTTTGTTTCAAAAGTATGATTGAATGATGATTCAACATAATACAGTAATACTTAACAAAGCCAAAAAATAAATCGACCATTAAAAAAGAGTTCAATAGGTCAACGGACCGCAAATGAAACAAGTTTAAGGTAACCAAAAACTTCTGCGATTCTGAATTTCGATTTTCGCTTTTGCGAACGAAGCTGCGGTGTTGTGGACGCAGGATGAAACATTTGTTGTACAATATTAACTTGAAAATAAATTATACTTAATAAGATAGTTCAAATGTAGCCAACGGCTTATAACTACTCCTATATCTCTATGGTTGTCAGACAGATCGCAGATTAAAAAGGGCAAGTTTATCAAATAATTAATTTAAAACCTAAACAAATATGATACTCTAAATCTTTACCCAACAATACAATCTTTGGTCCAGATTTCAAATAGCAGTTTGCTTCCTCTCACCCATTTCACTTAAAAGCAAAAGAGGGAAATTGTGTATGACCTTGAATAAATGGATGTTTGGGAGAAGAAGGCTAATGAAGCTTTTAATCAGTATTTATAAAATAAAGTTAAATTATTTTGAAGATGATAAATGTCCAATGACTTTCTCGGAGTTTGATAGTCAGACTCTTAGGCCTTATTTCATTGCAACAGTGAGACTCGTCTTTGTGTGCACAAATAAAACTGAAGGATCAATGTACAACGGACCACACGTCTCTGGAAATTACTGGCTTGGCTTTACTGACTAAAAACGACCCTCTTCCAAGTACTGCCTGCTTATCTTGGAGCCGTGGCATAAAAACATGGATGTTATTATGCACATACATTCTAATCCAGTATGACAAGTCTCGCCTGTGATCTCTTCGCACACTCCAAATAAAAAACTATTGTTTTTTGACTGTGATGAAAATTTATAATTTCCTAAATGACCGCAAACATGCAGAAAGATTACCTGATGGTAAGTAATCGGCGCCGCCCATGGACACCCGCGTACTAGACGATTTATGAGTGCTTTACCGGCCAAAGACGACTTAAGAGGTTAAATGTTCACATCCCACTTGCATTGCATGCATTATTGGCAAGTACCGAGTTAGTTACAATTCCGCACTACAATAAAATCTAAAGGCAGTTATTTAAGTTTTGTAAAATTGACGGTGGAAAAATAATTTCTTTTTAAGCATCAGTGTGACTTTTTTCCAATTTTATTGTATGTACTTCCTAACAATTCCTATACATTCGTATTTACGGTAAACGAAAACATCTTGAAATCGCCAGTCTGCCTACAGCAAGCGTGGAGATTAAAGTTCAAATTTGTTCTGTGTGAGAATAGGCTTTTTAAGGTATAAACCCGCCACAAACTCCCAAAGCTTCTGCAACTCCTGTAAATCAGGATCTATGTATAGTAGATACAACCATGAAAACCCTCAAAGTATATAAATGGCTATCTTGAATCCCGAACCGAAATAAATCAGAAAATATTATTTGAGGAGAAAAAAACAGAAAATATTATTTGACAGAATGACTTTATTATGATGAATTATTTATACTGACCTTAAAGGCACAGAAGAGACTGTACATTGTACAACTGGGAGAAGCTTAGTCACCAAACACCACAAAATTCAATAAAAAAAGAATTTGGGAAGAAGCATTTACTGAGCAATAACTTCTAGGCTGATATTGTGTTCCCTTTTTTAAAAAGTATGCAACAAACGCAGCTGGTGAAACCCGAAATATAGAATAAGTGCCGATGGCCAATGATGACCTCTAACACATAACCGACTTTCTGTGGCCGATGAAAAGCAATTGATAAAGTGTTATAGGTTGATGTAATGGGATGAGCTAAAGTAATTCTCTTATCATTATGGAAATCGGTGTGTGTGGTTGAATGCATTTAGAGAAAAAAGAAACGTTTCTATAAACTCAACGATAGCGTTAACGGTAGGTATTTGTTATTTTGTGGAATTTAAAATAGCACACACGCACCTCATCATCTATAACAGCCACTACTGAACAAGAAGGTTTGCTATAATCCTCACTCTTGGACACCATTCGACGATGAGCATAAGTAGCTCGCTGCCCGACCAGAACTAGACCCAAGCCTATATAGCGCGTAGCATTCCGCGCTTCAAAGTGCCAATAGACCACCACAGATGAAGCCCAAATAGGGTCGATGTTCAGCCAGAGTTGCAGGACAAGCTTAATAAGGCACCACGGGCTCGGCCTGCAGCAGAAGAAGGAACGGGAGCGGGGGAGAATTCCTCGCCTCATACTGGATGAGTGCCATCAAGTCATTAAATGGGTCACCATTTAATTAATCTCACAACGAAAAAGGTGTTTGTGCCACATGTATTTTGTTTTATGGACACCACACAGTCAAAATAAACAAAATACCCGACATTTTGAATTAGATTGGCCTAGTATACAAATATAGATAGACATACAAATCTCAGCATTATCAAATCTTCATTCAGTTCTAATCCTAGGTCGTCTTTGTTTGACGAACCTGCCTCATTAGCAAACACCTTGCTCGTCTGTCTGTCCATAATATTTGTCTGTTTGCCATAACTATATTACAAAGGCACCGAACAACCTTGATATAGAATAATGCACAGGAAATCGGAGCGTAGCGTTTCGGGAACTAGTATTTATGTATTCCTCTTTAAAGTACACTATCAGATCAAATAATTATAGTTGTGGTTCAATGTGTAAGTGGGGTTACCGGAGTCTTCCGTTTACCAAAACCAACCTTGAAATCCCTAACCTCGACAGGTCAGCCAAGCACTTGGTTAACCACAATGCCGATTGCTTACACTGTGTATAGGAATAGGATTGAACCTGCTCCCTCATACACGAAGTATGAGGATGCAGGATCAAATCCTGGTAAGTTACATATGACCTATTCTTTTTTTTGATGTGATGGGACGGCAAACGATCTGACACGGATAACCTGATCGTAAGCAATCAGCGCCGCCCAGGGTCACCTGCAGCGGAAGAGTTACGAGTGCATTGCCGACCTTTTTGGGATTAGGGTTTTGGAGATCTAGAGATTGGAGAGGTATGGGAGGATTATTTCACAGGTGACCTCTCAAACACGGCAAAACACTATGCTATGGTTGTTTCACGCTGGTTTTCAGTGAGGCCGTGGTATCATTCCGGTTAAACCGACCCATTCGTGCTGATATATATCTCTGCCACAATTGTAGATATGCCATGTACAGTCAGGGGTAAAAAATGCAATTACACTCTACCAATTTTAAAATGACTAAAATTTCTTTGTAATAAAAGTTCAATGGTTCACAGACAGTTTATTCAATAATTTAGATTCTATGCTATAAATTAAAGCAGTCCTCAACGATTGACTCTTTTCTACAAAGATATTTTGGTCATTTTAAAATTGATCGAGTGCCATTGCATTTTTGACCCCTGACTGCACATTTCACAACAATCAACTCTAACATTTTATCAATAACAAATCTAGCATCAGTCTAGTCTCAATTGATAGGAGTTTATTGTAATTTTTTTGTAGTTACGTCTTATGACTTAGTCGGTCAATGGCGTGACGAGCCGATTTTCTCACTCAGACTATTGAACTATGAAATAATATTGTTACATAAGTATTTAGTTAACACCGAACTGTTATCTAAGAAAATATGTTCTAAGGTAAAATCCTATACTTTTTATGCCATAGGACGGCAAATTTTGTGTGTTAGAGCCATGCTTCGGCACGAATGGGTCGGCTCGACCGGAGTGATACCACGGCCTCAAGGAAAACCGGCGTGAAACAACCACAGTGTTGTGTTTCGCCGTGTGAGTGAGGTTACCGGAGGCCCAATCCTTCCCCTTCCCTAATCCCTCCCCAGTTCCTAAATCTCTAAATCCCTAATCCCTAAAAGGTCGGCAACGCACTCGTAACTCCTCCGTTGCGGATGTGCGGCGCTGATTGCTTACCATCAGGTAATCCGCTCGTTTGCCGGCCTATTACATTAAAAAAAAAATGGACCATCTGACGGTGCAATCGGCGGTGGCATTGGACACTCACGGCACCAGAATTTCAAGTTCATTGCCAGTCTTTATGGGATGAGGAATTTTGACGCCTATGGACACCTGCAACACCGGAGGAGTTACAAGTGGTAGATTTGGCCTCTGATAAAATCACTCACCCGGCAAAACAACATTGTGGTTGTTTCACGCCGGTTTTTTGTGAGGCCGTGTTATCACACCGGTCGAGTCGACCCATTTATATGCTCTCCCACAAACTTTAACTTGAACCCAGATATTTTTTTTTCTTCGTAAAACGTTGCCCCACACCATAATTTTCTTCTGTGTCGTGGGTGCGTTTACAAACATAGAATTTCATTACACATATCATAAGAGTTATATGCAATGCTCCTTCAAGCATCGCCGCATCACACTCTCTGCATCTTTCTTGTTCTATTTACTGATAGTTCCGGTCAATATAATAATATATGGTATAAATAAATTCAATATCATAAGAATCGTTTAATAAGCTGCATGGAAAGTTCTAAAATGGTTGGTTTAACCCAAATATTTAAATGTTATCAATGTATATTGGTATTAAGAAGTCACATAAATAATAACAGAAAGTATCAGTCTGGTCAATTGACAAAATAATGTTATGTAAATCGTTAATAATGCTACATCTTTGAGAGAGTCGACAAATGGAATTAAACTTTTTAATAAATATGATAGATATTATTAGTGAGTCTTGGCTCGTAAATAATAGAATTAATGCCGATCGCATATTTGGAGACGAAATCAGATGAGAAAACTATGCAACTGGTACATTGACAGAAGCCACGCTCCGGACGTCGGGAATCGAGAGACGATCTTCGGTTACCGTAAGCGCGGGTCTGCGGTCGGCGAGTAAGGGCAGCTCGCCGCCCGACCAGAACCAGACCCGAGCGTACGGCGCGTAGCGTTCCGCGCGCGCTTCAAGGAGCCAATAGACCACTACAGACGGGGCCCTATAGGGCTGATGTTCAGCCGGGGTTGCGGGGTAAGCGCACCGAGGCACCGCGGCCTCGGGCCAGAGCAGGGAAAGGAGCGGGAGGGGTTTTTAGTTAGTAAGAGTCTAGCACTCCCTAAAGCCTGACCCTTGGCGGAAAAAGTCATTTGACGATTTCCCCCTAACAAAAAGGAAAAGAAAAAGTGGTACATTGACATGAAAAGATAACAGTTATAGCTGACTTAATATCACAGTATCTAAGATGTGTTACAAATCAATTACAACTGGAAAATTGTTTGGTTTAATCAAAAACTGATAGACGCTTTGATTCAAGACAATTCACTAACAATGGCTATATCATAACATAATAAAAACGTTGCCTCTCACTCGAGCAATTTTACAAACACATCACAACTGGGTCCGAAATAACAATTTGTGGATGGACAGAAAGAGTTGTTCCCTGCGGGAATCCAATCCGAGTCACGCAGCCCAGCCACCGCGCCAACCGTGCAAACTAACTATAATGTGCATTTCAATATAATTTTTCTTGTCTCGTCGCTAAGGAGCGGTTTTTAGGGTGTGATTTTTCTCAGAACCTCGAGATTCTGGCGAGGGCGACGTTGTAGAGGAAAAGCTAGCCATATACATAATAATATGTACTAACAAAAACATAATATCATCTAGCTCTTTTCCCCCTCTGGACTAGGGTTCTCATCCTCAGAAGTTGCACTTGCAATGAAACAAATAGTACTTTATCTATATTACAAATACTTAAGAATATTTAAATCTATTATGTTCAAAAAGATCAACCTAATGATCATAATTGAAACATGGAAAATAATTCCAGAAAAGATCCTTTCAGGACGAAAATGTTAAACAAGTTAACGACTTGTTCTGCTCTCGATCTTCAAACATTCATCGATATCAATATGGCGACCACATCTCCAGACAGAACAATGATGTTTGAAAAATAATTCAACTCGCCATGGACTTGCTGCCGTGTGAAAAAGACAGAAATGATAACAGTACACTTGCTAGTGTTTGGTATTAGGATCAACCCCTTTCAATAATAGCCCTTTGTTAAACTGAAAGCTATGATTATAATGTGATATTATTATGTCCTCAAAAACATTGAAACATTGAAACATTAATTTCAGACATGTAATATAATTCATATCATTGTTAAATTGTAATTGATATCAATGTTAATTATTTATAATTTGTCCAGTCGTTGAAGTTTATGAATTAATTATGTATTTTTGTACTGCATTATTACTCTTTCATTGTTTGTAATGTTTAACTTCTTAATTATGTATATTTTTTACTTGGGCAGTCTAAAAGTAATGTTGTGCCTAACTTTAATTTAAGACCATACAGTAACTATTCTTTTTCATATTCTTATGTCTGTCTTTATTGGTAAGCCTAGATAAAATAAATATGTATATTATAACAAATCAAAAAGATGTAAATAAATCATTTCCAAAAAAATATCAACAAATCAAAACAAAGCAACACAATAAAAAATAAAAAGTTGCACTATAAAATTAATTAAAAAAGAAAAATAATCTCACCAATATCACAGCGAAATACAGCAAGAACTTCCTCATGATTTTGCAAATTTAAATATTCTTCTTATAAATGTCCACTTCTTACTTCGTTTGAACCGAAAGAGCCGATAGAGGCGGGTGACGGGCGCGCACATTGAACAACAAGTGGTCGGATGCGCCGACGCAGATCTACATGCCGCGAGTAGGGGGACCATGTACTACTGGAAAACTCAGGACTTTACTACGACGTGCGTGTCTTCATTAAACAGGATAAAATGCAAATCTGTTACATAGATTTTAATGTTTTTTTCGGCAATGGTCACCTTACGTGGAATGTTTTAATTTGATTATGTATCTACAGTTTGACCTAGCGTTCGATTCAAAGAAACTTTCAAATTCGCTAAGGCATTATTGTTTTCTGTATCAAACAAAGATAATATTAAGGAGTAGGAATATTCTACTTTTATGAGACAGGCCTTTGGATGTAAACAAGTTCTTTGTTAGAATCGGACTAATAAAAAAAGCAGGACTGTGAAAGTACTTCAGAGTAATAGGATCTCTTCAATATTATCCTGTCTAATTTTATTGATATGGTATACGAATAATACTATAATATATTAATTACTATTGTTATGTGTAAATAATACAAATACAAAATTAGCAGCCCATTTTCATTTATACATAATACATGAAATAATTATAAAAAAATATGAATAGAACAAAATTGTTACCATTTACAAATATAATAATTCTTTGTCTATTTGTAAATGTAAGTAGGTAATAGCAAAACTTTTACTTCAAAAGTTGATCTAAGTTTCTTTTTAATATTGCTTTATTATCGTTTTAATTGATCTGTAGACATATCGAGTGTGACATGAACTCATGGTCGTCCTACTAGGCCGCGGCCGTGCGCGCGTGCACTCCTCCGTGCGCAGCCAACCAATTAGGTTTCATGTCCATTGACGAATTTTTGTAGTAATACTTACTTATATTTTCGTGAACTTATACTGATCAATTAATAATTAATTAATTGGGAATGGTCTCGATTATGATCATATACAATGTGATAAACTAATAATATTATATTTGTGTTCTATAGCAATAATGTCGTGGTGGCTCGGAGGTTAAGGAGCCCGCTTCTCATGCATGAGGGTGTGGTTTCAAAACCCGACAAGAACCAATGTGACTTTTTCCGACTTATACCTATGTACTTTCTATGATTATTTAGACACCACTGACATACGTTGAAGGTAAAAATCGTGAGGAAACCTGGACTTGTAATTTCTAATTATAAGTTTGAAATCGCCAACCCGCATTGAGCAAGCGTGATGATTAATGCTCAAACCTTCTCTGTGTGAGAAGAGGCCTTTGCTCAGCAGTGGGCACTTATAGGCTGATGATGATGATGATGATGATGATGATGTTCTATACTTTAAATCTTTATAAATTTTAAGCTTTGTAAGGTAAACATATTTTATAATATTAATGTTCTCGCTATCTCTTTCACAATATCTGGCTAATTGTATTATTATTAACGCATAATTGGAAAGCTTCGAAAATAAATTATTTTAACTTTTAAATTTGATAAAATATTTATATATTCATCGTAGTTTCATTAATTGTTTTCCCGATTTAAATACTTAAAGTCCTAACTTTTCTAATTATTTTTTTAAGAAATAAGAAAAAGAAAATCCCTTGTACATAGGGTTGTGTATAGGGTTACTGTGAAAACAAATTAAGTATTCTATTCTATTCTAAAAATATAAGAAACATACAAATTGCAGAAGAAATAAAAAAGTTCGTCACGCCGCAAAAGTCCAGTGCTTAGCTTTAAAACTGGAAACCACAGCTCTGATTTAATTTACAGAACTAACTTGTATGTGATTTCCATATAGACCTAATTTTGCACAACGGACATGACAAAATAATAATACAAAAAAGAAAACAATTTTTTTGTTTGATGCGATCTTGTTCAAAATTCATAGCAAATATCTATTGTTTTTGGCTTTTCACTAAAAGTAGGTAATGAATTTGCCTGATAGTCAAGTAGTTACTTATTGTAGGTACTTTTCATACGAACTTTATATGAATGCAACCAAAAGAAATTTATTCAAACTTCGTAAAACAGGCACAGACAATGCACACGTGAATAACTCCCTTGAATGATGTGGAGTCAGCCTATAAATGCCCACTGCTGAGCACAGATCTTATTCTCACACTGATAAGATTTAAGTATTAATCATCACGCTTGCTAAAGACGGAGAAGAGATCTTGGATTCATTACAACTTATAAGACCAGGTTTTCCTAAGGTGCATCGGGGATCGAGCGACGATCTCCGGCCACCGTAAGCGCGGGTCTGCGTTCGTGGAGCAAGATTCACTTGCCGCCCGATCAGAACCGGACCTGAGAGTTCGGGAGGTAAGCCTCAAAAAGCCAATTGTCCACCACAGACAAGGTCCAATAGGTCCTTGAGCAGGGGCTTTGAATCAGTAAGATTCTGACACTCCCTTTAGCTTCACCCTGGACGAGAGGCAGAGGGCAAAAGGCTCCTGGTGGGCTGGGTTTCAGCGCAGGTGAAGCTCCTGGAACCCAGACCTTTGAAGTGTTTCCGCTGCCTCGTGGGTCACCACGTGGGTGCCAAGTGCACCTCAGAGGTGGAACGCAGCGACCGCTGCTTCCGCTGCGGTCAGCCCGGTCACAGGGCCGGCGCTTGTACCGCCCCACCGCACTGCGTAGTATGTGCGGCAGATCACCGGGCTGGGGGCAAAACCTGCTCCCCCCCCACCAAGCCCAGGAGCAAAGGTAGGCCCTTAGCCACCTCCACCGCTCCCACCGTCGCTCCCGCTGCCGCCGCAGTCGCAAATACTACTGCGACTGCTGCTGTCGCCGCTGCCGTCAGAGAGGAGGTCGTGATGGATACCCAATAATGGCTCCATTACGCCTCCTCCAGGCGAACATCAACCACTGCGTCGCTGCTCAGGATCTCCTGCTCCAGAGCATGGCGCAGTGGTCGATCAATGTTGCTGTGGTCTCCGAGCTGTACTTCGTTCCACCCAGGGAACACTGGGTGTCAGACCTGGACGGCTCGGTGACCATCATCTCGTCGGCCGCCGCCGGTACCCCAACCCCCGAAGGGCCTCAGCGAGGCAGGGGTTGCGTCGCGGCTCGGTTCGGAGAGATCGCTGTGGTGGGCGTGTACTTCTCTCCGAACCGAACTCTCGTCGAGTTCCACAACTCCCTCAGGGAATTAGTCACCGTCGTCGTCGGGTTCCGTCCCCTCCCCGTGCTGGTCCTCGGGGACTTCAATGCCAAGAATTTGGCTTGGGGTTCCCGGCTCACTGATGTCCGGGGAAGGATGGTCGAAGACTGGGCTCTGGAGACAGGCCTAGTCGTGCTGAACCGGGGTTCTGTCCCCACGTGCGTACGGATGCGGGGCGAGTCAGTGGTGGACATTTCGTTTGCTAGCCCCGCTCTGTCATCGCGCGTTGTCGACTGGCGCGTCATGGAGGAGGTGGAGACGTTTTCGGACCACCGGTATATACGGTTCGACGTTTCCGCCGAGTCCGCAGACCCGCCAGTCAGACAGGCTCCGTGTGGCCCGCGTTGGGCGCTTAGGCAACTGGACCGGGAGCTTTTCCTGGAAGCCGCAGTCGTGCAGGCCTGGGTGATACCACCGGTCAGGCCAGCCGACATTAACGAGGAGGCGAGATGGCTCCAGGACGCCATGTCAAGGATGTGCGACGTGGCGATGCCCCGGATCCGGCCGTGCCAACGCAAGCGCCAGGTGTATTGGTGGTCGCAGGAATTGGCAGACCTGCGCGGTGAGTGCACCGCAGCGCGACGCCGATACACCAGGCACCGCAGGCTCCGTCTCCGCCCTCTGGACGCTGAAACCAGAGAGGCGGAGCTATACGAGGAGTACAGGGCGGCGAAGGCCACCCTCAGGGTGGAGATCCGGCGGGCCAAAGATCGGGCCCGCGAGGAGATGTTGGAGACTCTGAACAGAGACCCGTGGGGACGCCCCTACCGGATGGTGCGTGATAAGCTCCGCACCTGGGCGCCTCCACTGACTCAGAGTCTCCGGCCGGAGGTCGTGGACGAAGTGGTTGGGGCGCTATTCCCCCGACCACAGATGGGTTACACGCCTCCGGCTATGCCCCCGCCCCCTGCGGTACCCAATGCGGGCTACAACGACGACGACGATGAATCCGCTCCGGAAGTGACCGAGGTAGATTTGAGAGTGGCGGTGCGCCGGCTGAGCGGCAAGAATACCGCCCCAGGACTTGACGGGCTGCATGCCAAGGTTTGGGTCCTGGCCTCGGAGGCTCTCAGGCCTCGACTACTTGGTCTGTTCAGCGCATGTTTGGAGAGAGGCCAGTTTCCGCTGTCGTGGAAGACGGGTAAACTGGTCCTCGTGAAGAAGCCGGGGCGTCTTGCGGACTCTCCGTCCGCGTACCGGCCCATTGTGCTGCTCGACGAGGTGGGAAAGCTGTTCGAGAGGATAATCTCAGACCGCCTCGTCGGGCACCTGTCTGGAAGGGAGCCGGATTTAGCGGACGGCCAGTTCGGCTTCCGCAGAGGGCGCTCCACGGTGGACGCCATCATGCGCGTGAGGGACCTCACGACGGGGACAGCGTTGGCCGGGAGGCGAGTCGTCGTGGCGGTGTCTCTGGACATCGCCAACGCCTTCAACTCGTTGCCCTGGAGCTGCATTTTGGAGGCACTCCAGTATCACCGGGTGCCTGCCTATCTCCGTCGTGTAGTCGAGGCTTACTTGAAGGACAGATGCGTCATCTACCCCGGTCACCGGGGCGTGTGGAATCGGCGAGAGGTGTCGCGCGGTGTCCCACAGGGATCGGTCCTGGGACCTCTCCTGTGGAACATCGGGTACGATTGGGTGCTACGCACCGACCTCCCGATCGGCGTCAGCATTGTCTGTTATGCTGACGACACGCTGGTGCTGGCGAACGGGAGGTCGCATCAGGCGGCGGCCGACCTGATGTCACAAGCGGTTGCGACAGTCGTTGCAAGGATCCGGCAGTTGGGACTCGAGGTGGCGCTCCACAAGTCCGAGGCCATGTGTTTCTATGGCCGTCGGAGCGCGCCACCTCCAGGTGGGTCCCAAATAACGGCAGGAGGAGTTACCATCGGCGTCGAGTCGGCGATGAAGTACCTGCGGCTCCTTCCCAACCTCGGGGGGCCAAACGCCTCCTGCCGGAGGTTGTATATGGGGATTGTGCGATCCATGGCCCTCTACGGTGCCCCTGTGTGGGCGCCGGCGCCTTGAAGCGGCGGCCGGCTCGTACGCTGGTCGCGTCCCAGAGGGTCATGGCTATTCGAGTAATCCGCGGGTATCGCACGATCTCCGGGGAGGCGGCGAACCTCCTTGCCGGATCACCGCCGTGGGATCTAGAAGCGAAGGCGCTCGCGCGCGTCTACAGTTTGCGCGCAGACGCGCGTCGCCGGGGCGAAGATCCTCTGCCGCGCCAAATTAGTGCGTGGCGGAATGAGCTCCGGCGAGATCTCATGGCAGAGTGGAAACAGCGACTGTCGCAACCGAGGGCCGGGCACGCTACCATAGCAGCGGTAAGACCCCTCTTTGAGGAGTGGCTTGAGAGACGCCACGGCGTCCTCACCTTCCGTCTGACGCAGGTGCTTACCGGGCACGGGAGCTTCGGTAGGTTCCTGTTTCGGATTCAGCGGGAGGAAACGCCCGAGTGTCGTCATTGTGAGGACCACCTAGAGGATACGGTGGAGCATACGGTAGCGGTATGCCCTGCCTGGGCTGAGCACCGCCGTATCCTCAGGGAAGTGATCGGCGGCGGCGACCTCTCGCGCCCGGCCTTAGTCGAGGCCATGGTGCGGAATGAGAGGAACTGGGACGCCGTCTCCTCCTTTTGTGAAGCAGTCATGCTCGCAAAGAGAGAGGCGGCCCGCGTGAGGGAGCAATCCTCCTCCTCACGCCCCAGCAGCCGCAACTGGCGACACTACGGGCGTCGGGGATCGAGGGACGATCTCCGGCCACCGTAAGTACGGGCCTGCGGTCGGCGAGTAAGGGCAGCTCGCCGCCCGACCAGAACCAGGCCCGAGCGTACGGCGCGTAGCGTTCCGCGCGCGCCTCAAAGAGCCAATAGACCACCACAGACGGGGCCCTAAAGGGCTGATGTTCAGCCGGGGTTGCGGGGTAAGCGCAATGAGGTACCGCGACCTCGGCACAGAGCAGGAGAAGGAACAGGGGGGTTTTTAGTCAGTAAGAGTCTGACACTCCCTCCTGCCCGGCCCCGGGCGGGAGAAGTCATTTGATGATTTTCCCCTCACAAAAAAAAAAAAAAACCCTGGACGAGAGAAATCATTATTCTGATCAATTTCCACTCACAAAAAAGGCTTCCTCAAGATCTCGAAACAGTAATATTGATACTTACTAGTTTTCAAGCATTTAATTAGTTTAGATGCTTTAAATAGTCATTTCTCCACTTTTTCTCATTTGGACTATTTAGTAAAGCAGGATACTATCAATTTTTTATCTGGTCTAACGCGTCCCGACATCAAATGTTTTGATTTTACGCCAGTTGATGAGGAAGAGATCAAAAAAATTATCCTATCCATCAAATCTAAAGCGGTGGGGTGTGATGACATCAGCCGTCAGATGATTGTCTCTATCCTTGACCCAATCCTTCCTGCTGTCACCCATATAGTAAATTTTTCTTTCTTCTCTGGAGTTTTCCCCTCACTTTGGAAGAAAGCTTACGTGCGTCCTCTTCCCAAAATTTCCAGCCCTTCTCTTCCCAGTCATTTTCGTCCGATTTCTATCCTGCCATTCCTATCCAAAGTGCTGGAGGCTTGTGCTCATAAGCAGTTGGCGCGTTTTATTTATAGCAACAACCTCATGAGTCCGCTGCAATCCGGATTTAGGCCAGGACATAGCACTTCCTCTGCCCTCCTTAAAGTGACTGGCGATATTAGAACTGCTATGGAAGACGCTAGTGTCACTGTGTTGGTGCTAATAGATTTCTCTAATGCGTTCAATACCGCCTGTCACGATATCCTTTTGTCTATCCTGTCCCATATCATGGTCTCTTCTAAGTCATTAGACTGGTTTTCATCCTATCTTCGGGATCGCCAGCAGTCAGTTCAGGTGGATGAAGTTTCATCGGCATGGTGTACTTTGGATGCTGGCGTTCCTCAAGGCGGCATACTTTCACCTCTATTATTCTCTATATTTATAAATTTCCTTACTTCTGAACTTCAGTGTTCGTATCATCTCTATGCCGATGACTTGCAGTTGTATCGTCACACTAAGGTAAGCGAACTGGAAGTTACTCTCAGAAAAATGAACGAGGATTTGGAGTTGGTAAGGAACTGGTCTCACAGGTTTGGAGTGACAGTTAATCCTGGCAAATGTCAAGCCATAATTATTGGTAGCTCAAGAATTGTGGGTAAAATTGACGCTCTTGACTTGCCAACTGTTGTCTTTGATGGCACAAATATACCGTACAGCTGCACTGTAAAGAATCTTGGCCTACAACTTGACTCCTCACTCAATTGGCAAGCACAAGTTGCAGCTGTCAGTCACAAAGTCACAAATATGTTACGGTTCCTCTATCGCTTCAAAAACTTGCTACCGTTCAGTGTAAAGGCGACGCTTGTGCAAACTCTTATCTTCCCTATAATCGACTATGGTGATGTTTGCTACTTAGACCTGAATGCAGATCTGCTCAATAAAATTGACCGGCTTCTCAATAATTGCATTCGATTCGTCTTTAATCTCCGCAAGTACGATCATGTGTCAGCGTATCGAACCCAACTAAAATGGCTACCGATAAGACAGCGACGTGAGATGAGGGCATTAACTACTCTTTTTTCTATTCTCCATACACCCTCTTCACCTTCCTATCTAACTTCACACTTTCAGTATGTTTGCTCGCAACACAACAAAAATCTGCGTTCTTCTAATAATCGCCTTTTGCACTGCCCTGCCCACCGTTCAGATACTATACACTCTTCCTTTTTCGTTAAGCCCATTCTTCTCTGGAATGAGCTACCTTTGGAGGTCAGGATGGTAGATAGTAGGAACGCTTTCAAATTGAAACTACGAGATCACATTCGGAAGAAATTGGCGGATTCTCCACAATAGTTTAGTATCGACACTTTTTTCCCGTGGAATATCATAATATGTATTGTATAATATTATGTATACGTATAGTCTGTGCTATATATATATATATTTATTGTATTAATATAATGTATATGTATACATATATTTATATTTATTGATATTTATATTTATATTTGAGCAATAATTTTGTAGCATGTGTTTTTTTTTCCTTGTTTTTATTAAGAAGATGCACCTACCACTGCTATTTCTCCACCACCCAAAGGTAGACTGGCAGAGAACGCCTAAGGCGTTAAGTCCGCCATTGTACGTTGTGCAAGAAGTGTAAAATAAATAAATAAATAAATAATTTATTTAAATTATATTTATGTATATGTACATTACTAATGTTTGAAAATAATTAAATTAAATTATTGACATCGTTACGATACCTCAATAGTCTACGTTTGACATAATTGTCATTTGATTATAGGAAAATATTAATTGTTCTTCACAAAATAGAATTGGAATCCTATCAATTTTGTTTGCGCATATAGTAAGTCTTCTATCTCTTTCTTTTGTTTTTATTTTATTTACTTCTCTCTCTATTTCCACATCTCTTTAAGTCGCTCTTTGGAGCGCGCACAAAATGCGATACGTCGTATGCTCAAGTTATGGAATTTTAAACGGTACTCAATCCCTGAAGTGTGTCTAAAATTATGATATAATTAATGTCTTTGATATGAATATCTTAACGTATATGAAAATGAATCGCAAAATGTATTGATAAACACATAATTCAATAACGCCTGCACCAAATTAGATAAAGTTTTGTTGTGTTTGTTAAAGCTACGAAAAGGATTTTATGAAAGAAAATCTTTGAAAACTTAGGGGTAGGGGAGGGGCGGAGATCGAGAAGCAACTCGGAAAATATTTGGACACCCTCGCAAAGTAGGAACGGACTGCTAGTCTATAATCATTTGATAACAATATTTTCTCGTAAATTAGTGTAGTGAGTATTTTTAATATTTTCTAAAATTATGAAAAGGTCAAAAACAATTTAATAAGCAGGTTCCAAACTATTGGTTGATATAAAATATGTATATGTGTGACTACAGCCGATTTTAGTATTTTTATCAGGTAGATTTTGATTATAAAAAGTCACATAGATTTGCCTTAGTTATTTCTGCTTTTTTACTGGGGACAAGCGAAATAAGGTAAAGAGGAAACGGGCAGGATTTTGGTCAGTAAGTAAGAGTCTGACACTCCCTCTTGCCTCACCCTAGAGAGAAGTCATATGAATATGACCCGAAGATGAAGGAGTCATTGAAAAAAATAATTATGTTTCTAAGTTTAAAAATTTAGGAGGCGGATAAATAAATTCATGTACTTAACCTATTAATTTAAAATAAATTGTTAATATAACGATATTCAAAATTATTTAATTAAGTAATAAATTTCAACAGCACCAGACTTTTTTTTTGTTCTCTATTCCTCCTCACTGCATAGTATAAACGAAAGTAGCCTTCTATATCCCTATGTATCAACGCTTAAATCTTTTAACTATGTAATGAATATTGATATGTTTTTTTTAATGCATAGACTAGGGATATTGACTACACGGTTAGCGTGGTGGCTAGGCAAATGGCTGTCGCGCTACATGTCGCGGTTCGATTAACGCTCGGAACAACTCTTTGTGTGATCCACAAACTGTTGTTGCGAGTCTGGGTGTGGTGTGTGTGTGAAATTGTATGTTTGTAAACGCATACTACGACACAGGAGAAAACTCTTATGTGGGGCAAGGTTTAAAAAGAGTGATTAAAGAGGAAGGTTCATTATAAAACTATCCATTAAATAGTGGAGAAATTAGTATCAACATGGCACCCGTCTAAAGCAGGGTCAGATCGCTAGTACAATATACGTAATCAACAATAAACACAACAGCTACTAGGAATCTCTTCATATTACATACTAATATACTTAGTCGGGTCATAAGTTCTGTCACAAACTTTTGATGTAATAACTTATACGCCTTTTGACAATTATTTAAAAATTATATATGAAATGAAAGGTCATTAAATGTACAATATAATTTTATTTACATTATTCGAAATGCCCTCCCCCATTTTGAACACATGCCCTTAATCTACGCGGCCAGTCATCGATCGCTGCACGCACCACATTCATATCTATGTCTGCCGCTGCTTTAACCAGAGATGCTCGGAGAGACTCCAAATTCGGGTGAGGTTTAGCACAGACTTTTTCCTCCAAATATTGCCATATCTTGTAGTCCAGTGGGTTTAAATCTGGACTAGAAGAGGGCCAGTCTTCATGCCGGATGAAGTCAATTCCACGAGCGATCAACCAGTCTTGCGTACTTCGTGCCTTATGAGCCGGTGCAGAGTCCTGTTGGAATATCCAATGCCTGTTCCTGAACATTGTCTGAGAAAGAGGTTCCACTATGTTTGTTAGGACAGTATTTTGATAAACTTCGGCACTAGTTCTCACACTTTTTTCACAGAAAAACACCTCAGTTACGCCTGAATATGAGACTCCAAGCCAAACCATGAATGAGGAAGGGTAATGCCCACGCTGGACCCTCGCAATACGCGCGCTTGCTTCTTCACTGCTGTGGGCATACACCTTATCATTTTGTTTGTTAAAACTTTCTTCAATAGTAAAAATTTTTTCATCCGAAAAAAGAATTTCGCGGTATTTTTTTCCCGCGTACCGTCGTAGCAAAGCGCGGGATCTGTCTAGCCTAATTTTTTTTAAACGCTCGTTCAAAAAATGTCCTGTCTTTTTACGATAAGCTCGTAGTCCCAGGTCTTCATTTAGTACTCTTTTAACAGTGGTTCTGCTTAGCCCCATCTGCAGAGCTAGGATTTTTTGTTTACGTACGGGATTTCGTTCGATTCGCGCCTTCACTGCTTTGATGACCTTATGTGTCCGAACTGTGCGAGGTCGGCCGCTTCTCTTACGATCTTCGAAGCTTGACTCTTCGGTGTATCGTTTGATAGTACGATAAACAAACCGAACCGTAACGTTATTTTCAAATTTTGAAGAATATTGAAAATGTCTTTTGGCGCGTAACCACAGCGGTGCAACGCGATAACCGCGATTCTGTCTTCTTTATTCGACCACTCCATATTTAAAAATGAATAAAAAATAATTTCTTTTTTATTTTCTACAAGCGCGAAAGTTCTATTTTTAAAATAAGTCGAAGAATTTCTGGCCAGTAATCGAAAATTAAAAATATAAGGTTTTGACAGAACTTATGACCCGACTAAGTATAATATTATCTAATATTGATGTATTCGTAGTTCTTACTTTAGTTTTGTTATAAGGTCACGGACAAACAGACAACTTTTACTCTAAAACTTTCATGAAGATTAAGAAAATAACATCGAATTTGTAGGGTTACCATAAAATTCGACACCGTGATAATTTCTTAACTCTTGTAGTGTAGCAAATACTTATTGTTAAATCGAATCAATCTAATATATATTTATGATAATAAAATATTCTTTTCATTAGTCGTATAAACATATAAATTACATTTGTAAATATTTCTTAATATGAACATGTAAAAGTATACAAAATAGTGTCCCACCGATGTCGGGAACAAGGTCTAGCTGACTGACTGCCGGCGGTCAGGGCTCCAAAAAAGGAACCTCCTGTCAATACGAGCCGTATCCAGGAGTACCACTTTCTGAATCAAGCGCTCGATCCAGCCACCTAACGACAGCCTCCTAAGGTGTTGGTCGAGGCCCTTTCATTAAAAAAACCTTCAATTTTTGCTTCTCTAAAACTAACTCGGTGATGAAGACTCTTCATAAACGATAAAGTTTCTTCATCCGGTCTTCTCTAAGTACGTGGTCACCCTAAAGAATAAGTGATGTTATCGGAATAACTCTGAGCTGAGTGAGTAGTTCAGACAACAGACATTTGCAAGTTTCGTCCGAAACACTAAAACTTACTCACTCACTCAAACTCACTCACTTACTCAAATTTATTACGCTCGTCTCGTCTCGTTCCACTGATATTGTAAGTTTACAATTTTATTGCTTCCCAACTTTTTTCATTTAGTAAACTTTAAAATAAATGCTATAATACAAAGAAAATTATTCTTATTTGTAAATAATGGGCAATCGGCAGCCGTGCAACGTGTCACGGGTTCGATCCTGCACGGAAAAACTCTTTTTGTGATTTACAAATAGGTACTTAGTTGCTCCGGGTCTATCTGATGAGTATATGAAATGTTATGTTTGTAAACGGATCCACACCGATTTTAAGTGTGAGAGAGCCATGCTTCGGCACGAATGGGTCGGCTCGACCGGAGTGATACCACGGCCTCACAGAAAACCGGCGTGAAATAACCACAATGTTGTGTTTCGCCGTGTGAGTGAGGTTACCGGAGGCCCAATCCTTCCCTCCCCCAATCCCTCGTCAATCCCTTAATCTCCAAATCCCTAATCCCTAAAAGGTCGGCAACGCACTCGTAACTCCTCCGTTGCGAGTGTCCATGGGCGGCGCTGATTGCTTACCATCAGGTAATCCGTCTGCTCGTTTGCCGACCTATGAAATAAATAAAACACAGGAGACAATCCTAAAGTTAAAGTCAAGTCAAAATCATTTATTCCAACTAAACCATAAATAGGTACTTTTGAAACGTCAAAATAGATAAGTAGTCTGTTAGTCTGTTCGTCAGTGAAGCTAGGTGCTCATTCCAAATTGTAGATTCGAATGGAGAAGAACGAGAAAGAAACTACGTCCACACTTTAAAAAAAAAATGTTTTACAATTTCAATAATATAACATTTATAGTACACATTATTGTACCTGTATCCCTATGTGAGAACAATACAGAGACAAGTTGTTAAAAAAAAAGAAAAAATGAGGGGACCTATAATATTTTACTCCTTTGTCGTCTCGAACATGGCGCTCACATATGCGTACTCACAATCTTTAAGAGTGCTTCTATATAAACTTTTTGGATATATTAATTAAGGATGCGTAACTTATGAAAAAATACTTTAAAGATGTTGGGTACTTAAGTTGTAACATTTATTTCTACCACCTTACTTTTAAACTTCTATTAGACTTTGGTTTTTTTTCTATTGAAATCTATTACTTTTTTAAGTTTTTAAACCAGTGCCTGGGTGGTGCCTCGGCTTCACAGAAAATTTCCATGAAACAGTGCTTGCGTTGTGTTTTACTGTGAGAGTAAGAAAAGTCTCAATTTAATGCCAGATTTATTTTTTATCGGAGTTTTTTCCGATTTACCGCATAATTACTAAACATAACTAGACTTTAAGATACTGTTATATTGTCTAGTTAAAAACATTGAGCTTATTTCAACACAGACAGATGAGCGCCATCTATGTAAAAATTTGATAAACTTTTCATTAGTTTAAGTTTTACTATTCACCGCTAGATGGCAGAAGTGCATGATGAGTTGTAAGCTGCATAAATAATTCATTCATTTCGTCAATTACAAATCAAAACAAATTTAGTTTAGTTTATTTGTAATAAACTTTATGTCAAATACTATACAGTTATCTACATAATTTAACGAGAAAAAACCTAACGTTGTTGTGGTCGCGTAACCATAGCAACGCGGTCCGTACTATTTTATGACAACAATTCACTGAAACATTGTCAACGGTAGATTTGAACCAGATATGTGTATATTTTCGTTATTATGTCCACAAAAGTAACAAGTTTCGCTCTCAAGCACCCATCTGACATCACCACGAGGATTTATAAAGGAACAAACCATAAAAGTGAAAGAACCTACAGACATGCGCCCAAGAAAATTATCACGTCAAAGAAACCGATTGTTTGTGCGGAGAGCAAAAGTTGTTCGAGCGGGATCAACAGTACATGCGCTGCGAAACCTAAGAAAATGACCAAATCTGATCCTACAGTCACCAACAAGTACCAGCACAATGTTGCAGACTTCTGCCACAAGTGCGGTGATGGTAAAAGTAACAGCGAGTCTCAAGAGAAGATCGTTTCCATCCTAAGTGCTGCAAACCTGAAGTGTGTGAGAAATGACAATAATGTGAAAAAAGCTACCAGGAAACTATCGAAACCAGTCCAACAGTATTACAAGAACGAGAATTTCCACGTATACGAAGAATCCACACACGATACAAGTAATAATACAAAAAAGAATGCTTCTCTGGAAACAATAAGAGAAGTATCTGAGATGCACGCAGCGCTGTCCCAAGGCTCAATATTCAGAATATTTTCTGACTCCGACGAAGATGTGACATACATAGACACGAATAACGAAGACAATATTAAGAAACTTAAAGAATTTCGTCAGAAAAACTACTTCGAGTGTCATTCGGCTAAATCCAGAATAAAATCTAGAGTAAGCGCCACGAGTTTGAAAGACCACAAATGCGTCTACAGATTTTATTTGAACGAACGATTATTTCCCATTCCATTGAACACTGATTATAACAATAAGGTTCGTTGTGTGGAGTGCCAGTTGCCAATGGATGTTAAACAGGAATCGTCAGGAGACAAAATTAATGGAACTATCCAAGCGAAGGTTAAACTAGGTTCAGGAGACGCCCAGGATATGCTGCTTCTGCTTCCAGTTAAGGAGTCTCTTATCATTGAAGAGAGAAGAAAAGAGAATAGACAGGACAATGAGTATGTTTACTTTGGAATAGTAAAACTGACTGCTGATGGTAATTCTATTTTCAAAAGAAATTTACCAGACAATTCTTTAGCTTTGAAATATCAGAAAGGGTATCAAGAATACCAGGATAGCAGCAAATTCAGTTACCAAGAGATCAAGGGCGATGACATAATAATAATTTGAGAAAATTTTGAAGTTCTTCTTGTCATTCATTGGGTTCTTCAAATTGATATTGTTCCATGATATTAATCCATGACTTTGGGAACTGAATTTTGAGATGTGATTGAAAAGGTATTTTTGTTTTCTTCTATAATACAGAATTCAGTGTATATTTATTTTGTTCTCAATAAACTTTGTTCTTCCCAATTATTTTTATTATTACCTTAATTTATAATCGTATAAGTCCGGATCATGTCTTGGTCCAGTTCTTCTCCTATCGCTACCTAAAGATATAGTATTGAACCTTACCTGTGCTATTGTGAACAGTAGGTACCTGCAGCCGATATTAATCTTAAATTTTAGATCAGTTTTGGTAGAAACTTAATTACAATGTTGAGTGAGTACTAATTAAACAAACTATTTACTAAAGACATTATTTATCCCAAAAATGCTACGTATTTACGTATTCTAAATTACTACGTCTTTTAAACGCTTTCTAAGCCACCTTAGGTAGGTTAACGTGGGTTATTTTGAAGTAATTTAGATCTAAACTAGTCCAAGGCGACGGATCCCTGCTAAACGGGGTTCCTTTTACTGTACGTGGGATTAGAAGTAATCGAATAAATAAAAATCTAACAAATTACATTTTAACACAACGGCTACATTGACTGCAGGGTTGGTGCGGTGACTGGGCAACCGACTGCAACGTAAGGTTCGACAACAACTATTTTTGTGTAAGCGGATTTGGTACAGTTTTTGGGTGTAGGTTCAAAATTATTTTTTAATTTCTATCCCAAACTTCAGTGAAAATATATAAAACGTTATCATACTTGAGGATTTTCTCCTGTGTCGCGAGTGCGTTTTCAAACATACAAAACACACCCAGACCTGGAACAACAATTTTCGTTTTTTTTTCGTTTCGTGCGGGAATCGAACCCGCGGCAGCCAGTTGCGCCAACCTTGCACTCATAAAAAAAATACGAAAATATGTCTGTAACTCGATTATTTAGTAAGCATTGTATAGAAGTCAAATTAGTTTCATAGGGTGTCATATTTGCACGGGTCTGCGGTCGGCGAGTAAGAGCAGCTCGCCGCCCGTCCAGAACCAGGCCCGAGCGTAAGGCGCGTAACGTTCCGCGCGCGCCTCAAAGAGCCAATAGACCACAGACCCCCGTCTGTGGTGGTCTATAGGGCCAATAGATATCTATTGGCCAAAGGGCTGATGTTCAGCCGGGGTTGCGGGGTAAGCGCAATGAGGCACCGCGACCTCGACCCAGAGCAGAAGAAGGAACAGGGGGGTTTTTAGTCAGTAAGAGTCTGACACTCCCTCCCGCCCGGCCCTGGGCGGGAGATTATTTGATGATTTTCCCCTCACAAAAAAAGGGTGTCATATTTTCGCATGGCTTAGTTTTTGTGCAGGGTTTCCCGTAAATATTATTAAATGGTTAATTCCAGTTCTTCGGCACACGAAAAAAATTTATATAGATATCATCGCAAGAATTATCCACTCGACACGTGAAATACATATTTATTTAAAGCAGTTACTACTAAATTATCTATTGCCAAAAATTGCAGCATATTTTGACAAACCGCTTGTTGACATATGAATAATTCATGGCCGGTCAATATTTCGAGTAAATCCGCGATTGTGCTAGAATGTTAACATAAATCTATCTATATTCTAAAAAAATATTACAAATATAACTCAGCAATGTTCCTTGTCAATATTGCAATCATTAAAACTTGAACGTCAAGAGCCAAATCCTTAAGAGTGTGTTCTTATATTCATCCACCATGGAAAATTACAACAATTATTGAGAAGCAATCATATTTCGAAATGTTTCCCGCGCTCGCGAATAAATATGGCGGGTTGTTCGCGCGCGCCTCAGTTGCTCTACCGCGCATGCGCGTGTACTGTCACTTTCGTTTTTAAACCGCGAATGTGTTGCTGATAGTGAAAAATAATAAAAATTGTAAATTAAAACTAAATTGTAAATAAAAAATTAAAAATGTTTGATTCATTATTGCTTGTGGTATTTTTGACGAGTTTCGTGGGAGCCGACAGTGGTAACAGTTTACGTAAGTTTATTTTTTTTTTATTTTGTACTTTTTTTTTTCATTTACTATTACCGCACTCTTTCACCGTTTAGAAGTTATGCGTTTGTTTCGTTCGTCACAGTCAGTCAAGTTCAAAATATTTTTAAGCTCAATAGACGCATCTAATTTATTTGGTATTTATTCTCATACTGTACTCACTATTTATTATCACTACATAGTATATTTACTCTCACTACATAGCATTCACAAAGATTCTTTATCTGTCCTTTTATCCGTTTGTATGCCTAAATCTTTAAAACTATGCAACGAATTGTGATGCTTTTTGATTAATAGATAGAGGATTAGATAGGAAAGTTCAATAGTAGAGAAATTTAGTTTCAAGGCGTCGTTAGTTATTTATTTAACTTCATATAGGTACATTGATATAGTCTTAAACAAGATTTAATATTATTATAAAACATTTCGGCTACATAATAAATTTATTACGTTTTGTTATACTTACCTACACCTCAAACACAAGTTCTTTTTTTTTCTTTATTGAACTTATTGTTCGGTTTACGGAAACTTTCATTTTTGTTTATTTCTTTTTTTTTTCGATAAAAAAATGACAATCTCTTTTGTGGTAACCGTCTCGTCATAATCATGTAACCGGATTTTATTTCCGATGACCCATTTTTTACCATAAAATACTTTATATTAAATTACTCATTTTTTTATTTTTATTAAAGCAGTAGGTGCTAGTAAAAATCTCAAAAATATGTTTTATTAAAGCAGTACAAAAGAACATAAAAACATTTAAATTGGTTTTAGTGAGGGATGATTGGGCCTCCGAATCCCTCCCTCACACCATTATACTTTATACTACACACTTTAATCCTAGCTATAAAGCTAGGATTAAAAGTACCTACAATCAGAATAAAGTGATTAAAAAACTAGTAATATCCTAGCTATAAAGCTAGGATTAAATAAGTAATATCTAAATTAATACCTAACTAAAACTAATATCCTAGCTATAAAGCTAGGATTAAAAGTCCATCATTTTTATTACTACAATAATTCATAAATTCACACCATTCTTGAAATCGAGAAGTATTAAATCCCTTATCCGTATACCTCTCAAAATGCTGGCTACGGACTTGGGCAGCATCGATTGCTTACCATCAAGTAATCCATCAGCTCGTTTGCTGTCCCAACCTAAATGTATAAAACACTAACTAACTTCCTCTTCTTCTGGGGAGCTAGGACCCTGATAGAAAAAAACCCAGGTAGTTAGAAGACCGATACTGCCTACCCTTGTTTATGATGAGAAAACCATCCAGTGACTTCTTTCACCCTGGATGAGACAAGTATGACAGACTCTTACTGACTAAAAACCATCCCGTTCATACTCCTGCTACAAGCCATGCCGCAGCACATTATTGTGATTAGGTACACCTGAATCCCTGATGTGTAGACCCATAAGGCCTTATTACAAAATAAGTTTATCTTTAGTATAGTTCTAAACCATTGAGCCAGTTTTAATATTTCAAATTGAAAGTAGGTGAAAATAACATTCAAAATTCAAAACCTGACTCAAAATGTGGGAGGGCCATGCTTCGGCACGAATGGGTTGGCTCGACCGGAGTGATACCACGGCCTCATAGAAAAACCGGCGTGAAATAACCACAGCGTTGCGTTTCGCCGTGTGAGTAAGGTTACCGGAGGCCTAATCTTTCCCCACCCCCAATCCCTCATCAATCCCTAAATCTCCAAATCCCTAATCCCTAAAAGGTCTGCAACGCACTCGTAACTCCTCCATTGCGGGTGTCCATGGGCGGCGCTGATTGCTTACCATCAGGTAATCTGCATGCTCGTTTGCCGATCTATTACATAAAAAAAACTCCTTAAACAAAGTTGTTGTAAGGTGTTATTGTCATGAAACCAGCTACAAGACTAACTGAAAATATAATTATTTACTTCATTCTGTGGTAACCAATAAAATTATCAAAAAATATAAAACACTCACTAATTTCACTTATTAAAAAAATACACAAATTATTACAAGACACCAAAAAAAGTTTAGACAATTTAACAAAATAACTTTAAAAAAGTATCCTCTGGTTGTTAACAAAAATCAGTGTTAAAAAGATTCCTGCTTATTGCCTCCTGTGAGGATTGAACTCACGACCCCTGGTTTACAAGACCAGTGCTCTACCACTGAGCTAAAGAGGCTTCAGTAATCTGAAATTAATTGCACTCCTCTATAAATTTGACAGATGATATTTCAGCAAATTGCTGTAAAACAAACTATTTACGATAACTATATTCAACACGAAGGAACTGTCAAGATTTTTCAAAGGTTATTGACCGTTTCAAAGGCCTTCTTGTTACTCTCCTGGTATTGCGATGAGAGGTCTTTTATCAGAGCCAAATACTAACCATCAGCCTCAAGGCTCAAATCATTCTATGATACTATAAAAAATGAATTGGCATCTTCTGTTTTTCGGAAATTGTTCAATAATTACTATTAACAGGAGTGATACCACGGCTTCTAAGAAAATTAGTGTGAAACAGCCACTGAGTTTTGTTTCGCCGTGTAAGTGAGGTTGCTGCAGCTCCAATCCCTAAATCACCATAACCTTAATCAGTATCAAAATAATAATGCTTAAATGGATAAGTGTTATAATCTGGCACTGAAAAAATACTATATTAATTATAACTATAACTTACTTCTATTGTACAAATAATCAGTTCTATTCATAAGCATTAATTTTATGCAAAATGCACCCTCTTTCAAGTGTCTAAAATCTTTCGTTAACACAGTTTAATTTAGTTTTTAAAATTAATTTAAATTTCTGTCCAAATTAAAATCGAAAAATTAATATGAGTACTTCAGACTTCTAACTGATATTTTTTTTATTTCGCTATTATTGATTATTTAATGTTGTCAATATTATACATCTTATTATTAGTAGATTACTCTCTTTTCTTCTTCTCTTAAATAATTAAGTAGTCTATGTATGAACGCTGTGTGAACCTGTTATAGGCATGCTTATTTGGTCTTTGGTTGTTGTATTTATTACTAGTATATAGTTTATAATATGTGTGCTGTTGGTATACCAATAAATAAATAAAAGAGAATTCTTCTCATATTTTTATTTATTTACACCAGCATTCTTATAAATCACCTCCCAACAAGACCAAATACCAAAGATATATTGGCATTTATTATAAAATTTAAAAAAGTGAGTCTTTAGAAAAATTTAAGTTAGGAGCTATTGGTACTTCTCTGTCCATACATAATTTTTAATATCATTATATTTCTCATAGTACGCCTTGAGCTAAATCAAAGCTTAAAAAAGGTCATGCTCAATTTATAACCATAAATCAAAGAAAGTAAAAGTCAAAAGTCAAACACATTTATTGAGAAAATAATCCTTTAGTGAAGTCAATTGCTCGTTCTAAAATTTTGAAAAAACGAAAAGTAAGAATCTCCATCGTTACTCTTAAAAAAATTTAGTTTAAAACTTACCAGTAGACATATTCTCAAAAACAAAACATGAAAAACACTCAAAATGAAAATCTCTTTTGTACTCTGTAGTGCCTCCTGTGAGGATTGAACTCACGACCCCTGGTTTACGAGACCAGTGCTCTACCACTGAGCTAAAGAGGCTACATGAACAGGGAGATATAATCTCAACCATACTTGAACTAATCGATTACCGACATACAGATATACATACATAGTGTAGCTATATATGTATGTAACATAGCTGTATATACAAACATTTCATGATAATATGTAAAAGTAGTAAAGTATTAAGTAGTAGTTTTACAATTTATAAATCCACCAAACTGCGTATAGACCAAACTGTTAGTTCTTCAGTGGGATTATCATTTTCTGACTCTCAAACAATTTGCTGATTTTTAAAGATTAAGTAGTTTAAATATAATCAAGGCCTGAAAATACAGGTGTACTGAATGAGAAAACTATATAAATATTATGTATCGCTGAAACTAGATGTTCATATGTAATCGAAAATATAATACATATCCATTATTCTTTTTCAACATTTTCAAACATTACAATCAAATCAGAGAAACTTAAATATTTCTATAATACATATTTAAATGAGGGAGAGCCATGTTTCGGCACAAATGGGTTGGCTCGACCGAAGTGATACCACAGCCTCGCAGAAAACCGGCGTGAAATAACCACAGCGTTGTGTTTCGCCGTGTGAATGAGGTTACCGGAGCAAACCTTACTCTGCCCCAATCCCTAAATCTCCAAATCCCTAGTCCCCAAACGGCAACGTTGCGGATGTCTATGGGCGGCGCTGATTGCTTACTATCAGGTAATACGTAAGCTCGTAAAAAAAGGCAGCAAGAAGCCGCTACCCGTATCTAAAGCAAACAGAGTTTTCATTGTTGGTTCAAAAACGTCCAGGGTTGCAGGTACAAGCTATGTAAGATACAGCAGCCTCGGCCTGAGCAGGAGAAGGAACAGGGTAGGAACAGTTTCTAGTCACTAAGAGCCTGACCCTTCTCATCCTGGGCAGGCGAAAGTGGGGGTTTTTCTCCTTAAATAGGGGGGAGGTTTAAAGAGGTTTTAGCGTGTCTTCATGTTAAGTAACTTATACAATTTACCTAAACAAAATCAAATAACTACCTAATAAAGCAATGTAACCGCATTGTAACTAGTATTATTAAATACTATGCTTACGTTAGCGATCATGTAATAACTGTTTCCGTGTTTATGCGTACGCGCATGTCTGCGGTCTCTCGGTCGGTTGTTCGCGGATTGGATTTGCTTTCACTGTGTAAATATTTTGGTGATTCAGTGGGTTTTAGCTTAACTGTCGAGCTAACGAGTCTGAATTCGAATCGTGGCCGTGATTTGGTTAATGGTGTGAGAAGAAATTCGAAACCAATATTGAAAAAAGTGTCAGAAAAAATGTTGTACGTAAAACGATAATAATGATGAAAACAAGGTTTTGCTCCTGATTGGATGGTGTTAATAAAAATTGTAGAAGTGGGGAGAAAAAAAAATATCCAGTTAAAAAAACAAGCCTGCCACTTGGTTAAAGGTGCAAGATCAAGTAGAAAAGGAAAGGAAAAACCTACACTTATTTGTAAAGGTATCTGACAAACATGATTATCATACTAGACATAGGAATAGATTGAGTCAGCCTTTATTTAGATTGGCAAAAGTGCATAAGTCATTTCTGGGTTTCTGTGTTAAATGTTATAATAAAATCCCAGTTGAAATTCAAAATCTAAATGAAAGCAAATTTAAATTATGTATAAAGAAACATTTATGTAAACTAGCATACTACAAACTAAATGATTATATACAAGATAAAAATGCTTGGAGGCTAGCTGGTCCTACTCCACAGGATGTTTAGAGGAATTTTTGATTTTAATTATTAAATTGTACACTATGTTGTTAATTGTTGATGAACTTCTAAGTTTTTGTAAATGTGAGTACCCTGTAACCTATTATAATTAAGTAAGACTTGTAGAATATAGGTACTTGTGTCGGCTGGGAGCTGTCATGCTCACTTAGAGGTCTCATTGGCGGTGGCACGGCCACTGGATCGCCCAATTCCCTATAATATGGTTGAGTTGGGCGGTGCTGGTGTACGTGTCATGTTCGTGAACGGGCGCCGCCTATTGGGACTGGTCATCTCCAGGCTGTCTAAATATGTTGTCCTTGAGGTTCACTTCTTTTTCGTACCTTTTGCCTGAACATTAGTGTTACATTGTTCTCACATATCAGAACCAACTAAATGATGTAACAAAGAAATGTATTGTAAAACTGATTGAAAAAGAGTAACCATGGAGTTTCTTGCTCGTTCTTCTCCATAGGAATCTACACTTTGAAACGAGCAAATAGCTTCACTAGAGGACAGACGGACAGACTGACATGCTTAATTTTAAAGCTCATGTTATATACTTTTTTCCTTTTTTGCTTGCTTGACGTTCAAAAGTGCCTACTGTGGTCTAATTGAAATAAATGATTTTTGACTTTTGACTTGACTTTTGAATAACAACAACATTAGTATTAAAATATTATAATTATAAGCACATAATAAGTTCATAGAAAATAATATGTCCTATATTTTTTACAGTGTAACTTGAAACCTTCAGGATTACTTATTCACAAATAATAACTTCAAATGAATCAGTCAATCTTCAATGGGTTCTTGCCTGGAGACCACATTTTTTTGGACCTAG
Source organism: Spodoptera exigua (assembly GCA_902829305.4). Taxonomy (NCBI): domain Eukaryota; kingdom Metazoa; phylum Arthropoda; class Insecta; order Lepidoptera; family Noctuidae; genus Spodoptera; species Spodoptera exigua. The sequence continues at coordinate 639,671 of LR824623.2, forward strand.
TCACATAGAAGTATAGCGTTATATTTACATAGTTTTATATAGATCGGGAATCTGAATCATTTGAAAGAAAACAGTAAAAGTCAGACATAAGTTCGTTCAGTTTTTAAAATTCTCGTATAATATACCTACGCCTTTTATTTTCTGGATGGATGATATAGGACTTTATAGGAGACTAACGGCCTGCCCCCTCTTCGCACGGGTCCAACTGTCTCGCTATCAAAGTGGCACTTTTTCCTAATCTTCCCCTCTACTTTTCTAATATTTTGTTTGATTTAGACCTTCTTCTGACAGTAAAAATCACAACGAAAAAAGAATTAGCAAAATTGGTACAGGCGTTGTTGAGTTATGCGCTTACCAACACATTTTGCGATCCATTTTTATTTATAAAGATTATTATATATTCCTAAATGGATTTTTTAAGCGGCATAGCAACACTGGCGAGATCAACGAGCGTAAAATGATATTATATAAAGATTAGGCCTGCCTGTAAGACACAGATAAATTACCTGTGGTTACGAAATACTTTCACTTTTACCGAGGTTCAATGAAAGGGACGGATTATCACAGTGTGCTAGGCCTTTGACACGATGCCTTATTGAAAAATGTGGTATTAACTTCTGTGTTTCAGTCATAATAATTTATGGAAAAGTTACGATTATTCTATTTAGATGTTCTTTGCATGTAATCTACAGAACTAGTACATATCATCAAAAAAAAAAATCTATTCTAGATTGTTTTTTTTCTTGTGGAGTGACCTTGCGTAGCTTGGTTTTTGTCTACCATTAAATAGGTAAATAATTAAAGAATAACAATGTTTTTTTTAGATTGAAGAGCTTCTCAAAATGTGTTTACTTGTTTAAAAAAATAAAATAAAAATGGGCTTTACTGACTTCAATTTTGATTTGAGAATTTGAAAAAAAGTCTTTTTTTATTTCAAAATAACATAAGCAATTATGTTTCATTGATCACTAGTAGGGCTGGAATTAGTTATGACTGATCTTGCATTGGTACGGTACTTTGGTATTACATCAAATGTCTGTAGTTTATTGTTAATATCAATGTACCGATTAAACTTTATAGGATGCATTCTTAGATAATGTAGAGGGAGAAATGCGTTTAGGTACGTAGTAAAACTGTAGTAATTTGAAATTGAAGCGTTTTAAATACATAATGACAGATGACAGTTCGTTGATCTTTTTTTTCTGCGCTATCACTGCTGGTCTGTCCATTAGTTCTGTTCAATAAAAGTAAGTAAATAATTATTAAATCGTTTCATCATCATCATCATCAGCCTATAAGTGCCCACTGCTGAGCAAAGGCCTCTTCTCATACGGAGAAGGTTTGAGCATTAATCACCACGCTTGCTCAATGCGGGTTGGCGATTTCAAACTTACAATTAGAAATTATAAGTCCAGGTTTCCTCACGATGTTTACCTTCACCGTATGTCAGTGGTGTCTAAATAATCATAGAAAGTACATATAACTTGGAAAAAGTCACATTGGTACTTGCCAGGTTTCGAACCCACACCCTCATGCATGAGAAGCGGGCTCCTTAACCTCCGGGCCACCACGACATTTTAATTCGTTTAATTACAATAAAAACAGTCTCAGAAATTGGAATACCTAAGCGAATCTACAAATGTTCATAAACATCAGGGATCTCATTTCCAACCTTAAAATAAAGAACCACATTTTAGGACTTTGTCAACCAAACCAACTTGCACAATCTCCAATCTTTCCCATCCCTAAAACACATTTACTTCCTTATTTAACTGACAAACCTGTGTGGTCCGTAGTCACATAGAAGTAATAACCACGCGGGGTCAGCACAATATGTCTTCAAGGTCGCGTGTGTGCTCGTGCGCATACCAATGAGGTTGTTCGATACAATGCATCTATTTACATGCAATACTCACCCTGTATATGCCTTGACCTGTACTCGCAAATGGAAGGATTTTGGATTTATTAGTTTTATTTGCGATGAGTTTAGGATTTTGGTGAAATATTTTACTTATGACGTTTTTACTTAAGTTTTGGTATTTTAGAGATCACAGTCATGCTAACAGTTAAACAATGAATTTGTATATAATAATACAATATTTTTGTAGAAACAGCATTGTTTAAACAATAGCTCGACTAAAATATGCAAATCAAGTATAATTTATATCCCATAGCACTCAGGGGCATTACAGCCAGGAATCTATCAGTGAAAGAGTTTTGGAAACCGGACTAGTGTTTCCAAAGATTGTAAGATTGCAGTTTCCAAAGATTAGATGATTATAAAACTTACACATTGAACCTTTTTAAAACATTAGTAATGGCACTTTTACATGTCAGATTTGTAAGTGTGTCAGTGGACCCGGCGTACTGCCTTGGGGAACGCCGACTAGTAACTATTCGATTTAGGAATTGATCCTACGAATTATAATTATACGTAGCTATGTTTGTTTTCATTACTTTTATTATAATGTGTATAAGTAGAACCCGACGGAAGTAAAGCAGTACAAACGTAAACGAATCTTACTATTAATGGCACTTTTACATGTCAGATTTTGGTCTTGTTAAATAGATTTTTTAAAGGGAAGGCGCGAAGTTCAGCTTTTTTAAAAAGTAGACTCATCCTCTGTTACAAGGCTCTTATACTATGACAAATACATATAACATACTAAATATTACTCTATAGAAGTTAAAAGTCTTAGTCACACTCACTTCCCTACTATTATCTCAATACTGTACTGAAGAAGTGCCCAATGAGCTTAGATTCACGTGTCGAGAACAATTATATGTTAGATCTTCAAAATTAGATAAAATTACTTAGCAACATTTTTGAATAAATTCGAACGTGTGCTATTAAAGTTTTTTCGCCGAAGTATTATAGAGACAAAAATAAAATACTTTACATAGTTTTTCAGGAAGTCAATTTCAAATGGTTATATATGGACAATAAAATAATGCATTTATGTAAAGTCGAATTCAAGGCCGGGGTTACGGGGCAAGCGCAATGAGATAACGTTGCTCAGCCCTGGAACTCCAACTTGCGATAACACTGAGCTGGGGGATTGGGGATATGAGGAGAAAGAATCGGGACTCCGGTAACCTCACTAACATAGAAAAAATCATCGTAAGCGGTGTTTCAGGCAAGTGAAAACCACGAATAAGTGATTGTGATAAAGAGTGATAGCGTGGTATCGAACCAGCCCAATTGTGCCAAAGCATAGCTCTCCCACACGTTGGGAAAAAGTATTTCTTAAAATATAAATTGCGATATGCGTTTCTCGTTAAAATACTAATTTCGCTTTGAAGACATTTCTTTTGAAATATTTCTGACTTTCGTCACTAAATGTCCTAATCATATCAATCGACATGAAATATTGATTCTCATAACACGTCATTAAGAAATTATGATTAATATTGACACATTTCTTCAAAACATCAAAACATTGTGTGAAATGTAACTAAGCTGCAATCATTCAAATTTGAATCTAGAGCCTATGCAAAAGATATGCAATAATGCCTATATTTGTCTGTTTGTCAACGGTTGCTCAAAGCTCATGAGTGGCTTCGAAGGTCGACCGGCAATTCTTTCACAACAAACACCTGCTTTTACCAATAACACTGCGAAATCACCAGCGATGGCCAAAGATATGGTATTATTTCATGATGGGTTTCTAAACGACCAAGCCAGTTTGGTAATGCCTATGATCATCTTGAAATTGTGGTAATCTCGGCTGCAACGTGCTTGAGGTAATGTCATAAGTGGACCCGGCGTATTGCCTTGGGGAACGCCGACTAGTAACTATTCGATTTAGGAATTGATCCTACGAATTATAATTATACGTAGCTATGTTTGTTTTCATTACTTTTATTATAATGTGTATAGAACCCGACGGAAGTAAAGCAGTCAAAACGTAAGCGAATCTAACTAGTATTTATTTGCTTAAGCTTGTTGTTCTTATTGATGTAAATCAATCACAATCAGTTTGATCTTCGGCTGATGTAGAAAAGAATAAAAGGTAGTGGCAAGAAGTAAGCAATGAATTTTACTGAATATAGAAAAGAAAACATTAACATATTTCTAAGATATACTGTACTACATAAATAATACAATGACTGTATCTATAAATATAGAAATAGTAATTATATTAATTGTATTTTCCGAGTCTCTGTAATAGAAGTTCACGAACATTCTGCCTTAATGTCTGATTGAATGAATGACCTGAGACCATCCTGACACCTTATGTGGTCAGGTCAGAAGTCAGGATCCGAATGTATAGTAGTATATCAGATCTTATTTCATTGAATTAATTGATCATTATATATTTACTAGTAAGAAGAAAGAAAAAAACATTTATCACGTTAAGTTTACACGTGACAATAGCAATTAGCATAATATTACCCGAGATGGCATCATACATGGCAACTTGCAGTTCTTTCTCCGCTTGGCAACCTCGATTAGTTTTTTTTAGTAATCTGGTCACAGTAGATTTCAATACTAGTTTTTAATATCTTGAATTCATAAGCTGAAAGTTACAATTTAAATGTCATAGTCAAAGTCAAAGTCAAAGTCAAACTCAAAGTCAAAGTCAAAGTGAAAGTCAAAGTCGAAGTCGAAGTCAAAGTAAAAATCATTTATTCCAACTAATCCATAAATAGGTACTTTTGAAACGTCAAAATAGAGAAGTAGTCTGTCAGTCTGTTCGTCAGTGAAGCTAGGTGCTCATTCCAAATTGTAGATTCAAGTGGAGAAGAACGAGGAAGAAACTACATTCGTTACTCTTTAAAAAAAATGTCCCTGTCGATATTAAAATCATCGCCAAAATTCCTTTTACATTTAATTTTATTTAGAATTTTTATCACCTATTTTTGTTCATTATATAGATAGGCGATCATGATAATAATATTCATTTCTTAAACACGTTTAGGCTCCGTATGAGCGCTCGCCCTTGACCGTATCTCAGGTTATTGCGCTTAACAGCGTAACTGCTTACAATTACTGTTACACTATTATTACGAGATGGCTACCGCTACGATTCACTGCCATCTATTGGAGACAAATTGTGAATAATGTGGTAAGAAAAGTTTTCCTTTTTAAAGAAAAATCCTTCTATCCTTCTCCCGCTCCCGCTATAAGTGAGGCGTGAGATAGTGTCAGGACTCTTACTGCCTTAAAACCTCCCCATTCTTTCTCCTGATACGGGCCAGGATCGCGGCACACTATTGCCCTTTCATTCGCAACACCGGCTGAAAAGATGCTATGCATCTATTGATTTGTATCAATTACAGCAGTTTTGTTTAAAGAACTCGAAATGAATAGGAACCATGTACAGATGATTATAGCTATAATTCTGTCAATATAATTATATAGCTATAATAAAATATTCTGTCTGATTGTTGCACGGAAATGGTCTATTGGTTGGCCTTTTTTAGGACTACTGTGTCTTTTGTGCTTGTTTATTATTATAGAAATGGGTATTCCCGTTTGTTAACCTTCCTAGACTTTTTCTTTTAAATATACCAATAGTTTTAAAATATTTGAAAGCCATGATTCGGCACAAATGGGTCAGTTCGACCGGAGCGATAGAGCCTCACTTCTACTGGAGTGAAAAAACCACAGCGTTGTGTTTTGCCCTGTGAATCAGTTTACCGAGGGCCCGATCCTTCTCCTTCCCCAAAAACCTCCAAATCCATAATCCTTATCAGGTCGGCAACGCACTTTCATTTCCTCTGGTGTTGCGGGTGTCCTTGGGCGTCGCCGATTGTTTACCATCAGGCAACCAAGCTCGTCTGCCGCCCTCGCATCTCATAAAAAACTGCAAGTAACGTCTCTGTTTTCTTATTAATGATTTGCATTAGCATGCAGTTGATACGTCATTTATAAAGTATTAAGTATTAGCTGGACAATTAGCTACGGTTCATTCGATTCCATTCTCGCATGGAACAACACTTTTTGTGATCCACAAATGACTTTTCTGGGTCTGACTGTAATGTCAATGTTTGCAAACGCACCCACAACACAGGACAAAAGCATAGTACGGGTAATAAACAAATTTCGTAGATACGGAGAAGACTCGAGAAGATTCAAATGGTCATCCATTCAATGACCTACCGCAATACTGCTTGACCTTCAGTCGTGGTCTGCTTAGCCATAATTTAACAAGAAACACCTCATACCAATGCGGTTAATTGCAAATATTTGTATCCTCAACACGTATTAAAACACAATATTGCTTGTCGAGACAACATTATTATATATGTAAATATTTGAAAAAATATGTGTGTTCATTCTAGAACATAATTTACAATTAATAGTAAAGTTTTAACATTTAAAAAGTAAAATATGTGGAAGAGCCTTGCTTCGGCACGAATGGGTCGGCTCGACCAGAGTGATACCACGACCTCTCAGAAAACCGGCGTGAAACAACTACAGAGATATGATTTGCCGTGCGAGTGAGGTTACCATAGGCCCATTAATAGTGATTTGTACCAGAAAGTGAAGGGATAGATTCTCATTGACTTTAATTATTCATCAAATTGAAAACTATAATATAATCTAAATCAGAGTAATTAGTACCGGTCCGCTATCCAAAGATTGTCCGACCGTCAGTTGTACAAGCGCTCCATAGTTATAAGCCTGTTCTTGGTGAATTTGTAATAACGTGTACAGTAATGTATACATAATACATAAATAAATAAGTACATTTTAGAATGGAGCAAGATCCAATCATGGCGCTTTTGCTGTAGGATAAATATATGCCAAGTGTGTCACAATACGTACCGCCTACGGTTGACTAGGATTTTAGAAGTAATAGAATATCGGTAGGTTCTAAATTCATACGCACGGACATCAGATGGCAAAGCTTTAAATTTAAACGCATTTATTTAAGCGCCATCTAGGAGACGAGCCCGTTCGCCGTATGATCGGGCTGATACTACATAATTATGGTATTTATTACTTTTTTAACCAGACTTAGAAGTCTAGTTATACAATCTTTCTTCTGTACATTTAAATTACGAAGCAATTGTTTTACTCTTGATAAACAAACCTTCTATCTACCCACGGCTTCGCCAACTGGTGTGGCAAAAGGTAAAAGAATATCTATATCACTGTTCAATTACCTAACTATGTTATCCCTAGATACAAGATCGGACCATAAAAACAATCTTTTCCGCTTCGTAGGTCCGAAATGCAAATAAATAAACACTCGTTCACAAATACTTTTACACATTACGGTTGTCTGGCGGAAAAGCGGAAGGTCCGCTAGATGGCGTGAAAAGTGTAACATTAGCTCTGTAGTAAATATTTCGGAAAAAATATATTAAAGTGTTTTTGGTGCGTAAAAAGACAATGAACCGAACAAATAACTTATAAAACCTAACATCTATTGTTATCCAAGTGAAGTGACTACTGTATAACAATAACTTTGGAGTGCATGTGATATCAATATAACGTGAACTTAAACACTTAAAACCTGTGAAAATTACATTTAAAACTATAAACAGTGCTAAAATATGTCATAATATTCATTAAAATATATATGAAAGAAAGAAAGAAAGAAAGAAAGAAAATACATTTATTCGGCATCAGACATGAAAGCCAGAAAAAAAAAACAAAAATACAACACAAAAAACAATAAAAAGGTTAAAAAGACAAAAAAACAAAAATACGCTAAATATACAGTTTTGGCAGACAGCAGAACACACAGTGTTGACAGTGTTCTACAGGGTTGGCAGACATGTCTAAACCGAACGGGTCGCCAACTCAGCAAAAAGCTGGGCACACTGAGCACCCAACACTGATTTTCAGTTGGCACCCCTGCAGTGACGCACGGACGAAAGCAACGCATAACGAGTACGTTCAGATTATAAGTAATATAAGAAAGAAATTAAATTAAATATAAATTATAAGAGCAAAGATCAAGTTCAAATGAAGAAAAGAAACATGAAAAAATAATACCAGAATATATCAAAAACAAACTAGGATATAAAAACACCATGAAATCGCAGTAGTAAACTCAGAAGTTGTGGGTAATCAGGGTGTCGCGTCGGTTACATACTGCTGCGCGGTTCAGCGCTCATTTGTCCGTGGATCCGTATACCCACGTCGCGATGTTATTGTGTGATTGAAAAATCGAGCCGTGACGGGGTGAGTCTTTAATTTATTAAATATATATAATTACATAATAATATAAAATTGAGTAGACAGATTATTTATAGATAATATAAAATGTAAAAAATGTAAAATGTGTGACTGAATATGTTTTAATTAGAAAATTAGTGATAGTTATAATCGGTAAAAAACAAAACAAAAGAGTTAAACAATAAAATTAAATAAAAGACAGGTCAATATTTATTTCGGCGCTATTTATTTGGTTAGTAAGCACAAACTCTTTGAGCTTTCTTCTAAAAGTACTCAAACTTTGTAGATTTCTGATTGGCGGAGGGATATTGTTCCAGCACTTCGACGCCGCATACTTGAAACTACCCCTAAACGCAGCGGATCTGTGATGCGGTATAGCCAGCTGCTGCGCACAACGCCTACCCTCTCGCTGGCGATGTGCATTCACCCAAGTGAGCTTCGAGTAGAGGTATGACGGGCATTTGGATCTTATGACACCAAAGAGGAGACAATCAAAAACAAAAATATATATAAAATAGTGTTAAAAACTTATATTTACTTTACTAACAGTTATGAATTAAAATCAAATAGTGCAAATCATTATTATGGTACAATAGTGACATCTACATCAAAACCTCGCAACTACATGTCGATAAAACAGTCCTTTTAAAAAAATACACTCGCAACTAGATACAGAACGCTTATTTCGCCAACTGACGTAAGAATCAAGTGGTCGATGCGGATTAAGCAGCGGGTGCGCAAGGTGTCGCAAGTTCGATCCTCACGACGGGAATTTCTTTTTGTATGATATTTAATAATAATTAGCTATAAAAAGTAAGAAAGCTACACAAGCACTTAACAAATAAATAAAACTCATTATACAAATTCTATCAGTAAACCTAACATGGCTGAGGACAACATAACTTATAGAAAATTAAAACCAACAACTTCACTGAGTGACGAATCAAGCTCATCGCTATTTGACACAACAATGTTGAGTTTACCAAACACATATTCACCAGACAACGACACAGTGAACACACTGAATGAGCGAATCCATATACTTAGTGCTGACCTACAAAGTGCAAACCAAGAAATAGAGAATCTACTTGTTGAAAACAAAAGACTAAAGTCAGATCTAGAAAAGTCGCAAAAGGTGATCGATTTATATAAGAAAATAGGGTTATATGACTCAAGTAAATGTCACACTCCTCAATCTGGAAGCAAAAACAAAAATAAAGCCAAGCGTAGACTAAGTAATGTTACAACTCCTGTTCAGTCCACATCAAAAAATAAGAAATCAGAAACTACCCTCGAAAATTCAGTTGATAATGACAGAAGCTGTTTAATTGAGCAGAATGAAAACAGTTTTTCCACAGCGACTAATAAAAAATCTCCAAGCTCTGTAAATAAAATTGTAGACAGCGGCTATGAAGTTACTACACAAGTTAAAAATGACACCGTTAAAAAGAAAGTTATTATAATTGCTGATCAACAAGGAAGAGGACTCCAAGAAATCTTTCAAAAATTAATAGGATCAGAATTTGACGTCTCATGCTTCTTTAAACCTCAAGCCCAAATGCCTGATATATTGCAATCGATAAGAAGTGAGATCGAATACTTATCAAAAAATGACTATGTTATAATATTAGGAGGAATTAATGACACAAGTCCTTACAAATTGCAAACAAGTCTTTATAAGTTCGTTGACTCCTTAAAATGTACGAACATACTAATTAGTGAAATACCATTCAATAAAACTTTAAATGAGTGTAAATTAAATTATGAATTGCGTTTTGTTTGTAGCAAATACAGTAATGTAACCTATGTAGACATGGACTATAGTAGATTCCGACCATATAAATATAAGCAATCAGAGTACAAATGTCGTTATTTATTAAGGGAAATATTGAAAATCGAATATAGGCTAAAAAAGAATACATTTTATAGTAAATTAGACAGATTCACCAATACTACAACGTCGGACAAAACTACTCAGACAGAAATATTTGAAAATTTGAAAATTAATGATGAAATAAATACTAATGGAAACAATCCAAAAACGCTTGATCCTCCAAAGTTTTTTCGTGTATAACAGCATATTCATTTTGCATCAAAATATAAATGGACTTTTAAATAAACTTGACGTATTTACAGTATCATTATATGACTTAGCCGATAAAGGGAAAACTGCCGATGTACTATGCTTTTCTGAACACAATATGACTTATTCGGACCTTAGTTTACTACATTTGCGTAATTATTCGTTGGCTACTTATTTCACACGAAAATCTAGGCACGGTGGTACATGTATATTGGTAAGGTATGGAATAAAATTTAAAGTGATTGACGAAGTTGGTAAACAAAGTGTATCGGGCGTTATTGAGTGTTGTGCTTTGGAACTTACTGATCATAAAATTATAGTTATATGCATTTACAGACCCCCCCACAACAAAGAAGTGAAAAATACGTTTGAAATATTTTTTAACAATTTAAATGTTGTCTTACAACTGTGCTCATCTAATACCAATAGAAAATTAATCATTTGTGGAGATTATAATATAGACCTATTAAAACAAACAAAATATTCAGAACAATTCACTTATTTACTACAAGGATTCAACCTTAAATTTCAATTCAAAGAACCGACACGTCTGAGCAGTTGCACCTGCATTGATAATATTATTCACAATGTACGAGGATGCCAGGGTGAAATAATAGAATTTGCAGTGTCTGACCACACGGCACAGCTATTAAAATGTCCTGTTAAAAAAACATGTTTATTGGATCATTGGTTCTGTACAAAACGCGATTATTCGAAAGAAAACATAATTAAATTTTGTAACTGTTTTAAAAATCTTACTTTTTCAGAAGTATACGACCAAAATGATCCAAATACAGCTTTTAATACTTTCTATGGATTGTTTGTATTGTTCTATAATTTATGCTTCCCCGAAATAAAAATAAAAATATCAACTAGGCAACGTCCTAAATGGATAAGTCGTGGTATTAAAGTTTGCAGTAAAAGAAAAAGAGATTTACTATGGAAATATAGATTGTCACCTTCAAACCTCAATAAAGATAAATTTAAAAAATTTTCAAAAAAATTTAAGAAGATTACTCAATTGACGCAAAAAGCACAAAATAATAATTTTATACATCTAGCAAAAAACAAATCCAAGGCTACATGGCAAGTAATAAATAGTTGTAAATTTAGAATACCTAAGGAAAGTATTATGCGAATAAAAATTGATAACAGGATATTAAATAACCCATCTGAAATTGCGCAAGCTTTTAACAATTTCTACATTGATCAAGTACAATATAATTGTTCAGTTAACACGGGGTCCCACTCATCTCTAAATAATACTTGTTCTTCCATGTTTATGCTTCCAACTTCTCCACAGGAGGTATATTATATTATAATGCAATTAAATAATACAACTAGCACCGGATATGATGGTATATGTACAAAAATAGTAAAGTCAGTTTCTAAATATATTGCTCCTATTTTAAGCCACTTAATTAATACGTGTATAGCAAATGGTAAATTTCCTGAAACATTGAAGGTAACAATTATCAAACCACTATTTAAAAAAGATGATGTTGAAAATATGGCCAGTTATAGACCGATAGCACTAGTGCCCATATTCTCAAAAGTTTTTGAAAAGGTGATATGTAAAAGAATTAATGACTATTTTGAAAAAAACAATTTATTTACTGACGAACAAAAAGGTTTTAGAAAAAATATGTCTATTGATATGGCCATTTATGAATTTTTAAATCTAGTAACGTCACGAGTAGATAAAAGACTGCCAGTATTAGCGTTATACATGGATATGTCCAAGGCATTTGACTACGTTGACCATGACATTTTGCTCAGGAAATTACACTCGTATGGCATAAGAGGTAACGTTTATGATCTTCTTGAATCTTACCTTAAGAACAGACAACAATTGACCGTTATAAATAGAATATGTAATTTAACTAAAACTGAAACAAACTACGAATCTAATTACAGAACTATAACACACGGAGTACCCCAAGGAAGCGTTCTCGGACCTTTATTATTTCTTATCTATATCAACGACTTCCCCACGTCTACAAATTACCCTATGATAATGTTTGCTGATGACAGTACAATAGTTTTTGATAATAATGAATATGACAAACTTGAATGTGACATAAACAATAATATAAAATCTGTAATAAATTGGTTACAATGTAATAATTTAAAAATTAATCTGGACAAAACTTTAATTATGAAATTTGGACAAAGAACAAACAATAAATTAAACCTAAATATAAGTTACAATGACATACGTATTGCTGAAACAAATAGTACAAAATTTCTAGGAATACATATACAAAATACATTATGTTGGGATATTCAAATAGAAAAAGTATGTAGTAAAGTTAATCAATATTCTTATGCTCTATATATGTTAAGAAAAACAGTCAGTAAATCAACGCTTCTAACTGCTTATCATGGACTTGTAGCGTCAACCTTGAGATATGGTATCATGTTTTGGGGTAATGCGACTGGGAAAGAAACTGTATTTATTGCACAAAAGCGGTGTGTTAGAGCTACCTGTAATCTGAAACAAACTGATAGTTGTAAACCTTTCTTTAAAAGCTTGAAGATACTAACGTTGCCTTGTTTATATATCTTTGAAACTGCTTTGTTCGTCAGACGTAACCTTTCAAAATTTTCGCAAGTAAGTAGCCTTCGTAGAGCTGATAAATTACATTTAGCCTCGTGCAAAACTGCAATGTTTCATAAAAGCATATTCGCAATGGCTCCAAAAGTTTATAATCAACTTCCTAAATATATAAAAGATTCTGACAATATTAATGTATTTAAGAAAAGACTGTTTATGTTCTTGACAGAAAAAATATATTATTCAATTGACTCTTTCCTTAATGACAAATCCAATAGTATTTAATTATTATTTTATTCTGATCCATGTTATGCTTGACTGTAGACATTTAAGTATTGACCTATTTTGAAAATCATTGTATTTTAAACTTTAATTAAGCCTGTATATGTTTGTATTCTTTCATTTCTATAAAATTTGTACACCGATATGGTAGGGCATAGAGATCATAAAAAATATTTTTTGTAACACCAATTGTAATAACCTATGTTCACAAATAAATAAATTTGAATTTGAATTTAAAATTTGAAAATGCCTTTTGACGTTAAATACGCCTTTGTGTGTCCAAAACCTGACCAAAATAATCTCATCAGCATTATCATCATCAGCCTATAAGTGCCCACTGTTGAGCTAAGGCCTCTTCTCACACAGAGAAGGTTTAAGCGGATTGGCGATGTCATCATTATCATGTCAGCCACAGGACGTCCACTACTGAACATAGGTCTCCCCCATTGACTTCCAGATAGGCCGGTTGGCGATGTCAATCATTAGAAACTATAAGTCCAGGTTTTCTCACCATGTTTTCCTTCACAGTATGTATATATATCTATCTATATGTCCCTCTATATTAACGAGACCTCTGAAGTATTTGGAAAAAGCACACAAGTATTTGCCGGGTTTAAAACCCGCACCCTTCGGTCCGCAAAAATGTATCGCAAATAGCACGTTAACAATAACAGTAAACGCATAACTCAACTACTCCTGGAGCAACAGTCCCAGTATTTTCATTCTGTTGATTTTGATATTGTCAGGAACAAGTTCTCATGAAAGAAAATTTTAGAAAATTAGAATGGGTACTTGGGAACACACTTTCAACACTTTTTTCCTAAAAAAGTACGAATCAAGGACCGGAATAGTTATTATACTTAACAAATAATGATATATCTGAGTAGTAATTTTATCTTATACCAAGTAAAGTTAATGTCCTTACTAAAGGTATATATTAAAAGTATCTAGTAGGTACTTTTGAATTAGTATACAATTACATCGCTGTCGATCGTAGTTGCACGTTACTAGCAGTTGCAGTCGTTACGACTAGTTGCACAACCGTCGGAGGCTGCATTTCGTATGTCAGATGACACGATTTGCTGTGACCACGCATAGATATAGATAGAAGGTTCATTATGTTATATATCAGTTAGCTTCGAGCACCTAGCTTCACTTACGAATAGGTTGATAGACTATTATTATATTTTGATGATTCAAAAATACCTATTTATGGTTTAGTATAAATGATTTTAAATTTTACCTTTTAAAAAAAAACGTTGCCTGCACTGCAATTTTCAATGGGTGCGGTTATAAACATACAATTTCACAAACACATGGCACCTAGACCCGGAACAACAATTTGTGAATCACACAAAGAGTTGTTCCGTGCGAAAATCGAACCCGGGACACGATGCACGGCAGCCAGTTGCCCAGCCATTGCATAGCCCACCAACAGTGCAATCAAACTGCCTCAGTCAAACTTTCTTTGTCACCGGTTTTGTAAGTCCATCCATTTAAAAGGAGTTAAAACTTGACATACGCACAATAATTCACGAACCCAAGGTCCCACTCGGTAGCCACTCCTATTAACGCTCAACCGACACGTTAATATGCCAACGTTTGGAATACAAAGACCTTTTTAAAAATAGATCGGCATTGTCCAATGTACGCTCCTTAAAAAGCTAACGAACGCAATAGAAATGGAACACAATGCCTTTTCAATTACATACTTAAATGCATGCGTACACACATAAATTGATAGCTTTATGATTGGCGTTGAGTTGAATAGGTTCTTAAGTTCGGCCCTATTGTGGATTCAGATGCAATAATGTATCGCAGCCATAGCCTGGAGCAAATAGAACAGGAATGGGGTAGTTTCCAGTCAGTTAAGTAAAAGCCTGACACTCCTCTCGTCCTACCCAGCGTGGAAGTAGTCCTTTGATGATGTTACATTAAAAAAATACACAGGATCTTAAGTACAATTCCTGAGGTCAGTATAAGTTCCCAAGATTAACTGTTATGCTGTCAACGTCTGTTAAAAGACTTCCTCCCCCATATCATGTACGGGTATTATTTTCATAATATGACAATCGCAAAGTATAAGTTACTTACATTATTTTTGTTGTTTGTGCAAGCGTTAATAATTCATCGCTGCCCAACTTGTAGCTGAAGAAGGAATTGTAAGAGCCTGCCTCTCACTCCTCCCACCCCATCTAGAATGAGAGAAGAAATCTAAGAATTTTCTCTCTTAAAAAATTACTTACTTTATTTCAGACTCCATGAAATTGATAATGAAACACATCTTCGAATCTCTTGTTCTAAAAAATACATTTAGGGAAAATCATCAAATTAGTCCTCTCGCCCAGGGTAACGCGAAAGGGATTGTCAGACGCTTACTGACTAATAACTCCTCCGTTACTTCTTCTACTACAGCTGGGGCTGGGGCTGCGGCGCCTTATTGAGCTTAAACCGCAACACTGAGACATTTCACCACTCCAAATCAATTTTATTCTCTATCAACATTCTGTTACACATTTTTATAAATCAGTCCGATGTCACAATCAAACGAGAAAATTCCACAATTTCTTTCACATTCACGACCGCATACGAGATTCACCTTGACCGACCACAGTTTACGGCATAATTTAAAAGACTGGTCAAACTGGTATTACTGTTGATTGCCGGCTTATTGTCACATCTGCAAGCCATATATTCGTTACAAGGTCGGCAGCGGTTGGTAGTTGGCAAACAATACGCAGGCCGCCGGAATTATTCCATAATTGTTGCCTAATATTAATATTTATAAATAAGATCTGTGTTTTGATTTGTTATTTTTAAATTACGTTTATTTATAACTAGCTAATCTCGCTAGGCTCCTTGGCTCCTACAGATCGTAGCGTGATATTTTATTGCCTAGAGTCTTACTCGATAAATGGACTAACAAACACAAAAAGAATTGTTTAATTCCAGCCAGTGGTTCCAGAGATTAGCGCGTTCAAAAAAACAAACAAACTTTACAGCTTTATAATATTAATATATTATATACTATATATTACTTTAAGTATCGAAAACCATTTTGTATTATCGGTTATACGCATTCGATCATGCACGACTCGTTTCAAACCACAATTGGGCCTCACATTCACTTTATTTGTTTAAAAAAAAAAAAAAATACGCGTCGAATTGAGAACCTCCTCCTTTTTTGAAGTCGGTTAATAAAATGTGTTTATTAGGAATATTCTGTGTTGGTTTCTTTTCCCCATTGTCTTAACCAAATATTTCTATGATTACAGCGGAAGATTTTACAAGATGTCGGCAGAAGGACTCCAAATTGAACGAGTGCCTCAAAATGGCCGTCCCTGACGCGCTCCGGAGGATGAAAAAAGGTAAGAATACATCCCAAAAAAAGCGTGTAAGTGAGGTTACCGGAGGCCAATCCCTCCCAAAGGATGGGGAGGGCCATCCCTTCTCAATCCTTAAATATCCAAAACCCTTATCCCTAAAAGCCGCAACGCAATCGTAACTCGTTTGGTGTAGGTGCCCATGGGCGGTGCTGATTGCTTACCATCAGGTAATCCGTTTGCTCGTTTGCTGACCTATTCCATAAAAAAGCATATTTTGATAGTCATATTTTAATAAAGTATATTTTTTTATTATTGATAGTAAATATTCTCTTAGTCAACAATAATATTAATTGCGACCTAATAAGAGCCAATTTTTAGTGAAGCATGCTAGTTTTTATTTTGAGTGAGGTTACCGGAGACCGATACCTTTCCCATTCCCTGAACCTTAACCCCACTCAAAGCACCAAAAAGGACGCAACGCACTCGTAACTCCTTTAGTGCTGCGGGTGTAAATGGGTGGCGCTGATTGCTCACTGTCATTTGTCGTTCTAATGTAGGTATAAAAGAACAACAATTATTACATTTTTATTATAACTTTCGAGAGACATTCTAAATTAAATATTATGTTTTCGGCTTACTCAATATATATATCATATATAATAATTTCGTGTCGCGGAATGCTGCTCGAGTCGAGTCGAGTATCTCGTCAAATTATTACGTGATTAAGCCGAAAACATAATAATTAACAATGATTACATAAATATGATATATTTTTCTATTAACACAAAACTCTGTAATTGTACATAACCTCCAAAAAAAGCTAATTTCTTCCGCGGAACTGTGTAATTGTACTTAAAAATCTAATTCGGTAATAGAAACACGCAATGTTACCGAATTGATTGACGAACTGTGTTACGTACTTACCTATCGATGATTTAACAGCAAAATGTGGGCATTCGTGAACAACGCACGTGTTTAACTATTTACAATTACAACAACTTTACCGTTTCCGCATTTTTGTTTACGGAAAGTAAGAGCGTACGAAGATCTGATGTGGCAATTTATTAAATAGAAAATTTGCATGCGACATGCTAGATATTAGTTAAGTTTGAATTAAATTAATTTGCTGCTTGCTCCATAAAAATACATTTTTATTTTTAAGGAATAAACGATCAAACATTTCGCCTGATGATAAGCAATTAACGCTACCCATGGATACACGCATCACTAAAGCATAAAATAGTTAAAATATTGACGGATTTGGGGATAGGGGTTATGGAAGAATAAGGATAGGACCTTTGGTAACCTTAAGTTTCTCCAAAGTTAAGCATTATTTTAAGTGCGATTGTTAAAAAAAATGACGTATTAAAAAGCCAAAACAATGATTTTTTTATCCAGGAAACATCAATTCGTTCTATCTAGAAAATTATGGCGTAATCAATTTTACAGAAAACAAGATAATTCTTTAAGCAAACCATCTGATAGGTTTCTTTATTCAATCTAATATATTCTGCTACATCAAATCCAACCATCTGTGAGGTTTTTGTATTTAATATATTTTACCTTATAATGTTTCTAGGAATCCCATCTCTATCAGTGCCTCCGATGGAGCCGCTGCACGTGAACAGCATCAACGTGGACTCCGGCTCAGGACCTGTCGTCATCACACAGATGTACAAGAACATCAAACTCCACGGTCTCACTAATACTTTGCTGACTTTGTACAAGTGAGTTCCTTCATAATCATCATCTAATTGACGATGACTTAAGTATTTTTCTGGGGCGCTACTACAGGGCTGATGTTCACCCGGGGTTGCGGGTCAAGCGCAATGAGGCACTGCCGTCTCGGCCTAAAGCAGGAGAAGGAACGAATAGTTTTTGTCAGTAAGAGTTTGACAGTCTCTCTCGCCTTGCTATGGGCGGGAGAAATCATTTGTTGATTTCCCCTTGACAAGAAAGCTTCCTGTGTCGGTGGGTAGTTTAAAATTTTATATAAAAACCACTATAGGGGCTTTTGGACGTCAAACTAAATTTTTACATCAAAAAGTTCAACTTTATGGGTCAGTCTGACGGTCTGTCCTCCTTCATTTTTGTTATATTTAGAACAAGATCTACATTATAACAACTAAATATTTTTTATCAATACTTATTTCAAATTTCTGTTCAATAAACATCAAGAAATACTGTTTTTAGATGCACTCAAAGTTAATCTCTGTTAGCAAGTACATGTGTGGATCGAGAGATCTTTTCGAAAAAGTCTATCAATCTCAACCAAATTTTACACAAACGTAATTACGTATGATATTGTCAATTTTCCAGGGCTGATCTCAAAAACTACAGACTCAGGACCGATTCTATAACTCCTAAAATGGAGTTTATTGCCGACTACATTATGAGGGGCAGGATCCTACTACTGCCTATCCAAGGAAAAGGTGTTGCTAACATCACTATGGGTGAGTAGCGCCATCTACTATCGAGTAGTGGAACTAAATTTTACAGCCCGCTAGAGTAGTGAATAATAGAATATTAGTGAACCCAATTCGATTTTCTTTGTTACTAAATTATTTTTTGAATATAATTTATAAAAATTTGCCATTTTCAAAACATACCGCCTTTAATTTTAATGGCAAAAATTAGAGCATAATTTTAAAATGGCATTTTTTCGCTTTTACTCTACCGTTCACTGAATATTTTCATTTCAGTTTTGATATCATTTTATCAATCTTAATCTTTATTGAGTATTTATTTCAATAAATAAAAAGTTATGTAATAATATTCTTTCTAAGTTGAACCATCAAGACAGATTTACGTCATACCCAAAATCACCTAACTGTGCATCAACAAATTTTACTTCTTCCAAACCGCTGTTTTCAGTGAACCTTGTGGTGAAACACGATCTGATTGGGGAGCCGGTGGTGAGAGACGGCGAGACCTACATGCACATCAAGGACTACAGGGTCAAGTTCATCCCGCAGAAGGTCGTGCTTTACTTCTCCAACCTCTTCAACGGGGATAAGGTCCTTGGTGATAACATGAACGAGTGAGTCACATTCTTTCTGATTCTTTTCTGAAAAACGTACTTTTGTATTACCTGATAGTAAGGGATTGGCGCCGCCCGTGGACTACACTAGAGGAGTTTCCAAGCGGTTTGTAATTTTTCTTTGCAGGCTTTTTAGGGGTTAGGGTTTTGGGGATTTAGGAGTTGGGAAAGGGAAGGATTAAACTCCGGTAGCCACACTCACAGCGAAAAACATTACGCTGTGTTTGCTCTTCATTTGAGCCGGCTCATTAGTACAGAAGTATGGCTCTTCCACCGTTACCTGTATCTTTATTTCCACCTCCTATTGGGATGCATAGGGTGGGTAGTGGTGGTCTATATCGCCCCTCGTGCTGACTACTAAATATGAGGTCGTTGGCCAATTCAAGGATATTTTTAAATATTTTAGTAACAATGTCTATGGGAAAAGTTCAACTCATTAATGGGACTTTAGTATATATTATGGTACCATGTTAAAAGAATCTAGTTTGTGCCATAATTAACTTAATTTTCCACTTTACCTAACGCAGATATTAAAATGTGATTTTTACATTACAGATTCCTGAACTCCAATTCCGACCTAGTCTTCAACGAACTGAAGGAATCCTATGAGAAGTCACTAAGCTCTGTGTTTCAGAATGTCACTAACGAGATATTTGATAGAGTGCCAATGAACAAAATATTCCTCGAAGATTAATCTGTACCTACATCAAAGTAGCAAGACTAAAGGGCTAACGTTTCTGCGCTCGCTAGATGGCGTTATAGTAGCATTACGACCTATTTATCCAATCACTATACCTGTCCGAAAATATATACATTATTTATTGGAAAAACAGGACCTTACGCTACATAAGCGCCATCTGGTGAACACAAAAACTTTACCCCTCATTGATAGCTACAATAATTAGTTCGTAAAACATTCCATAAGCGAGGGACACAAATAATACACTACACTTAGGTATTTGTGGTATTTATTGAAGCTGCTTTAATTAGACTTCGTTAGTATAAGTAGGTATATAAGTGTAAAATAATATAATTATAAATAAGTTACAAATAAATAAATAAGTAAAATTAATTATAAAAACTATGTATAAGTAAAAATAATTTTATAAAAATCATGCCGTGTTTCCTTTTCCGTCAGTCCCAGCGTTTTTCATTAAATTTATTCGAGCTTGAAGGTACATTAGTGTCATTAAATCTTCTTGTGGCCAGATTTTTTCTATTATTTGAGATAAGCGCCATCTCTGAAGTATTACTGGAAGCGTTGATGGTGGGAAGTTTTTATTGGTTGTTGTAAGATGGGTTCCCTGTCTATTTTGGTAGGTTGTCGCTCGTTCAGTTCCACGTCTCTCATCTCTCTTTCCATTTGCAATATTTGTGCATTCTTCATACAACGCGCCTTGCAAAAAGCTTCGTTTATAATAATCACTGAAAACATTTTTGGTTCAGTTACTCAACAGTAGATGGCAGGTTACTACATTACGCTTTAAAAGAATATAATGAATTCTACAGTATTTACTACTCCAAATATTTATGAACCTATCTTTCATCTAACTGCATATTAACTATAAAATAATATAATAATCCTACTAACATATCCCCACCAAGAGCAGATATATTATAAGTCCGAGAATAAGAGCATCGTACTCCATTTTTACAAAATCTGGAAAGAAATAAGTCTAAATACAATCCATTGAAAATTGAAACAAAGAACTAAGTACTACAATACATATTACTTTGATAGAAATATGTTAATAGTGAAAAATATCTTCGCAAATATGAAACAGATTACATTTAGCCAAATTATTAGACAAACAGGGAGAGAAAATAATTATATTATTAATTTACTACAGAGATAGTTTTTGATTGTCTGGCTACTGTTATCTTTGCATCACATAAAGGTTCGACTGGCAGAGAATGCCTGTGGCATTAGGTCCATCTTGTACACAGATTTATGTTCAAATTTCTAAATAAATAAATCAGTTATTGTTTATAAAACAATTAAGTATATTTAATTATTTAACAAAATTATTCTATCGTTTTCTTTATATGTGATAGAAGGGCAAACGAGGATCATTGGTAAGCAATCAGTGCCGCCCATGGTCACCCGCAACAACAGAAAAGTTACGAGTGCGTTGCCGACCTTTTGGGGATTAGGGTTTTGGAGATTTAGGCATTGGGGAGGGGAAGGATTGGGTCTCCGGCATCACACTCACACGGTGAAACACAATACTGTGGTTGTTTCACGCCGGCTTTCTGTGAGGCCGTGGTATCACTCCGGTCGAGCCGACCCATTCGTGCAGAAGCATGGCTCTCCCACACTTCGTTGTATTAAAAAAGGTCTATAAATAAGCAATAACTTACCAGCAACCACTGTTAAGAGTAGGTCTGGGTCTCGTGGCGCGTATCAGCTCAAAAATCGATATAAAAAACGCAAATGTTATAATTATGAAGCAAACAGTTTCCCAATAATGTGCTAATATGTATAATATTATTGAATCGTTATCGTCCTCGCTCATACTTATTCTGAATTACTGGAGCTGGAAGACAAAGTACAATGATTAAATCAAAGAGGAATTGTTAATTCACTATTACACTAAAAATTATTTCATGTCTAAAAACATGGAAGCTGCTATATAATATATAATCTTTCAAAACCGCTGCACCTCCTATAAGCCAGGATCTACAGTAGAAACAACCGTGAAAACACCGGAACACTGAAGTCCGGCGCGTCCCAGGGACATTAATTATGGACTTATGGATCCCGTAACAAAATAAATCAGAAGATATTTGAGAAAAATCTAAATAGTTTCCACTTTCCTAGGTTAATTTAATCCAGGAGACAGAATGACTTAAGCCTTAAAGGCACAAAAGATACTGTACAACTGGGAGGAGCCCATGCAGTCACCAAACACTACGGAAAATTTACTATTATAAGTGTAACAAGGGCACGGACCCCGAGTCCGTGGAGATTGTAAATGATCAATTATAAAAAAAGTGCACACATAGGTCCCATACCTATGTGTGAGCTGCTATACTTCCAGTTCCATATAGTTTCCAGTGATAGGTATGGCAAAAACGCCTAAACGCATGAAAATCAATTCTACATTCTATATTCCATTCTCATAACATTTCATAATGTCCTTTTTTATGATTATCTAGTGCTCTTTGGAATTCTTCTGTAAACCTAATGCACATGTAAACTTTTTTATGTGCTCACATGAACTAGGATTCGTTAGTCCATGCTAACGAAAACTATTTAACAATTCCTCTCAGCAGAAGAAGCAGTCTTAATCTGATGCTATTGCAAACCATAGTATCCTATACTTTGTAATTGAATATAATTACAGAACGAATGCAAATTCTAATAAAGATTATAATTATATCAATGCTACATGCCCAATGCATTCAGCCATAAATAGGTAAGTAAAGCTGAAATTTCTTTGCATAATCATCAACGACTACTTCATTCATCCTCGCTGTTTATAAGCTGTCTCCTTACTGCATCTTCTCATAAGACCTCCTAAAAATGTTACCTTCCTTCCTAGTTTAAAAGTAAGGCAGGTAAACTTACAAACATCCTCTGCCCCGCCTGGTAATTCGAAGCAGTTCCCGTAGTGACAGAAATGTGGCAAACAACACAATTAGAAAGAACACCGTCTGCCAACAATGTACAATAAGGACGGCAGATGTGAACATAGGAATCATCAGGATGATTTATGGAGTCATCTGGTGACGGTGGAACACGGCTGACGCCTAACCTTGGCCTGGTGGCGGGACTGACAGGATCAAATGACAGACGTCGTCATTTGGCAGCGTATTTTTCTTATTTCAGAGTAGTGTAGTCAGTGTTTTCTTTTTTAAATATAGGTTTTAATTCTTCGTATTATGTTCTGAGGACGGTATAGGATTAATGGTATACGAGCATGTGGTACCTGATGGCAAGCAATTGGCATCTCTCATGGACTCCTACAATATTGAAAGGGTAAGAAAGTCTGTTGCCGTCCTTCTGGTGGATAAGGATTTGAGTATTGAGGATTATGGGATTATAATGATGTGATTGGGCCAAGTAAGAACTAAGCAGTATTGTTGTTGAAATATGGTCTAGGAAAATTTACTCCAGTTAGTTTTGTCTAGTTAGTTAATTTTCCATATACTCTTCAAATCAGAGAAATGTGAATTTCATGATCATTATCATCATCACCAGCCAGAAGACATCCACTACTGGATAAAGGCCCCCTTAGTCCTCCACGTCATACGACTAGTTACCGCCTGCATCCATTGGCTCCTTGCGACTCTAACAATGTCTTCGGTCCACCTAGCGAGAGACTGCAGGAGGTCTGCCCACGCTCGAGTACTATTCGGGCCCATTGACCGTCCGTCCTTCGAGCGACGTGGCCGAATTTAAATTTGCTGTGTGCCTTTTAACTTCATGTTCTGTATTTAGAAAAAAGGTGTTTAATAAGCAAATAAATAATAAAAAAATTAAGATAAACTTATCGTTTATTCCGTGAATAATAACAGATTTCTATGGCATAGTCACTGGTAACGTTACGTCGAAGAAATTGTGTATACTAACGTAAATCTTAGCCTCTAGACCTCTAAACATATTTATATTATCACAAAAAAATATAACAATTATGGAAAAAAAATAGAAGCCCATTTTGTATTATTTTTTCATAAATATATTTTTTTATGATAGTATAAACATGTTTGTACATAAATTGTAATGTTAATGGACATTTCTTTTTGATATACTTAGGTACATAATTGTAATAAGATAATACATACATTTCTTATATACTTAAACTGCTAATTGGAAACGTCCATTTTGAGTCATCTGTTTACGAATTCAAAATCATTATTCGAAATAAATTATAAAAAAAAATAAACCAAATAGTTTTTTAAAACCTATTTATTTATTATTTGAAGTAAACAGATGACATTGTTTGAAGGTTTGAGCTTTATAATCAGGTTGTAGGTTTCAGAAGTAATATTTATAAATTATAAACTATAATAGCACAGTATATGTATGTAAAAATATTGTATACTTGTTAGTATGCAACAAAACTGATCGGTAGCGTGTGGAGCCTTGACATTTAATCTTAAGCATAGCATTACAACATATAAGTAACATTTGTGACATCTTAATAAGGGTCTGACATAGGACCTTATGATAGAAATCTTAAAGATATCTTAATTATAATTACTTCAATCATTAATTTAATTAATATTAAATTATCTATGACAACGATAGAAGTATTATTTTTTTTCATTTTAGCCACATGTTTTAGTTTTTAGATGTAAATGAAATAAAACTGTGGACTAAAATGTCGATGTCAATCTACAGCTGTTTTTTCATACTACACTTTGAAACGGACGGTTGTATGGCAACTAGTGACATCTAGTGGTGTTTCTATGAATTAAGAACGGTGCAAAAATATCTCTTCTTTTATTTCAAGTATACTATATTATGAGGTATAAAAATGGATGTCTTTTGTCGAATATTTTTTTTTTGTATTTTTTGCCATATTACCTTTTATTTTTTTATATAAAATGCTACAAGTTCGAAGGCTATTTCTTTTATTTAAAAACACTACAAATTTTATAAGCTCTACCCCTCAGAAACTATACAAAATGAGATTACTTTTAAACAAAAATTGCTATATATCCCGGCTTTTGGAATGATATTCTCGTTAAATGCATAATTTTTAATGTCGAATAAATCTATTAATACATAATAATTTCCATTTTTTTATTAGTAGGTAATATATTACCGGGAAGTTACAAAAAAAAACTTAACCAAAATCTTAAAAATAACTTACAACTAAAACTTGTCATTTTGTAAAATAAAACGTACCTGGGTACTGATCTCATTATTTCTATTAATAATATTCTATTATTTCTTATTATTAATAGTAATTATCAGAATGTGGTTATTAGAAGTCTGTGATAAACGATTGTGCTTACCATTATTCAATGAAATTTTTATTTTATATAATAATTATTATGATTATCAATCTAATGATTTCTAAATACTCGTTAATGGGTACACTTTGATCCAAATTGTGAAAAAAAATATATTATGTAGGCCAAGTTTTGCTATTGCTTAGCTAACTTAATTCTTATTAACATTGTAAAATCGCTTGTGATCGCAATTAACCAAAAATAATTATATTAACAATAACTAAACAACAAAAAGCTAACATTTTATTGCTTAGCACCATATTTAACCGACTTTTAATAAGAATCGAGTGCTGTATTTTACATTTTCCAAAATTTAATTCAATTTATTTAAATAATCTACAAATTTTTTGTCGCCGATCTTTGCATATTCTATAAATTATCCATAAATTGCCAGCCTTAGTTCTTTAAAAGTCGGTTCATAAGCAAATGTATGGAAAAAAATATAAATTCATAATGGCTGATGTTACCCATTTAATTTGTTAAAAATTGTTAGTACGAATTTTCTAATCGACAATTAGTACTAAGTTACAATTCTAGAATCGTCATTGTGTGGATTACACCGTTCTAACTAAAGATCTAGCTAATGCGTGGTGTAATCTGCTTGACTGCTAGCCACGTAAGTCGAAGCCGTGTGGAAGCTATCTCGAACAACGTCAGCCTAGCTTAGTCTTTCACAATCATTTATGACCTACAGATGTAAGCATCTTAGTAAGACTGTCTAGATAGCTCGTCCGAGACCGCTTGCATTGTCTAATCCATATAATCTTAGCCCTTATCGCTACATACACAAAGATATGCGATACTAAAGTCCATAATATGTTTCTCCGTCCTAAAATATCACACTCAAAGCCATATCGGCTGCCTTTCTTCACGAACCAACAATTTGTTTTGACCTATCTGCACAAACTAAACACTAGCATAAATAGTTCAATTGTCACTGGTTAGTGTGTCCACACTATCTCCTGATTCCTGTCATTGGAATTGTGATGTGGATGTGGACCTTCTGCAGCCAATAGAGACTGGCGCCGGTATCCGAGACGGTCCATTCCTTTGGTCTTTTCTAGGAGCAGCCAACTGCCTAGTGCTAGTTGACCTTTCTAATTTGCCATCAGACATTACCCAGGCTGATGTGAAGTCAGCATAGTCTGAGTCCTTAGAGCTAGTTCTAGAAAGAGAGTCGTCTCCCTTTGAGTATGTCCTAATAATCTCCTTCATTTTTTCTAAAACTGTTGCGTCATCTTTCGCGCTCTCTGTTGATCTTAAGATCTGCTCTAATAAAGGACTCAAAGGTTTTTGATTCGGTGGGGACCTAAGAGTAGCACTACTGGCTCTGAGTGGAGAGTTCCTCTTGAAAGCTTCAGTCTGAGGAGCCTTGGCCTTCATTTTTGGAGATTTATTCGGATTATCAAAAGTGTCAGCTCCTATGGTTGGCCTGGACTTTACTTTGGCCTGGACGGGTGCTGTGCGTCCGCTCCAAGTGTTTCTGGCAGTTGGCGGCAATTTCGGCGTTAGTTTTGGGGATGTCTGCACTGGGTTTGCGGTATGTTTGGGGCTGGGTGTATTTCCCCGGCTGGGTGTACGATTCCTGACAGGAGAGTGTGGTATCCGACTGGCCTGTCGGCTTCTAATCGTCTTTGTGGGAGACTGAGAAGCTTCTCGAGTAACTCGAAGGCTCTTGCTGGGAGAATCGTTGCTTTCAGTGACGACTGCTCGGTCGGGACTGCTTCTATTTGACTTTTCTTCTATGGAGCTGGGCTTCCTGCCTCCGTAGAAGGTGTCGGAGAAGTCAGTCTTACGGAGACCAGTGTTTAGGCTCACGTGGTCGTCCACTCGTTCGTTCTTGTCCATGTGACAGCCATCGTCTTGGTCGAGACGCTCTGGAAATAGAGAAAATGGTATTTGAGAAAGAGAAGAACAATATTATTAATAGAGGAAGGTTTATTTATGTAGATTTGATTTGTTTTATAGTTGATTAAAGTTACGTATCAATGTGAACATGTCATTGCCATTGTGGTGAAAATTAGCAATTCAAACATTTAGCCATAATTGTCAACAGCCATTTAGCGATTGTAACTGGATCTAGACCTGATTATAGCCATCATACCTTTTAGAAAAATATTATGACACCTAGTTAATGGGTGGTATTTATTCAGGCGTATAATTAAAGGTAACGAGACAGGCATTCTCATTCATAGCCCTTTGGGCGATAAAAACAGCATCTAATTTACAATGACCATGTTTAGAAGATAATAACAGTTAGATTAAGTTAATAATTCTGTCCATACTGGGCTGTATCCGTTACCGTTTATGGTCAAGCGCGGTCGTGCCGAGGACTTCCCTCTTCCGCGAAACTTTGCCGACTTACGTTTTATTTTATAACATTTTCTGCAAACTAAAGTCTACTATATGTTGGTGTACGAAATTGTATCAAGATCTATACAACAGCAGCTTCTGTGTGAACCCTGTCAATAAATGACATAGTTTTAAAATATTTTTTAAGGAGGATTAAAAGTCATTTTTTAATTCTCGTCCTGGACGGGGCGAAAGCGAGTGATCTACTCTTACTGATTAAAAACTACAATGTTCCTTTTTCTGCACCAGCCCAAGACGTCTGTACCTTATAATCTTATGTACAAACGTACAATACCATAAGTAGAACTTACGATTTTTGTCATAAGTATCGCTACATAGTATAAAACAAAGTCGCTTTCTCTATCCCTTTGTCCCTATGTTTGCTTTTGCATGTTGGCAGATATTGATGCGGTTTTTTCTAATAGATAAAGCATGGGCGGGTTGCTATTAAATTATATAAGTATTGGAAAACATGGTGCCAACTCATAGAAAAACTGTCTTATAAAGATAAGCAGTCCAAAGGTAACTACCAAATAAACATAACAGCAATATAGAAAGAAAATATAAGGCATCCGGTGATAATGTCGATAAACAATAGGCAATCAATATATGTAGTTGGTTGAAAAACTTCAATAAAGTTTATCTTTTCGCTCATTTTCACTTCGTCACATGTGACCAATGTGTCTGATAGGAAACAAAACAGGTGTCGATGTACGTGACTCGAACTCGACGAAAGAAATGCCAATAATATCTAAGTATAACCGAAGAAAATTATTTCAAAGAAAATATTTGTACTTTCTTGTGAACCGTGTTTTGGCAGAACAGAAGAATCTACTCTTTCATCAAGTCGACTAAGGGGCTTCATTTGACAAAGATCTTGCAGTAACGCTTATAATAAATCTGAAAGTTTTCTGAAAGTGTTAACTGTGATCTTCAATCTCCTCATTATACGTGGAGATTATAAAAGTACCAATGGACTATTCCTGACGATTTATGAGGATCTCAGAACTTAACATCAATGAGTATTTTTAAAGCAGCGAAAAAACCTTCAACTCCTATTACTAGTTTTATTTACATACTCAGTAACATTGATATCATATGATTAAATAAAACGTATTTCGCACCTATTTCAAGTCACGTGTTGCAAGCACGCCATATGTATAGACAAAATCACTTTTAAGTGTACATACAAACACCAGCTGCACATCAAGCTACTGTTGAGTCTCTTCGAAGAATTTTCAACTTTATCACTGGATGATAAAGTTGAAGTTGAAGTTAGGAGTATTCGCCAATTTGGGGTAGCTTGATAAGCTGCTGTACGTGACAGTGTGTGAAGTTGTCGTTAGAGATCATAATTATAGCATTATTGAGGTGACAGTTACAACGTTGTTATAAGGAACTATTTAGCGTGGACATGTTTTGAATTGATTGGCACTTTCAGACATAAATGGGGTTAAAATGTGAACCCGAGTATTACAAGCTAGACAATTATAATTTGTGAAACACAACGACCGAGTTTTCTATACGGGATACAAATAATACAACTATAACCTACAAATATATCCTAAAAAAAGCGTTGGGAATTTTCTTGGAACGGGGTAGTTTTAGTCAGTGAGGGTCTGGCACTCTTTCTCATTGATACCCAAAGTGATAAACATAACAGAATCTTCTTAAGTTGATCTTTTAACATACTTATTTATCATTGCCTTTAAATAATGGGCTACCTCTGAAATCCTGATTTAAAGATTACAGTTTATAAGACTGACCTAGTGCTTTTCAAGTATAGTCCTTTAACCCACTTTCACTATACCATAGGAAAGGGTAGAGTCTTTCGGAATCGGACCTATTTTTGAAAACAGGAACCAACCCACAGTTTGAGTGAAATGGAGTTTAGTACTTAAATGACGTTCAAATAACGTATTCTATCTTTTTAAAAACTAATGGTACCTTTTTATTTGTTGTCAAATAGCTACTTACAGGGTACATCAAAATAAGTGTTTAGGAACTTTGATCAGCTCGGTGGAATTTAACTTCTCTCGAATCTAAATGACCTCCAAGGATCTAATGACTTGAAAATATAGATCCCATACAGTTCTATAACGAATTAGCAAAGGACCAGTCTAGTTAAATTTACAAACGTAATAATTGGTCCTTCTGTCCGCGCCCACATGCGTAACATTTTGTTATAACAATGTTGCCACTGCCATCTTTGGCGGAATGTCGTTCGCAATTGTGGGATAAGTAGGGGTCCAGGTGACTAACGTGTGGGCTTGTGTCGACTCACTTGTGTTTTGACCTTTAATGGGCGGATTGTTATGAAGTCTGTTTTATTCTAACGCCTAAACTGCTGTGCTGATTTTAATCGGTTATTGGTGGTGAGATTGATAACAAAAAAAATATCTATGATTATAGTCTACTTATTGTGAAAGAAAACTAGTTTTTTATGTGAAACGACGGCAAACGGCTGATGGTGAGCAATCAGCACCGCTCATGGATACCCGCAACACATGAGGAGTTAAGACCGTATGGGGATTAGGGTTTTGGAGATTTATAGATTAGGGAGGGATTAGGGGAGGAGAAGGACGGGGCGTCCACTAACCTCACACATATGGCGCTACACAACGCTGTGGTTTTCTATTAGTATTATTCCGATCGAGTCGACCCATTTGTTCTGTTGGGATCACCGCCACTTAGAAATTGAAATGGCTGACAAGTTTCATAAAAGGGTTTAGTCTTAATAATTTCAGTTTTTCTATTTTCTATGTTGAAAGATAATGTTTATTAGTTTATAGTATAGTGTATATCTCTTGTTAGAAGCAATGACTTTAGATAATCAATATTCCAACTATCGTGTTCTAATCGGAGAGGGATTAAAACTATTATGTGTCTATAATAAATATTCATAATTTCCTTATAAATTTGACGGCTAAAGAATTCCTACGAAAAATGTCAGTACATTGAGTACAAGTTTGCGAAAGATAAATTTTTATTAGTTTGTAAGAATTTGCTAATTAGTGAAACTATTGGTTTGACTTTTTTTGACTGGCAAAACACTGCAACTCCTGTAAGCCAGGTTCTTCAGTAGATACGACCATGAAAACAATGAAGCACTGAAGGCGTTACAGAGAAAAATGTAGAACTGTATAACGAAAACGCCTCCACCCCACGTCTGATAGGCCTTTTCATCATCATCATCATCATCATCATCATCATCATCATCATCATCATCATCAGCCTGTTGTCGTCCACTGCTGGACATAGGCCCCAATTGCACGCCACTGAGGTTGATGTTCAGCTCTTCTCATCCAACCACTGCCAGCCACCCTGCGGATGTAGTCAGTCCACCTAGCTGGAGGGCGCCCTACACTACGATAGGCCTTTTATTGATTACAAATAGGTAAGAGCCTGCAGTTGCTTCTCTGGTCTGATCAAGGCATACCCGGGTCATAACGTAATGTTTATAATTATGTTATGTTATTAGAATAGATAACATCGCCCTTGTTAATTACAATTATTTGATAACACTAATTGCAAATGCTTGTAACATGAGATTAACTTGGTATTATCACATGATCGAAGTGTGAAATTTTAATTATAATTGAATGCTTTTTCTAAAACAATTATTGTATTGTGACGAAATTAATTTATACATATAAAAATGGCACATCATACTACTCGTTATTAATATTTTGTTTTTAGATTTCCAGTTTTATCGTTTTGTAGTGAAATTTAAAATCGTTTGGACTGTTCGAGAAGCTTGATGAGCTAGTACTGTTATGAATCTAAATATATAAAACTCAAAGGTGACTGATATAGTGATCTATCAACGCACAGCCCAAACCACTGAACGGATCGGAGTGAAATTTGACATTTGCTAAGAAAGGATTTTGATTAACTTTACCCCCAACGAGAGCGAAGCCGCAAGCAAAAGCTAGTGTTACAATATAGTAATCTATGCAGAATAAATGTGTATAATTTTCTCAGAAAGAGAAGTGTCGTTGATATACCTACATTTTTCTTAGAAATAAAGAAGATAATAATTTTAGTTTACTTTAATATAACTTTTTAATGAAACATGGTATGATGGAACACGCTGATCTCGGGAACGACTGGTTCTAATTTGAAAAAATATTGTGTTTTGGATAGTCGCTTGATGTTTTCGAGTTGTTCGAGTTCGATGTTATCTATGAAGAAGACTATAATGGCTATGGCTATAAACATCACGCTGATACCCAGTGAGTGAAACCATGTGAGAGTAGCTAGTATAAATACAGAATTATAAGCATCTTAACTTCATAGAAGCTATAGCTCTAGAAGAATATTCCAGAATAAATGACACACTGTTATAACCTAACCAAACTAGGCGCCAATAAAATAGCAACTACGATCACTAAAGGTAAACTTAATTAAAGCGATATGACGAACTCTGACCATTACGATTACTGTGACAAACATGAATTATCATAATTGGATGGAGGCCTATCAGATTCAGCTGGGGTTGCAGGATTAGCCTAATGAGGTACCGCGAACTCGGCTTAAAGCTCCTCGCTCCGTTGTTTCTCCTGCTAGTCAGTTAGAGTTTGACACTCCCTCTCGCCTTTCCCTGAGATAAGTTATTTGATGTCTTTCCAGTCTCTCAAATCTGTTTCTCAGGTAGGTCTACTACACCCACAACAAGAGTATTGGTGGTAATAAAATCTATGCTTTTGCCACCGTCATTATACAGCCAAATTAATATAAATGACGTAATATTAATTATTATTATTAAATAATAATGAATGGGCACGCAAAAGACGTTGCTTATCATTCATTACAGTGTAGGACAACCATTTTGGTTGTTCAAGGACCACCATTGTTTTACATGCGCAAATTTGACGTAAATGTTATAGTGTTGTTGACCGCTTGAACATTTGGTTGTGTCGGAACCTTGTCTTGACACAATATTTTAACCCAATTTAGGAGAAAATTTGGAAGCTTCCTTAATCAAAAAGAAAGTATTTTAGGATATATCCTAGGCTACCGCAGTGCACAAATCTCAAGGTGTGACTGCAAAACCTAACGAATGATTTTGATGTGAAAGGGCGACAAATAAGTTTTTTTTCTGTAATAGATCGCCAAACGAGCAGACGGATTACCTAATGGTAAGCAATCAGCGCCGCCCATGGACACTCGCAACGGAGAAGTTACGAGTGCGTTGCCGACCTTTTAGGGATTAGGGATTTGGAGATTTAGGGATTGGAGGAGGGGAAGGATTGGGCTTCCGGTAACCTCACTCACGGAGCGAAACACAACGCTGTGGTTGTTTCACGCCGGTTTCCTGTGAGGCCGTGGTATCACTCCGGTCGAGCCGACCCATTCGTCCCGAAGCCTGGCTCTCCCACACTTAAAAGATACCGCATTACCTCATGGTAAGCAATCAACGCCGCCACTTATAACACCAGAGGAGTTACGACTGCGTTCCGGCCTTTTTGGGGATTAGGATTCGAATTTGTAGGTCTACAGGACTAAGCCTCCGAATATCTCACTCACACCATACAAAAGATGTAAGTATAACTAAATTCTACAAGGATCAAAGGTCAAAATTATTTTAATCAATTACAGGCACTTTTGAATGTCATACAAATCTTCAAGACAAAACGTATCAGTCTGTCGGTCAGTCCCCTTAGTAAATCTATCTGCTCGTTCCAAAGTGTAGATTCATATGGAGAAGAACGAGCAAGAAACTCCATGGTTACTCTTTTTAAATCAGTTTCATATATAGATTCTACGGTACCTATACATAATGATCAATTGCTCATAGCAATACTATTTATAAAATAAATGAAAAGAATGTCTTTTATCTATGATATCATTAGCAATAATAAACCGACAACCGATGGAATGTGACTTATATACAATATCTATCTTGTATGTGTGAATGTCACTAGTGTTGCGCTGTAATGTGTTTATGTATGTACAGTCGAAACTAGTCCTTAGCCATTCTATACTTAAATTGAATTTTGTGTACAATGAGACCAAAACTTGGCTTTCTTAAATTCGTCTAATAAATAAATGATAATTAACAATAACCTATAGGAAGTGGTTCACAAAGACTGTATTTTGTTTTATTTTAAATTCTAGATGTTTTGATTTAAGTATGGAAGAGCCATGCTTCGGCACGAATGGATACCTCGACCGAAGTGATACCATGGACTTACAGAAAACTGGCGTGAAACATGCACAGCATTATGTTATGTTGGAGGCCCAATCCTTCCCCTTCCCCAATCCATATATCCCCAAAATCTTAATCCCTTAAAGATCGACAACGCACTCGTATCTTTTTCATTGTTGCGGGTGTCCATGGGCAGAACTGATTGCTTACCATCAGGTAATCCGTAAGCCCGTTTGCCAACTTATACAATAAAAAATAATGTTTTATTAACTTACTTGTGTTTTTATTTAGAAAACAAAAACAAATCTTCTTTAGTTTTTAAATGGCAGATGTTTTAGAGTGGTATAATATCTATCATGAGACATACGTACTTAGTTTATGGAATTTATCTATGTAGTATGCTCATGAATAAGGGTCGGGACCCCTGTGACTTGAATTTAGTCGAGTTTTTTCCAGTTACTTCAGTAGAGTAAGTCATTATTTTAGGGCAAATTTTTCAATAATCAGAAATGTTATTTGAGGAATAAAATTGTTGCTGTCACTGTCGTATACAAACATTCTGACGCGACAGCATCATTATTAATCCCCAGCTAACTTGTATCCTACCATTGAAAAAAAAATTATTATTAAAAAAACAAAATACCCGACTGCACACTAAAAAAAGAGTAAAACAAGCCCCACAATACAAATTTACTGAATATAATTTATAAATGTTGATGGAAAGCATCGCAGGCGGGGACCAACAGAGGCTTATTTATAGTCATTTCTGTTGTGCACCATTTAGCAGAATTTTCGTTGGTGGCGGTCAAGGTGGTCCCCGCCGGCGGTGGCACACGCATAAGCGTGTGCCCGCATTCGGGCTGTATACTCGAGCATATCCCCCTCCGCACCGCGCCGCGCGCCGCATGCCAGGCCACGCCCTATCTTTTTGCTTGCTAACGCATGAGTTGCTTTGCGTTGACGCAGAATTAACATGGTCCCGTGGGAATTTTGAGAAAAAACGTATCCTATATTAATTACTCCCGTGATTGAAATGAATCTAATGATACCGCATACATATTTTTTTAAAGGGAAATTTAGAAAAAATATTATTATGTCTTTATCCCGTGGGACTTTTAGGATAAAATGTATCCTATGACACTCCCGTAATCAAGACAAATCTAACGATACCTCATACATCAAAATCCATCAAGCCGTTTAGGCTACAGGAGGTCACAAAGGAAAAGACATACATACATACTTACATACACTCGAAAAACATTACCCTCCTTCTTTGGCAGTCGGGTAAAAACAGGCCTTAATGAATTTAGATTCGATGTATCATTGTTCACTCGAAGCCAATAAGTTAAGATTTTTAGTTAGTAGTTAAATTGTTTTTCTAATTGGCCAAGTACTCATAATGATGACTGTACTCCAAGTATGTGGACGTTCGCCATATTTGAGAGCTGACTGGTATAATAAAGAATGTGTAAACACAGGTCACATCTGTGGGACTAATGTCTATTGTACATTTTGTTTTATGTGATTGGTCGGCAAACGATCAATCTGAATACCTGATAGTAAGCAATCAGCGCCATCCATGGACACCCGCAACGACGGAGGAGTTACGAGTGTGTTGTCGACGGTTTGAGGATTAGGGATTTGGAGATTTTGGGAATGAGGAGGGATTGGGGGAGGGTAAGGATTGGGTCTAACTTCTTTTGTAGTTATTTTTATAGTAGTAGTAGTTAGTACTTTCAAATCTTCTGGTTTAGCGGGTGTGTGCTAGTACCGCAAACAAACAAAAGAAACAGAGATATCACCTGATGGTAAGCCATTGGCACCGCCTAAAGACATCCGCAACCTTAATAAATACACGTGTGTAGTTGGTCCATATACATACAACAAGTGATATATGGACTGCGACTGGAGCTGCACATACCTACTTAATACTAGGGAGCCACGACCACAATGATATGTCAACTACCTCAACATCACTACATAGTATATAACAAAGTCGATTTCTCTGTCCCTAAATCCCTATGTACGCTTAAATCTTTAAAACTACGCAACGGATATTGATGCGGTTTTCTTAATACATAGATAGAATGATTGAAGATGAAGGTTTATTTGTATAAAAATATAAGTATTGTATACGTGGAAAGCCAGGGCGGTAGTACACTAAATATAGTAAATCAATTGACTACTAGTTTAGCCGTTCATTCAGTGAGGACACTACAATTTAACGGTACGCTGCTACCAGTTGCGATAATAATTGCAGGATGGTCGCAAATTATTGGAGGCAGCGATTGTGGTCTAATTTATTAGTTACTACAATTTTTTTGTTGTACGGTTCAGTCTTGGGCGACTTTAAAATATTGTGGTTCAATAATCTGATAAGAAGTTTTTTTTAGTTTTTAGTTACTTTTATGCTTTTAGATACTTTCAGTAGGTACGCTACTTAACGGGGTTGCGGGGTAAGCGCAATGAGGCACCGCGACCTCGACCCAGAGCAGGAGAAGAAACAGGTTTTTAGTCAGTAAGAGTCTGACACTCCCTCCCGCCCGCCGCCCTGGGTGGGAGAAGTCATTTGATGATTTTTCCCTCACAAAAAAAAACCTGTACAGTTTCATTCACATTCTCGTGTATACCTAAACCTATCCAAATGTGCAATTTGAACCAGTAACCATTGAAACTTACTAAGTACTAACGGATAATTCTATAATAAGGTGTTAAAAAAGGTTGTTTGTTTTAATAATAAACTAATAGACTTTTCCAAATAAAGGCACTTTTGAACCTAAAACAAAGATTTAAAGACAAAAAGTCAGTCCCCTTAGTGAAGCTATTTACTCGTTCCAAAGTGTAGATTCCAATGTTTTTTCATACCTACTTTTTATTTAATAGGATAAAAAAATTATAAAAAATAGGTACAATAAATTTACCAAAATCGCTACCTCTTTTGCTTTGTACCGCGGTACAAGTGCACATATTATTCGTTCAGGTTGCACGTCAGTTACTGTTGGCGGTAATGTTTCAATAACAAACAATGACTCTTGCTGAAACTTGCACAACGCTATGCAAATACAGCATATAACATATACATACCTACAGCATATAACATACAGAGGAGAGTGTCTGTCAACACGAGTATTACACAATTATGTCTGCTCATGTAATTTCTTGCAGTTTTTTTGGAAGAAAGTTTTCAGTTGATATAATGTAGAACTAATACATAATAAAAATAATGTTAACATTGAAAATTGTATATTAACTAGCTACCCGTCCCGGCTTTGCATGGGTGCAACTTTGTCCACCATTAAATGGCATCAAAAACCGTTGTGTAGTTTGAAAGATTTAAGCATACCTAGGATATAGGAACAAACAACACGACTTAGTTTTATAGAATAGAATAGAATAGAATAGAATTCTTTATTTGCAAATATGTTGTATAGTATGAAGTATATGTTGTATAGTATCTTTATGTTGTATAGTATGAAGTAATGTGAATGCGGTAAACTATTCCATTTTTCAGTATAATGATGACGATTAACATAGACGATAACAGAGTGATCCATCACTTGAAGTCACAGGTCCAATATAAAGGCAATCAATATTTATATCAATGTCACATCCACTTTATAACTAATTAAACCTAACTAGGTAATATTAGCGCTCGTCCCAGATTCTAGACTACAGTGCAAAGCTCCTATTTGAATTAGGTCTTGAAACTGATATTAGTACGTCCTAGAATTTGAAATATGTATATATTTTCATAACGTTGCTAAATTTTTCAAACAAGCAATTTTGAACCCTATGTCACTTTAAGAGACACCATGGATTGTCAATTTGAGTGCACGTCACACAAATGCTGCTGTAAGGATCCCGATGAAACTCAAGTATATAATTTTATAACCCTGTTTTCAAGAGATATCCTATTATGTTAGCACACAACTAAATACTAATAAACCACTTCAAATAGTAAAATAACACTTACCATTAAACTCTGCGTCTTCAATCGAGTTCTGGCTATGCAACGAATATCTGTTCGTAGTCTTCGTCGAAGGGGATCCTTGTGTAGACCCGGCCACCACACCCAGACTCCTGTACCCTTCATCAGACACCTCAGATCCATTGTCAGAAGCGCTCTCAGCTGCAGGAGCTGGAGAAACTGGCCTAGGGCTCTTATTCCTAATCCCATGAGGAGTAGGGACTAAATGGTTAGAAGTCACAATCTTGGTCCTTCGATCCGGGGAGGATGATTTTCTTGTAGGACTGATTGCCCTTGGAGCCAAGTGCCTCCTGCTTGGAGAAGCAGCTCTGTCCAAGTCTCCCAAATAAGGCAGGCTTGTCGGAGCGTCACTGAGTCTGTGATTGGATAAATAGTGTCCAGACTTCGGTTCTTCGTTGTATATTTTGGAGTTGTATTGGAGAGACATGGGTTCGTAACTCTTTGGCTCAGTTTTGGTGTAGGGCAGGGATGTCGGGCCAGGGTCTGGTCTTTCGTAGGTGACGGTAGCGCCGGCCAGGTCATGCTTGGGGCGGGCGAGACGAGCTGAGAGGGAGGTGCGGTGCTGGGCACGGCATCTGCAAGGGTCGTGCTTGTCCAGATAGTGGGCGAGGGTATCCCAACCACCTCCGACGCGAACCATCACGTGGGAGCGGAGAATCTGTGGAAAAAAATACAAAATTGGAATAAATAAATTTGATTATCAATTTATCCTTAGTAAATAGTTGTTAAATAATATCACCTTAACTCAAAACTAAACTGACAAAAAATTGAAGTGCCGAGTTCAAATCTGCGGTCAGAAAGCTTATACATAGTTGCGATTCATTTCACACACTTCAAAAAGATCTCATTATCATTTACTAACATGAAAACAAATCTTTACTGCAATATCCTAGTTCCAATTCGCGGTCAATTTCAACAACTGCTTCATAAATAAAGCGCGCTGTGTGGCAGCTCTTACTTTGAAGTAGCCACTACTAATAGATCTACAGTAATAGAGAGTGCATTCAATTTGGAACCCGATCCCATGCTTGAACTTAAAGAGCATGGAGCCGTTGTAGACCACTTTATATCAGACCACATGGCCCAGACAAAATGACCATCATAACTTGAACCTTCAAGTACTCGTTTATTAGAAATTCCAAATAAAGATTCGCTGATACCGTGGGAATGCTGCCTTGATAGTCCCAATCAATACAAGTCTGGTGACCTCGATCCGCCTTCATTTAGTTCTTAGCCTTGCATCCCTTAATATGGATCGATAGATAAGATCCAATACAAACTGACCCCTCCCTTCTAAACACTTGTTCCTAATTCGAGGTCTAACTAAATTTGGATCTGAAAGATAATCCAGTGTAAACTGACCTGCCTCCTAATATAAATTATTTGAAACGCGAAGTCAGTTTTCAATGGCAGCAATAAGGTCGAAAGTCGTTTTCTACAATGAGACGTCCATTCGATTTGACCAAACAAGGAATCGAATAGAATGAATCATAGATACGTCGCCAAAGGAATTGGAACACTATTAGTGTGACCTTAAAAGTGAAGCTTGTTTGGCGCTAATGGTTGTGTGAATATCGTTTTTATTTTTCATTAAAAGGCGCTTGAGAGTCTATTTTTAGTGCAAATTAATGCAATGCTTGTGTTTGATACTTGTGCGGACTCATTGGCAATGTTTTGATATTTGAATGAAAATATAATATGTTTGTTTTGATGCCATGTTGACATACAATTACATATATTTGTATTGTCATCGATTCTCTTATTATTATCATAACGCGGAAGTTTGTCAAAAAAAAAACTATATTCATCCTGTTTGAAATTGCTGAATACGAAGCCAAAAAAATATGAAATTTGGAGAGCCATAATCTGAATAAATTAATAGAAATAAAGAGGGACTCAAAGGTAAATCAATAACATTATAAAATTCACGATTTAAAAATTCCATAAAGACTGAGCTTTTTTAAACTTTTCCACGAAACCCTATCATACCGTCTAAATTTCTTACTCTTTTTATCTTTTTAATAGTTTCTACCAAGACATTTTCTTCACCAACGACATTAGCATCAGAAAATCTGTCTTTACGTACACTTGCGTCTGAATATGGAGCACAATGTTTATTTATCTGCCTCACTCTCCTTGCTACTTCATTCAGGTTAACCAAACGTGTTGGATCCTTTGAGTTGCATTGTTGACTGTTTCGTAATATTGTTGCAACAGATCAGTGCACGCGCAGGCGTCCTTTGGCCACTGAGTTATGGTATTTGCATTTAGAACGTCATTCTGTGACAGAATTATTATTCTTAGTGCTGTTGCTTTTAGTATTTTGGTCTTTAGAGCATTTTGTGCTTTGACAACATTCTGATCTTCAGTGGTAAAATTAGTAATGTTTATTTAATCGAAATATTTATCACGATTAGGCTCACGAATGGTACTTAAGTTTACATCAACAATAATTTAATGATTCTCAGAATAGGTCTCTTTATAACCTCTCAATAATATCTCAGAATAATCAGATTAAATCGTCGTCGTCGGTACCAGAGTGTATTTGCAAAACACTTCTGTTCATATTTTAGTTTTGCACAAGAACATCGCTATAGCACTTGACAAACAAAACGTAATAAACGTCAAACAATTCCCCAAGTCATGTGCCTTAATGGTGTTGTGTCTAGACAGGAAATCTCATTTAGACCTACATCGGGAACAGCTTAATTGATTCAACCCTACCAGACTCACTTGGGAGTTGTCGTTCTTTATTTTTCATTTTGTTACTTTATTGGTTTTGTTTGTTTGGGTATTCGTTGTATCTTTACTGTTCTTCGTTGGTGTATATTTCTTTAAGTATGCTTACTGAAAGCTATAGAAACTAGATACTTGGGCTAAGATTGGCTAAGATGAGAACTAAAAGCTAATAGAATTATGAAAATGAAACTTACCCTGACGAAAATCAGCAACCTCGTGTCACCAATCCTGTATTTTCCCTCGGACACTCTCACCATCGGGAATTGAGTGGGACAGGAACACCTCTCCACGAGGTCTCTAACCCTCTCGTCTAAGCTTCTTAAATCATTAGTCACCAGTTGCGGCTGAGGCCCTGAAGGTACCAGTCCAAGGGCTGAATCATCAGGCCGTAACTCTTCTCCTGCCAACTCTCTTTCTATCTGCCTCTCCATTTGCACCAACAAAGGAGCTGGCATGCCAAGCACTGCTCCTTTTCTTGCAACTTCTAGAAGACAAAGTACGACATGCTTTTCGTTCTTTCTGAGGCAAAGGTCATCAGTTTCGAAAAGAAGGCATTCGAGGATACCCAGGGCTTTGCGACACCAGTCGATAAAGTTGGAGAGGTTGTCTCTGGCGAAAAATGTGCCGGCTTTGGCTGCGGGGAGCATATTGACAGGAGGTCGGGTGCGGAGTGCCCTGGCCAGTGTGAGGGCATCTTCTGATTCTGGCTGAGGAGAGTCGAGGATCAAACGAGCTGAATCACGTACTGCGTTGGCGTGCTGCAACAAAAAGAAAATAATATTGTTAAAAGATTATTAATGGAAGTATAAATTAATGAAAGTACCAGCTGCTTTTAAGAGACTGTTATGATAAAGTTTCTTTTATCGTTTTATTGGGATCTGCTTTATTAGTCGGCTGTCATGCACAATTCGACAAGTGTGATATTATTCCACTAAAAATATTTTTTTGCTATTTGCTAATATAGAATTCATTTTTTACGCAATTTCAATGTTTTTATGTACATACATCACCATCCAACCCGACCTTGTCTTCATAAAAACTGAAGTTTATTTAAACAAATGAAACAATATGTGAAATAATAAAACTTGCAACGTCTTTGTAAATATTGTCTGTCTGCAAATAAAACGTATCGATCTTCTTGTCAGTCTGTCCTTGTATATACACGGTTATATTTGAAACTAGACCGACAGTATTGAAGGTCATATGTTTTGGTTGGCTTGTATTTAGGTCTTCTCCCCTTCTTCCCACAGGAAGTGATGGTAATAAATAACTGTATTAAATTCAATTAGATGCTATTCAAAATAATATATGTCAAGGCATT
The DNA here is from genome assembly GCA_902829305.4 of Spodoptera exigua. Taxonomy (NCBI): domain Eukaryota; kingdom Metazoa; phylum Arthropoda; class Insecta; order Lepidoptera; family Noctuidae; genus Spodoptera; species Spodoptera exigua. Next base: position 681,611 of record LR824623.2, read on the forward strand.
TATGGACAAAGCTATGCATTATATTTGGACACTTGTGCTTGTTATCGCATATGGGATACTTTTATCTGATGGGATACTCTCTTGAGAATGGGGGTTTTGGATAGTATAACTTAAACGACAAAAATGTGAATTTATCAGAATAATCCAATTTAATGATGACATTACACTTAGTAATTTTTTTAGTCAGAATTCAAAACAGATTCAAGTATGTTTGATATGAAAACTACGTATAATAATTCCAAAACTACTCATTAACCTCAAGTAGTAGACGGTACTAATTAAGATTTTCAAACGTTTCGCGTGTCAAGCAAACATAACAAACTTGTTGATAATAAAAGCAAATAATTGGAGCTGATCTTAATCAATAGAAATATTTATTCAGTGGCTTTATTTGGGCATTTATACTTTAATAATTGGTTATGTGGCGACAGCAACTTTTTTTTTTTGTAATAGGTCGGCAAACGGGCTGACGGATTACCTGATGGTAAGGAATCAGCGCCGCCCATGGACTCTTACAACGGAGGAGTTACGACTGCGTTGCCGAACTTTTAGGGATTAGGGTAATGGAGATTTAGGGACTGGGGGGGGGGGGGGGTTGGGCAGGAGAAGGATTGGGCCTCCGGTAACCTCACTCACACGGCGAAACACATCGCTGTGGATATTTCACGCCGATTTCCTATGAGATCGTGGTATCATTCTGTTGGTCTATTCGTGCTGAAGCAGACCTCTCCTGTAATTTGTGGTGAATATAAAAAAGGGAAATTACACTGTCGCCAGCTTTTGGTGCTATCTTCAATACCCTAGCTGATTACCATAATGAGACAAAAGTCTTTGGCTGTAACTTTAACTGAAAATACATAATATGTCAACACAACCTGCCTTATTACGGAATGATTCTAAACTATTCGTTATTGCGGTATCCACTCAAGAACTCATTATTATTAAATCGATAAGCTATCGAGCAATTGTTCAAGGCGTTTAAAGGTCATGAGGTTTCTAGCATAGACCTTATCTTATTAGGATCGCTGGCTCTGGCCTGGCATAATGTTATGTTTATAGTTTATGTGCTAAGTGGCGCCATAGTGGTCATAATGTTGTTTTAAGTAATTTACTTAGACTAAGTTGTTTTAATTTATGTATCAATTCGTTTGTTTACATAAGAAATTTACACCCTCAACTCATAGTGGCAGTTTCTTGACGGTTTTTTTTTTGTAATAGGATAGCAAACGAGCGTAAAGGGTTACATGATGGAAAGCAATCGGCATTTTCAATTTAATCCCGCAAAACCAGAGGCCTTACGAGTGTGTTACCGGCATTTCGGGGATTGGAGTTTCGGAGATTTAGGGATTGGGGGAGGGGAAGAAAGATTGGGTTTTGGGTAACCTCAGTCACACGGCGAAACACAACGCTGTGGTTATTTCACGCCAATTTTCTTTTAGGCCGGGGTATTAATTCGGTCAATCAGAGCTATTACGTACCGAAGCATGATTCTTTCACAATTATGCTCTCTACAACTAAAATATAGTTATGAGATGCAACAATTTCATTTTCAATGCTGCATTTTAGCAAAATTTTATGTATGCGTACTCAGGGTAATTTAACAATTGCTTAAGTAATCCAGTCTTAGCTATTAGACAAACAGGAATTGTTAAAGTGATCGCGATAACTTCGTCTTCAGGTTTTCCAATACTAACCTAAAAATAAAAACTATGTTGATTGGCAGACTCCTTACAAAAAAAACATACATTTGCCTTCTCCTGCTCCAACAACAGATAAACAGAACAAAAAATACACAATTCAACCCTTAATTGACTTTACCTAGGAGCAAAATGAGACGAAACCACGCGTCAATCTTAGTATACCCAATCAGAGACCTGACATCGATAGACAAATAAATCAAAGTTGCCTGTCAAACAGTTTTTATGCAAATCAACCGATGGCCAGTGTGCATATTAGATGTAAATTATCAATAATTACATGGCTCAGAGCTAAGCGCCATTTACCAAGTGTTTTATCACATTGTAACATGGCCATTACGTATAATGGGGTAGGCAGTAATGCTACGTGTTTGTACATTTCATTTTATTTTGTCTAAGAACTAGTTTTTATATCGATTTAGGTGTTATAGGCGATTAATCACTGACTTACGTTGTAGAAAAACATCGTGAAGGAACCTTTTTTTGGATAAAATCATCAAATATGACTTCTGTTGAGGGTAAGGCGAGAGGGAGTGTCAGACTCTTACTGACTAAAACTCACACCATTCTTTCTCCTGCTCCAGGTTGAGGACACCTGGTCTCTAAATTTCTTGTTATACATAAGTTAAGTAAAGTCAGTCCAAATCGCCAATCCGCCTTGACTAAGCCTTGTGATGAATGTTCATTTCTTTTTTTCCAGTGGATTTCGAAACTTTTCTTTTACGCACTATACAGTGGCCGAAAAATCTTCTTAACTCTCTTTTTATATGTAAAAATCTTCAAAAATAATAATTATTCGGAAATAATAGGTTGCGTGTGCTTTTCAAAAATATTTTTATAAACAAACATTCTTTATAATTAAAACGTTTAATTTTCAAAAGCTTAAATAGCTGACAGCGACATAACCAACCTATAACTTTTAAGACGCTAACTGTATAAATTAAATTTATTACAATAATTACATCAATCGATCTTAGTCCACTTGTTTTTGCGTCACACATAAACCAAATCGTTTCAAATAATATGTACCTATATAATTATTGTGTCGGCGAATGATGGCTACCTGTCTACATACCATTGAGATGAATTATATCTTAATGTTTCTTAATTATTATAGCTTAGATCGCCAAAGGAAATTTAACTAATTGTACGGATGTACGGTTAGCGCGGTGGCTGGGCAACTGGCTACCACGCAACGTGTCGCGATTTCGATGTCCACACGGAACAACTCTTTGTTAGATCCACAGATTGTTGTTCCGGCTTAGGGTGTGATGTGTATGTGAATTTGTATGTTTGTAAACGCACCGAGAAAATCCTAGTGTGGAGCAACGTTTTTATATACTTATAAAAAAAACTAAATCAAATTTTTGAGTTATTTTGTCGTAAATATTGCAAAAATGTAATGTAATTCTCGTATCTATGAAGCCTTTTAAGAAGGAGTACCTATGCGCGTTTCTTGGTTCTTAGGTCTTATCGGTTCGGAAATATAGCAGCGAAAAATCATTCCAAAGTTATTATAACTGTGCTGGGCAGATCGTGTCGTGAAAATCGCACAGTTCTTCACTACCAACCATCTATATGGAGTGTAATTGTTTTACCTACATTGTAGGGAATAAAACAAACAATACTTAACATGATGTGTATAAAACTGACATCTCTAAACTTTACCTACCAACATGTATTAACTTAAATCAACGAACATTTAAGCGAAATAATTTATTACGAGTTTTGCAACTTACTTAGCCAATATTTTCAGCCTCCACTGCCTAGATTAACGAAAGTAAAATGCGGATATGTTAATTAATATATTGACGCGGCCATTTTATATGGAGGACGAGGCCCGCTCTGCCTACACGCTTAAAGCGAAATATTTTATTTCACTTAGAACTGATTTTTCAATAGTCAGATAAATGTTATCTGAGGAATAAAATTGTTTCTGTCACTGTTTTATACAAACATTCTGACGCGACAGCATAATAGTTATTCCCCAGGTAACTTTTATCTAGCCATTGAAAAATCTGCCCATAAAAAACTATTTCGAACTCGTATGAAATGACTCTGTTTTACCAAATTTATTAGTAATATTGCGAACATACAAAAACCATGTTTCATCAATCTGTATGTTAGAACTAAGCTCAAAAACTACTGTTCTATTTTTCGTATTGTTTTTATCGAATGCTTGAAGAAGGATCGTAGGTGGATAACAGACCTGAAAGGTGTTGGAAAAAAAGTTGTGTGATACAGTTACGTCATTTGCCGAACTGAGTCTTAAAGAACATATATTATTAAGTTATGGTTTATTAAAATGTTTATTGTTTTAAATGAGTGCTTGAGACTTTTTATAGGTTTTATCGAGCAAGTTGGGAAATGTTCGGTTTGTTCCACTTTCATCCGTCTAAAGTATCTTTTTTTTTAATGTATACATATTAATTCGAATTAATTATTTTATTTTAAAATAGCCACGACGATAAAAGCTAAGTATATTTTTTATAATTTTTGCGACTTCCTGCAGATGTTTAGTAAAAAAAACTATTTCTCGAGTTCCAAACTATGTCTGTACCAAATTTTACAGAAATGAGTTCAGTAGTTTATGCGTGAAGAAAAGACAGACCGACAGACAGAGTTACTTTCGCATTTATAATATTAGTTTGGATTAATAACCTGAACAAGTTACTCTATTGTTAAAATGTCTATCCATCAATGTATTTTAGGTAAGACGTTCATTCAGGGTTGCGGATATAAGCACAATAATGTAAGGTGGCTCCAGCCTGGAGTAGGAGAAGAAACGAAGGGGTTTTTAGTCAGAAGGTGTCTGACACTCCCTCTTGTCCCTCAGTCATTGCATGGTTTTCCTCTGTCAAAAAATTACTGAAGTTACAGAATTTCATAATCGTATCCTACACGCTCGCCAATTGATCAATTCTTACTTTGATACCTTTTCAATAAACAATTTGGGCTACTATCAAAGAATGGCTTATGAACCATACCTAATACGATTTACGCTGAATAAAAACTCTTTTTTTGAGGTGGAACAGCAAACGACAAATTACCTGATGGTAAGCAATCAGCGCCGTCCATAAACATCCGCAACAACAAAGGAGCTACAAGTATCTACGTTGCCGAACTTTTAGGGATTAGGGTTTTGGAGATTTAGGGATTGGGTATTCCGTAACCTCACTCACAAAACTTTGGTTGATTCACGTCGGTTTTCTTTGACACCGGTTAAGCCGACCCATTTGTGGCAAAGCATGACCCTCCCTGACTTCAAAAAAAACTTTTTCTTTAAAAAAAAAAAGATCCAACTTCATTGGTCCAGTATAGTTCACGATATTGATTCTTATAATGAAGCAGTTAATACCAAGGCCTGCCTACCCACAGCCCGCTTATTAACTATATGTTTACCTGTATATTATTTTTAATTTCATGTTGGCGTAATTACATGTTGTAATTTTTTTATTTTTTTTTACTCATAATTATCGATTTCGCTAAGGAAGTCATTGTAACTTAGTGCTTATTAAGTTTAAAGTTTTGGCTACTGTTCAACTTGAGTTAAGTGTAGGAAGAAAATGATTGTATATATTGTTACGTTATAAGTCCACATACGAACAGATGGATTACCTGATGGTAAGCAATCAGCACCGCCCTTGGACACCCACAATAACAGAAGACTTAGGAGTGAGTTACCGACCTTTTGGGGATTAGGGATTTGTAGATTTAAGGACTGGGGAGGGATGCACATGAACCACACTCACACGGCGAAACAATTATACCTTCCCCAATCACTAAATTTCCGAAACCCTAATCCCTAAAAGACCGGCAACGGATTTATAACTTCTCTGGCGTTACGGATGTCAATGGACGGCGCCGATTGCTTACCATCAGGTATAAGTCTGCTCGTTTGCATTATCATATTAACAAAATTACTCATGTCACAAGTTTTAAGATTAATCATACCTACAAGTATGTTCTTAAAAGGCGCTAACGTCATGAATAAAATACCTTTAGTATTTTTTTTTTCATAATCTTGTTCAATGATCTCATGATAACGTCAGAACAGGTGATAAAATCCTGATTAATTTTGCTCCATTCATCTTTTTGTTATTCACAGAATCATATACCTAAGCTTGGAATGAAAAAATAACAAGGTTTCAAATTCGTAAAAATAACATTTGATTGTCAAAGCGAATGACTGCATAAGTCATATAAGTATTAGTACCAATTCGTCTCTTAATACAAGCGACTAGTTGAAAATTTTAAAAACACCGTGTCAAAAGATATATGGTGTCAGATGATGATACTGTCATACCCCGAGAATAGTGTGGGAGAGCCATGCTCGGCACAAATGGGCCACCCTAAGATAACCGGCATAAAACAATTACAACGTTATGTTCGTCCTCCTTCCATCCTTCCCCAATCCCTAAATCTTCTAAACCCTAAACCTCAAAAATCCTGTGATGCACTGAAAATAGTCCTGGTGATGATGGTGTCTACGGGTAGCGTCGATTGTTTGTCCCATTAATTAGGCAATGCGTGTGCTCGTATTCCATAAAAAAAAAAACAGAATTCATACATTAAACGAATCCTTGGTTCAAACTCTATCACCATTTTTTTTTCTAAACCCAAAATTAGTACAAGCAATAGAAAACAAAACGCTTAACAAACTAAACATCACACTCGAAGCAACCCACATAGATTATGATAGCAAGCCACGAAATGTGATGATTCATTTAATACACGATAAACATTTTATAACGACACTACCGTTATCATATGAACAATAAGGTGAAACATCAAGAAATAAATTTCCTTTTGAAGATAACTTAGTCATTGGGAAAGTGGTAAAGAATTTTAATATCAGAGTTGAAGAGAGAAAATCTGGTTATGATGAATCAGAGTCAGGGGATGATGATGAGTATGATATAAGTTTTGTAGTTTAGCAAGAGAAAGTGTTTAAAATTCACATTAACTTTTTTGAATAGCATTACAGAGAATCCTGAAACATCCTTATCTTGTAGATAAGGATGCTTCAAATCACTTCGCTGATAGCGAGATATTATTTACAGTACCTAACTCATCATTAACTGTATGTGTAATACACGAAGATACATAGCTTATGTAGTTAATCAAAATCTATGAGATAGTCAGAATGAATAAGGCCGTTAAGCTATCAAGCTAGTTGTTTGGGCTTATTTTTCGAAAACACCAAATGAAAAATTTCTGGTCACCAACATCACGAACTACATTTCAAAACAATGTATGCAGCAACAACAAACTAAATGAAGATATGACGAAAGATCCAATAAACAAGCTACAAATACAACACAAAGATGTGAAAATGAATGAAACAGCTGATGTTAATAAGAAAAGACCAAAATTAAATGAACGATGAGCATCCCACGTTGGATAGTAACCGTAACTGTGTAAGGTTTAGTAAGAGGTTGCGTCAGTCCACCATTTATCGGCACACGTCGATTCTAATCATCCATTGTGAGACAAACTTAATCAATTAGTTCAAGGTTTCACACCTACAACATTAGAACTGGTAAAATGAAAACAAGACGTTTGTTCGGTGGTAAAAGTGTGTATGCTTCAACTTCTATTGCATTATTTCTAAAAAAGAAGGCCGTATTCAAGTCTTAGTCAAATTCCATGAGACTATAATATGTGTCATACTCATTCAAGATCAGACTTCGACGAAGACATAATCTTTTATTTTTCTGTATATCTACTGTTTCACTATCATTAACCGTTTACGAATACCCGTAATTATCATACTGACCTACGGTAATGACCTAATTAAATGCCATGCCATGTCGGTGACTTCCGTGCAATGCGATACTCTGTGGTTTCCATTTCCTCTTTTTATAATTACAACCATTACACGGACGAGTTGGCTTTAATATTTACTAACCGCAGATTAACATCTACTAATTAGTTAATTAATGTAAATTAAATTTACATAAATTAAGAAGTATACGAGTAAGCGAAAAAGACAACACAGAAGACAATTTTGGTACTTGCTTGTAAAACTTGTGTGAAAATGAGTGTGAAAGAAAAAAATAGTGAAAAAGTCTAAGGTAATTGTAAAACAAGCAGTAAAAGAAAACCAGTCTAAGATGCATCTAACAGATAACACACAAACCACAACACTCGACGATGAAGATCACAATTTTATCACACATTAAACAATCAAACTGAATATTCCACTAACAAGCATACTTGTATTGCGTTTAATCAAAGTCACATCTTGCATATTTTTAATTAACATTTCTGAGTCAGAGCCTGCGTGCATCGTAAACAACTCTTCATGCCTTGCAGAGTTTATCGCCACAGATAAATTGTCACATTAAACACATCAGATACATTTGCATGAAGCGATACGTACACTTGACTCAATAAAGGTTCGATACTCCGGCGGACAAACCGGAAAGGTACGAGGTTCAAGGCTAACTGACGCTTTTTAGTTTTACTCTCGTTCGAGTGAAATTTTTATCGCGCACTCACTTTTCTTAGCAGAATTCTAGTTTGGAGTTGTCAATGATATTTTTAGGATCTTAGTTTTCAAGTATGACACTTAAATGGCATTGTTTACGGAAAGATATCGAAGGTTGATATTTCGAAAGTTATTTTGTATAAGTATATAATATTTCCTGAATGTACTAGTTTTTTTTTCGTCTAGACTTTAAATAAACCAACAGGTTAATTTAACAAACGGAAATGTGAGAGGAAATTGGAATCTGTCAAACTTTCGCGTTGAACTAACATGAACCAACACACCAGTCCAAATATTATTGTTAGTAATGTGGCTTGAACTATTTCTCAATTTCCATTACCTTATTTGAAATTGTCAATAGTACTTCCTATTGATAAAAAATGTCAAGAAGGTCACGTCTAAGAGTCTCCATCAATCATGAGAGACAGGTTCTTGGTCAAAGCACCACAACATGCCACGAGCGACTCGACCAACAATACCAAATGATCTATTGAATTAAAAACAACAATATATCATTATAAAGATTATTGATAAACTTGTCTTGCTATGAATCCCATTGTTTCTGATTCAGACATAAGAATTTGAGACGTAAGCAGAGTTTCTCATCATCGAGACATGGAAATCTTTCTGGACAGACAGAGAAATATTAATAAAAGTTTCTTTAATAAATATAGTAACGAGGGATGAAATAGACACCTAATTAGGAGACTAGAATCAACAAAATCAAGTTTAAATTACTAAGTTTATGATCTAGATGACATTGCAGAAAAAAAGTAACACAAAATGTAGTGATGAAGTAATAATATTAAAGACGACTTTCCTTAATCTTAAGAGTTTCTGTGAGTTTAATTAAAACGAGTCTCATCGAGAATGTACCGAACATCGGAAGATAATTAAAGTGTCAAATTTTAATAACTTCCTCGAGAGAAGTCCTTCCAGATATTGGATGCTACGTGAATAAAAATGTTTGGCTAGCCATGAATTTGTCATGGTTTTAAGTAAAATGTTCCTGATCATGAAGAAGCTAGAGTTCTCAGACGATTATTTTGAGAGCTGGAAATCATCAAATGACTTTTCTAGTCTTGGGTAAAAACCAACCTGTTCTTTCGGCTACAAAAGCAAGCCAGGGCCACTATACATTATCACGCTTCACTTTCAACCCCGGGTTGCTCAGTAGTGTTTCAGAATGATTGTTATAATAAAATTTAAATTATTCTTTTAACATTAGTGAGACCGCTTCAATTTGACATCTACGTCCTAAATATTGCAAAACTTGTGTTTTTAAATTCCTTTATATTCCAAAGTAGGTAAGTCTTTGATTGATTTATACTTCACCTTTATTTGCAGACAGATAATAATTTTATTCTGCTTTAAGACTAGCATTCAATAAATATTACTCAATATTGTCAACATATCAATAACACTAATCAAATATGACGATATTTATTGAAGAGTAACAATTGGAAGCATCAAACTGTAAAAATAGGTGTATCAATTCAAAGATAAGTCAACTCCTTCTCATACTCCCATTAAAACTTCTCTTATTTTCTTTCACACGATTCTAACTTTATCACAGCACCCTTACCTACACGTCTATCCATCCATCCCTTACATAATTTGTTGAATTTTTTGATATCATCCCTTTCCAAAAATACTTTACCAACTCTAAGCCCGAATCTCTTACTTAGCTTCTGTTACACTATCGCCAGTACATAAACTATCCAACATAATAAAAATGCCGTAAACAAAACAATATAAAATTATAGAAAACGAGAAGCGTGGTAGATGAATCACCGAATACGGAAAATTATGATCAACTAATCACAATGTTGTTTCCAAGGCAAAAGCTTGATCCGCATTGATCTTATATGGTGATAACCAGCTACCTGTCGCATTGCAAGGCTCCGATGCTTGATATAAGGCAATGTCATGGTCATCTAATTTATTTTTATTATCTCCTCAGCTGCTGTTTACAAGTGCATTGTAGTCTAGATCATAATTCGTGGTTTCATGGTTATACGATTTAAATCATTTTATTGTTTATTATTTCCGCGTTCATTTGGTCATGTTTTTAGATCATCAGTCAGTAATGAGATTAAATTGTTACATTACTCAACTGCAGTGGAACAGGAAATGTATGAAGGACTTTTAAGATCATTAGAAACTCCAAAATCTTGATCTCATACTTTTTTAGAATAGGATGTTGGTAAGTTTTATGTATTCAGTGTAAACTAGTCATAATTATTCTAAGCACACAACAAATTGTTGATCAATGATTCCGTGACTTGTTTAACAAGTATACACGCTCTCTTAAGCATAAGTAAACATGCTAAGCGCGAGATTACACGGAAAGGTTCACTCAACGGAGAAGACTAATTGATAGCGACGAAAACATTTCCCCTCGTTCAGAATTCTTTAAAACAAAAGTATCGATAAACTTGTAAACAAACAAGATTGATAGCAGTCAAAGACCGGACGCAAGGGTACGGGAGATAAAAAATAAAAACAATTTAATTTACGATTATTTCATTCTTTCCATCCATCAACATAATAATGATCCTCATCGCGTCACATTAAAACATTTTTTTCTTCCGTATTTACGCCTTTTAGGGTAATCAAAGTCGTAAATCTCACTTGATAGTGTGAATTTTTATATGAGTCAGTCACCCCTGGTTGGCAGGCGTGTGACCTTGAGTGTCGTACGCTTGGCCTCGACTGGCGCAGGGCGGCGCGCTCCAGCCCTTATATGGTAGATCTCGCGCCTGCGCACTTAACACAACATGGCGCTTCCACGTCACGTGGTACATTGCATCTAAATTTACGCATTAATTGACTCTGAGTAGGAAATTGTTTACGTTGTTTATGTCTCCTTGAGTTTCGAGTAAATTCCTTGCTTACTACGTGCATACGTGCGTGCATTTATAATATTAACCAAATGAGGTGTTGTAATAAAATCGGACGTTTTCCTGTAGTCGTATGTAAATGGCGTTATCTAAGGACTTTATTTTATTGAAAGGGACATTGAAGAAATAATGAAAATGTTTAAACACCGTCCTGTGTCCCTATAAGTGACATTTTATTTTCTTGTCAATGCTCCTTTATAGTCGCTTTACTAAGAACCTGCTTGTTTTTACGTACAAAGTTGAATGCAACTTTCAGTTAAGCTTATTTGAAAACGCCAACAATGTTAGCTCATGTACCTACAAAAACGAAAAAGGAATGTAAAAAACAACCATAGTTAATCATGACACTTATTTGTTAAAAGTTAGGGTTACAAACGCGATTACCTACGTGGTTCCTGATGGTAAGCAGCCAGCGCCGCACATAGACACCCACAATACCAAGTGACTTAGGCACTAGTATGCTTCAGTCCATATATAGGTTTTTACCATTTACGATTGAGTTTTATTTTTTCACAAAACCAATCTGTTCTTTTCGTTATCTATAAATATATTTTATAAATCAATGCCACTTTTCCTTGATAAGTCATAACTCATTAATGCCTTTACCTATTTGACTAATTTTGGTCTTGAATATTTCGTAGATGTCCAGAAAAGATCCACATCATCCAGACATCCACGCGGACAGAGCCGCAGGCGACCGGTAGTATTCTTTATATTAAGTATAGAGTAGTAAAAATAAATGAGTATAAATGTATAAATATTCTATTTAATATTTGAGATATTTTTTTTTTATGTAATAAGTCGGCAAACGAGCAGACGGATTACCTAATGGTAAGCAATCAACGCCGCCCATGGACACCCGCAACGGAGGAGTTACGAGTGCGTAGCTGACCTTTTAGGGATTAGGGATTTGGAGATTTAGGGATTGGGGAAGGGTCCAGGAAGGGGAAGGATTGGGCCTCCGCGGCGAAACACAACACTGTGGTTGTTTCACGCCGGTTTCTGTGAGGTGTGATTTCGACTAAATCCCACGATAACTGACGATAAGTAGACCAGAATCAACGGGTTTACTTGCCATGTGAGAAAACTAAGTTATAAATGCTTATTTTAAAGTTACAAACAGTCTTTTTAACAGTGGGTATTATAACATCTGGACCAAATAATACAAAAAGAGGAATTACTCAGTCATTTGTACATTGTAAGGCGTATAATTACGCCATTGTTTGTAGGGGCGATGACCTCGACATTCGAAGTTTAAAAACGTATTATTATTTCGTTCGTTCAAAAATGAGGTTGGTTTATTAATTCAAAATAGGTTCGAAAAAAAAGAAAATATTGTTTCGATAAAGTTTTTTTTATTAAGAAATTAAACTTTTGTATAACTTGAATTTAAAAGCGTTTAATATCGTTGTTTGAAAACGCAAAACCGCTTAAAGCTGTAAATATTTCTCAGATAGTACAAAATATCTTACGATGCCCACAGTAATGTAAATTATTCTTGCATAATATAGGTAACTAATTTGTATTCATCGCTTAATTTATTCAAGTATTGATCTTTAGACCAATCCTTTACCTAAGCGATGTTGTAAACAAAATAAAATTTATATTTAGTTGTAAATAACTATAATTATTATCAATCAAATTATCACAAAAATACTTTCAAAAGTTTCAAAAAATAAACAAAAACCCAAAAAGAATCTGCGATGGCCGGGAATCGAACCCGGATCAACTGCTTGGAAGGCAACTATGCTGACCATTACACCACCATCGCAGCTGAGAGACGCGTCGAAATACTGGTACGCTATCAATGTGATACAGCAAACTGACGTCACTTAGTTGATAATTTTAGTCCCGTTATTATGAACCAAACACGTTTATTATTTTCACACGTTTATATTTTCATAATTAAGTTAAGTTAGATGATATAATATGAGTTTATTATCATAAAGAATATTTTATCATTTTTATAGCTTATCGGACATAAAACTTCTCATATTTTTACAATATTCGAAAACTTGTTTTCAAAAAGTAATCTCATTGATTTTTTTCTTTAATACAGACGCTAGGTGGCGCTACTAGTACAGTGAAATGAATCACTGCGGCGAACTGTCACTCTGAATGACTCATTCAGGAACGATATTAGACAAAATATTCCGCACAATATTTTGAACATTAAATGAAAATTCGATTACCAAAACAATAGGTACGTAAAAAAACATTAAACCAATTTTCTAAAGATAAGCAGAGTGCATGTTAACATAAGTACCTTACACGGGCGGTACATAAATATGGGATGCGCGCGCGCATACTATTGTCGCGCAATCACTTTGTAGATCGCCGCCGGCCGGGTCGTGATCTCTTGTTTCTGGGGTGACCGTTTACTCTGGTGTAGGAAAGACTGACTGACGTTGGAACAGTGGAACATCCACCTTAAATGAGTACTCCTTCGCACTGAAATTTGCTCCTGAATCATGGCATACATATATGCTTATCAATAGCTGGGTTTGCAGACGTAAATTAATTAATGTAGTGCAACCCCGGCACGGGGTAGGAGGAGGATAACGGGGTGGTTTTTAGTCAGTAAGAGTTTGACACTTCCTCGGGCTCCTCACCCCTCCTAGGGCGGGGATAAGTCATACTAAAATGATGAAGCTGCCTTTCAAATAAAAAAAAATGGTCATCAAAATCAGACCTGAATCCACAATGAAACCTAAAAAAGTGATACAATTTGGCAAGAAAATAGTAATCCAATTCTTCCCATTTCTCCAATCTTATGGTCACCGCATAAAATCGCGCGGCACCGTTTGTCGCGATAAACCCGCGACCCGCGGTAATTGCAGCGGGCGACTCGAGCGCAGGGCGCGGCGCGGCGCGCCACGACAACGCGCGTTCCCACGACTTTGTTACCTTACATGTTATGGGTTAAGATAACGACGGAAATATAACATCATGTTACATCTGAACAGTTTAAGAGATAGTGGATTATATATAACCCTGAATCAATTATAGCTTAAACAACAACATCCAACTATGTCAAAAGTGAAAAATCTGAAGATTTTGACCAACACTCGTGCGCTGTTAATGGTGATTGGTCCAAAATCTGTCTAACCAAGATACACTTTCCTACCAGAAAGTCATTATATGACGAAAGAAATTGTTAACACTGGCCTCAGGCCTACTCTTTACCCTAGTTTAAAGCAAGAGAATGAACGGGATTGTTTTAATCGTAATGGTCTGACTCCTTTTTTCTCCAGTCAGGGCGAAAGAAAGAAAGAAAAAAACTTTATTTCACACGCTAAAACATGTGACACATAGGTACGATTCTGTACATACAGTTTATAGACCACCTACATTCTAGTGTCCCCAGTCTGTGGTGAAATCAAAGGAGTCATTTGATGATTTTCCCCGCGCAAAAAAGCTCCCTGCCCTCCAGAATAGGCAAATATCTCTCTACTTTAATTCGCTTTACTTAAAAAACTGATTAATTCAACACGCTGCAGTGGTTGTCAATCAGTAGATACCTGTAGTTTATTGGTCGTACCACACTTTCAGTAACATGATATCTCAGATCAACCTCCATAAAGTTAACGCCACTAAATTAAGCAACTATCACTATTTCGCGACAAATATATCAACTTGTTCTTAAAATGCCTCAGTCGAGCACCGAATGCCAACACCCACACGTTGTTTAGTAAACAATTTTGCGTAATTTTCGCCTGTCCAAGTATCAGATCTAGTTTGTGAAGGGAGTCAGGGCTGGTACTAATTAGAAGTACGTTATTTCCATTATCGATATTTATAATAAAAACTGAATAACTAAGGGGAAAGTTTCAAGTTAAAATGTTTTTTTGAATACTATTGTTAGATACAATTTTCTTAGCAAATAGCTATAAGGGAATAACACTTTTTATACAAATTTTATTGTAGGAGAACCTTAATTAGGTAAATATACAATGTTTACTTGTTTACCTATTGTTTACGTTGAATTAAAATAAAGCCAAATAAAATCTATGCATGTTAAATAACACTGGTTTCCATGAACCTAGAAATCTAGATGTTAGAAATATAAATGAACATTCAAACATTTTAGGAAGAAAAATGATATTGGTACTTACACGAGAATTTATTATACCTATTTTATAAAATATACAATAAAATTAATGAAGTAACGTCGGTGGTTATATAGTTTTGGCAACCCTATGATACAGAGTGTAACATTTCCTATCTAGCTCATTTACTTGGTGAAAAACTAGTGGTCAAATACTTGAATGAATATTGAGTAATTTTGAAATATTAGCGACGCGAATTGACAATCGAAATTGGCTGGGGTCACACTGCAAGCGTGAAATGTAATAGCGGTAGTCATTTAAATTGTATGAATTTTCTTGTCTTTTCTAGATGTGGTTTAATTATTGAAGGTTCTTTTAGAAGAAAAAATCGCAACATCTGCTATATCAAGAAAAATTAAGAGCTACCCTACAAGACAAAAAGTAAAAAAATCCTTAGATATCGGGTTTCTAGACGGTATGAAGTGAAGCGGTCACAAGTAACTTATAAAATTTAAAATACCGTAACAAATCGGTTTTCAAAAAATCTATTGAGCATAACTCAACTTAAGGTATACCTAAATAGCAAAGCCATCACACTTCATCAGTACCTTCTGAATTATACCACTCCAAAAACCGCTGACAAAGAGACCGTAGCCTCACATTCCTTGACCGACGACCCACTTGTATGACAAAAGAAGGAAGCGGGCAGTTGTCGTCAACTGTCAACCATTGTTAAAACACCCTGTGTGTAACAACGGATGGGTGTCGTAACCATGGCAACCATTAGTTAGTTATGCTCTATGACTTGGATAAGATACTGCTATTAAGTAATTTTTATGATGAAGGTCGGTCTTGATTGTTTATGGAAATGCTTAGATGTGTCATACTCATAGGGCTTTATGTACCCTTTTGTCTACAAAAGCAAAAGATTGAATATAATAGTACTGATATATTTACAACTCGGCGTTGCCGGCCAAGCAACAATAAGGCACCGCGGTCTAGGCCCCGAGTAGGAGCGCGGAGGTGCAGTTTTTGGACATCATAACATTCAGTACAAAAATAAATATTTATAAATATATCTGAAACAGATTTTGAATACTTATCGTCTTTTTATAGGAATTACACACATTTGTAAAAGATCATGTTGTATTCGTTTTTGAAACAATTTTCACTTCCTTATAATTTTCAATTGAATATTTCCAATCAACCAATTAACAAAAATGAATTACTCACTCTACAATCTTAGTATTGACGTAACGATGACGTCACACGCCTTGAGCATCGATCCGCGCATCGTTATTAAGATAACTAAAGTACTTCAATGTGCATTGTTTCATATTAAAATGTTATTTTATTATGTTTCAATTAAGTTAAATCAGTATTTTATTGCGCAGTGACTTTTGCATCTTTGTTGTAAGGGATGGTTCCTGGCGATACCAAGTATCTTGTTAATCGCTTCATTACATCATCTTAGGATGTGTTTTTATGGCATATGTCGGAAAACTAGTAGATTATCTGATGGTAAGCAATCGTCGTCCATGGACTCTTGTAATATAAAAGGAGTTACTACAAGTGCATTGCCGGCCTTTTGTGGGATGTTAGGGATTTTAGGATAAGTTATTTGAGGATTAAGGGTTTAGGGGGAAGGATTAGGCCTCCGGTACCCTCATCCGCTTAGAGAAACACAACGTAAGTGTTTCTCCAAGCTGGTACTCTTTGTGAGGCCGTGGTGACAATTCGGCCAAGCCGGGCTGTTCGAGCGAAGGCTTTGCTACACTTATCTATGAATACAACGGTACCTTCAGTACTAGAGAGCACTTAGCTTCACTGACGAACAGACTAACATTCTATTTTGACGTTTCAAAAGTACCTATTTATGGTTTAGTTGGACAAAATGATTTTGATTTGATTCGATTTGATTTGACTAACTAATAAGCATTACCCAAAAACAATGAAACTGATAATTATATTTGTCCTGGGTTCGAAAATCAATAATGAGGTCGAAGGTTTTCTTCTTAAATCAGAAGATTTCAGTGAATACAACAGGTCCGGTTTGTATTATTAATGCAAGAGACATAAAAACGTAAGCCCTAAAGACACAAAAAAAACTGCAAGAGTGGGAGAAGTCCAGGGACCAAGTTCCATGAGAATTACTAAAACCGCACTTAGAACCACTGGATCAAAGAGACGACTCCAAAAACTGAAGAACAAAAACGTCTGTACCTATAGATCTAAGGATTTCATATCCATTGTCTTCTAAAACAAAATTAATCGATGTTACATCAGATCGATATCTCGATGATTGTACAAATCGATTCCTTAATCGATACTAGAGGTCGTATTAGTCACTATGAGTAAACAACGCTGTGTATCTATGTACATACATATGTTAGTTTGTTTGTATATATATATAGTCATTGTTTTGAAATTCTCTACTCTTGTGTTAATTTATAAACATCCATCTGTTAATAAAGTATAACTAAAAATAACTAAAAAAGATTTTATAATCAGAATGACTGCTTCGGTATTCTGTTGATACCGGAGGACCAATCACCAGGAAGATTTGGATTATTTCCCCAATTCCCATAATCCCTCATTCTTTTCAAACTATGTGTGACGACGACCGAAGTGATACCACGGCCTCACGTAAAACCGGCGTGGAACAAACACAGCGTTGTGTTCCGCCGTCTGAGTGAGGTTATTAAAGGCCAAATGCTTCCCCTTCCCCAATCCCTCCCCAGTCCCTTTATCTCCAAATCCCTAAACCCCAAAAAAGTCGGCAACGCACTCGTAACTCCGCCATTGTGGATGTCCATGGGCGGTGCTTACCATCAGGTAGTCCAGATCAGTCAAAAAGTCAAAGTCAAAAATCATTTATTTCAATTAGACCACAGTAGGCACTTTTGAACGTCAAGCAAGCAAAAAAAGAAAAAAGTATATAATATGAGCTTTAAAATTAAGCGTGTCAGTCTGTCCGTCTGTCCTCTAGTGAAGCTATTTGCTCGTTCCAAAGTGTAGATTCCTATGGAGAAGAACGAGCAAGAAACTCCATGGTTACTCTTTTTCAATCAGTTTTACAATACATTTCTTTGTTACATAATTTAGTCGGTTCTGACATGTGAGAACAATGTAACACTAATGTTCAGGCAAAAAGTACGAAAAAGAAGTGAACCTCAAGGACAACATATTTAGACAGCCTGGAGATGACCAGTCCCAATTGGCGGCGCCCGTTCACGAACATGACACGTACACCAGCACCGCCCAACTCAACCATATTATAGGGAATTGGGCGATCCAGTGCCCGTGCCACCGCCAATGAGACCTCTGAGTGAGCATGACAGCTCCCAGCCGACACAAGTACCTATATTCTACAAGTCTTACTTAATTATAATAGGTTACAGGGTACTCACATTTACAAAAACTTAGAAGTTCATCAAAAATTAACAACATTGTGTATAATTTAATAATTAAAATCAAAAATTCCTCTAAACATCCTGTGGAGTAGGACCAGCTAGCCTCCAAGCATTTTTATCTTGTATATAATCATTTAGTTTGTAGTATGCTAGTTTACATAAATGTTTCTTTATACATAATTTAAATTTGCTTTCATTTAGATTTTGAATTTCAACTGGGATTTTATTATAACATTTAACACAGAAACCCTGAAATGACTTATGCACTTTTGCCAATCTAAATAAAGGCTGACTCAATCTATTCCTATGTCTAGTATGATAATCATGTTTGTCAGATACCTTTACAAATAAGTGTAGGTTCTTCCTAACATACATAATGTTTTCATAAATAAATTGACTCGGTACGGTCAGAATGTTGATCTCCTTAAACTTTTCTCTGAGAGATTCAGAATCAGGTAATCCTTCAAATCCTTAATGCATAAAAGACCGGCAACGATCTTTTAACTCATCGATATTACAAGTGTCCATGGGTGACTCCGATTGCTTATTATCAGGTGGTCCTTCAGCTTTAGCGTTTTTGGAGGTTTAGAGAAGGTTTGGGCCTCCGGTAACCTCACTCACGCGGTGAAACACAACGCTGTGGCTGTTTCTCGCCTATTTCCGGTGAGGCCGCTGTATCACTTCGATCGAGCCGGCCCATTTGTGCGGAAAAATTCGTGCTACTTTGTAGCAACTGAAATTTTGTCTCGACCTTTAAAAGAAACGATACGAGTTTTTTAACTGAAGTTTATAATATGTATTTTTCCCTTTAAACTAATAGTAGGTAAGTATATTTCATAACGTTTTTAATATTATCTCATAAAGTAACATGAGTAATCCTTTCTTAGCGTGTCTCATGAACATTACAACCTGCGGTCGACTCGCACTGTACACTAATGATGTGCCCCGCCCCCGTCCGTCAACTTGGGCAACTTACTTGCCTCGGACACTTACAACTTAATACGTACAACTGTCACTTTGGTGTCTTTGGTACTTATTAGTGGATTGCTGATTTATTAAGTGGAAGGCTTTTTAGGGTTACCCATTTTGTGTTAATTTTTTTTTAATGGGTGACGTGGTGGCCATTAGCTTATCATACTCTTTCAATATACAGCTCCTACAATTTTCGAATCTATTCCGAAATTTCAGTCCTTTTCCGTTGAAATAAAAATACAAAACCTATCTCTTATGAAATCTGGATTAAACCAAACACAAAACGTAAATAACTAGACTAGACATCTAAAACCAATCGTATTAAACAAAAACTAACCTTCTAAAAGTGCGCAGGAGTCACATATCCTTTCTCTTTTCAACACATATTTCTATCCTACTCTAACGCGAACTAATTGGGTTATAAGTAAGTACATTAAAAGCCAAATCACCTGCCTACCAAGTAATATGTACTAAATGTAAAAAAAAACGTAAATATGAACGGCTAGCGAAGGTTGCGCACGCGCGTGGGCGGCCATTGTGGGCGGGCACTTGATACAGTTTTACTTCGAAGTAGGGTAACTGTGTATTGTGATTAGATTAGGACTTATTTGTTGTAAGTAGTTGTTGTAGATTTTCTTGTGAAAGTAGGCCTGTTTAGCTATGTAAATATTATAGCGCAATTATACCTAAATAAGTTTCACTCCTCACTCGTAAAGCTTTTTCTTTGCATTTAATGGGTAACTAAAATAGCATAATAGTGACACATGCTACACTAAGCTATTTGTTTTCTTTGATTAATTTCCAACCTTATTCTTTTGTAATAAAGTCGAAGCCAATATTGATCCATTGACATACCTCGACGTCATTTGTTTTATAAAAAGCTCAAGAGAAGTGTGGGAGAGTCATGCTTCGGTACGAATGGGTCGGCTCGACCGGAGTGATACCACGGCCTCACAGAAAACCGGCGTAAACAACCACGGCGTTCTGTTTCGCCGTGTGAGTGAGGTTACCGGAGGCCCAATCGATCTCCAAAAAGTCAGCACCGCACTCGTCACTCCTTTCAGGTAATCAGTCTGCTCATTTGGCGATCTATCCCATAAAAAAATTAAAAAATTGTTCCGATTTTAAAAATAAAACCACAGTCACATTACATCAACCACGGCGCCTGTTCCTAACGCTCATTATCACATATAAATGGATATCTAATAACAACATTAACATTACCAAGTAACTGAGTGACAGTACGGACCACTTACTGTAACTTTATTCCAAACTGTTATTTAGAAGTAGCTGTTTAAACGTTGCAAACAAGTTATTTTGGCTAATGAACGATATAAAATGGTAACTTAGGAGTGCATATTGCATTTAATTTTGTTCTGGTTTGTGCCATGCAAGTATTTTGGTAGAATATTTTAATATACCTACTATAAATACTAACGACACGCCCAGACTTCACGGGGATGCAATGCTGTAATAATTTTTTCCACTATTTAATGGATATTATTTACGAACGTTCCTCTTCAATCACTCTGTCTATAAAAAAATGCTGCATGAAAATATGTTGCGTAGTTTTAAAGATTTAAGCATATATAGGGATATAAAAACTGAGAAACCGACTTTATTTTATACTATGTAGTGACAATAATTGACCAAGGGTAGCCCAAAAAAGGGGCAGGCATAGTTGTTGACACAAATTTCAGGCTCTTTGTCTATTTAAAAAAAAAGTATTGAATACCGGGTTTTCGACTTTTGCCCCAATAGTTAGTATAGCTACTACGACTTTGGTCTAGGGATTAAACGTTATCGTTACTGAGCAAATGCTCTTCAGACTTCGTGATAAATGAGGCACACACGGCTAGTCCAAAATTAATACGAAATGAAACCTCTAATTGACATATAAACAACTTCCAACACACTAATGAATCTATAAAACACTAATTAATCAATGAAAACGTAACCAATAAAATAAACGAGCTAATTTCCTATTTCTAAAATAATACTCAAATAAAATCGAAAGTAAACGCATCGAGTACAATTGTGAACAGAAGTCTTAGACTTTCTACCCGTTTGAACATCTTGTCGCGTGAGTACTGTCACGCACAGCGATGAATTCTACTAATCGATTTGTAAGTATAACATGAGATTACTTAATTACTCGATCTTGCGTTAATCGATTACATTTATAATCGATTTCGTTCATGTATAAATTAATAATGGCGCCTATGATTTGCTCATGTTGGTATAAAATTTACTCGATTCAATGTAATGTGTTGCCAATTATTCATTGACTGTTAAGGTCACGTGTGAGAGGAAAAATTAAGAAATTCTAATTGATAGATTATTAAAGTATGTCGTAATTAATTTAGCAGTCGTCAACTGTCATATTAATAAATTGGTCGCAAATCTTTGAGACATTATATTGTATTTATATAAATTGCATCTAAAAAATATTGCTATATAAATCACTACATACTTGCTTTCTCTGTCCCTTTATCCCTATGTGTACTATGCTTAAATATTTAAAATTACACAACTGATTTTGATGCGGTTTTTTAAGTAGAGAGTGATTCAAGAGGAAGGTTTGTATGTGTAATTACATCCATTAAACCTTTCAATCGTGAAAATTCGAGACACAATGGAAGAACTACACGCACAAACGCCGAACACTATTTAATTCAGCAAAAAAAAATTTTTTTTTCCACGATTGAAAGGTTTAATGGATGTAATTACACATATAAACCTTCCTCTTTAATCACTCTCTACTTAAAAAACTGCATCAAAATGAGTTGTGTAGTTTTAAATATTTAAGCATAGTACACATAGGGATAACGGGACGCCGGCGTTCGCTTGGGGTTTAGTGACTTAAATAGTGGAGAATTGCCAATGCACCGGTATGGAGCCGGAGCGGGTCGCACAATTTCCCAACTTAATCTTGAAAGTAAGTACATATCTACATTTGCTCACCCTAAAAAACTTAATAGATTATTCCACCTAACTTTCTAAGTACAATTAAAACTAACAAGACACATAACATCATGTAAAAAGATTTACAATTACAACAAGCGAAAGTGTCGATGAATTATCCAATTGCATTGAATCGATACTAACATCGATTCGACTCAGCTCGTTATAATCGATAATCGCTAATCGAGATTTTTGTCCGTCGGCCATGAAAGTCGCTTCAGGCGTTCCATTCGATTTTTAATCGTTTAAAATATTTTCCCGCGCTTATACGTTATGTAAGGTGTTGGATTGAATAAAAATCGTGTGAATTCTGTCCGTGAGTGTATGTACTTACTTTGTATGTACATTGTTTGTTACAAACATAGTACATATAAATTAACAATTAATTTCACTTTCTTGGAAAAACTCATGTAGTTCTTTATCTCAGACATTATTACAAGCCTGTTCTTGAAATTGATATAAGAAAGAAAAGTATCATAAAAATTATAAAAAAAAATTAACCTAATTTAAACCTAACTAAGCTAATAATAAGCACTAACAAAGTTGGAATACAACATAATTTATAATAGTAGTCAGAAATTATTTACAGCTCAACTAATAAATGACTATATAAAACCAGTATGTCACTGTATTTCTCCGTAACTGCTGAACAATTTCGGAGGAATCGAACAGGAAAGTTAGTTTAGGTTATTTCGAAATAAATATTTGGCTTAAGGATCACGGCTTTCTACGAATTTTGATCACGAAATTAAGTAGGTAATAAAATTGCAACATTAGTCTAATTAGTATAAACGCAAATATTAAAAGTGTAAAGAATTGTCAATGATAGAAATAATATTTTATTTTTAATGAAAAAAATATTTTTGTACTTTTCAAAGTGTTTTATGCAGACTTTTTTCAGTATTTCACCATGTTAACTGCACCAGGAGATATCGTAAGAAATACAGAGTGGTTTAAATTTCTGACAAAAACCAAGCAACAGCTTTCCCCGTAGCTTATAAAAGAAAATCTTTGAGTTTTGACACGCGTGGAAATCATGACAACCCCTATATTGTAGAGGAAGTCTATACTAGTCCAGATTCTCATTCTTAAAACTAAAAAATATCGGCCTCTACAATTTAATACGTAATTGTAAAAAATACTAGATTGATGACTTACCACAAAACAAAACACAATCAGAAAAAATATTTAAAAATCAACCTTTTTTTTACCTACACAGAGTATAAATTCACTAGATAGGGTAAAAACCCATAGGTATTTGTAGCACCTTGGCTAGTTTAGTTCCAGTAAATATTTATTTATATCCGAGCGAGACAGCGCGGTCAATCAATTAATCTGTAAGACAAAGTTACGGCGAGATTGCTTGGACGCCGCTGTGCAGGCGCACGGTCAAGGCCGGTCGCGGTCTAAGCTTGTATTATTTATTTATTGATGTTGTTCTATCATTAATTTTGCTGACACTGATACTGTTGCTATACAAAAGGCGTTACTAATAATATTATATTAAGGTTCAATAAAAAAATCTTCATAAAAATATCTACAAAATTATGAGCATAATAATTCTATAGAACATTCATTAAAATAAAAAATAAAACCTAGGGTGAAGCAACCACAGAGTTATGTTTCACCGTATGAGTGAGGTTACCGGAGGCCCAATCCTTACCCTCCCTCAATCACTAAATCACCAAAACCTAATCCCCTAAAGGTAACAACGCTCTCGCAACACAAATTCCGAATGTTTCTAAAATATTTTTTTAAAAAGATTTTTTTTCTCGAAATAAAAACTCAACTAATAGATACTTGGAAGCAAACACAACTGAAAATTGAATAAAACAATTGAAATTTCTAATTTCCAAAAGACAATTTATCAAGAAACGGACGCATAGTTTCCATTGTAAGGTTTGGTCAGTTTTGGTAATATTTCTTAACAGTTTGCCTTCCTGTGACCTTGTATTTAATATTTGTCATTACATACAATTTTTTGAAAACGGCTTTCAACTGCAAACGGATTGGTTCCGGCCAGGTCGCGGCCTTTGGAAAATCGCGACCGTTCTTAATGATCTCTAATTACCTTAATGTAAATGCAATTATCATTTGGAAAAAAATTGTTGAACTGAATTTATCGTTATCAACAGACCCTGACTGTCTTTTTATGTGATATTAACAATTGACGAATTACCTAATGGTAAGCAATATTTAGCGCCGCTCATAGATACCCGCAACACTACAGGAGCACTTGCAAGAGCGTTGCTGGCATTACAAGAATAATGGGTTTTGAGGACTCAGGGATGGGAAATGAATGGGGAAGGAGGAGAATTGAGCCTCCGGTAACCTCACTTACACGGCAAAACACAATGCCATGGTCATTTCACGCCGGTCTTCTGTGAAGCCGAGATATCACTCCGGTCGAGCCGACCCATTCGTGCCGAAGCATGTCTCTTACGATGAACTAGAAGCCTCTTTGACTCAAGAAGGTTTGACATTATCATAATCCCTACTGATTGGAATTTAAAATTGTCATATGTCATTTTACAACAAAAATTGCAATTTTCTGTATAAATTGTATTAGGTATTATCTCACCCATCACATCTTGGTGAACACAACTCAGCCAGGAAAATAATTAAAACTTACCTGTAACAAAAATGAAAGATATTATTAGATAAACAATACTATATATTAAGCTGATATACATACATAATTATAACAATCACATAAAACAATAATATATACATAATATCCATATTAATAGTACAATATTGAATCCACACTCATCGTGTAAAAGTTCAATGAAACTGGCATTCACTTAAAAGAAACTGAGAAACACTTAGAAAAGAAGACAACAAATAAATGATAAAAGAATTTAACAAAGAAAAGTAAGAGAGTCCGCAATGCGATGACAGGTATAGGAGAATATGAATCCAAGATTTTGTTGATAACACTGAACCTTAACAATATGGTACCTATAATATAAATAAATACAGAAAACTAAATAAGAGGTGAAATAAAGTAATATCTACAGGATAACACTAATTAATCTTTATTAAATTAAACATGCATCAAATAATCCTAAGCTTCCCTTATCAAAGCGCTATCGACGGCGCGGAAAATCTTTAGATCTAACATTTCCTTTGACAAGCATCCATTCATAACATCATCTATAATTAACAGAACAGTGAAAACATAGAACCGAATTTCAAATTCAAATATAGAACGAAGGAAGCGTTCGTAATTCCGATCACATCTTCGTTTGTTTCCGTCGAGGATTCGCGCGGAGTCGGACGGTGAAATGGCATCCTATTCGCTCGGGGAATGCGGCGCACGCGCAAGTCGACGACATTTTGATGTGTGACCGTTGTGATTTAATCGGTGAGCTATCGGTGCTGTGCTGTGATTGACACTTGATTTGGTATTTATGTTTCAAGGAATTTGTATTGTTTTTCTCCTCGCATCACGTTTCTTTATGACTGTTTGTTTTTACAGTAATGCATTGTTTTTATTGAGCTTATATAGCATTTTTTTTAGTGTGATTCGAATAAATCATTATTTGCCAATGCATTTGAATTTTTTTATACATTGCATACAAAGTACTAAAATTCAAATATGTTCAGCCGAAATAATTTTTAATCCTATTGTCTTTCATTCATCAAGTCAAGCATAACAATTTAAAATCAAATAAATGGCGTCTATTCATCGCCTTTACAATCTTGAAGATAATTTGCATTATCTTAAAAGGCATGAAGGTTATCCAATGTCGTATCCACTCATCGAAATATCAGACTTACTTATGATCTAAGTCTTGTAATAAACTCGATCGCCATCTACTTTAATAACGATAAAGAATATATTTATGAGAGCATCATTATTTACGTGGGCGGGAGTTTGTGGTTCATCATAGACTGCCATAACAGATGTAATACCTGGTCTTATTTCAATAACAATTTAGTTATATGTTAATTGGAGAACAAAAAATCCATGAGTCACTTGATTAGAATGAATTGTAAAAGTGTGGGATAAAGTTTAACTTAAACATTTAGATGATGGGTTACTAACCTCTGACTATATATGGTAACAGATCTTTGAACTCGGTTTTATTGTTGATAAATGTTAGCTTAATTATGACAATACATTTCTTGAGCATAAAAAGGACGTTCCTAATCAAGTTGAACACATCCTGTTTCGTGCAGTTAATGAGGTATTCTCTAACCATGTTATTGTAAAATTCATCCATCATCCATTAACCATGCAATTATTTCAACATCTGAAGCAACATTTCCAAAATCGGAGCACTACAATCAAATAACTAACATCCAAAGTACCAACACATTGCTCGTGTCTCAAACAAAAGAACTTGGCATGAAACTATAAAAATCCACAATTATTTCGGTGAAATAATTACTCAAAATTGCCAAAAAGGTTTGTACAGAAGCCTCATTATGTCACGAACTAGATGATGGACAGGCTGATAACACGAGACATGCAACAGTTACATTGTGGAATCAAATTAAAGTGCCCATTCGTTATAATTAATTTCGTAATAAATGTGAGAAATTTGAACAATGGCGGAATTTACTGACTCATTCCATAGATTCTCATCATGTGCAAAAATTACCGGTAAATTCATAAATTGTAGAGCAACAGGAAAAAAATTAAGAAAGTACTGTTTTAAGTTGAAATAAGTAGGTGAACCGGACACGGTTCTTTTCTAGATCAGATAGAAAAATAGTCTCCAACAATGACTAAAATTGCAACCAGATTTCTGAAAATTTTCGCCAAAATCAAAACCGGCGTCAAGCGTGATCATTAGATCCTTCTTCCGCCTTTTCTTCTGTAGTGGACTTACTTTGACGATCTTTAATTTTGTGATTAACTTCCAAAATGTCTTCCTAACCCAGATTAATCCTTAGTACATTATATCAATGTCCTTTTAGTTTAGCTGAGAGGTATTTAACAATGTGTCAAGTGACACTCAAGTGAAGTAGCATTGGGCGCCTGCCACTCCACGTAACCTCATTGTTTGTGGCTAACTCAGCTCGTATGACGTCAATCATTGATCACTCGTAGTACACACAAGGGAATGAAACAGGAAAGTTGTTATAGAGTCTTGTTAAATGTTATAATAGTCGACAAAGGGGAAAAATATTCTTTTAACAGAAATCAAGGAATTTATTTAAAACAAACCCTCGTTCTAATTTACTTGGATGACTAGTGACTGTTATACTGGGCTTGTAACTTTTTTGTTTAAAACAAACTTTGGCTCGATAATAGTACACATTACATATGGAATGACCCGAATTGCTTCAGCCAATCGTAATGGAGATCGATGTTATCTTTAGTTTCAATTAATGAAATTCCGTGTCATATATTTATTTCTTATCTATTCTATTACATTTATTCATAAAGCTCTACACACATAAGATGGACTTATTTCCACGGGCATCCTGTACCATTTAAATACAGAGACAAACTAAGGGTAGGTGCACAAAACAAGCAAATTCTAGAACAATCATAAATACGGTAGACTTACTTCTTGTTGTCTTTTCTACTGTCATGTTGGGCGCTGCACTAAATCCTTATTTTAATAATTGTTGTATTTTACCTAACCACTAAGATGCAAATTGCTGTGAAATTCCAAGCAACACTCGAGACGTGTATTACAAAGTAATTCTTTCTAATAACTTCTTCACTCTCTCGTAATGGATTTGAAGCAATTTTGTTCGTTATAATTGATATTCCAATTACGCAATATGGTAATTTTATCAAAGTATTATTATGTCACTGCTTGTATAATTGTTTTATGTAACCGTCATGGAAGAAGGGTTTGGTGGATTTTTACTGTCAAACTTCCAAAATTACTTATAACAAATTTGACTTAAAAAAACTGAATTTACCGAAAGAATCAAAGCAATTTAGCGATACATTTCTCAGTAATAATGCAAATGATTTTGAAACTGAAAACACTAGAGAAGATGTTGTCACTAAATCAAAGACGTTAGAATCCGCTGAACAATATAAAGTAATATCAACACACACTCACACGGTCATGTCATTTTTATGTATATTTATACCGTAAAAGATAAAGGTAATGAGAGTGCGGGTTCCATACCTGGCAAGTACTAATGTGGCCGATTTATATGTACTGTCTAAGATTATTTGGACACTTCTGACATACGGTGATGGAAAACATCGTAAGGAAAACTGGAGTTATAAGTACCAATTACAATTTTAAAATTGCCAATACACCTCGAATGAGAGCGGTGATTAATACTCAAAATTTCTCTGTGTGAGGAGAGGCCTTTGCTCAGCGGTGGGCACTTATAGGCTGATAATGAAGATGATGATAATATAAAGGATTTTTAGAAGAAAACTCGCCTTTTCTGTTGAGACACATGTCCTTTAAAAGTAAAAGTTTACCATCTACCAGGCATCTCAAGCATCGGCCTTCTCTTTGATTGCAAAGTAAAATGTCAAGTAAGTAATAACAAAGATTTGCTAATAATTTGTTCAAATACATTCATTACAAAATATATTGGAATATTATTAACATTCCAACAGTATAATATGTCAATATATTATTGATGTTATGGTTATTTAGATTTTGTTTAAATAAACAGACTCGTCTTTGCAAAGAAGAATTGAGAAAGAAATCATCTTAATGTTACAACGACTCAAATAACTTGGGAAAAAGCAAAAAGAAGCAGAAATGATAGAAGATGAATGTAGTTCTTTGGGAATGTACTCTAAACAGTAACAGCAGTCAAATCCAAAAATAATATGAGTAAAAAGGAGAAAGAAGAAATAGAAATTGTAGCATATGAACCTAAAACTGACATCAGAACAGAAGCAGTCATTTCCAAGCGAAAATGAATGTTAGGATATTATTTTCCCGAAAATTCATAACACTCAATATCTAGAATAACAGGAAAAAACAGGTCTATACGTAACCTCAGTTTTAAATATGGATAATGGATGACATCATTTACATCATCATACGTGATCATTGACTGGTATTATTCCCTATTTATAATAATAATTATCCTGAACCATCACCTGCGTGTACAATTGGAATTTACAAATGTGTTTACATCACCAAAACAAACTTCAATATTTGTGATATTTCTGTAAACGAAGATCTTTATAAAAAATTGCTTAATCCTAGGATCAGACTAAAATCAAGCTCTTTAATAGCATTTAACCACGAAACCAATAAGACAACATGAATGACCACAAGGCTTTCACTACATAACACACTAATCAGCTCATTTAAAGTGCAAAAAAGTGACATTTGACAGTGGTCCCTAAACCCGCAAGCTGCCCACTAATGACTAGTAAACGGAACTTTATTACAAACACTATTTGGACATAAACGGCCGCAATTAGGAGCGGATGTACCAAATCTGGTTGAACTTTCAAAATTGAAGAAAGTGCTCATATATGTCCCCCTAGGCGGTTAACCATTTCAGCGCTCCATCTTAAGATTACTGCTTATTGTTTGTGGTAACAATGAGTTTGCACAAACGTGCGTTGCGACACTTAGTCGTACTTTCTTACATTAACTAAACGGCTATGGAATGTATAAATCTATGTGACGCTTGAGGACATGCCTATGCAATGGGCATATGCATTCCTATTGAGTATGGTCATATAGGTATATGAGTTGTGGAAGAAAATAATGTGCGTTTAACTCGATATACATTGCCTGTGTCAGACATCTAGATAAATGATTATGCTATTATCTCCAAGCTTAGTAGGGCTAGAGATCTCACTTTAAAAGGTTCTGTTTTATCTGAAAACACTGCTGTTTTTCGAAAGTAAATTTTAGGTTATATTTTTTTCAATTCCATTTGAAACTACTTTCTTATATTTTCTAATGAAATGATGAATATCACGTGGCTCCCAAAATACCCCCTGCTATGTCGTAAAAATTAGAGAGTTAATACAAGCTACACTAAAAAACTGATATCAATCGATTTACTAAACAGACTTTTAAGAGGCGATAATTAATTAATATGGAAAAATAACTTTGATATGTTTCTAATCGAATTATAAAAAAAAAAACTATTAAAGACTTAATGATCTCGCTTCTTAGATTGAGCGGCAAGATTCAATTCATTTCACTTCCTTAATAACTTTTACTTGTAATTATCGCTAATTGGCTTCAAAAGTTGGATAAAAAAACGTAAACATTCGTTTACATTCAATTATAAATCAATATTGTATTAAATTGCTTGGACAATCATCTCCTATATGGTAATAGTGATAATGAGGCGGCGTGTTCGGCTGTCAAGTAGTTGTCACGAATGTTTCCTGTACCGACAACAGTTGCCTTTACCCTAAGTAACTTTTAATAATATTTAATTCGAGTGATGGACTAATACAGTGGTTTTTACCTTATATAACGTGATTCATGATTGATTCTGTTTTAATAAATAAAGAATTTTGGTTGTGTATGTACATATGTTTTTTGTCATTTTTGGCGTGTAGTAACTAGAGAACTATAAGGATGCGATAATCATCGACCCTATAATAGCCGTGAGTGTTTTAAGAAACCAATTTAACAAAGACTGACTTAAAATAATTTGACATAAAACCGAATACAACCAACCAAACTGTACAAATATTCGAAACCCTTATCGCCAAAAAGCTGGCAACGCATTCGTAACCCCTTTTGTGTTACGGTTTGTGGATCACTCAAACTACAATTTGGAATGAGCACCTAGCTTCACTGACGAACAGACTGACTAAACAGCATTTTCCCATTACATACTTAACCTATTAATAGTTACATAGCCAACTTCCTGACTAAAACAAAGCGTTGTAACGATAGTCACGCAGTTCGATTCCCGTGTGAATACAATTCGTTTCCTAGACATGATGTAGTTATGTCATTAGTTAAGTGCCACCATACGACTGATACACAACGCCTAGGAAAATTGTTTTACAAGAAAAACGTATACAACATAGTTTTCCAAGCGTGACAAGGATTTTAAAACCATTTCTTATGTGATACGAGCATGCGGATTACCTGATGGTAAGCAATCAGCGCGGCTTATGGACACCCCAAACACCAAAGGAGTAACAAGCGCGTTGCCGGATAGGTCAGCAAATGAGACGGATCTGATGGTAAACAATCATGGACACCCGCAATACAAGAGGCGTTAAGAATGCGTTGGCCACCTATAAGGGATTAGGGTTTCGGATATTTAAGGATCGTGAAGAGATGAGGGAGAAGGAATGGGCCTCCGGTAAGCATACTCACACGGCGAACGACAATGCTGTGGTTGTTTCACGGCGCTTTTATGTGGCCAATTAATTGATTTTAGACACCCTTTTACTTAGAAACCAATTCTAAATTACTTCAAAAAATCAAAAATAAAACATCCCTTCCCGCGTAATATTCACAAGTCCAAAGATAAGACATCTGCCTACCCTTATAAGGGATTAATAGTCGCTATGTTTTCTACACTTCGTATCAAGATAGGTAGAATGTATCAATTCAACTTTTCAAAGACAGAAAATTCGTAAATAAATTTGCTAACGAGCAATAAGCACTAAAAAGACTAACACAATTATTATTATAACACTGATATGCGCGTGCGCATTATGTCATAAATAGACGTCATAGGTCATAGACCAGTGAGTGGTGATAGATAAATATTGAACCTGGAACTTAGTTGACGGATGTTATTTATTAATTTATTTTAGTACGATCGTGACATTGTATATGATTTATTATTTTAATTCAAAATAATAATCAAAAGTAACTGAGCCATGCTCCGGCACGAATGGGTCGGCTCGACCGGAGCGATACCATGGCCTCACAGAAAACCGTCGTGAAACAACCACAGCGTCATGTTTCGCCGTATGAGTGAGGCTACCGGAGATCTAATCCCAAAAACCCCAAATCTCGAAATCCCTAATCCCCAAAAGGTCGACAACGCACTCTTAACTCTTTCGTTGTGTCAAAACAATAATAATAATTTGATTTTTGATCTTATGTATTTATATGAAAATAGGTCCATTATAACATGAGACTAGGAAATCGCGCGATATTTCACTCAGCTCTTAATATGACGTCTAAGACAGATAGACTATCAAAACTATGTTTTTTTTTATATAACCAATAGTATTAATTTATTAGAGGTTTAACTTGTATAGGTTAAATAAAAAAGCTCAATAGATTTTCATTGTACATAATTTACCATGTTTTTCTATTAACTATAGTCAAACCAAAAAGCGCCTCAGGGACCTCGTTGAATTTAATTTCTAGTACGTAATCTTATGTGGAATATTAATTTCCCTAAGTGAAATCACAAAGTAAGCAAACATATGACTCACTAACTTACTAGACAGTATAACTACATTTATTATAAACTGTCTAATCCTTTTTACTAGTCTTTGACCCTCAGCATTCTGACCATGTCGCCAACATCCTGACTCCACCAAACTAACTTGACCTCCCTCCACCGGACATTTCCTACAAAACCTTCCATAACATATAGGTCAAGCTATACTGGTTTTAACACGGAAGGAGGCAGCCATAATTGGCAAAAATATAACCAGCATTTTAATCAAATTTAATCTCTGTGCCCTTTGAATTAAAGTTAGTTTTTACGTGTTGTGGATTGAATAGTAATAAGGGGTCCTATTTGGTGTGTCGCATTATAATTTTGACGACATTTTTGGCTTAGATTTTAGATAGTCGCAGGTTTTGTTGGCTATTGTATGCAAAATGGTTTCGACTGTTTAGAGGATACGCTTTGATAGCGCCATTTTGTTTTTTAGGCATTTCTGGAGCAGCCATGATTAAAATTAAAAATATAAACTGTGGCACCATTTAAAAATAAAGTGTGGTATGAAGACACTTCTATGAACGGACCAGAAAACTGCACGGTTGGTGCGGTGGCCGGCCAACTGGCTGCCGTGCAACGTGTCGCGGGTTCGATTCCCGCACGGAACAACTCTTTGTGTGAACCACAAATTGTTGTTCCGGGTCTGGGTGTCATGTGCATGTGAAATTGTATGTTTGTAACCGCACCCACGACACAGGAGAAAATCCTACAGTGGGGCAACGTTTTTTTTAAAAAAAAAAAAAAAAAAAAAAAAAAAAAAACTGGCTAAGTACCAATAAATTGTTCTTTTCTGTGGTACTTATACGTCGACAAAAAGGTAGACGGATTATCTGATGGAACGCAATCAGGTTGCGGGGTAAGCGCTATGAGGTACCGTGACCTCGGCCTAGAACA
The DNA here is from genome assembly GCA_902829305.4 of Spodoptera exigua. Lineage (NCBI taxonomy): Eukaryota > Metazoa > Arthropoda > Insecta > Lepidoptera > Noctuidae > Spodoptera > Spodoptera exigua. Next base: position 715,346 of record LR824623.2, read on the forward strand.
GGAGAAGGAACAAAGGGGGTTTTGTTTTAGTCAGTAAGAGTCTGACACTATGGACGGAAGAAGTCATTTGATGATTTTCCCGTCATGGTAAGCAATCAGCGCCGCCCATGGCCACCTGCAACGGAGGAGTTACGAGTGCATTGCCGACCTTTTAGGGATTGAGGAGGGATAGGGGGAGGGGAGGATTGGGCCTCTAGTAACCTCACTTACACGGCAAACACTGACTGTGGTATTAAACATGAGTTTCTTTATTTAAAAACGACAATTCTATATTTATAATAGCTATGTATGTATGTATGTATGTATGACAGCTATTGTCACATAATGAATAATGTAGAACGGGTTAGTCTGGTCTGCTTATGACAATAACCAACATGTCTAAGTTTTAATGAATATGGCTGTACAAATATGTATAGGTATTTATTTCTTATACAGTTCATATTTAATTATATTTTATCCAAAACTCTTTTGAGTAAAATGGAGTGTCAGACTTACATGCCAATTATTTCTCCTACTCTGGGCCATGGCCGCACTATAAGCCTATTTCAAAGCTTAAAATGCACCAATTAAAAAGGCTAAAGAAGGTTTTCAATCATTATGTAGCCTTTATTTTCAAAACTGAACCTTTAAACACGAAAACAAACACAGTATAGCATTTTATTGTTCCGAAAAACAAATTCCTTTACATAATATATCGACTCAAAAACTATGTCCCAAACACAATCATGTCCATATACGATCATTGACCACAAAAAACCTTCACAATTGAGATCCATTCATCACTTCTCAGACCTTCAAACTACATAATTACAATTATAACCCCTAATGACTGCAGTATAAGGTATTAATTACGTTTTAAAAAACATTTTATTGTACCTCTAATTGTCGATGGTACACCAATATGGCGATCTGTCACATCTCTCAACCGACAGTGTTGCCAGCCGTGATATTTTAATTCCGTTCAAGAATTCGATAATTGAGTGAGGATATTTTTAAATAGGCGCTGTTCTTATTATCTCTGGTGAGCGAAAGTTTTTGATGTGTCAATATTAAATACATTGACTATTTTCGAATGATGACTGAAGTTTTTTGAGCTGAACTTTCGCGTCAAGAAGCTGTAATTGTCATTTTATTTGTTGAATATCTCCTGTCAATCGACTTTATGGCGCGCTATTAGTTATCATAATACTTTATGAGATATGTTGCCAGGTGAAAATAAGCAAAAAGTTTTCATTTGACAAACAAAAAACAACCTTAAATGACACAAAGTCCTTTTGCACACCGCTTAAGTCCACTATTTCTGTCAACGATACAACAAAAAGAAAAAGTACAGTACATTTTTGGAAGTTTAATACAACAAATATATATATACTCATGTGTGTGTGTGTACGACACATTATCAAAATCGTTATTACCACCAACTTTATATTAATTGCATTAAAATTATTTTTAATTTCATACATAATTGGCGTTCGGAAAAAAACGGTAGCGGAGTGAATTTCATATTATTATACATATTCGTCATATTTACCAAGGCTATATGCTTTAAATTGACGATTATGTACATAAATGGTGAACAATGTAAAATATTTATTTGTGATCTTGAACAGAAAGAGATAAAATGAAACACTATATGTACCTATATACCTACTTATGCAAACTTTAATATTAATTAATCTACACCTACAATTATTGTAATACTGTTTTTTGGTCACGTTAATCTCTCGGAGTTGTGGGAGAAAAAAACTGTAGCCAAATTAATTTGCTAATCAAGTATATATTATATTTAGTATGTCCACAAAAACATAAAGGATTAGAAACGGAATCGGAATAAGTCACTCAGCATTCAAAAATAGATAATTCTGTACTCTCGTTATATTAATCTGTATAAGTGAACTTACAAATTAATTCAAGTAGGTAGTTTTAGAATAGTATAAAGTTCGCCGGGTTACCTAACCTGATAATATATTTTGTGTCCTTTCTGTTATGATTCTTTGACATGATTATAAGCCTGGACATGGCTTGAATTGTTTCAAGCTAGTAGGAGTTAGCTAACTCCATAAGCCGAATTAACTAATTAATAAAGGTCGTTATTTTTTAAACTTGATAAATGTGTAAGTATGTTTAATAAAAGAAGCTTATGCTGGCAATACATCACTTTATGAATTTTTAAGTAAATATGTTATTTTCTTGCAGTATCATGTCTTTATCCTCAAGGGGTAGGTAGAGGTCCACATAATGGCACATAGACAATGAACATTCAATTTTGAATGATACATCATGTAATTATTGAGCGGTCTGTTATATTAATATAATTATACGAAGCATAGTTGTAAACCTTGTGCTTACGGTGTTTTTGGAATTCCCGACAATACTTTAATAAAGCTCTGCCCGATCTGAGAATTAAACCCGATACTCCATGCTCGAGCCGTCGCAGTATCGCTCCACGACCAATAAGGCGTTCATTTTCATTAGCAAAGATCTAATATTTAAATCGGAACTATGTTTTATATTGTGAACTATAAATAAATTTGCAAAAACATTTCTTAAATAACGGTTTTGCATTGTTCTCCAATACTATTTACAATAACAACCGTAACTCCATAAACATAAACTTATATTAGACTCTTATCTTAGCAATCTTAAATCAACCAAACTAAATAATAACCATGCCAAATGCTGACAAGTTAAGGTCAAATTTGAACCTTATGCAAAACAGTTAAGTACAGTTACAATTGCTTTACAAAAAAGTAAAGTTCAAAGACAGTTGGTGAATGAGATTAAAATGTCATTCCTTGTGTTAATGTGGTGGTAAGGTCGGTTTTTATTTGTCCGTGTAATTGGGATACGGGGTGTCATATTGGTTCGTACAATTGACGGATATTTTGCGTAAAAAATTTAAGACTTTTCTTTTATCAGTTAGAAGAAGATAATGAGTTTGACACTGCCAACCTCCTTGGAGATGTCGACACTCCCCAGTTATAGGTCAAGCACACTAATGTGCCGCGACCTTTGTTTTAAACAGGAAAAGAAAAGCCAGCAATACTGATCTCGATATACCTTTGGGTCGAAAGGTAAAAGTCAAAAATCATTTATTTCAATTAGACCCTTACTAGCACATTTGAACGTCAAACAAAATTTAAAGATTTAAAGTGTAAGTATTTCGGTCAGTCCTCTTTGTGAAGCTATTTGCTCGTTCCGAAGTGTAGATTCCGATGGAGAAGAACGAGCAAGAAACTCCATGGTTACTCTTTTTTAATCAGTTTGACATACAGATTCCTTGTACAAACAGTTGGTTCATATATCATATCATATCCCATATATACATAATATATGGGAGTGTCAGAACACTCCCTTTTGCTTACGGGCCAGGAGAAGGTGTATGACAATTCTTCCCTCTTAAAAATAACACCTAGCCGGAGACGCAGCTTCACGTCTCCCCTCAATTAGAAGATCGCTTCCCCCTCATATACAGGATCCATTTCATAAACTATTATGTTTTAATTTTAGACACTTCAGAGCAGTAACAAAATAATTAAGTTTGGTATAATTTGTTACAGCATTATGATCATACATCATACTACCCCATTTAAGATAAAACACGACGAATTTATTTATACACAACAGACAGAATTTTACAAAACATTTATCAATCAATGCAATGTGGAAGTGAACTTAAGAAAAATATTTTCAAGATTTCGCATAAAAACGTCCGATATAATTATATCAATCCATAATTATCTCGATCGATATAATAACGCGAATTGATTAATTAAATTGTGGTTACTGGCAATTAGTGGTTCATGTTTTAAAGGTTCTCGACCTTTTGGGAGAAAAATTGGTTTAATTATGGATAAGCTTGTTTTCGAACGATAATTCAAAAAGTTAAAGTCAAGTTAAAGGATGGAACAACTTTATGTTATTACTAGCGGCCCGCCCCCGCTTCGCACGGGCCCAACTATCTTGCTATCAAAGTATAACTTTTTCCTAACCTAATCCTTTATACTTTTCTAATATTTTCTTTAATAAGAACCTTTTCCTGATAATAACAAACACAACAAAAAAAGAATTAGCAAAATTGATCCGGGCGTTGTTGAGTTATGCGCTTACCAACACATTTTGCGATCCATTTTTATACAAAAGGATTAATATATAAATCGATTTTCATGATAATCATAATCGGAAAACCATTTGGTCCAAGTTGTTTCTGACCAGCCCATTTGAGTCCTGGGGATTACCTGTTACATGTTTGGTAATAGAAGTAAGTAAGGCTATGAAAGATGACGCAACAACAGGAACTCTAAGGGGGTTCTATTTTTTATGTGATAGGACGGCAAACGAATTGACTGATAACCTGATGATAAACAATCTGTGCCGCTCATGGACACTCGCAGCAACGAAGAAGTTAGGTGCTTTGGTGATATTTTCGAGTTGAGGTTTTTGCAGATTTAGGGGTTGGGGAGGGGGAAGATTGGGTATTGGGCAAAGATCCGGTTAAATAAATCACTTTGTAAGTTTGCAGCAAAAACAGTATATTCTTTTCTTAACAACGCAGTCAACCTGCTAGTAAATCCTAATTGATTTGCAAAACAAAAGGTATTAAACTGTTGACCTATAGCCGGACCACTCCTTCCATGTTCACACACCTTTACCTCAGCTATTTGACCATAAAACCTATCGATAGTTCCACCTGTGTGACCTATTTATATTTTATACCCATTTTACGATCAGCGTGGGCCGATTAATTCGTTACATTGTATTCATTTCGTATCCCTTTTGTATAGTTCATGTCCAAATCAGACAATTTGAGAAGACTAACTAAAATTCGCGGGTTACTCACGTATAAATGTTGAGAAAAGCTCAAAACCCAAACGCGGCGACGTCGCGCAGCCTACTCGCGTAGGCTGCGCGACGTCGCCGCGTCCGCGCACCCTCGCGCTGCTCTTGAGGAAGAACCCCTCTGTAGTTCGAAACTAGTAGAGCTTTTCTCAACATTTACACGTGAGTAACCCGCGAATTTTAGTTAATTTAGTATGTCTCACGATAGTTATTATAAAAACAATTTGAGAAGAAACTTTAAGAATGTTAAATTCCCTACAAATGCAAAGATTTACTTGTGATGATTAGAAGAAAATTGCTAAATTAGTTGCATTATCATCATCCGACGTTTACATTGTTGATATAATTATTTATTATGTTTTCGGCTTACTTATTCATCATTCATTCATGAATATAGGCCTCTAGCATGGCTTGAAACTAGTCGAGTATCTCGTCAAATTATTACGTGAGTAAGCCGAAAACATAATAAATAATTTAGAATGTCTCACGAAAGTTATAATAAAAATGTTGATATAATGTTTACAAGAACTGTTAATGTTTTCTTCTTGTCTGGTAATATCTTCTGATTTATTTCGTAGCAATATCCAAGACTAACAAAATTGTTCATGCTCCTGGGACGGATTTTACTTTTTCGGTGTTTTCTTGGTTGTATCTATTGTAGGATCTTCTAGTCTCTGAGTTAGTAGGTTACACGAATTGTCAGCCGGGGTTGCGGGGTAAGCGCAATGAGGCACCGCGAACTCGGCCCAGAGCAGGAGAAGGAACGGGGGGGTTTTTAGTCAGTAGGAGTCTGTCACTCTCTCTCGCCTTACCCTGAACGGGAGAAGTCATTAGATGATTTTCCCCTGACAAAAAAAAGGTTACACGAATTGTAGACGTTCTGGAAGCTTGTGGCCGGCTTGTACCGTAAAAATGAGTATGTGTTAAAAATTTTAAATTACAAAATGAAAATATTCATCTTAGAAACCGTATCCACTTCAACACCAAAAAAGCACTTAGACAAAAGATCATCAAAGAATCTATTGGAAAACTACCGTCAGGAGTTCTCATGGGCCATTTCAATTTTGCTCAACTGCGGTTACGAATTTTACGACAGCGATATTCTCACAATAATAATTTTAGTTCAACGATTCATAACACGTACTTGTGTTTGAGAGAGCTTGCCTGAATTTGATCGAATACATCGAATGCTCCCATCGAGACACCGACGGAATTGCAATCGATTTAAACCGTGTCCAACACATTCTTGAGACTGGACAGTCCATTGTTTTGTCTTGGATATATTTTTGTGATTCTACTTGTTTTGTTGTGAGCATTTTTAGGTATTGTCAAAAACGAATGCTTAAAGGGCTGGTTTTCAATAGTCAGATAAATTTTATCTAAGGTATAAAATTATTGCTGTCACTGTCTTATACAAACAATCTGACGCGACAGCATCAAATCCCCAGATAACTTTTATCTAACCATTGAAAAATCTGCCCTTAAACTCTTATTTTTACCGCTTATAGTATTAAGGAGCAAACAAATGCTATAATACTAATCAATACTACAATAAAACCAGTTTTTTCCTTATAAATCAAGACATAAAATAACAACAATTTTGAACGCAATCGAACAATAAAGCTGCTATGTAAATAACTTAATAGTAAAGCCAATAAGTAGACTAATACAGAAGCTTAACTTATTACAAATCTCAATACAAATAAATATTACTATTTTGTCAAAAGGGCATCAAGATTTCGTTGATAGTTCTGTGCAAAAGTTTACATTAACATAAGCTGTGTTTAACCAAATTCCATTTGAGATTCTAACAGTGATTCATTTGCATAGTCTTTAAGTTATTACCTACTTTTACTTTTTTAAGATTACCATAGCTAAGCAGAAAGATTACGGTTTTTTGTTTTGTCAGGAAAATCATCAAGTACTTCTCCTGCCCACGGTAAAGCGACTCTCTCTGACAGTCAGACTCTTCCTAACTAAGAACCCCCGTTCCTTCTCGTGCTTTAGGTCCAGGCTGCGGTGTCTCATTGCGCTGCTGGATCGTGGTGTTTTAAGTGAAGAAAGAAGTGAAGAAAGTCAAATCTGCTTTGAAATATTCGTTTTAAAGATAGGACGAAATGAACCTTCTAAAATAAACTTGATTTACATAAAAGCGTCGAGACACCTGCGCTGGCGCCTCCGCCTGCGATCGCGGTAATTACTGCCGATGACTATCGAATCGACAAGGACGATTGAATCGATACTCGTGTTTATCGATTGATAGTTCGAGAGTTATGGCTTAATGATAGGGTTTGTTATTGTGGGTCTACACGGATGCTGTTTTACAGATGTTAAATGAAGACTTTGGAAAGGTGGAGGGCGAGAGAGAGATTGTTAGAAGATTGAAGAGTAACAATTATTTCGTTGACAATGTTGTTATGTTGAATATAACAATACAATATATGGAACAAATAAAGATACAAATAGCAAATTTTTTCTACGTTGTATAAACTGAAACTGACATAAGAACTGGTGACCTATTAATCGAAGGAGTAAACAAGAACCCAACCTAGCCTAGGTCTCTAGCAACTGAAGATCCTTGAAAATGTTCAAATTTAGAATACCGTTTAAAGACACTCCTACAAATACCTATTAACATACGTAAAGACACAAGCACATTAAGCTGCCCCTTATCAATACTGGGAATAGATTTTAAACCTTATAATTTTACTATAAAGTTATATTTCTGTCTGTGCATAACAAGGACCGTTTAAGATTCCTTGTAAATCAATATAAATCACGCTACATAAGGTAAATGTTTCGTTAACTGACATTTTACGATCGATACTCTTTGATTACTATCTGCATACACGTGAGTTGGTTGTGGAAATCACTACTCCTATGATGTTATTCTAGGGTTCATAGGTTCATTCCAGTAATAAAAACGGAACGGAGTTTCTTGCTCCTTCTTCTCCATTCAAATCTACACTTTGGAACGAGCACCTAGCTTCATTCATGCACATAGCATCATTCTATTTTGTAGTATCATAAGTACCAGTTTATGGTTTAGTTGGAATTAATGATTTTAACTTTGACTTTGTAATCACTAGTCGTTGTCTAGACTCCGTAGTTCCTTTTACTGTTTATAAGTCGGACAGCTGGCATCTTTTCAACCGTAAAAACCATTGATAAGTAATCACAAATTTATGAAATTTTCTTGTCGCTGTACCAACATATACTGCAGACAGAATAAAATCAATACATTTACAAAAATGTGATTTAATTGAAATAGCTCTAAGCTAGAAATTGTCAGGGTTAATTCAACGATAACAATCTCAAAAGGCGTCCGAATTTATGCCCACTATAACAGAAGTTATCCTGAACGCCAAAAGTTCACATAGCCAAAAAAGCCAAAAAAGTACTCTTATTCAAAATATATCGATCAGGATAAAACAATCGTGGTTTTAATAGAGTAACTGTAAATAAATATTGTTCCTATACCCTTACAGTACCTTTCACTCGATATCCTCGATCTAACGTACAGTTATCTAGAGATTTGGCTATCAGTTCGAATCGAGATGTTCAGATAAATGTTTCATGTTCTGTATTTGTAAATGGTTGTGTTTTTATTTCCCGACCTCGTTTGTAATGCCAATAGATCGTGTGATCAGTTTTAGTATTTACTATAAGTACTTATTGGTATATCGTTGTGTTGTTATTGACTCTTTTTATTTAATTTATTCCTTTTCATTTTAATTATCACATTCAGTTTTATCTAGTTCCTTGAGTCTATCTTTTCAAAGTCTAACAGCCTCTCTTGTTTTTTCATCTCTTCCTTCAAATTGCATTCTAACTCTTTCTTCCTTTTTTTCTTTTTCTAAATTGAACTCACTGTATTACCATGTTAAAATAAGCATAGATCCTTTTTCGACATAACCTGCTAATATTACTTTTACAACACAGCCACGCCCATATAATGCAACAATTTGCAGATTTTCAATTAATACTTACTTAAGAATACATTAAAGAAAATTGCTAGCAAATTATACGCTTTACGAAGGATGCAGAATTTGGTTCAAAAATGAGCCTAAAATTTAATGCTATTATTGAAGATGTTTTCTTAGAAGCCATTAGGCCTCCATCAAAAGCTGTAGACATCAGTATTTTGACAGAAGATATTTTTAATGTTGATGGCAAGGTCAAGGTGACTTCGGATATCGTAATAAGCAAGTAATATTTGACCTATGACGTATTGTATTAATTCATATTGTAGGTGATCATTGTTATTTTAAACGATGTTACGAAAAGTTTCATACGTCACAGAGACAGTACACAAATGACTCAAAATATTATATATTTTATTATATATTGGTCATCCTGAAGATAGTGAGTTTATGAAAATGCATTATTTTCCTGTACCAAGGTTTTCTAATGACATGAAATGCCAGTTTAAAGTTTCAATGTTGCAAATATGCAAACATGTAGGTAAAAAAGAAGTATAAGCAAATGATGGTAAATATTGCAAAGATAAATTTGATAGCCAACGTGAACGAAAAAAAAGGATCTCAGGAAATCCAACGTCAAAAAAACAACAGGAATGAAGTACTTATAAATATATTTGGATCTATATAAGTTTACATACCAATGAATACCAAAACCAAATTTAGGAACAAAGTTACAATTCAATGGATTGTACCGTTGCTTCACATCATTCATTCGTGTAGCTCTTAAAAACAGTAATGTAACAGATGTTGCTATATTAACTACTAGGCCGGAAGTATTCTTGACTAACTCACACATGACTAAGACTTAGTCTGAAAACTAAAGTGGAGTAATGTGAATCATGATATTAAAATAAAAGGGTTTTGTAAAGTATTTCATTGAAAACAGTCTTGAGCTTGGTGTGAATCAAATGTTTTTTTGCTTGCCTAAGTAATTGTACAATTATTATTTATATATCTGTCGCCGCCAAATACTTTAATAAGCTATTCAATTATCGGCCTAGGCTGTCTATTGAATCTTATCGCAGTGTAAATATTTTAAAAGTATATTTTTTAGAGGCGATTTGATTTCGCTTTTTTAAACAATTTAAATTAGAGATTCAAAAATTGATCCGTCAGGCCGTTACAAATGAAATTCGAAAATAATTTTAAAAATAATCTCGGGATTAGTTTTAGTAATGTCAAAATAGTAAGTGCTGTACAAGAACATGCTAGGATTAAAACAAACAGTTTCAGTCATTTATAGAAACAATGTGACAGTAGAAATAAGTAATCCGACATTGGTAACAGGACTTTTTGATATTTTTTTTACTATACTAGTAACTAAAATTAAAATTCGACCTTCAACTACTAACTACTAAACAAATACAAAGAACCTTGACATCAAAGCAATAAAGCCTAATTTAACAAAGCAACGGTCAACACAGTTCAAAACAATACAAAAAAAATTGAAGTCTAAATACTCCTCATTTATCAAAGAGTTAAAATAACGGCAGAATAATGACAATTTCTATTCATATTTGCGAAATTCTCTGCTGTGTGTGAGGTACGAGGGTCATATTGCAACAAACTAGAGAGACTTGTTAATGATGTGTCACAACACTTCGGATCCTCAAGGCCGTTTGAATTTGAAAAATTTGGCCGTTAAATAGTACAGTTGCTGGCAAGTCCATGTATACCAATCTTTCCAATTATTCAATAGATTTTCAACTCTAGCTAAAGGGTATAAAGTTAAAAATCGAATGCGTAAGATTTGAACGTGACAATTTATTGTTTGGTGAAATATTTTTTTAAGTGTTTAATTTTAATGTACTTACGCACTTATACCAATCAGTTAAATTATTCAATAGATTTTTGACTCTAAATCTAAGTAATAAAGTTTAAAATCTAAAGTAAACGAAAAAAGGACATGATAATTTTTTCGTAGGTACAATTTTTTTTTTTTAGGTTTTTCATATTTATGTACGTACGTACTTATACCAACCACTTAAATAATTTAATGGATTTTCAACTCTAGCTAAAGTGTATAAAGTCAAAATTCAAATACTTACCTAGAAGAAAAAAAATTTTAACGTGACAATTTTTTCGTCGGCCACATTTTTTTTTAGTTTTCGTTTTTATGTATGTAAGTATGTTAATTAGTTCATTCGTTTACTAAGTCTAACTGTTGTGTAGCGATAATTAGTGTCAGTGATGGAAACTTGTACTTATTTTAGGCAAAAAATATTGTATTGGACATGTTTAGTCGCAATATTTGATGTAAATGTGGCATGCGTGACCTAAATTCATACGTAGGGTATCTTTTAGTTCTATTCAAGGTCACGTGCTGGCGGCGAACTAAAATATAATAGGTCTTTGAAACCTATGAAATTGCCGTTTTGTATGAAACAATTTAAACGAATTTTTTGATTTGAAATGCGATGAAAATGTAACACTAATCAATAAACAAATGACTACGTTTGGAAAAAGAATCCCATGTTTTTAAAACAAAATTAATTATCCTTAGCCTAACAAAAACTATTTTGATTTGAAATGGCCAGTACTGCAGAACGGCAATTTCATAGGTAAAGAACTACTATTTATCAACATCCTGCTCCTTCCTCGAGGATCCTGACACCCAACTTTTTAGACGATGAGACGGCAAATAATACCTATTCGTTCTTATTATTACATGGTGTTTGGTGACTTAGCTTTTCTCAGTTTAGCGCCTAGCTCTACTGACGAACAGAGACACTATATTCTATTTATAGTAAATGACTTTGATTTTGACTTGGCATGTCTTTTTGTACCTTGAAAGCTTAAGTCATTATGTAAGTTTGGGAGAGCCATGCTTCGGCACGAATGGGTCGGCTCGACCGGAGTGATACCACGGCCTTATAGAAAACCGGCGTGAAACAACCACAGCGTTGCGTTTCGCCATGTGAGTGAGGTTACCGGAGGAGGCCCAATCCTCCCTTCCCCCTATCCCTCCTCAATCCCTAAATCTCCAAATCCCTAAAAGGTCGGCAACGCACTCGTAACTCCTCCGTTGCGAGTGTCCATGGGCGGCGCTGATTGCTTACCATCAGGTAATCCGTCTGCTCGTTTGCCGACTTATTACATAAAAAAATTTGTCAATGTGATGATGACAATGTACTCCCGATTTCCTTAAAAGTTTTCTATTTGAGTCATTGAATTCAATCACTAGAAATATTCCCAAATAATGAAAACAATGGGAATTTACTTACAAGAAAATTAGTCATAAATGGATTTCAATAAACAGGATAATAAATATTTGTATTGTTTAGTCACCGACTGACTGTAAGTCTCTTAGTATGATTGTTGCTCATTTGATAAATAAATATGTCTGTGTTTGAATGCAAATAATAAAATTACTAAGCATTATTTCTAGCTTAAGGTTGATAGGAAATTAATTCATAGTTTTGTTTTTCTATTTGTAAGGGAAGAAAAAACAAAAAGGTATATATAAATACAAGCGGTCCGCCCCTACTTCGTATGGGTCCAACTATATCGCCAACAACGTCAGGGTCACTTTTTGATATATATTTTTTTTACTTGATTTAAACTAGTGCTCGACTGCGATCCCACCTGATGGTAAGCAGTGATCAGCCTTGAAGACATCTAAACTATATTTGGACGGAGAGACTGCAGCCTGCAAACTGTTCCAATCCCTTGTACATCAAGGGATTGGGACAGTTTGCCTTAAATCGCGGTATAAATGATGAGGCAAAACGCTTAGTCCGGGCCGCAGGTGTCTCAACAACGTAAGGGTGAAAATTTGCCATACGCCGAGATGTCCGAAGGTGAAATGGGAATGGCGGAATCAAATCGTGCAATTCACACTCTCCAAAATGCATCCTGTAGAACACCGCAAGGCTGGCTACTCTGCGCCTGTGCTCGAGACTTTGAAGATAATATTCTTCTCTAGTTTTCTTTGATAAGAACCTTCTCCTGACATCAATAAATACAACAAATAAAGAATCGACAGGATTGGTCCAGGCGTTTTTGAGTTACGCGCTTACTAACACATTTTGGGATTCATTTTTATTTATATATGTAGATTCTGTGCCAATGCCAATTACTCTTAATCATGAATTCTGTCGTCATTTGAAACTAGTCGAGTGTCTAATGAAATGAGTAAGACTATGTGTAGCTTAAAAATGTCATCATTTCTGTAAATATCTCTACTTATATTATCATGTAATTTTTTTTAAGAAAAGAATACTATTTTTACTTGCGTGAATTACGTGATAAAACTCGATCAGTTTCAAGTCACAATGGGGCTCTTATGAATGAGAAGCGAGCACATCGCAGCGACGTCGAGCAGCTGACTGAGGAAATCGAAGATTTTATGTTAATATGTTTAAAAATATTAATTTTAAAACAAAGAAACACAATGTTCACTGTTTATTTATAGAATTTTATTATTGTGTACTGTTATCTTATAGATAAGATATTTATAACAACCAGTAGATGGGGTATAATGTACGTATACATACATACATACCTACACAGATACCTTATTTTTAGAATTTTTCCTTTTAAGATAAAACATACAATAATTGAGTTACATACCTTGATTAATTAAGTTTGATAAATATTAGTTTCGTGGAAATATTGATTTTTGAGATTAGAATTTTGGGGATTTAGGGAAAGGAAAAGGATTGAGGATTTAGGGAAACGAAAAGTATTGGGCATTTAGGGTAACGAGAAGGATTGGGGATTTAGGGAAAGTAGAAGGATTGGGGATTTAGGGTAAGGAGAAGGATTGGGGATTTAGGGAAAGGAGAAGGATTGGGGATTTAGGGAAACGGGAAGGATTGGGGATTTAGGGAAAGGGGAAGGATTGGGGATTTAGGGAAAGGAGAAGGATTGGGGATTTAGGTAAAGTAGAAGGATTGGGGATTTAGGGAAAGGAGAAGAATTGGGGATTTAGGGAAAGAGGCGGGATTGGGGATTTAGGGAAAGGTGAAGGATTGGGGATTTAGGGAAAGGGGAAGGATTGGGCCTCCGGTAACCTCACTCACATGGCGAAACACAACGCTGTGTTTGTTTCACTCCGGTTTTCAGTGAGGCCGTGGTATCACTCCGGTCAAACCGACCTATTCGTGCCGAAGCATGGCCATCTCACACTTCAAAAATGTTCAAAATTTATAAACACTTTCTGTGTCAGAATTCGATATGGGTTTGTTTGACTTGATTATATTATTTTTGTGTTATGAAAAGCGAATGAGCAGACGGATTACCTGATGGTAAGGGAGCTAGAAGTCACGAGTTTTATCATAAGGACAATTTTAATGTACATAACTGTAAAAGCGTCTACCTGGAGACAATTAATATTATTTTAATTAAGTTCAAACTAATGAGCATGTTATTTCAAAATACAATTTAATCCAAATTCGTGACTAACTTGTTATTCATTTTAATAAACTAACCTTGGATACCTAACTGCAGTTTAAAATATACCAGTTAATTATAACAAAATAGGTATTTCAATTAGGTTTAATTTAATTGTAAAGACTTGCATTGTAACTGTGCTGATTAAATCAATTAATTAATTTATACAAAGACTGTTTTGACAATTGGTTATTATTTTCGTTCATTAGGTACCTAGTACAATCACGATTTAGTTCTCACATTAATATTTGGGCCTACCTACTTTTTAAAATTTATCGACAAAAAATAGAAGACAGTGATAGCATCAGCCTGAAAGAGTCTGACACTCCCTGGGTGATAGAAGTCATGTGATGAATGCCCCACTTACAAAAAGGTTTTCTTCACCGTTTGTGAGTGGTGACTAGATGATTATTTTAAGTAAGTAATATATTTACTTAGACACAGGTAGGTATAACAACAGTAGGTATAACTTAGACACATCGACGTAGTACTTGCCAGGTTTCGAACGGCACTCTCGTGCATTAGAAACCGCAACCTGCAGGACACCACAAAAATAAAACAACATAACTTTTCCTTTTTATTATAACTTTCGTGAGACATTCTAAATTAATTATTATGTTTTCGGCTTACTCATCAGCAGCGCGACCGTCGCCGCGTCGCGTGTCGCGGAATTCTGCTCATGAATATGGGCCTCTAGCATGGCTTGAAACTAGTCGAGTATCTCGTCACATTATTACCGAAACATAATGATTAATAACTATTCTTTTTAACGCTTTAGGAGGTAGATGCAAGTATTTTGTGACCCTTAGATTACTTTTGATTATGAGCCTTATTTATACATATAGAGGTAAGCTTCTTACTATACTCCTTGCACAAACGCCCCAGTCTGACTGAGTATTCCCGAACATATTTCGAAATTAAATACACATTCAAAAAACCTCGTGATCAGCATTCCTTGCAACCAATCTGGTGTTTTATAGCATATAGGTCAGCAAGCGAGTATAGGGAAGACCTGATGGTAAGCAAAACATGGTCACCAACCACACTAAAACACCCGAACAAGTGCGTTGAAGGCCTTATACATTCATACCTACATATAGGTATGGCAATAAAGTCGTCATTAAGTAATAATTGCAAATAAAATGGTGGCGGTCATTATTGATATAAACGTCAATCAGGATTTAAATTACGATATGTCGGTTAAAACTATATGTCAGATTAACTTAAAGTTTAGTAATTGCTGCTAAACGTTTTCAATTTCTTAATTTAATTATTGTGTAAGTGTATTTTAGTATTAACTAGTGACCCGTCCCTGCTTCGCATGCAATGCTGATACTAAATCTTTCTATTATTTATTGGATGACGTTATTCATATAAAAGTTTCTATTCAATCATTCTATTAAAATAAAACCGCATCAAAATCCATGGCGAAATTTTAAAGATTTAAGCACACATAGGGACAGAGAAAGCGACTGTGTATTATACTCATAGTTTTAAAATAAAACAAAAGGTTATAATCACTTCGAAAGTATATGCAGAAATATATATTTTTTTGTTATTATGAAATGTGTGGGACTGGGCTATGTTTGGTCGGGTCGGCCTGAATGACACCACGGCCTCACACCAAATTTAAAGGGCAAAAACCACGGTGTCTTATTTCGCCGTAAGTTTTCCCAGAGTCTCTTTCCCGCCTCCCTTCAGATGAATGACTAATCTTAATGTGAATAGAAAAATCCAGAGATTTTTGACTGAGTCAGGTTATTAACTAATTCAGGTTGAACCAAAACACACTGACCGAGCACTCCACTTCAGTCAGTCGGTCAGATTATCTTATCAATCAAAATGATAAGACTGTTTACCCACATATTATGTTAGCCAATGTTTACTCTTCTATATCTAAGTATTGGTAAATGTATTGGGAATTTTATTTTGTTTATTTTTTCAATAAACACAGATTAGTGTTTGAAATTCACCCATGGAAGCAGGTAAGTGATCGTCAAAGATTTGGTGCTTACATGAAGAAAAATGTTAACAAAAAATTAGGTAATAATATTTTGAGATTCTTTGTAGTATTCAGTTCAGAATTATGCTTATCTCATGTAACGTATTTTATTTCCACTATCTAGAGCTATTCACACACACATTCACAATAGTACCTAAGTATTCATACATTCACCTCTTTGAAGAATTAATGACAAAAAAAAGAAACATGTATTTTATTTCATAATGATCTTAGGGTTTGATTTTTCAATGGTTAAATAAAAGTTATCTGGGAAATACCTTATGATGCTGTCGCGTCAGAATGTTTGCATAAGACAGTGACAGCAACTATTTTACTCCTCAGATAACATTTATCTGACTATTAAAAAATCACCCTAAAACGATTCTTTGTCTTCGTCCCTCATTCGATAATTAAAATTATGAACCATAAAAAAACGAAATGCACAAAAATCACACTATAAAAATAACATTGACAAATTGCATTTTTTTTTTTGAAAACAGAACGCACCTACTTTATCAAAACACACAATTTGTCAGTTGTTATCAGTCACATCAGTATGGCGTTCATGAGAACTTCGATATTAATAAGAAAATGGCGGAATGAATATTTAAAAAAAGAATTTATCAAAAGCCCGCGAAGCAATCTGTCAAACTAGTTTGAACTGGAGGTGGATAAGTTGTTATCCTTTCTGTTAAATTTAAGTATAGAAAGAACGGTCGTTGAACCTGCGCTCGAGTTGAAATTCTGAACTTAATAGTAATTATTGAAAACTGAAGGATTTTGTCGAAATGTAGGTGCGACGTAATAATTAAATTGTTTATTGATATCTTGTCGTTTATTTATAAGATAATATTTTTACTACATCAAAGTCACTAGGAAGTTTTTAAAAATAAATATAATAATTAATATACATAGACGTGTCATTTATGGTTTTTTTTTTTGAGAATCTTGGTAACCCGTCTCCAAGATATCCCGAAAAATTCTTCACGAATTTTGCACATAAATCTTTCGCATAAATGAAAACTACATCAAAAACCGTTAACGTTAACCGTTTTTGAGTTGACCGCGAACAGAAAACAGAGGACTTTATTTTATAACATTTTAAGGATAGATATTGTACTTGTAGAAACAAATATAATAAAATAATAAATTGCTTCACAGTATATCGACGTTTACAGCAAATAATCTGAAGTATTCAATTATATCGCAGATAACAAATTATTGGCCTCTTTTGTTTGATAAAACTTCAGGAAGTTGAGAACGCAAATGTATTATGTATATACTAAATAATAGTTACAGTTGTACAGGATTTATTCTACTAAAACAGTATAGTACAGACGCCAGCAGATCAATCTACTCTATAATGTTTCTATTTAATTTTCAACTTTACGTTAAAAGAGTATACCTAATTGAAAATCTTATAAAGAAATTTGAGAGGGTTATATTAAGTGTGGGAGAGAGAACCAAGCTCCGGCACGAATGGGTCAACTCGACCAGGTATGATACTACGGCCTCAAAGAAAACCGGCGTGAAACAACCACAATGTTGTGTTTCGCCGTGTGAGTGAGGATACCGAAGGGCCAATCCTCCCCCGTCCCCTGTTTCCTTCTCAATTTCTAAATCCTCGGACCCCTAATCCCCAAAATAACGGCCACGCATGGCGTCCGTGGACGGCACCGGTTGCTTACCATCGGGTAAGATAGGTCAATTTAGAACTATGACATAAAAAAATTGCTAGTCTATGTCAATCCATGAAATTCACTACTAGAAAGAATGTTCCACCTATTATGACATTTTCTCCACGATTGATATAAAATTAGAAAACACAGTTCCAACTGAACGTGCGTGGTTTTAAAAAAGATGGCAATCACTGTAACTTTTAAAAAATATCCTTATTAAACTCAAATCCATTTAATTATTACATTTCAAAACTGTTATGCATGACCTATTCCTTCTGGAAGCTTGGAGGTTACTGTACGTGACATGTTTATTAATAAGCACAATGGTAATAATGCCACAGGATGTCCTACACGATCCATGAGTGCAAAGGGAAGAATTATTTCTATTATCTTCCTGTTTATACTATTGAATCCGTAACATCTGATTAAAAGTTGAGTTTCTAAATAATCATGATCATCGTCTGTAATAAGTGTCAGCTACTGAGCAAAGATTTCTTTACACACGGAGAAGGTTTGAGCGTTTATCACCATGGTCGCTTATGGCGTATTAGCGATTGAGTAACTTAAATAAATTATCAGGACGTTTTCCTTCACCATATGTACTTTTTAAGTTATTTGTCATATGGTGAAGCCATATGACATTAACTTAAAAAGTACATATAATTCGGAAAAAGTCACATTGATACTCGCCAGAATTGCCTCAAACTTCAGGTCACCGCGTCATATTTTTTTCAATAAAAGAACAAATAATAAAAGAAACAAATGTAAGTACAAATCTAATAATTCGCCAGTTACAATCCTATAGAATAATGCCACAAATAAGAGCCCCGTGTGATTTGTAATTATTCGAGCAATCCCCGAAACAGCTTTGACATCTTTTGACCGATTACTATAGACATTCAGTGGTCACTTTACTATATAGGGGAGAAATAGAAATAAATTTAATTAGTACCACGTTAATTTATTTTATAATCCATTAAATTAACAAAAATAGCTGTCAGCCAAATTCCTTTGTAATAAGCCCGTGATAAAGAAACGATTTGCTCCGAATATATCTCTAGTTGAATGATAAAAGTAATTTATTTCAAATATGTTGTCGCCACTTTATCTTAATATTTGACATTAAGATGGCGTTTGTCTTCCTGTCAACGTAATTTGCGATGGATTATTGTGACCTGTCGGCCACGTTGATAAAAATCTTCTCTCTGTTCAATACATTAAGTAGCATTTTTTCATGTAAACGCACTATTGTAAGTTCATGGGTTTACTCATTATGTACTCGTTGCTTATCTAGAAAGCTAAAGACGAAATTTCTAGAAATAACTTGAAAAATTCCATCATCTACACCTCGAAAAATTCGACATAGCGATTGACAATCGACGAAAAACGACGTCTCATTACAAAAAAAACAAAAGAAAAACTTACCCTGCACAATGCAACGCCCGTGTCCAATCTATCAAGGAAGTTATCAGCATTGATCCTCAGTTCAGGGTAGAGGACTGTCAGCCACTCAGCCAAATCCTCTTTCATAGCATACAGGTACTCCTCTGAGGACTTGAAGGGCCTAAAAGGCCTGGCCTCCAGGAGGACTGCGCCTGCGCTCGCCATTGTGGAAGGATTCGGGGCTAGTTGGACATTACTGGTCTGTAACAAGAAGAAAAGGAGGGTTATTTTGATTGATCATGAACTGGGTAGTTTCCTAGGTCAAAAATTAATTGATTTTACTTTTAAAACCAAGGTATTTTTAAATTTTAATCATATTTTCGTCAATTGTATTGACGGTATACTTCAATTTCAGATTTTTTCTTCTTAAATGTTTCAAAAAAAAGTTGTATGCTGCTTGACGTTACATCAGTATGACCTCATAATGTTGGAATCTCATACGAAATTCGTTTACATTTCAAATATAAACTTCGTTTGATTTTCAAAAATTGACAGAGTATTTGGAATCTACGTGCCGGGCCTTGTAAGACTGAAGAAATAGATGATAGATCATTATCCTCCCCATACGGTGATGATGATGTAAACAGCATCCAATTTATAAGTGCCTACATAGATAATGCCTATCCTCTCTTGTGATAGCAATAAAAACATTTCCTTAATTGAGTCCGAATAGGAAACAAAATTGCCCAAGAAACTATGAACTCTTAAATACATATCGTGTCTAACCACCATTCCGTCAATCGCTGGAACTCTTAAAGCGATAACCTCATAACCCCGTCCACATAACAAACATACATTTTTTATCACAATTACAGATTTCGTAACCGCCACATCATAACTATGACAAATGTTCTAAACGTCAACACATTCATATAACGTAACCATTTTAACTAGACCTCTCAAAATGGCGCCACTTGTCATAGAGAAACGTCAAAGAAATGTCAACGTCAATACTTTTTGGATTTAGTTCCGCGTTTCGCCGCGTTCAAGGTTATCTGGTGTCACAGTTATGTTTTAAACACTTGTATCCTTGGATGTCGGTTAGTGATTTGAAAAGAGCCAAGCAATTGTTTGTAATTAGCCAGGCGACTTCATTTGATCTTGTCAGCAATCTGTCTTATAACAAGCTTCAGATAGACAAGTCTAGACGAATGATTTTAAGACCAAAAAGGTTGATACCTAATTATTTTTATGCGACCATTAATTCATAGAGTTAATTGTTATCGTTTGGCTTTTGTTAAATGTCAATTGGTGTGTTGTGGAAGGATGAAGAACAAATTTCTAAAACAAAAGAAAAGTTTGTGGTGTTCCAGGGTTTAAGGCGCCCGCTTCTCATGCATGAGGATTCGGAACCCGACAAGTACCAATGTGACTTTTTCCGGGTTTAATGTGCTTTTAGACATTACTGACATACGGTGCGAGGAAGACTGGACTTTATAATTTCAAATTATTTGTTTGATATCGCCAATCCGCCATCAGCAAGCGTGGTAATCAATGCTCAAAACTTATCGTGTGAGAAGAGGTCTTTGCTAAGCGGTGGGCACTTGCTGATGATGTGATATATGAAAATAAAGGCTAATTTTTCTTTGCCTTGCTAAGCCTTGACTTGCACTGGACTTTCTCGTGGTTCTCAACTTTATTTTCTGATTCAATAAAACTGTAACCAATCCCCTGAAAAACGATTTAGTAACCATACCAATAGTTTTTGTTCAACCAACAACAATTAAACATAAAACTGCATCAAACATTGCGATAAACAAATATAACAAAGCAGGTTCATATATTTATAACATCCTTTTTTCAGTACAACATGCTATAGTTATGTAGCGGCACTATCACGTCGCTACATTACTTAGATACGATAGAGATAAGACATACATGTTAATTGTTGCACGTTTGTTAGGATAGCTAAATCTGAAAATCTCACGCATCTTCTTAGTATATAAGCACCAGCAATTAAAGTAATAAACAGACCTTAACCATCTACAGTCTCATTATTTACCTTGCCACGAAGTCTGGCAAATTGGTGACCCGACGAAGAACAATCAACATGACTCATTCACCCTGCAAATCAAGCAGCAGCCAACAAGAAGCCTTGGAGATATCAGCCGGAACCGCCATTTTATCCCGTATTCCGGAATTTTGAGGGACCAACCCAGATTATGGTTTAAGCAACTAGAAGCCATAGTAGCACCACAGAAGCAAGGAGACGATTACAAGTACTATACGGTCATTGCAAAACTGCCAAAAGAAGAAATAATACAGGTTAGTGACCTCATTACTTGCCCACCGCCAATAGAAAAGTACAAGGCTATCAAAGAACGCCTAATCAGTTGCTATGAGGAATCAGACCAACGTCAGCTCCAAAAATTATTGTCTGAAATGGATCTCGGCGACCAGAAACCATCACATCTTCTGCGCAAGATGCGGACCCTGAGTAACGGAAATATCAGCGACGAAACCATCAAACTTCTATGGTTGAGGCTTCTGCCACCATCAGTGACTTCGGTTCTAGCAGTCACAGAAGACATAGATGTGAACAAGATGAGCCAGATCGCGGACAAGATATTAATAAATTCAACACGTACAGAGGTGTCAGCTGTAAACGGAAACAAATCTGGCGACGATACAATGTCATGCATACTAGCACAGTTAGCAGAAATGCAATTGGAACTAAATGCAATTCAGCAAGGTCAAAAAAAAAACTATCGACGCAGCACTCAAAGTTATTCCAATCGTCGGCATTTCCTACCACAGTCGAGTTCAAGAGAAAGAAGGCACTTTTGTTTTTACCATGGAAGATTTAAAAAATATGCACAAAAGTGTGTTCAACCTTGTGATTGGAAACAGGATCTCAACTCAAGGAAACAGGGAAACTAATTGAAGCACGGACAACGGCGGAACTCTGTGCTATTCACCCGTCCAACCGCCTCACTATTACCGACCGAAAAAGTGGTATGAGATTTTTGATTGACACGGGAGCAAATATTTCAGTTATTAGCAAGCCACAGAGACATTCACTAATACAAGATGAACAATGTATACTTTATGCCGCCAATGGTACAAAAATTAAGACATATGGTGAAAAAACACTCTCTTTAAACTTCGGGCTACGAAGAAACTTTGTATGGAACTTTGTCATCGCCGATGTAACACAACCGATTATTGGAGCAGATTTTTTAGAGCATTATAAGCTATTAGTCGATTTAGCTGGTCGAAAAACTCATAGATAGGGTAACTGAGCTGACAACGCCCGCAACCCTGATCAAATCGACGCAGCAAACAATCCGCACTATTAACATTGAGACGAATCCACGCATTACTCAACTATTAAATGAATACGAGGATATTACGAAACCAGCCTCCCTCCACACTACTCCAAAACACAAGATTAAGCATCATATTATCACTAAAGGACCACCGGTATCAGCACAAATGCAGTGGATAGTTCATCGACTGCCGCCGCCGTCACAACAAAGGCAGCAGTTTTTATTTCCTTCGAATTAGCAACAATGACATTACATTACGCATAGGATGTAATTTATCAGCAAGGTTAAGTTATTATATAATTAGGTACATACTAATTTTTTTCAATTTATATGTTAATTATTTTTAAAAGGGGGGAGTATATGTAGCGGCACTATCACGTCGCTACATTACTTAGATACGATAGAGATAAGACATACATGTTAATTGTTGCACGTTTGTTAGGATAGCTAAATCTGAAAATCTCACGCATCTTCTTAGTATATAAGCACCAGCAATTAAAGTAATAAACAGACCTTAACCATCTACAGTCTCATTATTTACCTTGCCACGAAGTCTGGCAAAGTTACACCCAATATCAATAAATCGCCATCACTCATGCGCACGCACATCAAACTACCCTCCACTGTTAATGTCTTCAAAGGATTTTCAACTGTATACCAATGAGTTTAAAGTAGGAAATCCTTTGAATAAAATTGACAAGCTAGTGTATTTTGACATGCTGTGTATATAGTAGTGACACAGTTCATTTACCCCCACGGTCGGTCGCCCGCCGCGGCTCACTGCTCGCTTTCGCGGGTTCCAGTCCCGAGTAAAGAAAACGCTAGTTCTGACTGATGATTGACTATAGTGTTTACTTTAAATAGTTTATATTAAGAAATGCTAAATTTGTACCACCTGGATCTGTAATTTCTAATCATAAGTTTAAAATCACTAATCAAATGACCAAGCGTGGTTATAAATGATCAAATCCATATGAGAAGCGGCCTTTGCTCACCGCTGGGTACTGATGGGCTGCTGATGTTGATGGTCTTTGATAAAATAAAGCGCTAGGTATTAATTTACTTAAAGCTAGAAGCAACTGGTTTGATTTGGCGAAGTCCAGAAATAGGAATGGGGAATGTTTAAAGGCCAGAAAATATGGTGGATTGAGTGGGTGGATGGATCAACATTTACCAGCACAGCGGGATTTCAATAAATATGGTTTGCTTCACGGTTACTATTAAAAAATTACAAAACATTAACTTCACCAATCCTTTCAGGGAACTACTAGATGCGATTAGACTTTTTGTCCACATAACTATGTAAATAAGAACATTATGATACATAAGAGTTACATGCCGTGTATGCAGCTCATTAGTTCTGTGAAAACTGATTGTAATTAGCAAATCGATGTTCTAATGTATCGATTCTATTATCGATTACGATGACTTGTATGGTAGAATATGTAACACAGATATCACATCATCAAACTATATAAGTGCTCACTGCTAAGCAAAGGCATATTCTTACACGGAGAAGGTTTGAGCATCACCCATGCTTGCTCAAAGCGGATTAGCGATTTTAAACTTATAATTGGAAATTATCAGTCCAGGTTTCCTCACAATGTTTCCCTTCCAACCCGCATTGAGCAAGCGTGGTGATTAATGCTTAAACCTTCTCCGTGTGAGAAGAGGCCTTTGCTCAGCAGTGGGCACTTATAGGCTGATGATGATGATGATGAAGCAATCAGCGCCGCCTATGAACCTTTTGGGGATTAGGAATTTGGAGACTTTTTTATAGGGAGAGACGAAACGGCGAATCACAGCGCTGTGGTTGTATCACGCCGGTTTTCTATGAGGCCGTGGTATAACTATGGTCGATTCCGGTCCGACATAATAATGCTTGTACTAAATCTAAATAGGTTACCTAAATGACAATAGAGATTGGGTATCATACAACCGCGAGTAAGTTCCTAAAGACTCAGATGCTAAGCTGAAGATCAACCTATTACCATACCTAAGTATGACTAATTTACTGACCTAAATTACAAGATAACACATTCCAACTAATAATTTTAACGAAATATTTACATAACAATTTCGCAAGTAAGGAAGGAGCAAACCCAGCAGAACCCAGCAAACAAATAATTTTTGCAAACATTGTTCTAAATAAATTATCAAAGATTCCCACTATCATAAAAATGTAAACAAAAGATTATATCTGCAGACGCACAAGCATATGAAGCTACTTCAACCATTCTGCATTAACTTTCGACCTAATTGCAAAAGCCTAATGTTCAATTTCTTATAAAGAAATTTGTCTTATAAGGGTAGCTTGATGAGCAACGTTGCAGACACAAGCACATGGAGCTTAATCAAATGTTCTTCATTAACTCTCAATCTAATTGCAAAAGCATAACGTTTAATATCGAATAAATATTTTTGACATAAGAAGGTAGCTTTATGACCAACGTGATCTGTTCTAATTCTATCTTTCACATCTTGAAGACAGTCATAAAACAAAATGAGGTCAAAAAAACACAATTACTTTAAAATCAAAACAATGCCTAGTACTACACGTGTGTTTAAGCACGGTACGGTCAGCAAGACAATAGATCCGCCGCGGTTGCGCAAGCGCACGCTCCGTTGACTTCCGTTGTCGCCGTGGAGGGTCGGCAAAAAAGGCTTAACTTTTTTATGCTATTATTATTTTTGAATGCTTTTGTTATTGTGTTACGAACTATTGTTAAGTAGGTGTTCTCAATTCGATTATTTATCGATTCATTCGATTTGAGAGTCATTATAATCGAATATCTATAAACGATTTGAAATTACATCGATATTTCTTCTGCCAATACTTTGACGTATGTCTTCAAATAGTGTTGATTGAGATAATGTAATACTGTGTGTATCATTTTTTATTCATTGTAAAACAGCTTGCTGTATTTTGTAAGCGCTGTTTGTAATAGGTAAGTAAAATAAAGATAAATATTTGATTACAGTAATCGATTCTTTTGTTATTATTATTACGTGTAAAGTAGTAATAACATTTTTATAATCGGTCAGCAGCCATTATTTTATATCATTGTCAAACTTTTAATAAATATTCTAATTCTTCACCGAAATAATAACTATACTCATTTTTCCTTTAAGTGTCAACAAAAAAACTAATTAAAAATGAAACATACCAACAAAAAAAACCTATCAAACTCATTCCAAAAAAAACTACCACATTTGTTTTGCGAACCATACAAACACAAGGAATAAATATTCGTGACACCGCAGATTGTTTCGCTGCCACTACAGTTAGTAGGCTAATCTGTTTACAGAACATCACCCGCGTTGTCTGTCCGTACTATTTTATTTTGAGTTCGCTACTCAACATGATGTGTATGACAGAACTTATATTTTCGTAGTCTGACTATCTTCAGTGGGCCTTCAGTGTTAGATACGATGATTAAGACTACTCTGACTCATATTACAAGACTTTTTTGACAATAATTTTGTATAATTTTTTGACTTTTTTTCAAGACTATCAAATCTTTTTTGCTGAAGAAGCACGTCGTGTGTTTCTGAAGTCTATCAACATATTTTTTGATCCAGTATTTAAAATAATTATACTACCCTCCATGTGCCTTTGTAACAATGTTGACGCATTGTGTGAAATAAATAATGAAACTACCCAACAGATCATTTTTATACACACTTGTATTGTAAACGCAAAACACAAAAAAAAAATATATATCAAAAAGTCCTACCTCGTGTCAGTCTGCCCATTAGTTAAGCTATTTGCTCATTGCAAAGTATAGATTCTCATGAAATAGAACGAGCAAGAGACTCCATAGTTAGTGATCAATTTCTTTTATCTCACCATCTTACAGAAACCATATAAGTAGCTAAAAAATACTTCCTCTTTAAACTCTAACTAAAAACAACCGTTAACAAAATAGTACAAAGCTTCAAAGCTAACAAGGTTTAACCGTTCAACATAAGAACTTCCTTGTTGACCATTACTGTTAACTGTTAGGGCAAGTGACACAACCTTGTCACACTACTGATGTAACCTCGAACACTTGACACATTGATAGCAACCATTATCAATGTGTAATTGCCTACACAACTATTAATAGCCAGTTTAATAAAGATTAAGAACAACATCTTGTAGCAAAAGTATTAATTTCACAGAACAAAGCGAAGATAGATGCAACAGAAAAAAAAAATGAAAGAGTAGACGATGATTATAATTTTGAAAAGATTGACAATGATAAGAAAGGTAGTAACATTATAAGTACTGATAATTTAAAAATGAAAGCAGTATTTGAACACTTGGAAAATAAAGACAGTGAACCATTTGCATTTTAGCATTTAACACTAATCCTGCTAACATTATGAACGTTTGTGATTGTAGATATGGATAGTTGTTTCTCTCTTTCACTCTTTCATGTAAAAACTATTGAACGCATCACACAGATAGATTGTTGCTTGAAATAACAGATAAGATACTGTATCCTGATGCTGAGAGCAAAGCAGCATTATAATTGGTGTCAATTTTAAACAGAAAGGAACATATTAATACTAAGACAATAAAAACTAATTCAAAATACACGGGTGAAATCGCTGCCGTGTCCCACATAAATAATAAAAAGCTAGTCAGGAATGTTTTTAATCCAGAATATACTTTGAACTTTTAAATTGATCCTTACACTATTTATTAAGTGTCCCATCCATCTATCCACACCACTGTATCCAGACAATCAATTTATTACAACGAAACTAGAGATTCGTCTTCCAAACGACTTCACTAATTGACTTAATAGGAATTTTGTGTAATTACAAATGATTCACTGTTAGTTCATAAATAAAAGTGATTTATACTATATTTTTGTTATCTACATTGTTATTTTAGTTCAGTTCCTAGTATGAATTAGTCAGTTGAGAGAAATGGGCTAGCTTATCAAGTTTATCTGTTTCATCGTCGTCATATATTATTTGTGTGTTTTGTTTTATCTTCTGTCTATCATGTTCAGAAACGTTACTTGGACAGTTAGGGATTAAAGACCTGTCTCATAAAGAACAATTGAATTTTTTTCGTCTGTCAAGTGAAGGAAGCCATTCTAGGTTCAATCAGGCAAAGTCTGGTTTTGTTGAGTATTTTGACTTTAAAAACTATCAGCTGAATTTAAATTTATGTCCGAATAGTTGTTGCCAGTTTGCTACGAACAAAGAAATAGAGTAAAAAATTAGCCTATATGTTACCCAAAACTATAATCTACATCTATGCCATTAAGATCCATCTAGTCCTTTTTACGTGAAACAGTAAAAAAACATTGACTCACACTTACAAAATTACGCGTTTATAATTAGTAAGATCTACATCGTTTATGGTAAACAAGCCATCCTTAACAGAAATAGTAAACCTTTTCCTAAGAGTATCACCAAATAACTTCTACCTCTGGGTGGGGCGAGAGAGAGAGAGTATAATTCAAAGTCAAAATCATTTATTTCAATTAGACCCACACAGGCACTTTTGAACGTCAAACAAAATTTTAAAGATATAAAGTGTCAGTCTGTCGGTCAGTCCTCTTAGTGAAGCTATTTGCTTGTTCCAAAGTGTAGATTCCGATGGAGAAGAACGAGATAGAAACTCCATGGTTACTCTTTTTAAATGTCAAATAAATGTCAAATACATTATTTAGTTGGTTTGATTATGTGAAAACAGTGTAACGCTAATATACAGAGAAACATTAAAATAAAATAACCTTAAGGACAATCATCATCAGTATTAGACTATTACCCTGGTAACCCCCCTCCCCCCCCCCCCCCCGCCCCCCCTCCCCCCGGTTCCTTCTCCTGATCCAAGTCCGGGCCGCGATATAATTGGACTTGCACCCGCAATTTTAGCTGGACAACAATTATAGCTATGTAGCTATGTAATAAAATCTACAACGAATCAATAACATATAGAATGCATAAGAAACTAATACACTGCGATATGAATGCACCAACAACAATGGGCCGCCGCGTTCGGAGATAAGGCTATCGACGTGATATCAACTAACAAACCGATAAAACGGGAAAGTTATCAAAAACCTTTCTCGATTATTTTTTATTACATTTATGTATATATGTATGGAGACCGTGTCTAGGCAAACGTAGTGTAGGGCGCCCTCCAGCTAGGTGGACTGACGTCATCCGCAGGGTGGCTAGTAGTGGTTGGATGAGAACAACTGAACATCGAGCTTAGTGGCGTGCAATTGGGGAGGCCTATATCCAGCAGTGGACGACATCAGACTGATGATGATGATGATATATGTATGTGGTATATTGTAAACAACGCGCTTATTTTCTCCAGACATATCCACAGTAGCTATCAAAAGTAACTTATTGTTTTTATTTGAAACCCATAACATTTTTCGACTACTTACCACCATCAAGACGTACTATATTTACTGAAGACAACGACTTAGTCACGTGAATGAACTGAGAATAGCTCGACTAGTTTCAAGTCGCAACGGGACTCTTATTCATGAGCAGCGTGCTCGTCACAACGAAGTCAGGCGACTGTGCGTTGCAAACGCATCTAGAGGACCTTTTCTTAGTTAATCCACGTGACTAATAAACAAAATATTTGGCGTTATTAATTAGTTTCGTAGTCAAGATCAACAAAGAATGTAGGATCATAATTTGCTAGAATAAATTCACGATAGGTACTCATAGTTACTTCTAAATCAAAATGAAATAACAATAAAAATTCTTATACAATATAAAAAATGCGGACATATCTAAATAAACTACCACCGTATCGCGGATTCTATAACGGTCCCATCACAAAAATGCCTATAGTTATATTGTAGGTATATGCGAATATACATTTTTATATTCTCCATCAAAAATAACCGGAAAACGCAAATTTTTCGGTTCAGTAATAACATAATTGTTTAGTTCTGCGTATTATGCATGGATGAAGAAATTTTAACATTCGCGAATTTTTAAAGCAGCTGATCAAACTACACTCATCTATCATCATCATCTTCCTGCCCTTGTCCCGTTTTATTTGGGGTCGGCGCAATATGTTTTTTTCTTCCATTCTGTCCGGTCACTCGTCACGCTATCGCTAACTCCTCTGTCTTCCATATCACTTCTCACACAATTCATCCATATTTTCTTTGGTCTCCCCCTGCCTCTCCATCCATCCACATTTATACACATGACTTTTTTTGTTACATGCTTTTCATCCCTCCTTTTCACATGGCCATACCAAGACACTACACTCATCTATCAAACCTCTGTATTAGATTTCTTACTTTATTTCATCGTTATAAAGATGGAAATGCAATAATTTAAGAAGTATAGCTTAATGTGCTGTCATCGGCTTTGATGATATATTGTTTTTTTAATTACTGGTACATGTTAGTGTCATTTTTAGTAACTTTTAAGTCGTCTTTAATATTTCTATAGGTCTTGAACTAACCAGGATTTATTATTATGTCAACGGCTTATTCCAAGAGCTGTTTTATCTGGAACTCGACTAGTTTCAAGACATTCTAGGAGCTCATATTCATGAGCAGCAGTATACGACACACAGCGTCGCAAAGCTAACGATTATAGATATACATACATAAACGCATAACTGTTTGTTTGAGTCGACCATAACTAAATATTTAACCCCAATCTTCATGAATTTGGCAAATAAATTAATCCATTCAAGTTATTGGGCGATTAATATTGAGATTCCACTCTTTTATTGCAATAAATATGATAAAGTTCGATTCACAAGAAAATTACCAAAAAAGAAATATTATTAAAAATATTAAAATTTAATTTCATAGTTTACAAAAAAAAAAAAATGTAGGTACAGATTAATTTCGCACAGTTTTTTTAACAAGTATTTCGCACGGATATCTGACTACCCTACTATTACTCATTTGTTTTATTAGTGAACTGCCACGATATTGCCAGTATGACTATTACCCACACGTTCACTCTATTTTTCTTACATCAGATAAAAAAATATTGAAATCGGTCTAGCAGTTTACGCCTAATACTATGACCACGGGAATGCTTATAAAAATTATCTACCATATGTTTTTTATTTTGTGAGGAGAAAATCATCAAATGACTTCCCCCGCCCAGGGCCGGGCGGGAGGGAGTGTCAGGCTCTTACTAACTAAAAACCCCCCTGTTCCTTCTCCTGCTCTGTGCCGAGGTCGCGGTGCCTCATTGCGCTTACCCCGCAACCCCGGCTGAATCTACCATACGTGCAGAGCGCAAACAGTTCTCTTCTAAATCTATTTGTCAATATCCCACTAGTTGAATACTAATTATTATTACACAATACGGAAGCACTCTTACTAAGAGAACAGCTTATTGAAGTAAACAATAAATCTGCAAGCATGGAGATTGTAACAAATTCTTCGATATAGAAAAAACTAAAAGTCCGAATACTCAAAAAACTCGATTATTGAATCGTTAAAATACACAAAGCATTTTCCAATCTCAAGTTCTGTAGCCATACATAACAATCTATGGAACTAAGTAGAAGGCAAACATTCTAAAAACATTCTTAACTAATTAGAAAATGATATTTAATTACTGTAAAATATCTAAATTAGTATCTAAAGTCCTAAACATGTCGGCGGAGTTCAGTAAAATGTATGCTCGGCACGTAGCCGGCCGTAGCTTAAAATAACTTGTGTGAGGCGCTTTACTTACGTCCAAATACCAAAGGAAGCGACTTGAAGATATTTCTGATACGCTACTTGCTCCTGGACCCTTTCTTTTGCTTTTCTTTTAAGTTATTACACATCTGCCCCGGTTGTCGTGTCCGAATGGAAGTGGGAATGCGATAAAACTAAATGAAAAGTAAAAAAATGTAACATATTTTTCGCTG
Organism: Spodoptera exigua; assembly: GCA_902829305.4. Taxonomy (NCBI): domain Eukaryota; kingdom Metazoa; phylum Arthropoda; class Insecta; order Lepidoptera; family Noctuidae; genus Spodoptera; species Spodoptera exigua. The sequence goes on from LR824623.2 coordinate 746,824, forward strand.
ACTGTCTATTCTTGTTGATTGAAGATCGAAAAAAATACTTTCACTTGAAATTTGTATATATTTTTCTTTTTGAAAATTTTAGCCAGGTTACTTTAATTCTTAAGCTTCTGTTTAAAGTTTTACTTGAATTGAAGTGGTGAATTTTTTTAACAATTTTCGATATAACATTATTGGCTTTTGCCCGCGACTCCGTTCGCGTGGAAAAGAGACTTCCTGTAGATTTTTGGTATAAAAACTATTCTAAGTCGTTCCTCGAGTTCCAAACTATGTCTGTAGTACCAAATTTCACAGAATTCAGTTGAGTAGTTTAGGCGTGAACAAAACACAGACAGACAGAGAGAGTTGCTTTCGCATTTATACTATTAGTATAGATTGTATTAATTATATAGATTATATTAATATCCTGTTATAGTTTTTTATTTTTTTTTTTATTTTTTATTTATTTATTTATTTATCATCCTTAACACTAACATTACAGTTACATAGTTACCAAATAAAACCTAATTAAATACATCTTTGACCAAAGCGTTAAAAAATATAAGTCCTGTCACAATTTTTATCAATCTCTCTCACCTGGACTAAGATGGGAACATTTGCAAAGATGTCGATTCATTAAGCTGTCAGCGTTTTTATGTTAATACATTCCACTTTAGGATCGCGTGATGCAGCTTTTCTACATCTTTTTTATGTTTTTTCCCTTGTTATGTATACCCAGACCCACCTAACGTAATTTGGTTAGCACTTTTTCTACAATTGCCCACCAAATTATTTTTATTTTAAATCAATTATTAATTAGTCATAACATTCTTCTAATGTATGTAAAATGATTTTTTTATTTTTGTATATATGTGTGCAAAAAAGTATGTACAAACAAAATAATCTATATTTAGGGCTGATTTTTCAATGATTCAATAAAAGTTACCTGGGAAATAATTACGATGCTGTCGCGTCAGAATGTTTGTATAAGACAGTGACAGCAAAAAATTTTTTTCTCAGATAACATTTATCTGTCTATTGAAAAATCAGCCCTTAGCGACTTTAAAACATTTAGGTACAATCAATCTAACGTCTCGGGTCTTCTTTTTATTAGTATGAAAAATGTTTGTGTTTCAGATATACCTAAATGTAATCTATACTAATATTATAAAGAGGTAAAATTTGTAAGTTTGTATGTAAGGGGTAACCATTGGAACCGCTGGTCGGATTTCCAAAATTCTTTCACTGATAGATAGCTACAATATTCCTAAGTACTATAGGCTATAAAACATCACGCTACGATCTGCAGGAGCTGAGCAGCGGGTGAAAACGCGCGAGAGCAGCTAGTATTAAATAAATAAATTATAGTTTATAAGAATACTTTGGGCATTTCACTTCTTCGTTGTTCATTTGTTTTTCTTAATATTGCTAGTTACTTAGTGTTTTACCTTTCTTTTATTCGTTGTTATATTATTATATAGGTACTAATAGCTTTTGCCCGCGACTTCGTTCGCGTGGAATAGTGACTTTCTGCACATTTTTGGTATAAAAACTATCCTATGTCCTTTCTTGAGTTCCAAAATATGTCTGACAGACAGAGTTACTTTCGCATTTATAATATTAGTTTGGACAATTTTCCTTATTTTTTTTATTCATTATTAAGACAATAGAATTTTTTTACTCAAAGGACTGCTTAGCATAATAATATGTTTGAAAAACTTTGCTCGCAATGTGTAAACTACGAATTCATACAAATTATTGTAGAAATATCACTAGAATCCTGTCTAGTGATATTTTTATTTTTGTATGTCACACCTGCTATACCATTTACATACAAATAGTAAGCCAGGTGCAAAATACTCTTGTTTTTATTTCTATCTATGTATGTATTTATGTGTAAGAAAAAAATAAAAACTACATAATGTAAGTTGGTTTCGAAACAGAACTTTAGTACTATGTATCCTTTTGAAAAACAGAACGCTGGGAATTAGAATAGAAATCTAATAAATGCATGGTGAGTACTCAGTACCTAGGCAAATTTTGTATGTGGCGTTTTCCTTAAACGTATTCGTTTTTACTTTTATTTGTTTGGTAACTAAATTTGTTTATTTTAAAAGAATATTCGAATTTTTTCGGATTGAAAGCTGATAGGTTCTTCTCCTAGTTTTTACTTGTCATTTTTTTTATGTTTTATTAGTTAACTTTACTTTGTTTTTCATTAAGTGAATTACGAATGAGTTTCTGTTTGAGAAAAAAAGATAATTCTTAACATTTGCATTTAATCTGTGAATGATTAATTAAAGTAAAACTTAAATAAAAAGAAACTACACACCTTATTTTTGAAACTTTATCGCAACAAAACTTTAAGTTCTTTATTTAAGAAAATAAACTATACGTTAGACACTTATGTACTTACAAGTACCTAATACAAGTGACAGCTAATATGCTAATAACTCTAGCAAACGAAATTGTGACATAAATCCCCAGTGTACACTGGCTATAACAATATTACGTTAACCTAAAGGGAATATAGATATTCCAACTATTTATCGACACTCGTAACGACACGCAAATACTATCGATAACCCGTTATCGATAAAATAATGTTACTATAAAACTGTCCAATTGTACTTATGTAGATTATCGGTATAATGATAACGTGACGTCATTGTTTTTCGATAAAATTGTGATACATCACTATGTGTGGAATACTGCAGTCGCATTGGGACGGATCTGATAGTCATTTATTGTTTTAATCATAATTTTATCCAGATATCAACTGCCCGACAGTTGTTCTGAAGTATTCATTGTTCAGTTTTGTCAAGACCTGTTAATATTTTAATCTTTTTGACATTTTGAAACTCCTTTTTTTATCAAATTCGGTTGAATCTTAAATGAACAACTTATTTCGGTAATATAATCAAGTAGCTACTTACAATAATACTAGAATAACATAGAACTAATGTTAATTGAATGCAGAGAATCAATTATTTACCGAATTAACAAAAAACTTAAATAACAAAAACTCTATCGAATTTTATTCAAAATCCTTATAACGAACGTAACCGAACAAGACAGAAAAGGTTTCCCATTAAAAACCTAAACGGAATAACCATAAACCACAATTAAAAACCGTTACCAATGTCCATTATGAAAAAACACAAACCTTAACAGAAAAAAAACCTCGCCTCGTCCAAGTCGTCACACCACTATTTTATAACAAAATCCTTTTTTTCGCAAAAAAAAATAACACAAACACTGGTTTTTTATCGAATTGATCGCGAGCTGCGCTGTGCTATCGATGCGTCGATAGGCCGCGAGCGAGCGCGTCCGACTTCCACGGGGGTGGCAGATCGACTGACGACAAACGCATCGCCGCGCGCGTTCTATGCGCGGGCGCAGCGTACCGTCAGCAGCGCAACCTTGAATGCATTTCAAGATTTATCTCAAATGGCAATTTTTCCCGTTTATGACAATTATATTTTGGTCCGAGTATTTAGACGAGGTTGTGGTAATTAGTTGCTTTAATGGATATTAAAATCTATAATTAGTTGGTTTTACAATGTATTTACCACGGGTTCTTAAGATTTGACCATTTTAGGATTTTTATATTTTAACTTTTAGCTATCATGAAGTCCTTGTTGGTACTTTGACATCAGTTAATTTTAAAAGTACTATACATATAATAAAAGGTTTAAACTTGAATCAGAATATAAAAATATGTTTATATACTGCCATTATCTGCCAGCACTGTCAATATTTGTGTTATTTTTTTTCTTCCTCATCCATAGTTAACTAAGTGGTCCAGCCTATTCATTTTTGTTTTTTTTTTTTTGTTCTATGTGACACGCGCACTTAGCCCTGTTTATTTTTTCTATAGATGTATGAATAATTTTACACACAAAATATTATAGTTCCTATAATTTACGTTTGGGTTTTAAAATTTCTGAATAAGGCCGAACGAATCGAAAAACAGCGCATTCAAAATATCAGATACAATACTTGTATTACAAAATGAGCGAAACAAGTTACTTCCGACGTCGGAACATGTCCCCCTGCCCTAATGCACGGAGATAAGAGGTTGATACACTCTGTGATACTGATAACGCATCATTTACAATACAAAGATTACCACAGTCAAGACTTTTGGATACGCAACCGACGCGACATATTGTTCGTGTTTTAAAAGTTTAGTATAGTACATTTATGCATTTGTTTCAACAAATTACTTAGGTATATATAATATAATATTTTTTTTAATGTAGTAGGTCGGCAAACGAGCTAACGGATTACGTGATGGTAAGCAATCAGCGCCGCCCATGGACACCCGCAACGGAGGAGTTACGAATGCGTTGCCGACATTTTAGGGACTAGGGATTTGGAGATTTAGGGATTGAGCCGGTGATACCCATTCGTTCTGAAGCATGGCTCACAGACTTCTATTCACATTAATTGAGAAAAACTCCACTAGTTTCAAATCATAAAGGGATTCTTATTGATGACATCAGCACGCAGCCAAATCATAGTTTGCTGTTCATAAATATGGATCCCGATATTACAAAACTAGTAGAGCTTTTCCCAATTTATTTATGTAACAGTCATTATTTTCAATAAAAAATATGTCTCATGATAGTAATTACTTCAGAAATCATTATATTCAATTACTTTTTTATGGCTTAAAATGGCATACTAGACAACAGATCACCTTATGTGCATTCCCGGCCTTTTAAAGATAGAAAAAAGTTCAGCTTAGGTTGTTGGTCAAGTCAGTAAGAGTCAGAAAGAGTCTGGCCCCACCAAGAGCAAAAACAGTCATTTGAATCATCAAATGAAAATCGGTGCTATCAAGCACCGATGTAATCCTAGTGTAGGACCTCGATAAATAAACTTATATAATGTTTTGCAATGGTGCCCTACGTATTAATCCGGTATCGATCCGTTGCATTTTTCATAAAAAACTTCTACTTTTTTATGTGAAAAACTGGCAAACGTCTAGAGAGAAAAAGAAAGAAGAAGAGAAAGAAAGAAAAACACACATAAAACAAAAATACAAAAAAAGAAGAAAATAAAATAATACTAAAAATATAAACTAAACGATACAGATAAAAATAAAATTATTTAAAAAAAATTAATAACAATTTATTTATGCGTGAGGTAGCGTGTATTTTTTATTATCTGTGGACCATAAGGACAAGAAAGTAAGATTTGTGTTTGTAACAAACTATGAAATAACAAGAAACATAATTATATTAATTTAATTAATTTGATAATTTCCTCCTAAAAAACCTAGTAATTAATGAGGTGAAACCTATTTGATGTCACCAAAGGACACGCTACACCTGGGAAATCGCGAACAGGTTGACGGTTTTGTCTGTGCGACAGTAGTATCACTCCCGTTGAGTTCGCCAATTCGAGCAGAAGCGTGATGACTCTATAAAAAAAATAAACATACATATACAGTAGAACTATTTCAGAAATAACACTAAAAGATTTTTTTATTTATTTCTCTTAAAAAAAAAGTTGTCCCACTTAAGGATTTTCTCCTGTGTTGTGGGTGCGTTTACAAACATACAATGTCACATACACATGACACCCAGACCCGAAACAACAATTTGTGAATCACACAAAGTGTTGTTCCGTGCGGGAATCGAACCCGCGACACGTTGGACGGCAGCCAATTGCCCAGCCACCGCACCAACCGTGCAGTCAAAAGTGATGTTTGTGTTTTAATACTATCTAACGACAACGCTAAGTATTTTCTACCAGTTTCTAGGCACACAACGAACTGTAAAATTTCCTTTTCCCAACAAACAATGACATGACATGACTTTCCACAAGGTAAGGCTGTGGTTCCACTGACAACGGCTAGTAGTGCTTTGGAAATCGCTAACGGTTATAACTAAATTACGACTAACGAGTTGGTTTTGTGTTTTTATCTTTGGGTCATTACTAAATAATAATATTTTGATCATTTATTTTTATAATCAAAGTAGATACTTAGGTGTAGGTACATTGTATAGTTAATTTTTATGTGGCTTTAAATATGAAATAAAAATGGCAGAATATTCAATACTATACTAAAATCAAAATCGCATGCTCTTAACATGTAGGTTTGAATAATAAACTAAGTTAAATAGCGTAAAAAGTTTCAAGCGTGGGGAGCCATGTTTTAGCACGAATGGGTCGGCTCGAAGGGAGTGATACCACGGACTTACAGAAAAAGGCCCGTGCTGGTTACATGTATGAACTGTGACGTCAGATGATGCAAATAATTATAATAATAAAATCGATTAACATTTAAGTGCCGATATTCATCAACTGACTGACTTGACTTGACTATTTATCATGAACTCGAATGATTTCGTGTGATATTTTTTTAAGATAGGTTCGTCATCATCGTCATCATCATCATCATTATCCACAACTAATGAAATCTGATCTGTCCATCATTTACTGGTCTATCGACTTATGTTAAAGGGAATCCTTTAATCTCCACGTTTAACGAAGCGCTCTCTGATACATTTGAACAGCGACCTCCAATCCTGAAATATGTACTTTCAATCCTGTTATTACGATTGGTCGGCAAAAAAACAGACAGATTACCTGATGGTAAGAATCCGCCACACTGAGTGCTGGACTTTGGGATTTAGGATTTTGGAGATTTAGGGTTTGATGACAAGAATTGGGTTGTACTTATAATCAGATAAATATTATGTGAGTTATAAAATAATTTATATGAACTAATCATACAATAATTAGTCAACTTCAAATAAGCATTCAAAATCGCTCCCGCTACCCGCTGTCAATGGGGCCTCGCCTAACGGATCAGCACATAACCAGTGATTATATTATGTCGGCAGCTTTTACCATTGTCAATGATTAGAAAACACCAATAATGTGAGAAATTCATTAGTTCTACTAATGCATAGGTTTTTATCGTAACGCCACTTACACATGTAAAGTCTTATGTGAAAACTGTAGTGTTATGTATTGTACGTGTATATGTATTAGACATAGTTATGTATGTATATGTAAACTAACCATCTATAGCATAAAAACTTATTTTGTTTTTACCTCTTCAAGTCAGAATTAAGTTATCAACATTGTTACCATTTATTTCTTTATTTTGTTTTCGTCAAGTTATAGACAATAGGTGTGTAATTTCTTTACATGAACATTGAGAATAATTATAGTGGGTTTATTATGTCAAAATAAAAGTAAAAAATCAAATCATTCATTTTAAATATACCAGTCGAATCCTTTTCAAATATGCACTTTTGAAGGTCAAACAAAAAGTAAATAAAACATAAGGACTTTCTCCTGTGTCTAACCTAATATAAAATTTCACATACACATCACACCCAGACCAGGAACAACAAATTGTAGATCACATAAAGAGTTGTCCACGGAAATTAAACACGCGACATGTTTCGCGGCAGCCGGTCGCCTAGCTACCGCGCCAACTATGCAGTCAGGTCAAAACATACGTATATTATACATCTTAAAATAAATATTTTCCTGTAATACATTACCATATAAGTAAGTCCTTTAACTTTGTTGACAATGATAACCAAAATATGAGTATTACACACGATGCAGGCATTCCACTATTCCGTGGAAGCCACGGTCTGACTCACAAATGGCTGCCAACCTTCAGGAAACCCACGCCAGCTTACTCATAAAAACTTGGAAAGGGATATTTTGACCATTTTCGGTATAAAGGACTATGGTGGTGGAATTGAGATCAAGTACAAGGTTTCAAACTGTTACCCTATATATAAGAAGAAATATTTTTTCTGTTTTTTTTTGTGATTGTACTAGACTATCGCACTTAGGATACCCTATATAAATAAGGTAAAATTTTTTTTTTTACAAAATTAAAATATTTGATAGGATGACAAACTAGCCGCCATCGTAAGCATTTGGGCCCCCCAAGGACACCTGCAAGCCCCAGGAGGGGTTACGAGTGCATTGCCAGCTTTTTGGGGATTGGGAACTAGTTTTTTGGATTGGTGGGGATCGAAGGCGAGGGGAAGAATTGGGTCCCACTCACACGTAGAAACACAACGGTGTGGTTGTTTCACGACAGTTTTCTTTGAGGTCTTAGTATAATTCCGATCTAGTCAACCCATTCGTGCCAAACATGGCTCTCCCGCACTATGTGTTTATTTAACTAGCGATGACCAGGTGAAAGACTAACATTATTATTGGAAACAAGTCTTCCTTTTTATCCACATGCTTGCCAGACCGCTTAGGTATTGCTTTTAAGTCACCTACAGTTTAGAGGACGCGGTTCCTCAACTCCCGATGACTAAGAAATTTTTAGGAGATATCTTGTCCTCAGGCACAATATGCTATCATCCTCATTACAAAAAAAAAGTGTCCTGTGCTATTGTCTTCTCATGTGCTTTTTTGAGACGAATTTCCAAAAACATTTTTTAGTCTTTGTAAACTCAAAAGTGTTCAAAATATTGTTTTGTGTTTTCCAGCAAGTCATCGTCAATAGCGTTGTTTTTTTAGAAAACTATTTCATTTATTTGATGATGAAAACAAAAGGGAATAAGCAGAATCGATAAGACCAGGGAGTGCTACATAGTAATACAACGTTCATACATTATTTCTTAGATAACAAAACGGAACAAGATAAAACATACGATGCAAAATTATCATTCCAAATTATGTTGGAGCTTAACTGAAATATGTCGCTTTGGAACGAGCATCGAGCTTCACTGACGAACAGACTGACAGACTACTATTCTATTTTGACGTTTCAAAAGTACCTATTTATGGTATAAGTAGTTGGAAAAATTAATGATTTCGAATTTGAAAATATTTCTGGCTCTTTCTTTACCATTGCAAATTTTGCTTTACCTACAAGGATCGCTTACCAGATGTCGCTTTTTGAAGGTGAGGTCCGTTAACACAATCACTTCAGCTCTCGAATAAAGTCTGTCTTGGCCAACAATTTGACAATATTGCTCAAAAAGATCTTTTTTAGTGTAGCATTATGAGTAGCACCATCTAGCGAGGAAAAAACAGTAGTGTTAATTCAGTAAGAAATGCATGACACAACACACTAAACAAATGGAAAAATTAATTCAAGGAAAAAAAACTGCTTCCATTCCGTAATAGTGTTTTGTCATGAAAGTGTAGTATGAAGGCACAGCGGGAACTGAAACATTGTTCACAGCTCGACACGACATGAAACCGCGACCTAATACCGCAGTACTGAAAACTATGTGGGCACAAAATTTTTCTTTTAAACGCGACATTCATTTCATGTTATTTTTGACCTTGACGTTAAAAAATGCCCACTATGGCCTAATTGAAATAAATGATTTTTGACTTTGACTTTATTTAATATAGTGTCATGCTTTAATTCTTTTTTTATAGGATAGTTCGGTAAAATAGCTGATGGAATACCCGATGCATGGTAAGCAATCGGCTTGCCCAGGGAAACTTGTAATACCAAAGGAGTAATACCAAATGTGTGCGGGCATTTTGGGAGTTATTAGGCATTTAAAGATAGGGGTATATGGGTTTTGAAGATGGAAGAGGAAAGTAATGGGCCTCCGGTAACCTTACGGGAAAATGTAATGCTATGGTTATTTCACGTCGGTTTTCTGTGAGGCTGTGGTATCACTCCGGTTGAGTCGACCCACTCGCATCAAAGCATGGCTATACCACTCTAAAAAATTGCATGTCCCATAATAGTTACTATACAAAAGTCCACTAATTCGCACTGCAATGTCGATGAACCCAATTCTACAATAAATTGCCTGCAACGAGTGCATTCATTGTGCGACATACTTGCAATTCAATATGACTATTTCATACAAATTGATCATTTCCTGACTACACCTAGTAAAAGGAATTCACGTATTAGTACGCACAAAAATGCCAATGTATATACAAAAATATTTTCCATATAAGTATGTACATATTAATGAGAATATTGATTGTCGATGCTACCTAGACATCTTTAGAGAATATAGGCTTAAGCAAGTCAAAGTCAAGTCAACTGACGGCGCCCGTTCACGAGCATGACACGTACACCAGCATCGCCCAACTCAACTATATTATAGGGAATTAAGCGATCCAGCGCCCGTGCCACCGCCATTGGACCTTTCAGTGAGCATGACATCTCCAAGCTGTTAAAAGGACCGACATTCTGCTAGTCTAACCAAGCCTGCCCTTGGTTGACAGAAAGGGAGTGTCAGACTCTTACTGACTAAAAAGCACCCCGTTCCTCCACCTACTCCGGGCCGAGGCTGCAGTAGATTATTGCGCTTGGACCCTCAAACCTTGATGAGGTAAAATAAATTGTTATTCTCTAATACCTTTAAACGAGTAATTTTTGTATTAGGTATGTAAATGTTACGCTGGAATAACATCGATGAAATTTTGTATATTTTTATTAACTTAATTTCATAGGTCTACAAAAAAAGTAGTCATTTACCTGGTAGTAAGCTATCAGCGCCGTTCACGTACACTCGTAAACAAAAGAGTTATACTACAAATGCCTTGCCGACATCTAGTAAGTTATCAGGGATTGAAAGACAGAAATTGAGGAATGATGTTTCTCGCCGGTTTTATGTGAGGTATCAAGCCGGTCAAGTCGGCGCATTGGTGCCGAAACATGGCGCTCCCGCACTAAAATTATATATGGAAAAGAATTTCGGGGACATATAATTATTCTAGCTAGCTTTCATTTACAGAAAATAAACACACAGAGTAACGGTCATCCATGTAGTTTTGACATGAAACAGTGAAGCTACTAATACAGCGTTCCCATACATAATAAAGAAGGTACCTAACCCCGATGAGGGACACACGCACGCGATCAAACAGACTTCATAATTTCAAACACCGACTGAACATTTCCGTGAAAACTCATACACTTATGTATGACTCACTTCCCCAATCCCCACGTATTTCCCCATTGTTATCGATTCAGTTATCTAATAACGAGTTATGAAGTATCTACATTATGTAGCAAGTAATGTGTTCTTGTTAATTTGAGTACAAGTACGTGAAAACTATTTTATCTATATCAGATATAGGATTTTTTTGAATGTTTGCTATGTAAATGGATTTCTTATTTATTTTAATTTGGAAGATGGGTTGGGATATTATGAATATTACGAATAAGTTTTATATAAAATGTGAGTAATTTTATGGTTTTGCGAGCAGACGTGATCGCGACGCGCACGCTGTTCTTGAATGAGAGTCCCGCTGTGACTTGAAACTAGTTGAGCTATTCTCGGTTTATTTAAGTGAGAAATTATTTATTATGAAAAAAATTGGTAATCATTTAGTATACAAAAATAGAATTTAGAAGCTCCAAAACAATTACCTATGTCTCACCGATTTAAAAAAAAAGGTGTTATTGTGAATGTATGTCAGCCATAATCTCGCGATTAACTGGACCGATTTTAATGCGGCTGTCTTAAAAGCAATTTTTTTGTTAACTGGCAAAACGGTGTTATGGAAATACAAACGTACATTCCATCTTGTATATTCGGCAGGAATTTTAACGATACCATAATATCTAACATCATTGAGGAACATAGTAAGTCAACTGTCAGCAGTAATAGTAAATTGCATAACAGGCGGTCATTGGCCGTTGCACGCATGGCTCACACCTCACTTCACCTGGCAGCCTGCCAACCCTCCTCTGACTACCGCGGAGTGATAATAACTTGGTTTCCTAAGAAACGGTGACTGATACTCGCCCAGAATACTTGCGTCCTTCGGGACCGGTATCGAATTCGTTAAAATTTAGCTCTGTTCCGTTTGTAGTGAAATTTATAAGATTCATATTAATTTAAGATTTCTGAAATGAAATTATAGTACCTTGTCCAATCCAAGAATCGAATCTGACAACGGAACGAGCAAAGAGCTTCACTAGAGGACAGACGGACAGACGGACACATATAAAGTTAAACCTTATGATATCTTTTTTGCTTGACGTTCAAAAGTGCCTGTTGTGGTCTACTTGAAATAAAGAATTTGATTTGATTTGAAATCCTCTTCTAACTATTCTGGAAGCACTTGATTTACAAAACCTGTTATAATTCAGAGAATCAGTTCATTTCGCATTGTTTCCGAAAAGGCGTTAGTGGTCCTGTGATAAAATTGCACTGTCATTGTGTAGGGTAAAGGTCCCAATTAAATCGCTATGTACAAATGTGTTGAAAGCAACGGGCTTTTCACCGGCTAAACTGTCTAAAAATCGTTAGGAAAGTCTATCTGAAGCAGTAAACGACTTGTTAATGCAATTTAAAAAAAAAATGCCCTGCTTTAGTGGAAGGGTTTACAAGGATACAAATTCAGATACACATCATACCCAGACACAGGACAACAACTTTTAAATCTCATGAAGGGTAGTTTCGTGAGGAAATTGAGCACACGCACACAGTCGCACGGCAGCCGGTCAACTATGTAGTCAACATAATAAAAATTATATATTAGTTGATTATGATATTCCATCATCAGCCTATAAGTGCCCACCGCTGAGCAAAGGCCTCTTCTCATACGGAGAAGGTTAGAGCATTAATCACCACGCTTGCTCAATGCTGGTTGGCGATTTCAAACTTATAATTAGAAATTATAAGTCCAGGTTTCCTCACGATGTTTACCTTCACCGTATGTCAGTGGTGTCTAAATAATCATAGAAAGTACATATAACTTGGAAAAAGTCACATTGGTACTTGCCAGGTTTCGAACCCACACCCTCATGCATGAGAAGCGGGCTCCTTAACCTCCGGGCCACCACGACATTATTATGATTTTCATATGACACACGAGATTATGATATTAACTCCATGTAAACCAATAATGAGGTATTTAAATCATGACAAGAACTATCCATCAGGAGACACGCCGTTGACCGCTTAGCATCCCGTCTATGCGCCGGCGCATAGCGCTCTCATTTAGCGCCTAGAGGCTGGCGCTCTGCCAACCCTACATCTACCTGTTCAGACTTGTTCGCGAGAAAATCAGAGACGGTATTAGTAATCATTCTTGGCTTTGATTGCATATTCGGGATAATGGTCACGTTTTCAAAGGGTTTTTAAAGGGGAAAAATCATCTCTCGTCCTGGATGGTCTGAGAGAGAGCGTCAGAATCGTACTGGCTAAAAACACCCCGTTCCTTCTCTTGTTCCAGGCTGTTGCTGCAGTGTAGAGCAGCTTAAGGAGTGCACATTTGACACAGACAAGACAGCAATATTCTTTGAAGAACTGGAAATACTTAACGCGGTTTCCAACCCATCCAAGTTTGAGGATTATGGCTAACCACTTTTATTTAAAGCCAAATTTGTAAGGAATGTATGGGACAATTTAAAGCAGACTTCTACAATATTTTATGTAAAGTCTGATGTGAAACCTACTTACTAAAAACACTGACCTATCCCAACCACTGCAGTGTAAAAGTCATTGACCATTTAATGAACCAGCATAGTGAACATTTCTGCGCCCTGACCTGGCTCCCTGCCAGCCCCATTAATACCTGTCGTAATGTTCACACGATACCATTGATGTGTGCTGACTACTGCGAATGATTTGTTAGGTTAAGCTACGTTTGTTGCGGTCAGTTTATAGATGGGAGTGTCTGTGTACTTTTGGTTACGTTTCCGAACGCAATTTGTTTTGAATGATAGGACTGTAAATGAGCTTTTAGATTACATAATGACACTAGCATCACCGAAGGAGTTACGAGAGCATTGGAGGTTATTAGGGGATTAGAGTTTCAGAGATTTGTGGATTGAGGAGGGATTAAGGGAAGGGGAAGAAATATTGGACCTTAAACACAACGCTGTTGTATGTAAGTACCAGTGTAACTTTTTCCGAGTTATATGTACTTTCTATGATTATTTAGACACCACTGACATACTGTGAAGAAAACATCGTGAGGAAAGTTGGACTTTGGAAGGAAGTTTGAAATCGCCAACCCGCATTGAGCAAGCGTGGTGACTTATGCTCAAACCTTCTCCGTGTGTGAAGAGACCTTTGCTCAGCAGTGGGCACTTATAGGCTGATGATTATGATGATGATTGCCTGATGGTAAGCAATCGGTGCCGCCTATGGATCGCGAAACGTCAGAGGAGTAACACTTGTGTTGCTGGTTCTTTGAAAGTTAGGGATTTGAGGAGTAGGCTTTTGGGGATAGTTGAATAGATAAAGATGAAATACGAAATAGCGTTTCTTTTTGTTTTTTTGATAGGTCGGCAAACGAGCAGACGGATTACGTGATGGTAAGCAATCAGCGCCGCCCATGGACACTCGCAACGGAGTAGTTACGAGTGCGTTGCCGACCTTTTAGGGATTAGGGACTTGGAGATTTAGGGATTTAGGAGGGATTGGGGGAGGGGAAGGATTGGGCCTCCGGTAACCGCACTCACACGGCGAAACACAACGCTGTGTTTATTTCACGCCGGTTTTCTGTGATTAGTTTTTCCTTAATTTGACTTTCTTAAAAATGGAGATGGAAAGTGGTATCAGCCATTTTTTCCCTTTTAACAAATGGGTAACTATAAATTAGTAAAATTAGGTATATTTGTTAGAAAAATAAATTTTATTTCTGAGAAGCTCAACCAAGATATTAATGAGTTCAATTAAACTAACAAATTAACTTTCTAATTTATAATATTAGTTATAATGAGTTCTAATCATTTACTGATATAAAAAAAAAACTTTCTCAAGGCAGTAGGCACACTTAAACATAATACAACTACAACTAAAACACAACTTCTACAATTAAATTCTAATTTGAACCCTATTAACAAAGGCTTAGGCTACATCGTATGCAAATATCTAGTAGGAATGTACTTACCCGTCAAAGCCTACAAAACTGTCATTTTGAAGGTTAACAAAATCCGCTCAAGGTGACAGTTTCTATCATTAATTCTACAATATTCAGTACTTTCACCTAAATTAAGCCTACAAAAATGTATCGTGAAAAAACGACAGTAATTATACCACGGAGTGATACTACGTCCTCACAGACACTGGCGTGTAACAACTACAGCGTTATGCTTCGCCATGTGCGTGAGACTGCCGAAGGCGCAATCTTCATCCATCGCCCCTAATCCCCAAATTTTGGCCAGCAACGTTCTTGTTGCCAGAGCCTCCAGTGTTGTAACGGTTCATAATATCCATAATATAGATTACTACAAACCTCACTCCTCATTATGCGCTTGCATCTGCAAAGCGCAGTAATGTAAAGAACCTAGCTGAGATCCGGAGAAGGATGGGGGTGCATTTCAGTCAGTAAGAGTCTGACACTCCCTCTCTCCCAATACAGGACGAAATAAGACATTCCCCCAAATTAAGGTATTTGTTTTGCAATTACATCAAGCATATATTGATGAATTCATTTTCGGTGTAGCAAAATGACAATTAATATCATCTTCCTCATTCGCCTCCACAGTAAATCACACTTTGGTTCAAGCAAACTAAGCCACAACTCCAGACTTGTCACTCGCAACCAATTTCGAAACACAAAAACCCCAGACATTTTGCACGACTCTAACATCGAAAGGAGACCTCTAAACTAACAAAACAGTCATTATAATACAACAGACATGTTCATAAACTGCAATAATACATTAAAATGATATATTGATATCTTTAGATGATCGTATGTGATCAATCAGAGACTCATTGCGCATAATGACCGCCCGCGGCGCACGCGCAATACCACTTTTACTAACCCATTATTTGTTTATCGAGAATTTTGTCAAAACATCGTTGTTATTATTGCTCACTGGCTTTGCAAGCAGGCAGTCAACAAATAATTGTATTTACTACCGACCCATCCTTTGTTTTGCAAGGGTGCCATGGTGATACTAAAATTTCCACACTATTTAATTAATATTATGATATAAAACATAAAACCTTAATCTTAAATCATTCTATTTCAAAAACCGGCATTAAAATCTGTTGAATAGTTTTAAATTAGGCAGAGTCCGGGTGATTAGAGTCATTGGGACGCGCCGGACTTCAGTGTTCCAGCGGTTTAATAGTTATATCTACTTAAGATCCTGCCCTACAGGAGTTGCAGCTGTTCGGGAGCCACTAAAGGCACTTCCAAACAAAAAAATCCTAACATTATTATATTAATATGTAACATAAAAACTTGTGAAATAAGTGTAATTCTGCCGATCAGTCCTCTAGTAAAGCTATTTGCTCGTTCCGAAGTGTAAATTCCTATGAAGAAGAACGAGCAAAAAACTCAATGGTTGCTCTTTTTCAATCAGTTACACTATCAAATACTTTGTTACATTATTAAGCCCATCCCAGTGCCAAGACAGTACTGGACTTAATGAACAGTACCAAATCTTAAGAAGAAATTCATCCCAATCGGTTCAGTGGTTTGCTAGAACAAAGCAACAAAACGATCACTTTCACTAATAATAAAACATTTACTTATATTTTCGCACCGTAATTTAGCTCGGGGCTAAGAAAGATGTGAGATTTAATATTTCATTTTGGTTAAGAAAGTCTCATTATCTTTTTAATCTTCAAATCTAATCTTAAATCTTTGCTTTCATTTTATTTACATCCTGGATGAATAAGTTTCAGTTTAAAAGATATTTGCAAAGAAATTCACATCACATCGTCGACTGCTGAGCAAAGACCTCTTCCCACACGGAGGTTTGAGCATTAACCACTAAACGTGCTCAAGGCGGATTGGTGATTTCAAACTTTCAATCAGAAATGATCCAGAAGTCCAGGTATCCCCACGATGTTTTCCTTCACCATATTACGATACGATGTCAGTGATATGTTAATTAATATACATAATTACATATAACTTGATAAAACTCATATTGTCACTTTCCAGGTTTGGAATTCTACACAACTACAAATTTAGAACTATTTGTATGATAATTTATAGAATCAGGCGTTACTTTGCGGAAATCCATGACATTAAATGTTAGGAAAAATATTTAGTTTTAATTCCGCGACAAAAATCCAGGCTTGTTGCAGATGTTGACTCGCCGAGCGCTCGTCGAGTCAACATCTCCTGAGGATGCCCTGTGGAGGGGCGAAACACGTGTCGAGTATAGGTTTGATTGCGTGCAATGTTTTTCCGTTTTTTGTATGTGTGCATATGCATGTGGGCGGGAAGGTGGGACCCTTGCTGCATGTGCATATGCATGATTGCATAGGACCGGGATTGCATCCTGCAACAAGTCTGGATTTTTGTCGCGGAATTAAAACTAAATATTTTTCCTAACATTTAATACTATTTGTATGTTTATTCAGATAGCAAAACTGGTAAACCAAGACATTCCACACACCTGGACAGTTAAAGATAATAAACTTAAAGAACAGATTAACTATTCATTAAGTCGGTACAGTCACGACGACTGTTCGCTCAACGAAGTAATTGTAACTATTCCCACGGATCTTACAGTGACACTTACATCTATAGATATTATACCATTTCTGTAAGGGTAAAAATCGTTAAATGACTTATATTTTAAGACCTTTTGTCCTGGGTGAGGCGAGAAGGAGTGACTCTTATGACTAAAAACACCCCCGTTCTTTTTCCTGCCCCAGGCCAAGGCCGTGGTTCCTTATTTCTTTTGCCCGGTTGAGCATCGTCCCTGATGGGCCCCGTCTGTGCAACAAAGAACACAAAGAGCCAATAGACCACCTATTGGCTCTTCAAGGCACGGAATGCTACGCACCCTATGCTATGCTCTGGTTTGGTTCTGGTCGGAAGTCGAGCTACCCTTACTTGCCACCCGCGCTTAGTGGCCGGAGATCGTCGCTCGATCCCGGACGCCCAGAGTGTCGCCTTCTGCGACATCAAGGGATGATATTTTACAGATATAATAAGTCTGATATTTCGTTTCACTGCGCCTAGAGCAGGATAAGACATAAAATGACTTTTCGTTCAATAAAAAGATGCTTAAAAAGGTTACTTTCTTAATATCAGGCTTTATACTATACATACATAAATTATCTTCCAGTCAAAGTCCAAAACTCGCTTGCCCTGTAAACACAATATTTTTACTTACAAATGAACCACAGCTTGAGTCACAGTCGTCATAATTTTCAAAATTACTCACAATAAATAACATTGGCGTGTTACCAAAATATTTTCCTTTGCATACTGCAGCCGGTAGACAACAGCACTTCAAGCTAACCTAATCCTTTCCAATCTCTTCAAAGGACTTTCAACCTTATCTACAAAATTAAACAGTTGAAAATCAATCCTTATAAACTGACAGACAGCTGCAACGATTCAATTTAATATTTCTGTTAATTATGTTTAGAAGCATTAAATAAATCATAAAGTTGTATGCTGGTATTCTGTGTAATTAAATTAAATTAAATTATTTCGTCGTGGTGGCCCGGAGGTTAAGGCGCCCGCTTCTCATGCATGAGGGTGCGGGTTGGAAACCTGGCAAGTACCAATGTGACTTTTTCCGAGTTATATGTACTTTCTATGATTATTTAGACATCACTGACATACGGTGAAGGTAAACATCGTAAGGATACCTGGACTTATAATTCCTAATTATAAGTTTGAAATCGCCAACCCGTATTGAGCAAGCATGGTGATTAATGCTCTAACCTTCTCCGTGTGAGAAGAGGCCTTTGCTCAGCAGTGGGCTGGTGATGATGATGATGAAATTATTTTAGTTTGATTTTATATAAATTGGCCAAATGAGTACAAATAAAATTTAATTATGAAATATGAAAATCTAAGAATAAGAGTAAGTTTAAGTGTGGGAGAGCCATGCTTCGGCACAAATGGGTCGGCTCGACCGGAGTGATACCACGGCCTTACAGAAAACCGGCGTGAAACAACCACAGCGTTGTGTTTCGCCGTGTGAGTGAGGTTACCGGAGGCCCAATCCTTCCCCTTCCCGGACCCTTCCCCAATCCCTAAATGACCAAATCCCTAATCCCTAAAAGGTCGGCAACGCACTCGTAACTCCTCCGTTGCGGGTGTCCATGGGCGGCGTTGATTGCTTACCATCAGGTAATCCGTATGCTCGTTTGCCGACTTATTACATTAAAAAAAAAGAGTAAAGAGTAGTGGCACGTATCTCAATCTACATACATATGTATTAAAATTATAAAGAGGTACAATTTGGATACATTACTGTTATAGGCGTGCGAAGGCGCGGGTGAAAACTAGCTATACATACCATTTAAATAATAATATCAGCTATTACATTACGACTTGCAATCCAACCCAATTTCTGATCATCCATCTCCTAACATATCAATTGGAAAGCAAATCGACTAATGTAACTATTGTCCCTACAAACCTGACCTAAGACTTACAAAGACATTGCAAAAATCACACTTATGACCCAAGCATTAAAGACTATCAAAAAAGCAAGACATAGACGCCAGCAAATCAACCTACTCCATCAATTTTAGTATTGGATTTTGGACTCAACAACATAAAAATAAAGTTTAAAATCTAACAAATAAAGATCTAAAGGAGTAGGTTGACCAGCTGTTGTATGTAAAGTAATGAGATACCATTCAATCAGTTTGCAATCGTACTTGATATATGATAATTTTATGGAGGCATTCGAGAAATGGATCCGTAAAGGTCAGAATTGCGTGTACTGAATGGCTAGTTCCCATGTTGTAGGAACGAGGTAGCTTTGTTAGTACTTACATAAATATTTATATAGAAAAAACTTCCTTATTTTATACTTAGATAAGGAACATTTTTAACTATAATGGCAATACTATATTCCATTTAAGAATGACTTAAACATTCAATTTCCATAGTTATTCGAGATTTTTTAATAAATAAAATCAGACTTTCTTGCCCCAACCTTTTTTTTAAAGGGGCATATAGTCCAATGGCTTATCTTCCACCTCCAATGTGTGGCAAAGAGTGTCAGACTCTTTCTGACTAAAAACCATGTCGTTCCTTCTCCTGCTTCGAACTGGGATGGCTGGACATCAGCTCTGGTTGATTGTTGAGGCAGAATCATCATCATCAGCCTATAAGTGTCCAGTGCTAATCAAAGGCCTCATCTTACACAGATAAAGTTTGAGCACTAATCACGACGCTTGCTCAAGGCGGATTAGGGATTTCAAACTTATACCTTATTAGAAATTATAAGTCCGGGTATCTTCACGACGTTTTCCTTCACTGTATGTCATTGGTGTCTTAATTATCTTAGAAATAACACATAACTCGGAAAAAGTCACATTGGTATTTGTCAGATATCAAACCCTCCACCTTTGGGCCAGCCAACCTCGTGCATGAGATGCAGATGACTACACGGTTGGCGCAGTGGCTATGCAACTGGCTCCCACGCAACGTGCCGCGTTTTCGATTCCCGCACGGAAAAATTCTTTGGGTGATCCACAAATTGTTGTTCCGAGTCTGGGTGTGATATGCATGTGAAATTTTATGTTTGTAAACGCGCCCACGACAGAGGAGATAATCCTAGTCATCAACGCAATCAACGTCAAAAAAAGACTTGATTTCTGGACCACCACAACTGCCAGGAAGAATTAGTCTAGAATTTCAATATTCCTTATAGTATCTACAAGTTCAATATCAAAAACTTCAATAAAAAATACCAATTTATTTCAACTCTTCCTTGTACCGACCATATACACCAAAAACAAATCAGAAGTGCTAATTTGAAATGGTCTAAAAGTGTGCAAACATCTCGATGTTTAGAACAAACGAGCAGCAGTGGACGCTAGACAATGCGTGACATGGATGTCGCTGCCGAGTGGACATTAGCAATACAAGTGGCACAACTGTAATGTGTAAGGGCGTGGTCACAGTGAGAGCGGGAGCGGAATCATATTTTACGTAGCCTATGTATATTACCTTCAACCGTGGTTGCCAGATCAAATGCAATAATGTAACGTGGTCGTGGCTCGGACGGCACGCCATTATAGCAGCGATAAGACCCTTCTTTGAGAAGTGGCTTGAGAGACGCCATGACGTCCTCACCTTTCGCCTGACGCAGGTGCTTACCGGGCACTGCAGCTTCGGTAGGTGTCTGTTTCCAGAACCTAATGTACGCCACGTAGCGTTTCGCACGCGCCTCTAAGAGCCAATACTACTACCGGACAATACATGACCGAAATTCAGGCGGGGTTCATTTGATGATTTTCCCACACAAAAAAGCCTTGGAGGAAAAAAGGTGATTTTTAGTCAGGAACCATCAGACAGGTCCCTCTCACCCAACCCAGGAAGGCAGAACCCCTTACAAATAGCCTATGCTTAGAGGCCTTTCCGCTAATCGCTAGTATAATGACCGCATGTCTCAGTCCTTGAACCGTTACCTGCCGTGACCGGCAGTTAAGTCCTTTGGTTTGCAAACAAATAACTTCGAGGTTAAGTACACAGTTAAATCTTTACTATTCGTTCTCAGTGTACGTCCGACTTTTCAACTATTTATCACACTTTTTTTAATGAGAAAGTAGGATTTTAAATGACTATTTTATAAATAAACAATGGTAGCATTAAGAACGAATTCTGATTTTAAAATCATTCATATGTAAGAAAGATAATTGCTGAATCATGCTGGAATTGTGTCTGCATTCGTTAAGGCTTATCTTTTCAGCCAGGGTCCCAGATGTGAACGCAATAATGTATTTTGGTCTACAGCAGGCAAAGAAACGTAGTGGTGTTCATCCAGAAAGTGTCGTACACTGCCTCTTGGAGACATTTGATGATGTTCACCCCTCAAAAATTGTCCATCTTTATCACGTGGGTATTTCCAATCTAGAGAGTTTACATTATAAATACGATGAGCAGATCTGGCTTTGTTAAAACGGGTGACGTTATGAAGTACCTATCTTAAAATATCTTTCCATTGCACTGCAATCGTGATCCACCCAGCACCTCTGAAGAAGATTTGAACATTAATCACCACGCTTGCTCAAGGCAGACTGCCAATTTTAAGCATATAATTCGAAATTATAAGTCCAGGTTTTTTCACGATGTTTTCCTTGCTATATGTGAGTGGTATCTAAATAATCATAGCATCTGTCTACTAGATGGAGGTCAACCATCCTTTTTTAAAATCTCTGTCTTCCGTGATTCTTTCCGCAATTTAAACCCTAAGTTAACCACACAAGTAGCTCCAAAGTTATCTCAATAACATAATAAGCTGACAAACATTCAAGTGAATAAGTCCACAGCTCGCCCACGCCCTCTGGCCCACGATGGCCGAGTGTTGCGATATCTACATAATCGGGTCTAGGTCGGACAGAAAGATTTTGGCGCAAATATTTTTATTGTTCAGGTATATAGAGTTTATTTTGCGTTTTGAGTGCATAAGCTGTTAACGATGAGATTCGGTGGTCATTATCTTCACCGAGTTACTGCTGGGTAAAGGCTTTTTTCTTACTAGGAAAAGATTTGAGCATTAATCAACACACTTGCTTACAAGGCCAGTTGGCGATTTGAAACTCAATGGTAATGTTTATTATAACTTTCGTGAGACATTCTAAATTATTTATTATGTTTTCGGCTTACTCACGTAATAATTTGACGAGATACTCGACTAGTTTCAAGCCATGCTAGAGGCGCATATTCATGAGCAGCATTCCGCGACACGCGACTCGGCGACTGTCGCGCTGCTACTCGAGACTGCGGGCCGGGAGAAACTATTCGAGTATCTCCTCAAATTATTACGTGAGTAAATCAATGGTAATCCTTATTTAAATTCATAAAATAACTGACTTATTCCTGTCCTTAAGCCTCCTTCATGTATGTTCCTGCTCTCTCTCTCTCTCTCTCTCAACACTCCTTTTTATTACTCTCTTACTCTCCCAGTTTGAAATCAGGAATCATTTACAATCCCCAAATCCCTTACCCAAGAGACTGGAGGCCATGTGAGCAAAGATCTTTGCTCAGAATTAGGCACTTTTATTATACATATATCACACAAAACTGTTTGAGCTTCAGGAGTTTTTTTTTTATCAGCAAAAACTACAACGTCTTCAAACAACCTTTTTCGATTATATTTTTTTCTTTTTAAAAACAAACATTAACACAAAAGTCTATGTAAAATCATATAGTACACTATTACAACCGATGATGTGATCCAGCGATGACACTGCGCACAAAAACTAGCTTACTTCAAAAAGGTCATAAGGCCACTGTTAGTACAATGATTTTGACTCGTTCGTATACTAATATTTAAATTCATATTTGTACATCTGTTTTCTCCAATAAAATTGGGTATTTAAATTATATATAAAATATTATTTCTTAATATAATAGGAGGCAAACGAGCAATCGGATCACCTGATGGTAAGTGATCAGCGCCGCCCATGGACACCTGCAACACCAGAGGAGTCACAGGTGCATTGCCGGCCTTTTAAGGAGTACGCTCGTTTCTTGAAGGTTTGAAGGTCGTATCGGTTCGAAAATACCACCACCTCAAAGATCATTCCAAACTCTTGCTGTGCTGTGTTTCGCGTAAATCTCACAGTTTTTTTTGTCCAGAAAATATTTCTGGAAACTTCTCAGTGTCGATTTGGGACTAGTCTTTTTGTTTGAAGCCATGTAAGGCGGCAGAGAAGAAGTAGAGTTCACCACTCTTATACTTGTGTGATTATAGACCTGGAATCAAAAAATGATACCAAGCAACATCACTCTTGGTAAACCTAAACCTTTTGATGAGACGATCTGAGATGACACAAAAAGTCAACAGCGACATCTAGCTAGGCCAAACAAAGTTTTAAAGAATCAAGTGAAGCCAGGTGTAAAAGCTAGTCTACCTGTGATAGACAGCCGTAACATCCACTTCATAGGAAGGTGGATGTAGTGATGTCAGCCATCGCTTACTATAAAAAACTAGATTGATTGTATTGAATAATATTATATGTGTACTATACTCTACAAAAAATATCAATAATGTTCTTGTATGGTATTATTATTGCAAATAGGCGTTTCTTAACGTCTAATTCAAATCAATTGTGGGAATGACTGAGATGTCATGGTGGTCCAGAGGTGAAGGTACCCGCTCCTCATACATGTTCGAAACCTGGCAAGTAATAATGTGACTTTTCCGAGTTATGTTGTACTTTCTAAGATTATTGAAACGCTACTGGAATACGGCGTGGAAAAAATCGTAAGGAAACCTGGACTTTTAACTTAAAATTGTAAGTTTGAAAACACAAATCCGATTCGAGCAAGCGTGCTGTTTAACGGTCAAATATTATCAGGGTGAGAAGAGGCCTTTGCTGAGCAGTGGGCACTTATAGGCTGATGATGTGGCAACACGGTATCTCGAAATCAATTCCTTTATTGAACAAAGGTTTAGATTAATGAAAATAAAAATGGAGTTCCGAGTACAGCGTGATGTAACGCGGCCTCGGCCTGAAGCAGGAGAAGGAATGGTTTTTAGTCAGTTAAAGTCTGGCACGTCCTTTGGTCCTATAGGTAGAGGCGGCCAAACAGCCACACGTTGCATGGAAGCCAGTTGCCCAGTTACCACATCAGCTTAGCAGGCGTCATTACCAACTGTTTTACTTGTTTAAGTAACTTGAATATTTTCATTTTTTGGTTGACGTTCAAAAGTGCCATCTTGTGGTCTAATTGAAATAAATGATTTTGACATTGACTTTGACTTCAAACCATAAGCGCTTTCTGTCCCCTACTTATTTCAAATTCGCTGTGTCTTACGGGGCCCATAATGGACACTTTAAATTGTATTTTCTACAACGCGTTTGTCTACATTCTAGAAGCAATAAAAACTTTAATAATAGAGAAAAAAAATCAAAACCACGGGCTGATATTTTAACTTACTCATACTTAAATAGTTCATGACATCAAACAAAAAAAATAAATCAGGTCAAATATCAATGTCCCTGTATGAATGAACTATCATTGTATATGACTTAGAAATTAAATCCAGCCTGACTTTCAGACATTTCACTGAATGAAGACCATATAAAGAGTTCAGTGTGGATAAAGTTACAGGCGGTTAGCTTGTGAACGACTGTGAGACATCCGGTTTTTATTATTCATTTATATTGAGTGATTAATACCATGATACGTTCTTAAGTTCCAGTGTCGTAGTGGCTCAGAGGCTAAGGCGCTCGTTTCTCATGCATGAGGACGCGGTTTCGAAACCTGGCTAGTAAAAATGTGACTTTTTTTGAATTATATGTATGTACTTTCTATGTTTTTTTTTTATGTTATAGATCGGAAAACGAGCAAACGGATTACCTGATGATAAGCAATCAGCGCCGCTCATGGACACCCGCACCCGCAAGGAGTAACGAGTGCGTTGCCGACCTTTAAGGGATTAAGGATTTGAAGATCTAGGGATTGAGGAGGGATCGGAGGAGGGGAAGGATTGGGCCTTCGGTAACCTCACTCACACAGCGAAACACAACGCTGTGGTTGTTTCACGCCGGTTTTCTGTGAGATCGAGCCGACCCATTCGTGCCGAAGCATGGCTCTCCCACACTATTGCCGCCGGCAACACTTGTGACCCAACATCCCCGACGAAACACATGAAATGTATTCTTTTGCCCATCGTTAGGCAAGGAGGAGAGCACGATACCTTCTTGCCCTTAAACCGCAACCCCGTCTTAACATTGGCTCTGTACAGCCCCCCTATATCTGTGATGGTCTATTAGCTAGATTTTGAGGCATGACTTCTTAGGCTTAAGATCATAAATATTTATGATAATGTTGCGCGTATAGGTTTTTTGAAACTGCAGGTTATTTGCGAAAGAACGAATGAAACTAAACTAATTGAAGGCTCATTTTCAAATATTCTAGTTCAGCCAATTATTAGGCGACATCCCTAAAAATAAATTAACCTCAAACTCAAACATTATCATCTGCAAAGAATCATTAACGAAACCAAAAGTTTCAACTCAATCACTCACCACTTAATATTATAAGAGCATAGATAAAATACCATTATGAATCCTTCTTTCAATATTTTTAATCTGACAACATCTGCTAGCTAATCTATGTACAGAAATACAGATAAAATATAGGTCACACACACATACAAACCCACTTATCTAATCGGATGTCAACGACCGCGCAAGTGGCTGACAATGTATACCACGATTTATAAAATACTAGCTCTTACCCGCGGCGTCGCTCCCGTCATTTGACTACCTACCCTACTCGACCTACCCTACCTACCCTACTCTACTTACCCTACCTAACCTACTTTACCTACCCTACTATAACTACCCTACTCTACCTACCCTACTCTACCTACCCTACTCTACCTACCCTACTCTACCTACCCTACTCTACCTACCCTACTCTACCTACCCTACTCTACCTACCCTACTCTACCTACCCTACTCTACCTACCCTACTCTACCTACCCTACTCTACCTAACCTACTCTTCTTACCCTACTCTACCTACCCTACTTTACCTAACCTAATACATACATAATGTCCTATGTCCTTCTCCTGGCTCTAAACTACCTCCCTGCAAATTTTCAGCTAAATCGGTTCATCCGTTCTTGAGTTATAAGTGGTGTAACTAACACGACTTTCTTTTATATATATATAGATTAGCGACCTGCCCCGGCTTCGCACGGGTTAAACGCTGATACTAGATTTCTCCACTATTTCATGGATCTTATTAAACGTGTAAACCTTACTCTTCAGTCATTATAATTATTAAAAAACCGCACCAAAATCCGTTGCGTAGTTTCAAAAATGGCGTATATAGGTGATATAGGGACAGTGAAAGGGACTTGACTTGGCAAGCATGCAAGTGTGGGAGAACCATGCTGCAGCATGAATAGGCTGGCTAGACCACGGCCTCACAGAAAACCGGCGTGAAGTACACTTACGTTTTGTTTCGCCGTGTGAATAAGGTTATCGGAAGCCGAAGCCTTCCCACCTCCCCCCATCCTTAACCTCTTTTAGAGATCACCCCCAAGAGGTCGGCAACGTACTTGTAGGAACTTCTTCGGTACTACGAGTGTCCATGGGCGGCACTGATTGCTTACCATCAGGTAATCCCTTAGCCCGTGCACGGATGACGATTATACATTAAATAATTTTAATATTTACAAGCTAATAGTAGCATTATGTTGTCTGTCTGTCTGTCTGTCTGAAATCTAATAACAGAAACGATTTACATATATCTATCTACCTATTGATAGTAATTCCTTTGACCTGATTCTTGAACGGATTCGACAGTCACCGGCTGAATGGATCAATTCATGATTGGATTACTTCTTCCATTTTTTGTTACCTGCAAAATTGGGTCATGTCACGACAGATATTGAATATATCTTAAATCCAAGATATGTATGTATAAACAATTGGTATTCGTATGGAGGATTATAATATCGATGAGTACTAGATTTATGAAGAGTTTTATTTTGGTATAAGTACCCACCCTAAATCTAAGATTATCCATGAAGAGATCACACAACCACAGCGTTGTATTTCGACGTGTGCCTGCCCAATCCCTAAATCTCCCAAATCCCTTATCACCAAAAGGTCGGCAACGCACTCGTAACTTCTCTGTTGTTGCGGATGTCCATGTGCGGCGCTGATTGCTTACCATCAGGTTATCCTGAAGCCTGCTCGTTTACCGACCGATCACATAAAAAAAAACTATTTTATTAAAACATAGTTTCAAAACAAATTCCATTCTGAATAGTAAAATCAAAATTGTACAATAAATTCTATAATTATTTGTAATATATTTTCTATCCAATCAATATAGGTACTTATTACCGACTCTTGCGCAAGTTTTATCACGCATATACGCTTGAATGGTCCGCGCATGCGCGTTACACTTTGATAATAACTACAATAACCCTTTCCTAACCTATTATGACACCCTTTCTTGTCGCACGTGGCTAAATAATACACACGTATTTTCAACCTTATCACACATGAAATAGGTAATACACAAGTTATTCCTTAAAGGAAACTGGTCCTTTTACGCTGTATAAATTGATAGTGTAATCAATTTTAAATCTAAAGCTAGTCAGAATAAAGTTTAAATTTAGATATTTGTCTAAAAATTAATTCGATATAAGTAATATTTGTTTTGAATAGCATAAAAGACGCGTTATTACTTGCGCAGCTTTAATATAATTAGCAAATCATTTTTAACTCAATTTTCTTCGTATTATGGCACATTATTCATTGACTACACAAATGTTTCACAACTCAAAGCAAATTATGCCTTGTAGTGTATAGAATAAGGTGTATATTTGTAAAATATTATAGGGATGCGTACACGCATATGTTCCCCTCGTAACACATGTTTGTTTGTCACTAAGTTTGTAACGATGCGGGCGATGCCCGGCTGCTGTGCTTGTATCGTCAGAAACAAAAATGTAATGACTGTTAAAAAAATATAAAAAATTGACATTTTCAATCAATAATTACTTATTCTATAAAATCATTACTCGGAAAACAATTCTTGAAAAAGTATTTTTTTTTTTTATATATAATAAAGGTCGCGTTTTCCAGATGATCTTGGTATGGAAAATTATAAATGAATAAAAAATATATAACGGAATTCTATTTGATACGGCGGCAGACGATTCCCTGATGGTAAGCCGTATTTTCATTTGTCGTGGTCGTCAATGGACACCTGCAATACCAGAGAAATTAAGAGTGCGTTGCCTGCCTTTTGGGGATAAGGGGTTTTGGAGATTTAAATATTCGGGAAGGATGGGGGAGGAGAAAGATTGGTCATCCTGTAACCTCACCCACACCGCTGCCACCACCGGCTGTGGTGGTTTGACGCTAGTTTTTATTTTGTAACATATGTATATTTATTTACGCGGGTATTACCGCGGAAAATTATTATTAGAATACCTTGGTAGGCTTGACGTTTCGACCCGGTTGCACAGGTCAAGCAGTCTGCTTGTGACCACGTTAAATTAATATATGTTGTTAATATGAAACGCGAAAGTTTAAAAGTTAGTTTTTTTTGTGTGCCAATTCGTACCAAAGTAGGTATGTCTCTCGCACTTAAAGTCTTGTTCAGGAAATTTAAAATTAAATGTGTCCAACTTAGTCATTTGTCGATAACTGTACAGATCTATTTGCTGCAGACTCGGGTGGTCTCCAGGGGCAACCAAGTTTGTTCTACGTCCCTTTTATTG
Organism: Spodoptera exigua; assembly: GCA_902829305.4. NCBI lineage: Eukaryota > Metazoa > Arthropoda > Insecta > Lepidoptera > Noctuidae > Spodoptera > Spodoptera exigua. The sequence continues at coordinate 775,897 of LR824623.2, forward strand.
GCCAATAAAAGTTTAACCCCTAGTTTTTTTCAAAATGGGATCATACAATCAACATTTTGTTGTTGATTTTAATGGCATTGACTTTTAGGAGCAACATTTTATTTTTGGTGTTTTGGGCCTTATTCACATCTTTTTGGTATTAAGTAATGCGTTTGAAGCTTATCGATTTCTTGACCTTGAACATCATCATCAGCACATAAGTGCCCACTGCTGAGCAAAGGCCTCTTCTCACACGGAGAAGGTTTGAGCATTAATCATCAGGCTTGCTCAATGCAGGTTGGCAATTTCAAACTTATAATTAGAGATTATAAGTCCAGGTTTCCTCACGATGTTTACCTACACCGTATGTCAGAGGTGTCTAAATAATCATAGAAAGTACATATAACTCGGAAAAAGTCACATTGGTACTTGCCAGGTTTCGAACCCACGCCCACCGCCTTGACCTTGAACAACTTTTGAATAGTCAATTAGGTAGTTTAGTAATGATTAGGTTGGTGAACGAAAAAGAAACCCTTACTAACCTTCATTAAAACTCTTTCAAATATCTCATAAGAAGTCGTCTGCAGATAAGTCGTGATCAACTCAGTTGTGATCAATTGGGCTTGCTATTACAGCAGAGGTCAGTACCTCTTTGAGGAGCGGTTAGAGAGACGACACGGCGTCCTTACGTTTCGCCTGACGCCGCCGCTTACTGGACATACATAGATGTTTCTGGAACGTTATAAGGAGCGCGCAGCCGGAAGAAACGACCGGAGGACGCGGTAAATCGTAAGGGCAATGTAACGTTCGGATCCATGGGTTCAACGTAGTTAAATAGTTACCAAAATCTTAGTTAAATCAGAAATTCTATTCGACATAAAGTTATTTCTTTTAAGGAACAGGTATACCAAATTATCCTTCATTTTTTTACTGTCTGAGATGCTTAACTTTATATAACAAGGTCATTCTTATAGGTGACCTGACTGGTGCATTTCAAATTCCAATCTTTTAAGACTCAACATCCAGCCCATAGAATATTAATACTAAAACAGTAAGTATACTTCCTACAGTTATAATTGTAACTTATCAAGTTGGATTGGTAATTTGGTTAGCACAGGTGAACTAATTGCAATGTAGGGCTATCATAGATTGGATATGGTCACACAGGCTGTATGCTCCAATAGGATAATTGCAATTTAATTGTAACATATCTTAATTAAACAAATATACTAACTAGTTCTGGTAGGTATGGCATTGGCGCTTTTAATGCGAATGACTTTTTATTTGATAAATGTTGACCCATTTAACTTACTGCTTTTGTACATAAAGATGTTTTTGTGGGAGAAAATCATCATGTAGCTACTACTTCTCTCGCGGAGTAAGGCGATATGACAAACTCGTACTGGCTAACCACGCCTCAGTTCCTTCTACTACTACAGGCCGAGGCTGCGGTACCTTATTGCGCTTGCCCTGCAATCCCAGCTGATAACTCAAAGGTGACAAAAAAACCTATGGTTTACCTGATGGAAAACAATTTCCATAATCTATGGTCACTCTTTTTGACGATTTTGAACAGAACTCTTATAGAATTACATCAATTGATCAATTATCATGATGAGTTTTAACTCTAGGTAATAAAGGGAGATTTGACGTGCACGGAACTTGCACCTTATTCACATAGATGTAATCCTAACGTAGTGTAGAGCGTCCTTCAGCAAGGGGGACTGACGATATTCGTAGGACGGCTAGCGGTGGTTGGATGAGAAGAGCTGAACATCGAGCTCAATAGCGCGATTTTGAGAAGCCTATGGATAATCCCAGCACCGTACGAAAACAGGTTGATGATGATGATAATTCTAATACAAAACCTGGTACAAATACAGATTCAATTCTATACTTCTAGAAGCTCTCAACACTGCACTTAACCCAGAAATCATACTAGACATATCGTGTTTACCAATCAACCAATAACCAAGACTAATTGAACTGATGACCTACAAGATATTAACATACAAATGACAAGTGGATCACAACAAAGGAAGCTGATCAGAATCAGATAATCATCGAGTAGGTACGACTTTATCAGTATGTGGGCAATGCGCATACCTGACCTGAGGACTGGCGCCGGCGGGAACTGTAGTGTACAGAGAATTCAGAGAAGGTTTAATCTGAAAATCACTTAGAATTTTGCTCCCCAGAAGGAAATGTTTCTCACGTGCCAAAATTTACATGTTTCGCCCAACTATTGTGCTATCCTGATGATTATGAGCATTTTTTGTGCCAAAACGAACATGTTTCATAATTGTGCTATCCTGATGATTATGAGCATTTTTTTCCCAAAGAAACCAGCAATACCCAAGGAGTTGGAACAAAGTTGCCGGCCTTTTTGGAGGTAAGGAGTTTTAGGGATTTAGAGATAGATAGTTCTGACATTAATAAGTCATTTCAAAAAGGTTGCCTCGCCAAGTAGTTCCAACCAGCCTACCTAGGAATCATTGGAGAAAGCCTTTGTTCAGCAGTAGTCGTCTTTTGACTGATGATGAAAAGATTGTAATGGAAAAATAACTCCTTGTTGTACTTCTCGATCATCCCTGTATGTACACATCCGCTGTGACCCACAAGTTGACACGACTGTCCATATAAAGAGCCATTGCTGGTTTATTAATAGCTTCACCTCAGAACCGATTACTGAGTGATCTCTGTACAAGACGGGTTACGCTAAAATTATTCGCTAATTACATTCTTGTGGACAGAGAAACGCATTCACGTCCAACGGATGGAACGGATGTGGATGAAAATAAATTTGAAGATAGCATTGAGAGGGCATTGTAGTGTTGTTCTTTATTAATTATGATAAAGGTAAACAAAGAAAAAGGTTTGGTATTTGATATAGAAACATGAGAATCTAAAGAGTAAATTGTGTGTATTGCTATAACAAGTCAAAAAGAGGGTGTGAGGAGTAGGCTTTGGTATTTGGGGCAGGAGTGCAACTGCTGAGGATCTCGTCGGATTTGACTCTCCAGAAGAAACACATTTTTGAAGAGATCTATCCTTGTGTTTCCTCCTGTGTCGTGGGTGTGTTTACAAACATACAAATTCAGATAAACAACACAACAAGTCCCGGAACAACAACTTGTGGTTACAAGAATTGTTCCGTGCACGAACCGAACCTGCGACACGTTGCGCGGTAGGCAGTCGCGCAGCCAACGCGCCAAACGTGCTGTCAAAACGAAAGATTAGGGAAAAACACCACAACAATTAATATTAAAACAAACTCCACAACTCAACCAATTAATTATAACACAGAATGTTAGTTCGATAGCGTGTGACACACGGAAGGTCAGAGCGGCGAGCTGCCTTGACCCAGGACCGGCGCGGGCGCAGGCATCCTACCCGCCCGTGACTCACGCGCACGCATTCCCTCGAACTCACAATGTCGCAGAATTATGAACGCACTTGACACTAGAATCTCGGAGTGCGTGTTATCAGACTTTTGTTTTATGAGGAGTTGAGTTGAGATAAAATTTGCGGTGTTTTTGAGGGCCAAGTTTATCAACAAGTTGGTCTGGTCAAGTTTTTGGTCTTTTACACTGAAAATGAGCGGCAATTATTATAATAAATAATTATAAAAAGGCTTTTAACATAAACTCATAATGAAGCACTCAAAAGTCAAAATTACGGGATTTCTGTAATTCTTTGTTTGTATCATCTTGCGTAAATATCAATTCTATTCCTAAATATAATTATTTCCTATATTTATTTAAAGTCATTTTGTTATTCATCTAAAATTCACAATACTCTCTCTCTCTCTCTCTCTCTCTCTCTCTCTCTCTCTCTCTCTCTCTCTCTTCTCTCTCTCTCTCTCTCTCTCTCTCTCTCTCTCTCTCTCTCTCTCTCTCTCTCTCTCTCTCTTTCCCTATTTTTAATAACAGTTTCATTCATTCATTCATAGCTACGTAATACCTAACCTCGACCCAATTGGTAAATTGGTAAAGGAAAACCCACTGAACAAATACATTTAAATTTACTTATAACAAGGAATTCTTCAAACAGAAATAGCAAGAAGTCTAAAACTGAAGAACGATTCTCTAGAAGAGGCATGACTTTGTTAAAAATATATAAATCATAATTAGAATTTACAAGAAGTTTAATAATATGGACGATGGCGTACATAAGCGTCACAGTATAAGGACAAATAAAAATGCAACTTCAATACATTAAGCTAAAGTTGTAATTCCAATGAAGACTATCATTTACTATAAAATTCTGTAGCCATGTACGAAAATGGTCATCATTTAAAAATTTACGCAGAAATGTGAAGTTCCAATGAATCTAATATTTAAAATAATGGAAATTCTTATGAATTGAAAACCGTCACTTTTATACACGTAACTGAATTACATCAGCTGTAGAATTTGTTAAGGGATTTCTACTTTTAGGAAAATAGTGAGTGAGTTCCTTGAGGCATGATGTTAGGGACCAAGATTCTATCCTTGTGTCGAATTGCTGTTATTGGATTATTCGGTTCGACGGAATAACGACATTGATTTGTTAAGGTTGGCAGAGCCTTGCTTCGGCACGAATGGGTCGGCTCAACCGGAGTGATAATACAGCCTCACAGAAAACTGGCGTGAAACAACCACAGCGTTGTGTTTCGGCGTGTGAGTGAGGTTACTGGAAGCCCAATCCTTCCTCTTCCCCAATCTCAAAATCCCTAATCCCCAAAAGGTCGGCAACGCACTCGTAACTCCTCCGTTGCGGGTGTCCATGGGCGGCGTTGATTGCTTACCATTAGGTAATCCGTCTGCTCGTTTACCGACCTATTACATAAAAAAAGCAATAGGTACATGTATAAACCAGAAATAATTACATATACACCAGACTTTAAATTTTTCAGAAAAAAGTCTTAAGAGATGCAAATTCAAAAGACCCCGCAATTATTGGACTATCTAATATATTCAAAAGTATATATGGGTGCGTGCCGATCACGATGCTGAAAAAAAACCTAAAAACAGGATAAGTTTACATCTCCGGCCCCGAGTGTGTTCTGACTACACTGTTGGAGGGTAATAACTAAAAACCACTTCAATCCTCCTCCTATTTTGGGCCAGGGCCGCGGTATAATATGGGCTTGCACTCACAACTCCAGCTTAATGAAAAAAACTAAACTGAAATATAATTATGTGGTTATTTAAATGTGGGAGAGCCATGCTTCGTCACGAATGGGTCGGCTCGACCGGAGCGATACCACGGCCTAACAGAAAACCGGCGTGAAACAACCACGGCGTTGTGTTTCGCCGTGTGCACACCCGCGCCGCCGCCGCCCCTCCCCCAATCCCTCCTCAATCCCTAAATCTCTAAATCCCTAATCCCGAAAAGGTCGGCAACGCACTTGTAACTCCTCCATTGCGGGTGTCCATGGGCGGCGCTGACTGCCTACCATCAGGTAATCCGTCTGCTCGTTTGCCGACCCATCACATAAAAAAAATGTACATAAATTTTGACATTAAATACCTACCGAAAAAAACAACCAGCAATAAAAAAAATCTCTGATAATCACCTGTTAACATAAAACACCTCAAATCTTGTTACATGATCCCCCCTCCCCCCACTCCTTAGTCCACTTGACTCGACCTAGATTTGTCAATTGTTTACAGTAATCCAATTGATTAAGTCTAACTGTAAGTGGCGACCACTGTGTGTGACTCACGTGGCAAATGTGTTCTGTGTAATTAGGGTCGAATGGGTGAAAATGGACTACGTAACAATGTTTTTAATTATTGGTTATAACTATACAGACTATGCACTAAACATTGCCATTTCATTTTGTTACTAATCCCCAAAGGTCCTCAGGACTTCATACGTAATATTTCCATATTAATTGCAATTGTCACAGTGCAGAGGCACGAAAAAAAGTGGCTAAATAAATCTTTTACTTTTAATTCATGGAGGATCAAAATCATCAATTGAATTCACTCACCCAGGGTTGGGAGAGAGGTAGTGTAAGACTCTTACTGACATGGCATCATCACTAACATGGCACTGCAGGTTATAATATTTGTTGAGGTACAGGTGTAATAGAACATCAAGCACGATACAGAAAATTAAAAAATATACCTAATACATTGAAAACAAATACTTACTCGCTATTTATATGTACATATATCAGAAACAGTGCAGTAAAATACTTGAATAAAGAAAAACAAAAGAAATGGTTCTACAAATTAAAAATCCATTCGGTAGTTTCCAACTTAGTCATCCAAATGTTAAAAACGATATTTTCGTGTGCATGAAAATCCAAATTATGACGACATTGTACATATTTTTGCGTCAAATAAACTTATTTCTACTAAAAAAAATTGTTAAAAAATATCGAAGATTTTGTGTATCGACACATCGATGTATAAAAGTATAATTATTTTTGAATATATTATTATATTGAAAGGTCGAATTTATTTATTTTTAACCTCAGAAATTATTGAATTATTTCAGCAGGGGTGTGATTCTGTAAGACTTCATTCTAAATTTCGAATCTGAATCCGCTGTGAGTGTGTACACTAGCGCTACACTTGCGAGTTGAACTAAATTGACTGCAACATTTTGATAGATAAAGTATGAGATGACGTTAAAAGTGGCATTCTAAAACTTAATTTCCCCGTCATTTCGACGCTCACTTCGCACTCGAACACGATTCAAAATCAAACAAATTTTATAGAATCGACGTGCAGATAGATTGACACGGGTTTACCTCTTGGCATCGATAGTGATGACACTAACTTGTATTAGGCGACTGCCAAGTCCGGATTAAGAAAATGAAATATTCTTTTGAGCATGGCAATCCGTATTTCCCCACTTCACTGTACGCTTGTTACCAAAAGCGGCTTGCGGTTGACGCGCCACGGCTCGGCTGCGTAGGTGTCGCAGATACAAACCACTGATAACATACTTCTATGTAGGTACTACTTCAATTAGACCCGGTACGTTGCAAGTGAATTTGGCAATTGTAATGTTTATGGTGATATTTTGTAATCGAAATATGGGAAAATAGTTTTTGGACTTTAATGAGGGCCCAATGCTCAATGCTATAAGCGAAAAAACTTGCAAGACTTTTTTCTATGGGATAAGTCGGCAAACGAGCGGACCGATTACCTGATGGTAAGCAATCAACGCTGCCCATGGACACCCTCAACACTGAGGAGTTACGAGTGCGTTGCCGGCCTCTTGGGAATAGGAAGGGATAGGGGAGGGGGAGGGATTGGGCCGCCGGTAATCATATTCACACGGCGAAACAACTGTGGTCGCTTCACGCCGATTGTCGAGCCATTCGGCCATCCCAGACCCATCCATTTCATTCATTATAAAACACAATTCTTAAATATAATGATATAGTTATATGATATGATACTGTGCCTCAATCTCAGCTCACAAGCTCGTTAGGGGGTGAGTGGCCGAGGTGAACGCACGTTAGATACGATAAGATTCGACAGGTTCCGCGAAACAGCGGCCTGTATGTGACGGACCGGTAACTACCTACATGTAAGTACATACATGTTCATTGAAGTACTATCAGTGTCATAAGTGCATGGAGGATTCCAAATCAAAATCGTTTGTACGGCGTTTCATCGCCTTAATAATATACAATGGATGACATAGATGGCGCTAGTATACTAGTGGTATTGAAAAATATACATTTATAGTTTTTATCAGATACAAAGTTATTAACTTAATATTTTTTTACACAAATTAATGCAACGATATTCCAAACCTTTTTAAAGCAAAGCACGCAATAACCAGGATTCGAACTCGGTAGCATAAAATTTACCGATACCAGTAGCCGTTAGGCCATTGCGTAACCTTGAAATCGATTGAAATTATCCTACTATTTATTATATTGAAGTTGTTTAGCAACTATAACCCGATCATAAATCTCAAAACAGTTGAGGGTAATTTAATATTAAATGTATAAAAATTAAACCTTTTTGTTCAATCATAACATTCTTTACTATCTTTGAGTGAGTTCTGTTACGATTTGTTTAACAAGTTTTTAATATTTATTTTTATTATGAGTTTGCGTTCAAATATTGATATGGCTACGAGGGCCCAAATAATAGCATTGCATAATCAAAGCTTAAATTATACTAAAATTTCCAGAGAAACTGGCTTAAACGTAAGTATTCTTTTAAAATGACCGTTCGTTATTTATTTTATTATCCATGGTTATCGATACACGAAAATAATAAATAATACACGTCCCTTACAGGTAAAGACTGCCACGTTATGGATATCTAAAGCTGTTTTAAGAAGAGGATTTATTGGAGCACCGTAGTGGATCTGGCAGAAGACGTGATATTGACTCAGACCAGCTTCAACTTATGGAGCAAGGTTATGAGGAAAATTACTGGAGCATTGTCATCTTCAGTGGTGCAAACAGTGAAAACTACATAGATGTGCTGAAAGACGTCATGAAGATGTGCTAGTGATAACGTTCGTGCAGGACAATTGTCCTATGTGTAATGTGCAAGTGTTTAGTCAGCAATCAGACATACGGATTATTCCTTGGCCAGCGAGATAGGAGAAATAGGATCGCGATAGGCGGCTAAACTAGTTCTTAGAAGAAAAGATATTGTTGACTATAGGATTAAGCAATTACAAGACCGGGGTAGCTTTAATTTATTTAATGGATAAATGTTCAAACTTAGTGTTAGTAGGATAAATTTATTGACTACTTTATAACCAGCAACTGTTATTTACAGTAATGATTTTAATGTTTTACTAAATATGAGAAATAAAAATAAAAGCAATATTAATATATTGATTGCAAAATAATAAATAATTTATTTATTATTACTATAAACAATTCGTCCCATATCTAATGAATGCTATATATATCCCGGTCTTACAAATGTTATTGATTTAAGGTCTAGCTTCAATTTCTTCCTTGTTCTGGAACGAATACTTAAGCTATGGGCCTTTGTCATAACATGATGCACAAAATGAATCACTTTAGTCAATACTTTAATTAAATCTAAATTTTAAATTTTATGGGGAGGTAAAATAGTTGCAGAAGTAAGGTTGCATATTATATAGAATCGTATTATAACACTGTGTTTAAAACTAACTAATAAATGACTAGCACAACACAATTTTGATTTAAAATACTTATTAATCTTATAAAAAGTGAATTAAATAATGTGTCAGTTAGCTGAAAAGTTATTAGATCAGGGTAAACACTATATAAGAAAGAAATAAATACATATTATGTTTTAAGAAATAAATGTCTGAAATTATAATGTCACTAAAATAGTTTTATTTGTTATCCTTTATGAGAATTAAACTTAGTATTAGTCTTAATCTGTAAGAAAATATGTTACTTTTACATTAATAGTTAGCACATATTATAAAAGTTATTTATATATATTTATTAATATAATTTTATTCTAAAATAATGTATATATATATTTATTTTTGTTATCTTTTATAAATATTAAACGTCAAATATTTTATTTATATATTATTATTATTGATTTTATATAAAAAAATATAAAAAAACGTTTTTTAAAAAACCTGAATATAAAAATGATATCCCGGACTTGAACCGGTGCCCTTCGTCTTCATTATTCAATCATTCTTATTCATCCGAGCTACCGATCGCATTTTTTATGATGTCGAAAATGCGGGTTAGTTTATAACTTTTATTATTGTCTATTATTAATTATTGACGCCATATTTTAATTGGTTTGCTTGACTTGACTTAGATGGCGCTATATTAAGTCCTCGGAAATGTGAAAATTAACATAATTTATGTGTATTTGAATATAAATATATTATTGTTTCTTAGTTATTATTTTAACCATTAAAAATCTTATTGTGTGCCTCTGCAGTGTAAAGTATTCAAGCTTTGCAGGGTAATTTTCATTTGAAAGCAGCGCCATCTAGTTATCAATGGTAGCGTTATGCAAAACCTGTCAGTCAATAGTCGACCTTAAGCTCTCCATGCATTTTTGTCACCCTTAGTACATACCAGAATGTATATGTTATAAGTAAGAAGTGAGAAGAGGCCTTTTTCCGCAATGAAATTTTTACTAGATGAAGATGAAAGAGAAAGAAAATTGAAAAAGCAAGAGACAAGCACATCGTAACAATCTATAGAATTACATGGACATAATAGTATGTCTTAAGTCCGCTCCGAAATGAGCACCAGTTCAGCATGTGCAAAACAGGGCCTTACGCTGGTATTCCACTTGCCCCTGAGCGATTCAATTCAGATAATGATGAAGTCACAGTTCACCTTCTACCCAATTTTTAGTTTCTGTGGGAGAGCCAAGCATCGACACGAATGGGTCGACTCAGCAGAAGCGATACCACGGCCTCGCAGATAACCCTTGTGTTTCGCCAATTCGCCATTTGAATGGAGATACCGGACCTCTGTTACGGGTTTCATGGGCGGCGCTGATTGCTTACCATCAGGCGCCGGCTCGTTTGTGTGCATCAGTTTAATGTCAGTCACTACAACATAATATAATATTTATCAAAAATAATACGAGTATATTATTTTAAATATATGAATGCAACGTTGTTGCAAGATATTAAAGTATAATCTGTACTAATGTCATGTAGCCGACGTCGACGCGCCGCCTGTCATTGACCATATGCGCACGCGCCGCTCGTAAACACATTATTTAGCTGTCACACTACTTACACTCTGTATTTTGGCGACAGATTACAATGAAGTTGAATTAAAACTTAAGAACATTATGTTGTATATAATGTAAAATAATCCAAAACGGAAAAAAAACCTTTTTTTCTTAATTATATAATTCAGTAACATACTAGTAAATAACCAGCATCACAAACAAGCCTATTATTCCAACCTCTCAAAAATATTTTTTTTATGTAATAGACCGGCAAACGAGCGGACGGATTACCTGATGGTAAGCAATCAGCGCCGCCCATGGACACCCGCAACGGAAGAGTTACGAGTGCGTTGCCGACCTCTTAGGATTTAGTGTTTTGGAGATTAAGGGATTGGGGAGGGATCGGGGGAGGGTAAGGATTGGTGCTCCGGTAACCTCACTCACACGGCGAAACACAACTCTGTAGTTGTTGCACGCCGGTTTTCTGTGAGACGTGTTTGTTTTTCGAACGGACCCATTCGTGCCGAAGCACTTATAGATTAAAATAATAAAGACAGATTAAAATTGAAAATCCTGTTCTTTTACTAACACGAATCTAAAATGCGAAGCAGTTCAAGCGTGTCTCTAAGAGTCGGCATACCACCTGATGCCTGATGTTCAGCAGAGGTTGTAAGACAAGCGCAATAATGGAACGAGGCCCAGGCCAGGGGCAGGAGAAAGAACGGGATGGTTCTTAGTCAATAAGAATCTGGCACTGTACAATTTGGACGAGAAAAGTTATTTGATGATGTTTCCGCATCAATAAACCTCTCAATTTATTTTTCGTTTTTACCAACCATGAATTGGCATACTAGTTAATTCATAACGTCACACTCAAACTTAATATTCCAACGGAGAATGTATAAACACCACATCGCCTATCCGAATTCAGTAGAGCATATCTATTAAAACCAAAAACTCGACGCTTTTTCCTTGCGCTCGTTTTCTATCCCACACCTATTTATTAAAATGGAAACTTTTCACATGAACTTTTTTCGCACCCTTTTCCTTTCAAATCAGCACTCAGTCACGTTTTCACACACTTCCTAAAAAAGACTTGAAGAACGAAATCATAGTGTAATATGTAAAATTTCGCAAAAAAAACAACAACAACACGGTTTGAAGTTCAACTTGTATGACAGCTCAATGTCAGCAGTATGGAGGTGTTGTGCATGTCGCGGAAGTGCTCAGGTCACGGCCCTTTGTTATCTGTTAACACTATGTTTGGGCATCAGCTCGGCGTGACTCACCGGGCAATTACTGCGCTACGGGCAACGGGCAATGCACACGTCACCTTTTACGAATAGGAAAAGTTTTCGAATGGTTTTTTTGCAGTTGGGAAAGAGCTGGTCGAGAAATAAGTTTAGTTTCAAACCCTTGCTAATAAAAGAGTCTTTGTCAGGCTTTGCTTCTGTGAGAGAGAGTTTTGTATGTGTTGGCAACCACTCGCAATGCCAAAGGAGTTACGAGTGCGTTGCTGACCGGGTTGTTAGGGATTTACGGATAGGAGATTTGTGGATCGAAGGGAAGAAATTTGAGGGGGGAGGACTGAGTTTATCAATAACTGCTACCTAAAAAAATTTCTTCCTTAAGCTCTGCACCATTCCTCAACTAAGGCCGGACACAAGAGGCCGATGGACCGATCACTTTCCTGAGGAAGTTATTGCTGATATTATGACCTGTTATGTGCGTCTAATTTTTACGGCAGTACAACAGTGGGGTAGGCGATGTCAACTATGCCACCACTACATGACTATTTAGGGAAATGCTGGCTATAATCAGGCTGTCTACTTTGCCACTAATCCTTGTCTATTTAAGGAAATGCTGGTTACATATTAATCACATTAACCCATAACATTTAAGAATGTGTGCCGAGCCATGCATCGGCACCAATGGATCGGCTCGATACCACGGCCGCACAGAAACCCGGCGTAAAACAGTAAAAGTGGATGAGGTTTCCGGAGGCCCAATTCCGCCCCTCCCCCAACCCCAAAAGGTCCGCAACGCAATTGTAACTACTTCACTATTGCGAATGTTTATGGGCGGCGTTGATTGCTTACCATCAGGTAATCCGAAAGCTCGTTAGCCGTCTTATCACATAAAAAACATACAAACAAACTTAACAATATGATTGAAGGAAATGAAGGCCAAAACCTTATCAGTGAAGTTGGCCTTAATAAGGCTCCACAAATATTACGGAAGGACCTTAAAGCAGTCATTATTAGTTCTTCGTGGGTATGCCCATGTACGGTCAGCTTGCATGATTCACTTCATATTAACTATGTTATTCATTGCTCACAGTACAATGTTCACTGGGTCAAATTATTTTTAGTCTTCAAGCTTTTTATGGTATGGGGTTGATTGCATTTTTATTGTCCCTTGATTACTTCCCTTTTTCCGCTTTGCGAAAATATTGTTCGTAAAATTATATATCTAGTTATGTTTGTTCCGTTGTCCGAGAAATAGTTTTTTAATGGACTCTCCATAGACGGTAACGGATATGAAGGAGATATGAGGATCTTGAATGTATCGTGAAATCTATACTAATATTATAAAGAGGTAAAATTTGTAAGTTTGTATGTAGGGGGTAATCTTTGGAACCGCTGGTCTTATTGCTAGAATTCTTCCACTGATAGATAGCAACAATGTTCCTGAGTGCTATAAGCTATAAAATATCACACTACGATTAAATGGAACCGAGCAGCGGGTGAAACCGCGCGAGAGTTGCTAGTACTAAATACAATTCTTTCTAACATGGGACATATATCTTTGCACGGGTATCTAACATTTGTAATTTTCCAAATTTCCCCTCTACTCTTCCAAAATTATCTGTCATAAGAACCTTCTCCTTACAATAATATTTACAAGAAAAAAAATGCCACATTTTGTTCAAACGTTTTTGAGTTACTAACATATTTTGCGATTCATTTTTATATAAAAATAACATAGGATAACAACTTTTATTTTTTAATTTAGCAGTTAGACTCCCAGAGGTGTGTCGTTATTTTCATTAAAATCTTATTTTTAGTGTTAGATCCAAAATAAACCAATCATTGTAGACCAGATTGTCAACACAATGTACTTATAATTCTCCCTATCAGGAATGAACTCAAAACCCTCTCTTCAGCAACCTCAATATAACTTCCATACCAAAAATAGTCAAATGTTCACATAGCTCATCTCACCACATCACTGCCTACCCCATTTTAGAGAATCACACGAATAAGTGCATCAACGCTCTGTCCATATATGGACATCGGCATGTGCATGATTCATCTACATCGAATGACAAACTCGTCACAACAAAATTCACACAACGCATAACTTGGTAGTGTCTTATACAATTTTCAGAAACTCTTTGAAACCTAGAACTATAAACAATACTGAAAATTAGAAATGATTTGCTATAATTAAGGGCTTTTTTGTGAGGGGAAAATCATCAAATGACTTCTCCCGCCCAGCGCCGGGCGGGAGGGAGTGTCAGACTCTTACTGACTAAAAACCCCCCTGTTCCTTCTCTTGCTCTGGGTCAAGGTCGCGGTGCCTCATTGCATAACAAAGGGCTGATTTTTCAGATAAATGTTATCTTAGGAATAAAATTGTTGCTGTCACTGTCTTATACAAATACTAGCTTCTGTCGCGCTATTTCACTCGCTGCTCGACTCATACAAATCGTAGCGTGATGTTTTATGCCTATAGCACTAAGGAACATTGTAGCTACCTATCAGTCAAAGAATTTTGGCAATCTGACCAGCTGTTCCAAAGATTGCCCCCTAAATACAAACTTACAAACATACAAATTTTACCTCTTTATAATATTAGTATATATTCTGACGCGACAGCGTCATCATTATTCCCCAGGTAACTTTTATCTAACCATTGAAAAATCAGCCCTTAATAAGGTTATTTTTGTTCAGCACGTTAATAAAGCTCATATAGCACATTCCCCTTTAAAAACATTCCCCTTTCCATCCCAGTCCTTAAATCTTCAATACCCTTTATCCCTTAAAGGCGGGCAACACAATTGGAACTCCTCTGGTAGTGTCCATGAGCACTAGAGATGCTTACCATCAGGTAATCCAACTGATCTAACTGGTGCAATCAAATACGTCAATCCCAAAAAATTGATAAATTTTAGTGACTTATTGCGAATTGATGATCTACTATCATATTCAACTCCACCTACCAAACATCTTTATACATATATATAAAAAAATCGTGTCACGTGTTTGTCCGCGATGGACTCCTAAACTACTAAACCGATTTTAAATTTGATTTGCATTCCGTGTGCAACTTGAATGATAGGCTAACTTACATCTAAGCTTATTAATTTATTTGTCCATATGCAATATGACATGAACCTTAGCCACAGCAAGGCGTGGCTGGGTCTGCTAATATATGTATATTTCCCAACCACTGTTCCACACGACCCTACCAAGCCTCATCTTTATTTTCCTCTTGATTATCTTTTTGCATCACAATTGTACAATTCCGTACAAATTGCAATATGTTTGCTGGAAATCAAAACGTTTTTGGAAAATATCAAAATGGTATGTTATGCACACGACACGCTGTCTTGATGTTAGGGTGACTGTGAATTAAGAGTTTTTTGAGACATGTCCGATTTTACTTAGATACCTACAGGAGGGAAAATATTAAACTGACACAAAATGTGAAGAAGTTAATTGAATGTTTACAATCCTTATTAAATAATAACTTTATACTAAACTTAACTTAGATTTTTGTGAAGCAACTATATTAAGACAAATAAAATACTAATTTTATCAACTTACTAAAAGGTCTACCGGTTTCTAGGCACAGTAGGACTTGTATTCATGAGCAGCGTGTATCGCGGCGACGCACGCGACGTCTTGTAGCCAACACCCTAATACTACATAATAGTGTTTTCAGATAATTCACGTGAGTTAGTCGTTACTTTCAATTTAGTATCTAAAATCTCCGAACTACCAAAATATTGAAAACAAACCCAAGGACCAGAGCTCATTGTAAACTGACTTTTTTTCCTCTCATATCAACAAAAGCCCTATTACAGAATCACCGAATCACCAGAAATTATTAAAAATGTTCTTCGCATTTTGTCCTACGTGACAACATGAGACATGGTCTTCCTAGGCAGCTCATCGTATCTCTCCGATCGACACGTGCGGAGATGTAAACAAAGTATTATGGATGGAGCGAGGATATTAGGGCGCCCACTATTGCCTCCGATATGGACAAAATGGTCTCACCATAACAACAAACAGACAGAAGGTCCATTGTTTTTCTAATGCAAAATATGTAGGCTAAAATAGCAGCGTGGAAGAGCCATGCTTCGGCACGAATGGGTCAGCTCGACCGGAGGGGTATCACGTCCTCACAGAAAACCGGCGTGAAACCATACCATAGCGTTGCGTCTCAAAATATCCAAATCCAATCTCAAAATATCCAAATCCCTAATCCCCTAAAATATATATAAATAGTCGGCTAATTACTCCTAACTCATCTGCCTCTGTTGTTGTTGATTGCTTAAAATCAGGTAATCTGTCTGTCTCATTTGTCGGTATCACATAAAAAACTGAAAAAAATTTTCTAACGTTGTCTCTCACTAGGGTTGACTCTTATGTCATTCTTGCGCTTAAAAACATACCATTTTACGTACGTATCAGACATACATACACTCGAAACAAAACTTTGTGTTCCATTTTTCAACCGCTATACCAAGTGGTTTTCGAGTATGAGAACCGGAAGGAAAGATTGTCCCGAAAGAAAGTAATTTTAGTAAATTTCACTGCTACACAAAGCCACAAAGCTTGGATCCAATACATTTAATTAAGAGTATCACGTAAACTGAACCTTTTTATTAAGTAAAAAAAACAATTAATACTTGAACTGCAATGCTTGAGGAAATCCTCATTCCAGAGACCAGAAGACATCGTCACTTAATATTGATGTTCTTTAAAAGCCAACTATTCAAATGTCTTTATAAAGCAGTTTTTGTTCAGAAGCTAATCCAAACTAATATTATAAATTCAAAAGTAACTCTGTCTGTCTTTACGTCACGCCTAAACTACTAAACCGATTTGTGTAAAATTTGCTACAGATATAGTTTGGAACTCGAGAAAGGCCATAGTATAATTTTATACCAAAAATCTGCAGGAAGTCACTATTCCACTCGAAAGGAGGCGCGGTCAAAAGCTTGTACCATTATTTATTAAGACTTCTGCACAATGCCTGTGATGGGTAAATTGGTGGTGGGCGTCACGATGGCATTCTTGTGGTTTTGCGACATTAACTCTGTAACTAGCTGCGCGGTCCGTGGACAGATCTTGTTGATACTCTCAGCGAGGACATCTTCATTTAGGTATTATCATTATTGTTGTTGGAACTAATAACTATAACCATTGTTTGGGCTGCAAATGTCTACATGACATATATATTTAGATAGATGGAGATGTGAAGAGAAAATGGGCATAAAAGTTAGAAAGGAATGAGGTAATTTGATTCTGCATTTTTGCATTTGCATTTTGTTGGCTTTTCTATATGTTGTAACTTCTTTTGTGATATGTCGGCAAACGAACAAACGGATTACCTGATGGTAAGCAATCAGCGTCGCCCATGGACACCCGCCACGACGGAGGAGTTACAAATGCGTTGTCGACCTTTTTTGGGGTTTAGGGTTTTGGAGATTTTGGGAAAGGGAACGGATTGGGGTAGGGGAAGGATTGGGCCTCCGGTAACCTCACTCACACGGAGAAATACAACTCTTTGGTTATTTCACGGCGGTTTTCTGTGAGGTTGTGGTATCACTCCGGTCGAGCCTACCCATTCGTGCCGAAGCATGGCTCTCCCACATTTAACTACAAAATAATCAAGGTTTTGTCAATCAAACGCATTAAGTGACTGCGACCTCAGCCTGGAGCAGGAGAAGGAACGAATGTTTTAAGTGAGTAAGAGCCTGATACTCCGTGACACTCATCCTGGGCGAGAATTACAATTTGATGTTCTTCTTCTGTCTGAGATTGTTTCGGCATTCCTTCTCAGAATAGTCAGATAGGAAATGCCGGCTAGTTTTTCACATATAAATTGACGTGTTTAAATGTGCCGTTTCATGGCCTATTTGCAAAAATAAATTAATTGTTTCATTGATGATTTTATCCCTCCAAAAAAAAAACTACAGAATAGTACTTACGTTTCCTTTAAGATTGTTTCTAATGTCATCCAGATGTTAATAATCACTTTAGCCGCGGTCACGGGGTAAGCGCAGTGAGCAACCGCAGCCTTGGCCTAGAGCAGGAGAAGGAACAGGTGGTTTTTAGTCAGTAAGAGTCTGACACTCCCTCCTGCCAAGTCATTTGATGATTTTCCTTTCACAAAAAAGGTATCTATTAATAATCACTACACAGTATAAAACCAAGTCGCTTACTCTGACCCTATAACCTTATGTATGCTTAAATCTTTATAACTCCGCAACTGATTTTGGTGCGGTTTATTTTAATAGATAGACTAATTTAAGAGGAATGTTTATATTGTGACGGAAAAGTGGTTCAAACTCTTTGACATCATGACGTCAATGGATGGTTGTCAAACGTTGCCTAGAGATTGTAAATTTCGTCATGAATTGTCAACACCAGTTGGTGTAATCGGTAAGGCGTGTGGATTACACCAGAGAGACCCCGAGTTCGAGTCCCGCCGTAAGCATGAAGTTTTTTAGTTGATGGAAGTTTTTGTGGAACTTTCTGGAAGCTTTTGTGTGAAAGAAATGAAAAATTAAAGAGCGAGAAGGAGAATAAATAAAAATGAATAACGAAATTATTGGAAGGATCTGGAGTCATGACGATCAAAAAGAATAACGAAATTGAATGTTCCAGAACCTAACCGGTGGTATATAAGCGGAACTCACCGCAGGCAGTTGAGTTCTAAGTCCAAAGCGATTCGGAAGAAAAGGAAGAGGTGAAAAAGAAGAAAAGTGAGTGAATTAGTGAAGTGCAGTGAGTTAAGTGAGTTAAGTCAGCGTGAACAGTGAGCGGCAAAGTTGTGTCAGTCGGCCGGACTCTGATGGAGAGGAACGCCGATAACTTAACTCCGTGGACGCTGTCACTTAAGAACAATAGAAAGTCTGAAAACCGGTATTAGTGTTTAATTTCATCCAATCCCGTAACCCAAGCCCGCATAGTCAGGAACGTGACGTCAGGCACGTAACAATATGTATAATAACATCCATTAAATAGAGGAGAAATTTAGTGTCAGCACGCGTGCGAAACTGAAGCAGGTTGCTAATTAAACGATAAAAAAGGGGGTTTTACACCAAATATCTAACCTTTATTACGCGAATAATATAAACTTTACACAGCACACGTGCTATAAATAAACATACTAATTTATAAACAATTTGTTAAATATCCAATAAGGAAGTATTTACACTAGACGCGACGCGTGTCTGTCTGTGCGACGCACTATTAATTATAAGATCAGTGATATGCAAAACGGAACCAAGAAAATTAACATTTGTCATGATATTTTTTATATGTTTTTAAACTTACCCACTAATGTTTTATTACGGAGTTGTAGTACATACCTGAAAAAATAAATAAATGAGATTAAATACATAGTTTTTTTTATAAATTTCGTGGTTATTGCATCTGGGAACATAATTTTAATGTTGATATTACCTAGCACACACGTAAATACTGCAGCGATTATTCATCAAATCGTATTTGACAACCAACTAATCTTTACTTTTTTTTTCATGGAATAGCTCGGTAGTCATGTTAATGGCTCACCTGATGGTAAGCAATCGGCGTCACCCATAAACACCCAAAGAAGTAACAAGTGCATTGCCGGCCGTTTGGGGGTTAACAATTTCAGGATTGGAGGATTTTGGGATTCAGCTTGGGAGGGAAGGGGAAAAGTTGAAGCCTCCAGCAACTTTGATTTTCTGTGAAGCCGTATAATTACTCTGGAACCAGCCGGTCCATTCGTGCCAAAGCATTGGTCTCCCGCACTTCTTCTTCGTAAATATATTATTATCTTTTTTGTTGTTTTACAGAACATTTAAAAATAATAACCATGTAGTTTCTTGATCGTTCTTTCACTTTGGAACAAGCAAACAGCTTCACTAGAGGACTGACACAGAAGAAGAACTTTTTTATAGTTTCTTTTTTTGTTTGACGTTCAAAAGTGTCTATTTGACTTAGAATTTGAATGACTGATTCTAACATAACACAGTCGTTCTCCACAAAGGGTGTATCACCCACTCGCACAGTTTTTGCGCGTCGCCGCCCGCCGCCCACGTATCAATCTAAACTACTTATTTTATGTACTAATGGACTTGTACGCAATTATCTGCTTGCTACGTTTTTGGATAACATCGTTTTTTGTTGCAAAACATTGTGTTTTTTTTTTGTTTGCTAGGATTTTCAACATGTTCGGTTTTACTTTTTAGGCTTTTTTATAGAGCCTTTTATGATTAGCTTAGATTCATAGTTTGTATGTGTATCTTATATGAGATAGGGCGGCAAACGACCCTACGAATCACTTTATGGTAAGCAATGAATTCGCATTGCGCTTACCCCGCAACCCCGGCTGAACATCAGCCCTTTAGGGCCCCGTCTGAGGTGGTCTATTGACTCTTTGAGGCGCGCGCGGAACGCTACGCGCCGTACGCTCGGGCCTGGTTCTGGTCGGGCGGCGAGCTGCCCTTCCTCGCCGACCGCAGACTCGTGCTTATGGTGGCCGGAGATCGTTGCTTGATCCCCGACGCCCGTAGTGTCACCTGTTGCGGCGGCTGAGGCGTGAGGAGGAGGATTGCTCCCTCACGCGGGCTGCCCCCCTCTTTGCGAGGGACGAGTTTAGTGTGCGTTGCTGTTGTGGGATTGGATCTTTATTTTAATGCACTCATACCAAAATCGGAGTAAACATTGCTAAACTTAAAGAGCAACTAGCATTATTTTTCAAATCATAAAAAAATTAAGATGAGAGTTTCGGAGCTTCGTGCTTGAAAACTAGGCGAGTTACCTCGTCTAATAGTTATGTCAGTGGGCCGATAAGCATAAGTTACTTAATTATTAAACCTCATTAATGTAACATCACTAGATAGTATATAACAAAGTGCTTTATTCTTTAAAACTACGCAACGCATTTTGATGCGTTTTTAAGTTGTGGATCACACAAAGAATTGTTCCGTAAGGGAATCGAACTCGCGATACGTTGCGCGGCAGCCAGTTGACCAGCCACCGCGCCAACCGTGCAGTCAATATAATACAAGTAACAACAAAACACTTTATGAAAAAAGCCCTCAACCACTTAAACGCATTTAAAAATCATAACGTCAACAATTCAAATACCATCAACGAAATAACTGCAATCAGACATAAAATAAAACAAACAATCAAACGGACAGACAAACGGAGATTTAATTGAAACAATACAAAGCGTATCAGTGTCCCATTCATTAGGATGCGAAGCCGACGCGGCGGGCCATACATCCTCATACAACTGCATACATTAGGTACCACTTAACTCGCAAATTGTATGATAAAGCTTATGTAAACAAATGAGATCATACAGTTTTCTTGGTTTTTGATTAAAAGGAATTTAACAAATAAACTTGAACTTCCATTTTGCCTTTTTAGGTGGACGGTTATCGTTGAACGATTGAGGAAACTAAAGTTAGGTGTGGGAGAGCCATGGCCACCCAAAAACCCGGCGTGAAATAACCACAGCGTTTTGTGATGATAACGTGACGTGACGTGACGATAAGCGTGAGAGATAGGTTACCTAAAGATCATTTTCAAAAATAGAAATATTTCAATAATATTCCTATTTATATTATTATTTTTGGCTCTCATTAAATTAAAAACAATACCAATATTTTTGCCTGTTCCTATCCTAAATAACACTCTTCTCTCTTTCTTTCACGATCCAACAGAACGCTTTGATTCCTTTATTTCTTACTGTATGAATAGTGACTTTCAGCAGATTTTAATATAAAAACTATTCTATGTCCTTTCTCGAGTTCCAAGCTATGTCTGTACCAAATTTCACAGAAAGCGGTTCAGTAGTTTAGGCGTGAAGAAAAGACAGATAGACAGAGTCACTTTCGCATTTATAATATTAGTTTGGATATAAACATATTTTTAAATGCATTTGTCCCATCTGTATCGGGATCAGGGTCCTAGCTACTGGCAATCAGGGCTCTGCGATTGGAGGCCATGTCTTTCATAAACTTCAAAAACAATATTACATTTTATTACAATTACAAATGCAGAAACTTAACTAATCAGAATGCATTCGTATAAATCTGTCTGTTAATTACAGCTGATTGTCAATTAGTCGTTGTGTGCGTGCATGAAGCACGTGATCTATCAACTAGTCGCTTCATTAGCTAATTAAAACGTTCTTTAAGAACAGTAATTAATAAATATATGTTCATTGTTATGTGTTTAATCTTTGTAGCATTATGTCAAGGTTAAGTGTCAAAATGTTTATTTTTAAAGTACTCTTTGAATGTCAATGTTATGATGGAGTCTTTAAAAAGCAGTGATTATAAAACAAAGTATTGATATAGGTTTGTGAAGTAATCATGATTGGATCTTTTTTCTTTTTTTGTCAGGGGAAAATCATCAAATGACATCTCCCGCCCAGGGTAAGGCGAGAGAGAGTGTCAATGATACAATGAATTTATTTTTGCAAATAGGCCACAAAAAAAAAACATCACTTTTACACTACATATGTGAAAAACTAGATGAAGCCGGCATTTCCTATCTGACTACTCTGAGAAGAAATGCCGAAACAAACTCAGGTCAGTCTCTTTTCTAGTCCAGACAATGTAAAAATAGCATAATGTGAGAGAACCGTGCAAGTTCATTCTGGAGTGGTCTTTTTGATGAAAGACATCATGATAGCGTCTGAAAATTCTAATAAGAGAAGGAAGAAGAAAGTAAGGGATTTTCTGTTAGTTATCTATTAAACAAAACCGAAAGTCGGCTTTTGTCGCGACCATGTTGCGGACCGAGAGGCTATGAAGCCGTCCAGACGATGAAAATCCCCCTTAAAAAAGGTTGTTTTTATTAAAAGTAGGAATTTTTTCGCATTGTTTTAAAATACCTAAAAAATCAAGCAACACTTAATTTACCATTAACCTCCTCTATAATCTTCTAATGTTTTAAGTACATGGTATAATTAAAACCAAAACTGCATTGATAGTAGAGTTTTAAAAATTAAGATATTTTATAATGCTGTTTATAAATACTAAGGCATAACTCTAGATATATGTATATAACCTGTATTACCTAGGCACCTAGTTAGGTGTAGCCCGAGCGGGGAATGGTATTTCAGTAATATTTACATAAGTCACCGTGTTATCTGACTGATGACTGGCCAGGAATGTACTGAGGCGCACACAAATCCTACTGAGAATGATATTTAGTTTTGATAAAATTGATAAAGCGAAGTTGTCCTTTTGTTTTAAAAATAAGACGGCGTTAACACACTTAATTTTGAAATACGGTAGTTTCCAACTTGTCAAATTCAATACTTTTTATCTAAATGTCAAAAACTATACTTTTCTTTGTAATTTGTATGAAACTCCAGTTATGACGTCATAGTATTTTTTGCCTCAAACAGCTTACTTAATTCACAAAAATTTAAGTAAAAAGTATCTAAAATTTAGTGTATTCTAATTTAGTGTAGAGATCGACGAGTGAAAGTATAGTTATTTTTCAATATCTTATTGTATTGAAACGTCTAATTAATTTATTTTTGACCTAGAAAACTATCCTATTTATAATCTAGGTGTAGGTACTTCAGCAACGCGCCTATGATTCCTCTGGTGCTGTGGCTATCCATGGGCAGCGCTCTTTTGCACCTTAATTTTTTGGATTAATTGATGGTAAACAATCTGGACTGATCATGGAAACCCACAACGCCAGAGGGGTTATGAGTCCGTTGCCGGTCTTTCGGGGTTTAAGGTTTCAAAGACTTATGGAGTGGAAGGATTGAACGTCCGGTTGTTTCACGGCATTTATCTGTAAGCCGTGATATCACTCCGGTCGGGCCACCCATTCATGCCTTAACCTGTCTCTCCTACACTTTTTCTAAATCATGAGCTCAACATTTCTGTCCTTAACTGTACTAGTCCCTAACATACCAAGTCGCCACCATGATACCTCAACATAAGTACAATCGCAGATAAGCTATTGATCTATAAACTGATCACGAATATACCACCAGATCGTCATATTCAAGTCACTATTGAAGTAATGGCCACTGGGTCTGGGTGAAATAATGTTCAGCCGTACTACTAGTTTATTACAAGTTCCATTACGTCGTTTAAGTAAGGAATTTATATGGATTACATAATAATTATGTAGGTTGTTTCTGCCACCGGTTACGAGTGCGTTGCCGACCTTTTAGGGATTAAGGATTTTGAGATTTACGGATTGAGGAGGGATTGGGGAAGGGGAAGGATTGGGCCTCCGGTAACCTCACTCACACGGCGAAACACAACGCTGTGGTTGTTTCACGCCGGTTTTCTGTGAGGCCGTGGTATCACTCCGGTCGAGCCGACGCATTCGTGCCGAAGCATAGCTCTCCCACACTTATCTATGTTATCAGTCAGTAAGAGTCTAATACTCCCTCTTCCCCTACCATAGGCGAGAGGGATAACCATGTTCCTTCCCTAACTCCGACCAAGAGTGTCTTCAAAATAAATTCCAAGTTTTATTTGTCTTCATCTTCACCATCATCATCAGCCTATATAAGTGCCCACTGCTGAGCAAAGGCCTCTTCTCATACGTAGAAGGTTAGACCATTAATCACCACGCTTGCTCAAGGCGGGTTGGCGATTTCAAACTTATAATTAGAAATTATAAGTCCAGGTTTCCTCACGATGTTTACCTTCACCGTTTGTCGGTGGTGTCTAAATAATCATAGAAAGTACATATAACTCGGAAAAAGTAACATTGGTACTAGCCAGGTTTTTTATACTAATTGGAATCCTTAGGATAAGCGTGGTTTAGGTATTAGACCTCTGTTGTTCAAAAATGAACTACTCATAAGTAGGCTACACCATGTTCTTACACATGCATAAACAAAATTAGCCAACTTTGAGTAGTTACCCTTAGAACCGCTAGATGGCGTATCAAAGTTCTAAGTTTCCCAATTGGATAAAGGACATTGCTCTGCGTTCCTTCAGTGTTGGCCCTGGAACCAAGCGCATCGGAAGTATAGGTATGTATTGTAGTCTCTATCATTATAAAACTTCTATACAATATTATTTTAAAGCGGACTATAGCTAAAGAATCAGATTTTGAGGTTATAATTTAAACATAATAACGAATTTCAAGTGGTATTTTTCAAAGCTCTCTGTAATTTTCAAGAACCAAGCTTAATATTTTTTTTTTAAAACGTTGCCCCACATTTGGGTTTTCTCCTGTGTCGTGGGTGCAGTTACAAACATACAATTTCACATGCACATGATACCCGGACCTGGAAAAACAATTTGTGGATCACACATAGAGTTGTTCCGTGCGGGAATCGAACCCGCGACACGGTACACGGCAGCCAGTTGCTCAGCCACCGAACCAACCGTGCAGTCAATTTTTGTCTCACATGCTACTTTTGAACAGTATACCTACCTATGACAACAGCTATAGGTACCAGTCACCAGCGAAGATGGCGACTACTACTGTTATTAGTCACGTAAAGAATGCACAAATTAGAATACAGCTTGTCCGTGTTTAAAAAATGTTAGCAAACTAAATACTAAAATAGACCATTAATTATCGTGTATTCAGATTATTTTTATCGCACAGGGCCAATTTGGACATTGTCTTTTATGACTACTAGTTATTTTGCCTGAATTATTTTTTCCACAATGAAATGCCAAGTTTTCAACTGAAACATGAATCATATTGGCAATCCTAAAGAGAAACGGTGAATGTGTCACCGTTGGCATGCGATGAATGTATAAACAATGTTATGTTTATTAACTTTTATCTTGCACTACTTGTGCTAATATTTTTAAAGAAACATAGGATGTTTATTTCACACATATATATATAGCATAACATCACGCTTAAATGGCTAGACAGATTATATTTACGCGGGTATTAACGCGGGAAATTATAATTTGAACACCTTGGTAGGCTTGACGTTTCGACCCGGTTGCACAGGTCGTGGTCACAAGCAGACTGAAGACGCGATGTCACAGCTCCCTGCATTTGGGTGATGAATCTTCATCTACCCCCTTATTTTCATTTTCTACCATATTATGCCGTCTACACACTACGCTGATTATATCGACAGATGTGTTAACCGACTTTGAAGGAAAGCGAGGTTGTGTTTTGCGAAGCACTGATTCCACGTCGACGACAATTTTCCGCGTTAATACCCGCGTAAATATAATGTTGTTAAGATGAAACGCGAAAGTTTAAAAGTTAGGCTAGACAGATGCCGATAATAATTTATTTTTCATGTCTTTCTGATCATCAGATAAGGGTTTCTATGTAATAACTAGCTACTCTCGCGCAGTTTCACCCGCTGCTTGTTATTCTCCATAGGAATCTACACTTTGGAACGAACAAATAGCTTCACTAGAGGACAGACTGACTTAAGTTAACTTTTGGTAATTATTGATTTTTGGTTTGACTATCAAAAGTGCCTGATTTGGCTTCTTGACTTTATTTGGAAACATTTTCTATTATTATTATTATAGTTGTTTTTTATATCTTCTCTTATACCTAAACTGAAATATCACACTATACGAACTACTGTAGGTAGCAAAATACACTGTTACAAATAACATTATATATTTCCGACTATTGTAGAAAACTACAACAATATAATTAATCAATATTCGTAGAAATACAATTTCTGAAAACATTAAAACAATCCAACGCCAAACTTGTAAAGAATACTGATTACCTAGATGCAGGAAAACATTCATCCCTTTTCAATTTATTCCATTCGAACGAGACGGAAAATCACGTGTAGGATTCCTCATTATGTCAAGTATATGTATATGATTACTTGCATCGTCTTAATTCACGTAATCTCATTAATTATTAAGACAAAGATCTGATGCAATGGAATATTGTAATCAATCCGTGATGGGATTGTAAAAAGCTTTAATTATTTTCTAAGATTCGTTGTACATACGTCATTGTCTATACTAACATTATAAGGATAATAAATATACGAGTATGTATAATTTTGGAACCGCTAGTCAGATTTCCAGAATTCTTTGACACAGATAGCTATTATGTTTCTGGATACTATCCAAACTTAATATTATATCTAAATGCAGAAGTAACTCTCTCTGTCCTTATTAATTTGTTTAATATTTAGTCTGGAACTCGACAAAGGCCAAAGGATAGTTTTTAAACCAAAAATCACTTTATCACGCGAATAAACTGGCGGGCACAAGCTAGTAAGCTCAGCCGGGATTGCGGGGTAAGCGCAATGAGGCACCGCGACCTCGGCGAGAAGGAACAGGGGGGGTTTTAGTCAGTATGAGTCTGACACTCCCTCCCGCCCGCCCCTAGGCGGGAGAAGTAATTTGATGACTTTCTCCCCACAAAAACAAAACAAAAAAAAGAAAGGTGTACCTATAAAGTACACTTGATTTGCGTATTTTAGTCGAGCTATCGATTTAAGCGCTTGTTTTTAATATCCCGGTATACTGTAGGTACTTTTATAAGCATTCGAAGCCGCGGGCGGAAGCTGATGTCTTTAATACCTATATAATTAGACAAGAATACAGGCGAACTTTTTCTAAAAAAAGTAGAGTAAAAGAAAGACATCTTAAATCATATTACTATAATACCGAAATGACTTATCTCGGCCTGAGCGGGGGAGTTTTTTCTGTCATAGGATATTCGGCAAACGAACTGACGGATTACCTGATGGTTAGCAATCGGCGTCGCCAATGAACACCCGCCACAGCAAAAAAAAGTTACGAGTGCGTTGTCTGCCTTTTGGGAATGAAGGTGTGAAATTTCTGATATTTAAGGGTTGGGAAGCGATGGAGGGAGGAGGAGGGATTGGGCCTCCGGTAACCTCATTAAGACGGCGAAACACAACGCTAAGGTTGTTTCACGTCTGTTTTCTGTGAAGCCGTGGTATCATTTCGGTCGAGTCGACCCATTCGTGCCGAAGCTTGGCTCTCCGACACTTAAAAATATTTAGAATGATTCAAGAGAAAGGCTTAGGTTTCACGAAAACTTGACTTAAACAGTTTTATGAAGACCCGTGCGGCATAAATTCTCCTAACTAATGGCAAGGACGCCCACAATCAATAAATATAAACAGGTGTGAACCTTCTCACTACTGGCATTTGGCCACTTCTCACGTAGAGAAATAGTCTGTACATTTACCACATTTAAATACCGTATAAAAAGAAGCTCTCTCTCTAAATTCATCGATCGGAGTGATACCACGGCCTCACAGAATACAGTCGTGATACAATACGTATAAGTTATGTTTCACCGTATGAATGAGGTAACGTAGGGCCGATTTTTCTCTCTCGATCCTCAATCAGGTCGATGTGGCATTTAGTCAGTAAGAGTTTGACACTCTCTCCGCACTAAGGGCGGGAGAAGTCACTGGAGAATATGTATACAACTCTTTTTTTATGTGATACGATGGTAAACGCGCAAAAGGATTACCTGATGGAAAGCAATCCGGGCCGCCCATGGACACGAAAGTTTTGGGAATTTAGGGATTGGGGGAGGGTAAGGATTGGGCGATGTCGTAATGGCCCGGAAGTTAAGGAGCCCGCTCATGCATGAGGGTGTGGGTTCGAAACCTGGCAAGTACCAATGTGACTTTTTCCGAATTATATGTACTTTCTATGATTATTTAGACACCACTGACATACGGTGAAGGTAAACATCGTGAGGAAACCTGGACTTATAATTTCTAATTATAAGTTTGAAATCGTCAACCCGCGTTGAGCGTGCATGGTGTGCGTGTTGCTTAATGCTCTAACCTTCTCCGTATGAGAAGAGGCTTTAGCCCAGGAGTGGGCACTTATAGGCTGATGATGATGATAATGAACGGGTAAAACACAAGGTAACTCATAAAATTATTAAAACGTATAGCTATACGGTCTCAATAATATCTGCATACTTCAGTTTGCATTAAATATGTACATATATACCCTGTTATTAACAACTTGCATCATTGCATGATAATATTAAAGTTATTAGAAAAACAGATCACTAATGGAACTGATATCGCTATAAGTCCGTATATAGATATGTTTAACATATGTATTAAGTATATTTACATAATATATATGTACTTTTGACACAAATCCATTTACCTAGCATGTATTACAGTAAATATTTCCGCACAATATGTCATTTGATTGATTCCAGACTTCATCAATAACCATATTGAATATGCATAAACACACACAAAAGTCACATTGGTACTTGTACCAATGTAGTACCAATGTGACTTTTTCCGAGTTATATGTACTTTCTATGATTATGTAGACACCACCGACATACGGTGAAGGAAAACATACGTAAAGAAACCTTTTTTTTGTGGAATAGGAGGCAAAAGAGCAGTCTCCGCCAGAAGATCATTCCAAAGTTTTGCTGTGCGGGCACAGTTGTTGGCTGCCAACTATCTATGTGATGGGGATGAAAAAGTTTTCGCGTGGAACGATGGCGAAAAGATGCGGCGGGGATCAAACCAAACAATTCCTCAGAACACTCCCCGTGATGGATGTGATAGAGAATACATAGCGAGGCTACATCCCTACGCAGTGCCAAAGCCTGGACCTGGACTTATAATTTCTAATTATAAGCTTGAAATCGCCAACCCGCATTGAACAAGCGTGGTGATTAATGCTCTAAACTTCTCCGTGTGAGAAGAGGCCTTTGCTCAGCAGTGGGCACTTATACGCTGATGATGATGATGACACTCACACTTAGTGTACATACATAACTATATACATGTACATATAGCCAGGGTTGCTGGTTAAGCGCAATACGTTACCGTGGCCTCAGCCTTAAGCAGCCCAAGGAATGGAGTGTTTTTTGTTAGTAAGAGTTTGACACTCCTAACCTTCTCGCCCCATCCTCGGTGTGAGAAGAAAAGGGATTGTATCCCCCCCCCCTCAAAAAAATGATATATACATATCTATGCCACACTAGCGGCCCATCCCCGCTTCGCAAGGGTCCAACTATTTCGCTATCAAAGGCTCACTTTTTCCTAATCTTCCCCTCTAGTTTTCTAATATTTTCTTTGATAAGAACCTTCTCCTGACAATAACAAACTCAACAAAAAAGAATTAGCAAAATTGGTTGCTAGGCGTTGCTGAGTTATGCGCTTACCAACACATTTTGCGATTCATTTTTATATATCAAGATTAAGATTACTAGAACGCCCCTGTCAGGATGCGAGTTCAAAACATACCAAGTACCTGCGATTTATCATAGTTAAATTTACTTTTAAAGTTTTAGAGTTTTTTTTTATTATGTGATAGGACGACAAACGAGCCGTTGGATTGCCTGATGGTAAGCAATCGGCCAATGGACACCCGCAACACCAATGGAGTTACGTGTGCATTGCCGCCCTTTTAGGGTAAAGGGATTCGGCTCACGATAGTTACTATCAAAAAAATGTGGAAGAAAAGAAATGGGTGTTCATACTTAAATTATTATCTATCGTTTTTTTATAAATAAAATACACTATTAATCTTATATAAAAAAAATCATATATCAATTGTGTTATCAATGCATCTCTCAGCACTACATCGTCATCTTTACAAAGAAAATATCTCAGTACATTTCCGTAACACTTCACGGTGATTGATAAACGTGGGGTAGACAGGAGTCCCGCCCTTTCATTGTCACAGCACGTGTTCCACCCACCGTCAATTCCAATTAGCCATGGTAAAAGTGTAACCCACTGTTTCTGACACGTTAATTTACATTCTGATTAACTTAAATTTCTTACACAAATTTATTAATCTAGTGCTGTTAGAAGGAATACGAAAAATAACTTCGATAAAAAACAGACAAACTTATTTAAAACTTCTTTAAAACACCAATATATTTTTGATAGGTCGGCAAACGAGCAGACGGATTACCTGATTGTAAGCAATCAGTACCGCCCATGGACACCCGCAACAATAGAGGAGTTACGAGTGCGTTGCCAAGCTTTTGGGGATTAGGGATTGGAGATGGGGAAGGATTGGGCATGCGGTAACCTCCCTCACACGACGAAACACAAATCTGTGGTTATTTGTCGCCAGTTTTCTGTGAAGCCGTGGTGTCAATCCGGTCGAGCCGACCTATTAATAATATTAACTCAATTTAAAGACCTTTTTCCAAAAATAATTTAATCAAAATTATTGTTTCAAAAACCCGACACAACCATTTCAGAATTGTATACAGTCGAGTTCCCCCACATTATTGATTAGGTTCCAATATTCATGAACTGAAGGCCGTAACGATCAAGGCTTTCAGTTTTCAGTTTAAATATGTCGTGTCAGTACGTCTTAACATAAAGAAACTTGGATTTATTTTGTACTTTATTTTTTAAAGATATAAAAAGGTTTTCTATGTGCAATTGAGTAGACTTTCTTTTTATATTTGAATAAATATTAGTGTTACACTGTTCTCACATAATTGAACCAACTGTTTGTAAAAGGAATCTGTATGTGAAACTGATTTGAAAAGAGTAACCATGGAGTTTCTTGCTCGTTCTTCTCCATCGGAATCTACAGTTTGGAACGAGTAAATAGTTTCTCTAAGAAGACTGACCGACAGACTGACACTATATCTTCAAAATTTTGTTTGACGTTCAAAAGTGCCTGTAAGGGTCTAAATGGAATACTTAAATGATTTTTGACTTTTTTTTTTTGACCGACTACCTGATGGTAAGCAATCGACGCCTTCCATGAATGAACACCGCGGAGTTAGAAGTGCATTGCCGGGGTTTGAGGTAAGTGATTTTAGGACTGGGAGGGGGAGAGAGGTTTGGGACTCTGGTAACCTTACTCGCTCAGCGAATATATGCAGACTCTAGTTAAACCGTGGTCGAGTCGGCTCTGTCTCTCGTACATACGTATGGTATCGAAAATGGAAGTTATCAATCACTACATAGCATAAAACAAAGCCGATTTTTCTCCTATATCCTGGATTTTGATAAGGTTGTTTTTAATAGATAGAGTGAATGAAGAGGAAGGTTTATACGGTATGTATAAGAACATCTATTAAATAGTGGAGACATTTTGAATAAGCATTCCACCTGCCTGAATCCGGGCGGGTCGTTAAGACACGATTAATGATAAATAAATATATAAATCAAAAAATTTCAAAAAATTAATACCTTTTACCTTTTCTACATTGGTTACTTCAAAAAACATCCAACTACCAAAACGTCTTTGATGACACGCATCAAAAAGAGATCCTTGTATTCCCATCACCAGATTATAATTATCTTTACAACCTCCATATGTGAGTAATCAGACTCCAAAGTCCATAACCTCCCCCTCTCCCTCCCCCCCATGGGGACGTCCCTAACGCCGTACAGAAATACATCGCCATCTGCACACCATAACATGTTACGTAACGTGATACTGCAGCAGGGCTGTCACTTACGACAAGTGACAATATTCCAAGTATAAGCAAATATGATTGGGTTTTTTTTAGGGTTATAATTGGCGTATCAGATTTTTCAAGTAAGTACTTATTTATAATTAAGTTTCTAAGTGTGTAAAAACGTAGGGCATTTAAAAAGTACTGATAGGCACAGCGATATGTAGTGTAGTCTAGAAAAACACATAGGCTGTAACGGAGGACGTATCAATAAAGAATGTAGTGTGGTTTATTTCCTTCTAATAGGGATGTCTAAGATACTATTACATAAGCTTTTTAAAGGATACCACGAATCTTTAAATTGTTTCTTCTTCTAGCTTTCTTAAATGGAAGAAAATGAATCAGAAATCAGAAATAATTTATTTGCAAAAAATTTCTTAATCGTATTCTGAAGGTCACTTTTCTGCCCTGTACCGTTTAAAAACACGTTTAGTTCAATCAGGTAGCAGTTCGTCAGTGAGTCAGTTATCGCAAACAAGGACACCAATATGAGCACAAAAAAAATTGCCAGCTATAAAAAACAGTCAAAAATTTATTTTTTCCGTTTCACAGCCCTGTAGCGTACATCTGCCCTCTAAGGCGTTCCAAAACGAATGCATCTAACATCGGGCGGCGCGAGCGCATGATTCTTTTATATAGCTCATGTGGTACTTTTTATGTCTTTGTACATCCTGTATGTTGCGACATTACATCGGGATTACCAAATAGGTCGGATATACTGCTACTCCTTGAAAGGGAAAAGAGACAGTAACTATAATAATGAATATTCTTTTTACCAGGTATGTATTCAATATGCCATGTCATGGTGGCCTGAAGGTTAAGCCGCCCGCTTCCCATGCATGTGAACGTGGGTTCGAAACCTGGCAAATGTACTTCCTTAGCTCACTTAGACACCAGACTACACTCTAATTGTAAGTCTGATACAGCCAATTCGCTGTGAGCAAGCGTGATGATTAATGCTCAAACCTTCACCGTATGAGAAGAGGCCTTTGCTCATCAGTGGGCACTTAAAGGGTGATGATGTGTTCATCAGGAACAAGGTAAAACCACTCTTTACCCTGATTAATGACAGTTATCAAATGTACACAACATTCGTTTAGCCACTTTGATAACAAAATACTATTAAGATTTATTTAGTAACTAGCGATAAGCCTCGACTTGGGGGGGATGCGAACTAATGCGCCAAAAACGAAAAGGTCTGTATTTCCCAATTTAAATGCAAATGCAGTAAATTTTACAACAAGTTTCTTTTATAAGAATTTTCTCCTGGTGATAAAAAATACAACGAATAATTGTTCCAAGCGTTATTGAGTTACACTTAATTACTTACAAACACATTTTGCCATTCATATGGATTCCGTAGCACTCAGAATCTCATTAAATTATCCGCAGAAGCGATTAGAATTGACGCAATAATTATTCCGTGATTTCGAGCAAATTTGGCTCTGTTTTTACTTACTAGTGTTCTTGACATTCTGGACATCAGTTTCAACATCAATGACATTAGTTTCCACGCTCAAGATACATATTTTTGACACTACTAAAGACTTTGGTCTTCTAAAAGTCTGTATATAATATCAGCACAACTCTTTCAGAAAGTATCACTAGAAGACTGATCACATAATGGCTATTACCACTACCACCCATGGATGCTCGTACTGACATCGGTCTTCTGGGAAGAAGGGGTCTTGAGCACTCACCCAGTAGTGTCCAAATAAGTGCGCTAAATAAAAATTTAAGAAGATTAAACTTACCTACTAAACCGGGGATCTTAAACAAAACAAGCCTCAAAATATATCCAGAGAGGGATGTTTGTAGTAAACAGCAGTCAACCAACAATACCTCCTTCGAACAAGGAAGTAAAACGACGTAAACGCCAATACAAACAAACACAGGAATGTTGCTTTGTTACAAAACCAAACAAAATCACAGTTCCTGAAAATAGACCCAACATACGATGCAAAAACTACCTTAACTCTAACAACGTAGAATACAAAATCATTAACCGCACATTCTGAAAAGGAACCTGAAAAAGACGATGAATATTGTGTCTTTTCTTCTAAGAATTTAAGTATAATTTTAAACGTATCAATGTTTGTGACCTTTAATGGCTTTGGAAGGAAGGATATAGGACGATACCAATTTGGTGTGAATCATGTTTCTTCTTTAAAGGATATTGGGGTATAAATAACAATTTGATGTGTGGTCTCAACAGGATTAGACGTGTGAAGACAAATTATATACAATAGAGTATTTGTCTTTTATTGAACTACCAGAAGTTTTTCATGAAACATCTGTTCTTATACTAAGTGAGAGGTATCAACTTTAAATATGGGATTCCATGCGGATCAATCTATTTAGACAAAATTGCAGTTAAAAAATGACTTTTAGTATTACACCGAAGACTTTTGGTAGGTCTATATTTGGGTAAATAGAGTAGTGATTAGAAAATGGAATAAATAACACTAGCAATTACCTGGTACGATTTAAGGCTGCAGGGGCCTGGCCTAATAAATTGTGCAACCATCCGATTAACCATGCTTTAATTAATTAGTAACAAGAATAAGGGAGTTCAATGAATAAAAAAATGCCCCTTCCACTCCCAAGCAAGCATCTAAAGTAACTTGACTCCTTTTAAAAACCGTTCTCTCAAAGATATAAAACTTACCCAAAATATTTACTATAGCTTACTATCACCCTAAGCCCCTCTGTTTGCGATTCCGAGATGAAAGCTAATAAAGATTAGTGCAGCGGCTGATTCATTGCAAGTTGTGCTAGACACGACGAGCGACGCCGCATCGACGCATCCCCTGCGTAAACAGAACTTGTGATGGGACAATGTACATTGTACATGTCGATAAAATTTTAACATAAATTCTTTTTTTAAATGTGGTATATACTGCTCTAGTAGTTATGGCGATGTATAACTTGCACAGTTAGTTAGATTTACCAACAGGTTTTAGGATAATTAAAATATATTAAAAAAAGATATTGGTAGAGAATTTAATAAAAATTGAAAAGCACTGAAAAAATCATACGAATACTGAAAAGAAAGTAATATAACATAATTGGTATAATAAGGTGGCTCAAATAAAGAATGAAATTATTTAAATGGATGATAGCAATATTCTATGTTATTTAACAAACCTACAAACTTTGGATGGGCCTAATATAGAACCTTGAGGTACCCCTAAACAAAAAATAACCAGACCATTAAACGTAAACCGCACCTAGCTTAAAAAATGTCGAAACATTACTATGGCAGTTATTACAAACTATCTTAAAGTTGCAAGTCAATTATTGATTGATCTTATCGGAGGAGATCATGCAATCGAATCAATGTTGACAGCTACTGATGATTGATTTACATATCACTCGCCTTGCGATGACGATGACGAAATGTCAGCCACTTGAGCACACTTCAACGGAGGTCGATAGAACAAGTATTGCTTTTTGTATTTGCTCGTAATTGTCAAATTGTTATTACAAGTAGCGAGCGGTTAGATTGACAAGGAAATTGGTTAAGCCTTCGATTACCATACCATACTTTAATTGTTAGTAGAGTACTTATTAATAACTTCCAAATTAAAATGTAGGCATATAAATCCCAAAGACGATGATGCAGACAATTCTATTGCCACTTCTATGTAGAAATCTGAATTTGATCCTAATAACATTCCCGATGATTAGGTACCACCAAAACCCAAAACACCTACGTGATAAGTCTACATTATTAGAAACACTAGCGTCCGCTTGCGGCTTCACTCGCGTGGTATGTTGATAAAAATTAGCCTATGTCCTATTCCAGAGTGTATCCTAAGCCTATGACAAATTCCATCCAGATCCGCCCCGCCGTTTTAGCGTGATTGAGTAACAAACATCCAAACATCGAAAATTCGCATTTATAATATTAGTAAGATTTACATACTAATCTATAACTGTACGCAATTCAATAAAGTTATAACAAGTATCGACAAAAAATAGTCCATAAATAATTGCACGAAATCAATTAATCACCCATCAGCGCAGTAATTCTGTAGCTAAGCATTCGTTACGCTTGGATACACTCGTTTGAATAGCAAACTTTAAAATAATAATTTGCATAGCTGTCACCTTGTCAGGTGCTAGGTATTTACTATTTGTTAGGCTGTTGTCACATTTGTACTGAGTAAAGAAAGGATTTTCAACGAGTTTTTAGAGTGTATTCTGTTCGTTTTATTTTTAAACCATTGTATTTTTAAGGTATAACTTCATATGAGAATAGTTACGTAGGCTACAATATCATCAGTTCGACATCATCATCATCTGTCTATAAGTATCCACTGCTGAGCAAGGTCTCTTCTCAATCAGAGAAGGTTTGTGTCACCACGCTTGATCAAGGCGGTTTTGGCAATTTCAAACTTATAATTAGAAATTATAGGTCCGAAATTACTCACGACGTTTTCCTTCACCGTATGTCAGTGGTGTCTAGATAGTCATAAAAAGTACTTACATATAACTCGGTAAAAGTCGCATTGGTACTTGCCAGGTTTCGCAGCCTCCCTCACCCTCATGCATGAGAAGCAGGTTACCTCCGGGCTACCACGACGTTCTTCGTTAACTTTTACATATCCATCCTTATTCTTGCTTCTCATGAGAGAACGACTTCTTTATACCTTCTGATGCATTGACTGACCTATACTTTGCATCTCCATTTACAATTTTACCGATAGCAAACAAAACCTGTCGGCGAACTCAGAACAATGCCTCAATGCAAGACAAAAGTGACAAAGCTTTTCCAATAGCCACAAAGCCCGTCATATATCGAGAGAGGCCCTATCTACAGGCTTTTGTCATAGTTGCGTCAACGCTACCTTTTATTGATACAACCATTTATATTGAACAATCCACTAAAAGCTTCGATTAAGCAATAATAGCCTTTAAATAGAAGCTATAAGCTACCGAATGCCTTTTCAATATCTTATGCAATAAATATTTTAATAATTTACGATCTGATACTACAATTTATGAATCAGAGGTGTTGTTGATCGAATGTCGTAAATGTCCAGATACGAAAGTGCTATGAATAAATTTAAATTAAGAATTTTTTAGGCTCGCTTTTATGATGTTATAACGATGGGGGATACAGGACGTGTTCTCGAATTAAAAAACGTCGTATGTGAAATTTGGTCGTAATTGTGGTTTTAAATTTTTTCGTTGGTTAGTACGGTCGATATTTAAAATTCCATCGCAACATGCATCGTCGCTTTTAGAGGTAACCATAAGTCTGATGAACTGAAAACTTAAGAGACTTTTTGATGTGCTTAGAGTACTGCTTAGAATTTATGGTCTCACAGACTAACCATATGTACAATATTTCAGCGCGATCGGTTGAAGTTATCTGCTTCAAAATCTATTACACATACAAACATTCTCATATAATCGAACAAACTTAACAATGTACCTACCAAAGAATCTGTATGTGAAACTAATTGAAAAAGAGTAACCATGGAGTTTCTAGCTCGGTCTTCTCCATAGGAATCTACACTTTGGAACGAGCAAATAGCTTCACTGGTGGACTGACCGACAGACTGATACTTCTTATCTTTAAGTGCTGTTTGACGTTAAAAGTGCCTGCAAGAATGTAAGTGAAATAAATGATTTTGACATTAATATTACAAGTAAAAGAGAGCTTGTACAAAAACTTATGTTTGAATTATACTTTTAAAACTAAACCTAAATACATATTTTGTGAACGCACCTTTAGAATATCTTGTCACTCGCGAACAAATCTAGAAGCATTAATAAGACAACAATAATGTCTTGCGTGGGTGGCGGCTGAGGTACCAGGCCGGTTGCCTAGCAACCGTTTGAATTGTATTTAATTGCCAAACGAAATCGTTGTCATAAATTATTTATGGTACATTCGCATAATAATTGCCATGCACCAGAATTCCGATGGGAAACCAAATAAAAATTAAAAAGTAAAGCATTTTTTTGTTCTTTTTTCAATTCGTTTAGTATGAGAAGATGACCCAACGAACTCAACACTTCACAGCACATCATCACCCCATAAGTGGCCACTGCTGAGCAAAGGCCTCTTCTCACACGGAAAAGATTTCAGCATTAATCAACAAGCTTGCTCAATGTGGATTGGCAATTTCAAACTTATAATTAGAAATTTTAAGTCCAGGGTGTTAACGCATGTCAGTGGTGTCCAAAATAATCATAGAAAGTACATATACCTCGGAAAAAGTCACACTGGTACTTAGCAAGTTTCCAACCCGCACCCTCATGCATGAGAAGCGAGCGCATTTAGGTACCTTTGGGAAACCACGACAATACACCTTCTATATTGGGCAATAAGTAAACCTGAAAAATCAAAGTACCTCCAATAGATTCCGACAAACCGTACTAAACGCTATAAGTCAAAGTCAAAAAAAGTCAAAAATCATTTATTCCAATTAGACCTTTACAGGCACTTTTGAACGTCAAACAAAATTTAAAACAAAAAATAGTGTCAGTCTGTCGGTCAGTCCTCTTAGTGAAGCTATTTGCTCGTTCCAAAGTGTAGATTCCGATGGAGAAGAACGAGCAAGAAACTCCATGGTTACTCTTTTTAAATCAGTTTCACATACAGATTCCTTTTACAAACAGTTGGTTCAATTATGTGAGAACAGTGTAACACTAGTATTTATTCAAATATAAAAATAAAGTAACCTTAAGGACAATAGACAGTCTGGAGCTGACCAGTCCCAACTGACGGCGCTCGTTCACGAGCATGACACGTACACCAGCATCGCCCAACTCAACCATATTATAGGGAATTAAACGATCCAGCGCCCATGCCACCGCCAGTGTGACCTTTCAGTGAGCATGACAACTCCAAGCTGTTATAAGGACCGACATTCTGCTAGTCTAACCAATTATAATAGGTTACAGGGCACTCACATTTACAAATTTATCAAGTTATAGTTATACAATATAATGCAATTTCACTAAAATGAAGAAGTCCCGTTCAAGCAAAATCCATTGGAACGTTATTTATTTTGGTGTACGTTTGCTATCCTGTGGAGCAGGACCAGCATGTCTCCAAGCATCTTTATCTACAATGTAATCATTCAGTGTGTAGTATGCTTTTCTACATAAAGTTTTCTTTACACATAATTTAAAATTTCTTTCATTTAATTGTTGTATTTCGCCTGGGATTTTGTTATAACATTTAACACAGAATCCCATGAACGACTTATGTACCTTTGCCAATCTAAACAATGGCTGACATAATC
Organism: Spodoptera exigua; assembly: GCA_902829305.4. Classification (NCBI taxonomy): domain Eukaryota; kingdom Metazoa; phylum Arthropoda; class Insecta; order Lepidoptera; family Noctuidae; genus Spodoptera; species Spodoptera exigua. The sequence continues at coordinate 815,431 of LR824623.2, forward strand.
TATCTCTATGTCTAGTTTGCTAATTATGTCTATCTGACACCTTATCGAATATTTTTAAGTTTATATGGGTATATGGTTTATATGGTTTTTAAGTCGGTTAAAAATATACAATGTTTTGGTCTCGGTATAAAAAGTAGCCTCTAAATCATTTGAAATTAATCCTTAAACAACCGCTTAAAATTATGTAAATCTATTTAAATTTATCGTGACATACTAGCTAGCCCCGTGGTCTCACCGTCACTCAACATAATTAACATATATTAACATAAACCTGTTCCTGTCTGTCTGTTTCCGTGTCCAGTGTAATATTATAATTATTACCAAAAGACAGCCTTTCCGTGCCTAGAAAAGTACATTGCTTTTTGTTTCATTTATTTTCGTAGATATTTATGAGTATGTTACATTTTACACTTGCAAAAATATCACATCATCGTGATCTTTGTCATGGTCATTCAATTCTTCCATATTCTAGATTAATATCTTTTTATGCATGTTCTTATTAAGGCATTTTGTTTCATTTTTGTTTTTTTTTTTATTCATGAGGGTGCAGTCTCGCCAAAGGGTTATTCGGTCTATGACATCTGTCTAGCTGACGAAGGAAAACAAAAAAACGTCAGCTTTTCACCTATATTTTTTTTATTTGATAAGTCGTCAGACGAGCTTACCTTATAGGATTCCTTCCTTAGGGATAAGGAATTTCGGGTATTCAAGAATTGGCGAGGGATGGGGCAGTGGAAGGATCTGACCTCCAGTTACCTCACTCACACCGCGAAACGCAACGCTGTGGTTGTATTAAGCTGGTTTTCTGTGAGACTGTGGTTTTTTACGGCAACGCACTCGAAACTCTTTTGGTGTCCAAGGGCGGCGCCAATTGCTTACCATCAGAAAATCCCTCTGCTCATTTCAAGTGAAAAGCCTCAATCGAAGAAGATGAATGAAGAGATTGATTAATGTAGAAAAAGCGAAAAATATATGTCAGATTTTGTCGTCTGGTGTTCCATTTACTCTGCGTACCCTAAAAGCAGACAAGCATGGTGATATGATGAGGAAACGAAAAGAAATTAATCAAATCTTGTAGACACAGAAAATACAATCTATCGATACTCGATAGTATCACGTATCATCCCATCCCTAACTAGTAAAACAGACGTTAATGAACTTGGTCTGTTTGAAAATAGAACGGCGCGCGGCGCGTGCGCAGCCGCCGCTATTTTGTAGATGGCGTCGTAAAATGGCGTTAACTGCATTACACACATAGATTTTATTATTAGGTTTCAACATTAACACTTTATAGTGATCATAGAAGCCAAAAACCAAGTTTTATTGCTATACCAAATTGTTCTTTAAGACCGTTCCTTAAAATAGACTGGTTATAAAAATTGGTGTGTGCATTTCGAATAACTAAAGCTAAACTTCCTTCTAAGTAATGTATATTGAAAAGTCCAACTCTCAAACCACATCTTTAGATATTTATTACGACTAAGAAAATGCCACAATATACTACTACTATAGACGAGGTTTATATACTTTTAATTTAAAGATGGACCCGAAAATGTAGAAACTTTCTAGCGTAGGTAAGTACTCGATCTCTGAAGTTCAATGACCAACAAAAAATATACCTAATCATAGCCCACAACTTGATAAAATAACCACCCATAATCATCTTATATGTATATTTTAATACACATCTTCCTGTTCTGACTTCTTCGAAGAATAACAAGAGTAATATCATATGGTCGGTCATCATCATCATCATCATCAGCCTATAAGTGCCCACTGCTGAGCAAAGGCCTCTTCTCACACGGAGAAGGTTAGAGCATTCTCAATGCGGATTGGCGATTTCAAACTTATAACTAGAAATTATAAGTCCAGTTTTCCTCACGATGTTTACCTTCACCGTTTGTCAGTGGTGTCTAAATAATCATAGAAAGTACATATAACTCGAAAAGTCACACCCTCATGCATGAGAAGCGGGCCGGTACCGGTCGGTACCTATACCAAAAGAAATTTCTCAGAATCGAATTGAAAGGATAAAGAGCAAATTGTACAATAAATGTAGGTACAAAAGCGACAATCTTATCTTCCCGGGGATGTAGACTGAATAACAGATAAAATACGTGTGAGACTGTGACTGTATTTAAGTATTATTCTTCCTTATCGTTTTATGTGATAGGTTGCAAACGAGTGTACGGATTACCTGATGGTAAGCAATTGACGCCACCCATGAACACTAATGGAGCTACCTACAAGTGCGTAGCAGGCTTGTTGTAGTGTTATAAAGAATTTAAGGATTGAGGATGGGGGTAGGATTGGGTATCCAGTAACCTCACTTACATGTCGAAACACAGCGTACCTAAGTATTGCTTCACGCCGGTTTTCTGTGACGCCGTGGTATCACTCCAGTCGAGCCGACCCATTCGTGGGGAGGCATGGCTCTCTCACACTTAAATTAACATTCTGATCTTGAGAAAATTGAAAAAGAATAGCCGCATTCTTCTTCGTTCGATTCTTAGACGTCTTTATGGTGAACAAAGCCACCCTTATTAAGTCCCTAAGTTCTTTATCTGTATAGGTATCTAAAAATAATCATAACTGTCATCATAATAACAGCCAGAAAAAGAAAAGGTGTTAATCTGACATTTTTAATTAAAAACTATTACTTCCCATTATTTATCATTCAAATCATGGAAGTGTTTACTTAAACATATTATTCATTATTTTTCTTACATCACATCCATACATTTACAAACAAACATATCACATATACATCACTTTCAAACAAAACAACTAGATCCATCCAAACATAAATATCATACGACAATCGGAACCCAACTTGCGCAAAATCCCGCAAACTCACTCACTGCTGGAAAATGCGGTGTTTTCCCGCCGAATCAGTTCTGTACAATACCGCGTCTGGCATCGTATGTGCCAGCAGGCACGTACACACAATTAATGGCTAGATAACGTGCTGCCATTTTATTTATAATATACACCTTATTTTCGGTAATATTATCAAAGTACTCACGATTACACTGATATCCTTATCAGTTGCTGACTAATCTATTAATTGACTCCAAGTCAGGAATAAGAAAACTGTATTTGGTAATATGGTAGACATTTTGTCGCTGCATTCATCATCGTTGTCCCAATTAATAAATCTATACAAATAATACTAAGAAGGACATAAAACTTTCGAATGAGCATGGCTTCGCACGTGTATAAAAGTAATGTCTCGCGGGACTTAAAAACGGCAGCATTCAAAGCGATAGCTTGACGAAAATACACAAATCAAGTATACTTTATTTGCGTTTTTTAGGCTATAGCACTCAAAAACATTGTAGCTATCTGTCAGTGAAATAATTTTGGAACTCCGACCATCAGTCCCAATCATTACCCCAGGCCCACTAGGCCATTAGGCCCACTAGGCCCATTAGGCCCACCAAATGCCTGGAGCTACGCATCATGGGCCTGGACGACTCCGTGACGGAGAATGAGGTGGCGGCCGCTGTCGCCAGGACGGGGGGGTGCCCTGCTGACCAGGTCAAGGCAGGCACTATCCGCCCGGACAATACGGGGCTGCGGACTGTGGTAGTCAGCTGCCCCGTCACAGCGGCCAAAAAGCTGGCAGAGGGCAAAAGGCTCCTGGTGGGCTGGGTTTCGGCGCAGGTGAAGCTGCTGGAACCCCGACCTTTGAGGTGCTTCCGCTGCCTCATTGGCCATCATGTGGGTGCCAAATGCACCTCAGAGGTGGACCGCAGCGACCGCTGCTTCCGCTGCGGTCAGCCCGGTCACAGGGCCGGCGCTTGTACCGCCCCGCCGCACTGCGTAGTATGTGCGGCGGCTGGCAAGCCGGCCGATCACCGGGCTGGGGGCAAAACCTGCTCCCCCCCTAAAAAGCCCAGGAGCAAAGGTAGGCCCTTAGCCACCTCCACCGCTCCCACCGTCGCTCCCGCTGCCGCCGCAGTCGCCAACACCCCTGCGACTGCTGCTGTCGCCGCTGCCGTCAGAGAGGAGGTCGTGATGGATACCCAATAATGGCTCCATTACGCCTCCTCCAGGCGAACATCAACCACTGCGTCGCTGCTCAGGATCTCCTGCTCCAGAGCATGGCGCAGTGGTCGATCAATGTTGCTGTGGTCTCCGAGCCGTACTTCGTTCCAGCCAGGGAACACTGGGTGTCAGACCTGGACGGCTCGGTGACCATCATCTCGTCGGCCGCCGCCGGTACCCCAACCCCCGAAGGGCCTCAGCGAGGCAGGGGTTGCGTCGCGGCTCGGTTCGGAGAGATCGCCGTGGTGGGCGTGTACTTCTCTCCGAACCGAACTCTCGTCGAGTTCCACAACTCCCTCAGGGAGTTAGTCACCGTCGTCGTCGGGTTCCGTCCCCTCCCCGTGTTGGTCCTCGGGGACTTCAATGCCAAGAATTTGGCTTGGGGTTCCCGGCTCACTGATGTCCGGGGAAGGATGGTCGAAGACTGGGCTCTGGAGACAGGCCTAGTCGTGCTGAACCGGGGTTCTGTCCCCACGTGCGTACGGATGCGGGGCGAGTCAGTGGTGGACATTTCGTTTGCTAGCCCCGCTCTGTCATCGCGCGTTGTTGACTGGCGCGTCATGGAGGAGGTGGAGACGTTTTCGGACCACCGGTATATACGGTTCGACGTCTCCGCCGAGTCCGCAGACCCGCCAGTCAGACAGGCCCCGTGTGGCCCGCGTTGGGCGCTTAGGCAACTGGACCGGGAGCTTTTCCTGGAAGCCGCAGTCGTGCAGGCCTGGGTGATACCACCGGTCAGGCCAGCCGACATTAACGAGGAGGCGAGATGGCTCCAGGACGCCATGTCAAGGATGTGCGACGTGGCGATGCCCCGGATCCGACCGTGCCAACGCAAGCGCCAGGTGTATTGGTGGTCGCAGGAATTGGCAGACCTGCGCGGTGAGTGCACCGCAGCGCGACGCCGATACACCAGGTACCGCAGGCTCCGTCTCCGCCCTCTGGACGCCGAAACCAGAGAGGCGGAGCTATACGAGGAGTACAGGGCGGCGAAGGCCACCCTCAGGGTGGAGATCCGGCGGGCCAAAGATCGGGCCCGCGAGGAGATGTTGGAGACTCTGAACAGAGACCCGTGGGGACGCCCCTACCGGATGGTGCGTGATAAGCTCCGCACCTGGGCGCCCCCACTGACTCAGAGTCTCCGGCCGGAGGTCGTGGACGAAGTGGTTGGGGCGCTATTCCCCCGACCACAGATGGGTTACACGCCTCCGGCTATGCCCCCGCCCCCTGCGGTGCCCAATGCGGGCTACATCGACGACGACGACGAATCCGCTCCGGAAGTGACCGAGGTAGATTTGAGAGTGGCGGTGCGCCGGCTGAGCGGCAAGAATACCGCCCCAGGACCTGACGGGCTGCATGCCAAGGTCTGGGTCCTGGCCTCGGAGGCTCTCAGGCCTCGACTACTTGGTCTGTTCAGCGCATGTTTGGAGAGAGGCCAGTTTCCGCTGTCGTGGAAGACGGGTAAACTGGTCCTCGTGAAGAAGCCGGGGCGTCCTGCGGACTCTCCGTCCGCGTACCGGCCCATTGTGCTGCTCGACGAGGTGGGAAAGCTGTTCGAGAGGATAATCTCAGACCGCCTCGTCGGGCACCTGTCTGGAAGGGGGCCGGATTTAGCGGACGGCCAGTTCGGCTTCCGCAGAGGGCGCTCCACGGTGGACGCCATCATGCGCGTGAGGGACCTCACGACGGGGACAGCGTTGGCCGGGAGGCGAGTCGTCGTGGCGGTGTCTCTGGACATCGCCAACGCCTTTAACTCGCTGCCCTGGAGCTGCATTTTGGAGGCACTCCGGTACCACCGGGTGCCTGCCTATCTCCGTCGTGTAGTCGAGGCTTACTTGACGGACAGATGTGTCATCTACCCCGGTCACCGGGGCGTGTGGAATCGGCGAGAGGTGTCGCGCGGTGTCCCACAGGGATCGGTCCTGGGACCTCTCCTGTGGAACATCGGGTACGATTGGGTGCTACGCACCGACCTCCCGAGCGGCGTCAGCATTGTCTGCTATGCTGACGACACGCTGGTGCTGGCGAACGGGAGGTCGCATCAGGCGGCGGCCGACCTGATGTCACAAGCGGTTGCGACAGTCGTTGCAAGGATCCGGCAGTTGGGACTCGAGGTGGCGCTCCACAAGTCCGAGGCCATGTGCTTCTATGGCCGTCGGAGCGCGCCACCTCCAGGTGGGTCCCAAGTAACGGCAGGAGGAGTTACCATCGGCGTCGAGTCGGCGATGAAGTACCTGGGTCTCGTCCTCGACAGCCGATGGAACTTCACGGAGCATTTTCGTCGTTTGGCCCCTAAGTTGGAACGGTCTGGGGCCGCGCTCAAGCGGCTCCTTCCCAACCTCGGGGGGCCAAACGCCTCCTGCCGGAGGTTGTATATGGGAATTGTGCGATCCATGGCCCTCTACGGTGCCCCTGTGTGGGCGCCGGACTTGAAGCGGCGGCCGGCTCGTACGCTGGTCGCGTCCCAGAGGGTCATGGCTATACGAGTAATCCGCGGGTATCGCACGATCTCCGGGGAGGCGGCGAACCTCCTTGCCGGATCACCGCCGTGGGATCTAGAAGCGAAGGCGCTCGCGCGCGTCTACAGTTTGCGCGCAGACGCGCGTAGCCGGGGCGAAGATCCTTTGCCGCGCCAAATAAGTGCGTGGCGGAATGAGCTCCGGCGAGATCTCATGGCAGAGTGGAGACAGCGACTGTCGCAACCGAGGGCCGGGCACGCTACCATAGCAGCGGTAAGACCCCTCTTTGAGGAGTGGCTTGAGAGACGCCACGGCGTCCTCACCTTCCGTCTGACGCAGGTGCTTACCGGGCACGGCAGCTTCGGTAGGTTCCTGTTTCGGATTCAGCGGGAGGAAACGCCCGAGTGTCGTCATTGTGAGGACCACCTAGAGGATACGGTGGAGCATACGGTAGCGGTATGCCCTGCCTGGGCTGAGCACCGCCGTATCCTCAGGGAAGTGATCGGCGGCGGCGACCTCTCGCGCCCGGCCTTAGTCGAGGCCATGGTGCGGAGTGAGAGGAACTGGGACGCCGTCTCCTCCTTTTGTGAAGCAGTCATGCTCGCAAAGAGAGAGGCGGCCCGCGTGAGGGAGCAATCCTCCTCCTCACGCCCCAGCAGCCGCAACTGGCGACACTACGGGCGTCGGGGATCGAGGGACGATCTCCGGCCACCGTAAGTACGGGCCTGCGGTCGGCGAGTAAGGGCAGCTCGCCGCCCGACCAGAACCAGGCCCGAGCGTACGGCGCGTAGCGTTCCGCGCGCGCCTCAAAGAGCCAATAGACCACCACAGACGGGGCCCTAAAGGGCTGATGTTCAGCCGGGGTTGCGGGGTAAGCGCAATAAGGTACCGCGACCTCGGCACAGAGCAGGAGAAGGAACAGGGGGGTTTTTAGTCAGTAAGAGTCTGACACTCCCTCCTGCCCGGCCCTGGGCGGGAGAAGTCATTTGATGATTTTCCCCTCACAAAAAAAAAAAAAAAAAAAAAAGACATACAAACTTCCAAAATTTACCTCTTTATGATATAAGTATAAATTTATCCAGATCTAATGAGCTTTAATAAATCTGTAATTGATTTCGATCAATAATCTCACCATAATTTCGTACCGTAAAAACATAAGTCGATCGAAAATTAAGAAAAAAATTATAAATGCTATTTTCCTTTTCTGTCTGTGCTTCGTCGTGCACCTAACGCCATCTACCCATAGACAGTGCAAACTAAGATATAAATAGTTCTTCAAAATTCATTCATGTACCTTACGTTTGTATTTATCTTTTATCTACATAATTATATGTACATAGATGTAAATTACAACACGCACACAAGGAAGATAGTTCGCGACGTACCTACGTAGTATTTGTGTCAAAACAAAAAAGGAAATTACACGCCCATTTATCGATAAAAAAGTTGATAATATTGTTTTATAGTGAAATGCAGTTTTTCTGTAAGTATAATCATTCTAAGCAAAACTATATTTATGTGTTTTTATTTATGTGTGGAAAAACCATCAAATAACTTCTTTTGCCCAGGGTGAGGCGAGAGGGAGTGACAGACTCTTGCTGATTAAAAAACTGCTTTCCTTTCCCTACTTTAGGCTGAGGCCGCGGTGGCTTATTGCGTTTGCCCCGCAACCCCAGCTGAATATCAGCCCTGTAGGGCCCCGTCTGTAGTGGTCTATTGGCTCTTTGAGGCGCGCGAAACGGGGTGGTTTTCAGTCAGTAAGAGTCTGAGCGAGGGAAACCAATATATGATTTTCCCCCATCAAAAAAGGCTTAATAGTTTTATAGCTAGCCTACTTACAAAGGCAAATGTTTTTTTTTTGTAATAGTTCGGCAAACGAGCAGACGGATTACCTGATGGTAAGCAATCAGCGCCGCCCATGGACACCCGCAACAACAGAGGAGTTACGAGTGCGTTACCGACCTTTTGGGCATTAGTTATTTGGGATTGGGGTGGGATGCTTCGGCACGAATGGGTCGGCTCAACCGGTGTAATACCACGGCCTCACAGAAAACCGGCGTGAAACAACCAAAGCGTTGTGTTTTGCCGTGTGAGTGAGGTTACCGGAGGCCCAATGCTTCCCCTCCCCTTATCCCTCCCCAATCCCTTCATCTCCAAAACTCTTATTCCTAAGAGGTCGGCAACGCACTCGTAACTCCTCAGTTGCGGGTGTCCATGGTCGGCACTGATTGCTTACCATCAGGTAATCCGTACACTCGTTTGCAACCTATCACATAAAATGATAAGGAAGAAAAATACAGTCACAGACTCACACGTATTATCTGTTATTCAGTCTACTTCCTCCGGAAGATAAGATTGTCGCTTTTGTTCATTCATTGTACAATTTGCTCTTTATTATCCTTTCAATTCGATTCTGAGAAATTTCTTTTAGGTACAGACCGTATTATTAAGATATTACTCTTGTTATTTGTAAAAAACGAAACTAAAAACTATTTATCTGATTTCTTAAATTGAATAGAAGCATCACACCCTTCGAGCTATTATTACTAAGAAATCCTGTTGTTCGAATCTATACTAATATTTTAGAGAGGTAAAATTTGTAAGTTTGTATATTTCTATGTTTCTTTGTTGGTATGTAGGGGGTAAACTTTGGAACCGCAGGTCGGATTGCCAAAATTTTTTTACTAAAGATAGCTACAATGTTCCTCGGTGCTATAGGCTATAAAACACCACGCTACGATCAAATGGGACTGAGCAGCGGGAGAAACCGTGCGAGAGTAGCTAGTCAATAACAAAACATTAAAACAAAAGAACAGTACTTCCATTACATACTGCAGCTGCAATGCTTAAAAAGTCTGACCCCTCGAATCACTTGAGAGAAAAAACCCATTAAGTGCACTTTGAAATACTCCACAGACGGGTAAGCAATCGAAACAACTTAATTTAATACCCGCAGCCCCCATGTCTGGCGTACCAATCATAATTAATTTCGTTTAATTAACTGTGACCCTCAAGCTAAGTCTAATAGCTATGTAAACTAGTGGAACTTTGACATTTTATAACAAAAGGACAAAGCAATGGATTTCAAGGACACCTATGCTGAGCTCATAAAATAGCTCATAAACTTCTAAGTTTTTGTAAATGTGAGTGCCCTGTAACCTATTATAATTAAATAAGATTTGTAGAATATAGGTACTTGTGTCGGCTGGGAGCTGTCATGCTCACTCAGAGGTCTCATTGGCGGTGGCACGGGCACTGGATCGCCCAATTCCCTATAATATGGTTGAGTTGGGCGGTGCTGGTGTACGTGTCATGTTCGTGAACGGGCGCCGCCTATTGAGACTGGTCAGCTCCAGGCTGTCTAAATATGTTGTCCTTGAGGTTCACTTCTTTTTGCCTGAACATTAGTGTCACATTGTTCTCACATATCAGAACCTACTAAATGATGTAACAAAGAAATGTATTGTAAAACTGATTGAAAAAGAGTAACCATGAAGTTTCTTGCATTCTTCTTAATTCGAATCTAAACTTTGGAACGAGCACCCAGCTTCACTGACGAACTGAGACCAGCGTTTGATAAAATAAAAACATAGATACCTTATTTAAATCTATATAAACAATGTCTATCACAGAACAATCTTTACAAATATTATAAAGGGGTAGTAAGTTTGTATGAAAGGGGTAATATTTGGAACCGCTGATCGGATTTCCAAAATTCTTTCATTGACAGATAGCTGCAATGTTCCAATAATCAATTATTAATTAGCATTCTAAATGTAATACAGGTAGTTTTTTTATTTATTTATAAAGTTATAATATACTAGCAATTTTCGAGCGGTTACACCCGCTGCTCCGCTTATACGTACAGATCTTAGCGTGATCTTTTAAACCCGATAGCCTTCCTCGATAAATCGACTAACGAACACAAAAAGTCTTGTTCAATTCGAACCAGTAGTTTCGGAGATTAGCGCGTTCAAACAAACAAACAAATTTTTCAGCTTTATAATATTAGTATAGATTAGTAAGAATAGGAGCCAAGAAGCGGATGAAACCCTGCAGCATTAGCTACTCTCTAATAAGGACATCAATTTCCTCTATGTATAAACAAATCGTATTCGAACAATAAAATTAAGTCAATAATAAAATCGCCAGCATCCCTCATCCATTCAGTTACACTTGAGCCCAGTTGACCCGCAACCTATTGAGACGAATTTACTGCATCCGATAGTAAGGAGCCAATGTCGATATTTTTAGGTATCGATTACCTAATAGGATAATTAATAAAAAACAAAAGAATGTGCAAAAAGTTGTTTTCTTGGCTTGCTTGTGATTGCATATCAAAAACCCTTAATTTTACCATATGATTGTGTAGTGTATCACGGATTGAGATCGGAGATTCAGTAAGTGCTATATATGTCTGTATAGTTTTCGAATTTAAACTCTTGAAAGTCTCGTCTATCCATTGGAATCATTGACGTGTAATCCGGGAAATCTAAATCAAACAGAAGTCCATTTATGATTTAAGAACGAAAAAAATCCAAACAGTCCATTTATGTTGCATAAATTGATTTCTTCCTTTTATTTTTTTAACGCATTATGCAACAAAGCAATATAAAAATACGATACAGAATGTCAAAAACTCTAAATAAAAAGTCTAAGGAAAACTTAAACTTAAATAGATAATGTATACATATGTCGATGTGATAAAAAACACTACACAAAAACATCGATAGATTTCGATAACAGGCTGAAGGTACATCACTAGTCAATCGCGCGTTCTGGGCGCAGCGGAAATGCACGAATGAATGCATTAATGTACTTAACTTGCACTCATGTTGTGCAGTGTTGTTATAGTTACTAAATGACAAACAGGATAACGAATGCCATTGGTGCTGTGGGGCCTTTGTTCAGCAGGCGACGTCTTGCATCCGTCAAGATGGTGTAAATTATGTTAAATGATATGTTTATGTGTGGAACAATTTTTTATTAATTATTTTATTTTGGAGCTTATGCAATCATCACAGCAAAACTTTGGAATGATCTTCCGGCGGCGATATTCCCGAACCGATACGACCTTCAAACCTTCAAGAAACGAGCATATTCGTTCTTAAAAGGCCGGCAACGCACCTGTGACTCCTCTGGTGTTGCGGATGTCCATGGGCGGCGCCGATCGCTTACCATCAGGTGATACGTCAGCTCGTTTGCCACCTATTCCATAAGAAAAACATATTATAAGTAAAATGGTGTAGATAGGTTACATAAATAATACAGAGCAAGAGCAGCAACTAACATTAATAATAAGACCCGGGGGTAATATACATGAAGGCAACACATGAGACAAAATATAGGGGATAAAGACTGAATTTACATACTTAGGTATAGCAAACTCGATACGAAAACTTGGCAACCATTTCAGATTTTTATTACCACCGGAAAATTTTAAGCTGAACTTTTCAATAAGGGATATGAAATATTTTCCAAGTCAGTCTAGCTTAAAAATATCGCTGAAGCAATATCTTGGTGACATCGTCTGCAAGTTTATTGGAAATGGCGACTTACGTGAATTAACTGAGAAAAGCTCTACTAGGTCAACTACTTTCAAGTCACAGCGGGACTCATATTTATCAGTAGCGTGCGGGTCGCGGCGACGTCGAGCTATTAAGAGCTTTTCTTAGTTATCTATATATGTATTTATCTATATATGTATATAAAAATCAATGCCACTTACCGTTGTAATGTTATAACTCAACAATGCCTTTAACAATTTGGCTAATTATGGTTTTGAATTATTCGTGGAAGTCCATAGAAGGTTTGTACGTACGAGACACAATTAAAAAAAATGTAAAATTGTCAATCAACCGGCCGGAACCGCGGACTATTGATTGATGATTTCGTAATTTACAATTACTGAATTTAACATTCATAAAGTATTGCTACCTATTTTTTTTTATTAGCCATTATCGTCACACTGCAGAGCAAAGGCCTCCTTACCCTTCTTGCACTCCTCTCTGCACAAAGCTTTCTGCGGCCAATCCTCGTCGAAGACATCAAGTTCGCTCCAAAACTCAAATCGCTGACATTGGTCAAAAAGCCGCAATCCTCAAGTGGCACTGGGCTGGACATGTTCGCAGCATGTCAGACGAGCGGTGCAAAATTTATTACCGAATGGAGCCCACACAATGCTAACACACACAGGGGCAGACCTAATGAGGCACCGCGACCTCGGCCCAGAGCAAGAGAAGGAACGGGGAGGGAGTTTAGTCAGTAAGAGTCTGACACTCCGCCCACCCTACCCTGGGCGGGAGAAGTCATACTTGATTTATTCGACATATTTCTTATGATTTTAAAATCCTTCAAATTTTTACTATTCTTCTGTCATTTTGTCACTGTCGAAGGGGATAAAGTAATTAAACTGTACCCTTATCTTGTTGAAAGTTGCATTAACTTTTCAAACAATTCACAAACAAGGCCATTCACATTTTCCTCTCAGACTTGTACAAAAAAGTAACACCCCATTTAATAAATTACATTAGGACAGCGTGTCACAAAGTCTGTCTGCACTAATTACTGGAGCGGAGAGGATTCTAAACGAATTTCCATTAATTAGTGTCAGTAGTCAGAGACGCTAACGAAGGCCTCGTTATGTTAGCTATTAGCTAGGTTTTCATTGAAACTAGGTATTTTTGTATCGCTAGATTTATAAAAAAAAAGAATATTTGATTTCCTAATTGGTTGAATACACTTATTTAATACTAGCTAATCTCACGCGGTAACATTGAGCGTAACAGGCGCAGCGTAGCAGTACCTATCTATCAGTGAAAGAATTTTAATAGCCAGCGGTTCCATGTATACAAACTTACACATTAGACATTTTATTTGAACCCGCGAAACGTTGCGCGTCACAAATATGATACATAATAAAGGGACGGAGAAAGAGACTTTGTTTATACTATACTAGGTAGTGATACCTATTTTCATTTTGCAATACCACACGTGTGGAAGGGCAAATGGACCACCACCAACCACCCAAAACTCTCCTTCTTTCCCACTCCTCAAATCACTAACCCCAAACCCCAATAGATAGGATAGGATAGTTCGGCAAACGAGCAGACGGATTACCTGATGGTAAGCAATCAGCGCCGCCCATGGACACCCATAACAGAGGAGTTACGAGTGCGATGCTGACCTTTTAGGGATTAGGGATTTGGACGACACCGACTGCTTACCATCAGGAAGTCCGTCTATTTATTTGCCTTTAAAAATAATCTTTATATCTCTAAAAAAGTAGTACAAAATAAATCCAAGTAACTTTATGTTAAGACATACACACTACATATTTATACTGAAAACTGAAAGCCTTGATCGTTACGGCCTTCAATTTATGAATTTTGGAACCTAATCAATAATGTGGGGGAACTCGACTGTATACAATCCTGAAAAGGTTATGTAGGGTTTTTGTTACAAGAATTTTGTTTAAATTATTCATGAAAGGGCACTTAAACTGAAGAATATGTTATTGGTGTTTTATCGGTTATAAATAAACAAGCTTATAAAGAATTTGATTACGAGTTTTTTTTGCTCGTTCTTCGCCGTAGGTATAGATAAACTTTTGAACGAGCAAATCAATTGTTTCTCTTAAGGACTAACAGACAAACCTATTCCATTTTCAAAATTTAGTTTGGAATAAAAATTGCATTAATAAATGGTCTATTTGACTTGGAACTTACACCTTTTAAACTCATTCTCAACTGGCTGCCGCGCAATGTGTCGCAGTTTCGATTCCCGCACGGAATTCACAACTCTTTGTGTGATCCTCAATTTGTTGTTCCGGGTGTAGGTGTGATATGTGCATGGGAAATTGTATGTTTGTAAACGCACCCACAAACACAGGATAAATCCCTAGTGTAAGACCAAAAATGTTTTTATTAACATAATAATATGTTACACGCATCTTGAGTTTCATGTTATTTTAGAGAGCGAATCCGGGCATTCACCGAACGCCCGCAACAATACACATATTTCTATAAAAAAAAAACAAATAATAATCAGACTTTTTTACTTGAGGAAATTCGAACCTCTGTCATGCTAGCTTAGTATTACCATAGTAACTGCAAGCACCACACACAATACACTACATTACACAATAAAAACAAACCATAACTATAATTTACGATACTTTCCTTATATGAAAATTATAGATGTAAGACAAAATAAAAGTACATAGTTCTGTCGCTCCCCTCTTTTAACAGTCATAACCATAGCATATGTTCAAGCTCACTTATAAACTCAAGTGGGTCGGTGCAGACGTATGTCGCCTGAAAAACGCAGTGTGTATGACTCATGAAAATAACCACTGTAAAAAATCCCAAAAGGGTTTTCGCAAAAGGGGTGACTACTTCAAGTTAGTATTTACTTTATTAAAACTACGTTAGTCAGACAGTAATAGCTAAAATTTGAATGCAAAAATCAACGGTTTTGTTTTTGTTGTAGTTTTCAGGGTTTTACAGAGTGCGTTGCCGACCTTTTAGGAATTAGGGATTTGGAGATTTAAGGATTGAAGAGGGATTGGGGGTGGGGAAGGATTGGGCCTCCGGTAACCTCACTCACACGGCGAAACACAACGCTGTGGTTGTTTCACGCCGGTCTTCTGAGAGGCCGTGGTATCACTCCGGTCGAGCCGACCCATTCGTGCCGAAGCATGGCTCTCCCACAATTTATTTCGGAATTTATGTATAGCAAAATTAAAACGGAATATCAAAAGAATTGATCTACTTAATAACATCGGATAATTACCAACGCAAAAAATATGTACAAAATCTTCTCTCTTACAAGACTAGTAAACCGGCGTGAAACAACCACAGCATTGTGTTTCGTTGTGTAATTGAGGTTACCGGAGGCCCAATCCTTCCCTTTTCCATCCCTCCCCAATCCTTAAAATTAAATATCCTAACAAACAAAACCCCTATCCCCAAAAGGCCGGCAACGCTCTCGTAACTTCTTGATGTTGCCGCTCATGGACTCCTATTTGCTTACCATCAGGTAATACGTCTACTCGTTTGCCGAACTATTCCTATAAAACAAACCTCAAACATTCAAAGAGTAAATGATTAATTTAAAAATGTACCCAAATTAAATCTGTACCACGAAACAAAAAATCCACATCTGCCAATCGCCTAGTCGAGCGCCAAGTACTTAAACACTGCCTTACTATCCTTCACTGGAATTATTTGAGAATCTCTGAAGACCAGAATGCAGAAATTGTCGTCATCCAGTAAGCTATAATCACATATTTAAAATCCAAAATTTCATGTCATTTAGCTCCTTAGTTAAACGAAAGCAAATTTTCGCATTTATGACACTCGGCTAAGTCACAAAACATTAAGGATAATAATAACGAAATCGCTTTAAGGAACCTTAGATTTTGAACTTTGTTATATCTCACTTTTTAAAGATAAACATTTATAGAGATGAGTACACGGTTGGTGCGGTGGCTGGGCAACTGGCTGTCGTGCGACGTGTCGCGGTTTCGATTCCCGCTCGGAACAACTCTTTGTGTGATCCACAAATTGTTGTTCCGGGTCTGGGTGTCATGTGTATGTATGTGAAATCTTGTAACCGCATCTACGACACAGGAGAAAATCCTAATGTGGGCCAACGGTTTTTAAAAAAAGAAAAAAGAAAAGAAAATCTAGCAGCTCCATCGAGACTTGGCTAGTTTTTTACATAATGTTTTTAAAGATATATTTATTTCGCAAATATGGGTAACAATCAAGATGACAAATTTTTTAACAAGCAGCCATATTTTACCATTGGGCATGCAAAATATTCAAACATTGCTCGATAAGTTAAATAAAAAAAAAATTAAAACAATCTACAGCAAAAATAGAAACTTAATACAGACTAATAACCTAATAACAATATAACTCAATAGCAATTTACACTTTAAGTTAGACATAAACTGAAGCAGGTTAACAATGACATATAAAATCTTTTTCATTTAGAAACTCGTTAATGTTATAATATGCTTTCATTACTAAAAAGCTACGAAGCCTTTTTTTAAATAATAGGAACGGCAATTCTTTCCACTGTTTTGGTATTTTATTAAAGATTTTTGGAGCCATGCAAAAGACACTCCTGCGCATAAGTGCAGTTTTGGCAGACACAGCACGCTGCTATCGCGTCTGTTTTGTGGGATTTTTTTAACTACGTCCCAATCAATACCCAATGAAAGCAACTTCAGTATTAATGGTAAACCCTGACCTTACCCCAACGCAACGAAAGTGCAAACACTCACATACCTCTTGGTCCAAGGGTGTCTGTCGGCCGCAGACATCGCGTGCTCACAACCCCAATGGCCACGGCCCACACAGTCACACTCGCCATTACAATAAGAGCTACATTATATCGATTGTGTATCAATAAGTTGTGTGTGAAAGTCGAGTGTACCTAAAGGTTTTTTTTTATGGCATAGGTCGACAAACAAAGAGGATGGATTACTTGATGGTAAGTAATCCGCGCCGCCCATGGACACTCACAATACCGAAGGAGTTACTACAATTGAGTTCCCGACCTCGTATGATTTATTTAGGATATGGTAAATATTTCACTTTTTTTTCGTAACTTAAATTTGAGGATTGATGATGGGGGTGTAGATTGGAGACCACGACATTAAAATAGACTAAACTAATTATTGTACTTTAATATCTTTGTGTATTTAACAAATTTTAACAAAGAGTGTTGCAGATACATGCTCTTCCCTATGGATCGGAGTGGTCTCGCAGAATACTAGTTAAATCCCCCCCCCCCTCCATCATCAATCCTAAAACAAATCCCATCAAATCCGGAATGACCCATAAGAGGCCGACAACGCATTTGCAGTAACTGATATGCGAGTATCGCGAGCGTCCATGGGCGGCGCTGATTTCTTACCCTAAGGTAATCCATCTGATCTATACTATGTCTTATACAAAAAGACATTTTACGTAAAAAAGTAACAAACATCCATGCGTACTGACAAACTTTCGCACTTTATAGTATCTAGTAGTTATGATTATAGTATGATACAGTTGACGCATAGCGTGGCCCGCCGCCGCCGCCACCCGAGAGAACAGCCCACACCCGCCTCGATCGATCTCAAAATCGTCGCGACGGTGTAATTAGCTATTACGGTTGTATGCATGTATGTATTTTTAACATGAAAACACAATAATACAGGGTGTCAAAAGACACTTAACGAAGCCGTTTACTACGCCGTAGGTTCACAGCGTAGCATTAAAACGCTGTGATAAGTACGTAGGTCGACGTTTTACTTCGCAACAACAAAACAATTCTGTAAAATAAAAATCCTACTGAGATGCACGATGCTTTTTGTGCGGGTCTGCATCTATTTATAACGTACTGTTCGTAACTTCAAATGCGTAATTTATTTAGAAAAATCGAAAATTTAGGTAATGTTTGTTTGGAAAAAAGTTTTGTAATAATACTTAGAATTCGATTGCGCAAAAAATAATAATTTAAAAATGCATCTTCATGCCTTGACCTTCAATATCTCGAGAACCCGTGGAGTCCCAGCTATGGTCTTAAAGAAAAAAATGATCCAAATAATGGGTAGAATACGTGGCTTTCGGCTTCGTTAAGTGTCTTTTTACACCCTGTATATTAATGAAAATCAGTGCTGTAGGGTAAGAATGGGGATCACCGGTCACTTAAGGCAAAATGATCACAAATCAAATAATTATAAACATTTCTTTATTAAACCTTTTAACAATCAAACTATAGGTATTCTTCTATCAGAATCACATTAATTCAGATCAATGATTTAAACAAATTTAGCACAATCAGCATTTAAAAAAAAATCGAGTTTGACTGGTATTAGACACATCGGCAGGTAAAACCAGTCAGTAGGTTGCTAATGCCGGTCAAGCTTTGTTCAGGCATGAGTCGCAAATGAAACCCTTAGGAGAGTCATAACCAGAGCACTCAGAGTGTGCCCAGACACCACACAGCACACATCTACAGGGTGTAAGGGACAGCCTTCCGCAAACTGATAGGGTGGATTCAGTATATCGTCTTAAGTTGACCGGTACATGAAATTATTTCAGGAACGTTATGGGAATCCAATTAAACCGATTTGTTTCATTACCTTACACGCAATGTATCGCTACCACCGCAAACGCACGCAGCGAACGGCAGCGCTTTTAGTATTATTACTTTACACTATGGGCAGCGCCGCGACCTTACCTTTCGGACAAACGGTCGCGCTCGCGCCACGTTTTAATAACAATAAATTATTATTTACAAGATAGCCGCATTACTTACAAAAGACAATTTAATAATCGCGCTCGCGCCACGTTTTAATAACATTATATTATTATTTAAAAGATAGCCGCATTACTAACAAAAGGAAATCTAACAATCAAAACATGGTAACTGATAAATGATAAAAAAAGAAAAATGCGTAGGTACCTTAGAATCGCTCCGGTTTCCGGCTCTGGAAAGCATTTGTGATGCGGTCTCGCATTTCGTACTCACTTGCACACGCACTCACAAACACTTTTTCTTTTACGTAACCCCACAAAAAGGGGTCCAAAAGGGTTAGGTCTTTTTTTTTTTTTTTTTGTCAGGGGAAAATCATCCAATGACTTCTCCCGCCCAGGGTAAGGCGAGAGAGAGTGTCAGACTCTTACTGACTAAAAACCCCACCGTTCCTTCTCCTGCTGTGGGCCGAGGTCGCGGTGCCTCATTGCGCTTACCCCGCAGCCCCGGCTAAACATCAGCCCTTTAGGGCCCCGACTGTGGTGGTCTATTGGCTCTTTGAGGCGCGCGCGGAACGCTACGCGCCGTACGCTCGGGTCCGGTTCTGGTCGGGCGGCGAGCTACCCTTACTCGCCGTCCGCAGACCCGCGCTTACGGTGGCCGGAGATCATCTCTCGATCCCCGACTTCCGGAATGTCGCCTTCTGCGGCGGCTGGGGCGCGAGGAGGATAGTTCCCTCACGCGCTCCGCCTCCTCCTTTGCGAGCATAACTGCTTCGCAGAAGGAGGAGATAGCTTCCCAGTTCCTCTCACGCTGCACCATGGCCTCGATTAAGGCCGGGCGCGAGAGGTCGCCGCCGCAAATGGGTTAGGTCTGGGGATCGTGCTGGCCACGGTTGCGGTCCAAACCTACCTAAACTACGTTTAAATAGGAAAGCACTGGTAAGTGGTAGCGTCTCGTTACGTTAGCGAACCAATTCCAAAATCCACGTAGGTATTGGTCTTCCGGCGCCTTTTTGTCTGGGAACAATGGGCTGGTTTTCTAGCAAGCGTTGATAGTCACCAGTAATTATCCTGGAGTCTGATGGATGCCGACGGTCAGGATACCTACACTACTACAACACATTATCATCTCCCCATAATCACGCGCGCTAAACGTACCTAGGTAGTAATTTCGCACAATTTCTACAACAAAACTTCACTACACTTCACACACTACATAACTAATAAAACTTAACAACACTACTTATAACAAAACTTTTAAGCCGAATGCGCGAGCGATCCGTACTGACACACGCTCGCGGTACACAAACAATAACATCGCAGCAAGGCACAATGGCGACTGCATGTGATGAGACACACACAAACATAAATCTGTTGTTGCCAATTACACGAAAATTACAAAATTTCGGGGTAAAAAATAAAAAATTATGCATGGTCGTAATTTATCATTCTGTTATTTTTTGTAGAGAAATGAATTGATTAAATCAATTTAATTCTAATTTCATTGTTTAGTTAATTTAGAATAATAAAAGTGCAGTGTGATAGAAAGATTCCATTCCAGGGAGATTGTGTTTAATTTCTGGCTCGACTATCAATTTATGGCTATTGTGAAGCCATGTAAATCTGTAAGTAGTTTAAAAACTAGCCAGTAATCGCTTAAAAAGAACAATCAATTAATAAATTAGGTAGTATTTGTAAATGCTTTAAAATTAAAACTAGACTAATCTTTATTCATTTTTTATTCAATTTAT
This sequence comes from Spodoptera exigua, assembly GCA_902829305.4. Classification (NCBI taxonomy): domain Eukaryota; kingdom Metazoa; phylum Arthropoda; class Insecta; order Lepidoptera; family Noctuidae; genus Spodoptera; species Spodoptera exigua. The sequence goes on from LR824623.2 coordinate 835,945, forward strand.
GTGCGCGACAAGATTTTCATTAATTGATTAATGAAAATCTCATCAATGTGATTATGAATGCAAAGGAGTTCTCAAGTTTTAGATAAATTTCGATAGTTCTAACATTTTCGTTTACAAAGGTAGAAAGGTAGAAAGGTAGAAGAGGTAACAAAAGTTAAAAGTTGGAAACATTGGTTCAATCGACAGAAAGGGACGCAGCTATTCTGTACGTTGGACGGGATCGTAGGTATACCTACGGCGGCGCGGCGATCGGCGCGGTGGGGCGCCGAGCCGCTGCGCCGTGACCGCGGTGCGGTGAGTTCAAACGACTCGCGCTAGGTAGAAATTATTGAACAGCTGATTTCATGCGTAGTTCTTTAGAGAATTCACACAAGCATTGCGTATTTTTTTGTTTTAGCTGTGTTATTTACATTAATGTTATTCTTCATACATAGAATGTAATTATACATTGAAATAGAGGTGTAGGAACTGAAAAAACGAAAAAAAAAATGAAAATTTTCCTGAAAGAATTTTCACTGGAATATGATTCAGAATAAGGAGCTGAATGCACCCTGTTAATTTGTGGAGGGCTGTCCCTTACACCCTGTATACCAGAGCTCGTTATCACGTCCATAATCATCGCAAATTAAACATTTGTTTTCATAATCTTGGAGCACTTTAGCACTATCTTTTTAGCTTTTTTTCACTTCCATTGATTTTCCTTTTCTTTTATCAGTCTTTTTTTCGGTTTTTATTTTAAGAATTGGCTTTTCTTCTCCTTTGTAATTTTTCTGTTTTCTTTCTCGACTAAAGCTTATTTGTTAGGAGTTTCTGTTAATACTGTTTGCGAGATCGTATGATTTTTTTTCTTGTCCCTCGACTTATTTCGTAGTGGCAAAAGATCCTTAACAGTGACAGTTAACCAATGCTGGAAATAGACGGAACGGGGTTGTCATAATGTAGTTGTTTCATTATTTGTCCCTGTTTAGTTGCTCTTGGCTCCACGACGCCTTTGAATTGGGTTGGCTTCTTCTTTTAGCTATCCTAAAATAATAAAAAAAACATTAATAGTAAAATAAATTATACCCGTGTTTACCAATTTTACTTGTGGTTAATACCGGTCAGCATGACCGGCATTGCCCGACTCGCAACATCTTCATAAAAAAACTTCTGGATATTAAACCTGACCAAATAAGTTAAAAAACGATTATCACTCTGAATGCTAAGTAATTATGGTGCAACAATCCTAGGTAACAATGTAAGAAACGTGAAATTATAAACACTCACCTGTTATCGTTTTATCCCGAAAATTTACATCAACTAGGCGCGAAAACAAACGACGTGAATTCACTAGGGGTCGCAATACCGAATCATTTAAGCAAAACCGGTATTTTCGGTATTGGCTTCAGACCAATACCGATAATCCGGTATTTTCGATATTTCCGGGATTAAGCTAAAGTAAGCAAATTTAGTATTATAAAGTTAGTTTCCGGACGAAAAGTAAGTAGCATGTACAACCTAAATGAATTTATCTTCTAAATAAAACAAAATTTTCATTGAGAAAATTCCTCAGAATCCTAAATTACCGCATAAAACCTGGCCGGTCAAGTTTAAGTTATCCAGATAGAATTTAATGTTCAGCCATTAGAAACAAGGTGCATATTTTCGACTTGGTTTATCTATATAAAATTTCCCACTCTATTATAGATTTCCCTGAATTACTCTCACACATAAGTTTTAGCATTAAGTTTAGTGCCCGTAGATCAAACGAAATTAATCTCTTCGCTCTACAAATTTACAAAAACAATATATCTTTCTATAACCCTTTGACCAGGATGGCTCGCCAATATAATGAAATGGCAAGGAGCAATAACAAACTTTTTGACATATTAAATTACAGCATTAATACAAAATTAACTAAATTAACTAAAATTCGCGGGTTACTCACGTGTAAATGTTGAGAAAAGCTCTACTAGTTTCGAACCACAGAGGGGTTCTTCCTCATGAGCAGCGTGCGCGGACGCGGCGACGTCGCGCAGCCTACTGGTTAGCGTTGGCGCCTGCATCGCTGTTGATGGTTGCGCTGCGGCGAGTCCAGCGCGCCATCTGCCGGATACCACGCGCGTTTGCTGCCATCTCCGGCGGCGGCGCGTGTGACGATGTTGAGGCGCACGGTACGTTCACCAGTGGCGCGGGTAGTGGGTTCAATTCCGGGCCCGGCACAAAGTCTGTGTTACATATGACGCTTACTGTAAGCATTAATACATTCATCTCAGATATAAAAGGCTTTCTCCATTGTCGATCTGGTGTGGATTCTTCAGGCCCGGGAAACTGTGCCTGAAGGATCTTAATCAACCCATATTTTTGTTGAGAGGCACCAGTGTTGACACACGTCACTTTATGTTTTCTATATAGTTTCTACTTCTTGTTTCTTTTTGAGCTTTTTTAATATTTAAAACTTGTGATTTTGCAGTATGCACATATTGTTACGTTACTATCTAGATTAAAACCTTTAGTTTTTAAGCTAATAATATTTGTTTGTAATGTGTCTTGTGCATGAAATAAATAAATAAAAAAATAATAAAAAAAAAACAAAAAATAAAAGAAAAACATAAAATTCCACAAAACAAAATAAAAAACAAAAAAATCTCATAAAACATAAAATTAAATTTTAGATGGTTTACTAATCATCAAATAATATTCTAATCAACAAAATAATAAAAATGCTTAAATTAAATTCAGTCCACATCAAATTGAGTTATATAGAGGTAATCAAAATATTATTAAAATTTTAGTTGAGCCTCGTAATGGCGTAATTTGAATTAAAAGTTTTTTATTTATTTTACTAAAACCGAAAATACCGAATATCCCGGTTTTTGTGAAATGAATACCGGTATTAATTACACCTAAATTTGGCCCGGTATTCCGGTATTTTCGAAATTCGGTATCCCGGTTTGCGACCCCTAGAATTCACCCAAGAAATCGCCTGCGGAATTAAGCGGGGACCGGGGCGTTGTCGCTCGGCGACATCATACCACTCGCTGTGTATGTGTACTTGCGTCGGAACACAGTAGTTTTTGAGATTTTAGATTGACCGGTAATACCTCCTGACCGGTATTACCCGGTTCTACCCTACTTACATTAGCACAACGTATACTGAGATGTACCCCCTTATTATTTTTTGTGTGATGTATATTGTTGTCTGTTTCAAATGTATGTATGTATGTGTAGTAGTATAAATGGATTATGGCAATTTATTTAAGAAATCGGATTTTGCGTACAAAAGCGCGCGTAACAGTTTTCTCTCTCTGTTAGTCCCGACGTACAGTACAGAGGGGGTGCGAAATCCGTATGGGAAGAAGTTTTGCTCAGCAGTGGGCACACACTGGTTTACAATGTTCTTTGTTTTAGTTCTGAATATTACTGAAAGAAACTTGAACTTCACCATCAGAATGAAATCGGGTATCGTATCGTTTGACTTTTCTTTCAATACGCATAAAAAACGTCTTACATAATTTATTTGTCTCAAAATACCACTACTTACTTATTCTAAAATCAATTTGCGATCGAGCTTAATTTTTATTTATTTAATATAATTCACATATAAAAAATATCGTCATACAAATGTCTTATATTATCTGTGACATTGATATGACGTCATTAAAAATCAGTATTTAACTTCGTCTAGTTATCTCAAGAACCTGCTCGGTTATTTCGGCACATCCGTCATCTGGCCCTGTGGCGCAATGGATAACGCGTCTGACTACGGATCAGAAGATTCCAGGTTCGAATCCTGGCAGGGTCGCGCTTTTTTTGGTACGTTATTTTATAGTTTTTATATATATATATGTTATATGTTTTGTTATATAATATTTATAGAGCACTGTATAGTTTCATGTTGTTAATCAGATTTTAATGTGTTCTTTTTATGAGAAATTATTTTACGTAAGTACCTTCCTATTATAAAGAAGTAAAATTACTAATTATAGTGAGGGTAATCATAGGAAGCGCTGGTCGCTAAGGTAAGCTGGCTACAATGTTCCTGACGTATAATAATGCTCTCAATGCGATTTCCTTTTTTTAAATCTCGGGATACCTGCATTACTTTTACAATCGTACAGAAAGCCGCGGGCGGAAGCTAGTCATGAAATAAAAAAAGTATGTGATAGGAATGACGTCTAATGGGATTTAAATAAAAGGTATTATACCTACAGCTGGCCCTAAATAATATAGAACTCAAAAATATCAACGACTAGAAAAATATTAAGTTTATTTTAAAAAGCGCTGGGAATTTTTACACACACAAAGAAAGGCCAATATGAAAAAAAAATATTTGAAAAAAGAACGAACAAAATTTAACTTGGCATTAGACCAAACAAAACTTATTACAAAAGGTCGAATTTCTATTCAACGAACTAGACAATAGGGTTGAGAATTCACCCCAAACTGTCTTTTGCTAAGTACAATTGTCCCGGGCTATAAATAAACTTGAAATATTGCTTTTAAAATGATTAAATGGCGTATTCCGATTCAAGATGGCGGATTATAAGCTGTGAATATGATGTGGGTGATTTTATCGTATTGTTTAAGGGTTGATTTCAAAATTAGGCAAATATTAATATTGTTCAAAGTTATATTTATAATCAAAATCAAAGTCAAAAATCATTTATTCAAACTAAACCATAAACAGGTACTTTTGAAACGTCAAAATAGAATACTAATAATTTAATAGTCTGTTCTTCGCCGAAGCTTGGTGCTCGTTCCAAATTGTAGATTCGAATGGAGAATCGAACGAATTAGAAACTTCATGGTTACACTTTTAAAGCATATGAATATGAATTTTGAAATATTATCTGAATAATCAATAATTTGGACTAAGGAATAAGGTTTGAGGCTGGCGGAAGGAGAACTGAGATATGCATTATTTTGGTTATTTAGTGTCTATAATTTATTTTTATTTTATTTTTATACTATAAAGCTGAAAACTTTGGTTTTTTGAACCCACTAATCTCCGGAACTACTGGTTCAAACTGAACAATTCTTTTTTTTTGTTTGTTTATTTATCGAACAAGGCTATTGGCTATAAAACATCACGCTACGATCTGTAGGAGTAGAGCAGCGGTTGAAAGAAAAATGTCCACTGCTAGACATCTATTCATATTGATATAGCTATATTGATTTATTGATTACACAGCACAAAACACACATACACATAACAATTATATTAAAAGTAAAACATATTTTGCACTAAACTGGACACAGGTATTAAAGAATCTCCATAATCGACCGTCCAGTGAAAGAACGGGATGGCTTTTAGTCAGTAAGAGTCTGACGTTCCGATGTAAACATGTATCACTACATAGATACACATAAAATAAAACGGATACCGCTGGTCGGATTTCCAAAGTTCTTTCACTGCTAGCTATCTACAGCTACAATATTCCTGAGTGCTATATCTAAGCTATAAATTATACTATACTAATTAATTAGCGCTATTAGTCTAGTTATCGCTTTAAACGCTGCAGTTTTTTAAATCTCGGGATACATTACTTTTATATGCATGTAAAGTGGAAACTAGTTTATCATAAAACTAGCTTTTGCTCGCGACTTCGTTCGCGTCGAATAGTGACTTCCTTTAGACTTTTGGTTTTACCCAAACACATAGTTGAAAATCCGCGGGATCGATATCCCGCGGATTTTCGGGATTCTCGAGTTCCAAACTCTATCCGTACCAAGTTTCACACAAATCGGTTCAGTAGTTTAGGCGTGAAGAAAAGACAGACAGACAGAGTTACTTTCGCATTTATAATATTAGTTTGAATATAGTTTGAATTAGTTCAACGAATTTGATTCACCATATTGAATTTTAAATACTCATAAAATACGACGTTTCCACGAAATGACGGCCAATTAGAAATCCATGAATGCTATGAATAGCTACATGGGTAGGTATACCGCCAGTGTATGGGGTTATAATGGGATCCTTGCCACCATAGTCCCCGAACAATGACAGCAAAGGTTAAAAGATGCATGGGAGTAAAACTACCTGCATTATGACAGAACCCATCGCCGTTTCGGACCACTGGTCCTGTATAATAGGATAGAAATTTTGAAAGAGCACGCGATAAAAATTGTTTCGTGAAATATTTTGAAATAAAAATTAAGCACTATAAACATCAATGAAATAAAGCTTTTACTAAATCAAATTCTTTATTTTAGACAAGAGATCCACAGGGTAGAAAATATTAGTTAATATTTAAAAAAATATGAACTAACTTTTGCCCGCGACTCCGTTCGCATGGAATAGTGACTTCCTGCAGATTTTTTGTACAAAAACTGTCTTATGTCCTTTCTCGAGTTCCAAACTACCTATGTCTGTACCAAATTTCCCAGAAATCGGTTCAGTAGTTTAGGCGTGAAGAAAAGACATTCATACAGACAGACTTTCGCATTTATAATATTACTAGCGGCCCGCCCCCGCTTCGCACGGGTCCAACTATCTCGCTATCAAAGTGTCACTTTTTCCTAATCTTCCCTTCTACTTTTCTAATATTTTCTTTATATATTAGCAAAATTGGTCCAGGCGTTCTTGAGTTATGCGCTTACCAACACATTTTGCGATCCATTTTTATATATAAGAAGAAGATTTTGGATTTGGATTATTGACATGGACATTAGGACGCACATGTCTCCTTACCCAGTATCTAATAAACGGGCCATCAATATTGTCTGCCAGTTTAGCTACTGTTAAAAACTGTTAGAACTCAAAGAGTATGTAACCACTACGTTTAAGAGACGGGACTCCCATACAAGCCAGTGGAATCAATTTACACGGCACTCTAATACCTACATTGCAATATATAAAAGATGTCAGCCGTCAAAATCAATAGTACCAACCTAAAAGACCAAATAGTTCTGTGGTAGCTGTATACTAGGTTTAGTATCGATATCGATAATATTTATAGGGTAGAAATCGAGGTCATATTACTTTTTTAATTTTTAGTTTCGATCTTTAAGATAAAGTTCGGATTTGAAATAAAACATTGTGTTATATTAAAAACTAAAAAATATATTTTTGTAATAATATTCAAATTCATGTTATATACGGACGGTGTGTTAAGGACCTAACTAAAATTATTTAAATTAAGTGGACTCTAATACTTAATACATATATTGGTTCAGTAAATTGGTTCTATGGGCACATACACTAAATCTTCTTTGCCAACAACTTTCACCCACTGCCGGCACCTGAAAAAATCAAAATGGACAGTCCCTGACATGAATAACTCTAAATTGTGTAAACAGCTGGCGTTCATCATATAATGAATGAATAAATTTTACGAATACAGTATACATACATTTTTATCTACGTTTAATCATTAATTTCTTAAAATCTACTGGGTTTGTCGTGTCACAACTTTGTTCAACAACATCTAATAACATCATTACTTCTTTGGTGTGGTCTGGAAAGTAAATCACGAAAGAATAAATAAATCAAGGGATCTTTGGAGTTTAGCCCACACATAAGTCTGTGACTATCGATACTTGAGGTACATCACTAGTACACAATAAGTACATGAAAATCAATTTACCTGTATTTGTAGCCTTTTTTACTTAGAATTAAATAAAATTATATCATTTAATGCTTACCGGTCCTCATCCAAAGGAAATTTCGCCATAAACATCCTTTTCTCGCCATTTTTACGACCGGATCGTCCTCCGCAGATTTCACAAGTTAGAAGCCGTTTTTTTGGTGGCATTTTACTTGAACACGTAACTAGTCACAGCCGTATCACTAACCACTAATTAACTAAACAAATTATACGTAAATTTATGAAATTATGAAAATAACAACATAAACTTACAAAAGCAACGACATTCAAAGTTCAAAACTTCAATTAAAATGGCCGACGGATTAGTGAAAGAAAGAGAACTGTACTGAGGGAGTGGGATGGCAATATCCGGCTACTTCCGTGTGCCATTATTTGCCGTGCCAAGCCCATACATTTTTATTTTTCTTCTAAGTTGCGCTAGGCTGTTAGAACTGTCCCTCAATCGTCGCATCGTGGATGCACATCGCTTGCGTATAATGGCACAGAAGTTATCTTCTCTGTCTCTATCTATCATTCCAGACGCGCTGCACCAACGAGGTAGCCCCAACAGCATCCTCAGTGCATTATTATGTTTAAATAATTATATCCACTTAAAACGCTTTCAGAGTCAGAGTCGCGGGGTGATGCAGGTGGCAACTTGTCGTTCGACTGTGACCACGACCTGTGCAACCGGGTCGAAACGTCAAGCCTACCAAGGTATTCAAATAATAATTGACATTTCATTGAAAATGTAATTGACGTTTCATTGGTATACATACAATGAACCCTGAAAATGATAAATTTTGCATGCCATCTGTATTATGGCGAAGTGTGAAGTTTCACTGTTTAGCTCTAAGATCTTTCTGTACCATGCTTCCTGCAAATAAATGAATTCTATTCTATTCTAATTTTCCGCGTTAATACCCGCGTGAATATATGTTATTGGCGTTCGACGTGGAGAGATAACACACTGACAATATCTCTTGCCTCACCCCGGGCAAGAGAAGTCATTTGGTTTCACACCTCAAAAAAGGGGGATTCAGACCTTTCATTCAAAACATCAATTAAAGGACATGGCCAACTTTTGTATGGGCGTTTGCATAGTTATTGAATTCTATGTACATCAATGATTTTTGGTGTTTACATTCGTGAATATTATGAAATTAAATTGCAAAAAATAAAACACATGAAGAACTCGTAATTATAACAAACAAGACGAAAATAGTTTCACTAAACCTTTAGTCAGATTACTGGCCATAAGTGCACGAAATAAGATTTTGCTTTTAAAAACCATGGCGTTTTAATTATTTTTTTATTTATTTATAAAATAAAACAAAATAATATGTATAAAGAATAATGATTTATTTATTAAGGAGAATAAATAAAATAAAACTACGTAATAATTCACTTTTATATTTTTATTATAAAGTGTATTTTATTATGTTTGTGTATGGAATGTACGTTTCTTTAATATATGTTCTGTATAATTGGGTAATAATATGGTAGTACTTTCCATTTGAAGCGGCCTGCTTAAAACAGGTGGTAATGGTGGTGGCTCTGGTGGGCTAACCACTTGAATATGAGGGGCTACTGCATTGTTGTCCGAACCCAATTCCTGCAAGTTTCGTGATAAGTCCTGCACTGTCTGTCTATTTGCCCGCATACAGCACACATGACAAACATAGTTGCTTCTTGAGGTCTGAAAATAAACCCCAGTTAGAATAAACACATGTTTTCAAGTTTTATGTTATTGTACAGTGAGAAGTATTATGTTACCACATGCCTATTTTACAGAAGTCTATGCAAACATGGAAAATACATAAAGATAGATATTATAATCACACATACCTACTATGAGTACTTTTTTATAGATTAATATAGATAAATACAAGTACATATATAAAACAATGAATAAAAAACAAAATGCTTACCCCATTAATAGTATTTTGCGATATTAGGCCAACTAGCAATAGAGAGTCCATACTGACATTATGGTGTCTTATTTTTCGAACCGATTTTCCACAACCAAGGCAAGCCATGTTATGCCCCAGTAGTTCTCATGTTCACCAGCTTCAGTATTCAATAATAAGAAGCGTGGTTGACAAATGAATGCCCCCAGAGGCAACTAAAAAAAATGCACTATTTAAAATCGCATACCATGATAAAACATAAAAAAACAGACTAAGTATTATATATTCCGACTTCATACCTGGGTTTGAGCTGGTTAACCAACGTGAAAGTTTTGTTTGATGGTGTGCAGAAAGCGAGGATATAAGGCGCTTCTGCAGCCTTTGTACGCCTATTTCGCAGTTGATGCACTCATCGTAATCCACAAAACAAATCCAAAACGCAAAACAGTTACCCCAGTATTATTAGCAAGGTTAACAAAAACACGCTGTCAAAAGTGCCAAACACGTTCCGTTTCGTTTAAGTTTTTTTTTTTGGTGAATTGGATAAAAATAAAACATAAAATTATTATAATATGAGTATATTTTAAAATGCAACTAAAACCAATGAATACAGTTTCGTAAGAATAAAATGTTCCTATTGTAATGCATTTGTCGATCATATCACACGTTTTCTACGAGTGTAGTTTAAGACACGTGGTTTGGAATTGGAACGTCTTTTTATTTATCTTTCTCTATGGACTATTATGGCGAAACTTGACAAACGAACTTGATTTTGTTGCATTACTTTTAGATTTTTTTAATAATAATTGTCAGGTTCTGGAGAGGCTAAAAACTACGTAATAATTCATATTTCTGTTTGTATTTTACAGTGCATTAATTTTGTTCGTGTACGTGGAATGTACTTTTTTGGCCATGTCCTTTAAATAGAAATCACCCTTTTTTATGTATTAGGTCGGCAAACGAGCATACGGATTACCTGATGGTAAGCAATCAGCGCCGCCCATGGACACTTGCAACGGAGGAGTTACGAGTGCGTTGCCGACATTTTAGGGATTAGGTATTTGGAAATTTAGGGATTGAGGAGGGATTGGGGAAGGGGAAGGATTAGGCCTCCGGTAACCTCACTCACACGGCGAAACACAACGCAGTGGTTATTTTACGCCGGTTTTCTGTGAGGCCGTGGTATCACTCCGGTCGAGCCGACCCATTCGTGCCGAAGCATGGCTCTGCCACACTTAACCCACCCTGTTTGATAAGACCGCTCATTGTACACTGTACAGTTGTAACCCTGCTCTTTGTAAAATTTTTAGTATTGTGTACAATAAAGAAAATATAAATTAATAAATGAATACTCAGATAACTAAGATACATCCTTCTCATCGAAAGAGATATTAAAGGCACACATATTAACGTCCAAAAATATCCAGAATCGTCTCCGAATAAATTTGTTGACCTCGACCTAAAGGCGTATCGTTCGAACGAGAGAGAAATTGAATTTGTCGGAGCTTCTCGTCCTAGTAAACTGGATCAGTTGCTAGCTTACCTATATCAGAAGTCATCCTTCCTTCGTCCTCATCACTCATCTTGGAACATTTAATTTTAGTAAGATCTGACAATGGGGCTACGTATTTGGCAGAGTGCAAACGGCTACGCTCTTTAATAAACTTAAACCCCTAAAACAGCGATCTTTAACTAGCTTACCAAAAGAGGAGATTATGGCGAACCCTTTTATCAAAGAGATTCACAATCTAACGGTAAACAATTAAAGGCAAATTGCGAATTGCAAGACCTATTTCACTATACATATACCAAAAAATCGTAACTTAGAGATCACATAACCTGTTTCAGTTTCAAGGTCATAAAAACATCTGCGACATTCATTACATTAGCAAGAAGCCAAAAAAAATGACAAATCTATTTAAGAACGTGACCCTTAATCCGTAGTGTAAAGCAGATGGCTGTCGCACCATTTTCGATAAGGACATGTACATGACATCAACCGATCTTGTTTGTGCCGCTTCCAACTTAGAATAAGGTCAACTCGCCGCCCGACCAGAGCCAGACCCGAGCGTACGGCGCGTAGCGTTAGCGCCTCAAAGAGCCAATAGACCACCACAGACGGGGCCCCCCCATAGAGCTGATGCTCAGCCGGGGCACCGCGACCTCGGCCCAGAGCAGGAGAAGGAACAGAAGAAGAAGAAATCACATGATGATTTTTCCCTCACAAAAAAAAAACTTAGAATAAGGTCGATAGAAAGAACATTGTCACTATTATTTCGAAGGAACCCCAAAAACCTTGGCATTGAGAGGAACGTGCCATCTTGGCCGCAGATCGTCTTAGAATTTCAACAAAAAATGTAAATAATGGTCCGTGGGACGGACACGAGAATAAATCAACGGCTTTTTGTGAATGTTTTGAGCCCCAGTTTTATTTGATTTTTGTTATATGAGGTGCGAAGTATTGCGGATACGAACGCTTTATACGGTATTTATCTATGATTTGGATAATTGATTTTATGGCGATACGGAATGAAATGAATTCCAAAAAATGTTGCGGTTTTGTTACCTGCTGGAGGGTAAAAGAGAGAAATACCCAATCATCCGTTCAGCCGAGGTTGCGGGTCAAGCGCAATGAGGCACCGCGGCCTTGGCCCAGAGCAGGAGAAGGAACGAGGGAGTTTTAAGTCAGTAAGAGTCTGACACTATCTCGACTTACTCAGAGCGGGAGAAGCTATTTGATGATTTTTCCCTGACAAAACAAAAACATTTGTACTATCGTCATACTAAGATAGATAGTTGTTATTTTGTAAAGAGGCGATAAAAGTTATAGGTGAGCCATCCACGAGTCTTCACCAACCTACTGAGATCATGAGTATTGAAAACATAGCCAACCCCACGTGGTATATGGTTGCTTAGAAATCTTTTTTTCTAAAACGTCGTCCCTCGTTATGTCTTGGAAGCGTTTACAAACTTACGCATATCTCTCTTGCTACACAAGACATTGCAGACGATAAGGTATGCGGTCTATAGATGTCTATAGTTTAGCTAATAACAACAATCTACGTAAATTGCAATATATGTGATTTTGTTCCTTATATTATTCGTCTTAGTACACATAAAATATCACAGTTTTGCAACAAAACAAATCATTAGAAATCAAAAACAGTTGTGTTTTCGAACGCAGCTTACAAAACATGTTCGACAACCTGTAAAATGTAAAACGGCAAAAACTTACCAGAAAAAGAGCGAAATTCTAAGAATCACAGAACAAAACCTAGATTGTTTTTTGTCTAACACTGCACTGACACGCGATCACAGCTTAGCAAATTTTAACTTAACATCACAGAAAATATTAGAAAAAAGAAACACAATTTACCACAAAATGGCGCACACGGGTGAGAAAATAGTAAAAGTACAAGTTTTTTGTGTATTATAACCTCTTTTGTGTTACAAAATTGTCGCCGTATTTGGTTATAAATGTCGCGTTTAGACCACCCCGGCGTTTGACAGCTGACTGGTTGTAGAATTCGGGCGGCGGACTCGGGCATGCGTACTGGAAATGAGGGGACACGAGGGGAATATTTCGCCACACGATATCAGCTGATAGTAAACATCGAATCAACCACTAACTTAACCGTTTTTTCCCGCAACTCCGTTCGCGTGGAATAGTGACTTGCTGCAGATTTTTGGTACAAAAACTATCCTATGTCCTTTCTCGAGTTCCAAACTATGTCTGTACCAAATTTCACAGAAATCGGTTCAGTAAAAGACAGACAGACATACAGATAGACTAGCTACTTTCGTTTCTTGTAACATTTATAATATTAGTATAGATATACATAGATATATGTATATAGATTTAATCATTTTAATTCAAACGCTGATCACTATGGGGGATAACATGTGGACGATGCTAGCGGAGGATTTCCTCTCAGTACAGGAGTAATCTGTCGGCAGTCAATGACTTAATCGAATCTCCGTGATAGGTACATTTTCCCTATCCAGGATTCTTCCTTGATAAGCAACTAGGCATATTCACTTCAAACCATTTCAAGTGCATTATATTGACGTCTAGACTTTGCGTGCGCTAAAAGTAACAGTGATATTTTTTTCAATCAACATTATACATATAATAAATTAGAATCCGTCCATGGCAAAATAAAATTCATAAGACAAACAATTGACTGAAGCTGAATATTCACGACAAATATTTTATTTCCCTCTCCAACTCAAAGAGCCCTCTTCTCGCCATCGTTTCTCAAAAATCTCAAATGCTTAGTCGCTTATTTCTGATACACAAAATCTAAAGTTTTCTATTATACATAATAATATTACCCAAAAGGTAAGGCACCTTAGCTTTAAAGGATTTCAAGCCTAAACTGAAGGCCATTAAATATAATTATTCCCTGACACAACGTCGGAGCCTGTTAGGTTAACATTTAATCTGTTTCCGTTCCGTCGAGTGCAAAATCTGTGAATTATGAGTCAATCAGTCCCTGCGGCAATTTTGGACATAAAATGTTTGTGAAATTCTGCCACATTTTTGGAACTAAAACATTCACTGATGAGCTGATAGATGCAGTCAGGATACAACGACTGTGTCCCGTCGTCTAATTAATTAAGAACTTCAATCGTGCTAGCAGACAGTCTGATGGTAAGCAATCGGCGTCGCTCATGGGCCACCACTCCAGGATATGTACATACATAGGGATTGGAGAAAGGGAAAAGGGGTTAATCGGGTCTCCGGTAACCTCACCCACGGCCAACACGAAGCTGTGGGTGTTCCACGCCAGCTTTCTGTGAGCCCTAGTATCACTCCTTTCGGCCCGATGAAGAATAGCTCTCTCACGTTTAAAAAGAAATGACCTTCTGGTGTCCCTATTCAGTTTGAGCTTTACTTCCAGGAATACTCTGCACCTAGGTATGCTTGTTACGTAGGTTTTTTACATAACTGCTTTTAATGTGTTATTTAATCAAGATGAATTTGGCGTTTCTTAGCTAACTCCTTAAGAGAACGTGCGGGGGATCTGCACATTTTTTCCTCCTAGTCCTTTCCATGATGGAAAAGACTAGGAATCATCAGAAATTAAACAAAACTCCACCGGTTTGTGATGGATTGGTCTCCTATTGAGGAGCTAAATTCTTTGCCTGGATCTGTGTTCCCCGAAAGATGCAACCTGGGTCGCTTCAAAGCGTAAGTCAATAGATTCCTAATTGGTGGGGTCATCAAACATGCTGCGAACTCTCTTTTTTAGTTGATCTTTTAGTGTCTCCCAAAAATAGTTTAGTTTCTGAAACCGACCGCTCACTCTTAGATACAACTACTTTACTAATTATAACGCCATTTGCAATTGTAGGCGGATCGTTTTCTTTTTTTTTTCATGTTATCATCGGGCGATGGCGGGTCGATACGAGCAATCAGCGCCGCCCATGAATACCTACAAGAACAGAGGAATTACAAGGTGGTTGCCGACCTGTTGGGGATAAGGGATTTGGAGATAAATATAGGGATTGAGGGAGAAGAAGGATTGAGCATCCGGTAAAGTCGCTCACACGGCGAAAGATAACGCTGTGGTTGTTTCACGGCGGTTTTCTGTGAGACCGTAGTACCACTCTGATCGACCCGACCCATTCGTACCTAAGCTTGGCTTTCCCACACTTGTTATTATTTATTATTAGTTTCCCATGTTCGTTAAAGCAAATTTCATATTTATAAATTAAAATATATTGTTCAAACTACTATTAAACCCAAGTATCCCAGAAAAACCAGAATTATTGATAAATATTCGCCGACGTATAAATCAACCGTTTGCCGTAAAAACGCCAGAACAGGGCCACAGCGTCATAAATATCGTAATATATTGTTACGACAAGGATGCTTGGTACAATGGGCTCAACGTGCTCACCCTGCGAAAATATAATAGTGTATCATCACGACCACGTACCAACATTTGAAAGCAGAGGCATTTTTATAAAATAAGTCATGTCATGTAAGAGAGTCATGCTTCGACACTAATGGGTCGGCTCAACCGGTAGTAATACCACGGCCTCTCAAAAAACCGGCGTGAAGCAACCAGCGTTGTGTTTCGCCGTGTGAGTGAGGTTACCGGAGGCCCAATCCATCCCCTCCCCGTATCCCTAAATCTCCAACTCCCTCCCTAAAACGTCGGCAACGCACTCGTAACTCCTCTGTTGCGGGTGTCCATGGGCGGCGCTGATTGCTTACTGTTAGGTAGGTAATCCTACTCGTTTGCCGGCCTATTTAATAATAAAAAAGACGAAAAACGCCGTACATAAATGCGGTAAAATAGTTGGTATCAAGAATGATTCCTGAAATATTAGAAAAACACAAAAGTGATGCCACGAACCTATGAAAATAAAATCTGTATCTATAGGTATACTTTTATAAGTACATAAATGTAAAGATGGTTCGCAAAATATGTTGGTGAGCGCATAACTCAACAACGCCTGGACTAGTTTTGCCAATTCATTTTTTATTGTTTTTGTTATAGCCATACTAAGGTAGAACGGTGAAGGAAAATATCGTAAAGACTTTTTATAATTTCTAATATAAGTTTGAAATCGCCAATCTGCCTTGAGCAAGTGTGGTTAATGCTCAAACCTTCTCTGTCTGAAAAGAGGCCTTTGCTCAGCAGTGGGCACTTATAGGCTAATGATTTAAAAGAAAACTTTAGAAAAGTAAACGGGGTAATTAGGATATATGAGTATTACTCGTCAGGTTGAGCAGGTAAAAACGTTAAGATGCATACGAAATACGAATGCAATTTCTACACACTATAGAAATAATAAAAATAGAAGGTTGTGTTTTACAGGGCTGCCGAAACTTGGCGAACGTCCACAATCCCCAAGCCTTAAACACACGCCAACGTGTGAATACGTCGCAAACGCTTGTCACAAAATTACCTTTGACCTGCACATTGATTCTATAAAATTTGTTTGATTTTGAATCTTGTTCGAGTGTGAAGTGAGCGTCGAAGTGACGGGGAAATTACATTATACCTAGAATGCCACTTTTAACTTCATCTCATACTTACTTTATCTATCAAAATGTTGCCGTCAATTTATTCAACTCGCTAGTGTACTACTACTCACGGCGGATTCAAATTCGAAGTTTAGAATGAAGTCTTAAAGAATTACGCTGCTGTGTCCAAAAACCGACCCTGGTCTGCATCGCCGACAAGCTTTTACAAGCCATTACGTATCATTAAGTATGTAAAGGAAGGCTATAATCCAGGACTGGACTAGGCACGTGCTTAAGATGACAATTACATATAAGTACATATACTTATAAATTTCATATAGACGCGTCATTAAGAGTAAAATCTGTAAAGACTAGGCCGGTGTCTCGCGAAAAAATTATCTGCGCTGTACCTACGCCTAGTGATATCTAATAGCAATAAGTTACAAGTTGCAAGTGGTGCTATCAAAAAGTTTTTATTACACAATGTTAACATTTTTCTCACTTCTTTTTTTATGGAATGAGTCGGCAAGTGAGCGGACGGGTTACCTGATGGTAAGTAATCGGCGCCGCCCATGAACACCCGCAACACCAAAAAATTACGAGTGCGAGGCCGGCCTTTTGAAGATAAAGATTGCGAATATAAGGATTGGCTAGGGGCAGGGGAAAGGGAGGGATCGGGCCTTCGGTAACCTCCGAAGCATGGCACTCCCACACACAACTTCTTTCATTCTTTCTTTTCTTTTAAAAAAACTTTGTCGCACACTAGGATTTTCTCCCGTGGCGTGAGTGCGTTTACAAACATACAATTTCACACCTACATCCGGAAAAATATTTTGTGGATCACACAAAAAGTTATTTCGAACGAGAATTGATAGCCAGCCACGGCGCCAGCAGTGCAGTCAGACAATTTGTCGATCATACAAGAAATTCTTTCGTCCAGTCCAAGTATTACTCAGTCGGGGCCCTAAAGGGCAGTCGGGGCCCTAAAGGGCTGATGTTTAGCCGGGGCTGCGGGGTAAGCGCAATGAGGCACCGCGACCTCGGCCCAGAGCAGGAGAAGGAACGGGGGGTTTTTAGTCAGTAAGAGTCTGACACTCTCTCTCGCCTTACCCTGGGCGGGAGAAGTCATTAAATGATTTTCCCCTGCCAAAAAAAAAAAAAAAAAGTCCAAGTATTACTAGCGTTTGAATACTTACAGTATAATATGAAATTGTCGTGACAGGTATACTTTAACAAATAGCACGTTAAATACAGAAGGAAATAAGGTCGTCAAGCAGTTTACAAGCATATCCAGCACGACATAATTAGTATTCTATAATAGTATCTTATTAAAGGTAATGAGGTCACTGACCTTTGTACCTACCCTGCCTACAACACGCGTGACAAGTCACAATGAGCACGGTTTACGAACAAACCTACAAAACTAGGTATTATAATATTAATTGTGACGAGGTCGAACTGTAAGTACGCGATTTTTGTGACATACCTAAAGCTAAATTAACTAAAAATCGCGGGTTACTCACGTGTATAAATTGAGAAAAACTCCTCGCGATTTTTAATTAATTTAGTATGTCTCACGATAGTTATTAAAAAACATACCTAAGGCTGTTGTTAACATACTGTTTTCGAAGCATTCGATTTTATATATTTAAAAGATAACTATAATTATTTTGATTACCTACAGTAACTTTTTTCTAATAGGTAGATACTAAGTTTTTTTTTTGTGAGGAGAAAATCTTTTTTTTATGTAATAGATCGGAAAACGAGCAGACTGATTACCTGATGGTAAGTAATCAGCGCCACCCATGGACACCCGCAACGTAGGAGTTATGAGTGCGTTGCCGACCTTTTAGGGATTAGGGATTTGGACATTTAGGAATTAAGGAGGGATTGGGGGTGGCAACCTCACTCGCACGGCGAAACACAACGGCGGTTTTCTGTGAGGCCGTGGTATCATGGTTCTCCCACACTTTATTAAATGACTTCTTCCGTCTTAGTGTCAGACTCTCACCCGGAACAATATTTTGTGGATCACACAAAGAGTTGTTCCGTGCGGGAATCGACAGCTGGTTGCGTGGCAGCCAGGTGCCCAGCCATCGCGCCAACCGTGCAGTCAGTGACAATATGATCGTGAAGCAAAGCTTGGGTGTTCACCGTTTAAATGAGAATTGATGATTTTGACATACCTAGTCGTAACTCCCCTGCAGTTGCGAGTGTCTGTGAAGGACGCTGCTTGTCGTCGTTCGATGGCCGGTCTTCTCCTCCTCCCCGACCCCTCCTTAATGCTCAAATATCCTATCCCTTAAATCCCTAATAACCCACTAGAAGTCGGCAACGCACTTGTAACTTTTGGTATTACGAGTGCCCATGGGCGGAGCTGAATGCTTACCGCCAGGTAATAAGTCTACTCGTTTACCGATCTATTACATAAAAAAACCAGCGATAGCCTTACACCATGTCCAATGATCCACAAAAGTCGCTGTCGCTCGCACTGCCACCTAGCGGCTTCAACGTTTTCAACAATTCCATGGACCGGCGCCGTCCGTGACGTTTCCCGTGCCGGGCGCACGACTGCGAATCTGACATCACTGTCAATACAAAATGGAACGTAGCGGGTAACTACATATTTGAAGTATATCATTGTATTATAAGTAAGTATCTACTACTACTTGTTTTTGGAGAAACGTTATGTGCTACGTTCAAATCGATACTTCCATTTCACACATCTTATATTACTAATAACATTATAAATGCGAAAGTTAGGATGTTTGGATGTTTGTAACTCAATCACGCCAAAACGGCTGGGAGGATCTTTATGAAACTTCGCACAGGCATAGGGTACACTCCGGAATAGGACATAGGCTTTTTATCAAAATAGGTACCTTGCGAGCGTAGTCGCGGGCGGAAGCTGATACATAATGCTCATTGCATTAAGTCCGCCTATGTACAATGTTTTGTGCATGAAGTCTAAAATAAATAAATAAATAAATAATGAAATATATCCGACCCATTCCCAGAGCAGGAGAATGAACTTTTTGCATTTTAACATTTATTAATTGTGTACCTTATGTGTAAATTATTTTCTGTGTTTGAATACTTATTTTATTTAGTAATGCCGAACCGGCGTCAATATTTTTAAAGTCCCGAGGCAAGGACGCGTGGAGGGTCAATGCTGAAAACCAGCGCTGTTGTATCGTGCCTGCGTGCGCGAGACACAGCATTTATGCTGAGCGCTGCCCTTTTTCACGCATGAGTGACGCAATTTTAGTGCTTTTCTTTTTTTTTTTCTCTCTCTTTTATGTTCATTGCTTGTTTTGTCCCTCTTTAACTATATTCGTGTATGTTTGTTTCTTGCGTCATTTGTGTGTGAAATAAATGGTTTTTCTTTCTTTCTTTCTTCTTTCTTTCTAACTGCGTGGTTAGTAGGTACAGTAAGAGTCTGACACTCACTCTCCCCCATCCTGGGGTCAGAGTAGGTAGATAAAGTTATTTGATGATTTTCACACTACTACAAAAATAGATAAATCAATATACAAAATAATGCTTAACAAATACCTATAATCCGACTTCAAAATGTAATCTGAAAAGCAAAAAATAAATTTTCTTTTTTGAAATAAGTACATATTTTCATTTAGTTAAATAGAAAATAATATTAATAACCTTTTTATAATCTTGAATTCGCTGCCAAGTAAAACAATTATAGTGTAAAGATAGTAACAGGTAGATATATATGTATGTACAGGTAATATACCTATTGTTAGTTTGATGAAGATAAAAAATGGGATTTCTTTTTATTGAGCTTTTCGCAGATGTTATTTTAACGCAAACGTAAGCGTAATTCAACCAATATTTAAAAAAATCTCTATTAAGTACTAGTGTAATGAAAAAGTCACAGTTTGATTATAGATCATCATGTGCCTAATTGCCATGGGATAAGAGCCAATTTATGAGGAAATGTGTTGAAAAAAACATAATTAAATATTTTCCCGGTAGTATTTGTTTAAAAACAATAAAACCATAGAACATGAAAATGAGTAAAACGCATTAATTGACAAACCAATTTCACTTTTAGATGCAGTTTGATTGTTTTCGCCTGTTTCGTTGGCCTTAAAACCACTTGAGCTCAAATTATAATCTGTAGGCGACGAATTTTCTTGAGCGTCACTTTCTGCAAAGTCTTCTTGGCTCTCTCTGTCAGGAAAGGGTAAACGATATGGTTTACGTGTATATGTGGGCCACACTGTATATACACCATTTTTCATCTTCTCCTCGCCATAAAACACATCCGTTATATTATAAACTGTGTAGGTATGTGCCGGTATGGGTTTTGTAACTTTGGGAAAATGACAATCTTGTTGGGTGAGGCGATTACCAAAAAAAATATTCCGTCGCTGCCTATTGCGGCTATGTGGTTCATCAACATGATATGTCTGTTTCTTGTATAATTCAGGAACAAAGTTGTCAACGTGTGTTTTGAATAACTTTAGACGTTCAATTACACCATTTCTTTTGTACACGGATTTTTGCTTTCCATTCGAGTGCGGTTTCATTTCAAATTGTTGTTCTGCAAAAATACATTTTACTTATTCGATTTAAGTAAAAAAAATAAGTGTTGAAAATAGTTAGTTTTTTATAACTAGATGGCGTTGTTCAATACGTAACTTTTTCTGAATCGCGGTGTCAAGATTGTGAGTTGACTAGGTTCGCAAAGATGTAAATTTTATTAAGTACTGAATATACAGATATACATAACTTATGACATAGTTTCATTGTGATATCCTCATCCTTGTGAGGGTCGGGAGTGCTGCAGAAACAGTGCGGGGAAGTGAAAGTCAATAAGGATGAAACATTTTAAATGACTTATTATATCTCTTACCTGAAACAACATAACTTGCAATGAGCAACGTCAATGTAGTAGGGAATAGCATTCTAGCGAGCTACACTGTGCTCGCGATTCTAAATAGGTTGACACTGTCCTTACGTCACGGGCGACGCTGCCTTTTATAGGGGCAAGTCGCGCGTCGTGATATCACTCCGCAGTTAATGTTCGATGTCACGTGTTAAGTTTAGTTATTTTCTACTAGCAACACGCCCTGGCTTCGCACGGGTCATCATCAGCCTATAAGTGCCCACTGCTGAGCAAAGGCATCTTCTACGGAGAAGGTTAGAGCATTAATCACCACGCTTGCTCGATGCGGGTTGGCGATTTCAAACTTATAATTAGAAATTATAAGTTCAGGTTTCCTTACGATGATGATGATTCGACCATACGGTGAAGCCAGTGGTCTCTAAATAATCATAGAAAGTACATATAACTCGGAAAAAGTCACATTGGTACGTGCCAGGTTTCGAACCCACACCCTCATGCATGAGAAGCGGGCGCCTTAACCTCCGGGCCACCACAACATATACTTCGCACGGGTGCACTGCCGATATTAAATTTCTGGACTATTTTATGGATTTTATTACACTTTGAATATGTACGCTCGTGCTTGTAGGATGGGCCACCTGTAAATGCATGCTATGCTATGCCTGCATGGCAAGCGTATTGCATGTATAAGGAGCTCACACACAGACAGACACAAACATTTTACAGATTGCATTATTGGCATCAATAACGATCACTAATCTATATTTCATCTACAGAATTCACCTCTCTACAGATTCGAGAGACGATCTCCGGCCACCGTAAGCGCGGGTCTGCGGACGGCGAGGTGCCGCACGGCCAGAACCAGACCAGACCGTACGGCTCGTAGCGTTCCGCGCGCGCCTCAAAGAGCCAATAGACCACTACAGACGGGACCCTAAAGGGCTGATGTTCAGCCGGGGTTGCGGGTTATGCGCAATGAGGCACCGCGACCTCGGTCTAGAGCACGAGAGAGAACAGGGCATTTTTGGACAGTAAGAGACACCCCCTTCCGCCCTACCTTGGGCGGGAGAAGACATTAGATGGTTTTCCCCTAACAAAAGAAGGGCGTATGTGCGTATATGAAAGCACATGTGTACTTCGTCTAGTATCGCAAGGTATTCGACTATGTCTACTGAAGCTTTTTATTCAAGAACTGGGGGTGAACCAAAGCATCTCATCGCTCTACTTTAAACCTCTTAATGCTCGAACCAAAGAGTCACAAGAGTCGATAGAATTATTTCAATGACTTTTACATTTCACCAAGGTTACATTTTGCAAACAGTAGCCTTTGAGATTTGGTGGTGGAAAAAGATTGCCCTTACTCTCTTGACAGCATTTTTTTTACGTGATAGATCGGCAAACGAGCAAACGCATGAGGTACCTGATGGCAAGCAATCAGCGCCGCCCATGGACACCCGCAACGACTGAGGAGTTCCGAGTGCGTTGCCGACTTTTAGGGATTAGGGATTTGGAGATGTTGGGAATGAGGAGGGATTGGAGGGAGGGGAGCCATCAACGTCACAATACTACGTGAACTCAAAATACGTTGGTCTGGTCAAATCCGCACTGCTTTAATTAAGCCTAGCCTAGCCTACTCGAGACAGACAAACAATCAAACCTTTCCTCTTTATAATATGAGTATAGATTATAAATTATCAAAATATTTAATACCTATATGGAAATGAACAGAATAATTTAAGGATCACCCTTAAATTATTCTGTTCATGTCCATATCGTTTTTCCTTCCGCTGGTAGGTACAGTCAGCTCCAAAAGTCGATGAACAGAATCAACTTTCCAAAACACCTGTTCACAATAAAATGCCATAAGTTATAGTCGCAACTAGGAAACAAAATAGCCTGTACACCAAAAATGTACAAAAGTCGTTAAACACGACTAATTCAAAAGTATCTGTGCACTATAGTATTCCTAAAGTCGCTGTACACAATTAATCCAAATGTTGCTAAACATCATTGTATCAAAAATCACTAAACAGCAGAAAAGTCAAAATTAGGTTAACAAAGTATATTTTTAATGTTGCACTGTGTTAATATAATTTTGACGCTTATGTTGTTCAGCTACTTTTGGGACAGTGTAACTTAATAATGTATATTAACACGTTAGTATCTTTTTCTATACTTATTTAAAAATTAATAATATTTTTAACCGACTTTAAAAAAAGGTGGAGGTTCTCAATTCGTCGGATTTTTTTTTTTTATGTTAACCGATTAAAGGCTCCTGGACCGATTTGGATTTGTTTTTTGTTCAGTAGGGTATGATTTCTAGGTTGTCCCATGTTCACCAGGTCAAGATCTGATGATGGAAACCCAGAAAAATCGAGTGGAAATTTAAAATTTTAAAGGGACAGTCGGCATGATTCGTATATTTTCTGAAGTTATTCAGGTATTTACGTCAACTTGTCGATGGTTGAACTCGACCTGATGATGATGAAACCGAAAGACAGTCGAGGGATCTCCTTGACTATTTGTAGTATTTGCCTTGTGTTTGAGCTTGAATGATTCGTATTGGCACTTTGCACCAAGACTGGTAAACAAACAATGAAACAATGAATTTATTTTTGCAAATAGGCCTTAAAACGGCACTTTTACACGTCAAATTATATGTGAAAAACTAGATGAAGCGGTAGTGGGTAGTGACTGTCATTAGGGGTCTGATGATGACAAAGAAGGACAGCTCAGGTCGACTTCGACCTTCGTCAAGTTATAGTGTTGTAAAAGACCTACTTAAACATCATACAAAAGAACTACTCGCCCCTGCAATTATTGAAAGTTCCCCTCGATTTCTCCAGAATTCCATCATCAGATTCTGACCTCATGTAAATGGGACCAAATGGCAGGTAAACCCTATCAAAAAAAAAAAAGACTTTTGCAAATCGGTCCAGTCGTCTTCGAGTAATCGGTGTACATACATAAAAAAAATACGCATCGAATTGAGCACTTACTCCTTTTTTGAAGTCGGTTAAAAATATAATCGATGTGTAAATAAGTATTGGAATGGATACTTACGTGTTAAAATAGGTTATATTAAGGTCTAGCGAGCACTGTCCCAAAAGTAGCTGAACAACATAAGCGTCAAAATTATATTAACACAGTGCAACATTAAAAATATACTTTGTTAACCTAATTTTGACTTTTCTGCTGTTTACTGACTTTTGATACAATGATGTTCAGCGACATTTGGATTGATGGTGTACAGCGACTTTAGGAATACTATAGTGCACAGATACTTTTGAATTAGTCGTGTTTAACGACTTTTGTAAATTTCTGATGTACAGGCTATTTTGTTTCCTAGTTGTGACTATAACTTATGGCATTTTATTGTGAACAGGTGTTTTGGAAAGTTGATTCTGTTCATCGACTTTTGGAGCTGACTGTACGTATCTATAAAAATGTTATCTGACGTGCGCAGGATTTTCCTGAATATGTCACCGCCAGTATCAATGCGGAAACAAGTGCCATACCTATTACCAATGATAACATTTAATTTGTAATTTTGTTTTCCTGTCTTAGCTGTAATTTGTGAATGTTAGAGGAGTGGACGCCTAATACCTACCCCCAAAAGGCCAATTACGGAGTCGTAACTTCTCTTTTCTTTGGAGCGCGGAATACGCTGTGAGTGATTGAGCGAGGAGTGTCAGACTGACTAAAAACGACTGCGTTCTTTCTCCTTCTCCTGGCCCTATATCTTGCCCCGCAACCACGACTGAACATCGATCTCGTTGGGCCCCATCTGTTGTGCAGCCAGAAAGAGGAGATGGCTTCCTAGTTCCTCTCGCTCCCCACCACTCAATTAAATGTAGGATTGCATTACAAGTCCACTCTTCACCGAACTTGCCTGCCTCGCAAAACTTTAGAATAATATTTCAGCGGCAACACCCCTGTTATTCTTCTGACGCTGCATGTCCGTGGGCAGCGCTAAACACTTACCATCAGGCGCTCCGTCACCTCGTTTGCCTCCTTTTCCATAAAAAATAATGCTTTTAATAATGCTTACTTATTTTAGAAAGGCGTCAAAATTGTGAAACTTCACAAATATCTAATAATATAGTGCACTCAAGGACAATCCCCGGTTGATGCATATGTATGTAATGTGGTATTAACACAATAGAATTGCAAGTAGCTGAAATACACTAGTCTTGCCGTGGCTACTTCAGTCAGCTGTCGGATCTTCCAGACAGTATAAGTTGCAGAGCTCAATCGTCCTGCTAGAGATCTAATATGGAGCCCCCATTGCAATTTGTTGTCTACAGTAAGTCCCAAGAAAGTAGTCTCCCTTACAAATTAAACCAATTTTGAACCTTCATTAACGCGTATTTGTTCGTATGTTTATTAAAAAATCAGTGATGTGTTATCAGCGAACAATACCATATGCAGAGTAAATGTGGCAAGACATTCACATATACCACAAATAGAAATGGACCTTAAATTGACCCCTGCGGCACGCCCATAGATATGCTAGCACCCCGTCAGTTTGCCGACTTTTTTTTATTTTTAAAAAGCGTTGCCCCACACTATGATTTTTTTCTGTATCATGGGTGCGTTTACAAACATACAATTTCACATACACAACACACCCAGACCCGAAACAACAATTTGTGGATCACACAGTTTGTTCCGTGTGGGACTCGACCATGCGGCACGTTACACTGCAGACGGCTGTCCAGCTGCCGCGCTGATTTTAAAATGAAAAGTGTTGTTTCACCATGTGAGTGAGGTTACCGGGGCCCAATCCAACCCCCCTTCTCCCCATCTCTTTCCAATCCTTAAATATCGGAAACCCTTATAGCCAAAAGGCCGGTACTCGTAACTTTTCCGTTATTGCCGGTGTTCATGGGCGGCGCTGGTAGCTTACCATTAGGTAATCCGTCTGCTTAAATACTTAGACACTGTAGCAGGGTCGAAATACACATGATATAATAAACAAAAATACAATTAATTATCATTATATTATTTAGAATTAAAAGGGTTGTGTTTCGCAGAGTTAGTGAGGTTACCGGAGGCGAAGATTTGGAGATTGCCAAATCTTAATCCTTAAAGATCCGAAACTCTTATCCCCAAAAGGCCGGTAACGCGCTCGTAACTCCTTTACAGATGCGGTTGTCCGCGCCGATTGCTTACCATATGGTAATCCCATTGAAAAATGAAATAAAAAAACAGCTATAGAGATTCAACATAATTTATATATTTGATACAAAATGATAAATCTACTTTTTATAACAATATGAACCTACTTAAATGCATATAAAAGTATATTTTTCAATGCGCGATAGCACAATTTTGATTTATTGAATACAAACTGATTTTCAATCAAATTTATAGTACAATGTTAATATTATATGGGATTAAAAGAACAACAAATGTTTAATTATATTTTAGTAGCTGTTGCCCGCGATTCCGTCCACGTGGACTTCAATTTCAGTTTCTATAAAATAAGCGCCTGTTATAATAATGGGAGCAATATGTACGTCCGCGTTGGCTCCCGTTTTTGTAACATTTTTTGTTACTGCTCTGCTCATGTTAATCATAGTGGTATGTTATATAATCTATGTCCTTTCTCAGGCTCTAGGCTATCTGTGTACCAAATGTCATTATAATCGGTTCAGTAGTTTTGGCCTGAAAGTCGGACAGACAGACACACACGGAGACTTTCGCAAACACACAGCAAAACAGAACGCTGTGGTTGTTTCACGCCGGTTTTCTGTGAGGCCGTGGTATCACTCCGGTCGAGCCGACCCATTCGTGCTGACGCATAGCTCTCCCACACTTAAATTTTAATATATTATTAGTATGGAAGTATGGATTAGTAAATCACTGAGTTTTCATACGACTAGGTACGTATTTAATCAAAATCTAAAACTTTAGTGTCCAAATATTGTTTAAGATACGAAATTTGAGTTGACTTAATTTTAAGTTTATATGGAAACATAAAACGGCCTCTTTCTGTCTGTTTAAACTCTTTTTCGAGAATAATTTGTATGTAGATAAAAGTGATACGCTTTAGGCTGCTTTCCATCAATACCTACCACGCGAGCAAAGCTGCGGGCGGGAGTTAGTTAAAATCTATTTAGCAGTCAGTTACAAAATGAAAAAATATTATACACGTATTTATGTTTTTATTTTGTATAATAAGAAAATATTTACAATAAACAAATTGGGATAGTCTAGATACTTTCAGTACCTAAGTGAAAAAACGCCACATACCATTTCTCATCCATCCTTTATATTGGCAAAAATATATAATTTACAAGCAGGT
Organism: Spodoptera exigua; assembly: GCA_902829305.4. Taxonomy (NCBI): domain Eukaryota; kingdom Metazoa; phylum Arthropoda; class Insecta; order Lepidoptera; family Noctuidae; genus Spodoptera; species Spodoptera exigua. Next base: position 863,588 of record LR824623.2, read on the forward strand.
TCGTTTAAACATATTCAATCTTGTGCTTAACATCGTTACGATATCTAAACAAAGAAATAAACAAAACTATTACTATATTTATATTTTTATTATAACTTTCTGGAGACATTCTAAATTAATTATTATGTTTTCGGCTTACTCACGTGATAATTTGACGTGAATCGCGGCAGAGGGCTCGTTGGGCGCGCAGACTCGAGTAGCCAGTAGCAGCGCGACGGTCGCCGAGTCGCGTGTCGCGGAATGCTGCTCATGAATATGGGCCTCTAGCATGGCTTGACACTCGACTGACTATCTCGTCAAATTATTACGTGAGCAAGCCGAAAACATAATAATTAATATTTATATTTATTACAGAACTACCAAGTAGTTATTTTTCTCGGTTTTCTCTTGCTTTCCTTAAGTACTAAGTACTCCAGTGAATGTAACGAGAATAGCTCTACTAGTTTCAAGTCAAAACGGGACTCTTACAAATGGGTCGGCTGCGCGACGTCAACGTGACGTAGTTTGGATATTATAGACCGCAGATCGAATGAATACGAGTCCCGTTGTGACTTCAAACTAAAAGAGTTATTCTCAATTTAGTTACGTAAGTAAATCGGTATTATCTATGGAGGAGGCGGATGGAGTGAGGGAACTGTCCTCCTCACGCCTCAGCCACCGCAGTAAGCGATCGAGTCGGTCGGCTATCGAGAGATGATCTCCGGCCACCGTAAGCGCGCGTCTGCGAACGGCGAATAAGGGTAGCTCGCCCGACCAGAACTAGACCCACCATTGATGATTTTCCCCTCACAAAAAAAACCGTTGGTTGGATGGCTAATTCAACTATTTAGCTACGACAGATACAATTACGTATTGGCTAACTATACAATTTAATTCTATAGTTACGTAATTCTAGTCTACATAAATACATATAACAATTAGTAAGTATCACTAATAACAAAGATAAAAATAAAAAGCTAAACAATAATAATTATATCATTTTCAAATTTCAACCAAAATTTTAAACAAACATTTTTTTCTTACAAAATTTACTTAAAATTAATCAAAATTGTATTACTTGTCATATAGAACTTTGGTCTTATACTATAATGGCGTTTTATTATCCCGATTAATTTGAGACTTACACTAAACTAAAAAAAAAGTTAGATAATAGATTAAAATTATTATAGTCACATTTTAATTCCGTTTAGAATCACTACCTAAGTATGCATTTCAAGACAATTCCCATAATAAAGGTCGGTCACCACATTCCACGCTTTACTCCCCAATATGGCCGCTTCCAAGCAAACACTACACCAATCACTACTTTCCGATCCTATTTTATCCACAAAACTACTCAACTCTACTTCAAAATTACCAGATTCCAGAAGCACTCTGTCCGAAATTCCAGAGTCCAAAGTCACTTCTGTAGAAATTTGAGATTCCAGAGCCACTTCAGATGAAAGTGGGTCTGGAATGGGCCTGTTCTAGCTTTCTACGACTTCGTTTCTGGCGACCCACCTCTCGAATAGATGGAGGAGTTCAAAGCAGACCTCGGCGAGAATGAGTGCGATCACCATCCACTCGAGGCGAACATGGTGCCTGTCTGCAGCCCAAGAAGACAGCAGTTCTAGCAGTTCCACACAATGGGAGAGACGCTCGTTTAGCACCTGAAGGGACAGACAGAATGGTTTTAAAGCACAGAAGTTAGGCCTAACTAGTTTTCTTTATACTGCTGATATCATTAAAGCTTAATTATTATTATATTTTATTTAAAAAACACTTTGCCCCACACTAGGATTTTCTCAAGTGTCGTGGATGCGTTTAGCATCACACAATTTCACATACACACCACGTCCAGGCCCGGAACAACAATATGTGGATCACACAAAGAGTTCCGTGCGGGAATCGAAACCGCGACACGTTGCAAGACAGCCAATTGCCCAGCCACCGCTCTAACCATGTAACATTTACAACAAAACCCGAATCCTCAAAAGGTCAGCAACGAATTCGTAACTCCTCCATTGCTGCGGGTATCGAAGGGCGCTGATTGCTTACCATGATTTCATTTCATTCATCTGCTCGTATGACTATCTATCACATGAAAAAATATAGGTATATATGCCCTTAAAGTGTCAACTCACCCTGGTTCTCCTGGAGATGGTGAAGTATGCAACAGTGGAGGAATAGAGCCGTTCAAGCTGCTCCTCTTCCCAGTAGAAGTCAGGAGTGTCCAGCAGGTCGGATTCCACGTTCAGCCGGTGGCGGAGGGAGAACAACTCGCCTAGCTTTCGAACTACCTGTAAAATGAAGAATCTTACTATGTAAAGAAAGAAAGAAACAAACAAACAAATAAACCTTTTTATTAGCCTTGATGGCTAATAAAAAGGTTTATTTGTTTGTTTTTAGCCTTGATGGCTAATAAAAAGGTTTATTTGTTTGTTTGTTTGAGTACATGAGGGCCAGAAACAAAAAATATACAACATAAAAGTACAATAAACATGAAGGTATTCCATGAAGCACACCCAAACGAAGCACACCTAAAGTTTTCCACTTAGCACACCCGTAAGTGGGCTTCAAATAAAAATTAATTTTCTATTTATAAATTCATGAAATTCATGTGACGTTCTATATGGATGGGTCATAATTAGGTACCTCTTTCTTATCAAGATGCGCGGCCCCGTCGTGCTGCATGGCGGCTGTGTGGGAGCTGACTGCGGTGGCCAGCGCCTCCAAGCGTGCCTCCCACGCGCCCAGCCGCGCAGACTGCACCATCGCGTGGCTGCACACAACCCAAACTAAATTAAAGCGGGGTGAATAGAATTCGAGGGGTGACTGAAGAGGGGTGGATAGATACTAGGACAATTCGCCAACATCTATTCACCCCTTTCGTGTATCAATTCACCCCTTTCGTGTATCAATTCACCCCTTTCGTGTATCGAAGCACCCCTTTCGTGTATCAATTCACCCCTTTCGTGTAACAATTCACCCCTTTCGTGTATCAATTTACCCCTTTCGTGTATCAATGCACCCCTTTTATGTATCAATTCACCCCTTTCGTGTATCAATTTACCCCTTTCGTGTATCAATTCACCCCTTTCGTGTATCAATAAATTTACCACTTTCGTGTATCAATTTACCCTTTTCGTATATCAATTCACCCCTTTCGTGTATCAAATCACACCATTCGTGTATCTATTCACACCTTTCGTGTATCAATGCACCCCTTTCGTGTATCAATGCACCCCTTTCGTGTATCAATGCACCTCTTTCGTGTATCAATGCACCCCTTTCGTGTATCAATGCACCCCTTTCGTGTTTTAATGAACCCCTTTCGTGTATAAATGCACCCCTTTCGTGCATAAATGCACCCCTTTCGTGTATCTATTCACCCCTTTTGTGTATCTATTCACCCCTTTCGTGTATCAATTTACCTCTTTCGTGTATCAATTCACCCCTTTCGTGTATCAATGCACCCGTTTCGTGTATCAATTCACCCCTTTCGTGTATAAATGCACCCCTTTCGTGCATAAATGCACCCCTTTCGTGTATCTATTCACGCCTTTTGTGTATCTATTCACCCCTTTCGTGTATCAATTTACCCCTTTCGTGTATCAATTCACCCCTTTCGTGTATCAATAAATTTACCACTTTCGTGTATCAATTTACCCTTTTCGTATATCAATTCACCCCTTTCGTGTATCAAATCACACCATTCGTGTATCTATTCACCCCTTTCGTGTATCAATTCACCCCTTTCGTGTATCAATTCACCCCTTTCGTGTATCGAAGCACCCCTTTCGTGTATCAATTCACCCCTTTCGTGTAACAATTCACCCCTTTCGTGTATCAATTTACCCCTTTCGTGTATCAATGCACCCCTTTTATGTATCAATTCACCCCTTTCGTGTATCAATTTACCCCTTTCGTGTATCAATTCACCCCTTTCGTGTATCAATAAATTTACCACTTTCGTGTATCAATTTACCCTTTTCGTATATCAATTCACCCCTTTCGTGTATCAAATCACACCATTCGTGTATCTATTCACACCTTTCGTGTATCAATGCACCCCTTTCGTGTATCAATGCACCCCTTTCGTGTATCAATGCACCTCTTTCGTGTATCAATGCACCCCTTTCGTGTATCAATGCACCCCTTTCGTGTTTTAATGAACCCCTTTCGTGTATAAATGCACCCCTTTCGTGCATAAATGCACCCCTTTCGTGTATCTATTCACCCCTTTTGTGTATCTATTCACCCCTTTCGTGTATCAATTTACCTCTTTCGTGTATCAATTCACCCCTTTCGTGTATCAATGCACCCGTTTCGTGTATCAATTCACCCCTTTCGTGTATAAATGCACCCCTTTCGTGCATAAATGCACCCCTTTCGTGTATCTATTCACGCCTTTTGTGTATCTATTCACCCCTTTCGTGTATCAATTTACCTCTTTCGTGTATCAATTCACCCCTTTCGTGTATCTATTCACCCCTTTTGTGTATCTATTCACCCCTGTCGTGTATCAATTTACCTCTTTCGTGTATCAATTCACCCCTTTCGTGTATCAATGCACCCCTTTCGTGTATCAATGCACCCGTTTCGTGTATCAATTCACCCCTTTCGTGTATCTATTCACCCCTTTTGTGTATCTATTCACCTCTTTCGTGTATCTGTTCACCCCTTTCGTGTATCAATTCACCCCTTTCGTGTATCAATTCACCCCTTTCGTGTATCAATTCACCCCTTTCGTGTATCTGTTCACCCCTTTCGTGTATCAATTCACCCCTTTCGTGTATCAATTCACCCCTTTCGTGTATCTATTCACCCCTTTCGTGTATCAATTCACCCCTTTCGTGTAGCTATTCACCCCTCAAATTCTATTCACCCCGTTTTACGGTACAACTAGTTATAAACCCGGCTTTGCTCGGGAGAAATGTGACTAATATTACAAATCTTGATTTGTGACTAATATTACCAAAAATATGTTCTACAATTAAATCATCTACAATACATCGCTGTTTTGGTATGATGTGATATGATCCAAACAAAGTAAATTATTATGCAAAACTAAATGATATTTGGACGAAAACTTCTGCTTTCATGGTATTGGTTGCTATCGCAAACGGAAAATCTCAGGTTTATAGAAAAAACGAAACGACAACGACTGAAGACAAATATTTAAGCGTATCTATGAGCTACAGACATTTACCTACTTACTAGCTACTTCTTAAGATGGCGACTGCGGATTATTTGTCAGTGCCATTGAAATTTAACGAAATTTTCCATTTTTGTATGTTTTCTTATTCATATAGGGTTTTAAAGTGTTAAAGGTAAGTTGTTGGTATAAGTACAAGCACAGTCATCGGCCGATTTTTTTATAGTCGATCAGGTATTTGAGTCGCAACAAACTTTTCCCAAGGAGGATAGGTCAAAATAGAATTAAACTCCTTAATCTCCCCTCCCTCCCCCCTCTATTCCTTGCAGGCTGGTTGGTACTCACCTAAATGTGTACTTCTCTAACGAATTGTCTCTTTTTGGCACCAGAACAAATGATGATTCTTGCAAGTGACATTTCTTCCTAGAAAATAACATTAATTAGTAAAAAGTGTGTGCCTTATAGGGTTAATTTTTGGCCTATTTTAATTAGTTTTTAAGAGTTGTTTTAAAAATGGCTTTAACAAAAATCTCTTTTGTTTTCACTACAACATACCTGTAAACCTGCGAATGCGAAAGTTACGATGTTTGGATTTTTTATATTATATTAGTAAGATATTGATGCATTTTTAATTCTGGAGATATGATGCAAATATAACACAGGGAAACAATTATATTATAAAACAATACAAAAGGGCAATAATTCTGTATCAAACACCATAGTTGGCACAGTGGCTGGGCAACTGGCTTATGTGCATGTCGCGGGTTAGATTCCCGCACGGAACAACACTTTGTGTGATCCACGACAATCTGTTGTTCCGGATCTGGGTGTGATGTGTATGTGAAATAGTATGTTTGTAACCGCATCCATGACATAGGAGAAAATCCTAGGGTGGGGCAACGGCAAGAAAATGTAAAAGTTGTTTCGTGTCTGGGTGACTAGTTGGGGTAAGATAACAAAAAACTATTCTTATCGAGCTCCAAAACAACATGCTGTATCTACAAAAAAAATTCTAGTCAAGCTAAAACCTTGACCTACTTCGTTTATCAAAGCCCACTACAAACACATAAAAACTGCAATTTGACAACAAACCTGCTTCCCTTAGATATCACAGCTGTTTGAGTCCCAGACTTCTTTGATCGGCTTGTGTGAGAAATATCCATTATTTAATATTATTAGTAAATATTTACCAGCATACATTTTAACACACAAGCTTTTTACACGACTTCCCAAAAAATGGAGTGTTATTTATGTCGGGTTATTGATAGGTCGGCAAACGAGCCGTCCGATTACCTGATGGTAAGCAATTAGCGCCGTCCGTGGACGCCAACGTTACGAGAAAGCAAAAATTTACGAGTGGGTTGCCGATCTTTTGGGGATAAATTAAGGTATTTTTTGAGATTACTGATTAGGTAGGTACCTCTTGTGTGTTATTAGGGGCTTAAGGATGTAGGATTTGAGGATTAAGGATGGTGTTGCCACCATCCGGAATTGGGATTTGGCTTCCGGAAACCTCACTCACACGGCGAAACACAACGTAAGTGTTGCTTCACGCCGGTTTTCTATGAGATCGTGGTATCACTCTGGTCGAGCCGACCCATTCGTGTCGAAGCATGGCTCTCCCACACTTAAAACTTCGATGGCATTACACTGACAACTAATAGTGCAAGAATGATTACTTAATTCTGGGTTAGTGCACACAAGCTTATTTCTCACTTAATGCCAAACAATCAACGCCACCCATTGGCACCCCCACCACCAAGAATTACAAGTGCGTTGCCGGCCTTTTAAGGATTAGAGGATCGGGGGAATTGAGTATGGGATGGGGGGAAAATGAGATTTGGGTCTCCAAGAACCTCATTTGCACAGCGAAACACAACAAAAAAAACATTTTACGCCTTCAGGTAATACTTCGGTCCAGCTGCCCCTATTTGTGGCAAAGCATAGTTCTCCCAACTTCAATTACCATAAATGTTAAACGCATTTTAAGTTAGAATGTATAACAAGATTATTTTAAATGAATACTCACACATTGGGATGGTAAACATAGGTCATGACCTCTCTTTCCTTCTCAACCACATCTCTAGGGTAACTGTCTATTTCAAAACTGGAATAAAAGAAAGGGAATTTTATAATTTATAATAATCCAAGACATCATTATCAGCCTGTTGAGCAAAGGCCTCTTCTCACACGGAGGTTTTGAGTGTTAACCACCATGATTGCTCAAGGTAATTACAAGTCCAGGTTTCCTAACGATGTCTCCGACATGTTGACAATTCAACGACATTTGATTCTTAGGCACAATTAAATTATTGGTGAATTTTAATATGATTTTACATTTGTTTTACTTCCAAAAAAGTATAGATATTAAAGAATACTTGTTTGAGATTGAAACTTGAAACTATTTATTTGTTCATACCCTCATGAGTATAATAATTTCAATTACAGAATCAATGTAAATAATATACCTATTAATACCCTCCTTACTGGTGTTATAATTAATTCGATGACAATCAATATTCAACAGGTATTCTGTTTTTTTATGCTAATTTTTAATTTTTGGCAAAATGGTACCTGCAGGTTTGATTCCTGCATGTACCAACTCTGAGTGATTCACATATGGTTTTTTGGGTCTGGGTGTGAAGTTAACATGCCCATAACACAAGAGAAAATCCTAGAGCGTGGTAATTTAATTTAATTTATATTGTGATCACTAAAATCATGTTGCCACCTTCGGTTAAAACTAGGAACCAACATAAAAAATAAGGAGCAACCAGAAAAATAATGATTGAAGACTGTTAACTAAATGGCTGATTAAGCTTCTGGATTGTGATATGTAGATGTTTACTTACGGCCTCACAAAGTCCAGTACATTCCGAGCCTCTAACTCTGTACAGTTCCAGAACACAATACCACCTTCTCGGAAGAATATAATCTCTCTGGGCTCAGTACCAACACTGTATACTGCATTCGCTACCACCACATCTCCTAACTCATTTGATTTTAGCCTGAAAAATGTTTTTAGTAATTAAGTATGAGTTTTTGATAAAAAAACGTGTGTGTTATCAACTATGTATATTAAACAAATATATTTGTTTATATATTAGGTACACGTTCTAATAACACCTTCATTACGTCTTTTATCTTTTCATATTATTATTCTCTTTATCTCATTGTTACATCATTTTTTTTTTTCAAATATACCTAAGCAAAGATTGATCAGAATCACTTACGTTCCCGGTTCATACAGCTTCTGTTGTACCAGGGCTTCTTTCAAACTCTTCAAGTCATAGGCATTAGCTGTAGCATAAGCCATAGTAAGGTAATGGCCCTCTTTGTCAGTAAAATCAGCCGGACTAGCCTTCTTATGAACAATCTTCTTTTTTATAGGTAATGTGCCATTTTCTATCGGCAATGTCGGCTGTATAGCATCATTAGAATAATTCCTCACAATTCCTATCCCAGCAATACTAAATAAATCATTTTTTTGCAAAAACAAACGAGTTTTTGGAGTTGAAAAACTGACCACCGTATTTGTAAAGAAACACTTCGGTGTCGCACACCGAAACGTGTTTAACGCAATTCTTGATAAATACACAGTCATAGCTGTATCTTAGTGTAAAAAATTGAATAAATACGTAAAATAATTCTGTTATAAATGCCTTTTTGTAATTATTATATAAAGTTTTAGGTTATGCTTACATTGACTGTTTTGACATTTTCGATTTTTCTGAGACGCTTGCAATTATACTAGTTTAGAAACGAGCACTTTTGCACGCACTACATTCACCTGTATCTTTTATTTGAACTTCGTACTAAAATGACATACCTTCTTACAAATTGCTTTCCTGCAATCTAGTTACATGGTAATTGGCGCGCACTACCCATCACATCTAGCCACACGAAATGTATTTTTTTGAACTTCATAATTGTATTGAAAGTGTTAGTCACAACATTGACATATTGTGACTAATACTTTATTTATAATATTAATAATGTTGAATAGTTCAGTTCTCCAGTGGACCTCCTCGAAAAGGGTACAATTTAATAACATATTCAAAAATAAAATAAAACGAATGTTTAAAAAAATAATTTATTTCAATCATCAGCTTGATCTCCTACGATAACGTCTCCTGAACGTGCAGTGAACAGAGTATACAGTTTGAGGGCGAACTCACGCCCGAGTCGTCTTTGTTTAGCGCCGGCTACGCCTGAACGAGAGACACCAATACTTGATAATTGTTCCAGGGCATCAGGCTCTTGTAAGCTCTGAAAATAAACACTACATGTAAGTCTGTTTCGCTTACTTTACTGAAATATCTGTAATTATTTCAATAACTGTGGGAAAGCCATGCTTGGGCACGAATAGGTCGGCTCGACCGGAGTGATGTGTTTCGCCATGTGCGTGAGGTTACAGGAGGCCCAAGTTTTCCCCTCCTCAATCCCAAAAACTCCAAATCCTTAATCCCTAAAAGGTCGGCAAAGCACTAGTAACTTGCTGTTGTTGCTGGTGTCCATGGGCGGCGCTGATTGCTTTCCACCAAGTAATACGATTGATATTTTGCCGAAAAGAAGTCATTTGATAGTTATTTTCCTCACAAAAAAAAAAACATTTTGACCATAATGTTACTTGATGTTACCTCATAGATGGCCAGCGGAGACTTGTATTGAGCGCAGAGTGCCCGAGCGATGTCAAGGCTGGACTGTGGCAACATCGCCAGCATCTGCTGCCAAAGCTGGGAGACCCCAGCGCCTAGAATGATCACCATAAAATTTGAAAAAATTGTTAAACACCCATTTTTTTATGTGGTAGGACGGCAGACGGGCATACGGATTACCGATGGTAAGCAAACAGCACTGTCCATGGACACCCAAAATAACGAAAGAGTTACGAGTGCATTTACGGCCTTTTGGGTTAAAGGATTTCAGATATTTAAGGATGGGGAGATGCGGATGGATTGGGCCTCCGATAACCTCATGCACACGGTAAAACACAACATTGTAGTTGTCTCACGCCGGTTGTCTGTGAGGCCGTGGTATCACTCCGGTAGCTCTCCCACACTTAAAGTATCACCATATAATTTTAAAATACTTTTTTTTACCTTCTCCGCGTGAGAAGAGACCTTTGCTCAGCAGTGGGCACTTATAGGCTGATATTCTGATGATGTATACTAACATGAACTAACTCACCATTATTATTGATGGCAACACAATTCCTGTTGACACCTCTCATGTAGAAACTGGATAATTCATCAATTTCACGTTTCGCTTTTCTGAAAAAAAAAATAAGCAAAATATTTTTCTCAGGATTGCCATAATCACGACATACTATAAAATAAAGTCGCTTTTCCCGAGCCTTCGAGTCCTTATGTCTTTATAACTACACAACGGATTTTGATGCGGGTTTTTTAATAGATAGAGTGATTAAAGAGGAATATTTTTTGTTTATAGTAACATCAATTGGATAGTAGAGAGAAGTGCCAGCGTTTTACCCGTAAGTACGGGAATTAGCGGGAAAATCCTTTTGTATGAAAAATTGAAACCGCTTAAGTTAGACGTTTGAAATTTGGCATGCAGATACCTTAGTAAACTTAAAGCTTAGTTGCAACAGGATATTGCAAAATTACTATGGGAACGGGAGTTAGCGGGAAAAAATCTTTTGTATAAGAAATCTAAGCAAGCTATAATATGTTGGGCAGTGGCCAACAGATCGCCACAAGCTTGTCTTGCGGATTTATTATTATAAAACTTATTAATTACTTGGCGGGTGCATCAGCGATGGCTTTAGTGAACCGCACTATGGTGTCTGCCATCTCCTGCGCCGTCTCCACCGTCACCACGTCACAGTCAGCTGTCACCATCACGTCTGGAATAGGAATATAATAAGTTTTAAGACGACGATGATCGATACGATACGTCTTAAGGGATTTCAATCTTATTATGAAATAAATAGAATTGAAAATCTGAAAAATCAATTATAAGTGATATCAAACTTATAATTAGAAATTATAAGTTCAGGTTTCCTCACGATGTTTTCTGTATGTCAGTGGTGTCTAAATAATCATAGAAAGTACATATATGACTCGCAGAAGCGTTCAGTCAGCCCTCCGATATTCAATTGAATATAAATAATAAATAAATAGGTATACCTAACTCAAAGACCACCACAACACAAATAAAAGAAATAGATAAACATTATTAGGGTACCTGTTAAAGCTAGTTCGAAATCGATATTGCTCATCTCCTTGCGTCCAGATTTCGACCTGCAAGCAACAAATATCCAAACTAATATTACAAATGCGAAAGTAACTCTGACTGTCTGTCTGTCTGTCTGTCATTTCTTCACGCCTAAACTACTCACCCGATTTGTGTGCGATACAGACATAGTTCGGAACTCGAGAAAGGACGTAGTTATAGTTTTTAAACCAAAATCTGCTGAAAGTCACTATTCCACGTAAACAAAGGCATAAAACTATTTTCACGTGTGTATTATAGTATGATTAAGCACTACGTTTGATATCCACATTTCAGAGGATAGTTTTTATCCAGAGAATCTCACGGGAGCGGGAACTTATAAACATCCCAAAAATATGCAGAAAGTCACTATTCCACACGAACGACGTCACAAGCAAAAGCTAGTAGGTAATAAATAAATAAATAAATGAGGAACCGTGTTTTTCGCACACCAGGTGGCGTTAAACTAGCAGGGAGGCAGATCGTACAATCACTTTTACATGTGAAAATTGATCCGATGTTTTGACACTAGCTAATTACATTGTTTCCTGGGAAAACCCGCACATATCAAATTTCAGCTAAATCGTTAGAACCGATTCCGACATTACATGTTTTTTCAAGCAATCAGCGTCATCTGCCGGGCTGATTTGTGAATCTAAACAATCCATAGCCACTCAAAGACATACAAAAAAATTTATTTAAATCGCGGTTAAGCCGTTTAGGAGAAGTTCAATGGCATAAAAAACAAGATATAAAAAACGTTGATTTTCTCCTGTGTCGTGTCGTGGGTGCATTTACAAATATACAATTTCACATCACATCACACTAGACCCGGAACAACAATTTGAGGATCGCACACAGAGTTGTGTGTGCTGGAATCGAATAGCTTAAAAATATTTTATACTAACTTGAAGTACGCTTCTACTTGTACGACGACTAATGTCATCTTGCATTCCAGTTGTTCCTTGAACTCAATCATAGTCCTCGCGAGACAGTTGGATTGTACTAAACGGGTCACACACTCCACTTCCATCACGCATAGAGCGTGGTCACATTTCTCCTCATTCGGCTTTTTTAACTGGAAATAAAAATATTTTGTTGTTTATGTGTGGCAGAGGTAAACTTCGGCACGAATGGGTCGGTTCGATCGGAGTGATATCACGGCCTCACATAAAAGCGGCGTTAAACAACCATATTAGTGTGAGTGAGGTTACTGGAGGCCCAATTCCTACTCCTCTCCTCATCCCTTCCCAATCCTAAAATATCCGAAGCCCGTATCTTCTAAAGGCCGGCAACGCACTCATAACTCCTTTGGTGTTGCGGGTGTCCATGAGCAGCGCCAATGGCTTACCAACAGGTAAACAGTCTGCTCGCTTGCCAACCTATCTCATGAAAAATTATGTATTTGATTAATTAGACAATGCTATAACGAAAATAAATATTAATTTTATATATAGAATTAGTCTAAATTGTGTTTTTTAAATGGGCGATGTCTTTCGGTTTTTTAATTGGCTCAGTAACCAACACAGACGACTGAACTTAAAGACCGCGCTTTGCCAGGCATATGCATTCGCCAAGGATAGGCAGTGATACTACATAAGAGTCGGCCCCGCCCCTTTCTGTGTCTCATTCCGCCGCCGAGAATCAAAGCGAAACAACAACATTGTTAATTTTGACGTGTCCTTAAACGAGCCAATGAAAACTGGGCTACCTCTCCCCGCAACCGCCACCTTTTAGTATAGATTGCAGACTGCGACAGGGCAAACGGGCTGACGGTGGCAAACAAACCGCGCTGCACCTGCACACCCACAACACCAGAGAAGTTACGACGGCGTCGCTATCCGGTTTAGGAGATTTAAGGTTTGATGAAGAACGAGTGGAGGGGAAATATTGGGCCTCCGCTAACCTTTCGTACACGGCGAAATACAACGCTTTCGTTATTTCACGCCGGTCTTCTGTGAGGCTGTGGTATCACTCCTCCTCAATCCTCTAAACTTCTCCATGTAAGAAGAGGGTTTTGTTTACTTGTTGGTACTTATAGGCTGTTGTGATATTGGCTTACCTTTTCAAAGTATTTATCCAAGGTCTGAGGCAGTTTCCTAGTCCAAGTGATGATGCCCTGGTCATTACTTGACTGCTGTAGCTCAATATTGGCTCCTGCTGCAGCGACCTCTTGCTGCACACTGGCCATGTACCATTTACGTAACAAATTTTCATTCACCACCACATTGATATACTGTAAACAATTTTTATGAACAATATGTTAGTTTCCAACTTGTCAAAAACAATACTTTTATATGAATTTTATATTGTTATGAGACTCTAAATTATGACGACATAGTATTTTTGGGTCAAATAGCATACTCATTTCTTAAAAATTAGCCTAAAAATATCGAAAATTTTGTGTATAGCCAGATCAATGATTGAACAATTTGTAGTTATTCTTCAATATTTTATTGTATTGAAACATCTAATGGATTTATTTTTGACGTAGAAAACTACACTTTGTCTTTCATTATACATTTAAATTAGAGTAAGTAGTTACATTCAATAAAAAAAATATCTATTTGCCTATTACCTGCATACATTCTCCAGGTTTATACACTTTGTTCATCTGGATACGTGCCTCCCTTTCCTTCTTATCTTCTTGCAGCTTTCTCTTCTTGGCTTCCTTTTCCAATGCTTTGTTCATCTTCCTCTCTTGTTGGTTTGAACTACTACTGCTTCCACCTACTAAAATATAACAATTTATAATTTGCATTACCCCATGAAATATTACATAATTTTATTCCATATTTTTATGTTACTGTAATCCATTCCATAAAGTTAGTATCCTTAGGAAGCAGAAAAGATAGATAACATGGGGTACATTAAGAAAACGAATGCTAAGCTAATGCCGCCAAAGGATTTACAATTATTTCAGTCAAGTTTAATAATATACCCAGCCAGCCTGGAGCAGGAAAAGGAATGGTGTGGCGAGTATACTATGTAGTCTTTGTAGTCAATAGGACACATCCTTTCACCCCACCAACTGTGAGAGAAGACGTTAGTTGATTCTTCCCACTTAAAAAAAATAATTTAACCACTGACCAAAAAAGGTAAACATTAATACACAAAAATTCTCAAGTCTCAAGACAAAGAACAAAGCCACTAAAGAGTAGTCCTAAAGTTCAGTATTAAATTTAAACCATACTTACAACCTAATAAATGTTTTCTGGCTTTCACATTTTTTTTCACTTCGTCGGGTATAATATCCAAAAATTCATCAAGAGCATCCTGTTTTTGTTTGCATGTAGACGGCGTAGCGTCTTCGTCTTCTGAAGAACTTAAAGTAACCACCAAGTCAGACATTTTGGTTCAAAGATATTTCTAAATGCTATTTACATTCTTTAGAATTCTTTGTTTACATTAATTATTGTTATGTTGTTGATTTTTTGTACCTTAAACCGGCTACCGGCTGTCAACTTTAAATCTGACACTAAAACTGTCATGCTGACAACTGACAGTGTTGACACTATTCAAAATCGGATATTTAGTCCATTAGTCCGACGTTGTATTGTGATTTGCCGGATTTTCATAATCAAAGTAATTATTCTTTCTTTTTATTAATGTTCTTAATTATTAGGATTTAGCGATTTAGGATTATTAGAAAATAGCCTTATCTGTTTAATGCTTGTTTCTCATTTGATAACAGGAGCTTTTTTTTGTCATAATCATCTAATGACTTCTCCCGCCCAAGGTAAGGCGAGAAAGAATGTCAGACTGTTACTGAATAAAATTCCTGCCCCCCACTTCCTCCCCCCGTTCCTTCTCCTGATTTAGGTCGAGGCCGCGGTGCCACATTGGGCTTAACCTGAAATCCCAGCTGAACTTCAGCCCTGTAGGCCCCCCCCGTCTGTGGTGGTCTATTGGGTCTTAGAGGCACACGCGGAACGTTACGCGCCGTACGCTCGAGTCTTGTTTTGGTCGAGCGGCGAGCTAGCCTTACTCGCCGTCCGCAGACCGGCGCTTGCGGTAGCAGTACATCTCGATCCCCGACGCCCAGAATTTCGCCTACTGCGGCGCCTGGAGCGTGAGGAGGATAGTTCCCTCTCGCGCTGACGAAAAGACGGCTCCCCAGTTCCTCTCACTACGAACCATGGCCTCAACTAAGGCCGGGCGCGAGAGGTCACCGCTGCCGATCACGTCCCCGAGGACACGGCGGTGCTCAGCCCAAGCAGGGCACACCGCCACTGTATCCTGCTCACAATGACGACACTCAGACGCCAGGTCCGAAACAGGAACCTACCGAAGATGCCGTGCCCGGCAAGCACCAGCGTCAGGCTGCGAAGGTGAGGACGCCATTGCGCCGCAAACCATGATAACAGGAGCTAGGAAATAGAAAAAATTACTGCGCTGAACAAGATTCCCGTTCTTAACGATTCTTAGTATCATCAACAATTGGTTGCATGTTGCCCAAGATAAAATTATTAATTATTAATTATTATAAATTGTGACTTTGACGATACAAATGGACCTGCATACATCATTCGTAATCACATCCACCACCCTAAACAAGAAAATCACATAATAAACATTTTATTGGTGTAATAATGAACTAAAATTACTCGAGTGCAATGATATAATTAAATTCGATTTTCAAAAACAGCACACTGATGCACACATGAACAATAATTCGTATGATTAGACGTCAAAGTGGAATGGCATGATTATAATAATTATAAGTATTAGGCAATAATCACGAGTCACACGAATCAGAGAGCCACATTTTAATGTATATCATCTTGCTGACCGCTTATGACCTATCTACCCTCGCCTTTTTACTTATAATATCATTGCTCGAATATATTAATTATTACTTATAAATAATATAGCAACAAGACCTCCAGATAAAGATTAATAAATTAAGTACATCTTATATTATTACTTACTACGTAAAAAGCGAATGCAAACCGCCTAAAATAATTTTACGTTGAGGTATATATATAATAATATCCCAGACTTCGTTAAAATAAATAAGTCCTGTAATGTTAACAGAGAAAGGTTTTAATAAATAAATAAATAACTAAATAAAATAAAAGTAGGTACAATATGTATACTTGCTTTAAGTGTGTGCAGTAGCTCAAGCTAATGCCCAATAGATTAGAAGGATGATGCTATAAAAACATAAAAACTTCCCTAACTCCAATAAATAGTCCATTTGCGCCTCGCCTATACTTTATCGATGGGTGCTATAAAAAAGAAAAGCGCGGGAAAGTGCTTACTTGCACGGATAAAATGGCTGATTTGACAGCTCAACAAAAGCCAGACAGACACTACACGCCTATTGATTTCCCATAAAACAGTCATATAAATCAAGTTAGAAACTTTTCAGCATTTTTCCGCTGCAGCGCTTTATTTTCTTTAAACGCATTGAACGTGTGTTGATAAAAATAAATCGCTAATTTTAAAGAATAAAACATGTAAAGGCGCTCATTATAAAATATAGGATCGCTTGGAGACGAAGAAAGAGTTAAAATCGTTACTCTTATAACTTACCTAATTATAAGAAAACAGTTTTTTATTGTTTGCCTTAAATATATTTTTCTTTTTCTTCAATCTTTTAAAGATATACTGTATTATGCAACTCATCTTTTATAAGTACTATATTACCGGCCGTTTTAGCTATATCATAAACTAGTTTCCTCCCGCGGCTTCGCACCCATAGGTATGGTATGTTGATGAAAAGCCGACACCTATCTACATACTTACCAAATTTCAACAAAATCGGTCCAGAAGTTTTTGTGTGAACATCCACACAATCTTACAACCGTTCATATTAATCGATACCTACTGTTAATATTATCTAAGTGTACTTAATGTTATAAACCTGAAGAGTTTTTTGTTTGTTTGAACGCGCTAATCTCAGGAATTACTGGTTCGAATTGAAAAATGATTTTTGTGTTCAATATAACATTTAATGAGGAAGGCTTTACGCTATAAAACATCACGCTATGATCTGTAGGAGCCGAGTAGCTGGTGTAACCGCCCGAGAGTAGCTAGTTTAGTATATTTATATGTAAGTAACTATATTGGAAAACTACAGTAAAGAGTGCATCAGATATCGAACTATAAAAAAGTGCTAAACTATCGGAACTCTATATTTTTATAGCGCTGCAGCGCTTTGTAACCTAAAAAAAGCACAACAAAGACATTGCACATGCGTGCCAATACCTACCTAAACTTTTTGTAACTTTATTTGTCCTATCATAAGATATTTAATAAGATCTCAAATATAACACTTGTATTACTAATGTGAGACTAAGCCACCCAGACCCCAGACAGACAGACAAGACAGACAAGTGTGGGAGAACCAAGCTTCGGCACGAATGGGTCGGCTCGACCGAAGTGATACCACGGCCTCACAGAATACCGGCGTGAAACAACCACAGCGTTGTGTTTCGCCGTGTGAGAGATATTACCGGAGGCCCAATCCCTCCTCCTCCCTATCCCTTCCCGATTCTTATATCCGCAACCCCTATCCCCAAAAGGTCGGCAACGCAGTCGTAAGTCCTTTGGTGTTGCGGATGTCCATGGGCGGCGCCGATTGATTACATTAAACCGTATGCTCGTTTGCCGACTTATACCACAAAAAAAAGACAGACCAAAAACAATTTGTGGATCATACAGTGTTGTTACATGCAGGAATCGAGCCCGGGTACGTTGCATAGCGGCCAGTTGCCTAGCCACTTACGCCAAGCGTGCAGGCTATGAAAAAAAAACCACTCGGCTGTCGGGAAAAGAGACGGGAAAAAGTTCGAACAATACAATCAAAGTTCGCTTCGTCCTGTTCATGCTGTGTGCAGATACAAAATACTTAGCTTTATTAAAAGAATCTCTTGTTTTTCTCAAGTAATGTTTTGTGAGTATTATATTCACAGTCACACTATAAAGATTTGAGTCTCTGGCACACTCAGAAAAAAACGGCGTCAAACAACTACAGCGTTGTGTTTCGCCGTGTGAGTGAGGTTACCGGAGCCGCGGAGCGAAAAAATCACGACGATTTGTCATTTAAAAAAAAAACATTTCAAAACAGACAGATAAACATTATGTCCT
Source organism: Spodoptera exigua (assembly GCA_902829305.4). Classification (NCBI taxonomy): domain Eukaryota; kingdom Metazoa; phylum Arthropoda; class Insecta; order Lepidoptera; family Noctuidae; genus Spodoptera; species Spodoptera exigua. The sequence goes on from LR824623.2 coordinate 882,054, forward strand.
TACAATCGAATGGTTTTATCCACAAAGGTTTGTGCTACATTGCATAATTCATTAATTCAATGAGTGACTACGTAACTGATTTAATGAGATCCGAAATATTTCAACCAACACCGAGCGATACATAGCGTAGTTGGAATTTGGCCGAAACTGTCTGAAGCTGGGAATGCGGAATTTGGGTCCGAGAGTCCTGTCCATTTGATATCACCTCACCTAACTAATCCTAAATGTATGGGCGAAAATGATCGCAATTCGTGCCGAAATAAGGGCTTCCTAAACCTAAACTACTATCATAGAACGTGCCATGCTAACTGTTTCTATCGATAGCAACAACTTGAGAGAAGAAATAAGGTATGATATGAAAACCATGTGATGATGTCAACGAGACAGGAAGAAATTATTCTAGGACTTCAGAAATAGACCAAATATTTGAAGGTGATGTAGGTACTTATACACTTATTTATCCGCCGGGGTTGCGAGGCTAATACAATAAGGCAACGTGGCCTCAACCTGGAGCAGAGGACGGAACGGTTTTAGTCAATAAGCTGCAACTCCCTCTTACCTGACCCTGGGTGGGAAAAGTCATTTGAGGATTGTTCCTTCACAAAACACAAATCTATATTTTTATATTTTTTTTAAAAGGGGGGAATACTGTGGGGACACACACATATATGTATGTGTGCAGGGACGCACACATGTAATTAATAGTGGTATGTAATGTGACTCAATAATAAAATCCAGTTCAGTTGGCATCCAAGCGTCGTACGTTTCATTTCTCTCTCACACAACCCAAACTCTACACATGTATTAAAAATTCATTTGTTCTCTTCAAATGTCAATATCAAGCACGCTTATTGCATCATCAATGACATAATCATTTACATTTACTTTTTTTGTCTGTATTGACTTTTGAAGGTAGTTGGATAGATAACTAATCTCGACAAAAAGTAGTCGTCAAGTAAGAGTTGAGAATATCTTAACCGAAATAAGCAGACGGATTACGAGGGGCCCAAGTCTGCTATTTTCAGTATATTGTCATTTCGACACGATTCCATTGTTATTTTGCTAAAAGTTCGTAATCTGTAGGCCTACTCCTCCAGCCCTCTTTCTCGTCCGCGAAGATTCACGCTTTAACACGTCATGGTAAGCCCGCTGGTCATTCATAATGGCTGACCATTGGACGGTCAGCGCGTCTTCGACGAGACACGAGAGGTCGGCAATCAATGCATTTGTAGGGCGTTGCCGACCTCTCGTGTTATTGGGGATCAAAAGATGGAGGATTTGAGGATTAAGGATGGGGGGAGGAAGAGGATTGAGCCTCCAATAACCTCACTCACACGGCGAAACACCTACTGGTTCCCGGTACTCTGTGAGATTCGTGCCGAAGCATAGCTCATCCAGACATATTAAATCTAAAGTTCCACTCTGTATTTTATTCACACAAATACCTAAAGGAAATTATATTGTTGACCTCCATATATATACATAAAACTTCCTTTTGGTTCTCAGTAGCTCAATAATAGAAGCGCTTAAAATGATGAAGTCGTAAAAGTGTATTGGCAAGTAGATTAGCTATGGGAAATCCTCCTTTAATTAGTTAAACACCAACCTCTTTTGATTTACACTAAATAAAGACAAGACAAACTATATAGAAAGAGACAACAAATAAAATAGAAACCAAATTATTTTACACCGTGTTTTTTTAATAACAACTTTATCCACGTAAGTAATAATATCTACCTACTGGCATAAAAGTAACTGTCTCCTCGTTTACATTTGTTCAGCTTCCAACGCTTTCGTAGCATTAATTAAAGTTTAATTCAATGAGGAATCTCAATTGGCCATTTGAACAAACAACAACAATGGGTAGGCAGGCAATGCGAAAGTCAGTGCACGTTTGAGTTGCTACTACAACACAGCAGCGTTTAGAAACTGTAAAAGAATAAAGAAAATACAAATGAACACGCAGACAGGCTAATAATCTGATCAGAACCTAAAACATCTAGTTAATTCCAGTTCCCAAGAAGTCACTAACCTAACGTCAAATTATAATTAGGCAAAATAAGCAGCGTATCACTAAAACCCATTTTATATGCAAACAAGTCAGGCGACAACTGCGCGTAGGTATTTACTTTCATACAAAACAAATATGGACGAAGCTTTTTTTGATCTCTCGCGTCTGTTTGTTCAAAATTGTTTGCTCTATGTCTGCACTGAGGGCTACGCGTTCCCTCCTCTCCAGTCTGGCTTTGTTTACGGGGGCGAGCGGGCGTTGCACCTCGCGACCCGCCAACGCGCACGCGTGACTAATTTAAAAATAAAACTTATATTCGCCGCTGTTACATCCTGTGCTCCTTGACTAATTCGTCTCAAAACTTACTCCAAATAACTAACATCTATCAAAATTTAATTCTATATTTACTTTGACGCAAAACGAAAAAGTTTTAGTTCGCATTCCTTCTCAAGTGTGCAAACTTGTGCTGATTAAGTGAATATTTGTTCAGGTCTTCATTTAAATTAAAAAAATAAGTTACTAACGTGATGCTACTGACTCTGCACCGCAATGTAAATATTTGAAAACCGAACATACTTAGATAAATAAACAAACCTTTTTAGTGCACACGTGCGCCTACAAATTATTATGGATGTGTATCCGAATAACTAAATCATAAAAAAGTAAAAATGGATTGGCGCGAAAAACTGTTTGGGAAGGTACTGGTGAAATGTGAATCGGGGACTCAAAATGGTAAATTCGAGAATGTATCAACATTAGAAGCTTTGTCTGACTGTGTGGAGGAGGGTGAGGGAGCTGTGTGCGGAATTTACTTTTCTTTCGCGAATATTAGTGATACAAGTGACGATTTCGGAGTGCGTCTGGAGGAGGTGTACAAACGTGTGCATCCTCGTTTGAAGGTCGTGCAGGTGGTGTTGTGGGCTCATGTTGGCACCCCTGAGGGTCTTGCGGAGAGAGAGGCGGGATTCCGTAGAAGTTTAACCGGCAAGACCTGGTTTGCTGTGCCGTTCCACGATGTCGATACAAAGGTAAATTGCTGTTTATAAACAAGAAACTTTATGCGAATTAAATTATGTTTTTCGTAATAAATATTTCCTGCAGAATTTCTTCAAAATTGCTTGTTTATAATGCTCCCTAAGTTGGTACGCAAGAAGACTCTAATATCATACTAAGCTCTACACATTAAACATTCTCCATATTAACTTATTGAACTCATTTCAAACAGTATCCTAAAACAACAATACCTAACAAAGTCGTTCTTGGAGTCCGCATACTAACTTTACCCATCTACACCTTATATTCTACCGTTAAGCACAAAATTGTAAAGTCTAAATGAAGCCGAAAATATAGCATAAATAAGTCAAGTGAAAAATATAGATCCCTGAATGACCATAAGTCTTAACTCAGACTCAATTTGGCTCCCACCAGTTTTGGCCACACTCCAAAGCAACGAAAGATTTCATAAAGGAATAGTTCCACTTGCAACGCTGCAGTTGACCACAGGCAGTTTAATATTGGTAAATACAATGAAATTGGCACAAAAACTGCTAACAACGAGCTTATAGTGTCCCGAATCTGACACGTAGAAGTGGTTTGTGGATAAAGCTAAAATGGCAAAATATTATCAGGTAGAATTAAGTAGACTACCAAAAATGAAAAGGTAGAATATTTTGAAAAAGTTGTTAGTTGGCAAACAAGCATACAGATTACCTAATGGCAATCGGCGCCGCCCGTAGTCACCCACAACATCAGAGGCGTTACCGGTCATTTGGGGGTAAAGGGTTTTGAGGATTAAAAGATTGGGAGGAATGGGGACAGGGGAAAGAATGTAAACTCACTGCTGTACTGTGCTGTGGTTGTTTTACGCCAGCTTTCTGTGATAGGATCGTCTATCAAAAATGACTTGATAATTTTTGATAGACGATTTCCGAACCGATATGAACTGTGTAGATACAAATAACCAACATAAAAACATGAGCGATAAAAGTAATAGATAATCACTTAATACGAAATCGACAATTTTCACTACTTAATAGACATTTGCCACTTCACAAGACCTCTTTAATCTTCGACAGCTGAAAAAACAAACATGCTACGCACTCAAGCGTGTCAATCCAATCATAACGAGAAAGCAAAATAACTGGGAACACTTAAAACATCAAACGTTCATAACTTTTCGTTCAACAAATGCCTACTTGAAGATTTTGCATTTTATTAAATGCTTTGATACTCTGCCTAAAGTTTGCGTCACAAGTATGACGGATACTTGTGTACGATCAAAAATTACAATTAAGTTACTTTGCGGTTTAAATTGGTTTTTCAGTGTTCAGAAACATTCTGTATACAGAAAATCTTTGACGTTGTTTTGATAATTACTTATGGAAGTTCATTTCATTAAAGCACACGTTCTTTAAACAACAGTTTCGGCAATACCTATCCAATAAGTGCCCACAGAATAAAGTACCGTTTTGTGAGTGAGGTTACCGGTGGCGTAGTCTTCTCCCCGCTCCCCATCTCCAATCTTCAATTTTCGAATCCCTAACAATCCACACTCTTAGCTCTTCTGGTGTTGCCACAGGGTACAGTATATTATACTGTGTTACGGACGTCCATAAGTGGAGTTGTTTAAATTGCTTACCATTAGGTTATTCGTCTGCTCATTTGATTAACAGTAAATGCCTAAGTTCAAAGTAATAAAAAAAAACAAAGTTTAAAAAAACCGACTTCAAAAACAAAAAAGTGGTTAATAATTAAGATAGATATTTTAATACCACTCTTACGTACGCGAAGCTAATACTTTAAATTAATAAAAACACTATCAATTCATATGTGCTACCTATTTATAGGTTTGAAGAAAAAAATCGCGTCGAATTGAGAACCTTCTCCTTTTTTGAAGTCGGTTGAAAAGTGATTATATTATTAAGGCAATGTTCTATCAAATATAGATATTCTCCAATTATTTCCAATAACATCCAAATGAACAGTGTTTTATCATAAAATAAAGGACTGACCGGTCATATACCTACATGCAGAAACCACATAGCAACAATATTGAACAATGGACATAATCGTAGTAACATTTGAGTGCATCATACCGTGCACTTTGTCGGTAATTTCAAACATATTCATACATTTTGTTGCGGCTACTGGCACGCGACCTGCATCATTATCACTGGTTAATAAGACATTTATAGACTATGTTCCTTTTGATATTAAAAGTAGATATGAAGAATATATTATGTATTTATTATTATTGGTGATGAAATACCATACGACAGCGTGTTTTTAAACGCTTGCACGGTATACATCAAGTATCAATTTTATCTATATCTACCAAAAAGTATAAAAGGATTTGTCCTGTGCACGTGAAAGCATTTTACTGTTGAGTTTTTTTGTTCTTAAGAACTATGGAATTCCATTGTCCTGGCTAAAATTATTTAAGTAGTTCGTTGGATCAGTGACAAAGTGGCGAAATTCTTAATCCAATAAAATGTACTTAAACGCGGCAACGATCCAAGCTCGCTTCCAAAATGGCCAAGAAAAGAAAGATGGCTATAATAAATTCGCTGAAACGATATTTCGTATTCAAAAATTACCTTTTCGACTTTCAGTTACATTAGGGGATTAGTATAACCAATATTCAGTAAAGAAAAGTCATTAATCAACGTAGGAAGTAAATGGTCCGTCAGCTGGGTAGTCCCACGCAAATTGTCGGTCATCAGGAACGAGTGAGGTTGCCATTCGAACAATAATGGATTGAACTGCTCATTATGTGGCGTACAGCGGGATATTTTGCTCTGATTACATTCTGATGTTAAATTCTATACTTTTCTGACTTCAAATCAAGAAAAATTTTTTAGGTTCGTTTGTGTAAAATCTGAAATAAAATTCATATAAGAAAAAGTGTAAGAAGACAGAAATACGAATAATAATATTATAATGTATCATGCTAACAGACATTTTCAACGCGAAGTTAGTATGGATGGATATTTGTTAGTCTTGCAAGTAAAAATTTCTAAACAAATCTGGTATGATCTGGAATAATAAATAAGCTACTTTTTACCCTGTTAATTGTTATAATTACTGCTAAGAACATCGTTCCCATATAAAATTTTCTGTATATTAGATATTTGGGTTCGCCAGGTCAGGTCTGTCTTATGTTTGTGCATATAGCTAAAGAAACGTCAAAATATCGGAAATAAAATAATAGTTAAAACGAAGCTAAGATATTCCAATGTGCCCCTACATGTAAACAAGAATGCAAAATCCCATCAACAGCTACCAGGCTTCCATAACATCCAAGGAATGAATATCAAACCCCACATCTACATAACTGCTGCCTTATAGCCTTAGCAAGTTCCTAGGTTCATTGAAACGGGGCCCGCTAGTAATTACGGGTAAAAGCGGAGGGTTGCGTCAATGCCATGTATCACCCTAAATTACTCTCCACCCCACACTTTCGCTGAGAGGGGCTTTTTTACATGTACACAGGTGCGTTTTGATACATTAACGTCACTGTTTACATTAAACTAACCCCTACCTGTATCGAAATAGAGGCGCTTTTCAAAACAATATCCTTCTTACCTTAACAAGATTATGTTGAAAAAGTCGTAAAAGTTTTACGCAAACCTTCACTTGAATGTTATTTCGTTGTGAGAGCCGTGACACGGCGAGTTCCTTTGTTATTTCTTGGCAGTTTCCATTATGGAAATTAAAAGCCCTTTTCTAGCTAGAGCAAGCAATTTTGCTAATGCTAATAATTGTATTACGTTGGATCGGATTTTCTACGCGTTTAAGCTGGCTATTTCCTTCATGTACTTAGCTAACAAAATTATTCATACTTACACTCATATTTCCACCGACATTTTTAGTTCTAAGAATTCGCTAGTCAATTCTTTCGATAGTCTTCTCAAATAGTTCCCCAGACCTCAATCTGGGTCCTTACGTAATAAAACCTCATGTATTTAGATCTAAACATTTCTTTCGTGCATCCCACTGTCCCCATTCGCTCGCAAGCTGCTATTAAGAGAGGAATTTCTCGAGATCCACTCATGAAAGAGGGTGCAAATGATACTGACCCAGCAGTTAAGTCTTTCATCGGACGGCGCAAATGATAAAAGGATAAAAGATGGTACGGAATAAAAACTGATGAAAGCCGCGACACAAAGTGAGATATTGCTAATAGGTATTTTGAATGAGGTATAACAGATAGGAAATACCGGTTTCATCTAGTTTTTAACATATAATTTTGACGTGTAAAAGTGCTGTTTTATGGCCTATTTACAAAAATAAACTCATTGTTTCATTGTTTCTGTATAATTATTTGAATGTAAACTAACATTATAAAGAGTTAAAAGTAAGTTTGTATGTAGCTACAGTCTATTAGTCTTTCACTAATAGACTGTAGCTACAATGTTCCTGATTGCCACACTATAAATTATACTTGATTTGCGTATTTTAGCCAAACTAGCGCTTTAAACGCTGCAGTTTTTAAAATCCTACTTAAAAGCTAGTTTTAAATTAATACCAGATTGATGCAAACAATCATACAAGACCATTTTTTTTTGCGCCAGACAGAAATAGTATTTATACTCATGTTAAAATTAAGTCGTGTTTTATTTTTAAGTACATGATGATAAGAGAAGTTCGGAATGCTAACCCTAGTGTTTTGAAAACAGTTTTCAACGCACACTATAAAGGAATGGATTACTTGAAACCAGTTTTTGAACTCACACTTTCGCACAGACGATATAAGTTAGAAGGGAGATCGCCGGATCGAACATGTGTTTTTGATTGCTTCTTATATGAGGTCTTTATTTGGTTCAGTGACGCCAATGTCTTTTAAGAGCTTCAAATACAGAAGCAATACTTGACAATACAATTTCCAAGCTTATTGTTTTGTAATGAAGTCGAAAATTTTTTGAAGAATTTCAAATTAGGATAGCTTAAAGTGGTGACTTATTTCAATACGTTTTCGGTTATTAGTTAATTTTTTTTTTGTAAAATAAGCCTAGGAATACCTAAGAATTGTTATTATAGTTTCAGGAGAAGTTTATAGATGAACTCTAATGGTGGGCAGATAAGGTGCAAATAATTTAATAGAAGAAAAAGTCAAGACCTCGTTGTTGGTTCTTTTTCAAATAATAACTGTAGTTACAATCGAATGGTACTCGGAAAGTCATTTATATTTAATTTTAGAAGTATATATAACATTTTTTTTCTGATCATATTTCGTTTAACCCACATACCAAGTAGGTAAAGTTTTGTCTACCACTGGCGTCCTTTTTCACCACTTTGCGGGAATCAAACCCGCACACCTGCACTGCGCCAACTGTCGCCGTGTAGTCAAAATTATAATAGGTACAATGTAACTACATAGGTGACGTTCTTCAATCTCTTCCTAACAACCTTAAAAAGTTAATCCCAGGTAAAATTTATTAAGTAATTGCTATACCTACTAGGTATACTTATAGTTCAAAAACAAGACCTATCGCACATACCCATTTTGGTGCAAAAAATATTGATTGCAAAAAAACTCATATTTCCGTCATATATACATACATTGTCGAATTTTCCGTCGAAAAATCTGATACGTTTATGATATGAATCCCTCGCAATACCGAAAAGCTCTGGTTTCATATTTTTAAAATTTAAAGTTCTCAAACCAATCCACTGTATCCAATACTGAACTAATTGACTGCATAATAAAAATGGCTGCCAAAGTGCTACTATACAAAAAAGTGTATTTGATTTGCTTTTATTCCGTTAAAATAATATCAACTTACAATAGATATACAGTATTCATTTATGTAATACTAGCTTATGTCCGCGACTCGGTTCACATGGAATAGTGACTTCCTGCAGATTTTTGGTATAAAAACTATCCTATGTTCTTTCTCGCGTTCCAAACTATGACTGTAAGAAATTTCACAGAAATCGGTTCAGTAGTTTAGGCGTGAAGAAAAGACAGACAGACAGAGTTACTTTCGCATTTATAATATTAGTTTGGATGAGTTCACGTGGTTAAGGCGTTATTTTCAGGAAATGTAAGCATGGAATTTATACTACAAAAACAAATAATTCCGATTAGACTTGAAACTCGAAATAAATGGATGAAGGTAACAGTGAACAAAACATGGGTAACCAAAAAGCTTTTAGCAAAAAATAAACATTTTACGGAAAAACCTTCTTTCAATTTCCTTTTTTGTTTAATTCGGGAAAAGGGCAACACTTTTAGCAACAATACGTCCCGACATTGTTATTCAATGTCAGAATTTTCATTTGGAAATGTTTTGATAAAGAAATGTCTGTTATGAAAGTAGATACATACTTATCCATTTACATTTTTTTTGTCCTACAAGGGTCAGTTGGATTTAGGGTTGTGTATTTTTACATTGTATTCTCAAGGACAAGAAGATGCTAGGCCAAATTTTTTATTTATAGCTCTTCTTCTTTTAGTATTATAAAGCTTTTCAAGTTTCTATTTGATTATGAAGTAGATTTTTTGATGAAATACTTTTAAGTTAATTACAATAAAAGACGCAATTATATCCAACTTTTTTTTATTATTTAATAGGTCGGCAAACGAGCAGACGGATTACCTGATGGTAAGCAATCAGCGCCGCCCATGGACACTCGCAACGGAGGAGTTACGAGTGCGTTGCCAACCTTTTAGGGATTAGGGATTTGGAGATTTAGGGATTTAGGAGGGATTGGGGGAGGGGAAGGATTGGACCTCCGGTAACCTCACTCACACAGCGAAACAACGCTGTGGTTATTTCATGCCGGTTTTCTGTGAGGCCGTGGTAACATTACGGTCCAGGCGACCCGAACTTTATCGTAATGAGGACATTTTTGCCCTTTCGCTCCCCAGTACTGGACCTCGAATAGCACCCCAAAAGAACAACGCACGTTTTTTTTATGTCCAAGGTCGGTAAACGAGCAGACGGATAACATGGTGTTGAGCAAGCAGCGCTGTCCGTGAACACTCACAATTCCAAAGGAGTTACTACAAGTGCGTTGCCAACCTATTGGGGGTTATTGGAGATTTAAGGATAGAGGATTTGAGAAGACGCGGGGACGAATTGGGCCTCCGGTAACCTCACTCACACAGCGAAACACATCATAGAGGCTGTTTAAAGCAGACTTTCTTAAAATAAAAAGTAAGTAGTTTTAGGAAACATACAAAGTAATAGCTATAATCTCACCAAATGATTAATACCTTAACAACAACAGTGACAGCCCTAAAAACAATATTTATGATGCATTGTACAAGAGTGCAACACTGGCTTATTGTTTCACGTTGTTGCAACCTGAGTTCGCTGCGTTTATTTATTGCTGTTTGTTACACCGCTGACCTGTAGTCTCGGAGAACAATAGGCTAAGATGTGGAGAAACATCGCTCAGGTTCACGCTAGAGAGATATTCTAAAGGTTTTATTAAACATTTAAGATAATAGGATTTACTGCAGCTGGTGTGACCGTAGAGAATAGAGAGCGGTGTACAGACACCAGTTTTACTATATTTTACACAAGCTAGAGCTATAGTGTGTACTGTATACTTTTAAGTTTGGAAGAGTTAAGCTTCGGCACGAATGGGTCGGCTCGACACGAGTGATACCACGGCCTAAGAAAAAAAACGGCATGAAACAACCACAGCGTTGTGTTTCGCCGTGTGAGTGAAGTTACCGGAGGCCCGATCCTTCTCTCTCTCCCCATCCCTCTCCAATACTTAAATATCCGAAACTCTAATCCCCAAAAAGTCAGCAACGCACTTGTAGTAACACTTTTGGTATTACGAGTGTATATGGGCGGCGCTGATTGCTTATCAGCAGGTATATACATATGCTCGTTAGCCCTCCTATGATATAAATAAAATACTACACTGCACATATGCGTCAATATCAATTATTAAATCACCACTGAACTTACGGCAAAGGAGAGCATCGTTAGAAAACCTGGACTTAATTTCTATTATGTATTTGAAATCGGCAATCCGCGAGCTCTGATGGCGATGGAGCAGCGAAGATGAATCTGCTTGTTTGGTTTCTACCCCATGAAAAACCTACTAATAATTTAACAACAGACGTACATATATTATGTCCATTCATATAATTTGAAAATTTGGTAACCAGACTCTATACAATTCTTTGACTCGTATGTCTACAGAGGATTTATGAGTGAAATATAATGGAAAACTCCTCAACAAACTTATGTACCATTGTTTCCTAAACCATCAATCTCTGACAGCGAGTTTCTGGAATAATCCCCTGTCTAACTTATACTACACAACTTTGAAAACAGACAGACAACCTACCTGAACTCAAATGACTAGCACTGATATTCGCATTTACACAAGAACAAATTGCGTGGTAGAAAACTATGGTAGAAGTTTTACAGAAGTCAGGGTCTGTTTTACAATTTCTGGATAGCAATTCTGTATATCTAGTACTAGTTTCCACCCGCAGCTTCGCACACGTATAAAAGTAATGTATCCTGGGATTTTAAAAACAGTAGCGCTTAAAACGATAGCTTTACTAAAATTAGCAAATCAGGTATAATTTATGTCAAGCACCAGCCTGGTCTGTAGCACTCAGGAACATTGTAGCTATCAGTAAAACAATTTTGGAAATCCGACTAGCGGTTCCGAAAGATTACCCCCCACATACAAACCAAATTTTACCTTTATAATTAGTACCTATAGATAGAACGTGATTCGTTTAAACCATGTGGTATATCCCCAAAACCCTAGTCCCCAAAAGGTCGGAAACGCACTCGTAACTCTTGCGGTAGTCCATCTATCTGCTCGTATATCCGTGCAGTCCTATTACATAAAAAGCCCTTAACAGATTAAACGTCATCATAACAAAAATATTCCTCACATCATCTCCAAAAATAAAAGCATTTTTCTAATCTATGGCTCTCGTTGTTTACACGGGTCCACAACGGACGGGAGGGACCCACTATCGTATTGTTCCCCAGGGCATTATACTCGGACCGGGATGGTATCTCGGCCCTATACTGAACAAACAAACAAACACAAATATATGCAATTCACATCAAAGGACGGGAATTTGCAAATATTTCCGAATCCCAGACATGTTTTTAGAGATAGTTTGTTTATTGAGACAATCGTGAATACTGTTATAACTATAAACCTTTTAAAAGGTACTTTTTTTGTGGGCAGAAACTTTCAAATGACTTCTGTCGCCGAGTGGGAGTGTCAGACTCTTACTGAATGAAACCCTCCCGTTCTTTCTCCAGCTCGAGGCCGTGGCCGCGGTGCCTATTAAGCTTGACCTGCTACCCTTACTGAAACCTTTTGATGTGTATGAAATATTTCTAATATTCAGTTGTGTTGTCTCCAGTTTTGGATACAACTTTTAAGTCGGTCTAAATATGATTACTTTGATTGATAGTGATAAGAAAAAAATACCCAACTTAGTTAATAATATTATGTAAGTAAGGAAAATTAAGAATATAAAACACATAGAGAGAGAGTTTACAAATAAATTTCGAATATATATCTAGCTGCACCTAGCGTAGCAGCGGCTTCATCTAGTTTTTCACATATAAATTGACGTGTAAAAGTGCCGTTTTATGTCCTATTTGCAAAAACAAATTCATTGTTTCATTGTAGCTACTCACATTTTTGTACAAGTCACACCTGAAATTTAAGAAAGAAAAATGATTATTTTATTAGAAACAGCAACACTGATAGATTATACCGATAAATTAAGTAAAATCCGCGTGAAATGAGGGTAGATGAATAAGGTCGTACCGTAATCCTAGCTTTACAAATTGAGGTCTCTCCAAAATAGAAATATCTTTAGGCAGGCTGGATTGTTGGAATATTTCTTCGATAACTGGATATTTTCTTTGGAAAACGTAGAATAGCTACTTAGTTTTGTCTGTGAGATAATTGATAACATTATATCCTTTCATTTCTGTTGTGTCATTGAGTTCAATGACGTGTCGTGTGCTTGAATACGGCAGTTTCCAACTAGTCAAATTCAATACATTTATGTAAATGTCAAAAACGATACTTTTCTATGAAATTTGTATCAAACACTGAGTTATGACGTCATAGCATTTTTTGCATCAAATTGAAAAACATAAATTCTTAAACATTTGGAAAAATAATCTAAAATTGAGTGTATCGATCGATCGATCAATAAAAATACAGTTATTTTTCAATGAGTATTTTATTATATTGAAAACGAATCAATTTATTTTTGACCTAGGAAACTACCTACCCAATTAGTTCTAAGATAGGGTGTTCAGGTGATTGTATTTGTATTTTTTACTAGATATAGAAGCGATTACTTTAATTGTGTCCAAGGTACAGCATCAAATTCAATCCTGAATAACAGACAGAGCAGATTCACTAACGCCATTTATGAAATTTTCCCTTTAGCATCATAATCATATGTATACCTAAATGGAACGAGAAGCCTATTCTGTATTTACCAAAGAACCCTAGTACTGGTAATTCGCTCTCCAAAACTATTCTGGGCGAAAGTTTTGACATTTCTCTTCCTGTCAACTGCACAGTTCTAAAGTCATGAATTGTACTTGACACCATTGTTGTCTCTCGCATCAAGTCACTGCCTACTACGCAAAATTCTAAAAGAAAAAACATGCAAAAGGAGAAAATCTTACGCTTTACGTCAAAACAACAACTAAAGAGGGCGCTCACGTAGATTTGTAGTGCCATTTTGATAAGTTTAGGTATTACTGTCCCGCGTTCGGATTACTTGAAAGCCGATTTGACCTGTTAGCGCCAGTTTTGATGTGTGATTCGTTGGTTTTACGAGTGTTTTAAGACGCATGAAATGTGGATATCAAACGTAGTATTTAATCATACTGTAATATACATGAAAATAGTTTTATGCCTTTGTTCACGTGAAATAGTGACTTCCAGCAGATTTTTGGTTTAAAAACTATTCTATGTCCTTTCTCGAGTTTAAAATTATGTCTTTACCAAATTTCACACAAATAGGTTCATTAGTTTAGGCGTGAAGAAAAGACAGACAGACAGACAGAGTTACTTTCGCATTTATAATATTACTTAGTTTGGATTTGGATTTAATGAAAATTATCAAAGTATGATGGACAATTATCGTTCGTAATTGCCATTCCTCGTTACAAAAGAGGATATCCTTCTTAAATGGTTTCTGGATCTCATGAACAATTTCCTGTTATTTGCAATACAGTCTGAAAGCTATACTTGTTCTAGATTTTTTTATTTCGTAATGCCTGCCGCATTTTCCCGCTATCACGCTTAGTATTTTCATCAATTGATTCTTAGCTACCTTAGAATCATTAGATTTGTAAATAACCATTCATAATTAGATAATTTAGCGATAGACACATAAAGAAACATAAAGAAAAATAAGAACCATAATACTTACCTATCGAATCTAAGTAAGCTGGTAACACATTTTGTCTGTGGTGTAAAAAAATCTAGGAATCTTCGTTATTGCCTGAATCAATTCTATGTATATTGTAACCGAAAATAAAATGAACATAAATTAAAAAACGCCGTAAATCAAATAAAACCAGATGAACTCGGATTTTATAATCCTTAAATCGTCGTTCAATTATTAAAAGCGTCCCATTCATGCCTACAGCGGTACATACATAGGCTGTATGAGTGTAGACTGCCGTAACTTGCATTTTTGAGCCGCCCGCATCGGTCGAGTTGAGTTCACTCCCCTTGCAAAAATCTCTCCATTGTTATGAAGCACTACTTGGTCATTTTTCCTGTCTGTCCGTTTGTTTGTCTGTCTGTCTGCGCGAATAATATTGGTTGTTTGGGTTACAATAGATTTCATAGGTATTAGTGTTATTAAGAGTAAATAGGTTGTATGGTATTTTCTTTATCATAATCGGAGTTTTTTAAAAGAACTTGTAGATTTGAAAAAAAAAAACTAATTTTATAGCACTAAAATTTAATTTACTTAGGAACACGAGTGGTTTTATGGTCGATATATTAATCAACATTGTTGTTGACGTTTGTCACTTTTTGACAGAAACTTATGGAGTATACCTATAAGAAAGAAATTATTATCGATTGTTAATGATCACAATCACAGAACATAATTCCTTTCAAACAAAATCCAGGTATCAGAGTTGTGTTTCGCCGTTTGAGTGAGGAATCCTTACCCTCCCCCAATCCTAAAATCTCTGAACCCCTAATCCTCAAAAAGTCGGCAACGCACACGTCACTCCTCTGTTGTTGCGGGTGTCCATGGGCGGCACTGATTGCTTACCATCAGGTAATCCGTAAGCTCGTTTGCACACATCACATAAAAAAATCAACGTAGAAGACATTCCATTAATATACTAACTTAGTTCTATCGGTTAGTCATTCCATCTACTACAAAAATCGCGATAAAATTCCAACCGTATCGGGTCACGTGAATAAACGAACATTGTTTTCAAATGTAAAACATAAGAAATAATTAACATAACTTCATTATCGCTCACTATCCGGCCGTCGAACCCGCACTGGTTATGCGGACTTAACACGACACAGTTCACTGAACTACCAACGAATATTATTGAAGAAAATCAATAAAGTTACCCTCTCTCGCCATTTTAACGGAAAATCTGTGTCTGTTAATGCCATTGTTGAATGAAAACTGATTTTATATGGTCGTTATTAATGTTAAAATTGCTTTTGAACATTTTGCTATGAAAGTATGTTCCGATCCAGGTTGCTTTTCATAACAATTTTGCCTGACTCAGTTGTCGGCATTTTAATTACGTACATACGTACGTTACATTTAATATTTAGTATTTTATCATTTCAAAGAACGTAATTATTTAAGTCTCTACTTCCATTATTACTTTTTTTATGGATAGGTCGGCAAACGAGCAAGCTGATTATCTGATGGCATGACATTCGCAACGACGGACTAGTTACGAGTGCGTTACCGACCGCTTACTCAATAACATTGTTTTTAATCATCTGTCTCTGATAATATATATCTATCAA
The DNA here is from genome assembly GCA_902829305.4 of Spodoptera exigua. Lineage (NCBI taxonomy): Eukaryota > Metazoa > Arthropoda > Insecta > Lepidoptera > Noctuidae > Spodoptera > Spodoptera exigua. Next base: position 898,066 of record LR824623.2, read on the forward strand.
ACATACGCACTGATGGTATATGTATGGTTTACTACCCAGATTTTCTGAAAAGAAACCCTGTAAAACTGTATAGAAATGTCATTTAAAAGAAGCAAGGCGCTCGCTACACTTGTAGCTAGACGTGGGAGGCTGTCGTCGTGCTGAGAGCCCTTAGAACCCCTTCAATGCTGCCCTGGAGCACTTTCTACAGACATTTACACTGCTTTCAACCGCTACACCCGGTTTAAACACGCTTTTTATACTCTGTGGCTGAAGAAATGGCGCGGTCGCAACCGCCATCTTGGATTTTATAGTTGCGTGTGTTGCAGTTTGCAATTTTACAAGATGCTAGCAAACGATGCTTGTGTTCAGAATCAATTTTCTAAATTAGTTTCAAGCAAACAATGAGATTTGTAAACTGTTAGGGTTATTCAATAATAAAGTCGAACCTAAACATTTAAAATTCCGATCAACTTCTCAATCCGATTCGCTATGAAACTCATTATTCAAGGCTCTCCGTAAACATCGTTGTTGTTTTAAACTCGGAACAAGCCCCGAACTGTTTCGAATCCCAACAACTTCCAATTACGGATTGAAAGTGTAACAAAATTCATAAAATGCCTCTCGAAAATAGTCTTGGGGTTCCTGTGTACTGATAAAACTTTTGCTTCAGTATCAGAGTACTTTCATCGGAAAATGACCCGAAAGATCGAATCTGCATTGTACCGTATCAAAAGATATAAAGTAACTCGTCTAAGGGTTGTAATCGCTCGTAATGTGCGTGGGGTGGCCAGTGTTGCGTAACAGCCTCTCAGTTTGGTCCACTCAGCCGAAGCCGAAGAACTCCTTAATCTTGGTTATTTGGTTGCTGGACGACTTAATTAGGGTTTCGGGAAAGTGTTTGGGAACCGTTTTATGGGAAGATTATAATTTTGATAGGCAGACTACAACGACCCATTCACGTACGGATATAAAGATAATTAATAGAGAAATAGAAAATAATGTTCAAAATGTTTCAATGTTTTTGAATTTCTACTCTTAGAATTTTCCTCTTCATGTCCAACTGATAGCACAACATTTTCGATTTAATCTCCAAATAAGTAGGTATAAATGAATATTGAAACTATAACACCGAATTAAAGTGTAGAAAAAGCGATTGGTGTTATTCAAGTCATGGTGTAGCTAACAGTAAAACTACTAACGATAAGAAAAGGTTACCGTTTCGACACGGACCTGTCAAGCCATTGCTCCTATTTCCCTAAGGGACTAACGGAGGTGAATGGCATACCCCGATTTCACAGTCCACCGGTTATTATGCATCAACGAATCCCAAAAGTTTCTTAACTCAAGACAACAATGAAATCTCCCAAGAATGCCTCGGGTTGCCTACGTGATGGGAAAACTAAGAAAGACATTACCTACTGTTGCCCTATTTTCTTCGTATCTAGGTGATCACACTGGCGTACAATGGTTTCTTTGGAAACATTACACGAACTCTATTGGCATACATTTATTATTTATTTGTAAATACAAAAAATAAGAAGATACGAATACGACGTAAAGGAACAACCACTAATAAAATTTAAAAAGCATGTTACAGAATTATTTTTGCGCAAGTGTAATTCAGTACAAGAATTTTTGGAAGGTAAGTTTTAATTTTTTTATGTAAAACATGCCCATTGTCGACTGTGGTAGAATGTACAAGGAACCTTAAAACTGTGTAACACCAAATAATTTGTACCTACATTCATTGCAAATAAAGACATCTATTCTATATTATTCCATTTGTTCAGAGAAAGCAGGATTGGTCAATCATTTTTGATCTAATTTTTTTAACAAAAACCTTGCCCCACACTAGTATTTTCTCCTGTGTTTTGGGTGCGTTTACAAACATACAATTTTTCATATACTGCATGTGATGTGAACGTGTGCTAGTGTTGAACATGAGCATGGGCATACCTTTTGTAAAGCAACTATGATGGCAAAAGTTACTGAGAAACAAAATAAATATTATAGAAAATGAAGTAGTCATCAAATGAATGGATAAAATAGTTGCAAAGCTGACCATCCGACATTTAATCTTCTTACGTACATCTCGTCGGGCGGGGCTATAGCAAAATGTTCTACCTTTTTATTTATGTCTGACTCTCAAAAGACATCTGTCTAAGTTTCTTGAGAACTTACTTTACTATAAATACATAAATATAAAACATCATTTCGATAATTTAAAGAATTTCTGAATGTCGTAATACCTATTTCAAAGATTTTTTTAGGAAAAAATACAAGTATACCTATACCGTATTTATGAGCTTATACAGAAATTTCTGCAGGTAACTGTTAAAAACGTAATAAACTAGATATTTCTTATCGCCACCTAAAAAAAACACAACGGATATGTAACCGAAAATAGGTATATACTTACTACGGAGAGCTTTATACAAACAGTTAAAGCCATCACACATGATACTTGACAGTCTCAATCATAAAGCCCACATCGATTTTATCTCAAAATCTCTTACGACCCCACACGATTCAGAAATCATCTAAATCTCCAGAAACCTCTGAACTGACATACAAACCACAGACCTCAACAGACTTGGTTCGTTAAACCCCGCGACAGATGACGGAGACGGCTTTTAGCGTGATTGGCTGGTCGCATTGTTTATATCAATGGCGGACAGACATGAAAACTAAAGCTCCTGTGGCACGATGAGGGATTGAAAAGGACTGCTGCTTTTGAACGGATCCTGTGAGGCTTTCAAAAGAAAAATTTTGTTAGTAAAAGGGATAATATCACAATACGTGTGTTACGGAAGGTACCTTCTGGTTTCATCCATCGAGTGCTCACTTTTCCAGCTTCCTAATGGATTACAAATATAATTCTGTGCCAAAAATATTCTACATTGTAGCATATACTTACAATAAATACTGTTTTCCAATATTGAGTTATCTAAACTACCATAATATGTTTTGCCACATAAAATATTCGTCTAGAAAACTTGGCAGACATTTTTACGCATAAAAATTCGAGATAACGACGCGTGCGGAACGTCTCCCGAAGGATATGACTGCAGACTACAACAAAATTCTGTTTTTACTATAATCCACACAAGGCAGAATACGTATATTTCCGCGCCAACGAATTTGTAAGCAACAGAGCGTGCTCTATGAACTGTCAAAATACGCGGGAAAATGTATCCTTGTTTTTTTTAAATAAAACGACGAGATCCCGACTCAGGTCAAATATTATATCAGCGTCTTTTTATGAAAAGCATTTACAAAAAAAATGTTAACTATTATTTTATATCAGCTATGAACGCAAAAATCCAGCTTTTAGAAAATCTGAAAGTTCTTAAATATAATGAGTTTAAAAATGCGATAACTTGTTACAAAAGGTACTTACTTAAGTTTCTAAGATAAGTACGAAAGCTTTATAAGCTGACGCAAGGAATTTCTAGACTCACGATAATCTTCTAGATAGCAATTCTTTTTGTGTTACAACAATAGAATGTTTAAGTCGTTGTTAAGTGCAGACTAGTGTACCTAAAATTCTTAAAGGATAAGTACTTCGGTAAATACATAAACTGTCACTTAAGAACTCGACATGAATATATGCCAAATTCAAATTATATTCGACACTGACTTTATGATCTGAATTCACAGTTGACAAATACGAAGACCGCCGTTATTGGATAGCTCCCCTAAAAAATTGATGACACTTAACTTTAAGGAGCGCCACAATAATTTTGTTCTAAGAAAAAATTGATAAAAATTGGATAAAATTTATCGTTTGAAGATTGCTTACTTTGTACATAGTATATTTTGTTTTTTAAATGTTCACATGTCAGGGTATCTACATTTCAGGCTGATGTATGCCATGTATCAAAATCGGTGCGGTGGCTGGCAAACTGGCTGCCGAGCAAAGTGTCGCGGGTTCGATTCCCGTACGAAACAACTCTTTGTGTGATTCAGAAATTGTTGTTCCGGGTCTGGGTGTCATGTGTATGTGAAATTGTTAGGTAGTCTAGACAGCCAGCCAGCTAGTGAGTCGTGGACAGCCACGACTCAGGAGGAAATCTTAGTGTAAACAACGTTAATCATAAAAAAAAATTAAACCACCCCAAGCATCTACACTACACAGATCTGTGTTAACTTAATCTAAAACTATTAAAATACATATTTTCGAGCATTACCAATATTATTGTTTCACTTCGTTTGAATCCGCCGTTTAAAGTTTAAGCGAAGGAGCACTAAACAAATCATAAAATCACTGAGAAATCTCAACCATAAATTATTCACACCTCTTTCTTCACACATTCAGCCTAAAAAAAGAACTATCAAAACGTCCATTGTTGAGTCAGGTCAGTAACTCAAGGGCCTGGTTACTGTCATTTGCCCACTAGGAATAACGCGCGCTTTCCTGTGCCTGCTACCGGCCTATATTTAGACGACTAATTATTAACAAGGTGCGTTTAGTTTATGGTAAACTGTGGTGAGATGTGTGGCCCTGGGCATTAAGCTGTGTATACAACAGACATTGTTGGAAAGTAAATATTTAGAGATCATTCAGTGATTTTTCTCCTCGGTGTCCGATTTAACAAATAAGTTTTTAACAATTACTTTCCTAGATTGTTACATAAAGAAGCCCTTCACACTTCGCTGTGATATCTCGGATATAGACATTCCTCGTTTTTCCACTGTCTCAGCACCTTGAAGACAACAATATTGCTAACTTTAGCATCTAAAGACGATTTTATATTTAATATTTACTTAAGTCTTGTCCTTTTGAATGCAATATGTAAAATTTATGTAATATGTCGGCAAACGGGCAGACGGATTACCTGATGGTAAGCACTCAGGGCCGCCTATGGACACCCGCAGCGGAGGAGTTACGAGTGCGTTACCGACCTTTTAGGAATTAGGGTTTTGGAGGCTAAGGGATTGGGGAGGGATCGGGGGAGGGGATAGATTGGGCCTCCGGTAACCTCACTCACATGGCGAACACACAACGCTGTGGTTATTTCACGCCGGTTTTCTGTGAGGCCGTGGTATCACTACCGTCGAGCCGATCCATTCGTGCCGAAGCTTAACTCTTCCACGCTTACTTACATTGAACAAAATTAAAAATATCTCACACTATGCAAAAATTGGTAAGACTTTTAAGAATCACTTGTTTCGGTCTTGGTTCGGTTCTCTTTTTGGTTTCAAAATACTTCTTTAACCAATATCAAGAAAAGCTGCAAGAACTTTAACAAATTTAAAATTGGAATCTCCCTCCAAATTGGCAGATTTATCCGCAATATAACTGGATGTTCTAGAATGTACTACATATAAATTATCCGCATATAAGGTATTTAGTATGCAGTTGGCATCCCCCGAGGTTGGTCGCGCGTGATGAGAATGCTCAATTATTATATTAATTTCCTATCGAAGTATTAGATAAGTCAAATGGAATTTATCTGATTTGATTTTTTTGCACCTCTGGCTGGCGCTCAGTAGGAATTCAATTGCGGCCTTAAAATGTTTTTGTTCACCATTATGAATCTTGCTATGATAATTATGATTAGATTGCTTTACTATAATTATATGTAACATCCAAGGGCGTCCACTGTTTTCGAGTGAGGGCGAGCCAAGATTCGGCGCGATGGACCGGCTCAATTGGAGTCTTACCATGGCCTTGCAGAATTTATCGGCGTGAAAGAACGCCTAGGTTGTGAATGACGTTACCGGAGGCCCAATCCTTCGAACGAAAAACTCTGAAAACTCTTAAAACTAATTAATTATCTATCTCGTCCATCATGGACTAAATAAGAGACTCAAGACTTCTATGAAAGTTAAAAGAAGCTCAATAACAATGATTTTGTCCCCAGCGCCGTCTCACCCAGAAGTACAGCATCGCAGTAGGGGTCCCGACGCTGGTGATCAGAGGTCGTCACGTAAGGGATGCTCTCCTGGACGATGCGCTGGGAGAGAAGTTCCCCTGGCCCCCTCCACCTCTAACTGAAGTCTTGAGAGGAGTACAGCTGCAGGGAGATGGGGAGAGCCGACTCTATGAGCAGCTGCCAGCTAATGCTGTCAGGGTGTTCTATTTTGCGGCGCATTGGGTGAGTAGAAGGGAATTTTATAAAAGAAAAACTGGTATTTTACGGGTGGCCGGGTAATTTCAAATGACTGTATTACTAAGTAGGTTAACCTTGACTGACCTTCAGCCAAACACGTCAGTGACATTCCTGTTGTAACATTTTAAGGATATTGATTATTTAATTAAGCAAATAGGTACTTTAATTTTGATGATGGTCATAACTATGCTATGCCGCAAGACGTCTTCTGCTGGACAAAGGCCTCCCTCTTAGTTTTCCACGCCGAACGACGAGACCCCACTCGTATCCATTGGCTCCCCGCGACTCTGAAGGTCTGTCCAAACTACGTCTTCCGGTCCGTAGTCGCCACTCGAGCACTTTTCTGACCCATCGCCCTTCTTTAGTCCGTCAAGCGATGTGGCCTGCCTATTGCAACTTCAGCTTGCAGATTTTTATTTCAAGTGTCTGAACGTCGTGGTGGCCCGGAGGGTAAGGCGCCCGCTTCTCATGCATGAGTTCGAAACCTGGCAAGTACCAATGTGACTTTTTCCGAAAGTACATAATGTACTTTCCACGATTATTTAGACACCACTGACATACGGTGAAGGAAATCATCGTGACGAAACCTGGACATAAAATTTCTAATCTTGGTGATTTATTCTCAAACCTTCTCCGTGTGGGAAGAGGCCTTTGCTCAGCAGTGGGCACTTATAGGCTGATGACGATGATACAACAAAAAATCTGCTTATCACCACATAATACTTACAATTCCATTTCCGCAGTGTCCACCATGCCGGTCGTTCTCCCCGAGCCTGTGCGCGGCGCTGGCGGCGGTGCGCAAGCGTCGCACCAAGTACGCCAACACGCAGCTTATACTCGTCTCCAGTGACAGGTATGATACTTAGCAGATCAAAGTAAAAAGTGAAAACTTTATATTTTATTTTTTTAAGTAACTGTTGAGAGATTTTCTTGAAAACTAGCTTCTCTCGCGCGGTTTCACTGGCTCTTCGGCTCCTACTGATCGTTGCGCGATGTTTATAACCTAAAGACTTCCTCGATCAATGGACTATATAACGAACACAAAAAGAATTGTTTAGTTCGAACCAGAAGTTCCGGAGATCTGCGCGTTCAAACAAATGAACTCTTCAGCTTGATTAGTATATTGAAAAGAATGAATGACTCACGTGAATTAGGTATCTGAGAAAAGTTCTACTAGTTTCAAATCACAACGGGACTCTTATTCATGAGCAGCATTAGCGTCGCGGTGAGGTCACACAGCTGGCTGCTAGTAGAGCTTTTAGAGAAAACTTAATCGCTTTGGCAACAAAAGATATGGTGAAAATGAAATCAAATTCATTTGTAATACTTACATTCTAAGCAAATAAAAATTTCTTATTCTATTCTATTCTTATTCTGTATTTCAGTGTCAAAATAATTAAATCTCTAATGTAGCCAAGTGATTTTTATAGCTGGATATTACGATTACTTATCAGAAAACTTCTAAAAAAAACATATTTTCTGTATTGTCTCCAATCAAGTCCATTCCATTTCACCGAACACCGCATCTACCGTTCGCGCCAAAACACATTTTCACAATTCTTCTTTAACTCGACAATTTGTTCGAAATATTATTTCGTATCATTGAATTTTATTGTTTTACAAAATTTGGGGCAGAGCGTGTTCATTTTGGCTTTATTTATTATTCTCCGTTTCATTCGTGTACAAGTGCGATCACAAAACAAAGATGGCGGTGTGTTCCTTCAATTTAGAGCTCCTAATGAGTCTATTTGAGTTAGTCTTCAATTGTTTGATGCCATTTATATCCCTTTGTTCATCTCTCAGATTAATAGAGATAGTTATGAAGAAGGATCAATAGCGTCAAGTGTGATAGTGGAAAATAGTAATATTTTGAAATAGTATCGAAACTTAACACTTTGGAACGAGCAAATAGTTTCACTACATGTCACGCTTCAGACTGTCACGCATAAAGTTAAACCTTTTGATATATATTTTTTTGACTGACGTCCAAATGTGCCTATTGTGGGCTACATGAAATAAACGATTTTATTTCATTGATTTGATCTGATTTGTAGCAATGGCGTATTTCCAAATGCTTTTTTAAAATTAAATTCTATAAACAATAATAGATCCTCTCTATTGTGTGACTCGTTACTGAAACAGAAAATATGTTCTTTTATTACGCATTTTCATTTTATTTGCAACACACCTTTCAGGTGGTAGGTATATTATGATTTCATTACCATGAAACACGTAACGAAAGCACCTAATGAAAGGTGATGCCAATCAATAAAATTAATTACACTAATACGACCACCCAATAACAGAAGACATAAAAAAAAATGGCGGTTAAGTTTACATTAAAAATATTTTTCATAAATGGAATAGAATATGCCACGTCATTGCCAGCACAAAAAAGTACTTACCTACCTAAGTAAGTAATTCAGTTGGCGCGTTTGATATTTTCCTTACCTTTATCTTTTCTTTTTTTTTCTTTTACTCGCTAAGCGACGACTTCCTTTGATGGCAATTGGAATATTTTAATTAAATTATGGAATCTTTCTCCCATTTGTATCGTTATATCGAGTAAGGAATTAATTTTTATAATAAAAATTTTCTCAGAAATACATTTCTGTTCAGGAAATTAATTTATTAAAATAAATGTAATGAGCGTTGAGGTGGGTAGGTATATCTACATAATTACTTATACATACATAATAAAGTGTTTCTAGAGTAAAATAACACTTCAGTACAAGAAGGAAAATTACAACTCTTTGAGACCAACTGATTTAAAACGATACAAATACTATTCCAAACGTGATATTTGATTCTGAAAAGGGGTCAGAAGCTACATAAAATAACATTAAAACAAATCTGATTAACATTGAATGTAATCCAAACAATAATATTATAAATGAGAAATTAACTCTGTCTGTCCGTCTCTCTTTACTTCACGCCTAAACTACTAAACCTATTTGTGTGAAATTTGGTACAGACTTAGTTTGGAACTCGAGCCACGCAAACAAAGTCGCGGGCAAAGGATATTTCAAAATAATTAAGGGAAAATACAAGCTTAGCTTAGGATTATTGAAAAAAATAAATGATCGGAAAGAGTATAAGTTTCCCGTTATCCTTGCAAGTTTAATCTTTGCATTATGTGCTTAATTCAGTTCTATTTACGTTCCTTCCACCTCCAGAGAGAATATACAAACATGTTGGTGTTATTTACTGAAATAAGACAGTTTGCATGCTGAATAATAAATGCCGTCTCGTCCCGGTTGCTCTCGACTTAAAACCCAGGGTTGCTAGCGTCTACATTCTGCCAGTTTTATCACAAAAGGAAATCCCTCCATTGGTTACCATGCATGATATATTAAGACATTGATGTTTTTAGGGCTAGCAAAATATAATCGCAAAATATGTCTGGATCAATGTTTACAAAGACTAGCCTTTAGTTACCACGTTCATCACTACGTAAGTAGTATTAAACAAAGTCGCTTTCTGTGTTCCTCCATCCATATGTAAGTATGCTTAAATCTTTAAAACTAGATAACAGATTTTGATGCGGTTTTGTCAATCACAAAAATCATCATAAATTTGATAATATGTATCAAATCTAGTAGTATTAGGAGTGTTCATGGGCGGCACCATTTGCTTACCATCAGGTAATCCGTCGTCGGCTCGTTTGAAGACTATTGACAAAAAACATACGTCTTCCTATCCTTGTCTTTTCCAATACGAATACTGTGATTGCCGTATGCCGTTCCACAACAGCCATTTGTATTCCTTCTTTCTTCTTTCTCCCCTTATCACCTGACATCTTTGATTTACTGCCTAATTTCACTTACCATCCAAGCAACCATTATTAAAAAAAAATTCATCATTTTCTTTTTTAGCGGATATTTCTCCATTATTACACCAAAATATGTACGCAAAATGGCCGCGGACGTAGCATCCCTCGTCCGGTGCACCATTCATAGCTAGGGATAGTGTCGTTATATCAAATTGAATCTGTTCACTCGATCGATAGCAACTTTTTTAAACACGAAACTTCTCGATCGCTTTACAAATTGATAACTTATACAATACCTGAGTGAGACTAAATTTTCAGTCAATTTTTGTTGCAAAGAAAAAAGTGGACGGAGAATTTTTTCCAGCTCGTGTTTAAAACTTCTTTTGGGATGGGTATTCTTAAGCAACAGTGGTGGGTTTAATTAATGGACTAATGAATATTTTACTGACTCTGGTCACCGGTCTTTGTATAGCAAGGAAAATGGAAAAGTTTTAAGTGTAGGAGAGCTAGTGCTTCGGCACAAATGGGTCCGCTAAACCATAGTCTCATGTCCTCACACAAAATTGGCATGAAACAACCACAGCGCTATGTTGCACTGAGCGATTGAGGTTACCAGATTCTTATTTTCGCCCCGATCCCTAAATCTCCGACCCCCTATACCCCAAAAGGCTGGCAACGCACTCGTAACTCCTCCGGAGTTGCGTTTAGCCATGGGCGGCATCGATCGCTTACCATCAGGTAATCCGTGATGCTCGTTTGCCGTCTTATCATAATAAAATATGTTTGGCATTGGTTATAGGACAAACTCACCACAACCTCCCGAAACCGCTACAAATCGGGGTACGATGGGGTTGCCATAGCCTTTTGGTTATAAGAGCCATAACAATGAGGTCAATAAGAAGAATTTTTGATTACAAAAATAAAGATTATTAAAGATTGGAAAAGGGATTTGGATGTTTCCAAATCCGTTCTCCAATAAAACCACTCCACATAGGTACAATGAAATAGGTAAAGCTTCAGTTACAAGTAGAAAGTTCGAGAAGTAATTAAAATTCAGGTCGGTTCGGACGACGCGACTGGCAATTCTGAAATTGTTCACAGACCCTTACCTGAGTTTTAAATCACTTGGTTTTATGCCCTTTTAGACCCGTAAGTTGAATTAATTAGAGAGAATATTCATTATTATAAATTGTTTCATTGCTTTTATGTAAATCGGATTTGTTAAATCCAAGTTGTGGGCGAAAGCGCGATTGGCCAAAGATTTTATTTCAGACCAGAGATCCATGCAAAAGTGTTTGTAATTTGTTATTCTTATATGTATTAGGTAGAAAGCATCAGTTATAGGTATTTATCAATTATTGTCAAAGTCAAAATCATTTATTTCAACTAGACCCATACAGGCACTTTGAACGTCAAACAAAAAACAAAATTTAAAAGTCATCTACTCTGGCTTCTGGAAATATACAAACGCAGTACACCATCGAGGCATTCCCAACTGTATCCACGGCACATTATTATCGAACACGCAGAGCGTTAAGCTTAAGATTTGAAAATAAGTATCACATAGATATAGCAAAAATGTTAACTATTTCGCCCCTTATCAAGATTCTGACTCCTGACCCCTCTATTTGAACTAAGGTACTTTCCCCTCAAGGAAATAACAAACAAAGTTTTTGCCTTACAAAAGAAAAGTACGTACTCGAAAATCTGCACTATAGGCACAGTAACCTACATCCCTTGGCAAGCTTCCAAATAGGCGCGAGATCATAAACCAGGGACATCCATAATTAAACACTATATTTTTTTTAACTTACGCCAGAGTAACTACCTGGTTTAAAATAAGAACTTTACCTAATCTACTAAGTCGCATTCCATTTTCCAATTTTAAAAAATGACTTTTAAACTTATTCAAATTATTACAACAAAAAAAAACGCCCAAAAATACAATTTCCCGCCGAAAAAAACTGTACGACCAAATTAAATTCCAGTCTTTATGCACAAGCAGCATTCTGGAGATTTTAATTTTAAACTTCGAATGTGGCGCGTCGTTGGTTGATTACTGACATCGAATATTTTACTTCGAATGTGCAGACATGTCAGTTTTTAGCTCTTCTTTAGTTAAATCTATTTGGAACTGGATCTCATTATATCGTCAAAGGGGTGTGATCGTGTCGCGTTTGTGAATCACGAACTCTTTGATCTTAGTGAGATGTCATTACGCACGTGCAACATGCACAGCGTATGCTAAAGATGTAACATTTAAAGATTAGTGTGCATTTCGAAAAATAAAGACTAAAGTCTGGGAATGGGTTCTGGAAAATAATATCGTGTTAGTTTGGTTCTAACACTTGAACACACTAGCAGCTTAGAAAGCTGATGCGTGCGTATTATATATTATATATATTATTATATATCTTTGTTATACTTACTTATTTTTTTATTTTTTTTTTTATTAAAACGTTGCCCCACTTTAGGGTTTTGTACTGTGTTGTGGGTGCGTTTCAAAACATACACATGACACCCAGACCCGAAACAACAATTTGTGGATCACACAAAGTGTTGTTCCGTGCGGGAATCGAACCCGCGACACGTTGCACGGCAGCCAGTTGCCCAGCCACCGCACCAACCGTGCAGTCATTATAAATTATTGTGGAACTAACCACTTAAAATTATGTTTAACTTTCAGCAAAAAATATGACACACATTTCAAACTCAGAACCTATTCCTTATTTGAAGTTTTTTTTTTTGTAATAGTACCTACCTACGATAAACATTTTGACGAATTACCTGATGGTAAATAGTATCCACCGCCAATGGACATCCGGAACACCAGAGGTGTTTCGATTGCGGTTGCCGGCCTTTAGGGGATTAGGGTTTCAGAGGTTTCGGGATTGGTAAAGGGAGATAATGACTTAACCTCCAGTAATCCTGCTCATACAACGAAGCACAACGCTGTGGTTTCACGTCGGTTTTCTGTAAGATCATGGTATCACTCCAGTCGAGCCGGCCCATGCCGAAGCATGGCTCTCCCACACTTATAATCTGTGTGTTTCTGCTAAACAGATCAGACGTGTTTCCAAATTTTAATAAGCACAGAACATCCACCATAAACAATTCAATTGTTTTAAGTACAAATAGTTCAAATTTAAAAATAAAGAGACATTCATCCCGTTCAGTCTAGATTTTTTTTTTAATTACTTATCTTTACTGCTGGCTTAAAGGACTCGTATCCAGGCCATAAACTCCAAAAAAAAAAAAAAATATCTTTACTGCCTAGTCTCTGGTCTAAGCGGGTGTTCATTAGTCCCCTCAAAGGCACGCGATAGTCGTGTCATGATTGTACCACGCTCCGTCGGACCACAGACAGCTTTGATCTTCTGTGAAGTCACTTCACTATGCATGTGACAGTTTTGTTTTTTTAATTCTAATCCTGACAAGTTGTCAAGCTCCGGTTGGCGGTAACGTTATGTTAGTTGTTATTCATAGAAACTTTCAGTTCAGTTTAAAATTTTCAGTTAATTTTTGTTACCTTAGTTTAATATTTAATGTTACTGAGAGCCTAGATTACTGAAATGTTTTTTTTTTCACGCAACAAAAATAAGAAAATTAAAAATAATAATAATAAAATAACTTTTATTTTTGTTATTGTATTCGTCTTTTTGTTATTGTTAAATACAGTATTTTTCTAGCTTATCTACATATTTTTTTTCGTCTTTTTTTTGCTTACCTACCTACATTTAGCCCTCTTAAATGGCTCATAGTTTAGCAGCAGTCAGTGGACAATTGCGGGTTGTAGTCGTAAACGATATACATAAAACCACCCGTGAATACTTATTTTATGTATATCTCTAACAACAATAAAAATATTTAGTGTTTTCGTGTTAGTTAAACGGCCGAAACCCGGATTTGCTCACTACAATAATACGGTTGTTGTGTGTGAGTTTCCCTACAAAGAACTCTTACTAACCTATTTTCTGTTTAAAGATAATAGCCATTTGTCTAACACCGTCCCGGGGGAAATAAAGGTGATGTAAGGACCCGGTCCAAATAAATACAAAGTAATATACTTTCACAAAATGTACTTCACCTAAGGGAAATGAATTACTTTCGAAGATCAATAGACCTTTTTTGGAAATAGGCAAATAATTGATGTACCTAAGTGTGCCCTTTTGTAAAGGTTAAGGTCATCTTGAATATAACTTTTGTTTTAGCCGTAGACATTAGTTTGATTTAAGTTAGAAAAAGTGTGGGAGAGCCATGCTTCGGCACGAATGGGTCGGCTCGACCGGAGTGATACCACGGCCTCGCAGAAGACCGCGGTGAAACAACCACAGCGTTGTGTTTCACCGTGTGAGTGAGGTTACCGGAGGCCCAATCCTTCCCCGCCCCCAATCCCTCCTCAATCCCTAAATCTCCAAATCCCTAATTCCTAAAAGGTAGGCAACGCACTCGTAACTCCAACAGATGAGTTGGATAAGCATAAGCACAGCTTCTTTTTGTTGGCACTATGCTCTTTGCACTGTTGATAGAAATTGCACAATAATTGCGAATATTCGGCAGGAACTCTGCCCTCCCCCAGTGCAAGCTCGGAGGGTGGATGACGTCACAGACGCCAGTCGCGACAGGTAGCCAGACAGGGAATAATGGAAGGGGTGCGTTAGGGCTGTCGAAGTATGGATCGATACCAAATTTTACAAAGAATTTTAGAAGTTTACATAATATTTCTGGCCTTTCAAGATCTGAAGATAGTTTTGAAGACAAACGTATTTATTCTCTTAGGGATTGTTGAATTAGTGTTTGCCTTGATATTGCTCTGAAGCTTTCTTCAAGATGCTGTCCCACTTTTTTTAATTCCGTATTACTTACGAGTATTTTTAGAACGATCCAAATATATGCTAAATAAGGGAGTTTTGTTTTAAGAAAAAATAAGCCACCTAGTTCACAATGATAAAAAATTTTGTACGAGTAACCAGTTACAAAAATTGAAAGATTGGCGCACAACAGCCACATACCATCTGAAGTCCTAAATAGTAGATAATTCGTCCAAATTAATCGCTTTGTTTCGACCCCTGTGACAGCCCTAATTAATAGGGTTGTCCGTGCGTCGGTTATTAAGCACATAGATAGGAAGCAGCTACGTACAGGCAGCCCTGTTATTTTGTGTGGTCGCTGCAGAATTTGGGAGAAATTTCGAGAAGACATTTTTGATAGTATTTGATGATACTCTATTAAATAAACCGTTAATTAAAGGATACTTTTTTACAGGGTCCGTTAAATTTTAGTATACTTATTCTTAAAACGTATTTTTAGGAAGAAGAAAACAATGCTGCCTATGTATTCTCTTCTTATTATAAGCAACTTAAAATATAGAATATAATTAGATAATTATAGCAGAATACTGCCGCCAACGTTATCTTAAAATCATCACGAAAAACTTGTCCTTAAACCAATTTTTATTTCGTTAGAAAAAAAATGATTACCTCGTAAAACCACTTTATCTCAAAATGGCTGACACAAAGTTTACAGAGCCTTTCTACCACTGAAAAGATAATTTTCGCATAAAAGTGAATGCTTGTAATAAACTCCAAGGGGTTTCGAAGTCTGGGGACCTTTTTTAAAAAGTTTTCGAGAGCTCAGATGTTTTAAGCTTCAGTTTAATTAAACTCAAGCTATTTCTGCATAAAAATACACCATGTATTTTATTATGGATGCCAGTCAATAAATTACATTTCTTATTTTGAATGTATTTTTTCCAAAAAGGTACAAGGCGATAAATAATAGCCTGAAAAAAAAAGCTGTTTACAATTTACTCAAATACGATTCCTATAAGAAGCGCATTACAACCTATTCATAAAATATCTGATATATATCCAAACAAAATCCCTTCCCAACATTCGAAAGTGCATTTACGAAGCATATTCTCACAAATCTTTATTACATTTTCCATCATGCGAACTCATTGCATTGGCATAATAAGCCAGCATCTGCTTGCATTAAAAAAAAACAACAAACGTCAACGTCGCGTCAATGAAAAGGAGGGAATTTTGCGCGGGAAGTGCGTTACAGGCATCAACATGGCGACGAGGCCTCCCTCTACTGCTCTGTTATCGGCTTAATTTAATTGCGTAGCCCGTGCCATTTTGAATGGCTTTCCGCCACCGCTTCTCTTGTTTGTGTTGTAAATGGAATTTGTTATACTTAAATACGTATACTTACTTCAATGTAGCGGTAGCGATGGAGCATTTTGTTTTGATGTGAATTAAAAACATTGTAGGTTTATGGATTTCTTAAACAAAATGATAACAAATAAAGCTGCCTAACTAATTAATTAGAAACAAATTTTCCGTTTGTGTGAATAATAAACTATCAAAGGCCGAGAACTTTTGGAAAATTTGAAAAGGGACATCAATGCAATACTACCAGTGCAATATACTACTCTACTTTAAGGAACACAATACTAACAATGTTCAGCATGATAGTTGCAACAAGCTAGATTTTAAATTGTAATAATGGTGTTAGTATACGGGAAACCATTAGCGAATAACACAACTCATTCTCATCCACTGAATTTAAAGACCACAAACTACGCACCCAGCCAATTCAGTAGGTACAGTTTCCTAATAAAGTGTACCTTTTTAAAGGCCCAAGGGTCTTGTCCGAAATTGTTTTAAAAAAACTCCACTCATATCCACATACAACTAAGATTTATTAAAAATAAGGATATGTTCACGTGAATGAACTGAAAAAAAAGCTCATGTAGGTAAGTCACTAAGTCAAGCTTAAGAGTAAGTTGAACTCATATTACTTACATTAATTTAGTACAATTAATTTAGTATATTTCATGATATACTACTACATATATAACTCAATAAAAAAATTTAAAATATTGACATAAACTATTTGAATTACTGAATCATTAAGAAAAAAAATAAGTTGAAGAAAACGATGGATCAGTGTCAATCAGAATTCGCAACATCACATAAGTTCTAGTACCACAGAGACAACAAGTAAAACTCGCCTACTCGAAGAATGTCGATGACAATCGTTTCACAGTGACTGCACTCAGTTTCCAAACACTACTCCAGATAAGAATTCTCATCGCACTTGTATTGTGCATTCTTTGCAATTTTCTCTCTAGTAAACACGACATCTAGTGTAAAGAAAAAGAAAAAGCCATGACGTTTATAATGGGTAAGTGAGAAATGGAATTAATAGTTTCTAGTTTTTGTTGTAGTTGAAAAATCTGTCGTTCATCTATAGATGGGTTGTTTTTATAAAGTTTAAAATTGTCTTAAATCTAATACATAACCGATCGAATTTTTTTTTCAAAATGGTCCGCCATTTATCGGACAGATAATAATTATAATCATAGCCACGTGATTAAATCTTTTCATTAGTAACAGACCAATGTATCTCTGCATTCAGCCACTGAACAAATCCTCGCAGCAATGATCCCGCTTAGTTCTTAATTAAAACTGGATTGTAAGAACAAACAAATCTAAATTAAACGTTAACGGTGAGTGTATCCTTTAGAGATTTATTATATCTATCAAACGATGTAATAAACTCAACGCTCAACGGTTTATGCCCCATTTCTTAGTGTGAAATTGTGTTGCTAGATTTGACGTAATTTATAGATACCAGACATCTAAAGTGATACGTAACTTCTAAATTTGGGTAAACTCTATACAGGGATTGGGCCTCCGGTAACCTCACTCACACGGGAAAACACAACGCTATGGATGTTTCACGCCGGTTTTCTGCGAGGCCGTGGTATCACTCCGGTCGAGCCGACCCATTCAGGTCGAAGCACGGCTTTCCTACACTTACTTGACTGTCATGACATGAAAATTAAAAAAAAAAAGTTTCTCTTTATTTATTTTATAAAGCTTCGAACGTTTTTATTGACGGGGGCAACACTGTTTTGTATTGTGTTGCCATTATTTGGGGTACAGCCCTCATTACAAAACGCTGCGGGCTCGAGCAACCGAAGCTGCTTGATAAAAACCTTCCGCACAATTTTGTAGTATCAAATAAATTTTGCGTAAAACGGAGGGGCTTTTTATTTTATTTACGTTAGCTTTGTGGTTTTAAAACTAAAGAAAAAATTCAAACAGAACTATTCCCTTAATTTTGACTCAGAGTTTGTTCGTTGTTTTGCAGACACATTTTATATTAAGTACTGTTAATAAAATGAGCATTTAATTTTATCCATATACTTGGATGCATAGATATAGAAAAAAAAATGATCAGGATGGTTTTTATGTTTCAACATTTCACTCTAAGTGACTACGTATGTAGATCTAAAGAAATTATTGCTACAAAACAGGTCCGTTACAAAAAACACTATAGCGTCTATTTTCCAAAACTAACACCGTATAACTTTTGACAACAATGTATTGGCGCTATCTACACCAAATTTCTTACCCTTAAACTCAGGCCCACACGGCAAATTACATTAAACCAGGGCCCTTTAGATTTATCGCGGGCCCAGGCTCTAATAAAGCCAGGATGCTTATTATTCCCGGGTAACCCGTTCCGGGGATACCCGATTCCGGTATAACGCCGATTACCCGCCTGTGGGGTACTGATAAACCACCCCAACCAATAAAATGGAAGTTGAGAAGGGCCATGTTGGGCACTGCACTAATTGGCTTTAGAATCAGATGCTGGGCGCTATCAGGACCTAATATAGATTAGAAACCATCGGGTGTATGAACATAGTAAAGTTTCTGAGGGGTATGTCCACTAAAGGCCAGTCAAAGTAGAACTTTTGTTGTTTAACTTGCAAGTTTATGAATGTAAAATAGAGAAGTGATCAAACAAGGCATGGCAGTTACAAACTGAAGGATAATTTCGTTTCAATTTATTGACGATATTCGTTTCAATTTTAAGGTACGATGGGACAAAAGTGAGGAAAATGTCAGCCATTTTAAAAAGAAGTTGTTCCTATTTCTAGTTGAAGAGACGTATAACTCGATTGAAGACTTTTTAAATGATACAAAAATTATGACGAATTTAATTTTCTTTGACATTTTTAATAATTAATAATGAAATTCAATTACTTTACTTTATTACTCATGACATTTTTCAAGTGCTTCATTTATTTTATCCTAGAATTTATTCATTATGATAGTAAGATAACCAACCCGCTAATATTATATTTCTATTTGTATGCCGATTATTGGTCGAACATACAGATCAGCCAAAATATATAAATAACACCTTTTTGTATTGTGTTCACAAATGAAGTTTGATTTGATTTGACTATATTAAAGCCCTATAATGAATAAAACAATAGGTAGGTCACTTAATTACCTTGCTAGTACCATCTCTAGATAATAATATGAGTACTCAACTCATGGTGTCAATTCATTCTTAGTAGAATGTTAATATACACTTTGATTTGTAGAAACTCCTAGAAATTCTGAGCATACACCACATACCTATATATGCTTGGATAAAGCCCACATTGGCACATAAGTGTATTGTTTATGAGCATGGAGCCTAACGCAAACTTTTCAAAATTCATATTCTAATAAGAATAGCAGCTATTTACCCCATAAATGAAATCGCACGACTATGAAAAATACTGTTTCTCAAAAACAAAAGACATTATTTACCTATTTACTTACTCAAGCTTATTCCGTATCCCTCCAATATCCTCATAAAAAAGTCCACGATGGAAGTCGATCTAAATTGTAAACATTTTACGCTTTACACCGATTTAGTTTTCTCCCCTATCTGTGTAGTTTCCCTTGCCTTGAACGTTATCACAGTTTGATGGCATTACCTCCTCCATCGCCCCCTCATGGTAGTTCATAGCCATAATCCCTACGCCATACCCGAGGAAATCAAATTCTATGGTTGCGCTGACGTGCCCAGAGCTGTGTTAAGGGAAAGATAATAGCCATTTGTCTAACACCGTCCCGGGGGAAATAAAGGTGATGTAAGGACCCGGTCAAATAAATACAAAGTAATACACTTTCACAAAATGTACTTCACCTAAGGGAAATGAATTACTTTCGAAGATCAATAGACCTTTTTTGGAAATAGGCAAATAATAGATGTACCCTTTTGTAAAGGTTAAGGTCATCTTGAATATTACTTTTGTTTTAGCCGTAGGCATTAGTGTTTAATTTAAGTTAGAAAAAGTGTGGGAGAGCCATGCTTCGGCACGAATGGGTCGGCTCGACCGGAGTGATACCACGGCCTCACAGAAAACTGGCGTAAAATAACCGCAGCGTTGTGTTTCGCCGTGTGAGTGAGGTTACCGGAGGCCCAATCCTTCCCCTCCCCCAATCCCTCCTAAATCCCTAAATCTCCAGATCCCTAATCTCTAAAAGGTCGGCAACGCACTCGTAACTCCTCCGTTGCGAGGGTCCATGGGCGGCGCTGATTGCTTACCATCAGGTAATCCGTCTGCTCGTTTGCCGACCTATTAAATAAAAAAAACTCCATTTAGCTACAATATTTGATGTATAAACGTGCAAAACCAAGCATAAAAACATTCATCTAGCAAATCCGCTTAACCAGACCCAGATACTTTTTACGACCATTGGCGACACGCCAAGCTATCATAGATATGTTCCTGTTTTACCTGACTACACTATCAACTACCCTCATTATAAAAACCCTCTAGGTAAGCTTTTTATGTATCTATAATATACGCTTAGATTGAGAAAATAATTCCTAAACAAAGTAAATATTACTTATAGGACTGATTTTTCAATGGTTATATAAAAGTTAAATAATTATGATGCTGTCGCGTCAAAATGTTTGTTTAGGACAGTGACAGCAACAATTTTATTCCTCAGATAACATTTAGCTTGCCATAAAATAAAAAAAAAAAAAAAAAAAAAACATTTAGCTGGCTATTAAAAAATCAGCTTGCAAATTCCTCTACAATTGTATGCCTAACAAGAGTAATTAGAAAATACGGCTCGTATTACAGCAATTATGAACGTGAAATACAACAATTAATTGCCAGGTAACGAACATTGGCATTGGATATCTAACCACCACTAACCCCGCAAACCGCTGCCAATTTGGGCTGATATCATATTCATACGATGTTGCCATTTTATGGCCACGCCACGTACAAACTATATTGGCTGTCTTCTTTTTACGACTCATACGTTGAAAAGATTTTTAGCAAGAATAGTCTAGAACTTTTAGGCAAAATGTAAATCATTTGCGTTGACTATCAACCTTTATTTTTCTTGTATGATGTTTATCTATACCTACTGTTTTTTATGATAAACGTGTCGTCAATCGAAAAATAAGTATGGCAGAGCCATGCTTCGGCACGAATAGGTCGACTGAAGTGATACCACGGCCTCACAGAAAACCGACGTAAAACAGCTCCAGCGTTGTGTTTCACCGCGTGTGTGAGGTTAGTGGAGACCAATCCTTCCGCAATCCCAAAATCCCCGAAAGGTCGGAAACGCACTCGTAACTCCTCCTTTGTTGCGGGTGTGCATGGGCGGCGCTGATTGCTTAACATCAAGTAATTCGCTTGCGCGTTTGCCGACCTATCACATAAAAAAACTTAAAATACCTGCCCACAGACAAGCGACATAGAGTTGAGATTCAAGAATTCAGTAGGGTGATGTGTAAGGTTCTGTAGCCACTTTCCAGCCCCCCACAATATCTTCGAATTATGCGAAACCGTATCCTAAGTTATAAGTTTGTAACCCAACCCTCATAACTTACCCTTATGCAATATTAATAAAATACATAAATACACACGCGCGTAAAATATTGAATTATGATTTACAAACGGTGTTGCCAGTAGTATTAAATCTAAAGTAGGCAGAAACGGTAATAACGTTGCGTTATACGTTTTATTTGTTCTTTACTTGGCGCCCTTCCGACTCGATGTAATGTACTGCGAAATATAAAACATAGGGTTGTGTTTTACGGGCTATAAAAACGTAGCATGTTTTTTCTCGTTTTACTTCCCTCTAAATAAATACCAATTCAGATTAATTTATTACTTCCATAAGGCTTCTTTTCTATTAAAAAAGGAACCTTAAAAATTAATCTAAAACTTTCCATAGATATGCTAATATTTTCTGTCATGAAAAGAAGTTTCTACACAATGTCCTATTTGTTATGCTTATTTTTGTCGGGTGTCATGGCGCCGAAACGTAATGGCGCGCAAGTGAGTTATGGCGGGAAAGAATCGTTGAGATGTAGCAAAAGAATATGGCTTACTCATATAACTGGATAGATACTGTTGCAAATAAACTAAATTTTTCTTGGAAGCGATATTTGATATAAAATACGGTCATATTGGTAAAGATCAATATGTACTTAAACCGTATTTTTGTGTTGTGTATATTACGCTTTCTTTAATAGTTTTATATTCGTTCATCGAAGTAAATAACAAAGAATATCTACCTTACTAGGTATTACTTTTTCGCCATAGGAATCTTTTTGGTTTGCTTTTTTAATAATAGGTAAGAAGCTTTTTTTTTCAGAAAACGTTACGTTACGTCGAACGACGTCGCGACGCGCACATAAATAAGAGTTCCGTTATGACTTGAAATTGGTTGAGCTATTCTCAGTTAATTCACGAGAGTAAGCCGTTATTTCTATTAATTTATTATATCTTTAAGTACTATTCTAAGCTAATAGGACAAAACAGGAACCGACATAAATACTAGAATAACGATGATAATGTTGGTACCTAAGTGCCCTCAGATAGTCCAATACACTTATTTGTGTCATCATTTATCGAAAATCTTCCTCCACTTTAACACTTTTATAATTTCACTATCTTTTAATGCCAAATCTTGAAACAATAGCAAGGCTATCTGTGAAGTCCTAGCTTCGCAGCTTTCAGATCACGACGATAAGCCTCAAGGGTCATCAGGAAGTCGTTTGTCTCTGTGTGTCAACTAAACTTTTTACATTAAACTCAAATGGTAACTACAAAACTTGTGACATTAGACGTTTAATTTCAACAGCCTGTTGTAAATGTGTTTTGTTTTAATAACTTGTCTTTATGAGTTGATGATTTATGTGACTAAATATCTTGTACTTGCGAGTAAGAACTTCATTTTGATTATAAATGACAGGTTATTGTAAAGTAATTTAAGTCGTCGTGGTGGATTAAGGTTAAGGCGCCCACTTTGAAAAGCAACATGAGGGTGCGGTTCCGAAGCCTGGCAAGTACCATTGTGACTTTTTCCGAGGTGTATGTACTTTCTATGATTATTTGGACACCACTGACACTCGGTCAAGGAAAACATCGTGAGGAAATCTGGACTTATAATTTCTAATTATAAGTTTGAAATCGCCAATCCGCCTTGAGCAAGCTTGGTGAGTAGGTAATGCGAAAACCTTCTTCGTGTGAGAAGAGGCCTCTGCTGAGCAGTGGGCACTTATAGGCCGATTATGTTATGAGTTGAATTGTAAAAAGTAAAGAACTGTTCTACAAAAAATATTCTAGATAATTAATTACTGGAGGGAACAAACTGAAAAACATTCTAAAATAATAATTAATACATCGTGACAGAAGGATAAATTACGTAAAATAAAACTAAGCAATGTTTTCTTGCGATAATTAATTCAGTTTAATTTAAAAAAATCCAGCTACCACGGTTGTAGAAGCTCAGCTCTATTAGCGCCCTTACCTCAATAAGCAGCTTACTTTCGCCACCCTTTAAAAAGTACGATGACAGAAGTCACCCGCTGTCAACGTCATAATAATTACGTGACGTAATTTGGTCGTAAAAAAGTAATTTAGTCGCTTGCTGAGAAGTTATGGCGAAGAAGGTTTATCATGTTTGTCTCTAACTATCTTAATTTATTTGTATGACTGTTGAAATTATTTATTTAGTGACAGTTTGTTATTTCTCATGTAGGTTAATTTACACTTTTAAGATTTGACTAAATAAGTAGCTATCTAGTTATTAACAGACTAAGGGAAAATATTTCCTGGCAACTATAAGCTTTCGTTGTCGTTGTCCATACATATTATTTTTTTTATAATGATTTTACTGGGATCTTAATCTATTTTTGTTCTGGTAGGTACTATTGTATATCATTTATTCAAATATTATACTCGTTAAAAATCACATAGGTGTGTTATTTTTAACGAGTTTTGTCAAAAACCAAAGCTCACCCAACTCCAATAAAAATATAATCCCAATATTTTATAATCCCAGCCAATAAAAATCCCACTTATCCCGGGATTTGTGTACCGGGCCCATCACTATGGGATATAAAGTTGTGTCGTAAAAAAGCAATTTGATCGTTCCCGCCTTCACCGACAGTGGAAGCTTGTGTAATTTATTGTTGCTCTGGAAAAACTTGATATTCGCGAGAACACTATTATTTATATTATATGTACCTATATACTAACGGTAGGTTCTTTTTTTCTCGCCCTCTTTCACCCTAACCACAGGCGTTAGAGTGTCCTCTTAGCAAAGTATTGTTAAGGACCATGTAGCTTTTTCTGCGTTTAATATGATACTTGAGATAATGTGACAGAAGAATATTTTACTTTTCAATTTTATTGAATAACAAAGCTTTTCGTTTTTCCCTCGTATAGGTAAAGATCAAAGAGTGATAAGGAATGTAATTAATGTATTTTTAGAAATTCTAACATCTTTATGGTTGTCCTTCTAAATTAGTTAGTTAATCAACTAATAAACTCTAACTAAATATAATAAACTTAGACAAAATATTCGACTAAATAAAGGTGCCTGTAACGTCAAATTAAAAAAAATACTACGTTTTTAACGGACAAACGCATTTAACTAAGACAAATTATAAGACTAAGAGAATTCGCATTTAATCTTAAACAAAAAAAGGACAACTACGACCTTTTCGAAAAAAAAGCATTCAACCTAAGACAAAATATTCGAATAAGGAAAGTGCCTGGAATCTTAAATTAAAAAAGAAAATACTACGTAAGTAGGTATCCTTTTCGAAAAAACAAATCTGTTCATTAAAGGCTCGCTTTTATGCCAATTTGTGGGTCACAACAAAAGTAAATAATGTACCACTGTCCCGCATAAATCACTTTCGGCAAACGACGCAGAGAAAATTTTGCCCGTTAGTGCCAAATACAAGTACCTTCTCATTGTAAATAATCATGGCAATCAAGAGCGTAAATCGCAACTACTGAGGGTTGTTAATGAATGTAACACGAGGGCGATGACCTATCGGGTAAATATGTAGTTCCTAGAGTACCTAACCAATTATTACGGCGATAGGACCTTGAGGAAAAGGATTCCATATATTTTAAACAGTTTGCCCGAGTTCATTAAAAATGAACCCAATAAAGTTAAATTAAAAAAAAATATTTGAAAACCCATCTACTGAAAAAGCTCCCTTAATTGGTTATAGATTGAACACTCCTAATTTAAGTTTTTTAGTTATAAGTAAAATTATAGTGATTTCACAGTCAAACTGTGAATACAGTTTTGTGGGACTATTTATATTTCATAAGTCCAATGTAATGTGTTTAATAAAAAAATAATAAAAAAATAATAAGACCAAGTTAGTAGTTTTATTAATCACTAAAGCAAGGCAAAATAACTAGAAAATGTAATGTGTAAACAGCAATCTCGTCCTAATCCGTATTCATTGCAAGTTAGTCCGGGATTGGCAAACACAATCCCGGGGCCGGAACTAGAGAATAACAATTTATTTATGTTGCAATCAACTTCCTTACGGGAACGGCGGCGGAGGAACACGCGCCGCACTATTTTCTCGAGTAATTTATGTGTTGGTATATTTTTGGAAGTATTGTTATGTAGGTAACAACAGATGAATAAAATGCTTTGATTTATTTCATTACTGGTAGCCCTTATCTCCTTTCTATTAGAAGATCTACTGTCTAAAATTATTAAGACGCCACTGACATACGGTGAAGGTAAATATCATTTGGAAACCTAGACTAATAACTTCTAATTATAAGTTTTAAATCGCTAATATGTAATCAACGCAAACGCAACAGATAATTGGCACGGCGTTTGGACTCCAATTATGCCCAAATAATATTTATGACAAAGGGCCCACCTCTCATATTAATTAAGCCATGGAATACAACTTATAGAATTTCTATCCTGGGCTTCTTAAGCATCTCGGCGTTATAAGCAGGAGAAGGAGCAGAAGTTTTGAGTCACAGTTCAGATTCTGACACTCCCCTTCGTCTCACCCAGGATGATTTACCCTCCTCAAAAACAAGTCTCTCCAAGCTTCTTCCTACCCTTTTAGAGCTTAAAAAAGACGCATACTCAGCTACAATTAACAGAGTAACTGCTAAGACCGGTCTATAAATTAAAATTAACATCGTATAAATAATAACTTTCACATTTAAGTCGTAAACAGTAAATATAACTTTTACTATCGGAAATCGTAAAGGAGAATGTATCCATATAAACCCAGGTGGTATTATCGTAAAATAAATGGCCGCCATCTAATTTATTACGCAAAGGTGCTAAATTGAGATATAGATAAATCTTAATTTGGGTAATTAAAATAATTTGACGATGACTGCTGCGTGAGTAAGGTGCGATTAAGGAATTCTAGGAGATAATGAAGGTTCCAAGGACAAAGGTACTTAATTTTTCTAATGTGTTAATTATTATAAAGAAGGTACCTACATTAAAATTATAAAAGACATTTTCCATAGAAGTTTCGTTAGTATCCAGATAAAAAGATAATGATGATGTTGATATAATATGTATTTCACGACAATTTGTTTTGTACATTAAAAAAAATGAACTCAACTCATTTAATCTAACAATAAGTGAATCTAGTCTATATCTAGATATCTTTTCTTTTTTTTGCTTTTACATAGGCGATAGGTACAAAATATATACAGGAGCTCTCGACTACATAGGCGCTTACGTTATTTCTCCTATCCTATTCATACAGCATTTGCAACATAAAATTCTGCAGTACCCTCTGAAATCATACCTATTTTTCCTTATTTCCAGGAGTGAGCAATCCTACAACCGCACAGTGCAATCAGTTTCCTCAGTGGGCGCCCTCTCGGTGCCCTGGTCAGCAACAGATGCCCGGCTCACCATGCCGGCAGCTCTGGGCGTCGCTGGCATACCCGCCCTCGTCATCACGGACTCTGCTGGCAAGATCCTCACTGCTAATGGAAGACAACATCTGTCTGCTGATCCGCTTGGCTTTGTGAGTAGATTTTCTATTAGATTTGTATACTTAAATGGATTTTAATCTGCACCATTAAAACCGTTATATGACAGACTACTACTGGTCTACTGGTCCACTGGTCAAAATCATTTCTCGGTTTTAAAAGGGGTCAGAGACAAAATAACTTTCGATGCCATTTACAATTTTAAGCTTCATTTTTGAATCTTCGCTCTACAACCAGAGCCAAACATGGATGTCAAACATCACTCAAATCTTTTAAAATTTATAGACAGCTGGTACCAATTTTTGGGAGATTTTGTTACCGCATAAAGATTCGTTCCGTACTAATAACTTTGTTTTACTTTACATTATGGAAAGAATAGGGTGTAATGATAAATTGGATAATGATCACTATTTGCCGGAGTCGAAGACCCGAGTGGATAGGTTGCTTATGGGTGGGCATGCTCCATCGTAGGTCGCCTTATCGTTGACCAACAGGAGTGATATCGACAAAATGTCTTTAAAAAAAAAGGTACTATTTTTTCTCCGATTAATCTCAATTCCTTCTATTCACAGAACTTCCCATGGGCCCAGCGACCAGTCTCTGTGCTGACAGAGCAAGCGTTGTTGAAAATGGCACGACACCCTGCCGTCGTACTGTTTATAGGTAAGATAAAGCATTCAAAACTTATATCATTTTACCAATCAAATTTTCCTAATCGTAAGTAAAAAAGCCAATTAGACTAGCAGGTTGATTAGTTCACCCTTTTGCGGGTCGTAAAGCAAATGGTTCCCTATTCAGGGTAATCTCCTTATCTCCAAGTTGCCCCTGAAATCTTTTAATTTTTTGGGCAGGACACCGACTTGCGAAGTTGCGACACGTGTTGTGATACTAAAGCTTCACTAAAAAGCAAAGTAAGGTTGAATTCAGAAACCAACTCCTTTTGGGAGTCAGTCAAAAAACGTGTTCACTCACTAAACCAGAATTCCTCTCCTTCCAGATGACGAGGACTCGGAAATAGAATTCGCTGAATCCGTAATCACACCATCAGCTGAATCTTACTACGAGGAGTGCAGCATACAGTTCCCAGGGTTCTGTCCTTACCAGAACTCCTCAGATGATGAGACCATGGACTTTGATTACCCGACATCCAGACACTCGAGGCTGAAGAAGAAGCCGTTCAAACATGTCATGTTTTACATCGGGATTGATGGCACCGATAGCGCGGATATGTTGCGGGAGCATATAGGTCTCGACGATGCAGTTCCCCTCCTCACGTCCATAGACTTTCCTAAGCAGCGTATGGTGACCATGAAGTATGGTGACGAAATTACCACAGATTCGGTACAGAATTTCGTCGACGCCTACCTCAGTGGAAATGCTGATTTCAAGCCCTTGAAACCATACAGCGAAAAGTGTTAGACTTTTGCAAGATACATCATACATAAATGTTTATAAACTTTTTTTTTGCTTATTGTGGTGGCATTCAAAGAAGGAATCCTATCCATCGACCTTTCTCAGTCTGTCTTTCTTGCAACTGTTCGTTATTAACAGTTCATTGCATGCAGTAAAGTCTGAAAAATAATAAAATATTGATCTCGATTAACTCCCCTCTTTTTCAATGCACACGTCAAGTCTTAGGAAGAAATTGTCTTCAAAAGAAAATTGTACTAAAATATATCATCTGGCATGTAAAAATTATTATACTTCAATGAAATACAAACATAAAGCCACTGTACTGAAAAACTGACACCTCAAATAATTGATCGAATCGAACGTATTTTTTCAATTTGCGATTACCGATTCGCGAATCGAGCAAAGCCCCTACTGTAATGCTAGGTTTTCTCTGTGTGTATATAGCACGGTCATAATAGAACATCGTACAGAAATAGACCTATCTCGCACATTACTATTAACAAAAAGCGAAAAATATAAGGGGCATTATTTTTTTTTATTTGTCCATTTATTTATTTCAGGCATCGAAGGTCCATATAAACATATACAATACTATATTTAGGTGTACTCAACCGCCTCTAATTGAATAAAAAGCGTGGTGTTACAAGATTAAAATTAAATCATTTGTTGTTTCAGTATTATTTCCATAGTTCTCGTTTAGAATTTGTAATATTTTACTGTTTTTGTAGGACCAGTAGCGATTAGATATTATGTATTGTTAGTAAAATAGTAAGAAACCTAAGTTTTGAACTCTTGTCATTGATAACGACAAAAGTTTGTTGATGGACATCTGACGGAAACAGTGTCGAGCATATTTTCGCTGTACGCCCGATGCATTAGGTATTAGGTAACTCATCATTGATAAGGTGTGAAATATTGAATATTTTATTGTGTACTAACTTCTGCTAACGGTTTCGTGATTGATAAAATGTAGCCTTAATCATCTACCTACATACCAAATTTCAAACAAATCGGTCCATACAGATTTGCGTGAAAGAATAACGAGTGTACATTTTATGTGTGGGAGAGCCATGCTTTGGCACGAATGGGTCCCCAAGACCCTAATCTCAAAAAGGCCGGCAACGGACTCGTAGTCGTAACTCGTCCGTAATGTTTCATTTTTATTTTTAAACTGTTTTCCAAAAGAATAACTTTACAAATCTATTCGAATGAATTTTGTCGCTATCATTGATGAGATTTTCGACCCTGGATGAAATGTAGACATAATTATTTACATACATTATTGTAATATTGTTATAGATTATAGGCAATAGGTATTGAGATACTGTTTTGATGAACTATTAGATTAGATGAATTATATAGCTAACATTTTCAAAGTTACATCAGGTTTGCATTCTAAAAAAAAATTATTTTTTTTCATTATGTAGATAATAAATCTGCTTTTGATACAGGATGTAGCTCTTTATTCAAATTGTAATATGTTCTGATTTTTACCGAATAAAATAAATGAAATAGATATTATTGTATAGTGTTTTATTTACGTATTTTTTGCGATAAAGATGTATGTCTGTATACATATGTCAACTAAGATTAAGATTTGAAAAAATACAAATGAGTGTGGGAGAGCCATGCTTTGGCACGAATTGGTCGGGTCGACCGGAGTGATACCACTGCCTCATAGAAAACTGGCGTGAAACAACAAAAGCGTTGTTTCGCCGTATGAGTGAGGTGGCCGGAGGCGTCTTTGACCTCCCCTAATTTCCAAATCCCCAAAAGGTCGGCAACGCACTTGTAACTCCAACGTTGCTGCAGTGGGTGTCTATATGCAGCGCTCATTATTTACCATTATACCATTAGTTAATCCGTCTGCTCGTGTGCCGACCTATTACCAAAAAAGATACCTTCTAAATCAGGTAGGTAATCACACAAAATGAAAATGTGAGAAACGAATGTGAGTTTTTTTATGAGTACCTACATTTTCTTTTGAAGATTGAATTTTTCTTTGAATTTTTTTTTGAAGATACGTCTCCATATTTTTTATTTAGATATTTGACGACAATTATCTATCGTCACTGTCAAAGCTTCTGGGAGTTTAGTCCCTGTCATTTCATAGAATATAAAATAAAATTATATTTGTAGGTACTTACTATGATGTATAATACGTCATTGGGTACTTAACATATTTTATTTTTAATCCGAAGAACAAACAGCAAGGCTGTCCCGCTCATAATGGTGCAAAATAGGCCTGTGCTACTGTATGTAAATTCCGCTGTTAGCGCAAAGCGCTAGTGTAGGTACCGGTCGCTATTGATGTCCACGACGACATCGAATGTCAACTTCAAACAACGAACAAATCAACTATCAGTCACTTAATTTTGTTTATTTTGAGTACAAGTGCCAGTTCGTTCCTTATTTGATAATCACTTAGGGATCTTTTCGCTACCTTGCGCCTGTGTTCGAGGTTTTGAAGTTGAGCAACCACTAGCGCATCGTCGTTGATGAGCCTCAAAGAGAATACAAGACCTACGTTAATGATGATGAGCCTCTTGGCCAAAGAGTATGTAACCACTACGTTTACTCTTGGCCCTTGGCACGCCTCTCAATTTTTTCCAAAGTTTCTAGCTAACTTATGTATGTCAAAATCTGTGACATGCGATACTAGCGCTTTACGGCAACGAGTAAAACCTAGTAGCAAGAGACGAGTAGTGTAGGCCATCCGTTGTCTAGCAGTTTGTTGAATTCAGATGTTATAATTTTTTTTTATTCTAATACCTAATTTTGATGCTTAGTCGACAATCGACGGTAATGCCTGATTTCATGGGGGATGACAGTGGGTTCATGATTTTTTTACTAAAACTGGCAATAAAAATGTATTAGAAGCCAAAAGCAGAATACATCATCAGATCTCACTTCATTCTAAAATTTAAATAAGACAAAATAAAAAAATACAATATAGTACGAAATCGCAAATAAAAATCTACCTGTGAAAAATAGATGAATCCTAAAATTTTTAAACATAAAGTAATAAAATATATCTGTAAAATACGTATTTATATTTTTTATGTAACACCAAACATTTAATATAATTATGTAAGAAAGTAAAATAAAAAAATAAAAGCCACCGTTAAAATTTATGCAAAAAGCCTAGGTTCCATTCTGGTGCTATGCTGCCACAACCACAACTGTGCCTTAAAAAAGTTTACATTGACGCCGAAACCATAGCCGCCATTATTGTGAAATATTTGTTCAAAATAAATTTCACGTGCTCTCAATCGATTACGGCCCTTAATTAGTAATTAAATTCGTTTAAAACCACAAATCATGGCTGACAACGATGATCTTCTGGACTACGAAGATGAAGAGCAGGCAGATCAGCAGACCGCTGATGGGGCTACAGAAGCGGCGCCAAAGAAAGAGGTTAAGGGATCGTACGTATCCATTCACAGTTCTGGATTCAGGGATTTCCTGTTAAAACCCGAGATATTGCGCGCCATTGTCGACTGTGGTTTCGAGCATCCATCAGAGGTACAACATGAATGTATTCCACAAGCTGTCCTTGGAATGGATATCCTGTGTCAAGCCAAGTCCGGCATGGGAAAAACCGCCGTTTTTGTTTTGGCGACGCTACAACAGCTAGAACCGTCAGAAAATCATGTATACGTACTCGTTATGTGCCACACAAGGGAATTAGCTTTCCAAATTAGCAAGGAATACGAGCGGTTCTCTAAATACATGGCCGGCGTCAGAGTATCGGTGTTTTTCGGTGGAATGCCCGTACAAAAGGACGAAGAAGTTCTCAAAACTGCATGCCCTCATATCGTCGTTGGTACACCTGGCAGAATTCTGGCTTTAGTGAACAGCAAGAAACTGAACTTGAAACATTTAAAACACTTTATACTTGATGAATGTGACAAGATGTTGGAATCTCTAGACATGAGACGCGACGTCCAAGAGATATTCAGAAACACTCCCCACGGTAAGCAAGTGATGATGTTCTCTGCCACATTGAGCAAAGAGATCAGGCCGGTTTGCAAGAAATTCATGCAGGACCCCATGGAAGTGTATGTAGATGATGAAGCCAAGCTGACATTGCATGGTTTGCAGCAGCACTATGTGAGACTCAAGGAAAATGAGAAGAACAAAAAGCTGTTTGAGTTGCTGGATGTGTTGGAATTCAACCAAGTAGTAATATTTGTCAAGTCTGTGCAGCGCTGTATAGCTTTAGCTCAGCTGCTGACAGACCAGAACTTCCCCGCTATTGGTATACACAGGAATATGACTCAAGATGAGCGTCTGTCACGTTATCAACAATTCAAGGAGTTCCAGAAGAGGATTCTAGTCGCCACCAACTTGTTTGGTAGAGGAATGGATATTGAAAGAGTAAATATTGTGTTCAACTATGATATGCCTGAAGACTCTGACACCTACCTTCACCGTGTGGCTCGTGCTGGCCGATTTGGTACCAAAGGGCTAGCTATTACAATGGTATCGGATGAAAATGATGCCAAGATCCTCAATGAAGTTCAAGATCGCTTTGATGTCAACATTACAGAGTTGCCGGAAGAGATTGAGCTCTCAACTTACATAGAAGGTCGATAAGATGAATGTTCCATTCCCCGAAAACAGTGTGAATACTTTCTGAATGTCCTGTAACCTGTACCATATTGACGTAATAGTGCAGAACACAGTTTGATTTATAAGATATACAATTATCATTTACATATACATTTTTTTGACATGGTGATGGACATTTGGAAAGTAATGTTTTGTCAACACAAGTTGTGTGTTTCAATTTATTTTAATAAGTAATGTTCACTTTTCTGGAGTGTGGTGTTTTGTGTGGTTTCTTGAAACACAGCTCATATCCAGACAATTAAGTAACTCTAGGTTAAAGATTAATTAAAATAACATTTGATATTGTGATAAATTGGCTTTTATTTTTTCTTTTACAAAACTCAGTATTGTTTCTGTCATTACAATTCAAGACTCGTGAGAGATTCATTGCGAAACAGAATGTTAGATCGCTTTTCCCTGTAGTGGTAACATGAGCCCATGCAACTCAAACAAAACAATCAACTTGACTGTATGGTTGACGCTGTAGCTGGTTCATCGCAATGTGTCGCGGGTTCGATTCACATACATAAAATTTTTGTGTAATCTACAAATAAATTATTGTTGTTCCTGGTCCGGTTGCACTGAACTGAACGCACTAAAAAACTAAACCAGTGGTTTGCTCATTTTATATGTGTAGCGTAACATCACGCATTGTTTTCAGAGAGATAGGCAGGAAGGGCTATCCTATGTAGGTGGTGAGTACCTAGTGACTGAAAATATTCCTCATCATAGCGTAAGCTAAATCAAAACGGTGCTGCGTTTAGTCTGCTCATTAGTTGGGCCAATCAAAGCTCACGTCATTGACTACTTGATCGTGATCGTGATAACTTAAAACACGAGTTGTTTTAAGTAGTTCCCACGTAATGAGAAAGGTCAAAGTGAAGGTTCACATATCAAATAAAACACTTCTATATAGACCATGGGATCTCAGCATACACAAGCTCTTTTCCAGTACATATTTCGGGCTAGACGCTGCCGAGAAGATAACAGACATTGGCCTTCATAATAATATGATCTCAAGAAGCGGTTAGCAAACAAAACAACACATAAAACAATTATCACTTTAGTACTTTACTGGTATTCCACTAATGTTAGGATATTTCAGTAAAATGACAACATTGGAGCAGTAAAATTTTATTGGCTTACTTATTATCTTGCACCTATGTTACATTATTTTATGCTTTTGCTATCGGGAAAAAATTCTCTGTAGGTACCTATTTGTATTTTTATTGAAGATAGGTACATAGGTACTGCCTACCAATAAAGGATAATAATTTACATTATATCGTCATTGGTACTACCCTATCGGAAGCAGAAGTAAGTACCGTAACTAATAATACCTACTTGTAGTAAATAAATCCGAGTAAACAGGCTAAAATTACGTGTAAAAACGATAGGTAATGAAGAGACGCTCGAGAAATAAAATTATTGCAAGTTACAATTTCGTTTTCAGATAGCCTTACTTGATAGGATTAAAAGAAAGGACTTTTAAAATGCTAAAGTATTCCATGCACTATGTAGGTACCTACTCTCAAAAATAGATACTTAACACTCAAAATTATTACCATATTATTATTTCACCAATGGTCAATGAAGGTCATGTCCTTACTGCGTCTTCCTAACAAAATAAATGAAACAAACTAGGTATTTCTTAGTAAAAAATATTTATTTCTTTTTTTAGAACATGTTAGGTAACAAACTTAATAGCACCTATATTCTATACCTATAACGATAGGTTCAAAAACTACAATAATATTGATTTGGTTCATTTTATTCGAGTTTTTAGGAAACCTAGGTGGCCTAAACATAGTTATTATAGGTATTGTGTTAAAAACTACAATATGACGATGTTGTCAAAGATACAATATTGATACAATTTCTGAGTTTCGCTACTCAATTTATCCTTTATTTTACGCCGTGAAGGTATTTAAATCATACAAAAACATGTCCCAATATTGTAGTTGTAGCAAAAAATCGTGTTCTGTAGATATCATGAATCATTGTTTATACATCATATGCAAATAACTACCTGCAAATTCCTACTTTAATTATGTAAACATTTGGAATGATAACAGGCCAATTCTAACATGTTCAATAACAAAATAAAGTAATAGGTAAGTTTAAATATTATTATGAAGTACATAAAAATACAACATGCTGAATTGGTAGGTACCTTATTAATAAAAAAATCTTTCACCATATAACAATAAAATTGACATTATATACTAAAACATGATACATGTAACTTGAGCAAATATAGATTGGATAATATAATAATATTTCACTTAATTACAGTGTTAAGTTTTTTTGCTTACTATAGATTGCCATGCACCATGTATACCCACAATAAACCTTATTCATCAGTTAATTTCATTTCCTAAGTGCACAGCCTTTTTAGGATTGTAAAACATTTTCTCATGAGTAAAGTGAGTGATCAAATCCAGTGCCCATTTTGGCTGGTCTCCAGGCACCATGTGTCCCGCATTCCTCACCAGAATCTCCACCAGTTTACCAGCTTCCTTCACATAGCCAGCAACTTCTCCATCCACCTTCCAGACATACCTTTTTGCAGTTTTATAATCTTCTGCTCCAGTAAAGTTTAAGTTTTTGAGGTAGTTTTCAGTTAAAGGATAGGCCACAATGATGTCTAACTGTCCATTATAGATGACCACATAGTAATGATCTAACAGCTCTGATATCCATGGAGCTACTGACTTCATGACATCCTGCTTTAGATGCTTTTCCACTTCAGTCCCATTGTGGAAAGGCAAGTCTCCAACATGTATCATTTTCCGGACAGCAGACTTTTGCAACATTGGTCCGAAATCTTCAAACTGAGTGTAGTCCTTTGTGTGTAAGAAGTTGAAGTAGAAATTGAAGCCAGTCAGGTTTGTGAATATGCTCTTACCGTTAATCATGTCACCATTCAACAGAGTATCAAATGTGGCAAAGGCATCATCCCATTTTCCTTGTCTGATAAAGTTCTTTGTTTTGTTTTCATATTCTTCAAATAGTTTGGCTCCATTTGAATCTATGAGACCTATTTGGTACAAATATTTGCCATACACCAATTGATGTTCTGGATCACTTAGACCATTGCCAATAGCAATTCCCTTCATGTTTATTTTTAGCTTAGCTGATGGGTTCTTTTTATGAATAGTGTATGCTAGCGCAGGGACATACTTCCCTCCATAAGACTCACCAGTTACGAAGAATTTATTCTTCTGAAGTTCTGGGAACAGTTGGAAGAACTGTATCAGCGTGGAGTACAACTGCTCACCAACCTGTGTCTCGTCTGTACAGTACCCTCTACTGTCATTTGTAAAGCTGAACCCTGTACCCACAGGATTATCGATGTATATAATGTGGTGGCTCACAGCCCAGTTATACTTCCTTCTCTCGAACTTATTGCGACGCACTCTTATGGGCCCATTCTCCGTGAACAGACCATACAAAGAAGTAGCACCAGGTCCGCCCTGCAGCCACACTATTACGGGGGCGTTTGTGTTGTTCGGTATCATGGCAGGGAAGTACCAGAAAAATTGGTTAGAGTCGTACTGCTTGTTCACGGTGAAATATCCAGCGTAACTCTTGATACGAAGACTCTCCGTGAAGGGTACGCGAGCCAAGCGCCTGCCTTCTTCAATTTTCCCGCTCTCGACGTACGGGGTGAGGAACAGAGGCTTGCCTGCATCACCTCCATCACGTTCACCGAGGTTCAATTTTGGATACCGATGAAAGAAACCCTCGGCATGAAAAACAAGTTGAAAAATTAACAGAGCCCACAGTGCTCGCGCCATCTCGACCCGAATACTGACCTAATTAATTAGTGAGCTTCACCTTTTTATCATGCTAGTCAATAGTCATTGGCGGCTAATAATAATGTTGTTTTTAGCCGGCTTATCGAAATTTAGTTTTTTTTTTTCAATACACCCACAGACTATCGACAATGACAATCCAAATCGAGTGTGGCGAATTAATAGGAATTAATATATTTTACATGTGTGTGCGTTAAACGATGCAAAAAAAATACATTCAATTCAATATACGTATATATTTATTAAATATAATGAAAAAAAAGAAACTTAAAGTTATATAGAGAGTATCGTATACTGTAAACCTAATCTATTCTGTGAACTATGATTCTTTATATGCAGACATCGTTAATTTAGTTATAAATTATGAAAATTGAAAGCAGTTCCATGATTTTCCAGCGATGCAAAATGATACATAAAATATGTATATTTCTTACAGTTCATGAAGTGGCAGAAGAAAAATAAAACTTTTATGAAATCTTTCAGTTGAGTTAAACCATCATATTTTTACGTTCCGAAGGACGTTTGTTTTGAATTTTCAAGTTCAAGCTTGTCAAAAGGTCATTGACTGGCTTCCGGAAAACCAATGGACACAAATAAATCAAAACAAACTAAAATTGTAACAGAAATCAAAGCGATCGGTGTTTTTACTATTTTTTAGAATATTAAAATAATGTAACAAGTGGTGGTAGCATGACGAAAATAATGTGTGATTTCAATGGTTTTCGCTCCATTCTTCTCGCAGCTTTGTGTGCATTCTCGGTGGTCAACGCCACATTCTTTCCAGATCTGTATCCAAGACTAAAACTGGACGCTAGAGCAACGAAAGATGCGGGTGTGCCTCTCTTTATTACGCCCTATCTGAAGACAGGCTCCATATCACTCGCCCAAAATCTTTCCCGGGTGTCTATAACAGACACGATAGGATTCCGAAGTCACGCCGGCTTCTTTACAATAGACGAGAAATACAACTCGAATTTATACTTATGGTATTTTCCTCCATTTTCTAAACAAGAAGGAGCTCCTATTATTATCTGGCTACAGGGAGGACCTGGAGGAAGTTCTCTTTTTGGATTATTTCAAGAGTTGGGACCACTGATAGCGAAAAAGGAAGGTTTCGCTTTAAGAAAATATCATTGGGCACTAAACTATCATGTAATATTTATTGACAACCCTGTGGGCACTGGATTTAGTTTCACAGATAATGAAAAAGCATACTGTACTAATGAGGATTGCATAGCTGAAGGACTTTACACCACTCTAAAGCAGTTCTACCAATTGTTTCCAAATTTGAAGAAAAATGAATTATACTTGGCAGGAGAGTCTTATGCGGGAAAGTACCTGCCATCTTTTGGATTAAAAATACATCATGAGAATGCTAAGAGCAAAGAAAAAGTCAATCTAAAAGGGATTGCAATGGGTAATGCATATTGTGACCCTATCAATCAACTAGACTATGGCAGCTACTTATACCAATTAGGATTAATAGATGACAATGCATTAAAATTATTTCTAAAATATCAAGGAGAGATTGCTAATCAAATAAAACAAGAGAATTGGGAACAAGCAGATGTCCTCATGGATAGACTAATGGACGGGGATATGACAAATTTCTCATACTTCAAATACTACACTGGATTTGATTATTACTACAATTATTTACAGTCTTCTGCAGCCGATGATATGTCAGTATTCATCAGCTTGTTACAGAATGACAAAGTCCGTCATGCTGTGCATGTTGGAGGATTAGCATTTAATGATGGACTAAAGGTTCAATTAAATTTAATACTTGATATGTTAAAGTCTGTATCTCCTGCAATATCAGAACTTCTGTCACATTATAGAATTATGTTTTATAATGGCCAGCTGGATATAGTTGTTGCTTATCCACTCACAGAAAACTTTTTGCATAATCTACAATTTTCTGCGGCTGCAGAATATAAAAATGCAAAGAGAATGATTTGGAAGGTAGGTGATGATATAGCTGGGTATGTTAAGACAGCTGGTAATCTTACTGAAGTTTTGGTCAGAAATGCTGGGCATATGGTACCACGGGACCAACCTAAATGGGCCCTCAACCTTATCACAAGATTCATTAAAAATGATTTTGCATTCTGAAACCTTTTATTTTAATATAATTAGTTTTATAGACAAATACTTGTGTTTGATGGCAATAAAGTAGGATTAAATGGGAATAATAATGTAATCATGTAATTATAGATAAGAAAAAAAACCTTTTTTAATGTTGCCTTAATATTATAATATATGTAGAGGCTTAAAAGCTTGAAAACATTTTTAAACTTCAAGGACTTA
Organism: Spodoptera exigua; assembly: GCA_902829305.4. NCBI lineage: Eukaryota > Metazoa > Arthropoda > Insecta > Lepidoptera > Noctuidae > Spodoptera > Spodoptera exigua. The sequence continues at coordinate 937,222 of LR824623.2, forward strand.
AGGTCACCTTCACTGCGAACAAAATAAATATTGACAAAGGTTTGAAACCTCTTTGCTGTTTACAGTTTACTCTGTAAGCTTGACTTTTTGGCCTTTTAGCCTACACTGGCATAACATGTCATACATTTGCTTACTTGAATAATTGTAGCAACTCACTGAGATATTTCAGAGATCAATGTTTGTGTACAGAATAAATACATAATTCACCCAATGGCTTTTGATCACAGCATAGCCATTTGTTTTTGGTAAACACTATAAAATATAAATATTTTTAAGGCTGAAACTGTTACTGCTGAAGCTACTTTTTTTTTTTTTTTTTTTTTGGTTTCGGGTTGGAAAATCCTCATGGAGACCCACCGCCCTCGGGGTAAGGGCGAAGGGTACTGTCAGACTCTTACTGACTAAAAACCAACCCGGTGTTCCTCCAAAATAACCCATGTGTCGGAGGGGCGGGTATCGCCGAAGCATTCGTCGCAACCCCCCGACGGGTATTGGCCCGCCAGATGGTAAGGCGGGCCCCGTCACCCACTGCGGCCGTCACCTCGACCGCAGGACTCCACTACGAGGCGCGCGCGGAACACGGCACCGCCGCCTCGAGGCCTGCTGCTGGTCGGACGACTACGCCCCGAGTCTGTCGTCCGCAGGCCGCGCCCTACGGTGGCCGCAGGTCGGCCACTCTATGACGTCTAGTGCGTCTGCTGCGGGAGGGAAGAGAGGAGGCAGCCTCTCTCTCCCTTTCCGCCGCCTCCTTTGCGAGCATCACGGCCTCGCAAAAGATAGCGACGGCACTCCACCCTGACTCGCTCCCGACCATAGTAGACACTACAGCCGGAAGCGAGAGATTTCCCGCAGCACCTACGGCCGCGACCAGGTCACGGCGCTGCTCGGCCCAAGCTGGACATTCCACCAACGTATGCAGCGCCGTATCGTCGCGGCAATTACCACAATGGTGGCACTGAGACGTCGGCTCCCGGCCTATGCGACACAGGTACTTCCCGAAACACCCGTGTCCGGTAAGCACCTGCGTCAGCCGGAAGCTGAGGGCGCCGTGGCTCCTATTGAGCCACTCCTGTAGAATTGGCCTTACCGCCGCTATAGCGGCGTGCCCCGCCGTGGGTTGCGCTAAACGCGTCTGCCACTCCGCCACTAAGGCCTGGCGGAGTTCTGCCCTGCGTGCCTCAACCTGTCGAGGCACCAGGCGCTCGCCCCGCTCGACTGCCTCCGCACGCCACCAATATAGTGACGCGAGGAGCTTTGCGTCGAGGTCCCAGGGCGGGGATCCGGCTAGGAGGCTCGCTGCCTCAAAGGAGATCGTACGGTATCCCCTTATTATCCTGACGGCCATCGCTCGCTGTGGCCTTCGCAGCGCAGCGATGTTGCGAGCCGTCAGGGCTCCCGCCCACACTGGCGCGGCGTATAAAGCCATCGACCGTACGACCCCCATGTAGAGCCTCCGGGAAGAGTAGATGGGCCCCCCCTGGTTGGGCAGCAAGCGCGACAAAGCAGCAGCGGCGCCCATCAACCGGGGGGCGAGCCGTGTAAAGTGCGGCCCGAAATTCCACCGACTGTCGAGAACGAGTCCGAGGTACTTCATCGTGGACTCAACAGCGATGGAAACCCCTCCTACTATGATGCTGGACCCCTGAGGAGGCTTCATCCTCGGCCCATGAAAACACAGGGCCTCCGATTTGTGCAATGCCACCTCTAGGCCCAGCCGCCGGATCCTACCCACGACGTGCGCGACACCAGCAGTCGCGCGTATGGACGCCTGCCGGTACGACTTCCCACGCGCTGTAACTAGCGTATCGTCGGCGTAACAAATGACGCCGACGCCGTGGAGTAGCGCACCGCGCAGAGCCCAGTCGTAGCCAACGTTCCACAAGAGCGGCCCCAACACCGAACCCTGCGGAACGCCGCACGACGTCTCTCGCCGACCCCATCCTTCTCGACCCGACTGCTGAAGCTACTGTTACCAGTGAAGTTGTGACAGTAAGTAAGAATTAATGTACACATGTTACCAAGGATCAGTCGAAATATTACCCAGAATTGATTTCAAAATTTATCATAAATTATTTTAGATTAAGATCCAATTTCGATTACCTTATGCGGAAAATAGACGCAATATTTTGAACAATTACATAATAATACTAAACCAAAATAACTTAACCTGATCTGTCACTCCAAGAGTTTGTATTTATATTCCAAGAGATGGAGTATTTAAAAAGACCATCCAATTTTTGAATTTTTGACACCCTGTGCCTACAATTAAATTGTTGATTTTACGTCGTACGATATGTTAATGTGCAATATTATATTATATAATTATTTATTGAGAATTTTTATATGAATTATGAAAATAAAAAATATTTTTCAATTTATCAATTATTTTTTATTTAATTTCATAAATGCCACTATAACTAAATAAATACTATTAACTAAGATCTTACTCATTACAAATACAGTCATTTGTTTACACATACATTTCTAAACAATAGTAGTTTTATTTTTCTTTCCTATTCAATTATAGACAAAATAAAGTGAATTTTTTATATTTTTATTTCTTAAAATTACCATATTGTAGCCTTGTGATAATAGATTATAGTTCTATCTATTGCTGCTAATTATATTTCAACTATAAAATATTTATATGGCCTAGGGTGGCCAACAAGCAAATGAACTGATGAACTGAAAAGCAAATGAACAAATGAATGAAATGATGAACACTCATAATGTCAAAAGAGATACAAGTTTGCTGTGGGTTGGGTCTTTTAGTGATAAAGGTTTGGGTGAGAATTAGGCCTTCTTGCTAACTTCATTCACTCTTCGAAACACAAAGAAACTTATTTCATGCCAGTTTATTGTCATTTAAATCATAGATTCGATTATATTCATATGAACAAGATAAAATAAAACTACTATTACTTTAAAACCACCAAAAGCGAAACCACACTCAAATAATTCTAAGACAAATTATTTATAATTGACAACTGATTCGATATTGTTATTGAAATCATAAAACAAAATAACGATGAGGAATGAAAATTATTAAAAAAAAGTATTTGATAATAATTGTAATATCCGGCGATTTAGGATTATTTCATTAATTGGCAATGGCAAATTGTAATTATTTTAATATTAATCAAATTAATCGAAATTGTGATTGAATGAGGGCTTCCTTTATTTTGCTTACCAGGTGGCCCTTACGTGGGGCGAGGTCTGTTAGTACCTACATAGCTATTTTCGCTCAATTTAGAAAATTACCTATTACAAAAAGTTGAACGCTTAATTTTTCTCAGCTATCATGATTAGACAGACAGTACAAACGCATCCTAAGCGCCACCTGGCGAGCAAAAAGCAGTAGCCCTAATGCCTCGGCCGCACTCATCGCGCCAATATTCGGGCGATAAACTTCGTCTTCGGGCTACGGCGAATATTCGCGGCCACATATTATATAATATACGAAGTTTATCATCCGAATTATATTGAGATTAATAGGGAAAACTATTGACACGTCCGCTTTGCCGATGCGTACGGGCCGACTGAAGTGTGACAGCGCACCGAAGTGGTGAAGGCTTCGCGATTACTTGGCTACAATTATCGCGATATCGTGAATATTCGGGTTATAGCGATGAGTGCGGCCGAGCCATCATTGAAAGGCACATTTAGGTAACTTTAATATGTTGTATGTATTAATGAAAACTTACCCAAACCTGTCTTCATTGTCTGTAACAAAGACCTGAATTTCAAGAAAGTCAAATACATAAATCAATTCTTAATTATTATATTAATAACATGCTATATTTACAATTATTTAGACACGCCAGCGCATGAACCTATACTAACCTGTTACATTCTTTCTTATTCTGGAATTTATTTTAAGAGCAATAAAGTTTAAATTGTGTCTGACAATTTGATAAGTGGAGGTTGACCTGCCTGTCTTTTGTTTTGTGTTAGGTGTGATTTGATTACTATGTTGTGAACTTTTGATTATTTTTGAACATGTATTTAGCACAGAACCTGCTATACTAAATAAATTTCATTATATTTTAAAATATAGAATTTTTATAAAAGAAAAAATAATATACATAAGTAGTTTTATAGAGATAACTTCATATCTTTAATTCCTATGGGGTGGGCAGAGAAGCATATATTCCATCAAACATTTTAAACAGCCTTGAGTCCCATTTAGCCTGCCCTGAACACAATAATTAGGGACCATACAGATTTTATTTAATTACTTGAACCACAAAGTTATATATTGAGAATTTGTAATAAAAATTAAACCAGCAAATTTTGCTTACACTTGGACACAAAATTAAACTATATGTATGTATATTATTTTTTCTTTTATTTTGACTATGGTGAATAGCTTGGGCAACTTATGGTGTCGGAGGTGTCGGAGGTGTCGTTACGCCAGTAAAGCAGTGAGTGCGTCGAGGAACTGCGCCCTCTGCGCGAGTGGGAGTGTGATGATGGAAGTATCGACGTGGTCCAACGACACGGAAGCGCCGGACTTCGTCGCTGCCTGCTCGAACGCTGCGCCGAATAAACTGGAATAGGTACAAGATATAAGTTTTTACATGTTTTAAGTTTTATGTTGAAATTGTTGAGAATTATTTAGCGATTAGGTATTTAAATTTGCAAAATTTGTTTGTAGAATTTGTTAAATTTGCAATTCTTCCTTTTGATATATATTTTTTTATATAAACGTTGCTACTCCCTCATCTAGGATTTTCTCCTGTATCGTGGTTGCGTTTACAAACATACAATTTCACATACACATGACAACCCGGAACAACAATTTGTGAGTCACACAAAGAGTTGTTCCGTGCGGAAATCGAACCCGCGACACGTTGCACGGCAATTAATTGCCCAGCCACCGCACCAACCGTGCAGTAATTAAATCTTATTTTTCCTTAGTCATTGTGTCAATGTAAAGTGTGGGAGAGCCATAATGCTTCAGCACGAATGGGTCGGCTCGACCGGAGTAATACCACGGCCTTAAGAGAAAACCGGCGTGAAACAACCAAAGTTGTGTTTCGCCGTGTGACTTTTTTTTTTTTTTTTGTCAGGGGAAAATCATATCCAATGACTTCTCCCGCCCAGGGTAAGGCGAGAGAGAGTGTCAGACTCTTACTGACTAAAAACCCCCCCGTTCCTTCTCCTGCTCTGGGCCGAGGTCGCGGTGCCTCATTGCGCTTACCCCGCAGCCCCGGCTAAACATCAGCCCTTTAGGGCCCCGTCTGTGGTGGTCTATTGGCTCTTTGAGGCGCGCGCGGAACGCTACGCGCCGTACGCTCGGGTCCGGTTCTGGTCGGGCGGCGAGCTACCCTTACTCGCCGTCCGCAGACCCGCGCTTACGGTGGCCGGAGATCATCTCTCGATCCCCGACGTCCGGAATGTCGCCTTCTGCGGCGGCTGGGGCGCGAGGAGGATAGTTTTCGCCGTGTGACTGAGGTTACCTAAGGCGTAATACCTGCCTTTTCCCCATCCCTTATCCGATAGGTCGGCGACGCACTCGTGGTAACTCTTTTGGTATTACGAATGTCCATGGACGGCGCCGATTGCTTTCCATCAGGTAATCCGTGTGCTCGTAGAATGTATAAATAGTACAAACTTCCTGGGCTCGTGTTGGAATCGCGGCGGGACCCCGAGCAGTATGCAGGAGTGTGCGTCGAGGGGCGCGGAGACGAGCACGGCGCGGCCCGCGCTGCCCAGCGACACCCAGCGCGCCGCCACGCCCAGCCACAGCGGGCCCTTCACCAGACGGGCCTCCGGGGTACCCTGCACATTATTATACAAATCTTATTATAATAGTTTTTGATGATAGTGTTACATGAAGCCAGCATTTCCTAATTACTCAAAGAATACTGAAACAAACTCAGGCCCAAGATAATAGTACACTTTGATTGCACAGTTGACGCGGTGGCTCGCTGCCAGCAGGTACCATTCCCACATGAAACTACTCTTTATGTGATCCACAAATTCTTGTTTCGGATCTGGATGTGATGTGTATTGTGTATGCTGCACTGTTGCTAAAGTTGGAACACTATGGTATTCGAGGGGCTTCACTCAATTTATTAAAATCATACCTCCAGGATAGGCAGCTTAAAGTACAGGTAAACAAAGTGAATTCTCAGGGTGCTAGCATATCTATGGGCGTACCACAGGGCTCGATATTAGGTCCTTTCCTATTTTTGGTCTACATAAATGACTTACCTCATTTATTTCAGCGAGAACCGGGAATGGTATTATTTGCTGATGACACATCGTTGATTTTTAAAATAAATAGACGGACAAATAATTATGACGAAGTAAATAATGCTATTACGAAGGTTCATAACTGGTTTACAGTTAATAATTTAGTTCTAAACGACAAAAAGACAAAGTGTATACGATTCAGTTTACCAAATGTAAAAAGTAACGAATGTGACATATTAATAAACGGCAAGAAATTGGAATTTGTAAAACAGACTACTTTTCTGGGTATAACCATAGATGAAAAACTACAATGGGGGCCCCATATCACATCTCTGGCAGGACGGTTGAGTTCTGCAGCATTTGCTGTCTGGAAGATCCGACAGCTAACAGATGTGGACACTGCAAGACTGGTGTACTTCAGCTACTTTCATAGCATTATGTCGTATGGCATCTTGTTGTGGGGACAGGCTGCTGACATTGAGTCTATCTTTGTCTTGCAAAAGCGTGCAATTAGAGCAATTTACAACCTAAGGCTTCGCGAATCTCTTAGAGATAAATTTAAAGAGATCAATATTATGACTGTGCCCGGTCAGTTTATTTATGAAAATATAATGTATGTTAGGAAACACTTAATATTATTTGATAAGGTATCAGACAGACATAATTACCAAACTAGACATAGAGATAGATTGTGTCAGCCATTATTTAGATTGGCAAAGGTACACAAGTCGTTCATGGGATTCAGCGTTAAGTGTTATAACAAAATCCCAGGCGAAATACAACAATTAAATGAAAGAAATTTTAAATTATGTGTAAAGAAAACTTTGTGTAAAAAAGCATATTACAAACTGAGTGATTATATTGAGGATAAGGATGCTTGGAGACGGGCTGGTCCTGCTCCACAGGATAATATACCTACACGAATATAAATAATGTTCCAGTGGATCTTTGCTTGAACGGAAGTTCTTAGATTTTGTAAATTTGTTACCATGCTATTTTTATTGTTAAACTTGATAAATTTGTAAATGTGAGTGCCCTGTAACCTATTAAAATTAGTTAGACTAGCAGAATGTCGGTCCATATGTCAGCTTGGAGTTGTCATGCTCACTCAAAGGTCACATTGGCGGTGGCACGGTCACTGGATCGCTCGATTCCCTATATTATGGTTGAGTTGGGCGATGCTGGTGTACGTGTCATGCTCGTGAACGGGCGCCGTCAATTGGGACTGGTCAGCTCCGGACTGTCTATTGTCCTTAAGGTTATTTTCTTTTTATGTTTCTCTGTATACACGCGTTACACTGTTCTCACATATTCAAACTAACTAAATAATGTATCAAAGAATGTTTATGTGACACTGATTTTAAAAGAGTAACCATGGAGTTTCTTGCTCGTTCTTCTCCATCGGAATCTACACTTTGGAACGAGCGAATAGCTTCACTAAGAGGACTGACCGACAGACTGACACTTTGTATCTTTAAAGTTGTGTTGACGTTCAAAAGTGCCTGTATGGGTCTAATTGAAATAAATAATTTTGACTTTGACTTTGACTTTGACTATGTGAATTTGTTTGTTAGTAAATGTACCTACGAAACAGAAAAAGTCCTACTGTGATATTTTTACTTTCTTTATAGCACGTTATGATTTTCTCCCGTGTCGTGAGGTGCGTTAACATAACATAAAAATTCACATACACCGTACACCCGGACCCAGAACAAAAATATGTGGATGTGATCCAAAAATTTTTGTTAAATTCAAATTTAAGCAATGAAACAATGAACCGACCAACCGTTCAATCAATATACAAAAACTAGCTTCCGCCCGCGGCTTCACCCGCATGGTATGTTGATAAAAAATAGCCAATATCCTATTCGGGATTGTATCCTATGCTCGTGACAAATTTCATCCAGATCCGACCAGCCGTTTTGGGTGATTGAATAACAAACATCCAAACATCGTAACTTTCACATTTATAATATTAATTAGATTGGAATAACAAACCTCTTGAATAATAAAATAGCTAAAAGGTCCAGCTAGATGTAGTTTCCGTCCGCTGAGCGTGGAGTGTACGACCCTGGCGACTGCCTCGAGCGCCCTCTGCGCCGCCTGCCAGCCCAGCCTCCTACCTTCATTCTCCCCCGTCTCTGTCGCTAGACATTCCAAGGCTAGCTGAAAGCCTTCCGCTTTTGGTATTGTTTCCTGAAAGAATTACATAAATGTTACAATTAAATAAATAATGAATATATGTATTATAAAGAAGTGAAAAGTTTTGGAATGTAACTACTTTAAAATGGAGTTTAGAGTTATCTCCGGAAAACTATCTTGGTTCATTTGAACACCATTATAAAGAAGAGATGCAGGTCAAAAAGTAGTTCTTATATCAACTTGTCATAATTGGGTAGTTTCCTAGGTTAAAAATAATTAAATTCGACGTTTCAATACAATAAAATCTTGAAAAATAATTGTACTTTTATTCATAGATCTGTCTATACACTAAAATTTTGATATTTTTTAGCTAATTTTTACGAAATAAGTAACCAATTTGACGCAAAAATATTATGACGTCATAATTTCTATACTCGGAATTTTAATTCCATTCCAGATTTGACAATTTCAGTGTTGCAACGTTATGACACGTAATAAATAGTGACGTTGCGAAATTATTCGATTTGGAAATCGAATATTTCTGAATCGATTCCTCTCGTTTATAAACTTAATCTTGTAAACTAAGTTTATCAGGAAATAAAATATTTCTGAACCGGTAATTTTAGTTTTGACAGTTAATTAACGATCTGAGACTTTTCTTTTGTAATTGTGTGTGAAATTAATAAAAAATGTGATCATGAAGGAACATGACAAATAAAACAGAAATTTTATAGATTGTCGCCGTCATCGCTATCGCTATAGCTGTTACTTTCTGTAACATTTATTATGAATTGTGTCTGTGATTTTTATTGTCAATTAACATATCTAGCTTACTCATTTTTTCCTCTTCTTTGACAACATGGGATACGCATTTAGACCATTCGGTAGCCGTAATTTTTTGAATGCCTTCCTGAAACTATACTCGGAATTTTAATTCCATTCCAGATTTGACAATTTCAGTGTTGCAACGTTATGACACGTAATAAATAGTGACGTTGCGAAATTATTCGATGTGGAAATCGAATATTCCTGAATCGATTCCTCTCGTTTATTAAATTAATCTCGTAAACTAAGTTTATCAGAAAATAAAATATTTCTGAACCGATAATTTAGTTTTGGCAATTAATTAACGATCTGAGACTTTCCTTTTGTAATTGTGCGTGAATTCTGTCTGTGATTTTTATTGCCAATTAACATATCTAGCTTATTTATTTTTTGCTCATCTTTGACAACATGGGATACGCATTTAGACCATTCGGTAGCCGTAATTTTTTGAATGCCTTTCTGAAACTGATTCACTGATTGTTTATCGATTTTTGTGTTCATCGCTACACTGTTATATGTGGTATCATTATTTCACAAAATGACAATAAGTCATGTCAAATCAGGAATCGAATTAAAATTCTGACTATAATTCCCTGATTGTTTATCGATTTTTGTGTTCATCACTACACTGTTATATGCGGTATCATTATTTCACAAAATGACAATAGGTCATGTCAAATCAGGAATCGAATTAAAATTCTGACTATAATTCCCTGATTGTTTATCGATTTTTGTGTTCATCACTACACTGTTATATGCGGTATCATTATTTCACAAAATGACAATAGGTCATGTCAAATCAGGAATCGAATTAAAATTCTGACTATAATTCCCTGATTGTTTATCGATTTTTGTGTTCATCACTACACTGTTATATGCGGTATCATTATTTCACAAAATGACAATAGGTCATGTCAAATCAGGAATCGAATTAAAATTCTGACTATAGTTTCATACAACTTTCATAGATAAGTTTCGTTTTTGACATTTGGATAAAAGTATCGAATTTGACTAGTTGGAAACTACCGCATTAAGTTTGAAAATGCTTAGAATGTTTATCGTGAAGTGAAAAAGTTTATGAGCTACAATGAAATAAAGATAGAGTTAAGTCTATTTTACTTAGCTTGCACGCTATTATAAAGAATAGATAGGTATCAACTTTTTATGATTATGAATCCCAGTTGTGGCTTGAAACTAGTCGAGCCTACTCGAATCAATTTCGTGACATATTTTATACGGAAAATTTAAAGAGACTACATAATGGCACTCTAACATACATGGCAAAGTGTGTAGTATGATACAATGATTACAATAACATACTTAGGTAAGTTAAGTGAAAGACCTATGCTTTAGCAAGAATGGACCGGCTCGACCGGAGAACCACGGGTGGATATCACGGCTTCACAGAAAACCGGCGTAAAACATAGTGATTGTGTTTCGCCAAGTGAGTGAGGTTACTGGAGGCCCAATACCCGTCGGCCTCCCTACCCAATTCCTAAATCCCAAAACCCCCGTATCCCCAAAACTGCACGATTGGTGTGGAGTTTTGGGGATACGGGGCACGGGGCAACTAGCCGCCGTGCAACGTGTCGCGGGTTCGATTCCCGCAAGGAACAACTCTTTATGTAATCTACAAATTGTTGTTCTGAGTACTTGTAACTAATCTGGTGTAGCTAGTGTCCATGGGTGGGGCCGATTGCTTACCATCAGGTAATCTTTCTGGTTGTTTGCAGGTGTATCACATAAATAATGTATCACAAAAAACACTAACAGACAGTCAGCCTTCGCAATTATTAATTTATTATGATAAGGTAGGCTCACAGCTTCCGTCGGGGGGTTGCGACGAATGCTTCGGCGATGCCCGCCCCTCCGACACATGAGTAAGTGGAGGAACACCGGGTTGGTTTTTAGTCAGTAAGAGTCGGACAGTACACTTTGCCCTTCGGGGCGATGGGTCTCCATGAGGATTTTCCAAACCGACACCAAAAAAAAGTAGGCTCACAGCTTATGTATACAAAGTGGTTAGAAGATATTCGTTATAAGTAGTAGGTCTTATACATTAGCCAGTTACCAGTTAACCAACATTCGTTTAAAATTATCCGTTTGTACAGACAAATAATATATAAATTATAGCTAGAACTATTTTACACTAGGATTTTCTCCTGTGTCGTGGGAACGTTTACAAACATACAATTTCACATGCACATCAAAATCTGTGGATCACACAAAGAGTTGTTCCGAACAACCCGCGACACGTTGCGCGGCAGCCAGTTGCCCAGCCACTCCGCCAATCGTGCAGTCAAATTAAATTAATAATATATTTTTTAATTAAATGTACATTACATGTTCAATAAGTCCCATGATGGCGTAGACGACATCGATGGCCGCTATTGTAGGCGAGTGTACCCTCTGCAGTAGGAAGGTCGTGTGGCTGGGGACGGGGAGCTTATGTTTGGGTGCAGCTGTCTCAAGCGACGTCAGCAGGGAGCGTCGGAGCTCCACGTCCATAGAACGGTAGGCCTGGCGAGCTTGTTGCAGGGGGATTCTGAAACAAACATACAGGTAATCAGTTACAGAATTGGGTAGTTTCCTAGATCAAAAATAAATTATTTCGACGTTTCACTACAATAAAATATTGAAATATTATACCTAGACTTTTATTAATCGATAGATCGATACACTAAATTTTAGATATTAATAGCAAATTTTTAAGAAATAAGTAAGCTATTTGACGTAAGAAAACGATGACGTCATAACTCTGTGTTTCATACAAATTCCATAGAAAAGTATAGTTTTTGACATTTTGGATAAAAATATTGAATTTGAGTACATAATTGGAAACTACCGGATTACTCACCAGCATTATTTATTAAATTTAATAATTATTAATATTACAATGTTATTATTTTTTGCACGATGTGGTCTCCTATAAGTAATTGGAGGAGCACACAACTTTGAAATTGTATTTTTTTTTATAATATTGCGCATGTAATGTGCATTCTCTTTTTTTTATTATTTAATAGGTCGGAAAACGAGCAGACGGATTACCTGATGGTCAGCAATCAGCGCCGCCCATGGATACTCGCAACGGAGGAGTTACGAGTGCGTTGCCGACCTTTTAGGGATTAGGGATTTGGAGATTTAGAGATTTAGGAGGGATTGGGGGAGGGGAAGGATTGGGCCTCCAGTAACCTCACTCACACGGCGAAACACAACGCTGTGGTTATTTCACGCCGGTTTTCTGTGAGGCCGTGGTATCACTCCGGTCGAGCCGACCCATTCGTGCCGAAGCATGGCTCTCCCACACTTAACTTAACACTTCTCTGTTGGAGATCTTAATAAAATAAATAAATGAATCAGTCTATAAGTATTCTACCCTCCTCCTTATCCTCAATCCTCAGATCCCTAATAAGCTACAAGATCATGGGCGGCGCCTTTTACTTACGACCAGGTAATCCGTCGTTTTCGGCCTTTTGGGGATTGTATTCGGAGATTTGAAGATTGTGGGAGGTGGAAAATAATTGTGCCTCCGGTAATCCCACTTACCCGAAACATTGTTTCAAATTTTAATTAGAAAAAATAAATTGACTGCACGGTTGGTGCGGTGGCTGGGCAACTGGCTGCCGTGCAACGTGTCGCGGGTTGGAATGCCGCACGGAACAACTCTTTGTGTGACCCACAAATTGTTGTTCCGAGTCTGGGTGTCATGTGTATGTGAAATTGTATGTTTGTAACCGCACCCACGACACAGGAGAAAATCCTAGCGTGTGGCAAGGTTATTTAAAAAAAAATCTTTTCAGATTTATCAGTCACATTCTTGTTATAGAAAGTCATTATTTTTTTATTCAATCATATATTTAGACGAAACACACAATAGAAGAGGTCAAAGATCTTTAATTATAATTTGTACGTGACATATTTACAGTACACAGTAATCATTGAATTAAAAACAAAACAGGAAGGACAATGACCCCTGTATTAAGTAGTTCTAGTTTTTTGATAAAGAAAAGTCGATTTTTATATTTTAATCAGGTCGCAAGCAAAAACGGTAAAACAGATTAATGATACATAATAATACAATATGTGAGAAAGCCAAGGTTCGGCACGAATGGGTCGGCTCGATCGGAGTGATACCACGGCCTCGTAGAAAACCGGCGTGAAATAACTAAAGCATTGTGTATCGTCCAGTGAGTGAGATGCCCGGAGAGACCGAATGCCCAATTCTTCCCCTCCACCATTCCTAAATCACAAATAAGCCGCAACGCACTTCCAACTTTTATGGTGTTGCTTCGGCGCCACCCATGAAGACCCTTCATATGATGAACCTTCTCTCTTGATAATGACATGACAAAACATTTTTTTTGGCAAAATCATCATCATCATTATCATCATCATCATCAGCCTATAACTGTCACCTGCTGAGCAAAGGCCTCTTCTGAGACGTGAGCATTAATCACCACGCCTGCTCAATGCGGGTTGGCGATTTAAAACTTATAATTAGAAATTCTAAGTCCAGGTTTCCTCACGATGTTTACTTTTGCCGTATGTCTAAATAATCAAAGAAAGCACATATAACTCGGAAAATGTCATTTTGATACTTGCCAGGTTTAGAACCTGCACCCTCATGCATGAGAAGCGGGCGCTATAACCTCCGGGCCACCATTTTAAAATCGGTCTTGGCGGTTTAGAGATATGCGCTTAACAAAAAATTTTGCGATTTATTCTTGTATTATAGAGATAGAGATAACGGTTTTTATCATTGCAATTGTTAGTAATCAGACTTGCAAAAGGTGGTGTGATAATTATTGATATTATGTCTTGCAGTTGCAATAAAATCTGTTACTTAATAGATTATAAATAACTGTACATACATTTATTATTATGAATTCGAGGGTTCTAGAAACTTCCTATTGAGTTTATATCTGTACACAATATAAAACAAAATCGTTTTCTCTCGTCATCCGTATCGATGCTTAAATACTTATTCAAAACTACGTAACTGATTTCGATGTTTTTTTTAATAGTAAGAGTGATTGAAGAGGATTATATGTTTAATAACATGAATTAAATAATAGAGAAATTTAGTATCAATATGCACCCGTGCGAAGGCGAGGTGGGTAGCTAGTATGAAACAAAGTTAAGAAAAAAGTTATGTTAAAACTAACTACTCCCGCACTGTTCTACCCGTTGGACGGCTTCTATTGGTCGTAGCGTGATGTTTTATAGCTTAGAATCTTCCTCTATAAAATAACTATCTAACACAGAATAATTGCACAATTTAAAGTAGTAGTTCCAAAGATTAACATGAACTCAAACAAACAAACAAAAAAGAATTGCATAATTTGTACCAGTAGTTCCAGAGATTAGTGCTTTCAAACACACAAACGTCTTATAAAAGCTATAGTTATACTAATATTATAAAGCTGCAGAATAGCATACATACCCCGTATCAGCGAGCAGCTGCCGTAGCCGAGCGTGTCCAGCCAGGGTGTGGAGTCTCAGCGCGGGGGCGAAGGCCGGGGCGTGGCACAGCGCGGCCTCTAGTGACCACACGCGGTACAGGGGCAGGTTCACGTCCTTCTCCAGCGTCACTCGGGCACCCTGAAACAAATAAGTTTTTATGGCATAGGTCGTCAACGAGCAGAGCTTTTTTTGTGAAGGAAAAATCATCAAATGACTTCTTCCGCCCAGGGCCGAGCGGCGGGAGGGAGTGTCAGACTCTTACTGACTAAAAACCCCCCTGTTCCTTCTCCTGCTCTAGGCCGAGGTCGCGGTGCGTCATTGCGCTTACCCCGCAAGAACATCAGCCCTATTGGGCCCCGTCTGTGAATGAGCAAAGCTGATGGGAAGTCGGTGCGGCCCATAATGGACATGTAGCGACAGCCCCTTCAAGATTCTACATCGCGGTATAACAAGTTCTTGACGGTACTAGAACTGGTACAAAATCCCGACAACAACCGTAGGGCATTAGTCCACCAGACCAACACCCGTCTGGGCGGAGGATCCTACCTTTTCAATGGAGGATGAGGAATTTTATACCGTGTTCTCTCATTCCTCAAAGACATACTAGCTTTTTGGAAGTAAGGAATTTCAGGATTAAATATAAAAAAAAAGGCCAAGTGCGAGTCGGACTCGCGCACCGAGGGTTCCGTACAAACCTGCAAGTCTAAAAATTTAAGGTTTTTGGAATTTTTCCTTTATGTGTGCTATAAAACGTTGCTTCATGCCAAATTTCAAGATTTTAGGTCGACTGGAAGTACCCTTTAGGTTTTGATTCCCTTGCGAGTACTTGCGAGTTTCAAAATATGCAGCTTAAATTGCTGTTTCTTTTGATTGCGTTGACATAGAAGTTTGATTTTGTTACAGCTTAAAGGTATTATAGACCTGAGTATTTGGTATGAATTTCAATTTAATACCTCTACGCGTTTATGAGGAAATGGGTAGTAAGTTTAAAATTATTAAAAAAATATATACTACTCTGTCAAGAAAGTACCGGGAAAAAGTCAATAATACACAAAATGTTTGTTATTCGTCTAAATTTATTTTATCACCTTCAAAGTATGCTCCTTCAGAAACGATACACTTACGCCAACGAATAATCCAATCATCGAAACTTTTTTTAAACGCTGTTTCCGGAATTGAGTTCAGTGCTCGCCGCGAATTCTCCTTTATGTCTTCTAACGATTGAAAACGGGTGCCACGAAGGGGTAATTTGAGTGTGGGAAAAAGAAAGAAGTCGGCTGGAGCCATATCTGGTGAATATGGTGGCTGCTCGATGGTGTTTGTTGAGTGTTTGGACAAAAAATCGTTTACAACGATGGCCTTGTGCGAAGGCGCATTATCGTGATGCAAAATCCAAGAATTTTCTTTCCACATTTCTGGCCCTTTTCGTCGAATTTTTTCTCTTAAACGCCGCATAACGCTCAAATAATATTCTTTATTTACCGTTTGACCTTCGGGCAAGAATTCTGAGTGCACAACACCGCGATAGTCAAAGAAAACAGTCAACATGACTTTGACTTTTGATCGACTTTGACGTGGTTTTTTCGGTTTTGGTTCAGTTGGAAGGCGCCATTCCGAAGCTTGTTGACTAGTTTGCATGTCAAACTCGTAAACCCACGTCTCGTCACTAGTAACAATGCGTTTCATGAATGTTGGGTCGGTATTGACTCGTTCTAGCATGTCCTCAGCGACTTTCATGCGATTTAGTTTTTGAAGAAAATTCAGGTCTTTTGGGACTAGCCGAGCGGCAACACGTTTCATACCCAAATTATTTGTTAAAATGGTACGGATCGACTCTTGAGATACAGAAAGTTCGGCGGCCATCTCTCTCAAACTTGAATGAGGATTTTCAGTCACTATTTCCTTCACTTTTGCGATGTTAACTTCAGTTGCAGACGTTGATGGCCTACCAGAACGAGGCAAATCTTCCATCACATCTCGACCGCTTTTGAACGCTTTGTACCACTCGTAAGCACGTGTTTTTGATAAAGTCGATTCACCGTAAGCCTTCTGTAACATTTTGAGTGCCTCCAAACACGAAATTTCATTGGCGATGCAAAATTTAAGACAAACGATTAGTTTTAGTTTTAGTTCGATGTTTTTGTCCATTATGAAATTCGCAATACACACTAGATATTATAAAAAAAACTACGTTTAAAAAAACCGACTTCAAAAACAAAAAAGTGTCAAATAAGTAATTAAAATTGATATTTTAATACCACTCTTACGTACGCGAAGCTAATACTTTTAATATTAATAATAAAACACTATCAATTCTATGTGCTACCTATTCATAGATTTGAAGTCGGTGCCAAGCCTAATACATAATATAATAAGCATGATTACATGAGTACCTACACTCGCCGGGCGCGTGTGAATTTATTTGTTAGGATTTAAGAAATGTAGTACCGATTTTCTAACTTGATGGCGTAAGCGTAGAATCAGAAGTCTATGGTTGCGTTACCGGCGAAACTGTATATAGCTTAGAAAGATATTTGGATGAATTATGAAAGTTTTCTCGTACTTGGTTGTTAAAAGTAGTAGTAGATAGCTGCGTTGTTAGTTGTGGAAATTTCGTCTTTCAGCAATTAAACAGTCTTAATTCTCATTTAGTTTTATTCTGTTTAGGGCTTGGCACCGACTTCAAATCTATGAATAGGTAGCACATAGAATTGATAGTGTTTTATTATTAATATTAAAAGTATTAGCTTTGCGTACGTAAGAGTGGTATTAAAATATCAATTTAAATTACTTATTTGACACTTTTTTGTTTTTGAAGTCGGTTTTTTTAAACGTAGTTTTTTTTATTTTTTACTTTTTAGTATCTATTACAAGTTCTTCTGTAAACTACAGTAACATGTTAAATATAAATTAACATATTGAATAGTAGGTATATATTTTTTAAGTAGCTTTGTGTACCTAGGCCAACGAAAGGAGCCGCTCGTTAAAAAAATAGATCTCAAGAAATGGGAAAGTTCTCATCATCATCATCATCATCATCAGCCATTTTAATGTTCCCACTACTGGAACACAGGCCATCTCTCTAGGAAAGTTCTTAACAAAGTCCAAACACGAGGTAGCTACTGTAAACCGTTGAGGAGTTCCGTAGACTGTCCTTCGTCTTCATCATCAGATCCCTGATGACAGTCACAATCCATCTAGATGTAAAGTTCTTATCAAAACGAATTAATTAAGCTCAAACACAAGGAAGCTGCCATGAATCGTTGAGGAGTCCTCTCGACTGTCTCTCGGTTCCATCCGGAATTCCCTCGTCGGTCAATAGTCTCCATCATCAGGTAAACTGCAGACCTTCACTTGTTATAATACATACAGGTACAAAGTTTTCATCAATATAAATGAATTAAGTTCAAATACGAAGCAGTTACTGAAAACCGTTCAGGAGTTCCTTGAGCTGTCCTTCGTTCTCATCATCAGACCCTTAATGACAGTTACAACCAAGCCTGCTGCAAAGTGCTCGTCAATACGAATCATTCAAGCCCAAACACAAGGCAACTACTTCAAATAGTCAAGGAGATCCCTCGACTGTCTTCCAGCTCCAACATCTGGTCGACTTCGACCTTCGTCAAGTTGTAGTGTTGATAAAGGCCTACTTAAACATCATACAAAAACACTACTCGCCCCTACAATTTTCGAAAGTTCCCCTCGGTTTCTCCAGGATTCCATCATCAGATCCTGACCTCATGACAATGGGACCAAATGGCAAGTATACCCTATCGAATAAAAAAAGAATTTTGCAAATCGGTCCAGGCGTATTCGAGTAATCGGTGTACATACATAAAAAAAAAAAATACGCGTCGAATTGAGAACCTCCTCCTTTTTTGAAGTCGGTTAAAAACTAAAAACAGCACTGTTTTTAATATAAATAACAGATGCAACTCAAATTCCGCGCCAAAATGGAAAACAGTTGCCAATCTAACAACAACAAAAAAAATAAAATTCTAATTTGGAACCATAAAAAAAACATTCATTCCCGATACTTAGTTGACTGAATGTATTATGTGATGGAACTAAAAATTTATGGTTTTCGTAATTTTTCCTTTATCTATGCTATAAGACGTTGCTTCGTACCAAATTTCAAGATTCTGAGTTGACGGGAAGCATCCTGTAGGTTTTGATTTCCTTGCAAGTGTCGAAAATTTGCGGCATAAACGGCTGTATCTTTTGATTGCGTTGGCTTAGAAGTTTGATTTTTTTTCAGCTTCAAGGGACAGTAGATCTGAGTAATTGATATAAATTTCATACCTCCACGCGTTCCTGAGAAAAAGGGTCTTGACAGACGGACGGACGGACAGACGGACAACAAAGTGATCCTATAAGGGTTCCGTTTTTTCCTTTTGAGATACGGAACCCTAAAAATGAATAGAAGTTTTGCGAAAATCGCTTACTTGTTGGAAAGACCATATTTTCGTGTGGGTCGATGGTGAAAAGATGTGGTAGGAATCAAACTGAACAATTCCTCAGAACACTCGCAATGGTATATGCGATAGAGTCCATATAGCAAGGCCACACTCTAGGGAAAAAGTGACATTGGTACTTGCCAGGTTTTGAACGCGCACCGTCATGCATGAGAAGCGACGTTCATAAAAAAAAATCGTAAAGTTAGTAATTGTGTGAAGTGGCGGTATACGTACGTATTTGTCGTGTTGGTGCGGCGCCCTGGTGTGGAGATGGTGGTGGTCGAGCAGCGCCTGCGCGGGGTCCCGGCCGGCCGCCGCGCCCGCCGCCGCCGCCACGCCGCCCGCCCACACGCCGCCCCACCACACGCGCGACGCAACCCACGCCAGCTCCACCGCCACACATGCGCTCTGCATACACACTTACCCACTTAATAAGGAACTTCTTGCTAAGTCTTCTTAAAGAGAAGAGAAACTGTTTATGGATTCACATTGCAAATCTTTGTCGCATTTGTTCACGTTGAGGACATAAAAACTCAAAACATAGTTTACACTAGCGGTTTTTATTTTTATATTATCCACGTTTCCTACTCCGTCAATGATTGAAGGCACGCTTCTCCAAGCGTTCATTGACGGTATTCGGGACCCCGAAGTACGAGCTGCTGTTCATCTGGGCCATCACAAGAACATGAAAGAAGCTCTGGCCCATGCATTGGAAGTGGAAGCCGTACGTGGCAACTCCCGTACCTTATGTCTGCGGGAAATGACGACAACGGAGCAGGTACCTCCACGCCGTCGGAACTTTATGTGCTATGGATGTGGAGATCGTGGGCACATACGGAGCGACTGCCCGAAGAAGATGAACCGCCAGGACGCGGCGGTCTCAACTTCTGACCAGCAGGGAAACTTAAATCCAGCCAGGGCTGCGGGGTGGGCGCTGGCTGGTAGTGGAACAACCCCAACAATCTACATCAAGCAAACCAACGATGGAAATACTCTGGTAATAGACGGTCAAGTAAATGGGAAAAACAGTCAGCTAACATTAGATACTGGAGCTTCAAGGACGGTGATAAATGTTCGGCTGCTCGAGCAAAATATCAGGAAACACCTTAAACCAATTGTTGGCCTACAAATGAAATCAGCTAACGGCCAGTGCATACCGATAAGTGGAAAACTGCATGTAACAATCAAAATTGGGGAACGTGTTTATCGACATGAGGTTATTGTGGCCAAAATTCTGGATGACTGCATCCTGGGACTTGACTTCCTGCAAGGGCACCAGTGTAACATCGACTTAAAATCTGGAGTTTTACTATGTGGAACTGAGGAAATTCCGATGAAGGGTGGAACCCTGGGAAAAGTTTGCTGTTTAAGAAGAACTGTTCTTGCACCAAAATCACAGACTCTCGTACCAATCGCATTACCTAGGAGGAAGGAAGGAAGTTTACCTCGAAGGTGCGCTGTGATTGATAAATCGGAACACGTAAGCTCATGGCTACCGGCAAGAACTGTCGTGGGGTCATCTGATGTCTGTCTTTGAGGAGTGGCTTGAGAGACGCCACGGCGTCCTCACCTTCCGTCTGACGCAGGTGCTTACCGGGCACGGCAGCTTCGGTAGGTTCCTGTTTCGGATTCAGCGGGAGGAAACGCCCGAGTGTCGTCATTGTGAGGACCACCTAGAGGATACGGTGGAGCATACGGTAGCGGTATGCCCTGCCTGGGTTGAGCACCGCCGTATCCTCAGGGAAGTGATCGGCGGCGGCGACCTCTCGCGCCCGGCCTTAGTCGAGGCCATGGTGCGGAGTGAGAGGAACTGGGACGCCGTCTCCTCCTTTTGTGAAGCGGTCATGCTCGCAAAGAGAGAGGCGGCCCGCGTGAGGGAGCAATCCTCCTCCTCACGCCCCAGCAGCCGCAACTGGCGACACTACGGGCGTCGGGGATCGAGGGACGATCTCCGGCCACCGTAAGCACGGGCCTGCGGTCGGCGAGTAAGGGCAGCTCGCCGCCCGACCAGAACCAGGCCCGAGCGTACGGCGCGTAGCGTTCCGCGCGCGCCTCAAAGAGCCATTCGACCACCACAGACGGGGCCCTAAAGGGCTGATGTTCAAAGTCAAAAATCATTTATTCCAATTAGACCTTTACAGGCACTTTTGAACGTCAAACAAAATATAAAATAAAAAAATAGTGTCAGTCTGTCGGTCAGTCCTCTTAGTGAAGCTATTTGCTCGTTCCAAAGTGTAGATTCCGATGGAGAAGAACGAGCAAGAAACTCCATGGTTACTCTTTTTAAATCAGTTTCACATACAGATTCCTTTTACAAACAGTTGGTTCAATTATGTGAGAACAGTGTAACACTAATATTTATTCAAATATAAAAATAAAGTAACCTTAAGGACAATAGACAGTCTGGAGCTGACCAGTCCCAACTGACGGCGCTCGTTCACGAGCATGACACGTACACCAGCATCGCCCAACTCAACCATATTATAGGGAATTAAGCGATCCAGTGCCCATGCCACCGCCAGTGTGACCTTTCAGTGAGCATGACAACTCCAAGCTGTTATAAGGACCGACATTCTGCTAGTCTAACCAATTATAATAGGTTACAGGGCACTCACATTTACAAATTTATCAAGTTATAGTTATACAATATAATGCAATTTCACTAAAATGAAGAAGTCCCGTTCAAGCAAAATCCATTGGAACGTTATTTATTTTGGTGTACGTTTGCTATCCTGTGGAGCAGGACCAGCATGTCTCCAAGCATCTTTATTTATTTATTTATTTATTTGAGACTTCATGCACAAAACATTGTACATAGGCGGACTTAATGCAATGAGCATTCTCTACCAGTCTACCTTTGGGTGATGCAGAGATAATCTAGTGGCAGGTGCAGAAGCAAGGAAATTCAATTAAATATACCAAACATATATATAAAAATATATATACACACTTTACATACATACATACTATATATATACATTATAATACATATTTATAAGGCAGTAAAAATATATATATATATATATATATATAAACAATACATAAATAAAATATATAAGTATATATATATATACGTATATGCAGTCATAGTCACGATGATTCCCCCAACCTCTTCAAAAGAAGCTCCCGAACTCTCTGCTTGAAAGACAGCCGACTAGTCAAGATCCTGATATCGGGGGGTAGCGCATTCCACAGAAGAATAGCCTGAACGAAAAATGAGGAATGGAGAAATTTTGAGTGATGAGTTGGACAGTTGAGGAGACGATTATTAGAAGAGCGAAGGTATTTATTGTGGTTTGCGCATGTGTATTGGAAGTAAGAGGACATATAGCTAGGTGGGCAAGTTGAGTTAAGAAAGGAAAATAAAGTGGTTAGCGCCCTTTGCTCCCTACGCTGGCGTATGGGCAACCACTTCAATTGCAACCGATGTGCAGAAACATGATCATATTTGCGTAGGTTGAAAACGAAACGAATGCAGTTATTCAGAAGTCGGTCGAGTTTATTGAGGAGATCTGCATTCAGGTCATAGTAACAAACATCAGCATAATCTATAATAGGGAACAACAAGGCCTGTACAAGCATCGTCTTGGTGACGGGCGGAAGCAAGTTTTTCACGCGGTAAAGGGCCCGCAGCGACCCGGTTACTTTTTTGCACACGTTAGTTACTTGTGTATGCCAGTTTAAACTCCTGTCAATATGTAAGCCTAGGTCTTTAACATTATCGCTGTAAGGAACGATCGCACCATCGAAAAGAACGGCTGGCAGAGATGCACTGTCAATCTTACCTAGCGATCGAGAGCTTCCGATGATGATAGCCTGGCATTTATTCGGGTTTACCGCAATGCCAAACCGAGCTGACCAGGCACTAATGATGGCTAAGTCATCATTAATTTTTGCGATACCATCGGCCAAGCAGTCTACGCCAGCCCGACAGTACAGCTGCAAGTCGTCTGCATACAGATGGTACGCACACCGAAGGTCAGAAGTGATGAGATTAATAAAAATGGAAAACAAGAGTGGTGATAATATGCCGCCTTGAGGAACGCCAGCTTTTAATTGGCACCAGCCTGATGATATATCACCGTGCTTGACCGACTGCTGACGCTCCTGAAGATAAGAAGAAAACCATGCCAGTGACCCACCAGAGATCGCAAGATGGGATAGGATGGCTAAAAGGATATCGTGACTGACCATATTGAAGGCATTTGAGAAGTCAACCAAAACCAGGACTGTGGCTTTAGCGTCCTCAAGGCCAACTCTAATATCGCCAGTCACTTTAAGGAGGGCGGAAACAGTGC
Source organism: Spodoptera exigua (assembly GCA_902829305.4). Lineage (NCBI taxonomy): Eukaryota > Metazoa > Arthropoda > Insecta > Lepidoptera > Noctuidae > Spodoptera > Spodoptera exigua. The sequence goes on from LR824623.2 coordinate 960,608, forward strand.
TGTGGCCTGGTCTGAAGCCCGATTGGAATGGACTGACAAGTGAATTCCTGTAAATGAAATTAGATAGTTGTTTGTGGACACAGGCCTCAAGCACCTTGGAGAGGAAAGGAAGTATGGATATAGGACGGAACTGACTGGGAAGAGTGGGAGTAGAGACTTTGGGAAGTGGGCGGACAAAGGCTTTACGCCAAAGGGATGGGAAAGATCCGGAATACAGGGAAAAATTGATAATATGGGTTATAGCCGGTAGGAGGTGATCTAGAACAGTTATAATCATGTTACGAGAAATGTTATCACATCCTACCGCTTTTGATTTAATTGAAAGGATAATCCTACCAATCTCTGCCGAATCAACTGGAATGAAGTGGAAAGGAGTGGCAATGTTGGGACGTGCAAGACCAGAGATGAACCTTATAGTGTCTTGTTTCACTAGACGATCTATGGTAGGTACTGTAGAGAAATGATGATTTAGATCGTCTAAGCGAATTGAGTTGGGTAGTTCTATATGGTGCGTTTTGCCGATACCTAAAGTCCCAAGAAATTTCCAGATATCGGCAGAAGAAGCAGAAGAGATGTTTTCGAGAACGTGGCGGCGTTTAGCGTTACGTACCATCTGGTTACAGCGATTTCTTGCTAGCTTAAAAGCTGCCCAGCTTTCATCGGTGCGATCCCTCCTGTGTTTGCGGAAAGCGCGGTCCCTACGTCGCATAGCCATTTTAATACCACGAGTCATCCAAGGCGCAGGCAGTCGTTTCATTCTTATCCGCCTAATGGGAGCATGTCGGTCATAAAGGCTAATTACTGTGGCGTTAAAAATCTCAACCTTTTCGTCGACTGAGGTGGCTTCCATTAGGGGATCCCAGTCGATGGATGACGCGTCTTCCTGCAATCTTGCTCCGTCCATCCGCGCAAAACAACGCCTATACAAGACCGTAGGCCTCACTTTGGGTGGCTTTAGGATATAGGATAGGAAAACCATGTCATGGTGAGAAAAACCCGGAGCATCACGCTGACCATGGCAGGATACAAGAGAGAGATTGGAAGTAAGGATAAGGTCAAGCCAGGAGTCGTCGCCTGCAGTGTTGTGGTGAGTGGGATTGAGCGGTAACACATGTAGATTAGCCGACTCAACTATGTGAAGGAGTTTACGGGATCGAGGGGACTCATTGGAAAGGAGATTGGTGTTAAAGTCACCCATGATTATGTGATGCATGTACTCAGAACCCAAAGATTCCAATACTGATTCGAATTCAGTGAAATAATCAATATTAGGAGGACAATAGACCACCCCCAATACAGTCTTCCCCCCTTGGCTACAAACTTCTAGAAAGAGATACTCCGCAGGACAGTTGGGTGAAGATGTGAATAGTACCTTATAAGAGAATTCACTGCGGAGATATATACCCACACCACCCCCTCGCCTGGTAGTTCGGTCGTTCCGTATTAGAACGTACCCAGGAAGGGGGTAGGTAGTAGAAGGTAGTTGTGGTTTGAGCCAAGTTTCCGATATCAGGATAGCATGTACATTGCTGCTGCTGAATACGTCAAAGAGTTCATTATAATGGCTGGGGATGCTTTGTGCATTTAAATGACAGATATTCAACAGCCGATTGTTGGTATTGGTGAATTGAGAGTAAACAAAGTCAGCTAGACTGTCACCCAAGGAGCAAAAGCTGTCATTATTAAAGGAGTCATTGGCCGATTTAAAAGAATCATCGTCAGACAACATAATAATATTATAGATATGCAAAATTACAAAAATATATAAATATGAAATATAATAAATATAAATACTATGAATAAAAAATAAAGATTTTTTATGGTATGTGCAATACCAAAAGTGCTTCCAAAAATAATTGTAAGGTGCAACTCTGCACCACCCGCCAGCTAACATCAAAACAAAACGTAAAAGTCAAAACAATAACAATATAAAAATCCAAGATCAAAACAAAACGTAAAAGTAAAACAATAACAATATAAAAATCCAAGATGAAAACACAATAAAAGGTAAAAAAAGAGCAATGAGAATACACAGATTGTTGAAAATATAAAACACAAAAAATAAAATTATATCTTTAAAATGTCACTCGTAATTCGGCAATAGAACAATGTGTTGTTCCTTAAAAGGCTCTGATCTAAATGACAGTTGACAGTTGAAGTTGATATATCAGTAACTTATTCAGTAATGACAAATTGTGAATGTGAATTGTGAACTACCAGTGATTGAATTGCAAAACATAAATAAATAATATTATAGTCACAGATTAATATAAGTACCGACGTTGTATGACTCCCTAAAATATTAATTCTGTACATAATTATTACAAAGCAAAAAGAAAAAAAAAAACAAAAGAAAAATAATTAATCTATGATAGTATGAAATTGCAAAGACAGAACTACCGACTACGATTTGAACAAGAAATAAATAATAATGAGGGTAAGATAATATCTAAAAGGACGGAACAAAGAAAACTGTAAGGACAAAGAGAATAATATTATACAATATAAGAGATAGATGTAGAAATTTAAGACTATATTGATGGGGTCAGAAAAACGAAGAAAGAACATACCAGTAAGTAATTGTACCAATACACTTTTCGTATGAAATCTACATGTGTCCTGACAATGTAACTATTTCTTGGTACCTTTCAGCTTCTCTCCCGCTGACTCCGGCCTGCCAACCGAGGGATCCTGCGCCTTCGGGTACTTGGACAGCAAAGGATTTAACTCATCTAGAGATGTCACCCTATGCCTACTGCCATCAGAAGCCTTGATGAAAATTGCACCTTCCTGGGTCCAACACGACTGCATGCCGAAGTGCTGACGCGCAGTCACGAAAACACTCTGTCGTGTCTTCGTCAGAAATTCCCTTACTGCAACCTTGGAGCCTCTGAAGCCAGTTTTGGCTCTCCACACTGACATCCTGGCATCTATGCTGGCAAATCTCACCAGGATTGGCCTGTGGTGATTAGTATTTGCCTGACCCAGCCTGTGACAGACTTTTATCAACGATTTCGTATAATTAAGGCCTAATTTTGTATTAATCACCCCCAGAGTAACATCGGTGCAATCTTCGCCCGCTGCCTCAGCTATGCCCTGGATGATAAGGGCTTTACGGCGGCTTCTTGTCTCTATATTGTCAAGCTGCCGGGAGCACTCACTGATCTGGCGTCGCAGCAGTCCCAGCATACCGATGACCAAATCACGGAAAGCCCGGAACTCCTCTGCCACCTTCGCAACTGTGTCCTTCGCTGGGCCAGCAGTTTGGATTTGTGCCTCCAGTGCATTCATCTTCTTCATGAAGCACTCCTCCAGTGACTTTTGTGCGGACAATACCTCAGCCAGTTGGGACATTGTGCAGTGTTAAAGTTGTGCTTCTTGTGTTATGATAATAAAAACTTTGATGTGCTGGCAGGTGGTGTGCCAAAATAGTTTTATTTAAACAGTTTGCTGCACTGTGAGTACTTTATTAGTATATATTAATTAATTAAAAATTAAATTTAAAATAGATTACACTTATGATACTTTGTGCAACACAAAAGGCGTGTGTTCGCTTGCAACACCTACGTCCGAAAAAAACTTTATCTACAATGTAATCATTCAGTGTGTAGTATGCTTTTCTACATAAAGTTTTCTTTACACATAATTTAAAATTTCTTTCATTTAATTGTTGTATTTCGCCTGGGATTTTGTTATAACATTTAACACAGAATCCCATGAACGACTTATGTACCTTTGCCAATCTAAATAATGGCTGACATAATCTATCTCTATGTCTAGTTTGATAATTATGTCTATCTGACACCTTATCGAATATTTTTAAGTTTTTCCTAACATACATAATGTTTTCATAAATAAACTGACATGGCACGGTCATAATATTGATCTCTCTAAACTTTTCTCTAAGAGACTCACGACGCCTTAGATTGTAAATAGCTCTGATGGCACGCTTTTGCAAGACAAAGATAGACTCAATGTCAGCAGCCTGTCCCCACAACAAGATGCCATACGACATAATGCTATGAAAGTAGCTGAAGTACACCAGTCTTGCAGTGTCCACATCTGTTAGCTGTCGGATCTTCCAGACAGCAAATGCTGCAGAGCTCAACCGTCCTGCCAGAGATGTGATATGGGGCCCCCATTGTAGTTTGTCATCTATGGTTATAAGTCAGCCGGGGTTGCGGGGTAAGCGCAATGAGGTACCGCGACCTCGGCACAGAGCAGGAGAAGGAACAGGGGGGTTTTTAGTCAGTAAGAGTCTGACACTCCCTCCTGCCCGGCCCTGGGCGGGAGAAGTCATTTGATGATTTTCCCCTCACAAAAAAAAAAACCGCATTCCGGTATTCAACTTCAGTGATTCAAAAATTACGATTGAAGAAGGAGAGCCTGTGGGCGTATTGGAAGAAGTGGCCTGGATAAGAAAATGCTCGGAGAATCTTGTGAAGAAGGACAGTACGGGAATAGACTTTGTAACGAAAATCTTAGACGAAAACAAAAGTCTGACAAAAGTGGAGACTATGAAAGCTAGAAATTTACTTCTTCGATTCTCTGATGTGTTTTCAAGAAGCGATGGTGATATTGGCCGAACTGGTTTGGTGAAGCATAAAATAAACACAGGTGATACAATGCCAATTCGTCAAAGGCCCAGACGCATACCATTCGCTCGTGAGAAAGAGGTTGAACAAATGATTGACGATATGAGGAAAAATGACGTGATAGAGCCCTCTTCTAGCCCTTGGTGTTCACCTGTCGTGCTTGTCAAGAAGAAAGATGGTTCAACGAGGTTTTGCGTAGACTATCGACGATTGAATGATGTAACCAAGAAGGATAGCTACCCGTTACCAAGAATCGATGACACACTTGACACACTGAGTGGCATGAAATGGTTTTCAACGCTCGATCTGAAAAGCGGCTATTGGCAGGTGGATTTGGATCCCAAGGACAAGGAAAAGACCGCATTCTCAACTGGGAAGGGACTCTGGCAATTTAAGGTGATGCCATTTGGATTATGCAATGCACCGGCAACCTTTGAGCGTTTGATGGAACAGGTGCTGGCGGGACTGCTGGGCGAAACCTGCCTAGTTTGCCTCGATGACATCATCATTGTTGGACGGGATTTTGACGATCATCTAAGGAAATTGGAAAAGGTACTCGACAAGCTGCGTGGAGCAAATTTAAAGCTGAGTCCAAAGAAATGCTCTTTCTTCAAGCGCGAAGTGAATTATCTAGGACATGTTATTTCTGAGAGAGGAATTGAGACTGATCCAGCCAAGACTGTCGCTGTTAAGGAATGGCCAACACCTAAAGACAAAACGCATGTTCGGGCATTTCTTGGATTGTGCTCGTATTATCGGCGGTTTGTGAAAGGATTCTCGGACATTTCCAAGCCTTTGCATCGATTGACAGAGGAGAAACGTGCCTTTATCTGGGACGAGGATTGTGAGCAAGCCTTTCGAGAACTAAAAGAACGGCTTTGTAACACACCAATTCTCGGATACCCCAGCGCGAAAGGAATATTCGTAGTTGATACGGATGCCAGCAATATTGGAATAGGAGGTGTTCTTTCACAACGCGATGGTGAGCAGGAGAAGGTTATTGCTTACTTCAGCAAGTCACTATCCAAGCCGGAGAGGAATTATTGCGTAACCAGGAGGGAATTGCTGGCCGTAGTCAAAACTCTGCACCATTTCAAGAAGTATTTACTGGGACGGAAATTTTTGATCAGAACTGATCACGCTGCTTTGAAATGGCTGCTTCAGTTTAAGGATCCCGAAGGCCAAGTAGCCAGATGGTTGGAACAACTTCAGGAATTTGACTTTGAAATCGAACATCGCGGCGGAAGAATCCATGGCAACGCAGATGCATTATCGAGACGCCCATGCGTGGAAGATTGCAAGCATTGTGCCAAGAAGGAAACTGCTTTTCTTAAGGTGATAAGGACTAATACTGTTGACGAGGCATGGGGAGATGATGCGATGAAATTAGAACAGGAAAGAGATGCAGATATTAAACCAATACTGGAGTGGCTACGAAGTGGTAACAAGCCAAGTTGGAGTGACGTCGCCCAATATAGCGCGGTAACGAAAGGTTTATGGGCACAGTGGAAAAGTCTTACGCTGCATAACGGACTTCTGTGCAGGAAATGGGAATCAACAAACGGCAAGGACGAGCATTTGCAATTGGTGGTGCCTCGTTCAAAAATTAGGGATGTATTAAAAGCGTTCCATGATGGATCTTCTGGAGGACATTTGGGAATTAGGAGGACTTTGGTGAAGATCAAGGAGAGGTTTTATTGGTTGCATTGCAAATATGACGTCGAAGATTGGTGCCGGAAATGCACTAGTTGTGCAGCTGTCAAGGGTCCACAAACAAGAAGCAGAGGGGCGATGAAAATCTACAATGTTGGTATGCCTTGGGAGAGAATAGCCTTAGACATCGCTGGACCATTTCCAATCACTGATTCGGGCAATCGCTACGTTTTAGTGGTTATGGATTATTTTACAAAATGGCCAGAGGTCTTTGCCATACCGAATCTAGAGGCAGTAACTGTAGCCACGAAGTTGGTAAACGAGGTATTCACCCGATTCGGAGTGCCCTTGGAGATGCACAGTGATCAAGGACGGAACTTTGAATCCCAAGTTTTTCAGGAAACTTGTAAACTTCCATAAGACTCGAACGACCCCTTATCATCCACAGTCAGATGGAATGGTCGAACGCTTCAACCAAACATTGGAGCGACACTTAGCAAATGTGGTTGACAGCCATCAGAGAGATTGGGACACTTACATACCTCTCTTCTTGCTTGCCTATCGGACTGCTGTACATGAAAGTACCGCAAAGACGCCTGCATTTGCAAATTTTGGAACGGAATTGAGATTACCGGCAGATCTCGTATCGGGCTGTCCACCTGGCGACTCTCACACCGAGTTTAGCGATTACATAAGCGAGTTAAGGGCAAAAATGTTGGAAATTTATGAGCAGATCAGGGAGGCCGGTCTTCAAGCTAGTGATCGCGCAAAGACGCGCTATGATCGACGAGCCAATTCTGTTGGGTTTGAAGAGGGGTCATTGGTCTGGCTTCATAATCCAGTCAGAAGGAAGGGAAAATCTCCGAAGCTGCAACCGAGTTGGGAAGGTCCTTATGAGATAGTCACGAAGATCAATGACATTACTTACAGAATTCGGAAGACTTCTAGGAGCCCTTTGAAAGTTGTCCATATAGACAGGTTGGCGAGGTATTACGGCAGCAACGATGCTCGGGACGAGCGAATCTAAGAGGGGGGCAGTGTGACGGAAAAGTGGTTCAAACTCTTTGACATCATGACGTCAATGGATGGTTGTCAAACGTTGCCTAGAGATTGTAAATTTCGTCGTGAATTGTCAACACGAGTTGGTGTAATCGGTAAGGCGTGTGGATTACACCACAGAGACCCCGAGTTCGAGTCTCGCCGTAAACATGAGGTTTTTTAGTTGATAGAAGTTTTGTCGAACTTTCTGGAATTATTTGTGTGAAAGAAATAAAAAATTAAAGAGCGAGAAGGAGAATAAATAAAAATGAATAACGAAATTAATAGGTTAAGGTTCTGGAGGCATGACGATCAAAAAGAATAACGAAATTGAATGTTCCAGAACCTGACCGGGGGTATATAAGCGGAACTGCGGCTCACCGCTGGCAGTTGAGTTCTAAGTCTAAAGCGATTCAGAAGAAAAGGAAGAAGTGAAAAAGAAGAAAAGTGAGTGAAATAGTGAAGTGCAGTGAAATAGTGAAGTGCAGTCAGTTAAGTGAGTTAAGTCAGCGTGAACGGCAAAGTTGTGTCAGTCGGCCGGACTCTGCTGGAGAGGAACGCCGATAACTTAACTCCGTGGACGCTGTAACTTAAGTGCAATAGAAAGTCTGAAAACCGGTATTAGTGTATCATTTCATCCAATCCCGTAACCCAAGCCCGCATAGTCAGGAACGTGACGTCAGGCACGTAACAATATTAATGAACTAGCTACTCCCGCGCGGTTTCCCCCTCGGTTTCCCTCGCTGCTCGGCTCCGTTTGATTGTAGCGTGATGTTTTATACCCTATTAATAGCACTCAGGAACATTGTAGCTATCAATAGATGAAAGAATTTTGGGAATCCAACCAGTGATTCCAAAGATTACCCCTACATCAAACTTACAAATTTACCTCTTTATAACATTAGAATAGATAAAGATTTAGATAAAAGGTAAACTCACTGGCTTCCCGTAGTAAGAGAACTGTGTATAGTTGAACATGAGTGTATTCCTCCTTTCCTCCCAGGCGCGCCTCTCCCTTCTTTTCTCCACCATGGCCTCAAGCCCCTCCCTACCACTGCCTGTCTCTTCATCCTGACACAAAACATTCATCATCATCATACTACTGCTGCTAGATGTTGGTGTAATCATAAGTAAGAATAAGTAATCAAAACACAGCATAAAATAGATGTGGTAACAAAGTGTACAATAAAAGCGCAAAAAGTTCAAAGTATTCTTCTATTGAAAATAGGTAAATAGTATGAATGTCAGAGTTATACAATAATCTTCTAACAATCTTTTGAAATCAATATTTCTACTATTAAAAATTAATAGTATTCTATTTCTTATGAAATAGGGGCAAATAAATAGAATCTGTCTGCTGCACATTAGTGATTTTTTTACTCTAAGTCCTGACCATATCTAAGCTAAGCTGAAAAATAATATAGCCTATAGCACACAGAAAATTGTAGCTATCTATAGTTATCTATAGAATTTTAGCAATCCGACCAGCTGTTCCAAATATTACCCTCCACCCCCCACATACAAACTTACAAATTTTACCTCTTTGTAATATTAGCATAGACAAACAAAACAGTAAGCTGGACTCACCTCTTCCTCCTCATCATCTCTGAAGATGTCATCAAAGTTGGGAATGTTCTCCTCACTGTCCTTATAGACTAATCTCACCTATAACAACATACAAACATCACACCAAATTCTAGACATGGTGCATTTATTCTACCTATGTTAATTAACATGTAACCCTTTTTTCGATTCATTTAACTTTTGGTTATGAAAATATTAAGACTTTGCCTCCCATACTGCCACCCGTAACCAGTCTGAGCACAGGATTTGCCTTTAAGAGATAATTGTTTTCAGTCAAAAGATTAATTAAAACTAATTTTAAAATATTGAACCTCAAGGTTGTTGCATGATTTTCAGTCTTAGCTTGGACTATTGTGTATTATGAAGTATAATTACTAATTTCATATAGGTAGTTAGTAATTATAGAATTGGGTAGTTTTGTCCCCAGTGTTTTGTAAAACACTCATTCCCTATTAAATTGTATGCATAACAGGAATTGTTAAGGGTGATTTTGAAGGTATACACCTATGCTTATATGTCAGGCAGTGTTATTGAAAGAATCTCAACAAGGTTATTATAATTATTTCAGTCCTTATTAATATTTGTATTATCACCACAGACTCTTGGCCATGACCTTAAATACATTTGCTATTTTACTGGTATAGTCTACAAGAAACAATAATTTTTGATTTGTGAAGATTTACTTCTCATTGCAGACACTAAATGTATAAGACAGTGTTCTACTAAAAGGTTTAAAGTGATTAGATTAATTAATTGGGATACCAAAACATTTTTTGAATTCTTTGTGCTGAAACCTATAGACAATAGGGTATATAAAAGAAGTTCTATAAAATTCAAAGATTATTTAAATTTAGTTTATTAGCTAACATTGATTTAGGCAAATAGCTGATTATAAACTATTGTACAATTACATAAATTTTTAGACAACTTTTATATAAAATGATATGCTTAGATTGGTTACCTAGATTTAGTTAATTAATTACCTAAACCATGAATAGACCATAGCATAGTCTGGAGTTGTGCTTGCTGCATGCCAATAGTCCTAAAGTTGGTGAATAGTGGTGTTGATTAAAATGAATCCTAACCTACCCTCTAGGGAATAAAATTGAATTGTTATAATAAATGTAGATCAGAAAGTACTATCACAGACTTACATGAAAACACTTAACAACTCAAAAAAGCTCACCTGTCCATCACTGTACACATTGCACACATCCGTAGGTTTATGGGCATCTAGCACAAAAAATACAACTTCTTCTTCAGGCTGCAAGATATCTACCAAGTCTATTGTTCCCCCACAGTTCACCAATACAACATACTTTATCTCCTCATTGTTTTCTTCGTAAGCTTGCTTCAATTCCGCAATACCCCCCACAGGGACCAGTGTATACGAAATATTATCACTTTTAAACAAACCCTGCAGTATTTTACAAGTGCATATCGCGTCTACGTCGTAATGAACTAACAATAACACCCTCTGAAACAAAATTTTAAAAAGGAATCTCACTGTTTGTCTCCTAGTCGAAAACAAAGTTTGGTTGTAAACTCGTAAACAATGCAGTCGATACTCACGTTACCAAGGAGTACGTTGTAAAAATCGTTTTTAATATCTTCTATAAACATCTTGACACGTCATGGACGTAAAATCGATGATTTAATATCAAGAAATCATGTTTTTACATGTTAAAACACGTTGTAACTCAATCAAAACTAGAAAAGTTCACGCAACTCACTAAAGATCAAAAGAAACACCTGTTGCTTTGAATTGTCATGAGTGTCAAATAGAATTTTCGCGCCAAAGGAAGCGATGCGTTCAAAAATAATGTCGTTACATCCTGTCAAGTTATGTATTGTTAACATTAAAATTCATGTACCTAATAAAGTAATAGGATTACGCACCGTATTCTACATTATATATGTTTTTAACATAAATAAAATTGATACTTTAGTTGAGTTGCTACGCTTATCACCAAAATTATAATAATAATAATAATAAGTAGGAGTTGAAGGAGACTCGGGGGAAGGATGTATCTCAGTAAGATGCTGGTAGGGGTCTTGACCGTACTTCCGGGATTGCTCTGATAGCCGTGGGATACCTCTCCTTCCCCAAGCAGCTCAACGTATGTTGCCCCCTTGTCGCTACATGCTAGCGGCCGTTTCCGGGGGCCCATTAATTGAGTTTGCCAGTCACCCCCTGCCTGTTTATCCGTATGTATCAATATTGGTCAGGGGCAGGGGCCATAGTATTTCCATAGTTATCATATTCACCAGTCCATAGCAACCCATACCCATAACCCTTTAAATTTTTACCACATTTCGCAATAGTCCTGCATCAACCGGGGATTGTCCTTGGGTGCACTTTCATAGTGCATACAGGGATAATTGCCGGCTGATGTCCCATTTCACTTATATTAAAGTTGTTCAAAGGGCCTCTGCGAGTTGGCTTCGGCCCCTCGTACGCCTTCCAAAAGTCCGGGACCCTGTAGTCCCGTGAGTGGAAAGGAACACACAAAATAATAATAATAATATATTTATTTGCATAAAATGTGGTACAAGAGTTGGTTTAATATATGTTTTAGAGCTAGACACATTCCGCAGTTATAAAACAGCATGCAAATGTTCAAGTAAAATGTCAAAAGTCAAAGTCAAAAGTCAAAAATCATTTATTTCAATTAGACCACAATAGGCACTTTTGAACGTCAAGCAAGCAAAAAATGAAAAAAGTATATAACATGAGCTTTAAAATTAAGCATGTCAGTCTGTCCGTCTGTCCTCTAGTGAAGCTATTTGCTCGTTCCAAAGTGTAGATTCCTATGGAGAAGAACGAGCAAGAAACTCCATGGTTACTCTTTTTCAATCAGTTTTACAATACATTTCTTTGTTACATCATTTAGTTGGTTCTGATATGTGAGAACAATGTAACACTAATGTTCAGGCAAAAGGTACGAAAAAGAAGTGAACCTCAAGGACAACATATTTAGACAGCCTGGAGATGACCAGTCCCAATAGGCGGCGCCCGTTCACGAACATGACACGTACACCAGCACCGCCCAACTCAACCATATTATAGGGAATTGGGCGATCCAGTGGCCGTGCCACCGCCAATGAGACCTCTAAGTGAGCATGACAGCTCCCAGCCGACACAAGTACCTATATTCTACAAGTCTTACTTAATTATAATAGGTTACAGGGTACTCACATTTACAAAAACTTAGAAGTTCATCAACAATTAACAACATAGTGTACAATTTAATAATTAAAATCAAAAATTCCTCTAAACATCCTGTGGAGTAGGACCAGCTAGCCTCCAAGCATTTTTATCTTGTATATAATCATTTAGTTTGTAGTATGCTAGTTTACATAAATGTTTCTTTATACATAATTTAAATTTGCTTTCATTTAGATTTTGAATTTCAACTGGGATTTTATTATAACATTTAACACAGAAACCCAGAAATGACTTATGCACTTTTGCCAATCTAAATAAAGGCTGACTCAATCTATTCCTATGTCTAGTATGATAATCATGTTTGTCAGATACCTTTACAAATAAGTGTAGGTTTTTCCTAACATACATAATGTTTTCATAAATAAATTGACTCGGTACGGTCAGAATGTTGATCTCCTTAAACTTTTCTCTGAGAGATTCGCGACGACCTAAGTTATATATAGCTCTGACGGCACGCTTTTGCAAGATAAAAATAGACTCAACGTCGGATGCCTGTCCCCACAACAGAATTCCATACGACATGATGCTGTGAAAGTAGCTAAAGTACACTAGTCTTGCCGTGCCTACATCGGTTAGCTGTCGGATCTTCCAGACAGCATAAGCTGCAGAGCTCAATCGCCCTGCTAGAGACCTGATGTGGGGCCCCCATTGCAACTTCTCATCTACAGTGATCCCCAGGAAAGTAGTCTCTTTTACAAATTCTAGTTTCTGATCATTTAATAATATATCATCACATACGTTTCTTTTAACATTTGGTAAAATAAATCTAATGCATTTAGTCTTTTTATCATTTAGTAGTAAGTTGTTTATTGTAAACCAATTTTGAACCTTCATTAAGGCATTATTAACTTCGTCATATTTGTTTGTTCGTCTATTTATTTTAAAAATCAATGATGCACATTATTGTTTTACATCATTACAATACATTGGTACAAAACGTTCGACATCTTACAGTAAAATACAGAAACACAAAAGTAAAATACAGGTAGGTAAATAACAATTACAATGCATTCCTAAAATGGTAAGACTGAGAAGAATACTTTTTTAGGAACTCATCAACCGAATAAAAACATTCTTCTATCAACCAATTTTTTAGAGTCTTGCAGAACTTCTGATAGGGCAGATCGACTATGTTCTGAGGCAGTGAGTTATAAATTAAAGGCGCCATGTACACACAACTTCGTCTACACATCTCAAGTCGCGGAGCAGGCATTTTTAAATACGAATGAGTGACTTTGCGCTTGTTTGTATTGTTTTTATTTTTAAATAATTTAATATTGGACTTTACAAATTTAGCCACTTCATAGATATAAATGTTAGGGACAGTTAATATTTTTTCTGATGTGAAAATAGGTCTACAAGAGTCCGACCATTTGACATTAAAAATTGCGCGAACACATTTCTTCTGCGCAATAAATACCCGTGCTAAATCTGATGTATATCCCCAAACCACAATCCCATATCGTATAACGGAGCATACATAGGCATGGTAAACCATTAACGATGTGTGTCTTGAACAAGAGTCTTTAATTCTTTTTATAGCAAAGACAGATTTATTAATTTTGTTGCATACGGTATCGATATGATCTTTCCATGTAAGATGTTCATCTACTGTAATACCTAAAAACTTAACGTTATGGACTTGTTCGATGGGTGTGTTATTACAAATAATGTCTAGTTGCTTACATTTGCTTTTATAAGATCTGAATTTAATAATTTTTGTTTTGTCTAAATTTATTTTTAATGCATTGATATCAAGCCATTTAGTAATTTCTTTTAGTGTTTGATGTATCTCGGCTATATAATTTTTTTCATCTTTGCAACTTAATATTACAGATGTATCATCAGCAAATAGGACGCATTCATGATTGTGGACTACTTGAGGAAAATCATTTACATAAATTAGAAATAGTAGGGGACCTAGAATACTCCCCTGGGGAACTCCAAAGTAATTGAATCTGGGACTGGAATCATGGCTCTCAAGAAAATTGGTTTTACTATTAAATTTAGTTATTCTTGTTATTTGTGTTCTACCATTTAGGTATGATTTGAACCAATCTAAAGCTATTCCCCTTATGCCATATTTATCTAATTTGTTTATTAGTCTAGTATGATCAACAACATCAAAGGCTTTACTTAAATCTAGAAAGAGAACAATAGGAGATATTTTAATATTTATGTTGTCCATTATTGAATTAATTAGACTAAATGCTGCCAGCTGAGTGGACTTACCTTTTCGAAAACCAAACTGTTCGTTGCTGAGGACATTATTTTTATTTAAAAAATTTAGTGTTCTCTTATAAATAACCTTTTCAAAAATTTTAGAGATAATGGATATCAGTGCGATAGGGCGATAATTATTTTTATCGGTTTTGGAATTCTTTTTATGTAAAGGTTTGATTATTGAAACCTTCATTTTATCTGGGAAACAGCCTTGTTCTAGCGACAGGTTAATGATGTAAGATAAGGGATTTGCAATGGACTGTGCTGTAAGTTTAATAAGATCTGTTGTGATATTGTCATAGCCAGATGATTTCGTATTTTTCAAGGACTTGATTATATGATAAATTTCTAATGGATTAGATGGCTCAAGAAAAATGCTGTGATTACTTGTGTTAATATTAGATATACCATTCTGTTCAGTACTAATATTCTTTTCAACAATATCTATAAAAAAGTTATTAAATATGTTAGCAATGTCTGAACCAGATGTATTTAGGACATTGCTATCGTCAATAAGCCCTTCAATGTAATCCCTTGAGGTTTCATGGCCAGTAGTACGTTTTACCACATCCCATGTAGCTTTGCCTTTATTGTTGGAGTTATTTATATGTTTTTGATTATTCAACGATTGTAAATTATTTATACATTTTTTTAGAACATTAGAGTATTTTTTAAATATTTGTTTGTTTTCATCTGTTCTATTATGATAATACCTGTATCTTAACAACCTTTTTGTTTTAGCACTTAACTTAAGTCCTTTTGAGATCCATTTCAATTTAGAAGTTTTATGTTTAACCTTAACCTTAATATTCGGAAAGCATAGTTTATAAAACAATGTAAATAATTCATGGAAACTATCAAAAGCGTCGTTAGCTTGGTGAAAGTCATAGACTTCGGAAAAGGATAAGTTGCTAATATAGTCTACAAATTTTGTCATGTTTTCTTTGCTGAGATCATGCTTATCAACAAAGTAATAATTTGTTGTACTCTTTTTTTGGTATTTAAATTCTATGACTTGAGCTGTGTTATGATCAGATAAGCAAAGACTATGTGTGTTGCCAACTGCTCTCGGAATATTACTTACTATATTATCGATGCAAGTATTTAGCCTAGTGGGAGTGTGGATATGGCGTTGCATTCCATAGTTTGAGATCAGTTCATCAAAAGTAGTAGAATTTTTATCTTTCTGTAGGAAATTTATATTAAAATCACCGGCTATCACAATTCGGCTTTTTCTGTGTTCCAATTTACGCAGCATGTTATCGAATTTTTCAAAGAAAATATTTAAATTTGAATTTGGGGTCCTATACACACAAAGGACAATTAGACGTAATTGTTTTATTTCTGTGCCACAGACTTCAAAATGTTTATCTAAGCTCATGCCCTTAATTTCCTTAAGTTCAGTACATTGAAATATATTTTTACAAAGTATACAAGTTCCGCCGCGACTTTTATCTGGGCGTGAGTAAATAGCGCACATTCGATAATTATTTAAGATCATATAATTATCGTAACCTTTTTTTATAAAATGTTCACTAAGACACACTACATCAACGTTTGTTCCTGTCTCACACATATCTTGAATAGCAAGTTCTAAATCGTGAATTTTATTTAATGCTCCAGCAATGTTTTGGTGGAGAATAGTAAAAGTATTCGTACTGTCATCGTTAGTCACGAAATAAATTATTCTTAGCGGTATCGGTATCGGGAGTTTGCAAGAGAGGCTTGTTCGTTTTATCAATAGCTTTAAAATAGTAAGGGATTGTGCCTTTTTGTGGTTGAATTTTTTGGTTACCTATGTGGGGTGGACTTTGAAGGTTTAAAAGTATTCCATTAAATCTTTTTGACTTTCTTACATTTGGAGCTAGTTTGACAATTCTTTCGTTGAAGGATAGAAATCTTTTGTTATATTGATCTGTATTAACTTTGTGTATTATTTGATTAACAATATTGAAGTTGTTTTGGGCTTCAATGAAAGAAATGTTTTTAAAGTTTTGAGTTAGAAGTTTAAGATTGTAATTTAATTTAATTTACCTTCATTTAGAGATGCATTGTAGAGCACGTTTACTATGTATACTATAGTACTCGATTGTCATTATTACCTACTTGTTTGAAGAGTAATAACTATTTTCATTTGCTACAGCTATACTTGCTAGTGCCGCAGACCTAGCACCGACCCTCGTAATTATTTATAAACATGATAGGATAAGTACTATGTGTTAATAGTTATAAGGAACAATGGGTTTGATATGTTAGTTTTAACCAAAAACCCTAAATAAAATTAAATAAAAAAAAAAAAAAAATTTGCTACAGCTACAAAGAGACACGCTCTATAGACGAAATAACCGATTGACCGCGGGACTTTTATTGGCGATAACGCGTCGTCTACCCTTGCACTAGGTACCTACCTGTCGCCAACGAGTACCCGCCGTGCGACGAGGCGGTGCCGGGTGACTCTAACGAACTATGACCTAATTCCCTATAAGGCCAGCAACGCACTCGTAACTAAAAAATAGCTGCGTGTTTCGTGTGTCCATGGGCGGCGCTAATTGCTTACCATGAGATAATCCGTCTCTTCGTTTAGAAATGACTTGCCTATCAAGTGACTATACATATGTAGAAGCAGGAGAGCAAAATTTAAACATTTTACCATCTAAACAAATACAAAGGACTTTATATTGCAATGCGCGTAGTTCTTCAAGGATAGAGAAGAAATCTAAATAAAACAAAATAAACTTCTTTATAAGTATGTTAGTCATTTATTACCTATTTAGATACAGAACGATTTTTGTAACATGTAACGTGATGGAGAGCAATTTTATGGGCTATTGTGCCTTCTCTCACCAGATTTGAAGAAAGCGCTTGGAAATAAGATTGTATCAGCGACTCGTCTGTCTCTTCGGGTTGTAGATACTCGTTTATATCGTAACAGAGATATTCTTCAGGGCAATCTAGAGCTCTCAAACACCCAGCATATTCCGACCAAAGGAGCTTGCGCCACTTTACGTCGTGTCTCTGTGCTAATGGCACTAATACGCAAGCAGCAAACGTCGGGTCTCCATAACTCACTGACTGGAATTGCTCCAAAAATTGCGTAAAGAAATCCTGAAAATTGTGCAACCCAACCAGTTGTTTGTCGAAATTCAATTTCGATTTCTTTTTGAACAATATCTCAGTACATTTCTTGAGCAATATTTTTATTTTCGGATCCAAAAACAGCGAATTGTCGCTTAGAAACACGCACATTATGCGACAGAGCCTATCAGTAACGTCGATGTCGTTCAATAGATCAGGGAAGCACAGTTCATTGAATAAAATCCACTCCAAACTGCATCTTGTAATAAATTCCTTCTCAGCAGCTATCCTCGCGGCGACTTTTCTGGAGTGTTCTCCAAAAACTTTAGGAGTATTTTCAGCTTCTTGACTTCTGCTGTACAGAGTTAAAATTGGCAAGTATATCCAATCTCTAGGCAATATTGGCTCCTGCCAACTCTTGAACTTGATATTAGGTCCCGTATCTCTATAATTTATGTTCACCACTCTACTGTAACATAGCTTTATGTCCTCAATTGATGTTAGAGCTTTAGAGAAGCCATCTGCATCAGTCAAGTTTACTAGATGCAACAATCTTTCAGCAGTGAACCAGTGCTTGTTAAATACGACATATCCAAACAGGAAATCCAATTCGTATTTTTTGTCATTTCTTAAAATGTAACATAGCTTATTAGCCACAGTATACAGCAAATCTTTGCTACCCTCTGAAATATCATACTGTGTAGACAATTTTATTATACTGAAAACTAAATTGGATTCCATTCTCGTGAACCAGTTATCACACAAACTTGGGACTTTATTGCTGATCTTGCTTAAATACATGGTCAGATGTCTTAAAAACATTTCAGATATTTCTTTATCATTCACATAAGTTAAAAGATTAAAAAGGGACGCGAGGAATGGCATAGGTGATGCTATATTTAAAATTGGTAAAACTTTTTGAGGTGAGTCTATGACAGACCCACCAAGTGACATCAAATTCTTGGTTAAATGTAGGTCCTTATTGTCCAATCCTGACAGCAGATTTGAACTGGGAATCATATTTCTAATTATTACTGCAAATCCTTGGGATTGAGACAGAGTTCTTAGTGAATCATTAAGAAACTTCATTGGAAGATTTTCAATTAGTGTGACAGTCTTGCAGCAGTCTATAGCTGAACAAAGAAGGCGCAAATGTCCACAAGTATAACTACTAGCTTGAGACAATTGGCCCATCCATTTTTGCACACCTTCCTTCAGTAAAGGATATATTTGGGACTTGTAACTGTCCATTCCACCTAGTATGCATCTTAGAAGTCTATTTACTAATTGAAGCACTACTGCAGCATGTGTTGCTGACAATATGGAAGATTCCACAAATATATCTGTTCCTTTGACATGCTTGTGCAATGCAGTAACGATAACAGGAAATAGAGACACTGCCACATCTGTTCCCAGTCCAAAACACAGTATGTTGGAGAGAGTACATACAGCTTCTATCTGTATCTTCAAGCCATACATCCTATCAACTGCAGAACTAATGTACTCTGATATAGGTTTCAATAAATCATATTTCATCAGCAAGATTCTTGTGACATCCAGGGATTGCAAGGACATTATTCTGATAAATTTCAGTGCAGCCAATACAGGTTTACCATTATACACAATGCTTGGATCAAAGACGAAATTGGTGCTAGTAACTGGTATAAAATTCTTAATTATTGTATTCATCAAATGTTCCATTTCTACAATCTTCTGTGCAGTTTCCAAAGAGTCTCTTGCTAACCTGGACAATATTTGCAGAGAATATTGTACACAGTTGAAGTTTGGTTTGACTGACTCTAAGATATAGTACAATCTTTGAAGGATTTCTGTTCTCTGTAGTGCTGTCATTATATCAATTTCTGCTAAATGGTAGTCGGTGAACTCTGATTCTTTTGACTGTAGCTCTTCAATTTCTGACTTGTCATTTTCTAGGCAAGGCTGTAGTGTGCCTTCTTCAAAGCCTATCAAAGCATCCAAACTAGCTTCATCAATCCTATTATACAAAAGATTTCTCATGGCTCTCAATGCTGGTTCTAGAATAATGATTTTGTTGTCATCCATTGCTATTCTTATAATAAAAAATAGTTTGCTGACTGGTATTTCAATGACATTCTTGTATGTTCCTGCACTGTAATATTCTATGATACCAGCGATGGTGTTTAGGGCTACGACTCTTTGCTGGGTGACTGTTGATCGAGTTAGTTCAATAAGTTCTGTGATAGAATACCCTGGTCTATGTGGCTCATCACCATGATGAAATAATGGTTTAGTTTTTTCATTATACTCCATTGTGTAAGGTAAAAGGTATCCATTGAAGTCAAACCTTGCTTCATATGGTTCATCTGCCTTAACTTTCTTGCTCTCTTCTATCCCTTTCATCCATTCTAGTTTGTCTTTTTCTAATGAATCAAAATGTAGCCATTTATTTATTTCTGGATGTGTTAGAACATCATTCTCCCAAAGGTTATTGTTTTCTGGTATGGCAATGGTAGTATCCATGGCTTCTTCACTTGTGTCTTTGTTTTCAACTGTAGCTGGCAGTTTTTCTTCCGATTTAAAACTTTCTGGTTTACTAGCCTGTTGTCTTTTAGTTTTTAAAAACTCAACCAGTTTAGGGTCAATACTTGAGAGAAGTTTCTTCCTCTCTTCCAAGATGTCTTGCTCTGACATTTCACTAAGAAGTTTAACATTTTCTTTGTGAATATCACTGGCTTCTTTTGATGACAATATAAAACTCTTTTCTGGTAAATTCAAGTTTGATTGCTTTTTACTTGTGTCAGTACTGGTTGATGGTTCATCTACATCCATTTTTACATTCTCATTTTTATTTACACTTTGTGTTGTTTTTCTCTTATAAAATAAACTAGTTTGCTTAGTAACTACTGGAAACCCTTGTGATGGCATCTCTGTAGTATCAAAATCAACAAAATCTGTTACATTTTTCTCAACAATGTCGCCCAATAAAGAAGGGATAACTTTTGGATAGTATACTTTATCATCTTCAACTTCTGGTTCAATTTTCTCTGGCTCTTCTAGGTTTTTTTCTAAAATATCTCCTACTACTGAGGTTGATTCTTCAAATCGGGCTTTTTTCTCAGTCTGACCTTTTAAACCCTTAGCCTGGGCGTATTTGGAAGGTTTCCTACCTGTCTCGGTACTATTAGATAGCTTCGTACGTTCATTAGGACGTAAATTAGTAACAGCAGCCGCTGGCTGCAAGTTTTGCCTTTGTTTTTCTCTAAGAAACTCTTCTTGCATGCGAAGAATATCCTCTTCATCTTCACCAGGTTTTGGGCGTTTCAACATTCTTATATTTTATTGCTAAAACTAGTTGTAATTTACACAATGAAGTAGGCTTATCGTTACGAAAACTTTTAATAAGACAAAATAAAAGTAACAAACAAAACGAGGTTATGTTTTGTTTTGACAGTTCTGTCTGACAAGTTAAGAACTTTAGACAGTTATTGAGTGGTGTTTTTGAAGCCAGTAAACGATAGTTTATCTGAAATAAAATAATTACTAAAATAATAACTATGATATAAATTAAAGAACTATGATATAATTTAAATTGATAAAATATTAGCTCCAAAAGTTGTATTTGTATAAAAAACTAAATACAGGATGTTACAAGGTACACGAAAGAATTGCATCCCGGTAAACTAGATAGAATATGTGTGTAATTAAAGTATAATAATAACAACGTTAAAAAAATAAGATATCTTTATAAGGAAAAAATATTGAGTAATTGAATAAAATAAAAGGGAGTGCCTGTTTCTAGTTTCTCTAAATATGTATCAGATTTCGCAATTCGCAAATGTTCACATTGATGACAGATTGGTAGTTGTCACTGTCATAACAGGTTTGGCATTATATACGACTAAGACCAAGACGAAAACACGTGAGAAATAGTGAAATATAACCAAAACAAACATCAAAATGCCTAAAATTAAAAAGGACATTGATAAATTAAAGCATCCAAACAGTAGAAAAACATTAAAGGTTATTAGCAAAATCAAGAAACACGAGAAAAAGGATCAGAACAAAGTGGGAACACATATAAAACAAAATTTAATCGGCGAAAAGATTCTTTGGTTCAAGGAAAGGTTACCGGAAGACTGTGTAGTTTTGTCGAAAGAACAGACTTTGGAATTGATAGAGGAGTATTTGGCGCGGTTCGATGAGGAGTTGGAGCAAATTGCGTTAAAGAACTCTGTAGGACAGAGGAGAAATCGTCAGCACGCCAGTAGGGAGGATATTATCAATATTACGAAGAAACAAGAACATGAAGAGTTCGAAACGTGTGGCATAGAGATGCCTGACCTCCTAGACCGGCAACAGATGGAAGTGTTAAGGAACTGGAATGGTGAATTAAGGTTTTTACAGCATTTTAAGCTGAGAAGGATAGCAAGAAAACATTTAATATAGTATTAAGATAAACAAGTCTTTGTTTTTTATTAATTATACCCTGTTATAATAATTTCAGGTCACAATGTTATTAGTGATAGCATACAAAAAATAAACTATTATGTTTCATGGAAATTACTAATCATCATAATATTAATTTATTTCTTTATAAAATCTTACTGAAACTATTGTTAGAGAACTCTCCAATGTGATATAGCTTATCAAGCTGTAATAATTAATTTACTTACAAAGCAACAAGTACTATATACTTTAGTTATGCTCAACTAGTATACTATAAGTGGTTACTTGTAATTCTAGAGTTAGTAAATTTACACAACCACAGATCACTATTGATAGATATTTAAATTCATCAAACTCCAAGGGAACACCGGTACACCTCTTTTCTTACTATTATGTCTCATATTACAACATTAAAAGGTTAATATTCTGTCTGACTCAAGACATACTGCACACTAAAACATATTTTTTATGGATTCTATCAAATGTTTCCTCTAGAGAGGGAGTGTCAGGCTGTCACTGACTCACAACCTCCCCTAGTTCTACTCCTGCTCCGTGTTGGTGCCATGGTACATTATTGCCCTTTAGCATTGCGCCCACAACTACAGCTGAATAATAAAACTGATAAAAAAATATATAAATCTATTACAGTAATTTAAGTGCTGAAACAGTCTGTCACGTCATTAGATTTTTTGAGAGCGCATATAATCATCTGATGACTTCTTCCGCCCTGTGTGGGACGAAAGGTAGTGTCAGGTTTTTACCAACCAAAATAATCAAATCCGAGCCTATTTGTTCCGTCTTTTCACTAGAGGCCACTCGACGAACAGTGGGTAGAACTAAAGATACTAAACATGCTTATCTCTGAAACTACTAAACCAATATTGATTCAGCACAAGGAAAATCAAATTAACAAACTATTAAAATAAAACACAATTTGAAGAAAGATGACTAATTTATTAGAGACTATTTACAACTTCACGTTACAGAAAATAGGTTTGTAAATGGGAAAGAGCGAACACAACCTAAGATACAGTACAAATATACAACGAAAGTACAGACCCGATAATGAGGATGCGTTAGGAAGCCCTACAAACATCGCTATTTATAAACATGATGACGCCATTTTGTCACCGCTGTAAAATATACAAAACAGTTGATTCATTGATGACGACCTCTTTTGTCAGAATAACTGTACACAGACAACACATTAACACATAAAACATAGACAATGACGAATTTTTTGCGTCATCTCTTATTATGCAATTCATTGCGGACGTAGGTTCGGTGCGATGTACAATTAATTATACATACCATACATAATCAGAAATGTTCTAAGTACATTTGAATAGGTGCACCAATTAAGTATGTAGATAGGATTTGTCATGGTAACTTTGTTAATATGCATTTCATCAACGCCTTTGGTAAAAACTGAGAGGTATTTCAGTAAACGAAAAATCTAATTTATACTTAACATTTGTCTCTGAAAAAAGAGGCGTTTTTTCACTTTTGAATGTTATTCCATTATGCCTTATTAGCTCGCCAGTAGTTCCCGAATCGCATCCTCAAATAAACATACTGATATGTAATACAAAATCAGTCGCTATATCACATACATACATCTTAAATTATCAATTAAAAAAATGAGCATAATTCAATATTATTTTATGTTAAAATTACATATTGCAAATTTCGAGTTTCGTTGTAAATAAAAAAAAACATTGCGAGATTATTAATTTGTAGTTACACGTATCTTTGGAAAATGCAAGGAACACGACTTCACGTGGAAAACGAAACTCGATATTTATGTTTAGAACTAATTTAATAAAAAAATAACGTTAAAATTCGGGACTATTAATTCAATGAGTACTCTATTAACAGGCAGCTAAAGACGACTTTTGTCCACTGAGATGAATCAGAGTCAAAAAAATAATCCGCTCAACTTCGTGGATAATGAAACTTTGGATGCACGACTACAGACAAGCACTTTCTTAAAAAAAATATGTAAAAAGTATTTAATCTAAATAGCCAAGGTCAACCATCGATACAAAGACCATAGGAGAAAGTTGATGTTCATATCGACGAGGAAACTTTATAACTAGGACACGTTTCTAGATATTAAAATAAAATCCATTTTTAATTATATTCAAACGACATGGAACCCTACTCTAACTTCCAACAAAATATTTTCTGGGGCTAAGAGCCTTCGGAAATAAACGTAATGAAAATATTTTCTCATGCCAACTTATATTTTTCGTACAAATCTTTTTTATATACTACATTCAAAGTTTCTGATAAGGAACTGTAATTTAGAACAGTTAATATGGACTGCGACGGGTAATGTCGTAATTAATTAAAAGATTTCGCAATTAAAAATCAATGGACTTGCAATCAATCAACATTACGAATTCCATCGTCAACGCGTACATCGTTGATGCATTAATAATGCAAATAGAAAGTTTAGCGTGGTCTATTACAATCATAGAGTATGAAAGAGGTTTTATGATTGACTTAGAAAAAAAACTACGAGGAAAATACGTATAAATTCACTACACGTCAATAGGTCAAGGTCACACGCCTCTATTGGCGAGTCTGTCCTAGAATACGCACTTGAATTCAATCAAATTAGTATTCTAGCAAATCGGAGACTACTTATACACAACGTTTCTAAGTGTTCTAACATTCATAATTCGACAAAACACATAAAACACTTTCTCTTGCCAAATGAACTCTTCAAAAGTAGGTATAAAAATAAAAATCCTGTTATTTCGAAAGTAAAAGTTGTTCAAAACTTTTTAAAACGTTACATTTAGCATCATCATCCTTTTTGTTGGCCACGTGGAGATAATTTCATTTTGTGTCGAAAACTAATTTCAAATGGATAATATTTTAATTTCTGATTAAAAGTAAAATAATATTTCTATGTTTTAAGTCCAAATTATTTTTTAAGTATTCGTACAAAAAAGTTCAATAAACATTAAAAATTAGAACAATATAATGGCGGGAAATTAAAAATACATAAATATTCGTTAAAATTTGTAATGGTGTATTTTAATTTAATAATTTTACCGCCAAAATATTATGGACGCTGGAAACCTTACAAAGTTGCTATTGTAATCAAAATCTTTACTACGTATCTATGCAACTAGGCACTTCAAGTCTATTATAATTATGTTTAAAATTATTATATCACTATAACATTTAGTTAAGTAGTTTGCAGAAAATACATTTCTTTCTTCTTCAACTGTTCAATACAATCTTTAAAGTTGCAACATTTTTAATATTCAACATGGTTCTTATTTACACATAGGTTGCAAAACCGTAAGATCTCTGTACCTATCATTTGAAAATAGAATCCTACATATACAAAGGAAGTACTATTTTTATAAACAGGTATTCAATTTCATTATAATTTATTTAGGAGGACGATCTACGTAACGTACTAACACAATTTAAATTTAGTTTTTAATAAATAGTTCTTCGAATTCATTCAACATTATTATCATAACGTTTATAGGAGAAGCATCTTTCGAAATGGATATTTTTTTCTTATTTTTTCTTCAACAAGAGAAGCTATAAATGTTATAAAACTTACCCTTATTATTCTTGTTTTTGTTCATTTATCTACAATACCTACATCGGATCGATTTAACTTCTTTAGAGAGCAAAACAAAACAAACCGCAAAACAAACATCTCCAGACATGATATTCCGACTCCTCGTATTAATTTACACTCATTTTACAAGCTTACACAAACTTAAGAGGTAAAATAAATCAGGTAAACAACGGGAGGTGGTAGAAGTCGTAGCCTCTCTGTCCTCGGGCGGCGAGCCAGATGTACACGACGTGGTAGGCCCCGGGCACGAAGCAGATCATACCAGCTACAAAGAATACTGCACCTTGGAGGCCGTTCTCTGGCTCAGCGACAGCGAAGGCTCCCATGCCGAGGAGCCCCACTCCGACTAGCAGCAGCACGACGGCTGCACACACCGTCTTCCAGTTCTCCCTGACCTTCGGGTGGTTCCAGCAGTACATGGACTGCGTCGCCTCCACGTACTCGTGGATCAGGGAGTCGGAGTCTCTCGACGTCGTGTCCTCTGTGCATTTGTAGGTTTTGGTGCTGCAAGAGTGAGATACAAAATCTAGTTATCGACACGAAATGCTGCGTGACTACTGATGACCTTCGCTAGATGGCCTGATAAGCGTACATGTTGTAAATTATATCGATAGTGCCAGTACATTAGGATAACGTTACGATTTAAGACAGCGATTTGCAATTTTTATCTCATTCAAGTGTGGTTGTTTGATTTTGTAGTTGTAAACAGACTGGTAGACATTACAACACCTATTTGCTTGTTAAATATTTTAGATACTAAACATTGAAAGCGATTGTAAAACTGAATGAGTTGCAGCGCAAAAAAAAAACATCTGTGAAACCCTGGCAAACTAATTAGAAGACATGAGCTTCATTCACTACACAAAACAATCATTAGGTACCTAATCCAACTTCAAATGATAACTATTTCATTAGAAAACAGGAAACAAAATACGATAGTTTCCAACTAATCAAATTCAAAACTTTTATCCAAATGTCAAAAACGATACTTTTCTATGAAATTTGTATGAACTGAACTGAGTTATGACGTCATAGTTTTCTTGCGTCAAATAGTTTACTTTTTCTTCAAAATTAGATAAAAAATATCTAAAATTCGATCGATGAATATCGTTGTATAGTAAGTATGCATGTTTTTCAATAGTTTATTGTAATGAAACGTCAAATTAATTTATTTTTGACCTAGGAAACTACCCAATTATGCAATGCAATATAGTGTAGGCGTCAGACAGAGCTGCTCTTGCACCGGTCGCTCAGCCAGTTCGATTAGCAGAGTAGGAAGTACTCCCTCCCACATGAAATTCCTTATTCCTTCCAGGGCCAATTGTACACGATTTATATAAACTAGTTAAGTGCCTTAAGAATGTATGAAGGTACTCGTATGAGACAGCCGACACCAACTGAGATTAAGGTTAGCATTGAAAAAAACCTTGGTAAAACATCGTTTCAAATATCGATTACTTTCATTTTCTGCTTGTTTAATACTTAGATAACATCGAAAATGGCTACTGTTTACTATTATTTTTTACATTTGTATTATTTTGTATTAAAAAATTGCTTGAATTAAATTCAAATGTTTAACGTTTTTTCCTTAATATTTTGATATTTTGTCGGAATTCGGTTACTTTTTAGAATGGTAAACAGATGTTTTAGCTACAGCCTTTTTCAAATGTCAAAAACTATAAATTTCTATGTAGTATTCAGAAGTTTTTTAAACCAGAAAGGAAGTGCCATCTTAGGAAGCCAATCAGCAAAGAGCTGACGATTTCCTGACGGTGAACAATCACCCCCAAAGCCACCACACAAGCGCATTGCCTTTTGGATCAGAGCTTTAAAATTGGGGATAAGTTTTCTGCTTGCGATATTAATCGGGCTGTGTATAATGAAAAAACAATAAAAACATCATCGCGCGCGAGTCCCTTTTCTACTTAGTCAGTTTTACTAAATTATTTCCATAGTTGACGACACAAAACAAAGTCCTAGCTACTTGCTAATACCATTTACTGATTTGGGGTTTTAATCATCTTGATAAAAGATTTACACAAAATTTCGTTATGGAACAGAAAGTAAAGTTCCCTAAGATCGGTAAAGGAGGATCCTCAGACCAGGCTAGGTGATCAGCCTGGCGGGCTACTTTTTTTTTTACTAGCCTTTGGCCGCGACTGCGTTGCGTGGAATAGTGACTTCCTACAGATTTTTGTTATAAAAACTATCCTATGTCCTATCTCGAATTCCAAATTTCACAGAAATCAGTTCAATAGTTTAGGCGTTCAGATTTTTCTTTTATAATATTAGTTTGGATAATACAAACTACTACTGCCCAGTTGTACGTTGGGATTTTTTTATCTCATCAAACCCCAAGCGAAGGCCTTCGCGCACCTATTGTTATTCTACTGTCTCGATTTGTCATGATTGAAAGGCTATCCGTGTTTATTCGCGCGCAAACTTCAGTTGCATGATGTACAATTTGTGACGTCATCCATTGAACATTATGGTCGATCTCTTATGTGCGTCGCCATATTTCTAACGAAATCCATTGGTTGGTTTGGTTTAGACCTTTAAACGAGACAGGCAATGCTTTTGAGTGTCTCGTTTAATTTTACGTTTTAATCTATTTGGCACAAAGTTCGTAATTACTCTAATTTATTTGAATTAATAAACCGTTTAAAAAACTAAACACTAGC
Organism: Spodoptera exigua; assembly: GCA_902829305.4. NCBI lineage: Eukaryota > Metazoa > Arthropoda > Insecta > Lepidoptera > Noctuidae > Spodoptera > Spodoptera exigua. The sequence continues at coordinate 988,727 of LR824623.2, forward strand.
CTTTGCCTGCGACTTTATTCATGTGGAATAGGAGCTGCCCTTCCTGCAGCCTTTTAGTTTAAAAACTATCTTTTGTCCTTTCTCGAGTTCCAAACTATGTCTGTACCAAATTTTACATAAATAGGTTCAGTAGTTTAGGCGTGAAGAAAAGACAGACGGACAGACAGAGTTACTTTTGCATTTATAATATTAATTTGGAAATTTGGATTGTTGAGGATAATTTATTGATAGCACAATCAGTCATTAAGTAGGTACCTAAATAGAGATTAGGTAGGGCGATATCTTTAGTAGGTACATTCGAGAATAAGTTACAAAATACCTATTTGTATAAATGTAATGTTTATCTGTTATTGTTTTGATAAAATACAATCCAAAACAATGCACAAATCTATTATCCTTGATCCAATTCATTTCGAGTTGTTATCAAGCAAATTGTTTTTATGTTTTATAATGTATAATGTAGTGCATTGAATAAAGTTATTAACCATATAGATAGAGTTTATATGTATACAAATAAATTATGATTAACTAGCGACCTGTCCCAGCGTGAAACGGGTGCGAGGCTGATAATAAATTACGCCACTATTTACTGGATCGTCAATCACTCTATCTTAAAAAAAACCGCATCAAAATCCGTTGCATAGTTTTAAAGAAGCATATCGACTAGTACTATTTTATTTACAGTGGTATGTTACTGGATTACAGATTAAGTCATAAAACCCCAATCAAACGCCGGGTTTCACCTATTTTTCTTCTATTGTGCCTTGAAATACCACCATTGTAAGGTACTTGCAAAAAATTAGAATTTGCATAGAAACATTAATCTGTTAAACAAGAAAGTTACTAATTCCAAAGTTAACATAAAAAATGTAAGTATTAATCGTTCGTTAGGTAATTAAAAAGAATTTTGATTTTTGAGCCGTATTTATAAAAGCTTATTGGTTTAACCTTAGGTACATAAAAAGTCTGGCGCAAACATTATTTACTGTTTTCAAATAATAAGATAAGGTAAAGAAAAATAAAGAGAATTTTAAAATGCAAAACATGATCCAAAGTTGAAAATCTCTCAAGTGGAACACATTATAAAAAGCATTAAAAAGGTTTAACATAAAGATAAGAAGTAGCAAGTTAAATAACACTAAAATAAAAGAAACGGAACCTGTTATTATTTTCCAGGTTGACATTAACGAAGATGATATCACACCTCTTTTCTTGAATGCACTTCATTTTGGACACCAAAGACAATAAAAAATAGAGATGAAACTGAATAAACAAGTCGCTTCACAAAGAGGAAATCCTCAACTGAATGATATATGTTAAAAGATGAAAAAGGAGACTATGCTGTGCTATTAGTCATCATTTAATTGATGAGTACTCCGAACATTCATTAGAACAAGAGGTTACAGAAACAAGAACAAAAAATGGGTCCACTATTAATGTTGAGTGAATCATTTGGCATCACTGTTATTCCATAATTTGTCACATGGTGAAAAAAACTCATAAAAGGTTTTTATTTTGATTGCCTTTAAAAATGTGTTGCAATATAGTTAGGTTGATATGAGACCTGTCTTTCCAGTTTTAACAAAATGCTGCCTGCTCATTTTTAATATTTGTGAAAATCTTTGCTAATTATATTATATATGTTTAATAAATCCATCACACCTAGGGCTGTATTTAAAATACTTACGATGGGGGCCAACAAATTAAAGATACAAAAAAGAACACACTGTGGATTTTTAATTAAATAAATAATTCCATAATAACCCACAACAAAAAAACAAGTTCATTCCTTCATTTAAAAATTACAGTTATTAATATTCCTTTTCATCAAACTTCTTATTACAGGATAAATTTGCAAAATAAAGTGATCATAGGTACCTAAAAGTGACTTAGTTTCGTTATGAATTTACTAATTTACCTACACAACAAGTAAAATATAGTATTTATGTGAATTCAAAACATCTCATAATAAAATTGTACAAGGAAAATTATAAACATCCTGCTGATTTTATTAATACACTAATAAGTAGTAGTAATATGTTATTAAAATATTTCAAAAGGAGGTATAAATATGATGAACTGTGTGGTTTCAAGTAGGTAAGCATAATAGTAGGTATGTAGTCTAGTCTAGTAGACAATTGAAAACAGGAATAAATTATCTGTGGCTTAGCTATGAATGAGCCATTAATGAACAATAATATGCAAGGAATTTTATTGCAAACTACTTAATGTTTTTCTTGTTACATTCTTATGCTATCAACTTTCTGTATGTATGTATTATGGCAGAAAATATGAAAAAGATTTTAAAATTGGAAATAAAGTTACATTATCACAAAACTGTTGTAACTGCACCATAAAAAGTATAAGTTATTGACTTGTGACATTTCTTACAAGCTAAAAAAATATATTCAAGGTAGGCTGGTTCAGGCTGAATATGTTGATGCCTTTGTTCAATTAAGCAAGAAGTATGCAAGTTGATCTTGTTTATGCTATTTCTAGGTTAGTGATGTAATATTTATTGGTATTTGCTAAGAATCCTTTATCTTGAAAGTTATTCTTTACACAATGTTAGTCTACTACATTGTGTTTTATGGCAAGACTTATAATAAAGTTATTGTCTTATTCATACAATGAGAAAACTGACATATAATAAATATATTCATATTAGAATTAACAAATAACATGAGCGATAAAAGAATAAAACGAATTTTCGGGTTTCAATATTAATTGCGATATTTTATCTAAGTAAATATATGTATAACAAGTCAACAAAATGAACACACGACATCATAAAATGGGTTAGTGAACAAGATTAATTAGCGCTTGTTTGCAAGTAATTAGCGGCCCCGTGCACCGAACTATGTCTGTAAACCAAGTAACGGCTGCCAGGTTCAACTGCCTTTAACCCAGTAAGGAAACATGACTCACGAAAAGGTCACGAACAAACTGAATCTTTAACACAAAGAAAAGTAGTTCATATTGAAGCTTTATAAGCAACGATGACCCTTAAAGTACTAATTATTACTTAAACCATAAATACCTGGCCAAATATTCATTTCCATTCTTGTATTTGTTCTGTAAAGGCGATCTGTCTCCTGTAGCACCGTATACTTTAATGGCTTCATCGGTTTCCTCTTCAAATGCATCGTCGATTGAAAAGCGCTTGTCGTTATTACCGAACGGCCTCGTCATGGTTATATATTGTTGTTATCTGCCTGGAGATGTAAAATAAACATCACAGCTAACGTACGGGACAAAACACAGCTGTCAATTTGTCATATCAACATGCGCCATATTGATTCCAATACCATAATAAAATAAATGATTGAAAATCTGCATACAGTTTTGAAATTAAATTATGAAAATTGTTTAAAAATAATCAAAATAAACTTTAAAATGCTGGTTATTCTTATCTTTATAATAATCAATACTAAAATATAAACAAAATAAACGGTTTTTAATTAAATAATAATATTTCCTTTCCATTGAAAAGGTTCTTGTATAATAGTTTCGTTAAAGAATTTTAGAACGAACAAGAAGTTGTTAGATTAAAAAATAAATACAAAAAATCCTCCTTTCACTTTTATTTATTCATAATAGTGGACAATAACCACAACAAAACAAATAAAAAATATTATCACTTCATAAAATTCACTTCACAAAAAATTATTAATTAACTTGTGTGTTGTTGTGGCAATTCTTTATTTTTTTTTTTGTTTTTGTAACACCTTTTTAACTGCTGTCAATGTCAACAGACCAATTAATGTCAAAATTGTCAAAACCACATGGTTATTGATGTTGCTGTTATTTTATCGGTGTGCAATATTTTAATTAAAGTTTTAGCGCATATTAAATAAAAAACAAGGATGGTTATAAAAGATTGGGCAAAAATTTCACCTGGGCTTTCAAAGCCCGTGTTATCATGTATCGAAAAACAGGGTTTTAAGACCATGACTCCTATACAGGCGGCTGTGATACCTTTAATCATGTCTTGCAAAGATGTGGTTGCGGAGGCAGTAACAGGCTCCGGCAAAACATTGGCATTTGTTGTACCGATGTTGGAAATGTTAATTAAGAAACAAAAGGAGTCACCACTTCGGAAAGACTATGTTTATGCTGTTATTATATCACCAACTAGAGAACTAGCTTCACAGATTTATAAGGTATTGTATTGATTTGTATAGTTGGCAAATCGACTTGTGTTTTTTATCAATCACCTCTGAAACTCCTTGTAACAACTTATCTCAAGTACTAAGAGTAGTACACATAATCTTAATAAATCAAATAATAATAAAAACAAGGTGCTGCCTTGTAAACAAAACTACATTTAAAATTAATCTAATGTACCTAATAATATGTTATTCAATAATGAAAAAAAATAAACTATCAATAGAAGATATAGTAAGACTGTTTCACTAACAATAAATTTATGTTGTTTATTACATCAGGATATTAATAAACAACATTATTAATCACTAAAGATATTCAATAACCTTTTTTTTCGTTTCAGGTCATAGAACTCTTTTTACAAGAACCTGAACTATCACACATTACAATGGCTTTGCTTCTTGGAGGGCGGCCCGTGGAGGCTGACATAGAGGCCATTCAAAAAGGAGCTCAAATAGCCGTGTGCACTCCTGGCAGGTTGGGAGACTTGCTGGCTGAGAGAAAGCAGCTTAATCTGTCTGGGAGACTGAAAGAGATGGTTAGTTCAAAGTTCTAGAGGGATCTCCCTCTCTCGCTCACTCAATAGGACAATATTTACACAGTTATAGTTACAACAGTTAACTATTTAGTAATATATATAAATTGTTTAGTTCAGTTATGTTGGATAGTCTTATTCAGTACCAGTGCCCAATAACTAGAAATAAATACAATTGAAAAAAGAAAATTCAGTTTCTATGCCCAGGAAGTTCATCAATATAATATAACTAATTACAAAAATTGTTTTTTCTTATTACAGGATATATTAGTCCTTGATGAAGCTGACCGGCTTCTTGACTTAGGCTTCAGTCAAACTCTCACGACCATCCTCCAATATCTACCACGGCAGAGACGAACAGGTTTATTTTCAGCCACACAGACTAAAGAACTTCAAGATCTAGTCAGAGCAGGATTAAGAAACCCTGTTGTTGTGAGTGTTAAAGAAAAATCAACCATAAGCACTCCAATCCTTCTAGAAAATTATTATGTCATAGTAGAACCTGAAGATAAGTTTCTCTTCCTCTTAAACTTTATAAGGAACAGGAAAATTGCTAAAGGGCTATTCTTCTTACCAACTTGCGCATGCGTCGATTACTGGGCAGATGTGTTGCCAGTATTCTTGCCAGATATAAAAATCTTCTCCATACATGGTAAAATGAAAATGAAGCGAAGTAAAATTTTGGAAAAGTTCAGACAAGCTGATAATACTATTTTGTTGTGTACAGACCTGTTGGCAAGGTAAGTTTATTATTAATTTATATGCAATGGATATTCTTTTGTCTGCTATTATTTCGAACTACTTTCTATTTTTATCGTTTCTTAAATTTAACTAGTAATAAGTAATGTTGCTTTAACAAATTTATGTGTTATATCAGTAAAAAAATGTAGGAATGACATTGCGATAATTTTTTAGTTAATTCTCATCAATATTTCTTGTTTACAGAGGTCTAGACATCCCAGAAGTAGAATGGGTTCTCCAATGGGAGCCTCCTACGAACCCTGCTTCCCTAGTACATCGGGTGGGTCGTACGGCGCGGGGCGGAGCCGCAGGGTGCTCCTTGTTACCTCTACTACCCACGGAAGACACCTACGTACCCTTCATTAAGACCAATCAGATGGTAGAACTCAAAGACTGGAGGAAATCTAAAGATGAAATCAAAATTAATCCTAAGTTAAAAGATAAGGTAATTAAGTTGAAATAAGCTATTTTTATTTTGTTTGTTCTTATGAATTGCGACCGTGGCTCGGTTCGGAGCGGGAGAATGAAAGGGTTGGTTTTAGTCAATAAGAGTCTTGAAGCTCTCTCTTGCCCCACGAAGGGCGGGAAAATTAATTGATTATCTCCTTAACAAAAAAAAGTAAAGAAAAAAAGAGGAATGTCACCACTCGTGACGTAATAATTAATGCCCTTTAAAAACAATTTTCCAGGTACTATCAATGCTACATGAACAACAGAAGCAAGACAGAGCAGTTTTAGACAAAGGCCTACGTGCGTTCGTGTCGCACATGCGAGCCTACACAAAGCACGAATGTAACCTTCTATTGCAATTCAAAGAATTACCTTTAGGTCATATAGCTACAAGCTACGGCCTTCTAAAGCTACCATTAATGCCCGAAATAAAACAAGAACACAAAGACCAATTTGTTGGGCCGAAAGAAGAAATAGATTTTAATAGTATACCTTATAAGGATAAACAGAAGGAAGCTAGTCGTTTGCAGAAGTTGGGAGAGTTTAAAAAGACTGGTGTATGGCCATCGAAGAAGAAAAAGAAAATGGTGAGGTCTTAGTTAGATAAATAAAGTCAAAATCATTTATTCCAACTAAATCATTAATCATAAATTGAAACATCTTAATAGAGCAGTAGTCTGTCAGTCAGTTCGTTAGTGAAGCTAGTAGGTGCTCGTTCCAAATTGTAGATTCAAAAAAAGAAGAACGAGAATGAAACTATAACGTTACTCTTCTTCAAAAAGTTCTTTTTCTTGCTCTATTGCATATAATTAAAAAAGCTAATTATCTTAAAAAAAATCTATACATTCAGTGAATATATTGGTGTAAGACAATATCATCATTTTGTATTTCGTCGGTCTTAAGGGTGCATTTCCATTGAGATGGAGCGGAGATTGAATGAAATCCACATTCGAGATAGATCCTATCATTAGAGATGTGGATTTTAAGCCATGTGATTGGTGAATCACGTGTTTTTACACCACATGGCATCCACATTCGAGTTCGAAATCGAGAATCGAAATCGAAAAAGACAGCTCTTCTCCGCTCCGCCTCAATGGAACTGCACCCTAGAGGTTCTATATCTAAATCCGCGTATGCAGTCCTTAAGTCTGAATCCATTTTCGAAGATTCTTACCATTAACTTCAATTGCAATATCATCATTACTCATATGCGGTTATTGATGTCCTTTGCAGGTACAATCAGAGCCATGGGAGCAAGCAAAGTTAAATAAGGAAGAACGAAAACAGAAGAGGAAAAAGCGAAAAGAGCTGAAAAAGAATGAGCCAGAAGGTGGGAAGAAGCGCAAACGTAAAGCGGTAACACAAGAGGAACTGAATGAACTTGCAGCCGATATAGCGCTTATGAAGAAATTGAAAAAGCGCAAAATTACCGAAGAACAATTTGACCAACAGTTTGAAGTGTAAATACATATTTTATATAACCGTTATTATGTTGTTTTTATTTGGGTTCTGAAACTTTATCCACTTAACCTCTCGTATGAGGATATTACGTACGAAAATAATTGATTGTGGCTTAATAGCGAATGGAAACAATAGTCTAATAGTCTAAGATCCCGGTATAAAACGAACCTTCACCAAAATGTTTATTTGATGAAACATATTTAATTTGATTAAATTATCTGACCGGTGTAAAATGCTACTATCGATTTACCTGTTGATACCTGGCAACCCGAGAGTTATGACTGGAAAAGAATAAGCAACCTAACGTTAGCATATTCTATGGGCTTCATACTTTGTATGGGTGAAATATATAAAAAAAATCTTTTTTAAATTATCAATTAATCATATCCTGGACTGATATTTATAAGGCAACCCACATGGAATACAATTATTGGCAAACAAAATTGAATATAAAATATGTTCATCAAATAAACATTTCGGTGAAGGTCGTTGTATTATATATTATAGTCGGGATCCTATACTATAGTCTCTTTATCCCCAGTAAGAAATCTATACTAATATCATAAAGTAAATTTGTAAGTTTTTACGTAGGGGGTAATTTTTGGAATCGGTTATAAACATCACCCTGCCACCAATAAAGTCGAGCTGCGTGTGGAACCGCGTGGCAGTAGCTACTCTGTAATAAATTGATAGATCCTTAATCGTAAGTGGCGCCATCTGGCGATTGCAAAAATTAGGTTTATAAATAATACGACCAATGAAAATAGTAAAATAAATATATATTTCTGTTCAACTTTCGTAGCAACATTAATGATCTGAGTATTACTTATCAAAACACAACAAGGCACTTAACACCTATATTTATTTATTTAATATAATATTGACAATTTTATGTAAAATGTTATACAATTTTTTATATCAGCACAAAGGCATTTGGCACTTTAACAATAGCACCGAATTAAGGCATATATACTTAATAAATTCTTAGACTGTATAAAAAACGGATAAGATGAAAAAAAAAAACATAAAAAATTGAGCTTACACATTTTACATTTAAAAACAATGTATATTATAGATAAGATTTTATGAAGAACAGTTGTATATTTGCTATGCATATAGTGAAACATTTTTTATACAAATTCGATAAACAGTTATAGATGGTATGCAGTGACTTGGTAGATTTTAATAATACGATTTAAAAGTCCTTTAAAAATATTGCTCAGTAAAGCCACAAGTTGTTATCGAAACAATACATAGTAACTGTTCATAATACTTATTTACTTACATTGTTATAAAAATCTTGTCTGGGATTGGCTGAGACTTTTACAGTTTTAACAAAGTAAATATTTACTCAAAATCATTTAGTCACAGCTTAAAATCTCCACAGTACAAGAAAATACAGTATTAGCACCGAATACATAAAAAAATCTACATAACTTTTTCTTAGATGCATTATACATACAAAAATTGTTTCTATTCAGTAAGACTCATAGTCAACGGACTTCCAGCCTTTATACATCCTAAGACAGCGTATAATATAAAAAAAAGAACATTGTGCGTTTATATTTTACTATTTTCAGTTTTCAGCTGTCACATTTTCTAATAAAAAAAAGGAGTTGATAATATTTACATTTAAGGTGAATATTGCGAATGGATTTTAAACTTGTTTGCTTGAGAAGAATATTAAGAAAAAGCAATCTATACTAATATTATAAAGAGGTAAAATTTGTAAGTTTGTATGTAGGGGGTAATATTTGGAACCGCTGCCTGGTCGGATTTCCAAAATTCTTTCTACAATGTTCCTGAGTGCTATAGGCTATAAAACATCACGCCGCGATCTGTAGGAGCCGCGCAGCGGGTGAAACCGCGCGAGAGAAGCTAGTAAACAAAAAAGTGCTTTAATAATCCTTTATGCACTTATTTTCTTAAGCTCTGCTAGTCGAGCACCATAGGCCGGGATAGCGTTTAATGTGCTAAGGGCATTTGCTAGTAGTTTGTAGTTTAAAACCTCCTTTCATCAACTTCTAAGCAAACGAGTCCAAACCAAAGTTACACATGAAATACATTATTAATACGGGAAGCGTCTAAAGCGGTGGTAAGAGAAAAAAACACAATTACTAATTATTTAACGTCAAAATATTAACAGTCGACATCCTATAACATTAGGGGGGACGTTCAGTGAACTGATATTGTGAAGGTCCTTTGAATATAATTAGTATCTCACTATTTTCAACCTTGAATCTTGTATAATAAGGACTGAAATGGTAAGAGCTAAAGACATAATTTGGTAATGCTCTTCCAGTGAGAGAACTCAAGTTAATATTGTTCTATCAATACAACTCTTTCCTACATTTCATTAGTTCAACTCTTCATGAAATAAATTCAATGAACAGTTCGCCTCCTTGTTGTTTACAAAATTTACACTAAGTACATTAAAATAGCGCGTTTTTACACAAAAGGTTAAAAAATGCTAAGAAAAAAAACTCGATTATGAAAAAAATAATACAAAAGCGTCACGTACAAATTGGAGAAAGTGTTGGCAAAGGAATAAATTTCGTACCGTTAGCTTTACGATAGCTCTTTAATATTTACACATTTCGAAACATTTCTGAAGGCACGATACAAAACCATCTCCATAGTAGCTAACACAAATATCCATTGTGGTCAAATACAAGCATATTTCATACAAAATCATACATTGCTTTGTCATGATACTAAAACGAACATCTAAGTTTACGCCATCATAAATTACAAAAGAAATATAATCGTCGTAATAATACTATTAAAAAATTTAAACTATAATACTAACTGTCAAGGCGACAGCGCGACTTACTGTCAAATGTCAAATTTCATAACTGACATGACTAGCTGCCATGGACCATGTAAAATGTATCCAATGATATGAAATTAATACTTTATATTGTGTTAAATGAAAAAATCGCGTCTCTTCATCGACGACTAAATGTATTATAAGATTATTTTGTGGAAAGAAAAAATTAATCGAATGACGCGCTGGTGTGTTAAAACTCAAGATGGCGGCTCGATTTCGCGCCGAAATTATGAAAATACTTACAAATCAAATCATAGGTGAATTAAAACAGCAAACTTATTAACTAGAATAGAATAATAGTAGAAAAAATATTATTAATAATGCGTTGAGCCAGCAATTTGTTGAGAAGCGTTGCGCCTTATACGTTAGGTATTTGAAAATATTAAAGATATACAAAAGCACCAAGTTACTGGACTCTTAAGCCTAACTTAAAGAATCGTTTCAAATTAGACTTTTGAAATCGTGTACAAAGCTAATTTCTAAACTTCTTATTAATCTCGCTACTACGATTTTTCGTTGTATAAAATAAAATAATTCAATAAAAATTTCTTGGTTTTAATTTAACCAGTAAACGATTTCAAAAATCTAATTTTAATTTAAAGCCTTATCCACACGGGTTTTCATAATATTGACAGTTCATATAAATAGTTAAATATACGATAGATTTATGAGAAACGTGTGAACTAGGGTTAGTTTTTATGTTTCGTGAATATGTAAACATTTTATCTTAGGGATAAGTTCTTTGAAATGAAGTTGATATACCAATAATTTCATTTTAGTACCTAGTATTGAATTTCTGTAAATAATATCCATAAATTTTTTAGTGATATATTAATCTTTTTGTAATATAATATACAATAGCACTATCAACATTTCCAATTTTCTAAAAGTTGGTCAACATTGTTATCGATAAAATAAAACTGTTTACACATTCAAAATACATGTAAAAAATAAATAGAATTATCTTAATACTACAAGCGACGCTCGTGCCTATTAAAACTATAAAATTGATTTGTTCCTACTATAATATTATAAAAACAGTTAAATTTAATTTATGTAGATACATACGCAGTTATTTTGAATAGACCATTAACTAAGTTCTTTAAACACTTGAATGTTTCAATCCATTCTAAAATATACTTTAACGATAGCCAAATAAAGTTTCATTTTAGAAAAAAGGACATTGGACTCTTTAAGGAGCAATTTCGTATAACAAAATGAAGTTTACTTGAAAAAAGGGTTGAAATATTAAAACATTTTTACTAATAAACATTTTGGTCCTCTAAAAAGAAAGAGACAAAATATCTGACTTTGTAATTCTACGTTAATAACTATTGCTCCGTTCTAATAGACTTGGAACTCTTATCTATACATAGTTCCCTTTCTGTAAAAAAGAAGCTATCATAAACGTAGGTTTAATAGAAAAACGACCTAACTAAAAAAAGAAGGTATTGTAATCTTAAGCTTTATATTTCAACAATAAGGTTCAATTTTGAAAAACCCTCTTTGAAGAGTTAGATCTGTTTTCTACTAAACATTCTATATGTCGAGAGCTCGTAAAAATATACACCACCGATTCAATAGTATATAAAAATGACTTGTGACGGTATAATATAACATATATGTAAATGAGTTAAGGCACATAACTTTAATCCGCGTTTTTATCACTTCGCTATACTTACTACTATTTACAATATTATTTATTAATGAATAAATAGCTTCAAAGTGCACTGGAGAGCCGAAATACTATTCTTTAAATGAGGATTTAAAGTATGGAACATACAGTGCGACCGACGTATCTTGGCGAGTCTGAAGTTAGCCGTTTGTCTGCGCAATGGATCTTTTAGGAACAAAATTGTCTACTGCGCAGCTAATCGGCTAACTTACGACTCGCCAAGATACGTCGGCCGCACTGTAACCATCCTTATTACATTTAGTCTAGGTTTAGACAGAAGTCAGGTTTTGTATTTTGAATCTTATTCTCACCTACATTCAATTTGAAATACAAAACCTGACGTAGACTAAAGAAAAGACTTCTTTTGTTTCAAGGCAGAACATGTTCCAAATGTAAAGTCTTCGAATCACACCTCAAATGTCAGATATAATTGATCAAAATGACCGGTGCAGTATTTCAGCACGCCAGTGTACCTTTCATTTTAAATAATGAAAATTCACAACATTTTTAACATACCCTTACCATTACAGCTCCTAATTTATAATATAGTTATTGTCAAGTTTAAAAAAAATGTAGTGACTTTTCATTATTGGATTTGTTTAACCGATATAAATTCTAAACTGTTTGACTGAGCTCAGAAAGCAGATAATAATCTGTGTGGCAACATATTTAAAATTCATATCGACTAGTCTCAACTTTGTGTTTTTAATCTAGCAGTTTTTATGGAAGAAAAAAGTGTAGAAAAGGTATAAAAAGATCATATTAACGTTCCCATATAGAAATTAATACATTCGAAAATAGACCGTAATAACCATTCAATGGCATATAAAATTCGACCTTGTTGATCATACATTTAAGGTCGCAGAAAGTCCAGCTGGATGTAACCCAACTGGAAGTTATTGGAGTATGCCTATGTCCAGCAGTTGACGTCTTAATGGTTTTTGAGTAAAGTACGCAGTTCCTTGGTCTACCAGATTAAAGAACACAAGGTAAGTAAGGATGGGGTACGTGCTCAGACCTCGTCGGGTGCCATGGCGTCGTCCTCGTGGTTGTGTGACTCTGTGGCGGCGGGGGGCTGCGGCGAGGGGGCGGCGGCCGGGGGCGGAGGCGCCGCCTTCACTGTGGCCTCTAGGGCTCGGATCCTGTTCTCTTGCTTCACAATCACCGACTTCAGCTTGCGAATCTCGTCGACAAGATCTGATAGTTGCTTCTCCTGTTGTACAATGTACAATGATTTAGTTAATTTGATTATGTTTTACTACTAAAAGATGATAGGCATATTATTATACCATGAACTTCTTAAAAATGAGTAGTTGTTTCATATAGATCTTTACAACATGGTGTAAAGCTACTATTGGACCACACAACCATATAAAGAATTATTAAAAAGGGAGATTATGAAAGCCTCTATCTACTTTTTCGGCTCGACCGGAGTGATACCACGGCCTCACAGAAAACCGGCGTGAAACAGCTACAGACTTGTGTTTCGCCGTGTGAGTGAGGTTAAAAGAGGCCCAATGCATCCTCTCCCACAATCCCTTGCCAATCCGTAAATCTCCAAATCCTTAATCTCCAAAAGGTCGGCAACGCACTCGTAACTCCTCTGTTGAGGGTGTCCATGGGCGACGCTGATTTGCTTACTATCAGGTAATCCGAAGGCTTGTTTGCAGTCCTATCATATAAAAAAATACATATAATGAACATACCACAGCAGCATTGATGGCGGGCGGTGGAGTCGCAGAGGCAGGAGTACCAGCGTGAGAATCGTCCCTCTTTTGCGCGGGAGTGGGGGAGCGGTCCTTGTCCTTATCCCTTTCCTTGGCCCCGGCGAGGGCGTTGGCCTTCTTGGTGACGGTGAGCTGGGGGGCGGAGCGCCCGGCCACGTATCCTCCCTGTACAACCAACGCACGCTCCTGAAGTCGGGTCGGGGAGCCCTACCTCGTAACATCTGTCCTCGACTGTACTATTGGCTGCGGTACCGGTGGTGGTCCGTTGTGTGTGTCTTATACTATTAATATTATATTACGAGGGAAATAAAAATTGTGTGTATTTTTTCTTAGTGAGAAATTTTGAAGTTACTTTTTGTTTTTCATCAAGTTACTTGAAATAATGTGGTTTGAATTATTGTTTTTTATAGTAACGTCATCATATAAAAAAAGATCTTTACACCCTTCTGAAGGTGAGTGGACACTGTATAAGTACTTCCATAAACTAAAATAAATCGCAAAATGTGTTGGTAAGTTCATTACTCAACAACGCTTGAATCAATCTTTTTTTTATATTGATTTTGGTTTTACTTCTTATGAAAGGTTTGGTTCTACATACTTATGAAAGACATTTTAGAAAAGTACAAGGTAACATTTTATTAATGAAATTGTTGCTTAAGCAACGTTTTTCTGTTATCGTCAGTTGAGACTTATAAAATAAGTCTGATTAGGATGAAGCTTTTGTAAATTTGAAAAATTATCATAGCTTGCCGAAATTAATAAATGATAAAGCTTAAGTACCCGCAATGTTAAATTAGTATTGGTAAGCTTCTTTAGCTTAGGTTTTAAAATTTTTGGTATGAAAATGTTACCGCAGTTTTTTATTAATATAATAACAAGTAACTTGAGAAAACACAAATGAGTTATAGAATTTTTGTAATCCCAACTTTTAGGAATGGATTGGTAATTGATTCACTACCTAACTTCCATAAGGTTTTTATTCATATAAAAACTCTTTGCTCTTAAAACGTTGAAGAAAGACATAAACTTCTGCATTTCGAGACATTTAATTATTTGGTTTGAAAACAAACGAGATGATGACACGAATAAATAAAATGATTACCATAACATCATTAATGAAATTAATTGAAACCTTATTTTTTTTTTAAATATGACTTACTCGCCTGAATTGACTGATAAAAGCTTCATATGTCATGCCTGAATATAGTCGCGAGTCCGAACTCCATGCGCAAGTTCGGACTCGCGACCATATTCAGGGCGGCCACAAAGTTTGGCGAGAGCTACTAAGTTGCAAGTCACAACGAAAGAGCAAGTTTCATTGTAACTCGAAACTAGTAGAGTTTTTATCATTAGCTCACGTGAGTATGAGTCGTTCCCAACAAAACATCAAAAGTTACTTTTTGTTTAATTCCCAAAAAAATTAAATGCGTCAATATAATATGTAAGAATAATAAATGCATCTAATAACAATAAAAATATGACAATATAATTCTTCAAACAAGATTCCGAGCAACATATCCGTTACATCATTAAAAACAGCTATTGAATTTGACGATGTGTCATCATCTCCTATTTCTAAAGACTTACACCCGGTTCTGAAAGGCCATTTCCGAAAATCAATTTAATCTCTTATCAAGTCATCTGATTGGTTGACTGAATTATCAACAACCAATCAGATGACTTGACAAGAGATTTGACACCTAGTTAGTTGATTTTAACATTGATCGGGCTTTCGGAAACCGGGCATGAAACTGACTGAGAGTTAAGATGGAAATCCCATTATAAAAAATCAAAGTACACAGATAGCAAGGTTAGTAACACGACAAAAAAAGTCTCAATCGATTAAAAAAGTCGCAGTTAAAAAGACACAACACACAACAGACAGTAAAAAACGCAATTTAGTCGTTAGATTCAAGCCAACAGTACATTCAGGACTATAGTGGTGTAGGCAGGGACCGTGCTTTTAGTACTTACTTACTACAAATAAAATTTAAGCACACAATATAAACAGTAGAGAGTAATTTCCGAATCTATATTATTAATGACTAGCCTTTGCCCGCGACTTGTTGTAAAATAGTGACTTCCTGCAGATTTTTGGTTTAATAACTACCCTATGTCCTTTTTCGAGTTCCAAACTATGTCTGTACCAAATTTCACACTAATAGGTTCAGTAGTTTAGGCGTAAAGAAAAGACAGTCAGACTAGTGCGCCTTACCATCAACGATTGCATCACTGCTTAACATCAGGTGGGATCGCAGTCAAGCACTGGTTTATTGCAAGTAAAAAAAAAAAAAGACAGACATACAGACAGACAGATTCACTTTCGCATTTATAATATTAGTTTGGATATCCAGTTTTTTTTTATTGATTATAGGTTCGCGCTTGACCGCTATCTCACCTGATGTTAAGTTAAAATAAAAACTATTTTTTTTGTCAGCAGAAAATCAAATGACTTCTCCCGTCTCGCGCCCAGACTAAGGCGAGAGAGAATCAGACTCTTACTGACGCCCCCGTTCCTTCTCCTGCTTTAGGCCGGGGCCGCGGTGCCTCATTGCCCTTACCCCTCAGGCCCGGCAACTTATGTATTATATTAAGGTTTATTAACACTAAACTGATCGTATCTCTGTCCTGTTCAGATCAGAAAAGGATCGGGGTATGTTTTTAAGTCAGTAAGAGTCTGACACTCTCTCCCCCACCCAGGAAGAGAGAAGGCATAATAACATAAAAAGTCACCGTCATATTTTGCTCTCTTACTACAGAATTGAGTACTTTTACTTAATTAGTTTAAGAGTCCCATTAGTTAATTTTTTTGAGAAAAGTTTACTAATATATAGAATACACAATAAAAAATGTAAGACAATTAATGTGAGAAATTGGAAGGTGATACATGGATGAATTTTACGAGTATTGATTTAGTTATTTTTTTTTTATTTATCATATAAACATATAAATTATATTTTTAAACATTTCTTAAAAATAAAATTATTATTCGCCCTGGCTGGCAGTTTGGCCGCGTTATCTTGCCTATGATGTGACCTACGATGAAGTACGGGAGTAAGTATTATTCACTCGGGCCTCGAAAAAAAACCCAGTGTATATATTATATACCCTTCGGGGAACATAGGCTTGTTAATATAATAAGCGTATACTTACCTGCATAGAGCTAAAATTATTAGGAGAAACCAAAAATCTCATAAACAATGCAAAAAATAAAAACCCACACGAGGCATGCCTATTTTATATGTGACATCATTGCTTCTTACATATTCGAATAAGAGCTATTTCTTAAGAATTATTAAGTTTTTTCAAATATTGTAACTAAAACTCAAATACCTGGTAAAGAAAAAAATATTCTATCCCCATTATACTAGTTTCAAACACGAATAAATTGGACAAATCAGTTGTACTAATAATTATCACAGCCTAAAAACACTACTTCTACAAGTATTAACGGAAAATCAACTCTATCCCGACTACACTAAAGTGCAAATTCTTATAAACACTAATATAAAGACCCCAGACTATTTAAAACTTTTTGACGTAAAATGAGCTCTATCCCTATAATGACACAGTCCTATCTCGTTTATATTCCACGAGCCCTATAGGGTACCTTGAGTGACATGGTGCAGGGCTCTGCGTCCTCCCCGGCGAGCCACTCGTCGGCAGTGAGGCTCGCCTCGTCACTCAGAGTGTCGGGGTACAGGTCCTCTTGGAACAACTCCGACTTACGCGGCACTGTCATTGATACCACCTGCGGAATATGAAATAAAATAGATGAAGTGAAATAAAGTAAGTATGAGAGAGCCATGCTTCAGCACGACTGGGTACCATGGCTTCATAGAACTACGTGAAACAACCACAGCGTTGTGTTTCCCCATGTGAGTAAGTTTGCAGGAGATGCAATGCTCATAGTGCCAGACCAAGTCAATAGTGTTTAATGTTGCTAAATAATAAAAATAAATGTTCGAAAATTTTATTATTATACGTTATCTGTCTGAATCAAACTCTAAAAATGCTGAACTGCTATGTACTCAAAGCTGTTCAGCAGTTTTAAAATGCTTATGGAAAGTGAAATTGTTAAAAAATAAGAACATATGATAAAGGCTTGAAAATTAACATAATCAGAAAAAAACAGTAAAGTAAGAATATCATATTCCTTCTAAATACAATCAAATCCTTTGAAAGGAAGGTTTTGCCACAGTCAAAACTTAATAAAAATAAACAGAATAATAAAAATAGAAGGAATTTACCTGACAGAGTCCAGAATTGTTCAGCCTGTAGAACTTGGCGATCTCACAGGTCGCCACGTCGCAACCTCGCTTCGGCATCATACCAATACCTAGGGACCAATCATAATTAGGATAAATTCATCGATCACTGGAATCTTAATGTGATCTTCCTTTTCATTTTTTTGTGTAGGAGAGCCGCCCATTAGTGCCGAAGCTTCGCCTTCGGCACTAATGGGTCGGCTCGACCGGAGTGATACCACGGCCTAACAGAAAACTGGCGTGAAATAACCACAGCGTTGTGTTTCGCCGTGTGAGTGAGGTTAGCGGAGGCCCATCCCTCCAAGTCTCCCCATCCCTTCCCAATCCTTTAATAAAAACCTTAGCTCCAAAAGGCCGGCAATGCACTCGTTGCTCCTTTGGAGTTACGAGTGTCCATGGGCGGCGTCATTTGCTTACCATCAGGTAATCCGTCTGCTCGTTCCGAAACTCTATGTAACCATGGAGTTTCTTGCTCGTCCTTCTTCATAACAAATAAATAATGTTGTAATACAAATCTCACCTCTCTGTGGGTCTGGAGTCTGGAACGTGTTGATGTAATGGACGAATGGCGGCTCTGGCGTAACCTGCAAGCAAAGATTTGTTTTTAAAATATTGTTATATTTATTTTAAAGTATGCATTGAGATGTAATTTCGTCTTTACTCATCATCCTAATGTACGCTTAAATTTATATAAAACTACGCAAGGGATTTTGATGCATTTTTGTTAACAGATAGTGATTGAAGAGGAAGATTTATATGTATATTAACTATAATTAAATAATTAGGAAATTTAGTATCAGCATTGCAGCCCTCCGATGGCCCGCCCCGGGTTGCTAGTTTTACTTCTAACTAATATTATAAAATAAATGCGAAACTTATGATGTTTGTTACTCAATCACGCCAAAACGACTAGATAGATCTGGATGAAATTTGGCACTTCGGAATAGGACACAGGCTACTTTTTATCAACATACCACGCGGGCTTAAGCTAGTCTATACTAATATTATAAAAAGTTAAATTTACAAGTTTGTATGAAGGGGGTAATCTTTGGAACCGCTGGTCGGATTTCCAAAATTCTTTCACTGATAGATAGCTACAATGTTCCTGAGTGCTATAGGCTATAAAACATCAAATGTATAGTAAGTAATGTATAGTAGTAAAGTAATGTATAAAATAGGATAGAAAAAGTTAGAGTACGGACCTCAAAGTAGCGTATAACGGAGTCTCCCTTCCCGCAGAGGTAGATGAGGTTGGTGTCGGGGTCGTAGAGAGGGAACATGACCCCGTTGGAGGTGTCTATCTCCACCGTCACGATGGGCTCGCCCAGCGCGTCCGGCGTGCGCAGCGAGTACTGACGCTCAGACATGCGACTGAACCTGCAATTTGTTAAAGAAATATTAATATAACTATACTGTAAACACTTCAAAAAAGTATCATTATCTTCTTTAATATAAAAATCAATGCCACTTTTCGTTGTAATGTGAACTCAACAATGTCTTTACCGATTTGGCTATTTTTGGTTTTGAATTATTCGTGGAAGTCCAGAGAAAGTTTGTACAAGTGTTAAATCGCCATCCACGCGGGCGACCGCTAGGATAGTATAAAACAAAGTCGCATTATCTGTCTCTGTATCCCTATGGATGCTTAAATCTTTAAAATCGATTGCTTAGCATCAGGCAATCGGCCTGCTCGTTCGCCGTCTTCTAATATAAAAAAAAAACTATGTAACTTGAATTAAAGAGATTACATACCCAGTAGTGAAGACGAGTCCATGTTTGAGGAAGATGGCGCGCGATGCCTTGCTGCCTTCGTGAGCTATCGCCTCAGACTCCACCTCGCCCTTACGGGGGTCGATGATCCTGACAAAGATAAATAATACGGTTATAACCATTATAAACATAGTTTATTTATTCGGTAGTTTTCAACTAGTCAAATTCAATATTAATTAATTATTATGTGTTCGGCTTACTGCCGACTTTCGGCTTAGCAGCGCGACAGTCGCCGCGTCGCGTGTCGCGGAATGCTGCTCATGAATATGGGCCTCTAGCATGGCTTGAAACTAGTCGAGTATCTATCTCGTCAAATTATTACGTGAGTAAGCCGAAAACATAATAATTAATTTTAGAACATAATATTTAGAATGTTTCACGAAAGTTATAATAAAAATTCAATACTTTTATTGAAATGGTAATTATCCTAACTTTTAAACTGTCGCGTTTCATTTTAACATAATATAATTACGCGGGTATCAACGCGAAAAGTAACTAAGCAAGCCTTCGGCCACGACCTGTGCAACCAGGTCAAAAAGTCAAGCTGTCCAAGGTATTTAAATAATTATTTTTGGCCGTAATACCCGAGTAGTATTATGGTAAAACACTAAAAGCTAACTGAGAAAATCTAAATTTAAATAAATCATCAAAAAAAAATAAACAAAAGTATGATAAAATTTAATAATTAATTGGAATAAAAAGCCAAATGCCGAACGAAATACGTAATTCCCTCAGGTCACGTGATCAATATAAGTTATAACAATCCCACTTGCCCTCAACATTACGACAATACAAATTACAGTATAAACATTGTAGATACCTGATTTTCTTGTCGCGACATGTGGTGAGTAGCTTCGATCCCGTCCAGTTCCAGCAGGCGGAGTAGATGAGGTCTGGGTGGCAGTCCAGCGTCAGGAGAACCTCGCCCGTACCAACGTTCCATATCGCTATCTGTAAACCAGTTCATATTGGAGTAAGTAAGTAGGTAGCTAGGCACATCTACAAAAACAGATACAGCTTTTTTAATATTATTATCCTGTTCTTTTACACATAAGAAAGTCTATTAAGTGACACAAATCTTGAGTTACGACAAGACAGCATGATCAATCAGATGTTAATAAAAAGATGATGGATTTGATGAAAAAGAATAATTTTCATTTCTTTCCAGTTCCAAAGTTTTGTTTCTGTCCTAGTACAAGTTAATCACAATGGATTGATTGGTGTCTCGTATGGCTGAAATCACTAATTTTAAACTAAAATCTTTGGATTGAGACTGAGATCGACTTATGAAATAATTTAGGGAGACCTATGCTGGTAGGTCTATCTTTAGGTGAGATCTTTCTTTCTTCTTTTTTTTTAAAAAAAAACGTGGCCTACATTAGGATTTTCTCCTGTGCCGTGGGTGCGGTTACAAACATACAATTCACATACACATGACATCCAGACCCGGAACAACTGTGGATCACACAAAGAGTTGAGTCGAACCCACGACACGTTCCACGGCAGCCAGTTGCCCAGCCACCGCACCAACCGTGCAGTCAAATGATAAGGATCTCCATATGGGTAAGGCCTAATTGCCTAATGTATGTCATGAGCCTAAAATCGCTGTGTTAGATGTAGGTAGAGGTGACAAGAAGTATCATTACCTGGTTATCAGATCCCGCGGTGAGGAGCACGTTCTGCGCAGTGGGGTGCCACAGCACGAGCCCCACGCGGCGCTGGTGGAACACCAGGTCCACCACCGGCTCCGTCAGCGTACGGGACAGACCGCCGTCTGGGATTTGCCACACCTACAAACAGAATGAGTTTCTTAATTATTAAAGCTTGTTTTTTTACGAAATAGCGTTAAATAGCAGATGAAAACGAAATTAATTACTAACTGAAAGCTTCAGTTTGTTTCGGAATAAGGCTAAGAGCAGACGGGTTTCCTGACAAAAAGTGGTTAGAGCGATTCAAGGACACTCGCAAAACCATAAGAGTTGCAAATCATTTAACCAGGAAGACCGGGCTTTCAATAACCTCACTGAAATGGTAAAGCAAAACTTTTTTTAATTAGAAGAAAAGAAGAACTAAGAACTTTCTTTAGCCATGGGGAGAAGGATAAGAAAGAAAAGGATCAAATGCGTTTTGGGCATGTAGCATTGCTTTTGAAGTTCATATCAGCAATCGGGCAGCCGCGTCACCTGATGATGAACAATGGGCGCCGCTCATAGAAACCCTAACATCAAACTTACAAGTTCGTTGACGGTCTTTTGTGAATGATTGATTCAAGTAATGGGGATGAGAGGGGAAAGGGATCATGTCTCCTGTAACTGAAACCTCGTTCACACAACGTAAGTAAAGGTCGTAATTGTTAGAAACCCAAGCTTCGGCACGAATGGGTCAGTTCGACCGGAGTGATACCACAATCTCGCAGAAATCCAGCGTGAAACAACCACAGCGTTGTGTGTCGCCGTGTGAATGAGGTTACAATCAGTCAGTCCCCATTCCCCCCATCGCTTAGCAATTCTTAAATTACCAAAACCGTCATCCCTAAAAGGCCCTCGTAACTCCTTTGGTGTTGCGGATATCCATGGGGGCGTCGATTGCTTACTATCAGGTAATCCGTTTGCTCGTTTGCCGACCTATATCGTATAAATATTTCCTCACCTTAACAACGCAGTCTTCAGAGCCGCTGGCGATGACATTGTCGTTGTGCGGGCACCACGCGATGTCTAGCACGGGGCCTTTGTGCCCGCCCACTAACGGGTGGTCCGCCGGTATGCGCCCGACCTGGAACATATTCACAAAGGAAATTAAAGGAACTCATAAGGACAAATAAGTATTCAAAGGTAATAGGTATCATGAGTCTTTTTATCCGCTAGGGTTACCAGACAAAACATACCTAGTACAGTAGCTACTTCATCTAATTTTGTTATAAGTTGTGGGAAGGTAAGTAGTAGCTATATGTATACCTACATATCTTAGAATACGTTACAAACAGTTAAAATATGTTTTAATATGTTTGCTATGTAATTTTACGTGTAAAACATCGAAGCAAGTCCACTAACAGGTTTTTTGGATTCTACATTAAAACGATTTGAAGCATTAAAAGTGAGTTTAATGCAGATAGCTATTTTAAAGAAATAATAAACGAAAAACAAAATATTTTGTGCTAAATTCTTATTTCCACTTCAAAACCTAGCACATTACACAATGTGAAAGTATCAACCATAAAAGAACACACAATTTAATTATCTGTAAAAATTGTGCGCCAATTATTTAGCGTTGTCTCTGAAAATTATGGGCGCGAAAACTTTCACATTCACATGCACCTAACGACCTAGTGAAAGTCGGCCATCTTGTTTACGAAAACAGATAATTAAACATTTTTGGCGCCACGACTAGAACATTAATCGCTAATGTGGGTCGCAACACGGCCGACACTAAAAACTTAATACAAATAAATTGTATTTAATTAATATAGTAGTAACTGAGTACATTGTTAATTGATTTTATTGCATTTACTTGTAATAAATCTGTTTTCATTTACGAATACAAATCATTACGTACTTAATCATATTGTTTAGTTGTAAATCCTACGTGATAAACCAACAGTACTTATTGTATTTACGAGCGCATAAATATTCTTGAGTTTTTTTTAAATTCAGTGGCTTCACACCCTCAAAAATCCTTCAGCCAGGGTTGCGGATGCAATAGATAATATATCGCAGCCCCGGCACGGAGCAGGAGAATAATCGGGGTAGTTTTTAGTCAATATCATCATCATCATCTAACGTCTAGAATTGCTAATAAAAAAACTACAGTAAGGATCTTCCTTGCTGTAGTTTTTGAGTAGAAACACGTTCATTTTTAAAAAGGGTTTCTTTATATAATCACTAGCTTTTACCCGCAACTCCGTCCGCGTGGAATAGTGACTTCCTTCAGATTTTTGGTATAAAAACTATCCTCCTTCTCGAGTTCAAAACTATGTCTATACCAAATTTCACAACAATCGGTTCAGTACCTAGTTTAGGCGTGAAGAAAAGACAGACAGACAAACAGAGTTACCTACTTTCATATTTATAATATTAGGTATAATCTAGACAGTATAGAATTAATATAAATTCAAAGTATTTTTCCACCACCCCTGACAAAGTTTCAGATAGTCGGGTATTTTTTTGTATCAATATTTTTTTTATATACACAAATTCATTAACGAACTATTCCCAACAGAGTAGTAAGGTTTGTGTTTATGCACTTATTTTATATACTCTATGCTAATTTCATTTTGACATTTAGTCAGAGTGACACTACAAGTTTCATATACCGGTCACGGTGAACTGTCAAATATATCATGCCCATATATTCCTGAATCCGAGGGAATTTATGTACGTACATAAATACTAGCATTAAAACGTTGACGCTAAATTGTTGCAATCTCAAGTTTTCTGACATTCTAACGAATACGCATTTCTGACAAATAAGACAGCTGTGTTGATGACCAAAATAAAAATATAGGTAGGTTATGAAAGATGTATCTAATATTAATACGTTATGATTTCTTTAAGCATGATATGTATAGTTTTTTTATGTCATAGGTCGGTCGGCGAACGAGCAGTTTTACATGATGGTATTGGTAAGCAATCAGCGCCGCCCATGGACACTCATAACCAAAGGAGTTTACTACAAGTGCGTTGCCGGCTTCTTGTGGTTTATTAGGAAATTAAGGATAAGGTATTTGATGTTTGAGGGTGGGGGGAAGGGCAGGGCTGAGCCATCGGTAACCTCACTCACACGGCGAAACAACGTAAGTGTTGCTTTACGCCAGTTTTCTGTGAGGCCGTTGTATTGCTCAGGTTGAGCCGGCCCATTCGTTGCGAAGCATAGGTCTCCCATACAGAAATCTTTATCGTTTATTAGAAATGATAATGGAATATATTTGAATTTGAAATTTCCCGCCAAATAATTTTCGGCAGTGTCACTATGACCTCATATCCGGATATTAGGGATTCACCCATTAACAATATCATCGTATTTTTTTTTATCAAAAAGAGTGCGTTATCAGTAATAATGCAGATTTGATTATACCTATTGCTTATCGCGCGTAACACCGGGTGTAAAATCTGATATTATCGTAATTTCCAATTCTGTCTTAGTTGTATTTATTTGTGCAATAACTTGAGGACGTTTTTAATGTGCTTATCCGTTTCATGGACAGCTCACTTTGCATATATGGAAATTAGTGAAATGTGCGAACCATACCGTAATATTTGGCAGTACCTATGAGAAAAACTTAAAGTTCAGCAAAAGACACATTCCTTGTGTGAGTCAGGTTAACAGAGGTCCAATCTTTCCTATTCCCCAATGCCTAAATCTCTCACAGGTTGGCAACGCACTTCTAACTCTTCCGTTGTTGCCATGGGCAGCGCAGATTGCTTACCATCAGGCAATCAGTGTGCTCGTTTGCTGTCCTATCACATAAAAAAAGTTACTTAAACGGCTATCCAATACATCTTTAACCGCATAAGCTACATATAATCTTATCTTCGCAGAACGACGTTTTCTCTGAATCTATTCCAGGTTCCAGTATCACATAAATCGAACTGTATCTCGCTCAAATGGACGCCAGCCACTCATCCTCAAGTTTCATTTAGGATACCGGATTACATCATACACCGTAACATTTGATCAAATGTTTGGCCGAATATTTATGCGTTTCGCCGTGTTCCGTGTAGATGGCAGGACGCCAAACGGCCATTATTATTACAGTGCGAATTCCCAAAGTGTTCCGGACTGCCACTGTGTCACGCGTACTGCTCGCTAATGGTACTGAATGACCGTTTGGCACATAAAGCTGATAATTATTCAGAACCATGTCAATTTCTTGTCGTTTTGATGTTCGTTGTATGGTGACAATATGAGTGTCAACACTTTGTAAGAAGTTTGCAATTTACAATGATAGATTAAAGTGTTAATATCAAGTAGTGACTTATTCCTTTTCTTGCATGCAGAGTTGCACAGCATGTAAAGATAACTATTACAGTTCTCATAATATTTAAACTTTGAAGACAATAGAAAGAACTAAGAAATTGGTTCGGGATTTACTGATGTCTTCAGACTCTCCTACAACAACAATAGGACTATGGATATCCATTTTTCTCTTTGTCCACACGATAATAAGTCGTTTGTTCTATTTTGGCAACCATCAAAGCAAGAAGTTATCCGATCTTATTTTATTTGGAGTTTAGGTCACTGCCTCAGAATGTAGTTTCAGGTTACAGCCGAGTCGCTTCCATAAACGGATAACAATAACGATTTTATTCTTAAATGTCGCAGTATTTCGATCGACAGAATGCGTCCTAATAATAAATCATGGTGCTAAACAATCAAACGGTTGATTTATCTTCATTGGAAGCGCACACAGGTGTGATTGAGCCGTGTCATTGCATTTCTGTTTAAACACGTGGGTTTGTCATACTGACAACTGACTAATGGTCATCTTTTATCTACGTCTGCTAAAGGACAAAGGGTATCGGGAATAAATCAACTTTCCCAGATTTTCGTTATGGTAAAAGCATAGTTAGTGGAGAGCTAAAATTAACACAATAAAAAGATTGTGTTTGATTTGGTCTTTGGAACAGAACAAATCATTTTCTTAAATGGACATTCAGAGGCCGTTTATTGAAAGAATTTCAGTTTTGCTGTAGTAAAAGTCTTTTCAGCCCTAAATAATGTCACATATCCTTTTGGCTTATTATGATATGAAATTTTCAGGAGGAACCTCTTTTCTCTCACTCTGTACCAAGTGACTAGAGAAACATGACACTGCAAGCATTAAATGCGAATGCAATAAAACCTGATACTAATGCCCACTAATACCTGTGCATCAAAATTTTGCTAGTCGTGCTTCAGTCTGAGCATTGCACACGTCGCTACGCTTTTCTCGGCTCGCGTAGGCGGGCCCTCGATTTCCGTCTGCCGAATTATTACCCAATACAAACATTCATAAATAGAATCCCTAAATAATAACAGCTAATTATAGAACGTTTGAACATTGTTCTGTAGTGGTATTGAGTACGTGGAACATGTGCTATTCTTTTGATTTATCAAGGACGTTACAGTTCTTTTCTGTTGTTTTATGACTATGCTGTTTTACGGCATACCTCTGGTTAGAATTGACATTTATGTTCCGAGTTCTAAGTACCTATTAAGTTTTAGGGATCAGGGTTGATAAAACGCTCAAAGGTGTTTCCGTCATAGATTACAAGCCTGTAATTGTTCAAAGTAGAAGTGATTCCTCTGAAGACATTTTATTCCATTGGATATCTGAAAGACTTGTTAATTGATTGAGGGGCTAAAATACTGGACTATCGGCTGAATAGCCGTTTGGGGTAATCAAATCAACGTTACCGAAATTTTATAAGGGGTCTATATTATAGAGTAACGAAATCAGCCCAGAAAATTCGGCCAAAAAAGCTCTTTAACTTTTGATTCGTTGAAAATTGACTACAACATTCTTTCATTAATATACTTGTCAGTTTGTCACAATGATACAGTCGAAACAATAGTCTCACGCTCGTGTATCAATTTCCATCGTAAAGTTAGAGTTGGCTATTCCACCACCAACATTGGTAACAAACTAGTGTCTCAAATAATCTTCCTAATAATAGAATATAGTACAATGTTTG
This sequence comes from Spodoptera exigua, assembly GCA_902829305.4. Classification (NCBI taxonomy): domain Eukaryota; kingdom Metazoa; phylum Arthropoda; class Insecta; order Lepidoptera; family Noctuidae; genus Spodoptera; species Spodoptera exigua. The sequence goes on from LR824623.2 coordinate 1,016,021, forward strand.
TAATACCTTAATATAGGACCGGATAGTCATAAAGGGTTGTTTGATAGCCAAAAATCATTCACATTAGTCATATAATCGATACGTCTTGTATGGGCCGGGGTACGCATTGATTTGTACGTACGAATACATCTGAATCATCTTTGTCGGTGAATATTTCTGTGTCCATTCTGTTGGCATGTATATTGATTAATGCAAGATTGAAAGTTTTGCACGCCAACGTATGTATGTATACTCTTTGTCTTGTGAGTAGAATAAAATATGAGTATGGAAAAAGTACTTGTGTGAAAATAGACAAAAGTTATTTTATCCGATAAGGAAAGCTTTTCGTCGGGGTGGCCCGGAGGCTGTGGGTTCGAAACCTGGCAAGTACCAATGTGACTTTTTTCCGAAATATATTTACTTTTTATGATTATTTAGACACCACTGACATACGGTGGAGGTAAACATTGTGAGGAAACCTGGACTTATAATTTCTATTATTATATAATATAATATAATTTCTACTATTATTTTTGATCAATGCCCTAACCTTCACCGTACGAGAAGATGCCTTTGCTCAGCAGTGGGCACTTATAGGCTGATGATGATGATAAGGAAAACTTTATTTACAAACACAACTGGGGCACAAACAGAACCCTTCTCTATCAATAAAAAAAATTACTAATTGGAATCCATTTATGAATATATTTCCGTTACAATTTTAGTGCATTCCTATTACAAGATAATGCCTATCTCATCCGTTTGCGCAATCATTTACTTCCGTCAGCTATCTCTCACAATTTTATGACACATGTAGCGAAGCCAGTAAACAAAGTTGGTTTGAACACCACCCATTAAAGGACGGAACTGCTAATCAGAAAGCCGTCTGTCATGTCTAGACTTGACCTTGGGAAGAATGACCTAACGCGCGGGAATAGTCTTGATTGGGAATAAAGATCATACAAACAATATGAGTGCGCATATAAGTCAAGAAAACTTGAAAGATTATGAAGACAAGATATCAAGGTCAAAATTGGTTGGCGAAAACTGATTCGGGAAAGTTTTGGGCGAAAATAGAGCAATTGGTGACGTTTGGAAAACGAAGGAACACTTAGGAACACTTACATATCATACCAATATACATAGTACAATAAAATTAACTTAATTGGAAAAAATCAGCTTTAAAAACGTGTTATTTCTATACTTTTTTCTAATTTAATTCGACCGTTTACTGATCCTTTAAGATATGTTAATAGTCTGAGCTACATTTGGAACCGATGTGTCTGTTCGTTGCATTTGTAAGTAAAATTGTGAAACACAAGATATAAATATTGGCCTAAGATTATAAGTCTGTGAACATTGGACATCATATTAAAGTGTGTTCAGCAGTGTATAGAAATTTGCTGCTTTTTTGTGTGTAGTATCGGAAAACGAGCAGACGGATTACCTGATGGTAAGCAATTAGCGCTGCCCATGGACACTCGTAATGCCAAAGGAGTTACTAGAAGTGTTTTGCTTTTTCTTGTGAGTTAATAGGGATTTGAACATTGAAGGCAAAGGCAACAAAAATCTAAATGAAAGCAAATTTAAATTATGTATAAAGAAACATTTATGTAAACTAGCATACTACAAACTAAATGATTATATACAAGATAAAAATGCTTGGAGGCTAGCTGGTCCTACTCCACAGGATGTTTAGAGGAATTTTTGATTTTAATTATTAAATTGTACACAATGTTGTTAATTTTTGATGAACTTCTAAGTTTTTGTAAATGTGAGTACCCTTCTTCTTTAATCCACATTTATTTACAGGGTTTTTTCTTAATAGAAAATGACACCCCGATTATTGAGTACAAAAAAACAAAAATAGACATTCATAAAAGACTTAGATTTAAGTTAACCTACCCGCAACCTAGTACCCGTAATAATAATATTAATAAGAATTCTGGCTTCATCCGACAATGGCGAAGCCAGAATGCTGTTATAGTAGCCTACATTACAATTTTTGACGTCAAAAGCGTGACGTCTTTGAGCCCCAATAAGGCTGCACTCGGCAAGGATATGATACACGTCTTCTACCACCCCACAAACAGCACAATTGGGTGAGTCTACTTTACGCATCATAAATCCAAAGCTGTTAAGCGGCACATGACCGGATCGAAGCCTCAAAGCCATCACGACTTCTTGTCTACTCATGCTGCCCGCGTTGAACCAAAGCATACGAGGAAGTGAGGGCTGAATAGTTTTGTACCAGATGCCTTTGGTAAGAGACCTTTTGTCGAAATATTCTGACCAACTCTGAAAGCACTTGTCTCGAACAGAGGGTAAAAGTTCGGTGTGCCATGGTAAACAATTAAAAATACACCCATCGGACGCAGCATCATTCGCCAAACGATCAACAGTCTCATTACCCTCCAGTCCAACGTGAGAAGGTATCCATTGAAGGACAAGAGTTTTATTACTAGCTACAATTCTGCCAATGGATTTCAAAATAGAGTACGCCAGTGGAAGCCCTCTGAAAGGTGTAGTGCATTTAATAAGATGGAGAAGAGCACTTTTTGAATCGGTAAATACAACAAAACGATCACCGTTTAAAGATTCTATATAAGCCAAAGCTTCTGCAATAGCTATCAATTCTAAATGCATAATTGATAATCTAGCCATAATTTTCAGTTGGACTGAACCACCTGTTTGTGGGTCATAGAAGGCTGCGCCGTAGTTGTTTTCATATCTTGAACCATCCGTGTAAATAGGGTAGAAGCCGTAATATGACAAATTAAGAGATTTGATACAAAGTGAAATAAGTTGATGAGTATTATAACAACGCTTTGGCTTATCAATAGAATTCAAAACCGGTTTAACGATATTTGATAAGTCCATATTGCTGACCCAAGTATCCATGGCAAACATGTGAACCGTCTTGCTACAGTAAATTAGTTCTCCATTTAAAACATCGTGTGTCAAAACAAGAAGGGGTTTTTTCTTGTTTCTCCAATATGTGTTATTGCATAGATGATGAAGCTTGTTCAGTATGTTAAGTAGGGGATAGTTATAACACTTAGATTTTAAATAAAATTTACTAGCTAGATATTGGCGGCGAATAAATAGAGGGGGTAATGACAACTCGGACTCCATCACGTGTATCGGCGTACTTTTGATAAACCCGCCTATCAAACGTAGACAAATGTTTTGTAATCTATCTAATTTTGACAAGTGGGTATCAGCACTATTACCGAGTAAGAAGCTACCGAAGTCAATACGACTACGAATAAGGGATATGTACAGGCGTCTTAAGTGTTTTGGATGAACACCCCATCCGGGGCCCACTAGAACCTTAAAAATATTGACTAGCTTTAGGACTCGTTTACACACCTCATTAACGTGTTTTTTCCACCGGAGACCTCTGTCTAGCCATAAACCTAAATACTTAACATTGTCGACTAACTGTAATGATGTGCCATTTAATCGTATATCAACAGTAGGTGCACGGAAACCTCTTGTGAATAAACAAATTTTACTTTTACCCGGCGAAATATCTAATCCTACGTCTGTAAGCATTTTATTAATAATATTGAGGGCAGATTGGATTTTATGTTGTCCCTCGTTAACAGATGAACACTGTGTGTACATTGCAAAATCATCTGCGTACTGGCAGACAGAGACTTGATTTTGAAGGCGATTACAGATTTTTGCCGTTATTATGTTAAATAACAATGGAGATAGCGGATCTCCCTGTGCCAACCCACTACCCGAGTATCTACTCATGAAGGTATTGCCGGTTCTTATTTTTAATGTTCTTCTGTGCAAAAAATTCCATAAGTAGTTACAAATAAGTGAACCCACTCCATAATGGTCTAAAGCATCAATTAAAATATAGTAATTGACATTGTTGTACGCACTGTCTATATCTAAAAAACATCCCAACGTAACACAGCCCTCAGAGAAACCGGTTTGAATAGAAGTTATTAAGTATGTGAGTACCCTGTAACCTATTATAATTAAGTAAGACTTGTAGAATATAGGTACTTGTGTCGGCTGGGAGCTGTCATGCTCACTCAGAGGTCTCATTGGCGGTGGCACGGGCACTGGATCGCCCAACTCCCTATAATATGGTTGAGTTGGGCGGTGCTGGTGTACGTGTCATGTTCGTGAACGGGCGCCGCCAATTGGGACTGGTCATCTCCAGGCTGTCTAAATATGTTGTCCTTGAGGTTCACTTCTTTTTCGTACTTTTTGCCTGAACATTAGTGTTACATTGTTCTCACATATCAGAACCGACTAAATTATGTAACAAAGAAATGTATTGTAAAACTGATTGAAAAAGAGTAACCATGGAGTTTCTTGCTCGTTCTTCTCCATAGGAATCTACACTTTGGAACGAGCAAATAGCTTCACTAGAGGACAGACGGACAGACTGACACGCTTAATTTTAAAGCTCTTGTTATATACTTTTTTCTTTTTTTGCTTACTTGACGTTCAAAAGTGCCTACTGTGGTCTAATTGAAATAAATGATTTTTTTGACTAGAAGAAGGATTGGGCCTTCGGTAACGTCACATCACACGGCAAAACACAACGTAAGTGTGAGGTGAGTGCTACAGAAAACCAGCGTAAGGTTTTCTATGAGGTGGTGGTATCCACTAAGGTCTAGCTGGACCATTCGTGAGCATGCTCTGATTATTCTGGTTATGATGATATGGAACTTCCTTTGAGACATTTTATTTTTTAGATAAAACTATTAAACTGTCATAAAGTAAGCAACTCTAGTTAACGTCGCTGCCAATTAATATACAGCAGTTAGCTAAAATTTACGACAGTTAACCGAGGGAACGTTTAGTCAGCTGCTTCTAGGAATATTATATTTAGGTCAACTTGTGATTATTAAATTAATTCCCAGAATATCTCTATCGGGTTCCAGAATGTATTTTTAGACATTGAAATTTAATTCCAAATGTCGGATGCTATGTGCATGAATAACCATATTAACTTTACTAAAAAGCAGTCTACTTTGACTTCACGAAATAAGCATAAAGGTCGGTAGCTTCTGCAAATCCTAGTTTTTGGACATTCCTATTTTGTCTAGCGTAAAAATTCCGACATACCGCCTTTTAAAGGTTAACCCCTGCACATGCACAGTTTCAACACTAAAATCAACCAAAGATTATCACATTAGAACCCACGTAATCCTCGTCAACCAAAAAACGTGTGAACCAGAGAACAGTGTGAGAAACGGCGTCGAATCTATTTTCCGTGCGCGTACGCAATGTGGGGCGCGTTAAATTTACGTGTTTCGTTTATAGACATGTCCATTGGTTGCTACACGAACTTGACACGTTGCCCTACGGATGCACATTTTATTGAGGTACCTTCATTTGTAGCTTGTCGCTGGGCCGTCTTTTACGTGCTGTGCAACCGCTGTGCCATCCGCCGTCTTTTACGTGCTGTGGAAAGTCAGACTCTTACTGACTCAAATCGTCGTAAATTATTTCGTTATTGTCTGGCAGATGGATTACCTTTTTTTTTTTTTTTGTCAGGGGAAAATCATCCAACGACTTCTCCCGCCCAGGGTAAGGCGGGAGAGAGTGTCAGACTCTTACTGACTAAAAACGCCCCCGTTCCTTCTCCTGCTCTGGGCCGAGGTCGCGGTGCCTCATTGCGCTTACCCCGCAGCCCCGGCTAACAGATGGATTACCTAATGGTAAGAAATCAGCGCCCCCCTTGGACATCGACACCAGCGTTGCCGGCCTTTTGAGAATTAAGGTTTCAGAGATTTAAGGATTGGCGAGGGGAAGAATTGGGCTTCCGGTAACCTCCCACACTTTAACTTTTATACTGATGGTCACACAATTTACAAATTCAAAGTTACTAATACATAGCAACCCCTATAAAGCCAGGGGCCGAGTATATCAGGTATTCAATTCAATGGCAGCTGCCATTAGGGATGGATATGAAAGCTTTCCAGTTTTTTTTCTTTAATTATTAACTGCGTCTTAAACAACTACGCACCCATCCACCATATACATAAACATGCAGATCTTACAATCGTAAGTATTCTTGCTATGAGATGATGAGGATGATAAATCGATCCACTTGAAAGCCTGCACAGACAATCAGTCTCAAAACAGCGTGTTATTGTTTGGCACAGTGGCATTGTTTGATATTGTCTAACGTTACGACTCGAGGCCGAAGATTGTGTTGTTATCGTCGCGATAACAATGGCTCGTGAAGTTTGGAACCACTCCGGGTTTAAATGCGATAAAGGCCATGGACGAGGAAAGTGTATTGAAACGATAGGAATTTGGTGCAATTATGCAAAATGATCCTTTTTTTTTAGAAAAAGTGCCTGATGATTATCCAGCGCCGTCCATGGACACCCGCAACAACGGAGAAGTTACGCGTACCTTTTGCAGATTGGGGATTTGGAGAGGGGAAGGATTGTGCCACCGGTAACCACACTCACACGGCCAAACACAACGCTGTGGTTGTTTCACGCCGGTTATCTGTGAGGCCGTGGTATGACTGATTGACTGCGGTAAAGCTGAGCCGACCCATTCGTGCCGAAGCATGGCTCTCTCACACTTATTTTATTTTAAGGGTTATGTACAGACGGAGACACCAGTACGTCAGTCTAATTAGATATGGAATTTAAACTTTATTGCAATATAAATAAGGCTATCAAACCAGTCTTCCAGCCTAAGCTGGAACTAGAGAACCACGTAGGGCTGTGTCGGCATTATGTTGTGTTGGACGAGATGTGATTTCATGCACAATAAATAATTGTACACAAGCTAGTTACCTAAATAGTATATATATATAGTTTAAGGACAGGGTTTGACTCTATGGTCCCGCAAGGTACGCTCTTGTTCATTTCAATGCTCATCTCATCTTTAATCCTATATGCTATGTTCAACGGATAGGTTTAGCTTATCTTCAAGTTTTCAAGTAAGACAACGGCTTCATACATCGAGTCAAGAGCTAATGATCCATACTGCCTATAAATGGTGTGTGAAATAGAGACGATTATACCTTGTACGTTAATGTACACATGTAATTATGATAAAGGAATAGTATGCTAATAATGTTCACTGCGATAAGCTATCTTAAAATATGCGTACCGAAGGATCATTTTCATATTTAGCAGAAAATATGTTCGGTTGTAAAATTACGCAGCTATCTAAATTTTAAGCTTTAATTAAATGTAAAAACGCATTCGAATTCCTTCATAAATAAAGCGCAACGTTAGGGAGGTATTTTAAATAATATTATGAAATCTTTTAGTTACTTTTTAGCAAAAACTACTAAACAATTTCGAATGAAATTTTGTGGAAGCAACAAGCTCTTAAAAGCTTATGCAACACTTTAATATGTTCAAGAAAGAAAGGAATCATATAGCAATTCTGAAGAAATATTGATCAGATTACCAGTCCATCTTAGCAGAATAAAATTGTCAAAGGGATGAACTGTAAGTACTTCTTAACGCGTCGATTAAATAGATGACAAACCGACACGGTATGCGTTAGTTAGTAAACATTCACGCCGCAAGTTTTTGTCACTCCATTGTCGGTCGTGGACCATTGTTTCAAGTCTAAGTGGTTGTTGTACTGAAGTACATACATAATACTGTCATTAACGTACCTACACTTAAATGTCCAATGAACCTTCATAGTGTATTATACAAATATAGATATAGCGGTACAAAGCATTGTCTTCCAAATTTTTCGAAAAACGTGAAAATGTGGTGGATCTGATTTTTAAGTTTGAATCATAGCTTTTTCCCTTAACCTTTTCTTAGGTCAGGTCTGAGAGAGCTATCCTCTTCCTCACGCTCCAGCCGCCGCAGTAGGTGAGACCTCGGGCGTCGGGGATCGAGAGACGATCTCCGGCCACCTTAAGCGCGGGTCTGCGGACGGCGAGTATGGGTAGCTCGCCGCCCGACAAGAACCAGATTCGAGCGTACAGCGCGTAGTTCCAAGCGCGCCTCAGAGCCAGCCTTGGCTTAGAAAGAGCAGGAGAAGGAAGGGGGTGATTTTTAGTCAGTAAGAGTCTGACACCCCCTCTCGCCTCACACTGGGCGGAAGAAGTCATTTGATAATTTTCCCCAGACATAAAAAAAGGACTTAGGAATAAAGTCAAAGTCAAAATCATTTATTCCAACTAAACCATAAATAGGTACTTTTGAAACGTCAAAATAGTAGTCTGTCAGTCTGTTCGTCTGTGAAGCTAGGTGCTCATTCCAAATTGTCAAATAAAGTCTTCAACAATGAAAAAATTATTAAATTAAATCACCCAAGAACTTCTACAATTACCCAATACTCTTCAAACCTAATAACCTTAAAAGTATTTATAAAAATAGCTCAACAAAAACTTATCATTCCCATGTTGTTTTTGCATCGATGCGTACGCGCATTGTTCGCAACCATTGTTTATCCGTATCTGTTGCACAATGAACTCTATCTGTCGCCTCTATTTGACGCATTGTTCGATTGATAAAAACGTTTTACGAAGAAAGGGAATGTTGTGCTGATGTCCATTATGATAAGCTGTTTTTGTAAGACTCATGAAATTGGTCTTAATACTAAATAAAGGCTTAGAATTCGATTATGTTGGCCAGTCAATTCGATTGGACTAGCCCACTACATAGAAGATATTACACATAGTGCACAAATACAGGTGCACTTTCTGTTCTCTCACTTTCTAACGAAATCTAACTCTCTCTAGGTGTAGCACCAAAGACAATTCGCATTTTTATGGCATTGGTACTCAAAAACTCTTGCCTTATTTTTTCCTAATTGTTGATATCAAACTGTTTTCGAATGTAATAAAGGATTTCCTATGTTTCATTGGTAGTAAACTGTATTAAATATTTATCACCTATGTTAATTGAGGAAAGACACATTAAAACTTAAAAGGGCAGAATAATACAAACAGATAAAATACCATCATAGTGACCAGGAAAACAAATATCTATATACATTATTAGTACATAATAATATGTTTAAAGACACATACATATATAAACAGTGATAACTAAACAAATGAGGTACTTGCTACATTACTCAGATAAATAATAAAACGTGACAATTAGAAAAATAGATGTTACCAAGAGGTAATAAAGCTGGGATTTGTATGTAGCACTCACATTATTAAGATTTCCTAGTTGAAAACTAAAATACTAAAAGGCATTGTTGTTCACTGCTCTGGTACAGTAATAAACTTTATCCCCCTCATTACAAAACAAGATTTATCTTTAGTCCAGGTTTAAACCATTGAGTTGGGTTTTGAATTTTGAATCTTATTCTCATCTACCTACCTTCAATTTGAAATACAAAATCTGGCTCAATGGTTTAGTCCTAGACTAAGTAAAACCTTGTTTTGTAATAAGGCTGTTTAAGACAATTCAAGACAAGGAACAGCCACTTATTTAATCAAATTTGGAATAGTATGACTACTTTTAATAGAAATGGTTTCTTGAGAAGATAGTTAATTAAATGTATATGTATATGACATTTAGCTATACATTTTTACTTTAATAATAAGGACAAATATAATGATAATAGCCTAAAAGCATAACCAGCATCTAAATAACAGTTTATTGCAAATATAACTATGTAGTTGCTTAGTTAATAAAAAACATTTTTACTAATGCAATTCATCATCAATCAAGAAAGAAGTCCAGTCATTGTCCTATGAAGGACACTAAGAAAAGTGTTTGCTGCATCATAAACCATGAAAAAAACTCATAATATTGCACTTTTTCTTAAAATGTTAGTTCCACACACGCATTCACAAAACTGACTCATACACTTTAACGGACTATCTCCACTAACAGTAAAAAACCGAAACAATCTTTATTGCACTGATTATCATATTACCAGCGCAGATACAGTGAATGTATTACCGTAATTATAGACTAATTTGTGATCAATTAACATTCGTAATTGTAATGGAACTGTACAAATAAATTTACAATATTTTTTTGTTTTTTTGTCACTGGTATAATCATTGCATCTTTTTTAATGAGTGTGGCAAGGAAGTATGAAACCCTGACAAAGATGTATTGTATAGTTCAGGCTGGTTCATTGTGAAATGAAGGTCATTTACAACATCCTATGTTCACCGGATATTCTTGCTTACATGTGAACATGTGATGTTAGAAACACAAGATAGTCATTATGAATTATTAATAGTCCGAAACCAGAATGTTGGTTAACTCGTAACTGGCTAATGTATATGACCTACTGCCTATAACCAATACTTTAAACCACTTTGTATACATAAGCTGTGAGCCTACCTTATAATAAATAAATAAATAAATAGTGAAATGTAAAGGGCAAAGCAGTTGCTCCACATTAATTAATATTATTCAGTCTTCTTGCTGCTGTCACCCAACTAATTAGTATATAAATAATTTTAAGATACAATTTTGAGACTAATTTGCATTGTCATGTTCTATTGGTAATAAAGACATGAATTCTGAGCGTTCAGGATACACCCATTGAGTCACAAGTTGATTAGATAATGAGTTACATTATTATTCATGAAATCCATGCATCAGCTATTGATAAAGCAATCTATTTACTGATTTCCAGCAAAAAATACCAAATTTACTTTAAAATGAGAGATTTAGGATATAAAAGTATTGTATGCAATGCAAAAATTGCACAGTAATTTTAAATTAAATATTCATTAACACTTCACATCTAAAAGGTATTTGGATAGTTAATGGTTGCTGATTTCATAAATGAACTTATTTGTGCATAATTAGCACTCAATATTTAATTCAAAATTTGCTTCACTTGTAGTTGAGAACAGGACAGATAATGTGAGGAAAACTTATTCAACTAACCCAGTTACTTTTATTAAAGGATGATAATTGTAAAGTGTCTACAGTGTGATCACTAGCACCATATAAAAAAGATAATAATGGACAGGTTTAAACATCTTAGAAATAACGTCTATATAGTATAGATGTTATAGTATATAAATAACGACATAACATATAGTCCAGCATCTTCAAAAAAAACAGAATTCCAATTTTGAATATTTAAAGTTTATGAAGAATAAATTATAGAATGTGCAAAGACAGTTGATACTTGTTGATACAAGACAATACATATATAACTGTATGGTACAGGTGGTTTTAGCTAGTTTTAAAATATGTAATCTAATCAGGAAAAAAATTCTTTGGATATATATATACATTTATAGCTTATGAGATTATTGTTGATCTCATCACACATTTTTTAGACTGACATAATATTGATAGCATATGGATACCTAAAAATCTTTAGATTTAAACAAAATTAAATGTAATTTTGGAATGGTAACTTGAGACCACATTATCATAGAAGTAGGTTGATAACAATCAATAAGATGTTTGTGATAATTTTGACTCAATAATATTTTTTGTAAAAGTTTTCCTCCAATTCAATAATATGTATCAACTTGAAAAGTGTTGATTTACCAAGAAAAACTTTAGTAATAAAACTTTCTTAGGATTATACACAAGAAATATGTCCAGAACTAGTTATTTATAAACCAGCAAGGCATGACTAAGCGTCTCAATATAATATTTTCAGTGTTATATTAGGAGTAATCTAGCAAATATTTTTTACAGTTCAATCTGTGAGAAAAGAGTGGAGTGTTCAATGAAATAAACTCACCTTATTGTGTGGCAGTACTATGAAGGCGCCTCCGCCGGCGGACTCGACGATTATAGCCAGAAACTTAGGATTCACCGCACAGAAAGTAGAGTCCCAAGAACTTTTTGACACTCTTATATTATCATAACATTGCTCACGTTTCAGGGCCTGCCCGTAAACGTGGCGGAATTTAGAACTGCGCACCACCCTAAACGACATCTGTAACGCGAAAAGTAACCAGTTAAACAACAATACAAACAACAACTATCCGATTATTTCACTTCTAACATAACCTATACACCACTATGACCTATATTTTGACACTACAATTTAAAAGAACTCAAACTCACGTTTAATTATAAAGAAGAAAATATTATTGTTTCACTAGAAAATGCAATGAAAACATTTGAATATAACACAATTGTTTAAAAGAAAATAAAACTGAGAGCTACTAAGGATCGAAGGGAGGACGGTTGGGAAAACGAGCAAACTCCATATTTGGTAATGCCTGCAGTCACTACTTTTAGTGATGATAATCTCTCTCTATATGTTCAGAATAATATTGTAATGGATGTGTACGAAGTTATTAATAGTTGGTGAATCATTTAATTACTTCAAATAATTATTTTACATACTTTAAAGCTAATTTTTAATTTACTTTTATACTGATGATTCGTTATTTTTGAACGCGACTCCTTAACGTCAAATTACTGTCAAAATGAGGTTGCTATGGATGCGATCATAATTAAAATGTTTTCTTCAACACCGTAACAAAACTTATCCTTTGAAAAACATTGAAATAGTCAATTATTTCATTAAATACACACTCTCGGTACTTCTATTCGATTTTTTTCAGTGCTCTTTGATGCTTTAGGTGTCTGTGCATGGTAACTGTGACAACGTTCTCGTCCAACTCGCTTAGCTACAGGAGCTCTTTTAATATTCGGACTTGTAAAACTATTGTGTCTTTTAACACTTTCCTGAAATGAAAAACAAGAGTCATTAGTTTAAAACTTAACCCAACGGTTTTAAAGACTTAAAAAGAGAACTTGAATAGTTTTTAAAGATTTCGAGTGGATCGCTTGACTAGTTCACAAAATCTTTCTCACCCTGTCTTCTGCCTCTACTTCCATTGTAGTAAAAAGTCAACACAAATTATATTAATAAAATTAATCAGTTTCACTTTTATTCTTCTGACACTCAAGTTAAAAGAACTCAAATTAAGACAATGAAGGTAGTTGATTAAAATCGAGTAAATATTTTTTTTATTTATACCTGCTGTTTCTTTTTATAACTTTTCAAGATTAAACACAAATTAGGCATAGTTTTACAACATCATTTGTTGTTTTTACAAATAGTAAAGACGTTAACAAAGTTAATAATTTTAGTAATTTACGCAACTGGACTTCCCTTTTTGTCTTTTGACATTTAATTTGACACAAGATGACTGACAGAACATGTCACTGGGTTATTTTATTTAATCTGTGGTAGTTCTAGTAAATAGAAAGAAGAATCGTGGAAATTGACGATTGCCAAAAAACTGTGAAAATTATTCGATGAAATTTATTTTTTTATAGTAAGACGTACAAATTAAAATGTTTTAATTCCATTTTACCTCGTAAAGTGATATTTTAAAGCGACAACCATGGATGCTGCAGTTTCGAAGGTAAGATCTCAGAGACTTTTTTTTAAATTTTGAATTGCTCTATTTTCTGCTATTTGCGCGTATTTAAAGATTTTCAAAGTTACGAATGATAAATATAATAAACGAACATACTAAATGTTATTTTTGTGCGGTTCTGATATCAATAAATTATCGTGTTAGTTTAATTTGAATATGATAAGCTTTAAATTTATTTTTCTGTCATTTTCAAAGTGTTGGAAGGTACTATAGAACTATTCACTACTTAACGCAGTTTACACGAGTATTCATATATTTTTAATACTAACTCATGGATTAAAATAGTGGTAATTCAATCCTTTACTCTAATAAAACCTAAGGCTGTATTTTTTGTGATACCATTGGTCATATTTATTTTTATTTACTACAAATATTAATGAAGGCTAAGGCTAAAACCTCTTTGGTAGATTACCAATTTGTTGTACCAAGGTACTGCATTATACAGCCTTATGATGTAGTAATTGGTCAGTGATGTCACTCAATATGCTGTTTTGTAATATTTACAATTTACATCATCTCAAGTGGCTTATGTAAAATGTCCTACATATTATGTATGTCTAATTTAAATAAATAATTTTATGTACAATATGCTCAAGTTGATTGTACAGTTTGATATACCAATATACTATACTATCACTACTTATGAGAAATTTGGTATTTTGTGTTGTGAAAAATACATTTAAAAACAGTTAATATGAATTATCTTTATACTGTTGTAGTTCCAATCCTATTACTCATATTCATATCCAAATAATGAATGACCGAATGAATGTTTTCTAGTAACAGATTGCAGGATAATAAACCAAAAAATCAAATAATAAAAAAAAACATTTCTAAACCATACAAAATAATCAATTTATCAAACTTTATATGTAAGCGTTTTGGTTTTTAACTGTTGCAGTTAACTTGTATCTAAATATCAAACCCAAAGTTGTATTTCAACCTGACATCAATATTAACAAATAATATAGAATATTCTTTATTGTACACCATAATAATATTAAAAAAGACAGGAAACAGCAAACACAAAAGACAGTTGGTCTTATTGCTAAAAGAAATTTCACACACACAACCTTTGGATGGAGTTTACCTATAGAAGAATTTAATTTAGTGTATTAATTTGAAATAGGTAATTTTACCATAGTTTATTTCGAGTACAAAACTACAAGAGTAATGATTACAATGTCATTCTAGGATAACAGATAACATTTTAACCCAATCCACTATATTATATAGGTATTTATTTTTTATTAAAAAACAATTGTCAATGTAGTTACTTAATTTACTCATAACAATGCATACATTGTGCTTCTAAGTTGTACAACTGTTAACTAAATGATTAAATAAATATTCATAAGTTATTACTATGTCTATGAATATTTATGTATGTACATAAAACAGGTGTACATAAACATCTCCTTCCTACTTTGTAAATATTTAAATAAATAAATAAATATAATACATATATTGTAATGCTATCACAGTAAAGTGTTACAAATGATGAATGAATATAATTAGCTAATATCAAGTATACATAGCCTGTGTCTAAAATGTTCTCTTCTTATATATAAAACATAATTGTTGTTAAAAAACATAAGTGTCAAGTTCAGTAGTTCAGTATGGAGATAGAAGTGTCAGTGAGTTCTTAATAAATATAATAGCAGTATAAAAATGTTGTTGATTTTCAGGTCTTTTTCAGTAATAGAATGGTGTCTCATGGGCATGTAGTATAACTGAATCATATTGAAGTTATTATCCAACTAGTAACTAAAAGACATGGTTTTATGCTATGAAAGAGTTTCCATTTTATTAGTTTCAAGCCACAATATGGCTCTTATTCATGCTTGTGTAAAGCTATATCACTAAATCACTACATAGAATAAAACAAAGTGGTTTTCTCTGTCCCTATATCCCTATGTAGGATTAAATATTTGAAACAAGGCATCGGATTTAGATGTGTTTTTTTTAAAGTTAGAGGAATCTAAGGGGAGTTTTTATATGTATAATAAATAACATTAAAATTAAATAATGACGGTCCAAGTCAACAACAAGGCAACATTCTCTTAAAAAAAAAAAGTCGAAACGAAGGAGGGGCCTGGTCGCTAGCTTACAATAAATTAAAAACATTATTGTTACTGTTATTCATTATACTGTAATCTTAGTATGTATTACATAACGTCCAAGGTCAGTACTGATGCATATCATTACAATTTACATTTTCGTACATCATTTAGCATAGTAATTTGTGATTGAAAAAAAAACTACCTACCCACAGGTGTTTTGCTCTATTTTGCCTTATCTTTGATAATAATCATAATTGCTTATATTTTCTGTATTTTTCCTGTCATTAGAATTATAAGTGGCTATTGTATATTTTAGTTTCTCATTTTCTACGATCCGTTGATAATGTTTTACAATTCCCTTAAATAGTTATTCAATTTTGAAACTATAGATTGATTTTTTACTTCATCAATAGTAACAGATTCTTGTAGGACAGTTTTAAAGATATTTTTAATATTTTTTATACATGTACAAAGTATGGTGAGTACTCTTTTCGTCATGAAATAACTCAAGGGTTTTATAGCTAAAATTATTCTATTTTATTTTTTTAAACTTACCTTGCTAATTACCAATTTTTATGATTAGCAATAAATATTGTGGTAGTTCTTCATGCTGTTTATCCCAATCATACGGCCGAAGATTCTAACGCTCCCTTACGCTCGTCCCTGGGCGGGAGAAGTCATTTGATGATTTTCTCCTCACCCTGACGCCTGAAGCGGTTAACCTGCAGTTTTATTATCATATTTGCTAAGGAGTGTAATGCTTTGTTAGAGTCTGTGTTTCCTGTATATCTTGAGGGTCTTCAACGCCTGAGTGAATAGGTTGCTTATGGGTAGGCGTGCTCCATCGTAGGTCGCATCATAGCTTACCCCAAGGCGTGATGGTGGCCAAATCACTGCACATAACTAAACTTCAAAGTGACAAGTTTCTGATTTCACTTTTTGTTATCTTATATTTGCAATATAAATCTGATTTTCTATTAGCGATAGAAATAACGACAAGTCCTTATAATACTGACCATAAGTTGTTATCAGTGTTATAAATATTTTATGGCAAAATAAACTCTTTAAAGTGTACTCTAGTTTCATCAGCCTATAAGTGTCCACTCTCAAAGGTTCTCGAGTGGAGGCCACGTACCGGCAAGCGCAGCGTAGGACGTCCACCCGCAAGGTGGACAGACGACCTGATTAAGGTCGCAGGAAGCCGCTGGATGCAGGTCGCTTCCAACCAGCCTATCTGGAAGTCAATGGGGGAGGCCTATGTTCAGCAGTGGACAACAGCAGCAGTGTGGCTGATATGATGATGATGATGAAGTGTCCACTGCTGAGCAAAGACCTCTTCTCACACGGAGAATGTTTGAGCCATACATACTTGCTCAACGCTGATTGGCGATATCAAATGAAGTTCCGTCACGATGTTTTCCTTCACCCTGTGTTTGTAGCTTCTAAATAGTAATAGAAAGTACATATAACTCGGAAAGAAAGAAGAAGAAAGATGTAATATTCCGGTCGAGCCGGCTCATTCGTTGGGAAGCATGGCTCTCTCACACTTAGCTCCAGATGACTACGGAAAGAGGAGTGAAAGAAGGATTGGCTGGCCTTTCCGTTTTAACAATGTCTTTATAGGAAACATATTAGATTGAATTATAATAATTCAATCTTCAAGAAAAGCCTTACTTTCAATTTTAAAACAACGTTAACGCATCTGTAGCTCTCCCATGCGAACGTGAACCGAAAAAATATATCTAGGTACTAAATGAACGCGTTTGGAACAACACATGCGAACACTTAACGTTATCCGTGTATGGATAGCTTTACTTAAGATCCGAAGATTTCTTAGTGTCTCCAAGAGCACGTACGGCCTTAAATAATTCTTATGTAAACATTTTTCACGGCGATCGGAGGTGGATAGGTAACGTCTGAAAAAAAAATCTAACAAATTGTCTTTGAAAATGTCGAATGATACTGTGCTTTAGAGACAAGAACCTTTATCTGGTCCTATTAAAAACTTCCAACAACAGATGAGTGATTGGCTCAAATATTGATAATGTGAAACTCATAATGTTACTGGTGAAATATATAAGTCTGATCTCCTGATAGTAAACAACCGTAGCCGCCCATCGACAACCTGTAATGCCGTAGCAAGGCCGTTGCCTGCCTTTTGTGGGTTGTCAGTTTGTTAGGGGTTTGTGTATAGGGAATTGTGGTTGGGAAAATGAAATCCTACCTGATTGTGATATGCATAAAAGCAATAAATGGGCATTTATAAAACCGCGTACCAGGTTTGACGATAATGACAAACTCACTAATATAATGTCAAATAATGCTGCTTCGATGTTGATGATATAAAATTAAAATACACATACATATTATGTAGGTAGGTATAGGCGCCGGCTATAATATAATGCAATTTTGATAATTCCGTAGATTACCAAATGCCTAAAAAATACTGTTATTAAACACTTGACACGGATTTCGTCATTGCGCCTCAATTAAGTTTACAATACAAGATAAGCCAGTATTATGAACGCATGTATGTATGTATGTAATTATAACATATGTTTGCCTTCTGATACCACTTGGGTAGTTTTCTTTTCAAAACTAGGTCTTATATTAAAGTGAAAATTGGGTCCTTTTTCAACTGCTTTATTACTCGAAATTTCATATAACGATTGGGATTGTAGGAAAATGCCCACTTTTATTTGCTCAAATATTGGCAAATTTGAATTGTCGGAGAGGTATACTTCGGCACGAATGGGTCGGCTCTACAGGAGTGATACCGTGGCCCCACAGAAAACCGGCGTGCAACAACCACAACGTTGTGTTTTGTCGTGTGAGTGAGGTTATTGGAGAAGTAATCCTTGTCCTCCTCCCATTCCTTTCCAATCTCTGAATCTCAGAAACTCTAATCCACGAAAGGCTGGCTTAACTCTTTTGGTATCCATGGGCGGCATCGATTGCTTACCATCAGGTAATCCGTATCCACTTTTGCCGACCTACCATTATAAAAAAAAAAACAAATTTTGGTTTACCTAACTACTAGATAAAAACGGTGCAGTAACAGAAACAATAAATATTCCATAATGCATTACGCTATCGCAGAATGATAAGAACATTAAGAAAAAACTAAAACAGCGATAACTTTGATATTTTAAACAATGAAATGCTTAAAAACAATCTTGTTCATCTTGTTTTCGAGTAGGCGGTTTGTATAAACAACTTGATAAATTATATTGATGTTATCAAGGCCACTTGGGTACTCTTACACCAAACTTGTTTTTTTAGTGTAGTACAATACTGGTAGGAAATATTAATATTTATTCATCATCATCATCAGCCCATAAGTGCCCACTGCTGAGCAAAGGCCTCTTCTCACACGGAGAAGGTTTGAGCATTAATCACCACGCTTGCTCATTGCGGGTTGGCGATTTCAAACTTAAAATTAGAAATTATAAGTCCAGGTTTCCTCACGATGTTTACCTTTACCTTATGTCAGTGGCATCTCGGAAAAAGTCACATTGGTACTTGCCAGGTCTCCAACCCACGCCCTCATGCATGAGAAGCGGGCTCCTTAATCTCTGGGCCACCACGAAATTTTAATATTATTATGTACTATTTATTGTGGGGGGGGGAGGAGGGGGAAAATCGTTAAATTACTTCTCTCGCCCAGGGATTGACTCTTATCAGACTCTTATTGACTAAAAACCCCCCATTATTTCTCCTTTTCTTATTCAGCTTTACCCGCGACCCCAGGTTAGCATTGGCCATTAGGGCCCCATCTGTGGTGTTTATTGGCTCTTTGAGTTATTACATTTTCTTCTTGTTCATCCCTTTTTACTGATTCTACTTTGGTACTGGCCATTTGGTAAGCGGCATTTGAAACTTATGTGCACTGGCCACTCTAGATGTATTTAGAATGTGTTGTCAACTGCTAAGCCTTTTTTGATGATTATACTAGCTACTCTCGCGCGGTTTCACCCGCTGCTCGGCTCCATTTAATCGTAGCGTGATGTTTTATAACCTATAGCACTCAGGAACATTTTAGATCTATCAGTGAAAGAATTTTGGCAATCCGACCAGCGGTTCCGAAGATTACCGCCTACATACAAACTTACAAATTTTACCTCTTTATAATATTAGTATAGATTTAGCTCTTAATTCTTGGCCTACCGATAGAATACTGTTAAAGATAAAATTATTCTTTGTCTTTTTCTAGGCTTTTCTGATTGTGTTTTTAATTCATTAAACCCCAAGCGAACGGCCGTACCTTCGACCCATTGTCTCTCTATTGTGTCTCATATTACCACGATTGTTAGGTTTAAAAAATCATAAAGGGTAATGCAAACTATTCCTTTTCTTCACCTACATTGAAAACGTATCAGCTTCGTCAAGGGATTCATCTACATGCTTGCTCCACTGAACAAGAGTTACATAAATTGCAAAAGCTGGGAGTTCTCCCTAAAACAAGTGTCTGAAACCCTGCTCCAGTACATATCTAAATTCACGGAACATCTAACCAACCAATGTCCTTCTATTACTAGCTATCGGAAATAATAAACAGACAAAATTTATGACGTCATTCAGTTATATAAATAAGTATGATGCCTACGACTTAATAACGGGCCAAGGACGTATTTCGTAATAGGTATACCTACATTTGCTTACATATTTATGTAAAAGTTATAAACAAAACCTGCAGCGCTAATAGTTACCAATTTATGCAAACAATGCGCGCGTACAATACAGTAGGTACATGTGCTGAGAACATTCATAAATAAAGATCGTAGACGAGCTGGTTTCCATAATATTACAAAACTTTTCAACCGATTTTAAGGAGACTTGAACTCATAAATATTATGTATATCAAGGTGCAAAAACTTTCCGGGGTAGCTGGTAAGCGCAATAATGTACCGCAATAATGTACCGCCGCCCCGGCCTCATCAAATGCCTACTTCCGCCAAGGGTCAGGTAGGAGGGGGTGTCAGACTCTTACTGACTAAAAACCCCCCGTTCCTTCTCCTGCTCTGGGCCGAGGCCGCGGTGTCACATTGCTCTCAACCCCGGCTGAATATCAGCCCTATAGGGCCCCGTCTGTGGTGGTCTATTGGCTCTTTGAGGCGCGCGCGGAACGCTTCGCGCCGTACGCTCAGGTCTGGTGGAGGCGCGAGAAGGATAGTTCCCTCACACGCTCCATCTCCTCATTTGCGAGCATCACTGCTTCGCAGAAAGAGGAGACAGCTTCCCAGTTCCTCTCACTACGAACCATGGCGTCGACTAGGGCCGGGCGCGAGAGGTCGCCGCCGCCGATCACTACCCCGAGGACACGGCGGTGCTCAACCCAAGCAGGGCACACCGCCACCGTATCCTCTAGGTGGTCCTTACAATGACGACACTTGGGCGTTTCCTCCAGCTGGATACGAAACAGGAACCTACCGAAGCTGCCCCGGCTTGGAGCAGGAGAAGGAACGGGATGGTTGTTTGTCGTTGAGAGTCTGATTCTCCTTCTTGCCTCACCCAAGAGATTTATCCCCGTCCAAAAAAGCCCTGAAACTTAATTGAGAATATTTCCGAGAAAGAAAAAGATAAAAGTAGCGCATAACTGCTCCTAACTTAAAGAATATTTCGAAAATGTATTTATTTTTGTCTTTAGTCCTAATATTGCATTATGATAGTTAGTTAGCGATAAGTCAGTACTACAAGAATTAATTTGGTAAAATGGTGCCAAAATGCAAATTCAGTAATGTTCCTATACAATGGGCCTATTTCTTACCGCCAGAAGATTCGTATGTTTCTTTAATCTCAATCTCATACATGACATATAGTTTTGTCCTGGTTTTTAGAACTGGAAGTACATATATTAGGTTAGTCTCTAAAGTAATTCTCAGTTAAAACCTGTTGACCTAATTTCAAGTTTAATTACAGTAAAATAAATCTTCTAGGATTAAGTACTGGGCGACCGGTATTGCTTTTTAGATCCCCCGTGGGCGTGGTTGATTAAAATGGAAGTGATTTGTTTTATCAGCCTAAAACAAAATATTTAAAAGGTTTTGTATTGCAAATCCCGAAATAGAATAATAAGTATGTTAGCTTTTTTTGAGGAGGGTACATGACTTTTTGTCCTAGAAGGGGGGTGGGTAGAGGGAGAGTGTCAGACTCTTATTTCCTTTAAACCATCCTGTTCCTACTCCTGCTCCAGGACGGAGTCTTGGTAGATTATTGTGCCTGACCCGTAATCCCGCCTGAACAACGGATGGACCAACAATGGAGTTTCTTGCTCGCTCTTCTCCATTCGAATCTACAATTTGGAATGAGCACCTAGCTTCACTGACGAACTGACTGACAGACTACTTTTCTATTTTGACGTTTCAAAAGTACCTATTTATGGTTTAGTTGGAATAAATGATTTTGACTTTGACAACAAGTATGGCGTCACAAAATATGACGCATTCGTTTCTAGCCTTAATAAAAAAAAACTACGTTTAAAAAAACCGACTTCAAAAACAAAAAAGTGTCAAATAAGTAATTAAAATTGATATTTTAATAGCACTCTTACGTACGCGAAGCTAATACTTTTACTATTAATAATAAAACACTATCAATTCTATGTGCTACCTGTTCATAGGTTTGAACTCGGTGCCAAGCCTAATACATAATATAATAAGCATGAGTACCTAAACTCGCCGGGCGCGTTTGAATTTATTTGTTAGGATTTAAGAAATTTAGTACCGATTTTCTAACTTGATGGCGTTATCGTAGAATCAGAAGTCTATATGGTTTCGTTACCGGCGAAACTGTATATAGCTTAGAAAGATATTTGGATGAATTATGAATTCTAAAAGTTTTCTCGTACTTGGTTGTTCAAAGTAGTAGAAGGTAGCAGCGTTGTTAGTTGTGGAAATTTCGTCTTTTAGCAGTTAAACAGTCTTAATTCTCATTTAGTTTTATTCTGTTTAGGGCTCGGCACCGACTTCAAACCTATGAATAGGTAGCACATAGAATTGATAGTGTTTTATTATTAATAGTAAAAGTATAGCTTCGCGTACGTAAGAGTGCTATTAAAATATCAATTTTAATTACTTATTTGACACTTTTTTGTTTTTGAAGTCGGTTTTTTTAAACGTAGTTTTTTTTTTATTTTTTTCTTTTTAGTTTTTGTTGCAAGTTCTTCTGTAAACTACAGTAATATTTTTAATATAAATTAACATATTGAATAGTATATATTTTTAAGTAGCTATGTGTAGGCCAACGAAAGGAGCCGCTCGATTAAAAAACATAGATCCCAAGAAATGGGAAAGTTCTCGTCATCATCATCATCATCATCATCATCATCATCATCAGCCATTTTAATGTTCCCACAGGAGAAGTGTTCTCTAGGAGAGGGAAAGTTCTTAACAATATAAATAAATTAAGTCCAAACACGAGGTAGCTACTGTAAACCGTTGAGGAGTTCCCTAGACTGTCGTTCGTTTTCATCATCAGATCCCTAATGACAGTCACAATCCATCAAGGTGTAAAGTTCTCATACGAATAAATCAAATCAAAACGAATAAATTAAGCTCAAACACAAGGAAGCTGCTATGAATTGTTGAGGAGTTCTCTCGGCTGTCTCTCGTTTCCATCCGGAATTCCCTCGACGGTCAATTGTCAACATCATCAGGTAAACTGCAGACCTTCAGTTGGTATGATACATACCTACAGGTACAAAGTTTTCATCAATATAAATGAATTAAGTTCAAACACGAAGTAGTTACTGTAAACCGTTCAGGAGTTCCCTGAGCTGTCCTTCGTTCTCATCATCAGACCCTTAATGACAGTTACGACCAAGCCTGCTGCAAAGTGCTCGCCAATACGAATCATTCAAGCCCAAACACAAGGCAATTACTCCAAATAGTCAAGGAGATCCCTCGACTGTCTTCCGGCTCCAACATCTGGTCGACTTCGACCTTCGTCAAGTTGTAGTGTTGTTAAAGGCCTACTTTAACATTATACAAAAAACCTACTCGCCCCTACAATTTTCGAAAGTTTCCCTCGGTTTCTCCAGGTTTCCATCATCAGATCCTGACCTCATGACAATGGGACCAAATGGCAAGTATACCCTATCGAATAAAAAAAGAATTTTGCAAATCGGTCCAGGCGTCTTCGAGTAATCGGTGTACATACATAAAAAAAAAAAAAAAAAAAATACGCGTCGAATTGAGAACCTCCTCCTTTTTTGAAGTCGGTTAAAAATATATTCGGTCGAATTGAGAATCTCCCTCAAAGTTTTGGAAGTCAGTTAAAAACAATAATTATGTGAACTCTTTATCATTACCAAACCCCACATTCAGTATTCTTTTATTCAAACAAATAAAATGTAGTGGAATTTTCCAACTATAAAACTAAAATCAATTTTCATTTGATATTTATCAAGCATACCACATAACACACACATACAATAGCTACCTACACCACAATACAAGTTCATTGAAGAAATTAATAGTAGCGATCGCACTTCAATATTGCCTGGTTGAGTTCGTTGTGGATCAACCACAACTCATTCCGACGATAAACCTTCTATGAGTCAGTGTCACACCATCGCGTCTACGTATCTGTTGACGTCATGTAGCTCGTCGTGCCCAAACGATGTAAATGTTAAGCGTTCCTAATGTTGTTTCCAGTTATATGACGTACAGAATTAAGATGTTTGTGCTAACTGTACTATGGACAGCTGGACACTCTCGTTTTCTAATGTTTTGTTAACTATCTTTGTTGACGCAATGCGAATTGCACGATCGATGCTAGACCAGGGGCCATGTCTACTATTTTCAAAGTGTTGTCATTCCTACACTATTCCATTGACATTTTGCTAAAAGTTCGTAATCTGCTAATTCAAAATGGCTGATCATTGGCGTTCGGCGATGTCGTAATATAATTATAGTACGAGATGTCTTGTAACGAATTATAAACAACAACAGCACATTAATATTCTAAACGTAAATCATTGAATAAAGGAACAGACATTTTTTTTATTAATTTACCGCATTATGTCAAATATTCATTTGTTATTATGTACGAGATTACCGTTCTAAAGAATTATTTCAATGAAGTGGCATTGGTTGATCATTGGAAAGTCATAATGACGCTATCGTGTTTGTAGATTACCAAACTAGTCAAAATCAAGAATATTACCAAACTAGTCAAAATCAACAATATTGAAACCAATGATCTAAACTATTCTGACACTATTGTAATAGCAGACTCGAGGCCCAGATCAGAGGTGTTTCAATTCTTCCAATAAGTGTTGGCATTGAATCTGATTGAATAAGGAATGATTCTTTTTAACGTAGCATTCAATTAGATGTAACAGGTTAAAAAAGTTAATCGGCTATTGGGTTCTTTTTTAATCTGTGGAGGCTCTTTAATTTTTATCCCTCACTTGTATTTCGAAAAGCAAAAATCTTGAATACAGTCTTTGGTCCTTTTAAAGATACAGATATTTGCTTCGATACAATATTCCCAAGAGGGTCCTTATGAGGATATAAGGATTCACACTTGATTGATAACAACTATACTGACCTTTGCAGTACCTACGTACTCAAGAGGGTGCGGGTTGTTATATTTTGCTAGATTTATTTTCTATAATCAATTTTGTATAAAAGTATAAATGAAAGTATAATGCTATCTGTTTTGTATCTATGTTAATATTACGAAGCCGAAGAAACTTGAACGCGCTGATCTCCAGAAGTACTGCTTCGAAATGAACAATACGTTTTGTGTTGGATAGTTCATTTTTCGAGGAAGGCTATAGTTTTCGAGCTTTAAAGCGATTGTTACCAGTTGTATTAGGCTACGTTTTGCATTTCGCAAACACACTTTATTTGCACTGCGACTAATTACCAAAAACCACAAAGTAACTGGTGCCTCTAAGTCTGTTATACCGTTGAATTTCATAAACTTTCGTCCACCTTGCTATGATATAGGTTTTTATGCAAAACAGCAGCTAGATTTCATTATGGTGAGCAATTGGAGTCGCCCATGAACATCCGCGACTCCAGAAGAGTTACGAGTGCATTGCCGGACTTTTGGGGTTTATGGTTTCGGAAATTTGGGGATTGGGGAGGGATTGGATGAGGAGAGGAACGATTGGGCCTCACTTACATGGCGAAAACCAACGTTGTAGTTGTATCAGCAGCTTGTTCTGTGAGGATAAGTTTAATAATGGTGTGCTTGTTACAGACGAAACATCGTGCGGCGATGGGCATGCTGGCAGTTTGCAATGCGGGCTCTCTGGCAGCCGCAACCAACCTAGTCATCTCATTAAACCCTGAAGACAAGTAAGTACTTAGACTTGTTCTAGCTTACATACTATTTTGAGAAGTAAAGCGACATTCCATTTCTTTGAAATTCCAAAAAGTCTTTGCTTTGATCGCCCAAAGAAATTGTATTAAGAGTTGACCTGTCAAAAGTATTGGATAGGTAAAAAGTCTTCGAAATAGAGATCCCGATAAAAATACAATCGCAGAAAATTCAATGACTAGGTCGTAAAAAGGCGCTTTTTCAAATCAATGCCTTTGAAGTTTCTCATGTCTAAAGATTCGATTTTTCAACCCCAATCCTTTCCCCTATCGTTAATGATCTATCCCTAAATTCCGTAATACCAATAACCCTCAGAAGGTCTGCAACGCATTTGTAGTCACATAATTTTGGGTATTACAAATGAATGCTCGTTTGCCGACTCATTACATAAAAAAATAACATGGCTAATAATTAAATAGGTATTTATCTTATATCTTCTAAGTAATTCAAAAAGCAGGTTTACAACATCTTTATACTAATTGTCTATATTTATATTCCCTCTCATGGTGTTAATTAATTCTAACTGTATTAAGTAGCGATTGACCTTGCACAGTCACGTTCAAGTGCTTATGTAATGCCGCAGTTAATACCCTAATAATTCATGTTTATTTATGTTTACTGATTTACTTACGTAATTATTTAGTTTCGTTTGTAAATGTAATACTTTTTCCCTTCATATATTTTTATAATGTAATAGAATGGCTAACGAGCAGACGAATTACTGAATGGTAAGCAATCAGTGCCGCCCATGGACAACTGCAACAACGGAAGAGTTACGAGTGCGTTGCCCAACTTTTGGGGATTAGAGATTTAGGGATTGAGGAAGGGGAAGGATTGGGTCTCCAGGAAACCTCAGTCACACGGCGAAATACAACTTAAGTGCTGCTTTACGGCAGTTTTCTGTGAGGCCGTGGTATCACTCCGGCCGAGCCGGCCCATTCGTGCCGATGCATGGCTCTCCCAAACTTTAAACAATTAAAGATAGAACTACATACATACAATCCTACAAACTTTTACTTTATAATATTGAAGTAGAATAGGAAGCAAGATTAGAGATGCTCTATAAATGTTAGTCTAACCGCATTGCAGAGAAATCTAGAGAATGAGGGATCCTACTTTCGATCACTAGATTGGGTAGCTTACTATAAAGTATATGCAAAAAGTATTTCGTACTATGATTAACCAGACTTGTTAGAATATCATAAAATCATAACATGGCAAATCGTGCCGTCTTTTATTCCTAGAAATAGAATGTTAGATAAATATCATTTCAGTCTATCCGATGGATTATTTTGACGTATTTTTTATGTAAAAATTGTTTTAGCTAGTCTACAGTACAGAAAACAGTACTAAATAGACAGTCTTCTTTTTATTTACATAATTCACCTCCAAATATCTAAACTACTATATAAATGACTTTTCTTGCTCGTTCTTCTCCGTCGGAATCTACACTTTGGAACGAGCAAATAGCTTCACTAAGAGGACTGACCGACAGACTGACACTATATCTTCAAATTTGTGTTTGACGTTTAAATGTGCCTGTAAGGCTCTAATTGGAATAAATGATTTTTGACTTTGACTTTGACTAGGATATATTTATCCTGGCAACAATACAATACTTCTGATTTCAGTATACCTATATTCCCGTAGTTCGATTTTCAAATAATCTAAATTAATCCAAGTCACGGTCATCCGTCGTCCCGTTACCAGAATATTTATTTAGTATTTTATATAAAGTGGATTAATAAAGGCGTTATCTCATTGTCACGTGGTTCTTACGTGGAGGAAAAATCATCAAATGACTTCTCTCGCCGGGAGTATCAGACTCTCACTGACTTAAAACCACCCTGTACCTTCTGCTCCAAGCCGAGGTCGCGGTACATTATTAGTATTACGCTTGAAATGCAAGCCAGGCATTTTCACGTGGCTTATTTGTTTAATTTTCAGTTTTTCTTTAGATTGTGGTCATTTGAGACACAAAAGAAAGGCAATAGGTACGCGAACGCCGGCGTCCGCTTGAGGTTTGATAAATTATACGCGTGGCCAACAAAAACATTCGTGGTTTAGTTTATTAATATTAATACCCATAAAAACACATATCTCAAACGTGTTATGGAGTCTCCTGTAATGAGAGGTAGTTACTAAAGACTGCGACATTATAACTTTCGCAACATGGCTGTGCAAAATTATGTATATATGACACATCTGGCGTTTTGTGGACCCTTCCAAGGAGTGTAGCGTGATTATATTAATGTAAATGGGCAGGAAGCTAACTGGCAGCGAGTGCGTCGAATGCGTAAGCTGGGTGGTAAGGGTCACGCGAGTGACGTCATAGCTAACGGACTCACTGACAGTTCCGTGAGGGAGCACCAAGGACGATGTCATTATACGTTTATCTTTTATATTAAGTTCACATTAAGTTCGGCACGAATGCGTTGGCTCGACCGGAGTGATACCTCGGCCTAACGGAAAATCGGCCTGAGACAACCAGAGTATTGTGTTCCGCCGCGTCAGTGAGGTTACTGAAGGCCCAATCGGAAAGGATTGGGTCCATGGGCCTTGCGGACCATGGGCGGTACATAGGCATACCTGATTGTAATGCCGCACAGTGTCCGGCGTAGAACAAGCCAGGTGGACAAAAATATTTTTTCATGGTTTTGCAACTAGACCTACTGATTAGTTAATTATGTATTACTATAACATATTTTTTAAAAACAAAATGCGTTGGATTTGTATTTAAATATTTTATTTCATATATACACAATGATAATACACGAAAACAGAAAAAAAAATATCTAAATCGCTATAAATATTAACACTAATTATATATACACAACCTTAGACTTAACATATTATGTACAAAAAATATAAATCTTAATTTAAAGTTTTCTATTTACATTAAAACTAAGTCTCAATACCAGAAACATCGGATTCTGAATCATATTATGTACAAAAATTATAAATCTAACTCTAAAGGTATCTATTTACATTAAAACTAAGTCTCAATATCAGAATCATCGGATTCACAATCCGATGATTCCGAGACAAGATAATCTTCCTCATTTTGTGGAGGCCTTGATGGAATTTGAGGACGAGGCTCTATGGTGGGAGCTATGATGAGCTTTAAGACCTCCGCGCACAATTTATTCGATTTTTTTTTTGGTACTTCCCGGAGGCTATTGATCAGAGGATCAGATGTTATAATCAACATGTTGAGCAAGTCTCTATTCGTGGCAAGTCGAGAGCACTTTCTGGTGTTATGCTCTCTAAACCTCCGACAATCTTTATTTCTTGCTTCTTGGGCTTCTTCTGAAAAGCTGCCCTATTGGAACTATTGCCGTCTTAACTACTTCTGTGCTATGAATTAACAATTTATGCACAGTAGCAGGCATGTAGTACCACGAATAGAGACTTAGATAAAGTCTTCTTGTCTCGAGACAAAGCTTGTTGAATTCAACAAGATTTATCTCGAAACCAGAAGACAATGTTCTCAACAATACATCAAAGTTTTTAATGATTGTAACATCCAATCCTGTGATCCGAGCACTCAGTTCAGGGTTCCCAAAAAACGTCGAGCTGTGTTTCCATCGTTTGTGGAACCAAATCCAGGCTTTGGCTTGTCCACAATTAATCCCATTTCATGCTTAAATCGTTGTTTGATTTCGTCTGATCGTTGTTTTACACTTGCTTTTTCCTGGGAAGACCTAGCTTGCCATTTTTTTATATCCAACTTATAACTAATGTGTAAAAAGCACTCAAACGAACGAATCCAAGCATGTAATGTTGACAAACCAAAGCCAAAATTGTCCTGATTACTGTCAAAATGCCTTCCTTCATCATTCATCATTGTGGGAGTAGCCCCGCAAATATAGCATTTTTGCGATGAATGAGTCTCTGTCAAAGCATTGCACACTTTTCCATCGGTCATTGTCAACAATAACTTGTGCTTAACAGAAATTTCAGAACCAGCAAGATCACAAGATGTAGGCTCTAAGTTGTTTATTTGTTCCAAACCTTATTTGTCTCGATTTTTGTCATTTCCATAGTTTCTTTAACAAAAATGAATTTGATTGGACGACAAAAAATAGTGGATGATGGACGAGGATTTTGCCAGATAATGTTGTTACCTTCGTCAATTAACCTCAAAGGAACAAACGAATAAACAAAAAGAAACTCATCAGTGTCTTCGCTATTCTCAAATCTCTGTTTGTAAGCACTATGACCGGAACTTCCGTCACACCCCCATTTACTTATAAGAGTAAACGATGAATTGGGGCTTATATTTGGAAGCACACTTGTGACGACTTCTCTCTGAGCTTCGATTAAGCGTTCTGCTGTTTTATTCAAAATAGCTTGAAGCTCAATTTCTGCTCGAGATTGTGTCACAACAATGTGCTCCTCAGAAGGATAACACCCTTTTTTTGCCTTGACAATGCATTCATATGATGGAAACACATGATGCCCGACTTTCATAGTCCACTTCCTAGTCTGTTTGTATGAGTGAGTTGTTGATTTGGAATCAATATAATACGCTAATGCCTCGTCATTACTTAGCGGTCTATCTCTTTGCACAGCACTTGTTTGTTGAATGTTCAAGCACGCACTTGCGGAAGCTGGATTTTCACCAATGTCTTTAATAACTCTGGCAACGTTTTTTTGTCCAGTTGACCGTGCAGCTACCTCTGCGGCAGTCATTAGTTCCCCAACACTACGCGATTGTACTAAATCTTCAACTCTACGTTTTTTGGTCTTAAAAGACGCATCTTCAAAGTCTTTTCTAGGCCTTCCGGGCCGAGAAAGTTCAGCGGTTGAGGTAGAAGGTTGCGGTAGAGTCGATCGTACACAAAATTCTATCTCCTGGCCTTCCAGCCACAACTTATTCTTATTAAGGAAACGCTCTTTTGATTTTCCTGAAGACACCCATCTAGTTGCAATTTTTGAAGAAATGCTGGCTAATTTCATCTTAATTTCCCTTTCGCATTCTTCAGTGATATCAGAAAAATTAAACTTAGTTGAAATAAACTCAAATAGACGATCACATCTTTTGTCTTTTTCGTGTTTAAGCCACTCTTCGAAAAACTCTATTTTATTAATAGAGTAAAGCTTTTCTGAAAAAAATGAAAATAAAATAGTTGTACTCAAGTGTGCTACATAAATTATATGTCATAATCATCTACAGACATGCAGCTAAAACATATAAAAAATTCAGCCCGGATACAAGAGGATACATGGCTTTTCCAAGGCAGATAAATTGAAAAACAATGAAAATACATGCTTTTTTTTGTGTATTCACAGATAGTCTATTTTATGAATGTCTATGGCACATAAAAAGAATCCAATAAGAATTAAATGTTATACATACCTTCAGAAGTAAAATCCATCACTAAAACTTCCACAAAATTAAGAACTGTCACCATGAGATGTTATTGCAAGTGTCGCGAAAATGCAACTGACCTAATTCTTTGATTGCATTTACCTCATTAGCTCACTTTGATAAACGATGACTCATCAGTATGGAATGTTGGACGTAAACAATTCCTGGAATCGGGGGTTTAGGGGTGTTGTTTACATGTAGAAAGTACCTGCTTCCGGGAATTAGATAATGACTTTTGTCCACCTGGCTTGTTCTAGAGCGGACACTGTGTGCCGCCGCAATCAGTGTCGCCCGTAGACACCCGCTACAATGAAGGAGTGAGTGCATCGCCGACCTTATGTGGATTAGGGATATCGAGATTTGGGGATTGGGGGAGGGGAAGGATTGAAGGATTGGGCCTCCGGTAAATTCACTCACACGGCGAAACACAACGCTGTGGTTGTTTCACGCCGGTTATTTCCGCCTAATTATATCTGCTTATGTCCAGTAATGTAATTAACACCAGATTATAGAAATCATACCATACCGAGTGTTTCATAACAATACTACTAATGTTAAATTGCTCTGAGAGTCATAGAGTCAAAGTCATTTAACTATATCATTACAGCCACTTTAAAACGTAACAATAAACTGTCGTCCGCTATTTAAGTTGCTTAGAGTTCAACAGTGCGCAAAACTGCCTGACGATGATTATGAGGTTTGTTTTTTTTTTAGTGGTGACATCATCGAATTACTCTTCTCTCTCCTTGGGTGGACTTTTACTGACTAAATACCACACTGTTTCTTCTACTCCTCTGAGCGGGGGTATCGTATTGAACTTGCCCACAGCCCCGGTTGGACGTCGGCCCTTCGGTCACACGCGATGCGCCTTACGCTGTTCTGAATTGAGCCGAAAGTAAGCCTTGCTTGCTGTCCATAGACTTGCACTTATGGCGGCCACAGATCGTTGCGCAATGATGAGCCTAGCTTATGGTTGGCGACCAAATTAACCTTTTTGGTTCTGATGTCTCATAGAGTGCGAAGCGCAAGTTACTTTATCATCATGACATGTTTGTGACGTTAGGTGCTCTGATTGACTTGCTTAAAGTTAGACAACCAATCAGAGGGCTTGACGCGGTTTTTTTTGTCAGAGAAAAATCATCAAATGACTTCTCCCGTTCAGAGTAAGGCGAGAGAGAGTGTTAGATTCTTACTGACTAAAAACCACCCCGCTCCTTCTCCTGCTCTGGGCCAAGGCCGCGGTGCCTCATTGCGCTTGCCCCGCAATCCCAGCAGGGCTTGAAGCGGTAACGTTGCTTTCGCTTTGACGTGATTTAAACTTGGCCTGGGTACTCTGATCGCCACGGATCGTGCACCACGCAATGCCCATGCGAGGAGTGCACAAGCAGTATGGAATGGTCATATGGCCGCTCGAAGTTCCCCATCTATCATGTCCTAGAACCCTTCATTCCACTTCAATAACAGAGTGACATACATACCCATTAAGTAATTATTCGTTTTCCAATCAACCTCGTCATTTTACATACTCGAATAGCTTTTCAGTTCACTGCGTTTATCGTAATGTTTATGAAATATCATGTACTGTGACTTCAGAACTGGAGCACTTGAAATCTACCGTAAAGCTCTGGTTCTAGAGGCAATATTGAATGCAGGTGTGCGTACTAAATATTTAGCATAAAAATGTCAGGATATTATATATATGGAAATTGATGTTTGCCAGTTCCTAAATGCATTTCGAATTGATATATCAAGAAATAGTGACGCAGAGCTAGACTGCTTGGTAAGGGGGTCTCCAATCCTTAGCATCCAAATTTTAGCAGAATGAAATTTATGTAAAATGGACTCGTAAAATAAACTGCGCTGTTACAAGTTCGTACGTGACGTGTCTAACTTCGCTTCTTTAGTTTACACTACTAGTTCCATAGTTAATAGCTACTCAGATAACTAACCTGTAGTGTGACGTCATCGCCATTAAAATACAAGGACAAGAGATAGCGAGAGTGCGAGAAATTCCTACATCAACATTGTAAAGGGAAAAAATGATGATAATGTTGAAATAGTGAAATATTTCCCTTTGATAAGAGTGATGACAGTGTTCTGAACATTATTTTTGCTTTGTCATCTTGCTTACATGAATCCTGTTATTTACCTTTCCCGAAGTTAAAAAAGTAGTTGTGAATTTAGAAATTAGTTTGACCTGTCTGATTTTTCTTGATTTTCTGATTGTCTGACGGTGAAGGTAAACATCGAGAGGAAACCTGGACTTATGATTTCTAATTATAAGTTTGAAATCGCCAACCCGCATTGAGAAAGCGTGGTGATTAATGCTCTAACCTTCTCCGTATGAGAAGAGGCCTTTGCTCAGCAGTGGGCACTTATACGCTGATGATGATGATGATGATTTTTAAAGTGAGACCATACTTAGCCTAAGTATTGTATTACCGCTGATAGCCTAGATTATCTAGAAGATACTGAATATTACAAAATCCAAAATCCATCCAAATCAAAAACTTGCTTTAGTTTCCATCACATGTAAGCGGAGTATAAAATCGCATTAAAAGTGCAGAGTTCTCTTAATCGACGGCGGCGGATGCATGAATGAATGCATCCTGACCATGACATTTCCTGGCATTTTTTCAGTTTTGAACTTAGACATCACGCCATTCGATCCAAGTGATCACCCTATTGCCATATTCCGGGCTCCATTCAAATGTAAACCTATTCAGTCATTAATAAATTCCCATTTAGTACAAGCTCCAATGTAGGTCGATTGTACGAAATAACCTTGGCACAGAAATCTCCGTTTTTTTTTTTTTTTTTTTTTGTGAGGGGAAAATCATCAAATGACTTCTCCCGCCCAGGGCCGGGCAGGAGGAAGTGTCAGACTCTTACTGACTAAAAACCCCCCTGTTCCTTCTCCGGCTCTGTGCCGAGGTCGCGGTACCTCATTGCGCTTACCCCGCAACCCCGGCTGAACATCAGCCCTTTAGGGCCCCGTCTGTGGTGGTCTATTGGCTCTTTGAGGTGCGCGCGGAACGCTACGCGCCGTACGCTCGGGCCTGGTTCTGGTCGGGCGGCGAGCTGCCCTTACTCGCCGACCGCAGGCCCGTACTTACGGTGGCCGGAGATCGTCCCTCGATCCCCGACGCCCGTAGTGTCGCCAGTTGCGGCTGCTGGGGCGTGAGGAGGAGGATTGCTCCCTCACGCGGGCCGCCTCTCTCTTTGCGAGCATGACTGCTTCACAAAAGGAGGAGACGGCGTCCCAGTTCCTCTCACTCCGCACCATGGCCTCGACTAAGGCCGGGCGCGAGAGGTCGCCGCCGCCGATCACTTCCCTGAGGATACGGCGGTGCTCAGCCCAGGCAGGGCATACCGCTACCGTATGCTCCACCGTATCCTCTAGGTGGTCCTCACAATGACGACACTCGGGCGTTTCCTCCCGCTGAATCCGAAACAGGAACCTACCGAAGCTGCCGTGCCCGGTAAGCACCTGCGTCAGACGGAAGGTGAGGACGCCGTGGCGTCTCTCAAGCCACTCCTCAAAGAGGGGTCTTACCGCTGCTATGGTAGCGTGCCCGACAGAAATCTCCGTGGAGCGTTAATATTTGCACTGAAACACGTGTGATGTGTGATTAACGTCTCTCTGGACTTCGTTAACCTATATAGGGCTGTATTGTGTAAGGAATTGTACAGTGATTGTTTGTTTCAGAAGGTTTGGGTGGAGCCGTTTCGTTTATAAAGAAAGTAAAAGTTGAAATGTTTTGTTACATAGATCGCAAGTGCCGATTGAGGATTTGGTGTTTATATGATAGGGTTTGCGGTTTTTATGATAGGGATCAACAACAGCCAACCAACAGACTTAGTTCAGATCATATGCTAATAAGTCTCCAGTAACCTCACTCATACGGCGATCACAACGCAAATGAAGTTACACGCCTCCCGGCAGATTGCCTGATGGTAAGCAATCGGCACCTCCCATCTCCCACTCGCAACACCAATGGATTTACGAGGTCGTTGCCGGCCGAATGGGCCGGCCATAAGGGTTTCGGATATTTATGGATTGGGAAGGGAGAGAAGGGGATTGGGCCTCCGGTAAGCTCACTCACACGGCGAAACCGCGGTGGTTGATTTCCAGGCCGTGGTATAACTCCGGTCGAGCCGAACCAAGTAAGCAAAGTAAGGCTTTTCCACTATTGTTTTGAAATGGCTTGGTGTGAGGCGTTAAGTCACTATACTAATTCCGCTAGATAACATGACTTGATGTTTTATTATAATCTGTTTAACATAAAACCATACAAATATTTCCGATGCGATGTCATACATCGTCATACCTATTAGTACTTTAACGATTTCATAATAATTTATTAAGGTCGTGTCCGTGGTACTTTGTGCAGTCGTGGATCGTGCATGGAAGTAAAGCTAAGTTTTAAACATCACTTGAATAACTGACTAAACAACTTGATGCTGACTAAAGAACTACTTTGATAAAAATGGAGCAGAATCTTACACTTCTTCTCGCCCTACCCAAAACGGGAGAAGGCATTCGATTAGTTACACGCTAAAAACAGACCATTTAAAGCTATGATGGCTACCATCAAAACGTGGAGATTAGGTTTTAGGTCGGAAAAAGTTATTAGTGCAGTGGTTCACAGTTTTGCTGGGCTGCATTTCGTAATGGTATGAAGGTCACTTGAGACGTTTCTTTTGGCACTTCTTCCGGCCAGGGTAAGGCGAAAGCGTGTCAGACTCTTACTGACTAACACCCCCCCCCCCTCCCGTTCCTTCTCCTGGTCTGGTCCGAGGCGCGGTGACCCCGTAATATAGGGCCCCGTAGGGCTATTTGAAACGCTACGCACCGTAATGGTAGAATGACCTG
The DNA here is from genome assembly GCA_902829305.4 of Spodoptera exigua. Taxonomy (NCBI): domain Eukaryota; kingdom Metazoa; phylum Arthropoda; class Insecta; order Lepidoptera; family Noctuidae; genus Spodoptera; species Spodoptera exigua. The sequence goes on from LR824623.2 coordinate 1,051,966, forward strand.
ACTTCCCAAGTCAAGTTAAGCACCTCTTATTCGATTTACTTCTCACTTCAAACACTTAAGTATCCACACATATTATTATTATTGCTATCTGTCAAAACTATTCGTAAATTTTTCATTATTACTCGTAAATTCTGTTGTCTGTAGAAAGATAAAACCTAAGATTTTGCCATGCCATTATCATCAATGTTTGTTTGGATAAATCTAATATTGATAGAGTAAGATGATACCTAGTACTTAAAATTATACGTAATATTGTTTATTTAAACTGGTTATGTACGAAGTCAATTCGTGAGAATCTCGCCTTTTTTTAAAATGCACTCGATAGTAAATTACTGTATTTTAAATTGATGATTTTTTAAATACTAGGTATATACATAGGATTCCATAAAGAAAGAATTAGTAAGGCCGGTATTTATTAAAAAATGCCACCTTTCTTAATTAGATAAGTTAATGAATGTATAATCTAAAATATCACCTACTATAATGATTAGTTATGTTAAAGAGTCTCTTGTTCTTATCCTACTTACGACTTCAGTTTCCGTCCTATTGAGAAAGCTAATAACTTTTTAGTACCTATACTTAAAACCAATTTATTCAAGTGTTTTTGTTTTCCATTTTCAGAATTACAGTGAAGCGCGGCGCTGCGCTGACGGCACTCGGCTTCGTCTATTTCATGACGTTGTTCGAGTTGCTCAACTCATTGGCGCTGTCCACCGGCGCCGGCGCACGCTTCAGACACAAGTACCGGCTCAGCTGTGGTGATGTGCTCGACATTACCAACAAGTATGTACCTACTATCTTTTAAACTTTTTTTTTCATATTAACAACATTATATTTATTTACGCGGGTATTAACGCGGTAAATTATTATTTGAATACCTTGGTAGGCTTGACGTTTCGACCCGGTTGCACAGGTCGTGGTCACAAGCAGACTGATCTCTCTGGTCGTGGTCTGCAAGGTATTCAAATAATAATTTACCGCGTTAATACCCGCGTAAATAAACATATGTCGTAAGTATGTACCTAGAATAACAACACGGCCTTACAGAAAATCGACGTAAGGCAACACTTATGTTGTGTTTCGCCGTGTGAGTGAGGTTACAGGAGGCCTAATCCTTTCCCCTCCCCATCCTCAATCCTCAAATCCCCTATCCTTAAATGCCTAATAACCCACAAGAGGCCGGTAACGCACTTGTAGTAACTGTTTTAGTATTGCGAGTGTCTATGGGCGGCGCTGCCTGATTGCTTACAACCAGGTAATCCGTCTGCTCGTTTGCCGAGATACCTATGACTTAAAAATACAATAGTTGTGCGAACGCGTTCCCTTGGAGTTTGATGAATTATAAATACGTGATAGTATCTTATTAGAGTTGTAGTTCCGAAGGCCTAATTCTTCCCCGTCCTAAATCCTAATTCCCAAAAGGTCGCAACGCACTCGTAACTCTACGTTGTTGCGGATGTCCATGGGTGGCGCTGATTGCTTATCAGGTAATCTGTTTGCTCGCTGGCCGTCCTATCACATAAAAAAGTTGTGTTTGGGATGGGTAAATACTTTTTAGGAAATTATTTATATATAATGAGACATTATATAAATAATTTCCTCGTTTCGTTTTACGTTTTAAAACGTAAAACGCCTATACTCCGATTTTTAATTCCATTCCAGATTTGATAATTTCAGTGTTGCAACGTTATGACACGTACTAAATAGTGACGTTGCGAAATTATTCGATATGGAAATCGAACATTTCTGAACCGATAATTTAGTTTTGACAATTAATTCACGGTTTGAGACTTTTCTTTTGTAATTGTGTGTGAAATAATTTAAAAATGTGACCATGAAGGAACATGACAAATAAAACAGACATTTTATAAATTGTCGCCGTCATCGCTATCCCTATCGCTGTTACTTTCTGTAACATTTATTATGAATTGTGTCTGTGATATTTATTGTCAATTAACATATCTAGCTTACTCATTTTTTCCTCTTCTTTGACAACATGGGATACGCATTTAGACCATTCGGTAGCCGTAATTTTTTGAATGCCTTTCTGTAACTGATTCACTAATAATTTATCGATTTTTGTGTTCATCACTACACTGTTATATGTGATATCATTATTTCACAAAATGACAGTAGGTCATGTCAAATCAGGAATCGAATTAAAATTCTGACTATAGTGGGATAGCAGCCTTATGTTGAACTCGTCGGGCGTGTCCACGGCGATGGAATAAAATTCGTAGACTCTGGGCGAGTCTTTGGCACTGAATGTGTTAAGGTTTTAAATATTTCTTCATCATCTGTGTTTGCAGGTTAGTATCAGCGGTGCAGGCAGCTCTGTCGTGCGTGACTGGGGCAGTGGTCTGCCTCTGGTCGTGCACCCGTGACTTCATGAGGAGCTCCCACTATATGTCCGAGGCCTACGCCTGGTTTGGCGCCGCATACTTCTTTTACGACATATGGAGCATGTATATGGTAAGTCACATCATCGAAGCGGATTGACGATTTCGAACTTATAATTATAATATAGGTCCAGGATTCCTCACGGTAGGCGTGGGCGTGGACCACGACTTTCGGCCTGTGCAACCAGGTCGAAACGTCAGCCTTCCAAGGTATTTAAATAATAACTCTAGGTTTCTCCCAGTTTACAGTCTCTTTTGAGCCTTAAGTCATTTTGTCTCCTGCGAGGGAAGTGGAAACTATTTAGTTTTTTCTTCTCCTCAAATACAATATCTTCTGATTTTTTCCGTTGCAGGATCCAAGACAGTCCCTGTTTCATGAATTCATGTCCCTAGAATCTAGCTTTATCTACTAAAGATCTTGGCTTACATGAGCTGCAGCGGTTTCGGGAGCTTGTTGCGACCTTGTCCTTATAAAATATTATTTTTTAATTCCAGGTGCATGTCCAAATGAACTCTAATCCAGACGTGACGGCGTTAAAACGTCGTCCGTCTAAGAACGGCTCGGCTCCACTATCGTCCGGTGACGGCGTGGTATTGAAGAAACAAGGCCCTACCTTCCTGGATTACTGCAAGCACGAACCCGTCATACTGATGCACCATCTCTTCATCGGAGGGTTCGGGTTCCTTGTTATTGTGGTGAGTGGCTTTACGACATCGTATTGTACTTAAAAATTTTTGTTCTTCTTAATGCTGTTATAACTGCTGTGTAAATTTTTCGAATATGCAAAATACTGTTATCAGTTGAATAATCTAGTATTTGCCAGATTAGTTTAAACACGCCATCTATTGATTCCAAGCCGAACTACAATAACTGTAAATATTTTTGGTATCGAAATACAGATGTCGCTACATACGTAACGAATTAACCTTTCTATATCTTGGTAATTCGAAACACAATAGAAGAACAAGATGTGCACGAAAGCCAGCGTTCGCTTGGAGTTGGATGAATTAAATATGCATAAACAGTGTGTCCATTGTTTCAGTATCTTCGCGGTAACCTGGGCGACTGTACATTCGGTTTTGTGTACTTGATGGAACTGTCGACGCCATTCGTGTCAGTACGAGGAATCTTATCTCGGCTGAGGCTAAAATCGTCTCGGCTGTACGTTGTTAACGGCATACTCATGTTGCTTACTTTCTTCGTGTGCCGGGTACTCAGCTTGCCTTACATCTGTCTCATATACAGTCGAGTCATGGGACTGTCTTATGTTGATGTGAGTATTTTACATTTTTACCTTTAAATTTCAATGTAGTTTAAATTCGCTAAGTTTCGTGGATTCGCAACTCTTTGTGTGATTCACAAATTGTTGTTCCGGGTCTGGGTGTGATGTGTATGTGAAATCGAATCTTTACGACACAGAAGAAAATCCAAGAGAGAGAAAAAAAAACAATTTTAGTCTGTCTTGTTAGATTAATCTGAGATTTTTAAAAGTCATTATCGATAGACATACTTTATTTAGTAAAAATAAGAACTGACTCACTCCATGACTAAGAGTCCCGTTGTGATTTGAGGCTACAAGAGATCTTCTCAGATTATTATATCGCTGGGTTGAACTCATCCTTGGTTTTCATTATCAAGTCTATGATGTCGTATGACATGAATCAGTATTTAAATCATTCAAACGAATTCAAGCTTTATATTCCAGGCTATAAGATCCTTGCCGACTGGCTGTAAGATATCAATATGCATCTTACTGCTACCCCAGCTGTACTGGTTCTACTTAATGTCGGCGGGTGCCTTGAAGATGTTGGTGGGGTCAGGTAAGAAGTCAGCGAGCCTTAGTGGGGGTGACGTGAATGCCAGCCGGCCCTCTTGCGGTGGGTGTGGGGAGTGTGACAAGTGCTCCGCTGTGTCGGGAGGGAAACCACATAAACGGAGCTGATGCCAGGCGCGGCGGAGACGCCGACACCACTAGTTATACTAGTATGAACCATGCGGCTAGGGGAGGAGGGGCAGGGGAGGTAGTCTACACATGTATTTGCCATTGATGTACAAATGTAGCCGTGTCGTCATAACTCACGTTATCTGTTCCTGCAATCAATATTCAACTATTTATTGCACAATTTTAAGGTTATTTTTTGCTTTGACGTACTGACGTCATAGTATGAGTGTGACGTAAATTTTAAGAACATACGCCACGGATACGTTTGTACAAAACGACTGAAGTATGTAAAGAGATCGAACTTTGCAGTTTTTTTGTTTTTATAGTGTTCTACTGTCATTTCATTTTGAAACGCTTAGATCTGAAACTGTTATTTGAATCTCGAATGAATTATTCTGAAAAGTTTTACTAATATTTCTCAGTACCACGCATTTTAAAACTTTGTATGCTCTATTTCCATTATAATAATTGTCATTCTGACTTATTTTTTGTGAAGCTTGATCTTTTTTAGATACTCCGTGTAATTCAATGCGATAGTCACGCTATGTCCCCTGAGAAGGCCTCGCTCTCCTAGAGTTATGTTATAGCTTTGTTCTGGAGCTTATGTTGGTAGCCCCAAACTCTCACACGATGTTGTGCTAGTACTGGGAACGATTCATAGATGGCGCTCGTTAATTATGCTAATATTTTACGCCAAATAAGTTTTGCTAGATAAAATTAGAGGCTGTGATTCAAACATGTGTTGCAGTACAAACGCCTTCCGTTTCAATGGTAATATCTACCGACATTGGCTCCAATCAAAGCGAAAAGACTGCTTGTTGGTGGCTCCATCTGTTGATGGGAAATGTAGTTGATGTTGTTCGTGTGCGATGTTAGATGGTGCTGTTACTAATTTTGGTCGAAACCGAAATTAATTAAAGCTCATCGAGTAAAGTCGTTTAGGTAGAAATATTATAATGAAATTGATACGGCCACGTTAAATATAAATATATATTTCTAAGTCATTATTGTATACAGAATTCATAAACGAATATTTAATGAATATTTTGACTTCGAATAGTTACCGGTAATCTCGATTGTTGCCTCAATTTTCCTCTAGAATTGACATTTTGAATAGAATGACGTTTCACGGCCTAGCCAACGAACTCGTAATGAACGAGTTTTCGCTTAGAAATAATCTTCCAATAAATTATAAAATGAGAAGTCTCATTTTTGCATTTTGTTTTGTATTTAAAAATATATAAAGTATAGCCTTCTACCAAAGCACAATGGTAATGGTCAGCAGTTATTTGTATTTATATTTTCTATTACTTATTTCTACGTTATATATTTAAAGTTTTATGGGAACGGGACATTCCCGACTCGATCCTGGAGTCGTGTCAAGCATTATTGACATAACTAATTTTAGGTATCAAAATTCTTATGATTCTCGCCGGGAGTTCAGAAAAAAACTTGCCCCATATAACATAGTGATATAGAATTATAGTGAAATTGTTATTTCTCTACGTACTTGCTATGTATGTTGGCTTATATACAAGTATATGTAACTGCACAATATACTTCATAGGTGTAGCTTTTGCTGTCTATCAATTGAATGTTACATGTCATTAAAGCATGTTTTGGTAGTAAGGTAGATTACTACAATCATTGTAAAGACGAAACATGTCGGGTACATAAATTTTCAAAACAAATAAAGTCAGTAGTTGCTCCAAACAGGAACAGGAATTGATCAAGTCACTGTTATTTTGTGTGGCGCTAGTGTCGTTTTTAGGTCTTGTTGACTATTAGTTTTATCAAATGAATGTCTAGTTAGTAATAGAATACTACTTCTACTCGTTACTAGTGATAACATGTTAATTCTATCGTTACGAGTAATGAAATGGTTTATTCATTAACTTTTAAGAGTTTATAATGTTAACTATGGCAGCTTCATATTTTTGCTAAATAAACTTTAAAATAATAAAATGTCTTGTTCTCAATAAATATGATCTACCTTACTGTCAAAATGCGCTGCGAGTGATGTGCGACTCGGAAAGTTTCTATCATTCCACCCGGAATATTCCTGGGTATATACCCAAAATAGGTATATATCCGGGAAAATTTCCAAATGGCGGGTATATTAATTTCTATGATTATTAAATTGGTAAGTATAGAATAAATACAAAAACATCAATCCCAAAATCATTTAATCAACAATTGAGTTGGTGTAAATATTAAAATGATGGTTTAAAATTGAAATACAAGGTAACAAAAAATGTAATTAGTACATCAAATTTAAATACTCTCTATGGTAACATGTTATCGAGACTAATTTAGTCACTGTCTAAGTCACTATTATCGGATAATATTTTTGTTACATCGCAAAACTCTATTTGTCTAGTATTTCTTCCAGAAGTTGATGGCTGAGGTTCAATATTTTTTATGGTTGATGGGCTAACCATAAGAGGACTTGAAATGGGTTCCTCTTCGTCTTCATCTACTTCTTCGTCTTTTTTGATTATGTAATAAATTCCAGTTATAAGATATGTAGGCAAGCTTTGCAGCTCTTTCTGTTGTTAACCTATTCCGTTTAAGGCTGTGGATGTTGCCATGAATGCTGAAAGTTCGTTCTGTTGCAGCCGATGTACAGGGAGCAGTTAAAAGACAAGCTGCAACTTTGCTTAGAGCCTTGTTTTTGCAAATTCCTTTCCACCAAGTTAAAGGTTTCATGTTCTGGAGGCTGGCCCACACAAAAGATTTTGCCCAGAAGCCTTCTCTTGCTCTATAATTGGCTAAATCTGTAATTACTTCCAAATTTAACTGCCTACCTTTCTCATGAATGAAATCCATGGCAATAATTTCTTCATCCTCGTTCATTTCGATGCCTTGACATTTTGGATCTAACATATAGGCTGCTAGATGAATAGGCTTTATGCAGTTCTCTCTGCGTTTATCAACTGCATTCAAAATCCTGTCTCTGATATTATCGTCAAATAAAGAAGAAAAACCAGGTAGAAGAAAGACCAAACGTGATTTAATATCTTTAAATGCCATGTACACGTCATTAATGTAGGATTCGTTCCCTTCTAGTTTAAATATGTAATCTGTTATTGGCTCTAAAATAGCTGTAGATTCGTCGATCATTTTCCAAAATTCTTCATCTAGTAAATGAGCTTTAATATCAGCTGGGATCATTTTTGCATCTTCATGTACTGCCAAGCATTGCAGAGCCGCTTTGCTATTTTGCAAACTACGCACAGCATGAAAGTAACTGCCCCAACGCGTCTTACTGGGCAATTTTAGTTGCTCGCCAGAACCTTTTTCTGCAATTATCTGTTTGAATAACGCACACAGTATTTGACTTTTTTTTTACAGATTTGATTACGTCGATGGCCACTGATATGAAGGCTTCTATAGCATCTTCTTTCATTATGTCATGACACAATAAATTCAATGTGTGTGCTACGCAATTAAGTGTGATTACGTTCGGATGTTCCAGTTTAACTAAATCAAAAGCTTTTTGTAGATTTCTTGCGTTATCTCCTATCAATGACACAAATTTGTACGTTCCGTAAGTTCTCATTACTTGTTGAATTTCTTCACTTAGGTATTCGGCAGTGTGACGGTGGCTACTTGTAGCTAAACTTTTCACAAAAACGGGTTCAGGTTTTGCAATCACAAAATTAATAATACCCTCGTTCCGTCGGTTGCTCCATCCATCGCACTGAAGATGTAAATTGTTAGTCGACTTCAATTCTTCAGTTATTTCTCGTTCCATTTCATTGTAAATCGTGTCTAAATGCGTTGTGGACACAACTTTCCGTGTTGGCAGTTCGAACAGTGGCTGGAGTTCCTTAAAAAACTCTCTCCACAGAGGATGTTCCACCATAGACAGAGGCGAGCCAGTAACATAAATTGCCTTTGAAAGCAACTTTGTAAGTCGTCGCTTTTTTTCTTCTGTAAATTCGAGCAACGGAGTAGCGTCACTGGGTGTTGAGGTTACATATCCTCCTTCTGTAATTGCTGAGTTCGTTGTATTTGATGCTATTAACGATGTTTCTTCACAGCTTTCCGTTAACTCGTTTCTTATAACCAGTGGACATTTAGGACACTTCAGCAAGTGCGTACCCATTTTGGTTACATTGGGTACACGGTACATTTTTGAACAAAATGTGCATTTGACTGATTTGTCGGGTAAGCTGTGGTAATGTCTCCACACTTTTTGTTTTTTCTGTTTCGGCATAATGATATCTATAACAAAAAGTAGGTTAAAATCAGTTTAAGGACATATGGAATTCAGGAAACTCATGTACTGAAAATTATGCAGTATTTATTATAGTTATCAATTTCCGCGAATAATCGAAAATTATTCGACGTAGGTAAGTTAAATAAGTTGAAGGACGTATGCCTGATTCATAAAACTCATCTTTAAGTGTCATCAACTCATCTTTGATTTTGAAATATATTGTAAATTAAGCAATGTTTTATTAACTTGCGACAAAAATACCCATTGCCGGGATTTCTAATGAAATATATAAACTGAACAAACTAATATGATAGTGTTTGAGCAAGTTTATATTGGTATGCTTTTCTATCAGAGGTCTTTTCAATTTTTATATAAATAATTTTATTTTAATATAAATAAAATCAATAAATATATTTTAAAGGAACAATTATACTTACGTAAATTCGATTTGATCGTCTCACTCAAAACAATAATTAAATAATTCACTACGAATCCGTTGCGAAAATTATCAAGTTCAATTTTCAAAAACCCAGTTAACAAGTTTCAACACAAAACACCAGAATTGTTGTAGTATAATACATAAGACACATCCGCAATATCCGATACTCACGTGAATACTAAACATGGCCACCTTTATCTACCTTTACCAGGTAGATGAAATGCACCAATCAAAAAACACCACGCACCGTCAGCGCCGCCGGCGCGTACGTTCAAACAAAGCTTCAACGCTGGCGCCAAATTCAAATTTTCTTTGTTTATTTTTTGCATAACGCGGTGCTTTTTTAAGATGTATTTTGATAAAAAATTGTTCTTAGATCATGAAAATATAAATACCCGAATAAATACCCATTGGGTGGGTTCAATGGGAATATTCCCGGGAATTTTCCCATTTTGGGAATTTACCCAGGTAGAATCCCATCACTAGCTGCGAGTATTAATACGAGTCACTTATGAATAAAATAATTATACATGCACAAATCTATATATCTGTACGTATATGTGTCTATCTAACAAACTGAATGGATGATGGAATGCCAATATATAGGTTTACACAATATATTTTAAATGTATGTCGGTCTGAATCAATACCTTACCTAAGGGCTGATTTAATTGAATAAAATTGTTGCTGTCACTGTCTTATACAAACATTCTGACGCGACAGCATCATAATTATTCCCCAGGTAACTTTTTTCTAACCATTGAAAAATCAGCCGCAAATAAACAAGTCTGTAGATCGGTTTCTTTTTGACAGTAATTCTAATACGAGTTTGATTTTGGATTGTTAATTAATTTTGCCCATAAATATGTTTTTTATGCTCTTATCGGTGTCAGTGTTATTTATTTAGGAGAAAACCTCGCAAAAATTGGCGTTTAATGTGCTTATGAAAATTTTTATTATGATTTTGGTTTGTTAGTAAAAATTCTATTTTGATTACGTTGAGGCTAATTTTGTTGAATTTATTCTCTGTTTGAATTGAATTTATTTTCCGAGTACTTTATGAGCTAATGCAACCGATTTTGTATTCTATTTACTTAGCTATAAGACTAATGAAGCCTGCAGTAAGTTGTTGGTACGACAGTTGATTTGTTTAATTCTGCATCCAATATCGTTCTTGTTGCAACGGAATAGAAATCAAAATTGGTTAGCTCTAGGAATATTTAAACAGGTAATGCCTTTTTAAATCATTTCCTTTCTTGTATTTTGGTGATTTTGTTTGTTTGTTAAAATTACTTTGTTACTTAAAATTGCGCGTTGTGGCTTTATTATTATTGTTTTCTAGCTTTTAAACTATAAAGTAAACTATTTATTATGTACCTTGTACGTGTGAATGCGAACCGAATACTTCCGATCAATTAACTTCCGGTATGCCAAAATAACATTCATTCAACATGTTCATTCCACATTAAAACTCTCAGAGTTGTTTACTAATCGCATTTTATAATAGAATTAAGACTTTTATAAAGCTTTTTATTACTCCAAATTGTTTGCGAATAGTTAAAATTTAGATATTCTCATATTTTTTCTAATAAAACTTATACTTTTAACTCGTAACTTCCAGTTTACAAATGCAGATAATATTTTTACAGTTTAGTTATCTTAATATTCTTATCTGATCAGCATTTATTATTTGTATGTTAAAAATATCTGTAAACTAGATCTATCATAGCTCCCATTGTAACGGATCTTAGAACCTTTTATTTATACGTGTTGCGCTAAAACTTATTTGTTGCGCTAAGTTTAGCGCAATTTGGCGCGACCATACAATGTTTGTGCAAATGTTATAAAATAAATGTTTTTTTGCGCACGGTTGCGCAATATTTAGCGCAATACAAATATTACGGTTAAATAATATGTATTAAATAAATGAGCTTAAATGTAATAGGGTTTTATGCACTTAGTGAAATGTTTAAAGTTTGTGTGATGGTTTAAGTCTGAGTGTTATGTTCCTATAGAGGCCTATGGAATAGGTTCTATGGCCTAGTTCTAGAAGAAAATGTGTAAATTATTGTTTTTTAGATTTACTAGAGGTGGTAGTTTACATAACGGCCTATAGCATCCAGATATCTAATGACAACCAAATTTCTTTTATTTGTAAATAAAGCAAATAAGAGAAATCCCAAAAATACTACAGTATGACATACTAAATCTTAGTTTTTAAATAAAGTGTTATTAGAATTAAATGGTACAAATTATTATTATCACAGTTTCAGATGTAGTAGGCCGTCTCAACCATTGCTTTGTTGAATATTAACTGATTATAACATTGTAACAACAATTAATCGAGTCGTATGTTAACGTGAATTATTTGTGTTAGCTATGTGTGTGTACAAAATGTACGATAGTGTTACCAGTGTTATAAAATCTAATTATATGTAGTTATTTAGGCTGGCAACCTGGGCGGGCGAAAAAAGTTTATATAAGTTTGTTAAATTACGCGGTACCTATTATTGTTATAGATGTTTTTAATTGTAATAAAATGTTGTATATTTTTACGAAAATAATAACCTTTCTCTATTCCTAATTCTATAATAACAGTATTCCCCATAGGAGTAACGGTCTTAACACTTTGAAATGATTTTTCTTTTACCCTAATTTATCAGTTTCCAGTTTTATTGTTACCTATCACCTTGTTAACTTTCAAAGTATTTTCTACACATGTTTTTCTTTTCTTTAAAGAATTTTTTTCTTTTGTATCAGCAAATATTCTTCAGTATTTGCTGTCTAGCTGAACGTAATGAGGGTCACATATATATTTTCTATTTATCTCAAAATTGCAGTCATAAAATTAATAATATGTAAGTCAGCATTGTACTTGGTAACCTTAGCAGTTGCGAGCGTTCATGGTCATAAATGCGTCGTTGGCTTAAACCTAGTTCAAACTAGCAGTAGACACTTATGATTGCATCTCGCTCTTTGCTCTTTCTAAGCCTTTTACACAATGCTTCCTAAACGACCTATATCAATTAATTCCACCTCTGCTACTTGATAACTAATAAACTTATAAAGCTGTTCGTGTATTGATGTAGAAGCAGCTAAGCCCAGCGAGCCAGCCTGGTCATCGTGACGGTGTATGTGATAACTTGTTGCAATGACTGTTTTATATTAAATGTATCTGATATTTCTATATTTGTTTTCTTTTAATATCCGCTATAGTTAACTATATTTGAGTTACATTACAATAAATAGAAATTTCGTCCTACTAATCTGAATAGTTGTGCCGATCATGAATGGTGGGCAGACGTTTTAAAAGCGAGGAAATCGGAATAATTGTATCAACATGTTGCCTATGGTATATTACCTGGACACATTCTGCCCACCATAGTAAAGAATTGCTTAGACAACTTTACGTTACGGCTGCATAATAAAACAATTGCTTCAATTGCTATTCTACATATCACGATTACAGATCACTAAACTAGATGTTTAAACCTTTCCAAAATTAAAAGTATGGAAACTGCAAACACAACTGTTACTACTCTAAACTATAAATAATCAAAGAGAAAATATTGCTTGAGTTATTACTCTGTCACGGTCCAATTTTACTAACCACATTACTCACTCAAAAATTGACAGCCTGAAAATCAAGGCATCGAGTTATTAAACACTAGATTGTCCCCAAGTGAATCTGTTAACTCTGTAAACGATTACTCCGCAAATATTGGAAAATAATTCGAATTTTGGAAAATAATAAAAACCCTTCTAGTCAACAATACATTGCACTACACAAAAATTTCTTTTTGATCTCTTAAAAACGGATCACAAGAAAGTTGAAAAAACTCTAATGAACCTGAAATCGGCCACTGTTACTGTTCTCAATCAGTTTCTTAAAGTATTGTAACGTAGTAATCTTTCCCATCATTACCCTAATGTTTGTTTTAAAAGCGGATTGTTCATGCCCCACCGAAAAAAACCATTCACCGATACACAAGAGTGGGAGCAGAGTTGTTAACAATTATAAACCTATATCGGTGCTACCAACCTAAGATCATAGAAAAGTTCACGAGTCACAATACGAGACTCGTGAACTATTTATTAAATAAATTCAAAATAATGCCACATTCACAATTTTGTCTTTCGACAAGGAGTATCTACTGAGGACGCAATACCTCATCTTCTCGTTAGTAACTCAACATCCTGGTGCTGGAAGAAAGTGCCTAACAATATTTCTTGATCTTCGAAAGGCTTTTGACACCGTTTCTGTCTCTATCCATGTCGCAAAGCTGGAAAAATGGGTATAAGAGGAATTATTTTTTTCAAAGATTACTTGTGAATTGAAGACAGAGTTAATATTGAGAAGTATTAGTGAAGATGGTGATATATCGTTTGGTGTACCACAAGGAAGCGTTCTGGGGCCTACATTATTGTTGTTGTGTAAACAATCTCTGCAGTCTTAAAATAAGCAATGAAAAAATCTTAGCTTATGCTGATGACACAGCTGTTGATTTTTCGGGAACACCTGGTCCGATGTTGAAGTAATAAGTATAAGTTTCTCCATGTAAAACTATCACAGCCAGGTGAACCTTTCGATATTAAAGTACATACATGCAATAATGTTTTAAATAGTAACTGCAACTGCTATATAATTACGAAAGTTTCACCGATACAATATCTAGGTATACCTAGTAGGTATTAGGTATTTAGATATTAGGAGCAAACAAGAGAGGCGCCATAGTTGCTGATCCTACTCGTATATGACTGTTTACCAATTGCGGGCAAAGTTCTCTCCTCATACGGAAAAGAAACTTCATGCAGGAAAACTTAATTTTCACAAACTTTAAATGGGAATATTGAGACTCAATCTACTCTACAGACGGAAATACGTTCCATTATAAATTATCTTTACTTAAAAACACTAAAGATGTGATTATATCTACTTAATCACAATAATCTAACAGATTGTTATTAGCGCCTGACAGCCTGATATCGTTTATTTTAACAATGACTCATTAGGTCTAAGAATTTTCCTCTAGAACTCTAGGAGGATGTACTACTTGCTTATTTAATAGTGTCGAGGTGAACTCGTGACTCCTTCTGTGAAGCAATGATGCTCGCAAAGAAGGAAGCGGAGCGCGTAAGGGAGCTATGCTCCTCATGCCTCAGCCGTCGCAGTAGGTGACACTCAGGGCGCCGGGGATCAAGCGGCGGACTCCGTACGCGTGGGTCTGCGGACGTCGAGCAAGGTAGCTAGCGCTTGATCAGATCCAGACTGAAAGCGAAACAAGGCGGTGGGGGAAGGGAGGTTGTTAATCAGTAAAAATCTGTCACTTACTCTCGCCTGACATTGGGCAAGAAAAGCCATTTGATTATTATGATAAAAAGCCAATTACAATAGTTAGAGACACAGTTGCGTGATCAGTCGTATCTTGTCGCGAGCTCTCAATTATCCGCACCACAGAACTTACCTACTACCTATATTTCGGCTATCAGACATCATAGAAGTAACAAAAGTATAAGACAGTCTATTTCAATCTTTTGCCTCTAGAGATGTAATAATCTATACTAACTTTTATCAGCAAACGATAGAAGTAAATTAGTGGAAATCCTTAGAGAGGAGGCCTTTGTCGAAAGACAGGCTTGTCTGAATGCCAAGAGTATCTACCTATATTTTTGTTAATTTTCTTTTGTTACCTTTATATTTTTAAAGTAATATGTAGTTTTATATGTAAAAATTTGTATAAGTTAAACTCTGGCAGCAATAAATGCTTATTTTATTTTATTTTACTATTGTTATAAATAGGTGAAATTCGTAAGTCGTATTCTACTTTTTTATGGGATAGGTCGGCAATCTACCAGCTGATTACCTGATGGTGAGCAATTCGTGCCGCCCAAGGACACCCGCAACACCAAAGGAGTTACTAGTATGTTGAAGGTCATTTGGGGCTAAGGGTTTTGGATGTTTAAGACTTAGGAAGGGATGGGGAGGTTGGGAGGGATTGGGTCTCCGGTAAACTCAGTCACACAACGCTGTGGTTATTTCACGTCAGTTT
Source organism: Spodoptera exigua (assembly GCA_902829305.4). Lineage (NCBI taxonomy): Eukaryota > Metazoa > Arthropoda > Insecta > Lepidoptera > Noctuidae > Spodoptera > Spodoptera exigua. The sequence goes on from LR824623.2 coordinate 1,067,022, forward strand.
TCTGTGAAACCGTGATATCATTCTGGATAGAGTCGACCCATTCGTGCCGAAGCTTATGTAGTTCGCCCACACTTAAGAGAAGGTAAACTAAGTTTGCTATACAATTATGTTTTTTTATGGAATAGGAGGCAAACGAGCAGACGGATCACCTGAAGGTAAGCGAACGGCGCCGCCCATGGACGCCTGCAACACCAGAGGAGTCACAGGTGCGTTGCCGGCCTTTTAAGAAGGAGTACGCTCGTTTCTCGAAGGTTTGAAGGTCGTATCGGCTCGGGAATACCGCCGCCGGAAGATCATTCCAAAGTTTTGCTGTGTGGGGCAGAAAGTTACGCGAGAATCGCACAGTTGTTGACTGCCAACCATCTATGTGATGAGGATGAACATGTTTTCGCGTGTGTTCCACGCGAAAACATGTTCATCCTCATCATGGCGAAAAGATGCGGCGGGGATCAAACCGAACAATTCCTCAGTTTACCTATGTTTTTTTTGTTTTTGGTCAAGGATTCCAATTGTGCCTGATGTGTATGACTAGGCAAGTATCTAGTTACCTTGTAGCGACATCTAGCGCACTACATAAACAACAGCACCAATCACGAGCAAGAGTCTACATCGCGCTATAAGAGTTATCAACACAATTAGCACCTATACAGATATCCCGACAACAACCGTCGGGCAGTAGCCCACCAGGCACGAACACCTCGCCTGGTCGGAGGATCCTCCCTTTTCAATGGAGGATGAGGAACTTTCCACCCTGTTCCTCATACCTCTAAACTGGTGACCCCGAACATATGAACATCAACGCAGCCTTTCGTGCAACTACGTCATAGCCATGACGTCATCACTTCCTCAAGCTTTCAAGCAGCGAGTCTACAGTCAGCCAGCTTCCACGGCTACAACGGGTTCCCTGACCACCAGCATGCAGCCGACGCGCATTCCTGGTCAGCACCTACAGCCTCATCAGCAACTTCGGCACAGCATACTGCACCGGCCGGTCAGCAAGCAGAGACGTACTCCCTCTCCTGGTCGACGCAGCAGCCAGCCACTCTTCAGCACTGCAACACCCCGACTCACTGGGGCATCCCCGCAGACAGTTCCGACTCACCGTGAACTATGCGGCAGCGGTTCCCACGCACTGGAACCATCAACTGGCTCGACAAGACAAAAACATTCAGACGACCTCAACCTACTAACGACCTCCGGTCTCGGAGGGGAGTGATGTAGCGACATCTAGCGCACTACATAAACAACAGCACCAATCACGAGCAAGAGTCTACATCGCGCTATAAGAGTTATCAACACAATTAGCACCTATACAGATATCCCGACAACAACCGTCGGGCAGTAGCCCACCAGGCACGAACACCTCGCCTGGTCGGAGGATCCTCCCTTTTCAATGGAGGATGAGGAACTTTCCACCCTGTTCCTCATACCTCTAAAACCTCCATACCTGCCCATTTTGAGAGGCACGGCCTGAAATACGTGCAACTAATTGCGTAATTGTTTATTTTGTAAACAAATGATTATTTTCTTATTAATTGAAATGGATTAATAGATATGACGTCACATTAATAGAATCCATTACAAGTTAACAGCCACGTGCAAACGACACGTAACCTAATCAGGGTCTGATTACAATCAACCCTGGATATCCATCTAACGTCAAAATCTAAGCACTTAATTGTCAATGGAAGATTATCTTGGTTTAAAAGTAGGTATTAAGGGTTTTTCCTTTAGTCGGTTCCTTTCCGGGGTATTTCCTAGCTCTAAGAACTGTCTAAATTACTACATTTTAGTGACACCAAACAGTAAGCGCTCTCTGACTAAACTGAGCATTTTTTTGTGATAGGTCGGCAAACGAGCATACGTAATACCTGATGGTAAACAATCGGCGCCGCCCATCAAACCATATCCCGCAACACAGGCGTTACGAGTACGTTGCTGGCCTTTTAGGGATAAGGGTTTCGGATATTTAAGGATAGGGAAATAATGGGGAAAGAGGTAGGGATCGGGATGGATCGGGTCTCCGGTAACACTGTGTTTCTTGCGAAACACAACGTTCGCACGTGGTAGTTTCACCTCAGTCTTCAGTGAGGTCGTGGTCTCACTTCAGTCGAGCCGACCCATTCGTGCCGAAGCATGGCTTTTCTACACTTAGACGCTTTTACTGTAACCTGTATGTACTTACTGAAACGCTTTTACTTTCTTTTTTTAGTCAAATTTATATTATAGGTAAATGAAGAATGTGAACATAGTCGAAAATATTATGGCAATGTTTGTGCAATACAATATAGGTACGTTCGCCGTCGCAAACGGCAACGAAATATCAAAAAATCTGCAGTCGCAATTTGACAACGTTTTTGATAACTAATTAGTTTTGATCAATGGGTAGGTGTAGGTACTGATTATTAGTAAGTTACCTACAATATCAATACGATGCACATTTTTTTATCAGTTATTTGACATTTATAAAATCGTTGGTGTGTATTGGTACCTAGGTAATTTTAATCAAAATTATTTTATTGTAAACAGGATACCTAGAGGAAACAGAGTTACACAATTTAACGCTTTGTGAAATAATTGACGAAAAATCAATTAAGTATTTATCTAATCCCCTCTAATGACTGTTAGTCCTCCCTACCTAGACCATTGACCTCTCTATCTGGACCATATATGTTCATAAAATTAGGTATTGAAAATTCAAATTCCGAGTTTAACACTGACTGCCAATAAAAAATAGAAAGCTGTAGCAATTAAAAATTTGTAGATTTGTACCTACCTAGATAAGAAAATGGAAAACAAGAAAAGTTTCAAACCTAGAAATCCGAATTTCTATCCGAAAAAAACCATAGGTAGGTATCGAATGACGAACCAAAATATATCGAATTGTCGGCAAATGTTAACAGAATGATTTAATTCATTTATCTTATCGTGTTAATTAATTGATTTTGATCTCTATAATTACTGTGATTAGATTTTAATCCGGGAAACAAGTTAAAATAGTAGCTTCGTTTTCGGCAGCAGGCAGTGGTTGTGAAGATGTTAGTGAAAGCAGGCCTGTTCTTGTTACTCGTAACGATACTTCAGGTAAGCAAAATGTCTAGTGGGTATAAGGGTTGTTTGTTTTATTGTTATTATTTGATTAACCCATTTTAATAAGAGATACCTAGTGGATTATATTATAAATATGTATAACTGCAAAGCCGCCTAGACGTTTAGGAATTAAACTAAGCTTTTTTAAATAAAATTAATACCCTCACGTAATGTTATGTTTGAAGTTTTTTTAAAAAAATAGCCCAGTGTTACCAGTATAAGTCTAAATATCTAAAATAACTTATTTTTTGCAGGTATCTGCACGTTACACTGACGTGCAACCCGATTTCATCGAGAATGTAATCCAATACGGTTAGTACCTATCTATAATTATTAACCTCTTGATCTCCAAGCGAACGCGGCGTTAGTATGTGACGTCAACGCGCCATTTCGATGTTAAGTACTTGAGTTAAAATTTGAAAAAGAACGAACGAAACCAAGCAAGTGATCAATATTTTGAACGTTCCTATGTACTTATAACTTTTAATAAGCTAGCTATGAAAATGATTTCAAACGGCCTATTTCACTTTCGGAATTAAAGTTGTTACCTAACTCATATGTCATCATCTACATCTAAGGGAATACCTACATTTTATTTAACAGTTGGGTCCGAATCGTTCACAGTTCTACCAACAAAAAAAACTTAGCTTCTGTAACATCTAAAATATCGTGTTCTTGTCCTTTTTGCAACTTATCCCTCTTCTTGCAGAGTCAGAAGCCGTAAATTCGGGGTCTCGTATCGTGTCGGGCTGGGAGGCAGTGCCTGGTCAGCATCCCCACCATGCTGCTCTCAGAATGGTAGACCCTACTGGTAGCGTGGGTGGCTGTGGAGGATCCTTCGCGTCCAAGGAGTGGGTCATCACTGCAGCTCATTGTACAGCTGGGTATGTAAAAAGATAGTTACCTACTTAAGGAAATCTTCTATTAAAATTCTAAATGTAGAGAGTGGATGTTTAAGTCTACGGTTTTTGTTAAAGTATAAACTAATGGCACCCAAGGATTTGGTGGGGGTTACCTACCTAAAACTTGGTTTTTGAGATAGGTCAATAAACGATAAGCGATAGCCAATCGTTGAAATAGTTGAAAAAATATTTTCTTTATATAGGAATCTGTTGGTTTGTTGACAATGTAACATAATTAAATTGTCCAATGAGGATAGTTAAAAACAAGGTGCAGAATATAGAATGTCATCTACTGCGACTCTTACAATATTCTTCCTAGTTAATGTTACCAGTTAAAATAAAGTTCCTCGCACCACAAGCATTGGGTTACTTTGTGAACCAAATCGTTGAACTCAATATCCACTGCAATGTGTTCTACTGCTTGGTCATATATTTTTCATATATACATATACCTACATTCTAATCAATCTTTTTCTCCTGCAGCCGCGTCACAATAGTAGTCCGCGGAGGCGTGGTCTCCCTCACCGACCCAGAGTACATACACGAGACGACCGAATACTACAACCACCCCTCGTACGACAGCAGCCGACCTGCCGTTGTACAACCCCACGACATCGGTCTTGTCAAGCTTCAAAGACCTGTCGACTATTCCTGTAAGAAAACCATAATTTTATTTTTATTTTTATAGGGACTAAAATTTTGCATCCAATATATTAAACAGTTGACTACTGAATTCCCTCTTTAAACCTGGAAGGTTAATCTAGATTACTTATGTGGAGACAACCATTATTTATGTAGAGACTAAAAAGAAGACAATTAATATACTTTTTGGGATTTGACGCACTCCGCTAAAAACCAATTTGAGGATGGTTAGGGGTCATAGTGTAAAAAAAGAACTAAAATAATGAAGTGCTTGGCAGTCTGTTTTTTTATGTAATAGGTCGGCAAACGAGCAGACGGATTACCAATCAGCGCCGCCCATGGAAATCCGAAATAAAGGAGTTACGAGCGCGAGGCCGACCTTTTGATATTTAGGGATTTGGCGATTTAGGGATTGGGGAAGGACTGGGCCTCTGGTAACCTCACTCACACGGCGAAACACAATGATGTGGTTGTTTCACGCAGGTTTTCTGTGAGGCCGTGGTATCACCGAGCCGACCCATTCGTGCCGAAATATGGCTCTCCCACACTGTTGTCTAATTTGTGTATTTAGCACCTATGTGTACTCATGTACATTATTTTATATAATATTCTAATTGACAGTCCGTCTACAACGTATCCGCATTCAGCCGAGAGCTGACGCGTACCGCGACTATGCTGGAGCTCAGGTCTACGCCAGTGGACACGGCAGGACATGGACTGGAGGTCAGTATATAAAAAATATTTTACCACTGCGATTTATTTATCTAATCTGTGCTTAAAGAATGTAACATGTATGTTTCAGTATATTCCCCGTAGTTAGATATACCGTACTTCTAAAAAATGCTGATACTTAGTAATATAATCAAAAGTTTGACAATAATTTTCCTTGCGAGAAAAAGAAAAGGAAATAGAAAAATTTCTAGCCTCATAATATGATGTGATGATTTGAATAATTTATAAAATTCTATTTGAGTATTTTTTATTAAATAGTAGAATAATTTTGTAACACAATCCTGTTTAAATTTATAAGTAATTAACCTTTATCTAGTGCTGCAATGGAAAGTCTTTTGTAGGCTCACTTTGGTTGGTAAAAATACTAATATGATAGGGCATTTATCATCAGAACTCACTCCTTACTGATTCCTATCTAATATTTCGCAAAATTTAATAATTGCTACGGTAGGAAGTGCTATCAAGATTGATCTGATAAAAGATAAGAAAAAAAAACAAAATAATCTACATTGAAAAACCTAAGAAGGTAGCTTATGTAAAATTTTGTAAAGATAAATAAAACATGCACATTGTTTTTTAAAAGATAAAATTAATTGAGTGTTTTTCGTGCTACTATAGATCACCACCTTAATTCGACTTAATTTAACTTAGATTTTAATAAAATTAAAAAAAGTCTGTAGATAGAAAGGTTGTAGATAACTGTTAACATATTATGATGTTTTTATATTTGGAAAAAAAGTAGGTACCTAGGTAGTATTTAGGTATATTTTTTTCCTATAAAACTATTTTACCAATGATCATTCTAAAGTGCACCTTACATTACACGCGTTACATAAATAATGTAACGCGTGTAATGTAAGGTGTTTCAGGCAATACATATAATATGTTCTTTCAATTTTAACCAGGCGCCGTCACCGAAGTGTTGCGATGGGTGTACCTGACCGCGATCTCGAACGATGCTTGTGGCCGCACCTTTACAAGTGGCATCATCATTGACACCTCTATCTGCGCACGATTCTTCAATGTTACCTCTCAGTCTACGTGTCAGGTAACCATTTAACAAAAACCATTCTACCAGGTGGCGCCTCTGGTGACTTGACTTCTGTCAGACATTGTAATACATTTGTCTAGATATGGTATATTCCCAAAAAGGTCAACCCTGATGATTCTCTTGTTTTGAGGGATAAAGAGGGTGCTTAGGACACGATGTTACCTAGCCCAAAGAGGGCACACCTTCACTGTATGCTCAGCCGTGTTCACGGGGTAGTCTTCGTAGTGACTACATCCGAGCATTTTCAGGGACTTCTACATCATGTAAGCATCGGTGTCAGGCAGAGGCAGGCAGGTTGGTGAAACGCTGAGGGGTCTATCTAACCACATCCCAAAGTGGAGTCTTACCACTGCGATAACAGCGATCCCAAACCCCATATTAATCCTTAAAGTGTTCGATTTTCTAATAACGTTTTATTTTAATTTAATAAATTATTATTTTTTTGTTTACAGGGAGACAGCGGTGGTCCTCTTGTGCATGTTGATTCTGACAATGTTCCAACTCTCATCGGTGTTACCTCCTTTGTAGCTGGTGGAAGCTTCGGTTGTCACTCTGGCCTTCCCGCTGGTAATATTCTGATTCATATTTCGCAACAAAAAACCCAATAAAAATTGTTTTTTAAATATTAATAAAATTGTTGTTTTTAGGTTTCATTCGTCCGGGACCTTATCTTGATTGGTTTGAACAAGTTACTGGTATTGATTTTGAAAATCTAAATGAAGATAACGTGGACACAACGCCTGCCCCTACTCCTACCCTACCTGACCCTACTACTATCCCTACTGAGGCCCCAACTTCTCGCCCAACAGAGCCACCACTTACATCTGAACCTGACTATAGTCCTACAACTCCCGATTACCAACCTACAACTTCTGTCCCCGATGTTACAACCGAGATGCCAGATCAACCGACTACTACAAGTCCCGATGATAACGGAAGCTCTGGTGAAGACGACGACGATAATTCTGATTGCTCCGACGATTCCAACGATGATGAAATGTCAGAACTTCTAAAACGCCTCGAAGTTAAGGTTAAAGTCAAGGTCAGGTTCGACAAATACAAACAAAGGGAAGAAAAAGAAAAAGTTAAAGAAGTTAAAAAACATCATTAAATATTTATTAAATTTCTGTCCTCGTATTTGTTAGCGTAATTTATTGTCGAATTCACATATTTTCAATTTAGTTTTTTCTGGAAGCACAAAATCTTTTCATTGTTAGAGATATGAACTGTGAGAATTGTAAGCAATGTACAATGCCAAATTAAAGCCATTTTAATTCATAAAACATTAATTTTATTTCGGCCTTTCCTTTTTCTTGTATATAAGCTACTAGCTTTTTGTTTGTGTGGAATAGGTATTTCCTGCAGATTTGGTTTAATAATATCCTATATCCTTTCTCGACTTCAAAACCAAACTATATAGGTAGGTACATTTGTACGCGCAAATAGGTTCAGTGGTTTAGGTGTGAAGAAAAGAAAGTTTGTAATATTAGTTTGTGAATGTTCCTACGATGTTCCTTGATTTTATTCTTTGATTTACGAAGCTGGCAACATCTACTTGAATGTGTCATCCTATTAAATCACTAAGTTCTGTCTTTTACGTCATTCACAAAGTATTGGAATCTCAAGCATGTAATTCTTGTAATTTGAACAAACAATTTATGAATAAACATTCCTTTTTGAAATGAGATGGAGGGGCCGAATGTTAAAGGTAAGTCTTAAATCTCATTATTGTGCCGAAAACACTGTGTAAAATTAATATTTGCTCCTGTTTTGTGTTTAGTATCTGTCATGAGAATTGTGTGGGCGATTCTTCTAAGTTATCATGGTTTATCTTTTGTTTGTCCTGCCTCGCCTTTTGTAACTTAAGTTTAACTTAATGCACACCAAGTTGCAATAAAGTTATATTAGAAAAAAATGTTAATAGAACTTTTAAAGTGTTTTAAAATGTTTCCTTAGTTGTCAATTTCAATGTTTACATCCGTATCTTATGCTTGAAGGATAAATTAATATTTGTGTTAAAACCTTGTTATAATAAACTTATTAGAAAGGTATTTGGATGTTCAGGGCCATCTAAAAATTCAATTACTAAAAAACAGTCACACACAAAAGATAATGTGATGGTTTGAGACAAAACTAAGTTAATTTATTCAATGAATCAAACATTATATCTGAAGAACTGGTTTTTGTGCGTAACTAATGTTTGTTAAAGGTCTGTCAAGTTAAAGGATCATATTGTTATGTATATTTTAACCCAACCTCTTAATAGCCATGTAGCTTGCTTAAATAATTATTGTAAAGTTGAAATATTAACAAAGGTCCATACTTTAAACAGAATCTCTAAAACCATTTTTTATTTTGTTACTAGGTTACTGTACTGTAATGAGATTAACTTTTAAAAGTAGTTAAAACTATCTTTTGATTCCTAAAACCTCTTTTTTCTAAATCTTAAAAAAATTAATCATTAATTGATTGATTATGTTCATATGCCTGCACTTTTGGATCTGTCAACATTTTTAAACTAATAGATGAGGTCATTATTTTGGTAGCTTAGCATAGTTCTAAGCAATAAAACAAACTCGAAAGACTCAAACAGTGTCTTTTAATAATATAAAAACCCTTTGAATGATGGGCATTTGATTTCAATTTGTTTGAACCACACAGTGGCGACAACAATAATCTTTAATTTAAGTATTCTCTAAACCCTAACTGAAGGTGCCTAAAATTTAACATTACTGAGTTATGAATCAGGGACTGACACATGATAAACATTGAGGAAAATGAATGATTATTTATTACTCAAGTGCCATTTGCATGGCAGTTCTCATATCCAATCAGGACGTGACTTAGTTAGGATATATATTTAAATAAGATTAAATAATGTTGATTTCGTTTGTAGACTAGAAAAAAATACTTTTACAAATTAACATAATAAATTTGTGAAGTTCAGACTGGCACTGCCTTGCTGACTAAGCTGAAAAGATACAAATCAGAGGTTGCAGTCCGTTTTAAAGTCTAAATAGGACAACAAACACCAGCATTTGCACACCGCAAATGCTGTTGTTTGCTCGGGGCTTGATGAATTAATATCAATGAGGTATCATAAAGGAGTGAAACAGTATAGTGTGTAATGAAATCTAACAATTTTGTACCATGAGCATGCAGTGCCTACAGATTGCCATTTTTTTTTTGATGGGTCTGCAAACATGCATACGGATTACCTGATGGTAAGCAATTAGCACCGCCCATGGCCACCAGCAACTACAGAGGAGTTACGAGTGCGTTGCCGACCTTTTAGGGATTAGGGATTTGGGAGATTTAGGGATTGGGGAGGGGAAGGATTGGGCCTCCGGTAACCTCACTCACACGGCGAAACACAGCGCTGTGGTTGTTTCACGCCGATTTTCTGTGAGGCCGTGGTCGAGCCGACCCATTCGTGACGAAGCATGGCTTTCTCACACTAAAAACTTACTGCGATCCTTGCGTACATGTCTAATATTGGCATAGCTGGTTTAAATTAAGTTTAAGCTCTTTTAAGGCCAGCCGGGCGAAATTGGGGGTCAAGCACAATAATGAACTGTGTCCTGGCCTAGAGCTGGAGAAGGATTGTAGTGGTTTTTAGTCAGTAAGAGACTGACCTGAGACCCTCTTGCTTCATGCACGGCAAGAGAAGCAATATTCTGTTTTTTCTCCCCTCAAAAATCCCCTTTATAATAATTGTAAGTGCCGATTATGATATTACTACACCCACTAATATTTCTCCCTGAAAAGTTAGGCGCCGTTCGAAGGTTTCCTCATCAAAAGGTATTAGGAAAAAATAATGATGATACCAACTAAAACCAATCTTCAGAGCCTGGAGCACAGGCGTAGGGTAGCCAGCCTTTCGTTTTTCTTTAGGATACGTTTTGGGGTGTATGCGTGGGAACTACATAGGTTGGGAACTACATCACCTTGCTTACGTCGGAGAACCCGAATCATCAAATGGCTTCTCCCGCCCATGGTAAGGTCAGAGAGTGTCAGATGCTTACTGACTAAACCCCCGCCCTACCACCCTTTCCTGCTTCTGTTCAGAGCCGAGGTTACAGTGCCTCATTGAGCTTACCCCGCAACCCCGGCTGAACATCAGCCCTATAGGGCCCCGTCTGTGGTGGTCTATTAGCGCTTTGAGGCGCGCCCGGAACGCTACGCGCCGTACGCTCGGGTCTGGTTTTGGCCGAGCGGCAAATTACCTTTACTCAACGTCCGCAGACCCGCGCTTACGGTGGCCGGAGATTCTCGATCCCCGAACCGTAACCCGTACGGCGGGTATCCATCCCTATATTGTTGAGACGCACACACGTATACCAAGGACATCTAAGGATTGGAATAGCTTGCTTGCAACAGTCTTCCCATCTAGTTAGTATTTAGGTGTCTTCAACGCCACAGTGAATATCTTCTTAATAAACTTGTGCGCCTTACAATTAACGATTGTATCACTGCTTACTCAAGCACTAGTAAATATGATTAAAAAAACTATTTTATATCATTGTGTTGCAGAGTCCCCGGGTTGTGCAGGCTGCTTGAATGACATCGGTGATGACGACTACGTGACCGCACTCAATCAAGACTGGCATAAAGACTGCTTTCGGTAAGTTTATGTACCTACTGTCGTGTTTAAGAATTTCATTTAAATTAGCCCGATTTTGACTTATTCTGCATAGATCTAATCTGCATTTGCAAGGCCTATTTGACAATGCCTTAAAAGCAGCTAGGTGCCAAATAAATCTTAATACAATATATAAAATTAATATACTTATCTTACTACATTGAGTATAAATGTTGAATATGTTAGGCATTAAGTTTCATTGTTTGGATGTTTGTTACTCAATCACGCCAAAACGGCTGGACGGATCTGGCTGAAATTTGGCACTGTCATAGGATAACTCCGGAATAGGACATAGACTACTTTTTATCAACATACCACTCGGGCGGAAGCCAGTATAACGTAAATAAATCCCAATATTGTTGTTTTATGCTGTGTTTACTAAGATTAGGAGAAGGTTCTTATAAAAAAATATGAATTTTTCCAAAATTAGACGACAAATTCGGGTGAAGTTAATATTTTCGGTGGTGTAGCATTTCGCTATCAAAATCAATGACATCTAGGTAGTTGGACATTTGGGTGAAGAAGAGCGAGCCAGTAGTTTGAATATAGACCTTCATTTATATGAGATGTGTGGCATACGTTTATCGGGAACTTGTACGAAGGTGATGAAACAGGCGCTTAATATGAGATGGAAAGTAATAATATGTTTTTATGTGTATGAACATTTTGGAATGAGAGCGCTAGAGGACAGACCGACAGACTGACACACGTTTTTTTTTGTTTAAACTTTCAAGAGTGCCTTTACTGGCCTATTTGAAATAGGATTTGACTTTAAATTTTTGAATGAAAATAAACTTATTTGTTTTATGTTTAATATACATATTAAACATCAAACTCGCGTTTCAATAACAACGGGATAAAATTAATACCTAAAGTAAAATTTAGTAACTAAATGAGAAACTAAAACAGACAATAGTAACGATAGAGTAGGTAGTATTATTGGAAATAATTTTAACAGGAAAATGTTATCACTAAAGTCTACAGTATAGAGAAGGCTTATTTATGGTCTGCAACGACTTTTAATAGGTTTCCATTTAACATCAGCATCACACCACCAGTGCATAAAATTTGAGTGTACGTCAATAATTACCCAAAGGTCAAACTGGTAGAGAATGCTCAAAGCATTAAGTCCACCTTGTGTACAATATCTTGTGCATGAAGCTTATTATAAATAATAAATATCTAAACAATTTGATAATTCCCAAAGGTTGTGCGGAAAAGATTGATTTTTAACGATAGGACCGCTTATATAGTTTGACTTGTCGGCCCGAAGGTTAAGAAGGCGCTCTTCTTTTTCTTCTTCGCGCTTATGCCTGAGGGTACGAAACTTGTCAAGTACCGAGCTATAATATGTACTTTCTATTATTATTTAGACACCACTGACTTTCCTCTGGCAAAGGAAAAAATGGTGATGAAACGTGAAAAAAAATGTAATTGGTGATGCAATTAATGAAAAATTGGTGGTGATCGAGTTTGGCATAGAACACCTTTGACGCTTAGAAACTGTGCAATTGGGTTTCCTGCTCTCTTGCAGAAAGAAGCATATAGGTCGTGGTCGACGGTGAATGCTCTTTCTCCTTGTCAGTGCACACTGGTGTCATATTGCAGTTCATGTCAATGGTAAAGTACCTCCTTAACAGCCTCGGTCGGTATTGATATACTTTTTGTCGGTTGTCAGAACCGACTAATGCCCGGTTCCTATAATTGAGAAACGATCCGTTTTAGTTACGAATAGTAGTTTTATATACGACTCGTAAGCTAAAACCGTTCCTATAACAAACGTCTCGTCGTGCAACTTACTGACGGTTTGCAACTAACGGATGTCGGTAAGCGAATTGTATGGAGATCTATGGTGTCTGTGGTGTTCCTATAAATATTTTAACCGTCAGTAGACGGTCAGGATAACTATTCGTAATGTCATTTGGTCGTAATGTGTATACAACGACGATTCGTTATATATAGGAACCGGGCATAATGCCCGGTTCCTATAATTGAGAAACGATCCGTTTTAGTTACGAATAGTAGTTTTATATACGACTCGTAAGCTAAAACCGTTCCTATAACAAACGTCTCGTCGTGCAACTTACTGACGGTTTGCAACTAACGGATATCGGTAAGCGAATTGTATGGAGATCTATGGTGTCTGTGGTGTTCCTATAAATATTTTAACCGTCAGTAGACGGTCAAGATAACTATTCGTAATGTCATTTGGTCGTAATGCGTATACAACGACGATTCGTTAAATATAGGAACCGGGCATATATGATGTAAGTTGATGTAATAAAGAAATGTATTGTAAAATTGATTGAAAAAGAGTAACCATGGAGTTTCTTGCTCGTTCTTCTCCATAGGAATCTACACTTTGGAACGAGCAAATAGCTTCACTATAGGACAGACTGACACGCTTAATTTTAAAGCTATTGTGTTACGTGCCTGACGTCACGTTCCTAACTATGCGGGCTTGGGTTACGGGATTGGATGAAATTAAACACTAATACCGGTTTTCAGACTTTCTATTGCACTTAAGTGACAGCGTCCACGGATACGGATAAGTTATCGGCGTTCCTCTCCAGCAGAGTCCGGCCGACTGACACAACTTTGCCGTTCACTGTTCACGCTGACTTAACTCACTTAACTGACTGCACTTCACTATTTCACTGTACTTCACTATTTCACTCACTTTTCTTCTTTTCACTTCTTCCTTTTCTTCCGAATCGCTTTGGACTTAGAACTCAACTGCCAGCGGTGAGCCGCAGTTCCGCTTATATACCCCTGGTCAGGTTCTAGAACATTCAATTTCGTTATTCTTTTTGATCGTCATGCCTCCAGAACCTTCCAATAATTTCGTTATTCATTTTTATTTATTCTCCTTCTCGCTCCTTTATTTTTCATTACTTTCACTCAAATATTCCAGAAAGTTCGACAAAACTTCCATCAACTAAAAAACTTCATGTTTACGGCGGGTCTCGAACTCGGGGTCTCTGTGGTGTAATCCACACGCCTTACCGATTACACCAACTCGTGTTGACAATTCACGACGAAATTTACAATCTCTAGGCAACGTTTGACAACCATCCATTGACGTCATGATGTCAAAGAGTTTTCTGTCACACTGCCCCCCTCTTAGATTCGCTCGTCCCGAGCATCGTTGCTGCCGTAATACCTCGCCAACCTGTCTATATGGACAACTTTCAAAGGGCTCCTTGAAGACTTCCGAATTCTGTAAGTAATGTCATTGATCTTCGTGACTATCTCGTAAGGACCTTCCCAACTCGGTTGCAGCTTTGGAGATTTTCCCTTCCTTCTGACTGGATTATGAAGCCAGACCAATGACCCCTCTTCAAACCCAACAGAATTGGCTCGTCGATCATAGCGCGTCTTTGCGCGATCACTAGCTTGAAGACCGGCCTCCCTGATCTGCTCATAAATGTCCAACATTTTTGCCCTTAACTCGCTTATGTAATCGCTAAACTCGGTGCGAGAGTCACCAGGTGGACAGCCCGATACAAGATCTGCCGGTAATCTCAATTCCCTTCCAAAATTTGCAAATGCAGGCGTCTTTGCGGTACTTTCATGTACAGCAGTCCGATAGGCAAGCAAGAAGAGAGGTATGTAAGTGTCCCAATCTCTCTGATGGCTGTCAACCACCTTTGCTAAGTGTCGCTCCAATGTTTGGTTGAAGCGTTCGACCATTCCATCTGACTGTGGATGATAAGGGGTCGTTCGAGTCTTATGGATTCCCAAAAGTTTACAAGTTTCCTGGAAAACTTGGGATTCAAAGTTCCGTCCTTGATCACTGTGCATCTCCAAGGGCACTCCGAATCGGGTGAATACCTCGTTTACCAACTTCGTGGCTACAGTTACTGCCTCTTGATTCGGTATGGCAAAGACCTCCGGCCATTTTGTAAAATAATCCATAACCACTAAAACGTAGCGATTGCCCGAATCAGTGATTGGAAATGGTCCAGCGATGTCTAAGGCTATTCTCTCCCAAGGCATACCAACATTGTAGATTTTCATCGCCCCTCTGCTTCTTGTTTGTGGACCCTTGACAGCTGCACAACTAGTGCATTTCCGGCACCAATCTTCGACGTCATATTTGCAATGCAACCAATAAAACCTCTCCTTGATCTTCACCAAAGTCCTCCTAATTCCCAAATGTCCTCCAGAAGATCCATCATGGAACGCTTTTAATACATCCCTTATTTTTGAACGAGGCACCACCAATTGCAAATGCTCGTCCTTGCCGTTTGTTGATTCCCATTTCCTGCACAGAAGTCCGTTATGCAGCGTAAGGCTTTTCCACTGTGCCCATAAACCTTTCGTTACCGCGCTATATTGGGCGACGTCACTCCAACTTGGCTTGTTACCACTTCGTAGCCACTCCAGTATTGGTTTGATATCTGCATCTCTTTCCTGTTCTAATTTCATCGCATCGTCTCCCCATGCCTCGTCAACAGTATCAGTCCTTATCACCTTAAGAAAAGCAGTTTCCTTCTTGGCACAATGCTTGCAATCTTCCACGCATGGGCGTCTCGATAATGCATCTGCGTTGCCATGAATTCTTCCGCCGCGATGTTCGATTTCAAAGTCAAATTCCTGAAGTTGTTCCAACCATCTGGCTACTTGGCCTTCGGGATCCTTAAACTGAAGTAGCCATTTCAAAGCAGCGTGATCAGTTCTGATCAAAAATTTCCGTCCCAGTAAATACTTCTTGAAATGGTGCAGAGTTTTGACTACGGCCAGCAATTCCCTCCTGGTCACGCAATAATTCTTCTCCGGCTTGGATAGTGACTTGCTGAAGTAAGCAATAACCTTCTCCTGCTCACCATCGCGTTGTGAAAGGACACCTCCTATTCCAATATTGCTGGCATCCGTATCAACTACGAATATTCCTTTCGCGCTGGGGTATCCGAGAATTGGTGTGTTACAAAGCCGTTCTTTTAGTTCTCGAAAGGCTTGCTCACAATCCTCGTCCCAGATAAAGGCACGTTTCTCCTCTGTCAATCGATGCAAAGGCTTGGCAATGTCCGAGAATCCTTTCACAAACCGCCGATAATACGAGCACAATCCAAGAAATGCCCGAACTTGCGTTTTGTCTTTAGGTGTCGGCCATTCCTTAACAGCGGCAGTCTTGGCTGGATCAGTCTCAATTCCTCTCTCAGAAATAACATGTCCTAGATAATTCACTTCGCGCTTGAAGAAAGAGCATTTCTTTGGACTCAACTTTAAATTTGCTCCACGCAGCTTATCGAGTACCTTTTCCAATTTCCTTAGATGATCGTCAAAATCCCGTCCAACAATGATGATGTCATCGAGGTAAACTAGGCAAGTTTCGCCCAGCAGTCCCGCCAGCACCTGTTCCATCAAACGCTCAAAGGTTGCCGGTGCATTGCATAATCCAAATGGCATCACCTTAAATTGCCAGAGTCCCTTCCCAGTTGAGAATGCGGTCTTTTCCTTGTCCTTGGGATCCAAATCCACCTGCCAATAGCCGCTTTTCAGATCGAGCGTTGAAAACCATTTCATGCCACTCAGTGTGTCAAGTGTGTCATCGATTCTTGGTAACGGGTAGCTATCCTTCTTGGTTACATCATTCAATCGTCGATAGTCTACGCAAAACCTCGTTGAACCATCTTTCTTCTTGACAAGCACGACAGGTGAACACCAAGGGCTAGAAGAGGGCTCTATCACGTCATTTTTCCTCATATCGTCAATCATTTCTTCAACTTCTTTCTCACGAGCGAATGGTATACGTCTGGGCCTTTGACGAATTGGCATTGTATCACCTGTGTTTATTTTATGCTTCACCAAACCAGTTCGGCCAATATCACCATCGCTTCTTGAAAACACATCAGAGAATCGAAGAAGTAAATTTCTAGCTTTCATAGTCTCCACTTTTGTCAGACTTTTGTTTTCGTCTAAGATTTTCGTTACAAAGTCTATTCCCGTACTGTCCTTCTTCACAAGATTTTCCGAGCATTTTCTTATCCAGGCCACTTCTTCCAATACGCCCACAGGCTCTCCTTCTTCAATCGTAATTTCTGAATCACTGAAGTTGAATACCGGAATGCGGTTAACATCAGATGACCCCACGACAGTTCTTGCCGGTAGCCATGAATTCACGTGTTCCGATTTATCAATCACAGCGCACCTTCGAGGTAAACTTCCTTCCCTCCTCCTAGGTAATGCGATTGGTACGAGAGTCTGTGATTTTGGTGCAAGAACAGTTCTTCTTAAACAGCAAACTTTTCCCAGGGTTCCACCCTTCATCGGAATTTCCTCAGTTCCACATAGTAATACTCCAGATTTTAAGTCGATGTTACACTGGTGCCCTTGCAGGAAGTCAAGTCCCAGGATGCAGTCATCCAGAATTCTGGCCACAATAACCTCATGTCGATAAACACGTTCCCCAATTTTGATTGTTACATGCAGTTTTCCACTTATCGGTATGCACTGGCCGGTAGCTGATTTCATTTGTAGGCCAACAATTGGTTTAAGGTGTTTCCTGATGTTTTGCTCGAGCAGCCGAACATTTATCACCGTCCTTGAAGCTCCAGTATCTAATGTTAGCTGACTGTTTTTCCCATTTACTTGACCGTCTATCACCAGGGTATTTCCATCGTTAGTTTGCTTGATGTAGATTGTTGGGGTTATTCCACTACCAGCCAGCGCCCACCCCGCAGCCTTGGCTGGATTTAAGTTTCCCTGCTGGTCAGAAGTTGAGACCGCCGCGTCCTTGCGGTTCATCTTCTTCGGGCAGTCGCTCCGTATGTGCCCACGCTCTCCACATCCATAGCACATGAAGTTCCGACGGCGTGGAGGTACCTGCTCCGTTGTCGTCATTTCCCGCAGACGTAAGGTACGGGAGTTGCCACGCACGGCTTCCACTTCCAATGCATGGGCCAGAGCTTCTTTCATGTTCTTGTTATGGCCCAGATGAACAGCAGTTCGTACTTCGGGGTCCCGAATACCGTCAATGAACGCTTGGAGAAGCGTGCCTTCAATCATTGACGGAGTCGACCGGAAAGCTCGACGCACAAGTTTCTCGATTTCCACGGACCATTGCTGTAGACTCTCATTATCACGCTGAGTACGCTCTTTTAATTGCGCTCTGTACACGTGCTCGAGGTGGCTGTCTCCAAAACGTGCCTCAAGTGCGTCGAGGAGGGCACTAAAGCTGAGATCTCCACTTGCGCCGATAGCTTCCAGCACTGAGAGCGCTTGATCACGGAGGGCCAGGGTGAGGGCTGACTGTGCTTCCTTCTGAGTCCAACCATAAGCCTCCATAAGTGTCTCAAACTGTAGCTTGAACGCGGTCCAGGATGTTGTTCCGTCGTAATGGGGAATCTTGAGCCCTTTCGTTGCGCTTAAGGCCGCATTTGGGGCGTCAAAAACGGCTGCAAGACGGCTTCGGCTCTTTAAAGGGCTTGGGTTTGTCACTTCCTGCTTGATTTTGGAGATCTCTTCTTCCAATCTCTCCTCTATCGCCATGACGCGATGTTCCAACTTGCCTAAACCTTCCTCCACTTCTTGTACCCGTTTGACAGCCTTTTGCAGTCCCTTCGTGAAATCTTTATGCATGTCTTCCAAGCGACGCACTTGCTCCTCTTGGCGACGAGCTTGATCTTCTTTCAGCTCCCGCAGCTGTCCTGACTGACAGCGTGCTTGCTCTTCTTGGCGGCGCGCTTGCTCTTCTTGGCGGCGCGCTTGCTCTTCTTGGCGGCGCGCTTGATCTTCTTTCAGCTCCCGCAGCTGTTCTGCCTGACAGCGTGCTTGCTCTTCTTGGCGGCGCGCTTGATCTTCTTTCAGCTCCCGCAGCTGTTCTGCCATCATTTGCTGCAGCTGTAGCAGAAGATCCACCTGCACAGGCTTGGCTTCTGCATCGCTGGTTTGAGCTGCAGCACCCTCTTCTCTCACACGCTGCGCTTCTGACATAGCACGGGTACTCACTCCTCTTACGTCCTGCGGCACTAGCGGCATTTTTCTCCAATCCCACTTCTGACACCAAATGTTACGTGCCTGACGTCACGTTCCTAACTATGCGGGCTTGGGTTACGGGATTGGATGAAATTAAACACTAATACCGGTTTTCAGACTTTCTATTGCACTTAAGTGACAGCGTCCACGGATACGGATAAGTTATCGGCGTTCCTCTCCAGCAGAGTCCGGCCGACTGACACAACTTTGCCGTTCACTGTTCACGCTGACTTAACTCACTTAACTGACTGCACTTCACTATTTCACTGTACTTCACTATTTCACTCACTTTTCTTCTTTTCACTTCTTCCTTTTCTTCCGAATCGCTTTGGACTTAGAACTCAACTGCCAGCGGTGAGCCGCAGTTCCGCTTATATACCCCTGGTCAGGTTCTAGAACATTCAATTTCGTTATTCTTTTTGATCGTCATGCCTCCAGAACCTTCCAATAATTTCGTTATTCATTTTTATTTATTCTCCTTCTCGCTCCTTTATTTTTCATTACTTTCACTCAAATATTCCAGAAAGTTCGACAAAACTTCCATCAACTAAAAAACTTCATGTTTACGGCGGGTCTCGAACTCGGGGTCTCTGTGGTGTAATCCACACGCCTTACCGATTACACCAACTCGTGTTGACAATTCACGACGAAATTTACAATCTCTAGGCAACGTTTGACAACCATCCATTGACGTCATGATGTCAAAGAGTTTTCTGTCACAATTGAAATACTTTTTTTCCTTTTTTTGCTTGACTTTCAAAAGTGCCTAATGTGGTCTAATTGAAATAAATGATTTTGATTTTTTTACTTTTTGTCAAAGTTGTATTGAAAAGTCGCTATAATTTATTTTCAACCAAGGGAACCACCTTATTCTGAAAGTACAATTCGTCCAGATCAACAATGAGGCAGACGAAGAATTATTTATAGAATATGATGCAAAAACATTCAGATAAAAGTGAAAATAACAAAACAACTTGTTCATAATTTCTTAGTAATAATTCATTATATTCGGCGTTCGTATGTAATGTGATAGATAAGATGTGATCCTTACAAAGAAACCTATTTTTATAATATGAAACAAAGAACAGCCGCGCTATCGCATCTGTGTGCGATATACTCGAAAACTACTGGACGAGTTTTTATTCAATATCGATATCCCGGTTGATACAGATTTTTTTAAAGTTTCAAGTGCAGCGAGTGCGTATGCGGATGAAAAAGTTAATACTAGTAATAGTAATAGGGGATTGTCCTTGGGTGCATTTCCAATGTGCATACAAGGATAGTTGCCGGTTTGTATCCTCTAAAGGGCCTCTGCGCAGTTGGTTTAGGCGCCGTACACCAAGATCATATTCTGTTTTGAGAGATTAGCAACATCAAATATCTTCTGTCGCCCAGGCTGGGGGCAGATTATAGCGCTTGCCCCGCAATTATTGTCTATGGCTGTGTAGGTACTGTCTCTTAAAGGCTCAAATGACCCCGACCCTGTGGTACCGTAATTGATTTTTTATAAATCGTAGTAAAAATAAAATCATTTCTTCTGATGTTCCCCTATATTATGTATGAAAGTAGGCCATTATCCCTTTTATTAGCAATAACTGGTTTTATGGCACGCCGTTTTACGTCATAGGGGGAAGTGGAGGGGAGGGGAGGGTCCTGGAAGAAGAAGGGTCGTATTTTATAGCTTTCTATTTATACCATGTTAGTAATAGGTTTCAATTAAGTGAATTAATGTGCGGTTACACACACTTCAATGAATGTGTTTAATATTGACAACTAGTCAAAATTTTACTTTCCGGTAGGCAAATTAAATATTTATATTAAAATGTCAAACTTAACTTCTCTTTGAATTTTGTGTTAAACTTTATGTTTTTGAGTCATATGGCCATGTTAGTCAATGACAATTTTTGAGCCAAATGGCAATTCGCTACCTTGTTTAGAAAATGAATATTTAACTCAGTTATTCTGGACTACAAAAAGTAAAAAATCCTCAGTAACGTACTATATAACGAATAAGAAAAACCCATAGCACATAAAGAAAAAAGTATTCTTGTACCAATAATATCTTATAAGTATATCTATGTCCCAAAAAATAAAGAAATAACAACCGTCTAGCTAGCCCAACAGGACCTTAAAAGCGTACATTGACCCCAAAAGAAAGATAGTTCTCAAAGAAAAACACCAAATATTTTGGCAGACTAGTTCTTCATGAACTTGAACATTTCACGATCGAATAAACTTTGTTATTATTGCCCAAGTTCCATGATATTTCTGCGGCAAACTGCCAAATGTTTTCGCTACTGTCTACATTACAAAGGTCGCTAAAGTTTCTTGGCCTTGATCGGTATGTAAGTTGCCAAGTTTAAGTTTATATGTACTTAGGTAATAGGTAATTCGTTATTATAATCTTTGGAAACATTAAGGCTCCAATTCAAAGAAGATACTAGCCCTATCTCGTATACACATCATCAGCATAAAAAATCTAGCAAAATCCTCTTCTCACACGATAAAGGTTTGAGCATTAATCACCACGCTTCCTCAAGACGGATTTGCGATTTCATATTCATAATAATTATTACAAGCATGATTCACCCACACTTAAACGTATATAGTTTTTTTGAAAATCATGAAATGACTTGAATCTCGCCCAGGTTATGGCGAAAGGGAGTGTCAGACTCTTACTGACTAAAAACACCCCCGTTCCTTCACCTGCTTTAGGCCGAGGTTGCGGTGACTTATTACGCTTGCCCCGCGACCCTAGCTAGGCATTGACCGCGTTGGATCCCATCTGTGGTAGTCAAAGAACCAATAGACTATTTCTTTACGACGAGCGGCAAATTTTATACTGCACATCGTAATATTGGAAAAGGCATTATTAATATTGCAAATTGTACTTTTTCTTTTTTGGAAATAAACTAAAACTTATTGATCACTTTTCTGACTGTTTTGATTCAGGTGTTCAGTGTGCGATGCCCTGCTATCGACGTGGTACTTCGAGAAGGCGGGCCTGTTGTTTTGTCAGGACGACTATTGGGCCCGGTATGGGGAGAGCTGCCAGCAATGTGCACAGGTACTTGTGTTTTTATAGGATACGTGGTCAAACGAGCAGGCGGATCACCTAATGGCAAAAAATCTGCGCCGCTCATGGTGTAACCTTTGATGGTGTTATGAGTTTGGCAACCAGACTCAGACGGCACAACAGAACGCAGACGTTGTGTTACGCTGGTTTTCTATAAGACCTTAGTATCACTCCGCTTTAGCCGGTTATAATTAACTGACTTTTTTGCACAAACTCTACTTACAATACTTGTGATATTATTATGAAGTAAATTTATTTTTGCGGGAATAAATTCATCAATCAACACGGTGAAGGAAAACCTCGTGAAGAAAACTGGAGTTATAATTTCTAATTATAAGTTTGAAATCGCCAATCCGCCTTGAGCGAGCGTGGTGATTAATGCTCAAATATTCTCCGTGTCTTGTGCCTTTCCTCAACAGCGGGTACTTATAGGCTGATGATAATGAGATTAATCAAATGACTTCTCCCGCCTAGGGTGGTGTGAGAGGGTCGGTCAGACTCTTATTGACGAAAACTCCGTTCGTTCTTCTGCTTCAAGCAAGGCTCCAGTATATAATTTTGTATTAAATGCTGTGTGATAGGTGATAACGGGTCCGGTGATGGCGGCAGGCGAGCACCGCTTTCACCCGGAGTGCTTCATGTGCGTGGCCTGCGGATCTCACATCGAGGACGGGGAGCCCTATGCGCTACTCGAGCGCTCCAACTTATACTGGTCAGTTCATAATGTCATATGTTCATGTCTTCTGAATAATCTACTGTGTGATCTGAAATTTGTTAACTTTTTGCCATTTGATTGTCGAACAAAGTTTTTAGCATATTTTGAATTTGATTTATTACTAGCTATTTACGCGCGGTTTCACCCGCTGCTCGGCTTTTACGGATCGTAGCCATAGCCTATAGCACTTGAGAATACTGTAGCTATCTATCAGCGAAAGAATTTTGTAAATCCGACCAGCGTTTCCGAAGATTACAAAACCACATACAAACTTACAAATACAAATTTTACCTGATTATAATATTAGTATAAATTCGAAAATCTCAGCTCAAAACCTTTTCTAAACCCAGTAAAGTGACTTAATATAAACGAATATTATAAAGCTGAAAAGTTTGTTTGTTTGGACGCGTTAATCTCAGGAACTACTGGTTCGAATTGAAACACCATTAGACCATTGATTGAGGAAGGCTTTAGGCTGTAAAAGAACACGCTTCAATATGTAGGAGCCGAGCACCGGGTGAAACCGCGGGACAGTAACTAGTGAAGTTATAATAACATTATTCTTGATGTTGTTTGTAGTGGTGCTTGCTACGGTACCACGGTGCGGTCGGTGTCCCACTCCATCCGTGTGGTGGAGGTACCTCCCTCCTCTGTCAAGGTCACACACACCCCGCCCGCCACTATCACTGTCAAAGAGTAAGTATTTTAAACAATGATTATGTTACATATTATCATCTAATGCTAAGAGCTAATGGTAACTTTTCATTCGTAACGATATTAATAACAACATAACATTGAAAAGAATACAATTTTTATCATAAATGTGTTTGATAATGTAAATTTTAACTCTGAATATACATTCAAATTTATATGCGCAAACAGTTATACCTAATAAAATTGCGCAACGGTGTAACGAAAATTTTGCCCATTTGATTGCGCAACATAAATCTACATGCGCAAAATAAATCCACTTGCGCAATTTTTTTCGATTGTCTGTATATCTGTGGTGTATGAATGAGGGATATATTTAAGGACCCGATTTTAGTGCTAAATAAAACAACTTTTTTTCTAACACCAATATGGAAAATCAAAAATGTTACTTCTCCATGCAAAACGATCAATCAGCTGTTGCGTTTTGTATGAGGAAATAAATTTATTTTTGAGTTTTCAATATTGGTCCCATGGAAAAAGTTATTGTAATTGAGCACAGAAATTGCCTCCTTGGATATAATAGTTCCTTAATTTTGTATACATGCCTATTATTGGTGTTAACTGCCCCTAAACGACGAAGTTTTTTTGCCCATTCTTCTCCATTCGTGTCTACAATTTGGAACGAGCACCTAGCTTCACTGAAGAACAGACTGACAGACTTTTCAAAAGTACCTACTTATGGTTTAGTTGGTTTAAATGATTTTGACTTAGACTTTGACCTAATTATTGCACTAACTGGGAACTAACCCGCTAGCGGGCGATGCGGCGGCAAGCTGTCGGCGGCCGCGCGAGCCTTGCTGCGCGCTGTACTCTCCGTCTGCATACAACTTACATGTCATAGGTACTCATGTCAATGGCGCTTCATTCTTGCCTAGAGCATGGCTTCAATAACGTTATCGTATTTTAAATTTAATCTTTTGTTAGAGTTAAGTCTTGTGTTAGAGTTCACTTTTGATTACGTAGATGGCGATGACAGTGTAGATCCATCCACACAATGAACATGGATTTGAATAAAAGCTTATGATGCTTTGTGTTAGAGTTTAATTTCCTATGTAGTTAGCATGGTTGAGTTTTTGGCTTTAAATAATAATTGTGTTGTATGGTTGTTTTGTTTTAGATACTTTTCTTCTTCTTTATCTATAAGCGAAGTTTTTGTTTGTGATAAAATAAAGTTTATGGTTTTAAAAATTTGAAATACCATTTTGATTAGCATTACCTCACTCGAATTCTTATTAAATTTGGCTTAAATACACATCTGGATAACGCGAGCAAAGCCGTGAGGAAGAGAGAGAGAGAGAGAGAGAGAGAGAGAGAGAGAGAGAGAGAGAGAGAGAGAGAGAGAGAGAGAGAGAGAGAGAGAGAGAGAGAGAGAGAGAGAGAGAGAGAGAGAGAGAGAGAGAGAGAGAAAGAGAGAGAGAGAGAGAGATATGCCGCGCAGCTTACAATAGCTTATCGTACCAAAAAGTGTAGTTACAACCTTTCGTCTTAATTTTTATCGTCTAGCGCAAACGCAACGCACGATAAGTTACTTCGATTCAATAATACACCTAAAACCTATATAGGTAGTACAGAACATGACTGACTCACTGTGATTGTGTTTTATTTATAGAATTTTGTCGCCACAGTTTATTTTGCTCTTCGTTTGATTTACCAGTTTTATTACTACTTACATATAATGATTGCACGGTTGACGCCGTGGCTGGGCAACTGGCTGCCGTGCGACGTGTCGGGATTTCGATTCCCGCATGATGTGTATGTGCAATTGTATGTTTGTAACCGCTTCAGCCGGGGTTGCGGGGTAAGCGCAATGAGGTACCGCGACCTCGGCACAGAGCAGGAGAAGGAACAGGGGGGTTTTTAGTCAGTAAGAGTCTGACACTCCCTCCTGCCCGGCCCTGGGCGGGAGAAGTCATTTGATGATTTTCCCCTCACAAAAAAAAAAACCCTCTACACAAAGTTAAAAAAAAATGATTGTATCCCTGGCTTACTCAAAATATATGTTGCTATAACATACACAGTGGAGCAATTTACTATCAGAATTGCACCCCTGCGAAGCCGGGGCGGGTCGTTAAGTCGCTCTTCTTACCCTGTCTGTATTTATGCTCAGATCTTTAAAACTACGTGACAGATTTGGTTAGTGTTCATTTAATAGATAGAATAACTGAAGTGCAACTTTAAAGTGTTAAATTTATTAATGGTAATGTCCTATCACTCCCTCTCGCTCCACCTAGAGAGAAGTCACCGGAAGACCCCCCTCAGAAACCCCCATTCATTGACTCCCTTCAAAAAAATCTGCATTCATAATATATGATGTCAGCATTCTCCCTTCACTATGACGTTATAATTGAGTAGTTTCCTGGGTCAAAAATAAATTAATCCGACTTTACTTAACTACCAAACTATACTTTTATTCATCGATCGATGGATATACTAAATTTTAGATATTTTTAAGCTATTTTTTAAGAAATAAGTAAGGTATTTGATGCAAAAATACTATGATTTCATAACTCAGTGTTTCTTACAAATTTCATAGAAAAGTATCATTTTTGACTTTTGAATAAAAGTATTGAATTTGACTAGTTGGCAACTACCTTATTGTATAATTTATTAATGTTCATCAGGAATAACACTGAGTTATGACGTCATAGTATTTTTGCATCAAATAGTTTACTTATATCTTAAAAATTTGATAAAAATATCTAAAATTTAGTGTATCCATTGATCGATGAATAAAAATATAGTTATTTACTGTCAATATTTATATATATATTGTCAATATTTTATTGTATTGAAACATCTAATTTATTTTTGACCTAGGAAACTACCCAATTGTAATGTCTCGTGATTTCCTTTCGCTCAACCTAGAGAAGTCATTGGAAGATCCTCCATTCCCCTCCCTCCTCGAAAAAACCTGCATTCAAAACATGATGTCAGCATTCTCCCTTCACTATGACGTTATTATTACTAATACAATAAGGAATATTTTAACAGTCGGGTGGTGACCGGATAATTTGTGCATATAGTTAATATATATTAGTTTATACATTTTACTCAGATTGCTAAATTGAATTCATTCTTATCACATTATTATTAGTCATCATTGTAATGTGTCTCTTTACTTGTAGTCCAACTATACCTAAATGTGTTGTGTGTGTTTTTCTAAAATTCTCTGTAATTTTGTGCAATATAACGTTGTATAAAGATATTTGTGCATATTGTGATGAACGTGCCAAAAAAGTTTTATCATACTCATAAAGTGCAGTCGTTTGGGAGTTTTTAGCGAACAGAAATATTATTTTTTGTGTGTAAAAAGTCTTGTTTCAATATGATGGCGGAGAGTATAAAGTAAATTAGTGCTTCGTAGTGTTTAGTTTAAGATGGCTTTTAATTTATTATTATTATTTTTTTGTTTATAGAAGTTGTTTTTGTGAGTTTAGCAAGCTAAACTTATTACTACTTATTCTGTGTTTGTGTGCAGTAGTTGTATCAACGCATGCTCTACCGAACATTTATATTGATTTATTTTTAATATATTATATTAGATTGTCTATAAAGAAAACTATTCCATTACAATAATTGTTGTGCTTATGATTGATTATATGTATAAACAATTGTATCGTCGTTTATATAACTTAATATCTTCCACCGATTTAGGTGGTTAACTAAAGGTAAACAATCTTGGCATCTCTTTTTATAAAAGAGGTCGTATAAAATATATACTAATTAATATTATATTTAAATTTTGTTTATTTGCTACATAGATTTAGGTATTAGTATAGATACCTTAAACATTTTTACATACAGTTTTTACACAATTTTCATATAATCCTGCATAGTGTATATCGCTCAGGAACATTGTAGCTATCTGATCTGAACGAATTTTAGTAATCCTACTAGCGGTTCCAAATATTACCCAGTACATAGAAACTTACAAATTTTACCTCTTTGTAATATTATAAATGAAACAATAAATGCCTTAACACAAATTAGTGTTAACGATAAACTTGATATAACAGATTTTAGATCTTTTTTTTATATTTCAGAATCGACTCGTCATGTGGCGTGTTGACGTTACACATTGGCGACAGGATCCTCGAGATTAACGGCACTCCTGTGAGGAATAGGCCTCTGGATGAAATCGAGAGGGCGTTAGGACGACCAGACACCGTTATTCAGGTATGAAAAATGGTAATGAAAAAGAGAAGAGTAGAGACGACTACAAGAAGTAACCAATCCCCAATTGGCCCAATCCTTCCCTTTCCCAATCCCTCCCCAGTTCCTAAATCTCCAAATCCCTAATCCCTAAAAGGTCGGCAACGCACTCGTATCTCCTTCGTTACGGGTGTCCATGGGCGGCGCTGATTGCTTACCATCAGGTAATCCGTATGCTCGTTTGCCGACATATTACATAAAAAAAAAGTACAGAAGTCCTTAATTGGCAGAACTGCAGATACGAGGGGCGTTCAATGTATTCTCGGTATAGACATGAATGAAAACTCGGAAAATTTTGGAAAAATTCTATTTTTTAATGTAGTCCCCTAGACCCTCAATACATTTGTTAGATCGAGGAATTAGCTTCTTTAAGACTTGTAAAAAATATTCTTCTGGCTTCTCCTCAAAATGGGTATTAATTGCTACCTTAAGTTCATCATCGTCGGAAAATCGCTTTCCACGAAGATCTTTCTTCAAATTCGGGAATAGGTAGTAATCACTGGGGGCCAAGTCTGGACTGTACGGAAGATGATTAATTTCTTCGAAGCCACAGTCCCGTACAGCAGCCTTCGCCACGCGGGCCGTGTGAACCGGCGCGTTGTCATGAAGCAGCAACACCCCCGCTGTGAGATTTCCTCGCCTCTTTTCTTTAATTGCTTCCCTTAAATTACGCAAAGTGGTTGCGTATGATGCTGCTGTGATGCTTTCACCTTTTTTTGTGTATTCTATTAATAAAATACCTTTAGAATCCCAAAAAACCGTGGCCATTATTTTTCCGGTGGAAGTGGTGACTTTGAACTTCTTCGGAGGCTGTGCACCCTTTTTAACCCACTGCATGGACTCCTGTTTACTCTCAGGGTCATAGTGATGAACCCACGTCTCATCTCCAGTAACCAGCCGGTCGAAAATACTCGATGGATCTTCTCCACAGAGCTCTAAAAACTCCTTACAGCACTCGACTCGCACTTGTTTCTGAGGCGCGGTGAGCATTCTCGGCACCCATCTTGCACTGACCTTTGAGAGATTAAGATGATCATGAAGGATTGCATGTATGGTACCCACAGATAGGTTAATCATCTCTGCTAACATCCCGATTCTTATTCTGGTATCTTCAAGTACCAATTTCTCCACTTTTTTAACATTTTCTTCAGTGAGGGCGCTTACGGGCCCACCCGAGCGAGGGTCGTCTTCAATGCTCTCTCTGCCTCTTTTAAATTCACTTAACCACTTTTGAACGGTGGACAACGACGGGGCAGAGTCTTGGTAAACAGCAACCATCTCTTCGTGAATGGTTTTTTGACTTTTTCCCTGCTTAGTGAGGAACTTTATAACAGCGCGATGCTCGATTTTCTTAATCATTGTAGCGTCAGACATTCTGATCGTCTTTCACTGCAGATAATTAGAAAACTAATGAACGTAAATAAGTTAAATTTTATATTTATACCCTCAGATAGTGTCATTAGTAAATGAGATAATTAGATTACCCACATTATTAGCAAATCACCCCGATACCGAGAATACATTGAACGCCCCTCGTAATACTGTAGCTTTTTATGAGTGATGTTATAAGTCACATTTAATACGCCATAAACTTAAAACCATACATATGACACAATTGTAGATTCGTAATGAGGCGCCTCTGCCTAGAGCAGGAGAAGGAACGGGGTTTTTTTTAAGTTAGTCAGAGTCTGGAACATCTGCTCGCCTCACCCTGGGCGGCAGAAAACATTTGATGATATTCCCCTGACAAAAAAAAAGTATTACTAAAAATGACAAAAATCTAATAACATTTCCCGGGAATCGGACCCGGAAGTGAACCTTATCGTGCTTAGAACCACTCGACAATGATGCAGTGTTAAGACGTCAAAAATTGGGTAGTTTCCTAGGTCAAAAATAAATTATTATTTTTACTTTCCAATATAATGAGCAATTAAAATGTAATCATACATTCATTGATCTGACGACATACTTCATTCTAGATTTTTTTGTTGTTTAGTTTATAAAAATAATTACGTTGTTTTACTTAAAAACATTATGACGTCGTATGTTGCTATCTCATACAAAATTCATAGAAAAGTATAGTTTTTGACATTTCAATAGTTTTTTTTTAAAGATAGGAAAAAGATTCTTTGTAATACTTTTGTAAAAGAAAAAACGTTGACTTACACTAAGATTTTGGAAACTACCGAATCCTCGTATTCCTTTTAAACATGACAAAACTATCTTAATAACATAATAATTAGTTATTTTTTGAATTACAGCTCACAATAGAACAGACGGCAGACAAAAACACAAAACGCACACAAACAAACAAACAGACACGGTCACAAACGGACGAGAACAAAACACATGACAGACAAACTGACAAGAAAACACACACCAAAGAAGACTGCAAGCAAAGACAATCCATAGAAGTAGAGAAAAAAGAAGAAGGAAAGAAGGAAAGGTTGTTTAAAAGGAAAGGGGGGGAGGATGCGGGGAGATGGGTGAACAAGAGGAGGCAAACCCCTTCGTCCCCCCTACTGGGGGATAAGGAGAAGAGTAGCAGTATGTCCAAGCTGCTAGATGCGTAAGTATAGCTTTTAAATAGAGATGACTATTCTTAGGCATTGAGTAGATATAGTATAGTGCTCCTACTTTGTATTGTAACTTGGTATACAGAATGATGATAATAATAATAAGCTATTGTTACATATTGTTTTTTGTTTAATGTGGTAGCATGGCTAATGATCATACTTAATCCGTATGGATGCAAAGTGTGCCAGTCAGTCAGTCAAAATAATTTATTCTAACTTAAATTGATACTTTTGAAACGTCAAAATAGAATAGTCGCCTTTAGTAATCTGTTCGTCAGTGAAGCTAGGTGCTCATTCCAAAATTGTAGATTTGAATGGAGAAGATCAAGCAGGACCGGAGGAGTTATGAGTGCGTGAGTGCGAGTGCTCATCCACACAGCGAGACACACCGCTCACACGCTGGTTTTCTGTAAGGCCGTCGTATGAGGCCGTTGGCTGGTTTTAAATGACATCGAGATTCTTTGATAGCACTTTATCCGATCTAAACGCCAATCCTTTGATCGGAGCCTTTACATTAGACATTTTTATTATGTATTATATTTCCTTATTCAGTTAGTTTTGGAATAAAAGTAATTAAACAAGAGAGAGAAATTGAGAAAAGATAAAGTATTGAGAGAGTTTATTAAGTCAGAGGGAAACACAATCGATACCAAAAAGCCTTTAACCCTGTGCACTGAGATACAAGATCCTTTAATAATTAGCATTTAATTACGTTATCCCCCAGTGTGGACGGAGATGAATCGAGTGGTGTGCTAAATGACCTCGCCAGGGCGCGGTCCTTCCGTGCGGAGCCCGAGCCCGGGCAGAAAGTGTTCCGGGCCAGCGATTTACTACAGGTCAGTGAAATAACTATCAACGAAAACATATTTTTGGGCATGCCATTTGCTCTAATTCGTTAAGGCGCCCGCTTCTTATGCATGAAGGTGCTGGTTAGAAACCTGGCAAATACCAACGTGACTTATTTCGAGTTATATGTACTTTCTATGATTATTTAAACACCAGTTCCATACGGTGAGAGAAAACATTTAATTACAAGTTTGTAATTGCCAATCCGCCTTGACGTTTGGCAATCACCAATTGGCACGAAATTTATTTTTAAAATAGCTGACCTAGCAAACTCTGTACCGCCTCAAATATAAATATGTTCTTACCTTTTAAACCTTCCCTGGACTTTAACGAATATTTTAAGACCAAAATAACCCAAAACGGACCAGCCGTTCTCGAGTTTTAGCGACACTAACAAACATCAATGTTTTTTACAGTAGTATTTTTATATTTTGTCAACGGGAGCAGTTAGAAACGATATACCTACACAAAGTATTATTATTATATTCACGAAAAATTTCGCCATTACATATTGAAACTTCGAATAGGTTATATTCTACATGATGAACTTTTTTTTTAAATGCTATTCTTCCTGTAGGGTGAGCTATTAGGCTCTGGTTTCTTCGGCGAGGTGTACAAGGTGACCCACCGCGACACCAACGAGGTCATGGTGCTGAAGCAACTCTACCGGGTCGACGAGGACGCGCAGAGGAACTTCCTCAAGGAGGTACTGCTTTTTTCTTACTCCTAACTCCTCAAGTATAAGCTGACTGAAAATTTAACAGTCCATTCGAATTGGACATGTCTGCCATGCCAACCCTACGTAGTAAGTTTTACTACTTTTTGGTAATTTTCTTTTTTTCTCTCTCTATTTTTAAACTCCGACGTAAGGGGTGTTATAAGTCTATCTGTCTGTCTGGCTGTGAATCTGTCTGTGGCATCTTAGATCGCAAATGAATGATCCGATTTGAATGCGGTTTGTTTTGGTTTCAAAGGTATATGAGTAGAGAGTGTTCTGAGCTATGTTTGGTGGAAATCTGTTCAGGTCTTCAAGGTCGTTTGTGTGATGAATTTTCCACACTCAATTTACTTGCAAGTTTTTTTGCTTTTGATAGGCTTTAACATTTTTAACCTTTTCCCATACAAATTGCGCACCGTTTTTGGGTGGAAGTGTTTGGAACCTAACTAAAGGTATTTAACTGAAGTGGATTGAAAACACCTAATACATATATTGGCTCAATGAACAGTACAAATGTTGGAAAACTAAGGCAGGTATGTCCGAAGATGGAATGCGATGAGTGACTTGCCCCTTCCTCCCCCCCCCCCCCCTTTTTATCCCTTCCCACCTCCAGCGCTGAGCCACGCCTTTTGTGCGTAAATAAGAGGGTTTTTTTTTATTTTTAATTAACATGTTAAGCGCCATGGGGGTCACCGGTGACCTCCGTTAGCGGAGGATTTGCCTTCAACAGTTTTCTGTCGGCATTCAAAGGCTTAATATTGTTATTTATGTAGTGATGTCGTGTCGCAGGTGGCAGTGCTCCGTTCGCTGAAGCACCGCAACGTGCTTCGGTTCGTGGGTGTACTCTACAAGGACAAGCGACTCCATCTCGTCACCGAGTACGTGCCGGGGGGGACTCTGTACCAGCTACTGCAGGTAGCGACACTCACGACATCATGTGACTTCAGATCAGATATAATTAATTCAAGATACGACTTTCTCGCGTGAAAATACTACTAGTGTGTACATGTGTTTCGCCGTGTGAGTGGTTACCGGAGGCCCAATCCTTCCCCGCCCCCAATCCCTCTCAATCCCTAAATCTCAAATCCCTAATCTCTAAATCTCAAATCTCTAATCCCTAAACCCTAAAAGGTCGGCAACGCACTCGTAACTCCTCCGTTGCGAGTGTCCATGGGCGGCGCTGATTGCTTACCATCAGGTAATCCGTCTGCTCGTTTGCCGACCTATTACATAAAAAAAAATAGTTTTTTTATGTGATACCCTGTAGCAAAGGATCAGTCGGATTACCTGATGGTAAGCAAATGTTGGCATAATCAAGGATTCGAAGATTGGGCCACCGTTAACGCCACTTACGCAGCGAAGTCTGTTGTTTCACGCCAATTTTCTTATAGGCCGTGGTATCTCTCGAGTCGAGCCGGCCTATTCATATCGAAGCATGGCTCTCCTATAGACTGTACCTATGTATATTCGGTTGGTGCGGTGGCTGGGCAACTGACTGCCGCGTAACGTGTCTTGGACTCGATGCCCGTACGGAACAATTATTTGTGTGATCTACAAATTGTTGTCCCGGGTCTGAGTGTGATGTGTAGATGAAATTGTATGTTTTTTAACGTGATAGTTCGACAAACGAGTATGTTTGTAAACGCATACACAGGAGAGACACTTATATGGGGAAACGTTTTAACCGAAATAATAATAATATAACACTTTATTCTCTATATAATGTTACAGGACAGTACGGTCCCCCTGAGCTGGGAGGTCCGGGCGCGGCTGGCGCGGGACGTGGCGGCGGGGCTCGGGTACTTACATCGCAGGAACGTCATACACAGGGATCTCAACTCACACAACTGTCTCGTGCGGGAGGTAACGTATACACATACATACATCATCATCATCATCATCAGCCTATAAGTGCTGAGCAACGACCTCTTCAAGGCAAAGATAGTAGCCAGATTGGCGATTTCAAACTTATAATTAAAAATTTAAAGTCAAGCTTCACTATAGTCAGTAGTGTGTAGTGGATACACGGGGCCTATTAGGGCTGTGTGTAGCTAGGGTCGGGGGGCAAGCGCAATGAGGCAGGCCTCGGCCTAGAGCAGGAGAATGAATGGGGTGTTTTGTCAGTAACACACTCTTTCTTTACTTATTCTCACAAAAAAGGTTTCTTCACGATCTTTTTCTTCACCGTATGTCAGTGGTGTCTTAATAATCGGCAAAAAATCACAAAAAAGGGGTCTTCGATAAATTTTCAAACTGCTATTTTCAATCCGCTTGGAAGTTAGGGCAGCTGCTTTTGTGCAAAGAGAGAATAATGAAGGTGTACCTAAGAGCGATGATGGCTAGATAAGCATACAGTTGCGTTCCCCGGCAGGACAAGACGGTGATAGTGGCAGACTTTGGTCTGGCTCGCGTGGTCCAGCGCGCCGCATCCTCCACCTCCACGCTGCGCCGCAAGCGGTACACGGTAACTATACCTACGACATACTTCGTTTTGTTACTGGCGACCCACGATCACGCGCCATGTTCGATACGATAAATTACCTGATGGTAAGCACTCACCACCGCCCTTAGGTGCACTCGTAACTCCTCTATTGCAACAATAGAGGAATTACGAGTGCATTGCCGACCTTTTGGGGATTACGGATTTGGAGATTTAGGGATTGGGCAGGGTTTGGGGGATTGGGCCTCCGGCAACCTTAACTCACACGGCGAAACACAACCTAATTGTTGCTTCGAGCCAGTTTTCTGCGAGGCCGTGGTATCACTCCGGTCAAGCCGGCCAATTCGCACTGCAGCATGGCTCTCTCACACTTAGATATATCAACTTTATACAGATTGTATAAATGGAAATCCTTACTAAAAACACATCTAGATAAGCGGAATTAAAACGAATTCTAGGTATTTTTGCCTGAAATATCAGTTCAAAAATATATTTTATTATTTTTTCCGATTTGTACCAAATTAATTAATAATGTACACGCAACAAGAATACATGTAAGAACCTCCATTAAATTAAATCAAAAACTATTTCCTTCATAAAGATATAAGTTTTATCAAGGACGCAATTGAAGTGAAAATAGATTATTTACTTGTGTTATAATAATGTTACTTCTCCTAGGTGGTAGGCAACCCATACTGGATGGCCCCGGAGATGATGAACGGGAACGTGTATGATGAGAAAGTAGACGTCTTCTCCTTCGGCATCATACTCTGCGAGGTAAGTAACTCATTAAAGTTTTATATTTAGTACAATGTGGCTCACATTCTACTAAATAATTAAGCCAACGTTAGCCCGAGCGTACGGCGCGTAGCGTTCCGCGCGCTTGAAGAGCCAATAGACCACCACAGACGGGGCCCTATAGGGCTTATGTCCAGCCGGGGTTGCGGGGTAAGCGCAATGAGGCACCGCGACCTCGGCCCAGGGCAGGAGAAGGAACGGGGGGTTTTTAGTCAGAAAGAATCTGACACTTCCTCCCGCCCGGCCCTGGGCGGAAGAAGTCATTTGATGATTTTCCCCCCACAAAAAAACAACATAGGGGGATTTGCTCCAGTGCCTTAGATGCGTTTACAAATACACAGATTCACATAAACATCACATCTAGACACCGAACAAATAATGTACCGCGGCCTCGACCTGGGCCGGAAAGGGAACCCCCTCTCTCCCCACCTAGGGCGGATATGATCGATGGTTCTCCCCTCCCAAAAAATTACTAAAACTTATACTAACTAATCTATTCCTATATATTTTTTTATTTAATTCATATCTTAAGTCTTTTTCGTTTCTCCCCAGATAATTGGTCGGGTGTCAGCAGACCCGGACTTCCTGCCCCGTCGGTCGGACTTCGGCCTCAACGAGCCGCTGTTCATTGAGAAGTTCTGTCGCGCCTCCCACTGCCCCGAAGCATTCTATCGGATCGCGTTCCTTGCTTGTCATCTAGACCCCGATATAAGGTACTGTTTTGTTTTTATACCGTAGGTCGGCAAATGTGTGGATGAATTACCTGGTAGTAAGTAATTGAAGATCAACAAGTGCGTTTCCGGTCCTTTGGGAATGGTAAGGGGGGGGGGGGATTGCACTAGACCCGCAACCTCGGCTGAATATCAGCCCTTTTGCGAGTCAAGCACTGTAATGTATCGCTGCCCCATGTCTTTTTTGTTTTAATGAGTATCGCAGAGTTTTTTGTATGTTCTTTTTCATAAGAATCTACATTTCAAAACGCACTTGACTGATCGATGTTCAACTTTTAACGTTATCAAACCTATCTATAAGGATTAATAGAATTAAATGTTTTGTAATATCGTTGCAGGCCTCCATTCGAGCTGCTGGAGGAGTGGCTGGAGTGCCTGGAGTGCGAGCTGGGCGCGGGCGGGGCGCCGCCCCCCTCCCTGCTGCAGCGACTCGCCGACTACGCCCCCCACTGCGCCAAGCTCAGGTACTGTATAAACGACAAAATATCACCATTGGCTGGTTTCCTAGGTCAAAAATAAATTAATTCACCGTTTCAATACAATAAAATAAATATACTTTTATTCATCGACCTGTCGATACACAAATTTTTCGATGTCTTTTAGCTAATTTTTAAGAATTAGGTAAGCTATTTGATTGAAAAATACTATGACATCATAATTTAGAGTTTCATACAAAAGTATGTTTTTGATATTAAGATCAAAAAGTATTTAATTTGACTTTTGAGTTGGAAACTACCGTATAATTTATCTAACTGCGGCTTGCTTAGTCTATGAAGAAAAGCTATCTTTCACGGCATTAATAGTTAAACAAGAAAACTAATCAACGGATGAATGACTGATCATTGATGATGATAACTGATGCTAAGCAATTAACGCCCATGGACGCTCGCAACACTTGAGAATTTGGCAATGTGTAAATTATGAAATTTGGAAAGTCTATGATGCTACTTCATTGGTAACACGCTGTGATTCTTTCACGCTATTTGCCGTCTTTAGTCAAGCTGACCCATTCGTGCCAAGACACTCAAGACAAAGCAGAAGGCCTTGCTTTGGCGGTTGACGTCTGCCGGCTCATGATAATGATAATTATTATTATTATGTTTTCAGTAAGGACAGCTGTCAGCCGCTTAGTAAGGCGAAGAGTGGAGACCTCAGCATACCTGATGCGGGAGTACTCAAGGTAAGAACAAACACATTATCTATTTCTTAAAATCAATGTCACTTTTCGTTGTAAATTTATTACTGAAAAACGGGCTCACTAATGCAAACCAAATGTTTAGGCTTTTTGGTACTAGTAGTGGTTTACACAAAATCAGTAGAGCGTCTTCATTTATTACGTAAGCAAAGCTCGGACGAATAAACTTGTTTTAAAAAAAATTAAGCACTCAAAATATACCGTATAAAAGTAGCCACATTTTTTACATTTAAAAATTATGTTACTGCAGGATATATTTCAGCTGTGCCCTACTGGGTCCATTTTGAGTCTAACCCCTATAATGTACCACCTGTCATTTATCATATGGAATGCTAATAAAAAAATTGAATTTGAATTTAACACAAATCCAATATCTACAAACTAAAGTAATAATTGTTTTCCAGTCGCCGTCTACCGCGACCCTGTCGGTCCCGGAGCGCGGCTGGCGCCTGGGCAAGTGTGTGTCGGCGTCCCACATCGGGGCTCGGCCCCCGGCCGCCAGCGCAGCCCCCGCCCTCTGTCGCAGCCAGTACTCGCTGCACACCGCCGGGTACATCCTGCATGCCCAGGGGAACACCATCAACATTACCAAGGTAAACACCGCCGCCATTTTATCCCCGGATGTTGACAGAGGTACACATAATTCCACAGATTTTATGTACCCCTTTTTTCAGCTTTATATATTTATATAAATTAGTCTACGAGTTTAACTCCTAACTCCATTTCTCCAGGTTGACGACATAACCAAGTGGCTAGACCCGCCCCCCCTGAAGCGGACCCCCCCGGACCCCCACCTCGACCGCCTGCCGGACCACAAGTCCAGGAAGCTGGAGCCCACAAACCTGCCCGCCTTCCTGCGGAACCAGTCCGTCGAGGAACTAGACTCACAGTACAAGCTACACGTACACCCCCCACTGCCATTCTGCAGGCATATCAGCATCCCCAACAGTTCCCCTGTCCCCCTCGACAACGAGGACTCGGACTCCTCAGACGACGATGACCAAATCAGCACCTGGGAACGGAACGTCAAGATCTTCGACCAAATGGAGGTAGACCCCAAGAACGCTATCGCCAACCTCGTCAAGAAAGGAGAGAACTTACTCTCGAAGAAAGCGAGCTATGACGTCACCGACGTCGTGCTCAGAAACCCAGAGTGCATGACTCACGAGCGTAAGATACCCGAAGTAGACTGCAGGAGGTACAATATAGACTACCTCACTAAGAGCCCAATAATGGCGCAGGGCGTCAAGAACATATCTAAAGCGGTGGAGAAGGACAAGTCAGTAGAGAAAGAGAAACCGCAGGAGAAGTCAGGGTTCTTTCCCAAAAAACTGCTGTCACCAAAGTTCAGTAGACTGTTCAAACCGAACACTGCCGAGGTCGTTCGGAATAAGGATGTGGAAGACAAGGACAAATCCAGGAGCAAGTTCTTCGTACAAAGACCCGCGTCTCCCAGCAACATGGGCCGCTCACACCGGGTCAGACCTTCGGACACTGACAAACCGATGCTAAACAAAGATGTCCTAAAGTCCGACATCAAACTAGCCAGCATGGGCAAGCCGATGACTCCAATATTCCGACGACATTTGGGCGAGAAACCAGAGTTCGCGGACGGCAGGTTCAGCTACAGAGACCGAAGGTCGAAACCTAACGAAGACTCCAAGTTTATAGAGTTAGGACGAAATAGGATTAAGGCCCCGCTTAGTACACTAGAGGGCACGAAACTGACCCCATTGATACGTAGTTCCCATATAAATAATATTGCAGCGTTGACAACGGTGCCGGAGAAGAAGATTGTTGAGAAAAAGAAATGCGATGAGTTACCGAAGCGCAGGGAGCCTGGCATTTCTCGCAGTAACTACGTAAGTCTCGCTAATCTTAAGATCAATGGTAAAGGCAAAGATGTTGATGAGAAATGTAGACAGAGAGGCAACGAGGATTCCCCGGTCGAGCGAGTTATGTAGGTTTGGATTATTGAGATCCGGTGTCGAGTTATGGTGGTAATAACTTTTTTCAAGACCCCATTTGGACCTTGGGAAGGTATGATATTTAGTTTTTTTTTTATATTCTTTTCGTCTTTTAGATTCATTTAAAACATTACACATTTATTTGTTTCTTTTCTTACGCAATCAATTTCTTGTAACGTCACGGTCTAGCACATTTTCTATCGAAAGGTGGCGAAGCGACCCCCTGCTCTATAACTTTAATTTTTATTTGATGCGACAATATAAAAGACTCGTCTAATATTTTATCAAAATCTAACTGACAGGCTTAACAGTATGACTACCATGTATGTTGGCAACCCACTCTTAATACTACTGGTATTACAAGCGTACAATACAGTGTCAGTTTATCAACAGCTTCAGCACTTAGGAACATTGTAGCTATCTATCAGTGAAATAATTTTAGCAATCCGACCAGCGGTTCCAAAGATTACCCCCTACATACAAACTTACAAATTTTACTTATTTATAATATTAGTATAGATGACGTTTTCTGGTCGGCTATGCTCGTCATTAGCTAAATAGTCTATTTTTCGTTTGACGTCTATACGTATATAGCCGACCATAGCGGTCCAAAGGCCAATAAAAGTTATTACCACACCTCCAGCCTTGATGTCCGGCATTAACAAGAAGAATTCTTGCCTCCATTGTACTAGTTATACAGTTGTTATAATTGTTGAATTGTTGTACTTATGAATGCTTTTCTATACGATATTTGTAATCGCTTCGGAGTGCCGCGTTTTGACCGTTCAGCAGTTCAAGTAATTTTTTATTCAATTTTCAACTCTAATATTAAAATGTATTTAAGTTGAAAAATTAGTGGAGTAGGTCGATAGCCCTGCTGGTTTCTGTACTTGAATGATTCGATGTGTGAAGCCTGTTTAGAATTGGTATAACGATTGGAAACTGTCCGTTTTGGCGGTGCCTTCTAAAAGACTGCGTTCTATAGAAATTATTTTCTGGTAATATAAGCAAAATCATTAAAAAGAAACCAACATCAGGAAGACACGAATTAAATAAACACTTATCTTAGAATTATCATTAGAAATTGTTTTCAGGCACATTTCAAATACTTACACCCGGTTTCCGAAAGGCCGATCAATGTTAAAATCAATTTAATATCTTGTCAAGTCATCTGATTGGTTGACTGAATTATCAACAACCAATCAGATGACTTGACAAGAGATTTAACAGGAGATAAGTTAATTTTAGCGTTGACAAGCCTTTCAGAAACCGGGTGTACTTCTTGGTTTCGGACTTAATAAAAAAGTTTTTCCCTATGAAACAAAGAATGTATTTTTACCCGACTGCCAAAGAAGGAGGGTAATGTTTTTCGAGTGTATGTAAGTATGTATGTATGTCTGTTCCTTTGTGACCTCCTGTAGCCTAAACGGCTTGATGGATTTTGATGTATGAGGTATCGTTAGATTTGTCTTGATTACGGGAGTGTCATAGGATACATTTTATCCTAAAAGTCCCACGGGATAAAGACATAATAATATTTTTTCTAAATTTCCCTTTAAAAAAACAGCTAAAAAGTTATAAATAAAAAAATTATTATTAAAAAAACAAAATACCCGACTGCACACTAAAAAAAGAGTAAAACAAGCCCCACAATACAAATTTACTGAATATAATTTATAAATGTTGATGGAAAGCATCGCAGGCGGGGACCACCTTGACCGCCACCAACGAAAATTCTGCTAAATGGTGCACAACAGAAATGACTATAAATAAGCCTCTGTTGGTCCCCGCCTGCGATGCTTTCCATCAACATTTATAAATTATATTCAGTAAATTTGTATTGTGGGGCTTGTTTTACTCTTTTTTTAGTGTGCAGTCGGGTATTTTGTTTTTTTAATAATAATTTTTTTATCACATAAAAAATATCACTTTGCTCACATTATCAGATTTTTTTATTTAAAAAAGAAACAATTTTGTATTACACTATTAAAAGCTAATCCATTTGATATCCAAAGTATTTGTGTACCCACGCTTTTATATTCCATGACCACTTTATATTACGAGTATATAGGGAAGCTATTATAATATATTTATGTTTCTATAAAGTCAAAGTCAAAATTATTTATTCCAACTAAACCATAAATAGGTACTTTTGAAACGTTAAAATAGGAGAGCAGTCTGTCTGTCTGTTCGTCAGTGAAGCTAGGTGCTCATTCCAAATTGTAGATTCGAATGGAGAAGAACGAGCAAGAAACTCCATAATGTTTCATAGTAGTGCCGAAATTTATTTTAAGGATTTTTCCAATTTCGTATACTGTCCGTAATATCTTGCCTTATGATAATACATAGTAGGTACATAATTGGACGTGGTTACGCAAAAAGGAACCATCCCTTAAAGTGACACTTTTGAGATATTGAC
The DNA here is from genome assembly GCA_902829305.4 of Spodoptera exigua. Lineage (NCBI taxonomy): Eukaryota > Metazoa > Arthropoda > Insecta > Lepidoptera > Noctuidae > Spodoptera > Spodoptera exigua. The sequence goes on from LR824623.2 coordinate 1,108,465, forward strand.
GTTTAAAGTTTAAATCGTCTTCGCTCATTGATATTTTAGTTTGTGATTAGGATAAAGTGGATTGGATTCATTTTAAGTTTTAAGTTGTTGTCCGGTTTCAATTTCCTATAATTTATTTATAGTGATCCAAACAGCTTGATTTGTTTTTTGCGGAATTTAAATAAAAATCCGTCGTAGATGTTAGTTAGTACACATGAACCACAGGAATATTAAAAAAAGGCCAAACTACCATCATCATCATCATCATCATCAGCCTATAAGTGTCCACTGCTGAGCGAAGGCCTCTTCTCACACGGAGAAAGTTAGAGCATTAATCACCACGCTTGCTCAATGCGGGTTGGCGATTTCAAACTTATAATTAGAAATTATAAGTCCAGGTTTCCTCACGATGTTTACCTTCACCGTATGTCAGTGGTGTCTAAATAATCATAGAAAGTACAAATAACTCGAAAAAGTCACATTGGTACTTGCCAGGTTTCGAACCTACACCCTCATGCATGAGAAGCGGGCGCCTTAATCTCCGGGCCACCACCACATGTAAGCCATTCTTACCCAAACTATGGGTTGGTTCCTTTCCACGTAACTACGCCCAATTTTGCAATTTAAAAAATACAATTTATTATTATTGAAACTGTCCCTTGATTAAGATACAGAAGTGAAACTGCAAAGATTTTCGGTATAATATGTCAATTAGAGGTGATTATTGAATTTTCCTAATATATTTATTTATTAATGTATACACAATGATGTACTACAAAATATATGTGTATTTGTATTGCAATTTTAAAATAATTTTGCGAACTGTTTCCATAAATTACGTCTGAGTATGTGAGTAAGAAAGTAGTATATCTATTCTAGCAATACATGAAAATTATATATATCGATATATCGGTTTTACAAACACTTTGTAAAAAATTAAAATAAATTGCTCCAGGCGTTATTGAGTTATGCTCTTACCAACATATTTTGCGATCCATTAATGCTCTGTAAAAACGCTATTGAAAATTGGTGTTTAAGAATTAAACATTTTGTGTATACTACATTATAAAAGATAATCGATAAAATATAAAGAAATTTGGAAGAAGTGACAGAATGTTGAACTTTAAAGGAATATACAATGAATGATTGATCTATGATACTGTAAGCAAATGTTTGTTTACTGTTAAAAAGGATATTTTGCTTAGAATGGCAATAAAAGTGCGCGAGCGTACGGCGCGAAGCGTTCCGCGCGCGCCTCAAAGAGCCAATAGACCAACACAGACGGGGCCCTATAGGGCTGATGTTCAGCCGGGGTTGCGGGGTAAGCGCAATGAGGGACCGCGACCTCGGCCCAGAGCAGGAGAAGGAACAGGGGGGTTTCTAGTCAGTAAGAGTCTGACACTCCCTCCTGCCCGGCCCTGGGAAAGTACATAAATCCTTTCATTGACCATTTCGTTATTATGGATGACGATAACAAGGTTACAATCAGGCATAGAACAAAAATCTTGTGTGACGAAATTTATGGACAGTTCTAATCGATTGCTTCTACGAATTTACTACGTATATTGTACAGTATTTATGATATTGGACTCTATTCCCTATTCTATAAGGTGCTTTGTTAAATATGTTGCTAATCTGAAAACAAAGTTTTTAAATTTAAACTTTGTACTACAAATTTATTCTTGAATTGGATCAGTATTCGCTTAAACGTTCAGAGTTGAAATAAACTCTAGCTTCGGGTCTTAAGATTCAATTTGCAACGTAGTTAGCTTCACGCATTTGTTGAAAAGTTATACGGAAATATACACAAGTTATTTTCTACATATAGATATGTAGTAGTTATATTTGTAACGTTTTTATATTGTAGAAGAAATATTACGATTATTTGAATTTCTTAGAGAATAAAAAGGTTTTGTATTAAGAATTTTGAAGACAGACGGTGATAATTATTAATAATCTCAATGATATTTATTAATTTGATTTCCAGGTCGGGTAAAATATTGATTTGGAAATAATGTTCAATAGGTACTCACTTATTTCTCACTACATAGACTCTAAAATATATAATTTATCAATACCAAAATGTCCCAGTGAATTCTGTCCAAAAAGTCCTGTTATAAAAAAGTTTAATACATCAGATTTGACATATATGTTTATTATTGTTATACTTAATCTGTGCCATTAATTGCCAATATATGGAACTATCAATATTTGCAGTCTGGCAATACCTATAGTTGACAAAATTTATGCGGCTTACTCTCTGAAAGTATTCGAGTAAAAGAGGACTATTTTCAAATCACACCGGGGCTCTTACTTATAAGCGGTGTTCAGGAAAGTGTTTGAAACTAGTAAAGCTTTTTTAGAAAATTGAGTAAGTCGTATATTTAATCAAATTTAGCATGTCTCACGATAGTTACCGGAAGAATAATCCTCTCCTCCCATCCTCGACCCAAAATCCCCAATCCTGAAATAACCGGCAACGCACTTTTACGCCTCCGGTGTTGTGGGTGTATATGGGTGACTCCCGATTGCTTACCATCAGGTAATCCGACTCGCGCCCATTGCCATAACACATCTAAACTTACAAAAGCCACGACATTAGCGTTAAGTTATCAGACAATATTGTAACTGTATTAATTTATTAACATTCTAGATTTAATAATTAGTTGTAAGCTTAAGTTTATTTCTTAGATTTTGTTCGTGAAGTCTGATTTGTAGTTTGTGACACAGGGTGCCATTTTATTGTGTAATGCATTGTTAAATAATGCTATGATTGGACGTGCGAATTCTTTTCTGTTTGACAAAACATAACTACACCTTTACCTATTCCTTAAGGGAACCAAAGTTGCCAAGTGTATATTTCTAAATAAAATTATAACATTAGTCGTCTCAGAAATTATCGTTTTAGCATTTAATTGAAATACATTTAATAATTTCAAGTATTGCTAGCCTTTAAACATCTCTCATGAATATTTTTGTCTGGCAATACAAACGTCATCGTTAGTTCCAATCACAGCATTGTCTATGACTTAACTTGAATCTGAAAAAAGTCTCATTTTATTTTATTTTTATTATCTGTGAACGTCCGTAATTAGGTCGAGCTCATGTTTACCTTATCTGTGATACATTATGTTTGTAAACGCCGCAATAACAAGTATTATTATAGGTGTCTTCTAGATTTTATTCTTAATTTTTTATTTCATTTTTATTATAAAAAATTGAACGCCATTGTCGCTTCTAACGAAGTTTACTTTAGTTAGAATTATTTTGAATAATTTCTTGTCTTTGTGTGAAGTGAATGGCGTTCGATGTTTAAAGATTATTATATTTTTATTGTTTAACACATTAACCGACGTAACATCGAGTATTCCGTCTCCTGCATTCCAAGCGGTTTTGTAAATTTTCCTTTGTATCTGTTTCTAAGTACAAATGAATAAAGGATTATATTCAGAGATTGTTGTTTTTTACTTATATCTTTATTCAGGGGTAGGTAATGTCATCCAATGACTTCTTCCGTTCTAAACGCACTAGCGGTAATGTCAGACTCTTACTGACTTAAAGCGTCCCCGTTCCTCTGCTCCAGACTGAGGTCGCGGTATTGCGAATTATTGCGCTGGCACCTACAATCCCGGCTGGGCATTCCATTTTGAATGGTTTGGTATTTCAGTGAAAAATTAAAGTAAATGAATAAACTTTGCAAAGATAGTTTCAAAATTACGATACAATCATATTGTCTGCTGGGCTGTGTCATCTTGAATATAAGGCATCTAAACAACTATTTTTCTAAGACATAGCTCTGCAAAGGAGCGGACCTTTCAACTGATGGTAAGCAATCAGCGCAGCCCAACAACACTCCCAGCCTTAATCGAGGCCATGGTTCGTAGCGAGAAGAACTGGGAAGCTGTCTCCTCTTTCTGCGAAGCAGTGATGCTCGCAAAGGAGGAGGCGGAGCGTGTGAGGTAACTGTCTTCCTCGCGCCGCAGCCGCCGCAGTAGGCGACATTCCGGGGTCTGCGGTTACTTACAGTACAATTAAATAGAGGAAACTCACAGGGTGCTAGCATACCGCAGGGTTCAATATTGGGTCCATTCCTATTTTTGGTTTATGTCAATGATCTGCCCCATTTATTTCAAAGTGAATCGCATATGGTATTATTCGCTGATGACACATCATTGATTTTTAAATTAAATAGACGATCAAATAATTATGACGAAGTAAATAAAGCCTTAATGAAAGTTCATAATTGGTTCACAAAACAATTTAGTACTTAACGAATAAAGACGAAATGCATTAGATTTATTTTGTCAAATGTTAAAAGTAACGTATGCGATGATATTAAATGCATTAAATGGCCAGAAACTGGAATTTTTAAAGGACACCACATTCCTGGGGATTACTGTAGACGACACACTGCAATGGGGGCCCCACATTAGGTCTCTAGCAGGACGATTGAACTCTGCAGCTTATGCTGTCTGGAAGATCCGTCAGCTAACCGACGTAGGCACGGCACGACTAGTGTACTTTAGCTACTTTCACAGCATCATGTCGTATGGAATTCTGTTGTGGGGACAGGCTTTATCTTTATCTTACAAAAGCCTGCCGTCAGAGCTATCTATAGCTGAGGTCGTCGCGAATCTCTCAGAGAAAAGTTTAAGGAGATCAACATTATGACCGTACCATGTCAATTTATTTATCAAAACATTATGTATGTTAGGAAAAACCTACAGCTATTTGTAAAAGTATCTGACAAACATGACTATCTTACTATAAATAGACATAGAAATAGATTAAGTCAGCCTTTATTTAGATTAGCAAAAGTGCATAAGTCGTTCATGGGATTATGTGTTATAATAAAATCCCAGATGAAATACAAAATCTTAATGAAAGTAAATTTAAATTATGTATAAAGAAAGCTTTATGTAGGAAAGCATACTACAATATAAATGATTATGTTCAAGATAAAAATGAAATTTTGATCTCAATTATGAAATTAATCACCATGTTGTTAATTGTTGATGAACTGGATTTTGTAAATATGCGAGCCCTGTAACTTATTATTATTGAGTTAGACATATAGTATATTGGTATTTGTGTCAGTTGGGAGTTGTCATTCTCACTCAGAAGTCTCATTGGCGGTGGTACGGACACTGGATCGCTCGATTCCCTACAATATGGTTGAGTTGGGCGGTGCTGGTGAACGTCTCATGTTCGTGAACGGACGCCGCCTATTGGGACTGGTCAACTTGAGACTGTCTAAAGTTGCTGTTCTTGAGGTTCATTTTTTTTCTGATCCTTTGGTTAAACATTGGCGTTACACTGTTCTCACATAATAAAACTTTCTAAATTATGTAACAATGCATTGTGAAAAGTGGTTGGAAAAGAGTAACCATGGAGTTTCTTGCTCGTTCTTCTCCATAGGAATCTAAACTTTGGAACGAGCAAATAGCCTCACTAGAGGACAGACGGACAGACTGACACATATAAAGTTAAACCTTATGATATATTTTTTGCTTGACGTTCAAAAGTGCCTGTTGTGGTCTACTTGAAATAAAGAATTTGATTTGATTTGGCGAGTAAGGGTAGCACGCCACCCGAACAGAACCAGACTCGAGTGTACGGCGCGTTCCGTTCCGCGCGCGCCTCCAAGAGCCAATGGACCACCACAGACGGGGCCCTATAGGGCTGATGTTCAGCCGGAGTTGCGGGTTAAGTGCAATGGGTCACCGGCCTTGGCCCAGAGCAGGAGTAGGAACGGGGGGTGGGTTTAGTCAGTAAGTGTGTCACTCCCGCCTAATCATGGGCGGGAAAAGTCATTTGATGATTTTCCCCTGACAAATAAAAATATAAAAAAAGCCCAGCAACACTCGTAGTGGTCTCAAAGGTGTTACTTCTTAAGTACTTACAATTTATTTTTAAAATCAATTTAGCATACGACCGCAATGTGCCTATTCAGTGTGCATTTAAAAAAAACAATATTTTCCCAGCACTTGGGAAGTAGAACAAGACGCAAGTAGGTATGCTTATCGTTGTCCCCTGTATTGTACAATTTCAACTCGTAGAAATCCTCTTGAAGATACTTTGTCTACACAGTGTTACGTCGGACTCTTGCCGTCTTTACCTACTGGATCCTCGTATGAATGCACTCACTAAAAAGCGCTGTTTCCTGCGCTTTGCCGTTCTTGATGGTCCAGAGGTTGCGATTTTGTTGAGGACAACCATCGTGACATCACAGCTGTTATTTTAAAATGAAAAGAGTTGTGACGAGTCTGACAAATAGTCGCTGATGACAGACGAAGTTTCGGTCTACCTACTTATATCTCTCAGGATCATCTATCTCTACAGGATCGATGGTAATATGTCGACCTGCATTTTTATATATTACGGCGATCTCTCTTGCCCTTGGTGGGGCGAGAAGTAGTGTCACTCTTACTGACTAAAAAGACCCCGTTCCTGTTCCTAGATTGACCAGATGGCCACCGTACTAGGGCAACAAGAAAACTCGATAAATATACTTACTAACAAACAAAGTTGAATATCAGTTTGGGAATATTTTAAATATTCCAATAACTTGGATTCTAGTGTAGGAGAGCCAAGCTTCGGCACGCATGGGTCGGCTCGGCCGGAGTGATACCACGGCCTCACAGAATACCGGCGTGAAACAACCCACAATGATTTGTTTCGCCGTGTGAGTGAGGTTACCGGAGGCCCAATCCCTTCCCTTCCCCTATTCCTTCCCGATCCTTATATCCGCAAACTCTATCCCCAAAAGGCCGGCAACGCACTCGTAATTCCTTTGGTGTTGCGGGTGTCCATCGGCGGCGACGATTGCTTACCATCAGGTAATCCGTCTGCTCGTTTTCCGAATTATACCATAAAAAAAAACTAGCAGGACCTTTACTAGCCGGACCCACCATGTTTAATATGTAGATCTTTTTGCTAAAATGAGGATATAAAAAAGAAAACACAGATGAACCATAAAATATTCTTTATTTGTAAACAAATTCGAAATTGGGTTATAAATAACGATTAGAATGTATCTAAGGAACATAGAAAATATATTGTGTTCTCAAACGATATCAGTACTAATATCTACAGAATATAACTAAATATTATCGATAATACTTCATCGATTTCGATATAAGTCTATAATCATTCGCTTTACTCTTCAAATTACGGAGTAACAGAATCAGTACACTTATGGTTATTTGTGGTTGATTAATTATACCAAACCAAAGAGCAGAGACTTAAGATCATTTTTTTTATAAATGTAATTTGTGTAGACATCACTAGCCTCAACACCATTTATCGATCGTATCGATATTGATAGATATCTGATACTCCGTAATTTAAAGATATTTATCGTAATACAAAAAGTAAACTACATTAGATAGGAATAGTGTGCACAATATTATATTGTCATAAATTGGACATTAAGATACAGTACTCGACATCGAGTTGGGAGGAAGGTGACGTATTTTTTTAGAACTAGAACGTTCGATAATTCATAGAAAATGTTTCTAAGAAGTAATCGTAATATTTATGGATTAAAATCAAATTATTGTGCGTTATAAATTTTGCTAATTTCGTAATAAGACAAGTATTAGAAGCAACATAGAAATTTCGAAAAATAACTCCCATATTTAAGCGGAAAATTAATTTACTTACATTTATTTTTTAACAAAAACTATGTTCATATAGATTGACGGATTTCATACTTTAGATTTTTCACCTATTTACTAAAGAAATTGTCTCGAAAATTAAAATATTTGCCTTAAATTAGTAATTCAGAAAAAAAAATGTTTTAAAGAAAAATTATATGGTCGTTCATATGACATCTACCCTCAAAACCTTACAACCATAAATTCTGAATTCACAATAAACTCAACTTTATCACCACATTGTAAAGCATGTCTTCCTTCTGTTTTATTTTTTGAAATTGAAACCCGCCAATCCGTTATGAAAAACAACCAAAAGCCGTCTAATTTATAATTAATAATAATAATGACGTAATACGTTAAAATCACAACGCGTTTGCTTAGGAATAAATATTAGTGCGGCTGTACGGACGTGCTCTGTTTAAAAGTACCTATTATGTTTCGAAAAATAACTGAGATTCAGTTTCTAATCGAGAATTTAATATTATTAATTTTCTCTAACTAAATTATGTGTAGTGTAGTGAAGGGACGTCGGTAGATTATGTTAGTCGATAATATCGATACAATTGTTAATTTCTCTTTTGTGTGCTAATTTTGAAATTCGCAGATTTCAAATGTTGAAATTAGATGATTTTGGTATGTTATGGCGGTCTAATACTAAATGTGTCAACTATCCAATGGATGTTATTATACATATAAACCTCCCTCATCAATCACTCTACCTATTAAAAAATCCGCATCAAAATCCGTTGCATAGGGATATAGTGACAGATAAACTTTCTTTTATAGGTCCTATGTAGTGCACAGTCACATGGAATCTACGTTTCTACATAGCGACGTCCCTTGCCTATTTAATAATGTGCTAATAATAATTATACAATTTAAGTAACTTTTCTTTTGTAATAAGTGTACTGACTGCAAGCTAACTGACATTTAAGTTGAACAAAACTTAAAACATGCAACAACGTCGACAAGCTATGTCCTGTTCATACTAATTGGTGATATATTTTACTAAAATGTTGTTTTGATCTATGGTCTATCGGTTAAGGGCTGATGTTTCAATAGTCAGATAAATGTTATTTGAGGAATAAAATTGTTGCTGTCACTGTCTTATACAAACATTCTGACGCGACAACATCATAATTATTCCCCAGGTAACTTTTATCTAACCATTGAAAAATCAGTCCTTAGGTACATAACTTAATATAAACAATTTTGGCATGTCTTTTTATTTAAGTTGAAGGTAAAATTGTTATAATCAGGTATTCTTAATCAATGACAGCTAATAAGTTTAATTGTATTTTATACGACCTCTTTAATATAAAAAGATATACCATTGTTTTAAATTGTTTGATTGTTTACCTTAATCACCTGAACCGATATACCATAGGACTTTCTCCTTTTATACGTGAGTTAGTAATGTTCTATCGCATTCAAACCAATGATAATCGATGGATAACAGAAAGAGTTGCTCAGAGTCGAACCGGGCGCCTAGCCTTAGCACCAATCTTTTTTATTAAATACCTTATGTATTTGTAACATTATTTTGTTGTAGATATTAGCTGAACAGAACATATTTGTCTCATTTAATATATTTACGACACCGAAACTATTCCTCTATATGTAAACAACAACTAAACGCTAACATAATGACCTTACGCACTGATTATTCTCGCTAGATGGCGTTACACATGCTAGCTAGACTTATGTTGTCGATGTTGGTTCGTTAATTTTAATTTAAAGCGTATAACATGAATTAGAACTAAATAAAAATAATAATTTTCTACGCCTATAGTATCTTGGCACATTATTTTAAAATTTCGAGATTATTTTACATTTATAAAACAAAATACTCCACCTTTTTTGATAAGATGACATTCTTTTTTTAAAAAGTTTTTTTTCGCTATCAAAAAAATTAACGTACACATCGACAACTGCCTATTACATCACCTTTCCCGATTCAAAATGTAAAACTATATCAAAAAAGTTATTATTTTGAGTCTAAAACTAATTCTAGTCTAGACAAATCAGGTATACGTGGTAATTTAGACATTATTTTAAACATTACTTAGACATAGTTTCAGACATGTATTTTTCTTAAACTACTACTAGTATTTTGACTAAGTTGGGATGAGCAATGTGCTATTTGAGATGAGAGTTTCAATCTAACGTTATTTAGTCTATCTAGATAATTTATTTTTGAGCATTTTATTTAAGCGTTTTGACTGATTTGAATTGGAACATGGGATCGGATATCTTAAACCTGAATTTAGTACTAGATTACTATCACCACTTCGCAATCGATAATCATCGACATCGCAAAAGAATATAATGTGGCGACGCGCATATTCAGAAGAATTGAGAGAAAAGAACAGTGTTTTAAAAATACGACAGGTAAAAAAATGTTCGGTAGTATTTTACTATATCTGGATCTACTACTATAAACGATCGCCAAAATAAAACCGCATGTTAGTGTAAAATTATAACCAAAGTTTCACATATTTCTTATGCGCCAAAAAAAATATTGTTAATTCAAAAATTATTTTTGATAACGACATTTTGATAAATTATCCGGTCCCATATTGCTTACCAGACAGGTAACATCTTAGCTCGCTTCCCAAAACCCTCAGGGGAGACTATATTTCATATCTTGACAACTCTCATCTTTCAAACATACACATGTAAATACAAATTTCATATTCAAAGTATTCAACTCTGAAAGAATTTCTTTGAATATAAAAATCTATTATACAGATGTGGCAACGATAGCAGACATCTTATATTCCAATTTTCAAATATTTTAATTTAAAAAATACATTAACAAACAGAATGGGGCCCCGACTTATGTGGGCCCCTAAGTTAGTTGGGGCCCAGACTCAAAAGGGTGGCAAAACAATAAATAATAAAATTATATAATTTGCATGATAGTTTATTTATTATTTTCATATTTTTTATTTTTTTAAGTACCTATTATAGTGCGATGAATATATTTTTTAATAATTTGGGACGAGGCCTAAATGTTTTACTGAATCAAATACTCGTACTATCGTGTCCACTCCTGCATAACGTACCGTCCATCCTAAATATAATTTATTAAGTGATACGAGAAACATGCAAGTGCTTGATATGTGCGATTAATTTACTAAAATTGTGATTTATATTGCTGACTGTACCTTACACTAACAAACTGAGATTTCGCGCCCGAAGACGTCGACAGTCTTATTTCAAACAAAAATACAAACTCCCATGTTTAACTTGGGAGTCTTTGTAAGAATACTCATACAAAATATATTCAAAAAAAGATAAAAAATTAACTGTAGGCTCTAATAAAAGCTATAAAATTACATCCACGTGGATCTCGTCAAAATAGGGTTTCAACGCTTACCTATTAGCCTCATAGAACAGGCTAGCGTTTAACGAACGCTAATTCTCTTAGAGGAAGATAACAGTGGGAGTATCGCTCTACACCGTGGACCTTAAGTTGGAATAAGTCCATCACAATTAAATATAATAAGAAGAAAATAGAAAAATAGAACCTACAGTAACTCAAAAAATAATTCATAATATGATTTAAATGAATAAAAAGTTATAATGTTTTAGCAGACACAACGTCGTTATTCAATGACAATATGAGCACAACGACATTATTAAAAAAAATAAGATTCCCGTGAACTACGACACTTTTATAACAACAAAATCTGATAAATTTAACAAGACTCGTAAAAAACCTACAATTTTATTTCTTATTACTTTACAAACAAGGTTTAATTTCTGTTTGATCGTGTCATGGGAACCTTGATAACGTATACAAGCAGTCCAGCACAGGTTTTTCAGTTTCCTGTATTAGAGAGAATTGGTTGATTAACCCATGATCTCTTCAGTGTAGCTCAGAGTCCGAAGGTAGGATTTCCTACTCTATTCCTTTCAACTGTAAAACGTGTGCGGACAATTTTATAACTAAGGAGACAGCACAAAAACTTTTTTTAAATTACAAATTTACAATGCATGAAAAACTGTGTCATATTTTAAAACTACTATTTGAAACCCATTTATGGAGTCGCTATCATAACTGTATTTCATTCGGTTTTTTCTCAAGATGGTATATCTTAACTTCTAAATAAATATCGATACTGAAGTAGAATGAGTTGCGTTTCATTTCATTACCTTATGAGGAGATGGGAGCTCAAATAAATGGACGATGGGACATAACATTTTATGACTCAGCCGCCTTAATTTAAGTATTTATGCTATCTCCTGTATCATAAAGATGGAAGCTAAATATGATCGTTTCAATTTCATCCATGCAAAGCCATAATAAACAAAATATATTAAACTAACAATTCAACTACTTTTATTATAATTATTATTCGTTTAGCACTCGACATTAAATTCGTTCCCGATGCGCCCTGAATTGACCTTTTCATTTGATTCTAAGGTCAAATATTGCTTTAGTAGTTTTTGTAGCGTTTAGCTTTTTTAAATAACTTGCGAGACCATACAAGACACGCTTGGTACAAAAATGCCTCAATTAACGGTTTTTTTTTCAAAATATTCTACAATAAATACTATAAAATCATTACCCCTAGACACTTTATAGTCGATTTATTTATAGAGAATATTAAACTTAAAAAATAACTCACAAAAAATAATCTTTAAACGTTTTGAATTTGACTAGTAGTCAATTACGTACTCTTTCCGAGGCCTACCTTACCGCCTAACCGCTGAATCCATCCCCTTAAACATCCTTAGACCTTCGTTTAGCACCAACTTACTACATACAAACACACTATTGGGTATACTATGAGATATCGACTAGGGTGGTGAGGTTACGCGGCAAACTGCCTTTCATACAAGAAATTAGAAGATTCCATTCTTCATAATCGATAAAAAACAGACGATAAAGTGCAATTGTTAAATTCTTGTATGAAAGCCAGGAAACCCGCTTGAACCTTTGATGTGAGATCAAGAGTACGTTAGTAAAGTGCCGCTATGCTAACTATTACAATTACCTAGATAGAATATTGGCACATAGTTCCGATACCTTCACTAGAGGGTTCTAAAGAAACTAATTGTAGAGCAGATACTTGGAAGAGGCCAAACCTCTCATGTCCGTTTAACATTAACAATTAAATTTATCTCATCACCTATCTATACAATAAATTTAGAATAGTTTTCAAATATAATAAATAACGTTAAAAATGTAGATCACACATGCAAATTCAACCAACATCAAATAGGCCTGAATAACTAACGTAGATTATAATTTAGACATAGCCACAGACAAAATACAATTTAAACATTTAACTTAACATTAAAAGCCAGGACTACAATAACACGAGACTTCCCTTACGACAATTATTTAGAATTTTACCAAACCCACAAAAAAATTTAAGGTTCAACCCAACTTTGTAACGTTTCTTGAGACTTATTAGACATGAGAGGTGGGGTATCAGTTCAGCGGGGTGGGGATGCTGCGGCCAGTCGCTGGCGGAGTCTTGCAAACTTGCCGTGCACCAGCCGCAGCTGCGTGCGGAGCCTCGAGGACAGTTCCCTCTGCAAGGCCTGCACCTCCACCAGCTCGCGCCGCAACTGCTGGTAGTCCGAGCGTACCTGTGTGTGGAGCCTAGTGTTACACCTGCCTGTCGTGTGTAGGTCAGCTCCGGCTAACGCAAGCCAAGTGTTAAACTAATGGAGGATTGTATGTTGCTTGAAGACATGGTTTTAATTGTTGTCAGTTAAGTTGAAATATTAATTTGTTTCGTATTGTTAGTCGGAGTTGACTTACTATTATAATTTTATTGACACAGATACAATATACTGATTATCATCAATATAATAATAAAAAGCTGATCACAAAAGAATGCGTTACAAAAATAGACGGTTTCAAAGTCAACAATAAGTTATTGTACCTGTGTCAATGCAACGTAGAAGAGATTGAAAGAGAACAACTAATGACATGAATATGGTGGCCCATATCTTGAAGTATCCGATGACAGCGTGAACAAGAAGTAACGAATAGTAGGTAACAGGAGAGAAAATAAACATAATACAGAGAACGGAAGCGGGACAGTTGACAGAACATATATTACATGAATATCATCTACCTATATTGTTACAAATATAAGGCGGTGCGTTGCGGCGAAGAGGGTCCCGTCTGTCACACAATACCGAACTAACTTTACTTTTGAATTGACTGGCTACTATTTGTGTACGACGAGTTTACTCACCTTAATGATTCAGTAAATATTCATCGATAATAATTTATTACAGTAACATTAAAGATGGGGGTCTACCAGGGGCCCGAACTTATGGGGGCCCCAAAATAAAAAATGGCCGTACTTATAAAAAAATGTTTGTCAAAGATTGGAAAACTCAGCTCCTCGCAGTTACGCACCGCCTGAATCTAATTAGACGCATATCGAACTCGCGACACTCAAGTCCCGCAACGCATAGTTCAAGCCGTAAAGCGGCCCCGACTTCTGAGGCTTTGGGCCAGGCTTCGACTTCGTACCACAGCCAAGCCCGGCTGACAACTATATATCGATAAGCATGACCTTCTGGCTTGTCGGTTTTCGGAATACGATTAGTTTTTTTTTCGAATATTATTGCACTGAGTGAAATGGGGATAAGTGGACTCATAAGTGTGAAGTTAGTAAACAAATCTATTATTTTAATAATAGATCTAGTACGAGTTATAGAAACAGGATATAATAGAAGCGATTAATTACAATCGATGCATTATAATTGTAATTCAAATTGAGTCAACATGTTCAATTGTGATATTTATGTACATACAGAAATTTCGTTAGATTTTCTTACAAATTCTTTCATACATATATCATATATTTAATCTCAGTTTACTCAAGGTCAATATAAATATGTAATTGATCAATCATTTTTGTAATCAAACAGTTTCTCACACGCACATTTCACATCACAGTTACAGAGACTCTTTTTTTATAAATACATACATAACATAAACATTAATTTTCTAATTTTTCTCAGTGCAACAAAGTAAATATCAATTAAGCTTAACTTAATTAATTAATATATTCAATAAACAAGATAAAAGAAAAACAACAAGCCATAAGCAACATGACTGTATAATCGTGTAATCTGACCTGTCACGACACTATAGCATTGGCTGAAAAATAAATATTATATATTTATACATACGATATATTATCTTCTACATTATACTGTTGGACCGGCCGCTGCAGTTTGTGGGCGTATACATAGATAAATACATTCAAATACACGTACCTTCATTAATTAAATGCAGGGAAAAAAACATTTTTATTTTATACGTTGTAGGTTTAATAGGTGTCTCTTAACACAAGCTAATGTTTGCCTTAAACAATTATGTATCAAATGCCTATTGTAATTGAAATAAACTTTTTTATTGTTATGTTTCTAGGTTACCTATATTATTTGTGTACGAATAGATGTCTAAAAAAAGTATTTTATATAACAAGTTGCGACACTTCCCAGCTACTAAGCAATTTTTTTTTCACTTAATAATGTATATCATACATATAAACCTTCCTCTTAATGACTTTATCAGAAAAAATCGCATCATAGTCATTTGCGTGGTTTTAAAGATTTAAGCATAAATAGGGATGTAGGGACAGAAAAGCGACTTTGAATTATACTGATATATTTCGAGTGTGACATTAACATACACCTCAATTTCCTCTACAGGGAAATAATAAATGTTACTTTACGTTTTCATACAACGTAAGTCGCCTGTACTGCACACTTTGTAAGCAATAAGCAAAGCGCTCAGCCCGGATTTAAGTCGGGCTTATTATCCTCCAGACTAGCTGAGCTTAGTCCCAGTGCGGCCTAATTCAATGCGGCTTACGTCTACAGGTGAAAATTCCAACGTAGCCACGTAATTTACAACGTAAGGAAACATAGCACAACCAACTTTATTCTGTAACATGTAAAGATGAAAATTCAGCAACTGTTTGGACTCTGAATTTTGGGTTCCAGTCATACAATTTCGTTGTTTATGTTGTGGGCAATGTCACGTAAATTATCTTATGAAATGGTCGGGCGCGTTGTGTGGAACCATAAGCTGGGATTAGGGTTTCATGTTACAAAATTATATTAGTCTATTCGTAAAAGAGAAAATTCCGTGTTCGTTCATAGAATAGAATAAATAGTCGTTACATGATTTTAGATATTCAATAATCCCATGTTTTAAATAAATTATCAAAAGCTGTCAAGATAAAAACTTTTCCCAAGACGACTATGTTCAAACAACAACATTGTTCTTTTCCTGCATTATTTAATAGCTTATCGTGTTAAGAAACATTTTTATTAGTCAAAGCATCTTCAATTTAAAACATGCGTAGAGACTATGGTCGCGCTATCAGCAAGAATGACTAACCTTTGTGAGTTACAAGACGACATAGGAATTTGTATTAGTCACTCCATACATAACTTACAAAGGGATATTAATTACCAACGCATACAAGGATTAGTGCTATAAAATTACAATACCTACCGTATTGTAATTTTTCCCTAGTAAGCATATAAAGTTATTAAATTTCTAACTTGGTTGACAAATATGATAAATAATGCAATACCTAAATAAATTCCTTCTTATTTGCGTAAAGAGTAAACAAAAGTGTAGATTTTTTTTTATTAATTACTCTTTAAGAATGCCGTTTTATGACCTAAAATCCATTTTTCTATTGTAACAATATTTTTGTTCTGTTAAAATGTTCACACTACACTTAGCAGAGAATATTCTCCCAGGGTAAATTATGTAAATTCTTAATTATTTACTGGCAACACGCCGTACACTTGACTTGTTAGAATAAACTTGCAAATTATGCTAATAGTGCTTGCAAGAAGCGCGCAAATTAAATCAAGTGCTTCTGTTCTAGATTTTCCATTGAATTTATGAGTACAGACTACCATTAATAAAATGTTTTTTTATATAAAGAATGTGCTATAGCAAGGGAGGGGATTAAGGTGTAAGAAAAATAGGCAGTATGAATTGAATATGCATGTAGCTTTGTTATAAAACCTACACATCCTGTATTATCATTTTTATATGTATTTTTTATATTATAATATTTGTATACTTATATCCCCATTCTCCCCACATGACTCGTAAGTATTTCATTTTGACTAAACATAATAATAAGCTCTTTTTTATTATTATTCCTACTTCATTGCTTTTTTTTAAATACTAAAATATAGATTTATATAGTTCTATGTGGATGCTAAAAAGTTTGGCTCTCACCTCGGAGACAGACTTCAACAGGTGCATGATACACATGTCCTGTGTGTTGATGGGCTCCACCAGCTCCTTCTCCACATTATCCATCTTCCATTCCATGAGGTCTAGCTGTTCATCTGTCTGCTTTACCTGTCATACATTTATAAGGATTTTTCATGAGGTGGCTCTACTAGATTTTTTTATTTATAGAAATAATTGTTCAATTCGAACCACAGAAGTGTATATTTCAGTGATAAGTAATATTTTTGCTAAGCCATGTGTATATTTTTTTTTGTTTTAAATTCTAATAAGAAAATACGTTATTTTCTAATTATACTAAGTTTATTTTAATGTTATTATTGTATTGGTATATTTTAATTTGTTTAATTTTTTGTACACTTTACTGCCTATGCCCAAGTTTCTTTCATAACTTTCCATCCAAAGAATGTCTGGAAGAAATTGTCTCGTGAAGTAAGACCGGTCATTATAACCATAACATTTTTCTATTGATCTACATATTTGTTTTTTTGTATGTGTGCAAGCAAGTATGTATAAATTAAAAATAAAATACAAAATACACTGACTGATATAGCTATGCTCAAGCTGCTTCTATAGTTTTTTAATATTGTAGATTTCTATGCTTTAATTAGATAGCTACTCCAGTTGCAAAACAGACCATGTGGCCAATGAGACCTTTGAGAAAAAAGTGAATGCTTACCACAGATATAGATAGATCCATATTAAGGTTTTTGAAGGTCTATACATTTACATCTGTGATGCTAAACCACCTTCCAATAATAGAAGCAATGCAAATTACACAAATAGAAATCTAGGACACACTGAAATGAAATGCAATATCTACTGTGATGATTTTTAGACATGAATATATATATGTAGAGTTCATGTAAGAATATCTTTTAAAACATAAAAATCTACATAAAAATATTTAGGTACTGCTAATAAATATTTATTAAGGAAGGAATTATAACATCAATGCAATAGATAAAACACAAAACTTTCTTACACAGTAAAAAAGGTGGATATGTGATTGTGTTACACAAAAGAAAATAGTTATTGTAAACTATTCATTATGTTGCATTAATACAACCATTCTGAGACATCAAAAATACTTTTTCTGACTGAACTTAAATGGTGAAAGTAATTAGAAGAACGAGACAGTAATTTCCCACATTAGAAAACAAGACGGGTAAAATTGTGCACACCTAATTGTGTAAATATTTGATTTATTCGAATGAGGATGTGTAAACAAAATGTTTACGGTAAAAATGACAGGAAATATCGTAATAGGAAATAGTAGGTTATAAATGTACCCGATTTGAGAAGAAGGTATAAGTTTTATTCAGCCTTTCTACTACGTATCCCAATATTCCCAGCAATACAGTATTTGTGGAGAAGATGCGGCTCTGTGACCTACATTTCCTCTACGAACAAAACCTAACAGTACCTTATTAGCTAATTAATTGTACTTAATATATCTGCTGACTCACCGTTTCCTCTAATTCCTCCACGGAAATTTCCTTATCAGTCATTTTTGAGACACACCTATAAATTTTTTAGTCAATATCTAAATGAAAACAACAGAGTTGAGCAAACCGACCATTTTTCTTCCGTAAAACTAAAATGACAAACTTGACATTTATCGGATGGAAATGTTATTATGTCAAGTGCGAGGCAACAAAACGTTTCTGAGATACCGACCGAAACGTCGCTCTTCTACCGTTCTGCGTTACTTGACGACATGGGAAGTAACAAAACGTAGGTAATTTATAGCGGGAAACTTAAAAAAAATTGCTTTGGTGTCCGAGTTCACAACGTGTCAAATATTATTTTCCATGTATATTATGATAATACTACATACCTACATGTTTGCTATCACCGCAAAGGCGAAATTGGGTAAGTTTTCCTACCATTATAATTATACAAGCAGTTTGATTTCAGTAGGTACTGAATTAATTGCTGATTTGGTCAGTTCGATGATTCATTGGTTCGTAAAAGTATAAAATATCTAGCGATTGATTGCTGTTGGCACTATATACCAGATAATTTATTAAAATTACACCAGGTCAGGGTTTTGTAATAAACTTTGTTACTACTTAAGGCTTAGGTACATCCCGAGTGTCTCCGGTCTCGACGATTTTGTCGTTTTTTCGAGATTCCAGACTAACTTTTCAAGATTTTCGAGACTAAAAAATACCAATCTACTAGGGTGCTTGAAAACTTGCTTAATCTTTAAAAATAAATAAACACAGGAGCATCAGTCACTTGCAAAGACTGCATGTAAAAAAACTGTTTTTGAGAATGGTGGTGACCACAGATGGCGACAGAGGTTAGCATTCAAATCAGTGCTTTAATTACCTACTACCGCCGAAGCAGACAAAGCTTTTTCTAATGCAGGTTACTTTTGAAAAAATAATAACATCAGATCCTCTCTATCTGAAAACTCTTTGAAAGCCTTTGCTTTCTGCGTGCATAATACAACATATATAAAAATATTTGTATTAATTGCCTAATCGTATAAACCTATGAAACCGATTTACCGACCGGACCCACTCTCGATTTTTTCCCGATCCTCGAAAATGTATCGTGACTGTAAGCCTAATTTGTACCTTAGTAATAAATTGTCGTTGTAATAAAGGATTTTTTTAATAAACGTTGCCCCACACTAGGATTTTTTTCTTGAGCCAGTTGCCCGGCCACCGCGCCAACCGTGCAATTAGTTTTGTATCCTTCCTACAAATATAACTTGAAAGATGAATGATAAAAAACTACTCACTTATAAAAATATTATAGTAAAGATGTTTATAAGCGGGCTAAGCTGTAATAACAAAGCCAAGGAATTGTTAAAATAAAACGAACAAAATAATTTATATACACATTTTGTCTTTAATTTTTACACATTTAAGAAATGTAGACGAGATTTAGTGACACTATGAGCCATTTTGGTCATTAGACGTCCCGATATTACCCTTTATACAAACCTATGGTTGCATAATAGCAACTACGTTTTAAATTCATGTGTCGTTTATAATATCGACTTAAATATACTCGACTAAGGAAGTATTGAAATCGAGAACCTTCCATCTCTTGCCAAGTCTTTATATGTCCTACCTATGTGTCAATTTCAATACTAACTTAGCGTTTCTAAGGTATATAAACACTTAGAACATTTAGTTTGACACTTCTAAATTGGAACATTATCATTAAAAGCCATACAAATTAATTGAGAACAAAATAACAGCTAGGTACAGATATCTTGAGTAATTTGATTTTTTTGAAACATATATTTAATACTCAAAATTCAGTTCGAAACAATATAGAGGCTGCATGCGTGTAAATAGGTGGAGTGTATAATATGCGTTATCATGAGAAGCGAACGGACCATTCTAATGTACCTTTAGGAATGTACCAACCTCTATATTCTATCGAAATGAACTATGTACATTACAGACTAGCAATTCGATTATAATTTAAAATCACCATAAGAAACATCTGCCTACAAAGAAAACACATATTTTTTTCCGCGCCCAGGTTGGACGCTTTATTTTTATATTTTGATAGACTGGTGGGAACATAGAATACATATTGCACGTGCGTTCGATACAAATATAGTATGCTAACATCCGATAAACATACAATAATTAGTATTTTATATTAAGATTATGATACATCCTCGAATTGTCTGCGACATTAAGAAATAAGTAATACAATCTAACATTGAATAATTAAATAAAACACTACAATATTTGTACAAAAAATTAAAATTCCATTTAATTCGTATACAAGAATGTACCGAGATATTGACTTGGTCATGTAATTGAAATAAAAAAAAAACTATGAAGCGCTCAATCGGCTTGAGGTTCACGGTCACAATAATGTATGAGTAAAAATACGTAAAGTACTTAAAGTAAATCTTATGCACTCGTGCATGTAGATCATTCTCACTATACTTGTGTTGTGACGTCAGCACGTGCGTCGTGCGCGTGCGCAACACAACTCTTTAGACATGTACTCTTCATAAAGATCAAATGTTTATGTAAATATTCGAATTAGTCCCATAGACTTTAATAAAGGGGGCAAGAATAAAAGAGCAATAAGTTAGCTAAGCCTTAACTTGTTTACTAGGAACTCATTGTATTCAGTAGTCACGCAGCGTGTCGCGCGTGACGTACGTGTGACGTCACCAACACGCCACCTTACACAATCGCGCCGTCTCGAAACCAACGCGTTCCCCCGCAGCGCTCGCCGACCTGTCTAATATCAGAGAGACTGTGTGCCATACTATCCTCGCTCCACTAACAATTGACTTACGATATGTAATACTTCAACGTCAAAATATTTTGAGGATTGCGTGATATGGGACCTTATTGTCGTTCATTATTCAGCTTAAAGTAGGATTATTAAATAAATACTTTTGGTGTGTCTTAGGCCTCTCGTTACGAGTCGAGTCGTGTCACGCGCCAGCTCGTCGTGTAAAAATGTTTAGGCCAGGCGTCACACAGTCCGCGGGAGGGTCGCGGCGCAGGCGGGGAGGGAATTAATCAGTCGGAGTCCGCCGGGCGGGCCGGGCGGGAGCAATAAAACAAAGAGAGTGGAGCGGAGGCGTTCAGTTGAGTTCGGTGTGTTCGAAGCTGTGCTCGCTGACGGAGACGGCGTCGGAGCAGAGCGCCTCCTTGAGGGGCTCGACGCAGTTCTTGGGTATGAGCGTGCCGACCAGCTTGAGCCCGTCGGCGGCCTTGAGGCGCACCACCTGCATCTTGTGCGCCTGCGCGCGCGCCGCCAGCACGGCCTCGACGCGCGCCCACACCGCCAGCACCGACCCCGACAGCACGTGGTGCGTGCGCACGCGCAGGCCCACCTGCGGACAATCACGGACTTACACACTCCACATGACCAAAGTTTAACGCTAACATTGATTTCATGAAACCGTAACATAAGTTCGTTCGAACCGACCCATTAGTGATGAGAAAATTGAAATAAATTGTACATACTACAAAAATAATAAGAGCGCAGTTAATTTCTCAAACTTGTCTACCAAAATATGAATTTTAAAATATAACTTACTAAAAAAAAAAAATTTAGAAAAACTTAATAAAAGTGAGTTTGGCACAATCATTATGTGAAACCGCGCAAATATTGAGCATAGAAAAAAAAGCAATATTTAGACGTACCTCGCAGTCGGCCCCATTCCTGCAGAGCGAGCGCCAGTACGCGTGCGAGCAGACGCGCTGCGAGGCGGTGTACTGCGCGCGCCACCACGACTCCGCCTCGCTCGACTCCACGCGACGGTACTTCTTCTCGATCTCCGCCAGGGACTCCAGCTTCAACTGGAGGCCCGTGTTAGGCCTACAAGCACCAATTATTACATTACATTAATAAATAATTATGTTTTATACTTTACTCGTAACTGTTTCACGAAGAACTTAATTGGGTTAAAGCTATGCTTATGTGGTCAAGCTACTTTCCCACCCTGGGTGGGGCAAGAAAAAGACTCTTTCTAACTAAAAAAACACCCCATTCCATCCCCCTCCCAAGACCGAGGCCACGCTAGATCCGCAAACCGTACCGTAAACGTATCTAGTTTTTTGTCTCCTCAAATAATATCTTCTGATTTATTTCGTTACGGGATCCAAAATCCAAAATACATATAAGTTTTTATCAAATATCAGTATATAATACTGACCTATAAATTTGGAACATGATGTCCTTCTTGGTAAGTTTCTCCTTCTTGACGGAGGTGACGGCGGCGACGCAGAGTATGGCGGTGTACTTGTTGTTGCGCGCCTGCTGGGATACGTAGAACCCTTCCTTGGCGCCCGACAGCTCCGACCACTTCTCCAACGCCTCCGCCCAGTCCATGCCACGCTGTAAGTTATAATGTTATTGTTATTTTTGTGTTTATGAATACCGTAGCTGACATAGTACTACAAATGCGTTGCCGACCTCTTGTGAGCTGTTAGAGCTTTCAGTATAGGGAATTTAAAGAGTGCAGAACTAGGAGGGAGCTGTGTATGTGAGAGTATGTACCTCGGAGTGCAGCGTGTGTAGTTCGACGGGCGCGCGTCCGGTGGCGTGGCGGCGCACGTACCGCATGCAGCGCACGCGGCGCACGCGCTCGCCGCAGCTGCCCAGGTCCAGGATGCCCAGGTCGAACCGACCGCTGCGCTTCGCTGCAATACCAAAACCAATTTATTATCTACTTTTGGAAAGTAACACGTTAACAACATCATCATCATCAGCCGAAAGACGTTCACTGCTGGACGAAGGCCTTCCCCACAGCCCTCCACTTCGAACGACATTAGCTCCCCATGACAATGTCGACGGTCCACCTAGCAGGGGGCCTGCCCACACTTCGTTGTCCGATTCTTGGTCGCTATTCTGGTACTTTTCGGGCCCATCGGCCGTCCTTCGAGCGACGTGGCCTGTCCATTGCCATTTTAGCCTGCAGATTTTACGAGTTGTATTGCTAATTTCGACATTTCGGATTTTGTCGCGCAAAGAGACCCCGAGCATAGCCCGTTCCATCACTCACTGAGCGACTCGCGAGTTTTTCAAGATAGCCAGAAGTTAGGGACCACGTCTCAGTCATACATCATCACGGGCAATACACACTGATTAAACATCCCGGCCTTCAGACAATGTGGGATTTCCGCTGAGAAGACATCGCCTAACTTCTAACTTCTAACTTCGCCTAACTTTTTGAAGAACAGAACTACCACACTCCTTTGCCATGATTCCGGCATAGTTCCTTCGAGTATGTCGGAATCGAATAACTTTTGGGGTCTAAAACTATCGGTGTTTTCTGGGATATTCTGAGTGTAATGTCATGTCGGCTTAGCTCTTAGAACCCGAGCTGTAGTGACAATGGGTTGCCGTGTTGAGGTGTACAACTGTCCGTAAAACCTCTTGAGCTTTCTCAGAAGCTCCGATTTCGACGAAACAGCCTTGTTATTTGGCTTTGCCCAAGAGACAAATTTTTTGCGAAAAATTTTGGGGCTCGCTCGATGGCGTCCTTCACTCGTGCAATATTATAAGAAAGCTGGTCGCGTTGCATAGCTTTTGAAATTTGCCTATTGAGGTTACCGTGGAGTTGAAAGGCTTCGGGGGTCTGAATCTGCCGTGGCAGGGACGGAGTGTTGACCTCACCAGTCATGACCTCTCCAGCTTGACATTGATATTCGGTACGCCCTTAAGAATTCGATGATCGCTAAGAGTTTTCACCTTAGCAATCACAGAGACATCACTGAATATGCACTTGTAGGTTGCCATGATAAAGACGATCTCATCGGTTTTGGTCGACCCATCGATTTTGGACAGTCCAAGGATGTCCCAATGCATTCTGCTCAATTCGTCCACCAGCTGAACAATCCTCTCATCGGTACTCAGTTTGCGGATGTTGTGTGTTGCCAGGGCCAAAGTTCGTCGGTTCGGGCGGTAGCGGGGATTCTTAGCATACCCAGCTTCGCCGTTACCTGATCCGCTACCTAGATTAGGAATAGCGGGGATGACGGAGACTGGGGACTTTTCTTGTATCGATCATAAAGGGGGAAGGGAGGGGTTGGGGCTGGCCATAACCCCCGCGCTTGGCAGGCGGCTAGGCAACTCATGCTTTTTTTTACTCGCTATAAACTAGTGCTTGACTGCGATCCCACCTGATGGTAAGCAGTGATGCAATCGTTTTGATGTGTAACATTCTCTCGGACGAACATCATCATGATCAGCCCATTTTCGTCCACTGCTACATATAACCACTCAATAATAATATCTCACCACTGGGTTTGATTTTTAGCCCACTGCCAACCACTGCCAACCTCCTGACATATATCGTCATTCCATCTAACTGAAGAATAAATGTAGTATGTGCTGATTCTATCTCCTTTTTATTGAAAGCGGAAAATCATAAAATTACTTCTCTCGCCAGTGGTGGTGCGGCCTGGCTCGTCAGGCGGATGATGAGGACGTCGTGGCGTGTCTCAAGTCACTCTTCAGAGGGGTCTTACCGCTGCTATAACAACGTGCCCGCTCCAGACCAAGGCCACGGTACCTTATTGCGCTTGCCCCTCAACCCCGGCCAACCATCGGCCCTTTTCGGACCCGTCTGTGGTGGCCTATTAGACTCTGAGGAGCCGCGCCATACGCTTGGGCTAACTATAACTATAAATTATATAAAAACTAAAAAATAGATGGTGTACCTTGTTCCATGACTGCAGCGAGTGTATCTGTGAAGTACTTGAACAGCCTGTTCTGTAGATCGACGGGCATGCCCAGTATCCTGTTCAGGAACTTGGACATGTTATTGTAATCCTGCAAATATAAAGTATTTATTTAGGTAAAGAAAAGACAGAATGAATCTAGTGTAGGTAGTGGGTTTTTATGAGTTGAGAAAGTATAGAATTTAGAGAGCACACAAAATGGTGTCTTTTGGTTGAATGGTGTCTACGCCGGAACGCATCATTCTTTGTCGTGTATGGAACGCATCCGTAGCGCGAGCGAGAGGTTCGAGCTGCGCGCCTTCCGGCCACTGCCATTCTAATAGTCGCGACGAAAACACACTCAATTATTGTAAAACTTATATTATAATTAGTGATTAAAGAAGTACATCTGCAAAGGGATTTACTTATTTATATCGATCAAATGGTCTTATTTAAAAAACGTTAATTTACTATTTGGTGACAAAATGAAAGTCAAAGTCACTTTTTAACGCCAAACTAAATAATTTAAAGAGTTCAACAAATTGGGTGTCTGTCGTTGTCTTAAAAGAAAGCTATATGCTCGTTCCAAAGTGTAGATTTATATGGCACAAGCAAGAACCTCCATGATTACTCTTTTTCAATCAGTTTCCAAATTCATTTCTAAGTGAAATAATTCAGTCGGTTCTATTATGTGAGAAGTGTAATAATAATACTTATAAAATCCAAAAAAGAAAATGGCTTCAAGGTCAATATATTTATAACTTTAAAATTAAAATGATGGACAGAAGATTACAGACTGGTCAACTGTATAGAGCTGTAGTTTACCTTGTCTAGTTGCAGTACGCCGGGCGCGGCCTCGCTGTTGACGATGAGCCCTACGCCGACGAGCGCGGCCGCGGCGTCCTGGAAGAAGTCGGCCGCGTAGTCCGCGGGCGGTGCCACCAGGGGGCGCTCGTACTTCATTATGGCGCGCATCACTGCCTCCAGGGCCGCGCGACCTGCATACGTACATCATATGCTCAACAAATAAAACTATACTTAATACTTTTTAATTATGGGCAAAAAGTATTATAGTTTTATCGAACATATCCCAGTCAAAATGTAGTTGCGTGTGGATTTTAACTATCAATTACATAAGAGTGCTGTGCTATATTGTCATTTGTATACATTTTTCAAAGTCAAAGCAAAAACAACAACAATATTTTTTTCAAATATACTATAGGCACTTGAGAACGTTAAATAAAAAATAAATATCAAAAAGTTTGTGTCAGTTTGTCGGTCCGTCCTCTAGTAAAGCTATTGTTCGTTTCAAAGGGTAGATTCCAATAAAAGAATGAACAAGAAGCTCCATGGTCCTTGTCAATATTTTTTCTATAAACACCATATTATCAGAAACCAAAAACAAAATTGAACAAATAACTCACCATATTTATTGTCAATGTTAAACTGGCTGAGATCCCTAGTCTCGGTGGCTCTGCGGTCCCCGTGGGTGAGAGCCCCGAGAGACTCCAGTCTCTTGGCGACAGTGGACGCGAACCGACGCTCTCCAGCCAGGTCTGAGATCAAGAATATGTACTCCGGCGCGTTCACCTGATTCGATCGGTGGGTACGACCTGTTGGATGAATGTTAAATGTCAATAACGATTTTTTTCGTCGATTTTTTTATGAATACGATAGTTTGTTAGATTACAATCTTAAAGTTATTATGCCGATTTTATGCTTTTTACCCATAGTTCTTTACCGATAAGGTAGGTGCATAATTAACAAAAATTTGTCGATCATACAAAGAGTTGTTTCGTGTGGCGATCGAACCCACGACAAATGAAACGGCAGCAAGTTCCCCAGCTACTCGGCAATGATGGCAGATAAAATTAATATTATTTAATGTCATCTATCCTAATTTTATAAAGAAGTAAAATTTGTAACTTTGTATGTAGGGGGTAATCTTTGGAACTACTGGTCAGATTCCCAAAAGTCTTTCACTTATTGATAGCTACAAATGTTCCCAAGTGCTATAAAACATCACGCTACAATCAAATGGAGCCAAGCAGCGAGTGAAACCGCGCGGTAGTAGCTAGTAACTAATATAGCCCTGCGGTTTCTCCCGCATAATGTAAAAGCCTATGTTCACAGGGGATAGTGTAGTTTCCCAATAGTGCTAGAGCAGCTTTGCAGACTATTCAATACAAATAATAAAATCTCTCCTCTATATAATATTAGTATAGAATAGTTGACTTACCAAACTGTTGTATAGCTCGGTCGGCCGACCACGGCAGCTCTAGAGTTATATGCACCCTCCGCCTTTGGTTTCGCGCTCTAACAACAAACGAAGAAATCAAATGTTACAATCATAATTATATTTATTATGTATCGCAAGCTGGTACAGGTGCAGGGTTGATAAAAAAATTATAAACTATTAAACACATACATACAAACTTTCTCTTTAATCACTCTTTTTTTTTGTTAAACTCAATCACAATCTGTTGCGTAGTTTTAGAGAAAGCGACTTTGTTTTATAGTGTAGTGATACTAAAATAATTACAAACAAGTTTTGTCCTTATGCATTGAGAGTGCTTTTATTATCACTTTGAGTGTCAATCTTATTACACTTCAATGCGTTTTAGACACTTCTACGAGTAATAAATTCATTTGTAATTATTTATCACAAATCACATTTGAATGATCAATTCAATTTGATGATCAAACCTGAATCACCTTATTCGACTTATCAAATAAGAGTTCATATAATTCAACTGACCTCCTATCACTTTGCAACGAGATACCACTGGAGGCTGCCTCGGAGATGATGGCGACATCTTTCTGTCCGTCCATGAAGCGCTGCTTCTCCGTGAGGTTCAGAGTCTCCAGTGGCACGTCGGCCTCCGACCGACTCTCGTACAGGATCTGTCCGTCCTCCGTTTGTACTACGCGACCTTTGCGGCCTGTCATCTGCGGGGAGAATTGGAAATTGTTACAAAGGATGTTTAATAATAATTATTTTTCTTTTTAAGGTACATTAATTCAGTTTACCAATAACTGTCATCGAACTATAACCGCGGATAGGCATCCGATTAAACCATAGCGTTATTTATACTGACAAACAAGTTATTGGGGCTTAATTATTATGTTTGCGACCTACTCACGTAATTGTTTGACGAGATACAGCGCGACAGTCGCGTGTCGCGGAATACTGCTCATGAATATGGGCCTCTAGCATGGCTTGAAACTAGTCGAGTATCTTGTCAAACAATAACGTGAGTAAGCCGCAAACATATTATCTAATTTAGTATGTCTCACGAAAGATACAATGAAAAAGTTATTGGGGCATCTGTGGTTATCGTCCATAAGCGAAACAAGAATGAAGGAGACTCATAAGTAGCAAATTAATACCTAAAGCTTAATGGTCTATGTTGTGACATGAGGTTTATTATAATAGGTGTATACTTCTACATTATACACATTATCACAAATGTACAAAAAATGTGTTCTGGTTTATTTTATTTCTATATTGGGCATATTTTCCCCTACTTTTGACATCGTGCATAAATGATGAAGTAGGCATACCTCGGCGACGTTGTCGGTCCCTCCGAGCTCGTCGACGAGCTGGTCGAGCGTGTTGGGCGGCAGACGGCGGCCGAGCCGCTCGATGGCGCTCAGCAGCTCCTCCTTCATCGAGCACGCGCGCTCGATGGCCGACCGCGGGGGCGCCGCGGCGCGGGACGGACCTACGGGCGGACTCTTACATTATACATACTACTTATAACATCACATTTTTTGTCATATCGTTATCGTTACAACAAAGTCTACATATCAAAGATGCAATCAATACGTTAGTCGGAAATATGACTACTTATCTTCTGCCTACGAGGGGCAAAAAACAGAGCACCATCTACTACAATACTTTTTTTTTAGTTTTATCAACTAAAGGCTACAAATCGCTGGACCAATCCGTCTGTAGATGACAAGAGAACATCATTATTAAGTAGACTTTATTGTAGTCTAGTCGACTATAGAACTAAAAAAGTATTGCAGTCTTCATTAAAATCTATATAGTATTTGCTTTGAATGTGACACAGATTATAAAAGCAATAAACATTGAATAATATAAATTAAACTATTTATTTACTGACCTAAGTACAGTCCATTAGTGCCTACGGGAGTGCCAGTGAGGCTATGTCCGGCGGGAGTGGTGACGGTTACGGTGGGCGTCGCGGCCGCGCTGTTCTTGCGTTCAAACATTGTCTCAATCTTATCCTGTGTCGTCGAAGGTTTCTTCTTTGGTGACGCTGCTTTCTTCTTCTTTACCGGCTTCTTCTTCTGACGGCCCAACCATGGCTCTGTTAAGGTAAGGTATTTTTGATTTCACATAAATGTTGTATTGTTTTAAATGATAACTATGGTGACTTCAGTTACAATCAAATCTAACCAGTTTCGTAAGTCAATAAAAAATCTATACCTATTCATTCACACACACTTTATGTAATAGGTTGGTGAACGATCAGATGATTGCCTGATGGTAAGCCGCCTATAAACACCCGCCCAGAAGAGTTGCGAGTGAATTGCCGACCTTATGAGGATTAGGGTTACGAAGACTAAGGGATTGAAGGAGGATGGGCGAAGGCGAAGTTTTAGGATTATTACACAATAAAATAGCATATACCATTGACAAATATAAATTGATACAACTCACCATCATCGCTGTCACTGCCTCCGTGGAAGGGATTGAAGTCAGACAGATCAGAGTCTGAGCCGGGAGGCCGTCGCTCGTCATCCGACTCCATCTCCAGCTCATCATCAGATCCTCGCACGAACTCGTCGGAAGACGAACCTCCGCGCATACGCTTGGCCGCTGCGTTGGCTTGTTGACGTGCGGTTACTATAAAAAGATATAAAAAAATTGGGTTATATAAAAAGTGGTGGGTACCAATTTTAGATTATTATAAATTGAAAACGTAGAGTAGAGGAGTAAATCAAAGCAAATACGACAAAAACACTAACTCAAAAAGGAAGGTATTTTTATGACAACTTGAATAAATTTTATTTTTCATTTTATAAATAGCTTCTTTCTTGTTAGAATACACAGAAATATTGGTTGTTTATTAAAATTTATATAGTGAAAATAAATATTCCGTCAAATACAATAAATTAACATTTGAGTGCCTTGTACTTACATTTCCTCTTCGAGGTGTTGGCCTCATCATCGAGTCCGTTCTTTCCGTTTTGTGTGTGTACGGGCTGGTGGGACGGCGCGGCCTTAGTGCGCGGCGGCTCTAGGCCCAGCAAGCGATTGATGCGGTCGCGGTCCGGCGCTGGGAAGTGTTTTTCTACTAACGTCTGGAATACACCCCTGTCGACATAAAGAAAAAATATGATTAATAATAGTTTCACAAATTCTTGTGAAAAATCCATAAAAAAAGAATACAAAAAAAAAATCATAAACTTTCGTCTAAAAACGATTCCTATATTATTTTATTTATATTCAAACTAAGTATAAAAATCTCGTGGGCAGACAGAAAAATAAAAAAATGTCAACAGGTAAACGTCAAAATTTGAATTTTCCCGCCGGCGCCAACAGGTGAATGACGCGCAATATCAAATGACAGCTGCGTCCTATACCGTTCGGCTCCAAGTATCCGTTCGTTCACCTCGCGCCGCCATTAAGTGCTATTTATACGACGGAATATACGCGGTCTCAGCGCCTGGCTACACATGCGCTATACGAAGTCGCCTCGGTCTCAGAGCATCGATTTCATAGAGGTTGTGCGTATTTCAACTATGTGCGTTGTTGTGTTATGTTTGTAAACGAATCATTTGAAATAAGTATAGACAATTTATTTTATGAAAAACTACGTTTAGTCTTTAAATAGTGTACGTGATATGCTAGAAAAGTTAAAATAATGTGTTCTAAAGAAAAATTAAGAAATTTCCTCAGTGAAATATCAGAAAACGCCGAATTTCCTGTTTTTAATTACGTATCAGGGGAAAAGTACAATATTTTGGTAAAATGTCACGTGGACACCGATCGTGATGCTCAGTTCTACAGTGAGTACGCTTCGGAATGGATAAAAAATTTTACGAGGTTCACGAAAACAGGTTGGATAGTACGAGCGTGCTTTCCGCGGCTAAAGAGACTTTTGTATAGAAAAGTGTTTGTGTGCCATCACTCTAGCTTTAACAAAAGTAGAATATCAGAACAGGCGAGTTCGAAGGACAAGCAGTGTAAAGCAAAGATAGACTTCAAGATAAAGTTTATAAATCGTAACACGATAAGGAACGATAAGATGTTGAAGGCGGGATTGAATTTGACCATTTACATCAACTTTATTCACACGCACAGCGTTAGGGCGGGAGAGTCCTACAAATATTTGAAATGTTCGACTGACACTGACAAGTTATTCTTGAAATATTTTGCGGACGGCCACACCGTGGCTACTGCGAAAAGCTACCACGAACTGATGCTACAATCAAATAATGGTGGTAGTGACATTTCTAACGTTGAAAGGAACCCTTCTTTACGTCACATCTCATACTTGTACCAGAAAAAGAAATCCCAGGGACTAGAGTGTAATATCGGTGACATCATGGCTGAAAAGATGAAGACTCTGGAAGAATGTGGCGGTGTTATGAGATACACAGACGATTACAGCATCACAGTTGTTATTACACCGTTTATGAAAAACGTTCTATCAGGACATGAACTCCATATTATTATTATAGACAGCACGCATACAAGAGAATGTGTAGTATCGTTTTTCTTTGTACCTACACCTTTGGGCGCGTTGCCCATCGCCTGCGCGTTACACTCGCAAATAACGGAACCTAGTTTCAGTCAAGCCTTCTTTTCTACTAAACTGCTATTAGAAAATCAAACACTAAAGAGTTTTGAACCAAGGACGATCATGATTAATCAGATTGATGAACAAAATCATGCTTTGGACGCCATATTCTCGAATGCGACCCTATTAGTGTCGCGGGCGTCTTTAGTCGAGGAGATTTGGAAGACTCTTTGTGACGCAGAAGTAAAACTTGACGTGAAACAACGACAAAAAGTAATGGAGAAGTTCAGTTCATTACTATACGCAAAGAAGTTAGAAGAAAGTGAATCATTTCGCAAAGAGCTTGAGAATAATGAAATCGTGCAATCCGTTCAAAAGTTGAAACGATATTTATCCGATATTTGGGCTAAAAGAGATGAGTACATAACTCCAAACCAGGTGATAGATATATCTTTGCGAACGTTGAAACAGTTCATAGTTTGCAGATGCAAATCCTACACTAGTATAACCATGTTGGATGTATTGACAAACATTCTGGACAAACATTGGTGTCAAATCTTGCATGCACATTTATCAAACAAATTAATCATTGAAATTTATACAAAATATTTGCCAAAGGACAATATTTTGATGAAAAAGTTGGCTGAGTTGGAAGGAGACAAAAAATTTAAGAGGAAAATGGGTGTTTTAGCTTTTGGAGCGAGGACGTTATGCTGTGATTGTATTAAAGGAAAGAAAGGAATGTTATGTGAGCATCTATGTGCTGTATTACATAAAGTTACAGTGGCTACATCTGTGCCTGATGACAAAAGGGCATTTTACACAGCATTAGCTGGAGAACCGGAGGTGAAAATAGAGCAAGTGGCAGAATCCGAATTAGATTATGAGGACGATGTGAATGACTATGAAGAAACCCCATCAGACAACGAAAGTTTCCACATAAAACAAGAATTAGAACACATTGATCCTTTGGACATAATCACTGAGAACGACAATGAAAGTCATACAGACATAGGAATTGATATGAAAACTTTTAAAACTAGTTATATGAATGGCCTCAAGGCACTAAATGATGAATTTAGAAGGCTAAATAAGTTATTTAGGGATAATCCTAATGCATCTAATTTGGAGACAATGGGCCGTTTAGCTAGGGAATTGAGTAAGATAAGGCCGGTAGAGAAAATTAAGTTATCAAATATATGTGTGTGGAGTTAACTAATTTAACAGATGCAATGGAAATGGATTGTGATTAGATAATAATACTGTGATATTACTCTAAATACATTGTTCCTAAATTATTATTGTTTATCTTGCTTTAAACAAAGAGTAAACTAGTAGCCATGAAGAATTTCGTGGAAGCAAAGGTTTCCCCCACTTATGATATTAAATAGAAATGGTGAATCGTATTCGAGGGGTGATAAAATACTAGGAAAAATTGGCAACATATTTTTACTCCTTTTGTGTATCTCCAAACAGCATCTATTCACCCTTGAAATAGTATTCAGCCCGTGTGATGGTAGTGTTGTACTAACTTGGCGGTGGAGACGAAGTCGGAGAGCTCGCCGTCGTCCCGCTCGAGCTGGTCGAGTGTCCGCGCCTCGCCGGTGGACTGCAGCCCGATGACCACGCACTTGCCGCACTTCACCGCCTCGCGCGCCGTCACCACCGCGTGGTTCACCTGCGGGGGGTCAGCATCTTACTTCTTACTTATATTATAAATGCAAAAGTTACGATGTTTGGATGTTTTTTACTCAATCACGCCAAAACGGATGAACAGATCTGGATGAAAATTGATACAGCCATAGGATAAAGTCGAAGTAAAAGTCAAAATCATTTATTTCAAATACACCACAGTCTGCACTTTTCGTCGTCGTCAACGTCAAGCATTTCGTTCTGTTCGTCTGTCCTCTAGTGAAGCTATTTGCTCGTTCCAAAGTGAAGATTACACACAAGTGTAGATACACTCCGGAATAGGACATAGACTACTTTTTATCAACATACCACGTAGCAGAAGCTACTAAACAATAATATAAAGTCGTAGCGCAAGTTCGTGCGGGATTGGAACAAGCAACACGTTGCAAAAAAAATTACAAGGAATGTATATTTTACCTTAGCAGCAATACACAGGTACTTGAAAAACCGTTGGTGCGCAGACCAGAACTGTCCCCACATGGTCTTCTTCATGCGAGATTCCGCATTGATCAGCTCGGCCGCCTCCGTGAACCGTTGCATGGCTTCCACCCACTAACAAAATAAAAATTGGATTGAAATGTACTTTAAATACGAGACAACAAATTTATTTTTGTAAATAAGCCATTAAACACTGCTAAACAATTACACGTCAAAATTATATTTAAAAAACAAGATAAAACAGACTGTTAAACACGATATTGTAATTCTAGTAATGGCATATCAAATTTAACGGATCCGGTGTAATTAAACACAATTTTGTGACTGTAGTAATGGCATGTCAAGTTTAACGGATCCGATCTAACTCGAAACTAAACGAGCGATCCTCGAAAAAAGTTAACTTGAGTCAGCCACAACATATTTTAACAATATCTAATCTAACAATTTATTTTAACTTCATTACTCAAGAATTCAATTATAGATTCAATATGTAACTGACCAGTGCCACGGCTTTATCGTAGGTCTCCTTGAACGCGTCAGAGAGCGGCACCTCCTCGATCTTGAAGGATACGCCGTGGAAGGACAGCTGGCGAGCTATGTACATGCCGCGGAGCTTCATGTCCATCGCTACTATCTCCATAGCACCTACACCCCTGTATAAAAGAATGATCAATCAACAAAAATATTCAAGTACTAATGAGACATAGATGTAATATGATGTGACCAAAAATACACATATTTGATCTTTAAAAGAAAATGTAAAACATATTTTCTTCAGTCTAGGAACCCGAAACTCAACAAAAATATTAATAAGGGATGTTATAGATATGAAATTTCGGATACGGATTGTATATAAAATTATTTTGGATTATCAGTTAGTTTCAGATAATTTCGGGTTACAATTTTAAGGAATTTCAAAAGTCAAATACAAACGTAATGGGTCTTGATTAGGCCCCGCCCCGATCGGATATTGTCCGAAATTTTTATTTTGGATTTAGTTACGGTTGCGGATATTTTTTTATATCGAATATCCGATAGTTTCGGTTACGATTACGGGGCTTGCTAACATCCCTGATATTAACGATCCTTTAATTGGAAAACGATCAAAAATAAACTTTACATCCAAATCAAGAAGAATGACATCACTCACCTTTTTTCAACAGCATTGATGAAGTCCATAAAAGTGGGGAATGGTGTACCGTCTCCCCAGATGCCCAGTCTGACCATATAGGCCATGTTGCGTGGCTCACTGGCGCCTGTGGCCGAGGCGTACACTACTCTTGCCTTGGGCAACTTATTCTGCAGCTCAAGAGCTGTCAAACCAGTCTTCGTTGCCTTGCCCGACCCCACGGGACAAAGATTTTTGGCTTTGTGACATTCGTCAAATACAATCTTAAGTTTTAGTTCAGGATTTTATTGTAGAAAATTACATACATAATTTGATTGAGTAACTTTCGCCTAAAGATAATAAATCATATCTCAACAATACCGCATGTATCAGTAGGTTTAGCTAATGGATCGGCTCGACCGGAGCGATATCGCGGACTCAGAATGCCAGCATGAAACGACCACAGCATTGTTTAACAAGGTTTCTGGAGATTCTTATAAGATCCTCTGCGAGAAGCAAGCCAGTAACAGACAGAGTGTCCGTAAGCGGTGCCGATCGTTTAGCCTTTGCCGTAGCCATTTTTTTTCTAAAGAATGCTCCCACTAGGTTGTCTCTCACTAGAACATTTCACTTCATGGGTGGATGAATTTGTGGATAACACGGGTCGTTCAGTGCGGCAATCGAAAAATCGCGATACGTTAACTAGCCTCTATAATTTCTCTATAAACACATTTTAAACTTGGAAAGAAACTATGGAGAGTCATGCTCAAACAACAAATGGATCGGCTCGACCGGAGTGATACCATGGCCTCATAGAAAACCGGCGTGAAACAACCACAGCGTTGTGTTTCGTCGTGTGAATCAGGTTATCGGAGGCCCAACCCTTCCCGTCCCCCTATCCCCTAATCCCCAAAAGATCGACAACGCACTCGTAACTCCTCTGTTGCGGCCATGTCCATGCGCGGCGCTGATTGCTTACCATCAGGTAATCCGTTTGCTCGTTTGCCGACCTACCACATAAAAAAATAGTATAAACCAAACTCCCTATATCCCTTGTATACTTAATGGATTTTGATGCGGTAGCATTGCACCCGCGCCAAGCGGGGCCGAGTTAATAAAGTATAAAATTGTCATTGTAAAAAGGATACAACTCCATCAAAATCGTCTCCGCACCATTGCAGCAGTTGTTTGAGCCGAGTCCGGTATTTGGTGTTGGTCGACTGGGTCTCCCCTATAAGCGCCGAGTACGTGCTGAATATAACTCCCTTCTTCACGTTCCCGTTTACAGCAGACGATATTTTCGCGTATTTAAACTGTTGAATAGAGAAACAGGACTTTACTAATCAATAATTTATAAAGAAATTAAAAATTACGTTTTCAGTGTCGTAATAAAATACTCAGATAATAGAAAACTTAATACAGCGCCATCTCTCTTAATACGCTCGAACTTGTACCAAAATAGATCTATTACAAAACAGTAACATAACAATGAACACACTTACATCATTGGTATAAAGTTTAAAATAGAATGAACAGTTATACAATACCTTATTAAGAGGATGGACCTCAATTTTGCCAGCCCCGATGTCTCGGAGATCTCTTTCGGCGTCGTACTTGAGGTCGTTGGAGACTGACACCCAGATGGCGCGCTTGCGGCCCTTGATATAGTTCTCGAATATAATGCCAGCGATGGTACGGCCTTTACCCACACCAGCACCGTCACCTGTGACATGATACATAATGTTAGTATAGGGAAGTATTTTTTTATGTGATAGGACGGCTAACAATCCTTCGGATGACCTGATAGCAATCATCACCACCCATGGACGTGGAGTGCGTTGTTAACGTGGGATTAGGCTTTTGTGGAGTTAGGGATATGGGAGAGATGGAGGAGCATTGCTATGATACAAGCAAGTACCTATTATTAATAAAAGCGTTGTGTGAGCGATGTCGGCTTGACCGGAGTGATACTACGGCCTCATAGAAAACCAGCGCAAAACAACCACAGTTGTGTTTTGCTGCGTGAGTAATACTTCCCTAATCCCCCAAAAGGTCGGCAACGCACTCTTAACTCCTTTGGTGTTGCAGATGTCCATGGGCGGCGCTGATTGCTTACCATCAGGTAATCCGTCTGCTTGTTAGCCACCACACAAAACGCAACAAAACAAAAATACTACTCCAACGCCAAAATTAAACTCACCAATGAGGAAACCAGCCCTGGTTCCATCAGGGAGTAGATGTTCATGGGCCTGCGAGGCGTAGACCACAGCTTCCAATTGCAGGGCAGACAGTAGACCATTGCGGATGGTCTCGTCGGGCAGACTTAGTTTGTAAGTCACGTCTACCGGCTCCACGGATGAGAGAGACGCTGTTTCCACTACTGGATCGGGGTGCTTACGACCTAGTTTCACTGTGGATAATAGGGAACTATACAGCAATCTGTAACTAAATAAAAAAAATAATGCTACTCATGCTATTGGTATTTTGATAAGAAGAGAGACGAAACAATATATTATGCAAAAAAGATCTCTGTAATCTGATAATAAGTACCTATATAATTTGTTATGATAATATATTTAGCTAAAAGTTTGATCCAAAAACGTTTAATTACTAAGAATCTTAGAAGTGGTATAAAATCAAACTCTAAGTTACAATCATGTATTCCAACTAAACTATAAACAGCAGTTGCAAACGATATACGTGAACGCTTAGTAATCTCCAATAGATTTTCAACTTTATACTTACGACTATAAAGTTGAAAATCGATTAAAGACTGCTGAAAGTTTACCGTTTGTGACTTGGCTCGAGGGGCTGGTCCTTTACAAACATCAAAATAGAATAATAGTCCGTCAGTGTGTTTGTCCGTAAAACTAGGTGGCTCTAATATCCGACATTACTTTCCTCGGTCCGTATGTCAAAGTTCTGACCGTCCGGACCCTGACGATTGCGACTTAATACATAATATTTAATCTTGTAGGTATAGTGACTCACATTTAGTAGGCATATAGTCTGCATATGTTTCGGCGACACCCATTTCTTCATCATCCACTTCTTCTTCATCGCCGCCCATCTAGAATATTATGTAAAAAGATAACTTTATTAGTAAGCCAAAATATGCAGATGTATATATTTTATTACAAGCGAGACCGTTGCCATAGCAACAGCTTTATGGTTTTAGAATGCACAATTGTAGTTTGTCGAATCTAGGAATAGGTTCTAAGTGCTCATTTTAATATATTCTTACAGCCTATAAAGCAGCAATAGAAAAATGTTTTGTATAAGTCAGGGCCATGCTTAGACAAGAAAGGACCGGGTCAACCAGTTCACTGTATCACAGAAAGCAGTCGTGTTACTATTCTTGAGGTTGTGTTTTGTTATTAGACTGAGTGAGGTTTTGTTTTAATGGGACAAGCCCGGCCGCCCGCCTTTTTTTAACAGGCAGACTACTCTTATGCTGTTCCGCTGTCGAACATGTGCACCATGGGAAGTCTACAAGTTGACCCGTGAGAAACTGGGCTACACAATGATCCACCTCCAACCATGTCTTCTCCAGCCGCACATTAGTGAGGTTACCGAAGGTCCAGAAAAGACATTAACACCCTCCCATCTTCAATCCCCCCCCCCCAATCCCCAAACTACACACTTGTAACTCCCATGAAGCTGCAAGTGTCCAGGGCGGCGCTGATTGCTTACTGTCATATGATCGCTTGACGCCCCATACAGTAAAAAAAAAAGAAAACCAACATACCTTTTCCTGTTGCCACATATTGCCAGGTTTGTTCTGTGGCCACCCGGCAACACCACCTGCGACCTGGCCCAGCTGGCCTAGCATCCCAGAGAATGGCGAACCCATTCCATTTTGTATAATATGGCTCAAGTTCTGCAGTAAATATGAGTTCATTCCCGTCATACCCACCATCTCCACTGTTGAAGAAAAAAATGTTAATTGCTATTGATAGATGGCGATGTATTGTATTATGTATAGTTTCAGATTAGAAATGAAGATGGCGTGATTCTATATTTTTTTATAAAATCAATAGTTCTCTGCTAATTTTAGATATTTACAGGATTAGATGATCACTTACATGTGATTTGGTTTGTAACTTGACACTTATGTTAGAAAAAAGGTTTTAATATAAAGCATAAATACATAGATTAAGTCCATGTCTGCTTAAAAATATTAAAAAATCTATGTTCTATCGATAATTTGCTAGATTTTCTCTATCAAATATTTACAATTTACTACTCGCAAAAGCTACAGTAGATAAGCAACCAAAATATTTAAGTTCTAGTACCAGAGGAAATAGAAAAAACGAATGCATTAAAATTGTGACCCATACTATACGAAAATATACATCATACACTACAGATGAAAATTAAAAAAATATAATCCATTAGAAAACCATGCTGAAAATATAATGAACTACTTTAAGAAAAAAGAATGATGAAACCAACAAAACGTTTGAGGAACGGGAAAAACAAATAAATATACAATTTGTTTACCACATAAATCTTTACAAAACTGTAAAGTTACGAAGTTACAAAAGTAATTATTTGTTAAGCTTCCTTGCTTTCTAAGTTTCGCCCTTACGGCTATTGCGAAACGTTGACTTTTTCCTAAAACTTAACCTAAACCTAAAAAGGAATATTGTACGTTTAAAAGAGTATAAATACTGTTATACAGCTTTTTACCTTGGCAGAATATAATATTTCAAAACAAAAAGTAGTTTTTTTTATATTTGAAAAAACTTAAGTTGTTTGTTTATTACTTTGAAGTAAGACTAGCTGACTGGGCAATTTCCGTACCGCCACTAAATTAACATTTAAAAGTTTAATAGCAATAGTTTAGTTTATTATCAAATAGACATACAATGTCACTTATCAAACAGTTTATATAGGTATAGGAACGAAATTTTTTGGTTTTGCTAATTTCATTGCAAATTAGCGTCATTCCAAATTGCAATGAATTCTGTATTTTTAAGCGAAAGAGTAACAAATATCTAACACGTTTGTTTCACGTTTGTAATAATTAGGGGTAGTAAGGATAGCAAGCCAAACATTCCCAATGACAAAATTCAATAAAAAAACTCAATTGCAGAACCAAATACACTAACCTAAGGTGTATAGGGCAAGAAATTAATGTCTATATATAAAAAGCACTCAGCAAAATAATACGCTAAGTGAAATATAGAACAATCTAGAAAACGAGGTCACTTCTAAAAATATAAGGAGGTTATATAGGCTTGGTAGGCCAATACATCATGAATAAGTTAGCTATTGGCTAGAATGGCCTAAAGGCACCACACTATCGATTGCACTGGTCAATACCATTTCTATTTCTATTGAAACTATGCAGAGTTACTTTATTAGGCACTGCGTGTAGTGGGAATAATTATTGTTAAACAGAACAGGCGTCAAATCCTAGATGGCGCCTAAAGACATACAAATTAAATGATTTGCTATCTGGTGTCTTGATTATGAGAGTCTGAAGATTGGTCGCCCAAAGTATGGTTGACGGGGTTGTGGGAATAGCGCAATTAAGTAACGCGGCCTAGGACTAACGCAGGAAAAGGAACAAGGGGTTTTAGTCAGTAGTGGGCGAGACTCAAGAGAAGTCATTTGATGATTTTCCCCTCACAAAAAAGTATGATCGAGATCTTTGCGTTCCATGCTTACTTTGCACTGATAAGAATAAATTTCATTGTTCCATAATCTTATGAGATCACCTTCATAAGACTATTAGTATTTTGCTTATTTTGCAATGTTTAATTATTGTTTTCCATGTTTTTTAGTCTATAGATTTTATTAATGTTAATATAATTCTTTAGAAAAACACTTTAAAATTATGATAATAAATTGCCTTTAACAGAAGCCGTGTTGTTTTCATTCAACTTTGGATCTTTAAAACTGATCTTGGCTGACATAACAAGTTGAGAAAAAGCTATAAAACAAATTTAATGTTTAGTCCCCATGTACCAATTACAGAGCAGAATAGAACTACATCGATATTTTTAATCTTACTACACCTGCAGACTTAACTATAGTATGATGCAAAATTATACATGCTGATCTTTTTTCGACAAACATAAAAATCAGTAGCGACTTTGAATAATAATATACTAATATGAACTTAGTTAGTGTAACTAGACTAGTTTAGTGTAAATTCTCATTCTTAAAATGTTATACAACATTCTGTTAATTTCGAAACTAATTAGTAGGATTTCTAAGTGAATTCCAGATAACTATTGAAGAGAAACATCCAACTAGAACAATGCCAGAAAATCATTCAAGAGTCAAGCAAGAAAAAGGAAGAAAAAAATCAGCATGCATAGTAAGTAACTACAATCAGTAAGAATAGATATATTTTATATACAGTTTTGGCCTAACGAGTCGAGATATTCATCTTATTTATGTAAAATAAGACTTTATGCTTTCAGTCATTGAGTACATATTTATTATCAACAACAACTACTAAATTGCTGTCGAAGAAAACAGAACTTTATTACAGAGAAATTAAAATCTCAATTGAAAATGCATCTCGTATCGTTAGCCCTAGAGAGATAATATCGCGATATACGCGTTACATTGCGGGCACACTACACCGTACTCACTCTGAGCGAGTAGCGAAGCGGCATTGTACGCCGCCGACGAGCCCGCCGCGAATGGCGACGGCGGGGCCACGGCGGGCGCTATGCAAAATCACCGATTTAATCAAGCTGACGATTCATTGATGTAACATAGGTAAGATATGATGATTTTATACTTGACTAAGATGTCTCATTAATTTAGATATTTCAATCACATGCGTCACAATATAATGGTACCATGATCAAGTTGGGACAATACACATTCATCTGGATTTATGCCTAGTGTTTGAGTACGTGGTTTTTTATCATAATATAGCGGCAATCGAACAGACGGGTACTGACTACCTGATGGTAACAATAGAGGAATCACAAGTACGTTGGGGGTTTTGAGGATTGTAGTGATTGTGTGATACACCACACAACCCTTTGTGTGATCCACAAATAGTTGTTTCGGGTCTGGGTGTGATGTATATGTGAAATTGCATGTTTGTAAACGCACCGACGACACGAAAAACAGGCTATAGAGGGGCAATATTAAGCGACACCAACTTATTTTACCATTAGATAGATGTTTAATAAAACTGGAATAAACAATACGTCCCACATTCGGATAAAAAGCAAATGAAATCGATACATAAAGTAAACAGTCCCTTCAGTCTCCAGGAAAAACATCCCAAATTGGACGAACTATAAATATTTTTGGTAATTAATACGCTTATCGAAAGGTTATAAGGAAAAACATATCTTCTTATATTTATAAAAAGATACTTTATTTTCCCCAAATATCTGTATCAAGATTTGGAGTACTGTTAGAATTATCCTATATATTTAAAACAGATATATATTGCTCAATTTATTTCGACAGTGGTTGTAACTTATTAGAATCAAAGTTAAAAACATGTATTCTTTTTTAATCATATCACAAATAGTTTTAAATGTCTAAAACAATAGAATTATAGTCCGTCAGTCTATTGTCAGTAAAGGTCAACTTTTTTTTTAATAATTTTTTTCTAACTTGCCTATTTGCTTATGTAGTATTTTAATACTCAATACTCAATACTTTATTGCTTTCCACATGTATTCTTAGGTGGTAGTACTTATAAATAGTTCATATGGACCCTGTCGGGCACAGCAAAGTAAGTGGGATAGGAGAGAGGAAGCTCTTATCGGCTATGTTACTTATTTTTGTTGATTAACACTAAGGTTATATAGGCAAGTAAGTTATATATATTTATGTTTGAATTTTTTTTTTTATTATTTATTGAATCACTTAAGCTACACTGTAAGTGTGTGTGTGTGTGTGTGTGTGTGTGTGTGTGTGTGTGTGTGTGTGTGTGTGTGTGTGTGTGTGTGTGTGTGTGTGTGTGTGTGTGTGTGTGTGTGTGTGTGTGTGTGTGTGTGTGTGTGTGTGTATTGCGTGTGACTGTTTATGTCTATATATTTTTATCATTTAGGTATTCGTTAATGGAATAGTAGCATTTATTTATAAGAAATTGTCTAAGTTTTTTTAAAAATATATTAATTTCTCTTTTTATTTGTGCGGGTAGTTTATTGTACGATTTAATAGACATAACGTAGGGACTTGTCGAGTGCATTTTTAAACTAGACTTAGGTATATTTAGTTTAGCGCGGGGTCTGAGTTCATAGCGTGATTGGTTGTCGTCTCGTTGAGTGTACAGCTCTTGGTGTTTACGGACAAATTTGCATGATTCTAGTATGTATATACAGGGGAGAGTTAAGATGTTGTGTTTAGTTGGTACACGGTGTTATAAATCGATTGTATGAGGTTTAAGAGGCTCCACATGGAAATGTTGTGCAACAATAGCGTAAAACCGCTTGGCGCTCATAAAATAATAATAACTTCGATAACACGAGTACTTGTGAATTTGTTTTATAAATGAATTAATTTTTTATGATAACCAATGCACACATTTTATGAATAAATAACTTAAAAACAAGCTTTTATGTTTTCGGCAAAGGTACCAATTATAAGGTCTTGGTTGCAGTAACCAAAACATTTGTCAGATAAGTAGTATGTTGATTGCTGGTCTCATAAAGGAGGGCAAATCGGTTTAACACCGGGCATAAATCCATAATCTATACTACTTCCAAGAATTTTAATAATAACAGTTCGCCCACCTCTGGAGTAGAAGTTACATAATATTTTCTAGATTAATGAGACAATAACAGATTATAAAACACTGCGTATAATGATGTCACGCTATGGATGATGCTTCATGATAAGCTTCATTTAAAATAGTGCAATGACGTACTCGTTAAAGCAACTTAATGCTTAGATGGTGAAAACACATGATAGGCTTATTGATTAAAAAAAATTAGCTTCTCTTCAGGACTCAATATTATTTGGCACTTAAAAAGTGTTGGGAAATCAACCGTCTTCAGTAAGTCCAATATTTATCGACCAAACGCAACAACTATGTATCAACGTAAAGTGGTCACTTTAATTATAGTTTTTATATAAAAGAATGGAAAGATATGCTTACCTCCGGCTCTGCTTAAGTTAGCTATGTTCAAAGGTTTGGTGAGAGAGCTAGCCGATATCTTGATAGGCTTCACATTGCTGACTTGGCCAAACGCGTGGCCGGAAGGTGCTGCGAACGTAATACACATGTAAATTAGGATAATAGTATTAATGGTTTATTGAATAATGTTTAAAAAGTATATTTTTCT
This sequence comes from Spodoptera exigua, assembly GCA_902829305.4. Classification (NCBI taxonomy): domain Eukaryota; kingdom Metazoa; phylum Arthropoda; class Insecta; order Lepidoptera; family Noctuidae; genus Spodoptera; species Spodoptera exigua. Next base: position 1,152,836 of record LR824623.2, read on the forward strand.
TGGGAACACATACTTTATAGAATGAAAGAAATAAGTAGAACAATGGGTATTCTTTTTCTAGAAAACTGTATGAGTAAAACATAATTGGTGACTTAAACATTTTTTTAAAAACAACATTACTAACATCTCTTAATTTGATAAGTAAACAGTTTTTTTGTTTAATAAACACATTAGACCCCACACTAGTATTTCTCCCGTGTCGTGGGTGCGTTTACAAACATTCAATTTCACATACACAACACACCCAGGCCCGAAACAACAATTTGTGGATCACACAGTGTTGTTTTGTGCGGGAATCGAACCCGCGACAGGTTGCACGGCAGCCAATTGCCCAGCCTCCGCCCCAACCGTGCAGTCAGGTTAGTCGGTCAGTTAAAGGAACCATTAACAATGTGGCATTTTACCATCAAACTCTTCGTAAGCCGTTTAAAAAACAGCTGTATTTCAATGCGCACATGACACAGTTGCATCGATCAACTGACGAACAGAACAGGGAAAAGAGGAATATACTACGACACAGAGTCAATTTATTCTGATTGAAATTCTCAATACACGTCTCGAGTGAACTATGTGTTTGTCTCATTCAACATCTTGCTGTCTCCTTCATATGTGAAGGACAGTTGTGATCGCTGTAAACGTAATAAAAAGCTTACAATGTAGGTTCGTGATCTGTTTCTTCAGAAATAAATTGCAAAAAACTATTTAACTTGCGAGGATGATGATATTTAATTGAGCGACCGAACCATTTGTACAACAAAAAAAAACTAGAAGTAACAAGGACACTTCTTTCTTTACCACATAAAACTGTGAACTCCCAAATCAGAGGAGTTACAGTTGCGATGCGTTTTTTTAACCGATAAATACGATCTTTTCTTGTGTATAACCACTTACGTAGTTTAAGAGATAATAAGAAATAAACTTGACAAAATATCCTGCAATTAAATTAATTATTAGAATAAATATGAAAACTGACCTGCAAGTGGGTTTGTGGTGGGTTTGACGATGACTTGCGGTGTGACTGTAACCTTCTTGGCTGCCATACTCGCCGCCGCTGCCAGGGTTTTGCCCCCACCTGATAAAAAAATAACAAAATTGATCGATACTTCCTAAATAATGAAACAAAATATCAGTAACATTCCTCTTTGGTTTATTACCAATAGTAATAAAACATCGGAGGTCCACTCCCTTGCGTAGTTTTAAAGATTTAAGCATACATTGGGATATAGGGACAGAAAAAGCGACTTTATTTTATACTATGTAGTCAGAGAGAAATAAACGCCTTCTACTATTAAAGACTGCATTGCATTGTGTTTCTCTATAATCAATTAACAGGATTAACCTATACAATAAGAAGATTCATACTAGGATTTCTTCCAGAATCGCGGGTGCGTTTAGAAACACCTAAGTAATTAATTACACATAATACACATATATAGCAAATTTGGAACAATAATTCGATTCTATACACAGAATTGTTACGTGCGGGAATAGAAAAATATTTAAAACACGTTCTATTTTATAACTGCTCAACTATTGACTCGGTTATTTGAATAGGGAGTTCAATACAGCGCTCCGATTGATAGACACGACACGTGGCCCTTATTTATAAGTACTTATGGACACCTGGGAGACACCATCAACAAAAATAAGGTCAAATCTAGTCATCAATGGTATTTCTGTACCAATTTATCACGTGAACGTACATACTTAACTTATTAACTAAAATACTGTCGTAAAATAGGTCTGGCCGCCTTAAACCGGTGACTAGTTTCAAAAACGAAAAAATAAAAGAACGCAACTTGATCCGGGTATCAAAACTGAGAGGTCAGCTTGTCATGTATAAGGTACCGCTGCCGCAACCTACAGCAGGAGAAGGAATGGGGGAGATTCTTAGTCAGTAATAGTCTTACACTCCCTCTCGCTATACCCTAGGCGAGGGAACCCATTAATGATTTTACCTCCTCAAAAAAAAGGTTGGCATGTTGGCGAGTCAATTTCAAAGCAAATCCAGGATAATTCTTGTGTAAGTATACATTATACAATACACAAGGATGAATAGGCCAATAATGGAGGCCCGTTTTGTTGACAGTCCTTTTACAATGACACTAACTATTGCCGGAAAGTGATTTTCGTCAACGTGTAACAGTTATGTCGGGAAGAATCCCTACTTTTGTTCTTTTTTATGGTAGGTAAGTACTTCTATGTACTTATGGCTAACTGTATGACGCGTTTTTTTTACCCGAGTTTATTTCTCAATACAATCGGGTAAAAAGACTGCTCGAGTTGGTGAGACCATTTATTGAGAAAAAACAAACATGGTGGGAAGACTTTAGGAACCTTTGCAAAGTTCAATAACATTACGAAAAATTTAGGGCTAGGTACATGTGCGTGGAAGTATAATTACTTCTTTATTACGCTCATGATGTTCTTTTCTCTTAACATTTCACAAAGATCGAGATAATTTGTATAATTGGATATTTTAAAAGATAAACTTTTTCTTCTCAACTTTCTTTTCCCGCCATTTTTACGTTCTCGCGTTTATTCCATTTCAGGATGAACCACTGATTAAAAATAAATAATTGCAATATTTTTAATTGTGTGCGACATGCACACAAACAAAAATATTGTAAATTTATAGATAGATACAACCACGGAAAGAAAAAAAAAGTCGGGACTATGACTAGGGACATGAATATTGGTCTTTGATTCCGCATTGAAATAAATCAAAAGATATTATTACAGGAGAAGCAAAAAGAAATAGTTTCGCTCGCTGAAGCCAGGATACTGAACTAGTGAGAGCCTTAAAGGCGAAAAAACGGCACAACAGGGAGAAGCGTAGTCACCAAACACCATGGTTATTCACAAAAAAATTAATGGGTCTTGTTTATGAGCAAATATAAGTACTTGCTTCAATTGCACGAAAATTTGTTCAACATTCCACATACAAAAACAAATTTTAAAAATTCATATCACCTGGACCTATATCAACACAGTAGCAACATAGACTAAATAAAAAACGAATCTTCCACACACATGAATATCCCAATGTCACCGTAATACATACATAATAATGCACCCTTGAGTGATATTCAACATAAGAATACATTTACATTTTTACATTAATTTCAATAAAAATGTTGCTGTTTCTTATAACTGTCTGAGAAAAGTAAACAAGCTCACCTATGTGTATTTCATTGTAATGCACTTAACTATAATATTGAGTTGCGCAAGGCCACAGCGTGTAGATGGTGCTGTTGTGTTTCGCCGTGTGAGTGAGGTTATCTATCCCTTCCCGATCCTTATATCCACAACCCCTATCCCCAAAAGGTCGGCAACGCACTCGAAACTCATTTGGTGTTGCAGGTGTCCATGTGTGGCGCCAATTGCTTACCATCAGGTAATCCGTCTGCTCGTTTGCCGACTTATACCATAAAAAAATGGCAAAGTAAAACACGTCTGTTACCAGCAACACCCCTTATTTTACCATGATCAGGGATGTTGAATAATTTGTATGTCGAAAATACTAAGACTAAGGGAACTAAAAACTTCAGAGAGATCGGGCAGAGTTCACGAAGATACCCGCCTGCCATGCGTGGAGACTAAGGCAAATCCTCTAACCTGGACCTGAAGAACGCGAATTTCGAACAGCGAAGTCCTATGTTAGTCTAGAAACAAGCGACCAACTAAGCATACATTCAAAACTTTTTTTCAATAGTCATTATTGTGAGACATTCCGTAAAACCTTACCATAGAATTTGAGGGGTGAATAGATGCACGAAAGGGATGAATAGATTTTGGTGAATTTTCCTCGTATATATTCACTCCTCTTCTGTGTTTATTCGCCCCTCGAATTCTATTCAACATAAATTCTGTTTCCCCATCATCATCATCATCAGCCTATAAGTGCCACTGCTGAGCAAAGGCCTCTTCCCACACGGAGAAGGTTTAAGCATAAATCACCACGCTTGCTCAATGCGGATTGGCGATTTCAAATCTGTGAGTCTGTGATGTCTAAATAATCATAGAAAGTACATATAACTCTGAAAAAGTCACATTAGTACTTGCCAGGTTTCGAACCCACACCCTCACGCACGATGAGCGGGCGCCCTAAACTCGGGGCCACAAAGAGCTTCCCCATTACTCAATTTATTAAAATTAACGGCGTACTCACTTGAATTAACAAAGAAAAGCTCTACAACTCGTAGTTTTAAGTCAAAACGGGTCTCTTAAAATAAGTTGTTTAGTAAAAGCACTCACCTGGCACTTCCAAATTATCAGGATCCTCGTCATCATCAAAGTCTGAGTCGTCAGAAGGCGTCGGCGGATTGTCCTCGTCATCATATGCGGACCGTTTAGACTAAAATAACAAATAATACAACATTATAATGCAAATTTAAGGACTTTATAGTTTAATGGGCACAAAAAGAAAGTTAAGAATTAAAAAATATAATATTAAAGTGTATTAGAACTGCTGCAGTAACACTGTTATCAGCAACTAGTTTTTTACTCAATTTGATTTGGATTATCTATAACTATATTTACTTCTCAATCATTGTACTTAAAACCGTGGAGTAAAAACAATGCATTACTTCAATAGATTAAAATGTGTCTGTGGTAGGACTTTTATCTTTCTGTTTGTTCTGTAACTCTAAATTATATTTCATCAAAAATTAATCTCATTATCGAGGCAATAACCTTGACAAAATAGAATTCAAGAGCTAGGACTATTATTGACCTTGGCTTCTTTCTTGCTAGAAATAGTTGAAGGTCATTTTCGTCCCAGCATAGTTACAATGCCTACTCTATATTTTTGGTTGCATGACTAGCATTTTTGATAAACATATGGCATTTTTTTTTCAAAATAGTTTGCCCATTATATTAGCTGATATGGATGTACTTTCTTAAGAACCTAATAATTTTCTATTAGTCAATATTGCACATAATAATTAATCTCTAAATAGAGAAGAAAATCTGAAAGCAACATTTGAATTTAAGCCTTATAAGTTATAAGCTGAGCACAGTTCACAAAATTAAATGTAATTACTAATAAGTTAATTGAAGTCTTAGATTTTAAACATCCATAAGTAAATTACTAGAATATATTTAATGACATCAATATCTGCTCTTTTAGTTGTGTTGCTGACTGATGATTCACCCTCATTAAATATATTCGGGGAATTCCAACAGGCAATTGAAGGCTAATAAAAATATGTGCCATACCATTATATATTATCAATGAATACTATTATTATCAAATAAAAAAAATTGAAATTTTGCAATCACCAAATCATACATTTGTTGTTAATATTACTTTTGAGAGATATTTAAAGCTAAAAAAAACTGTCCAGACATTAACAAACCTGTTATTAACTAGGTATTTTAACATTTAAGTATGTGGTGGATTTAAGTACATAATTAGCTAATGTAGTTTGCTTATGACATTACATAGTTGCTACTTAACTAGGTATCTAATAGATTAATTAAGTAATATTTTTTTAATATTTAGTGCATGGTATTTTTTTGTATACAAATCTTGGTTGTTCATTTAGTTTCTGTAAATGCTAGACACAAATGGAAAACAAAAGACATTGCAGTCATCTGCATCTGCATGGACTTATTTTGCACAGCCTGGAAAACCAGGTTCATGAAACAATATTATGATTTAAGAGGTTCTGTACAGTTTCTATCTCTTTAGAACATAATACGATTTAAACCAATATGAAAGTCATAAATATAAACAATAAATTAAACATAGTAAAGCATGCAAAATTTGGTATTTATGAATATCCAGTAATTTTGAATGTATTTATATGATAGTATTGATGTATTTGATGTAAAATACATTCATGATTATAATAATTATAATAACAGAAATGACCTTGACAAAATAAAATAAGTGAGTTGACCTCCATTTTTATTTGAAATAGAAATGACTTATATTCTTCATAATAATCCTTCAGAAGCTATACATTGTTAGGTAAATTTGGTAGCTGCTGTACAGAAGAGGTTGTTATACAAGCAGATAAAGTACTTGATTGAATTGGTGCTGCCCATAGACAAAGGGTACAAGTGCATTAAAAGCCTTAAAAGATTACCACATTGCTTTTCTAATTACTAAAAAAAGTAATTATGAAAACAGACATGAAACAATGCATTTATTTTTGCAAATAGGCCACAAATCAGCACTTTTACACGTCAATTTATATGTGAAAAACTAGATGAAGCCACCATTTCCTATCTGACTACTCTGAGAAGAAATGCCGAAACACACTCAGAGGTCAGTCTCTTTACAAGTCCAGACAATGTAAAAATAACATAATGTGAGAGAACCATGCAAGTTCATTCTGTAGTAGCCTTTTGAGGAAAGAACCACACTAGTTTAAGTGGACCTGTTCTCAAGACAGGCATGCAAGTGTCAGTTTGCATGATTATGATCACTTAAGTTGTTTTAAAAGTTCAATAAAAACATGAGAAATTTGAGTTTTGTATGAAATATTTTGGTTGAAATGACCTAGTTATGTTACGTGTAACATACCTAGGTCATTTTCTAGTCTAGAGCACACCATCATACACACACACATGACAACTTCCAACATCCCCGCTAAGTCAAAAATTGCATTTTAAGAGGCATTTTCAATACACATAAATGTATTTCCAAAGAATAATAATACTGTAACAACAATAGCGATAGAATTCATATTTATAAGGCCTTGACTTTGTTTGGATAAGTTATTATCTAAATGTCATCTTTCATTTTACTTAAATTACATTAATATTAATATGTTTTTCACTTAACATAATTAATAATGTTTAAAAGCCTGATCATGTTTCTCATAAACTGAGTACTTGGATGTAATTTTATTTGCAATATATGTTATCAATATAAAACAAAAAAAAATACACATGGTAGTTTATTTTGGGCCATTTTTGCTGGTTTAGCAACTTTTTTAATACTATGTGTTATGTTTTTTATAATATACTTCAATTGTACACAAAGGTTCATAGCAATCAACAAGAAATTACAAAAAAGAGGGATAAAAATATCATAGACAACATTTAAGAGTAACCAGAATAACATAAGTCTTGGCACAGTCTGAATTATTACATTACCTATAGTTGGCAAAAGCACCAAAATACAGTAAAAAAACCTTACATAACTGATAACATGTTTTATAATGCTCTTTTTATGACTATTTTACTTTCCACCATGATAAGTAAATGCATGGATTGAGCAATTCTAAAAATTCCATCATACTGCATTCAAATCTTGTAAATACGTATTTATTATATTAGTATTATGAAGCAGGCCTAGATACGAGTAAATAAAGGCGTTTGCATTGTCCAAACCGAAGAAATCATCGATCTCGATGCGTTAACACCGCATTGTAGCAGTGTGCTAGACATAGGCACAGTGCAGTACTTCAAGACGTATTCTAACACTATACCTAGAACCTTCCAAGAAAATCAATACAGCCACACCCAGCTTGAATAATTAACACCCCGAGAACATGATCAAATTAGATATCTAACAAAGAAACATTGAAATAATAACACATGTGAGATCGACATCACCTTATGACAGTTTTTTTTGGTTAGAAAAATTGAAAACAAAGAAAAAAAAAGGAAAAAGTCCTGTTTTTATGACCTTCGTAACAAGCAGCATTACAACGATAAATTAATCCTAGTAAATTTGATAGCATTTAAATGAAAAACGAAAAAAACACATTTTTCAGCTAAGTAAAGTTTGTAAAAAGTATCAAAACAAAAAACTATCATTACCATTTTTTTAGATGAATAGGGCGATTTGCAGCTAATCAATAACTCTGGTATAAACGTATATAATTCACAGTTTTAATATAACACTTTTATTTCACACACTTATGAAATTTTAGCGAGACACTTCTTACTTCACGATAATAAAAAATGCAGACGTCCGAACGGCGGTCAGTGCTTCCGCCATATTAAAAAAAGGCCAGAGATTAAAGAATTGTGTGTTCGGATACAGACAAGAAAACTGCCAGATGCAAATGACAATGACAGTTAAACATTATTAAATAGCATAAAGCGGTTTCATGTTATGAAATTTTATTATTTTAATAACTTTGCACCTTCAGATTGCTTTGAAACGACTCTTATATTTTATGATGTCTGACAATTGCTACATATAAAATAATAATTAATTGTCTCTACTACTTGACTCTGGAATGATATCCAAACGTAGTAAAACTCAAATTATGCCTGCAATAACTGCCACAGACAAAATAAAAATAAATAATTAAAATTCCGCGCCTTACTCGGTTTGTCCTCTTAAGATTTTACAATTTTATGATTTTGTTGTAATTATTGAAAACATAGATTCTTCCGTGTTTCACATAATTTGACTAAAAAATTATGGATTTGTAGTACTATTGAAAAAGCAAATTATTCTATTAAATCAGTACTTTATATTAGTTAGATACATATTAATATGGTGTTAAATGGTTACGTTACTTAACTGATAGATTCGTCATGGTAACAGTTGTAGACTCTTAATGTTGCTATTTTAACAGACTTATCGCAGTTTGAAGTTTTTGTTGGTTCAATAAATTCAAACTCGTTTAAACTTAAACCTTCTCCGTTTGACAAAGGTCTTTGTTTAGCAGTGGGCATAATAATACCGCATATTATATGCGGTATACGGCATATAGGAAAATGTCGACACCACTAGTTTGACGTCAGCAAATCATAAAATATGCTAGGTACTTGGAGGCAAATATCGTTTTTTTTAGTTTAAATTACGCAAGGGGTGTGCGGAGCGCCACCTTGGGTGGTAGCTGCGAGTTCTTTGCAACGAGTGTCACAACCGCTCGTGACATCACGTCGACTGCCGCCTGATACCTTCCCTTCGCTAGCACCAGCATAAGAGACCACGCTGAAGCCACTCAAGAGGATGTCTGGAGGACGGTTCCCTAAATGGAAATAATAATAGGTGACAAAAATCTGCATAAATCGGAGTTTGGAGTCTGCATTTCTATGCATAGTTACCCATTTCGAATACCTACCTAGTAGCAAAATAATGAAACGACAACTAAAACGTTATTTAGTTTACCAGATGGCGCAAATGTAGCGCGAGGTCCTATTTGTATAACTGAAAACCAGTTTCATACTATTGAATGGTTTATTTATAAGAGAAAGATTGGATACATATATGCTGTCAACGTCTTGCGTAATCTGATGAGCACAATAACGCTGGCCCTCACGACAAAAAATAAGCCCCACACCCTTCCCAAAATTAGCGCCATGTTATGTAAATGCTTGAATTGATCAATTCAAGATAAAAAATCCATCATACTGCATCCGAAATATTCAAATTTAATAAATACGTATTCATCATATTAGTATTGCGAAGCAGGCTTAGATACGAGTTAATAAAGGCCTTTATAATGTCTAAACAGAAAGATAACAAACAATAAAACATAAGATTTAATGTCAACTTATTAGTAAAATACCTACTTTTTCATCGTGGCATCGTCGTAGTCGTAACTAACGTAGGCGCAAATTTTATAAAGATTGCCGTTCGAGCGTGAAATGTTCGATGCAATTTGTCGAATCTGTGAAACAATGAGCGCGCATGTAATCCTCAGACCGTTGCCCCGCCCTGTGGTCCAGATAGCTCAAGAATTTCCAAAATCTGCGAGACACACTACCTATGCATAAGTGTATAATTGTGGGAGAGCCATGCTTCGGCACGAATGGTCGGCTCGACCGGAGTGATACCACGGCCTCACAGAGAACTGACGTGAAGCAACACTCGTGTCGCCGTGTGAGTGAGGTTACCGGAACCCCAATTCTTCCCTCCATCCTTAATCCTCAAATCTTCTATCCTTAATAACCTACAATAGCCCGGTAACGCACTACTAACTTCATTGGAACGACGAGTGTCCATCGGCAAGGCTGATTGCTTACCATCAGGTAATACGTCTACTCGTTTAACGACCTATGACATAAAAAATGTAGGTAAGTGACCGATAAGTTTGCGTCTGTGCGACAACGCCAAACCACCGGAATGTATTTAGTTCTGGCTTTATGTACTGACTCTACCGCTTTTGGCGCGTTGTAGAGCACAGTGCGTGCGAGTCACGGCTGAGACCACGCCGGGCGCGTATACTCAAGTAGTCTCGTGTGCCGCGCATTGCTGCTCATGAAAATGATCCCTTAACGTGTCCTGAAACAAATCGAACTATTTTGCAAAATAGTTATGTCAGCCAGTAAACAATTATCCGGATAATCCGCGGATATCACACGATCTCCGGTGAGGCGGCGAACCTCCTTGCCGGATCACCCCCGTGGGATCTGGAAGCGAAGGCGCTCGCGCGCGTCTACAATTTGCACGCAGACGCGCGTCGCCGCGACGCGAATTTAGTGCGTGGCAGAATGAGCTACGGCGAGATCTCATGGCTGAGTAGAAGCAGCGACTGTTGCTACCGAGGGCCGGGCACGCTATTATAGCAGCATATATATTATAGCATATTATGCTCGCAAAGAGGAAGGCAGCCCGCGTGTGGGAGCACGAAGGAGAAGTCATTTGATGATTTTCCCCTCACAAAAAAAAAGCCAGTAAACAATTGACCATATTAGTCTACTCCGCCCTTCATAAATGTATGACCACATTATTATTATGTTCATGATAGGGTTTGTTGGGGTAGAAAAAAGACACAAGGCTATGGCCGAGCAAAATTGCATGTATTTAATTAACTATGTATCACTAATAGACGAATAATTCATATAATTGTTATAATCACATTTCCTTCTACTAAGCACCAACACCAAGCGGACAGTTTACGTTTCAAATAACCAATGAACAAACTAATGAAAATCACCCTTTTTGAAGTTGGGTAAATATTTAAAATGTCCACTTTACGCGATTATTATTTATACTGAATTTACTGTCATGTGATTCTGTTATAATATTGATCAATCTATTTGTGGACAATCAACCCAATAAATAATAAAAGCTTTGATCATAAATTCAGAGCAAAATACCTATAACAATGAATATTTACACAAGTAGAATTGACATGTCACTTAAATTTAAACACATTGAAACATGATACAGTTTTTCAAACTAAAACAAATTATGGAGTGCTTAATGTTATTCAAAAATCTCAATCATATAGTTGTTTATTTACGATAAGCACTACATTTATCTAAACGAATGCTTGCAAGATTCCAGTCAACTGATCTTTAGGCACACGCATTAGTCATCACATTAGTTTTTATGGAAACTATTGATCTAAATTATTACTTTCTGGCTGGTAAACATCAAATACAGACAGCTATAACAAATTTAATAACATTTATGATTCTGACTATTTATTAGTGTACAAGTAACAACCAATAAACGATTGATCAATCTATCAATCAAAAAGTAGATTGTTGTATTCATTGACTATTATACAGTAAGACGATTTTTAATCTATTGGTGCAATTTAGTAAACATTTATCTATTTCTAGAGAAGTGCAATATGATCTTTACATTCAGACAAGGGAAAAGGACTGAGGAATCCTTGTAATTATATTTATATGTATAAACTGATTTGTTGTCAACAAGTACACATTGATTATAAGAAATAAACAAATCCTTGAATATTGATTTATATTTAACATTTTATAACTGTTGCTATCCTAAAAAAAGATACAATATGAGAAAATAATAAAATTAAATTAAAAGCATTTTTCACAATATTCCCGTTTTGTTCGAATGGGCAAAACATTTAAATAATGAGACAATGTGGAAATTTATAATGTCCTACTTACAATATCAGATTTGAATTTGAAATTGTTCACATTCCACAAACAATAAAAACCGTGTCACTCAAATAAAAACTAGGTATTTACGACACGTTTATAGGTTATCAACCAGTCAATCAAATATTGTTGACTGACTATCAATCAATAGAATAAAACTTTTACATGACAAAGATATTTTAAATTGATGCCGACATTGGCACAACAAATCTTTATAAACAATATTTGATTCATATTCATATTTTCAAATAAAAAAATTATAATCTATAGGAAATAATTTCAATGAACACATTGAGTTTAAAAGTGATTGCCATACATTCCTGGCATGGGCATGTTGAGTGGTCCCATGGGATATGGCACGCTTGGCGGTCCTTGTTGGCCGTAACTTGGATATGGTAAGTATGGCTTTGAGAAGCCATTACCAAAGGAGCTTTGACTGCCAGATCGGAGTAGTTCAGCCATTTTCTCAGCCTTGAATTTCCGTAAGTGCATGTTTTTGCGAGCTGGTTCAAAGTCTTCAAGAAACTTTTCAACTGGTATCTTCCCTGATAGGAAATCTTGTGCAAGATTCTCTGATTGTTCCTCAGATTCTGCTGCCGCTGTCTGTAGAAGAGCTTGAGTTGTGTCTGGAGATATGCCAGCTGATTTTGTTTCTGATGAAATAAAAAAGAATTCATACTATCAAATAAGTACCACACATCACTGCGTAAACATAAAAAGAACTGGGCCTGTTTGCTTCGCATAATAATGTTTTTTATACAATATAATTTGGCATCATGATTTAGTTATAAATTGTGCCATGCTGTACTTTTCCATGTTAAACATATTTTGGATTGATATTATCTCGGCCCATCTAATTACTTATGGAACCACACAAGACACATTATATGACGTTAATAAACAATACTCACTGTATTCTTCCAATAAGTCCTGGATGCGAGTGCACAGCTGTTCTCCCATTTCTGATTTTTCCAAAACTGCTGCCTTCGCCTCCTCCAGTTCCGGCTCTTTGCTCAAATTAAACTCGGCTAAGGATCTATTGCTTGCTATAGTCATCTCTCGTTCTGTTTCCCAATCTTTCACCTGGTAAGAGAAAAATATTGTAATAGTTTTCTTATAAGGTTGCTAATAACTTGCTTTAATTTTAGAATATAAAAACTTTAGATTATATTTCATGTACGAAAACAAAGCAGGTTTCTTAATTATTAAAAATTTGTGAACGCCGCCCTTTGTTATTTAAATAATGACTCATACTTTTTAATTGTTTATTAAGTCAATGAATTTTATATTTACCAACAAAGAATCAGTAAAATATCTAAATTAGATACGAAATGTATAAATACATCAATTTATTTCCGTATTTTTACCTGTTTTACGTCTTTTAAAACACTGTCGAATTTGGTGTCGTCATTTAACATTTCTTTAAGTTCGTCCGAGTTTAGGTGAGCTAGTAAGCCCAGAGTTGAAGGATAATCTGGTTGTATCATCTTGATATCACAAATTCACAATCACAGAACTATAAATAAAATTGCGATATTTGTAAATTGGAAATAATAGCCATCAGCAGGCAACAACAATGAATAATAAAATTGACAGTAGTACAATGTCAATCAGTCAAACTTTTCTAAAAGCTGCGTTCAATTTAGTTAGTTAATCCTTGTGCTTCCGAAAGGATACATAAACAGTTTTATAACCAATCCAATTTTGCTGTCTTGGCAGTCATTAACAACAAACGACCACTTAGTATAGTTAAACTTTGACGATTACTCACTTTTTATTAGTTTTGTTTAGGTTCTCATTGTGTTTAATCCATGGTTCTCACAGTTATTGTTTTCCGTTACCACACTACTAATTGTGTTATTGACAATTGACTTAAATTGACATTGACACTGGCAGTAGCTCCATACTCTTTGGTACACTCGACCGCGTTGTTGAGATTCAGTTGTATTTCAAGGAAAAAATAATTAAATGCTTATAAATAAATAGAACGCATGACAAATATGAAATATTTATATTTATCGTGACGACCGATAGTTGCATTAGTTATCTTCGTTAGAAGTATATATGTTTTGTGGTTCTAGTCAGAAATGTTACTTAGTGACCTGCCATATGATATAGAGTTTTTCTACAACTTATACGTGATAATCATTGAGGAATTGTTGTTGTATTTTAAAAATTTCGCTCTTTATATAAGCTTATGGCTGTGTATATATGTGTTGGTGAGTTTTGTGGTGTATCGGCGGTATGCAAGACGGCCACAGACAAAGAGTCGAGGAGATTTAGGCGCGAAGAGAGTGCTGGTCGTAGTAGCGCACCCGGATGACGAATGCATGTTTTTCGGGCCCACAATCTTTAGATTGTGCGAGCAGGGTGCTGACGTGCATGTGCTGTGCTTATCTAATGGTATGTGACATTAGTTAACCTTTAAAATGTAGTATTCCATTCATATTTACAAGGTATCTATAATAGCATCAATTCCCTATTGCTGCATTTATAGATAACCTAATTTTTTTTTGTTTTCTGCACGGCTCATGGTGCCTCTAAGCGTATGGTACTAGACTTTATTCTTCTCTTCTAATAAAAGCAAGCCAATGAAGCTTGATATTTCCGATTTCCCAACAGGGTCCTTAAATTGTGACAATTTTGTATTTCTTTTTCCATCTTATGTACATTATTTTTCAGTTAAGTACATAATTATTTTTTTCAGGTAATTATGAAGGCAAAGGCCGTTTGAGACGGAAGGAGCTATGGGATGCTTGCAATGAGCTTGGTGTCCCAGATGAGAACATATGTTTAATAATGGATGATAGACTGCAAGACAATCCTAAGATTCATTGGCCAATACGTGTATTGGCTAAGCTTATTCATTACCACATAGAGTCCATGGACATTGACACCCTCGTTACATTTGATCAAAGAGGTGTTTCCGGACATGCCAACCACATTGCTCTGTTCCATGCTATTGGTTATATGTTTATGAAGAAGTTGGTACCACAAAGTAAGTAATTGATAATATTTATTCTTTTTTATGGGGTGATGCTACAAACAAACATATTACCTCATGGTAACCAATCAGTGCTCTACAAGTAGGGTTACCATATGTAAATAGAGGAATGCCTGCCTATGGTACCAAAACTTTTTTGAAAAATGCCTGCCTAAAGCAAAGTTATGTAGAAAGCCAACAGATAATAATGAACATTTATTAGAGATATTTTTCATAAGATTTTCTTTCTTATCTAATACATAAACCTAAGTATCTTTACAAGATACAGTCTTGTAATTTTCCAGAGTAATCAATATTGCTTTTACTGATTCAATTAACAACCGATTTCTAATTTTTCTTCACTACATACAAGACACCCACAGCATAAGAGTAGTTGCAAATACATTGCTGAAATTTTGAGTGTCAGGGATCATTTGCATAGTTTTACCATAAAGGAAGCTGGGAATGCACACACCGTGTGACTGCGTTCACCTGACCTATCATTAAACTAGCATATGCTACGAAAATCTGGGCCATATGCGGTAATCGCAAGTTTACGTGCAGACGTCATGCGCTCCCGCTCAGTATCATGCTAGTTGTTTATTTCCTATCATAAAATATTATGTGGTCTTAAACATTGTTTTTTATTTTTCAGAATGTACTGTGTACACACTAGATACAGTGAATATGTTCAGGAAATACATTGGATTCCTGGACCTACCACTTAGTTTCCTGTTGTCTTCTAAGAGGTGAGTAAAAAGATTTAATTTGTAATGAATTGAAATAGCAAAAACCTGATACGACGATCAAACCCTCAAGAATCGAGCTAACTCCTTTTTAAAAGGCCGGCAACGCGCTTGGCAACATGCCTGCTACCCCTGTAGTTTTCAAGGTGTCCATGGGCGGCGCCGATCACTTACCATCAAGTGCTAGGTCTTCTTGTTTGCCTCCTATTCCATAAAAAAAACTTGTGAAAGATAAACAAATAAATATCCAAACTTAGCTCACGATGTTGTCTACATGAGGCGTGTGGACTCGGCTATCATCGTACTGATAGTTGTTACGCCTAATGAGTTGATAGTCTCCAAAAGCCTCGACAACCAACTTAAGAGACAGACAAAATCTCCAAATCCCTAATCACCCAAAAAGTCGGCAACTCTTCTCCGTTACAGCGGATGTCCATGGGCGACGCCTGTTGCTTACCATCGGATACTACGATTGCTCGTTTGCTCGTATCACTTGAAAAAAAAATTGCTCATATTTGCCTGCAATAAAAAAAAATACTATGCATATATAAGTGATCTTACATGCATCCTTATATGTCATCATCATCATCAGCCTATAAGTGCCCACTGCTGAGCAAAGGCCTCTTCTCATACGAAGAAGGTTAGAGCATTAATCACCACGCTTGCTCAATGCGGGTTGGCGATTTCAAACTTTTAATAAGAAATTATAAGTCTAGATTTCCCCACGATGTTTACCTTCAACGTATGTCATATCTTTCACAATTCGAAACGAGGTGATCCGATAGAGAACTAAAGTTATCGACATAGCCCAAAGGATTAGCAAACTGAAGTGGCAGTGGGCAGGTCACATCTGTCGAAGAACCGGTGACCACTGGGGTTAACGTGTTCTAGAGTGGAGACCACGTCTAGGCAAACGTAGTGTAGGGCGCCCTCCAGCTAGGTGGACTGACGACATCCGCAGGGTGACTGGCAGTGGTTGGATGAGAAGAGCTGAACATCGAGCTCAGTGGCGTGCAATTGGGGAGGCCTATGTTCAGCAGTGGACGACAACAGGCTGATAGTGATGATGATGATGATGATGATGTCAGTGGGGTCGAAATAATCATAGAAAGTACTTATAACTCGGAAATAGTTACATTGCTACTTGCCAGGTTTCGAACCCTTATGCATGAGATGCATAAGGGTTAACCTTAACGTCCGGGCCACACATTCAAGTATGCAAGTTAACATTTTTACCTTACATGTAAGTTAATTTTTTTTTCTATTTTATAGATTCCACTTTTTACGTTGGACTGAGAGTCGGCGCATAGTTCGAGCAATGAAGAGACATCGTTCGCAAATGGTTTGGTTCCGTTACCTCTACGTGTTCTTCTCAAGGTATATGATCATTAACACGCTGCGGAGAATCAGGATAGGCAGCAGACAGAAAACTTGAGCCAGAAGTTCACCTTATAAGTACAAAGACTTTGAAAATAAAACAATAAGGTATGTTAATGTTATAGTAGACATTTTGTAAGCAAAAATAGGAAGCTAGATTTTATAACATTTTTATAATGTTCCAAAATCGTTGTGGCCAATTCTGTTCTCAAAATGGCGCTGAAATATGGCGGCTAGATGACATTGACATCGCGTTTTAAAAATAGTGTTATTGTCTAGAGAAATATCCTAAAAAACAATACATTGACAATTAACCTGTGTGAATTTTATGCCAGATATGATATGAGTATGACATAGATATCTTACGAACGTCGTAGGTAATTTTTTAACCAACATAATCATGTTTTTAATGTGCTATAAGTATACACATATCCATAAAGACGCCTAATATGTAGCACGCGCCCGCGACCTCCACGCTACCCAGCCATGACTATTTGTTGTGCAGCCGCCGAGTACCTACGCTCGCCAATCGCTAGTATGATGAAAATGTACAAAAAAAAAACAATTGATAGTTTCCAACTACTCAAATTCAACATTTTTATTGAAATGTCAAAAACGATACTTTCCTTTATGTATGAACTTTTTATTTAATCGCGAAATTATCCCGTAGGTGATGTTTCAGTTGTGTGAAATTATTTATTTATTTCTGAAAAGTCGGCCAGAAAATCATCAAAAATTACTTATATCGACAAATTAATGAATGAAAGTATGGTTATGTTTTAATAACATATTGTATTGAAAAGTCATAAAAATATTTTTGACCTGAGAAACTACTTGCACACACAAATTGAGCTCACAGTCTAAAGTAGTTAGAAATTCTACAAGCATGTCACTCACCAAATTGTAAATGGCAAGGGAATGCCAGACATACAGTCAGAGATGACTTCGCGACATAATCTGTCAAGCGAGTCTAGTCCCATGAAAAAGGCGGCAAATTCAAAAATCTTTCAGGTGTCAACACTGATATAGCACGCTAAGAACTTATTGATACTTGATTTCTTTTTTAAAAACAAAAATTTTTGAAATAAATAAAAAAAACCTTTCAATGTAAGTATTTATCACAATCAGAATAAAGAAATTCAATGCCTTCATATGAGAAATCACTGTTAGTATCATCATTACGCACAGAAATGATGAATGGTTCCAACTCAGTTTCGGATATCCTGTTTCTTTCTTTATATTGCTTTTCAACACTAATAGTGTGATCTGTGCATTTTTTCCAATCATTGACTGTGACACTATTAAAACATTATTTTTATAAGGTTCTTCATTTAATTACCTGGAATCCCTAAATTTTTGCTGGCTATTTTTCATTTAGCTAAACTCCATATGAATTCAATAGTGTTCAGGTCTCAAAGATATGGTGGTTTGGGAAGTTTCAAAACTTCATGCTCATGTTGTTTCAAACATTCTTCAGCTTCATATATTAGAGTTGTTTTATTTTCATTCACAAGGCCCATAAGCTCATAAAAATTCTTCAAAATGGATTCCTTTTTCAGTTAGCCATTTCTGAATGTCAGCCTTTAAATCATTCATAGATGGTGGCTTATTTATTTGTTTTACATGGTAGCTAGCGTTGTCCATAACAATACCACTCCAGCTGAGTGGTACCACTTAAATTAGGTATTAATGTTTCACGTAACTATTTCATAAAATTATTTCTGTTCATATCATCATGATAATCTGCCATTTTTGATTTAGTAATGAATACTAATAAAAGCTTTAGGTACAAAACCTTTTTCGGATCCAGGATGAACAACAATATGTCTTTTGCCTGATGATATTTTATCAATTACCCCGCTTGTTGATTGCCCCTTGCCATGATTTTTTAACTTTATAATTTTAGTGGATATAGGTTTTATCGAGATAAACTATCATATTTTTTTCTTGTTTCTGCTTTTCATCAATAGCTCTGAGACATTTATGTCGCCATGCAGCTAGTTCAAACTTTTTAAGTAAAGAGATCTCTTATTTTTATTTTTTTATTCAAATCCATTTTTGAATAATAACAGTCTTAATGTTTCATGACATCCAGTAAATCCAATAGACTCTCTTAAATCTGCAAGCAAACTTCGTAGAGTTGGTACTTGCTTTTTCACGCAGTAAAATTCATTGATTTTGTTGTGAATGGCTGATAAATCAAAACTATCCAGGTTGGCTACGTTTGGCTGTCGTGGGCGTGATTTTATTTTTTTATTGTCTTCTATGGCTATGACTTGCTTAACTAAATTATGAATTGTGCTTTTTATAAAAGATAGCTTGATCTCTGCGACATTCGTCAAACTGACATTCCTAGGGTGGTCATGATCAGACGGGGCTGCGGGGTAAGCGCAATGTGGCACCGCGACCTCGGCCCAGAGCAGGAGAAGGAACGGGAGGGTTTTTAGTCAGTAAGAGTCTGACACTCTCTCTCGCCTTACCCTGGGCGAGAGAAGTCATTGGATAATTTTCCCCTGACAAAAAAAAGGTTGTCATGATACAAAAAAATATCGATAGTAATTTTCGACGTTTCTTACTTATCGATGCTAAAATTATATGTACTTATATTTGGAATATAATTTTGGTACTAAAATGAAACGTATATTTTAATCTGAGATACATTTATTCCAAAGGAGTACACCCCAAATGTATATGCGAATCACTTTCAGAATCGCTAGAGCAATCTTGTAAATTTATTATGAACTCTTGTTCGCAAATATTATCAAATCGAACGTCCCGCTCCCAATCTTCTTCCATTAATTTTCTACATTTGATTACCACCTTCTTCCAATGTTCTGCAGATACATTGTCGACCGCAGTTTTCAATAATTGTAACATTCTATTTGCCGTGAAAGGCGGTGTTGTGTTATGTCTGGCTGCGTAACCTTGAAAGAAAAACATATTTTTGATATCATTAATTATATAGAAGTTAATACATAAAGAACTCTTCAAATTCAAAATCAAGCAAACAAACCTTTCACTTGGTCCCAGATAACCTCGATCGGATTATACTGGCAGTATGGAGGCAGTCCTATGACGTTATGACCCTTTTCGGTGGCTATGTCATCTAATACATATGTTGAAGTGCTGGGTTTGTGCAAACCAACGAGTCTTAACAATTCATTTCTAAGCATAGTTTCATTAGCCTCAATTCCTTTTTCTTGAAGCCATGCAATTATTTCTGTCTGTTTGCCGAAGTTGGTGGTTTGTGCTTTTGGACCGAGTGATATGGGGCGTTATCCATAATTATATAATGTGGCTCCTCCAAATTTTCCAATTATTTCAAAAACCACATTTTATATTTTTCAAAATTCATTTCCTCGTGGTATTCAGTGGTCTTAGTAGATTTGAATGCCAATGCCTAATTAGCATTCAAGTTAGGCACAAAACCAGATGACGTCCCAGCATGAGTTATTATTAATCTTTGACGTTTGCCTTAGGGTACATTGGTGGTCGATCGTGCCGTATCATCGGTCCAAACTTTGGATACGGTATGATTGGCGTTTAGCCATGTCTCGTCGAAAAAGACAAGTTTCCCCCAGTTTGTGTTTTTTTTTACTTTCCGAAGAAAATTCACTCTAGCAAGAGCAATGTCGGTTCGTTCCATTATAATTTTTCTTTTGTCACATTTTTTGTAGGAAAATCCAATATTTTTCAAAATCTTTGATAGTGACGGCAAGCTTTCTTTAAACAAGTCTGCGTCTTTTAGGGGCACGACCAGTTTCTTTAATCTAGGCAATTCACCCCGACTATAATATATATGGTTAAGAATCGCAGCGGCGTCAAAATCGTCAATATTTGTGACAGGAGCGGCCTTTTTCCTTTTTTATTTTGCGTCGAAAGTTTTTTATCTTCGTCTTCAGTTAATACTGCGGTTAAGGATTCACCATATTTTTCTTTGCTGATGCGAATTACTGTCGCACGTCCAATGCCAAGAGCATCTGCAACTGTCACAAACTCTCGCCATGGGTATTAGCGGGCCACCATTTTGGTTTTCTCGCTCAAAATATTCACATAAGCGAATCACAAAATCACGACTTTGACTGTTCAAAACAGTTTTCTTCGTTCTCTTTAGCATTATGCCAACAAACAAAAAAAAAAAAAACAATAAAAAGTAACCATAAAAAAACAAACAATAATAACTAAACTCAACAAATTAACAGTAATAGTAACAAAAATAAAAAAATAAAGTTATTTTACTGACAGCTGTCCCAGAGATCAAGCTATCTTTTATACTTATAAAAGATAGCTTGATCTCTGGGACAGAACTACACTTGTAGTTCATCATCAAGGGAGGCTGAAAAAAAAGACAACTATCTTTATAGAAGTTTTCTCTTAAAGATGCCTGAGTAAGGTTCAAGTTCATGAACATGACGTCTGGGTATAAGCCAAAAAGGAAATCGTGATCACATAAAATTACACAGTAAAAAAAAAAGACAATTGTTCACTTGTTGTAACGATTACATTTAAAAGTCTTCGTTTTTGTGATAACATGTCGTCAGATTCGCTCTTTATTAATCATTGTAAACAACAAGCTCCTGACACTACTTTTAATAGGTTTCGGCATTATAACATTAAAAAACTCAAACACCGAAACGGATTATTACGAGGTTTTTTTTTGTGAGGGGAAAATCATCGAATGACTTCTCCCGCCCAGGGCCAGGCGGGAAGGAGTGTCAGACACTTACTGACTAAAACTCCCTGTTCCTTTTCCTGCTCTGGGCCGAGGTCGCGGTGCCTATAACAACAGAATTTTTGACAATCTGTGTGACAGATCGTAGTATTGTCATTATAAGAAATATATTCATATTTCATATAAAAAAACAATACTTTTTATAATAATTTAATTTATTCACTTTCATAATCAAAATCTGAATTTAAAACTTCTATTTGAAAAGATTCATTAGAGTCACTAGAATCACTGTTTCCAACATTAATAATAAAACTTTCCAAATTATTTTCTGTGATTCTGTCCCTTTCTTTATATTTATTTACTACATGTATGACATGATCAGTCATTTTCTTCCACTCCTCCGAAGTTATGCTTTCAAATGAATCTTTCATAATTCTCTCTAACTTTGCTGCAGTCAGGCCAAGATTTTTACTTGTCACTACGTTTAGCCAAACTCCATATCAGCTCAATGGCATTTAGGTCGCAGTGGTAGGGGGGAAGTCGTAATACTTCATGTCCATTCTCCTTCAGAAGTTCATCAGCTTCATATACTGGTCCTGGTGTGTTTCGGTTTACAAAACATCGGAGCTCAGCTTTTCTGTGATAGTCTTCAAATAGGATATTATTCAAAGTAAGCCATTCTCTTATGTCATTTTTGCGATTTTGTGATGTAGGAGCTTTATTTACTATAATTGAATGGTAACTGGCGTTATCCATAACTATGACACTGGGTTCATTTAAATTGGGAATAAGTTTTTCTCGTAGCCATTTATTAAAATTAACAGCATTCATGTTGTGGTGGTAGTCCGCCATTTTGGGTTTAGAGCTAAATACCAACAATGAGTTTGGCGCAGGACCTTTCTCCGATCCAGCATGTACAATAATGTACCTTTTCCCTGTCGAAACATTTTCAATCGCCCCACTTGTTGATGCCAAGACTTCTTGGGCTTGTAATTTTTATGGATATAGGTCTCATATCATAAATTATAGACGTTCCATCTCTACGTTTCAAAGCCATGGTTCTTAAAAACCGATGTCTCCAGGCAGATATATCCTAGCGTTCAATTAGCAACGACCGCTCATTCTTATTTTTCTTAAATTCATAGCCATTGGATAATAATAAGTGGCGAAGAGTTTCCCTGCAACCATTAAACCCAATGCTTTCTCTTAATTCCACTAACAGAGTTCTCAACATAGGAACTTGTTTTCTAACAATGTAAAATTCATTAATTTTATTACGAATTGCATCAATGTCGGACACTGTGGGCTTATGGTGCCGTTTTTTTCCTGGGATATTCCAGACACTGAACATTTACTGAACCTTCCTTTTTTATTATTTTCAATGTTGTGACACTTCTGTAAAGACAAGATGAACAGAATGATTAGATGCTGTATTTATAATGGAAGATCTTGCATTAACATCATGTGACGTGAGTCAGTGCAGGGTGCCACCTGAAAATCAGCGTTGAGCATATTTGCTCAACTATATGCTGAGGTGGAGGCCCTTTTGGCATGGGCACATGAATGTTGTTATTATTTTAGCGTTTTATTTTCTTTTTTAATACTTTATATGTTATTCTTGTTTTGTTTATTAATTTATTATTGTATTCATAAATACTGTGTTCTTATTATGTATTTTTATATACTTGTATTTGTGTGCCTATTTGTCGAGTAAATGTGTTTTCTTTCTTTCTTTCTATGTGTTATCTTAATAAAAGTTATGTACTTAGTAAAAACTTACCAAGATATACATTTTTTACGGGCCTTTTTAATAGCAAAATCATTAATAATATCATCATAGTTTATGGTGTTCATTATCTCGGCTTCTATGTAGAGAAGAGCTAGAGAATTCATTTTTTCTTCAGACAATGAAGACCTTTTTATAATTCTTTACGCGTTTTAAACAGGAAAAACTCCTTTCCCCACAACAATTTGTAGCAGGAGTGGATAGTGCAATGCGGAAAGCCAAGCCCAAGTTAGGGTATACATTAGACAGACTTTGATTCCTCAAAAAAGTTGAGAGACTGAGTAGTGAGTTCGATTCGCTTCACTGCACTCCCTGCAGTTTTATCAGAGGAAATGTGACTTTGGAAATGCGCACATTCTTGAATCAAATCGTCCTCTAAATCATTGTTATAATATTTTACGAGAGACTGAGCTTTTTCTGTAACTGTTTGTGTTGAAAGTTCAGTCATTTTTGTTAAAAATGAAAATTTGTCTTTAAAGTTTAAGTAAGCATTGTGCCTTCTCTGTATTTCAGCTCTCAGTTTATCAAGGATGACCAAAAAGGTATTCACTCTAAAATAATCTCTAGAGCTGGTGGGTATTTCAGGTTCTTCATTCATTGTTTCATCCGTCATCATTTTTCTTTTAGGTTGTCTTTTTATTTTACCTTGGTATACCTTAAGTGTGCTCATCTCCATTGCTTTTTCTTCGAAATAGTCAAAGTTTTCTCGTTCTGCTATTATAAACTCTACTAGAGATCCATAGAGATCAGATACCGTCAATAAATCTACAGATGAGCTCTGAATCTGAATGCTCACTTTATTTAACCTTTCCAAAATAACATTCCAAAATAAGACTATGAACGCAGTTTCAAGTTTCTCTAATTTGATGCGAATTTTGCTCTGATCTTTGCATTATTTCGCGGGACCGGTTTCTCTGTACTGCCATTTTCAATCATTTTTAAAACTGTAATTACTTCATCCCAGGATTGTTTTAGACTTTTACAGGCATCTGTTCTAGACGACCAACGAGTGAGGTTTACTCTCTTAAGTGTTTTTCCTCTTCCTATCTCATTCGTTATTTTTTCCAACTGAACGTTGACTTCACGAAGAAAGTATAAACCTCCTCTAGCAACATTTTTTCACTAGTCTTGGCATACGACCAATCAATTGTCGATTGCCTCTTGTGAAATATTGTTCCAGCTTTCTTGTAAAGTCTTCCACATGTCTTCTTGCGAGGAGGGGCAATAACTACTTACATTTCTATCAAGCTCTTCCCACATAAGCTCGATCGGGTTGAAATCCGGGCTCTGAGGGGGCCACACCATGTTTTTTAACACCCCTTCTGTTTCTTTATCTTCTAAATAACCCCTGCATAATTTTGAACTATGTTTAGGATCATTTTACCTGGTTGAAAAAAAAAAACTATTTCCAATTAATCTTACACCAGACGGAATGGCATTTTGTTGTAGTATTCGTTTATACTGCTCCTTTTTCATGATTCCTTCGACTCGTACCAAATCTCCGGTTCCATAGCCCGAGAAGCATCCCCAGCATAATGGAACCACCACAATGTTTGACGGTTGGCACCACACAAACTGGCATCATCATTTCCTCGGCGCTACGTCGCACAAAAATTCGTCTTTTTGATCCAAATATTTCAAATTTGGATTTATTTGTCCAAAGAAATTTTTTAAAGTCTTTTTCAGTCCAGTCTCGATGGGTAAGGGCCACTGCATCCGTCCGGCACAGCTTAAATTATACATGTATTTAATGATATGGCAAACCTTACCAAAGTATATATAACCTCGCGGTTTTCTTAACGCTGGGTAGTCGTTAATGTATGATTCCAAAGTCTGATCATTATGATTTTTGTGAAGAAGTGTAATTCGATATTTGAATGTTTTTTTCCATTTTATTTCCACCAGGCTCCAAAGTTCTGACGAGTTTCGAAGCCACTGTAAATCATTTTCAATATTTTCATCTAGTGTATTGCTTTCGCAAAGCAAAACAGGCAATGGTCTAGGAAGTCTAGGAGATGATGAAGGTGCAAGGCTTTCCTCTCTGCTTCTCTTAACTTTAGTTGACAAAGCCCATAACTGCTGTAATCGTCTTCTTTTATTCAAGACCTGGCGTACAAGCGTAGCTCTTGCTTGAAGAACCGCACTAGAGGCAGTTGTCATGCAGGAATGTAGTAGGTAGTGATTCTTTCACCAGGGAAGACTAATGTCCGTATAAGATACAGATTGCTTCAGTGCTTTAGTGACGCTCATGCTTTTAAATCAACTGTTAGCATTTATCAAACTAAATTCGTAGCAAATGAGAACGGTTTTCTTTTATCAAATTAGCCCACTTAAAATATATTGGTCCAACAATTGTTGAGTTTTTGTTTTCACTTAATATTTCTCTGGCAATTGTGGAAGCCAATAAATTTCTAGTACTATCCCCATCAAGGGTTCCACCTTTATAAATTAAAAGTGAAGATGTGTCAAGTGACTTTAGTAATATACTTTCAAGTTACTGAAAAATAAAGTGGTATGAAATACAAGTATTTTAATCTAGTACATTTAGAGGAAACAGAATAAACAGTAAAAATAAAAAGAGGTTGAAAATAAACCTATGCCATATTATAAATAACCTATGTGTTTTGCAGAATGCATTGTAGCTATTAAGGCACTCTCAGCTTCATCTTCATTTTTCAGGCTACCTTCCTCATGTATTTATGATTTTGAATCTAAGGATAACCACGCTTGATGTAATTAGTGATCTATGTTTATTTTAGACATAATAGCCGTGTTACTTATTTCTTCACCGTTTTCTTTCAACTGTTTTGCTAGATTCTTCACATTAGCTATGTGTTTAGCAGATAGCAGTCGGTGACATCTTGATGATAAAACTTCGTGCACCCTCATTTTGTTTAGTTCAAATTTTGCTTCATAAATAGATTCCAATATTAACATAATCTCTTTTGCCATTTCACAATTTTCAATGAGCGAGATTTGACAAGGATCCATTGACGAGGTTATAATAAACATCGCCATTCCATCATCTCTTTCCCACTGTGTAGTATCAGCGATATTGGGGTTTTAATTCTTGATATCTGATCCTTTCGCTTTTAAAGCATAATTCACTTGGAATTACCATTGTCGAAAGTTGTTACCGCTGAACTTATCGATTCTCATGGAATTGTTATCCTCCATGGTTGTTAGCGGTTGTCGCGGGGCTCCAACTTCTGGATGCTGATTGCTGGTCAATTTGTACTATTTTATTGGGGCCACCTATCTTCCCTTTGGCTCTCTGGTTCTCTAGTTCATATATTGATCCCGGCAATAGCTGAACCAGTCCGCCACAGTCCGTGTTGATATCACTGGACTATCTTCAGAACTGAACTTGAACTCTTTTCTTTTCTGATGGTATGTCAGTCCCTCGCTAAACGCATACACGATTTGAAATATCATAGTGAGGGACAACCGTGAATTCTCAAACCATGTCCCTATTGCACGAGACACTGTCATTGTCCGGCAGTTGCTCTTTCGGCATCTAAATTTTCCGACTAGCCCTGATTCCTTAGTTAAGGTCATCGGTGACCTATGGTAAGAGCATAATTTTAACTTAGGGATAGGGGAGACCGGGGCAAAGCCGTATAGCTAAGGGTTTGTGGATGCTGATCAATAATTTTAAAACACAGTTGAACTAAATCAACATTTATTTTTAATCAGTCTCATTAGGTACGCAATCACAATATTTTAACTTAGATAATTAAAGCGTAAATTGAAAAAAGTAGCAAAAATAATTCTTCTACGTTTAACGGTTTTGCCCCAGGGCATGGACAAAACCATACGGTTTTATCCATGCCCTGGGGCAAAACAATACAGTGTACACTGTATACGATTTTACCCCAGTATATCAACGTGCAGCTATGCAGCCCATGCACACAAAATCATCCAATTCTTCTGATTCGTAACCTGTGCAGCCTTCATGAGCTCAACTTTTGCACCCATTGCACATTGGACCCAACCTTCATTCAATCGAGTAGTGCCGTATTTCTCAAGACAGTACAGACAGTTACCGTTGCTATTGGTAGTTGTTTGTTTTTTACTTTTCTTTTGGTTATCTAGATTAAGTTTTGGTATTTTATTTTGTGAGCTAATCGGTTCGTTTTTGTAGGGAGAGGAAGTGATGACAGCTGTTTTCCCTCTTCGATTGTTTGTCCTTTTCTGACTCACACTAACTCTAGGGATTGGCATTACATCTGTCGGAGATACAGCTTCAAAGTCTTGATCAAAAGCAATAGAAGTTGACGGTGTTGGTTCAATTAAAGAGGTGGATGAAGCGGATTGTACCAAGTTTAAATGCGATATCATCATCCGACCATGATTTCATCGGGTCGATTTGTCCACTAGCGGTTGATGGAATCGCATTAGCAAGTATCGTAGATGATGTTGAGGGCTCCCATGTAACTGTTGTAGTAGAGGTTGAAGGTGTTAACGCATGTATATCCGTAGTTTCAGCCGCAACAAAACTGTTTCATCGAATACGTGACTATTTGTCGGGTAAATGCCGGTTTTCAAAAATCCAGATACTGCATTATGTATCGTAGCCGCTTTACCATAAGCTGCACCAAAAAGTCTAGGCAGCTGGAACTGCGTTACAACCCGACCCGGATTATTCCGAAACCACATGTTTACTTCTTGAGTATAATAAGTACTTAAAGGACCCATAGTGCTTACATCTAAGGGCTGCAGTCTGTGTGTGCAATGGGGTGGAAAACTTAAAATAAAAATTCCGTTGTCTCGCGCTTTACCGGATATACGGTCTTGGACAGGTCTCCCCTAAGTCCCTTTTCCTCCGCAAACTAGACACACTGGTCATGTGTCCCCAGCTTTAAAAACATTTTCTTCCAGTTCCACATAATCTGAAACAAGTATAAAAATATTGAAATTAATAATGACTTCTTTACTTGCCAAGATAGCTAGACAGACTACAAGCAAGCTACTTCTGTGCGGTTTAAAAAATATTGTGCCATCCGAGTTAGGGTGGTTTCTTCGTCCAATTAACCCAGTAATCTGGGCACCGCAGGAGCAACATCCTCGTCCTCCGAAGAACTAGCGGTAACTGGTAAGCTACCACTAAAACCAGCTGCTACTCCACTGGGACCAGCAACCGGTTCTTCGAGGACCGACGACAGACACGGGAGCACAAGTGGCTCATTTGAGTCTAAAACTTGCACTCGCGTAGTAGGTACAAGCGGCTCTATTGAGTCCATCACTCGCACACCGGCGCAATTTCGTACACGCATGAGCGTTGAGAGCATTAAGTCAAGTCTAAATAAAATTTTAACCCTCCCCTGTCTACAAAGGCTGTGAAAGTAGAAAAATCACAAACGTCAATCATGAAGTAGTCATGATCTTTATGTGTACTATGCGTTATGAGCGAGGCTCGGCAATGTTGACATGTTAGTTTGTCTACTATTTTCATTACAATGTAGCCAGATGTGTAATATTGTTTTTATAGTCTAATAAATCTTTTCCGTCCACTAAGTGCATAAGAACATCACTCGTATCTGGCTCTTTTTCTTTTCTAGTGTTATCGTCTTCCACGATAGATCTTTTGGCACTTCAGAACTCAAGTATTGCAGAATTTCCATAATCGGGATTTGTACAGTTTGCATTAATGCTTGGTCTGACACTGTTATGAAATAGCAACTTTCGCATAATAAACATAAACTGAAGAGCAGTAGGGTTGTCGTTGCCCCTCCTCTTGCTCTCACATATGAAAAAAGATTTCAATGTGGTCTTGCGAGGCTTTGTATGGTAATTGGTAGGTTAAATTAACATTAAACAAATCAGTTGCTAATTCAGCAAAACTGTATGTGTCTATTATCAGACCAATAACCGGCGTCTTCCTTCTAGGGTCGTTATATTTTTCCCGTCGACCTTAATTTCAGTCAAGTAACGTTTTGTTTCTTCGAAGACCTGAGTCCAGACATGTGTATTGTTAAGCCGCAAAGGGGATTTGAAACCAGTTCCTACTGGATTTTTGGCGTTAAGAATGTCAAACAGCCTTTCTAAGTAGCGTAGGTATTCCACTGTGGCTCCACTTCCAGTAAAGCTAGGATGACAGATTGACCTCTGATAGTCAATTGCATCAGCCACAGAAAAACTGAGTACTTGGACAGCTAGTTTGACGTTCATTTTCTTGCCAATAAAATCCCTAGTCAAGTTATTTTTTAATTTAAGCCCCTCTTTTTGCAATTTCTGTACATATGCAAACTTAATATCTCCCTTTAGCGATGTCAAACAAGTCGGCAACTCAATTTCGAGCAAATTTAGTCATGTGCGCAGGTACGAGTATGCAGTATACTTCAGTAGATTTATTTGTCTGATCAAAGTGAGTTTTCATATCTGCAAGGGTGAAGTTGCACCCCAGAATTTCAAATGTTTTTATGTTTACTTGTGCATCCGCTGTCAAAGACCTCACCACTATATTAATATCGGCCAGCATTTGAATCGCTGTCAGGACGAGCTGAGATTGTACGTGTAGAGAAATCTTATCTATAAAAAAATAAGCGATAGGGCTGACAAATTTTTCCTTTAGAGAGACTTTGAAATACTAAGGCTTCTATCGCAAATGTTTCAGAATCGCTTGTAAATCAAAACCCCCCCCAATACTTGTTTGAGCTTTGATAGCCATTGCATCAAAAATCAAGGCGACGTTTATTTCATTCTTTCCAGCCTCAATCTTTACAAATTCCATCACTTCTGTCATAAACCCCACGTTGCATTTATGCGTCGCTAATATTCTTCGCAGATTCGCAGGGTGGGGTAAAGGAATACGATTCCTTAAAAGAAATAGGCTTTACCAGAATAATAATACAATGACAAAGCAAACGATTTCATTTCATCTGAATATTTGTTGGACGTGTTAGATTTTGTCGTATTCAGTCTTGTATGAATGTTTTCGAAATTATGTTGGACCATCTGTTCAACTTCAGAATAGATATCACAATTTTTTTTTCATAATTTTTAACAGACATTTTATGATACCTATAAGTACTTGTTTTACGTCTTTTCAGTTGTTGTTGTAAGACTTTGACATCTCGACGTAATTTCTTTTTTCGAAGATATGGCAAACCTTACCAAAGTATATACTTAGTCGGGTCATAAGTTCTGTCACAAACTTTTGATGTAATAACTTATACGCCTTTTGACAATTATTTAAAAATTATATATGAAATGAAAGGTCATTAAATGTACAATATAATTTTATTTACATTATTCGAAATGCCCTCCCCCATTTTGAACACATGCCCTTAATCTACGCGGCCAGTCATCGATCGCTGCACGCACCACATTCATATCTATGTCTGCCGCTGCTTTAACCAGAGATGCTCGGAGAGACTCCAAATTCGGGTGAGGTTTAGCACAGACTTTTTCCTCCAAATATTGCCATATCTTGTAGTCCAGTGGGTTTAAATCTGGACTAGAAGAGGGCCAGTCTTCATGCCGGATGAAGTCAATTCCACGAGCGATCAACCAGTCTTGCGTACTTCGTGCCTTATGAGCCGGTGCAGAGTCCTGTTGGAATATCCAATGCCTGTTCCTGAACATTGTCTGAGAAAGAGGTTCCACTATGTTTGTTAGGACAGTATTTTGATAAACTTCGGCACTAGTTCTCACACCTTTTTCACAGAAAAACACCTCAGTTACGCCTGAATATGAGACTCCAAGCCAAACCATGAATGAGGAAGGGTAATGCCCACGCTGGACCCTCGCAATACGCGCGCTTGCTTCTTCACTGCTGTGGGCATACACCTTATCATTTTGTTTGTTAAAACTTTCTTCAATAGTAAAAATTTTTTCATCCGAAAAAAGAATTTCGCGGTATTTTTTTCCCGCGTACCGTCGTAGCAAAGCGCGGGATCTGTCTAGCCTAATTTTTTTTAAACGCTCGTTCAAAAAATGTCCTGTCTTTTTACGATAAGCTCGTAGTCCCAGGTCTTCATTTAGTACTCTTTTAACAGTGGTTCTGCTTAGCCCCATCTGCAGAGCTAGGATTTTTTGTTTACGTACGGGATTTCGTTCGATTCGCGCCTTCACTGCTTTGATGACCTTATGTGTCCGAACTGTGCGAGGTCGGCCGCTTCTCTTACGATCTTCGAAGCTTGACTCTTCGGTGTATCGTTTGATAGTACGATAAACAAACCGTAACGTTATTTTCAAATTTTGAAGAATATTGAAAATGTCTTTTGGCGCGTAACCACAGCGGTGCAACGCGATAACCGCGATTCTGTCTTCTTTATTCGACCACTCCATATTTAAAAATGAATAAAAAATAATTTCTTTTTTATTTTCTACAAGCGCGAAAGTTCTATTTTTAAAATAAGTCGAAGAATTTCTGGCCAGTAATCGAAAATTAAAAATATAAGGTTTTGACAGAACTTATGACCCGACTAAGTATAACCTCGCGGTTTTCTTAGCGCTGGGTAGTCGTTGATGTATGATTCCAAAGTCTGATCATTATGATTTTTGTGAAAAAGCGTAATTCGACATTTGAATGTTTTTTTCATTTTATTTCCACCAGGCTCCAAGGTTCTGACGAGTTTCGAAGCCACTGTAAATCATTTTCAATATTTTCATCCAGTGTATTGCTTTCGCAAAGCAAAACAGGCAATGGTCTAGGAAGTCTAGGAGATGATGAAGGTGCAAGGCTTTCCTCTCTGCTTCTCTTAACTTTAGTTGAAAAAGCCCCTAACTGCTGTAATCGTCTTCGTTTATTCAAGACCTGGCGTACAAGCGTAGCTCTTGCTTGAAGAACCGCACCGGAGGCAGTTGTACTAGTACATGCAGGAATGTAGTAGGTAGTGATTCTTTCACAAGGGAAGACTTCTTTTATCAAATTTGCCCACTTAAAATATATTGGTCCAACAATTGTTGAGTTTTTGTTTTCACTTAATATTTCTCTGGAAATTGTGGAAGCCAATAAATTTCTAGTACTATCCCCATCAAGGGTTCCACCTTTATAAATTAAAAGTGAAGATGTGTCAAGTGACTTTAGTAATATACTTTCAAGTTACTGAAAAATAAAGTGGTATGAAATACAAGTATTTTAATCTAGTACATTTAGAGGAAACAGAATAAACAGTAAAAATAAAAAGAGGTTGAAAATAAACCTATGCCATATTATAAATAACCTATGTGTTTTGCAGAATGCATTGTAGCTATTAAGGCACTCTCAGCTTCTTCTTCATTTTTCAGGCTACCTTCCTCATGTATTTGTGGTTTTGAATCTAAGAATAACCACGCTTGACGTAGTGATCTATGTTTTGCAGGTAAAGCGCTTAGTATTTTAGTCATAACAGCTGCGTTACTTATTTCTTCACCGCTTTCTTTCAACTGTTTTGCTAAATTTATCTTGTTTTAGTAAAACTTTTCGTGCACCGTAATTTGTTTTAGGTCAAATTTTGCTTCATAAATAGATTCCAATATTAACATAATCTCTTTTGCCGTTTCACAATTTTCAATGAGCGAGATTTGACAAGGATCCATTGACGAGGTTATAATAAACATCGCCATTCCATCATCTCTTTCCCACTGTGTCGTATCAGCGATGTTGGGGTTTTTATTGTTAATATCTGATCCTTTCGCTTTTAAAGTATAATTCACTTGGAATTACCATTGTCGAAAGTTGTTACCGCTGAACTTATCAATTCTCATGGAATTGTTATCCTCCATGGTTGTAAGCGGTTGTCGCGGGGCTCCTACTTCTGGGTGATTTAAAAAAAACAACGAAGTAGGTGGTCTGCTTTGCGGGGCTCCTGATTCTATTTTCTGGCATCGCATGAAAGTCTTTTATCTTAAGTTTCTTTTGTACTAACATTATGTATAATCAATAAGAATATACCAACCAACTTTTTTCAAAACAAGATATCTAGAATGATATAAAAAAAATCAAAATTGAATAAAACACAAGGATTATGATTTTTCGTATATTTAATCAAATTTATATATATGCTTAATGGCAGTTATCAATTCTTAAAATGGATCCAACTGATGATGTACATTTCTCCGCCACCAAATATTACACAGCCCTTGGGTGAAATTTTGTTTATTCTGCTGCTGCCTAAATTTTGTTTAACATAACAAGCCCTCTCCTGGCTACTGGCTCTCTATTCTTTGAGTGTGTGTCCCGTCTGGTGCCACAAACTTATTAGTCGGGTCGCTGTGGTTGACCCGTTTGTGAATATAAGCATGCTGAGGACGGCTCAGACATGCTCTCCAATAGTCTGTATGAATAATGGAGCCTTCCTCAACATGTTTTTTAATTAGTGGCATCTCCTCATCTCCCGTTTTCAATCATGCCAATCACCCAGTGGCCGTCGATATGGCGTCCACGATTACATTTTCTTTTTCCAAATTTTGTCCCGTCAATTTGTACTATTTTATTGGGGCCACCTATCTTCCCTTGGGCTTTCTGGTTTTCTAATTCATATATTGATACCGTCTCCCGGCAATAGCTGAACCAGTCTGCCGCAGTTCGTGTTGATATCACTGGACTATCTTCAGAACTGAACTCTTTTCTTTTCTGATGGTATGTCAGTCGCATACATGATTTGAAATATCATAGTGAGGGACAACCGTGAATTCTCAAACCATGTTCCTATTGCACGAGACACTGTCTTTGTCCGGCAGTTGCTCTTTCGGCATCTAAATTTTCCGACTAGCCCTGATTCCTTAGTTAAGGTCATCGGTGACCTATGGTAAGAGCATAATTTTAATTTAGGGATAGGTAAGTCCCTTTTCCTCCGCAAACTGGACACACTGGTCATGTGTCCCCAGCTTTAAAAACATTTTCTTCCAGTTCCACATAATCGGAAACAAGTATAAAAATATTGAAATTAATAATTACTTCTTTACTTGCCAAGATAGCTAGACAAACTACAAGCAAGCTACTTCTGGGCTGTTTAAAAAAATATTGTGCCATCCGAGTTAGGGTGGTTTCTTCGTCCAATTAATCCAGTAATCTGGGCATCGCAGGAGCAACATCCTCGACCTCCGAAGACCTAGCGGTAACTGGTAAGCTACCACTAAAACCAGCTGCTACTCCACTGGGACCAGCAACCGGTTCTTCGACTTCGAGGACCGACGACAGACACGGGAGCACAAGTGGCTCATTTGAGTCTAAAACTTGCACTCGCGTAGTAGGTACAAGCGGCTCTATTGAGTCCATCACTCGCACACCGGCGCAATTTCGTACACGCATGAGCGTTGAGAGCATTAATTAAGTCAAGTCTAAATTAAATTTTAACCCTCCCCTGTCAACAAAGGCTGTGAAAGTAGAAAAATCACAAACGTCAATCATGAAGTAGTCATGATCTTTATGTGTACTATGCGTTATGAGCGAGGCTCGGCAATGTTGACATGTTAGTTTGTCTACTATTTTCATTACAATGTAGCCAGATGTGTAATACAATATATTGTTTTTATAGTCTAATAAATCTTTTCCGTCCACTAAGTGCATAAGAACATCACTCGTATCTGGCTCTTTTTCTTTTCTAGTGTTATCGTCTTCCACGATAGATCTTTTGGCACTTCAGAACCCAAGTATTGCAGAATTTCCATAATCGGGATTTGTACAGTTTGCATTAATGCTTGGTCTGACACTGTTATGAAATAGCAACTTTCGCATAATAAACATAAACTGAAGAGCAGTAGGGTTGTCGTTGCCCCTCCTCTTGCTCTCACATATGAAAAAAGATTTCAATGTGGTCTTGCGAGGCTTTGTATGGTAATTGGTAGGTTAAATTAACATTAAACAAATCAGTTGCTAATTTAGCAAAACTGTATGTGTCTATGATCAGACCAATAACCGCCTTCTTCCTTCTATGGGTCCTTATACTTAGTCGGGTCATAAGTTCTGTCACAAACTTTTGATGTAATAACTTATACGCCTTTTGACAATTATTTAAAAATTATATATGAAATGAAAGGTCATTAAATGTACAATATAATTTTATTTACATTATTCGAAATGCCCTCCCCCATTTTGAACACATGCCCTTAATCTACGCGGCCAGTCATCGATCGCTGCACGCACCACATTCATATCTATGTCTGCCGCTGCTTTAACCAGAGATGCTCGGAGAGACTCCAAATTCGGGTGAGGTTTAGCACAGACTTTTTCCTCCAAATATTGCCATATCTTGTAGTCCAGTGGGTTTAAATCTGGACTAGAAGAGGGCCAGTCTTCATGCCGGATGAAGTCAATTCCACGAGCGATCAACCAGTCTTGCGTACTTCGTGCCTTATGAGCCGGTGCAGAGTCCTGTTGGAATATCCAATGCCTGTTCCTGAACATTGTCTGAGAAAGAGGTTCCACTATGTTTGTTAGGACAGTATTTTGATAAACTTCGGCACTAGTTCTCACACCTTTTTCACAGAAAAACACCTCAGTTACGCCTGAATATGAGACTCCAAGCCAAACCATGAATGAGGAAGGGTAATGCCCACGCTGGACCCTCGCAATACGCGCGCTTGCTTCTTCACTGCTGTGGGCATACACCTTATCATTTTGTTTGTTAAAACTTTCTTCAATAGTAAAAATTTTTTCATCCGAAAAAAGAATTTCGCGGTATTTTTTTCCCGCGTACCGTCGTAGCAAAGCGCGGGATCTGTCTAGCCTAATTTTTTTTAAACGCTCGTTCAAAAAATGTCCTGTCTTTTTACGATAAGCTCGTAGTCCCAGGTCTTCATTTAGTACTCTTTTAACAGTGGTTCTGCTTAGCCCCATCTGCAGAGCTAGGATTTTTTGTTTACGTACGGGATTTCGTTCGATTCGCGCCTTCACTGCTTTGATGACCTTATGTGTCCGAACTGTGCGAGGTCGGCCGCTTCTCTTACGATCTTCGAAGCTTGACTCTTCGGTGTATCGTTTGATAGTACGATAAACAAACCGTAACGTTATTTTCAAATTTTGAAGAATATTGAAAATGTCTTTTGGCGCGTAACCACAGCGGTGCAACGCGATAACCGCGATTCTGTCTTCTTTATTCGACCACTCCATATTTAAAAATGAATAAAAAATAATTTCTTTTTTATTTTCTACAAGCGCGAAAGTTCTATTTTTAAAATAAGTCGAAGAATTTCTGGCCAGTAATCGAAAATTAAAAATATAAGGTTTTGACAGAACTTATGACCCGACTAAGTATTTTTCCCGTCGACCTTAATTTCAGTCAAGTAACGTTTTGTTTCTTCGAAGACCTGTGTCCAGACTTGTTTATTGTTAAGCCGCAAAGGGGATTTGAAACCAGTTCCTACTGGATTTTTGGCGTAAAGAATGTCAAACAGCCTTTCTAAGTAGCGTAGGTATTCCACTGTGGCTCCACTTCCAGTAAAGCTAGGATGACAGATTGACCTCAGATACCGTAAGTTGGGGTGATTTTGCACCGAATGGGGGGGGGGATATTATGCGCTGCATTATAAAATCAGTCTTAACTCTTATAAAATAATACTGGCGCTATCATACCCCGCATCGTTTAAGGCGCAAATGTTTACTCAATACTGTCAAGCTCTTTGACGCTGAAAAAACCTCGCCGAGATATAATTTTTGGAGGGTCAATACTCCCAAGGACATTTTCCCACTCATAGAAGTTAATGTCTTTTTTTTGTGGCCATTTCCAGGACTTTAAAGACTTAACCATTGCATCGATAGTAGCTCCTTTCTCATCGAAGTCAATAATGAGACTAGGGTACAGTCTCTCATCATATTTTACCACAAATGACTCTTTCTCATGTTTCACATCTTTGAATCTCGTTTCTAGTCGAGGTGGATGATCACTCTCCTCTGGGCTGTTGGGCTCTAAAAAGCAACCATCAGGATCATCTGAAAGATCGTGTAATGAGTACGCGTCCGAATCGTAACCAGTGCGTGGCCTTGAGCATGAGGCAATGTTGTCCTCTGTGCCGTCAAAAACTTCTTCGTTCTCAGTCTCTTCTAACAGCGATACTTCATGAGCAATGATTGACCAGCAGCGATTTCAAATTTCTTCTTACGTCTCTTTGGCTCAGACTCTGATTGTCTTCCGCTTTGATTCCAGGTGATCTATAAAAGATGCCGATACTATTGTGTTGTCTACATCGATTGCCCCTGGTATTCTCGCAAGTAATTCATCCACGTTACGGGGGTAGATACCGCATTTGCGGAAACCGTTTTTCAAGTTGCTTCTCACATTTGGCTCGATGTTTTCTAAGAGTTTCTTTAGCAAACTCGGGAAAGTTTGTTTCGATATCGTTGGGTTTCTCGTTCCTTCAGAACTTTCCTTCCATTCAGTTATAATTTTTCGCCACTCGGCTTTTAATGGACGAAAGAACGCAACTTCAAGCGGCTGAGTTATGTGAGTGCTATTTGGCGGCAGGCACACAAAAGCAATGTCGTTATCTCGACAGAGTCTCAGTGTTTCAACCGATAAATGGTAAGCCAAGTTATCCCCAATCAACATCTTTTTGCCTTCCATTTTCTTAAGTTTTGGAATCATAAGATTTTTTAGCCAATCTGAAAATAGCTGGTGATCAAACCAACCTTAAGGAGAGTTGCTATAGTGGCATCGTTTGGGACCATTCTCGGTCCATGTATCCCATAACTTCTGCGATTTGTACACTACGTACGGGGGCAGCAGCTCACCTGAAGCGCTACCACAAAACATGATCGAAGTACTCGATTTGGACGCGTTACAGATTTTTTCAGGATATTTGCATCCCCTTCGAACTATAACTCGTTTTTGGCCAGGATCGTCTGTTAAGTTGGTTTCATCATAGTTAAATATATGTGTTGGGATGTCTCTAATTTGTGGTGATAAATTTTCAATGTAATCATGATCTTTGTTAATTACAGGATCACAGTCTATAAATTCATCCGTGTCAGTAATAGGTTCAGAAGACAGTTAAGTATACAGTTTATTGTTTTTTTTTCAAAGCGGATTTTGCTTTATGTTAAAATTTTAATTTCTTCTAGTGGAATACAATTTCTTGATGTAATATTTTTAATTTCACCGTAGACAACTAGGCGTTTGTAAGCGCTTTCAAATTGAATGGCGGTTGGATTATTATTAAACCCACCTCTAGCGCGAACAGAACTAAAAAACGATTCCAAATGATCCTGCCTTAATTTGTATACGGGCAAAAATTTCAATGCTTCAGGAAGTATATACTGACTATATATTTTTTTAACACTTTTGATGCAAATTAGAAACCCAAAACATCCTACTTTTCTACTTGATATTAAAATGTTTTGGTTTTCTAGTTTAAGCCCAGTTAAATAGGTTTCCATCTGGTTAAGAAAAATTTCTACTTCTCTAATGTTGTTTTTATAAATTGGTTTTTTTAAACCATGTGTTAAAATTCCGGCTATTTAAAACATCAAATAAAATATTTATATTTTTAATAAATTCTACGGTAGCCTCCGATCCAGCAAATTGAGACAAACAAAGTTCTTTATTTCACTGAATTGCTGAAAGTATGCGCTGCAAGCTTTACTTTCATTATTTTAAAGTTGCACCCCAGAATTTCAAATGTTTTTATGTTTGCTTGTGCATCCGCTGTCAAAGACCTCACCACTATATTAATATCGGCCAGCATTCGAATCGCTGTCAGGACGAGCTGAGATTGTACGTGTAGAGAAATCTTATCTATAAAAAAATAAGCGATACGGCTGACAAATTTTTCCTTTAGAGAGACTATTTGAAATACTAAGGCTTCTGTCGCAAATGTTTCAGAATCGCTTGTTAATATTCCGTCTAAATCAATACCACCTCAATACTTGTCTGACCCTATATCATATTGTTTGCCAGCTTTGATAGCCATTGCGTCAAAAATCAAGGCGACGTTCATTTCATTCTTTCCAGCCTCAACCTTTACAAATTCCATTATTTCTGTCATGAACCCCACGTTGCATTTATGCGTCGCTAATATTCTTCGTAGAGTTGCAGGGTGGGGTAAAGGAATACGATTCCTCAAAAATAAATAGGCTTTACCAGAATAATAAACCGAGGTTTGGTGAATAGGCAATGTCTTGTTTTAAGTTCATTGAGTCAAATATTAATGCAACGTTTTTTAACAAAATCTCTTTTGCCGTTTTACAATTTTCAATGGTAAAATTTTCCATTATGGACCTATGGTTAAGGAGATAGCCATGGTTAAAGTTTGTCAACATTTTTAGATTTTTTTCCTTATTTCTTACACGCTTGAGGCTTAAAGTCTAAATTAAATTTTAACCCTCCCTTGTCTACAAAGGCTGTGAAAGTAGAAAAATCACAAACGTCAATCATGAAGTAGTCATGATCTTTATGTGTACGATGCGTTATGAGCAAGGCTCGGCAATGTTGACATGTTAGTTTGTCTACTATTTTCATTACAATGTAGCCAGATGTGTAATACAATATATTGTTTTTATAGTCTGATAAATCTTTTCCGTCCGCTAAGTGCATAAGAACATCACTCATATCTGTCTCATTTTCTTTTGTAGTATTATCGTCTTCCACGATAGATCTTTTGGCACTTCAGAACTCAAGTATTGCAGAATTTCCATAATCGGAATTTGTACAGTTTGCATTAATGCTTGATCTGACACTGTTATGAAATAGCAACTTTCGCATAATAAACATAAACTGAAGAGCAGTAGGGTTGTCGTTGCCCCTCCTCTTGCTCTCACATATGAAAAAAGATTTCAATGTGGTCTTGCGAGGCTTTGTATGGTAATTGGTAGGTTAAATTAACATTAAACAAATCAGTTGCTAATTCAGCAAAACTGTATGTGTCTATTATCAGACCAATAACCGGCGTCTTCCTTCTAGGGTCGTTATATTTTTCCCGTCGACCTTAATTTCAGTCAAGTAACGTTTTGTTTCTTCGAAGACCTGAGTCCAGACATGTGTATTGTTAAGCCGCAAAGGGGATTTGAAACCAGTTCCTACTGGATTTTTGGCGTTAAGAATGTCAAACAGCCTTTCTAAGTAGCGTAGGTATTCCACTGTGGCTCCACTTCCAGTAAAGCTAGGATGACAGATTGACCTCTGATAGTCAATTGCATCAGCCACAGAAAAACTGAGTACTTGGACAGCTAGTTTGACGTTCATTTTCTTGCCAATAAAATCCCTAGTCAAGTTATTTTTTAATTTAAGCCCCTCTTTTTGCAATTTCTGTACATATGCAAACTTAATATCTCCCTTTAGCGATGTCAAACAAGTCGGCAACTCAATTTCGAGCAAATTTAGTCATGTGCGCAGGTACGAGTATGCAGTATACTTCAGTAGATTTATTTGTCTGATCAAAGTGAGTTTTCATATCTGCAAGGGTGAAGTTGCACCCCAGAATTTCAAATGTTTTTATGTTTACTTGTGCATCCGCTGTCAAAGACCTCACCACTATATTAATATCGGCCAGCATTTGAATCGCTGTCAGGACGAGCTGAGATTGTACGTGTAGAGAAATCTTATCTATAAAAAAATAAGCGATAGGGCTGACAAATTTTTCCTTTAGAGAGACTTTGAAATACTAAGGCTTCTATCGCAAATGTTTCAGAATCGCTTGTAAATCAAAACCCCCCCCAATACTTGTTTGAGCTTTGATAGCCATTGCATCAAAAATCAAGGCGACGTTTATTTCATTCTTTCCAGCCTCAATCTTTACAAATTCCATCACTTCTGTCATAAACCCCACGTTGCATTTATGCGTCGCTAATATTCTTCGCAGATTCGCAGGGTGGGGTAAAGGAATACGATTCCTTAAAAGAAATAGGCTTTACCAGAATAATAATACAATGACAAAGCAAACGATTTCATTTCATCTGAATATTTGTTGGACGTGTTAGATTTTGTCGTATTCAGTCTTGTATGAATGTTTTCGAAATTATGTTGGACCATCTGTTCAACTTCAGAATAGATATCACAATTTTTTTTTCATAATTTTTAACAGACATTTTATGATACCTATAAGTACTTGTTTTACGTCTTTTCAGTTGTTGTTGTAAGACTTTGACATCTCGACGTAATTTCTTTTTTCGAAGATATGGCAAACCTTACCAAAGTATATACTTAGTCGGGTCATAAGTTCTGTCACAAACTTTTGATGTAATAACTTATACGCCTTTTGACAATTATTTAAAAATTATATATGAAATGAAAGGTCATTAAATGTACAATATAATTTTATTTACATTATTCGAAATGCCCTCCCCCATTTTGAACACATGCCCTTAATCTACGCGGCCAGTCATCGATCGCTGCACGCACCACATTCATATCTATGTCTGCCGCTGCTTTAACCAGAGATGCTCGGAGAGACTCCAAATTCGGGTGAGGTTTAGCACAGACTTTTTCCTCCAAATATTGCCATATCTTGTAGTCCAGTGGGTTTAAATCTGGACTAGAAGAGGGCCAGTCTTCATGCCGGATGAAGTCAATTCCACGAGCGATCAACCAGTCTTGCGTACTTCGTGCCTTATGAGCCGGTGCAGAGTCCTGTTGGAATATCCAATGCCTGTTCCTGAACATTGTCTGAGAAAGAGGTTCCACTATGTTTGTTAGGACAGTATTTTGATAAACTTCGGCACTAGTTCTCACACCTTTTTCACAGAAAAACACCTCAGTTACGCCTGAATATGAGACTCCAAGCCAAACCATGAATGAGGAAGGGTAATGCCCACGCTGGACCCTCGCAATACGCGCGCTTGCTTCTTCACTGCTGTGGGCATACACCTTATCATTTTGTTTGTTAAAACTTTCTTCAATAGTAAAAATTTTTTCATCCGAAAAAAGAATTTCGCGGTATTTTTTTCCCGCGTACCGTCGTAGCAAAGCGCGGGATCTGTCTAGCCTAATTTTTTTTAAACGCTCGTTCAAAAAATGTCCTGTCTTTTTACGATAAGCTCGTAGTCCCAGGTCTTCATTTAGTACTCTTTTAACAGTGGTTCTGCTTAGCCCCATCTGCAGAGCTAGGATTTTTTGTTTACGTACGGGATTTCGTTCGATTCGCGCCTTCACTGCTTTGATGACCTTATGTGTCCGAACTGTGCGAGGTCGGCCGCTTCTCTTACGATCTTCGAAGCTTGACTCTTCGGTGTATCGTTTGATAGTACGATAAACAAACCGTAACGTTATTTTCAAATTTTGAAGAATATTGAAAATGTCTTTTGGCGCGTAACCACAGCGGTGCAACGCGATAACCGCGATTCTGTCTTCTTTATTCGACCACTCCATATTTAAAAATGAATAAAAAATAATTTCTTTTTTATTTTCTACAAGCGCGAAAGTTCTATTTTTAAAATAAGTCGAAGAATTTCTGGCCAGTAATCGAAAATTAAAAATATAAGGTTTTGACAGAACTTATGACCCGACTAAGTATAACCTCGCGGTTTTCTTAGCGCTGGGTAGTCGTTGATGTATGATTCCAAAGTCTGATCATTATGATTTTTGTGAAAAAGCGTAATTCGACATTTGAATGTTTTTTTCATTTTATTTCCACCAGGCTCCAAGGTTCTGACGAGTTTCGAAGCCACTGTAAATCATTTTCAATATTTTCATCCAGTGTATTGCTTTCGCAAAGCAAAACAGGCAATGGTCTAGGAAGTCTAGGAGATGATGAAGGTGCAAGGCTTTCCTCTCTGCTTCTCTTAACTTTAGTTGAAAAAGCCCCTAACTGCTGTAATCGTCTTCGTTTATTCAAGACCTGGCGTACAAGCGTAGCTCTTGCTTGAAGAACCGCACCGGAGGCAGTTGTACTAGTACATGCAGGAATGTAGTAGGTAGTGATTCTTTCACAAGGGAAGACTTCTTTTATCAAATTTGCCCACTTAAAATATATTGGTCCAACAATTGTTGAGTTTTTGTTTTCACTTAATATTTCTCTGGAAATTGTG
The DNA here is from genome assembly GCA_902829305.4 of Spodoptera exigua. Taxonomy (NCBI): domain Eukaryota; kingdom Metazoa; phylum Arthropoda; class Insecta; order Lepidoptera; family Noctuidae; genus Spodoptera; species Spodoptera exigua. The sequence goes on from LR824623.2 coordinate 1,196,072, forward strand.
GAAGCCAATAAATTTCTAGTACTATCCCCATCAAGGGTTCCACCTTTATAAATTAAAAGTGAAGATGTGTCAAGTGACTTTAGTAATATACTTTCAAGTTACTGAAAAATAAAGTGGTATGAAATACAAGTATTTTAATCTAGTACATTTAGAGGAAACAGAATAAACAGTAAAAATAAAAAGAGGTTGAAAATAAACCTATGCCATATTATAAATAACCTATGTGTTTTGCAGAATGCATTGTAGCTATTAAGGCACTCTCAGCTTCTTCTTCATTTTTCAGGCTACCTTCCTCATGTATTTGTGGTTTTGAATCTAAGAATAACCACGCTTGACGTAGTGATCTATGTTTTGCAGGTAAAGCGCTTAGTATTTTAGTCATAACAGCTGCGTTACTTATTTCTTCACCGCTTTCTTTCAACTGTTTTGCTAAATTTATCTTGTTTTAGTAAAACTTTTCGTGCACCGTAATTTGTTTTAGGTCAAATTTTGCTTCATAAATAGATTCCAATATTAACATAATCTCTTTTGCCGTTTCACAATTTTCAATGAGCGAGATTTGACAAGGATCCATTGACGAGGTTATAATAAACATCGCCATTCCATCATCTCTTTCCCACTGTGTCGTATCAGCGATGTTGGGGTTTTTATTGTTAATATCTGATCCTTTCGCTTTTAAAGTATAATTCACTTGGAATTACCATTGTCGAAAGTTGTTACCGCTGAACTTATCAATTCTCATGGAATTGTTATCCTCCATGGTTGTAAGCGGTTGTCGCGGGGCTCCTACTTCTGGGTGATTTAAAAAAAACAACGAAGTAGGTGGTCTGCTTTGCGGGGCTCCTGATTCTATTTTCTGGCATCGCATGAAAGTCTTTTATCTTAAGTTTCTTTTGTACTAACATTATGTATAATCAATAAGAATATACCAACCAACTTTTTTCAAAACAAGATATCTAGAATGATATAAAAAAAATCAAAATTGAATAAAACACAAGGATTATGATTTTTCGTATATTTAATCAAATTTATATATATGCTTAATGGCAGTTATCAATTCTTAAAATGGATCCAACTGATGATGTACATTTCTCCGCCACCAAATATTACACAGCCCTTGGGTGAAATTTTGTTTATTCTGCTGCTGCCTAAATTTTGTTTAACATAACAAGCCCTCTCCTGGCTACTGGCTCTCTATTCTTTGAGTGTGTGTCCCGTCTGGTGCCACAAACTTATTAGTCGGGTCGCTGTGGTTGACCCGTTTGTGAATATAAGCATGCTGAGGACGGCTCAGACATGCTCTCCAATAGTCTGTATGAATAATGGAGCCTTCCTCAACATGTTTTTTAATTAGTGACATCTCCTCATCTCCCGTTTTCAATCATGCCAATCACCCAGTGGCCGTCGATATGGCGTCCACGATTACATTTTCTTTTTCCAAATTTTGTCCCGTCAATTTGTACTATTTTATTGGGGCCACCTATCTTCCCTTGGGCTTTCTGGTTTTCTAATTCATATATTGATACCGTCTCCCGGCAATAGCTGAACCAGTCTGCCGCAGTTCGTGTTGATATCACTGGACTATCTTCAGAACTGAACTCTTTTCTTTTCTGATGGTATGTCAGTCGCATACATGATTTGAAATATCATAGTGAGGGACAACCGTGAATTCTCAAACCATGTTCCTATTGCACGAGACACTGTCTTTGTCCGGCAGTTGCTCTTTCGGCATCTAAATTTTCCGACTAGCCCTGATTCCTTAGTTAAGGTCATCGGTGACCTATGGTAAGAGCATAATTTTAATTTAGGGATAGGTAAGTCCCTTTTCCTCCGCAAACTGGACACACTGGTCATGTGTCCCCAGCTTTAAAAACATTTTCTTCCAGTTCCACATAATCGGAAACAAGTATAAAAATATTGAAATTAATAATTACTTCTTTACTTGCCAAGATAGCTAGACAGACTACAAGCAAGCTACTTCTAAGCGATTTAAAAAATATTGTGCCATCCGAGTTAGGGTGGTTTCTTTGTCCAATTAACCCAGTAATCTGGGCATCGCAGGAGCAATATCGTCGTCCTCCGAAGAACTAGCGGTAACTGGTAAGCTACTACTAGAACCAGCTGCTACTCCACTGGGACCAGCAACCGGTTCTTCGAGGACCGACGACAGACACGGGAGCACAAGTGGCTCATTTGAGTCTAAAACTTGCACTCGCGTAGTAGGTACAAGCGGCTCTATTGAGTCCATCACTCGCACACCGGCGCAATTTCGTACACGCATGAGCGTTGAGAGCATTAAGTCAAGTCTAAATAAAATTTTAACCCTCCCCTGTCTACAAAGGCTGTGAAAGTAGAAAAATCACAAACGTCAATCATGAAGTAGTCATGATCTTTATGTGTACTATGCCTTATGAGCGAGGCTCGGCAATGTTGACATGTTAGTTTGTCTACTATTTTCATTACAATGTAGCCAGATGTGTAATACAATATATTGTTTTTATAGTCTAATAAATCTTTTCCGTCCACTAAGTGCATAAGAACATCACTCGTATCTGGCTCTTTTTCTTTTCTAGTGTTATCGTCTTCCACGATAGATCTTTTGGCACTTCAGAACCCAAGTATTGCAGAATTTCCATAATCGGGATTTGTACAGTTTGCATTAATGCTTGGTCTGACACTGTTATGAAATAGCAACTTTCGCATAATAAACATAAACTGAAGAGCAGTAGGGTTGTCGTTGCCCCTCCTCTTGCTCTCACATATGAAAAAAGATTTCAATGTGGTCTTGCGAGGCTTTGTATGGTAATTGGTAGGTTAAATTAACATTAAACAAATCAGTTGCTAATTTAGCAAAACTGTATGTGTCTATGATCAGACCAATAACCGCCTTCTTCCTTCTATGGGTCCGTATATTTTTCCCGTCGACCTTAATTTCAGTCAAGTAACGTTTTGTTTCTTCGAAGACCTGAGTCCAGACATGTGTATTGTTAAGCCGCAAAGGGGATTTGAAACCAGTTCCTACTGGATTTTTGGCGTTAAGAATGTCAAACAGCCTTTCTAAGTAGCGTAGGTATTCCACTGTGGCTCCACTTCCAGTAAAGCTAGGATGACAGATTGACCTCAGATAGTCAATTGCATCAGCCACAGAAGAACTGAGTACTTGGACAGCTAGTTTGACGTTCATTTTCTTGCCAATAAAATTCCTAAGCAACTTATTTTTTAATTTAAGCCCCTCTTCTTGCAAGTTTTGCAATTTCTGTACATATGCAAACTTAATATCTTCTTTTCCGATGACAAACAAGTTTCGGCAAATAAATTTCGGGTTAATTTAGTCATGTGCGCAGGGTCGAGTATAGAGTATGGGTGATCAAAATGAGTTTTCATAGTTGCAAGGGTAAAGTTGCACCCCCGTAGACAGAGCATTTCTATAGACGGATGAAATCTGTGTCACTGTAAGGGACAGAAAAAAAAGTACATACCATTGTCAAGGGTTACCATATTATGATGTCAATTTTACCCAATATTTTCAAAAAATATGTAGGGTGACTGGTAATAAGTGAACAAAGCTTAAACACGTGATTGTACTCATGATAACTAACAGCTTTTACTATGGGAACAAATCTAAAATCGTGAAAAAAAATCAACTGTTTAGTAAATTAACGTTTGCAAAATGTACTGAATAGCTGATATTTTTTACGTCATTTCGGCTTTACTCTCACAATAAAAAATGTTATCACGTGTTTAAAAGTATCGCTCACTAATTACCAGTCACTTAATTTTTTATGAAAAAAAAATATATATTTTTGTGAAGAAAAGAGGGTGTAGTAGCCCTAACGGGACTTTATAAATAAAGTTAGTGGACTGTATAACATAGGGTTTAATGCCGTTAAATTAACAATGGTCAACACATGAAAATAAGTAAGTGCCCGTGGTCAAGCGCGTCGCAGAGGGAAGTGAAGAAAGCGCGGCCGCGCCCCGCCCCGGCCTCCGCAGCACTCCCTTCGGTCGCCATCGCGGTTGCTCGATGAGGTGCGCCGACAGAGGGGGTTCTGGTGAGAAATAAAAAACCGATATGATAAAAATGTTTTATTCATGAACACACAAATTATTGTCCTTGAAAAAGCACTAACTTATTATGTATATTTCTGACTCTTGACTTAGGTTCAAAACTTTGTTTAGTACCGTGGTGAATGCGAATTTCAAAGTAATGCATTGCAATTGATTTAATAAGGAGAGTTCTGTGATTCCCTATAAAAGGCTGACTGTCAAAATGATCATTGACAAATATATCAATATTGGTACGTGTGCATTCCTTGAAACAAGATAGTACAAGTTTTGGCATCAAATTTTTGTCATTATAAAATGACAAAGCTTTATGTGAACGAGCTCGGAATATCTTTTCTGCCATTTCACAGACTTTATTTAAATCAGTTGAAGGATAGATAAGGCCTCCTTTGTCTCTCCTTGCAATGATTCTATGATATTTGTCTGTGATCAAAGCCAAAAGACAATACTCACATTTAATTACTTTTCTCAATTTTCTTGCAATAAAATCAGCAATATATGTTATTATTTGTTTAGAATATAGAGTAAGCCTAGAAGGATCAGTTAAATAATCATGATCTATGTTAATTACAGGATCCAAGTCTATAAATTCATCCGAGTCAGTAATAGGTTCAGAAGACAGTTAAGTATACATATTAATTTTTTTTCAAAGCGGATTTCGCTTAATGTTAAAATTTTAATTTCTTCTAGTGGAATACAATTTCCTGATGTAATATTTTTAATTTCACCGTGGACAACTAGGCGTTTGTAAGCGCGTAAGCGCTTTCAAATTGAATGGCGGTTGGATTATTATTAAACCCACCTCTAGCGCGAACAGAACTAAAAAACGATTCCAAATGATCCTGGCTTAATTTGTATACGGCCAAAAATTTCAATGCTTCAGGAAGTATATACTGATTATATATTTTTTTAACACTTTTGATGCAAATTAGAAACCCAAAACTTCCTACTTTTCTATTTGATATTAAAATGTTTTGGTTTTCTAGTTAAATAGGTTTCCATCTGGTTAAGAAAAATTTCTCCTTCTCTATGTTGTTTTTATAAATTGATTTTTTTAAACCATGTGTTAAAATTCCGGCTATTTAAAACATCAAATAAAATATTAATATTTTTAATAAATTCTACGGTAGCCTCCGATCCAGCAAATTCAGACTAACAAAGTTCTTTATTGCAAAACTCAATAGCTTCTACTTCTGCCACTGAATTGCTGAAAGTTTGCGCTGCAAGCTTTACTTTCATTATTTTAAAGTTGCACCCCAGAATTTCAAATGTTTTTATGTTTGCTTGTGCATCCGCTGTCAAAGACCTCACCACTATATTAATATCGGCCAGCATTCGAATCGCTGCCAGGACGAGCTGAGATTGTACGTGTAGAGAAATCTTATCTATAAAAAAATAAGCGATAGGGCTGACAAATTTTTCCTTTAGAGAGACTATTTGAAATACTAAGGCTTCTGTCGCAAATGTTTCAGAATCGCTTGTTAATATTCCGTCTAAATCAATACCACCTCAATACTTGTCTGACCCTTTATCATATTGTTTGCCAGCTTTGATAGCCATTGCGTCAAAAATCAAGGCGAACGTTCATTTCATTCTTTCCAGCCTCAACCTTTACAAATTCCATCACTTCTGTCATAAACCCCACGTTGCATTTATGCGTCGCTAATACTCTTCGCAGAGTCGCAGGGTGGAGTAAAGGAATACGATTCCTCAAAAATAAATAGACTTTACCAGAATAATAATACAATGACAAAGCAAACGATTTCATTTCATCTGAATATTTGTTGGACGTGTTAGATTTTGTCGTATTTAGTCTTGTATGAATATTTTCGAAATTATGTTGGACTATCTGTTCGACTTCAGAATAGATATCACATTATTTTTTTCATAATTTTTAACAGACATTTTAGGATACCTATAAGTACTTGTTTTACGTCTTTTCAGGCGTTGTTGTAAGACTTTGACATCTCGACGTAATTTCTTTTTTCGTGGTGTGGCAGGAGTTGCAGTCTACTGCAACTGCAAGATGCTATTTGCATACAAACACTTTCCGTGGTGCTTGTTTCCTTTGTGACACTTTCTTGCAGTTTTATCGTTTTTGAGTTTCTAGAACTGCTAACACTAATATCGATTGCAAATTATTCGTTTTGCTGTGAAGCTGTCCTTTGGATACCGAGTGCTTAAACAAACTATCTGAGTAGCGAACTATCTCGAACGCTGCATCAGATGCGAAACATAATTAACCCCTATTTACAAAGTTAGTAAACGCAGAATATTTATTAATATTACCAAAATAATCATGATCATATTTTTTTTTCATTTTCGGTAGTTAATAATTGATGACAAAAGTTACAAGTGTTTTTTTTTTGTAAAATTTTATGAACTATGAATCCTGTTATGGGCAATTTTATAAAAGTTTGTCAGTTGCGCAAAAATAGTAAAAAAAAAAATATCATTATATTGGGTTTTATTTAATTTAAATCGATTTCAGAACATCTAAATTATGTGGAAATAACAAAGAACGAGTGAAAACTGGGTTAAATACCGAGAAAATTACTGTTAAATATCAAGTTACGTATAATCTTCTTCCACTGCGTTACATATTACTTATTTTTATTTAGAGGCCAAGTAAAAGATAGAAAATATGAAAAATAGTTTTTTTATTAGAAAATTAAACGCTTTTTCAAAAAATCTTCTGAAAATGTATGTAAGAATTAAATAACGTAACAAAATCAATACTTTGTATCCTCTTAGTTACAATAAGATAAATTGTACACAATATCTTTCCGTATATTTGGCAATTATGAGATCAAATAGGAAACTTATACTACTTATGTTATAATAGCATAATGTACTTTTAATCTAAACAAAATGTTGAGATCTTCCTCATTTAATAACAAAAATAATAACCAAAATTAATTACCACAACAGGTGGACCGTCACTCAGTGGATGGGTATGGAAAATGTAAGGCTTAGTTTACATCAACTACTTAGAAGAATAAAAAAGAAATTAAATAGGTACTTAATGTTATAAAAATAAGCTAATTGAAAAATAATAATACTATAACGATTCTACAGTTGAACGTTTTTGGGTATACTCGTAGAGTTCTTTTATTTAACTGTCGCATGGTACTTTATCTAGTATTATTTTTAAAACATTAATTTAACAACATATAATTTGGTGGAAAATTTAAAAGAAGCCGTAAGACCTGACTGACATTAATGATTTTAATTCTCTTTTTAAATTTACTTTCCTTGTTTATTCGAACATAATCGCACGTTCACGGCCAAATATTCCATCTCGTCAGTTCTTCTGTTACCTATGGTGATTGAACAGCTAAACGAGACAGAGCACCTAGTCGCAAACACACGACCCTGGCGAATAGACCTATTCGACACAAGCCTTTAAAGTGTTAAAACGTTTTACTTATCCACCCAAACAAATATCGCAAATAAAATCGTTATAAGAATCTTTTGGTATTTGGCAATCATTGCAAGAGAGACATACAAATTTTTTACATGCCATACATTTTTGCATTAATTGCAATGGCTTTCTTATTTCACATTGTGGGCATTCAGCATGACGGCTGACGACATTTCGAATGGACTTATTATATGAATGATTTTCTTTACTCCTTTTAGGTATCTTTTTTGGTTGTATATCACAGTTTTCTTCTTTAGTGTAATACCGTTTCTTACTTATTTTATTATATTGTTCATTATGTAATTTATGGCTAATAAGTTTATTCTCTTCAGATTTTAACCCTGTTTCATTAAATATTTCAAAATTAGAAAGGTCTTCAATATTATTTAAATTAAATAATAAATCATCATCTAAAGGAATTATTATAGAATCAAATACCGCATTAATAGTCTCTTCTAATTTGTCTTGTTCCTTATCTTTACAGCCAACTGTCACTCCATCATTCACTTCTTCTAATCTGTTTTTTTCTTCCTCTTTTGTTTTAAATGTCGCATCATTGATTTCTTCGACTCTTTCTTGTTCTTCTTTATACTTTCCCTCATCTCTTTCTATGTCTAGTTCTATAATGTCTTCATTTTGTTCAAAATATTTTTGTGTGGAAGAACAAGTTGCTATTTTGGTTTTCTGAGAAATTGGCACCTCATGAATTTCGGCTGTTACTGTAACTTTATTAGATGGATTAGAGCGATTTAATTCAGTTTTCTTTGTTGACTTTCCATACGTGTGGGTATTTAAACCAAAGCAATCGCACAACCCTCTCTTCAAGCCGCAAAAACAAGATAGCGATCGATACTGAATAATGCCAGGTGAATTAGCAATGATTTGGTGAATCTGCATGGTGCCTGTTAAAGGTGTCAAATCGCTCGGAACCAATTTCGCTACATTTTCTATGTCACTGTTGATGACATAAAGACATTTGACCGATTTCATAGAATTTGATAAGAGCTCAACAGCTTGCTCACCATTGGAGATATCTTTGCCGTACGCAACCTGTTTGTCTAAGGACCTCTTCACTGCGCCACCTATGCCGTCTGCTACTGACTTTCCGTGGCCGCTTTCAGTAAACGACCAGGTTGAGTATTCGAGACCCAATTTGAATGTAAAAAAATTATGTAAAAAAAAGTTCTTCTTTTGACGATATTGCGTGCAGGGGCCATCAGAGTAGAAATGTATAACCTTAAGCAAAGGATTTTTATGTTTGGCTATCTTTATTATTGGTATCAAGTGTGCCCATATGGCTGCTGGATCATGACTGTTATTATCGGAAATTGTGGTAAAAGATTGTGATCCTCCTGCCCAATAAATCATCCCTGTATGTAGGGTAAATTGTTGCTTTGATGCACCGAAGTGCATTGATTGTACTTCTTCGGCAAGTTTGCTGCAGTAATTTTCTGAAAAGTCACATAGTATAACTGCTTCATTTTCTTTAAGTTCTGTTATGCATTTTCTGTATTGATTTTGTTGATGTTTCCAATTGTAATAATGTTTTTTGAAATTAGGTATTATGTTTTCAAAACTCTGCATTAATGTTTCTATGTTTCCAGTTTTTCTAACTTTCGCCATTCGCTTCGTTTTTACTGTTTTATTCCCTTTTTTACTGTCCTTGTATTCATGTTTAACATTTTCCCACTGTTCCCATTCTGTCTTTTCATTTATTTGTTTGTCCTTTAACTCGTATTCCAATTTATGTTCTCTACATTGCTCACATTCTCCATACATACATTTTTTTGATTTAATATCACATGTTAATTGACTGAAAATATTTTCTACTGTTTTATATTTTGGCAGCACTCCAATTTTTTGCAGTAAAGAAAAGATTTTTTCGAAATTGCTATGTTTAATACATAGGCAAGTATCTCTGTTTTGTACAGTAGGCGATAGGACAAAAAAAGGTCGATATTTATAAAATGTGGCAAACGATTTTGTTCCACCTTCCGTTCGATAAATCTTATAAATATTAAATAACGTATCTGTAAGATATCTTATTTGCTCCTTTTGTTTTTTAAACGTGCGGCATTCTTTTTTTCCTGATGTACTTTTACTTATGTCATCTCTCATGTAAAAGCTTTGTATTTCTTTGCAGGTCTCATTTTCTTTGGGTGTCTGCCATTTACTTCGTGCTATTCCTTTAAGACCTATTAATTTAGATACGAAAGTTTTAATTTTTAATTTTTTTGTAGATTTATTTACAGCTAAATTTTTGAATATATTTTTTTCTTTATATTTTTTGCATTTTTTATAGGAAGCTTTTAAACAACTCTCCAACATTTCATCTCTAGCTGTCATTTTGTTAATAGTTTCTTTTAGAGTTTGAATCTTGTGATCAGTTGCCTTTTTATAACGATAGAACCTCTTTTTAGAGGAGTTAAGCGCTGTTTTTAAATTCTTGATCCTTTTTATTGCGGCATTATATCTTCGCATCAATGTAATTCTTTTCGACGTTCTGTCCCGTTTAGGTCTCAAATTCTTATCTTCATTCTTTGGATTTTTATTTTCCTTCTGTTTCCGTTTCTGTTCTCTCCATTTCTTTCGCTTTTTTTCTTTCTCATCTTCGGTTAGCTCAGATATTTTCTTACTTTTTTTTTTACTCTTTCTGCATGTTTTTTCTTCACCTCTTCGTATTTTTGTGGATTTTGTTTCAACTTTTCCCTATATTTTTTCATGCGTTCTGCAGCGGTAAGCGCCATTTTGACACCTAATAAAAACAGTAAAAAAAATATTATGTAATACCTAATACAGAGAATACTCAAGATGACGCCTTGATTCATCAACGACCACTCCAAAGCCTTGGACTTAGAACGCTGGGATTTGGTGCCTTATATGATGTAGGTATACAAAGAATAAGAAAGGATTTTCCAAAATTCTCTTCCTAAAGGGATGAAACAGGGATCCAAAGATTGTATGGAGAAACTACTTTCACTCGGTAATGCTGGTAGCAGAAAGTAGTTACAACTTATATTCGTGTAATTGACAACATTTCAAGGCCCTTTAGGTTCATAACGTCAACTCCCCAAAACGTCCACTCTCCCAAAACGTCCACTTCCCAAAACGTCCACTTCCCAAAATGATAATTCCCTAAATGTCTATATCCCATTTCGTCCACTTTCCCAAAACGACCACAAATGTATAATTCCCAAAAAGTCCACTTCCCATAACGTCCACTTCCAAAAATGGTAATTCCCTAAATGTCTAATTGAGTTGACGTGATGAACCTAAAGGTTCAAGGCAACCACTTCCATAACTAAAAAAAAAAACAAACAAACCAAATTAACTAAATCTCTCAAATTGAATTTAAAAAAAAAAATCTAAGCAGTCAAAGAAATATTTCTAAGATTTGAAATTAAATAATTTTGCAAGTCAGGTAAAAGCTTACAAAAAATGCAGAGTAAAATTACGTTTTACGTAATAAAATAAATACAATCCAAATTGAGAACCTCCTGCTTTTTAAGTCGGTTAAAATAACCATGTACACGAGGTTTTATGTTCCACTGAGTTACGAAAATCCATCCGCTGAGAAAATGTTTCTCAGCTGACGTAACGGATTTTGGGGTTGGGTCAATTCTCTATAAAATTTTCGTGAAATAAAAGGTCTAATTCAATCAAATGCTTGTTTAACTAACAAATGATAGATTATTCTTCTCATAAATATACTTTGAAATAGTAAAACAAGCGTACTTACAACGTTATCACCGTAAATCAGTGGAATTTCTAAACAGCACTATCACGAACTTCCACTTCTTGTGACGTTTTAAGTCAAACTGAACGAAAAAACAACATGGCGAAGTTGCTAAATGAAATTGTAGAGTTGCCATAATTTAAAAAAAAGTTTTAAGTTGGTAGAATTTTTATTCTTCCTGAATATATTTGCGTAACTCAGTAGGAAATTCCACCAGGGCCAATTTTTTAACAATTTATTCAAACATCTTTTTATTATTTTATACAAATATTTATTAAATATGAATTCTTAGAATGAAAAGTAGACTTTGCGTTCTTTATAATGACGTCAGTATTATATGAATATTGCGATCCAAATTTAAATAACGCGGCAAAACATATGCCTTACACAGGGTGGGACAACGGAAAAAACGGCATTTTCAAATTTTAATTATTTATTTTTATTTTAAAATACTGGTAAATGTCTAAAAATAGGGTTTTAGTACATTGCCCAACATTCTAGTTTTCTATTGAAATAAAGTTTAATCAGCTAAAATGTTACAATCAAACGAGAAAAAAAAAAACTAAAGGGGACAACGCCTAAACGCCACATACAAACTTTAATAAAAATGCCCATCAATAAAACCATAGAGTTGTAAACTTCTTTTTAATTTAATTTTTAAAGTTGTACGGATTTGGAGCAAAGTTTTACTGGCAGGCGCAAAATCACCCCAACTTACGGTACTTGCTGACCAGTTTCCAAAATATCTTCGGTAGGTATATCATTGCGTCTCTTGTCGCCCGTTTGTGATCTTATTCACGAGTTTAACCCTTTGCTCGGCTCCAATAGATCGAAGCGTAATGTTTTATAGCTTCTCGCGACCAAACTTATAACACACGACACATTAAAAAATCTAGTGCAAGGCAGCATTAAAAAAGAGTAAAGATTTTGTCAGTATCACTGACTGTTGAGATTTTGATTACTTAGCTAGTTGGGGTAGATGGCAGAATTTTCCACGAAAATAATTGAAATTTAGCCAAATCCGGGGGCCTCCTAAACCAAAATACCAGATGAAGGATTATTAACTGTTGATTATCCACGCCTTATTTTGAGCCATAATGCTTTTGTAATTACTTATGTTAAGAATTAATTAATAGTATTTCTGACTTGGTGATACCTAGATTTCTATCGTAGTCATTAGTGATATGTGAAAGAAATTCAGGACTGTATCTTAGTTATTAATTAGTTTTGTCATTATTATTGTGCTGGCCCAGAGGTCAGGTTGAGGCTTTAGTTTTTTTGCGTTAATTGTAACTTCATGTCAATTTGTCAATCACTGTTACTGTTAAAAAATAATGTCTGGTAATAATTAATTCGCTGTCGCCAACAAACAACTGAAGTCTCAGTTATCGTAGAAAAAAACACTACAGGACACACAGGACCTTACGCTACATAAACGACATCTGTTGTGTGAAAAAGTAAAACCTCATTGTCCGCTAGTCTGTTAATTAGTATAGGATTATTCTTATAAGGTGAACCTTGCTGTTGACGCTTCTAAAATGAATTTATCAATGAAAATGTTCTATTTATGTAAATAATGTAAAGTTGGTTGCTAACTTAGTCTGTGTCATCGCTCCCTGTTATATACATAGATGAGTGGGTTATTTGTTAATTTGATTTTATGGTTTGTATAGATATGAAAATAAATAGTTGGGACGCTCGAGAACCCACTCGGTTTTGACAAAATCAAGGACTACACTACACATTAAGTTAGCAATTATACTCCAGCTTTCACATATACAATTGTCACAAATGTTTTAACGTTTTACTTTTTATTGTACCTAATAGATTTTTCTAAATTTTAACTGGCTATGTTATATTATTATATGTGTCAAAAGTATTGCAACTCTGTGATATTAAGTTCTTTTGTTACTAAATTGGCATTTGTTTTTATTAATTTAATGTTTATTTTTGAATTGAATATATTATAATGTTGATAACTGAGTTTTTATTTGGAGTTATTTCCTTTAATTTGTGCATCACTTGTTTCGTGAAGGAATCGAACCCTCACGCCGCCGTGCATGGGCAGGGGGGGGGGGGGGGCATCTTCGTAGGTATGACTTCTCTCGCTAGTGTCAGTCTTACTGACTCAAAACAACCTCGTTTTTCTTCTGCTTCTGTGGTTCGAACTAGTAGAGCTTTTCTCAGTTTACACCCGTGACTAAACCGCGATTTTTAGTTTATTTAGTATGTCTCACGATAGTTATTATAAAAACATCACCTTTCCCGCCCATGGTAAGACGAGAGAGTGTCTAACTCTTATTGACTAAAAAACCCTGTTCCTTCTCCTGCTCTGGGCCGAGACCGCGGTGACTAATTGCGCTTAACCCGCAACCCAATCTCAAGTGTGGGAGAGCCATGCTTCGGCACGAATGGGTCGGCTCGACCGGAGTGATGCCACGGCCTCACAGAAGACCGACGTGAAACAACCACAGCGTTGTTTCGCCGTGTGAGTGAGGTTACCGGAGGCCCAATCCTTCCCCACTCCTAATTCTCCAAATCCCTAATAGGTCAGCAACGCACTCGTAACGCGTGCGTTCGCGCAGCGGAATGTTGTTGAATTTAAAGATTTTAATTATGCAGATATTTAGTGTATGACGTCGTATAATTGTGTATGGTAAAAAAAAATTTGTGCACGCAACCATTGTGGAGAAATTCACCAAAAACTGATTCCGCTGGGCGAACGTTGTCCTGGCGGAACTTTTTTTAATCCATAGACTTTAGAAGAAAAGTAACTCCTCCGTTGCGTGTGTCCATGGACGGCGCTGATTGCTTACCATCAGGTAATCCGTCTGGTCGTTTGCCGACCAATTACATAAAAAAAACCGGCTGAACCTGTAATAAAGACCTGGATTGTCTATCTATGCTAAGCGAAGTCCTGTATGGAGTACTGCTCACATTTTTAGGAAAGTGTGTGATGGAGCTACACAACTTGTTGATTCCTTACCACCAGACAATCGATAAAACTTCACCACATCATCACAGGTATGAAACGATTCGCCACCAGTTTTTCATTTTAGAACCGCTAAGGAGTAGTTTTTTGTGAGTGGACCCGGAAGGGTAAGTACAAGAAACCTGGATAACCTTAAGGCTCGAGTAAATAAGTTGCTTGTGGGTAGGCGTGCTGTATCACACGTCGTATCATGGTTTACCACCAGGCGAGGTAGATGACAAATAAAAAAATATCGTGTTTGTATAGTATTTAGGTAGTTTGCAAGGTGCAAATATCATTTAAACAGTTACCAGTGTAGTTCTAAATACTGCAAGTGAAACAGAAACAAGTCACAACCGATTAAATTATTTTATTTGTGTTGGCCTCAAAATATTCATAGTACATTTTACAACAAATGTTATTTCATTACATTATACTTATCAATGCAAGAACTTTCAAACTTTAAATAGCTAAACATTTAAAAATTGACAATTTTAGCGAACTATAGATAACTATGCATCGATGAAATTTCCATAAAGTACTAGTGTCGAGCGAGTGGCAAGCTTAAACAATTTATATAGTACATGCACCGGGACCTGGCGAGTGAAATAAAATAAAATCACTTGTGTACTTAACTTTATTTGGTAACTGCAACAAATAAGCTTTAACAACATCCAAGCGAAGCGTCTAGTATAGTACAGGGTGGCGAGTGCCGGGTCGGGACTCGGGCTGCAAGCGCTGGGACAAGCGGGTGGCCAACCATTTACTATCGATACAAATAAAAACGACTACTCGCAAATATATTATCACGCTGTATTTGATGTAAAACTTATTACAACATAAGTAAAAAACTTAATTAAAAAAAGAAGTGCAGTAAGAAAGAAATCTCCTCGTCCACAGCTCCCGGCGACGGGCTGGCTGGCTCAGAGACATCATCCAAGATCCACGAAATAATTTCAAATTGTACTGATTCAATAGTAACACGTGCACTGGCCGCACATTGCGTGAACACAAGAGAGCGAACAAAGATTAAGTAGCAAACGATAGCAACGTCACCGTCGGTACAAACTGGAATGTCACACAATTCATAAAAATACTGATTTGTTAAACAACAAAAACTTATTCATACAAAATATAATGAAAATTCACTAGCCGAGGATGTTGCAACCTGAACCCACCCCAATAAATAAGTTAACAAGGTTACCATAATAAAAAATAATCCCATACCGCACCCTAGATTACATTCACCTTGCAACACCCTCTCTCACCACTACCGGAGGCCTGTCATATATATATTTAGTGTACAACATATTGCACTGAACAATTTCTGCTGTGCCGGGACTACTGAAGTAATGCGGTGTTATCGCGAACTATGGCGGTGTGTAGCACAGACTGACCACACACAACAGACGAGCGACGAGCGCGTAACAGAACAATAAATATCTCTAGCTGTTACACCGGTCTCGTTGCAATCTAGATGACGAATTCAATTACAATATTTATATATTTCTTTTATTAATTATTTAATTAGGTAACGACAACACTACCTGTTAACCATTGACTACATCGACTTATTAAATATTATCTATACCATATTATATCATTTTTCTAATGGTAATCTATGCCCTCGCTTCACCTGAGATCGCTGGTCAATGCGTGGCGGGCAATCTCTACTGTCATACAATTCATTGATTTATTTAATTAAGCGTTAAGATAGAGTGAGAGTCATCATACAATAACATCGCCGCATTGGTACAACTGCCTGCAGTTGTGGTAGTGTTACCATGAACAAAGCGGTAGTGGGTCTGTACTCGTTACATGTACTGTGCTCTAACACGTTCAACTTATGATATTTCAAAATATAAAAATACAAATGCAAACTATGTTACTCCATAGAAAACAATAAAATCTCAAAAATGCTACATACTCTATGTCCTGTGGTATTTGTTGATGGTAACACTATGCAATCTCGAGCTCGGGCAGAGTGGGATCTCTGCAGGTATGACCACGCAATCAATACATTCTCGACTGAGCTACATTATACTATAATGGACAAAACATTATTGTTTTCGCGTGAAATAACCCCTTGAGTCAAACGTCTAACATTGATAATAAGTCTAATACCGAAATGAATTTATAATTCAAGTTATGTGTGTGAGGGCGTTGTCCCCTACTCGTTGTCAGCTCGCATGCCGCGGACCTCCCCCTGGCGACGCAGTTTCTCGAGCTCCTCCTTGGTGCGGTCCTCGATGGCGCGGATGTCCGCCATGGTCATGCCGAACCAGTCGTCGATTGAGCAGAACACTTGTCTGAAGAATTAACACATAATATTTTAATTAGTATTATTTAGAAATGTAGTAAGAGGTCTTGGTATTCAGAGTAAAGTGTTAAACGTTGATTCTGTACATCAATTTAACAAAAATTAAGGATGTCATTATCGTCAACCCAATCTTAACGGTTCCGCTGATTAAAACATAAATATTAATTTTATTAAATCACCACGGATTCGATTAGTAAAATTGTGGATAATAAGTCACTAAGTTGCTTAACAACCCGGGAGGATAATGATTTATTAAATAAAAGTTAAGTTTTTTCGGAGAATCACCTTAAAACCATTTGCATCTACCAAACTATTCCATTTCCATCAATCCACACTAGCGAAATTATTAAAAGCTATTTTCCTTATAACATGTTTTACGGGATTTTTTAAATTATTAATGATAATATCCGTCTATGTAGTTTGCCTATCAACGGTATCGTATCTACATATACAAAATAAATATGATAATGTGTTGCTAAGCTGGTAAATCGGACAAACTGAACCGTACCTATCCAACTAACAGCTGATATTATTAGGTACAGATCATAATCTATTCCTTATAATTATAATTTATAATAATTCATAAAAATCGATCGCAAAATGTGTTGGTAAGCGCATATCTCAACAACGTCTAGACCAATTTTGCAAATTCTTTTTTTTGTTGTGTTTGTTATTGTCAATAGAAGGTTCTTATCAAAGAAAATATGTATTAGAAAAGTAGAGGGGAAGATTAGGAAAGAGTGATAGCGAGATAGTTGGACGCGTGCGAAGCGGGGACGGGCCGCTAGTATAATGTAAAAATGGATTGTAAAATATATGATGGTAAATCGCATAATGCAAGAACGTGTGGACTAATTTCGGAAATTAATTTCTTCCTTATGGTTTCTTTGTCAGGTGTAGGTTCTTATGGAGAAAAAGTGTAGGGGAAAATTGGGAAATAGCGACCCTTTTGTCGTTACTGAGATAATTTTACATTACACCCGTCGAAGCTAGTTCTAAATATCTTGGTTGATCTAAGTAATTGGATAGAACTAATCATATTATTGGATAAAGTGGAATTATATTATATTATATACAAATATAATATGTCGAATATAATATACGTATGTCGTGGTGGCCCGGTGGTTAAGGATCCCGCTTTTCATGCATGAGGGTGTGGGTTCGAAACTTGGCAAGTACCAATGTGACTTTTTCCGAGTTATATGTATATGTACTTTCTATGATTATTTAGACACCACTGACATACGGTGAAGGTAAACATCGTGAGGAAACCTGGACTTATAATTTCTAATTATAAGTTTGAAATCGTCAACCCGCATTAAGCAAGCGTGGTGATTAATGCTCAAACCTTCTCCTTTGCTCAGCAGTGGGCACTTATAGGCTGGTGATGATGATGATATACAAATATAATTCCACTTGATCCAATAATATCAATCAACCATGATTAAATGTTGCTAACTAAATAGAGAGTACTCCTAAACTAATTAACCTATTTCATTTTATGTTCTGTTTCTTATAGTCAGGAGGTGTTTAACTAGTTATAACCTTGAATTTGGTTTTCAATTATAAAATTTAATTTTTGTATCAGTATTTTATAAGGTTTATGTTTTCCTTAAAACTGTAAAATATAGTAACTAGGTATAATATCACTATACAGTGATAAGAACACGTGGCCCAGAGCATTATCTTGTACATTAACGTGTTATCTATTATTGAGAGATAACAGACACGCCAAACAATTAATTATTACAACTATGTGATAAATATCACCTAATATTATAATGTAGAAAACTGTACTCAGTTAAGACAAAAATGTTAATTGCCATTTTGTATATTATTTGTAACTATTTCTCAATATTCTTAACCTAAAATTAAATTAAAATAAATTTTGAATTCGAAGAATGATTTTTAATTGGTTAGAAATAGCAAATACAACAATAAAGTAATAGCGAAATCGGTTCAGCCGTTTTCGAGATTAGCGCTTAGCAACATATTTATGTATTTATAGATTTTGTTCCATCCTTCTGTCTGTGTGTCTCATTAACCATAAAAGGCGGACCTTTATAACTATTCACATTAACAATTATCAATTTGGAAAATTCACTTGGTATAGTATACCAAGTAATGCCTGAGTGAAACTAGGATGAACCTAGGGTGGTCTTATACTTATGTATAATAATTAAAATATGTAACGAACCTATGGAATATGGTGAACAACCGCCGCTCCGACTTCTGGATCACATTTTCTACTTTACTCTGAAAACAGAAAAGAATACACGTTAATAATGCATTTATTAGCATAACGCAAGCACGTGTTGGAGAGCCATATTTCAGGTCGGCTCGACCGGAGTGACGGCCTCACAAAAAACGGGCGTGAAACAACGACAGTGTGATTCGGCGTGAGCAAGCCGTGAGGGTAAGGTTACCAGAAGCCTAAGCTCTCTCCCCATCCCTTCCCAAACCTTAATTATCCGAAGCCCTTATCCCCAAAAGGCCGGCAACGCACTCGTAATTCCTTTGGTGTTACAGGTGTCCATGAGCGGCGCCGATTGCTTACCATCAGGTAATCCGTTTGCTTGTTTAAAAAGAAAACGATCTGTAGATATAAGAAAATACTTTAATAAATACTAACCTGGAGTCCAAACCACTTGAACTCAGCAGTGACGAGCTTGTAGCACGTCATGACTGGTTTGACATCGTTCTTCCATGTGGGGCCCACTAGGGGTCCGCGGCCCGTCTTGGTGGACTTAAACTTGGTGGGGTCGGTCTCTGGTTTGTAGTCAGCAGAGGACAGGGGGTCATTCGCGATGTCTATGTGGACCACCTCGCGGTTCTTTAGTTTCTCAGGCGACAGCTCGTGTACCTGAAGCGAACATATTGGAAAATTAGAATTTGTATTTCGACTTGAGAAAATTATATAAACTTATTAACTATGACAGGATATTTATAATAATGCATAATTAAATATATGTTTGGATAAAAAAGATACATATATTTTTATTTTGGATTTTTGATCCAATTGAAATTAATGTTCTTTGACTAGGTATCACACAATTATTACCAAATTCTTTAGACATTTTTATAATTTTCTTTGCTCTTCGAATAAGCAGTTGTTTTTATTTTGGGGCCAGTTTCATAAAAATATTTAATTTATACAATTGACCAAAAAATTCGAGGACCACTTACATGCCCATTGTGACATCAGGCAACACACAACCTCATTTTTTCACAAATCAAAAACAGGACCTTAGTAATACAACAATAAAGTATAATTTTATTAAAATTTCATTATTGACCTTGTGGTAGGTACGTCAGAGAGTAATGGCGGTAGTAATCTCATTACTTGCGATTACAGCTAGCGTGTACAAAGTATAATTATAGGTAATTTAACGCGACGTCCCACCTAGGTGACTCGTACTTGTGTTTATGTAAATATTACCACTTATCTAACAGACAGACAGATACAAGGTACTAATAAATAAAAATAATGTGTAGGAGAGCTATGCTTTGGCTCAACCGGAGTGATATCATAGACGGTCCGGTCTATGGTATCAGCCTAGGTCGCATGAAATAACCACAGCGTTGCGTTTTGCCGTGTGAGTGAGGTTATTAAAGCCATATTCCCACTTCCCCACTCCTTATCTCAAAAGGCCGTCATTTATTTATTATAATAAGGTAGGCTCACAGCTTTGTATACAAAGTAGTTAAAACTATTGGTTATATAGGCAGTAGGTCTGATAAATTAGCCAGTTACGAGCTAACTAAATAATATATCCCATTAAAAGAATCTTTACAATCCAGATTTAGTTTTTATCTATTGATCTAGGTTTATTGCACTATCTATTTCGACACCTGGACATACTTGCTGATGATAATCATAAAAGTGATAATTAAGTTATGTAAATATCCCATAATCCCAGGTGTTACTCCCCAAAATCTGGCTGATCATCAAATAAAAATATCAAACACATTTAGTATTCTGCTGATCGAGTCATTAAGTGAATGTTTTTTTTTTTGTCAAAGGCATATCACCAAATGACTTCTCCCGCCCAGGGTAAGGCGAGAGAGAGTGTCAGACTCTTACTGACTAACCCCCCCCCCCCCCCCGTTCCTTCTCCTGCTTGCGGTCGAGGCCGCGGTTACTGATTGCGCTTATCCCGGTATGTAACATTTATTTTCTGCCTATTTTTGCAATTTACGATCACTATCCACACGGAAATAAGAAATGGTTTTTCTTTGGTGAAATTATGTCATAATTGATAGTAACATCGCCCGATGCTTGCATACTCGATAACAATCGATTAAACCCTTCGGGGACATCCCTCCTTATCATGAAACATGGTCGCCTTATCTATTAAGCAATTAAGTTTATATGTGTCCAATAATCAAAGCAACATGATCTTTCGTTTAACTAAAAAAATATATATTAATTATTATGTTTTCGGCTTACTCACGTAATAATTTGACGAGATACTCGACTCGTTTCAAGCCATGCTAGAGGCCCATATTCAGGAGCAGCATTCCGCGACACGCGACATGGCGACTGTCGCGCAGCTACTGAGTCTAGCATGGCTTGAAATTAGTGGAGTATCTCGTCAAATTATAACTTGAGTAAGCCGAAAACATAATAATTAATTTAGAATGTGTCACGAAAGTTATAAAAAAAATATGATTTTAGTTTATTTTCGTCGTGTTTGGTGATTGAGCTTCTCCCAGTTGTGCAGTCTCTTTTGTGCATTAAGGCAGAAGCCATTCTGTTTGAGTCAAAGTGATCGAAGTTATTCATGCTCCTTTGACTTTAGCGATACGGTGTTTTCATGGATGTAGGCTGCAGATTATGGTTGTGAAAAGTTAATTACCTACAACAAACAAATATTTTGGAAGACAACGTGCGTAAATGCTGTCTTAAAAATCACATATCAACCATACAAATTGTTGCATATTACCAAATTAATTTGCGGATAATTTACAGGATTCATAATTCACAGAACAACAACAAGTCAAAGAAAATATTAGGAAAGTAAGGTACAACAGATCTTTGGAAGAAAAATGCACTATGTTCAACTAGAAATGACCACTGCCTACATAAAAAAAAATATTCAACGCAAATTTGAACGTTACATACAAAACACACGGAGACAAGATACTTTTTATGTTTTCCATTAAAAAAAACGTATTTCAATGTCAAGGAAACCAGTAATAGTCGACCTTTGCACCGCAACTACTTAAGCAAACCTACCGACACTTGTCTATAATACCTATACTAATATTATAAAGAGGTAAAATTTGTAAGTTTGTATGTATGGGGTAATCTTTGGAACCGCTGGTCGGATCGCCAAAATTATTTCACTGATAGATAGCTACAATGTTCCCGAGTGCTATAGGCTTATATAAAACATCACGCTACGATTAAATGGAGCCGAGCAGCGGGTAAAACCGTGCGAGAATAGCTAGTACTTAATAACTTGCTAGCTTTTGGCCGCGACTGTGTAGACTAGAAACACCTTTTTGAGGGAAAAAATCGTCTCAACCGGGGTTGCGGGTGCGCAATGCGTCACCGCGGCCTCGCCCCAGAGCAGGAGAAGGAACGGGGGGGTTTTTAGTCAGTAAGAGTCTGACAATCTCTCTCGCCTAACCCTGGACGGGAGAAGTCATTTGATAACTTTCCCCTGACAAAAAAAAGGAGAAAATCGTCTAACGACTTCTCCCGTCTAGGGTGAGAGGGAGTGTCAGTCCCTTACTGACTAAAAGCCACTGCGTTACGTTTCTTTTTTTTTGCGTGCCCCTCACTATGATTTCTTCTGTTTTCGTGCATTACAAACATACCAATTCACATGCACAAACCACCCAGACCCGACAATATTTGGATCATACAATGTGGTGTTCTAAGAGGGCATCAAACCCGCGACACAGTTGCATGCCAGTCTATTCTTTAGCTCTTTTAAGGCTGTTTCATATACACATCCAAAAGCAATTTGTCAATGAATCCGTCACCGGTGAACGAAGAAAAGTATATGTATGTAAGTATACATACTTATTTATACATATGTACTTATATTGATTAGTAACTTGAACATTGGTTTATGTTGTGGAGTATTTGTATCCTATTTTGAAACATCTTACATCAGAACATACTATTAGCTAGAACAAATGTTTGTTTTTATCTATTTGAATGTAATTAACGTGTTTCTATGTATTGAAATTTTCTTGTTTTATGCTATAGCTGTGTTAATATAGATTTTTTTTATTGATTATAGGTTCGCGCTTGGCCGCTATCTCACCGAATCTTTGGAAAGCGACGATGTGGTCGACGATGGAGCGCGCTTACCTAGAAATAACCTAAAGATACTGGGTTTGTAGTTCAGGAAACACCGACTCCGGCAAGGAATTCCACTCCTTGGCTGTACGCATGATGATGATGGGATATCCAACATGTTACCGGTGGCGCAATTTTATTAGAGTTAGGTGGTTTTCGGGGTTCAAAAATATTTAGATTTTTTATTAGAATTAATTCTTCAAAGAAAATCATACCCTTATTCATTGGTTTGGCGAAAAATTAAACTTTTATAACCTTTACGTTCAAAATTATATCGAAATCGTAACAGCCATTTCTGAGATCATATGAAATTATCCTTATAACATACAAGAATCGCTTGTTTCAGGGAATGTTGTTTTCGACTTTGCATTTGATGTGGCTGACAACGGATCGTGTCTAAATGCAAGCCATCC
Source organism: Spodoptera exigua (assembly GCA_902829305.4). NCBI lineage: Eukaryota > Metazoa > Arthropoda > Insecta > Lepidoptera > Noctuidae > Spodoptera > Spodoptera exigua. Next base: position 1,219,317 of record LR824623.2, read on the forward strand.
TATTTACTCTTGAATAAATTTACATAGGTACTTAAAGCCCTGACTGGAAGACTTATAGAAGGAAGCCGTAAAGTTACTTTAAAATTTTCTCATACGTTGCATTCCCCCACCGATTTGGAATTTTTTTTAGCCCCATTCTGTTTAAAAACATACAATTTCACATATACGACACACGTAGACACGGAACAACAATTCGGATCACGCAAGAGGTTGTTTTTACAATAACTATCGTGAGACATACAAAATTAACTAAAAATCGCGGTTTACTCACGTGTATACACTGACAAAAGCTCTACTAGTTTCGAGCCACAGAGGGGTTCTTCCTCATGAGTCCTGCCGCTTCTTATACAGAGTAACCCGCGTAAGTAATTTTTAGTTATTTTCACAAGAAGTTGTTCCGTGTGAGGATCGGAACAGGGACGCGTCGCGCCGCAGCCAGTTTCCCAGCCGATGCACCAACTGTGCAGTTAATAATAATAATAATAGGTGCAACTTACATTGTACTGATCGCCGGCGTCTGGTAAATGCAATGACTCTATGCAAATGACGAAGTTCTCCTTCATGTAGCCGGGATTCTGGAACGCAGATAAGAAAATCATTAAAATCTTTTGACTTTTATCTTTAAAACTACGCAACGGATATTGATGCAGGTTTTTTTAAATAGGCAATGTTATTCAAGGGGACGATTTATAAGTATAATAACATATATTAAACAGAGGAGAAATTTAGTATCACAACATTGCACCCGTGTGAAAGTGGAGCGGGTCGCTAGTAATAATAATAAAAAAGAAATTTTTCGTCTGAAGAAAAACAGCGTTTTTTTACATATGTTACACTGATCAAATTGTAGAAAGAGAATGAAATAAATTTAACATTTTAGAAGAAGACGTGAATGTTACCTATGTTTATTTTTAATAACTTTTCAGTACGTCAGTTATATAAATAAAAATACATATAAAAAGACATAAACCAGTATAACTATCGTATTGAATTATTTTAGTTTATTAAAATAAACAAGCCGCTTCAAATTTTCAACATTAGGAAAGACTTATGCTCAGCAGCGCTCTTTAAGGCTGATTTATTTATTATTCATTCACAAAAAAAAAACAAGTTTAGTTTTACAGGTTACCCCAATGCATTATACAGTTAAGAAATATATTATATTATCTTAATTATATAATAAGATAATAACAGTAGGTAATATTATTCAATAGATATTGGTAATCATGTAACCAGGTCTTTAAAGGAAACTAAGTCACCACCATCAGGAGACTCACGATAATCCCACCCTAATAAATTAATATTATTAATTTTATCGCACATATTATGAGAGGATGTCCAAGAAACACTCTATCCCTATGCACATAAGGATGATTTTGGCACTGCAGTTTGGTTTTGATTATTATTAATAAAAAGATAAGATATTGTTATCATTTGTTAAATAAATACCGAGGATTTATTGGGATCGGAATTTTCAAATGTATGTATGTATTTATTACCGACAGTACAAAATGGAATGCATATCCAAGGCAGTTGCAAGAGCCGAAAAAGAGAACAGACATTAGACAGAGACAGAGCATTAGCACTCTAATAAAACGGATTGCAAAGGAGGTTACGGAAACCCATCATTTATAGATGAGGCTCAAAGTCCTCCTAGAAAAAAAATTAAAACCTGGACATACACAGCATTCATTTGCCAATCTTCTGCACCAACCGTGTATTCAATAATTTACTAAACAGTTAACAATTTACGATTCACGAAATTTAACGAAGTAACTCGACAAATTTCGAGCCTTGATGGGGCTCATAAAAAGTCTTACCGTGAGCACAGTCCGGCAGTACGGGTACGCGTTCCACGCTTCTTCGTGCACCTCCAAGGAGCCTTTGGGCGCCAACAATCTGATGAAGGCGGGCACCTTCGAGGCCAAGTGGTAGATCTTGTATGTGTACTGGCCCGACGAGAATTTGCCACCTGCATCATTCATATTAGTTGATTAAAAAATCAGAAACAGTTTAATGTTCTCAAATACTTTTTGGGTATAGGAGGTATGGAATAAAATATTTGATTTATAATTTTTATTGTCCGTTAGCTCACTTTTTAAAGTCTATTTGTTTGGTGTTTGGTGAAGTTATTTAGATCCGAGGTGTAGATTCGAAACGGAAAGAGAGTTTAAATCTCTAATAGTCTTTATCAGTTTAAAGTAAAAGTGATTATTCAATATAGGTACGTTTGGCTGTTTAGTAACACAGGTAAATAAATAATATACTACATAGTCTTCGTCACGTTTTTAGATAAGGTGTTTTACACGCATTATCTGGCTATTTCGCTTTACTTTGAATATGTATAAATAATGGTGTCACCAATCATCCTCTAAGATAGACCATTCTTTTTACATGTACAAATTGTTCGCTTTTAATCGCTCTGAGCGCCCTCTATACCTTTTTAATAATAATACATTTTTTATACGATAAGTCGGCAAACGATCACATTATTACCTGATGGTAAGCAATCGGCGCCGCCCATGGACACTCGTAGTACCAAAGGTACAAGTGCGTTGCCGGCCTCTTGTGGGTTATTAGGGATTTAAGGATAGGGGATTTGAGGATGTTGGGAAGGGGGAGGGTGGAAGAATAGGGCCCCGGTAACCTCACTCACACGGCGTACATTTTTATTTAATTTAATTTTACATTTTAGACAAGTATTTTTCGTTCTTTGTGCTCGCGTTTTACAAATAAACTATCTTTATTAGTACCGCGAATTCGTCTCGCACTTGACCGCCTTTTTATAGTGGCAAGCATTGACGACTGCCTTACTTAATTGAATTGTAACATCGACGGCCGATGTCTAGTGCACCGGAACGTTCTATCGAATGAGTATCAACATCGATATAATTGACGATCCCATCGACTTCGCAATTCTATCAGAATCTATACTAGCACTAGCTTATATGGCATCTATTTCGGATAAAAAATGTTAAGGATGAAAAACTTATCATTTAGTGGTATGAAAATTAGCCAGTAGTCGATTCTTAGACCTACTTTTTGAGGATGGAAAGTCATCAAATGTCTTCTGTTAATGATTAAAACCCTATCGCGTTTGACAAGTGACCCCGTCAAATTCTCACCTACCGAATATGCAAAAAATATATTGGTAAAAAATTGTTAAGCCGTTTCGGAGCAGGTAAATAACGTCGTGACACGAAAATTTAAAAAAATAATCTTTGAATATAAAACGTTTTTCAGTCTCCAAAGAGGTCTAGTTTCAATCACATCTTTAAAAAGGGAAGTGGCCTGGCGGTGGGCCTAATTTAAACATCTCAAAAAATCCTCTAATATTTCCTTCCCACACTTGACCACAGACACGTTACGTTTTATCATTCTAACTACTTACATCTGTTCAAGTTTCATTTCGAGTAAGGAACTGACAAGTCTGACCTAGAATTAATACGTTAAGCTTAAAGTACCTAAAATAAATCCATTTAGTCAACTAGGTATTTAAAAATCATAAAACCTTCGTCTTCCAATTAGTGCCTACTTAAAATTAACTAGAAGATAATGAAATCAGGAGCTTGGCCAGCGGTGAGTAGGTTCAGCCGGGGTTGCGGGGTAAGCGCAATGAGGCACCGTGACCTCGGCCCAGAGCAGGAGTAGGAACAGGGCGGTTTTAGTCAGTAAGAGTCTAACACTAGCGGGCGGGAGAAGTCATTTGATGATTTTCCCCTCACAAAAAAAGCGGTGAGTAGGTACTACAATACCTTATACTTTACAACACGGAAAAGAAAACTCCTTAATATTTTTATAAACCACACAATATCAGAACTGATTTCGAAAATTGGCCACAAAAAGGACACGACGTTTGACGACTCGGTAGTCTTTTCAAACAGATTAAAAATATCAATTAAGACCATAGTCCCATTTTGTTTCGTTTATTCTCTTTCACCGCAAGACGGGCGAAGTATTTCAAAAGCCAATGCAGTTAAGGTCACGAGTTTTTGACCCTGAAGTAAAATTGAAACGTCGAATGCTATGACGTCATTGTTATGTCATCGCCAGACCTCTTGTGTTAAGTTACGACATTCTCAAAATTGTGAAAAAAGAATATAGATATTTGAAATTTAATACCAAAATAATTAGAAGGACAAAAATGATCCCATAAGGATCCCATATAAACCATATGATGAGTTTGTATTTTTAGGGGATATAAATAGGTAAACGACAGTTTTGAAGACTGCATCATTATCATATCATCATTTGGATATTGCCAAGCCTCGTATGGTTAGACATAATATGCAAGAAGTAAAATTTCGTAGTAGTCATGTTTCGGTACGAATGGGCCGTCTAGTATCGACCGCAGTGATACCACAGCCTCGCAGAAAACTAGCAACAAGGGAATACACTTGTCACTCCTCCGATGTTGCTCACTACGGTGCCTTACTATCATGTCTGTGACGTCATGTCATGTGTGAGACTATCATGTCTTACTGTCATCCATAAAATCATTTTTAAAGTGTCGAATCTCAAGTTGGTGCCTTTAAGTGACTAAAACTAAACAGATACGCTTGCACAGTCGCATTTAAAATCAAGATTGTCTTCCACAATACACTAGTAACACATTTATTGTCTTTCGACGGTCTTTTTTATTATAAACTGTGCACAACATTCATACTTTGCGTGGGACATCTGTGTAAACTGTAGTATGACGTCGCTACTCGCAAAAATAAACAATATTTGCTCGCTATACATAGAAACAAAGGATCTGTTTCTATGGGACGATCAAAGAAACTATGATGCGATTTTTTTGAGAAGGGTAAATCGTCAAATGGCTTTTCTTGCCCAGGGTGAGGCGAGAGGGAGAGTCAGACTCTTACTGACTAAACCACTTCCCCCTCCGTTCCTTTTCTTGCTCTACCTTATTGCCCTCGACCCGGAACCCAGGTTAATCATAGCTCCTCTTGGGCCCTATCTTTGGCGGAATAATGATCCGTCGTCAAGAAGTGACTTAGTGGAACAATTTTCGTTAGATACAGCTGCACCGCCACTTTATAAGCCTGTTCTAATGGGCAGCGATCGCTCAGTGTGTCAGGTCGAAACTGACACATTCAGAATGGAAAAGCGATGTCTGTAATACTTGCAAATATGTTCGTAGGTTATGAGAACAGACGCCTTGGAAACTCTTTTGCCTTTTGCATGTGATAGAGTTTCAAACGAGCAGACGGATGACTTGAGGAAAGCAATCGACGTCGATGGACACTGGTCCCACTAGAAGTTATACGAGTCCGTCGCCAGCATTTTGGGGGTTAGGGCCATGAGAATCTGGGACTTGGGCCTACCGTATAAGCTTTAAAGGATTTCCAGTAGATTCTGTTACGCATTCACAGAGACTAACCGCTGGATACCTTCAAGAGATATAAATCCGAATATAATACACACAACATTCGACCTTATGAGCTCAAAGTCAGTACTTCATTCATCAGACCACCTGTTACGCACATACAAATATCGCAATGCGCTTACAATATATATCTCATAGATAAAATAAAACTTTAGACAATATTCTAAGCCTGATATAAGCCTAGGCAAATATTTGAACGCGTCTAGATAAAAAAAACGGTAGCAGAAAACGTTCCTATATATGTTCAAATAATTGGAGGGTAGATTGACAGTTTGAAAGTAGGATTTGGTTCCGATTCAACATGGCTTTACTGGATATCCACTGTAAATTGTTAGTGATGTGCTCCAATACGTATCTGGGAATATTATAATCTACATATTGTATAAAAATGTATCCTAATATCCTTTGGTCTAAAGCGATTCTGATTTTATTTAGTTCCGTGTTTACTAAGATAGGGAAAGAATCACATTGAGGGTCATGTGGAGACGGAATGGTGTCCGATGGTACCGGATGATTAGCTTTCAATAATTTCTTTCGGCAGTCAAAGACTCGAGAGAAAGTATTTGAAAAGACGACGGGACAATGTAATTGGGAAATAGCCTTATACTTAAACCGTTTAGATACCATGGAGGTACTCCTGCAAAACAAAAGACTGATATCGAAGTAGATGGACATCCGACGAGCTGCTAGTAACAAATGACAAATTTGTTTGTTTGTACAAATAGTTCAGAATAGGCTCTGAAACTACGAGACCGATTTAAAATATTACTCTGGACATGTCCTTATAGGATCGGTACCTACGTTTCGAGTGCATATCGAGTTCAAAACATAGCCCTCTTTACTGAAGTCGCGTCGTAAGTTAACTATGGGAATTAATCAACATTATGTAAAAACACATAAATTCAGTTTTGTATTTGTACAATAGACCATTATTCAAGGCTTGAAAGAAAAGTAAATTATGATTTATTTCTATGATGCTCTAAGTCTGACAAATTCATAATTTATATTGATATTATGAACATTTATTTATTTGTAAATATTACAACATATTTTTTTGTTACGTAAAAACATTACGTTTGCAGACCTTTTACATACACATCATTCCCAGATCCGAAACAAAAATTTGTGGATCACAAGAAGTGTTGCTACCTAAACCTAATTCCTCGGGGAATCAAGAAATTACCATGACTTCTGGACATGAAAGCATAAATCAAAGCGTGGGAGAGCCTTGCTCGATGCTTCGGCACGAATGGGTCGGCTCGACCGGAGTGATATAGCGGCTTTGCGGAAAACCGGCGTGAAACGACCACAGCGTTGTTTCGCCGTGTGAGTAAGGTTACCGGAGGCCCAATCCTTCCCATTCCCCAAAAAGTTGGCAACGCATTCGTAACTCCTCCGTTGCTGCATGGTAATTCGTTTTTAAGTTTGGCGTCCTATCACATAAAGAAATGACCCACGGGGATAATAACATTTAAGTTTAGGAGAATCATGCTTCGGCACAAATGAGCTTTCTAGTCTCAAATTCTCGGAAAACTAGTATGGATCAGATTGCGCGTTGAGTTTCGTAGTATGAGTGAGTTACTGAAGGCCCAGTAGTTTTCCTACTCTACCCCAATTCTCAAATGGTTCTTGTAACTAACTCCTCAAGTATTACCGGCGTCCATATGCAGCACCGATTGCTTACCATGAGGTAATCCATTAACTCTTATGCCGCCTTACTTCATAAGAAAATATAACCTCATCTTTTAACCCCCAAAGCATTCACGATATTTAAGTGATTTACTAAAAATCTCTTGACATATGAAGAAAAAATTCTAATCTAACACCGCTTTGGTCTTAATTTTTTTATAAAATACGGTTGCTCTGATTGGAAGTTTTAAATAATAATTTATAAAAATGTCCTTTCAGAAGGTCGAAAAACTATAATGTCAATGTCAAAAATTAAAATAAAATTAAAAATGTATTAAAAAACTAATTAAACTATTCTAATTTTATTTTAGACGCAAACCCAGGTCGGTTGTGGGTCCTATTGACGAATACGAGTATTTTTGAGAAGGCGCGGGGATCAATAAAAGATTTCTTCTGACCTTACAGGGAGTGTCAGACTCTTACAAATTTAAAACCATCTCGTTCCTTTTTCAGCTCGACAATGAGGATCAATTTACGCGATACTCTCAGAATGACATTGGCATATTAATTTATTGCAGGTAAATAACACGTCCAAACTATTAAGTAAAGACAATAAAAAAAAATTAAAAATGGAGTCCGAAACCATACGCGGATTATTTCACGAACACTGTTAACAAAACTTTTAAAAGAAATATTATAAAATCTAATGCTCTCTTTATAGTTATTCAAATACGGTAGTTTCCAACTAGTCAAATTCAATACTTTTATCCAAACGTCATAAACGATACTTTTCTATGAAATTTTTATGAAAAACTGAGTTATGACGTCATAAAATTTCTGCGTCAAATAGCTTACTTATTTCTTAATAATTAGATAGAAAATATCTAAAACTTAGTGTATCGATCGATTGATGAATGAAAGTACAGTTATTTTTCAATATTTTATTGTACTGAAACGTCGAATTAATTTATTTTTGACCTAGGAAACTACCCAATTCAAAAGAATATTTGTTTTATTGATTGCTTTTGTTTGTTTGTTGTTTGATTTCACACTGTTTTGTGTTTACAGCTATTAAAGTTAGGAAAGGTAGAAAGTGATAGAGGCTTAAAAAAAAAAAACAAAATCTAGCTATACTCATATCTACATTACATTAAACCTAGCTAAATAAAGATCGTATCGGCTATAATAATACTAGGTATACGCAATTGGGCTAAACTATATAATTAAGTGGGTGCATATTTATGTAATTAGGTATCAATTTATATCAGAACTGATGACGGGACGTTTATTAATGAACAGCGTGCAGCACGATATGGCGATGTCGCGCAGTCAGTGATTTTTCTCAATGATTACACCTTCGTAAACCCTTTATTTTTTAATAAATTTAGCTTCACAGCCTTATTAACCTCACAATAGGTTTTAAAGAACCTCCTATCATTATAATTATGAAACCAGGTAAAAGGTAAATATATTTACATAGAATTTCGCTTATGTGCTAATATTAATAGGTATATCTAGATCTAATCCATAGGCAACCATAGGTATTAGTAATCGGTCGAATCGATCTCGAACTAAAGATTTTGGGTTAAAACTAAGCTGGTATATGTTATGTTCCAGTAAACGAGCGGACACATACGATGAAGACTCATCCATCATAATTAAAATATTTTGTTGTTATGGAACTACAAAAATATTGATAAAATTTTGGATGTGGAAATTTGGTTTTTGTGGCTTGTGACCGGAACTATTCGCACCCACATTTATTAAAAATTACATTCATAAATATTATTAAATCCATAACCCCACGCGCCTGTTTAGTAGCGATAAACGCAATAACTACTGATCAAATTTTAATGCGGTTTCTTTTTAAAGGATAATGAAAATAAGGATCAACGATAATTATTTTGACGAGCGCAAAATTTGCGAAACGTATGATTTATATTAAAACCTAAACTTTAAATTAACAAGAGATAAGGTGGTAGACAGGGACATATGTTTTAGCCACGGCATCCATAACACCACGTCTTTTTTCATGTGGTAGGTCGGCAAACGAGCAGACGGATTACCTGATGGTAAGCAATCATGGAAAATAAGATACTTTTAGCAAATTTTCATTAAACCGGGCATCTACAGAAGAGATATGTCCTCATCGAGTTTTGATACTGTTATTAGCTTTGGAACCACTAATGCAGTATCAAAGAGGCCCCATTTTGGTTTGCCGCTTACTACACATCGTAAAACACAATCAGCCTAAAGTGTCCCCTGCTGAGCAAAGGCTTCTTCACACAGGGAGAAGGTTTGAGTATTAATCACCACGCTTGCTAAATGCGGATTAAAAATTATAAGTCCAAGTTTACTCGCGACGTTTTCCTTCACGGTATGCGTATGTCAGTGGTGTCTAAATAATCATAGAAAGTACATTTACCTCGGAAAACGCTGATTCCAATATACCAGCGATAACCTAACTTCATTATAATGTAATCAAATGCATTCGCGAGTCACGTAATGTATCTTTAAAACTGTTTTCCTGTCTATTTTCGTTCGAATGTTAATACAATATGCACCCACGCTCTATACGATACAGGTATGAATAAAACAAGCTTAAGAACGCTTCTTGATGAGGATAAAAACAATATTATTTACTCTGTGGTACTACAATAGCTGGCTGTTATCAACTGAATCTGAGCTGTAAAACTGTAGATAACTAAACAAAGATGGCATTTAGCATTAATGAACTTTCTAAAAAAAATGCGTTCCTGCGTTGGCTTTTCCACTATCAGTCTTTATTCTGTTTGACCGACTTCCAAAAAGAAGAATGGTTCTCAAATCGACCGTGTATATATGCTTTTTTTAGACCTTGTCTCAGGTTAATATTATTCTTCTTTCTACATACTTATAACACCCAGAACCAAAACGAATGTAAGATAAAACAAAGCATTGTTTCGTTGGGACAAGAACAACTGGCGATGGCGGTCGCGGATTGATTTTGTTCGTAGTGGATAAATGAAAAGCCAGCGCTCTACAGCTTGTGTTCATACTCTAAGGCGGAACATTAAAAGCATACTGGCTTTGTTGCAAGCCGGGCAGGTACCACAATCAGACGACTCCGCCGACTCCGCGCCCAAACACGATTCCTGGAAGCTTTTTCTATCATTTTTGTCTAAAAATAAAGGGTATTGCAAATTAAAATAAAGTAACATAAAAATATGTAAAAATAAATGGGTATGTGTGTAGGATAGAAACTACAATGTGGGACGTGTTTTACCGATTCAAAAAACGTAAAATTAACCCAAAGATACAGCAAATAATCAAATTAATATTTCCTGCCTTAAAACACATTTTCGTCTCATTATTATTGTGTGATTAAAATTCAAGGGTTTTCGAAAAAACTTTGACATAAAATGTGACGCGTGATCCTACACTACAAAAAAATAATATCGCTATCGATAAAAATAAAAGACGTGTATCAATCAAAACAATAGACGCGCACATAAACAATCGATAAACGCAATAACGCGTAACCATTAAGTTTTATTGCAATTTCAATGACGTCATCCATCGTGTTCGATAGTTTAAAAACGTAGTGCCCTTTACATGGGCCGATGGAGATGCGCACATTGCTAGATGGGCAACTATTCTCGCTTACATCCAGCCTGTTGTTGTTATAATGATGATGTACCTAAAGCGTGCTTTTTGACGTGTCCCCTCTGACTCACGACAAACATTAGGATTAATAATAATAATATAATATTAATAATAATAATAATATTTTATTTATTGCCATAAAACACGGTATAACAAGGTTTTACAAAAAAGTATGAAAGTCCAGCATGTTTTGCTAATTATATATAGCATGCAAAATTAAACAATATAGGATAGCAGGCAGATCACAGTCGATACCGAGAATACAGTTTCCTTTGCATGAAGTCATGTATGGAATAAAAATTTTGTTCATTAAGCCATTTATACAATTTATTTTTAAATGTATTGAGATCAAGATATTTTAAATCATTTGGTATATTGTTATAAATTCGAATACACATAGCTAAACAGTTCTTATTATACTTTGCTGATTTAGGAATGTCACTTAGTACAAGTCTAAAGGGATCTCTGCGATTTCGAGAATAGACATCGTTTGCACTTTTAAATAAATGTCTATTTTTTGCTACAAAAATACAAACTTCATAGATGTAAAGCGACGGTAATGGTAACAAACCAAGTTTTTTAAATATTGGCTGGCAAGACTGATCAGGTTGCAGACCATACATCGCCCTTATGCACTTTTTTTGTGCGATAAATACCTTATCCCTGTCTGTGCTATATCCCCATATTATCAGACCGTAACGGAGTATTGATTCTACGTGCGCGTGGTAGGTCATAATGGCCGTGTTAAGGCTTGTAATGCGCTTTATTTGTTTAAGTGCGTACACAAATTTATTTATCCTCATAGATACATTTTCTACATGCTCCTTCCAATTGATATTTTCGTCCATAACTAAGCCTAGAAATTTTGTGTCAGTTGTCCTATTAATTTTTGGTATATTAAGATTAATGTCATATTTGGAATTATAAGATTTGTTGAATTGTATGTATACTGACTTGTCTAAATTTATTTTTAATTCATTTTTATTTAGCCAATCTATAAGTTTATCTATTGTGTTGTTTATGTCAAGTTCGTGGTCTTTGGTTGTGTTTCTATTTTTATTTGTTGTAACTATAATTGATATATCATCAGCAAAGAGTACACACTTATGGTTGGTAATATTTACGATGTCGTTTATATATAAAAGGAATAAAATCGGTCCCAACACGCTACCCTGCACAACACATTTACTATTCTATCAATAGTAAATGTGTTGATTTCACACGTATCAAATGACGTAATTGCCACAATGAAGTCAATTATAGGTTGTTTGTGTTGACCAAATCGTGTACATTTTACATAGGATACGATTAATTAAATCTAAAAGTCCATTAGCCAGATTTATTGTGAATAAAGTTGTTTTGGTAAAAAATAAGGTTATAATTTTTAGCAAGTTTTCTTCTGCTTGTGTTAATTTTACGTTGTAGTAATTTGGCTAGAAAGAAAGACGATTAGTCGATCTTATATATATAGTTCCTATGTACAGAAAAAATATAAGTTCTTTAAGACCACCATTATCATTTTCTTAAACCTGAAATATATTACTATGTCGCGGCAGAAGTTTATCCGGTTCATACATTCACTATGGTTAGTGACAAACCCGTGTGTCGTGGTATTACGCATGCTGTCTGTATAAAACCGAGGCGTGCCGCGTAAGTAATATATTGTGGCATAAAAAAATTAAGAAATATGATAATGGTGATACTGAAATTCGAAATACAAAAACATTTGCTAGTATGACTGCATCCAAGGTGTACTTGTATAACAACGCCCAATAATTGAAACTATTTCACACAATTTGAGTAGGTGGTTTGGCCGTGAATTTAAGACTATTTCAGGATTAACAACTTACGAAATACTTGTCTTACCAATTCGTTTTGTAGCACTAGCTAGACTATTCTAAACAATTCGATGTTGTATTGTTTATTAGGACTAGCATTATGATAAAAAATTATATCTATGTTTCTATTTAGCGAGGGAATGTGACCTGGAAAATATGGTAGTTTCATCATATCTTTTACTATAATTATGTACAATATGATACATCTTTATACAAAGAAGACTAGGTTTATATATGCAAGTGAAATAAGGGAGACATTCTTGAAGGATTGATATACACCACATTAAAACCACATAATTTTTTTGCATCTACAAGACTTCGGTTAATTAAAGGGACATCTATACTAATATTATAAAAAAGGTAAAATTTGTATGTTTGTAAGTTTGTTTGTAGGGGGGTAATCTTTGGAACCGCTGGTCGGATTGCCAAAATTCTTTGCACTGATTTGCTACAATGTTCCTGAGTGCTATAGGCTAAAAAGTCACTCTATGATTAAATGGAGCCGAGCAGCGAGTGAAACCGCGCGAGAGCAGGCTAGTTTGAGAAAATAATAAAGGAGGTTTTATGGAAAAATGGGACTTTGTGATAATAATTGGAAAGTAAAGAAGACTTAAGTTTCAATTTAGCGGACAACGGGCTTTAAATATTATTACGTTATAGTATTACAATGACGAAAATCCTCTTGTGCCGTGATTGGTCTACATTGGCGTCAACTGGTGATATTATGACGTGTTAATCTTACCAAATAACCTTAAAAATGTTTAGTAACAAATTAATTAATTACATTAATATTAAACAATCGTAACTTTGAGTTGCTAAGGTACAAACAAAAACCGGTTTTATCAAAAAACCTTGTAATCGAAATCAAGTTTTGTTTACAAACTAGTTTTGAGTATTGCAAGTTTCCTCATTAGCAGGCTGAGTGAAGATACGTCTCCTAGATTTCATACGATTGTTGGAGGTTCAATACGGTAGTTTCCAACTAGTCAAATTCAATACTTTATTCCAAATGTTAAAAAAAAAATTTCTATGAAATTTGTATGAAACTCCGAATTCTGTAATAGTAGTTTTCTTCAAATATCTTTTCTTAAAAATAAGAAAACATAATCTCGAAATTTTTGTGTATCGACAGATCGGTGAATGAAAGTAAAGGTTATTATTTAATACTAGCGGCCCATCCCCGCTTCGCGCGCGTTAAACTATCTCGCTAACAACGAAAGGGTCACTTTTTCCCAATTTTCCCCTCTACTTTTCTAATATTTTCTTTCATAAGAACCTTATCCTGACATTTTTTTTTAAAACGTTGCCCCACATTAGGATTTCCTCCTGTGTCGTGGGTGCGGTTACAAACATACACATGACACCCAGACCCGGAACAACAATTTGTGGATCACACAAAGGGTTGTTCCGTGCGGGAATCGAACCCGCGACATGTCGCACGGCAGCCTTGCCCATCCACCGCACCAACCATGCAGTCAAACAATTTGGCAAAATTGGTCCAGCCGTTTTTGAGTTATGCGCTACCAACACATTTTGCGATTTTATTTTTATATTATAAAAGATTTTATTGTATTGAAACGTCGAATTAATTTATTTTTGACCTAGGAAATTACCCAATTAGCGATGTTTGAGGCATAGGCATGTATTTGAACCCGAGGCCCTAATTGCAGAAGCTACTCACAATCCTAATGTACTCTCGGTCGTTTTCAACCTTGTAACAATGATTACAGGTGAAATAAATACTGTTGTGTGCGGGTCGGAGGTAATTGTCACATATAGTTTCAAACTGCACGATATCCATGTATTTATTAGTGTATTAAGCTACTGTGACCTATCGATTTAGGCAATATTAGCATATCTTTTGATCTAAAAATTGTATGTAAATAAAGTTTAAATTCAGGTATTTAGGTACCTAAATCTATACTAATATTATAAAGAGGTATTTGTAAGTTTGTTGTATGTAGGGGGGGGGGGGGTAAAATTGTTTCACTGATAGATAGCTACAATGTTCCTGAGTGCTAGGCTATAAAACATCACGCTACGATTAAATGGAGCCGAGCAGCGGGTGAAACCGCGTGAGAATAGCTAGTATCTAATAAAATAAATTTAAATAATCTTTGTATGTATTTTATACGACCGTTTTTAATATTAAAAGACATACCAAGATTATTTACCTTAAGTAAACTACCTAAACCATAGACTATAGACTATAAAGAGGGCTTGAAAATAAGCCAAAATATTTCAGGAAGATAACCTACATTTAATTTGTCATTTAACCTATTTGGTGATTTGGACTCCTACGTGACTGGTAGGAATCTACAAAAAAAAACCTTTATCATCAACAATATCAGCGCTTCACTGCTTTAAATTACCCCAAACGATAGCTGTTAAAGGTTAATTGATCTAAATTATTAAAATTGACGCGGGAACAGTCGGGGCAAACGCCTGGTTAACACAACCGACACTGAATTGCCAAAGGACAAAAGAATCGATTATCGTAACAGTGACTTTATCGATTTAGTGTATGATTTTGATTAGACAGATGTTCATTCACAGGTGAGACCTTGATACTATAAGCTAGTCGTGTGAATATCTATACTACCTAATATTATAAAGAGGTAAATTCGTTAGTTCGCATGTAGGGGGTAAATCTTTGGAACCGCTGGTCTGATTTCGATAATTCTTTCACTGATAGACAGCTACAATGTTCCTGAGTGCTGTAGATAGGCTATAAGCGGCGGATGAAACCAAGTGGCAGTAGCTAGTTTCAAAATTTTGAATTCACATCATGATAATGTGTGCTTTATCGATAACTTAAGTGTAAGTTTTGTAATCAGTGTTCCTGTTTAGTACATAAGTATAATCTATATAGTAACTTACCGAGTAGAGGATAATCTTTGAAGGGCTCATTCTTAATAACTTCAATTCCTTCACCGCCGCCAGTTTCGTTTTTGGAGACTTCTGCGACGCAGTATAACTGGCCCACTTGATACTGTGGACAAATATTTCAATGAGACCTTTACATGTAATAGCTAAGATCAGATTGTTCTGATATGTAAGGGACAAACAAGTTCTAATATTTTTGAAATGTGTGACACACTATGTAATGCTGTAATAGTTTCCAACTAGTGAAATTCAATACTGTTATCCAAACGTCAAAAACGATACAATTCTATGAAATTTGTATGACAAACTGAGTTATGACGTCATAACACTTTTGCGTCAAATAGCTTACTTATTTATTAATAATTAGCTATAAAAAAATCTGAAACTAATGCCCGATTTCCGAAAGCCCGATTAATATTAAAATCAACTAATTAGGTGTCAAATCTCTTGTCAAGTCATCTGATTGGTTGTTGATAATTTAGTCAACCAATCAGATCAGATGACTTGACAAGAGATTAAATTGATTTTAACATTGATCGGCCTTTCGGAAACCGGGTGCTAGTGTATCGATCGATCGATGAATAAAATTACAGTTATTTTTCAATATTTTATTGTATTGAAAGGTTGAATTAATTTATTTTTGACCTAGAAAACTACCCAATTGTGTCTACGTAATGAAAAATATGCAAAAGATAAAATTAGTTAAACCTGGCTTTCGAATCCACCGAACAGTTGTTAACGTACCAAAACATTGTACAAACTTTCAAAAGAAACCTTAGAACATAAATAATAAAATATTAACCAGCTTAAAAGACAGATAATTTTTACTATTTTTTTTTCGATAAAGGCTAAACATATGTTAGATAGTGGGTATACCCACTATCTAACATATGTTGATTGACTAGCAAATTGCGAATAACAAGACCCCAAATGTGATTTTTAGTCAATTTTATTTGTAGTTGCGTTCGCTATAAGTTAGACTTAGCCTGAAAATAAAGCCGTAAGTACTTTAGGTATATCGCGTGCATTATAAAAACAAGAGAGTCAATAATAACGCATTAAATAACTATAATTAGATCTGCACACTTCATTACGAATCTACTTCATCATTGTCAAGACTTCCTTTGAAAGAAAATGTTAAGTAACAATATAAATGTTACGTTTCCATGTTTTAAGCAAAAAAAAAATATATAAGTATGATTAAAAAAGTATGATTGAAAATATGATTCAAAGACGTTTTTGTGCAATAACTGTGTAAAGGCTGAGTGGATGTTGATGCTATTAGGTTCAGAGATACTCTGAGTTTGATGCTATGTTACCGTTGAGAAATTTGCAGTAATTGGGTCAATTCACGAGACATTGCGAATTTGCAATGTTTATTTACACGTAGGTACATAATATTATTACACATGCATTATATTTTAATTGCTAACAAATGAAATACATACTTATTAGTTACATACGTCCAAACTTATCAGACCTCATTGCAATTAATAAAAAAAAAAAATCTGCCAAAAACCCAGTTAAAATCTTAATCTAGAAATGGCAATCCGAATTTAAAATGTATAGAGTTTCAAACGGGTTTTTTTCTCTATGGTTTAAAAAACAATTGATATATTTGGTTACCTATGGAACTATATATCTACGGAATAAGCTACTGGGCTAAGAGAAACGTATGATATCGTAAGATCTACGTCGCTATACATCTAACTTTGCGACTGTTTCTTGGAGTACTGCCAGAGGGTTTCCTAAGAGGAACTAGCATTGGCAACGGTATCAATGAATGATAAAGCAAGTTTTTTATCGTACACTGTAGGTACCGTGAAAAATAATAAGTTGGCATTCTACGAAAGAATATAGTTTTAGTAGCTTTTGTCCGCGACTCCGTTCGCGTGGAAAAGTGAGGTCCTGCAGATTTTTGGTATAAAAACTATCCTATGTCTTTTCTAAAGTTATAAACTATGTCTGTACCAATTTTCACAGAAATCGGTTCAGTAGTTATTATGAGCTAACAAGTAAAAAAATAGGAATATTATAAGAATTGTGGTTAATTATACTAATCGGCTTATCAACCTTAAAACTAAGCTTCTATAGGGCTGATGTTCAGCCGGGGTTGCGGGGCAAGCGCAATGAGGCAGGCGAAGGAACGGGGGTGTTTTTAGTCAGTTAGAGTCTGACACTTCCTCCTGCCTTACTCTAGGCGGGAGAAGTCAATTGATAATTTTACCCTGATAAAACAAACTCTTGGCTTTGGCCAGTAAAATTACGTACATTTTCTGTTTTAAAACATAATTATGCAATCTTCCGATCGACTGTTGTTAGGTACGTCGAAGGGCGAAAAAGACGAAACTACAAGACAACGAAAAATCACACTTATAACAATCGCTTTAAAGTGACATTTCCCATAATACAGCTCGTTAAGATGTTAAATGTATGTCTGTTAGATACCTATGTATTCATTTTCCGTGTAGATGACAAAGAGACGTATACGAGAATAAGTAGTTATTATAAACGCAACCATAAATTAATATAAGCAAGGACGTTTTTTAAATGATGAATCGAGATATTTTTTTCTAGTTTCAAAAACCTTGCGGCAAGGTTAACTGTTACATACGTTGAATAAAATACATACCTACATACGTACATATTATTTAAGAATATGTTTACTGTTTATGTAAAAACTTTTTTTTGGAACTAATTAGTTTTTTGTAGGATATAAAAGATATTCTTCCTCCTTGGTTTCGAAAAAATGGGGATGATAAAACCTAGTAAAATTCACTTCGATATACCTATCAGAGGTTTCTATGAATTATAGGTAAACATGACGTCACTTTTTTGCATCAAACACAATAATTATTTCAGTAAAGTTTTGTATGTATTAAAAAGTAATAAATTTACTAAAACTAAGCTTTGTCGAGTAAGCCCTAACTAGTTCCCTAAAAGAACGTAGTCCTACTACTTTATATTATAAATGCGAAAGTTTGCGAGAATATATGGATGTATGTTTGTTCTTATCACACGCAAAAACTTGACCGATTTTGTTGAAAATTGTCGATAGGTGACACCATGGATTAGATTAACACATAAGCTACTATTTACATACCACGAGGGCGAAGATGGAGACGGAAGCTAGTTAAAAATGAAACTGAAAACTAGTTCTGTCTATCTCTGAAGGGATAACAAAATGATAAAACGAACCGATGTTATCGAATTCTTACAACTAATTCCCAGGGAATACAAGGAAAGTGTGATAACATTTATCATTTGGAATGTAAGTAATACTATCATTGATAAAATGTTAGCGAATGGCGCTAACTATTTCTACCTATTACACAACTACGATAACTCCAAACTCAAATGTTTATACATAGGTTATTCAGTATGTAATTATACATATGTAATATGTATGATTTACATATCACCATACATCATTATGAGTTTATAATCTACAGAAACTACCATTAGTTGGCGCCCAAATGTAGGTAAGTGTATTTTTCCCAGTCACCCCTAGTTTTTACAAAGCAAACCAATTTCATCCATTTTCTTTTAACACTACTTGATATCTCGGATGCTGCCTACATTTCTCGTACATTTTTAAGCAAGCATTAACGTCCGTGGGATAACCTAAATACGTTAATGCTTGCCACGCGACGACGCGGCGTCGACGCTGCGCAAACACAACGTTGACGGCAACGCTAGTAAAAAGCACTTACGAACTGATCGACAATTTTGAAAATTAACATGAACGAAGAAAACGAAACAAAAAAAAATTTACTGTATACTTAGCTACCGAAATTTCATTTCTCTGCGAACAGAACCAATAACAACCCTTTTAACAATTTCCTGCAGTCGTATATAAGGCAAATTCTATCACGATGTAAAAAAAGCGTACCGCGACTTGGCCCGCGTTTCGAGGTCAAACCGACCCCTATGTATTATCTAGGTCAGGGTCTGTTGTATGCTATGCTAAATTTGATTTATCTCGAGACGAAAGGGGTCAGCAGTGGAGAACTTCGTAGAGATAGGGCGGAAAACCGGCGGATGGATCGACCGATACGCTTATAGAAATCAACAACGCCAAATATACAACTTAACTAGTGTATTGACAATCTTTAATTACTGAATGTATTATAAAACCAGTGTTACCTTATGATGCATGCTGTGACATCTTAAAATGTTGTGGATTTATGTATTATTTTAAAATAATATTAAGTTAAGTATTAATGTAACAACTACTGATTGTCCAAATAAATAAATCTTTGGGTTTAAGGTTTCGCCGTGTCAGTTGGATGTAATTAGTAACACGGCGAAACACAACGAACTTTTTTCAATTCTTCAGTTATTTTTAGTATAACTATCGTGAAACATTCTAAATTAATTATTATGTTTTCGGCTTACTCAGGTAATAATTTAGCGCGACAGTCACCGATTCGCGTGTCGCGGTATGCTGCTCATGAATATGGGCCTCTATCATGGCTTGAAACTAGTCGAGTATCTTGTCAAATTATTACGTGAGTAAGCCGAAAACATAATAATTAATCTTCAGTTATTATTACCAATAACCATTTTTTTATGAAATGATGAGACGGTTCTCCTGATGGTGAGTGATCAGCACCGCCCTTAGACACTTGCCACACCAGAGGACACCCGGATGCGTCGCCGGTCTTTTAAAAAGGAGTATATTGCCTTTTAAAAAGGAGTATGTATGTATCTCAATTTATGAGGCTTTTTGTAACACAAGTGGTTAATTACTACTACCTAGAGTTACGAAACACTGGCTTGTTATGTTTTTTTAATGCTGAAGACTGCAACAATGGGTAGTAGAAAAACCTTATTACATTATTAGGTATTAATATCACATTCTATTATGAATTAGCAAGGAAGGAAAAAGCGATTTTATTTCCCTCAAATTGTGGGTAACCTGGTAATAATATTATTTTACATAGGTAGTGAACATTGGTGTTTCTATGCATAAAAAATAACATAAGGTTATATATCTTTTTTTATTTGATATGGCCACAAACAAGCCTCTTTATCACCAGTGGTAAGCACAATGGTAAGCAATTAGCGCCCCCTATGGAGGGAGACCTGCATCACCAAAGGAGTTACAAAGGTATTGCCAGCCTTTTAATAGGTGTAATTAAATATTTTTGCTCGTAAGTGCGTTCTCTAGGCTGAAAATCAGACAAGTACCCAATGAACTTATGTTCTAAATTCAAATTTATAGTGCACAATTGTGGTCAAGTACCCAAGGAATTTAATTTTTTTCAATAATAGAAAAATAAATTCTAAACTTATTATTAGTTTTGTTCCAAACAATAATAATGTTGAATCTATTGAAAAGATTAATCTAGCATAAAGTAAATTCATTTGATAAAATATTTGATATCTGTTAGGGCTTTAAGACCATAGAGATTCCATATACAAAATGAATTATTAAACTATTGTCAACTGCTTTGACATAATTTAAAACGAATAACTAGTCACATGCAAGTTTCTTTCAAAACAAAATAAATTATGTATTCTAAGTGCACATAATATTTTTCATTTTAAATGCACAACAGATTTACTTGAAAAGAAAACAACAATCTCCATCTTAAAATGAATAGATTTATAATAATTTCTGTGTGAACCCTTATTATTACACCCAGACAAAGATAAGTTAATTTAGTCTTGATAAGACAACAATGAGTAATCTATTAAATGATAATATCACTAGCAGTTTTGGCATACATTGCAAGAAGTTTATTTTAACAATATTTAAAAAAAAATAACTATACCATAGACTATTTTTTTAGTAAATGTAAATGTATATGTGTATCTGTTATTATATATATGTTATATGTTTGAAAGTGACTTGGCTGATTGGGTTGATATCATTGCCTGTAGTAAAAAGATAATATAGAATTCTTATATTCGAGAGTCTTAGAAAAATACAAAAAAAAATAAACTTAATGACAGTAAATTGGATAGAACCAAAATTCAAAAGCTTCGTTATGTCCTATTTTAAGTCATTGTTTGTCGAGCATTAAGGGAGAAATGTAAAGAATTTACTTCCATAATCTGTCACAACTAGATACTTAGAATATTTTATACTATAGTAAATTTAAAAAAGTTAAGCTATCTTTTAAAATTATACCAATTCTATGGAAATTGTTTCTTACTATGCTATGATCTGAATCAAGATTGATATTTAAAAACATTATTGCCACATATGACATTTAATACAGAGCAAGTTGCGAATTTCGCGATTACAAAAGCCAGGCTTATTGTCCTTGAGACTAACGTTACTTAAAATTAAAAACTCACCTCCTCGACTGTTAAGGGGAGTGTCACACGGCTGCAAACAAAAAGAATTGCGTTTTAATTTAGCTTTAAAACCTCCAAATATGCTACTAACATCTGTTAAAAAAATCCGCGGAAATTCACTGCCTCCGCGAACAAACCTTGACCTGATCATCTGTCACTGTCACAACCTTTTTATTATGTCGACATTATAACTAAAGCAATTCAATTAAATGTTACAATTAAAATTTCACTTTACGTATAACTTCTGGTGATAACATACAACAACTATGTGGACCGTGGCAAATTTTCAATTAGATTGCCTAAAAATCGATTTGTATTCGCAAACTTGTATAACCTTATCATAATATACTCACTATTCCTTGATAATCATGTTGTATATTTATTTTATAACACTTTAAATGCACATCAGACAGTCCACTACCACCTTTAAAGAAGACTTATCACAGAACGAGACTTGAGCGATGGCCCGATTATTGGTAGATTATTATAATTTTAATCTATGACCAACCAATGAAAATGACAAGGCGCATGCTTCGTTATGACGCAACGGATATTACGTCAACGATTGCAAAACCATTCCCTTCTACGTAACTCCTATTTTATCAGTTTTCGTCTTTCATAAATAAAAATCCATGAAAGAATATATTGAAATCACAATGTGCACTTTATTAATCTGTCGAATTGTTTTGATTTTTTTCTTAACAACTAAACTAAACAACCTTTGATGTTATTAATGTAATTTTTGCTTATCGTGAAAAGAACCGTATTTTTCATGAAACTGGACCGGAACTCGATTCGTTCCATTTCGCGCAATGTTTGTACAACGCAAGTAATTAAAAAATATTCTTTTTGATATCCAATTCTTACCAAAATAATAAAAGTGAAAATATATATTTAATTCATGTCCATCATTCAGAATTTATTGTGTGATGAAGAAATGCAAATACATTTAGGAAAAAATATTATCTCCAATCTTAACTAAAAATAAAACGTCAAAAATGAAGTTTCATGCGTTCGGATTCACTAAGTGAAAACATTTTGAAATGAACATCATGATAATTTAAATTTGACTGTATTATTTTACTAGAAGGATAGTAAATAATAATTTTTACTATATATCGATATAAAAACAAACACTTTCATTTAGTGAATAAAGCCAATGTTAATGTTTTCATTTGTCGTGATATCTGATCTCCGCCGTCATAGTTTCAGGTTGACGTGAAAACCAAACATTAGCAAATGAATTTTGATTTAGTAATTAGTAACAAAATGCTTTGAAAATGCTTTGATACGCATTTCATTACTTACGTTAAATTTGTAACTTTCGTGCCTATATTTTTGAGATTACTTACTATTCTGCGAGCGAGTGTATTTTCCAATACAAAATGAGTTTAGTGGGGAAAAAGTGTGAATCAATATCGATGTTGGAAACCAATAAAGACGACGTAATAGTCAGTGAAATAACTCCTGAGGATGTTCTGAGGCTAGACAGGATTACGGATACTTACATGTGTAGTCCTGAAGCTAACGTATACGACATAGATTTTACAAGATTCAAAATACGGGATTTGGAAAGTGGAACCGTCTTGTTTGAGATCGCTAAGCCACCGACGGATTTCGGAGTGGATAGTGAAGGCACTGAGGATGCCCCCGAAGAGCCCCTAGACCCTAACGCTGGAAGATTCGTCCGCTACCAGTTCACGCCTCAATTTTTAAAACTTAAGACTGTAGGAGCCACGTAAGTTTTTTCTTCACAAGTTTCAATAATTAATTTGTCTTATTATTTAACAACACTGACTGAATGTTTAAAGGGCTTAGCACATCTTTTGTCAACTCTACTGTTATTATAGGTTTTTTTTTTATTTTTTATTATAATTAAAGTAATAAAGTAAACACAGGACTATCACTTAAAATAGCAACCAAAAAATACTATGGTTTAAACATTTTCTCCCTTATTACAAAACAAGATTTATCTTTAGTCCAGGTTTAAGCCATTGAGTCGGGTTTTGAATTTTGAATCTTATTGTCATCTACCTTCAATTCGAAATACAAAAACTGGCTCAATGGTTTAGTCCTAGACTAAAGTAAAACCTTGTTTTGTAATAAGGCTGAATATGCTATAATGAATCTACCTCAAAACCTAGGTATTATAATATCTCGTAATCTACTTTGGGATTCAATCACAAACATCTAAGTATGTTCATTCTGATCTAGTATCTTGAAAAACATTTATGTCCGACACAAAATTGTTCAATGTTATGATATGTCCTATATTAGGGGTGTTGAAAAGGCCATAACTACCTCGATATTCTCTATATTAATTTGGAATAAGGGTAATTGAACCAAACTTTTATCTGCTGGTCAGAACCCATTGAGCGGCTGCAGAAGCGGTTCCTGTGGCATCTTACTTATGCCAGTAATATGGGAAACAGGCTTAAATCGTACCATGAGCGACTGAAGCATTTTGGGATGGTGTCGCTGGAGAGACGCAGGGTTATGCTCGATTTGGTTTTTCTTAAGAAGTTAGTAACGGGCTCTCTTAACTGTCCCGACTTGCTCAGTAGGGTCTTATTCCATGTGCCACGTATTCTGCCGAGAAGCTCTAACAGGAAACTTTTTTGCATGCCGAGATGTCGCACCAATTTGAGACAACACTGTCCACTATCACGAATGTATACTGCTTACAAAGAGCACGAAGCGGATATTGACTTGTTCACCTCTTCTGTACATGCTATTAAAAGAGCCACGCTTGCTATCTAATGGGTACCTCTAATCAAATAGTCAAATTTAATTGTTTTAAATCAAATTTAATTTAATTTAATTTTTAAAATCTAATCTATTTTATATAATTTTAATTTAATTTTGTGTGTTAAGTATCTAATTCAGATTTTATTTTTTGTAATCAATTCAGCTTCAATTTAACTTTTCTGATAATGTATAATTTATTCAAAATCGATTAATTATTTTAATACCCTCGCATAATATTATAGTGCATGCTGTGCTTCTCTATAAGTAATGGGGCACTTAGAATTAAGTTTGAAATGTACAAATTATATAGTATAGTGTACTCATTGTTGAGAAGCCTATAATAAATAAATAAATAAATAAATAAAATCATCGAGACATCAAATTTTCCAATTTCCAATTTAATATAGTTCAGTCATTTGGTGTTAATGTGCTTAGCATCAATCTTCTCTGATGGACAATATTTTTTTTCACTTTATTTATTATTATTTATTTTTTTATTACTTTATTTATTATTATTTATTTTTTTATTACTTTATTTATTATTATTTATTTTTTTATTACTTTATTTATTATTATTTATTTTTTTATTACTTTATTTATTATTATTTATTTTTTTATTCCTTTATTTATTATTTATTTATTTTATGACTTTATTTATGTTTATGGACCAACTTCTATATCTGTATACGATTTTGAAGAACTGAAGATGAGAAACATAAACAATTATATTAACTTTTTTACAGTGTGGAGTTTACTGTCGGAGCTCGCCCTGTAAACCACTTCAGGATGATAGAGAAGCACTTCTTCAGAGACACCCTACTGAAGACATTTGATTTTGAATTTGGATTCTGTATACCATTCTCAAGAAATACATGTGAACACATTTATGAGTTCCCTACACTGCCTCCTGATCTCGGTAAGATTCTTACACCCAGTTTCTGAAAGGCTTGTCAACGCTATTATTAATTAATCTCCTGTTAAATCTCTTGTCAAGCCATCTGATTGGTTGTTCATAATTCAGTCAACCAATCAGATGACTTGACAAGAGATTAAATTGATTTTAATATTGATCGGCCTTTCGGAAACCGGGTGTTAATGTTTTATACCACAAAGTTGTTATTGCGACAATGAAATAGTATGAGTTTTCTTGAATGAATATTACCTACATAGATCAATGTTCTGCCAGAGAATAAGTGTAATTTTATCTCCAATTCGTTATACACAAAACTGTAGTGACTTAAAACTTTTTTTTTTACTTGCAATAAACTAGTGCTTGACTGCGATCCCACCTCGTGGTAAGCAGTGATGGAATCGTTGATGGTAAGGCGCACTAGTTTATTAAGAGCCTATTCACTCTAGCCTTGAAGACACCTAAATTATATTTGGACGGAAAGACTTCAGCCGGCAAACTGTTCCAATCCCTCGATGTATGTGGTATAAATGAGGAGGCAAAACCATTTTTAACATAATTATTTTTATGTTTCAGTTGACGAAATGATTGCTGCGCCTTTTGAAACCTGTTCGGACAGTTTTTACTTTGTAGACAACCGTCTGGTGATGCATAACAAAGCGGATTACGCTTACAATGGAGGCATCAACAACTAATCACCCTTTTCACAAAAATTGGCACCATGCATTGTTTTCGTGTTTCAAATTAAAATTTTATAACACTGTTTGACACAAGGAGATGTTTTTTCAAAAATTTTTAGTAGTTATGTGTTTTGAAAAGTTCGTTGTTTATAGAATGCGTAACTAAAGATGGTATGGCGTGTTGTACGAATTATTGATCTCTTAGAATTATTTATTAGTGTGGAATGAAACTTAATGTTAGAATTCACACAGTCAATGTGTTTTCAAGGTTAGGAGTGTAAGGATTTAATAGTCAATGGAAGGTTCATCGCATATTATGTGGCAACTGGAGGGCTAAATAATCATAGAGAGAACATATTATAACTCGGAAAAAATTACATTGGAACTTGCCAGGATTTCGCACCCTTGTGCGTGAGAAACGAGAGCCTTAACCTTATTTTTTTTTTAATATCGTCATTAGCCCTAGTGTTACTTGCCAAAGAAATGGTAATATTATTGAATTTATTGGCTTATGGATTAAGTTACATTATTAACTGTTCCGGAAATATTAATTCAGCGCTTAGCCCTCCGTGTGTACAACAATCTGTGCATTTAGACAGTGTGAATGTATTGTTCCATCACTTTTACTTAATTGATGAATATTTGTGATCTTATTGATTGTGATTTTTACACCTGCTTTATAAAGTAAATTTGAAGTGTACTGAATTTTGAAATAAGGGTGTGTTTCGTGTAACTGATCGTTTACGGCGCCGCCTTTAAAAGGCAATTTTGATAATTGCTCTGATCTCATTATTTGGATATGTTTAGGTGTTTAGTTTGTTATTGTTTTGTTGTTAAATTACTTTTTTACAAGACATTCGTTTGTCTAAGGAGTTTGTTATGAGCTGTAGGAGAAACGGTGAACAGGGATTGTCGTGTACAATATGTATGAAAAATTACAGTTTTGGACCAACGAAAGTTAAAAGGGTTGCAATTCAATATTTTCCGTGCGGAAAACTTACGTTATTACGTATTACAGGGACGCCCGACTGGTTTCGAGCCTGACCGGAGCCCTTAATTAAGACAACATTTAGTATGTCTTACTAATAGTTATTATAAAATGAGGTCAGGAAAAGTATTTTATGTGATTTTGAGTGATTTTGACATGGTTTATAACATTCCAAATTGAATGTACTTATTTTTATGTTATAATACTTAGATATAATAACTTAATTTGGTAGTTGCTTATGTTAGTTTTTAATTATTTTATTTAAATATTTTTAGATTTAGTTTGTTATACTTATATCTTAATTTTATTTGTAACTGAGATTGAAGATAAGGAAATTGAAATTTATGGTGAGTTCTTGAAGATTGATGTTGTTAAAAATATCATTCAAGGTAGGAGGAAAATGTTGGCTCATTCCTTATTCCATTTTCAAGTTTGAATTTGAATATTTTAACAACAATAAAATTCCTAATATTAATTGTGAATTTTATTTTTGTAATATAAACCAATTTGTAAATGAATATAAAACAAATTCTTGGATAGTTTGACTTGCGAGTGTCTCCGTAAGTGTAAACCCAGCTAATTATTTTGATTTTAAACTTTGCAACACAGAATTAAATATTTTAAAATTCGAAATGCAATATGAGTTTGTAGACATTGTTCTTATTATTATACCTAGGGATGATTTTTTAATACTCTGCAGATAAATGTTTTGTGAGGAATAAAATTGTTGCTGTCACTGTCTTATACAAACATTCTGACGCGACAGCATCATAATTATTTCCCAGATAACTTTTATCTAACATTTGAAAAATCAACACTTTCTGATTTAAATATATATTTTTATGGAATGCAGGAATGTCAAAATTTATTAATATATATTTTTCTTGATTATCGCAAAATTTATTTTTCATCGTGAGGTACAATAAATACTTGATTTTCAATACTTTTTTCTTCATGTTGTATCCATATTAATCTATTGTATGCATATAATTAATATGTATAACGTAGAAACAAAGTAGAAGATTCTAGAACTTAATCTTAGTAAACAGATTAATTTCAATGTTTCAATCAAATTTGAACTCTATGTATTCCAATGTAACATATAGTTTGAATACACAGTAAAATATTATATACGTACATTTTATCTATATGTATGTGTAACTGTCATTTACTGTATTTAGTTATTTCACGGCTGAGCTAATATAGTCATTATTTCTGAGTCATAAGAATGACTTTCAAAATTGGGCATATTGTATTGGATTTTTGAGTTGGAATGGCTCAAAGCGCCATCTACTGAGCGCAGAATCTTCAAATGTCAAGTTAATCAAATAAAGTACTGAGTCTTATCTTTAGGTATCTTAAAATGGCGGCAAAAGAATATCTATCCGATGTTCAGCTTTAAATTGTACGAAATGAATGAAGAAATCAATGAAATTTCCATTTTTATGCCGTCCATGTTTTATTTCGACAAGTGACCTTTATATTTAATGATAAAGTTTTAATAATACGAATAAATGTGTTCAGTGTATCGATTTACTTTCTATGCACTTGTTTGGGGCTATGTATAGTTGTGAAGATGTGTTGCACAGACGCTTAGAACCTTTTTACTAATACTAAAATTCCTTTAATCGATTATGAACCTTAATACGTTGGTTTAAGATGAAAATCTATAACACAATTTTGACATTTGAGCTAAACTTGCATTGTCCTATTAGTTGGTGACAATTAAAGTTCATTGTTTCGTTGTGAACTTGTTATTATTTGTTTGTGCTAATGTAACATCAAGGTATATGTGTTTACGGTGTAAAGTCGCGTGGGGCCTAAATGTTTTGCAGTATATTCTTTTTCTTTTTGCTGAATGACGTTAAAGCGCTACTTTCCACGTAAAATACTGAAACGTAGTATTTTAGAAACACCCTGTGTATTCAGCGACGTAGAGCAAAAAAAAAATATTTAACTATACGATGAAGAAGATTAAGATACATTTATACATAGAATATGAAATAAGTCCAGGTCCACCTACCTACTGTACTTATTTTCAATAATATTTGGTTTGAAATCTAATATGGTCATTTCCTTTGTATCATGTATGGAGTAACAAGACGGGCAAGCCTTATATAACTACAATAAATCCTTTTTATAAATTAATTATAGTATTTATAGTTGCCTGAATACTGCCGACAACCAAGCATGAAAGTAATATTTGTGGATACGAAGGCTTTAATCGCTCTACGTCAAACTAACTTTTATATTTTTTCCCCCTAAAACTGGGTAAATTCTAGTTTATTCACCCCTCGAATTATATTTATTTCGTTTTACAATATTTTGTTAATTACCTATTTCTTATTAGATGTGTTGATTATTAGCTAAAGTAATTGTGTGTTTTATAAAATTTAATGTATTCGTGTAAAAGCGAGCACGGTCGGCCATTTTGTTTTGGTACTATTTAATCTTTAGATTATGATTTGGTATTGGCGCGAACGCCATTTTTATTTGGATTTTTAATTCTCTAAATGTTAAGTAAAATAGTACATACAATACAAACGTTCAATTTTACTTTAATTGTTAAACAGAAATATTTTGTGTGCCTATTGGCTATGTGCAAAGCGAGTAGTGGCGGACAGATAACGACCGCAGCGCACAACACGGCAGAAATTGGAAACAAATGCAGACGATCAGCTGTCGGTTTTTATTATTATATTCATGTTACAGTAAAACTATTGAATAAATTGCACTTAAATAATGTCAACAATAATATTTTAATCTTTGGTTTTATTTATATTTGCAAAGAAAATTATAATGTTTACATTGTTATTATTTGACAGCTTCCGGAAATGTTTTAAACGCTACGCGTCGCCACTGTCGCTTTCATAGCCAATAATTTACTGACTGTGTTCGCACTTTCTATTTCACTGTCACAGATCACTAACACTAGTTTTGTCGATGGAAATAAAGTTGATAAAAAATATAATTTTCTTTTTTTTAATAGTAATGTTTGGCAAACGAGCCAATGCATCACCTGAACGTAAGCAATCGCCTCTGCCCATGGACATCCACTACACCAAAAGAGTAATTACTGCGTCGCAGGCAACAAATGAAACGAAACGTTGTAGATAATATTCGTATTTATTGAACAAAATTAAGTTTAAGAATATAAGAATATAGGTACTTAATCTTAATAGAGCAAAAAAATCAAACTTAAAACTAAAATTAAAAAAGGAATATTTTTGTTTTATCATATGACGAATCCCAATACTCATTTCTATCCAGGAAGCGCAGACAATGCTGTAGAAGGCATTTACCGCCACATTTTTAATTAATAGTAGATAAATCATAGTTGAACAGACTTAAACTTACCTATATCTAAAGTACCTACTTGAAAATATTTTAGATCAAATCACGAATCCTAACGCCAAATAAAGAAATACCTAGGCAACGATCGAAATAAAAAAAAAAATAAGATCGCTTTTAACATACTTTTTGGTATTGGTATGTATGGACTGTATGGATATATGCCTACAGTCAAAAACATACAGATCGATCCAGATATTTTAAATTTTGGGCTGCTAGATCTAGCTAGTACTTACTTGCATAATTTTATTTTTTGTTATGTAGGTATTTAATATTCGTCCAAAAAAAAAACTAAGACTTAAAAAGTAAATCTTTATATTGTTGATTAATATAATATTCAAAATTAGGCAACTGATAGAAAACATCTTACATAAATTTTCGAATTGCCGAATTTTGGTTGACAGGAACCAGTTTGGTTGACAAGAAAACAGCACTACCTACATGGCGTATCAAAAGTTATGCTTCGGTAACTTAAATTTGAGCTTTTTTTATGGAATAGGAGGCAAACGAGCAGACGGATCACCTGATGGTAAGCGATCGACGCCGCCCATGGACCCCTACAACACCAGAGGAGTCACAGGTGCGTTGCCGAAACTTACAAAATTAAAATCATTATATATGCTAACCTAAATAAACAATAAGAAAAACTAAAGAAAATCACTACCTAACACCCTAATTCAATTAATGTAGGTAACTACATTTTGTAAAATAAATCTAGATGTAGGTCTACCTAGAGGGGCATTATACCCTTAAATAATATATCTACGTTGACATCGAACAAGTCTTTCGTTAAACGAAAACACAGAATTGAAATAAAGTAGGTACCGTAAGTTCGGGTTACTTTGACCCTGGGAGGTAACTTTGATCCAAATTTTCGAACCAATGAAAAACTAATATATGTTTGGTTCTCAGTTATTATTGGTTAAAGGGTTTGGATCAAAGTTACCCCGCATGGTCAAAGTAACCCGAACTAACCCGGTACGATACTTGATTTACTAAGAGTACCTTATCTCGATACCTACCTGACTGGCATTAATTTTAACAACTTAGAAGTGATTGGTAGTTTTTACTAACTTTGTCTATGTCTCTGATAGACCCCATAATCGTTGTCTTTGAGATTGTTGGTTTTATCATCTACCTACATTATCACGTGGATTCCGTTGCGATACAAGATTCCCGCCATTATCTATCCACTTCTTGTGATCTCTGGGCCTATTCTACGACAGCAAAATATTACCCATGTAGTTTAAAACTTATTACTTAAAGGTAAAAGTAATTAGTTTAAATTTAATCATAACTTAAAATCATATTTGTAATTTATATTCTAATTATAGTAGGTAGATACATATTCAATACCTACTATAAACTCAAGATAACCACTAGGTTTCTTATTATAATGATAGAGATTAACATTTAAAAAAAAGGTTTGTAATAAAAAGCTTAGCCATGTCAAATATGATAATAATTAAGTATGTTAAAAATAAAATGTTCCAATGTGATTTAGCACTTACGGAACAACATAAGATCATGGCAAGCTATTTTATTAACAATCTTATTTTATTTTAAATTTGTCAATGGCAAACATTCAAAGAAACAAATGCTTGAATAATACCAAGACAAGCCAGTGGTAAACCCTACCTGGCAACACTATTTGGTGTTTCAAAAATAAAAATAAACTTATTTAAGGCTATTTGTAACACCAACGACTATGAAATAATGTGTCCAAGTTTATAATTAAACTTTGCCCGATTTATGCATTATACATAAGAAATGTATTTTGATGACATAAGGCACACAATCCTTATATATGTTAGTTAAACGGGAAGTAAAAACCAGTTAGAAACAACTTTTTTTCAAATTAGTAATGATTTATTCTTCTTATAAGAAAGAAAAACATTTAAAAGTATCCTTTCTATTAAGCATGACGACTCATCTAATAATTATTATAATGATTATAATAATTCCTACCCCTACCGCGTTGGTTAAAGTTATTACCGTTGTTATTTCTATTCACACTTTCCTCGTTCTTATTCACATAAGGATTTGTAATGAACAATTTGAAGGCCATCCCTTCCGTATCGGCAAATGTTGCAGCGTAGAATATCGGCAGCGTGGCGCAGCTACCAGCTTTGAATATGTCTTCTATATTGGCACTGGCTGGTAAACAAGTGTCGGTGTACATATACTTCCTGCGAGGTTTACTTTTCTGATATATATGAATCTCATACGACCACTTCTTGGCGTTCATCTTATTGCCCAAGAGTTGGACGGCCATGAAGATCTTGCCGTCTGGTTCAGACACTTTCATGTGGCATAAGAAGTTATTTACACCAATCACGACGAGATGTACCATTTGGCTGGAATTATGGACATCTTTTAGATAAAACTCCTTGTCTACGTCAAACCCGCGGTTCGAAGAGTGCATTTCGTCAAAGTGACTTGACAAGTCACTCAGTTTACCTGAAAGCATAATTGTATGTAGTTCTCGAAATAGAGCCAAGAGCGGCGGATTTACCTACGACTTTTTGATAGTGCAATTTAGAGTGTAGGCATCTGTTTTAAGTTTGAGCAGTATTTGAGCAAGTCTACAGTTCGAAAGTAATAAGGCCGTGCCTTGTTAAATTAGGGCCATTATATTAATCAGAAGAATGAGGTAAAATGGTAGCATACGAACGGTAATGAATGATAGATATGTGGTACTGTCTTACCCTTCCAGCGGCATTCCCCAAAGATGGCGGAGAGAGGGCACTGTTGCTCCCTATAGGTGCAATTTTTCAAATGATTCTCCATGGTCAACAGTTTGATCTGTTGTGTACATCCTTCATTTTGGTTAGGACAGGGTACTGTGGTCTGCAAATTTAATTATAATCATCATTTTTTATTACGAAATCCAATCATAATTATTACAGTTAACGGCTTATTACGGCAAGTCTTCTAGACTTTTTGTTTTGTCTTATTACCTAAAGATGTCTGGGACTTGCCATGGATAAAGACATCCCGCGAGAAATCATGATTTATATTTTGCGCGTAGATAAATGTTACAAAATTCATACACCCCATTAATCAACTGTTACTAATTAAAAGTTTACATATATTAAAATGTTCAATTACCTGAGCAATATGATTCTCTATCTCAAAATTCCTGACGTCAGAAGGTGGTTGTCCACAAATACCACATGGCCGCCCTGTGACCTTACAATCGTTGCAGACGCTGTGTCCA
This sequence comes from Spodoptera exigua, assembly GCA_902829305.4. Classification (NCBI taxonomy): domain Eukaryota; kingdom Metazoa; phylum Arthropoda; class Insecta; order Lepidoptera; family Noctuidae; genus Spodoptera; species Spodoptera exigua. Next base: position 1,252,913 of record LR824623.2, read on the forward strand.
TTCGGACATTGGAATATTTTCAATCCATATCTTTGGTTACACGTGATGCAGTCATAGATGCCCCGTTCCTGATTATTGCGAGGCCTAAAAGAAATGTCAACATTAGGATCACGTTGCGGGTCAAGCGCAATATTGTATCGAAACCTCCGCCTGGTGCAGGAGAAGTTACAGGGTGGTGTTTAGTCAGTAAGAGTCTGACATTCCCTCTCGCCCCACCCTTGGCGCGAGAATACAGTTGATGATTAGCTATGCCCCAAAAAAAGAGTCACGTTGGCAAATCTATCAGGGTTACTTTACCTATTACCAAGTAAAGTTTAAGACGTGTGGATTGCAAAGTCGAATACAATTCGCTGTGGTATAAGTCGACGAAAGGACAATATCTTTCTCTTCGATAAACATGATAATTATAAACTGTGATCTCTAATCTAGTTCACTAGCTTTCTTTCATTCGCTAAGAAGGTCTATAGTGCAGCTGTAAATGTAAGGTAGATAATCTATTAAAGAAGGACATTTTGTAGAGTAACTATGTTACATGTATGTACCTGCTATTCGAGCGGTTTCTGGGGCCACGCCATGGAGCTGCAGGAGTTGACGGTTCCAACGGTGCTGATGGGGCTGGTCTGAAACCAAAGGTCAATGGTAATGCGATTTGTTTTTAAATCTGTTTGCTTCTGCAAATATGTAAATGTTTGGACGGCTCGACCTGAGTTATGCCTATACTAATGTGTGGGAGAGCCATGCTTCGGCACGAATGGGTCGGGTCGACCGGAGTGATACCACGGCCTCACAGAAAACCGGCGTGAAACAACCACAGTGTTGTGTTTCGCCGTGTGAGTGAGGTAACCGGAGGCCCCATCCTTCCCCTTCCCAATCCCTCCTCAGTTCTTAAATCTCCAAATCCCTAATAGGTCGGCAACGCACTCGTAACTCCTCCGTTGCGGGTGTCCATGGGCGGCGCTGATTGCTTACCATCAGGTAATCCGTCTGCTCGTTTGCCGACCTATTACATAAAAAAAAACTACGGCACCACAGAGTACCTCCGTCAAACAACGCTCGAGCTTGTGTCTCTGGCGATAGCGAATAAATTATTACCTACCATTAAATCAGATGATCCGTTGCCAGTTTTGATACTTTACATTTAATTGTTAATGTAGCAAGTAAGTAGGTACTTAGAATACAAATATTGTAAAAGTAAAATGACCGTTGTGTTAACTAGGTACCTTTGTCCAGGGGCGTTGTCAAAGACGTAATTTTGCGGCGCTGGCGGTGGCGTCGACGTCCCTCGGTTTTGACAGGAATTGTGATAATTGCGTGGGTTCCTAGGACGGGGTTGGTTAAAGGGATGGGGTTTGTTAAAAGGATGGGGTTGGTTTAAGGGATAGGGTTGGTTTAAGGGATGGGGTTGGTTTAAGGGATGGGGTTGGAACATGGGGTTAGGTTGTATAAAGGGATGGGGCTGATTAACATGAACGGGATTGGTTGGTGTGTGGTAATGGTTAATGGCCGTGTTTATTGGCGTTTGGTTCAGGTTAGGGTATAGCTGCTGTGGTGCTGATGGTACGGCTTGTTGCTGAGAAACTCCCGACGTGCTGTGGGGGTAAGACAAAAATTGTAATGAGATAAAATAATAATCAGAACCCTGCTCAAGAGTAACCGAAAATGAGCAGATGATGTTGATAACAAAGATGATGACCATTGTAATCTCCTAAACTTTTTAATTCCGATTGCGTCATTAAGAAATAAAATGCAGCATAAACTCTCATAAACCGTTCTTATACTAATATTATAAAATCTATACTAATATTATAAAGAGGTAAAATTTGTAAGTTTGTGAGTTTGTATGTAGGGGGTAATCTTTGGAACCGCTTGTCGAATTTCCAAAACTGACAGATAGCTAAAATTTTCCTGAGTGCTATAGGCTATAAAACATCACGATGGAGCCGAGCAGTGGGTCAAACCGCGCGAGTAGCTAGTCCTGAATAAAGTACCTTGCGGTTGCAGCCGAGGGCATAGAGCTCTGTTCGGCTCGTTGCTTAGAGATTTGCTCCTTGGCTTGTTCAGCTCTTTGCTTCGCCAGTTCCTCTTGAAGTTTCTTCTCGAATTGCTGTCGTTGTTGGTCGAGGATGTGCTGGACGTCAGAAACACTCATTTGTGGCCTGTCAAAGAAATAAACGAATAACATAAAACTCATATCTACATATATGGCTGTCCTTTCTATCCACATTCTGGAATGGATGGAAATAGGATATAGTAAACATCGTCTTGAATAATAATTTAACATTAATAATCTGTTATGTCTGTTTGTTTGCTTTTTGCATCACCCATTGGCTCGTAAAACACATAAAACTCGACTGGTAGAAAAAGCCAAAGTCCAAGTCTGCCTATGTACCTATACCTATATACCGACTAAACAATCCATTTAACTGAAGGAAGTAAACATGAACATAGCCAAGTACAAACATCTGGGGTGGTGGGGTAAGCGCAAGTAGAAACTGCGGCCTCGGCCTAGAGCAGGAGAAGGAACGGCAGGTTTAGTCAGTAAGAGTCTGACACTCCCTCCGGCCTCCCCCTGGGTGGGTAAGTCATTTAATGATTTTCCCTTCACAAAAGTTTTTGAAACGAAATTAGGTACTTTGGAGCGCATGAGGTACTTACTGCGAGATGAATTTACGAATGTTGAAATTTTTTCTTGGTTTTTGTTGTTATTGTAATGGACCTACCTTATCCGTATTAACATAAATAAGTAAATAAATAAATAAATTTAATATATTTTCTTTGGTCCGTAAGTTATTATGTACTTAAGCTTAGTCATTGTACCTATCGATAATAGGGATGATGACAAAAAAATAATAATTAGTCCATCTTTTAGAATGCCAGAAAATAGTAGATACGTATTTTTTTGTTTTGCTTCTGAAACTTAAAATAAAACAGTTACAGAGCGGCGAAAGTTCGCGCTACGTCATTATTTCGGAAAATTTTTACGAAAGAGTGACGTCACGAGCCACTTCTCCTGAATTTGAATGTGCTGTATCTTTGTCAATATTATTCGTATGGAAAAATAAAAAAATACGTATCGAGTATTTTTCTATAATCTTACTGACGTTCTAAATAGAATCTTGTTGTTTTAACCCAGGGGACATCCCTATTGTTTGTAAGTACCTACTTACATACGAGTACAAAGGCAAAATACTGATAATGGATGTGCAAGAGTCTAACTGTCCTATACGTATAAATATGTATGTATGAATACAAACCTAACAATGTATATATGTATAGTATATACACATACCCACTAACAATTATCACGACGATTCATGCGGTTATGTGTCTGTATTAAGTAGGTAGGTATAGTGCAACGCGACATGTCTGTCGAGTGCATTTTTGCGACGAGGATGAATAAATTGTGCATTGTGCACCCAATTCACACAATTTCCGAAATGTCATCAAGTTTGAAACGGACTATACTGTATGTTCAATTGGGTAGTTTTTTACGTTAAAAACTGAGGTTAAAAATAATGAGGTAATTCGACGTTTCAATACAATGAAATATTGAAAAATAAATAGGTACTATAAGTACCTGCTAAATAATGTTAAATTTTAGATATTTATTAACAAATTTTTAAGAAATAAGTATCTAAGCTATTTATATAACTCAGCGTTTCATACCTATGAAAAGGTATGAAACGATTTTCATAGAAAAGTATCGTTTTTGACATTTGGATAAAAGTATTGAATTTGACTAGTTGGAAACTACCGTATTGTTAGAGAGCCATGCTTCGGCACGAATGGACCGGCTCGACTAGAATGATACCAAAGACAGTATCCTTACAGAAAACCCCCGTGAGACAACCATATCGTTATGTTTCGCCGTATTAATGAGGCAATGAGGTTAATTGACGACCAGTATTATATTATACTTTAATTCCTAATTAGGTTTCCGTTATTTTTTAGTAGTAGTAGATAGTTCGACAAACGAGCTTACGGATTACCTGATGGCAAGCAATCAGTGACACCCGCAACAACAGAGCAGTTACGAGTGCGTTGCCGAGCTTTTGGGGATTGTGGATTTGGAGATTTTGGGATTGGGGGAGGGCAAATATTGGGCCTCGGGTAACCACACTCACACGGCGAAACACAACGCTGTAGTTGTTTTATGCCGGTTTTCTGTGAGGCCGTGGTATCGCTCCGGTCGAGCCGACCCATTCCAAGCATGGCTCTCCCACACTTAGGTACCTACGTATTTTTATAGGTATGAAATGTATCAAACTTGAAAGAGGATGCACCAACTGTTAGCTAAATATTAAATATACAAATATTCGACTCCAGTTACAGACACATTAAGATACCGGTCTCAGTAGGTATAATCTAAACTAAAAAGATTCAATTTTCATCCCTGTAGGAATAAGGTTGAAATTCCCGTACCGACAAGTTTGCAATTTGATCATGCTTTGGTGCTGAGTTGACTGTAGATACAAGAACAGTTTTATTGGGCGCGCAGCATTGTGAACTATTTATTTACATTAGGTACTTACATGTTATAAATAATACATTTCGCCAACGTATCAGATTAAAATAAAATATAAAGTTAAATAATGACCATTTATTTACTCGCGCGAATTAACTGACAAAAACTGTGCTCATGAATGAGAGTCCCGCTGTGATTTGAAACTAGTAGAGCCTGTCTTAATTACCTTATTCGCGTGAGTATGTCGTTATAATAAATGTACATATCTATACTAATATTATTAAGAAATAAAAGTTAGTTTGCATGTAAGGGGTAATCTTTGGAACCGCTGCTGGTCGGATTGCCAAAATGCTTTCCCTGATAAATACCTACAATGTTCCTGAGGGCTATAAACAAAAAACATCACGCTACGATTAAATGGAGCCGAGCAGCGGGTGAAACCGCGCGAGAGTAGCTAGTACATTTATAAAAACGAATAACTGTTCGTTATTCTCTCCACAACTCGAGAACGGCTGGTCTATTTTAGATAATTTTTGTCTAAAATATTCGTTAAAGTCCAGGGAATGTGTAAAAAGTAAGAACATATATTTAAGGCGGTATAGAGTTTACTGTGTCAGCTAGGTTTCAATAAATTTAGTACCTATGATGTCACAGGTTTTTTTTATGGAATAGGACTTGCGTGCAGACGGATCACCTGATGGCAAGTGATAGACGCCAATCACGTTTAAAAAAAATTATATTTTTCTTTTTATAGCCTATTCTATTTATAATACGAGTACATATACATATGTAAATAATGCCGCTATCATCTATTCTATATAAACCGCTGAGAAGAAATGCTACCCAAAAACCTTAGTGATATATGATCAAAAAAGGATCACAGCCCTGACTGAGACTGGTAGGTACTTTAAAGCCGTCGCAGGGATAATTCCACAGGTGCTGAAATACGAATGACGGAAAAAACTAAACCTAGCATAGCCCACAACAGCTAATTTTTAAATTGTTATTGTGCTTATAAATTACGTCGCACTTCGCATAAAATATGATACAAAAATATTTATGTATTTAAACATAAGCTTCGACTGTCTGAATATACTCATTTATCCAAATCTAAACTTCCAAATTAATAATATAAATGCGAAAGTAACTGTAATACCAAAAATCTGCAGGAAGTTACTATTCTACGAGAACAAAGTTGCGGGCAAAAGCTAGTATAATATCAGCTATTACAACTTTATTTATAAGCTATCAATCGCAAAACGTGTTGGTGAGCGCAGCGCATAACTCCTCAACAAAGCCTGGACCGATTTTGCCAAGGAGATTATTTATTAAAGAATTATTAAAGAAAAAGGTATAAAAGTAGAGATTCTTTTCGTTGTTAGCGAGATAGTTGGACCCGGGCGAAGGCATGTTTATAATAGGTAGGTATTTATTTACAGTAGCTGGCACCAGAGGCACCTAAAATATGACTTTGCGCATTTAACGACTCTTGCCAAGTTACCTGCCGGGGTCCGTACTAGCTATTCTCGCGCGGTTTCACCCGCTACTCGGCTTTTACAGATCGAGCCTATAGCCTTTCTTGATAATTGGACTGACAAAAAACTGAGAAAAATAATTGTTCAATTTGAACTACTAGGTAGTAGGTACTGGAGATTAGCGCGTTCAAACAAACTCTACAGCTTTTATATGATCAGCCTTATTATTTAATAAACGTTATACATATAATTATACATCTTCCTCTTCAATCAGTCTATCTATCAAAGAAACCGCATCAAAAATGCATTTGCTGCATACTTTTAAAGATTTATGCATAGGTACATACATACCTATACATTTATAGGGATATAGGAACAGAGAATGCGACTTTGTTTTATACTATGTACTTAATTTTGAAGTAGGTTAGATTGCCCAATCCTTCCCCTCCCCCAATCCCTCCTAAATCCCTAAATCTCCAAATCCCTAATCCCTAAAAGGTCGGCAACGCACTCGTAACTCCTCCGTTGCGAGTGTCCATGGGCGGCGCTGATTGCTTACCATCAGGTAATCCGTCTGCTCGTTTACCGACATATTAAATAAAAAAAAATATATATTCTCCTGACCTCATATGGATTCAAGTGGCTGATATTATACCAGTAAAAAGGATATTCGTTTCATCTCCAAGCTTAGCTTTGAAGGAGTATAAAGAAGACGGTCGTGGTGGCCCCGAGGTTATGGCGCCCGCTTCTATGATTATATTTAGCATAGAGAAGAGAAGACAGACACCATTGACAAACGGTGAAGGTTAAAATCGAGAGGAAACGTGAACTTATAAGTAATTTGTAATTATAAGTTTGAAATCGCCAACCCATTGAGCAAGCGTGGTGATTAATGATCCGTATGAGAAGATGCCTTTGCTCAGCAGTGGGTAGTTATAGGCTGATGATGATGATAGCTTACACACATCTTACATCACACTCGAGTCAGCAGCCTACTAACGATCAACCTTCGCCAATAAAAGAAAGGCAAAGAAAATTTACCAAACAAAATGAACTTTATTTGGTGAACGGGGTTTTTGTCAAACGGTGGGTGCTTATACTAAGGAGTGTGAAAATGCACTAATGCAGGTAATAAATAAGGAATAGTAAAGGCAAGGATTAAGTTTCACAATAAGTACCTACCTAAAGTAAAAGGCAATAAGTTCGTAATGTTAACCAAGATAGAATTAAAAGTAAAACAAAAACACTTACTGTTTCGCTTTGCTTTCCTCTGCGCCCATGTTTGATTCCTTCTTTAAGAAAATTTTACACACACACACACAATAATATGAAATTCACTAAAGCGGTAGTTTTTACAGGAAATCTGGATTGATACTGAGCAAAATATATTGAGACGAGTTTATATATTGAGTGATTTTAATCTAATGACTCTTTATAGTATAATCATGTAGTTATTAATAAAGTACTTAAACAAAAGAGTTCGTCCCCGCAGAGTGCACACAACAGACAGACAAATTACCCGGCCCATAGAGTAGAGAATCTACGAAATACACATAGCTTCTCCCCACCACTCTCATAACCTAATGATGTGACTGCAATATCGATTAACTGATTTTATTCTATAACTTTATTAATGGCCTCATTAAGTAATGATAAATCATTACGCGAGAATTTTATTTATAAATAGCAGCCTCGCACCCGTCCAACAATATCGCTACAACGAAAGGATACGAAAGGATAACTACTTCTAATTTTTCCCTCTACTTTTCTAAAATTTTCTTTCTTATGAACCTTCTCCTGATCATAATAAATTACAACACAAAAAAGGCAAAATTTATTTATCCGTTGTTGTGTTATGTACGAGATTACCAATACATTTTCGATATTTTTTTATATATACCTATAGATTTAATGCAATTTAAATTGTACAGAAGTTAACCATCTAATTTAATTCTATCCATACGTGTATAGTCTCTTTTTCTTTCATTATCCAACATCTACCCTTTCAGCGAATAGAAGCGTTATCCCCTTTTTTGAGTTCACGTTAATACGGTTATTTTTTAACTTACTGAAATACACAACGTAATCATACATTAGTTCAACTACAAAAAAAGATAGCATTCGAAATGTTACATTAGAAAACGAAACATGCTGCTTTGATTACTTATTTTAAAAATATTATCAATATAACGTTTTGACACTATTACTACGCTATCAAAATTTTATTCAATCGAACACAACTACAACACTATTAGTCCTCTACCCGGAATTCACCAGGAATAGACAATTTATGTTCTTGATAACAAAATTATCTATCTATATAATTGTCTATGCGATCTAGAAAACCTATTATTTCCAAATTATTATAATTAATTTAATTTCGTATTCTTGAATAAAAACGTAATTAAACTAGTAAATTAGTTTTTTAAAATTACGTCTTGAAATGACGAACAGTTTTATTTAAAAATGCATACACAGTGTAAAATCTATTCTATGTAGATTATTTTTATAGTAAGGTCGTATGACTCCGTCATCTTAAATTAAATAAAATTATCTTCAAGTGCACTCAAAGTAAAGGAAATATATATGTAACATAGATTATAGTAATATACTAGAGATATGTAATTTACGATAGAACATTAATTATTTCATTATTCTACTAGCGACATCTTGTGCCACATTTAGTTTATTAGTTCTACCTTTGACACAACTGACATTTACAATACGAGTACCTATCACAGTATCACTGACATTGTCTGACATTGAATAAATTGAATTGACTGTAGTCAAGCTGGTCCATTTGATTTTCCTTTTCCTTCGCTTAGAAATTCAGTTTTTATTAAAATCTAGATAAATATGCCTCACTTCAGGATCGAAACAAATGTATCAAGAAGCCAAATTCCCGCTAATTTTGTGCAAAAAGCTGTGCCGGTGTTGGCCAAAGCGCTTGGGAAACCCGAGCAGGTACTTATTTTCGATATTAATTTTTTAATTCAATGCTTTATTAGAAAAATAAACTGACTCAGTGGGTAGCCTAAGGGGCTTGTCTTAGTATAATTATCGATTGTATCCTTATAATGTTTTTTTTTACTTTAAACAAATATTACATGCATAGTGTCCATAAAAATATGTTAAATTGATCTTTCGTTATTTCAAAACCGCTTGTATTGTAACAATATTTAATTAAAAAATGTGAACAAGTAAATTAAAAATCATCTAAACATGAGTCATAAATTAAAATACCAATATGAATCTCTTATGCATGTTATAATGATAATATTATGAATGATTATTGGTTACTAACTTAATTACATTTATTCATTGATGTTCAGTATTAATTTAAATTGCCTATAATTTATTAATTAATACCATAATAATATCAACTGACTAAAATAATTAACTAATGTGTTCCATTCATAATAACAATTACCTGTGTGTCACAATTTATTTTTCTGATTTATTATTAATTACACAAAGGGAAAAATTAAGAATATTTAAGATTACCATGCAATTTAAGTTATGGTCCTTTTGCCTTTTAGTGATCACATTTGTGACAATCACATTGTATGAAAATTCGAAATCTAAAAAGATTCTATATTTGTGATAAGAATCTTAAATTTAATGAAACTCATTTTTGTCCTATAAAGCCTTATTTAGTGCTCCTACTGTTTACTCTCTACATTTAACTCTAAGGTTGACTGGTGAGAAGGCATAACGCATGTCTGTCAATGTAAAATAATGTTGCATAGAGGTTAAATACTACTTAGAAAATTGGCCAAAGAGTTTATATAGAAGCACTCTTAAAGATTGTGACTACGCATTTATGAGCCACATGTTTAAAACGACAAAGGATTAAAATTTAATGATGGATCTCATCATTTGTTCTTTTTTTTACAACTTGTCTCTGCATTGTTCTCACATAGGGGTACAATAATATATACTAAATGTTATATTACAGAAATTGTAAAAGAAATATTATTTTTTAAAAAGAGTATCAATGTAGTTTCTTGCTTGTACTTCTCCATTTGAATCTACAATTTAGAATGAACACCTAGTTTCACTGACAAGCCGACTGACAGACTACTATTCTATTTTGACGTTTCAAAAGTACCTATTTATGGTTTAGTTGGACTAAATGATTTTGACTTTGACTTTGAAAAAATAAAAGCTTATAAGGAGGAGATTGCTTCATTACCACTTAATTTATACTCAAATATACTTTATCATGACATTATTTATGATATTTCAAATTAGTTCCATAAGAAAGCAAACAAGAAATGTATTTTTATCAAGTAATGTTTGAAATTAAAATAACAGAAATGTACATAAAAATATAAACATATTTCGACTTTTCAATACAATGCTTATTCCTTTTACTTATTTAAAAACATTGTCCAACACCTGCGTTGTGGCTGTGTTTACAAACACATAATTTTACTTAAACATTACACTCTGACTTGGGCCTAGAGTCTGCTATTGCAATAGTGTCAGAATAGTAGATCATTGGTTTCAAAATTGTTGATTTTGACAAGTTTGGCAATCTACTAACACGATAGCGTCATTATGCCTTTCCAATGCCACTTCATTGAAATAATTCTTTAGAATGGTAATCTCGTACATAATGACAAATGAATATTTGACATAATGTGGTAAATTTATAAAAAAATTACAGTTCCTGTAATCGATGATTTACGTTTAGAATATTAACGTGCAGTTATTGTTTATAAGTAATACCTTACAAGACATCTCGTATTATAATTCTATTACGACATTGCCGAACGCCAATGATCAGTCATTTTGAATTAACAGATTATAAACTTTTAGCAAAATGACAAAGACAACTGTGTAGGAATGACATCACTTTGAAAATAGTAGACTAGGGCCCCTGGAACAACAACAACTCTACAAACATTCTCTTGAAGAGTAACTCTATTGGCCCAGTAGTGTAACATGCATATTTCTGTGGTACACAGCCTCTGCTCCAAGGTCATCTATGACCCCTGGACTTTTCAATGGAATAATATTTCACTATTTAACAAGTTGCATACTAATTATATTCACATTACATACACAGTATAGCGCAAAGGCCTCTAGTCACATGGAGAAGGTTTGAGCATTAATCACCACTATTGCTCAAGGCGGATTGGTCATTTCAAACTTATAATTGGGAATTACAAGTCCAGGTTTCCTCAAGATGCTTTCCTTTACTGTTTGTCAGTGGTATCTTAATAATCATAGAAAATACATATCACTCGGAAAAAAGTCAAAGTGGTACTTGCCAGGTTTAAGGGTGCAGCTCCATTGAGGCGGAGCGGAGAAGAGCTGTACCGCGATTTACCAATCACATGGCTTGAAATCCACATCTCTTCGCAATTCATTAATCAAAAACCCGCAACAAACACCCTAAAACCCGCACCCTCGTGCATAAGAAGCGGGCGCCTTATTCATCGGTAGAAGAAATCTGCAATGAGACCGGTTTTTTTAACAAACTATTTCTTTCCAGTACTGTGTAGTTTCCATCATACCAGACGTGCAAATGAGTTTTGGCGGGTCCACCGAGCCTTGTGCGATTGCAAACCTCATGTCGATTGGGGCGCTTGGCGTTGAACAGAACAAGAAACATGCTAAAGTACTATTTGAACTGGTGGAACAGGAATTAGGAGTTAAGAGTGACAGGTGAGCTTTTACATCTGGTTTGTTATGAATAATTGACAATCTCCTTGGTGGTTTACTTTGGATCGGCGGTATTGGTCTTCTAAGTATACGTACAGTTCTTTTTATGTGATAGGTCGGCAAACGGGCATACGGATTACCTGATGGTAAGCAATCGGCGCCGCACATGGACGCCCGCAACAACAGAGGAGTTACGAGTGCGTTGCCGACCTTTTGGGGATTAAGGATTTGGAGATTTAGGGATTGGGGAAGGATTGGGCTTCCGGTAACCTCACTCACACGGCGAAACATAACGCTGTGGTTTTTTTCACGCCGGTTTTTTGTTAGGCCGTGGTATCACTCCGGTCGAGCCGACCCATTCGTGACTAAGCATGGCTCTCCCACACTTCGATGCATGGCTCTCCCACACTTATTATACTTATATAAAGTGTTTAATTTAATAACTTTTACGTAGGAAACACTTATATACTTTACCATAGCTGACCGGATGGTAAACAATTCGCGGCATCCGTGTCAACGTAACGAGTTACGGTTTTCTTCATCTTCGCGATGTTCCATTGCTAAATGTATAAAAAAAAATCTCAAACTGTGATCCGTTGTTGGATTTGGAAGAATAACATACAGTGAATGTTTACATTAGTTTAGCCATTAGCCAATCAGCTCGATTTAAAATTTTAAATAAACAATATGTCCAATAAAGATGTTTCGCCAATTGATAGCGATTTTGGAAGAATGCCAGAGAACAGTATTATTTATATAAATCATTGAATTCTTATCATTAAAAGTACTGCGTCGAGGGTGGACGTCTACTGGTCAATTTTTGACTTTATTACAAATATTTTTAAGATGATAATGTATTGAAAGATTTCGATAAGTTACCAAAAGGTCTCATTGTATATGACGAAGCCTTAAAATCTCTCAATGGGCCTGTTTTTACTACTACCTTTAAATATGGGTTCACTCCTTGCCTATGTGTCAGAATGTTACTGACTAAAAACCCCCTGTTCCTTCTCCTGCTCTGGGCCGAGGCCAAGGGGCCTCATTCCGCTTACCCCGCAACCCCGGCTGAACATCAGCCCTCTAGGGCCCCGTCTGTGGTGGTCTATTGGCTCTTTGAGGCTCTTTGTGTAAAACCATTAACAATGCTCTGCGCACAATTTTAAACTTGATGTTGACATTGTGGCAGCTATTTGCTCGTTCCATAGTGTAGATTCAGATAGAGATCGAGCAAGAAACTCCATCATTACTCTTTTTAAATCAGTTTCACATACAGGTTCTTTGGTACATTTTTAAATTGGTTCCATTATGTAAGGGTATTAAGATACCACATTTAATCTTATTAAGTAGATAGGTAAATATGTTTTAATGGCGTCTGTATAAGATATATCAACAAGTCGTTATTTTTAAAAGAATTTCCTTTGCAACCAGGTAGGCCCACAATGTTTATCAATACGCCTCGCTCTAATGGGCTATTGTTGAAGTGTGTGAGTAACTCCCCAAGTGGCCTGTTATCGTTAGCCAACATGTAATAACGTTATCAGGGACATTTAATTGCGTCCACATATGCATATACTTATAAACTATAAATAATTATTTAAGACCAATTTGAATAAAGTTTTTTTTACAACGAAAGATAGTTTTGAATTAGTCTATGCAAAATGAGCCTGGCTATTTGAGGATGGCAGAGTGAATGCATTGACTAATTTCACGGGGCCCACAAATTACTGTCTTCTACTTTTATTGGATTGGACTTAGGCCCCCTTATTACGAATCAAAATTTGTCTCTAGCCTAGGTTTAAACCATTTAAATAAAATAATCATAATAATAATGATTTATTTGTCATAATATTGTTTTACAAATTATAATATTCTGCTGTTTCCAGCGTACAAATATTGAACACAATTTGAATGACCTTATCATTACAAGACAATGTCAAAGTTAAACATTAACAAATAAACAAATGTCAAGAAGGGGGGGGGGGGGATAATTACCGTTACATGCATGCTCAGGAGTTATTAGTACCTAAGCATAATGTCAAACATGAAATACAAAAATAAAAATATTAATAAAGAATATACAATGTCAAATCTATATGTATATTTATAAGAAAGTCGTGTTAGTTACACCACTTATAACTCGAGAACAGCTGAACCGATTTAGCTAAAAATTGGCAGGGAGGTAGTTTAGAGCCAGGAGAAGGACATAGGATAGGATAGAGTAGGTTAGGTAGAGTAGGGAAGGTAGAGTAGGGTAGGTAGAGTAGGTTAGGTAGAGTAGGGTAGGTAGAGTAGGGTATGTAGAGTAGGGTAGGTAGAGTAGGGTAGGTAGAGTAGGGTATGTAGAGTAGGGTATGTGTACGGAACCGTACATTATTTTAACTACTCACGCCCGTGCGTTCTGCACACTCAGGTTTTGTGTATATTGCAAACAATGCAAAATGTAATTTGTGTCTTTTATAACGAATTATAAATCAATGTTAATCTAGCATTCAAATCGGGTGGTATTATTTCTATATCCTTATAGGATTAACCCCTCATCATATCGTATCATCAAAGGTGTAGGAATCTTCTACATTTTTTTTGGTCCTTCGAGCCGGATCGTGGCGGGACCTTCGCGGTTACTTTGACCTCGCGCGCGCATTCGTGTCTCGTGTACGTCAACGTGACGTGGACTTAAGTTCCGTGCGATCACCAGTGTAATCTACACACATCATCGACTTGAGCATCGCTAGCTTAAGCCATCTCGGTCGTGTTCATTGAATCGCGATACTTCATCATCTTCATCTCATCTGTGGCGCGAGAGGTCGCGCACGCTGTCAGCTTCGTTGGAATCACCAGCAGGGGCGTAGGACGTCACTACTGTAACGTCGCATCTGGATCATCATTTATCAAGTAAGACTGTTCCTTTATTTTTCAACATGGAATCTCGTATAGCCCGTCAATCTGAAATCATCTCCAGTATCACTACCATAAAGGTCAACTTTAATAAGGACTCGGATTCCCGCAAAAATGCCGAATACATCAAAAAACGGTTAGGCGCGCTAGACGCTCTCTGGGAAGAGTTCGAACAAAATCATTCTAGAATTTCCGATCATGCCAGTGAGGCAGATGAATATTTCCGTCTAAATACCTATCAGGTAGGCAAAGACCTTTATCAGTCTGTCCGCATCCTCTTATCATCTTACGGAAAATCATCAAAATCAACTCAACCAGATGGGGAGGTTGATGAATTGTTAGCAATGCAGCGGACTAATTTCAGGGCACTTAGTCGACTTATTAAGAGCATCAAGGTTGAAAATATATCGGATAAATGGGAACTCGAAGACGAGCTAAACGGCGTTCAGTCTATTTGGAAAATTATCGACGCTCATTTCATTTGAAAATCGATCATATACTTGCGGGTGGAGATATATCGTATGACGAGGAATTCACTCGTCATGAGTTAGCTTACAAAAATATCAAACGCGAGCTAAATAGGAAAATCTCCTCTACGACTCATTTAGAAAAGGTCACTCCGAAACTTGAGATACCTACGTTCAGCGGAAATTATAGTCAATGGCCAACCTTTTATGATTTGTTTAGCGAGACAATTCATAACAATAATTCCATCACCAAGGCCCAAAAGATGCAACATCTTAAGGGTAAGCTCAAGGGCGAAGCTGAACGACTCATCTATCATTTAAATGTCTCATCGGAAAACTACGATACCGCATGGGAGATTTTAGTCCATCGATACAACAACGAGCAAGCTCTTTTCACTCATCAAATCGAAATATTTCTCAATCAGCCCAACATTCAAAAACAATCATCATCCGAAATCAAAAGGTTATATGACACTACTACGGAGTGCATTCATGCTATTCACAATCTTGGCGTCAATACTAATGCGTGGGATCCTTTATTGGTGCACCTTCTATGTAAAAAACTGGATACGGATACCCAGACTGATTACAGAGAAGCACGCGTCGAACCGCGAAAATTACCTAAGTTAGACGAGTTAATGACATTCCTTGAAGGTAAATTTACTGCGTTGGAACAGATAACCAAATATGATAAGGAACCCGCTACATCTATCAAACGAACCCCAAATCCAAAAGTGCAAAATAATTATTACAAATATAATAATTATAAAGGCTTTAATCATCGAAATTATCAAGCTCAAGCTATTCATATCTCGAAATGCGCAGTTTGCAACCTAAATCATAATCGCAATTTGTTTTCATGCAAAAAATTTATTAACATGACTCCGGATTTACAAATGAGAATAGTTACACAATCAAATATTTGTAAAAATTGCCTATTCTCTCACGACGGAAATGAATGTACTTCCACCAAACGTTGCAAGTCTTGCCAAGGCAATCATCATACCATACTCCATGAAGCGTGTATGCAATCATCAAAACATCAATCCTCATCATCATCGTCTACATCGGGTCCGTCCGCAAAAACACCCAACAAACAGCCTAATGCCAATCATGTCGCAGTAGACGATGAAGAATTACTATTAACCACGTTATCGATCAATGTAAGGTGTTCTGACGGTACCTATATAACCCTAAGGGCTCTCCTGGACCAGGGGTCTCAAATATCACTTATATCGGAGAACGCTGTGCAACGACTAGGCTTACAGAGGCGACGTTACAATGCGTCCGTGTCCGGTATAGGTTCAGGTGCTAGTCAAAGTAAGGGTTTAGTATCTATCGACTGTCAATCTATCTACGGCGATTATAATTTCACTACAGAAGCACTCGTACTCTCTCGGGTTGCCAGTAACTTGCCTAGCGTTCAGTTCAAAAAACAATCATGGCCTCATCTCCAGCATCTGCAATTAGCTGATCCAGAGTACAATGTTTCCAAGCCTATCGATCTTCTCTTGGATGTCAGCATTTATTCACAGATCATCATGGACGGTCTTATCAAAGGTCCATCTCAAGCTCCAATTGCGCAGCAGACTGCCCTCGGATGGATTTTATCGGGAAACGTTCGTACTTTTAATTGTCATATCGTGACAAACAATATATCGGATCTTTCAAAATACTGGGAGATTGAAGACGTTGAACCATCATCATCATCATCATTGACTAGTGAAGAGCAGTATTGTGAAGAGTTTTATCAACAAACTACTCGTCGCTTAGATACTGGCAGATACGAAGTTGGCATTCCCATGAAACCCGAATACGAAAATCAACTTGGATCGTCTAAATCAAAAGCGATTGCACAATTCAAACAGTTGGAAAGAAAAATGTGCAATAATTTATTATTCTCGGAAAGTTATAAATCATTTATGTCCGAATATCAACAACTGGGTCACATGTGTAAGGCCGATAATGTCGACGAATCAAAACCAGCCTTCTATTTACCTCATCATGGCGTCATCAAATTAGATTCCACAACGACTAAACTTCGAGTCGTTTTCAATGCTTCTTCAAAATCATCTTCCGGTAAAAGTCTGAATGACCTCATGTGCTGTGGACCAAATCTCCAAAAAGATCTCATGACACTTATTTTGAACTGGCGCACTTACAAGTACGTTATGACAGCTGATATCGAGAAAATGTTTCGACAGCTCTTCATCAGACAATCAGATCATCATCTTCAATCAATCGTTTGGAGACAATCACCTCAAGAGTTACTAGGAGAATATCGTTTAACTACAGTGACTTACGGCACTAAAGCCGCTCCTTATTTAGCTATGAGGACTCTTAAACAGTTATCAATCGACGATGCCGATAGATACCCATTAGCAGCGTCAACATTACGCCAATCTTTTTATATGGATGACCTTCTTGGAGGCACAAATACCATCAATCAAGCCAGGGAGCTACAACATCAACTCATTGAGATGTTGAAGGGTGCTGGCATGAATCTGCGCAAGTGGTCCAGTAATGACCCGGAGCTACTTAAAGATCTTTCCTCAGATCAGCTCAATAGCCCATTCGACTTTAAGTGCTCAGAATCGAAGAAAACGCTTGGACTCAGGTGGAATCCATCAACGGATACCTTTAGCTTCCAAAATCCGGTCCAGTGTCGTAATCAATGCGTCACGAAGAGGCAGTTGCTATCTGAAATATCGAAACTTTTTGACCCATTGGGTTGGCTGTCTCCACTATCAATAAGAGCGAAACTTCTATTCCAAAACGCATGGTCATTAAAATTATCTTGGGATGAAAATGTTCCACAATCAATTCAAGATGATTGGATTCATCTCAGGAGTGATCTCAATCTCATTGACCAATTCATTATACCGCGATACATTGGTAATACAAACCAATTGTATCAAATACATGCATTTTGTGACGCTTCCGATAAGGCATATGCTTGTGCAGTATATGTCGTAAGTAAAGATCATAAGGGCGAGTGCATATCGAGACTCGCTGTCGCAAAAACAAAATTAGCGCCTCTGGCTAAAAAGGTGTCACTGCCAAGGCTCGAACTCTGTGGTGCGTTACTTCTTGCTCAACTTATCAAGAAGGTTATGGAGTCATTATCAAATGAAAACGTGGAAATTTATGCCTGGACTGACTCCATGATAGTCCTAGGATGGATCCAAGGAGACGTCCATAGGTGGAAACAATTCGTGGCTAATAGAATTATCACAATCACCAATATCGTTCCATCATCATGTTGGCATCACGTACGGTCAGAGGATAACGCGGCAGATTGTGCCACTCGGGGTCTCACGTCACAGAAGCTACTTAACCATCCATTATGGTGGCAGGGTCCAAAATGGATAATTCATTTCGATCGTAATACATTACCTGTCACTTCTTATCAATCGCCGAATATTGAGATCAAAAAACACTGTGTGAACACCGCCTTATATAAAAATAACATTTCAGTTATACAAGAGCTATTGTGCAATTACAGTTCATTAACTCGTATTGTAAAAATAGTCGCTTGGATATCACGTTTCATTAAACGATCGCGAGGTAAACACACAGGTGGGACGGAATTTTTGACGTCAGCAGAGTTGCACAATGCATTACATTTAATCATACAGAATTATCAATTATACGAATTTCATGAAGACATTCAGTTTATCAATCAAAAGGGATACGTGCACCCTAAAAGTAAAATATCATGTCTCAATCCTTTTCTGGATGAGGACAGTATCCTTAGAGTGGGAGGACGACTCAAAAACGCATGTATCAAGGACTCATCAAAGCACCCTATCATATTATCTAGCCACAGTCGTCTCACCGACTTAATCATCCATCAGGCTCACATGACAACATTGCATGGGGGCCCGCGTCTGACACTTGCATATATCAGAGATAAATATTGGATCATAAGCGGAATTCGTACTGTCAAGAGAAGGTTGAGATCCTGCGTTAAGTGTCAGCGCTTCAATCAATCAAAGTATAATCAAATCATGGCTGATCTCCCACAGCCTCGAGTCACCCCGTCACGTCCATTTACCCACACCGGTGTCGATTTTACGGGACACGTAGAGTTAAAAGCCAATAAGGGACGTGGAATCAAAACGGTTAAGGGGTATATAGCAGTATTCGTTTGCTTGTCCACCAAAGCTGTTCATCTGGAACTTGTTTCCGATCTGAGTACTCCAGCATTCTTAGCAGCCTTCCGAAGATTTTCAGCTCGTCGTGGTGCACCTAGTCATATGTATAGTGACAATGGAAGAAATTTCGTAGGCGCCAATCGTATCATTAAGAAGGAGTATCAAGAAATCTTAGCCAATATCAACACCGATCTATTTGATAACATCAGTCACATGAACGTAAGCTGGCATTTCAATGCTCCAGCGTGGCCAAGCGCAGGTGGTCTTTGGGAGGCAGCAGTCAAAAGCCTTAAATATCATTTAAAGCGGATCATTGGAGATCAAAAACTCACGTACGAGAAGTTTACTACTCTACTTTACCAAATAGAGGCGTGTCTCAACTCTAGACCACTTTGTCAACTGACTGAAAGCCCTGACGATGACTTTCTTTCGCCAGGACACTTTTTAGTTGGTGGCCCAATTCTATCCAGGCCACAGACAGATCCAGATCACATCAATCTCTCGACGCGATGGCAACTCGTTCAATCTATGAATAAACAGCTTTGGAAGCGGTGGTCAAGCGAATATCTTCAACAATTGCAGGCTAGATCAAAATGGCGTAAACCAAATAGAAATTTCAAAATTGGTGACGTAGTCCTTATCAAGGAAGAAAATCTACCACCTGGCAAGTGGGCATTAGGACGCATTCAAGATGTACATCCAGGAAAGGACAACTATGTTAGAGTGGTCAGTCTAAAAACAAAAGGTGATAACATTATCAAACGTCCTGCCAACAAACTCGTGTTATTACCTACCAACGAGGACACGGCACAAGATCAAGCTATCGATCAAGGAAATTCTTCCAACCCATCACCGCCATCATCATGTCAACAAAAAAAGAGTGAGCGTACTCAACGTTCTCGTAGAGGAATATCATTCAAGAGCCTATTCATTCATTCATTATTATTCATTTTCATGTTGCTATCCCCTGTTCACGCACAAAGTACCAACAATCATCAATCATATAATCTGACGTCATTAGATGAAAATCAAGCAATTTACTTCGACAGACTGTCGAACCTGCAATACATCAAGGATGAATGGCGTCTAGTTGTCTACTATAATATGACTACCTACTGGAAAGGCTTATCGGATATCAAAAGTTACGTCAATCATATCAAAACAATGTGCATCACTCATTCAAGTAAACAATATCAGAGTATCATTGTTCAACTAGAGCAGGAAATTAGTGAAATTGAACACTATGACATGTTACTTAAAAATACAAATGAAGCACCTATGAGATTAAGAAGAGGTCTTGTAAATGGAGTCGGTTATATCGCAAATTCTCTATTCGGTGTACTGGACGAAAGGTTTGCCGAAAAATACAAAAGCGACATCGAACAGATCAGTCACAACGAAAAACATCTTCAAAATCTTATCAAAAATCAAACCAGCATCATGGAATCCGAATTCAACATTTTACGCCGTAATGAAAACGTCATGAATAAACAATTCTCCTTTATCAATCAACGGCTTCAAGATTTAGCGCGTGAAGTATATGAAGTACGTTTGGTTAATCTAGACAATAACTATATCACGTCATCATCTTTAGCTGCATCAATCATTCTATCAAACCTTCGATGGATCCAGCAGACTTTGATTGGGACTGTAACGGATATTTCTCATGGACGTATCGACAGCCATTTACTATCTCCCGAACAGCTATCGTATCAGCTGAGCATCATCTCTAGTCAGCTAAATGGTAAACTTACTATACCAGTAGATATCAAAAACATCAAGGACTTGTATCGATTACTCAAGGTTTCAGCTAGGGTTATCTCAAATTACTTAATCATAGAAATCAAAATTCCGCTTTTAAGCAACGAAATGTTCGAGTTAAACAAAATCATCTCTATCTCTCAGAAACAAGGACAACACTACTATCAATTTCTTACATCAGTATCATTTATTGCGTACAATCTGCACAAGGATACAGCTTTTCTTCTATCAGAAGAAGATCTAAAGTCGTGCACTCATATTCCTAGCGATATATTATTGTGCTCATTAAACATGCCCATTTACGATCTAAAAATGAAGCAATCCATCTGTGACATTAAAATAATTAATCATGCTCACTTATGTAAGTCTGTAAAATCGTCGTGCGAAGAGCGGTGGATCAAGTTGCACAGGCCAAACACCTGGTTGTACACATGTTGTCCGGAATGCCAGGTTCGCATTATTTGCGCGAACGGAGTGACAATGACCCATCTTATAAACAATGGCATCATTACTCTAGGTCAGGGCTGCACATTGAAAGGGGATACCTTTAGTATTTATGCTCATAATAACTTTTTCAGTAATTTGAATATTCATCATCATATCGAAGTCCCAGAGGTGTCTATGCTTAATCGAATTATGAAAACATCAATACCCGACAATATTAGTATGGTCGAGGATCATCAGGTTATTTGGGATCAGTTAAGGGCTCAGATTGACGAGGTTAAGGAACAGTCATCAACAGATCTGAGCATTCATGATGTTCACCATTACACTGTGCTATACATCAGTGTAGCCGCGGTGATCATACTGGGTGGCGTCGTCGTGTACCTCATCAGGAGTCGTCGAGCTGCGGCTAGGGCAGCAGCGTCGCCGGCCCCCCAGGGCCAGGAGGCTGCTGGGGCGGGGCCGGCGACAGTCGCGCCGGTGGATCCGGCGCCAGTGGCGTCACATCAAGCGCGATCAGTGCTTAAGTGCAGTGAAGTGTTCACGGTCAGTGGTGTAGATAAGGCTACTTCGCCAGAATCTATGTGATCAGTGCGCTCCGTGACTAAATTGGTTAGGTCCTACGTTTTAGTGTATATTTTATTTTACATTACATTATAGCACCTAAGACTATCTTTGATTCATCACCTTGTTATCATCCATCATCCTTTTATACAATTTAATTTTGATCACATTATCTATCTTCTTTGTCCTTTCAATCTTTTTCATCTCAATCGTGTTTTATCTATCTCTTTTGAGTGGGCAGGATGTACGGAACCGTACATTATTTTAACTACTCACGCCCGTGCGTTCTGCACACTCAGGTTTTGTGTATATTGCAAACAATGCAAAATGTAATTTGTGTCTTTTATAACGAATTATAAATCAATGTTAATCTAGCATTCAAATCGGGTGGTATTATTTCTATATCCTTATAGGATTAACCCCTCATCATATCGTATCATCAAAGGTGTAGGAATCTTCTACAGTATGTAGAGTAGGGTAGGTAGAGTAGGGTAGGTAGAGTAGGGTAGGTAGACTAAGGTAGGAAGAGTAGGGTAGGTAGAGTAGGGTAGTTATAGTAGGGTAGGTAGTCAAATGACGGGAGCGACGCCGCGGGTAAGAGCTAGTAAATAATAAAAATTCTATTCATTTCGCACAAATGTCAGTAGTCATCTAATTTAAATTTAGAATCAAATCTTTCATTTAAAATCTCAGTCGTTGAGTAGTAACATTTTTGTGTAAGATATTACATTCTGAGCCAGTAGACCACCACAGTCGGGGTCCTTTAGGGCTGATGTTCAGCCGGGTTTACGGGGCAAGCGCAATGAAGCACCGCGGCCTCGACCCAGAAGAAGGAACGGGGGTATTAGCTAGCAAGAGCCTGACACTCCCGCCTGACTCCGGGCGGGAGTGTCAGAGGTCATTGGATGATTTTCCCCTCACAAAAAAAGGTGTCAATTTTAAATAAAAATCTGGCTCATTGGTCTATGCCTAGACTGAAGAAAAACCTTGTGTTTATTATAAGGCTGTTATAGTTTTAATAGGTCAGCATTTCACAACATTATAACTGTACCAACATATGTTATGACATTGTTTGCATCAATCATTATTAGTGGCTATGATGGGGGGAGGACGGGATCATCGGTATTACTAATACGGAAATCTAATGAAAATTTACTCTTTCAGGATGTACATTACATTCCAAGACGAGCCTACTGGTAACGTCGGCTTCAAAGGCACCACTTTCCATGCTATCTTTGGATAAATATTTTATTTTTTACATTTCTTCGTCTCTAGTTTGTTGTAAGAGTTATTCGCAATATTGCTTATTATGAGTCACATTTTTAAGCGTTATTTAAATATTTACTACATAAGTATAAAACAAAGACACTTTTTCTGTACCTATATGAAGGCACCGGGGGGTTGGTACCAACTTCAACAACTCAATCATCGTCTTCACAGTCCATCGCAGGGCGTAGGATTTTATAGGTAATCAGACTGAATAAATTACAAAAATAACGGACGTCGGCGATTCGTCTCCTATCACAGTCACAGCGCTCGCTTTCAACCATAATGCGCACGCAGAACTGTCTGTTTGACGTTCCGCCAGAGTACGATTTATGGTACCCTCGTCCGATGAATTGTGATCATAAAACCTCCTTCAAAATTCAATTTAAATAATCGACGCGCCGTCATATATATTACATTGATGCTGTTTTTAGTAGATATTGTGATTGAAGAACAAAGTTTATATGTATAATAACATCCATTGACTTTTGGAGAACGCGCGCGCTACTCATGAAGTCATGAATAAGAGTCGTCATGACTTGAATCCAGTAGAGGTTTTCGCAGTTAATTCACGAGAATAAGTAGTAATTTTTTAATGAATTATGTCTCACTATAGTTACTATTATTACAAAATGTTTCAAGGCTTACAACAATCAATCTACTAATGTTTTCCACGGAACGATTACCTACTAAAGTGCCTAAAGCCTAAGTGGCCAGCCAACTCTCGCTGAAGATGTTGAATTGTTGACGTCTCGCATTTTTTCTGTTTTTCTTACAACTTTAGGCATGACGTCTCCAAAAGTAAAACGGCTGTAATACAGTCTACTCTATTGACCGAATCATATTTATGAGTTAATTCAATTAACTCATACTAAGCAACATTGCGAAAAAAAGTGTGCCCTATATTTTGATACCTTTTTTTAATTTAATTATTTGGTTTCAGTGTGCCTCGAATATTGGGGTGAATAGAATTTGAGTTGTGAATAGATACACGAATGGGGCGAATTTTTGTAATATCAATTGACTCCTCTTCTGTCTCGATTCACCCTTCGAATTCTATACACCCCGTTTCACCGTACTTGCTTAAGGCAAGTTACTCATTATTTCCATTGTTCATGTCATATGTTATTTAAGTATCATGTTAAAAAGGGGGGGGATTAACGCAGTATTAACAGTTTCATAAAATCATATAGGTATTTAGATATGGTGTTAAAATATATTCCATTGCCTTTACCAATCACAGCTAATTTTCAAAAACGAGGTGGAATCATTACTTATTCATAGACAATACGAACAGTAATTCAATTCGAATTCAACGTGCATTCTCATAAAGTTGATTGCAAACTAGTTCTCACGAATATCATTAAAATCATTACGAATAAAAATTCAAATATTTTTGTTGTTGTACGCAGATTTAATAAAAATGACGGTCGAAAATACGGTAGTTTCCAACTAGTAAAATTCAAACAATCCAAATTTCAAAAACGATACTTTTCCATGAAATTTGTATGAAAAACTGAGTTATTACGTCATAGTATTTATAGTCAAATAGCTTACTTATTTCTTAATAATTAGCTATAAAATATCTAAAACTTAGTATAATAAAATATTTTAAGTGTATTTAACTTGAGTAATTAGCTGGAAACTACTATTTTATCACCCTAGGCTGATTTTGCAATGGTTAGATAAAAGTTATCTGCGGAATAAGTGATGCTGTCGCGTCGGAATGTTTGTTGAAAAATCAGCCCTTGAACCCGATTCATGTGTGCAGCACAAAGTTCATACATTTATAGCTGTTGTAGCTACAAATTAATTACAAAAATCCAGACATTCTCAAACAGGTCCTAAATATTGTAATAGCTTTTTATTTTAAACTACGCATTTTAAGTCTTATTTTGTTTAAGTTTACTTTTAATTAAACATTTTAAATTAGAATAATCCCACTGGTAAGCGAAATATTCTTTGATATACCTACTTATTTGTTTGTTAAGTGTATGATTTGATTATAACTTCATATTTACAATGTTATATTTTATTGTTGTTAATATTTTACAGCTGGTGTAAAAAATGTTTATCGTATCTATATAAAATTAGAGTGTTAAGAGTAACTTGTATTTTTGAGATGGGACAAATAAATTGTTTAAATATTTTTCTTGAATTTTCGCTTTATTTCTTATTACGTCCCTCCTTATTTAGTGTGTATTCTGTGTATCAATAATTGTTTCACAATTCATTGCACGTGTGATGACATAACACAATACATAACAAAAATGGCGCCAAATACCATCGATGGGCACAGACAATTTGATTCATCCTAATTAGGTATTTTACTTAGCACCATGACGGTTCTCTGTGAATTCCCATAATTCAGCCTAATTGGTACACCTCTTTAAAAAATATGACATGTTTTTTAGCAATACATTTTTAATAATTATATTATAATAATAAGTCACGAAAAAATTAAATTTAGTTGGAAGCATGTAGAATTATAAATATTGGGAAAACACTAGGTTCATTGACAAAAGGCTTTACGTGGTGGTAGTAATACCTCTGCTTTATCCAGGAATTCTGGACCTCTCATCAAAGGCTTGTATCTCGTTACGACTCGGTAGGATGGATTTAACAATTGGGTAGTTTCTTAGATCAAAATTAATTGTTTTGAAGTTTTCTATACATATTAACAATCTAATTATACTTTCATTCATGAATTTGTCGACATACTTACCTAATTTTAGACTTTTCCATTTGACCTTAAAATATTATCACGTCATATGTTGCGATGTCATACGAAATTCATAGAAATATAATACCTAATAGTTTTCGACAGTTGGAAACTACCGAATTGTTGGGTAAGTATGCCTAGGTACATCATGTAGAGCTAGACGAACGTTTGTTCCCATTTTCAAAAGGTACGTAAGTGATTTATTTTTAACCCTTTCACTCCATATCAAACGTGATGTCAAGGCGAACCATGCTATGACTTCATGAGTCAGTTGAAATACTTTTAAGATTTATTTGACGTCTATGCTTACCGTACCGCTGCAGTGCTCTAGTAGTCTCTACTCAATAACCAAGGTGTTATTATAATTAAGGTGTGGTAGATAGATAAGTAACCACAGATTTTAATTTGCTATAAAATAATGAAAAATGTCTATTTAAACTGACTACAAATATAAATAAGGCAAGAAAGAACTTGCTATATTTAATTTTATGGCTGAACATTGAGTCTTCAGACAGTTCTTTCTTTATAAAACACTACCAGCTTCAGTAAAGGTTACCTACTAAATTTCCTTCATGAAAACAGACAACGCTAAACGACTATGTAAATTACGTACCTTCGTCAGTTAATTAAGTTGGTATTTTTGATAAAAAAAAATCCAGTTTCCCTTAAGCACATTGATATATTTTCACCGTGAAGGTAAATGTTCTATTTCTACCCTGATAGCAGAGAGAACGGCAAAAAATGAGACGGGTCTGCGGACTTCGAGTAGGGGTAGGTAGTTCGCCGACCAACTGCGTACGGCTCGTGACACACCTTAAAGAGCCGTCATAGCACCACAGGTGGCGCCCACCTAGGTCGATGCCCGGCCGTGGTCGCGAGCTTAAGTACAATATTGTTTCGTAGCCCAGTTTTGGAGAAGGATGATGGTTGGCAGTCAACAACTGTGCGATTCACGCAAAACTTTCTGCCCCGCACAGAAAAACTTAGGAATGATCTTTCGGCAGCGGTATTCCCGAACCGATACGACCTTCAAGAAACGAGCGTATTCCTTGTTAAAAGGTCGGCAACGCAGTACGCACCTGTGATTGCTCTCGTGCTGCAGGTGTCCGGTGCCGATAGCTTACCATCAGGTGATCCGTATGCTCGTTGGCCTCCTATTCCATAAAAAAAGGAACAGGATTTTTCACCCAGGGCCGGAGAAGTGATGGACGACATGGACGCCGAATAGATAGACAATCTCCTGCTTAGTCAATTCAGTCCCAAAATATAGGTTAAGGTTAGGCTAAATGTCGGTTATCCCACCGCCCATTGGTCCCATTGGGTGACATTTGCGAATAACTATTGTAACCTTTTTTTTGTAAGGGGAAAATCATCAAATGACTTCTCCCGCCCAGGGCCGTGGGAGGGAGTAATAGACTCTTACTGACTAAAAACCCCCTGTTCCTTCTCCTGCTCTAGGCCAAGGTCGCGGTGCCTCATTGCGCTTACCCCGCAACCCCGGCAACTATTATAACCTACGTATGTAATTTTGAGTTGTGTGTAAACGGGAAATAGTCTCCACTATAGTAGTAACGAAGTTTGTTCAAATATAGCGTGATCTATCTATTTGGTAAGGTAATAGGTTATAATAATTTCATGAATAGGTTTTGCTCTTTTTACAGTTTGCCAGTACCTAAATAGGTAAGTGCTAAGTAGTAAATGAAATTTATTTTTATTTCAGGATGTACATCACATTCCAAGACAACCCATCAGGGAATGTTGGATTCAAAGGAACCACCTTCCATGCCATACTGGGACAATAAATAAGATTTCGACACATTCTTATCTGGGAGATAAGCTTGGACTTAGTGACCTGTATAATAAAGGCTAATGTATAATAAATACTTTTAAGCACTTTTAAACGTTGTTGTGTCATTTTGATCAAGCTATACCTACTTATATAAAAAGTAAGACTTAATATAAGTAGGTAGGTATATTGAGGGTCTTTGTATTGAGCGATGAGGCTTTTTTTCAATTTAACTTAGAAATAATAAATTTGATTGTATGGTTTACGGGTTGGCTGAGCAACTGGGTAATCTGCTGCCATGCAACGTGTCGCGAGTTCGATGCCCGCACAGAACAATTCTTTTTGTAATCCTCAAATTGTTGTTCTGGGTCTGGGTGTGATGTGTATGTGAAATTGTATGTTTATAAACGCAATCACGACAACGACACAGTTAAAAAAAAGAAAACTATAAACCTCTAACTTTTAACTGACGATAAGGTATAATTATATACCTTTTAAACCGTTATTGAGAATAGTGTTCCCTAGAAGCGAAAAAATAATTTAACATGGATGAAGTCGCGGCTATAAGCTAGTACAAAAGTAAAAGTAAAACGTTATAGTAGAAACTCTTATCTATATAATATATTGTTACGTGCCTGACGTCACGTTCCTGACTATGCGGGCTTGGGTTACGGGATTGGATGAAATGAAACACTAATACCGGTTTTCAGACTTTCTATTGCGCTTAAGTTACAGCGTCCACGGAGTTAAGTTATCGGCGTTCCTCTCCAGCAGAGTCCGGCCGACTGACACAACTTTGCCGTTCACGCTAACTTCACTTAACTGACTGCACTTCACTATTTCACTGCACTTCACTATTTCACTCACTTTTCTTCTTTTTCACTTCTTCCTTTTCTTCCGAATCGCTTTAGACTTAGAACTCAACTGCCAGCGGTGAGCCGCAGTTCCGCTTATATACCCCCGGTCAGGTTCTAGAACATTCAATTTCGTTATTCTTTTTTGATCGTCATGCCTCCAGAACCTTCCAATAATTTCGTTATTCATTTTTATATATTCTCCTTCTCGCTCCTTAATTTTTCATTACTTTCACTCAAATATTCCAGAAAGTTCGACAAAACTTCCATCAACTAAAAAACTTCATGTTTACGGCGGGACTCGAACTCGGGGTCTCTGTGGTGTAATCCACACGCCTTACCGATTACACCAACTCGTGTTGACAATTCACGACGAAATTTACAATCTCTAGGCAACGTTTGACAACCATCCATTGACGTCATGATGTCAGAGTTTTCTGTCACACTGCCCCCCTCTTAGATTCGCTCGTCCCGAGCATCGTTGCTGCCGTAATACCTCGCCAACCTGTCTATATGGACAACTTTCAAAGGGCTCCTTGAAGACTTCCGAATTCTGTAAGTAATGTCATTGATCTTCGTGACTATCTCGTAAGGACCTTCCCAACTCGGTTGCAGCTTTGGAGATTTTCCCTTCCTTCTGACTGGATTATGAAGCCAGACCAATGACCCCTCTTCAAACCCAACAGAATTGGCTCGTCGATCATAGCGCGTCTTTGCGCGATCACTAGCTTGAAGACCGGCCTCCCTGATCTGCTCATAAATGTCCAACATTTTTGCCCTTAACTCGCTTATGTAATCGCTAAACTCGGTGCGAGAGTCACCAGGTGGACAGCCCGATACAAGATCTGCCGGTAATCTCAATTCCCTTCCAAAATTTGCAAATGCAGGCGTCTTTGCGGTACTTTCATGTACAGCAGTCCGATAGGCAAGCAAGAAGAGAGGTATGTAAGTGTCCCAATCTCTCTGATGGCTGTCAACCACCTTTGCTAAGTGTCGCTCCAATGTTTGGTTGAAGCGTTCGACCATTCCATCTGACTGTGGATGATAAGGGGTCGTTCGAGTCTTATGGATTCCCAAAAGTTTACAAGTTTCCTGGAAAACTTGGGATTCAAAGTTCCGTCCTTGATCACTGTGCATCTCCAAGGGCACTCCGAATCGGGTGAATACCTCGTTTACCAACTTCGTGGCTACAGTTACTGCCTCTTGATTCGGTATGGCAAAGACCTCCGGCCATTTTGTAAAATAATCCATAACCACTAAAACGTAGCGATTGCCCGAATCAGTGATTGGAAATGGTCCAGCGATGTCTAAGGCTATTCTCTCCCAAGGCATACCAACATTGTAGATTTTCATCGCCCCTCTGCTTCTTGTTTGTGGACCCTTGACAGCTGCACAACTAGTGCATTTCCGGCACCAATCTTCGACGTCATATTTGCAATGCAACCAATAAAACCTCTCCTTGATCTTCACCAAAGTCCTCCTAATTCCCAAATGTCCTCCAGAAGATCCATCATGGAACGCTTTTAATACATCCCTTATTTTTGAACGAGGCACCACCAATTGCAAATGCTCGTCCTTGCCGTTTGTTGATTCCCATTTCCTGCACAGAAGTCCGTTATGCAGCGTAAGGCTTTTCCACTGTGCCCATAAACCTTTCGTTACCGCGCTATATTGGGCGACGTCACTCCAACTTGGCTTGTTACCACTTCGTAGCCACTCCAGTATTGGTTTAATATCTGCATCTCTTTCCTGTTCTAATTTCATCGCATCATCTCCCCATGCCTCGTCAACAGTATCAGTCCTTATCACCTTAAGAAAAGCAGTTTCCTTCTTGGCACAATGCTTGCAATCTTCCACGCATGGGCGTCTCGATAATGCATCTGCGTTGCCATGAATTCTTCCGCCGCGATGTTCGATTTCAAAGTCAAATTCCTGAAGTTGTTCCAACCATCTGGCTACTTGGCCTTCGGGATCCTTAAACTGAAGCAGCCATTTCAAAGCAGCGTGATCAGTTCTGATCAAAAATTTCCGTCCCAGTAAATACTTCTTGAAATGGTGCAGAGTTTTGACTACGGCCAGCAATTCCCTCCTGGTCACGCAATAATTCTTCTCCGGCTTGGATAGTGACTTGCTGAAGTAAGCAATAACCTTCTCCTGCTCACCATCGCGTTGTGAAAGGACACCTCCTATTCCAATATTGCTGGCATCCGTATCAACTACGAATATTCCTTTCGCGCTGGGGTATCCGAGAATTGGTGTGTTACAAAGCCGTTCTTTTAGTTCTCGAAAGGCTTGCTCACAATCCTCGTCCCAGATAAAGGCACGTTTCTCCTCTGTCAATCGATGCAAAGGCTTGGCAATGTCCGAGAATCCTTTCACAAACCGCCGATAATACGAGCACAATCCAAGAAATGCCCGAACTTGCGTTTTGTCTTTAGGTGTTGGCCATTCCTTAACAGCGGCAGTCTTGGCTGGATCAGTCTCAATTCCTCTCTCAGAAATAACATGTCCTAGATAATTCACTTCGCGCTTGAAGAAAGAGCATTTCTTTGGACTCAACTTTAAATTTGCTCCACGCAGCTTATCGAGTACCTTTTCCAATTTCCTTAGATGATCGTCAAAATCCCGTCCAACAATGATGATGTCATCGAGGTAAACTAGGCAGGTTTCGCCCAGCAGTCCCGCCAGCACCTGTTCCATCAAACGCTCAAAGGTTGCCGGTGCATTGCATAATCCAAATGGCATCACCTTAAATTGCCAGAGTCCCTTCCCAGTTGAGAATGCGGTCTTTTCCTTGTCCTTGGGATCCAAATCCACCTGCCAATAGCCGCTTTTCAGATCGAGCGTTGAAAACCATTTCATGCCACTCAGTGTGTCAATTGTGTCATCGATTCTTGGTAACGGGTAGCTATCCTTCTTGGTTACATCATTCAATCGTCGATAGTCTACGCAAAACCTCGTTGAACCATCTTTCTTCTTGACAAGCACGACAGGTGAAACCAAGGGCTAGAAGAGGGCTCTATCACGTCATTTTTCCTCATATCGTCAATCATTTCTTCAACCTCTTTCTCACGAGCGAATGGTATGCGTCTGGGCCTTTGACGAATTGGCATTGTATCACCTGTGTTTATTTTATGCTTCACCAAACCAGTTCGGCCAATATCACCATCGCTTCTTGAAAACACATCAGAGAATCGAAGAAGTAAATTTCTAGCTTTCATAGTCTCCACTTTTGTCAGACTTTTGTTTTCGTCTAAGATTTTCGTTACAAAGTCAATTCCCGTACTGTCCTTCTTCACAAGATTCTCCGAGCATTTTCTTATCCAGGCCACTTCTTCCAATACGCCCACAGGCTCTCCTTCTTCAATCGTAATTTTTGAATCACTGAAGTTGAATACCGGAATGCGGTTGACATCAGATGACCCAACGACAGTTCTCGCCGGTAGCCATGAGTTTACGTGTTCCGATTTATCAATCACAGCGCACCTTAGAGGTAAACTTCCTTCCCTCCTCCTAGGTAATGCGATTGGTACGAGAGTCTGTGATTTTGGTTCAAGAACAGTTCTTCTTAAACAGCAAACTTTTCCCAGGGTTCCACCCTTCATCGGAATTTCCTCAGTTCCACATAGTAATACTCCAGATTTTAAGTCGATGTTACACTGGTGCCCTTGCAGGAAGTCAAGTCCCAGGATGCAGTCATCCAGAATTTTGGCCACAATAACCTCATGTCGATAAACACGTTCCCCAATTTTGATTGTTACATGCAGTTTTCCACTTATCGGTATGCACTGGCCGGTAGCTGATTTCATTCGTAGGCCAACAATTGGTTTAACGTGTTTCCTGATGTTTTGCCCGAGCAGCCGAACATTTATCACCGTCCTTGAAGCTCCAGTATCTAATGTTAGCTGACTGTTTTTCCCATTTACTTGACCGTCTATCACCAGAGTATTTCCATCGTTAGTTTGCTTGATGTAGATTGTTGGGGTTATTCCACTACCGGCCAGCGCCCACCCCGCAGCCCTGGCTGGATTTAGTTTCCCTGCTGGTCAGAAGTTGAGACCGCCGCGTCCTGGCGGTTCACCTTCTTCGGGCAGTCGCTCCGCATGTGCCCACGCTCTCCGCATCCATAGCACATGAAGTTCCGACGGCGTGGAGGTACCTGCTCCGTTGTCGTCATTTCCCGCAGACGTAAGGTACGGGAGTTACCACGCACGGCTTCCACTTCCAATGCATGGGCCAGAGCTTCTTTCATGTTCTTGTGATGGCCCAGATGAACAGCAGCTCGTACTTCGGGGTCCCGAACACCGTCAATGAATGCTTGGAGAAGCGTGCCTTCAATCATTGATGGAGTCGACCGAAAAGCTCGACGCACAAGTTTCTCGATTTCCACGGACCATTGCTGTAGACTCTCATTAGCACGCTGAGTACGCTCTTTTAATTGCGCTCTGTACACGTGCTCGAGGTGGCTGTCTCCAAAACGTGCCTCAAGTGCGTCGAGGAGGGTACTAAAGCTGAGATCCCCACTTGCGCCGATAGCTTCCAGCACTGAGAGCGCTTGATCACGGAGGGCCAGGGTGAGGGCTGACTGTGCTTCCTTCTGAGTCCAACCATAAGCCTCCATAAGTGTCTCAAACTGTAGCTTGAACGCGGTCCAGGATGTTGTTCCGTCGTAATGGGGAATCTTCAGCCCTTTCGTTGCGCTTGAGGCCGCATTTGGGGCGTCAAAAACGGCTGCAAGACGGCTTCGGCTCTTCAAAGGGCTTGGGCTTGTCACTTCCTGCTTGATTTTGGAGATCTCTTCTTCCACTCTCTCCTCTATCGCCATGACGCGATGTTCCAACTTGCCTAAACCTTCCTCCACTTCTTGTACCCGTTCGACAGCCTTTTGCAGTCCCTTCGTGAAATCTTTATGCATGTCCTCCAAGCGACGCGCTTGCTCCTCTTGGCGACGAGCTTGATCTTCTTTCAGCTCCCGCAGCTGTTCTGACTGACAGCGTGCTTGCTCTTCTTGGCGGCGCGCTTGCTCTTCTTGGCGGCGCGCTTGCTCTTCTTGGCGGCGCGCTTGATCTTCTTTCAGCTCCCGCAGCTGTTCTGCCTGACAGCGTGCTTGCTCTTCTTGGCGGCGCGCTTGATCTTCTTTCAGCTCACGCAGCTGTTCTGCCATCATTTGCCGCAGCTGTAGCAGAAGATCCATCTGCACAGGCTTGGCTTCTGCATCGCTGGTCTGAGCTGCAGCACCCTCTTCCCTCACACGCTGCGCTTCTGACATAGCACGGGTACTCACTCCTCTTACGTCCTGCGGCACTAGCGGCATTTTTCTCCAATCCCACTTCTGACATAAATGTTACGTGCCTGACGTCACGTTCCTGACTATGCGGGCTTGGGTTACGGGATTGGATGAAATGAAACACTAATACCGGTTTTCAGACTTTCTATTGCGCTTAAGTTACAGCGTCCACGGAGTTAAGTTATCGGCGTTCCTCTCCAGCAGAGTCCGGCCGACTGACACAACTTTGCCGTTCACGCTAACTTCACTTAACTGACTGCACTTCACTATTTCACTGCACTTCACTATTTCACTCACTTTTCTTCTTTTTCACTTCTTCCTTTTCTTCCGAATCGCTTTAGACTTAGAACTCAACTGCCAGCGGTGAGCCGCAGTTCCGCTTATATACCCCCGGTCAGGTTCTAGAACATTCAATTTCGTTATTTTTTTTTGATCGTCATGCCTCCAGAACCTTCCAATAATTTCGTTATTCATTTTTATATATTCTCCTTCTCGCTCCTTAATTTTTCATTACTTTCACTCAAATATTCCAGAAAGTTCGACAAAACTTCCATCAACTAAAAAACTTCATGTTTACGGCGGGACTCGAACTCGGGGTCTCTGTGGTGTAATCCACACGCCTTACCGATTACACCAACTCGTGTTGACAATTCACGACGAAATTTACAATCTCTAGGCAACGTTTGACAACCATCCATTGACGTCATGATGTCAGAGTTTTCTGTCACAATATCTTCACACGTTATTTAAAACGAATGAATACTTATCTCTGGCTAGCCCAATGGAAGACGGGGGCGTGAATATAATTCTTATATTGATGTGGGATTCGTATCGGTGTTCAACAGAAAGCATGTTCAGGTAGATTTTCAAGGCTTTCAGGTGCTTTTTTCGGGTAATTAATACTTAATCTCTCGTCCGCCGTCGTATGCAACACAATTGAAAACACATTGAGTCTCGCGTAAACGCAAGTTTCACTTTAACTTCTACTTTCACACACACACACGCACACACAAACGGCTCACTCATATCACGGCTTAAAAGACACGTAGTCAAGTTGACAGTTGATAAAAAAAGTACGTTTGTCAATGGAGGAATTTTAGCTGTCAAAATCATAAGCAATGTTGTTTCTATTGAGCTAGGACTCGTATCGTTTATTATTAATTATTATTGCAAAAAGTGTGAATTTTATTGTATTATAATCGATTAAATTTGCGTAGTTACAGTGTAGCTTACATTTTTAGGTTCGTTGTCTGAAAAAGGCATAAAAATGGATGACAATAACGTGGAACAAACGCCTGCTTCTCAAAGGCTCACTAATGAAGATTTTAGGAAGTTGCTGATGACCCCGAGGGCTACGCCTGGAGGCTCTGGGGGATCCCACCCTGCGGGCTCAGTGCGCGAAGCCATGGCAAATTCTGGGTAAGAAAAGTTTAGATTATAGGTGATGTAAACATGTTTGTAGAACCTTGGTATTATTCAGATGTTTTATTAACCTGGTACTTTGGGTCAGCTCATTATATCCTTATAGATTTATTTTGATGAGCAGTCATTATATAAATTGTTTTTAATCGACTTTTATTGCAGTACAATGTTGCTTCAGCCAATCTTCCTATTTCAAAATTTAATGTACCATTTTCTCAATCTGATCACACATTAAATTATTTTATAGATTTTATTCGTGTTCGTTATGTTTAATGTTCACAAGAAATAAAAAATCATTGAAAATAAAGACTAACTTGACTTAACAGAGAAAAGTTTTACTCTAAGCCACAATGTGTATATCACATTCTGACGCGTTTTTCAATAAACAAATAATTCACTCCACAATTACACATAATGATGTATTAATAGTATTTCATTCTAAAATTATATTTCCAAACTTTCCAGCTCAATGCCACCACCTGCGGAGAACAAAGGAGAATTACGTAGAAAAAAGAAGTCTTACTATGCAGCTTTAAAGAAACAAGAAGACAATAAGTTAGCGGAATTGGCGGAGAAGTATAGAGACAGAGCAAGGGAGAGAAGAGATGGAGTTAATGAATTGGGACCCATGGATCCTACCAGTAACACTAGCAGCGCATACAGGTGAATTTTTTGTTTGTAGCTTTACTGAAGTACCTCAATCTCAGTAGACCTTGCCACAGGCCCTTAAAGAGCTGGAGGGATGAATTTGACAACTACGGCAAGGTTGCACACAGACTATAAGGTTGCATCAGACTAACTGGAAGAATTGCAGCACTTGAAATGGACTCTTTCTGAAGACAGGCTCATAAGTGTCAGGTTACAACCAGCTCAACTAACGTGTTATTAATGCAACACCAATGTCTAATCAAATACACACAAATGTCTTGTCGGCCGATTATGGAATGGGAGGGAAGATTTGAGCATCCTGTAACCTCACTTATATGGCAAAAGTCAAAATAATTTATTTTAATTAGACCCGTATAGGCACTTTTGAACATCAAACAAAACTTCAATATAAAAAGTGTCAAACTGTAGATTCCAATGGAGAAGAACAAGCAAAAAACTCCATGCTTGCTCTTTTTAAATCAGTTTCACATACAGATTTAATGATACTTACATTATTAATTTGGCATTTGAAATTAACTTACAGAGCGGTTGCCCCAGACTTGAAATCAGGAATGGACGCCAAAGAGAGAAGGAGGCAGTTAATCCAGGTTTGTATAGCTAATCACCAGATGACCAGCTTCACATTATATATTTTTTTTTATATATACTTTATTGCACACATACACCAAGTAGCAATACATTGGATACTATGACCGAATGTTGTGATTACAATGGGCGGCAATGCAAATGCTATTTATGCTTCTTTATCTACAAGTGATAGACACACAATGACTTATGCAATGTAAATCCTGTTCTTAGTGAATTATGGGTCCAATGATGTAGGAGGTTGACCATAAAGTCAAAGTTAAAGTCAAAAATCATTCATTCAAATTAGACCCTTACAGGCACATTTGAATGTCAAACAAAATTTTGAAGATATAGTGTCAGTCATGTAAGCTGTTTGCTCGTTCCAAAGTGTAGATTCCGATGGCGAAGAACGAGCAAGAAACTCTATATCCATTGAAATCTAAATAAATTTAAGTGTGGGAGAGCCATGCTTCGGCACGAATAGGTCGGCTCGACCGGAGCGTTACCACGGCCTCACAGAAAACCGGCGTGAAACCACCACAGCGTTGTGTTTCGCCGTGTGAGTGAGGTTACCGGAGGCCCAATCCTTCCCCTTCCCCAATCCCTGCCCAGTCCCTAAATCTCCAAATCCCTAATCCCTAAAAGGTCGGCAACGCACTCGTAACTCATCCGTTGCGGGTGGTCCATGGGCGGCGCTGATTCACACGACATCAGGTAATCCGTTTGCCGACCTATTACATAGAAAATAATAATAATAATAATTTGTTTGACCTAGGAATCGTATCGAGGACCTCTTGGTACCCTTGAAACAATGAATTAATTTTTTACAAATAGCCCATAAAATGACAACGCTAAGAAGAAACCAGATACCAACCAAGCATTATATACTCTTTGGAGATTTCATGATTTTTCATAGTGTTAAATGGTTTTTTTTTCAGGAATCCAAATATCTCGGTGGTGACATGGAGCACACGCATTTGGTGAAAGGTCTCGACTACGCACTCCTTCAGAAGGTATGTGGAGGAATAACTGATATTACATATATTTAAAAAATAAAGAATGTAGAAAAAAATTTGAAGAGCCTAGCTTTGGCACGCTTGAGGCTGTGGGTTGGAAACCTGGCAAGTACCAATGTGTAACTTTTTCCGAGTTATATATACTTTCTATGATTATTTAGACACCACTGACATACGGTGAAGGTAAGCATCGTGAGGAAACCTGGACTTATAATTTCTAATAATAAGTTTGAAATTCCCAACCCGCATTGAGCAAGCGTGGTGATCAATGCTCTAACCTTTTCCGTATGAGAAGAGGCCTTTGCTCAGCAGTGGGCACTTATAGGCCGACCCATTCATCATCATCAGATGATGATAGCTTCGGCACGAATGGGTCGGCTCGACCGCAGTGATACCACGGCCTCATAGAAAACCGACGTGAAACAACCACAGTGTTGTGTTTCGCCGTGTGAGTAAGGTTACCAGAGGCCCAATCCTTCCCCTCCCCCGATCCCTCCCCATCCCTAAATCTCCAAAACCTAATCCCTAAAATGTCGGCAACGCACTCGTTACTCCTCCGTTGCGGGTGTCTATGGGCGGCGCTGATTACCATCAAGTATGCCGTCTGCTCGTTTGCCGACCTATTTCTTATAAAAAGTTTATAGTTAAATATTATTTATCCAAACTTATATTTTAAATGTGAAAGTAACTCTGTCTGTCTGTCCTAAACTACTGAGCCGATTCCTATGAAATTTGGTACAGACATAGATTGGAACTCGAGAAAGGACATAGCATAGTTTTTATATAAAAAATTGCAGAAAGTCACTATTCCACGCGGGCAAAAGTTCGTAATGAGTAGTTGTAAAATGTGATAGATCAATTAAAAAAAAAAGGAATTTCATTTATTTTTTTTGTATAGTAAATAATCGAATTTGTGACCGGTTACGATTATGTTTTTAGGTGAGGTCCGAGATTCAAACCCGGGAGCAAGAACAGGAGGCCGAGATGGAACGGCTGGTCACTACACCTGTGGAGCCAGTTAAGGAGAAGAAGGAAGTTCCTGTCGTGAGTACCTACCTATTGTTATATTCTAAGTCAAATCATTTACTTCAAATATACACTACTAGCTAATCTCGCGCGTGTCACCCGCTGCTCGGCTCCATTTAATCGTAGCGTGATATTTAATATCCTATAAACTCATGAATATTGTAACTATCTATCAGTGAAAGAATTTTGGAAATTCGACCAGCAGTTCCATAGATTAACCCCGACATACAAACTTACAAACATGAACGGCCTTATTACAAAACAGGTATTTTACTTTAGTCTAGGACTAAATCATTGAGCCAGTTTTCGTATTTCGAATTGAAGGTAGATGACAATAAGATTCAAAATTCAAAACCCGACTCAATGGTTTAAACCTGGACTATAGATAAACCTTGTTTTGTAATAAGGGGGACGAACTATACCTCTTTATAATATCAGTATAGATTGAACGCCAAACAAAGAAATGAAATCAAACAGTTCAACTTTGTGTGTCAGTCTAAGTCAAGTGAACCTATTTGCTCGTTAAAAAGTGTAGATTCCGATGGAGATTATTTTTTTACTGTCAGCCACTAACAAACCTTGCCTCAAAGAGCTAGTAAACAACCACAGACAGGGCCCTACAGGGCCGATGTTCAGCAGGGGATGTGGGGTACGCGCAATGTGGCACCGCGGCATCGACCGAAAACAGGAGAAGGAACGGAGGGGAGGGGGGGGGGGGTTAGTCAGTAAGAGTCTGACACTCCCTCTCGCTTCACCCTGGGCGCGAGATATCATTGGATGATTTTCCCGTCACAAAAAAGCCAATAACAAATCTATACTTCTATACTATAATATTGTATGTATTGTTAAACTGTAGAGTTTGATTGTTTGTTTGTTTGAACGCGCCAATCACCGAAACTACTGGTTAGAATTGAATAAATCTTTTTAAGTTTGTCAGTCAATTTATTGATAAACGCTATACAGGTTATAAAATATCACGCTATGATCTGTGGGAACTGAGCGGCGGATGAAACCGCGCGAGAGTAGCTAGTAATATTGTAAAGGTGTAGAGTTTGTTTGTTTGTTTGAACGCGCCAATCTCCGGAAATACTGGTTCGAAATTAACAACTCTTTTAAGATTGTTAGTCCACTTATTGAGAAAGGCAAGGTTATAAAATATCACGCTTTGATCTGTGGGAGCTGAGCAGCGGGTGAAACCGCTCTGTAGGAGCTAGTATAATAACGGTAAAATTATTTTACAGGAGGAAGAGATGCAATTTGAGACGGCAATGGGAAAAAACATCTTCAACATGATACAGGAACAAAAGTAAGTCTAGATTTAACATAACAGCTAATTTGGCGCAGGTACCTTAGAGCTGATTTTTCAATAGTCATATAAATATTATATGAGGAATAAAATTGTTGCTGTCACTGTCTTATACAAACATTCTGTCGCGACAGCATCATAATTATTCCCCAGGTAAATTTTGTCTAACAATTGAAAATCAGCCCGTACTGGTTCGAATCTTAATCGTTGTTTTTTTCCCTGGAAATCCAAACTATATTATAAATGCGAAAGTAATTCTGTCTGTCTGTTCTTTTATTCACGCCTAAACTACTGAACCGATTTCTGTGAAATTTGGTACAGACATAGCTTGGAATTCGAGAAAGACATGAGATAGTTTTATACAAAAAATCGTCAAAAAGTCACTATTCCGCGCGAACGGAGTCGTGAGCAAAAGCTAGTATTCATATTAAATATTTTTGTATCTTTACTAAGTAATTGGAATTAGGCAATATTTCAATGAAACTAATTAGATTTCCACAATAACATAATATTTTTAAATTTAACTAAAACTGCGATCACTTTCGGCACGGGAAGATGACAACAGAACCACCGGTGGCAGAAAAACTTAACTTATACTTGAATGTTTACAAAGGCACTTACTTATTTACTTTGTTTTTATCTGTCTAATCTACTATATATGTAAAATCAATGCAAATTTTCGTTGTAACTGAACAATGCCTATACCGATATGGCTAATTTTGGTCTTAAAAATTTGTAAGTAGAAAAAATTAAAGTGTAAAATCAACATCCACGCGGGAGGAGCCGCGAGCGGCCGCTAGTACTTTATTTATTTATTCAATATTTGCCCTTTGATACACACACTAGGATTCAATACTGTGTTTTACACAACCAGACATGAAACAACAATTTTTGAATCATTCAAAGAGTTGTTCTGTGTGGCATAATCACCAAACTTGGGAGAGTTATTTATTCTTAACCACACCAACGCAAATATAATGAAACTTCCCTCTTCAGATCTCATTTACATTAATCACCACACTTGGCAGACTAACAAATCTCTAACCAGACAATTTAAAACAGGAACAAGAAAGTGGTTCGCAACGAAATGTTTGCACCCGGCCGTATGGCTTACGTGGTGGAATTGGAGGATGAGGGGGGAGCGGACAGTGACATCCCCACCACTTTGACGAGGAGTAAGGCGGATGTCCCCGCCCCGGACACCAGGAGCTCCGCCGCGGCAGCCAATGACGTCGTGTTGGATAAACTTGCCCAAATCTTCTCGTACCTAAGACATGGAAGGCATCGGAAACTTAAAAAAACCAAAGGGGTATGTATGAAAATATATAATATGACTAGCGGACCGTACCACCATCCACATACAAAATTTCAGCGAAATCGTGAGTGCCGTTTCCGAGATCACAGTCATGCTTTTTCAACCAATTAGCGCCATCTGCTGGGCTGATTTGTGAATCTAAACAATCCAGGGCGTCACTCAAGCGCATGCATGCATTTAATTCAGTTAGGTGCCTGAAGTAGGAAAATCTGTATTTCAAGCGAGAGTTAGTATAAAATAGGATAGGTCGGACAATGTGTAGATGGATTACCTGATGGTAAGCAAATGTTGTCGCATATGCACACCCCATCGCCAGAAGAGTACTGTACGTGTGTACAGCAGAATTATATACTTGTATAAAGATAATATTCTCGAATATACACAGTGGCGACGCACATA
The DNA here is from genome assembly GCA_902829305.4 of Spodoptera exigua. Taxonomy (NCBI): domain Eukaryota; kingdom Metazoa; phylum Arthropoda; class Insecta; order Lepidoptera; family Noctuidae; genus Spodoptera; species Spodoptera exigua. Next base: position 1,294,449 of record LR824623.2, read on the forward strand.
CATTGACAACAATCTTCAACAGATGGCGTAATAATTAGTGACTTTTGCACGCTAATAAACACTTTTAGCAAATCGCAACGTATAACTGTTGGGCAGTATATAGCTCGCCTCGCCTGCTCGGAGGATCCGATATCAGGGAACTTTATTATCAGTCCCCTAAACATTTTGGCTTAACCTCTCGTCTGCCGATATATGGGACAATAGAAAACACATTGTATTTCTCATAGATATCCGCTTCGGCATATCACGGGTTAAAGCTATAGTAAGTTCAGAATAATAATAATTCAGTTAGGTGCCTAAAGTAGGAAAACCTGTATTTCAAGCGAGAGTTAGTATAAAACGGGATAGGTCGGACAATGTGTAGATGGATTACCTGATGGTAAGCAAACGTTGTCGCTTATGCACACCCCCATCGCCAGAAGAGTTTGGTAAGTATGTTGCCGGCCATTTGGGGATGTGGCATTCAAGAATTGCGGATCGGGGGCGATTACTGGTGAAGTTTCCAAACCTATAATAGCTCTAGTATATTAAATAAATTTGAATATTTAATAAAAAAATAAAATCTTTTTCTAGCCAATTGCAAAGAAATAAGTTGATCCGTAAAAAAATAAAAATACAATGACGTCACAAATTGCTATTTCATACAACATTTTAAGAAAACAATAGTTTTGACATTCGTAAAAATAATATTGAATCTACCTAGTTGATAACAAACCAATGATATTGCACGATTTATCCACTTAAATATTTAACAACGCACATAAGCTGCGTGACGATCGCATATCAACTATAATACTTATGTTTGTAGACCCCGGACGTGACTTGAAACTAATCAGGTTACTCCGTCAAATATTAACGGGACGAGCTAATTAATATTAATTTTACAGGATAAGCCATCGGAAAAGGGTCGTGCAGATGATTCCATTTATGGAGAGATCGGCGAGTATAATCCTGGGGAACGACAGGAGCGGCGCGACGACAGGGCCCGTACCGGCGCCGGCGGGTACTTCGACAAGCCAGCCGATGCTGATGACAAGATGATGGATGGTGAGACCTCTGCTTAACTATGAACTTACAATAAAACTATATTTTTCATTTTAAATACCGTCGTTAACATTGCAATTAGTTCTATATCAAAAATGACAAGTTTTACACGAGGGTAAAAAAAACAAAATGTCGAATGTTCGAAATTTAAATTAAAGCGTATCTAAGTAATAAACAAAAATATGTTTTTTGTCATTTAACAAAGCGGGTAGTTTTCTACGTCAAAAATAAATTAATTATTACGTTTCAATACAATACAATAAAATATTGAATATTGAATGATACACTAACACCCGGTTTCTGAAAGGCCGATCAATGTTAAAATCAATTTAATCTCTTGTCAAGTTATGTGATTGGTTGACTGAATTATCAACAACCAATCAGATGACTCGACAAGAGATTTAACAGGAGATTAGTTAATTTTAGCGTTGACAAGGATTTCAGAAACCGGGTGTAAGTTTTAGGTATTTTGTAGCTAATTATTAAGAAATAAGTAAGCTATTTGACACGAAAATACTATGACGCCATAACTCATTTTTTTCATACTAATTTCATAGAAAAGTATCGTTTTTGACATTTGTATAAGAGTATTGAATTTGACTAGTTGGAAAGTACCGAATTGCAAGCTTAACGACTATATTACAAGCCCCGGCTTCGCATGGGTGCAATCCTAATACTAAATCTGAAGAAGAAAGAAGATGAAAAGGAAGGATTGCACAATTGCATTAAAAAAATTAAGTGAAGAATAACTGGTGTAATTAATATGTTGTATAGTATCGGATCCGGTCCGCGGTCGAGTGCCCGAGGTGTCGCGCCGGTCGGCGGCGCTCCTGTCGCGGCTGGCGGCGGAGCCCCAGGGCTACGCCGAGTGCTACCCCGGCCTCAGAGAGATGGACGACGCCATCGATGATTCAGATGATGAAGTGGATTACACAAAAATGGATGCCGGCAATAAGAAGGGACCGATTGGTAATTATATTTTTAATTTTTTATTATTTTTTTAAACTTTGCGCAACATTAGGACTTTCTTCTGTGTTGTGGGTGCGGTTACAAACATACAATATCACATACACATGACACCCAGACCCGAAACAACAATTTGTGGATCACACAAAGAGTTGTTCCGTGCGGGAATCGAACCCGCGACATGTTTCACGGCAGCCAGTTGTCCAGCCAACCGTGCAGTCAAATTATATACTTTAGTTATGTCTAATTATTATTCTGGTAGGTATATATTCATGTATAATGTCGTGGTGGCCGGAGGTTACGGCGTCCGCTTCACATGCATGAGTTGTTTGAACAATTCAATTATTATTAATGTGACTTTTTCCAAGTTATATATTATGTACTTTTCTAAGATTATTTAGACACCACACACACATGGTGGAGGTAAACATTGTGAGGAAACCTGGACTTATAATTTCTAATTATGAGTTTTAAATTGCCAGTTCTCTTTGAGCAAGCGTGGTGATTAATGCTCTAACCTTCTCCGTGTGATAAGAGGTTTCTGCTCAGCAGTGGGCACTTATCCCCTCAGCTGTGGAACGGACTCCAGGAGTCCTCTGTCAAAATGGGCGGATCTGTGTACAGCGCTCCTGGAGTCCGCTGCGACCCGTCGCTTTATTTTATCGTTTAATGACGTAAATCTGTACCTTTCCTGCTCTAACTTGCACGAAGTGTATGAAAAAGAACAAGAACTATGCATAAGTTCACATTTTAAGTCTCTAGAACGCACTTGTGACAGATACTAGACGTTTAAAAAGTAGTCTCCTAAATGAGGCGTTTTTTTAAAGCTTGTTTCTGTAAAAAAAAATTATGGCGAGTAGTGTTTATTTTTACTAATTAATGTGAAGTCACATGTATATAAGTGAAGAAAATTAAAGTTTTTAAAAATAATTGTTTATTTTTGCTATTGTAACGACTTTTGTACCAAACTGGGAAAATAGTAGCTCAACCGATTTCAAATAAGGATTAATTATACATTACAAATTGAAACTGGACCAGTACATTTTTTTATGTTAGCTTATTTCCTTACGATTCCAAATATATAAGCTTTATATAAGCTTCTATACAAAAGGTTTGAGATATTGTAATTTTAAACACACGCGCCGGTATCGCGCGGACCACCCACGAAGTGCTTACACAGATCCGCCGAATCGCGAAAAATGGCCGCCACAGCTGAGGGGATATAGGCTGATGATGACGAATAAAATGTGTGTTTTTTATGTAATAGGGCAGTAAAAGAGGAGACTGATCGCTTGATGATAAGCAATCAGCGCCGCCCTTCGAAATCTGTAATGTTTTAGGTTAAGGTTTTGAGGATTGGTGATGGAGGACGATGTGGTAACTTTACACTGGTTTTCAGTGAGGCTTTAAATATAACTCGAGTATTCGTGCTACAGCCTCGCAGAAAACCGAACGAAACAATGCTAGCGTTGTGTTCAGCAAGAATGAAGTTCCACGGCTTCATAAAAAACCGACTCGAAACAACGGTGCTTTGTGTTCCATAGGACTGAAGTTGCTGGAAGGTTCATCCCTTCTCCCCCCATCAATAATCCTCAAATCTCCAACCACACTTTTATCTCTTTGTGTTAATACGCGATGCTGATTGCTTACCATCAGATCCATCCGACCTTTCCCACAAAAAACCCCCCATGAGACAAAAGCGTAACTTAATGTCAATATATTTTTTGACTGCACGGTTGGCGCGGTGGCTGGGCAACTGGCTGCCGCGCAACGTGACGCGGGTTCGATCCCCGCACGGAACAACTCGTTGTGTGATCCACAGATTATTTTCCGGGTCTAGGTGCATGTGAAATTGTATGTTTGTAAACGCACCCACGATACAGGAGAAAATCCTAATGTGGGGCAATGTCTAATAAAAAAATATTAACCCTATCATTCATGTCGTCCAGGTCGTTGGGACTTTGATACCCAGGAAGAGTATTCAGCGTACATGAGTAGCAAGGAGGCGCTTCCGAAGGCCGCCTTCCAGTACGGAGTGAAGACACAGGACGGACGGAAGACGAGAAAGACAAAAGACAAGAGCGAAAAAGCCGAACTCGACAGGGAATGGCAACAGGTAATAATATACACATCTATACTAATATTATAAAGAGATAAAATTTGTAAGTTTGTATGTAGGGAGTAATCTTTGAAACCGCTGGTCGGATTGCCAAAATTCTTTCACTGATAGATAGCTACAATGTCTCTGAGTACTATATGTCATATGTTCAGCTCTATTTGATCGTAGCGTGATGTTTTATAGCCTAATGTCGTGGTGGCCCGTATTAATACACGCACTTTCAGTTAATGACATATATATTTATATATTTTTCTTTTCTTTTGACAAGCGTCAAACAGGTTCACAGACAAAACATAAATACTCATTTTGTTACTCAATATAACACCCCTACTTAACAAAATGTTCCTAAAATAACAATTAACAAACATTAATTAGGAACCAGACCTATCAATTCTAAAAATTTATAATGCTTTGTTGACAGTAAACCTTTCGTCAGAATATCAGCTGGCATCTCTTGAGTTGACACATATTGAACATCAATTAAATTAGATTTTATGGCATCTTTAACATAATGATAACGCACATCAATGTGCTTAGTCCTATTAAGAGACTGGTGATTTTTAGCTAGTTTCATTGCACTTTGATTGTCGCAATGTAACTTCACAATGTTCAACTTGCCTGTCAATTCATACCACAAATTTCTTAAATAAATAGCTTCTCTTGCTGCCTCAGATAATGCGACATACTCAGCTTCGGTACTCGATAAAGAGACCGTTTTCTGTTTTCTGCTCTGCCAAGATATAACAGAACCGGCCATAACAAAGCAGAAACCAGTGTATGATTTCCTGTCCAAAACATCACTCGCCCAATCAGCATCGACAAAACCTTTCAAATCTACATTATTATCTTTACAATATTTCAAACAATAATGTTTAGTTTTCTGTAAATACTTCAACACTCTTTTAGCTTGACTGTAGTGAGTTTCATTATAGCAATTATTAAATTGACTTAGATAACTTACAGTATATGCTATGTCAGGTCGAGTCAAGACAGCTAAATACATAAGACTACCTATAAGTCTTTGATAAGGAATCTCTGTTATACATTTTTCAGCCTTTTCAAGATTCATTTTACTTTCTATCGGAGTATCCATGGGTTTACAATTATACATTCCAAATTTAAGCAACAACTGTTCAATATACTGTTCTTGGTCTATTGTTACAGTACTTGACTTTCTGTCTACATTCACTCTCATGCCTAAATAGCGTTTTACACAGCCTAGATCTTTTATTCTAAACTTTGAGCTTAATGTAGCCTTCAAATTATCAGTAGCTTTTTTACAGGTCGAAAATATCAGAAAGTCATCAACATAAACAGCTACAATCATTTTTATGTTGTCACTAAATTTTGTAAATAAACATGGTTCATTAGAACTCATTTTAAAACCCAACTCACATAAACAATCTTTGACTCTCTTATACCACATTAAAGAAGATTGTTTCAAACCATATATAGCTTTCTTAAGTTTTAAAACTTTCCCTTTCTCTTTGCATTCAAAACCCACAGGAAGATACATAAAAATATTTTCATTTAAGTGACCATTAAGAAATGCCGTGGTCACATCTAAATGTGAAATATCCATATCCCACTGTACACTTAGAGCAAATAACATTCTAAGGGTTGAATGTTTCACTACAGGAGCAAATGTGTCTACATAATCAATGCCACGTTGTTGTGAGAAACCTTTAGCTACGAGTCTAGCCCTATATCTTACTTTATCATTAACATCTAATTTCTTATTGAAAACCCACTTGCATTGCACTATGTTAGTGTCACTTGGTATATCAACGAGCTCCCATGCATCGTTGTACTCGAATGACTGCAACTCTTCACGCATGGCCAGCTTCCAGTTTTCAGCTTCAGGTCCATTCAGCGCTTCTGAAAAGTCAATCTCCGCGGTTCCAGGCAAGTTACTTGAAGTACACAAGTTTGTATAACCATAGCGGTTTGGAGGTCTTCTTTCTCTCTTACTTTCAACTATTTCATCAATTCCAAGATCTTGAATCTCACCTTGTGAAATATCTGTTGATGTAACAGAATCAGTTGATGTGTCAACACAAGTCTCCTCTGGGTCCATATAAGCTGATGTGTCAGAACTTTGACTAGTCAGAGATTCATTTATGTTAATATCCCCCACTGAATCTCTGCTCTCTATGCTAGATTGTTGCATGGTTTGTGTTGTTTCAGTCTCCTCTCTTAGACTCAAGTTCTTTTCTTCACATTGTGGCCATATAGCGGTTTCTTCTGTAGTTTCTATACCTTGTTTTTCTTCCATCACTATTATATCTCTTTTCAATGTGACAACATTTCTCTTCGGATCATAGACACGATATCCCTTTACATTTTCAGACAATCCAACAAGTATGAACTGTTCTGCTTTCTTATCCCATTTCGATCTTTGTTCTTTGGGAACATGTACCATAACTGGACTTCCAAATAGACGTATGTGACTTAAGTCAGGTTTTCTTTGATGCCACATTTCATAGGGTGTTTTGTTAACTAAACTAGATGTAACAGATCTATTTTTCAGGTAAACTGCAGTATTCACAGCTTCTGCCCAAAATTTCTTATCAAGTTTTGCTTCAAATAACAAACATCGTCCCTTTTCAATCACAGTTCTGTTGGCTCTTTCACAAACACCATTCTGTTCTGGGGTATATGCAATAGTCTTTTGATGAATTATCCCTTCATTTGCCAAATAGTTGTCCATTACACGATTGCAAAATTCGCCTCCATTGTCAGTACGCAATACTTTAATCTTCTTATTCTGCTGGTTCTCTACCATAGCTTTAAATTCCTTAAATTTCTGAAAAACTTCATATTTGTGTTTGAGAAAATAAATGAATGTCATCTTGCTGTAGTCATCCACAAAGAGCAGGAAATATCGTGAACCATTTATAGACTTGGTCTCCATAGCCCCACAAACATCTGCATGGACTATTTGAAGTGTCTCCGAGCTGGTATGTTCACTATGTGCAAATGGCAGCCTTGTTTGTTTGCCTTCGCAACATGTTACACAGTTCTCCTTCTTTAAGTCACTTGGAGAAGCAAAGTTCACACCTTCTACGATGCCATTTCTCATTTTATTCAAATCGCTACTATTGATATGTGCCAAGCGCTTGTGCCATAAATCTGCACTTACCAATGCTGGTGCGGCTAACATACAATCTGTTTTTATATTTAACTTGTAAACACCATTAGTCAAATGTGCCGTGGCTACCAATTCATTCTTCATATTACGAATGTAGCAATTGTTACTCTCAAACACAACTTTGTTTCCGTTTTTGATGAGCTCACTCACTGATAACAGATTTGTTGACAATTTCGGAATACACAAGACATTCTTCACCGTAATGTTGTAGTTGCGATCTGTAGTTATTTTCACGTCCCCGGAGCAAATTACGGGTATCTTTGTACTGTCGGCTACCGTAATTTCTGTTAAATGTGGCGTAAGATTTGCGTTTTCTATCCAATTTTCATTAGATGTCATGTGCGCACTTGCACCGGAGTCTACGTACCACTCGCTCTTAATATACTTTCCATTCAGAAATACTACACTAAACGCATTCGTATCTTTATTTTTCTGCAGTAACGGACATTGATTTCTAAAATGTCCAATTTCTTTACATTTGTAACACGAAACCACTTTTTTTGACTGCTGTTTTGAAGCCATTTTTGTTGCTTGTTGTTGACAGCCACTTTTTTTTGAATTGTTCTGTGTCTTCGAGTACATTTTGTTTGCAGCGAATGCAGCGCCACCGTTTTCCAAATTCAAAGAAACTTCCAAATCAATAAGTTTTGATTTTATTGAGTCTGTAGTAATCTGTATTCCCGAATGTTCTATCGCCATGATCATTGGCGAATACTTTTCTGGCAACCCTGCTAATAATAGCGAACCAATCCATTCATCTGTTATAGCGAATCCGGTACCTTTTAATCTTTGTGCTGTCTCGACAACTTGCGTGACATAATGAGTCATAGAATCACAGCTTTCTTGCCTGATTGATATAAGATGTCGCAGCAAAGAGATTTTTCTTGAAAAACCGGAGTCGGCGAACATGTTTTTCAATTTTGTCCATAGTTCCAACGAGGTTTTTGTGTCCTTGATATGAACATACAGTCCTGAATCAATGGTTAAAATTAGCTTTGCCTTAGTCCTTTCGTCATCTGCAGACTTGATATCCGTGCTGGACACAGCTGGTTTGATGTATTGAATCATACCTTCCAGCACTAACAAGTTCTCTGCTGCGAAACTCCACTCATCATAATTTTCCCTTCCCTTCAGTTTGGGAACACTTTGTAAATAATTCATAGCCATTATTCACGAAAGTTCAGCGTTTTTCTTAAACCGTAACACAAGAATTACTTAAGAAAATCAGGATATTAGCCCATAACCTATTAATACACGCACTTTCAGTTAATGACATATATATTTATATATTTTTCTTTTCTTTTGACAAGCGTCAAACAGGTTCACAGACAAAACATAAATACTCATTTTGTTACTCAATATAAGGTTAAGGAACCCGCTTCTCATGCATGATGGCGTGGGTTCGAAACCTGCCAAGTACTAATGTGACTTTTTCCGAGTTATATGTACTTTCTTTAACCTGACTCAGATAATTTCTAATTACAAGTTTGAAATCGCCAACCCGCATTGCAAGCGTGGTGGTTAATGCTCTAACCTTCTCCGTGTGAGAAGAGGCCTGTGTTCAGCAGTGGGCACTTATAGGCTGATGATGAAGGCATGTAAAAAAAGAAAAAAAAAGTTTTTTTTGCAAATTTTTAACAATAATAAGTATGCTATTCGACGTAAAAATACTATGACATCATAATTTCGAGTTTCATACAAATTTCATAGAAAATTATCGTTTTTGACATGTAGATAAAAGTATTGAATTTGACTAGTTGAAAACTACCGTATTAAAAATAATATATGTACTCTTAAACGATTGTTACAGATTCAGAATATAATTCAGAAACGCAAGGCGCCTCAAGCTGTTGATGAACCTTCATACAAGTCAGCCAAATACTAACCTTCCAGAAAGCCCATAGGAGACATGAAAAAGTAAAAAAATACTTGAAAATAATGGTTAAAGAGACCCGACTATGGGCGAACCAGGGTTGATAAGATTATGAAGATGGAGAAAGTCAGCTTAGGATGTTGTTATTGACATCCCTACACTGCCGTTGAGGAATTTTAGGCAGTCACTTTAACAGATTGAGAACATCTAACTAACGATAAATTAAATTAAAAACGATATTTCAAACAACTGTCTTGAGACATACTAGATTTATTGAAAATAACGAACGACTGTTTTTTTTTAATGTAGTACGTCGGCAAAGGAGCTGACGGATTACTTGATGGTAAGCAATCAGCGCCGCCCATGGACACCGAGGAGTTACCAGTGCGTTGCCAACCTGTTAGGAATTAGGGTTTTGGAGATTTAGGGATTGGGGGAGGGCAAGGATTGGGCCTCTGGTAACCTCACTCACTCTAATTCCCAAAAGGTTTGTAACGAACTCGTAACTCTTCCGTTGTTGCGTGGCCATGGACGGCGCTGATTGCTTACCATCAGGTAATCCGACTGCTAGATTGCCGGCCTATCACTTGAAAAAAAACTCACGTGAATTAACTGAAAAAACCTTTACTAGTTTTAAGTCAGTTGGATGCGCGACGTGCATGCTGCTCATGAATAAGAACCCCGTTGTGCCTTGAAACTGGTAGAGTTTACCTTAGTTAATTCAAGTGATTTTGATTCACGTTATTTTTAAAACTATTTTAAACCTTATGACCTCCACGCCACTTCCCAAACAGTAGATTAAGAATGTGTCTACCACCGAATTTAAATTAGATCGGCATTTTTTCTTCTTCACACACATACACACGTAAATTATACACGTTAAGTACGTGTATAATTTACGTGTGTATGTGTGTACTTAATATTTGTATTTTTTTAAGATAATTCAAAAGAAATCAGTAACTTTTTTGACGTAAAAGAATTATGACGTCACAACGTGTGCTTTATCATACGAAATTTATACAATTTTCGATTTTGTCATTTCTCTAATAGTATGGAATTTTATTAGTTGGAAACTACTAATTCAAACTAATATTATAAGTGCGAAAGTAACTCTGTCTGTTTGTCTTTTCTTCACGCCTAAACTACTGAATCTATTTGTGTGAAATTTGGTACTGACATAGTTTGGAACTCGAGAAAGGACATAAAATAGTTTTTTTTTACCAAAAATTTGCAGGAAGTCACTATTCCACGCGAACAAAGTCGCGGGCAAAAGCTAGTACCTAATAATATATTTTCTGTGACTGTAGCGTGGCGGTCGATAGGTTTGACCTTGAATTAATTAGGTATTGATAGTTTAATATTAAGTCAAATATTGTAAATATACAATAAATATATGAAGAGTGATGTCACCAATAAGGCCTTTTCATTTTGTATCCATACTAGAGCACAGATTACTGAATAGTTACTACGTAAACTAGAGATACGCGCGGTTGCATTCGCTGCTAAACTTAAATTTGACGGAGCGTAACCTTTGATACAAACTAACATTATAAATGCGAAAGTAACTGTCTGTCTTTTCTTCACGCCTAAACCAACTAACCTATTTGTGTGAAATTTGTGTTTTTGGAACTCGAGAAAGGACAAAGGATAGTTTTTATACAAAAAATTTGTCGGAAGTCACTATTCCACGCGAACGGAGTCGCGGGCAAATATAAAGGATTGTTCAATCCGACCCAGTAATTTTAGAGATAAGTGAGCACAGAAAACATTAGTTCTGGAGATTAGCGTGTTCAGAAAATCCTACCTTTATATAAGTACCTAGTTAAGAAGGGATTTGCCCTCCACTTCGTAAGCTTACAATCATCATTCCTCAATCGTAATACGTCCATTCTTTTAAGAGGAGCTTGACTGCACGGTTGGCGGTGTCTGGGCAACTGGATGCCGCTCAACGTGTCGTGCATTCGATCCCCGTACGAGTACGGAACAACTCTTTGTGTAATCAGCAAATTGTTGTTCCGAGTCTGGGTGTGGAGTGTATGTGAAATTGTAGTGTGAGGATTTCTTTTTTTTTAAAGTTTGCCGTTTTCCCCGTGTAGCTACGGAGTTGGCGATCGCAGTTGTCCCTACTACTTAGTCCGGCCCTTTGAAACACAGTAAACTATTGTAAGTACATCGATATTTAAGACCCTGAAAATTGTACTTATAGGTATATACTTATACATATACTACATCTGGATTTCACGTCGGTTTTCTGTTAGGCCATACTTCTATACTACTACTACACTTAAAGCAAAACGTTGCATAGCTGGGGACATTGGCAGATGGAAGATTTATAAGTTCTTGAAAATGGATCTAACTATTATGATTGACTTAAAATTCTAATCTACTTACAAGTTTCGGGCGTATGACAGTGGAACAACAATTATTTGATATGTGGATTTGCCATCGGGAGTCGATTCCGAGACTCCTTGCGTAGTCGACAGTCCAGGCACTGTGCTACTAGTGGCACCTGCGCCTGCGCAATGTTTACATTGTAATCGATAAGTTTCTGCAACCGACTTAAATAATAGATAAATAAATAGCAGATAAGTATTTTATGATAGTTGGCAAAATGCCAGTGCTTAGTAATATTTTATTTATAACTAGCGGCCCGCCCCCGCTTCGCACGGGTCCAATTATCTCGCTATCAAAGGGTCACTTTTTCCTAATCTTCCCCTCTACTTTTCTAATATTTTCTTTGATAAGAACCTTCTCCTGACAATAACAAAAAAAGAATTAGCAAAATTGGTCCAGGCGTTGTTGAGTTATGCGCTTACCAACACATTTTGCGATCCATTTTTATATATCGTCGATTCGACCAACTATGGAAAGGCTTTTGTTTTTTTTATTTCTAACTAGCTTACTGGCTTAGGTACCTATATTCATTGATTATCGCTATCGTGCGGAAATACCTATGTATATTCTTTCACGACGAAAATAAAAGTAGCCTAAGCTACTTTTACTATTGTAACATCAGCCAATCAGACCCATAAAAGTCTACATAGTCAAAAGCAAATAAACATAAATACATTACAAACAGACCTTTTTGGCATGGGCACATGAATAATATTATTATTTTAACGTTTTATTTTCTTTCTTTTTTTTTTGATACTTTATACCTGTTTTTGTTGTATTTTTCTCGTTTTGTTTATTATATTATTGTTGTATTGTGTTCTTATTATGTATTTTTTATACATATATGTACTTGTATTTGTGTCTATTTGTCGAATAAATGTGTTTTATTTCTTTCTTTCTTTCAGACACTAGTTTTATTTATATATCGTTAATAGAAGTAAAATAGGTAGATAGATTTAGATATGTATCTAGTATCATGTATCCAATCATCATCATCATCATCATCAGCAGCCTGTTGTCGTCCACTGCTTGACATAGGCCTCCCCAATTGCACGCCACTGAGCTCGATGTTCAGCTCTTCTCATCCAACCACTGCCAGTCACCCTGCGGATGTCGTCAGTCCACCTAGCTGGAAGGCGCCCTACACTACGTTTGCCTAGACGTGGTCTCCACTCTAGAACACTGTATCCAATGAATGTATCGAACTTTTCTTTAATAAGACCCTTGTTCTTACAATAAATAAATAACAAAATTAAAGATTGATCCATTTCGATAGTTATGTGCTTACAAATATTTGATGACCTTTTTTTGACAATCATTAATTGATTGCTCCCGCCCAGGGTGGAGCGAGATTAAGTGTCTGACTCTTACTGACTAGAAACCATCCCAGTACGGGCCACTGACACCCCAGCCGAAAATATTATATATGGCACCCACTTGAGGGAAGCAGTATATATATATTAGTATCGTATTAGTTATTTGCTGGTCGTATTGATATCGTTAGAGTAACTTTTTGACCACAAGCCCTGAGAGCGTAGGGCACAGTTCTGAGGGCTTGCCAGGAGAGGCAAGAGACTCCAACTTCAGACCTGCCCCCCCAGTTTTTTTTATGTACCTACCTATAAACTTAGCTCACAAGCTTAATTACACGCCTATCTTGCTGTTATGTTATTTCGGTGCATTCATTGCACAGTTTAGACTATTGTTTAGGCGTAAGTTCATACATTAATACCTACATATATTGCAAGTAAAAAAAAAGTAAAAAAAAAACATCTTTTTATCTATTTATTTTTTACTAGCTTCTCTCGCGCGGTTTCACCTGCTGCTCAGCTCGTTTTTGATCGTAGCGTGATGTTTTACAGCCTATAGCAGTCAGGAACTTTGTAGCTATCTATCAGTGAAAGAATTTTGGCATTCCGACCAGCGGTTCCAAAGATTACCCCCTACATACAAACTTACAAATTTTACCTCTTTATAATATTATAGTAAGTATAGATTAGATTTTTTAGGTATTTCTAAAAGGCTGTGATAGAAATATTCTCAATAAATAGGTACAGCATCATGCAAAATGTTTTTTAATTTAAGTGTGGGAGAGCCATGCTTCGGCACGAATAGGTCGGCTCGACCGGAGTGATACCACGGCCTCACAGAAGACCGACGTGAAACAATCACAGCGTTGTGTTTCGCCGTGTGAGTGAGGTTACCGGAGGCCCAATCCTTCCCCGCCCCCAATCCCTCCTCAATCCCTAAATCTCCAAATCCCTAATCCCTAAAAGGTCGGCAACGCACTCGTAACTCCTTTGTTGCGGGTGTCCATGGGCGGCGCTGATTGCTTACCATCAGGTAATCCGTTTGTTCGTTTGCCGACCAATTACATAAAAAAAATGTGGGTATTCAGGCTAGTTGAGTTAGCAAGGTAAATGTTCCCTTGGAGTTCCGGGTGTAAGCGCAATGATGTACAGGGGGTTAACCATTGACATTCAAAATAAGACTGTTTTAATCTTACTTCAGTGTGGGTAAGAGACAGAGCTAGACTACTTGTATAGCTCTTTCTCTTACCCACACCTTGGCCTCGCTCGGAGCAGGAGCAGGAGCAGGGTGGTTTTTATTCAGTAGGTAAGAGTTACTGAGTACTGACTACTTAGAGTTTGACACTCCCTCTCGACCTATCAAGGGCGCGAAAATCAATTAAATGATTTCACTACCTCAAGAAGTCGGTTAAAAAGGACTGCAGGCTTTACTATGTAACTTTTTTTTGTATGTTATGCAAACGTATTTAATTAATTTTAATATTTAATTCATTTCGGTGTGGAAGTCGAAGAATTTAATTACCAACATGAATTATTAATTGTTGATCGAATACGAAAATAGAAGTATTGTATTTACGTGTATATTACATAAATATGTGGGTCCAATAATATGCATACACCTATAAAATATTTCTATTATTATAAAAATGAAGACAGAAACGAAACAATGACCCAATTATTGCGCAGGCGCAGTGGGAAACTGCAACTTGTTTGTTATTCACAACAAACGGAGGGGCGCAGTGTCCGCTGGGAAATATCTAAATATCACTCGACCTTCAGATTTCACTGCAACAGGAGCACAGGCTGGCATTCCGTCACGTCGCTGTGTGATGACGTGGAGAGAAACGCGGCCAAATTCGCGACGATTCGTTTGACACAATGCCGGTTCATCGGCACTCATGTATACTTACAGTACCCGTCCGCGGAGCCGTCTTCGCAGGTGCGTGCGCGCAGGTACACCCCCCCACACGCCGCGCCCCCTCCCGCCCCGCGCCCCCGCGCCCGCCATCTTGAATTCCGTTCACTCAGACCCGCGCGCGCCTCGCGGCCAGCACGTACTCCTCCGCGTCCGACCGCTCCGCGACATATTTGTGTTTCCAAGTGATTCAGTGTCATGTTGTGATAGTGCAGTGACGAAATGGAGTCGACGCCGATATGTCGGTGCCGTGTGCTCTACCTCGGCTCCGCGGTGCCGCAGCAGAGCAAGGATGGACTGCAAGGCATCCAGGAACCGCTGCGCGAGTTGTATCCGGAAAAGGGAGCGACGAGCGGCGGCATCGACTCGTGGCTCTCGGTGTGGTCCAATGGAATCCTGCTTGAGAACATTGACGAGAGCGGCTCGAGAGTGGCGCGCTTCTTCCCGATATCGAGCCTGCACTACTGCGCCGCGGTGCGCAGGGTGACGGTCGAGGGTGCGCCTCGGTTCCTGCCCCTCGACTCACCGTTTGCTCGCGCACCAGCGCCGCGACGGCCGCCCCTGTTCGCGGCGGTGCTCCGACGCACGCAGGGTATCAAGGTGCTGGAGTGCCACGCGTTCATCTGCCGACGCGAGGCAGCCGCCAACGCACTAGTGCGCTGTTGTTTCCATGCATATGCTGACAGCTCGTACGCTAAGCGACTGGAGGCCGAGCGCGCTCCCTCACACCTGCCTGCCGACCAGGATGAGGAACTGGAAGTCTATGACGGAGATGAGAACCACAAGGTGTGGGTAGGAGAGACAGAACGCGACGACGCCAGTGACGACATCCCTCACCCAGCGCGCGCGCCTCGTCCGCGGCAAATAACACGACCAGCGTCAGTTCCGCCACCACCGCCGCCTCCTGAAGAGCCCAAAAAGAAGACTGCTACTGCAAAAAAGACAAAAAAGAAATCTTCAGCGTCAGCTGATGAGCTGTACGCGGGCCCCGCGCCTATGATGAACGGGCGATCACTGGGGCGCGCGCCGCCGGCCTGGGCCGCTGCCCACCCCATGGTGCTGGTGGCGCACCCTGCTGCCACCCTGCCGCACGCGCGGCCTGCCACACTTGGCCACCGGGGGCGAGTGCCCGCAGCACTGGCTGCAGGACCGTTCCCTCCCGGACCCCCAGGTCCGCCAGGGCCCGGTAGGGGTCGGCTACAGTACGCCACAGTGGACCCGAGGCGCTCGAAGCCCCCTCCACCTACTGCCATGAAGGCAGCGCAGAGTATGACAGGGCTGGAGGCGGTGGAGGACGCTGGCGGCATCTACAGGAAGAAGGGGCACCTGAACGAGCGTGCCTTCTCGTACAGCATCCGACAGGAGCACCGCAGCAGGTCGCACGGCTCTCTCGCCAACCTGAAGTTTGCAGCTCCACCCGAGGTACGTGTCAACTTACATAATGTATTTATTGGCATCTTTCGAATAGTTTCTCGTCCCAGGCGTGTAACCCGCCGGACGGAAGGCGTATAGCACAGCCTCTCTTAAAAGGGTGTTAATCCGAGCGAGGCAAAGAAGGTACATAAAAGTCCGCATTCCGCGACAACCGGTACGAGCTGCAGCCGGGATTCGAACCCTGCTGTTACTTATAATTTCCGGCATCTTCTCCACCATTCTTATGGGCAAACCTGCTTTTAGGTATTCGTAAAGTGGTAGGGTCAGATAATACACGGAGTCTGTGGCTTTCTCCGTATAATTAAGTGGGTTGCCAACAAAGGGTCGCGTTACGTCATCGCTGTGTGCTGTATATACACACACACACATATATATATACTGTGTGAACATATAATTATCGTGTCAAGAGCGGTGCCTTGCAAAATCGTTTTTGTTGCGAATTCTTGTACACGTGAATATTTATATCTGACTTAAAGAATTTATGAAGAATGATATTATATTTCCATTTTTATTTATAATTTAACCAAAGTTCTAATTCTTATAAAGAAAATTAAACATAACATTTTTATAAAATCAAATACGAATAGTACCTATACCAGACGTAACGAATATTTGAAATTACTAAACATATAAAAGCCAGCTTGGATTTGATTGAGAATTCTTTACAGTCATTACAGGTAGTTAACTCAAGGTGTCTTTAAATGACCTTCGATATCTATGTTATTTATACAAACAGTAGACTTTTTATTGATGTTTGTAATTTTAAAAACAAAGTACTCGTAATCATTAGTTTCTGTAAAACTTGTACCTACTTATTTAGGTTTAAACTATTGTAGTCAAGTCAAGTTTCGTATTTTGAATCTTATTTTCACCTACCTACAATTTGAAATACAAAAACTGAATCAATGGTAAAAACTTAGACTATAGAAAATCCTAGTTTTTCGTAATAAGGCCGAATAAGTTGGTGTTAAATATTTTTAGTTAGTCGTGGCCCGGAGATTAGGGAGCCCGCTTCTCATGCATGAGTGAGGGTTTGAAACCTGGCAAGTACCAATGTGACTTTTTCCGAGTTATATGTATATGTACTTTCTATGAATATTTAGACACCACTGACATACGGTGAAGGTAAACATCGTGAGGAAACCTGGACTTATAATTTCTAATTTTAAGTTTGAAATCGCCAACCCGCATTGAGCAAGCGTGGAGATTTATGCTCAAACCTTCTCCGTGTGAGAAAGAGGCCTTTGCTCAGCATTGGGCACTTATGGGCTGATGATGATGAATCAATGACTATTAATTATTGTAGGGCCGTTCTTTCATGAGAAACTTCTCCTGAGAATAACAAACACAGGTCAGGTATTGTTGAGTTATGTGCTTACCCACATTATGATATTCATTTTAATACAGCTATGCTTATGTAGAAAAAAAAAAACATTTTAAAACTCGAATCACATCTCCACATTGTTTTTAAATCATTTATTAAACTGGCTTTGTCTCTTCGAGTGTATTTATATACACAAATATGTATACATTAATTGTTATTAATTGATATCAAAATAAGGTATGTAACGCCATCTAGTTAGAAATGTGTAAAGTACTCATTATTCACTCACTCATTTATTCATTCTTTCAAGACCTGTCTATGATTAAATAAAAGTCAGTCGTATGTAGAACTTCAACTCGTGTTTTATTAGAGGTTATGGGCTAAAGAAATTCACGACTCTTAACAAGTAAAATAGTTGTTGTTCGTGTTAATTAGTGCTAAATAAAGACTAAAAATGAGTTCGCAATATATTGCAAATGTGCCGAAGCTGAAAGGACGCGAAAATTTCGACGATTGGGCTTTCGCGGTCGAGAATTTACTGGTTCTGGAGGGTGCAGATATTTACTTGAAGCAAGAAGGCACCGAAGCAGTATCGACATCAGCAGACGCAAAAGCACGAGCCAAATTGATTTTGACTATAGATTCATCTTTATTTGTGCACATTAAGGAAACAAAGACCACGAAAGAATTGTGGACCAAGCTCAGAATACAGAACAAACCAGAAGGCGTTATCGCGCTTAAAACAGAAGCAACTAAAACCACTCTTTACTATAGTAGTATGAAATTTCTACGATTAGTCAATTTTGGCACGTGGCATGTCGTGACGTATTTACGAGTATCAATTTTAATTTCATTATGCCGTCTTGTGTTATTACTACGAGTAAAAATGCGGCTGGAAATACGAAAAAAGTGGATAAGATTACATTTCATCTGCAAGCATCGCCTGCAATAGTATATTTAATTAATTATTGAATTTTTTTTATCGATTTATTTTTCTATGAAAATGATGCGGCCATTTTGTGAGTGTTGTCATTTTTGGTGAAAATTTTACCCACTTATTTATTTTTTGTGGGTTCTATCTGTCCATTATCTAACAAAAAAAATTAAAATCATACAAAAGGCACGGCTAGATTCATTTTGGAAACCATCTAGCCAGAGCATAGTTTGCTCAATTTACTTTGAAGAGATATATGTATTTATGACAAAGGTGGTTTGAACAGCATTTCCTACTAAGATATATCTATAGGTATACTAATTATAATGCTGAAGAGTTTGTTTGCTTGAATTCGCTAATCTCAGGAACTAGTTAAGTAAAGTAAGTAGACTTCTAATCTTTAGTTCCGAGTCTAAAGACAATACATATTATAAAAAACTAAACCAGCAAAAGCTAAACCTTCGCACTTATTGAAGCTTTGTTTTATTTGTTGTGTATAGTAGGTGTAACTAAAATTAACATTAACATTTATAGTAAGTTTACGTATTTTTGTTGGGTTTACCCAACAAAATATATCTTACCCTCCTGTTGTAAAATTACCCCAAACCAAGGGAATTGTTCCACTGTCGGCAACACTACGAGGGTGGGAAGTGCGGCTGGCGGGGGGATTGACGTATTGTTTTTGGACACATTTGACGACATGTAATTATGAGTGAACGCGGCTTCTGGTTTGTTCTGTATTCTGAGGGACCAAGCTGCGGTCATTATTCGACGATTCAGGATTTTCAAGGAGAATTACTTTGTTGCGTCATCTAATATCTATAAGATTAGAAAACTGTGAAAACATGACGAGTTATGTGACACAAATAACTGAAACATCTCAACGTTTAAGTGGAACGGGGTTTAAGATCAATGATGAATGGGTAGGTTCATTATTATTGGCTGGATTACCCGAAAGATACATGCCAATGATAATGGCCATAGAACATTCCGGAATTCCAATCACTGCAGATTCAATCAAAACAAAATTGATCGATATGGAATCGACTGATTTGGGAGAAATGGAACGTCATTCAGCACTAGCAGCAAAAAGCTGGCATAAAAAGAAACCCCGCAATGGCAACACTAACAATCAAACGTCAAAGTCGAGTAACACGAATCAATCAACAACAAAGAAAATAATTACCTGTTATGAATGCAAGGAATCAGGACATTATAGAAGTCAGTGTCCACTTTTGAACGAGAAAAAGAATAACAAGAAGCAAAGCAACGCTTTTAATGTTGTATTTCTCAGCGGCGAGTTCAGTAAAAGTGATTTCTATATCGATTCAGGCGCAAGCACACATATGACAGCGAACGAAAGTTGGTTAAAAAACCCAGATTATTCTTCAAGTTTACCAGAAATAATCATTGCAAATAAAACAAAAGTTCCCGTTTTGTGTTCTGGCGAAATAGACATAACAACAAGTTACAATTATAATATAACAATAAAGAATGCATTATGTATTCCGAGTCTGACCACTAATCTATTATCAGTGAGTGAACTAATAAAGAATGGTAACAGTGTTGTTTTCGAACCAGAAAGATGCATAATAAGGAACAAAGATGGTGATTTAGTTGCAGATGCGAATCTTGTTGATGGTGTTTACAAAGTTAACCTAGAAACTAAGAAATGTTTATTGACATCCAGTACAGTAAATGGGGAGATATGGCACAAAAGGCTGGGACATATTAATAGCTGTGACATGAATAAGATGAAGCGTGGTGGAATGGTTGATGGAATGGAGTATCCAGACACATTCACAACAAGCAAATCAAGTTGCAAAGTATGTTGTGAAGGAAAACAATCAAGATTACCATTTTCTGCAGGCTCACGATCATCAGATGTACTTGAAATAATTCATTCGGATATATGTGGCCCCATGGAAAGTAAGTCAATAGGTGGAGCAAGATACTTTCTGTTATTCATTGATGACTATAGCAGAATGACTCACATTTACTTTCTGAAGAACAAAAGTGAAGTTTTAAAACACTTCAAAGAATATAAGGCAATGGTGGAGAATTCACAAAACAAAAATATCAAAATACTAAGAACCGATAATGGCTGTGAATACTGCAGCAATGAATTTGAAAATTATTTAAAACAAGAAGGTGTAATCCATCAGAAAACAAACCCATATACACCGGAACAGAATGGTCTCAGTGAACGGTCAAACCGTACTATTGTGGAGAGAGCGAGGTGCATGCTTTTCGAAGCTGGTCTAGATAAAAAGTTCTGGGCAGAAGCTGCAAACACTGCTGTCTATTTAAAAAACAGATCAGTAGCTTCGGGCATTGAAAAGACTCCATATGAAGTTTGGACCGGGAAAAAGCCAAATTTACAACACATTCGTATATTTGGGAGTACAGTGATGGCGCATGTACCCAAAGGAAAAAGGAATAAATGGGACAGAAAATCGAAAGAGCATATACTAGTTGGTTACTCTGAGAATGTAAAGGGTTACAGGATCTATGATCCAGAGAAGAACACAGTTACAACCAGTAGAGATGTTGTGATTCAAGAAAAGGCGAAGCCAGAAGATACTGTACCTATCTACGTAGAAAACACAGATTCAGTGGGGGAATCGGTATTGGAATCTGTGAAGTTAGAGTGTGATCAATCTAGTTCAAGTGAGTCAGAATATATGGATATAGAGACATCTAAGACAGAAGACTTGAAGACTGAATATGTATCACATGATCCAGAGACCTCCGATACAAATCAAAGTAGAAATGAAATGCCTAATTCACAATCTAACACAAGAGAGAAGAGTAAAAGAAAGATTCCTGAAAGATATGGCTATGCAAATGCTTGTACCATGTCCATAGGAGAAGATGAGTTGACTTTTTCAGAGGCTATCAGTGGTCCTGAGAAACAACAGTGGTTGCAGGCGATAACCGAGGAACTGCAGTCATTTGAGGACAACCAAGTGTGGGAGGTTGTCGATGCTCCAAATAATGGAAGTGTAGTGCAGTGCAAGTGGGTCTTAAAAAAGAAATTCGATAGTGACAATAAAGTAAGATATCGTGCCAGACTTGTAGCTAAAGGCTTCACACAGAAGGCAGGTGTAGACTACAAGGAGACATTCTCACCAGTAATTAGACATTCCACTTTAAGGCTTTTATTAGCATTAAGTGTACAATTAAATATGGATATTACACACTTAGACGTTACCACAGCATTCCTTAATGGTTTTCTGAATGAAAATATATTTATGTGTTTACCTGAAGGGTTCCCAATTGAAAAGGGTTCAAATAAAGTACTTAAATTAAATAGGGCAGTTTATGGGTTAAAACAATCGTCCTTGGCCTGGTATCAAAGGGTAGAAAAAACTTTATGTAATTGTGGATATGTCAAAAGTAAACATGAACCCTGTGTTTTCATTAAAGGTCATAGTAATGATAACAAAACTATTGTTGGGCTTTATGTTGATGATTTTTTAATTTTTTCGAATAATAAGTCTGAAACTGATAATTTGATAACAACTTTAAGCAAAAAATTTAAAATTAAAAATCTAGGTCAGGTAAAGCAATACTTAGGGATGAGAATTGATATAGATAAAGAAGCAAATGTGATTACAGTAGATCAGGAGAATTACATTGAACAACTTCTTAAAAAGTTTAATATGTATGATTGTAACACAGCCGATACTCCAATTGAATGTAAATTGAATGAAAAAAAATCTGATATTTTAGAATCTCATTTGCCGTACCAAAGATTAATAGGTAGTCTAATGTATTTAGCCGTACTGACTCGACCAGATATTTCATATTCTGTGAGTTACTTAAGTCAGTTTAATAATGCTTATTCTCATATTCATTGGAATTATGCTAAGAGAATATTAAAATATCTGTTAAAAACCAAAGATTATTGTTTAAAATACTCCAAAGAAATGGCAGAAATCCAAGGTTTTGTAGACGCTGATTGGGCCAGTGATGCTATTGACAGGCGATCATACACTGGATTTTGCTTTGTTAAAAGTGGATCTGCCATATCTTGGGAAAGTAAGAAGCAGAGAACAGTAGCATTAAGCAGTTGTGAAGCTGAGTACATGGCTTTATCTGAAGCTTGCAGAGAAGCCATCTACTTGCAGAATTTAGAGTTAGAGATAACAGGAAATTGTAATAAGATAGTGCTGTACAATGATAATCAGAGTGCTTTAAAACTGGCAAACAACCAGCAGTCACACAAACGTTCAAAACACATTGATGTCAGATACAATTTTATTAGGGATGTAATTTGTAACAACCAAGTAGTAACAAAACATTTGCCAACTACCAGTATGCCTGCTGATTTGTTGACTAAGGGACTGCCAGAAGTAAAACATTATAAATTTATGAAAATGCTTGGAATTGTTCATAAGTAAGTTTTTTGTGAGTGATGATTTTATTTTTAATTTTGATATAGTGGGGGTGTTATTAATTGATATCAAAATAAGGTATGTAACGCCATCTAGTTAGAAATGTGTAAAGTACTCATTATTCACTCACTCATTTATTCATTCTTTCAAGACCTGTCTATGATTAAATAAAAGTCAGTCGTATGTAGAACTTCAACTCGTGTTTTATTAGATTAATAATAAGACACCGGCATTAATGAAATACATATTCCGTAACATCTGACTTTATTTCTGAATCGCCTGCATCATCTGTTTTTACAACTATGACGTCACATAGCGGTCAAAAGCAACACACATTTTGTTTTTTTTTAACTCAATACTAGCTGTTTAGCTGTTACTCGCGACTTACATTACTTTCAATGGCGAGTTTATTCATATATATTTGATCATCATCATCATCATCATCATCAGCCTATAAGTGCCCACTGCTGAAAAACGCCTTTTTTCACACGCAGAAGGTTTGAATATTAATCATCACGCTTATTCAGGGCGAATTGGTTATCTCAAACTTGGAATTAGAAATAATAAGTCCGGGTTTCCTGTCGATGTTTTCCTTTACCGTATATAGGGTCTAAATAATCTTAAGAAATACATATTACTGGAAAATATAACGTCACATTGGTAGTTGCGAGGTATCGAATCTGAATCCTCAGGCTTAATGTTAATTAATTAATAACATCAATATCCCATGATAGTCAACTGTTGGTCTGTGATCCCGTTCTTAAGATGATTTGCAATAATCACTATTGTTAAAAAGGTTAAGTTTTATCGAAGAGCAGTTTTTTCAGGGCCGAAAATCATTTTAGTTTCTATTGGTATGGCATAAGATATATTTTTTAATTGACGCTTAAACCCTAAGGTAAACTTTGCCAGACCGATTGAAACCCATAATGTTTTGTATACACACACACATTCAAACACCAACATTGTATGGGTTCTTGCACAATGGATGTTTGAAATAATTGCAAGTCAAAGGTCGATACGTCACGCGATATTTGGAAACACATATACATTATATTGTTATATGATATCTTGTGTAATATTCTCTAAAATAACGCTACTCGTACAAATCCGTATTGTCAACCTCAGTTTGTCAACATTTCATTATCAACTGTATTATAAAACGGTAAGGTGGAAAATCTGTTAATCATTTCTATCTATTTGAGGATAGCTGGCGATACATCAGCCTGTGACTATGTCATTGCGAATTCCATTATTTAAAACTACACCTTTTGCATTGATTAGCGTCTCGGAAACCGGGGGTTAGGATTGCAATCAGTTGGAGTTACTGGTGCACCCACAATAATTTATCATGGCCCGGCTTGGAACAGGAGAAGGGTATTAGTTAGTAAGGGCCTGATGCTCCCTCTGGGACAACGAGTAGAATAAGGATTATTTTCATTTTATAAATAAACAAAAACGTTTCAAAACTAGACAGGCAACTGACTCGTTTCTATACACTTTATTTTCAACGAAATAGTGTATAATGATGCCATGTTTCCATTGAGTTTAAAATCCTAATTTTTTTTTTAATTGATTGTATAAAAATAAAGAATTTATTGTATTGAAACATCGACATGATTACATTTATATTTAAGTAAGTGATGTACTCAAAGGAAATACCTGAACTCTAGTGCCAATAAGTTGTGATTACAAAAGATAATTGGGATTCTTAGTGACATGAATGAATATGCCGCGCCCCATCGCGTTCACCCGTGAAGATCGGTCGTGCAGTAGTTGCGACTCGCGACTCGCGTGTCGCAACGCCCCATGCCGTAACACCGATTAGTTGTCGCTCGTCAAACCAGTTGCGACTTGTCGCTAACGCAACTGTAGTTTATTGAACTATGTGACTTTAGGGATGAAGGTAGATGGAAAATGATTTTTATATTGAACAGATGAAGGTTGAATTTCCATAAATATTAATGTTAGATACTGCTATAATTAGGTGCTGAATACAACATTTTATATTTGTTTTTTTTTGCAATAAAAAAGTACTCATGGTAGACCTTACTGAGTAGTAAGTAGAAATAAAAGTACCGAGTTTTTTTATGGTATAAATCGGCAAACGAGCACACAGATTACCTGATGGTAAGCAATCGGCGCCGCCTATGGACACCCGCAACATGAAAGGAGTTACGAGTGCGTTGCCGGCCTTTTGGGGGTAGGGGTAGCGGATATAAGGACCGGGAAGGGATAGGGAAGGTCGGTAACCTCACACAGCGAAACACAACGCTGTGGTTGTTTCACGCCGGTATTCTGTGAGGCCGTGGTATCGATCCGGTCGAGCCGACCCATTTGTGCCGAAGCTTGGCTCTCCCACATTTAACATTTCTCCCGTTTACCGAGTGGTTACAAACACGGTGACGCAAGAGCACCGATGGAGTTTCTGCTCGTTCTTCTCCATTCAAAATTACTTTGAAACGAGCACCTAGCTAACTCCTCCGTCGTTGCGGGTGTCTATCGGCGACGCTGATTGCTTACCATCAGGTAATACGTATGCTTGTTTGCATAAAAAACGTGATACGGGGCACTGTTTTGGTAACAAACAATCTATATAATCACCAGTTGCTGTGATAAACAAACTTAGGAGGAGATAAGGAGACGCGTTTGACAACAAAACAATATGGCCGACCATCTCATTCGCAAATGTCTTATAAAAAAACGTTACCTGCCAACAGGTAGGTCGCCATTTGTATACAAGTAAACTTTGGTAAAATGTATCATTGCATTATCATTGGCTTTTAAGTTTGATTTTATAGTCGAGTAGGGTTTTTCTATTGTAGTAATTCTCAGTACTGGTATGGGAATAGCAAAAACTGACTCAAATATTGCGCGAGATAGGACTAGTGAAACAGGATAAAAAACATTTTTGTTTTAGAAATCCAGCTTACTCACTCTTCGGAAATAAAAATGATAAAATGTCTTTAATAAAAAATGTAAACCAACACAATTTTCTATAGATAACATTTTACATAATTACATTATAAATAACGTTCACTTTTCTCTTTTGAAAATTTAGTTTCAGTTGGTTGGTTGCAACTGGGTATTTTTATTTATTTGCTAATGTAAATAGCAGTGTTTGTTATTAAAGTGCGATTATAAAGTCTATAAACATTTTTCTAGTTTTTCGCTTATTTGTTATAAAATATCATGTCAGTTTAACCTTATCCTGAGAAAACTGTATACAAAGGTATTTAGCAATATTAGTCAAGCTATTTCATAGATAAGAGCTTTCATAGCACCAAATATATTAATTTTGATTTTTATGCTTAATCAGCACATTTTGTGTGCTCGCGTTGATGTCTTTTGTATAGGAATTTTGGCGATACTAATTTGAAACAAAATTGTAATTTCATTGTGATTCATCGGACATAGAAGTGGTTTCAAACTTTTACTTTTCGTACAACAATATTTTACACTAGTAGGATTATTTTATTGTATGTTCTATGTACCGATGGAATCCGTTTTAGTTTGAAAGAATTTTGTAGAAGTTACATAAAAAAAACTCTATAAACTTATAAAGAATTATAAAATAACTCAATCAACTAACTTAATACCGCACAGTTACACTGCACTACTTTACTTAAAGGCCACGGTTTACCGTGGGACATCTATTGTCAACTTTACCACGATAACAATGCAACAAAAACTAGCCAAAACTAACTTTATGTCAAGTACATAAGAGTTATGTGAAGTGTTCGTGTAAGGTTGTTTGTCGTATCCCACGGTCGATGGTCGGGCGGTCAATGGTCGTTGTCTGAGTTTTTTACTGAAGGAACTTGATTGAGGGGGTTCATACATAGAGGAGGTTGTTATTGACAGGAATTAATTAATTGCAAGTATGGATGTGCTGGGTTGGCGTCCGGTAAAAGTTGTGCTTTTAGTAATAGTAAATTTCACTCATCGTTAATGGTTCGTCAATTAATATTAAGTCGAAATAATTTAATTTGACAACATTATCAGATTTTTTGTTTTACTAATTGGAATTACATATTTAAAAGCCAAAATCTGTTGATTAGTTTTAAAGATTCAAGCGTACATAGGGATATAGGGACAGAGAAAGCAACTTTGTTTTATACTGTGTAGTGATGTACAAATGATAATTATCTACTTTATAAACTGAGACAGATTTTTAATTTTGCAATAGACATATAGTTCTTTTTAAAGTTAGTCCTACTGTTAGGTTTTCAGCTGTGTCGTGGGTGCATTTACAAACATACACTTTCGCATACACACATTACGCCAAGACTCGGAACAACAGTTTGTGGATCACATAAAGAGTTGTTCTGTGCAAGGATAGACCTAATAATACCTAACACGAGGCACGACAGCTGGTTACAACTTCGTCAACCACGCAGTCAAAATATTGTCTTAGCTAACTTATTAAAACTTTTTTCCAAATTATTCCATATTGCCTATTTTTTATCGACCTG
This sequence comes from Spodoptera exigua, assembly GCA_902829305.4. Classification (NCBI taxonomy): domain Eukaryota; kingdom Metazoa; phylum Arthropoda; class Insecta; order Lepidoptera; family Noctuidae; genus Spodoptera; species Spodoptera exigua. The sequence goes on from LR824623.2 coordinate 1,321,788, forward strand.
CCCATCCCTAGTGACGAGTTCTGATTCCCAGCAATAAACTGGATCTAACTAGCCTGTCCTGGCCTGGTCTGTAATATAAGTTATACATCATGAATTAATTGAATGCAAAACTGTTGGAGTAATATACAGTATAGGGTTTATGGGGGTGAAAGAAGGTTGCGTAACTGATAATTCATAAGTACTTGTAGTGCTATCGATTTCCAAGAAATTTGTTAAGGAATGCTTTTTTATGCAGACGCTTCTTTATGATTAGGGAAAATCATCAAATGATTTCTCTCACCCTAGTTTCGGCGAGAAGGAGAGTCAGACTCTTACTGACTAAAAACCACCTCATTCTTTCTCCTGCTCCAGGCAAGGTAAAGGTAGCGGGTACATTATTTATTGCTCTTGCACCCACAACCTCGGTTTATGATGTTCCTAAAGTGTCTCCTAAAGTGTCACTCCAATTCTCCATTAGATATTCATCTCCATCAAATAAATTTATTTCCTAATGAGGAGGTTGTTACGTGATAGGATGGCAAATGATCAGATGGATTACCTGATGAAACCAGAGTTACAAGTACGTTACCCTCCTTTTTTGAGAAGTAAAAGTATTCGAAAAAGTGGATCTATACTACTATACTAATATTATAAAGAGGTAAAATTTTTAAGATTGTATGTAGGGGGTAATCTATGGAACCACTGGTCGGATTGATAAAATTCTGATAGATAGCTACAATGATCCTGAGTGCCATAGGGTATAAAACATCACGCTATGATTAAATGGAGCTGAGAAGCGGGCGAAACCGCGCGAGAGTAGCTAGTAGTTTAAGATAAATGTGGTATACAACTGATAAACTATATAAAACACGTAGATATCTGCAGTGATTGTTTAATATAAGTTGATCATTTGCTTAAGTATTCACTGCACAGCTTAGCTAAGTTTTTTCAGTCACCGTCCATTGCTCAGTACTTAATTATAACGAACTCCATAATTATCACTTTCACTGTATTTCATAATAAGGCGTATATCTCGAGCGAGCTGTTATTACAGGCGATAATTGTAACCCGTTCCAAGCCAGCGACCTCTAGTCTGAAGCAATTCTGAAATATTAACAAGATTTTTTTTAACTCACTGATTGAGACTATGATTTTAGCGAGGTTTATGATTGTTTTTGTGTTTGGTTTTAGATTGGTGTAATGGAAAGTCCGCCCGTAAAATGTTTACATTTATTTAACAAGAGATTACCTTCCCGAGATGTTAAGCTTTTTAGCACGGTGGCTGAGCAACTGGCTGCCGCGGGTTCGATTCCCACACGGAACAACATGTCTGTCGTATGTTTGTGAAGGCATCCACATCACTGGAGAAAATGATAGTGTGTGCTAACGTTTTGTTATTAAAAAAATACTCTTTCGATTAATCAGTCTCAATACAGCACAAACCTTCAAAACTTCATCTGAAGATGAGTTCTCTATTGTTAACTCGTTCCTCGTTCAAACAATTACGTCGAGCCAACCGAGCGAGACCGCGAGCCAACAATAGCTTGTTATATTCGCTTATAATTCTCTTTACTTTACAATTATGTATGAACATTGACCTATTTAGTTTGATGTTTTAAGTATCAATACATTTACTTAGTAAGTAGGTTAGAAAGTAACAGTTTCGTTTTAAAAGCTATAGGTTTCGGCCTGGTGTATGTGTTACCAGCCAATTAATAGTTTCTTGCTCGTTCTTCTCCATCGGAATCTACACTTTGGAACGAGCAAATAGCTGCACTAAGAGGACTGACCGACAGACTGACACTATATCTTCAAAATTGTGTTTGACGTTCAAAAGTGCATGTAAAGGTCTAATTGGAATAAATGATTTTTGACTTTGACTTTAAAATACATGAGAAAAAAAATATTTTTCTTTTTGTTTTTTATGGGGATAACCTAAATCGGATCATTAAATCACTTCTCTCGCCCAGGGTGAGACGAGGCGAGCCAAAGTGTCAGACCCTTACTGACTAAAAACCTACATCTCCTGGTCTAAAATTATAACTATACTAGCTTCCGCCGGCGGCTTCACCCGCGTGGTATGTTGATTAAAAGCCTATGTCTTATTACGGAGTATATTCTATGCCTGTTCCAAATTTCATGCTGAGCCATCCATCCGTTTTGGCGTGATTGAGTGACAAACATCCAAATATCGTAACTTTCGCATTTATAATATTAGTAAGAAGTAAGATAGGCAGAATTCCAATATCGGTAGTTTCGGTTCTTTGTAGGTGCCCAAAGCGAATGGTAAATGGCGCAACATGAATTTCCAGTAACAGAAGTGAAAATAAAACTTTTGTCTTAAAATCCGTGGTATGATTCCTGCAACAATAAAACTACATTACAAAGCAAAAATATAATATACTTGAAAAGGAGTTCAATTATTTTGTAGTTCATTTCGTTTTAAAGTTACCTTACGATTAAACAGTAATTTAGTGAACGAAGCGAGCAAACTATACTTTATAGTTATGGATGGAATGTTGATTACTCGAAACTAGTTTTGTTGGATACTCCGAGCGTAGGTTTGTCCTCTAAAATAATGTTTGCTTACAAACTTAAAGGCTTCAATACTTACAAAATATATACATACATAAGCGGTCGCCCGCGTCGATGTCTATTTTACACTTTCTTTCTCTGGACTTCTATTCCACGAATAATTAAAGACCAAAATTAACCAAATTCGTAAAGGCATTGTTGAGTTATAACATTACAACGAAAAGTGTCATTGATTTATATACATATATATTGATATGTATATTAATTCATCTGTCGGGTTCATCTAGTTTTTCACATATAAATTGACGTGTAAAAGTGCCGTTTTATCGCCTATTTGCAAAAATAAATTCATTGTTTCATTGTTTCAATGGGATTCATCTGTCAAGTAACAATGTGACTTTTTCCGAATACCATGTATTTTGTAAGTTAAAAGTAAAAAAAAGCAATTTGCATACGGTGAAGGAAAATATCGTGTGGAACCTAGACTAATTCTAAAATTTCGAATAAGTTTAAAATAGCGAATCTGCTTTAAAGTGGTGTTGAATGCTCAAACCTTGTCAGTGTGAAATGAGGTCTCTGCAATGGGCACTTATAGGCTGATGATGTATGATATTAATGTTATTATTTGATACGTTTTATTTTAATACGGAAATAAATATATGAATATTATTAATAAAACATTATTTATTTCATAAATAAAAAGAAAATAAGAGAAAGTTTGTTTAGAAAAAAGTAAAAATCATTTATCTAAGAATGACTGCATGGTTTCTTTTCAGTTGTTAGATCTGAGAGTTATTTCCAAGAAAATGTGTAATAAATGTTCCACAACTCGTAAAATTCATGTTTTATAACTCGAGTTGTCTCATACTTTAAAGTTCTTAGAACATCTGAATGGAAAAGGAAATTAATTGAGTTTCCTTGTAGCTTTGCCTTCATTTTTTCCTGCCCAAGAAAAAGGCGAAGTTCTGTCGAAGGCGTTTTTATTAGTCGACCTTTAGTGGTACATTTGCAAATGGATTAACTAACAATCCTTGATATCGATGACAGTTAACTATACAATGAGATATATTACAGTAATGCGACGAATAGAAATCCTCCAAATTTTTGGAAGTCTGTAGTAGGTGGTACGCATGTTTCTCTACGTATTAAAAGCTTGAATGTATCAAGAGAAATTATTTTCATCCAAATCTCAATAAAGAAGACAATAAAACTGAAATAACAGTACCTAATAAATAGCTTTGACGTATAATACTGCGATTGCCAGAGCAAAAAACTACTATTACTTTTAATGACACTAGTGAAAAAAAGATGGCGGCCACGACTGTCACAGATAATTAATCAGGTAAATCAGATGTTAGTGTAACTGTTACGGAGCTTAATAGTGAGTAGGCAATGGCGACTAGTGACTAGTGGTAGCTTTGTAAAAGTGTGTTATTAGCATATCTTGGTGAATTTGTTCCATAAAACAAATGTCCGTAGCTTTCGTGCTTCAATTAGTGGTAACGGATCGTGGTGTCAATCGGTTTTAGGGTTGCCATTCTGTAAATGTTTAGAAAATATTGTAGCTCCCTTAAACCATGTGGTACATTTCATTTGTGCAATTGTGCATAATGCATTAAGTGTCTTCTTAGAAGAGAAAAGATGATTATTCCGTATGATGATCTTGAATTGGGTGTGATTTAACACTTTTGCATTTTAATGTCCTTCTGGTCTTGTGTTCTATCGATAAAAAGACAGTTTTCTTGCATCGATTAACAGGACGATATTTTTTGGCCAGGGCATAGGGTAGAAAATATCAATTATTAACATGGACATCAGAAGGCAGGTCTACTTGCTGTGTTTACAACAGTGTCTAATAAACGGCCCGCATTCAAAAATTTTTACCAATCTTTTTATTTCTTAGTGTATTTAAAAATGAACAACAATCACTTCAAAAGAACCTATATTTAATAAAAACACATAGTATTATGTATAACGGTGTATTGTCAATCGAGACAGTTTTTTCGCCATTCGTCAGACAGCCCTATTGGTGGGCAATCAATCTAGCGGTGCGCGCGCGCCACAGTTTTGAACCGCATTGTTCAACAGCTGACTAGACAATGATTAGCTCCATGTTTTCCTTATACTGCCTACAATAGCCGGCTGAGGCTGGGAAATATTTTGTATGTCACTCTGCTAAGCTGGTGACTTGGATTGATAAAGTTACCTAGTTACAAAAAATGCTAAAAAATGCATAGTAAATAATCGACTTGTGAATCGTGACGGCTCACAAATTTTATTCCTGGGTCGGAATAAATGGCCAAAAGCCTTAACCGGAGTCGCGGATTAGGGCTGGCGGATTAAGCGTATTATAGCGGAGCAGGAGAAGGAACGGGGGAGTTTAGGGGTTTTAGACAGTAATGATGATTTTTCCTCAAAACGAAACTGTTAAATACGGTTTTTCAAAATTTTTGTAGTCTATGTAGAAATGTATATGTCCACTTAGAAATTATGCACTTTTTTCTACACCTTTGGGAAATAAAAGGAGTGATAGCTATTACTTGTTATTCAATAAACCAGAATTCTTTATTATTTAAATATTCATATCAAACAATTGGCTATGTTAGCAAATAAAAATTTGTTTGAGCTTCTTTAGCCAAATATTCAACATATCATCCAAAATTTTATTATTATTATGTGTATCAGTCGTAGATATTATACGAGAAATGTCATCGGTTCCGACTGTCTGTTGTGTAATGTTCTGATTATGCAATTTGTTTCCTTGATAACATTTTTGACTTTGACCTCTAGACTAATTTAGTTACTAATGTCGAAGGAATTTGGACATTTTGATGATATTATAGCATTTTTTAAATGTATTTTTTAATGTAATGTAATAACAGGTCGGCAAACGAGCAGATGGATTACCTGATAGTAAGTAATCAGCGGCGCCCATGGACACCCGCAACGAAGGAGTTACGAGTGCGTTGTCGACGTTTTAGGGATTAGGGTTTTGGAGATTTAGGGATTGGAAGGGATCGGGGAAAGGGAAGGATTGGGCCTCCGGTAACCTCATTCACACGGCGAAATACAACGCTGTGGTTGTTTCACGTCGGAATTCTGTGAGGCCGTGGTATCACTCCGGTCGAGCCGAGCACGAATGGGTCATTCGTGCTGAAGCTTGGCTCTATTGGCATTAATTAATTATAACTTACATGCAATTGTCTACTGTTCTTCGTCTATGGCAGCTGGTTTGCTATAATCTTTAGGATTAGTAATCGGTTTAAAAGTTAGTTGTTTAAAAATAAAACAATTAATTGATTCTTAATTTTTACGAAGAAATTATTATTTGAAGTTGATTTAATAGGTTGAAGTCTCTTATGTCTGTGTTGCGTTTGTATTTATAGAAATTTATTAAAAAAAAACTACAGTCACTTACACGATACAAATGTGGAAGAGACATGCTACGGCATAGTCAGGCTCGACAGGCGTGATACCACGATAGCTCAGAAAACCCACGTGAAACAACCACATCGTCGTGTATTAGAGGTTACCGGAGGCTCAACCTTCTTCTCATCCTCCTAATTCCTGGACATCCGAAACCCTAATCTCCTAAAGAACGATAACGCACTCCTAACTCCTCTGGTGTGTCCATGGGTGGCACAGATTGCTTACCATCAAATAATCCGTATACACGTTTGCCATCCTATCATCTAAAAAAATAAAATATCATCATCATCATCATCATCATCATCATCAGCCGGAAGACGTCCACTGCTGGACAAAGGCCTCCTCCTTAGCTCTCCACGTCGAACGACAAGTTGCCACCTGCATCCATTGGCTCCCCGCGACTCTGACGATGTCGTCGGTCCACCTAGCGGGAAGCCTGCCAACACTACGTTTTCCGGTCCTTGGTCGCCATGATGGAGCGGGCTATGCTCGGGGTCTCTTTGCGCGACAAAATCCGAAATGTGGAAATTCGCCAAAGAACCAAAGTCACCGACATAGCTCGTAGATAAAATATATGAACGCAAAAATATGTAAAAGTGAACATGTCTAAGAAAACATGTTCCTCTCAATTAATTGAGAAGATCATCGGCCAGTCATTCGAAAGTACTTGAGTACCGTGTCTGACTGCCTTCCGTGCCTTTATTATTGTATATTTACGTAACGAACCCATCAACTTTTACTAAATACTTCAAACACATTGATTAGAAATTTTGCTTTCCATTGTTATATAGGTTTTGTTGAGATATTTTTGTGTTTCGCTGGTATAGTGTTTATTATAACGCTGTTCTCATAATGGATAGTTTGTCAGAGCTTTGGTTTGCCACGAATGGGTAGGCTCGACCGAGTGATACCGTGGCTCCACAGAAAACCAGAATGTAAAAGCCATGGTGTCACGTTTCGCCGTGCTACTGAGATTACTTAAGGCCCAAACCGGGGATCATTTTGTATGGACTACAGGCCTCCATCCTAAACCCTGGCAGTGCATTTCTTTGGTGTTGCCTGTGTCCTTGGCAGCCAATTGCCGATCAGGTGATCTGTCTGCTGGTTTCATATTAAAAGTAAAGTAATATGTATGTAGGTAAAATATAATTCTACAAACCTCGACTGCACGTTTGGCGCGGTGGCTGGACAACTGGTTATCGTGCTACGTGTCGCGGGTTCGATTTTCGCACGGGGCAACTCTCTGTGTGATCCACAACTTGTTGCTCTGTGTGTGAAATTGTATGTTTGTCATTGCACCCACGACACTATAGAGTGGTGTGTGTATAGTGTGAGTGTCTGGTGTGGGGCAACATACTTTTTTTTTAAACAAATCCTCAACCTTTTTGCGTCATGAAAATTAGCAACAATGTAATGTTTATCTTGTCTATCTAGCAGCCTTCTTTTACAACACACATCAGTCATAACGCCTAACAAGTTAGCGTGAAGATAAGGCAAAGCCTCGTTCACGTTCAGTCACTTTCCCACTAACGGGATTCGAACCGAGTCTCTTGCGAAAATTACGCTAAAACTACGCCTCTAACATTGTTGCTACATTTTAAGAGCTTTAAGAACAATACTAGCTTTTATTACTGACGTTACTCGCGTATATTAAAACCTTTTTTGCGAAAGAAAATCATATAACTTCTCCCGCTTTTCCCAAGGGTATGGCGAGAGGGAGCGTCAGTCTCTTACAAACTAAAATCGCACTACTTTATTGCCCCTTATAGCCTCTTAGCCCCGGCTTAACCCAAAGAGTCGACAGACTAATATACCTATACTTATTATACGCATTTTACTTATAATATTACTGTACGTTATCCGATATAGTTAATCAAAGTCAAATTCAAAATGATTTATTCCAATTAAACCATAAACAGTTGAAACTTTTGAAACTTCAAAATAGAATATAGTTAGTCAGTCAGTTCATCAGTGAAGCTAGAGGCTCGTTTCAAATGGAGAAGAACGAGCAAGAAACTCCAACATTGTTTTGTTAAAAGTAATCTTTCAAGACATTAATCCACATAATAATGAAAATCCATTTCCAGATCACTCACTCACTATCACTCTCTGCTAAAAAGGCGTACGTTCAGATAGATATTAATTACATTCTTTATATATGTGTGAAACAGAAACACAAAATACAGATAAGAAAATAATCCCATAGACTAGACATTTTTTTTTTTCTGAAAAAAAAAACCCGATTGCTTCACTATACCACTCATTAACCACATTCATCCGACCAATGCTTATTCATAACTTTGTATAAACATTTAATAATAAACTCTAGCTTTATAAAAATTGAGTTGAGATTCGTACAGATGTGTCTTTGAACGGCGCAGGCGCTGTTCGCGCATGCGTAGTTATGCAATATCGCTGGTATGCACTAGATACGTGTTACATAGTATATATAAGTATAGATTTATTTTAAATACTGAGTAAGATTTTCTTAGTATTATGAGATAAACGGCAAACGAACTGACGTATTACCTGATGGTAAGCAGTCAGCGCCGCTCATGGAAACCAAAGAAGTTGCGAGTACGTTGCCGGTCTTTTGGTGATAAGGGTTTCGGATATTTAAGGATTGAGGTGGGATGTAACTTCACTTACGCGGGGAAACACAAAGCTGTGGTTGTTTCACGCCGGTTTTCTGTGAGGCCGTGGTACTATTCCACGACCCATTCGTGCCGAAGCTTGGCGCTCCTTTACTAATGCGTTCCTCTATGTATATGTTATTTTGACTGCACGGTTGACGTGGTGGCTTTGTAACCATTAAGCGATAAGGTTTCTGTTTGTTACCTATTTAATGAAATGAAGTAGTAAGTGTGGTAGAGCCATGCTTTGGCATGAATGGGTCGGCTTGACCGGAGTGAGACCACGGTCTCACAGAACACCGACGAGAAATAACCACAGCGTTGTGTTTCGCCGTGTGAGTGAGGTTAAGGGAAGCCTAACCCTTGGCCTTCCCCAATCCCAAAATCTCCAAAACCCTAATTAGTCGGAATCACACTCGTAACTCCTCCGTTGATGCGGGTGTCCGTGGGCGGCGCTGATTGCTTACCATCAGGTGATCCGTCTGTTCGTTTGCCATCGTATCACATAAAAAAGATTGAAGTAGTCTTTTACAAGTCAGCTTGACTTTTGTATAAAAAAAACATAGGTACAGTCGAATTGAGAAACTCTCCCTTTTTTTTAAATCGGTTAAAAACAACATCATTTCCAATACGAGTTTCTATAACCTTATGTATATGCTATTTTCCGGTAGATTAGGTACATAATTAGTAAATACAAGACTAAGCAAACGATTAGCATGCATTACATTGATGGCTCGCTTCCTGCAGCTTGTTGTTGGTTGCATCACGTCCCCGCAACTTAATAGATATTTAATGACTTTTGCGAAATTCTCGGCGTGTTTTTACTCGAAGAATCGTTTATAAGGTCATTGTTGACTGATGGAATTTGCGAGTTAAACAGTTCATAGTTGCTCACCTATTTATAACTACCTTCTGCCCTCAGCTTCGCCTGCATTATAATGGTAAAAAACAGCCTACGTGTTCCCAAATTATAATCTATCTCCGTGCCAAATATCATTGCGATTCGTTCAGTCGTTTTTAAGTAAAACAGTAATAAACATCCATCCATACTCACAAACTTTCGCTTTTAGAATTGCTTGATGTTTTTTGGTCTTTCTCGATAAATAGTTTATCCAGTACAGAAATGTTTTTTCAATTGAAACTAGCAGTTTCGGAGATTAGTGAGTTTACATAAAAAATATGTGCAATAATTATTATCAACATTATCATCATCCGCCGTGGCCGAGTAGACTGACAGACTTTATTTGAGAGGACTTGCCATAATCACCACGGTTGTAGAATAGGTTGGAGATTACTGTTTAAAATGTTTTAGTTCGTTAGAGAGAGCTAAGATTTGGTTTCTTGCCAAATGTTTAGTTAGACCTTCAGTCAGTGCTTTCGACCCACTTGAAGATTTGGGGTGGATATATGCAGATTAAAAAGATTTGAACTGTTTACACAATATATGTCAGTGACAACTACGTTTACTTCCGCGTCCGAAACGCCAGTAGTATTGCAAAAAGGAGCTTTATTAAATCCCTTTAAAGCTGATTTTCATTAATTCCTACAGTCACAAGAACTTTTTTGACACATAACGTTTCCTGACGTTAAGTTAGTAAGTTTATTATTTAAGTGTGGGAGAGCCATGCTTCGGCACGAATGGGTCGGCTCGACCGGAGTGATACCACGATCTCGCAGAAGACCGACGTGAAACAACCACAGCGTTGTGTTTCGCCGTGTGAGTGAGGTTACCGGAGGCTCAATCCTTCCCCGCCCCCAATCCCTCCTCAATCCCTAAATCTCCAAATTCCTTATCCCTGAAAGGTCGGCAACGCACTCGTAACTCCTCCGTTGCGGGTGTCCATGGGCGGCGCTGATTGCTTACCATCAGGTAATCCGTCTGCTAGTTTGCCGACCAATTACATAAAAAAGTGGTTATTAAATGCATTGTATTCTGACTTCATTACATGATTAAGAAACTTTTCTTCGAATAGTAATCTATCTAGAACTTCTCAATTCTCTATACACACACACATACATACATACATAGCCTAAGTATCTATAGATATAGGTATACAATAATGCTAATGTCACGCAACTAGCCTAGGAATGCGGTGCCCAACTGTGCTAAATACAGCCTTTTCCAATGCCAAGCCATATTCACTCTTATTTCTTTACACTAAAGTTCACGCATTTGACAATAATAGTCTAGGATTACTTGGTAACAGTAAAAGGATCTTTATTTTTTCATGTTAAGGTTCCTAATTCATTGTACTTACTAATTATTTTTACAGAAAATTGTATTTATTTCAATATTAGAATACTCGATTTAAGACAATTTAAAAATACCTTTCGTGAGAGTAAAACGGACTTTATTTTTTTCTTGTTAAGGTTCCTAATTTATAATAATATTTATTTACACATTGGTTTCTATTTTAATTTTAGAATATTATCCAATTTTTATAAATTATAAGATATTTTAAAAATAGCCTATGTAATTGTAGGTTTATAAATTAAATTGTGCTTTATTTCAGTAGTATAACATACTATTTTGGCTTGCAAGTTTAAAGATCTTTTGATTGCTTTGCGTATAGATAGAAATTGTTGTGTAGAATACATGGAATGTTATGTCAAGGTCTGTAGCATCATCATGCATCGTCAGCAAGCGATGGACGCGTGACTTTGAATTAAATACATATTTTTATGTTGAAGTCATCCTTTACCGACGATAACTCTGTATGTTACATAGAATATACGTTTCTTTAAATTAGTATACATAACTACTGAACGGATTTGAATGAAATTTAGCTCAGAGATAGATTTTAGTCTGGTATAAAATCAGGCTGCTTTATACCTTAGAACTGCGGGCGAAGCCGCTGAAAAAAATAGTCTTTCACTATGTCTTGAAGGATTTGGCAGAGATGTATCTTGATGTAGATACTTAACTATTTTTTAGCAGTCATTTATGTTTTAAAAACACCATTGTTTTTAACTAGCTTTTGCTCGCGACTTTGATCGCGTGAAATAGTGACTTCCTGAAGATTTTTGGGTTAAAAACTATCCTATGTCCTTTCTCGAGTTCCAAACTATGTCTGTACCAAATTCCACACAAATAGGTCAGTAGTTTAGGCGTGAAGAAAACACAGACAGACAGAGTTACTTTCGCTGAATATTAATTTATTTTGTTAACTACGTAGCTTAAACGAACCCGGCTCTTTTCACTGTCTTGGCAGTTGATCTTGTAACCATTCTTATCAATAAAGTAATATTTTAGACAACAGATTATATTTAGATAGGTATAAAACAATACAGACTATAAAAACATAGAGGATAACGTGTCTATGACATCACCAGCCACAGACTAAAAATAATTAAAAGAAAAACACGCTGCAACCGCTATAATAAATCATCAAGGATTTTCGATACACGATTTGATGTAGACAAAATGTGTCAAGTTCGAATTGGCTTTTAACGTTGAGGTTCCGTAATAAAAGTAAGTGTGGGAGAGCCAAGCTTCGGCACGAATGGGTCGGCTAGACCGGAGTGATACCACGGCCTCACAGAATACCGACGTGAAACAACCACAGCGTTGTGTTTCACCGTGTGAGTGAGGTTACCGGGGGCCCAATCCTTCCACTCGGGTAGGATTGGATAGAAGGGATCGGGGATCCCTCCTAATCCCTAAATCTCCAAAACCCTAATCCCTAAAAGGTCGGCAACGCACTCGTAACTCATCCGTTGCGGGTGTCCATGGGCGGCGCTCATTGCTTAACATCAGGTAATCCGTCAGCTCGTTTGCCGACCTATTATTACCTACATAAAAAAATATTATTACATAAAAACAAAATATATTTTTTTTTAAGGAAAAATCATCAAATGACTTTTCTTGCACAGGGTGAGGCGAGAGGGAGTGTTAGACTCTTACTGACTAAACCCCCCCCCCGTTCCTTCTCCTGCTCTAGGCCGAGGCTGCGATACTTTGTTAGAAGTCATTTAATGATTTTCCCCTCACAAAAAAAGGATCTGTAGCAGCGGGTGAAACCGCGCGAGAGTAGCTATCTAGAAGTTAAAAAAAACGTCGCGCACGCTGTTCATGATTAAGAGTCCCGTTGTGACTTGAAACACGTCGAGCGTTTCTCAATAAAATCACTTCAGAAATTCATTATTTTTAATGAAAGCAGCTACTATTTATAAATGGATATCTTGAAGCAATATTTATCAGTGAACAGATCTTCCCAAGAATTTCTTAAGAACTGCAATATCTGAGTTGCAAAACTTTGATACCTAAGTGACTATTTCGTTAGTTTTCGGAAACCACTTGTTTCCACAGCCGAGGGTATCGCAACCGCGTGCCTGAATTTTTAATTGATACTTACTTCATAAAGATTGGAGATAATACTTGATTATTGTTAGGCCAATGGTTCATTTGTTTAGTACTTACATTTTTTTCGGTGTTTGATTCTACGGTATTTTTTTATCTGATAATAAGTAATTGGCCCCGTCCATAGACACCTGCAACTCCAAAGGAATTACGAGTACGTTGTCGGAATCTGGTGATTAGGGTTTCGGAGATTTTAGAATTGGAGGAGGGGAAGAAGTATTGTGTCTTCTGCATGTAAATAGGTATTATGAGTTCGCCTCCTGATTAAAAAAAATATTATTTAGCTTATTTAAAGTAGGTACTAGGTAGGTAGGTATTTAAGGTAGGAATATGCAATTTTGGCTTAAATATATTCATGTTTTGGATCGTAGCGTAGTGTTTAATAGTCTATTAGCACTCAGGAACATTGTAGCTATCTATCAGTGAAAGAATTTTGGCAAGCCGACCAGCGATTCCAAAGATTACTCCCTACATACAAACTTACAAATTGTACCTCTTTATAATATTAGTATAGATAAAATAAAGTATTATCTAGTAGTACTTCTTTCGCAGTTTTCACCCGCTGCTTGGTGGTGTGATAAGTCTAAAGCATAGATTCCCAAAGTGGTCCAGGTGGACCCCCAGGGGTCCACGGGAGCCCGACAGGGGTCTAAGCTTGCGTGGAAAAAGAATGGGGGTCCACAACTCGTTAATGGGGGTCTATAAAAATGTATTAGGTGACCCGGCTTGACTTCTCCTATGAATATAGGAAGACAAAATTATAAGAAGCTCAGCAATTGTTTTTGTAAGAACTTGTATATTCCTTAGGTATTCAGAAAGAGCGTGTCAAGACTCGCCGATTCCGCCCCGCCCGCTCGCCAAGTTAAAGTCGTATCTGAACTTGCATGAACTTGTTGGATTTTTCCCTTATATAAATAGGAATGCGAATGATAAACACCACTCGGTTGTTTCCGGAATTTCAAAAAAGAAGGTGAATCTAAGATTTGTCGACTGTACTGTCGACAATCAATTTCAATATAAAAATTTTGATTATATTGCAAGAAATGCAATGTTATCTAAATTTTAAATTTTGATTATTTTGCGACTGTTTTTAAAATACTAATGATTATTAGGTAGTTTTGATGTTAAATTTTGATTCTACTAAGACTGTTATAACAACATATTAAAAGTGCAGTAATTTTTATGTTTGAATAAATAGTTACGAAACAAGAAAATATTTATTTTTACTTTTTACCACTCCGAACTGTTAACGGTTTCTTGTACTGTAAGTCAACCTTAGAATACAAAAAAGTAAAGTAGGAATCTGTTGGATGAAGACGCTTTTTAGACTGGCCTTGAACTCACAGCATAATCAAAGCAATATAAATTCTCACCTTTTTTTTCGAAAACTCAGAGTTGATTGAAAAATAGTCACAACACAGATTTACATAGACATCTACTTTTGTCGGGTTTTGGAAGTAAGTTAGTAAATGTAATAGTTGCAGGGGGTCCACCAGATCCAGCAAAATGTTTAAAGTGGTCTACGAGAAAAAAAAAGTTTGGGAACCTCTGGTCTAAAGCCTTCCTCAACAAATGAGATATCCAACATAAAAATAATTGTTCAATTCAAACCAGTATTCCCAGAGATGAGTGCGTTCAAACAAATAAACAAACAAACTACCGCTTTATATTATTAATATTAAGTAAAGATATGTGTAGTGAGTAGTTGTGCAGATTGTATGCAACAATACGGATAAACAATGCGGTAGTATTGTTTGTGTGACAACTGGCAACACATATACTGTGTTTACGTTTGTCAGTTGATTTATCAATAAGGTATTGCCTCGTTATTAAACAATAATCCTACTCATATTAAGTTTAAGTGTGTCACAGCTTCTTAACGGTGTGAAACAACCACAGCGTTGTGTTTCGCCGTGTGAGTGAGGTTACCAGAGGCCCAATTCTTTTACCCTCTTCAAAACCATTTTTTTTGTCAGGGGAAAATCATCAAATGACTTCTCCCGCCCCGGGTAAGGCGAGAGACAGTGTCAGACTCTTATTGACTAAAACCCCCCTGTTCGTTCTCCTGCTCTGGGCCGAGGTCGCGGTGCCTCATTGCGCTTACCCCGCAACCCCTGAACATCAACCTTATAGGGCGCCGTCTGTGTTGGTCTATTGGCTCTTTGAGGCGCGCGCGGAACGCTACGCGCCGTACGCTCGGGACTGGTTTTGGTCCTCTTCCAATCCCTAGATTTCCGAATCAATAAATCCCAATGAATAAACTATGTAAGGAAAACTAAAATTGTGCAAGAAGTCACTATTCCACGTGAACGAAGTCGCGGGCAAAAGCTAGTTTTAAATATGGTACAGAGATGGATTTTAGTCTAATGTGTAGTAAATTGTAACATATAAGATACATTTTTCTCTGAAACTGTAAGCAAAGCCGATGGTAGAAACAAGTGTATAAAATATGTGAGAATATTTTTACGATACGATATGTTATGTCACTACATAGTATAAAACAAAGTCGCTTTCTCAATCCCTATATCCCTATGTACACCTAAATCTTAATAACAATTTTGATGCGGTATTTTTAATAAGTAGAGTGATTAAAGAGGAAAGTTTATATGTATAATAACACCCATTTAACACAACGTCGTGGTGGCCCGGAGGTTAACGAGCCCTCTTCTCATGCATGAGGGTTCGAAACCTGGCAAGTACCAATGTGGCTTTTTCCGAGTTATATGTACTTTCTATGATTATTTAGACACATTGCACCCGTGCGAAACCGGGGCCGGGTCTCTAATAATATTATGAAAAAGTAATTAAATTCTTATTACAATAAGACTCGGGTATTACAAAAAAATAATCGAAAGTATTTCACAATGGTTGTAATAATAATGACTATTACATCACAATTAACAGTTTGTCTAATTGATTAACTCTTAATTACATTATATCGTGACGTTTTAATTAAGGTTAAGAGCTTCGCTGATTATGATTAGATGCCTGAGTACCAACTTTAAGAGATGCTCATTAAATAATACCTTTTTAATTGGTTTTATCATTAATTTGTTATAATCCAAAATTTTTCCGTTAAAATATTTATTTTTGAATGGTTATTGGTACGATAACTTAATCACATGAATTTATTGAGAAAAGCTGCGCTGCTGATGAATAAGAGTCCCCTTTTTGACTTGAAATTAGTAGAGCTATTTTGGTATTATCTGAAAACGTTATATATACTATCTATATCTATCCTATTATTATAAAGAGGTATTGTAAGTTTGTATGTCGGAGGTAATCTTTGGAACTGCTGGTCGGATTGCCAAAATTCTTTCACTGATAGATAGCTACAATGTTCCTGAGTGCTTTTGCTTTTTGATTACCAGTTAACTGCGTTCTGACAGTTTGAGTACTTGCGCGACCCACCCAAATGTTCTTTTGATCGGTATTGTTCGTCGGACTACTCAGCAGCACTAGCTATACTGGTTGCAAACTGACACTTGCGTGCCTGTCTTCAGAACGGGTCCACTTAAACTGGTGTGGTTCTTTCCTCAAAAGACCACTACAGAATGAACTTGCACGGTTCTCTCACATTATGTTACGTGCAAGAGTAGCTAGTATACATATTCTATCGGATCATATACTATCGGAGGTCCAATTCTTTCCCCCATCCTGAATCCTCAAAACCCTCTATCCTGAAATCCCTAATAGCTTGGTATAACGAGTGTCCACGGGCGGCGCTGATTGCATACTACCAGGTAATCGATCGTTTTCCGACCTATTACATAAAATTACATAAAAGAAAGGAGCGACCCGCCCCGGCTTCGCATGGCTATGTTGATACTTAATTTGTCCACTTAAACAAACTTATAATACACGTACATAAGTGTCGGAAAGCCAAGCTTAGGCGCAAATGTGTTGGCTCGACCGGAGTGATACCACGGCCTCACAGAAAACCGACGTGAAACAACCACAGCGTTGTGTTTCGCCGTGTGAGTGAGATTACCGGTGACCCAATCCCATTTTTTTTTCTGAAAAGTAGACTGTATACGTAATACGAGTATGTAGTGCGATTAACAATAAAACGCATTCTATGTAAATTTTGTGCTACTAATTACGAATTTTCACAATTTTTTTTATTTTGAAATTATTTAGTTACCACTGAACAGAATCCGTATTTTATTTACTTCGTCGGAAATCTAAGGCGGTTGACTATTATTTCAATTATGAAAATGAATATTTTAATTTTAATTTGAATATTCAAATTACGTAAAGTAATGTAATGTTAGGAAATTCTAAGATTAAATAATTTACGTAATATTATGTATACTTACGTGAATTTTAATTAAATTCTGCATTTTTAGTTTTATTTCTTCGCAGAAAGCAATAATTTCAATTTGAGTATGGAATAAAAAATAAACGATTTGCCCTTGATAACATCATCGCGAATGAAATCTATTAAATTCAAATCACTGCACGAAATCAATTTTGACTGCACGGTTGGCGCGGTGGCTGGTCAACTGGCTGCCGTGCGACGTGTCGCGGATTCGATTCCCGCACGGAACAACTCTTTGTGTGATCCACAAATTGTTGTTTGTACCCACACACGACACAGGAGAAAAACCTAGTGTAGGTCAACGTTTATTAAAAAAAGAAAAGGAGAGACTTCAAAATATATTAAACGTACAATTTTTTTTACCGTATCGTGGCCCGGATAAATTCGACTCCATAACATAACTTAGTAACGAAAAATATGAACCTTTTATAACAAAGAAGTATTAACAAAAATGTTACCGATCTTTACAGGAAAACGAAACGAATATCTCCTTACAACACACCAACCTATTTAGCAACAAAACTTCATACGATCGTGAGTGAAATACCAAAAAAAAAACATTTAAAAACATAATTTTCTACTTAACTTTCTAAAAGCGATTCAATTAATATGATTTATGGTTGTAATTCAAGATATTAATTGTTTCGAACCGGTTATGTGTGTGAGCACAATCGCCGTGGCCGTGGGAATTGTAGATTCGTTATCTGATTAGAGTAATGTGATATAGTATGAAAGTATTCTAAGTACACGACATGCATAAACATGTATAGCATCTATGTCATCTATATAAGTAACTAACTATTCCCGCGCGGTTTCACCCGCTGCTCTGCTCCAGTAGATCGTAGCGTAAGGCTTTATAGCTTTGCCCGCGACTTTTTTCGCGTGAAGTAGTAACTTCCTGCAGATTTTTGAAAAAACTATCCTATGTCCTTCCTTGAGTTCTGAACTATGTCTGTACCAAATTCCACACAAATAGGTCCAGTAGTTTAGGCGTGAAGAAAAGACAGACAGATAAAATCAGGTAACGCGGCTTAAAAAAAATCCGTGGTGTGTGGTGACTGGGCTTCTCCCAGTGCATAGTTTCTTCTGTGCCTAAGTGATTCTGTCTTCTGCATTAAATATACGGAGGAAAGTGGAAACTAATTAGTTTTTCAAAAAAAAAAAAAAAAAAATTACTTATATTTTAAGTTTGTTCTTGTACTTTTTTGCACCATATTCTTATTGCATCACCCAAAGGCTTGTTGGCATTAAGCCTACCTATGTTTTTTGTGCATAAAGGTTATTTAAAATATAGTTTTTTTGAATAAAATATTTTTGGTTGAAAGTCTCTGGAATGCTTTGAGTTCAATAGATAGGACGGCAAACGAGGAGACGGATTACCTGATGGTAAGCAACCGGCGCCGACCTTGGACGCCCGCAACCCTAAGAGAGTTATGAGGCCAACAAAGCTGGCCTTTTGGAGTTTAAGGTTTCGGAGATTTAGGGATTGGCAAGGGATTAGGAAAGGGAAGAGAGATTGGGCATTCGGTAGTCCCACGCATACGGCGAAATACAACGCTGTGGTACTTTCACGCCGGTATTCGGTAAGGCCGTGATATCACTCCGGTCGAGTCGATCCATTCGTGCCGAAGCATGACTTTAAATAAATTGTATATTCAAATAATTTAAAAATAATGTAAATGCGTCTCCTATCACTTATGAAGTAATTTAGTCGTTATTTGAGGACGCCATTGTTTGTCGACACGCCAATTTAACTCGGAAACTACTTTTTCGCTTCTTTATTTAATAGAAAACGAGTATATTATTATTATGGGTATGTATTCAACCTCTTTTTAGTTTGACTTTGCACAGCTGTCGAATTTTAGGCTTATGTAATTAATCTACTTATGTATTTACTTTTATAGAGTGCATATCCATGGTGTTTCTTGCTTCACTGGAATTTACATTTTGGAATGAGCAAATAGGTTTATTAAGAGGTATGATGAATGTACTCTTTATTTTTCGGGTCTCCGGTCTGCCGCCTAAGGTTTAACTTGTAGTAAATGATTAAGGTATTAAAAAAATATCCATTGTTCATGTAGTGTCAAATAAATATATACTTTTTTGTAGTCGTTCTTTATTCGAATTTCCTTGTTAGAATATGTCTCTCTGTGTGAGTAATTTAATACATAATACGTTGCAGTACATATATATGTTGATGTGACATTTTAAGATACCCTACATAGATTTATGTAAAACAGCATTGCTGAACGGCTCTTTCGGTTTCTCCTTAAGCTCGGCACTGGTCGAGATGAATCACTATGTTTCCGAATTCCTACATTCTATACCGTTAGGTTACCATGGAGTATTTATGTTATTGTTAAATCTATGGTCGTTATTAATGCTGTCGAGTTTTAAGTTCTCTTTTTGAATCCTGGATAATGATATTTTTTTTCTATTTGTAAATCTGCTTAATTAGAAACCAAACCTTCTCTGTGTGAGTAGAGTCATTGGCTTAGCAGTACGCAATATTACAAAAAAGGTTTCCTTACATTAGGGTTTTGTCTTGTATCGTGGGTGCGTTTACAAACATAACATCCAGACCAGGAACAACAATTTGTGGATCGAATCGACCCTGCGACACGTTGTGCGCCAGTGGTCCATGTACCGCGCCAACCGTTCAGTCAATGGATTATATGTATATAGGATGATAATGATGATTGTAATGAAGATTGTGACTATTCTACCAGAGAAGACAGCGCATTTTTGGACTTAGTGTAATTTACCCAAGCATAAAATCAAAATCAAACCTTATGCCAGGTACTCTTTTAATTCAAAATTTCTCAACAAGACCACAGACCCACCTTATTGTACACGAAGGTGTCAACCGTTAATGGGTTTCCGCATTCAACTTTCTTACAAAAGAACGTTCATCTGTATGTCATTAAGGTTGCATTTCCCATGAAAATATTTATTTACTAAATGCTTTAGCACACCTTGTGTACTTTGGTTAACAGTAGACTTTCACTATCGGTATGTCTGTTTTATCTCTAAATGTAGGGAAACTAGCTTTTGTCTGTGGCTTTGCTTCGATTCCTTTGCCTTAGTTATGTGTTGCGAAGAATCCTATATACATATATCCTCTGAATTCAATTTGATTTCCATTGATTGTCATATTTTTTTACACTCAAAATCATGACGTATACAAGGCTGGAGCATTTGGATCCATTTCCACCCCCTCATAGTATAAAACAAAGTCGCTTTCTCTGTCCCTATATCCCTATGTATGCTTCAATCTTTAAAACTACGCAACGGATTTTGATGCGTGTCTTTTAATGGATAGAGTGATTGAAGAGGAAGGTTTATGTCTAATAACATCCATTAAATAGTGGAGAAATTTAGTTTCAGAATTGCACTAATGCGAAGTGGGTCGGTAGTATTGAATATAATTCTGAGAACAAGATCTTCAGTAGAATATTTTCGTCTTGGCAAAAATTTACCGTGTATTGCAAATTTTTTATCTACGATTTAAAGAACTATTAGAGTTTAAAAAATGCTTGTAACTGTAATCCCTATAAATAGGTTAAATGCTACAATAATTATATGCTTCATTGACCAATTGCGCATTGCGTAAACATTACGAAAATTGTAACAGAAGTTCAACTTTCAGTTTGAAATACAAATATTACGATGTTTACAGTTTTCATATGATATTGTTCTCTTTTTAGTCTTTTTTGGGAATAACATCCCAATAGCAATTATATATTAGTAGTTAAAGTATTATATATTATTAGTATTTAGTTTCCAAGGACGTGGTGGCTCGGAGGTTAAGGAGCCCGCTTCTCATGCATAAGGGTGTAGGTTCGAAACCTGTCAAGTACTAATGTGAGTTTTCTGAGTTAGGTATGTGTACTTTCTTTGGTTATTTAGACACCACTGTCATACGGCGAAGGGAAACATAGTGAGGAAACCTGGACTTATAATAGCTAATTGTAAGTTTGAAATCGCCAACCCGCATTGAGCAAGCGTGGTGATTAATGCTCAAACCATCACCGTGTGAGATAAGGCCTTTGCCCAGCAGTGGGCTTTCATCATCATTCATCATTTATGGGCTGATGATGATGATGATGATGATGATTTAGTTTCCATGACTTTTTACTTGAAACTTTGTAAGAAAACGAGTGCGATGGAAACGTTGTTAGTTTTTGCAAATGGGACTTCTGCAACTATCTTGTACTATGTAGATGTACCCACGATTCGCAGTAGTTGCAAAACTAAATGATTATGTTATTCAATCTTCCACAATTTTATGGCGGGTTTGTGTTTTTTTATTTTTTATGTTTTATTTGTACCTATCTAATAGTTTTCGGTTCGTTCTCGATTCTGTTTACTTTCTAGACGTCATTTGACAGGACTTTTCTTTTTTTCCTCACTCATTTTTATGGTTTTTATATTTTGAAAGTGGAACAAAATTGTAGAACATTTTTTTTATAACTTTTCGCAAAGGTATAGTGTTCATAGAGTTTACCGAGGGCATAATCTAGGTTTTGTAATGGAAAATGCTTTCGACACTAACCAAACATGTTTGCACTCAACAAATTAATCAAAAACTACTCCCATTTCTAATTAGAAAGGGAATAATTCCTTTTTTACTATAATAATCTTTTAACATTTTATTGATCTTCTTTCTTTAGCCTACAGACATGTAGATTTAATATAAAGTTTGATGTAAGACTACCATTGAAATCCGTAAACCGGTCGGTTGTAGCACAGATAATAAATATCTCGCTGGCTGTATAATCAACACAGGTGGGCCTGGTCATTGCATAAATTTAAAAAAATATTCACATCAGATGAGATTTTTTATTTATTTAATCAATTTGCATAAATAATTTATTTTTGTCTTTATTTATATGTATTTATTTATGGCTGGCAATGAAATGAGAATTTTATTTTATAACGCGGGTAAATTGGTCTTTCAGATATTTATTACGTGTACCTAGTACCCAATCATTGCATATTTTTTACGGCGCGTTGAAGAAAATATGGTTTCGATGGTCTAAAACAATAGTTCCTTTCGAAGATTTTTTTTTCTTAAGGCTCCGAATGACTTATATTGATAATGAATCCGAATTTAGCCTATAACTTCTGGGCTACTGACCCGAGAGGCTAAGAATGAATGAATAAAAGCGGCCTCAATACTTATCTCAAGTTGGTCGTGACAATCGATTGAGGCAATGAGGTTACTATGGTGGTTTATGCTAATCGCAACAGTTCTGTTACTCCATGCCACCATTTAAATCGGGGCAGTTTACTGACATATCGCTAGTTTGTCAACATTCTAAAGGCACTCTATACTGGATATTTTAAAAATAAAACAAGAAATCACTCGCCTTCAAGCCGATTCCAATAAGTATTTCGCACAATCGAACATAAATTTAAATCATGTTCGAAAATTACAACATCCGAAGACATATTAAAAAAAAATATAATTTATTATCGATGTTTGGGCGGGACAGTCGAATGTCAAACGGTCAGTGCCCCCAGTTTTGGCGGGAGAAACTCGACGGGTGAGATGTTTTTTCTTTGCATTTTACTTTCTCGTGGCACACAAGTTTTGGAGGCTTTGATGTCGCATCGAGAATGAAGTAAGTCAACGAAACGTGTAAATTAGATTTGAGCCGGTTCACTTTTAGATAAAATTGGATTTTTTTACAGTTTCACTGAAATTTGTTTGATTTCGAAGTATTGTTTCAACATGTATTGTTTATACTTATTGCGTATTATTACGCTGTTTGACGTTGACAGTAGAGTCGTGAAAGCGTTTATTTAAAACCTTTACGGAAAGGCTTTTAATTATCTGTGCTAAGTGTGTTTCTAACATAAAATAAATATGGAAATGAGTTAATAGGCAACAATTTCACAATTAATTGTGTTTCATTCACTGTAACCAAGTAATTGGAAAAACTAAGTATTTGACAATTAGTCATATATATTACTTGTCTAAATGTTTAAATTATTTCTGATTTTTCTTTTTTCAAAAAACCTTTGAGGAACATTATAAAATTCTCTTCATACTTATTGAGATTTGACTTCTAAAAACCATTACAGCGAAACCATCTCACTACAATTATTTAAAACTGTAGAAGTCTCGTCTACCAACTATAATTGATTACCCGTATAATCAAACTATAATTTAACACCTCTATTCCGAAGCAATAAAGTCTATTTTACTTCCCATTGACAACCAACGTATACTTATTGACATCCTCTGTGCCACCTGACAACCTCAGCGCATTTACGAAGTAGACAGTTATAGACGACAGCTCATCAAACGACCTGAAAAAATCAAAACTATTTAAAAGATTTTGAACTTTATAAGTAAATTGATAAGGTTGTAAGTGGCGTTACTAAAGAGGGTAGATATTTTGATATTATTGATGTGCACGTATAACTAATTACCTATATCTTGTCCGATAGAATGATTGGTCCAAATGTAATGAGGGCCATTGATTGTGTGAAAGCTACAACCTTGAACGGGCGTCGCTACGTGAGCGTGAATGGGCGGTGTGACCTAGAACCGGCGTTGTCGAATCGTTGATAGGTTATAGCGGTGAATTTGTTACGTAGAGGTCGCTGTACGTCGCTTGCTAGAAAACTGTCTTCTTCTTCGATTGGATTTTTTTTTGGCTGGGGAAAATCATCAAATCACTTCTGACGAGAGAGAGAGTGTGTCAGACTTACTTACTAAAACCTCCGTTGCTTTTCCTGTCGAGGCCACGGTGCCACATCAGCCCTGCAGGGCCTCGTCTGTGGTGGTATATTGGCTCTATTCGCTCGAGTCTGGTTTTGGTCGGGCGGCGAGCTGCCCTTACTCGTCGTTCGCAGACCCGAAAATCGATAGGCTGAACATGAAACAATGCTAGTGTTTTGTTTTGAACGTGTGTAATTGTTTGGCAAAGGCTTTAACCCAATTTATTCCCCCCTTCCCGTCAAACTCATAGCACTTGTAATTCCTCTGGTGTTGCGGTGTCAATGGTAAGCAAATAATAATCAATAATAAACAGATCACATAGGTGATCTGTTTTCCAATGTCTTTTTTTTTCTATCGGATAGATAGAAAAAAAGGTCAGTGGATTATTTGTGACAAATTATGTAGGCTTAATGAGAACAACCCCATTTTTCGAAGTCAGTTATAAAGAAAATAAGGCATAATTTTTGTTATATTAGCATTTTCTAAGCGATCAGAACTGGGGAAGTCTTAAGACGTCGTTCTTCCAAATTCTAGGTAATATCACTTTGTTATAAACTCTAAAATTAATTTGAATGAAGGGGACTAGACTAGTGCATGTCTGACTTCTCTGCCTAAGTACGAGTAGATTTTTAATGCCCAACAGCAATGAGGTCACCTGGTCTACCTCATGAGACATTTTTTATATAACATTACGAATGTTTATCACGAAACGAAACAACTGAATTCTGGGTTAAGTTTATTTCTATATATCAGTACATTCCTTGGGTGTGATTCTGTAAGACTTCATTCTAAACTTCGAATGTGAATCCGCCGTGAGTAGTAGTACACTAGCGCTACACTTGCGAGTTGAACTAAATTGACAGCATCATTTTGTAAGATAAAGTATGAAATGACGTTAAAAGTGGCATTTTAAAATTTAATTTACCCGTCATTTCGACCCTCACTTCGCACTCGAACACGATTCAAAATCAAACAAATTTTATAGAATCGACGTGCTTATCTTACTAATATTATAAATGCGAAAGTAACGATGTTTGGATGTTTGTTACTCAATCACGCCAATACGGCTGGACAAGTTAAGTGCGGGAGAGCCAAACTTCAGCACAAATGGGCCGGTCCCACCGGAGTGATACCACGGTCTCACACAAAACCGGCGTTAAACAACCACAGCGTTGTGTTTCGCCGTGTAATTGAGGTTACTGTAGGCCCAATCCCTTCCTCTGCACTTCCCTTCCTAATCCTTAAATATCCAAAGCCCTTATCCCCAAAGGCCGGCAACGCACTCGTAATTCCTTTGGCGTAGCGAGTGTCCATGGGCAGTGTTGATTGCTTACCACCAGGTAATCCGTTTGCTCGTTTGGATCGGATCTTGGCACAGGCATAGGATACACTACGGAATAGGACATTTACGAGGCTACTTTTTACCAACATACCACGCGGGCGAGCGAAGCGAGTATTGTATAACTTCTTGGGAATTGCATGTTGACAATGGTTCTGTTTGCCACCTCAGTGCAGCTAATTAACAACTTACTAACTAATTCAACACGACCGTCTATCTATGTGCGTTTGTCACGCTCTCGTCTTGGGAACATTGGTTTAGGAATTTGTAGTGGCTATATTAAGAAACGAATGAAGCATAGATTAAAGGATTATGTGTACCTTTCAATTGTGGTAATTTGAGGCACGATAGAGAAACAATAGGTGCGCGAACGCTAGCGTTCGATTGGGGTTTGATGAATTTAATGTATACAGGTATTTTTGATGCTAGTTTTTAGTAAAGTATATGTACTTATACTTATGTTCAGGTTTAATTTTCTTCAAAACGAATTATTGTTTCTTTGTTAAGATTCCGGAGCGGAGGTATCACCAGGATAGTGGTTTTTGTGAGGTTACAATCCCTTGCCTTTTTCTCAAAACGATAGTTATATTGGATATTGTTTACATAATATTAACAGTTTTTTTACACATTATATTACTTAGGAATTCAGATATTACTATCACAGTCAAGAATGATAATTTATTTCACAATCTAAATAGTACTCCATCCACCTACTAAAGGATGCCTAGTAGAAATGGCTGCCTGGCTTTTAGCGATAAGGCCGCTCTTGTAACATAATGTAGGTACTATTTTTATTTAGTCATAAGACTAGGTACCTATGTCATAAATACCTTCCTTCCAAAAATCGTTTGTTATATTTGGTTTTTTGGTGCACAATAAGTAAATAACGTTATTATAATATATATTTGTATGTATGTATTACGAACTCATTTTAAATTGTTCAACTAACATTCGCTGTTCGAGAAAATCAGAGCTTATTGTCCCTTTAGGCGGTTGTTGGCGCTGATATTTCCATCGTCCGTGACTCCTGAGACACGGCAAGGCTTCTCTTAATAACCTTAATGATCTAACAAATAACATATGTATTATGTTCAGTTGGTAGCTTCTCTAAGCAATTTGAGTGTAAATGCAAAATTTTCGCATGTTTTTCGAGAAGTATTTCTCGTCGTAACACAAAATTTTGGAGTATGTAATCGCCTCCGGTATTATGAATCAACACGATTAAAGTAAGTATTCCGTTTTAAAGGGCCTTTTAATAAGGAATACGCCCTTTTTCTTAGGCTTTTTGTGAGGATGAGGCGAGAGGGAGTTTTAGACTTTAACTGGCTAAAACCCCGGTTCGTTTTACGGCTCTAGGCCGAGGCCGCGGTACCTTTTCGCGCTTACCACGCAATCCCGGCTGAACATCGACCCTGTAGGTCCCCGTCTGTGTCAATGGGTGGCGCCGATGACTCGCCATCAGGTGATCCGTCTCGAACTTTTATAGATAGGTTGTTTTCTTTAATTCAGATATGCGACTAGAACTGGTAGATTTTTCAACAGTTGAAATTCGCAACAACTTAAATTGTTATTCCAAATTCAAATTCAATATCTAAATGAAGCCCTCTTCATTTCGCCCAATGAAGAATCGATACGCCATTCGAATGCGCAAACGCATACTATTAGCAAACAGCGCATGCGTCGCGGTGCAAATAGACAACGTTTGCATAGCTAGCCGTAGAAAGTAAGACGGGCGACTCGATTGCGTTATGTGTATCCATTACGATTACTATTTAAAGGGATGGGCAGTGCTGTGTGGAAAATTATATGGGTCTCTGGTCTTTGCATAACTTCTTTGAGTGTGTAGTGGCCTTTTAAATCCTCATTGAGGATTATGATAGCAATTGGTTTCTTTAAAAGAGATAAGTGATGTTGATTTTGGTTCAGTTGTAATTTTTTTGTTAGTAAAATTGCAGATTTTTAGGTATTATTTGAAATTGACAAAATTTATGGATGAAATATATATAATTGCTGACTTTGATTAGCACGAAGATCAAACACCGAATTTTTTTTTTATTTTAGAGATAAAAATCATTCATCTGTCAAGTGTCAAGCTTTTACTGACTAAAACCACCCGGTCCTTATCCTGTTCTGTTCTATTCCCCTTGTTACTGCAATCCCCACAAGCGATCCATATATTAGGTAACTAAAAATTTTAATGACCTTGGAATTTCATAACGATTACCATAATTATAATGTCATAAGACAAAAACTCGATATCTTCGACATGTAGCTCGATACTATTATGAAAACACAAATCGTGGGAACTACATAACATACTACCTATATGTAAGGTATATAATATACATATATGTGTCTTTTGAAATGACTTTGAACATTGTGAGTCGATAGTGAACGTAATATAGGTACCTATTATTTTTGTAATGACAGCTGTCATTTGTTTGTTATGTCAGTGAGAGGTTGATGACCTTTGAAGGGATTTATGCACAGAGTACATTATTATATATGATTTATCCAAACTTTAATATTATAAATGTGAAAATAACTCTGTCTGTCTGTCTGTCTTTTCTTCACGCCTTAACTGCTGAACCGATTTTTGTGAAATTTGGAACAGAATCGTTTTTATACCAAAAATCTGCAGGAAGTTATTACGAGTAGGTATTCCATGCGAACGTAGTCGCGGACAAAAGCTAGTGGGATATGAATTATTTTACCGCTCGGACAAAGCCATGTGCGGAAGCTAGTATAGAAATAAGTATTAACAGAAAACTTGTAAATACGTCAATTCAAATTCAATTATCATTTTTTTCTAGCAATTCTAGTAAATCACAAGTTTCTATGGAAGTGATTTATTTCGTTATTGTGACGAGGTGTAAATCACGCGTGTCGCTGCATTGTCAGCGCTCCAATTAATTTAGCACGTACTGACACTGATTATAGTCTTCCAGAGAGTACCTGTACATTTTTATCCAAATGTTCTGTTTTATTTTTTATTGCGAAATGAGAATGATCATATACATAGGTCATATTTCGTAAATTCAAATTCAAACATTAGGAACGTATTAATTCTGCATTCCGTTGTGGTGTTTAAGTTCAATTGATGTTTTTAGACACCAAATATGTATTGTTTCCATACGCATACTTCACATAAATAAAACGAAAAATGTTAAAATTTTGTAACCTAGCCAAAAATATAAAAAACTAGCTAATCTCGCGCGGTTTCACCCGCTGCTCGGGTCCATTTGATAGTAGCGTGATGTTTTATAGCCTAAAGCACTCAGTAACATTGTAGCTATCTATAAGTGAAAGAATTTGGCAATCCGACCAGCGGTTCCAAAGATTACCCTCTACATAGAAACTTACAAATTTAACCTCTTTATAATATTAGAATAGATAACATCATTTTACTGTAGTCTCTGTTACCATAATGCTCCGTGGCGCAACTCCGATTTGTCACTTCGTCACAGCGAGTGTGAATCGTCAAACACTTTCATTTGTTTTCGATGTCAGCCATTTTTCGTGGCTGACAAGTTGACAATTGTTTCATATTACGATGCTTATAATTTTAACATACCCGCTCGCATGAATATTATTGTTTAAAACTACGGAAATCACGTCTTAGCCGTCGGTCGAAGAATCACGACAATTTTGAATTCATAATGTATTCGAACTCGAACGTGCTTTAATTTTTCTATGTAGGAACCAACTGAGTTTAGCACGGCCTTATAGAAAAGTGGAGTAAAAAATAGATATGTTTTTGGTTGAGATTGTGAGAGATATGATTGAGGTTACTGGAGGTCCAATCCTCCCCCTATCTATAGGCTCCCTTATCTCCATAACTGCAATACCTATGATTTCTCTGACGTTGCGTTAACTCCATGGTGGTGCCGCATTATTTACCAAAAATGTTCAAATACTTACTTTTCCACGAAAAAAAAAATCGTTTTTTTATCTTCTAGAACATGACTAACCTCCTTGAGTACGGACCTAAACATAGAATTAGGTAAGACGGTCAATTTTCGAAATTGTTCTTAATTCAAAATCGTTTTATTCGCGTGAGACCAAATATCCCACGTTCAGAGCTATAAGGAAATAATGGCCAGTACGTTATTGCACTATAACAGTTGCGCAACGTTAAACGTTTATAAATAGTTACGTTGTGAGAACGATAACGTTATTGAACATTGGAACGGAGGTGTTGGTGACATAGTTCAATAACGATTATGTAATTGTTAGTAAACTTTTATTTAATTGTTAAATACATTCAGTCAACAAAGTATCGGGAATGAATGTTTTTTTTATGGTTCCAAATTCGAATTTTAATTTTTTTTGTTGTTGTTAGATTGGCATAACTGTTTTCCATTTTGGCGCGGAATTTGAGTTGCATCTGTTATTTATATTAAAAACAGTGCTGTTTTTAGGTTTATAATATCTAGTGTGTATTGCGAATTTCATAATGGACAAAAACATCGAACAAAGAGTTTGTCTTAAATTTTGCATCGCCAATGAAATTTCGTGTTCGGAGGCACTCAAAATGTTACAGAAGGCTTACGGTGAATCGACTTTATCAAAAACACGTGCTTATGAGTGGTACAAAGCGTTCAAAAGCGGTCGAGATGTGATGGAAGATTTGCCTCGTTCTGGTAGGCCATCAACGTCTGCAACTGAAGTTAACATCGCAAAAATGAAGGAAATAGTGACTGAAAATCCTCATTCAAGTTTGAGAGAGATGGCCGCCGAACTTTCTGTATCTCACGAGTCGATCCGTACCATTTTAACAAATAATTTGGGTATGAAACTTGTTGCCGCTCGGCTAGTCCCAAAAGACCTGAATTTTCTTCAAAAACTAAATCGCATGAAAGTCGCTGAGGACATGCTAGAACGAGTCAATACCGACCCAACATTCATGAAACGCATTGTTACTGGTGACGAGACGTGGGTTTACGAGTTTGACATGCAAACTAGTCAACAAGCTTCGGAATGGCGCCCTCCAACTGAACCAAAACCGAAAAAACCACGTCAAAGTCGATCAAAAGTCAAAGTCATGTTGACTGTTTTCTTTGACTATCGCGGTGTTGTGCACTCAGAATTCTTGCCCGAAGGTCAAACGGTAAATAAAGAATATTATTTGAGCGTTATGCGGCGTTTAAGAGAACAAATTCGACGAAAAAGGCCAGAAATGTGGAAAGAAAATTCTTGGATTTTGCAACACGATAATGCGCCTTCGCACAAGGCCATCATTGTAAACGATTTTTTGTCCAAACACTCAACAAACACCATCGAGCAGCCACCATATTCACCAGATATGGCTCCAGCCGACTTCTTTCTTTTTCCCACACTCAAATTACCCCTTCGTGGCACCCGATTTCAATCGTTAGAAGACATAAAGGAGAATTCGCGGCGAGTACTGAACTCAGTTCCGGAAACAGCGTTTAAAAAAAGTTTCGATGATTGGATTATTCATTGGCGTAAGTGTATCATTTCTGAAGGAGCATACTTTGAAGGTGATAAAATAAATTTAGATGAATAACAAACATTTTGTGTATTATTGACTTTTTCCCGGTACTTTCTTGACAGACACCTTAATATTAAGACATACAATATAACAGAAATACATAATTCAATAAATCAAATTGATTATTTAAATAAAAAATGCTTCTTTAAATCCCTTAGACGTTTCATCTGGAAAAAATAATTATTTACACTTTTTATTAGCATATAATCTATCTCAGTGCCAAATTTCATTCAAATTCGTCCAGTAGTTTTTACGAAAACAAGTAACAAACATCCACCAATACAAACTTTCGCGTTTATGATAATATGAAGACGGATTTTTAACTCGAATACCCTGGAAACTTGGCGATGACCTGCTGAGGATCTGCTGGAGACATGGACAGCCTAGGGGACAAAGACATAATATTATTATTTCAATAACATATTGAAACTCTTTTGTCGAATTGTATTAGGGCCCAATTTGTGCCATTCCAAATCTTGTAAATACTTATCAAGCTGTTGTATTTTCTTCCAGGTGGAGTCAGGTCGCGAGGAACTGAAGAAGGAGCGGGAGATCATGCAGCTGGTGGCGGGCCTGCAGCTCGGCGAGGACGAGCGCCGGGAGATGCCGCATGTCATGCGACAGAGACACGCGCCTAGGTACGGTTTGAAGTTGAACTTGTTTTAAACTTTGGTATATGAGAAACACTAGAAAACAATATTGCGCCGCGCGTGGATACCGCGGGTTAAATATAAGATTTTTTCCAAACGAGCAGGCGGTTTCTCACTCATCAATATGTACATGTCAATACGGTAGTTTCCAACTAGTCAAATTTAATACTTTTATCCAAATGTCAAAAACGATAATTTTCTAATATGAAATTTGGATGAATCACTGATTTATGACGCCATATACATAGCGTCAAATAGCTTAGTTCTTAAAAATTGTATGTATCGATCGATGGATGAATAAAAGTATAGTTATTTTTCGATATTTTATTGTATTGAAACGTCGAATTAATTTATTTTTGACATAGGAAACTACCCAATTCTCAAATACCCTATTCTTAAGCCCCTAATAACCTATACGAGGCCCGAAATGTACTCGTAGTAACTCCTTTGGTATTACAAATGTCCATGGGCGATTGATGATTGATTCTTGTTTTTCTTTTTTTTAAAAAACATTGCCCCACATTAGTATTTTCTCCTGTGTCGTGGGTGCGGTTACAAACATACAATTTCACATACACATGACACCCAGACCCGAAACAACAATTTGTGGATCACACAAAGAGTTGTTCCGTGCGGGAATCGAACCCGCTACACGTTGCACGGCAGCCAGTTGCCCAGCCACCGCACCAACCGTGCAGTCAAAAAGTCAAGTCAAGTTGATTGCTTACCATCTTATAAAAATCCAAAACAAAAATTTCATTCAAACCAATAGTTCCTATAGATAATCGTTAGATGGAACTTAACGTAAACTTAACGGCCTTATTACAAAACAATAAAACATTGAGCCAGTTTTTGTATTTTGAATCGAAGGTAGGCGAGAATAAGATTCAAAATTAAAAACCTGACTCAGGACTGATTTTCCAAAGGTTAGATAAAAGTTGCCTAGGGAATAATTATGATGCTGTCGCGTCAAAATGTTTGAATAAGACAGTGACAGCAACAATTTTATTCCTCAGATAACATTTATCTGACTATTGAAAAAATGGTTTAAACTTAGACTAATTTGTTATATGGTATAAGCGGCTAAAGTAAATTATTTACGTAACAATATTATTTACCAATTCAAAGTTTGGAATGTCGTATTCATTAGGCATGTCGTACAAAACCAGTTTCTTAATATTTGTAAATTAGATTTAAACTATTTGAATATCTCGTGATCACATAATTTGATAAGTAATATAGAATTTATTTAAGCTATGGAATGTCTTACCTTTTTCATTAAAATTCGTGATTTCAAGTTCAAAGTTTATGGTTTAGATAAAAATGGACAATACCACTGACGTATCTTGGCGAGTCTGAAGTTAGCCGATTAGCTGCGCAGTACACAATTTTGTTCCTAAAAGATCCATTGCGCAGACAAACGGCTAACTTCAGACTCGCCAAGATACGGCGGCCGTACTGGAAATGACTGTCTAGTCAGCAGTAGGTAGTTAGAGTATGTTCTTGTTAAGTATATTGATAAAGTTATATTTACTATGAAATGAATGTGCCGGTCGACCAGAGTGATACAAAGTCTTAGACAACCGGCGTGAAACAAAACTTGCGTTATGTTTTTTAATGTGTAAAAGTGCCGTTTTATTTAATATTTGCAAAAATAAATTCATGGATCATGTGGGAGAGCCATGCTTCGGCACGAATGGGTCGGCTCGACCGAAGTGATACCACGGCCTCACAGAAAACCGGCGTGAAGCAACCACAGCGTTGTGTTTCGCCGTGTGATTGACGTTACCGGAGGCCCAATCCTTCCTCTCCCCCAATCCTAAAAGTTCCAAATCCCTAAACCTTAAAAGGTCAGCAACGCACTCGTAACTCCTCCGTTGTTGCTATTGTCCATGGGCGGCGCTGATTGCTTACCATCAGGTAATCAGTATGTTCGTTGGCCGTCCTACCACACAAAAAAATAGTTTCATTGTTGAATTGTAAGGCTCAAATCCCTGGTCCTTAAAGGCCAGCGAGTGTCCATTGGCGGAGTCGATTGCTTACCATCAGAGACCTGAATTATAACAAAGACCAACAAGCAGTCACAGGCCTATTTAGCTATTCATCACCTACTTGGCCTCATGAGAAAATATGTACATTATAATAAAGAATGTTTGAACTAACCATTGAGTTAGTATTTCATTAACTTGAAGGACAAAAACCTGTTTGGTTTCTTTACTTATAATTTTTATGTTTAATTATATGGCTGTAAATACGGGTGTTTAGCTATAAATACGGGAGTTACGCAGTGATTTTGAGAAAACTGTAGGTATTTCTGTTTAAGGAAGGGGTTATGACTAGTACTTACGAAAAAAAATAGTATATTTTATTTAGACTAAGTTGGTTTCTTAGAAGATTTCTTGTTTTATTTTTAATTTAAGACAATAATGAATTGTAGCTAGTCTTTTTGTCACGTACATATGTATTTCTAACCATCACCAACCTTCTCAGTCAAAAAATTAACTATTTCAAGTTAATTTAACATTCAAAAGGAATCGAATTTCATTCATTGATTTGACGATACCTAAACTTATTTTCGATTTTTAAAGCATCAAAAACGTAGATATAATACAGCATGTCATGCAAAAATTATATGTGACCTATGTCATTTTAATATTTCGATAAAATTATACTAGTTGTCAAAATTCTTTTTCATTCTTGCGCCAAAATCCTTCGATCAAACTGAAGAGTTAAAAAAACATTATCAACCTACTTACTAACTTTTATATTTTTTTTTTTTTTTTATTCTTTATTTTTAAAGAAGGTTTGATCAGACATGATCATGCCACCTTCATTGGCCTCACAAAAAGAAACTTACTATCTACGCTTAAATGCTAAATTTACTAATTTATAAATAGCCTGAGCCTCCTCCGACATGGGGTAGGCTAAAATCCTATTGCATACTCCCACTTCTCGCAGGTCTATATCAAATTTGAGCCTAAAGCTGACCCTTTCGGCCTCGTTCCGGGCACACTCCACCATCACATGGTACACATCTTCAACCGCTCCACACTCAGTGCAGTTTGGTGACTGGGTTTTGCCCATCATAAAAGCGAAATTGTTCAGTGGAATGTGCCCAGACCGTAGCCTTAGGGCTACCACTATATCAGATCTACATAATCCAGAGTCTGCGAACCACGGTGAGCAGGGAAGGCAAGGTTGTATGGTTTTGTACCAGATGCCCTTAGATAATGATCTCTCGTCAAAATGCTCCCTCCAAAACTCTGTACACTTATCTCTGACCAAATACAAACATTCAGTAAAGACGGGTAAGCAGGTGAGTGGTATTCCATCAAAACTAGCTTCCCTGGACAGTCGGTCAGCTTCCTCATTTCCCGTTATTCCCACATGAGAGGGAATCCATTGGATTTTTATTAATTTGTTTGCAATACTGACATTACGGAGCATTTTTAAAATTTCATAGGCTATCGGTAGGCCTCGAAAATTCGAGGTGCATCGAGCCAGGTGGTAAATAGCACTTTTGGAATCTGTGAAAATTACATAATTGCCAGTCATGAAGGAATCAACATAGGAAATGGCCTCTGCTATGGCTAACAGCTCAGTATGCATAATGGAGATGTTAGTGTTGACCGTCAATTGGATCGAGCTATTTGTTTGAGGATCATATAGCGCCACCCCACTTCTGCCACCTGGGTTCTTTGAACCATCTGTGTACAGTCTATAGAAATCCGAATATGTTTTAGTCAGGAATTCGTTACAACTCAGTTGCAATTCCCATGGTTTATATTGGTGCTTCGGTTTACAAATATTCTTAATGGCTGGTTCTAGTACTGAAGCGAGATCTATACTACTAACCCATATGTCTAGCGAATAGCATTCTAATAATGTCGTAGAATAAACTAAAGTGTTTTTATAGTTTTCGTGAATTAAAATTAAAAGTGGTTTTTTCTTACATCTCCAATATGAATTACCAATATCATGACTCAACTGTTCTAAAATGGGAAGAATTTCATTGCCCGTAAACGATTTGCATCTAAACCAAAACTTGCCAGCAAGATAATACCTGCGGATACACAGTGGTTGAAGGTGAAGCTCACATTCTATGATATGTATTGCAGTACTTTTAACGAATCCCCCGATTATACGCATGCATAGGTTTTGTATTCTGTCCAGTTTTGCCAAATGTGTCTTACAACTATTGTCATATAGTGCGCTAGCATAATCCAACTTACTTCGTAACATAGCTATATACACTCGTCTCAATACAATCGGATGCATTCCCCAGCCCGCACCTGCCACGATTTTAAATACATTTAATAATCTCAGACTTTTAGCTCTCAATTCATTTATGTGCTTAGCCCAGCGTAAGGATCTGTCTAACCACAGTCCCAAATATTTCACGTTGTCCACGACTTCCAAATTTATCCCGTTTATAGATATATCAACAAATTCTCTGCGATAACCTCTTTTGAAAACACATATTTTGCTTTTGGTGGATGAGACATATAACCCAATTTTGAAAAGTAAGGTAACGAATTTGTTAATAGCTTCCTGTATTTGCATCGTTCCTTCTCGCTTGGTGTCACAATTCAAATAAATTGTAAAATCGTCCGCATATTGGGAAATACGGACATTATGGATACTATTGCAAATTTCTATGGTAGCTAAATTAAAAAGTAGTGGGGATAGAGGGTCACCTTGAGCCAAGCCGCGACAAGTGTATCTACAACTTGAAACCGAATCGACTTGCAATCTTAAACATCTTTCTTTAAGAAAATTCCACAGATACCTACATATTAAAAAACTAACTCCTAAATGTTGCATAATATTTACTAAACTTTTTATATCGACGTTATTGTATGCATTATCAATATCTAAAAAGACGGCTATACACATTTGGTTATGAGAAAAACCGGTTTGGATTGTTGACACCAAGTTTGTTAGATTGTCTAAAGTTGAGCGATGTTTTCGAAAACCAGTTGTTTTGCTAGACAATAGATTCTTCTTTTCAATGTACCACTCAAGGCGTTTATTTAAAATATTGTGGAATGTTTTACACACGCACGATATCATTGCTATAGGCCGCAGAGATCCAGGCGCTTGGGGATTGCGATTTGGTTTTGATATTGGAACTATAGTGATATCTTTCCATTGCTTAGGGACAAAGCTTAGTGTGTAGAATTCGTTGTACAATTTTAACAATATATTTTTCGCATTGTTAGGTAAATTGTAAATCATTGAGTATGATATTCCGTCGCTGCCAGGCGACGTGTCCTTCCGGCGAATACAACTATCTAATTCCTGCCTGGTTATTAAAAGATCCAGATTCGTTTTATTTATTGCAAATACCGGGTCATTGGGACAAGCATAGTCGGGTGTCAAACTACACAATAGATCTTTTGCCTTTTCTTTGTCGACGTAGGCGCGTGGTACGTTATAACCCTTTAGCCATCTCAATTTACGCCACATTTGGCTTTGTGTGATTTTACCATCTAAGGTAGAACAAAATTCCTGCCAAGACTTGTCCCGAGCCTGACGAATTAATTTTTGAGATATTCTTATTTTGTCTTGTAATTCGATTAAATTATTAGGGTTAGGGTTGCGTCGGAAATTCGAAAGTGCTAAACGTCTTTCAGCTACGCACTTGGACAGTGATGTGTTCCAATAAGGTTTAGGTGTAAACTGATTGCTTGGATTACGGTTAATTTTGTAGAATGGTATAAAACGGTCTGCTGCTATGTTTATGTAACTTATAAACGTATCATATGATTTTTGAGGGTCCCCATCACACATCAAAAAACTATCAAACAGGTTTTCTAACAAATTTCGGTATGAGCTCCAATCTGCCTTTTTAAAATTACGTCGCAAAGTTATGTAATCAATATTCCTATCCAAGTGCGTACTCACCCTAATAATAAGATGATCGCTGCCTAAGTTTTCGTTAGTAGTAGCCCAGTTCAACCTTATCGCGATGTCCTGTGTAGCTAACGTGATATCTGGAGAAGATGTCTGAAGCACATTGTTGACTAATTTAACCCGCGTGTAGCTGGTAGCATCGTTTAAAATGACAAAATTGCTTTCCAAGAGGGCGTCGTGTATTTGTGAACCTCTCGTGTCTGTTTTGTACGACCAGTTCGTGTGGTGAGCATTCAAATCGCCTAAGATTAGAGTTTTTTTATCTACGCAGCTAAATAGATGCTCCCAGTCCAACTGATCGGTATGAACTGACGGCGCACAATATATCGAAAATACATATTCAATAAATTGACAATTGTGTAGTTTAACCATTAACACTTCCATACCAGGGTTACTACTGCTAAAACTATGTAAAGAAGCTTCTACAGACCTGTGTATCAGAAGCGCCACCCCACCGTACGAATCGTGCCTGTCTTTACGAAATATTTTGTAGTTGTTTATATTAAGATTACTCTCTGGTTCCAGCCATGTTTCACTCAGTGCTGCGATGTGAATTTTCTCTTGTGATAACAATTGTTCTAAGGCTAATGACTTAGGGCGAACACTTTGTGCATTCCATTGAATAATGTTAAGTTTTATGATGTTACTATTATCCATTACAACCGAAATAATCAAGAATTAGTTTAAGTATTGGCCAGTCCGAGATATTTTCAACTAGTACTAAAATTACCCATTTAACACAGCACTTAATACAACTATGTATTTTTTGTTGTATTGTTTCTCCTTTCAAAAATACAATCTCTTTCAACCTATTTATAAGCTCATTGAACTGAACTTCTCTCGTCTTCTTACTTTCATCTTCCTCAGCAATTTCTTGGCTATCCATCGCATCAACTTCTATCCACGTCTCGTACTCAACTGGTTTTTCGGTTTGTTTTGGTTTGTGGGGCTTAGTTTGTGGTTTCTTGGCAGTATTATATTGAGTGTCCTTCTCAGGTGGCTGCGTTGTAACTTCTACGTGGGGTTTTTGTACGACGGCCGAAAACGATAACTTTCCAGCCTGAGAATTCGACCAGTCTTTTTGTTCTGTTTTTGTAGTGGCACTATCTACTGGATTAGTTTCCTTAACTGGAACATACATGGTCAGTGCACGCCGATATGTGCAATTGTATTCAGCCATTATCTCTCTTAATCTCTTTTCTTTTAAATATGACGGACAAGAACGTACTAAAGCCATATGCTGTCCGCTACAATTGGGGCATTTAAATAAAGTCGTCTCACAGTTATTGTGATTACCACTACATTTTGGGCATATGATCTTTGTTGATGGGCATCTTTGTGTAGTATGACCCAGCTTCCAACAGCGTGAGCATTGGGTTACCGGAAAGATGTACTGCTCGACTCGTATGCGCAATCCATCTACAGAAATAGTTGCCGGCCGGAATGAGCCCTTAAAACAAAGGCGCACTGATTCACTAGGCTTCCAACCCTCTCCGTCTGAATTTCTGCGCATGAGTCTTTGGACGGATATCAGTTGTGCTGGTTCCGTACATTCAATACGCTTCAGCATTTCATCCTCTGTCAGATCTATGTCAATGTCTCTGATGACACCATAAGAGAAATTTACTTCCATGGCTCTCTGAATTCTCCAGTTCTTCCTACTTTTTTCAAGTATCTCCACACTATCCTCGTTCTTCATATCTACTCTAATCTTGTATGGGTTAATATACCTAATCTTTTCAATGTCTTTTATTCCTTCTTCTTTAAACAACTTGGCCAATGCAAACTGTTTCGGCATTTTA
This sequence comes from Spodoptera exigua, assembly GCA_902829305.4. NCBI lineage: Eukaryota > Metazoa > Arthropoda > Insecta > Lepidoptera > Noctuidae > Spodoptera > Spodoptera exigua. The sequence continues at coordinate 1,361,000 of LR824623.2, forward strand.
TCTTGAGATGAAATATAAATTTCAATTGTTTCACTTTTGTATTTCTTGCCTTTGCTCCCTCTGACCTCTATCCACCCCTCTTCATCTTCCGATCGATTTCTTTTAATTGGCCTACGATCTTCATCAATTGCGCACTCTTCCTGTGATTTTTCCGGTTGGTATTGTTCCTCGTCTTCCATTTCTTTCTCCATTAATCCACTCGGGTCACTCATCTCGATAACTGTATTTAATGTCTCATGTTCGGTAATGACCTCCTCCATTGCTGTTATTGCCGCGACCGGTGTCCGAATGTATAACCTATCGGTACACACATGTGGTCAACGGCGCAACGTGGAACGCCGCAAGTTTCGACGTAAACAAACTAATTAACTAATGAGCGCGGGCACCTCGTACGAATGCCGAAACGAGACTGAACTTTTATATTAAAAAAGTATTTCTTTTTTATTTCAGATAACACAACGCCACAGCTGTAAGGGCGCCATCTATTGACTGATGACGGGAAGCGCACCATCGGAGCCAACACACTTTACCTCGATCACGAAACAAAACGAACACAACCAAATAATTTGAGCACAAACAGAGACCAGGGAACGACTACATTTTGCGAACCGTTTAAATATAGATCAGCGATGCGAAAACAGTTTAGGGACGGAGAAAACCGAAAAATGTTATTATAACAATACCTACCGTTTTTAAGTTATCCATTGCTGTTTTTTATAATGCATTGGTAATTGCATGACACTCCAAATCACCAATGAACAACGTAACAAATATAGAAAACTTCTTTAAATTAAAACAGCAGAGGACTGAAACGTGTCGCTTATAAAAAAAAAAAATGTAGTAACCCTATAACAATCATATTACAAAACGAGAACGCGGCATATCGATAAAACCAATCGAGGTTTCATTTAATCGATTTGTCACGAACGTTCTCGAATTGTTGCCGATTATATCGATTAATTACTTAAGAAATCCGTACCTATAGTAAACAGGGTACCTAAAAAACTGTAATTTAAATTTTTTTTCTTGTAGTTATGTATCGATTTTTGTTCCACGGATACTGAGAAAAAATTTGTTAGGATTGCATGAGTTTCAACGCACGTTTACGGTCGTTGAAGGGTTTAATAAATATTGTGTTAAGTAAAAATTGAAAATTATATTGTTAATATCATTTGTATATTTCATTTTATTAATGTTTACTTGTTTAGATCACGTTTCGTTGTATACTAATCGAGTCTGGTTTAGGTATTTAAGGTAACAAAAAAGTGTACTTCATTTTTCTATATAATAATAATCGTAGCAAAATAATCTTATAACTAGAATTCAGTGTTTTATGTCTACAATTTTTACACGTAAACATTATTGTATAAAATCTATGTAATGCCGGCATTTCCTATCTTATATACATAAATTATTGTAAGCACATATAATATTTAACCTATTTATAAAACACATAATACAGCAACAATAAATCGGGCCGCTAAGCACTTACTAAAAAAAAATTAATAAAAAAGTTGAGTTATTGGTTAAATAAAAATGCTTAGCCAGAAAAACTATATATTGGTAGCGATGCATTTTTAAAATTGTTGTCAACTCAATAAAACAGGTTACGATTGCTTAAAAAAAAACACTAACTTATTGATGAAGGCATATTGTATTCTTAAAAAAATGTTGCCTAACACTGGAGTTCTTTTTCTGTTTACAAAACTTACATGTACAATGTGTACACAGACACGGAACAACAATTCGTGTATTACACAAAGACTTATTCAGGTCAGAGCCAAGTCGAAGGCATAGCGAAAAAAGTGTTTGTAAAAGAAAAAATCTTGTGCCTTTCAACACCGTGAATAGAATTAGCGTTTCCAAAATTGAAACACCGCAAATAAAAAAAATAGTACTAAATTTGCAACACTTTCAAATAAAAATTTCGTTGTATCATGAAATGAATTAATAAAAAATACAGTCGTATTAGTATGAAACGAAACGAGCTCTGAATATAATTGTACGCGTCTAGTATATAAGCGCTATATAGTCATTTATGTATAACTATTTAATTGTGCCTTATATCAGAAAAAATGGTTTAGTTAGTATGTATCCCGATCCATGAAGTTTAAAGTCAGATGTTGTACTTTTTTTGATATTTCTATACGTTTCGACAGTTTATTTCATACTTATTTTACCAATGTCGAAAATCGAACACACAGTTTTAAATTATTGGAATGAGTTTGATTATTTTTTAAATTTCGACTGTTATCTGTACAGGGTAACATAACCGTTAGGATGACTATTTCTATTTCTGTTTCTATATATAAATTTAATGAAAGCATTTTATTCATACCTGTAAAAAATATAACATGTTTTATGAACATAGAATATGAATTAAACTGTCGTTCTGTTGTATCCAAAGTTATATCAATATTTTGATTTCAAAAATTGTTCGTAATCACGTGTAAGAAACAATCTCCATTCGTCGGGGACTCTGTGTGATGTAAACCTTTTTATGCTGTAATAATTGAAATAGGAACAGGGACCAATAATACCATTTTTGCCTCATATGCAGACGATGTTTGTGTTTTGCGTAAGTACATTGCAGCCTCGGGCAGCGTTATCGCTGACGCAAACAAAACATTATGAGCAATGTACGATGATGCACGTAAATTATTTTCCGTCAATCGATTCTTAAGGGAAATCTGCCTACTCCAAGTCTCAGTAACCAACGTGTCAGCTGATTTAGTTATTACAAACAACATTTTATTACACCCCCAAGGTATATAAAATTTAAAAAAAAGTATATTACATATCGTAAGGTTATTTACTGAGACTGGTGGAATCAGTTTTCAACCCTGTTCTTGTTTCGATAAACCACACATTTGCTTGTTGATAATTAAATGGACGGTGATCGCATTTGTATGAAAGGACACTGTAAGTACCTTAGCAAGAATTAGATAACGTGTGTACAAAACTAAAAAGTTAGTCAAAGTTAAGGAATATTGTAAGTGGGTATGTGTAGGATAGGTAGGATGGAATTACCAGTTGCCGTACAATTTATCCTAAAAAATTAAAAAACATCACCTAAATTTCTTGCTATTTCGACAAGTTTTATCAGTAGTGCCAACAAATAAATCTATTAATAGAATGGTAATTAATAAAACGAACATATTTTTTATTATATAAACAACGCATTAAAAATTAGAATGTCCACGATTGGTATTTGTTTCACTATATAATAAAATTAATAAAAATTAAAAATACCTTACCATGGGCTACTGTATTTTTTTCACTAGATGGCGCTGTCATTAAGTTTTAAATCGGTAGCTCCACTTCAGTGATGTACTTTAGGATATAATTATATGTACGCAACTGTAATTTTTCGCAATTTCTCCCTCTTTACAGGCATTTTGTAATTTTTGAAATATGTAACAACGAATTATAATTTAGTTTTTGATTAGAAACTTCCTGGTTTGAAAAGTATTGAGCAGTTTGTGACATGTCTTGAAATATAGTTCAGCGCCACCTGTCGAGTGTTAAGCGAACTTTTTGACGCTGATTTCAAGCATTTACACATGATTTACACCAATAAAATAGTATCCATTTTTAATTATTCATTTAGTAAAAGTTAAAAATATTTAAAGATTATAGTAAAAAAAAGAATGTAAATAGTACCTATCTATTATTTTTTCGCAAAAATATAATTGTAATAAAATAAAATAATAATAATAATAATATCATCATCAAATATTTTAGGCTATGAGTGCCATTAAAGTTTATATCATTCCTAGTTTATTTTTTTATTAATTATTTAGTAAGATAGGGTTGCCTATCGTGTGGGATTATTTTAGGGATGAACTTGAACTTATTTTTACGCAAGGGGAGTAATCGAGCTAGTTGCTAGTCCAGTAACTGGCGTAACTTACCTTAGTGTTGATCAAATTGAACGTATTAGGTATCGTGGTTTTAATATTTTAATAATTGTTTGTGTAATAATGAAATAATATTTTATTAGAATCTCAATGCAAAAACGATTTGATTGAAATTGTACAATAAATGATGTAGATACGTTAAGATGTCAATAATTATGTTTATTGCGTTTATATCAACGAACAGACAACGATGTATTCAATTTATTATTGTAGTTATTCAAATAAATAGTCTGTAACATATAAAATTATGTTTTATTCCTCTGGTAATAGAGTATTATCCAGTTTGTGTACCTATCCATATGTTCTAGTTCGTACATCAGAACCGCCAAGGAGAGGAATTCTTTGCCAGTATGTATTCCCAAGGGGTAAACCAAGTTGTCTTCAGGACCCAAGTAAATAAATTGCTTACTAGCTACTCTTGCGCGGTTTCACTCGCTGCTCGGCTCCGTTTAATCCTAGCGTGATGTTTTATAGCCTATAGCTCTCAGAAACATTGTAGCTACCTATCAGTGAAAGAATTTTGGCAATCTGACTAGCGGTTCCAAAGATTACCCCCTACATACAAACTTACAAATTTTACCTCTTTATAATAATTTAGTATTGATTTGATTGGGCAGGCGTGCTCCGGCGTAGGTCGCATTCGTCGTATTAAAGCCAAGGCATAATAAAAAAGGTTTAAATGTAATTATATTGATAAGATGTTGTGATTGTGATTAAAATACTTGATGTAGGCTGAAAAATGGAATAAGTAGTCGCGTAAGGGTATCCGAAAGGATTTTGCGCTTAAAAGGAGCTGAGCGAACAGCTAGATCAGTTGATGATAAGTAATCAGCATTGCTGATGGCATATATTCACTTCGTCTTTGAAACGATCAAAAAGTCATAAATTAAAAAGAAGAATTGCCACATATCATTAACATTTTGAGGTATCATCATAGCCTTCGAATAATACTTCTTTAGCGAACTTATGTAAAGACTACAGATTTTCGCAAGGTAAGTTATTTTTTTTGTCATAGATGGATTGGTCGCCGGTTTGCGGATGTCGAGTAAGGGTAGCTCGCTGCCCAATCAGAAACAGACCTGAAGGTACGGTGCGACTTCAGAGTCAATAGACCATTACAGATGTGTCCAACAGGGCTGATGTTCAGCTGGGATTGCAGGGGCAAGCGCAATGAGGTAATGCGGCTCCGGCCCGGAACAGGAGTTTAGAGAACAGGGTGGTTTTTAGTTAGTAAGTCTGACAATCTCGCTCGCCCCAGGCAGGGCGGGAGAAGTCATTTTTTGATTATTTTTCCCTCTCAACAAAAACGTACGGGTGTGTGTGTCAGTGTAATCTCAAATATTGTCGATGAGATGAACAATTTGACAATTTTCTTCATCTTTTCGGACAAATGTCGTCACAAAGATTGTTTATGCAGTAACACGTTAAATTAGATATCTACTTATAAAATACGTAAAACTGGTTAAACATCGTGACACCGCCATCTAGCGTTAAGAGCTTAGGTTCATCGACAGATTTACATAAACACGTTGAGTAATAAAAAGAGAAAGTTCCTGTATCGATCTACGTTACTTGTGGTAGATTAAACATAGATGTCAGCACTTAAAGTTTGTTTGCTGAAGGTTACTGCGAGTAGGATAGATTTATGCGAGGAAGGATGGATAGGGATGCCAACGACTATACAGTTCACCTGATGGTAAGCAACTTGTGTCGGCCACGAATATCCTCAAACCCTCATGAGTTACTAGTATCCTTTTGGAGAGGGGGTAGGGGGAGGTTTACGAATTTGAGAAATTCACTTTATGTTCCGGCTTCATCTAGTTTTTCACATATAATTTGACGTGTAAAAGTGCCGTTTTATGGCCTATTTGCAAAAATAAATTCATTGTTTCATTGTTTCATGTACGTTTTCAGGGAATTAATAACCTTATAATATGAGGAGTCTACCTAGTTTAGTCGAAGATATTAGACCTTGTTCGCCATCATCATATCATCAACAAGACTTCCATTGTGAATCTTAAGTCACCCCAGATCGGTAGCTTAGAAGAAGAGCCTAATAGGAGACTAATAGAAGTCAAGTATTAAATGTTTGCTAATGTTTAATAAATTCAAAGTTAAAAGCGCTCCTAGCCAAGATTATCATCGACACCGCTTTAGAAGCTGAACAGATGTATAGGAAGACATTTGATGACCACGTAACTGACTCATGACCTCCAGAAATCTCCATACATTGATTATGGTTTAAAGCGATTACCTATTTTAATTAATTTAACGATACTGAACTAGGCTAGGTATGGTTGATCCCCTTAACCTAAAGGTCCTTTCGTTCATATTGCCTCAAAATTGCTCTTTGCATTTATTATTTACACTGCTTTTTTATATCGCAATGGCTGCTATCACGCCTGGTGTTAGCCATGATGCGACCTATGATGGAGCGCGCCTACATAAGCAACGTATTTACTCGTGTCGTGAAGATGTATGAGACCCAGGTGTATATACTCTTTGGGAAGACCGATTCCGGCGAAGAATTCCGCTCCCTACAGGTTCTGACTATAAAACTGGAGGCGAACCGCTTCATGCATGTGAATGGGATATCTACTATGAAGTGATAAATAATTTTTAGCCGATTTTCTGATTGTAATTGTAGCTAAGGCGTCCGTAATTGTAGCCAGGGTCTCCAGTCCACCAAATGTCGTTGTGGCTCAGAGGTTAAGGCCCGCTTTTCATGTATGAGGGTGCCGTTTCGAAACCTGGCAAGTACCACTGTGACTTTTACCGAGGTATATATATATATTTTTATGGTATAATTCGGCAAACGAAGACACATATTACCTGATGGTAAGCAATCGACGCTGCCCATGGACTCCTGCAATACCATAGGAGTTACGAGTGCGTTGCTGGCCTTTTAGGGATATAGGTTTCAGATATTTAAGGCTTGGGAAGGGATGGGGGTAGGGGGAGGAATTGAGCCTCCGGTAACCTCACTGACATGGCTTTTTTTTTTGTCAGGGGAAAGTCATCCAATGACTTCTCCCGCCCAGGGTAAGGCGAGAGAGAGTGTCAGACTCTTACTGACTAAAAACCCCCTCGTTCCTTCTCCTGCTCTGGGCCGAGGTCGCGGTGCCTCATTGCGCTTACCCCGCAGCCCCGGATAAACATCAGCCCTTTAGGGCCCCGACTGTGGTGGTCTATTGGCTCTTTGAGGCGCGCGCGGAACGCTACGCGCCGTACGCTCGGGTCCGGTTCTGGTCGGGCGGCGAGCTACCCTTACTCGCCGTCCGCAGACCCGCGCTTACGGTGGCCGAAGATCATCTCTCGATCCCCGACGTCCGGAATGTCGCCTTCTGCGGCGGCTGGGGCGCGAGGAGGATAGTTCCCTCACGCGCTCCGCCTCCTCCTTTGCGAGCATAACTGCTTCGCAGAAGGAGGAGATAGCTTCCCAGTTCCTCTCACGCTGCACCATGGCCTCGATTAAGGCAGGGCGCGAGAGGTCGCCGCCGCCGATCACTTCCCTGAGAACACGGCGGTGCTCAGCCCAAGCAGGGCACTCCGCCACCGTATGCTCCACCGTGTCCTCCAGGTGATCCTCACAATGACGACACTCGGGCGTTTCCTCCCGCTGGATCCGAAACAGGGACCTACCAAAGCTGCCGTGCCCGGTATGCACCTGCGTCAGGCGGAAGGTGAGGACGCCGTGGCGTCTCTCAAGCCACACCTCAAAGAGGGTTCTTACTGCTGCTATAGTAGCGTGCCCGTCACTGACATGGCTAAACACAACGCAGTGGTGGTTTTGGTGGTGAGAAGAGGCCTTTGCCACTCATAGCGTGATGATGTCAATTGTAGCCAAGTTATTCCATCAATCACTCTACCACCATCACCAGTAGATTCATTAAACTATAACACTACGTAATCAATTTTAAAGTAAACAAACCATTATTCTTGGACATCCACAGGCTTATATAAGTTCCGCTGCCGTAAGGAGGCAAGAAGCTAAAGTATTTACGTCACTTCTATGTGTTACACGTACAGCCTACTTTCCTCAGTTTTTCACCTAAATACTTTTTTTTTTATGTAATAGGTCGGCAAACGAGCAGACGGATTACCTGATGGTAAGCAATCAGTGCCGCCCATGGACACTCGCAACGGAGGAGTTACGAGTGCGTTGCCGACCTTTTAGGGATTAGGGATTTCGAGATTTAGGGATTGAGGAGGGATTGGGGAAGGGGAAGGATTGGGCCTCCGGTAATTCAACTTAAATACTTCACTTTGAACATACATATATATATATATATATAATTATTGTGTTAAATGGACAATTACAGTTTGAAACTGTGTCTTTTACGATTTGGAGTTAGTGTGAGAATTTGCTGTTATATGTAGGTACTTACATTATAGTTAGCGGTAATGGACTCTACGCTGTAATTTTTTATGTACTAATCCATACTAACAAGTTTATATGTAGGGGGTTATCTTTGGAACCGCTGGTCGGATTACCAAAATTCTTTCACTGATAGATAGCTACAATGTTCCTGCGTGCTATAGGCTATAAAACATCACGCTACAATTAAATGGAGCTGAGCAGCGGGTGAAACCGCGTCAGAGTAACTAGTATAATAATAAGTGATTTGGAGTTATTGCGTTAGTCATACAGTCATAGAGTTGTGTTTCGTCGTGTGAGTGACCTTTTCTCTGCCCCATCCCTCCCCAGTTCTTGAATTCCTAAAATCCATTATCCTCATAATGCCAACGCACTTGCAACTTCTCTGGTATTGCCGCTTGTCTATTGGGCGTCTCCTCGATTGCTTACCATCAGGTAATCCGCATGCTTGTTTGCCTGTACCTCGCGTGATTACATTTTTAATTCTTCGAAAAACTACGTCTTCATACTCCCCAGATGATGATTTTCACCACGAGTCTCGATTTTACGCCTATATAACCAAGCTTTCTTATCAGTAATTGCCTTATCTTTTATCGTAATCATTACAAACAACGTACAAAGGTAACAATTACAGTTATTAGGGAAACAATGGCGGTTATCATCTGAGAGGGATCTTAAATCTTCAACTATTATGTAAGCTGTGCTATTTAATGTCATACTTCTTCTTAATCATACCTTTTATAAAAAAAACTTCCGAAATAGAATATAAGGTCAGATTTTGAATTTCTTCTTTTTTAATGGAATTAGAACGTAAACGAGCTGACCGATTTACCTGATGGTAAGTGATATAAGCCGCCCATGGAGACCTGCGACACCAGAGGAGTTACAGACAGACGTACTCCTTATTAAAAGGCCTGCAATGCACATCAAAAACAAGGAACTTATGATTTGTTGTTGTCAGGTAAAAATCATCTTGTGGCTTCACTTCTACCGCCCAGGGTCATGCGAGAATATAGAGTGTCAGACTCTTACTGACTAAAAACTCCCCGTTCCTTCTCCTGCTTTAGGTCGAGGCCGCGGTGCCTCCTTACCTCACCCCGCAACCTTGGCTGAACATCAGTCCTGTAGGGCCCCGTCTATAGTGATCTATTGGCTCTTTCACGCGTTTAGTTTGTCGGGTTTGGTTCTGGTCGGGTGGCGAGCTACCCTTACTCGCCGTCCACAGACCCACGATGATGGTGGCAGGAGATTGTCTCTCGATTCCTGACGCTCGGAGTAAAGGAGTTTATGATGAAAAACCTGCCTACTTTTGTAGGGTCGATTTAGGCATCGGTCCCGCTGGAGACGCGCCATATTACGCGGCCCGGTTATATCTAAAAGAGTTATTAAGGGATATTCACTTTCCTTATCCAGGGTGATTTAATAAAAGATCCTATTAGGGCCGATGTCCAGCTGGGGTTTTGGTTGGAAGCGCAAAAGTGTGACAATATAACAGGAAAAGGAACAGGATGGTTTAAAGTCAGTAAGAGTCTGAAACTTCCTCTTGCACACCGTAACTTGATATGATCAACCCCTTGTGTAAAAACCTGCCTTCTTCAATGAACAAAAACTTCATCCCCTTGTCAAAAAACACCCCCCCATCAAAGAGCAAAAACTTCACATAATATTTTCGTTATAATCGATACATATATTGGAAAACAATAGCAGTATCAATTAAAGATCTAGTTTCAATCGTAGATAGATATAAACGGCTGTTATTTACCGCCGGCTAGTAAATACATGTTCTATGTAATTAATAACTGTGCTGTGAGTGAGTAGTATGGAAGTGCAGATGCGTCATTCGCTTGGTGAGTGCATACTGTGTTGTTTTCTGCCCTATTTTATAGAATTTATTTCAGTCGAGTGAAGTTTTCTTGTTATTGCGCCTACCATACTCTCTCTCTGTATCACTAAGGTTAGGGCCAAGCTTTCCAAGAAATTTGGAAAGTACTTATCTGCTTTTTTCTGGGAACATCGTTAAGAAACCTAAAGTATAGTTTGAAATCGCCAATCCGTTTTGAGGAAGCTTCGTGATTAATGCCTAATCATTTTCTATGTGAGAAAAGGGCTTCCCTTAGCAATGAATAGGTACGTGTCCTCCGATCTGACGTGTTTCTTTGCCTACCTCCACCAACGAGGTGTACGCCTTTAAATTCTCAAAAAGGGTCATTTTGACATGTCTAATTTTAACCAGCCCTCGAATTTACCATAATTTACACCGTGCTCTTACTAAAAAAGACTAAAAAACCAAAAAATCCAAAAATATCCTTTACCAGATCTGGAATGAGCTCAATGATTTTCTCGACAAGGGAATCGTACACTTTACCATTTCTGGCTTAATCTGAAAATTACTTCGCGCCTCGTCTAAACGTACATAGTCTTGGTAATGTTCTTGACACGGTGCGCGGGTACTCGCAACGGATATTTGCGGAGATAGCGGCGCGCTTTCTGACTGTCGGCGTCAGAGCGTCTGATGTCTGACGTCTGACATCTGAGTGAGTCTGACTGCCAGCGCCTAGGGCTGCAGTACTATCTTAAAGAGAGACAGAATTTGTTGCTTGAATATGGTCGTTTGTTGTTTTACTAAGGTTGTTAGTTTGGGTACAAAATTAAATTATATCGATAGCCTATTGTCAAATGGGCTTTTTTGCGTGAGAAGATTTGCTATATTCTAGAATGAATGAAAGAATGAGCGAAAATACTAGGATTTTTCTACACTATCTCTATTAAAGGGGAGGATTGGGCGTCTGGTAATCTAACCCACACGGCAAAACACAACGCTGTGGTTGTTTTCCGTCTTTTTTTGTAAGGCCGTGGATCTCTTCGATCGAGCCGGCTCATTCGTGCTCTCCTACACTTTACTAACCCTATAAAACCGCAAAATACAGCAACAAACTTCCAAACTCGTCTTTAGCATTAGAATGAAACATAGACACACAGAACCATCGAAAGGACACTGAACTCGGGAAAGGCAAAACGCAAAGCGTGCGTACTGCAAGATGAAGTGATAACGCTGGAGATAACGCGGACCGTCATACAGATTATGCACATGACTTCGTTTGAACCAGCTAGTAGCTAGTAATGTATATTAAACTTGAAGCTTGAAGTTTGCTGGTGGAAAGATGTCGTTTAGACGATAAGAGGTAGAGCCAGTCTCCATGTTTAAATTAAATTATGGACATGTTTAGTTGGCCAATCTATAATCAATATCATCATCATCAAGTGTAGGAGAGCCAGTTGTAATACCACGGCCTCACAGAAAACCGGCGTGAAACAACCACAGCGTTGTGTTTCGCCGTGTAAGTGAGATTACCGGAGGCCCACTTCTTCCCCTCCCAAAATCCCTTCCCAATCCCTAAATCTCCCAAATCCCTAACCCCCAAAAGGTCGGCAACGCACTCGTAACTCCTCTGTTCTTGCGAGTGTCCATGAATGTAATGCGATGCTAGTTTGAAGACCTATCACATAAAAAAAAATCATAAGCCTGATTTCGACATAGGCGTGTCCAATTGCACGTATAGCACGGACTCGATTTTCAGTTCTTCTCATTTACCCACTGCCAGCTACCCTACGGATATCGTCAGTCTATCGAGCTGGAGGCCTACACTACGTTTGTAAATAAAAATATACACATAGACTTAATTATTTTTGGTTTATTGCTAGTCTTCTGCTACAGTGGTTTTTTAATCGTTATAAGTTATTAGTCAAGTCATGAGCTACCGATTTTGTCTAAAATACTGTGGATATCTTTAGCTAGACAGATTAGTAAATACTGGATTATTTGCTTGGTGCTCGGATCAACAGGGGTGATACCGGGGGCTCTGAAAGAACCCCTATAAATAAATCAAATTGGCTAATGGCTTGCGTTCTGGTAGTTGTATGAATGAGGTTGCTGATGACAAAATCCTTCTTATCCCCAAAATGATCTAATCCCTAACCCTAACCATGTCAGCAACGCACTTGTACTTTCTTTAAGTTGTGAGTGTCCATGGACGCCGATAGCTTACGATGGTCCGTCTTTAGTTGTTGACTAATTTTATAAAAAAATATCCAACTAGGTAGGCAGAAAGTCTAATATGACTGCACGGTTGGTGCGGTGGCTGCCGTGCAACATGTCGCGGGTTCGATTCCCGTACGGAACAACACTTTGTGTGATCCAAAACACAGGAGAAAATCCAAAAAAAAAATCTTCATCATTAAGACAGGTAGTTTGTTCAGTGAATTCAGTATCAGCTTGAGGTTTGAGTTCTTGTTCTTTTTTTGTGTTCTCCGGATCAGTATGTGCACTAAAAATTCAAAATTCAGAGGTGAAATTCAAAATTTCTCGCAATCACATATGCAACCTCTATACCTAAGGTATTCAAGAGTACCAAACATAAAATAGAAACACAAAATACAGGTAAACTATAAATTATGTTTCGCTGCATTCATTGGTAGGCGTCTGAGGTACTTTCGTGGTCTCTGGAGTGCAAACTGAACTCTCCAACCGGCTTTCTCATATCATATACATTCGAAGCATATCGATAACTTTGTTATATCGATCATTATCGATTAATCGAGTTAGCAATTAGGGTTGTAACTTTGTTTGTAGAAGTTTCTTCATCTCTACTTATTACGTGACGAGACATCATCGAAGAAAGTTTTTTTGTTAATGGCAATTATGACTATGAGTAATATTGACAAAATAGACAGGTGAAAGTTATGAGGATGGTGGCGTATTGGATTTGGTTAGACGCTGTAGCTACGTATGCAATAAAAAAAAAACAAAGTAAAGAATTCCATGTGACTTTAATATAAAAAAAAACCAATTTAAGAAATATGTAAAAAGAACATATTTTTCTGAACAGATCTTAAATTCGTCTAATACTTTTTCTAAAGCTTGAAATCTGAGTGAAATTAACATCGTATAGAACGTCATTTGTGTTTAAAAAAATGATAATTAAATCAAGATTTAATAAACAGTAAAATTTCACTTGTTTTGAGATGCGAATCGTGGATGTGCATATGTTGAAACGACGTCGGAGGCAGTTGACCACTGGCCGGCACGAACGCCGCACGCAGGCGCGATTCCACGCACCAACAAAAAAAAAAAAGAATATAAGTCTACGGTTCTTGCGCGCGTAAATTGAATATTTATAATCTGTGTTGTGCAGTGTATTCTAAATAATTTGACAAAGTTATTTTATTTGTTATAATCAATTTGGATTATTGTGGTGCTTTCTTTGGACTTTTATTATGGTAAGTTTTTTCTTTGTTTTAATATTTAGGATCGAATTAATTTATGTTAGTGCGATTTTGATTACCTACCTACATTGCAGGTTTCGTGTTGGTATTATATTCAATTACTATAATGTTACGTTATTTTATCATTACTTGAATAAGGTTCATTTATTTAACCGTATGGACCATAATAAAGCCCTTATCATCATGATTTTAAATAATGAACAAACAATTCTTTTTTCGATTTCGAGGTTTTGATTTCAATTTTAATAGATTTTAAGTCAAACTTTTTTAAGAATAAACCCTTTGTAGAATTTATCTATAAATAATATTATCCATAGACATAAGTGCATATTATGAAAAAGTCTTAAAATACTACACAGATAATAAAGAACTCAGTAAAAAAAAAAAAACAATAATCATTATGAATAAAACTCAACATAGGTACTCTTTTGTCCAACAACTTACATATTTTCTAAACGCATGGAACATTGGCCATAAGTCATATCTCAAAAGTAAAAGTTGCGAACTCTCCGTGATTTACCAGAGTACCTAAATAATCGTAACCGTATACGAAAGCCAATCTTACGCGTCGAATTATAAGGTCGATTTTGTTTATGAAGTTAATTGTTAGTTTTAAGTAAGTGGCTATAGCTGATAAATATTTACAGAAGTAACGTTTGCTTGATTTCTTTGTAAGGTGTATGAAAGTAGTAGCTGGATTGTTCTTTGTAGTTTCACATTACATTAATAGTCAGTCAGAGTATCAGCTTGGAGCAGGAGAAGATACGGGGTGGTTTTAGTCAGTAAGAGTCAGAAACTCCTTGTCGAACAAAAAAATGTTAAGAATAACAGTACTGATGTATAGGCCTCCTCTATAATATGGTAGTTTCCAACTAGTCTAATTCAATACTTTTATCCAAACGCCAAAAACGATACTTTTCTATGAAATTTGTATGAAAACTGAGCTATGACGTCATAACATTTTTGCGTCAAATAGCTTACTTATTTCACAATAATTAGCTAAAAAAAATCTATAACTTGGTGTATCGATCGATCGATGAATAAAAGTATAGTTATTTTTCAATATTTTATTGTATTGAAACATCGAATTAATTTATTTTTGACCTAGGAAACTACCCAATTATAATAAAAGTTTATTGCATTCCCGATACGTGGTAAGCGGGTTGGTTTTTTTTAATTGGTTTGAAAAAGAACCTCCTTAGTTACACTATGGAGTTTCTTACTCGATCTTCTGTATAGGACAAGCTGGAACGAGCAAATAGCAACATTAAACTGACGTAGCTGATCGTCAGACTGAACTGAGTTGTTATATGAAACATGTCTATATTGGATTAGTTGAAATTGACTTTGACTTGGCCCAGGTTTATCATAGAGCAGTGCTTCTGGCACATCCATTGTAATAATCTTCATCATAAATAATTAATTGTTTAGTGAAGGTCGAAAGTACAATTGCACTTTACCAATGCTAAAGTGTCTGAAATTTATAGTTGAGGGTCAGAGGTTCCTTGACTGATTAATTTGTAGCAGTAGTAATCTATTTACAAAATAATTAATTTTTTGATTCTTGAACTTGTATTATTAAGAAGTTTTACATATTTTCGCATTGGTAGAGTGCTATTGCACTTTTGACCCTAGGCCCTGCATACCCTACATCATTACTTTTTTGACTGTCTCGTTGTCTCCGTGGGTTTAGGATTAAACTCGAGCTCAGAAATCTAATAATATAGTTGTGTGTCGTAAGCAGTGCGGATGGTAGACTCATTCGTGCCAATCCATGGATCTCCAACACTAAAAACCACTACATAAATAATGTCATTCTAACAAAGAAAGTTGAGATTTATCAATTTAGATGCAAGTATAATCACATTCAACAATCCCAATGGCCTTAACATTGCTTGGTAGATTTTCAATCTTATATTTTTTCAGTAAAGTGGAATATCTTTTTTTTTATTATGTAATAGGTCGGCAAACGAGCAGACGGATTACCTGATGGTAAGCAATCAGCGCCGCCCATGGACACTCGCAACGGAGGAGTTACGAGTGCGTTGCCGACCTTTTAGGGATAAGGGATTTGGAGATTTAGGGATTGAGGAGGGATTGGGGAAGGGGAAGGATTGGGCCTCCGGTAACCTCACTCACACGGCGAAACACAACGCAGTGGTTATATCTATTAACGTTTTGTTAATATTAAGTGATTTTGCTTAGCCTAGTGGAGAAATTCATTATAATTTTAGTTATTTAATAAAAAAAGTCGCAAAGGTTAATCATTGCCACCATGACGTCATAACAATTTCTCCATTAAATTAAAAAGTATGACTATTCTATCTTGTCTATGATATCTTCAATTTTATTGATTCGAACCTTATTGTTAGTGGTTAGTGATATACCAATTGAATACCATATTTGGTAGAAAAATTAACCATTGATAGAGCATAGAGAAAAGGTCTTTGTATATCTTTTTTTTTATAATGTTACCTTTTATGTAGACGTCAGCAGAACCCCACATAACATCATGATTCATAATTTCGTTACCAATAATTTAAATCAGGCAGCCATTTTATACTTTTTCGTTTTTAATAATTAAGGATAACTGAACGAAAAATAATTATCGATACTTTTTCGATACCGCTTCTGAAATTACGTTAGGTAAAACCAATTACGATTATTTTTGTTTAATCAAAATCAAATTTGAATACAAATCGATTTTTACTGTGACAGTTTTAGTAAGTTAAGTAATAATGAGTTTAATGCTTTGAAAAAGGAAACAGGTTTTTTAGAAAGGGATCTACCAGTGGGGGCGTTATGTTTTGGGTCGATTGGAGTGATACCACAGAACACCGGCGTGAAACCACGCTTGCGTTGTATTTTACTGTCTGAGTGATGTTACCCATGGCTCAAAACTGTTTCAAGACACTTAAAGTGCTGTAACCAGTTTGGATCTTAATATTTTTTCCTGCTTATTATGATACTAGCTATTCTCGCGCGGTTTCACCCGCTGCTCGGCTCCATTTAGTTGTAGCGTGATGTTTTATAGCCTATAGCACTCAGGAGAATTCAATGACGATATAACCAATATGTATTTATTCTCTTTGGGAGAATTGTAGCTAGCTCATGTGATCGTAGTGTGATGTTATGTTATATAGCCTCACTAAGGAACATTGTGTCATCAGTGAAAGAGTTTTGGCAATCCAACCAGCGGGACCAAAGATTACCCCATACATACAAACTTACAAATTTTACCTCTTTATAATATTAGTACCTATTGAAAAAGCACTGATCAGAAGTTCCGATGGATTGGGTGATCATAGTTGTAAAGGCAAGAGAAGAAACGAGGGGATTTTAGTCAGTAAGAGTCTGACACTCCCTGTCGCTTCAATTTAATGATCTTCCGAGAGCGCGAACTTTTGAGAGTGGCCGAACGCCGTAAGTCCTCATTAGTCCTCAAGATCCAGATTATAATTAGGGATTAGCCTATAGTCACACATCTATAATTCCAGAATCCATGTTTAATCTGGAAACTTCGTACGTTGTATGTTTAATGGTATGGAGCGTGTCGTCATGTGGAACTGTGGATCAACTTTCTCGTAAAAATAATTAAGTGCGTACTTATCTTTTATTTGTGATAAAGATCTTATTTTTTTGGTACCAAAAAGTATTTATTTCGATCTTTTTCCTGTTATGTGTTTAAGAGGGATTGGATTTTTGGTGGTGAAGGTGGATTTACTATGATTTATGTACTATTTGATATTATATATGTAATAGTATTATTAGAGTGGACTGATTCACATATCATGTAGCCACTGTTTTAAATGGATTTTTTTCACTTATCTTGCTCAATATTATTTTAAACAGTAAAAATGGAGTTTGTGGCGTGTTCTTCTCGATACGGGTATACATCTTGAAATTAGTGCAACGTGTGTGACGGACCGATTGACGATATGTTTATAAGTGCATGTATGTAGATTAATTGTAATAAATTACTGTATGTTTCATTGTTCATTTGTTCATTCAACTGGATATTTGAAAAAACAACTAAGCAAATTAAATATTTTTTTTAAAAAAAACGTTGCCCCACATTAGGATTTTCTCCTGTGTCGTGGGTGCGGTTACAAACATACAATTTCACATACCCACAATTGACACCCAGACCTGGAACAACAATTTGTAGTTCACACAAAGAGTTGTTCCGTGCGGGAATCGAACCCGCGACACGTTGCACGCTAGTATATTACTTAAATTCAAATTGTCATAATCGCTAGTTTCAAATAATTTTTTTGCGAGACTTTGTATTGTGAAATATTTTATTATTTGACGGCAAAAAATTACGTCAACGTCAAGAACAAAAAAATCTTATCCCAAAAGTTAGCAAAAAAAAAAAAAAATGCATTCGTATAAAATACCTCATTATTATTTCTTTTTTTTGTGCTATTGATGGATAAAATCATCAAACGATTGCTCTCGCCCAGGGTGGGGCGAGAAGAAATTCCAGTCTATTACTGACTCAAAATCCCCCCGTTCCTTCTCCTACTCCAGGCTTTCTGCTTTCAGCCGGGGTTGCGGGGTAAGCGCAATGAGGCACCGCGACCTCGGCCCAGAGCAGGAGAAGGAACGGAGGGTTTTTAGTCAGTAAGAGTCTGACACTCCCTCTCGCCTTACCCTAGGCGGGAGCAGTCATTAGATGATTTTCCCCTGACGAAAAAGAGGCCTTCTACTGCAAAAGTATTTTATTGTATTGAAAAGCTGGTTTAATTAGGCATAATTAAAAAAATACATTGATAAAAATAAACAGAAGTTGTTATTTAAATACTTTTTTCAGTGTTTGCTACCCGATTGGTTTAAACTAATTGATAGATTAATTGTAGCTATTCGCGTCTCACGTGGATGCACAATTTGAGCGCTTGTTTTTATATAATACTGGAAGCTAATTTGTTACCTAGAATCATCGATCACTAGTTCTTTATTAGTGATCGATGCCTAGAATTTATTTTATTTGTTTGAACGATGCTTTGCAGTTTAATTGGTTAGTTTTTTTTATTGATTGGTTGATTTAAATTTTGGTTGCTAAAGTGACTGCTTTTGTTTTTTTACGGGGGCTGTTTATGGGTAGGGTGTGTTATATAATTACTGACTTTTTTTTTGTATTTTCGGATAGGGTGTAAGGCATTTACACGCACCTATTGATTGTGTTTAACATTATATAAAGCGAGTTGATATATGATTCCTATGTTTGTTTTGTCTTATTTTGAATGTGGCCTGCTCTGGGATTTTCTATTTTTTTTTAAGTAATACGTTGCCCCCCATTATGATTTTCTCCTGTGTCGTGGGTGCGTTTACAAATATACAATTTCACATACACATCACACCCAGACCCGGAATAACAATCTGTGGATCACACAAAGAGTTGTTCCGTGCGGGAATCGAATCCGCGACACGTGGCGCGGCAGCTAGTTGCCTATCCACCGCGGCAACCGTGCCGTCTCTTATGTCCGATGGCTACAAACATTCCAATTCATTTTAGACATGACCCAGTCCCGGAATAGTAATTTGTAGAACAGCAGAATGCTCAGCTACTCTTATACTTTATAGTAGTTCATTGCTTTAGCTTGGATTGCAGGTAAAGAGCAATATTGTGCCACGACCTCGGCCTGAAGAAGGGGAAAAGACAGAGCGTTTTTTAGTCAGTAAGAATCGGACAATCTCAATCTTAGGTTTTTTTATATCAAGCAAAGATTTTACTTACTTATATTAAATAATTACAAAAAGTTTAATTTTGACCCTTATTACATAGAAATATAAAAATTTCGTGTCACGTGTTTGTCCGCAGTGGACTCCTAAACTACTAAACAGATTTTAAATATGATTTGCATTTCGTGTGCATTTTGATCCAACTTGAAAGGCAGGATAGCTTACATCTCAATTTGTAGTCTCAGTATTATTTTCTTGTAAATTATTTGTCCATCTATACTAATATTATAAAGAGGTAAAATTTGTATGTTTGGTTTGTAAGTTTGTATGTAGGGGGTAATCTTTGGAACCGCTGGTCGGTTTCCCAAAATTCTTTCACTGATAGATAGCTACAATGTTCCTGAATGTTATATGTTATAAAACATCACGCTACGATGAAATGGAACTGAGCAGCGGGTGAAACCGCGCGAGAGTAGCTAGTATGTAATATGACAAGAACCTTAGCCACAGCAACGCGTGGCTGGGTCAGCTAGTTTTTTATACTTTATATTCAACGTACGATAACAAATCTCCACCGTATCAAAATAAATTAATCATTTAATAACATATTAATATCGAAACTTTAACGATATGTTGACGTTGTATAGTTATTAATGGTACTCCCATAAGATTTATAAGCACCAATACTGGTTTTATATTATGAAAAGCAAAAGTCAATAAATCATTAGTAGTTGCTTGTTATTATTAGAAGTTATTATACTTAGTTTATGTTGAATTTATTGCACCATTGGACTATGTATATGTTTAATCTTGGCTCTCCCATACATACGTCCTTACACGAAACCGTTTTGAAGCAAAAAAACAAGGATTAATTTATGTATTTATATAAGGTAGGCTTGTGAGCTTATGTATACAAAGTAGTTAAAAGTATTGGTTATAGGTAGTAGATCTTATACATTAGCCAGCTACGAGCTAACCATTATAACATTCTTAAAATTAAAATAAATTTAAATTCAAAATAAAATCAATTTACGTACTTGATAGTTAAGATTAATGAAACAAGTTTTGCGTTATGTTTTCTTGTGTGTGTAAGGTTATCGAGGGCCCAATCCTTTTCCTCCGCCATCGCTCTTAAACCTCAAAACCCATTACTCCCAAAACGCCGGCTACTTCTCTAGTGATAAGCAGTCAAAGCCGACTATGGTCACCCGCAACAAAAAGAAGTTATAAGTGCGTTGCGGGTCTTGTTAGGGATTGTATGATTTGGGAATTGGGGAAGGATTGGACCTCCGATAATCGCTCTAGCACGTTGAAACATTACTCAAGAGTTGGTTTCACACTGTTATTCCTCTTAACTGTCATGTTCGTCATTTGGTTTTATTTCGAATCCAAGTTTAAAAGTATTTCTACTTGTTTCTCCACAAAACAGTTGCAATCTCTTACATGTAATTACGAAATTAGGATTACCATAACAACGGTGTTTACATTGCTTTTACGATAACTAGAAAGCAGATTTCTCTGTTTAATCATTAGATTGCGAATAAAAATTCAAATGCATGCATTTCCTAAGGCCATTTCGTTCGTCCGCCTGTTGGATCTGTTTCATAATATCGATTAGCCAATTCAAATGTTCGATATTCTTTAATATTAATATTAATAAATGTTAATTCGATTATTTTTGTTAGTGTTAGACTTTATTTTTTATTACTCTTTAATGTCATTATCTGTCCGTGAGGTCATTGACTTGTTGCAATGGTTTTGAAATTTGAGTTGTGTATGCCAAAGTTACCGAGTGTTTCAAGATGTTTCTGAGTGTGCTAAGCAATGAATATTTATTTATGTACCTACTTTTTTTTTGTGAGGACAAATCATCAAATGACTTCTCCCGCCCAGGGAGCAATCCTCCTCCTCACGCCCCAGCCGCCGCAACTGGCGACACTACGGGCGTCGGGGATCAAGGGACGATCTCCGGCCACCGTAAGCACGGGTCTGTGGTCGGCGAGTAAGGGCAGCTCGCCGCCCGACCAGAACCAGGCCCGAACGTACGGCGCATAGCGTTCCGCGCGCGCCTCAAAGAGCCAATAGACCACCGCAGACAGGGCACTAAGGGGCTGATGTTCAGCCGGGGTTGCGGGGTAACCGCAATGTGGCACCGCGGCCTCTGCCTAAAGCAGGAGAAGGTACAGGAGTTTTTTTAGTCAGTAAACGTCTGACACTGTCTATCGCCTTACCCTGGGCGAGAGAAGTCATTTGAAGATTTTCCCTTGTCAAAAAAGCGTGGTTTGACGTCGGTATTCTGTGACGCCGTGGTATCATTCCGGTCGAGCCAGCTCATTTATGCCGAGGAACGCAAGGAATGGGTTTTCTCAGCAGCATGGGTGAGCCTGATTTAAAATTATGATAATGAAGATAATATTATATGCAATGTTACTGATAGAAGTGATTGCAGTAACTCGCCTTATTGGGGAAAAGTTTTTTTCGATGATTGTTGTGATTATACACAGATGCAATATGCAAACCAGTTTATTGGCACTTCAGAGGACTTTGATCTTTCGTTAATGTCAGTGTGACGATATTTTGGAAATGTGAAATCGTTTTTGAGCAAATGCATTTAATTTGCTCTTATTAATATTAATTAATGTATTCAAATCAAGTCGAGTCGTGATTTCGCCTTTTTTACTTTCTGCCTTTAAATATACGTAATGGAAACCAGTTTTTTTATAAGAATACTGAATGAATTTAGTTTTTCAAAAATCGAATTACGAAATGTATCAGTTTAGAATACGAAATCAGGTAACTAGTGAAACAACAGCCTCAGAGAAAACTGGCGTGAAACGACCACAGCGTTGTGTTTCGCTGTGTGAGTAAGGTTACTGGAGGCTCAATTATTCCACTTCCTCCAGTCCCCCATCAATTCCGATCTTTAAATATCCGAAACCCTAACCCTCAAGAGGCCAACAACACACTCGTAACTCCTTTATTGTTATAGGTGAATATGGGCATGGGCAGCGCCGATTGCTTACCATCAGGTAATCCAGTTGCTAGTTTGCCGTAAAAGATAAAATTTGTCGTAAATATTTTTTTTTTGCAATAGAATTCGTGTCATTCCGACCGTACTTAGTAAAAGTAGTGATAGTTTTCGACGTTTTGTTTCATACCCTACTTTCTGAGTGACTTGTGTATTTTTAGTACCTCCGTAAGTCATTTAGTATAACATCGAAACTGAATGAGATGCATTGACTCTAGTTTTATTTATGTGGGAGTGATAAAGAAGTATTTAGAACCTTGTTTGATGCTTAGCATTGACTCTAGTTTTATTATTGTGGGAGGGATAAAGAAGTATTTAGAACCTTGTTTTTTGTTAGGGTCAAATCATCAAATGACTTTTCCCGCTCAGGATGTGGCGAGAGGAAATGTCAGAGTTTTACTGACTCAAAACTTCCCGTTCCTTCTCCTGCTGCTGAAGTATTTAAGACCTGCGTTAACAAGTACTAATGTGACATTTTTCGAGTTATATGCACTTTCTAAGATTATTTAGACACCACTGATAAAAGGTGAACGAAAACATCGTGAGGAAACCTGGACTTATAATTTCTAATTATAAGTTTAGAATCGCCAACCTCTAACCTTCTCTGTATGAGAAGATGCCTTTGCTCAGCAGTGAACACTTATAGGCTGATGATGGCGATAAAACCTTTTACGAATAGAGGCGACAAGATTGACTGAAATAAACAATAGCTTAGTACCTAATGGATTTATATAAAAATAATTTCATCGATTCATAATATACAACCTACAACAATCGATATGTTTTATCGATACCTTGTCTTGTAAAATTATCGATATATCGTTATAGTGCGTGAGTTTTCAGTATATGTAAGTGCGTGTGTGCAGGTGAGACTGGCCAATTAAAAACATTGTTTCGATGCAAGGTCAGTTATAGCAAGTTACTGAGAAAGTTAACGAGGTATCATCAAGAAAGTCGTTTATTAGTATGCTGTGGAATTTAAATTTACTGTTACATCTTCACTATAATATGTAAGGTTATTTTGAGAAATAACTAAGGGCGTTTTAAGTTTTATGGATTATGATTTTTATATTTTTTTAATGGTAATATATTCTCATAACTATGAACCCCTGGTGTGACTAGAAACTCGTTGAGTGACATCATCCAATAGTTACGTAAATATACAATATTTTCTGATGTAATTGATATATTTAAAAAAAGTTTAATAGTAAAAATGGGCCTGACACTTACAATTTATAAGTACTTAACTACCACCGGGTTTCTGAAAGGCTTTTCAACGTTAAAATTAATTGATCTCCTGTTAAATCTCTTGTCAAGTCATCTGATTGGTTGTTGATAATTCAGTCAACCAATCAGATGACTTGACAAGAGATTAAATAGATTTTTATCGATCGGCCTTTCGGAAACTGGGTGTAAATCTACCACAATAAAACACATAACAAAAAAGGTCGAATCCGCATAACAATTATAATAAGTCATAAAAAAATCTTACACAAAGTCTAGAAAATAAATCTTACAGCTATTGAGTGTGTGTGGAAGAGCCATGCTTCGGCACGAATGGGTCGGCTCGACCGGAGTGATACCACGGCCTCACAGAAAACCGGCGTGAAATAACCGCTGCGTTGTGTTTCGCCGTGTGAGTGAGGTTACCGGAGGCCCAATCCTTCCCCTTCCCCAATCCCTCCTCAATCCCTAAATCTCCAAATCCCTAATCCCTAAAAGGTCGGCAACGCAGTCGTAACTCCTCCGTTGCGAGTGTCCATGGGCGGCGCTGATTGCTTACCATCAGGTTAAGGCTCGTTTGCCGAGCTATTACATAAAAAAAAATTGAACCACCGAAATCCAAAGAAACTGTCCTCGAACACCGCCATTACAATTCGAAAAATAACCAATAAAGTCCAATCCACCTCAAACATAAGCAAAGTACATAAAAGGTACAAGAAATTATATTCATATAGCGGTTATCAATAACTGTGCTGTACATCACACGCGATGACCCACTTCATGCAAATGGTCTATGAACATACGAACCACTGGTGCCGTTAAATTATTACCGAAATAATGTACCAAGAAATGGAAAGTACGTACAATGTGATGATTTTAATTTGGACGGGTCAGTAGTGTAGTTGTGTGGGTGTATGATGCGACTGGAGGACTGATCGAGAGACAGACACTTTTGTCTTTAAATCTTTGTGTGTTTAATTTCTTTAGCAGTCTTATTGAGTGATTACTTAAATAATAATTACATTATACATTCATGTAGAAAGTACATATAACTCGGAAAAAGTCACATTGGTACTCGCCAGGTTTCGAACCCACACATGACACACCACACACCCCCTCATGCATGAGAAGCGGGCTCCTTAACCTCCGGGCCACCACGACATTACTATGAATATTTAGACACCACTGACATACGGTGAAGGTAAACATCGTGAGGAAACCTAGACTTATAATTTCTCATTGTAAGTTTGAAATCGCCAACCCGCATTGAGCAAGCGGCAAGTGGTGATAAATGCTCAAACCTTCTCCGTGTGAGAAGAGACCTTTGCTCAGCAGTGGGCACTTATAGGCTGATGATGATGATGACATTCATGTAGCATAATTCAAAATTTTTAAATGGAAGCCCACATAGAATTTTAATTTATTTAGTAAATATTTTACTATGATTAATACTGTTGTTCTACCTATGTTATCTAATTTAATTATTTCTAGTTTTAATTTCTATATATTTTGACTGTATAAACGCATAATTTTGGTTACCTATTAGTATATTAGAATGTTGGTTAGCTCGTAACTGGCTAGTGTATATGACCTACTGCCTATAACCAATACTTTAAACCACTTTGTATACATAGGCTGTGAGCGTACCTTATAATAAATAAATAAATTACTTGCCTTCAATAGGTATGTTTCAAATAAAAACAAATAACATTTTAAATCAAAGGTCAGTAAAAAGTAAATACTTTAGAAACATTTTATTGATTTGGACTCAAGCCATACAGCTTAGCATTTACAGCCACGCAAACTACGTACAAAATTCCAGCTCAATAGGTTGACGATGTTTGTTTGAAAATTTATTTGAAATAAAAAACAATTAGCTTTGATAAATATTCTAAAAGACTGGATTAAGTATCCATTAAATGAGCCAATAGACCACCACAGATGGGACCTATGTTTAGCCGGGCTCGCGTTGGAGCAGGAGAAGGAACGAGGGCAGTAAGAGTCTGACACTTTCTTCGCCTGGGCGAGAAAAGTCATCTGATGAATATCCATCCTCAAAAAAAGCATCAATTAAATTTATCTCACCCCAGAATCATTTTGTTCTACTTAGTTTATAAAGAAGGCTGCATTAAAATTCTCAAAGTCCATAAGTATTTCACTTAAAAAACTCTAATGAGCCGCTTGTAATCTTGGCTACTGAATGCGGTCGCATTCAGTAGTATGCTCTGCAAGTAAGCCGAGGAGTTTTTATTTCTCCAAGCAAATTACGAACATTAACGTTCTTTTACTATTTTGTATCTGTGGTAATTGATTAAGCGTAGCTATAATTAGTGTCAAAATGGTATTCGAAATAGCATATAATGGATTACCGTCTGTCTAGAGAGATTTTACTTTGGTTACGACTATTATGCTTAGTTAGAAATTCTTCAGAGATTTCAGTTATGTAATTTTGAATTTAGCTTCTGTTTTTACCTCAATTACTGAATTTTTGTTTACGGAATTAAAAGTTAAATTCATCCAATTTATAACGAGGATACCTATCGCCTTAAACCTAGAGTTAAGTCTCCTTTTTGAAGCGTGCAGGGGTTATCCTTCGGCACGAATGGGCCGGTTTGATCATGTATGTCCTCACAAAAAACCGGTGTGAAGTAACACGGTCGGATTTTGTTTCCTGAATGATTGCGGGACCTAAAATAAAGACGAGAACGAGTTGAATGCTAGTGTCAAATTAAAGCAAACAATAAGGCACAGCTAACATTTTATTATTAAACAAAATTAAGGAAAAATCCGATATGTAAAAAAAGTAGGTACATTCATATTCCTATAAGACTGCGGAAACATGAATTGTATTAAAAATCGTTTGGTTGAGTTGGCGTCGAAGCTGCGAGATTCAGTTGAGAGGAACGGCGGCCATTTGCAAATAAAATTACGCTCGATATGTATTACTATGCAAAGTATACTCACGTCTTTCTTCCATAGACATTAGAATGCCGATAGATTTCACAGTACTTGACGTATGATTATTTTATAGCGGTATAGTTCATAGATTGATTGATGTAATGATGCACGGGTGCATCTTGCACGCATACTCGTCTGAAGGACACGAAGCGTGGTATAGAGAAACGAGAAAAGAAACGACGCCATCTTTTATTATTTTAGGCCTTCAACGCAACGCATCTGTGACTCCTTTGGTGTTGCGAGAGTCCATGGGCAACGCCGGTCACTTACCGCCAGGTGACAAAACAGCTCGTTCGCCTACATAAAAAAAAACAATACAATTCTAATAAGATGATAATTATAATACGTTCGATTTTTCAGTTAGGTAAGACTTAAGAATAGTAAGCTTGGAAAAGTATACTCAACATAAGCATTTGACCTGCTCTTACTAAGTTGTATGTTTAAGCAAGTTGCTTAAGACTGTTACAAGAGAAATGACACTTAAATTCTAGGTTATGCACATTAAAACAGTGGTCAAAACATGCTGATTCGTAACGTAAGTACCACCGAACCCATTGTTGTAGTGTCGTCGTTGTTAAAACCAGACTTTGCAATTTCTCCGCCAAACAAAGGCAATGAGACGCCATTTTTATTCTTATTACAAATGTCACTGTCAATTTTGGCGGGAGTGTGGTCAAGGATTTTACTCATTCAGCCTTTCTTATTTTTGTTTCAAGTTCGCGATGACGACGCGGAAGTTTTATTGTTATTTTTTTTTTGTTTTGCAGCAGCGAAAGTTAAGGTCTAAGGTCGCGCTAACGAGATTTTATTTGAGCTTTGCCAGTTTGGTGTGCACAATAGATCATTATGGAACATTTTTGTGGTTGATAATTTCACTATCGTTTCGTTTCAACCTGTTTTGAGTTACATTGGTATCGATTGTAGAATCGTTCCTGTAGACTGCACTCGATGTTATCTTGGATAATCTATACTCTAGTGTCCAATCGATGTAGCTTTCTACAGCGTCGGAAATTAATACTTTCCGTTGGATCTCCCTAGTACGGTGTAACAGTTACAGATTACGTGAAATGCGAGCATTACGCCCGTGCTAGGAAATTGCGAGAAAAATCCATATAAACACCATCAGCAGTAGTTGAATTGCGTCTAATCGTAGCTTCAAATTACAAACGACGAGTAATTACTGTGTAGAATGGTGAATAATGATACGTTTCGTTATGTTATTTAGTTCAAACTGACGATTTTAATGTTATGGGGAAAATAATGTCTTATTTGTTTATGAAATCAAAGTTGCTTCGAGTGTCCTAGAAATTCTGTGCGTGTGACGGAATCGAGGATTAGAATATTGAAAAATCAATATACCTACGTACATTGAATTGAATCGAGGGAAAGCATTTTCATATTTTATCGTTCGAACACAAATAAAACTATGTTTTCATTGATATAGGGTTGACTTTTTAGTCACGTACATTAATTAAACTAATAAGTAAAAAGAGTAATATTGATTTTTCAAGAATATTTTTATATTATTAATTTTCTGTAGGAGATAGATTTGAACATATTTTAGAAATCTCAATTTTAGATACATAACTAGTTATTTATTGTTGTTTGCAAAAGATTGGGAAAGTTCTCAAATGCATTATTGCACCAAAATTTTACGATTTTCGAAAACATTTTTGTTTTGCAATCTTTTTGAATCATCAGTGAATGGAATCCCATTCTTTCCAAAATGTTGTGTTAATTTTATTTTAGCTGGATGGGTGTATTGCCTTAGGCAATAATAAATAAATTATTTAAATTAGTGATTGTATGTTACGTCAAATATTTTTTAGCCTTGCCTAGACTTTTCTGTTTGTAAATTTCTTTATTTGCCATTCTAATTTTTATTTATCTATTCCTTAATTGGTCAAGTTTTAAATGTTCAGGTTCACTATCAAATATTACACTATACAATCTTTATTCATATTCTGTTTCTAATATACTAGCGTTCGCCCGCGGCTCTGCCCGTATGGATGCCGATTTTACACTTTTTCAAGATTTTTATAAAATTTTCTCTACGTACAAACCTTGGACCCTCTGGACTTCCACGAATAATTCAAAACTAAAATTAACCAGATCGTTAAAGGCATTGTTGAGCTATAACATTACAACGAAAAGTGACATTGGTTTTTATATAATATACAAATTTGTAAGCAATTTAGAGTCAGTAAGAGTATGACACTCCCTCTCGCCTCACAAGAGAGACCCACCGGAGACACATTTGATGATTTCCCTCCCTCTAAACTGGCCCTCAAAAATTACATGATCTTTGGTAATTGTTTAAAATAGTGACCAAAATCCATGTTGTTTAAGCACTGATCTTAACTTGTGTTTGTGACTAAGATGTTCTGTCAAAAAGGTCAGAGCGATTGAAAGTAGGTTACCCTTTGTGCAGCCATCTGCCTTGGGATTCGAATGGTCGACTGGTCGAACCATTTTATCGATCTGAAGTGTATTGACTATGTCTTTTGTATCTTACTTCATTTGAACTTTCACTCAACATTTTGTTGAGAGCTGAAATTATTTTTAAATATATCAAGGATACTTTGGCAAAAATACATGTTTTTTGTGTCATATGTCGGTAAACGAGCAGACGATTACCTGATGGTAAGCAATCAGCGCAGCCCATGGACGCTCGTAATGCCAAAAGGAATTAGAGATTAAGAGATTAGGGATTTGTGGATTGAGGATAGGCAGGATTGAGCCCCCGGTAACCCAATTCACACAGTGAAACAGAACCTTGGTGTTACTTCACGCCAGTATTCTGTGTGGTTGTGGTATCACTTCGGTCGAGCCAGCCCATTCCTGTCAAAGCATGGCTCTCCCACGCTTATGGTGCATCGTAGGTATATGGAAATTTGTGCTGATGAAACTACCCTTATAAAGATTATGCAATAATAGCACTGTCATTTGTCCTCTACAACTCAGTCCTGATACCAACGAATTGTTCTTAATAAAGGGTCAATACCAATCAGTTCAGATTAGCAAACAACCTATATTTTATGAATCGGCTTTAAAAATAAGAAACCCAAACAGTTCCTATTACCATACATTCTAGTTATTTGATAGGTTAAAAATCGATCTTAAGCACCATATTAAAACCTCATCTCTCTTTATGAAGTCGGTTAACGATTACAAATGTTTGACAAGCTAGATGAACCGAACGTCAGTCAAGCGCGTATAACGGATTAGGGGAGTTCCTTGTAGGAAGTGTGAGCGATGGCTGCGTACGCGCATGTACGCTCGACTGCACAACACTTACGCCACAATTACTTTTTAATACCTTGCTTAAATTAGGTAATTTAGGCTAGAAATTTGTGTTGTTTATGTTCATTGCGAATTATTGTCAATAAAACTAAGTAAAACCGCTTTCTGATGTCTCAATTATCGTAAATATTTTAAGTTAATTAAACGTAACGATTTGACTGATTTCTCTTTCTTCCTGTTGTTATTCCAAGTATTTTTTTTTTAACGTAGTAGGACGGTAAACGACCTGACGGATTTCTTCATGGTAAGCAACCAGCACCACCCATGGATACCTGTAATAACAGAGGATTTACGAGTGTGTTGCTGAAATTTTGGGGATTAGGATTTTGGGGATTTAGGAATTGGGAAGTGATGAGGGGAGGGGGATAAGGTTTGGGCCTCCAGTAACGTCATTCACACGGTGAAATACAACGTCGTGGTTGTGGTCTACGTCGGTGTTAGAAGACGAGTTTGCTTCAGCAGTCCTGATAGTTTCTGACCAACCAAAGAATGGAGAGGATATGATCGACACTGATCTTCCTATCTATTATATAAAACTAAATCGCTCAATCGCGTAGCTAATGGCAAATCTCGAGAACAGCTAAATCGATTGCGATAAAATTCTTTTTTTGTTGCGATTGTTATGACAGGAACATTTTAGAAAAGTACAAGGCGAAATCGGAAAATTGCAGACCTGTATTCGTTTGTTTGAGCGAGGTAGTTTTTTGGTTTGGTGCGGGTGGTTTTCTTTTCTTAGTAGAAAATCAAAAATCATCAAATGCCTTCTCTTAAGACGAGAGGGATTGTCAGACTCTTACTGACTAAAAACCCCCAGTTCCTTCTGAAATGTCTGAATATGGGGCCTGCTTGGCTCCATCTGGCTCTTCGTGAAGGCACGCCGAAACAGGGAGTTGTCTACTGGCTCTTTCATAAAAGCACACCGAAACAGGGGTGGAGTTTTAAAGAGCTATAAAAATAAGATGTTTTTTAATAACACGTAGAGTTAGCGTTAGTAATTTCTTAGACGGTCATTCCACTGTTCTTCGGTCTTTCTCCTTAATTCATCCACCATTGAAATGAATTGTACTGACGGTAATTACAGTTTGGTTGGTACTTAAAGCTCATAATAGCTTGTGTTTCAGTGCACAGTCCAAGGTAAATGAGCTATAACGTTTATGTAATTAGACACGTGCCAACAATTGCATCATTTTCGTTTCGGAATATTTATTTAAAGGATTATTCAAATCTTCGAAGCTTTACTTCTGGTCATTAAAACACCTTAATGACATGCTAGTAACAGTATTTAAGCAAACGTAATTAAGGGCGTCCTCCAGTTAGGTGGACTGACTATATCCGTAAGTTGGCTGGCACTGGTTGGATGAGAAGAGCTGAAAGTCAACAATAGTGGCATGCAATCAGACAGGCCTATATCCAGTAGTGATAATTATATAGGATACTACAATATGAAATTGGAACAACTGATCCTTTGAGAATTTGCCAAATATAAAGCCATCGATTTCAATAGTTGTATTCTGATTATCGAAAACATATACATACGTATAATATTTTTATGTTTCTGATCCTATAGTTTAGTTACATGAGCATAGTTTATAAGAAAAGAAAGAAGAAAGAAAATGATTTAAAGTAGACTTATAATACATAATAATTAATCTGTGTGATTTAACATCGATAAATCCGTATAATTATTATTTGTCCCGACATTGCCATGTATAGAATTATAGTCTTCAGCTTGCATAGACTTGCGTGCATAAAATTAACAAGTGAGAAAATTATAATAGCTACATATTATCTTGAAAATTTAAATAAACATCCATTTTGTATTGATTTATTAGTATTCTACTTGATTTCTAAGTAATTTTGGTGGCTAATTGAGCCTTTATTTGGCAATTATTTTAGGTAGCTTTGTTATTGGCTGGTTAATAAAGAACAGAGGAAGTAATTATGCGTTTATTTGTTGAAAGATATATTGAAGTGCCCGGTAATAAATCTTATTATTATTATAAACGTGAAAGTTTGTAAACATAATGGAGGAATGGATTTATTCTAAATAACGACTTACTTACGTGAACGAACTGAAAAAATCTCTACAAGTTCTTAGTTTCAAGTCATAATGGGACTCATAATCATGAGCAGCGTGCGCGTCGCGGTGACGTCGCGCATTCACCTGAAGTTAGTCAACAATTTTTGTTGACTGGTTAATATCATCATTTGACCTCTCCCGCCCAGGGCCGTGCGGGAGGGAGTGTCAGACTCTTACTGACTAAAAACCCCCTGTTCCTTCTCCTGCTCTGGGCCGAGGTCGCATTGCCTCATTGCGCTTACCCCGCAACCCCAGCTGAACATCAACCTCATACGGCCCCGTCTGTGGTGGTCTATTAGATCTTTGAGGCGAGCGCCGTACGCTCGCGCGGGCCTGGTTCTGGTCGGGAAGCGAGCTGCCCTTACTCGTCGACCGCAGACCCGCCCTTACGGTGGCCGGAGATCGTCTCTCGATCCCCGACGCCCGGAATGTCGCCTATTGCGGCGGCTGGGGCGTGAGGAGGAGGATTGCTCCCTCACGCGGGCCGCCTCCCTCTTTGCGAGTTGCGAGTGTCCATGGGCGGCGAAGATAGCTTATCACCCAGTGATCAGTCTGCTCGGTTGCCTTTCTATGATCATAGAAATCATAGCACGTGCCAATGTATCAAAATTATAAAACCCTTATTTGGTATACAAAGGAATTTGCTCCATTAAATTTTGAAGGTCATACATTTCAAGGTTGTTAGTTAAATAATATTTTCTCGCATCAAGATCACTAAGTCAATTATTAATTTTCTCTTTGCCCTTCATTTTGTAATGTGACAAATCATTCTTGTTAATGATCTTTTAAGTACTTTTACTGTGTCAGTAAGTTTGTGTAGTAAAGCTTGCAAGCTTCATTTTACTGGCAGTTGAGTGTGCTTGCCGTGGTTTTAGGTTTAATAATAGTATGAGAAAAAGTATTCTTCACTATAACTATAAACATAATATAAAACAAAGTCGCTTTCTGTGTTCCTATATTCCTATGTATGTTTAAATCTTTAAAACTACGCAACGGATTTTGATGTGGTTTTTTAATAGATAAAGTAATTGATGCTTTTAAGCAATAAATACTGAAAGAAATAGTGAAATGCAAGAAATAGTGAAATAGCTGTAGCTTCCAAAAATATCGTTTACGGACCGATTATAGAAATTTTAGAACTCTGATATTGTGAGTTGAAGTCAACTGGATATGTATATTTAATCATTACATAGAATATAACATATAAAAAAAGTTGCTATCTTTGTTCCTCGTCATCATCATCATCAGTTCATCATCAGCCTATAAGTGCCCGCTGCTGAGCAATCCTCTTCTCATACGGAGAAGGTTAGAGCATTAATCACCACGCTTGCTCAATGCGGGTTTTCGATTTCAAACTTATAATTAAAATTATAAGTCCAGGTTTCCTCACGATGTTTACCTTCACCATATGTTAGTGTATGTAATATGTATGTAGTATGTTTATGTATGTAGTATGGTGTGTAAATAATCATAGAAAGTACAAAATATAACCCTGAAAAAGTCACATTGGTACTTGCCAGGTTTCGAACTTACACAGCATGCATGAGAAGCGGGCTCCCTAACCTCCGGGCCACCACGACCACGATCTCTGTTCCTATGTATGCTTAACTCTTTAAAACTACGCAATGGACTTTGATGCGGTTTTGATTGAAGGTTAATAAGTATAATAATATCCATTTGATAGTAGAGAAATTTAGTATTAACATTGCACCCGTGCGAAGCCGGGGCGGGTCGCTTAGTTAGTAATAAGGAAAGGCTTTTTATGTAATAGGTCGGTAAACGAGCAGAAGGATTACCTGATGGTAAGCAATCAACGCCGCCCATGGACACTCGCAACGGAGGAGTTACGAGTGCGTTGCCGACCTTTTAGGGATTAGGGATTTGGAGGTTTAGGGATTGGGGAAGGCGAAGGATTGGGCCTCCGGTAACCTCACTCACACGGCGAAACACAACGCAGTTGTTATTTCACGCCGGTTTTCTGTGAGGCCGTGGAATCACTCCAGTCGAGCCGACCCATTCGTGCCGAAGCATGGCTCTCCCACACTTAAAACTTACTAAGTATTAAGTACTCTGAGTGCCAAACTCATTTACAAACCGGTGTTAATGTCATAAACTACAATAATTTACAGCTTCGAAAGCCTTTACTGTAATTTGTCAACCATATTTTTTGGATTAACTTTCTACTGAAGAATCTTTAACGGTAGCTTCGGTAGTATTTTTGTGACCTAAAATTTTGGCTGTTTTTTTCGTAAAGGAATCTAAAGTGACTGTCAGTACTGAGCTCTCCATGCATTGCGAAGTACAGTCATAGATTGGAACTTGAGTAAGGACATAGGATAGTTTTTAAACCAAAAATCTGCTGCGCGATCAAAGTCGCGGGGTAAATCTAGCAATAGAATAAATCCTTTCATAGTTTTGATTAAGTCAGTACACTATCGTCTTCCGTAAAACTAGATCGTCGTAAAACTTCATGATCCAATATTTTATTAAGAAACATACGGATTACCTGATGGCAAGCAATCGACGCTGACCCTACATTTGTAACTCTCTTTGTATGGCATTATTAAAGGAATTAAAGTGCCTTGCCTCTTTGGGGATTAAGAATGGTAAGTGGTTTCCCAGACATTCCGAGACGATTTTCCCTCTGTTTCAAAAGGAACAACTTAATTTCTTCTATTCTAAGAAGCCTCATAGTGATGTATCCACATATTGACACTTTTAACATAAATAATAACAAACGTAACTCAATAACTCCTTAGTATGCGCAAATGTAACTCCACTACGAGTTCCAAATTCAAAACTATAATTACTATTTAAAACATTCATTGTTCTTTTATAATTCTTTTTCTAAAATGACCGTTATAATACTAGCCATACGCCACGAGGCATTGTAAAATTTCAAATTAATTAACAAACGAAAATATAATCTTCAACGCGTCCACTTTCACTAAAAAACGTTAAAATAAAAAGTGAAATAACTTTAAGTTAATTTATAAGCAAATATATAAATATGTAACTATTTTCTAATATCGAAATCGAAACAGTATTACGAATAGTTATATAAGTAAATGTTATATGTAAAATTAACATATGGTACCGGTTTCATCTACCCATAGTTCGAGTCGTGTGGTGTGCCGATCATGGTAATCCAATATGATTCTTAACAGTACTTATTGGAAAGGAATCCGTTATTTATTGAGCTTTAGTCTTTAAATATTTGGGATAGCCATGTTTTGGCACGAATGGGTCGGCTCTACTGGAGAAGACGGCGTTAGAGGTCATATGTGCGTTTTGTTCCTTCACATGATTACGGTATCGGAAGCCCAATCCTGCCCCCATCCCCATCCACAATCCTTTAACTCCATAATCCTTAAACTCAAGCTCTCATACCATAAAGCCGGCAACGTAATTGTTATTTTATTGTTCCTAATATTTTCAGGTGATCAATCAATCTGTCCGACGAATCACACATAAAGAGATACATATTTTATTTGACACTCAAAAATAAAAAGGTTTTTTCTATTTATGTCACATCAAAGTTTACTTGTTACTACAAAGATACCTTTCTTAATAAATACCGAGTAAAATAAATAAACCTATCATATGCAATCAAGTCGCTACATCTTTTTTTGCTAATTACTAGAGCAATGAACTTACAATTACTTGATTTTAACACGACCGCACCGAGTACCCAAATCGACGAATTTAAAAAAAAATCAACCTTATGTCCAAAGCATACATTACATTATTATTTAGACTAAATAGTTTGAGTCGTCCCCTCATAACTGCATTAAAACCAGCTAACCTACAATTCACCCTACACCGTTATGAAATGTAGCACCGCAGTCTAGGCAGTGGGTTTATAAGCCACTATATACAGGTTCTATCTAGGTTCTATCTAATCTAAACCATATAGTAACGGCAGAGTGGTATAAAGTTACCATCCTTGCTCTTCTACCGAACAAAGTCAATGTCAAATCATTCATTTGAATTAGACCATTACAGGCACTTTTCAACACACTGTCGGTAACTCCTATTTGTGAAACTATTTGATCGCTCTAAAGTGTAAATTCCGCGATATTCGTAAGGAATTACTAACGAACGAAAATATTAATACCCAATCAATCTCAATCAATTTAAGATCGAGTTATTTTTATATTTGTTGTAATGTATTTCCGAACCGATACGAGCCTAAGCCTCCAAGAAGGCAACTGGCAACGTCTCGTGTGGTGTTGCGGCTGTCTATGGGCGATGCCGATGACTTACCATCAGGTGATCCATCTGCTCTTTTGCCTCCTATTCCATAAAGAAAAGAGTTTACAAAACCTGGATCGTTCCAGAGATTTAATTTCGACATAAAAAGTCTAACAATCCTTCCCCAGCTAGGGCCGAAAAAAAATTTTGGATGATTTTCTACCCTCAAAAAAGGGTGGGATACTATCAAATGACTCATTCTGCTTTGGATGACGCGAGAGGAACGTCAGTCAGTCTCTTAACATTTCTTCTTCTGCTCCGGGCCAGGGCCGGTGTAAATTATTAAGCTTGCACTTGCGCAACCACATTAAAATCGGGCCTTTGGTGATGTGGTATTTCTTGCTTGTTCTTCTCCATTCGAATCTACATTTTGCAATGAGGAACTACCTTCACTGATGAATACATTGTCGGACTATTCAACTTTGGCGATAATTTAAAAGTGCCTTGTTGTAGGATTATTTTAAATAAATGCTTTGACTTCATCTTAACTGATTATGATAACTTGCACATTCATATTCTTGGTAAAACATCATAAAATTTCACTTTCTTTAAATTGTGTACTAAGTATCTTATTGCTGAATCATTTACGATAATGTTTCTCTCATTATGTAGTTATTTTATTGCCTTCTAATAAATAATTTGTTACAAGTTCATGGTTAGATGTTGTTTGTGAAGAAGATATAAAATTTTATATTGGAAAAAATAGAATCTCTATGTTTCTAGATAGTTCGTAGATATCTGTAAGTTTTGAGTTTGGTAGGTAATAAAGATCGTTGAGTATAATTTTATGTTTCTTTGTTTCATTTAATGCTTCGTTTGAAGTCGTGAGTCTGGTATTAGTTGCTGTACTTGAACAGGGTTCGACATCCTGTTCAAGATATTTTTATTTTTATTTTTGACTGTTTAAAGATTTATGTTCCTATCATCATTAGGCCAGCTCTAATGGTCCTGTTTTCTGAGCGTAAATATATGTTAATTTCGTTATATGTACTTTCCAAGATTATTAAGATATTACATACGGCGAAGGAAAAC
This sequence comes from Spodoptera exigua, assembly GCA_902829305.4. Classification (NCBI taxonomy): domain Eukaryota; kingdom Metazoa; phylum Arthropoda; class Insecta; order Lepidoptera; family Noctuidae; genus Spodoptera; species Spodoptera exigua. The sequence goes on from LR824623.2 coordinate 1,398,145, forward strand.
TTCGTGAATTAACTCATTTTTTTATCATAAGTTAAAAATCCCCAATCGTCTTTGAGCTAGCGTGGTGATTAATGCTCATATGAAACTTATTGAATAGGAGTGACCATGGGGTTTCTTGTTCGTTCTTTTCCATAGGAATCTACACTTTGGAATGAGCAAATAGCTTACTAGAGGATCGACTTTTGACATGCAAAAGTGCCTTTTGAAATAAATGATGAAAATTCGACTTTGTCTTGCATTGGTTGATGGTGGTTGATTGGATTTGGATGGTGGTTGGCTATTGATGTTGATATTAATTCTTAGTTACACTGGGTATAGCTCGTGTAATATAATAACTATGTTAAATTCTACCTACCACTCTTCATAGTAAAAATGTTGCAATATTTGCTATCTTTGTCGGGAAATACAACTCGTGACAAAAACATCCATAAACTGTCACAATGAATAATGAATTAAGTCCATTAGAAATGCAATTGAAAAGTAAACCTTACAAGCACTGACATAGAAAGAAACATCGATTGACTGTCACGTTTTGCAAATTTTGAACCAATTCACAGATTCAATTGTTAAATCAATCGTAGAATTAACAAACAAACGGCTTTTGACATTTCGATGCGTTGATTTCTAATTTATTTTTTGAGAAACATCACTCCGGCTGATGTTCCTGTTACTCTTTTATTTGATGCTAGCTTCTGCTGCACGCTTTCACTCGCTGCTCGGCTCCTACAAATCGTAGCGTAATGTTTTATAACCCTCGATAAATGTACTAACAAATACAAAAAGAATTATTCAATTCGAACCAGTAATTCTGGAGATTAGCGCGTTCAAACAAACAAACAAACAAACTCTCTAGCTTTATAATATGAATATATATTTATAATAATATATATAGTATAGATTGTTTTTTAGTTGCTTTGATGTTCAAGATTTTGTTGTAGATAATGTAGTAACAGACGCAAGCTTTTTTTTGATATATTGCGGCAATAGTATGGCATAACAAAACACAATTCTATGAATAAGCCGGCTCTACAGGAGCGTTTATTCAAGGATTGGGAAGCGATGGAGGGAACGTTAAGTTTCGTCATGTGAATGAAGGGACCAGAGTCATATCTTCCTCCCAATTCCTTAATCCACCAATCCTTAGCTTCTAAAACGCTGCCCTTGCCCACTGCTGAGCAAAGGCCTCTTCTCACACGGAGAAGGTTAGAGCATTAATAACCACGCTTGCTCAATGCGGGTTGGCGATTTCAAACTTATAATTAGAAATTATAAGTCGATGTTTACCTTCACCGTATGTCAGTGGTGTCAAAATAATCATAGAAAGTACATATAGCTCGGAAAAAGTCACATTGGTACTTGCCAGGTTTCAAACCCACCCCTCTTGGGTGGCTCATATATGTATAAAAACCTAAATTCTACAAAAAGTCACGCAAATTTTCTCCAAAGGGGTAAACAGGATTACTCTGAAAAGTAGTTGTACCAGATAATATAAAGTAATAGCTGTTCTTGTAATGGCTGTACGTTAGTTTAAGTGCATATAATATGTGCATGTCGCTATGCAACCTGTATTTACTTGCACGGAGTAATGTTATTATTGATAATGATTGTTTATCTGTATGTAAGCGCAGGCTTACGGGTAATGAAATGGTATGAAGTTGTTTTGTACCTTTATACGTAAATATATAGTATACTCGGCTAACTTTATTCCGCCTCAATATTTATGAATGTTTTCTAACCTTTTAAACTGTCTTCCTTGGACTTCCACGAATGTTTCAAGACTATAATTAGCCAAATAGGACCAGTACTTGTCGAGATTTTGTGAGACTAACGAACAGTATTTTAGTTTTATATATTATAAAAGTTTCATTGTAAAAAAGATTAAAATATATTTTGAATTTTGTTTAAATAAAGAACTTTAAGTACTATCTTAAAACTTAAAATAATTTCTGTAATAAATCTTCCACATAAATAATGAGGTTATAATATTTATTTTACATACTACTACATATTTTACCTTGTTTTAAAGGCGCCTTTTGATTAGACATTTGTCGTCCCCCCACAGCCTCTAAAAAAGGTATTCTTAATGGTTCCTTCTCAACCTCTAAACACAGTTCACGCTTAGACCCCCAGAGCTAACTAAAACTTATGTATCCTTTGGGCTTCATTCTCGACCTTCAAGGGATGTAAAATAACTATATCAGGGGGTTAAGCGCAATGAGTCACCGCGGCCTCGGCCCAGAGCAGGAGAAGGAACGGGGGTGTTTTTAGTCAGTAAGAGTCGGACACTCTTTCTCGCCTAACCCTGGGGGCGGGAGAAGTCATTTGATGATTTTCCTATGACAAAAAATGTACCCAGTACGTATATTATTTATTAGGGGTCGAGTCCCAAGATTGAACTAACCAACTCACGTCCAAACGTGACAAAATGGTGGTGATCACAGAAAAACCAGATAGGTATATGTATAAGTATTTACCATAGCATGTGTGTGATGTCATCTATGACACTTTGTGTAGCAGTCAATCGCAACACAAATAAATCTTCACACAAAATACGTATATTATTATTTGTATAATAAACAAAGTTGGATATAAGTTTAGTAAAACAGGTTTTTCAACTTAATTACATATGCTAAAAGGGCAGCATTGGGCGTGAAAGTTCAATATATCACTTAAGTTATAACATGAGATGAATACCGATAGTTTTCTTTCATATTCGCTTATGTAATCAAATTGATGAGTTTTATATAGAAAGTGATAATTTCTTGGATTATGGTAGTAGGCAATTTTGCGAGTTGTTAGTCATGGTAGATATGGGTTTCTTGAACTTAAAACCGCCGTTTCTTTCGCTATGATTTAAAAAAAATATGTGATGTACATTATAAAATTTCTTTTTTTTAAGTATACTTTAAATACAAACACAAACTATATATGTAGCAATCATACAGAAAAAAACCCGTGGATCGCGCGTACTGTGCTGTAGCGCTTACTAAACATATGCCTTGACAAGTATACACTATAAATTTTTAGGTCAGTTTTCGAGCGCACGCCACGCGATCCCGATTCTTGAGCAAATAAAATTGAATATAATGCCCAATTGTGAAATTAAATGATGTGGTAAGTATTCCACAACATCAAGTTACACAAAAGATGGGATAACATTTCATAAGGCAAGTGATTTTCTATTTCAATTTCATTAAAATGAAAAAAGAAATCATAAATACATTTTTGAAATAATTATGTCCCTATCTGGTTAATTTCTCTATGGTAGTAATACAAACTGTAAAATATAATTAATGTTGTTACTAAACCACACATTATGTTGAAGAATTTAAAGAATTTTAAGTGTGGGAGAGCCATGCTTCGGCACGAATGGGTCGGCTCGACCGGAGTGATACCACGGCCTCACAGAAAACCGGCGTGAAATAACCACTGCGTTGTGTTTCGCCGTGTGAGTGAGGTTACCGGAGGCCCAATCCTGCTCCTTCCCAATCCCTCCTCAATCCCTAAATCTCCAAATCCCTAATCCCTAAAAGGTACGCACTCGTAACTCCTCCGTTGCGAGTGTCCTTGGGCGGCGCTGATTGCTTACCATCAGGTAATCCGTATGCTCGTTTGCCGAGCTATTACATTTAAAAAAAAGAAATATAAAAAAAAATTATTCGATAGTTTAAAATTTAGCAATCTGCCGATACTAACGCCAAATTTTGCATCAGACATATTTAGAAGTCAAGATAAACGTATACATATGTATGTATATGGTGCAATAATCTGAATTCTTGCATTGTAAGAAAACTATCTTCGGACCGCGGCTTCGTCCGTGTGGTATGTTGATAAAAAGTAGCCCATCTCCTCCTATTCCGGAGTGTTCGGGTCCGGCTGGACGGATCTGTATGAAATTCGACACAGGCGTACATCTAAATATTGTAACTTTCGCATTTATAATATTAAGTAACATAAACTAGCCCTTAGTCTGGTTAGAGTCAGACTAGATTCTAGAACCATTCACAAACAAGGTACAGGACTTTAATGGGGACCATTTAAATACTTCTTCTTTTTTCACGTTTAGGTTAGGTTCAAACTATAAGCTTAAATGCTACATCGATTAGCCAGCATCTGAAATTATCCTTTAGCCTATACCTAGCAAAATAATATACATTTTAGTTACTCCTAGTCGAAAGTGGTTGAGGTACGACTGTCATTTGTTTTAAAATCCGCTTTCATTCCTCGGTGTGAAATTTTCCTAGGGAGTAGACTGACACCCGGTTTCCGAAAGGCCGATCAATGTTAAAATCTTTTGTTAAGTCATCTGATTGGTTGACTGAATTATCAACAACCAATCAGATGGCTTGACAAGAGATTTAACAGGAGATTAGTTAATTTTAGCGTTGACAAGCCTTCTAGAAACCGGGTGTGAATTACTAAAAAACTATTGATAGATATTTAAGACAAATTGTAAGCGTATAAACAAATAGACAATAAAATTTTACTAATATTATTAGAGAAGATATTTTTAAGGCATTACTACATATATACAAATATATGTTTTTGGTGCATATAAACTTGTGCATTAACACAAATTATCCAATACATAATCGTATCTATTTCTATGCATACGTATATAAAATTAATTCGCTTGCAATTTCAACATTGGGGAAAATTTATTCATATTGTGCAGCGGTGACAGATTTATACAAAAATATTTTATTATATTTATAATTTAATTATATATGCATTTTGCTTTTGTAAGATTTGCAACTGTTTCTATTTGTTCTAGTTTTATTTGAGATTATTTCCAATAATTAAGTAATCTTTTAGTATTTGTATGTTAAAAAAAAAAGTCACTGCTTGATAATCTCTTGCTATTGCAATTGCCGAGGGTAATTGAGGCATCAAAGACGTTCCGTTTACCTTACTAGACAACATAGTTAGAATCTGACAGTTTCCAACTAGTTAAATTCAATACTTTTATTAAAATGTGATCACAATTAATGAAGCGCGGTGGCTGGGCAACTGGCTGCCGCGCAACGTGCCGTGGGCTCGATTCCCGCACGGAACAATTCTTTGTTATCCACAAATTATTGTTCCGGGTCTGAGTGTGTTGTGTATGTGAAGTTGTATGTTTGTAAACGTACCCACGACACAGGAGAAAGCCCTAGTGTGGAGCAATGACTTTTTTTTTTAATAAGTGATATAATAACATAATATTTTGGTCAAATTGCGATCTAAGGGGAGTAAGACTCTTACTGCCTAAAACCTATGCATTACTTCTCCTGCTCAGGGCCAAGAGCCGCGGTACATTAACTGTGCTTGCAGCCGTACCCCTATTTTTTTAATAGGTCTGCAAACGAGCAGACTTATTACCCGATGGTAAGTAATCAGCGCCGCTCATGGACACCCGCACCGTAGGAGTTACGAGTGCGTTGCCGACCTTTTAGGGATTAGGGTTATGGAGATTAAGGGATTGGGAAGGGATCGGGGGAGGGGAAAGATTGGGCCTTCGGTAACCTCACTCACAGGACGAAACACAACGCTGTGGTTGTTTCACGCCGGTTTTCTCTGAGGCCCTGGTATCACTCCGGTCGAGCTGACCCATTCGTGCCGAAGCTTGGCTCTCCCACACTTATTAACTACAACTTCAAGGATTGATAGCCCCGAAGTTATGTATTAATGATTTATATGATCTATACTTGTACGGGGAGGGATAAAAAGTTAATGTAACTGTCGTAAGTTGAATCACATATGGACATCAAAGTAAATTATGTTTGTGAAACACGCGAAACGACACGAAACACCGTTTTAAAATTTCAATTAGCGATCGAGCCATCGTTTGTAATACTGTGTTACATCGCGATATAATGAATTGATTTGCATTGTATAATGTATATCTATGTGATAGAGTGAAGTTTTGTAAAGGCTTAGATATGTTTTTATGGTATAGATCGGCAAACGGCCGGATTACCTGATGGTAAGCAATCAGCGCTGGTCATGGACACTTGCAACACCAAAGGAGTTACTAGTGCGTTGTCGGCCTTTTAGGGATTAGGGTTTTGGACTTTTAAGCATTGCAAAGGGATGAGGAGAGGGAAACGATTGGGCCTCCGGTAACATAAAAACACAACGCTGTATGTTGTTTGATAACGGTTAATGCATATATGTATATGTGGATGTGTGGAAGGGTCATGTTTCGGCACAAATGGGCCAGTTCGGACGGAGTTATACCATGGCCTTACAACACACACCAGTGTGAAGCAACTACAGCGTTGTGGACGCCATGTGATTAAGATCGAATCATTGCCCTCCCCCAACTTACAATGCACTTGCAATTGTTCTGATGTCGTGGTGTCAGACAATTATTTGCCTGCTCGTTTGCTGTCGTGTCATATAAAGGTATCATTTTAAAACCCTAATAAAGAGGTCTTTACTATATTATACACGAGTATACAGAATTAGCAACTTAAATGACGACATGCGAGTACTTACAATTTTTTCTTATTAGATAGGGCGGCAAACTTGCAGGCCTTTTGCCTGATGGTACTCGTAAGCAGTCGGCGGCGCCCATGAACGCTCGACTACCTACATATATAGCAACTAAAAAGTTTTGTATTGACAGTAGTAACATTTGACCAATCACTAACATCTCTTAAACCTTAAGCATAAACAATTTTTCTTTCATTCATTCGACATTGAAATAAGCCATTGAAAAAAATATATAAACTAGATACTTAAGTATATAGTTCTCATTACATATTGAACGGTCTATATATATTACATGATAGACTCCATGTGTCTTCGAAGCTAGATGTGATCACAGATATCATTACTCTATTTAACAACTGAACGATTATAATCGAACGATTATTGTTCCTAGGGTTGTCTTTTGCCACATAACTACAGTTTAAATAAACTGTAGTATAAAAAATTATAACACTTGAGTATTTGGATCCAAGATTATACATCACCTAAAGATCTACTTGCAAATCTACCTAGTAAAGGTATATTTGCGTGTAGATCTTTTAAGCGTTACTAGTAATATGCTTATTACCTACTAGCTAATCTCGCGCGGTTTCACACGCTACTCGGCTCCATTTAATCGTAGCGTGATGTTTTAGCCTATACCACTCAGGAGCATTGTAGCTATCTATCAGTGAAAGAATTTTGGCAATCCGACCAGCGATTCCAAAGATTACCCCTTACATATAAACTTACAAATTTTACCTCTTTATAATATTAGTATAGATTATAGCTATATTAAAACCTAATAAAGCAATTCTGCATACCTTCTAATAAAAGTGTGGGAGAGACACCACGACTGGGCTGGCCCAACTGAAGTAATACGGCCTCACAGAAAACCGGTATGAAACTACAAACAATGATTTGTGGTGGGTTTTTACTGTGTGGGTTTACTATCCTATAATCCCCCACCCTCTTCCATACCCAACTCTCCAATCCAATATAAGTAAGTAAAAAGGTGTTGATAGGTTACAAGCACTCAGTAAGTGGTACATTAAAATGTGGCTGAATATCCACACTTTTTTAATATTTGTCTCTTTTTCACTCGTGATTATTGAATCATGCCATCTCACTTTGACGTCTAAACATACGAATTGTTCAGTGTGTCGTTTTTGAAAATCGAATTTTGTTTGGGTAACCTTATCTACACCATTTTGCTTATAATATCATTGCCTCAATCTATATACATACTTCTAAACCCGAAAAGGCTGTCATCACAGTTGTAATTCCTCTGGTATTGTCCAATGCCTATTGCCTACCATCTGATATCCTCCGTCTGCTCGTGGGCAGCCTATAGCCATATAAAACGTCTTATAGATAAATATTGAAACGTCTTTTAATTTGCAATAACCACATCATTACTATCTTCCAATCCTTAACAACTTACTACTCGATTTAACCGCCACTTAGCAAACAAGTTAAACACTAGTTTCGTAGTGTAACTATATATAATCTTTATACTTAATTTGTCTATCAATACGTTAAAACGACTATATTTACACTCTATAATATTCACTCATGGTCTTAATATGGTCTTAGATGTTATAACTACTATGTTTAGCCACAACAAGGCGGACACGAGATTAAAACTTGAAACTCCTCCTTGCTTTAGAGAAGACGTTTTTTTATGTAATAGACCGGCAAACAAACAGACGGATTACCTGATGGTAAGCCATCAGCGCCGCCCATGGACACCCGTAACAGAGGAGTTACGAGGGCGTTGCCGACCTTTTGGGGATAAGGAAATTTGGAGATTTAAGGATTGGGGTAGGGGAAGGATTGGGCATCCGGTAACCTCACTCACACAGCGAAACACAACGCTGTGGTTGTTTCACGCCGTTTTCTATGAGGCCGTGGTATTACTTCGGTCGAGCCGACCCATTCGTGCCGAAGCGTGGCTCTCCCACACTTGTTACGTTAATCCACGTTAATCCTGGTTCTCTTTCAAAAGGTGAACCAAAACAGAAAAAAATGTAGTTAGCTATTCATGGGGTCATCGTCCCTAATCCTCACGAGTATTTTTTGGTAAATGAACTCGTATTTAGGCTACTGCTGTTAAATATTGAACCGGAATAATGCCTTTAATAACTTCTAAAGTTAAGGCAACCAGCCAGTACAAAAAGGTGAACTTACAAACTAAACGCTTGCTTCACTGAGTGCCTTTCGATGTTTGAACCTCGGCTCAGCGGGCCATTTCGGGGAAACGGACTAGGTAAGTTAGGTAGGATCTTTTATTAATGAATACCCCCTGAATTTAGGTATTTTCTCTGTCAACGTATAAAACGACTTCTCCATTCCTGCCTGTCGATCCTGGACATATTGGAAATTATGGCAAACTCTAAGAAGGAAGAGGCCTATGGTCTAGCGCATTACGGACTGTTTTTAATACTCCGTTTCATGGAGAGCCTTATAACAATGATCCAATTCCAGTAATCCAAAAAGTCTGGGTAATTTATCAAAAAACAATATTTGGTAATTTTCAACCCTCGGTCAAATAACATTCGGTTTAATTTGGAAAGAAGAATAGGAGAATGATCATTACACTTGTGTACCAACCCTATTGAGCACGCAAGTGAATTGGTTTCACGCAAGCCGAGCATATCCGAACGCGATCACCTGTATAGAGGCAAGCTATCTTGTCAGGTGTTGAGCATTTTAATTGTAGTTTTTTTGTCACTTTTCACTGTCAGGAATTGTGGCCATTGCATGATGTATCCTTTTTATACCTTGGAAAAGGGCGAATGAGATCTTCGGTAACTTTACTCACACGGAAACACAGCGCAAGTATTGTTTCATGCCTATTTTCTGTGAGACCGTGGTATCACTCCGGTCAAACCGGCCCATTCGTGCCGAAGCTTGGGTCTCCCATTCTTAACATGGAAATCATTAAATCACTGATGAAAAAAAGGTGGTACCTTGAATAGGCGCACGCACCCCTTTCTGTCCCTTGAGGGATTTAAAAGGAGAATACGTTAAAAAGGTTTAAACTAACTTTGGTGCTGTTAATCTTAAATTGGAGTTATAGAAACTTGTTCAACCAGGTTGTGGGTGCAGGCACAGGAGAAGGAACAAAGAGGTCTTTGGTCAGTAAGAGTTTGACACTTCCCCTGGCTCCACTCAGGACAGAAAAAAAGTCGATCGATGATTTTCCATCCGACAAAATAAAATAAAAATAGAAATACAGAACCCTCTCCTAGCCACCGGACAAGAAACGTTCGCCATGAATATAGGTACGATGCCATCGCATCACCATGATAATATTTTAATGGATTAATTTCCTCATACTCGGTCTCGATTGAGGCAAGTAGGGTAAACGTAACTGTTCGCGTCCGAGGCAAGCAGCAACAGTTAGCTGCGCGCGCGCACTCCGTTACACACTACATGTTATTGAATCGCTATCATTCTTCCTAGCGGACATTTGTTGCGTTTAGCTTTGTTTTGATTTGGTTACCTTACTGGACATAATTTAATTAATTTTTGACTAATGTGCTTCATACTTATCTTGATATTAATTAACATTTATTTCTTCTGTATTGTGTAATGAAATTGAATATGAAGGCACCGGGGGGTTGGTACAAACATCAACGTGCCGATCATCGTCTTCACAGTCCATCGCAGGGCGTAGGATTTTATAATCAGACCGAATAAATTACAAAAATAATCGGCGATCCGTCTCAGATGACAGCCACAGCGCTCGCTCTCCACCATAATGCGCACGCAGAACTGCCAGTTTGACGTTCCGCCAGAGTACGATTTATGGTACCCTCGTCCAATGAATTGTGATAAAACCTCCTTCAAAATTCAATTTAAATAATCGTCGCTCCGACACGGCCAGACTGACATTCGCTCGTCCTCGAGCGATCATAGTTATGTGGTAGTTCTGGAACAGAAGAAAGATTCCACGTGTATAGCACGCTGCTCGTTCATCCTGACTAGCATGCGCTATCTCAACATCGTCTGGTTACTGCACTCACATCGATGTAACATGATCATCATTATCAGTTGTACCTACTTCCAAAACAACTTTTCCCAAACCACATTGATACGGCCTCAGCGATTGGTGTGCATGGACCGGATGTATGCGCCTCTACCACCAGCCAACATGCTCCGGCAAGACCACATCATCCCTCCGACCAGCTCACCAGCTGGATCACCTGCCTGGGTCAGACTAGTGCGTCCCTTCGACTAGACACCACGTGACATAGACCGGACGTCACTATCCTTCCCAACGATCAACTACCAACGCACAACTATATTCACAGTCACCCACGTTACTCAGATGAAACTAGGTACAACCATCAAATCACTAATCTCTAATTCGGGAACTATCTTGCTCGTTATAACTACAGTCGTTGGTTCAATCATATGAACACGCAGATAAGGAGCATGATAACCCGTTATAACAAAGAAAAGGAACTTTCTCACCCGTAGATATCTCTATCAGGCATTTGGAAGCTCTATGGCCACTTAAAATGACAAGTGATCTTCTTCTCCAAGCAAGCAGTAGAAACGTGGCATGAAAAACAGATGACTGCGTGCCCCCTCTTTATCCGCGTCAGTTACAGGTCGTTCTTTCGGAATATCAGATGGTTTCCCATCAAATCCCACTTCTTATGTAGGCACCGGGGGGTTGGTACAAACATCAACGTGCCGATCATCGTCTTCACAGTCCATCGCAGGGCGTAGGATTTTATAATCAGACCGAATAAATTACAAAAATAATCGGCGATCCGTCTCAGATGACAGCCACAGCGCTCGCTCTCCACCATAATGCGCACGCAGAACTGCCAGTTTGACGTTCCGCCAGAGTACGATTTATGGTACCCTCGTCCAATGAATTGTGATAAAACCTCCTTCAAAATTCAATTTAAATAATCGTCGCTCCGACAAATATATAAATGCAAATTAAATTACTGTTTATGTCTATACAATATTTGTTCGCCGTTTATCGGCAAAACGTGAACGCTCACAACACACTATTAATACCTTGGATGTCCGACTTATTTCATGTATACGCTTGTTTTACAAATAATTTGTCTTTCTTTCTTTCCGTCACTTCATAGGTTTCATCATCTTGAGTTAGGATTTTCCTTAATCCAAACTAATATTATAAATGCGAAAGTAACTCTGTCCGTCTGTCTTTTCTTCACGCCTCAACTACTGAACCGATTTGAAATTTGCTACAGACATAGTTTGGAACTCGAGAAAGGACATAGGATAGTTTTCATACAAAAAATGTGCCGGAAGTCGCTATTCTACGAGAACTGAGTCGCAGGCAAAAGCTAGTTAAGTTATAAGGTCGTCAAACGAGCCCACGGATTACCTGCCCAAGCAATTAGCGACACCCATGGATTACTAAATTATGTAATACTAAAGGATAAACTCCAAGTGCGTAGTACTTTTCATGGAATAGGAGGCAAACGAGCAGACGGAGTACCTGGTCAAGCAATCAGCGCCGCCCAAGGAGCATAATACCAAAGGAGTTAATACAAGTTCGTTGCCGGCCTCTTGTGGGTTACTAGGGATCTAAAAAATTTGGACTAAGCATGTGGTTGTGGTTAGGATTGGGCCTCCGGTAACCGGTCCGGTTCGCCGTGTGTGTGAGACACACGGCGAAACACAACCTAAGTGTTGCTTCACGCAGCTTTTCAGTGAGGCCGTGGTATCACTCCGGTCGAGCCGGCCTATTCGTGTCGAAGGATGGCTCTCTTACACTTATACTTTATTACTTGGAAATGTGTTGCAATCTTTTTAGCGTAACCTGCCTTAAATTTTGACATGAAGATAGATTATTGTTTGGGATAATAATTGTATGCTACTATTTACGCTGGTAATAATTTTTAAATATAAGGAAAATCAGTTTTAAACCCAAAAGAAATGGTCTCAACAAAATTGTATTCTATTTCCGAACCCATTCAAATATAAAGCAAATATTAGCAGAACTTTAACACGGCCATCGTAATACCTAATAACGGATACTTAGTTTACTTAACGATATGACTATGCGTATTTTACACATTTTCGAGAAAACCAGGTCAAGTGATATGTAATTAAAATACCGGACGAGTTTTGGGTGAGAGTTTGACTTGTGGTAGGAGATTCCGACAATAGCCCTAGAATGTATTTTGTGTGTGCATAGATTGTTTTATGGGCATTTTTGTTTCGGATTTTGGTCTACAGTATTCTTTTTCTAGCAAAATCGCTAGGAGATTATGTTTAGTTTAGTAAAATCATTATGGTCGTGGTGGCCCGGAGCTTTAGGCACCTGCTTCTCATGAATGAGGATATGGGTTCGAAAACTGGCAAGTACCAATGTAACTATTCCGTTTTGATGTACTTTCTATGATTAATTAGACACCACTTATGTATATGCGGCGATGGAAAACATAGTGAGGACAGCTAGACTTAGATTTTAATTATGAGTTTAAAATCGCCAATCCGCCTTGAGCAAGCCTGGTGCTTAATACTTCTCCTTTTGAGAAGAAGGCCTTTGCTCAGAAGTGGGCTCTTATAGGACGATGATGTTAATGAAAAATCATTGCTATTTTGTAAACTGTTAACTAATATACTAATTTTCGAATTCAATCGTAATATGATAATTAGTCTCCTCAAATAAGGAGATTTTTTAATGAATACAACAGATAGATTGGATCTAGTATATTTGTATTATATGGGATAATACAAATATACTAGATCCAATCTATCTAGTCGATTCGTACTTCAAATATAGATATTACTATTATATACTACTAAATATTTGAACTACGCCAAGAGAAGGGGCGACAAGCTCTGATTAAGTAAGTAAACAATTAAATAACGTGTAACAAATTTCGAACTAGTATATATTGAGAAAAGCTCTACTAGTTTCGAACCACAGAGGGGTTCTTCCTCATAAGCAGCGTGCGCGGACGCGGCGACGTCACGCAGCCTACATTGCCTTTTCTCAATATAAACGTGAGTAACTCGCGATTTTTAGTTTATTTAGTATGTCTCACGATAGTTATTATAAAAACAAAGTAAACAATTACTATTCCTACTAATAATATAAACGCGCAAGTGTATAAATTTTGATGAACATTTGTAACTCTTTACGTAAAAACTACTAAATGAATCTATATGAAAATTAACACAAAGATAGATTATAAGTCTAGAATAACATAAAGTTTTTTTATGTTGGTACTGCTGTTAAAGATTTTTTTTTATTTAATAGATCGGCAAACGAGCATCTGGATTACCTGATGGTAAGCAATCAGCGCCGCCCATGGACACTCGCAACGGAGGAGTTACGAGTGCGTTGCCGACCTTTTAGGGATTATGGATTTGGAGATTTAGGGATTTAGGAGGGATTGGGGGAGGGGAAGGATTGGGGATTTTGACTGGAATCATTATTATTACATTGTTTATAAGTAAATTCGGTTTGAGTTCTTAAGGGGCTTACATAATAGCCAAAATTGGTTGTGTAGCTAGCGAAAAACAAGTAAACAAGTAAGGCAATCTGTTTAATGTTTATGTAAATGGTTATAATAGTTACAAAATCACTTTATCAGTTGAATAATTTAAATTAAACTATCTTGACTTAAATAATTCATTATTGCAAAAACTGTTGAACTACACTGATTTCTATTTGGGTTGAACCGTATCTTTTCCGATAATTTCTGTCCAGGAAGCATTTAATTGCATTTATTTAATCTATACTAAAATTATAAAGCTGTAGACTATGTTTTGTTTGAACACACTAATCTTCAGAACTACTGGTTTGCATTGATTAGATTATTTTTTTTGTGTTTATTGAGGAAGGCTATAAAATACTACGGTACGATGTGTAGGAGCCAAGCTTCGGGTGAAACCGTATGAGAATAGTTATCTATACTAATATTATAAAGAGGTAAATTTTGTAAGTTTGTATGTAGGGGGTAATCTTTAGAACCGCTGGCCGGATCGCCAAATTCTTTCACTGATAGATAGCTACAATGTTCTTGAGTGCTATAGGCTATAAAACATCACGTTAGGATTGAATGGAGCCGACCAGCGGGTGAAACCGCGCGAGAGTAGCTAGTTTTTTTTTTGGGGTTTGTTTTGATTTTTGAAATGAATAACTGACTCTGAGTGTCTAGGGATAAAATTTAGTTGTTAAATAAGTCATTTGGTTGCGCGACGTCGCCGCGACGCGCCCGCTGCTCATGATTAAGAGTCCCGTTGGGACTTGAAACTAGTAGAAATTGAGTAAGTTGTTAATTTCGATCATTTGGATTCTGTATAAAAAAAATCCTCCATTTATTTTTTCCCGCTCAATATCTGATTGGATTTCGAATCCTATGGGTAATATTTACTACTCTTTTTAGTCAAAGATACCTAGATAGATAAAGAACATAACATTTAATTTTATAATGATGTCACTAAACCAGTTTATTTGTATCAACATAAAACTGAAAGTAAATTATGAAGCATTGTCTTGTCTATAGTGAAATGCCAACGAAATTACATCTTAAGAGTAGGAAAATGTATGTTATTTGCTATTGTGAGTCGTCTTCAAATCGTGAGGTTCAATAGGTCTTTAAGTATTGTGCGAATATGTATATTAAAGTACAATTAATGGCGTCGGGGACGTCGACTTAGTCTCGTCTAGACCGAACTAATGAAATACCTATATTCTGCGATCAATACAAGATTCCACCGCTTTTGAAATTGTTATACAGAATGTGTGTCATGTTGCTATTTCTAATTATTGTTCAAACATAACATAAAATTATCTGAAAGTATTTTAAGATAGAACTAAGCAGCCTTTCTTTTTCATTTAAAAAAATGTTGCCCCGCTCTAGGATTTTATCCTGTATCGTGGGTGCCATTACAAACATACAATTTCACATACACATCACAACCAGACCCAGAACAACAATTTGTGGATCACACAAAGAGTTGTTTTGTGTGGGAATCGAAATCGCCACACGTAGCGCGGCAGTCAGTTGTTCAGCTACCGCACTAACCGTGCAGTCTAAACGGACCATTCCAAGGTTCCTTTTAAATTGTCACCCTGAAGTTCTCTAGAAGAAATCACCCTGTTGGGTAAGACATTGTACACTCTATATTATAAATGAGAAATTTACGACGTTTGGTAGTTTGTTACTCAATCACACCAAAACGGCTGGACGGATCTGGATGAAATTTGGCACAGGCATAGGAAACACTTCGAAATACATAGGCATAATATCATAGGCTACTCTTTTTATCAACATACCGCGCGGATGAAGCCGTGGGCGGAAACTAGTCTGTGATATCGTAAGCAATAATATTTTTATAAGGGATTTCCCGTGTTAATTATTTCTTTTAAGTATTTTTACTGCAATTGATATGGACACTTTCTTCGGGAATACCATCCAATGATTTATCCCGCTCTGGGTCGTGCGAGAGGGAGTTAGTCTCTTACTGACTAAACACAACTCCGTTCTTTCTCTGCCTCTGATTCCAGCTGCATTCATAAACACTCTTACAACTTTAAAAATAATAGAGTATGTTTAAGATATAATTATGTGTATATGTATCAGTTAAAATTCAATTATTTCACTTTTTAATCCTTTGGAGATGGTCAAGGACATTAAAAATTATAGAAACGGCAATGTAATTTCAATTTTATTTTCCAAAAAATATTGATCAAATTCTTAACCTAATTAGTTCCAAGGTCGTCCAGTTAGAATCATTCTAATTATCTATTTTATAACCTTATCGCGATCGTACAAAATTAAGCTATAAAACATTCTTTAATAAAGTTCAAAATTGACATTTAATTAAGAATCCAATTTAAGTAAAATACGGATGTATATTAGTTACCAAAAGTATTGCCTTTAATGTTATTGTGTATATATTGTTGAGGGTCTAGGGTTGGCACGCGGTCGGGGCTGCGGGGTAAGCGCAATGAGGCACCGCGACCTCGGCCCAGAGCAGGAGAAGGAACGGGGGGGTTTTTAGTCAGTAAGAGTCTGACACTCTCTCTCGCCTTACCCTGGGCGGGAGAAGTCATTGGATGATTCTCCCCTGACAAAAAAAAAAAACCACGCGGCACCTTTTGTGTGTAAGGTTATGGGTCATTTACGACACGACACCCTTATATCTCCGTGGTTTTGTAAGAGTAGTATAACTAAGGGACTAGACTTTGTTGTTAGTTGTCACTAATTTTTTAAGCTTCGCTGGAAGGTTCGAATCGGGTCTCCGATAACCTCACTTACACAACGAAACAATGTGAGGCCAAAGCTCTATGCCGAAGCACTCCTACACTAGTTACTGTTATAAAATGTATGAATATATAAAAATACATAAGTACAAACTAATATTATAAATGCATAAGCAAGTCTGTCTGTCTTCTCTTCAGGCCCAAAATACTGCACCGATTTCAGTGAAATTTGGTACAGACATAGTTTGGAACTCGAGAAAGGACATGGAATAGTTTTTATACCGAAAATATGCAGGAAGTCACAATTTCAAACAAACGGAGTCACGGGCAAAAGCTATTAATAAATAAATACAATACTGACACTCAAATAAAATATAAGTAGTTTTTGACAACCCTAGCAAATATAAAGTTGCCAATCTAAACATCTAGATTAAATAAATAACCTTGACATATCAGGTGATCAAAATGCATTTGTATTTTTTCTTTATTAAATTAATATCGATACAGTTTCATTGTTAAGTTATCGATGACGGTCAATAATTCATCACACACAATGTTACAAATAAATAAAAATACATTTGATGATTAATATCCAAGGTTAAGTTGTCAAAATCAAATTATTATTAATTATGTTGATATTTAGTTTGATGTTTCTTGTTTGATTTCGATGCATTTTTTGTCAAGTATAAAATTATTTATTAATTTGCTAGTTCACTACGATGCGTCTGCAAACCTTCATCTTAAATTTTTATCAATCTATATATTAAAATGAAACATCATAATTGCACATGTTCTTTCAAAGATATACATAGGGACAGAAAGTTTTTTTTTGTGAGGGGAAAATCATCAAATGACTTCTCCCGCCCAGGGCCGGGCGGGAGGGAGTGTCAGACTCTTGCTGACTAAAAACCCCCATGTTCCTTCTCCTGCTCTGGGCCGAGGTAACGGTGCCTCATTGCGCTTACCCCACAACCCCGGCTGCAGGGACAGACAGTGGGAAGTAAAGTTGTTCTATACTATGTAGTGATTACTATAAGGAGATATGGGAAGATTCCCTGTTATTATGTAAAATGGGTTCACTTTCCATACGTTAACAATACACTTTAGTCTCCTAATAATCTAATTACGAATGAATTAATTAGACAAATAATATCATTAGATATTGGACACCCAAATCTGTCTGGTCGATACATTTTCTGTGCTAGATTTCTATTTCTGTTATGTGGATTATTACGTTACATGTTTATCTATTTTTTTTCTTATGTGTTACAGTTTAAACTAGGTTTATTTGTGAACCGATTGACATAACTTCAAGGTTGGACATTAATGATGTAACATGCTATATTTTGTCAAGAGTTTTAGAACTCTTTAGCGCCGCTTTCAAGTCATTTAGTGGTTACTCAACCCACTGTTAATTAGCATTTGTTTATGGAACCAAATTATTATTAAACGAGTATGACTATAAACCTCTTTTGATCTTTTGAAGTGTGATTGTGGATCTAAACCACTTTTCCTATTTTGTTTTTTGAAGTGTGATTGTGGATCTTAACGTTACGGTTCCGATTACTAAATGTGGAACTATTTTTTAAGTGTGGGAGAGCCAAGCTTCGGCACGAATGGGTCGGCTCGACCAGAGTGATACCACGGCCTCACAGAATACCGGCGTGAAACAACCCAACAGTGTTGTGTTTCGCCGTGTGAGTGAGGTTACCGGAGGCCCAATCCCTTCCCTTCCCCTATCTCTTTCCGATCCTTATATCCGCAACCCCAAAAGGCCGGCAACCGGCACTCGTAACTCCTTTGGTGTTGCGGGTGTTCATGGGCGGCGCCGATTGCTTACCATCAGGTAATCCGTCTGTTCGTTTGCCGATTTATACCATAAAAAAACTGCATTATGTATTATGTTTTCTCATAATACAATTGGGGCTAAAAATATCTGCAGAGATACTTACAACATTTTAGGGTTGCGGGTTAAGCACAATAAGTTACCGCAGGCCCAGCCTGGAGCAGAAGACTGACTAAAAACCCCCTTGTTCCTTCTCCTGCTCTGTGCCGAGGTCGCGGTACCTCACTGCGCTTAACCTGCAACCCCGGCTGAACATCAGCCCTTTAGGGCCCCGTCTGTGGTGGTCTATTGGTCTGTAGAAGAGTCTGACGAGAGAAGACATTTAATGATTTTCGACCCTCAAAAAAACAACTCAAAATTTATTGGAAACTAATATTATAAAGAGGTAAAATTTGTAAGTTTGTAAGTTTGTATGTAGGGAGTAATCTTTGGAACCGCTGGTCGGATTGTCAAAATTCTTTCACTGTTAGATAGCTAAATGTTCCTGAGTGCTATAGGCTATAAAACATCACGCTACAATCTAATAGAGCCGAACAGCGGGTGAAACCGCGCGAGAGTAGCTAGTTTGAAATAACGACTTGAATTAACTGAGAATTTGATGATTAAAAACTCTGTTGTGACTTGAAACTAGGACAGCTTTTCTTGAACTTGGAGAGGCTTCGGAGATTTAGGGATTGTGGGAGGGGACAAAGAATTGACTTACAAGACGGAACACGACGCTGTGGTTGTTTCACGTCGGAATTGTGAGATCGTGGTTTCAATCTGGTGCCGAAGTATGACGCTAAACACTAACTTGGTTCAAAATTATGACATCATTTATGGACAAAATCAGCTGACATGTAACTTTTATTTTTTCCTCTGTCATTAACTTAAGATACATCTAAATGATAAAAGAAATGATTTCGTATCCAAAGGTCAATAACCAAGACGATTGACAGTTTCAAATTATAATATAAATGTTGTATCATTATTTACCTAACTATGTAAATTAATTTGAAAGCGAAAGTTCTCCGACCGCTGCAGTTTGAATTTATAATAAAGCATGCGTGCAGACCCGTGGTTATAGGAGCTTGAGAGAACCATTCTTAGACGGGACGCCTCGACCGGAGTGATACCACGAAGACGTAGAAAACCGGCGTGGAACAACGCTTGCTTTGTGTATCGCCCTGTGAGCGAGGTTACCTTGCCCCTCTTCACATCTCACTGCGTGGAACAACGCTTGCTTTGTGTATCGCCCTGTGAGCGAGCTCTTCCCACCTCAAATCCTCATGATTTTCTGTCATATCGGCAAATGAACATACTGATTATCTGATGTTAAGCAATCAGCGCCGCCCATGGACACTCGTAATACCAAAGGAGTCACTACAAATGCGTTGCTTTCCTCTTTTGGTTTGTTCGGAATATAAGGATAGGAGATTGGAGGACTGAGAATGGAGGGCGAGGGAAGGGGAGGGGGAATGTTAAAATCAATTTAATCTCTTGTCAAGTCATCTAATTCGTTGACTGAATTATCAACAACCAATCAGATGACTTGACAAGAAAGAGAATTAACAGGAGAGAAAATTTTAGCGTTGACAAGCCTTTCAGAAGCCGGGTGTGAGTCTCATCCAACATTACATAGGAATGCAAAGATCCCCCCAGAAAACCTCATCCTGTCCATCATATTCCTCAAGGATTAACGATTACCATCAATTGCCATGCGTTTATGCAATTTGTGGTCATTGGTCGTCCCAGGATATGTTGTGGTGCGGGGAATTAGGTATGCGACCACATAGTTAGTCTTAAAAAGAAAGGATCCAGATAAAATTACTTATCTTTTTATATAGATACATTTTTAGACTAGCTACCCACACTTGTTTTGCACGTTTTCTCAAATACCTCACTATAAATACGAAAGGATTGTTTTTTCCCAATTCCTAAATTAAAATTTTCTTTCGTGAAAACCTTTCGGTACATATAAAAACAAAACAAAAAAAAAATTGGCAAAATTTTTCCTGCCACTGTTGAGTAATATGCGCTTACCAACACATTTTCCGATTTATTTTTTATTATAGATGAATATTCTTCAGAAAAAGGCCTATCCTTATGTGTACCTGTAGATTAACTGTAAAGTACCGAATTATTTAATATTTGAATAGATAACAATAGCTACCTTACTCTTAATACCTGTTGATCCCTCGTTTTTTTCACAAAGCACTGAAATACTTTATTTACAATGAAAGTAATCATGATAATTCTGTTTGTTTCAGGTGTTCGCGATAGTAGTTAGTGAGGGTGTGTCTAAAAAATGCTAATAAATCTTGGGCCCAAGGCCCACCGGATTGTCAGAAAGTGAGTAACTTATACCTAATACTATTTAATTACAGTTATATAATACTATGTGAGTGAGGTTAGTTCGAAAACGACGGTAAAAAAAATGATTTGTAAGGCGTTGTCCACGAACGCTTTTGGCTATCGATTCTTGTAAGACGAAAGTTTGCATTTAGCATAGAAATAAACGAAATTATGTAGCTACACGGAGCGGCAACATCGATCACAATTTTTATAAAATTCGCCTATCGCCATTTTGCTCATGACTACACAGATCATGCATTGGTTGGGCAAACAGCTGCTCATGTGCTTTGCAGGCCTATTAGAGATTGGGGTTTTGGAGATTTAGTTAGGAGTTTCCTGTGAGGTTATGGTATAACTCCGGTTGAGTCTGACCCTTCGTGCTGAAGCATGGCTCTTTCACACATATAGTTAAGTGAGTAAAAAATCCAATACTCTTTAGTGTTTTTTTCTAAAAACCTAGACGCCTAAAGTCGGTTTCCCTGCGTCAACAAAATATTTAGAAAAAAGGATAACGACTTAGGCCATGGGCAGCCTAGGCAGTACTTTCTCTTCCTATATCTAGTTTTAAAAATGACCACGTCGTTAGCAAAAACGGACATAGATATACAATGTCTCAAATGTCGTCGACCTTGAAAAGAAATCGAAAAAAACACGTAATATAATTAAATTAATGAATTGATACGTTTATTGAACGTTTCCTTGCATTTATTATCTTAGTACATTATTTATATAAGATCCTCAGTACGAAATAAATGAAGTTTAAATATTTTGAAAGTTTTTTTAATCCAAATTAATATTATAAATGCGAAGGTAACTCTGGCTGTCTGTCTGTCTTTTCTTCACGCCTAAACTACTGAACAGATTTCTGTGAAATTTGGTATAGACATAGGATAGTTTTTATACCAAAAATCTGCAGGAAATCACTATTCCACACGAACGAAGTCGCGGGCAAAAGCTAGTTTATAAATAAATATTGTCTAATTAAGTAATAAAATTTTTGTTTATCATTTCCTTAGATTTTGCTTACAGCGGATACATAATTCAGGATATTAGTGTCGTAATCTGCAATTTAAAACCTAGAGCAATTAATTCACTTTCGTAATGTTTACTTTTTTATTAAATTGATGAATTGTAAATGATACGTGGTGGTCCGGAGGTTAAGCCGTCCTTCCATGCATGAGGGTGCGACTTCGAAGCCTGACAATTAGGTACCATTGTCGCTTTTCCGAGATATATGTACTTTCTATGATTATTTAGACACCCAAGACATACGGTGAATGAAAACATCGTGAGGATCTTTACTTATAATGTCAAGCATGGTGATTAATGCTCAAACCTTCTCCGTGTGACATGAGGCCTTTGCTCAGCAGTGGGCACTAATAGGCCGTTAATGATGATGGACCGCATCGCATAAGTTAAAGTTACACATTACTATTTAATTTCATCTACTTATAGATTCACTAGCTTTTGCCCGCAACTTTGTTCGCGTGGAATAGAGACTTCTTACAGGTCGTGGTGGCCCGAAGGTTAAGCAGCCCGCTTACCATGCATGAGGGTGTAGGTTCGAAACCTGGCAAGTACCAATGTGACTTTTTCCGAGTTATATGTACTTTCTATGAGTATTTAGACACCACTGACATACGGTGAAGGAAAACATCGTGAGGAAACCTGGACTTATAATTTCTTATTATAAGTTTGAAATCACCAACCCGCATTGAGCAAGCGTGATGGGATTCATGCTCTAACCTTCTCCGTATGAGAAGAGGCCATTGCTCAGCAGTGGGCACTTATAGGTTAATGATGATAATGAAAAAAATGATGATGAGTGACTTCCTGCAGATTATTGGTTAAAAAACTAACCTATGTCCTTTCTGGAGTTCCAAACTATGTCTGTACCAAATTTCACACAAATAGTTTTAGTAGTTTAGGCGTGAAGAAAAGACAGACAGACAGAGTTACTTTTGCATTTATAATATTTGTTTAGATTCGGATTTATAACAGAAGCACTACCGTATAACATAGTGCAGCTAGATAGATAACAGTGGGTTTTCACTAATAAATAAAGTGTATACTTACACTACTTATCTACTGAAATAGCAACATAAAATGTTTATTTTATTGGATTAACTCCAACACTTTCGTTGTCAGTTAATATTTTTATATTTAGTATATTATCTTATACATATTCAGTTAATATTTTTGTCAGTGGCCTAAGATTCAGATAAATGTTATCTGAGGAATAAAATTGTTGCTTACACAAACATTTTGTCGCGACAGCATCGTAATTATTTCCCAGGTAACTTTTATTTAATCATTAAAAATCAGCTGTTAATTCAATATAATAATATTTATTTGCGAACATAGGTATATAACATATGTTACAGTCAAAGCAGTACCATTTAATGGTAGAAATGAAGAAAATAATTTTATTAAAAAACACAAAAAAATCAATCATCGGAAAAGAGTCAACATTATTGTCAAGAACAAATTAAGTAGGTACTAAGAAAACATTATGAATAATGTCAATTTTAAAACTACCTATACACATTGTCGTTAAAGTGCAGTCTAGTTCAGTTCAGTTCTCTTATGCGTCTAGCTATTATAAATATAAAACCCTTTTAAGCTAGTGTGAAATAGCCGATGTACCCAAACACGGGTTAAACAGTGCAAAACCAATAACTGGTTTCCTACTTAAACGTTACTAAAACAGCTATAACAGATACGCAAAAAGTTATTATCGACACAATCGATACATCGATACATCGATCAATCATTCAATCGCATCATCGATTAACTTTGCTTATATGAATGGAAGTGCGATTCGGAATATTACTGGTTGATAAGCGATTTTAAACCTTACGTGCAATATTATTAGTGTTTTATGTTTTATTTATTTATTACCAACATACAACTATTATCACAGGAGTTTTCTATTACACTAGTGCATTTTATCTTGTTTTTGTTGTTAATTAGATATGGATCGGAAATGTTCATGAGACATAGTTTTCATAAAGTCGTTTGAAAAAGGACTAAAACAAAAAAAAATTGGTCCTTTTTTATCTTATTTATAAAATAAAAAAATATTGGACTTATAAAACAAATCATGTTTTGATTTGTTTTATCCTATTTATTTTATGCTTAGATACATTAAAACACCACTACGAATTATATTAAAGCATGAATCTGAAGAAGGACTGTGTGGTTTTCAGTTACCGTAAAACGAAATGTATAGAATTTGGGGGTTGAATAGACACAGAAAAGGGGTGAATGAATTTTCCTAGTATTCCCTCCTCGAATTCCATTCACCTACTACTTACTACGGTAAGTTTCTGAAAAGAATCCTTTCGATGATTCTTTCCTTTTCCCCCGAAAAAACGTTTGAATTAGTTGAAATAAGAAATGATTGCACAAATGTTAAAAAGCGCTTAAGTACCTACATTTCCATAATAATTAAATATTAACGAGTTTACGCAACAACTTCGTAACAGACTTCAGCATAGTATGCTTTATGACGTTGCACATAATGGTCTATAGTTTTTGTATGGAAATGCACTGAACTGCACTCGGATTATATAGCCATCGATTATCGCAGTTTGTTGATGTAATGGAGCCAGGAGCTTGGGGTTAAGTAATACACAGTACTATAATAGTACATGTTTATCACATCATCACCGTACACAAACGATCTCCGTAAGAATGGCGAACTAGGGTAACTTGGTGCATGATTTTCATCACCTAAAATGAGGATAAGACTAGCCCTTTATACAAACGGTAAACAATAGCCAGCTACACAGGCAAAACCTAAGGAGTTACACTAAAACAAGTGTTTTTGTAATGATTGATTGATTTGGGAACGGGAGTCGGAAAAGGATGTAAGACTGGACAACGCCTGGCTCTCCCATGCTTAATCACTTTTGATGAAAATGATACCTTATTTACCCTTTTAAATTAATTGGTATTGTTCTTAGAGTTTTACTTATGTTTTTATTTATCTATTTAAGTAGAACATTGAAGAGATTACTGGAGGCTCAATACTCTCCTTGAATCCCTAAAAGTCAAAAATCATTTATTTACTTTTGAACGTCAAACTCATCAATATACAGTTAAAAGTGTCAGTCTGTCCGTCAGTCCTCTTAGTAAGAAGTTAGAGTCTCTTAGAAGCTATTTGCTCGTTCCAAATTGTAGATTCCGATGGATAAGAATGAGGAAGAAACTCCATGGTTACTTTTTTCAATCAGTTTGACATACAGATTCCTTATACAAACAGTTGGTTCAATCATGTGAGAATCCCAAGAAGGTCGGCAACGCACTCGTAACTCCTCTGTAGTTGGCGGTGGTGATGGACCGTATTCGTCAGCTCGTTTACTGTCCAATTACATGAAAAAATGGAATACTTAATATGGAATGTTTTTCCTTCGTTTCAGATGGTGACTTGCGACAACGGTAGCGCGCCTCTAGGCGGGTTCCGCCTAGGCGCGCGTGAGGACGAGCCTCGGCGTGCGCGTGCGCCCTCCATCTCCTCCCTCTCCTACAAACACAAGATAGACGCGCTCTTTGACGACACAAGGTCCCTCACTAGCCATCATTACACGCCGGTGCATCATTCAGAAAGAGACCCTAAGGTAAGCTGTGTAAATGTCATTTTACATTACCTCTGGCCCAGATAAAATTTGGTGGCCGCTCACGTAATGAGATTAGGATTTGGCGGGAGTGCGATACGCCATTTGATTATTATCCACACACAAAAAAATGATTGATTGGTATTGACACTGATTTTCAGTCGACTAATTCTAAATAATGAAAATTTAAGATCCATAAAGTTCGTAGTGTTACTGCTATTATTTTAATAGAGTGAATTCCCCATTAAACCTCTCAATTTATTAGGTATTATTAACGATACGATTCCCGTTGTTTATGACATGATGGTCACCGTACTAAACATAGTTAAGCCTTGAACCCCAAATCCAGCAAAAACTTTCATTTTCATTTAATTGTTTAAACAAAACCGCTTACTTTTGCTTTCTATTGCAAAAAAAAACTAGAAAAATATTTAGGCATCAACCTAAACCTCTGACCTCTTGAATGAGAAACAGGATCCAACTTGTAATAGTGTGACAGAAAACTCTTTGACATCATGACGTCAATGGATGGTTGTCAAACGTTGCCTAGAGATTGTAAATTTCGTCGTGAATTGTTAACACGAGTTGGTGAATCGGTAAGGCGTGTGGATTACACCACAGAGACCCCGAGTTCGAGTCCCGCCGTAAACATGAAGTTTTCTAGTTGATGGAAGTTTTGTCGAACTTTCTGGAATATTTGAGTGAAAGTAATGAAAAATTAAGGAGCGAGAAGGAGAATAAATAAAAATGAATAACGAAATTATTGGAAGGTTCTGGAGGCATGACGATCAAAAAAGAATAACGGAATTGAATGTTCTAGAACCTGACCGGGGGTATATAAGCGGAACTGCGGCTCACCGCTGGCAGTTGTGTTCTAAGTCTAAAGCGATTCGGAAGAAAAGGAAGAAGTGAAAAAGAAGAAAAGTGAGTGAAATAGTGAAGTGCAGTGAAATAGTGAAGTGCAGTCAGTTAAGTGAGTTAAGCCAGCGTGAACGGCAAAGTTGTGTCAGTCGGCCGGGCTCTGCTGGAGAGGAACGCCGATAACTTAACTCCGTGGACGCTGTAACTTAAGTGCAATAGAAAGTCTGAAAACCGGTATTAGTGTTTCATTTCATCCAATCCCGTAACCCAAGCCCGCATAGTCAGGAACGTGACGTCAGGCACGTAACATTTGGTGTCAGAAGTGGGATTGGAGAAAAATGCCGCTAGTACCGCAGGACGTAAGAGGAGTGAGTACCCGTGCTATGTCAGAAGCGCAGCGTGTGAGGGAAGAGGGTGCTGCAGCTCAAACCAGCGATGCAGAAGCCAAGCCTGTGCAGGTGGATCTTCTGCTACAGCTGCAGCAAATGATGGCAGAGCAAGCGCGCCGCCAAGAAGAGCAAGCGCGCTGTCAGGCAGAACAGCTGCGGGAGCTGAAAGAAGAGCAAGCGCGCCGCCAAGAAGAGCAAGCGCGCCGCCAAGAAGAGCAAGCACGCTGTCAGGCAGAACAGCTTCGGGAGCTGAAAGAAGATCAAGCTCGTCGCCAAGAGGATCAAGCTCGCCGCCAAGAGGAGCAAGCGCGTCGCTTGGAAGAGATGCACAGGGATTTCACGAAGGGACTGCAAAAGGCTGTCGAACGGGTACAAGAAGTGGAGGAAGGGTTAGGCAAGTTGGAACATCGCGTCATGGCGATAGAGGAGAGATTGGAAGAAGAGATCTCCAAAATCAAGCAGGAAGTGACAAACCCAAGCCCTTTAAAGAGCCGAAGCCGTCTTGCAGCCGTTTTTGACGCCCCAAATGCGGCCTTAAGCGCAACGAAAGGGCTCAAGATTCCCCATTACGACGGAACAACATCCTGGACCGCGTTCAAGCTACAGTTTGAGACACTTATGGAGGCTTATGGTTGGACTCAGAAGGAAGCACAGTCAGCCCTCACCCTGGCCCTCCGTGATCAAGCGCTCTCAGTGCTGGAAGCTATCGGCGCAAGTGGAGATCTCAGCTTTAGTGCCCTCCTCGACGCACTTGAGGCACGTTTTGGAGACAGCCACCTCGAGCACGTGTACAGAGCGCAATTAAAAGAGCGTACTCAGCGTGATAATGAGAGTCTACAGCAATGGTCCGTGGAAATCGAGAAACTTGTGCGTCGAGCTTTCCGGTCGACTCCGTCAATGATTGAAGGCACGCTTCTCCAAGCGTTCATTGACGGTATTCGGGACCCCGAAGTACGAGCTGCTGTTCATCTGGGCCATAACAAGAACATGAAAGAAGCTCTGGCCCATGCATTGGAAGTGGAAGCCGTGCGTGGCAACTCCCGTACCTTACGTCTGCGGGAAATGACGACAACGGAGCAGGTACCTCCACGCCGTCGGAACTTCATGTGCTATGGATGTGGAGAGCGTGGGCACATACGGAGCGACTCCCGAAGAAGATGAACCGCAAGGACGCGGCGGTCTCAACTTCTGACCAGCAGGGAAACTTAAATCCAGCCAAGGCTGCGGGGTGGGCGCTGGCTGGTAGTGGAATAACCCCAACAATCTACATCAAGCAAACTAACGATGGAAATACCCTGGTGATAGACGGTCAAGTAAATGGGAAAAACAGTCAGCTAACATTAGATACTGGAGCTTCAAGGACGGTGATAAATGTTCGGCTGCTCGAGCAAAACATCAGGAAACACCTTAAACCAATTGTTGGCCTACAAATGAAATCAGCTACCGGCCAGTGCATACCGATAAGTGGAAAACTGCATGTAACAATCAAAATTGGGGAACGTGTTTATCGACATGAGGTTATTGTGGCCAGAATTCTGGATGACTGCATCCTGGGACTTGACTTCCTGCAAGGGCACCAGTGTAACATCGACTTAAAATCTGGAGTATTACTATGTGGAACTGAGGAAATTCCGATGAAGGGTGGAACCCTGGGAAAAGTTTGCTGTTTAAGAAGAACTGTTCTTGCACCAAAATCACAGACTCTCGTACCAATCGCATTACCTAGGAGGAGGGAAGGAAGTTTACCTCGAAGGTGCGCTGTGATTGATAAATCGGAACACGTGAATTCATGGCTACCGGCAAGAACTGTCGTGGGGTCATCTGATGTTAACCGCATTCCGGTATTCAACTTCAGTGATTCAGAAATTACGATTGAAGAAGGAGAGCCTGTGGGCGTATTGGAAGAAGTGGCCTGGATAAGAAAATGCTCGGAAAATCTTGTGAAGAAGGACAGTACGGGAATAGACTTTGTAACGAAAATCTTAGACGAAAACAAAAGTCTGACAAAAGTGGAGACTATGAAAGCTAGAAATTTACTTCTTCGATTCTCTGATGTGTTTTCAAGAAGCGATGGTGATATTGGCCGAACTGGTTTGGTGAAGCATAAAATAAACACAGGTGATACAATGCCAATTCGTCAAAGGCCCAGACGTATACCATTCGCTCGTGAGAAAGAAGTTGAAGAAATGATTGACGATATGAGGAAAAATGACGTGATAGAGCCCTCTTCTAGCCCTTGGTGTTCACCTGTCGTGCTTGTCAAGAAGAAAGATGGTTCAACGAGGTTTTGCGTAGACTATCGACGATTGAATGATGTAACCAAGAAGGATAGCTACCCGTTACCAAGAATCGATGACACACTTGACACACTGAGTGGCATGAAATGGTTTTCAACGCTCGATCTGAAAAGCGGCTATTGGCAGGTGGATTTGGATCCCAAGGACAAGGAAAAGACCGCATTCTCAACTGGGAAGGGACTCTGGCAATTTAAGGTGATGCCATTTGGATTATGCAATGCACCGGCAACCTTTGAGCGTTTGATGGAACAGGTGCTGGCGGGACTGCTGGGCGAAACTTGCCTAGTTTACCTCGATGACATCATCATTGTTGGACGGGATTTTGACGATCATCTAAGGAAATTGGAAAAGGTACTCGATAAGCTGCGTGGAGCAAATTTAAAGTTGAGTCCAAAGAAATGCTCTTTCTTCAAGCGCGAAGTGAATTATCTAGGACATGTTATTTCTGAGAGAGGAATTGAGACTGATCCAGCCAAGACTGCCGCTGTTAAGGAATGGCCGACACCTAAAGACAAAACGCAAGTTCGGGCATTTCTTGGATTGTGCTCGTATTATCGGCGGTTTGTGAAAGGATTCTCGGACATTGCCAAGCCTTTGCATCGATTGACAGAGGAGAAACGTGCCTTTATCTGGGACGAGGATTGTGAGCAAGCCTTTCGAGAACTAAAAGAACGGCTTTGTAACACACCAATTCTCGGATACCCCAGCGCGAAAGGAATATTCGTAGTTGATACGGATGCCAGCAATATTGGAATAGGAGGTGTCCTTTCACAACGCGATGGTGAGCAGGAGAAGGTTATTGCTTACTTCAGCAAGTCACTATCCAAGCCGGAGAAGAATTATTGCGTGACCAGGAGGGAATTGCTGGCCGTAGTCAAAACTCTGCACCATTTCAAGAAGTATTTACTGGGACGGAAATTTTTGATCAGAACTGATCACGCTGCTTTGAAATGGCTACTTCAGTTTAAGGATCCCGAAGGCCAAGTAGCCAGATGGTTAGAACAACTTCAGGAATTTGACTTTGAAATCGAACATCGCGGCGGAAGAATTCATGGCAACGCAGATGCATTATCGAGACGCCCATGCGTGGAAGATTGCAAGCATTGTGCCAAGAAGGAAACTGCTTTTCTTAAAGTGATAAGGACTGATACTGTTGACGAGGCATGGGGAGATGATGCGATGAAATTAGAACAGGAAAGAGATGCAGATATCAAACCAATACTGGAGTGGCTACGAAGTGGTAACAAGCCAAGTTGGAGTGACGTCGCCCAATATAGCGCGGTAACGAAAGGTTTATGGGCACAGTGGAAAAGCCTTACGCTGCATAACGGACTTCTGTGCAGGAAATGGGAATCAACAAACGGCAAGGACGAGCATTTGCAATTGGTGGTGCCTCGTTCAAAAATAAGGGATGTATTAAAAGCGTTCCATGATGGATCTTCTGGAGGACATTTGGGAATTAGGAGGACTTTGGTGAAGATCAAGGAGAGGTTTTATTGGTTGCATTGCAAATATGACGTCGAAGATTGGTGCCGGAAATGCACTAGTTGTGCAGCTGTCAAGGGTCCACAAACAAGAAGCAGAGGGGCGATGAAAATCTACAATGTTGGTATGCCTTGGGAGAGAATAGCCTTAGACATCGCTGGACCATTTCCAATCACTGATTCGGGCAATCGCTACGTTTTAGTGGTTATGGATTATTTTACAAAATGGCCGGAGGTCTTTGCCATACCGAATCAAGAGGCAGTAACTGTAGCCACGAAGTTGGTAAACGAGGTATTCACCCGATTCGGAGTGCCCTTGGAGATGCACAGTGATCAAGGACGGAACTTTGAATCCCAAGTTTTCCAGGAAACTTGTAAACTTTTGGGAATCCATAAGACTCGAACGACCCCTTATCATCCACAGTCAGATGGAATGGTCGAACGCTTCAACCAAACATTGGAGCGACACTTAGCAAAGGTGGTTGACAGCCATCAGAGAGATTGGGACACTTACATACCTCTCTTCTTGCTTGCCTATCGGACTGCTGTACATGAAAGTACCGCAAAGACGCCTGCATTTGCAAATTTTGGAAGGGAATTGAGATTACCGGCAGATCTTGTATCGGGCTGTCCACCTGGTGACTCTCGCACCGAGTTTAGCGATTACATAAGCGAGTTAAGGGCAAAAATGTTGGACATTTATGAGCAGATCAGGGAGGCCGGTCTTCAAGCTAGTGATCGCGCAAAGACGCGCTATGATCGACGAGTCAATTCTGTTGGGTTTGAAGAGGGGTCATTGGTCTGGCTTCATAATCCAGTCAGAAGGAAGGGAAAATCTCCAAAGCTGCAACCGAGTTGGGAAGGTCCTTACGAGATAGTCACGAAGATCAATGACATTACTTACAGAATTCGGAAGTCTTCAAGGAGCCCTTTGAAAGTTGTCCATATAGACAGGTTGGCGAGGTATTACGGCAGCAACGATGCTCGGGACGAGCGAATCTAAGAGGGGGGCAGTGTGACAGAAAACTCTTTGACATCATGACGTCAATGGATGGTTGTCAAACGTTGCCTAGAGATTGTAAATTTCGTCGTGAATTGTTAACACGAGTTGGTGAATCGGTAAGGCGTGTGGATTACACCACAGAGACCCCGAGTTCGAGTCCCGCCGTAAACATGAAGTTTTCTAGTTGATGGAAGTTTTGTCGAACTTTCTGGAATATTTGAGTGAAAGTAATGAAAAATTAAGGAGCGAGAAGGAGAATAAATAAAAATGAATAACGAAATTATTGGAAGGTTCTGGAGGCATGACGATCAAAAAAGAATAACGGAATTGAATGTTCTAGAACCTGACCGGGGGTATATAAGCGGAACTGCGGCTCACCGCTGGCAGTTGTGTTCTAAGTCTAAAGCGATTCGGAAGAAAAGGAAGAAGTGAAAAAGAAGAAAAGTGAGTGAAATAGTGAAGTGCAGTGAAATAGTGAAGTGCAGTCAGTTAAGTGAGTTAAGCCAGCGTGAACGGCAAAGTTGTGTCAGTCGGCCGGGCTCTGCTGGAGAGGAACGCCGATAACTTAACTCCGTGGACGCTGTAACTTAAGTGCAATAGAAAGTCTGAAAACCGGTATTAGTGTTTCATTTCATCCAATCCCGTAACCCAAGCCCGCATAGTCAGGAACGTGACGTCAGGCACGTAACAATAGTAAAAACTATCGTGTGTGTACATTCTTAGTGTAAACGTCATAACAATGAAATCTCGGGTTTAATTCTCGTGTCATTTAAATGCGACGTAACAACACGTGTTATAGCCATTTCAAGTTTATATTACACCTGTAATAACTTGAATCTGTTATTTTTAAAGGCTGTCTTTTGTTTAAATTCAAAACTTTAGACTTAGTATTTTTCTTTTCTTTCGGGACAAAATAGTTTCGTCACAAAAATTTTTTTTAAGAACATTGTACTTTTTCTTAACTCCCTATTGTTTTCTCCTGTGCTGTGGGTGCATTAACAAGTATACTTTTAATATATACAACTCTAAATAACAATTTTATTTATATCACACAAGTGGTGGTTCCGTGCGGGAATCGGACCCGCGTCACGTTGCTAAGCAATTACGTCCCTAGCCACTGCGCCAATTGTGCAGTCAGAATTCTGAAATAAATACTAGAAAAATAGATGAAATACCTACATTTTATGTTTTGGAGTTATGAGCGCTCTTGTATATTTACTCACTGATTGACTAAATAGAATTCTTTTTTAAAACTTTTCGTCGGTTTTACTCTTGATATAAACGACTATGATGCCTGCAAAACTAGTTCTTTTTTGTCAAGGGAACATCATCGAATGAATTCTTTCGCGAGGGGGAGTGTCAGACTCTTACTGACTAAAAACTCCCTCGTTCCTTCTCCTGCTCTAGGCCGAAGCCCCGGTCCCTTACTGCGTTCGCCCCACAACCCCGGCTGAGATGTTAACATAATGATATAATTATAAACGTTTATGGCATATTGTGTGTATTATTATCACTTAGTAATTGCTATTTTATTATTATTAAACAAAGCGAGTTCCGTATGTTTAAGTGGACGTGCTTATCTGTGTTGAAGATCGACAACAGCTTGGGTTTAGTTTAAGGCATTGAAGTATACTATACTGTTAGTAAGACGCATTAATACAATATAATTATGTAGAAAGAATAAAATAATAATAATAAAAGCAGCCTTTTTTTGTAAGGGGAAAATCATCAAATGACTTCTCCCGCCCAGGGTTAGGCGAGAGATAGTGTCAGACTCTTACTGACTAAAAACCCCCCCATTCCTTCTCCTGCTCTGGGCCGAGGTCGTGGTTACTCATTGCGCTTAACCCGCAAGTCCAGCTGAAATAACAAAAGCAGCCTGTGTGATAATTTTAAACATTATAGAACCCTTACAAATGTTGCATTAACAATTCATGATAGGTATACAAATGTATTAAACCCTACCTCTTAAACTAGGATACCACCATAAACTTACAACAAGCTTATCTATGTTTAATGCTAATTATGCTAATATTCTAAAGCTGAAATTATTTGTTTGTACACGCTAATCTCCGTAACTGCTGGTTCGAATTGAACAAATCTTTTCGTGTCGTATAATCCGAAGAAGGCTATCCTACTAATATTATAGATGTAAAAGTTTGTGAGATTGTATGGGTGTGTGTTTGTTATTCTTTTACGTAAAAACGGCTGAACCTATTTGGTTGAAATTTGGCACGTAGATAAGTATTACCCTGGATAAACATAATAGGCTTCTTATCAACATACCATGCGGGAGAAGTCGCGGTTCGAAGCTAGTAAGTAAGCTATACAACATCACGCTGCAATCAATAGGAGATAAGCAGTTCTTAGCTATTTATACACGTGTACGAAGATACATTCGGTAATAAAGAAATAACAAAAACTAGATCATAAATGAAGAAACTCACACAGTGAGTTGCCGCAATCTACAAAGGTAAAATAAGGGTATCAGATTATAAAGAGTCGTAATAACTAATTATTACATACATATGTAGCCATAACGAAAGATGGGCAGTTAATTATGAAATAACAATTCAGATGTGATAACCCTATTTATTAGTATGGCCTACTATCTTGTTCGTCGAATGCAAGTGCCATCACATTACAGCTATACTACCTACTGTATTGTGGGTCAAATACAAGAGCCATTAGATCACCAGTAATCACAACATCAGCCCACAAGTGCCAACTACTGAACAAAGGCCTCTTCTTACATGGAGAAGGTTTGAGCATTAATCACCGTATTCAAGGCGGATTGGTCATTTTCCTTCACGATGTTTTCCTTTACGTTTATAAATGGTGTCTAAATAGACTTAATCGTGCAAGCGCCATGAGGAAGGGATTTGGTTCTTAGTTTTGGTTTAGAGCCTCGGGTCTCGACAAGGACATAAAATATAAATAATGAGTAATCATTTTTTCTTTCCAAAAACAATTAGCAGGGATAGAGTTATTCAAAGTAATTTTTCGGTTTTCACTTTTGGCTCTTATTAAAGACACAAAATTTGAAATACATTCTACTTTTGGATTCTGCACTCACTTGATGATAATAATGTCGTGTACTTTTCATCTAAAGCTATCAATGTGTCACTTAGATCGTAATGTAACAAATATTGTATCGGTGAACAGAATTGAAGCTAGTTTGGCGCCCCTAGTGACATGAAATATTCCTTCCAGCTTCTGCCCGCATTACTCAGATGAAAAGTAGTCCAGACTCTCATCTATCACTGTGCCAATTTATCATCATAATCCATTCAGTAGATTTGACGTGAAAAAATAACAAACATATATACAAAATTTTGCTTTTGCAATAGGTATTAGTAGGATTTCGGTTGTCCGAATTGTCGATGACTACAACTTCGCTCCGAATAACATAGGATTACCTAAAACATAATATAATGTCAAAAAGTACAACATTAAATACTAAGTACATGTTTCGTGAAATAAAAGGCCTATTATGTAATCATTACGACAGTTCTTGTAAATGATGAAATAATAATTAAGCTGCAAATAACCCTGCTATTTGTACCACTAATTACTCTTCAATTAGCAATAGGCTGGTAGCCGTCTTTGTTACTTATGAAATTCATGTTTGTTTTGCGTTTGTGTGTAGATACTATATCGATGGATGAGAAATGTTTTATCGATACTTTATAAGACTAATTATCCAAAGCATTACTCTGTACATTATCTATACCTATATCTGTCCAATGCAATGATGTATTTCGAAATTTAACTTTACCTAATTGGTGTATAAAATTTACTAATCTTCTCAATGGAACATAATACCTATATCTCTTCCAAATTTATAAGACGTGTAATATAATAATTTCTTAACGTAGACTTTTTGTCCACAGGTAAATTCGACGCACGAAGGCAAAGTAACAATATACGAAGATGACGACGGTTACTGTCAAAGCAAAATTAGTAACGTCAACAACACAGTACAGGATCGTATAGAACGAATGTTCGCAGACATGGCGGGCGAGTCCAAGCAGGCGGTCGAGAGCATCGGCGTCCACATCTTCAATGTGCACTACCTCGGCTCCACGCCCCTGCACAGCAAGGTCACCAGCCTTTCTGGACTCCAAACACCTCTAAGAGATCTGTACTTTACGTATAGAAGAAATTTCCGCCATAAAAACACCTTAAATGGCCGATTAGAAATCTCAAAAAGCGGACTGAAAGTACGATACAAAGGAGATAAAGGCGACCTCGAACAACTGAACCCCTTCCCCACGATAGCAGTCTGGTCAGCAGTTAAATTCGTCGTTCAACCCTCCGAAGAAGACGACCGCGATCTATGCTACGCCTTCCTGCCCCTTATCACCGATCCTGATAACATCGACCGACAAGCCCTTTTCAAAACTTTGGAGTCACCAGACAAAAAGTATATCCTCTCCCACAACGAAAACTCGCATTCACCCCTTTTCGCTGTTGTGATGAGGAAGATCGGCGTCGCAAAGCAGTTGGAGTGTCATGGGTTTGTATGTCAGACGACAGAGGACGCTATAGTAATAGCGGCCACGTTATACAAATCACTGATGGCGCACATGAGCCGGCAGGGTCACAATGACAAAAAGAAGCTTAAGAATCGAAACGGAGTCAGCTGCATGAGCGTTGGAAGCAGCATGTCGCCAAACGAAATACCAATCAGGCCGCCGCGCAAGAAGAGGAGCACCTCCTCGTTAAGCGGTGACAGTGATAGAGCAGATGGGTTTTCTGCATGCGAATCGTACACAGAGAAACCCAAATTGGAAAGGACGAAGAAGTTGTCTTCAGAGAGCCTGCCGCGCCCTCCCCCACCTCCGTCGATCCCTCCCGCCGATGTGAAAAGAATCACAGTTGAGGAAGTCAAAGCCAAACTGGATTCTATTAAGCATAACGACACAAGTGGCAGCGACACGCAGGGCTCGAAGAAGTCCGTGAAGAAGGCTCAGAATCCCAGCCTTCGCCAACTTCAGAATCTCAAAAACACACACAGCAGCGAATCCTCCGTCCGAAGTAAAGTTTCCGAGAAAATTGAACTGTTTAGAGAGTTGGAACGACGGAAAAGTATACAGAGACCACCGACCCTACCTCCTCCTATACCGATGAAGCCACCTTCGGAAGCCCCACCAGAGCCTCCCAAAGAGCCTTTACGCAGAAGTCAGAGTGGAAGAAAATCTATAAACGAATCCGGTGACATACTAACGAAAGTAGCCATTCCTCGCTCGGGTAGCTTCCTAAACGCGGGCGGTCTGACTAGGTACAAGTCGATTGGACACAGGTATGTATTTCTAAATTGTTCTAGTGTATAAATCACCTGTCGAAATTTCGTTGTTAGCAATTTTGTTTACGCTTGAGCCGTTATTTCCTTTTACCCAGTGCGAGCTGACATCTTGAGTTTTTCACATGATCAATACGTTCGTTCAAATTGCTGTAACGAGAGGCGAATAGAACGTGCTTAGTGGAGTGTTTCAAGCACTCGCATGCTCGTAATTGTGGCAACGCAACCGCGTCCGCTACATTCCTCTGATCCAATACGACGCCGAGTTATTTTTAACTATCATTACAGTTGCAACATCCTTATTGAGAAAGCCAATGTACTCTGCCTTTTTTGTTAATAGGATTCCATTTTTTTTATTTGTGTTGCCGTTAATTTCATCAATGACTTGCCGAATTTGCGTGCTATGCAAAATTCAAACTCAATTATAATTCGTAGCACACTGGCTAAAATTATGTTAAAGCGAATTTAACAAATGATTTAAAATTAAGTACTTGATTCTGAGAATCACTACAATGATATTTATTGAAGACGTTAAAAAACGAATGATGCTCCTACCTGCTTTCTCAAGTTTAACGGTACTATCTTTATAAGACTGCAGTGCAAAAATGTTTGCAGCAATATAATGTACTTACGTTTTATTTTTTTATTTCAGAAACAACGGTAAGAAAGGAGGCGGTTCGCCGTTAGGGTTCAATGAACTTTTTAATGAATTCAAAGTTCAGGAGAACTTGCATTCAATGGATGAGATCCTAAATGCCATAATAGATGCTGAAGGGATGTCCTTCAATGACTTAAAACCGATATACAAAGAATTCCTATTAAAGCTAGCCGTAACTTTGACGAAAGACGAAATTTTCCAACATAGTAAAGCAATAATGAAGAAACAAAAGAAAAAGATACTCAGAAGGAACAGTATATTTCAAAACAAAAGACGGAAGATATTGAAAGGTGCGAGTGGTCTCCGAATGGTATTCAGAATGCCATTTGGCAAAGACATTAGAAGTAAAGAGAGCAAACCTCTTGGCTGCGAAGATTTAACGAAAGATCCTGTTTCCGAAAGTTCTGTTTCGACTTCTAGCTACGATTTGCGGCAATTTCGTCCGAAAGAACCAATGCTACCCCCACCAAAGCGACAGCCATCAAGACAGAGACAATCAAAGCGATCTGACAAGATGGTCCATGTTTCAAAGAGAACTGGAAAGTCTAGGCCTGGAGAAAGAACATCGACGTCAGAAGACTCGGATTTTCTTACCCTGAGCAATAGATTAGGATGTCAGAACAGGAACAGTTCAAGTGGCTACGTGTCTTGTTCTGAATGTGAGTCGGAGAGCTGCGTTGATAGATGTTATTGCTCCTTAAAAGGAGGAAGCAAGTCCAAATGCTATTGCTCTGCGATGGAAACCAAGGATTCTGCGAAATCGAAGCTTTTGAGTAAAAGCAAGAGCTGTAAAGATTGTTCAAAGTAAGTACAAATTATGGTTAATATACATAATATTATAACGTTCCTAATGATTCAGCCTAAGCGTATCAGCTTGTTCAGTGGTATTGATCGGGTCATTGTAAAGTACTTTTTAATTTGGTTTCAATTCCATCAACACGTTTCACTAATTTGGTATAATGTGAGAATTTTACTCTCAAAGCGTTTGCTAAAGGAAGTCCAAAATGTAATTAATAAAAATGGCACCGGATACAACAATATATGGTAAAGTAAGATCAAAGATTGATGGACATATCCTGAAGACTTTTAGGAAGTTATAAAAACCAATAGTTTGTATAGACTAAGATGTGGAAATATGCCTGTGGCAAAACCAAAAAACCACATCGCCAATTTGGACAAGGCATTCGAGTTTTATGTATCTTGAATGTTCTTTCCTTATCTTTATTTTCTCATGACTTCCAACCTTTCTATTTTACTGCTGATATTTGAGACAACCCGTTAATGGTTTTAACATGAAAACACAATAATATGAATGAATAGACAATTATAATTTAAGAAATCGGCTCGCGAAACAGTTTCTCCCTCTGACAACCCCGACCTAGAAAGGGAAGGTGAAGGGCGTTAAAATGGCGTAGAACTAGTGATGCCCGCCCTCGCTTAGTAGGTTTTTATTCCTATCAATACTAACAACAACATCCCATTGTACAGGAGTAATAATTCTTATATCAATTAAGTACAAGGAAGTGTATACTAAATTAACTATTTTCTCTCATCTATGGTAGTTTAAAAAACAAAATGTAAGTAAGCAACATAAAAATTTGATTAGCCAGCAAAAATTTTGTAAGAAACTAAAATTTTACGACACAATTAAATTTTACTCGAAAAGTAATCGTACATAATTATTGTTGATAAACGAGATATTTTGCAAATTTCAACTTAATATTTGATCGAGTATTGAATATTTTGCCAATTTCTAGATTTCTACGAAGCACAATATTTATTGCAACATAAGTAAATTATCGAAAGTGATTTCGTATATTTGCTACAATGTCTGAAATAAAACTGAGAGGAGTTAGGTAATTTGCGCTGTTACAGACAATCTTAATGTAACTCACATTTTGATTGGAATAAAGGATACTTGAAGTAACAAGACGTATGGAAAGTGCTGTTGTAAAATGTTGCTAAATTCTTGTTGATTTCTATTCCGTAGCTTAATAATTGTCGGTGTCCTAATTTCTAAGTTCATTAAGACACCACAGACATACGGTGAAGAAAATCATCGTGAGGAAACCTGGACTTATAACTTCTAATTATAAGTTTGAAATCGCCAATCTGCCTTGAGCAAGCGTGGTCATTACAGTCCATAGTCGGCGTTGAACGCTCACTATCGAGTCCTACTCTAGATCCGCTTTATCACAGTATTCTGAAGATTTTATCATATAACAAGTATCTGAAACTGAACCAAATGCTTACAAGTTCTTGCAAATCTAAGAATACGCAATATTCATAAGTTGAAGTCAAGTATTACAGAGGAAACGTAACAGCAATTTTACTCAAAAGTAATTATGCGAATAATAATAGCTATTAAAAGACCCTTTCATAATAGAGAAGAAAACTAAAAGATTAAGGCACATATAAATAAAAATTTATTCATTAAAACAATCCGCACACCGTATTAAACTAACTTGATTTTAATGAAAAATTTCTCTACTTTCGACGGCTTGGACACATCAGCCAATAGGAGTAAAAGAGATAGTAGGTATATTAATTATATTAAATATCCTTTTGTACGATTCAATCTCAACCTTATTGCTAAGTGTTATGGTTGTGTTTAATAGCATCTAGTTTGTAGTAGAAATGAAATGTGTGGAAGACAATCAGAGCGTAAAAGACGGCTGGGATGCGAGTTACTGAACTGAATGAAGATTTATTTACTGTTGAATTTAGGAATTAATTTCACAAAATATTTGGCTTGATTAGTACATTGTTGGACGAATTAGATAAATTATTGTCATTTTGGATTACGAAACAATTGAGTTTTTAGGGATTACTTTTCTTCACTGCCTTTATAAATCCTTTTGTATCGTATGTTTTACCGTCATCATCTATTACAGAACAAACCCCTCTCTCAAATCATTTACTGAGCCCTTACCTATCTTTGGTTGTCCATGTCATATTTCTACCTTCTTAAGAACGCACTGCTTCTCTTATGCCTTCATAAATATTTTTTAGGGTTGACATTTTCGTTTTCTCTATTCCAGAGAATGCTACGACGGTGACTTCAGCTACTGTTCCTGTGATTCAGAAAGCTGTGCTGACAGCAACAAGTGTTACTGTACTGGTCCTCGACGGGTTCAGGCCTCACACAGCATGGAGTACCTTCGGAGTTCCTCCATGTCCTACTGCGATAGGATGAGGACAAGTGATGACAAGAGTGGAAGAACTAGGTACGTTTTTGTCTTTCATAAAATCTTGAAGTAGTTCGTTGTTGAAGTTGGCGCATCAATTCTATCCATATTTTTTTAATAAAGACTTGTTTATTTGTTTTTAATAAGCTTATTTAGTTCTAAAGCAATATGTCTTACTAGTCTAATTGTTAATTATTCAATAAGTTTTTCCCAAAGATCCCCTCTTTTATCTTGAGACTTTGAACCTACTTTCCAATCACCTGGTTTATTTATTATCTATAGTCTTATTTACAACTTCTCCATTGTCGAGTACCATTTTTGGCTCCCTCTTTAATTCAATTCCATTTGTTAAAATCAATTTAAGTTAGATTATTTTTGTTTAAAATCTAATTTTAACAAGCTTAAGCTCACGATATTCACATCTTATGACCTATATTTCCAAATTTCAGTCGTTGGGGCGCGAGTGCAGGTGGTCGTCGTCGGTCGGAGCGTGGCCGGCGCGCGCGCAGCTCAGACAGCCTCGCACTAGACTATGAATTGTTGCTGCAAAATAAGCCACGGACGAGGAATATGCAGAGACTTACCGGTAACACAGGTTCAAATTATTTATTCTCATGATTAGATTGATGAGTGTATACATTTTATATTCGTCACCAGCCTAAAAGTGCCCAATGCTGAGTAAAAGCCTCTTCTTACACGGAGAAGGTATAAGTATTAATATTAGCGGATTAGCGATTCCTCACTTATGATTACAAGTTCAGGCTGTGGCAGGCAGGCTATCTAAATAATCTTTGAAAGAATCTACATATTATTTTTGTTTGATCTAATATCAATTTTTTTTTGTGTGCATATGAGAATGCTAATCCTGGTTCTGGGGGTTAAAAATTTTCGAAATTTGTTAGTTATAGATTGGTTGGTGTTACTGTTTACCTCTCCGGGGATTAATAGGAGTCCTGTCTGATGTTTTACAGACTGAGAGATATTAAAAAAACTAAGTGAAATAAATATGTTTGTGGTTGCTTTTTAACGTTCCATAGATGTTATAAAGTTCTAAGTAATTATGCTGGGAATGTAACTGACATTTAGTTAAATCTAGTTCAAATCTATTCAACCCAAGGCCGAATGGAAATGAATTCAGAAAAGTATCACAACCATATAAATACATATAAGACAGTTAAAGAGATTGTTACCTTATAGGACTTTATTTTGGTGTTTCCAATCACCAATCACAATCTTATATGTAACTAGCGGCCCGCCCCCGCTTCGCAAGGGTCCAACTATCTCGCTATCAAAGGGTCACTTTTTCCTCATCTTCCCCTCTACTTTTCTAATATTTTCTTTCATAAGAACCTTCTCCCGACAATAACAAACACAACAAAAAAAGAATTAACAAAATTGGTCCAGGCATTGTTGAGTTATGCGCTTACCAACACATTTTGCGATCCATTTTTATATTAAGAAGATTATATGGCTGTGATACTTTAGGTTAGGTAAGTTTAAAAGTCTTTGTTAGGACACAGTGATGTTAGCGTCAATCTTACTTACCTGTTGTTTAAATTATAAGTTATAAGTGCCATTTTGCTGTCTTTTTGTCACTGGCTATACTTTAGGGTTTCACTCTCGTAGTTTATAGTAAAACAGTGAAAGATTTTTAAAATCTGTCAAGTAGTTTCAGTGCCAATTTAATATTACCCTTTCCTCTTTGATATTGGTTTTGCAAGGATGGCTATTTCATACGTACTCGTATCCATATTTCAGTGCGCAGTACAGGCGCAGGCTCGCAAGAAGCACTATCAGTGAAGAAGTCAGCGGAGATGGCGGCACTGTTCGCGGACGTGCGTCTGTCGCAGCGCACGGACGTGCGCGCGCTGTGCGGCCGCGCGAGGCTGCCCGCCGCCAGCTTGCACGCGCCGCTCACCAGGAACGCCAGCCTCGAGGACACGCTCGGGTACCTGCCTTGAGGTACGCCTATTATAATCTGTACTAGAAACATACCACCTTTTTTCATGCCCTATACTCAGAATCAAATGTCGTAAAAAATCCTTGGCTAGGGGTATATTTTTTAACTCTAAGAAGGCATTGGCTAGTTTACCTGCCCTGAGTTACACCTATCATATTCTGTACTTCTAGAAACATGCAAAATTCTCTTTGCCCTGTAATATGAATCAAATGTCATAAAAAATCCTTGACTAGGGATATATTTTTTAACTCTAAGAAGGCATTGGCTAGGTCATCTGCCCTGAAGTACACCTATTATAATCTGTACTAGAAACATACCACCTTGTCTCATGCCCTGTACTATGAATTAAGTGGAATAAAAATTCCTTAACTTAGTGGTATTATACCATTTAGTTAAGAAGACATGTATCATCTTATAATTTAAAAAATTGTGTTAATGCCCTGAGGTACACCTACGAGTCTTAGATTTGAATGAATGTATTCACGCCTTATTTTTATCTACATCTTCATTTTATAAGTT
Organism: Spodoptera exigua; assembly: GCA_902829305.4. NCBI lineage: Eukaryota > Metazoa > Arthropoda > Insecta > Lepidoptera > Noctuidae > Spodoptera > Spodoptera exigua. The sequence continues at coordinate 1,441,283 of LR824623.2, forward strand.
CTAGTTCATTTTGTAGGCTTTTGAGGTATATAAAATTAACTAGAACGATTTTTAAAGACCATTCCATTTCTGGAAGATTTTCGTCCAGGTTATCAGCTGGTCGAGCAACAGCATAAGAGACAAAAAAGGAAATATATTGGGATGAAACAAAGTAAAATAATAAGGCGTGGTTTCCAAAAAAGAAACGTATTTTGTCGTTGTACAAATCATTGATTTAAAAATACTTGTAAAACATACACACAACAAACACGTATTCAGGGTATTTTTTTCAATATAAAATTTATCTTGTAATATCACCCAAGGAGAGTTAAAACTTACTTTAAAAATGCCTTGACATCCAAATCGAATTAAAAAAGTTCCAGTATGTAAGCATTCTATTAAAATATTACAAATGTGAGAGAAAGGATTATAATCCAGTATTCAATGATAATATTCCAAATTATTTGTGCAATATTTTGTCTATTATATTTGTTTCGTAATAGGAATAGTGAGTGCAATATATATTATATTTTTACAAAAATATTATTTTAGTTATAGAATTATATGATATTATCATTTTGAAGAAGAAAAATGAGATATAGTGTAACAGAAAAATGATAATTGAAGTGACAGCAAACCAAATCATTTATTTCTGGGTTAAAGTTCCAAATAATAACAGCCATAAAAAACTTCAAAAGTACTTATGAAGTAAAAAATTCAAACGATGTTTTTCAAAAAGCTACGAATACAAAGTGCTTATAACCGAATTTCTACTCATTAGGTGTAAAAACACAATAGCATTTTTTTGCAATAGCATGTTATTGTAGCATGCTATTTTTACCATAGCACGCTAAATAGCATGCTACTTTTTAAAGCATCGTTTAAATAACTGAACACACAGTGATCGATAAATATTCTTGATTTTTTTTATAATAAAAAAAACTTGTATTATCACGTATTTCAAAATACACATTTGCATGTGACACACGTATACCACCTTATTTTATAATAAGGCTATTAAGTATATCGATTGTTAATGTTAAAACTATGTATGTAGTTATTTATTATTTGAAAATAACCTTTATACATAGAATAATTAAGTACAATATGGGGTGTGTATTGAATATTCAATTTAATAACTTGAAATGCTATTTTCTTATCTTCTCTTCTAAATAGCAATCAAATGTATTTTTACCTATTAACAACTAAATTACTTAAATAATACCTGAAAGAATCTGCAAAAAATCATCTTTTTCTTTCATTAAAATATTTTTTAATACACACCACCGTATTTAGAAATAACTTAGTGCTAGTAGAGATGGTCTAGTCTCTAGTCTATCACTGCTCCACTGCTATTGTGATTTTAATAACACTTTTTACCGACTGATTCCAATTACGGTGAAACGTCTCATTTTAAAATGAATTAAACTCTACCTTTGCTGGAAAAGGTCTCTGTAAATTTAACTCAAGGAGACATTAAGAATAGGAGAATTCTTGAACTTGAAAAACAAAGAAAAATTATTGAGATTTAAGATGCAATGTTTGCATAAGGATTGTTCTACTATTTTTGTAGTTATTACAAGTAATATTGGAAGTTTACACCGTTTAAAGGGTGCCTTAATTTGGCCACGTTACCTTGATTTTGTCAAACAAGAAATTGTACTTAGGTATTCTTTCCATTCATGTACTACATAGAGGAAAGTCGCCAAATATGGAATAGTCTCTTAATAATGGAATACTATCATTTGAAATATAAGAATTGATAGTGCCTTTAGCAGGCGTGGTGCTTAATGCTCTAACCTTCTCTATATGAGAAGAGGCCCTTGCTCAGCAGGGGTACCTATAGGCTGATGATGATTATTAAAATGGTATTCCATATTTGGTTACTTTTCTCTAAAGAAATCTAACATTCGTGACTTATTTTTATATGTTTAATTTATAAGCTTAACTTAAGATGAGACTGGCATAAGTTTGTTAATATAGAAGTCGGTAATCTCAATTTAATATAACTGCCCCTTTAGAAAATAAATAGCAATCTACTTTTAAACATATTTTTTCTATAACATTGTATAAATTTTAGGCGCTTGTCTCATTGCGTTTCGTTTTGAAAATGTTAATGATATTTTTAATAATAATAGGAATATTTTTAAGTAGAATTTGGTTATATGGAAGTCTAGTAGGTACTTATGGCCAAGTTTATTTTTAACAATTGCTTATTTAGTTTTATTATTTATCTTACAATATTTGTAACGAACGGTGAGACAAGTGCTTATAAAACAATATAATTATATACATTTCTATTTTGTATCTATATCTATATAAATACATATTTAAACATATTTGATTGTATAATTTTATACAATAATGAATAAGGGATTATCCTTATTTGATAGTAATATAATAATGTGAAAATGTATATTCCTATGATTATTTTTTTAATTATAATATACTTATGCATGACTGTGTTTATATGAAAAAAAGAAACTATTGATCTTTAAAACTGGTGCAATGTGTGTGCAATACGTTTAGAATATAAGTCGATGCGTCGAGGCGCTAGCCAAGTGCAATATTTTGTAAATACAATGAATTTTATCATAATAATTTTCTTGTGTTTTATTTCCAACATGAAAAGTATTTAAAACCCTGATGATGAATGTAGTGTAGTGTCGTGGGTAAGGTTAAGGCACCCACTTCTCATGCATGAGAATGCGGGTTCCAGACCAAGCAAGTACATGGATAATTGACGACAATCATGGTTTTTGAGGAAATCCTCTCGTGGCTTCCCCACCTTGGCTGGGGCAATAGGTGTTTTTCATATGATAAATCGGCATACGAGCAGATGGATTGTCTGATGGCAAGCAATGGGCACACCAAAGGAGTTACGCAACTTTTTGAGGATTAGGGTTTCGAATATTTTGGGATTGGGAAGGGAAGAGGGGAGCGGAAGGATTGGGCCTATGGTAACCGTTGTGTTTTGCCGTGTGCGTGTGGTTACCGGAGGCCCAATCCCTTCCCAATCCTTAAAATATCCGAAACTCTTAGCTCCAAAAAGCCGGCCTCACCGCGTGACCGGCTTTGAGTAGTAACTTCTTTGGTATAACGAGTGTCCACGGGCGGCGCTGATTGCTTACCATGACGTAACGCGTATGCTTGTTAGCCGACCTATGCTATAAGAAACACATTGATGGCTATTTTTGGGTTTATACCATGAAATTTATTCAACCATTCCATCCAAGTCATGTTAGCAATGATGATGAGGTACATAAATAATACAATGTCGTTCTTACTCGGAAATTAAGGCGCCCGCTTCTCTTGCATGAGGTTACAAAACCTGGCAAATACCAATGGTTCTGTTTCCGAGTTAAGTATATGTAGTTTCTATCAGTATCCAGACACCACTGACAATCGGTGAAGGAGAACAATGTGAGAGAAACCTGGTCTCATCATTTCCTAAGTTTGAAATCACCAATTAAGAGTGACCGCCATGAGTAAGCGTGGTTAATGCTCAAACCGGTCTGTCTGAGGCATCATAGCTCCTGAACGAATGAACCGATTTAGTTTTGACTGCACGTTTGGCGCGGTGGCTGGGCAACTGGCTGCCGCGCAACGTGTCGCGGGTTCGATTCCCGCACGGAACAACTCTTTGTGTAATCCACAGAATGTTGTTCCGGGTCTGGGTGTGATGTGCCTGTGAAGTTGTATGTTTGTAAACGCACCCACGACACAGGAGAAAATGCTAATGTGGGGCAACGTTTTCTCAAATAAAAAAAAAACCTTCTCCGTGTGAGAAGCAACCTTTGCTCAGCAGTTGGCACTTAAAGGCTGATGCATGATATGCTGATGAAATCAAAGCAAATTATGTCATACATACATTTGTAGCAGACATCAAGATTTCTAAACCACCTTTTACTACAAACTTGCAATCAGGTCTGTAATTAAGCCCTACTAATCAATCATTAACTAATACGTTGTCCTTATTTAGCTTAGAAAAATGTGTCCAACTGGAGGAAGTCCATATAATCATGTTAATTATAGCCACTTAAGTTATTTAGGTTAGATAGTACCTATGTAACTAGCTGGAGAATTTAGAATGTTGGTATTTTTACTGATATTCTAAATACGGTTTGATGGCAAAATATTAAGTATTTTAAATCTAGGGTTGCTAACACAATAATAATAACTTGTACGTCACAAAAAACAAAAACTTTAATAAGTTTGACATGTCTGTCTGTGTGTTTGTGGCATCACAGCTGAACGGATGAAACGATTTCAATTAAGTTATTTTTGTATTATATACTTTTTAAAGGTAGCTTATGTTTTTTTTGTGTCGGGGGTTATTTAAAATTTTTAATTTAGTTAAGGCCATCTTCTTTTTGAGAAATTAATAGATACTCTATTATATTATTATGTACGTACGTAAATACTCGTAAGTACCGTCGCCATTACATTCCCACAGCTTAGAACGAATGTTCGTAAGGCGACACTTGGCATGCAAGCAACCATTGTGAAATAAGCGTTTCAAATTTACTTACTTCGTGGAATCACACGCGTGCGCGCGCAATAACTAAACTGTGTCGGATTCACTATTGGCTCAACTTCAAATTATTCTGTTGAGCAAAGCACCTTTGATTTTCTTAGGAATTGAATGTAATGTCGTTTTTGTGGAATAGGAGGCACACGAACAGACAGATGTCCTGGTCACAGACGCGTCGTTGACCTTGCCAGTACCTATGCTTGTTTCTTGAAGCTTTGAATATCGTATCGGTTCAAAAATACCGCTGACGGAAGATCATTTCGTAGTTTTGTGAAGCAGAAAGTTTCACGTACATCGCAGAGTTGATGTCCTAACATATTCTTTGAAAATTCGTTAATTCAAATCCTTCATCTCCCTCAATCCCGAAATCTCCAAATCCAAATCCCATAAAAGACCGGCAGCGCACTCGTAACTGCTGCGTTCTTGCAGTACAGTGTACAATGTACATGGGTGGCGCTGATTGCTTACCATCAGGTAATCCGCCAGCTCTTTTGCTGACCTTTGTCGTTCGTTTCTTTGGCATTACACATGCCAGTGGAGTAGCAAACACCGAAAATTCTCGATGCCACTTTGTTCAACTTGCGAAATAAATAAAATCGAATCCAAAGTCTTCAATTCAATTTAATAATCAATTTATGCATCTGCACAAAATCTAGACCAAGGTTGTCTCAATGTAAAATAAAATGAAGAATGTTTAGGTGATGAAGAGAGAAGCCAACGGTGGATACAAAAGCAATTTTATTTATCTATGAAATAAAAATAAAACCTTTTTTATGTAATGTTTATTGTTTTTATTGTTGAAAATCATTTCGTAAAACATGATAATTATATTCATTTACAATCTATTATTAACTTATAAATAATTTATAAACATACATGGTCATTTTACTGGGAATTTTAACAACTATTCCTAATACAAAAAAAGTTTATGAGTACGGATAGATCTCTGTTGCGTTTTCAAATAATAACTACTAAACGGATCTGAATGAAATTTCGCTTAGAGATAGATTATAATGTCTGGAATAACACAAAGAATTTTTATCCTGGTACTTGATATGATAATATTAATGTATACATGATTTTCACCAGTGGTATGAGTATTTCTCAATGGTATTAATTATATTCTCCTTGATCTATTTATAAATGAAAATAGTTACAAGAGAATAATTTATTGATAATGCATATATAATATCTTGTCTTTTTTAATTCTGACAGTTTGGTCTTTAAATAATCGACAAAAAAACATTACATAGTAAATTAAAATTCCCAATAAAAAAAACCACTATCTACTAAATTGAAATAATTATTTTCAAAAACTAAATACATAACATAAATTTTGAAAATTCTTTTTTAACAACAAAATGAGACTGAACGAACATTTAGAAACGACTATATAATATAACCAATAACGTTTTAATTGATATTTCTTCGATAAAAATAACATTTAACAATATTACAGACAGAATATAACAATATTGTGATTCCTTATTATCATCTATAAAAATAACAAAAAAGGTACTCTATTCATTTATATTTACAATAGTTATATAATCATTATTATGTGTATCTGTGACGTAGCTACGCTTATGAGTATTTATAAATACAAAAATATAAGATAGGCACTTATGTTCCCTTTAATCCTAAAAATCCTACAGACTGCTTACCTTCGACATATTTTTGCGCAGTTGCAAATTATAAAAAGTTCTTTATCTACTTCGCTACCCTTGTTATTATGCAGTTATATTACCTCGTGTCAATTAATACATATTTGTAAACGAATAAATCAGGTGTGACAAATATGAGCCCCTTCGTCCTTCTATAAAAAATATTGGCTTTTTGGTTCTACAGTTTCAATATATTCGAAAGGTCTATTGATCTATTATGGCATTCAGTACGGCCTCACGGTGCCGAGCCGGCCCCGCGGTATCGGCTCCGCGTAGCTGTGCCGGAACTTGGACTGCTGCCTGTCAGCCAGCTCACGGAAATCTCTGTAGTCCCTGTCATAATACCTCTCCCTATCTCCCTCCACGTAAGACTGACGCTGGTCGTCCAGCAGCCGAGAGCGGCTGAACGCCCTCTGTCGGTCGTTCCAGTCTCTCCTCCTATCCTCAATCACTGGCTCAATAATCTCATCCTCGTCAATGCGCCGGTCTAGCTCCCTTCTTCCCCTCCGGTCGAAACTGTCAAACTCGTCTCTGTGCGGCTTTGGCTCGATCCTGTTGAGATATTCCTCGGCGCCGTACTCGTAGCGCTTCACGTCGTCACGTTTCCTGCCGATGCGCGGCAGTCTCTCCATCTCCCTGTGCGGCAGCTCCCTGGCGTGCGGCGGCTCGAGGTCGCGCATCCTGTCGGTGTCCTTGCGTCTCTCGGGCTCCCTGTGGCGCTCCAAGTCGCGATGAGAGCGCTCCGGCTCTCTTCGGGAGCTAATGTCTCTGTGTCGGTCCTGACGCTCGTCCCTTCTTTCTTCCTCGGGGGAAGAAGTTGAGCGACTGTTCCGTTCCAGCATGCTCCTCCGTATCGCCATGTGCGCTTCCAGCTCCCTGTTAAACCTTTCCCTTTCTAGATTCATGAACTTCTCCTTGGCCACGTTGAATCGGTCTTTCGGGGACGCTTCTGCGATTTTAAGGCTACCCTCGCTGGCGCCCCTTTGGAGTTTACCGAACCTTCGATCTTCGACCCTGTCAATACTCCTGTTGGAAGGTTTGGCTTCGGCGACGTACCGTCTTCTGTAGTTGATTGAGTCGTCTTGGAATTTGTCTACTGGCTTTTCTGGTTTGACACGTTCTAGTGATTCGTGACGGAATCTTCGTTCAAAGGTCTGGTCGCGGAAGGGGGCGAGCTGGTCGCGGAACTGGTCGGAGAAGTCATCTACGTAGCCTCGGTCGTAGTTTCGCGGGGAGAGGGCGCGGCGTGCAGGGGACGTGCGGCGGGGTGAGGCGCCGCGGCGCGGGGGGGACGCCTCGAAGGCTTCGTGCATCATGTACGCCGTGCTCTCCGCCCAATCTTCCTCTGTAACCATAGAAAAAAATTGATGAGAATTCATATAAATGCAATAAAATAATGTTTACACTAATAGTTTCTTAGCATTTTGGTTTTAAATGTTGCTTTCAGTGCTTTATGGGTACCTACTAAAACTGTCCTTAATGCTAGTCACGTGCAAAATTTAACAAAACGGTAAACTTTGTAAAACAATTCGCGGTGTGCGGTGGCAGGCAATTGAAGATAAGATTTGTTCCACATCAGTCAGACTGCAGTTACTCGTGCCAGACTAAAAACTTGTATAAACACAGGTTCAGCCAATTACTGAGCATGAATGAAATGATTTGGAACCGGTTATTCTAAATATTGATTATCATGTCTTTGCCTAGGATGATCATAACAATATAACAAGAAAACAAATCGGTATATCGTCTCTGTTCTCTATTAAATTTGGCTTATGAATTTAACAGGATACTCATTTTAGCAAGGTATTCTGCTAGCAAAATAAGAATATATTTTTTTTAAATCTGTTTAAGAGTAATTCTACAGTACTCGATCAAAGACGTTGATTACAGATTGATTGGTTGTTGATTGGTGAGTTTACAAACATACCATTTAATAATACATTACGTCCAGACCCAGAACAACAATTTGTAGATCACACTAAGAGTAGTTCCGTGCGGGAATCGAATGCACGGCACGTTACAGGGCAGCTGGTTGCCCAGCCACGGCGTCAACTGTGCAGCCATTCATGCATTTGGCTTTGTTAGTTTTAAAAGTACACTATTACACAGTACCTATATAAAGGACTAGTTTCATTTGTTTACATCTTTTTTTAAAGGAAGAAATAAGCAAATTACAATACGTATAATTTGAGCGTTCATTGAGGCACTGATATTAGGTAGATGATTATTTTATTAAACAACAAAATATTGAAACTGATTGAAAAAGAATAATCATGGAGTTTCATGCTCGTTCTTCTCCACATGAATCAAGACTTTGGAACTATCAAAAAGCTTCACTAGAGGACAGACCGAAAGACTTACACACAAAGTTGAACTTTTTGATACTTATTGCTTTTGTTTGACTTTCAAAAGTGTCTGTAATGGTGTATTTGAAATAATTGACCAGACTGACTTTGACTTTAAGTTTCAAATACACGTACCTAACGGGTTTTCAAAAATCATTTTAAAAGAGTCTTCAAATCGCTAATAATTATGTATTTAGCACCATCGACTTTGAGAACTCGTAAAAATATTTCCGAAATACAACTCGCTAGCCCACTTTTGTAATTATATGCTCATGAGCCGTTCAGAAGACCTCGGAGTCTCACTTTTACGCTAACGGGATCCCATCTTCGAAACACTTGCCGACATGTTGTTTTTTAACATTTGACATAGAAAAAAACCTGTAATGAACGGTAGGGTTGCCAGCGTTAAAATTAAATGAAAGTTCCACGTGCCAACACTGATTACTTTTTTTTATGGAAATGTCATGTTTGAAGTCTTGATTAGCGTTTTTTATTGGTATGCAGTTGAAGTGTGCGTTCGAGAATGGGAATGCGGTATTTAGTGGTCTTGTTGCTTGGTCAGGTGTATTAAGTTAATTTAAGTCATTTAAGCGACATACTTGCATACAAAATGTTGCGACATTTATTAGCCAAAGAAATAAAGAAGGGCTGAAAATTGGCACTCTGGCAAATTTTTATGTCACAGGTCGCTGATTGCTATCAGCGCCGCTGATGGACATTTATAGTACCAAAGGAGTTAATACAAGTGCGTTGCCGGCCTCTTGTAAATGATAGGAGATTTGAAGATTGAAGATGGGGGAAGGCAGGAAGAATTGGAACTCCTAACCTCACTCTCGCGGCGAAACACAACGAAGTATTGCTTAGCGTCGGTTTTCTGTGAGGCCATGGTATAACTCCGGTGGATCCGGTCCATTCGTACCGAAGCATGGCTCTCTCACACTTACACTCTTTATCTCCATAGAAGTAGGCAAAGATGAAAGGTCTCTAGTACAAATCCTCGCGACATCGGTCTTGAGCAGAGAATCGGACGAGGGTGGTTTTTAATCAGTAAGAGTCTGACATTCCCTCTCGCATCCCCAGAGTAACTTAACGAAATTTCCCTCAGAAAAAAAGTACCTAATTCACGTCATGGAAGTTTTCTTTTAGAAAAAGATGTCTCGTTGAATTTATTGTATTCCTTTTAAAGAACTTACGACTAAAAATGGCGACCCGCTATAAATAGAAGCAACGGAAAGAAACACCGCATGCGTGGTTCAACGCGTATCTGTCAAGTGGATGTTTTTTTATTATAAAATAGCGGTTCATTAAACAGTTACCTTTTTGATTGGCCGAAAACTATCGGTTAAAGTCATACATATAGTCATTTAACTGCCAAGTTATTTGTTAATAGCCGACGTGTGTTGATGTCCGTCCCTTTTTTATATAAAGCGCTACAAAAACTTTTTTTAAATAAGTCACTTAATTGCAAGTGCGACAAGTGAATTTTGGTTTAATTTGTGGGAAAAATGATGTTGGAAATTTATTTTTATTTCTAACGATTTGGTGTATGAAAATAGAATTGGTATTTTATTAAGAAAATTATAAATTTATCTAACAAACAGGTATGAGTTGCTAAGAGCTTCTTCCACATTATCTGAATAGCCAATATATGCCATCAGATTCAAAGTGTCAACTAAGAGAGAGAGTGCACTTGTGTGTAGGCACATATTGCTGCGTAGTGGAATAGTCTAGGAAGACAAACTGGCCATCTTGATAGAAAAGCCAAGCTTGGCAAAGTTGAGTAGGAGGCTCTAACTATGGGCATTTTCTATATTAAAGGGTTAGACGGAGTTTGGTGAACGAACAGGGTGGTTTTAGCCAGTAGCTGTCTGACACTCCCGCTCGCCACAAGCAGGGCAGGAGAAATCATAAAAAAAACTGGCGTTTTATATATCTATACGCTTGGTAGGTGGGTTAGAAACCGCAGTTCAAAAGTTTTTACATAACATACATTTTATTAGGTGGTTAAAAAAACAAACTGTATTTATCCAAATTATAAACATAGTAAGGTTAACATGTCTAATATGTTAGCGTTGATGAGATGGGTGCCAGTTTATGGAATGTCGATAGAATGATTAGCTGGTTTGATGACCCAGAATCCGAGGCATTAAATCACGTAATATCTTCACTCCCGTTACTTTGTAGCTACAGGTTTAAGTGGACGACGTCTTTTTAAACAACTATTTATTTTTAAATATGAGCACTACAATGAACGATGCGCCTATTAAACTTCAGGCGAAATTTAAGATAGCTACGTTAGTAAAAATAATATTGAGTGGGTTCTCAAAGCTCCAAAGAAAGCCGAAGTCAAGGATCAAATGCAAATCTTATGTTTGGCAGTCATATGCATCTGCCATTATTACACCAACAATCTATTTTGAATGTTAACCGCGTATTTTAATACTAGCATAAACAGTTGGATATTTTTAGGTTTATAGAGCTATAACTTAGAATTTTTTATTAATACATGCGCTATACAGTCATTAAGTTAATTATGATTACAATAAAATTTCTTTGTTCATAAATCTAAAGATAACACATTAGAATACTAGGAATAATATCATTTGACAGCGTCACGTTCTCACGCCGCCATCTTGGTTTAAAAGCGCGCCAATTGTATGGGATTTGGGTAAGCGTTTAGTTTCATCTCATTGTTTTAGTATAATGCCCCGGTTCCCCGTGCTTTATGGGAAAATATTGTGTTTAATGATTTATAAAGTATTGTTTTGTTTATTAAAGATGGAGTTTATTAAACTTAATCTGTTTGTAGTTACTTTTTGAATGAAATTGTTTTTTTTAATTATTATTTTTTGTTGGCTAATGAGTTGAATTGTGAATTAAGGTTATTTAATTTCACTTTTGAATGTTTTTTTTAAATATGTATGTAGATGGTATAGTGTTTGGACGGATAATTTAAAAAAACGTAGTTCACAATCCTATAATATAATAATATCCATAATCCTAAGATTGTCAATTAACTTTTAAATGTCCTTAAAACTGTTCAATAAGTGTTTCTTGTTAATCATTTTACTTTTCCACATATTAAAAGATTCCATATGCCACTCATTAATGTAATTAGTTCCATTATCTTTTACTGGTAACCCAAACATACAATAATTATGTCTACGAGTACAATTGACGTAAGATTTTTCTGCAACATCAAATGACTCGTTAAAATTCAATTTTTGCTAATGACATAATGAATTTGGTCGACGGCAGCGCCAAATGTCGAGTTGTTTGCGAGCAGTTTTGTAATTAAAGAAGAATTTAGTTCGAGAATGTGACCTACTCAACTCAATGTGGATCGATTTGCAGTTAATGCGGTTTTGATTTTAATTTCGATGTAACTTTACGGAGTGTTATTGCAAAAGGAGATGGCTGGGATAGGAGTAGAGAGGTTTTAGTAATTTTATCGTTATTTAATGAAACAATGAATTTATTTTTGCAAGTAGGCCTTAAAACACCACCTTTTCACGTCAAAATTACATACAACTAAATGAAATGCCGAAACAAACTCAGAGGTCCGTTTCTTTTAAGTCCTGCCCATATGTTATAAGTTAATAAGTAAACAAAAGTTCTTTACACATAAAATTCGCCTGTATAATAATATGTTTATTGTTTATGTTACCTTTGACAAATATAAAAAGTAATCCTTATTTATTAGTTTAGAGATCATACGCGTTACTTTAATGATATAAGCAAGCAATTGTGCTTTGACACAATTCACAATCACGTCACAAACTAAACAATCAACAAGCAATAACAAAACGTCAATGTTTATAAACAGAATGCACAAAAACAAAAGTATTTGAAATACTAGCATATTCTACGCGCATACCAATTAAATGACTTTAAACAAAGGAATCACTGCGAGAGAATAGGAAGGTTATGCATTGAAAATCTTTTGGGAAAACAATCGCTATTTTTTCCTTCTTGGGAAAACCAACATAATGGAAAACCATCTTCTGTCCTTCTCGCACGTTATTGTTTTTTTACTCGCGTGGGATACTATAAAGAGGCTATTAAGATATTGTCTGAAAAACTTGCGTATTCTTCACTTATGAATACTTATGGGGTGATTTGGCTTTGTTTTGTTTATACACACATTATTTTCTTTAAACAGATTGTAGTTGAGTAAAGATTAATAGTATTGGTTACATCTTCGTTAATTAGTTATCCTTGGATTAGTCTCTGTATGAAAATGATAAGCCATAATTTCTGTACTTTAAGAGACTGATCTTTGTGTCAGAGTAGTCAAATAGGAAATCGCCTTGTTAACATCATTAGAAATTCTAGATGGTAGAGAAGAAATGTTATTTTGTAACTTATTTACAAAAATCTTTTTTTTTCATAGGGCTTGCGATCCACTTACGAAACGGTTCGGATACCATATTTTAAAAGGTTTTGGATTTCTCAAAGAACGCTGCAGTGATGGTGAGGAAGTTATACTTTTACGTTGCCCGGGAGTTTGTAAGGGCTATTTGACAGGGGGATTTGGAGGATTGGCCGTCCGGTAACCTCACTCACACAGCAAACAATATTATTATTTCAAGCTGGTTTTCTGTTTTGCTGTGGTATTATCCAATTTGAACTATCTTCAAAATTTAATTGAAACTGTAGAATATAGGTATGTATTATTAAAAGAACGCATACGTAATAGTTGGTTGTAATCTCTGGTAGACGCCACTTCCTTTAGAAAATTTTCTCGACGAACAATCGTATATTAATAATATGTTAGTGTTCGTGTTAATGACGTTATTCTGTAATTACTTTAACAACAGCTTACAAGTGTACAATCCTTCCTAGTATTGGAAACTGTTCAAACAATCTAATCTTACCCTTGATTACCTTAATTAATGCGAGGACAAATGCATTGGTCCCATTCTTTAAAGAGAAGTTTGTATTAATCCAAATTCAAACTAGCCAAACTTAATATTATAAATGTGAAAGTAACTCTGTCTGTCTGTCTTTTCTTCACGCCTAAACTACTGAACCTATTTGTGTGAAATTTGGTATAGTTTTAAACTCGAGAAAGTGCACAGGATAGTTTTTACATAAAAAATCTAGAGGAAGACACTATTACATGCGTTAAGTGATATATAGAGACAGCCATGGCATCCATAACACAACTTAAATCTTAGATTGGGTGACAAAGGTTAAGTACTTAATGAAATTATAAATTTAGGTTTCCTCACGATGTTTACCTTCACTGTATTTCAGTGGTGTCTAAATTAATAATCAAAGTCCATATAACTCGGCAAACGTCTCATTGGTACTTGCCAGGTTTCGAATAGACAACCTCATGCATGAGAAGCGGGCACCTTAACCTCCGGCCCCACGACGAATATAGCCAATACAATAAAAAAATGTAGCCCCAGACTAGGTTTTTCTCCTGTGTCGTGGGTGCGGTTCCAAACATACCTACTATTTCACATATAAATGACACGCAGATCCGGAACAACAATTTGTGGATCACACAAATTGTTGTTGCGTGACAATCGAACCCGCGACACGTTGCACGGCAGCCTAAACTAATATTATCATACTAACTATATTTTGTGTACAAGAAATACAAGTTAATTATAAAAAAAAACCTTCCATTTTATTGGTTATTGAAGGTTGAAGGTATCGTTAGACTTGTTTGAGATGCGAGCGTTACTGATACCTACACATATGAAGTCGTGATGTGCCAATAAATTCTGTGTTAAGGGCACTAAGCACACATCAACACCATCTGTGTATAAACACAAGTGTTTATGTGTGTTAAATATTTATGTAACTAACACATGATGTACTTGTAGGTTTGTTAAGATAAATTAGATAATGATCTCTTGAATAATTACGTAATATGAAGCTTCTTATCCCTATAAAGGTAGTCGGAATAAAATTTATGTAATTTTTTTTTTATATGTAATAGGGCGGCCAACGAGCATACGGATTACCTGATGGTAAGCAATCAGCGCCGCCCATGGACACGCACAACGGAGGAGTACCGAGTGCATTGCCGACCTTTTAAGGATTAGGGATTTGGAGATTTAGGGATTGAGGAGGGAATTGGGAGCGGAGAAGGATTGGGCCTCCGGTAACCTCAATCACACGGCGAAACACAACGTTGTGGTTGTTTCACGCCGGTCTTCTATGAGGCCGTGGTATCACTCCGGTCGAGCCGAAGCATGGCTCTCCCACACTTATAACACACATATTATATTTTCTATGGTTATAGTTTTGTGTAGTTTCTGACAGCGGTGTTGTCTGCAGAACCATGGACAAAAGGAACCTATGTCATACGTTAGACTATAATCTATATCTGCCTGCACGGTTGGTGCGGTGGCTGGGCAACTGGCTGCCGTGCAACGTGTAGCGGGTTCGATTCCGACTTACTGTCTATTGTATTACACTGTCAATCTTACTATTATTATAAATGCGAAAGTTACGATGTTTGAATGTTTGTTTCTTAATCATGCATAGGATACACATATATTTGGCACAAGCATAGGATACACTCCGAAATAGGACATAGGCTATTTTTTATCAACATACCATGCAGGCGAAGCCGCGGGCGGAAGCTAGTAACAGTATGAGGTTGCAGTTACGTATCGTTCTTTGAAAAAATACTTAATAAAATAAAATTAATAAGTAGGTACACGAAACAAACCTTTTTCTAAGAACTAGGAAACGTTATAACTAACTACCTACATAATACATAAAAAATATAATATGTTAAGAAATTGATACGCAGAGAATGTTGACCAATACGAAGTGTCGTAAGCTGCGCGTGCGCAACTTTTCTTCATTTGAACTAACGGATTGATTTCACGAGAGCAAACGTATTATTAATGTGGGTTAGTGGTATTTGAATGAGTCCATTTTTTATAGAACAGATTTAATTGTCTGATTTTAAGATCATCATCAACAAATGACTTCTTCCGCCCAGGGTCGGGCGGGAAGGAGTGTCAGACTCTTACTGGCTAAAAACCCCCTCGTTCCTTCTTCTGCTCTGCTTGCCCCGCAACCCCGGCTGAACATCAGCCCTATAGGACAGACGGGGCTCAATAGCTATAGCTGGTGTCATTTTATGATATTCCCCTGATAAAAATAAGCCCATTAAGGCCTTTCTTTGGTAGAGCTCTGTTGTACTATTATAAATGGATTTTTCGAAAAAAAAACAGTGGCGCATCATATCTCAAAATATTCTTTCTTGTATAGCCATCGTACCATACTGCGACTGATATTTCTATTTCTCTTCAGATAGGTTCTGAAGTATTTTTTTCTGTTGAAAGACCTTCTTTAAGAGTGTGGAATAGAAATTTTCTCCAAACAATTTAAGTTCTTACCCACTATTAATTTTAAGACATTTTGTTAAATTGACTACATTTGTTGGATCTGAACATAATACCTAAGTCCACAAGTCGTGACTCCCGGTTTGCATCATCGACGGATTCGAAGCAAAACCGCAACAGGTTTACAGAGATGACTTCATTATTATAAAAATGTTTGTTCGAAATTTTTTTTGAGTAACATTTTTTACTTAAAGAACTACTACTTGTATTGCTGTTAATAAAAGAAACAGAAATTTTGCGTTCTAAATTGCTTACGAATTGGCTCAGTTGTTTTGTAGTTCGTAAAGCACAAACATACATAAAGGTAAAAGGAAGGTAAATGCATCATGTTACGCATTTTTACCCGACTCGGCAAAGCAAAAGGAGGGTTATGATTTTAATCTTACCTCGTTATTTTTATAAGTTGTAAATCCTGGTGTGGGTTACGTGAATTGGATGGGGGTTCGAAACCTGGCAAGTACCAATGTGACTTTTTCCGAGTTATATGTTTTTTCTATGACTATTTAGACACCACTGACATACGCTGAAGAAAAACACGTGAGACTAATAATTACTAATTATAACTTTGAAATGGCCAACCACCCTAAATGTCCGTTACACTCAATGATGTATAAAACTATAGATACGTTGTCCGCGCTCTAAAATGACAACATGAAATGAAGGCAATTGACAACATCGCGCTTAGTTACGCACCAACCTGCCGCGCGACGCTACGTTTGTTTTTAATTTATATCGTTTGTGTAAACCTGTGCGAAACATAAAGAAAGCATGTCGTCGTGTGTGTTCAGACGATGTACAAATTATACTCCAAAAGTTAAAGACAAAAATGTGTCATTTCATGCGTAAGTTCACCAAACAACCTATTTTTATTTTATTTTTTTCGACGCCGGCGCCCGCCATCTTGTGGCGGCCGGCGCGGCCGGCGCATGAAGGTATAGTCACGTGCCGTCGGCATAACTGAAGATGTATATTCATCTCCCTCTAGCAAAGGCATTCCACTATACGATGTCATTTTCTTTCCCTTTCTTTACTCGTAGAAGTAGTTATCTAGTATTTTCGCCGTTTTTAAGCGCCGCGATGTTGGTTCATGACGTGTCTATATATAATACGTCATTGGTTACACTTGCATATTTTGAAGGTAGTTGCGAATTTGGGAATTCCGGATTTGGGGATTGAGAATATATAGAAGAGAGGAGGAAAAGGATTGGGGTACAATTTCATTTGTAACCTATCAAACAACGTGTGGGAGAAAGAAAGTGTGGGAGAGCCATGCTTCGGCACGAATGGGTCGGCTCGACCGGAGTGATACCACGGCCTCACAGAAAAACGGCGTGAAACAACCACAGCGTTGTGTTTCGTCGTGTGAGTAAGGGTAACCGGAGGCCCAGTACTTCCTCTCCCCCAATCAAAAACAAAAAGGTCGGCAACGCACTCCTGATTCCTCTGTTGTTGCGGCTGTCTATGGGCGGCGCTGATTGCTTACCATCAGGTAAACCGTCTGCTCGTTTGCCGACCTATTTCATAAAAAAAACATACTAACCGAATCAAGATGCTTAAAGACGAAAAGCATCTAGACGAACATGGTACCGCTATAGGTACTCAGATTCATATTTTTTTCTAAACCACAACTCTTGAGAACGCGGAAATATTTTTTTATCAGTTACAAACAATTTTATGTTGTAACAAAAAAAAACGTTTGGTAATCATCCGAATGATGATCCACGGTCCGCGGTGTAATCAAATGATTACGGAATTTTTTTGGTAATCGGTTTATTATATGAGAGGATCCATGGGATTGTCTTTACCTCGGTTAGGTTGGTCGCAAGCTTGATTTAGTAAGAATAAAGGTTACAAATGGAAAATCATCAAATCACTTCTCCCGCCTAAGGTGGGGCGGGAGGGAGTGTAAGACTCTTACTGACTAAAAACTCCCTCGGTCTATCTCCTTCGCTATGCCGTGCATTATTTTTTTTTTAAAAAAAAACCTTGCCCCAAATTAGGATTTTCTCCTGTGTCGTGGGTCGATTACAAACATAAAATTTCACATACACATGACACCCAGAACAATTTGTGGATCACACAAAGAGTTGTTTCGTGCGGGAATCGAACGCCCGCGACACGTTGCACGGCAGCCAGTTGCCCAGCCACCGCACCAACCGTGCAGTCGAATATTGCGCTTGCCCAGTAGCCCTGGATGAACATCAGCCCTTTTGGGGCCCCGTCTATGGTGGTCTATTGGCAAGTTTATAAAAGTTTACCATTCTCGGGTGTTAACGTATGAAAACATAAACTTATTCTGATATTGTGAGGTTGGCTCTGGTTTAGCAAAATGATCAATTCGGGGGATAATTTTATTAAGAGGCCATCCATAAATTACGTCACAGAAATTTCATAATATTATTTTCACATATTTTTGAGACCCCTCTCTCTTCGTGTAAAGAAAAATTGTTTTTGTTTTTTTTTTATATTTGTTTAATTTAAATTATCTCTACATAGTATAAAACAGTCACTTTCTCTGTCCGCTTATCCCTATGTATGTTTAAATCTTCAAAATTACGCAATGGATTTTGATGTGTTTTTTTTTGGATAATAGAGTGATTGGAGAGGATGGCTTATATGTATGATGACATCCACAAAATAGTGGGGAAATTTAGTATCCGAATTGCATTCGTGCGAAGCCGAGGGTCGCTAGTAAATAATAAAAGACTAAGCAAAAAAAAACTCACCACTAGTGCTATGATTATCGTGCTGTCTGTATTCATTCCTCTCTGGAGACGGCGCGAGGTCACTCCCAATTCCAGAGCTCCCTCCTGAAGACTCCAGCTTACGTCTAGCATTCACTCCCACAATATTCTGGTTCAAGCAACGCCGCGTGTCTATATTAGAGAGGTTTCCCTTCTGACGGTGCACCGTATCGTAGTCCCGAGGTGGAAGAAGTATCGGGCTTTTTCCTGCAAAATGTGAGTTGTAAGTGAGTTGGGTTGATAGAGTGAGTGTCATTAAAGTGAGTTTGGTTGAGTCGAAATGAGTGATGATTGTGGTTGAGGTTGAGTTATAATAAGTTTTGTTTGTAGACAAATATTAATCGTATATTATATTGAATGCACGTGGGCCGTAAATTTTGGTTGTCGAAGATTATCTTGATATCCGTAAGTTTCGGCCTTTGCAATATTGTAAAGCCAAAGAGGATTTTGTATAGCATTATTAATGAAGGCCCAGAAAAATATATTGGCACCATGTATTTTGTTTTTGTGTAGGGTGACTATGAATACTGTG
Organism: Spodoptera exigua; assembly: GCA_902829305.4. Lineage (NCBI taxonomy): Eukaryota > Metazoa > Arthropoda > Insecta > Lepidoptera > Noctuidae > Spodoptera > Spodoptera exigua. Next base: position 1,460,460 of record LR824623.2, read on the forward strand.
CTGTTTGCAAAGCTTTTAATTCATATAAATAATAATAATATATATGCATTTTACTACATAACAATTGGAAACTTCATAAATTTTATGCATTAAAAATAAAAGAAGCATAATTTGTTACTCCAATTAAATTGGAACTAATTAATTATCATTGTAATTAAGTAATTAGTCACATATAACTTAACGGCGACCGCCAATAAAGTACAAAATATTCTCATTTTGATTATTTTTTCGGTATAAGGAGAAAAATTTAAAAATTGATTCGAATTTTAGTTTCATTAATTAACGTTTCAATTGCCTCCTTGGTAAATGAAACATAATAGAAGAACAAAAGTTGCGCCAACGCCGGCGTTCACTTGGGGTTTTGGTGCCAAAACAGTGTGACACTTTTTGACTATTCATTTTTCTATTTTAGTTATTTAACACTTAGAACGCCATGTCCGACATTGCTGTCCGAAATGGTTACATTATTTTACTTAAGTATAGTGATTAGTCACAAATAATTTCAATGTAACTACTATCAATAAAAACTACTAAACAAAACATAAAAAGCTTTCAAACTACATACCCAAATACCGTTGCAAAACGCATAGAAGCATGTCTACCTACGAAAATAAAGGAATGAGACTGACCTAAACCCCGTTTACCTGTAGATAACTTTTGTTTCAATTCAGCAGCTAAGCTATCATATAGATTAGCCACACAACGTTCCTCGTTGCTCCCAGAATCCGATTCCCTGGAAACTTCACTTCCAAGAGACGAATCTGGGGGTTTCTTGGTCGACGGCAGCGCCCCTCTCATCTGCAATTTGCGCTCGATATCCGCAAATTTCTTCTGATTTTCTGGTCTTTCTATCAAGGCTTGGAGGTGGGTGTACAACATCTCGGCTGTGTGGTCTGAGTCGCATCTGTGGACAAGGGAAAAGCTTTTATTAGTTTTCATACTTAAAAAGTCTATTGAAATGTTTATGGCAGACCAGAACTGTTTAACGCAGACATGTATAATCATTCCTGCAATTACAGGCTCATATGGTTCCGCTAATTCATCATCATTCAGAGCCTATACCTAAGTGCCCACTGATGCCCAACGGCGTCTTCTCACACGGAGAAGGTTTGGCAATTTCAAATTGATAATTACTATTATAAGTCCAAATTTCCTCACTATGTTTTCCTTCACCGTATGTCAGTGGCGTCCAAATAATCATAGAAAATACATATAACTCGGAAAAATACATCAGTCTTGTCAAGTTTCGAACGGCCCTTCAGTAAAGTAAAAAGATAATCATTCCATTTTCTGTAATAAAACAGTATCTTTTATGATCTGCCTAACAAAGCAGAATCGTGTCAACAAAAACATCTATCTATTGCACATGCAATTCATTGTTTTCAATAAGATGTCCAATTCACATGCAAAATACTGAGATAAATATTACAATATACCCTTACAACACCAGCTATCATAACTCGTGTCTTACATCCACGATCGGTCATGACAAACTATGAGTTACCCAACACTAGTCACGCATGCGCATTCCGAGAGCACCCAAGTGACAGCGCGCCCAAATGTTCGCGAACTAATGTCAAAGTTGATTACAAGATGGCGGCCTCATCTGTCAACTTTGACGGATAGCACAATCGGTTTTAAAATAATAGGTCGTATTGGGAAAGGGTTGATTGATTCTGATGTGTGAAGTGTTTTGTTTGTTGTGTTGATTTTAGGATTTCAATTGCTAGTTGTTAAATTGAGCTTAAGGCTATTTTTGACTTCTCATAAGTTCAACTTCTCTTACAAAAATCTTTTAAAGAACAGTTGACGATACGTACTGTAGCTACTTCATAATATAATCAGGTAGGTCTTTTTATGACGGTCAGTGATCTTATGTGTATAAATAACTTTTACTTTTTTGGGACCAACCCAAAGGTCATCTTTTTTAAACCGGTATATGAAAATGCACATTATTAAGGTACTCAGGTGTATACATTCGTTCGCTTAAATAACCATTTAATTATAAAATAAAAACTGAATGGAACATTGATCTCAATCAATAAAATGACAAAGTGATATATGACCGATAGCACTTGTCTGAGGTTGTTAAACAACTAATCATTTTAAGGTACTTATGTAATATTTGAATACCTTGTTTAATACATAATATAGCTACAGGTGAAAATTGCATGTACCTAGTACAAACATGTAACATGGACCTGGTACCTGGTACAAATATGTATTTATAGCAATACGTATATTGCTTTATATAGGTATCTTCTACATAAGAGGATATTTAGGGACAAGCCCGCCACATCCGCTTAAAATCACTACAACTCCTGTTATCTAGGATCTGCAGTAGATACAATCATGCAAAAACAATGAAACACTGAAGTCGGGCGTGTCCGAGGAGGATAGGAGAGGATATAATTGACATCAGAGGATATGCCATAAAAGCCATAATTATCCAATTATTTTTTCGTTCTTGGTCGTAAAGCCGTGTCAGCCTCTTACTGACTAAAAACCGCTCCGTTCCTTCTTCTGCTCCGAACCGGACGCGGTACATCATTGCGCTGCATTCGCTATCCCGGTTCGAACCACTAAGCTTGGCAATCGATGGAGGTCGCAATATAAAAGAGGTTTCAGGTTTATCAAGAGAGTATTTGCCCGGTTAAAAACTCAATGGTTGCTTTTAATTTAAAATGTAGTCATTTATTTTGATCTTCCAAATTTTCAAATGTATTAGGTATATTTTCCCATTCATCACGCGACTTATTTCCACACAAAATATGATTTAAAATCCCTATAAAATACCTGTAATCTTACAAGACAGAAAAATTACACAAAAATAGTCTTTAGGGCTTAAGAACTAAAGTTCATCGATGTCACAGGTAATCTGATTAAGGTCGACCACCTCTACCGTAATCATACCAGTGCCCAACGGATGTGTCGTAAGTAAGGACCGCGTATAGGCGGCCCTACGATTACCATAAACTATAGAGCATTACCATAGAGTTATGTCATCTAAACTGGCTGGTTATACAACGTTATTTTTAACCTGTGAGAATGAGAACAGTTTGACAAATGCTGGCTAAAGGGTTCTTTTTTTAACTTATTAGGTTTTCGATTGATATTTTTTTAAGTCTGTTTTTTGGATGGTGATATCTTATTAAGTGTTATTTCAATTTGGTCTCGGTTTTGACCTGAATATGGTTTAATATTCTTATTTACCTTTTCATTACAATTTCCTTAGGACCTCGCATACAGAAATTGTTCTTTCAACCACTAGAACAACGAGATACAACATTCCATTCCAATATTACGACAGCCGAATTTAAATCGTAAGTACCATAAAGCATGGTATCAATTTGAATGTATAATTTGTATTATATTAGCTTCTGATTAATGTACGCCTTATACTGGTGGTCCGTGTGTTTAAGGCGAAGTACAGTCAACATAAAAATTATCTGCAGTTTCTTAATTAATTTCAATTAGGCGTCATTTGAACTTCAAGGAAATTCCTCATCATCATCATCATCAGCCTATAAGTGCCCACTGCTGAGCAAAGGCCTCTTCGCACACGTAGAAGGTTAGAGCATTAATCACCACGCTTGCTCAATGCGAGTTGGCGATTTCAAACTTATAATTATTAGAAATTATAAGTCCAGGTTTCCTTGCAATGTTTACCTTCACCGTATGTCAGTGGTGTCTAAATAATCATAAAAAGTACATATAACTCGGAAAAAGTCACATTGGTACTTGCCAGGTTTCGAACCCGGTGTGGGTTCTCAAGCATGAGATGGGGGCGCCTTCACCTCCGGGCCACCGTGCTGAGCAAGGAAAATATTAAAAGATAAAAAGAGTAGGTAAGTCTGTCAGTCAGTATGTAGTAAAGTTATTTTATTTGCTTGTTTATGGAGATGATCCTATGGAAGGAAGAAAGAAAAAAAAAGGTTACTCTTTCTCAATCAGTCATCTAAATTAAACTAGTTTTTTTAGTTAAATGAAGAGGTATGACAAAATGGACCGGCAACGCACTTTTAGGCAAATCCTTTGATAATTTTAATTTCATAGATCGGAAATCGAGAAGACGGATTACCTGATGGTAAGCAATCAGCTCCGGCCATGGACAACCGCAACAACAGAGGAGTAACGATTGCGTTGCCGACCTTTTAGGGATTAGGGACTTGGAGATTTAGGTAATGGGGGATGGGAAGGATTAGGCCTCCGGTAACCTCACTCACCGGCAAAACACAACGCTGTGGTTGTTTCACTACGGTTTTCTGTAAGGCCATCTACGGTCGTGCCGGCCGAAGCAAGGCTCAATTTACCATTTAAAATATTTTTGCTGTTGACTGTACCAAAAACTGATTGAACCTGTTACTAATAGTAGGTGGGCCTACTACTTGTGTGTCTTGTTGGTTGCCTCATCACTCATTTCGATAAGACTAACTTTGTGTAAAGGGAATGAATACAAGGCCGTTAAGGGTTGAAAACAGACGTGGTTAAAAGCTCACGGGTTTTCGTAAAAACTGTCAAGTACAATAACATGGAAACTACTAAAGAGATTTTAATGAAACTTAGTACCGAGAGACGATCTCCGGCCACCATAAGCGCGAGTAAGGGTAGGTTGCTGCCCGACCAGAACCAGACCCGAGCGTAAGGAGCGCAGCGTTGCGCGCGCGCCTCAAAGAGCCAATCGACCACCACTGACGGGGCCCCATAGAGCTGATGTTCAGCCGGGGTTGCGGGGTAAGTGCAATGAGGGACCGCGATTTCGGCCCAGAGCAGGAGAAGGAACAGGGGGGTTTTTAGTCAGTAAGAGTCTGATACTCCCTCCTGCCCTTCTCGCTTCTGCCAGTGGGTTCACCCGCCTTACTCAGATAAAAAGTAACTACCGTGTAATTTCAGACTATAATCTATCTCTGTGCAAGTTTTCATCGACATCCATTTAGCAGTTCTTACATAAAAGAGCAACAGACATCCATCCATCTATACTATACTTTAAAACTTTCGTGTTTGTATATAGTAATATCTACATTTTATACGTTTTAAAGTCGAGAACAGTATTAATTAACAAAGCATTGTAGAATATCATTCGATGACAGGTCATTAGTGCTGTATTTGGTATAACAACGTCATTAAAATACTTGATAATTATTTTGAGTTCACAATAAGGACATTTAAAGGTCAAATTCCTTTGACGCCTCATCTGCCGTGTTATTTTAGAAAATATGAAGTATTTACAAGATGTAAGCGTTGTAGTTAGCAATTAAAGAGAAAATTTATAGCATGCTACTTCATTGGAGATTATCATGGATGTGTATCACACCGAAGTGTGTTGCTAGCCTGGGTGGTAGATGCAAGCACAAAAATGTATCGAGTCCGGCCTGGAAAAGGGAAAGAAACGGGAAGTTTTTTTATGAAAATAACATGGCCTACACTTAGATTTTCTCCTGTGTGGTGGGTGCGGTTACAAACATACAATTTCACATACACATCACACGGGAATCGAACCCACGACACGTTGCACGGCAGCCAGTAGCCCAGCCACCGCACCAATGTAATCATCATGTTTAGTCACTAAGAGTCTGACACTCCCTCTAACCCAATAAGGAGTGGAAGAAAAACTGTCTTAGTGTGTATAAAATTCCATCGTGCTATGGGTTTTGCAACGAAGGCTTGTGTGTTTTTTACTTGATAATGTTTATGATGTACATACCTAAACATTCATAAAAGTAATTGGTATCTCAATTTTCAATAGCTTTTTAACCGTTGATGTTGTGTTTATTTTGATATGTATAATATCTAAAACCGAAATAATATTCTGCAGAAATTGTTAATATGAAAATTGTAAGTTGAATGTTGAACTTGTAAATATCAAAATTGATAGCAAACTGTTAAAGCGTTGTACTAAAAATAAAGATGTATAAAAAACAAACTACAAACCAAGATATCCATGCAAATATTCCTTCGCAGTCAATTTAACACAATAATATCTCAACCACAGAAATAGAAAAATACTTAATATTATTAATAATAATCTCCAACATCAGTATATAACCTCATCAATATAATAGATACTAGATTAATTAGAAATTACAAAATCAACGCTAATCCCACCAAATTAACAAGCTTAGAATACAGTTCGGTGTGACAGGCGCTCGTCATCACATGCGCATGGGCAACAAAAACGAACACAATGTTACACGATTCGATACGAATTGCGATCGAAGCCGCGACGCTCGAAACTCGCTCAGTGAAGGAATGTTGACATTTTAATGTCAAGGTAGTCACTTGTCTGATGTTACTTTGAACATTTTACTAAACTTTACTTACGTTTGTAAAACAATATATTTTCTTATTTTTAAATTGTATTGCTATAAAGTTCTGTTAAAGTTATTAGTCTGTATTAAGTTTGTATTTTTGCTGTAGATTGTTTTAATTTTAATTTTTTATTTAACTTATCGAACAATGTTTGTATATTTTGCATGCCCAATGGTAATATATGGCTGTGCTTGTTAAAAAATTTGTCATCTTGATTGTTACCCATATTTGCGAAATAAATATATCTTTATCTTTATCTTTATGTTTTTAATAAAACGCCAACTTCTTGCTGTGCATGTGGATAGTTTTCAAATTCTCAATAGAACATGGATGTCTTTTAATTTCTGGAAACAAAAGGTCGCGCCCATCGCGACGTACATCTTCTGTGAGCATCTCTCGTGCGGTTTCATCCGCTGCATTGCTCCTACAGATCTTCGATAAATGAACTAACAAACCAAATATAATTGTTCAATTTGAACCAGTAGTTCCGGAGATTAGCGAGTTCAAACAAACAAACAAACTCTTCAGCTTTATAATATTAGTATAGAAGTATAGATATACCCTAAGTACATATATCTATACTTCTATACATAATAACAAGAACCAAACCAAGAACCGCTGATATTCGCTCTTGTATTTTAATTAGGGGGGGAGACGTCAATGATTTTCAAGAAGACTTCTTAGATTCCTCTCGTTCTGCAGCAATTCCTGCGACTTGACCATTGTGGCCCGAATAACTTTATTTTTTGACAGCTGACAGATTACCTGATGGTAGGCAATCGGCGTCACCCATGAACACTCGCAATACCAAAGAGTTACACGTTGCTTTGCCTGCCTTTTGGGGACTAGGGTTTCGGATATATAAGGATTGGGGAGGGATAGGGCAAGGGGACGGTGAAGCACAACGCTGTGGTGGTTTCACGTCAGTTTTCTGTGAGGCCGTGGTATCACTCCGGTCGAACGGACCCAGGCTCTTCCACACTGAAATAGTTATTTACCTCAACAATAGTTGAATCAATTCTTACGACACCGACCTTTATCGACAGAGGCAATTTATCTGTTTATTTTGCTTATTCACCACAAGAATTTCAATTGTGTAATCTTGATTCAATGAACAACGTTTGCCATGCATAGCCGAATGATCTCAGAAACTGCATTCACAATTATTTGAAATATTTTCATAGATATAATAATGAAAACCTACCTACTACAATCACTTTTAACACCCGATTCGATAAACCAAGGTGGAATTGTAATAACTAATTATATTTTTTCAGAATTTTATACAAGACTGATATGTATAAAATTTCCTCTTCAATCACGCTATGTGTTAAAAAACCGTATCGAAATCCATAGCACAAATAACAGGAAAAGGTGACAGATAAAGCGAGTATGTAGTGATATAGACTGGTGACGTCATCACAATTTTTAGGCAAATAGCATTCTTATTTCGTTAAAATTAAATGCATAAAATTATGCATAAAAATCTAAATACATAAAATTGGTTGTTAATCATTGAATGTTTTATGATTACTTACCTATTTGTCTTAAGTATAAATTTTTGTCTAAGGATAATAATACCTAATAGCATGCATATAGAAAAAAGATTCGTTTGAATAACCGAGTAACTATTTGTGCAATGTTTGGCTGCAGGAAAATTGAAGTTGGCAATTCAGATGATGTGATTCTGAGTATTTACTGTTTACTTGCATAGGTACAAGTAGATGCGATTGCTCAAATTTACTCGGAATATTGTGAGAGGAGTGTTTTAAGATATTTTTTCATGTGATAGGACAGCAAATGAACATACTGATTACGTTGTGGTAAGGGATCGGCGTAGACCATGGAAATTCGGTTAACCAAAAGAGTTACGAGTGCTTTTTAGGCCTTTTGGGATTAGGGTTTTGGGAGTTTTAGGGTTGGAGGTGGGGCTAAAAAAATCATAGCGTTGTGTTTCGCATGTAACTGAGTTTACAGAAGCCACAAACGATCCCCTGCCCCCATCCCCCGTTAATTCCTCCGAAACCCTAATCCCCAAAAGGTAGGCAACGCACTTGTAATTTGTTTGGTGTTGCGCATGTCCATGGGCGGCGCCAATCGATTACCAACAGGTAATCCGTATGCTCGTTTGCTGACCAAAGACTTAATAAAAAAAAACAATCAAATAGAGAACATTATTTTTTTGAAATTCCGCCAAAAAGAAGAAAAATAAATTTAAGCTTCCCATTCACGCCTAAAGCTCATCCATAGCACACGATGTCTATACATATATAGGCAGGCAGATACTATTCACATATTTGAAGGCTGTATATCATTCTGTAGGCGATACTCAACAGCCTGTCACAATAGACACCTCCAAGGAGTCCAAGGTCGGTTAGGCTGTGCAGTTAACACTTCTTGTACTTCATTACTACGAAGTTAGTTTTAAGATAAGCTCCCTAAATCTAATGTTGCTAAAAGGTGGTGTGGTTTAGTTCCGAGGCTTAAACAATGAATAACTGTGTAGGTATTTATAGGTAGGTTTCTGTATACCTTTATGTAGAACCCAGTCGAGTTATGATTGCATGTAGTATTAGGTAAATTCTTAATAATATGTCGTAGTTATAAGGTACAATGGGGTTGATGTATCCATGTGGATAAAAACCCCGTATACTCATTTTAGAAATAAAAAAAAAGATGAGCCCCCAAAGAGGTTTGGGCACCAACAGAAAAAAATAATGGTTCAAGATTGATTTGTTTTCTTTTTGTTGGATACTTGAACGGTTGGCACTCATGTTTCGGTTCTGGGAGTGATATGTAGATATGATATTGTATATTTGCCGTACTCACAATACATAATATTTTTTTTTTCATGTGTCAATCTTACTAAGTATTTTATTTATTAAACTTTATGCACAACATGTACATAGGCGGATTTGGTGCCTTAGGCATTATTTACCAGTCGAGCCTTGGGTGATGCAGAGGTGATTCAATGGTTGGTGCAAAAATCAATTTCTAAGAAGATAATTTATTCTTTAAGGTATTGTAATAGCCAGAAATGTGCATAGTTATCATTTATTTTCGCTTCGACGAAGTGGAGGGTGATTGATATAGGGTTTTAAAAACCGTGATTTTGACTACGAAAAGAATCTCTATTACTTTAGCGAGCTGAGAATTAATAAGACTTTGTGATTATTCAACCAATATATTCATCAAAACGCAATCACACCTACTCTATAACTAATTAAATACATTTTAGCATTATAATCTAGAAATTTGATGCCAATTAAAAATACTAGTATTCTAATGTGTCAAAGGTCAAATTATAATGGTTGATGATGTTGTAATTATCTATTATCCTGTTCTAAGTGACCTCAGACGGCATCTGACTCATTTGAGATAACATTCTCATATGAATGTCAAGGTAAAGAGGATTTGTTAGTAAAAGGTGAATAATTCGGATCTATTTTATGAAAAAGAGAACTTGAAAAAAACCTCGGCCAATCTTAATGAGGCATACCAAATCTGCAATATAAACGACCAATCATGACAAGGTGAGCCAAAATGCTTTATCTCTCTGTCCAATCAGAACGAAGCTAGCTGAATATATAAGTGCATTTGTACTCATTGTACTATTTACAATCAAATACTTTAAGTGTGCCATGCTTCGGCACGAATGGGTCGGCTTGACTGGAGTGATACCACGGCCTCACAGAAAACCCGCGTGAAACAACCACAGCTTTGTGTTTCGCCATGTAAGTGAGGTTACCGGAGGCCCAGTCCTTCCCCTCCCCCAGCCCTTCTTCAATCCCTAAATCTCTAAATTCCTATTCCCTAAACGGTCGGCAACGCACTCGTAACTCTTCCGTTGCAATGCTATGGGTGGCGCCGATTGCTTACCATCAGGTAATCCGTCAGCTCGTTTGCCGACCTATTATATAAAAAAAATACAGTAAAGGATACAGAGAGGAGAGGACATAATTACTTTCGAAACTAGTTTTATATGGTTTAAAAGACAAACGAGCAGACGGATCACCTGATGGTAAGCAATCAGTGCCGCCCATAGACACCTGCAACACCAGAGGAGTCACAGGTGCGTTGCTCGCCTTTTAAGAAGGAGTACGCGCGTTTTTTGATGGTTTGAAGGCCGTATCGGTTCGGAAATTAGCCAGCGAGAGATTATTAAGAAAGTTTTGATGTGCGAGGCAGAAAGTTTCGCGAAAATCGCACAGTTGTTGACTGCTAACCATTTATATGATTTGAATGAAAATATTTAAATACTAGCTACTCTCACGCGGTTTCACCGCGAGGTAGCGTGATGTTTTATAGCCTATAGAACTCAGGAGCATTTTAGCTATCTAAAAGTGAAGTCTAAAAGAATTTTGGCAATCGGACTAGCGGTTCCAAAGATTACCCTCTACATTGAAACTTACAAATTTTACCTCTTTAATATTAGTATATAGTATTTGAAAATATTAATAATAAAGAAAAGTGCGTGACTTTAGTTTGATTAACGTTATTTGTAATAATTCGGAGATCAACTAGCATTTTTTGCCAAGTGATCGCTTAAGTAAAATATAAACTACTTACAGTTTTCTACGTTTGTAAACATATTGATGTAAAATCGGGAGTTTTTTAACATGTAGAGTGATCAAATACTAATTAGTGTATATTTTTTATAAGCTTTTAAAAATATCCTCCAATATTACACATATATTATTATGTATTTGAGTGTTTTCATGTTGCTCTATAGTTAGGTAACATATAAGGTATTATAGTTTATTGCTTACTTCCGCTAAACAAATATTTGTCCATCTTGTAATTTGATGATATCATAATGACCTTACAGAGACCGATCACAAGTTTTATAATCTGTGATATAATTTGACATAATTCTGCACTGTCATCGCTACTAACGATGCAAGTAATAATCGAGTGTCACATCAAATCGATTTTCTTATAACATCGATACAAGGCAGAAAGCAACAGTACCTTTTCAATAAAAAAAACTCATCCGCCATTTTAATTTTCTCTTCACGCAGCATTAACAATTTCGTCTTTTTATAACACCCAAACGTGTTCCATTGTTGGCGCCAAAACTTATTTGAATCGAAGAAATATAAGTGAAAGTATTTTTTTATTGAAGTCAGCCATTTTAGAACAGCTGTCAAAAATTGTGAGCTGTCAAATGCGTGAATTACTCGCGCCGCATGACTATTGACGCGGTGAAAGGGTAAAACCAAATGTTTTTGTGAAGACGGCGATCGATGGATGTGTTTTCGATGTATTTATTCGAATTATGTGTGTCTATGTCTTTGTCAGAGGTCGCCCTATTCACCTTTGCGCTAGAAATGCTATTATTTCTATTCATTAGAAAGTTTTTGCCATCCTTGATTTTTAAATGAAATTTTGTGCGGTTTTGCCACACCTTAGTGTGTCCCTAATGAATATATTAATTCGCTATTGAAAACAAGTATTTAAACAGAAAATTTAATATAACTATTTAATCTTAAAACCTAAAGCCATAATTTAAACATAAACATCCAGATTTACGCGCCTAAACAAAAATGACAGTTATTGTTTTTAATTTTTGCATCCACCTTCCGTGGCAATGAAAACTTTCTGTGCAGCCAATTACATTTTACGACCATAAGCAAAGAGGATGCGTAAATAAACTAACCTCCTTTCTTAATCTGAGTAAAAACAAACTTGGGATTAAAACGGGATAATAAAATTGCCGTAATGGAAGTGTGGGATGCACAAGTTTAATGATTTTCATTTATATTCTAATCAAAACCGCTTATATTATGGAGCAGCTTCTAACGCGAGCTCGTTAGGGTCGGAAACCGGTAGGGTCTAGTTAGGGCTAGGAACTATAAAAATATCTGTGTATGCTTCTAACAAAGTGGGGTTACTAACACCATTTATAAGTCAAGGCTCAGCGAAAACTGATTTTGTTTAATTCGGATTTGTTGCATTTTGCAGTTGACGATTGTAGGAGAATAAACAACGATTATTATTTTTAATAAATGATTAAAAAGTAAGTTTGTGGTTGCAAATATTTAACCGCATCAAAATCCGTTCAACCAATCGCGAGATAATCGCTGACAAACTACTTACATTAAAAACAAAACTGAGAACCGTTCTTATTTTGAAATTTGTAAAAAAGATACAAAGGACAGCCCTACACTAGATTCTTTTTGCTACCGGTTTAAAACCTTTTTGCTGCTAGAGCAGGCTTTTAATGCACAATCTAAGCTCAGACTGTTTATAATATTCTCGTAAACATATGTAGATAACTAATGCTTTGATTCGATCTAAAAATACTCTTCGTACAGGATATTATCAATTATTTTTAAATACGGAATTCCTTTTATGGTTGCACAGCGATATAGGATCGTTTGGATAATATGTAGTTAAGTTTAATTAAATAATATTAAATCTATAATACGCATGAGTGTGTTTGATTTTCATTGATAAACAGTAATATAACTTAAGAATTTTCATGATCTTTATAAGAATGGTCATTTTACGTATATCATACAAGGTTCCAATCAAAAATAATGGCAAATTAAGCAATCATGCATTCACAAATTATATGAATATTATAAAGTCACTAGAAAAAAAACATTTGGCGTCACTTATTATTTGTCTGTCTGTCTGTAAAAATACTTTTCACTATATATTTTGGGGATTTATATTCATTTTCCATTGGTTTCATTTACATAAATAATTGACTTTGAACTCTTATTAGTAACACTTAAAGTTAAATTACCCTTGCAAACTTCTTTCTAGTCAAACTTGAATATCCATAAACTACAAAAGTAGGTCTCGTAACGAATTCTCCGCGAGCTCCGCTAGATGTCGCTTTGACCTCTAGATGCGCAGGCACACAAACGTGATATGTCAGCCGTTACCACATTAAAATGGAAATCTTTAAAGTGGTGGATTTGTGCGTGCAATTTAAATGTGATTTTAAAGGATTTTATTTTTAAAATGTTGCTTTTCTTAGGCAATTATTCTAGTAACACTCGGATAGCAAAACTTCTCATTAGCAGGAATACGTCGACCTTCTTTTGTGAGGGGAATATCATCAAATGACTTCTCCCGCCTAGGGAGGGGCGAGAGGGAGTGTCAGAATCTTACTAACTAGAAACCCCTTGTTCCTTCTCCTGCCCTAGGCCAAGGCAGCGGTTCCTTATTGCGCTGGCCCTGCTCTCGACTTTGGTTTTAGGATTTTGATTTCTTCCAACCGTCTCCGCCAATCAGGAAGTCATTGGGTTGTAACTATATCCATGTATATTTATGCTATATACTATCTTGTAGCAAAAAGATGATGAAGTAAATTAATTATGGGATTCAAAATACACATTCCACCTTACCCACGCATATTTTTTTAAATAGTTTAGTGTTAAATTGGGGTTAGGTGTTAGTAATGTTTTAGAGTATTAAAAGACGTTGTATTTATTATACTTTACAAAACTTTTAACTACAATCATGATTGAATAAATGAGTACAATATTGAAGTAATAATAAAGAAACACTCTACCCATTCCCAAAATCTCTCCAACTATAATATACCGAACAGATTTCTATTAAAACATTTAATAACATCAACAACAATCATAATTAATATTTTCCTGGGAACCTTTTGAGATATTGTTGTAATGTTGGCAACATAAATAATGGCCGTTCGGTTGGCGGGATTGCGCATAGATGGCGGGAATTGCGACAGCAAATGTCAGATGTCAAATGAAGATGGCACCCTTTGTGTTAGGTATTGTTGTGAAGTAAATGTTTATTTAATGTTTCGACTTTGCTTTGTATTTTATTAAGCTGTTAATGTGTTTTTAATTTTTATATGTGGTTTTACGAATAATGTGTAAGAATGTAAAAGGTATTAACTAGACATACAGTGAAAGTAAACGTAGTGACAAACCAAGACTTATAATTTCTTATTATAAGTTTGAAATCGCCAACCCGCATTGAGCAAGCTTCCTCGTGTTAGAAGAGGCCTCTGCTCAAAAAAATAAGAAAAAAGAAAGTTTACGTGTCTTTACAGTAAGGGGATATAGATTCCCCTGCTTGCACTTAACATTTATGAATCCGTATAAATACCACTTTGAAAGACTCGAACTAATAGACCTAACATGATAAGAAAAAAGGTTAACGTCTAAAAGTGATGTAAAAATAAATTGAATTCTGTTCTGCAACTGATATGGTTGCATTAATTAGCTGATAACTTGCTTTGTATTGAAGAAACAATGGAACGATATATATAGGTACACTCGAATAGACAATACACACATACACACATACAAACAGGAAAGGCAAATATTGTTTTTATAATAACTATCGTGAGACATACTAAATTAACTAAAATTCGCGGGTTACTCACGTGTAAATGTTGCGGCGTCCGCGCACGCTGCTCATGAGGAAGAACCCCGCTGTGGTTCGAAACTAGTAGAGCTTTTCTCAACATTTACACGTGAGTAACCCGCGAATTTTAGTTAAGACAAATATTTTCGCACAGATCGCATCGAATCATCCGTGATTCATTGATATGTGCAAATGTGACTTTTTTCGGAGGTATACACCCCAATCCCTAAATCTCCGAAACCCCTATCCAAAAAAGCTGGCAAGGCACTCGTAACTGTCTATTATTGCGGATGTATGGGCGGCACCGATTGCTTACCATCAGGTAATCCGTCAGCTCAGTTTGACTTCCTATTTTGACATGGTAGTGAATAAAAACCTGGTAAGGAAACAAGAACTAATAAATTTGAAATCGCTTTCAGTAAGCATGATGAATAATGCTCAAACCTTCTCCATGTAAGAAGCGGCTTTTGCTTTGCAGTGAGCAGTTACAGGCTGATGATGCGAACGTAAAATTTTATTTGTGAATTGAAGCTGGCAACGCACTCGTAACTGTCCATTTTTGCGGATGTATGTGCGGCACCGATTGCTTACCATCAGGTAATCGGCCACCTCAGTTTTACGTCCTATCACATAAAACATATACTTTCTACTTAAGATTATTTTGACACTACTGACATGGTAGTGAATGAAAACTTGGTGAGGAAACAAGGGCTAATAAATTTGGAATCGCTTTAAGTAAGCGTGATGAGTAATGCTCAAACCCTATCCATTTAAGAAGATGCTTTTGTATAGGCTGATTATGTACACTAAAACGACAGCTAAATTAGACATCCTTTTATAAATAGGAGTGTACAATAAAACCTACATACTAAACATTTTAGAGAGGATTTGCTCAGTGGTTATAAAACCAGTTAGGCTGGAACATCGTGAGGTCTTGACATTATAATATGACCTTACAACATGCTAAATGTCATACGTTTCCTAGATCATTTGTAAGTGAAGATGAGACTTTTGTTTAACAAAAATTATATTGGTGTAGTGTTTAGGACTTGTTACAATATATTACAATGTCTGGATAGTCAGGTGTGTAATTTTCAACATAGAATTGTATTTGTATGAGCTGTGTGTTGTATAGGTTTATCGGAAAATTGTACAAAGGTAGTGTAAAACGCCCTTAGTGCATTACACATCCAAAAACGGGTCATAAACAATGAGTAATTATACTTATTATAAGTCTCACGCTGCATGTGTCGGAAATCTGGATTTAGGAAAAGAAAAATGACATTCGAGTTTTTGTTAACTTATTTTGAAGCCAAAATCGAATGCTTAGGGTGCCAAGTTGGGGAAGGCACCAAAACGCACCCATGCCTATAAAAGATGCGAAAAGCGTAAAAGAAGATCTCTTGAAATAAACTAACTTTCGCCGATGACGTAGTTGTTCTAGTATGCTAGGATGCTCAATAGGTTGAACCCATTGATTGTCGAAGTGCTCCAAGACAACAATAGAAAATACATTGTCTCTCGCGTGGATTCACATCTAAATTACATTTCTGGACATAACTGTCCCACCACGAAACACAATATTTAAAAACATAGCAACATAGGTCTAAGTCTGGGTTCTAGTCACCGTAAATTGGACATACCTGTAAGCGTGAACATGCACGGGACAGCCAGTCAGAGGGTTGTAGAGCAGCAAGACACAGGCCACAACATCAGCCTGCACCACTGCGCTGGTGATGCTGCCATGAGGGATGAAATGCTTGATAGTCTGCTGTTTGCCTTTAGCTGTCACATTCTGAATTATCTTCAGTCCTTTATGGGATACCTGTGGAAGAGGATTGAAATATTATTGTGGTTATTAAGTTTTCTTTTTGTTTATAAAAACGTTGCTCCAATTTAGGTTTTTTTCCTGTGTCGTGTGTGCGTTTGCACATATGTCACATACACATCATAACCTGACTCGAAACTACAATTTGTGGATCACACTAAGAATTGTTCCGTGTATGAATCGAACCCGCAGCACGTTAGTCAGTTATCGAGCCACTGCGTCAACTGTTGTTTAGTTACTTTTTTATATTATAAAACCGGCGGCACGTTGCATGGCAGCCAGTTGTCCAGCCACCGCGTCAACTGTTGTATAGTTACTTTCTTATATTGATGATTTGTATGATTGAGTCATTGAATTGGTAATTCTGAACGTACCAAAATTTGTAGTGCTTTACGAAGCAGATAAAATTTGTCCTGGTAGTGACAAGGTTAACTGTAGATCCTTGCAAAACTGCTATGATGATGATGATGAGGAATTTTCACCTAGCAAGCAAACCCGAGCGAGGTTGCGAGCCCATCGGAGAAGTAACAGTTGAAGAGGAAGTCATTACAAAAATTGAGTGCTTGACGCTAGCGCTAATCAGGTTTATTCCGCCTCTACTAGCTAAAAGAACCTACAATACCTACGAAGAACTGACTGATGGACGAAATGTCTAAAATTTTAAAGCTTCAATATTCAACTTAGGTTTAGGATCTTCTGAATAATGTGTAGACAATTATGAACTATGGTTCCAAAACAACTTCGATTTTATTTGTTTCAGATAATAAACAATATATCTATTTAATCATCTCAAGAGAATTCAAACTGCCTTCATAACTATTATCTTCCAATCAGCATCGGCATCGGAACGAAGAGATCTTACATAGTTTACGTAACGTCAAGAACAACGCAATCAATTAGAACGAATGCCTCCACTTTCCCCAATATCACTTACAGTTTACCAATGAAAAAGATGGATACGAATTCCATTCATTCAAAATTGACATTTGATTGTATTTCATTTGAAACTAGAATCCTATGCTGACTTTTTTGGTGGCAAGAAAATTGACAGTATTTTTTAACATCAGGATCTACTTTAATTTCGAGTCTGTTCACTTCATAAGAGAGTATGATTGTCTAGCTATTAAAAACAAATGAAAGTCAAAAAAGAATTTGCTTAAGCTTTTTTTTACAAACAAAAAATTTCTTAATAAAAATGATGCTCTCATATGAGGGGTGAGAGGAGGAATTTTAATTTATAGAATCAGGCGTTACTTTGCGGAAATCCATGACATTAAATGTTAGGGAAAATATTTAGTTTTAATTCCGCGACAAAAATCCAGGCTTGTTGCAGGATGCAATCCCACTCCTATGCAATCATGCATATGCACATGCAGCAAGGGTCCCACCCTTGGTTCGCAGCCGAGCGCTCGTCGAGTCAACATCTCCTGAGGATGCCCTGTGGAGGGGCGAAACACGTGTCGAGTATAGGTTTGATTGCGTGGCATGTTTTTCCGTTTTGTGTATGTGTGCATATGCATGTGGGCGGGAGGGTGGGACCCTTGCTGCATGTGCATATGCATGATTGCATAGGAGTGGGATTGCATCCTGCAACAAGCCTGGATTTTTGTCGCGGAATTAAAACTAAATATTTTCCCTAACATTTAGGAGGAATTTTATAATTTACCCTCTTCAAAAATTTAATAATTAAATATATACTATTCTCGTATGCACTCGTATTTCAATTCAATGTAATGTAAATACATTAACAGTTGTATTAATACAAAAAGTTATTTTAATTAAAAATAATTTAGTATTGAATGTTAATCGTTTTCCCGTGCATGTTGTGTTAGCCAGTAAGTAGTTATTGCACTTACAAATTTATTTTTTATATTTTTGTATCTAATAAATGTTCCAGTGTACATAACTGTTGGTTAGGATAATAAATAAATAAATAAAGACACGTAGTAATCAAGAGTTGGAAGACAAGTACTGCTCAACAAAGGCCTCCCGTAAATCCCTAAATCTTACAAGTGTAAATTGTATCTATTTTTAAGAAGGGAAGCTCATCGTATGTATTCTCCTACCATTAATGAGACAGGGAGGAATGTAAGATTCTTACTAATAAAAAAAATATCCCAGTTCCAACTCCACAGGTCCAGGTCGCGGAATTACATAGCACTCAAGTGTGGGAGAGCCAAGCTTCGGCACGAATAGGTCGGCTCGACCGGAGTGATACCACGGCCTCACATAATACCGGTGTGAAACAACCCAGCGTTGTGTTTCACCGTGTGAGTGAGGTTACCGGAGGCCCAATCCCTCCCCTTCCCCTATCCCTTCCCGTTCCTTTTATCCGCAACCCCTATCCCCAAAAGGCCGGCAACGCACTCGTAACTCATTTGGTGTTGCGAGTGTCCATGGGCGGCGCCGATTGCTTACCATCAGGTAATCAGTCTGTTCGTTTGCCGACTTATACCATAAAAAAAAACTCAACCTAGTTGCGGACATTGTATGCATTACACAAACTTTATAATGACCACTCCTTTCCACTGTTATTTACCTAATAACTTTATAAAAACTTCGACCGTGCGAAAAAACTCAAAAAAGGTACGCGAAAAATATGATAAAGATAATAATAATATCCGTAGATATGTATATGCAGCCGCGCCCTCTACAATAAAACTTATGACTTTCCTTAAGCAACAAACACACCCAAATATGACGAAATTATTAAATATTCGTGAGAATTTACTATCTCGTGTGAACTTAATGGATGCAAGCAAGTACTGGTATATCTCCATATTATTAATTAGGTCTGAGAATCGAATACTGGCTATTTTTCATACCACTAGGTGATAATATGTTTTTTAAAAAAAACGTTGCCCCACATTAGGATTTTCTCCTGTGTCGTGGGTGCGTTTACAAACATACTATTTCACACACACGTTACACCCAGACCCGGAACAACAATCTGTGGATCACACAAAGAGTTGTTCCGTGCGATAATCGAATCCGCGACACGTTACGCGGCAGCCAGTTGCCCAGCCACCGCGCCAACCGTGCAGTCAATTGATATGGAAAAACAACGTTTGCTGGGTCAGCTAGTATTTTTATATTACTATAGCTGTCCCATGTTTTTGGTCACTGCTCCGCTCCCGTGGGATATAGCATGATGATATATAAAGTTTATCCTTCCTCGGTAAATGAGCTATCTAAAATGGAAAGAATTTTCAAAACGGATCAGGGGACTTCAGTGTGGGAAAGAGACAGAGCTAGACAACTTGTATAGCTCTTTCTCTTTCCCACACTGAAGTAAGATTAAAACAGTCTTAATTTGAATGTCATGGTTACAACCCAGTAATACCTGAAATTAGCGCATTCAAACAAACTCTTCAGCATTATAATATCAATATAGATAAACATTTTACCAACCTGAAGTGTTACTTTAAAAGGCTCTAAGTCCCTCGCTCGGTCCTCTAGTATCCTTATAGCAGGGAGTGCGAACTCCTCCCCTCTGAGGCCGCGTGACTCCTGCGCACCAAGGAACCACACATAGTAGGATGCCTTCTTAATGTCTTTTTTCAACCGTAGCGCCATCTTGTGAGGATTTTATGTCATTGTTGGTACACTGTAACAAAGATAAAAAAGGCAATTTAATAAAAAGTCCAAAATAACCTATTTTTTGTAAAGAAGTATTTTCAACAAATTGTTAGTCAATTATTTTTAAGTCCAGAAATCTGGAACGTTGTTAGTTGTTTAAGTGTGGGAGAGCCATGCTTCGGCACGAATGGGTCGGCTCGACCGGAGTAATACCACGGCCTCAAAGAAAACCGGCGTGAAACAACCACAACGTTGTTTTTCGCCGCGTGAGTGAGGTTACCGGAGGCCCAATCCTTCCCCTACCCCAATCCCTTCCCAATCCTTTCCCAATCCCTGAATCCCCAAAATCCCAACCCCTAAAAGGTCGGCAACGCACTCGTAACTCCTTCTTTGTTGCGGGTGTCCATGGGCGACGCTGATTGCTTACCATCAGGTAATCCGTCTGCTCGTTTGCCGTCCTAACACATAAAAAAAGTCGCGCTTTTCTCTTTTAAAATTAAATACCAAAGTCAAATTTATTACATCTTAAAGTGCAGATTCCTAAGTGTTATTCATTTTAACTTCTTCCTCTGACTTTTGAACGCATTGCATAAGACAGTAATAAATAAAACGATTTGGCAATAAAAAAAACTATTAAAAAACAAAATAAATGTTTTTCTCAAGTACAATTTTGCACAAACAGACAACGGAACTTTTAGAGTACGTAATAATTCTAAATCAAGAGTTGACACGCTCAGAATTGTAATAAGAAGACGCATTCCATTGTATGGATTCCTTGTTTAGGTTGAATTTCAATCAGAAATGTATTATCAACTTGGATATAATATGTACCATAATAAAAAAACATTTTCCCATCAAAATATTGCACCCATCAACACACATTAAGCTTACAATTTTTATAAAACCATTTTCGGCAGGAATGGGAGGAATCGTACTGAGTGATAACAGTGTCACATAAAACCGGCGTGACACGTACGTATGTACACGCTTGCGTTGTAATTCACCATGTGGGTTAGAGCTTATGCCGTCCAATCTCCAATCCCTAAAACCCACAATCCTCAATACCTAACCCCAAAAAGGCCGCAAATACACGTCACGTCACCCCTTTTGTTGTTTTACGAGGAGCTGGTTGTTTTACACCCAATCCCTTAAAAACCGCAGCCGAATATCTATACTTTTATAGAACATTACCGCCATCTTACATAACAAAAACATAATAATATAAATTTAAACAAAAATCATATTAAAATTCCATACAGGTTTCGTTTTGAACGAGATAGACCTGTTTAGATAGTGCGCCATACGTTTTGCCATTCCATCCAAGTGCACTATTAGTATTCTGTAATCGAATAAAATGTTAGACAGTCCAATGATTCCATTGATAATTTATAAGATAACTGCATACATAAGCTGTGTGTTTATGGTAGAATACAGAGTCAAGATTTTTTTATTCAGATTCAGTTCGCTTAATATTTCTGTTACATTCTATTCTAACATGATGGAACCAACCTAAAACGCAGCATGGAATCTGATTGAAAAAGAGTAACCAAGGAGTTTCTTGCTCGTTCTTTTCCATCAGGATTTACACACTGGAATGCTCAATAGCTTGGTGTACAAAAGGGGAAAGTAACTAGATCTATCTTTTATACTGATTTGAAATTTTTTCAACGTATTGGTTTTAGGAGAGCCAAGCTTTGGACGGCTCAACAGGAGTGATACCACGGCCTGCGGCCTGCGGACGATAGACTCGGGGCGTCTTTTCGTCCGACCAGCAGCAGGCCTCGAGGCGGCGGCGCCGTGTTCTGCGCGCGACTCATAATGGAGTCCTGCGGTCGGGGTGACGGCCGCAGTGGGTGACGGGGCCCGCCTAACCATCTGGCGGGCCTATACCCGACCAATGCGGTCGGGGGGATGCGACGAATGCTCCGGCGATACCCGCCCAAACGACACATGGGTAAGTACAGTCGCCCTTCCCCGAGGGTGGTGGGTCTCCATGAGGATTTTCCAAACCGACACCAAAAATAAAAAGTCCTGACAACGTCCAAAGAGCTGGCAACACACTTCTAACTCCTAAGGTGTTGTGGGTGTCTACAGACGGCGATAATTGCTTACCGTCACGTGTTTAGTGAACGAAAATAATAAGTAAGTGCAACTCAGAGCTTGGCGCCATAGAATTCTTAATATGGAGTTTAAAATGTGTAGAATTTAGCAGTGCGAAGACGATAATTGCTGGCAAGGTTGAAACTATGTGTTACTATGTAGGTATATTATGACACTACTGAATGCCCTTTTGTGTTTATTTATTGACACTTCTTTCGTAACGAAGACTATGTTAATTTTTATAAAAGAAATTTCGCAGTTTAAAGGTTTCCAATTACCTAAAGGTTTATTAGAGGGCGTTACTGTCTGATTTCTGTTATCCAAGCTAATATTATGAAGGCGAAAGTAACTCTGTCTGTCTGTCTTTTCCTCACGCCTAAACTACTGAACCTATCTGTATGAATTTTGATACAGACATAGTTTGGAACTCGAAAAAGGGCAGAGGATAGGACATAGGATTTTTAAAACAAAAAAATGCAAGAAGTCACTATTCCACGCGAACAATGTCGTGGGCAAAATCTAGTACGTTAATATCTCTTAGTCTGGACATACGATACCCACAAAAAGATTATTTGTTATCGAGGAAAATCATGAAATGACTTCTCTCACCCAGGGTAAGTAAGGTGTAAGGGAGTGTGAGGACTCTTAGTGACTAAAAACCACCTCGTTTCTTTTCCTGCTCTAGGCCGAGGCAGCGGAACTTTATAGCACTTGATCCACAATCCCAGCTTAACATCGTGATAATTGTATTGTGGCTATTTCATTACATTACAGATTGCTACAATTACACATTAAAACAAACTATAATATTATCAGCAAAAAACCAACAACCATTTTTATGACTACAAAGGAGGTCGGCCCATCATTATTTGCCTTCATTTCTTACGACAAAATTGTTCGCTTTACATTTCTGGCTGTTATAGAAAACAAAGATTTGATTGTCAGTTTGTTTGATTGTATTGAGATGGCTGCGGAACTAATTTGAATATTTATTTTACTTCTAGAGCTTAATTTTAAATATCTTTTAAATATAAATCTGCCGGACTGCCGGGCTAGATAGACCAATATCTATTAATTCACGACTTTCTGTGGGAAGCCCTGGTACATTTGATTTTGGATAGGTGTTCTATCGTAGGGCACATCTTCGCTTACTACTAGGCGAAATGGTGACCAAACGGCATAGGTTTTTTTTTGTGAGGGGAAAATCATCACATGACTTCTCCCGCCAGGGCCGGGCGGGAGGGAGTGTCAGACTCTTACTGACTTAAAACCCCCTGTTCCTTCTCCTACTCTGGGCCGAGGTCGCGGTGCCTCATTGCGCTTACCGGGTGAACCTGACTGTGACATCTTAGTTTTTAGATACATTAATTAATAATAAAAAACCCTTTGCACATGTATAACCGTTTAAAACTCAAACTCTATCAGACATATTTAAGTACGATTTTCACGAACAGATAGAATGATTCATTAGAAAATGTAGTAAGCGTGGTAATTTAACATAGTGATTGCAACCATGCGGGCGAAACCGCAGGTAAACAACTAGTTAATAATAAGAAAATGTAAGAACAGTATTAACCACAGTAATAAAAACTGTCTCACGCGTGGTTGCGCCACGTGGCCTTGGGTCCATTATAATTGGTCGTGAGCAAACAACACTGTTGGGTATAACTTGAATTGGGCAAACTTTTGATTATCTTTTACTTCATAGTTTTGAAGGTAGGTTAACAATTTCATTAGTTTTTAATAGGTACCTAGTAATGGAAGTCAAAAGTCAAAAGTCAAAGTCAAAAATCATCGAACGCCGTGGGGACACCGTGTGGGCCACGCTAGCGGATTTGCCTTAAACAGTTTCCTGTCGGCAGTCAAAGGCTTAATTAAATTTAAATACACTTTTGAACGTGAAGCAAAACAGAAAAAGAAAATATATTTCAAGAGGTTTAGATTAATGCGTGTCAGTCTGTCCGCCTATCCACGAGTGAAACTATTTGCTCGTTCCAAAGTGTGGATTCCGATGGAGAAGAACGAGCAAGAAACTCCATGGTTACTCTTTTTCAATCAGTTTTACAATTCATGGAACGAAAGAATCTAGTTAAAGTTTATAGAGACAGTATCACTCACAACTCGGATCGTTTTTGACGTAGCGTGATGTTGTATATAGCCTGCCTCGGTAAATGGACTATCTAACACGAACAGAATAGTTCGAGTCGAACCAGTAGTTCCAGAGATTAACGCGCTTATACAGATAAATTTGTATACAAAGTTCGAAACCGTGGTTCGAAACATCATTTCAAGTTAAATTAAATATAATTAAAATGACATCATTGAAGAAAATTTAAAATATCGACAATCCATAGTCTTTCTAAATCCTACAAAAGCAATGACCACAGCAGACGATACCAAAATCAGAACAAAAATAAAATTAATAAAAGTTTATAAATTCTAAAATAAAATGTCTATTGGCGGCCATTTTTCGGTCGATGAACAAGAAACCGCTGGCTGGCAAAACGTCGAAAATAAAATTCAATGTGCTTTACTGTTGTTGTTCAGCCAGCATTTTTAAAAGACCCGCTACCCGGGACACCGTTAGATGATGCAGAAACTTGAAACGCACGTCCAATAATTCCGAATAAAGCCGATTTATTAAGAATATTTTACCTAGGTTTTGGTCGGCAAACGAGCATACGGATTACCTAATGTTTAGCTATCAACGCCGTCCATAGACACCCGCAACAAAGGAGGAGTTACCAGTGCCTTGCCGATCATTTGGAGATTAGGAATGGGGGAAGGGAAGGATTGGGCCTCCGGTAACCTCACTCACACAGCGAAGCACAGGTATAACGTACAATACAAATTTCTACCACTTTTTTTCAATTTGTGACAAGCCCGCCGCAACCTCTCAAAAGTGCTGGCAACTCATGTTAGTCAGGATCAACAGTAGATACATCCATGAATACACCGGAACACTGAAGCGCCAGCGCGTCTCAGGGACATGAATGACTGTCTTTGATCCCGTAACGAAATAAATCAGAAGATATTATTTGAGGAGAAGAAAAAACTAGATAGCTTCCACTTCCCACGGCCTAGCCACGGCTTTTTCTACCTACCTTTTTAAAGTAATGTTTCGGCAACCAAGCAGACGGAAAACCTAATGATAAGCAATCAGCGCCACCCATGGACACCAGCAACACCAGAGGAGCCAATGAGAGGAACTATATCTCCGAAACCCTAAAGCCCATAACTACTCCATTGTTGTGTGACTCCGAGGGCGGGGTGATTCCTTACCATCAGGTAATCCGCCTACACCTTTGTTTAAAACTTAAATTACTTACTAACTTCATTATAATAACGAGAATAACTTAAGCAATATCGTGTTGAGTTTAATGCGAAACTTAAACGTTGCGTCGGTGTTTAACTGGCCATCAAACTTTCATCCTACACTGAACATAATTGAGCTGAGAGATAGATAAATAGATAATACATTTATTCAGCACAAACAATAACAGACACAAAATAAAATAAAACAAAAAAAAAAGTTACGTAGGTATTAGACGGGTAGTACGAAAGAAAGAACATAAATAACGAGAAAAAGGAAAAAAATATAATAAAATATGGCGCGGTTCAGTGTGTCTTTAGTTTGTACCGAATGGGAGTCCAGCTCAGCATGTGTAAGGTATATACCTGACGCTGGTATTCTGCTGGATCCCTGGAAAGAAATAATCATCTAGCTGTTGATTCCAGTGTATTAAGCTAAGCTGGAAATCATTGTGCAGATGAATCCATTGGTCTTTACGTGTACTAAATGGGATGGGTCAATTTCATTTCGTTCCTTTTTTAAATTTGATTTTAAAATATTTTTTATTATTTAACTAAGTGCAATCGCTGCTTGATCTATTGGTCTTAAGGTGATGTTTGATAGCCAATAGCACTCAAGAATAGTGTAGCTATCTATCAGTGAAAGAATTTTAGATATCCGACCAGCGATTCCGTAGATTACTCCCATTACACATACGAACATAAAAACTTCCCCTGTATCAAGGGTCGTGGATCGCGACAAACTACACCCGAACTAGGAACAAACAATTTATCAATCACACAAACAGTAATTAAGTATTTAGAACGGGAATCGAACCTGCGTCACGTTGCACGGCTACCATTTGCCTATCTACCGCGTCTAATGCGCAATAACGTGACATAAAAATTGTAAAATTAGCAATAATACTCCCAAAACATAATTTAACCCTCCTAGTAGCTAAACGCGTAAAAAATAGACCAAAAAAAAAAGTATTTTCAAAAACAAAAAAGCATCATCGCTATTCAACCTAGATATCGGTAAAAACTATCTAAGCAAAAAGTATGTCAGTCACAGAAGGAATTATGTCTATTATTACTGTTCATATAATAATAACTGCTATAAGTGTTATAACTCGTGTTTTAGCTGTAAAATTATTAAATTAATTGACGGATTGAGTGATGGATAGGAACGCATTCTCTTTTAGTAATGTATGTTATATTTTAACTTATAATGTATTTTGATATTTGTATCTGTTGTAGTGGCCCGGAGGCTTTTTATGTATGAGGATAAACCTCACAAGTACTAATGTGACTTTTTTCTTAATTAAATGTCCTGTCTAATTTAGGCACATAATTCATAAAGGAAAACGTCGTGATGAAACCTGGACTTAATTTTTAATTATAAGTTTGAAATTGTCTACTAAGTTTGAGTAAGCACGCTGATTAATGCACAAACCTCCTTCGTGTGAAAAGAGGCCTTTGCTCAGCAGTGGGCAGTTTAAGTTGGTGATGTGAATGCATTTGTATTTTACTTTTTTATTTTTTATAAGATTTATTCTTTGTTTTTAATAAAAATAAAATAATATTGGTTATAAATAATGTCACGTCTATATTTTTTCTTTAATTCCAAACAGACAGATCACATGATGGATTTTTAAAAGAGTAACGAAGGAGTTTCTTACTCGTTTTTCTCCATTCGAATTCGATTTTGGAACGAACGAAGCTTCGCTGACAGAATAATACTATTTTGACGTTTCAAAAGTAGCTGTTTATGGTTTAGTTGGAATAAATGATTTTGACTGAATGTTGTTGATATTACTAACAACTAACAGCTTCAGTGGTACTGTTACATAAGTTCTCTATTGTGTAATTAACGGATACGAGAAATAGTTATATACTTACTTTCTCAGTACATTTTCTGGGTACCTTCGACCGAGGAGTGCCTCAGGGCATCACGGATTGTAACATTATCTTAATTCATGTTAGATGACATAACTAGCCCATTGATCAGAGCGAAAGATTGAGTTTGCTATATGGTTTATAATATTTAATCGATTTAGGACTGATTTTTGTTTTTCACTAGTCTGATAAATGTTATTTGAGGGAAAAAGTTGTTGCTGTCACTGTCTTAAGGGACAGCATAATAATTATTCCCTAGATAACTTTTATCTACCCATTGAAAAAATCAGCACAAGAAATTTTTCTTTTCGAGTTTTTAAAAAAGTTTGTTTTCAAAGAGGTTGTATGTTGTATTTTTAATTGGTGTCAGTATAAATGATACATTGAAAGCCTATCTTATGTATAAGACAGAATAATTTTATTATAAACATCAGCCTAAGCCTACTGAATGAAGATCTCTTCTCATATGGAGACGGGCATATTATAATAGACCATATTATATGAGCATATTTAATGAGCATTAATCTAATAGTTAATTAGTATTCTCTCTATGGGCCTCAGATGCCTGAATTAAATAAATAAATAATCACCACGCTTGCTAAAAGTGGATTGGCGGTTTCAAACTTAAAATAAGAATTTATAACCCCATATTTCGTCACTATGTTTGCCTCCACCATGAACTTTACATATGGTAAAATCTCTTTTGTGTTTTTGATTGCATTAACAAGTCCAATAATCACAACATGTTTTCTGTAAAAGAAAAAGACAGGAACATATCTCAATGTATCTTCTATCTCTCTCTATAATCTGTTCCATTCAGAATTGAGACTCATACTGCTTTGAAAGCTTAACAGAGATGTTAGAACAATAGGACATATTGGGGTAAGTCGGCCATACCATTCTCAACGCGAGGCAAGTAACTTCATGCTTTAATTACAAGAGAAAATGTTCGTATTAACACAAATATTTAAATAAGTGTACACATTCTTTTGAATGTCTTTTTGTACAGCATGGGAAATTGGCGACTTCGTTCGAAATTTAAAACCAAACCTAGTTAAAGGTTTTATAAGTGGCCTGTATTATTTATTTAATAAATACTTTTTTTATGTTAAAGGACGGCACACAAGCCCATGGACACTGACAAGAACAGAAGAGTTACGAATGTATTATCGACTTTGTAGAGATCAGGATTTTGGAGATTTGGGGATTGGGGGAGGGATGAATCCTCTGGTGTCACGGGTAGCCATGAGCGACGCAGGTCTGCCCATTTGGCATGACATAGAAAAAAAATATTGGTGTCTGAAACGGTACTGATGATTGGTACCGTTTAACTAACAATTATCTTTCCTTCATTATTTGCTTTTTCTTTCTTTCCGACTCGAGCGTAAAGTACCGGGTCAAGTGTTACCTATACGGTAATGACTAATGACAGCTCAGGCATAATGCTACATTACTTTGTCATTTTTTTATCGAGTCAGAGAAAATACTCATTTGTTTTTTTATTAATTTTTTTATTCGTAAATTCTCAGATTCCATTTTGTTGTTTATTTTATATAAATGATATAGGTAAGTCCAACATCAAAATATGTCAATAGAAAGTTCTTATTAGTATAATATTTTGATAAATAAAATAACACTCAAATTCATAACCTCCTTTTTTGGGAAGGTGGTTAAAACTTTTACATGTGGCTCTTTTTAGATAGGAAAAGTTGCAATGTAGACTTAGACGTTGTTTTTGCAATATAGGACACTCATAGAAGATTTTAAACAAAGACAAACCGCGAAATATTATTATAATAACGTCATCTTTTTTCTCATCTCCCCCGCCCCGGAGGGACGAGAGAATATTTCAGACTCTTACTGATTAAAAGCTACCCCTCATTTCTTCTCCTGTTCCGGACTACCGCGATACATTATACCCGGAACCCTGATCCGAACCAAATGCCAAATACTCCAGTTCATCATTCTTAAGTAGAGTTTCCAAAAAAGAATCGTAAAAATATTTCAAATTGTACACACACCTTTATACGCCCCAGCTAATAATGTTAAAATTACCTGCGCACGCGTCGCCGTTACTTCTAAAGTACACAACGGTTACTCGGTAACGGTGATGTAATATGGTCAAGTTAATTACGTGACAATTACTGTAGTTATTACTCGACTGTTTGTTTTCTTGATTGTAATGTCATTTCGTTTAATTATTCTGTTATGTAGGTGGGTAAGTATGGTTGGGCCGGTTGGTCTTGTAGGGCAAAGCGTTCCGTGTGTATTAAAGAGCCAATAGACCACCACAGACGGGGCCCTATAGGGCTGATGTTTAGGCGGAGTTGTGGGGTAAGCCCAATAAGGCTCCGCGGCCTCGGCTTAGAGCAGGAGAAGGGACGGAGAGTATTTAGTCAATCGCTCAAAATCGAATACTGTGTTTTTATAACATGTTAAGAACTTTTTCAAGTGATAAGATCTGAAACTCAAAACGTAAATCGATCAGAGGGCCTCCCATGACGTGACGGAGCTATACACCGTTTATAGCTCCATCCCTCTTTCTCGTCTGAAAGACTGACGCTTCAATTTTCATGGTTAAAGCGGTCTCCCTGCTAGCAGAAGTCCGCAGAATAGACAAGACACTAAAAACTACGCATTCGATTTTCGTCAGAAATGTTGTTGTTATATAAAAATAACTTAGCCGCTCACCGCATTTTCTACCTTGTTGTGAGTGCGTTTAGACACATGAGAGTCACATACAAAATACACCCAAGCCCGAAATAACAATCTGTGGATCACTCAGTATTGTTCCGTGCGGGAATCGCTCCCGGGATACTTTGCACGTAGTAGCCAGTTGCCTAGCCGATACGCCAACCGTGCAGTTACCATGCAGTCAGAATGTTTTAAAGTTAGGTTTTATAAAAGCTGCCACGAACTACTTTACTGGAGAAAATATTAAAAAAAAACTGTTATAGACTCTCTTAGTTTAACCTGGACCGATCTATTACCAAATAAATATTAAATAACAACCCAATCTAGGTGATCTCAGACACGTAATATTTCGTAATCGACACGGAACAACAGATAGGCACAAAACTACATTTTTTTGTGCGTATCAATTGTTACTGTGACACGTTTCGTGGCTCGGGGGCAATGCGTTTGTAAGTGTACTTCTCTATTGAAAATAGGGTCAATTGTGTCACCTGTAGATATTGGTAGACTGTTTTATTTTTCTTTATTTTTTGAAAGAACTTTGCCCCACACTAGGATATTTTCTTGTGTTGTAGGTGTTTTTTTTTTAAATAACGTTGCCCCACATTATGATTTTCTCCTGTGTCGTGGGTGCGTTTACAAACATACAATTTCAAATACATATCACAGCCAGACCCGGAACAACAATTTGTGGATCTCACAGAGTTGATGCGTGCAAGAATCGTATTGACACATTGTGCGGCAGCCAGTTGCCCAGCCACCGCGCCAACCGTGCGTAAAGACTGCCATAAAAGACTGAATTTTTCTTAAATGAATAGTCTTTTCAAGTACTAACAGCGTTTATTTTTTTGATGAGGTTTTACTCATCAATATTTATGCTTCCGCCTTGCGTGGGGAGAGAGGAAGCGTCAGACTCTTACCGACTGAAAGCCACCCTGTTCCGTCTCCTGCTCCAAACCAGGACACAGTACATTATGCAGCTAAGCACACATCCAGCTTGTAGGTGTTTTATGCGTAAGGGTTTGCAATAAGGTTCACTATCGCAGCTTTGATTAGGATACCAGTTTAAAAAGTCTCAGATTGATCGTAAAATGGCCGCCTGGGCTCTATTATAAAGGCACAGGTCAAATTATACATTGACACCCAAAAGAAGAGTTGAGAGAGAGCGGTGAGGGTCAGGTGGTTGAAAAGAGGTGGTGACATGATTGTTACTAAATTACTGTGTCCACATGTTTATGCACACTACTACTACATAATATAAATAAGACTAAAAGTAATACAAATGTCTCAAACAATAAGGTCGAAATTCGTACACTCGCTACACATTACGCAAAAACCAATATATCATGGTCTCCCTCTATATAATCTTTCCCCAGATTGCACGGCCATTTCATATTGGTCTATTACAAATTTCATAAAAATATACTTACGTGTCAAGCAGAAAGTACAAGTCTTCGTATTTTAATGTTCTATTGTTGTTTGTCAGTTACTGTCGTTCACGAGTTTTCATTTTAGTGGGTGCGATTCTCTATGTTTTGTGCGCCCACATCGTACGTGACGCCGAATACAAATAGTTTAATTATACTTTTGTACCAATATGGGTTTTTTAGGGTAATGAACCGATTAAAAGTTGAATTATTATTTTAAAAAGGTTTGGGACCTGTGGAACGTCTTTTTTTCAAATAGGCAATAACTTGTGGCTTATTCAAAATAACGATATCCTCACATTAATTAAGTGAGAAAAGCTCGACTACTTTCAAGTCACAGCGGGACTCTTATTCATGAGCAACAGGCGACGTCGCGCACCCGTCGGTGACTTTTAAACTAGTAGAGCTTTTCTCATTTAGTTCACGTGAGTAAGTTGTTATTTTCAATAAATTAAATATATCTTGCGATAGTAACTGTTCAAAAATATTTCGATAATTTCGTTACGGGATCCAAGACTGTTGTTCATGTCCTGCAGGACTTCAGTGTTTCGGTGGCTGACAAGAGTTGTAGCAGTTTTGGGAAAAAGGTAGCGGGGGCTTATACAAAAAAAAACAAAATCAGCGTCACCCATGGACACTCCCGGACAACCGCAGAGTTATGATTATCAGAGAAAATTGTCGTCCTTGACATTTTGGAAAAAGTGTTGAATTTGACTAGTTGGAAACTACCCCATTGAAAGATCGAAATAGGCAATTAACATCGGCCTTTTATGAGGTATCTTCAAAAGTAAAAAAAAGTCAAATATCATTTATTTCAATTAGACCACAGTAGGCACTTTTGAACGTCAAGCAAAAAAGGAAAAATGTATATAACAAGAGCTTTAAAATTAAGCGTGTCAGTATGTCCGTCTGTCCTCTAGTGAAGCTATTTGCTCGTTCCAAAGTTTAGATTCCTATGGAGAAGAACGAGCAAGAAACTCCATGGATACTCTTTTTCAATCAGTTTTACAATACCTTCTTTGTTACATCATTTAGTCGGTTCTGATCATTTAGTATGTGAGAATAATATGATTATTAGAATATTATTCACACCATTCTTAAAATACTCTAGCAACAAACCTAGGTCGTAGGTAGTGTTTTAATGCGTCCTGCCACATCACTGCCTACCCATTCATGGTAATCAGTCGTAACATTATTATCATAATACGAATGTAAATTTAATTAAAATATTCATAGAACTTTGTCAACAATAATAAAAGTCAATCAGAAATTTAATAGAAACATTACATGTACATATACATATGTATTGTATTTTAATGTATGTGTGAGCCTAGAGATATATTTGTTATCCATATGTTACTGTAAAAATAAAAACAGTATTATAACTATCATGAAAATTAAATAGGGTGAGTTTAATCACGTAACTGTTCCACGAGGTTACTTGACTGGTTTCAAGCATGCCAGGGGTCCATAGTCAGTCCATGGTCATGGCCGAAGGAATTGAAACTCTATGAGTAAAACTTTCTCTGTGTTAGAATAATCTGAGTCAGCAAGTCATTAAACATTAAAAGGAACTGCACCTTTTTTGAATTAAAATAAATAATTATCAATTAATTTATCGTCTCAACCAAGAAAAGAGGCGAGGAAAGAAATGTTTCTTTTACCAATTTTAAAGACACGACAGACTTAACTTACTGCAATATTTTACTACATAACAATCATCGCTGACGCGTTAGTTTTTCATACATTTACCAGTAAATGAAAGTAGGAAACTTAACGAAGTAATTATAGCGAGTGAACACAGCGCATTAACAATAGTTTTTTTTTGTAAACAGACGTACCGCAGCGCAAACTGCATTGCTATGTATATTATTTACTTCCATTGATTGTTTGGTTACGTTTTGTTGTTTTTCTTTTTTATTGAAATCGAAATGATGAAATTGAAACTCGTATACTTAATCAATATATCAATGAATCTTTTATTGCATTCCATATGTAAAGAAAGATGTTATAATATATGTTAGATTAATAGAACAATATGGAGTGTCGGGCACAGCAAAATTAGGAGAGAGGAAGAGCGCTAAATAGTTGTTATTAGACTCAATATCATTTCAAATTAAAAACGTATTAAATTATTAAATTGTTACATTTAAGATGTGATTTATTTGATGGTTAATTGTGTTTAGTATTATATTAGTTACATCTTGTAATGAAAAGGTATTTAAGAATTGTTTTGTATTGAAAAGATTTCAGTATTGGGAGAGCCATGCTTTGGCACGAATAGGTCGGCTCGACCGGAGTGAAAGAGAGAGACGCGGCCTCACAGAAAACCGGCGTGGAACAACCACAGAGTTGTGTTTCGCCATATGAGTGAGGTTACCGGAGGCCCGATTCTTCCCTAATCCCAAAATCTCCAAATCCCTACTGCACAGAAGACACCCGCAACGGAGGAGTTACGAGTGCGTTGCCGACATTTTAGGGATTAGGGATTTGGAGATTTAGGGATTGAGGAGGGATTGGGGGTGGGGAAGGATTGGGCCTCCGGTAACCTCACTCACACGGCGAAACACAACGCTGTGGTTGTTTCACTCCGATTTTCTGTGAGGCCGTGGTATCACTCCGGTCGAGTCGACCGATTCGTGCCGAAGAATGGCTCTTCCACACTTAAAGAAAAGAGATCTTCTTCATTTAGAGTATTATCTACGCTTTTGACAAACAGTCATAAGTTCCTAAAGTTAGTTTATTATGTTGAAAAGCGTCAACGATGATGTTCTGATAATGACAGACTGATGACTTCGTTAGCATTAGAAGTATAATATCTGTAATTAACCTGCTTACCTCAATTCGTTAACAAGGAACAGCTAAGTCTAGTATTTATCAAACAATGCTCAGGAAGTGAACTATAACTTAGACTTTGTTAAGTATATTACATCATTATCATCATCATCATCAGCCTATAAGTGTCCACTGCTGAGCAAAGGCCTCTTCTCATACGGAGAAGGTTAGAGCATTAATCACCACGCTTGCTCAATGCGGGTTGGCGATTTCAAACTTATAATTATAAATTATAAGTCCAGGTTTCCTCCCGCTAATTACCTTCACCGTATGTCAGTGGTGTCTAAATAATCATAGAAAGTACATGTAACTCGAAAAAAGTCAGACATTGGTACTTGCCAGGTTTCGAACCCACACTCTCATGCCTGAGAATATTACAAAGTTTATGAAATGTGGTTTTGACTTTACATCATTGGCATAAGATTAATTATACATCACTGATATATGTATACACAAAAGGATAACGTTAATACTCGTAGGAAACCTGGACAAAATGGAGATATTTCAAAAAGTTTGAAATCGCAAACCCGCCTCGAGCAAGCTTGGTGATTTTTCTAAAACCTTCTCCGTGTGAGAAGAAGCCTTTGCTTAGCAGTAGACACTTGTAGGCTGATGATTAATTCAGTTGATAACTACGTATAATCAGATTCCAAATTTGCACATAATACTTGCAAGGAGACATTTAATTAACAGCCATTTAGGATTTAGAATATGGTCTATTTTGGCCTGTAGTCATACTTGACAAAAGCCCTTTTTAACACAGAATCGACACTAGTCATCGAGCTTATTTTAATAGCCATAACATGAACTCATACTTGAATATTAAATATTCTTAAACGCATGCGCCGAAGGAACTCGCACTATCAATAGCAGGAAACAACTATTATTAAAATACAAATTGTCGAAAAAAATGGCGGCTCCAACGAGAGCCTATATGTAACCAGTCACGATCATCTTTTAATAGAACCTACTTTGCTTTTTTGGACGTAGAGGTTCTATAGGTATGTATATATATGGCTTTATAACTATGTCTTATTGGACGTAAAGATTTTTACCAGTGCCTATACCTACTTCTATAAGATTCTAGAAAGAAACCTTGCTGTACGGATAGGCTCTTTATATTATTAAACATATTCACGACAATATTTTAGCATAGGAAAGCCAAGTTTCGGCACGTACGGAGGGATACCACGGCTTCACAGAATACCGACGAGAAACGACTACAGCGTTGTGTTTGGTCGTGTGAATGAGGTTACCGGATCCCTTCCCTCTCCAAACCCTAAATAATCGAAACCCTAATCCCCAGAATACCAACAACACACTTGTTACTTCTCCAGTGTCCATGGGCGACACCGATTGCTTATCATATAATTATTACATTAAAAAACAAACGAAACATATTAACTACGGGTTACTCGCGTGAATAATATCAAGAAAAGCTCTAGTAAAGTAGGCTGCGTGACGTCGCCGCGTCCGCGCACGCTGCTCATGAGGAAGAACCCCTCTGTGGTTCGAAACTAGTAGAGCTTTTCTCGATATAAGACACGTGAGTAACCCGCGATTTTTAGTTGATTTAGTATGTCTCACGATAGATATTATAAAAACAAACATAATAAGACCTTAGTATAAAACATCATCTAGACTACTCTTCATAAGCTAAAGAGTGTGTTTATTTAATTGGCTGTGTTTTTTTAAGTATATAAATTCATCATCATCATCATCATCATCAGCCTGTTGTCGTCCACTGCTGGACATAGGGTTCCCCAATTGCACGCCACTGAGCTCGATGTTCAGCTCTTCTCATCCAACCACTGCCAGCCACCTTGCGGATGTCGTCAGTCCATCTAGCTGGAAGGCGCCCTACACTACGTTTGCCTAGACGTGGTCTCCACTCTAGAACACGTTTACTCCAGCGGTCATCGGTTGTTCGACAGATGTGACCTGCCCACTGACTATTCTTTCTTTTTTTTCTTTATATAAATTACATAATACTATAGAAGATGTTGCTGTCGAAGAAACCTGTCATCAATCGGCATAGACTATAATTACATTATTGGCAGCAAAAACAAGCCCATGACATAATCTAACTGCCATGTTGAATCGCTGGCATAGCGCAACTTCCGGCGACGGTACTATGACGTCACTTCCAGTGAGCTTTCGTTTTTGAAGCTGAATAGTGTATACGTTGAATTGTTGATGAGCTTTCGAAATGCAAAGGCTTCGTTTTGTTATTATATATTAGTCTTTCTTGTTATTGACATTGGTATTGGTAGTCTATGAAGTACAAAGTAAGATAAGTAGAAATGTATGCATCACATAATGACTAAATGACTGCACGGTTGGTGCGGTGGCCGGGCAACTGGCTGCCGTGCAACGTGTCGCAGGTTCGATTCCCGCACGGAATAACTCTTTGTGTGATCCACAAATTGTTGTTCCGGGTCTGGGTGTCATGTGTATGTGAAATTGTATGTTTGTAACCGCACCCACGACACAGGAGAAAATCCTAATGTGGGGCAACGTTAAAAAAAAACATTTTACAGATGCATTACCGGCCCTCAAGTGTGAGAAGACAGGATTTTTGGACTATTCTAATTGATAATTATTATTCCGTCCTCGAAAAAAGAGGCTGACTGGATATATTATTACTTATATTGACTACTTAATTTAACAAAATACAAAACAATTGAGTAATAAATGTTTACCTTTCAATAAAATATGGATGTCTGTTTCAGGATCTGTAACAAAATAAAAAATAATATTAGTTTCTCATTATTAATTTGAGACTTGATTCTAATAATGAAACTAGGGATATTTGTACATAGCTTATTGTCTATGTATCTATTGCAAACATTATTTATTTCAATATTGTATTTTTTCTTCCGATCGACATCTTTATTTAATTTATATATTTGTGTGATCTACAAATGAGCCTGAAAATCATGAGTCTTTTTTTAATGGTATAAGTCGGCAAACGAGCAGACGGATTGGCCTCGGGTAACATCACTCGCACGGCGAAACACAACGCTGGCATTACTTCGGTCGAGCTGACCCATTCGTGCCGAAGCTTGGCTCTCCCACACTTATAGCAAAGTTGAAGTTTGATATATGTAAATTATTTACATTATATTTATTTGCTGATTGCATGCTTTCCACATTACTATTCACGTTTGTAAAAACTGTTTTGTTCTTAATTAGATACACAACACCATAACACAAAAATCCTTAACAAAAATAAACAAAACGCGCACTTCTAAAAGTCTTATCTAATCCGATTAAAATTCAATTTAGTCGCGACGCTAACTCGCTTACTGTGGTTAGGCAAATGGCTTTATCAAGGTCAACGACCACTGATAACGAACTATTAGCATACAGCTTGTACAGCAAGGAAGTTAGGACGAGATGTAGCAAGATGTATGAATACCGCTTTAATGAAAAATGGTTGAACATTTTATAGGAAAGAAGACTGCTTCTAACTAAATCAATGAAACAATGAAACAATGAATTTATTTTTGCAAATAGGCCATAAAACGGCACTTTTACACGTCAAATTATATGTGAAAAACTAGATGAAGCCGGCATTTCCTATCTGACTACTCTGAGAAGAAATGCCGAAACAAACTCAGAGGTCAGTCTCTTCTCTAAGTCTATCTAGGAGTAATATAAAGTCATCCTTAGTAATGCCGGTAAAAAAATATTATTGTAAATACCTTGTATTCTTCAATGGTATAGGTCGGTAATTGCAGACGCATATCCTGATGGTAAGCAATCGACCCCAGCCGTGGGCACAACAAATACTAAAGGAGTTACTACAAATGCCTTTTTGAGAATAAGGGTTTCAGACATTTAAGGACCGGGGAGGGATTACGGGAGTGGACGTTTAAGCGTTGGGTAACTTCACTCAGACAGCGAAACAAGGCTGAGGTTGTTTCACGCCGGTTTTCTGTGAGGCCGTGATATCAAAAAAAAGCGGTAAAGCCATTGCCTTATTTGTTGCAAAAAGTTAAATAAATAAATATATATATTTTTGCAACCATTAGTTCTTGTCATTATTTAGCCACATGCCTAGAAACTATGTAAGTACTAACAGAACTTTTATTTTCTTAGTTTTTTTGTACCAAATTACTTGATTGACGAATTGTTTAATTGAATCATTAAGAACTATTTTAAAACTAAAGCTAGTTTGATATTACTATAACAAATGGATCTTCTGCATTTCATCTGTTACATGCAAAAATGAACCTTGAAAGCGTAGGGCTGGCATGTCAAGAAGTCGATTTAGTGTAATCGACTTCATTAGTGATGGTCGCCTGACAAATCGGCCTTCAGATTAGGCCTTTTTAGGTTAATTTGTGGGAAGGTTTTGAGATAAACACCTAAAGGTTGCCTGGTAGAGATCGCTTTTAGCGATAAGGCCGCCTTTGTACCCAGTACTTTGGATTCACTCATTTTGTACTATGCATGTCAACTCTTTTGGTGTACAATAAAGTGTATTTATTTATTTATTTATTTATTTATTATAAACAGTTAAGGTGCTTAAGATTTAAAAATGTAAATATCTTCCATAGTTGTTTGAATCATGCTCTTGGTAAACAAACAGTTACTGAATTTGAATAAAAGTTAAAGTTTTTGGGGTTACCAAAAATACTTAGCAGTTTTTTTTTGTGAGGTAAAAAAATCATCAAATGACTTCTCCCGCCCAGGGCCGGGCGGAAGGGAGTGTCAGACTCTTGCTGACTAAAATCCCCCTGTTACTTCTCCTGCTCTGGGCTGAGGTCGCGGTGCCTCATTAGGATATGAGTCTAATGTCTGTTAGTTGGATTCTCTAACTCAATTCCTGTGATCCATTATCTATACTAATATTATAAGGAGGTAATATTAGTATATACAACATTATACATATTATAATTTACTAGCTATTCTCAAGCGGTTTTACCCGCTGCTCGGCTCCATTCAATCGTAGGGTGATGTTTCATAGCCTAAAGCACACAAGAACATTGTAGCTGAAAGAATTTTGGAAATCCGACCAGCGGTCCCAAAGATTACCCCTACATATTAACTTACAAACTTACAAATTTTATCTCTTTATAATATTATAGTATAGATAAGAAAAAATAATATTGTAGAGCAACGCTTTACGTTAATCGATTAATACTAATTTAATATTTCTAGGAAAATCGACTAAACCTGTGATTACACATCACTATTCGCCTGAGGCGGTCAAAAATCTCTTCTACACAAAGAGGTCAATGCTCGGAACTTAGACATCCATCTTCATGTGAACTTATTATTCTAGTATATAATTATTATGTCAACTAAATAAATTACTTTAGAGGCTTTTATTTAAATAACAATATAGCTTAAAATGCCTTGGTGTAGCTCCAGAAGAAACAAATGAATGTAATATTTACCTATTTGCAATAATAAAATAAAATAAATAAATAAAATGTCTTTATTTCAGACCCATAATCTTCTTATATATAAAAATGAATCGCAAAATGTGTTGGTAAGCGCATAACTTAACAACGCCTGGACCAATTTTGCTAATTCTTTTTTTTGTTTTGTTCGTTATTGTAAGGAGAAGGTTCTTACGCAAGAAAACTTTGCCAAAATAAAGGGGAATAGCGGGAATCAACAACACTTTCGGTGCCGTAGCAGTGCACTTGCAAAACAAATGACTGACACCGAGGCAGTAGGATATCCGTGCGAAGCAGGGGCGGTCTGCTAGTAGTAAGTGTGGGAGAGCCATGCTTCGGCACGAATGGGCCGGCTCGACCGGAGTGATACCACGGCCTCACAGAAGACCGGCGTGAAACAACTACAGCGTTGTGTTTCGCCGTGTGAGTGAGGTTACCGGAGGCCCAATCTTTCCCCGCCCCCAATCCCCCCTCAATCCCTAATCCCTAAAAGGTCGGCAACGCACTTGTAAGTCCTCCGTTGCGGGTGTCCATGAGCGGCGCTGATTGCTTACCATCAGGTAATCCGTCTGCTCGTTTGCCGACCTATTACATTAAAAAAAAAAGTCCATAGATTGTTAGTGTATTAGTAACAAAAAGTTCTTATGTACTATATTAGTATTGTTAGTAACCTATAGCTAATTCCACCCAGTGTCTCTGTATCGGACAATCCGGCCTATTAGCAATCATTTTATCACCGAAATGATTTATAATAATAATAATAAATCATTTCAATAGGTATAGGTAAGTATGTTAAGCTTATACAGAACATAGCATGAAAAAATTATAACTTAACGTATAAAGCCGAAGCGCTATGGCTTCCCCCATTATTGGTAGTAATACACTAGCTGTTCTCGCATGATTTCACCTGCTTTCCTCGGCTCCTATCGATTGTAGCCTGATGTTTTATAACCTTCCTTAATAAATGGACTAACAAACACAAAAAGAATTATCCAAATCGAACCAGTAGTTCCGGAGTTTACCGCGTTCAAACAAACAAACTCTACAGCTTTATAATATTAATATAAGTATAGATTATTATAGAACTAGCTACTCTCGCGCGGTTTCACCCGCTGCTCGGCTCCATTTAATCGTAGCGTGATGTTTTATAGCTTATAGCACTCAGGAACATTATACCTATCTAACAGTGAATTATTTTTGGCAATCTGACCTTCGGTTCAAAAGATTACCCCTGCCTCCTACATACAAACTCACAAATTTAACCTTTTTATAATATTAGTATAGATTAATTTATTTTAAAAATATCAACAGTGTAAATTATGAATGATTTTTTTTCTTTCACAGAGTTGCAACAATGCATTCTATAATCGATTTTATGAACCTACAAATAGAATTCAATTTACAACTCGACACACACAAAAACCTATGCAAACGTATTTACAAAAATTTAAATCAAAAACTGATTACGTAAAAAAATAAGCTGGCACAGTTACAAGCATCTGTGAAAGCACGACAGCACGACGTGTAAAATTTTAACACGAGAAATTCAACATCCATTGCCGGTTTTCTGCTACATATGAAGATGTGTAAAGGAACTGTTGTGGTAATGTATAAGGAATTTTGTGATATGATCGTTTTGGAGGGAGGGAAAGTTTTCAACTTGTTGAATGTTTTTGTCCGTCGGTAAGCCGTTTATGGATATTTGTGTCAGTGTGTATTTCAGGTGATATCGGTAGTATTTATATGGAAAGTAAAAGTAACAGGTTTTTTTTCGTTGATATAATAACAGTTTGGTCCGTTTTTAAAAGTAATTTCTTGTCTATTTGTGTCCCTTTGGGTGTGAGTGCTAAGCAAAGTTTGTAGGGTTACTTTCTCAAAATAAAGTTTGATTATTTCAAAACTGAAGCCGAATTTAGTATTATAATTGTGCCTGATATTTGGTATTAGGTATACCCTGTATTATATGGAATTTACAACAAAAAAACACTTTTGTGCGTCCACTATGCATGCTAAAACATGAAAAAATAAAAATTGAATCCTTACTTGACTAATAAAAAAAACGAACTCAAGATCAGTTTAAAAAGTCGGGGATGAAAGTCAAGGCCATATTTTACCACCGGCTATAGCAGGAGCAGAAACAGGGTGATTTTTAGTCAGTAATTCATACGAATTCTCAAGTACCCCACCCAGAGCGTAATGTAAGCCGCATTCAAAATCCTTGAATAAAAACAGCCTTGAATAAAGATTATTTTGAAAAATGTCCTTGACCACTATTATTTTGCTTTCAACGTTACAAAACTAGCTAGAAACGTAAAACTCAGTACAAATTTATCAATTCATAGTAACACGCACGAATTAATAATTAATTTGCAAACTTTATTTCAAGGAGAAAAGGTTGAAAATGTATTGAAAAAAATGGAATAGGTTGACCTGCTAGAGTATATTTTGCGTAAAATTTATACGCACGACTTCCTAGCCTTGCAGTTCAGATCTACATTTGATTTTGATAAGTATTACCTAAACAGAAAGTATATTGTTTAATGACAATATACTTTAAGATAAGATAATTGAGTTTTACGTAATAGTTGCATTTCGAATAGTTTGTGAAATAGGTTTCAAAAAATCTCTTGTAAAAGATATGAAGTCGAATAACGTCTTCTGTCAGTCAATTGAGGAGTCTATTTTCTTGTTCTAAGCCCTAAATTCCTCTGGAGAAGCTCTTAAAGAACTGACCAGACTCGCAATTTTAGTGTATCCTTTGCTGATGATTAAGTTGCTTCTTGAACTGAATTTGACTACAAATTACTACACAACACAATATGTAGTCGTAAACATGAAAACAAAAATAAAATTGTATAAGTTAACATTGAAAAAATACTCTTCACTGGAATCTGATACAAAATAATGTTAATTTTCAGTTAAAAAAAATCTACAAACGTCTCCTGCCCTGGGCGGTGTGAGAGAGAGTGTCAGACTCTTTTTGACTAAAAACAAGTCTGGTACTTCTCCTAGGTATATCAGGTATATATATGACATATTCAAGTAGCCTTCTTTAATCATTATCAGCCTATAAGTCCTCATTGCTGAACAAAACTTCTCACACGATGAAGGAAGGAATTTATCATTAATCACCACGCTTACTCAAGGTAGATTGGCGATTTCACCCATTCCACTACTTAGGTCAAAAAGTAACACTGTCAAAATATAGGTGCGATCACGCGATTTTTGTAGTCGCCGAGTCGCCCAACTTTAAAGTTGCCAGTCTGTTCGAGTTTAAGGAAATAGGCGTGAATATAACTGTCATTTGTCCGGTACTAGCTGTACCTAGGCCATCTAGGTTTAGCTATATATACTCGGTCTAGGACGGGATACCTAACGGTGTTTGTAACTTAGTACTCACGGCCACTGGCCAGCATACCTAGTCCAGTAATTTTAGGTTTTATCTGAAAAACTGAAAGAGACTGTTTTTGTAGACAATTTTATAATGACTTTTACTGATCTCCGAGCGCGAATAAGTTGCGTAATATTTTGAAAAAAAAAAAACAGATTTTCATGACTTTTTGACCCTTGTGATTGTTTTAGCCGACACGATATTGACGTTGATTTTACACAACTTCATATTAACGGCGTAATAAAGGTGTATACTAAAAACTTCAGCTCACTAAGAATTTTCCTCAGATCGGGGGAAGGATTTTTATCCAGTAAGCTCATTTTGGGCTTACATTATCTCACTTAGACAGCGAAACAAAACGTACGCGTTGTTTCACGCCGGCTTACTGTAAGGAACTAATATCACTCTAGTCTAGCCTCTTTATCGCTTTATAATGAAACAATGAAAGAATGAATTTATTTTTGCAAATAGGTCATAAAACACACACTTTTACACGTCAATTTATATGTGAAAAACTAGATGAAGCCAGCATTTCCTATCTGACTACTCTAAGAAGAAATGCCGAAACAAACTCAGAGGTCAGTTTCTTTTCAAGTCATATATAACAGTTAAAACTGTTAAAATTAGACGATGGTTAATGTCTACAGCAAAAACATTAAGAAAAACTTACTCGTCTGATTCCTTTAGATCTTGAAGCGAAGTTACTCACACAAAAAGTTTCTATACCAACTAATAGATGTCTAAAGAGTTAAATTACGATGTCATTCAACTCTAAGACCTGAGTCGATAACAAAAAGTACAAATTCTATTACAGTACAATGGTTGTAATGCTTTTTTGAACATTTTTTTTTCTAGTAGATCTATTGGCTAGGATCAAGGCGAATGCTAATATAATATGCACTGAACAAATGTATAAGTGGAAT
This sequence comes from Spodoptera exigua, assembly GCA_902829305.4. Classification (NCBI taxonomy): domain Eukaryota; kingdom Metazoa; phylum Arthropoda; class Insecta; order Lepidoptera; family Noctuidae; genus Spodoptera; species Spodoptera exigua. The sequence continues at coordinate 1,504,508 of LR824623.2, forward strand.
CATCAAATTATATTGATTTACAATAAGTAAATGACTAGCTTTACAAATAAACTTAATGATAATTTTATTTTGACTACTCAAAAGTTCTTGTAACTGTGATTTATTTGAATGAAGCACTTTGAATCGTGGTGTAAATAATAATTGTTATTCCTGACAAATTCTAATCCAAATTGCTTATTATTTTTTAGATTATTAGCTTCTGCCTGCGGCTTTGTCGGCTAGGTATGTTGATAAAAAGTAGCCTACATATGTCCTATTATGCTGTGTATTCTATGCCTGTGCCAAATTTCAACCAGATCCGTCAAGCTGTTTCGGCGTAAAACAAAACATCCAAACATCGTAACTTTCGCATTTATAATATAAGTAGGTAAACTAAAGTTTTCTTAGGAAACCTTTACTTACATACGAATAATTTTTATCCTCAAAGCTATTCAAAATATTTGTTTCAGCGTCTATTAACGAAACTAGTTTGACTAATTCCGTTAATACACTACACAATACACTTATAAATCAGTAGCAACTCGTAAAAGCCTTATACCACCTTACCCACGTGAATCTATTATAATTTATACCTACTAAACAAATCTCCTAAACCGCTGACTCGAAAAACATATTTAGTAACAAAAACGCTAGTGAAAAAGAATGAAAATAAACTAGGGATTGAGCTTAGTTGTGGCTTGCTCAACAAGTAACGATTTGCAGAAGGTTGTTGCTAAATAAAAAGGCAAGCGGCGCGCGGTTGCGACTCCGCTGTCAACGACCTGCTAGCGCGGGCTCGCATGCGCACCCCACACTATCTACAGACTCCTAGCAAATCTAGCTATTGGCTATGTGCGCGACGGTGGTGACGCGTAGAGTTTACATTTGCGGAAGCTGTCAAATAATAACAATGTAAACATTACAATTTTCTTTGCAAATATAAATAAAACCAAAAATTAAATACTATTATTGACATTATTGAAGCGCAAATTATTAAGTTTTACTGTTAAATGAATAAAATAATAAAAACCAACAGCTGATCATCCGCATTTGTTTCCAGTTTATGTCGTGTTGTGCGCTGTGGTCGTTTCTGCCCGCCACTACTCGCTTAGCACATCTAGCTATACTTCCATGATTTGGCATTTGAATTAAGTTTGTCTTTGTAATCCATATGGAATGCAAACAAAATTATGAATTCAGAAGTCACTGGATGATTGATTCCTTATATAACTATTACTAACAATCTTAGTATATATACAAGTGTGGGAGAGCCGTGCATCGGCACGAATGTATTGGCTCTACCGGATTGATACCACAGCCTCACAGAAAACCAACGTGTAAGTGAGGTTACCAGATGCCCAATCCTTCCCCTCCCCCAATCCCTAAATCTCCAAATTCCCTAATCCCCAAAAAGTCGGCAACGCACTCGTTACTCCCCTAGATAGAGATTTATCCTAGAATAACATACAGGCTACTTTTTACGATGACACTGGATAAAGCCACTAACAGAAAGTAGTTTTTATAACATAACATTTGGATGACTGTACATATGTATGTAAGTAAAAAGTGAAATTGGAACCTTATCTTTTACCCAACTTATCTCATAACTAAAGTAACCCACTTCACGAATAATTTCGAAATCAATATCTGAACGAGTTAATGATAAAAAAAGTATTTGAAAAATTTCTTTTCATACAGTCTGACCGGAATAGGACGAGATTAGATATATACAGATACTAAATATTTATGTGTTTCTCTATTTTCAGATGTTGTGATAACATTTTTGAAATTCTCTTCAAGATTTTGTGAAGTATTTGTGATAAGTTAACAGTCATAATCATTGACATAAAAACATACTTATGTGTGAACCAGCTACTCAGCCCAGAGCAGAAGAATAAGCAATGATCAATACCCAAAATAAATCACCAGGGCTGCATAAGAATCGTAGGAGTGTCATCGGGCACCCGAGCGTATGGCGCGTAGCGTTCCGCGCGCGCCTCAAAGAGCCAATAGACCACCACAGACGGGGCCCTATAGGGCTGATGTTCAGCCGGGGTTGCGGGGTAAGCGCAATGAGGCACCGCGACCTCGGCCCAGAGCAGGAGAAGGAAAGGGGGGTTTTTAGTCAGTAAGAGTCTGACACTCCTTCCCGGCCCTGGGCGGGAAAAGTCATTTTCCCCTCACAAAAAAAGGGGTGTCATCGGCCAGCGCTGTTCGTTTACTATCAAGTAATCAGAGGTCAGAGGGCTAGTTTTTCTCTAAATCCGTATTTAACAAGAATGATGATTAGTGCTCATTCCTTCTTCGTGTGAGAAGATGGATTAACTCAGCAGTGGGTTCGTGGTCAAAAAGTGATAACGACATGATCATCCTCAGCCTATCACTTACATGACGATAATAATTTTATAATAAAAATAATACACGTAACGAACATATAACCATTATCATAATGACATCATTAAAGTGAAATAAACTATAAAAAACAAAACAATATCGCATTCACTGCACATTCCTTCAAACAAAGAAAACAAAGGAACAGGAATAAATAATATTATTATAATTAGAATTTATTAAAATGTTGACGACCTCGGCTTTGCGAATAGCGAACACAGACGTACTCGTGTGTAGGAACTATATTTACATAGGCATAATAAATAAAATAGTATAAGTAGTACATAATATATATTTATTTAAAAACAATGTGTGAATGGGTTCCATGTCGTGGTGGCCCGGAGGTTTAAGGGCCCACTTTTCATGTAATGAGGTTTTGAAACCAATGTAACTTTTTCCAAGTTATATTATGTACTTTCTCAAACTATTTAGACCCCACTGACATACGGTAAAGGTAAACATCGTGAGGAAACCTGGACTTATAATTTCTAATTATAAGTTTGAAATCGCCAACCCGCATTGAGCAAGCGTGGTGAATAATGCTCTAACCTTCTCCGTGTGTAAAGAGGCCTTTGCTCAGCAGTGGGCACTTATAGGCTGATGACAATGATGATGATGCTGTGAGTCTGATTGCCGATCGAAAAGTTTCGTGCCAAAATCACGCTAAAATGTCCTGTCTAGTTATCAAGCTTTATGAGTTGACCAGATGGAACTAGCACACATGGTCGGCAAACTAGCAGACGGGTTGCCTGATGGTAAGCAATCAGCGTCGCCCATAGACACTCGCAACGGAGGAGTTTCGAGTGCGTTGCCGACCTTTTAAGGATTAGGGATTTGGAGATTTACGGATTGAGGAGGAATTGGGGGAGGGGAAAGATTGGGCTTCCGTTAACCTCACTCACACGGCGAAACAACGCTGTGGTTGTTTCACGTCGGTCTTCTGTGAGGCCGTGATATCACTCCGGTAGAGATGACCCATTGGTGCCGAAGCATGGCTCTCCCACACTTAGTGTTAGGACCTTAAAAAGTCAATTAATTATTGAGGATTTAGATCAACGATACAATAAAAGATTTCATACGCTCTCCAAGTACTTCTTCGTCTTCAATTGAACAGGAAAATAAATGCGTAAGCAATTGCATAAACACCAACATAATCTTGATACCATTAGATGGGGCTTACACAAAATTGTAATACAATTCTCAACGGTTGTTTCACGACATGGTTAAACCATGAAAATCACAACAAATAGTTTTTTTTTGTTACTACCTACCGTTTAATATCGGATTGGTAACTTAAATCAGTAACTAATACTAATGCTTTATTGTATTTGTGATGGTTTTTTTTTAATCTTTGTCCTGCACTAGGAATATCGTCTTAGCCGATTATTTTTTTGTGATAATCATCAAATGACAGACTCTAACTGACTAAAAACCCCCCTGTTCCTTCCCCTGCTCGAGGCCGAGGTCGCGGTGCCTCATTGCGCTTACCCCACAACCCCGGCTGAACATCAGCCCTATGGGGCCCATCTGATCTTCTAAGCCGTGGGGGCGTTATCAAGAACACAGAAACATTAGAGTAGTAGTCCGTTGCCCAGCCACCGTGTCGAATTTCGATATTAAAAGTATTTTTAGGGTTAGCTAAAATCCACTCGGAGGACATGATGGAGCATACGGTGACGGCGTGCCCTTCTTGAGCCATATGCCACCATGGAAGCGATCGGCAGAAGTGACCTATCACCGGCTATAATCCAGGTCATGATGCAGAGTGGGAGATACTGAGAAACAATCTTAGATCGCAACCACATAACCAATAAAGACACTTAAGCGTCGCAAACTTATTTATAAAAAAGCACTATATCTAATATGGATACTAAATCACAAATTCTATTCAGACTATTGACAAACAAATTCAAAATGAGATCCGAAATATTCATTGGAGCGTGAACGTAACGGGTCAATCTATCAATCAGTCAATCAATCAGTCAGTCAGATCGAAATGATTGATTCATTGATTGAATGTAATGTAGAGATAGAGTGTGGCGTCATTGAATTTGACAACGAAATTTTTTAAAGGTCTGATCATTTTCTAAATTAGTTTTGTATACCTTTTTTGTGAGGGGAAAATTATCAATTGACTTCTCCCGCCCAGGGCCAGGCGGGAGGGAGTGTCAGACTCTTACTGACTAAAAACCCCCCAGTTCCTACTCCTGCTCTAGGCCGAGGTCGCGGTGCCTCATTGCGCTTACCCCGCAACCCCGGCTGTAGTTTTGTATACCTAAGATAGGTTTAATGCAAAACATTATAGCGCCGGTTAAAATAGGGATCTTATTTATTTATTTTCATTTTGTTTTGTGAATGTTTAAATGTATAACTAGCATTTACCCGTGACTTAGTTGGCGTGGAATAGTGACTTCCTGCAGATTTTTGGTTTCACACAAATAGGTTCAGTAGTTTAGGCGTGAAGAAAAGACAGAGAAACAGACTGACAGAGTTACTTTCGCATTTATAATATTAGTTTGGATAACATCCATTAAATAGTGGAGAAATTTGTTATCTGCATTGCACCCGCACTACGCCGGGACGGGTCGACGGTGTCTTTATAAATTAAAAACTCAAATGAGTGGTTTATTCGTAAGGTGTTAATTGACATACTTACATGTAAAGCATAGAGAATACAGGTTTGAAATGAGAATCCTGTTTTAATATGTAGCCCAAAGTTTGAAAGGCTAACGTGTCAGGCTATTTAACTACATATGTATATTTATATTTATATGACATACCGTTGTTAATACAGGCTGATTTGAAAACGTGCTATGTAGGTATAACTGTTCATAAAAAAATTAAATTGAAATAAAGTAAATGTAAGTTCGTATACACGATTATTAGATATTTTATTGAATAGTATAGTGATGTATTTTAGACTTTCTGACCTTTCACAATAAGTGCCATTTCGATTGGCATTTAATGATATGTATGTATAACCAACAATATTATTTTAAAAACGTTTTAAAAGTGTAGTCAAAGATTTATTCCAACTAAACCACATATAGGTATTTTTAAACGTCAAAATAGAATAATAGTTTTTCAGTCTGGTCGTCAGTTAAGCTAGATGCTGGTTCCAAACTTCACAATAGTTTGTAACAAAGCGCAAATCTAAAATTTGCAGTTATTTGATTAACAAGATTTATAACAATAGATCAGCTATAAGTATTTTTTCGAGGAAATTGTGTTTTCACTTGCCATTTAGCGTCGATTAAAAATTAATGGAACGCCCCAGTTTCTTGCGTACTATTTCCTGATGTTCGCGTTGAATGAATATTTTTTTTTATTAATAAAAATAAATAAATATCTACTAAGGTACCAATGGTACTACTACTATCTAGTAAGGTACCATTCGAAACCTTTTAGCATATACATTTTTTAGTCCATCTTTATTTCATTATTTTGTCTATTGTCGTCTAAGTGGACTTACTGATTAATATGTAGATATAGAACACACTTGACCTATACACATAATTAACTGCAATCCTAAGGTTACGACTTGAACCTTGTTTGACCACAATTAGTTGCACTGTGCACTCGCTTACTTGCTTATATAATTTGTTTAGTCAACATATAAGTAGGTATAACGTGACGTCACGCTTTAAATTTCCAAATTTATAAGTTGCACATTTTGGCAGAGTTGCACATTCTGGCAGAGTTGCACATTTTGGAGAAGTTGCACATTTTGGAGAAGTTACACATTTTGGCAGACATTCCCTCTCCCATTTCACTTCCTCCAAAGAGCGGTAGAAACCATAGGATGATTGTTCCCTCTCAAAAAAGGGTCTTTTTGTGTGCTATTTACTGATAATTTCTCAAAATCCTGACTGGGAATCAAACCCTACTAATACCCTAATAACTACATATCAGTATCAGCTGTACATACAAATTTTATATAGGTAGGTATAATAATTAATTCTATATGTTACTTACATCTGTTCGCAAATCCTAATTAATTACAAAAGCATTGATTGATAGGCCTAATCAATAGTCAATGTACGTCAAGACCTACAAGCCTTAATACGTCACCAGCGACCTCTAGCGGGGCGTGAGAGAAAATTGCACGCAACAATTATCTTGAACACGCCTTGCTTTCAATGTTATGGCGAAATGAATATGTATCGGTAATGACATTGTGTATAAATATATGTAATGTTTATAGAATTTATTGTCTGTCTGTCTGTTTGTTGGTTTCTATATAATTTGAAATGGTAGTATATTTGTACCTAAATAGTTAAGAAAGAGCAGTTTTGACATACTAAATTTAGTGAAAGTAACGAAAATATTAAATTAACTGAGAAAAGCTCGACTAGTTTCAAGTCACTACGGGGCTCTTATTAATGAGCAGCGTGCGCGTCATGACGAAACAGACACGATGTCACCGTAGTTTAGAAGTTTAGTCAGTAAGAGTCTGACACTCCCTCCCGCCCAATCCTGGGTGGGAGAAGTCATTTGATGATTGTCCCCTGACAAAAAAACGCAGAAATACGAATAGTCTTATTTAAACCAAACCCATCATCAATTTAATACAAGGAAGTATTGAAACTATTTTGTCTATTCTTAAAGTATGCTTATAAAATGTTTGAAGCTATTTTGATATATTTTAGCGTACATCTACAAAATAACTAAACATTCTTACTTAGCGACAGTACGCTAATGTTTTGTTTTCGTCAAATCGGCTTAAATAAAAATGGTATCGTATGGTCAGTGAAAATATTGTAGTATTTTTCCGTAGGTTTGTCGTAGTAGTTTTAAATTGTAAAGGATAAGATTAGGATATGATCACGGCTCTTCAGAGATGGAGAACCTACCAAATATTAATGTATGTGTACATAATATTATTAAGTGTGGGAGAGCCATGCTTCGGCACGAATGGGTCGGCTCGACCGGAGCGATACCACGGCCTCACAGAAAACCGACGTGAAACAACCACAGCGTTGTGTTTCGCTGTGTGAGTGAGGTTACTGGAGGCCCAATCCTTTCCCTCCCCCAATACCTCCCCAATCCCTAAATTTCTGAAACCGTAATTCCTAAAAGGTCGGCAACGCACTCGTAACTCCTTCGTTGTGGGTGTCCATTTGCCGACCTATTACATAAAAAAATATCTATTGATTCCAAAAAATACCAGCAATATCCTGAACACCGAATTTTAAACAACACAATAAACAGAATACCATAAGGTTCAATTTTCCCTAACTCATCTTAAGAAACCACACGAGACAAAAGAGTTGTTCTTAATTCTCGACCGTGAGCTCTCTATACGAATGGTGATGCAACTATGACGTCACATCCGTTATATTAACACCCAAAGTGGTGTCGATTGTGTATTTTAAGTACCTTTATTATGAAGGCTTTTATTTCCTTGGTAAACAGATGTTTCGGACAATTTGCATAAAACGTCCGTCGTGTATATACTTTTCATAGACTAAGCTGAGTCATTTTTTAATCACAATACTGAATTATTAAATTAATATCAAATAGCAACCAAAAAGAGGACTAAGGTTTAAAAACGTGTTATTAAGAGTCTGTCAATATATCATATGATAAACCCTAAAAAAGATCCTACTTTTAGTATCATAAATGTGAAAGTTTGTGATAATGTATGTATGTATGTTTATTATTCTTTAACGCAAAAACGGTTGAACCGATTTGGTTGATAGTTGGTATTTAGATAGGTGATACCTTAGAATAAAACAAAGGCTGCTTTTGATCAACATACTAATTGAGCATAGCCGCGGGTGAAAACCTTGCCATAATTTGACCAATCCGGGCACCAAATCCAAGACCCTTCTCGACAAACAATAGGCATCAACGAAATAGTTCAAGTTCCACAAAACCAAAAAACCTTACATTTTTTACACCTTTACACCTCCAAAAATAACTGTGTGTAACATAACATATCATTACATCCCAATATAAAAATTTAAATAAATAACATAACAGAACAGTCTTCTTGCACTTATAATGTAGGGTGATTCTCCAAAAAACCTTAACTTTTATTTAACAAGTCATTATCCTCCCAGGTTTTTAAGCATCTTAGTAATTTTTTTTATACAATATTTTTAGTCGGTTGCTTGTAAGCAGTGGTGAGATTTAATTTAATAAAATAATTATCCATGTTTTAATCAGCAGACTCGTTAATTTTCGGTTGAGGATAATGACATTATAAATTTTTTTTTAATTGATGTGAAGAATCACCCACCTACTTGCCAACGACCATCTTGTCAAGGCCAGTTAAGCCGATTGAATTCCAGTATCGCGAGCTTTTGTTTTTATACTGTTTACTTAAGGTATAAAGGGTTACTAGTAGAAATAACCAGAGTTGTGTTACCGGAGGGTGGGTGAGGTTACCGGAGGCCCAATCCTTCCCCTACCCCAATCCGTTCCCTTTCCCAAAATCTTTAAATCCCTAATCCCCAAAAGGTCGACAACGCACTCGTAACTCCTCCGTCGTTGCGGGTGTCCATGGGCGACGCTGATTGCTTACCATCAGGTAATCCGTCTGGTCGTTTGGCGACCTATCACATAAAAAAAAACCTTAGCAAAGTGACTTAGTTTTGTGAGCCGGCCATATCGCCTTTTTTAAGGCTTCTCCCACCGTCTGTTAGGCGAGACGGAGTGTCAGACTCTTACTGACTAAAATCCAACCCCTTTTTAGCATGATTGCCCTTGTATCCGGCTAGATTATCATCATTTATCAATGTATTTTAAAAGAGATTTTTTTGGGGCAATCATTAAATGTTTCCTCTCACCCTGGGTGGGGTAAGAGGAGGTCGGACCCTAGCTGGATTCTCATGATTCTAGATTGTAAAAGGAATGCTTCTGACATTACATTCTTAAGTTCTAGCTTGAGTTATCGCGGCCTCGACTTAAACCAGGAAAATGGGGGTAATATTCTGACACTCCCTCTCGCCTCAACCTGGCGATAGAAGTTATAGAATGATATTTCAAAACTTGAGTGTGTCAATTATGATTGTGATTAAATTTGTTAGGGTTTTGATATTCAATCTTACTTCTTTCCCCGCCTTGCAGTTTCGCAACTATGTCCGTAGACATAATAAAACATATTTTTTTTATTATAACTTAGAACATCCTGTGTTTAAGAAAAAAAAAACAAAGAAAAGAGACATTATTAATTCCTAATTCAAGTTCCATTAGATATTAATTTCATACAGGGTGGAACAAGCAAATAACAAGTTTAGAATCCAGTTTTATAACCATCCTGTATAAATGGACAGGCTAACATATCAATAATGTTGACCTTGCCAGCTTTCGCCACCAGAGGTCAGCACTAGAAACGCAGAAAATTACTAGTTATAGGCAACTCAATGCGTTTGTTTGTTTGTAAGTTGTTCTTGAGTGATTGAGCTATTATAGAGAAATTTTAACTGGTAGTGTAGTGGTCAAGTAAGTTGGATTATTTTTAGTAACACTAGTTTTAAGTAATTTCTTACTCACACTATGGATTTTGTCGGCAATAAAGTTTAATTTAACTTAATTTAGATCAAATGTGACATTTTTTTATTCTATGTATGTCTTTAAGATCACGGTAGTAATTCGATAGTGAAAATGGAAAGGCAAAAACAAGAAATCACATTAGGCATATTCATATTTTTTTCATTTGGCTTGATAGGCAAATGAGCCGACGCATGGCTCTCTAACAATTAATCTATACTTACTTAATTATAAAGAGGTAAAATTTGTAAGTTTGTATGTAGGGAATAATCTTTGGAACTGCTGGTCGGATTGCCAAAATTCTTTCACTGATAGATAGCTACAATGTTCCTAAATACTATAGGCTATAAAACATCACGCTACGATTAAACGGCGGATTGCCAAAATTCTTTCACTGATAGATAGCTACTTCCTAAATACTATGGGCTATAAAACATCATGCTACGATTCAACGGAGCCGAGCAGCGGGTGAAACCGCGCGATAGTAGCTAGTAACGTATAACACCGATTTTTTTTCTGTATATCAACTTTTTTGTGCAAAAACCTCACATAACAATTTAAATTTTAAAAATCGAATTGAACGCAAACCGACGCTGCACCTGATATCGATTGCATAACCGCTCACATCGATTTTCCGGAAGAATCGATTCTCGGTAATTGCCGACTCGATACCGTAAATCGGTAAGTCGGCCAAGTGCTTAGCAAATCGGCCGATGATACCATTATATTAAGGGTTACAGAGTTGCATTCAAACAAAACTTTGTGTATTAATTATCTGTGCGACGGCAGAACACAGTGCGATTAGCGCAATAAGGCATTAAGGCCTGGAGCAGGAAAAGGAACTGAAGTTTTTAATGTCAGTAAGAGTTAGACCCTCTCGCCTTACCCTGAGCGAGAGAAATCATTTGATGATCGAAAGACCTCTTCCTCAGACCACAGGTATCTGGGTAGCCTACGACTCGACAGAAACTATTTTACGTAATTATTTGAAAGAGACCTAAGGATAAGTTTAACTTAAAAACCTAATTATTAAATGTCTCAAAAGCATGACAGTTAGACCATTACAACAAATCACATACATCAAAAATATGTCCCGCCATTTAAAATTAAATGGACAATGACAAACAAACTTCGCTTAGTTTTTGTACCTACATATTATTACAGTGTTTACTTTTATCTTATTCATCTGATGTGCAAATCTGCATACATTTTGACGAAGGTAAAAGCCAACGTTTACAGTGACATCACTATGAGCTCATGGTAATCAACTTGATGGCTATGTCTCCACAAACACTTTTAAAAGTAATAGCAGCCATCTTGTTTTATCTGTCAAATGGTCAGTTTATTATCACAAATGAGGTTTGTATATAGGTAGGTATCGGAATTTGTTGACAATGTAGCTGGCTGTTTGATTATTGTGGTTTTGATTTTAAAATATTTTGAATTTCGAATGCAATATTTGAATTCTTTGAATGCGTTTTGTCGTTTGGTTTCAGACAAACAAATGTCGTGATTAATACGGTCAAATTTTATTGTCATTAAAAAGTCTATCAATTATTTGACTGATAGTTACTTCTTAATTTTTCCATCTTTATCGTCAATTCGCTTTGAGCAAGCGTAGTGATTATTGTTTAAACATTCTCCGTGTAGGAAGAGACCTATCCTCTGAAGTGGGAACTTATAATCTGATGATGTGATACAAAAATTCCTACTAATATTATAAACGCAAAAGTTTGTATGTATGTAGTACGTTTACGTAAAAACTACTGAACGAATTTTGATGCAAATTGGCATAGACACAGATTAAAGACTGATAACATATTTTATCTTTATAATGTAGCTACTAGCAGAAGCTAAAATATTTAATGAAACTGAAAGTAAACCCTACTTCTATAATAATAAATACTAATTAACGAATTCACACGCATATTCCACTAATCCAATTAGCATTAAATAAGTACAAACTACATAAAGATAACGTTTCACACGAACCGCCTTCTAATTGAGCAAAAAGTTTATATGATTAATTAATATAGACTTTATGTTTTCATTCATACGGTTTTTATTCTATCAAAACACGTTTATCTAGTAGAAATTTTAGCTATGATAAGTTTCATGCGGTCAACAACTGGATACCTGGCCAAGGCTGGGCAACAACCGTCTATAATAAACTTTCTTTTTTGAGGAGGGAGAATCATTAATTGTCTTCTCTCGCCCAGGGTGAGGCGAGAAGGTATGTCAGACTCTTACTGACAAAAACCACTGCGTTCCTTTTCCTTTTTCGGGCTGGGGTTACGTTAGCTTATAGCGATGGTTAGCCCAGGCTGACCTCTCAGATAAGACCCGCGCTTACGGTGCCGCGGTGGCCTGAGATCGTCTCTTGAAGAGCAATAACGTACCACTGCACCGGTCCGGAGTAGGCGAATGAGCGGGTTGGTTTTTAGTCAGTAAGAATCTGACAGAATCCTTCTTGCTGTTGATTTAACAATCCCAAATAGTTCAGCGATCTATGAGCAAAAACAGAACAAAGAAACAAATTTCACTCTCCTCAAAAAATAATTTCATAATCATTCTAAATATAGCGAAACATGCTACCTCACACCTAACGTCAACAAATATTTAAACAAGAAAAAAATCATCCGAAACCGTGACCGTTCTAAACCTAAATAAAGGACTTTAATCTCAAATTCCACCCAAAAGAGGTTTTATCTAGAAAAATGCTTGACCGAAAAAAAAATACTCCTAACAAAAAACAACAACAAAAGGAGTATTAAAATTCCAAAAGTCGGCACGCGATCGTGGATCGAACCTGTGGCATTAACGCGCCGGACGGTAAGACACGCCCCTTTACATTATAAAAAGGTGACCTAAATGTATTATCGAGTACAATAGTGTTAAGATCTCGAAATAATTTTATCAATAATACTTTGATTAAAATCGAGTATTTGATAAAGCCAAAACTTGACTTAAACATCGATTTTTTATAGGTATAAAACTTTTTTGATGTTGTCCTGTGTCGTGGGTGCGTTTACCAACATATAATTTGACATACACATCACACACAGAACCCAAAAAAGAATTGTAGATCACTGAAAGAATTGTTCCGTGCAAGCCGGTTGGACAACCACACTATGCCAACTGCGCAGGTAAATTGTAAAAACATACATTTTTAAAAATCGTAGTTAAGTCAGCTCTTTAGAAGACACTAAAATAATCAATTTTTTTTAAAAAAATACCGTACTTTTGGCTATATAGATAACATATTAGAAAAGAGCTAACAAACAAACCAACTTAAGTCGCATTTAGAGTAAGTTCAATTCAAAATGTCGATTAAGTCTGAGATAAACAAAAAACATTTTTTTTTATTAAAAAATAGAACGATGGAATAAAAGGATTCTTATTTCAAATATTTTTATCTTACCAGCCTAACCTACCATAAGAAAAAAGTGTAAAAACAAAATAAAATAATTCTTAATTTAAATTTTTATCCTTCTTATGTGTTTGTGCTCAGCTGTACCGAAATATAATGGTACAAACTAGTTTTGATTCTCTTGCCATACGGGCCTCAGTGCTTGTAAAAAACCAAAATAAAAACTACACACACTTCTATAGTAAGATAGTCTTTGATTCTCGTATGGATATTTTTATACTATTAAATTCTTTAGAATCTTTTTCCCATTTTAATATTACTACTATTCAGTAGACTTTATGTCATATAGGATGATTTTGTTGCCACAGACTGGATATAATTCCAGACCTCGTACTATTTATTAACAAATATCCAAAAACAACAATATCCTTTTTTACTTAGCCTTTTTTCAGTACACTTCGACTAAAAAGGTTGATCTTTGTCTAATAAAATTAAAAAGTTTATTATAATCTTTATTCAACTAAGGGCAGACTTCAAAACGTCTGTATAACCACTATGTGCCTTGTAATTTGTTTAAACTATGTGCCACATAACTTTATTAGGAAAATATGTGATATTGGTAAAACAGACCCTTGGGTTTTTCTCGGCACAGGGTTGTTAATGCAAGTGCAATAAATAACCGTAGCCTCGAACCAAAGAAAAAACAGTGGGTCTGTACACCTATACCACCACCCATCTGTACACCTTTTACAGCTCCATCTCTCTTTCTCGCACGGAAGATTCACGCTTTAACACTTCAAGGTAGGCAAGCAGTAAGAGTCTGACACTCTCTCTCGTCCCAGGCAGGAAAAGTTTAAAAGTTTAAAGTTATCCATTTGATAACTTTTCCCCTTTAAAAAAAGAAGTCTTTTCTCATTAACCATGAGGTAACCATGTTCTTCTTTCTAAAACCAAAAAGTTTTCGCATACCTGTTCCTAATTAAAAACAATCTAGTCAATAAATCCAAAAACGCAGTAAGCGACATACAATTGATATACAAATTTCGGTCAGTTGTATGTAGCACAAAACACGTAATATATAAATTTATATAATTCAATCTTGTGTGTACTAGATTTTATTGAAATGTAACTATCGAAGTTTGCGGTTAAACTAGTGTTTTGTGTTATTTAATATTATTATACGTTGGCAGTAAAAGGAAGATTTATTGTGGTTATATTATGTAAGTATATTGAGTGGTAAATATGTAATTAGGTGCTATAATTTCACAAACACACACTCTGAAGGCAGTTTTCCGAAACGATCTGGCTCTCATTTTCTCAAAAAAACCTGGCGCTACAGAGCTGCAATCTTAAGGGAAAAAATTCAGAAAACGATCTTTATAAGCGGAGCGGAGCTATAGCATATCAAGTTTGAGCTCATTAGATATGTTCATTTCTTGTAATGATCGGGAACGCATCTTTTTATTTGTTTACCACTTGTTGAGGAACGAAATCATCAAATGACTTTTCGCGCCCAGGGTGAGGCGAGAGAGAGTGTCAGACTTTTACTAAATAAAAACCACCCCGAAACTTCTTAATGCGCAAACCCCGCTACCCTGCTGATCGTGGGCTCTGTTGGTCTACTGGCTCTTTAAGATGTGCCCTACGTTCGGGTCTGCTCCTGGTCAGGCGACCAGCTTCATGTCTGACCGAAAATCGTTGCTCGAAAATTAACACCTACTAATAATAAATTGTCATACACGTTCAGTTTTTCCTCTAGGCAACTACAAAGGTTATTCATTCATATCTTGGCAAATTGATTACGCAAAGAAGGTTACATAAGAAGGTTACAAATACTCCGTGGTTGTATGGTCACAAAGAATTATTGTCACGAATCAAAACTATCTCAATGCCGAAGGGTCGTGACGTGTAGCGAATTGCGATGTTTTTTTTTTTAGTCGACTATGACATTCTTTGAGAGACACCGTCATTGTGTGTATTATGTATATAGTAATATCAACAGATTGTTAATGTAAAGATTAGCGAAATTGATCAGCTATAAACAATTGGTTTTGAAGCTTAATGGTTATGTAATTGAGTTTAGTTTCCTTTTTCATACTCAATCTAATAAAAAAATGTAAGAAAAACTTGTATGGATTCGATCTTACTTTTTAAAGGCGAAAACGCATTTTTACAACTGTAATTTGGCTGAATATTATCAAGAATTATCTTTGAGTTAATTGACACGCGCCATCCTTACAAATAATAAGCGAGAATGTGTTTCATTCCTCGGTATTTTATTGTCTACGTATTTTTGTGTAATAGGTTGAAGACTGACAGACTCGTAGATCTTATTTCTTATCCACGCAAGCAAAGCCACGAGAAAGCTAGGTATTACCTACTTTATAAATAACTTAAGAGCCATCTAAAAAAGATAGACCTTAAAAAAACAGTTAAATTCGCAAAATGACACACGTGACGATGACAAGGACGTGATGATCAACACTATCGGTTCTTTAATGTTGTCAACATTGTTTATTATATAACTGGATACTGTCATTTGATTGATGTCCGCTAGATGAATTTGGAACTCGAGAAAGGACTTAAGATAGTTTTTATATCAAAAATCTGCAGGAAGTCACTATTCCACGCGAACGGAGTCGCGAGCAAAAGCTAGTCTACTATACAAACTAAGTAAGTAAATTTGTAAGTTTGTATGTAGGGGGTAATCTTTGGAACCGCGGATTGCCAAATTTCTTTGACTGATAGATAGCTACTAGGTTCCTGAGTGCTATAGGCTATAAAACATCACGCTACGATCAAATGGAGCCGAGCAGCGGGTGAAACCGCGCTGGTAAATAAATATATAAATAAAAATGTGACGTTAAGTAAAGAACAGGATTTAGCAATAAAAGTGAGGTCAGGCATGTATCGCGGCATTGTTGAAGAGTAAGTACCATTGTAGAAAGTAAATAAATACATTATACATGATATCAAACCGATTGGTTTTCACTTCATCGCGTGCATGCTAATGGTATATAGTAAAAGTGATTTTGCCTTAGGTTGTCCGGAGATGATAATTTAGTTATACTTTTTTCGAATTTCAATTTTATTTTTTAGGTTGTAAGCGTGAGTATTAATTGTAAACTTTGGGATATACTTTCTTCTTCAATGGTGTCAGATACCAAATCATAGATGGGCCCAACTGGGGTCGATATCCAGCCCGGGTTCAGGCAAATGAAGGCGTAGTTTTTAGTCAGTAAGAGTCAGAATCCTCCTCCGCCCTTTCCTAGGGCGGGAGCAGTCATTTGATGATTTAAATCTATAAATATTAAAATAATGATGTCAAAGAAAGTTTATTAAGTCAATTTAGGCAATATCTTCTAATATTTCAAATGGATTTATTACAATAAATACTAGTTCCTAATGTTCAATATAAAAATACAAGTACTCGAATTAAAATAAAATGAAATTATTATTTTAAATTAAAATTAGAATACTTTCTTATTCGCTTAGCCGTTCATAATTTGAATGATGAAGAAATAGACTTTGTTTTTTTTCTTAAAAAAAAACTAAGGAACCATAAATAAGTGAATCTGTTACGTGAATAGTGATTTAATATTCTTTCTTTTTATACATGAGTGCGTTGATTAGAATACTTCTTCCTTACGATATAATTTCCTTCATTGAATATTGATCGCTCTGTAATGTAACTTTCTGTTTTAATTCTTTTCAAGTGTGAACTGGTACTTTGTATTCAAACCATGATAATTATGTATACCTATATGTCATTTATTTATTGTACATGTATATAGGATGAAGGCCAATTTTTTATGTCATAGGGCGACAAAAAGTGATCTGCCTGAATCCCTGATGCCGCTCATTGACACTCACAATGCCAGAAGCGTTACAAGTACATTGTCCGCCTTTTGGGGATATGGGTTTTGGAGATTTAGGGATTGGCATCAACATTTATATTTTCATGGCCTTCGTTTACTTGAAGTGTATTAGGAATGGTTTTATACAATAATTTATTCTCCAATGTTTAGAATGTGTGTCACTTGAAGTATAAATTTTAATCAACTGTAACAATCTGGTTATATTTAACGTTTGTATAGTTAGACGTCGAGGAAAAGATAAGCACAAAGTACAAATATACGTAAGGCAGGTAAACTGTAAATCTAGATTAAATGCATTTACATTAAACCTCTTTGCTTATCACGATAGCAGTCTTACGGCCATTAATCTTGTCTTTATAATCTGTTGTAGTCGTTTGACGTTCATTGTGTCCTGTGTCAACAATTAAACTTAAACTGACTTTTTTTTTCGTGAGTTGTGTGACTGAGTTCTGTTTTATCTGTGGAATGTTATTCTATGGCTACTGATGTATCATCATTGTGAATAGGTTTTTTTTTACTAATAATCATAACTTCTTTATTCGTTGTTCAAAATTGTTTATATTTCTCTTTTCTCCTTTGAGAGAGTCTGGTCATTTTATTTATAAATCAATAAACAATCGAATTAGAACAATAAAGCATTAATAATCAGATCATAAACTCGCTTTGTTTGTGTTATAGGTTCTCGAACTAAATTAAATTAAATAATATTTGAATTTGTTTTTTTTTAACGACAATCAAAACATTTATCATTCCTTTTTCACTAGTAATATTCCAAGTTAAAATATTACCTATTTATTTAACGAAACAAATAATGACCATTGAGAAAAATCGTAGGTAGTTTTAACAAAAAGCCATTACCATCACTACGCTTGCACATACAGCTTCGCGGACCGCGGAGATTCATTAGGTACTCATAAATAATTATCTCCACAGATAACGAAATCTATTTACACACATCTTTTATCTTTATCACCATGAATCATTATAATCAAGGACAAGATCACAGTTCTAAGTAATTAAACCCAGAGTTAACTGTTAGTACTTAGGTTCAAGTTTAACTGGTTTTCATTAACATTCTTATAACAGGTGGGCAATTAACTTTGTCAATAATTTGTTGTTTATTTTGTAAGAAGACATTTGTTGCGATATTTAGGTTAAGTTTTAATTTGAATTTGGAATTAACGTGGGAACTGTTATAGATTTGTGTTTTGATAAATCGTTGCACAACGTTTTGTTAGTTTTTTGTTTTTTAAAGGTTCAGTCAGTACCCAAGAATTTTATTTACAGTTTTTGGATAATAAACCTCGTGTTCATACATTTTGTTTCTATATTATCAAATTTAAGTTTACAAAATATAATAATTTCTTATAGTATTATTCAATATTTGTATTCAGAAACAAACTTAATTTACAAATTGATTAGTTCAATTGTATACTTATTTCATCAAATGCCAAGTGAACGCCGGCGTTCACACACCTCATTGTTCTTCTACTGTGTCTCAAATCACCACGATTAAAAGATTAATAAGTAATGTCAGTGACAATTGAGTTTTATTTTTTATTAAATATTATAGTTACAGTATAATGAGCGACAGCCAACACATTTTCGATTAAAAACAATTCGTTGGCGAAATTGTGCAATTGTCAAATATCACATTACTTCCTTTCTTTCTTAAATTTTTTTCTTGAAATTAATTTAAGCAAGGCTAAAATTCTACATATAATCGATATATACTTTCTTCCTAAAACAATAATTGTTTGTGTAATTGAAAAATGCGGTAAACGAAACAAATTGTTGTGGTCATTATTAATGATGGACTTTAATTTGACAGCTGTCAAAATGCCCGCCAAAACGCGAGTCTGCAACGTCAGGAAATGAAAGTAAAGTTTTACGTGTACATAAAACTATTTGCTTGAAACTCTTTGGCCGGTCAGCTTTCACGAATTTATGTTTCACACGTTTTCGAACGTAATACTGTATTTGCTGTGTGTGGTGATATAATAATAATTTGTGTGGGAACCGTTTATGGTTACTATGCATTTTTTTTTCAATAACTTACAGCTATTGTCAATGCTCTAATGTCTGTTCAGTTAGTTAACTTTTTTTTTCTTTATTGCTACATGATGCGCGCGAAACTTCGTTTCTTATTTTAAATATTTTTAATGACCATCATAAATATAGATGAATGCGTTTGAATTTCTTTGGTTTTTCCTTACGAAATTGATATTATATGTTTTATATTAATAGCCAGTATTTTAAACTTCTTTTTAAAAATTAGCTGATATAGGCAAATAATTTTATTAATTTTAAGAATAAAAATTTTTAGAAAAAACCTTTTTTTTATCTAATCAACAAACTTACTGGGTTACATCATTCTAAAGAAAACTTTCAGAAGAAATTACATTGCATCTTAATGGGCATATAAAAATATGAGATTATCTCTCAGCTTATTTAATAAAGAAATATGAAAGCTGGTTAAAATGATGCAAAATATTGAAATCGAATCTCAATGACTTTGCATCGTAAATTCGTAATATATGAATACGATCAAGTTATATACTTCGATATTAATTATGTAAATATGAATTTATTTTGTTGTAGGTACCGCTTTAATGACCATCATATTTATATAAGAGGACTGAATAAAAACCTTCTTGTCCCGCAAATAAAAACATTTTTCTAAAGATTAAAGATCTACAAAGTTTGCAAGTATAGTCAAGTACTAGTAACTTGACTTAGGACATGTTTTACAATATCTGAATATGCGCTATCTATCATTTAAATTTGAATACGTATAGAAACTTTTTTTGGACAGACGACCTGATTAAGGTCGCAGGAAGCCGCTGGATGCAGGTCGCTTCCAACCGGCCTATCTGGAAGTCAATGGGGGAAGTTAGTTATGTTCAGAAGTGGACGTCCTGTGGCTGATATGATGATAGAAACTTTTTTTATAAATTTTATGCAGCATAAGTTTATCAGGAAACTATATTGAGGTGCTGGAACAGGCGCTAATGCTAAAAAAAATTGCAAATCACTTATTCAATCGTCAATGTGCTAAGTATGTTAGTGTTTGTGAACAAGACATCCGCATTCAACAAGTTGTTACATGTCATATGTACAACGTGACATGTCCTCGAGTTCCTTGATAGTATCACTAATGTCAGGCCATTCAACTTAAACACTAGACTACTTAGGAATTAAAAGTTTAACCTATTTTGTATATGGAAAAAATATGTCTCCTTAAAGGAATATTAACGTCAGAAGCGCCATCTAGGCAGTGCAAAATTACAAAAGAAGTTTTTGACATTTAGGCTAAAATCAATTATTGTAGGTACTTACAAGTCAAACTGGAGGTAACACCTGATCTGGAATGAAAGGAAAATATATTTTAAATAACTATTTTTACCTAATTACACAAAAGTATGATAAAATATTTCGTTGCAGGAAAAAGTGCTACACAAAAAAACTTGAGTTTTAAAAACTACATTTACGATATCAAAAATACAAGGAAAACCGAATTTTTGTTACTAATTAATACATTTAAATATCAAAGTGAAGATTGTAATCGCCGTCTGCACAAACATTCATGTAAATTAGATAAAAATTGTAGTCCATACGCTATGCAAATAAATCAGATAAAAATCGCTGTATTTAGGTGTGCCATTACTTACATATACTATGCTAATTGTTCTGACTCAATTTGGTGGTTATTTTAGCCTTGAATTTAGTGACATTTAAATTTTAACTACATTAAATACTTATACAAAAAGATTTTACTTATATTTAATGTGTTTGAGATGAGATTAAGTTATTTATTTTGACAATAACGCCATATAGAAGCGTTTAATAACATTGTCCTTAATGCATACACTTAAAATAGAATCTGTTAATCTTCAATAACCCAGACAAAACAGTATATTCTTTGGTTTCTTTTCATAAAAAAACATGTAAAGTATATCGAGACGTTAAATGTTATATAAATATGCACAAGCAGCAAACAGCAAAGGCAAAGCAAACAGCAAACAGCAGCATATGCACACGTGCAACAAACGGAAAAACATGCCACGAAATCAAACCTACACTCGACACGTGTTTCGCCCCTGAAGATGCCCTGGACGAAACACATGTTTTCACAATTGATTTTATTGTATAAATTAAAACGAGACGTCTAGTAAAGTGATGTATTTATCAAATATGTCAAAAATAATATCCGATTTTTTTACATGTATGTCTACATGTAAATTTTATGTGTGTTTTAAAAGTCTGTCTCAATATACGACTGTCCCAGAAACTAACATAAACTATAGGAGCCACCCACTGCAATGCGAGACACTACGGCGCATGGCTTGAGCATCAAGTACCTCCTCTACAAGTACCTATGCGTATTTATCTTCACTTCATTAGAAATTCACCTCACGTACACAAACATTTCTCTATGAATCATTCATTGTTCACATATACATATAAGGGTTTCAACCTTTATATCAATATGTCTTATCCCTATTTCGACAAACAAAACCAGGTGAATAACTGTCAAGTATAATTTCGCAATGCCTAGATGGCGCCTCCGACGTTTATTGTCCTGTCAACTTTTAAATAATTATTTAAGTAAATATATTTTGTTTATTTTACATTCCATTTTATTAAAATTGGCTTATAAAAAGTGCTTCCAAGTATTTTGTTGTGCTTAAAGCTGTATATGTGTTTTGCTAAAAACTATTCATAATTATTTCCATATATTAACTATATAGGCCCATTTTTCTTTGGTCTACTAATCCTATAGCTAACTCATAACACTGAATGTACTCTTAAGGCCTAAGGCGATATACAGATGGACATAATAGGAGTACGCTTTCACCTGCGCCGGCGCAGGTTATGAGTTGCCTCTTTATATTTAATAATGCTTTAAAAGCTACATTGATCTCGTTGTAGCAAATGCGAAATACTGAGTAGTACTGAGTTTATTTGTTAAAACTTGAAAAGTAATAATTTATGCTGAATTTTTATAAATATCAAAGTAAAACTTAAAAATATTTATTCCAACTAAAACATATACTGTCACAGTCTGTTCGTCAGTCGAGCTAGGTGCTCGTTCCAATTTGAAAATTCGAATCGTTTCGAATGGAGATGAACGAGCAGGGAACTCCATCGTTACTCTTTTAAATATTATAATAACGTGATTGTAAACGGTACGGTATGTACTATTACTTATATATAACATTTTCTTACACAAAAAAAAAACGAATATTTCCTAAAATCAAACGGTACAAGGTTTATTAGTATTATTTTGTATGTTTTTACATAATATGGTTGGCCATGTCAGTTTTTTATTTACCATAGTTAATCTGAAATTGCTGTAATGACATTGAAACACCGGATGTGGGTAACTTATATCTCAATTACTTTCCGAAATTCTTCCAAATGTCGTTTATACATGATTTCTGAAGGTGTGTGCAGAAGTGTTTAGTTTCTGTGTTAAACTTTAAACATCATCATCATCATTATCAGCCTATAAATGCCCACTGCTGAGCAAAGGCCTCTTCTTAAACGGAGAAGATTCGAGCATTAATCACCACGCTTGCTTAATGCGGGTTGGCGATTTCAAACTTATAATTATAAATTATAAGTCCAGGTTTCCTCACGATGTTTACCTTCACCGTATGTCAGTCATGTCTAAATAATCATAGAAAGTACATATAACTCGGAAAAAAGTCACATTGGTACTTGCCAGGTTTCGAACCCGTACCCTCATGCATGAGAAGCGGGCGCCTCAACCTCCGGGCCACGACATATATACTTTAAACATATTTTTCAATTTTTTATTTAGATTATTTGAAGAGTTTTTCCTCCTAAATTATATATGCCAACCCCACTAAGATCATCATCGAACTACAAATAATCATTGCCAGATTATAACAAGAAGCAACAGCAAAACATTTTTGAAGATTAATCAGATTTTGGAGTTTCATCATCATCATATCAGCCGCAGGACGTCCACTGCTGAACATAGGGCCTCCCCCATTGACTTCCAGATAGGCCGGCCAGTAAGTCTAAACGTTTATTTTCTTTGTATTTCGTTTGTTCCATCTTTATTATTAAAACCTCTATCTGCACTTTGCCATTCATAAATATTTAATTAATTCTCCACCAACCACATCCAACAGATTTAAGTATTACACTATCAATAAGGAATGCTGTTTAAAGGCCACCGAGTATAAATACAACTATATACCAAACTTGTTATTCAAGTTTCGACCTTATGAACAGAGACCGGTGATTTCGAATACTATGTATTACCTACTTTCTTCTGTTAATCACTTTTTATTAAGGAAATTAATTCTTAAACTTGATTTTGAAAGATATTAAAGGATGGAGTTGAATTTGGAATTTGATTAAAAACATTTTTGTGGTCAAGCTTTGGCACTGGTAAGCTGACTTACCTATAGAAATATAAAACCTAAGAGAAAACTGGCATAAAACAACGCTTACGTCAGTTACGTCAGCCACCCTTTATCCCTAATCCAAAAATAATATGTCAATCATCAAATCCCGAATCCCCAAAAAGCCACCAAGTAACGAGTCTGCACATTTTCCGTGACATCTTATAAAAAATTCTTTATAAAACTAAAACTAATATGGATGACAACCCTACATAAAACTAACCAACTAACCATTATTTAAATACAATACATATAACGACAGTTAGTTCAACCTGTCTCACTCTGCATAACTAGAAGATTTGAAATAAATTGTGCAGCCATTTTGAAATCAGTCTCACAGTAAGATCGCTCACTGAGACTGTTCTTATCTTAAGTTTGTAAGCTTATCTGAGCTAGCTAGCTATGTTGTTAAGGTCAATGACTGTGACAATTTTGTAGGTCAAGTCTTAAAGTACTATAAAACCAATTGAAGTATTTACATGAGACCTTTAGCTCTAAAAAGTCGATGCTACATGTATTAAAAAAAAAAAATCTGCCCGGTATCAGAAAAAAGATAGATATAATAAGGTCGGTCAAGAGGCTATGCAAAATGTTTTTTTTTTTATACTAGGTTTAGGCCGGCAAACGAGTCGACGGATTACCATTCTTTTCTTTTCATTTCTTTTCTTTTTTTTGAAAAACGTTGCCCAACATTAGCAATCAGTGTCGCCCATGGAGACCACCAACACCAAACCATAGCGTTGAGTTTTGCCGTGTGACTGAGGTTACCGGAGGCCCAATCCTTCCCCTCCCCAAATACCTCTCGAATCTTAAAATTTC
Organism: Spodoptera exigua; assembly: GCA_902829305.4. NCBI lineage: Eukaryota > Metazoa > Arthropoda > Insecta > Lepidoptera > Noctuidae > Spodoptera > Spodoptera exigua. The sequence goes on from LR824623.2 coordinate 1,528,882, forward strand.
CAAACCCCTATTCCTCAAAGGTCAGCAACGCACTCGTAAATCCTCTGTTGTTGAGTCTCCATTTGGCGCAGATTGCTTACCATCAGGTAATCTGTATGCTCGTTTGCCGACATAAATATAAACCGTATGCTCCTTACATAAAAAAAAATAATTTGCCTATAAATACTCCCATTGTTACCATATTTAGAAGAAAAAACGTTAAAACAACAAACGGATGCGCGTACGCATTCTACCTATAAGTTGTTCCATCCATACAGGACGTGGTGACGTCATCAGGAAATAAGCCACCATTTACATGAATCAATTCATTCAGCGAATAATTATGTGAAGTTTATGTACAGTTTGAATGTATAATGCTGGCTGTATTAGTTCCGTGGTAAGAGAAAATTGATATAAGCAAATGATAATTGTATTTTGTTTTAAAACACTAGCTAGATTTAAAACCTTTGCTATTTTTGTTTGCAAACATTAAATTTCTATCCGTGTTTCTGGAAAAATAAATTATCAAAATAAACAGCTACACAAGCTAGTACTTATTTGTATTTAACTAAAGCTACAATGTAAGTAGGTATATAACTTCATTAATAAAAATTCGATTTTGAAATACAACACTAACTTCACGTTACTTTTTTATTTTTATTCGTCAATATGTTATCATATTACAACTTATAATTATACACAATTTGTCACATAATAATCCATCAACAAAACTTAACCTTAACGGCAAATCGAATAACCAACCTCCTTGCACACAACACAACACAAAAAAAACACACTACAATAAAAAAAAACAACAACAAAACAAAAATTAATCACATAAAAACTTCTTGGAACAACCATGTAAATTGGACTATCTATCTCTAATTTAGTTGAAAGAGTTCCAACCTGTATATGGTACGTAACGAGCCAATCACAAAGACTTTGGTTACGTAACTTCACAACTGGAAAGTTACATTGCACGTGCTTTTAACAACTGCTCGAAATAGTGGATTGATTGTAGTCTACAATCAACCTGTTAATGTGTGTAGTGAAGCCACAATATTCGGTATGTTTTGAGACTGTTGTTGTCTTCAGAATTGTATGTTTGGTTCAACAGGTCTTTTATAGTTCCACTGTAAGACTGAGTAAGACTTTAGGTCGCTTAGAACCATCCCAAATGGAGCTTTTCTTGGTAGTAATGAGGACGATGCAAAGAGAATTAAGTTAATGGCACAGATAATTATGAGTTTTTTTATTAATTTATTAAGCTTTATGCACACAAACTTTTGTACATAGGCGGACTTAATGCCGTAGGCATTATCTACCAGTCTGACCTTTGGGTGATGCAGAGATGAGCAAAAACGGTGAGCGCAAGCAGCAAAAAATTTTAAAGATTAAAGACAAAAAAATGCTGCTATTTATATTTAGAGTACGATGAGACTGACATTGCAACAATTAAAAGTCCCAAAATAAAATAAAGAAAATCCTTATAACTCCTCCTTCGGGGATTCTATATTTTATATGAGTTTGTAAGTCAATGAGATAGAGTGTCGGTTTTATTTTGAATCACCGAATCTTCTCCCGCCCAGGGTGAAGCGAGAGGGAGTGTCGGACTCTTACTAACTAAATCAAAACCACCCAGTCCCTTCTACTGCTCTAGTCATGAGGCATTGCGCTTTCGCCCAAAATACCGGTATTATACTTTTATGGCTCGTTTACAAAGAGTTTCACAATCATAAAAGTCTAACTATACTCACTTATCCTGTTAGGTAAGTTTACTTACTGTAATGCTAAAGCAATCAAAAATTGCCAATGCCTGAAAGTATTTAATTCAAACCAAATTTAGATTTGTATTTAGAACTTTGGGAAAGGGTCGTCTCATTATAATATCATGAGACATTTCTCACACTTTAGCCTACCTTTTGGGTAAATGAATGTTGCATAAGTGTCATTTTAAACAAATTATCATGTCGTGTGCCAATGTGTGATCTCGTGATTACATGGTTGTTCTTAACATGTAATGCACGTGTTGTTTTTTTTTCCAAATTAGAAAAGAGTTTGAATACACCTTATTAATTAGTGGTATGTAATATATGTATTGTAATGTCAAGTGATTAATTCACATTTTTTTAGGTAGGGAAGTCTTCGAATGACTTCTTCTGGCTTGGGTGTGGTGAGAGAGGGTCAGACTCTTACTGACTACAAACCGTCCCGTGTCTGCTCCTGTTCCGGACCGGATAATCGGTTAATGCTTACACCCGCAACCCCCTAAAGTATTTCAATTAAACAACGTCACACCAACTTTTAACAGTTGTGTTAGATTACAGGTCTCATTTAATGACTAACTCTGTGTTATGTGTAAGATTTTTTTAACAAACCAAAAGATCCCAATTTTGTTTTGTTTATACATATGGCTTTTACGGACCCTGGCTTATAGATGTTCTAGCAGATATGGGAGGTTGTGGAAGGCTAAAACAAACTTCTTCTAACGCAGTAATCTTACCCCCAAACCCTTTGCACGACAGTTTCAATTAAAACGACTAGCGAAGTATTCTACAAACTGAGGTCAAATAAAGAAACTTTTGGAAAAATACGTTTTAATTCTACTACTACTTAAACCTAATGCAAAACTATGTGTGAAGTTATGTTTGTCATAAGAAAATCGTGTCTTACAGTAAGGGTCAGCTTACAACTTGAATAACTCAACCACGCAGAACTAACAGCGTATTAAAAAGGATAACTAACAATTAACCAACGTAATCAAAACCTTACACTCAACAAAATAAAGTATATATTCCAGTAACTTTAAATAAAAGAAAATCTATATTCATAATTCATACGCAGTATAATTTCTTGTCGTGTTCCTATTGAGAAGTTTGAAGGGAATTCAGTTCTTAAGTCAATTGTGACAGAGTTCGAAATTGTTCTTTGTAGCATAGATAGATTTAAATGAGACATTTTTATGAAACTCAAGGGTGGTCGGGACATCAAATTTATTGATTTTTTTTTATTATAAATCCTTAGAAAGGAAGAGTAAATTCTACTTATGTTATAAACGCGAGAGTAAGTGTGAATGGATAAATGGTTGGATGTATAGATATTTGGATGTTTGTAACTCTTTCACGTAAACAACTTATCCTTAGAATGCTTAATCATTATCACGGTAGAGAAAAGTATGCTAAAAAATATGCATAAAGAGTTTTGGCTGAATAATCATCATCATCAGCCTATAAGGCTTCTTCTAGGCTAAAGGCCTCTTCTCACACGAATAAGGTTTGAGCATTAATCACCACGCTTGCGCAATGCGGGTTGCTAAATAATCATAGAAAGTACATATAACTCAGAAAAAGTTACATTGGTACTTGCCAGGTTTCGAAGCCGCACCCTCATGCATGAGAAGCTAAATAATATCATGCAAAACTATAATTAGGAATACAAGTGCATTACCGTCTTTCTACGTTTTCTAATTAATCGACAGGAAGAATTAAGGATTGGGAGGGAAGAGGAATCTCTCCGTCCTATTCATGCCGAGTTTTCTTTCCGTCTCTCTCCCACACTAGAGATGATAGACTCCCGCGCTTTTTACCAATTAACCTAATAGGTAGTCAATAAATGTATAATTAACAATTATAATAAAATGCTTAATATATTAATTTATGAAGTTTTGTATTGAAACTTGGAATAAGTTTGCTGCGAACGTGCGACGCGTGACGGGAAGCGCACGACTCCTGCTTGTGTTGGTTTCTTCATGATGCCAGTTTAGTTATAAATAGTTATAATATTGCAAACAAAACCCTTGCTTAACACTTTGTTTATAAGGTGCATCTTACTTTGTTTACATTATTTAATGTAGGATCAATTTCAGTAAAAAATAACAATATAGGTTTACTTGTTATGTTAATAGTTCCATTTAATACTACAATTCTAAATTTAATATTTTTTCTGCTTTTCATAATGCCAAAATTTTTAATAGTATTTAGGCGTCTTGGGAACCAGCTCTAAGAGAGCTTACATACTTTCAAAATGCTTTTTAGTTAACAACATAAAAAAACTTTGAGGTACCTAAATAACTTTTAAAATAACAATTTTTCACGTGAAAATCTCAACAAGTTTCAAGACACACGGGGCTCTTATTCGTGAGCGCGTACGGAAATAGTCTGAGAGCAGATTTTGAAACATCATAACATAACATGTTCTCATCCAAACTGCTTAAAAGAAGAAAGTAAAATAATATATCACATAGCGATCTTTAGAAAATACAACACAAACATACATATAAGTGAGAAATCGCGAACAAAAAAAAAAGTTAAACAGTTTCTTCAACTCGTAAACACGTCATTTCGATTCTACGCGAAGATATTAGGTTTATATCTTTCCACCACATTCTTAGACAAGACTAGAAAGAACCATAAAGACCTGGAAATTCGCGACTCCACAATCTGAATATCAGTTCATGTTGAAAGTTGTTCAACATGCAACATAACGCCCACACGATACGGACGCCACTTTCTTTCACTAGATATTTTAATAAAATAAATTAACTTTTTTTCTCTCCTCTTTCTTTCTATAATATTACACGTAACTAAGCATTGTTTTGTTTTAACCACGATTTCAAGATAATATAATTTACAACTAGTAGTGATTTTCCTTTGAATATGGGTCTGGATTTAATGGGTTATTTTTATTTAGTTTTAAAGTTTTTTTTTTATATTTGGTATAGGATAATTTTTATTAATGTATTTAAAATAAAATAAAATTTGGACCTGCTTGAAAATATTCAAAATTCGACGATTGTATAGACATCACATAATTTTGTATTCGCGTTGATGTCTTTTGTTCGTCAAGGATCATTTTAATTTTCCAATACTTTTTAACTATTTAAATTCCCTGCTATGGTTCTAGGAGCGAAGTCAAAACGCCGAAGCCTTCTTTAAACAAGAACTAACATATTAAAAAAGCAAAACCTCTTTAACCTTAATATGCAAGTTTAATCGTATTCAAACAAAATTAAATAATAAATATTTAGCAAACTTCTATAAAAACTAAAAATATGGTACGTACGTATGACTATCCGAATGGCACAGTGGCAAGATGACGACGTTATCACACAACGTGTTCAAGTTCCATTCCGACACGTAACTAACGAAGTCCAGGTGTGATGCGAATGAGCCGTTCTTAACGAACACAAACAATAGAAAAAAAGGACTATAGCTTCCGGGAGTCCTGTTTACATATCCGCTTTTCAATATCACTACAATGGACAAATAAAAATCTGAGTACACACGAATAGCATAATGACAGATAGCACAATAATATTGATTCCAAGTACAATACTGAATGATCTCACAAAAAATAAATAAACAAATAAAATTCCTTTGATTGTTATTGTTTACGTTTTTCAGCGTCCATCGTAAAACATACTGCTGAAATACCGAAAAAATTTTTGGTGAAAAATTTATAGCTGTATATGTACATCATATCATCTCGCCCATCTCTCGTGATTGGGGTATGTAGAGATGATGCCAAATAACTTGACGTATGAGGATTTCAGCAGACCTCTTCAACTTAATCATCATCATCATCATCAGCCTATAAGTGCTCACTGCTGAGCAAAGGCCTCTTCTCACATGGAGAAGGTTTGAGCATTAATCACCACTCTTGCTCAAGGCGGATTTGCGATTTCAAAATTATTATTATAAATTGTAAGTCCAGGTTTCCACACGATGTTTTACTCTCTCTCTCTCTCTCTCTCTCTCTCTCTCTCTCTCTCTCTCTCTAAATCTAATTTCATTAATATCTTTAGGTATTTAATAAGGCACCGTGGCCCTGACCTTGATCAGGAGAAGAAACGGGGTGGTTCTTATTTAGAGTCTGGTACTTCCTCTAATGGGCGGGAGAAGCCATTTCAAATGAAAGATTGATTCACAACAGAAGCATGTATTTTTGTAGTTTCAGTGTTTTTGCCAGTAGTTTTACCTTGGGAAGAAAATCACTGTAAGAGTCGAGGCACTTTCAATAGTACCAAAAAACACTTAATACCTCACATCTTTTTCTTGGTATTTTCATTTAAACACATTACACAAATATCTTATCTAGAACCTAAACTCAGGTCTTGCGGTTAAATAAATAAGCTAGTGAATTATATAAAATGATATTTAGAACTTTATATCATTCCAAATCTAAAAGTTACCAAACACACTGAACTTCAACAACAATAGTTCAACGGTCGAAATTCAAACCAGTAACCTTTCGTTCACCTGTTGACATTTTCAGTTCGAAGTTCTTGAACTTAAAGTCTAACCTATCTTTCATGAAATATCTATGAGTTCAAGAGCAATTACTGAAAACTGAAATGATTTTGTTCTTATTTAAAAAAGCGTTGGAATGTTTTTTTATGTGGTAGGTTGGCAAAACTGATGGTAAGCAATCAGCTTTTTGGGGATTAGGGATGTGGAGATTAGGGAGGGATTGGGGGAGGGGAAGGATTGGGCTTCCAGTAACCTCACTCACACGGCGAAACTCAACGCTGTGGTCGTTTCACATTGGTTGTCTGTGAGGCCGTGGTATCACTTCGGTCGAGCTGACCCATTCGTGCCGAATAATCCCACGCTTGTTCAGTAAAAATTTTAGATAAGAGACATATATGTAACTTTAGACTTGCATTAACTCAGACCCGGACTTTGCACGGTTGGCGCAGTGGCTGGGCAATAGGCTGCAACGCAACGTGTCGCGGTTTCAATTTACAAATTGCTGTTCCGGGTTTCGTTGTAACCTAATTGTGGGAGAGCGAAGCTTTGATGCGAATGGGTCAGCTCACCGGAGTGATACTACGGCCTCACAGAATACCGGCGTGAAACAACCCACAGTGTTGTGTTTCGCTGTGTAAGTGAGGTTACTGGAGGCCCATTCCCTTCCCTTCCCCTATCCCTTCCCGATCCTTATATCCGCAATCCCTATCCCCAAAAGGCCGGCAACGCACTCGTAACTCCTTTGGTGTTGCGGGTGTCCATGGGCGGCGCTGATTGCTTACCATCAGGTAATCCGTCTGCTCGTTTGCCGACTCATACCATAAAAAAAAAGTTTATGAATTTGTATCTATAGACAAACAGAAACAAGAAGCCAAATGAAAAATGACGACACGTGTTTATCATTCTTTTTAATTGACTTATGTATATGTATTATGTTTACACAAATCTATACAATACTTTTACTACGTACATCATATATTAACGAATGGCATAGACAACATAGGAATCAAACAAACGACCTCAAAATTGTGCCATAGACAACTCAACCTTTATACTATCGCTGCTAATTTGAACCTGCGACCTTGCTATCACCAGTCAATGCCTCGGCCTACGAGCCGTCGATCAACACAATGTACTTACGATATCCGTATGTACTATCAACGAAACATGTGATCACGACGTTGTTAAATAAATAATGCAATCTTAAAAAAACAATTAATGAAAAAATATATTTAAAACTGAAAAGTAAATAGGTAAGTTATGAAAATTAAATACCTTTTTCTTATAATAATGTTTTATTTTGTTGCAGAGTATAAATCTAGATTACAGTCTGATTTTTACAGTCATAACTTATTAACATGGTCCTCATGGCTCAACCATGCCCAAAAATACGATATTGAAAGCACTGCACTCAATAATTAAACCAGAAAATGTGACAAGGAGAATACAAATACAAGAAAAAAAGTTCTCAAAAAGCAAGAAGTGATACCAAGACCTCATAGAATCATCATGAAACAACGCTTGAAATGTGTTTCCCCGTGTGATTGAGAAATCGCCAGAGACTCATGCCTTCCCCCTCTCATCTAAGTAGACATAAACTTCCATTCTTAAATATTTATACACACATTCAAGAACCTTTGGTACATGAACTAGTTTAACAAAACATTTACCGATAGTACAAAATAACTTTGTAAGTTCACTGTTGTACCAATCACTAAAAAGGCGTGAACAATCGTTTAATAAGCCAAACAATTGACAATACTAATGAAGTTATGTTATTTAACATTGGTTAAATCTAACTATGAAATATTTACATTGATTCTATTGTATGGTAATTTAAGTTATCTTAAGACGTCATCCTTTATTAATTCCAAATGTCGTTAGGTGTTAGATATTCGAAAATTATGTAAAGAATCCTACGCAATACTAAACTTTTATCTGGTGAGTCAATGAGTCTTGACTGAACAATGTAGAGACGAAACTTAATTAATTAAATATAGGTCTCTGCTTCAATATTTAGTGGCATGCATATTACATTTCACAAAATATCAACCTACAACAAAACAATCAAACTCCACATACATACATTTCAAGCTAAAAAAAAAAGGTTGTACTAACTTATTATCAAAAGGAGGTAGAAGCTTACATAGGAATCATAACATAACAAATCACTGAAAACTGGGCGTTTGTGTGGTGGTGTGAATTTTCCAAGCCTTTTGCCTTGCACTTTGCCTTTTTAAGTAAAATAAACAGCCAAGAACAGTTTCACAAGAAGAAAAATCAAATATGGAAGAAACAAGCTCCAGCACGAATTGGTCGGCTGGACTGGAGCACACGGCCTCACAGAAACCGGCGTAAAACAATAGCTGCGTGTGAGTGAAATTACCGCTGGAGCCTGCCCCAACCTCTGAATTCCACCTTTAATCTCTGATACCCGAATCACTCCTGTGGTTTTGTAAGAGTCCATGGGCGTCTCCGATAGCTCCCATCGGGCAATCCATTTGCTCGATTTCCGTGAAACTAGATAAAAAAATATTGTTACGAAAGTGAACTGTGTTATTCATAGAACACAAGATAGGTAGAAGATATATAACTTTCACTGTTAAAATCCTTCGACAGTGAAATACGAATACGTATTAATTATTAGTAATCATGCTATGACTAAAGGGGGCTTCTAATGTATTTTTATTCATGCTATCGTAGTCATGGGCCCGACAGGGAAAGTCTATCAGAAAAATGAACAAGAAATCCAATAGATATAAAAATAAAATGTACAATAAAACCACACCTTAATTACAAATCGCAAGTTTAAAACAAAAAATTCTTTATTTTTCTCAAATTACAAAAGAGTTTAGTTACCTTTTTTATGATAGAAATTAAAAAGAAAAAATACAAGTATCAATACTTTTTGTCGAAAAAAAAAAGATTTTTTTTTTAATAAAAGAGTTCTTTTAAATCTTTTGGTGAAAATAGTGTTGTAAAAATGTACCGTTCTTTGGAAAGTAATTACTGTTACGTCTTATCTACTCGTAATAGTTATTTAACGGTTACTTAAGTTTGCACTTTTAATGATATTTATTGATTAGATAGGAATGTATAGCAAATAGCTCATTTTATGACAACTTCAGATATCGTCTTGCGTTTTTTGTGAGAAAGAATTCTTAAAATTTCACTTTATATTTTTTGCACGTGAAAAAAATATTCTACAAGTTTTATCGATAGTACTTAAAATCAATTCTACGAAACTAAAAACAAATATTCTATTTTTAGATATTTTTACTTTTTTTAACAAAAAACAACGTACTTTCATATGATTTTTCTACAACCAGACAGATTCTCCTTAGACTTCAATATTAAAGTAAAGTACCAACATTTAAGTAGATATGTATCGTTCATACATACATATATACATACATACACTCATATATCACGTTAACAGCTTAATTATCGCTAATTAAAATTCACTTATGTGCCGCACGGAAACGATGTGTTTATTGTTTTGCTGGCGATTGTTGAAAAGGTTATAATGATTGATTTGATTTCTATGTAATGTATTATGTACTAGAATGTTTGCACCTGTTTTTCTTTAAGAACAGAGGGTCTACCATAACGTGTTAAAATGTGAATCTTTTGGGCGAGAAAGAGGGATGAAGCTATAAAAGGCGTATAGGTCCATCCCTCTTTCTCGCCCGAAAGATACACGCTTTAATACGTGAAAAAAAAAATGGGTATTGCCTCTGTCTAACACAGGACGTGACATCATGAAAAGCGTGATTGTATTATATTCACCATTATCATCATCATCATCATCATCATCTACTATCGTATTGTAAAGTTACTATTTTGATGCATTCTGAAATTTATTACAATAATGACTTGCTCATGTGAATAACGCGTCGTCGAGTCGCACTGCTTATGAATTTAGAGTCCCGTTGTAACTTGAAACTAGTCGAGCTTTTTTCAGTAAATTCAAGTTAAGTAAAGTCATCATTATTTCAGTTTTATTAGGGTCCATTTTCCTAATCTGTTTTATTCACTTCATGAGAACTTTCGCATTCTTTATAGTGGGGGACCGTCTAAAAGTATATTATTGGCAATTAATCCAATAGGTATTATCTTTATTAAGTTCCAATTAGGAACATTAAATTTGTTTGTTTCGGTGTGAACTCTAGTAGGCACGAGTATGGTAATACATAACCCATGTTATTTATTCCAGTTATTGTCAATACTTCCTACTAAGTAAAAGCTAGAGAGTATTCCCATACTTCCGTCTTTAGAATATTTATTGATCTGTCTTCGAGTTGAATAACGTTTTTATAGTGACTTTACGCTTTGATTGTAATTTTTTCTTTAAGATAGTATTGTAGTTGCAAGTGTTTAGTGCTTAAGAAGAAGCTTCTCTGGAATCAAGCTAAAATACATTTGTATCTTTTCTTCACACTGAAAGCACTAACGCATTTGAATTAAAACAAGAGACACTTCTGCATGTTACAAGTTGCTAAAGCGTGTATAATATCTCTCCTCATTGACAAACGAAATCTAACAAACTATTTAAAAAGTTAGAGTCAAGAAAATTTCACACACATTCTTCAAAACAATATCTACTTTAGACACACTATCTCTTCAACATTCTCCTAACGCTTCTAGCACTAATATGTATGCAAAAAAACCTCAACGAAACAAATATTTCCACACAAGATCAATTAACCCTAAAATTCCATGCAAAACTATACGCGGACCAAACAATCTTAATTCGCAAAAACCGGCCCATCCATAGGCGTACCACTGCGAAACGGCCCCAAAAAACAACCATATTGACATTCGCAAACGACAATTTCTTCACTTTTACTCGTGTGAAAGTTAAAATATCTGACTGCAATTAAAACTTGGCCTGGTTTCCGTACATTATCCTTGAGAAAATGTACCATTCTGTGCTTAAAACTAAGGTTACAATCACTGCAAGATTAGGGTTAATAACCTTCCTCAAATCCCCCATCTTCGATACAATTTTATTAAGTTGCTTCATTATTTGACCTTCAATTTTATGCTTAAACAATTCTCTTTAGAGAAAATGGCTTACACACACACTCAAGTTAAGTTCCGTCTAAGTTAACTGTACTAAGTTCACCGCACAACTCAATGCGACGCGACGTTAACTTAACACTAACAAAAACGCTTGAACAAATCAATTTACTTAGATTAAATAGTTAAAACCTTGTAACTAACCTTTTCAATCCAAAATAGTAATCCCGGAATCAGCAAATATTTATACCAAAAAAAAAACACTTGGAATATTTATTATAAAATATGTTTTAACACTGTCCTTGCGATTAGGACCTTATTTCACTTAACTAGAATGTTCAAATTTCGAACTAAATGGTCGTGTTTAAAAATAGTACAAACACAGTTAGCGACACCAATTAATTGAATTATTTTTTATTTCGTTGTAAACTATCGATAACGCGCGTCCGTCTCGCACGGCGGCTCGCGGCAAACTAAAGGAAGAGAACCGAGAAGACACGTCACTCGCTGCGTCTGAGCACCTTTACTTATTTTTAGATAAACTTAACGCACTTGATACTTTAGAAGAAATTGAAAACATTTTTACGAACTCACGTGATTGTTTTACAACTGACATTAAATTAAAAACCTATGTATTTGTGAGATTTATTTTCAAACAATATTGTTATCTTAATTTGGCAAAAAATGTTATTCCCACCATAATTATTATTTTTGTATATTATTTTACAAATTATACTAACGTCCATAAACCGTTGTACACAATAAAATTTTAACTGTCCATAAATGTCGTAATAAATCCAATTAAAAATAATCAATTTTAAAACGTGTTAAACGATAGTTTTTTTCAACTAACAAATGCAATAATTCATTGTAATTAGATAATATTACTGACGTTTGCATTCGATAGGCAATTAATTTAATGTGCCCTGTTTTTACAAATAATGTTCACAATCACTTCAATAGTATAAAACTAAGTCGGTTACTCCGTCCCTATATCCCTATGATTTTTTGATGCGGTATTTTTAATAGATAAATAGAGTGATTGAAGCTTTAATCACGTGGTTAAAAGAAAACAATAGTATATAATATATTTGTTTTATGGTATAGAGCAAAAAATCAGAAGGATAACCTGATGGTAAGCAATCAGCGCCACCCATGGACACCCATCGTCACATCAGAGAAGTCACAATTGCATTGCCGGGTTATTGTAAGTTGTTAGAGGTTTGAAGGTTACGATTTGGTGATGGAGGGAAGGATCTGGTAACGCCACTCACCTGGTGAAACACCACGGAAGCGTAGTTTTACTCCAGTGGTATTACTCCAGTTAAGCAGATTCATGCGTGCCGAAGCATGGCTCCCCCACATTATTTGAATTCGTCCTTGAACCTTCTGTATTTGGCTTCTTTAATTAGTCATGTTTTAATGCTTAAACAATAATTACATTAAGAAATCTTACAAGGTCGGCCACAGATTTCAGCTGTTTAAAGGTTTTAGGTATTACATAAAGTTAGAGTTTAAAGGATTTTAATCTTTTGAGTTCACAGTTCACAAAAATATTTTATCATAATAATTGTGATGTGTTTTTGATATTTTAAACTACTTTTTGAGTTATTTTTTTTTTTTGAACAGAGTAAATCATCAAATGGCTTCTGACGACGGGTGTGGCGAGAGGGTGTGTTATACAATTACTGACTAACAATCTGTTTCAGCCCCGAAGTACTTTTTTCCACTTGTATTGGCAGCCCCGGCTGGTTTAAGAGTTTTTTACATCACTATCCGCTAAAAGTCGTAATAATACGTTAATTTCATTAGAAAAAAAGTAAAGTAATTGGAGTGTACAATTTTGTATTGTAATAAGTGTGTTAACCAACTTGTTTTCTTTGTACGATTCAATGCCTAAACCAATTTAAGTAATTGCACTTCAGAATTTCATTTAATGTGACTGTTGTGTGCGTTTTTTAACAGTTATTACCGTGACACATGCCACACTTTCTGAAAATAAAGACTTAATTACGTAAATTAATTGATAAAGCTTTTATCAATTAATTTACTTTCAAGTCCTAACAGGACTTATCGGGTCGGCTGTGCGACGTTCGCCGCGATATACCAGAGTCCGCTAATGATTTATGTCTATGAATAAATATATTTTTTTTTCTACCTACATAACAGAGGGCGTAGCGGTAGCCAATGGGCAAACATACGAAATTCCATCTTCCGTCTTCTACAAAATTTTAAAATGGTAAAAACCAATCAAATTTGATAATGCTAAACCATTTGGAAAATTCCCTTTCTAGGATAAATTAACTTAGGTCTTAACAGATTTTTCGAAAAATATTTTTTCAAACAGTCAAGAGTTATTCCTGTAAAAGGCTTCGACTAAAAATATTATTCTCACAACACAAACGATAATAGAGAAAAAACAATTTTTTTTCGAATCGTGCAAGTATCAAGACAAATCGTCCGCCGTACACAACATCTCGCGTCCCCGATATTTGTAAGAACACCTCTCTACGCTCCACCTAACTATTCCACATTCATGCGTGCCAAGAGTTTGGCAAACTCACCGAAATGCATCTAATACGAAGTGAGGTAAGCAGGGGTACAGCTAAAGTGGTTTGATTTATGTAACAATGTAATTTGAGCTTTCTGAATGTCCTGGTTGTAGATGATTAGAGTTGAAAATTGTTTGTCTGTTATTTATTTATGGTTTAGAATTGATTTGTTGTTGCTTGTACCATTACAATGAGTGAGATAGAATGGACTGTTAGCAAACTTTTACGAGTTCACCTGTAACTAAGCTTTGGTGATATAATTTGTAAATAACTTAACGTTACTATAGGTAAGACTCGACTCTAATAAGTTGTTATTTATTATATACAAGCGACCTGCCCCGGCTTCAGAGGGGTGCAGTGCCGATAGTCCACTTTTTAAAAGGTGTTATAATATAAACCTTCCTCTTCAATCACTCTATTTATTGAAAAAAACTGCATCAACATCAGTTGCGTAATTTTCAGGATTTAAGCATTTAGTTCGTAGTGATTATTAACAAATAATATCAAAAAAAGTTATGTTACAATAAAACATTGCGAAAATATTTACAACTTCAAAAAAAAATACAATGCACTTGTTTGAATATCACTTTATTTAAAGCTTATAAAAGTTAGTAAACACTTTTAAATAGACATAGAAAAGTTCAACCAGAGAATCAAATAAATCCAAACCATACTTATTATAATATTTTAACCACTATACCAATCCAGTATCAATTGGAATTCATAGTAAAGATGCCAGAGATTCAACCTGTCCGGCCTCTTCAGAAACTTGTTACAAATCGAATATTTTAAACTACACGACATTTTTCCACTACGAAATTATTTTTATTGAGATTGAAACTATTAAAGATTTCTCTATGGTTTTATTTTTATTACTGTGATTAAACTGTCTATGGTCGTTGCCAGTTTTAGGAATGCTGTTAAGCAATTATAAGTAATGGCTAAACCGCTACATGAGATAGACGTTGTTGCTATTCAATGATGTGTAGGTTCCATTCTTTCTTGTTAAAAACATGACAGTCGATAGTGAATGAAAAAATTATATTTAATTAAGATTTGCTTGATCTTTCACGGGATCACAAGATCCCGGACCTGTGGAAGGCGTACGAGGGGCCGAAGCCAACTCGCAGAGGCCCTTCGAACAACTTTAATATAAGTGAAATGTGATTATGGGGTTATTATTAGTATAAAAGAGCCATGCTTCGGCACGAATAGGCCGGCTCGACCGGAGTGTACAACTCCGGTCGCTACTTCACAGAAAGTCGACGTGAAACAGCCACAGCGTTGTGTTTCGCCGTGTGTGTGAGGATACCGGAGGACCAATTCTTCGCCATCCCTCTCTAGGTATACCTTGAATCTCCAATTTTCTTTATATCCAAAATGCTGGCAACGCACCTCTTCTGGTTTTGATTTATCTTCGTTGAATCTTCTCGTCAAACTTCATACTATAACGAAATTAAAAATAAGGTTAGTTAGTCATACAAATTAAATAATTAGACCAAATAAAACGTAGTCACTAGCGAATTTAATGATAGGCTGTTAAAGATATTACATACATTAATCGTTAATAACATTTTACATCGTTTACATTTTAAAACTAGATTCTGCTCGCGGGTTTAGTGCCTGCAAAAGGGTATAGTGACATTCCTTCAGGCCCAACGCAGGGCAGGAGAAGTAATTTGATCATGTTTTTATAATAACTATCGTGAGACATACTAAATTAACTAAAAATCGCGGGTTACTCACGTATCTATCTTGAGAAAAGCTCTACTAGTTTCGCTTGGACTCGCCGCAGCGCAACCATCAACAGCGATGCAGGCGCCAACGCTAACCAGTAGGCTGCGCGACGTCGCCGCGTCCACGCACGCTGCTCATGAGGAAGAACCCCTCTGTGGTTCGAAACTAGTAGAGCTTCTCAAGATAGACAAGTGAGTAACCCGCGATTTTTAGTTAATTTAATTTGATCATTTTAACCCTTCAAAAAATAACTCTAATTTCCTATCATACCTTACCATAAGTGCTTTTTGGTGTGGGAGAACCAAGCTGCCGGCTCGACCGGAGCGATACCGCGGACTCACAGCAAACCGCCGTGAAACAACCACCGTTGTGTTTCGTGAGGTTACCGGGGAGGGACGATCTCCGGCCACCGTAAGTGCGGGTCTGCGGTCGGCGAGTAAGGGTAGCTCGCCGCCCGACCAGAACCAGACCCGAGCGTACCACCACAGACGGGGCCCTATAGGGCTGATGTTCAGCCAGGGTTGCGGGGTAAGCGCAATGAGGCACCGCAACCTCGGCCCAGAGCAGGAAAAGGAACAGGGGGGTTTTTAGTCAGTAAGAGTCTGACACTCCCTCCCGCCCGACCCTGGCCGGGAGAAGTCGTTTGATGATTTTCCCCTCACAAAAAAAAAAACGGGGGCCTTCGGTATCCTTCCCCTCCCCATGCAACATGCTAAGCGACAACTACCATCATACGTCTGCTTGTTTACTGACCTATCACATAAAGAAAACAGAAAACAACCAACTCCGAGATTGCCCAAGTAAAAATTAAGAATGTCGATAAAATATTTCAAACTAAAGAGATCGTATTTCATACGCTCACAATCCTACTTATTTATTATTACATCACAAAGGCGGAATCCATCAATAACTTGACACATACCCGCTGCATAATTTGTATGTCCGTCTGTTATTGCGTAACCTCCTAAATGTATGAGTTGCGAGTCAGCGTGTATGTGATCGGACAAAAGAACTTATTTGAACGTGTTAAATAAGGCAAAGGGCATTTGAAAGGTCTAAGTTTGTAGTTTGTCTCTCTTTTATTATATAAATAAAGTTATGCAATTTTTAATATCAAACGGGCGCGCTCAATCGGGACTGGTCAGCTCCGGACTATCTATTGTCCTGAAGGTTATTTTCTTTTTATATATATTTCTATATAGGTTTCGAACCCTACATAAATGCAAATGATAATCAAATCAAATCAATTCAAAATCTTTATTTCTAATAGACCAAAAAAGGCACTTTTGAACGTCAAGCAAAAAAGATATCATAAGGTTTAACTTTATATGTGTCAGTCTGTCCGTCTGTCCTCTAGTGAAGCTATTTGCTCGTTCCAAAGTGTAGATTCCTATGGAGAAGAACGAGCAAGAAACTCCATGGTTACTCTTTTTCAATCACGTTTTACAATGCATTGTTACATAATTTAGATAGTTCCATTATGTGAGAACAGTGTAACATTAGTGTTTAACCAAAGGATCTGAAATGAACCTCAGGGACAGCAACTTTAGACAGTCTCGAGTTGACCAGTCCCAATAGGCGGCGTCCGTTCACGAATATGACACGTACATCAGCACCGCCCAACTCAACCATATTATAGGGAACTCAACCATATTATAGATAAAACCTGGCAAGTACCAATGTACTTTTTCCAAGTTATACGTACTTTCTATGATTATTTAGACACCACTGACAAACGGTGAAGATAAACATCGTGAGGAAACCTGGACTTATAATATCTAATTATAAGTTTGAAATCGCCAACCCGATTTGAGCAAGCGTGGTGATTAATGCTTAAACCTTCTCTGTGTGAGAAGAGGGCTTCGCTCAGCTGTGGGCACTTATAGGCTAATGATGAAAGCTGCATTACTGCATAGGAATATCTTCTCATATGAAGTTGCGAATGTGTCTTTTTATTGGATAGGTCGGAACACCAGGCTGATCCGCACCTGATGGTAAGCAACCGAAGCCGCCCCTAGATACTCGTAACACTAAAGGAGTTACAAGTGCCTTGTTGACCCTTTATAGTTTGTTAGTGATATCAGGATAAGAAACCCTTTTGGCGATTGAGTATGGGGATTCGGCTTTTGGTAACTTAACGCACACGGCGAAACACAACGTGAAGGTGTCGTTTCACGCCGGTATTTTGTGAGGCCGTGGTGTCACTCCGGTCGAGCCGGCCCATTTGAAAGTTGGCCCTGTTGGCTTCCATCTACTTTATCTACTTTATTTGGCAAATTCATTTGTTATTTTGACAAATATTTTTATTAATTACATGTTCAATAAGAAATTAGACATATGGATAGGGCGTGTTTTTTTGAATGAATATCAATTCATTTTTTTAAACAGTGTAGTAGTGTAGTGCCGGGCAAACACTAGGATGTTCTACTGTATCGTGAGTGCGTTTACAAACATATATTTTCACATGACCCAGACCCGGAAAAACAATTTGTTGACCACACATAGAGTTGTTTCGTGTGGGAATCGAACCCGCGATACCTTGGGTCGGAATCCTTCGAATAAGTAATTGTACTCTCCGTGACAAGTCTCAGTTCTTTAAACTTGTATAAATTCACAAACTTTTGCTGCAACAACTACTGAATAGGTCAACGGCCTTTTTATCTTGACCAACGACAATCCAAATGTGAAATAGCCAGCCTAAAAAAATATGGACCGCACAATACGGCAGTTGTCACACGCGTGGGCCGATTTTTGTGAACCAAAGAAAGCTGATATGTATGTCACAACCTGCTCAAAAACCGGTCCGAATCGTCCCGGTAACCGGACAGCCGGTGACGGTAAATCGTCTGACAAATTATACCTTTTTGGCACACTATCATGATTTTACTAATCGATATGAATGTGTTTAATCGATACCTACCTACTGTTTAACTTTTTCGTTTTTTATCGATTAAGTGATAAATTTTGATTTGAGTTTGTTTGATAAGTTGTAATTTTTTATTATGTTTATTATTAATAGATAAAAACTTACTTAGAATGATAATTGACTTAGGTAAAATGAAGTTGGTATTTCCCGTAGCTCGCGGTAAAAAGATTTTGTAGTGTAATCATCATCGTTATCAACCTATAAGTGCCCATTGCTGCGCAGACACCTTCCTGCATGGGGAAGGCACAAGCATTGTTCAAAGCAGATTAGACAATTTGAAGCTAGCAACTGGAAATAAATATAAGTTCAGGTTTACTCACAATTTTTTTTCTTTCACTGTTGGTCAGCGTTATACTTATTAAGACATACCTACACTTAGAAAGTACTTACATACATATTGCTTGGATAAAGTCCAATTGGCACTTGCCTGGTGTCGAACCCGCAGCCTCAAGGTGCGAAGTGGGCATCTTAGGTCCTAGGTCACCATCACATAGCTCAAAAACATAGCTTCAAAATCTTTGATCCCATAATAAGGTAATCGGTATAACACTTTCTTTTCACAGTACTTTATATTACGTCTCTGATGTAATAGATGGTTAGTGAGCGGGTAAACAATTCCTGAAATGATGTACCCGATAGTAAGTAATACTTTGCCCAATCACTCATTCAAACTCAACGCACCTCAGTAGTCGCATTGGCAAGCTCTCGATTATCGAAAGCAACCAACTATATAAACATTTATAAATTATTTGAATTTAGAACGAACAGAGCAACTCTACTTGAGATATAAATCTGTGTCCTATCGACATAGTTCCAAGTCCATAATCTGTAAATAGTGGTGCTCTTATTATCGATAGAAATATGTAGGAACAGCTCTATAATATCGATGGTATGAGTATCGTCGGTTGTATGGTGTAGCGTATAATTTAGTATGTACGTGTGCACTGTAGCCTATAATGTCGGATTAGAAAATATTTTAACTTCATATATTACAGTATTTATTTATGTGCTTGACTATTTATTATTAAGTGCAATCTGTTTTTAGACATAACAATCATTACGTAACAGTGATATTAGGTACGTCCGGTCAGTGTGGGAGAGCCATGCTTCGGCACGAAAAAGTCGGCTAGACCATAGTGATACCGCGGCCTTACAGAAAACCAGCGTAAAACAAACACAGCGTTGTGTTTCGCCGTGTGAGTGAGGTTACCGGAGGCCCTATCGTTCCCTTCCCCCAATCCCTAGATTCTCAAAACCTTAATCCCGTCGGTCAGTAATGTACTCGTAACTCTTCTGTTGTTGCGGACTTCGGGTGTCCATAGGCGGCGTTGATTGCTTACCATCCAAAATAAATACGTCCGCCACAGTAGACGCGTCTCTAAGATCCTTCAGATCATCGCAGATGGGACCCACTATAGCCGATATTCAGCCAGGGCACCGGGAGAAAACACAATAATGTAATGCGGTCCTGGCCCGAAGAAGTTTTTGGTCAGTAAGAGTCTGACACTTCCTCTGGCACCAAAATAGTAGAAAAAGAAAATAGTTGATGTTTTCCTCCTTTAATAAAGTAAGGACCTATTTATAGTGTATACTTATATTTTTTATTTACTAGCCTGTAATTTCCCACTGCTGGGCAAAGGCGTCCCCATCTTAAATTAATTTAAAATAGTAACCATACCTCATTAGACCAAAAATTTTAACTGTAACGATTGCATTTTGGTACATGTGGCCACTTCAATGTCTATGCAACCACTACATTTGGCATCATCTACTTACATAACTTGCATTGTAATAAAAAACAAAGCAGCTTAAAAACACACAGCTCTAACCAAGAAGTCGTATCTATCCAAGACATAAATGCTATGTCGATTGGTTAACTTTTAGTCAGTAAGGGTCTGACACTCCCTCGTCCTTCCCGGAGCTGGAGAATTGGTGATTTTAAACCATTTAAAAACCTTTTAAACAATATCTACACAGACAAAAATTAATATTTACCTACACAAAAAAATATATAGTGTGGCAAGGGGGTCCATCCCAGTATATGCTGTGCTATAATGCACAGCACTGATTTCCACCTTACACAACAATATGTAGCGGCAAAAACACCAAAATAAAGAACAGAAGGTTTCTTTCATGCTTATTCACACACACATTTGAAGTTACAACTACCTAGTAAGCAGCTAACAGCTCGCAATCAAGTTACCGTTGCGTTTTTGCTCACAAAAAATACTTAACATTACACCTAGGTACTTTATTTGACAAATAGCTGTTTATAACTTTGCATACCACAGCACAAGACACTTATATGAAAGGTGTGCCTTTCCAAATACCTAATTTTGTGTTGCTTTTCATTCATTGTCTGGCATTCAAGGCTTTTTAGGAGTTCCGTAGTGGTTATTTTTTATAGTTTCGTTATGGACACTTGCTTATGTGTGGAGGATCTAGATAAGCGGCAAATTTTACTGTAAATTCTAAAACTTTTAGACTACACAATCTCCAGACTGTGTGCGTCGTGTGCCATAAACCCTTCCTGCATAACAGCCATGTTTGCAGTTAAAATCATCATTATCAAGCAAATCATTTTCATCCCCATCGCAAAGAAGGTTGGCAGTCAACGACTGTGTGATTCACGCGAAACTTTCTGCTCTGCACAGCAAAACTTTGGAATGATCTTCCGGCGGCGGTATTCCTGAACCGATACGACCTTCAAACCGTCAAGAAACGAGCGTTCTCCTTCTCAACGCACCTGTGACTCCTCTGGTGTTGCGGGTGTCCATGGGCGGCGCCGATTTCTTACCATTAGGTGGTTCATCTGCTCGTTTGCCTCCTACCTATTCCATAAAAAAATCACTACCCTATAAGTGCGCTCTGCTGAGCAAACGCCTCTTCTCACGCGGAGAAGGTTTGAGCTGCATTAATCACCACGCTTGCTCAAGACGTACCTACCTAACCTATTGGTGACGTCAAACTTATAATTTGATATAATATCTATCTAAGTCCTTGTTTCCTCAAGAAGTTTTAATTTACCGTATGTCAGTGGTGTCAAAATAACCTTAGAAAGTATTTAAGTATAATTCGAATGAGTCACACAGGGACTTACTAGGTTTGGGACTCTCAAGACTGAGAAGAGGACGCCTCCGGGCCACGCTATGAGTGCATTACCCAGGGCTAGGGTATGACGGAATTTTTTTTTTTTCAGTATGACTCTGGTCGAGCCCGTTCATTTATGACGGAGCATGGTTCTCCTACACTTGGATTGTACCTTAATGATGTGAAAGCTTCTAAAGAGTCCATACAGTTGCACTACTGAACCGATTATACTAATCGTTTAACAATCGATTCGTTTCAGCCTGCGCGTGAGTCGCAATTTATTACGTTATAATATATTCTGTTATATGCTAATGTTATTAATAGGTGTATACCAGAGAAAGATCTCAGTCCATTATAATATGCTTATTGTATAAGTACTGTATGTAGGGGATAAGCCCGATGCTTAACCAAATAGTCTAAATCTTGTAATGTAACACTGTTTTTGCGTCGACCCGGGATTCGAACCCAACACCAACGCAGCTGCAGGCGGGCGAGTCTAGCATGCCAACAGTGTCGCGCGCGCCGTCGCTGCCGACACCACGGCTAGAAGAAAGTGCGCGTGAATCGCGGCAGAGGGCGCGTTGGGCGCGCAGACTCGAGTAGCCAGTAGCGGCGCGACAGTCGTCGAGTCGCGTGTCGCGGAATGCTGCTCATGAATATGGGCCTCTAGCATAGCTTGAAACTAGTCGAGTATCTCGTCAAATTATTACGTGAGTAAGCCGAAAACATAATAAATAGTCTAAATCTTATTTGAAGAGCTACTAATAAGTCTAATGTTTGGGTACTAACACTTGCCGAGCGTACAGGCGGGTCGTCTCTGGTCGAAAGACCCTCCAAATCTCCATAGATGATAGATGAGGGCCCTCTATGACTGATGTCAACTGAACCAGGGTTGCGGGTCCAAGCTCTATAATAGGTTTGCCGCGGCCCCAACCCGGAGCAGGACAAGGAACAGGTTACTTTATAGTCAGTTAGAATATGCCACTGCCTTACGCTCCACCTAGAACGCTAAAAGAAATTCGTTGGTTTCTCCCCCTCAAGAAAAAGTAACCAAGAAATAATTTTCGTTCTCTGTGCGTCGGTAAAAGTTCGGTGAAATTGTCCAAAACAACCTTAAAATTTGTAGAACATTATATTTTTACTCATTAGGTACTGTTCTGGTTGCTTAATTGTTTACTTTCTTTCTTAGCATCGGGATAATCCAATTATTTCCATTAAAAGTGTAGCAGAAGTGGAAGTGCGCTTTGCGCTTTGGCGCGAGTGGGCCAGTTTGACCGGAGCCTACCACGGCTTCTCAGAAAACTGGCATAAAACAAGACTTCCATGAGTGAGGTTACTAGAGACCTGACCCCCAATCCTTAAATGTGTAACCTCTAAGGCGGTTTAGTCTGGTGTTACAATTTTCCATGGGCGACGCCGATTTCATACCATCAGGTGATCCGTCTGCTCGTTTGTAACTTTTTAATGGGTTAAGACACTATCCCGTCATAGTCACAAACTCATTGAGAATACTTTTTATACGTATATTTTATTCAAAAGTCAGATCTACGAATTGCTATCCTAATTACGATCTCTAATTAAAATTGATGGATACATTTCTATTACTGTCACACGCACATTCCACTTGTCTTGAAAGTTAATGGGCAGAAATACGCCTAAGGCGATATAGAATGTTAAGAGTTTTACAGCTGCTTTTTCCTTATTACTTTTCTTAATATCGATGACCCTTATAACCTTTGTTTTAAAGTCGAGATTCTGTTGTAGTTTTATATTTTGGGAGTCGCTTGATAAGCTGGCGTGTGCCTTAGAAGCTTTTTTTAAATGATTGATGTGAGACGCAGGTACAACAATTGCACTGATTTAGTAAGGTAAATTTTTCACTGTCACTAAACAAAAAAGCTCTACTTAACTCTTCATATTATATTTTATATGTCAAAAAGTTGCTCCATCCTATAGTTCGTTCCATAATTAGAGACAACAATTTGACAACAGCAAATGTCAAACTACAAAATAATGTGGCCAGATTTTTTAACATAGTGATGGGCCTGAGTACGATGTTTTAAATAAAATACCGATACCGTTTTTTTATAAAATACCCTGAGCAAAATAAAACAACGTTGCGGTGATGTTTTTATAGTTTAGTGAAAGTAATAATAATAATTTAAAATAAAAATGTGAAATCCAAGACTGGCGTAAAGAAAAACATTATATTTGAGGAACCTATGCTGAAAGCCGAGCTGTTGGAGATTTCCCCGAAAGAGAAGAGTAATTATGAACGATACATCGTGGACTGATGGCTGCTAAAAGGTGGGTCACTATTTTACGGTTGCCTCCTTACCATTGTGATTTTAACCCGACTGAGTTAGTATGGGCACAGGAAGGTACCAGGGAAAGTAGCTAAAAGTAATAAAGGTTTTAAAATGCACTAAGTCCAGAATTTAATTTCGGTCTTTCGGTCAATACCGGTCGAGGGACTTCACTATTTATGAAATGGAAAAAACTTGCAACACTCGAAATGTCAAATCGTTGTCTCTAATTATGGAACGAACTATAGTATGTTTTTGGGTGTCGTGGGTGCGTTTACAAACATAAAATTTTACATACACATCACAAAGAGACCCGAAACCATGATGGTGGATCACACATACTTAGTTGTTCCGTGCGAGAATCGAACCGCAACACATTGCGCGGCAACCATTTGCCCAGCCACCGCACCAGTCGTGCAGTCAATATAAAATTTATATTTACCTACATTTTGTGTAGAACTTGTATTCTTACTATGAATAATCAAAGAGAACGTATAGTCACTATCAATGAAGAGCAAATCAAGCATAATTGCATGTTCAATAAGATGTTGCTTTTAACAGATGGCACCACTTACGTTTATAGTCATGTTGGTCCTATCTCGTCTTCGTAAGCAAGAGAGGTGATTAAAGTTCTTACCTTCTTCTTGTCTTTGCTCAGCAGTATTTACGAATTGACGATGTGATGATAAACACCATAAAAAGGTTAGGAAATAAAACAAATCCCATACAATATAAACAGATGATATAATTATTTTGACACTGTCAACTTATAAATATTACATTATACATTAGGTACCAATGTCTTTACAACATATTAAATCACTACGTGATAACATTAGTTCAAGAAATTAGTCGATTCAAGGCAAAATGATAACGAAAGTGCCTGTGTTCCCGATAACCCGTGGAAAGTGAATTTCAAATTTTAAGACCTCTTTGGCGAAAATTGCAAACAAATAATTATACCATCATCATAAAATTAAAAAATTAAATAAAAAATTAAATTACAATAAACAAAAAAAAATCGTCATCTATAAAATTTGAATTCTCGAATCGACGACGTTCCTTTTTTAAAAACAATTCCCGCCAAAAATGTCTAACGATCACAGTAATCAACCCCTAACATCTAGTACCCAGCTGCACTGTGACTAGAATTAAAAAACAATAATAAGAAAAAAAATGTCAGCTTAAAAATTACGGAATGATTATCTAAACTACACTGGCGGGCATGAAAACTTGCCCACGATACATAATTATATAGATAGCACAATAAGTATATTTATTTATAAATTACTATTAAAAACTACTAAGAAACTGCTATAGTCATATTATTATAGATGTGAAAATTGTGATGACATGTAGGCACTTCACATCATTGGAATAAAATTAAAATACGAAGCGTTCAATGGTTGTTTAAAAAATCTGTCGGAAATCCACCAATCAGATTAGGTTAGGGTAAAAACTGACCAATCAACGGATCGCGTTTCAATGTTTATTGTGTCGATATTGTGTTTGGGAGACAGCATCATACGATTTAATTTATATGTCTATTAGTCAGTGACCAATATTCAAGACGAGGAGGTTTTAAAACTAACGAGGAAAAGAAACATCCGTATATTTGTTTATCTTTCATACAAAAATGATATTAACTCCCATATACTTTAAGTTCGAAAATTATTTTTATGTACCTACTTTTAACGAAAAGAAATACTATTATAAAGACCAAAATTGTACTTTATATAATCTAGACCTTTATACAGTCGATAAGTTACCCAAACACAATATAGACTCAATAAATCGAAGGAATACTCTTTATGTGTGTAAATCCGAAAAAACTTCTCCCACATTCAAGAGACATACTACTTATTCACCGAAACAAAATTTCGTTATCAATGTAATAATGTGAGGCAAACAGTTTGCTATTTGTAATTAACTACTTTCAACAAAACTGCCTATAGATTCAATGTAAGTGACCGAAAATTCGTTTGTATCGATAACGAAATTTCGTTTCGTATTATTTTCCAAATCTATTTCTATAACAATCTGCATTTTTATGTCAAAACTAATGCCTAATCTATTCGTATTCATTCTAAAAAATTTCTCAAATGTACTTTTAAAAAAACGTGTCTTATTTATTGTCGATGTGCTACATTCATTATCTAGTGAAATAAATACTTTTTTTGCGATTTTCGAGTGCATCGTAGTTTGTGACGGGCCCATAATAATATGGACACCTATTTGCACTTTTTTCTTGTATTTTTTCTTTATGAAGCATCGCTATCTTAGCACCATAAAAGCTATAGCTGCAAAATATGAAGATGGCAGTTTTTATATACTCATTTATAAGCACCATTTTTCTTTACCACTGCACTCGAAAACCGAAAATTACGATTGCAAGATTTAGAACTGATTTTTCAATGGTTAGATAAAAGTTACCTAGGGAATAATTATGATGCTATCGCGTCAAAATGTTTGTAGAAGACAGTGACAGCAACAATTTTATCCCTCAGATAACATTTATCTGACTGGTGATAAATCAGCACTTAGGCTATTTTTTATTTGGTAACTTAATACTTTAAGAGAAGGGAGTAGAACTATTTTAAATTAACTATTAATATCATTTATAATAAGGTTTATTTTTATTTAGGCCATTAGTGGAAAATACTGATGGTCTCTTTTGAAATTGTTAAGGATTTTACGAAATGCAACTTCATTCTTTTGAATTACGTTTCATTTTCGTTTATTACTTTCGAAATTTGTTTTTTAAGTTATAAGTTTCAAATATAATTCCGAAAATGTATATAATATCGGCCGTGTACATGGTAGATGTGAACGTATATTTATAGTAGGAATGATAGAGCACGAAAAAATATTCTTTATAGGCCGTTAGTAAGATAATGGGAAAAATATATGACACGTATTTTTAATGATTAATGAGAAAATATAGCCTACTGACACATTACACATAAACTCAGGTTGATAATCTATACTAATATTGTAAGCAGGTAAAATTTGTAATTTTGTATGAAGGGGGTATTCTTTGGAACTGGTGGTCGGATTTCCAAATTTCTTTTACTGATAAATAGATACAATGTTCCTGAGTGATATAGGCTTTAAATTATACATTGCTAATTTTAGTCCAGCTATTGCTTTAAACGTTTTTGAAATCCGAGGATATATCACTGTTATATGTTACTAAGTCGCAGGCGGAATCTACAAAATAATATATTTATTTTTGTATATTCATAATAATAAAATTGTGTTTTTAGGGGTCACAGTTGCATAAAATACATGTGACATTATACAATATTTAAACACAAGATATTTTTTATATAAAAATACGTGCCAAATATGTTTTTTACCTACTAACGATCATCAAAGTGATATTTTCCCTTTATTTTTATAATGCAATGAAGTGAAATACACAATGTCTGTTGCTTTACAATATCGAGACATGCGAGATATGTGTTTTGGCCTTAAAACCAACGTTGATGGCACTCATACACGAACAAGATGTATACACAAAGCGTACCATTGTTAAATGGTTCTTTTAAATATGTTTAAGTAGGTACTGTTGTTCTAGCATTGATAGATAAAATATTTTAAATAATTAAAATTCATGAATTGTTTTGGGGGAATCCGCGTTAATCAAACCTTCCTCCCTATTCTTAAATCCCTAATTACCCAAAAGAGGTCGGCAACGCTCTTGTTCATTTCGATAACTTATGTAGTGTAATTTTTTTGGTATTGCGAGTTTCCACACGTGTTTAAACGAGTGTAACATCATGTACTCCGCCAGCAGGTTGTCGACCTATACCAAAAATATTGATAATTGAATGAATATGAACATGTTCTTTCTTTAAAAAAACTAATTTTCAAAATTCTAATTTTACTGAGAAATATCCTTACAAAATGCTAGAACAACAATACATATGTATAAACGAATAACATACATATACATACGAACATTCGCTGCCATATCACATACAAGTATATATATAGTACGCATTTTTACAAAAACCTAAAGTAAAAGAACTATAAAGGAGGCTCCTATTTAACATTTATATCGACACCTTAACACAATCGATTTAATTAGAGACAACCCTACACTCCACGCTTTAAAATAAAGACTATATAGATAATAATACTTTAAAATAGCTTCATTAGATAAGAAATAATAATATTTGTTATAAAAAAAGTCGTTGCTAATTTTTGTGGCCAATAGTGTAACATATTTTTAAACACATTCCTATTCACAGGGATTTTGTTTGAAGATTGACAGTACAATTATAATATCAATAATAATAGGTAATTGTTAATAGCTAGCATTAATTTACAATTACATAACATAGCGCCTTATAATCCGTTACAGATTAGGCAGTGGTGCATAAATTGTTACACCATAGTTCTGTTATAATCCGGTAGTTTAAATTCGAAATTAATATATTTTCTAAAAAAATCGTGGCTTTAATCTCACTTAACGATAAAAATGGAATGTTTGAATTATGTGTAACAATTTTTCAGTCCTGATGTGTAAAACTTTTTTAAATATCGATTTTTGATAGGAGTTCAAGATAGCCAACCATTGGCTCATCTCTGCATCACCCAAGGCTCGACTGGTAGAAAATGCCTAAGGCATTTGCTAGTAAGTAATCAATAAAATCCAACCCCACTTTCTAAGAAATCCACATAATATTTTTTTATATATTTTTTTTTGTCTTTACCTTTACGTTTACAAACATTCAATTCAAATACACATCACATCCAGACCCGGAACAACAAACTGTAAATCACACAAAGATTTATTCCGTGCGGGAATCGAGCCCGCGACACCTTGCGCGGCAGCAAGTTGCCCAACCACCGCGCCGACTGTGCAGTTTTTAGAATGAATTACTTAGCCACAATATAAAATTAAATCGCTAAGTGAGATTAGCCGATAAACAATGCGAAAACAATAAAAACACGAAACCTTCCCAAAAAAGATTTAAGAAATAAATAAATAATAATAAAAATAATAATCACAGAAACACACATTTAGCCTAAAACGAAGCGAAACTAATCACTAAAAAGATATATTACCTTTAAACGCTAATATAGCAGTCATAGATTAAAAATTTTAAAAAGAAAAAGCCGTGACTTTTATTGACACTAGGAGCTGTTTGAATAAGATTTTCAATTGTTTGAAGTGGAGATCACCATCATGTATTTTTGAAGGCAGATAACCTTTATTCTGGGTCACCATTTCTGATTTACTTTTGGGTATCAATTTCACTATTAACCAATAACGGAATTAACGTTCGTATGACCGATGTTAAATCCTTTGAAATAATCAAGGCTTTCGCATTTGAATGTGCAACTACATTGTATTACAAAGTTTTTTGATCGACCTATTTGCTGCAACTGCAGTGTAAGATCAAATAAGGGCTGTTTTTCAATGGTTAGATAAAAGTTACCTGGGGAGTAATTATGATGTTGTCGCGTCAGAATGTTTGTATAAGACAGTGACAGCAACAATTTTGTTTCTCAGATAACATTTACCTGACTATTGAAAAATCAGCTCTAAGACTATTTACTACGGCAGCGCCATCTAGCTGTCGCAAAAACGAGAGCCTTCATAGATGTTTACGTTTATAGAACATTGTTACATTAATATTTATACCAAAAAAAGATTTTTATTTTAAGTCTCGGTTTAAACCATTGAGTCAGGTTTTCTATTTTGAATCTTATTCTCACCTACCTTCAATTTAAAATACAAAAACTTAGCTCAATGATTTAGACCTAGACTAAAGAAAAACCTTGTTTTGTAATAAGATCGTAAAGGTTAATATCATCCAACTTTTATAATAGAAAACTCAAAGAAAAAGATAGCAGATACGTAATTTTTTCAAATAAGACTTCAACATACTTGAATATAAAGTTGGTTTTACGTTGAAACATTATTTCGGCTGATATTGGTTAGAGATGGCAATACTATTTTACTTTCAAATACTAGACACTATTTTTGATACTTGGTGTACATTTAAAAAACGACCATAAGGTTTAGAAAATAAGGTCTAAACAGCGTGTGGTACAAAAAAATGGGAATAATCGGATGGCTTACCTACTGAACCTATTGATTGTGGTCAAGATGTCGCAACCATAGTCCTAGCATCAATTTCAACACATGCATTAAACACTTGTACATTTCATTCTCATTCACATTATTATTCTCGTCCCAATACAATTTCCTACTATTACAAGAAACAATTTTAACAAACAACTTACTTAAAACACTCCTAACGAAATATCTCCCTTCACTCTCCTTACATATTCGACAATCACAATTTCTACTTACGTCTATATAATTGGAAGTATTTGATATATTGGCAACACCGTGGGAATCCGCGTCGGATATGATTATAGTGGGCACGATGACGTTTCCGTCAGTGTTGCCCGGTAATGAAAGGAAATTCGATTTTGTATTAGAGTTGCGATCAATGATTTTGTGAGGATTTTCCCAAGTCCCTCCGAGCTCTGGCGACCGATTCTTGAGGGTCTCGCTGCTCTTAAACTCTTGTTTCACGAGAACCTGCCTCCTCAAGTCTTTCATCATGATATCTTGGAGACCAGACCTCCTCTGCCGCACCGCACTACCTTCTCCCTGGTTAAACTCAACGGAAATGCTCCTGTAAACCGGTTTCTGTGCTTCAAACTCTTGGTCCTCATCATCAGACATCTTCGTTTCAACGTTATCAGCGGATTTGTTGAAGAAATTCTTTAGTCTGCTAATCTCAGGAGACACTGGACAGCTAGTACTGTCTTCTCTCTTGGGAATCCGCAGTGTCAGTTTTGGCCTCTCACTTGCGTCTTGAATATTCTCTACTGAAGTTCTATCTTTAATACTGTCAAAAGTCCCGGCGAATGTGAAACATCTTTGCAGTTTCCTTATCTGCGGGGTCACACTGCCACTTGTGGCTCCTAAGTTCTTATAGCTCTCGTTCAGCACGGCCAGCGCTAGGTCACGTTCAGAGAACGTTTCTACACCGTAAGATGCACTCCTGCTTCTCGCCCTGTACGGAGAAGTGGGGATATCTTCGAAACTCCTGTACCTACCGGTCAGACTGTCCCTTCCTTCTGAATCCACCGTCCACAAGGACCCGTCGCTGCCCGAGCTGTCAGAGCCAATAGCTTGCAAGTGATTGAAGATGTCTATGCCTCGATCTAAAGATATAGTCCTCTGCAAGGGAATATCGTGGTCAAATCTATCATAATAAAACACATTTTCGTATTCCTCAGTTTCATTGAATTTGTCTCCGATCCAGCTGTCGAACTCCTGTGTGCCGAGGTTGAGGTTGAGTAGTTCTTGTCGGAGGTCGAGTTTGGAGACGGGAGGGTTCCTTACGTCTGAGTAGCGGCGGTGCGGGGGCGTGCGGAGGGGTGCGGGGGGGATGGAGTGTCTACGCGGTGGCGGAGGGGGCACCTGCGGGGTGCGCGGGGGGAGCGGGTGAGCCCCGGAGCGATGATAGCGAGCGTCGCTGGAACCCGCCCACGGCGAGATCAGACTCAACAAAGAGCTTGCGAAAACTGTAAACACACAAGCAACATTATTAGTTTTGGAACTTTATAACTGCAGAAATAAACAATATTGTAGTCTATAACAGTATAGTAAATGCCTATCTCCTACCAAAAACAATTTCCCTAAGGCTTATTCGTGTATATTATTTCGGGAACGCCCGACTAATTTCGAAGAACACGTTACATCAGGAAACTTGTGTTAATACATTAACCAGAGTAATCAAGCATCCCAGACAAAATACACGATAGTTAGGCATATCATATAAATGTTTCTTGATCTGTTTATTAAGTAACTATGAACTAATAAAGAAAATATGTCTGTATTGATCAGTTGTCAATCGATCAATACAGACATTAATCTTCAATCAAACATATTTTTATATAAAAGAGTGTCTCCCTAAACTTAATCATTTGTAAATACACAAAAGACAAAAGATACAAAATAAATACTTAATATAATATAAGTTACACTATCTACTGTGTTTGTGTGTAAGCTGTGTAATGGGTGTAATGCAATCAAACTGTCATCTATTTAGGTAGAGGGCGCTCTGAAACTTATACTAGATAGTAGTTCGGCATACGGTTTTAAAGTAAAGATCGCGTTTGATTAGAAACAATTTATCGGTGTTGAGTCAAAGTCAATTTAAAAAGATCTATATAATAACTTCTCAGGCTCTGCGAAGTGGGAGGGAATGTCAGACAGTTACTGATCAAAAACAATCCCGTTTCTTCCCCTGATGTGGGTCAGGGCCGCGGTACCTTATTGCGCTTCCAACCCCAACTATTTAGTCAGGGCTGCCGGGAAGTGATGTAAGGCACCGCAGCCTCGCCCTAGAGCAGGAGAAGGAACGTGGGGGTTTTTAGTCAGTAACAGTCTGACAGTCCCTCTGCTCCGTCCAGAGAGGAAAATGTCATTTCTGATTTTCCTCTAACAAAAAAAAAAAAAAACAAGAACCAGCTATCATTTTATTTTTGTATACAACTTTTATAGTATTTTATCGTTTGTTTTTCTTCATAATATGATAAAAATATTTTAATAACATAATAATAATTATGAAATTAGTTTACACGATAGGAGAGTTATCATAACCACTGAATAACATACCTTAAGAAGCAAATCTAGAACGACGCATCAACAATTTCTCATCACACGAATTTAATTTTCGCCAATTTGCCATAAGCGATCAAAGCGCCCCCTACATGGAAACGTACCGCTGATTTCTTCAGTACCAAGGGCCGAAAGAGATTCTCGGCGGCGGGGAGCGACGACCTTCACAGCGCGATGAGAGAGCCAGACGGAACCTACGCCCGCGGGGGAACAAACAAACGTCAACAAAAATAGGGGACAAAATAAAAAAGGGGGAGGGGAAATAAAAAAAATATGGTCATTAACAGTATGGCCTATTTTTTATAATTATTTAATTCCATATTCAAATACTAAAAGATCACTAAAATATGTAGGTAATATAATAGCTCTAGAAAAAGTAGCTTTAGTTTAAAAAAATATGTATATCTCTACTTTAAGAATTCTTTAAAAAATCTATCGTAGAGAAATTATACGATAAAATTATCCATTAGCGTCAATCTACAGCATAAAGATATGACTGAAGGAAAAATCTATTTTTTCTTCCTATTTAATAAAGATATATGAAAAAAATGTGCAAAAATGATCCTTATGACCTTGGTAACAATTAGCAAAAAATGTTTCAAATGAAAAATTATTTTTTTCTATTAAAACAAAATGAAAAATTAAGGTGCTGGACATAAAATGTGTGAGTAAAGGTTAAACAAAAAAAAAGGGGGAAGGGGTAGGTCTAAGGGGGACAGGGATTGGGAAAGTGGTCAAGCGTGAAGCGTTTCATAACAAGTGTCGTATTTGTCGTAAGTTACATGCAACACCGTGCGTCATCGCGCCATCTCTTTCGGCCCTGGTTGCATTTTCCATTACATTTTAAATACACAAAAACACCTAAAAAGAAAAGAAATTTTGAATAAAAAGATACCGAAACGTACTTAGGGCTAGATTTCCATGCTTTCGTTGAACAAAATAATAGGGAAAAATGTACCAGAACCAAATAAAAGCTGGAGTGTGGGGTTAGGAGGTTGGACGCTACCATACATACCATATACATAGGTATACCATACATACAGTTTATTTGAGGAGTGCACGTTAGAGGGAAAGTTCCACAAACAGACATATACAGGATCTTAGACTAGAAAATACATACTACCCTTTATGGTGAATGTATTTACAAAATGGTGAGTTAGTTGGCATGACTATGTGATTTATTACACCAATATTAATATGATACTACCTCAATGAGGGCTACTGTTGATGTACAACTAGATGGCACTATGCGTAGACCTCATATCTTTTCGTCCAATAGGAAAGAAGCTAGTGTCACACTATTGGACGTTTTTTATAGATACAGTGATAAAACGGTAGCCCTCATTGGCCGATCGGTCCAAAACTAAACTGCCAGCCTAGTAATGGACCAATAGGAATCATTGGACTATCTGTATGGAATGACGGAGTTTCTTACTCGACATTTTTGTGCTTGATAGTATTTACATGAGAAATAGCTAACGAGATACATAGTAAATTCATATTACATCCATCACCAACCCTAACATTATAAAAATAAAAAAGCCCTTCATTTCCCATACAAATATTTAGTAGATATGGTAATATTTTTATAATATTTTTTTTATTCATGCATTATTAAAAATATTAAACAATCACATGCAACAGATACAACTTAATACAAACTTACACACAATTTTCGAGCTCGTCCGATTAGTTTCGTGTTAGAACGGAGTTCTTAGTACTTAAAAATGTATCATAATCAAACTATAATAAAATCTACATGCAATATGAACATTATCTAATGCTTGTCATGTTGTATTCCCAACCATAACCAGACAAGCTAATTACGAATAGAAATTTAAATCTAATGTTCTATTTTAAAAGTGTATGCAGTTATGACTGTTCGTCATACGTCAATCTCATAGAAGCGTGTTAATAAGAATGAACCAAATTCTTCCTCTAAAAGTATATCTTAAACATGCAGCCTTTAAAGAATTATCCTGTTAAGATAAAGGTGGGTGTACTCACAACTTCCTGATGCCACTGTTCCTCTTCCATGGCGCGTCATCAGGTTCCGCTGGGAGCGGACCTTGGACTGGAGGCTCTTCCTCTTCAGGGTGTGCTGTGCTCACTGATGGGGATGTGTCTGATCCACTGGAAAAAAGGTGGATAGACACTAGGTAAGTAAGGAGTAATTCGTTACTCAGCGAAGTGAATATAATATTGCTTCTCGTCCTAAACAGGACATCTAAGTCATTTGATGACCCTCGAAAAAAAGAGGTGGCCGGAGGCCATATCCTTCCCTTCCCCCAATCCCTAAATCTCCAAATCCCTAATGCCCTAAAGGTAAATAACGCACTTAATTTCTCCGTTGTTGCAGGCGCCCATGGGAGCTGATTGCTTACTATCAGGTAACACGTTAGCCGTGCTACCACATAAAAAAAAACGCGACGTACTTCAATGTTTAGATGTTTTTATTGTTTTTTCCTGGCTTACAGCAGTCGCAGCGGTTTAGGGAGGTTTGTCCCAAAAAACAGCGAAAGCGCCTGCAAATGCATACGTTTCAATGTCAGCAAGAATTAATCTTGACTGTTTACCTGTCATGTTGTTGGTCAGCCTGCAGGGCACTGAGCTGCTCCTCCGCCCGACTGAGCTTCAACTTGAGCTCGTTACGCTCGTGCAGTATGGCGCGCAGTTCCCGCACGCTGAATGTCGGCTTCGAGGACTGGTCGTCGTCGTCACCACCGTCCGGAGTCGCCACGCCGCAAGTTGGGCACTTCTGATGACGTGGTGATTTTATTGTTATATATTGCTCTGATAATTTTTAATTAAGTTAATAATTTTATTTTATTGTTATACTAGCGGACCCTCCCCCAAAACCCCCACATATCAAATTTTCCGTGGCTGTTTCCGAGATCACACGCTTTTTCAAGCAATCAGCGCCATCTGTCGGGCTGATTTGTGAATCTAAACCATCCAGGGCGCTGAATCTGAATGTCCCATGAGAATATACTTCAATATTCTTATACTTTCCTATTGCTTTTAATGTGAGTTTTAACTAACTTCCACAATATTATTCAGTTGTGAACACAAAGTCTAGTTCGCATAAAACGAGAAAATGTAACTAGTAACTGATTTTGGACAGAGTGTACTACACATTGTAAAGAATAAAAAGAAATATCAAAAGAAAAAAAAGAATCTAGATTCTTCCCAACTGGCATTCAATATATTCACAGAGATGTAATTGTGGAACAATATTATTGGCATACAAAAACATAATTTACATAACTACAACCACATATTCAAAACTAAAATTAATATTAAAAATTTAAATAAGCAAATTATAATGTACCAGGAGGAGTAATTAATAAAATTATTCCCGCAGTCAAATGAGGTTTGAAAATTTAATTACAAACTTTTCATACGAGCTGGACATGTGATGTGAAAATAATGTGGTTTTCGTTACTCCGTGTGTAGTGAAATGAATGAACAAATTTATAATTAAAGGGTAAAAAGGCGCTTTACAAATTAACTTTTGCTTTTGAAGACCTTTGAAAGCGGGAATGAGTAAGTGGGTACGTTTGAGCTTAGTATGAAATAATATTTGGTAAGAGAATAATTTTATTGTGATAATAATAGCGACTCGCCCGCGCCCCGGTTTCTCACGTGCGTAAAGCTGGTACTAAATTTCTCCACTATTTAATGGATATTATTTCACATTCAGTCATTCTATGTGTTAAAAAAAACCTCATCGAAATCTGTTCCGTATTTTTAAAGATTAAGCATACATAGTGACAGAGCAAGCGACTTTGCTTTATACTATGTAGTGATGAAACAGAATAGAGTTCGTAATGTGAGTAAAGGAGAATTGTAAAAGAAAACACACTGAGCCAACCTCGAAGGTCTTAGTATAAAATCAGGAAGAGGAATAAGGAAGTGCCTATATTATTTTATTTAAAAATATATCTTCTAGTATAGAAAATAGCGTTGTGTTTTAAGTCGCTCGTAATTTGAAGCATGCGCGAAATGTGGCGTTGCATCTAGGTGTGTTGCGTTGTGAAGTAAGGTTAATACAATGTAAAAAATTACATTTGAAAAAAGATTGTCATATAACGAATAAAATATTATTTGCTAATTTGTACACCAATCTGTGTTAGGGAGGTCCATTTGCGGCGCTGATCTTTATAACTTTTAAGTATCTCACTTATTCTATGGAATTCACATGATCCGGGCTACAAACCTTGTTCTGTGCGCTGTCCTGCTGTAGCGCGGCGATGTCCCTCTGTTGTGACTGCACTATTGCCGTCAGCTCTGAACGCTCCTCGCAGACTAGGCGCATCTGAAAGCCAACATACGTATACATTATGGATGTTTAATAATTATCGAGTACATGAAAGATCAATGTTGAATCGAATTAATTAATAATATGAACGGGGTGGTTTTTAGTCGGTATGATTCAACTCATCAAATAACTTTTGACGACAAACAGGAGGAACGGGAATCTTAACCGCTATGTGACGCTTAAATATTAACGAAACGAGAATTAGGTACAAAACAAAATATTTGTACAAACTACACAGTCCACTCATAAGATACTGGGTACCTTAAAATTGTGACATTAAGTTATTAAATGACATATTTTAAGAACTCTTTACTACTACTTTACTCTAAAAAAAAGTAGATACTCAAATAATCCATCCATCGAGATGCCTATAGTTCCTGGATATAGGTATCATAAATGGAACATTAGCTGTCGCATAAACAAATATTAGGATTAGGCAGATAGATTAGGTATTTTAAAATACAATTATTGTGACTTAGACTTTAGCTTAGGTGGAACAGGTACCAATTTTATCTAATCCGACCTATGTGTAGTTCTATGTATAAACAGATCCTCATATTGGCCTCGTTTCTACCAACACTTTAGTATGGCTAAGAGGTAACTCATCAATTTTGCACAGAAATTCCAGTTTCAGCATCATATACCTCGCTACGATGTGTATGTGCTTAGAAGCTAAACTCTTGCTAAGTATTCCACGCTCGAGTTCGAAAAGCATGCACCTGATCTAGTTAAGTAGCCTACCAAATATTTAGAACTAAGTGCATAACTTAAATAACTTTATAGTCTTGCCAATAAAGTCCAAAATCAGTTAAATATGACAGTAAACGGGATCTTGATTTGATCCTTTATTGTAACGAAAAAAAAGGAAATAAATTAACCATTAATACGGTACGGTTGTCAAATTTAAAACTTTTATCGAAAAGTCTAAGATGATACTTTTCTATGTGAATTTAATATGACATACACACCTGTGACGTCACTACATTTTTCATAAAATAACATTATAGAAAACTTAAAAAAATCTTAAAGATTTAGCAAAAAGAGCACATCGTCAAGTCGGGGAATGTTATAATATTTTTTTATTAATATATATTTTTTAAAGTAAAATTACGTTTAGGAAAATTTATATAAAAATGAAAGTTTATTTATAACACTGGCCATCGATAATACAAGCTAGCTTCAGTAGTCGCACGAAAACGAAAAAATCAAATGTCAACATGACATATTACGTCAAATGTCAAATTTCTCACTTTCTCTTTGCATTTCGATGACCTTCAAAGTTGAGTTCAAAGAAAAATAGCCATTATTAACATAGAAAACCAACATACCTGATTCTGTATTTGCTTATGCTTCCGCCGTAGATCCCGGCTGACCTGTGCCAATTTCTCCACTTGATTCGTCAACTGTAAAGTGTCCAAAATTGCCATTTTTAGTCACAATAATTGTTTTTTTTTTACTGTCGATTTCAAGACAATATTTCTTAAACACGTGATATGCGTATAGTAAGTCGTGAAGTGTGAGTAGGTTTATCTATTGGCACCCACACAATGATAAGGTGTTGTCAAAAATAATTGATTTCTGTGTGACGATAAGATACTGTCATTGAAGTAAGATTCAGGGGGTTTATATTGTTTATTTGACGGCTTTATTTATATAAAAATAGGAGATAAGATATACTTAGTCGGGTCATAAGTTCTGTCAAAACCT
The DNA here is from genome assembly GCA_902829305.4 of Spodoptera exigua. Classification (NCBI taxonomy): domain Eukaryota; kingdom Metazoa; phylum Arthropoda; class Insecta; order Lepidoptera; family Noctuidae; genus Spodoptera; species Spodoptera exigua. The sequence continues at coordinate 1,567,429 of LR824623.2, forward strand.
TATATTTTTAATTTTCGATTACTGGCCAGAAATTCTTCGACTTATTTTAAAAATAGAACATTCGCGCTTGTAGAAAATAAAAAAGAAATTATTTTTTATTCATTTTTAAATATGGAGTGGTCGAATAAAGAAGACAGAATCGCGGTTATCGCGTTGCACCGCTGTGGTTACGCGCCAAAAGACATTTTCAATATTCTTCAAAATTTGAAAATAACGTTACGGTTTGTTTATCGTACTATCAAACGATACACCGAAGAGTCAAGCTTCGAAGATCGTAAGAGAAGCGGCCGACCTCGCACAGTTCGGACACATAAGGTCATCAAAGCAGTGAAGGCGCGAATCGAACGAAATCCCGTACGTAAACAAAAAATCCTAGCTCTGCAGATGGGGCTAAGCAGAACCACTGTTAAAAGAGTACTAAATGAAGACCTGGGACTACGAGCTTATCGTAAAAAGACAGGACATTTTTTGAACGAGCGTTTAAAAAAAATTAGGCTAGACAGATCCCGCGCTTTGCTACGACGGTACGCGGGAAAAAAATACCGCGAAATTCTTTTTTCGGATGAAAAAATTTTTACTATTGAAGAAAGTTTTAACAAACAAAATGATAAGGTGTATGCCCACAGCAGTGAAGAAGCAAGCGCGCGTATTGCGAGGGTCCAGCGTGGGCATTACCCTTCCTCATTCATGGTTTGGCTTGGAGTCTCATATTCAGGCGTAACTGAGGTGTTTTTCTGTGAAAAAGGTGTGAGAACTAGTGCCGAAGTTTATCAAAATACTGTCCTAACAAACATAGTGGAACCTCTTTCTCAGACAATGTTCAGGAACAGGCATTGGATATTCCAACAGGACTCTGCACCGGCTCATAAGGCACGAAGTACGCAAGACTGGTTGATCGCTCGTGGAATTGACTTCATCCGGCATGAAGACTGGCCCTCTTCTAGTCCAGATTTAAACCCACTGGACTACAAGATATGGCAATATTTGGAGGAAAAAGTCTGTGCTAAACCTCACCCGAATTTGGAGTCTCTCCGAGCATCTCTGGTTAAAGCAGCGGCAGACATAGATATGAATGTGGTGCGTGCAGCGATCGATGACTGGCCGCGTAGATTAAGGGCATGTGTTCAAAATGGGGGAGGGCATTTCGAATAATGTAAATAAAATTATATTGTACATTTAATGACCTTTCATTTCATATATAATTTTTAAATAATTGTCAAAAGGCGTATAAGTTATTACATCAAAAGTTTGTGACAGAACTTATGACCCGACTAAGTATATATATATTATATATCTTAGTAAAACGTATTTATATTTTGTTTTTGGTTCCAGTAAGCGTGATTCAATGAAAACAAAATAGGACCAACAAGAACAATAGCGTTTTTTTTGTAAGAGGAAAATCATCAAATGGCTTCTCCCGCCCATAGTATCAGACTCTTACTGACTAAAAACCCCCCTGTCTTCTCCTGCTCCGGACCGAGGTCGCGGTGCCTCGTTGCGATTACCCCGCAACGCCGGCTGAACATCAGCCCTATAGGGCCCCGTCTGTGGTGGTCTACTGACTCTTTGAGGCGCGCGCGGAACGCTACGCGCCGTATGCTTGGGTCTGGTTCTGTTCGGGCGGCGAGTTGCCCTTACTCGCCGTCCCCAGACCCGCGCTTACGGTGGCCGGTGATCGTCCCTTGAAGAACAACAGCGTTGTTTTTCGCCGTGTGAGTTAGGTTACTGGAGGCCTAATCTTCTTCTCCCACAATCTCTTAATACAAATCAATAATCTCCCTAAGGGCGGCAACGGACTCGTAACTCCTCTGCTGTTGTTTGTGGCCATGGGCGGCGCTGATTGCTTACTATCAGGCAATCCGTCTGATCGTTTATCGATCTAATCGATCACATAAAAAACATTTTAGTTGTGTTGCATCTCTATTGCTTACAATTAGGTCTTCATGTCTCGGCGCCGCCCTATTACTTAAAAAAGAACAAAGAAGAACCTTCTTTAGTAGCATATTGAACTGTCATACGCATAAGTATCATTCAATTCCCTACTTAGAATGTAAGGGACCCAAGTCATTGTAAAATTTCAGACCTCAAAATCAGAGAGAGATGTCACGCTTTTAAGCCTCGGCAAACTTTTGAGAATCTGCTTTGTCATTACCGGAGACAAAATAGACAGACACTGAGATCAAATTATTCCAAGAAAAAAATAAAAACGCCCTTTGAAAAAGGTAAAACAATATTATCTTTTCCTTAAACAACTGAAAGTAGTATTCATTAATTTTCTCAAAAAAAAAACGGAGTGTATAAAGATCGAATTTTCCTTGAAAGTAAAAAAATAAAGCTAAATCGATTTCTGTTGAAAATGTCTCGTCATCTTGTAGATTGTTTGGCAAGAAACAACGGACCCACGACAAAGGGTCAACACCTACGTACCAAATTACAAGGATAACCTTTGGGGGACTGGCTGTATTTTCTAAATTTGCTGTTTTGTTGTTTAGTGTTAAAAAATTGTTCTGGAGAAATCTTAACTTAATATAAACGGGTGTTTTTCTTTTTTTCACTTCGTTACTGATTTTATGATAAAAGCGTTATAAAGCAACTGAAGCGCAGTTGCTTCGCTTCTACCTCTCATTTTGTTATGTTTTATAGCGTATAGCTTTCCTCAAGAAATGTACTATCCAACACAAAAATATTTTTTAAATTCGAACGTATAGATCCAGATATTAGCGTATACAAATAAAAACTTGGTTGTATAAAAAGCAAGCAAATTGCTTCACTCATGAGTCATGAGTGGTATATCTACCTATTTCTCTTAAATAAGCAAGAAAAATACGAAAACTAAGCAGAACATGTTGAGGTCGTGGTGGTCTGGAGGTTAAGGCAACCGCTTCTCATTCACGAGGGTTGGAAACCTGGCAAGTACCAATGTGCCTTTTGTAAGTTATATCTATTTTCTATGATTATTTAAATACCACTGACAAACGGTGACCAAAAATATCGTGAGAAAACCTGGACTTGTAATTTCTAATCATGAGTTTGAAATCGCCAATCCGCCTTAAGCAATCGTGGTGATTAATGCTCAAGCAGTGCGCTTGAAGTTTGATGATAATAAAGCATAACATAAAAACAATGAATGGCTATATTTAGGTATATATTTTATTGTTTTGATATTTTAATATAAGTAATTTATTTTTTATACTGAACAAAAACCCAATGTAATTTCATATACAAGAAGAATATATGTATATATGAAACAAGAAAATGGAGATCTCAGTTATGATGAAACTGCAACAGAGTATGTTCTGCGAATGCTACACTCAAAGACTAATAATGCTATATACGCTACGCTGTTCTACGAATATTCATAGTTGAGAGGAGCAACTTTGATCTTAATTATTTTAAAGTTAAAGTTCAAAGCGCGTTTCGTCCAACTTTGTTATTTCATCTGGACTCCCTTTAATTAAAACCTTTTTTTTGTTAACTTTTCTTTCTCTATGTAAAACATCGTTGTGGATGGGTTTTTCTTTTACGGCTGCGTTATCTTTTTACGAGTTTTAAAATGAAATCTTTTACGTAAACATTAATATTATGCGCTAATAAACGAATAAATAGGAAGTTTTCATCAAATGACTCCTTGGTCTTGGTCCTTGGACCACCCTTGGTGGGGCGAGAAGAATTATCATTGTCAGATTCTTAAACCCGGCTTCCGAAAGGCCGATCAAGGTTAAAATCAATTTAATCTCTTGTCAAGTCATCTGATTGGTTGACTGAATTATCAACAACCAATCAGATGACTTGACAAGAGATTTAACAAGAGATTAGTTAATTTTAGCGTTGACAAGCCTTTCAGAAACCGGGTGTTAGTGATTTAAAACTGTATTTATCTGTAAGAAAATATTTATAGTAGAAAATAAATTTTATATAGCATTTTTCTTATGAAAAACGAGCCGATAGATCGCCTGGTGGTAAGCAATTGGCGTCGTCAATGAACACTCGCAAAGCAGTGGAGACACAAGAGCGTTGCCGCATTTTGGCTATGGAAAATTGGGGATTTTTGGGGACTAAGCGTTTTGCCTCGTCGTTTATACCGCGTACATCGAGGGATTGCAACAGTTTTCCGGCAGCAGTCTTTCCGTCCGAATACAATTTAGGTGTATTTAAGGCTAGAGTGAATAGGCTCTTAATAAACTAGTGCGCCTTACCATCAACGATTGCATCACTGCTTACCATCAGGTGGGATCGCAGTCAAGCACTAGTTTATTGCAAGTAAAAACAAAAGATTTTGGGAAATAAGAAATTGTGGATCATTCATGGGCTTCATTAACCTCATTCAGGCGACAAAACACAATGCAAATTTTGTTTAACGCCATTTTTTAAGGACGTTGTATTTGTATCACTTCTCTTGATCGAGCCCTATCATGCCGAAGCATGGCTTAAGTCTTTAGAATATTTGTCCAGTTCTTAAGGAGGATTCCTAACAAAAATAGCCACCATATCATTTTCCACCAGACAGACAGACAAACAAACAACATACCTACTGCCAACGGCTTATAGAAGCTGTTGGTCTCAGATTGAACGAGACAGTGACAAATCGAGTTTACCAAGACCCATGTTCATACTCAACTCAGCTAAAACTAATTGAGATACGGTCAATCGCACCTATGTCAACAGATTGCAATATTCAACCTTATTACAAGGACGTAACGATGTTAGCGGTTTGAAGTGAATAAATCAATCAACTGGTTTCGCCTGTGTAATAAGTCATCGTGTTTGGTTTTGAAGCAGTGGATGGCTATAACCTTAATGAGAAAATGTGTTTGTATGTTTTTCTACCACGTTACAATTGAGTTGAGTCATTGATTGCCGACAAATTACTGTAAAGGGCAAAATCCTCTGTTATCGAGGCCCATATGATGTCTCAACGTGTTAATGATAATCATACGGAATTTTGGAGAGATGGAATTCGGAAAGCGGAGAGTTTTGTCCCGCGACCACGCTGATGAAGCCAGTATTGTAAAACGACAAAAGAAAGAAAGAAATCCCTGACTTTCGTTTTTATAAGGAGCTATTTTTGCAACTGAAACCTATAGAATTTTATTAACTCACTGTAGAACACAGAAATGAAACAACGCACAATGTTTAAAAGAAAAATCTGTCTTGAAAATGGAAAAACACAATAAAAATAAAGAAAAAAAAATTTTGGAATACATTTTAAAAGCAAAGCGTCGTCTGTGCGGTAATAAAAATAGGATCGGTATACAGCAGTCGGTCTGATTTAATCTAATTGTATTGGAGGAGACGGTTAAAATGGCCGACGAAGCGCCTGCCAAGTCTGCAGAAATATAGGTTGTAACTAGTATATTTTGGAAGCATGTTTGAAACAGACTGTCCTTATAAAAAGTCCTTATTAATTTAAATAAATAAAATAAAACAATACAGCTGGTATTTTTGTGTAAAACCCTCCTACGTATAAACGAGAAGATTGTAAGTATGGATAGGTAAGTGTTCATCTTTAACGCAGACCTACTGAACGGTTTGTAATGAAATTAAATATTTGCCTGGTGTACTGCGGTCAAAGCTGCTGGCACAAACTAGTAATAATTAAGTACTTCAATATTAACAACATGAGCAATCTATAAAAGCGGTGATTTCAATTTCCGTCATCATGAATATCCCGTGGCAATATACCACTCCGGACGAACCAGCCCATTCGCCAAGAAGCATGGTTCTTTAAAACTTAAATAATGACATTTAAACACATCCTACACTTTTGCACAATTTGTTAAGCAGAATGAAGACCAAATAGCATTACGGTCAATTTAATCCTATTTTCTGTTCTAAAATAAAAGTAAAACAATCTCAAAACTAAAATGACTAAAGTAATAAAAACTAATGCGCAGTGGGTACGTGTTCAAAGTTCAGCATCTGTACGTAGCGAGACAAAATGTCTTCACCCGGAGCCTGCGTCACGGAAAGACGTGGGTCGTGGGTCGTTTGACACAGACATCGCCCCGCAACTAAATGCCTCAAGTAGTGCTTAATTTAATATACGTAAGTGTTGCTTTGGTTTTCCTTAGAGGGTAGATTTTCTTACCAAAATCTGTTATTTTTTTGGATTGCTTTATAGTAGAACTTGCTTTTGCCCGCGACTTTGTTCGCGTGTAATAGTGACTTAATGCAGATTTTTTGTTTAAAAACTATCCTATGTCCTTTCTAGAGTTCCAAACTATGACTGTACCAAATTTCACACAAACAGCTTCGGTAGTTTAGGCGTGAAGAAAGACAGACAGATAGACAGGCAGGCAGACAAGCAGACAGGCAGACAGGCAGACAGGCAGACAGGCAGACAGGCAGACAGGCAGACAGGCAGACAGGCAGACAGGCAGACAGGCAGACAGGCAGACAGACAGACAGACAGGCAGGCAGACAGACAGACAGACAGATTTACTTTCGCATTTATAATATTAATTAGGATTTTATACAACTTTAACTGGACGATAAAAAACTTCGTGTTTGTGAGTGCAATATCAATAACAAGTTTAGCTCAGTATATTTTAGCGGATCAAGCGCAATGAGGTACCGCGGCTTCGGCTTGGAGCAGGAGAAGGAACGGGAGGTTTTTAGTCAATGAGAGTCTGACACTCACTTTTGCCATACCCTGAGCGAGAGAACTCATTGGATGATTTTCCTTCCACAAAAAACCTCAATATAATTAAGTCATTAAGAACAATTCTTTTCGACTCTAAATGTGACCACAACAACAAAATCGTGCATAGCAACCCGATAATTTTTTTCTTAAGTTTCCGACCGCTGGGTCATCAATCCCAGTAGCGATTCACTTGTCTACCACAACCATTTTCATTAACTTACCGTGAAGCATCAAGTAAACTTTAAACCAATTTGTTACACTTCAAAAACAAACGATAGTTTTCTGAGAATTTTGGTTCTATGACCGTTCACCGGGTCTGGAGATACATGTAATACCTATTTACATAATATGGTCTTCCCCTATAGATGGCAGGTGGAAATTATTTCAGACTTGATTTATAAGCTACGCCGGTTATGCCTTACGAAGTGAGAAAGAGAGAGAGCAAAATGCACGAAAAGAAGTTTGTATTTAGTATTGTATAGAACAGATGGATGTTTGTTACTCTTATTTTACTGCTGAATGGATTTTGATGAAAATTTGCATGCTGGCTTGATTCACACATAATTATGCTACTTTTTGATCCGGATAACGCGGGCTTACAGAAGCTATTATACAATAGATAAATAGGGAAAATTTGTAAGTTTGTATGTAGGGGGTAAATGCTACAATGTTCCTGAGTGATGTTGGCTATAGAACATCACGCTACGATTAAATAAATCCGGGCAGCAAGTGAAACCGCGCGAGATTAGCTATTTATACAATAAAAGAAAGCTTTAAAGCTCACTATTTCATTGAAACTTATAGGAGCTTTCTGAAAGATTTCTACATATCAATACGTATCGATAAATTAAAACGACCTTAATCTTTCAATCGTGGTAATTCGATACACAATGGTAAGACAATAGACGCGCGAACACCGGAGTTCGCTTGGGGTTTAATTAATAAAGTTGTAAACATACTGATTAAAATGAACAAAAAAGCTCTGAAATGGATGGAATAAGATGCAGTCACAACCCCGACGATAAACTCAAAAACAGCCATAATTCGTCGTAAGAAAATCGCATTTCGATCAGCTACATGAGACAGACAAACTAAAAAACTTTTTACTACCTCTCATAGAACATTTCCATCAAGTCCAAGTTGACTCATTCGTTCAGTATGGATTTATGCTAATCATAGTCTACGATGTCTCCCCCTAGCATGACTCACAGACGTTAAAGTACAAGGAATGCCTATGTTCGGCCGAGGGAGGAAGGAAGCCGGATAATAGACACGCCTAATTTCGGCCCAACACGCCCCCCACTCCGGTCGAAGATTTGTGCTAAGTAATTGATTATAATTGATGAAGCCAGAAACGTATTTATTAGGAGGATGAATTACTGAAAAATATGAGGAGCTTGTCGGATCTCAATTTACTTATTAATTATTATGGCATTAGTAAGGCATCTTTGAAAGTAGGATGATAAATAGCTGAAGCCGTAGATGAAGATAAAGTAGCACGAAGAAATTTTTAATTTTCTCACACTGAAGTAATCTTTTCTATTCAGACGGATCCCCTGATGGTAAGCACTGCCCATGGACACTAGCAAAAATCAAGGAGTTACAGGAGCGTTGCCAACCTTTTGGTTGTTAAGGATTTGAGGATAAGCGAGGATAGGAGTGGATCTGTGAGATTTTGGTAACACCCCGGTCGAGCTGGCTCATTCGTGGCGAATTATGGCTCTCCCATACTTTTCTCCACTATAAATATATGACGGTTTAACTGCAAAAATCTCTGGTTTTAAGTCACAGCTGCTCACCAATAAGAGCTCCGTTGTGACATGAAAGGAGTAGAACTTTTCTCAGTTACTAAAAGAGAGTATATTAGTATAGTTTTGAGAGCCGTTATTTTCAATCAATTTAATATACTTAATACAAGTAGTATTGAATTGAAAGAAGAATTAAAAAAAAATTAATACACGATTTTACTTAGGTACTCATTTTCGCTTCAGAATTAGCACCTAATTTCAGATTTCGATAAACCAGCTTAAGTGAACGTGTTATCAGTAACATTTCCAACCGATCATATTATAAAGAGGTAATTAAATCTAATTACATCTTTTTTATGGAATAGGAAGCAAACGAGCAGAAGCATCACCTGGTGGTAAGTTATGGGCGCCTCCGCGCGCGCCTCAAAGAGCCATTAGACCACCACAGATGGGGCCCTAAAGGGCTGATGTTCAGCCGGGGTTGCGGGGTAAGCGCAATGAGGCACCGCAACCTCGGCACAGAGCAGGAGAAGGAACAGGGGGGTTTTTAGTCAGTAAGAGTCTGACACTCCCTCCTGCCCGGCCCTGTGCGGGAGAAGTCATTTGATGATTTTCCCCTCACAAAAAAAAAAAAGTTATGGGCGCCGCCCATGGACACCAGAGAAAGAGGATTTACAGGCGCGTTGCCGGCCTTTGAAGAAGGAGTACGCTCGTTTCTTGAAGGTTTATTCTGCACCTAAAACCTATAAATGTACCTTCAGGCTTATTTTGAAAATACGCCTAGAAGCTATTAGCAAGAGATTGCTTACACAAACCTAATAAAGGTTTACGAGGTCATTACGAATACATTTAGGGCATTGAAATTCACATTATTTTCACGCCATTGGCTTTAAGTGAATTAAAGTAAGATCCGTTTGAGAGAATCTCGCGAAGTTGTAGTCCAAGTTAGCTTATGGTGTGGTAGTGAATATAACTTAGGAACGGAATATTTTATTCGTATGCCATTTAAGGTTCTAAGGCCTGATTTTCAATGGTTGGATAAAAGTTATCTGGGGAATAATTATGGTGTCGCGTCAGAATGTTTGTATAAGACAGTGATAACAACAATTTTATTCCTCAGATAACATTTTATCTGACTATTTAAAAGTCAGCCCTGAATGGATATAGATTTCTGAACTTATTAAGGAATAGGTCGGTAAACTTTTGACTACACGGTTGGCGCGGTGGCTGGGCAACTGGCTGCCGCGCAACGTGTCGCGGTTTCGATTCTCGCACGGGACAACTCTTTGATCCACAGATTGTTGTTCCGGGTCTGGGTGTGATATGTGCATGTGAATTTGTATGTTTGTAAACGCACCCACGACACAGGAGAAAATCCTAATGTAGGGCAACATTAAAAAAAAAAGAAAAAAATACTACCTATCTCTGCCTAAGCTTGGCTCTCCCACACTTGATTTACAAGTGCTGCATTGTAATGATCAAAAATAGCCTGAACGCCTTAGAGATGAGATTCTTGGAGGTTTCTTTATGGGTTAGTCTTCTTTTGAGAAAGAGAAAAATATTAATTAAATTCCGACAGGTTGAATCCAACCTACAAAGAAATCTCGGCTTCCTTTTATAAATCCGAGCAAAATCCGCTACTTAGTCAAAGAGCTGACCATCTAGAATGTTCCACGAACCTCTAATTTATGCAACGGCTGCAAGCCGACGCGACGGTTCGTTGCAAACAAGTACTGCATTAACCTATTTCAACTTTAAACCTTCCTGACCCCAAAACTGAAGCGGGATACTTACTTAACATAATAACTGTGTACGTTTCGAAATAAACTTTAATGCTGTAGCGTTATCGTTTTAATTCGGATAGCATTTTTATAAAAAACCTGCCGAACATAAAAAAAATCCTAAAGTTTTAAATCTCTCTACCACTGCTAAATCAATCTACGGCTTTATTCATGAGATTATTTCGAAAACCAATACATCCGACTACATCTCAAGCATCAGTAGTGGTCGTTGTGGCCCGGTGATGCTCTTCGCCGGGCGTCTTACGCCCGCTGACCGAGAGACCCATCGCTGAGCAATCGCATTTGTAAAAACACATCTAATGTCGTTGTACATCGCGAAAACATAGTAGACAAGTACATCCACAATTAAATCCACGCTAACAAAAAGACATAAGGGCTTTGTTTTAACGAAAAAAAAACTTCACGATCCCCTCCAAAGAGTCTACATTCACATTTATTATGCGTGACACGTGAAAAAGTATCATAATGAGGGTTTTGTTGGTAATAAAATATTTTTTTTTTTTTGTTAAAATTTAGCAACTCTCGCGGCGGTCAGTCTTTGGGTGGATATGCCAGAACAAATCTTTAAAACTAGTCTTGATGAAGAGTTGAGGATTTTTGAGATGATTGGAAGTTTTAGGTGAAAATACAAGTTCAAGTTTTGATTGCACGGTTTGTGCGGAGTCTGGAACAACTCTTTGTGTGGTCTGGTCTTGTGTGATAGATTGTTGTTCTAGGTCTGGGTGTGATGTGTACGTAAAATTGTATGTTTGTAAACGCACCCACGACACAGGAGAAAATCTCAGTCTGGGGTAACGTTTTTTAAAAAACTAATTAAAAAAGTATTGTTCAGTATCAAATACAATACCGGTTGTAAATATATTTAGGGAATGAAAGTACTTATTCTAAGTTGTAACCACATGAGAAAAAAATGATAGGATTTTTATGCAATTACTTTTTATCACTTATACTCCTACTAATATGGATAGGGTTAGTGGAGCTACATCATGCACTAATGCTTGGGCCACACTAACGGGAAATGCCATTCATTATCGCGATAATGGACGTTAATCGTAGGTGTAATTTGATCACTAAACAAATGATTTAAGGTGTATTTTTCGTTGTTTAATATCATCAATTATTGCGATAATTATTGGCATTTCCAGTTAGTGTGGCCCAAACAGAAGGCTTAAAGAGCTGTTCTCCAACAGCCTTAGTATAATTTAATTCAAAGTATATAAAAGCAGAATCGAATAACCAAAACAAACAAAATCTGACCCAAATACATTGATTATGAATGTAAAACGCGCTAAATCTGGTATCGAGTTCATTTTATCAACTTAACGTAATCTGATACGAAATCTTTTAATATTTTCATGTTCTTAATCCCTTTACTTGATATTTTATAGGGCTTATTACACAATAAATTTTGCACACTCAAAATCGCTCGCAGCGCCATCTCTGTTCTATTTTCTTCTTTTTCCCCTTAAAGTAACCAGTACATTACAAAGTTTTCGCTTACGTGCTCAAATTAAAAAAGGCATCCATTATTTAACCTCCTTGCTAATAAAGTGTTACTAAATACTATTCTAGCCTGGAAATGAATTTCAGGAGCGTAGAATGGAGTTAATTCGGATCGAATGTAAATAGGGAACGTCCAATCAATACTAAATACATCAAAAACCTGTAATTTTACTAAAGCAGACATTACGAATCACTACAAGAGACGCACGCTTCAGATTCGCAGTCTACCGACAACGCTCCAAATCAAATGTAGCACATAATTCCCTACAAATTCCTCTTAATCTCTGTTTACGGTTTCAACCCTTGTCCGTCCTAAAACAATATAATCAACCCAAATTGTGACAACACATACTTTACTAAAACGACCAGACATAAGGACTAGAAGAATATGATAAATTTGTTAGAAACTTTTTATTAATCTATAATATAAAAATGAATCGCGAAATGTGTTGGTAAGCGCATATCTCAATAACGCCTAGACCAATTTTGCCAATTCTTTTTTCGTTATGTTTGCTATTGCTTGGATAAGTTTCTTACAAAAGACAACTTTAGACAAGTTAAGGGGAATAGTGGGAAATAACAGCCATTTCGGCGCCGTGGCCGTTCGCTTACAAAACAAAAAACTGAGATCGTGGTAGTCAAATACCCGTGCGAAGCACGGGCGATCTGCTAGTCCAAATCCAAACTAATATTATAAATACGAAAGTTACTCTGTCTCCCTGTCTGTTTTCTTCACGCCTAAACTACTGAACCGATTTCTGTTAAATTTGGTACAGACATATTATACCTATGTAGTTTGGAACTCAAGAAAGGACATAGGATAGTTTTTATACCAAAAATCTGCAAAGTCGCTATCCCACGCAAACGGAGTCGTGGGCAAGAGCTAGTTAAACATAAAAACAATCTACAAACTGCTTCAAGTATGAAAGAAAACTCAAGAAAGACTTGAAAGATTTGGATGACATTTCATTTATATTTGGGCAAAGTTTTTATCAAAGGAATTGTTTGCAGGATCCAGTCGTACAATCGGAAATTACATTCAGAACGAAGTCGAAATTATACGTAGCCCCCGTCTACATAAGAATCTATACTTGTATTCAAAGAAGGTTCAGATTCATAAGAGTGGTGCTGACCGGTCTTGAATTATTTGATTGCATTTGATTCAATGTAGCGAAACCATTTTAAGAAAAAAGATGGTGATAAATACCGCCGCAAAATATTTTTTACCATTTTTTAATTTTTTTAGCTATAAAATGAGCTTTTACACTGTGTCAATCACTTAGTACATTTTTATATGAAGATATTTAACGAGTATTGTGGTTATTAAATAACACTCGATCCCAATGACTAATTAATAGTAAACAATGTTGGATTTTTTTTTGTGAACGCGCCAAGTCATTTTCGTATTCCCTGATGTTGAAGCGATCAGCGCCGCCCATCGACACCAGAGGAGTTCCGAGTGCGTTGCCGACCTTTTGGGGACTAGGGATTTTGAAATTGGATTGGGGACTAATGGACTTTAAGGTGGAGTTAGTGCGAGTAAAAAACATTATCTGCCAGTCATTACCTTTGGTAAGGACAGAGGTGTATGTAGTAGGTAGATATTTGCAACAAGTTAAGAGAGACAGCAACTTACATATCTTTTTGTCTAGAGTCTAACTACATTATGTCACAAGGCATGAATCTATAGTTCAGAATTTCATACACAATCTAAGCATAATACCAAATTCGTTTTAATTTAACAACATCCTTTGAGAGTCGGTACAAAGTTCTGTAACATTAAAAGCGACGAATAAAATTCTTAACCAAGAGAAAATCGTGCCAGAACTTCCACCAACACCGGAATCACCTTAATTACATCCAAGTTTCAAAGAAAAATGTACACAGAGAATTAAGATGAAATGTGCGAAAATTGGTGTTATACTTAATCACTATAATTTGTTAGAAAAGGTAAAGTAAGGTACCGACCCACGTAACAAACACAATACACACACATGTTAGTATATATGTAATCCCTTGTTCGCCATTTTAGGAAAATCCCACACAAATACGTGTTCAGGGCAAAATCAAAATGTAATTTCATTTCTAAAATCTAATTACAATTATGGAAATCGCCTAAAAGAGTGCGTGGTGAGCAAAACACGCGAAAAAGTCATCCATTTTATTTTGAACGGCGGAAATTAAGCGCTGTCGTTGAATATTTTGACAGAAAAAATAAAGGGGCTCTAAAATTTGATGAAAATAATTGTTATTCACAAAATTTCGCAGCTGATAGCATACTATCAACAGTCATACACACTAAACGTTTCACCGACTATGGCAGAAAAGTTATTTTCTGCTATACAGGATCTTGATTCCAAATTGCAAACCAAGATTTGTCCAAATTTGAAATTCAATTCATTAAACTAGCTTTTCAGTCATGAATGCGACTGACACTAGAAACAGCGAAGCAGTCGTAATTGAGAAATTAATAAAATATGAACTCCGAATTGGTTTTTGGATAGCTGTTCCCGAAACTTCCAACACAAGACCCAACACTAAGTGACCTAATTGCAAATAAGGCGGTTACTACCAAAAACAAGCATATTTTACCAAGCCATAAAACATTCCATTTGCTTATAGAAAATATCCAAGTCCCGAGAGATCATTTTTTTCTAGCAGCAAAAAAATAACAAATTTGTGCCCTAAAAAGTTCCCGACTCGGATAGCAATCATCCCATCATCAAATAACTAAGTGGAGGCAGGCGTAATAATTCAAGGTGCAAATAAGCTGGGAGGTCACGTAACGAGATTTTCACGATGTTATATTAAATTTTTTATTATGACCTGTATACAGTGTAACCTTTGCCTTTACGACCTTTAGGCGTGTTTTACGTGATGCCATTTTATCAGAAAGGGCAAAGTGAAATGTAGCAGTTGATTTTGATTGGGGGTTAGGTTACTGGTCTTATATTCCAGCAAACACCACGATCCAGTTTCTTTTTGTATACCAGTGTGTGAAAACTAAGTAAATAAGAGAATATTTTTACTCAGAAAAAAGTTCCGTCAATTACAGAAATAGAAATGTAATTTTATCACTTGCTTCACTTAGATTTAATTATCCTTATACAAATACTTAGCTTGCGACCTCTATTCATTGCTGTAAAAACAAAAAGAATGAATGGATAAATTGTGATGTCACGTACCGCTAATATTAAACTCCAGAGTGGTAGGACTTTTTACTTCATTTGAAAAGATTACTTATAAACATTGTAATAAAGATCATTTTAAATGGGTAACAGTTATTTTTGACCTGGTTATGATAAGAGTAATGTGTTTTGAAAGCTGGTGAGGTGAGCCTATTGCTATGAGGAATGTTTTATTGAGTTTTTGTTTTCTATAAAAACAAACAAACAGGGCCCTTTCAAAAAAACATTATCTTCGAAATTGAAGAGATAAGAACTACGATCGTTTTGTCACAAGGTAACACTTATCCACGGATGATAAAGTCAAGTGGACACCATGGGCGTGGCCTTGGCTACCCGCTTAACCTTGCACAGTGTACCGGCAATTGGTACAATAAAAAAAAAAAATACAAACACAGTGTACCGGAATTGAT
Source organism: Spodoptera exigua (assembly GCA_902829305.4). Taxonomy (NCBI): domain Eukaryota; kingdom Metazoa; phylum Arthropoda; class Insecta; order Lepidoptera; family Noctuidae; genus Spodoptera; species Spodoptera exigua. The sequence goes on from LR824623.2 coordinate 1,582,723, forward strand.
GGTGTTACCGTAAGGTCAATGTTTGCTACGGAGAAATTATTGGACAGGACATTTTGGGTGAATCTAAAACAAGTGTGCATGTGTGTGTGTGTGTGTGTGTGTGTGTGTGTGTGTGTGTGTGTGTGTGTGTGTGTGTGTGTGTGTGTGTGTGTGTGTGTGTGTGTTTGTGTGTGTGTGTGTGCGCGCGCGCGTGTGTGCGTATGTCTTCGTTTTGATAGATTTTGCAACGGTAAGAACCTAAAACTGGAGCCCAATTTTACTTTATTATTTGGATTTGGTAACAGAATAACCATGGAGTTTCCTGCTCATTCTTCTCTATATAAATCTACACTTTCAAACGAGTAAATAGAACTAGAAAAAAACAAAAACAAATACACTTATATGTCATTCAAAGTGACTTTAATGAGCATATTGAAGGGAATGATTTGACTTAGACTTTCAGCTCTTCTATCAATTCCTTCGTACAACAACACTAATACTAAGATAAAGTAACATCTTCAATGCACTTTAAACAACAAATAGAGGCCAATCTGAATGGCTATGACGTTTTAGTTCTGTACGCGCGTCAGAGGCAAACCAGCGCCGCCATAATGGTTTATTTCCTCCCATCCGTTAACACCGGCACTTTACACAACACTGTGATTTCATTGATTCGTATTAACAAAGAAACTATGTGTACCTTATGTAATGCTGTTTATTGATTATCTTCTGAATTTATCTTAGACTTTTTTTTATTATTTAGTAGGTCGGCAAACGAGCAGACGGATTACCTGATGGTAAGCAATCAGCGCCGCCCATGGACCCTCGCAACGGAGGAGTTACGAGTGCGTTGCCGACCTTTTAGGGATTAGGGATTTGGAGATTTAGGGATTAAGAAGGGGAGGGGAAGGATTGGGCCTCCGGTAACCTCACTCATACGGCGTCTGCATAGTCTGCATTGGGTTGGTTAATAATACGTGATTCTTGAGCATTTGTTGTTTGGGGTACATACAATAGACTGCTTGTTAAAAATTTCCAAAATATACCATTAATTACTTAGGGCTGATTTTTCAAGACTCAGATAAATGTTATCTGTGGAATAAATTTGTTGCTGTCACTGTCTTATTCAAACATTCTGACGCGACAGCATCATAATTATTCCCCAGGTAACTTTAGGTAATCTAACCATTGAAAAATCAGCCCTAAGAAAACCAAGATAACCTTTAATATTACTTGTACACCTAAACTGACGATCATACATACAGTCAGAGCTATCTATAACTTAGGTCGTCGCGAATCTCTCAGAGAAAAGTTTAAGGAGATCAACATTATGACCGTACCATGTCAATATATTTATGAAAACATTATGTATGTTAGGAAAAACCTACAGCTATTTGTAAAAGTATCTGACAAGCATGACTATCTTACTAGACATAGAAATAGATTAAGTCAGCCTTTATTTAGATTAGCAAAAGTGCATAAGTCGTTCATGGGATTATGTGTTAAATGTTATAATAAAATCCCAACTGAAATACAAAATCTTAATGAAAGTAAATTTAAATTATGTATAAAGAAAGTATTATGTAGGAAAGCATACTACAAACTAAATGATTATATAGAAGATAAAAATGCTTGGAGGGTGGCTGGTTTGACTGCACAGGATAAAAATTGTTAAGGTTAAGAGGAATTTTGATCTCAATTATTAAATTATTCACCATGTTGTTGATTGTTGATAAACTGGATTTTTGTAAATGTGAGAGCCCTGTAACTTATTATAATTGAGTTAGACTTATAGACTTATAGTATATTGGTACTTGTGTCAGTTGGGAGTTGTCATGCTCACTCAGGAGTCTCATTGGCGGTGGCACGGGCACTGGACCGCTCGGTTCCCTATAATATGGTTGAGTTGGGCGGTGCTGGTGTACGTGTCATGTTCGTGAACGGACGCCGCCTATTGGGACTGGTCAACTCGAGACTGTCTAAAGTTGCTGTCCCTGAGGGTTATTTCTTTTTCGGATACTTTGGTTAAACACTAGTGTTACACTGTTCTCACATAATGGAGCTATCTAAATTATGTAACAATGTATTGTAAAAAGTGATTGAAAAAGAGTAACCATGGAGTTTCTTGCTCGTTCTTCTCCATAGGAATCTACACTTTGGAACGAGCAAATAGCTTCACTAGAGGACAGACGGACAGACTGACACATAAAGTTAAACCTTATGATATCTTTTTTGCTTGACGTTCAAAAGTGCCTTTTTTGGTCTATTTGAAATAAAGAATTTGATTGATTTGATTACATAATGAAAATGCATATATCATCGAAGAGTCTACGTGACACTAAGAATATCCCTAACCTGAAAACAAATATAACAACTCTCAAACAAACAAAGCAACTAAATAACCAACATTTTCCAAACAAAACAATCTATCTCAATATAAACTGTCAACGAGCTAAAGAAAACAATAGTAAAGATGAAAATATTCCAGAGATTTTAATAAAAAAGGACGTTTCAATAAAATTGGAAGGATGTGCCCAGCGATGCGACCGACGGAGCTTATTGGACCAATCTGTTACTGACAATCGGTCGCCATTTCAGAGAAGAGCTGGTTCATGAGAATCTTGGTGAAGAAAGGGCCAAGGTGAATGGAGTGGAGACTTGTGTAATAGTTAGTAAAATGCGGTTGGCCTGGTTCACAGGATAAGGTGGGACTGGATGGAATGGATGTATGCCAAAATGACGACCCTAGAGTACGAGGTTTGAAGTCATTTTTAGGGCTACGTTTAACATGAGTAACTCGTCACCAAATCAAAAGTACTTTACGATTAAATGATGGTTATTATTTATGTCAGAAATACTTGGAATATAAAAATTGACCTCGCCAGAATCAAGCACTAAATAATCCCAATTAATTTTGAGCTAGCTTTACGCTCTAAACACATCAATTTGTTTCTTTTTATGCCCATTCCGTATGACGTCATATATCCGTCTCCCTACCATGAACACCCATTTAAAACGTTTCTAAGCCCTAAAATACACGAGGCAATAGACTTTTTGTCGTCAAACCCATAAACGACATGACTTAACTGCCAAGATTCACTTTAACTGCGACATTCGACCTTATCGACAAACACATAAAGGCTATGTTGTTAACACGAGATAATGTTTACTATGCCTCGTTCGAGGTTTATGGGGGCTGGCGCGATTTATGTCTGCGCTAAAGGCAAAGTACTGATGAAAAGGTCTGGAAGCTAAATTTAGCGTCCGTAATAGATTGAATCCTTGTACTTGATTAAGTTACAAGATGTGGTGTTTTCTAAGGCTTTATTCGTACAAAGACACGACGACGTTAATGAAAGGAATGAAATGGAACAGATCTTTTCAGAATACATTTCTTTAGGCGACACAAACCAATCGGAGAATACAATTTCGTTTTCAAATTAGGAACATGATGATATGGCGAATTGAAATTGTAACCTATTTTAAAATATATATTATGACACAAGTAATTTTAGATTATTGCTGAAAAGAATCTAGGTGATGCTTCACTTGATCAAACTCTTAACTTATACAGTTTGTCTTTTAGGTACAACTACAAGATTAACTTTAATAATTAACTAACATTTAAAACAAACAATTACAAACTAAACAACAAGAAACATCAAACTTTACACAAAGTTGCGATTCAAAGAACAACAGTTAAAAGAGAAACTAACAAGTTTAAACAGTTGACAACTAAACAAGTTATCCAGAATTGCAAGTTGAGCAAAATGTTCAAGACGAAAACAAAGAACGAAGACGTTCCTTTGAAAGTTGAAACTAGGTATTTATAAAGACCAAACTTAAGACGCGACACTTTGTCCATAACGTTCGTATGGACTCAACATTTTGACGGCAGTTATCCAATATAATGGGATGGGGGATTAATTCAATAGTCAGCTCGACCGGAGTAATACCACGGCCTCACAGAAAACCGGCGTGAAACAACCACAGCGTTGTGTTTCGCCGTGTGAGTGAGGTTACCGGAGACCCAATCCTTCCCCTTCCCGGACCCATCCCCAATCCCTAATCCCTTATCCCTAAAAGGTCGGCAACGCACTCGTAGCTCCTCCGTTGCGGGTGTCCATGGGCGGCGCTGATTGCTTACCATCAGGTAATACGTCTGCTCGTTTGCCGACCTATTACATAAAAAAATGAAGTACAAAAAAAAACTTTAAGTATAAATAATACGTTGCCCCTTAATTCACACACTTAAACACACATCGCTGTAAGACCTGGGACAACATTTTGTTGTTTGAGTTTATTTCGGTATTTCTTCTTAGAGTGTCAGGAAATGCCGGCTTCATCTAGGTTTTCATATACGTGTAAAAGTCCTGTTTTATGGCCCGCTTGAAAAAATAAATTCATTGTTTCATTGTTGATTACAGAAAGAGTTGTTCATAGAGGGAATTTAAACGCCGACACAGTTCACGAAAGCCAGTTGACCAGCCACCATGTCAACTGTGCAGTAATACCTAGACGTCACATCAAGAGATAGACTAAGCTTGAAAGGATAGTAAAAGGCTTTGCAGAAATCCAAAACTACTAAATAAGAATGTTTCGCTTAATTGAAACCTGCTTTCCCATTTCTATGATAAATTAACTTCGGCACGGAGCCACAAGACCTGCTAGTACTTAATAAGCAAATACCGTCCTTGCAACCGCAAAGATTTGTCAGAGCAACCTTGGAAATTTCCTACCCTCGCCCATGTCAACTGGAGCTTTAAAGACGTTTAGACTTTAATACTCAGATCCAAATGTCCATTATTGTTCCCCTTGCAACGCCATAAGCCGAGGTGTGCCATAAAATGGCGTTTTTGCCGAAAAGATAATTAATCATTTGTCAGAAAGAGACACATATAAAATATACAACTAGGAAAAATAAGACATAAATTTTGTACACTATAAATCATTTTCCAGAAACACATATATTAGTCAAAATTGGGACGAATTGGCGCTCAACAATACAAAATGTTAAAGAATATATTGTCATTTCTCATTTACCTACTATTCTTTATTTCTCAAACCTGCAAATCAAACAGACGTCTTAGTCTCAGTTGCCTAGCAACGTTTGCAAATTTATTACAACGCCATCCTTCGGGACTCTTGAAAAGCTTATTACTTTTTTACTTTTTAACTTTGCCTTTGATAAAGGACCCATTCTTCCCTTGGCTGTCGTCGAAGATAATATCGCATTGGAGTGTGGTATTCGTATGGAAAGAGATAAGCATCATTTTATGAAGGGTTTAATGCTACATACCAAGCTGTTCTATTTCTTTTGTAGATGTCATACAACGCCGAACATAAAATGGGATATTCCCAGAAGGGGTTAGGGAAATGTTTATTGTATGTGTACTGTTAGTTGATTTCGGTACCAATGTTATTAATATTATTGTGTGGGGTAAGCCAAGTATAATAAAATCATTGCACAAAAATACACATGTAGGTAGGTATTGTCCAACCGTCTACCGATTAAGTGTATATGAAAGGTATTTCTGCTACAATTGTTAAATTTTTGACAAGGTTAGTCTACTACTAGATCGAAACAAGTCGGAAACGCAGTCTCTGAACAAGCTTCGAATGCGAATCCTAAAACGACAAACACATCGTTTTTTTATAAAACGTAATTAATAGGCAATTTTTCTTGACGACCTTTGTTAGGAGTTAGCCTCCATGATCAAACAGATGACACTGACTCACACTTCACGATAATCCATATACACAAGAGCCAGTTACCAGAGACGCCACTACATTTTTCTGCAGTCCAATCAGGTACAATACTAGATACTTACACTATCAATCAGCTGCTGTTTCTCCTGCAGTTGTAACTCCTGGTGACGTAACGTAGCTCTTTGCTTCTCCGCAGTGCTGCTCAGCCGGGACAGGACTTCTTGGTCGTGTTCCCGTGCTGGTGACGGTGGTGCGCTTGAACCTGGGGGTAAGGAGAACCTGTTCAGTAGAAGTAAGAAAGAATATAAATCAGGGTATTGACCACCACTATGGAAAAAGATTAAAGGTAAGTATAAATATTCTTAAATGCAAAAATAATAGATTAAGATACGTAAGACTGACTTAATGCCTTATGGCATGCTCTGCCAGTCAACCTTAGGGGTTGTAGGATATCAGCGATTATAAGACAGCTTTTTGACACAGCATAAAACTCAACATAATATAACAGACCATGACAACCGGTTACAAAAATACCTTTGGAACAATTGCATTTTTGATCAGTCATAACACTGATTGATTTATTGTGCCAAAACATATGTTTTAAGAAAAATGGAAAGGTATCGCACGTTAACATAAATGCCTAGTCACGTTGTTGCAACTTCTATAGAAATATAGAAAATAAATCACCAATTGTTTTGTCTATTTGCAGACGCAATATGTCAGTGTTATCTTGAGTTGCTCTCGATTCATTGTTTAGACTGCATTGGGACTTAGCATTGTTTTATTAATAAGGCTCGATGCAAATGAGATATTTTTTTCTTGATGCTGTGTTACTAAAAACTGAAAAATAAAGTTATCTACTCTAACATCATTAAGTATTAATAACCTGCCTGGTTAGGATTGGCCATAATAATGAATAGCTGAAAACTAAAATTGCTAAAAAAATAAAAAGTTTTTCAAATAAACCGGTGCGAACGGGCCGGTTCGGCCAGAGGGATATCACGGCCTCGCAGAAAACTCGGATGAAACTACCACAGCGTTATGATTCGTCGAATAACTGAGGTAACCGGAGGCCCAATTCTTCTTTAAAACCGAAATCCCCTCATCCATGTTGCAGGTGTCTATGATCGGCGCCGTCTGCTTACTATCAAGTTATAAGGAAGCTTCTTTGCCGCCCAATATCATTCAAAAAATACCAAACACTGTCAATGGTCCTTTTCCATCTATCTTAATACCTATTAAATTGACTTTGATTTTTGATTTTGACTTTGACTTTAAAGGACAAAGCGACGGACTTTGCGTCTGACTAATTTTACAAAATAATACATCCCCAAAACTGTTAGCTCTACCCGAGGATCTTTACCAAAGACAAAATTCGAAAATCGAAAATCTGTGATAGTTTTTTTTTTAACTTCGACTGCCGTAATCAAATATACGACCTACTTTCAATGATAGGCCTCAAATACCCGCACATTGGCAACGTGAAGACAGTGACGTATCGGTAATTACATGAGCCACTCAAACGGAACAGCATTGTTATCTAGCAATAGAAAATGAACTTTACCAATGTGCAATAATAATGACATTCCTTTGTTACAGTTTGTGGACTTGGTATTATTTTGGAAATGGCCTCATTGGTCATGCGGTCGCAAGTGCGAATAGGAAGGTGCAACTAAATAACCATAAATTGGTATGCGGAATGCTATCACTTTCTATTACATAGAAATAAATAAGATAGGGATAGTAGTGACTCAGATAAAAATGAATCATTTCCACAAATTAATAAGAAATCTTAATAAAACATAGTCTAATAAAATAATACTCTCACTAATTGATTTAATTTAAAACCCAGTTTAAGTATTTTACTTACTAATTTAGGAAAATAAGTATTTTCTATGATGCTACAAAACAGGGATTCCTAATGTAGGGTCTAGGGCCCCAACCAAACATTTAATTATTTTCTTTTAGCAATAAACTATTTTTCTATTCGCAATTTTATAAAAAAAAGACGTAGCTATTTAGTTAGTAGACCAATACAAAAAACAATAAAATATATATCAGTAAGGTAATAATCACAAAAACTATATTGAAGCAATTAGAAAAACAAAAAACGACATGCTTATAGAGAAGGTTGCTATCACGCACCGAAAATTAACAACACGAAGTCATTAAATCGACAACTAAAAGTATATCACCGCCCTTCTAGCGGATTTCATAAGAACTGAATAAGGCAATGCACACTGATCCATTGAGCATACCTAGCTTGTTCGGGGCTAACTTAGCCTTGCCCTCTAAATTACCCCGGAAGTGGACTTCGCTCGATATGTTGACACCAAGTATCTCGGTTCCGGCCGAGGGCTGTTAAGGGGTGCTCTGAAATTGAGGAAGTATGACCAACGGTCTTTGTGGGATTAAATTGGACCATATTTAGTCTACCCCAGTATAAGATTGTCCCTAAAGAGCTCGATTTCAGACAGAAGTCTGTTTCGACTTTGGATGACGTTTTCCCAAAAAATATTAGCACTGCCGGTGTAAAAGTTATGATTGAATGCCACTGATTTGCAGCAGGTTATTGATATGAAGGAGGAAGAAGGGTGGGCGTTTGCTCGTTTGCCATGCATCGTAAAACCAAACAACCCCCTGCCAAGCCTTGGGATTAGTGAGAGGCACATAGTCTAGCACTGGGTGTAGTACAAATATGTATTTCAGAAGGTTCTTTATAATGAATAAATTATGAATCACTTAACCCATAAGTAATTTTAATGAATAAGACACAGTATGATGTCATTTTCTCAATTGGAAAGATGACTTATAGAATATAACAAAAAAATATTTATGACGATAATATGGTTATTTACCTAATCATAATGAGTCATCAAAATAAAGCTGGTTGGATTGGAAAAATCGTCTGAGAAGATGACATCACACAGAAGTGGATTGAAAATGAAGGTATTTGTGCCGACCACAAGTTCGATGAAAGACTTGGAGAATGGAATACCTAAGTAGACTCTCAGTTAAATGTGAAACTAAATTAAAATAGTATACTAAAACTAGCTGACTGGCAAACGTAGCTTTATCATATTAATTATTTCGAAAAAAATGTTTAAGTGTGAACAACCCTTATAACTAAGGTGTATGAGAAATAGTCAGTAGCCGATTCTTGGACCTACTGAATATGCATATAAATTTGACAAAAATCGACGTTTAGGAAGAGTATGGTAACTAAAATTGTGACACGAGAATTTTATATAAGTACTAGCGGACCGCCCCCGCTTCGCACGGGTCCAACTATTTCGCTATCAATAATTTTCCCCTCTACTTTTCTAATATTTTCTTTGATAAGAACCTTCGCCTGACAATAACAAACACAACAAAAAAAGAATTAGCAAAATTGGTCCAGGCGTTGTTGAGTTATGCGCTTACCAACACATTTTGCGATCCATTTTTATATATAAGAAGATAACATTTCAGAGCCAGGCGCGTCTTCTGAAGACTGTCGAAAATAAACCTCCTTAAATTGCCTGGATGATAAAGGGCTATCTTCGGAACCCAAAACAGATGCTTCGTGAAAATAAAAATGTACTCTACATTTTCAACTGTTCAAAAACATACATTGCAACCTCTATTTCTATGTTAATAGACTCATTCCCTAAATTGCTTCTCCGACGGCCTCGTTTTCTTTTAAGGAAGCAACAAGCATATGTAAAATTCATATCTTTAAGCAAGGCGTTTCTTTTAACAAATGATGCCACATACGGAACACGATCTCCAGTAAGATCGATATGGTGTAAGTCTACAAGAACCATTGTTATTCTCGGTGTAATAACGATAACATCGAATTTGGAAACTGTTTGCTAAACTGTGACCTAAGCGTTTTGTAATATACGCCATTTTCATATAACTTGATATAAGGTGATAGGGTTCATTTTACATTATCATGCGATTAACAATCTTGTTATAGGGGTATTTTAATGTAACAAGAGCTGTTTTCTCGTGAGAATAATGTAATTGAGGATTTGTGTGTGTAAGCACATTCCTCTTTATTAAATGTTGAGGTATTATAGGCGTTATGTGTTAATTGATATTTCAATTTCTGTTAACAGATTTTGGTATTTCCATAATGAAGTTGCGGTCGGTATTATGTGACTAAATATCAATAATTTGCAATTACCGAGTAAAGAAAGAACGAAATTGGAAACAAAGTGGCTTTTTGGTAGCAAAGCAACTGAGACAGGAATAGGTTTGCATTACTTTACATACACGACTGTAGCATTTTTATTAGAAAACTAAAGACTCAATGACCCTAAGCAAATACCACAAACCATGTCATGTAACACGTAACCCAAGAATTCCAAGTATGGTTTAATCAAGGCACACCACCATCAAATAAAACGTTACAACAAAGAAATTGCAACTTTAAGGAAAGAAGATTTTTCAGAAAATATTCCTTCTGAAACATTTGCCTTTAGCGTTCAAATTCCATTGTGAATCGTCAGCAAGAATGTTCAAACACATTCTTAGTTTCATTTAAAAGAATACGACGTTCTTTGCTCGAGTCTGGTATTCCAAGAACGAAGAAAGCTATTTTATAATGAGATGTGGGATGTTATTGTAATCTACATAGATGATATTGTCTTTGAAAATAAATAGAATATTCTTGACTGATATTAGCATATCAGGATATAGCTTATACTATTTTAAGTGTGGGAGAGCCAAGCTTTGGCACGAATGGGTAGGCTCGACCGGAGCGATACCACTGACGCGACTTTACAGAAAACCGGCGTAAAACAACCACAGCCTTGTGTTTCGCCGCGTGGGTCAGGTTACTGGAGTCCCAAACCTTTCCGTACGCCCATTCCTCAACCTTCAAATCCCCTATCTTTAAAATCCCTAATAACCCACAAGAGGTCGGAAACGCACTTGTAGAAACTCTTTTGATATTATTGACAAGTGTCCGTGGGTGGCGCTAATTGCTTACCACCACGTAATCCGTTTGTAGTTTGTCAATCTGTGACATAAAAAAAGAAGAAAAGTTCATTGAAACAGCAGACAAATAACACCCGGACAAAGTCAAGACAAACTGGTAGTTCTTTAATAAAGTTATAGCGTAGAATGTCGCGTTACGAGTTTCATTTTGACTCCGAGATGAAGATTGGACACCTCGAGGGAAATAGTTGACCGGGACCCGGACAACCTAATCACAAATACACAAGGACAACAACACATATTGCCTTGTTCAAGTTTAGGTATCAGTAATAAGTTTCTATATTTAATTGATACTATACTTCTCTTCAAAGAATATTTTCTAATTTATTTCGTTGCGGTATCTAACCAAGTCATTCATGTCAAGGGGACGCGTAAGAATTTAGTGTTTCGGTGTTTTCATGGTTGTATCTACTGTAGATCCTGGCTTATAAAAGTTGCAGCTGTTTCGGAAGGTTGTAGCGGGCTTGTCCCATAAAAAAGATAGTATTTTTTAGTCTCAAAATCATGTCTGTTACTCCCAAGGGAATCCACGGCACGAATTTTCGTCCCAACCCGTCTGTTCATTACAATAAAACATCGAACCAGTACCCCTCTTTCCATATTAAGGACCAAAACACAAGTCACATCAGTCACCGCACGCTATGACATAAAGAGACGACACAGTTCTAAAAATATCGGATAACACATTCGACATAATGCGATTTCGATACCAATCGATCGAGTTACACTCGAGACAGAAATTGAGGTATTTGTCAAAGTATTTGTCAAGCAAAAGAAGGGGACTGACGGAAAAACAGTTAACATATATTTTGGAAAACAGTTTTGTTGAAGGGGAAGGCTCTCTCCCTGTTTTTATAATTTTCATGGCATGTGACACGGAAACAGGGTTGAAATTTTGCTCAATCTGAATACCTACAGTATTAAATTTTAATAGGGAACGAATCTATTGCGTACATTTCAATTTCGAAAACGATCATTGAAAACAATTGGGAACTAAGTGAGGTTAATAAAATTTAAAATCATAAATAGCATCTCGATCATTAAGCCACCTCGAGATTGGATTGCCCTGCTAGACTTAGTATCACTAGTCCAAGAAAAAAACCGCCAGTACTTTTGGAAGTTCTTTAAAAAATATCTGAAAAAGCAAATGCAGAGGACGCATAACAAAAGCGAATTTGTGAGCGTACAACCTAAGGATAAAAATCTATAATAGACGCCAATGTACAGCTGGATAGAGAAAGAAAATATGAATGGATTGTACAATGTTGTAAGATTTGGAAGCCAATCCTTTTTTATTGGTAAGATTTCACAAATCTCTAGCTCATTTATAGCCTGGGTCGACCGCTGGAAGTGCGATCTATGAAGTCTAGTGTTCTCTAGGGAAAGAAAGGTCCGGACCTAAAGCCAGATGCTAATCAGAAACAATGTGGGCTCAGAGAAGGTTACATTATAAATAAAATAGCGACCCGTTCGGCTACACACGGGAATGCTGATACAAAATTTCTCCAGTATTAAAAGGACGTTATGATACATATAAATCTCCCTCTTCAACCACTCTTATCTTAAAAAACCGCATCAAAATCAGTTACGTACATTTCACATAACTGCAATAACATATTTTTGACCGTAATTACTTTAGAAAAGAAAAGTCGCAATAACATCTGGAACTTTCTATTAATACAAAACTTTACTTTTACTAACTTGAAACGTGTCGTGGGAGAAACTTGTAAGGGATTAACTTGGAAGACAGGTTCTGATGATTGACTGCCTCAAATGGTTACTGGTAAAAGTTATCAACCATAAAGCTCTTAGATGTGATGTGCTAAAGGAAAGGCACTTGATTTAGATAGAATTAACTATTCCAACCCTCATGAATGTCAACCTTGTCTTGAGATGGACAAAAATAAAAAACAACTACTGCAAAATAAACATCATAACATCGACAGTCCAAGATGACTATCTTGGACTGTCTAGTGCTAGCCTGGGGCTTCTATACTTTGGAAATGTTGCCATAATCTCCAATCTTGACAGGCTGCTTAAAAATGGTCATTTAAAATGTTTAGGTTCGTTCAAGATGATGGGAGTATAGATAAAAATAGGCATCTTGGTTAAATTCAAGTCCAAATCATTATTGGGTCAAATTCGCACCTAAAAGAGATCCAAATGCGCTCTAGAATAAAATTAAAACTATTTCAGGTCTATAATATTGCTTACCATCCGCAGGTGCGTTGATAGTCCGCCGTAAGCGTTTGTTTTCGTCCTGTAGCCTCGCCACCGCAGTCACCAGTTCTGCTGATTCCGTCCGCCATTGTTCTTCTATTGCTTCTATTTCCTGATAAACAAAAATAGCAATCATTGCTAGTCCGAAGAAAATTTACAGAGTTAAAAAAAAGAAAAATTAATTTAGGTTCAATTGGAAACCCACACAGGCAGCAACATTATAAGCTACATTTTAATCCAATATTCCTAATCGAGATCGGGACTTTATTTGTTGTACGAGAAAATTTTATTGGTATAAATTCTACAAGGGACAAAAGCCAACGGAGAAAGTCATTTAAATCCTCATATTAATCAGCCAAGTTGTGAGTACAAGCAAAATGATGTCAATAATGTACCGCGGCCCCGGCCTAGAGCAGGAGAAGGAATACAGTGGTTTTTTGTCAGTAAGAGTCTGACAGTCAGTCTCGCCCCACCCAGAGCAGGAGAAGCCATGTGATGATTTTGAAATGATACCGTCTGAAAGTAGCGGAACGAACGGGGTCAGGTTTTAAGTCAGTGAAAGACTGATACACTGACCCCAGAAAATACTATGTCATATAATTACCCCTTAAAATATATAGGTACATATATACCAATCAACGAACACACACAGGGAAACCGAAATAATAAATTTTAAATGAAATTTTCCGAGTAAAGCGTAATTAAAAACAAAACGACATACATAATTCATATGCTGTTAAAACAGGTATTACAAAGTTAATACGAGCAGCTACAAAATACAGTGAAATGACAGAATCCGAGTTAACAGTATTTTCCGTGAAACAAACTGTGCTATTTGTTGGCTTAACAAATATTGTTAAGGGAAACGATTTCAATTAAATTTTATTGGAACTGCAATACGGTTTGTTTAACTAAAAATCGCGGGTTACTCACGTGTACATATTGAGAAAAGCTCTACTAGTTTCGAACCACAGAGGGGTTCTTCCTCATGAGCAGCGTGCGCGGACGCGGCGACGTCGCGCAGCCTACTTGGTACTTTGTTTATATGGACTCGATTGAGAGGTATAAGTTTTGCAGTAAGTTTTCCTTTCATAGATTTTTTTACTTTCAAGGTCTTGTTTTCCAAAGTTAAAATTCTCATAACTTCCTATAATTTAAGTTTTAATTATTTTGTACTAGCGACGCTCTACCTTCGACAAGTGCAATGCTGTTACTAAATTTCTCCAATACTCCATGGCTGCTTTTATATGCATTATAAACCTTTCTCTTCAATCACTATCTATTAAAAAACCACATGCAAACCTGTTGCGTAATTTTAAAGATTTAAGTACAGTGTAGTGATTAGATTTTGACAATGACCTTCTACCATTGACCTTTCGGAGATTTCACAAGAAAACACATCTCCACACAGTAAACTATTGAAGACCGTCAAAAACAGTCACACCCTTGAACAAAAGATATTAACGAAAAACAATCAATACTAAACTTAATTAAAAGTAAGAACAATCATTAATTAAGTTACATTGTCACGCATCAACAAAAGAAATGATCTGCGACTAATATTTTACCAACTTCTGAGAGACCATTGAAACATGCGTTCGTGACACACGCCCAGTTTTTGCGACAGAGGTACGGGCAATTAGACAGGGCTCAGTAAACCGTGCTTGACGAATGAGTACATAATCAGATACATAACAGTCCGGTGATCATTGGAGTTCGTTTAGACCGTTAATTAATTCATTACTTTGTATGAATAAACTGTAAAGAAACTTCGCTTGCATTATAATGGACAAGGACGGTCAAGATGTTTAGAATATGCGAAGAACGTCTATTAGGAAAGTATAAAAGAAATAAGATAAGATATTGACTAAGTAGCTTGGGAAAAGGGCAGGAGGAGCATGAAGAATAATAAACGATGATACAGACAAGCTAGATATTATAAAAAATGCTCTAAGAAAAAATGAAAAATTCCTAACGTAACTGAACTAAAGAACATCTATTGTGAAGCATCAGCGAAGTCAGCTATACAAAAACTATATTCTCGTAGACAAATTCCAAAGATAGACTTCAACTAAACATTAAAAAAGGTTAAGAACTTCTACGAAATATCAGACATTAACATGTCAAAAAACTTGGCCGAGTAGGTATATTTCACATTACTTCCAGAGTCCCAACTCTATGAGTGACAGGGAGAATAAATAACCCAACATCGGTTTCAGGATCATAATAAACTAAACCGAGCCGACCTATAAATTCCCAGTTCGTTTGGTTTAGCCAACACAAATTCTCGCAAATAACATAAAACATGAACTCGACGTCAGTTTTCATAACGATAGTTAAGTCGGGCTAGACAAGCCTAGTAGTCTAGAGGCTAGCATTTCTAAAATATATCAGTTCTCATTAAGTTCAGTTTTCCAATTTTCGAAGGACAGCAGTGAAAACTATTCATTTGGCTTTGCTTTTAGTCCAAAAATTCGAGGACTTGTGCAAATTATTTCCAACGAGTCCAGCTCTTTTTCCAAATGAATGGTTAACAATAGATTCAGTGCGTTCAAAGGCCTCATATTTTGCAGAGATTCTTGAAGCAGGAAAAATACGATTTTTCCTATAGTACCGGAAAGTACCTTATTATACTCGCCTCTGGAGTTGGATTTTTCTCTACTGCTGTCACAGACAATGCCTCTCAGCTGTCTAGCCGGTAATGTGCTTCTGACGTGGTAACTACTTATCTGATTTACGTCATACTATAAGCAAAATCATTCTCTGTAACTAATCTTATTCAGAGAGAATTTACCCAAGTGCATCATATTTTAAGACTACATAAACGTTTGATAATGAGTTTACATTCTTTATTTTCACATAACACATACTTTTTTGAGAAATAGAAAAGATATTTTTGCAAGAACGACTTTTAATTTTGAAATATGATATAAATATACAAATATTTTCGCATTCCGGAATATTTGAAGCTATTGATAGCTTATATATAACATGGATCCCGGTTGGCTTTACCAAGAAACAATTACAAATAGTATGCCAGATCCCCGTCCATTTTAATAGACCATTTAGTCGATTCTTAGTACCGACTGGATATAGGGGAACTATTCATAGTCGAGTCGACCACACTGAGGGATCAATCTGAATAAATCAGCATACTATACGGAACGTGTGCGATATTCAAAGTATCCCTTTGTCCAATATTCGTTGAATATCCATATTCAATCCGTCCGGTACTGCGGATTTGAGCTCACGTGAATATGCGTCGGCACGTGCCGAGTTTTCGATATTTCCCTATTTTCTGCTCTTGGTTAAAAGTTGATAGAAGCTTACGATGTATTTTTTATTTACCGTGCGAATGGTTATGCCAAACAACTTTAAAAAAGAGGATGTTCTAACCATATCTTTGGCTTTATCCTTTTGAATCACTTTCTTAATTTTCTGAATTATTATGCAAATGTTATAGGTACGACATTGACAAAAGTTTTTAGGACATCTTTCTAAAGATAATTGTAATCCAATTTAGATCATAACTAAAATATACAGTCCTTTGGTCTTCAATAAACACTTACAACCGTGACAAGAAAGCCCCCATCACTACTATTTGCCACCATTTTTTAACCAAAATTCTTACATTGGTCCTTTACTAGCTCTCAAACATCGGTTCAAGTTTCTCGACATCGGTTCAAGTCATGTTAGCTTAGCAAATATTGGAGCACTCGGAACTGAACAGTATTTCCGAGCTAATGTGGTTTCCTTATGAATGTTACATAAATATCGACGATTAAATATTACATATAGGTTCTTAGAGCATTAGATATGCTTGAAACTGTTGTTTATTCGTCCAAGGTCATGAGATTATTGTTTCGTGTTAATAAACGGAGTGCAAATAAAAGCGCATGTATTAAACCGTCCCTTCTTGCATAGATTGTCCATATTGTTGCGAGTCGTGCGTGTCCTCGTTGAATCAATCATAATTATACTATAGTCTGTCATCTTATATTATCTTCGGCGGCACTAGACTATAGTGAATACAAATATTGCCCTAATTTTCGGTTTCCATGGGCCAAGTTACTCTTCCTTTCCGTGTTCGAGACGTAAACAGTGCGTATATCGAAAATGGGAAAAAATACTGTTCTAAAGATGTGGTGCTGACAATGAATGCTTGACATATTGTGGACGAAGTTCCACACTTTGTGTATCAATGCGCATACTGAGGTAATTCGGTCATGTCTCCAGATGTGATATAAAGGGTTTATATCACAGAGCAGCTGGTACTGCTGGTGGCTCGTAATCAAGGCATCAAAGACAAAGTTAAAACGGCCTGTATCAGACTTGGCCAGGCAGTCTTCAAATAGAGAAAGAGATGGTAAGAGAACGTGAGGACGACCATGTCCACCCCCAACACTCAACTCAGTCAGGAGCGAAGCAACAGAGAAAATGAGCCAAGATAAGGACAAGGTCGAGTCTTATCATAATATTGGATCCTATAATATAAACGTTATTAAAAATGTAATTTGGATTTCCTCACGATGTTTTCCATCATTCCATCCGTCTGTCGGTGTCTAAATAATGATAAAAAGCAAATATAACTTCAAAATAACCACATTGGCTGGCATATTTCTGATTTCGATGCTGCACCCTCTACCGCACTCTCTACCAAATACTTAAGAAGCTGGTTTTAGCCTGGTCACCACGACTTATTAACCAATTCCTCATTCATCACCAAAAACATTACAAAATACCCAATAACACCGCTATTCATTTCTTAAACACCGCTCTTAAGAATTACCACAAACGGGTTGCAATCGGCCGCTTACGTAAAATACATGAAATTGTACAAACTACAAGCAATAATAGTACATAATAGTAATGTACTAAACTGTCGTTTTATCGCAACGCGCCTCTACATTAGAATATCGCAATGATCTGCTCTCATTAACAACAAAGAAATGGGGAGCGGACAACATTTCTTCAAAATTTTAGTAGGGCTATTGACCTTAGCTCTTTCCCTAGTAAATCAACTTTATACTTTTGTCATTAGGTCGAAAATGTATTGCACATTATTTAGGCTAGCTTGACGTGCTCGTGTCTTTACAGAGTGCTGTAGGTTAAGGTACGACCTTCGCTGGGAGCTTGTAATATTACATCACTAGATTTTACTCAACTGTCCGAAGTATGGAGGCGTATAACAATTTCGTTACTTATGTTATCAGTGTCATGCAATAGGGGGCCGAGCCTTCTGCCAAACATTGAGTATCATTTATTTATCTCTGTGCTATTCGTTTTTTAAGTGTGGGACAACCATGTGGATAAGCCTCATGGAAAACCAGAATTGTGTTTCGCCTTGTGAGTGAGGTTGCTGGAAGGCCAATCTTTTCCCAAATAACCCTCAAAGGGCCGGCAATAATGTTGTAATTTTACTCGTATAGCGGTTATGTATGTGGATGTCTAATGGTGGCGCCAAATGCTTACCATCAGGTGACCCATCCACCAGCATACCCCGCCCAAAAATATTAAATACTTTTAGCCAACAAATATGCACATTTAGCTGCTCGAGACAGCATTCAATTAGGAATTCTTGAGTTGTTCACTAACAGGCCAAGTCTTGAAATATCACTAATTCTTAGGGTCATTGAAAAAGATAGGGCCGTAAGCATTCCTGGAACTATCTGAGATTCCCATTAGAAACAATTCTTTATGTTGTCTACAAATTGCTTTTTCTTGTCTCGGTGTGTAATGCACCTATGACTGACCATGAAACAGGAGAAAATCCTGGTACGAAGCAAGCAACGTTTTAAAAAAAAAATAACAGAACTTAAACATACTTACATACTTTATTTCCATGTAAACACAAGAGCACGTCACAAAAACCTTTCGTACATTCAACTGAACAACAAAACAAATTGAAAACATTTTCTCGGTAAGCAAATAGGTTGGGTGGGCATCGGAGTGATCAATTTTAATCGCATTTCAGCTGAGCACATCAATCATTGGACGGCGTACGTCCGTGGATTTAACTGCGATACCACCTACTCCCTGTATTGATTCGATAAAATGGGATTATTTCTCTCGATTGAGCGAAAATGTTGTTGAACTGAAATGTTTTCATTGAACAAACTTCATCCAATACGTCGTTATCACTTTCGACGTTTTTGGCTACCCATGAAATTTTCCAATGAAACCTTAGCAAGTCGAAGCATTGCGGGAAAAGTACTTTGACGTAGAAGAAAAACAAATTATCATTAGTGGAAACCAAATCCTAAGGGGATCTGGTTTGGTAAAAGAAAATCACGCCATTAGATACTGCCAATATCTTTTTTTTTTCTTTTTTTAAATTCCTTTGGGCATTTTGGGCAATTAATATAATTTTAGGATCTATGGGTCATTGGAAATATCAAATATAAATAATAACAAAATGCAAAAATAAAATAAAATTGGAACTAGTTCAAATATAAAAAACCATACGACGACAAGCTAAAACACAGGTGAGATAATTCAAGACAATCTATTAATTTAACTTCTAGCTCCATCTATATTTTGGGCACTTAATTATAATTCAGTTAGTATCGATCGAATACCAACTCGTAGGCAGCACTAGGCCGGTTTGGGAGCAATTAGGACGCGGGCGCTGCAGACTAATTAGATGAGATCAGTCTACTGTTAATTTCGTCTAGCTAAAGCCTACTCCACGTAATTATATTCTCAAATAACGCCTTGATGGAAATTTAAATAACAGGAATCAGAGCGACGTTATACATAATAATGTATTTTCGGAACTGTATGTGGGGGATTAGGTGTTCGGGATTTAAATAAAAAGACGTGTTCCTCTTAAATTTAATTAAGTGTATAATGAAAATTATGCTAACGCTATGTACGGGCAAAGTGTGACACCCACTACAAGTAGGAACCCAATTACAAATACCCAATTCCGATCACCAGAAATTTCCATTACAGCATTTTGAAAGGCCAGGCTATGCCATGCTTGTGTAACCCGCGTATGACGAGTTACCAAAGTCAAAAAACAAGAGCATTTCTTTACAAAAACAAAACACAATAACAATAAAAAAAAATCTTTATAGAAAAAATAAACCTAATTTCCTTTGGGAATGGCATCACCTGTGAACGGCTAGACAGTTTGCGGATAAGATTCTAATAAAAGGAAATTTTAGAGGTCTTCGTAATTTAAAAGATGTTCATCTTTGCAAAGCATAGGCGAATAATAATTGTATTCGTAGATATTTAGGCTCATACCAAATAGGGCGAAAATTCATCCCATTTTTGTCCGCCCTAGGTTTGGCGAAAGGAAGTGTCAGACTCTTACTGACTAAAAACCACCCCGTTTCTTCTACTGTATCTGGTCAGGGTCGCTGTACCTTATTGCGCTAGCTCACGCAACCCCAGCTGAATGTTTGTTAAAATAAGTATTGAATTTTAAGACATCGTCTCAATGATAAAGGTTGCCCTAAAATGTAGATTGGTAACGCGATAAGCATTTAAAACATTCCGCTATCTGATAGCGTACATACAATAGGAAATAAGCATTAGATATACAACATTATCTACATAAAAACATCTGTTTTGTCATTGTGCCAATATGGCCGACAGCTAGTAGCTCACCAATGAATTTTATCAGGACATTTATTGCACTCAACAGTGACTTAACAAAAGAAAAACTTATTTAGTGCTTATACGTATAATATCACTCTTATTGTTTAGAATTGACTTTAATAATACTTGGCTATTTGGAAGTAACCAAAAGTGTAAGAAGTTTCAAATAAGTACATATTTTGTTAAACATTGCCACTGAAAGAAAGCCTTGTGTAGACTTTTCTCCTGTGTCGTTGCTACGTTTACAAACATACAATTTCACATCCCAACCCAGAAGAACAATTTGTTTTTCAACTGTGCAGTCAATTGCTCAATATTTGTCGCATTTCATTATATGTTTAAAGTGCAGTTTTAAATAACTTAACACTAGATACTGAGCGTACAAATTAAAAACAAAACAATCCTTTTTTGGGCAATCGCGTAAAAACTCATCCTGCAAAGTCTTCATCTTTTCAATATTTCTAATACGACCCATATACAGGTCGTAGGTACAACCCTTGAATATCTTACACGTGCAAAAACACTCCACTTCGAAAAGCTGACAACGCCCATCCGTTACCCATTACGTTACCCAAAAACATTTACCCAAAGGGCCAGTTATAGTAAACGGCATCATATTACCTATTACACGTAAAAAACAGCTCTGTTACACATTCAAATAACTATTCAAGGTAACCATTTTACTTTTCATTTCATTATTGTAAGTACAATATAATGTTAGGCAATGCTTTACATAATGCCCCGTCACGCCTTTGAACACCTAAGGTACGTGGACTAAGGTATCAAGTGTACCAATACCTCTGACCATTGTAAAGGTCTATCAAAAACAACCAAAATAACAAATGAATTTCGGCAGATTTCTGAATATACCTAGGTCCAAAAGTTGTATTGTTCTTTTCCAGCTTACTTCAACATAAGCACTACCATTCTTTATTTGGATAGTCGCGTAAATACTAGAGAAGAATTTGAAATACTGAAAACACAGTATTTATGTCGCTTTGCAAAACAGACCTCAAAACAAAGGATTAAAAAACAAAGCTAATCCCACAAATATGAGAGATTCTAGTTAGTGTTATTTTCTGTCGTATTTCGAGCCAAAAAATGGGGTCTTCAAAACCAGGTCAATTAAATCTTAGCTGGAAATCATAATTTAAATTGGACACAAGCTGATTTCCATAAACTTTTTGGAATGACAAAATATTCTGTACGGACAAACCCGTTATCACTATTTTCAACTTCCCTCTTGGTCTCGAAATGTCGGATGATCGAAAGATAGTCGGGACCTTCGTCTAAAAATAGCCGTCTATCGACAAGGCTCTTCAATCAAGTTTATAAATAAAACTATCGTCCCTTTACGTACTAAAGTTATTACCTTATAAAAAGAAAACATCTATAAAAAATGTTGCAGATAATAAAGTATCATTCCATTCTATTCTATCAACATAAATAAAAATCGAAACACCAGAAATCGATAAGTTTGTACATACGTCATCTGAATCTACCAAACAACAAAATTTTCTGTGCGAAAACAATTCAAGAAACGCAAAAAATCGTGCAGCCGTTTTGGAGATGTAAACGGATTGACAAATACGCCTTTGTATTATTAACAAGATTTAGAACAACCCATCAATAATAACTGATGACAAAATGATTCAACAGAGCGAAGAATGATTTGTAGGCAAACAAAACGTCATCTTTGCCTTTAAGTGCAATATTAAACGCAACCAGGCCAGTCATGCATGCACACCGGAAACTAATCATTGTATTCCATACAATCATACACCTGCTTTATAAATTGTTTTTGCATTGTTATTTAGGTGTTCAAGTATTTATCGTTTGTTAAATAAAATGAAGTGGAAACTTAAAATCCACTAACCTACCTATGATTTAGATTTGAACGTTCAATTTCGGGTGTAGGTATAGGTAGCTCGACTAAAACCAGAACCGAGCTTAAGACACGTTGTGTTCCACACGCACCCAAAAGACCCGTCAGATCAACTTAGATGGCCTGCTAGGGCCGATGTCCAGTCGGAGTGCAGTGCAAGCTTAATAATGTACCAAGGCCCCTACCCGAACAACAGAAGGAATGAGGTGGTTTCTAATCAGTAAGAGTCTGACACTCCCTCGTGGAAAGTCATTGGATGATTTTACCTCCCTCAAAAAAGGTATTTGCATAGAAGTTATCGTGAGTCATACAAAATTTATTGAACATAACTATCTCGCGTGGATTAACTAAGTAAAGGATTACTAGTTTTAAGTCACAGCGGAACTTCTACTGAGAAAGGGGGCTCTCATCGCTGCTGCTCATAAAATTTATGAACATTGAATCTCTAATAACAAAACACAATGTTTGGTCTAAAATAGCAGTCATTAGTCAGCATTTTAAGATAGGTTTTAAGAATGGCAGAAAAAATGTATACATCAAAATCTTCCTCTTTAATCACTCTACTTAATAAAAAAACCGCATCAAAATCCGCTGCGTAATTTTAAAGATTTAAGCACATGTAGGGGTGCCGCAGCGGGCGACACTCCGGGCGTCGGGGATCGAGAGACGATCTCCAGCCATCGTCAAGCGCGGGTCTGCAGACGGGAGTGAACCGTCGAAAAATAAAGACGGGGCCCTATATATATAAGTATATATATATAGGGTTGCTGTTCAGCCGGGTTTGCGGGGTAAGCGCAATGAGGCACCGCGGCCTCTGCAAAGAGCAGGAGAAGGAACGGGGGGATTTTTATTCAGTAAGAGTCTGACACTCCCTCCTGCCCGACCCTGGGCGGAAGAAGTCATTTGATGATTTTCCCCCCACGAAAAAAGCATATGTATGGACCTAGGGACAAGGAAAATGACTTTGTGTTATAATATGTAGTGAAAAACAGATTTTTAAAATCACTGTTTGCAGATTTGACGTAGCAACTATCTGGTAATCAAATGATACACGGCACTAGATTAGATTTATCACTATTACGCAAATAAAACAATAAATAAAACCAAACAACGCCCATATCTTTATACAAAATCTTGACAGTATTAATCATAAGACTCAGAATTGTTAAAAAATCACTCCCTCTATATAAATGGACTTAAATCGCCGATATTTTGGACTTCCGAATGACCAGTTCAAACAAAAAACCGTCGAGTAAAATACTTCGCTTATGAAGAATAGACATTTAACTAGACATACAACTATGAAAATAAAAGCAATTCTGCATTTTTTCTGATACCCAAGGTCAATGAAATCACTCGTTTAAATACTAAAACAATCTCAACTTACCAACTCGGATGAATTTTGCGAAAAAAATTGCCAAAACAGGACGAACAATGGCAGCGATAGGATGAAACAGTAATACCCGTAATAGATAATTGCGTACATGAATAGGAAGAAGAAACTTGAAATTTTCACATAAGCGGTAACCGAGCTCATTCCGATGGCGATTCAAACTTAAACCTCAAATAGTTTGAAAGAACTATTTCAAAGACCCACCCACCACAAACGCAGAAAGATTACGACATGCATAATGATAAATTAGAAAAAAAAAACAAAAATGTTACAGTAACTCAGAGACATGTAATAACAATGCACGTATCCTTGAACAAATTACATAGATTACATAGACCGCACATGCTTGCATTGCTCGGACATCGCACTAAGCAGTTACAATTAACATATGACCGTGGAAAAATATGGATGTTTCATATTGTGCATCTTTCTTAATTAAATTCTTTGAATTATTTACTGACTTTGACTTTTACTACAATCGGTTGGAACTTGATTTAATTTTCATTGTATTACATCACATTAGTACCACCTCAACTGCTTCGCAAGGCATCTAACTGTTTTCCAGGTTGGATGTCGCGTTACTTAGCTGTACTTTTCTTAAAATTTACTTTCATAAGAACCTTCTCTCAACAACCACGGATAAAAGAATTAGCAAAATTAGTCCAGGGGGCTAACCATGACGTTCAAAGTAAGATTGTTTAAATCTTACTTCAATGTGGGTAAGAGAAAAAGCTATACAAGTTGTCTAGCTCTGTCTCTTACCCACACTGTACACTACACAAGTTCATTTGTTTTGTTATAGGACTGCCATTCTCTCGAAAATGTTGCAATACCAATTTTCGCTTTTACCTTCTTTAAATTTTCTCCCTCTTCCCGACGACGTTAGCAAAAACAGCATCAAATGAATTATCATAATCGATCGAGCCATTCACGCGTTATGTTACCAAGGGAAATTGGTATTGACTTTTATATTAGACATATCATATAAAGGCACAGATTTGTAGTAACTCAATTGACGTTACACCTGCAGCCTTGTTTTAAGTCCTGAATATCTACTTTTCTACAGAAGTGTAAAGTCCTATATCAACTGTAAATCGGTATTATTAAAAACCTATTTGAACTATCAACAGCCTGTTTTATATGTTTACTGTTAGGCTACAGAAGTCCTCCTCACAACATAACACGAATGGAATAGCAGATTGGGGATATTCTGAAATTATGGATCCATTTTCATAAATTCAAGCTCGGATAAAATACGTATACCTAAACATGGTCTCCCAGTTCAAAAATCTTTTTTCCAACAGTAAAGTTTACGCTTTTCTCATGATCAAAGGAAGTAATTATGCTTTAACTGCCTCAAAAGAAGGGACAAGAGCCACCAGTTATTAACTCGTTGCTTCAAATCTACTTAACTTAAAAAGTGGTCGTACACGAGTCGCTGTCGGGATTAAGTGTTGCGGTTTGGGCCCAAAAAAGTACCCGCTAAAGTTGGGTAAGCCTTAACTTGGTACTTAGACGAACACTAATGGAATTGCTTACATTTCTAAGCATTGCCTTGGGGAGAGGGAGCTCTTTAGAGAATCTAATTAATCATCCAAATTATTCTTCAAGTGGTTAGGTCTTCGAAAATGGAAAGGTCTATTAAGATTGACGCATGTACAATGCACTAATACGATGCCTAAAAATTTTAATATATGTTATTAGTAGTGGGTATTTTTGTAAATGTTGTGATTTTTTGTCACTTTTTTTTTATTTTTATGTACAAATGTCTGTAACGTCTTTGATTCTGTTTGTGTTCGCGTTAATAATATTTGTTTCATTGTTTGCATAGCTTGGTACAGTTCTCTAATATTGGATACTTGTTACTCATTTTAGTTCTGCTGGTATGTACTTATCCTATCATTATTTTGGGAATGTTGGTTAACCTATAATTGGCAAATGTGTAAGTCCTAGTAATGTAAAAAAATGTACTTTAAGTGTTATCTACACAGAAGCTGTTGGTAAACCTTTTTATTAAATAAATAAAAAAATTAATGCCTATTTTAAAAGCAATCGACTTTTACGGTTTTCGTTTTAGATATCCGTCGAAAGCGCATATTTGGATTCCTTCAATATTTCTAGATGGAATATAATTTCCTTTTAGGTGAATCTCGATCGTGGCAGTTTATTGCAACTAGACTTTTAGTTAATACAGTACATTTTTCGGATTTTCTTTGCTCCGCTGTTGCTCAAATTCTTATTGAATTATTGTAATTTTTGACACTTTTAAACGTATTTTTTCATACAAAATGTGTTAGATAAGCTAGCCCACAACTTTATCAGATATTGTGAAACAGACTCTTATTCTTTCATCACTGAATGTTTTCGTTAATGACCTCATTATTACCTTTAGGAGAAGATCAGTTTTACTACAGGGAATTTATATATTAAAAGCCCCTTGTATATAATGCCGGACTCGGAAATGCAATCCCAGGGGAGATCAGCAGTATTGATTGCAAGTATCGAGAACTCGGAATTAACTAATCAAGTTGGGTACTTGAACAAAGTGATTGCCGTCTCAAAGCCGATGTTTATTGTTTTTTATCCCTGATAGGTTTGACCAGTACGTACGTACGCCTATGTAATAAAATGCCTATTAGAAGCTTATTCAATTTTATTAATTCGTATTCTTAATTAACAATAAGCTGAATGAAACCACGTCCGAATGCCCGTGGCAGTCCAAAGGACTGGTTGGTTGCTTAGATCATGAAGTTTTTTTTTATTTGTGGGGGGAAAGTCATCAGTCTTCTCTCGCCCAGGAAAAGGAGTGCCAGAATCTTACTGACTAGAAGCCGCTCGTTCCTTCACCTGGTATAGGCCCGGATCGCTGTAAATTATTAAGCTTGTCCTATTGGTTGGCAATATTGGCCCGCGCGGAACGCTATGCGTCATAAAACACGTAATCTATACCAATATTATAAAGCTGTTTGTTTGTTTGTTTAAACGCGCTAGTGTCCGGAACTACTGGTTCGAATTGAACGATTGTTTTTGTGTTTATTACTCAATTTATCAAGGAAAGCTTTAGGTTATAAAACATCACACCGTAAGCACGGACCTGCGGTCGGCGAGTAAGGGCAGCTCGCCGCCCGACAAGAACCAGGCCCGAGCGTACGGCGCGTAGCGTTCCGCGCGCGCCTCAATGAGCCAATAGACCACCACAGACGGGGCCCTATAGGGCTGATGTTCAGCCGGGGTTGCGGGGTAAGCGCAATGAGGCACCGCAACCTCGGCACAGAGCAGGAGAAGCGGGAGAAGTCATTTGATGATTTTCCCCTTACAAAAAAAAAAAAAAAACGGTGCGCTAGCCCAACAAACCCAGCTACTATAGCATGTGGAATGGGTTTAGCGGTTTAGATATTGTCAAATCTCATGTTTTTGTGTTTCTTAATCCATTTATCGAAGAAGGCTATAAAATATCACACAACGATCTGTAGGAACCGAGCAAAGGATAAAAACGGGCGATACTAGCTAGTAGCTACTAAAAGCACAATGCACTAATTAATCAATAAACTTTCAACTCTAACAATAAAAAGTCAAGGTTGAAAATATTTCAAAGATATTTGACCGAGGGTAGCTTGAAGTGCTGCCTGTGTACTCCAAAGACAACTTGGAATACTTTTACTACATTCTAATAGTAAAGCTTTCGCTCCTCAGTTCTGAACTTACTGTTCAACTTTCACTTATTTAATAACTATTTTAAACGTTAAACACAATAATTTATTGTTACTATTTAACACTCTAATACACACCTTACGTAATAGCAATAAGATTTTATTTTGATTGAATCACAAATAGAGGAAGTGTTTAAAAAATGAGTTATTTTTGTTGAATTATTCTATTTCTATATATAATGCTAAGTTTAGCTTCATTGTTATTCAAATTATAATATGTATGTAAAATATTTTTCTTATCTCTGCTAAATGTAAGGTTTCAAAAACAATTATTAAGATAATATTATTAAAACAATAACTAGGTAACTCATTAGTTTTATATTCACCCCTACACATATTTAAAAAAAAAGTCTTTCCATCTCTGTCTCTCTGTCAGATCTACATGGTTCCTGCATAAGGCAATGCAATTTACCCGCAACTCCGTTCGCAAGTAATAGTGACTTCCTGCATATTTTTGGTATAAAAACTATCCTATGTCCTTACTTGAGTTCCAAATTTCACACAAATAGGTTCAGTAGTTTAGGCGTGACTTACGCAAGTTACGTATTTATAATATGAGCTCAGATGATAAGTTTTAACAACCATTAGTCTGTTGATATTTTGATTTGATTACTAGTCTTTAATCAAGCTAATTAAGGTGCATTAATCAAGTCATCATTTAGCAATAATTTAGTAAACTTTAGATACACACTACAGATAATAAGAAAATAGTCTAATTTAACAATATTTTACTTCAGCGTATGTCAGTGGTGTTAAAATAATTTAAGAATATAAATGTAAGTCAGAACACTTCACTCCGGTACTTAAATACTAAGCACCCTCATGGATCAGGGAAATGTCAGTATTTTTGGTTAAAAACCACCTTATTCCTTTTGCTGTGGGCCAGGGCCAGGATATATGATTGTGCTTGCACCCGCTACTTTGGCTGAACAGGCTCTACAGGACGTTTGTGGTGGTCTAATGGCTAATAATGCGAGACGCTGTATGCTTGGGGCTTCTGTTCCACACATTCCAGAATGTTGTCTTTCAGCCAGTTTTCTAAACATTATATTAAAAAGTTTAATGTGTGTGGAGGTGGAGTGGGGGGCTTGCCTTCAATAGTTATGTCAAAAAACCTCCAACTATATATTGCACCTCATAATAAATTGTTTACATGAGTGTATGTAGTCTTAATTATTGTCTCATTTAATACAACTAATGAAATCTAATTATTAATAAATATTTTCCAGAATTGAGCTAGGTTCACTTAAGACAAACATTAAAATGATACTTTTAGATTTAACTTCTATATATATTCTTTGATTGAATCCTATTTAATATTGATTAAGGTAATCAAGACTTTAAACAAGCACTTTATATTAATAATAAAGGCTTTTTCAAATAACCACTCACATAACTAGAAAATGGAAATAGGAAATACTAATTCTGGCATACCAAAGGTTAAATACAAATAATATATAATCTGTAGCACTAAAACATGTTTTGAAAAAAGATTTTAATCTTTTGTATAGGTACTGTGAAAATCTGACAATCACAGTGGATGGACATTATTCTCATGAACCAACTGGCGGCAGAAATTTGCATAAATACTTTACATAATGAAAGTAATTACCAATTCAAATAGAAACACTCTATTACATCATGTGTATCATAGCCAAATTCCATTTAATTTAGTAGGTTTTTATTAAAAAAGTATTTAATCGACCACACAAACATACTGGCTGGTAAATTTAAATTTATAATAGACAACAACATAGACTAAAAAACTTATCTGATAAGAAGTCTCATAGCAAATAAGGTCTTATTAGAAATTTAAAACAGTGTGTACTCACAAAAAATGGGTATAATAGAGGCCAATTATTATTTAGACGTGAACGGCGACGTGAACGGCGACGTAAACGGAGTGGACACTGTCGCGCAATATCATCGCCCGCTCAGTTCTGTTGCAATGCAACCGATGCATTCACAGATGACGAAACACCCAATGTTTCGTGTATTCCGTGCACAACACGCACTCTAAAACAACTAATAACACTTATTTACCTAACAATGACCTCTACACCTACCTTCTCGAAGCGCTGCCTGTATTCAGCCTTCTCAATTTTATCGTTCTCCAACTGTGAAATCTTTGCCGTCAGCTCCTGCAGTGCTTGATTCTCTTTCTCGTTTCGCACCGCCAAGTTCTCCAGCAACTCCAGCGCATTAATCACCTTCGGCAGCAGCGCTGTAACGGCGTCAGGGCCGTATTTTTCAATAATTATCTCGCATTCTTTGCCAATATCCGATGCCAGGTCGTAAACATCGACGACAGTCACTTCGTCGTCGAAATCTGGCATCTTGGCTGAGAAGCGCCTGCGGTACGGCATTAAAATCACTTGGTTTTCACTTCACGGCACTACATAAAAATAAAAGTTACAGTAAACTAAACACCTTTCGCAAGTGCGCCATCATTACTGAAAAAGTGAAATGTCAAACTGACTAAGGTAGGGATGCGAAACGTAAATAACTCTGCATAGCGAGTCAGATTAATCGATTCCGTCATCGATTTTGGAGTCCATATGGATACGATTTATGGAATTAAAAAAAAATCAATTTCTAAGTAGGTTAGGTAAGGGTGAGACTAAGTTTTTTGAAAATATGGCTACGTGGCGACGTCGTCTAACAGCAGACTCGGTGTCGAGCATAAGTAGGAGTCCCGTGATTTGAAACTAACTTAGTTTGCTTAGTAATACGCTGTATAAACTTAATACAGGGAGTTTTTATTTTTTTACTAAATTCTCAAATCTTATGAAAATAAATCAAGATTTGCTTTATACATTTAAAAAAAGGGTGTATTATAGAGATATTTCAAAACCCAAAGTTTTCTGAATATCCGATATTTATAAGTTTTTATATTAAAACTCTTTTAAGTTTTAGGCATTTAAAAATAAAAGTGTTTGTTTCTTATAAGAAATTTAAAATCGAATATCTCTAATATAAACTACAATTCTTATCAAAATCAAGTAAATTAAGTAAACGGATTAACCTAATTTTACTTCCAATGGAATTCCAAAATAATAAAAAGTTAACTCGAGCAAAGTAAATCGAACTGTTCGAATAGACTTAACTTGCGATGAACATCACTAGTGTCACGGTGAGAAAGAGATAGTATATGTTGCTTACTCCTTTTACGTTCGGATACACTATCCAGTTGAAAAAACCAAACATTGAAGTTATAAGCATGGCGAATTCTGTTAACATATGATTTTTCTGATGTCGCTATAGATTATCGTTAACAATTAACATGAACATATTCAATTTAGTAGATATTCTGTGAAGATCAAATAATGTGGTAAAAATTGACATTACAAAGATGTGTTCTCACCTTTACAATGACGTCATTTCCGAATCACCATTCAAAATTTAAATTGTGTGAAAATTTTAATGAAGACTACGTCATCTATTGTGTTTATCCATATGCTGAACCATTATATTAATGTTTTCGTGTACATTATAAACCAAATTAATGCATTTGCCAGAAATAAAGCAAGTGAATTAAATTGTAAACCCTAACACTTACCTAAAATACACACTAAAAGCCTAAAACTTTTCCGTGGTACTTAGTGTGCAAAAACTACGAAGTCATAATAATGTAAGCATTATACTTACATGGTCATGTTTATCACACTGATAAAAGGATGTCGCTGATCGCAACATATTGTTAGTTTTCAAGAGCGATGTTAAAATATCGATTATTATGAGCCGCCACGCGCGAAGCAACAGTTGAACAGTATCAACAGGCGCGAACGCGCGGCGCCACTGTCCCGCGCTCCGCGAATATATTCAAATTATTTTTTTTATTATTTTTTTTCGAATTGTGCAATGAATTTTCAAAGTAAAGCCAATAAATATGTGTGTCCGAACGATCGGCAACTGTCTTTGAGAGCCAAGTAAGTATTTACGAAAGTTTTTGAACACAGCTGGTAATGTTTTGTTTATATTTTGGACTTTTGGCGTCACTTTGATGTTTAATTAGTACTGTTGGGATACGCGTTAAGAATTTTTATATCTAATACATTTTTTTATTATTTATTTGTGCGTAATAAAAATAGGCTGTATACAAATTTGCTTTTGCCTTGATGCTAAAAATGTTTTCCGTTTTCGGTTTTCCTTGATAGTAAGTAAAGTTGTTGTTGATAAGTTTTAGTGTCTACATTTATTTCGGTGGGAAATTACGGCCGTAAATGTTTTCGCGTTATCTTTTCGAGGACTTTTATTCTTGTTTTTACATGATAGCTAAATTAAAACGTTAATAAACATTGCAATTCGTGTTAGAAGCCATAAAAGCGTGTTTACGCCTTTAATGTAGGTAATAAACTAATCATCTTATTCTAAATTATAAAATGTTGTGTAACTTACGTAGGTACCTAGTATTTTTAATTCATATTATAATGTAAGAATATCTACTACAAAAATATAATATTAACAATGAGGCACATTCGTTTCCCTCCCTCCTTCTACCCCCAATCCTCACATCCCTGACTCTCAAAGACTGAAAACGAACGTGTAACTCCTGAGGATATCCAAGGGCAGTACCGATTGCTTAGCGTCCTAAAAAAAAATCTTAAGTGCTGTATAACACTGCTCATTATTATTATCATCATTACCATCAGCCTCTAAACATACACTGCTGAGCTTTTAACCCCAATTATTCGTAACTAGCGACCCGCCCCTGTTGCGATGATTTTCCTCTGACATAAAAAGCCCGCAACCCTGATGACAATGTTTATTTTTCCAATCATTATTTGCTTTACCTACCGCCGGGTAGGTAAACGATCCACCAGTACACCAGGTGTACTGGTGGATCGTTTTAGTTGGTCAATATCCTTGCGTATTTTATAATGTCAACAAATGACGAGATTAAGATAAAATCGTAATCGCGTCGTATCCTCAAATTCCTAACAATCCCCAAAGAGACCGGCATCGCAATTGTAACTCTTCTGGTGTTGACGGTGTTCATGGGCGACGCCGATTACTTCCACCGTTTGACTATTATCGTGATATAACGTCTGCTCATTTGCCGACCCTATCCTATAAAAAAAAACGTTAGTGGCTTCAGTGTGAGGCTTGTTGGGTGTGAGGTCAAATGGAGAAAAAAACAGGTATTACAGGCCTAATAAAATAAATAAAAATAACGAAGAAGTCGACACACACACAGAAATAAACATATACTTATACGGTCGAATTGAGAACCTCTCTCCTTTTTGGAAGTCGGTTATAAGTACGTTTAATACTTTTAACTGAATCGAAACATTAAATTGATTAGGAATCCTTCTGATTGGTGGGATAACTTGGGCCAATCAAAGCGCTGAACGTCACAACCGTGTCGATCGCAATAGGCTCCGTGAAGTCAACATTTTTTGAATTTAAGTTTGGAAACTATGAGTACCTAGATGCTGTGTGCAGAGAGAGAGTATCGTGCGGGTGTATAAATACTTACATTAAGAATAGGATATCCGCAGCAAGAGGGAAAGGAAAGGCAGATTTAATTCATATACCCCAAGCGAACGCGCACCTATTCTTTTTCTATTCTACCCGAATTACCATTGATTGAAAAGTTAATTACGTAAATAGAGTCGAATTATAAACCCACTTTAGCTTTAGCAAACAGGATAATGTAGCGGCACTATCACGTCGCTACATTACTTAGATACGATAGAGATAAGACATACATGTTAATTGTTGCACGTTTGTTAGGATAGCTAAATCTGAAAATATCACGCATCTTCTTAGTATATAAGCACCAGCAATTAAAGTAATAAACAGACCTTAACCATCTACAGTCTCATTATTTACCTTGCCACGAAGTCTGGCAAATTGGTGACCCGACGAAGAACAATCAACATGACTCATTCACCCTGCAAATCAAGCAGCAGCCAACAAGAAGCCTTGGAGATATCAGCCGGAATTTTGGAGGGACCAACCCAGATTATGGTTTAAGCAACTAGAAGCCATAGTAGCACCACAGAAGCAAGGAGACGATTACAAGTACTATACGGTCATTGCAAAACTGCCAAAAGAAGAAATAATACAGGTTAGTGACCTCATTACTTGCCCACCGCCAATAGAAAAGTACAAGGCTATCAAAGAACGCCTAATCAGTTGCTATGAGGAATCAGACCAACGTCAGCTCCAAAAATTATTGTCTGAAATGGATCTCGGCGACCAGAAACCATCACATCTTCTGCGCAAGATGCGGACCCTGAGTAACGGAAATATCAGCGACGAAACCATCAAACTTCTATGGTTGAGGCTTCTGCCACCATCAGTGACTTCGGTTCTAGCAGTCACAGAAGACATAGATGTGAACAAGATGAGCCAGATCGCGGACAAGATATTAATAAATTCAACACGTACAGAGGTGTCAGCTGTAAACGGAAACAAATCTGGCGACGATACAATGTCATGCATACTAGCACAGTTAGCAGAAATGCAATTGGAACTAAATGCAATTCAGCAAGGTCAAAAAAACTATCGACGCAGCACTCAAAGTTATTCCAATCGTCGGCATTTCCTACCACAGTCAAGTTCAAGAGAAAGAAGGCACTTTTGTTTTTACCATGGAAGATTTAAAAAATATGCACAAAAGTGTGTTCAACCTTGTGATTGGAAACAGGATCTCAACTCAAGGAAACAGGGAAACTAATTGAAGCACGGACAACGGCGGAACTCTGTGCTATTCACCCGTCCAACCGCCTCACTATTACCGACCGAAAAAGTGGTATGAGATTTTTGATTGACACGGGAGCAAATATTTCAGTTATTAGCAAGCCACAGAGACATTCACTAATACAAGATGAACAATGTATACTTTATGCCGCCAATGGTACAAAAATTAAGACATATGGTAAAAAAACACTCTCTTTAAACTTCGGGCTACGAAGAAACTTTGTATGGAACTTTGTCATCGCCGATGTAACACAACCGATTATTGGAGCAGATTTTTTAGAGCATTATAAGCTATTAGTCGATATAGCTGGTCGAAAACTCATAGATAGGGTAACTGAGCTGACAACGCCCGCAACCCTGATCAAATCGACGCAGCAAACAATCAGCACAAATGCAGTGGATAGTTCATCGACTGCCGCCGCTGTCACAACAAAGGCAGCAGTTTTTATTTCCTTCGAATTAGCAACAATGACATTACATTACGCATAGGATGTAATTTATCAGCAAGGTTAAGTTATTATATAATTAGGTACATACTAATTTTTTTCAATTTATATGTTAATTATTTTTAAAAGGGGGGAGTATATGTAGCGGCACTATCACGTCGCTACATTACTTAGATACGATAGAGATAAGACATACATGTTAATTGTTGCACGTTTGTTAGGATAGCTAAATCTGAAAATATCACGCATCTTCTTAGTATATAAGCACCAGCAATTAAAGTAATAAACAGACCTTAACCATCTACAGTCTCATTATTTACCTTGCCACGAAGTCTGGCAAAGATAACAACTTATTTTTTTTGTAAAAAATTGTCGATGAAAATTTTTTCCACAGAATATTTAAGCCTTTTTATTTTTCTAAAGAATTACTTATAATAAAAACTTTTTTATTAGTAGAAGTAGCATCGTTTTAATTGCGTAACTTGGGTGACCCAACTCAAGTAACTGTGACTCGAGGCGAGTAAATTTAACGTTATAAAACTTTGTTAATCAATGGTCATAAATACGGTTATCGGTTTGTAATTAACGAGGCCTTTTTCTTATCTCCTTGCCTTCTGCCAATTAGATTGGGGTTGGCTTTTGTTTTAACTTAACAAGTTAAGGGCCCATCTTGGCTGCGTCTACTTAACTACCAGTTAACTAACAAAGGGGTCTATCCTGCCTATGTACGACTTTTAGATTTTATATTTTCGGAGTTGTAAATTTCACGTTTCGGCAGTGCTTGTTTGAAGATGAATTAGGTGGAGGAAATCTATTTCAAGGCACGATTGGGCCGGCTCGACGTTTTTAGAATATTGCGCTATTTACCTTATTACGCTAGCCCCGCAAATCTCGACTCAAATGTTATGCCAAGTCTTGAGACAACGCTTGGGTTGTGTCACGGAGACTAGAAGACCGGAGCCTCCTCCTTTTTACCTCAAATACTATCAACACCTAAACACCTGAAGTCCGGCAACGTAAAAAATAGAGTTACACTTAATTAGAGTTATCATTTACCTGGTATACGAGTTTACGGGTATACGAGTAAAATTAAGATTTGATTAATTTTACTCGTATACCAAATATGAAAAAAGGACTATAATTTCGAAATACGAACCTTGCCTATCGTTAAAAAAAAATAAGCACACGTTTCGTTCAAGTCAACTGTCACACATGCTGAGGCTGGGATTTTCAACGAATCCAGACTGTACCTATCAATTTGAAATAAATAAAAAAAACATATTTTTATATCTTGCTGAACCGTGTTTTCACTCGCGTATTGAACACTGTCCTAATTAAAAGTTGATTTGAATTTTGAATTCTATAAAATCTTCACACATAAAAACAATAGGTACATATCGTTAAATGATTGTACGATATAATTAATTTTCTAGGTACACATTAATTTTCACATAAATTACACATTCGATGCAAAAAACGTTTTCTACACAGCCGATTAAGATCGATTATTAGTTTCTAGGACAAGGACATTGGTCCATCAAGTGGATGATGATTCATTTCTAAGAGTAGTCGGTTTAACTTTAAACCATTAAAGAAAAAATATTTATACTTTTCTTACAACGACGTTCTTTAAACAGTCTTAATACATTATCAGAGTGTAAGAGCCATGTTTTGGCACAAATGAGTCGAAGTAATACCACGGTCTTACAGAAAACCGACTTAAAACACAGCGTTGTGTTTCGCCATAGAGTGTGGTTACCGGAAGAAAAAGGTCGGCAACGTACTTGTAACTCCTCTGTTGTTACTGGTGTCCATGAGCGGTGATTGCTTACCGTCAGGTAATCCGTCAGCTGGTTTGCCGTCCAATCACATGACAACAATCTGTAGGTATATATAACCAATTTGTAAATTCAAGAACGTGCACAGACGCTTCGCTCTATATGCACCTAAGTAGGTAGTACCAACCTAAGCAAAGATAGAAAGAAAGATTTTCCACAGATAACAAAATCGTTCGCTTTCAGAGCAGGGGCTTTCAGTAATCTGTGGACGTAACTGAATACCCATCGTGCCGTCATTCCGTGTGAGACGTAGAAAGCTGCAGAGACAAAAGATACATACATATGTATATAACTGTGTACATATGTACCTACTACTACAGGTATCTGCGTTCGCAGACGGGATTTACATTGCCTTTATTTATATTTTTTATGTTCACTTAACTACGTAGAATAAAACAAAGTCGCTTTCTCTGTTCCTTTATCCCTATGTATGCTTAAAGTCAAAAAGTCAAAAGTCAAAATTATATATTTCAATTAGACCCATACAGGCACTTTTGAACGTCAACACAACTTTAAAGATACAAAGTGTCAGTCTGTCGGTCAGTCCTCTTAGTGAAGCTATTCGCTCGTTCCAAAGTGTAGATTCCGATGGAGAAGAACGAGCAAGAAACTCCATGGTTACTCTTTTAAAATCAGTGTCACATAAACATTCTTTGATACATTATTTAGTTAGTTTGAATATGTGAGAACAGTGTAACGCGTGTATACAGAGAAACATAAAAAGAAAATAACCTTAAGGACAATAGACAGTCCGGAGCTGACCAGTCCCAATTGACGGCGCCCGTTCACGAGCATGACACGTACACCAGCATCGCCCAACTCAACCATAATATAGGGAATCGAGCGATCCAGTGACCGTGCCACCGCCAATGTGACCTTTGAGTGAGCATGACAACTCCAAGCTGACATAAGGACCGACATTCTGCTAGTCTAACTAATTTTAATAGGTTACAGGGCACTCACATTTACAAATTTATCAAGTTTAACAATAAAAATAGCATGGTTACCAATTTACAAAATCTAAGAACTTCCGTTCATAACGAACGTTCGAACATTATTTATATTCGTGTAGGTATATTATCCTGTGGAGCAGGACCAGCCCGTCTCCAAGCATCCTTATCCTCAATATAATCACTCAGTTTGTAATATGCTTTTTTACACAAAGTTTTCTTTACACATAATTTAAAATTTCTTTCATTTAATTGTTGTATTTCGCCTGGGATTTTGTTATAACACTTAACGCTGAATCCCATGAACGACTTGTGTACCTTTGCCAATCTAAATAATGGCTGACACAATCTATCTCTATGTCTAGTTTGGTAATTATGTCTGTCTGATACCTTATCAAATAATATTAAGTGTTTCCTAACATACATTATATTTTCATAAATAAACTGACCGGGCACAGTCATAATATTGATCTCTTTAAATTTTTCTCTAAGAGATTCGCGAAGCCTTAGGTTGTAATCCTTAAATCTTTAAAACTACGCAATGGATTCTGTTGCGGTTTTTTTAATCGATAGAGTGATTGAAGAGGATGGGTTATGAATATAATAACATACATTAAATTGTGGGGAAATTTAGTATTTAATATTGTATCCGTGCGAAGCTGGGCCTGGAGTAGTAGAAGAACGAGTGGAGTGGTTTTAAGTCAGTAAGAATCTGAAACTCCCGCTCCCTTTACCCATGCGAGAGAAGAATTTTCATGACGACTCACTTCTTCAAAAAGTAACATAACTGATGAGTGTGGAAACCTCTTAGAACCTTTGCCACAGGACACCTCTTTGGGGTTAAAAGCGATTTATTTTAGGTAGGTATCTAAACGACACAATCAAAAATTTCATTAAGGGTTGATTTTGCATCAGAAAAATTGCTATATGAGGAATAAAATTGTTGCTGTCACTATCTTACACAAACATTCTGACGAGACAGCACCATAATTATTCCGCAGATAACTTTTTCAACCATTGAAAAACAGCCCTAAATCTCATTAATGTTTCCAAATTCAAATAGGTAACAGTCATTGGTTAACGTTTGGTCCGCAAACAATCGGTTCGACAGTCAACAGTAAACACGGATCGTTCGATATTTGAATACCAGACACGCGGTCCCGGAAATTGAGGCTGCAAGCCACGCGTGACACTGACCTAATTTAATTTGTTAAAAAATAAAGGCTTGTAAAGAGTTTTTTATCGATTCCAGGTAGACTTTTAAATAATTCGATTAAATTTTATTGCCCCCAAAAGTTCCATAGGTAGGCAACGTTTTTTTTAAAAAATACTCAAATAAAAAATGTAAGTATGTCGTCGTGAAATGACTTCTCTTTTCTTTCCTGGATGCGATGAGAGGGATAGTCAGTATAGTAGATAGTCAAATGGTTTTCCTAAACAATCTATTAAAGTTTGAAAAAAATACAAAGCTTTTATTTTAAGTTACAAGAGTATCATATTAGATGTAAAAACTTATGACGTCACATCTACGAATCTCGTACAAATTCTTAAAAGTTTGTCGTTTTTGGCATTTCGGAAAAAATATAACTAATAAATGACTCGGGCCCTAATTCCTAAGTTATTTAGATTCTCGTTCGGTAATAACGGTGTTATTTTTGTAGTTGAAATACCATTCAATGGATTTTCCCGCCCTGGCTTGGCAGATCACAAGGAGGGAAGTAGACCTCAGAAAAAAAACTCCTGAAACACATTCCTATGTCAGGCGGTCATAATATATAAATACTATCAGGAAATCTAGATCAATAACAAAAATTACAAGGAATATTATCAGCATCAACCCTATTTAACTGAACATCTATTTTCCCACAATTACGGATAAAAGGCCAATTACGTGGTAACCCTAATAGAAACAAGGAATTATGCACAGAATATAATAAAGACTCAATTGAAACCAGTGGGTAGTTTCGACAAATAATTGGCTTCCCACTGTTGGCTGTGGGCGTTGAAAAAGGTGAAGGATTTTCATTTTAATACAAATCTTATTGAGAGA
This sequence comes from Spodoptera exigua, assembly GCA_902829305.4. Classification (NCBI taxonomy): domain Eukaryota; kingdom Metazoa; phylum Arthropoda; class Insecta; order Lepidoptera; family Noctuidae; genus Spodoptera; species Spodoptera exigua. The sequence continues at coordinate 1,622,205 of LR824623.2, forward strand.
CAAACAAAATGTAATTCGTTAACATTTACTTTTAAACTAATGTTGAATAACTGTAGTAACTTAAAGCTAATAAAAAAAATCTTTGATAAACTTTAGAAGCAGGGGTTTATTATTAACATTAGTGTTACACTGTTCTCACATAATAGAACTCAAAAGTAAAAAAAGTCAAAAATCATTTATTCCAATTAGACCCTTTCAGGCACTTTTGAACGTCAAACAACATTTTGAAGATATAGTGTCAGTCTGTCGGTCAGTCCTCTTAGTGAAGCTATTTGCTCGTTCCAAAGTGTAGATTCCGATGGAGAAGAACGAGCAAGAAACTCCATGGTTACTCTTTTTAAATCAGTTTCACATACAGATTCCTTTTACAAAGAGTTAGTTCAATTATGTGAGAACAGTGTAACACTAATATTTATTCAAATATAAAATGAACTATCAAAATTATGTAACAAAGCATTGTGAAAAGTGATTGAAAACTATATCATCAAATATATCATAAGGTTTAACTTTATAGTAATAGTATAGTGAATATTTCATCTTTATAGTATAGTGAAGCTATTTGCTCGTTCCAAAGTGTAGATTCCTATTATGGAGAAGAACGAGCAAGAAACTCCATGGACTGACTCTTTTAAGATTTAAAGATAAAAATGACAGTCTTTGTCAGTCCTCTTAGTGAAGCTATTTGCTTGTGCCACAATGTAGATTCCGATGGAGAAGAACGAGCAAGAACCTCCATGGTTACTCTTTTTCAATGTAAAATTTAAGTTGGTTCAGAACAGTGTAACACTAATACATTTAGCCAAAGAGACGGAAAGAGAAACATACCTAGACAATTTAGATCCTTTTTATTTTTAAAATAATGACCAAACACTTGGTTAATCTCCAGAGTCGTCCAAAAATGCCCCCCGTTCCATCTATTGCTCTGGGCCGAGGCCACGGTGCATCAACATCAGCCCTACAAGGCCCCGTCTGTGGTGGTCCATTGGCTCTTTAAGGCGCGCGCGGAACGCTACGCGCCGTACGCTCAGGTCTGGTTCTGGTCGGGCGGCGAGTTGCCCATACTTGCAGTCCGCCGACACGCGCTTAAGGTTGTTAAAGATCGTCTCTCGAGAGAAATTATACTTAAACCTGTAACAACTTATACTTCACACAAAAACCTAAAAAATTAAACACTGCGTCATATTTATGAAGCTAACTGTACCTAGTAGATCGGTGCAAGGATAAACGCATATACGATATATGGGAAATTCCTAGCAAAAAGGTTTCAATGGTAAATCCTCAAAGAATCCATCCAATATTTCATTCGGTACACAGATTTGTCGACTGGCAAGCTTTTATGTCGAAGTTTTCGAATACTTCTTTAATACTTTCGTCAATTTCGGACCACTTTTTCGATGGACGGGACTCGGGACTGGGGACAGTCAGTTTCTAACTCAAATGATAAAAAGTTTTGACAGTCAGTCCTCTGTGATGAAATTTAAAGGATTTTTTCGCAATTATTGTACCTATGAATTACCGCGGATTCGCCGGCGTCATGGGTAAGCGTAGCCTATGTGTTAATCCAGGGTATCACGTATGTACATACCCATTTTAAACCAAATCTTTATTTAGTTGTTTTTAATAAAAAAGATAGAGTGCAGTCCGGAATAAAATCAAGGCTACTTTTAAAACCAGTAGCAGATAGTAAATTATGCTTAATTAAGTAATAAATAAAATACAATTTACAAAATTCCATATTAATACTGACATTGGAATCCCCAAGTCTTCTCTCGACCGACCGTCTCCTGACACCTTACCCTCAAAATGTAAGACTCACGACCTTATACTCTTTACCCCTGTAAATAACGCTACATAAACTGTAACTAAGCATAATACAACTCATGTCAAAGATGTCACTAAATAAATTCATGGCGGCGCGCGCGTCCTTGCGCCTCGCTATCTATCGTCACATCCGCTTCCCGTTCGACACAAGCTAATTTATTTATAGATTCCTTTGTTTACACTGATTCCACAGATTAGTAAACGTAATACACACATATGTCAATGTATGTCGTTTCAGGTGCGCTTTCACGTGTGTGTGTGTTTGTGTAGATTTCTCTTTGTGTTTATTGGAATTACATCCAATAACTGACTCACGTCATTGAAGTGAGAAAAGTTCTACTAGTTTGAAGTCATTACGGGACTCTTATTCTTTGCAGCCTCCTTTTGCAGAAACGTAATGCAACCGACATTTATTTCAAAAACAATCGTAACAAATAAAAGTCGAAACGTGGCAAGTACCAATGTGACTTTTTCCGAGTTAATATATGTATGTGTATACCTACTTTCTATGATTACTTACACCACTGCCATACGGTGAAAGAAAACATTGTAAAGAAACCTGGACCTATACTTAATATCTAATTTTAAATTGGGCTCGAAAAGTGCTAGCGTGGCAACCAAGGACCGGAAAACGTAGTGTGGGCAGGCCTCCCGCTAGGTGGACCGACGACATCGTCAGAGTCGCGGGGAGCCAATGGATGCAGGTGGCAACTTGTCGTTCGACCTGGAGAGCTAAGGGGGAGGCTTTTGTCCAGCAGTAGACGTCTTCCAGCTGATGATGATGATGGTGATGATGATGATGAAGAATTATAAATTTGTAATCGCCACTTTGCCTTGAGCAAGCATTGTGATTACCTAATGCTTAAATATTTTGCGTGTGATAAGAGTCAATTGTTTAGCAATGGGCACTTATAGGCTGATGATGAGGACAAACAAAGCATCCAGCCCGTCGTCGGGGGAGCTATTCGGCTGTACTTCACGTACATACGTCGTTATTTCCAATCAATTTAGGAAGTCTCACAACACTTAATGTGCAAAAAATCTTAATGTAATTAGAATTTTTGTATTAGGACTTTTTTTTTACTTGCAATAAACTAGTGCTTGACTGCGATCCCACCTATAAGCAGTGATGCAATCGTTGATGGTAAGGCGCACTAGTTTATTAAGAGCCTATTCACTCTAGCCTTGAAGACACCTAAATTGTATTCGGACGGAAAGACTGCAGCCGGCAAACTGTTCCAATCCCTCGATGTACGCGGTGTAAATGACGAGGCAAAACCCTTAGTCCGGGCCGCAGGTGTCTCAACAACGTAGGGGTGGATATTCGCCGTACGCCGCGATGTCCGAAGGTGAAATTGGGATGGCGGAATCAAATCGTGCAATTCCTGGGCACACTCTCCAAAATGCATCCTGTAGAAAACCGCAAGGCTGGCTACTCTGCGCCTGTGCTCGAGACTTTGAAGATTGGACCTAACCAAATCTGGATCACGAATCAGCCTCTTTGCATGCCTTTCTACTGAATCCAAAGCCGCTAGGTTTTTGCAGCACCAGCCCATATGTGGCTGCAGTACTCCACACATGATCGGACCTGAGCTTTATACAACGTTACAAGCTGACTCGGTGTGAAGTACCGTCGGACTTTTGCAAGAACGCCGAGTTTTCTAGCAGCTACTTTGGCTCTGGACTCAATGAACCACCTAAAGTTGAGGTCTGAAGCAATGTCCATTCCCAAGAGCTGAAGGCGATCGGTGCACTCCAGGGTTACATTCTGAAAAGCAGGAGCCAAGGTGAACGGGCTCCTTTTGGCGGTGAATAGACTTTCTTACAGGTCTTTTATTTTTGACTAGGAATAATCGTCAAATGACTTCTATCGTACAGGTTGAGGCGAGAGGGAGTATGCGACTCTTAGTGATTAAAAACCATCCCGTTCTCCTGCTCAGAGCCAGCCATCGTGCTTCATTGCATCCAGAATTTTGACTGGACATTGGCCATAGTGAGGACCATCTGAGATGCTATGATGGCCAGTGGCGAGCATAATGATGTGAAGGAGGCCCATGTCCACGGCACAATTTCTGAAGTAGAAATTGTGGGAGAGCCAAGATGGGTTGGTTCGACCGGAGTGATATGAAATCAGCGTGAAACACCCACAGCTTTGTGTGTCGACGTGTGAGTGAGGTTACTGGAGGCCCAAACCCTCTCCTTCCCCCCATCCCTTCCCAATCCTTCAATATCCGAAACCCTTATCCTTAAAAGGCCTGCAACGCACTCCTAACTCCTTTGGTGTTGCGGTTGTATACGGGTGGCGTTGATTGCTTACCATCAGGTAATCCGTCAGGTATTTAATAATAGGTCAGCTCATTTGCTGACCTATTCCATAACAAAACATCACAACAACAAACACCCGATCTATCAACAACCCCTTCTAAGTATAATTTTGGAACAATGCATGTCTAACGACGTACCCTTCCATGGAATTGGCGGCCATGTTTGTTTATTACTACAAAGAGAAATCGAGTAACTTGACATAGCATACCTACTGTACAGGCTCCGTCAATTCCTAGAATTATTTTCCATACAACAATACGTATATTACAAAGAGATGTATGTTACTGAATATGTTATCCTGATAGGCACAAATTAATAGGTATAGAACTTAGGTCTGTTCGACTCGTCAGTTTTACTAAGTATTTTTTTATTGTTCACTGAGAAAATATGATTAAAATACATAAGTTCATGACGTCACCGGTCAGTATAAAATGTACCAAATTAAATACCATTTGGTATTTTAAATTAATGTATAGTCACAACTCCTTGATTCTGTGAAAAAAAATACGAGCCTTTTTTGAGCAGAGAAAATTATCGAAAATCAGATCATCAGAGAAAATCATGAGAGTGCCAGACTCTTACTGACTAAAAACCACCTCGTTGCGTGCTCCAAGCTGAGACGGTATTGCATTATTGCGCAGTCCGGTTGGGCCGCATCTATGGTCATCACTGTCACCAGACCCTCGCTTGAGAAAGGGCTAGAGTGACGCCGGCGCCGCCAAGTAGAGAATGAACGAGATGGTTTTTAGTCTATAAGATTCTGACACTAACTCTCTTAGGGTCCATTAAAAAAAACAGAGCCTATACAATACTAAAACCATATTAACTAAGCAAGAAAATCGCAATACATTTCCAATAAAATTAAATAAAACAATCTTCAGTAACCGACACTTAATACTTTACTTCAAAGGAAATAAGATTTATGAAGTGAAATAAATTATGTCTGGAAACCCGATACTAAGCTGCGAAGAATATTTATTGAACATTTATCATTCAGAGAAATTGAATGTAATGAGATCTATTTCTTGTAACTTCTCCTAAGCCCTCTTTTTTGTGCAAACGACCAGACAGACCACCTGATGACTAGCAATCGTCGCCGTTAGAGTGATCACAAGTGCGTTGCTTCTCTTTCAAGAAGACACACGGTCTTTTCTAGAAGATTTCAAGGTCATATCGGTTCGGAAATACCACTGATGAAAGTTCATCCCACAGTTTTTCTGTGGGAGACAGAATACCTCGAGCAAGAAAAAGGCACAGTTGTGTTATCCCTTTTTTATAACGCAGATAGATCTGCCTTCACATGGGTGCCTTTTCTGCTGAAGAGGAATTTGCCATAGGATGACGAGGCTGTTTGGAGAGACTAACTCACATGGAGAAACAACGACGTGATTGTTTCACGGGAGTTTTCTATGAGGCTGTTGTATCACTCCGATTGAGCCATCCCATTTATACCGAAGCAATTAATTCTCATTCCAATGTCGAGTGAGAAGAAGCCTTTATAATGCAGTAAGCGCTTAAATAGATTTATAGGATACTAGCTAGCTTTTACGCGGTTCACTCGCTGCTCGGCTCCGTTTAATTGTAGTGTTTTATGGCATATTGTAGCTATCAATCAGTGATAGTATTTTGGAAATCCGACCAGCGGTTCCAACGGTTACCCCCTACATACAAGCTTACAATTACCTCTCTATAATATTAGTATAGATTGAACACAACCAAACTCATAGGCGTAAACTATCATATATAGGTACACATAGGTACAATATATAGGTACACATAGGTACAATCTCCAGAAATCAATATGAAGTACGGTTCATGTTACCGACGTGCTATAAACAATACAGATGAACCGATCAGATTGAGGATAACTATCCCGTTAGATATTCGACACCCCGGAGGATTACTTGGATTTATTTATTAGTATGGATTTGCTGTATTATTTGAGCTGTTCTATTCTATACGAAATTTTGTTCTTGATTAGGTCAAGTAATATTTTTGATCGTATATAAAGTTTCATGATATTACAAAACATCAATTTTTACAATTACGTGTTCAAAATATTTGTTCTTCTTCGTCGGACAGCACACAGAACACGGTCATTCCCGGTATATGGATTTAAAGAAAATAACGTAACTTTATAATACCCTTGGAGTTTCTAGCTTGTTCTTCTCCAACGTATGATTAGGGATTTGGAGATTTTGGAACTCACGCAACGAAACACAACGCTGTGGTTGTCTCACGCCGGTTTTCTGTGAGGCCGTGTATTACTCTGGTCGAGCCGACCCATTCGTGTCGAAACTTGGCTCTCCCACACTTAAACACATGTTTGCCCCAAAAGGCCGGCAACGCACTCGTAACTCCTTTGGTGTTGCGGGCGGTGCCGATTGCTTACCATCAGGTAATCCGTCTGCTCGTTTGCCGACTTACACCATAAAAAAAGTATATTAGAAATTTACACTTTAGACTCTATTGCCACATTGGATTCTGAGTGTATTTTTTTCTTTTTTATAATACTGTTGCCCCCACTAGAATTTTTTCTCCGGTGTCGTGGGTGGGTTTAAAAACACACATACTCATCACACCTAGACCCGGTGCAGGATCCGAAACCGCGACACGATGCGCGACAGTCAGTTGCCCAGCCACTGTGCCAACCGTGCAGTCAATTACAGGATTTCTCTCTCATTTTATCTCAACATCATGGCAAGCTTGCGAACTCCATACTCAATAAATAATTAACCAATGTCCATGGAACCCATTGGAGGTAATATAAGAGCATTATCACACGAGGTAAGGACCTCGAGAAGCTCAATGAAGTGTACCTTATTTTCCTATTTACATAATGAGTAGCCCCGGACTTATATGTCTCCGGGTTTACATCGCTTGTTCGTCTCAATTTGTGCAATGTATCGGAAAATTGTAATACACTTTTATCAGGTGTTTTGCACATCAGGTAAAGCCATTACGCCTATCCTTCCTGCAGATGACAGACAAATTTGACAGACACCGGCCAGCAGCGCTCTCTGATAATCCTGGCCATTTTAAACTCCGTTCTCCAACCTGATTGTCAAGGGATGTAGCAATCCTTGCTGTGGCTACTAGTCGTTCTCCAACCTGATTGTCAAGGGATGTAGCAATCGTTGCTGTGGCTACTTGTCGTTCGGCATGGGGAACTGAGGGATAGGATAGCAATACTTCTACCCTAGAGAGACCTGTGAGTGACATTTTTGTTTTGTTATGAATTCTCACTGAGGCGAAAGTCCAAGTGCCAGCATACATGGGGTTCCGAATCCTTGCAAATTCTGGTACCTACTTGCGTGACCTTTTGTCACATATGTCCCTAATTTCTTACATTATTTAGACATTCTTATTTAGACATCGCTAACATACGGTGAAGAAAAACACAGCGACGTAGCCTGGACTTATAATTTCTAAATTTGGAACTGCCAATCAAAGAGTAAAGTAATATATGCTGCCAATCCACCTTTTGCAAGCGCGGTGATTAAAGCACACCTTCTTTATGTGAAAAGAGGTCTTTGCACAGCAGAGGACATTTAGAAGCTGATGAATATGTTTTCGAGATCATTTTGTTTGACTCGTGTCATTCCCAGGTCAAGACTCTTTTCGGTTAAGGCCCTTTCGTACCGACGCATGGCATTTCTACGTTAAATAAATTAATGAACCAAGTAAGTAATGTACCGTGTCTGTACAAAATAACATGGCGCTGTGTAATCACATTATGCGTTGCGTTCACTTAAAGTATGTTTATTCAGAAATTGAATTCCTTTTCATTATAAACATACATTTATTTATTTTAATAGAGTAGTAGTTACTAGTTTCAGGTTTGTTTAGTTAAATAAATAATTGTAGGTAATTTAAGAAGATCTTTTCTCGAAAATTTGCTCGGATCATTAAAATTGATTTGAAAATCGCATTTGACACCTTTTAAGATTTTTCACATATTATACTAGCTTCTGGCTATCAACTTTTCCAGTTACAGGGTAAAATAAACCTTCTTTTCATTACAGACTCTAATCTATCTGTATGTCATATTTCATTGAGATGCGTTCAGTTGTTTTTATATTTAAGAGTAACAAATATCCATCCATACTTACGAACTTTTGTGTTTATAATATTACGTGTTAATTTTGTTCCCGGAAGCATAATAATCATTCGCTCCTTTCCCTAATCTCCACATATCCCAAACCCTTATCCCAAAAAGACCAGCAACGCACTCGTCACTCCTATGGTGTCTCGGGTGTCCATAGGTGGTGGTATCCAGAGGCATAATAATCCATCGCCCGCTCCCCCAATCCCTAAATATCCAAGACCTTAATCCTAAAAAGACCAGTAACGCAGTCGTAACTCCTCTAATATTAGGGGTGTCAATCGACAGTGCCAATTACTTACCATCAGATAATCCGCATGCCCGTTTACCGACTAATCTCATAAAAAACAGGATTAAATATCTTAAAGTTTAGGGATAATCTAGCCGACTAAAATATTCATTGCTGCAGCTGAAAATGCTTGAACTAAGATGTATACAACAACAGTTCATACTTACAAAAGCAGTTAAATTTCTACCTGAAGTGCCTCTTAAAGCCTTAGCATTGTAAGCTTATAACGGCCTCCTGAAGTTTCCATTCAGTCGCACAATTGATTTTAAATTGAAGCGATTTCAGTGCTTTTAGCGTTGATTTGAATAGAACGCTTGGGTTTTTAATTTAATAGGTTGTTTTACTCTGAGTTTTTATTTATTTATTCAATTAACAATTTACATTGTCTGAAATTTATAATAGGTACAAGAAAAAGAGACAATCAGCCTATAAGTGCCCACTGCTGAGCAAAGGCCTCTTCTCACACGGAGAAGGTTAGAGCATTAATCACCACGCTTGCTCAATGCGGGTTGGCGATTTCAAACTTATAATAAGAAATTACAAGTCCAGGTTTCCTCACGATGTTTACCTTCACCGTATGTCAGTGATGTCCAAATAATCATAGAAAGTATATATAACTCGAAAAAAGTCACATACACACCCTCATGCATAAAAAGCGGGCGCCTTAACCTCCGGACCACCACGACAAATTTGCATTACGAAAAACATAATCACATACACAAAAAATAAATAAGAATAATAATAAAGGAATTTCATTAAATGTTAGGAAAAATATTTAGTTTTAATCCCGCTACAAAAATCACACATATATGTATACTATATATGAATTTCATTTGTTTACCTACCCACTTAAAATTTAGAACACAATAACTAAAGGCCTAAAGGAGTATTAAGGTAATGCCATGACTGAATTGGATCAGAACCAAGAAGGGTTTGAAAAAAATCCAATGACGTCTTCCGCTGTGAGTGAGGCGAGAGGGAGTGTCAGATTCTTACTTTTTTTTATTAAGTATGTGATATTTCGGCAAACGAGCAAACGTATCCGTGCAAAAACGTGTGGATAGCTATTTCGATATAAAAAAAAAATAACAAATCAAACCCGAGCTGTCTTACTAGGCACCCTTTTATTTATTTTATTAATATAAATTAATTTGACAACAATGTCTTAAATGCCAACAGCCTAATCCTAAAAAAGGGATGCCTTAAATCTCTCCGCTTATTAAAATAGGCTTTGTACGAAATTAACTGATCTAAAAATATTATAATTTGAAATATAATTTTCACTTTATCCTGAAAGTTACGGTGCACTGAAACGCTCACCTGAAAATGCCTTCCGCGGCAACGGGGTAAGCTGAAAGCCTTTCCAATCAATCAATCAAATAGAATGTATCTAAGTATTTGTTTTTATTATATTTTTTAAGGAAAACGTGTAGACGTTATGGTACTCGAATTGGGTCTTCGAATTTTCTTGGCCTTTTGCGGGTTAGGAGCTCGAAGATTGGGAAGCATATGGCCTAATCCATTCCCCCCCCCCCATTTTTGGTTAGGAGCTCGAAGATTGGGACGTATAAGACCTAGTCCTTCTTCCCCTACCGCGGCCCTTAAATCTTTAAAACCTTAATCACTAAAAAGCCAGTAACGTACTAGTAATTTCTTTGGTTTTGTGCGTGTCTATGGGTGGCGCTGATTGCTTCACATCATCAGCCTATAAGTGCCCAAAGCTGCAGCAAAAGCCTCTTCTTGCACTTAGAAGGTTTGAGCATTAACTACCCTGTTTAAGACGGATTGGCGATTAATAATTAGAAAGCCAACTTATCTCTATATATTAGTAGTGTATTAATAACCAAAGAAAGTATCTATAACTCGGAAAAAGTCACTTTGGTGCTTGCTAGGTTTCGAGCCAACACTGCCACCAAGGCTGATTGCTTAGCATCAGGTAATCCGTCAGCTAATTAGACGTCCAATCACATTCTTAAAAAAAAAACTATGCGCTTAATCATGGTGAAAAATATCTATTGATTTTGACTATACTATTGTAAAAATTTTATTGACTTAGACAAAATAATAATAAGCTAATTAAACGTACTTGTATAGTGTTGTTTTTATGATGACGATAACTGAAACGAGGAATTTGAAAAATATTTTCAAGATACAATTTTATTAACTCTTTAACCTCACAAAAGATCTTTTTTTATGTAATTAGTAGGTCGGCAAACGAGCAAACGGATTACCTGATGGTAAGCAACCAGCGACCCCATGACCCGCAACGACGGAGGAGTTACAAGTGCGTTGTCGACCTTTTGTTATTAACACAACTCTTTGGTTATTTCACGCCGGTTTTCTGTGAGGCCGTGGTATCACTCCGGTCGAGCCGACCCATTCGTGCCGAAGCATGGCTCTCCCACACTTGAATCTGTTATATTTCTGACCCAATATTGTTTCAAACCATTTTATCTTTTCGTAAACACATTGACAAAATAACGGGGTGCGTCCAAAAGTAAACCTTATCATTATAATGGCATAGAAACAGATATTGAAAGGCTATATTGACACCCACACCCGTGTCGATTTCTGTCATGATTTAGGTGACTGATGTAATTTTCGGTTGTCATGGCAACGTCATTAGTTATTGAAATATTTCGTACTACGCTTTATTACGGATAGTTATTGTAATTAGATCATTTTCATTGAGAGGACATTGACTTTGAATTTGACTTCGATATCGAACCTGGTACATTACATGTGCATAAATTGATAAAAGATTTTTAAGTGTCGGAGAGCCGTGCTTCGGCACAAATGAGTCACACTTACGTTGTATTTCGCCATGTGAATGAGGTTACCGGTGCCGCGGTGGCCGGAATCTCCCCAAACTCCCATCCTCAATCCTCAAATCTCCAATACCCACATATCCCTAATAACCCACAAGAGGCCAGCGACAAACTTGTAGTTCTTAACTCCTTTCTGTACTGCGAATGACCATAGGCGGCGCTGATTGCTTACCACCAGGTAATACTTCTGCTCGTTTGCCGACCTATAAAATAAAAAAAAACATAATAATGACAATCATAATCGCTGACTTCAATTCAGCATTCATCGAAACATGCCAAAAACAACCTTAAAATCAAGAGCAGTAAGTACGCATCTCCAACTAACGGTTTACAAAAAAGGACAACATATACATACAAAAGTCATATAATTATAATATTATAAATAATAACAGAATAGGATATTTATCCAATCAACCCTACCACTCCTCTCGGCTTGTTAGGTATGTAAGTGACGTCAGTTGGTCGCCCATACCACACGACCTTGAATGGTCCGCTAACCGCCTTGGTCACTCTCTTTACACGTTCAATGATGTTAGAGAAATAGGTCGAAAGTACCCCCACGGATTATTGGGCATGAAAATATTTGTACGCGGCGGGCGGTCGGTTGAATGTTCGAAATTATTTGAATTTTTCGAATGGTATTTGGGGATATTGTATCGAATACATTTAGGGCTGATTTTTCAGATAAATGTTATTTAAAGAATACAATTGTTGCTGTCACTGTCTTATACAAACATTCTGATGCGATAGCATCATAACTATTCCCCAGGTAACTTTTATCTAACCATTGACAAATCCGACCTTAAATGAACAATTTCTGTATAAGTATGCATTTAATAGTATGTGTTCAAAGGATCTCGAAAACAGCTCCAACGATTTCGATAAATTTTTGTATAAAAAGAGTGTTCGGCAAGAAAAATCATCATAGAAACCGAGCAAAACAATTTTTTTTTAATTATCTATGGGCTGTTTTAATGTCTGGACAGCCACCATATACCAGCTTAATTTGAATACAGAACGTAATAGTATGAACTATCTATCAAATAATCCCAGCGGCCAGTTGTCAGTCATTTGTTTTGTAAACCCTCTAGTTTTTATAATTTTCTTTTCTTTCTTAAGATTTTTTTCCTTATCTATATATATAAAAGAAAGTCGTGTTAGTTACACCACTTATAACTCAAGAACGGCTGAACCGATTTAGCTGAAAATTGGCAGGGAGGTAGTTTAGAGGAGAAGGACATAGAATAGGATAGAGTAGGTAAAGTAGGGTAGGTAGAGTAGGGTAGGTAGAGTAGGGTATATAGAGTAGGGTAGGTAGAGTAGGGTAGGTAGAGTAGGGTAGGTTGAGTAGGGTAGGAAGACTAGGGTAGGTAGAGTAGGGTAGGTAGAGTAGGGTAGGTAGAGTAGGGTAGGAAAACTAGGGTAGGTAGAGTAGGGTAGGTAGAGTAGGGTAGGAAAACTAGGGTAGGTAGAGTAGGGTAGGTAGAGTAGGGTAGGTAGAGTAGGGTAGGTAGAGTAGGGTAGGTAGAGTAGGGTAGGTAGACTAGGGTAGGTAGAGTAGGGTAGATATAGTAGGGTAGGTAAAGCAGGGTAGGTAGTCAAATAACGCGTGCGACGCCGCTGGTGAGTGCTAGTTTAGCATAAAATGGATTATCGTAATTGACGTAGCCGTTCACGCGTGTCATGACTAAGCAAAATTACGTGAAATGACTTACGATCTAGTTTCATGGTACTGGAACAGGCCCTCAAAGGAAAAGGTCTTACCCTTAACCCATGAAGACAGTATAATATCTACATCACATTTATTGTATATACATATGTATACTTAACCTAATTACTGACGAATGCCTCGTTGGTCGTGTTATTATAACTCTGACTGTTTACTGAGATCCAATTTCCTGGACAGGAAAGTATATTATAGGCAATAAATGACCTGTGGTTTCTGTCTACCCAATCGGAAAAGGTATACTCACGACTTCATGTGTATTAGCCCAGAATTCTGTTATTAATTTCCACCTTATGATACAGATTTAATAGTTGAAAATCTATTTGTGTCAATTATTATAAACTAGATATTGCTTGCGACTCCGTCCGCTTGGAATAGTGACTTCCTGCAGATTTTTGGTATAAAAACTATCCTATGTCCTTTTTCGAGTTCCAAACTATGTCTGTACCAAATTCCACAGAAATCGGTTCAGTAGTTTAGGCAAGATGGAAAGTCAGACAGACATATAGACAAACAGACAGAAAGACAGACAGACAGAGTTAATTTCGCATTTTTATAATATTAGTTTGGATTTGGATTAGTGCCAATCTATACTAATATTATAAAGAGGTAAAATTTGTAAGTTTGTATGTAGGAGGTAATCTTTGGAACCGCTGCCTGGTCGGATTGCCAAAATTTTTTCACTGATAGATAGCTACAATGTTCCTGAGTGCTATATAGGCTATAACACATCACGCTACGATCAAATAGAGCTGAGCAGCGGGTGAAACTGCGCGAGAGTAGCTAGTTTAATTTAAAGTAGGTAAAACATCACAAATGAGCTAGTACAAACATAAGTGCAGAAAACACTACTTACAATACTTACATATACAATATATGTAAATGATCGCTTGTTTTCCCTCGCTATTTATGTCATATTATTGATCAAAGATAGAGTAATCCGCGGCCTGATAACTTGCACCGATGTATGCTGACTCATACAGGTTATATCATCGTATAACATACACACTTACATAATTACTAACTACTCCCGCGCGGTTTCACTCGCTGCTCGGCTCCATTTAATCGTAGCGTGATGTTTTATAACCTATTGCACTCAAGAATATTGTAGCTATCTATCAGTGAAAGAATTTTGGAAATCCGACCAGCGGTTCCAAAGATTACCCCCTACATAAAAACTTACAAATTTTATCTCTTTATAATATTAGTATAGATGTAACATATAGTCTATGAACGCGTAATTTTTTGTTGGATGGAAAAAAGCATACGGATTACCTAATGGTAAGCAATCCACACCGCCCAAGGTCACCCGGAACAACAGAGGAATACGGATATATAATAGGAATACGTTACGAGTGCGTCGCCGACCTTTTGGGGATTAGAAGATTGGGGAGGGATAAGGGCAGGGGAAAGATTTGGCGTAAGGTAACCTCACTCACACGGCGATTCACAAAGCTCTGGTTGTTCCACGCCGGTATTCTGTGAGACCGTGGTATCTTTCCAGTCGAGCTGACCCATTCGTGCCGCAGCATGGCTCTTCCACAATATTGACGTCGTTTATCCATTTTAAGAATTCTAGTAAAAAACCTTTCTCATTTATTTTTAAAAGAAGGCCTAGCTCCTTCATTTTCTGTGGGGCTTAAATTATGAGATATGTTTATGGAATAAGCTGCCAAATGAGCAAACCTCCCAAGTATACCCACTACAGCAGTGATGTTGCAAATACGTTGCCTGCCTTTTATGAGATAGGGCTTAGGTGGTTTTAGGGTTCCTCGATTAACCACGCTCACACTACAAACAATAAAGCTGGCGTTGTTTCACGCTGGCTTTCTTTGCGGAATCAGTCCAGCCAAGACTAATGTTACTTATTATATTCAGTTGGAAAACAAGAAAAGGCTAAGATTTACTATAGAAATAGTAATACATAAAGGTGATTGACCTACCACAGTTACAGGACTATCGCCCTTATCTATAAAATTAATAGGTGTCATTCTTGTATCCAGTTCGTCATAGATAAATAGTGCGCCGTCATAAATAGGTATTATGTTGTACTTATTAGCCTCGGCCTCGGCTCACAATGTAACATATGTATATTTTTCTTGAATATAAGTATTTCCATTAGAGTTGAATAAAATATGGAATATCTGCTTCGCTCCGATATCCAACCACGTTGTTAACGGGTAAAGGATCCCCATAGCCTAATTGCCTCCACTACTTTACTGAAATTTCCTTTGACTTACAATAAGAAAACGATAAAATAAAAATTGTCACAATTAGTTCAGGCGTTTTTGAGTTTATTGCGACAAATTTTGAGTATGTTGCATAAATTCTAGTACGAGTGTGTTGATAAAAAGCTGAAAAATGGTTGTTTCACGCCTGTTTTCTGTGAGGCCGTGGTATCACTCCGGCCGAGCCGATCCATTCGTGCCGAAGCATGGCTCTCCCACACTTATTATGAGTTGGTCATGAATGTTTTACATATTTTTCTCTTCTGCCACAGATTACGCACAGGATGGAGTGCAGCCCGCAGCGAGCCGCCCCTCACAGCGAGCGAGAGAGAGGCAATAGCTGCTGTCGTAAAAAGAGCGGAGAAAATTGATGAAGTGGAAGCGAAGAGGGTCGGCAGACTGGTGGCGAGACTTGAAAGTAAGGTTATATTTATTATCTATTAACCTTTCAAATGCGGTCATTCGAGACGCAATGTGCGGACGCCGGCGTTCGCTTTAGAGTTCGGTGAATTAATAATTTTGATGACAGGGCCAAGGGAGCAGATAGATCACCTTATGGTTAAAAATTGCAGGAACAAAAGTGATTCAATTTATAAGCAACAGCTTTTTCTCAATGAACGTAAAATGTGCGATATGTTTAAAGTAATTGTACTTGCATAGCATGCTTATTTAGTCTTTGGTTGTTATATATATTTATTAGTAAATAAACTAAAATAAATAAATAAACTGTAGGTTTATCATTTTTTATTTAGTCTGTTGGAAAAATTAAAATTGAATTCTTTCCGATATCTTTACTGTGATACTTCAGGTACGAATACCCCGTTGCTAGTTCTAATAATTATGGTAGTTTTTTTAGTCATGAAAGAATCTGTAAGATATCATCTATTATGAGGATCCATTTTAACGCACCTAAATATATCTACACCTAATTATTTATGTCAGCTCTTTAAGTATTATAATCTCACATTTGCGCGTAGTAAACGCGTAGTAAGTCTTTGCTACGCCGCCGTAGCCTGTTGCTACGCGACGCGCTCACCGGCTGACCGTAGACATTAACAGCTACGCACAAATTTATTTTCATCTCAAGGCATTTTAACATTACGTGCCTCATAAGCAAGTGTTCCATAACCCCCAATTTAGGCTAAACTTAATAGATTTTTATGTCTCTGAATATTATGACGAGAATAGTGTGCTGGGTTATACAACCGTATAAACTAACACACCACATACATACATATACATCAAGTAAGTTAACCTAAGTCATCCTACTGATATAATAAATTTGAAACTAGCATACTATCCCACTAATATTATACATGTGAAACTTATCTTCCTTTTTTATGTGATACGTCGACAAACGTGCAAACGGATTACCTGATGGTAAGCAATTAGCGCCGCCCATGGACACCCGCAATGACGGAGGAGTTACGAGTGCATTATCGACCTTTTGGGCATTAGGAATTTGGAGATTTTTTTTTGGGAAAGGGAACTGGTTGGGTTAGGGGAAGGATTGGGCCTCCGATTATCTCACTCACACGATAAAATACAACTCTTTGGTTATTTCACGCCGGTTTTCTGTGAGGCCGTGGTATCACTCCGGTCGAGCCCGACTCATTCGTGCCGAAGCATGGCTCTCCCACACTTAATATCCTACTAATATCATAAATGTGAAAGCATGAATGTATGGATGTTTGTGACCGATTTGGTTGTGGTGAGCAGATAGACAGATGACACCCTAAATTAATACGTAGGTTACTTTTTATTAACATACCTTCGAAGCCATGGGCGGTAGCTAGTACTACATATTAAGAAATTTAAAATATGCTTTTGTTCCCCGAAGTTAACCTTAATCTTCAAGGACCAAGTAAATGGTTTAAATAGTTTTTATTCATCAAGAGTCTGATACACTCCTCTTAGCTCCTCTGTTGTTGGCTAGAGAAGTCATTCAATGATTCTTTCCCATATCAATCTGAAATCGCCAATCCACATTGAAAAAACGTGGTGATTATAGCTTAAACCCTATAACCCTACCTTAGGAGAAAGAGACCTTTTCTCAGAATTGAGCACTTATAGAAAAACACCAAAAATATACTTCTGAAAACTGAATGTTATAATTTATAAATGAGCAGCTTCGATTAAAAAACACGACGCTATGACGTCACAATTCGGTCGCTAACAAAGATAGTACTTTTCCTTCCAGATACGATATCAGTATTACAAGTCCTAACTACCCGTGACGATTATACATATATACATATACTATATCTTTATATAATACTCGCTGACAGCTTTGTAGTCATTAGACCATGAAGGCTAGGCCTTTACTAATATTTAGAACAACATATAATAATATGTATGTATGTTCATTGGTTTATAAGCAAATGTGTACAGGGATGTATTTAGTCCTTTTTTGGGCCCCATATGTAAACGATCCTTTTAAGCGATATATATAGATTTGGAATTGGATATTTGGAAACTAATACTTTAAATTTAAAACTTGTGAAACGTCTAGTAAGTAGTAATAGACTTAAAACTCATTCCCAAAATCGTAATATACTTACTTAACTCTTAAAAATTAAGTGGTAACGTTTATTTATAAATAAAAATATATTAACGCTAGAGCACATGTAAAGAGATATTTACAGATAAAAGTACATACTTCATGCTGGAAGTAATTTCTGCACTCCTTCGATAGGAGGCATTGAGAAAAAAGAAAAAAGGGATGGTCCGATCTCACGAAATCTGTCCCTGACTACAACAACCGTATAGGTTAACCGTATGTAGATTAGATACAGTGAATCGAATGAAGAAAATCGAATCTGTCCCATTATCTAGGAAACAAATAGTGGTAGGTAATAAAATATGAATATATCAAAAAATATATTTAATTCTAACTCCTATCTAAAAAAAAAATAACGAAGTAGGTACGGACCAGACCCGGAAAACTATTTAAGAAAAAATTAATATACATCTATAATATAAAAATGGATTGCAAAATGTGTCGGTTAGCGCATAAAACACGTTCTTATGAAAGAAAATTTAGAAAAATAGATGGGAAAATTGGGAAATACTGATCTTTTTGTTGGTAGCGAGATAATTTAGGATCTGAAAAAGAGGCAGACAGCTAGTTTATTATAAGGAACAGAAAGTTTGTTTCGTAACACAAGATAATAAATACATTTAAAAAAAAAAAAAAACGTCGCCCCACCCTAGGATTTTCTCCTGTGTCGTGGGTGCATTTACAAAGATACAATTTCACATACACATCACACCCAGACCCGGAACAACACTTTGTGTGATCCACAAATTGTTGTTCCGTGCGGGAATCGAACCCTCGACACGTCGCACGGCAGCCAGTTGCCCAGCCACCGCGCCAACCGTGCAGTCAAACTTTCAACACCATAAAAAATTGACAGTAGGTACATTAAATTTTATTACATTTTCCTGCCGATTCACTTGTGATTAATGAGAGCGTCTATATTATAAAGCGCACTGATGATTAATTAATCGTTTAGCCTTAATGCCTCGAGACGTCGCTTTTAATTGAGAGATATTATTCCTTTGAGTGCCTTTTGCTCATTTAAATAAAAACTGCTCTATGGTTCTGTAGTCGTAAATGCGGTTGCCGACTGTAAGACACGTTGTGTTGCGTTGCAAATGCTATAAGGTACCGGTTATGATTTAGTAAAAGTCTGACACTAACTCTCGCCGTACCCTGGGTAAGAGAAAATCATTTAGTAATTTTTCCTCAAAATATCCCGCAGACTTACTAAATGACTTGTGCTGCTCTAGGTTGCTTCCGACAGTGATTTTGAGATTAAAAACCACCCTGCTCCTTTAACTAGGGCAATTTAATCTTTATAACCAACTAGCTACTTCCACGCGTTTTCACTCGCTGCTCGGCTCCATTGGATTATAGCGTGATTTTTATAGCCTATAATAGCACCCTGTAACATTAAAGCTATCAATAAGTGAAAGAATTTTGGGAATCCGACTAGTGGTTCCAAAGATTACCCCCTACATTCAAACTTACAAACATAGAAACATACAAACTTATAAATTTTACCTCTTTATAATATTAGTATAGATTCAAGTTAAATATTTTTTATTAAAGTGTCCACATAATCTGTTCTAAGTGGCCCTGTATGGCGTTGTATAGTCTGTGGTCTGTTTGTAAACGGAATTCATAGAGGCATCTTTGTGCGGCTAATAGAGTACACGTATGGCTAGTTAGTTTGTTTATGTGTTCTTAGGTAGCAATTCTGTGTATGCGGTTTTAGTCTGAGCAGTGCCTACATACAAACTTACAAACCTACAAACATACAAACATACAAACATACAAACATAAAAACTTACAAATTTTACCTCCTTATAATATTAGTATAGATATAGACTAGTCCGATGACCGAGTTTCAATTGGTTTCGGAGACTATTTTTTTTGCAATGTTTCGAATCCACATCAACGTGTAACCACGAAGATATTTTGACAAGGCCTAATTTAATTTTCTTCTTTCTTTAGGTATGCGCCGCTCAGCCCAAGGCCCCGCCCCCCGTACCTGCCTTCTCTGCGGCGAGACAGCTCGACTCCTCGCGCCACTGAGGACCTGCTCCATCTGCAGACACACGGCATGCTCAAAGTGTGTCATTGAAAATCTTCCACATAGGTGAGGAAGTTGTAGATTTATTTCTACAGGATATTTTTCGTTATTTGCTATTACTGAAAGCGTAGCGTTCCTCAAAGAGCGAACAGGCCATCACAGATGGGGCTCAATACAGCCGATGTTCAACTTCAAATTTGCGGGGAAAGCATAATAATGTTTATTGATAATTTTAAGTGTGGGAGAGCCATGCTTCGGCACGAATGGGTCGGCTCGACCGGAGTGATACCACGGCCTCACAGAAAACCGGCGTGAAATAACCACAGCGTTGTGTTTCGCCGTGTGAGTGAGGTTACCGGAGGCCCAATCCTTCCCCTCCCCCAATCCCTCCTAAATGCCTAAATCTCCAAATCCCTAATCCCTAAAAGGTCGGTAACGCACTCGTAACTCCTCCGTTGCGAGTGTCCATGGGCGGCGCTGATTGCTTACCATCAGGTAATCCGTCTGCTCGTTTGCAGACCTATTAAATAAAAAAAAATGTACTGCGGCTATGGCCTGGAGCAGGAGAAAGAACGGGGTGGTTTTTAGTCAGTAAAATTCTGACAGTTTCTGTCGCCAAAACAAAATAATGCTCGATACTCAAACTAACGAAGGAATCTTCGTTCAATTAGTTTAATTACTGCCAAGCATGGAGATTATAGCGACCTATCTGGCAATTCAGGGATGGCCCTATGTCCAGCAGTTCCGCGTGATTGCAATTTTGTGTCAAAGAGCCATTTTGGTGCGGATAGGCCGGCACAACTGGAGCTTTTATAACAATCATAACAATAGGCACTGCTCAGACACAATTACTATCTAACCTACACCTTACACACAATTGCTATCTAACCTAACGAACATAAGAACACATAAACAAACACAAAACTAACTAGCCATACGTGTACTCTATTAGCCGCACAAAGATGCCTCTATGAATTCCGTTTACATACAGACCACAGACTATACAACACCATACCGAGCGACTTACCACAGATTATGTTGACATTTAAATAAAAAAGATTTACCTTAAATCTATACTAATATTATAAAGAGGTAAAATTTGTAAGTTTGTATGTAGGGGGTAATCTTTAGAACCGCTGGTCGGATTGTCAAAATTATTTTACTGATATACCTATATAGCTACAATGTTTCTGAGTGCTATAGGCTATAAAACATCACGCTACGATCAAGTGTATCTGAGCAGCGGGTGAAACCGCGCGAGAATAGCTAGTAGTTAATGTAATATTTTATTAAAATACCTGAATTAAAAATATCGTATAATGTAAAACAATTTTTAATAAATTAAAATCAACGACACATCAACTTTGTTTCCAGTACAGTGATGGTCTATTGGTGAGCGAATCTAAATAGAAATATTAGTTACGTAGTGTTACTTTGACTCTGCGGGATGACTTTGACCCTAACTTCCAAACCAAAGAAAAACTAATTAACGTTTTTTTTCTGAGTTATTATTGGTAAAGAGGATTGGATCAAAGTTACCCCGAGGGACGAAGTAACCTGAACATACGGCACGGTACATTTATTTATTTATTTGGACAATCAGTAGTTGTTACATTAATACTTAACTAAATATTATTTTAAAATAATACATAAATGCACAACATTTTAAGATGTCACAGCATGCATCATAAGGTAACACTGGTTTTATAATAACCATTCAGTAATTAAAAAAAAAATTAAAATAATAAAAATAAAGAAATAGTAATAACAAAACAAGAAATACATGAAGTGTTAGACAGTTCTCTATGCTTCGGCAGGAATGCGTCGGCTCGACCGGCGTGATACCACGGCCTCACAGAAAACCGGCGTGTAACAACCACAGTGCTGTGTTACGCCGTGTGAGTGGGTTACCGCAGGCCCAATCCTTCCCCTACCCCAATCCTTAAATCTGATCTCCAAAAGGTCGGCAACGCACTCGTAACTCCTCTGTTGTTGGGCGTCCATGGGCGGAGCTGTTTGCTTACCATCAAGTAATCCATAAGCTCGTTGGTCGACGTAACCCATGAAAAAAAAAATGTATATTCTTATACTATCCCCTATTTTAAAAGAATGATAAATGATAAAATATCCAATTCCAAATAACAATTATATAAATTAGTAAATCTACAGAAAATAAGCTTTCCAATAGTCAAAAAAAATAAGTAACTTATCTATTTGTTGTCGTTAACCAATCGTTCCATGCACAAACTGCCAAACAAAAATAAATAAAAAAAACACATCTACTCTCTGCCCGTAAAGCTCAAGTCTACTCTATTCCTACCACAAAGATCCGTTCACAAAGAGACCACAGACTAAACGCCGGTACACAAAGCCACTCAGCACAGATTACATAGACACTGCATCGCTCATTCCCTAATATCATAATCCTCCCACATAATGCTCTTTGTTATGGCAAATTAATCCTTAAGTGTACACTATTAGGTTTAGATTGTGTTCTCTTTTAGTTGCTTGTAGACGTTGCTTGGCCCGAAAGTTAAGGTGCCAGCTCCTCGTATGGATGTGGGTTCGAAACCTGGCAAATAACAATCGGACTTTTTCCGAATTAGATTTATATATACTTTCTAAGGTCATTCATCATCATCATCAGCCTATAAGTGCTTACTGCTGAGCAAAGACCTCTTCTCATACGGAGAAGGTTAGAGCATTAATAACCACGTTTGCTCAATGCGGGTTGGCGATTTCAAACTTATAATTAGAAATTATAAGTCCAGGTTTCCTCACGATGTTTACCTTCACCGTATGTCACTGGTGTCTAAATAATCATAGAAAGTACTTCAAAGTACATATAACTCGGAAAAAGTAACATTGGTACTTGCCAAGTTTCGAACTCATACCCTCACCGGGCCATAACGACATCATCATCTAAAGTCAATAAGACACAGATATTTATGGGGAAGAAAAACATCGTTAGGAAACCTGGACTTATAACTAAGTTTGAATTCGCCAATCCGCCTTGAACAAGCGTGGTTATTAATGCTCAAACATTCTCCGTGTGAGAAGAGGTCTTTGCTTGTGTTGTCTTTAGCGGTGTGATGTGTATGTGGTATGTGAGACGTTGGTATGGATTAAGGTGCTTCTTCGTGTGTTTTTGGCCAACTATAGAAAGCAAAAAGGAGGTTATGATTGTATTATTTATTTTTATATTTTAAATATTTATTATTCGTATATACTACTTACTCTTCGTGCTCGCCGACAATTTGCGCCGAATTTGATTGGATTATTTGTAAAATAAACGCATCCACCACTCCGGAGAAAACCCCAGTGAATGGCAAAGTTTTTTATAATAAAAAATATAACAACATTATGATGATCAAGATATACAGCGGTCGTGGTCAAAACCAGAGCAGAAAAAAAAAACATTTAAAACAATAAAGTACCAATGCCTAAAATAACACAAACGAATCTCAATGGTAGGTACCTATAGGTAGGTACTTTATGAAAAAAAAAATCTAACGAACACAAAAGCGACGAACCTCTTTACAATTTTATTTTAAAATAAAACCGAATCCATAAAAGGTTTTCAATAAAGCTGTTCGGATGCGAATCAGATTCAATACGGCGTCGATATTAAAAAAGTGATTTCAAACATTTCCCTATCGAGTGTCTCTTCATAAAAGTGCGATTGCTTTTAAGTTGGAAACTTTTTGAAGTACGACGCAGCCTGGGGAAATGCATGCTGCATTAGTTTAAAGAAGAAAATACATATTTTTTCTTTTTAATATGCGTCGTCACACTAAGGGGTCGCAAGTGTAAGCGCAGTAATATATCGCGGCCTCGGTCTAGATAGAGCAGGATAAGGAGCTTGGCAGTTTTAAGTCAGTAAATTTGAAACTCCCCCTCCCATTCAGGGCAAAAGAAGTAATTTGATGAGTCCTCCTCTCCTCTCCAAAAACACCAGGTTTTTGTCCCATTTCGTGTAATGTTTTTACAAACATATATTTTCACAGATACCATTTGTGAGTCATACATACTTATAGGTTAGAAGTAAAGCTTATAAGTATGTATGGCTGAGTAAAAGCCCCTTCTCACACGGAGAAGGTTTGAGGATTAATCACCACGCTTGCTCAAGGTGGGGCTCAAATTATAAGTCCAGGTTTCGTCACGATGTTTTCCTTTACGCGCTCTCGCGCTTAATATGTTGCGTGCCTTAGATAATAATATTTTTACGTACCTATGGATAACTTGTTTCTTCCGATAATCTATCGAAAGAATCAAATTACTTGGTAACTTGTAAAATTCTCTATTTACTTATCTACAAAATAATAAATGTACATACAAAGAAGCCTTCAATTAAGTTCTGATATTTATATGAACTTTATTGTACTCCGAATATTACATAGGTCAACTTACAAAATAATATAAAGCTTATAATGGCTACATGGGCGGTCTTATCACACAAGGAGATCTCTTACAGACAACTTTTGTATGCATTTTTATCACAGACAGCACAGCAAAATGGCTAGGTAACTGGCTGTTGCACAACATGTGCGCGTGTCTCTCTTCTTGTGATCTTCAAATGTTGTTCCGGGTCTGGGTGTGATGTGTATGTAAACTTGTATGTTTGTAAACGCACCCACGACACAAAAGAGTGCAATTTTTATTGACTTAAGTCGCTAAAATATATTGAGTTCCTGTAATCTATTCGTTTCAATCGTACAATATAGTCACAGTGGTCGTGGTCATGGTATGTCCTTGGTGGCTGCCTTTTCGATTTCTCTCCACTTTTTCCTGTTAGTGGTATTCCTCGCGCACTCCACAATTGAGCTGGATGTCACTGATTTTAAAATGTCCGTCCATCTAGTTGGTGACCGACCACGAGGACGCTGACCCTCTATTCTCCTCTCATTGAGCCTTCACTTCGAATGATATGGCCAAACATTTTAAGAGTTCTTGCTTGCACAATAGAAGAAAGCCTTTGTTTGATGCGAAGCTCTTTTAATATGGAAACATCGGTGCTTAGTCCTGCTTATTTGTGCTCTTTAATTGTGTTCTTTTTTCAAATATTTTATAAAAATATTTATGTCTGAACCTTAACCTCATTTTGTCTAACCTTATTGAGTTGAGTTTAGTTCCGCAACCATGCGTTGATGCGTAACAACACCAAAAAGTAAAAAAAGGTAAAACAACATTTATTTCAATTAAAGTCTTACAGGCAGTTTTGAACGACAAACAAAATTTTAAAGATATTGTAGAATAAAGCAAAGATTTAACAAAACAGATAAAAAAAAATTTAACATAAAAATTTTAACAAAACAATAAAATATTGTTGTGCGTAGTTCGCACAACAATATTTTATTGACTGCCTTACGCGGTCGACCTGCACTTCATTTATAATACGGGATACAATTTAACTTAGGAATACCCTACATTACAGATATAACGTGTCATTATCGGTCAGTCTTCTTAGTGAAGATATTTGCTCGTTCTAAAGTGTAGATTCCGATGGAGAAGAACGAGCAACAAACACCAAATCGCTTAACTCATCAG
This sequence comes from Spodoptera exigua, assembly GCA_902829305.4. Classification (NCBI taxonomy): domain Eukaryota; kingdom Metazoa; phylum Arthropoda; class Insecta; order Lepidoptera; family Noctuidae; genus Spodoptera; species Spodoptera exigua. Next base: position 1,647,672 of record LR824623.2, read on the forward strand.
AGCGTAGAAATTGCTGAATTTCAACAAAAGCATTCCTGAAATAACATCGTTTGTGAACACAAAAACGTTGAAGAGAAGCACGCGTTAATTTATTCGTGGAAAATATATTATAAAATGCAATTTATTTTAAATTTAATATTTTTATAATACATTTTTATATTACAATATGATATATTTTTAAAATAGTGTACATACAGTATGGAATACATTAGCGTTGTAGCTGGTTGTTATTGGTGTTTTTTGTGACAGCACGGCATACGGGCATTCGGATTCCCTGATGGTAAGCAATTAGGGACGCCCGTCGACTCGCACATCAACATAGAGGAGTAACGAGTACATAGCCGCCAATTTGGGGATTAGGGTTTTGGAGATGAGGGATTGGGGAGGGTAAGGATTGGGTTTCCGGTAACCTCACTCATACGGCGAAACACAATGCTGTGGTTTCACGCCGGATTTAATTTTTTTACAGCATAGATCGGTAAACGAGCAGAGGGATTACCTGATGGTAAGCAGTCGGCGCCGCCCATGGATACTTGGAATACAAAGTTGAGTTAAAAGTGCGTTATCGACTTTTTATGCATCGTAAAGTATTTGAGGATTGGGGATTTGGGATGTGGTAAGAAATTTTGTCTCCGGTAACCTCAATTTTACGGAGAAATGCAACGTTAACATTTTTTTTAATAATTATCATGTACCAGGCCTTAGCTTAAGCAGGTAGTGTTTAGTAGAACCCCGTTCCTTCTCCATCTGTTTTCCAGTTGCTAGGCAGGTCAAAGAAACAAAATTGATACCTAATAGTAAAGATTATGTACACATCTCTCTTAGACTTCAGAGAAGAAAATTCCTATTGTTTCGAACGGAACCAGCGAAACAAAAAATGTTCAACAATTTTAATTACGTTTCACACTTGACTGTTTTCAAATTGTTCATTGAAAAGCGAAGTGCATTGTTATACCACCTTTAACATAAGATGCTGACTTTTTACTGAAATAAAAGAAAATTTTCATCATACCCCATCTATGCAACTTTCCACCTCATTCCACATCGTTTAAGTTCAAATTCCTTTGCAACAACCACTATGCTATTAACAAAGTTAAACGAAATTCCAATCTATACTTTATGGCACGGAACATAAAGTTGAAAATTCTCTAACACTTAAGTTCGCCTTAAAACAAAAAAAACTTCATCTTCAAACCGCGATCATAATCCCTTTTAAAGAAAACGAAGTGAACAGATGACTTAACAGTAACTTCAAAGTTGAGTGACCGCAATGAATTCTCAACTTTAAGTTGTTTAACTAAAGTTGAAAGTAACTTTGCATTGAACAATGGATATTGTGACTATTCTGAGAAAGTATCTGAAACTTAAGAAATGATGATAAAGCGTAGTGTTGCTTGTATAACATATTTGTGAAATGGGGTAAGGTGTAAAGATATATTTTGTTCATAAAATGTAGGAAGAATCAATAAAGAAAAAGATATTTAGTTTGCCTTAAAATATTATCGATAGTTGGAAAGATTTCTGAGGTAACCGCTCCCTTTACTTCATTGAAAAATTAATTCCATTTGCGAAAATTTTTATGAGGAAACCTGGACCTTTAATTTCTAATTATAGGTATATATTATATTATAGTTAGGATTGCCAATCCGCCTTGAGCAAGCTTGGTAATGGTAAAACCTTCTCCGTGTGAGAACAGGCCTTTGCTCAGGTCACTTAAATGCTGATGATGTCATGTTATGTCATGTACGATGATAACAACAAAGTTGCAAGAGTGACACAAAATTGAGAAAGAATAATTTAACAAATGTTTACAAAACTGTAAGAGTTTTGTACTTCAAGAATTGAACTTCAAGAGCTTAGCCAAACTTCTGATGGTAGATCCATGCTTTAGCACGAATGACCTGGCTTGACTGAGTTTATATTACGGCATCCCCATCTTCAAATTTCTAACCCCCCAAGGGCTCTGCCAAACGCACTTGAATCTCCTGAACAGTTCGTCACAGGACAAATCCCTATAGTGGGGCAAAATTTGTAAAAAGAAAAATAGGTAGCACAAAGAGACATACTCATTCTTTCACTTTGCCCTCAGATCTCCAATATACTCCAGAGAAGCCTACATGTGCAACTTATGCGCGGAGACCAGGGAGATGTGGAAGAAGTCAGGCGCCTGGTTCTTCAAGTCAGTCCCCAAATACATACTGCCTGATAGAAGGACTACAGGACGGTATCTGGACTCAGAGCTCGCGAGGTCTTTACAGGTATGTCAAATAAGTTTCATATGTTTTTTTAATGTTTTTCTTTTTTCATTGAAAAACTATGTCACAAGCGACAACAGTGTCCGCTAAGTTGTTGGTAGAACGATTACAAAACTTTATTTTTCAAATACTTAGCGATATTAATATGGCATTTTTAGTAACTATTCAATTCAATCAAGAAATACTATTTAAACTCAAGGGAGTAATTATAGAGAATAATATTTAAATATTGTTATTTAACTTTCAAATTGGCAAATGTCAAACACAATACAACAAAAGAAATACCTCGATAATCACAATTACAATAACATCAAAACAATACAATTTCTTTATAAATGTAAATTAAACATCTTTTCAAAAACAACTTTTTGTCAGGCGAAAAAAATGACTACTGTGCGAACTTCGGGTTCGCTTCCCGCAGAACACAACTCTTCGTGTGATCAAATTGTTGTTCGGGGTTTAGGTGTGATTTGCATGTGAATTTCTATGTATCTTCCTATACTCACTCATGACAAATCATTGTGTAAGACAGCACTTATGTAATCACATAAACACTAATAAACAGCCTATAAGTGCCCACTGCTGAGCAAAGGTTTTTACACACACGGAGAAAGTTTAAGCATTATTCACCACGCATGCTCAAGGCGGAACGAAACCAGAAATTACTAGCTGACCTGGCGAACTCCGTATCGCCTCAAATATGACTATTTTTTTGGCCTCTTAAGCCTTCGTTGAACTCAAGACCAAAATTAGCCAAATCGGTAAAGGCATTGTTGAGTTATAACATTACAAAAATTTTTAAATTAAATTTTGAGACAACAGAAGATAACCTAATGAATTCTCATACTACAAATTATCAAAAGGTTTCTTCTCGCCGCATATTATATAATAAACACAAACAAGGAAATATTACACTCCTTAGTCAAAATATTCAGGGCATTTCATCCAAATTACTAGAATTGGAATTATTTTTAGAAAAATTTAAATTTGACATAATTTGTATAACAGAGCATTGGATGAAGAAGTATCAAGTAGAATTTATGAGTTTTAAAAACTATTGTGTTGGTAGTTTCTTTAGCCGTCAAGCAATGATTCATGGTGGTAGTTTAATTTTATTAAAAAACTCAATTAAGTATAAAGAAAGACAAGATATAACTTCACTTTCCATTGAACATACAATAGAATTGTCCTGTGTAGAGCTGGATGGGCATGTTGTGATATGCGTCTATAGACCTCCAAACTTACAAAACTTAAACGTTTTTAACTCTGTTATGGAACAAGTGTTGCAGAAAACGTGTTCGAACAGTAAATTTACAATAGTATGTGGCGATTTTAATATTGATCTCTTGGAAAACAATTCTAATTGTATTAATTTAGTAAGTCTTTTTAAATCTTTTGATTTGTCTAATGTATTCCTTGAGCCCACCCGAGTAACATCCACCTCGGCTACATGTATAGATAATATATTTTGTAACTGTGATTATTTGCACAAAAATATTGTTAATAGCTTACCATCAGATCACAGTGGGTTAACAATAAACTTAAACAACATCACAACGGTGCCAAAAAAGGAAATATTGTTTAGACATATCACGGATAAAAAAGTTGAGTCATTAAATAATAATTTAAAGCAAATATTATGCAGCCCATCACATGATTATGAAGGTCCAAGTGAGATTTATGCCAACTTACTGGCCATTATTAAAACCCAATTTGATAAATTATTCCCCTTAAAACGTAAAATCATTGAATGTAAATTTGTATTCTGTGACTGGGCTACCCCCGGTATTCGTAGAAGTAGGGGAAAGTTATTTGAACTATATGGTATGAAACCATTTAATACAAGCGAAGCCTTTAGCAAGCATGTGTCCAAATATGCAAAAATATTTAAAATGGTCTGTGAGCAAGCAAAATCTCTTTACATTAGCCGTAAGATTAAGAACGCTGAAAATAAAACAAAGGCTACATGGAAAATAATTAACAATGAGACAGGCAGACATAAATTGCATAACACGGAAATTAATTTAAATACCGGAAATGGACATGTTAGTGTAAATCGGGAAGTTGCACAAGAATTTGAAATTTTTTTCAAGAATATCCCCATTGAAACTACAAAGGACTTAGAATCATCTCCGGCACTTTCAATTAGTCTTCTCAAAAGAAATATTAAAGAATGCCGTTCTGATTTCCAATTTCAGTACACAAACCCCCAATCAGTAATAAAGGCGTTTAAAGACATTAAAGTTAAGTCTACAGAGGATCTCTGGGGAATGTCTGTTGCAGTGTGTAGGGCTTTTATAGAAGCTATAGCGCCTCATTTAGCTTTAATTTATAATAGAAGTGTAGATCAGGGAGTTTTTCCAAATTTGATGAAACATAGCAAAGTAGTTCCACTGTTTAAATCTGGCGATGATACCGATCCTAATAATTATAGGCCGGTATCTATTTTACCGGTGCTTAGTAAGGTGTTTGAAAAGCTGATGCTTTCTCAGATGCTGCGTCACTTTAACATGAATTCCATCTTTCATGATCAACAATATGGGTTCACCAAAGGTCGATGCACAACTGACGCCGGTGTAACTTTAATTAAGCGTGTTTTTGCCTCGTGGGAGGAGTCGCACGACGCTATTGGAATTTTTTGTGACCTGTCCAAGGCTTTTGATTGCGTCGAACACGAGACACTGTTGCTAAAGTTGGAACACTATGGTATTCGAGGGGCTTCACTCAATTTATTAAAATCATACCTCCAGGATAGGCAGCTTAAAGTACAGGTAAACAAAGTGAATTCTCAGGGTGCTAGCATATCTATGGGCGTACCACAGGGCTCGATATTAGGTCCTTTCCTATTTTTGGTCTACATAAATGACTTACCTCATTTATTTCAGCGAGAACCGGGAATGGTATTATTTGCTGATGACACATCGTTGATTTTTAAAATAAATAGACGGACAAATAATTATGACGAAGTAAATAATGCTATTGCGAAGGTTCATAACTGGTTTACAGTTAATAATTTAGTTCTAAACGACAAAAAGACAAAGTGTATACGATTCAGTTTACCAAATGTAAAAAGTAACGAATGTGACATATTATTAAACGGCAAGAAATTGGAATTTGTAAAACAGACTACTTTTCTGGGTATAACCATAGATGAAAAACTACAATGGGGGCCCCATATCACATCTCTGGCAGGACGGTTGAGTTCTGCAGCATTTGCTGTCTGGAAGATCCGACAGCTAACAGATGTGGACACTGCAAGACTGGTGTACTTCAGCTACTTTCATAGCATTATGTCGTATGGCATCTTGTTGTGGGGACAGGCTGCTGACATTGAGTCTATATTTGTCTTGCAAAAGCGTGCAATCAGAGCAATTTACAACCTAAGGCTTCGCGAATCTCTTAGAGATAAATTTAAAGAGATCAATATTATGACTGTGCCCGGTCAGTTTATTTATGAAAATATAATGTATGTTAGGAAACACTTAATATTATTTGATAAGGTATCAGACAGACATAATTACCAAACTAGACATAGAGATAGATTGTGTCAGCCATTATTTAGATTGGCAAAGGTACACAAGTCGTTCATGGGATTCAGCGTTAAGTGTTATAACAAAATCCCAGGCGAAATACAACAATTAAATGAAAGAAATTTTAAATTATGTATAAAGAAAACTTTGTGTAAAAAAGCATATTACAAACTGAGTGATTATATTGAGGATAAGGATGCTTGGAGACGGGCTGGTCCTGCTCCACAGGATAATATACCTACACGAATATAAATAATGTTCCAGTGGATCTTTGCTTGAACGGAAGTTCTTAGATTTTGTAAATTTGTAACCATGCTATTTTTATTGTTAAACTTGATAAATTTGTAAATGTGAGTGCCCTGTAACCTATTAAAATTAGTTAGACTAGCAGAATGTCGGTCCATATGTCAGCTTGGAGTTGTCATGCTCACTCAAAGGTCACATTGGCGGTGGCACGGTCACTGGATCGCTCGATTCCCTATATTATGGTTGAGTTGGGCGATGCTGGTGTACGTGTCATGCTCGTGAACGGGCGCCGTCAATTGGGACTGGTCAGCTCCGGACTGTCTATTGTCCTTAAGGTTATTTTCTTTTTATGTTTCTCTGTATACACGCGTTACACTGTTCTCACATATTCAAACTAACTAAATAATGTATCAAAGAATGTTTATGTGACACTGATTTTAAAAGAGTAACCATGGAGTTTCTTGCTCGTTCTTCTCCATCGGAATCTACACTTTGGAACGAGCGAATAGCTTCACTAAGAGGACTGACCGACAGACTGACACTTTGTATCTTTAAAGTTGTGTTGACGTTCAAAAGTGCCTGTATGGGTCTAATTGAAATAAATAATTTTGACTTTTGACTTTTTGACTTTTTTACAATGAAAAGTGGTGTTGATTTTTATACAAATATATAGATAAGTCTAGGTGTCAAGCCTCATGATGTTTTTCTTAAACGTACGTCATTATTTTTAGTGTTATTAAACAAATATAATATTAGTATTAAAGTCCATTATAATTCCCTTTGCACTATGAAATAATCCCCTTCAGTGGTGTTATTACGTAATGCAATCATTGCCCGCTTGTACTAAGCTCTGAAACCAATTCATTGGTAAAGTTACACTGAGCGCCAGCCTTGATAGGATTTAATTCTAACCAATCGAGTAATGGAATGAAACGATTCTATTTTCAAATTAGCTGTATAGGTAGATACCTTTTTGAATCATCAGACATTTTATATTTATTTAATTTTATTATAAAGATACTCCAATGACGTATTCACTATAACATATAGTGCATAGATTATCATGGTGAATTTGTCACTTAAAGAAGAAGTACAAAGCTTAAACATAAATAAAATGTGCAACTATGAGATCTGTTTCAAATACCAATTAAGAACTATTTAAAAATCTCTTAGAAGGACGTTACCAAATAAATTAGAAACAATTTACGATTTCTTTCCGAGTAAACAATGGGTAATTAGATACATTAAAGAAAAATACATTAATATTATGAAAACGACTGCAATAAACGTTATCAAAGCGGTGGCTGGGAGTTGCCCATTTGGCACGTTGGGCTGCCGCGCAACGTGTCGCGGGTTCGACGCCTGCACGGAACAACTCTTTGTGTGATCCACAAATTGTTGTTCCGGGTCTGGGTGTGATGTGAATGTGCAATTGTATGTTTGTAAACGCACCCACGATACAGGAGACAATCCTTTTGTGGGGCAACGTTTTGTACATGATAAAAAAATGTCCCACCATATCGACAATCGGTAAGCAATCAGAACCGTCCATAGATCTTGAAGAGGAGTTTTAAATGTCTTTTGGATTGTTGTGTTTGAGGGTTTTGATTTTAGGGATGCGCAGAATGATTAAACGCATTTAATAGTGCATATATGTATATGTTATATCTACTGGATACCACACTGCTGCAAAGATCAAAGGCATACGAATATGCTAATTACAAGTCCAGTCACAAAAGCGAACTGCAGCTTCAGAGAACATTAATTTACATACATAATTATAATAAATTGCCACGCTCTACAAATAGAACGCGCGGACCTTGAAGGCTTTATGACCAGGGACGGTAGATTTTCATATACTCTGTGTACATTCACCAAGAAGCAAAATGTTTGGATGCGATTTTCTGGAAAATACGTAAACCTACTTGATGAACCTACTTTCTAAGTTTCTGAAGACACCATTGACAAACTGTGTGATAACCAATAAGATTCTGACGCAGCGAGAGAATGCATTTTATGATTTTCCCCCTGGTCTGAGGTCGCGGTGCCTTATTACGCTTGCCCCGCAACATCCTGAGCTCCCCTATTTTAAGCATATATTAAAATGAATGTGAATCTCAACTGGATGCGAAAGTTTTTTTTATATTGCATTTATGTACTATCTGGCCTGGTGGTAAAGTAAGCGACAATGCAGTGATTAAGCACGATTGTCCATAAGTGACACGCTTGCAATCAGTTAAACATACAAAACATCAGTTTTATGTAACACAAACAAAAAATATTCGTGACGGTATAAAAAGCACAAGATGAAATATTCTTATCACTTCTTTTCTTTACTGAGTGGCGGTACCGCCGTCCGTGACGTGAGTCTCTGCAGGGTGCCACCTGAAAATCAGCGTTGAGCATATTCGCTCAAATATATGCTGAGCTGGAGGCCCTTTTGTAATGGGCACATGAATATTATTATTTTAACGTTTTATTTTCGTTCTTTTTTTGTTTTTTTGATACTTTATACCCGTTTTGTTGTTTTTATTTTTTGTGTTATAGGTCGGCAAACGAGCAGACGGATTACCTGATGGTAAGCAAACAGCGCCGCCCATGGACACACGCAACGGAGGAGTTACGAGTGTGTTGCCGACCTTTTAGGGATTAGGGATTTGGAGATTTAGGAACTGGGAAGGGATTGGGGAAGGGGAAGGATTGGGCCTCCGGTAACCTTACTCACACGGCGAAACACAACACTGTGGTTGTTTCACGCCGGTTTTCTGTGAGACCGTGGTATCACTCCGGTCGAGCCGACCCATTCGTTCCGAAGCATGGCTCTCCCACACTTAGATTAGTAGTTAATATTTAGTAATATTCTTAGTTAATACTCTTGTTTTGTTTATTATATTATTATTGTATTTATAAATATCTGTGTTTCTTATTATTTATTTTTTATATACTTGTATTTGTGTACCTATTTGTCGAATAAATGTGTTTTCTTTCTTTCTTTCCTTTTTTCTTCAAATAAATTTCTTGGTCTTAATTCTACATACATTATAACTAGACAGTTGTTCTTGCAAAGTCGCAAAGTCTTAATTGCCTGCTTGTAGCCGCACTACTTGGAAACTAGGACGTAGTATATACCTAGGTATTGTATTACACTTATGTATTACTTGCAGCTGCAATAAGAAGCTAAGCGTAGGTTGATACTAAACTACATAACATAGATACCTACTTTATATTTTCCGCAGTTTTGTGCGCATACCATTATTCCATAGTTAACTTAATCAAGCTGCTTGGCTTGTTAATCTTCGTGGCTATGGGGAACGAACTCGATTAGTTTCAAGTTATGCCAGGGCCGTTGAATGTGGAAAATATGCGAGTTTACTGACAATTATAGCACTCAACAATGGACTGGAATTGGACGAGATTTGATAATCGGGTGTTCAGGGATTGGGGGTGGGGAATTCTTGCTCCTGTGGAATTGCGCCTTGAGCAGATAACCTCATTTCTGCTTCGAAACACACGGAGGAGTTGTTTTTTATGAATCAACTTGTATCAGTCGAACTGCTCCATTTGTGTCCATGCATGGCTCTCATTTACTTGGTTGTGTGTGGTCATGACGGACTTATCCCTTGAGAAAAAATTACTGTAGCAATAAATTTTCTTTCCGACAGGAAGCAGGGAACAGCAGCAATGAAGGTAAAACAGACTCGGAGCCAGGGTCTCCGATGAGCGTCCACGCGCCCTCCTTCTCCAGACAAGCGAGCAACACTGACAGCAGAAAGTCCATCACATCTCCACATGTGAGTACTTTTAAGTAAAACACCACACTCTCAAATATATAATTTAAATAAAAACGGATTTTTATAAGAAACTTCCCACCAAAAACTTTATTAATCTGTCACAGTTGACAGATGACAGCTTCAACACGGTAGCTAGTGTTGCCAAGAACAAAGATTAAATTAGTGACGTTCATTTAGTTGACTTTCGTCGTCTAACAGTACCAATTTTGCTGAGAACTAGCTGCACGTATGTGATGTCAAAAACAGACCTGGGTGTCTGTCCTGTGAAAAGTGGGTAGGACAAATTTTGGTGTTATTTTTTGTAAATCTACAGGCCTCTTTATATCGTAATACTACGACACTAAAATATAAAGAATCTGGTTAATAAACCGTTGTCTTGATATTTTCCCCAATATGTTGGTTTATGAATTCATTTTGACGTTTATTTTATTCTAACTCGTTTCTTTTTGTTTTTTTTTCCTTTTTGAGTGTTTGGATGCGTTATGCCCACATAAATAATTTGTTTTTTTTTGTTCTTTGGTAATAACTGTTTAATGTTAAAAATGTAAAAAAATCTTTGGGGCATTTAATGAATATTGCCCCAGGAGAAAACATTATAGTCTGAAATAATACATAACACATACGCTGCGTTATTATTTCCAGATAACGCGGGTGAAATAGAGGTAGAAACTTGTGTTAATATTAATTAAAATAAATACGCAAAGGTGTTTATTTGGTTTCTTCATAATCACTACATAGTATTTATCATGAAACAATATCGCTTTCTCTGTCCCTATATATCTCTATATAATACTAGCACACCGCCCCTGCTTCGCACGGGTCAGGCCAACTATCTCGCTATCAAAGGGTCACTTTTCCTAATCTTCCCCTCTACTTTTCAAACATTTTCTTAGATAAGAACCCTCTCCAGACAATAACGAACGCAACAAAAAAAGAATTAGCAAAATTGGTCCAGGCGTTGTTGAGTTATGCGCTTACAAACACATTTTGTGATCCATTTTTATATATAAGATTTATTCTTTAAAACTATACTAAGGATTTTGTTGTCTTATTTATTTACGAAAGTGACCAAAGGAAAACTGTTTATTAAGAAGGTATTCTTATACATAATAACATCCATTAAAAAGTGGAGACATTAAGTATAGCATACATATATACATTTTATACACAGAATAGCACCCATGCAAAGCCGGGGCGGGTCGATAGAATTTACATAATATCCATACATATTATATACACAAATGTTCTGCCAGCTCTGGCTACTTTTAGTTACCAGTATAACCAAAGCCAAGCAATTCCAACCAGAAACATAAACAGAAATCACAAAATTAACAACAAAATATGAGAACAGTACAATATAATATTCCTTATAACTTGCTTGTCTCGAATAACGGAATATAATTTAATCAAGAAATATCAATACAGTATAATAAATCATACTGTGTTTACTTAGTAACTCTATAGCCTGAGGGCTGAGCCCTCTTCCTGGAGGTCGTAAGGTGAGCCACGTTTATTCCTACTCTGTATTACAAGAATTACAAGTAGAACAATTACAGAATAATTTTAATATTATTATTATTTGGTAATATTTTCCTCTATTCTCCAAGTACCGAGTTCAAAAGTAGGAAATAAACCTTTTTACATATTTATGAGTTTTTTGGATGAAGGGAAATCTTTATAGTTTACTAGCTACTCTCGCGCGGTTTCGGCCGCTTTTCAGCTTCATTTGATCGTAGCTTGATGTTTTATAGACTATAGCAATCAGGAACATTGTAGCTATGTATCAGTGAAAGAATTTGAGAAGTCCGACCAGCGGTTCCAAAGGTTACCCCATACATACAAACTTACAAATTTTACCTCTTTATGATATTAGTATGTACAGATGACTTTTTCCGCATTGGGTTGAGCGGGGGAAAGGGACAGAGTCTTACTGACTCAAAACCTCCTTGTTCCTTCTCCTGCTTCGAGTCGGAGCTGCGTTGCATTATTGCGCTGTTTCCTGCTATCAATAGCACACACAATCACACGCAATATTTTCCTATTTTACGCTTTTCGTCGCCACTGTCAATTATTATATTTGAGATTAATGAAATGAATGAAATGTTAGTCGTGCTCGGACGCATATTTTTCTCCTACCCTCTACTTTTGTTGTATTGTATTATCATACATATCATTATAAATACTTTTTGTTTTTTTTTTAAATGCAAACGTCCAACAGCACGGTTATAATTCAACTGCCAGATACAAACTTTTACTATTCTACCGCCTTATACTATTTGTATAAATTATCTATTTATTTACTAATACCTACATTACACATCCCTAATGGGGTTTTTTTGTGAGGGGAAAATTATCAAATGACTTCTCTCGCCCAGGGCCGGGCAGGAGGGAGTGTCAGACTCTTACTGACTAAAAACCCCCCTGTTCCTTCTCCTGCTGTGCCGAGGTCGCGGTACCTCATTGCGCTTACCCCGCAACCCCGGCTGAACATCAGCCCTTTAGGGCCCCGTCTGTGGGTCCCTAATAGGGTAGGACGACAAACATGACCTTATGTCAGGTATTCGGCACCGCCTATGGAGAATTGCAATACCAGAGAATAGGACCGGAGAGACAGCTGGACTTCGCAGAAAACTGGTATAAAACAACACTTACGTTTTGTTTCGCCGTGTGAATGAAGTTACATTTACTAGATGCCCAGTCCTCGCACCATTTGTAAAATCTCTATAAAACAATGAAACAATGAATTGATTTTGCAAATAGGCCATAAAACGCCACTTTTACATATCAATTTATATGTGAAAAACTAGATGAAGCCGGCATTTCCTATCTGACTACTCTGAGAAGAAATGCCGAAACAAACTCAGAGGTCAGTCTCTTTTTTTTTTCAAGTCACGACAATGTAAAAATAATATAATGTGAGAGAACCGTGCAAGTTCATTCTGTTGTGGTCTTTTGAGAAAATAACCACACCAGTTTTATTTCCCAAGGTCGACAACGCACTTGAAACTTCTCTGGTCTTGCGGGTGTCTATGGACGGTTACCGATTGCCGCCATCAGGCGATCCGTCGCGTTTGCCAGCCTACCTATACTAATATTATAAAGAGGTAAAATTTGTAAGTTTGTATGTAGGGGATTTGGAACCGCTGGTCGGATTGCCAAAATTCTTTCACTGATATACATATAGCTACAATATTCTTGAGTGCTATAGGTAATTAAAGTTTTAAGTGTGGGAGAGCCAAGCTTGAGCACGAATGGGTCGACTCGTCTAGAGTGATACCACGGCCTCACAGCAAACCGTCGAAAACAACACACAATGTTCTGTTTCGCCGTGAGAGTGAGGTTACCGGAGGTCCAATCCCCCTATCCCTTCCCAGTACTTAGATATCCGCAACTCTTTTCTCCAAAAGACCGGCAACGCACTCGTAACATCTTTATTGTTGTGGGTGTCCATGGACGCTGATTGGTTACCACCTGGTAATCCGTGCTCGTATGCTCGCTTGTCCTATAAAAAAGGTAAACATCACACTACGATCAACAAAAGGAGCCGAGCAGCGGGTGAATAGCTAGTCCTTTATAAAAGAAACAAGAAACACATCGATCCCCACTGCAACAGTCCAGTAATCCATCCCGACCGATTAGTGACGTCACAGCGATCGTTAACTCTAAGCTTAACGGTTTAGTAACCCGATAGTAACCGGTAGTTAACGTAGTTTACAAACACCGCGCAGTTACTGAACTAACTAATGGATTGTCTAACAAACAGTTACTCGGATTAAGTTTATTTCTTTAATTGATTGTTTTATTCTTGAACCTTTGTTTGTTCGAATGAAAGTGATCCGTATTATTCGATATATTTTTCAAAATAAAACGCCATGACTGTCTCATTCTCAATCTCCATCGTCAACCTTGTTCTACAGTGCTACGACAAATTGGCTACGATTCTACGCTACTACGGCGTAGCATTTTCACTACATAGTATAAAACAAAGTCGCTGTCTCTGTTCCTATATCCCTAATTATGTATATTTACATCTTTAAAAGTACGCAATGAATTTTGATGCCTTTTTTTATTAGATACAGTGAATAAAGAAGACGAAGTATCAGCATTGAACCCGGGGCAAAGCTGGGGCAGGTTGCTAATTGTAGTGACTTATGTAATTTAGCCCATAAATCGTGTGGCAACATGCGTAAAATATTTAGATGGGGTAAAATGCGTTTTAATCAGTATACTGGCCTGCCATTGTACCACATAAAAAAACGTGAAGAAACTCCATATACGTAGTATTGTATCACCTACCTATCTCACGTTACACATGGGTTATCACGCTTTTGTTTAGATCTAAGAAGAATAAATAGATAATCACGAAGGTCGACATTAAAACCTACGTAAAATAATTAATTAATCGTTTAACTAAATACCTTTTTAACGCAAATACTATTTATTATAAACATTGTTTGTATTATCTATGTAGTTGAACAGAAATGAATCGCAATCAGACACGTTTTGTAATTTTTGTTTGAAAAATATATTTACATGGGTTGTCGTGAGATTTTGAGTTTATCTTTTTGGAGCACAAAGGGTTTGCTTGGGGCTATTTCTGGTTATAATATTCTGTTTTAAGGCTGACAAAGATGTTACATTCTATTCAAAACTAGATATGACATTGTTATATCTAATTTGTTGACTGCACGGTTGGCGCGGTGGCTGGGCAACTGGCTGCCGCGCAACGTGTCGCGGGTTCTATTCCCGCACGGAACAACTCTTTGTGTGATCCACAGATTGTTGTTCCGGGTCTGGGTGTGATGTGCATGTGACATTGTATGTTTGTAAACGCACCCACGACACAGGAGAAAATCCTAATGTGGGGCAACGTATTTTTTTTTTAAATGTAGGTACTTTATTCTCTTGAGGAACCCTTACTAATGTTTAAGGATTCGAATTTAACAACATATTATTAAACGGGTATTCGCGCAATAGGTCGTGGCCAGTCAGTCTGCTTGTAACCACGACCTTTGCAACCAGGTCGAGGCCTTCCCAAAGAAATCTAGCACAAAAAAATCGTTCGATTCAATCCAGTAATACTGGAGATCGTGCAAGCAAATAAACAAAAAAACAAACTTTTCAGCTTTATAATATTAATAATTGTATTGAACTAGTGCACACAGTCGATACGTCTAATACTAGACTTAGTTTTATTATGACAATAAAACACGGAGGAATCTAAAAACCATCTTGGTTTTAAGGGGAATCATTAGGGAAGTAGGGATTTCTACCTCACGTAAACCAACCCGCTGTAACCAACCATTTTTTATGTATTTTTTTATTTATTTAATAATATAATATATAATATATGTAATAGATCGGCAAACGAGCTTACGGATTACCAGATGGTAAGCAATCAGCGCCGCCCATGGACACCCTCAACAGAGGAGTAACGAGTGCGTTGCTGACCTTTTAGGGATTAGGGTTTTGGAGATTTAGGGATCAGGGGAGGGAAAGGATTGGACCTCCGGTAACTTCACTTACACGGCGAAACACAACGGTGTGGTTGTTTTACGCCGGTTTTCTGTGAGGCCCTGGTACCACACGGTCGAGCCGACCCATTCGTGCCGAAGCATGGCTCTCCCACACTTAAAGTCGTGGTGGTCAATAAAAAATAAACTATAGAAGAATTACCATTGGGTTGTACAAAACAAACAGCCAATTTAACAAGGCCCCAGCCTGAAGCAGGAGTGGGAACGGAAGGGGGCGTTTTAGTCAGTAAGAGCCGCCGTACCGACGGCAAGAGAAGCCAACTGATGATATTGTCCTCTAAATAAAAGGATGGTAGCGAATCCAGTCACAATCAGGTAAATGTAATCTATAAATATAAGCAGCTATGGATTATTCTTTTCCTAGAAACGTTCATAAATTACTATACAAGGAGGTTTTCCTCGAATTATTTGTTTTAGGTATATAATATATCTATCTGTTTATTTTATAATCCTCTTAGCCTATATGTACCTAATGTTTTAATTTGATTAAAAAGCTAGCTAACGTTTACTTTTATTATTCTAGGAAATCATTTAAACGTATAGATATAGGTACTAGTATTTATACATTAGGTACGCTACAAACAAGAATGTCGGATTCTTACATTGTATTTTAAGATCGTTTCTAAAAAAGGTGCATACGGATATTTTTATTATTCTAGATAGCTTATAACCATTTTGATTGGGACTAGATTATCTATACTTTTTTATAATATTTAAAATTATAAAGCCGGAGAATTTGTTTGTTTGTTTGAACGCGCTAATCTCTAAAACTACTGGTTCGAATTGAATAATTATGTTTGTATTTATTAGCACATTTATCGAAGAAGGCTTTAGGCTATACAACATCACGCTACGATTATTATCACGATACGAAATAATACAGAATGAGACAGGTAGGAATAAATTAAAACATTCGGCATTTTGTTTAAACACAGAGAGGGGTCAGATTTCGTCAAGCACAGATGTAGCTCAGGAGTTTGAGACTTTTTTTGCTAATATACCTGTCAAAACAACGGCTCATTTAAAATCATCGGCCAGACTATCGGCAACTTTGCTTAGAGAAAATGTCAAATCATGCGAATGCGACTTTAGTTTTCATTATACTAATCCTTTAGAGATAATAAAGGTTTTTAAAGAAATCAAGGTCAAATCAACTGAGGACCTTTGGGGACTATCCGTGAAAGTCTGCGGATCACTTATCCGAACTTTAGCGCCGTATCTGGTTTTGATTTTCAATAAAAGTATAGATGACGGTTTCTTCCCAAACCTAATGAAATACAGTAAAGTTATTCCATTATTCAAAAATGGTGACACTAAGGAACCAAACAACTATAGGCCTGTGTCTGTTCTGCCGGTTCTTAGCAAAGTGTTCGAAAAGTTAATGCTATCTCGGATGCTTCATCACTTTGATAAACATCACCAACGATACGGTTTCACTAAAGGGCGTTGTACAACGGACGCCGGTGTCACGTTGATAAAGGAAGTACTCGGTGCTTGGGAGGAAGCAAAGGAAGCTGTTGGTGTATTTTGCGACCTCTCAAAAGCGTTCGATTACGTTGATCATGAAACACTCTTGTTGAAATTAGATCATTACGGGATTAGATATACTGCACTCCGTCTACTAAAGTCATATTTAGAGGATAGGCAGCTGAGAGTTCATATAGGTGGTTATAACTCACAGGACTCTGAGATGAGAATGGGCGTTCCACAGGGTTCAATATTGGGTCCGTTTCTCTTTTTAGTGTAAGTTAATGACTTGCCATTTCTATTTAAAATTGAGCCAAGTATGGTGTTGGCTGTTTGCTTATGATACAACATTAATTTTTAAAATAGGTCGACGTTCTAAAAATTTTGACGAAGTAAACCGCTCCATTCATCAAGTTCATAATTGGTTTACAGTCAATAATTTAGCACTTAACGAGAAAAAAACAAAATGTATTAAATTTAGCTTGCCCAACGTACACAGTAATGATTGTAGCATAATTTTAAATGGACAAAAGTTAGAATTTGTCAACGAGACAGTGTTTCTAGGTATCACACTAGACAATAGACTTCAATAGGGTTCCCACATAAAGACGCTTTCGGGGAGACCAAGCTCTGCTGTTTTTGCAGTTAGACAGATAAGACAGCTCACAGACGTGAACACAGCAAGGCTTGTCTATTTTAGCTATTTTCACAGCATTATGTCGTACGGAATTTTGCTGTGGGGTCGAGCTGCGGAAGTAGAATCAATATTTATTCTACAAAAGCGGGCTATCCGAGCGATATATAACTTACCCCGTCGCGAATCTCTGAGAGAACTATTTAAAACGATAAATATCCTGACGGTGCCTTGTCAGTTTATATATGAAAATATTATGTATGTAAGGAAAAATTTACAATTATTTGAAAAAAGAAGCGATAGACATCATTTTAATACAAGAGGCAAAGATAGGCTGGCTGTGCCACGATTCCGTCTGTCCAAAGTACAGAAATGGGGTTCTGTGTAAATTGTTACAATAAAATTCCAAGTACTGTATTGAATCTTAACGAACGAAAATTTAAAACTTATATTAAACGCGAATTGTGTAGACAGGCATACTACAAACTTTCAGATTATATTGAGGATAAGAATGCCTGGCAGCGTGTTGATTCGGCTCCACTGGACAATACTCAAATATAGTCAGCAGTTAAGTAAAATCCTCAAAAATAATGCATCCTTAATTTATATACATATCCAAAACGTTTATATAGAAGCACTCATAAAGATTGTGAGTACGCATATGTGAGCACCATGTTGGAGACGACAAAGGAGTAAAATTTTATGATAGGTCCCCTCATTTGTTCTTTTTTTTAACAACTTGTCTCAGTATTGTTCTCACATAAGGGTACAATAATGTATACTATAAATGTTATATTATTGAAATTGTAAAACAATTTTTTTTAAAAAAGAGTAACGAATGGAGTTTCTTGCTCGTTCTTCTCCATTCGAATCTACAATTTGGAATGAGCACCTAGCTTCACTGACGAACAGACTGACAGACTACTTCTCTATTTTGACGTTTCAAAAGTACCTATTTATGGTTTAGTTGGAATAAATGATTTTGACATTGACTTTGACTTTGACTTTGACTTTGACTTTGACTTTGACTTTGACTTTGACTTTGACTTTGACTTTGACTTTGACTTTGACTTTGACTTTGACTTTGACTTTGACTTTGACTTTGATTTGTAGCAGTCGAGCACCAAGTGAAACCGCGCGACAGAAGCTATTATTATTATAACGGAAGGTAAATCCGGGGTAAAATAATCCATGTTAATTTATTTTTTCTTTGTTAAACGCGCCAAATTACAACAAGCCTGAAACCACATCTGTCATTGTCGTTTAAATATCGAACAAATGGCGGCTTGTCTATGATTCAATTCAACAAACAAAGGCCGTCACGTCAACGCAAAAGCCAATCATACTCGTATTTAATTACAAATAGCGGGAAATCAAACGCCACAGATAATTAAAATACGTACATTTATGTAGATAACAAAATATTAGTTACTGTAGATATGAAATATATCAAAAGGTATTTACTTAAATCTTAAAGTAAAGTGCATAATCCGCTTAGCTTTCAAATTAGAGCGAGTAAAGAAATGGAAGAAGTATTTTTATTCTGAAGACATTTACAAACATTTTTAAGTAATGAAGTTACTACAAGATAGTTTTAGCCATAGCCACTTAATAATAATATGATTATTATCTTATTACTGTGTGGGTAGGTGAACTATGCTTCAGCACGAATGAATTGGTCGAAGTGATACCACGGCGTCGCAGAAAACCGGTGTGAAACAAGCACAGCGTTGTGTTTCGCCGTGTGAGTGAGGTTATCGGAGGCCCACTCCTTCCCCTCCCCCAATCCCTAAATCTCCAAATCCCTAAAAAAAAGGTCGGCAACGCACTCGTAACTACTCTGTTGTTGTGGGTGTCCATGGGGGCGCTGATTGCTTACCATTACGTAATCCGTCTACTCGTTTTCCGACCTATAAAAAAAATGGTAAGCCATAATACAGCTTAAAAATAAATCGAAAATAGACAAACGATTTATTCACCAACTAATTAAAAAATCTGGCATTTATATTTATTTTAATATTACCCACCTACACGTTGTTATTATAGAGTCCCGTTGTGACTTGAATCTAATAAAGGTTTGCCCAAATATTTCACGTGAATTACTTATTTCTTTCCGTGATTTTACTAAGTTTTACGATAGTTTTTACTATAAAAATTGTTGAAAAGATCCACTGTACAATACCAAGAGAGGGTTTGCTAGGATACAGGTACACTTCGTAAACGGTAAAGGAGATCACAGATTAAAAACTTTCAATCGAAATATCGGAAACAATATTTGATCTGAAAAAAAGTTGAAAAATGTTCCTAATCCAAAAGTGTTATTAATCACTTAAAGAGTTTTAAGAGTCTGTCCTGTTTTGTTTTCTGTTGTATTAAATTAACTATATTAGTTACTATAACATCGTAATTAAACACAACTAAAAAATAATTCAGTTACAATATTAATGCACGCTGATGTAGGATAATTATTGCAATACTTATTAAAGACTTTTATGTCTTAAGTACTATACCATAACGTAACACCAACATTGTAAACCTCACAGAAAACCGGCGTGAAACAACCACAGCGTTGTGATTCGCCGTGTAAGTGAGGTTACCGGAGGCACAATCCCTCCCCTTCTCCCGTCCGTCCATCCCCAAGTCCGAAACCTCCACAACCTTTATTTCCAAATGGTCGGCAACGCACTTGCAACTCCTACGTTGTTGCGGGTGTCCATAGTCGGCTGATTGCTTACCATTAGGTAATCCGTCTGCTAGTTTGCCGTCTTATCACGGACAATTTTTTTTTTTCTAATAATAAAACTTTGACCCACACTTGAATTTTCTCCTGTGCCGTGTGTGCGTTTACAAACTTTTTAAAAAAATGTTTATCGTAGTTTGCAATAAACGCTTTGACCTTGACTTTGGCTTTAGGATTATCAGAGAGCACTATCTCTGTCAAATGTAGTCATCGAAACTCTTACGACCCACTTCCGCAAACGGCTTCGCCCGAGTGGTATGTTGGTAAAAAGTAGCATATGTCCTATTCCAGAGTGTATCCCATGGCCATTGCCAACTTTCATCCAGATTCGTCCATCCATTTTGGCGTTATTGAGTAACAAACATCCAAACATCAGGACTTTCGCTTTTATAATAAATTATTATTGTAAAAAAGAAAGATTTATTTACATTCGATTATGAAGTTCTAGAAGCAAATTTTATAGAAACATCAACATTTTACTGTTTTAAATCGCCGACGAAAAGAACACGTTTTTTATATCTTAATGGGCTAAGTACAAGTCACCGCACTTAAGTTAAAAGGCGCCCAATTAGGAGCCCTTGTCCAGCAATGAAAGAATAAAATATAAGCTAAGTTCCTATCTAAGATAAATCTTCTTTTTTTTGGCTTTTGCTAATTAGTTTTTGAGATTCTACTTAAAGCATGTATATTACGTCAAAGGTATTTAATAAAACATTACGGTACATTATGTTTCTCAAAACTGCGGGGAGTATTTGTTATGAACTATCACTTTCCACGTATCATGTTATGAGTCGGTTATAAATTATTTCATTCGCTGATTATTTCAATTCAAAAAGCCTTTTGTACAATAGTGATACCTTTTTTTTTTTTTTTTTGGAGTTTATGGCCTGGATACGAGTCGACGAGTACGACGAGAAAATTCCCGCCAATTTTTTATCATTCTAAAAAGCATAGACCTAAATCGGCCATTCACGACTAAAGCCGCACACTCACAATATCTCCGATCACTTATCGAGTCTCATTAAATCGAGGTGTCAAGGAAGCAGTAAACATTGGATAGCGAAGGTCTAATTAATTCAAATTGTATCAACGCTACCCGTGTTACTTAAAATAGCGACGACGTAGGTTGGTTCAAGGGGAACCGTTATTTTGTTTACACCGAAATTTCCAGAAGGAAAATGTTAGAAAAGAGATTTTTAAAAGGATAATCTCTTATTTATTGCGAAAGTATTGCTGCTTTGAGTAATATAAACACTTAAACGTTATTAATAAAAATAAGTACTGAACCTAAATATAAATGGGCACAAATAAAAAGCTACTACATACTGAACTATAGTCAGAATTTTAATTCGATTCCTGATTTGACATCACCTACTGTCGTTTTGTGAAATAATGATACCACATATAACAGAGTAGTGATGAACACAAAAATCGATAAACAATCAGTGAATCAGTTTCAGGAAGGCATTCAAAAAATTACGGCTACCTAATGGTCTAAATGCGTATGCCATGTTGTCAAAGAAGAGGAAAAAATGAGTAAGCTAGTTATGTTAATTGACAATAAATATCACAGACACAATTCATAATAAATGTCACAGAAAGTAACAGCGATAGCGATAGCGATGACGGCGACAATTTATAAAATTTCTGTTTTATTTGTCATGTTCCTTCATGATCACATTTTTTATTAATTTCACACACAATTACAAAAGAAAAGTCTCAGATCGTTAATTAATAGTCAAAACTAAATTATCGGTTCAGAAATATTTTATTTCCTGATAAACTTAGTTTACAAGAGTAAATTTATAAACGAGAGGAATCGATTCAGAAATATTCGATTTCCACATCGAATAATTTCGCAACGACACTATTTATTATGTGTCATAACGTTGCAACACTGAAATTGTCAAATCTGGAATGGAATTAAAATTCTGAGTATAGATTCGTTTGCTGCTAACATTTCATCCTCCGATGACCCTTGTCCTTATAATTATCATGATATTTTCGGTTCTCTCATGTCCCTTCGCAATTAAACGCAAGCATAACTATAATATACTATATGCTAAACATAGAGTACATTACACAATGCAAAAATTATAGTTACCATGACTACATTTTCAAAAATCTATTGACATAAAGATCAGGACGCACATGTCTAGGTACTTTCCGCACGCCCATCGCTTGCCTATAATGGCATAGAAGTCATCAGTTCTGGCATGACTACATAATACAAACACACATTAACACGAGCAGTCAATCAATTTAATGTAACATTACTTTATAGCCAAGGCTATTCAACTAACAGACAAAGGCCGTCAAAGGCCATAGGAAATGAGCCAGCAATCAGTTCGCACAATAATTTCAGTTCCCCTACTCCCGTCAGACCCTCTAAGGGATTACCAGAGACATACTGACCTACTTACGGCTACTTACAAGGGTCACCTTGTACGTTAAGCTGAAGTAGATGGTACTAATGTAACCTCCTTGCTTTAACGTCATCGTTGTGGTAGGTTATAAGTATGTATTGATGTTTCTTCGAAAAAAAAATATCTCTTTATAACAGAGCGTTTTGATCGCTTGCACGAAAAACTAAACATAATACTTACCAAAAAAAAATTGTCGTCACACAATATTGTAAATGTTTTTTTATTTTATTTTTTTATTTATTGTATCAGTATTAATGTTATATTTTTAGACAGATATTTACTGTATCTATTCTATTTTTAAATTTTGCTCTGTAAACTTTAGACCATTAACTATATTAATTTGATTAAATTTTTGTTAAATTAAAAATATAATAATTGTGTCCCATTTTTAAATCTTGTTTATAAAATAGGCTTATTATCTGTTATTTGGACTTAAAACCCATTTTACCACTGTAGGATAAGTTCCTGAAAAGCTGAGTAAGCACATATTTCATAAATAAATACGGTCCAGACTAGATCTAACTAAACAATTACCGTTTTGGAAGCGATACACTTAGCGAGGTTAGATCTATCCCTACGCAGTGCCAAAATCACTCAGAGCATTTTTAACTGCCCACTATTTAACGTATCTTCCACGGGTATTTTCAGTAAGAAGGTGAACATTAACCTACTATTTACCAAGGGGGGCGTTTGTCAAAAATATATTTTTTTAAATAAGTTCCCTTCAATGATGTTTGAATTCCTTGACAAGCTTAAAAAGTATTTAAAAGCTTTTTTGTTACAAGCCAACGAAGTGTTAACACAATTTCTTCGACTTTTCCTATTCCACAGCATGTTAAATCGGTAGGTACTTTAATATTATCAAAAAAATAAATCTTTTCGAGAACTTTATTTTTATAGGTGCTAGCTTTTGCCGCCACTTTGTTGCGTGGAATAAGTAATGACTGCTAGCAGATTTCTGGTATAAAGACTATCCTATGTCCTTCCAAATTTCACAGAAATCGGTGCAGTAGTTTAGGCGTGAAGACAAGACAAACAGACAGACAGACGGACATACAGACAGACAGAGTTACTTTGGAATTTAAAATATTAACTTGGATTTGGATATTATGTACACCGACATTAGCTACAGAGCTGCGAAACAGTTAGTTTTTATTTTTATTTTGGAACAGAATGTAGGTTGAGGTTGGTATACCAAATCAAATTAAAAATAAAAATATTTATTACATTACGTATTATAGTCTGATGATGATATTTGCTATTACGAGTTCGAATTATAAAGTGCTTTGTCTATATCTATACTAATATTAAAAAGAGGTAAAATTTGTAAGTTTCTATGTAGGGGGTAATCTTTGGAACCGCTGGTCGGATTGCCAAAATTATTTAACTGATAGATAGCTACAATGCTCCTGAGTGCTATAGGCTATGAAACATCACGTTACGATCAAATAGAGCCGAGCAGAGGTTGAAACCGCGCGAGAGTGGCTAGTAATATGTAAAATATTATCCAACTGTACGGAAAAGCAAATACAAACAGTGAAATGATGAAAAGAGGTTCGGGCATGAATGTCTTAAGAAAAAAGGAAAATACGACAAAAGTTGTCTCCCTACCCTCAACCCCTTAAGCATTCCCCGGAGCAGACCAAGTTACAGTCGCTAGCAAATCAATCTACACCAATAAGTAAATTTTTGCCTTTGGATTTTCGTCTTTATATCTCAAAAGAAAACGTTGAAAATCGAATAAATTCGATATGTAGAAGGTTGACCTGCTGGCTGGCTCCTACTGTACGTTCCATACATCACTGATTTCATTCAATGTATTTCTAATATCTTTTGTTATTATTCATTTGACCCTGTATTACCTGGATCCTGGATTTGTGGTTCGTAGAGATGTAATATTCACAAATAGGTGTTACTCTCGGATGTTTTTTTTTATGCCGTAGGACGGCAAACTAGCACACATATTACCGACGACCGACACCTGCAATACCAGAGGAGTTTCGAGTGCGATGCTGGCGTTTTGGGGATTAGGGTTATCGAGATTTAGCGATTGGGAGATGGAAAGAAGGATTGAACCTTCGGTAACCTCACTCGCATGGCGAAATACGACGCTGTGGTTATGTGGCTATTTCACGCCGGTTTTCTTTGAGGCCATTGTGTCACTCCGGTCGAGCCGAACCCACACTCACAGAAGTATGACCCCAACCACACTTTTTGGAATTGTCCACAAGGCTAATCTGAAGTCACAGGTTAAAACTATGTTTTTATAATAACTATCGTGAGACATACTAAATTAACCAAAAATCGCGGGTTACTCACGTGTATATATTGAGAAAAGCTCTACTAGTTTCGAACCACAGAGGGGTTCTTCCTCATGACTCATGAGCAGCGTGCGCGGACGCAACGTCGCCGCGTTATTTTTAGTTAACACAGGTAAACTAGTCTACTACAAATACGAGGACCTCTTAGGACCAGGCCTGAAGCAAAAGGAATGAGGATATTTCTAGGCGGTAAGACACTTTAAATCGCTCAACCCTACAAGCAAAGTCATAATGAATTTCAGCCTTACAAAGTATAAAACAAAATATAAAAACCATTGCTGATATCTCTCATGTGTATTATCTAAGTTACACACTAAGCATGTATACATATATTAACAGTGCGCTATCACCACATAGTATAAAAGAAAACAAAACATTTAGTGTGGGAGAGCCAAGCTTCGGCAAGAATGGGTCGGCTCGACCGGAGTGATACCACGGCCTCACAGAATACTGACGTAACAACCACAGCGTTGTGTTTCGCCGTGTGAGTGAGGTTACCGGAGGCCCAATCCTTCCGCTCCCCCAATCCCTAAATCTCCAAAACCCTAATCCCTAAAAGGTCGGCAATGCACTCGTTACTCCTCCGTTGCGGGTGTCCATGGGCGGCGCTGATTACTTACCATCAGGTAATCCGTCTGCTCGTTTGCCGACATATTCCATAAAAAAGTCGCTTTCTCTGTCCCTATATCCCTATGAATGCTTATATTTTTTAAAACTACGCAACGGATTTTGATGCGGTTTTTTAATAGATAGAGTGATTGAAGAGGAAGGTTTATATGTATAATAATCTATTTAATAGTGGAGAATTTTAGTATCATAATACGGTAGTTTCCAACTAGTCAAATTCAATACTTTTATCCAATGTCAAAAAAGACACTTTTCTATGAAACGTGTATGTATATGAGTACTGAGTTATGACGTCATAGTATTTTTATGCCAAATAGCTTACTTATTTCTTAAAAATTAGCTTACATATATGTATCTAAAATTTAGTGGTTCGATCGATCGATGAATGAAAGTATAGTTATTTTTCAATATTTTATTGTATTGAATCGTCGAATTAATTTATTTTTGACCTAGGAAACTACCCAATTGCACCCTTGAGAAGCCGGGGCGAGTTGCTGGTACACAATAAACATATATACTATATATATATGTACATACATAATAATACGCCCCTGGTGACAGCGCCCTCCTGCCGGCCGGTAACGAAGTACTTGCAAGGTCTGCAACTGACGCAATCCATTTATAAAGAGTTTTGTACTGCCTAGTTATACTGTCTATGATATCTGCTTGGAGGTTTAAAAATAAAACTTTATGTTTATGGTATAAGTGGGAGAACCATATTATACCACGGTATCACAGAAAGCGCGCGTGAAGTGAAACAACCACAGTGTTGTGTTTCGCCGTGTGATTGAGATTACCGATGGCCCAATCGTTTCCCAATCGCTAAATCCCCAAAACCCTAAATCCTGAAAAGGCTAATGCTATATGTCATTAATGCCCGGTTTCCGAAAGCCCGATCAATGTTAAAATCAAATAATACAGAACGCATTAAAATATTTTATTTAATTTTCCACTTATTATAACCTAAATTGGGTGTCGAACCGCTCTATCGTATTAACTTTAATCCAAAGCTATTAGTATTCATGAAGCGGTCTAAATCTGGTACCCTCCGCTTACTACAAACAGATATTTACATAATTCTGATTAATATAATAACATCAAAGATAAATAACGAAATTAATAGAAAGTACGTATCGCTTACTGAACAATTTCCATATTCACTTGTGCAGTAAAGCACGGTTTTGTAAAAAAAAAACCAATTTTTTTAATAGTATGTAATATCGTCACGTCATCATATTATCATCAGCCCATAAGTGCTCACTGCTGAGCAAAGGCCTCTTCTCACACGGAGAAGGTTTGCTCATTAATCACGCTTGTTCGAGGTAGATTGGCGATTTCAAACTTACAGTTAGAAATTATCGCAGTCCAGAACCTCATTATGTATGACGTATGACGTTAAAATACAAAATCGCGTCTATAAGAATACTATAGAGAACTAGCGGTCGCCCCCGGGTCGATTTTACATTTATAGAAGATGTTTTTTTATTTTTTTTACTAACCTCTGGATTTCCAACTTTATAGAAACAAGTATTCCAACTTTATAGAAACGGCCGAAACGCGAACTATACCTACGCGCCCGATGTCGGGACGCGCTCGGGACGCAAACAGACGCGGCTGTACCGCAGTGACGAACGGACGGTGTGTTGTCTTTTATTTAGAAATCAGCTCGAGTACATTATTTAATATGACGAATAGGAAATATTGTGCTGTGTTTGGTTGCATGAATTCGTCAATAACGCATCCGGACATAAGTTTTTTTTAAATTACCTGGAAACTCTGAAAGGTAAAACTATAAAATAATTTTACTTACTAGTAGTCTGGACTTTCACGAATAATTCAAGACGAAAATTAGCCCAACTGGTAAAGGCATTGTTGAGTTATAACATTACAACGAAAAGAGACGTTGATTTTTGTATATAGATAGTATACTATAGTCTTTAAGTAAGTATAGTATAGCATTTAAATATTTAACTGCACAGTTGGCATGATGGCTGGGCAACTGGCTGTCACACAACATGTCATGGGTCTAATTTACGCACGAAACAACTCTTTGTGTCATCAACTAATTGTTACTTCATATGACGGCAATATTATCTAGCCTATAGCACTTAGGAACATTGTAGGTACCTATCACTGAAAGAATTTTGGCAATCCGACCAGCGGTTCCAAAGATTAGGTACCCCCTACATACAAACTTACAAATTTTACCTCTTTATAATATTAGTATAGATAAGTCGATTATTTCAGTCAATTAGATATTGTTGAATGGTAACGGAAACTTTTTGATTACCATTTCCTCAAGACTATAAAATATAAATAATAATAATTGTAGATATCTGCCAGTGATTCGTATTTAGAACTAATCCATTTTAAAATTCGAATTTTAGCTTAGAATCCATAGACAATGGTACTGGTCGTAAAAGTGAGACAGAAAGAGAGAAGTAATGAGGTTATATTGTACAATAATTGAATCTGAGCGTCCGACGTCGCGGCGCGTCTTTGCGTCATTTCCACGTCAAATTATCTGTAGGCTGGTAACAAACACTACACCACAAACACACACCTACAGGCAAACTAGAACTTGTAAAAATAAAAATGGAACTACCTATATAAATTTATTTAATAGATTGTATTCGCCACCTCTTGATTTGAATTGTCAATGGGTTGTGAAGCTTACTTGCCTACGTATTATTATTAAGTAATTCATTCATCGAAGTCATGTTATGCCTATACTCGTATCAAGTTACGATGTTTCTAGAATGTAGGGTTTATATTCACTAACACATTCGGTGCCACTGACTCGCCCAGAAAGTCCACGTAAATTTATTCCAGCGCCGTGGACTAGCTCGGCGTAAAATGTAGGCAGCATCCGATATATCATTGTGAAAATCGCAGAGGTAATAAAAGTGTTAATCGAAGATTACTCGACTAGTTTCAAGCTACGCACGGAGCCCATACATGAGATGCGTCCTCCATCGCCGTTACATTTAAAATTAAAAATTCAAAAGTTGTTAAGAAAATATATAGGTACCTACGTAGGTAAGTAGTATTTACGCACCTTATCGCATTCAACTCATAAACTACTTTACTTTATAAATGTTAACTCGTGTGTTGCATGCCTGTTAGAAGACATAAAATGCAATATTGCAATTACGTACAATATTCAGATTTAAAACAACGCACTTATACATTTTACCTAAGAAACAGTCCCTAATCCTAGTCCCAGTTTCTCTGACGCAAGCCTCTTCATCCCCACGTCATACGCCCCAGTGGGGGGCGGGACAGTCCCACGTTTTTATTGATTCCCTATTAATTGAGGTCGTCGTCAATTTGTCGGGCGACGGTAATGCGCTGGACTTGATTGATTCAGGATAAATGGGTTTATAACGATTAGTATTAATCGTTCTGCCAGTGGCAGTTTCATTTTCTGTTTATTATTTCATTTGTGATCAGCTTCTGGCTGCGGTTTCATCCGCTTGGACTTCGAAAATAGGTTGCCGATTTAATGTTGTTGATTATTTTACTAACGATTATATTTTATGCTTATTCACTGTAGCCCAGTCGAGCGAGCAAAGCTGCTACTAGAGGAATAGGAAGTCTTGGGTACGATTACTTCTTCAAATTAAGTATAATAACTAAGTGTAAGAGAGACATGTTTCGGCAAGAATGGGTCAGCTGGACCCTAGTGATAATACGGCCTCACAGCAAACCTGCGTGAAACAACCACAGTGTTATGTTTTGTCGTGTGATTTCGCTTACAAGAGGCCCAATCCTTCCCCTCGCTCCATCCCTTAACTAAATTCCAAATCCCCATATCGCCAAAAGGTCAGCAACGCACTAGCAACTCCTTCTTGGTTGCTTGTATCATGGGCGGTGCCGATTGCTTACCATCAGGTCGCCAGTTCGTTGGCCGCCATATCACTTAAAAAGATTGAATTAGATTTTTCAAAAATTGAATAAAATACCACAGATTTAACAATGGAAAAAAATTGTCTATAATATCTCATGTCTATGCTTATGGGAAGGCGTTTACTATAATAAGTCGCATAATTACCACCACGCGTGAATACGGCCAAATGTCTGCCACCTTTTTTTTGTCAGGGGCAAATCATCCAATGACTTCTCCCGCCCAGGGCCCGGGCGGGAGGGAGTGTCAGACTCTTACTGACTAAAAACCCCCCCTTTCCTTCTCCTGCTCTGGGCCGAGGTCGCGGTGCTTCATTGCGCTTACCCCGCAACCCCGGCTGAACATCAGCCCTATAGGGCCCTATAGGGGCTGTGGTAGTCTATTGGCTCTTTGAGGCGCGCGCAGAATGCAACGCGCCATACGCTCGGGTCTGGTTCTGGTCGGGCGGCGAGCTACCCTTACTCGCCGACCGCAGACCCGCGCTTACGGTGGCCGGAGATCATCTCTCGTGCCACTTACTATTTAAAAAAAAAAATTATCAGTTATTACATTGTGCTAGAAATCTCGGCTTCCTTCCTAGTTTGAAGGCGTTCTCCTTAATTATTCAAGGACAAACATCCTACAACTCTATAGTATTGTGTTTATATTTAGAAAAGCAAATAACTGACAAGTAAAGGGAACTAATCTAAATAGAAGTTAGCGACAGCGATAGACAATAACTAGTTGCCATGGCAACCGCTCAGACGCGACAAGCTGCTTTAATTCACTGTCATTTCAATATCAAAGATTGAGGACTGGAAATAAGAGAGGCTAGAGGTTCTTCTATAGTGGGATCATATAGGCATGCATGATATTCAGGCGAATTCAATCTATGAATTAGCTTAAATTAAGCAGGAAACTATTGTAAGTTGTTTTTTGTGAGAGGAAGATCATCAAATGACTTCTCCCGCCCAGGGTCGGGCAGGAGGGAGTGTCAGACCCTTACTATTTCTCCTGCTCTGGGCCGAGGTCACGGTGCTTCATTGCGCTTGCCCCGCAACCCCGGCTGAACATCAGCACTATAGGGCCCCGTCTGTGGTGGTCTATTGACTCTTTGAGGCGTTGCTTTGAGTCTAGATTTGATGAGTACTTCTATTTATATATTAATCTCGCCCAAGACATTGGAAAAGTGGCCTTGTGTTCGAGAAATAGAGTTGAATCTACAATTACACATATATTATGTCGCAAAAAGATATATGTAACAACATCATTTTTCATAAACACCCCCACATCTTCCCTTATCATTAGCATATGCAAAATAAGAGCTAAAATCGCTTAACCTAGTACAAGCCAGCCGTAAAGTAACGCAGGACATTTTATATGCAAATCAGGTTATGCAGCCAAGCGAAAATGTATCTAGGCCGCATACACTAACTTTAAGAAATTCCATTATTCATGGGATGGAAAAAAAATTGACATAGTGATATTTTCTTCGTTTAAATGTTAATAGATCGTTAATTTTAACCCAATTACACTAAGTTGCAATGAATAATGTTAGCGAATTTAAATACAAAACCAAATTTAGTAGATCTATGTGAAGTTCGCTGCAAGTATAGCTGTCTCTTTCGTTAAACGGCGTTTATGTATGTTGACGTCCTGCTCTCATAGTGGACTTCAAACTTCAGAGAGGTCCAGATTATATTGGCTTCTCCATAATTATTTTGTCAGCAGAAATGTTATTTTTATAGCTTTCCTTAAGAACAAGACTGATAAATGGACCAAAGTGTTTTACGCTTATCAAGTTTATTTATAAATGAGAAGAGTTAATAACGATTAAAATTAATGTTGATTAAAGACACATTTTTAGACCGAAATAGAATTTTGATCCCTTTTATTGTGACCTACTGATATTAGAAAATCAAATTCAGAAAGACAGAAGAAGATCAGTCGTCTCTTCCCACCATTAGACAAAGGGACATCCAATTCAACAACACTTTCACCAATAAAACACAATCGCCTTCCCCTTTGTCCTCTACGTTGAACGATAAGTAGCCACTGCATCTACTGGCTCTCCGTCGTCCACCTAGCGGGAGACCTGTGCAAATTCAACAACAATCAATCTCATATCAACATTCCCTCATTCCAGGACACCCACTACGAATGGAGCGAAACAGACATCCTATCTCATGGCTTTAGTGGACTCAGTCTCCATAGACAGGACAGCCTCACACAACGACCTCTAGCCTCCCTGAAAAGGACAGGCAGTAAAGGCAGTGCATATAGCCTTCGAAGTATGAGAAAAGAGATGCCAAAACCCGCCACCCAAATCGAAAGACCCCCCACGATACCAGACGCTGGATTTGGCACGTTAGAGATAAAATTGGCATATGAGAATGCGACCTCGTCTTTGGCTGTCACTGTGTTAAGAGCTAGGGGGCTGATTGGCATGGATATGACTGGATTGTCTGATCCATTTTGCAGATTGGAAGTTCTGCCTAGAGGTAAGTTTTTGATTGGCTATCTTATTAGAGTATTTTATAATCCTAGATGTTTCAGACCTTCAGGCGTTTTAAAATTCTTATAAAAAACCAAAATCAAACAAAATTAAATGAATTTTCTTATGAATTAATTTCAAGTTACTCTTATTTATGAGCAGCGTGCGCCTCGCGGTGATGTCGCATAGCCGACGCCGATGTCATGAATAAGAGTCCCGTTGTGACTTGAAACTAGTAGAGCTATCCTCAATTAATTCAAATTTAATATGTCTCACAATAGTGTTACTAATAACTACTATACAAAAATAACTATTCCTCTAATTCTAAAACAAAATTTGCCTCTTCTAGAGGGATCGTACTCCAACAGACTGCGAACTAAAACTGTCCACAAAACGAAGAACCCGGAGTTCAATGAGACGCTGCACTTCTTCGGCATCACCGAGTCGGACCTCGCTGTCAAATCGCTGGAGATCGTGTTGTTTGATGACGACAGGTGAGCCATCAATGTCAGTCGTATTATGATTTACATAGCGGTGGTAATGGTGGATAAACTATTCTTAAAAAAATATATAACACACACACATATACACTTCCTGAATTGTTTATTCCAATCAATGGTAAGAACAAAGAAAATAATTTTAAATATGACACCGATCTCTAATTCCTGCAAGGATATAAGTCAAGTATCAAATAACAAAAATAACAATATAGGTACCGACTAAATAAAAGAATAGGTACAACCCCGGGTAATGATGTTTAAACGCTGCCGACCGAAGATTGAGTGAACCCACTTCCAAGCGAATGCCGTCTTTTATAGCCTACCGCTCGGACCAGGGTCTAGAGAAGGAGGTTTCGCTAAGACCATAAATAAAAAAATAATGTAATATCAGGACGCGGTATTTATCTTCGAATGTCTTCTTTCCCCTTGGAAAGGGCAAAAGGGAGTTCCAGACTCATAGTGACTAAAACCCACCTTGTTCTTTCTGATCGAGGCCGGGCCGGCCGGTAGATTATTGCGCGTGCACCCGACTACGATAACGATTGAATTTCTTGCTCTTTCTTCTCCATTCGAATCTACAATTTGGAACGAGCACCTTGCTTCACTGACGAAAAGACTAACAGATAACTTTTCTATTTTGACGCTTAAAAAGTACCTACCTATTTCTGGTTGAGTTGGAATAAATTATAGTGACTTTCACTTTCAGTTTGTAGAGAAAAATGTGTAGAGACTTGGAAAGAAGCGAGGGCAAAATAAAATTATTGTTAAGCATTTTTCTAATATAAAAAGTATCCTGCACAAAACAACTCTTTGGGTAATATTCAAATTATTATTCTGGGCCTAGTTATCTGAAATTGTACGTTTGTAAACCATCACGACACCAGGTTAGAATCCTAGTGCAGGACACCATTTATTTATCCTAGAAAAATAGACTTTGAGCCTTTGAGTATTCAGTAACGTACCTCAATTTTAACTAGTGTTCACAAGAAATTAAGTTAAAGAAAAAGAGCGTAATCGTTCGGACACCTTTTCTGTAAAGGACACTCGCAGATCAAGAGTATTGTGTAATTAGGTTGTCTTTAGAACCAATATTAAAATGGACATCTAGATATAAGATTTGATCTTTATGAAATGGAACTACGAACTGCACAACATTATTTCCCCTGGTCCTTTCCACCATAATACCACCAAACAATCAGCAAAACCTACAGTTTTTTCTTCAAAACCGCTACGATGCGAAATTCTTCGGCGGATTCTGTCTCCGCCGAGGGGTATTATAACCTGGGTGTCTTCAAAGACAGAGCGAATACGTTGCTTATGGGTAAGAGTGGTCTATTGTAGACCGCATCACCGCTTACCATCAGGCGAGATAGCAAAAACCTACATAGGGCTTTTAGACATATTAATATGTACTAGAAGACGTTTATCTAGAAATATGTAGGAGATAAAGCGTGGGCGTTTAGCTCTTGTGTAGGTACCGGTGACATGTACAAGATCAAGTAATGGTTCGGGTCGCTAAACTTACCACGACGTGCTCTGAGTAATCAAGTAAGTTCTAAAAGAAAAACTAGTAACGAAATACATGTCTGTGAGTAGAATGCTTTCGGAAGATGACAGTGGTACGGATAAAATGGCTTTTTTGACACCTAAATCAGATGTATTAGATTCATTTACTTACCTGCTTTAATAAATAAAATTAAAGTTTATTAAGTACTCACGTTTGCAAGGCTATCAGTCATTTGTTTTCAGAAGAACCCCAATGATAACAAACGCAAGAAAAAATAAATTGTCACAATTGGTCTAGGCGTTCTTGAGTTATACGTCCTCCGATGAGCTCATGCACACGAAGAAAAGAAACGGTTGTACTGAAGTTGAATACTTTTTTATCAGCCCAATTTCCGTAACATTATGTCCGAGTTGTAATAGCGAAATAAAAAAAACTAATGTCTACGATTACAAATAACACATTTCTATTTAGCAGGACATTTGATATTTCGACGAACGTACTCATTGAATGTTATGCCAGCTCATCCGTGAGAAACTGGGTCAAACACTACCTAAATACACTTCATTTTCCCGCTCTGAAAACTTCGGACATGCGTAGGTAATCGGGAAACATTCTGTTTAGTAGTAGAGAACAAATTCGTTTTATTACCAACAACTTTATAAAGTTGGAGTTGGTGGACCACCGCCTCACAGAAAACTGGCGTGAAATGATTACAGCGTCGTGTTCCGTCGTGTTATGCTTGGGCCACACTAAAGGGAAATGCCATAAAATCCGATAATTGATGATATTAAACAATGAAAAATAAACCGTACCTTAAATAATTTGTTTAGTGATCAAATTACACCAACGGTTAACGGCCATTATCGCGATAATGAATGGCAATTCCCGTTAGTGTGTCCCAAGTATAAGTGAGATTTGCGGAGATCCAATCCTTAATCCCTAAAAAGTCGGCAACTCACTCGTAACCATCGGGTAGTCCGCAAGCGTATTTGCTGCCCTATTAAATTAAAAAAAATCTTATTTTGATAGCTACGTTCCAAAAAAACGCCTGGTTTTTCTAATGTGTGACGACGGATAACTGTACCTTTTATTTATTACGTTCTAAAATCTTTATGTACAGAAAAGATAAATGTTAGTTATAACTTCCGATTGCTGATGAAAAATAATCGATTACCGCATATCTACTATCACAATATTAACCCTAAACAGAGGTTTCACCATACCAATAAACTTATTATAAATTATCTAATTTGGTTCAAATACTTATTAAAACCAACTAGATAATTAGCCTAGTTATTATCAGCAACGCTAACTAAATCTTTTTTCAATAAACACGCGATTTAAGTTATTGTTTTAAGTAAAGGAAAACCATATATTTCCTCCTTTCAGATACGGGTGCGATGAAATGGGATCTGCGACAGTAGCGCTGCGGGAATGTGCAAAGTCTCCAGCTCAGTTACGCCTGGCCCTGACAGGTTCATCAGGTGCAGAGCCTACTGGGCCCAGGATATTGCTGGCCCTGTGCTATAGCACAAAAAGAAGGGCCCTGGTGGTGACCATATGTCGAGGAGCCGACCTCCCGCCGCAAGACAGCAATGGTTACTCGGATCCATTTGTTAAATTGTAAGTTTATTTAAGTTTATCTAAATTATCTAGCAGTCCACCATTGATTTACAAAAGAGATAACAACAGACCAAAAAACGGGGTCACTTACGTCTCATTTATTTATCACATATCAGTTTCTATTTTCCCGTACCGCCAAGAATGGGCCCTACTATGAGCCAAAAAGAAAATTTATTTCCATATAGGTACTTAAATATTTTCATCTAAAAATATCTGACGACATGCTCAATCGGCCATATGAAATAGGTTTATTTATTTCATCTCAAAGACCCCTTTTACCCTTTTTATAAGTAGGTACATATAAATTCGGTTTGTGCGCGGTATTTTATGTCAATAGCGTCTCAAAGTTTCAAGTAAATTGAAAACTACTCGCTCGTTTTCTGATGAAACGTGAAAGTTGTACCAATAACCTTTTTCATTAAACTTAATTAATGTGTATTCTCATTTGCCCTTATCTTTTTCAGGCATTTGGATCCTGACCCTTATCACAAAAAGCACAAAACATCGATTAAATGGCGAAACTTAAATCCAGTTTGGAATGAAGAATTCCTTTTCGAAACTCGTCCCACAGAACTTTCCCGCCAAAATTTGACATTGACAGTTTGGGACAAGGACTATGGTAAGCCCAACGACTTTTTGGGCAGTCTTGTTTTAGGAGCAAGTTCTAAAGGAAGAAGGTTGAAACACTGGATGGACTGCATAAAGTTTCCTGATCATCGTCATGAATCCTGGCACTCGTTAACAGATACCCAACATCTATAGACTATTTATTAAATATTATTTATATGTAAAAATATAATAAAAGTACGTTTCAAACTCTACATGTTGAAATGGCCATTATATTACGATGTATGGCAATAACTAATAGATACCGTATCGTTGTTCAATCATCATCGACAATAGCTAAATGTGATTATTCTGAAGATAGTATTTTTTAATATCTATGCAATGGAAGCACCAAATCAAAAAGGTTGAAATATTTTGTAAAAAGGTTTTTGTAAGTAAATAAGACACGAGTTTAGAGCTTCGAAGCAAAAGGGTGCTTGATGAACATTATAAGTAAAATTGTTTGAAAACTTATTATTTATTATTTAGAACGGTTGGGAGAGCCATGCTTCGGCACGAATGGGTCGGCTCGACCGGAGTGATACCACGGCCTCACAGAAAACCGGCGTGAAATAACCACAGCGTTGTGTTTCGCCGTGTGAGTGAGGTTACCGGAGGCCCAATCCTTCCCCTCCCCCAATCCCTCCTCAATCCCTAAATCTACAAATCCCTAATCTCTAAAAGGTCGGCAACGCACTCGTAACTCCTCCGTTGTGAGTGTCTATGGGCGACGCTGATTACTTACCAGTAGGTAATCCGTCTGCTCGTTTGTCGACCTATTACATAAAAAAACTCATAGTATACCTAAATTTGAGCTTCAAAATTTTGTTAAATGTGCAAGCAAATTGTTATTTCAGAATATGTTGTTATATATACCTATGTCTCGTAGATATCTACATTTACTACTTTTAACAAATATTTGGGACTAGATATGTTAAATAAAAAAAACACTTGAATTGACAACAGACTCTTTTCTGAGCCGGCTATAAAAAATCACTGTAGCATACATTTTGTTAAATAATAGCTAGATTTTACTGTCTATATTTCAATACAGGAAAAATACGTATGAAATTATTGCATGTTGTGTAGATAGAAACTGTTAATGAATGTATAAATAAAAAATATTGATGGTGTATTTACCTATTTAGTTAAGTTTGAATAAATCGAATATCCATATATAAAGTTAGTGTTAAAATTAAACGTTGTTAAAAGTAATTTCTGTGTATTTTTGTACTTTGCTGTTCCGGTTTGCATGTGCCAAATGTATCTTTGAAATTTAGATTAAGCTAATGACTGCCTTTATATCATAATATTCATGTACCTACCTAATTATACTGTGAAATAAAGACTTTCAAAAATGAACGTTGTTTTGTTTCTAACATTAACTGCAAAGTTTATTCCTCTTTTTGAATTACTTAAAAAAATACTTCGACTAGTAAATCAATTCTAAAAATTTTAATTTAATGTAACTGTATACAATAGACACATTTTTTTAAAACAGTACTAATTTTATGTAATCCCTGAGTCTCCAAACAAAATTTATATTAGCAAATAACAAAACGCACGACCAGAACTTACGACGACGCAGTAACGAAACGTTAAAAAAAGTTGTTTTGTGAACTTTTTTGACATGTAGGAAATCGTGAGAAAATCGTATTTTAATGGAAGTAGTGACTACAACCTGTTGATTTTAATGTTATTTTGTTAGTAATGTGTTAATTTGAGTTTGTTACAATATGGCGTTTCTATGTCCAGTCAGAATTAGAAGGGGGAAGAAGAAGAAATGTAAGTACCGAGCTTTCATTAGGAACTTTTCAAGTCAATGACCTCAGACTTTCTATATAATTATAAATATATAAAACTAGTAATTTCATCCTGTTTCACCTGACAACATGTATGACCAATACCCTTGACCGTGGGAACCTCAATATTTCAAGTATTGTTCGTGATTTGCAAATAAAAAAAACTTAATCGACCATAGATGCAAAAAGCTTTTGGGTGATTCAGAACTTCGTGTTTTTATTATAATTAAAAAAAAACACATTTTTTTTACATTATTTATCCAAATATAATGTCGGAAATTGTATTGAATTTAATTCTTAGCATGATTCAACTTTTCAAACTTTACATAAAGTTAGTTTATAACTTCAAAAACTACATAAATATAATAAAAACAGTTTGCCTAAGGATCGAACTGACCGGCATATTGATAACATTACCTATACACCTTATTTTAAAAAATGGTACTTGTTTGGTTTCTCCCACTGTTCGGCTTGGTTGGTCATAGTGTTGTATTAAAGCCCATAGCTTTCCTTAATAAATAGACTATCCAACACTTAAGCAGTTGTTTTATTTGGATCAGTAATTCAAGAGATTAATGAGTTCAAACAATAAACAAAAACTTTTTGTTTTTAATAGACATTGACATTAAATACTAACTTCTGCATTTATATTATTACAATTATGAGTAGATACTACATGCTTACATTCTGGCTACATCTCTTTTACCAGTATAAGGGTAATGATTCAGACAGCGAACTTGCTTCCAAGGCAGAAATGTCTTAAGACTGTTTCTGGCACACATGTCTCAGATAGGTGTATACCATATTTAAAAAGCTTAAGCATTTTACCGAGTGGTTGCTTTATTTGTAAAAAAGTTTAGAAACCTACCTGGCTGTTGACATGCTGAGAAAATAGCCTACTATATCACCTTAGAACTGCTCTGCTTTCAAAAAGATTGTTTGTTAAGTTTTCACATAATTATAATAAACTTCCTGAACTAAATAAGAGAAGTAGAAAAATAAATCAAATAACTTTTTGATAAAGTGCATGAATTTTGGTCACACAATCTGGGTTCTTGAATGAAAACAATTGAAAGATGCAATTCTTGAAATATAATCATAGATGTAAC
The DNA here is from genome assembly GCA_902829305.4 of Spodoptera exigua. Classification (NCBI taxonomy): domain Eukaryota; kingdom Metazoa; phylum Arthropoda; class Insecta; order Lepidoptera; family Noctuidae; genus Spodoptera; species Spodoptera exigua. The sequence goes on from LR824623.2 coordinate 1,686,770, forward strand.
ATAAATAAGAATAAATAATAACATATAGAAATATTGTATCCCTAATGTGGTAGAGCAATGCATGATTTTGTGTGTCTTATGCAAAAGTAACTTCCAAACCATCTGCTTGAATGACAAAAGACTAGATACCATCCTCACATGCACCTCACATAATAATATTATGTAGCATATACCTATTCTATAAAATTACATCGTTTTATAAATAGAAAAAAAGCAAGAAGAAAGAAAAATGCTCCAGACATGAAAGTGTGCTAAAAAAAAATTAAGTTTAAAAAAAAATAACTTACTAATACTTTCAATTGAAACATCTTACATGAACTATATTAACATTCACACAAAAATCTCATTCCAGCTAGCAGTGGGGATTCAGACAAGGATCTGTCCCGTCCCGGCTCAGGCCTCAGTCCAGGCATGGGCCGAATCACAGGCTCAGCCAGTATAGAAACCCTGGTAAGGGTGGGGATTGAGAAGGAACATGGCCTCAGTCCTGATTCAAAAATGGTGGTGCTACATGACTTTACTCCGTGTGTTGATGATGAGTTGGAGGTGAGGTTTTGGCATTTTATTTTATTGTAGATTTGGTTTTGGGTATTACAGATTTTTGTCAACAATTTTCGAAATTTTATTAGTAAGTGTTAGTTGGTAAGTTTTAAATGTGTAAAACGAGCTTTATGTATTTAATAGCTTCACATTAAAAAACGTTTAGCTAAAAATTCAAATCATTAATTTTTATTAGACTATTAAGCACACTTTTAATCGTTAAACAAAATAATAAAATATAAAAAGTGTCAGTCAGTCTGGTGTAGTTAAGTGTATTGACGGCAATACTATTGTTTACTTATTGTTGCTATTATTTAAATTTTTATAGGTGTACTTAAAGTAATTATTTTGTTATTAGTTTCATTATGATCTTTGCTCAGCATTGGCTTAAAAGTTAATGTGTAGTAGGATTTTTTATTATAACTTTCGTGAGACATTCTAAATTAATTATTGTTTTCGGCTTACTCACGTAATAACGAGTAGCAGCGCGACAGCGCGAATGCTGCTCATGAATATGGGCCTCTAGCATGGCTTGAAACTAGTCGAGTATCTCGTCAAATTATTACATGAGTAAGCCGAAAACATAATAATTTTATTAGTGTAGTAGGATTTCTTCTGTGCTGTGGGTGCGTTTACAAACATACAAATACAATCACACATACTCACATACACAAACCACCTAGACCCGAAACGACATTTTGTGAATTACACTGTGTTGTTACAGTACACAGTATACAGTAATCGATCCTGCGTCACGTTGCACAGCACCCAGTTGTCCAGCCACTAGGCCAACCGTTCAGTTATTTGCGGGGTAAGCGCAATGAGGCACCGCGACCTCGGCACAGAGCAGGAGAAGGAACGGGGGGGTTTTTAGTCAGTAAGAGTCTGACACTCCCTCCTACCGAAAACCGTTCAGTTATTTAATGATAACGACACATTATTTTTCAGGTAAAACGCGGTCAGATAGTAAACGTACTATACCGGGAGAATGACTGGGTGTACGTGATAGTAGCAGAGTCCCGGCGCGAGGGCTTCATACCGCACTCGTACTGTGCACCTTGCGAGCCACACGACCTGAAGAAGAAATTACCTAGAAGTCGCTCCCCAACTGACCTTGCGCATCGAGATGTTTCACAGTGAGTTTAAAATCACTACATAATATAAAACAAAGTCGCTTTCTCTATCCCTATCCCTATATCCAATTAATTAAAACTACGCAATTGATTTTTGATGTTTTTTTATGGATAGAGATTTTTTTATTAAATAATTCGGCAAACTAGTGACGGATTACCTAATGGTAAGCAATCGGCGCCGGTCATGGACACCCGCAACACTAAATGAGTTACGAGTTGTTGCTGGCCTTTTAGGGATAGGGATTGCGGATGTAAGGATTGGGAAGGAATACGGAGGGGGAGGGATTGGGCCTCCGGTAACCTCACTCGGTTTAACACGGTTAAACACAATGCTGTGGTTGTTTGACGTCGGTTTTCTATGAGGTCGTGGTGTCACTCCAGTCCATCCGTGCCGATGCTTGGCTCTCCCACACTTAAAGTAATTGAAGAGGAATCATATTCAAAATCATTTATAAGTTGTAGTTTATATGTATAATTATATCCATTAAATAGTGGAGAAATTTTGTATCTGCACTGCACCCGTCCGAACAGTGCCGGCGTTAGGGGGGCGTGATGGGGCGATGGCCCAGGGCGACAAATTCTGGAGAGCGCCAAGGCCTGAAGTTGGAGTCTCTTGCCTTTCTTGGTGCAAACCCTCAGACCTGTGCCCTACGCTCTGTGCATATGCATATGTTTTTAGATAGATTTTTGAGGGTTTGTGGTCAAGGAGTAACTCTAACGATATCAATACGATCAGCAAAAAACTAACACTTTAAATTGCTTCCCTGAAGTGGGCGCAAATATAGTTTTGCCAGGGGTGTCAGTGGCCCTTACGCTGGCAATGCGTCCGAAGTTAAGTCCTAGGGATTAATATAATATAAAAGTTGGTCAAGTATATTATTTTCTTCTTCCCAGATTATCAGTATCAGACGGGGTGACGAATGACGGGCACTCTGAGCTGGGCAGCGAGGGGGAAGCCTGTCCCTTCAGCAAGGATCCGTCAGGTCGATACGTGGTCCTCTATACATTTACAGCAAGAGACGAGAATGATGTGGATGTGGAACGTGGGGAGTTTGTTACCGGTGAGTTACCCCTTTTTGAGGGGGGGGGGGGATAAGAGGAAATGACAGACTCTTACTGACTAAAAACCGTCCCATATACTTTCTCTGGCATCGGTACCTCATTGCACTTAAATTTGATCTATTACGTGAGAATAATATAAAAAAGTCAATAATGGTCCCCAACACTGGTTAGAGTATTACACAAAGTTAAATTAAATTAAGCAATCAATTTGTAACATCTTTTAATTGTTTTTTCTTTTTAGAAACCGTCGCTCCCCTTTAGAATTTACTACTTGGTAACAGACTGAAACTCCCTCTAGAGTCAACCTGCTCGAGAGAAGCCAGTTGATGATTTTGTCCCCATAAAAAAATAATATCATTTGCTTGCTTCTTGCACCTACTGTTATCTCTGCATCGCCCAAAGGTTTGACTGGGAGAGAATGCCTGTGGCATTAAGTCCACCTTGTACACAGATGTATGAGCAAAAGTGTAAATAAATAAATATCATAAAAAATACCGAATGTAGCAGTGCAAATGATAAAATTATACCCGAAGTTAAGAGCGAATTTTGTAAATCAGCTTACCTAACATTTTTCCTTTTTCAATAACTTTTCAGTGCTAAACAGAGAAGACCCAGATTGGTACTGGATAGTGAGGAGTGACGGACAGGAGGGATTTATACCCTCCGGCTTTGTTTACCCAGCTGTAGTACAAGGTAAAGTTTTCTCAATAAAAGTTAAATTATTTCGACTATTTAAAACAACGAAATATTAGGTAATTACAAATTTCATTATAGATATTTAATTTTCAATTTTATCCTATTTTTACCTCTCGTCTGTCGCTATACATATAAGACCCGATGCTGTTTTCAACAAAAAAAAATACCTACGCATCGAATACGATAGTTTCCTACTAATCAAATTCAATACTTTTATCCAAATGTCAAAAACTAAGTATACATTTCTATGAAATTTGTTTGAAATACTGAGCTATGACGTCATAGTATTTTTAAGTCAAATAACTTACTTATTTCTTAAAAATTAGATAAAAAATATCTAAAATTCAGTGTATCTATCGATCGATCGATGAATGAGAGTATAGTTGTTTTTCAATACATTATTGTATTGAAACGTCGAATTAATTTATTTTTGACCTAGGAAACTACCTAATTGAGAACCTCCTCCTTTTTTGAAGTTGATTAAAAACACATTGTGTCTCGCGTCGATCTGCGCTCCACGGGTAAAGGGACTAGAATTGCTGGTTCAAGCTATAATTTTATGACGCCTTTAATATAATTTAATATTTTGTGATACATAGAAAAGTATCTATATATTATTGACATTAGTCGCGTCAACAATCTGGTCGTTTCAAAATCAAGTTAGGATATATTTCCAAATGATTCCAGCGAGTCCACAAGACACGACGCAACCAGTTCTGTCCCCGGCGACGACCAACAGCAACACGTCGGTACTGAACAACAGCAAACTGAACAGCAGCGCGCCGCCGCAGGACAACGACGGGCGGTACCACGGCACCGAACTAGTCATGCTTTACGATTATAAGGTAAGTAGTAATAAACATTTATAAATGTATCTTTCTCTTGAGAAAGTGGCCAAAGGATCCTAAGTGATGCTAAAGCCCAGAGCCCATTGGGAGGATCAGAGGGGTGGAGCTTGTGAGGAAACTATCCTCCTCTCCCTGAGCGAGAGAAGACATTTAATGATTTTCCTCTGACAAAAACGGGGAGAGGTGCAGATTTATATTGATTAAAAATCGCCCTGTTTTAACTACTACGACGATTCCGGCCGCGGTATGTCATTTCACTTGACTGCTCGGTTGGTGCAGTGGCTGGGCGATTCCCGCACGGAACAACTCTTTGTGTGATCCACAAATTGTCGTTTCGGGTCTGGGTGTCTTGTGTATGTGAAATTGTATGTTTGTAAACGCACCCACGACACAAGAGATAATCCTAGCATGGGGCAAAAAAAAACAAATTGTTTTTCAAGGACTTCAGTCTTATCAATTAGTCATTGAAGTGGAATGACTCATTGGTAAGGCCCTTGGTGTACGATTTTTACTGATTAAAAATCACTCGGTTTCAATTCCAATGTCATTGCTTAGGACCAATCCTGATCAACTATGGTAATACTTAATTGAAAAATACTATGTTACCGCAAAAAACCTGGTTGTAAGTTTGTATGTGGGGTAAACCTTGGAACTGCTGGTCGGATTGCCAAAATTCTTTCACTGATAGATATCTACAATGTTCCTGAGTGCTATAGGCTATAAAATTGCATTCAATTATTTGATTATTTTAAGTTTTTTGTATAACAATGTGTGATTGTATTGTTGGTATGTTTATTTTTAAATAAATAAAACATCACGCTACAATCAAATGGAGCCGTGAAACTGCGCGATAGTAGCCAGTATTGAATAAAGTATTGTATGTGTAGGCGCAGGCCCCGGACGACCTGTCGGTGAAGCGCGGCGAGTGGGTGTACGCCGACCTGACGCAGCAGACGGTGGAGGGCTGGCTCTGGGCACACGCGCCCAAGTCGCGCCGCTCCGGGTTCATACCCACCGCATACGCGCGCGCCCCACATACCACGTCACTCTGACTGCAGGAGGGACCACTCCTGATGTTCTAATCGACCGTGTTTCCTCATCAAAATACTTGTCAGAAGTCTTAAATTTGTAGTTTGCCAGAACTGGTGGCTTTGTTGAATGCCCAGTTCAGCAGCCAAGGTAAATCTTTCAATATAAAGTTCTTTCAAAACTATCCATTTTATGGCTAAGTCCGGGTTTGTTCCTGATGCCATACAAATATACAATAGGCGCCCTTATAAAATATTATTTTTATGTAATAGATCGGCAAACGAGCAGACGGATTACCTGATGGTAAGCAATCAGCGCCGCCCATGGACACCCGCAACGAAGAAGTTACGAGTGCGTTGCCGACATATTAGGGATTAGGGATTTGGAGATTAAGGGGTTGGGGGTGGGGAAGGATTGGGCCTCTGGTAACCTCACTCACACGGCAAAACACAACGCTGTGGTTGTTTCACGCCGGTTTTCTGTGAGGCCGTTGTATCACTCCGGTCGAGCCGACCCATTCGTGCCGAAGCATGGCTCTCCCACACAAATATTAAACATTGTAACATCAATTTTTCTATAAAACTTTACATAAATGGATGTTTCATGTACAGTGAAACTTTTCGCCGTGTGAGTGCGTGTACCGTAGGCCCAATCTCCTCCCACCCCCAATCACGATCCTTAAATTCCTAATAATCCACAAAAAGTCGACAAAAACTTGTTGTAATTCCTTCGGCGACGCCGGTTTTTAACCATGACATTTTTAACTCTGTTGTAAATTGATATATTCTTTACATACTAGCTCAGCTTTTCAGAGATTGATGAGGAAACAATAAGGTCGATTATTGTAACAATAAAAGTTAATGTGCCAACTGTTTAAAAACTATTTACATCAATTTTAAGTTTAGACAATGTTGTAATTGAATAACTTCATGACTATTTACAATTTCTCTTCAATGCGATTGTTTATAATGCAGGCAAAAGCTTAGAAAAAATATCTTTTTTTGACAAACATTTCATGGAAAAAAGAAACTATATAAACACATATGTTTATTATGTTCATTTCTTATTGTAATCCTGGTTAGTTTTGATCCAACAGTGAGAGTGTAATTGTATATTAACAAAAAATCATAATACTAAATTATAAAACTGCACGGTTGGCGCGGTGGTTGGGCTGCCGCGCAACGTGTCGCGGGTTCGATTCCCGCACGGAACAACTCTTTGTGTGATCCACAAATTGTTGTTCCGGGTCTGGGTGTGATGTGTGTTTGTAAACGCACCCACGACACAGGAGAAAATCCTATTGTGGGGCAACGTTTAAAAAAAATGTTATTGAGAAGTTGATACGATTTGGTTTAGACTGAGGAAACCAACCAACTTTGCCTGTCTTGCCAATGTGCCGAATATATACTTGCAAACAATGATATTATAAGCAAAATGATAGGTTACCTAAACAAAATTCTATTTTCAAAAACGACACACATGAACAATTCGTATGTTTAGACGTCAAAGGAGATGGCAGGATTCAATAATCGCGAGTGAAAAAGAGACAAATATATGAAAAAGGTGTAGCTAGTTAGCCATCTATCTACAACTTTTTACTTATAATATCATTGCTTGTAAAATATAAAATGTTTATTTTTGCCTGCATTATACACTAATAATTCTTAGCCTAACGCCATATTCTATGTAAATTATAGTAATAAGTCTTCCTTTAGTTATAAGTATATTCATTCCATAATTTTAATATGAAATCGCTCTATATACTCGAAAATAATGTTTTATGTAAAATATACTCCGTCCAAATTCGACTGATGTTCAAATTACGCTTTATATTTTTATATGAATATTTTTAATGTAAGTTTTGTATGTAATTTGTACTTAATTACTTATTAATAAAATGGTTTTAAACTTATTACATGTTATTGTTTTATTTCGACGCAATATGCGTATATTTGTCTTGACTTCTCATAAGTACATGGTGCCGGTTCGAAACCTGGCAAATATCAATGTGACTTTATCCCAGTCATATGTACTTTCTATGATTATTCAGACACCACTGACATACGTACTTACGGTGAAGGAAAACATCGTTTGGAATCGCCAATCCGCCTTGAGCGAGCGTAGTGAAGAAGCTCAATCCTTCTCCATGTGAGAAGAGGCCTTTGCTCAGCAGTAGGCACTTAGGTATAGGCGGATGTATTTAGGTATTATGTATGATCTGAATTAGTCTTTCTTCTGTTATTTATACTTCTTATATATTTTTTCATCCATGTAAAGTACAGTCAGCGTCAGATATTAGTATCGGGATATTCAGAGTACTCAAATATTTGAGCGGGGCGAGCGCCTGGTGCCTCGGCAGGTTGAGGCACGCAGGGCGGAACTCCGTCAGGCCTTAGTGGCGGGGTGGGAGACGCGTTTAGCAACCCACAGCGGGACACACCGCTATAGCGGCGGTAAGAGGAGTGGCTCAATAGGAGCCACGGCGCCCTCAGCTTCCGGCTGATGCAGGAGCTTACCGGACATGGGTGTTTCGGGAAGTACCTGTGCCACATAGGCCGGGAGCCGACGTCTCAGTGCCATCAGTGGTGATTGTCGCGACGATACGGCACTGTATACGTTGGCGGAGAGCCCAGCTAGGGCCGAGCAGCGCCGTGACCTGGTCGCGGCCGTAGGTGCTGCGGGAAATCTCTCGCTTCCGGCTGTTGGCTACTATGGTCGGGAGCGAGTCAGGGTGGAGTGCCGTCGCTACCTTTTGCGAAGTCGTGATTCTGAAGTGAGAGGGAGGTTGCCTTCTCTCTCTCAAAAAAAGAGTACTCAATTATATAGACCACGCAAACCACCATTTCGGAACGGTGTTTAATGCGCACGTACCTTTTATATGTGTTTTGATTGACGTTTCGGCAGGGTTACCTACACCTGCCTATGAGTCTGCTTGTGACTGACATAATGATAAGAAAAACAGCATAAAATACTCTACAACATAGTATATAACACATTACATTACATTACAAATATAATTAATCAACTTCTAGAATAATATTTCTCTTCTTTTTCTTAGCTTGCTGTTTGATCTCATCTTTCTTCGTCCATTCTTCTAACTGTTGTTCTACTTTCTTAATATCCTGTTCAGTGACTGTGATTGGAAGTTTCAGTTCCATTTGTTCACTCCGAATGAACTTGAGATTTTCTAGTTTTTCTTTCAAGTACGGTCCTTGTTGACTCTCAAGCAGGTTGCGGTAGTCAGCTAGTTTATTGTTACGGATGTCTTCACAGTGCATTTCGGTTAGTTTGCGAAGTGATTCCTTACGCGATAACTTGTGGTATGATCTAAAATTTAAATTCACAATGTTATCATTGTAGACAGATTTCTAAGAGGTAATGTCTTTCTAGTGTTGTATTAAAGTAATGTAACCTTATGTTGGATAACTGGATTTAATAACTAGTCCTTTTTTCAACAAAATAAGCTTGAAAGCCTTACATAGCATTCAGAAAAAACTAAAGTGCATAAGTTATGGAACTATAGAAAAAAAGTTATATGTTAAATATTCTGGTGGCCCGGAGGTTAAGGTGCCTGCTTCTCATGCATGAGGGTGCGGGTTCGAAACCTGGCAAGTACCAATGTGACTTTTTCCGAGTTATTGTATGTACTTTCTATGATTATTTAGACTACTATTTAGACCACTGACATATGGTGAAGGAAAACATCATGAGGAAACCTGGACTTACAATTACTACATATAAGTTTGAAATCGCCAATGCGCATTGAGCAAGGGTGGTGATTAATGCTCAAACCTTTTCCATGTCAGAAGAGGCCTTTGCACAGCAGTGGGCACTTATAGGCTGATGATGTGTGCTGTGAAACATTCTTTCCAATGGTTTTAAATTCAAATTAGGGAGCAAATTGAGTAAAATAAAACATTATAATAATACTCACTCTGGATGTGCTTTATATTCAATATTAAGTTTTTCCAGAAGCCATTCAAACTTTTTGTAGTCATACTGTCTCAAAAACTTCAACAACTTTTTCCTCTTGTCTATGCGCTCCTGTACTAATTGCTAAAAAAGAAAATCAATATTTCAATATACATAATATAATTTATGCTCTTCTACTATATTTTCATACATTTTTAGTAAATTAGGCATTGTACGGAACTTTTAAATAAAAAAAAAATATTGTTCGATTTTCAAACTGTTTACCTTCATTTTGGAATTTCTAGGGAATTTATCCATATTGTCTTGAAGATAACGAATTTGTCCTGTCATGAGCGCAACTGAAAATTAAGAAAAATTTGTTACAATACAGAATACAGATATTAAATCATTTTTAATTTTAAATGTGTGGTATCTAAAATATTACTTTCAAATTCAAATTCAAATTCTTTATTTGCATGTTAAGGTGGGTACAAGGATCTTAAGTTAAAATAACACATATAGCTTAACAGCCTTTTTCAGGCGTTGCAAAGAGGGCTATTACTAGCTTATAAAATAATATTAAATTACTTTATTTAAATCACATTTTTACTACTTTTGTTTGATTCAAAAATTCATAATGCAAACTATAATTGTGAGAATGTATAATTGTGTTTCATCTACAGGTTTGTTGATTTGAGTCTGTTTTGTTATCATTTTACTTGAGCCTCATTCATTACTATAACAATACTCTTCATGTTTGTTGCAGTTTACAGGTAGGGATTGCCATTCAGCATCAAGCCTGCTCTTGTATGATTGAACTTACATAAAATGTAAAATAATTTTATGATATAATAAATAGTTTTAAACAGTTTTTGATTGCCTTACTCTTAGTCTCAGCAGTAGAGAAATCATACTCATGTCTCCGAACTCTGTTCATCAGTTCCTCCTTGACAAGAAGGTTGTACTCCTTACGGCCGAGATGGCCTACTGAGAATATCTTCTTTACTGATTCTGGTGCACTGGAAATGTAACACATCAAGCATACTTAGTGCAGTCTTATAATTAACTTAAAGAATAAGATTTTATATGTAATTAAATAATTAATAAAAAAGAAAAAGCTTAACGGTGACAATATAATAATAATTCTAAGTGAAATACGCATTTGTAATTGAAATTAAATATTTTTACATTGACTTATTAGGTAGTTTAGACAGAATAATTATGTTTATAGTGCCAGACATTTTTTTTATTCTTTCAGTAATATTATACTTACTCCTTGATTTCTTCGGATAGTGCATAATCCCTGCCAATAGCGGTTTCAGGAATGGGAGGTAATTTTTCCAAATCTCCAGATTTTTCAGGTTTGTAAGCTGGCATATATTCCGGTCGTACCCATTTCACATTAATTTTATGTTTGATGCCCCGAGTTTGGACTAAGGTACAAGCTATTTGCCGCAACATTGCGACTATTTGCTTAAAAATTATATTTTATTCAGAAAAAATAAATAGTGGAAAGTGGAAACCTAACCTCAAAAATTATGAATACTATATGACAGCTGTCATTTGAGTTGACATTAACAGTTGCTTTTTAAAGGAATTCAAAGATTTGGATCCCAATTTTTTGGTATCTTTAATATGCAAGAGATTTTTGGTGAATTGTGAGCTTATTCTTTACAAACGGCAGTGAAGAGCTTTGGCCCCAGTTGTAGTGGTCTGACAGCTTTCATGAAGAGCACGAGGCATGTGACGTGCCATAGGCTCAAAGGTGATACACGCTTACCATCATCATCATCTTCCTGCCCTTGTCCCGTTTTATTTGGGGTCAGCGCAATATGTTATTTTTTTCCATTCTGTCCTGTCACTCGTCTCTCGCTAACTCCTCTGTCTTCCATATCACTTCTCACACAATCCATCCATATTTTCTTTGGTCTCCCCCTCCCTCTCCATCCATCCACATTTATACTCATGACTCTTTTTGTTACATGCTTTTCATCCCTCCTTTTCACATGGCCATACCAAGACAAACGGTTCCCTTTCAACTTTTCTGTCACACGCTTACCATTAATCAGCATATACGCTGATTAATGGTAATCGTAAATGTAATGGAAAGTGTAAATGGCCTTCGCAGAAGCCCACTCATAAAACATTCTAATATCGAAGGTTCTATAAACCTATTCTAGGGAATTTTAAGGACGAGTATTTTTTTAAAAAGACAAAAATAAGTCCTAACGGTTTTATTTAAATCTTAACAAAAGTGTAACAAAGAAAACGAAAACACCGAGAGCTCCGATCGCGATGACGGCTGACAGGCAAGTGAACCCGAGCGGCGGTGCGAGCTGGCTTATAAAGCAACATTCAGCTGGTAGTTCCTTGATCTCCTACACGGCCTCTCCTGACAGGAGACCGTCCTCGGGCTCCTTCTTCTTCATGCTGGATTAGTCCAGTAGGGGCATGGATAGCCCTGGCCCAGACTCTGCGGCAGGCTCCTGCTCTTGGTACACCTCAGCGGCAGGTGTGGCTGAAGCACTTGTATGCCTCTGAATCCCGGACGTAGATGGTTGTTGCCCATCGTCGACAGGCAGCCTCGCAGCTAGAGCAGGTGGCGGTAATCCACGACCAAGCTCGACTGCTTTGTCAGGCTGAGTGGCACCAGGATCTTCATCTTCTGTGTCTGCACCTATGCACGAAAACAACTATTAGCTTACGTACACACATTAACAGCAATTTAAAGTGCGAAACTTAACATCTCATAAATATGCCGCGTCCATCATATAAACAAGATGCGAAGCGTCACAAGCATAGATTAAGCCATAGGCGCTACGTTAGCATAACTTAATCAGGGCGTAAGGCATAGGCACGACGTTAGCATAACTTAGCCCGGCGAGACAGAGGCCCGACGTTTGCATGTTCGCCCCACAATTGTTAGGAAAGGAAGCGCGGCGTTAGCTTTCTCCCAACAATTGTATACACAGAAAGGAAGCACTACGTTAGCTATTTCTGACGACATACCCAAGGACAGTTTGCAACCTGCCTTGGGGTAGCCAAGCAACTCACCATCGAAGTAAGCAGCACATACTTCAGGTGTCCACTCTCCACGCCAAGGGATCATAAACTCCGCTGCCGCTTGCGTCGACTTCCCATAGGAGCCGGCCAGGAGTTGCAGCTCATAGCGCCCATGCGGGAGAATCTTCATCACGCGGTACGGGCCTCGTATACCGGAGTCCAGCTTCCCCGTTGATTGCGCCTGCTTTTTAACAAAAACTAAGGAATTAATTTCGAAACCACGGGGCGCCTGTCTGCCTTGGTTTACATAATCATCCTGGCTTTGCTGGTTTTGCTTGAGCCGTTCCGATGCTCTTTGACGGCCCATTTCACGTAAAGCCTCCCGGTTTGGACTGGAGCCTTCTAGCGCCACGTCGCGCACCAAACTTCGGATGAGAGGCGTCGCCGCTTCTATGCCAACAAGCAGGTTCAGGGCAGAGTACTGCGTTGTTCTGTGCCGCGTGATGTTCAATACGAGTTGAATCTTCCAGATAACGCTAGGCCATTTCTGCTGCCGATGATTTGCTTCAATGCGAATCATATTTAACACCGTCCTGCAGTAACGTTCAGCCTGGCCGTTGGATTGGTGCATCTCGGGTGTAATTAAATGAACTTCACAACCCATATCCCTAACCCAGTCAAGAAATTCGGTACTTTGGAACATACGACCTCTGTCGGCGACAATCATCTTAGGGGCTCCGAAGAGCGAAAAAACATTGGTAACATTGCGCTTCAATTCATTGGAATCTTGCCGATACATCGGATATAGTAAAGCGAACTTAGAGAAGGCGTCAATGACTATGAGAACGTATCGATAGCCATCCGCCTCGGGGAGTGGTCCTAGAGCATCCATATGGACAGTTTCAAAGGGCACTTCTGGTTTTTCCCAGGAATGAATAGGTTGTAACGGGGCTCGAGGAGCTTTTTTATGAGAGATGCACACTAAACAGTGTGCTACATATTTTTGGACAACACTTCTCAAACCAGGGAACCAAAAATGTTTCGTAATTAAATCAAACGTCTTTTCTGACCCAGGATGTTCGTGCTCATCGTGAAACACGCGAAGTAGACTAAGCCTGTGCCCCTTTGGAATATAACACAAGAGTCGAGTGGATTCACCAGTAGGTGCATACCTAACGTAGAGGGTGTCGTTTTTAACGATGTATCGACTTGCGTCTATCTGACCATCATTCAGTCGTTGAATAAGGGTTCGAGTCTCCTCATCAGAAGCCTGAGCAACCTGCGCCCAGTTTAGTGGCTTCTGAACCGTGCACACATTGACCGGATTCCGACTAAGGTAGTCAGCATGTGACATAAGTGAGCCCTTTCGATAGTCCAAGTTAAAATCAAAGTCCTGCAGGTATACCCACCACCGAGCCACTCTAGGAAGCAAATCCTTTTTGCGCTGCGTAAGTTTCAACGCATTGCAGTCAGTGACTACAGTGAAGCGTACACCCACAAGGTAGTGCCTGAAATGTTGTAAGGCTTTGACTACCGCAAGGGTCTCAAGTTCGTACGAGTGGTACTTACTTTCAGCTCCCTGTGTTAGCTTACTATAGTAAGCAACCACTCGCTTATAAGCGCCCTGATGCACCTGCAGAAGCACGGCCCCGTAACCGACAGAGCTTGCGTCTGTGTGAACCTCAATCGGCAACGAAGGGTCATATACCGCAAGTACGGGCTCACTGGTCAAGCATTCGATAATTTCTTTGCGAGCTGCTTGCTGCTCGGGTCCCCATTTAAATTCTACACCCTTACGTGTTAAAGCCGCTATACAGGCTGTTTTTCGCGCGAAGTCAGGTATATAACGCCGAAAATAGCCAGCAAGACCCATGAACTGACGGACCTGCTTGATATTTTTAGGTTCGCCTGTATTCGTTAATGCTCTTACTTTCTCCGTGCTCGGCCGTACCTGGCCCTCACTAATATTACGACCCAAATACTCAATCGAGGGTGAAAGAAAAGAGCACTTCTTTAAATTGATTGAAAAGCCCGCGTCAGTCAAAGTAGTAAGTACCCTACGCAATAGAACTAGTCCCTGCTCTATGGTCCTACTCAGTATCAAGACGTCATCGATATAGATGTAGCGGCACTATCACGTCGCTACATTACTTAGATACGATAGAGATAAGACATACATGTTAATTGTTGCACGTTTGTTAGGATAGCTAAATCTGAAAATCTCACGCATCTTCTTAGTATATAAGCACCAGCAATTAAAGTAATAAACAGACCTTAACCACCTACAGTCTCATTATTTACCTTGCCACGAAGTCTGGCAAATTGGTGACCCGACGAAGAACAATCAACATGACTCATTCACCCTGCAAATCAAGCAGCAGCCAACAAGAAGCCTTGGAGATATCAGCCGGAATTTTGGAGGGACCAACCCAGATTATGGTTTAAGCAACTAGAAGCCATAGTAGCACCACAGAAGCAAGGAGACGATTACAAGTACTATACGGTCATTGCAAAACTGCCAAAAGAAGAAATAATACAGGTTAGTGACCTCATTACTTGCCCACCGCCAATAGAAAAGTACAAGGCTATCAAAGAACGCCTAATCAGTTGCTATGAGGAATCAGACCAACGTCAGCTCCAAAAATTATTGTCTGAAATGGATCTCGGCGACCAGAAACCATCACATCTTCTGCGCAAGATGCGGACCCTGAGTAACGGAAATATCAGCGACGAAACCATCAAACTTCTATGGTTGAGGCTTCTGCCACCATCAGTGACTTCGGTTCTAGCAGTCACAGAAGACATAGATGTGAACAAGATGAGCCAGATCGCGGACAAGATATTAATAAATTCAACACGTACAGAGGTGTCAGCTGTAAACGGAAACAAATCTGGCGACGATACAATGTCATGCATACTAGCACAGTTAGCAGAAATGCAATTGGAACTAAATGCAATTCAGCAAGGTCAAAAAAACTATCGACGCAGCACTCAAAGTTATTCCAATCGTCGGCATTTCCTACCACAGTCAAGTTCAAGAGAAAGAAGGCACTTTTGTTTTTACCATGGAAGATTTAAAAAATATGCACAAAAGTGTGTTCAACCTTGTGATTGGAAACAGGATCTCAACTCAAGGAAACAGGGAAACTAATTGAAGCACGGACAACGGCGGAACTCTGTGCTATTCACCCGTCCAACCGCCTCACTATTACCGACCGAAAAAGTGGTATGAGATTTTTGATTGACACGGGAGCAAATATTTCAGTTATTAGCAAGCCACAGAGACATTCACTAATACAAGATGAACAATGTATACTTTATGCCGCCAATGGTACAAAAATTAAGACATATGGTGAAAAAACACTCTCTTTAAACTTCGGGCTACGAAGAAACTTTGTATGGAACTTTGTCATCGCCGATGTAACACAACCGATTATCGGAGCAGATTTTTTAGAGCATTATAAGCTATTAGTCGATATAGCTGGTCGAAAACTCATAGGTAGGGTAACTGAGCTGACAACGCCCGCAACCCTGATCAAATCGACGCAGCAAACAATCCGCACTATTAACATTGAGACGAATCCACGCATTACTCAACTATTAAATGAATACGAGGAATACGACCAACGGAGGAAAAGTACAAAGCAATTATGGAATTTCCTAAACCTACGACAATCAAGGAGCTAAGAAGATTTTTAGGAATGATCAACTTTTACAGAAACAATCTCCCTCATGCCGCTGAATATCAAACTATCTTAAACAACTACCTGCACGACTCTAAAAAGAATGATAATTCTCCAATTTCTTGGACAACAGAGGCCGAAAAAGCTTTTGATAAATGCAAGGAAAATATAATGAACGCAGTATTAACAGTTCACCCCTCTCGCACCGCCCCTTTGGCACTTATGACGGACGCCAGTTCGACCTGTGTTGGCGCAGTTCTGCAGCAGAAGTCAGGACGTAATTGGGAACCATTAGGATTCTTTTCAAAGAAATTAAGTGATACTCAACAAAAATACTCGACATTCGACAGAGAGTTGCTCGGAATATATATGGCAGTCAAACATTTTCAAAGGTTAGTCGAAGGAAGAGAATTTACTATCTTTACAGATCATCGACCTTTGACTTACGCATTTTCCCAAAAACCGTCATCTAATGATACGCCACGGCGAATACGACAACTGGATTTTATTTCACAATATTGTACCAACATTCAACATATAGAAGGACGTGACAATATTGTAGCAGACGCATTGTCACGGATAGAACAAATTGATGTGCCATCACCGATTAATTATGCTGATTTAGCAAGATGTCAGCATGATGACCAAGAATTATTACGACTTCGTAATAACAAGAATTTATATGTTAATTATTTTTAAAAAGGGGGGAGTATATGTAGCGGCACTATCACGTCGCTACATTACTTAGATACGATAGAGATAAGACATACATGTTAATTGTTGCACGTTTGTTAGGATAGCTAAATCTGAAAATCTCACGCATCTTCTTAGTATATAAGCACCAGCAATTAAAGTAATAAACAGACCTTAACCACCTACAGTCTCATTATTTACCTTGCCACGAAGTCTGGCAAAATAGACAAGGATTTCACCAGATTCTATGTGTTCCCGGAGTGTTTTCGTTATGATCCGCTGATATACAACTAGGGCATTTGCAAGACCATATGGCATTTTTAGATATTCATAATGCCCCTCGGGCGTTACAAATCCAGTTAGAGGGATGGACTCCTCCTGGACAGGGATCTGGTGAAACCCCGTGGCCATATCTAAACTCGTGAAATATTTGTTTCGTCCTAGACGATCTATGTGGTCATCAATTCGCGGCAACGGAAAACGGTCCTTAACAGTTATGTCATTAAGCTTCCGGAAATCGACGCACATGCGGTCAGATCCGTCTTTCTTTTTGACGAGAAGAATCGGACTAGCGAAATCCGATTCCGATTCCCGAATGACCCCCTTGTCTAATAAGTCCCTAATAATGTCACGAACGCGAAGGGTCTCAGCATGGGAGAGACGATACGGCCGATAATTAATAGGAGTGTCACTCTTCAGTCTGATGACCATACTCCCTGTGTTTACCGGAGATGTGGCGGTACCGGATATAAAAAACTGCGAAAAGTCGTTAATAACCGCCAACAACTGTTTAAGTTCCTCCCCAACAAGAGGTGTGTTGATAGGGATTGATACATCAGACTGAACAGTCATCACTTGGTCCGACTTCGTAATTTCTCTCTTAAGTAGTTGAGAATCGCGTGTACGAATGTAATGAACGCCCTCCCTATTGAGGACATCTGTACCCACTATGACCGGTGTATTCATGTATTCGGAAGCAACCACGAACATATCGACTTCAAGAGTTGTGCCGTCAAATTCGATTGGTAAAGTTACATAAGAGGTACTTTCAATCTCCTGACTTCCAAGTCCCTTTAATATTCGAAACGATGGCTTACGCGCACACTCGAAATGTTTTAACAGACTTGAGGAAATAAGTGAAATTGTTGAGCCACTATCAATTAAAACATCAATAGGCACGCCCTGAATAACGGCCACAATAACGTCATTATTGCGGGTAGTTTGAGTTTCGCGGCAAAAGTTGACATTGTTTTTATTGCGTGACTCGGATTTCTGTTTTACAAAGCAATTCTCGATTTTATGACCCGATTTCTTACAAAATGAACACGTATCAGACTTAGTTGGCACAAACACAGGCTTAGAAACCGCATTGTTTGTACTAGTCGTGGAAGAACCTTCCTCCGAATTGACTTTAGACCGTTTATTACACTGAGCTTGTTTATGTCCTGATTGACCGCACACAAAACACCTAGCTTCGTCAAAACGTCGTTTTCTCGAGGGTAAATTACACGAAGTATTTTTATTTATACCGGCATAATTTTGAGATGAGCCACGAGCAACACTGTTTTTAGATGTGTTAGGTTTTACGTATGTTGAAAAGAATTCTACAAGATCGTTAGGTAACAGCTTAGCATTTGTAGCGGACGCTTTAATCTGGGGGTCAGTTATTCCACGTATCACAATTGCTGATATTAGTTCGTCACTGAGCCCCCGTACAATGCGTAAACGAAGGAGTGAACGACGAGCATAGTCGGCATATGTAGCATAGTTGTCTGAGTTGGTATTCATTACTTCAAACAGAATATTGGCAATATTAGGTGTTTTTGGACATAAGGGCTTAAATTCTTTCTTAAAATTGCTCCAACTACGCTCGTTAGTCACCCATTCGCTAAGCCATGTTTTGGCGTCTCCTTTTAAGCAGTTACCAATGCGTGAAAGGCATTCATAATCACTCCAATTATTTAACAATTTAGCGCGATCTACCTCCTCACACCAATCGTCAATGTTATGCAAACTAGGGTCGAAGTTTGAAATGTAATAATGTTGGCTTGGTCTTACTACCGTATTGATTGAACGAATAGCATCCACAATTCGATCTGTTACCGAGGACGGGGTGTTAACTTCACTAATAACATGTTCCGATCCGGCACACGGCGCTTGATACGTATGTGGAATACTTGGCGGTCGCGACGGGAGCGGTGGCGTCGTGGAACGTCCCGCACAGTGCGCTGGTGACACAGGCCTCTCCGGCGCGGGTGACGTCACGCGTCTATTCGATTCCCGGCGCCTATGAGACGGCGAAACAGGCTGCTCACTACGTTGAACCGGCGGCGACGTGTCACGCGCAGCTACTTGGCCCTCCAACGCTCTAAGCCTAGCTAACATCGCACTCATCTGACGCTTTAAACCACTATCCACCGGGGTTTTTTTTTTTTTTGTGAGGGGAAAATCATCAACTTACTGACTAAAAACCCCCCTGTTCCTTCTCCTGCTCTGTGCCGAGGTCGCGGTACCTCATTGCGCTTAACCGGGGTACGATCGCGATGTCTACTACGACGCCTACGCTCTCGGCTGCTATGACGCTCGCGTTCACTACATTCGCGGTCAGACATTTTTGTCTTTTTACTTTTCTCGCACTTAAAAACACACAACCAGAATGGCCAGCAGCATAGAACCACGTTGATCCTATCCCACTTCTGATCTAGGGAATTTTAAGGACGAGTATTTTTTTAAAAAGACAAAAATAAGTCCTAACGGTTTTATTTAAATCTTAACAAAAGTGTAACAAAGAAAACGAAAACACCGAGAGCTCCGATCGCGATGACGGCTGACAGGCAAGTGAACCCGAGCGGCGGTGCGAGCTGGCTTATAAAGCAACATTCAGCTGGTAGTTCCTTGATCTCCTACACTATCATAATTCTATCGAAGCGTCGTATAAGAAAAAACAGTTAGGGGGTATCGGGAATAGATATCGATAGAGAAATCAGCCTTTGACTCTAGTGAAAGCCTGAGCTTTCCAGAAGTCCTTACAAATGTGCCAAGTTGACTCGTGGTATGTCCAAGTGTTGAGAGATCTGCACGATGCTGCAAGAATCCAACAATAGCTATGATCGTTCAAGTACAGAACCAGCGGTCTGAACCTATCCACCTGCATCGAGGTGTGAGACAAGGAGACGTTTTATCACCCAAATTGTTCTCTACTGCTTTGAAGGATATGTTCAAGATGCTGCGTTGGAAAGGGAAGGGCCTTTATGTTAAAAAACCTAAAACCATCCAGGACTAACAATAAATACTGAACAGTATAGCTGATTGTTCTATTACCTCCAATAGCTCACCAACAGTTCAAATCAGTATAATTTATTCATGCCATCTCGTTCTAGCCATGAGAGGTATGGCTATCGCCAAAAGCTACAGCTGACCATTTTAGAGGCGATTTTTGTTTTCATTTCTCTTCTACTGAGCGAGAAGTGATCCCGCCCTTTTTGTTAAAGTTGACCAATCACGTATTGCTCAGCAAAAATGAAGTACTTGTCATTTAAGGTTGACACTATCCCGTTTTCCACTCTCCCGTCATCGTCCTAACACAAATTCCTCTTCTGGTATATTAATTCACAAAAGAAATATAAAAATAAAACATCAAATCGTGAACATTCATTTATTGCTTTGTGAGTATGAAACCTCAAACTTACAAAAAAATAAGCAATATTTTGTACTAATGTACCACTCCACATGACTGTACAAACTACGATATATACGAATACATTCTCTTTATATACAATATTAGGACAAAACATACAATAAACTCATTAAACAATCCTGTTTGGTAATAACTGATAGAAAAAACTTTTTTACATTTGCAACATCGCAAACATGTGTCACTATGGCAGTGATATGTATCACTAAAGAGGTTTTAATAACTTTTTATATAGAATTACATTTTCATTATAATTTTGTTATTTTACATAATTGAAAGCGGCTGGGAAGCCTACCCTGTTTGCAGCCAATTTATGTAAAGAAGAATAGCCAGGAAGGTAACAAAATCAAATTTTGATTTAAAAAGTCTATAAGAAACTAGAATAATGTGGAATGTAGCATAAGCCATACTTAGAACAGAATGTAGAATATAAAACAAACTAAATATTCAATTATGAATTTTAAATGAATGTCACTAGAGTTTAGTTTAAGGTTCAAATTCTGCTAATAACTACTAGATTGCTATGAAAATGCCAATCAAAGTACACGAAATGTAGCTTTAAGTAAATCGTAAATTGTTATTTGGCACCATGGTTGGATATTTTCATTTAATTACTCTATAAAAACGCGAATTAATTTACCTATCTAGTTAAATGTAGCCAATTTCCTTAAATATCAAACTTGTGCGATTTGGAGGAGAATGGGTCTAAAGTAATAAATTAATTTCATCCTGTGCTTGGAATAAAACTTTGGTTGGTTGTCTGTCCAATGACATAGTTGACAGTTCAAGACAGTGTTGCTACATAAATTAAACTTTCAAATGAACAGATACTAGTACATTATTAATCTGTATTTGTCAAAAAGTCCTTAACGAATTTCAGACTTATAATATGAACAGAAAAATGTAACCTTTTGGCAGATTGAATATGTGTCGATAAACAGATTCTGTTAAAAAACATTGGTTGACATTTAAATACAAAGATAGGTACAAATATAACATGCAGTGAAACACACAAACCGACATCTAAATATTTGTGAATCTACTTGATAAATTAACACCAAAATCAAATATATATACACAAATAGCAGAATTTGAGACCTAGGTACACCTAATTCAAAAATCTACAAAGAGATGAGACAATAGTTAGATTTGCACACTTCTATTTTAATTCATAAAATTACCCATTTTATTTTAATGGTTTTATGAAATGCTAATTATTTTTTGCGTCTGTACAGATGGCGCCTTTGTCTACTTAAAGCTTCTAATATAATTTTTGCCTTCTATACGCCATTTATTGGACAGAAAGATTTATAATTAGCATTCCATAAACACAACTCTATAATTTAAAATTCAAAACATTAATATCAAACTTTAATTTTTCAAACGTCTACGTAAAGGAATGCGACCACTGAAACCTTACACAATGAATTCATTCCTATTATAATTAAAAAAAAACCTTACTTTTAATACTGGACATCATTTATCTACTTATCATTATAATTATATTTTTATACACGAGATACAAAAATGTCTTTCATCCGTATTATCTTAATATTAGTTTATCTAAAGGTTGGGAGAATAGATTAGAACTTACAATAATGACGTTTACCATTTTCGCGATCCCTAGATGGCGCTAGTGCGTCATATAGTCCTGTTAACACAATGAAGATCCATAGATACATGCGATCACATTAGCGCCTTAATCTATCACCAAAAACGTCGAACGTACTAAGACAATGAAATTCAACCCCGCTCGCGTAAATACAAAGCGAAAACCATTAATAATATTGTAGCGAAATAAATTAATAAAACGTAAAACAATATTAATAATATCTACCTTGGACTAGGTAATAATAAAACATACTTTAAAAATTAACGGGAGACAAAAAATTAAATTAGGAACAGCACCAAATGATATATTTTTGGAATCGATAATAATCACATGCAAAATTATAATAAAATATACATTTTGGTATTTCTTTTGCTGTTGTTAACCTTTCAGTTTTAAAACGAAGTGAGATTGTCTTTTGGAAACACGATAAAAGTTATAACCAATCAAAATCGATATGACAACAAAATATCTTTAATTTATAAACATACTAAAATCACTCTGGTAATTTAATTGTCTTACTAAGATTGTCTATGAAAACAAATGCTTGTTGCTAAATCTTGTCTATTCAAGATGGCCGACTTTCGGTTATATTTAAATGTTATTTAATCCAACAATATTTTGTATTGGGCATATAGCCTCGATATTTTGAGCACCTAAACTAGTCACTCACGCTGGTTTTACATCTAAATATTAAATATTGTATTAGCTATACAAAGTGTAACAGTATAAACACTCTTCAATATAGGTTTAAACCATTGAGTCAGGTTTTGTATTTTGAACCTTATTCTCACCTACCTTCAATTTGAAATACAAAAACTGGCTCAATGATTTAGAACTACACTAAAGAAATTACCTTGTTTTGTATTACGGCTTAGCATGTGCTAGTTCGGGTCAGAAAATATAACAACGTTAATTTTAGGAAGAAAAATAATGTCAATATGTTCTTAATTTTATTGTGTTACGCTTGTATTATGAATTTGATTGAAGATAAAGGAGTATGGAAGGGGCTTAATGTTTAGTATTTTTGTTATGTATGTGTAGGGTACAGTAATTATAAAACATATTTTTTTAAGAAAAAATAACCATTCGAACATAGCACCGCTCTTTTCGATACCTTTAAAAAGGTACCTATGCCTCTGTTTCTGTATTGGTTTTCGTATATACTGCAAGCGTGAATAATATATAAATAAATAAATGAAATATAGCCATTTTTACTTTCGAGAAATTAACGCCAATAATTACGATAATTATATTTTCTTCAAATAAAAGTGTTTCATAGGTTGAGCTATGAAATGCAAGGTTTAAGTTTATTCTGTTACATTATGTATATATTCATTATATACTCTACTTATGTACAATTGTCGTAAAGGCAAGAGCTATTGGTCGGGCGATAGCTGTTTATTATTTACTTATAATTTATATATAAGTGTATATGTCTTTATTTTATACCGAGGCGTACCAAGAAACTATTGAATTGAGAAGAGAGAGAGAGGCTGATGACAAATTTTATTTCTAGATTTAAAACCTGTTTTACAATGTCGACGAATATAGATCATATTTTGAAAAACGGCTTTTTGTACCCGCTAGATGGCGTTGTTATTAACCGTCATAATATATGTTAAATGTTAAAATGTTGTTAGGCAATGGTATCACCGATTTTACTAAAAGAAACTTAGTCAAACATTATTTTTCTAAAACTTTCTAAACCTGTAGCAATTTCTGCAAAGCTAGTATCAAATATAGATATAGTGAAACATGCCTACAGACTGAGTCCAAATCCAAGTCTACACTTTGGAACAAGCAAATAGCTTCACTAGAAGACAGTCTGAGACGCATAAAGTTGAACCTTTTGTTTGACGTTCAATAGTGCCTGTTGTGATCTATTTGAATCAAATGATTTCACTTGACTTGACAAGGGACATGAATAATATGGTCTTGGATCCAACTGTGAAATAAATCAGAAAATAAAAAAATCGATTTGCTCAGTATTTAATCAGACATTGTGAAAGCAAGGCTTTAGTTCATGGAAAATGTTTTAAAAGTCATTTAGACTCACTATTTACCCTCCCTCCTCTTCCACCTAAGAGCACCCTCATAAAATCTACAATTCTGCCTGACCGTATATTATACCGAACAAGATAAAACTGCCAATAGTTAAAGTAACCATGTCTAAGTTCCGCCATTTCATACAAATATTCAAACGTCATATTAATTTACTTTTTCAAAATATTGTTTACTAGCCATTCTCACGCGGCACCCCTTGATAGTAGCGTGATGTTTTATAACTTAAACCACGCGGAAATATTTTAGCTATATATCAGAAAAAAAAATAGAAAACCGACCAGCGGTTCCATAGATTACCCCCTACATCCATACTTACCAATTGCAAATTTTACTTCTTTATATTACTAATGTATAGTATTGAGGAAACTCATTGAATGAACATATTGTTTAACCAATTTACATTTTTATAGCGTACAGATAAGAACGATTTTACATGAAAATCAATAAGAGATTTGCTAGCGATTTTTGGGTAGCCACTTTACGCAATTTGATCCTTAGTTAAGTATTAATACGTAAGGAAATCAATTAACCCGTTGATTGTCGTGTATGTAAGACAAAATTGAAAAAACATTGTTTAACGTGTATCTAAAATTCAATACAACGTTTGAATATTCGTACATGATGACAACAGAAGTTCAATTTATATAGGAGAGAGAGAGAAAGAGAGAACACTATATATACGCACCTTATAAATAATTCTATATAACAATATATTAGCTAGTTATTGCGCAAACACCTACCGTTTATAATCAATGGCGACCTTTGGTGACGCTTCAATCAGAAAATTATTTAAAAAAAAGTATTTTTTTATGTTCTAATCAAATTCTGAAATTCTAATCTCCATTTTTGGGAGAAAATGAACGAATTTTGCGGAAATATGTCCAGCCGTTTTCGAGTTGCGAATCCTCAAACACGAATTGTGCTTTATTCTTTTACAGTATGTGTAATTAATACGATATTTTTGCATATATCCCTAATACTAGGGATGTCATAATTTAGCATCATAACTCAAGAACGGATAGACTATTTCGATGCAATCTTTTATGGAAAATAGATATTTATTATTCGTTAATACGACTTTAGCATTAAGGTTATATAGGGTTAGTTAATTTGACCAATATTTTTATTGTAATAATTATAATGCTTAATTTAATTTTTATATTTACTTTAATAAAATATAGTTCGCCATTGGAACGGTAGGTGGCAGTGTGTCACATGTGTCACGTGACCGCGCGAGTCTCTACTACCTGCGCCGGCGCATGCGATCCGACGGCCGCCGACGCGCTGTGGGAGAAATAAAAATCATTATTTTTCATATAAAAGTGAAATAACAAAAGAAAATTATTAAAAATATAAGATAAGAAAAAGATAGGTTCACTCTAAGATCTTTTGCTTACAAAAGACGTCTGAGACAGTCTATTTCTAAAATTATAATGTCTGGCAAAATTATAATGTCAACAATTCAAATAAATGTATTGCTCAGAACTACTAATTTAATATTATAATTTCTATTGCCCACGTTTTATGGAGGAGATCAGCCCAATTTTTATTATTATAAAAAAGTAGTGCTGATTTCATGTATAAATATTTTAATGTTCCATTCAAGGGTACAAACCGATTTTTTTTTATAAAAATATATTTGTGATAAACATACCGATAGCACAGAGCGCGTCGCCCGGCGTCCGCATTCCCTATTCCCGTTTCTTTCCCTTCTTCTTTCCAACTCGCTTGCTATAGTTCTGCGCAAGCGCATTTACTATAGAAACTACAAAGTATACGACCATTGCCAACACAAACTTCTCTAGTAGACTCGATAGAACTGAGCCCTGGTTCTCTATGGGCGCTGCGGAGTCGTTTTTGTGTAGTCTTGCCTTTTGGTTGCGAAGGAATTCCAATAATGGAGCTTCGAGTTTAGGCCCTACATATGGTATCCTTTCTACCCAGGAAAGGACTTGCCTGGAATTAAAAGAGGTTGATTATTAATATGCATTACTTTGAATGTAAGTGTTTGTTGTTCTGAGACGTATTAATAATAATAATAAAGTTGTAGTGTCATTTGAAATAGCATTTTTAGCAATCTCACTAGACTTTGCAACGTGCAACGTGTCTCGGGTTCGATTTCCGCACGGAACAACTCTTTGTGTGATCCACGAAGTGTTGTTTCGGGTCTGGGTGTGATGTGTATGTCAAATTATGTGTTTGTAAACGCACCCACGACACAGGAGAAAATCATAGTGTGTGGCAACGTTTTTTTTTTAAAAAAAAAAAAAAAACTTTTTCACTAGAAAAGGTAATGTTCATTAAGTTTTGACACTTAAAAAAGTAATCTCTTCTTAAGCTCCTCAAAAGAAATGGTGATCGTGAAACACCTTACATCTGCTTACATCCTCATTTTTATGCTTTCAGAATGATACGATTAAAAATCTAAGATTTTGTGCTTGACTTCCATCTTGTCTGATATGGTAAGCAGTGATGCAATCGTTGATGGTAAAGGCGCACTAGTTTATTAAGAGCCTATTCACTCTAGCCTTGAAGACACCTAAGTCATAACTGGATGGGAAGACTGTTGCAGGAAAGCTATTCCAATCCTTCCTAGCTAGTTGTGCTATGAATTTCCTAAATATAATTATAAATTATTAATTAACGCAAGGTATAAATATCTTACCCGACCAAAGTTTCATTAAAAGCGATGATAACAAACATCTTTTGTATATGCATCTTGATGACCGCTTTACCCAAAACCGTGGCCCCAAAGAATGTCCAGAATGGAACTAAAAAGTGTCCACACGTTAGCCCAGCAAGGTCGAATAATGGGTTGGGCACGGATGCACAAGCCAGGATACCAGCGAAACCAACTTTCTGGACTAGTTTCTGCAACATTATTTTTGCCCTGGAATAAAAAAATATTAATTTAAGACCGGCTGACTTGGCAACCCCTTCATTATCATGCATGAGGGCGCGGATTAAAAAAGTACCAATGTGACTTTTTCTAAGATATATGTACTTTTTATGATCATTTATTTAGTACCACTGACATAATTGGAATTTCGATCGAAATCGATGAAAGAACACCTGAAGGTACAGCCTATGGCAAAAAACCTCACTGTGAAAAAAACATGTTTATAAAAACAACCGTTCTTTATAGAATCAGGGGCAAATGAGTAGACTAATCCTCATGGTCGGCGAGTGCGGCCGACGTATCTTGGCGAGTCTGAAGTTAGCCGTTTGTCTGAGCAATGGATCTTTTAGGAACAAAATTGTGTACTGCGCAGCTAATCGGCTAACTTCAGACTCGCCGAGATACGTTGGCGGTATTGCACTCGCAACACAAAAAAAATAATCAAAGCGTTGACTTGTTTGTTGTCCAAAGCCCATATTAAACCATTCTTCCTTGAAATGTTATGGTAAAATTAATGTGAATCTATACTAATATTATAAAGTATGTAAGTGTGGGAGAGCCATGTTTCGGCACAAATGGGTCGGCTCGACCGGAGTGATACCACGGCCTCACAGAAAACCGGCGTGAAACAACCACAGCGTTGTGTTTCGCCGTGTGAGTGAGGTTACCGGAGGCCCAATCCTTCCCCTCCCCCAATCCCTCCTCAATCCCTAAATCTCCAAATCCCTAATCCCTAAAAGATCGGCAACGCACACGTAACTCCTTCGTTGCGGGTGTCCAAGGGCGGCGCTGATTGCTTACCATCAGGTAATCCGTCTGCTCGTTTGCCGACCAATTACATAAAAAAAGCTGTTTGTTTGAACAAGCTAATCTCCGGAACTACTGGTTCGGATTGAACAATTCTTTTTTTTGGCTTTAAAACATCACGCTACGATCTGTAGCAGCGGGTGAAACCGCACTGCATTAGCAAGTAATGAATATTTATTAATTCCTCACCTCCCAGTCCTCGAATCATCATTAGCAGCCAGCTCGGCGACGCCCCCGCCGGAGAGGCGCGCGGCCCGAGCCATGAAGTATGGCGGTAACTCCCCCAGGGCCGTGCCTATTCCCCACATCATCGACTCGATGCGAACCTTCGACATGATGTTCCATATCGACACCGTGTTGTTAGGGTCGATCTGTGCTGGACATATTATGCTGGAAATGAGAAAATTGTATGTATTAATGACTAATTTCACCACAACACAGGCCACAACAAGGACGAAAGGGTGGCTAGAACCTTTATTTTTCTTAACCGGACAATAAAAAACACAAAAAAAAGACAAAAATTGGTTCAGACGTTGTTGTGTAGGACACAGATAAAATACAAGCAAACTACAAATAATAAGGATTGACAGTCTTGGTTTGACATTCCCAATATTAAACAGAATTAAAACATTTCACGATTCAACTTTAGATACATATGTTGTTTAACGGCTGACTCGCGTATTTTAGCGGGATAACTCGACTAGTTTCGAGCCACGCTAGGGGCTCATATTCATAATGAAACTATTCGAGTTATCTAATTAAATAATTACGTGAGTAGGTACACCTTTAAACATAATTATGAAATAAATATGTCTCACGAAAATAATAATAAAAATGGGGGAAAAATACTTACTCATTAGGATAAGGAGGTTCAGGGAAGTTGAGGGCTCCACACTCATACGCAGCTAGCGTGACCCTCGCGATGTGAGGTCCCAGGTACAGGAGGAACGTGTGCAGACCCGTGCCCAGACCTACTGAGCTACACACTCCTAGCACGACCCACCAACCCCACCACGCTAGGGTTGCTATTACCACCTGAATTAGAAAAAAAAAACATTTTTAAGAAGTTCTTATAGCCAAAATAGTTTTTTAACTATATTTGTGTCGTTGATCATAAGCTAAGTTATTATTGAGTCAGTTTATACTATTATTGTGGTTTTTTTATTGCTTTGGGTCACGTGGTTTCGAAGACCCAAAACCTCTACTAATTATGAGGGTCACGGACATTACGGATGTTTTATGATTACATTACATATAAAATAAATGTACTGTAAATTAAAAAAAAAAATTATTTCAGACCCCTAATAGTCCATAGATTGTTAGTGTATTAGTAACAAAAAGGTCTTATGTACTATATTAGTATAGTTAGTAACCTATAGCTAATTCTACCCAGTGTCTCTGTATCGGTCAATCCGGCTTATCAGCAATCATTTTCAATGCGTAAAAAAATGGCAGATTTTTAAAATATAAAACTAAATAAGCTTCATTAATTAGAAATTATCTCCACGCCTGATATTTAGAGAAATTAAAATAAACAATAAATGACTTTACCTGTACATAGGGCTGGTGTGGGCCGCTAACATAATAAGAAACAACGGTTCCTAATATTGCTACAAATATCGTCAGTGCCAACAGTCTGTATGCTAATAGCCTGTAACAATACAAATTAAAGGATTAGAACAAAGATATCAATATATTTTAGGGTTGATATTTCAATTTCAATAGTCAGATAAATGTTATCTGAGAAAAAAAAAACCTGTCACTGTCTTATACAAACATTCTGACGCGACAGCATCATAATTATTTCCCAGATAACTTTTATCTAACCATTGAAAAATCTGCTCTAAATGAAACAAGCATAATAGTTAATTTAGTATAACTAATTGTAGTGTAGTACTTTCTATAATTACTTAGACACCACTGACAAGTAGTAACGGTAAACATCGTGAGGAAACCTGGACTTATAACTTCTAATTATAAGTTTGATATTGCCAACCCGCCTTAATGCAAACATTATCGGTGTGAGAAGAAGCCTTTGCTCAGAAGTGGGCTTATAGGCTGATGATGATGATGATGAATAGTGAATTTCCCATGGCAAAGATTGTGAAGTAGAAATGTAAATAGTAATAGGGTCTCGGAGAACACAACTACAAAAATTGAGCTGGGTGTTTGGTTAAACTATTATCGTTCAAAAACTAAAAAGAAACAGTGTACCTATGTACTGGAAGTACCAATGTTGCTGTCAACCACTTTAGGGCTGATTTTTAAATAGTCAGACAAATGTTATCTGAGGAATAAAATTGTTGCTGTCACTGTCTTATACATTCTGACGCGACAGCCCTAGAAAAAATAATTATCAGCCAATTCTGAGCTAAGGTTTCTTCTCACATGGAGAAGGTTTGAGCATTAATCACCACGTAAAAATGTGTTGCAAAGTATTTAACCATACCTTTGTAGTCCTGTAGAGATCAAAATGAATAGTTCCTTGAAGAAATATTCCAGTGTGGTAAGAGGCCGCCTCCATAGCACTAGACTATCACTGTCCATTGTCGGGTTTTTATTTCTACTGTAACAAGGGAGAAACATACATTACTTATACATTTATTGTCAAAAAAGTTTCAAGCTTGGGTCAAGCTTAGGCACGAATGGGTCGGCTCGACCCGAGTGATAGGTACCACGGCCTCACAGAAAACCGGCGTTTAACAACCACAGCGTTGTGTTTCGCCGTGTGAGTGATTGGAGGCCCAATCCCTCCCCCTTCTCGTCCCTTCTCAAACCATAAATATCCGAGATCCTTATATGGGATGGGATAAAGTCGTAATTTATGTCAAGGTTATTTTTTTGTAATATGAGGCAGGAACACATCGAAGGTCGGAGACCAAAGTCATTGATGATGTCACAAACATAGTGCGAGTAATATGTGCGTGACGATTAAGAAAAAAAAACTGTTCCTGCCAGGCATGATCACCTCGCATGGTCGAAAGATCTTCCCCTTTTCGATCCTTTTACATTTTACTTAGTGTATACTCCCTAAAAGTATAGAAATAAAAAGCACCAAAACGAAGGTAACAGCCTAAATAATGATTGTTTTTTTTTTCGCTATATAACTATCAAAACCGCCATATTCAATCTCCTTTCTCCAAACTCATGGAGAAAGCCAAAAAGAAAAAATCAACAAATGAAGATGGCCTATCCGTGGTTAGCCATTGCTAATCTCAAAATGTTTACTTTCACTATTATAATCACAAGTAATTGGTAACTAGGTTGTGTCGGTAGCTTCGTACACCGTGTTAAGAATAAGAAAATGGAAATCTTTGCTAGGTACTAACTTTGGCTGGATTTTAATACGTATTTGAATTAATCTTACTCGAGGACTGTTTTTAGTAAGATGAAAATAGTCCATTGACTTCTCCCGCCAGGGCCGGGCGGGAGGGAGTGTCTGACTTTTACTAACTAAAAACCTCCCGTTCCTTCTCCTGCTCTGGGCCGAGGCTGCGGTGCCTCATTGCGCTTGCCCCGCAACCTTGATTGAACATCAGCCCAATAGGGCCTGCTATGCAATGCATAGATAGATTATCCATTATCCCATCAACAACCCCTCAGGGTCCAAGACTGGACCCTGGGCCACACCTACGTATGTGAGATTTGCATTAAACCACGCAATGTAAAAGTGCCGTGTAAGATTCCAGAGCAGAAGTTGGAATGCAATGGTTTTTAAACAGTCATCTGAGAAGCTGCTTCACGCCATAAAAGCCGCAGACAGAATCAATTGAAGAAATTGAAGATTTAACCTCACAAAAACAAAAAAAGTTTAGCAGAGAGCGCTTATATTTGATCCTTGACAAAATAATTAAATTCTGTGCCTTATGACCAAACTACGCAAACGTATTAGCAAGGTACAGCTAGTAAACAAATTTAAGTCTTAACAATTAGTTGGAAAATAACAGAGCAGGAACAATATTAATGAGAGAGCGATAAATATGGCGGACTTCGCTTGGAGCATTTAAACTGTTCACAATTGAAATAGGTCGAGAGTCAGACAGTACCTCAGATAATGTAATTAATGCCAACTTTAATTACATATGTTCATAAAAACTACAAATTAACGATTGTTGAAGACTTGTTCAGGTGGTGACGTTTCGTCAGTTTGTATGCGATACTTCCATAACTGGGGGTACGGCAGTGCCCCAGCCAAGTCACGAGAGAAACGGGCACGGCCATTCTTTTCAACATCATCCTTTTCTCGAAGCGTTTTCCGGCTATTTCACGCCATTGTATCATCAATAGGGAGAAAGGTAGATTTTGATGACCAAGAGTAAATTATTGAGCTTGCACTCCAGCTAAGGTTAGTTAGATGGAGGCAAGAGGATCATTTAGGATACTCTTTCACGTGGACTTATCCGCGAGTCTAGGTAAGTGGTCTGTAAAATCCGCCCACACGTGTTGATCAACTCCATTTTATTTGTGTATTTGTGTTATCGCATTACAAAAAATACTAATTAAACAGAGTACAATAAAAAGTAGTATTTGATGCATTCAATTACAGGTAGTGGTTTCTATAAATAGTAGTTCTCTGTCGTAATTTATATTCTGTCATATCTAGAGGTACTCTAATAAATAAAATTAACATAGAATGCGACATAATACGATGATCGAGTGAATAAAATTGGTAGACTCCAAAGATCTGGAGATATCAAAATTCGTTTAGAGGTGTCGGATTGCAATAAAAAGCCAAAACATATAATTGGAAATCGATTTTTCAAAGGTTCACGATCAGAGGTTTCACCGCCACCATTTGATGGTCACCAAACGACGCCGCCCATGGACACCCGCAACATTCAGGAGTTCCTCGTGCCGTGCTCTTTGCCGGCCTTTTAGGTATTTGAGGAGGGAGATTTAAGGATGGAAGAGAGTGGAAGATTTTGGGTCTCCGGTAACCTCACCCAACTCACACGGCGAAACATAACATGAACTCTGTTTTTCGCCGGTTTCTATTCTGCTAGGACGTGTGTGAGCCGTTCCATCCGTGCCGAAGCACTACTCTTCCACGATTATCACGTCTCCATTTTAATTTTCTTGCAAATATATTTAAATATTTTATTGCTTTATACAATAAAGACGGATTCGTCTGAATGTTTTATGCAAAACCAGAAAATGTAACGTAACAACATAGCGTGGTATTTTAACATTATTTAAAAGGGCTCATTTTAATTATCAGTTTGTAAAAAGCACACTTAGTAGTTGTCAACATGCCTATTGGAAACGACAGCTATGAGCAGTGGACCATGAACAGTGGACCTGCGAATTTAGGTCACCGGGACCGGATATAGGTCATTTCACGATTTTGTTTCCAACTCACTACGATTAGGCGTCTAAAGAATTTTTGTCCATGTCATAGCAAACGAGCACACGTATTTCCTGATAGTAAGCAACGCTAGAGGAGTTACGAGTGCATTGCCGACATTTTGGGGATAAGATTTGATCTCCGAAACCCTTATCCCATATTGAGGACGTATTGAGGACGAAATGAGGGATTGGAAGGATAACTCCACTTATACGGCAAAAAACAACGCTGTGGTTGTTTCAGTGATTGACGTTCTGTGAGTCGGTATTCTGGGGTATGCCTTAATTAAAAAATGGATAAGTTTTTCAACACAAGTGCGTTGCGAAAAAAGCTCATCATTTCTATTTAGATATATTTTTAATTGACAAAAAGATATGCATATGAATGCTATTAAAAATGCCAAGTCATTTAAGTGTTTAAGAAATTAGTCTTCAAAGGTCTCTCTAGTTTCACAGCGGTAATTATAGTAGTAAACAACCAAATTAAAACTCCCGTCAAGACTAACGGACAAACCTAACAATTGCTAGACATAGAATTTCGATGAAAGCTTCGTGTAGAAGCCCTTCTTATCAGTAGTAAGCAAATATTTGCTGATAGCAAAGAATGTACAGAAAGAAGACCTACCTGATCTCCTTAGGATGTGGATGGTGAAGTCCGTTGCGCGGGCGCTGCTCCGTATCGGCTTGCACTGCGGCCGCCAGCTTGTAGTACCCGAGACGGGCAAGCTGAAGAACAATAGTAACAATTAACAACCAATTTGACCAAGTAAACAGTTCTTTGTTGAATAAAAAAGAATATTTGCTTTGAGGACAAGGCTGGTTTTAAATACTGGCTGGTCAATTTTGAATATAGAACGTAATGGACTATCTCGTTCATAATGAGAACGGTATATGTATAATATAACTGACTCGGATGAGTTTCAAAAGACAAAACGTGAGTTAGAAAGCTACCCTTATCTGTTTTATTTGTGGACTTTCAACTGTCTTACTTTGGCAATAGAACTGAAAATCTTTTAGAACAGATTGAGGATGCACTTTCAGGTCAAGCTCAGGTAAAGTATACTGTCTTTTTGTGATATCTGAACAATACAAAAGTGGATCTATTGAACTAGTACAAAAAGTTTTGTTTTCGACAAAGGACATGCAACTTACGGCAAGTTGCTAATTTTAAGGACATCGTCTGGTATTTTAAATGCTGTGTTTTTGGTCTGTTGTACAATATTAGGCAAGCGTATTTAATTATTTTATTTGTAGGTATCAATCAAGAAGTCGCTTGAAACCAGAAGATTTAGAAGTGTGGTGTTGCTAGCATTTTAAAAAGGAGTACGTTCCGTTCTATATAAAAAATATTACGCGTGAAACAAGTATGGTTTTCTCGTTTTAAATAGTATCTTGTCGCTCTATCGCTCGATATGTAACAAAGATAATTAAGGTGTTAATTAATTAATTAATGTACACAAGTAATTATTTTACAATTGAGTGAAACGGTAGATGTATCTCCAAGAATAAATTCCTATTCCTTGCATAAAAGAGAATGCAAGTTTCTTTATGTTTTTTTAAGATTACATAGATATCATCCAATGACTTCCCCAGCCCTGGGTGGGACTAGAGGGAGTGTCAGACTCTTAATGACTAAAAACCACACCGGTCCTTCTCCTACTCCGAGCTAGGCGGGCGGTACACTTTACGCTTTACACAAAGTCATTGAAAATAAAATCAACAAAACATATTAAAAATGTCGTATTATTACACCATAATTAAGTTATTTTATATAATAAATGCCAAAAATAGACGCTTTTTACAATAGCAGCATATTTGCATATTCTATTCAATTTAAAGCAACGTCTTGTTATTAAAATTATAAATATTATTCTTCCACAACTTTTATAAATATTAAGTACTTCATTTTTAACATCGGAATTAATCCTGATATTGCTGAGCTTACAAAAACACAGGATTTAAAAAACTTGCAATAACTATATATTTCAACATCATACAAATGCGGTATAGGGATATAAAATCAGGACATCATCTAAAGGTGATTTAATAAAAATACACACAGGTGAATATTGGTGTAGGAAAAACAATTTCACACACACACACACACGTACAAGATCACAGAACACATTTGCAATAATTTCTGATTTACGCCGCATCAATTGGCGCTAGTGAGACTTTAGGTCCATTGAAAGAATGAATTAAATTTTGACTAGGTACTCTGAGAAGAAAAAGAAAACATTTTTCTATGACTTATTATTTAACTTGTTGACAAAAGTTTACTAACAAATATAATTTAACTAGTGGTCTTTTGTTCAAAAGGCTTTATATGACACCAGCGTCTCTAGTGATGCGAAGAACCTTATTTTTTTGGCACATTTAGCTGTCTCTTTCATTCAAATCGTTTAGTAGTCAGTCAGTAGAAATGGGCATGTGTCAAATCGAGCATTAAGTATGGCCTTTTTAAAGCTCATAAGATAGGTTTTAGCTCTTGTCACTTGTTGTTCCATGTTCTTTAGACTTGAATGTCGTTTGAGTATTTAGAGGATCTGAAATACTATGAATATATTTCTAACGGGGAATGTTTAACTAGGTCAGTTAAAATTATGTGTTATGCTTTTGCTCTTTAAATTTTGGGGATTAAATTTTATGGCCCGTTACAATCTTAGAAAACTAGTGCTTTCTTGGACTATAGGTACTCATTCTTAGCCTGACTTACACGTTTATAATTTGATTAAGAATTAGCATATACGTGGCCAATTCGAGGATGGAAATGTTTGTGGACAATGCCAAACCCTATCTGAATATTACTGTATTTATTTATTTTATTTTAGCCATTTTTATTGCGTAACGTTTCCAGAGTTATCTTGTTAGAGTGCAATGGTTATGTCTTAATAACAGGAATGGTTAAAAACTCGTTATCGCCAACACCGTCACACCAATTATAAAATTGAACTAGTTATAGCTACTTGACCACCGTTCTGATTTAATAAATGAAGATGGAATTCGAAAAATTGGGACAAATGTATTTGATATTTTATTGATAGGTTTGATAAGTCTTGTTACAATTACGTATTCTAACTTTTAAAGTTTCGCGTTTTATATTTACAACATACAATACTGTAGTTTCCAACTAGTAAAATTCAAAACTATTATCCAAATGACAAAAACTATACTTTTCTATGAAATTTGTATGACAAAACTGAGTTATGACGTCATAATGTTTTTCAATGAGTCAAATAGCTTACTTATTTCTTAATAATCAGCTACAAAATATCTAAAACTTAGTGTATCGACAGATCGATGAATAAAAGTATAGTTATTTTTCAATATTTTATTGTATTGAAATGACGAATTATTTATTTTTGACCTAGGAAACTACCCAAAAACGCGGTTCAGTCTGCTTGCGACCACGATCTGTGCAACCAGGTCGAAACGTCAAGCCTACCAAGGTACTTAAATAATTATTTTTCTCGTTAATACCCGCGTAATTATATATTGTAAATTACGCACCCATGTCTTGTTTTGGTCATTTAAGAACTTTTCTGTTCTAATATTATAAAGAGGTAAACTTTCTAAGTTTGTATGTAGGGGGTAGTCTTCGGAACCGCTGGTAGGATTTCCAAAATTCTTTCAATGGTAGATAGTTTAAATGTGCCCGAGTGCTAGAAGCTATAAAATACACTTCATTTGCGTATTTTAGTAGGTAGTCCAGCTAAAGCTTTAAACGCTGCTGTATTTGAAGTCCCAGGATACATTACTTTTACACGCGAGTGACGCCACGGGCGGAAGCTAGTATGTAACAAGGGTTTAGTGAAGACCACTCCGAGACTTCAGAGTGACATTTTTAGTAGTATTCGCAAATGAAAAGGCTCTTGAAGAAGTCAACATTTCACTTCAATAAATAAGTATCCATCCTCTGCGAATAGCCATCACTGTTGTTATAGACAATGCCATTGTTACAAGAAAAATACCTTGTACAACTCTATTTCATAATTTTGTTTCTTTTTACTTCGACATTATTTACAATGTTCAAGCAATATCATTTATTTCCAATATCCATTAGCAAGGAGTCTTCACTTAATGTAAGTATGTTCAAGTTTTTATTTGTTTTCGACTTCTAGACTAGAGAATAATGTGCCTGACCTTTTTTCAGCCTAAGTAAATGAATATCTTTTTTTTGTAAGAGTATATTCTAATATTATTTAGCTACGCTACTAATATTTTTAGAAAGTTTTGAATTATGGAAGTTTGTTACGCTTTCACCTAAAAACTACTGTACGGATTTGGATGAAATTGGGCACAGAGATATAATTTAGTCTGGAGTACGAATACGTGTATTTTTTATCTATATAATTAGAATAGGAGAAGATATTATGGGAATTTAATTATTTAAGCTTGATCCCTAAATATTGGAGCAATATTGAAATGTAAAATTAATATTGCCAATAGAATTTAACGTGATTGTTCTACTAGAACTATATAAAAAATATCCATATGATTACGATTGGGTAATAAATTCACATACCTAAAGGATGATTATTTTTTGTAACATCCGTACAATTTGTCTAAAATGGCATTACAGCAAAGTTTCTTTACGTAAACAATGTAAAAAAAATTGTGATTGCTAAAATTTTTGTTGGTAGGTATACCTACTACCAAGTAGAACTATTTTCTGAATTACTCAATAAAACCTACTGGAATTATACATTATACCTAAAGCAGACTTTCTTAACCATTGTATAAAATGAATAAAAATATTTTCAGAATTTTATTAACAGGAAGTATAATAATGTTGATGCAGTCGCAATTTTTTTTTTATTCTGTATCTCACGCATAAAGGATTTATTCAACTTGGTTTTTGATAAATTCATTTGTGGTATAATTAATACAATTAATAATAAAAATGTATAGGATGATATTATTTAAACACATTTTTGGTAGATGTAGGATGCATAGAAACTAGAAAAGGATAGGGACAAGTTTTTGTGCAGATAGGCATGCAAAAAGCCACACACTATAAAAGCTACATGATGCGAAATAAAAAAACAAATAACGCTATACTTAAAAAAAAATATAAGAAAAAGTAGCTTCATCGAAATAAATTTTGTAAAATACATAATTTTTTCATTATTCTGAGAAAAATTGCAAAGACGGAAAATAATGCCGATTTTTTTTCTGAGAATTCGTACCACAATGGCGCGGTTTTTGGGACGGTTCCATTTTCAAATATCTCTGGTAATACGTTAACAACACAACACTGAACTCGCTTTGTTTATTAGTTCGTAATTCGAATCTGGCAAGGATTGTCTATAACTGCATGTCTATGCCAAAACTTTAGAAACGTTGATTAAAATTCTTAAAACTCTATTTGTATAAACGTAGAATTGAAATCAGCTTGTACGTAATCTTTTTTTGATGAGCTGATTTCATTTGGAGCAAGCAATTATCGTACAAACAGCTTGGGTGATTAGATTTAGCCTAATGACCGTATTTATGAACCTTGAATCGTAATAAAGATGCCAACGCATCGATAATTTGCAATTTTCAGTAGGTAAGATCATTTCAATTTTATAAATCTTTGAGCACTGAGATTTCAATCTCTTTGGTAAGCTTTTTTGAGTCGAGAACAATCAGACCTTCATTGTAGTTAAGTCTGACACTCTTTTGACCTAAGAGGGTAAGTTTGAATAAGTTAGAACATAATATAATATAATAATAAGTAAATAATTTGCCATAAACAAGGTTAATATTATAAATTACCAATAATAAAGAATGCAAAGATCAAATAGCAAGAAAATGTCGTGACATCATTGTTGAGTTGGGGTTTCGTTAGAAAGCAAAAAGTAGGGAATAATTACAAACAAAATATTAATAAATGCCGGACTCAGACAGGCTTTCAGATAATTATTTCCGCGCCTATTTTTATCGCTTGTGAGATTATTACGCGAACATATATCCTATATCGATAATGCGAAATAAATCCGCACAAATTATTAATTCACTGTACAAACACAGCCTGTATTTTAAACAAACAATAACAGAACTGCTCTAGAAAAAATAAAATGCTTGTAAAAAAAGAAGTTAAAAAAATGCAGAGGCGTAATGTGTCTCTAGCGATAGTTTCACACTTTCACCATTACATAACGCGGTACTTAAAGTACTGAACGCGTCTAAAGAGACTCGTTATCATAACGAACATGATAGAGAATGAAATGACTAGTCGTAAAAGTAATTAATAATGTGTTTTTTCGATACCAAAACTTTTTAAAAAGAATTCGGATTACATTTTAAGCCATGTTAAATGTTTATATATGTATTATTACACTTGTAAAAGAGCGGCGCCCTCTGGCACAGGCATCCATAAGCTTAAAAGAGGACGCCACCACCTGTATAACAATGTAAATCGTGTGAGTAATAAACAACGAAACCAATCTTATTTTATAAAAAAACAAATATATGGTATATAGACTCCAATATTAAAGACCTTATGTATATTTTTTTTACAAACGTGTGCAAGTGAAAACTGTTCAACTCATTATCAGCATCTACTCGTAGAGTAAAATAAGAACGAAAAGTAAACTCTCTTCTGGACCACTTCCACATCTAAAAAGTACGTCGCGATGTCAACTTTCTTTTATAATTCCGTAAGAAATTGTTACTAAATATTTTCTTTTATATGGGAAAGCACGCAATATATAACACGTTAACACGTTATTACGCGTTACGCATCACCCTTCTTGTTTTCCTCAATTGAGTGACGTACTATTAATATTCTTTTTTTATTTAGCATATTAACATATAAATTACATTTTTAAATATTTCTTAAAAATAAATAATAAAAAACATTTAAAAATATAAAAAATAGTGTCCCACCGGTATCGGGAACTGGGTCCAAGCTACCGGCGGTCAGGGCTCCAGAGAAAGGAACCTCCTGACAATACGAGCCGTGTCCAGGAGTACCACTTTCTGAATCAAGCCCTTGATCCAGCCACCTAACGAGAGCCTCCTAAGATGTTGGTCGAGGCTCTTGGCTATTAAGCCATTTGCTGACACGACTATCGGTACAATGATAGCTGAATCCACTTCCCACATGTCGGCAACCTCGCGAGCCAAGTCGATATACTTGATCAGTTTATCTTTCTCGGCTTTCACAAGGTTCTCGTCATGTGGGACGGCTATGTCAACAATCATTGCACGCCTCTCCTTCCGGTCCACCACCACAATATCAGGCTTATTGGCCACAATAGTCCTGTCAGTGATGATAGACTGGTCCCAGTACAAGGTGATATGACCATTATCAAGAATATTAATATTATTGTTGAGGAATCTTCCCATACAATTTCCAAAATACGTAACGTTACGTAAAAAAATAAGGGAAACGTACTCGAAAGATCTTTAAGAATATTTTTTTCATACGGTACATCTTTTATTTGTTTGTTTTTGACAATTTTATTTGCGTGAAGAAAACAGCGTTGGTAATTCTCGAAACTGGAATTTGCTGCACTAATTCTATTTAAATTTCTATAGGCTATTTAGATGTTCCTACGGGATCCGGGAAATAATCCGCCAGTTAAGACTTACGGATAATTAATCAGACACTGCGGAAAAGTCCTTAGAGTATCCAAAATATACAAATAATAACATTCAAGTCAAAGTTATAAAAACAAAATTTATTCCAACTACATAATATACAGGCACTTTTGAAAGATAAGTGCGTTTTCCAAGCGAGAGGTAGATTTAAATGGAGAAATTCAAATAAAAAATGTTTTGTTGTGGTGGCCCGCTTCTCATGCAGGAGGGTGGAGGGTTCGAAACCTAGCAAGTACCAATGTAATTTTTCCGCGTATACTTTCTATGATTATTTAGACACCACTGACATACGGTGAAGGTAAACATCGTGAGGAAACCTGAACTTATAATTTATTTAATTTAAATATAAGTTTGAAATCGCCTTAAGCAAGCGTGGTGATTCCTCGTGTGAAAAGAGGGCATTTTATAGGCTAATGATGATGCAATAAAAACGAGAAACTGCTAATTCTTTATAGCAAATAAAACTCGTAACTCCATTTTTTTAAGGTTCGATGATATGATAATTTTGTAACAATCCTTATCTGTAGGTCAGTGAAGCAACTTATACTTTCGAAACTGATAGTGCGATTATTTGCGATTACCTTACAAATGCGTCTTATCAGGCCAAATACAGCCTATTAAACATTCATTGATAATACTTATCAAGTTCTGA
The DNA here is from genome assembly GCA_902829305.4 of Spodoptera exigua. Taxonomy (NCBI): domain Eukaryota; kingdom Metazoa; phylum Arthropoda; class Insecta; order Lepidoptera; family Noctuidae; genus Spodoptera; species Spodoptera exigua. Next base: position 1,728,030 of record LR824623.2, read on the forward strand.
TTGAAATAGGATTTGTTATCAACTTTTTTTGTCTAAATAAGCATGCAGGTTGCTTGTCCTGAAGGAGGTTATGTTCGATTCGAAAACATTATAAAAAAAACATGGTTTTAATAGACTAGGAGCAATATAACAACTTAGTTTAGATCTACAAAACTAGATGGCGCCCAACGAAGTCACACTATTAAGTTGAATTAAATTAAAATACATTAATACCGTATTTATGATTAGATAACAAACGATCAACTGCGTGTTCGCATTGGATACGTAAGAAATCGAGTATGTTTTGCGTCGATGCGTTTCTGGGTAGACTGAATCGATCTATATGACGTGTGTAAGCAGTTTAGGCTTACGATATTACGATTCTATTACGGTTCTGTTACGTGGTTATGATTTAAGTAACGATTTGTTGACAGGTAAATTGAATACTTATTTATGGAATTTCTTTTTCGAACAAAATTCTGAGTAAATAAATTTTTCTTCTTATTTTAAGCACGAATCTAGAGATGGTTTTTTTCGCGTTTATAATGTTAGTCAGTGCATTAGAAAGATATTATGAAAGATTAAGAATCACATAGTCTTCTGTCGTTTTGTCCAAAACTTAGTTATCTATAATATAAAAATGAATCGCAAAATGTGTTGGTAAGCGCATAACTCAAAAACGCCTGGACCAATTTTGACAAATCCTTTTGTATTTATTATTGTCAGGAGAAGGTTCTTATGAAAGAAAACATTAGAAAAGTAGGAAAAGGGATCCTTTCGTTGTTAGCGAAATAGACCCGTGCGAAGCGGAGGTGGGCCGCTAGTGTCACGATAAAAAAATAGTAGTCTATGGTGTTTTACAAAATATAAAAAAACTAGATTTTATTTTCAAAAAAGACAATTACCTAGTCGTATTTTTTACAGTTCAAAAATATAATCTTACTCCGTCTAACTTAGACTGTAGGTGTCTCAGTATAGGTGTTACGAGGCCTTTAAAGCCCTGAGAGACTATATAAGGCTGCCTATCTCCATACTTGTAAACAATGGAACGTAACAGGAAAAAAAAACGTTTCAAACCAAAAGAAAGACTTTGTCTTTGGTGTAATTTGAAACAAAGGAGGTTTAATTTTGGCTCAATGATGTTTTATTTACTTTTTCTTTTGCACGTTTGTTTGGCATTGATTTCATATGATTTAGAATACTATTTTACTAATGATTTGTTTGACTTATCCGCTATCATAATATTATCCATAGGACAAGATCCATCGTTTTCTTGCATTATAACATTTTTAACAGCTCTGATACTTTTACATTCGGTTTATCTTTTTCAATTTAACTTTTTTAATTAAATTTTACCGCCGATTTACGCGCAATAATTTCTGTTAATCTAGTTCTGTTAATAGGTGCTTGCAAAAAAACACAATCTTCCCACCGCGTAATAGAATGTTTAAAATTTAAATTTAAATATAGAACAACTCGCAAAACTGCGTAGCGACAATAATACTTTCAATGAGTAAAGAGTTTCATATCTGAGTTTTGAGTTTACGAGCATTTTATTGGCATCGGTTCGCGGAAACAGTGCGCCCTTCGAGTCAATCATAATGATAAAATGGTTTTCATTATTCGCTATCTATTAGATAACACATGTTCCAATATTTAAACACGGAATCAAAATACCACTCACATGTTTACTCTTCTTTGTATTCCAATTTTAAACTTGTCAAACGCACATGCGCACACTAGGTATAGATTTATCACACACACACACACGGAACAATCTGATAAAAAAATATCAATAAAAATCACTTATTTAAATATTTATTGTATAACTGTGAAGATAACTGGTTTATTACGAAGTCGTGAGTGAAATGTCTGACATCACGCCACCGTCGAAACGAATTTCACTTTCGATGAGCGCTCTCTCTCATTTCACTATCGTTTGAGTAACAGTTTCATTAAATCGCAGACCGATGTTAAAAAAGAAAAAAAAAAGAATAAAACCACACAACGTAAATAAAAAAAACTTACTTGAATTACGACTGATATTTAAAAAAAAATTTTTTTTCGCGCCACTAAATTTAAATTAAGAACGCGTAACTTTTTCGTCGTTGGCGATGTGCGATCGTCGCAGTAGCACCAAAGAGACTGATAGCAACAATGGATTTAATATTAGCTCTCGGCGATAAATTATCTTGATAATTTATTTTTAGCCGTTAATTAATAAAAGCAAAGAGATTTTTCTCGGTATTTGTCTACTCTTACAAAGAAATTTTTTCTCGTAAATAAATATGTAAATTCCTAATAAAAAGCAATTAATAATATTCAGTCCGCCAGACTTTCTTTATTCTTTCGCCAGACTTTCATGGCTGCCCTCCAAAAATCAGATTCAGAAAAAAATGTGCTCTAATCCAACGACATACCATTGATAATTAATATTCACTACGTAAAACTTACTTTGATATTGACTTTAATTTGTAACAACAAAGGCCCGAAGACATAGTATACAGAGAGCATTGATAATGAACCGTATGCCCTTGAAATTAGAGTATGAATTAAATGCGTTCATTTATTTCCGGAAATAAACGAACGGTGGCGTGATCATCGCGTGCGTTTGCGCAGGTCCACTGACCCGTATTCGTTATACTTAGATTTGTTTTGTTATTGATTTTAGGTTCATCAACGCCTTTGTTTTTTTCTTATCCAATCCAACATCACGTGTTTTATTTTTTATAACATAACTTGACTATTTAGAAAAAAACAATAAAGTCTAACAATAATATAAAAAAAAAACATATAAACGGTCGAATTGAGAACCATCCTCCTTTTTGGAAGTCGATTAAAAAGCAATTGAAGAAAAAATACGAGCGGATTGCACGTTTTTTTAACCATAATTCATTACCTTTCATTGCATGTCAGAAAAAACTTTCGTACGCACATTTTTTTGCAATTACAACACTCATTTGTGGTCATGATTAACTGATTGTTGTTAATTGCAATAATGCTTAGCAACAGGTACTCAATTCCTCCTTTATTTGTTATTGTGGAGTAAATGTGACGGATTCTCGTATCAATATTTGTATTGTAAAGCTGAGAATATCTGTTAGACTTTGAACGCGTTATCTTAAAAAAAAACTACGTTTAAAATAACCGACTTCAAAAACAAAAAAGTGTCAAATAAGTAATTAAAATTGATATTTTAATACCACTCTTACGTACGCGAAGCTAATACTTTTAATATTAATAATAAAACACTATCAATTCTATGTGCTACCTATTCATAGGTTTGAAGTCGGTGCCAAGCCTAATACACAATATAATAAGCATGATTACATGAGTACCTACACTCGCCGGGCGCGTGTGAATTTATTTGTTAGGATTTAAGAAATGTAGTACCGATTTTCTAACTTGATGGCGTAAGCGTAGAATCAGAAGTCTATATGGTTGCGTTACCGGCGAAACTGTATATAGCTTAGAAAGATATTTGGATGAATTATGAAAGTTTTCTCGTACTTGGTTGTTAAAAGTAGTAGTAGATGGCTGCGTTGTTAGTTGTGGAAATTTCGTCTTTCAGCAATTGAACAGTCTTAATTCTCATTTAGTTTTATTCTGTTTAGGGCTTGGCACCGACTTCAAACCTATGAATAGGTAGCACATAGAATTGATAGTGTTTTATTATTAATATTAAAAGTATTAGCTTCGCGTACGTAAGAGTGGTATTAAAATATCAATTTTAATTACTTATTTGACACTTTTTTGTTTTTGAAGTCGGTTTTTTTAAACGTAGTTTTTTTTATTTTTTACTTTGTAGTGTCTGTTACAAGTTCTTCTGTAAACTACAGTAACATTTTAAATATAAATTAACATATTGAATAGTATATATTTTTAAGTAGCTATGTGTAGGTCTACGAAAGGAGCCGCTCTATTAAAAAATATAGATCCCAAGAAATGGGAAAGTTCTCATCATCATCATCATCATCATCAGCCATTTTAATTTTCCCACTACTGAGACACAGGTCATCTCTCTAGAAGAGGAAAAGTTTTTAACAATATAAATAAATTAAGTCCAAACACGAGGTAGCTACTGTAAACCGTTGAGGAGTTCCCTAGACTGTCCTTCGTCTTCATTATCAGATCCCTAATGACAGTCACAATCCATCTAGGTGTAAAGTTCATATCAAAACGAATTTTTTAAGCTCAAACACAAGGAAGTTGCTATGAATCGTTGAGGAGTTCTCTCGACTGTCTCTCGGTTCCATCCGGAATTCCCTCGACGGTCAATGGTCTCCATCATCAGGTAAACTGCAGGCCTTCAGTTGTTATAATACATACAGGTACGAAGTTTTCATCAATATAAATGAATTAAGTTTAAACACGAAGTAGTTACTGTAGACCGTTCAGGAGTTCCCTGAGCTGTCCTTCGTTCTCATCATCAGACCCTTAATGACAGTTACAACTAGCCTGCTGCAAAGTGCTTGCCAATACGAATCATTCAAGCCCAAACACAAGGCAACTACTCCAAATAGTCAAGGAGATCCCTCGACTGTCTTCCAGCTCCAGCATCTGGTCGACTTCGACCTTCGTCAAGTTGTAGTGTTGTTAAAGGCCTACTTAAACATCATACAAAAAAACTACTCGCCCCTACAATTTTCGAAAGTTCCCCTCGGTTTCTCCAGGATTCCATCATCAGATCCTGACCTCATGACAATGGGACCAAATGGCAAGTATACCCTATCGAACAAAAAAAGAATTTCGCAAATCGGTCCAGGCGTCTTCGAGTAATCGGTGTACATACATAAAAAAAAAAAAAAAAGTACTCGTCGAATTGAGAACCTCCTCCTTTTTTGAAGTCGGTTAATAACGTACAAAGCACTGCATTTCATAAACAGTTCAATGATTCGGTGTCTATCTTATACTACGATATGACCTCTAAAAGTATAGTAATTACAATTTCATTCGACAATAGAATAAAAAACACTCAGTGACAAATGGATAAAAAAAAAAATTTTTCTGGCTATGAGGAATTCAGCAAGTCTAACTGGCCCATTTGAAAATCATTGGGTAAACTTATCTTCAAAATCAAAAAGGTCAACAGTGGTCTTCTTCTGGCTGATAAGATAAATAATAATAAAACATTAAAGACCCGCCCTGGTTTGGCACAGGTGCAAAGTTGATACTAAATTTCTCCGCTATTTAATGGGTGTTATTACAAATCGTATTCTCTATAGCTCTACAATCAGTCTATCTATTATACCTATACAACATCAAGAACCGTTGCGTAGTTTCAAAGATTTAAGCAAAGCGACTTTGTTTTATATTATGTAGTAGTCTTTGGTTAAAAAATCTGCTCTAAATAAAATTGATACTAGTCACTAGTCAGCTACATAGTCACGTGGTCGCTTCGTCAGTTTGCACCAAACAATTTGCCTTATATTTTGTTTCCGTTGTCAATTTAAGCGTCAATTGAATAACAGACCGTAAGGCGTAGTCCAGATCGTTTATATATGAACAAGATTTTTATGGCTACGTTCATAACATCAAAATACTACATATCGATAAAGAATTATAAAAGAAGCGGCCGTCCCCGCTCCGTACGGTCCACCTATCACGTTAACAACGAAAGGAACACTTTTTTCCAATTCTCCCCTCTACTTTTCTGATATTTTCTTTGATAAGAAACTTCTCACAAAAAAAAATGTGGAAAATTGGTTCAGGCGTTATGCGCTCACCAACACATTTTCCTATTCGTTTTTATATAATAATAGATTAGGATTAAATATGACACAAATTAACTACTCCTACTACTAAGTATTTAAACTGGCTCTTAAAGTATTATTGCACTTGAGCCGATCAAATGCAAAAAAAAACTGACCGTGTTTGAACTCATCTACAACAAAAAATCTGACTTCTACATAGTTCAAAAGATTTGTATAGTCTAACAAAATGACTTTTTAATACTACATTTACTTGGTATTAATGGCAAAGATATGACTAATAAATTACGAACACCTTTTTTGTTTTGCATACATTGACAATTTATTATTAGCGCCAATTTTATCAACAATCATGATGACACGACAGAATTGTTTCGTTCTTTGCAATCGAGTGAAATATTAAATATTCCAAGTATATACACTTGCAATATTAAAAAAAAAATATTAACTAAAAGTGTCTAAAATAATTTAGTAAAGAAGACCATACACAAGTGACACTAAATTGCCCAACAATGCTTGCAAGGGCCAAATGGGTCCAAGGGCTGGACGTAACGGACAACAATAAAAACATTATGAGCAGTAACAATTAAGTGCTTTCAGAGTATTCAGGTAGAAATATTTGTAATCAGTCGTTTAAGCTTGTTGCAGGTCAAAAACCCAACTGGATGCAGTTCAGCATGGAAATATTATTAGCAAGTCAGAATGCAAATACAAAATTCTCCGAAAAACAAAATTATCTGTGCCCGATTCTAGTGCTGAAATAAAACAACTTTTTCAATACACCAATACGGAAATCTCGAAATAAATTTACTTCTAATAAATCATGCAAATGATCAATCAGCTGTTGCGATTTGTATGTTTTTTTTTTTTGAGATTTGGGTATTTTTACAATGGAAAAAGTTATTGAAATTGAGCACCAAAATCGGCTTCATCAATACCCCTCATTTAACCTAACACACTGTATTTAAATTGGTCATAACTATTATTGCCATATTGTGAACACAGCTTTATTGAGTCGACCGTATTGTTGCGTACATTGCCTATGAATAGGTAATGGCTGAATAGATTTAAGTAAAAACTGCTAATACTTGGAAATATTCACAATTACTGTCTGACCTTACACACCTATGATAAGTTAGAAGGTTGGTATAAGTTTATGATACGTTTTATGAATTGTAAAATGAAATGAAATAAATATATTCAAGCTGGATGCATGTCGCTTCTAACTTATGGATCTAGAAGTCTTTGGGCAAACATGACAGTCTGTCTTTTTTGTGAGGGGAAAATCATCAAATGACTTATCTCGCCTAGGGTGGGGCGGGAGGGAGTGTCAGACGACTGACTAAAAATCCCCACGTTCCTTCTCCTGCTCTAGGTCGAGGCTGCGATACCTTATTACGTTTGTCCCACCATCTCGGCACAGTCTGGGGGGTCTGGAGTGATATGATCTCGAGCGACTGATGGTGATGAGGAAAGTCTACGACTTAAGTGCGAGCGCTTAAAATCCGACGAATTGGCCAGGCCAGATATCTGGGCTGAGACCCAACTCAACAACTGGATATTTGATTTGAGCACACTCTTTGTGTGCTCCACAAATTGTTGTTCCGAGTCTGAAATCTGGATGTGATGTATACTTGAAGTTGTATGTTTGTAAATGCGCCCACGACACAGATGGGGCAACGTTTTTTTTAAAGAAAAATAAATAAAGGTGAAATGGCCAAAACCAATGGAGTCGTACTATTGACTGTTTCCGGAGTCTAATTACAGCAATAAGGAAAGGACGGTGAAGGAAAAAGGTTGGAAAGTGAAAAAGTACAATAACCTTGAAATGGTTTCAGTTGAAGAAAGGACAACCGATTTCTGATAAAGAGACATAAGTTGATCTTGATATTAGTAATAGGTAATTAGGTATTGAAAAATATATGAGCACTTTTTATGGGTGCAAAATCTACAACTTCTCAACGCACTGGATTGGGCAAGAAATATATTATGCCCATTAAGCACCTGAAAATGATTTCATTTGAACTTTTAAAGGATTAGCAACCGAAGGTTAAAATCTAATTAGTAGCAGTCTCGCAGTATTTTCGTCGGGGTTTCAAAATGTTTTTCTTGGTAAAATCTGCTTAATTAAATTCTTGGAATTATTAATGAAAGTTCCAAGTAAAAGGTTCTATTCTACGTAAATGATTCACACTCCAATATTCGATTAAGGGCTTGTACACTATGATGGGTTACCCAAGTTGTTGTGAAGTCATATTCTTTGATACATTTCACCAAATAAGCAGTCATCTGTTGATATTTCGTCTCTATAGAGATCGGTTATTAGTTTCGGCCGTTATTCAGACAAAGAAACAAGCCATTGTAATTAATCATTAGGTACATTCCAAAGTATCTTATTACTGTTGTTTGTGAATAGGCTGTTACTTCAAAGACATTTGAAATTGGAATCTGTTTTCCGTCTTTCGCGAGTTTACGTATCCGTATCGAAACATCAAACGATTTATTTTGGTACTAGTAATCGATGAGTATAATTTTTAAGTGGTATTTGAGTGAGGAATATACGATACTATCAAGTATCTGTGAACAGGCCATTACTTTTTTTTTATTCTGTTTAGTTTACACTTTAGTGGCAGAGACAAGTAATAAAATAGAGTAGGCGTTCTTTTTTATTACACGCCTTATTTCCCGCTCTTTTTATTTTCGGCCAGACTCACAAAGAATTTTAGACACTTTCGTTATCGTTTATACAGCTTGATAGTGACGTGTTTGATGAATTACTTGCAATCCAAACAAAAGTGTTTTAATTGTAAATTGTATAAATTATTGCGTAAGACGAGTAAATAGTGTTAACTAAAGTAACACACTGACGTTGTAGGGGGAAACTAATTTATTTAAACGACTCGACTAAGAATATTGACGAGAGTACCTATTCATAGTGCCAGAGAACTTACAGCCAAATAGACAGCTGTTGTTGTCGCTGCGTTATAACAATAATTACAATTAGAACTGCGACATTTATTTAATAAGATGCGTTGTTTGGGAACACGCTCATTATAAATAATATAAAAATAAATGTGAATTTAATTCGTTGCTACAACATTATCACTTACCTACCTATTTAGGTACGTGTAAAAAAACGACCCCGAAAACCATGTAAATAAGAATTATGTTTTAATTCTATTGAATTATAGTAATAAGAATGTAGGTAATAGAATTCGTTATTATTGACGACATATTTTTTTGAAGTAAACAGCTTATTTTGCGAAGGTTAAACAAATCGGGACTTTCCCTGTCGATAGCCGCATTTATTTGTTATTTTCCTGTTATAAATGTATTTATTTTGAGAATTATACTTTTACACAATTTCAAATAGGTGAGTACTATGTTAAAGTTTTAGTCGGACAAAAGAACTATGTATTAGTGGCGCCCGCGTCGCTTTACGGATGGCGTAACTTCTCGTGTGTCATCGCCCCTAGTAACACCGACAATTACTATTTAAATATTGAAAATGTTGACTTCCTGTCAACTCTTTTTAAAAGGTCGATATATCAAAATTTCACTGTAAGTCAACAAACTTGGAATTTTATAAACTGACACAATAAATAGAATATCAAAAAATTTGCTACCTTAACAAAAAAAAAACTCACTAACTTTATTTTGTGAGTTTTATTAATCTAGCGAAAAATTAACTGTGCAACCAAATCATAAATTCAACGCAAAAATAAACTGCAAAGCAAAAATTAATGATGCAACAACATAAAATTGTTACTAATTTATTATATATATTTACAACTAACATAAAAAGTGCTATAATATAAAAAAACAGATCCATAGCAAAACACTGATCACGTCACTATTAATCTACTAAATAAAAATTTAAATTGGAAGCATCACAATACGACCGGCAAAAAAAGTAAAATAAAGCACAGACACAAACTCAAACAGCTTTATACCAGCTCATTTTTGTTGCCTGTGGCCCGTTGACCCCGTTTCCTGCATTCTGCCCGGAGCTGTTCCTTATTCATGGCTGCTAATGCCTCAGGGCTAAGGTTCTGACGAGCCCTTCCATTGTCAGACACAGAGTTCTGACGCGGTATGACCATCGAATTGGCATTATTACGGGCACGTCTTGTGCCCACCATATTCGTAATATATAATTATTTCCTGTTTAGTTATAATTTTCACTGTGTCTTCTATGCTTTAATGTTATCCCGCGTCTTCTTGCCTTGCAGATTATGGAGAAATTGTTGATGTAATAAATACATGTTTTATTGTAAATATATATAATAGATCACTTATTAATATTATTAGTATTACACTGTATTAAATATTAAAAAGTATATAGAAATGTGAAGTTATAAAAAATATTTAAGTAAATAGTATTATTTTTATAAGATATTTTAGACAGATTTAAATTATAAGTAAGATTAAATAAAATATTTTAAAACAAAATGAATATTAATGCTGACTTTGAACTGTGATATATGTGCAGTCCCAAAAATGTTTATAATACATGAATTAATGTGTAAAAATAAATATTTAAAATATTGCCTATATACATGACAAATTTTTTGTGAATTGAAAAAATAAATATATGAGTATGTAAATAAATATTTTTAAATAAAACATAAAGTATTATTTTAAATATGTACGAAAGATTTACCGGTGAAAACGCACTGAGTTATTAATTTAAATCAAATTAATGGTAAGTTTGCATGTAAATATTTGCATGAAACGGCGAAAATTACCCTCGTCATAATGTTATTGATTATTTATGTTCACTGAAGCGTAACATAATCGTATGATGAGAAACATTGATTCCATACGTGGAGGGCATTTTCTAGCAGATCAAAAATAAAAAAGCCACTTTCAGCCCCTAGTAAATTAAGCGTAAATTTGAAAATATCGGAAAAAATGTTTAGGGACAGTCAGCGGAAATTATAGGTAACATCTAACCTAACATAACATTAAAAAAATATATTCCAAAGATACTCACATTCGCAGTAAATCAAGAACAGTATCGCTAACGATTCTCAGTCTTAATTTCATTCAATTTGTATTTATTTTAAAATAAAACAATATTTTCCTCACACAATATCCTTTCGTGAAAAGCAAAATGTTGAAGTTTATAAAACTGTTGCCAGTATTACGGAAAATCTCCCTTTCTTTTTCTAAAGTCTCCCCTGAAACAAAGTCAAACTTTAAAGTTACGCAGTTTTTTAAACAAGGATTTTTTGACTACATTTGTTAAGCTAAACTTTTTAATTCTAATGTTAAATTACATTTACGGCCCATTACGAAATCATTTTATTTTTGCTACGTGTGTTAAAAAGTTACTTATATTTGGGTAGAAAATTTGTGATAGCAACATTTAACCAAAACACTGACGTGTTTGTCATAGACAACGTTAGTGATGCTCTGAAGGACGTCTGAAGGCGATTTCGCAACAACTATTCATCATTGATAATTAATGGATTTGTAAAATACATTGCAAAATTAAAATGTGCTCAGTTACGATATTAGATAAAATAATGCGCGTCCTGATCTTTTATTGCAATTATTATATTATAACTTATGAAAACTATTGATAAGTCGGTCTTCTCAATTATGAACGTCTAATAACGTTGATGAAAGCAGAAAAAGGCAGGCCATAGAAGTTCATGATCCCCCTTTATTAACTTTTTGAATTCATCCATGGAAAAAGTGTTGATCTGTATGAAATCTGTCACTGTCCTCTAATGACAGTTGACAAAAGTTGCAATCTCTCATCGTACTTACTACTTTCGCAGAATCGTACATAGACTAAATAAATAAATAAACATTCACTAATATCGAATAAAAAAAAAGTATAAAACAAATCTTGCGCCACTACAACACAACTTTGTTTCAAAACAGAAATAAAACAACGCGCCTGTTTGCTTCGATTGAAATGGAAGATGAATGATGATGATATCAATGATTACGTTCCCTCACTTTTAAATCCAAGGAGAGTGAAAATACATGATGGTGATTTATCACTAACACAGGTGAGGAGCATGTTGACTATACAAGGTAATTTAAACTGAGAATAAACAGAGTTCGGAATTTGAATTTCTCATTATGAAACACAAAAGCTTCTATGGAAAGTGGATAACGTAATTTGCATTATATGTATGAGTATTAGGTCGCATTACGTGATTTAAGGTTTAAATCTAATCTAGACCATAACCCTTACATGATAATTTGGATAATTATAATACAAAGACTCTTATTTTGGCACAAAATCACGTTAACTGGAGCCTTTTCCCTCTGGCAGTTTACTAAGATCTCAGAGCACCAATGGACTTTATCATTAGTGGTTGAGGGGTGAAGTGAGAATGAAAGAGCTTTGTAGGCCAAAAACTTGTCTGGAATGCTATATTTTGATGTGGCATTAACTTCTTATTGAAGAAGATGCTCTAATCATGCTAGAATATGTCACAATTTGTTTTAACATTTGATTTTTGCTCTTCTAAAAGAGGTTTTTAGCCTCTACTTGTACTAAAGTTTTATTGCAACAGTAAATAGTTTCAAAGTTATTAAATGACCGGGTCTGGAGCAGGAGGAAGAATGAGGTGGTTCTAGTCAGTATGATTCTGATACTCACTCTCGCCTGAGGGCAAGAGACATTATATGATGATAGAACCTCCTCAAAAACAAAAATAAAACTTGCTATGCTAGAGAAATTTAATAATAATTTCTCTCAAGTAAATCCTGGAACTGTTGAAAAATGAACTTACAATGTAAAATTTCTTTTTTAAATCATTTGTGTTAGATTATGGAACTTATCCGTCTATTAGCTACAGAGGCTATTAAAAACAAACAAGTTATAAAACCTTCTCTATTCTATACTTTAACATCATAAAGGTTTGTCAGTTTTTGTTTGTAAAGGTAATCTCTGGATTTACTGAACCAATGTTCAAAATTATTTCTTCAGTAGAAAGCTAAAGCTAATATTGTGGATGGTTATAATAAATGCTATAATATTAACTTGAATAATGTACTTTTTTTATAAGAGTAAAGTTATTGGGGGTAGAATAATACAGTGTGCTACAATTAAATTATAAAAAAAAAAACGAAAGCATACATATACTTATTTCATGCGGCTACTATATACTAAACTAGCTACTCTCGCGCAGTTTTACCCGCTACTCGACTTCATTTTATCGTAGCGTGATGTTTTATAGCCTATAGCATCAGGAACATTGTAGCTATCTATCAGTGAAGTCAAGAATTTCAGTAATCCAAGCAGCGGTTCCAAATATTACCCCCTACATACAAACTTACCTCTTTATAATATTAGTATAGATAATATTTATCTGCAGCATATGTAGCCCACATATTTACATAAATATGTTCATTACATCGTAAAGTTTTGCTCTTTACTCTGTTAATAAAAGGTTGTCTGTTCAAACTTATTAGTAAAATTCTAAGGATTGCACACAATATAGGGGATCGGTACCCCAGGCTAGTTCAATGGACCACAATAAAAAAAAAAAACACCATTGTAACTTTTCATCATCATCATCTAGTCTAGACTTCTCTATAGCGCGCCACTGAGTTCGATGTTCATCTTCTCATCCAACCGCTGCCAGCCACCCTGCGGATATCGTCAGTCCACCCAGCTTGAGGGTTATGAGGCACCGCGACCTCGGCCCAGAGCAGGAGAATGAACAGGGGGGTTTTTAGTCAGTAAGAGTCTAACACTCCCGCCCGGCCCTGGGCGGGAGAAAACATTTGATGATTTTACCCTCACAAAAAAAACCCAGCTGGAGGGTGCCCCACACTAGCCTCGACGTGGTCTCCATTCTAGAACACATCTATTATCGGTTCTTCGACAAATGTGACTTGCCTACTGCCACCTCAGTCTGCTAATCCTTTGGGCTTTATCGATACCTTTAGTTCGATATCGGATCACCTCGCTCGAATACTATCATTCAGAGAGTCTCCAAGCGTAGCCCTTTCCATAGCTCTTTCAAGCATAGATTTTTAATTCGTGAATCAGTCGCACTGTGAGCAAATAGCTTCACTAAGAGGACTGACCGACAGACTGACCGACAGACGAAAATTTTGAAGATATAGGTTATCTTCAAAATTTTCAAACAGGCTGGGATAAAAGTATTTGTGACGCGAAACGGATTCCTCGGGCACTGCTAGTATAATATATGTACAAGTATATACAAGAAGTAAAATTTTTAGCTCATTGCCTGTTTTCCGCAGGATCCAGTTTAAGTTTCAGATAGGTATAAGACTTATTAATGTTTTTTTTTAACAGAATTCAATTATAAGCCGCTCTTCTCTGTCTCTAAAACGAAACAATGGTTTGAAGCTTAAGCCTAAGAAACGGGTAAGTTCTTACAATAAATATTATTCAAGCTTATCTTCTATTTTTTGGTTTTGCAAAAATACTATGTATTTAGATAATTATTTTATTCTTTGACCAAACAAAAGAAATTGCTATTTTCTAGTGTATTTTCTCTTACGTTTTTGCATGAGACCTTGTCTTAACAGACAAACACAACTAAAATATCGAATTAAAGCCAGTTGTTCTCTAGTTTTGATGTCGATGTTTTTATCAAAGCAAATCAGAAAATAGTTGGATAGCCGTGCAAAGCGAGGGCGGGCTTCTAGTTTAATTTAGATTTATTAACAACTTTTGTTGACTGCAACAATAGTACCTTACTGGTTTATTATTTTAAATCTAGTAACTCAAAGTACCTTACAGATTGTACATATCACATTTTATAAGTATTTTCTGTCGTTATCGTAAAAATATGTATAAACATGGAAACTGTAAAACAGGTAAGTTGTAAACTCACGGAACATTTTAACGCATTTCAGATTTATCCGTCTGCAAACAAGGATAAAGAAAATTCGCAAAATGTACAAAACTTACTTTCCCAATTTACTGCTACCAAAAATATACCAAAGACGGTGGATAGACACAGTCTAGGATTCTCAGCGATTGAAGATCTGCAGAGTGAGGGCAATCAGTTTGAAAGCTGCTCGTTCACCCTCGCAGATGCACCCACTAAACCTAGGCTGACCAGCGTAGAAACTCCTTTTCTGTCTGTGTCTTCCCACACAGAATTAGAACGAGGTGGCGACTGTAGTGACTACAAAACAGCCTCCACAGTCATTCTAAATAATGTTAAACCTACCATATCTGTATCTTTCGGCATCGACAACTGCCAAAGTGTTGATGTCAAAGCCAAAAAGAGCTCCATAAAGAGGATACTGTTTTCACATAACAACGACAACACATTGGTCGACTGCGAAATTGTAGAAGGATCGCAAGCAAGCTCAGAAAGTGATCACGACGACAAAATGAACGAACTCCTTTCTCCCAACTCATTGAAGAGATCCGCCGTCACTGTCAATCTAGAAATTAAAAAGAAAAAGCCGTCATCGACGGAGACAGCAGAAAACAAAGTTCTAATTTTAAACACAAGTGCCATCGAGAAGATATCCCATGTCATCGTACAACCACCAAATTACAAATTAGTGAAGGGGAAAATTTTGGACAAGAATAAATTTAAAAGCGGCACTAAGAAAAATTCAGTGTTTGGTTTTAACGCTAATAATTATGGAAATGTGCGTGATAGGTTGAAGCAGCAATCTATTGACAGTTTTTTCCCGAAACGTACGAATGTTGTAAACTTGAAAGTATCGGAAGGGAGAAGTCTAGCTGAGCCTGTGTCTGATGAGAAGACTCGAGTGAATAAACATGGTGATGAGGAGGTCATGAGTAGGAATTCAGGTGTAGCTGACGCCATTAAAAGCGACAGAAATCGTAGATCGCCTTACAAAGGGTCTCGGATTGAAAATGAAGCGTCAAGTAGGACGATCAGAGTTCTTTCTCCAGGGAAAGAAGTGTCTCCTCGGCCGGAGATTAACACTTCGTGTTCGTCTCCCCGTGGGAAGGAAATACCTAGCTCACACAGCCCTCGGAAGGGTGTAGACTCCATACAGTTCAGTTTGCCGCCTAAATCTGTCTCTACGAAGAGATCTGTGTCTACCAGGAATATACCGCACCATAAGATCGTAGCAGGTACGTCTTTGATTGTTCTTGATTTTTTTTTAATAGAAGCTATCGTTAGGCATGCTAAATTTATTTAAAATACCGACATATTCACATTAATTCATCAAGCCTTGGCGTTCGCGCACCTATTGTCTTTCTTTTGTGTCTCGTATTATCATCATTTAAAGGTTAATTAGCTTTAAAGGAACCCCACATGCCTCTAATTATTGGCTTGGCTCTATTTAATTAAATAAATAAATGAACAGCGTGGTCTTTGCGGCAATGTCGGCGTAGTAGTTTTCTTTTTTCAGTTAAACAACGCGATTATCAATTAATTTAGTTATGGTGTTGGTAGGTGCTACGCCAATTCCAGTTTCGTAATTTTTGCGCTAATCCGAACTTCTAATAGGTTTTATTTTTGTAATATCTCGGCAACCTAGCAGACGGTTTACCCGATGATAAGTAATCAGCGCTGCCGACCTTTTGGGGATTGGGGAGGGGAAGGATTGGGCCTCCGGTAACCTCAATAAATCAGTGCGTCATCACGCCGGTTTTCTCTGAGGCCGTGGTATCACTCCAGTTGAGCCGACCCATTCGTGCCGAAGCATGGCTCTCCCACAATTAATAGGTAAAAGCTATTCAAAGTTAAGGTTACTTAGATGGTAACTATCCCAGGCTTGCTTGGTTCCATCAGCAATTGTCTGATGGTGTCTACAACTTGCAGGCACACACTTTGCGGTGGACGCGTTCTCGTACGGGGAGATTCCGAACGTGAAGCATTACTTCCTCACGCATTTCCATTCGGACCATTACTCCGGCTTGAAGAAGAGCTTCAATAAATTATTGTTTTGTTCGAAAATTACCGGTGAGGTGTATTTTTTATATGCTTACTTATAATTTTGGTGTGTGTTGAATGTTTGTATTTTTTTCAATCCGACTATAAAAGGCACATTTTGATACTCAAAAATACTGCCATGAAAAATTACTCGTTTAGAAAAATAGCAGATAATAAAATTGTTATGGAGTAACCTGAATAATTTTGTTTTCTTATAAATGCAGTTTGTCGATCACTAAACCATATAAGTACCATGTCCCAAATCTTCAAAGCTTTCAAATGTTTTGCGAATAAATATTTTGCGTAAAATACTTTAGCAAATAGCCCAAGAATATAACTGTTACAATATTGTCTTGAATGTAATTTGATAAATATTGCAGCTGATCTGTGCATATCACGGCTGGGCGTGAATCCAAAGTGTATCCACGTGATTAAGACCGACGAAACTATTCGGATCGACGGCGTCGAGGTTACTGCTGTGGAAGCCAATCAGTAAGTGTCCCTATTAGCTTTTTGGCAGTGTCCTGATACAATGTTGGTAGATGGCATCATCATCATCATCATCTTCCTGCCCTTGTCCCGTTTTATTTGAGGTCGGCGCAATATGTTTTTTCTTCCATTCTGTCCTGTCACTCGTCACGCTATCGCTAACTCACTACTTACTACTCACTACTAACTTACTACTCATGACTTTTTTTGTTACTTGCTTTTCATCCCTCCTTTTCACATGGCCATACCAATAGGTAATGTCGGTAGATGGCAATTTTGCCAAAAAAAATACCGTTTTTGAAAGATAAGGTGTTTTGTGTTCCAAGTGTCTTTTAGGAAGATAGGGGTCATTACGTCAGTAATCTGTGTAATCCCGGACATAATACCCCCATAATCTATGTCCGAACCGCGTTGAGCAAGCATTGATGATCAAACCTCGTACAAAATCATTTATTCCGATAAGACCCATACAGACATTTTTGAACGTCAAACAAAATTCTAAAGATAAATTCAGTCTGTCGATCAGTCCTCTTAGTAAAGCTATTTGGTGGTTCCAAAGTCTAGATTCCGATGTCGAAGAACGAGCAAGAAACTCCATGGTTACTCTTGTTAAATCAGTGTCACATAAAGATTTTTTGGTACAGTGTAAGAAAAGGCCTTTGCCTAGCAATGCGCATTTATGATGATGTGGGGACATCATACCGAAGTTGGGGATTAAAATTTGTGCAATCATTACAGTTGATTCTCTGCATTTCACCTACATTGAAATTTATAAGACTAGTTAGCGAATTGGCAGTTTACAGTTCTCCCTTAGAACTGATCTAGTCATGGACCGAGTTTAACCCCAAAACTGACTGTACGATAGCACCTTTTGATCTTATAAAACAAGTGGACCGTGTAATAAGTATGATCAACAAAGAGAAATGACAACTGTTACCTGCAAAGCTTTCTAACCAGTTAAAATTTTACAAAAGGAGTTGTCGTATAATGGTCCTTCGAGCCGGATGCCTTTCGACTGTTCTGTCTCGCTGGTCGTTGAGCCAAGGTCTCAACACTGAGGTCAGTTAATAGAGATATAATCTTAAAATCACCTGAGGGCAGACTTTTTCAGCTATCGACGGTTTTCGCATAATATTATCTGTACTAATATTATAAATGCGAAAGTAACGCTGTCTGTCTTTTTTTCACATAGTTTGGAGGAACTCGGGAAAGGACATGGGATAGTTTTTATAACCAAAATCTACAGGAAGTCAGTATTCCACGCGGTCGGAGTATCGGGCAAAAACTAGTATCGAATAAATCATTTACCATAGCAACACCACATTTTTTAACCCACAAATTGTGTATCCTCAGTTGTCCGGGGGCAGTGATGTTAGTGTTTACGTTGCCTAATGGAAAGACGCTGCTTCACACCGGCGACTTCAGAGCCTCGCCCATCATGGAGTCCTATCCTATATTCTGGAATAAGGATATTCATACTATCTACTTGGATACCACGTGAGTAATTTTTAAGTTTTATGTGAGACGGCACCAATCGAACAGCGGTATTACCTTAATTATTATGTTTTCGGCTTACTCACGTAAAAATTTGACGAGATACTCGACTAGTTTCGGAGAACTTGAGTAGCAGCGCGACAGTCGCCGAGTCGCGTGTCGCGGAATGCTTCTCATGAATATGGGCCTCTAGCATGGCTTGAAACTAGTCGAGTATCTCGTCTAATTATTACGTGAGTAAACCGAAAACATAATAATTAATTTAGAATGTCTCATGAAAGTTCTAATAAAAATATAGCGGTATTACCTGATGGTAAGCAATCGGCACTGCTCATGGACACCCTCAACACCAGAGGATCTGCAATTCTTTTTGGGGATAAGGGGTTCTGAAGATTTAGAGATTGGGGAGTAAAAGGCCTCCGGTAACTTACGCGGCGAAAACAAAGCTGTAGTTGTTTGGCGAAAGAAGTTAATCAATTCATCCAAGATTTTCAGAACACTTTTGAGGGGTTTAATTATCAAATGTCCTTCAAAGCCCACCACATTCCTGCTCCCCGGCTGGAAACCCTTCCACAACAAATTAGGGCAATCATTTTTCTACTTTTCTTCTTCTCATTCTTAAAGATACTGCAACCCCCGATACGACTTTCCGACACAAGAACAGAGTCTAGAGATGGCACTGTACATTCTGCGGCAGAAGAAAGTGGCGCTTGAGAAGGTTGGCAAGAAGTTCTCGTCCGTGCTCATCGTTTGCGGCACATATACCATTGGTGAGTCATTCTTGCAATCCGTTTTTTTATGGCAAACTAGCGGCCCGCCCCCGCTTCGCACGGGTCCAACTATCTCGCTATCAAAGGGTCACTTTTTCCAAATCTTCCCCTCGACTTTTCTAATATTTTCTTTGATAAGAACCTTCTCCTGACAATAACAAACACAACAAAAAAAAGAATTAGCAAAATTGGTCCAGGCGTTATTGAGTTTTGCGCTTACCAACACATTCTGCGATCCATTTTTATCTATATAAGAAGAAAAGCAGACGGATCATCTGACCACTCTGACAACACCAGAGGAGCCACAGGCTCTTTGGCACGTGTTCTTGAAGATTTGTACGTCGAAGATCATTCCAAAATTTGCCTGCTCGAAAATTGCACAGTTCAGTTCCCGACTTTGCATTCTCATTTTCATCACACTTGATGGCGCTTACCTAGTAAATGGTTAATGTCCAAACACTAAGTACAGTGCATGTGGGTTGTCAAAAATTTTACATCTAGAAAGAAAGAAAGAAAAACATTTATTTTCGCGCAAGCACACACACATAAAACAAAATACAACAAAAAAAGAAAATAAAATAATACTAAAAATCTAAACTTAATAAATGTATCATTTAGTTTAGATTTTTATAAAAATTTAATGACTTAAAAAAATTAATAACAAAAGAAAAAAAAACATCAAACATCGTCTATGGTCCACAGAGTATAACATTATGCGTGTTGTCGCGTGTATTTTTTATAATCTGTAGACCATAAGGACAAGAAAGTAGCATTTGTGTTTGTAACAAACAATCTCACAAACAATGTAATAACAAGAAACATATATTAATTTAATTTGATAATTTCCTCCTTACAAACGTTATAACAATATAATGTGGTACGAGCGCAAAAAAAGGACATGCTCAGCATTTGCTGAGACCCCAACCACAAGGGATTGGTGTCACAGCGCTGATTTTCAGCATATCCTTGTCTAATGGTTTTGATACAGAATTTCCTATTGGATGAAAAGGCGACAGGTATGGTGTATGTTTGTTTTTCTTTGACGCAAAAACGGCTAGACCGATTTGGTTGAAATTTGGTATGTAGATAGGTGATACCCTGAATTAACACATAGGCTACTTTTTATCGACTTACCACGCGGGCGAAGCCTTGGGCAGTAGCTAGTTAGTTTAATAAATAAGTTGATAATGAAATTAGTATTTGATAAAAAGACTTGGATATGATTAAAAGACTTGGATATGATTAAAAGACTTGGATATGATTAAAAGACTTGGATATGATTAAAAGACTTGGATCTTGAATACTTGACTTTAATATCACAGTACACAGTCGGGCAGCTCACTGCACCAGAGTTACATTGTCAATGGCCGACACGCTCTCGGCCATCTTCTTTATGGTGAAAGGATGACAATGACATTGACAGTTCTAGTGTGACTCTGATTAGTATTACTAATTACAGATAATACAACATAGATATCAAAGTTTATCTTCTTTATATAAATATAACTATCACTTACCCGCGGCGTCGCTCCCGTCATTTGACTACCTACTCTACCTACCCTACCTGCCCTACCTACCTTACTCTACCAACCCTACTCTACTAACCCTACCTACCCTACCCACCCTACTGTACCAACCTTACTCTACCTACCCTACTCTACCAACTCTACTCTACCAACCCTACACTACCAACCCTACACTACCAACCCTACTCTACCAACCCTACTCTACCACCGGGCACGCTACTATAGCAGCGGTAAGACCCCTCTTTGAGGAGTGGCTTGAGAGACGCCACGGCGTCCTCACCTTCCGTCTGACGCAGGTGCTTACCGGGCACGGCAGCTTCGGTAGGTTCCTGTTTCGGATTCAGCGGGAGGAAACGCCCGAGTGTCGTCATTGTGAGGACCACCTAGAGGATACGGTGGAGCATACGGTAGCGGTATGCCCTGCCTGGGCTGAGCACCGCCGTATCCTCAGGGAAGTGATCGGCGGCGGCGTCCTCTCGCGCCCGGCCTTAGTCGAGGCCATGGTGCGGAGTGAGAGGAACTGGGACGCCGTCTCCTCCTTTTGTGAAGCAGTCATGCTCGCAAAGAGAGAGGCGGCCCGCGTGAGGGAGCAATCCTCCTCCTCACGCCCCAGCAGCCGCAACTGGCGACACTACGGGCGTCGGGGATCGAGGGACGATCTCCGGCCACCGTAAGCACGGGCCTGCGGTCGGCGAGTAAGGGCAGCTCGCCGCCCGACCAGAACCAGGCCCGAGCGTACGGCGCGTAGCGTTCCGCGCGCGCCTCAAAGAGCCATTCGACCACCACAGACGGGGCCCTAAAGGGCTGATGTTCAGCCGGGGTTGCGGGGTAAGCGCAATGAGGTACCGCGACCGCGGCACAGAGCAGGAGAAGGAACAGGGGGGTTTTTAGTCAGTAAGAGTCTGACACTCCCTCCTGCCCGGCCCTGGGCGGGAGAAGTCATTTGATGATTTTCCCCTCACAAAAAAAAACCCTACTCTACCAAACCTACACTATCTACTTTATCCTATGTCCTTCTTCTGGCTCTAAACTACCTCCCTGTCAATTTTCAGCTTAATCGGTTCAGCCGTTTTTGAGTTATAAGTGGAGTACTTAGAATCTATCGGCCTTATTACAAAACAAGGTTTTAGTTTAGTCTAGGACTAAACCATTGAGCCAGTTTTTGTATTTCGAATTGACGGTAGATGACAATGTAGGGGGTAATCTTTGGAACCGCTGGTCGGATTTCCAAAATTCTTCATTGATAGATAGCTACAATGTTCCTGAAAGGCTATAAAACATCGCGCTACAACTAAATGGAGCTGAGCAGCGGGTGTTACCGCGCGAGCGTAGTTAGTATAAAAGAAAGTCGTGTTAGTGTCAGAATCTATATTATACTTCATCGGACATCGACTTTCTTTGTCGATGTACGATGTCATACAACTCATCCTAAACGGCTTGACTGCTTTAAATGTTTTTTTTTGTATGCGTTTGAGTGGTGCCTTGGATGGCTTGGATTATTTTAGATTCACAAATCAGCCTGGTAGATGGGGCTTTTTTTTTGAGAGGGGAAAATCATCAAATGACTTCTCCCGCCCAGGGCCGGGCGGCAGGGAGTGTCAGACTCTTACTGACTAAAAACCCCCCTGTTCATTCTCCTACTTTAGGCCGAAGTCGCGGTGCCTCATTGCGCTTACCCCGCGACCCCGGCTGAACATCAGCCCTTTAGGGCCCCGTCCGTGGTGGTGTGTTGGCTCTTTGAGGCGCTCGAGCCTGGTTCTGGTCCGGCGGCGAGCTGCCCTTACTCGCCGGCCGCAGGCCCGTGCTTACGGTGGCCGGAGATCGTCCCTTAATCCCCGACGCCCGTAGTGTCGCCAATTGCGGCTGCTGGGGCGTGAGGAGGAGGATTGCTCCCTCACGCGGGCCGCCTCTCTCTTTTGCGAGCATGAATGCTTCGCAAAAGGAGGAGACGGCGTCCCAGTTCCTCTCACTCCGCACCATGGCCTCGACTAAGGCCGGGCGCGAGAGGTCGCCGCCGCCGATCACTTCCCTGAGGATACGGCGGTGCTCAGCCCAGGCAGGGCATACCGCTACCGTATGCTCCGTATTCTCTAGGTGGTCCTCACAATGACGACACTCGGGCGTTTCCTCCCGCTAGATCCGAAATAGGAACCTACCGAAGCTGCCGTGCCCGGTAAGCACCTGCGTCAGGCGGAAGGTGAGGACGCCGTGGCGTCTCTCAAGCCACTCCTCAAAGAGGGGTCTTACCGCTGCTATAGTAGCATGCCCGGCCCTTGGTTGCGACAGTCGCTGCTTCCACTCAGCCATGAGATCTCGCCGGAGCTCATTCCGCCACGCACTAATTTGGTGCGGCAGAGGAGCCCCGGCGACGCGCGTCTGCGCGCAAACTGTAGACGGGCGCGAGCGCCTTCGCTTCTAGATCCCACGGCGGTGATCCGGCAAGGAGGTTCGCCGCCTCCCCGGAGATCGTGCGATATCTGCGGATTATTCGGATGGCCATGACCCTCTGAGACGCGACCAGCGTACGAGCCGGCCGCCGCTTCAAGTCCGGCGCCCACACAGGGGCACCGTAGAGGGCCATGGATCGCACAATCCCCATATACAACCTCCGGCAGGAGGCGTTTGGCCCCCCGAGGTTGGGAAGGAGCCGCTTGAGCGCGGCCCCAGACCGTTCCAACTTAGGGGCCAAACGACGAAAATGCTCCGTGAAGGTCCATCGGCTGTCGAGGACGAGACCCAGGTACTTCATCGCCGACTCGACGCCGACGGTAACTCCTCCTGCCGTTATTTGGGACCCACCTGGAGGTGGCGCGTTCCGACGGCCATAGAAACACATGGCCTCGGACTTGTGGAGCGCCACCTCGAGTCCTAACTGCCGGATCCTTGCAACGACTATCGCAACCGCTTGTGACATCAGGTCGGCCGCCGCCTGATGCGACCTCCCGTTCGCCAGCACCAGCGTGTCGTCAGCATAACAGACAATGCTGACGCCGCTCGGGATAGTGGTGCGTAGCACCTAATCGTACCCGATGTACCACAGGAGAGGTCCCAGGACCGATCCCTGTGGAACACCGCGCGACACCTCTCGCCGATTCCACACGCCCCGGTGACCGGGGTAGATGACGCGTCTGTCCGTCAATGGTAGATGGGGCTGATTGCCTGAAAAAGCGTGTGATCTCGGAAACGGCTCCAACGATATGTGGGGTTTTTCGAGAGGGTCCACTAGTCTCTTTATAATAATCTATATAATTATAAATTAACTTTGGTTAAAACTTTTATGGGTGTACGTGTATGCAGGTAAGGAGAAGTTCTTCCTGGGCATGTCCCGTCGCGTGGGGTGCGCGGTGTGGGCGTGCCCCGAGAAGGAGCGCGTGCTGGCGGCGGTGGAGGCGCGCGGGCCGCCCCGCGCCGCGCCCCGCGACTGCCAGCTCCACGTCGTGCCCATGCGGGACCTCACGCACGAAGTAACTACCTTCTTTTCTTTTTTTGTCAGGGAAAAATCATCCAATGACTTCTCCCGCCCAGAGTAAGGCGAGAGGGAGTGTCAGACTCTTACTGACTAAAAACCCCCCTGTTCCTATTCCTTCTCTGGGCCGAGGTCGCGGTGCCTCATTGCGGTTACCCCGCAACCCCGGACGAAGTAACTACCTAACTTCACCTTTTTTGAAAGTTTATCATGATATGATACAGGGGCAAACTCGCAAACCCGGAACACCAAATTTTTTTTGTGATATGTCGGCAAACGAGCGGACCGATTACCTGATGGTAAGCAATCAACGCCGCCCATGGACACCCGCAACAGCAGAACAATTTTATTAAGAGTGCGTTATTGCAAGTTGAGTTGGCGACCCATTCGGTTTAGACATGTCTGCCAACCCTGTAGAACACTGTCAACACTGTGTGTTCTGCTGTCTGCCAACACTGTGTATATGATACTGTATATTTAGCGTATTTTTGCTTTTCTGTCTTTTTAACCTTTTTATTGTTTTTTGTGTTGTATTTTTGTTTTGTTCTGGCTTTCATGTCTGATGCCGAATAAATGCATTTTCTTTCTTTCTTTCTTTCTTTCAAGTGCGTTTGCGACATTTTGGGAATTGGGGATTTGGAATCTCTTTATGTACCTAATTGTTGTATTATTTTTCTTGTCCAACTTACTGTGTGTACATAAATTATTAAATAAAAATTAATAAAATATGATATTAGTATAGATTTTGCGTATTTTTGTTCAACCTTTTTATTGTTGACTTTTTGTGTTGTATTTTTTTTGGTTCCGGCTCTCATGTCTGATGCCAAATAAATGCATTTTCTTCTTCTATCTTGCCGAGAATATTCAAGTTGATTTTAACAATAACAATCATATTATAATCTACTATCATTCAAATACATATCTCAGAGAATTTACGCCATTTTGCAAAAAAAAATTATAATCTGTTGCAAAATGGCTGACAAATAAATTGTTATAATGTATTTGAATTGTAACAGAAACTGCGCAGCTACCTGGACAGTATGAAGGGCGCGTTCTCTGAGATAGTGGCGTTCAAGCCGAGCGGCTGGGAGAATGGCAAGTCCAGCAGCATCGAGAAGGATATGGTCACCATACACGGTACGTTTTTTAGGGCTGATTTTTCAATAGTCACATAAATGTTACCCGAGGAATAAAATACGGTAGTGTCCAACTAGTCAAATTAAATACTTTTATCCAGACGTCAAAAACTATGCTTTTCTATGAAATTTGTTATTTGAAATTTGGTATTTCTTCATAATTAACTAAAAAATCTAAAACTTAGTGTATCGATCGATTGATGAATAAAAGTAGTCATTTTTCAATATTTAATTGTATTGAAACGTCGAATTAATTTATTTTTGACCTAGGAAACTACCCAATTGTTGCTGTCACTGTCTTATACAAACATTCTGACGCGATAGCATCATAATTATTCCCCAGATAACTTGCATTGAATCTAAACATTGAAAAATCAGCCCTAAACTCTATAAATTTGAACATTAATATGTTGATGTCCTCGTCAGAAAGCGAGGCTTGTTTCGTCTGTAGACCATCCTTGCTCGTGGAGTAAATACGTTCAACTTGCTGCAGAGCAGCTTTCTCACTGACACCCGCGCGCTAAATAGTGACAGTTCGCGCGCTGTAGGACTTGTCAATCGTCGCAGACGTTCATGTCAGAACCTTGTCAGAACGTGTACCTGTGTTAAAATAACGATTTTATCGGACTTAGGGAATTTTAACGGAAGTTAACAAGTAGTAATTTTTAAGTTAACTTAGAAGTTAATCCGGTACTCGAAATGTTAACTTTTTTTATGTAATTGGTCGGCAAACGAGCAGACGGATTACCTGATGGTAAGCAATCAGCGCCGCCCATGGACACCGAGTTACGAGTGCGTTGCCGACCTTTAGGGATTAGGGATTTGGAGATTTAGGGATTGAGGAGGGATTGGGGGCGGGGAAGGATTGGGGATTGATTAACTTCGTTAATTAATGCCCAGCTATGTGTACAGATGTCTGCATCACTAAAGAAATTGGTTACCGAGTGTGTTGCCAACGTTAAATAAGTATATTGTTTTGTCACAGGTATACCGTACAGTGAACATTCAAGTTTTTCGGAGTTGATTCGGTTCGTGAAGTTCCTGAAGCCGAAGCAGGTGGTGCCCACTGTCGACATCTCCGGCGGAGTCAGGGCCGTACAGGTACTGTGACACTATAACTACTATGTACTATACAATGTTACATACATTACAAAGGGGGGGAAGGGGGGGATTATGGGGGCGTTATGTCAAGTCTGAGCACCGCCGTGTCCTCAGGGAAGTGATCGGTGGCGTCGACCTCTCGCGTCCGGCCTTAGTCGAGGCCATTGTTCGTAGCCAGAGGAATTAGGAAGTCGTCTCCTCTTTCTGTGAAGCAGTCAGGCTTGTAAAGGAGTTGTAGCGAATGGGAAAACTACTATCCTTGCATCACTTGATGATGACCCCCTCCGTCAAAAAGGGAGGCCTCAAGTTTTTGTGGCTTTTTCGGTAATACTCTATCGGCACCGCCCGTTACTGAAGGATGAGCAACCGTAACACCACAAAGTTAAGGCTAGTTCACGCAGGACGGTGCCGTGTACGGCCCGTGAATGAATGATGGCCGGCGACGAAATGTCGACATACATTTATCATAATATATCGATATTAAGTGTGGGAGAGCCATGCTTCGGCACGAATGGGTCGCCTCGACCGGAGTGATACCACGGCCTCACGAAAAACCGGCGTGAAACAACTACAGCGTTGTTTCGCCATGTGAGTGAGGTTACCGGAGGCCCAATCCTTCCACTCCCCCAATCCCTAATAGGTCGGCAACGTACTCGTAACTCCTCCGTTGCGGGTGTCCATGGGCGACGCCGATTGCTTACCATCAGGTAATTGGTCAGCTCGTTTGCCGAAATATGACATAAAATTAACAATGTTGGCCCATACAATGTTATTTCTTTTCAGAAATACTTCCCCTGCCCGCTGGTACATAAGGAGGAGCTTCAGTGCCAGAGCAAGGTGACGGACTTCTTCAGCATACAGAACCAACAAAAGGTGCCGGCCGTCACCTGAACCAAAGGTACGAGCATTTGATATTAATCGTAGTATTTTTTTTTATTTGGATAGCCAACACGATAATGCCTATTTTTATTATGGAATGAAAATTCATCTAGTGAGTTTTCCTGCCAGGGTGTGGGATTTTAGGCTTTTTTATTTGATAGGTTGGTAAGCACGAGTTATAAATATTGTGCCACCCTTTTTGTAGTTTTACTTTTAGATTCTAGGATGAAAGAAGGAGGATTTTGTAGGTTTTTTACGGACACAAAATCACCCTGTACCTACTCGTGCTTCGAGCCAAGTTGCAGTTATTTATATGGCGGCCTAGCTACGACCCTGTAGGGAGGCAAATATCAAACTAACATGTCTGTAAAGATTGAGGAGCCACGTCTGATTTCATCATTATTTAGCAGTAATGTAGTTAATTTTATTATCATTTTTGTATACTGCCTAAAGCTACATAAGCGCCATCTAGGTAACGCAAAATGTTAATTGTAATGTGTATTTGTTTCAGATGTGTTCTGGATGATTTATCTAAGTTGCCACTACTTCACCAGTCTGTGATTTTTTGATATGATATTATTGTATATTAGGTTACTATTTATAAAAAGTTGTTCGATTTATATTAAACATTATTCAAATAAGCTACTTTTTAATTATTTTACTTTATTACTTTTAATATAACCGTTTTCTTTCTATTCATTGTTTGTTTTCGTAGTTAATTTTTTTATACTATAGAAATTGTTTGGTAGTGAATCACATCAAGTTGGCCTGTTACGTACCAGCCAAAATCACAGGGTAAAATGGGGCAAAGCAGCTGCGGGAAATCTCGGGAGCGAGTCAGAGAGTGCCGTCGCTACCTTCTGCGAGGCCGTGATGCTCGCAAAGGAGGCGGCGGAAAGGGAGAGGCTGCCTCCTCTCTTCCCTCCCGCAACAGACGCACTAGACGTCGAAGGGTGGCCGACCTGCGGCCGACGACAGACTCGGGGCGTCTAGTGGACCGATACCCATCGGGGGTTGCGACGAATATTTCGATG
Source organism: Spodoptera exigua (assembly GCA_902829305.4). Lineage (NCBI taxonomy): Eukaryota > Metazoa > Arthropoda > Insecta > Lepidoptera > Noctuidae > Spodoptera > Spodoptera exigua. The sequence continues at coordinate 1,756,489 of LR824623.2, forward strand.
ATACCCTCCGACACATTAGGTTGGTTTTTAGTCGGCCAAGAGGGCGGCGGGCCACCATATTTAAAAAGAGTAACCATGGAGTTTCTTGCTCGTTCTTCTCCAACGGAATCTACACTTTGGAACGAGCAAATAGCTTCACTAAGAGGACTGACCGACACACTGACACTTCAAAACATCTTCAAAATTTTGTTTGACGTTCGAAAGTGCCTGTAAAGGTCTAATTGGAATAAATGATTTTTGACTTTTTTTTTGACTTTAAGGATTTGGAAACGCGATATCAAAAAGAAGAAGGGGAGAACGTGTCAAGTGTAAAACAATTCTCCATTATTCACTCAGTTCTGTTTTAAGACGGTTACTTTATTAGCTAAGAACAATTAAACGATGAAGGCTACCTCTCTCAAATGGCTTCTTCTAAGTAGATATGGTTTATGTCACCTGTGTAACCAATTCTACAAGCTAGGTTATGTTCATAACAGGTAACCATGTAATAAAATAAAACACCAAATTAAAGCTAAAAACAGTATATTTATGCAGTTACACAAGTATGTACTAAATTATGTTGAGTGGGTTGTCACAGCTTCGTGCGCCGGCGCAGGTCTGCATGCGCGACAGTATGAAGCTGTACCAGTGCCGCACTGCTGGGAATACGTCGTTCACTGAGTTATGCAGCTCATACGGGTCGCGGTTCAGATCGTATATTTCTACGAATTCCTGAAAAAAGGCGTTTATTTTGTAGTTTTTAAACATTAGTATCCATATTATTAGATATATGATATGCATTTTGAAATGAGTTTTACATAGTCAAAAATATTCCGATGAATAGAGGTTAAATTTATGTTGACGTGTAAAAGTAGTATTTTGCCCATATACAAAAAAAAATAATTTCAATTAAAAAAATACTCGTAACTTGGAGTATTTTTTCATTTAAAACATTGTAACAAAAGGAACTGCCTGGCTATTAGTAAGTCTCGCTAAAAGTATGAAACGTGTGTGGAAGTTCAGAAAACATTTAAATGACAAGTAAATATGGACAAATTGCGGTTAAAAATACTTATACAACAAGGTTATTTTCCGTATATAAACTTCTACTAAACTTCCTCACAAACATCAGGAGGAACCCCAGCACTGGCTTCGTGCACCAAGCTGTACTGACGCCTACTCCTACCTTTATTTTGTTACGCTGTATGTAAACTTTGACTGCACGGTTGGCTGGGCAAATAGCTGCCGCACAACGCGTCACGGATTCAATTCCCGCACGGAACAACTCTTTTAGACATCCACAAATTGTTGTTCCGGGCCTGGGTGTGATGTGTATGTGAAATTGTATGTTTGTAAACGCACTCACGACACAGGAGAAACTCTAAGTGGGGGGCAACGTTTAAAAAATATTGTGGCAGATTGAAAAAAAAATATTACCTCAAGATCAGCAAACTCGCAGTACTTCATGTTAATTCTGTCAGCGAAGTGGTGAAGACACGTGTATGTGTTATTGCGAGCGTCCTGGCACTTGCACGCGTACTGAGGATAGCACTCCTGGAAATACAACGTTACGCTTACATTAATTACAATGTGGGAGAGCCAAGCTTTAGCGTGAATGGGTCGGCTCGACCGAAGTGATACTGCGGCCTCACAAAAAAAAACCGGCGTGAAACAACTACAGCGTACTATTACGAAGTTACCGGAGGCCCAATTCTTGCCGATCACTCCGCAATCCCTAAATCTCCGAATCCCTTATCCCCAAAAGGTCGGCAACGCTTCGAAACTCCTCTGTTGCGGGTGTCCATGGGCGGCGCCGATTGCTTACCATCAGGTAATCCGTTTGCCGACCTATCACATAAAAAACAACAAACGAAAAACTCGAAAACGAGCTCCTTAGGCAACTTCAGGGCCGGCAATGCGCCTATGATTCCTTTGGTGTTGCAAATGTTTTTGGACGACGCTGATCATTTAGCATCAGGTAATCCGTCGGCGCATTTGCCTCCTACTCCATAAAAGAAAATGCAGAAATACCTATATGTAATTTGTGATTTTTTTTCAAGCTCTGCATTTTGTGAGTCTTTCCGAATCAGATGTAGGTACTTTCTATGATTAACTAGCGGCCCACCCCCGCTTCGCACGGGTCCAACTATCTCGCTAACAATGAAAGGCTCCTTTTTCCCCAATTTTCCCCTCTACTTTTTAAATATTTTCTTTAATAAGAATCTTCTCCTGACAATTATAAATACAAAAGAAAAGGATTTGGCAAAATTGGTATAGCCGTTTGTGAGTTATGCGCTTACCAACACATTTTGCGATTCATTTTTATATTATAGATTAGAGACCACTGATATAAAGTGAAGGAGAATGTGAGATTATTGTGAAATGCTATGGACTGCTAGACTTGATATTTAAAAAGTCAAAAAAGTAAAAAATCATTTATTTCAATTAGACCACAGTAGGCACTTTTGAACGTCAAGCAAGCAAAAATGGAAAAAAGTATATAATATGAGCTTTAAAATTAAGCGTGTCAGTCTGTCCGTCCGTCCTCTAGTGAAGCTATTTGCTCGTTCCAAAGTGTAGATTCCTATTTAGAAGAACGAGCAAGAAACTCCATGGTTACTCTTTTTCAATCAGTTTTACAATACATTTCTTTGTTACATAATTTAGTCGGTTCTGATATGTGAGAACAATGTAACACTAATGTTCAGGCAAAAAGTACGAAAAAGAAGTGAACCTCAAGGACAACATATTTAGACAGCCTGGAGATGACCAGTCCCAATTGGCGGCGCCCGTTCACGAACATGACACGTACACCAGCATCGCCCAACTCAACCATATTATAGGGAATTGGGCGATCCAGTGCCCGTCCCACCGCCAATGAGACCTCTGAGTGAGCATGACAGCTCCCAGCTGACACAAGTACCTATATTCTACAAGTCTTACTTAATTATAATAGGTTACAGGGTACTCACATTTACAAAAACTTAGAAGTTCATCAAAAATTAACAACATTGTGTACAATTTAATAATTAAAATCAAAAATTCCTCTAAACATCCTGTGGAGTAGGACCAGCTAGCCTCCAAGCATTTTTATCTTGTATATAATCATTTAGTTTGTAGTATGCTAGTTTACATAAATGTTTCTTTATACATAATTTAAATTTGCTTTCATTTAGATTTTGAATTTCAACTGGGATTTTATTATAACATTTAAAACAGAAACCCAGAAATGACTTATGCACTTTTGCCAATCTAAATAAAGGCTGACTCAATCTATTCCTATGTCTAGTATGATAATCATGTTTGTCAGATACCTTTACAAATAAGTGTAGGTTCTTCCTAACATACATAATGTTTTCATAAATAAATTGACTCGGTACGGTCAGAATGTTGATCTCCTTAAACTTTTCTCTGAGAGATTCGCGACGACCTAAGTTATATATGGCTCTGACGGCACGCTTTTGCAAGATAAAGATAGACTCAACGTCGGATGCCTGTCCCCACAACAGAATTCCATACGACATGATGCTGTGAAAGTAGCTAAAGTACACTAGTCTTGCCGTGCCTACATCGGTTAGCTGACGGATCTTCCAGACAGCATAAGCTGCAGAGCTCAATCGTCCTGCTAGAGACCTGATGTGGGGCCCCCATTGCAACTTCTCATCTACAGTGATCCCTAGGAAAGTAGTCTCTTTTACAAATTCTAGTTTCTGATCATTTAATAATATATCATCACATAGGTTACTTTTAACATTTGGTAAAATAAATTTAATGCATTTAGTCTTTTTATCATTTAGTAATAAGTTGTTTATTGTAAACCAATTTTGAACCTTCATTAAGGCATTATTAACTTCGTCATATTTGTTTGTTCGTCTATTTATTTTAAAAATCAATGAAGTGTCATCAGCGAATAATACCATATGCGGTTCATTTTGGAACAAATGGGGCAGGTCATTCACATAAACTAAAAATAGAAAAGGACCTAATATTGAGCCCTGCGGTACGCCCATAGATACGCTAGCACCCAGTGAGTTAACTTTGTTGACTTGTACTTTAATTTTTCTTTCTTGAAGGTATGATTTCAATAAATCTAGGGATACCCCCCGAATGCCGTAGTGTTCTAGCTTCAGTTACAGCGTCTCGTGCTCAACACAGTCGAATGCCTTTGAAAGGTCGCAAAATATTCCGATGGCATCCTGTGCTTTTTCCCACGAGTTGAAAACTTGTTTTATAAGTGATACTCCTGCGTCCGTAGTGCAACGTCCTTTGGTGAACCCGTATTGATGGTCATGGAAAATAGAATTCGTGTTAAAGTGACGCAGCATTTGAGTAAGCATCAACCTTTCAAACACTTTACTGAGCACTGGCAAAATAGAGACCGGCCTATAGTTATTAGGTTCTGTACTATCGCCTGATTTAAATAATGGAACTACTTTACTATGTTTCATTAAATCCGGGAAAACCCCTTTATCTACACTTTTCTTAAAAAATGAAAGTTAAGTGCGGCGCAATAGTCTCTATAAACGACCTGCACACTCGAACAGACATTCCCCAAAGATCTTCAGTTGACTTTACTTTGATCTCATTGAACGCCTTTATTACTGCCTGGGGGGTTGTGTATTGAAAGCTAAAGTCAGAAGGACATTCTTTGACGTTACCCCTGAGAAGCTCGACAGAAAGAGCTGGAGATGATTTTAACGTTTCCGTAGTTTTAAGAGGAATATTTTTAAAGAATCTTTCGAATTCCTGGGCAACTGACGAATTTGAACTAGTATATCCCTTTTCGGTTTTTAAATTAAATTCAGTGTTTTGTGATTTATTTCTACCTGTTTCTTTATTAATTATATTCCAGGTAGCTTTTATTTTGTTTTCCGCGGTCCTGATTTTATTACTAATGTGGAGCGACTTAGCATGTTTACATACTATTTTAAACATTTTTGAATATTTGGAAACGTGTCTGCGAAAAGCCTCGCTACTATTAAATGGTTTTAGGCCGTATAGCTCAAATAACCTGTCTCTACTTATACGAATACCTGGTGTAGCCCAGTCAGAGAATACAAATTTACACTGAACATTTTTACGTATTAAAGGAAATAGTTTATCGAACTGTATTTTTATAATGGATAATAAATTAGCATATATCTCACTCGGGCAATTATTGTCTTGTACTTGGCTGCATAATTCATGTTTTAGCTTATTATTTAATGAATAAATTTTTTTGGTATGTGATTTGTCTAAACAATATTTCCTTTTTTGGCACAGTTGTTATAGTATTAAAGTTAACTGTGAGCCCACTGTGATCAGATGGTAATCTATTTACAATTTCACTTTGTAAATAATCACAGTTACAGAAAATATTATCTATACAAGTTGCCGAGGTGGATGTTACTCGGGTGGGCTCAAGGAAAACATTAGACAAATCAAATGATTGAAAGAGACTTAACAAGTTTGTACAATGAGAATTGTTTATTTATGGAATAGTCTGGCCAATAGATCTGTATTGTTAACATGGTTGTTATTATTTAGTACAAAACTTATTCGGTTCTCGCTGTTTGTCCGTATGTAGGTCAGGATCTCTAAAATTAAGTAACTGATTATGATGCGGTTTTAAAAATGTTTCAAGAAGCAGTTTTTGGGTGTATAATTTATGAATGTTAGCGGATTAAGCTGCGAAGTACCTACTTCTTAAGAAATAACGTTTTTTTTTGTTTTTGGAACACCAGTCTGTGTAAAGGCCTACTATAGATTGTTCCAATAATTTATATTATTTGTTCTTCTCCGTTTCTTTTCTTCGGTTTTCCTCTTCCGTCGACTTATCAAATCTTTGGACGGCACAAAATGACTATAAAAAACACAGAAAGGAAAAGGTATGAAAATGAACTAGGTGAGCCTTCTGCTATCGTGGTGGGCCCGCAGCTTTAAGGCACCAGTGTATCATGCATGAGTGCGCGGTCCATAAAAACCTGGCACGTAATTGCTCAGGTTTTTGGCCCGAATCAAGTACCAATGTGACTTTTTGCAAGTTATATGCACTTTCTACGTTACTTGTTGTTGTTGTGGAGTTGGCCCGGAGGTTAAGGTCTCATGCAGGAGGTTGCGGGTTCGAAATCTGGCAAGTACCAATGTGACTTTCCGAGTTATATGTACTTTCTATGATTATTTAGACACCAGTGACACACGGTAAAGGAAAACAGCGTGAGGAAACCTGGACTTATAATTATCAGTTAATTATCAGTTTCAAATCGCAAATCCACCGTAAGCAAGCATGGTGATTGATGCTCAAACCTTCTCCGTGAGAGAAGAGGTCTTTGTTCAGCAGTGGACACTTATAGGCTGATGATGATGATGATTATCCCCCTGGTATTGCGTGCGTCTATGAGTGGCGCGAATCACTTACCAACAGGTCATCCGTTGCCGTCATTGGTATCCCATTAAAAAATATTTCGAACACAACTCCATGGACATGTGTATTATCGACAGTATTCTAAAATTGAAAATTTCAATATTACTTTACTCGACCATATACAAATAATATTAAAGTTATGGTTATGTATATAAGGATTGAATAGCCACTTTGCTCGCTTTGCACTTTGCTCTCTTTGGCACGCGATCTTCGGTGTAAAACATAAACGGCCTTACACAAAACAATATTTATCTTTAGTCTAGTACTAAACCATTGAGTAGTTTTTGTATTTCAAATTGAAGGTAGGTGAGAATAAGATTCAAAATATAAAAAATTGACTCTTTGCAATAATGTATTGAGGCTCCGGTTCGACGCAGGAGAGAACAGGGTGGTTTTTTAGACAGTAAGAGTCTGTCACCCTCTCCACTGTCGCTACACCTAGAGCGAGAAAAGATATTTGATTATTCCTCCCTCTTTTTTTTGTAAAAATCATCTAATGACTTCTCCCACCCAGAGTAAGGCGAGGGACAGTGTCAGACTCTTACTGACTAAAAACCCCCCTGTTCATTCTCCTGTTCTGGGCCGAGGCCGCGGTGACTTATTGCGCTTACCCCGCAACCCCGGCTGAACATCAGCCCTATAGGGCCCCGTCTGTGGTGGTCTATTGGCTCTTTGAGGCGCGCGCGGAACACTACGCGCCGTACGCTCGGGCCTGGTTCTGGTCGGGCGGCGAGCTGCCCTTACTCGCCGAACGCAGACCCGCGGCTCTAGGTGACCGGAGATCATCTCTCGATCCCCGACGCCCGGAATGTCGCCTACTGCGATTATCCACCACCCTCATGATTCCTCTCCCTGCGAGCCATACCTACTATAGGATGGACCGGTTCAACCGGAGTGAAAGGGCCTTACAGAGTACCGAAGTAAAACTATCTTAGTTTCCTCTGGGGTTACAAGTGGTCTGGACCCCTATCCATAACACTATCTATACAAATATGCTTGTAACAACTATGGTGGAACGTCCTTATCCCATAGAAAATTAAACATGTATAGTGAAACTCACCGCAAGGCGATTGCCATCATACTTCCAAGGGCACGACTCGGCAACGGAGCTGTCGCGACCCTCGCCGTGGTATTCCACCAGCATATACCTGTAGATAGAGACATAATAATACATTATTACTACTTAAGGAGCCGAGCACAGGTGTATAATAAGACGTTTTCCAACACACTTCTGAATAAAATAAAGCTTTTCGCGTTTAACCCAAAAAGAACATCATTTTTTAGTTATGACTGATGCGCGCGCATAGGAATACTGATATTTTTTTCCCGCCATTACGAAACTGTTTTTCACAACTCGTCTCGTTTTCTCTTTTGAAGTTTTTATTTAAATATTATTTTATTCAAAAAATCTCATTATTTTTACTAAGAAAACCTTAATCGTGTATAACATTTTTGTGCCAACCATTGCTTGATTTTTACTTTAAACAATCTTAATGGAAGTTCTCTGATAGTTTAGGTATTTTATTAAAGATTTTTATACACATCAACATACAATTACTGAAGAGAACACATTACCTTTCTCGCTGTTCCTCCTTGGGCCCAAGCAGCTTAATAGGTCTTCCATCCATATGCTCCGGAGGCTGTATCCCCGCGAGCTGAAGTATAGTTGGCGCGAGGTCCACGTTCAGCACTGGCGCCGAGCTGGTGGAGTTGGGAGTGATGCCTGGACCTCTGATGAGGAGGGGCACCTTGGTATCTGACTCATACGGTTGACGCTTGTCATATACTTGGGAGAATTGACCTGGATACAAAAGTATTTATGGAATTTTTGTTAGGATTTTTTAAAAATATTAATAATTAATATTTTCTAAGGAGTTGTTAGAGATCCAGAATCAGCGAATTTGCCGCGAAACGTTAGTGAGATACTCATCAATACATCACGACTAGAAGCATTGAGCGAGAATTCAATTTTGCCATAGTAGTAACTAGTAGTAATAAAATTAAAACGAATGAATATAGAAAGATAGTTTTTTTATGTAATAGGTCAGCAAACGAGCAGACGGATTACCTGATGGCAAGCAATCTGCGCCGCCTATGGACACCCGCAACGGAGGAGTTACGATTGCGTTGCCGACGTTTTAGAGATTAGGGTTTTGGGGATTTAGGGATTGGGAGGGATTGGAGGAGGGGAAGGATTGGGCCTCCGGTAACCTCACTCACACGGCGAAACACAACGCTGTGGTTGTTTCACGCTAGTTTTCTGTAAGGCCGTGGTATAACTCCGGCCGTGGTTTCTTTGGGAAAGTTATCTGTTACCATCACGTGTTTAAAAATCTGACACTAATTACCAGTCACCCTATACATATCAATAAACTACAAGAATACATTGTAGTATGGTTAATTAATAAATAGTATACTTACCAATATGATATCCATTATCGGAAGTGTAGATTATGTAAGTGTTATCCAGTAGAGCTTGTTTCTCTAGCGCGCCCACTATGTCGGCGACCATCTCGTCTACCGCCAGTAGACTCTCCCAACGAGACCGGTAGACACGGTCTAACTCCGGTAGCATAGACTCCGGGAGGGGAGAGGGAGGCATTCGCATGAGCCAGTGTTTGTCCTGTATTTAAAATACACACACACACACACACACAATAAAATAAGTAAATAGAAAAATGTGTTATTAAAAAAAATTGATGTATTTACCTCTTGGATGTGGCAGGAAATTTTTAAACCCTTTTAAAACTAATGAACCAATTTCTGATATAGACGTGGTACAGATATAGTTTGTAAATCGATAAAAGACAGGGTGGTTCTTAAAAATCTGCAGGAGACTACTATTCCACACGAACACAACTTATAAATTCCAAATTCTAAAACTAATAAATAACAATACTTATAAATTACAAACGTACACATCACAAACAGAACCGGTAAAAAATGTGTGATAGAATGTTTATTAGAAAAAAAATTAAGAACGAAAAGTCGCAGTGACAAAAAAACTCAACCGAACAAAGCACTACTAATTCTGAAGAAAACACTATCCACAAAGTTACTCACCTCAGCAGGTACATTAAAGTTGGGATTTCGAACAGCTGTGACGTTACTGAACTTCCCTTCATGTCGGGGCGCTGGTGTGAAGGGTTGATGAGGAGCTGGTGGTGCCAATACCATCAAAAACGACTCCTGATCAGTCTGATTGTCTATGTAGCTCACTCCTAACTCCCGCTGCAAAAATATTAGGTGCATTTCATTTTTGCGTTTCACAGATGGCGCTTACGTAGGTTAAGGGCGGTTGCAGAACGAGGCTCCAATTTTAATCTGCATTCTATTTTGTAAATAATACAGCAAACAAGCGACAGATTACAAAACACCCTCAACTCCAAGGAGTTATATGAAAAGAGTCAATAGACCACCACTGACAGGGCCTTACAGGGCTGATGTTCAGCCAGGGTTGCGGGGCAAGCGCAATGAGGCGCTGCGTCCACGGTCTAAAGCAGGAGAAGGAACAGGGGTCAGTAAGAGTCTGACACTACATCCCTAACCTGGGCGAGAGAAGCCATTTGATGATTTTCCACTGACAATAAAAAGGAGTTATAAGAAGTACATTGATTGCTTTTTAGGGGTTAGGAGTGTGCTTACCCTTAAGCACCATGTAAGCTTTTTATCACTGGTTTTCTTTAGAGGCTGTTGTATCGTTCGAGACGTCCAGTCATGCCGAAGCATGGCTCTCCCACGCTTAAATCTTTGTCATCACTATATTATACCTGCATATATAATAGCTGGTACAGGTTGTGCTGCAGTGATCAATTTATAAGGATTGGCGATTTTATTTATTTATAATTTGGTCTTTTAAACTTGAGCATTATGATATTGTCTGACCTTTTGTTAGGATACAATATAAAGAAGGGAGGAATTAATGATGCAAAAACAAAACATCATAGAAAAACATAGCAATTACCTATTTATACATACACCAATACGCCAAATCCAATTAGATATAATTAAGTAATTACTATAATATAATCCAATTAGATATAATTAAGTAATTACGCATAAAATACTTAAGCATAAAAAGTATATTATAACAGGTTTGTTAACCTCAACCAAAAACAGAGGTTAAAGTATCATAGCAGATAACATTTTTTTTTCTTTTAATCGTAAAGGTACTTGTACCAAAGTATATTATTAAATCAAATTTAAAGCCGCTTGCGTGGTAGGTTGATAGAAAACAGCTTTGGATTAAGACAATCCAGGGCATCACCTATCTTCATACATAAATTTAAATTTTTGCGTGGTAGAATAACAAACAGACATGCATCACCACAAACTTAGTCATTTGTAATATTAGTAGGATAGTAGTATTAGTAGGATAGTAGAATAATTGGGATAGTAAGATAAGTAGGAATAGTAGAATAAGACCAGTAGGATAGTAGGATTAGTTTTTTTTTTCTGTTATAGGTCGGCAAAGGAGCAGACGGTTTACATGTAAACCCGCAACATAAAAGAAGTTGTTGTCGAGTGCGTTGCCGGCCTTTTAGGGATAACCATCCACACTTAAGAAGTAGGATAAAAGGATCATTATAGGTTAGTAGAATAAGCAGGATTAGTAGAATCAGTAGTATTAGTAGGGTGATTAAGAAAGTAGGATTAGTAGTAAAGGAAGAATGTAGAATTAGTAGGATAAAGAGATTAGTAGGATTAGTGGAATAGTAGAACAGTAGGATCAGTAGGATAGTACGATAGTAAGATTAGTAGAATAGTAGGATTAGTAGGATAGGAGGATCAGCCGAATAGTAGGATCAGTTAGATACTAACATGCTCAAAAACTGTAGGTACTCACGATGACATCGGTAAGGTACTGATCAGTGGATACAGTGGGCACTCCGTTGTTGGATATGGTGTAGTTGTAGTATACTGAGTTGCCGACCAGCCCGTGCCACTCCGTCCAGCCGGGAGGCACCGCTTCTGGACCGCCGGTCTCTGGAGTGCCATACTGCGGACAATTATTGTCCATTATATTTTATGGCTATCGAATACAACAATGCATTGCGTGACTCGTATGTTACTCAGAAATTAATCGGAAAGTCACTGCGCCAAAAGAAAAAATATTTTTTTACAAATTAGTAAGCCAAAGCCACTCTTTTCTCTACAAACGTTGCCCCCTCACTAGAATGTTTTCCTGTGTCGTGTGTGACACAAACATCATATTCAGAACCGGAAAAGCAATTTGTATAGTTGTTCAGTGAGGCTTTCGAATCCAAGACACGTTGGGCATCTAATACGCAAATTTCTAACTCGGATATTACCTATTACCTTAATCATCCACTAAAACCCCAAATCAAAGTTAAGCGCGGAATAAAAAAGCATTCAGTATTATTGCCTTTATTATTTACATTAACTTACCTGATTCAAATACTTGCCAGCATAAAAAGTCTTATAACCAGCCTCTTTCAGAATGTTACCGAACGTCACATTTTGAACGGCTTCTCTCCAGAACAAACCGTTGCATCCTCCGAGCTCGCTGTTTGTGACTGTTCTGTGGTTGTGCTGGTACAGACCAGAGAGGAGACTGGCCCGGCTCGGACAGCATATCGGTGATGTCACGTACTGGAAAATGGAGTTATTGATGGGTGGTTTTTCGCACCAGAGTTGGCAGGCGTGATAATTAAAATAAAAGTGTCTTTATGTCCACCAGTGTTGCTAATAGAGAATATAAATTATGAAAATAAATGTGGTAATAAAACGTACACGGGTGGGCTTGAAATAAAAAAAATGTCCACTAATGGAGTCGAAATAAGTAGGTAAGCATTCTATCTATTTCTAGTTTTTTTAATTGGTGGTATTTTCATTATAATACTTTGGTGGCGTATGTAGTATAGCGTATGTAATGTAGCCTAAATATAGTGTGGCCGGTTCGAAATGCTAAGAATTCGATAAGTTCGTTAATTCGCTTATTCAGTATTTACTTTTTCTAAAGATACTTAACATGATAATATTTTTTATATTGTCCAAAGGGATAGGCAGAGGAAAACTCACTTTGCCATACGTCCAGATAGCGTTGCCAGGCGTCTGAATAAAGCCGGACATAGGTAGGCTTTTTGATTGCTAGTCCGGTCAAAATAATCGGTGTCCGGCCCGTCCGGCTTTTTACCTAAACTTTTCACAATCGAAACGAGAGAAACGTAACACCGAACATGGCTGGAGCGACGCAAAGACTTAGACTTATCTTTTAATTATTTCAATTTGGTACCGCGGCCTCATACCAGAGCAGGAGAAGGAACGGGGGGTTTTTAGTCAATAAGAGTCTGACACTCCCTCCCGCCCGGCCCTGGGCGGGAGAAGTCATTGGATGATTTTCCGTTGACAAAAAAAAACCTATTAATACTGAGATACAAAATCCTTAAGAATGTAGGGTGTCCGGCCTTTTTAGCCAAATGTCCGGCTAAACGTGCTGGTCTGTCCGGCTATAAGGCCTAGCGACCTGGCAACCCTACGTCCATATTAAGTTGCCTGTCGAGTGTCGAGCACTCTCGGGATCGATTCCCGAACTTACGACGATTACCTACCTGATAGTAAGCAATCGGCCGCGCCCATAAACACCGCAACAACACAAGAGTTACGAGATCGTTGACGGCCTTTTGGGGATTCAGGGGTTTCGGAGATTTAAGTATAGATTGGGGACACGATAAATTGTGCCTCCGGTAATCTCACTCAAACAGCGAAACACAACTCTGTAGGTAATTGATTCACACCGATTTGCTGTGACTGCTGTGAGGCCGTGGAGCCAACCCATCCGTGCTATTTCGAAGCCACAGATCCTTTTGTTTTTTAATCTGTGTTCGAGGCATGGTTCTCCCACACTTTTTGTAATATAATATATCAATAAGTATAGGTAAGTAGCAAGTACAAGTACCTAGTGAAAAGCGAGTATTATGATGGATGCATCTCTGCCTACGACTTCGGGGATAAAGATGCGTAATGTTAGTTTTAATTTAGCATTTTCCCGCCTTTTCCCAAGCGTATGTAACCGACCTACTTACTGTTTTCAAATTTATTCAAGTGTTTTATAGTTCCATAAAATTGTTATTGCAAACTTTATACCTAGTCTTTATTATGCAAATTTTAATATTACCTTTTTCATTTGTAAGGTTTCATATACTACTAACAACCATTCATAATTTAGCATAAGTACAATAAACTCATTATAATGTGGCAATTACGTGGTGCAGGTACTTGCCTGGAGTTCCGCCAATTGAAATTGTAAACTAAGCATGTAGATAAATACCTAGTATATCACTACATAGTATTAAAGACGCTTTTAGTGCCTATATCTCTATGTAAGTAACTACGCAACGGATTTTGATGCGGTTTCTAGGGGGTTGCTAGTTGATAATAAAGGAGGTACCTACTCTTAACATATTTTTTTTATTCTTACAACAATATTAGCACCTCAATACAAAATATCTACAAATAGTGGTTTATCCAGACAGAATATTATTATCTGTATTAAAATAAACATTACTTAGTAGGTACCTATTGCCAATTAAAGAATAAACGGTCCGTTATATTGTTATAGGTACTTAAATATTATTACCTATATTGTTTTCCTCATTCAAAGTATTCGAACTTTAAAATTAAATAAAAAATGCAAATATTTGAGACTGTTCTTCAAAAGCTGAGTAACTCACCGAGTTTGTAAACGTGACGCCTTCATCAGCAATAAACCGATGCACGTTCTTCATTGGCGTCTGAAATAAATAAATCAATAAAACAACAGTTTATTCCTAATTTATTTATTTGCACATCACTATCACTGTACTAACCATGCCACCCAACACAACATCCTGATCATCTGTCAACACCAAAACTATATTCGGCCTCTTTTGACAAACACTGACTCCGAGGAGTGAAAACAATAATAAATAATTTAACATTTTTTTATGAATAATTCTTAAACTTAGGAGAATAGAATTGATTGGAGATATGATGTGTCTACTGCGGCATTGCGGGCATTATCTCGAGCCCGGAGCACTCGCTCGCGATCACTACGCCGACTGCAAATATGCCCACACTCTTAACTAGTGACCTGAAAGATTAAAAAAATATAAACATTTTTGTACAGATTAAAAATACATAAACATTGTAGCACAGACAATAAATACATAAACAAAATTTATTATTACCTAACCACATCAACATTTTCTTATGAATAATATTATGTGGATAAAATAGAAGTAATAAAATAATGAAAAGATATACTTTTACAAAGAAACAAGAAGTGACATTCTTGATGGCCTATTTAAATTGGTAGGACTATATGAGTATTACAGCTAAGGACACTATATTGTAGCATCATAAATAATAACATAATAATTGATTTGACATTGACTTTGATATGTGAATATATAATTGAGTGTCCAGTTTTGTATACCTTATTTTTAAGTTTAGAAAACGAATTTAAGATAATTCCACATAATATGATTAAACATTATTCCTTTATAAACGGTTTTATTTTAAACTTTTAATTGGTAGGCAGAAGATCACAAAAATATTATCAATAATCATTAAACTAAATTTCATGCAGTTTTATGTGAAAGAATAAACTTTTGCATTTATATTATAGATATGTAGGATAAATACAAAAGTACATAAATGACAAATATTTTGCTTTCTGACAATTTATAAAAATATGTTATCTGTGGACATGCCTCTTGTTTAAATAACATTCTTAGATAAGGATGTCAATAACTGATAAGCCTAGTTATTATTACTCTCTATTATAACTACATAATTATACATAATGGTTAGTAGAAAAAAAAAGTCATTTATTAAAATAAAAATTAGCTGGTATCCTACACATAATATTTACTTGTGCAACTTAAATTGGTTATTTTCTCATAAATGTCCAAATTTATTTTTAAATCAATAAAATTTTGTAATTTAATCTAAAAGCTTTAGAATTAAGGTCTATTATGATAAGGTTACGTAAAATAAGGTGACAAGGTAAAAGTGTTACAAAGGACATTGATGTCTGCTTGGGGATTTGTAGGTTAATAATTTGCTAGCTATTTTTGGATCTGTTTTATAAATATAAGCTAACAAAATAGTTTTATCCAACTCTAAAAGATAAATAAGAGTATACATATGTATTGCCTGGAATCTAGAGATGTTTGGGTCAGTGGGTAGCATTAGGGGCGGATTTTGTCATTTCTTAATTGATTATTCAGGTATCAGCCGATATCATCTCAATAAATTCCTACCAAATAGACTCTAAAGTGTGAAGTGTGAGATTGGTACTGATTCTTGGATATGCTTTATTCAATACTATTATAGTTTAAATTGGTAGATTAAAGTTTATAAACTGACTGAAGAGTGAATCAAATAGTAATGGATAAGTTGTATCATAAAAAGATGTTGCAATAAAATATAAGAGAAATGAACTTAGAGATCTAAAACTATACTACCTATTTTGTTAATGAAACATAGGCTATAAGAGCGTCAACCTAAGCTCAAAATGATTTTGACAAAATATTTTCCGCTACAGCCAAGACGCGCCGATGTTTTTCTTTGAACTTTAAGTTGTTGTGTTGACATACATTACCTACCTTATTTTATTTTAGTACAAAATTTACATAGAGATAATTAAGTTGTTAAAAACAGTTGGTAGCAGGCTATTGAAATTAGATTATTATGGAAAGAGAAACAACAGCGCCATATTTTCAAAAGAGGTTATTTTTCTTTTTACTCACCACTTGAAAGGATCGTAATAGAAATCTTTGACAAAAGCAACGACACCTTTTTTGCCCATTATATACTTTGTGAAATACTTGGTGGGTTCCCAAAATGTAACGTCGCAACGTTAATTTTTCCAAAAACACAGAAAATCAATATTCCTAGCAGCAACGAAAACTTTGACATGAAAAGGAAAACAGCGTGACATGTGAATGTGACATTGACAGTTAGTTAGTGTTGCAATATTTTAATTGAAATCTCCTCTTTTCCAGTGTTAGCTTAAGAAAAATAAAAGATAAATATCTCTGTAAAAAGCATGTAAATAAAACACAATTTATGTAGAAATTGAGTATATTATTTATTAGAACCAACAGTTCTCAAAATCCAGTTAGTGTAATGAGAGACTTTCGTATAAACTCCGGGGTAGTATCGATGGCCACAGGAATATCCGAAAGATACAATGCCTACAACCAAGCCTTTGTATAAAAGAGGTCCACCAGAGTCCCCAAAACATCCATCTGGGCCTCCACCATCTACGCGACCAGCACACATCATGGAGTCTTGAATGACTGCACCGATAGTATTGTAGCGCATTGCACAAATTTTTTGGTCTATTGTGTAGAGAATCGTGTGCTGTAATTGGTCGGGTTGTGGGCCATCAGTCTGGAAGAAAATGCGATTCTTTTAAACATAAAATTTTGATGCGAGGGTATAAGAAGCGCTTGATTTGACGAGCGACATTTATTCAGTTAATAAAAGAATATTTAGCATCTTCTATCGCAAAAGCATTCAAGCTGCCTGTGACTGCGTCTTTGTAGACTAAATCTACGTTGCTTTTTCAGCACTAGGAACTTATTATTCGAAGTATATCATCTCCAAATGTAGTTTTCTCGTTGATGCTAACAAAAAGCAGAGGCTCTAATTTGCTAAGCTAAGTTAACCTGCGGGACACACCTGACGCTGTGGTTTTCCAGGAGTTTCAAGGCTGTGATCTGACGTCTAGTAAAAATAATAATTTATTAAATTTATATTAAAGTTATTGTCCCTAGACATTCTAATACGGTGTTTTGCTCTTACGTCTAACAAGAAGCCAAATTTCTGTCTACTTATTAAGACTTCTTTATTCTTCAGTATCAGTATTACCTTCCTAGCATAATGTTCTCATACCTACTCTATTAGGCTAATCTTCATCGGTTCAGTTGTTGTTGATCAGGACATAACAGGATCCTAACTAAAACTGCTATAGGTACTTGGTCGTTAAAATATTTGTTGAAAATAACGACTTATTCACATGAATTAACTGAGAAAAGCTCTATTGAGTAGTTTGAACTCATAACGGGATTCTTATTTAAGAGCGCGTGCGCATCGCCGGGATTACCTTTTTTGGTTATGTAATTCACGCGAGCAAGTCTTTATTTTAAATTAATGTAGTATGCCCCACGATGGTTACTATAGAAAATAGTTAAAATACTTATTGCAAAATACCATACCTCCAGAACTCCCCATCCAACGAGGGTGCAAAGGGAATCAGGTTTGATCTCAACTCCTTGCTTTATAACAGTGCCCTGTCTCACATTACTGTTAAAAGAAAATTGTTTAGCTACCACCACGATGGCTATGTCGTTCGTGTAAAAGAATTTGTCAAAATCTTTGTGTGGAATTATTGTTTTTATATTATGTAGCACTCCTCCGCCGGTGCGGTATGTGGAGCCAACTCGAATTTTCCAATACTTCGGCATGGTGTAACTGAAACAGATGAGGCACAATACACAATTAAATACCAATCAATCATTCGCGACAGTTTACTGTTAGACAAACGGGTATCTTCTAATTGAGAGGATTTGCCATAATTTACGTTACATAGACAATCGCAGATAATTTGATAGGATTCAGTTTATTACATAGTTCTACTGTTCTTGCCCTTTTTTTCAATCTTTTTATAAAAACAGAACGTTGCCCTACACTAGGATTTTCTCCTGTGTTGTAGGTGCGGGTACCTACAAACATAAAATTTCACATATACATTACACTTAGCCTAGACCTGGAACAACTATTTGTGGTTCACACAAATTAACCCCCATTTGTAGCCAAATGTAACCACTATTAATTTGTGGTTCACACAAATAGTGGTTACGTGCGGGAATCAAACCCGTGAGAGATTGTGCGGGAATCAAATCTGTGAGAGATTGCTAGGCAGTTCAGGTTATCGAGCCATGATGCAAATCGTCGTTGACTAGGTATCTCTGGCAAAAGTGTAGGTTTGTTCTATGATCAGATCAGCCCTTACGACGAAGCTGTTGTAGGTAATCTGTTATCACCTTTAAAGCATTAGGTAGGTAACTAGTTCAAAAACTTATAGCAAAAATCAAACCCTTACTTCCTCCCAGTATTAGCATTGTATTGGAAACAGTGTGCAGCAGACAACACATGCCGTGACGTCAGTATGGTACCAGCACAATGTTGCACATATTCCTGAGTGCCCCACGCGTCCAGTAACAATTGGGCCATGATCGGATAGTGAGCTATACTCGTCGGAACACCTTGGATCACTCTTGTCAATATGTTGTAGTGGTAAAATTGGCCGTTTGCTGAAAGAAAAATATCACTTTAATATTTTGTCATGCCAAGATGCAGGTTTCCTAGGATCGAGTAAAGTGTTATCCAGGTAATGGGGGGGGGGGGATAGTTTAAGTTGTTTTGAGTTTGATATCATTCATTGTACATCGCAAAAAGCTTATCCTTCTTGCTGTAAAAGAGTAGGTACCTAACTATTTGTAAAATAGTTCTTACCATCTAGGGGACTTCAATGACTCATTTACCTTAATTGATTATGGTAGCTACGATAGTCGAACCCATCCATGGATCGTAATACACTACACGTTTCTCACATAATCGAACCACTTTAATAATATAAAAAAGAATCTGTATGTGAAACTCGTTGCCGGGGTTGCGGGGTAAGCGCAATGCAATGAGGCACCGCGATCTCGGCCCAGAGCAGAAGGAACGGGGTAGTTTTTAGTCAGCAAGAGTCTGACACTCCCTCCCGCCCGACCCTGGGCGGCAGAAAACATTCGATGACTTTCACCTCACAAAAAAGTGAAACTCGTTGTAAAAGAGTACTTAACCATGGCGTTTCTTGCTCGTCCCTCTCCATTAGAATCTACATTTTGGAACGAGAAAATAGCTTCACAAAAGGACTGACAGACAGACGGACACATTTTATCTATAAGCTTTGTTTGAGGTTCAAAAGTGCCTGCAAATGTCTATTTAGTTGAGATCATTAGCTTTTGACTTTTTGTATAGGTAGGTAGGTAGTGAAAAACAATTTGCCTTTCCTAACGCTTCTACAAAATGAGAATAGTCCCAAGAACTACGATTACCTATTACTTAGATAGTTAGCTAGTCTTAGTGTGCCCTGTTAGTGTTGCGGGCGGTTGCCCGGAGCTTAAGGCATCCAGTTCTCATGCATGCATGAGGGTGCGAGTTAAGAAACCTGGCAACTATCTATGTGACTTTTTCTGTGTATAATAGTGCCTAACACCACAGTAAAAACCGAAATAATCGCAATAACATTAAAAAGGTATTGCTTGATTCAGAAATTGAACCTGAGATTTCGCACTTAGTAAACTACGTGGCTACGACTACGAGACAACCTGATAATATGTTTATAAAAGATAAAAATCGGAAAACTAACCACTATTAAAATTTATGTTTTATAACTAATTATGTTTGAATTTTCTTTTCTTATTAGATTAAATCGCAATACAAAACATTAACAGCGTTGTGTTTCGCCGTGTGAATGATGTAACCGGAGGCCCAATCCTCCCCTTTCCCCATCCCTTCCTGATCCTTTTATCCGCAACCCCTATCCCCAAAAGGCCGGCAACGCTCTCGTAACTCATTTGGTGTTGCGGTAGGCGCCGATTGCTTACCATCAGGTAATCCGTCTGCTCGTTTGCCGACTTATACCATAACAAAAAACACACAAATAATCTTGAATGTTTAATTAGTTCCTGTTGTAACTTGTGGATCCTCAGGAAGAAATTGCTTTGGGAATATGCAGTACTTTTGTGCCTTTTTTGTATGTATAGATACCTACTACAGGTAGGTACTCTAAATGTATTATTCGTCATCAGCCCATAAGTGTCCACTGCTGAGCAAAGGCCTTTTCTCACACGGAGAAGGTTTGAGCATTAATCACCACGCTTGCTCAATGCGGGTTGGCAATTTCAAACTTATAATTAGAAATTATAAGTCCAGGTTTCCTCACGATGTTTACCTTCACCGTATGTCAGTGATGTCTAAATAATCATAGAAAGTACATATAACTCGGCAAAATCACATTGGTACTTGCCAGAACCCACACCCTCATGCATGAAAGGCGGGCTCCTTAAACTTCGGGCCACCACCCACGACATTACTAAATGTATTAAATGTGCATAAATTATTAAATAACTAAATAAAATAAATTAACGTACCTCGTATAAAACACAAGCAAACAAATATCAAACGTTGAAGATCCATTTTGGGTAATATTCACACTGTCACTTTATAAATACACTTTACGAGAAGAACTCTTTGATACTGATCCGGTGGTCGCGGGAAGTGATATGATGCTCCCCTGAGCCATGAATTATGGCGAGCTTAGTATGTACTACGCTCACATAACTTGATACTATTCCCTAAATTTTAACTATTTCGGTATTTAACAGTGTTGCTATTATTTTTTTAAGTTTGCCCCTTTATAAAAACGGTAAAACTGCAATCTCTAAACTAACCAATAAGCGTGGAGATTAGGAAATCCTCTAACGTAAGTGAGAGACTATTGAATGTTGATGTAGTTGAGTCAAGTTTAAGGTTTCGGGTCGGACAAGGTAGGTTATAATAATTGAGGTTCTCAGTTGAATTTACCAATGCTTTTCTCCTACTAAGACGAGCACAATGCTGTTAGTAGACTTTTCTAGACTGCGATTCTAGATTCTGAAGATTACGGAAAACTTACAGCGGAATTATAATACGTTTATTATCAAGTATCAAGATCGAGTCGCTGTATACGAGAAATGCAAATAGTGTCTCTAGGTATGTGTTTATGATCATCAATCATCGAGAGAGTCCGTAGAAACTACACAAGAAAACATATCATATAGGTACCTACCTACTTACCTATTTAAATAGATTATTACACGAACAGCTCAGTGTAAGCAGCAAAAAACTTTCCAACATAAACAATCATGTTATTAATCTGTAGCTAATTGATATTTAATGGGTAAGCACGATTGAAGTTAACGGGTACTTGAACAATTAGTTTTTTTGTTTAACCGGGACTTTATTAATGATTCGAGGCTATAGAACTGATAATCTAGTGCGTTCTCCGTGGAGACAACCTCAGAAGAGTCACAGGCACATTCATACACACAGTCACAGCCTTTTAAGACTGAGTCGTCATCAACAACATTATCATCATCAGCCGGTAGACGTCCACTGTTGAAAAAAGCGGCAGGCTGTCGCTGGCAGGTCGTATCAAAAGATCATTTCGGCGATTTATTTCAGAAGCAAATCAGACTGCTCATTTGCTGCCCTATAAAAATACCTTAATTAAACACCTACTTCGACTTAACATTTGCTTACTAAAAGGTGAACATTTAAATGGAACACCATCTGTGCTAAAAAAATGATTTAATTTTTTATGGGATAGGTCACAAAAACAATTCCCGAATGGCGCCGCCCACTGATAGACACTCGCAACATTAAAGAATTGCCGGCCTTTGAAGATAAAGATTTGCCTCCGCTAACTATACGTACCTACTTATAAGCAAACTAAGTAAATTGGCAGTGGGCAGATCACATTTGTCGAAGAACCGATGACCGTTGGGGTGTTAGACGGTAGACGTGTTCTTCTAAAGTGGAACACGTCTACCCCAACTACGTGAAATGACGTTTTCGCAGGGTGGTAGTGGTTGGATGAGAAGAACTTCGAGCTCAGTGACGTGCAATTGGGAAGTCAATGTCCAGCAGCGCTAAATCAGACTGATGATGATGGGCCATACCTACTCACACAATGTTTTATTTCACGTTGGTAATATGTGAGAGCGTGGTATCACTTATGACTTTACATTTGCGCCAAAGCCTGGCTCTCACACTTCTATTTCGTTTAGGAAAGTTGGATCACCTTACCATAAATATATTCCAGTATATATACCTATCCAAAGGCAAAAGAAAGGTTTAGGTTAATTGAAAATAAATAAAACAATTTAGAATCCACCTCATGTTTCTAATTAGGCGGTATTATTAGCGGCAAAAGTTGCTACTCATCAAAATCTTATTTTTGAAAATGGAAAAGACAAGAGATAAAACTTTAATGAAATAAAAACAATACTGCGTAAAATGTCTATACTTTCATCTTTTAATAAGAGCTCTCAACAATAAGTAACAGCATTAATACATTATTATAAAAACAAACATTTTATTTGGAAGACTTGTATTTTTTTTAATTACTTACATATTTTTCACTTTTGTGTTTATGTCTATTATTTGCACACGTGTTTCCTACAAAATAAGGAAATTGATTAAATATCATTCAAAGTGCTAGGTGCTTATTGGTCACATAAACTAATGTTCCATTTTACTATATCATGGGTCCATCCTTTGCGAAAGTGGCTCCATCTTGAGGTATCTTACCGTATAATACCTTTATTACGTATAGATAATTGTATTTGGGTGTCTATGCTTGTATAATATTTCATGAGACCTAATAACTTAATAACTTTCTTCATATCTCCTTCAAAAAAGGCAGCCGAGACTTCTTTCTGCAAACTATTAATTTTGGCTTTGTTTTCTGCGTTTAATTCCATGATTTCTTTTTCTGTTTCCGCATTTTCTACTTCTTCATTCTTTTCCATGATTTCCATTAGGAATGCTTGGTCTACCTCCGTCTGTTCTGGTATCTCTTTGCCTTGTAAGCGAAGCATGTAAATACCTGGAAAAATCATTTTTAATGTTCATTAATAAATAAGTTAATTATAATGCATTCAACACTACATTTTAATTGTCTTTAGAAAAGTCAATATAAAAATGTATTAACTGTTGATGGCTATAAAACAGCACACACAGAAAAAGTGTTTTTGTATTGTTTTTTATTTTTTGTATACCATTTTTCAGCAATTAAAAAATAAACTTTATAGTTTTTTGACCTAGAAATGCTATTACAAAATTAATGATTTTATGAATAACCCTATAATGTGAAATTACAATATCTTTACAACACTAACTATTCTTGTGTGGTACAGGCCCTGCTTGGCTCCATTTAATCGTAGTGTGATGTTTTATAGCCTATAGCACTCAGGAATATTCTAGCTATCTATCAGTGAAAAAATACCTAAGTATGGTAATAAATGATTTGACTATAATTATATTACTATGGAGAGTAGGAGAAGTAGTGACAATGCATTTTTTTTACTAACAGAGAACTTTAAGGGTAGTCTATAGCCCTTGCCTGCCTAATCCCTGCAGTCCTCAAAACAGGGATATTTTATCTAAGATTAAATACTTTGAAACCCAATCTAATTTTACTGCCTTGATATTATTTTTTATTACAAAAGGGACTTTAATACATCATAACGTGGGTGTTACACCTAATTGTTCTTATATTGTGTCTTGAACTACCATGATTGAAAAGTTAATTAGATTATTACTTGTAAAATATTTATTTATCATTGTTTGAAAGGTTAACTATATTTACAAACCTCTGTTTAATGGTTCCAATAATGTCTTGTATGCTTCATTAACTAAAGATGAATATTTCTCTGAGATTTCTTGTTCTTCCTTTTTTCTGAAACATTAATTATTATGATAAATATGAGTTTAGGACTTTCTTACGCCTGGGATACTGGTGTTGTACAAGATAAAAAGAAAAAATATTCCATTTCTGAGTAAAGACCTCTTTTTTATATGTAGAAGGAATTTGAATTTGGAATCTTCCATAAATCATGGGTTTAACTGATATATCATTATTATTTATGATGATAAATCATTTATCAGTTGAATCAAACACCTGTATTTGTTATTACAATTGCAACAATTATTAAGATAACTTTCAAATTAAGATAAATTTAATGTTGCATGAGAAGGTGAAATTTTATAGCATTGCATATACAAAATTGATAAAGAAACCATACCTGTTTGCATATTTATCAGGATGTAGATACTTTTGTAGCTCCTTGTATTTCTTTGCTAATTCTGATTCGTCTAAGTCATAGGATTCCTTTACCCCCATGATCTTAAAATAGTTTTCATCCCTAGGCGGCTGTTGCAATGCATTGCAATTTCCACAAAATAGATTAGGCTCTACATTCTTAACATCTTTGCCACAAGACCAACATGATGAAAAACGTATTTGCCTCAGCAAAGAGGTTTGCCTCAATATTTTATTAAAAATAAAATTTCTTACACTCATATCTTTTAGGTTAACTTGACTAGTACGAATTAAAAGGTCCTTGAGTTTGTTTTGATTATTACGTAAACTTTTTGAAGTGTTCACAATTGATCAATTGGTGTTTTGACTTAATTTTCAGACAAGTTAAAAAACAATCGTACGTCAAGTTCTGTAATTTCTTACATTTAATATTGTCATTTTGACGTTGATGTGATAATAGTGTTGATAATAGGAAGCAGCTGATATTTGATAACGTTTAGTTATTTTTCATTAGAAACTGACTAAATAAAATATGTTAGACATGTTGATCGATATATTTTTATCAAATTAAACATACTAAACTGAGTTTCAAAATAAAATCGTGCGTGACGTTTAATTTAAAATAGTCTTTTATGTATTTTTCAATAGATAATTTGCACAACAAACAAATTAAACGTTCAAGAAAGCTAAACGTAAAGCTCAAGCGATTTGGGCGGGAAGCTTTGAATAGAAAAGGCGCCTTTTGAAAAATATTTTATTTCAATTAAATACTAAATATCTTTTTTGTATAGTTATCGTGTAAAGTACTTGTAAATACCTGGTTTTGTATATATTTATAAAAAAAAATTAAATTATCAGAAGATGGGCAAGGTGAAAAAAAGAAAAAAGGATCCACCTGACGGAGCCGCCGCCGCCGACACTCAAAGCGACTCTTCATCCGAGGCGTCGGAGTTTGAAGATCCCACAAGGAAGTACCAAATTTTTAAGGTCCCTGGATACTCCAGGCGGTATCCAGAAACTTGTAAAAAAACTGAATATATCGTATTTCTTACACATATAGATGAAAAGCAACAGTTCTCTGACAAAGATCGTCTGGCTATTTCAAACGCCATTAGAAAACATTGTGTCACAGGTGTTCTGCATTTGAGACCAATAAACAAATTCAAAATAGCTATTACTTTCGATCTGTCCAACAACGCAAATGTTTTTCTCAAAAATAAAAAACTATTAGACGAATTAAAATTAAAAGCTACTATTCCGGCGTCTGATACTGAGGTCACTGGAGTACTTACTTCTGTCCCGATAGGGCTCTCAAATGAAAGGATTTTTTCTCTGATAGGAAGTTCCCGCAATATTATTCAGGTACGTCGGTTCATGCGACGTGTTAGAACTGAGCAAGGTATAGCATCGTTCCAACCTACCCAAACGGTGGCAGTCACATTTGCCTCAACAGAGTTGCCAGAGTATGTGTACCTTGATAATTGGAGACATGAAGTAAGCGTATATGTGCCTCCGGTAAAACAATGTCTGCATTGCTTGCGATTTGGACATATTGCAAAGTTTTGTAGAAACACAGAGGTTTGCTCAATATGTGCAGAGGGACACAATTATAAAAAATGTTTAAAAGACCCAAAAAATGATGCAAAGTGCGCAAATTGTGGAGGTAATCATATTGCCATCTCCAATGTGTGTCCACAAAAGAAATTAAAAGTAGAACAAAATAAAATAAAATCCATGTCTATTAAATATTCAGAATTATTTAAAGAAACCAATTTTCCACAATTACATGCTAAAACTTTAGAGACGCAAATACAAAATTTAACCAAATCAGATACTTTTATGAATATACTGACCCAAGCAATTACTAAAATAATCTTACAACAAAAAGATAAACCAATTAATTCAATATCAATAAAAGAAATATTACATCAAACATTCCGAAATAATCATACTCCCTCCAAATAATGGACACAATAAATATAATGCAATGGAACGCCCAAAGCATCATTAGTAATAAGTTTTTACTTACACAATTTTTAAATGAAAACAATATTCACATAGGTATTATTTCTGAAACCTGGTTACAACCCCAAAAGATTTTCAATATAAAAAATTACAAAATTGAAAGAAATGACATTGGTAGTAAACATAATGGTGTAGCCATTTTAATACATAAAAGTATAAAATATAATAAAATTAATACTTATTATGACAATTGTTTACAAAATATTTGTGTAAATATTACTGTAAAAAATAAACAAATTAGTATTGTAAGTTTTTATTGTCCAACTAATTGTTCTCCAGCCTTTGATAAATTGAAGTTTGAAAATTTAATAAAGTCCATACCTAAGCCAGTTATATTTGCAGGCGATTTTAACGCTCATCATACATCTTGGGGATGTAATTCTACTAATCCTAGAGGCAGAGATATTTTGCAAGTAATTGATGAAAATGACTTGGTCCTTCTGAATAGCGGTGAGGCTACCACGATTGGTTCATTGACGTGGCGTCCGAATGCTTTAGACTTGACTTTGGTTTCTCCATCACTGGCACTTTGCTCTAATTGGTCGGTATATAATGATCCTCTCGGCAGTTATCATTTACCTATAATGATAAACATTTTTGTTAATAATAGTGTAAGTAATAATGTACAAACTGGTAAAAACCTGCCTAATTTTTACAGCTTTAAATCGGTTGATTGGAAAATTTATGCTCAGGAGGTGGACTTTTTACTGACCAACTTTCAGGCCCAGGATTTTACGCCTTTGGATGCGTATAATGAATTCATCAAAATATTAGATTTGGCTGTTCAAAAATCAATACCAAAAAGTGTTTCACTTGCCAAGGATAGTAATTTTGTTAGAAAGTCTTTTAAAAAGGTACCTTTGCCATGGTGGAACCAAAAATGTACTGAGGTAGTTAATAAATCAAAACTAGCATACCTTAAATTTAAAAATAATCCATCAGATGAAACTTACATGGAATTCAAAAGACTTCAGGCTGTTAAAAAACTTACTTTAAAAACTGAGAGGACTAATAGTTGGGTCAAACTGTGTAGCTCATTTCATCGCTGTACTCCTATATCCCGAATCTGGAATTTTATGCGTAAATATAACAAAACATATTTTTATAGTAAAAATGATGACAGCTGGATCCCCCAATTTTTAAAAAAGTACACCCCAGACTACGTCAGTAACAAGTGTTATTCGTCCCTGTCCAGTTCAATTGATTCTTCCGATAGCTTCTTGGTTAAGCCTTTTTCGTTGAAGGAATTAGAGTCTGCCGTTTTTTCCAGAAGAGACACTGCATTTGGCTTAGACGGTATTCCTTATGTTATGCTTAAAAATCTTAATTCAAATAGCTTTGAAATACTTTTAGAAGTTTTGAACTATTTATGGCTGAATAATAAAATACCAAATTCTTGGAAATATGATTGTTTAGTGCCCATATTAAAACCAGATAAACCTACTTCTCATCCAGATTCCTATCGCCCTATTGCCTTAACTTCTTGTGTTGGTAAAGTTTTTGAACAACTTTTAAAACAAAGATTAGAATTCTATGTTGAGAAAAATAATATCCTACCTTCTAATCAATTTGGATTCAGAAGGGGTACATCTGCACGTGAAAGTATCTGTCAGCTTCAGCTTGATATTGTAAATAGTATAAATAATGGAAATTTTTTGATGTCTGTCTTTTTTGATGTTGCTGGTGCTTTTAACAGTGTCAATATAGATGTTCTTTGTTCGGAGTTATTGTCAATTGCAATCCCAAGCAAAATAGTTTCCTGGATACATACATTCTTAACAAATAGAGAAGTATTTGTAAAATATAACTCTAGATTATATGGTCCAAGGTTTGCATCTGTTGGAGTTTGTCAGGGTGGTATACTTTCTTCATTGATCTTTGTACTGTACATACGTCGGCTTAATTTAATTTTGGGTCCTGAGGTTAAAAATCTGCAATTTGCTGACGATTTGGTGGTTTATGCATCTGGAAAAAAAATATCTGATGTTAATAATGTTGTAAATAAGGCGCTAGAAGGGTTGTATAAATATTTTTCTTATTTAAACCTTGATATTAATCCTCTAAAATCGAAAGTGGTATTGTTCGGAAAAACAGATAGTTGTGGTCCTGCAGTATGCTATAACAAAATTCCAATTCCTCATTCTAATGAGGCAAAATTTTTAGGTGTAATTTTTACACAAAATTTTAAATGGAATAAATATGTTGATTTATTAACCATACGAGCTAACAAAGCTTTTAATATTTTAAAAACACTCTGTAAAACATCTTGGGGTGCTGACCCTAAAATATTACTATTATTATACAAATCTCTTATAAGAAGTCATTTTGAATATGGGTTTCTTTGTTTCGCTGGTAATAGTAATCTGGTAGATTTATTGGATAAAATTCAAAATAAAAGTATGAGGCTTATTACTGGAGCATTTAAAAGCACACCAATTAATTCACTACAAGCTGAGTGCCATCTGCCGCCAATGAATATCAGGTTTTCTTTTCTAAAAGAAAAGTTCATTTTAAAACTTTACAGTAAAAGTAATAATCACCTTTTGTCTTATTTAACACGATCTTCTTCTGTATCTTTTCATCAATCTCCTTATTTTCTTCAGGGCTTTCTTCAATTTCATACATTTCTTAAAGGATTGCATATTTATCAGTCAGAGTTGCTGCCCTGTTATCAGGGTGATTTTGAAAGTAAATTTCCTGCAATTAACATAATTATTGATAGCAAACTAAACTGTAAAGAAGATGTTTATTTTAGATTCACTGAATTTAGTGGTTTCAATTTCATTTACACAGACGGTTCGAAAACTGAGTCGGCTGTATCTTTTGCAATGTTTGATGAGCAATTGAATTTAGGCACTGGTTACAAAATTAACGCTAATGCAAGTATATTCACAGCTGAGGCTGTGGCTATTCTTGCAGCTTTAAAACACATAAAACATAAAAATGGTGGTCATTATAAATGGGTCATAGTTAGTGATAGCATGAGTGTTTTACAAAATCTTAAAAATAACAAATTGAATGCTAACACTAATTATTTCATATTTTCTATTAAACAAAGTTGGTTAGATCTGTTTAGGGATGGTTTTGAAGTTTATTTTATGTGGGTCCCCTCACACTGTGGTGTATCAGGAAACGAAAAAGTTGACTTCTTAGCTCGAACAATAACGAATTCTGCAGAGTATGTCCCTGATTCAAGTTGCCAACTTAATATTTTTACTCCATACTCAGATATTGTTTCTCTTTTAAAGAAAAGGTTATTAGATTTGTGGACAAAACATCATACAATACAAATACAGAATAAAGGATCATGGTATGCAACACTTAACAATTCAATAAATTCCAAACCATGGTTCTGTCAAAATAATAGTTATCTTTGTAGGAAATTTTACACAACCATCTTGAGGCTCCGCTTTGGTCATTGTCGTCTAAACTTTCATCTATATCGTCTTAGAATGGTACAATCTTCGGCTTGCGATTTCTGCGATACTGAGGTAGAGCAATCCTTGGATCATATTTTCTTTAGTTGCCCATCCTTTGGCATTCAGCGCCTTGTGCTAATGGATGAGCTAATCAAAATTTATAAGTGTTCGAATCTAGTCCCGCGCTCCATTCAGGATCTCCTTGTAAATAATGCAACTTATCTAGCTTTGTACAAATTTATAATTAGTACGGTAGAACAAATTTAAATGTAAATAAATAGTATTCTGTCTAGCATTGTTGAATTAAAATTGTATATAGGTATAGGTTTTGTTTGCTTGGAAAAATTTTATTGTTTTTCATTCACGTTTGTTATTTATTTATTTTGTTTGAGTGAGGTTGACCACGTGTCGACTCACGTCGACTGTTGAGTTTTTTGCATCTTTTACATGACTTAGTGACTAGGTAATTGTGACTGACAAGTGACATTATCTATCACAGAACAGAACATACCTACAATTTGTTCTGTGGAGATTACCTATTGTGACAGCCCGCTAGAGTTTCTTAGGATTGAATATACGAATGAATTTATACTTTACTAACTCTACTTATGATTTTAACTAAAACTAATGACTTAATCTTGGATTGAAAACAAATGAATAACTTAAAAAAAATATGGATGAGTAAAATACACTTTAATAAAAACAAAACTAATGACTAGGCGGTATGGTCTCGGACCTTAGCCTGTTCCCAAGGAACAAATAATATTAAAAAAAAAAAAAAAAGTAAAGCTCAAGCGTTATCAATGTCAGCTGTCAAAATGACAATTGGTAAACACTCTTCATTACTGGGAAATTATTAGGGAGCGGTGTTATTTTTTTAATTTTGAGAGGACAAGGAGTTGTAATCATCATGACGAATTACTTTACGATGGACGGGACGGATTCGACAAATTTCCAGAAGGAAATTTCAGGTATGATGCATGGGTTTGGCGACAATCCGAATCCGAATGCAGCCACCGTTGTGTTGGTCGAAAGCATTGTTCAACAGCAACTAAAGTTCATGATACAAGAGGCCCACCAGAACTGCAACCTGCGCTGTGGTAAGGCTATCACGAATTATGATATTATCTATCTAATGAGAAAGAATATTAAAAAACTAAAACGCCTGCATGACTATCAGTTAAAATTAGATCAAATTGACAAGAAGTGCATCCTGAACATCACTACACAAGCTGAATCCCTGATCACAGGGTTGTTAGAAGATGAAAAAGATCCGACTGTAAAGAAACGGAGAACACACATAGACTATATCAGGGAATTTGATGAGGCCGATGAAGTAAGCCAGATTAAATTTGATTCTATAGACTACATTCGAAAAGTTCGTGCTGCTAAAATCACTGAGTCTATGACTTTTGAGAAGTATGAAGCTTACCACAAAGCTAGATGCTTATCATTCCGTTCTGGTTATGGAATAGGCAGAGGATTTGTTAAACTCGAGCGCTGGTTGAATCCTGTAAAAGAATTCAAGTTGACACAATCAGCTTTAGAAGTTTTAGGCTTTGTGGCTTACGAAACTGTTGCGGAGATTGTTGACGGAGTGTTTTTAATCCGCCAAGATGCGAAGAAGAGAAGCGGAGATCCATTTAGCAAATTCGAAGGCGGTTATTTCTGTAATCCGGTCAGCTTGAGTAATGCTGTGTATATCAAATCTGGGTACGAAGGAGTGCCAGCTATAACCGTAGCAGAGGTGCGGGAGGTGCTGCGCAGATATTACTCTCCAAGGACAGGAATGAATGGATTGTTCTATAGAAATATGAGCTTGGATTTACCAATTCGGTATATAGCGTTGTGAGAGGGTGTATGGTTATAAAATAACAATCACAAACTCTGGCATAATGTGCCAAATTGCATTAATATCTGAACCACTTTGGCGGTTATGTGCACTGTGTACTAAATATATGCTTTGTTATGCTTAAGGTGTTAAAGTTAAGATAAAGACTATACTCAAGGCTCAAAAAAACTGTATGTTTACTACATAATAAGGAATCACCTGCTAGGTAAAATATGAACAAAATGAATTATATACCTAAATGATTGGACAAAATAGATCAGCTATGGAATATGTTCTTTATTTTGAATTTATATAAAAAAAACATTGCTTACTATTGTAAGTTTTTTTTTGAGAACTGACAACATTTACACCTTGTATGTGTGTATATGTATATGCAAGTACCTATATCCCCAAAGGCAATTCCAAGAGAGGGCACATTTTTCATTTAATGAAATATCTGCCTGATTAAATAATTTAATAATAATAAACTTGATGACCAATTTATGTGTCATTTCTGTTATCCAACTTAAAAAAAAAAGAAGGTGGTTCTCAGTTTGTTTATTTGTTCGCGATTTACTCGCGATTGGCTAAACGGATTTCAATGCAGTTTTTGCGGTCTAAGTAAGTATTTGTTATACTTAGAAACAGTTTTTAGTATTAATTTCATATGGTATTGACTTTTTATTACTGTATGCTGCTTTCATTTGTATTACTTTATTTATTTTTTTTAGGATAATGATGCAACGACTAAAAGTTAAGATGCATTTAGACTCATTTAGATTTAAAGTATTAAAGTTAAAAGAAGTCTGTGAAAATAATTCTTTTTTTATACATTTTCTTCAAGAATCTAATACAATAATGTCTTCATCACGATGGGGTATCTCAACATTTCAGTGTAGTAAAATACATACGTGTAATAAAATCACACATACAGTCATAATTTTACGATATAGGTACTTGATAATTGCGCTTGTCCCGCAACCCCGATGTTAATAAATTCTAGTCGATTTTCAAGAAATAACACTATGGTCTATCTATTGGTTTTGGTAATACTATAAACTAAATATAAACAATCTTGGCATGTCTTTTTATCTAAAAGTTGTCTAAAATGGAACGTAAAAATGTTTATAATCAGGTACCTACTTACAAATAATATTTTGATGTATTTTATACGACCATACCTTTAGTTTACCAACTATACCGATAAACCATAATTGATTTTCAAGAAATAGGACTAGTACAATCCGGTAAAATTCATAAAAAACGGTTGATTTTAACAATAAAAAAAAGAATACAATTGATTGGTTAGTTTATATTTTATCATAGGCAGAATAGTCGCAAAATTATCATGCGTTGACAATTGAAACAGCGTGCCTAGTGTGAGATTTCTTTAGGTTAACGCATTCGGAACGTTACCGGGTTTAGCTCTCTGATTGGTTGCTTAATTTGGAGCCGGCCAATCAGAGGGCCGAACGTCATAAATGGATCCATATCGTAAAGTAAACTTGCACTAAGCACTCGCATGGTAACAGTGGGTACCTACCTAAGAATTATCGTACTTTGTTTTTATTAAGTTTTTAAGTCATCTAGGTATGTGTTATTCTGATGAAACTAAGGTTTAGGATCAATGGAAGAATTCGGGTAACTAAGACTGTTAAGACTGTATGTGAAAATTGAAATAACAAGTTTATAATAACGAACATGTTTCCGAGCCACCCGGCGTCGTTTTTGGCGCGAAAAAGTTGCGCGCCCAATGTGTAATTGAAAATCTAAGAATGATGTTTAATTTAAGTTGAAAATCTGTAAAAGAAATTGGCTTTTATACCTATAGATAATAAATAAAAAGAGATAGGCATGTTTAAGTATTCCCTTTCAAGTGATAGAATAGGTATAAGTTAAGTCCGGCAAAGTTTTATATCCGGATCTGGCAAAGTATTACCTGTACATAATTGCAATATAAGAACATGTCGTAATCATGAAATAAAACCGTGTTACCTAATTTGGAGTTTTTTTTTTACTTTTTGAACATCATTTTTTGACCTCACTGAAAAATACTTAATACTAAACTTGTGTTGTCTGGGTGAGGTTATCGGAGGCTCAAACCTAACCCCTACAACCTAAATCCGCCAGTCCTAGTTGTGCTTAATATCAGAGGAGGGCGGCGGCGCTGACTGCTTACCATCAGGTAATTCGTCTGCTCGTTTGCTGTCTTTGGTATCCACTATCTCATTAAAACTCATATCAAAAAAGGTTTTATAAAAATTGTAATAAGTAAGTATATTATCCTAAAAAAAAAAAATTTGCGTCAACTCCAGATTATTAAAATAAAATCACATTTATTTTTTTATATTTAGAATACATTCATTCGAGCGAAGAAGGCAAATTTTGTAGCTACATTGGTCATTGAATTGGTTCAGTTATTTCAGAATTGTACGTAAATAAGGTTATTCTTTGAAGTTTTTCGTGTGTAGAACAAAGAGAGTCCCTAGGATGGGGGAATGGATAATAACTATAATAGTGGCTGGTATTTCGAAAGTACCTACCTATCTTACTTTGTGTCTCAACAACCTTCGGGTGTGGCTATACAAGAATAGATTCTTGTTTGTTTTTGGTACTATAAGGGTCTATTTCACAATGTCTGAATAGCAATGAAACAATGAATTTACTTCTAACATACTCGTACTATAAGAATATGTAGGTATACATATTTATAAAGTTACACATAAGTATCGAATACTAAGCTTTTTGCTTAGCGCTTTTACATCACACATCATCAGCCTATATGTGCCCACTGCTGAGCAAAGGCCTCTTCCCATAAGAAGGTTTGAGCATTAATCATCACGCTTGCTCAATGTGGATTGGCGATTTCAAACTTATAATTAATTAGGAATTATGAGTCCAGGTTTCCTCACGATGTTAACCTTCACCGTTTGTCAGTGGTGTCTAATTAATCATATAAACTACATATAACTTGGAAAAGTTTGGTACTTGCCAGGTTACGAACCCGCACCCTCATGCATGAGAAGCGGGAGTTTCAGCCTCTGGGCCACAACGACCTTGCCTTTTGCACCGCTACCTGTAGGTAAACAAGCTAGTAAAAACGAAATCGCATTTTTATATTTCTCATTAAAAAAAAAACACTGGTAATAAAATAATAAAATTGTGTTGCTAAGCGTAAATCTCGATTTTCTTAGGTTTTTATTTTGAATGAATGTTTTCGAGAAGTATGTAGGTAGTGGGGAAATCCTTTAGTTAAGTATTATCCCCATTTGTCGTTAGCGAGGTAGTGTTGCGAGAAGCAGAGACATTCCTATAGATTACTAATTACTAATTAATTTAATATTCCATAATTTTAATAAATCTCTATTTCAGTCGGTAGGTACATAGGTACTCTAGGTCACTCGTAGTGACCCAACGACCAAGTTTTAAAGACCCAATTAAAATAAAGCGGGACTTAATGCTCCTCAACTTTGTTATTGCTGTTGACAGACTTTATTGACCTCCGCAAGACATTGCACTGCTATCAATTGAGCACTCAATAGAGTTGTCCTGTGTTGAACTGGATAGGCATATTGTAGTATGTGTTTATAGGCCTCCTAACATACAGAATTTAAATATATTTTGCTCAGTAATGGAAGATGTATTACAGAAAACGTGTTCTAGTAATAAGTATACAATAGTATGTGGCGATTTTAATGTTGATCTCTTAGAAAACAACTCTTATTGTACAAACTTATTAGGTCTTTTTAAATCTTTTGATCTGTCTAATATATTCCTTGAGCCTACCCGAGTAACATCCACCTCGGCAACTTGTATAGATAATATTTTTTGTAACTGTGATTATTTACATAATGAAATTGTAAACAGATTACCATCTGATCACAGTGGGCTAACAGTCAACTTTAATACTTTTAAAACTGTGGCAACTAAGGAAATTATATTCAGACAGATAACAAACAAAAAAATTGAGTCATTAAATAAAAATTTAAAACATAAATTATGCAGCCCATTACAAGACAATGAATGCCCGAGTGAGATCTATGCTAACTTATTATCCATCATAAAAATACAGTTCGACAAAATGTTCCCTTTAAAACGTAA
The DNA here is from genome assembly GCA_902829305.4 of Spodoptera exigua. Taxonomy (NCBI): domain Eukaryota; kingdom Metazoa; phylum Arthropoda; class Insecta; order Lepidoptera; family Noctuidae; genus Spodoptera; species Spodoptera exigua. The sequence continues at coordinate 1,792,176 of LR824623.2, forward strand.
AAATATCCAGTGTAAATTTTTATTCTGTGACTGGGCTACACCAGGCATTCGTATAAGTAGAGAAAAGTTATTTGAGCTATATGGCATGAAACCATTTAATGAAAGTGAGGCTTTTCGTAGGCATGTCTCCAAATATTCAAAAATATTTAAATTAGTATGTAAGCATGCTAAATCACTCTATATTAGCAGTAAAATCCGGACCGCGGAAAATAAAATAAAAGCTACCTGGAGTATAATTAATAATGAAACAGGTAGAAACAAATCTAATAAGACAGAATTTAATTTAAAAACCGAAAAGGGATTTACTAGTACAAATTCATTAGTTGCCCAGGAATTCGAAAATTTCTTTAAAAATATTCCCATCAAAACTACGGAAACGTTGCAATCATCTCCAGCACTTGCGGTCGAGCTTCTCAGAAGTAACGTCAAAGAATGTCCTGCGGACTTTAGGTTTAAACATACAAACCCCCAGGAAGTAATAAAGGCGTTTAAAGATATCAAAGTAAAGTCAAGTGAAGATCTCTGGGGAATGTCTGTTAGAGTGTGCAGGTCTTTTATAGAGACTATAGCGCCTTACTTAACTTTAATTTTTAATAAAAGTGTAGATCAAGGGGTTTTCCCGGATTTAATGAAACATAGTAAAGTAGTTCCATTACTTAAATCAGGTGATAGCACAGAACGCAATAACTATAGGCCGGTCTCTATTTTGCCAGTGCTCAGTAAAGTGTTTGAAAAGTTGATACTTACTCAAATACTGCGTCACTTTAACGCGAATTCTATTTTCCATGACCAACAATACGGGTTCACTAAGGGACGTTGCACTACGGACGCAGGAGTATCGCTTATAAAACAAGTTTTCAAATCGTGGGAAAAAGCACAGGATGCCATCGGAATATTTTGCGATCTTTCGAAGGCTTTTGACTGTGTTGAGCACGAAACGCTATTACTGAAGCTGCAACACTACGGCATTCGGGGGGTATCCCTAAATTTATTAAAATCATACCTTCTAGAAAGACTTCTTACAGTACAAGTAAACAGAGTAAACTCCCAGGGTGCTAGCGTATCTATGGGCGTACCGCAGGGCTCAATATTGGGTCCATTCCTATTTTTGGTTTATGTCAATGACCTGCCCCATTTATTCCAAAGTGAACCGCATATGGTATTATTCGCTGATGACACATCCTTGATTTTTAAATTAAATAGACGATCAAATAACTATGACGAAGTGAATAATGCCTTAACGAAAGTTAATAATTGGTTCACAAAAAACAACTTAGTACTTAATGATAAAAAGACGAAATGTATTAGATTTATTTTGCCAAATGTTAAAAGTAACGTATGCGACGATATATTATTAAATGGTCAGAAACTGGAATTTGTAAAGGAGACCACATTCTTGGGGATTACTGTAGACGACAAGCTGCAATGGGGGCCCCACATTAGATCTCTAGCAGGGCGGTTGAGCTCGGCAGCTTATGCTGTCTGGAAGATCCGTCAGCTAACCGACGTAGGCACGGCACGACTAGTGTACTTTAGCTACTTTCACAGCATCATGTCGTATGGAATTCTGTTGTGGGGACAGGCATCCGACGTTGAGTCTATCTTTATCTTACAAAAGCGTGCAGTCAGAGCTATCTATAACTTAGGTCGTCGCGAATCTCTCAGAGAAAAGTTTAAGGAGATCAACATTATGACCGTACCATGTCAATATATTTATGAAAACATTATGTATGTTAGGAAAAACCTACAGCTATTTGTAAAAGTATCTGACAAGCATGACTATCTTACTAGACATAGAAATAGATTAAGTCAGCCTTTATTTAGATTAGCAAAAGTGCATAAGTCGTTCATGGGATTATGTGTTAAATGTTATAATAAAATCCCAACTGAAATACAAAATCTTAATGAAAGTAAATTTAAATTATGTATAAAGAAAGTATTATGTAGGAAAGCATACTACAAACTAAATGATTATATAGAAGATAAAAATGCTTGGAGGGTGGCTGGTTTGACTGCACAGGATAAAAATTGTTAAGGTTAAGAGGAATTTTGATCTCAATTATTAAATTATTCACCATGTTGTTGATTGTTGATAAACTGGATTTTTGTAAATGTGAGAGCCCTGTAACTTATTATAATTGAGTTAGACTTATAGACTTATAGTATATTGGTACTTGTGTCAGTTGGGAGTTGTCATGCTCACTCAGGAGTCTCATTGGCGGTGGCACGGGCACTGGACCGCTCGGTTCCCTATAATATGGTTGAGTTGGGCGGTGCTGGTGTACGTGTCATGTTCGTGAACGGACGCCGCCTATTGGGACTGGTCAACTCGAGACTGTCTAAAGTTGCTGTCCCTGAGGGTTATTTCTTTTTCGGATACTTTGGTTAAACACTAGTGTTACACTGTTCTCACATAATGGAGCTATCTAAATTATGTAACAATGTATTGTAAAAAGTGATTGAAAAAGAGTAACCATGGAGTTTCTTGCTCGTTCTTCTCCATAGGAATCTACACTTTGGAACGAGCAAATAGCTTCACTAGAGGACAGACGGACAGACTGACACATAAAGTTAAACCTTATGATATCTTTTTTGCTTGACGTTCAAAAGTGCCTTTTTTGGTCTATTTGAAATAAAGAATTTGATTTGATTTGATTTGATTTGATTTGTTGTGGGTGTCCATGGGCGGCGTTGATTACTTACCATCAGGTAATCCGTCTGCTCGTTTGCCGACTTATTACATTAAAAAAAAAAATGCTTAATTGATCCCTACTTCAATGCCAACAAAATTGTTTTACAAGTCATATAGCGAAGAGGGCGTAAAATTAACACAAGTCAGAATGTAATCATACGGTTTATGGTGCCTCTAACCTTGGGGTGGCTGGAAGGTGAGTAAGGAACCCTTACATTACGACGGCAAGTACCTACATGCTTGTGATACGAATTCCCAAATTGATTGCTTTGGTTTATCTTTTTCTTATTTGCCAGTTGAATTAACTGAAAGGAGAAAAACTGTTAGGACTTAAGGAAAGGTCACCTTGGGTTCCTAAGGCTGTGTTCTAGATATATCTAAGACTATTTGTTTAAAAGATTTTGGTGTCGTTCTAAAGACTGGTGTTTAGTACCTAATAGTGTGGTTCTTATTTGTAAAGTGTGTGAAATACCCTGTATAAAAGTTTTATTTCCTTTTAATTATACATTCATACCTACCTGGCAATTTTATGCCTACAGAAACACGAATATAATATGGTTTTCGATTAGTTCAACTTATGTAAGACTAGCTACTCTCACGCGGTTACACCCGCTGCTCGACTCCATTTGATCGTAGCGTGATGTCTAGCCTATAGCACTCAGGAAAATTGCAGCTATCTACCAATGAAAGAATTTTGGCAATCCGACCAGTGGTTCCAAAGATTGCTCCGCACCATACAAACTTACAAACATACAAACTCACAAATTTTAACTCTTTATAATATTAGTATAGATTAAGATTGATTGTATTTAGGGTTCCAGTGTTTTCGATACATCCGATTGCTACGAAAATCATCATTTCTTAAAATAAATAAAAATACTTCTATAGCAAGAAATGTATGTATTTATTGAAGAAGTCCGGCTGCATTGATGTACAATGGCTTCGTCTCGGAGCAAGGAGAAGGAACGGTGTTTTGTTAGTATATGTATATAGGTAAGAGTCTGACAGTCTTTATTACCCACACAAAAAAAAAGCTAAGGTGATGAAAAGGGCCTGGAATTACAAATTCTGTTCAAAACTTTATACGCTCGCACTAAACATGAGCCATTATGAGCAAGATCATCATCATCATCATCATCAGCCTATAAATGCCCACTGCTGAGCAAAGGCCTTGCTCACACGGAGAAGGTTTGAGCATTAATCACCACGCTTGTTCAATGCGGGTTGGCGATTTCAAACTTATAATTAGAAATTATAAGTCCAGGTTGCCTCACGATGTTTACCTTCACCGTATGTCAGTGGTGTCTAAATACTCACACAAAGTACACATAGCTCGGAAAAAGTCACATTGGTATTTGCCAGGTTTCGAACCCACACCCTCATGCATGGGAAGCGGGCTCCGTAACCTCCGGGCCACCACTATGAGCAAGATATGCCTAAAAACCAGCTAAATTAATTTAGACAGAATAGGTTAGCTTTTCGTGCTGTCAGCCATTTTCTATTTGGAAGGATATTCCTACTATACATGTCGGCGTGTTGCGGTTTGGGCGCGGTGTAATTAGGAGCAAGCATATGAGAAATTTTAGCCTTTGTTCCAACCTGAATTTATGCACTTATTCTGCAACGTGGTTAATGAAAAGTTGTGTTGGGTAGTTATGAGAGTTTTAACATTATGTAGATATAAAGAAGAAGATTTCTTTCAACTTACATGGGTTTGGGAAAATTCTTTTGGGTTCTTGGGGCATTTGGATCTTAAATTTTATTGATGATAATTTCGATGCCCGTTTTTAATATTCTTATTAAATACAAATCATCAATCAATTAATCAACATCGAAATATTTATTTTCCTTGAAATTATTATCTTCTTTCGTTTTAAGTCTTGCACTGTTATTTTATGTACTTATAATGAAATGAACTTAGTAACGTAACAAAGAATGTGATTGCGAAACTGATTATAAGAGAGTAGGTAACTTGGAGTTTATTGCTATTTTTTCTCGAGAAAATAGCTTTATTCCAATACGCCTATAATAAACGAATTGAAATAAATGATTCGCCTTTACCCTTTTGTTTTTCTTAAAGTTATATCACTATCACACAGTTTCCTCCCGTATCGTAGGTGCATTTACAAATATAAAAAATCACATTGGGCCTCCGGTAATCTTTTCACAAACCGAAACTATTGTCAAAAGTCAAAAATCTTTTTATTCCAATTAGACCCCTTTTTTGTGAGGGGAAAATCATCAAATGACTTCTCCCGCCCAGGGCCGGGCGGGAGGGAGTGTCAGACTCTTACTGACTAAAAACCCCCCCTGTTCCTTTTGCTCTCAACCGAGGTCGCAGTGCCTCATTGCGCTTACCCCGCAACACCTGCTCCAATTAGACCATTACAGGCAATTTTGAATGTCAAAAAAAAAAACAAATTTTGAAGATATGTTTTCGTCGATTGTAGATTGTTTTGTTGTACTCTGTTAGGCTTTGGTACCAGCCGTGCCGAAGCTAGGTTCTCCTACACTTACCTATATAAAACCTTATTTATTAAACAAAGTAGACTACCTAACTAGAAATACTACAGTCCTACACAACTGACGCTCAGTTCATGTAATATTCTGCCACATGAGAATAGAAAGTTGGGAATCCAATCGTACTGTCCATGTCCATGTACACGCCAAGCATGCTGTCAATTATAGGAAAATGGCGCCCGATGTATAATCGTTAGCTCTCGACGTTTTTTGCCCAAAATGTTTGAGAGTATGACCTACTGTGTTCGTTTAAGTTTTTGGTAGTGTTTCTGATATTATTTAGTATATTGTGCTAGTTTTAATGTTTAAGAGAATTTGACTAATTACCTATCATTTTTGAGTTCTAACGGAATCAGAGTATGCGAATAAAGCTTACAAAAAAATAAAAAAATAAAATAAAGACGTTGCTTTCTTCCCTTTCTTGGATGCATTTGATAACATACAAAACACATACCATAATCGGAATAACAATTTTTGGGTCACACAAAGAAAGAATTTATCCGGGAATGGAACTCGCTACACGTTGGAGAGCTACCGGTTGCCCAGCCACTGCGCTCAACAGTCACAGCGCAATAAAGTTTCTAAAGATGTCACAAGTATGCCGTTGGATGTCCTAAACAGTAACTTTAAATTAGAATCTAAATAAAATGTCTGTCGCTAGATGGCGTTGCGACGCGCAACGCTCAGCTGTTTATAATTCCACACCGCCGGTGTTAATGAAGTGGGAAAACGAGTTAGCGCGATCCTCGCTCGACACCGGCTAATAGATGTACCCGTTTTATTGCACTTTATTAGTATAAAACGGTTTTTGAAGCCATTTATTGTCTTAGCTGGAATTTACATTAAAGTTTGATTGGAGTTGTGTTTGAGGTATGTAAACGCTTAATCAAACTGTTCAAACTAATATTATAAACGCGAAAGTAACTCTGTCTGTCTGTCTTTTCTTCACGCCTAAACTACTGAACCAATTTCTGTGAAATTTGGTACAGGCATAGTTTGGAACTCGAGAAAGGACATAGCATAGTTTTTATACCAAAAATCTGCAGGAAGTCACTTTACCACGCAAACGGAGTCGCGGGCAAAGGCAAGTATTTTTTTTTATGTAATAGTTCGGCAAACGAGCAGACGGATTACCTGATGGTAAGCAATCAGCGCCGCCCATGGACAACCACAATCGAGGAGTTATGAGTGCGTTGCCGACCTTTTAAGGATTATGGATTGAGGAGGGATTGGGGGAGGGGAAGGATTGGGCCTCCGGTAACCTCACTCACACGACGAAACACAACGCTGTGGTTGTTTCACGCCGGTATTCAGTGAGGCCGTGGTATCACTCCGGTCGAGTCGACCCATTCGTGCCGAAGCATGGCTCTCCCACACATTTATCTTGTAATGCGGCTCATAATCATTAGCCTGTTTATATAAAAAGCCTCTTTTCACACTGGAGGAATCTGCATAAGATATTCACTACTTTTGCTGAAATATCTTGTGATTTCTTATGGAACCGGGATGCATATTAACGAGAATTTTCTTTGAAAAATCAATACAAAACTAATTTATTTTAGTATTTTTTTTTACTGAGTTAGATTAAGTATTGTTGAGTAATAATATGAGTAAATAAAAACTCATTTATTATAGTGTGACGCTTGACTAAGCTAGTATAACTTTTATAAATTCGCAACAAGTGTCTGACTCTTACTGACTAAAACAGTAATGTACTGCGGCCTCGTCCGAAGCAGTAGTAGAATCAGAGTGGTTTTCAGTCGGTAAGAATCCAACGTCCCATTTCTGTAAGGCTGTGGTATCATCTTGTTCAATCTAGCTTATTTGTGCCCAAGCACCAATTCGCCCACTTACTTCAATAGCCAGAAAAGTACCCACTACCTTCCCTTCATTATTGAAAGAACAACTTTAATCACGTAGAGTTTAATTACGGCTTTAAATATATGCAAACCGAGCAGTAAGTGAAGCGCATGGAATATGCTCTAAATAAACGCCAGAGGGCGCCATTACCACGTCACAACGATAAGCTGCGAGGAAGTGATGTACAGATGTATTTTAGATGCCCTAGAACTTATTATATTAGTACTATGAATAAATTAGATGAATTTTTGAAAGAGTTTGAGGTTATAAAGTGGTTTTCGAAGTACGAGATTCTTGGTTTTGATTTGCCTTGTCGAGTGGTAAAAACGGTAATTAAACCAAGAAATTCTCGTTTTGACGTTCAACCAGTCAAGTAAAAAGACAAAGTATTACTTAGTGATTTATAAAAAAAATACTGTCACTATCATTCCAAATTTAAACGTCTCCCGCCCTTTCTACCATAGAAAAGATATGTGATGCCTATATTTTTTCAACTCCTCTATACTCTATGGTCCTTAATAAAAGGAGGCCAGTTGAGAAGGGTACCGAAGGGTTTTTTATTTTAGATTATCAGATAAGGGTAGTGCTATTTGTTAGGGAATATATTATAGCTCTAAATAGGAACATTTACTAAAAGGATCGATGATAATTTAAATAATAAATACCTATATATACATCATCATTCAATAAACATAAAGACCTCTTCTATCTAACACGGTGAAGGTTTTAGTATTAATCATCACTTTTAATTAAGGAGGATTGATAATTTGACACTTAAAATTGATATTGTAAGCCTAGCTTTTTCTTTTTTATTTACCATCACTCCGTTTTCTGATTATTAGTTTGAAATCCATAACCCGCCTTGAGCAATCATTAGGGTGGAGCGAAAATTATTTTCTGGATTATGATAACCTAATAGTGTGAAAAAAAGAGTGCCTTTACAGTTTAAATTAATCTATACAAATTTTTTTTAATTTGGTTCACGGTAACTGCCTTCACAAGGTGGTTGAACTTTCGGAAAAAAACATGTTTGAACTCATGTTCACCCACGTAACCTATCTATCATTAAGATTTTTTACTCCAAATAATATAGTCTAGTTTTGTTTTAAAATTAAGTAAAAGACATAATCTTAAATAAGAAAAAAGGTGCACGAGGGTCGCGCCGACGTAACGGGATGTAATTTGACGCGAACAGCATATTAATGGATACTAACATTAGATTAAGTTGTTTTATTACTAACAATATATGGATGTAAATCTGAAATAAATAATTTGAAATTTGAATTTGAAATTAATTAATGCTCAAACTTACTCCATATAAGAAGAGACCTATGCTTACCAATAGGTTGATGTGAATAATTAGAGTCATAAATTGCAACACATCAAAGCTGCCTCTACCTACCTCGAATAAATACCAATGTTATTTTATTCCATATTTAATTATATACTTTCTATGTATCCCCCTTTAAGAGCTCTTGACCCTGCCTACAATAACTCGATACGTCAAATTGACTCTCCAACGTACAGCTAACAAGGTGCTCCAAAGATTCGGTTTCACAGATAATGGCTGGTTAGAAGTATCCCTAAAATGTTACACTATTGTTTTATTTCTTTAATTTATGTAGGTAGTACCAAGTAGTTTTGTCTCTCTGAAGCTTAGGTGAAAAATATTAAAATGCAGGTTTTTTTAAATGCGATAGTTCGGCAAACGAGCAAAACAAAATTGTTGATTTTGACAAGTTTGGCAATCTACGATAGCGTCATTATGATTTACCAATGCCATTACTATACATTGAAATAATTCTTTAGAACGGTAATCTCGTTGACAAATGAATATTTGACATAATGCGGTTAAATAATAAAAAAATAACAGTTCGTTCGTTCGTTAGTTTAGAATATTAATGTGCAGTTATTGTTTATAATTCGTTACAAGACATCTCGTACTATAATTCTATTACGACATCGCCGAACGCCAATTATCAGCCATTTTGAATTAGCAGATTACGAACTTTTAGCAAAATGACAATGTAATCGTGTAGGAATGACAACACTTTGAAAATAGTAGACTCGGGCCCCTGGTTACCTGAAGGAAAGCAGTCAGCGCCGCCCATGGACAGCCGTAACAACGGAGGGATTACGAGCGCGTTGCCGACCTTTTCGGGGATTAGAGATTAGGGATTTGAAGATTTTGGGCTTGGGGTAGGGGTAGGGTTGGGCCTCCGGTAGCCACTCTCACACGGCGCAACGCTGCGGTTGTTTCACGCCGGTATTCTGTGAGGCCGTGCTATCACTCCAGTCGAGCCGACCCATTCGTGCCGGAGCATGGCTTTCCCACATTAGGTTACACCTATTTTATGTTAGTTTCATTTCGCATCTTATAATGATAATGTTTAAGTGTGGGAGAGCCATGCTTGGACACAAATGGTTCCGTTCGAGCGGTGGGATACCACAACCTCACATATGTGGATATCTTTCTGGCTCCTTGCTATCCAGGCTACGAGTCAATCTAGCTATGGTTTACTTAATAATATGTATGTTTGAAGGTTTGAACAAATCATGTGTTAGATAGCAAAAAGTATCGATTCATCTCAATCGATATTTTACTTCTTGTTTCTGTCGTAAAGTTGAAAATCGAATTCGGAAAGAAGGTGTGCATCGATATGCATTTGCCCGTAAGACACCAATATAAGTATCAATTTAACTCAATCGATTTTCTACTGTATATTATTGCCGTTTGAGTAGATAATCGATTTTTTTTTTGTTAGTCGTATCACTTTTCTTCTTATTCTTAATTAAAAGCAAAATTCTCCAATTCTACATACCAAAACAAAACCTTAAGCATGGCATTCGATCCAGAATACCAGTTTGTACGAGCAATTTGCCAAGGTTTTCGTTGGCCCTCTCAATTAATCGTAAAGATTGGGGCGGAGGCTCGAGGTTGAGTGGCTCGAGAGTGCTCGTGTTGGCCTGAACCTCTCACGACGTAAGGATAATCTGGCGTTGCATCTTTAGTTTATAGGTTTGTGGTGAGAGGTAATATGGTGAATTGAGTAATGGATATATATTGATTCCTTATTATATACTTAGTAGCTACCCGCCCCGGCTTCACACGGGTTTTTTTTTTTTTTTTTTTTTATTTCTTTAAATAATTAGGGACTTTTATACCGCACAGCGTATGTCAGTCCCATCGTACCCTAATACAAATTACATTTAAACGAGATCAATGGATCAGGGCCATAAAGTCGAACAACCTTCTCGCATCATCAGAATTCGGTCTGCTTAAAATATGATGGAATGTACCTATATCGTTCTTATTCAACTTCAAAGCCCTGAACAACTTACCCCTATCAGCCTCATTCCGAACACATTCCATCAACAAATGATGCATGTCTTCTACTACTCCACACATCTCACAGTTGGGAGAGGTTATCTTTTTCATCATGCAAGCGAATTTGTTACATGGAATATGTCCCGATCTGAGTCTGTGGGCTGTCACTACTAGTTTTCTGCTTATGTTACTATTTATAAACCAGGGTATCCGGGGAGGCTGACACTGAATGCTTTTATACCAAATCCCTTTCACTAATGAATTTCTATCAAAATATTCCTTCCACTGATCATAACAAACATTTTTAAATTTTGGTAATATCTCGAAATAGTCAAGAGTAATGTTGGTTGGTTTTCCGTGTTTGGCTGCATTTTTTGCTAACATATCAGCTTGCTCGTTACCCCGTATTCCAATATGTGATGGGACCCATTGCAACCTCAGCTGAACACCTTTTTGATTCAGTTCGTCTATCTTAGATAGAATGGCATAAGCTATCGAGGCACCTCTGAGGCCAGAGGCGCATCGAGCTATATGCTGTAGGGAACTTTTACTGTCGGTACAAATAACAGTATTTCTGTTTTGACCATTTATGATAAAAGTCAAGGCTTCCGAGATCGCAATGAGCTCCAACGTCATAATGGATGCAGGTTTACTTATTTTAAAGCAGTTATTATTTAGATTATTTCCATCTTTACATGATATGTAGTAAGCCGCTCCGCGACCTTCTACACTCTTCGACCCGTCTGTGAATATCCTGAACCAACCATTATATTTGGTGCATAGTTCTTTAGCCACTTCGTGTTTAAGTAAATTGTAATCATAATGGCCCTTCGGTAACTGAACTGATTCTAAATTACAGTCAATTATTTGGTTCATATTAATGTTAGTGACCCATGTTCTTAGTGTAAACATAAATAAAGGGTAAGAAGATGCTACCTCAATTTCTTTTACCTCGTTAAATGTTGCGGCAATTAATGGAATAACCTTATTTCGCCAGTAAATATTTTGTCGAAGAGCATACAGTTCATCTAACAGGGTATTTGTTACATTATTTTCTATAGATTTGGCTTTCAGACAAAACTTATAAGCTAAATATTTTCTTCGTATGTACAGTGGAACCACACAAAGCTCACTCTCCATGACATGTATCGGGGTTGATTTGATAAAACCTCCTGTAACCCGTAAAGCTTGATTTTGCAACTTATTCAATTTATCCAAGTGACACTTCGCACTTGCATCATAAATGTAACAACTATAATCTATACGACTTCTAATTAAAGCTATATAAATATGTCTCAAGTGTTGAGGATGCAATCCCCAGGACCTACCTGCTAAAACTTTAAGTAAACTAAGGTTTCTTTGGACTTTTTCCACAGTTGAGTTAATATGCTTACTCCAGCGCAAGCTCCTGTCAAACCATACACCTAAATATTTATAACTATCAACTGTATCTAAATTACAACTATTTATTTTAAGTTCAACCGTTGGTCTTCTAAAACCTCTGCTAAAAATACAAACTTTAGATTTTGGGGCCGATAATTCTAATCCTAACTTCTCTAGCACATAGCAAAATCTATCTAATGCTGTTTGAAGTGCGCGCTGGGATTCTTTTAAATTAGTAGACGTTCGGTATAAGACAAAATCATCTGCGTATTGACACATAGTAACATTGTTGATTTCTTGAAAGCACTTTATCGTACATATGTTGAAAAGTAGGGGTGAAATAGGGTCTCCCTGAGCCAATCCTCTATCTGTATATCTTATGAACAATTTGCATTTATCTGTTTCATCTTTAATCATAAGGTGTCTCTCGCTTAAAAAATTCCATAAGTATTGGCAGAACCTTTTTCCAATTCCTATTTCATCTAAAATATTTAACATAACTTCTATTAACACATTATTGTAAGCATTATTAATGTCAAGAAAACAGGCTATTGTTGGAGTTTTACGTGAAAACCCTGTGTAGATTTGACTGACCAATCTAACCAAACAGTCCTGGCACGATTGTCCCCTCCTGAATCCAGAGGTATACTGAGACAACAACTTATTTTTTTCAATATACCACTCGAGCCGCTTTGTCAGCATTGAGTGGAAGATTTTACAAATACAGGATATTAGGGAAATAGGTCTTAGTTTTATAGTAGTATTATCTGGCGAGGATTTCGGTATTGGTGTTACCAATATATCTCGCCATTGTTTTGGAATAATACCAGTACTAAAAATCAAATTGTATAGATTCAGTAAGTATTCTCTGCCAGCAGGAGACAAATGAAATATCAAAGAATATGTAATCCCATCAGCACCAGGAGCTGTGTCTTTTCGTTTGAAACAATTTACCATTTCTTGAAAAGTAAATTTGTCCTCTAGCACTGTATTATGTGATTTAAACTGCAAGTGTTTTGGGTAGACGTAATCAGGGGCAAGACTACACAGGAGATCAACCTTGTGTTCGTTTGAAATAGATAACCTGGGTGTTGCTCGGCCCTTAATCCACCCCATACGTTTCCACATTTCGGAACTAGATGTTTGCTCATTAACACTACTGCAGTAATTTTGCCAATCTTTCAGCTTTTCTTGACTGATGGCTTTTTGAGCAGCTTCCGTTCTACGTTCCAGTATACTTAAGTTATTTGGTGTGGGATTTCTCCTAAAATTTTTCAGGGCCAATCTACGTTGTGCTACCAAATGCGACAGAGTAGGATTCCAATAAGATTTTGGTCGAAAGCCGTTTGTCGGGTTATTACATATTTTAACGTAAGGAATGCATTCATCCGCGGCTTTATTTAATTGTTCCAAAAAGTTGTCATACAAAGGTTGTACATTTCTTGGAATGACAGTTTGTGTTAAATATTTTTCTAAGATTTCGCTGTACTCTGACCATTTTGCAAGTTTGAAATTCCGTTTTTTGACCACACACATATAAGAATTTAAGCTGCTATTATATTTGTAAGAGATTTTTATAAATAAATGATCACTTCCTAAATTTTCGTTTAAAACCTTCCATTCCAACAAAACAGATAAATCGGTAGATACAAATGTAACATCGGGAGAGGTATTCTGTGCCACACCATCAACCAAGGTTACTCTTGTCATACTACCATTGTTGAGGGCAATAAACCCCGAGTCTAAGGCGGAATCGTACAACTGAATACCTCTTGCGTCAGTTTTAGAAGACCAAGTTGCATGGTGTCCATTAAAGTCTCCGGCAACTATACATTTGCTTGCAAATAATGAAAATATTTGTTCCCAATCAGAAAGGGAAGTACGAACTGAAGAAGGGCAATATATTAACACTATATTTTTAATTTCATTGCAATTTAAAAGTTTTACACTCATAATTTCTATTCCAGGGTTATTTATATTAGTGTTACATAGTTGTACTTTTATAGATTTATGTATTAAAATAGCTAAGCCACCATAACCATCTGACCTATCCTTTCTAAAAATATTGTATGTACTTACATTTAAGTGTTTATCCGTTTCTAACCAAGTTTCTGTAACTAGTGCTATATGTACTTTTTCTTGTGCAAGTAAAAGTTCAAATTCGTTACGTTTAGGCAACAAGCTACGTGCATTCCACTGTACAATGTGAAGAGATAGCATATTTCTATTATCGTTATCCATTATTGAACATTAGTATTATTCTTTTCCACGTATCGTCACTTCTAAACACTTTAAGGAATAATTTACTACATACGTCAATCAGAATTTTAACTATTTCCTGTAATTTCAAATCCCAGCTAGCATTTAAAAAACATATATCTTTTACTTTTTGACATATACTAAAGAAATCCAGTTTAGAACTTGTATTGACTGTCTCTGAAGGTCCGTCTATTTTGGTTTTCTCGGCAGTAGTAGCTGGTTGGGTACTGCAATTTTCTTTTTCTCTATTACTACTCATAGGACTAGTTTCTATGTGCTTCTTCCTCGATACAGTTCTTTGTTGGATATTTATGTTTCCTGAATTGTCTATTTCTGTCATACTATTTGATGCAAAACTCGAACTTTGAACATTTGTATTTGTTGTCACCGCGTCCTTGTATGTTTTTCTCTGTGTATAATTTTCATTTTCTTGGCTTCCATAATCCATATTTTCCTCTGTATTTGTAGTTGATATATTTAGTTGTCGAGTTCCGTTCTCTTTTAGATATAATTCCAATCCTTTCCTGTAGGTGCAATTTTCTTTCGTCATAATATCTCTAATTCTTTTTTCTTTTAAGAAGCTAGGACACTTCTTGTACATCGCCATATGTGGTCCTTTACAATTAACACATACATATTCAATTGTTTCACAATTAGGATGTTGATCGCTACATTTGGGACATATTGTTTTATTAGTTGGGCATGATCTTGAAAGGTGACCGAATTTCCAACATCTGGAACATTGTGACACTGGAAACGTGTAAGGTTCCACTTTGAACCTACACCCGTACCCGTATACGTACGGTGGTAAAGTGGCACTTTTAAAACATATTCGAACTGTTTCCGAATCAATCCATTCTCCATTCTCTGATAGTTTTTTAAGCCTTTTAATTGATAAAATTTCATTCTCGCTACTAATATTTTCAAGAATTTCTTTCTCATCTATTTCCAAATCTACTTGTCTCAAACTCCCATAGGATAGGCTAACTTCATCGGTCATCTGTACTCTGTAACCTAAATTGGCAATATTTCCACAATTCATCAACTTCATAGCACTATCTCTGTCTTGAAAATGAATCAAAACCCTGAATGCGCTTTTATATACCATTTTAATTATATTCGGGATGTTATAAGATCTTAACAGTTTAGCCATTCCAAATTGTTTTGGTAGCATCTCTTTTCCAGTCACACATATAATATGTTTCTCCTCTTCATTCTTATCACCTTCTGGTACCAAACTATTGTTCATCAAGTCTTTCCTGTTTGGTTTTTTATGTCCTCTAATTACTGTTACAAAACCATCTTCCTCTATGATCTCTTCGTCATCCTGCCGCCCTCTCTTCGCTAAAACTCGTTGCTCACCTTCTTCACTTTTCCTCATCTTCTCCACTAAAGTAGCATTAACTGGTTGTTCGCTTTCTATAACTATGTCTTGCTCCATCGTTTCATGATCACTTGAGTCACACGAACTCACATTATTACTTGTATTATCCATTTGAAATTAACATTATCATTGAGTGGGTAGAAGTAAAAACAAGTCGCGCGATAGTAATATTACGGTCCGACGTTCCAAACGTGTGCGTCCGACTCGGCTGCTCACGCGCAACTGTTCACACGGGTTGATATTCAAAATTTGAGCCTCAATAAATTTAAAAGTGTAATAAAGGCTAAACTTTGCTGTAAAGCATTTTATAAAATAAAAGACTACTTAGAGGATAGTCAGGCATGGGAATGAGCCGCTGTAATGTCTGCACAGGTCATGTTGACATGTTTGTAACATAAGTTACACTTTTATATACAATTTGACATTACGTTTATTTTTTATACAATGACATAATCACCTATTGTGACATTTTATTTTTTATTTGACATTTTTTTTTAATTATTTATTGACATTTTTATTATTTTATATTATTGTTAGTGTAAGGACCTTGTGAGACTTGCCGTGCTTTTTGATTACCAGTTATCTGCGTTCTGACAGTTTGAGTACTTGCGCGACCCACCCAAATGTTCTTTAGATCGGTATTGTTCGTCGGACAACTCAGCAGCACTAGCTATACTGGTTGCAAACTGACACTTGCGTGCCTGTCTTCAGAACGGGTCCACTTAAACTGGTGTGGTTCTTTCCTCAAAAGACCACTACAGAATGAACTTGCACGATTCTCTCACATTATATTATTTTTACATTGTCTGGACTTGAAAAGAGACTGACCTCTGAGTTTGTTTCGGCATTTTTTCTCAGAGTAGTCAGATAGGAAATGCCGGCTTCATCTAGTTTTTCACATATAAATTGACGTGTAAAAGTGCCGTTTTATGGCCTATTTGCAAAAATAAATTCATTGTTTCATTGTTTCATTGTTTCATTGTTTCATTGTTTCATTGTTTCATTGTTTCATTGTTTCATTGATGTTATTATACATATAAATCCTCTTCTTTAATCACTCTATCTATAAAAAAACACATCAAAATCCGTTGACTAGTTTTAAAGTATGCTTAACATACATTGGGATATTGGGATAGAGAAAGCCACCTTTTTTATACTGTGTAGGGATTATTACATTCTGTCATTCGTCGAGAAATCTGTGAAGCATGGTCTTTGGGTAGTAAGGCTTCTGTAATTTTGTAATCTAATGTATCTGTTAAAGAGTAACGATGGAGTTTCTTGCTCGTTCTTCTCCATTCGAAACTACAATTTGGAACGACGACTGACAGACTACTATTCTATTTTGACGTTTCAAAAGTACCTATTTATGGTTTAGTTGGAATAAATGATTTTGATTTGATTTGATTTGAAACCAAGTCTAAATCTGTAAGACTTTTGCACAGATAAGGTAAACAAATCCAAGAAGCATAAAATACTTTTTTCAAAATCTCTATTGATAGTTTTTGGAAGAGCGTGTGAGATCGTATTTTGTTAAATAAAAGCAGTCAATAGACCACTATTGACGGGACCCAAAAGGGCCGAAGTTCAGCCGGGTTTGGGGGCGCTGTAATACCGAAGCCCCGACTTAGAGCATGATAAGGAACTGGGGTATTTTAGTCAGCAAGAGTCTGACACTCCCTCTCGCATCACACTAGGCGAGAAAAAACATTTGATGATTTTCCCCTAACAAAAAACGGTATAACAAAACTAAGCTGAAATAAGTTAAATAAACAAATTTGATTTATTTCGAACTCTTAAATCTGGTAATACGATACCCAAAAAACATACAACAAAATATTACAACTACGTTAGCAACAGTATCAAAAATTAAATCCTTCATTTCAGGACCGTCTAGTTACAAGAGTTATGCCAAAAATCAATCAGAAGGGCGGTGTCTAATTGTACCTGTTAATTGGCAATCATTCCACGCCGCTTGGTAAGAGCAACTTAAAAAAAAATGATCGAACATTTTCCCAATTCGCCGTGATTAGCGCGGGGCGAGTGGCGTAACTCTCATTTTTTAAAATTCCTACGTAAAAAAAAACATATTTATCCTAAACTAAGATTGCGTCTTTTTTCTATGTCTAATAGGTCGGCAAACGAGCAAGCGGATGACC
Organism: Spodoptera exigua; assembly: GCA_902829305.4. Classification (NCBI taxonomy): domain Eukaryota; kingdom Metazoa; phylum Arthropoda; class Insecta; order Lepidoptera; family Noctuidae; genus Spodoptera; species Spodoptera exigua. The sequence goes on from LR824623.2 coordinate 1,809,758, forward strand.
TGATGGCAAGCAATCAGCGCCGCCAATGGACACCCGCAACAGAGGAGTTAAGAGTGCGTTGCCGACCTCTTAGGGATTAGGGGGTTTTGGAGATGTAGGGATTGGGGAGAGGTCGGGGGAGGGGAAGAATTGGGCCTCCAGTAAACTCACTCACACGGCGAAACACAACGCTGTGGTTGTTTCACGCCGGTTTTCGGTGAGGTGGAGGTGAGGCCGTGGTATCACTCCGGATGAGCCGACCCATTTGTGCCGAAGCATGGCTCTCCCTCAATTAAGGCGATAAGGGTTTTTTTGCAAAAGCCCTTAAATTAAAGGATCGGGCCTTCGCTAATAATATCACCCTCACCCCAAAACACAACGCTGTATGTTTCAAACCAGTTTTCTGCGAGGTCGAATCACTTCGGTCGAGTTAGCCCATTCGTGAAGCTTGGCTTTCCCACATTTAAATTTGATGATAATTTGACTATTAGCATAAATATGTTCTAAACTGAAACTCGTTCAGTACTGAAATCTCTAAGAGTAATTTATTTATTCATTCCAACGGTATTCCGTATTAAATTGAAGTATATCGCTCCCAATGTTATAAGATAAGGGAAGCCATATTGTTTCAGACTGCTAAGAAACCTTACTGGTTGTATTTTTGAAGCGATATTCTTTAAATAAAAAACGCTTTTTCTTTTTAAATGTGATATGATATAGGTTACTATTTTGGTAAAAGTTAGTGACTTGTAACCTAATTGACGTTGACCTTTTTATGCGACAGCAGACGGATTACCTGATGGTAAGCAATCAGTGCCGCAAATGGACATCCAAGCCAACAGCGGAGTTACGAGTGCCTTGCCGATCTTTTGGAGAATAGGGATATGCCTACTTAGGGAACAGGAACTAGGTGGTTCTTATTCAGTATAAAGCGTGACATTCTCTCTCGAAAGAAGCCATTTGATGATTTTCCCCTTCAAAAAAGCATCAAACTTTTTGTTAAGAAATTCTATAATCAGAAAACCAAATAAGTAATGTTCTAATCCCCTCAATGAGAGCTCACTTTCACTAAGATACTCTTACGAACAAGTGCTTGTGATTTGCGCCAGTATGCATTCAATTACTATTTCCGCTTTCACCAACCTATTTCTATTCATAACCCTTAAGAGAACTACCATAGCAAGCACCCATGGCGTCCAGTTGCAGGCCATTGACACACTGACCCTAAAGACCACATAAGCAACGCACTATAAATAATAACGCAACATTTGTGTACATAGCCCATAAGCATTTCTTATATAAAGCAGCGTAGAACATTCCGTCCTTTTCATTCACAAAAATCCACATACAGATCACTCAAGCGAAATTCAACCTTAACATAAAACAGACATGAAGTTTTGGTACGCAAAATGTATCTTGGTAGCAACCAACGATATGGATGTAGCAAAACTGTTCCAATTTCTGTAAACATACTGACTCTGGTTTGAGGTATCCCTTATAAATATATTAAAAAAGGGAATTATGAGTTTCTGAATTGAAAGGGCTGGCAGGTTAAATGGTTACGGCTCAATCATCGCTTGTCCGGAGGTCTTCGAACCCTGAAATTCAGTAAACACGTTTTGTTTTAGCCTGTTACATGACATAACATAAAAAAAAGAACAAAAATTTTATAAATTTTTGTTCTTTTTTTTGAAGTTTCTTTTTTTTATTTTGCCTCGGTTGTTGTTAGTTTTAAATATTATCTTGCTGTTTTTGTAAGGAAATTATAGCAGAGTTTTGTTAGGAGTCTAAATGAAAAATAGGCGCGTGATGAGTTCATATTTAAGTAAGGGCTGTTTTTTCAATGGTAAGATAAACGTTACCTGGGGAATAATTATGTTGCTGTCGCGTCAGAATGTTTGTATAAGACAGTGACAGCAACAATTTTATTCCTCAGATAACATTTATCTGACTATTGAAAAATCAGAACTAAAAGAGAAGTACGAAAGAATAATACACACGCTACGTCAATACCAAGAAGATAAAATAGGGCCAAATAGTCAAAAGAGGACTTGTAATCAACTGATATTAGCTAAATAGCAGACTAATAGTACTTAAAATCTATACAACTCAACTAATACAGTTTTTTTTCAGTTAATTCACGCGTTATTTTAAACAATCTCAGTAGTCAGAATCACTTATTTTAATTGAACCAAAAATACATACTTTAGAAACGTTTAAATACTTAAAATGATAGTACATATATCAGGCAGTGGAACTAAGCGATCAATCAATCAAGGACTTAGATCAATTATTAAGGACTCAGAAGTAGTTAAAGTATGCCCTAAAAACGCGAAAAGTTAGTCAAAGTCAAAGTCAAAATCACTTATTCCAATCACTAAAACACAAATAGGTACTTTTGAAACGTCAAAACGTTAAGACACAAATTAGGTATTTGCTAGGTAAAAAAAACTTAGCAAAAAGTTTAAAACAAACAACTACATTAATAGACCAGACAGGAATAACGTAGAAAATCCGAGTACAGAACAGTATCAATACGGGCACGCCATATTTCCCCCACTCCGGACCAAAATGGGAGCGATAGCAATAATATTTTATGCATTATCCTTTGCCGCGACAGACGGTATACTTGGAGAAATAAAACGTATCTACTAGCAGGGATAGTGAACGGAACACGGGATTATTTTTTATTTTGCTTCGTTATATTGCCATATAAATATTCAATAGTTGAAAAATTGCAAAAAAATACATTTATCCAATCGGAAATTTTACGAGTTACATATACTTTTTATGATCATTTAGACACCACTGATAAGTGAAGGTAACTATCGTGAGAAAACCTAGACAAATAATTTGTAATTATAAGTTTTAAATCGCCAATGCTCCTTGACCAAGCGTGGTGATTGATGCTGAAACCTTCTCCGTGTGAGAAGAGGCCTTTGCTCTACAGTGGGCTTTTATAGGCTTATGATATGGTTCATGCAGGAATTGTGAGCAAAAACTTATGATAACGTTAGGTAAGGCACCAACGGTGCAGTTAAGCGACCCTAAATCAAATATATAATCAGATTTTTTCCGAGTTACATATACATACCAACTACCAAGTTTGTTTACAAAAAACTGACATAGGTACAGTGTAGAAAAATATCCTGAAGAAACGCGAACTTATAAATTCAAATTACAAGTTTTAAATCGCTAATCCGCATTGATTAAGCGTACTGATTAATTCCCATTCCTTTCAGTGTGAGGAAAGGATTTACATACCAAAAAAAAAAAAAAAATTGTCATTACAACATCTTACTAATATTATAAATTCGAAAGTTACGATGTTTGGATGTTTCTAACTCAAAACGGCTGGACGGATCTGGATGTCATGGGCTACTTTTTATCAACATACCACGCGGGCGAAGCCGTGGGCGGAAGCTAGTATACTTGTAGGTACTATCAATATCATAAAACACTATTTTTAAGCTCCAAAAATAGTATATCCGCAAATATAATCCACATATGAAAAGGTTACGGATCTCCGAATAAAATGATTAATGTGATGACTGCCTCACTTCATGGTTGTCATACTAAATGGGTTTAGTTCGTGTCATTATCTGACGATATTTATTTTCGCGTATATATTTTATGTGACGTATATAATTTACGATATTATAAACAGTATAGTCGAGTAGTTTCTCTTTGAGAAATTTGTGATATGTGGTTAAAAGGTTCAGTGAGAATCCATGATGAGAGTTCCTTTAAATGTTTTTTTTTAAATGCCCTTTGACAGTTATTTATATTTTTTTTTGTGAGGGGAAAATTTTCAAATGACTTTTCCCGTCCAGGTTCAGGCGAAGGAATGTCAGACTCTTACTGACTAAAACCCCCCTGTTCCTACTCCTGCTCTAGGCCGAGGTCGCGGTGCCTATTAAGGTATCTGGTTTCTTGCCTCTACGTCATAAAGCTAGTAGGGATAATTAATAGCTTTTATTTTAATGCATAATTCAGTTTGACTGTACAATTAATGATGTGCCTGAGCAACCAGATGCAATGCGACGTACCGAGAATTCGATTCCAAGGAACAACTCTTTATGTAATCTATAAAATATGTTTGTTCCGGGTCTGGGTGTGAAGTGTATGTGGAATTGTATGTTTATAAACGCACCCACAAAACTGGAGAAAATCCTCTTCTTGTTTTAAAATGTTTAAAGTAATATTATCAAGATGACAAAGTAACTACATAAGTCTTATAGAAAATCTTAAAGAAAAATAACACGTCTCTTTTCTTTTTTATCCGAATTTGACTTTCTATTGATTTGAAAATATACTGTGGGACTTACTATATTTTTACTTTAATATATGTATGTATGTATCTGGGTATGCAGGTATGTATGTTTGTGATATATTATGTAGTGATAGCGACTACATAATATAGATACAACACGACAGCGACACTAGAGTATCGTGAATTAATTAAGAAAAGCTCTACAAGTTTCAAGTCACACCGGGACTCTTATACATGGGCAGCGTAGCGGACATATTATTATGTACTTCAAATATTAAAATATTTACACCATAACCGAATAACCAAACAAACCACAACGTCAATTTATAAAAGCATAAATATATCTTTATTATTGGCAACGGTTACCGCAGAGTTAATGTTACCGTTAACGGTAAACTGTAGCCATCGACGGTTTAATGTAACTTTACTTAACTAGGTTTTAGTGTTCATTATGTTTTTGGTTAATTGGTTAGAGACGTTTTATGGAATAAATTACTTGATAAAGGGTTTCAGTGTTTAGGTAAAGGAGAGTAAAGTTCTATCTTCTTCGTATCCTCCGACCAGGCGAGTTGATCAATAATAGTAGTAGTATATATAATAATAATAATAATAATATATTGTGCAATATATTGTGGTCGTTTCGTGTAACGCTATTAGGGTGTATCCAAGTCCATCGTCGCTTTGGATTCTTCTTGAAGTAGGTATTTGAAATATGTAATCGATGTTCAAAGCAAAAATTTATTAGTACCTGACCTCTTGGACTCCGTTTTCCGTACCCCCATAAACCCATAACATCTTTGTCATCATTAGTGGATAGACCGATCTGTGCATTGAAATCGCCTATGATGAATGTGTCCTTATTCGTGTTTTCCATCGCCTTCCTCAGATCTTCGTAGAATTGATCTATGTCCTCCAATGGCGATTGTTCAGTCGGTGCGTATACTTGAATTATGTGCATTGTTTTATCTTCAACATAGATAGTTAACTTTGCTACCCTGTCGGATACCGGTACAAAGTCTTTTATATTATTTTTAAGTTCATTTTTTACCAAGAATCCAACTCCGTTCCTGTTATGAGTCTGCCCGTAATACATAAATATAAACTCTTGGTGTTCTATAATTTCCTTGCCTGCAAGTCTTATTTCAGATAGTCCAATTACATTCCAATTTAGTTTAGCTACAGCATATTTTAACTCGGTAAATCTCGACGTATCAATCAGTGATCTCACATTCAATGTGCCAATGTAGAGATATTTGTTTTTCCTATGTTTTAAGTTGTCTTTGGTTGTTTTATAAAAACATGGAGATGGAGGGTTGTAGTCTGTATCCCTCTCGGTGACCAGCCGTATTGAGGGATGTAGAGGGGCTTCTTTTAATCGTTTTTTGGTGATGATGATGATGGTATTACAGTTAAGCTACACTCTGACCCTTTTTTGGATGACGCGTTGTACATGTAGGAGGTAATATTGTTCATTTTGTTTTTCTTCTGTATCTGCTTGACTTTAGAATCGCCTGTTACGTTGGTTTCATGAACAGGGGATTCTGATAGATTCCGTTTATGTGTCCGAGTACTTGCCACGTGATTCCTATTTTTGGGGATGCCTGGTAATGTTACTATTTTGTCGTATCGTAGCACAACATTTTTTCCCAGCTTCCGTTCTTTTTCTACTTTTTCCTGTAGTTCCTTCCGCTTCAATAAGACTTCTTGTGGAAAATCTTCTTTAATGTTAATAGATGAGCCTTTCAGTATTACTTTGTTCTTTAAAATTTCAATTTTCCGACCCATTGTAGAAAAAGTTACTAGTAAAGGTCTTGTCTTGTTTCCTTTTTTGCCAAGCCTTTTTACGAATTCTATTTCAGATTTTTCAATGGACACTTTCATGTTATTTTTTATGCAATTAAGTAATACGTTTTGCAGTTCTTCATACCCATGCTCTGTCTCTTCTACTCCATAGAATATTAGATTTTTCTTTCTAATCTGTCTTTCTAAATAGTCAATAGTTTTTTGTTGTTGATTTATTTTTATTTCCAAATTGCTCGTTCTATTTTCCATACTTATAAATTTTTGGTTGATGTTGTCGTTTATAGCTTTTGTTATATTTTCTTGCATGCTTTTCATTTCCTGTTTCTGACTATTTAGATCGCCTTGAATTTCTTTCAATACTTTCATAATATCTTCCATGTTTTGGTACTTGTGACGTCCTCTAGCGGTAAGTTGTGGTACTACTTCTAAGTGTAGATGTTTACTGGCGCTGTCAAGCTGATGCGCGCACGCAATCTGCCGTGTTCTTAATTCGGCCAGTGGTCGCTAGATGGTGTGGATATCAAAACAAGTTTATGTGTAATGATTTGCAGTTTTATAATGTTTATAATGTAGGTTATGAAAATGTATTTCGTCACTTTTTAATCAATTCTTGTTTCTTAGGACATGTATTTCACAAATTGCACTTCTGAGATATCGATGGTTTGATTTCCACTTTAGTTGTGTTTATACTATCACTGCAAATACAGTTTGGCTTGATATTTTGTAAGCCGGTATTAAGTCTATTTATTGCACTGTTCCTTGGAATTCTATAATGTTCACTGTTCTTTAAAGTTATTGCACTGTGTTCAACACTAAAACTGTATAAATATTCACTTTATATATTTTTAACTTGAAAAATACTACGGAGCCGAAGTAAACACGGGCACAGTAGCGCCACCTCGAGGCGTAACGTAGTATATACTAATAATAAATTGTACGTTGGAATTCTTTTCGACGAATGACTTGTTTTCCCTTCTCTCTGAAACCTATGAGACATATCTGTTATAGACACGATTGGAGAGAGATTCCTATTTAGGAACAGTTTTTTTTTTGTCAGGGGAAAATCATCGAACGATTTCTCCCGCCCAGGGTGAGGCGAGAGGGAGTGTCAGCCTCTTACTGACTAAAAACCCACCAGTTCCTTCTCCTGCTTTAGGCTGATGCCGCAGTGCCTCATAGCACTTACTCTGTAGTCCCGGATACAGGGGTTAAACACTGTCGAACTTCTTCTGAATATGACCTTAATATTGTCTTATAATAAGTAGCAGTTTTTTCTTCTGGCAGGCACTGCACCAACCGTGCAATTCACACGTAAATGTAATTGAATCTGAAAAGGGAAAAATCTACCGATTGCTTACCATCAGGTAATCTGTCTGCTCGGTTACCTTCTTATAACGTAAAAAATGGATTAAACTAAGTATATTGGCCATGTATTTATTATTTTGAGTTCTAAAAGTCATAAAACATGTGGATGTGGCAGGCTGCTTGTGGCTTATCTTTACTACATATTATTATTTTTTTATTATAAAGCCGAGTTTGTTTGTTTGTTTGAATAATCTCCGGATCTACTGGTGCAAATTGAACAATCCTTTTTTTGTTTTTATAATAACTATCGTGAGACATACTAAATTAACTAAAAATCGCGGGTTACTCACGTGTAAATGTTGAGAAAAGCTCTACTAGTTTCGAACCACAGAGGGGTTCTTCCTCATGAGCAGCGAGCGCGTAGGCTGCGCGACGCTTTGTTTGTTAGTTAATTTATCGAGGAAGGCTAAAGGCTATAAAGCATCACGCTAAGATCTGTAGGAGCAGAGCAGCGGGTAAAACCGTGTGAGAGAAGCTAGAATCATATAATGATGATAAAATATCCTTAAATCGACGTTTTTGTAACCAATGTTAACCACATATTTTATATCACTCCGCAAACTACGGAATCACAGCAACTAATGGACCAATGAAAAACAAAACAGCAATATTTTTGTTGCAGGCACCGGTTGATAGGTATTTTAAACATGTTGCAAATTTTGTATTCATGTTGATGTCATGTTTTCGTGTTGCGAACACGTTGTAAAGTTTGTTGACATCGTGTTTTTAATGTCCATGTTTTGTGATCACAAAGGATGTTTAACGCATTTTACGACAAACGTGAAAATAGGGTGATAATCTTAATTGCATTGTTTTTTTTTTGCCGAAAAAACAAATGAATAAACCTGTGTTTTTTGTGGTCTGGTTGTTATAAGGGTGTTTTGGATGGCTAGGTGTTGGTTGGAAAGTACTAATGGATGCCTGCATGGTTTTGGCGTAGTGATTTAGGATACAGTGTAAACTTGATACTTATGAGTCCCCCGGAACATACGTTTTTATGCAAAAAGTTACTTAATTATAATCTGTTCTTGGTTTACACACCTTCGGGCTGATTATATATCATGCCTGCGTTTAACATTGGCGGCGGGTTCAAAATTGCAGTAAGAGTCCAGGATATTTAAAGTGCACCTTCTGAAATTGCAAGGTTGGTGCAAGTGAAAGAACGTAGTGGTTTTGCACCGTACACTCCGTCTCGCACTATTTAGAAAAAAAATATTTTGAAGAATTCTTTTCTTGAAAAAATTTTTTTTTGCTTTACTGCTAAGCTAATCAAAAATGCAGTCCCTTACGGCCTTATGACAAAACAAAGTTTTCTTTAGTCTAGCTCTGAAAAATTGAGTCATTTTTTGTATTTGAAATTGAAGGAATAAGATTCAAAATACAAAACCTGACTCAATGGTTTAAACCTAGACTAAAAATTTGTTTTGTAGTATTAGTGTCAAATATCTCTCCTTCCCAAGAAGACTAAGCTACTACAAAATTCTATGAACCACTTAACTCCATTTTGGCATTATGTGTCTGCCGTAAAAGCATGTCTGTGAAAATAGTGAGAATTCGACGCGGGCTATGACGTGACGACACGTTCTACATAATTTATGGACATCGGCTCGCGAGTGACTGGAGTGTGGAATAGATGTTATGCTTGAGAAATAGATTGTGATGTATGCCTGTAATTACATTAGAATTGTGTTCTCAGTTAGTCAAATTCATTCAGTACGTTTTTATTTCCAAATCGTTCAAATTCTATGAATTTCAGTACTTACATCATAATATGTTGTGTCAGTCGTGGTGCCCTGGAGGACAGTCGTGGTGGCCTGGAGGTTAAGGAGCCCACTTCTCATGCATGAGGGTGTGGGTTCGAAACCTGGCAAGTACCAATGTGACTTTTTCCGAGTTATATGTACTTTCTATGATTATTTAGACACCACTGACATACGGTGAAGGTAAACATCGTGAGGAAACCTGGACTTATAATTTCTAATTATAAGTTTGAAATCGCCAACCCGCATTGAGCAAGCGTGGTGATTAATGCTCTAACCTTCTCTGTATGAGAAGAGGCCTTTGCTAAGCAGTGGGCACTTATAGGCTGATGATGATGAATATGTTGTGTATAATGTGTTTTCAATTTATTAGACGAATTCATAACGTTTTTCTCGAATTGTGAAAATCGTCAATATTCTATAAACGTTCACAATTTTAATTCTCACACCCTGACACCATCCCTTTTAAGTACGCTTTTACTACATAGCAACTAGATGGCGTTAGTTGTAAGCTGTGTTGGTTAACACATTTTTACTTAACTTAGTTTGTATAAAATTTCGATGGAAAACTTAGTAAAGAGTTTCATTATCTTTCCACCAAAGTGTTTTATTATTTTGAATACTAGTCGATTAATTGGATATTATTTTCAGCCCAAAATTTCATCCACGCAGATAGATTACTAACTACTACGGAACTTTAGGTAGATTGTTTTGTTACTATTTCCTAAACAAATTATACGCAACATGTTTTTAAGGTTTAATAGCTACTAGCGACTAGCCCCGATTTTGCACTGATGCAATGGTGATACTAAATTTCAATGGGTGTCAATGTTTTCATGTTTAATGGGTGTTAATATACATATAAACCTTCCTCTTCAATCACTCTATATATTTAAAAAAATAGTGTCAATATCCATTGCGTGGTTTTAAAGATTTAAGCATACATAGGGATACAGGGACAGTAAAATGAAATTTGTTTTATATACCGGAGGCCTAATCCTTCCCCTCCCCCAATCCCTCCTCAATCCCTAAATTTCCAAATCCCTAATCCCTAAAAGGTCGGCAACGCACTCGTAACTCCTCCGTTGCGAGTGTCCATGGGTGGCGCTAAATGCTTACCATCAGGTAATCCGTATGCTCGTTTGCCGACCTATTACATAAAAAAAACTATGTAGTGAAATAACGAAATAGGTTTTATTCAAATCCGTAGATTATTTCTGGAGATTCGGGCATGCAAAAAGACAAGCATGCAAGCAAATTATTTTCATTATTTTCTCTATTGCTATTTACTTTTTTCTATAAAGACGCTTTTTTGGGTATATTATTAAATGTAATATACATTTTAAAAAAGACAAAACAGCTGCCGGGAATCAAAACACAATCTTTAAACTAAAAACCATTTCACCAACAATATACTCAAATACATAAGTTCATATATGTAAGAGTATATGCGTATACTCTATGTAACTATGTAGCGGTATGCATGTATAGATACGTACAATAATCCACAAGGACCACACAGCAAACAGCTTTGGAAGTACATCAACAAAAACACGAATGATATTGGAGCACTCAAATTCTAAGTAAGTTAGCTTGTTGACAGGGATTATTCAAATCACATGCGTTTTCGAACGGGTTACTGTAGGGTCATGTGGCTAGAGTCAACTGCTTCATACAATGCTTTATAATGGAACAATTGTCCTACAGAATGATAGGTATTTGGGGCTACCTATTAAAGCTAGTAGTGTTGTGAATGCATAGTAAATTTTATGTTCACACTTCCATCGTACTTTGCGAATGTGTTTGTGTATGTGCGAGCGATGATGAGACCCGTTTTTATATCTTTTTGAGGCGGGAAATTCATTAAATGTCTTCTCTCGATGGAGAGAGAGGTAGGGTTAAACTCTTCCTGATGAAAAAGCAACCCGTTCTTTCTCCTGCTCCAGGCTGGGTACGTTAATGCACTTGTCGCGGCCCGCTCAGTAATCTTCATCGAATGACATGGCATAAGTGTAGGAGAACCAAGCATTGGCACGAAAGGGTCGGCACGACCACTTGGTCTCCCGGTAACGTCATTCATGCGGCGACATACAACACACGTAGTGTTTCACGCCTGTTTTCTGTGAGTTGAGCCTGATTCTCCTATACTTTAAAATATGGTAAACGCTTTTTATGCGTAGCCAGTTGAAAGATCAACAGTAAACAATCACATCTTTAAACTCACATAGAAAGGGACGATCCACGAGCATTGCTATACTCCTGAAATAATTTAAGACTGCTTGCTGTCATGGTGAATTTTTACAAAACCGAATAAATGTTTAAAATGCATTGAATAGTTCGTATAACGAACTCACAATATCAACACGACACACGACGAGAAAACACTTCAATAGAATTTCAACTTTATTTCAAAATTACAAGGTTAATAATCCATTAAAGCCTCATGCCTTTTGATGTGCTGCAATTAATATTACAGACCATAATATACTTAGCAAACGCAAAAGAGAAATAATTCACTATTACATGTTTGAACAACATAATTCGAAGTACTTAAATAAATTACAACCTACATTAAGCTCTACTAAGCACTAAGAGACTTATTTTTTAAGTTAACTTAGTAAGTTAAGTAACTAAGTTATTGCTTAACTTATTTCATTGCTTACATGTAAGTTTAACTTGAAAGTCGCCGACAGGTTAAGTATGAAAGTCAGTAGCATTAGGACTAATCTTTTAACTTAATTAAAGATTGTAAATGTATGGTAGAGAATATTTTTATTAACGTGGTAATTAATATAATTATGCATTTTCCAACTATATTTAGATACACAAGGTGATGGAAAATATCGTGAGGCAACCAAGCTTTATAATTTATTAAATGTTTATTTGAAATCGCCATGGCGCATTTAGTAGGCGTTGTGGTTAACTTAGTAATATGTATAATTATTTATTTTCTAGTTTTTTTTGATACGGTGAAGAAGAAACGGCGATAGTCTGCCATCCTGTCAACGTAGCCTTTAATTTTTCAGATACATTGCAAGTTAAATAAAAGCTGGTTACTATACTTACTATTTATACCTATAAAAATGGATCGCAAAATGTGTTGGTAAGCGCATAACTCAACAACAACTGGACCAATTTAGTTAATTATTTTTTTATTGTATTTATTATGGTCAGGAGAAGGTTCTTATCAAAGAGAATATGTATATGTGTGTAAAGTAGAGGGGGAAATTGGAAAACTGACCCTTTTGTTGTTAGGATAGTAAGACCCGTGCGAAGCGGTCGGGCATCTAGTTAATGGGTGATTCTCCAAAAAACCTTAACTTTTATTTAACAAGTCATTATCCTCCCAGGTTTTTTTTAAGCATCTTAGTAATTTATTTTATACAATATTTTTAATCGGTTGCTTGTAAGCAGTGGTGAGATTTAATTTAATAAAATAATTATCTGTGTTTTAATCAGCAGACTCGTTAATTTTCGGTTGAGGATAATGACATTATTAAATTTTTTTTAATTGATGTGAAGAATCACCCTAATAATAAAAACTAAGAAAACCATAACTTATAACTAACTTATTTTATATTTTTAAATATTTTTTATTATTTATTTTTAAAACATATTTAAAAATGTAATTTATATGTTTATATGATAAATAAAAAGTAAAACTAAGAAAACCATAACTTAAATTTATTTTACCATACCAACTTAATGGTTTTTCTAAGCTTCTTTTCAATGTCGTAGATGTGTTTCGAAACACAAATTTTATAACAACGCGGCTCACAACGGGAACCGGAACAAATGTCTACGGATCACAGAAATGTTCGTTCAGAAAAGGAATTGTTCAACTGATCTAAAGCCGCTATATGTACTACTAGTTACCAATAGCTAGTGATACTGTTAGTCAAGGAAAATAAGATTTTTCCGCCTTTTCACTAAGTGATAATTTAATATGATATTTAATATGGAACTTTTTATGGGGTTGGTCGCCAAAAAGTACGAACAAATAAGACGGCTTACTTAACGGGTAGGTAAGAAATTTTATGGGATATTTCAGCAAATAAATAGACGGCCAATCTGAAGGTAAGCTAACGGCGCCGACCATCGCCCCACACTTGTAATTGCACAGGTATGCATAAGTGCGTTGTCGGCCTTTCGTGGTTTATGAGGGTTTCAGGGACAGGAGATGATAAGGAGTTGTTTCTTAAAACAAAACAAAAATAAAACATTAATACTTTATGTCCTTGAAAATCATAAATTAAGAAGTAAGGCTTGCGAATTTTCAGCTGACGACTCAGTTATTTGTTTGTGTTTTTTATTTACAGAAACGGAAGATAGGGAGTTAAATTAGAACATAAGTACATATTCAATTTATAAAAATCTAGAATATATACATTTATTGAAAATAACCACTTCCTTACGTGAATTAACTGAGAAAAGCTCGACTAATTTCAAGTCACAGCGGGACTCATAAACTGACTGACATGACTTACATTAGTGACTATTTCAAAAATTGAATATAGAAATAGAATACATTTTCCTCTAACAGCCTTGAAAGTCTTGAAAGTATTTTTAGGATCGCAGCCTCCATTCTTTAGATCATCTTTACATTACCTGACCTGACCTTACACTGAGGTACATATATTGAAAACTAACAAACACCTACTCAATGAAAAGTGTTTACCAAATGCCGCCTACCCCTTCAGACACATAGGTTTAATGTTACGTACTGAAGCCGATAATGGACTGAGTTCAATGACATTTTGTTTATTGGTATTTAACTGAACTCTTTTATCAAAACCTTTTTTTTTCATATAACAGTTTTCTGGTACTAAACTACTGGCTTTTCACGCATCTTTACTAATAGGTATTATAAAGAGGTACAATTTGTAAGTTTGTATGTAGGGGGTAATGTTTGGAACCGCTGGTCGAATTTCCAAAATTCTTTCACTGATAGATAGCTACAATGTTCTTGAGTACCGAAGGCTATAAATTATACTTGATCTGCGTAATTAAGTTAAAGTATTGCTTTAAGCGCTGCTGTTTTTAAAATCCTGTGATACATAACGTTCATAGTTTTATGTGTAAAACTATGATAATACTTTTGAAAAAGTGTAAATGCTTACACTTACACGGACAACGCAAAATAAATATAATAACGTTTCAAATTAATTTATATGTTTTCGGCTTACTCACGTAATAATTTGACGAGATACTCGACTAATTTCAAGCCGTGCTAGAGTCGCGTGTCGCGGAATGCTGCTCATGAATGTCGGCCTCTATCTGAGTATCTCGTCAAATGATTACGCGAATAAGCCGAAAACATAATAATTAAATTAGAATGTCTCACGAAAGTTATAATACAAAAAATAACGTTTTACTGAATAAACTGTACAACAAATAAATAAACTGACTTTGACATACTGAATAAATAGCAATACAGAAAAAAAAACATTCTCACGATCATCAACATGTAACTCATTCCCTCTTCACTTTATCATTACGTCATATAATCGTGTTTATTAACGATTTTTAATTGCGAAATTCTTCAACCCTCCGAGTTCCTTCGTGAGGGAAAGGGATAACAACACCCCCGATTGTCGGCTAACTTCGTGAAATTCAGCCAGTGTACTGCCTTCAGGCTACATGAGCGAACGTGTGCCGCGCCGCGTTGAAAAAATACCGAATATTTCGAAAATCGAAGTGTTTGTGTGTGTGTAACTAAGTGTGCAGATTAATAAAAGTGGTTGTGAATTAATTGAACAACTTTTCCGTTTTAATAACTTGGATAGTGGTCGATATTTAGTGTAAAAACTATTATTGTAATGTGTGTAAAGTTTTGTGTGTGGTAGAAACGTTGTAACGGCTTTTACAGGTAAGGCAAGGTCATTTTTGTCGTTTAGTTATGTCAGGAATGTCAAGGTGTAACAGGGATTTTAAATATAGAACGAACCGTTAACATTGTGACATTAATAAATGTCAGTGGTATAAAAACTTCTTTTTAACTTGGATGTCTATTTTAAATTAATTTCAAAACATTTTTTTCACTATAGTAAAATAAAAATAAGCCCTAAAAATATTGTGTACATTTCTTATATCAACAAAATCAGCCGAGCCAATAAGAGTGAATTCTTTACAGGTTGTAAACATTTATTTCAACCTACTACACGGAATATAAAAACAACTGGTAAAATATACGTAGAGTCAGAAAACAAAATTTATATTCCGAAACCATAATAATCCGAATTCTTACTTTTTAACGCCGACGATAAAAAACACGACAACAATCTCTTATTATTTTTTAACATTTGCATAAAAATATGAAAGAGCATTTTGATTAAAACCTCAACGCTTCCCAAAGGCTATGATGAAAAAAGAACAAAATAAAATAAAAGGTTTTTTTTTTCACCACGCAAAAGTAATTAATAGAAAGTGTCAAGTACGATGACTGGCGATTTGCGAAACTGCCTAAGCGATGTTCCTTTACGATGAAGGCGTTATCTAGACGAAATTAGGGGCAAGTTTCTCGAGAACATTAGTTACATTATTAATATAAGATCAAGATAAATTACATTTAACATCACAATATTACAAAACGGATTATTTTAATGAATTAATCACGAAGACAATTTGCTAATCTATTAATTCTATTACCAAAATAAAACAAAACTCTTTTCTTATCCCGAGATAGAAAAATATAAAAAGAAAACACATTCTTTCTTTTTTATTAGCACAAATGGCCAGTGTTAAATTTAATTGTTTTTTTGTACGAGCATTTCGCATTTTCAATTTGGAATCTGTGGTAAATTTTGTGTAGGAACATAATTAAAATATTGAACAAAAAGTAAGGGAGAAAGGAATTAAAATTGTAAGTAATTAAAAGAAGCAATTAGTACACGAAGGTTAAAGAAAGATTCATGTTCGTAACGAAGGGATTTCTTCTTGATTTATTGCGAGATGATTTCTTTTTTTTCTGTTATTTCATTTTTGACGTCTGACCTGAATGACGTTCCGATAAGGAAAATATCTTAAAGAAACACAAATAAAAATTTTATTGTGAGCGCATTATGATCGAAATTTGAAATATTGAAAAGCAAGCCAGATTTTATGAAATTTAAATGTGTAATAAACGAATAGATTATAAGGACCACACTCTCAAATAGTTTTGCCTACGAATTTCACACAATACCTGTCTTAAATACATATATAACTTTCAAATCGTTAAAAAATCTTCGATCGATCTTCATTTATTTTTATATAATTTAATCCATACATTATCAGTCATTTACAAAAAACAGGCTTATAATGATAGAGGGTAAGTATAATATTTTTAATGTTATTCCTATAACGCAGGGTTATATCTTAAAGAAAACTTTTTACTGAATTCGAGTATTAATCTTCCTATTAGTCGAACATTCAAACTTCAAGATAATGATTGATTAACAAACACAGCTTGTCAAAATCTTACATACAGAAAGTTTCTTAAGTTAAATAGCAATAAGTAGTAATAGTTTGTTAGTTTGTCTGTCTATATTGCTAGTTTAGTTTAAAAGTAAACTAAGAGCTGAATTCTTAACAAAGACTTTTGATCAATATACCTTTGTTAAATTATTGTCCTTATATATTTATTATTTCTAAAATTAATAAACGAAGAATGTTTGAAGAAATCCTAGTATTTGGATTAGGTTATGAAGATAATATTAGCATTTTTTATCTCCACACCCAATGAACGTATAACAATGGTGTAACTATGGAGTAAGTGTTGATTCTGGTGACTTTCAAACATAATCCAATATCTTGACTGACTGCCTCTTAACAAAATTCGACTGATTGTTATTTCAACGATGTGTTTTCTACAATGAAGGAAGGCAAACTACATTCATTATTGCACTGTTGTCACTGTAGCCACATTTTCATGGGTAACACATTCTTAAAATTATGACAACGTAAATATTTAGTGCAAAAGTACAAGTTACAAGTGTGGAAGGACGTTTGTTATTCTTTAACGTAAAAACTACTGAACAAATTTGAATGATATTTGGCATAGATATAGATTGCAGTCTGGAAAAATACATTGGCTACTATTTACTAAGCCGTTGTCAGAAATAAGTAAGTAGATAATAGTGAAACATTATCGTTATTATCGGAAACAAAGGTTGTATCATACTAGGTATTCTCGCGCGATTTTGCCCGCTTCTCGACTCAATTTGATCGTAAGGTGATGGTTTATTGCCTATAGCACTCAGGAACATTGTAGCTATCTGTTAGTGAAAGAATTTTGGCAATTCGAACAGCGGTTTCAAAGATTGCCCCCTACATACAAGCTTACAAATACCTTTTTATAATATTAGTATAGATATAAATTTCTCCCAACATAAACCGTCAGATTTAACCTTGATATCACTCCATTATACAACCATATACTCTGCTTACCCATCCAACACAAACGTGGTACAAATTAAGATTAATCTCTCAATATCTGCCATCTCCCTTGTGGTTCTATTGCTGCCGTAACATGCAGTGAAACAAATTTCAACTTAATTTTCAAAGCTGTAAGATTGGATTTTGTAATTCAGATGTTTATTTCGCTTTGTGTTTTTAAATTTAAGAATCTAAATGTTATTTGTTGAAGCTGTGTTGTTTGGTGAGTAGAAAACTAACTGAGCGAGTAAGAATGCTTCTAATATTGTAATAGTGAAAGTTTGTTACAATGTATGTATGTTAATCTTTCAAGCAAAAACGGCTAGACCGATTTGGTTGAATTTAAATTCTCTATATAGAGAGGTGAGATCCACATACACACAGGGTGAATTAACACATAAACTGACTTTTTATCAACACACCACGCAGTGAAAGAAATATTTGAATTAAGAAACCCATATCGTGAAACCTCCTGTCTACTCTGGAAACAGAACTCGTTAAAAAACGCTTCAACTTATAGTTGTGGACGTTTTTCGGAATATAATGACATTATGAATTTAATTTTAAGCCTCGTTTTCATATTGTTCTAGCTTCTTTATGAGAGTGAGTGATTGGTCACCCATTCCAAACCCACCTAATATTTTTTAAGTAACTTGTAAGGGCTCCTGTGGTGCCTGACAATGCCTGAAATTGGAAGAAATCTCCCAAAATTGTATATCAACTCCACTATCGAAATACATTAAACATAATATTTAATTTGAAAAAAGACATTGGTTTATTTTTTATTGTTTTGTCAGAGAATTTATTTTAGGATTTATAAGAAGTGCTCATTGTTACGACCATAGTATATATATATGTATAACTAAGCTCACCTTCTTTATCATAAAACTCAATAAACGCAACAAAATCTGATTCCTATACATATTTTCATAAGCGTACTATACCTTCGAATCACGCCTCGATATTGCTATTAATGTTATTAAGATTTACATAATAATTTAAATTAATACATAACCTTGGATTGTCTGTATGTATGTTACATACACTGTAATATAAACACGAGCTCGATTATTTCATGTTTTCCTTTGATGGTTTGCGTTGAAGCCTCGCGTCAAATATCTTGTATCATATTTGATTGTGGCTTAGTCTCGTAAGAGCGTGAAACTAGTTTCTGTTTGTAACAGCGGTTATTGCGCAGTAATATTTTGACATTTTGTGTTTTATAATTGGATACTTGATATTTTGTATTACTGAACCTTTATGACCTCCAAACCTTTGAAAATCTTTGGGCGTACTCGTTCTTAAAAGGTCCGCGACAGGCCAGTGACTGCTCACTTACTATAAGGAGATCTAAATGGTCGTTTGCCTCCTATTCCATGAAAAATTGAAACCTTGGTATTCAATACCTATTTCGATTTTTTATAATATTTGTGTGTGTAGGTAAAAATATAGTTGTCTCTGAATGTATAATAATGTCAATCGGTCAACTTTGTCTTGAAGTGTAAAACAACACTCCTGACTACAATTATTCAATGTACCATGGTACATATATAAGTATGGGAATGCCGCCTCACACATCAGGTGTAGTTTCATACTGAGAAATGTGTGACAGTTTTTGTAGTACGTAATTTGCGATATACTTCTTCTTGCTGACCTAATTGAAGACAAAAGAAAATCGCTCTTATGATCCTAGGGCCTGATTTTTCAATAGTCAGATAATTGTTCTCTGAGGTATAAAGTTGTTGCTGTCACTGTCTTATACAAACATTCTGATGCGACAGCATCATAATTATTCTCTAGATAACTTTTACCAAACCATTGAAAAATCAGCCCTAAGTTAATTACATGTCTTTGCTATTGTTTTCGTTACTCGAAGGAAAGTTTACAATTAATTGAGAGTCTATTACAAAATGTAATTTGTACTGCCTGATCTAAGTAAATATATATTTTAAAATGTTTAAGTTAGTATTACAAAGTTAACATCAAAGAAAGTCTGGCTATTTCATTATTTAAAATTGAGAGTAACAAAATTTACAAGCCCGCATAATTCGTGAAATATTTAAATATAAACTAGTCAAAATTCTGTATTCATGTCAGTAATATAAAATGAAAGAATTTCATTTATTTTTAGGTCAAAGCGTAAAAATATATTTATTTTTTATAGAGTTACATGATAATATTTATCGCTTCTTGACTATATACATATATATTACCTTCTCTTTTTAAAAAGAGCTGACTAAAACCGGTTAGGAGATCGCAGTTTAAGATTTAATTCTATCAGAGAGCCTAGTTACCTAGTCTCTGCCAATTGTATAGTTCCTTAGTTGGTTTCCTACACCCACGGAAAGAGTAGTGTAAGTGGCAAACATAATCTACTCTGCCGTTCACAATACAACACAACAATCTGATGTATAAATTGTACCAATTAAATGTACGGACAAATTGACGTAGCGATAATGTAGCGCTACGATTTCGTAGCACGTCTACGAAGCGCTACGCCGTAGCTTTCGTAGCGGCCTGTGGGTCATAATCGCTGGAAGGCAGGACCAAAGGCTATTAATTTTGTACTATATATGCCTCAAAGGCGTTTCCTAAGACACGTGTATAGTATTAGGGTGGAATGTCATAATCTTCGTTGTGTTGGCTTTGTGAGTAAATGTTTTGTTTTTGTGGAACGGTTTGTAGTGAGTTAAAATATTTTGTAGTGAGTATTAAATGGATGGTTTAAATGAATTTGGAATTATTATGAGCATCTCAAAAATGATAAGAAAATATGAGAAATGAAGAAAAAATGTACATCTCTACTTATATTATATTGCTGTAGAATTTTTTTTGTTTGTTTGAACGCTCTAATCTCCGGAACTACTGGTTCAAATTGAAAAAAATATTTTTGTTTGAATTAGTTCCATTTATCGAGGAAGGCTATCGGGCTATAAGGCATCGCACGCTCCGATCTGTAGGAGTCGAGTAGAGGAAACAATGGACTTCTTAATCGAAATCTCAAAAATACAATTACAAAATATTAAATTATTTACCTTATTTTATTAAAATGACCGACATTAACAAAAAAAAAAAAAAAAAAAAAAAAATAAATAAAAGACAAAATGGTAATTCTAAACAAAATCGACATCTACATATCATTTTTTAAAACAAAATATTAAATATTGAAATAGACACGAACGCTCTGCAACGTACATTAAAATAATAAATCACAATTTGCATAGCTAACGTACCTACACACCTGTAACGCGAGCGAAGTGAAATGATTAATTGATACTCGAGAAACTCATTATTTATCATTACTTACTAAGTAATTCTTCAAAGCTAAATACATGAATATTTCTAAACAAAATGTACAGTCAGTCTAGGTATTTCTTATCGCATTAGACATAAAATTTTCAGCTTATAAGTGCCTCTTCTGAGCGAAGGTTTCTTACACGGAGAAGGTTTGATAATCAGCACGTTTGCTCAAGGTGGATTGGCTATTTCAGACTAGTCAGAATTTCATATCGAGGCTTCTTCACAATGTTTTCCTTCCACACTGACGTAGAGTTGTTATTTCGTTGATAAGTTAAAAATAATTTTAATAACAAAACGTCTTAAGAGTCTACTAACGGACTACACTTGAATTTTTAAATGTGATCTTCAACCTCAATCATGGAAATTATTACAAACCAACTCAAGTAGAGAAAAGATTCTCGACTAGTGGTGAACTGACATGGGGCGTTAGGTGCTAAAAACATTTACTTCAGTGAAAGTGCTTATTATTATAGTAAAAGTAATAACTTTTCTAACATTTTAAGTGTGGGAGAGCCATGCTTCGGCACGAATGGGACGGCTGGACCGGAGTGATACCACGGCCTCACAGAAAACCGGCGTGAAACAACCACAGTGTTGTGTTTCGCCGTGTGAGTGAGGTTACCGGAGGCCCAATCCTCCCCCTTCCCCAATCCCTCCTCAATCCCTAAATCTCTAAATCCCTAATCCCTAAAAGGTCGGCAACGCACTCGTAACTCCTCCGTTGCGGGTGTCCATGGGCGGCGCTGATTGCTTACCATCAGGTAATCCGTCTGCTCGTTTGCCGACTTATAATATTAAAAAAAAACATTTTGTCGGTCCATTCTATCTGGTAATCTGGTCTCTAAATCAATCTCTATTTTCTTACCTGCATACAAAATTGTGTAGCTGACTGTACACAATGATTAATGTTACTTTGAAAATTGAATTTTTCGTACATTTCGAGTTTGTTTCTAAGTGACTAGACACATTAGGGAGATTTATTTTATTTAGATTGGATAGGAGACTGGATCTAGATATTTATTATTCTAGATTTGACTGTGAGCTAAATTAGTGATATTTTTAAGATGGAATTATTTATATGATAAGTAATTTATGATAAAGTTAATAA
Organism: Spodoptera exigua; assembly: GCA_902829305.4. Classification (NCBI taxonomy): domain Eukaryota; kingdom Metazoa; phylum Arthropoda; class Insecta; order Lepidoptera; family Noctuidae; genus Spodoptera; species Spodoptera exigua. The sequence continues at coordinate 1,831,761 of LR824623.2, forward strand.
TGATGCTTATAATCACCTACTTCTTATAACTGAGGGCACCCTAATGTTCGAAACTTTAGCGTCTGTTGCTAGTAGCTTTTTTGGGCTCATATTTAATATCTATAATTATATAGACCGTAAGGAAACCTGGACTTATGATTTTTAATTATAAGTTTGCAATCGCCAATCCACCTAGAGCAACCGTGGTGATTAACCTTAACCGTCTCCATGTAAGATGAGGTCTTTGCTCAACAGTCGCTCTTGTAGTCTAATGATGAGTTGTATGTGATGTTAAATTCTGCCTGTGCTTACCCTAAATTATTGTTTATTCTGGAGTGTAAATAATTAGGAATTTCGATAAGGAAATTCTTAGAAATAAAACGACATTTTGGAAATTGTGAAGTAATAACTTTGTTGAGTAAATAAACGTGACATTTATGTTATGTTTTTTGAGCTTTGGTGCTGGCCCTGCTATGAATAGAACATATTTTTTTTATATGCTATCATAACTGTGACTGTGCTGTTGGTGTGCTTATTATAAATAAATAAATAACTGGTTTATACGGTTTAAAATCTTCATTTTATTAGATTTTTCTAAACGATTGCCCGAGTTAGTATCGGAAAAAAATAAGACTGTTTTTCCCATAGACATTCGCAGAGCTGGGTCACATGCTTAACAAAACCCAATTTTAACAAAAAGATAAATGTTCGTCTTCACTGAAAATTTAATTTCAACCTTAGTAAATTAATAATAAGATACTAATTAAAGCGACTAATGCATGTCTTGTGTCTCATTTATTACAAAATACTATTAAGCTTCAGTATTTATACATATTTAATGACATAAATAAGAAACTTGGTCGATTTTCGAGTTTAATTTTGGAACGAATATAAATGGCGCCCTCTACAGGGTTAATTAGGAGTTAGTGTTGAATTGATTAAGATTATTTAGACATGTACAGGTTTGTGGTGGCTAGATTAAGGTTTTTTCGAAACCTGGCTAGTACCAACACAAAAAATTTACTTTCTTGATGAAATTATTCTTGCTTTTTCACTACTGAATGTAACTGAATGAAATTTTTTATAATAACTATCGTGATACATACTAAATTAACTAAAAATCGCGGGTTGCTCACGTGTAAATATTGAGAAAACTCTACTAGTTTCGAACCACAGAGGGGTTCTTCCTCATGAGCAGAGTGCGCGGACGCGGTGACGTCGCGCAGCCTACTTTCACGAATGAAATTTCACGAAAATATAGATTGTAGTCTAGAATAGTTTTACTGCCCTGTAAGTAAATTGAACTTAAATATATATATTTAAAATAAATCATTATTAAATGTTACTTTAATTTTTTATTTAATATTTCGACTTGTTTTCTTTTAATTTTAAATATTTGTACGCTAAAAACAGCAGAATATTCGGATCATCGATTTATTTGTAACACCTTTTGTAACAATATTCTAACAATATTCGTACTATTATTATTATTTATTAAACAAATACTACTTTTTACTCAATTTTTTGAGTTGGTAAAATTATCAAATGACTTCTCTCGCCTAAGATATAGCGAGGAGTATCAGACTCTGTACTTTACCGCGCTTGATCCGCAACTCCGGCTAAACATTGGCTCTGTTTGGTCCAATCTATGGTAGTTCATGGGCTCTTTGAAGAGCGCTTGGGATGCTACACTTGGTTCTAGTTTGGACTGCTACTTTGTTCCTGGTAATGCGAGAGCGAAGTCTTTGGCAGAAGCTAATATTAAATAAAGAACAAATGTCACTACAATTTTAAAAACTTTTCATAAAAAAAAACTCGTTTATATTTGTATAAACACAATATTTGCTTTACGCTTTCAACATGAAAACGATGGCTTTATTTATTTGAACTCAATTTAAATATTGTAATTTGCAATCACAGTGCTTACGTTGCCTATACACTTTATAGTATTTTCATTGAATTTTTAAAGGTCGCTAGGCTGAGCGTAACTATTAATGTTTTGGTGACGATGATAAGGAATCAGGTTGTCTATCTCGATGGAAAAGGAGTAGCTTTGTTCTTCTCCTTACTTCTACTTACTCTTTAACTACTCTTCTACTTACTCCTAACTTCTCCACCCTGGGAGGGACGCAAGAATGTCTCTCTTACTGTCCAAACTCATACTGTCTAAAACCCAACCCGTTCTTTCTTCTGGTCTAGGCCATGGTCGCGGTAGACTATTGTGTTAGCACTCGCAAACTCAGGTGTAAAAGTGTAGCTATTGTTGAAGTTTCAATTCTAAAGTTGTTATTTTAAGTTCAAACTACTTCTTACTTCTAGCAACTTCAACTTACTTCTAGCGTCACCATCGTCATCGACATCATCGGTCGGAAAACTTCTAAAGAAACTGCGTTTAGAATTTTTAAGTAAAGGAGCTATTTTATATTCTATTCACTAAAACAAATTCATTATCTCAAACAAGGGCTCACTCGCGGGTCACGTTAAATGACAATACACTACTTGCATCCAAATAATATAAAGCAACAAAAAACATAACGACAACCTCTTTCGACGAAAAGGTCTTAATTATATCTCCAGCCCTTCTTATTACGAGAGATGATCTCCGGCCACCGTAACTGCGGCTCTGCGGACGGCAAGTAAGGGAGTGTCAAAGAGCCAATAGACCACAGACGGTGCCCTATAGGGCTGATGTTCAGCCGGGGCTGCGGGATAAAAGCAATGAGGCACCGCGACCTCAGATCAGAGCAGGACAAGAAACGGTGGGTTTTTGGTCAGTAAATATATGACACTCTCTCTCGCCTTTCCCTGGGCGGGAGAAGTCATTTGATGATTTTTCCCGCCCTTTCCATAAAGTATAACATTCACACTACATAATGCAGCACGGTTGGTGCGGTGGCTGGGCAACTGGCTGCCGTGCAACGTGTCGCGGGTTCGATTCCCGCACGGAACAACTCTTTGTGTGATCCACAAATTGTTGTTCTTAGTCTGGGTGTCATATGTATGTGAAATTGTATGTTTGTTACCGCACCCACGACACAGGAGAAAATCCTAACGTGGAGAAACGCTTTTATAAAGAAAAAAAATGCCTTAGGTGTCTTCCCAAGCAACCATGGTATATTCAATAATACACAATTTCCCCTTCCCCAAAAACCGCCCTTTTCCCCAAAGACAACACTAGAACATTGACTCTGTCAACAGGTATACGCAGTCACATGACAGAAGATTACTCAGAACTAAAACTAACTTGTCGCCAAAAGTCGTGTGAAGCTAACTTTAACATTTTGCGGTTGGGTGTGACTTCAACCTCTGTCGATCCCATGTGTGCCTGGTATGTTGTTACAAGTTCTGGAATTATATTTTAAGGGGGAATGGTGGGGTTTTAAGTAAGAAAATGTTGATTTTTTAATACACTCATAAGAGTCATTTGACTGCACGGTTGGTGCTGTGGCTGGGCAACTGGCTGCCGTGCAACGTGTCGCGGGTTCGATTCCCGCACGGAACAACTCTTTGTGTTATCCACGAATTGATGTTTCGGGTTTGGGTGTGATGTGTATGTGAAATTGTATGTTTGTAACTGCACCCACGACACAGGAGAAAATCCTAATGTGGGGCAACGTTTTTTTTAAAAAAACAAACAAACAAACAATTTTTGCATTGTTACTATAGCGAGGCATACTACATTATTTGGAAAACAACAACAATAACTGAGTCGCATAAAGTCTATTGGTTTTAAATCACAACGGGCAACGCCGTGAACCTTATACTAAGCAATGGTGATGAAGATACCTAGTCGAATTCAACACTTACATATACTGAAACCTGTAATTATTATTCTATGAAATTTGTATTAGATTACGATAGACGCAATTTATTAAATTGCGTCGTCATAATTTTTGATTTAAAAATGAAATTGATGTTAGTAGGTATGAGGGTATCATTATTTATTTGTTTAAACAATTTATTGGTATTTGAGTTATAGTTATTATCAATAAGTTTTGAAAAACTTTGCCCGAGCATAACCAACGATTGGCTAAACATTTCTTTTAATAAATGTTTTGCGCACACACACAACCCTCCCCCACAAAGATGCACCCTAACACACGCACACACACACACACACACACACACACACACACACACACACACACACACACACACACACACACACACACACACACACACACACACACACACACACACACACACACACACACACACACACACACACACCTTCGCCCACATAGATTTACACTAAGAAACACATAAAAAGTTTTTCCTTTTAATCTCCGAAAATCGTCATTCTGTATTTTTTATATAATAATATTAACATATATTATTATTGTATGTAGTATAATATAGGTTCGTGAATAAGGCGAAAGTAGGTGTTTATTATAGCCCCTGACTATATGTTAAGATAAATGAGAAGGCGTATCGGAGCTTACTGGCTAATTCAATTAGTGGACGTTTACACAGTATAAATGTTATTTACTGAAGTATTTATTGTGTACATATGTTTATGTTACATAATTATGTATAAGTGTGGGAGAGCTGACCAACGGCACGAATGGATCGGTTCGATTGGATTGCTACCACAACCTCTGAGAAAACCGTCGTGAAACAATCACAGCGTTGTGTTTCGCCGTGTGACGAAGTGCGGCGATTTCTTACCATCAGGAAATATGTCTACTTATATAAATTCCTACCATATAAAAAAGAGGAACTGGTTTGTCTTTCCCTTACCCTTCAACGATCATGAAACGTGGTGGTGGCCCGGAGGTTAAGGAGCCCGCTTCTCATGCATGAGGGTGTGGGTTCGAAACCTGGCAAGTACCAATGTGACTTTTTCCGAGTTATACATATGTACTTTCAATGATTATTTAGACATCACAGATATACGGTGAAGGTAAATATCGTGAGGAAAGCTGGACTTATAATTTCTAATTAGTTATAAGTTTGAAATTGCCAACCCGCCTTGAGCAAGCGTGGGGATTAATCCTCAAACCTTCTCCGTGTGAGAAGAGGCCTTTGCTCAGCAGTGGGCACTTATAGGCTGGTGATGACGATCATGAAACATCCTTTAGCCACTTTTAGGAACTTTAATGTAACTAATTAAACTTTTACTTGAAACTACACTATTATCCTTTATTAATATTGTATTGCTAAACAGTCAGTAAAATTTTAAAACTCAATTTTTTTAGCAAACGGATTCGTTTGATTGTTGGCCACCCCATCCTATAAAAGTACAGGTAATTAAATGACGACGATAAAACGTCCGTTTCTAACGCATGAAGCTGCGGGTTCGAAACCTGCCAAGTACCAATGTGACTTTTTCCGAGTATATGTACACTCTATTATAAGTTTGAAATTGCCAATCCGTTTTGAGCAAGCGTGGTGATCCAAACCTCAAACCTTCTCCATGTGAGAAGCAGCCTTTCCTGATGACGATGATCAGAATTAAATGACAACATTAAACAGTATTCCAATCAGATATCGGTCCAATACATCGGTTGAGAGCAAACATTTAACTTATCGACTAATGAGTTTCTTTCTAAGTTTCCTAATACTTCACTTTTTGTTTGGTTCGTTAGTGATAAGCTCAGTTTTGTACATCGAGAAGGTCATAAGTAACGTTACTGCAAGTAAATTTGAGTTCTATTTGTAATGCAATAGTGTTAAATATTATTCTCTCGCTAGTTTTAGTTAAAAATAGTATTGTAATGGCGTGTTATCCCAATATAGAAAATAATATCGGTTTTGAATTCTGTTTCAATTGATTTAAAGCTACTCCAGTAAAATAGGCAAAAATAGAAAAGTAGAAATAATTGTTCCAAACAAAATCATGTTGGAATTTTTAAGGTCCTCATCAATCCATCTTTAAATATAATAATTTTAAAATATCTTTAGTTGAATTACAATCAAGGTTACTTAAGATATTTAATAATACATTTAGATTAAAGTTGTCTAAAGGGCCTTTGAGCAGTTGGCTTCGGCCCCTCGTACGCCTCCACAAACAGGAGGTCCTTTGTTTGAGGAGGGATAATAAATAATCAAAGTCAAAGTCAAAGACAAAATCATTTATTTCAATTAGACCCATACAGGCAATTTTGAACGTCAAACAAAATTTTTAAGATATAAAGTGTCAGTCTGTCGGTCAGTCCTCTTAGTGAAGCTATTCGCTCGTTCCAAAGTGTAGATTCCGATGGAGAAGAACGAGCAAGAAACTCCATGGTTACTCTTTTAATCAAATAACTTCTTCGCCCATGGTATTGCGAGAAGATTGACTGCACGGTTAGCGGCTGCCGGCTGGGCAACTGGCTGCCGCGCAAAGTATTGCGGTTTTGATTGTATGTTTGTAAACGCACCCACGGCAGAGGAGAAAATATTAGTGCAGAGCAAATTAAAAAAAAATAAATAAAGAAGAGGATGTATAAGAGTGTTACTGACTAAAAACATCCTGTTTTTCTTCTGCTCTAAGCAGAGGACACGGTACCTTTTAGCGCTTATCTCGCAACCCTGGCTAAATGAGGGGGCCCAGTGGTACCGTGATTGGTAAAGAAAATAATTAAAACAAAACTTAAACCATTTAGAACAAAATCATTTCTTTTTGCACAATAACTAGCAAATATAAATACTTTTCTTTGAAAACTCTTTTTTTAATTATACATTTAGTTACGTTTCTGGTTGTAAGACGTCACGCTAACAAGGCATTTTGAAATAATTTGTTCGAAGAAAAAGGAGTTAAATGGAAAATAGGACAAAGGATTAATCAACGGGTCAAAAGGTAGGTAGCTAAAAACACATTTTTTTGAAAAATCGAAAATGTTGAAAAAAGAAATTGAAATAATTTTTGCGAAAAATCTTTAGCATTATAAGTAACTTCTGGCAGTGGTTGAAAAAAATGCCTATGTTTTATTTTTGTTGTTTTTTTATATGATAGGTCGACAAACGAGTAGACTGATTACCTGATGGTAAGCAATCAGCCCCGCCTATGGACACTAGCAACAACAGAGGAGTTACGAGTGCGTTGCCGACCTATTGGGAATTAGGGATTGGGGTAGGGAAGGATTGGGCCATTAGGCATTGCAAATTTTCTTCAAAATCCATTCAGAAGTTTTAAGTCCAGACAATAATCTCTAATACTTCAAAATTGGGTTGCTTTACACGGGTTTTCATAGAACTGAACTTTTAAATAAGACTTTGCACCTAGTATATTATAATGGTTTAGAAACTACATAATAATATATTAAGTGCATTCGTAATATTTTATTTATATTGAGCTGATTCACTGATACTGAAAGAATAATATTATTTCTTTATTTATCATATAAACATATAAATTATATTTTTAAACATTTCTTAAAAATAAAAATAAAAAACATTTAAAAATATAAAAAATAGTGTCCCACCGGTATCGGGAACAGGGTATTTATTATTATTATAAATTAATTTTTATTTCATAATAATGAAACTTTCATATTATTTACGTACCCTTTTTGGGAATAAAAAGTGTTATTGAACAAGCTACTTTATTTTTCTAGTTAAATAAGAGAACACTTATTTTGAAATTTAAAACAAGTACTTACGAACTTATAAGAAAATTTCATAACACAATTAGCATCACCAATTTTATTATAAAGAAGAATAATCATAATTATTATGTTTTCAGCTTACTCACGTAATAATTTGACGAGATACTTGTCTAGTTTCAAGCCATGCTAGAGGCCCATATTCATCTCTCTCGTCAAATTATTACGTGGTCGTAACATAATAATTAACTTAGAATGTCTCACGAAAGTTATAATAAAAACAGAATAATATACGAGTTAACAAACTTATACATAAAAATGGTAATTCAGTTTCATAAAAATAAGTGAAGGAAATAATGTAATTAGGTTGTTTCGAATTAATTGAAACAGCAACAACAATAGTAATAAATTCTCACGACGCTACCTACTCAGCAGTATCGTAAACTGTGACCAAATGATATAATACAAAATAAAGTTAATTAAATCTTTATAATTAACTTACTAGTTGTGCAGTTGGTTATGTCTCGCAAACAATACTGGAATTTTAAAGAAAGACAGAAAATGAATTAATTTTTTCTAGCGTCACTGACGAACAGACTGACAGACTACTATTCTATTATGACGTTTCAAAAGTACCTATTTATAGTTTAGGTTGTATAAATAAATGATTTTGACTTTGACTTTTCACTATTTAAAAGAAAGAAATATATTTAAAGAAACAAAAAAGCAACATACTGAAAAAAAATGAAATAAAAACAAAAGTGGCAAAATGCCAAATGAGTTGTTGATTTTGATATATTGGTGTCATCATCATCAGATAGATAACGAGCACTATGGCACTATACAGCAAAGCGTTTCCTTCGAGAGGGTTTCGGAGGACTACGTCTACCATATAGTTGGCAATTCTTTTTGGGGATCATAGTTCAGTCATCGAAAATTTGTTTGTAGCTTTACAACTTTACCCAAATAATTTTAGTCTATCTGTAAACACGACACAAGAAGCCAACCATCAAGACACATAAAAGAAATCATAAGTAGGTATATTTTTATGGCATAGGAGGTAAAGGGCAGACGTTTCACTTGCTGCTGGAAAATGATCAGCGCCGCTCATAGGCACCCACTACACCACAGGATTCATATGGACGTAAAAGCCATTACAAAAAGGAGTATGCTCTTTTTGTAGATTTGAAGGACGTATGAGTACTCTATTTCTACAACACAAAAGAAAAAACCAAGTAAATTCTTATACTTTCGAAAGGTTAAAAGCTAAAACAATGTGTCTTGTAGATAAACTCGACTAAATACTAACAAAGCTCGAATTTCAACATCGTTTAACTTTTTAAAACATTTTATCATACTTATCGGGCCAAAGGGCAAGAGTCCAAGTTGTTCGGTGAGCATTTAAAACTATTTTCTTTAAAATAAATTAACACTAGAAACATGGCGGCGATAGAAGATAACAGCTGACTAAGCAATTTGAAAAAAGATAAAAACGAATTTTGTAATTGTATTTTGTGCTTTTATTTTTTAAAGATAGGTAAAGGTGCATATTTGAAGTGTAAATGATTCCACGTAATTAAGAGCGGTTATTATGATAAATGCTGTAGTGGGCCTTGGCAAAAGAGGTACTCCGAGGTTACTTCACTTTTTTTCTGGAATTGGAGGCAAATGAGCATTCTTTGCAGCGCCACCCATGGGCACCTGTAACCACAAAGGAGTTACAGGTGCTCGCCTTGTAATAAGGAGTTAGCACGTTTCTTGGAGGTTTGAAGGTCGTATCGATTCGAAAATACCACCACCGAAAGATCTTAACAAATGAGACCTTTTTGAGTATTATGTACTTTCAAATATTCGGTTATACAATAGGAGTGATACCACGGCCCACAGACAACCGGCGTGAAGCAACTAATGTTTTGCCACTTGTAGTAACAGCTTTTGGTATGCCGACATATCACATAAAAAAACATTTGCTATGTTTTTATAATAACTATCGTGAGACATACTGTATTAACAAAAAATCGCGGGTTACTCACTTTTGTAATTGAGAAAAGCTCTACTAGTTTCGAACCACAGATGGGTTCTTCCTCATGAGCAGCGTGCGCGGACGCGGTAAGACGCGACATCACCATAGACTCACTAGTACTAGTTACTAGTAGAGCTAGTAGTACTAGTTACACGTGAGGAACCTGCGATTTTTAGTCAATAAAAAAAGTATTCGGTTTGATTCAAATGAAAAAATACTCAGTCATGCACTGACACGGAATTTGCCCAATATATGGCAGTAACCTCACTTTCTTTTGCATGATTATTCTACCACGAACACTGCTTATTAGAGTATAAAGCGCAACGTTATAGTATGTAAACATCAGAATGTCTCACATTCCAATGGTTTGTGTTCCTAAGTTCGGAACAGGAGAACAATTCTTGAAACATGTAATTAAGGCAACAATTAAGACTAATTAAATAAATTCCTACGACTGTTACGAATGTTGTTTGGGAACGTAAGGAAAGGCAGACTAAGAATGGTGGTTTTAGACTGATTTTTGTTGGTGCCTTTGTTTGGGCGTTTTGGAAATGGGATTTCTAAAATCATCCTATTTTATTATAATCACTTTATAAGTGTGGGAGAGCCATGTTTCAACACAACACGACCTCAGAAAAGACTGGCATAAAACAACCACAGTATTGTGTTTCACCGTGTAAGTAACTCTGTCTGTCTGTATTTTTTCACGCCTAAACTACTGAACTTATTTGTGTGAAATTTGGTACAGACATAGTTTGAAACTCGAGAAAGGACATAGGATAGTTTTTAAACCAAAAATCTGCAGGATGTCACTGGCAAAAGCTAGTAAATAAATAAAATAAAATAGTTCTATGTTATTTCGGTTAAGCAAAACTTTAAAGGACTGAAACTTTATAGACCTCAACTGTTCGCTCGTTGCACTATTTAACTCTGCATTGTGCATACTAATTTTCAAAAACAAGTAGAATAACATCCAGTCTTTCTGTCACCAACAATTAATTAATTGAAAAGCTAGAGAGAGCCTCCGTTTATTCAAGGCATTGTTTTTTTTTTAATTATTTTTAGACGTGCTCTGCATTTTAATAGATATCGACGTAGATATAAGTAAACAATCTTTATCTATATGTTGGAGCTACGATTATTTAAATTGAAATTTGAAGGAGGTTTTATCACAATTTATCGGACGAGGGTACCATAAATCGTTCTCTGGCGGAACGTCAAACTGACAGTTCTGCGTGCGCATTATGGTGGAGAGCGAGCGCTGTGACTGTGATAGGAGACGGATCGCCGACGTCCGTTATTTTTGTAATTTATTCGGCCTGATTATAAAATCCTACGCCCTGCGATGGACTGTGAAGACGATGATCAGGATGTTGATGTTTGTACCAACCCCCCGGTGCCTTCATATACTTATTAATTATTCTTATTTCAATTCTTTATTTATGTATACATGCATACATATACCACGCAAGTTAAATAGTGTTTATGTGTGTGTTACTAAGTGTTTATGGAACGTACTTTGCAACAAAATTTTGATAAAATTAAGTTTGTTTTCGACCTAAATTTTTGTAAGCGTAAGTTTGGTTTTCATGACGTCAAGCTAAATCCAAAATGGTGGAAGTTTTAATATTAAAAAAAGGCATAATTTTATATGGTTTTGTGTTTGCTTGCGTTGAGTTTGATGCTGTAACTTTGTGTGTAAATAATATTGCTTTTACCTTAATATACATACGTCTGTACACGTTTCTAAAATTCGTGTTGTATAAATGAAAGATCTTTCTTAAACACATTCCCTTTTTGAGCATAACCTGCAGCCCTCAAGTGCAGTGCAGGTTCCAAACCTGACAAGTAATAGTGTCAGTAGCGTCTTAATTCACTTGCACATGGCACTATCTAGTGAAGGACTGAGGTGAAGGCAAACATCGTGTTGAAATCTGAACCCTAATATCTTATTATAAGTTTGCAGTCACCAATCCGCCTTGATCGAGCGTGATGATTAATGTTCCGTGTGAGCAGATTTTTCAGCATGGGATAGTCATGATGATGATGATGATTATTATTATTTTTGATCCTTCATGACGACAACAAGAGACCTATTTGTGGACATAACTTTTTTAATGACCTACTTGGATTACAACCCAGAATCCTACGTTTAACAGTCCATTTTAAAACCAATATACCTACCAACACAATTATTCAGTCCAAAGCGAAACTTTTAATAAACAAGTATCCTACTTCTCTGTTGGTGACACAAAAACAACTAATTCGCAATACTGCAGTTTACGTGACGGTCATACTGAACATTCGTTTGTATGCCGCCTGTTACAGTTTCAGTACAGCTAGCTGCTTCGATACAGTTTTTCAAGTAAAAGATACTGAAATGTTTTGTTTTTTACTTATTCTAAACATAACATTGCATAATGATTTTGATTTCACAAAGGATGGAATAGATTTTTGTATAACAAGTTTTTGTGGACTTGACCAGCATGCATGACACATGGTACGCGCGCAATACTGCTCATGAATATGAGCCTCTGGCGTGGCTTGAAACAAGTCGAGATATCTCGTTGAAAAGTTAGGTAAGTAAGTTTTGAGAAGCTCTCATTTTATCAATCATTCAATCAACAACTCAATAATATAAGAGTGACGTTAAATTTGAATTAAAAAAAAATTAAATAAAATTTTGGCGAGGGTGCGTTTACAAACAAAAAAATTCACATGCACCAACCACCGAGACCTCAAACAACAATTAGTATTGATCACACAAAATATGGCTCCGTGCGGGAATCGAAGGTTTTTGCACAGCAGCCAGTAGCCCAGTTACTATGCCAACCTTGCAGTCATTTGCTTGCATTTTGTTTTTTACTCTAGTTGCCGCACCCGCCTTACGTGAAAGTCGGGATAGCAAGGTTGGTTTTCGTCAGTATAACATTTTTGAAGGGGCTCCTTGAGGATTTTCTATCTTGGGCCAAAAATAAATGGTACCCGCTTTCCGATCATCCAGATTATGGCAACCTTTATGAAAAAGGTCAATAGTCGCCAGTGGAATTTTTCAAATTCAAACAATTAGCATTCATACTATAGCTTTAGAAGTCACACTATAAGCACCCGGAGCTGAACAAAAGCCTTATCGTACATGGAGATGGGTGATAAATTCTTATCCATGCTAGTTCTAGACGATTTGACGATTTCAAATTTATGTTAAAAAAAATATAATTCCAGATTTCCTCACGATATTTTTCTTCACTTCACTTTACAAATAGTTTCACTAACACCCGGTTTCCGAAAGGCCGATCAATGGTAAAATCAATTTAATCTCTTGTCAAGGAATCTGATTGGTTGTCTGAATTATCAACAACCAATCAGACGACTTGACAAGAGTTTTTTTTTTGTATAAACGTTGCCCCACATTAGGATTTTCTCCTGTGTCGTGGGTGCGGTTACAAACACACAATTTTACATACACATGACACCCAGACCCGGAATAACAATTTGTGGATCACACAAAGAGTTGTTCCGTGCGGGAATCGAACCCGCGACACGTTGCACGGCAGCCAGTTGTCCAGCCACCGCTCCAACTGTGCATTTAACAGGACATTAGTTAATTTTAGCGTTGACAAGCCTTTCAGAAACCGGGTGTAAGAGGACTGACCGACAGCCTGCCATTTCTTATCTTCGATCTAATTTAAATAAATGATTTAACGTTTTTTTACCTTTTGTGTGTAAGCGATGTCTCAATAATCTTAGAAAGTACATATAATAAATTATTTGCCATGTTTGAGAACTAGAATGGTAAGCGGGAGCATTGACCTCTAAGCTTAACTTCAGACAGTACTGAATAATAATATACTTATGTATAATATCTAACTCAATTTATTATATAATCAACTACACCACTCTAACGCAGGATTAACAACGCCGAGGCGTTAAAATTATGTACAAACATATTATATGAAAACACATATAATATAATTATATTAACGTATATTATAATGGTCTTGTTTTACAAGATTTATTGAAGTAACATGAACATTCAAATTGAGACTTTAGTATATTAGAATTTAATTAGAAATTTAGTGCTATTTGTAATTATAAGAGTGATGGACTGTTTGCTGTCTTTGTGTGGTTTATTTGAGTTTTAATTATTAATTTATTAAAATCTTCATTACTATCAAATACAGAATGATTTCTTTATGTAATTAGTCGGCAAACGAGCAGGCGAATTACTTAATGGTAATCAATCAGCGCCGCCCATGGATACCGAGGAGGAGATACGAGTGCGTTGTCGCCCTTTTGGGGATTAGGGATTTGGAGATTTTGAGATTGAGGAGGGATTGGGGGAGGAGAAGGAAGGATTGGGTCTCACTCTCACGGCGAAACACAACGCTGTAGTTTTTTCACGTAGGTTTTTCTGTGAGGCCATTCTTAATAAAAAAAGTGAAATGATGTAATGACAATTATAGCTTCATTTGTTATATTAGATCTCAAAACATAAATTTTGTCACTCCGAAATCGAGCAACATATATAGCTTTTCTGAAATCTTTTAACACATTGTTAAAGTTAAATGTTACATTTGAGTATCAATACAAGGGCTTTAGTTTTTACCTGATCTCAACTTCGAACCTAACATACCTCAAATCAAATCAAATCAAAATCATTTATTCCAACTAAACCATAAATAGGTACTTTTGAAACGTCAAAATAGAATAGTAGTCTGTCAGTCTGTTCGTCAGTGAAGCTAGGTGCTCGTTCCAAATTGTAGTAACCTTATATAGCTTTCAATAATCTCTAAAGCAACGTAAACAGAGTGGCCGTAATATGGCCGCGCCTAAATGCCATTAGATAACATAAGTTATACCTCTAATCTTCTAGCGATAAGTATAGTTACATGACCGAACTTAAGATGCCTCCTAAGCAGGCCATGAATCTACGTTCAATGTACAGGACGTGATTTTAATTGTGTATCCAGTTTCACAGGGTGTTACATTTTGAAATTGTTTATGTTAGTTTGTATTTGTTTTCTGTTGAATTGGATGTCATAGGTTAAGCTATGTTATTGGGGTTGCGGGTGTAAACGCTATAATGTGCCTTGTCTTGGAGCAGGAAAAGGAGTAGGAGTCACGAAAGTCGTTTTTGGTCCTCTTGGCTTCTCCCAAAAGGCAGAAGACGGCACGAAAGCTAAGTTTTTAGTGGGTGTGTATGCGAAATGCATTTTTCTCACCTAGAAAAAACGAAAAAGAGAAGAAACGTGGTGGTTTTAAGTCAGGAAGGATCTGACAGACACTCTTTCTTACCCTACATACAGCGAAAGAAGTAATTTGATGGATTTCCACAGTAAGTTAATAAAGTTTTCAATTTTATTTCATATGGGCTTATGTAATCTACCTTGATTGGACGTTACCTTGACGGTGCAAGAGAAGGAACGGGGTGGTTTTAAGTCAGTAAGAGTCTTACTTGAAATTTCTGTCTTACTGCGAACAAATGGCGAAATATAATATTATGTACATTGTTTTTTCTAACGATTAGGTTGATTTTCTTCTGATCTGTGGTAACCTTTTAATGTGTTGCAAAGAGCTGTTTGACGTTTGAAACACCCTATATATACAGACGGGCAGAAGTGTTTCACGCTGTATATTTGTAGTCAGAGATTACATATGCACAGTCACGACTTGTCTTTACACACTCACACAAGCGTGCATACAAATTTAAGTTACATTACAATAATATAGTATCATCCTATATATTTTATTTTGTAAGAATGCTTGTCGTTTGGTCCACAGATAATAGTCATTTATTATTATGAAATAAGAAAGGGATATTCTGTCTGTGGACCATAGACAGAACGTGTTTTTGATTTAAGACCTAGTATTTTAAGTTTTTGTTTTGTTCTTCTTATTTTTTATGGAATGATTATAAACAAACTTTATTGTACACCAAAAGAGTTGACATGCATAGTACAAAATTAGAAAATCCAAAGTACTGGGTACAAAGGCGGCCTTATCGCTAAAAGCGATCGCTACCAGGCAACCTTTAGGTGGACGGAGTATTGTTGTAGTGGATGGCAGTCTAGGTGTAACAATAGAACTAAAAACATTTACAAGCTATATACAATATTCATGCATACATACATACATACATATACACATACATACATACATACATACATACATACATACATACATCAATTTATTATTAATGTTTTGCTGTAGTTTTTAAGTTCATGTGTGTTCTGCGCCAAAATAAATGGTTTTTCTTTCTTTCTTTTTTCTTTCTATATTTGTGTTTCTGTAATGAGATTTTATAGGGTAGTTCAGCAAAAGAAAAGAGGAATCGCCTGATGATAAGCAATTGGTGCTGTCTATTTATACAGTCTTTTAAGGTTTAGGGTATTGATGGTTGACGGAATTTGGGGATTGGGGATGGAAATATCACTTACTCAGTAAAAAATAAAGTATGAGTTGTTTTATGTTGGCTTGGTATCATAACCCTAACAATAATTCGGCATGGACTAGGAGAATCCCTATTTTTTCTTTTGCTCCCGTTTTTAGTCAGTAAGAGTCTGACACTCTCCCTCCCAATATAAGCAAGATAAGTTATTTGATGATTTTTCACACACACACACACACACACACACACATCATCAGCCTATAAGTGCCCACTGCTGAGCATAGGCCTCTTCTCATACGGAGAAGGTTAGAGCATTAATCACCACGCTTGCTCAATGCGGGTTGGTGATTTCAAACTTATAATTAGAAATTATCAGTCCAGGTTTCCTCACGATGTTTACCCTCACCGTATGTCAGTGGCGTCTAAATAATCATAGAAAGTACATACAATTTGGTAAAAGTCACATTGGTACATGCCAGGTTTTGAACCCAGGACCTTATGCATGAGAAGCGGCCTCATCCAACATGACACGATTTTTCGCAAATAAATCAACAGATGGACACTGTAATCTCAGTAACAGTGGACTTTTAAAAAACCTTAAAAATTGGCTATAAAGCTATGTATATGTATGTGAGTTTTTATATCTATTTGGAGTTGATATGATCATGTTCACCATCATTGTCATGATCAGCTGTGAAACGTCGACAACTGAAAAATAGGTCTCCTTAGTCCTCTACATCAAAAACAAGGCAAGATACAAATATTTGTTATATTACGTATGAAATAGAAACAATCCATCAAAATGCTTTGTTTTATCAAACATCTACATATAACAAAAGCAATTTGTTTGTTTGTTACATTTCTATCGAAGAACGATCGCAGGATGCAATGACGCGACATCTCGACTTTGAGATATATTGCGGTATTCCCGACGCATGCACATCAAGCTATCCTTATTTATAAAATTTCTTCAATAGAATTTCAACTTTATAACAAATGTGTAACGATGAAAATGTTGACTGGCTGCAGAAGGTTGATGTGCTGTGCTTGTTAAAAATTGTATGTGAAACAGGGATGACTCCGATAACAAGGACAACGGCTGTTTTCGATTCCCATTATCAGCTATGTGGTAACGACAGTGATACAGGTTTGCCATAACTCACCTATAACCTTTCTCAATAAAAGGTAATTTCAAATCGAATCAGTAGTTTCGGAGATTATCGCGACCAAAGAAACAATTATATTTTTACACTAGGATTTTCTTCTGTGTCGTGGGTGCGGTTACAAACATACAATTTCACAAACACATAACAGAGACCAGAACAACACAACAGAGACCAGACCCGGAACAACAATTTATGGATCACACAAAGAGTTGTTCCGTGCGGGAATCGAACCTGCGACACGTTGCACGGCCGCCAGTTGCCCAGCCGCCGCACTAACCGTGAAGTCAAAATTCTTAAACTTTAAAACTTTAATATCACATACACACACACACACATTATACATTACACAGCGCTTCTCGTACCGTAATACGAAATTAATAATACAAGAAAACGCTCACGTTTAAAAATCACAAAAAATGTTACCTTCAATTTCCGAACGCAACAACAAACGTCAGTGCAACAAACTCCAATCACATTTCGATTAAAAGTCTCTCGATTCGTGCCGGACTTGTAAAGTATCGACTTCAAATAGTCCCCAACTCTTTTTGTTTACCGCTTGATCATTGAACCGATACTTTTCTGTCAAAGGCTGCACTTGAAACTAAAAACCGGCGAGTCAAACATCATACTGATAGGAACGAAAGCTCGGTACGTGTTTTTCATCAGACGGATAGAAAAATAAAAGGTTTTTATATGGATCACGTTTGTGTAGGGATAGTTTACTTACATCTGACGTTAGATTTCTTAGTTTTTGAATAGTAGGTTACTGTCGAGAGATATGCTTAATGTATTGAAAGTAACTACAAAAGTACAAATGCTCTACTAGTTTCAAGTCACAACGGGATTTTTATTCGTGAGCCGCGTTTGCTTTTTTTTACGAGTAGAAGATTACCTGATGGTTGTCAATCAGCGCTGCCCACGGACACCTGCAACAGAGAAGTTACGAGAGCGTCGCCGATCTTTTGGGGATAGGGGATTTGGAGATTTGGGGATTGGGGTGGGATAAGAATTGGGCCTCCGGTCACATGGTGGAACACAACGCTGTGGTTGTTTCAGGCCGGTATTCTGTGGGGTCGTGATATCACTCCGGTCGAGCCGACCCATTCGTGCCGAAGCTTTCTCACACTATCGTGAGACATACTAAATGTATTGAAAATAACGATTTACTCACGTGATTTAACTGAGAAAAGCTCAATTATTTTCAAGTCATAACGGGACTCTTCGCAGCGTGTCGTCTCCGCGATGAGACGTATAGAATTATTCTTAACTATAATGTTTAATAGCGTACTTTTGTAATTGTTTGGCGCGGTGATTCGACTTATTTCAAGCCACGCTAAGGGGTTGTATTCTTGAGAAGCATTGCATGACACATGACGCTGCATACGCCACAAAATGTTGAACTTTATGTTGTTTTTTGTAAGTGAACAATAAAACATATTTTTTTTGTCTCTAAAATGTCGGAGAGAGCTTCGTCACGAATAGGACGGCTTGACCGGTTTGATACCATGATGACTAAAACTTGACTGAAGCAACGTTGCGCTGCGCTGTTTCGCTGTATGAGTGAAGTATCGGAGGCACAATCCTCTCCCTAGCTTACTAATTACCAATCCCTAACCCCTAAAAGGACGTCATCTGTCTAGTGTCTAGTAACTTCTCGGTGTTGCGGGATGTCTATCGGTCTATTGCTTACCATCAGGTAAAGAACGCAGGGGGCATTTGTTTATCGCTTTATCATAAAAAATGCAATTCTCCATCAAAAAGACTTTTAAAGAATTTGCTATTAAGCGTGGCTTCATTCTCGGATTAAAAATAAGTAATAAATCAATAAAGTATGGTAAGGTAAAGTTAGGTTGAAAATTCGATTTATTGAATAAAAACTGTCAACAAAATCTTGTGTATGTTTTAATGAATGTGCAAATAATGTTATATTGCCCATACAGCGGTTTTTCTGTTCGAAACGTTGTTATTTTAGAATGCACCCATTAAAATAGGCGATAAAATAAGCTGAATCGACTTTATTGGCTGCCTCATTGGACAACCGCCATTTTACTCGTCAACATAATACAGGCACCATTCCTGCTGACCCCTTAAAAGGAAAAGAACATAAAGATAAACCTCTTTGCTCATAAACGAAAACGTTCAGAAACGAGTAACCAATGGCTATGAGTTAAACGCTTCCCCTTTGTAAATTCGAATTCTAAAAATCGAACTTCGAAATTTAAGATTTGTGATTTATCGCTTATTGAATACGATATTTTCGCGCGCAGATTAGCTTTTTTGGATTTGCAAAACGGCGGCTTCTCTTTATTTTTAGATTTCGTTTTTATGTGTGTTTATGTACATTCCGTTTGTTGTTTTTAATCTTTACAGTTCCTGTGATGTCTGAGGGAAAACAAAACGTAGGTATTGGTACAAAAGGAGTTTGTTTCTACTAGTTGCCTACCTATTTGTTTTGGAACAAAAATAGAACCGTTTGATTGATTAAATAAATATTTTGACAAATGTCCAACTACCTCTTTGTAATAGTGTTGCCTACACAGAAAAATACTCACACTTTGCCTTGAACACATCGCATCTACAGCTTGTAATAAAACAACGCTGGTTTATGTCCACAGAATGCATCTACATAAATGAGTTTTTGAAATCTTAATCACCACACCTTCTTGAAAGGCGGTTTAGAGATCATAGTTCAGTATAATACTAGGATAATGGAGAGCCATGCGTCGGCACGAATGTATTGGCTTGACCGGATTGTTACCACCGCCTCACAGAAAACTAGTGTGAAACTACAGCATTGTTTTTCGACTTGTGGGTGACTGGATTGGACCTGGAGACCCAATCTATTCCCTCCCCCATCCCTCCTAAATCTTCGAAACCCTAATCCCCAAACGGCGAGCAATGCACTCGTAAATCCTCTGGTGATGTGGGTGGACGCGTCGATTGCTTACCATCAGGTTAGCAGTTTGCTAACCTTTTGTTTTAATAATGTAATCATTCAACATTTTATAACTAAAACCCTTCTTATTTAGGTAGGAAAACATTTTAGCCCCTCAAAAAATCCGTCTTGGAGCATATATGGAACACCATTTATTTGGTCAGGTGTTAAAAGGAAACTTGTTGTGTGTTTGTATAGTGTATTGTATTATTGTATGGGTGTAAATGTGTTGTACGTACTGTATTGTATTGCAGTGTATTGTATTGGTGTAAAGGTGACCTTTTGCAGCTATCAGGCGCGACCCTCGTTATTGCAAAGTCAATATCTTTGAGACGTTTCTATAAGTTTTTCCGTCACTACCATATGTTCGATTTTTAGTTTATTCGTTTTTGTGATATAGGTACCTACATTTTTGGTAGTATCGTTTTAAATTGAGTTATCAATACTTGTTTTAGAGAGTGAAGAGTTTTTTTGTTTGACCGCGCTATTTTCAGGAACTGCTCGTTCGAATTCAGTAATTCTTTTTGAGGTAGGTGGGTAGACACAGTAGTGTAAATACACATTTTTGTTGCTCTGACAGTTTTAAATAATTTTTGTTATATTTTTTACAATATTTAATGTTATAATACAGTAAGTGTGTTCTAGACCCCCCCTTTACTTGCCAATAATCGTTATCAGGTCTCTCCGATAACTTGTCTCCGATAAGTCTGAACTCATCTCATCAAAATGGAGTCAAAGCTTGCTGCTAGTTTTGAGGCAATGAAGGCTACATTGCTCTCTAGAATGACTGCGCATGAGGAGAAGCTTGAGAAGGTCACAGCAGGAAACCAACCTCCCGCTGATATTGCTGGACTGCAGTCGGAGTACAGTGACTTCAAACGTTTTGTTTTGGATGCACTACACAGCTTCGGTACGCAGATTGAGCTGCTGTCTCAGGGCTATGACAGACACGAAACCGTGATGCGGAGAAAAAGTACTGCTTGTCCATAGTGTCCCTGAAGCGAAGCAAGAGAAGCTGCCAGATGTCATCACCGCTGTACTCCATGACCGCATGAAGTTAACCGAGGTAGGTAGAAGCAACATACATGTGTGTCATCGGCTGGGGCATTCTAACCGCGGCCCGAGGCCAATTCTCGTACGCTTCTTCACTACGGAGCATCGGCACCTCGTGTGGGACAACAAGAAGTCACTTAAGGGCACTGGCATCACCATTTCCGAGTTCCTCACACAAATGCGACACCGTGCCTTCACTGCCGCACGTAAACACTTTGGTCTCACCAATTGTTGGTCAGTAGAAGGCAAAATTATAATCATTGCGCCGGATAAATCACGACACAAGATAGAGTATATGTCGGAACTCGAGGAACTAATAACTAAATTCCGACGCTGCTCATCTGTTGGTGATGACACTGTGCCTGCTGGAGACCCTAATTTGGCTGCTGGTGGTGACCCGTTGGCCAAGACCCTGCGAAGGACGCGTAACGCTCGCCGGAACTAAGTGTTAGTATTCTTGCCAGTTTACATTGTTGTTGCTGTGTACAACATTTCTTGGTGGCTTTGAACTTTCGTTTCACTTACTGGTACTAACCTCACATCACATTTAACATCATTATATCATGTCATCTTTTGCCGGTACATAGAAAAATATTATTTTTGTGTTAATTATTGTGTTGTTTCTAATAACAATTGTCAAAGTCATTCTCCCGTCCCCATCTCTCTATTCGGAGTCAGCCGAGTTCATGTTTGTCGAGATTTCAATTAATCTTAATAAAATATTGGTAGCTGTCATATATAGTCCAAACTTACGTATCAATTATTTCGATAGTCTCGACAGACAGCTCGACAACCTATGTCCTAATTATAACCATATAATAATTATGGGTGATTTTAATACATGCCTTCATAAACAAGATTCACGTGCTTATAAACTTCAATCTCTCCTATCATCCTTTAATCTTCACTTACTACCTCTTTCGGCCACTCACCATCCTCCTAACTCTTCTCCTTCCTTACTTGATATCATGATTGTGTCGTCCCTTGATCATGTTGATGATCATGGTCAACTCACTGCCCCCTTCTCCTACCATGATCTCATCTTTATGTCCTATCGCATACGTCCTCCAAAACCTAAACCTAGTTTTCTGAATCTGCGTAGTTACGGGCGGCTGGACCTGGAGGCATTACAGCATGATGTCAGCCGGATTGACTGGAGCTCTGTTACCAATGCTGATGACATTAATGCGAAGGTCAGTCTCTTTAACGAGATAATTATCGAGATTTTTGACAAGCATGCTCCGTTGCGCCGCGTTAGGATTAGGCGTAATCCGGCTCCTTGGATTACGCCTGTCATTTCGGATGCTATGGCTCGCAGAGATAGGGCCAAACAAAAGTTGAAGCGCAGGACTACCGAAGAAAATTTTGCATGCTATATATATTTACGCAATCGGTGCAATCGTCTGTGTAGGGATGCCAGGAGACGATACTTTGACGATAACCTAACTAATCACAACGCTGGTGATGTTTGGAAGTTCCTACGTTCTGTGGGTATCGGCAAAGCCCCAATTAATGTTTGTAAAGATGTTAACCTTACCTCCCTAAACCATCACTTCTCCCTCTCCCCTGTTTCTCTTGACTGCCTTACTAAATCTATCACTCTTCTCGATCTTTGCTCCTCTTCACCTCCCTCCTTTTCTCCTTTTGAGCTCAGTAGTGTCTCTGAAGATGATGTTAGAAAATCTATACTCCTCGGCGGTGGGTGAGGATGGTTTATGCTCCCGCATGTTTACCCCTATTCTAAATCACCTTCTCCCTATCCTTACTCACATTTTCAATTTCTCCTTATTCTCTTGCTCCTTCCCTTCTGCCTGGAAAAATGCCCATATTATCCCTTTACCTAAAATCAACAATCCCTCGTCTCTTACTCATTACCGACCTATTTCCATCCTGCCTTTTCTGTCTAAAGTTATGGAACATATTGTTCACAGGCAGCTAACTTCATTCGTAACATCTAGCAACCTTATCTCTCCCTATCAATCTGGCTTTCGCCCCGGCCATAGCACTGTCACGGCACTGCTCAAAGTAACCGATGACATGGGCCATGGACAACAAGTCCCTTACTGTTCTTGTGCTGTTGGACTTCAGTTCTGCCTTCAACTCTGTGGATTTTGACATACTGTTGGGGGTCCTGAAGGCCAATAATTTTTCTGTTTCCTCTTTAGCCTGGTTTGAGTCTTGAGTCTTATCTTCGGGGTCGCCGTCAGCGAGTCCGCCTCGAGGAAACCTTATCCGATTGGTGCGACCTTGCGACCGGGGTCCCTCAGGGTGGCGTCCTCTCTCCTCTGCTTTTCTCCATCTTTATCAATACCGTTGCCAGGGTCATTTCTTGTAATTACCATCTCTATGCGGACGATTTGCAGCTGTACCGTCACTTCGGCATGTCTGAAGCTCATTCTGCTATCGATGCCATGAATCGTGACTTGGATGGTGTTGCTGAGTGGGCCAGATCTTTTGGCCTGCAAATCAATCCTCTCAAGTCTCAGGCCATGATCATCGGTAGCAGATATTATCGTAACACATTCGACGTCTCTGGCCTCGGTCCATTGCGTTTGAATGGTACAGCGATTCCATTTACCGATAGTGCTAAAAACTTAGGTGTACTCATTGACTCGAATTTATCGTGGGATGCCCAGGTGAATGAAGTCGGTCGGAAGGTTCATTTTTCTATTCATTCGCTGAGGCGCCTCCAGACCCTGCTGCCTGTGAAAACAAAGATTTACCTTGTCCAAGCGCTGATCATGCCTCTGATGGACTATGCAGATGCTTGCTATCTGGATGCCACTGAGGAGCTATTAAATAAACTTGAGCGATTGCAAAATCTATGTATCCGCTTTGTATTCGGTCTTAAGAAGTATGATCATGTTTCCGAATTCCGCAATAGGCTCAAGTGGCTCCCTATCCGTCTTCGCAGGAACACTCGCATTTTATGTCTCCTCTACAATTCCCTCTACAATCCAACTTATCCCGCTTACCTCCGTGACCGTTTCTCCTTGGTGCGTCCTCCTGAAGTCCTAACTCGTTCTCATCTCAAGTCCAACCTTAAAATCGTGCCTCATTATACCGACTTCTTCTCCTATTCTTTCACCGTTTATGCTGTGAGACTGTGGAATTCTCTCCCGCCTAACATTCGTGACGCTAAATCGCTCGCTCTCTTCAAAAAACTTGTTAAAGACCATTACCTTTCTTCATGAGTACTTACAGTTACGTTTATTTATATGTGTATCTTATTTATTGTTATTATTATATGTTAAGTATTTATATTTATATGATATATATATACATATATTACCTATCTGTTATCGTTAGTTCTTTTTTTTTCACTTTTGTTACACACTGTGTCTTATATTTTAATTACATTTCCTGTCTCAGGTCTACTGGAAGAAATTCCAACAGGAATAAGTAGCACCTTTGTACTCTTATTTTTTTATGTATTTTCCTCTGTGCTGTTTGTGTGTACATAAATTATTAAATAAATAAATTATTAAATAATTTATTGTAGGAAACTATTTATTAAGAAAGAATAAAATATAGTTTTTTTTATATATAACTGTGTAGAACAAGAACACAAGAACCACTTTCCTGTTCGGTGAACACATATGACTTACACCTAGCTATTCTTTTACTATTGTGTATATTTTGTGGTCAGTTTTGACGAAATATTATTTAAGCAATCGGCTGCGCGATGTCGCCACAACGCGCACGCTGCTCATGAATAAGAGTCCCGTTGTGATTTGAAACTAGTATACCTTTTCTCAGTTACAGTACGGCCGACGTATCTTGGCGAGTCTGAAGTTAGCCGTTAATCTGCGCAATGGATCTTTTAGGATCAAAATTGTGTACTGCGCAGCTGATCGGCTAACTTCAGACTCGCCAAGTTACTTTGGCGGTATTGTAATTCACGTGAGTAAGTCGTTATTCAAATTAATAAACATTATCGATTTATAGTGTTGATGTATTAGTGTCAAATTTCAACAATGTTATAGTAACGAGCTAGAAACACAAATAGAAAAAATCAATGTCTAGTTTGTACCTACATGTACATTGTACAATTCCTTTGAGAATATTGTCAAAAGTTGTATCCCGTTTTTATCCACAACAAAGAACGCTGTCCCAACTAAAACAAATGTACAAACGTTACATATTTGAATTTAGAACGCACCCATCAATATTTTTGAACGAAAAACTTTTCTAACGGTACAAAGTGTTCGTTGGAAATTCAAATTTGTATTCAGAACGAATTGGTTTATGTTCCGTTTCCATTTTATATGGATGCTTCAAGTGGCTGACAGGATAACTGATAAATGTTGTGTGGATGTTGATGGATGCTGGAGATACGATATTTCCATGGATTTTAAAGTATTTCGTTGTAATTGTCAGTGTTTTTCTTATACTAGTAAATACGCGACGATATTTTTTTTAATATGCGTCTAAAAGGCGCTCTCGTGACGTAACTGCTGTTGCAGTTATCCAAGCGCGTTTGCAGTCCTATGGGCTAAAAAAGTAAATTAACCAAAAATTATAAAAGTGAAATAGCGATGTCAAAACACATCGCTTGACGTCTAATCGAACTCAAAACATTTTGTTAAACAACCATACTAACGATAACTCGACCAATAAGACATAATTGTAATAGATACGGTCCATTCCATTTTGTATAACCGAGATCCGATCTTGAGACCCCCTATTTGGTGTAGGCTTGTAATGGATATGTTAGAAATGGACTAAGTACCTACAAAAAAAAGAGAAAGTTATTCTCATAAAAGTTTTTTTTTTCATGTAATAGGTCGGCAATCGAGCAGACGGATTACCTGATGGTAAGCAATCAGCGCCGCCCATGGACACTAGCAACGGAGTAGTTACGAGTGCGTTGCCGACCTTTTAGGGATTAGGGATTTGGAGATTTAGGGATTGAGGAGGGATTGGGGGAGGGGAAGGATTGGGCCTCCGGTAACCTCACTCACACGGCGAAACACAACGCTGTGGTTGTTTCACGCCGGTTTTCTGTGAGGCCGTGGTATCACTCCGGTCGAGCCGACCCATTCGTGCCGAAGCATGGCTCTCCCAAACTTAAAACAATAAGTGATACAATATTATGTAATAAATTGTCTTGGAGTTGGTCTGCCGTCGGCAGACGCCGTTAATGTACAGTCCTGAGTTATACAACTCTAGGCTTTTGTTGAATGCAGTTTTAAGGTACCTTAGACAGTCTAAAATTGCTTTGTCCAGAACACCCACGAGCTTTTACTGTTTGTCGTGAGCAACTAATAATGTGTACTAAATAGGTAATATATTGGTAAATTTCTAAAATATTTTAATTTTTTTATAAAGAGTATTAGAGGCTATTCGTTCTTCTCCATTGGTATCTACAGTTTGAAACTAGCTTCTAGCTTCACTAATGAACTGACTGACAGACTATTCTATTTTAAATTTTCAAAATCAACTGTTAGCTTAGCCAACTCAACTCAACTGTGCAAGAAAGATTGGGCCTCCTCACACGGCGAAACTGTGGTTGTTCCATGCCGGTTTTCTGTGAGGCCGTGGTATCAATCCTGTCGAGCCAGGTCATTTGAGCATGGCTGCATCACACTTAAAGATATACACAAAATTAAAATATGAGTGAAAAAATTTTAGAAATTCGACCTGGGGTTCCAAATATCCCTACATACAAACTTACAAATTTTACCTCTTTATAATATTAGTATAGATAACAACTAAGTAATTAAATAATAAAATAATTACCTTTACTAAGCAAAAATTTGTTAGAAATAACGATTACAAAACATACAGAAACCACACTACATTAAAGTGGATATACTCTCAACGGCAATAGTAGTTATACTTAAGTAAATTAATTCCCTTATCGAGCAATGTTATCGAGGTCTTATCCTCATATAGCTAGCTTAACAAATGTACTTCTTTCTTCCCTTGATAGCGTAAGAAAGATAATTGAGGACTGTATATAAATTAATTTAGTGGTTTTTATTGTGATACTTTTTTTCTTTTTGAGGTTTTATTTTATTATATTTAGGATTGGTTTTTCAATAGTCAGATAAATGTAATCTGAGGAATAAAATCGTGCTGTCACTGTCTTATACAAACATTCTGACGCGATAGCATCATAATTATTCCAGAGGTAACTTTTATCTTACCATTGAAAAATCAGCTCTTAATTGACTATAATAATCAGGTGTGATTTTCGCAAAACTTACTGCGTCACTCAACAAAACTTTGGAATGATCTTTTGTCGACGGTTATTTTCAATCGGTACGACTAACAAACCTTCAAGAAACGCGTGTACTCTTTGAAACGCCAGCAACGTGCATATGATTCTTTTGATGTCGCGGGTGTCCATGGGTGACTAGGTGATCCGTCTGCTCGTTGACCTAATCTATACTAATATTATAAAGAGGTAAAATTTGTAAGTTTGTATGTAGGGGTAATCTTTGGAACCGCTGGTTGGATTTCCAAAATTCTTTCACTGATGGATAGCCACAATGTTCTGAGTGATATAGGCTTTAAAACATCACGCTACGAATAAACGGAGTCGAGCAGCGGGAGAAACCGCGCGAGAGTAGCTAGTCGTATTATTAAGAAAAAGTGATGTTATATTCAGTTCTAGCGCAGTGGCTATAGATCGGAAGTTCAGAAATTGTAATCCGTCAGTGAAGCGAGGTGGTCGTTCCAAAATATAGATTTGGATGAAGAAGTATGAGCAAAATCTTCATACTGTGAAAGAAATACATGTTTGGGAGAATTCTTTGTGTTTTTAAGGTAGTCAGAGCAACAGACAAAACCCATATGATAAATTAACACTATTGTCTGTTTCCAGAGAAAAAAACAACCTTGTTTCTATACAAATACGTGATATTTTCGGCGTCAGCTTTCTAGCTTCAAAGCCTGACGCTGCCGGAAGTACATTATACTTACATTTTGTTATGACATTACACAAATATGCTCTCATGTGCACTACTTTTACCGGCTACCGGAAGCTGTAATACTCTACGGAACTACAAAAATAGTTACTGATACTTTTACTTGGAGACGTGAGATAATATTATTATATTTAAATGGAACGGTAGATGCCAATTACACTGTTTAAGTATTTATAAATTAAACATTGAGATAAATAAGAGAAATACATAACAAACAAACAAATACATTTTGACTGCAACATGGCGCGGGTTCGATTTCGCACGGAACAACTTTTTGAGTGATCCACAAATTGTTGTTCCGGGTCTGGGTGTCATGTGTATGTGGAATTTTATGTTTGGAAACGCACCCAAGACACAGGAGAAAATCCCAGTGTGGGTAACGTATTAAAAAAAGAAAAATAATACAATAAAATCATTAAAAAATAAACTTTATTTAATTCAGTCATGCATTCGTCTCACAAAACTTGAAACACTCTGACGGTATCGACTTCCATTCATCCACAAATATATCGAGATCCGATAAGTAAAGTCCGAAGTAAATAAGGCGTGTAACGTCGTGCTAGAAGCCTGTCAGTTTCATATATTCACTAGTAATTTTATTATGAACTAGTTTTTGCTTGGATTTTATAACGAGAATATTGACTTCCTGCAGATTTTTGGAATAAAAACTATCATGTGTTTTTTTTCGAGTTCCAAACTATGTCTGTACCAAATTTCATACAAATCGGTTTAGTTGTTTAGGCGTGAAGAAAAGACAGACAGACAGACAAAGTTGCTTTCACATTTATAATATTAGTTTGGATGTATGTATGTGTGTATGTAAGTTGTATGTAGGTATAAATGTAAATATTTTGTGTCGCGGTGTCCCAAGGTCACGGCGCCTGGTTCTCAAGCATGAGGGTGCGGTTTAGAAACCTGACGAGTACCAATGTGACATTTTCTGACTTATATGTACTTTCTATTCAGCCGAGGTTGCGGGGTAAGCGCAATGAGGCACCGCGACCTCGACCCAGAGCAGGAGAAGGAACAGGGGGGTTTTTAGTCAGTAAGAGTCTGATATTCCCGCCCTACCCTGAGCGGGAGAAGTCATTTCATGTTTATCCCCTCAAAAAAATGTACTTTCTATGATTATTTATACATAGGGTGAAGTAAAACATCGTTAGGTAACTTATAAGTTTGAAATTGCGAATCCGCCTCGAGCAAGCGTGGTGATTAATGGGCAAACCTTTTCCACGTGAGAAGTGATATTTGCTTAGCAGTGGGCATCTGAAGCCTTAAAAGTGCCATAGAGAAAACATTATAGTCTGAATTAACATGTGAGAAAATTTTTAACCAGGTAATGTAGATAAAGACGCTAGCAGACGCTAGTCTTTCTTAATTAGACAGACTTATAGACAGAACATGGTATCCAGGTTTACATTCATTATTCAGCTGATGCTTTCACGTAAAAAAGGCGTTAAGGTACGGCTATGAGCTGTTATAGCACAGGTAGAGGGTGCTGGCTTGCTGCCAGCGCGACTCAGAAGTACGTTACACTACGCAAGGGAGATTGGGGCTTGATGTTACATCTGTAACTTGTAACACAAGAAATATTTGTAAGATAAGATATTTTTAATTACCTACATTATTTAAATACATTGGAAGGCTTTTTTTTTTTTTTGTGAGGGGAAAATCATCAAATGACTTCTCCCGCCCAGGGCCGGGCAGGAGGGAGTGTCAGACTCTTACTGACTAAAAACCACCCTGTTCCTTCTCCTGCTCTGTGCCGAGGTCGCGGTACCTCATTGCGCTTACCCCGCAACCCCGGCTGAACATCAGCCCTTTAGGGCCCCGTCTGTGGTGGTCGAATGGCTCTTTGAGGCGCGCGCGGAACGCTACGCGCCGTACGCTCGGGCCTGGTTCTGGTCGGGCGGCGAGCTGCCCTTACTCGCCGACCGCAGGCCCGTACTTACGGTTGCCGGAGATCGTCCCTCGATCCCCGACGCCCGTAGTGTCGCCAGTTGCGGCTGCTGGGGCGTGAGGAGGAGGATTGCTCCCTCACGCGGGCCGCCTCTCTCTTTGCGAGCATGACTGCTTCACAAAAGGAGGAGACGGCGTCCCAGTTCCTCTCACTCCGCACCATGGCCTCGACTAAGGCCGGGCGCGAGAGGTCGCCGCCGCCGATCACTTCCCTGAGGATACGGCGGTGCTCAGCCCAGGCAGGGCATACCGCTACCGTATGCTCCACCGTATCCTCTAGGTGGTCCTCACAATGACGACACTCGGGCGTTTCCTCCCGCTGAATCCGAAACAGGAACCTACCGAAGCTGCCGTGCCCGGTAAGCACCTGCGTCAGACGGAAGGTGAGGACGCCGTGGCGTCTCTCAAGCCACTCCTCAAAGAGGGGTCTTACCGCTGCTATGGTAGCGTGCCCGACATTGGAAGGCTTGACGTTTCGACCTGGTTGCACAGGCGGTTTTTTCTATCGCGTTAATACCCGCTTAATAATATTATTATGTCGTAAACATGAAATGCGAAAGCTTAAAAGTTAGTATTTGAAGTAAATATCTTCAAATGATTGAGTTGATTTTTATACACGTTATGTTTGCATGGCCATGCATACTAAGTTGTTTGGTTTACTATAAATCCATAAAAAATGTCTCTTAATTATTAAGTACTTTAAAACAATTTGATTTTTTTTTTGATAAGGGTTCGTTCATGAAAAGTCTTTTTAAAATATTTTATTTGTCGTAAGTTATAAATGTTGTGAGAGGACAATATTTTTATAAGAATATAAAAAAAAAAATTGTTTTGTTTTTATTTTCACAACAGAGCCTGTTGCTTAGCGACATATTATTGTATTCGCAAATAATTTATTTGCGAAAAACAAAGCGATACATTTTAATAATAGCACCATCTGCAATAGCATTTGAAAAAAGAACGTGTGACGGTTATTTTTTGTTCTGTACAAATGAGCACAAAAACTAGCATAATTCGAAATTTCATTTTCTTTTTTTAATAGAGGTATTATGTAAATCAACTAGCCCCGCTCTCCTCTACTATTTCCCCAATGTTCCACAAACATACTTTGTATGTAGGCTTGCTACCGATTGAAGTACTAAGTACTTTTCCTTGATTCTGTTTTGATGTGAACAATACTTTGAGATCGTACGTATTAGAAAAGTTTTAGTTCACCAAAGTGTTAGGCGAGGCGTTTTTTCGTGCAAATAGGTTTTATATCGAGTTAGTGATTCTGGACGGAAAATATATGTTACTAGCTACTCTCGAGCAATTTCACCAGCTGCTCAGCTCCATTTGATCGTAGCGTGATGTTTACTAGACTATAGCACTCAGGAACATTGTAGTTATCTATCAATTAAAGAATTTTGGCAATCCGACCAGCGGCTCCAAAGATTACCCCCTACATACAAAGATACAAATTTTACCTCTTTATAATATTAGTATAGATAAGGAGAATTGTACTATATAGTAATTTTTAGGGGAAAATAGCAGTATAATTATGTTTTCTGACGTGCGCATCATAAATAAGAGCTCCGTTGTCATTTGAAACTAGTAGAGCTTTTCTTAGTTGACTCATGTAAATAATTTGACTGCACGGTTGGTGCGGTGGCTGGACAACTGGCTGTCTTGCAACGTGTCGCGGGTTCGATTCCCGCACGAAACAACTGTTTGTGTGATCCACAAATTGTGGGTCCTTGTCATGTGTGATATTATGTTAGTAACTGTACCCACGATACAGGAGAAAATGCTAGTGTGGGGCAAAGTTGTTTAAAAAACAAATTAGTATGTCTTTCAATAATTGACTATTCTAAACAAAACACATAGGCTACTCTTTCTCTGGCAAAGGAAAGGTCACTGGTAGAAGCTTGTACTTAATAATATCTACACACACAAATATATCAATAACAATCAATCAATGGGCGTCATTCTTTATCCCCCAGACTCGATAACTTATGTGTAACATAAAATGCTTTTAGTCTCCGAAACCGCCAAATAAATCATACATTTAATATCATATTGAAATCGTTACCGATGCGTATGAAATAAATGGGTGATCGGCAAATGTGTTTTTTGTATGAAATTGTGTATGTTCTGGTGTTAGGTTTGATGGGTAATGGTTTTTGTGGTTTCTTTTCTTCTTTCTTTCATTCTTTAAGAAGTTTCTCCTGCTTACTGAATATATTTTGTGACACCAACACAGAGGGCCTGTTCCAGTCAATCGTCAATATTTACTTCTTTATAGCCACTGAGACAGTACCAGAAAAATTTAATTGCGGGAGAGCCATGCTTCGACACGAATGGGTCGGCTCAACCGGAGTGATACCACGGCCTTGCACAAAACCAACGCGAAGCAATATTATTGAGTTGAGAATTTGAGTTTCGTCGTTTGAGTGAGGTTACTGGAGGTCCATTTCTTCCTCCATCTTCAATGTGGGTTATAAGGGTTTTCTAAGAACTCACAAATGGTCAGCAACGCACTTGTAGTACTTAACTCCTTTAGTATTACGAGTATACGAGTAAACATTGTAAATCCGTCAGCTCGTTAGCCGACATACGAAAAAATTGAATACTGCAGAACGCAATTTCATCATCATCATCATCATCTTCAGCCTATAAGTGCCCACTGCTGAGCAACGGCCTCTTCTCATACGGAGAAGGTTAGAGCGTTAATCACCACGCTTGTTCAAAGCGGGTTGGCGATTACAAACTTATAATTAGAAATTATATGTCCAGGTTTCCTCACGATGTTTACCTTCACCGTATGTCAGTGGTGTCTAAATAATCAACAAATTACATACATATAACTCAGAAAAAGTCACATTGGTACTTGCCAGGTTTTAAACCCACACACTTATGAATGAGAAGCGGGCTCCTTAACCTCCTTGCCACCACGACACGAACGCAATTTGCCTGAATTATAATTGTGCTATAGGTACTGGCCTCAATGAAGTTCGTGAAATATGCCTTTACAGTCGCAAATCTATAATAATTCAAGCAGAAACCCTAACAAAAGCAAGTTCATAAAACAAAGAGAATGAAGATAGTATAAATACTATTGTTATTGAATAAAATAGGGCGTTTGAGAAGGACATTACAAAATTATGGGTTCGAGGCCAGCGAGGGAATTTCTCGACACTTCTAACTAAACTATGCCAAGGAAAACTTGCCTGTGTTTGTTTGCGAAACAAGTCTTGGGGAACGTGGTAGGGGAATTACAGAAGTATCACTTTTGAAAAAAATTATCATACGCTATTAGGTATATAGCTTTTATCGCAATTAGGTAGGTTTAGTCAAACATTTATTGCACTGTTGACCTGGCTGGGTGTAGCGGCTTTGATTCGGAGCAACTCGTTGTGTGATCTACAAATTGTTGTTGTTTTGAGTCTAGGTGAACCACCCACAACACAGGAGCAAAAATGTTTCTTTAAAAAAGTAAACTTATAACTATAACTGTCGAAAAAGAATATGTTCGGGGACATAAATACATAAAAAGCTGAATTATTCATTATTCTGCATTGTCAATTACCACTAGTGCCACTAAGCCAAAAATATTATAGTTTTATTTTCAGGTCAATTAAACCCTCTGTCTCTCACTGCATAGTGTAAAAAGGAAGGCGGTAGACATAAGCCTACGATTCCCAAACATTTATCTAGCGTCTGTTCGGAATTCTGTTGTAAGCACGATTTTGGTATCCGCTGACTCCGCCCCTTTGTGGAGCTTCATTGAATACTTTATGGATTATACCAGCTTTGCGATTGTGTATGAAAATAATTTCGTTAGGATTTGGTATAATTATGTCTCAAGGCTAAGGTCTGACGTTGAACTTTTCCTTCTAAATTCTTTGAAATTGTTAGCTCTTATCTCAGATTTCGCTCCTGTCTGTTGACTACCTACACATATACATCGGCTTTATACCTACCTACCCTACTCTACCTACCCTTCTCTACCCTACCTACCATTTGCCGAGACACTCGACTAGTTTCAGTGCATACTAGGGGCTCATACGAGAAACACATCAAACAGTTACATGAGTAAGTGGGTTGTACACACTTCTTTTTGGCATAGATCGGCAAACGTGTTTTCGGATTACCTAATGGTAAGCAATCGACACCACCCATAGACGTATAAGTATTAAAGGAGTTACAAAAAGTGCGTTCTAAAAAAATCTCAATAAAAAATATGCATATGCACAGAGCGTAGAGCACAGTTCTGAGGGTTTGCACCAGGAGAGGCAAGAGACTCCAACTTCAAACCTTGGCGCCCCCCAGAATTTGTCGCCATGGACCCCCCCCCTACCTAATGCCAGCTTTGCACACATTATAATTTAGAACAAACTTGAACCCTTACAAATGTATAGCTTCTTTTTTAATACCCGTGTAAAACTGAACCAGCGATAATGTACCAATTCCTTACTCCAACATCTAATTTTAAGTAGCGTATCAATTTGAATCATTAATCGGGACCGACACCGACAAATTCTCCTGTGGCACACCGAGAAACAATGCCTACAGCCAGTATTACTTATTTATCGAACTATCCTCCATCTGCTTAATTATTACGAGTATTTTCTCCGCCATTTTGTATTAGGAATGTGGTCTAAAAATGGATAAATTATTGTGTTATTAGTTTGGGAATTCGGGATGGTTTTGTATTGTGTTGTGTTGTATTGTATTGTGTTGTATTGATTCTGTGTTTATTTCCTTTCGTGGTCAGTTGGGAGTTTTGTTTATTGTATTCGTGTTTTTTTTATATTTGACGTATATTTAAGTAGATGGTTGGATGTATAATGTATTATTTAATTTTATTTAAGAGTAGAGAAGTTTATGTTATATAGTATAAAAAAGTCCGCTTTGTCAGTCAGCTTAATGACTTTGACAATATTGGAACAATAAAACAGGATGTTTTTTCCTTGATGTTATTTTAAGACAAAGTTTTTAATTTACACAATCGTCTGGTCTCAAACGGGGTCGGTGGAATTAAAATTAGTATGCCCTTTTTGGAACTTTCCATAAAGCTATAAATTGAATGGATTTTATAATTGGGCCCAATTTATATTATTTTCTATTAATAGATTCAAGTTTAAAATGGAAAATGAATACTGGTGTTCGCTTGTCTCTGAATCGAATCATGATCATCCCATACCTAGTGCAGGCTGATGATATAATCAACAGCCTGTAAATGTCAACTACTAGGCAAAGGCCTTTTCTCACACGGAGAAGGAGTTTAATCACCATATAAGCCAAGACCGGTTGGCGATACCAATGACAAACGGTAAATGAAAACATCGTGAGGAAACCTGGACTTATAATTTCTAATAACAAGTTTCAAAACGCCAACCCCACCTTGATCAAGCGTGGTGATTATTGCTCAAACCTTCTTGGTGTGAGAAGACGCTTTTGATCAGCAGTGGACGCTTACAGGCTGATGGTGATAAAGATATATATCTTTACATATTTTTGATTCAAATCTATTTTAATTTTTTTTAATGTACTTGTGTAGTAGGTTCAAAATTATAATTTTACAGCTCGATATTATAATATTTTACGCCCATAGCAGGTAAGGTTAAGTATGGTAGGTTTATTCCGCGGCTTCAGGAAAAGAAAATGAATTCTGAATACTTGGAAACTGGAAATCCTTGACAGTAACGGAAATCTTTTACATTTGATTAAACGATCTTCCCACAGAAATACACACAAAAACATTTTGGGATATAAATAAAATTCCTACTCTGATAAGTATTAATAGCTATCAATATAGTAAACATGGGTATCCGACCATTTAATGGTGGGGAAACCGCGCGGATTTCATTGGCCCATCGACCACTTCACGCCGCAACCTAACGAAATTTGTTCAGTAAAGTTCCACGATTTAATAATAAGGGCGGATGACAAAAAGCCTATTATAGGCAAGTCGGCTCTTATCATGTTAAAAGGAAAAGCCTTTAAGTTTGACTAAATCCGAGCACTTCTTTTTTTATTGATTAATGAACATGCTGAAGTATTACTCGACGTTGGCAAGAATATATTATTGAAAAACGTAATTTCGTGTTTCGATGAATCTTTTTTTGCGATTCCGTGTCCGAATTTATCACGGACCGTTTGGGGCTTTGCGATGAAAGAGGGAAAATGAGGAGAGATTTCCGAATCCCGGAAATGTTATTTGAACAATCTCTAGGAATCGTCTTGTGAATAGATTTGTATCTCTTTACCTGCTTCTCACTGTGGTTGTGGAAATTCTTTGATGATATTAATAGTCGTCGTTGTAATGGCGAACAATTGTGTCCGAAATAAATTATTGTTGTTAATCTCCTTTATAAAATTTCGCCTTTTGTTCGTTAAAGGAGTTGGTAAAGAGTTAAGAGATACATTTTAATATTATACGTTTTCCACTGCTCAGCTAAATACCTCATACGAATCATAAATTTCATGATACTGTGCTACTTTTGAAAATTTATTGTTTTGTAACCGTCTTTTTTAGCAGTCTTCTTTTTTTTCAGTCCCTTACGAGCACTCACACACAAACCAGTCCAACAATTTTCCAAAAACTCTTTCCGATACTCGAAAAGCATGGACAATGCAATGACAGCACTCAAAATCCACGAGAGAAACTTAGGACTGGAAAATAATTAAGAAGTACCATTGAATTCTGAACACGCCTCTTGAGTGGAGAGTTAAAAACTTGAGATCGGAAACAACTGAGATCCCAGTTGAACACAACCCGATCGAGTGGGAGTTGAAATAAAAATGGCCGCGAAAAACAAATGAAAATGCATTCGAATTCGTCTTTAGTTGTGTGTGTTGTAATATGTGCTATAAGTGGTAGCAAGCAGATTAAAGTGGGCGCTTTTTATGGGTATTAATTGGGTTTGAAATTTTAAAAGTACCAATGAGATTTTTTCCGAAATATGTGTACTTTACATGATTATTTAGATAAATATGGACTTTGAAATATGAAGACAATCCGTTTTGAAGCAAGCGATGTGATTAATGCTCGAATCTTCGTGTGAGATGACGGTTACATATGCTAAATACAGCAACTTTTCTTGTTGACTGCACGGTTTCATTCACAGTACAAATCTTTGAAATATCCACAAATTCTTGTTCTTAATCTATTTACGATGTGTATGTGACATTGTATGTTTGTAAACACACTTCAACATTATTATTAATTCTTATTTGCAGAAGCCACCATAAAATCATGTTCGCAGATGACCAAAATTATAATAATAGCCGGGGTGGCAGTTCAAGCGCAATAAGGCACTGTGGCTTCGGCCTAGAGCAGGAGAAGGAACGGAGAGGGGAGAGGTTTGGTCAGTAAGAGTCTGGCACTCTCTCTCACCATAACCTAGGCGAGAGAATTCATTTCATGATTTTCCTCTACAACAAAACAGATGACCAAAATAATGCTACAAAAATGTGCAAAAAAGAATTTATCTTCTGAACTCTCAATCTAAAATCAAATTTCACCATTTAAGCCATTTAAATCCCGTTGTATCGCGGAGTCGTTCAAAACCAATGAGCTCTTTGTTCTCTAATGTACTCTAATGTCAATATCTCGTCTCTTATTTGAAGAGCCTCAAGCTCGGTGTGTCTTCAAACAAAAGTTGTTTGACATAGAACCGAGTTTTACAATGCCAAATATATTATAAGGTGTTGCTATGTTTCGTGTTGACTTATGTACAGGGGTTCAGGGATAGGATGGGAAAGGAATTTTATGTTTTTGAGCTCAAAGTGCGTGTTTGTTTGTTGGCAGATGTTATATTGAGGTCTTTCTTCCTAAGGTAGGAGCGAAATTCTAAATTTAAAACTCTTGTGACAGGTTTTAGTAATTCCGTGTGGTGTATTCGAGACGTCTCTTAGTCTATTAGGAATCTTGTCTTTTTTTGAGGGATGGTTTCTCTTGCTCTGTTTATTACTGATTATAAAAAACCCCTTTCCTTCTCCTGCTCCATGCAAGGGGTCTCGATACATGGCGGTGGCGGCATTGTGTTACGCTTTAGTTTTATGGCAAATTTCGGCAAACGAGTTGACGGATTACCTGATGGTAAGCCATCGGCGCTGCCCATGGATTGGAGCCACCCGCAATATTACAAGTGTGCCATTTCTGGGTTGTTAAGGATTGGAAGAAGATGAAAGGGGAAAATACTAGGCTTTCGATAATCTCACTCATCCAGTTCCATTTCGTATACTTTATAGCTGAAAATCAACAAATCACTTCTTCTGCTCTGAATGATGTAAATTGTAAGAAGTAGGGCCAGACACTTACTGACTAAAATCACTTTGTTGCTTAACCCGGTTCGGGCTGGGACGATGGTACAGTATTGTACTTGCTCTCGCCCTGGATCACTGGAACCCTGGAGTATGAAAAGGCGCTTTTCTTTTGTCGTAATCACCCAAAATACTATATAAGTATAAGCATTTAACTCATAAAGCTATATTAGATTGATGTACAAATACATATATATCGATCGTAACTCGATATGTTTGTGTTGCCAGGTCAGGATTCAGACATCTGTCAATTAGTGTGTAATTGATAGATTGTGGAAAGATCCAATAACATGTTCTATTATGTCGGACATGTTGCGATGCGGCTGTATTTATTGTTTTACTTATTTCTGTGTCAGTTAGTTGTCATATATGTCACTGTTCGTGGCCCGGAGGTCAATGCTCTCTACTTTCGTGTATATGATGATGCAGGGTTAAAAACTGGCAAGTGTGTGTGGACAATGTGGGTTTTAGATACAACTGATTAACGGTGAAGGAAAATGTCTTGAGGAATCTTGGACTTATAATTACTACAATAAGTTTGAAATCGCCAATCTTTCAAACTTTCAGACTACTCTGGTGTTGATCTATGGTGCTCCTGGCGTGGTTCGTATGCTGGATTGCCTCCAATTTCATAAAAATGCCTTTAAAGCCATCGTGGGTAAAGCTGAATCCTTCTCTAGGTAAGAAGAGGCCCAGCAATAATCATTTAAAGGAGCAGCCTTTGCAAGTAATTGTGTCTTAGATATCGTATGTCATAGATTGATTTTTTCGTTGTTTTTAGGCATAAAAGATTTTGGGTTGAAAGTGACAATTATTTGTACTGATAACAACATTTAAGAATGATGAACGATAAATAATTCATCAAAAACATACCTCCACATATTCTCACAAACTTTCACGTTCATAATATTAGTAGGATAAAAGTCAGTACCTAACTTAATCAATGAGGTAAAAATCATTAATAATTATAAATACCTCATTAAATAAAACTACAACACTAGATATCGACGTTAGTTCGGAGTTAGATAGATCTCTTTGACAAAGAGATCTCCCCCACAAAGAGATCTGTCTGTTAAGATAGAACCGCCATTGTTTTACTGTTGTTGATAATGCGAAATGTAGGTGCTAGGCGTACTAGCTATTGTACGCCTATTGAAGTGTTGTGGCTCTTGTAGACTTAAGATGGGAAGCAATATTCTAATGAGTCACTTTCGCTACAACTCCTGTAAGCCAGGATCTATAGTAGATACAACCATGAAAACACCAAAACACTGAAGTCCGGCGCGTCTTAGGAACATGAATGTCTTGGATCTTGCAACGAAATAAATCTGAGGAGAAGAGAAAACTTAATATTGTCACTTCCCTCGACGAATTTATTGCAGAGTGTTCCTTTTTTTATGTAATAGGTCGGCAAACGAGCATACGGATTACCTGATGGCAAGCAATCAGCGCCGCCCATGGACACTCGCAACGGAGGAGTTAAGAGTGCGTTGCCGACCTTTTAGGGATTAGGGATTTGGATATTTAGAGATTGAGGAGGGATTGGGGAAGGGGAAGGATTGGGCCTCCGGTAACCTCACTCACACGGCGAAACATAACGCAGTGGTTATTTCACGCCGGTTTTCTGTGAGGCCGTATCACTGTGGTATCACTCCGGTCGAGCCGACCCATTCGTGCCGAAGCATGGCTCTCCCACACTTCCTTCGACCTATGTGGTCCACTGCCACTTCAGCTTGCAGATTTTCCGGGTTTTTGCAAGGGTGCAAGGGTGTGTGCACAATCATGAACTGCACGCTCGGCCTTCAATAGCAGACGAACGAAGAAGTGAAGTATTTTTTATGATATAAATCTCCAAACGAATGACCTGATGGAAGGCAATAGGCGCCGCCCAAGGACAACATCAAAGGGGTCACGAGTGCGTTGCCGGCCTTTTGGGGATAAGGGTTGCGGATATTCAAGGATTGGAAAGGGACAGGGGAGGGAAAGGGATTGGGCCTCCAGTAACCTCAGTCACGCGGCGAAACACAACGCTGTGCTTATTTCACGCCGGTTTTCTGTGAGGCCGTGGTATCTTTTTACAAATTTTCATATTTCATATTTTGTCGAAAAGGCATAGGGACGAAAGGCATTAAGTTATGTGATGGAAATAATAACTAACTTTTTTTTTTAATTTTTCTCTGTACGTGTAAACGTGACATATATCTGCATTAAGACGCATATTCCTACATTTATAATACCTAGTCATGCCGTAGGGAAAACACAGGTTTGTGTTGAATAGGCTCCTTACACAAAAGACTCGCAGCGATGATGCTCACGTAACACCAGTCCACGTGCCTACGAACGAATGTTCAAGAACCTTTTGAAGAATACGCCCCTACTTTTTCTCTCTTCTTAAAATAATACAATACCTTTTTTGTTTTGTTTTTGTAAAATTCTAGAGTAAAGAATTGATATATATAATATCGTGATGTTAATAAAGAATATGGATGGGTCTTTTATGGTTTTCTTATATTTCCGTCTTTATTTCAAAATATGGTCGAATCAGTACCGCATAAATAGTTAATTTTACACTGCAAATATACTCAAATACTTTTGACAATGAAACAATGCATTTATTTTTGGAAATGGGCCATAAAACTGCACTTTCACACGTCGAAATTAAATATTCAAAACTAGATGAAGCAAGCATTTCCTGTCTGACTACTCTGAGAAGAAATTCCAAAACAAACTCTTGTAAAGTTCAGACAATGTAAATAAATAATAAATTTAATGTTTGAGAACCGTGCAAGGTCATTCTGTGATGGTTTTTTGAGGAAAGAACCACACTAGTTTAACTGGACCCGCCCTGAAGACTCGCACACACTGTCGTTTTACAACCAGTTCAACAAACGGGTATTGCTGAGTTGTCCCACAAAACAAATAAAATAAATATTTTATTTTTGACCGTGTAGTTTATACGATCATACCAAAAAATGAAATTAACCAGCTAAAATAACTTCTGCTGAACCTCTGAACCTTCTCAACCTAAATACATGATTAGAATAAAAGAACAATCGACAATAAAAATTGCAAATGTGTTCACGAAATCCGTAGAACAAGTAATAGCAGAGAAAACAGCTTAACCCACATACGTTTTGAAGCTAAATAATACTATTGCAGTTAGGTCCGCTGTTGCACCCCATGCTAGAATTGAAGCAAGTTGCTCATTCCGTGCGTGTAATAAAATTCCCTTGCTAGAAACTGTTGGCAACCATCATATATACCTTAACTTTTCTTGGCTTCCATCCAATCTACATTTGCAAGTTTATCAATGTATTGTGCAGCGATTTCAGTCATAATTTATTAAGGTTCCTGTCTCCTGACTGCATTTTGATTATGGTGGATGGTTCGAGAATCGCTGAGGAATTATGAATGGTTCTGAATGCTAGGAAATATAGCAAGACATTTATTTATTTATTAATTTACTAGCTTTTTCTCGCGACTTCGTTCGCGTGGAATAGTTACTTCACACATTTTTTGGTTTTTCCCACATGGTTTCTGATCTCGGATTTTCGGGATAAAAACTATCCTTTGTCCTTTCTCGGGTTCCAAACTATGTCTGTTCCAAATTTCACACAAAAGGGTGCAGTACTTTAGGCGTCAAGAAAAGACAGACAGACAGATAGACTGACAGAGTTCCTTTCACATTTATAATATTAGTTTGGATTTATGGCTTAATTTTTTTTTATTTATGGCTTCGCCGCCTAGCGGTACACTAGAATGCCTCGCTGATCCACTCGCCAGCGCAAACAAATCCCAACAACGCGCATATTACCAAACTACAACGTAAACGGCCTGTCTAACAAAAACGTATTCATTACAAATTTCTTTAGTTCCAAGTGTACTCGAAACACAACCCTATAGCCTAGATAAAAACTAACAAAGTTGAATGAACAAACATTAGCTCGGCTGCAACTGGATCTTGCATGAATGGAGGCTGGAAACCTACGAAGTAGTTGAGCGTAGCTTTGACTTGGCAACGCTGAATGGCCCGCCAACTGACGCTCTGAACTCGTAATATGCGTTTATATTAAGTACTAGCTGTTACTCGTGGCTTTGCCCACGTTATAAGTTCAAGTTGGATGATTTTAAGGGAACCGGTTGTGTAAAATCGACCTGTAAGTCTTTGTAGAAGATGTATTTTTAGAAGTGGTCTTTATTCTTAGTTTTTGCACACCTAAATCTGTCTGTTTTTTATGAGGTGAAATTCGTCACACGCTTTCTTTCGCGGCGGGATTTGGTGTCAGACTCTTACTGACTAAAAACCCCCGTTCCTTCTCCTGCTCTGGGTCGAGGCCGCGGTGCCTCATTGCGCTTCCCCGTCTGAAAGCTGTCTGTTGACGTTCAAACTTATTAACAATTATCATTATTACATGTAGTTTATTAATTGTAAACATTTTAATTATAATCATATTATTTTGTTAAACCTATACTT
Source organism: Spodoptera exigua (assembly GCA_902829305.4). NCBI lineage: Eukaryota > Metazoa > Arthropoda > Insecta > Lepidoptera > Noctuidae > Spodoptera > Spodoptera exigua. Next base: position 1,874,509 of record LR824623.2, read on the forward strand.
TGCATCCAAGATTTTTCACATATGGGCGAATACCGTTTTTAATGTCTACAACGCTATTTGTGTGCGACCTACAATTATGTAGGTACTTGAGTCATCATCATCAGCCTAGCACTGCTGAACAAAGGCCTCTTCTCATACGAAGAAGGTTAGAGCATTAATCACCACGCTTGTTCAATGCGGGTTGGCGATTTCAAACCTATAATTAGAAATTAAAAGTCAAGGTCTCCTCATGATGTTTACCTTCACCGTATGTCAGCGGTGTCTAAATGATCATAGAAAGTACACATAACTCGGAAAAAGTCACATTGGTATTTACCAGGTTTTGATCCCACACTCTCATGCATGAGAAGCGGGCTCCTTAACCTCCGGGCCACCACGATATACACGGTACTGGAGTAATTTCCGAAAATTTAGTTACACAACCACGTCTTCCTCTGAGTCGCTTCAATGAAATAGACGCTACGGCTAATAAGTTATTAGCATGTCACAATATATTGATTGGGAAGCTAATCAATACTGCTACATAATAGTACATAAATTTTAAGTAGTATTTTGTAATTATATTATTGCTGTATATATAATATATAGTATGTATGTATGTATGTATATGTATATATATTTACAGTATAATATGTATTTATAACGTCTCTGATGATGCTTGTTTTGTGCACCTTTATATTTATCTCTGCATCATCCAAAGGTTTGGCTGTCAGAGAATGCCCATGGCATTAAGCCCACCTTTGTACATTTGTTTTGTGCATAAAGATATTAAATAAATAAATAATAATATGGCGCTGATAAAAAGTGAACAACCAAATCTTAATTGTGTTTTTGAGCAAAATTTACCATACAATATACATTAAGATTGAAGCGTATAGGCTAGAGCTACTTAGTTGTTCCATAAATGTTCAAAACTCGGGTCTCGTAACACCAATTTGTTTAAACATGTTCTCACAAGACTTTTTGAATAGGTCCCTAAAGGGCCATCGGGATGGGACATTAAAATTACTTATCTTATGTCCTCTCCCTAAGGGAATGACGCTGAGATATTTTGGGATCTAGATTTGCTTAGTGAGCCTTTTAGGAGGTAATTAGTCGCTGCCTAGGGCATAGATTCAGTTCCAATGTAAGTTTTAGTTACAAAATATTGTTAAATTGTTGTAGTTCGTTTTAATGAGATTTGGTATTGAGTAAGGTGTTGCTTAAATTACTTTTTTTTAGGCATTAACAATTTAATTTATTTCATTCAGTTAGTGTGACAAGAAGAATATACAACAATTAGGTACAAAGGCACAGTTCATTTCTTCTGAAATCTCTTCCAGCAGGCACCTTATGGGAGAGTTTAGAATAAAAAGAGATGTAGACTGACTATGTAAACAGAATTAGGAAATTAAGTAACAGAAAAGGGCGTGAAAGAACCACAGCGTTGTGGTTCGCCGTGTGAGTGAGGTGACCGGAGGCTCAATCCTTAAATGTCCAAAACTCCTTGTCCTCTAAAAGCCGACAATGCATTTGCAACCCTTCTGGTGTTGAAAGTGTCGCATCGGCGGCGCCGGTCGCTTACTATCAGGTAATCCGTAAGCTCATTTGCCGTCATCACTTTTCAAAAAAGGTTGTTTGTTCCCCAATGTCGAGTCGTCTTATAAATTAGAATAAAATATTTTTTAGTTTAAATTAAACAATTGCCTATTATTTTACTACCTAATCAACCGCCATTACTGGCAAAAGACACTTCTAAAATGCTACATTTTCTAACACAAAAACTTTAACAAAGAAGGCAATCGGTTAATCGACGAGCTTATACAATACCTTCAAAGTAGTTGTAAGGGTATCGGAACAATGGCCGTCCGTCCTTACTTCCTTCAGGAAATGAGGCTGGCAAGTCAACTGACATAGAATTGACCCTACGTGCAAATGTGTCTGTGTGAAGTTGAATTTCGGTCGCTAGGGTGGTAAATGTGACTTGTACCCTAATTCTTTTTTTTTAAATTAATGATTGTAGTTAGAACAGTTACGATGAAGTTCTTTGCTTGTTTCAATCGATTGTTCTTCTCTATACGAATTTTAGTTTATTTTAGTTTGTGGATCACACAAAGAAACTATTCTTTTGTCATCAATGATGTGAGAATCTAATCGGCAACCGGTTGCCTAGCCACTGCGCCAACTGTGCAGTCATTGTTAAGATTTGATACTTGGAAATTATCTAAGTGTCTTCCGAACGAATTTAGTAATCGATTTCAATCCAAAATATGAGTGAGATAGCCATGCTTATAGCCATGCGAATGGGTTAGTTTGATCGGAGTTATTCCATGAAAATGCTTCACAGAAAAACCTGTATTTCTTATCCTTGGAACTTATCCTTGCTGCAACGCAAGGAGTTTCGCCTTATGAGTGGGGTTAACAGAGGCCTAAACCTAATCTCCCATTCTTGAAATAGATTCATCAATGAACATTGGTGTTGCAGTTGCCCATGGAAGGACGCATTTGTTTATTTGTTTTTGTCATGTCCAAAAAGGAGTTTCTGTCAACCCCAGATCGATTTGGAGATTTCTGAGTCAACTATCGCACTGAGAACCAAAAAATCTAGGAATCTTATAAGCTTAAGCTTAAAACTTACATTCAAACATCAACCCAATTTTCATATTATTATTATTATGGAAAACACAACAACAAAACACTTAGATCCCTGCCTACCCCTAACAGGAAAAGATTAGCGAAGTTATACGACGCTTGTTTTCTTCGCTCAAATCTCTTCATGAATTTTAATATGAAAAGTAGGACTATTGCAGGATGTGCGGAGTTTGGTACTTAAGTGTGTTACTTGGTACCGATAACTGCCGTTTGGTGCCGATTACTGCCGTTTGGTGCCGAGAAGTGCCGTTGTTAGGTGTAGTGACATTTAGATGATAATTAGGAAGCTTGAAGGGCTAGCTGGCCGAGTGGCCTAAGGATGTTGTGTTTGGGACTAGTATATAATATAAAACGCACGTGGCAAGTTATTTTTGTATTGTAATTGTAGCTTAAAAATTCTCAGTGTTTTTATACATTTCCTTCCAAAGGTTGTCTGGAAAAAATCGTCTTGTGTGATAGGACCGCCCATTCTATTCACAACATTCTTTTATTGCATTTGTGTTGTTTAGTTTGTTAAGTTTATGCGTGCAATAACTGACTGCACGCTTGGTGCGGTGGCTGGGCAACTGGCTGACAGAACAACTCTTTGTGCGATTCACAAAATTGTTGTTCTGGGTTTGGGTGTGATGTGTATGTCAAATTGTATGTTTGTAAACGCACATTCGCGGCACTGGAGAAATCCGAGTGTGGGGAACGATTTATAAAAAAAAAAACGAATAAAAAAAGCATTAATGTTTGTATAAATAAATAAAATAAAATGTTATGTTCTTATTTCAAATAGCTCAATAATATATTTAACACACACAGATACAAACCGTCATAAAAAATAAAAACAATAGTTTTTGAGAATTCGAAAAATAAATTCATATTTACTGGCTGGAAATTATGTAATTCAAGAAATCATACCTACATTGATTACGTTTGAAATAGCTCATTTTAAATTAAGAATCTTATTTAAAAGTTTGTATTTATGTAATACGGTACAAAAAAAAGAAAAACACCAGTAAAAAGCCGCGGAAGTAACGTCAACTTTAGTAACTTTGATCATTCGAAGTCTTGGCGTGGAAGTCGTAATCAACTGTCTTGTTTACCTCGCTAACGGCTAAAACTTGCTTTAATGATGCTTTATTACACGAACTCACGATGTTTTACGAGAAGAAAATGCATTTTATTTTATAATTGTTTCAAGTTTATCGCTGTACGGACGAAATTGCGTAGGAAACTTTTCGGCCAAATCGTCTTGTAAGTATTCGCGAAATTCGATACAAAAATGAATGGATTTTAATATTCAAACATGGAATAGTAAATAAGTATATAAATTATAAAAACAAAATTATTCAACTGTTAGAACTGACATTTTTAGTTTATTTCTCATCATGACAGTACATTTTTCTTTTGTTGCTTTTTTCTTGAGGATGGAACTATCCTGCAGTTTCATGGTCAGTGTTGCGAGTAATTCATATTTATGAATAACTTTTGTACTCAGATAAATTACTAAAAAATAATAACCAAGAATTGAATTAGGTAATTGTTGCAGTTTACCATGGTGTTGTGTGATACGAATGCATTAATTCAAGCGATTAAGAAAAATATAAAAATCAAACAAGGAATAGTCTTCAAAATAAAAAAATCCGTCACAGATTTCACCAGTGGAGTTACGGGTGCAAACGCAATGATGTGTCCCCAGCTCGGAGCAGGAGAAAGAATGAATTGGATTTTAGTCAGTAAGAGTCTGAGATGGCGTTCTAATTGGGAGCGATCGTACGATGGCGCGATGCGTTTTTCATATCGCACGACCAAAGTGGTCGTAAGATGACCCGGTGGCCTAACAGAACGCGCGATGTCCATCGCGCGATGCCGTCGCACGATGGCTGGAGCTACTTTAACGATAGCTCTTTGCAGAGATGCATAGTTTTTGCTGTCGGGCTATTTGAACCTCGAAAGTGATCGTGCGAGCACATGAAATGCTTAAAAACGATCGTACGATGCGTTTGATCATGCGATCATGTTATCAAAACAACATATTTTTATTGAGTGTCCTAATCGATTGCCTACGCGATGATGCGTCGTCGAGAAGAAAACTCATTAAATTTTAGATAACATAAATAACTAACTATGACCTTGTGCTTCTCCACATGTAAGAAGCCACAGCATGCAAATATAATATTACAGATTTTCTGTTACATACTAGATGACATTTGAAGAATATTTAATTAGCCAAAAGTGGCGCCAGCCATCGACGGCATCGCACAATGGGCATCACGCGATCTATTATGAGACCAGTTAGGTTAGTCGTACGACCACTTTGATCGTGCGATGAAAAACGCATCGCGCCATCGTACGATCGCTCCAAATTAGCACGCCGAATTAAGACGACGCCTGACATTCCCCTCCAAAGAAAGAAGGCATTAGACGATTTTACCTTCTGAACAACAAAAAGATTCACTACAAATTCCAACCAAAACACCCTTGTTAAATATTCGCTACCTGCTCAATAACTTACCGCAACTAAATCCTTACTAGTAGCCATTTTATAAGCTTTAGTTTTGCATAGAAATTACACCATCGCATAGGTAATTAAGGCATGTACTCCGTTAAAACGAGATAGTGAACAAAAGGCAGATTCTATAAAAGATATCGATTGACTGGCAATGAATAGGATTTTCTTGACGATGTTATTAAATTTATGAATAAGTTGTCGGCTTCTGAGCGGGATTTTTTATAGTTAGGTTATTATTACGTGTTAAGTTTTATAAAAAATAATTTTATGAACACATTTCGATTTAAAACACGTTTAGTATAGTGATACTTTTAATTTAAATTGTACACATTATAACAACGCAATTGTGAGGGAAAAAAATTCAAATGGCTTCTGCCGCCCAGGGTGGGGAAGGAGGGAGTGTCAGACTCTTACTGACTAAAAACCCCCTCGTTCCTTTTCCTGCTTTAGGCCGAGGCCGCGGTGACTCATTGCGCTAGCCCTGCGACTTAGAGGGCCTCGTCTAGAACTGTAAATTCTGACAATGAAGTGACGATTTTTAAAAAAATAAACTGTCATTTATTATTTTCCCACTGACAAAAAACCTGTCCGTGTAAAAACGTCACCAAAAACCTTAACCTCTGAGGAATTACTTCGAACGAGACCGAGAACGAATGAATATTTGAACGAATGTACGAAATAATGTGAACCGATCATCTGTCAATGTGGTTGTCTAATTTGCCGGTCTCGTTCGAAATTCGAATGATTTAATATTTATATACTGTATTTAAAGTATACTACCGGTAAATGGTGTAATGTAAATTAATGTAAATTAAGAGCCAATTAATTAGTGTCTTATATAATTATTTCCGATTAAGATCGGTCTAGGAGTTCGTCGGTCCATTTTAATTTGAAGGGAATCTCATGAATAATAAATGATGTCTATATATTTTATGCTGGCGTAAATGCGTTTGTTTTGTGGATGGATAGCAATGGGCTGAGGTTTTGCGGCCAACGCTGAAGATGAGAAGGTTCGTATTTTCGTTGAATTTTGAATGAAATGAATTGATTTTGTGATGGTAGTTGTATTTGTTGCTAACTGCTATCTTGTTTGAGTAGGTTTTGTATGTATTTGGTACAGAAATCTGAGGATATTTTTCGAAGAAATCTTAATTATTATTTATTGTTTACCCATATTTTTGTACACTACTAAACATCAAAAAACGCTTTTTATGTCAATGAGATGTTATAAATTTATTTCAAACAATATTAATGTTTTTTCAGACTTGCAAATATTGTGATGTATAACATGTTTTATTTTAAAAAAGGAACGTTATCCCACTCTAAGGTTTATTCCTGTATCGTGAGTGGGCTTACAAACACACAAATTCACATACACAATCTATCCAGACTCGAAACAACAATTTGTGTATGACACAAAGTGCTGTTTCGTGCAGGAATCGAACCCGCAACACGTTGCACAGCAGCTAGAAGCCTAACCAATGTGTCAACCGTGCAGTCACACCATCTACATCATCTAAAGTATCACATAACATTTTAATAGAGACTTAAAATGTAAACCAAATTACAGTAGAAAATTGTTAAGCCAATTTATAATTATTACAGTATTATGTATTCCCGAACCCTAACTTACTATATCCTAATACAATACATTACAAAGATTACATAATAAAAAGTAGGATAAAAATCCTTAAACAGTAAATAAAACAAAACAATATAAAACAATACAATTCGCATTCATCATAAAAATCACAAACTATTTATCTAAGGAAATAAATATATCACTTTCACATTTTAAATTGCGTGCCAACCCTATATTTTATGAGAGTCATCAACCGGACAGGTAATTGCAAATAAAAAATGGTTCGGGTTATACCTTAGGGATGGCACAATCTGTTCTGTCTTATTATCGTAAAAACAGGCCGATCTGAAGGTCTTTAGTACCCCAGTGGCGCTATTGGGGAAAAAACGTTTGAGAATTCTTCTCATGATGATTGGCAAAAGGGAAATCATGTATGTTCAGTGTGTTAAGTTATTTGGCTGTATTTGAATGAATTTTGTCGGTTGAATTCTTAAGGAAATGTCTTTTGTCCCGTCTATTGAGACGGAAAACGGAATTTTTCATTTGTTTTCGCCATTTTATTAGTAAACTGCGCCTTTGGTTCGGCCATTGTGCGAGTTATTCAGTTGTGGAATGTTGTAATAGTACAGAGATTGATAATAATATTGTAGCCTCTTTTGTAAGTTGATAATAGTGGAGTGTTCACATGGAACATGTTTCCACACAAACATCGCCGAAACTACTGAACTGATTTTAATAAAAGTTGGTAGTTTGCATACGCAATATCTGTACTAATATTATAAAGAGGTAAAATTTGTAAGTTTGTATGTAGGGGGTAATCTTTGGAACCGCTGGTCGGATTGCCAAAATTCTCAGGTTTCACCAGCTGCTCGGCTCCATTTGATCGTAGCGTGATGTTTTATAGCCTATAGCACTTAGGAACATTGTAGCTATCTATCAGTGAAAGAATTTTGGAAATCCGACCAGCGGTTCCCAAGATTACGTACCTACATACAAACTTACAAATTTTACCTCTTTATAATATTAGTATAGATACACAAAGATAATATTTTTGTTCCCTGCGTAAAAGGCCATTAAATTTAATATCAAACTAAGATGTTCTAGCAGAATTTTACAATCTTAGTACATGTTAAAGACCTTGATAGCAGCTAAGAAACTCGTATAACTAGTAAGCAAGCTGTACCCTCATTAGGTACAGGCAACTTCCTACAATCAATTTCGCATTAAACGCTAGCAATATCCCATCAATACTTAAGTACCTATACCTATCTTCTTATCTTTATAAGCTCGTGTCGTGGTGGCCTGGGAGGTTAAGGAGCCCGCGTCTCATGCATGAGGGTGTGGGTTCGAAACCTGGCAAGTACCAATGTGACTTTTTCCGAGTTATATGTACTTTCTATGATTATTTAGCCACCACTGACATACGGTGAAGGAAAACATCGTGAGGAAACCTGGACTTATAATTTCTAATTATGAGTTTGAAATTGCCAACCCGCATTGGGCAAGCGTGGTGATTATTGCTCTAACCTTCTCCGTGTGAGAGGAGGCCTTTGCTCAGCAGTGGGATCTTATAGGCTGATGATGATGATGATGATGATGAAGCTCTTGTTTATTTTAAATCGCTCGTGTCTTTTTCATACGAATTTACGCTAGATTCTAACTAAAATGGCTCTTTGTTTTGAGGTGGTCAAATCATCCACGGTTATCTCCCGTCCTGGTTGGGACAAGAAAGAGTGTCAGACTCTTACTGACTGAAGTTTTTGACTTACTCTTACTGAAGTTTTTGTGATGAAGCCTATCTGTTCCTTATCCTTCTGAGAGAGGAGGTCGCGGTACCTCGTTAAGCTTGCCCCGCCAGCCTAGAGGGACATCGCAGAGATCGTTAAATGCGGTTCTTAGCATTCAAAATTGAGGGTTTAAGACAATGTACATCATCGTCACATCAACCGGAAATCGTTCAATGCTAGAGAAACCCAAATCTGTATCCTATGAAACCTGGAATTATGATTTCTATTTAAAAGTTTTAAATCGACTGCACGGTTGGCGCGGTGGCTGGGCAACTGGCTGCCGCGCAACGTGTCGCGGGTTCGATTCCCGCACGGAACAACTCTTTGTCTGATCCATAGAATGTTGTTCCGGGTCTGGGTGTGGTGTGCATGTTAGTATGTTTGTAAACGCACCCACGACACAGGAGAAAATCCTAGTGTGGAGCAACGTTTTTTTTTAAAACGAAAAGAAAGAAATGAAATTGCCAATCCCCTTTGAGCAAGCGTGGTGATTAGTGCTCAAACCTTTTCTGTGTGAAAAGAGGCCTTTGCTCAGCAGTGGGCACTTATAGGCTAATGATGATGATGATGATGGTGATAACGGTGTTCAGGATGTACAAAAAGTAGTTATGGCTTAGCGTGCTAAAACTTAGTGTGTATTTATAATACCTATAAATTAACGGCTAGTCTTTCTTTTAGGTTAGCAACACTTCACGAGCCAGTGGGCCGAGATAATCACTGCTTCCTAATGAACAGAAACTGTTTATTAAACCGAGCGTTTGGCCATTATGTAAGAGGAAACACAACGGACTTTTTTTTTGGTTTAATTTGAAAATTCATCATGAAGGTTTTTTGTTTTTCTGAAATTTTATTGTATATTGTTGGATGTCGTGGTGGCCCGGAGGTTAAGCAGCCCGCTTCTCATGCATGAGGGTGTGGGTTCGAAACCTGGCAAATACCAATGTGACTTTTTCGAGTTATATGTACTTTCTATGATTATTTATTTAGACACCACTGTCATACGGTGAAGGTAAACATCGTGAGGAAACCTGGATTTATAATTTGTAATTATAAGTTTGAAATCGCCAACCCGCATTGAGCAAGCGTGGTGATTAATGCTCTAACCTTCTCAGTATGAGAAGAGGCCTTTGTTCAGCAGTGGGCTCTCATGGGCTGATGATGATGATGATGATGATATTTTTGGCTGTAGGAATGATTTTGGTCATTTAATTAAAAAAAATATTAGGGAAATATACAGCAAAATTAAATGATCTTTATGAATCTTTCGAATTCTCGAATGATCTTTCGGTGGCGGTATATCCGAACAGAAACTGAAAGCTTACTCCTTCTTAAAAGACCGGCTCTTTTGGACTCGTGACTCTTCTGGTGTTACCGGTGTCTATGGGTATCTTATCACTTATCCACATTATTCCATACTATTCTATAAAAATTGAAAACTACGCAATTATACATCAATCCAATAAGTAGATTTTATATAAAAAAATAACATAAATCCATACTTATAAAACATTCACATCTATAATATTAGTAGGATTTAACGAAAAGTTTGTGTGTAGAGTGAATAATATTTTATTAAAATTAACTTTCTTACTCAATATTTACTTTATACATAACTTCCTTTAATGCTAAAGAAAAAAGAACGAAATACGATCCTACAAACGAATAATTTTTATATATTTTTTATAACCCTACCAAAAAATAATAATAAGCTTTTAGGAAAATACAATTTTCTTTTTTCAAATTGTTAGCGTATTCATTTTGGACCTTATTCAAAATTAATAGAGTACATTATCAAAACAATATCTTTAAAACATCGTTTTGCACCCGGAAGGCTCCATCGAGTTCAGTATCAAGCAATTTCCTTCAAGGAAGTGAGTGGAACATGCAACTTTAATGTATAACCTGTTCACCAAAATTGACAGTGTGACGTCACATCCGCTGCCAACCAAATTACTGTCACCGTTTGAACCCAAGTTTAACTTCGCCAGCCAGAAAATGAAACTACACCAAAATTTAACATTTCTTTATTGAATTTTCATCTTTAATGTATAAAGCTAAGGTTGAAAATCAAATGTTGAATGGTATAGCTTGATGTGCTTTACGTAAGTGCCACTGACAAGCGCGACTACTCGTTATTCTGATAGTATTAAAATGTTGGAATATTTCAATTCAAGTAGTTGTGTGTGTGTGTATGTGTGTGTGTGTGTTCGTGTGTGTAAATTGTTAGTTGTTTCGTACTTAAACACGTTTGTAGCTACTTGTGATTTTTGCTGTTAAAATTGATTTAAGTATATTTAATTTTACCTCTTCAATATATTTTCGACTAGCTTCCGCCAGCGACTTTGCCGGCCAATCCAGGGTATCACCTATCTACATTACTAGCGTTTTTGCGTGAAAGAATAACAAACAATCCAAACATTCTAAAAACTAACATTTATAATATTGTTGGAATTAATTTGGATCAGTTTAGTTTTCGCTTATTTGAATCTCTGATTACACTAGCACTTTTTAGCCACGAAGAGCCCTCTGCTGAACAAAGACCTCTTTTATCACGGAAAGGGTTTGATCATTAATCGCCACGCTTGCTCGTGTTCAGTTCTCCTCACGATGTTTTCCTTCAATGGGTCAGCTCGACCGGAGTGGTACCACAGCCTCACAGAAAACCGACGTGAAAGAACCACAGCGTTGTGTTTCGCCATGTGAGTGAGATTACTGGAGACTCAAAACTTCCCCTCTCCCCGTGCCTTTCTTAAATATCTGAAATCCTGGAGGTCCAATCCATTCCCCTGTCCCCATCCCTTACCAATCCGGAAATATCTGAAACCCTTATCCAAAAACGTCTGTAACGCATTCGCAACTCCTTTGGTGTTGCGGTCGCCTATGGCCTGCGCAGATTGCTTACCATCAGGTAATCCGTCTGCTCGTTTGTCGACCTATCCAATAGCATAAACCACAACACTATTATCGTTCAAACACACATTCACACAACGAAGAAACTGTCACAAGCAACGCCAATATCTAACGCTCATCGCACGCTTAAACGCCAACACCGTATGAACTCACCTTTATACAATTTGAAGAACGAGAAACAACGAAACGGCTCCGTATTAAATTTGAGCGAAGATTTAAGATTAGTGCAGCATTCTGTTGAATATATAGGTAGTAGTGTTCAGCCGGAATAGTGTTGTAACTTATATAGTTACTGAATATTGTAGAATTAATTGCTATTTATGTTTCCTTACTGACAAAATGGCGTACTAACGTTAGTTATGTGTGGGGTTAGTTGTAATTTTAACTGGCTTTACCTGTAGGAGGGAACTATTTAAAATATGGTTCAGTGATTTAAATAAGGAAGTTATGTTGATGTCTTCATTTGCCGCTAGAGGCGTTGGTGTAGAATTTAATCTGGTATCTTAAGATAATAGCTTGATATTGGGTTTTAGGAAATGCTGTGTGCAAAAAGATGTCTGGAATAGTTTTTGGATATAGCTGACGGAAGTTATATTAAAATTGGACCCTTTGGTTGTGGTTGGAAAATCACCCAAATATCTTCCGTAAACCTGGGCGGGGTTAGCAGAAGTGTTAGACTGACTGACTAAAACCTTCCTCCTTTCTTCTGCTTCGAATCAAAATATCACGATTTTCGGACGCGATTGTGAGACGAGACTACTGAGAGTAAGTAAGACGACACTTGTAACTCTTCTGGTGTGGTGGGTGTTGATGGGCAGCGCTCATTGCTTACCATCAGGTAATTTGTCTGCTCGTTTGCTGGACTATAACATAAAAAAGAAAAACTAAACGGCATACATTTTTTTTATGTATTTATAATGGTTTGAACAAAACACAGTTTCTATTTAAGAATAAATCGATACATTCACAGCGGAAGTAAAGACATCGAACCTATTTGAAGTTCAGTACACCTAAAAGTTTTTATTAAACCCCATTAGGTGTGGCTTAACTTAAACTTAAACACTAACTTCAAATTAATAGTTTGCCATACTATCGATATTTAAAGGTTAAATATAATTACGTGTCCTAACTACAAGATGTTAGGCGCCTTCCTAAACTAAGTTTAATCAGGGTTTACTTGTAACATGTAGGGTTAAACTTTACAACACACCCGAGATTAAGATGGACCTAAATATAATCTAGATAAATTTAGCCTATAGTTAGTCTGTGTAAGGAAATTTGAGGTTATTTAGATAGATCATTATCTTTTATGGCATAGCTTTATAAAACGTAGTGTTCTGTGGGTGCGTCAAGGAGCCTTTAGACCATCGAGCGCGAATCTTCCGGGCGGAAAAAAGGGATGGAGGTATAAAAGGTGTATAGCTCCATCCCTCTTTCTCGCCCGAAAAACTGACGCTTTAATACGTCATGGTAGGCCCTGTGATGGGGCCCAACAGGGCGATGTTCAGTTGGGGTTGCGAGGCAATAAGGAACTGCAGCCCAAGCCCGTAGGAGGAAAAGGAACGGGGTTTTTTAGTCAGTAATAGTCTGAAACTACCTCGCATTTCTGTAAGGGCAAGAGAGGACAATAAATGATTACACCACGTCAAAAAAAAAACACAGATCATAAATGAATACACCACGTCAAAAATAAAAACATTTTGACAGGCGAGGCCTTAAGCGCTAAGTCACTACGACGTTTTACTTTTTTTTTCTTAAATAACACTTCTATGAAAATACGTGTTCAGTCGACATTAATTTATCAAAACGTTTAGTTTCTTGATTTTATTATAATTTCATTCGTAGAACTTTTGAATTTTTATTAGGTTGTTGTTCTATTTACCTACTGGGGTTAATTAATTTAGTGGTGGGTACCTACCTGAATTAATTAATATTCAGTTTACTTGTTTTAAGGTACCAAGGGAATGGGTACGAGGCTCGTTCCATTTGGTTAAGTGACTTGTTCTAAGAGAGACGTTTTATGAAGTTATTTGTTATATTTTGTACTTGTAGTTAACAAACAATATAAAACGTCGTGTTGGCTTTGAGTTTAAGACTGCCCGCTTTTCGTGCACGAAGGTTCGAAATCTGACGAATACTAAAGTGATATATTTCGACTTATACATAATACTAGCTTATGGTTTAAAAACTATCCTATGTCTTTTCTAAAGTTCCAAACGATGCCAAACAAATAGGTTCAGTAGTTTAGGCATGAAGAAAAGACAGACAGACTGACAGAGTTACTTTCGCATTCATAATATAAGTTTGGATGTACGTTATAAGATTTTTTGTAGATCATTAATATACGGTGAAGGGAAATATCGAAGAATTCTTTTTAATGGTTTAAAAACAATCAAATGACTTGAATTACGGGTGGTGTTCAGACTCTTATTGACTAAAAATCATCCCGTTTCCGGTTCGTTTGACAATCACAATGTCGTCAATCTATCTAACAGGACGCCTGTTAGTGTCCATGCTCCGACAGACAGTATCTTTACTCAGTATATCATATTTCTAACAATTGTTTAGATATTTTATTTATTTATTTATTTAATAACATACAGCCATCATTATAGGTATTCAAACCCAATACATGCACATGCCAACAGCCAATATTTATAGAATACAATACCAATGAAATATATACTTAGATACATTTTTTTATGTAATAGGTCGGCAAACGAGCAGATGGATTACCTGATGGGAAGCAATCAGCGCCACCCATGGATACCCGCAACGGAGGAGTTACGAGTGCGTTGCCGACCTTTTAGTGATTAGGGTTTTGGAGATTTATGGATCGGGGGAGGGGAAGGATTGGGCCTCCTGTAACCTCACTCACACGGCGAAACACAATGCTGTGGTTGTTTGAGGCCGTGGTGTCACTCGAGCTGACCCATTCGTGCCGTAGCATGGCTCTCCCACACTTAGAATACATAATTATCATGGTATCGTAGTCATACATAATTATGGTAAAGTATGGCATATCTTCCCCATTAAAACAAGAAAAAACCTAGCATTTAACAGTCATATACCCGAACACAGAATCCAAACCAATAAAGCTACATAAAGAATACAATATATCAACATTTTTTCTTACAAAAGTGTCGTAGAAAATATAATTTATGGAGTTATCGTTAAGACAGTAAGGATCCGACGCGAGTATGTGGGCGGGGTCTGTTTGCCATGAGACATTGTAACTATATGCCCACTGGGGGATTCGTTAGCGAGCTTCTTTTCTTTATGGGGTCACTTAAATTATTAGCAGAAGAAAGTCGAGAATATTTTGAAGTGTTTTTGTTTTGTTTTAATAGTTTGTTTGTGTTATTTGAAAGATTTTGTCGGGGCGTGGGCATGGAGGTTAAAAATCTGTCAAGTACCAATGTGACTTTTTCTGAGTTGTAGTATGGAGTTTCTAAGTAAGATACCACTGACAAACGGTGAAGGCAAAGATCGTAAAGAAACCAGAACTTATAATTATGAAATCGCCAATGCGCCTTGAGCGCGTCAGAAGATAATGCTCAAATCTTTTTCTGCGAGAAGAGGCCTTTGCTCAGCAGTGGGCACTTGTAGGTTGTTAATGATGATGTTAATTTTGGGGCTCACGTTGTGCCAAATCGTTATATGGCTTTTTCCACTCTTCGTGAGGCTAGAGGGAGTGTCAGGTTCTTATTGACCAACTAAAAACTAACCCTTGGACTAAGACAGCGACATCGGGGTGAGACAAGGGTCTTGTAAATTTTTCTATTGACCGTGTATTTCCTGATGATGAATATTTGTGTCACTAACTATGTGAATAATTGGTTTCGTACTGTAGTTTCTGTTTAGGTATACTTGGAAATTCTTCAAAGTATTTAAATATTCGTTTGTTTTAGTGCAAATCTATGTGCCTATTATATACTCCGTGCGTCGGGGACCAGAACCAGGCCCGATTGATTGGCGGGCAGCGTTCCACATGCGCCTCAAAGAACCATTTACCATTTAGCAGAGCCATGGCGCCCTACAGTGTCAATGTTCTGCTGGGGTTATGGGGCCAGCACCACAAGGTACCATGACTTCAATATGGAGCAGAAGAAGAACAGGGTTTTTAGTCAGCAATAGTCTGATACTCCATAATGGCGCGAGAAGACACTTGACGACATTCTTCTTCAAAAAAAAAAAAAAAAAGAAAATGATAGAAATACTACGATTACAAAGTATTTCTCCGGGAGATTCAGAAGGTTATTGACCCCGAGCCAACGTTTTGATTTAGTACATTTCGATAACGAAGGAAATCGAATAAAATGTGATTCTAAAATATTGTAGCTTGGTACGTAGGTAACAAATTTATAAAGCCTTGCGTTGGTTTGTATATAAAAGAAAAAACCTTTCCGCGTTTTATTTTAATAGACTTTTTCATATATTTTGAAGGTTTTGAAGGTCCCGAGTTTTTAATTCTATTTCTGTAACCTTTTTGTATGGATAAAGTGGCAATGATGGTAAGCTAACGGCTTTATGGACACTCGCAATACTATCCAGAGGTATAAGAGTATTGAGAAGAGGGGAGGGAAGAAGGGGTCCAGTAGCTTCAGAAACACAAGACAAGCGTTACTCCACGACAGTTTTCTGTGAAAACGTGATATCACTCCGGCCTATTCGTGTACTTACAGTATAGATGCGTACTAAATTTATGATACTTATGATTTATGAAGTGTGGGAGAGCCATGCTTCGGCACGAATGGTTCGGCTCGACCGGAGTGATACCAAGGCCTCACAGAAAACCGACGTGAAACAACCACAGCGTTGTGTTTCGCCGTGTGAGTGAGGTTACCGGAGGCCCAATCCTTCCCCTCCCCCAATTCCTCCTTAATCCCTAAATCTCCAAATCCCTAATCCCTAAAAGGTCGGCAACGCACTCGTAACTCCTCCGTTGCGGAGGTCCATGGGCGGCGCTAATTGCTTACCATCAGGTAATCCGTCTGCTCGTTTGCCGACCTATTACATAAAAAAAAACTTGCGCGTGATTTTATACCCGGATACTACCCTCATAAAAACAACTAAAATTTTAATCTAGACTCAACAGATCATACAGGTCTAGCTAGATTAAAACACACGTAACAAAAAGTAATCTCCAAAAATATTCAAACGAACGAACGGGTTCACAGTATATTACGCGTTCGTATATCTTTTTCCTTCCTCGTTGGCAAACCTCCAACACCAAGTAGGTTGGCATCAGTAGGCTATATTTACCTATATAGCTTCTGTGATTATTTCAAAGTCATTTTTTATCTGTGCTAAATCGAAAAGAACGCTTATAAAAGTCACAAAGGTCTGTATATAATTAGTGAATAACATATCTTATGACTGTTGGTATTAACGCCAAAATCGTGTGTCGGTTTATGATGTAACATGCACATATAAAATTGGTTGACATCACTGGTTAGGTCAATGTTTTGAGTTCTTGTAATAAACAGATTTTGAACTTTATTTTTTATATTAAATAAAGTCGAAAGCCATACAGGAGATGGGTAGAAATTACACATTTCTTTAGTTTTTTTAAAGATGGAAAATCATTTAATTACTTTTCCCACTCGCTCCAGATGGAGCAAGAGAGAGTGTCAGACTTAGACGGACTAAAACTGTTTTGTTATGCTTCGAACCAATCTCATTGTATTTCCACCATAATACGGTAGTTTCCAACTAGTCAAATTCAATACTTTTATCCAAACGTCAAAAACGATAATTTTCTATGAAATTTGTATGAAAAACTGAGCTATGACGTCATAACTTTTTTGCGTCAAATAGCTTACTTATTTCTTAATAATTAGCTAAAAAAAAATCTCAATATTTTATTGTATTGAAAAGTCGATATAATTTATTTTGGACCTAGGAAACTACCCAATTATGCCATATATCATAACATCCATACATCCATACATCTATCTATTTCTTCAGGAAAAACAATAATGTTCCTAACTTCAATCTTTCGCTACAAACAAGGTACTAGTTAAACGCTAGAAGCCGAATAACCAAAAGATTTTGCCCAACACGGGCAAAGCGGTATAATCTCGTTAGTTCAATAAAAGCTTCCAAGCCGTTTACGGAATTCACGACATAACCTAGATTATTATAAGGTTCCTTTTCCTGGGTCAACGACCGTTGGAAGAGAAGGTATAGTGTTTTCTTGGAAATTTTGTAATATTTTGCTAAGGAAAATGCGATGAAGGAATAGATTGTAGTAGGAAAGAGGAGGTATTGTAGTTTTGAAATAAACTCAAATATACGTCAGTTACAACACCACCAAAGATTACCCCCTACATTACAAACTTACAAATTTTACCTCTTCATAATGTTAGTATAGATGAAAACAATAAGTTTTTATGCGATAAAATCCATCATCATTATCGGCCTATAAGTGCCCACTGCTGAGCAAAGACCTCTTCTCACACGGAGAAGGTTTGAGCATTAATCATCAGGCTTGCTCAAAGCGGATTGGCGATTACAAACTTATAATTTGAAATTTTAAGTCCAGGTTTCCTCACGATGCTTTTCTTTGCCAAATGTTAATGGTTTCTAAATAATCACAGAAATTAGATAAATATTTTTTTTTATCAAGAGAAAATCGTCAAATGGCTTCTCCTGCCTATGGTAAGGCGTAAGGTGAGAGAGAGTGTCAGACTCTTACTGACTAAAAACCCCCAGTTCCTTTTAATGTTTAAGGTACATGCATGAGAAGTGACGCACATGTCGTCACGCAAATGCCAGTCAATTAAGTTGTTTATACCAATTTCTGCCTAACGTAGCCATAGGCTATAGATTAAAAGTAGCCTTTATATTATACCAGACATATAAAACATCACTATGCTGTTATACTATAAAATTTGTTTATTCAGATCCGGTATGTCATCATTTAAGTGTGGGAGAGCCATGCTTCGGCACGAATGGGTCGGCTTGACCGGAGTGATACCACGGCCTCACAGAAGACCGACGTGAAACAACCACAGCGTTGTGTTTCACCGTGTAAGTGAGGTTTCCGGAGGCCCAATCCTTCCCCGCCCCCAATCCCTCCTCAATCCCTAAATCTCCAAATCCCTAATCCCTAAAAGGTCGGCAACGCACTCGTAACTCCTCCGTTGCGGGTGTCCATGGGCGGCGCTGATTGATTACCATCAGGTAATCCGTCTGCTCGTTTGCCGACCAATAACATAAGAAAGTCATTTTTACGTGAAAGACTAACATACCATACTTTCGTCCAAAATTTCATTAGTAAGTATTACAATAACAGTGGGATTAGTAGAAGTGTTTTTATAGCTAAGACCTACTTTTTCGACCTTTTTTGTTCTCACACACATACATCAAAATTTAACTTAAGCTTTCGTGAATTTAATATCATGTACTGCGCTACGATTTCGGAAGGAAGCCATGATAGCATTTAAATTCTCGTAGATATTATAAATACTTCTTGGAACATCGAAGAGAGAATGAATAAAAAAGGAGGTCGAATGCCCGTAAATATTTCATCAAACCACCATCAAGCATATTTCCGAAAAAACAAACAAAACGATTTCCTTCGTATCGTTATTAAAAACACCATTATAAAACGATACGATCAAATTAGACACATAAACCCAAGCACATAAGGTCTATATTATAATTTTCCAGTCGACTTGCTTCACCCGGATAATTTACTAGTCAAATAGGCTTATTTGTCGGATCAATGCACTCACAGCGATAGCATCGCTCGCGGAACAATTTTATAGGATACCGTATTAATTAAGTGCTCATTTTGTGGAAAATCTTCATTAAAAACAGCTACGAAAGAGCTCATTTTATTTTAGTACTTTAGTAGTAAGATAGGTAGGGTATTGATATGACCATGGAGGTTTTAATTGTAGAATTGAGACGCTTTTTAAGTGTATTTAAAGACACAGTAATTTGGTTGTGTAACAAACAATTTTTTTTTTATTTGAGCGGAGTGAAATCTTTATGTGACTTCTCTCGACTTGGGTGCGGCGCTACTGTAGTAATGCAATGGCCTCACAGAAAATCGGCCTGAAACAACCACTGTGTTAAGTTTTGCCGTGGGATTGACGCGGAGGCCCAATCCTTCTTCTCGTTCCCCGATCCCTACATCTCCGAAACAATAGTCCCCAAAAGGTTTCTTAACTCTTTTAATGGTGTCGATGGGCGGAGTTGATTGTTATCTATATATATTGGTAATCTGTCTAATAAAAAAAAAACATTTTTATTTCTATCACACAAAACTATTCGAACAAAACTCTATACACACTTTACGAATTCACTTCAAAAACCATAAAACAATAATGTAAACGTCAAAACAACCGTTGTCAATCCATATGACGTCACAACACCACGTCAACAAACATAATGCAGTGGACTGGCGAAAAAATTGTACCCCAAACTATATTTTACACTTTTCGGAAACCGTCAAGTCATAATATTTACTTTGTATAACCCGAAAAACTACTCTTTTGTGTGTTCATAATACAGAAAGTGACGGTAACACAATAAAATTGACGTGGGTATGAAAAAAAAAGTGTAGTTGTCAACTGTCAACACTATGACGTGAAGTCACGACATCTATTGTGATTTGACGTAAATAAGTTGATGTAGAGTGACCAAGCTGCATTGTTGCGGTCGTCGGGACAGTTTTGATTCGAGATGGTTTTGGTTCGTTGATCAACTACTAGTTTAAAGCTACGATTCTCTAACGAGCCAGGAACACTACTTATATTCAGGTTTTTCAGTAAAAAAAAAATCATTACTATCTTAAAATAATTTTATAAAGTATATAAATGAGCCGTGTAAGTAACACTATTAATAACTCAAAAACGGCTGAACGGATTTGGCTGAAAATTAGTAGAGAGGTAGATATAAGAACTTGGATGAGGACATTGGTAGGGTAGAGTAGGTAG
Organism: Spodoptera exigua; assembly: GCA_902829305.4. NCBI lineage: Eukaryota > Metazoa > Arthropoda > Insecta > Lepidoptera > Noctuidae > Spodoptera > Spodoptera exigua. The sequence continues at coordinate 1,894,870 of LR824623.2, forward strand.
GGTAGGGTAGATAGGGTAGGTGGAGTAGGTAGGGTAGGTAGAGTTCGTAGGGTAGCTAACATAGGGTATTTACTGTAAAGTCGGGTAGTTGAGATGAGATTAGGTTAGGTTAAGTTGTGTGTATCTTCAAATGAAAACGGGAGAGAAACGCGGGTAAAAGATGGTAAATTAAAAAAATTAAAAACAAGTTTTTGGTTTTACTTTAAGTCCCGGGATACACTTATGATACAGTTCTATGGATTTAGATTAAAGTCATACATACAGCTACGCGTGTATCGCTAATCTAAAAAGTAAATCAAACAAAAAAATATTCTCTTCTTGTGGGGTGACAATTTAGTGTTATATTCTTTGTTTATTAACATTTGTATGTGTTTGCTCGTTGCTGTTTCAGATTCAATTTCACAAACTCAAACACACACACATTTACATGACTGTAATAAACTAATAACATAAATGTCAACATGACATTAGGTGTTATCATGTTACACAGCCGAGGTATGTTGACATTTACCTAAAGGCACGATGTTATGTATACTATTACCCAAATTACAAAGCGCCACCTGTTTTCAATTACAAATTGTTAATACCCATCTAAATTACAGCTAGCAACGGAAAATCTGTTTTTATTTTCCTCTCCCGTTTCACTGGCAGTTATAAGTCGAACTTCGTCCAGCCCGATAAAGCCATTAAGTGCCAAAACAAAACAATATTATTTATGATAATATTTACGACAGAGTCATAAAGAAAATATATTATATTATATCGTAATTGTTTTATTATATTAATACTTTTTGCTTCGACCTCGGACAGTAGATTTAAAATGGCGTTCTATAATAATATATACTCGTAATTCAATTTATTGGAAGCTGCTTGCGTGGGTTCGAATATTGGTATGAAGAAATATTAGGTTTTTAGATTTATGAAAAATTTTGTGTTTCTATTGTTATTAATAATAAAATGTGGTTTAGAAAAAAAGAGCTTTCATTTTACATTAACATATGCTAATACTAGCTTGTGACCGCGACTTTGTTTGCATGAAAAAGTGACTTCCTGAAGTTGCGTGTTTTAAAAAACTATCCTATTACCTTTCTCGAGTTCCAAACTATATCTGTACCAAATTTCACACAAATAGGTTCAGTAGTTTAGGCGTGAATAAGAAAAGACAGAGAGACAGACAGATGGACAGACAGAGAGAGTTACTTTCGCATTTAAAATAAATATACGTTTGGATTATGAAGACATAAAATTTGAAATTTATTAGTACGCAGGGAGTAATCTTTGGAACCGCTGGTCAGATGTCCAAAATTCTTTCACTGATAGATAGCTACAAAGTTCTTGAGTGCTATAGGCTAGAAAACATCACGCTACTATCAAAAGTGTTTTATAGTTTAGTATGTTCAACATATCTCCCTACGTGTCATCAATAAACTTAATTTGGCTGCTATGTTGGAGTATTGATCCCAATTTTCTTTTGTTTCGAGAACGAATAGACCGTCAATTATGTCGTCCTAACACAATGGGCACGGGATTTGATTTTGCAATACAAAGGACAGACAGAAACAAGCAAATATATAAACTACGCCTTCGGCATAAAATCGTAATTCCATCGATTCTTGAGCATCGTATAGAGGTCAATAAATATTGTATTTATTGATATTGTTAGTAAAGAATGTTGACAAAACGTTAAATTAGGAGCTTAGTGGAGCGATGGACTAAGTAACGATGGTAGAAAAAGCGGACAATACAAGAAGAAAATGTACAAGTGTCGTTGGCAGCTTATTATGAATATTGTTATGGAAAATTATTGTATGAAAAGATTTTATTTATGATTTAATGTAAATAAAGATATTTAATTTAAATATTATGTAATTTTTGAGGTTTGCTGTAACTACTTTTTGATTCTGGCTTTTGCCCGCGACTCCGTTCGCGTGGAATAGTGAGTTTCTGAAGATTTTTGGTATAGAAACTATCTTATGCCCTTTCTTGAGTTCCAAACTATGGTCTGTACCAAATTTCACAGAAATCGTTCAGTAGTTTAGGCGTGGAGAAAAGTCAGACAGACAGACAGAGTAACTTTTGCATTTATAATATTAGTTTGGATTTGGATTATAACAATAATTATGTTTAACAATCAACGATGAACTGATCGATGCCTCCGGCTTTGAGTCCGCCTATGAGCTCGACCGTATTAATAACCAAAGGAGTTACAAGAGCGATGCCGGCTTTTTGTGGCTTGTTAGAGATTTAAAGATAGGAGATTTGTATATTGACAATAGTGGGGGGCAGCGGAGTATGAGGCTACCCTTAGAACTACTGTAATACATAACGTAGGTAACATAGGAGGAGTTACGAATGCTTTTTCGGCTTTTTGGGATTAGGATTCCGGAGATTTTGGGATTAGGTCCCCCCTGCATCCCAAAATCTACTTATGGAGGGAAGGAAGAAAGTAGTCCTTTCCTTCCTCTATCCCTAAGGTAGCCTCGGGTAACCTAACTCATACGGCGAAACACAACGCTGTGGTTGTTTCACGCCTTTGTTCTCTGATGCCGTGGTATCACTCCGTTCGAAAACATAAATATTAAATGTCTCAATACGCCAGCTTAATACATACACACCCTACTTCTTATCTTCAATTTGTATAAAACATGGGTCAAGGCATTCAATGTTCCCGGTGGAGACATGTCCCGGTTTTTTGTTGTCGCCCTAATGTCCCTCAAACAAATCGCTTGGTTTTTTGCAAAATATTCGATAATGAAAGACGGTACCCACGTTCGATTATATGAAACCGAAGCCTCCTTATATAATAGCTGTGATTTAAAAGACTGATTTTTATATGAATATTATTCCGATAAATATAATTATGTTTTTGACTTTTATTATTCAGTACCTTTTTTTATTCATTTAATTAATTTACAGTCCTTTGAATGGATGAATAGGTTTTTTAATATTTTTTTCTTAGTTTGTGTGAAAGACATTTTACTTAGTTCTTTACAGAATTGGTTGTAATTTTGAACGTAATTGACTTAAAACGTAGATATTATTCTTTAACGTTTTTTTTTATTTTTTTTAATGCTATAGGTCGGCAAACGAGCTGACGGATTACCTGATGGTAAGCAATCGCACTTAGACATCCGTAAGATAAGAAGAGTTACAAATTGCCGGCTCTTTGAGATTAGGATTCCGGTGATTTAGGGATTAAGAAGGGAATTTTTTTCTTAAAAAAAAATTGCCCCACATTAGGATTTTCTCTTGTGTTGTGGGGGCGGTTACAAACATACAATTTCACATACACATCACACCCAGACCCGGAACAACAATTTGTAGAGCACACAAAGAGTTGTTCCGTGCAGGAATCAAACTCGCGACACGTTGCATGGGAGCCAGTTGCTCAGCCACCGCGCCAAGCGTGCAGTGCAGGGATGGAGGGAAGGTGTCATTTCCTTCCTCTATACCTCCGGTAACCTCAATCACAGGGAAACACAACGCTGTGGTTGTTATATGCCGGGTTTCCGTGAGGCTGTGGTATCACTCCAGTCGACCCAAACCATTCGCACATTCGCATACAAGACATGTATTCATCCTCTTTCTATACAAAACCTAAATGTCAGACGGATCGCAATTAATATCGTGTTTTCCGGAGTCATGAACATTCTAATACAATTATACAAATAAATATCAATGTATAGATACGTAATTATGTAATATATATATATATATTGGAGATTCAGTCTTGTGTTAAGTATTTTTGTGTACAGCCAAATTCATTTATTGTATATCAATTAATGTATCTTAATTATTGTATTTTCTTTGCCTAGGTCAAAAAAAGTTAGGTCTCCTGGTGTTTGAGGATAACCTGACGGCAAGCATAAGGCGTTGTTTATGAATATATACACTATGGTTACAAGCGCGTTGAGGCGATTTGGCTAAATTGAGAATTTGAAATTTGGGATCTGGGATTAGGGATTTGAGATTGGAGGTTTGGGGATTTGTGGTTTGTAAGTTGGGATCTAAATTAAGGAATTTGTGATTTGAGATTTGGGATTTGGGGATTTGGGATTTGTGATTGGGGATTTAAGTTTAGGATTTAGGATTTGAAATGGAACATAGGGGATTAGGGTATATTTAATGAGGATTGGGGTGACGGAACCTCCGATAGCCTCAATCATGCCACCACAACGCAATTGTTTTACTTCGGTTTCCTGTGAGGCCGTATATGTATAATATTATAAGAAACTATATCAATATACAAGTATAATATACAGAACCTTTTTTATGTAATGGTTCAGCAAACGAGCAGACGGTTTACCTGATGGTAAGCGATCAGCGCCGCCCATGGACATCCGCACCCGCACCCGCAACAACATAGGAGTTACGAGTGCGTTGCCGACCTTTTGGGGATTACTGATTTGAGAGATCTAGGGATTTGGGGAGGGGAAGGATTGGGCCTCCGGTAACCCCACTCGCACGGCGAAACACAACGCTGTGGTTGTTTCACGCAGGTTTTCTGTGAGGCCGTGGTATCACTCCGGTCAAGCCGACCCATTCGTGCCGAAGCATGGCTCTCCCACACTTAAACTTCTTTCGTTGCTCCGGTATGCAGCCGATATACAATCGATGCTTGGTTGTAATTTTATATTACAGTTTTATAGAAAACTAAATAATGAGGACATTGCAGTAATTAACTATATTTCTTTGTTCACAGGTTTCAACACAGCTCGAGAAAAGAGAATCTAATTAAAACTGGATAAAGGTAAACTCATAAATATATTATTATATTTTTGCATCGTATATTGTCTACAGACATCGAAGATATTACAGAATTTTGTTGAAGAATTGTAATGTTGAGTGCACATTACAATTCTTCAACAAAAAACTTAAAGATTTAATATTTATTCGGAATGGATTAGGTATTAAGCACTGATATCGGCTCGCAGCGAGCGTCCACGTCTTCTCTCCACAGCGGCACTACCCCATAACATTCCCCCCCGCATCGTGACTACGCGTGTGCGCTGCTCGAGACGACAGAGTTAACTATTACTAAAAATGTCTATGTATATCAGCCTGTTGTCGTCCACTGCTGGACATAGGCCTCCCCAATTACACGCCACTGAGCTCGATGTTCAGCTAAAAATGTCTATACACTACAGTAATAACATTTTAAATTACAAAATTCTCATTCATTCTGTTATGAATTAATATAAGTCCCAGTGTTAGTAAAATTAGTTAGAGTGCCGGAGTCGGTGTTTCCTGATAGTTACAATCCGGGCATCTTTAAGTCAAGAGTGAATAGGTTACTTCTAGGTAAGCGCGCTCCATCGTCGACCGCATCGTCGCTTTCCATCAAGTGAGATAGCGGTCAAGCGCGAACCTATAATCAATAAAAAAACTTATAGAGCTTTAACTTCTCGTGTGGTTGGTTTTATAGTAATAATATATATATTTTTACTGCCATTTTACGTAAATAGAAGATAAGACTTAAAACGCAAGTGTTCTCGTTGTATCACGCCAGTTTTCGGTGACGCGGTGATATCACTTCAGTGCAGCCCATTCCTGTTGAAACATTTATTATTAATAATAACAGTTCAATACAATATTTTTAAATATAAATTCCTTTAAAAAAAGAAAATTGAAATTGGAATACAAACCTTTCAAAATTAAATAACTGGCCGCATTTTTTGACAACCGTCAGCTCAGCTCGCACAGATAATAAATGTCAATTTATTACATCATGATTTCAATCGAAATGTCAGAATGGAAATCTAGATTTTACGCAGATGAGAACCAAATCAAACGTCACTTTATAGTTATCTCAAAAGTTTCTATGAATAAAATAGAGTTAAAAAAGGTCATTTGAGTAAGACAAATGACATTTGTAGTTTAAATCCAAACTAATATTATTAATTCGAAAGTAACTCTGTCTGTCTGTTTATCTGTCTTTTGTTCACGCTTAAACTATCAATCTGATTTCTGTTAAATTTGGTACACACATAGTTTGGAACTCGAGAAAGGAAAGGACATAGGATAGTTTTTATACCCAAAATCTCTATTCAACGTGAACGAACCAAACGCAAGCATAAACTAGTTAAGTAATACAATCAAAGTATTTGGATTACACACATTTGTAATTGTTGTATCATCATAAATCTTGCGAGTTCCGCACCAAGTGTGGGAGAGCCAAGCTTCGGCAAGAATGGGTCGACTCAATTGGAATTGGAATGGTCTGCCTCCCAGAAAACCGGCGTGAAACAACCACAGCGTTGTATTTCGATGTACGAGTGAAGTTACCGAAGACCTGATCTTTCCCTACCCCATTCCTTACAATTCCTCAATATCACACATTGTATTCTGCCGACACTATAAATATACTTAATAAGACGAGTAAGAAAAGGCTATGATACCGGGATTTCGGATTTAAAAGTAATAATGTACCGTGGCCTGGTGTACCCTGGCCTTAGTAGGAGAAAGAATGGAGTCGTTTTTAGTCAATAACAGTCTGACACTCTCTCTCGGCCTACCAAGAGCGAGAGATGACACAAGTACTATGATTTTATTCCCTTAAAAAAAGCCACGGTATAAAGGTCATTATATTACGAAAAAAATATTCCTTACATCATATCATTATTGTATATTTGGAGAACCATTTGTACATATTCATTTCACATTACGAGTTCAGATAGCCAGTAATGTTGTCATCAAATTCAAATACCTACATACATATTATGTATATGCTTTTTACGTATATGGTTTGAAACACGAGTATGTTACCTGTATTAATGAGTTTTTATTTGCAATTCTTTTTGTATAACTAAACGTATGGCGTGTCTTGTTCCATACGTGCCTTAAAGAGCCATCAGACCACCACAATTGAGCTCTACTGAAACAATGAAACAATGAATTTATTTTTGCAAATAGGCCATAAAACGGCACTTCTACACGTCGATTTATATGTGAAAAACTAGATGAAGTCGGCATTTGCTATCTGACTACTCTGAGAAGAAATGTCGAGACAAACTCAGAGGTCAGTCTCTTTTCAAGTCCAGACAATGTAAAAATAACATGATATGAGAAAACCGTGCACGTTCATTCTGTAGTGGTCTTTTGAGGAAAGAACCACACCAGTTTAAGTGGACCCGTTCTGAAGACAGGCACGCAAGTGTCAGTTTGCAACCAGTATAGCTGCACTAGCTACTGCTGTCCACTCAAGTTTGGGAGTGCAAGCAAAAATGTATAGCGGCTTTAGCCCGGAGTAGGATGAGGAACGAGGTGTTTTTTTGTCAGTAAGAGTCTGATACTCTACTTAAAGAAAAAGGCCTTGGGGTATCAGTCATGGCAGAAATGAGGTTCACTTTTATAGTTGTATCAAGTTCTAGTGTTATTTTCATCCAGAGTGGTCAAACATATTTTTGAATTGGGACTGCGGCTGGTAATTGGACTTGCCTACTTAGGTGTACAATCAGTTCTAATCAGACATAATTTAGTAAAAGTTCCTTTTTTGTCACAAATCTAAAACCGAGATTATCAAAATAGAACAATTAATTGTCTGATTCGAAATTCGATTTTACCTCTACGGACTAAAATTTGAATTTAAAAAACAGAATGATAAAGTCGCCGTTTTATTAGAAGTAAGCGCTTACAACTCCGATTTGGATACGCGACGTCATCGCGAGGCGCACGCTACTCATGAATAAGAGTCCCGTTGTGACTTGAAACTAGTCGAGCATTTCTCAATAAAATTATTTCACGTGTTTGAACAAACCTTGTATGTCTCACTACAGTTACAATTCAAAGTCGCCATAACACAACAAAAACATTCATCCAATAATTGTTTCATCTGGTATCAATCGACTATCCCCAAAATGAATATCATTAATAGAATTAACAGAATTAGCTTCTATCTTGATTAAATGTTTAATTACATAGAGTATAATTAAATTAATTTAATTAGGTGTTCTCAATGATTGCAAGGACGACACGTATTTAGTTTTGCCTGTTTGTTGATTATTGTTTAGCTTGTGTATTTATGTATAAGTTTGTAGGTATTATTACTACATAGTTTAAGACAAAGTAGCTTCCTCTGTCCCTATGTAGGTATGCTTCAATCTTCAAAACTACGCTACGGATTTTTATGCAGTTTTTTAAGTGAACAAGGCTGTCTCTGATTCAATACTGACAGTAGTTTAAAACTTCTCATATTTATATAGTTTTCAATTTAAAGCAACACTTACGTCGTGATCTGCTGTGTGAGTGAGGTTACCGGAGGCCCAATCCTTCCCCCCATCTTCAAATCTCTAATAACCCACAAGAGGCTGGCAACGCACTTGTACTAACTTCCTTAGTATTACGAGGTAACCCGTATGCTCGTTCGCCGAACTATGTTATAAAACAAAGCAACACCCGCGAGAAGAGTAGAAGTGGTCTTAAACGTATTTTATGTAATAGTTCGGCAAGCGAGCATATCTGATGCAATAGAGGAGTTACGAGTGCGTTGCCGACCTTTTGGGGATTAGGGGTTTGGAGATTAAGGGATTGGAGAAGGGGAAGGACTGGGCCTCCGGTATTGTTGTCCGGTAACCTCACTCACACAGCGAAACACAACGCTGTGGTTATTTCACGCCAGTGTCCTGTGAGGCCGTGGTATCACCAGGGTCGAGCCGACCCATTCGTGTCGAAGGCTCTCCCATACCTAAACGTATTCCACCTGACTCCTTTATCATGATACAGTGTTCTGGTATACTAGTACCTATACTTGTGTTCTTGTGCGGCATTAAGGTACATAATTAGGGCACCATGCACTTTAAACTTGTTCCACTAGCAGTTGGAATGTGCTTATGTTTCTACTTTCGAGGAAGCGTAGGTATGGAGGGCGAGTTTTTGCTTTGCAATTGTTCTGGTTATTCGTAAGCAGTGCAACTGAGTATTCGGTATTTCAGAGGTTGAACCAAATAAAAACTAATATTAACTAACTCTGTCTGTCTGTCTGTTTGTCTTTTGTTCACGCCTAAATTACTGAACTGATTTCTGTGAAATTTTGTAAAGACATAATTTGGAACACGAGAAAGGACATAGGATAGATTCTACGCGATGGAGTCGCGGGCAAAAGCTTGTGTATAATATATTTCAATAGAATTTAAATTATAATAATTTATTTATATGTAAATTTTCCGCTTAAACTCGGGAACTACTGGACTGACTTTCACACATTTTCGTGTCGAGATATTCGTAGGTCTAAGTCCAGGATAAGCCTTAAAGGTCAGAACACATTAGTTTATTGTGAGACGATACGGAGTCAGCTAGCAAGAAACGTTACATGTATTTGCCGAATCAGCTAGGAAGACAAATATACATAAATCATCCCCTAAAATCAGCGAAACATTTCGATCCAAATACCTTATGATATTCCCAAGCAACACTACGCACACTTATTAAGTTACGGACGCCCCTATCTCCGGTCCACCAGTAATATCATCAATGACGACTTTTATTTATATCTATTACGTGTACCTTCACAGTGATGACTAATAAATACGACGTTGAGAGCTCAATGTCCCGAACAATTTGTTCCCAGAATCGATACTATTGGCCGAACTTAGGTACAAACGTCACATGTACAGTTTTTCCTGATTTTCTTTACTGTTAGTGGTTTTTTGTGTAAGTAAAATTGTAGATACGATGTTCACGATATTGGTTTAAGTGTAGATAGTGTAGATGGAAATGGTGTCATGTTTAGTTTTGTTTGTGGGAAAGCCATCATGCTTCGGTGTCGAATGGGTCGGCTCGACCGGAGTAATACCATGTCACAAAAAAACCGATGTGAAACAATCATGTTGTGTTTCGCCTTGTGGATGAGGTTGGACGCTCTCACCTCGCCCCATCGCTTCCCAATCCCCAAATCTCCAGTGTCCTGATCACCAAAAGGTTGGCAATGCACTTGTAACTCGACGCTGATAGCTTACCATCAGATAATCCATCTGCTCATTTGGCACCCTATACAATAAAAAAAGTTGTATTCTCAGTTAATTTACAAAAGAATTCAAAAAAAACCAAAATATGTTTTATTTTCAGTTAGGTATAGCGTTGAAATTACTGATTAATTAAATCTAAGAATAACTTTTCTAATAAATTCCTATCCTTCTATTTAAATCCTTGAGATTTAAAAAACATTTTCACCTTTTACTCATCCGTGCCAATTAAAACTCGAACAGAAAATATGAAAACCTCAAAAGTATCACCCGGTATTACCTCTGACGATTCAGAAATATTGCTATGCATTTAAACAGACTAGGCAAGCTCAATATAAAAGTGAAAATACTCAAGCATTGCTTCTCAGCTCATTTCAATTTGCAATGTTCCTCTAGTAATTTGAGCGGCATACTTGCCTCGATAAAATTATGCAGAGTTGTGTGACTGGATGTGGCTTGAGCGTAGTCTGTGGTGGGGTGAACGTAGTTGGATCTAAATGGGGTATTTTTTTAATAAACCGTTCGTTACTTTTATTTATTTGCATATATGTATATCTATATGTCTATCTGTTTATGATAAACTCAAAAATAAATCATCATCATCATCATCAGCCCATAAGTGCGCACTGCTGAGCAAAGGCCTCTTCTCATACAGAGGTTTGAGCATTAATCGCCACGCTTGCTCAATGCGGGTTGGTGATTTCAAACTTATAATTAGAAATTATAAGTCCAGATTTCCTCACGATGTTTACCTTCACCGTATGTCAGTGGTGTCTAAATAATCATAGAAAGTACATACAACTCGGAAAAAGTCACATTGGTACTTGCCAGGTTTCGAACCCTCACCCGCATGCACGAGAAGCGGGCTCCTTAACCTCCGGGCCACCACGACACTTCATGAAAAATAAATAGGTAACTTTAAAAATTAACTGTCTTATTTAGTCAAGTCAAGTCTAAAGCCCACTATACTATAAACATGTACTTTTGAAACGCCAGTACAGATTAATAGTCTATCAGTCTGTTCGTCAGCTAGGTGCTATACTAACTTTTAAACTTTCCCGTTTGATGTTAACAACATATTATTAAGCGGATATTAACGCGAAAAGTAATTATTTAAATACCTTGGAAGGCTTGACGTTTCGAACTGGTTGCATAGGTCGTGGTCGCAAGCAGACTGATATTTGTGTTAATATCCGTTTAATAATATGTAGTTAAGCTAACTTCTTGAAAAAGTTATTTAAAATTCAAAAGCGTGCTTAAAATTGTAACTTTATGTCCCTGACATTACACGTAAATTTCTGCGACACAAACAATGAGACAGGAACCATGATGGCAAAAAATGAACTAATTAACGATAGCCAATGACTAAAAAACACATTTCAAACCACTCAAATTCCTTAATGTATCACAGCAAAACTTTGGAATGATCTTCCGGCGGCGGTATTCCCGAACCGATACGACCTTCAAACCTTCAAGAGACGAGCATATTCCTTCTTAAAAGGCCGGCAACGCACCTGTGACTCCTCTGGTGTTGCGGATGTCCATGGGCGGCGCCGATCGCTTACCATCAGGTGATCCGTCTGCTCGTTTGCCACCTATTCCATAAAAAAAAACAAAATGTGATTTCTGCCTTTGAAACAATATTACAAATGACGTGAATCATAAAATTACATAACAAAATCATATGCTCAAAACCAATTACAAAATGCATTTTGTTATTCGCAAAACATTATACGTTGTTGGCTAAAATCCTAGTATAACTACTAAATAACAATAATTTATTAAAATAGATCACATTAGTAGTTCGCAAGTTATAATTGGGCGAGGTGAAGTGAACTGTGGTTTAATCACATTGCTCATATTTGATGTTGTTGTTTGAATAGTTAACTGGCACAAATACGTCTGTTGATATCATTTCTGTACTGTAAAGGGATTCATTGATAATGTGATTCGAACATAAACTTGAATAATTTGAGACTCTTACCCTGCTAGAGACTTTCGCCATATTGTCGGGAGAAACGGTCTTCTGTTGTCCCAGATTATGATGTATAATATTTATTAGGTCTTATGCTTCTTCCTGAGCTACAAGATCACCTAATGTTAAGTTGTCGGTTCTGCCCATGGACCCAACATTAACGAGTTTGGAATCTCTATTAGGTATTCGTATTCGGGATAATTATTCTCAAAGAGGTTATATACCGCTACAGAGAGGCCTTATATGGCTGCAATGCAATGAGGTACCGCGGCCTCGGCCCAGAGCTGGAAAAGAAACGGGGGGATTTTTACTCAGTAAGAGTCTGACACTCCAGAAATAATTTGATGATTTTCCCAGTTACATATATACTATCGACCTTCTGCGATTTGAATCAAATCTATTCTCTTATAGACGTTGCCATCTTTGATATGTTGCCACATATGTTATCAGTTTTGTGTATGTACCATTATTTTTATGTGTAGTGTATGATGATTTGTACACAAATGATTCTTTCCATCACCATCATCAGCTTTTCATCTTCATCGATGTCAAAAACTTATCAAACATACTTTCTATCCTTAGTCTACGCATCTATAAGAATTATTACGCACAATCTTCAAATAAAATTACATGGCATACATGAAATATTTAACTAAGTTTACAAAACCACACTCCAACCACTTTACTATGAGAATATTCAGCACTAAAAACTTTGTGAGCATCTAGATAAAACGCAGGCATCTTATAATTGACTCGAACACCTATACGACTGAGAAACTATTCTTAAAGAATTTTAATATGAACCAATTTAACTTCGCGATAGATAATCAAACGTTTTAAAGAACTAGCTGTGCGGATGGTTGGATAGTTATGTAGATAATGACGGTATTGATTCGAAACCTAGTAAGTACCGATGGGTGAGTGACTTTATCCAATTTTTTTTATGTAATAGGTCGGCAAACGAGCATACGGATTACCTGATGGTAAGCAATGACCGCCGTCCATGGACACCCGCAATAGAGGAGTTACGAGTGCGTTGCCAACCGGGTTTAGGAATTTGGAGATTTAGGGATTGGGGGAGGGGAAGGATTGGGCCTCCGGTAGCCTCAATTAACACGGCGAAACACAACGCTGTGGTTGTTTCACGCCGGTTTTCTCTGAGGACGTGGTAACGCTCCGGTCCAGCCGACCCATTCGTGTCGAAACATGGTTCTCCCTTACTTGTTATATGTACTTCATATAATTATTTAGATACCACTAACGTACGGTGAAGAGAAATATCGTGAGGAAACCTGGACTTATAATTCCTAATTATAAGATTGAAATCTCTAACCGGCCTAGAGCATGGTGCTTAATGCTCAAACCTTCTCGGTTTGAGAAGAAGCCTTTGCTCAGGAGTGGACACTTCTCTTTGAGGAGGGAAAATTATGTCATTACTTCTCTTGCCTAAGGTATGGCGAGGCATGTAATGATATGTATGCCCCGTGGCCTCAATGGCTTTACAGCTACGAAAGACTTAGGTACTTATCCAAATCGGTCAAGTAGTTTCAGAGCCTATTCAATAGAAACAAACACACAATCAAATCTTTCCTCTTTATAATATTAGTATAGATGATCAAAGAGATAGTGAATTCGTATGGCAATGAAGGCAAATATTACCGTGTCAACCACAGTCTGTGGAGCCGAAGAAGTTATTGCCATTGTAATCGTTAGTTTAATTTCATAGTGGACCTTACCATGAGTAGTTTGAGTGCATATTATGACTGTGTAAGACGCAGCTCTAGTCTCTTTTTATTAAGAGATATGAATTTTAACGTCTTAAGGAGTTTAAGGAGTTTGAAAAGCGTAAGGTACAACTCCAAAGGAAATATAGCCCATTATGTGGATTGATATTATTGATATGAGTTTGGAAGACCCATGCTTTGGCACGGATAAGTTAGCTTGACAGGAGTTATACCACGGTCTCACAGAAAACCGGCGTAAAGTAACACTTGCATGGTTTTTCCCGTGTCAGCTTTCCGGAGGCCCAATCCACTCCCATCCCCATCGTCAATCCTCAAATCTTCTATCCTTAAGTTCCTTATAACCCACAAGAGACCCGCAATGCACTTGTAGTAACTCCTTTGGCATTACGAGAGTCCATGGGTGGCGTTAATTGCTTACCACCAGGTCATCCGTTAGTTCGTTTGGCGACCTATGGCATAAAAAAAGAACATCATCGGGTAAAATATTTATTTTTTATTAAAGAAATTAATTTTATAATAACAACACAGATGTATCAGTGACAAAGCATTTCGCGCGTTTTAAAATATATTCTACGAAACTTTCAACTACATAATTATTTCAGCGCCAAAACAACGTTTATATTTTTGCTATATCATAACAAACGATGACGTCATTCTCCTGTCAAATTAAATCTAGATTATAAATGAATGGCATTGTTAAAACGTTGGAATTGAACATTCGTAAAACAAAACACGCACACACGCGTACCAAGTTTTATTGTATTTAATTTATTTTTATTCATTTCACCTTTTGCATAAAATTAAATAGAAGTCACATTCATAATGTGGTTAGAAGTCACATCTTATTTAACTTTGTATCGTTATTTGTTTTTAAATAAACTTTTTTTTTGTTTTTATATTTTGCCTCCTTGGTCTGATTTTGCTGAACGTTTTATGAGGCATACAGTGCAAATTAAGATCTATATTTTTTTAATAAATCACGTAAGGCGTTTGCTAAGAATTGGTTTTTATAAAAAAAAATAGTTTAAAGTTATTGAAATTACTGCTCAATCGCACTTATATATTTTTTTAATATTCATAAGCACCTTGTTAGACTTTTATACATATATATTATATTGCGTATGATCACAAAGTTTCATCAAAATCGGTTCAGTAGTTTCCATTAATTTTCAATTGAAAATTTTGTACAAATCAAAATATCAACTTAAGATTTTCTAAGGTATGTTATGTACGGAAAGTTCTTAGCACTAAGCCTCCGACGACCTTTCGAGACGTGACAGATCGTTAGTGCTCTGGATCATGAGTGGACAGAGTTTGCACCACCCATAAATATCATATACCTATATGTGGACATATGTACATCCATATAGCTACGTTAGCCTCCCAATGAGGTAGGTCGACACAATCGAACGCCAAATTACATGATTCTGATACTCCATTTCTTTCGCTTCTCCTACATTTTTTTTATGGTAGGTCGGCCAACGAGCTGATTAACTGATGGTAAGCAATCAGCGCCGCCCATGGACATCCGTACTACAAAAGAAGCCACAAGATCGCTGCCGGTCTTCAAAGAAGGAGTAGGCAGTATTCTTATTTATTTATTTATTCTTGAAGATTAGCAAGCTGGAGCTAGGGGTAAGCATTGATGCAGCTACCATTGGAGCACGCCTGCCCTTAAGCAATCTGATCACTAGGACCTTGAAGAGAACCAGCTTTCACTCTTCGAAAGAGACAGATTCAATATCTTTTGCCCAGTCCAGTAGAGCGAGGTTCAGAAGCCAAAATTGGTCACTGTGATAAAATTTATCTGGTGAAAATTATTATCAGAATATTCCATTAAATTTATATAACTGAAAACCGCAATGTGATAATTATTATTAACAATTTGATTCGATAATGTTACCAATACCTTTGATCTTAGCAAACAGTGTTAATCAAAGTTATTTTAATGGGTAATGTTGAAACAAAATATGTCTGCGGTTTGTATTGACATGTGATATTGTTCGTAATACAATCTATGGTTTTATTGTAGTCAAGAATTAATTAAGCCTGTAATTATGCAAACACGTGCTTAGCGATTGGTTTTGTATCTGTTGTTCTAGTATTTATTTTGTTCAAAACAATTACTACACATTTTTTTTTGTGAGTGATGTGACGAAATTTTTTTTTCTGTCATGATCAAACTTATCTTGAACTTCAGTAAAGCTTTGGCAAATTTGTGTTTTTGTAACAAATCCACCAAGATTTTTTCACTATAATCATCATCATCATCAGGCATAACACTGGCACAAACGCTAGAGGCTAGAGTTGATTACTCATTTGTGAAACAAACTACTTTTCATTCATATCTAAAATTACCAAAGGAAATAAAAAAGAAAATTTCAAATTGTTCTATATCTGTCATAACCTTTTATCACATTTTTTGGGCAAGAAATCATCAGGCACATTATAGACGAGAAGTCTTTTGTCATCACACATCAAATGTACTAAAATGTTCTCATTTCAACAGTAACAATAATATAAAAACTATACTTACGTACGCCATCTATTCGCTTTAGGCTGACAAATACATAATAACCGATAGACATATTAGCCTTATTTGTTAAATCGTGTTCGAAATTTGAAAAAAGGCTATACTTAGCAAATGTCTAACGTAATGCTTGTCGTCACATTTCTGAGCCCCGAATCGATGTAACGACGGTCAGTTATAGCCATTTCGATACTTATTCTTGGCTTTTAGTAATTTGTAAATATATATTTTTGTTCGGCAATGACGGAGTGAGGTTGAATTGGTTTTTCTATTGACAAATACGAATATTACAGTAGACGATATTGTATTGGATTGTTGTTGAATGAAATGTATTTTTATTTAACCCTCAAATGCTAAATGGAATATAATATATTATATAATTTAATATTGGTATTTCGATTTTTACGAGTAAGACGCTATTTTACAACAAGTCAAATTCAATACTGTAATTGAAATATTAACAATGTTACTTTCTTTGGATTTTATAAGTAACACACTTTTTTTTCATGTGTTAGGTCGGCAAACGAGTCTTCTCGTTCGGATTACCTGATGGTAAGTCATGTCATCAGCGCCGCCCATGGACACCCGCAACGGAGGAGTAACGAGTGCGTTGCTGACCTTTTAGGGATTAGGGTTTTGGAGATTTAGGGATTGGGGAGGGATTGGAGGAGGGGAAGGATTGGGCCTCCGGTAACCTCACTCACACGGCGAAACATAACGCTCTGGTTGTTTCACGCCAGTTTTCTGTAGGACCGTGCTATCACTCCGGTCAAGCCGACCCATTCGTGCCGAAGCATGACTCTTCAACACTTTACAAATTTAGAAATAGTACATTCTTAGTCAATTAGATATTAGCTATTGAACCAAAATTTCGACATATGAATAATGTTCCATCTAGCTAATGATACCATGATAAACAAAGTAAAGGCACATGCACATGCACAGATAAAAAGAATGAAAAAAGAAAAAAAAAGTAAAACTAAACCCTTTTCCAAGAGCCACATCTAGAAACATGAGTCAAACGAATCCGTGTTCCGCGTCGGTTGTGATAAAATTCTTTATGCATCTACCCTCGGAATCGTCTCAGGATCCAGTTTCATTACGTTAACGAAATAATTCAATTATGCTACCCGCTACTTGCTACCCGCTACCCATACCCGCTACCCGTGAGACCAGGCTCGAGTTCTTATTCATTTGAATTTGCCTTCTGATTATTTTTTATAGCGTTCCCGTTTTTTAAGTCTACGTTTTAACGTTTCGCGTTTGCGTTTACGTTTACGTTTACGTTTTTATTTAAGGGTTGAGTTTACACTTTTTTGTGATGCTTAAAGTAAGAATGAAAGGAGGTTTTAGTTGTTTTTTATTTATATATTTATTTTTTGATGATTTGGATTTCGTTTTTTAGTCATCGTTTTTTGTTTTATGGTGTTATAGATTAAAAACCATATCTTTGTTTCAGACGTTTAAACAATATAAGTCTATCGATAGCGCTTCTAGGTAATAATTCAGTGTTAATATAAGTATAGCCGATTTATACACTAATTAATTATAACTCTGGAAAATTAAATCTTTACACTGTCCTGCATCAAACCAAACCACTAAGTTACTAACACGATTAGCAAGGCGATAAGATAGTGATTTATTGAATAAATATTTAGATGTTTCGGAGATTCTTATTTTATGTTGTTGTCAGTTTTGTTTCTTTTATATCATAGGTCGGTAACACGCAGACAGATTACCTGATGGTAAGCAATCGTTGCCGCCCGTAGACTCCCGCAACATCAAAGGAGTTACGAGTGCATTTTAAAATACGAACGCCCTGAAGAGTCTTAAGAGTTTAAAAATGATATAAGAACCAACCTCGCCTACCGCTATAAAAGCAATTTTCCATCAGTTTGCCAGATTATACATAAACTACAAGCTTCTTTAGATATAAAAGAAATCCGTATCAACTAGTATTTTATTTATATATTCGTATTTTACCCTCTTATAGTTTATAATAGAAATACTTGAGTGGTTTTATTTAAGTAAATAATAAAAAAAATATACTACTTACTAAGGCTTTTGCTTCATTCTAATCTCGTTTTATCGTGCTTGGCAAAAAGATAAGTTGGATGTTTTATTTTAGGGTTGAATTTAGATTGTTAAATACCAAATATTTGTATTATAAACGTTATTCTATTGTTTTATGAGGGTTAGTTCACACTGAGACGCGACGCGACGTTGCTGTAGGAGGCCTGAAGCGGCCATCATATCAGACGTCATACATATAGGGTATTATTTTAGACGAGGGACACATTTTAGGAAATAAAACCATTTTTTGTATAAGACCAATACGGCAATTAAAAAAAAGACTTCTCCATGCAAAATGATCTATAAGAATGAAGGATACAAATAAAATAACAATCGAGAAACATTGTTCAGTTTTTCTAATTTTCAAATCTATTTGCATTGATTTATATCTTAAATTTCAATTGTTAATACGGATCACAGAACAAGCAGCAATTTTGTGCGGTATAATAAAAGCGAAGCACCCATTGGCAAATCTTTGGCAAATAGCTCTCTCATATTTATTGATTTAATGCAATTTTTATTGTTGATTCTTTAATATCTGCTTTGATCGCTTAATTAATTAGCCAAGCGTGTGGTTTAAGTTCAAGTCCGGAAAAGTGTTAGCGGTTTGATTGTTAATTTAGTTTGTGTATGACGCTTAATTGTCGATATCGTTTCGTTGCTTTCATTCTTTAATAAAAAAAATCGATTCGTGTCTGGATAATCAGCTGCCGTGCAACGTATCGCAGGTTCGTTTCTCACACAGAACAACTTTTTTTTTACATATTGTTGTTCCGTGTCTGAGTGTGGTATGAATGTGAACTTGTTTCTTTTTAAAACGCACCCACGATACAGGAGAAAATCCAAGTGTGGGGTAACGTTTAGAAGAACAAATCATAATAGCCTAAAAATTGGTGTAGGTACTTCAGACCACCTTGTTTTTCTTTTTATTTTTTCTTTTTTTTTTAAAACTTTGCCCCACATTAGTATTTTCTCCTGTGTCGTGGGTGCGGTTACAAACATACTATTTCACATGTACATGACACCCAGACCGGAACAACAATTTGTGGGTCACACAAAGAGTTGTTCCGTGCGGGAATCGAACCCGCGACACGGCAGCCAGTTGCCCAGCCATTGCACCAGCCGTGCAGTTAGTACCTTTAAGTGACCCTCTAAGAAAAATTCATCCGATTAAATTTATGGTATTAAAAAATGCGACTATCAAAGACTTAGATAAGACCTACATATTCTCATATTTGTTACCCACCCTTTCCCCTCCCATCAACGTCAACTGGGATCAAGGTCAAGATGTAGACGAAAATTAATAAAAAAAACCGTCATACTTCAAAAGAATGTTATGAAAATGGTCGCTCTGACGTAGGTAACTGGTCAATGGGTCATAAAATGGTCATAAATTTTAGTACTGAATGACCATATAACGTTTATGTGGACTATGAGGAAGAACCAGCTATCTGCGCTAAATTATCTTATTGATATACTTAGGAAGAGATTTTGTATCTGTGTATAATATTTTTTTTTTAAGTAACGTTGCCCTACTTTACGATTTTCTCCTGTGTTGTGGGTGTGTTAGAAATATACAATTTCACATACACAACACACCTAGACCGGAAACAACAATTTGTGAACACAAAGTGTTGTTCAGTGCGGGAATCGAACCCGCGACACGTTGCACAGCAGCCAGTTGCAAAGCCACCACGACAACCGTGCAGTCAAAGTATATTCATATAACATTTTTATTTCTGTGTATAAAACAAAAATTTTATAGTCATATGATAATACTAAGTACACCAATTAATACTACTAAGTTTAGGAGAGCCAAGCCTTGGCACAAACGGGTCGGCTTGACCGGAGTGATATTACGACCTCACAGAAAACTGGTGTGAAAAAACAGCGTTGTGATTCGCCGTGTGAGTGAGGTTACTGGAGGCCCAAATGCTCTTCCTGCCCCATCTCTTCCCAATCCTTAAATATCCAAAACACCTATCCTCAAAAGGCCGGCAACGCACTCGTAACTCTTATGGTGTTGCGGGTGTCCATAGGCGGCGCCTCGTGCTTACCATCGTCTGCTCGTTGCTGACCTATCCAGAAAAAAACATTCTTGTTACACCACTAATAAAAAAAATTAAACAAATATTTTTCTTAAAAAATGCGTCGCGTATTAAAAAAAATGTTTTTACAAAAAATAGTGGAATGTAGGGTTGTAGTTTTATTTGAGTATCGATTTGAGTGAAGGCGATTACAGTCTCGTGACTCCGCGCTGTTCGAAGTCGCTCCGGGTCACGGCGAACGATAGGGGTGTCACCATTATTTTAATATTATTTTTATCCCAAATTAAGGAGCTATTGAAATAATTTTGCTATTGGCAGCTTTGCCTAGGTGGACTTACTTTATTTCTTTGTTATTCCAGATTGTAATATATTTTTATGCCGAATTTCATATAAGTTTAATCAGTTTTGGCGTGAAAGGTTAACAAATACATATGTCATGATTTCCACGTGACAATCTCCGACTACCTTATAAGCGGGTCTGCGGCTAGCAAGCAAAGGTAGCTCGCCGCCCGACCAGAATCTGACTCGAGCATACGAAGCTAATCTGGTAACATTCAACGCCACCAAAACACAGGCGTGTCTATTCACCGCCAAAAGGAGCCCGTTCACCTTGGCTCCTGCTTTTCGGGATGTATCCCTGGAGTGCACCGACCGCCTTCAGCTCTTGGGAATGGACATTGCTTCAGACCTCAACTTTGGGCGGTTCATTGAGTCCAGAGCCAAGGTAGCTGCTAGAAAACTCGGTGTTCTTGCAAAAGTCCGACGGTACTTCACACCGAGTCAGCTTCTAATGTTGTATAAAGCTCAGGTCCGATCGTGTGTGGAGTACTGCAGCCACATATGGGCTGGTGCTGCGAAATGCCACCTAGCGGCTTTGGATTCGGTGGAAAGGCGTGCAATGAGGCTGATTGGAGATCCAGATTTGGTTGGGTCCAATATTCAAAGTCTCGAGCACAGGCGCAGAGTAGCCAGCCTTGCGGTTTTCTACAGGATACATTTTGGAGAGTGTGCCCAGGAATTGCACGATTTGATTCCGCCATCCCACCTTCGGACATCCCGGCGTACGGCGAATATCCACCCCTACGTTGTTGAGACACCTGCGGCCCGGACTAAGCGTTTTGCCTCGTCATTTATACCGCGTACATCGAGGGATTGGAACAGTTTGCCGGCTGCAGACTTTCCGTCCGAATACAACTTAGGTGTCTTCAAGGCTAGAGTGAATAGGCTCTTAATAAACTAGTGCGCCTTACCATCAACGATTGCATCACTGCTTAACATCAGGTGGGATCGCAGTCAAGCACTGGTTTATTGCAAGTAAAAAAAAAAAAAAAAAAATACGATGCGCAGAGTTCCGCACGCGTCTCTTAAAGCCAATAGACCTAACAGGGTTCAGTATTGTGGCCTCGGCAATAAGAGTCTGACACTCCCTCTTGCCACACCCTGGGAGCAAGAAGTCATTGGAGGATATACTCTAAAGAACAAAAAATTCAATTCTTATCAATTCATATCAACTATAAGTCAGACGTCTACGCTTAATAAGACCACACTCAGTTACTTTTTCTCAATCAATTGCAAAAACCTGCCCTCAGACGCTGCCAGCCATTTTTATAAAAAAAGCGTGAAAATTCTTCAAATACCTACACAACTAATAAACTTAAAATTTTTTTTTTATTTTTTTTCATTTCAATACCTGTCATGACATGTATTCTTTATTTTATCTAGTCATGAAAACACATTGAATTTGAAAGTTTATTTCGTAATATAGCTAATGTGTTGTAGAGTCATGATTTTAATTTTGTACCGTCATTGTGACGTTGTTGTTTGTAAGATGCCAAGTCACTGCAAGTTATATTGCAGACGTGTAAATAGCATAAATGTTCTATAACATACATTTACATAATTGTTTTTATTGTATTTGTAATGATGTAATTAAATATTATATTCCTGAAGAGCGTATTATATTACAGCCACAGAAAGTCCGTACAATAAACATATTTACGATAATCCAAATACCTATGTTCACTTTTTTCTAATATTTACAAATGCACACGACATAATGCCTATCTTTCTGGGTTGCGTGACTGCACCGGAGTAAAAGAAGACACAGAGTGATTTTTAGTCAGTAAGAGTCTGAGACTCCACACCCAAGGCCGGAAAAGTCATTTGATCCCCTTCCTAAAACGGGACGTTATTTAAGTTCAGGTTAATTAATAAAAAAAACTTGTGTAAAAAATACAGACTGAAAGTATTTCTTCTTTTTTCTGTGAATATTTTGGTGACTTGTTTTCTTCTAAGGAAAACCAGCTTGTGAACCTAAGGTCACTTCCTCCATTTCCAATTCTCAATCTCTAAATAACAAGTCAAAACCCTTAAAAACAACCACTAGCAAATTGCTGGTAGCACAGATTGCTGGCCGTCAGACAATCCGATTGCCTTTTCATCGCCCTTTTTTGGACGAGAGGGAGTGTCAGACTCTTACTGACTTAAAACCACCCCGTCCCTGCTCCTGTTCCCGACTGGTGCTGCGGTACTCGTACATAATTGCGCTTGCTTCCACCAGAATGGATGTCGTTTGCCACCTTATCCTTTAAAAAGCAAAAATTCATGACTCTACGTCATGCTATCACTATCACTACATAGTATTAAACAAAATCGCTTTCTCTCTCCCTATATTTCTAGGGGGTTATTTACACAGAGTGATTGAAAAAGAAGGTCTATGAATAATAACATCTATTAAACAGTGGAAAAATTGAGTATCAACACAGCACCCGCGCAAAACCGGGGCGGGTCGCTTGTACTATATAAATCGAATCTTTATAATAATAACTTGCTACACCTTGTATTAAACCTGGAGATAAATAAGTTTGCTTTTATCGACGCTCGTGATAAATAATGTACATTTCTCATCTCAAAACTCGAAGCTGTGTTATAGCTTACATCGTTGGGTTATTTATATTTTGCAGGTTAAGAATACCTTGTTGGTTGGTTAGTTTTGATAGGACATACAGAGGTCGTGGTGGCCTGGAGGTTAAGGAGCCCGCTTCTCATGCATGAGGGTGCGGGTTCGAAACCTGGCAAGTACCAATGTGACATTTTCCGAGTTATATGTACTTTCTATGGTTATTTAGACACTACTGACATACGGTGAAGGTAAACATCGTGAGGAAACCTGGACTTATAATTTCTAATTATAAGTTTGAAATCGCCAACCCGCTTTGAGCAAGCGTGGTGATTAATGCTCTAACCTTCTCCGTATGAGAAGAGGCCTTTTCTCAGCAGTGGGCACTTATAGGCTGATGATGATGATGATAATGAATTACTAACGACCTGTCCCAGCTTCGCACGGGTGCATTTCTGATACAAAGTTTCTCTACCATGTATGGATGTTACTATAAATATAAACATTCCATATCTCACATAACTACCATACCTAATTAAGAAACCACATCATAATCCGTTGGGTAGTTTTAAAGATTTAAACAATCAAATAGGGACAGAGAAAGCGACTTTGTTTTATACTTTGTAGTGATAAAGGCCAGCTGGTTTTCTCACGATATTTTCCTTCACAATTTGTTTAAATAAACTAATAATATTAATATGCCAAGCCACTAAAACTTACAACATAAAAATATTTAAGTAAAATAACAACCATAATTCGATAACTGTGCCACTGACAACCCTATACGAACGTGACCTAGTTGCGTACATTGACTCGTGTGCCTGCCAGCCCTATTTGTATCGCAGCGTAGCGTGAAGGTGTCACTGCATGTTTGCTCTTTTGTCTAGCTTTCGACTATCTTGTAACGTATGCATGCAAACATAGACCTTATGACTAAGGAGTATCAGAGATGATTTTTATGAGATTTTTGAGGTTAGAACAAGAAGGATTTTACAGACCAAAAACTGCCCCTTTCTTCTTCTGCTGATCCTCAAACCCTGCTGACTCTGTTGGGTGTCATCTGTAGTTTTTTATTAACTCTTTCTAGTGAAGATTTTATTTAATTACCTAAAGAAAGGGAAATGGTGACACGTAGGTCAAGGCGTCTAATTCCCATGAATGGGCAAGCCGCAAGTCATTACCTGATCAAAAGATCATGCTTTTCCGATCTTAGGAAGTCCTCTACCATTATAACATTTGATGACATATTCAAATTCAAATTTATTTATTTGCAAACTAAGTGTATACATACGTCTTATTGCTAGTGGCACTTAAAAACTTAGTAGCCTTTTCCAGGCATTGCAAACATACTAGAGGGTACTTGTTACTAATATTATACTTAATAGTAATTAATTAGAACATAAATTTACACATTTAAAAGAGATCAGTTTTAGTGGATCGCTGTATTAATATTAAATAATATTTCTGAGGACTGACTCCCTTACGTAACTGCTGAACGAGTACGAATATGACTGTTTCCAAGTTTAGTATAATTTCTAAGATCATTTAGAATCATAAATTAAGAAAATCATTCCTTCACCCTATCGTCTCTAATCTTAAGGAAACTGGAACTTATTATTCCATATTATAAGTTTTAAATCGCCAATCTGCTTTGAGCAAGTATGGTGATAATGTCCAACCCTTTCTCTCATCTCATCATTCCTTCTTCATGTGAGAAGAGGTTTTGTTCAGAAGTTGGCACTTATCGGCTAGTGATGATGATGATGATAACCTACATAAATGTTTGTCATAGTTTTTGATTAAGTTTATTACTGTAATTAGTCCAAAAAGAAAACATTACTGGAATAAACACACAATTTTAAAGTTCACTAAAATCGCCACATAATTTTTAACCAAAAGGACGTCCATTTGGTCTATGTAGCAATAAACTCGAGCAAGAAATACTAAAGGCAAGAAATAAGTAAACGCGTGCCGTTGACGCATTGACGCAAACAAATTCCCTCCATTAAATAATTTAAATAAAACCCTCCCGGCGAGAGAACAAAGATATTTTTTCAAAAACCCTATACAACAATGAACAATATTTAAGGTAAATTGATTTGCCAATACCATTTTGTAATATTACAATGAGCACGACGCGATTTTCCTGCTTTTAGTAATAAATTGAAATGGCGCCAATGGCTTTGACAGGTGTCAGCCATTTTGGATAACAAAGGAATCGACGCGTTCAGCCTTGTTGGCTAAGCAAATTCGAAACTGTAATCATAGTTTGTCTGTGGCACTGCATTAAAGTTTGTTATGTTTGTCGTGTTTTTGTTGATGCGGAAGTATGAATCGTCATTTTTGATTGATTTAAATTTATTTAAAAAAAAAATACCTATCCCAAATTACATTTCATCACCATTCGTCACGGACGGTAACAGTGTTTAGAACACTTATTATTTCTGTTCTTGGTCTGATCAATGTCATAGTCATGGTCTCGTATGTGATTACGATCTGCGAAAACTTATAAGTATCATAAGGCTCTTTTATGTTTTTCGATATTTTTTCAGTAACAGTGTGCCTGGTATTGTCAAATAGACTAACCTCCTTTTACATGGTACAAGAATTAGGGGCATAATTATGAAATTTTTCATTTCACCCAGGGTCGAGCTTCAGGGAGTATAAGACCCAGCGGTAAAGCGCAAGCAATAACTGCGCTTGGCCTGTCGCATTGGTGTTTCAGAACACCTTTAAAACATCTCAAAATAACATATAACCGAAACAATTTGATTTTTACTTAACACGTTTTTAAAAAGGTCTTCAATGTAAGGGTTCGTCACGTTTATACCAAAACGTGCTTACTTATAGCTACGTGAGAATCCCGTGCTTTTTGTGCCAACGTTTTATTACTAGAACTGGAATCCATTTATGTCAACTTGGAGACTAAACTTTGTCTTTTTGCTATTAAGATTGCATTTTATAAGTAAGTTTTAAAGGGTGAATGTGATATTGGTAGTTAAAATTAAAAGTATGGGAGTACCTGATATTTTTTTTTATGTAATAAGTCGGCAAACGACCTTTCGCATTACCTGATGGTAAGCAATCAGCGCCGCCCATGCACTCGAAACTTGGAAAAAGCTATAGCTCGGAAAAAGTGACATTTGTACTTGCCAGGCTTCGAACTCCATACCCTCATGCATGAGAAGCGGGCTCCTTAACCTCCGGGCCACCGCGACATTAATTAGCACGGTATCTTAATACAGGGTGAATATTGACCTTATTGAGCACAGTAAAGAAAAAATATATGGTACAATTGCCCAAATAAAATTTGCAGTATCATTGTACATATTAATTTTGGATTACGTCTTATTTTTGCAGAAAACTATTTATAAAATATGAAATTTAAATGACAATTATTGTTTCAATTTGACCATATCTGATATATCGAGATCTAAATCATAGACCTCGTTTGAGGTTTTGAACGTATTAAAAATAGTTCTTACCTATAAAATCAGCAAGTCAGAGTATATGTGTACCTATTGATAAAGTCACAATATATTCAGGTGTGTACAGTTTAGACAGTCTTCAAAGAACAACAATCCCAATGGTATTTTCTAAAGAAAACATAAGTCTTACGTCAGAGCTAAAACTTTCTTTCTAAAACATCAAACAGCGCTCAAAGAGCGAGTGAAACCAACGCGGGCCACTAGTTTACATACAAAACAAAGTGGTTCTGAGACAGACCGACAATATCCGACCTGGGGAGATCTAACTTTGCCCATGTGCTTACAGTTTTAATATTTTCAGGTTAAAATTTTGTTTCAGTAAAAATATGTAACATTACAATACCTATGTAAAAGCTTTCAAGAAACTGAAATGAACTTTTCAAATAATTTAATCTTAATTAAAGGAACCTCGCAAGTGAGTTTATTACCGTTTTTTGTATGGGTCAGATCGGCAAACGGGCAGCTAGATCACAAAGACCATCATGCAATCTGCGCCACTCATGGCAACTTCAAAACACTGCACGTTCTTTTCCGGACTTATACAGTTTCTTGGGGAAATGAGGAAAGAAGACTTGAGTATTGGGGATGGGGGGTGAAAAGTGTTGGACCTTCGGCAAACTCACTCACATGACTAAACCGCGTCTTAAAATTTTTGGAAAACTGAAAACACCCAACAACACTTTCTCTAAACTGGGACTCGCCTACGACATTTCGTTTTTTTCCTGCATTTGTGATATGTACAAAACACTAAATGTGAAAGTGGTTTTAATTTTTAATTTATTGTCAACTATGAACCCTATATGACTGTGAAACGCAAAACTATTTCTTTTTACAGACAAACAATAATAAAAAAGTAAAAATAGTTTTTACTCGGGAGACCAACTCAGAGGAATACTTGGACACGTTTCAAAAGCTGAACTAAGTTCAGTAAGTGTTCTGTTAAAGTTTAACACTGAAATGCGCGAACACACAGACAAGTTTTCAGTGTTCACAATAGTATGTGGCAAGTGTTTGATAGCTTTTATCATAACACACCTGTCTATATATGTACTTGTAGGGGTGACAGAATTGATACATGAAAATTGAAATAAATTTTAAAATCAATTTCACCTTTTCTATACATTATTAGGTACTCTCACATATATACCACATAATCTTACCGAGTATTGTCAAGGAGGTGCTAAAACAAGCCCCTAGACATATACTCAAGATAAATGCGTAATAATTGTCTGCGGCCCCGGCAAGGAGTAACAAAAAGGACAGGGTGGTTTTTAGTCAGTAAGGTAAAAGGTTGTAAGTTTTAACGGAAGAACCATCAAATGATTTCTCTCGTCCAGGGTGAGACGAGAGGGACTTTCAGACTCTAACTGACTAAAAAACTCCTGTTTCTTCTTCTGCCCCAGGCCAAGTCCATGATACACAATTGCGCTTGCCTAGTCAATGGTGGTCTACTGGCTCTTTGAGGCAGTCAGTATGAGTCTGAAAAACCCCCTTGGTTTAGGCGACCCAGGGCGATAGAATACATGTGATGATTTTCCTCTTACAAAAAAAGATAAGTATACAATCAATACATAAGTAGACACGAACACTTGTATATTAGCTGTAGCGCTAATAAATCCGTGATTCAAGAACGAAGTAACGAGCTCTCGAAATATCTGAATATCGATAATCATATATCTTTCCTTTCATACACTTGACGGCAAAAAGCCTTTGAATCAGATGAGAATTCGTTAAGAAAGATTCAGAGAAAGAAAAAATATTGGCTAAGAGCGAGTAGTTGGATTTGGGTTCCATACTGATAACAAAATATGTATACATGTATAATATTTGTTGCGTGGGTATGCTTAAACGGTTATTTTTGCTATTTGTTATTTTAGTAGCAACATTAACATAGTATACATATATTATAATCTGTGATTATTCTATCTGCCTTACACGTTTTATGGTCTGCTGAGACACAGAAAGATAGCCAAAGGAATCTTTTAAGTCAAAATATTTTGATTGGACCAATATATTTACTCACTACTCACGCCACTGAGCTCGAGGTTCAGCACTTCTCATCCGCCAACAGTCGCCTTACAGATATCGCCAGTCCAACAAAATGGAAACGTCCTACACTAAGTTTAAGTGTGGGAGACATGCTTCGGCACGAATGGGTCGGCTCAACCGGAGTGATACCACGGCCTCACAGAAAACCGGCGTGAAACAACCACAGCGTTGTGTTTCGCCGTGTGAGTGAGGTTACCGAAAGCCCAATCCTTCCCCTTTTCGGACCCTTCCCCAATCCCTAAATCTCCAAATCCCTAATCCCTAAAAGGTCGGCAACGCACTCGTAACTCCTCGGTTGCGGGTGTCCATGGGCGGCGTTGATTGCTTACCATCAGGTAATCCGTCTGTTCGTTTGCCGACTTACTACATTAAAAAAAAAAGTTACCTAGACGTGGTCGCCTTTTTAGAACACAGTGCCACTTCAGTTTGCTATATCGACAACTTCAATTCGTGGTTGATCACCTCATTCGAAGGCAATCTTTCAGAGAAACTTCGAGCATAGCAGGGGATTTCTTTTTTAATCGGTTCCACAATACAGTAGTTTCCAACTACTCAAATTCAATACATCCAAATGTCAAAAACGATACTTTTCTAAGAAATTTGTACAAAACACTAAATTATGACATCATCGTTTTTGCGTCAAATGGCATAGGTACTTATTTTTTTTATTTTGCTAGAAAATATCGAAAATTTTCTGTATGGACAGAACGATGAATATAAGTATAGTTATTTTCTAATGTTCTACTGTATTAAAACGTTGGGTTATATTCGAATGCACGGTTGGCGCAGTGGCTGGGCAACTGGCTGCCGCGCAACGTGTTGCGGGTTCGATTCCCACACGGAACAACTCTTTGTGTGATCCACAGATTGTTGTTCCGGGTCTGGAAGTGATGCGCATGTGAAATTGTATGTTAGTAAACGCACCCACGACACAAGAGAAAATCCTGATGTGGGGCAACGTATTTAAAAAAAAAAAAATTGTGTCCTAGGTTACTACCCAATTCAATAGTTGGTTATTTAAAGTTTATTTTATTCTACGATCGTATTTAACTTTTCCTTACGGAACCTTAAAATTGTGAGCAAGGATTAGTCATATTGAGTAGGCGACTGAAACGAGAGGCAATTAGAAGACTGCTAGGATTGCCCGAAGCAAAAATGCTTGAAGGGAATATTTTAATTTATTTTAGTACAAGAAATGAAATGGTTGAATTTAATATTGACTGCGCAGATCCACAAATTGTTGTTAAGGATTGAACTGTGAAGGGCATTGTGCAATTGTATGTTTGTAAACGCACCCAAGGTACGAGAAAATCCTAGTGTGGTTCAACGGTTTTTTTAATATAATTATTTGTGTAGCTTTAATATAATTATTTACATACACACACAAAATAAAACATCACGTTTTTGTTAACATTTAAAAAACGAAAAGAACAAGCATAAAAAGCAGTGGGCTAGAAAATTCCTTGAAAAAAAATCTTAATTCAAAAGTTTTAGCTGTGAATAGTAGTAGGGAACAGCTAAAAACGATCGTTGACAGTCTAACTAAAAAGTTTCTCTTAAAATATCAAAGATTTTTATTGTCAAAAAAGGTCAATTATAA
Source organism: Spodoptera exigua (assembly GCA_902829305.4). Lineage (NCBI taxonomy): Eukaryota > Metazoa > Arthropoda > Insecta > Lepidoptera > Noctuidae > Spodoptera > Spodoptera exigua. Next base: position 1,925,236 of record LR824623.2, read on the forward strand.
GTTTTAATTGGTTTCTCAAACATTTAGTAAAAAATATAGACGATTTAAATGTAGGTAGTGAACTGAAATGTATATATACAAATAATATAATATAAAACATCTTGTGTAAAGTATAAGCGTAGGTGTCCGAAGCTTAATTATCAAGAATCTTACAAAGTTATCGTTAAGTTAAAAGCTATCATATTTGTACACAACGTAGAGTTCATTTTAGAACATAAAGTGGATGAAACCTACATCTTATTTGTTTGTGGAACACCACATACACATGCTACAATGCCCTTTTTTAAAAAAAACTTGATGAAGTTAAGATTTTCTATTTGATAGGTAAGCTGAGGAGGTGACGTACGGAATCGATAGGTAGTATGACCAGGCACCATTGGACGTCTGCAACACCAGAGGAGTCGTCGATGCGTTGCTAGCAATTTGGACCTTAGGGAGGGCCTGAGCCTCCGGTAACCTCATAAACACAACGCAAAAAAAATTCACGCCGTTTTAAAAGGTGGCCGGTCCATTCATGATAACGCATGGCTTTGCTACACTCAAAATATACCTTAAGTTATTATGGCATTAAAAATAGAGAACAATAGCAGCGCTTTTGCCAGGCTAAGCAGAGAAAAAGTAAGCAGGGTGTCTTTAAGCTAGAGCAAAATATGATTAAAATCTAATTTAATGCTACAGTTTTGTTGCAAAATTGGCCTAAAATTGTGCGCAGTGTATGACATTTGGCTGCCCTAATTATACGAGAAAATGATATCGCAATAGCACGATTTACATGAAAAACAACCGTCAGCCTACTGAGAAACAAAAACAAATGGAGTTCAACTAAAATCAATATAATTTCGAACAATGAGTGTAATGTGTACAAACGTCTGTCCTACAATCTCTTTTTGTAACGAGACTATGAACGTGACCAGGTCAAACGTGGCTGCACGAAAGACCTCCACCTCACCTTTCAAAGAATTAAGTCACAATTATACGACACAAAGGTCAGTTTACACAAAGCCTTTAAATCATTTTAAGAGAACCTTAAAAGTAATCTTCTGAATTCTTAGAAATATTTTAGGTCTCACAAAAATTCTATCAATACTCAATTAGGACACTTTATTAATGAAATTCTCTTATCAATTTTGACCCGAACGATAATATAAATGGAAAAAAGGGGTAAAATTAATCTCGAACGGGGAGCTTCAAGTATCTAATTGAATAATTTCGTAGAAAATGAACTCGTCGAGCGAATCGTCTGGGGAAAATTAAAAATGTTGCTGACGCTGGTAACCTGCGTTTGTGAAGGTTGTGTGAAAAAATTTTTTCTTAATTTTTTTCGTAAATTTTCGCGATTTTTTCTTACGATAGAGCTCCGAGGTCTGATTAAGCGTTTGTTATTAAATTTTGAACGAAAATTCCGCGTTTAGATAGTTGCATGAATAAATTATTATATAGTCTGTGGTATTTTACGTTTTTTTCTGTTTTTGGCGGTAACTGAATAAACTGTTGCGGTGTTGGTTGTAACTTGATAGAAATTTTGGGTAATAGCACATACATTAAGTACATATAAAGTATAGAAAAGAATGTTGTAAGTTTAAGATCTTCTAGTATCCAAAGCGATTATTAACTAGCACAGTTATATTATTAAATAAGTAATGAAGATATGAATACGACGCTAGAAGTTCTAGTGAGAAGGAATCTCTGTTGTTGTGACAATTCATCTGACAATCAATTTTGAACAGTTAAAGTGTTTTTTAAACAAGAGTTTGGGCTACAGTGGCGCTATCTAGTGACTACAAAAACAATAACTGTCATTGGAGCCTATCTCTAACAACTATGTCTATGACAGAATATATCAAAATGTCCAAATAAAAAACACTGAATAATAATGATAAAAAAATGATTTATCTCCAATACCGCATATCCGTCAGATCAAAGATTGTGAAACTCCATGTACATTCAGTGGCTACATGGAAATAAGAACACAATATTTACATTCGTTCCCCTGATGTATGCGCGAAGGAACGTCAGTCAGTCGTGACTGATGTTGTACACGTGATAGAAGATTACAGAAGTTGAAGTTTACGGCAAAGTTTTAGGACAAACATTAAAGTTTGTGTATGAGGCTAACACCCGGTTTCCGAAAGGTCGATCAATGTTAAAATCAATTTAATCTCTGGTCAAATCATCTGATTGGTTGACTGAATTATCAACAACCAATCAGATGACTTGACAAGAGATTTAACAGGAGATTCGTTAATTTTAGCGTTGACAAGCCTTTCAGAAACCGGGTGTAAGCCAGATGATGGTTGGTAAGGATTTTTTGTATGTGATAAGTCAGCAAGCTAGTAGACTCATTGCCTGATGGTAAGCGATCGGCACCGCCCATGGACACGCAGCATATGGTTGCAGCAACCAAGGAGTTACGAGTGCTTTGCTGATCTTTTGGTCTTTAATTGTGGGAGAGCCAAACTTCAGCACGAATGGGTCGGCTCGACCGGAGTGATACAACGGGGCCTTACAGAAAACCGGCGCGAAACAACCACAGAGTTGTGTTTCGCCGTGTGAATGAGGTTACCGGAGGCCCAATCCTTCCAATCCCTACCCCTCGCTGGGATTATTTCTCCGGTTTTTTGCGAGTACACAATTGTCATCAATCCGACTTTGGTTTTGTGTCATAAGGCAGCTTAGCTATCGACATGGACATATTTAATTTAAACTTAACTTTCTTTTCTTTTTTCTATATTTTGAACCAAAATCCTTTACTCGACCTTGAAATATACATCCAAAGAGTTTGTTTGTTCTCGTTGACTTTTATTTGTTACAACTTTCGTATTGAAGCTGTCATCTTATAACGTGGTCCATTCATCTTAAATGTCATGTGATCATTTATTGCTATTGTTGTGAGAAAATCTTTTTCTGATGTCATGGTAGATTGATATAGCATTGAAAGTCAAACATAGGGTTCAATATTTACTATAGGATTAATTTTGGACTGTATTATAAAGCTTGTTAGTTCATATAAAGGTCTACAGCAGTATACCAGCACACCGTTTTCCATCATCACCTTCTTCTGTCATGTCTAATTTCATTATTTTTTCTTTGTAAACGTTACCCCGTTTTAGTATTTCTTCCTGGGGTTGCGTTTACAAATATAAAAAAGCTACATGCATATCACAGCCGGATCTGGAACGACTTGTGGTTCATACTGAGAGTTGTTCTGTGGTTAGTTGAGCCATTATTTCAGTAGTGCAATCTTCTTTTAAGTCACTCATATGAGGAATCAGGTGAATTAATTGAGGAAAGCTCAACTAGTTTTAAGTTGCAACGGGTCTTACCAAGAGCAGTATGCGCGTAGCGGTTGACGTCATGTAGTTTAGTAAACTAATAGATTTTTTTTTCAGTTAATTCATGTAAGTAAGGCTTCATTTTCTTATAAATCCAAGCATATATTATAAATGCGAAAGTAACTCTGCCTGTGTCTTTTCTTCACGCCTAAACTACTGAACCGATTTCTGTGAAATGTGGTACAGACATCGTTTTTTTTCTTTTAAAAACGCTGCCCCACGCTAGGATTTTTTCCTGTGTCGTGGGAACGGTTACAAACATACAGTTTCACATACACATGACACCCTGACCCGGAACAACAATTTGTGGATCACACAAAGTGCTGTTCCGTGCGGGAATCGAACCCACGACACGTTGCACGGCAGCCGGTTGCCCAGCTACCGCACCAACCGTGGAGTCAAAGTTTGGAACTCGAGAAAGAACAAGGGATAGTTGTTGTACCAAAAAATGCTGAAAGTCACAATTCCACGCAAACGGAGTTGCGGGCAAAAGGTAGTTTAGTTTAAAACTTAACTCGTGTTAATTGTATTAGAAGAAGTCCAACGGGATAATGTTTCAAGCTAAGTAATTATGGAGATGGCAACCTAATTTCTCTTGCTTGAGAGGGGCCCTGATGCAACACATCGTCACATGATGTATGGAGCTCTGGGGTCATCCATCATAATTATTAGCACCATGTAGCGTCATAATTAGGAACCACCTGTAGATGGAAGATGAATAAGTTATCTGATGTATAAAGAGAATGTTAAATTAAGATACTTTATGGAAGTTATGTACTTATGAATCCAAGCTAGTATTATAAATGCGAAAGTAACTCTGTCTGTCTGTCTTCTCTTCACGCCTAAACTACTGAACCTATTTGTGTGAAATTTGGTACAGATATAGTGTAGAGCTCGAGAACGGACATAGGATAGTTTTTCTTAAAATCTTCAGGAAGTCACTTTTCCACGCGAACAAAGTCGCGGGTAAAAGCTAGTAGGTAATTATACAAATATGTAAAAGATGTACATAATATTTTATTTTGTGTATTTGTGTGTAGTTTGTGTAGTCGATAATGATGTTTTTTGTTTTTTATTTTTTATTTTTTTGGTATCGGGTTCGAAAATCCTCATAGAAACCCACCGCCTTCGGGGAGGGCCAAAAATACTATCAGACTCTTACTAACTAAAAACCAACCCGGTGTTCCTCCAATTACCCATGTGTCGGAAGGGCAGGTATCGCCGAAGCATTCGTCGCATTCCTCCGATAGTCTATAACACTAGTGCTTGTTCCGTTTTACGTTTCATAAGGCAGACGAGCTTCAGTTTCTCGGGTGAAACCGCCTATTTGTTATTCTAAACTATAATCTGTCTGAGTCAATTTTTATAAAAATCTATTCAATTATTTTTACGTGAACGTATAACGAGTATAAATATAACGTATAAATATCAAAAATTGAAGACTTTCAATAAAAGAAACCTAATTATTACTCTATGACTGACTTGGTAAAAAAAAATTTTTTTTGGTAATCTTGGTTCATTTTGGGAAGTGGTTTATCCTCACTCTGCTGTACTCCTTATTTTATAAGCCGAATTATCAAATGACATCTCCCGCCTTATGAGAGGTTAGAGGACTTAGAGGGAGTGTCAGAATTTTACTGAATAAAAACAAAAAAAAACCATCGTTCCCTCACCAGCTCCGAGACAGGATAACGCGACGCAGGTATGTATTTAGACTAACTTGCTGTAGAGTATTTCGGCCACACAGTGAGCAGAGGCGATGAAGGTCTGGAAAAACTGACTGTCGTTGGGAACACCGGAGGCAAACGATCGCGCGGTCGTTCACCAACCAGATGGACCGACCAAGTGAAAGATTCATCGTCCTCCGAGTTTTTCGCGGTAGTGAGAGATGCGCTGGATCGAAACCGATGGAGGCGGATCATCCGCTCCAGATGTTACCCCGATGCTGACCACGATCCTCAGACATGAGGGACCGACTATAAGAGCTGTAAAGGGCTGGTTCAAAAATAACCCACATTATTTCAATTTACTAATCTTATCTAGAATAGTTAGAATATTTGTTTATTTTCACTCACAACTTTTAAACACTTCGGTAAGCTTAAAATACAGCAGTTCATAATATATAAAACTCCTACTTTTAACTTTGTAAATAAGTGCAGTTAAGTCGACTGCAGACTAAGCAACATCAACACTTATTTGTCTAAGTTTAAGAATATATTTGCGTCTTGTTTTTAATGGAATTCGTCGACAACATACATTTGCACTTTGCTTAACTATTTAGATAAAATGCATGGACACTTATTTAAGTTTTAAGTTTCTCGACTCTTGATTGGACACGTTTTGCGAAAGTTTTTTTTTTAATATAAGAACTTTTCGTCGATATTGTTGGAAAGTTTGGTAATCTTTTTTATATTATTTTTAGTTTTGAATAACAAAGTGTTGTTGTGTGGGATTTCGAGTAGAGTCGTTGTACGACGTTCTTAGCCTTTGGTGACCTCTAAGCCGTAAACATGATTTTAAGAGTATTACTATAACATTAATTTATTTATCTAACTTGTAATGTAAATGTGTTTGTGAAGTTAAATGTGGCAACTAAATTTTAAAGCAGATATCTTCAATCGATTGTGTTGAAATTTTGTATAGACGTTTAGTTTTTATAAACTTAAGTACTAAACGTTAAGCTTACTAGTACGACTTCCCTTGAAATCTATAATAATATTTCGATGAGAGTTTCGAAGACTTAAGGATTGGGGGATGAAAAGAAAGATTTTGCCTCCGGTAACCTCACTCACACGGCGAAACACAACACTGTGGTGGTTTCACGCTAGTTTTCTGTGAGGCTGTGGTATCACTCCGGTCGAGCCGACCCATTCGTGGTAAACGTGCCTTTATATAGATTTACCATTACAATAGATGATTTGAAAAAAAAAAACACTTTTATATCGAATACGCAAAACTCCGTCAGCATTTAAATTAATGACCTCTAGACTCAAGACAATATCTTTTTTGAATAAAGTATAAAACGAAAACGTCAGCATTAAAAACTCTTTGGGTCGTGCCTAGGCCCTTTTCGTCCGAAGAGACATAAACAATAACCTTTTAAACACAATAAGGCCTAGCAATCACTTTCGAGAGACGAAACAAAAAGGAAATTAAACCCAAAGCCATAAAGTCGGTATTTCGTTGACAGAAAATTAATTTGTCAAATGGTAAAAAGTGGAAAGTTCTTAATATTAAAGAAACATGGGTTTGGACAAAGGTCTCAGTTTATTGTCTCGTAGACTTTCGATTTCAGCTTCCAATTTGGAAAAGACGAATTTGAATTCAGGTTTCCAGAAAAGGTCTGACCTAAAAACTAGATACTTATTAAAACAATTGTTGAATTTTATTTAAAAGTTTTTTAGTAGAGGTAAGAAATGTAATTTTATTGTTCACTGTTTTTGCTTCGATGTCTGAGAATTTACCAGTAATACCTAAATAGTTACAAAGAGTAAACGTAACTTGGAAAAGTAATATTGATACGTGCCAAGTTTCGAGCCTTAACCTCCCGGTTATGACTTGGGGTTCTCGGAGCAGGTGGGGGTGGTGGTGGATATGGTTGATACTTTATAATTAGAACCAATAAGAAGTGATATTCTTTGCTGTAGCATTTTTCCACGAAGGGTTAAAAAGACTTGGGTATCTTTTAGGCCTGAGTGAATCGATAGCTTATTCTAAAGGGAAACCTTACCACCTTTTCAAGGCCTGAGTATGTAAGTTGCTTTGCAGGGCAGGAGCAGTCATTTAATGCCATTACCAAAATTTGACACGATAGCAGTCATGCCCAATGTAAATAAATCTTTCCCCATTTTTTGTGAAGTGATATTTACTAGTATACAAGATACAAAGAAAGAATCATAGTGTGCTATTTAAAAAGATGTATGGCCAAAATCTTTTAACTTCTCTGAGGCACCAATCTTCGGAAACCATTCAGCCTTGTATGAGCCTACATTAAGCTGGATTCGGATTTAGAATGAACGAATATGTCTCTACTGATATCCTTAGTGAGCGAATGAAGGATTTATTCCCATTCAGTATTCCTTTTGAAGTAAGAAGATCTGTTTTGATTTTGTTTATTTGGAATTTGTTGGTGTTTTGAAATTTTGTTTGAGGTTGGTTTTGTATATTGAATGTTTTTGATAATGGACTGGGAATTTAGTAGCATAACAACCTGAAGTTATAGTCCGAATGAGTTGAGTTGAGAAAAAGCTGTGTGTGTGAATGTGTAAGACTTTTTCAACGTTAAGTGTATTTAGACACCACTGACAAAACGGCAAAGAACAATATTGTGCAGAAACACCAATTTATAATTTATAATTATAAACTGGTGGTACACTTGTAGGCTCGATTGCGAGCCTTAAGGCCCACTTTTTCAAAAACTTTCTAATACGAATAAGCCAAAATAACTATATACTATATGATGTAATGACTAAGAGCACAAAACCGAATGGGGAGTAGTTTAGAAAGTAGTGGAAAAATTTAGTATCAACATTACACCTGTGCCAAGCCGGGGCGGGTCGCTAGCTAAATCTATTACAAAACAGCGCATTGTCAAAAATTTTGAATCAGAGATCACCTCCAATCAAATCAAAGATCAGAATTTATTTTATTATCACGACTCATCTGTGATCTTATTTAGAAAATATATGACGATCTTGCAAGTTTTTAGACGAAAAAAGAAAAAGAATTTTACATCGTTACATTTCTTCCGTGAAGCTTATAAAGTGTGTTGTACAATGAGAGATGGGCGTTGTAATATTTATTCAGTAAGCGGTTTTAAGATTGATGGTGATTTCATGACGTCATGTTTGCTTTATTTATTCACAGGGTTTAGGGAAGACGAAATATATTTTGATTCAAAAGAAATATGTACTACAACATAAGACTTGTTTACTTTAATTTTTTTTTGTCTTAGTCGAGTTGGTTGTAAGTGTGACTGATGATCTTGGGGCTTCGAGTTCTTTATCAGTTGTTTATGAATTCTTACTAACAGGAGGGAGAAAGTCCACAATAATTCTCAGTGGTATGGCTATTTGGTTAACGTCCTTTAACAGAAGTATTAAGCAAAAATCTGGTTCGAAATCTATATGATGCCACTGCTGGTCATAACGCGACGAAAGCATGTTAGGTATAGTAGTATCTTTTCGTGTGGATTTAAGTGTGATCCACAAATTCCGAGTCTGAGCGTTAAGTGTGGTTGAAATTGTATGTTTGTAAACGCACTTACGACAAAGGAGAAAAATAAATAATAAAAATAATCGTTTAAAAAAACTATTTATTAAGTACTAGCTACTCTCGCGCGGTTTCACCCGCTGCTCGGTTCCATTTAATCGTAGCATTATGTGTTATAGCCCTCAGAAAGATTGTAGTTATCTATCAGTAAAGAATTTTGGAAATCCGACCAGCGGTTCCAAAGATTACCCCCTACATACAAACTTAAAAATTTTACCTTTTTATAATATTAGTATAGATAATATTTTAAATTTCAATTGTGGAATGAAACATTGTTATGTAAGCGTTTTCGGTTATAAATTTCCCAGTGTATCATCAGCTTTAACCAGAGCAATCGCGTAGAGGATTTCCTAAGACGATATGCGCCATGTTCCAAGCAATAAGTGTTGATAAGGAACAAGCAGCTTCCTCTAAGGGCTTCCTGATAATACCCTCTTTTTGTTTTCATGTCATTTCCTTCAACATATGCGAAGAATATTTGAATAATTCTGTAATGATTTTTTAAGATGTTGCCTTTTTTGTTGCTTGAGTGATAGTGGTATCTTAAAATGAGGTTGTCGTTTATTTTTAGGGTTTGATATCAGGTACATATGTTTCAACTCTTCTTAAAATACTTCGTCGTGATCTAAATAGGTTACAGTTCCAAACGATTTTTTAGGTTTTCATTCATGTTTATCATACGAACATTATTTTTTTCTTACGTAATGGCTGTTTTAAATTATGACGCATTCCGAATTCAAATTTTTGAATCAAAAAAGTAAAAAGAGTTTTCTGTTTGACTAATATCAACCTCTTTTTTAGCCGATAGGAAAAATATTCTGTAGTGGTTATTATAATCTTGGCTAGCAAAAATCCTTTGAAATTTAGAATCGATTAAAAAAAGAAATAAAGGAGATATTTTTAACGTGATTTAGGTGTTGAGAGGTGACGCAATTTAGGGGTTTTGATCAAAACGAAATAGCAATGGTCAATGGACAATAAATACTACTTAATAAAATAAAGCTGTAAAGTTTGTTTGTTTGTTTGTTTGAACGCGGTAATCTCCGGAACTAGGTACTGGTTTTTGTCCTAATCTCCGGAGCTACTGGAATTGAATAATTATTTTTGTGTTTGTTAGTCGATTTATCGAGAAAGGCTATAAAGCATCACGCTACTATCTGAAGAAGCAGAGCCAAGGAAAACCACACAGGAGTAGCTAGTAGTGGATATTTGCTCGCTAAATGCCAAAATTGCCAAAATGTGGTAAAATAATGGCTCTTTGACGCTGTGCGCTCGGGTTTTGTACTTCCCGTGTGGCAAGCTACACTTGCTGTTGTCCGCAGACCGCCGGATATCTCGTGACGATTTTCAGTCCCTGTTACTGAGTGTCACCTCCAGTGACTGGAGCGTGAAGAGGATGCACTCCGCATACTTGTTTACGAGCATCACTGCTTACCATCAGGTGGGATCGCAGTCAAGCACTAGTTTATAGGAAGTAAAAAAAAGGAGGAGACGGCATATCAGACGCCACCGCCGATCACTTCTTTGAGAAAAATTGAACTATCACACTAATCATTATGTATTGTTATTATTACCTCAAAATTGTAATATGAAAGTGTGATTATATAACATCACATTAAGATTTGTTCTGGAAATAAGACACTCATCTTTGTTTGACAAAAATTATCGAAACAAAAACTCTTCAAAAATTTTAATCAACATCTGTTTTTTCATTAACTCGAACTGAGTGTTAGAATATTGTATCCAATATCCAATAAGCAATAATATGTTACCCCATTAATTAAGCCCATGCTATATATTATATTATTGGGTGCGGAATTACGAAATTTCGAGTAGCTAATTAGTACGTTAGTATTTCATTAGAGAAATACCGTTGTACGAATCCGATGGAAATATTTTATCGGAACCCTTTTGTAGGCACTGATTGACCGGGTTAGAGGATCGGTAGGCATTTGTTGGGAATGTCGGCGTTTTAGTTGAGCGGTTGTGAGTATTACTGTGGAGCATGCGATCTTATTTTTTAAACTATTACTTTACTTGTAGCATTGATATTTACTACATTATAAATAAATTTTGTTGGTGATTTTGGCAACGAGCATACGGATTACCTGGCGGTAAGCAATCGGCGCTGCTTATAGATGACCTAATAACACCAGAGGAGCTACGAGTCCATTGAGCCCTTGGGGGTTTAGGAGATTTAGGTATTGGGCAGGGAGGGGCGGGATTGGGTCTTCGATAACCTCACTTACACAGCGAAACACCACGCTGTATGGTTGCACGCTGGTTTTCTGTGGGCCTATGGTTCAGTCCGGTCAATTCAACTCACTAGTGTCGATGCTGGATTTTACCAAGCTTACACTATTGCTTACTTGACTCGTCGATGCTCAGTAGCCGTGATTCTGATCTAATGAGGAAGACTTAGATGGTTTTAAAATTGATATTTTGGTATTATGATTGCCATGGAACGCTGGCTGATGATATTTAGACATTGTGGCTTAAAAGTGCTTGATGTACGATACAGTCTCCTATCAGTTCCTAGTACTCAAGATTTCATAACTTATTAAATGTCACAAAAATTCTTATCAAACAAAATCTTAGACTACATCAAACAGAATTAACAATACAAACTCCAGAACAATTACATCGAAAATGCGACTCAAATAAATAATTATTTCTTTCCTTCACAATATCGTTATTTCACTTAAAACAAACAAACAAAAACAAAACAAGAGAACTTTAACATTCATTCCTCATTTAAAACAAAAAGGCCGTTGTAAAAATAGGTTGATTTCTGTCTCCGAATATTGTTTTTGGGTACCGTGTTTGAAAACGAAAGTCGTTTCGTAATGATAGATTTTTTGTTTTGTTTTGTATAGATTTACAGTTTTTTTGAGAATAATATATAATTGGATTGTATTTAAAATTACTTATTCAGTGTAAAACCTAACTAGTCTTGCGATGGTGGCAGATTTTTCAGACACGATCAAAGTCACCTGCAAAACCAGGAGAGTTAAAAGTGCGTTGCCGGCGTTTGAGAGTTGTTTGGAATTTGAGGGTCTGATTCAATTCCATCACTTGCACGATATAACACAACGAAAGCGTTGTCTCATTCCTGTTTCTTATAAGATCCTGGTATTACTCCAGTCGAGCTAGTCTAATTTGCTTAATCATGTTTCTGTCACACTTAAAATAGAAATTTTCACCTTCTATATTGTATTTTGACAGAAACTAGGCAGCACTGTTCTGTTAAACCTTTTAAACCAGAATTTTTCCTCTTGTCAGTTGTGAAGATTATGACAAGGCTTGTACCCTAGTAGTTGATTACTACAAACTGTTAATGATTTGATCCGAATCAGATAACAAAGCCAGATAAAGTAAATTTAATAATCCAATCCACACACATAATAGAATAAAAAAGCATTCAAATTACTCATAATTCTTTTACACTAAAATAATCTACAGAACCCACCACCCACAATACAAAAGCTTGACACTTTTTATTAAATTGACGCTACTTTTTTCTCTTTTTATTCTTATCTTTATCAATCATTTTGCTTCGATGGCTGCATACAAAGAAGCTTAGTGAGTTTCGAGACCCTCTCCAAATGACCTTGACTTTTCGAAAACATTTTTCCATGTAACTAGGTTTTATAGAAGCGTCCATTTATAGCTATGGACGTAGTAGTACTGAACTTGTTATCTGAAAGATACGTTAGAGCATAAAAAGAATAGTGGATCAAGAGGTTTATATTTAAGGGCATGTCATTGACTTATAAGAGGTTGTGGGTTGAGTTAGTGTTTTTTTTTTGTTACATATAAATGTATATGCATAAGTTTACAAAATTAATAGATGAATCGCTAACGTTTTTATTTAATTGCTGTGTTATTAAAAGGTCACTTTTGTTGGTGCTATAAGGCGTAGGTCAATGTTTTGTTTGGTGTTCAGTGATTTGGTATTTAAACGACCACTAGCACCAAAGGATGGGCTTAATTATTTATTTAACTTAAAGTAATTGTATGTCTTCATTATTTTTATAATCTACTGGTATCCGCCCGCGGCTTACCTCGCGTATAAATGTATCGTATCCTGCGATTTAAAAAACAGCAGCGTTTAAACCGATAGCTCTATGGCGATAGTCTGCAGGCCACTTGTACATTATAGGACTTATCATTATCACTACGTTAAACAGGAACGTTGGTATTCGCAGTTTAAAAGCGACCGAAGATTATCCGAGAGCGCTGTTTCTCAGTGTCTATTAAATATATTGTCCCTTGGGACAGATACATAAGGAAAGAGGTGGAGACAAATTACTTATTCTCGACCATCACGATTTGGAAGATCACCTGATGGTAAGTATTCGGTGCCCCTCATAAACACCAGCTACACCAGAGGTTTTATAATTGAGCTACTAGCTTTTTAAAGGTTTCTGTCGGATATATGAAGAATTGGAGCTCCAGTTATCTCAATCACATATTGAATCACATCATCACCATCACGAGCCTGATAACATCTAGTGCTGGACATGGGCTTTCCCAATTGCCACTGAGCTCGATGTTCAGCTCTTCTCATCTAACCCCTACCAGCCACCTTTCGAATATCGTCAGTCCACCTAGCTGAAGAGTTTTATACTTCGTTTGCCTACACGTGATGAAACGCAGCACAATTTAATTAAATATCTTCGTATCAAAATAATATACCAATGCCTCTTAAAGTATCTATAGCATTATCTTCTCCAGGAGAGCTTAAGTAGCCAAGACAAACAGTTCCCCTTGGACCAACAATTATTGTAATAAGGAAGGAACATAACACCGGCCTTCATTCCCCAAAGTGTCTTGATATTTAATTAATTTAATAAACTAATTTAATTTTCGGCCCTCCAAGGCGTTATTTGCATTTTAATTCTTCGTTTATTTTAACTTTTTTTTATTGTGAATGTTATTATCTGTGAATGGATTGTTATGATCGGTTTTTATTTTTCGATAATTAAATTTGAGTCAAATTTTTAGAAGGCCAATTTTAAAGGGTAGGTACATAATGTCAAAAAAGTAGGTAAGATTCGCTGTAGGTAGTTCTTCGTGTTTTGTCTTTAAGCCCTGGCGTAGTACCACACATTACTAACAGCTATGATTGGAAGCTTCGTGTAATGATAAGGAGCAAACAAGTAAAATTTTACGGTTATATAACAGTTAGTATAATTACAATAAGCCGCCAACGCTCCCATGTTGGGCGCCAAAAATGTATGAACAAAAGGACAACACAACACCCTATGTTCTGGCATCACGTTGGTTTCGACCAATCACCGGGCTGCACCAAGGATGACGTTGTGCCGTGGACCGCGAATCGCGTTGCATTTTGTCGCCCCGTAGCGTTAAGTTGTTTTTATGTAAACCTTTTTATCGGCCATTACATTCTTAGCTCTCACACAACCAACATCTTTTATTCATCTCTTTAAAAACCTCAAAGCTCATCATCCATCAGCTTGCTTACGAAAAGCCACCCTACAAGTATTTATTTGAATAACTAAGAATTTAGTGGTGGCCTGAAAGTTAAGGCGTCCGCCACTCATGGCAAGTTCCTGCAACAATGGAGGAGTTACTAATGCGTAGCCGACCTTTTTGGAATTTAAGGGTTATGGAGATTTTGGTGTTAGGAAAAAGGTATGATTGGGCCTCCGGTATCCTCCCTCACACGGCGAAATACAAGGCTGTTGTTGTTTCACGCCAGTTTTCTGTGAGGCTGTGGCCGACTCTAGTCGAGCGGACCCATTCGTGCTGAAGCATGGCTCTCCCACACTTAAACTACATTGTAACTGACAGCGCCAGATTCATTTTAAATTACAAATGAATGCTTTCTAAAAACAAAATGACATTTCTATTAGTAAACAATAGCTTGATTATTTCATTTGCAACGTTGACATTGAGATGTCAGTCGCACGGCCGGTATTCGGCATTCCAATTAATTTTTATTTAGGCCAACGTTCGACGGCCATTTTGAATGTGTCATTGGCACATTTGGTTTAGTATTTAAATATCATAAGACTTTGTTTTTCAAATTAAAAGAAAACTTTATACAATGACTGATTCGTTTGCAATGTCGCTGTTTGTAAACGCAACCACGACAGAAGATCCCAAAGAAAGTTTAAGATAAGATGAGAAAATTTAATTTTTACAGCTATCATGTTCTACACAATCTTCATCTTGTAGTATAGCCCAGCAAGAGATATTTTTTGGATTTGTCGGAAAATCGAGCAAAATATCATAATGTTCATAGCTTTTGGAATCCTCATTATTAACTTTAAGCCCACTATAGTATACAATGTATTATGAACGATAAGTTTATCAAATATTACATGGCAACCATAAAATTGAAATTTAAATGACATAAAATAACTGTCATGGACACCCGCGACATTAGGAAACTTGCCAGTTTTTTGGCAGATTTTTGAATTAGGGATTGAGGGTTCAAAATTTTGGTGATTCTGATTCACAATCCTAAAATGGATGGTTTTTTTATGAGGGGAAAATCATCAAATGACTTCTCCCGCCCAAGGCCGGGCGGGAGGGAGTGTCAGACTCTTACTGACTAAAAACACCCCTGTTCCTTCTCCTGCTCTGTGCCGAGGTCGCGGTGCCTCATTGCGCTTACCCCGCATGATGGATGGTGGACTGGAGCGTGGAGAAGTAGACCTCCAGTGAGCTCACTCCAAATGCAAAATACAACTAAAGCATGGTTATACGCCATTTTTTAGAGAAGTTATGGTATCACTTCAACCTAGCTAACCCATTTCTGCCGAAACCATTCTCGATAACGAATAAGTGGACTTAAAATTTGTACCTTTTTCAAAAGAAAAACGTAAGCCCTAAACTAAGTTAGTGACCTACTCCCAATCCTTATCCAGATAAACAATCCCAATTAACTTTTATTTAACTATCCATGTCCTTCACGCGTCATTTGTTAGAGTTAGGGGTGCGCCAGACGTGTGACGTTGGGCTACGCTTATGTGTTTACAAGCCATTTACTTTGAATGTATCGAACCATTGTTATCTTGATGGACCTACATTGGTTGTGTGGACTACTCGTATGTAGAGAGTTCATTTTGTATCAGAACTGAATCTGCGCTTTGGATTTCATGTTGGTCGGTAGTTAATTGGGATATGTTTTAGGGTATAAGGACATAAAAATCATTCTTATACATATAAAACAGCCAAATTAAAAAGAGGTCTTTTTGATCCAAACTACAACTTGTTAGCCTTTGGCAGAACGAGATAGAGAATATGAAAATAGTTTCACAAAATAATTGATTTGGACGAAGTCATTGGGTAAAGTTACTATAAAAGCAGCAAAATTATCATCAGCCAGTTTTGTCATAGAAGATCCATTATTGAACATAGGGTATTCTTTAGTAAGTTCTAGATCAGACGGTTGGAAGCAATTATGCATCGCAATATATCATGTAGGATGCTATCCTTGTTTTGAATATATGTTCATCAAAATGTCATCTCACAATTACTCACTAAAATCATCTAACTATCTATGTTTGCATAACATTATTAAACAAATAGTATTATTATAGTTTAAAATAGATTCGGCCATTCCCATCCCATGTTTCTATTTAAACATTCATAATTCAAACTCCATAAGTACTAAAAATCACTTAAACTATCGCACAAAACTTCTCCCATTAAACACATCGATTTGAGAATATCTCTCGAATGGATTTTCACGTCGGTGACTGCGTGGCTCTTTATCAATTCTACATCGAGAAATCGTGTCGCCGCCCGACTTTTATCGATTCCACTTGATACCGGACATCGATTCCATTTTATTCGAGTATTCGATTAGGCGGGAATCGATTTAGGTCAGGGTTGACATTTGACCTTTGTTTGAGAAGGTGTCAGTGTCACTCAGATCTTATAAATATTTATGTTTTCGTCGTTATTTTTGACCGTGATCGTATACCACTGAATATGGATGATATAAGGGTGGTTATCGCTTAATTGGGACTTTTTTCTTCTAATTGGTGATTTAATGGCAATTTGAGATCATTTTTTAATTTGATTTTTTCCTTGAGTTTTTGGTAGTCATGCGTAAAAACGTTTCTTTTGATACTATGAATTCTCGGACCTAAATTCTTGCTGTTGCTGCGGGAATTTTGCTTATTCGAAGCTATTCAGAAAAATGGCTGTTAAAAGGTGTGTATCTTCATATATATGTGCAATTGAATGGTCACTGATTACAAAATTAAACTAGTAAATCCAGGCTAATTGATGACAATAGTACAGCCTATCCTACGCAAAACAAGAGCCACATTTCCACATATTTGCAGATCAGAAATTTCATTCTCATTTCATAAACGATCTAGCATAACAAGATAATATAGAACAAAGTTGAAAAACTGATAATTTTGGGTCATGAACTCATGACCTGACCTTTTAAATACTCTCTTTCGTTGACCAAGCTAGTTTTGAATGTTAAATACATGAATATCTGAATAACCGATACGTGTTACGAATCCTAATCGGGAATAGACTAGGTATTGGAATTATGAGTATTATGCGAATTTAAATTATGTTTTTGTTTGTTTTAATAATCTTTGTGACGTGTTTTGTTTGTTATTTTAATCGGGGTTTGGTTTTGTTTTGTGTGTGTTTTTGTAGGTGTATTGGGGGTGTTACTGTATTGTTTGGTTTTGATATTTCTGTTCTAATTATCTGACGTGCTCAAAGGTCACGGTTAAAAACAGACTTTTTACTGCATGAAACAATTAGGGATTTAATAACGAAGTTACATTGAACAGTTGTACCCGTAAAAAATGGCAAAAAGAAAGTTTTGGTTATATGTGAACAAATATTTCAAATCTAATCAAAATCATTTATTCCAACTAAACCATAAATAGGTACTTTTGAAACGTCAAAATAGAATAGTAGTCTGTCAGTTTGTTCGTCAGTGAAGCTAGGTGCTCGTTCCAAATTGTAGTTTTGAATGGAGAACTATTAAATAAATATCTATTGTGATAGAACAAATATAAATGATATGAAAATGATTTCAAATAATTCTCGAGTGAATAGCAAAGTATTGTAGCAAGCATTTATATTGACTCTGATGGATTTCAACAAAAACAACTAACTGTTTTGGTGGTTTTAGAAATTTCCCAAGACAGTGAACCATGTCCTTATCCTTTGTAGTAATTCTATTATCCTCTCCACCTAACCTACTCACGATTCTAAATTCCAAGTATCTGAACAGTGGTACGTGCTAACTGCTATACCCCCCCCCTGCCTACAATGTCTTACTCCAACAATAGACGGTAACTAATATTAAAGTCTGCCTATCTGTAAGTTTGTACCGAGTTCCGAGTTCTAGTGTAACTGCTCATAGCGCTCATACTTAGCCCAGGTAATAGGTTTAGCTTGAGCGCTAAACTTGGATATAGTTGTCCATTGAATATAGCGGTGGCTTTGGAGCTGTAGATGTATATTCCATATTTGTGGCGTGTGTAATTTATTTAGTAAATAATATTATTTGTGGGTAGATATGAATTTATTTGGGTTTTTAGGACAACCATATGTTGGCACGAATGGCTCGTATCGACCGAGATGATAGCACAGCTTTACAGAACACGGCCCCGGCCTAGAGCAGGAGAAAGAACAGGGTGGTTTTTTAGGCAGTAAGAGCTTGACACTCACTCTAGCCTAACTCTGGATATACGACGACGAGAGAAGCCATTTCATAATTTTCAGAACGCCAATGAGAAACAATGCTTGCGTTGTGTTTCGTTGTGTGAGTTTGGTCATAACAGGGCCAATCCTCTTCCTCATTTTCAATCTAACTGCATGGCATCATACTTGAGATTCGTTTGCTGTTCCAGGAGTTCATGTCCGATTACATACCATCAGGTAATACATCTGTTTGCTTGCTTTCTGGCTTATTTTTTGATAGTGATGTTATACCATATAACAACACAAACTTATTCCCAATTCAAATATTTTTTATTTTATTTAAAAATAATTTAGCATTTTCTTACGTGTCAATGATGTGTTTACAAGCATACAATGGCTTATGTTAATCACACTCAGACCCGGAACAATTATCTATGGATCACACAAATAGCGGTTCGGTGCGGTAATCAAGCCTGCTATACGTTGCCCAGCAGCTAGTTGCTTAGCCTCCGCGTCAACCGAGCAGTCAATATTTATATTTCCAGTAATATTACAAGTTGAAATTTAAAGTTGAAACTAACATATTTATGGCATTTTTGCCATAAATATGTACCTTACCTTATTAAAGACTATGTAATTATATTCACCATAAATTAGTAGTCATTATTAACTAACGAACGGTGAAGGTAAACATCGTGAGGAAACCTGGACTTATAATTTCTGATTACAAGTTTGAAATCGCCAACCCGCATTGAGCAAGCGTGGTGATCAATGCTCTAACCTTCTTCGTATTAGAAGAGGCCTTGCTCAGCAGTGGGCACTTACAGGCTGACGATGATGATGATGATTAACTAACGAACACAAAAGATTACGATTATTAGATTCGAACCAGTACTTCTGGAGATTTGCGCGTTCAAACAAACAAAACTCTTCAGCTTTATATTATTAGTATAGATATATTTATATAGGTATATGTAGTATAAATTACAATATTATTAAACAACTTGCATCTTCTTCAAACTTAGTAAAGTTTCAGCTAGACATTATCCAAGTATCGGTGCTGACAGCAACGAAACGTGTTTTCAGGTATCGGTAGCCATGAAGGCTATTTTCAGGCAATTCAATTTCAGAGGCCGGGAGACGGGCGAGAAACGAGGCTTCTTTGAGTGTGGAATATTCTCTACAAGTGAAAAGATGAATCATGAGATAGCGATGTCGATTTTCGGTTGTGGTTTCGTTAAGAGGATGGAAATTATGTTTCCATATTTTGCGACATTTATTATTAATTAATTATTTAGATAAAAGTGTGTACCTAATGTTATTTTGTAGACTCAATATGTCATGTAGGTAATCATAGCAATTGTCAAATAATCTTGTTTTTTTAAAGAGTTTAAACTAGTTTTCTTTTAAATCAGAGCCTTATCGTCTTTCCTGCTCGTTGTTATGGCAGCGGTAAAACCCTCTTTGAGGAGTGATTAGAGGTATTTCATGGTATTCTCACCTTCCACCTTATACAGGTGTTACCGGATATGGAAGGTGGCAACCTTTTGTGTCTATGGCCCAAAAAACTATTCCGCGAAAGCAAGAATACAATCTTATTAGATAAAGAAGAATTTTAATTTTTTCAGTCCTGATTAAAGAAAGATATAGAAGATATCAAATCAATCACAGTTGATTTAACGAACCCAATAAAATAAAACAAACCTTTAGGGGAAAACGCACCTCCTTCTCGTTTGTAAATTTTGTTTTGACCCAAAATAATATAACACCTATATAAATTCACTTCCCTTAATTATAACTTAGTGTCACACAAAAAAACAGAACCCAAAAAATATACTCACCAACAAATTGAACACTGAAATGAACGAATGGTATCAAAAATACCATTTAATCAAAGCAAGTCGATACTTCAATTAAGTTTCAAATTTTTTTCACAGTAACACCAGGAAAATGGAAATACTAATTGGTCTGTCATCGAGAGCCAAATGCTTGTGCCCTTATCGCCATTTTCAGGGCCCCTCACCAAAAATTAAGGTTCGAGTTTTAATTGGTCCATTTGATTATTGGACCAAAGTTGATAATTGGACTCATACCTTTGAAGCCTCTTCGTATAACTGAGTTGCGGAAACTCAAGTTAACTGGCTTAGGGGTTAAGCAAGACCGTTATGGCTTTAGTGAATTTAGATTAGGACGTTTCTGGAGAACTGTTTCGTTATTTTCAGTTGTTTGCTTCTTTCAAATCCTTGGATTTAAATGGTTAATGAAGAAACTAAAATAATTAAAGTTAACTCTAATAATTGCTTGCTATTATCTGTTTTAAACTTTAATCACAATTGCAAAAAGTTGATTTTTAACTGTCTGTAAGTCAGGCCACGAGTGACCTTAGTGGTTAATTCCAAAGCACATAATAAAATTAAGAACGAACAATTAGTGTTATATGATTAAAAGACTTGGATCTTGAATACTTGACTTTAATAGCACAGTACACAGTCGGGCAGCTCACTGCACCAGAGTTACATTGTCAATGACCTATGCTCTCTCGACCACCTTATTTACCTTATAGTAAAGGATGACACTAACATTGACAGTTCTAGTGTGACAATGATTAGTATTTCTAATTAGAGATAATACAAGAACAAGATACTCCATCATTATTAAATTGAGAATGGAGATCACGAGAGACAAATACGGTCTACAATTTTACTCCACACTAGGATTTTCTTCCGTGGCATAGGTGCGTCTACAGACACATCACAGCCAGACCTTTCTTTTTTGTTTTTTGTCAAGGGAAAATCATCAAATGACTTCTCCCGCCCAGGGTTAGGCGACACAGAGTGTCAGACTTTTACTGACTAAAACTCCCTGTTCCTTCTCCTGCTCCAGGCCGAGGCGATGACTCATTGCACTTAACCCGCAACCCCGGATCACAGCCAGACCTGGAACAGCAATTTGTGTATCACATTAAGAGACGTGTCTCTTCTATCTTGAGTGGTTGGCCCTTCAACTGTGCAGATAATAGGAGATTTTATACTTAAGTCTTAGTTACCTTTAAAATAAACTCCCAAACAATAAAACACAGTATAATTCATTTATTTATTTATTTATCTAAAAAAGGTACACCAACAGCTTCTGTATATAGCAAATTAAATAAAACAATGATAACATTAGGTTTTGGCCTTATACAGGCGCCAATTACAGGTAACCAGCATTCTTAAAAATAAAGTGATAACCTAGTAGAATAAGAACGAAACTATCTATTACAATAACATAATTAGAATTATATTAAAAATATTATAACCACATTAGAATTGCAATATAATTAAACAATGAAATAAACAATTCATTCATATAACATTTTCCTGATGACAATACGATGCGTTGTCGAACGTGTAAGTGGAAGTTAGTTATGACGTAACAGCTACATGATTTATAGATGGAGTTTAAGTTAGGACAAACTTATGATCGATGGTGTGACACAGATGCTATCACACATGAGCTAGATACAACGTATTATGTAAGTTTTCTAGTTCAAACTCTACTTAGATTTAAGTTTAAGCTGTGTATTGGTATCTGATACATAGCTGAAAAAGGAAAGAAAATCATTTTACTATGGTCTAAGTTGAGGCCTAGTAGACGGATTACCTAATGGTAAACATTGCGTGTTGTCGGCCATTTAGGAATAAGGATTTCGGATTATTAGGGATTAGCTTCCGCCCGCGGTTTCGTCCACGTGGTATGTTGATTAAAAGTAGCCTATGTCCTATTCCGGAGTGTCAAATTTCATAAAGATCCGTTCAGCCGTATTGGCGTGATTAAATGAATTTATAATATTAGTAAGATTTAATGTGAGGATTGAGTATGGGGGGGGGGAAGGATTGGGCTTTCGGTAACTTCAGTCACAGGCTGTGAGGCCGTGGTATGACTTCGGTCTAGCCGGTCCATTCGTGCCGAAGCATTGCTTTTGGCATTTAGTATATCTAACAAAAATTACTATTAAAAATAACCCTTCGAAATTTTACAATTATTAATTCAAGTTTTCATCGTTTGAAAGTTTGACCTAAAATTTAGAGAAACAAATGAAAGCTTTTAGTCTAGTTTTAATCTAGATGGAAATATTAGTCGAAATATTATGAACTAAATTGAGTTAGTAAATTAATTAATCTGTATTTGGTTTGTTAGTTTGTTGTTTAGTTTATTTAAATGTTCATTATTTTGTCTGATAACTATTATTAAGTTAAATTGGTTCTTTATTCTGTTTGTAGTTCTAAAATTGTTTCATACTATTGATGATTTTTAATTATCTCCTAAAGTCAAATGTTATTATAATCCGTTCCCAAAAAGGTTAACGCTTTAATTCATGAGGGATCGAAACCTAGCAAACAAGTAACTCTTTCACAGCTAAATGTTATTTAAAGGTTTTTTATACACTACTGAAGCACAAAGTCGGAAATCATGAACCAACGTTGGAATACCTTATTATGAGTAATAAGAAATTACGAATCAGTCTTAAGCAATTGTAGTGATTAATGCTTAGGCTAGCATAGAGATTTATTCTTAAATCTTCTTCATGTGAGAACAGTTATTTTATAAGCAGTAAGCACTAAAAAAAATCTGATGATGTGATGTTGCCAAAAACTTGAAAAACATACAAATACAACAGGATCAAGGTAGGAAGGAAAAGAAAGCGTAGATTAAAAAATTAATAAATAACTTTTATTATTTAGTATAAAAGCCAATATTTGTAGGACACTTGAAGTCCATTTTTATAAGAACGGTACTTGATTAAATCGACACGTCAGCTGGGTCAGCCAATGATGGAATGCAGTCGATATAAATACTTTTTTGAGAATTTCATAGTTTAACGCTATACATATAAAGATTGAAAGCACGGTTGGCACAGTGGTTGGACAACTGGCTGGTGTGCAACAATGAAACAATGAAACAATGAATTTATTTTTGCAAATAGGCCATATAACGGCACTTTTACACGTCAAATTATATGTGAAAAACTAGATGAAGTTGGCATTTCCTATCTGACTACTCTGAGAAGACATGCCGAAACAAACTCAGAGGTCAGTCTCTTTTCAAGTCCAGACAATGTAAAAATAACATAATGTGAGAGAATCGTGCAAGTTCATTCTGTAGTGTCACGAGTGTCAACGTGTCACGAGTTCAATTCCCGCATGAAATAACACTTGTGTGATACACAATTTGCTGTTTAGGGTCTGTGTCATATTATGTGTATATTTGTAAATGCATCCACGGTACAGGAGAAAATCATAATGTGACGCAACGTTTAAAAATATTAAATTTTAGTTTGAAATGTCATGAAATGTTCATGTTAAACATATAGTTAAAAAGGAAAAGCATTGACATTTTTACGACCGATACTATATACCTATATATAAAACACATAAGCCAGAATTGCCAGCAATATCGAAAATTCCACTTAACAACCGTCATTCTGGCCATTCGAAGTAAAATATTACTAAAAACTATACAGCATAGAAACCAATATCCAATTTTCAATTTTACATGATCGTCACCCATTTTTGCTATTCGAATCGGTCTAAAATAAACGCGTAGGGAATTTGACATAGAGAAACACATGACAGTTTTCATGAAAAACTATTTTTTTAGCTAAATATGTAACGCAAATACGTCATAGCAACTATAAAATTTTCTGATATTTTTTATAAAAGCTCTATATTTTAGCATGTTGATCGTTTTTATTATTTATTCGCTCCATCCGCAGCGTTGGTTGGGTCAATAGAGGCTTTTTCAATTATTAAAAAAATGTGTTTTATTTTTCTGAAATAATTTTATTTTTATTTCAACGAGCAGGCAGATTCCCTGATGGTAAGCAATCAGAGCCGCCTATGGACACCCGCAACAATAGAGGTGTTACGAGTGCGTTGGCGACCTTTTGGGGATTAGGGTTTTGAAGATTTAGGTATTGGGGAAGGATTGGGGGAGTGAAAGGATTGAGCCTCCACAAAACGATTTAGCAGAAAATATGAGTCATATATCAACTAGTTTCAAGCAACGTTGGCGGCTCATGATCATGGATAGTATTGCACGTTAGACGACGCCACGAATGTGACGTTGCTTGCACCAAGTAATGACTAGAAAATAGGAGCAAATACTTAACCAAGTCATGGCTCTATAATGATTGTAGAATGACCTCTCGTTGGCATTATTTCCGAAACGAAAGCACGACTTACATATCATTTCACATAAAAAAGAGTAGCTAACAAATCTCTGGTGCTGCGGATTCCAATGGGTGTTTTTTTTTTGTAATCATCAAATGACTTCTCCCGCCCAGGGCATTGCGGGAGGGAGTGTCAGACTCTTACTGACTAAAAAGCCCCCTGTTCCTTCTCCTGCTCTGGGCCAAGCCTTCGCGGTGCCTTATTGCGTTTACCCCGCAACCCCGGCTGAACATCAGCTCTATAGGGCCCCGTCTGTGGTGGTCTGTTGGCTCTTTGAGGCGCGCGCGGAACGCAACGCGCCGTACGTTCGGGTTCAATGGGTGGTGCTATTCGCTTACAATCAGGTGATCCGACCTCATGAAACCTCTTTATCTTTTGTGTTCGTCTTTGAAGGACTACGGTCTACTCGATTAAAGTCACATGCAGCCACAACGTGTCCCGTTGTGACTTGAAACACGTACTCCCAGTTTACTGGCGTACCTAAGTCTTCGTGTTCAATAAAAAAAGTAATATTTTTTTCGTCAGCAGTTTAAAATAAACATTTGGGTGGTGGTGGCGGTGGTGTGGCAATCGGCTGCCGTGCAATGTGTCACGGCTTTCATTCCAGCACGGAACGATACTCTTTTTGGGACTCATATATTGGTGTGCGCAGATATGGAAAAACTCCGATTTATCCGGCTGCAGTCTTTCCGTCCGAATACAATTTAGGTGTCTTCAAGGCTAGAGTGAATAGGCTCTTAATAAACTAGTGCGCCTTACCATCAACGATTGCATCCCTGCTTACCATCAGGTGGGATCGCAGTCAAGCACTAGTTAATTGCAAGTAAAAAAAAATTGTAATAGATTTTATCTATACCAAATGCAATACAAATAAAATCCAATATATATGTATTCTCGCAAATCTACATATATAATAAGATTGGAAATCCTTTCACCAGTCGATCAGTGGCACAAAGCGTCGCTTATCAATCGGCATTCAATGGTTCACAATACTGTAGTACGTACTTCACGTAGGAATCTTATTCGAAGTACGATTACTCGTTCGAGCGACAAATATGTACTGGCAAACATGTCTTCAATCAGTATATAAGGCATATATATACATATCTAAGTGTGGGAGAGCCATGCTTCGGCGCGAATGGATCGGCTCGACCGGAGTGATACCATGGCCTCACAGAAAACCGGCGTGAAATAACCACTGCGTTGTGTTTCGCCGTGTGAGTGAGGTTACCGGAGGCCCAATCCTTCCCCTTCCCCAATCCCTCCTCAATCCCTAAATCTCCAAATCCCTAATCCCTAAAAGGTCGGCAACGCTCTCGTAACTCCTCCGTTGAGAGTGTCCATGGGCGGCGCTGATTGCTTACCATCAGGTAATCCGTCTGCTCGTTTGCCGAGCTATTACATAAAAAAAAAACATATATATGTATGGAACTTCGCACGGGTGCAATTCTGATACAAAATTACTCCAATAATTAATGGATGTTATAATACTAGGTATATGTATACCTTTCTCTTTAATTACTCCATCTAGTTAAAAAAACTGTATCAAAACCCGCTGCGTAGTAGCTGCCGTAGAGAGAGAAAGCGACTTTGTTTTATACTATGTAGTGATGTGGATATTAAATAACCTCCATGTGATTGCTGTAGAGTATAATGCACTATTCTTTCCTTTGCCTTGGGTCAGTTGAGACCTACTAGAGGCGATGTCCAGTAGAGATTGTGGATGCAAACGAAATAAAATACCGTAACACAGGAGCAGAAGAAGAAATGAGGTGGTTTTAAGTTAGTAAGACTCTGAAACTCTCTCTCGCTTACGCCACGGCGATAGAAGACACAGAATTATTTGTTTCACGTAACTTTCTGCCGCACACATGGTAAGCAGCGATTGTAGCGTACCTTCAAACCTTCAAGAAACGGGCGTACTTCTTCTTGAAAGGCCAGCAATGCACCTGTAACTTTACTGGTTTTGCAGGTGTCCATGGGCGGCGCTGATCATTTACCATCAGGTTTTCCGTCTGCTCATTTGCTTCCTATTTCATTAAAAATTGCCCCAAAAATATTTACCAAGGTGTTGTGAAAATGACGGCATATTTTGAAAGACACAGACACACAGACAGAGAAAATTATCTGATCATAATAATTTCATAATTATTATTTAACGGTAAATTATGGTTTTATTTATATAACTAGCTGTTGCCAGCGACTTCGTCCGCGCGGACGCCGTGAAGCACCAAAAATACTATGCCTGCGTCATTTTAAGTGTAGTTTTTTAGTGAGCAACTTTTAAGATCACATTCCCTTGCAGTTGGCGCTGCAGTATAACTTCACCTCATGAGTACCTCTCATAGCGCAGGTGAATTTTGAATATGGTTTAATTCCTACATCCCACGAATAACAGAATTTAAAGGAACACAATTATAAAATTTCTCTATAAACTACATTTGTAGTTTTGCTCTCAGTAGCCAAAATGTATAGAGAGTCAGGACTGGTGACGCGGGAGCAAGCGACGTACAGTTGTCCGTGTGAGAAGCAGCTCGTCCTTAGGTCGACACCCGCAGCCTTCAGTGTCTGTCCCTGTGACTTATTGATAGTCATCGCGAAGCAAACACTCACAGGAAACTGCACGCGCTTGAACTGGAAGGGGTAGTTATGAGGTATGAGGGGAATGCGTGGTATAAACACTGCCTCGCCGACGCCACAACCCGTCAAAATTTCCGCCTCGATAATATTTCTATGCAGTGAGATGACTTTAAGGCGGGTCCCGTTACACAACTTCGGAGGAGACAGGTTCGGCTGGTGCGGTATTCGACTGATATCCCCGTACACGCAGCGAATGAGTTCATCTAAGGTGGATACCACTCTACCGAGAGATTCTGGGAGCACCACCTGTCCGCCCCTCTCCTCTGGTAGAGTACCGTCGCCGAGACTTAGAAGGACATCAGAGAATTCTTGAGCGCGTGCATTGGCGCCGAGCTGAGCTCTCATATTGATGGTCAAGCGCAGCGTATGAACGCGTGACCATAACGCAGATCGTTTCAACGAAGCATTCACCTCGTCAGCCCTAGATCCCCGCGTTACCACGGGAAGCGTTTGTCGGAAATCACCACTAAACAGAACTGTAACACCGCCCATCAAGTGTTCGTTCCTGCGGATGTCCTGCAGGGTTCTATCCACGGCCTCAACTGCCTTCCTATTCGCCATCGTGCACTCATCCCATACGACCAGAGAGCAATCCTTTAGCACGTGTCCCTTGTCACTGTTGCGTGACACACCACAAACAGGAGTTTCGGTGCTCTCTAAGTCGATGGGAATTTTGAACATGGCATGTGCCGTTTTGCCACCAGGAAGTAGTGTAGCAGCGATTCCCGACGACGCTACAGCAATGGCAATTTTGCCTTGCCTCCTGACCTCTGCAAGTATGCCAGTGGTAACAAATGTTTTTCCTGTTCCACCAGGAGCATCCAAGAAAAACATTTTACCCTGGTTGAGCCCAACGCTTTCAAGGACGATGTCGTAAATTTCGTTTTGCTCTGAAGAGAACAAAGCGACGTGGTCATTTCGTATGGTGGTCATTACGGCCGGATCGTAATGTGTCTCAGCGGCATACTCCCAATTTCCACGGTCTTGACGTAATGGTGATTGGGGAGCTGGTAACCCGTATTCAACCAGTGGATTGCCGCCGATAGAAATGACCACGTCTTGAAGTGAACTGAGACAGGTGTTCAACACGCGTCCATCAGTTACTTCGACTTCATCCTCATTAGCACGCCTCAAAGCTCGTAAAAAATCTTCGGACAGACGATGGCGATACTTCTCCCACAAAGTTACCGGGTTCGCGATTCCACAGAACACCAACATGACGGCGAACAGATGTCGCAAGCGACTGGGACTGTCGCTGATGCTCGCCTCCGCGAGGGTGTCATCCCAGTTTTGGTCACCGTCAAGTAGGTGACGTGCTACGCAGGCTGCGCGGTATGTTGGATACTCCACGTCATCAACTGTCCTCAGAAAGGCAAAAGACGTTGGGCCCCGGACCGTATGAAGCAACAACCGCAGATAATAGCATTCGCCATTGTTCGGATGCACGGTATAAACTCTACCCAATGCGGTGTTCTTAAAAATGCCCGGAAAACCTTCAACTACACCTCCACGTCGACGTCGGTTAAATACACCTCTTTGCTTGTCGTATGTATAATACGACGGCACCTCGTCATACGTGAGCGACTTCGCGAACTGGTCGACTTCACAGAGCCTAAAAAATGCCAAGAGCGTTGTTTGGCGCGGATTTTCCAAGCGCTCTGCAACGTTGTCGGGATCAAAATATATCCGCTGGCCGTTCTCTAGGTGGACGTCTAAATGCATGACCATAGGATACTTGTCATGTATAGAGAACGCCAGTATCCGCCAAACCGCTTCGGACGTGCTGATATAGCGACCAGACTGGTACTTGGTCACCTCGTCCCTATCAGTGCTCTGTAAAGCAAACGTCGCCTGGTCGCTCCCTTTGTTGACGTATTTGCAGATGTATTTGATCGACTCAACGCTGGTGCACGACTCGACGTTGATGTGCGTCTGGAAGGTCCTGGACAGAACAGGTGAGTATGGAACAATCCATCTGTTGTCGACCTGTTGCACCTGGCCACGTACGCTCAGCTCAGTGAAATGTCCGCCTTCTGCAGGTGGTCGGCGCCGGTATGAAGGATATCCATCTTCACCTGTTATGGTAACATTGGTAAATTTCTTCGGGAATCTTTTTGTACATCGTCCGTCTTTCATGCATGGGGAACTTGGATTTAAAGTGCCACAGGGGCCATGAACCATGTGACTTCTCACAATCTGATGCAGAACAGGATCGATGTCAGGGTCCGGGAGCTCAGCACTTATGACTTGATCAATTTGGTTGGGTCTGATCTTCTCTTCCAACCACAAAAGCAGGTGAGCGTGTGGCAAGCCGCGTTTTTGCCATTCCACAGAATACATATAGCAT
Organism: Spodoptera exigua; assembly: GCA_902829305.4. Taxonomy (NCBI): domain Eukaryota; kingdom Metazoa; phylum Arthropoda; class Insecta; order Lepidoptera; family Noctuidae; genus Spodoptera; species Spodoptera exigua. The sequence continues at coordinate 1,954,698 of LR824623.2, forward strand.
CGGACTGCACCAAACACCTTTGCCTTTGTGAGAAGATCCATGAGACACTTCAACTTTAGATGAAACACGCGAGAGATCAAGTCATGTCTGTCGTACGAAGCCTGTCCTGAAAGGAGTTCAGATGTGATTTCAGGCCACTTAGGGTTAGTAGTGATGGTAATGAAGAGGTCCGGGCGACCAAACTTTCGCACGTAACAAAACGCGTCTTGCGTCCTCTCGTGCATGTACCGCGGACCTCCTGTGAAGGTGGAGGGTAGAACGACCATCCTTCCTACATCTTGAGCATTTGCATCGTGATGCATGGCATCCCTGAGATGGACGTAGTTCTCAGCTCTCAGCTTTGTTTTGGTTGGACCTTATAAATACCAAACGCTCTGTCTCAATTTTGGCGTACATATCCACCAGAAACTGACTAAAGAGCGTTCGGTAACGGTGGAGATAAGATCCGTCATTTACTCGAAGCTGTATCAAGAAGCTGTAAAAACTGCATAGCGGACGTTTTTTTGTTGTAATTCAGGGAGCCTGTCTGGGGATCTACATTATAGTGGGCAAAATGGTAGCCATCCTCTCCGCGACAGAACATAAGAGGATATTGAAGAGAATCGTAAGCGCGGTGTGTCTCGCTGATCCTTTGAAGCCGGTCATCATGCGTGCGCAAAACGATATCTCTTTTATCACACTCCTGATCGACTAAGAGAACGGCTACCTCATTCGTCGTTGGTGCATTATATCCCCCGGGATGGGCTGCGATTGGTCTTCTATCTGCGCTGATGACAAACTTAAAGCGGTTGCGCTTGTTCTCAGGCACCGACGCCAGGGCGGCTTTGAAGTTCTCAATGTGTGGATTCACATTATGCAACATACTTTGCAATCCCCTGACCAGACCAGAGTCCAAATTGGGGACGTGTCTGCTTCGCACGTTGGCTTGTTCATCGAAATCGCTAATAAAATAAACTTGCAAGAATTTTGGCGTGTCTGTTGGTAGTAAAGAACCGATTTGATGATAAACCTGCCCCTGTACTTTGAATGTTGGCATGAATCCTGCTTCAACGATTTGATTTGCACCAAACGAAGTCATCTGGAAGGCGCTATTATAAGCTCGGATGTTTTTCAAAAAATGGCTGGACTTTGGATGCTCGCCATTTAATAGGACTCTTAACAGGTCTGGCGGGTCCTGCATAGAGTCCAAGCGGACCTTACCAGATGCACAACACATCCCATTTGGCTCCCCTTTCCATTTGCGTGCTTGGCAGTGAGCACACACTTCTTCTAAGGCACCAATATTGCCATAAGCGGCGTAGTTAATCGCAACATTGTACATAAATCCACTTCCCTCTTTGTTTAGCCATGGTTGCTCTTCGATATAGTAAACCGTGGATGCCTCATCAGATGTTGAAAGCTGATTTACGTTACGACGCAGGCGATCTTGTTCTACTTGTGCCGCACGCTGTTCGTCCGACCAAGTTCCCCGAATCTCTTGGATTCTGTCCCGTTCTTGTGATAGATGAGTAGACGCATCTCCAAGCAGTTCGTGGTACCGCTGCCGAGCAGCTGCACGACTTTCTTCACGCTGCTCATCTGTCTCTAAAGAACGTGACAGGGCATGCTGAGAGCGGTCTCTTCTTGAGCGGGTCTCCCGTTCTTCATCGTCTTCAATCGACTGAGAAAAAGAAGCGCGGCTCCGCTGCAAACATAACCTCGCCTCTCGTTGCGTGTACGTTTCAGACGCGCGAGAATCAGCGTGGCGCTCCCGATCGCTTTCCAAACGCGCTTGTCGTCCTTCAACACTCTCACAAGATCGAGCGACATCAGTGCGGTTGCGCTGAGAACTCAGCCTCGTCTCTCGCTGCGTGAACGTCTCTGACGCGCGTGACTTAGCATGGCGCTCTCGGTCAATTGACAGCCGCATCTCATGTGTTTCTGCACTTTTCTGAGACCGCGACAATGCGTTTTGAGTGCGCATGGTATCTAATCGCGACTGGCGCGCCGTACTACATTCTCCTCTTCGAGTCTCTGCAATTTGTTCACGAACAGCAGTCAACCTGGCCTCACGCTCGTCAGCGGTTTCAAGGGATCGAGCTAACCTTCTTTTTCGCGAATGGTATGACGATTGTGATAGATTAGACTGCTTTCTGGGCATTTTTACTACTAAAAGACCAATTAACACGAAGTAAACAGAATAATTTGAGAATCTCGATAACTTATAAACAACGCAGGTAACCCCCGTTTCTATAGGTTGAAGCGGCGACATCGGTACTCATAACATCACTTTTTGTGAACGAAACCATAGCGCGATCTAATTCGACGCCAACACCATCTAGTTAGGAAAATGGAAACATTTTTATATGATAAACAATAATAATTTCTCAATTACGACTGAATACGTTTTTAACGTGAAAAAAACGTAACCGCATATGAATAAAAAAAATGCTAGTTCTTCATCACACCTATGTTTATAATTATACACAAAAATATTGTATGAATTCCGAAGCAACAATTTTACCAATATAAGTCTATGTTTTATTTTATATTTCATTTTTTTTTGTGTCTAGGTTTGTGATAGCACGTCCTGTCAAACAACCTGCTTACAAACGTAATTTAAATGTGTATGGTTTACAGATATAAAGGTTCATTACTCATCCCCCGTAGGTGATAGCGTGATAATATGTAGCCTATGTGTTGAACCGACCTATCAGTTATGTTCATGCAAAATTTCAATTTAATCCATGCAGTACTTTTTGAGTTTATCCGTAACAAACATACAGACAAACAGACAAACAGACAAAAATTCTAAAAACCATATTTTTGGCTTCAGTATCGATTGTACATCACGCCCCAAGTATTATTTCAAAAATATATTCAATGTACAGTTTTGACTTTCCTACGATTTTATTATATGTATATAGATTCGATTCCTGAAACATAATTTATTCTTATCATACATTATATTAAGAAGTATTAATTATATAGCTAGCTCAATATTATACCAGCTTTCAGGGAACTTTCGTACAACGCACTTGTTTGGTATTACGTCTGCTTGTTTGCCGACTTATCACAAAACAATTAATTGAAAAAACACAACAAAGTTAAGTCTATACAACTTATATGAGCATTTCCCTTTTTACCCCTACACAGTAATAACCCCTTAACAATATAAAATAGCATCATCTCAATAAATCCAAAGCGAATAAACACTAAAATCATAAATAGTTTGCAACAAAATCTCAAATCTATTGAAAGTATTGCAACTATGTACCAAAATGTTAATGCGGGTCTCACAATGAATCTGACGTTCGAACCCCCACCCGTAGGGTTGAATTGACAATCATTTCGCGTCACTGCGTTACTGCCCGCTTTGTGTTTAGCTTCGATTTGAACGATCAAATGCACTATGCGGGGTCATGTTTAGCGGATAGGCGGGGAAATGGATTTTGATACAGTGACTGTGTTTGAAGATGAAGTAGATTTGGTTACAGTATTTTTTGTTAGTAAAAGTAACAAAAACCAGCCATTTTTACGTGTAAAAATGGCATTCTTTCGGCAGATGCCATACATAGTCCTTCCATATTTTCCACCATACCAGTCCAGAGCCTTCCACACCCATAGCCTTAATCCTTGTTTCCAATATCCTCAGTAGTCTGACACTAACAGGGGACTGTCCTTAGGTGCATATAGGGCTAGTCGCCGGTTTATGTCCCATTTCAGAGGAAGTGTCAAACGTTTACTGACTAAAACCCAACTCGTTCTTTCTCCACTCCGAGCCGAACTGTACAGTCACAATATTTATTTTGTCAGCTAGGCATCGTTCCTTTTTTATGTAATACGTCGGCAAACAAGCAGACCAATTACCTGATGGTAAGCAATCAGCGCCGCCCATGGCAATCATGGCCGCAAGTGCGTTGCCGACCTTTTAGAAATGAGGGTTTTCGAGATTCAGGGATTGGGGAGGGATCGAGGGAGGGGAAGGATTGACACACGGTGAAACACAACGCTGTGGTTGTTTCACGCCGGTTTTCTGTGAGGCCGTGGTATCACTCCGGTCAAGCCGACCCATTCGTGCCGAAGCATGGCTCTCCCACACTTTTCTAAAGATGATGCAGCATACTAGCAATAACATGATTCTCTTTTTTTCAAGAAATTATTCTAATGTTTTCTTTCATCAACTTGTGTAGTAGACATTTTAATAGAATTTTAACTTTATAACAAAATATTAAGGTTGTCTATCAATCAAATAGAGATAATGCGATATTTATAAGCCTGTACAATTCGTGTTGGCCATTCGTCCTTATACCTATGAAGATACCGCATATGCTTCTGTATCAATCTCTCCATCTGCCATCTGACGTCAGCAGATCAACCTACCCGAATTAACAGACTAATTCCATTCGATTTTAAACCACACTTTAAAACAATAAAGTTGAAAATCGAATAAAGAATTTTAACAGAAAGGTGTAGGTAGACGTGCTGGTAACTGTGGCAAATATACCAGCGACGTCGCATTAGCACGAAGGTATTACAATAGTCCTTTGATGAAACCACTGGAGATCAATTAGCTCGGGTAATCAACGGTAATAGCTTGTGTAGTTTATGGCATGTTCGAAGTAATGGTACGTTCATGTATTAATCAGCTATGGTGTTATGTATGGGGAATTAATACATACTGTTAGTGTACGTCTTCAAAGATCTTGTAGATAAATTTGTATGATATAGGAAGCATATTAGGTGAACATGTTCTGATTTATTTCGTTACGGGATCCCAGACAGCCTTTCAAGTCCCTGGGACGCGCCGGACTTCAGTGTTCCGGTGTTTTTATGGTTGTAATTACTGTAGATCCTGGCTTACAGGAGTTGCAGCGGTTTTGGGAGGTTGCAGCGGGCTTGTCGCTCTCGCCTCACCCGTGTGGGAGAAGTTAAGTAAATTGCCCCATTATCCTATTAAAAAAGATATGTTGTTAAATATATAGGTATGTATGTATGCCAGTAATCAATTTTATAATTAATGGTCAAATTATACCATTCAAAAATCCTGATCCGCCTAAAATATTTACTGAAACCCTTTCAAATAGTTATCAAACAGTTTCAAAATGGCTCTGATTGCACATTTCAATGGCTTTTAATTAGTCAATTGTTTGCAGTAGCAATACAAATAACCAAATTAATAGAATTAGCGATTACACCAAATAAATGCAGTTGGGGTTCGATAAACATTGATGGCTTTTTTTATGTAATAGGTCGGCAAACGAGCAGGATTTCCTGATGGTAAGCAATCAGCGCCGCATATGAACTCCTGGAAAACATGGGGTGTAACGAGTGCGTTGCCGGAGTTTTAAGAATCAGGGTTTCGGACATTTAGGGATTAGGGAAAGATCTCCGGTAAGCTTACTCACACGACGAAAAAATATTGCACGTGACTGCACGGTTGGTGCGGTGGCTGGGCAACTGGCTGCCGTACAACGTTTCGGAATCGGGTTCGAATAACTGTTTGTTTGATCCACAAATTATTGTTTTGGGTATTGGTGTCATATGTATGTTTGTAAACGTGCCAACGATACAGGAGAATATCCTAAAGAAAGGCGAAGTATTTAGATTGTGAGTGTCATTTCAGTGGAAGTTTGCTTTTGCAAAAGTGTATAATATGCATGTCATATCTTTTACACATTATATAGGTATAGATTACCTAACTAATAATATAAAAAATGCATTGTTAAACGCGAGATTCCACCTCAAAACTCACGAGAGAATCTAAGACTTAATCTAAATAACAATAGTATTTTTTCTGCGCATCATAATCATAACCATATGAAGCACTTTTCAATGTTTAAGACCAACATATAATTAATGAAAAGAAGTGTTAAATAAAACCTTCTTATTGAAAACTGCAGCTCAGTCCAGACGCCATTACTGAGTATAAATTAATTCGGCAATGTTGACACGGAGTGTTAAGTAAATGAAGTGTTAATGGATCGCTTTATGAACTGAATGGGGATAATTATGAGAACGGATTTTAATGGAGTAATGTGTAAACTATCTTTTTCCTTTTGGGAAGATTGAAAATTACTTTTATTAATTGTGGTTTATTTTGCGAATTGTAGAGTGAACACGATAAACAACAGTATTCGTAAAATGTATTTTTTTTGTGTAGGTACATTATCGAAAAGTAGGTAAAGTATATAATAAGTACCCAAAAATATGATAATAAACTAGATTTTGTCCACGACTTCGTTCGCGTGGAATAGTGGTTTACTGCAGATTTTTGGTCTTTCTTTCTTTCTGGAGTTCCAAACTATGTCTGAACCAAATGTAATAGAAATTGATTTAGTAGTTTAAGCGTGAATAAAAGACAGACAGACTTACTTTCGTATTTATAATATGTTATAAACTTACGGACAACGATTATAAAGTGAAAACTGTGGGCTTATTACGTTGTTTGTCGCCGTAAAAATTGGGTACTCTATTTGTTCAATTCTCCGTGGCCGAACGCCATCGAGTCTCGTACAATGGTACGAATATAAATGTATTTTAAAATAACGAGAGCTTCCCTAGAGGACGGCTCGTGTACAAACTAGAACTAAAGTTATTTCGATTTAAATTGGACAAATGACTCGATCATATTTTATTTATGTGCAATTTAACAAAATTGACACGTATTGTTTTTCTTTAAGGTTCGTTTTTATTTAATAACTTGTAGATAAATTTGTGATTGATTTATAGTGGTTATTTTATATACTACTGTTCTTACTATTATCCTTTAGGATTTTTTTCCTGGGCTTTGGGCGCGTTTCCAAACTTACTTACAATTTCAAAATATAGTCCACACCTAGACCAGAAAGAGCAATTTGTGGATTACACGAAGTGTTACTTCGAGCAGGAATCCAACCCACAACATGTCGCACAGCAGCTAATTACCTAGCTAATGTGTCAACCATGCAATGCGTTTGACCGTCCTTGTTCGATCGTTATGTATCTTGATGTTGAGATTTTTCGAGCCTTCTAACATTTCTTAATATATAGGAGCCGAGGAATTGTACCCGATATATTGAAATAAGCGGATTTCCTATTACAAAGCATATAAAAAATAACCTCTGCCTTCGACCAGACTAGTATGTTTTGTGTTCTGCACACGCCACCAAGAGCTGTCAGATCACTACAGATGAGGACCTTTTAAGGGCATTAATCTCTTAGGGCAGCGCAATGATGTCTGACTCGTAACAGGAGAAGGATCGAGGTGGTTTTCATTCAATAAGAGTCTGACAAATTCTTACAGACTCACCCAAAGTAAAACAAGTTACGGGATGAGTTATTTTTCTCCAAAATAAATATTCTTCATATTAAAGAAGAGCTTAAAAATAACATAATTCCGAAATGAAATTTTTAACGAGTTTCAATGTTAATTTTAAATAAATGTCAATGCACTCTTGAATAATTTATCGCAATCGTATGCATATCAGATCAGATGGTATCGACGGCAGAGATAAGCAACGTAATGGATATTTTTCATACTGCTATCGAAAACAGATTTATTGGATTTCATCGATGCAAGTATTAAATATTAAATTATGATTGTGAGGCTTGCATTTTTGTAATTAATGCTCTGATTGGTGCTCTTTTGTGGGACGGAAACCTGAAATATTTGTGGAATTAAACCTTTTTGCCTTTTTTTGTTATGAAAGGATTGGCTGGGCTTATCGTAGAGTAAAGTAACTTTGGAGATGCATCATGCATGGCCTTTGGATGTAAAGCTACTTATACGTAGTAAATAAAAAGTGATGGATACTTGGCTTTTTTACCTATGTAATGTAACAAAAAGATATAAAAAATATTTTTGGCGCCCAACGTGGTACCACGCCGATGTCAAAAAATTGTAAATTGAATTACACATACTTAAAATTTTTACACGATAAATTCTTTTACTTTCTGAACCAAATAGAATTTAATTTTCTTTGGAAATTCCGAAGAACCTTATTAATTCGTAATAGACTTACTTAAAGAATTACGAGCGAGTACACTTAAAATTAAATCACCTAATTTAATTCCATCTATGCAACAACAAAGCTCTTAATAGTGGAACGTGGAGCGAAATACATCGTACAAGTTTGTGTTTAAGTCTCATATCTCCGTCCTCTGAGACTACTACACGTTGTAATTGCCTCCCGTACCTCAGAGACCTGTGAGAGGTCACGTAACTAAGATTTATACCGCTGCTTATGCTTTGAGGTCCGAAATTCTGCTCCGGTGGACCGCTAGAGGTCAAGGTTACGCGGAAAAACAGAAGGTCGAGAGATAAAAATGAAAGTATTTCTGCATGTTTTAGTGGCTTTGCATTTGTGGTAGTGGATGGATTGCCTTGACATTTTTACTAGAATCGGGTTGTGTCACCTTTGTGATTTATTTTCTAGTCTGAGTTATTAAAAGTTGGAAAACTCTAATGCTTTTACAAGATTTGGAATTTAAAATTAATATTCTTTTAATAACATATTTTTTACTGATATTAACTAAACAGTTAAGATTTAAATCCCTATTATAAATCTTTCATAGCTTGCCTTAAGTTATGAAAGATTTATGAAGAGATAAAGATATTTTTTTTATTTCGATTGTCTACACGATCGGTGCGGCGGTTGTTCAACTGAATGCTGCGCAATGTGTCGCTACGCAATACTCTTTGTGTGATCCACAAATTGTTGTTCCGGGTTTGGGTGTGATGTGTATGTGAGATTGTATGTTTGTAACCGCACCCACGATACGACACAGGATAAAGTCCTAGTATGGAGAAACGTTTAGAAAAAATAATAATAGAAGAAGTAGTAATGAAGTGAACATCCAGAATATTCACTTCAAAGTGAAACTTCTGCAAATGTTTACGAAACAACAATCTTATACAACAGTTGTTCTTTGTTATGTTCAAGTCAGCGTCTGCAATAAATGTACGGAACGGGAATGAAGAATCCCCACAGTAACTAATCCCCGACGTCCGGGCTACGTGTCGGAAACGTGTCGGAAAGACGGTTAATCCCCACTACTGTACACCGGGTTGTCAGACGGATTACCCGACAAGAGTTCTTTTAAATCGTCAGTGTGATTTCGAATAAAATATGTACGATTTAAGTTTTTTTTTTGTTCTTTTAAGGAGTTCGATTTTGTGTGAAGTTTTCAGTTATATTTATTGTGGTTCTCGATGTAGTGAAATAGAAATTGTATTATGTACTCACATTCTAACGCCTTATAAACGTTTTGTACATATAATATGCATGTATTTTTTACCAGCACTGGACGATGTGGTCAATAAAACTGAAATTCCATTAAATAAATTAAAAATAATTTGTTTCTAAATTTATACGTCTCTATAATTTCAGATAGTATTTCTTTCTTTGACTTTTGACCATGCTAAAAGTTTTACGAAATTTGCAACAGATATAATGATATCCTATTACTCAAGGTCACAGACATCGTGAATGGTAAAACATTGTTTGTTTCTTACAACAAAGATCGACTTTATAGGTAACGGCAAACAAGCAAGGATATTATTTTTTTAATAGTATATCGGGAGACATATTCTCAATTAAATTTTACATTTATTAAGATGAAATGAAATCAAACCAAATCCCATATTTTGTTGATGACACCAAAAGATTTGCAAGTGCGTTACCTACCTGTTAAAGTTGAGGAAATGGAAGATCCTTGATGGGGTTGAAAAGACATTCAACATTATTTACTAATTTTTTAATCCAGCTAAAAGTTTTTGACTATATCATTTTGCTAGGACCATTGATCTTATCCAAATTACTGAAAAATATTACTGCTAACCGGTGCACTTTCCAAAGGAACAATAGCATGTCTTAAAAGCTTTGCACCTCCCCCAAAGAACTTCATATTCCGTACGCGGATGTAATTCTGATATAGTTATAAAATATAGGTTTCCAGTTTATGGGCCATATAGTGATAAAGTTCCAAGGGTGACATAAATTGCGTATCGCAGTTAGAAGTTTTTATGTCTCTTTGAAAGCGATAGTGGAGCGAAGTTGTCAAGAGTCGTGGATACATTTGAAGATGTTGCCTATGGAAAGATGTTTTTCAAAGTGATGGCAGTAGCTGGCTTTTATTGTTTAGTAGCTTTTACCCGCGGCGTCCCTCCTGTCATTTGGCTATCTATACTACCCTACCTAGTTACCTAATTACATTATCTTTTCTTCTCTACCTACCCTGCCCTGCTTACCATACCCTACCTACCCTATTCTATGTTGTTCTTCTAGTTTTAAACTACAACTATTTTACCTTTGATACCTTTTCTATTTTATCTACACTACCAACTCTACTCTACCCTATCTTATTCTTCTTATCTTCAACCCCACCAATTCTCAACGAAATCGGTTCAGCCGTTTTTGAGACTTTCTTTTATATTTATTGTTTATAGAAGTTGTGTTTTTGACATGCATGATTCCAGATTTATACAATCTGTGTGATCTCGAGTTTATGTTGTGGCTACGTGAGTAATGTTTTAAAAGCACCTACTGGATTAAATAAATAATTAACTTGGAAGCATAATTTTATACAGGACATATTCTTAACTTGTAAAGAAACTTGTAAAGGTTTAGTTTAGGAATTTTACATTTGAGAAACCACACGAATCAGTTCAAGGTCAAGAGAGTGTACTCTAAACACCAGCAAAAATGTCGCAGTTTGATTGTTAAATATTTGTTAGATTTCATCATCATCGTGTTCAGCCCGTAAGTAAAGCAAAGGCCTCTTCTCACACGGAGAAGGTTTAGAGCATTAATCACCATGCTTGCTCAATGCGGGTTGGGGATTTCAAATTTATAATTAGAAATTATAAGTCCAGGTTTCCACACAATGTTTTCCTTCACCGTATGTCAGTGGTGTCTAATTAATAATCATAGAAAGTACATATAACTCGGAAAAAGTCACATAGGTATTAGCCAGGTTTCGAAACCACGCCCTCATGCATGAGAAAAGAGAAGAGCGAGAAGGTTCCTTAACCTCTGAGCCACCATGACACAATGATGATATTATGACGATGAATGATGTTAGATTTAATAAACATCGAGTTCTCAAGGGTTTCACCATCCTCATAATCTGCATACCGCCACAAAAACATAGCACAACTGCCCTGGATAACCACAAAAGGTTGTCAATAAAACTCAGTAGATCATATAATGGGGAATAAAATCTTCTGTTATTGCTCCATCGTAAAATTAATATGTTCCCCGTTATACTAGGTAAATTGTGCGTCCTTACACATTTTTATTTCTCTCATTTTATGGCCTTAACACTATACCCAGATTTTTCTTTTTTATTACACTTTTGCACCTTATTATGACTTTATTTAGGTGACGAAATGGCTGTTGTATTAGATTTTGAGTGGTTAGTTTATGTTTGCGTAGTTAAAAATTAGGTTTGTTATTCTTAGAAATGTAAAATGGTATGTGTTCATTTTAAAAAATTACATACATTCTCTAGTAATGTTTTTTTTTATGAATACCTGATGGCAATCAGCATCGTCCTTGGACACCCGCAACAACAGAGTAGTTACGAGTGCTTTGCTGACCTTGTAGGAATAAGGGTTTGGAGATTTAGCGTTTAGGGAGGGATCGGGGAAGTGGAAGGATTGGGCGTCCGGTAACCTCACTTACACGGCGAAACACAACGCTGTGGTTGTTTCACGCCGGTTTTCTGTGAGGCCGTGGTATCACTCTGATCGAGCCGACCCATTCGTGGTGATGTAACTTTGACCAGAAAAGAAGCTGACCCGAGCTGCATTGTCAATCATCCATCCCGTACTCCAGAATTCCCAGAACCTTAATTCTCATAAAGCCGCCAAAGCACTTGTAACTCCTCTGATGTTTTGGGTATCCATGGACGGCTTACGAATACCACCAGGTAATCAGTGTGAGCGTTTGCCTTCCTATCACATAAAAAAAAAACAATTTTATATTTTTTCAATGGTGTTCAGTATCAGAGAGAAAAATAAGGTCACTTGTAAAATGCTACTACCACTCTTTACCAACATCTGACCTTGAACCGAAGACTACAAGCACAACAGCATACCCACTCAACCAACAAGAAGCTCCCCATTAAATTTAATTAATACAATTTCAAGTAAAATATCATTAGACTTGAGTATTATAATGTAATGGAAATTATTTGCGACACTCTCTGAGGAATAGAATTTAAGCGCGAGAGTACCTAGTATTATCGTCTTGAATATAAATTGAGACAGGTATCATATTTTGATGCTAAAAGGATTAGTTAGGGTACCTAGAATATTGCTACGTGCGTCTAGAGCTGTTATATATATAATCTAATAATATATTGCGTATAATACGGAATGTGTGATGTTTTGTTAGCCGAAGGAGATTTGAGATCATGATAGGAAGTGTGAAAGTGTAGAATTCTTGAATGAGAAAGTGAAAGTGTGGAAGAGCAATGCTTTTGAATAAATGGTTCGCCTTGACCGGCGTGATACCTCAAAGAAAACTGGCGTGAAACAAGTACAGCATTGTGTTTCGCTGTGTGAATGACGTCAACGGAGGCCCAAACCTTCCTCCATTGTCAAGTCCATGGGTGGCACCAAGTGCTTACCATACCCCGCCGATGGCTTACCATCAGGTAATCTGTCTGACTGCTGGTGGTACTGACCTTAATATTTTCAAGGTAAATTAATACATACCATGGCCTCTAAAAAACCGGGGTGTAACAACCACAGCTTTGTTTCACCGTGTGAGAGGCGTTGGCCAAATTGAGCCATAAAATAGATAAAATTAACTGTATGTTATTGACTAAAGACGTGGTCTTTTCAAAAAACTTTTTATACCTACTATAAAATTATTATAGTATAAAAAGAAGTTCGTAGTAATTCTCAAGTTATTGATAACGTTGGGAATAAAAGAATAAAACTTAAGTCAACGAATCCAACAAAAACAAACACAGGCCTACAATCATTCATTTGAAACTCGTAACCGCAGTCGAAAACTCGAAATTTGTAAATAAATCCAAGTTGTGAGAAGTTCTCGAACTTTTGAGTCGAACAGCACCCAGCGTCGCACTGCCACTAAATTAAGTTAGGTGTAGTGAAATTTATAGTCCAGGAGCTAAGCTAACAAGTTAAGTGATGGTGCGTGCAGCTCTTAAAACTTGCTCTCCGACTATTCGTAACAAGATTACGAGCTCCCTGACTATGTTCCTACAGATTGCGTAGTTCTAACATCAGAGAACATGAATGGAATTTTTATGGGATTCCTCGAGCTCGCTTCGTTGATTCGCAGTCGATGGATTGCCTGAATCCGGTTATTGAATATTGTTTATTTGTTTATTGGTAGGGATTTGTGTAATCTTGTATTTATTGGTACTCTTCGGGTATTTTTGTATCGTATTGTATTTGTGTACGAGTATTGTAATTGATTTTGTGTGGGCTTTGATTGGACTTGATTGTGATATTGTGTTGACTCGTTGATAGGGTAAGTAGATTATATAGATGCTTAATTGCGATACTTAATTCCTTAAAACCACGTTTTATTTCGTATTTCAAAAAGAGACCTTATTTTTAACGGATTACTAAGATACATTGGACGTAGTCAAAGTAAGTATTACTTCTTTTTATAAAAAAATAAGTTTAACATTAAAGTCGAAAATCGCTTGCAAGTACTTCATAAGTATGCAGTTACTTCTTACATTTTGTAACTTTTTTATGCTATTGTGAATTAAGCATCAGTACTAAATAAAAACAAAAATTATACACTACAACAAAGAAAACCTCTCTACATAATGTAACAGAAATACTTAGAATTCCATTCAGAACCCTCAGCTTCATTCAAATAAATTCTTAAACAGTTAACCCAATCTTGTACGAAGATTTCCTAAACAAAATCGTCTTATACGGTTTCCAAATTAAATACAGCAACTCGGAACCACTAAAAGGGTCTATAAACGATCCCCAACTATCAAATAGAGCGAAAGCAAGTACCCTTAATGGCGTCTATTTTAATTATACGTGAGAGAAAAGTTGGTACAACCTTTTTTTTTAATAAACCTTTGGTGGTTGTGGAATTTACGTGTGAGGTTTTAGCTTTTTGGTTTGATTGTGTTATGTTAAAGTGGTTAGGGCTAAGGCAAAGGCAAAGTTTAAAATTATCATTGAAACTAATATTTTTTTCGAAACTTCCGTTTTACTAAATAGTCTAAAACCATTCTTTTTCAATTATTCTCGGAAATTCTTTAATAATTTTTTCATTAAGTTTATTTGTTTATTAAATACGATACTATATTTTTTGAATACTAATATTAATCATTTAATATAATCTCCGAGTATGGCAGTCCCTTAACCTTTATCCTTCCAAAGTTGATGAACTAGTAAGTCCATATAACATATAGTATTGTAATATGTACTTATCACACAAGTTCAGAGTTGCTTCTATTTGTGGTGACGACACACAAAATCCTGTATGAATCTTGACAAAGCCGCAATACTCAACGTATTTGAATTTCTAAGGCCAATCTGCCATCTAGATTTCTAGTGGCTTTCAAAAGGAACATAGTAATATCTTGTTCAGCCCTTCCATGTATGAATTTATTTGTAAGGATAGACAGGATTTAAGTTTACTTTGGAGCAGGGTTGGCGCTTTGATGTCCAGAATTTCGATATTACATTAGTTTAGTCAACATTTATGGTCTAATATGTCGTCATATTTTGGTCTATTTCAATAACTTTTGAAGAAGTATTAAGTAAAGTGTTAATTAATTATTTTATTAAAACTTAAACATATGATATAATATATATGTTGGTATAGCGCTCTGTGATTCGTCGAAGAAGTCCTGTAGACTAACAATCTTCTTTTTTTCTTTTTAAATAGAAAAACGTTGCCCCGCATCAGGATTCCTGTGTCGTGGGTGCGTTTACAAACATACAATTTCACATGCACATCACACCCAGACCCGGAACAACAATCTGTGGATCACACAAAGAGTTGTTCCGTGCGGGAATCGAACCCGCGACACGTTGCGCGGCAGCCAGTTGCCCAGCCACCGCGCCAACCGTGCAGTCACAGCTTTTGCCAGCTACGTTATTCTAATCTTCAAATAATATTTTCTGATTTATTTTTGCGAGATCATGAATACGCGGACTTCGGTGTTTCAGTGTTTTCAATGCTGAATCTACTGTAGATCTTGACTTACAGGAATTGCAAAAGTTTTGAGAGGTTGTGTATTCAAAAACATTGCTTTTGCCAGCAGTTTTGCCTGCAATGACAGACAAAAAAGTAGTCTATATTGTAACCCAGATTAAAATCTAGCTCTACGCAAGATTTCATTAAGATTTAGTAAGTTTTACGTGAAAGAATAACAAAAATCTATCCATCTATCTAAACTCAAAAACTTTAGCGTTTGTATTATATCATTGTAATGTAATGTTAATCATTAAGAATGGAAATTGTGTTAACGTTTTATTTAATAATATATTTTTTTTGTTACAGGTAAATAAGCATCAAAATCGCCAGTGGTTTTTATAAAAATCTGTAAGTATAAGCAATAAGAAACACGTGTTTTGTTTCACATAAATCAACGTAGTAGGTACATACAATATTTTCTAGAAATATAAATTTAATTCTTACTTAAAGCAGTAATCTTATTATAGCAGTAATCTTATATCTTAGTATGAAACCAACAACTTTAGTTTTCAAAGACGGAATATTTTTCATTCGTTTTTCGTTCCAATCTTTTTACCTTTAGACAGTTACAGAGCTGAACTGCTCAACGCACGCCGACATACTTCACATCTAACAAAGATCATTTATCTTAGGTCTCGGTTTTTTCGCTTTTCCCGTCAAAAAAGACCAACTGTTCACTTAGTTATTTTGCGTAAGGTTTTGCTGTAGTTTCTGGGGCGCCCTAGCTATTTCTGTAATTAGACGAGTGTTAGTTGTAAGAGGAATATGTAAGAGTAATTATAATATGGTATCTTGGTAGGTTGCTGGTTGTACATTTAGCCCTATTTATACAATGGCAATTTTTCTCCTGTTCCATATACGAGTAATTAATTAAATCAATTATTAAAAACAAACAAACACCAAAGAGTATTTATTCGCGTCTGGGACGCATAAAATACACAAAACAAACAAGATAATAAAAATAAAGGTAAAAAATGTATGTTAAAACAAGATAACAAAAGTAAAAGGTAGGAGAAAAATATGCGTCCAAGCACACGAAATGGCCCTCGTTCAGCATTATGCAGCGACCCCATACGAGACGGTGTTGCGGCGCTGATTTTCAGCGATGACCGACACTAACGCATGAGTTTATTATTTTTTTTACTTTTTATATGACAGATGGAACACCTGATAGAAAGCAACAATATAGGATGATTTAAGGATTGCAGATGGGGAGGACTTCTTAACTTAACTTACATGAATATGCTTTAGTACGATTACGCCGGCTCGGCTGGAGTCATCACGGCGTTATATTCCACTCTATGAGATAACCGGAATTTCAACCTCCAATCCTTGAATCTTAGTTCTCATGTTAGTTACTTGACATTGTGTTCATGGGCGTCACCGATTGTTAACCATCAGGTAATCTGTCTGCTTGTTGGTCAACCATCCCATATTTTTTTTTAATTGCTATATACTAGTGCTTGACTGCGATCCCACCTGATGGTAAGCAGTGATGCAATCGTTGATGGTAAGGCGCACTAGTTTATTAAGAGCCTATTCACTCTAGCCTTGAAGACACCTAAATTATATTTGGACGGAAAGACTAGCCGGAAAACTGTTCCAATACTTCGATGTATGAAACCTAGCTTATTACCTAACTAGTTAAAACTTTTTCCTATCCTTTCACGAACCAGACAGTTAAAACAATACACTATTACAATGCTTTACCTCTGTTTTTTATCCAAACAGCCCAGTTTGTTTGCGTTTCGCTTCAGAACAAAAAAAGAGGTCAAATGAAAATCGTTTTGTCACACTGTTTGTTTAATAGGAATTGCGTTGGACTCTGAAATACATACATTTTTTTTTTCAAAACTTTTTCCAGTTCAAAGTTTAGAGAGCAATTTCGAATGTGTCAATCAATGGATTGGAAGGATGAAATTGTCAAGTGTGTTGTAACAAAATGGTTCTAAGTGAAAATTGGGGGATTAGGAATTTTATTCGTTTTTTTATACAAATAAATGAGATTGGTTCGTTGCCAGTTTGAAGGTAAAACTCCAAGGAGTTTAATTGAAAAAAAAATTAAGAGGAATTTATAGGTTTAACCGAAATATCACGCCTTTTTGAGGAGGGAAATCATCAAATGACACCTTATCAAATTCTTACTGATAAATACTGGTTCCCTCTCGTGCTCCAGGCTGTGGCTGCTATTAAGGCCAGAGTTGCAGTATATCTAAGCTATACGTATTATTTATTATACATAATGAGGGAAAAGAAGAGGAAATTCATGATAGGCTGAAACCATGGGTTTTGGACGCGATATGTTTTTCGCATAAATATGAGATAGGACCTGGGAGAAAGTAAAAACGTTAATCACCACGCCTACGCAAGGCGATTGGGCGATTCCAAACTTAAAATTTGATTGTATTTAATTTCAAGTTTCTTCGTCATGGAAAAGTCTTTTCATTTATATAATAAAATTCTACACCTACATCACCAAAGCATAACATCACCATTAAATACTATATTTAACTAGACTTTTTATTAAAAAGTCTTTGTACAAAAATATTATAGAATTATAATTCCATTTTTATCGTCAAAGCGTCTAAAATTAGTTCCAAATAGAAGTGTGGACTTTCTCTGTGGCGTGGATGGAGGTCGTGCTTCAAATAACTATTCAGAACCTTACCTCAAAACATGTAACCCGTTTTACCGGCTTAAGGTGGCAATGTACGACATAAAATGTTTGAAACTTTTCTAAGCCCCGGTTCCTACCGTTATCTACGCATAGAATTATGGCGAAGGAAGCCTACCAGTACGTGGTTAAAATATTTAAAGGGTTTTTATTTTAACGGTTGATTTTGTGCTAATACTTAGACTAAGAGTAGCTTTTGATGATCGGCTTTTACTGTGTGTGCCATGTGACTGATGATGGCCATTATTTTTTTGCTTATTAGTGCACACTGTTAAGCAAAGGCCTCTTCGTACTGAGATTTTTGGCGCATTAATACAATACTTTTTTATTTTGTAATAAAACAATATTAGTCCTGGTTTGCTTACGATGTTTTCCTTCGCCGTTTCAATGGTGGCTTAATAAACTTAGAAATTACATAATTATAACTCGGAAAAAGTCATACTGACCAGGGGTCGAACTCCTTATGCATGAGAATTTGGCGCCCTAACATTCAGTCCACCAAGAGAACTTAACATTTTGATAACAGTAATTATTCTTCTGACTAAGTTATTTATCTTTTGTGAAATATTTGAGTTTAATCTTAGACTGTGTAAATTAATAACTGAAAATATAGAACTTTCCAATCGAAAATCTGCCAATATTAATTTGTTGAAGTATTGTTCGTTTTATATAGTCTAATTTTAATTGACATTTAGTCGAAGACTTCTATTACTAACACAGATGTCTGATTGGCTAAAATTAGATATACATTGAAGGTCACACTAGTGTATTAGTAATGACTAAGCACTATACCCAATCATTACATAGTGACGACTTTTTTTTAAAAAAACGAGTTGATTACCTGATTTTATGGAAACAGCGCCGACCATAGACATAAGAGGATATACGAGTAGGTATATAGGTATGTTGCCTTTTGGGGATAAGGGTTTCGGAGATTTAGGGATTGAGGAGGGATGGAGGGAGAGAAAGGCTTAGGCCACCGGTAACCTCGCTTACACGGTGAATTACAACGCTGCCCGTGGTCGTGGTGGAGGCCGTGATATCATTTCTATCAAGCCGACCCATTTGTGCCGGAGTTTGGCTCTCCCATAATTTTTCATTTTATTATTGCTTTGTAATTATATGTGTTTGAGAAAATATTATTTTTATTTACTTATACACGATAACACCGTCCCGTACACTGTTATTAAAGTTAAGCCACTAAATTTATCACATTATTTACCAAAAAACAACAGGAAAAAAATACAAATAACAAAAATAACAAACCGTGCGAACAGAAGTGGCGATTTTTGTCCCCCGAACAACAGCATTAAGGCTCAAAAACTCATTTAAATGTAAAAAAAAAACTTGGTACTCCTAATTTGGGAATCATGTCGTCAAAAGATTATCTTGGATTTTCCACTCTTTAGACTTTCCCGACTGTATTTGTAAGAGGATTACTGTTGCGATACTTGTATTGCGAGTAAGTACACAACTTTGTTAGGTAGGCTGGGACACTTTTGAATCTATACGCTGGGCTACGTGATTTAGAAATTCCTTTAATTTTATTTATTTATTCAACTTTCTGCAACAAAATTTACAAGTATGAACCTAAAATAGGCTTATATTTCTTGCTAGCTAACCGTTCAGTGATGCAAGAACGGAACAATACACTGGATAAACATCATTATAATACAGAATCACATGAATTAAGAAATTGATGGGTTGAAATGGGCCCAATCCCGCCCCCTCACCATTCCTTCCCAATCCTTAAGTATCCGAAACCTTTATCCTTAAAAGGCCGGCAACGCACTCGTTACTTCTTTGGTGTTGCTGGTGTCCTAGGCGGCGTTGATTGCTTACCATCAGGTTATACGTAAGCTCGTTTTTATACCATAAAAAATTGAATTTATACTATCTTTAAATGTTATAATATAATAATAAAAAATATGGTCTAAGTTATTTTATATCAGAGCCAATTTTCATTCGAACCTTTAACCATTTTTCCACTGTTTTATATGTGACACGGAGGCAAAAGACCTGATGGCAAACAATTGGTGCTTGTCATGAAAGAAGTTACAAGTGCGATACTGACCATTTGAGGATTAGGGATTGGGAGGTTACTATAACGTGATTATATTTTAGCTTTGATAATAAATGTTATTATGCGTTAGTACGTAACTATGATTTTAGTTCACACACACTGCATTAACTATGCTGTTTGAGACCCATTGTAATAGATTGCTTTTGCCAGAGTGCAGGACAGAATTAATGTCGTTTTGGTTCTATATTATTGTAAATTCAATAAACAACAAATTTTTCGTCAGTTACGTTGTTTTAATCAGTTATTAACCACATTAGATACCTCTACCCATCATGCCCATTAGACCACGAGACACAGTATTAAAATAGAAGCCAAAATCATCGATTCCAAGTAAACCATAGTCCGGTACTTTGAATACATCAAAATAGAATAACAGTCTGTCAGTCTTTTTGTCAGGTGCGCGTTATTATCACGATTATCAACTTACTTACAATGGTCACTTAGATCCTTTTAACTAACGATACCTAAATTTTAATGTAATAGGTGTAAATGGGTACTAACCTATCAATTCTTCCTGAAACACAATTGTACGAACGCACTTACACGATAAAAGGAATCGGACGAAAAAGAATGGAGATGAAAACCTTATAAATTGGCACACTTACGCCTCTACAGCGACGACGAAAGAAAAAGGGACATGTTTATATAAATCTTACACTTTTAGTGCTATATGTAATGCAATCATTTTGTACACTTGTCTTAAAATGTATGTAATGTTATATCGTGGTAGTTCGTCTGAGTACGTTTGTGTTTCATCTTTATTATTTTCGTTTTCCACGACTAAAATATTGTTTACTAGTTTCTGGTAGCGGCTTCGCTCGCAGTACAGAGAAATAGGACAGAAAGTAGACTATGTACTAGTACATACTACACATATATTTATTTATCTATCTTTGTGCCATCTTCAGATCTGTTCAGTAGTTTTTAAGACTCGACTTTTTTAGTCGAAAACCATCTACTATGTATTGCATTCATTTTTTGTGACTTTAAATTAACACTTAGTTTGCAAAATAAATCGTTGACTTTGACTTGATGTAACTACTGACTATTGGATCTTAACTCGACACTCATGAATCACAACAGCAGCGGCAGATAGCATTCTTTCCATTAATTAAACACATCACCAAAGCGTTTATAATTTGCGATTCTTTTTTTTTAACATTGCCTTCGCTCTTGTTTTGGATGTGTTTACAAACATTCAATTTCACATACACGTGATACCCAGACTCGGAACAACAATTTGTGGACTACACAAAGAGTTGTTCCATGCGGAAATCGACACGTTGCACGGTAGCCAGTTGCCCATCCATCGCTCCAACCGTGCAGTCAAATTCAAAGCCTTTATTATTTACGATAACAGCATTAGAATAAAATAATAAGAGTTGTAACAAACGAATAAAAGAACTTTCGCCTCGGGTATAGTCGAATTTAGATCATTATAGATTTTAGTTAGTCCATCTTTAGGTTTAGTTTCCTCTGAATTTCGTCGACTTGCTGAAATATTTTTGGAAAGAATTGATGTATGACTGTTTACGATAGATATGACGCGGTAATGGTTGACTGTCAGCCGTTGATGCAAAGTAATGTGTTTTTCGACGGAAATGATTTGTCATTTGGCAATGTGACCTTGAGATCAGCCAGGTAGAAAATGTGCCTAAAATATTTAGTATGTTCTAGATCCTCGATGTTACTTTATTACCACGACTTGATATGGGCTTTATTTTATCAATAAAGTAATTATTGAAGGCATTGGCTATAACGGTCGGATCAGAAACTGTATTATTATTCACTTTAATCTTATTTATAATATCACGTAGGCTATTTAATCTTAAATCATTTATTATTTGCCACGTAGCTTTACATTTATTATCAGAGGATTTGATTTTATAATTGTTTTGTGAGCGTTTTGTAAGTCTAATAATTTTTTTAAGTAGTTTTGAATAGGTAATAAACATGTTTTTTGTTTTAATCGATGGCTTTAATCTATATTTCCATAATAGCTGTCGCTTTCATTGGAAATTGAT
The DNA here is from genome assembly GCA_902829305.4 of Spodoptera exigua. Lineage (NCBI taxonomy): Eukaryota > Metazoa > Arthropoda > Insecta > Lepidoptera > Noctuidae > Spodoptera > Spodoptera exigua. The sequence goes on from LR824623.2 coordinate 1,976,652, forward strand.
TGAAAATTTCATTGGAATAAGATTCAGATGATTTGGCGACTATGATTTTACTATTAAAGTCAAAGTCTGTGAGGATGTTTAAGTTTGTTGCTCTTTTTGCATAAACTACTAAGCAGATTATTATGAATTCTACAGTACAGATATAGTAGTTGACTGTACGGTATGCACGGTGGCTGGGCAACTGGCTGCAGAGCAATGTCGCGGGTCCAATTCCCGCACGGAACCACTCTTTGTGATCCGCAAATTATTGTTCCGAGTCTGGGCGTGATGTGTATGTAAAGTTGTATGTTTGTAATAATAATATGTAATAATAATTGTGGGGCAACGAATTAATAATAACATAACAACAAAAATAAGTGTATAGTCTGTAGTAACAGATGGGGTACCTCTCCCCCAAAAACTTGAACAAAGACAAAAAGTAGAAGTTTATAAAAAGTCTTGATACAAATCGGAGGATTTATTTATTTTCACTTTTACGTTCGTTCGTCGTATGTGAAGTAAACCATCCAAAAACAAAAAGCTTATAAAGAAAGGAAATTTAATTTCGACCTAGCACATTCTTTCGTAATACTAAAACCACGATTTAAATTTTTAAATCCAAACAACAGAGTATCTCAAAGCAAATATATCATTCGATTACCATTGTTCCAAATTCAAAATGTGTTTGCGTATAAAATAAGAATCAAGTGACGCAAACAGTGTTTCGTCTCTTTCTTGCTTATGAAATTCAAGTTTGGTGGAAAGAGATAGGTCATAAGGGCAATGACTGCATGTAATGTCAAAAACATGAGGAAAACATATTACTTTTGCGTTCAAGATGGCGTCTATACATATGTATTATTGTTATTGGCAATTGAATATTATTAACTTACATAAGAATATATTTTATGTTGCATTGAAATTAAATATATTTGGCTAGCTTGTAGTTTTTGTGTTTGCCTCACTTCTGTTATGTAACTCTTTTGTTATTTTTATCTTTGAATTAGATAAGGAAGGAAGGAAGCACGAATACTCAAATTACGCCATTCACGATTTACCTCCCACAACATTAGGTGTCGCTATAAAAAAAAGTGTGTGAAAGCCCTGATTTGGAACGAATGGGTCGACTCGACCGGAGTGATACCACGGCCACCACGGCCGGACAGAAAACCGGAGTCAATCAACCACGACGTTGTGTTTCGCCGTGTTAGTGAGGTTACCGGAGGTACATTCATTCTTTCCTTCCTCCAAACGCACGCATTACTCCTCCAGTGTTGAGGATGTTCATAGACGGAGCCATTGTTAAAAATCTTATAATCCTGCTCGTTTACCACAAAATCGACACGAGCAAAATGTCAAACACAAAAAGTCTTTTGTGTTTCACAAATTGTTGCTTGTGCTTCGTGGAATCGAACCCACGACAAGTTATATGACAGCCTCACTAGTAATCACATGACCCTCATATAAGTCCAGCTTGATTAATTTTATTAAGGGCGAGACGATATGTTTTGACAAAATATTTTATAAATTTATCATTCGCATCCTCAGTGGCCTCGTACAGCGAGTTCACTACGCGGCAGTTCCTGTCTCACAGCAAAGTTAGGAGCGATCTGTCCGCGCTAACTAATTTGTTTGTTCCTGTGACTGAATTGGAAAGATTTAAGTCTATATTCATTTGTTGTTATTCGTGTTGTTTTTTATCGTGTGAATGTTGATGTTGAATGAACTTTTTCATAGCATATTTTTTTTATATTATGTGAAACATCTTCGTACAGTTTTCTCTTTGTGTGATAATAAAAAGTATAAAAAACCCAAATACGACAAAAAAGACGCTGAAAAAGTATAACTAAGAATTTCAGAATCCTGAAAGGCGTAGTCACACGTTACTTGTACCTACGTACCGTATCACTTTGACAACGTGTGAAATCATAACCCCTTCTTTTGCTTTGCCGTAGTCGGGTAAAGATATATTATGTATCAATGGTTACTTGTTTCTGCTGCAAAGTAAATTTATTTTTACAAATACATACAATACATACCTACCTACAACATACGTTAATATATTATTATTGAAATTACTGTAAACTATCGTAATTCCATTTCGGATCAAATCGTTTGTAGTTGGTCGGTGCTACGCCGCAGCTCACGACTGACAGTCGTAGCATTCGTAGCGCGTCTGCTACGCCACACCGTAGTAACAGATTTAGTAAGGCTTATCTCATTATTGATTGAAGTTCGCTTTGAATATTATTAATGGGACGGTTACGTATTCTAGTGCCACTTCTCTAGTGGCAATTAATTGATAGTACGTAATAAAATATGCAAAATCTTTTGGTATAAGTAAATTGATTTTTATTTTTACATAGGTATTGAGGTTTGAATTAAAATATTAATAGTTTTAGCAAAACGTTCTGCTAAATGTGCTAAAATTGGTTACGGGGTAAGCGCAATGAGGCACCGCGACCTCGGCACAGAGCAGGATAAGGAACAGGGGGGTTTTTAGTCAGTAAGAGTCTGACACTCCCTCCTGCCCGGCCATGGGCGGGAAAAGTCAATTGATGATTGTCCCCTCACAAAAAAAAAATGTGCTAAAATTATCAATATATAAAATATACTGACGTCAGACGTTATAATTTAAAGGAGACAACACGCGTTACAAAAAAAACTTTAAAATAATATAATAACAGACACCTGACCTTAATAAACGCTTTTTTTGTATTTCACGTGATTTTACTGTAAAACGTTTTCTTTAATAGTGGGGACTATTCTGAATACCTACACTTAAATATGAGCAATTAACTTGTAAATGTTCTGTTGTTGGTGTCCATACGACAGTAGCTCTAATTGCCTACTACCATCAGTAGGCGGATCACCCGCTTGCACGTTTTATTTCATTAAATACAGAATAGTTTAAAAAAATCTTTAATAAATCTGCACCAAAGGGTAAATACAGCTTATCTCCACCACCATACCAAGCAAAAGGATAAAATTATCCTTGTTCTAACAAAAAAATGTTTTAATTAAAATGAGACGGCCATCTCTAGTATTTGCCCAGCATTTTTCATTTACCTTAAGGTTCTTAAACTCTCCTGAAACTGTTTTGGTGACGCTTAGTTTTGTAATTGTGGGACTTTTAGTGTTGTTTGCTTATTTTTTATTTATTTAATAAAGTATTTAAACAGGGTGTTTGTTTTATTTGCGGTTGTTGCTTTTTGTTTTTTCCTTTGATATTGTTGTTAAGCTTTTGTTTAGATAGACAACATTTGTTTTATATATAAAGATATATAATATTATATTTAAAGAAGTAAAGTTTGCAAGTTTGTATGTAGGTAACCTTTGGAACCGCTGGTCGGTTTCCCAAAATTCTTTCACTGATAGATAGCTACAATATTCCTGAGTGCGATAGGCTATAATACATCACGCTATGATCAAATGGAGCCGAGCAGAGGGTGAACCCGCGCGAGAGTAGCTAGTTATTATATACTTTCACAATATGTAGTTCTGCGTTTGAAGAATGAAAATGCTACATAGTTTGGTTAAAGTGAATAAATAAGTTTTATGCATAATTTGCTTTTACATTAAGGGCTGATTTTTGAATGCTTAGATAAAAGTTATCTGGAGAATAGTCATGATCGTCGCCTCAAAATGTTTGACTCTGACTATTGAAAATTCAGCGCTTAATAACATTATATTAGAGTTTATTTTCTGGTAGTAGTTAGGTAGTAGTTAGGTAGGTTAGTTGCAAATCAATTGATTTGCAACTAACCTAACCTTCCTACTTAACTACCCAGTTAGTTGAACATCTCACTACCCCGTGCTGGTGATGAGGCCACGATACTAACCAGGTTAGCACTAGATTCTCGCAGCCTCTCGCGAACGTGCTTGGAGACACTGGCGTAGTTTTACCCAGGAAGATTCACCTTTTCCTAATTGGAGGTCGCTTTTCTCTAATTTATGATATTCGCAAATTAATGAGATAAAATAAAATCAAACAAATAAGAAAATAGCAATTGTTATTGTAACAATATCTGAAATGTAGGTACATTTGTTCCTGAAATGTAAACACACATATTTACTAGTCTGTAAGCATTACACAAGTAACGTTGAAAACAAAGAAACGTAAAATTTTAAAAAGAAAATAAACAACAGAGCACTCTTCCAACATTACAGTACATAGAAAATTGGCAACATCGCATTAGTGAATTGAAAAAGCGACAATGCCAATTTAGGTCAGTTATAGTACGCGAATGCGACGTTGCCGCTTTTATGTATTAGGGTTAGGGTGCACTACGTGTTTATTTCTTGAACGTTTAACCGCCTTAATCGTCCACCGTTCCAGACGCATACAACATGGTAACTGCTCACGATATTTTCAACCTTAAGTCCAAGCACTAAATACTTGATAAATGACGAATTTTGCACAGCAGTATTTTTATTTGCAACAGAAGCGTTTGAATCATTTGATGATAAACAATCGCTAGTTGCCGTATTAACAGATTCAGAAGTGCTTTTTAAATCTACTCCAAAGAAAAGAATATACATACTTTCTTTATTACTTATAACTTTCGTGAGACATACTAAATTAATTGTTATGTTTTCGGCTTACTCACGTAATTATTTTGACGAGATACTCGACGAATTTCAAGCCATGCTAGAGACCCATATCGAGCAGCATTCCGCGACGCGGCGACTGTCGCGCTGTTAATGTGAAGTATTTTTATTGGAAACAAAAGCAAACCAGTATTGAGTCATTGATTATAAGCGATCGCTATTTGCAATACATATTAGTGGACTTAGAAGTGCGTTGCTAACCTTCTATGACGGAATACACTCTTCTCTTGGTTGCTTTTATTGGTTGGATTTATAAGTAGATGAAGAAAAAACTGAGTGTGTAGCCAGTTATATTTGTTTCCACAATAGAGTTAACTTTATTTCGGAGTGGGGATAATCTTTGCACGACTCTCCCCACCAAGGGAGTGCCAGACTCTTACTGACTAAAAACTTACTCCTTTTCTTTACGATAGTGCAGCCTAAGCCTTAAGGGTTATGTCAACGATCTTTGGTAAGAGGTTCAAGGGGAACTAACACGGGTACAGCTGCTGATTGGATGACATCCCCTTAATACTTAGATATATAACAGCAAGGTTACCCTTAGATATTGGATCAGCCAATTAAACAATTTTGAATTTAATGAAAATGTAATTAAGGTTTTAATTTGAGTGAGATTAATGATACTAGTTTTATTGATTGGATACCCTTATGATTTAATTAAAGAAATATTTTTTTTAACTGATAATGTCATAATATTCTTACGTCATTTTAATTAGAAAAAAAGGGTCTTATTTTATTTTCTTGAATCCAGCTCTTAGTACACATATCTATTAAAAAAATGGAAGGAGTTTTATTTATAAAATTAACTTTAAATTATTTTAATAAAAATATTTTTCATCGAAGAGCTCGGCAAACGAACACATGTATTATCTTAGATGGTAAGCAATCGGCGCCACTCTTGGTCACCCGCAACACCACAAGAGTAACGAGTTTATTACTGGTCATTTGTAGATAGGGGTTTCAGATATTTAAGCATTTTTAAGGAATGGGGGAGGAAGACAGATTAGGCCTCCGGTAATCTCAATCACGCGTCGAAACACAACGCTGTTGTTCACGCCGGTTTTCTGGAGTCCGTGATATCAACACTCATTCGTGGCGAAGCATGGCTCTGCCACAATATGTTAGGTCTGTACAGTATAAGGATTATTTAAAACACGTATTTAGAATTATTGCTATTTTAAACTCTACGCTACAAAAACAAAAAAAAAAAAGGAACAGATAATGTCTTGACATTGTCCACGAATAATAAACGAACTCCATAATTATATCATAACGCATTCATTTCTTAGAAAGAACAAAAGTTTTGATATTTCATTAGCCTTTCCCTTAACCTATACCCAAAAACTGTTACGATGCAAAGTATCCACATTATTTCCCAAAAAAAAAAAAAAAAGAAAAAAACTTGTAAACAAGAAAAAAACGACCCAAGTTGTAACAAGGATGTAGGAAACTAGATAGCACTCGCAATGGTAGACATTATATGCATTTCTTTTGGCATTATCCCAAACGAGTTTTAAATGTAGGTGCCATGTTTCGGCAGGAATCGGTCGGATTCACCAGACTGACACCACCACAGCGTTGTGTTTTGCCGTGTGAGTGAGGTTACTTGAGGCCCAATCATTCTCTCCCCCCCAATCCCTAAGTCTCCGTAACACCCAAAAGATCGGCAACGCACTTGTTACTCCTCTATTACGAGTGACCTTAGACGGCTCTGATTGCTTACCATCAGGTAATCCGCAGGCTTGTTTGCCGTGCCTTAACATTAAAAAAAATGTAGGTGAGTCCTCTTCAGCAGAGTGACACCACGGCCTCATAAAACACCAATGTTAAATATCGGTTACATTGTGTTTCGCTGTGCGAGTGAGGTTACAGGAGACCTTTTCCTCCCCCTGCCCCTTCTTCGAGTTCTTAACCCCCAATTTGCAAATCCCTAATCCCAAAAGACCTACATTGTACTTGTAACTCCTGTTGTATCGCGGTTGTCCATGTTATATTGCTTAACTTCAGATGACCAATCTTCTTTCTAAATCATAGGTCGGCAAACGAGCAGATGGTTAACCTGGTGGTAAGCAATCAGCGCCGTCCATGGACTCTCGTCATACCAAAGGAGTTACTACAAGTGCGTTACAGGCCTCTTGTGGGTTATTAGGGATTTCAGGATAGAGGATTTGACGATTGAGGATGGAGGGCAATTTATTGGCACGGGTACCAACCTATCAGATAAAATAAAACTTTTCTTGCTTTTATTAAATAAGTAGGTCGGCAAACGAGCAAACGGATTACCTGATGGTAAGCAATCAGTGCCGCCCATGGACACCCGCAATGGAGGAGTCACGAATGAGTTGCCGACCTTTTAGGGATTAGGGATTTGGAGATTTAGGGATTGGGGGCCCCTCCCCCACACAGGAGAAAATCCTAATGTGGGGCAACGTGTTTTTAACAACAAAAAAAATATATATATATAATCAGGTATATTAGTCCGTCAGTTAGTTAGCAGTACAATTTTTTGACGATGAATAAGTAAGATTTTTTTTATGTGAATGGTCGGCAAACAAGCTGACGGATTACCTGATGGTAAGCAATCAGCGCCGCCCATGGACCCCCACAACAGAGGAGAAACGAGTGCGTTGCCGACCTTTTGGGGATTAGCTATTTGGAGATTTAAGGATTGGGGAGGGATTGGGGGAGGAGAAGGATTGTTCCTCCGGAAACCTCACTCACACAGCGAAACACAACGCTGTGGTTGTTTCACGCCGGTTTTCTGTGAGGCCGTGATATCACTCTAGTCGAGCCGACCCATTAGTGCTGAAGCATGGCTCTCCCACATTTAAACTATGTTGCTTCTACCATTTCATTTGAAATGTCATCAAAATAAAACCGTAAAGTTAAGTGAACATAAAACATCCCATCCAGATTCTTATATCAACGTTCTATGATATCCATAATATGGTACGATATAGATCAAGATTAATGATCGCCGTACACTTTGAAAGTAGGAGTGAAAGCGAGGGAAAGTATCAAAATTATTATTCAAGATGTTTGCCGTATTGTATCGTGTTGGGTGGCATATTTATCAAGTTAGGCGGAGCGAGTGTGATATTATTTACTCTTGAAATGTTTGTGTTGCTGACATATTACTGAATTGAGCCAAAGGTGCAGTTTGGAAAGTCAGGTAAAATTTTTGTTAGAAAAAAAATGATAGATAGATGAATGAAATTCTAGTGGTTTCTGTTGAGAAGCTATGCTTATTATCCAAACGTATTAATATTATAAATGCGAAAGAAACTGTCTGTCTGTCTGTCCGTTTGTTTTTTTGCGACTCCTGAATTACTGAACCGATTTGTGTGAAATTTTGTACAGACATAGTTTGGAACTCGAGAAAGGACATAGGATGGTTTTAAAAACAAATTTAATAACTCGTAAAAATGTTTTGTTTGATTATACTGAATGTCCAATTTCGCTTAACCTAATTTCTTTCCTTCTTAGTTTTTAAAAGGTTTCCATTCACACAGGGTTTTTCGTACTTCGATAATGCGTTAACAAAAAAACAATAATTTATGGAACCGACAAACCAGTGGTTGCATATGGAAATCAAGTCTGTGATGTCAGCCAGCGTGCATTATGAAGTAATTAGCTGATATTTTTCCATTTAATTGAATTATTTAATTTTCCCTACTTAGTTAGTAGTAAATAAAAAAAGTACTTTTTACACACATAGGTTACGCATTTAAAAATAGAACGCATTCCAATGATTGGATACCAAACGCTGAAAAAATCCATTGAAAAAAATTCTATGTCTGTATAAAAAAAAAAATACAAAAGAAAACTTTTTTCGTATCAAAATCAAATTCAGAATCATTTCTCGGGAAACATATTTCGAACGTTACAGCTGTAGATTGCCAATCACCATGGCAACTGCATTCGGTTCGGAAGTACTTGATTGGGCGTCAATCAAATGCGTTCCGTGAATCTGATTGGTCCACGCTTGAGCGCGTAGTGCTTACTATGCAACTACTCAAACAGTGAAGCGATGTAAACTTACTAATGGGCTGAAATGTTTGTAAAACCTTTTGAAGAATTTATTACATTTTTCCAGTTGTATTGGCCTTTTCTGTTGGGGCAATATCATCCAATGACTTCTCCAATTTTTTTTTCTCATGTCAATCAAATGACTTCTCCCGCCCAGGGCCGGGCGGGAGGGAGTGTCAAACTCTTACTGACTAAAAAAGCCTTTGTTCTTTTTCCTGCTCTGGGCCGAGGTCACGGTGCCTCATTGCGCTTACCCCGCAACCCCGGCTGAACATCAGCTCTATAGGGCCCCGTCTATGGTGGTCTATTGGTTATTTGGTCTGGTTCTGGTCGGGCGGCGAGTTGCCCTTACTCGTAGACTTCTCCGATTTAGACGATAGAGAGTATCAGCTTCTTACTGACTACAGGTGGGCCTCGGTATAGCATGGTGTTTGCGCCTGCTATTGTGCAATGAACTACCGTACCATACCAAGTAATGCGTGTACTCATTTGCATAGAAAGATACCAATAAACATAATCTGTCGTGAGATATGCAAAACTTATTAAAAATAACGAGACAAAATAGAAAAGTCGGCTACGCCAAGTCGCCGCAACGCGTACGCTGGTCAAGCAATAAAAGTTCCATTGTGACTTAAAACTAGTAGAGACGTTTACAATTAATTTATGCGAGCAAGTAGGTATTTTTACCGAACACAAAATTCTTACACTGACTGTTGTTTTTAACGTAATTGTAGCATAAGTTTTGTCATCAAAACCTTATTAAAAATGTCCAGTGGCCGTCAACAGACTGTCTATTCACGTTAGAACCTTGTTCTACAGACTAGTTAAGGCCATTGGTTCCACTTACGATAACTTTTTTGAGTGGATAAAGACCGAGCATGAAGACATCTCCCGTCCGGTAACTGAGACGTACAAAATAAATTGGATATTTTCATTTATTGTAAAAAAAGTACACCTAGTGTAGACTCATCCTCTTCCCATTATTATTATATCACAGCTGGCGAAGAAATATAAACTTACTTCATAATAAAGGATTTTGAATTGCACTATATTTATAAACTTTTGTTCGTCTTGTTTTTTTTTTTAAATAACGTCAGGCAAATATCATAAACTTTATAAGTTATATCTACGATTATTCTTATATAAACACACAAAATAAATTTAATAATGAAGACAAAAAAAAACAACGAATAAATAATACTAATGTACCTACTCTAAATACTTCTACAAAGTATAATTCTTATTATAAATCTGCTAAACTCTCCCTTGGGTGACACACTCGTCTTTTCATCCCCAAATGTCCAGGAAAACAGTAAAATACCTATAAATAAAGTACTTGAATTAAGTAGACAGACAGACATACAATAATATACTTAAATAGTTGACAAAGGTCGTATTCTCACTAACAAAAGTGCTACCTACCTTCCATATATTACCTCAGAGAGTGTGACGTCGTTGACTTCTTCAACCTAAATAATACCTTAGATCTCAATGATAGAGTCTCTATTTGTTTGTTCGTGCAACTTGAAAAGAGGATTCGTTTTGACAAGTGAAAATCGTTTGAGAATACAAAATAAGAATGTAGTATAAGTTAGGTACGAAGATGGATAGTGTACTTTAGCGCTAAGACATAAGATTGAGTGTTGTTTAATGCGTTGATTTTGTTTTTAAATGACACACGGCTGTCCCGTTTTGTGTTAAGGGTTTGATGTTTTTTATTTAAACTTTTTGTCTCAGAGTTCAGTTAAATAATGATGTGCCAGTGATGGGATGTAGGGGTCACCTGAGGACACCTTTTGTGATTAATGTGAAGCTCTTTACTTAAGTACGTACTGTATGTTTGTAGCTACTATAGCCTTCAAAGTATATAAGTAAAATGCTTTTTTTGTCAATCAAACAAAAAACAATGTAGGAACCATTATTCTATTTCAATTTAATTGATGGTTTCTTTTAATTTTGGCCGACACGTGTGTGAAACAAGTGTGGGAGAGCCATGCTTCGGCACGAATGTGTCGGCTCGACCGGAGTGATACCATGGCCTCACAGAAAACAGGCATGAAATAACTAAAGAGTTGTGTTTCGCCGTGTGATAGAGGTTACCGGGGGCTTAATCCTTCCTCAACCCCAATCCTTTCCCTTTCCCAAAATCCCTAATCCCTAAAACGTCGGCAACGCACGCTTTCTAATCGTAGGAGATAGTGCATCGGCAGAAAACCGGTTTGAAACAACCACAGCATCGTATTTCTCCCGTGTCCAATCCCTCAAATCCCCAAAACCCTAATCCCAGAAAGATTGGTAACGCACTCGTTACATCAGGATTGCTTACCATCAGCTAATCCGTCTGCTCGTTTGCCACCTAACTAACACTGTAATCCATTACAAAGAAAAACAAAATTCAATCTAGATTTAAACACAATTCCATTCGATTTGAGCTAAAGATAACAAAACATTAAAGATTACTACCAGGTGTTAAAAGAAAAATGGCCGCTTTACAGTATCCAAATCATTGAATGGAGAGTTATTTCCCCAGATTCCTGTTAAAATGAAAATCTCCAATATCTTTTAGTGTCGCTAAAAAGATTTTCTCTTTTATGTATGTTTTATAAGGTACTTTTATTTAATGGTAGTGTAGAATTGTTAGGAAACGTGACGCGACTATTTTCTTCATGTAAAATACGTGTATTTTAGTTAAGTTTTTTTTTTATGTGGATTGTTACTTATATAGAGTCGCTGTTTAGCTGAAGAAATGTCAATCATAAGTTTTTCATTGACATATACGAATATTCTTTAATAATAATTACAACTTATTTATCTACATTCTACTAATTTTATGAAATGAAATGTGAAAGTTTGTGAGAATTTATGGATGTATTCTGTATTGTTGTTATTATTCCACGCAAAAACGGATGGATCGATTGCGTTGAAATTTGGTATGTGAGTATGTAAAGTACTCCTTACACCTATGTGTGAGGGGTACTTTTAAAAAGTCAGTAGGCTACTTTTTATAGACCACGCGGGGGATACCGCTGGCGAAAGCAAGTAATTTTTTTAATATCGTGTGTTATTTTTCTTTGCCAATTTCAGGAAGTACTACTCCGATTGTGTTTTTTTTTGTACTATTTAGTCCATTTATCAATCAAGGCTACAAACTATATAATATCATCATGCTCCGATTAAATGAATAGTTTATATCCAAGTTAGTATAAGTATAATCACACACGCTCAGGAAAATATATCAATGCTTAAAACTAAGCAAAGTAATATTGATTTTAAATTTATGATTATGAGCTCTTGGCGAGGCTTGAAACTTATCCAGTAACCAGTGTCGAAAAGTATAATCATATTAACTGAATATTTCTCAAGAGAACTTTAATAAAAAACGTAATACTTCGTGTCTATTTTAATCATTGTCACGATAAACACCATCTCTCTTCCAACATAATCTTATTCATGCATCAAATTACTTTAAAACTCCTTCCATTTTAATTCCAGTCAATTGATTACTGAACTGAACAGATCACATCAATAAATACCGCGACTTCGCTCGCTTTATCTAATAAACCGTCCACCCGTAGTACTGAGACGGGAATTCTTTAATCTGGTGGGACCGAGCGGCTTCAGAGCGATTCAATTAAGTTCCACGCTCCTGCTTAGGGGATATCGTATGTAATTCTATTTATATATGGTTTAATATTGTATGCTATGTGTTCGTTTTGTTGGAGGTGAGATATGGGTATGTAAATGGTTAGTAGTAGAAAAAAAATCGTAGAATATTGTTTTGGACTTGGTCAGAGAATCTATTGTCAAACAATAGCAATAAACTAGCCATAGGATGGGTCATTCAGAACCAAGAGCTTTCCCATTGGATTCTAGGTAAACAGGCTAAAACCGGTTTGTATTAACTGCCGAACAATATCATATGTATATGTAGTTTTGTGCAATAACTGAAAGTGTCACTACAGAGTATAAAACAAAGTCGCTTTCTCTGTCCCTATATTCTTATGTACGTGTAAATCTTGAAAACTTCTTAATGGATTTTGACTAGGTAGAGTTAGTTTCACTAGGTAGAGTTATTGAAGAGAAAGGTTTATATGTATATAATGACATCCATTGTTTTTTAGTTATTTTTGACAACTTTTTGCTTACTGCAAAGCTGGCCTTCTTTTGGTGCCAACCGCTCCTTGTACCAATACCTACCTTGAGTTGTAAGAACTGAATAGTGAAAAAGTTTTACAAGCATGGCACCTATGTGAAGCCTTTGCTGGTCGCGAGTATTAAATTTGGTAAATTCAGTATACTTTACGTGAAAAAGTAACAAATATCCATCCATACCCATTATTCACCTACAAACTTTAAAAAATGGTACCAATAAGTTAATTCTCAAAACCATACCTACGTACAATTAATCCATTTCGCATTCAATCCTAAAAACTTTACCAAGAAAATTAATAATACAGTTCTTAAATTTAATAAAAACGTTAATTATCGAACTCGTAAACTCTTGTAACATAATATCAAAGATCTAATTTATTTCCATACACAAGTAAGTACATTAATTTTCTCATCCAAACACAAAGTGAGGGGCCACCTAAAATAACCCTTACCTACCTACCTTATTTCACGTATTTAGAAATCTTTGATGTGACATTAGCATTAACGAGACATCTCAATGAGTAAATTACATGCTTTTAAATCACTTAATACACTCGTACATACTTCTCAAAGGATTTTATAGAGATTTTAATGTTTTATTGTACCTACGAAATGTTACTGTTTTTTGGCACTGAGATGTAACAGCTGAACGAGTTTATCACGTCTTTGTCTGTTGATGTTGTTTTTTTATGTAATAGGTTGGCAAACGAGCATTCGGATAACCTGATGGTAAGCAATCAGCGCCGCCCATGAACACCCGCAACGGAGGAGTTACAAGTGCGTTGCCGACCTTTTAGGGATTAGGGATTGAGGAGGGATTAGGGGAGGTTAAGAATTGGGCTTACGGTAACCTCACTCATACGACGAAACACAACGCTGTGGTTGTTTCACGCCGGTTTTCTGCGAGGCCGTGGTAGCCGACACGCATTCGTGCCGAAGCTTGGCTCTCCCACACTTTGATTTAAGAACGTGTGTGAAAGATAATGAATATTGGTTCTTACGGTTTGTGCAAGAAAACTTACGTGGTATGTCTAGCGTCCCGCCACGGGTACAATGCGAAAACAAATTGTTACTCTAAAGATGAGATGGATTACGATATTAAAATTGTTACAATTTTTTTATGAAATCGAAGGTAGGCGAGCGTACAGATTCTATGAGGTGCTATTCTGCTTGTATCTATAGGCTGCACCGGTTGCTTACCATCAGGCCGCTTTTTAGTCACCTTATATAAAAAAAAAACTTCTTTCTACTTAGAAGTCATTTAGAAAGGTATGTTAAAGAAGGAACACATTTTCTTCAACCTTAAATATGACTGAGAAAATAAAAACAAGTTTTCAAACGGTCCCCTAATACAAACGTCTGGTATCATTCAAAAGTACACCTGGCTTATTTCACAATGTAACGTCTTTGTTTATATGATTACATATAAAATCTTAACGGTAAGAAGATAAAGATGTTTCTGTTCAGAGTCCTTAATTATTCTCCTTAAATGTAATGTTTATTTACTCATTGCTTTATAGGATGTTTACTTTATAGGTATACAAGGGCCAAGGATGTTGACAGGATATAACCAGGTATATTAGTCCGTCAGTTAGTTATCAGTAGACAATTTTTGACATTGAAAACACAGAAAACCGGCGTGACACAACCACAGCGTTGTGTTTCGCCTTGTGAGTGAGGTTACCGGAGGCCCAATCCTTTCCCACCCCCAATCTCTCCTCAATCCCTAAATCTCCAAATCCCTAATCCCTAAAAGGTCGGCAACGCACTCGTAACTCCTCCGTTGTGGGTGTCCATGGGCGGCTCTGATTGCTTACCATCAGGTAATCCGTCTGGTCGTTTGCCGATCGTTTACATAGAAAAAAAAAGAAAATAAAAATGAATTAGACAAGTTTTTTTTTATTTTGTTTAATTTACAAAAACTGTAGTTGTCGTGTCATTATCATCATCCTCATCTTTATCAGCTTACAAACGCGCACTGCTGAGCAAAGGCTTCTCTACAAATGGAGCATTAATCACCAAGCTTGGTCAAGGCAGATTGGTGATTTCAAAGTTTTATTTAGGAATTACAAGTCTCATCGCGATGTTTTCCTTCGGCGTTTGCTAATGGTGTCTCATACAGTTAGAAAAGAAAAGGGTGGCCTTACCTCCGGATTACATTGAATCGTCGAATATTGTGTCATCGCTCGATTTATTAATTTAAATCAATAAAAATATATAGTATAATTTGGATTTTTTTATGGATTAGGTTGGGTACTTGACTGTAAGTAATTAGGGCGGCCCATTAAACGCCAGCAACACCAGAAGATTTGCAAACGTGGCCTTTCGGAGGTTAGGGATAAGTGTGTCAGCTTTTTTATTATGAGGTTGATCGGATGACGAGCCTACGTATCACCTGATGTTAAGCAATCGACGCCTTACATGGATCCTCGTAACACCAAAGACTTACAAGTGCGTTGGCAGCCTTTTGTGGCTTGTAAAGATTTAAGGATTGTGGATTTGGGGATTAAGGATGGAGAAGAATGCATTGGTCCTCTAGTGACCTCACGCATATGCCGAAGGTCAACATACATTTTGCTTCGCGACAGTTTTCTATAAGGCCGTGGTATCACTTCGGTCGGGCCGACTCACTCGTGCCGAAGCATGGCTCTCCCACACTAAACGTGTATATATACAAACATAATATCTATATACAATTTGCCAACAAATATCCCATCCATTTATCTCAGCAATAGGAAGAGACTCCATCCTCCTTATTATTATTAAATAACAATAATTGCCTACCGCAGCTATATCACTTCCCCTAACGAATGACAAGATGTAGGTGTAATTAATATTTAGTTATCTGTCTATCCTTTCGTTGTTTGAGGTTGTATTATTGTTATGATTTAATGATTATGATAATATGTGTAAGTGTAAGTGTGGGAGAGCCATGCTTCGGCACGAATGGGTCGGCTCGACCGGAGTGATACCACGGCCTCACAGGAAACCGGCGTGAAATAACCACAGCGTTGTGTTTCGCCGTGTGAGTGAGGTTACCGGAGGCCCAATCCTTCCCCTCCCCCAATCCCTCCTAAATCCCTAAATCTCCAAATCCCTAATCCCTAAAACGTCGGCAACGCACTCGTAACTCCTCCGTTGCGAGTGTCCATGGGCAGCGCTTATTGCTTACCATCAGGTAATCCGTCTGCACGTTTGCCGACCAATTAAATAAAAAAAATATATTTCCATAGTTATCATATCCCCTATAAATTTATAACCCTATAAATTTTTACCACATTTCACAATAGTCCTGCATCAACCGGGGATTGTCCTTGGGAACACTTTTATAGTGCATACAGGGATAATTGCCGGCTGATGTCCCATCACATTTAGATTAAAACTGTTCAACGGGCCTCTGCGAGTTGGCTTCGGCACCTCGTACGCCTCCAAAGGTCCGGGACCCTGAGGTCCCGTGAAAGGAAAGAACATACAAAATGATAATAAGGTTTGTGAATTTAAATAATAAAAGTTATTGATATGTATTTTTGGTTTAGATAATATTTGCGACTTCGCACAGATGGAATGCTGATTTCATCCAAAATATTCCAAACTAATATTATAATTGCGAAAGTAACTCTGTCTTTCTGTCTGTCTGTCTGTCTGTCTTTTCTTCACGCATAAGCTACTGAACCATTTTGTTTGAAATTTGGTACAGACATAGATTGGAACTCGAGAAAGGACATAGAATAGTTTTATACCAAAAATCTGCAGGAAGTCACTATTGCACGCAAACAAAGTCGCAGCCACAAGCTAGTATACATATAAACCTTCCTCTTTAATTAATCTATCTGTTAAAAAAACCGCATCAAAATCCATTGCATAGTTTTAAAGATTTAAGCATACATAAGAATATAAGGACAGGGAAAACGAGTTTGTTTTATACTATGTAGTGATTAGTGAATACTAGACTATAATTCAGCCTGGGTTGCGGTTGCAAGCTCAATAATGTGCCGCAGCCTCGGCTTGGAGCAGAAGAAAGAACAGGAGGTTTTTAGTCAGTAAGAGTGACAGTTCCTCTCGCCCTCCTCAGGGCAGGAGATGGCATTTGATGATGTTCCCCTTATCAATAAAATTCGCCGTGTGACTGAGGTTCCCG
Source organism: Spodoptera exigua (assembly GCA_902829305.4). NCBI lineage: Eukaryota > Metazoa > Arthropoda > Insecta > Lepidoptera > Noctuidae > Spodoptera > Spodoptera exigua. Next base: position 1,993,561 of record LR824623.2, read on the forward strand.
GAGGCCCATCCATCAGTCATCCCTCCCTTATAATTAAATATTTGGGCTTAAATATTTTACTTAAGGCAGGCAATGGACTTGCAACTCCTTTGGTTTTGGTGGTGTTCATGGACGGCGCCGATTGCTTATCATCAGGTCAGGACGTTAGCGCCGCCCTATTTCATAAAAAACAGTTGTCAAACAATAAACAATACGGTAGTTTCCAACTAGTCAAATTCAATACTTTTATCCAAATGTCAAAAACGATAGTTTTCTATGAAATTATTATTATGTGTTTTTGCGTCAAGTAGCTTACTTATTTCTTTATAATTGGCTACTTATTTCTTTATAATGTGTATCGATTGATCGATGAATTAATGAAACAAATGAAAAAAAGTATAGTTATTTTTCAATATTTTAGTGTATTGAAACGTCGAAATAAATTATTTTTAACCTACCCAATTCTTAGCAATTATTACTTAGACGTCTAATATAAAGGTAAGAATACACTCAAGCAGTCACACGTAAGTATAGCATTTGGTAAAGTGATGTGATAAATTATTACACATCATATAAGGAAAATAAATGACGAGCGTGACACTGTTACGTTTGTAACACCTTGGTGCGTGCTGGTTTTATTCGAATACCGTTGATAGTCTGTGCCAATATTTAAAAGCTTTATTTCAGGTTAATGAAATCAGATAAAACAAAAAAAAAGTATTTAAGCGTAAGCCATGCTTCTGCACGAGTGTGTTGGCTAGACCAAAATGATATCACGGCCTCAAAGTAAAACTGGCGTGCAACAACCACAGCGATGTGTTTCGCCGTTTGAGTGAGGTTACCGGAGGTTCAATTTAAAATTGGGGATAGATTCGGAGAGGGGAAGGCCCTCTCCGAATCTATGCCCAATTTTAAACTTTCAAAACCCTTATCCCCAAAAGGTCGACAGCGCACTCGTAACTCCTCCGTGGGTGTCCATGGGCGGCGCTGATTATTTACCAACTGTTTGCCATAATGATCACACAAAGAAAAATTGTAACCTCAAATATGTATATATACTATATTTTTTGAGTTTTGAGTCATCGAGGGACACTGTCACGTATGGCCGCCTGGCTTTAAGCTAGGGCTTTTGATCTGTGAAAGTTTCAAATCAAATGAATATAATTTGAATAAACCCGTTTACCCTTTGTTACCTTATTATCTCGCTCCGAACCACCAAGCACTAATTTTAAATCACCACTGCAAGAAGTCTTCACTCCACAAGCAATAGACAAAAATTAGACTACATTATAACAAGCTCCCATCACAAATATAAAACGTAATAACACTTAAAAAAATAAACAACGTAACACAGTCTCTATATACATCAACAGAAGAGTTATTATACAATGTTTTATTACTCTTTTGACCTTGAGCGTGACATATGTCACGTAGTGTCTCCCCGTATTGTGAAGAAGAGGGGTTGAATTAAGTGTCGCAATAAAAAGAGACTCCTTTCTTTGTTGGGAATAGGAATAATGCAGTCGCATTCCAGTTTTAAATGAAGTGAATTATTGTTAGTTCGTGATGTGAATGTTGGAATTAAAATGATTAAGTTTTATGAGTTACAAGGTTGTGTCTGTTGTTTTCTTTGAGGAGACAACGTGCGGAGATGAACTTTTGGTTAGTTTTCTAAGTTCAATGAGTTGAGGTGAATTTTCGTGAGATATCATTAACTACCCGCTAATTCTAATTTGTTTTTTTTTATAGTGTAGGATGATAAAAGAGCCTACGTATTACCTGATAATAAACAAACATCGCCTTCATAAACACTCACAACACCGTAGTTACATGTGAATTGCCAGTTTTTTGGGGGTAAGAGATTTCAGGATTGGGGATAAGCACAGGCTTGGACCTCCGATATCTTCAATTACGCAACGAAACATAATGTAAACGTTGTTTAAAGCATGACTTTCCCGCACTTATTTCTGGTTGTATATTTGATATTATGGGATTCTTGATCCAGGAGAAAAACAAAGCGTGGAGAATGTTAATAAAAAACTTGAAAAACTAGGTACGGTATGATATCAGAATGTATATAACAGACATAATAGATATACTAGCTTACCCAATACCCAGATCAATTTAAAATAAACTTATAAACCTCGCGTATAAGGTGCAAGTTAGAAAAATGAAAATTTACTCTAAAAGTGCGATATCACTTTACATGAAATTTATCATAGAAGTTGGCTGAAAAATGGCTTAGAGACTCGGTAACTCTTTTAATATTGAGTTGAAAGTAAAAACTAAGTGCATTGAAGAAATAAATGGCTGTTGAGTAGAGGCCAATAAATAAAATATTAACGATAAAAAACTCTTAAGGGCTAGACGATATTATTGGTTAAAAAATATTTTCCATAAAGCCAAAATAAGCCTAGAGCTTAACTAAATTTATTGTCATGAAAAAATAACACAATACTAATATGACTATGTTGACGACTGCATTGGTGACTCGGTGGCTGGGCAACCGGCAGCCATGCAACGTAGCGCGGTTTCGATTCCCGCACGGAACAACTCATTGTGTGCTTTACTCGTTGTTTCAGGTCTGGCTGATGTGTATATAAAATATTTGTTTGTTTGTGAATGCATTAACTATACAAGTAATTTTAGTGTAATGCAACGTAAAAATACAACGAAAAGAAAAACTAAAGCAAATGCAAACATTTATAACGATTCCTACATACTATACACTAAGTAGGACTATCCAATAATATATTCAAAGGATGTTAATTACAAACCGACCTAAGTATCTGTCTAAGCACACAAAAAAAAGGCGAATACTTCAAATTCTTGACAAACTATTCAGCAGCTGGTTATGAACTCAGTGCTTAAATTTTGTAGTTTTAAGTTCCGTAACAATAACACACCTTTACAATAACACAACATTATAATTCATATCATTTAATCCTACATTTACAAATCCACATAAAAATGACCTTTTGAAAATACAAATCTCGTTCAATCAATCGAAGACCAAGTTACATTAGACACGCTTAGCTAGGTACACCATCGTTACCACCCTTCCTTGATTGAGATAAAAGCATCAAATCAAATTGCGATTATAGAGTTTTAAGATCAAAAGGATCTCTTACTGGAAATTGAAGGCTTACAAAATCGAAGATCAAAGGCCAGTAAGGATTGTTGTGACATTTAATCTTTTCGAAAATCTTAGTTTCGATCAAAAAAAGGTCAGTAATCAATCGAAGGAATTAATTAGGAGAATATTTTCTAATCGATTTTTTTTTTGTAGTCACCTATTTTTCATTGTTGAGTACGGACTGACTGGTTGTGTAAAAGTATTTGGTTGGCAGAATCAATTAACAAATTAAAGTATGCGTATGATCCGACCCAGTCTATTTATACTTCCACTTAATCTTTCTCACAAAGTTATAAGTTGTAGATTCCTGCCGTAACCCTCTCGCTCGTCGTGGATCAGCCCGTGGTAGCAATGTAATCTTACTATACTTATATTGTATTTTAAGGTTTAATTATTAGTTCAACGATTTGAAAATAATATTAAATTTTCAAATTGTAAAACAACCTATGTTCATAAATATGACAGTTCAAAAAGGTGAGAATCCATATCACACTTGTAATAAATTTAAGACTTAAGCAATAACATTTCCAATAGCAAAACCAACAAGTTACTAACTTGAACTATGCAAAAATATCTAAGCTTTTGTTGTGTATAGAAAATCCAATTTATTTCGTGTCATAGTTGTTGACAGGCCATTTTTTTGTTAGAAAACGTCTGGAAAACTAATTTAGTAGCTATTTCTAGTTTCGCGAATATTTTTTTGCAATAAATGTTAAATGAAGGGGAGTTTTATTAAATAAATTGATTATAACCAACCATAGAACGCCTTGTTTGTTGAGTAGTTATTACGAGTAAGCGCTATTGTTGAACCCAGATTTTTGGGTTTTGCTTAGATATAAAGAAATTATTTCGGTACGTGCATGTAGATTTCATATCGCACAAAAAGTATCACGAATGTACCACCACAACCTCACGCATAACTGACATAGAACAGTTAGGTTATTTGAGGCCTTTGCCCCTGTTGAGTCAGGCGCAAGACAAGAGACCAGGAGACGGAACGGGACGGTTTTCAGTCAGAATCTGAGACTCATCCCGTCCAGGGCGAGAGGAGAACAGTAACGATTTCAATCCTCTGTGTTTCAATCAATCTGAACCCCTAGGAGTCCAGTAACAAAATAGGATGTGCTAGATGTGAATCTACGCATTCATCCCATTACATGAAGTTTAAAACGAAATTAATCTATCAGACTGCACGGTTGGCGCGGTGGCTGGGCAACTGGCTGCCGTGCAACGATCGATTCCCACACGGAACAACTCTTTGTGTGATGAATTGTTGTTCCGGGTCTGGGTGTGATGTGCATGTGGAATTGTATGTTTGTACCCACAACACAGGAGAAAATCCTAATGTAAGGCAAAGTTTTATAAATAAATAAATAAAAAAATCAGAATTACTGTTAAAAGTAATATGGTCCGCATTCGACCCGAGTGTTCTGTCAGTAAATCAACTCATATATTGGAAACGTGTGGATCGCGCAAAATGGTGGACACAATACTAGAATCACAGTATTACTGAAAACAGCAATAACACTACTATTACTAAAACACTTTATGTCGCCATTGTGTTTTATAAACCTATTCAACTACATTTGCATAGTCAATTGTTTCAAATCAATACCATCAGCCTATTAGTGGCTACTGATGAGCAAAGGCCTCTTATCACACGGAGAAGGTTTGAGCATAAATCAACACGCATACTGAAGATGGATTTGCGAGTTCAAACTTATAATTAGAAATAATTATAAGTCCAGATGTTTTCCTTCACCGTATGTCAGTGGTGTCTAAATAATCATAGAAAGTACATATAACTCGAAAAAAGACACATTGGTACTTGCTAGGTGTCGAACCGAACTCATGCATGAGAAGCGGGCGCCTCAACCTTCCGGCCACCAAGATATTACTAGTCAACTGTTTAGCATATTACAATCATAAATGCACTTCATAAGTAACGACACTTATGAATTGAAAATTTAGCGAGTGACTAAGTACTAGTTCCACATGTGTAGCAACTGGGAGGCAGCCCCACTAAACAGAGCTAATTATTAAGATCATGATAGGATTAAATCTAGACTACTCACGGCAACGGACTTGGACATATTTCTGGAGGGGAACCACATGCTTCGAAAGATCAGAATAGCTATCTATTTTATACAATCAGTCTGTAACTATCCAACTACTGAGCAAAGGCCTCTTCCCACACGAAGAAATGATCTGCACGTTTCCTTAAGGCGTATTGTCGATTTCAAACTTATAACAACAAAATAGGTGCAAGTTTTTTCGAGTCCTCGCGATGTTTTCTTTTACAGTAAAAATTTTGTCTAATACTAAAAAACACCATCACCTATGTAAATTTCTTTCAAAAATCACCCTAACCTGATATCCGAAGCAGCTAACTGAACATCGTCAGCCTATGGTTGTTGCTATGCAATAACCTTTTCTCACACGGAGAATGATTCAACATTAATCATCACGCTTGCTTTAGTTAGATTATCGATTTCAAACTCATAATAAGAAATTACAAGTTCACATTTCCTCACGGTATTTTTACTTCACCATTTGTCAGTGGAATCTCACTAAACTTGGAAAGTACAGTTACACTGACGCGGAAAAAGTCATATTGCTTAGTCAACCTGCCAGGTTCTGAACCTTTATGCATAAGGAGCGGGTTTCTTAACTTCCTTGCCTTTGCATGGAAATACATTACTTTTTTTAATACGTATTCGTACGAATATCAGCGGATTCAAAACATAATTTGCTTTTACCTCTTTTCAGAGATTTCTAAAGGCCGTTTGACTGCCAATACGTGTTGTGGGGTTCGCAAAACGCTTCGTAATCAAGATAAGTGGGACCCCAAGGGTTGCGGAACCCGGTACCGCGTTGCTTTAATTTGTTTCATGTAATAAACTTTATTAAAGTCGTTGTTTCATTTTCTTTTTACTGTTGATTGGTTGGTTGTTTTTTTAAACGCATAGTTTGGTTGTTAAACTATATTACGAAACGGTATAGGATCTTTATAATTGAACTTTAATCCTATTTTTTATTTTTATAAGTGTGGGAAAGCCATACTGAGAGTGATACCATGGCCTCACAGAAAATCCTTTCCCTCCCCAATTACTAAATCTCCAAATCCCCAAATACCCAAAAGGTCGGTAACGCACTCGTAACTCTTCTGTTGCTGGAATCCATGGGCGGCGCTGATTGCTTACCATCAGATAATCCGTCTGCTCGATTGCCGAGCTATTAAATAATATTAATCTTGTGCTAGATAATATGATTGTGGCTTTTGTAAATTGTGGATCTTGTTTGTTGTGTGTGTGTGTGTGTGTGTGTGTGTGTGTGTGTGTGTGTGTGTGTGTGTGTGTGTGTGTGTGTGTGTGTGTTTTCATGAGATAAAATATTGGACGAATATTTACTAAGCCCCTTTTATATTTGGTATAGACACCGTAGCTAGACGTGCCTTTTCAGCCAAGGTTGGGGTTTCAGTTAGGGTTGCAGATCAAGCGCCATAATGGACTGTGACCTCGGCCTGGAGCAGGAGAGAGGACTGGTTTTTAGTCAATACGAGTCTGACACTCCCTCTTCTCTTATAACTTGGTTAAACAATGGTTGCCGTCTCTCAACTAATAAAGTTTAATTTTCGTCCCTGATAACTGTGGTAGTAGTCGGCAAACGAGCAGACGGATTACCTGATGGTAAGCAATCGGCGCCGCCCACGGACACCCGCAACACTAAAGGAGTTACGAGTGCGTTGCCGGCCTTTTAGGGATATAACGATCGGGATAGATTAGGGGAAGGGGAGGGATTGGGCCTCCGATAACCTCACTCACACGGCGAAACACAACGCTGTGGGTTGTTTCACGCCGGTATTCTGTGAGGCCGAGGTATCACTCCGGTCGAGCCGACCCATTCGTGCCGAAGTTTGGCTCTCCCACACTAAACTGTAAAGACCCAAAATTATGCATTCAAATGCATATATATATTAAAGCCTACATTTTTGAAATAAACCCAATCACACTACATCATAACAAATATCTGAGAAACTTTGATCATGTTTAACAAATACATACGTACACACATACTTACGCATTTCATTAATATTGGTATATCTACGGAATTATGCCCCAGAGGGCGTTTGTTACACCGACGTATGACACTTGTTATTATGTTTACATGTTTGTATCTCCCTACGGGATGTGTGTTATATTGTTGTTCATAGACGGTGTGACAATATCCAATGTGTATGGTTAGAAATTATATTGTATGATGTTTGTTTAGTAAAATATATATATTCATCATCATCATCATCATCAGCCTATAAGTGCCCACTGCTGAGTAAAGGCCTCTTCTCACAGGAAGAAGGTTAGAGCATTAATCACCACGCTTGCTCAATGCGGGTTGGTGATTTCAAACTTATAATTAGAAATTATAAGTCCAGTTTTCCTCAACATGTTTACCTTCACCGTATGTCAGTGGTGTCTAAATAATCATAGAAAGTACATATAACTTGGAAAAAGTCACATTGGTACTTGCCAGGTATCGAACTCACACCCCCATGCATGAGAAGCGGGCGACTTAACCTCCGGGCCACCACGACTTAAAATATTTATATTGTGTTCATTCATTGGCTGTGTCAAAACTGTTTTCCACTCCAAAATCTTTTAGTACATTCCTTAAGTGCTTTGCTTTTGTAAGAGGAAAACCATCAACTGTTTTTTCTCGCCCAGCGTTAGGCGAGAGGGAGTGGCAGATGATTGACTAGAAAAAATCCCGTTCCTGCTCCTGCTCTAGATACCGAGGCCACGGTAAAAAACACCCTGTTTCTTCTGGGCCATTATTCGTCTCTGACGTTTGTCGTGTCTGACGTCACAAAATATTTTAAAACAATATGCAATTGAAATTATTTGATTCAGTTAGAAGAAGAGTGAGACTTATGTATTACCTCAATTAATGGACAACTTAGTCGGCTGCATGGGGTTTGTCGCTACGCGCACGCTGCTCGTCAATAAGAGTTCTGTTGTGACTTGAAACTAGCCGAGCTTTCCTCAGTTAGTTCACGTTAGTAAGTTATTATCCTACTAATATTACAATATTTAAGTGTGGGAGAGCCATGCTTCGGCACGAATGGGTCTGCTCGACCGGAGTGATACAACGGCCTCACAGAAGAACGATGTGAAACAACCACAGCGTTGTGTTTCGCCGTGTGAGTGAGGTTACCGGAGGCCCAATCCTTCCCCGCCCCCAATCCCTCCTCAATCCCTAAATCTCCAAATCCCTAAAAGGTCGGCAACGCACTCGTAACTCCTCCGTTGCGGGTGTCTATGGGCGGCGCTCATTGCTTTCCATCAGGTAATCCGTCTGCTCGTTTGCCAACCAATTACATAAAAAAAACGAATGCGAAATTTTGTGAGAATATAAGGATGTTTGATTTTTATTTTTTAAATTTGGTATGTAGATAGACGATAAAAGCATAGGCTGTTTTTTATCGACATACTATGCGCTGATGGCGTGGGCGAAAGCTAATTTTTCAAGAAATTTAGTACCATGACACGATAGTTACTATTCATAAATTAGTCATCATCATTTGAAATACGCAATTTATTTTGATTAATTAGTTCATTTTTCCTATGTACCTGCTACCCTTATTTCTCTAAAAGGCTATAAAACTATACATAGAAAATTGAGTGCCGAATCTTCAGTATAAACTAGCAAAATGTCCCGCGGTTTCACCCGCTGCTCAGCTCCTACATACCGTAGATTTTATAGTCTTTCTCGATAAATGGACTACCAAACGCAAAAAACAGTTCAATTCGACCCAGTAGTTCCGGAGACTAGCGCGTTCAAATAAACAAACAAACAAACTCTTCAGGTTTATAATATTATATTCATGTATATGTACCTATGGTTCAGATTGATTTTCAAAATAAAATACCAATTTTCTGTTCGTTAATTGACAGAAGGAGATGTCATAATATTAAACTGAATTTTACAACAATAATCAGAGACAAAAAACCATGTCAACAACAGTCAAGCGCAGAAACCACTTCCAGCATACATTTACGTACAGACGTGAAAAGCACAATGTAATTTAATATTTTACTAAAAATACTCTGATTACTTACTGGAATGTATGTAATTGTGGCTAGGAAACCTGATTCTTCCGATTTCATTTTGAAAAACATGGTAATTGACTACAATAGCAAATAAATAATAGCTTAGCTTCTGGTCAAACAAAATATGACTGCCATCTTTTCTTCAAAACTCAATAGGGGTATTGAGTTTTGAAGAAAAGATGGCAGTCATATTTTGTGGTCGGTCAATTTTTAGTTGGTTCACCTGATGGAGTAATTAGTACCTTGCCGGCTTTAGATTTTGATCTTGGGAATTGGGGATGGGAAATTGGAAGAGGGGGACATTATGATATTTTTGTAAAAGTCTATGATGTGGTGCCACTCAGGTGATGCTAGCCCAGTTGTGCTGAAGCATGGCTCTCTTACTTGAACAATAGGGAAAGATAAATAAGATATGACCTTGAAATAAAAAATGGAACTACTTTAAACCATTACACATCCCTTCCAGACATTATAAGCGTACGCATTACAAACAGCAGAACGAAATGGTAAAGGCGAAATGTAATTGAATTTACTCTGGTTGCACTCAAATTCGGTTATTATTTAAATTCCTCTTGTAAACTGTGCCAGAGAAATTATATTAATTAACGAAATGGCTCGAAATATAATATTGTCTGTTCATCCATTATGATAAAATGTTTGCTTTTACGACTGACCTAGGGACAATGTGGGCGCGTGTTCGGAATGTAATGTTTAATAAAATTTTAATTTTTCAATCACATCTGTTTATATCGATATCGAAATTGGTTAATGCATACTGAAAAATTTTACTTAAGTATTACAAGAAAGTACAATTGAAATAACCCCTTTTGCCGGTGGTGTAAATGGCAAGCAGCTAGCAGAAAAAAAACTTTATAATTGTCATTTTTATTCTTTGTTTTAAAAATCTCTCTTTAGCTACTGACAACAATGCTACACACTCGTCAGTGACTGTATAGCAGCACTCTCTCAGTAATCTGAAGTTTTAAAATTTCTATTTTCAACCTCCTTTTTATGCTTGAAGATTATAGCACTAGAAGTACTAACTGGTTGTTAAGGCCCATTTCTGTAAGGCAGTAGTATCAAACTATTATTGTCGACATAATCTTTATTTAATGTCGTTACAAAACAGATTATTTTGCAGCATTTGGTATGCAGCACCGCCTTCCTACCCGTAAATAATTGTATTCGCAGGGTTGCAAATATCTTGCCGTACACAAAGAAACCACCCAAGCCATACTTAACGCGTGTTTCAGTTCTCCACAAAGCATCCTTATAATGTGACTCGTCGACGGCCTCCTCCGAAGGCGCCTCGAAAGATGAGGCTTATGCTGTATGGGACTTTGTATGTTCAATAGGTTTGATCGGTGTGTGGGGTTATTTAATTTTAGTGAAATAGCGTCGAGTATGAATGGTAATTGTGAGGAAGGCCAGGTTAAACCCTGTATGGAACAAACGATTACGGATTTTTTTTCTGTTAAAACAGAAGCGGAATTTGTTAATAATTGCACTTTGTGATGATAATCAACTCAATAAAATTCAGAAGAAAATTCCTAAAATGATAAATATATTAGACAGTAATAATAATTCCAAATACCTAAATTCGTATAAACAAAACCGAATTCCAACGAAACTGTCATAAAACGTAATCCCAGCCAATATATGGCCATTATGCTTCAAATTTTTCCCTCAATGGTCCCGATAAAGCCCAAAATTAACCGAAAAGATATGGAAGAAATAAAATCTTATTCAAATCGGTACCCATTCGCTATCTTTGCGGTAATGATCATACCATTGCTTTATCGATATTATAAATCCATTTCGTGTATGAATAGATTCAAAGATAATTAAGAATCTATACAAAATATGGTCGCAGTAAAAGCTAAATTAAAATACTCAAAAGGCCTATAAGCCAGGGACAGAATGGGACTCCGTTGGTGAAAAAGAAATGAGTTTTATTTAGATTTCGATGGGCAAGGTAAATTATTTGAGATAAGTAAATGTTTTGATCGTTTTTCGTTTAATGATGTGCAATGAGTGTAGCAGAAGGGATAGGTATTTTAATATAAGCACGTAGTATTTATTTTGTCATGGAGGCCATTTTGACACGGGCAGACACGATGAAAATTTTTAATTTAAAATTTTATTTTCACTTGTTTTTCTCTCTGTTGTGTGTTCGATGATGGTTGTATGTACCTATGATATTATAGAATATGTTTTGTTCAACTTTTGTGTCGAATAGATATGTACTTTTTCTCTTAGATGCTTAAGATCACAACATTTACAAAAAGTGACAGTGCAGTGATGTACTACTTATAAATTTCCTTTATACACGAAGGTTATTTTTTAAATTAATTTTGGGTACAATTCTTAAAAATATAGCATCTCTTTTCTATCTGTGCAAAAAAAAAACAAGTAAAATAACTCCAAAACAAACCAAAGACAGTTTAATAATTATCAGCAGTATTTAATAACTTACATCGAAAACAAGAACACTTAACAAAATTGAAATCGGAAACGATATAATTTGTAATAGTAGAATAATCCCAATCGTTCAACCATGATTCAACATGTCAACTGAATAATAAACCAAATATACACAAAGCAACAAATTGAACTTGTGAAACGAATGATCTATCTCTTTCCGTTACACGGAATTCAGGTAAGTGAGAAAGGGAGGGAAATCCTCAGAGGCCTAACCGTTTTCGCTTCCATTTCACCCCAGATTAAAATACAAATTCACTCATTGAAAATGTTTTACAGGCTGATTACCGTTCGTATTTGTTTCCTTGTGTGTCGGTTAGATGTCGCTTCTCAGCTTTCTTCTTATCCAAATAATGGGCCTTGTTTTTCTCCTGTGTAATTAAATTTTCTTTGTTTGTTTTTGTATGGTGTTTTTGCCTTGTCTGATAGACTTGGTTTTGTTTCGTGTAATTCGTGACGTTAGTAACTGAAATTCGTTTATTTTCCACATGTTTGAGTATTGTTGCATTTACTTTGCACTAGGATTTTCTCTTGCGTTGTGGATGCGTTTACTAGAACATAATTTCACTTGGACACCACATTTAAACCCCTAGTAATATTTTATGTCGGATTTGCAACAAATTGCGTAGCAGCCAGTCGCCTAGACATTGCGCCGGCTCCAACCAAATCAATTTCGTTCAAAGAATGAATTAAGCTTCCAATTTGATGTATCCAAGAAATGATAATTATAAGATTCAGTTCCAATAAAATATATCTTTTATAAAGTAATTTTTATGTTTTAAGGAAAGTTTTTATTTTGAAAACGTAATGAATTTTTGCTTTTAAGAAAAATGAGTCTTAAAATATTTCTGAAATGTTCAGATAGAACGTACTTGGTTTATCAGAAAACGTTGATGATGATGATGTATTATGGATGTGAATACTAACAATTAACTGGCCTGGTAAGGTATATATATATAATTATTTTCACGTTAATACCCGCGTAAATTATGTTGTAAAGATGGATGTGAAGATGATGTGACGAGGTCTTAGTTGCCATCTCGCCTGGTACTAAGCCATGACGAAACCTACGATGGAGGATGCCTACCCATAAGCAACGGGCCTTGAAGACATCCAGGTTATACCTTTGGGACCTAATAACACATAAGCTAATCATTTTTTTATAAAGCTTGTCTTTTCTTCTTTAGAGTAAAAAATATTTAGGAAAAAAACAACGTTAGTATTGCACGGCATTCTGCGAAATATATTTCATTCATTCCCGTGGGTGTCTTAAGCGGAGTGACGGATTATACCAGAGAAACATAAATACAGAGGAATTCTATTAAATAGGAATTATAACACTCACGGTTCCGTTTGTCGTCTGTCGTCACAATTATCGACTCAAGTAAGTACAGGTTATGGGTTTTTTGTTATTGTTTCTGAAACCTTTAATGATATTACGTTGAAAGGTATAGAACTTTTTTATAATTATGTATTGGTTGCAACTTGCCCGAAGCCAAAACTAAGCAATTTTCCTTTCTTTTCTAAAGTCGATTGGTGATTTTCTCCTTTTCTTAGTAATACGGTCATCATCCCGTATATTTTTTTCAGCTATTGCTCAGAAAAATTAAATTGTGTCCCAGGGATACTGGCCGGTGTTGCAAGTGCAAGTCCAATATTATACCTTGCCGGGGGCAAACTCCTATCCTACTCCGGCTCTAAGCTGGAATAGGATCAGGGTACGTGGTTTTTAGTTGGTATGAGATTGACACTTTCTCTAGCCCCACCTAGGATGGGAGAAGGCATTGGTTTATTTTGAAAGGATACGTCTCCCCTCTCCGCCGAAGGAACTCATAGCTGATAAAATCGGGTGTTTGATCACATCTGTCTGACGCATGAGGCATGACAGCATCAAATAATTCTTAATTCATTTAAGTGATTTCCTCTGCTTATGTTAATTTTCGCTCTCTCTTTAAGCCTAGTACTAGCTACCATAACATAATATTTCGTCAAACAAAGCACTTTCAAAAACCTTCATCAACATTCTTGTGCGAAGAAAAGTGAAACGGTTAGACTTGATTAAATTTAAGATTTTGATGGCTCTATAAAAAGAAGAGTGCGTTGCCATGGTAACGTGAGACATGGCTGGAATTACTGCCGCCATTTGCATATGTTAGTAGCTGGGTATTGTCCAAGAAGATCACGATATATGCGGTAATTTGAATGTATAGACGATAGATAATGCTACAGATCTGAGGATTATCATCATCAATGATATATTTGATGTAATGCCTACTTTGTGAGAGAGTAGGGTAGTTCTAAGTACAAATGTTAATAATTCTAGAGTAGGCACTGCTACAGGAAATTTTAAAATTATTAATCCACATATACCGGCTGATTTCATCAATTAATTTAATCATTTTTCAATTGGGCACAGAGTAATCTTGGAATCTGACGATTAGGAATGAAGAGGCACCATCGAATGATGAAGGTGATTTAGAGGTTACAAGTGTGTTACTGAGTTCTATAACCCAACAAAATTTGAAATAATAATCTTTTTTCGGTAAAATGATATATTCGTTTTGGAAATTTCCATCCATGTAGCCAAAGCCAAAGGTGCTGTTTGGAATAGAAGTATTATTATTTATTTATTACAGCTCAGCTCAGAGACATTACATATTAGTTTAACTATTTATTTCTAACGAAGGGTATAGTTTTCACTAAGCAACCATTACATGACTGTACGACCGATTTACACTTCGGAACGAGCAAATAGCTTCACTAGAAGACAGACAGACAGACTAACACGCATAGAGATAAACCTCTTGAAATATAATATTTTCTTTTCTTTTTTTTATTTAGCTTGACGTTCAAAAGTGCCTACAGTGGTCTAATTGAAATAAATGATTTTGACTTTGACTTTGATTAATAAATCATCGGCGCACTAAATGCGCTTAAAAATATTTTGCTAAGTAATTTTAAATTTTCTCTGATTTTTTTAAAGCTTGAATTGGTTTAGGAATTTAAAACTGACCACAGAACTAGCAATGGAAGGATATCTGGACGTTTTCCTACAAAAACAGAGGCTGCAATGCTTTGTTTGTTTAAGAGAAAATAAACATCGAACATTCGAAAACGGTGAATACAAACGACAAACGCATTCAAACCAAGAGGAGAAACATTTGTGAGCAATATCTGGAGAAATGTTGATTTCCCAAAAACATTTCTTGATTAATTCTAGAAGCTCTGAAGTTGAGAGCATGGAGCCTGTCCCATATTTCGATCTCTGAATTGGATTGGACTCATATTGAGCTGTATTCAGGTATACATTGGTCTCTATATAACTTGGTAGCGATCCCATTTCTATCACCATTGATGTTCAAATTTCATCGTGCAATATTTCAAAAGCCTATGTCTTTCTTACTGTCCAGTTGATGTAAATCTACTCAGGCCTGCAGCAGTTTTTGGTTAAAGAAAAAAAGGATATAATCTCCTATACACTTGTCAAGACAAAGCCACCATAGCTAGCCCTCTAATGTATGTATACTCTACATTACTTCATGCATCATCACGGTAGTTAATGTAAGAGAATATTTTCAAATTTGTTGGTATTATAAATATTAAAAGGATGTGGAGTCGTTCAAAACAATTCTGTTTTTCAAGGTCATAAAGAACTATTCTAGTTCAAATAACAAGTCAGCTTAATCAAAAGTAAAAGCAACCAATCAAATTAGAGCTGGCTATCTACGAAAATATAAAGCTAAAAACTTTTATTTCAAACAACGCATAATGATAACACAAAGGAAAGAATTCGAAAATCTGCTCTCGCTCAGTTTGGTGCGCGTATTTTCGTCAAAGTTTTTCCTTCAATGTTTTTCATGAATTCATTTCACCTGGGAAAATATTTTTTCGATGGTGTCTTGAACTCTTTAGGTACACGTACTACGTATACTATATAAGTTTGTTACTTATTGGATAATCCAGGATCGTCCCGGCTTCTCCGTTGATTCCATAAAACTTATTGAAAAGGTATGGAAGTATTATTTGACGGGAGATGATTTTTAGTTGGAGACATTTGTTTTATTGGTGTTCGTATTAGAAAAGTTTTAGATGTACGTACTATGTACGGAATTGTTTCGTGTGGGATTTGACCTAGAACATATTATATACGGTTAAAGTAATGTAAGTTTCAGTCTGAGACTTTCTGGTACCAGCTAATATAAAGCTGGAGTCAAAAATTTTGTTCCTCGTTTAACAAAACGATTAAATAAATACAAATTAAGTGTGGGAGAGCCATGCTTCGGCACGAATGGATCGGCTCGACCGGAGTGATAAGACCGGCGTGAAACAACCACAGCGTTGTGTTTCGTCGAGTGAGTGAGGTCACCGGAAGTACAATCCTTCCCCACCCCCAATCCTTTCTCAATCCCTAAATCTCCAAATCCCTAATTCCTAAAAGGTCGGCAACGCACTCGCAACTCCTGCGTTGCGGGTGTCCGTTCGTCCGTCGTCAGCTCGTTTGCCGACCCACATAAAAAAAATATAATTTTGTAGATATTTTTTTTAAGATTACTACAATACGATATAAATATGAATGATGAAAGAGCCAAATCATATAATACGTTGTACTGCAACTGCTATCAAGTAATCCATACTAATAAATAGTAGACAGAATTGTTAAATTTAAAACAAAATTCACTTTATTTGACAGCGAGAAAAGAGCACTAATTAAAACAAAATGTATTTTACATACGCTTCTACCAAACTCCTTTCAGATAATTCACAAATTTTTGTTCACATTCTTTAGAATTAATAAAATTAAATACGATACAAAGTATCTTTTCAGAAATCAAGTTGTAATTGAGAAATACCTTTGAAAGTTGTTAAATAAATTCCCTCGTAAAACTACACAGGTAGATAACTACTCATTGAATTAAACAAAATCGTTTCAAATTGATACTGATTTCATTAAATACTGTAAAGGGTATAAAAGTTTTCCTTAATCTGATGTTGTTAAAACTCCTTTGTGATTCTATGAAACATTTTGTGGATTAGAATAGATTATAATGGTTTTTTGGAACCCATTTTTATCGATTCGATGAGTTCATTTGTTTTTTTTTAATTAAGGTTTGGTTGTAACGTTTTAGTATGAACGATCTTGTAAGGAGGAGAAATTTGTCAAATTATTATTTTTTATATTTGTAAAAAGCTTTTGACAATGCGTTGACTCTAATTACGTTGCTAATCCAGCTACAGCGAAGGTGAAATAGCAGCAGTGCTCTTTTGAAAACTAATATCATCAGAGACCACTCAACAATACACTTAATCACATCACACTTTAAGTTTCAATCTCCTTGGACTAGAATCGTAAACTTAAACCAAGAAAATTCTCCAAACAATATTTCCTTAACCGCCAAGTCATAAATGCAGATATGCTCATAACGTAACTGCTAACGTTACGTAATTAAAATCAAGAATTTCGCCGCTTACAAGTGTTAATGAGCCATATTATCTTATGTAAGACTGTTCATTCACATCTGTGGTTCAAGCCTATTAAGTTTATGTAGCGTAATATTGCGCCTAAAGACATATTTAGAATTCCTTGTGTGGACTTGAATGGTTTGTTTGAACACCATGTTTAAGGCCTGTTTCGCAATATCTGAATAGGCACTATGTATGTACCTCATAAATTTGAATATGGAAGCTATATGTCTGTGGTGATACAGGCGTTTAGCATAGAATCCACATTTGGCACAATTATTGTTTTTTTTTAATGGTATTTGATGGCAATCAGGCAGACGGATTAGCGAATGGTAAGACATTTGCGCGGCTCATGGACATCCATAATGCTAGTGGAGCCGAGACCAATGCACTTGTATTAGCAGTATATTGGAGGTCGTTGCTGATTTGAAACTTCGGGATTTAGGATGGGGGTAAGGATTGGGTCTTTTATGACTTTATTCACATGGTGAAACATAAAGCAAGCGTTATTTCGCGCCGGTTTCTAGGAGGCCGTGGTATTATTGCGACCGCTGACTCTCCCGCACTTTAAATCTTGACATCTCGTATTCGGCTGAGCTTTAAAACGTAAAATTTTTCACTCACTACATTTAAATAATCATTCAATACCATATAATAATATTCCAACAAGATCAAAGTAATTTTTAACTTTAAGCTTTCAAAAATAACGTTGCATTTATAACCATTGACGGCGCTTAGACTAGCCGCACAACCAAGCCAACGCAACTTATTAACAATTTAAAAACGTAATAAAACCACAGAGACATACGCACACATAGATAACAACCCTCGCAATGTTGCCAACATTCGAGCATCAGTGTTGCCAGCAAGCATTTAATTTTAATGAGCTTTAAAAGGGTCTGCCCTCAACTTAATTAGTTAGGGTTTGTCTACGGACAAGTTCAGATGTATGCATGATAATGTAACGTTGTTCTTACATATGGCTACAATATTTTGAAGACGTGACTTTTTAAATAAGTAGTTTGATAAGAACAGAGTCATTGTTTAGCTTGAAAATGCGACGGCTGAGCAAAAAGTTTTGGTACAAATTTAAGACGTAAATAAGATGTTTTTAAAGTAGTTTTAACTTCGTCAAATTTCTTAGTAAGTAGTAAACCTATTGCCTTGTATTTTTCCCGTGAGAGTGAGGTTGCTGGAAGCCCAATCCTTCCTCATAAAAAACGAAAGTTTTTAAAATTTTCTATTGTAAGGTATGTTTGTTGCAGCTATAGACTGGACCGATTTGGATCGAAAATTTTATTTGTAGGCAGCTTATGAAATAAGGAGTAACTTAGGTTACTTTCGTTTTAGAAAATCTGTTTTATTTTAATCTTGAAAGAGTCAGTGTTCCAGCGCGATAGCGATACGTATAGCTTATATGTATATTATAGTGTTTAGGTTTTTGTTTCCGATTACATGAAAACGCGATTCGTAGAATTATTAAAATGATAAAATGGTGTGAATTAAATTACATTTCGCTATTATGTATGTTTTCATGTGGTGTTAATTTCGTTATATGAAACCAAACGAGAAGAAAACCATATTAATTTATTTGGTTAATTAATACTAATGTTATGTGGAGTCGTAAATGAGCAATTACATTAAACTCTTTGGTTAATGTTTGGTTTTTAATGTTAATTTATTGTTGTATTGTATTTTGATATGATGATACAAAAACATGGTCAAATATAAAATCCACCAGTTAAACGGGGACGACAACTTTTGAATTTGATTATAGAATCAGCAAGGTATAATAAAATATGCTTTGTTAATTTTCCGGTTATTTTGAAAAGTTTTAAAATTATGCCGCGCTTCTCCACGCAATTTTAAGACAATTCGTTTCCATAACACATTACAGAAATTAATAAAATTCAATAAACATTTAAGCTTTTTTACCTAAGTCGTTACTATTAATTGGGTAGTTTCCTATGTCAAAAATAAATTAATTCGACGTTTATACAATAAAATATTGAAATATAACTCAAAATACTTTTATTCGTCGAGCGATCGATACGCTAAATTTAAGATATTTTTAATCTAATTATTAAGAAATAAGTAAGCTATTTGACGCAAAAATACTATGACCTCATAACTCAGTTTTTCATACAAATTAGTGTTGCCCAAATTCAGTCTTGGTCATGCAGTCTTGGTCTTGTTCTTGCGTTCTTGCAAGACCAAGACCAAGACCAAGACCGCGTATTTTTAGCAAGACCAAGACCAAGACTGACCGTGCAAGACTTGAGCAAGAACAAGACATAGCCTGCAAGACTCTTGCGTCTTGCAGCTAGGTTAGGTGTAACAGTTCGGTGTATAGGTAGGTACGCTTAGGAATTTTATGAGACGCAAAAAAACTGTATCAAAGAATATGAAAAACTGGACCTATGCGCATTACGACTAATATCATAAACATAACAAATAAAAAAATATCTATTAACATCAAACTGAGTGCATGCATAGTTATGTTTTAACCAACGGCACTTTGATAATGCGGCAACAAAGGTTTTGTACTTACTTCTCAAAGAAATTTGCCGCTTTTCGGAAGTACATGGTTATGATTCACGCGCTTCTTTTGAAATCTAAAACAATCGTTGCCGCCACTTCGAAATCATAACATTTGACACTATTTGATTGCCGCCATAGGATGTAGGTATACTCATGCAAAATAATTTCGAATTTTAAGAGTACCTTCAGGTGTTCCAAAGAATAAATAAGTTTCAGAGTGTTTAGAATGAAAATGAATACATTATACTGATCAGGCAAGTAGTATTATGATTAGGATAAAATGGTAAGGATAGGTATTAGATGTCATATTAATTCATTCCAGTAAGTATATATTATAATATTTATTACTTATATGGTTTTAAACTAATTGCTTAGGTACTATTATTGTACATTTAGTCATTATATTTCTTATGTTTTTGCAAGAAAAAATAGCAAAAAAGTGTTCAAATATCACCAGTTTAATAAATATTGTAGCCACTTTTAAATATACTTGAAACTGCTGAGAGGTTATTTTCTAAAGCATCATTAGTAATTAGAAAACATAGAAATAGGGTTAAGTGATGAGTCAGCCAGATGGTTACTTTGTATTAATTCTTGGTCAAGAAAATTGATATAAAGTATCATCACCTAACGATAAAGCTGTTGATTTGTGTTGTATTTTATTTTTTATTCAAATAAATGATAAATCGTAAAGCTCTTTTATTAAATTTCTTATAAGTTGAGGGTTCAATCTCTTTCTAGACAGATAAGTATTGTTCTTTAAATTACAGTAAAGATATTGTAATTAATTTGTTTTTTCACATGTTTTAGCGAATGTAAGCTTATAAATCATAGAAACTTACGTTACTTCCATGGAAAACGACATATAGGTCAGTTGATTTTTCGAATTTCTTATCAAATCTTCAGTTATTTATTAATCTGCTTGATCTTTACTATGGCTATGTTAATTCAAGCTCACAATGTTCCAATTCTAATACGTTTTTCTAAGATTTAAAGTAAACTTTAATAAATAGTAATAGACTAATAGGTAATTGCAAGACTTGCAAGACTCTTGCTGCAAGACCAAGACCAAGACCAAGACTGGGAGCGCAAGACCAAGACCAAGACCAAGACCAGGGGTATTGGCGCAAGACCAAGACCAAGACTGGCTAAGTCTCGTCTTGTTCTTGCATTTGGGCAACACTAATACAAATTTCATAGAAAAGTATCGTTTTTGACATTTGGATAAAAGTATTGAATTTGACTAGTTGGAAACTACCGTATTGCATGGAGTCCGGAATCAGTTGTTAAGGTATGGAAATCAAGTAATTAATTTTAAAATCATCCTCAACCGAAAGTAACGTTATTTATCTAACCCCATAAAGCTTAAACAAAATCCAATCTTCACAGCTTCTTCCTTAAAACCGTTTCGTAAACAACGTGACTCTGTAACACTCACGACGTGAAATTAAACTGTAAGCATGCACTAACCGCAGTTGCTTAACTACTGTTAGTGAGCCGAGAATTTATCTTCCCCGGTTTAATTAAAGGTAGGGGGTATAATTAGAAGGAATGGCTCTAGGGTTGGAATTGAAGCGAATAGGTGAACGGCGTTGAGTTACTGTTTTGAATTTGGAAGTTATGTCTTCTGGTGTGATTGTTTTAATGACTCTCGTCATCAAAGAAATCCAGTAGGAATGCTGATCATGAATATGCGCCTCTAGCATGGCTTGAAACTAGTCGAGTATCTCGTCAAATTATAACGTTAGTAAGAAAACATAATAATTAAATCCAGTTGGAGTTGATAAAGGTGGTTGAAGATTCACTCCAGGCTTTGGGCACCGTGACTCTGCGGACGGCAAATCCTGGTAGCTTGCTATCCGACTTAAACGACCAGAAACGAGCCTAATGCGCCACCAAGAGTCGCCAGATCACCTCAGATGAGATGCTCTACGACCGATGTCCAGCAAGGGTTTCAGATGCAAGCGCAAAAATGTACCACAACCCCGGCACAGAGCTGGAGAATGATTTTTAGTTAGTAAGAGTCTGACTGGTACTCTTTCTCGGTCCACACAGAGCGGAAGAAATCATTTTGGAGATTGCGGCGTAACAGGTTCAGATTAATAAATGTTTAGTTCATTTATTGGTTGACACGGAACTTAATGGAGCTGTAGGCATAGTGGCAAATGTGTTCTACTTTGCCTTTAAATGATTAATTGTACCATATGGTACCATTCAATACTAATTATTATTAACATCTTATCAATTCTCATTTGTATTAGATCCATCACCCCCGCTGAACATCAGCCCTATTAGGCCCGACCTTTTTATAAATGTGACACAAGCAAGATATTTTATTTTTTACCTATATTTAGGGATAATTAATCTCATGAGAAATTTCAATTGTAGTGCCATAATGTGCTATATCTAGATCAGTAACTACATAAATACAGATTACGAAACAACGCATTACAAACTCATCTGATCACACTGAAACACGAAAAACAATATTCCAAAACACGGTATCATTCCAAAGTCATTTTCGACAAAAACCTTTTAATAAAAACTCCGCAAAAATACAAACTAAAAGATATATACAAATTACCGGTACGTGTTCCATCCGAAACTAGAGAGAATCTCGGAGGATTGTAGATAAAAATAAATTAAATAAGGCCGGCGGTAATCCGTGGAAAAACACACGTTACCAGCGTGTATTTACACATTTTTTAAGGTTCTGTACCTTATGAGACCCTTCTTTGTCTGTTTGTTGTTGCGTGTCTCTTGTCTGTGTGTCAAGTTCAATTTATATAAACGTATGCCATAAGAAGTATTTCATACTTTTGAATTTTTTGTTACTTTTGATCTTATGTTTTATCATCATCATCATTATCAGTGACAAGACTGTCTATGGATGGACAAAATGCTTCCACTTTCACATAAAATTACAAATCGTCATTACTGCGACTCTGACGATCGTCGGCGTACCTGTCAGGAGTCTGCCCTTGATAGCTTTCAATGCTTATGTTATGTGCATAATCATTATCATTAATGACCAAGAGCTGTAAAACGATACATCATAGAAATTGTGAATTAATTGGATAAATTATGTGCCTGCCTAGGTCTCTGATTAACAAGAAGATCAAAATAATATTTCTTTTGTATATAAGCGATGAAAACTTTACAAGTGTCTATAAGAGCTGTTTTAATTAATCACAGATGGAATTATAGTAATGATCCATTTACCGTATCTAAATATAAATCCTAGGTAAAAGCCTCCAAATACAAGTTCTTGGTCCTTTTGCACATTTAGCGAAAGTCTTTGACGAATCGGTGAAAACTTTAATAATCCACAATTTATTTGAAATGCTGCTTTCATGTTCCGCTTTGAAGTTTATTTAACAAGTTATTTTGGTTTCGGAATCATTAACGTTGTATTTGCATAGTGTTTAATCATAGACTGTTTCGATAGCTGTGGTCAAGGGTGAATACTAAAGCAGTTCTTCTGCTAAGTATTTGAATTTTTATGAAAAAATGTTTTTACATAGATTTTTATTTTACTAGAAGCACGGAGTTTAAAATTGATGGTGTATTTTTTAACCTTTCTTTCATGGTGGTAATTCGATAAACAGTAGAAGAACAATAGATGTGCGAACGCCGGTGTTCGCTTGGGGTTAGATGAATTATTATTATCAAAATCTGTGGATGTCTCACTTTATTATCTGAAGCTGTTCCTCCAAAAAAAATCCTTTAAAGATCCATATAAAACTTATATTGTATATATCACGTTCCATTTTTGGTTGAAATTCTTTACAATTAATTTAAATAAATATACTTGTCTTATAAATTTATCAAGACCAAACCCCTTTAAATCCTACTACTATTGTAAAAGCGAAAGTTTGTAAGTACGGATGGACGGGTTGATGGCTCGATAGATGGGTGTTTGTTATATTTTCAATTAAAAATTACTTAACGAATCTAAATGAAATCTGGTAAATTTAAATGGATAAATTTAAAGTCTGAAATAACTGGTACTACAGGCGAAGCCGCTAGCAGAAGCTAGAATGTCAATAGTATACGTATATATACTTGAGACTCATAATATGACCTTACTAAAAAAATGGGAACTGAAATTCTATATAAGCAAACCCCTTTCGAAAAGTATATTATTACGTTGTATGTTAAGAAATTCAAAACTCAAATAAAAAACAAATTTAATTTATCCAACAATCGATTGCAAAATGCCATTAAAGCAGTTTTCAAAATAAAATAATTTAAAGACAACTGTCTCATTTCCCTTGTTTGCAGTAAATTCCAATATGGCCGTGTTTCGATGCCCAAGGGAAGTCATTTGACACTAATGGTGGTGTCATATTCTTAATGCTGTTAAAACAAAATAGGAAGAACAATTTATAAACTTCTGTGTTCTATTTATATTCATCTTTGGGGTTGAGTAAAGTTTTATTAGGTGTTTGGGAAGTATTCGTCCAAAAGTTGTGTTGGGCTTAAGAGCTTAGTAGGTGTATCGAAAAAGGATTTACCTGTCTATTTTATGAGATAATTATTCTACCATATTTTATGGCAAAGGAAGACTAACAAATCGCTACATGATAAATGTTTGACGTCGTCTGCGTAAACTTATCGTAGCAACACAAAATAGAAAAGTCTTTTCGAGATGGAAAATTTTGGGGCATTTAAAACGCATCTATAAGATTACATAATATCTTAAGCTTTCTGTTATTATAGGCCAATGCTTATTTTATTATTATGCTTCTATTATGTATTACGTTTCTAATTTTGAAATGAAATTAATAATGAAACGTCACCAAAAAGGTATTTTCAAATCAAAAAACTAGACTTATATAAACCTCAACTAGAAATAATTGGTTTAATTATAATAAACATCGTAAACAAACCGTGTAAGATTAGATATATTAAAGCAACAAGATTGCTTACCGACCATATATCACCTTAGATGTAATATAAGCTAGCAACAAGAATTTAATTTACCCTGCATAACGGTAAATGTAGTTAGGTTTAAGGTAAGTTATCTCTGTAACGACTTTGGAGAGTCTTTACGGGGTAAAATTGTTTTGGGGTAACAGGTATAAGGGTCAGGGGTAAGGGGGTAAAAGGCGGGTGAAATTGCAAGCTAGAGGTATGTAAGGCATGTTTGCTGCAAGACCCCGTTTGAAATGACTTGTGATTCTCAACATTTGATGTTGTGGTTAAGTTACGTAATGTTACCCTTGTCGTTCTTTAAAAGGATAGTAGTAGTAGATAAGTTTTGGCTTGTTACATTGTTAGTTTCATTATTGTAATAGGCGGTTAGTTTAATGAAATTGAAACGATGAATGCTTTTGTAGATAGAAGATACTAGTATAATACAAAAGGTATTAGAATGAAATCGAAATTAAGTTTTTTTTTGTGAGGGGAAAATCATCAAATGGCTTCTCACGCCCAGGGTCGGGTAAGAGGAAGTGTCATACTCTTACTAACTAAAAACACCTTTGCCTGCTCTGGACCGAGGTCGTGGTACCTCATTGCGCTTACCCAGAAACCCCGGCTGTCTAAATGAAGCTTGTGTTTCTTATCTGACGAATCTGAGGAGATTCGCGTCAGGATCGCCTGCTGGTAAGCAATTTGCACTATTCATCACTAGCAAAATATTAGAGAGCAGTAGTTACTACCAAAAGACCTTTTAGGGATTCAGGGTTTTAAAGAGGCGATTATCAGAATGTTAATATAGTAGTTTATTATAACAATTTCTAGCATTGGACTAGGACCCAGGTGAACCCACAAGATACTTAAGTTAGTTAATGTCTTTTTTTTAAACAGTAATGGCGACGCACTTGAACGTCGTCTAGTGTTGCAGGTGTCCATGGCTAACGCCAGTTGCTTAACATCAGGTAATCCATGTATAGTTCGTCGCAGTAGGTATCACATAAAAAATCCATAAACACAAGCGCAATAATGTTTGGTATTAAGTAAGTATTTTATAAAAATATACCTTTTAAAATGATACTTTGGCTTTATGATAACCATTAATGCCTTATGAAAGCCGAAATATAAAATGTTACCGCTCTTTGAAAATAATAAAAATGTACAGTGAGCACATAGCTTAATGGAGTATAAAAAATATATATTTTAATGGGCAAAGACAAGTCGTAAAAGGTACCAAATAACGAGGTCCCATCATTCTCTATTGTTATTAATATTATGACTATCTTATTTGCTCTAGTTATTTATTTTATTTAAAAAAAAATTAGAACATCGCCATTGAAAGATAGATTGCCCCACACTAGGATTTTCTCCTGTATCGTGGGTGCGTTTCACCACAAACATACACATCACACCCAAAACCGAAACAACAATTTGTGGATCACACAAAGAGTTGTTCCGTGCGGGAAGCGAACCCAAGACACGTTGCGCTGCAGCGGATGGCACAAACGGCGCCAAAATAATGTGTGCCAGTAAAATTTGGACTGGATATCTTAAAAAAGCTTTTTGTAGCTTATTAATAATCTAAAACTGATTTCTATAAATACATTTGTGTTTTTGGAACAAAAATTTCTTCCCCATCCCACACGTATTTTCATATCATACGAAATAAAATAATAAATGCTTAAAATACAGCTCACCATACTTGAAAACGTTGAAACGTGTTTCATATTAAGATGGCGGTACGGCATTGAGTGGCATTCGTCACGTATGCCCAATGAAGTGGTAAAGCCTGTTAGCGATGTGGTTCCCGCGGCTTCCGAAGCCTCAATAGCAAAATGGAAGTCTGTGGGAAGTTTAAATTTATATAAAAGGTCCTGCGGTGGACGAAAATAAATTTTGCTTCATGTGAATTTTGGCACGTGAATTTTTTGCTTTTTCTGTGCGTTCGTGGCTTTTATTGGAGTTGGTTTTGATTGATTGTGTGGTCTTGTGTTTACTGTTTATTGATTATTATGTCATGTTTATGTTTTAGTTGTGGCTATGTGGAGATATTGGTCAGAATGTATGCTTAAATTTTTCTGATTACCTAATGATAAATAATTTATATTAAGATTTAAAGACAAAGCGATACTTGAAAATGTAGTTTTAATTATCAACGACATGTGATCGGATATCACAAAGGAAGGTATAACACAACTCACAGTAAAAGTATTTTTGTACTTCCAAAAGTCCAATTTGATATAAAAACGACTTCAATTTCAAACACAGCAAAAACATACACACGATACCTAGAGAATTTTCAACTTTAACATTTTCTCTTTCAAGAGATCTCTTTCAATTCACGAGGAGACGGGCTCGACATTTTTATTGATTCCGAATAAAGTCACTAGTCAAACTAAAATCATTTTAAGCTTCGAATCTCCGAAAACAAGATAAAGCCCGAAATATCGACATGCCTTCGTATCCAATAAGCTTGGAACATTTTTCTAAAAATAAGTCTAGTTAATATCGAGATTAGTCGCAGCTGGGGGCGCCTCGCATTTGTTTGTTCGCAGTGACAGATCTGGTCATCCGTAACCATCTCGTGTAATCAATTTGGCTACTCTGTCCTCAACAGGCGACCAACTAACATAGACCTCTAACACCCTTACCAAATTTCCCATCTTCACTTCCAATTCTACTCAATGAGAAGGGGCCAGAAGGTCAAGTTAGCTGGTATATTTGCAGATTGACCGGGCTGAACGTGTTTTTGGCTTCCTTCATTTTTCTAACAATGTTTGTTCAAGCTCTTCTCGATATTGGGGCTAGAATAAACAGATACGGGGGTCCAAACTAGTATTTTTACCAATCTAGTTAAAAGTTCCTCGTTTTTTATTTAGGTCAGATTTTTAAATAAAAGCCATGACAGACGACTGTGTTGGTAGAGCGGTTGCACAGAGGTTAATGAGCTTGAAGTCTGAAATCCAATTTTATTCGGACTATGTACAGATTAATAATACAAATAGTTTATTGTGTTTTGGACGTGAACGTCATTTTTTTGTGGTATAAGTCGGCAAACGAGGCACGGTGATAATCGTTAGATTATTGATTTAAATTATTTTTATCCCAAATATGCTACCATTAGTACAAGTCACAGAGACGTTAGTTCATATCTGTGACTGTATTGTTAGTTCATCTGTGTGTATCGCACATACCTTTGTGACCTAGAACCATAATTATGTTAAGATAGGTGGGATAAAAAAACTGCTGCTAAAGAAACGGCTGTTTTAGGTTTTCTAAACGCAATAATCTACCATGACTTCGGCCAGAAGCAATAGAAGGAACGGGTAGTTTTCGAAAGTGTCTGGCAGTCTGCTTCACCAGGGCATAAAAAAGTGATTTGATGATTATAAGATCACATTTTAGACGTACAAACTAAAACACTTCCGCACAAAAAACTTAAGTATGGACATTGTGATCATGTCAATCCAACAGTGACTTATTACCTACCTGTCTACTGATGTACATCAGGCCACAATTAACATCTATATTTGAGCCCTCTACCTTTGTTTTATTCATTTATATTCTCTCCATACCTGAATAACGAGAATTAATTTGACCCAACTGTTTTTGGGGTCAGTGAAGCCTAAAAATGTACCGTGTTTGTTATTAGGACTGACGATGTAAGGCTTCATACACATGTTAAAATTCTTGTTGGGGTTAATAGACATTGTATTTTGTGTTTAGGAGTCAATAGTCATTATTAAGGTTAAATAGCAGTTGGTGTCAAAATAATCTATAGTCCTATTGTTAGTAGTGCTACAAGTGAAGCGGAGGTTTTTCCAGTCGAGCATGCTCACAATAATATTAGAATTTGTAAATACGGAATAGTAGATAATTATATTTAAACTAAAGATGTGTCAGTTTAATTCTTGGAAATATAAAGAAAGTTAGAGCCCAGTGAACTAGAGACAATATAGGCAGGAAAAAAGGCATAAATCCAAAATATTACTATTCTTTAAGCCTTTGACTGCCGACAGAAAACTGTTGAAGACAAATCCTCCGCTACCGTAAGTCAGATGACATCCTTGGCAGCTAATGTAGCAAAGTTTAAAAAAATACCTTTGTCGATTTCTATAAAAATGTGCACAGAGCCTTAAATATGGGGTCACAAAATACAAGCACCTACACAGGAAGGTACATGCACGTTACCGTCCGACACATTTCTGCGTCATTGGAGTGTCCCTTCCTTATTTTTCTAGCCGCATGACAACCCTGCAATATTATCTCTACATCTCTTACGTTCGCTTGTTTGAGCAAAATTAGGGTTGTTAGGTATCAGTTTTATGTGTACATTCTGCGATGTTTTTTTTAAGATAATGTTTCTCTGGATCACTCTCTTAAGCTAATTTTAAATAGTTTTGTTGGTTGAATGATATTAAAATTTACTGTTGATGATAAGATTCTGATTTATGTACAGTTATTTTTTGCCTTTACGGTTTTGACTTTCTTCTTACAGAAACCAATGAAATATATTGATAACTACAAAATTAGTATAAACTCCGCAGTTGACTAAAGAGTTTTATTTACGTTTACTACCGACAAAAATTATTCGGATATTCTTCGTACTAGTTACCGCTCGCGGCTTTGCCCGCGTGGTATGTTAATAAAGAGCACCTTGTGTGTGTGTCACCTATCAACATACCAAACCGGTCCAACCAGTTTTGCGTGGTATGGCATTCTCACAAACTTTCTCATTTGTAATATTAGTAATATTTTGACCTTCACATACTGGCAGCCCTATCGTGACGTAGTTCAGATGTTTTTGCAACGCAATAGTCCAAAGTGTTCCAATGGGATCAACCACTAAATGTTACGTCTGAAGTTCAAACGACCAGAAAATTGGTGATTAATAAAGTTAATTTAAACTTATGGTTGGTTATTTTGATTATTACTGTTCCGACTTCCGGGTTTGCCTATTCGCAGTTTGTGTAAGGAGTTTGAAACTTAATTGAAGTGTTTAGAATTTAAGTTCAATTCAATGTATGAGTGACAAACAAGATGCTGTTTGACAAGAGGTAAAAGATGCAGGTGGTAAGTTTTCATTCGACGTGGAGGACGCAGGGGAGGTTCAGCAGTGAACGTTTTCCGGCTTTGATGATGATGATAATGATGAAATCTTTGGTTATTTTAAAATATTACATAATAAGTTTGAAGTTGTAATTAATCATGACTAATATAAAAGAAAGAAAATTCTTTAATTAACGCTATTTAACCAGACAGATCGTAATAGATATATGGCAAAAAAGTAACATTAAGTCTCATCAGCGCAATTTAAATTGGGAGGGAAGGGCGACTACACTGTTATAATAATTGTCACATAACTGTCATCTGACAATAGCTGCATGAATGCCTAAATGTCATAGCAGCAGCATATATTAAACGTAGGCCGCCTGTTTTGAGCGATATTGATGAAGATACAACTACAAATTCCTCTTCAACCTAAAACTTTCAAGCCAAAATTGGAAGTTCCTCGAATATTTTGTTCCCAAGTAAACGTGTAGACGGCGAATGAAAATTTGATTTTCATATTAAGGTAGCTTTTGAAGTAGCCACAGGATGTACTAACGAACCAACGCACAGGGACTTTAAAGGTAATATTGTTATAAAATGTGGGGCAAACTTTGTATATTGACCTTTTATGTCCAATTTGTGGGCACAAGTAGCGCACTCCCCCAGGCGTTCCTTTAAACTGTTGATTGCATTTAATACTTTAAATTTGTTCAGAAATTGCTTGGAAATTGAAGACCTTCATCCACCATCTATTATAGCGTAAGTGAAACTTTTCAAAATTGAAAAATACAGGAAAACTGCTGGATCCTTTTTCAGAAAATCAGCATAAAACAACCACAGCGTTTTGCCCAATCCTTGACGTCCCCCAATCTCTCACTAGTCGCAAAGTCTCCAAATCCTTAATCCCCAAAAAGATCAGCAACGCATTCACGTAAGTCAGCAAACGAGCAGACGGATAACCTGATGATAAGCAATCAGCGCCGCCCCTAGACATCCGCAGCACAAAAGGAGAGATGAGTGAGTTGCTGGCCTTTTAGGGATAATGGTTTAGGATATTTAAGGATAGGGATGCAGGAACCTCACCTATACCCCGAAAAAAACAACGCTTTGGTTATTTCACGCCGAATTTCTGTGAAGCAGCGGTGTCACATAGGTCAAGCCGACCCATTCGTGCCGGAGCTTGACTCTCCCACACTTTTTCTATAATTAGTCTATATGTCTATAGCTGTAACTTAAAATATTACTTAATTAAGTGACGTTAACTTACGTTGAATCCTGTTTGATCTTGTTTCACTTCTTACCTACGTGTGCTGCCAGACTATTCAATAGTTAAGGGAATTTTTTATCACCAAAGTAGTTCGTAAAATTTTCAATATCGTTTTATACTTGCCTTCGTCACTTTATAATGGTGGAGTTTCTCAAATCTGCGATAAACCTTCCTCTAACGTTGTTTATCATCAGCGGACGACCATATGCCATACCTAGCCTATTACTGGGTACTAAACGAATAATAAAACTACCTTGTTAATAATAATACCACAAATTTTGATTTAATTTGCAACCGATTGTGTCGGTGGTGTCTGGATGATAATAAATCCTAATTATGGAAAATTAATTAACAGTGGGCTTACTGTAATATGAGACTGCTTCATTATAATATTTTGCAATTCACCATTTAATATTGAGTTTTCATTAACCGATTGGATGAAGTATTGTCTCATTTTTCTAGGGTTAGTTAGGAGATCTAGAAGAGCAAATGCTTCTTCTTTCTCCTAATAAAATAATATGCAGTAGCACATAAGAATGTTTTGATTTTCAGTCAGGGTTTTGGCAAGCTCAATTATATGCCAAGCAAGTAGGAGATGAAACTGGGTGAATTTTAGTTATTAAGAGGCTGCAACTTCTCGACCAGGGTGGGAAAAAACATTTGACGATTTTTCTACCTCAAAAAAAAAACGATTAGATTATTTTATCTGTTACAGTAATAACATTTCCTCTTAGACGAAGAGACATTTGATAGTAAACCAGTATTTGGCAATTGTTTCTGGAACAATGTCGTGACTACCAGTAAGTACTGTGGAGTATGGCAGTAAACCTTTTTTCAGACAAAAACATTATAAAAGTCAATAATGTTTACAGTCAGTATAATAATAATTTTGTTTGCACAATAAGCATTCAGCATTACCTTCGACCCTTTTATTACTATTCAAGTAAGTGACCTATGAAAACCGATTAATCAAAAATTCCATTTAACTAAAACTTCTAACCATTATCCACAGTGTTATCAGTAGCCGATTAAATGCCAGTACCACAATATCGTTAGTCCATAGAACAATAGAGAAAATATCAAAGTTCAGGCGCCGCCATCGTTTAAACTTAGTTTGTAATGCAATTGCTAGTTTCAAAAGTCGGCCGTTGTTCAATGGAAGCTAGAAATTAATAAATTTTGTTACTGTATTAAAATTTTGGCGCTGTTCTCGGTTTTCGAGTAACGAGTTCAAAATGCTTTTGTTTTAAATGTATTTTGGGGGTTTTCAGAGGGTTAATAGAAAAAATTTGCTTTATTTTCTTAAAATGTTGAGTATAATAGATGTTATAAAACACATTATCTGATAACGCCACACGAAAATCTCTCCGAACCTGTCAATAACGAGAGAAAACAAAAAAAAAGATTAAAAATGTAAGTACCTACGAACGACCGAAGCGAGCGACGACCGTGCAAACATTTTTTGGAACATGTCCAAATACGCGAGACCCGTGACGTATCTTCGACAGACGCGCTTGAACACAGGTATCAATCAACAGTTTTTTTATTACGAAAGGAAATTCATAGGCATTCATCATTCGCGTGGCACGAATGTTTATGACCGATAAGGGCTTTTTTTCGACTTTTTTTCAAGTTGCATGGGACTATTCAGCTGCAGTGGTTTGGAAATATTGGTGATATGAGGTCGTTTTTTGAATAATGTTATGATGGGGATGTCAGCATTGTCGTTTCATTAAATTATATTATGATCACGCTATTAAACATACATATGGTAGAAAGTAAACCGCTTATTACATGCTTGACTGCTGGTTCGCATATTATTATGTTTTAATCGAGGTATTCCATGAAGCACACCCAGACTTTAAGTCAGTCTTTTAAATAATAAATATTTTCTTCTATCGCCATTTTTATTTCTTAGTCCCCGCACTATGCGAGTGATATTCGTAGGTGTGCTTCGTGGAATACGAAATTAATTATTTTTAATTTTTATTTGAAGCCCACCTACGGGTGTGCTAAGTGAAATACTTTAGGTGTGCTTCGTCTGGGCGTGCTTCCTTATATACCTCTTTTAATCTGATCCGATCTCACAACATACTAGTAAAATTACACTCTTATGTACGTCGTTGTAACGAAACCATAGCTCGTTTTTAATCGCGACAACACCATCTAGTTGCAAAACTTGAACTAAAATAAATGAATATGGAAATTATGGTTTCGTTACTGTTGTGATTGTTTTTGTTATTACATACCGTTTTGGTGATTGTAAGAGCGAATTCATACCTAATCGGGTACGGGTCACTTTTTGAATTCCCAAATTAGGGCCATCCCTTTAAGAATGTTTTAATAACAATACTAAATATTATTTCCTATAACTTTCTTGCTCCCGTTTTGGTAAAGCTTTGTTATAGTCGAAAGAAAATGGCTAAACCAACTCATGTTCTATTTATATCACTCAAAATGTACTGTTACTAACAAAATGTTTCACAGCGATAATTAATGGACTGACAGATCCTTAATCGTTAGTAGCGCCACCTGCTGAGTGCAAAATTGACTGTTTCCCATAACACTCTTCTTAAAAGGTATACCAAGGGGAATGGAACCCCTATCCATCCATATTATTTTCGGGCCGTGTCTGACGCTGATACGCAGGTTGTTATGGCCCCTGAGACTTCCAATGTCCCGGCTAATTATGAAACAATTAGGATTTTGTTGGCACATCCCTGCGGATTTGTGCGTATTGTTTTTCATTCACGTTTTTCGTGGAGTATTGTTTTAATGAATAAGGGGGTAAATGAGTGGATGAGGCGTTTGGTGATAAGCGATTTTTTTTTTATATTGTACTTTGTCATTTCTGACCTTGAGTTTGGGCTCATAATTAAAAAAATAAAATTTACTGTATGTTACTCATTTTTTAGATTTTCTAAAAACTTTTTGCTTTCTATTAGCTGAGTACTTTGACTAATTTTATTTAATTTTCATCTATATTTTTTCACCCATCTCGTGACCAGACTTCTTGTTTCTTTTTCGGACAAAGGATTGCATTGCTGCACAACGTTTAATGTATTAATTGTATATGATACTTTCCGTTCTTATGTCATTTAAAATAAAAATAAAATCTACCGCATTATGAAGCACTTGTTTCTCGTTGTTCCTAATCAAGTAGGGATTTGAACTTAAAAGTAAGTAATCCATACTTATGCATTGGATTACTGAGTTATCCAGGTTGTTACTGTATGCCCTTGAGACCCTGAACGTCATTATAAATTATGAAAGAATTAGGGATTTAACCGGGTCATCCCGTAGGAGAACAAATTGTTACAAACTCACTTACGGAGAGTTGTATTGGTAACTTTATGGTTATTTATAATCATGTTACCATTTTTAACCGACTTCCAAAAAGGAGGAGATTCTCAATTCGACCGTATATTTGCTTTATTGGATTGTTCCAATGGTGTTGTGTTTATTGTTGGGTACGTTCAGCACGTAGTCAGGAGTTTGTTTTCAAGTATGTATATTGAAATATTCTGTACGATGTGTTCTGTAAATGTGGGAGAGCCATGCTTCGGCACGAATGGGTCGGTTCGACCGGAGTGACACCACGGCATAGCAGAAAATCGGCGTAAAAACGTTATTGCTTTCCATCACAGTACAAAGTCTCCTCGTTTGCACATAAAAAAAAAACGATGTCTTAATTTGTGATGCTTATATTTGCTGTGTATATTATAGCTTAAAACGTTTTTAAGCACAAAAAATCTAATTACTAAAACCCAGTTGTGAAATCTTGCAGGAGATAAATAACAGATATTTTTATATATATCGTTAACCAATAAAACCTACTCATAATAACTTCGAAACCTAACTATACCTACTTCCTATTAACTTATAGCTGTTGACAGAAATACCATACAAATCAATCCATCTCATTTCTTACAAAACATTATATTGTTCAAGGTCATTATCCCCTTAAATGAAATATTCTTAGACATTTTTCACGCACCTTAGTATCTTCCAAGGTTAGCCTACCACATT
Source organism: Spodoptera exigua (assembly GCA_902829305.4). Classification (NCBI taxonomy): domain Eukaryota; kingdom Metazoa; phylum Arthropoda; class Insecta; order Lepidoptera; family Noctuidae; genus Spodoptera; species Spodoptera exigua. The sequence continues at coordinate 2,028,533 of LR824623.2, forward strand.
TACTCCAAGTGAAATCAATTTGACATATCCGAACGCGAGAAAGGAAGTGACGTCACACGTCACCAACCACCATTAATCATAACGTGACAAAGTAGACGCATCTATCTGATCCTACTTAATGACCTTTGTGCTGTGATTTTTGCAAATATACTATATCTATCCCTCTCACTTGTAAAATATTAACGCTAAAAAAGAACGAGATGGATAATATTTTGTCTACAGCCAAGGAAATTGCCAGCAGCAACGATGTTCTTTTTTTTAAATTTATCGGTTTCTTTTTTGTTGAGCTTTCTCTAATCGTAGATGGCCGTTGTCATAATCGCTTACTTTCTTTTTGTTTGTTTTTTTTATCTTTGAGTAAAGGGCATTTAGGTTTTATTGCAAGGGACGCGATAACGGCTCGTGTATGTCGTATTTTTCAGCCAGCGTTTAGGAGGTCACTGTTTTATTTTGTTAGGATTATAAAGTAAACCTCTAAAATTTGGCGCTTGGCCTTAGGACAAGTGCGATAATGGATAGCTATGAAGTTCGGTAATATTCATATGGAAGTGTGCCAAAGTTTACAGTTGTCTATTTGTTACACTTGCAATTTAAGTGTCAATGACCTATAATAAAGCGTTCGATGAATTTAATATAATAATATAGATTCTGCTTTAAAGGACGTTTTACTAAAGATTTTACATAATTTCAACTGTAGGAGTGACATAATGCCTCCGCACGAATGGATCGGTTTGATCGGAGCGATACCACGGTCTCACAGAAAATTAGCATTACACAAGCGCACCGTTGTGTTTCGCCGTGTGAGTGTAGTTACCGGAGGCTCAATCCTTCCCATCCCCCATCCCTCCCTAATCTCAGAAATCCTAATCCCAAAAAAATTGTTCACGCATTTGTAGCCCGTGTAGTGTTGTGGGTGCACGTGGGCAGCGCCGATTGCTTACCATTAGGTAATAGGTCTGCTCGTATGTCGACATATCAAATAAAAAAAAACTGAACTCTGCAAATCTTTTTAATGTGTCTTATTAAAATAGCCTTACTTATATTTACAATGTAAATTATAACTGCCAAATTCCTTTCGCAAAAAGCACCTCGACCCCAAAACCTCAAGGAAGAGCGAACCTGGCTTTATGTTGTTTATAACTTAGTACAAAATTCACAAGATACCCCAGCAGCCTAAAATAATATTCAAACAAAAGTTAAACAGCTACATGCCATACGTTGTGACGTAGGTACACAGAGCTTCATAAAATGGGCCATCCCGTTGAAGATCTTGGCTGGAACTTGGGAATTGGGCGCGTGACAATAGCTCGATGTTCCAACTTGTGTATCTTTCTCATATTTTACTTTGTAAATGTTTTCCCTTTTTGTTTTTAGTGTACTTTCCAGTTTTTGTATGCGGATCTGTCTGGTGCTAGATTTAGGGATATGGCTTGCGTTTGCACCGTGTTTTTTGAATTTGGAAAACGTAGGATTGCAAATATTTTTGTTGTTGCTAATTGGTATTGTGATTACTTAGTACTTGTAGATTAAAAAACACAACAGAAAAAGCAACGTGTTTTTCAGCAACCCACATTTCATTAATACCCTTTGCATTACTGGATGTAGTGAAGAACTAAATATTACAAAGTTATTAGGTATTTTAAAACAAAGACGTTTTACCGCAAATTTGTAGTTAAAACCGGTTAATGTAACATCACTATTTGCGTTATGCATCAGTAAAAGTCAGTCTATCTATTCATTATGTTACAACATGTGTTCGGATCTAAAACCTGAAAACAGAATTTTGAACACTTGCCCACATAGACTGGCCTCTTACTTCCATTTTTAGTTTGTTATGTCGGCCTTGTGGTATATAATCGGCGCCGTACACCCACAACACCACAGGAGTTATTAGTGTGTTGCCGGCCTTTTGGGAATTAATATTTCTGAGATTAAGAGATCACGGAGAGATGGGGAAAAGGATTTGCGCCTCCTGTAACCTCATCCACACGACGAAACGCAATGCTGCGATGGTTTCACGCAGGTTTTGCCTTTGGGACCCATTCGTGCTGAAGCGTAGCTCTCCCACACTTATTTATCATATTACTTATATATATTGGAACACAAACACAAACTAAAGCAGTAACCTTACACAAAATCCAATCGTTCAAACTGAGCCCATAAAAAAGCAACTCCAAGAAAATTGGCGCAAGAAAATACATTCTTGAATTCAATGGAGCACAGCTTAAATATGAAACTAGGCAAAGGAACTCTTTATTGAGCCAATATTTACTTGTTTCAGGTGTTTTGGCCGGGAGCCAGAAGTTCTACGTTTAATAAGTGACCAGCTTTATCATTGTGACGACTTATGACTCCGTTTTGATTTAAGGTACTGTATTTTCTTCGATAAAATTGCTATTTTTGGTAATAATGTCGTTGTTAGTTTGACTAACTGTGTTTACGTAATGGTATTTTGTTAAGTTGTGCGAAGGTTTTATGTGAGAAGGTTTTGAATGAGTTGTGTAGATATTTGGCCATGTTGATCATGGTTGAATAGTTTACCTAATTTACTTTTCATTTGAAAAGCTTAAACTAACGTTAGCTTTAAATTAATAATATAAAATTGAGTAAGGAACTCAATTTTATATATTCCGTAAATTGTACATTTTATAATAACTTCACCAAAATATTTTTACTCTAACAAAACTTAAAACTAGCAAAGATATCCTTAGACAGACAACGTATTTTACAAAAAAAGGTCTCAAATTATTTACCTATCAACAATAAACAACAAACCATAAACACTGTAACCAATTTCAAAATATGCTACAATTCTCTCCACAAGATTCAGTCGAACAATATGGTGCCGACAGTATATCGCCCCATCCGATACTAAACCTCGTAGCAATACATTTTGCCATTCATTATTCACTGCCTAGGATGTTGTTCAGTTCCTAACGTTAAATTACATTAAGTGCATGTTTGCAATTTGCACGATCTCAACGAGTTTGTACTGAGTTACCGGCGATGTCGACATTCTATCGAGTGTCTAGTGGGGGTCATTTGTCACGAAATTATCGAGTCTAATGACCCCATGTTTATTTATAACATGGTTAATAATAGTATTATTAGATTAGACGACGTGGAGGCCCGGAGGATAAGGAGCCCGCTTCTCAAGCATGAGACATGTGACTTTTTCTGATGATGATTATTTAGATACTCAGAGGTGTCTAAATAATAATAGAAAGTGCGGTGAAGGTAAACGTCGTGAGGAAACCTGGACTTATAATTTCTAATTATAAGTTTGAAATCGCCAACCCGCATTGAGCAATGCGGGTTGCGTGGTGATTAATGCTCAAACCTTCTCTGTGTGAGAAGAGGCCTTTGCTCAGCAGTGGGCACTTATGGGCTGATGATGATGATGATGATGATGATGATGATGATGATGATGATGATGAATAGTATTATTGGGTAAGGGTGACTTATGACTAGAAAGGTCGAACATCATCATCTTCATCCAGTTATTTTATAAATTCCTTTCAACAAGGGATTAAATGAGTATAACACGTTTTAGAATCTGCACAAATATTGAAAAGGAACTGAATAAGAAATATTCATACAGATTAATAATCTACCAGTTTAGTAGAATTATTGAGAATAACGACTTGTTTACGTGATTTAAACGAGCAAAGCTCTACTAGTTTCAAGTCACAGCGGAATTCATAATCGTGAGAAACGTGCGCGACGCGAAGACGCCGAATCTCGACTGTTTTCATCAAATTAAGTATGTTTCATGTTAGTTACTATAAATGTAAATAAATTAAAATAGATTTTAAGCAGGTAAAGTTTTCAGGTATAAAGATGTGTGTCCAATCCGAAGTCATACGCTTCCTATTCATATCTACTTAGCCGTATAGTTTCTCTTTTGTTTTCCGTAAAAGAGTACTATTTTATATTTAACTTAAACATTTTGGTATAGATGGCTAAAAACAAAAGTTATTGATATAACGCACTAAAGTAATTTTATCCACATACGAATAAATATGTTGAAGAACCACGAAAAAACGTCTAGACCTTTTAGGTAATTAAATACAAACCATAAAATAATCAGTAAAATGTAATAATAATATAATAATAATATATGTTTATTTTCTTCCACAAATAACATCCATTAGCCAAAACTTAACATGGAAAAACAATAGTTATTACGATATTACAATGTTTATTTGTGGGAGACTGGTGCCTGAACTAAGCCGTGGCCTGTATTTCAGGACACCAGGGACTCCCCCCTACAGGAAAACAGCATCATAATAATGTGACATGTAAAACATCAATTTGATGGAAGAAAGGAAAACTAGGAAGCATTCAATAATAACAATAGCTTTAACAAAAGAAAGATTAAAATTTGTGTTTAGTGTAGTGTAGTTCGCGAAAGGTGTGGAGTGTGGGTGTTTGGTGTAGTGTACGTGTGTGTGTGTGGCGTGCAAAGGGAGGTAGCATGTGAGAGCGACTATGCTGCAAAAAATATGGGGTTTTGTGGTCAGTTTTTATTTTTAATAACGAGCAGCTCTTCTGTTTTTGCGTAGTCTAGTTTTAGAAGCCAGTTAGTTATCATGATTTTACATTTAGTTTTATTGTACGTGAAAATATTTAATTCTTTGTTTAATTTATTGTATAGTCTGGGTCCTCGAAATGTAAAAAATTTTTGGGCAAACTCTGTATTAGCTTTAATGGTGTTACATACTAAGTACTGCCTCCTAGTGGTTAATTTAGAAAGGTCAAAAGAGGATGCGTCTGAATGTTGCCGGAGTATAGTATTAAGTATGTAGATTTGTCTAACAGTCAAAACCTCAGCCTCGTGGTAAAGTGCTGCAGTGGGGAAGATTCGAGGCTTAGAAAGGCTAACTTTTAGAATCATTCTTTGAGCCCTCTCTATTTCAATCATTTTGGTTTTTATGGCACCTCCCCAGGTTGTTATACAGTAAGTTATGATAGATTGAACAAGAGCTAGATATACCATTTTAAGTGTTTTACCATTTGCTACCTGTTTAAGCCGTTTGAAAATATAAGTAAGTTTCCGTACTCTTTTAGATAAAGTGTGTATGTGATCATTGAAAGATAATCTTTTATCAAAGGTGACACCCAAATACCGAATACTCTGCGTTTGCTGTATTGTTGAGCAACTACATTGATGTAGTGGGGGAAATGAACACTGGTGCACATATAGGGAAGGTATATCTTGTAAGATTTCTGCGTTCCTGATTACAAAAAAAATGTATTTGGTTTTATCTGCATTAAGTGTGAGCGAGTTAACAGCAAGCCAGTGACAGACCTTGTTAAGACCTGATTGAGCTAAGGAATATACTTCTTCCAAAGAATTTCCCGTGAAAGTAAGTGTCGTGTCATCAGCATAAGATATTATATTACAGTTTTGTAGGTTAAGTTGACATAGTTCATTAATGTAACATAGGAACAGAGTAGGGCCAAGAATACTTCCTTGAGGAACTCCGTGCGAGATAGGTAATTCATCACTCAGGTGATCACCGATCTTTACTCGCTGCATACGATTCGACAAGTAGTCAGTAAATAAGTTTAACTCATTTCCCCGAATTCCCATACTATTCAATTTACGAATTAGGGTGGGGATAGAGACTGTATCAAAAGCCTTGGCAAGGTCGAGAAAAACGGTCAGGCATTTTTTGTTATTGTCTAAGTTTCTTACCAGGAAATCAGAAAATGTGTGAACAGCTTCATCGGTGGATTTACGTGCTCGAAATCCGAATTGTGTAGCAGCAAGCAATTTCTCTGACTCCAAGAATTTTATGAGTCTGCTGTTTATAGTACGCTCAAACACTTTTGATAATGAAGAAAGTATAGAGATGGGCCTATAGTTGTTGACACAGCCTCTATCCCCTGCCTTATGTATTGGGATCACAATTGATTTTTTTAGGGCCTCAGGAAAGACACCTGTATCAAAACAACGATTTATGAGATCAGTGATAATAGGAGCCACCAAGTCTACAACAGTTTGCAATAATTTAGCTGAGATGGTGTCCCATCCAGGTGAGCATTTAGTCTTTAAGTTTAGGATAGCAGTTTTAACTTCCATAATGTCAACTTTGAGTAGTACGAATGAGTTGCTGGGGGAGGTGTCTTTACTAATAGCAGTATCGTTGAAAGGTGGAACATGTGAGGGTATGTGTTGAGCAAGTGCTTTTCCAATAGTAGAAAAAAAGGTATTGACAGTATTAATAGAAGATTGCGAGGTTTGATTTGTAAATAGTAGTTCTTCAGATGATTCATGATTTTTGTGAGAATTTGTTATAGTTTTAATAGAATCCCATAATAATTTAGAATTTCCTTTAGCCATGTTTAATTGATCTTGTTCATATTGTCGTTTTAGTTTTTTTAGAAGATTATTGCAATGGTTTCTATATCGTTTATATGTTATAATTATGATTTCATTATGCGGTTCTTTTCTAGTTTTAATATGCATCATGTCTCTGTTTTTAATGCATCTTAGAAGTCCTGGTGTTATCCAGGGCTTTAAGGTAATCTTATTTCGTGGCATCCTAATGATGGACACATGTTTTGTTGTTAGGTTAGACAGTAATTCGATAAAAGTATTAGTCGCCAAATTAACATCATTTTCAGCATAGACTTGTCCGAAATCCAACTTGGAACAGTCCGATATGACTTCGGCCCAGTTTAACTTTCTGACTATTTTACTATTCATGGGTTTTTTTGATCCCTCGTACTTGAGACAAAACAAAATGGCGTCATGATCGGTTATTGAGGTTTGAAGGTTAAATGTGTAAGCCTGTAACTTGCTCTTTACTAAAACGTGATCCAAGCAATTATTTCCTCTAGTAGGAAGGTTATGTGCCGGAAGAAGACCATGAAATGAAGTAACATCTAGGTATGACGAAACATTTGAATCAGTACTCAGTATATTCACATTAATGTCACCTACTATAATTATATTTTGAAATGATTGTAGCTGTTCCAGAATGTTGTGAAGCGATTGTAAAAATATATCTAAATTTTTGAATGATGGTGACCTATAGATAGCCACGATAACTGTTTTATTCCCAAATTTAATTAACAGGCAATTGCATTCATTAAGAAGTGGTTCTTCTATTGTGTAAGTGTGTTTGTTACTGACCATGACTACTACTCCATCATTTTGATTAAGAGTTCGATTAGTTTTATAGGAGTTATATCCATTTAAAATAGGAAGATCTGATACCTGACGGAGCCAGCACTCGGACAACACTATCACGTCACATGTGAAGCTTAATCTCGTCAGAAGCACTAGAAGTTCGTTATAGTTGCAGTTGATGCTACGTATATTTTGTTGTAAAATTTTTAGGTAGTTGGTAGCATTTTGTATGTATTTGGAGCAATTTTCAGGGTTGCAACGTAATGAGACAGATACATTAAACTGATCTATATTATTTAATAAGTCATTAACCATTGCGAATGTTTAACTGTAAAGCTTTCGCAGGACAATTTGAGTAGCGTACAGATTTGAAAATTAGTTTTGTTTGGTATATTATTAAGAGCACGTTATCAATTGCATATAAATCCGAGCCTATGCATCCAATTGGTAAAAATGAACATGAATTTAACCACAATAATGAACACTGATCACAGCGGATAATCTTTTGTATTTTTTGTTTATTTTCTAAAGACCAGACTATGATTTTTTGTATGTATGGGTGTGTGTGTATGTGTTGTTTGTGTACATATGTGTATTTAATTGTAAATGGTAAACATGTGAGTATAGTGATGGTAAGTATTATGTGTAGAGTATTACTATAAATTGTTAGACCTATTTTAAAAATCTTAACAAATGGCTTAATATAAAACAAAATTAGTCATATAATATTGTTAAAATCTTCAATATTTTTAATGTGAATAGGTGAGTCACCCTCTTTTTTACGAATATAAACTTTTCCAAATGAGGTCCAGCATCCATGAAAACCTTGTCTTTTGGTAAGTTGCCTGGACAAATAAAATAGTTGTTGTGTCTTTACTGTTAGACAATCAGACACATAAATATTTCTAGGCGCGCCTTTCATCTTAATATTATTGGTGTTTAATGGAAGTGCTTTTTTAACTTTTTGTGACTTATTGTATTTTATCACCGAACCAATAACTTCCGATTTTCTTGTGACAGTTGTAAAGTCAACTACAATGGTCTCGGCTTTTGTTCTGTAGACGTCACGTATTTCCGTTGAGTTTATATTTAAATTAGGTTGAATCGCCGTGGCCACTTCCATAACCATTCCTATGAGTTGCTGCTTTGTCTCAGGTTCAGTTTTAGGAATATTGCGTATTTCGAGGGTCGAGGCTTTAGAACCTTTTTCGTACTGTTCCAATTTTTGTTCTAAAAGAGAGATTTGTTTTTTAGAGGTCTTGTTCTCTTCTTGGAGTAATTCAATTTTCGCTAAGGATTCATCATATTTTCGAGACACAAATTCAACCGAATTCTTTAGTTCAGAGTGCAATTCTTTGATTACGTTCATTGACTGGTTAAGAGTGTCAAATTTCTGGTTTTGCTGAGCTTGGAATGATGTAAACATTGACTTCATTTGTGACATGAAGTTCTCAAGACATTCTGAGTGTTCGTCATCGAGTCTTCGTTTGTATCTTCTCGTGACATTCCCCTGTCCTTCAACATTATCAGGAAGATTTAATGCCGAATCCGAATAAGAATGACTTATATTAAATTCAACAAAGTTTGGAGGTGTTTTCTGTTGTTCCATTTTAATTTGTAATATATTATTTAATAAACCTTAGAAACAATTTTATGAGATCACAAAAAGTAATGCAAGTCTTGAGGCGCGAACCACCGCGACACTGCACGGCAGTCCGAGTATTTCCCACTGAACCAGCTGGTAATTACGTTATGTAGTAAAATAGTGGTACAGTTACTAAGCAATGTACGTCACTAAGTGATCGCAAGGTCCAAAGGTCAGTTCTTTGTTTTTATTGCAAAAACTCCACGTGTTTCTCACTTTCGACAAAACACTTTTTTAGTGTTGTTGTCTAATATTCCGGGTCAATAGACTTTAGTTTGACGTAGTATACTAAATAAAATCGTGTTACTTGCGGGTTTGTGCTGCGTTATTGTCCAGATGTAGTGTTTTAGTTCCAGCTTGACACTTGATTAGCACTGTTAAATTAAAAAGTTTTAATTGAAGAATTGGCTTTTGCCCACACTTGCACCGTTTTATTATCAACTTTCAATAGTGTTCTGAGGTTTTTCACTGCTAATTATTGCCACTTTGATTTATTTGAACAAAAAGATACGGAGGAAATGTTCACGTTGCGCGCCCTCTAGAGGGGAAACCAAATGTTACTCAAATACTTATTTTTTCATTATCTGGATTAGCTAAATAATCTTTTATTTTGGACTAAAGGTGGACTGTAATCATTACTATATAGAGGTCGAAAATTAAGGCCAAACTAATAGTATTAAGTATATAGACCTTCTTCTAAATACGTAACGTTATTTTAGTTTTGGCCAATTTCTTTCGCTAGCACTCCTGGCCAAGTGAGCCTCTTTAATTAGGTTTCGTTTGCTTATGTTTAGGGGTCATTGTTACATTGGTTTTTTATCGTCAAGTTAAGCAATTTTAAATTGTGATGTGGACTAAAATTACTATTTTAGGTACACTCACTTAAAACAAAGTCTTTAGGATGTTTTAAAATGATATTAATTTAATTAATGTGTAATCTTCTGTAATACAATTGATTGAGCGTAGGACAGCCATACTTCAGTACGAATGGTTGTGCTAAACCCGGCCTTATACCGCCGCTTCTTGGAAAAATGGCGTGAAACAACAATCACATATAAAAATATATGTGTCGCAGGGATATGATAAAATCAGGGAATTGGCCAAATCCCTAAGGGATTTGATCAAATCACAGAGGATGTTAAAATAACAACAAGTTTTTATCATTTCCCTAATCAAATCTAGTGATTGAAGTTGAAAAACATAATCACACAATACAAATTCTGATAATCAAGCTATAAAAATAAATAAAAAGCGTATTTAATTTTTATTGTAAACAGACCACTTACACCAATTACAAAAAAAAAAAACTAAAAGACCAGCTATTCTAAGATTCCAATTTCAAATAGCAAATTAAAGAACGAAAAAGAAAACCTTTGTGCCAGCTCAGCAAAGAATTTGAAAAATAAAAAGGAGCTTTTAATGCAATTCTCAGACTTCTAGAGCATCTCACTGACTTGATTTAACGGTAGCAGTACCTAGTAAGAAAATAAAATAAAATAATTAAAAAAGTGAATGAGGGAAAGAAAGATTAAATTACAAGTCTTTGAAGCCTTTTACAAGTCATTTAAAATGGCAGCTGTTCCCAACGGGCTGGAATGAGGACGCAATGCGAATATTTTATTAGGAGTCAAATATAGAATCCACAAATGTAGGTACCGTTTTAGATGTCCTAATTGTTTATATGGACGAATGCTTTTTTCGGACCGCGGACTCTTCCGGGTTTTTAATTTGAAATGAAGGTGTTTTTTTTATTTGTTTTTGCAGCAACTGGAAAATGTGTCTTTAAATCAATAATTTTTTAGAAAGTTTTATATTTTAGTTTTAGTTCATAATTTTTGATAATAATGTATTAAACGGTGTTCTATTACATACAGCACAGAAAGGTTTTCGTTGCGTGTCTATAAAATTGCTAATATAGATTACGAATTTTGAAAAAACATGTTTAAAAAACTTTCAACTATAGTGATATTATGGTCATAAAAAAACAATTTATACAATATTTCAGTTCAATAGGTTAAAGAAATCTAATCCACTCCACATCAAATGAAAGCTTCAAATAAAATATATAGCCGTGTTGATAAAATAATTATAATATGTAAAGACTGCTAATTATGATGTTTAATATAAAGCATTCTGAAAAAAATGGGTTTGGCTTACCAGCTGTTTGTTTAGGCCTTAAGCACCAATTACGCAACACCTATTTCGCGCTAATATTTCCAGTAAAAAACTTTGTTAATACAAGAGACTTAAAAAATAATTAAACACCGATTCTGTGTGGGAGAGCCAAGCTTCGGCACGAATGGGTCGGCACGACTGGACTGATACTACGGCCTCACAGAAAACCGGCGTGAAACAACCACAGCGTTGTGTTTGTCGCGAGGTAACCGGAGGCCCAATCCCTTCCCCTCCCCCATCCCTTTTCAATCCTTTAATATCTGAAACCTTTATCCCTTAAAGGCCGGCAACGCATGCACTCGTAATTCCTTTTGTGTTGCGGGTGTTCATGGGTGGCGCTGATTGCTTACCATCAGTTAATCCGTCTGCTCGTTTGTCGACTTATACCATAAAAAAAATGTCACGAATAGGATGGCGCTTTATGCTTGAGATATACGATGCATTTAGGACTAGTTTAAAACTCAAAGGCAATCAAATTTACCATCAAGCGAATGTAATGATTCTCATCAAAATTACTTTTAGTAAACAACTAAGACATTAATTCCCCAACGAATTTAAAAGATCATTGAGTTATCTTTTAATTTTCTTTGCCGAGTGAAGTAATTTTACCTGTGGCAACATTAAGTGCGTTTACATTAAAAGCGGCGTAAGTGCTAAATGGAAAGGAAAATGAACTAATTAATTAGGTTTAATAAAGTGCGGTGACATCAAGTACTTGGGTGCGACGATAAAAGTAAGCTGACAGTTATATGGGACATTGTAGAAGAATGAATGAAACGTGGCACAATGACAAATATTTAATCTTTACTTACATATTATACAGAAGATTAATTACTTTATCTGTCATGAGCTGCGGGTTGTGGTCGGCGAGCAAGGCTAGCGTGCTGTCCGACCAGAACTATACCTGATTGTATTATGGGTCGGCTCAACCGGAGTGATACCACGGCCTCACAGACAACCGGCGTGAAACAACTACAGCATTGCGTTTCGTCGTGTAAGTGAGGCTACCCGAGACCCAATCCATCCTCTCCCCCAATCCCTCCTCATTCCCAAAATCCACAAAAGGTTGGCAACGCACTCGTAAGTCCTCCGTAGTTGTAGGTTGCGTCGGGGTTGCGGGGCTAGCGCAACTAGTTGAGCCAGCCCGTTCGTGTCGAAGAAAAAGTCTCCTACACTGATCATAGGCATAGGGCATCTTCAATCTCCAAATTCCTAAACAATACTTGTAGTAACTCCTTCCGAGTACCTATTGCAAGTTTCTATTGGTGGCACCGGTTGCTTAACATCATCAGGTAATACGCTTGCTCGAACGTCTACCTACATATATCACAAAAATATACTATTTGAAAAAACATAGAGATTTTTAATGGTGTGAAAGAAGGCCTTGTCTCGCAATACCTACGTAGTTTTACTAAATAAATGATACTTTGGCTACGACCACCTTCTTAAACAACCAACACAAAACCCCGAATCTTCTAAAGCAACTCCAACCATTCAGGCCAAAATAGCCTCTAACAACAACAACCATTTCCACTAAATAGTATAAAACACCTTGTAATAACTAAGGTCTAGAATTCCACAAAACGCTGCAGTTTCCCCGCGTGTAATTGAAACCTCGGGCGGCATTTGTGATACACTATAATGGGATTAACCAATTAAACTAGTTTTCTGCAAAATGGGAGACGCTGGGAATACCAAGGTGTGAGACATTTAATTTTCAGTCTTTTGTCTTACTTTGTAAGGTCTTTTATTGTAGTCATTGTTGTTTGTAAAAGTACGTTGATTTGAAATAATGATTACAAGAATGAGATCCGAATATTGAAAAGGAAGATAATTTTGTATTGGAATAGTGAACAAACGATTGTTTTTTTTTTTTTTGTTTTTAAAAAACCCCACATTAGGATTGTCTCCTGTGTCGTGGGTGCGGTTACAAACATACAATTTCACATGCACATGACACCCAGACCAGGAACAACAATTTGTGGATCACACAAAGAGTTGTTCCGTGCGGGAATCGAACCCGCGACACGTTGCATGGCAGCCAGTTGCCCAGCCACCGCACCAACCGTGCAGTCTAAGTTGAACCAGTGATTGTTTTTCTATTTAATGTATTTTTTTTGTAGTTCTTAAGTTCATGTGTGTTCAAAATAAATGGTTTTTCTTTGTAAAAACCGTTTCTTTCTTTCTTTCTATTTATTTAAAAAAAAAAACGTTGCCCCACGCTAGGATTTTCTTATGTGTCGTGGCTGCGTTAACAAGTATACAATTTCACACACATATAACAATCAGACTCGGAACAACAATTTATGGATCACATGAAGAGTTGTGCAGTCAAAATTACTTAATAAAATCTCTTAAAATTGATAAGTACATAAATCATATGTACCTCTTAAGTGCCCAAACACCAGCCCCTCCCAATTTGAAAGGAAAAGAAAATTCGTTCATCTCCTAAAGTCAGACCAAAATTTTTGAAATCACAACTTGTACCTATCCGATTTTAATTACAGACACATTCCTTCCTCTCAATTGGAATTTATAAGTTGTTGAAAATTAGAAAAGTTCGATTCATTTCAGGTGCTTCCGACGTCAGGAGCCAGGAATCACAAGTGGTGTAAACTTTTCAGATCTGAAACGGGGCGGATAGTATACCTGCGGATAAACTTTTATAGGAAAAAAGTTAATCTCATTTATTTATTATTATTATTTTATTTATTTATTTGACGTCCATTTATATGTTTTGATTTAAATGAAATAGTTTTTTGAGTTTGTGTGTGTGTGTTTGATAAATATTCACTCTTGTTCTGGTTTATACGAGTATTTTCAAATGTGTTATATACTAGCTTTGACCGCGACTTCGTTCGCGGAGAATAGTTACTTTCTGCAGATTTTTTGAATAAAAACTACCCTATGTCTTTTCTAGAGTTCTAAACTATATCCGTACCAAATTTCACAGAAATCGGTTCAGTAGTTTAAGCGTGAAGAAAAGACATTGAAAATTATGTATTGTATTTTCCAGAAACAGACACTTTTTTTCATTTACGGTTTTACTTTTTTTTTTTTAATGTAATAAGTCGGCAAACGAGCAGACGGATTACCTGATGGTAAGCAATCAACGCCGCCCATGGACACCCGCAACGGAGGAGGTACGCGTGCGTTGCCGACCTTTTAGGGATTAGGGATTTGGAGATTTAGGGACTGGGGAAGGGTCCGGGAAGGGGAAGGATTGGGCCTCCGGTAACCTCACTCACACGGCGAAACACAACGTTGTGGTTGTTTCACGCCGGTTTTCTGTGAGGCCGTGGTATCACTCCGGTCGATGATTTACTTCAATCAAGATCAAGATTCCTGCATTCTGGTATCGGTTTTTAAGAAACTAAATTTCGTCGTATTGTCAATAGACCATTTCTGTCTAAACCACTGCTGGATATAGGCCTCGGAATAAACTGGCTATTCAAACAAAACTTGTGACAGCTGCATTAGGATGATCTTCAATATATCTTGAAATGAACTTAGTAATTATACTTTACTAAATTATATTTTAATATGGGAAAACACCTTTATAATAAGTAATTGGCATCATTCATTGACAACCGCATGTCAAGAACAGTTACAAGAGCGTTTTCGGCTTTTTAAAGGTTTGGTATTTGGAGATTAGGAATTTGGTGATTGGGGTTGTCCTTCACAAACCTCACACACACAGCGAAGCATTGTATCGCTTTTAACTCAGAAGTAAGACAATCATAATACAAATGAACGCTCCCATAACCAAATATCATGTAGGTAGTTCATTATCCAATAGCAATCAGCTGTAATTACAGACAATTGTAGACTCTATTACTATATAGTTTGATACATTTATAGCTTAACCACTATTGTAACGATATTGAAAATTAATATCATATTAACTGGTATGATTAAATTGAAATCTAATTACTAAGGTACGATATTTTGTTAAATAATGTTGTAAACCTTTGTGGTTTACCATTTTAACAGCTAATTGATTTGCGTAAAATATTGTTATTAAGCCTAAACTGGTTGGACACGTTGAAGCACGTGGAAGCGGTAGGCCCTGCCTCGGATGATCACCACTCTGTCATCAGGAAAGTAATCAGTGGCGGCGACCTCTCACGTCTGGCCTTAGTCGAAGCTAAAAGTTAAGCTAGTTGCGGAGTGAGAGAAACTGGAAAGCCATCTCCTCTTTCTGCGAAGTAGAGATGCTCGAAAAGAAGGAGTTAGAAAGCACGAGGAAACTATAGAGCGATGATGAGCAAGAATAACTCGCCGCCAGAACAAGATTCAGAGACGAAAAGCGAACGTTCTGTGCGCCACTCAAATAGCCATTCGACTATCGCAGATGGGGCTCAACGGGGTTGGTGATCAGCTCATTATATAGATAGCTCCATCTCAAACGCAATTATGTACAGCCGTCTCGACCTGGAACAGAAGACTGAACGCAGTGGTTATTACTTGCTAGTAGATCTGTAACTTAACCATAATAAAGATAATAACAATACAGATACTTTTATATATATTGGTCAGGGGCAAGGGCCATAGTATTTCCATAGTAACCCATACCCATAATTGTTACCACATTTCGCAATAGTCCTGCAACAACCGGGGATTATCCTTGGGTGCACTTTCATAGTGCATACAGTGATAATTGCCGGCTGATGTCCCATTTCACTTATATTAAAGTTGTTCAACAGACCTCTGCGAGTTGGCTTCGGCCTTTTTCTTCCAAAGGTCCGGGATCTTGTGATCCCGTGAAAGGAAACGGACACACAAGATACTTTGACTTTGCCTTCGACATTAGTCAGTCAGAGTCTGGGCGAGATTAATCAGATCAGATTTCCTGCCACAAAACTAAAAAAAAATATTATATTTCACTAACCTTTTCTTAATCCAATAAAACGACTAACTCTTAAACATATATCCAACATTTATAAGACTTTCTCATGAACTCACAAATCATAGTTAACAAAGACTGTACAGAAATTGTAAGGTATTGCTTAACTAAAGTTATTTCGCTGCAGCTGCAACTTAAACTTAAAGTTCTAAAATAACTGTATAGTTTAACTTAACGTCACATTGTTTAAACGTTGAACCGATCGTTAAATTGTTAGGGTTTTTACAATGGCATACATTTTAAAGTCTTTTTTTGGTTTTTGAGTTACCTGTGTAATTTTTCGAGAGTGCTCGACCAATTTGGAGCCTTAACTGGAGCTCATAGCAAGTGATAAAATCGTCGATATAAGTATTGAATTTTACTTTGCTCTTATACCTATGATAAAAAAACTATTAGATGGCATTAAAAATTTGAGATGTGATAAGATTTACTATTTCATAATAAAGAAACCGCTTAATTATAGTGATATTTATATATCAATCAAATTTTTGCATACGATACGATACGATACTACGAAATTTGAAACAAACCCACCTGGCATCGACCTCTTTTCATGAAAATTGAAATACAATACATATTAGAAATAACCCTCTCCATGCCTGCCTTATTACGATCCAACATTTATTTTAATACAAATTCTGAGAAAAAATATTTTAATAGTTATTTTAAACAAAAGGCTTCTTCGTAGTATTATTTGTATTTTAATTTGTATCTATAATTTGATTGTTATTTTAAATCGTTCGTAGGTCAAGTCAGGTCAAGTAAATTATTTTTTAGTTTTCAATTGGTTTACAGATTTGAGTCATTCATTTAGGACCATTATGACTACTTTTTTGTTGTATTGAGTCTCATGAAAGATCTCGAGGTAGAAAAGTATTAGGTATAAAATGTCGTCTTTAGTTAATAAGTTAAGCTATTTTTAGTTATCAAATCTCCGATGGGCAAATGAGATTATCAGACTCCTACTGAACCCATTGCGTTCCTACTCCTGCTTTGAGCTGGGTAGGGGTACATTTTGCACTTGTTTCCGCAATCCCGGCTGGCAGTAACTAGTTTTGAGTCTAGTACCAATAATAGATTCAAATTTAAAACTAGTAACTACCTGGAGAAATTTTCTGTGGTGAGTTGGACAGTTGAAGAGTCCATTATTAGATGATCGAAGATATTTACTGTAGACGAGGACAGATAGCTAGGTGGAGAGGTGAGTTAAGAAAAGAGAATAGAGTGGTTAGCGTCCTTTGCTTCCTACGCTGGCGTATGGGCAATCACTTTAATTGCAGCCGATGCGTTGGAACATGATCATATTTGATAGGTCGAAATCTATCATAAATCCATACTTATAAATGCGGCCATATTACTTAGGGCAGATTTTATAATAGTCAGATAAATGTTATGTAAGGAATAAAATTGTTGCTGTCACTGTCTTATACAAACATTCTGACGCGACAGCATCATAATTATTCGCCAGATAAATTTTATCTAACCATTGAAAAACCAGACCTAAGTAATTGTAATATAATTAGTGAAAAGTTCTTATTACATTATTTTAATTACCCCTACTTATTTTGTAAGCTTCAGCGGAAAATAATAGAAAATATTTTGCGATTCATAGTAAGTCGATGACGTATACACACAATGAAAACTGCACCTAAACGTTTAGTTAATAAGTATTATTTTTCTCAAAAGGTTTAGGAGATAAATTCCGGGGCTAACTTCGCAATTAATATGATGAACTTGTTCAGACTTGTATTTTATTTTTTATTAAATTACAAGCTATTCATATTCTTGAGGTGAAGCTTGAATAATGGGATGCTCTTTTTTATTTTTTTCGTAGATGGGGTAATTGAACTTTTTTATGAAGACTTTTTGTTGACGTTTGTGCTCTATGCATATATATGCTATATATAATGCTCCCGATTGTTATTATCCAACCAGTAACTTTACGTTGATATGCCGAAACGCAGATCTACGCCAGACACAATGTGTTTTCTATTGTGACTCATATACCGGCAGACGATAAATAAATAATTATGTATAACGAATAAGTATCATTCAAAAATAGTTCTTGTATTTTGATGCACAAGTTTTAAAGTTAC
Source organism: Spodoptera exigua (assembly GCA_902829305.4). Classification (NCBI taxonomy): domain Eukaryota; kingdom Metazoa; phylum Arthropoda; class Insecta; order Lepidoptera; family Noctuidae; genus Spodoptera; species Spodoptera exigua. Next base: position 2,046,496 of record LR824623.2, read on the forward strand.
AGAAGTCAAAATATTGTATGTATAAAACAACATTATAATATGAACTGAACTACATATACATATATGTACTTAATACTGCACGGTTGGCAAAATGGCACGGAACAACATTTTTTGTCATCCACAAATATTTGTTTTGGGGACAAGTTTAAAACAAATATATAGGCTATCTATATAGTCTAGACTTATATAACTTCTGATATTGAATTTTATTAATTTAAAAGCAAACATCTTTAATAACACCAAAAAATTAACCGACAATAATACAAAAACACAAACAAGCAAGAAATTCCCAAAAACTGATGACGTAAGAAAATCTTACATCGTGTAACTCGGACATCTCGCCAGATGTCTTAGCGACACCGTTTTTACAACCTTCCACAAAGAACCACCCTCTATAAGGCCACGGCTACGCTACAGATTTTTAAACCGTATACTGACTGGGCGTACGCAACTTTTAAGCGACGATACCGCTCACGATATTCTTTAATCTCTTGACTCTCTTACTTCTTAATTCTCTATGAGTCCTTACTCATACTTAAGTGCGGGAGAGTCCTGCTTAGTCACAGATGGACCAGCAAGACCAGATCACTGTTTTATAGGAAACCGGTGTGAAAACAACGCTTGCGTTATGTTTCGCTGTTTGAGTGAGGAAACCGGACGCTTGTTGTCCATTCCCTAAATCCTCAGAGTCAAAACCTTATCTCCCAAAAGGATGACAACGCAGTTATAACTCTTTTGTAATTGCGCAAGTACATCTACGGCGTTACTTGCTTAACATCTGGTGATCCGTCTGCTCGTATACCTTTTTTGAGAAGGGAATATCATCCTATCTCTTCTCACGCCCTAAATAGAGCGAGAAGGATACATCGAGCGGTATAATATTATACTCTTATAGACAAAAACTAACCCGTTGCATGTTTTCTGCTCTAGGCCGGGGCAGCGGAACATCAATGCCCTTGTCCCTGCTAGACATCGGACCTAATGGGTCCCATTTCTCTTTTTGACAAGTGTGAAGACATTGGTCTTTGGGACTAGCGTAGAATATCACATATAAAAAAGGCCTAAAAACTTTGCGTCTGATTTTTCCGCCAACATTTTACGACAAAATTTCCCGTTTTAAAAAAAGAACGCGTCTAAAAATCGCGTCTTTTAACGGACCGTAGTGCGAACGGGATCTTAGGCGATATTTTACCCTTAATACCTACCCCAATTTCAAATGCCGGCCAAGTACAGAATTAATCCTGTAAAAACTTGGCAACTGTAGCAGAACAAAGAAGTTTCGTAAAATAAATGACAGCATCATGCATAGTAAATATCTGTACATAATTTTTGCACTAAAAAAGTTGTAATATTTTGAGCGTTTTTTAAGGCTGTAGAAGTTGGCTCCTTACTTCAAGAATGAGTCGTATCGCCATTTAATTATAGAACAAGTGATAAAGATGACAAAATACGGTAATTAATACTTTTAGTAGGCATGCTTCGTAGAGAAGATACTGGTTTCTGTGGAAAAAAAGAAAATATTAATTTGGAATGGTAAAATGACGTGCTTGATTTATATCGTTTTAGAGGTCAAAAATTTTCTTCGAATTCATCACTAGCCTAAAAGTTCCCACACTGCCCTGCTTTAGACGGATAGTCAATTTCAGATTTATACTATTTTGAAAATCAAATAATAGGCATCATTTCTTTACGATGTATTTCTTTTACAGTATGCCAGCGATTAATCGTAGAAAAACATGTAACTCAGAAATAGCCACTCCAGATTATGAAGCATCTTCATGCATGAAACAATCTTGTAAAGGGTTTTTTATGTCCTAGGTCGGCAAACGAGCAGACGGATTATCTGATGGTAAGCAATCAGCGCCGCCCATGAACACTCGTAGTACCGAAGGAGTCATAAATGCGTTGCCGGTCTCTTGTACGTTATTCGGCATTTATGGATAGAGGATTTGGGATTGCTAACCTCACTCACACGGCGAAACAGAAGGTGTGTGTTGCTTCACGTCGGTTTTCTGTGAGGTCGTGGTATCACTTCGGTCGAGCCGATTCATTCGTGCCGAAGCATGGCTCTCCCCCACTATTTTATGAATTTTACTGTCAATATTCTTTATTATATAGATTTCCCAATATACTGGCAGTCTTTAAAAACATGAAACATTATTGGGTTACTAAATATAAAAAAAAAATTAAAAGATGGTAGATTAAGAAAAGCTCAGAAAAAGAAAACATTTTTCTAAATTTAAAAAGTAAATTTAATAGCGAATTCACGAATCAAATATGTTACCTTTACTTTTTCGATTATTATGAAAATTCTAAGATATTTTAGATTAACGAAATTCTTACAATAAAAATAACATTCGATTTTAAAAAATAATATTCAGTTCATTCAGAAAATGAAAGTTTCTTTCGTAACTGCTTTGTAAGTTATTAATAATTTTAAAAGGTCTTAAGAATATTATTATGTGAACATTTTCGTTCTTATTGTATTGTCGATAAAGCATTTTAGTGTTTTTATTTAGAAAAAAGTTAAACATGTATTTAAAAATACTTAGTCCAAGTATCGCAAAAGAAATTGTATGACATTGAAATCTTAATATAACTCAAAGAAAATTGGTCTTTGTTACTAGTTCATGTTAACATGCTTCTTAAGAAAATAGCCCTAAAAAATTTCTAAACACAAGACGAAATTTAATTATTTTTTAGAATATATTATCTCTACCTATCTTTTTTTTTAATAATAAGAGATTCTAATACAACTACTACAATTATATAAAACCGGACTGCTAAAGGAAGTTCTGAGAAAAAAGTGCTTAAGGGTGGAGACCCCTATTTGTAGAGGTATCGTGGACAGGTCTCCAGCTTGGTGGACCGAAGACATCGTCAGAGATGCGGGGAGTCAATGTATAGAAGTAGTAAGCTGTCATTCGATGTAAAGCATTTTAGTGCTTATGACATCAACATAGATATTCATTTAGCATTGTTTTTTTTCTAAAGAGAGGAGACCTTTTACAAAACAAAGATCTCTTCTAAAGACACCTTTGTATTATTTTAAGTGTGGGAGAGCCAAGCTTCGGCACGAATGGATCGGCTCGACCGGAGTGATACCACGGCCTCACAGCGTTTTGTTTCGCCGTGTGAGAGAGGTTACCGGAGCCCCAATCCCTCCCCTTCCCCTTCCCCTTCCGCATCCCCTATCTCCAAAAGGCCGGCAACGCATTCGTAACTTCTTTGGTGTTGCGGGTATCCATGGGCGGCGCCGATTGCTTAGCATCAGGTAATCCGTCTGCTCGTTTGCCGACTTACACAATATATATAAAAAACATAGGTGTCGTCCAGCAGATGACGATGATTTCGAAAAGGATCAAAACTGAGATCGTCATAATAAATGCATTTCTCCTACCAAAATACCTTTGTTCTCGTATTATAATTCCAAAAACATTCCTCTTATTTAAGTCCTAACTTTAACTTAATGTAGCTTGCAAGTGCACTTGTACTTAGACATTCAAGTGTTAAGTTAAAAGATTACTACACTTAAGCTGTCTCAACTTACTTTATGTTACATACATTTCTGCGTATGAATTTAATTCTTGCATGGAACAACTCTTTGTCTTCCAATTGTTTTCCGTCTTTGGCGTGATGTGTAAATAGAAAATACGGAGGAGGTTTGATCATCAATCAATATGCTTGGTCAAGGCTGATTGCCAATTACAAACTTGCAATCCAAACTTAATATTATAAATGCGAAAGTAACTCTGTCTGTTTGTCTGTCTTTTCTTTACGCCTAAACTACTGAACTTATTTGTGTGAAATTTGGTACAGACATAATTTAGAACTCGATAAAGGAAATAGGATAGTTTTTAAATCAAAAATCTGCAGGATGTCACTGTTCCACGCGAACAAATTCGCGGGCAAAAGCTAATTAGAAAATATATGTACTGACGTCTAGTTGCTTGCACAATGTTTTCCTGAATGATTTTGTCAGTGATGTGTCAATATTAAAAAAAAATGCATATGACACGGAAAATATCTCATTGGTACTTGCCAGGTATAACCTCGTGCTTATAATGGGTGCAGTAATCCCCTGGGCCACCATGCCAATAATTGACTACAGTTTTTACATTTTACCAGCCAATGTTTGTTTTTTTTATGGAATAGGAGGCATACGAGCAGACGGATCACCTGATGGTAAGCGATCGGCGCCGGATGGATACCCGCAACAACAGAGGAGTCACAGACGCATTGCCGGCCTTTTAAGAAGGTTTACGCTCGTTTCTATTGAAGGTTTGAAGGTCGTATCGGTTCAGGAATACAGCTGCCGAAAGATCATTACAATGTTTTGCTGTACGAGGTAGAAAGTTTCGCGTAACTCGCACGGTTGTTGACTGCCAACCATCTATGTGATGGGGATGATTTCGCATAGAGCGATGGCGAAAAGATAAGGCGGGGTTAAAATCAAACAATTCCTCCGAACATTTATAAACGCAACGTTTTTAAAAAACAAGAAAATATTCGAAATAGAATCATATCTACTAGACCATAAGGACGTTACGGTATACATTATTTAGCTCGGCAAAAGCAAAAACCAAGAACAAAAAACTCAATGTTTACAAACTATGTTCAATGAAACACTAGCAATTATGCCTTATGTATGTATGTTTTGTATTGGTTGGAGCGCCGTATTGTATTGAAATACATTGATTTGTGTTGTATTGTATTGTAGTTGGCTTATAAGTTTAAGTTGGTACTTTGCTTTTATTGTTTTCTGTGCAGTTGGTTTTTTGTGTTGTTCGCTCAACTGTACTAGTTGAAATTGAAAATGAAAATCGTTCTTTATTAATTAGCTATTGAATTTTGTTCCAGTGACATGTTGATCTGCACGTCGATTCTATAAAATTTGTTTGATTTTGAATCGTGCTCGAGTGTAAAGTGAGTGTCGAAGTGACGGGGAAAATAAATTTTAAAATGCCACTTTTAACGTCATTTCATTACTTTCAGACATGTGTAGCGCTAGTGTACTACTTCTCACGGCGGATTCAGATTCGAAGTTTAGAATGAAGTCTTACAGAATCACACTGCAGTTCTGTGTAGAAAGTTTATTTTGTCGCTATCGCTTATCTTCATTGGGTTGTCTTAAGCACCGACTAAGTGACTAATTTGATTGAGATCGAACAGCATCGTTGTCTGTCAGTTCAGAAAGATCCAGTCATAGCTGTAGATGCAAACCTAATAATTTGCTGTTGCCCCGTCATGGAGCAGGAGAGGAAACGCTCTGATTTTAGTCAATAATATTCTGATTCACCACCCGTTCGAGAGACGCCATTTAATGATTTCCCATATCGAAAAGAAACGTTCTCTGATAGACCATCTTAAATATCAGTAACTCTTACCCTTAGAAGCCGGCAATGAACTCAAAATTCCTTTGGTGTTGCGGGTGTCCGTTGGCGACGCCAATTCCTCAAGTAATCCGTCTTCTCGGTTGCCGATCCATCCCATAAAAAGATATTTCTAAAGATTATTTAAAATCGACGCCATAGTGATTTTTTTGCTGTTATGAAAGAAAACAATCAAAACAAAGTGCGCGCGTGGTATAAAAATGCAATTTGTATCGTTAGTCCGAGTTGAGGCAACCTGTTTGGAACGCGGTTAATTTTTAGATTTTTGCTCGGGAGAATTTTTGTGAGAAATATTGGAATCCGTATGAAAACAACTATAGAATTTCATTCAACCCTAACGTTATTAGTAAACTTTGTTTTTCGTGAAACAATGTAGCATTTTTGTATCAGAATTCTCGTGAAACATTTTAAATTAATAGTTAATTACATTAACAAATTTACACACACCACATCGTCAGCCTAAAAATCCTCACTGCTGAGCAAAGGAGTCTTCTAACATGGAGAAGGTTTGCGTATCAATCAACACTTCCTCAAAGAGAATGGGCGATTGAAACTTCTAATTATAATTTATATAATTATTTACTACAAACTTATTATTAATAAGAAAATTAAGAATACAGGCAGTAATTTTGAGAGTTTAACAATTTTACGAGATAACTCGAGTATTTTCAAGCCACGACTGGAGCCTATAAAAATTCGTAGTATTGCACGACACGAACACACACGAACATTGTCGGAATATCTCGTCAAACATAATGAAATATAGTCTGTCGGTCTGCTTCTTGTCAATGAAGATATCCACAGGATTGTAGATGTTTAAATGAGAATTAATCGAGAGACGATCAATTAAACGACTTAATATCAATAACATTAACAATATTCTTGTCGTAAAATTTCATCACAAAATTATTCTATACAACTTTCCTCTTTAATAAAAACTCATGTTGGTCTAACTTACTTCTGTATTGTGTGCCAGTCTATTGAAATTTCCCGATCGCCTTTCCTAACCCAATGAATATTCCATGTGTTCACTAACCAAGCAACTATGTGCCTTTTCAAACGTTATAAAAAAAAGCAATAACAATAACGCCGGGGCGACGCAGGGTTAAAAACTAAAAGTCATTTTTTAGTTGCGTAAAAAGTGAAATATTTTTTATTTATTTTTTCTTTTTTATGCGATTTTTGTAGTTTTCATTCTGATTGTTTTTGTATGTGGTTCGTTATTTATCATATTTTTTTAAGTGCCAGGGTGGCAAACGATGGTATGAATTATTACCTGATGGTAAGCAATCAGCGTCGCCCATGGACGCTGACAACTAAGGAGGAGTTACGAGTACATTGCCGTCCTTTTGGGGTAAGGGTTTGGAGATTTAGGAATTGGGAGAAGGGAAGGTCCCATCCTTAATTTAACGTCACTCACACTGCGAAACACAACGCCGTGGCTATTTCACGCCGGTTTTCTGAGAGGCCGTGGTATCGGTACTTTGGTCGAGCCCACCCATTCGAGCAGTAGCATTGCTCTCCCAGACTTAAATATGATAATGTTATCTTATATGATGTAGGTACTTTTTAAGGTTATATTTTGGTATTTTTATTTCGCCATTGAGCTTATAAAAATATAAATATTTTTTTGGGTTGTTATTTTTTTTTAAACTAACAGCTTACCTCAAAAATATTTCCAGCCTAGCTTTTATACCGACCACCCGTTAAGCGGACACAAAAGTTAATTTCAATATCGAAAACTCCTTTTGATCGATTCGAAATTGTTCGAATTCCAAAATTGTTCGATTGTTCGAAATTCGAAAACGTATTAATTGAAACCCGAAAGTTATTGCACCTTTGTAAATGGAAGTGATTAAATTGATTCGTTTTGAAACGATTCTCATTTTATCGATGTTATCAATTGTAATTTGTGTTCGATTGGAGATCGGGGCTAAGCTATAGGCTCACAAACAGAGAGAAATAGGTTAAAAACCTGAAAACTTCATTATCCATTTCGACCATTTTTCTAATGCTTTTATCCAAAGTTTATTTTTTACGGACATTAAAAAAAACACAAAGATTATAAATAACACTATATGTGTCGACTAGACCAAACACGATCTTGATCTAACCCTCCTTCTCTACGATTTTTTCGATAGTAACTATCGTGCGACAGTTAATTTATATTTATCACGACGTCGCCGCGACACACAAGCTGCTTGTAAATAAGAGTCCCGTTGTTACTTGAAACTAGTAGAGCTTTTCACGTGAATTAGTTAGGTATTATTCTCAATATTTTTTTTCAAATTTAAACTATTCTTCATCAGTCTATAAGTGCCTACTGCTGAGCAAATGCCTTTTCTCACACAGAGAAGGTTTGAGCATTAATCACAACTCTTGCTCAAGGCGGATTGGAGGCTTCAAACTTATAATTTGAGATTATAAGTTAAGGTTTCCTCACGACGTTTTCCTTCACCGTATGTCAATGGTGTCTAAATAATCATAAAAAGTACATACCTATAACTTGGAAAAAGTCACATTGGTACTTGCCAAGTGGCCGAATCCGCATCCTCATGAGAAGCAGCACCTTAACCTCTGTGCCACCAATCTTTTACTGATTTTATTATGTAGTCGTTTTTCGTTGACGAAAGTTTTGCCTTTAAGCAATTTCTTGAAATTTCTTTGTTAGCCTCAGATCTGTTGTTGAACACTCAATGCTTAAATAATCAAGATCGAATGTACTTAAGAAGTTGTTGTAAATAAATTAATTGATAAACTCATTGTTAATTCGTTACAATATTGGTTATTGTGTAACTTCTTCGGTTCGCAGTTGGGCGAAACGTTATTTATTTATTTTTTTATTGTAAAGAGGCTACTTTTTATGAGGTTGGCCGGCAAACGGTCAAACTAATTACCTGATGGGAAGCAATCAGCGACGCCCATAGCAACAAAAGAGGAGTTACGAATTCGTTTAGGATTTTGAAGATTGAGGGATTGCACTAGGGGAAGGATTGGGCCTTCGGTAACCACACTCACACGGCGAAACAGAACGCTGTGGTTGTTTCACGTTGGTTTTCTGTAAGGTCAAGGTATCAATACGGTCGAGCCGACACATTCGTGCCGAAGCATGGCTCTCCAACACTTTCGCTTGTTTATAAAAGTGTGGAGCAAAAAATAACTCTGCATCTTATCAACGACCAAGATCCGCAACCCAATCTACAACATTCCCAAAGTACACGTCGACAGACAAGTGCATCGTAATTGATACATGTTTCAATTGTGCGCAACTGTCCCGTGGGAGGAGATTGTGGCAACCAGCTAATTGCCTGTTGAGATCTCATTGTGCCTGTGTGGATCTCATTGTGCCTGTACCTGGGTGCGGTTTTGTTCGATTTTTGAATAGCAACGGCATTCGAAATAACTGGAATTGGATGGTTGTATGCACAAGGGAGTCATGCAAAAAATGGCGAATGTTATACGTATTGGGTATATTTTTCGGCTGGTTCGTTGGTTTGATTTAACCATGGCGGTCTGATTCTTTTTGTGGTTGTGTTAGTTAACCTTCATTTATCCATTCATGGTTTAAATTATCAACAGCCAGTTCAAATTCCTTTACTGACATTCCTTGCTATTGTCAAGGTATTTGTCCTTGTCTATTTTGTCCCTTTCTGCTGTGATATATCAAAGAGCAACTTTTGTCAGGTATCGGAAACAAACAATGATCGCTCTATTATTTAGGAGAAAAACTTAAAAAGACTTCACGTTTGGCGCAGTAGATGGGCAACTGGCTGCCGTGCAACGTGTTGCAGTATCGATTGCCACACACGGGACAATTCTTTATGTTATTTATTTATATTTTTACGTAACCAAGACAAAGGATAGGAAAGGATTTTTTTTACTTTGACTTTGACTTTGACTTTGACTTTAAATGTAATGAAATTATTATTTTTTTCAAATATCGAACACCGATCTTTTTTTCTTCTTCTAAGAAAGTCTTATAAGTTGGTTTCTGTGAGATCTACTAATCAATCACTGTGTATACAATGTGGCCATATACATACGTACGTACTTGACACAGTCAAATTTGTATTTTGCGTCAATATACAATTTGTCATCCAATTTATCCAAACAGCTTTCCGTTTCTCCCCATACATTATGTAAATACTGCTATTTGTCAACATTATGTTATATGACGTGCAGGAAATAAATAATTATGAATAATCGATGACACGCCAATTTTTATTATAAGCTGGTAACTTTTCCTGGCTATCATACTTTAATGATTGATAGAATAGCTTGTACTTCAATGTGTTCAAAACATATTTTTCTCCTATCAAGAATAAACAATACCACACAAAGACTGCATTTCGTGATCATGCGTTTCATCGTCATCATCCTAAGACGTCGATGAAGGCACATCTTCCCTGACAAAAGATAACTCGTCATCTACAACCAACGGCTCCCTGCGACTCAGAAAATCCCATTAGTTGACATAGCGTCTGGCGTCTAGGCTGGCGTCCCAGCCTAGGCAACTTTTTCCGGTCCTTGATCGTCACTCGAGTACTTTTCGGGCTCATTGGCCATCTCTGTCGTCTGCAGAGCTGTTTTTTTACGAGCTGTGTCGGTAATTTTGATTCTTTGGCGGATTTCCATATTTTAGATTTTTTCGCACAAAGAGCATAGTCCCGTTCATCGCGCGCTGAGCGACTCTGACGTCTTTCTGGAAGGCCAGAATTATAAGACCACGTCGCAGCTCCATACGTCATCAACGGCAACATTGTCACACACTGATTAAACATCCTGGTCTTTGATGAATATACAATTTGACATTCACAACACACAAAGACCTGGAACAACACAAAGGACAAGGACACTAGACTATTGATAAAAAAGCAACCTATTTGTTAATCCAGGGTATCTACACACACAGTCGGGGCTGCGGGATAAGCGCAATGAGGCACCGCGACCTCAGCCTAGAGCAGGAGAAGGAACGGGGTTTAGTCAGTAAGAGTCTGAAACTCTCTCTCGCCTTACCCTGGGCAGGAGAAGTCATTAGATGATTTAGTCTTGACAAAAAAAGAGTATCTACACACCAAATTACAACCAAGATCGGTCCAGCCGTTTTTGCCTGAAAGAATAACAAACACCATACATTCTTACATTTATAGGATTTCAACACATCACCTAAAAACGTTTGTCGCGAAAACCAATTTCAATTTAATTGCCATGCCACTCGTACTAGTTTAACCTCTAACCATAGAGTTAACCAAGTTGCCAATTAATACAGTGATACATTACCGTTCGATGTAGGGAATGCCTGTGGTGTACTCTAGTGCTGGTATGCATACCATCTCGCACTACTGAGAAGATGGTTTGGCATAACAAATTGTGGTTCTCAGTGTTAGGATGGCAAAGTAATGAAGTATGTTTTGGACGTCACAGATATTTGGTAGATGTAGGTAAGAAAATAACTATTGCTATTGTCATTGTTACATTAAGGTCCGGTTTCCAAAAGCCCGATAAATGTTAAAATCAACTAACTTGGTGTCAAATCTCTTGTAAAGTCATCTGATTGGTTGTTGATAATTCAGTCAACCAATTAGATGACTTGACAAGAGATTCAATTGATTTTAACATTGATCGGCCTTTCGGAAACCGGGTGTAAATTGTGTAGTTTTCAGATGTTTATATCTTTTGTAGTGATTAGCTGACTCAATAAGGGCGCAATAAGGTATCACCGCAGTCTAGAGCAAGAGAAAGGAATGGGGAGTTTTTTGTCAATAAGAGTCTGACACTCCCTCTTGCCATACACTATGCAAAAGAAGTCATTTGATGATTTTCCCTCCTGAAAAGAGTCATAAAATCCAAAAACACTTTATTAACGAAATAAATAAAAAAAAGTCTTATTAACAACAGTATCGCAAATCGTGAAATAATAGAAAACAATGAGCATCGTTTAAAAACCATATCTCTTAAAGTATAAACATATTAAACAATACATTACTGTTACTAATGAGTCTCATTCAAACAGGTCGTAAATCAAGAGACTTGTCATTTTCTGTACACAAGATCTTCATCAACATTCTTCGCAAAATATGTACCGTGAAAATGATAAATTAAATTTTCGTTGTAAAGTTTTTCGGGATGTGTGTCTTTATTTTTGGGGTTTTACATAAAAAAGATGACATATATAAACTTAGCTTCCATTAACATTTCATCCAGATCCGTTCAGACGTTTTGAATAACAAACATCCAAACGCCGTAACTTTCGCATTCATAATATTTGTAAGACAAGATAAGAAAAATAAGGCTACTGTTAGAATGTATAAGTTTTCTCTACTTGGGATGTGGATCAAGCGCAATTATGTACCGCGTAGAAGAAGATACGGGGTAGTTGGAAGAAGGAACGACGTCAGTAAGAATCCGACACTCTCTTGCACCCCAATCAGGGAAGAGAACTCATTTTATGTTTTGCTCCCAATAACAATTTGCCTAATGTTAAATCTCTAAGCCTGCTTGCTCTTGCTTCTTTCGCGCGGAGAATACTTCACGGTTGACGCAGTGACTGGGCAACCGGGTGATGCGAAATGTGTCGAAGTTTCAATTCCCGCACGGAATAACTCTTTGTGTGATCCACAAATTGTTGTACCGGGTCTGTACCCAGTATTATTTAAAACAATCTGATAAATATGGACTCAAAATTCAATTGGTTAAGAGGAAATGTATCTTATGGAGTTATTCATATATTCTTTTTATTTATTGTATTCTATACATTTACACAAAAGTAGGTAAATACCGGTAAATGCACGTCATTGGTCCAGAAGTCAAGCCCCCGCTTACATAAGAGCATGGATCCGAAACCTGGCAAGTGACTTAAAAAACTGAAAAGACCACGAAAAGGTGAAAGAAAACATCGTGGGAACACCTGGACTTTTAATTTCTTATTTTAAGTTTGAAATCGCCAATCCGCCTTGAGCAAGCGTGGTGGTTAATCCTCAAACATTCTCTTGGTGAGGAGAGGCCTTTACTCAGCAGTGGGCACTTATAGTCTCATGGTGATGATGACGATGAGGTAAATTCAGCAAATTAAGTAGATACCTCTGTGAGGACGCTACAGACAAACGTACAACAAGAGTATAATCTCACTACCTTATTACTACTACTTACTAATAGCCGTATTTCTACGATGACCAACTTAAATAGCTTTATCAAATTCATTGTTAACTTTATTATTTACAACCAAAAAACAATGATACAGATTTTTTAAGATAAATTCAACTCGCACTTTACCAGTTTTGCTAATTACATCTTAATCTTCTATCGCCCTCTTTGCCTCCCGTCTCCCTCTAAAAGTTAACTAAGTCAAGTGACATTAATTAACTCGTGATAATCATAATCTTGGTTTTTACGGAAACTTTTTGAAGAATTTATTTTATGTTTACACCTTGATTTGACTGTGAGATTGTGACGTGAAAATTCTGGTTATTTTTTGAAAAAAGTTGAGATTACTTTTTGCATGTACCTACTACTTACGTCTCTATAAGATATCACATTTTACATTTCATAATTTTTTTTCATGTTATAGGTCTTTCTATAGGTCAGATTACCTGATGGTAAACAATCGGCGCCACTCGTAGATACCCGCAACACCAGGGGATTTAATTTAGCGGTCTTTTGGAATCCCCAAAAGGCCGATTTCGGAGATTTAGTGATTAGGGAAGGGTAAGGATAGGGGTGGATAGGCCACAAGTAACCTCATTAACACAGTAAAAAAAACCCTGTAGTGCAACTACATCCAAAAGTCAGATTACAAGCATCGTGTATACCCTATGAGATATTAGCTCATATCTAAAGCGGTTATCCAACCCTAAAGGTATGAACAGCATACTAATTCCTGGACACCACTACCATAAGTCAAAAAAATACTTTATGATGCCCGATGGCGTTTACTTAATTTTTATGTATGGCAAATTTCGCACAACCTCAAGCAGTTATTTTACGGTTCTAAAATGTGCCAGACGAAAATGTTCATCGTTGCTATGGAGTGTCAACAAATACTTTGAGTGTGGCAGAACCATGATATGTGCCATCTTGATCAGACTTATACAGCAACCTCTCAGAATATTGGTGCAACATAACCAGAACATTGAGTTTTAACGTGTAAGTGTACCAATCCCCATATGTCCAGTCTTAATATTCTAAGCATATAATAACTAAAGCATATAATACTGTTGTGACGCTGTGCCCATTTATCTAATTTTTTTGTCAATCCTCAATACATACATTTCTTGGTATCGATGGCAAATTTTACAACGCCTTTAGCTGTCACTTACCAAACCAAAATTTACAATACAATAAATTTACAAAGTTGCCTTCGACTAGAACTATTGCTTGAAAACAATGGTAGAGGTTTCGGAAGTCGTTAGAATGACACTTTGTGACCAGGATCACTTTGGCCCTCGCCCACGGATGAAAACTAAATCATTTCACGGGAAATAGGTCACCAGGTTATGAAAGGATGTGGGGATAATTGTGACTAAATGTGGGGATTTGTAAAGGTGTGGACGTGGGTTTTTCGGAATAGGTGAAAAAACCATGGATTATTGATGACAGGTTAAAAGTCCTGAGACTATTATAACTATTATTTTGTATTTTTTATTATAACTTTACATTTCTGTGACAAGATTGAATTCAAGGTCACATACCGCTATAATATACTATAAATGAAGTAAGATACTTACATGTTTGTATGATAATGTCTTCAAGAAAGTCTTTGACATGTGTATAATGGCGCTTTTGTATAATTAATATAATTATTATGTTTAATTTGCGACATGTGACAGTTTAATACACAAATTGGAATAGACTGGGAGAGCCATGAAACAATGAATTCATTGAAAAGACACATACGTTGTGTGTCGTCAAGTGATTGAAATTATTGAGGTTACTCCGGTAACCCAATGCTTTCCCCCCATCCTTAATTCTTAAATCCCCTACCCTCAACAACCCACAAAAGGCCGGCAATCGTGTTCCAAGTGTACATGGGCGGCACCGATTGCTTACCACCAGGCAATGCGTGTGCTTGTTTTCCGACCTATCCTATAAAAACAACGGGCAATAATATTTTTCGAAATACAGTAAAAATGAGGCCCAATCCCTTCCCTTCCCCTATCCCTTCCCGATCTTTATATCCGCAACCTCTATCCCCAAAAGGCCGGCAACGCACTCTTAACCTGTAACTGCTTACCATCAGGTAATCCGTCTGATCGTTTGCCGACTTATACCATAAAAAGAAAGTTGTGTATCTAACCGCATCTATTCCACACACACAAAACCTATTACCAACGCCAAGGAAATCGCATATTGATTAAATACCATCATATTCCCTTGGCTTGTTAATCTGAACCACAGTGAAGTAGTCACGTGCAATCCCCCATTCATTCTCAGCGCTAACACGTACCGCCGACGCCGAAGATTTGGACCTTTTCCACAACCCTTATGACGAAAGGGACAAGATTTAATGGGATTAAAACTAAATCGAGTTCACCAAACTGTTGAACTATACTGTAATTGTGGATTACATATGTTGAATGTTAGGTTAAGAGAGGATTTCGTAAATAAAGTTCTAAGTTTATTTGTTGGTCTTTTTGGGTCTGCGTAGTGACTTAAAATTCTGTCAAATGATTATATTTAAAACTTAATAAAAATGAGGATGATATTGAAAGATTTAGGGATTTATTCTTATTTTTGAGACGGAAATGCTATCAAATTACTTCTCCAGTCTAGGGGAATTTCGAGCGATAGAAAGTCAGATTCTTACTGACACAAAACCAACCTTCTCCAAGCTGGGCCATCATTAAATATACCGAGAGAAATGGAAACTATTTCGTTTGTTCTCCTCCTCAAGTAATATTTTCTGATTTATTTCGTTGCGGGATTCGGGACAGTTATTCGTGTCCCTGGGACAGTGACTTCAATGTTCCGGTGTTTTCATAGTTGTGTCTATTGTAGATCCTGGTTCACAGGAGTTGCAACGGTTCAGGAAGGCTGCGGCGGGCTTGTCCCAAAAAAATGCTGGACCATCGTACAACTTTGCGCTAGCACTCACAACCTTAGCTAGAAACATGTAGTCGGTTCTTGTAATGCCCTCAAGAAGATTATCGATATGGAAAAATTATGCAACTTTGTCATCACTACACTACAAAGTTCCACATTCAAAACTAATAAATATGGCTACATTGTCACTGGCTTTGGAATGTTGCCAATATCATCAGATAGATAAAATTCAAGTGTCAATTTTGTCTAAATTATTTTGAATGGAGTAACACTACAACTGTATAATATAAAGGCTTGAATTTTTTTATGTGATTAGTCGGCAAACGTGTAACTGTCGCCGCCCAGGAATTGTCGCAACGCCAGAGGAGTTACGAGTGTAATGCTTTCGGACGCTTAGGGATTGAGGCCTTCCCCAATAATACGGGGAGAGGATGGACTAGGCCACCAGCAACCTCACTCACTCAGAGAAACACAATGCTATGGTTGTTTCACGGTGGTTTTCTGCAAGGCCGTAGTACAATGCCGGTCGAGCAGATCCCATCTACCATACATAGGATCTACCACAGATTAAATTGGAAATGTTATCTTAGGACTTTTAAACCACTATCTATAGTTTTATAAATAAGTCAGTCTTGTAGTTCCTCTTTATTGAGAAGGAAATGATCTTCTGACGACGGATTCCGCTCCCGAAGGGTAAAAAGGGAATTCTTATTACTAAGACTCCGCTATCCGTCCGTCTATCTGTCTATATGTCTGTTTTTTATCAGGTTGTATCTCATAGTACCGTGTCAATCGTGATAGCTTGTCAGTAGAATGTGAACAGATGATGTTCTGTTGGCGAAATAAAGCATTATCAGCTCGAGCCTCTTATAGCCCACTGCTGAGCAAAGACCTCTTCTAAGAAAGTTTGAGCATTAATCATCGCTTGCTCAAGGCGGTTTGGCGAAATTCAAACTTGTAATTAGAAATTATCAAGTCTAGGTTTTCACACGCTGTTTTCCTTCACCTTATGTCAGTGGTGTCTAAATAATTATTTAAAGTACGTATAACTTGTAATTATAAATGTGGGAGAGCTATGCTTTGGCACGAATGGGTCGGCTTGACCGGAGTGATGAGTGAGTGACTCTCTTTTAACACACAAAGCTAACACACACACAAGCAAAAACATTAACGAAAAATACACACACAGACAGAAAAAAATATATTTAGTATGAAAGTAAGAAGATACGGTTGATTAAGTTCAGAGAGAGACAGCATTTTTGTTGGAAAGATTGGCTACTGATCCAGCTAATGGTTCCAAAGGTCGCACACTTCACATCATATCACCAAGCCGTACCTAAGCACACAGAGTTGAGTAAAGGCCTCAGGGCTCGGTAAAAGTATATTGGAGATTTTCAAAATATGTGATTGGAAAATACTGTTAGTTTTCTGACATAAACATTCGCATAGGTCTTTGCTAAGTTGAAATCCGCACCCTCATGGCCGATGAGCCGGGCGAGAGGCGTTTAACCGTTTTTTTTTACAATTATGATTTTTATGTATGTTTGAATTTAAGTAATGTCTAGGTACACATAGTACGTTTAGGACACAAAACATTACTACTATTGCAAATCACACAATGCAATTATATCTCAGAAATACAATTAACACAAACAGCTGCACGATATTCCGGCTACTAATTGACCAGAATTGCATCGTTCAACAGTATTAGTTACACTCATGTATTCCTAATTGGCTCAGACGATTTCATGCGTGAAACTTCCGAGTTTCTGGTACGTATAAAGCCTCTAAGCTCCACAAACTGATTCAAAGACATCACCCATTCCTTCAGTTCAATATATAATCATAGACGATTGGTGTCCCCGTTTAGAATAATCCCCTGTCGCTTTGCTAGCGACTACGTAATAACCCCCCTGAGTGTTCAACTTTTAGCAAAATTAACAAAGTTGGACTCCCTCATTGAGAGTCTGAATCTCGAGCAACATAAATTGTGATGAAATTTGAAAATAAAAATAGGCCCAGGGAAAATTTAAGGCTTAACTGGGCTGGATTGTTTAAAGGCAGTTTAGGTGCTCGATCAATGTAATGTTCATGTAATTTATGTTTGTATTTTTTTGCGTATATTTTTATTGGGAATTCCTGCATGGTGTTTTTTCTATTGTTATCGTTTCGGTTTTGTTATGTATGTATAAACATTTTTAAACGGTATTTTTTAAATTAAATTACTTTTTTTAGCTATGTTGTTTATTAAAATTTTCTGCCGTATTTGGAATGTATTTTTAAACATTTAAGCTGTACGTAATACTTTTTTGAGAATTTAGTATAAAATCTGAACCAATTACTTTTGTAAATTATACTTAGCCAACCTCATTCATGCGTTAAATAAAGTTCAATTTAATCAAAAATCATTGTACAAACGACACATCAGCTTGAAAAACCATCTTCCTACATTTAGTTTACACGTAATCCATTATAATTAACTAGCAAATCACTCGCGGCTCCATATCCTTCCTCAGGTAAAGGAATATGAACACAAAAAGAATGATCAATTCGAACCAGTGTTTCAGATATTAACTAAGTTCAAACAAACAAACAAAAAATGAAACAATATTTATCATATTATAATAAATGAAGAAAATATACATAATATATAATGAGGCAGAAAATACCATACGGCATTATGTACTTTCACGTATATGTTATGTGTACATTAAAGTATAAATTCAAACTAATATTAAAATACGAAAGTAGCTCTGTCTGTCTTTTCTTCACGCCTTAACTACTAAACCGTTTGGGTCAGCGGTCGGCGAGTAAGGGCAGCTCGCCGGCCGACCAGAACCAGGCCCGAGCGTACGGCGCGTAGCGTTCCGCGCGCGCCACAAAGAGCCAATAGACCACCACAGACGGGGCCCAATAGGGCTGATGTTCAGCCGGGGTTGCGGGGTAAGCGCAATGAGGCACCGTGACGTCGGCCCAGAGCAGGAGAAGGAACAGAGGAGTTTTTAGTCAGTAAGAGACTGACACTCCCTCCCGCCCGGCCGTGGGCGGGAAAAGCCATTTGATGATTTTCCCCTCACAAAAAAAAACTACTTAACCGTTTTCTGTAAAATTTGGTGTTCCACGTGAACGAAGTCGCGGGCAAAAGCTAGTAAATGAATAAAAAGTAAATTTTCTTATTTAAGATACACCTTTTATAATGCCATATCAAATTTTATCATAATTAGAACACACAATTAAACCCAAATCAACGTACCATCACTCACTCCAAAGGACCGTTCACGAAATGAAACGGACGAATAAAAGACGACGCGAAAATTTAATTTGAACAAACTTTAGACTTTTATTGGTTGAATAACTCGAGAAATGGAAACTTTGGGAACAAGTTGGCCAACTGTCTTATTAAAGATGGATCTTAATTAATTTACCGCGTAACCAATTAATGTTACAACCGTAACTATTTTAAACCCTTCGCTTCTATCGTTGGAATGGTTTGAAGTAAGTGGATAGTACAACTTACGAGTTAAAGTTCAAGATGAGTTCTGTTGGTCTCAAGGTACTGGTTTTCTGTAAATACCGTTGCTTCTGTATTTGGAAACTTTAATGATTGTTAATATGCCTATTTTTAGTTATGAAGTTCGGAATATTTTTCATACATATAATAATATGTGTGGGTACCGTGGGTGATTTTAAACATAATTACAATTTCATATACACATCACACCCAGACCCGGAACAACAATTTGTACATCTTTGATCACAAAAGTTGTTCAGTGCGGGAATTGAAACTGTGATTCGTTGCGCGGCAGCCTGTTCCCCAGCTACGCCACAACCATACAGTAAAATATAAATGTTTATAATGCCTTTTTTCTTTAAGAAGTTTGAAATCGTATAAATATTGGCATACACCAGAATTGCCATTTTCTTTAGCTTATTGCTGACCCTATATAATGGCTGATGGCTTCAACTGTCCCCTGGTCTCATTTTCTTATTTGATCTGTTTATTTTAGTAGTCAAAGTTCAAATTGGTAAGTTCAACAAAACATAAAACTATATTTTTAATTCAGGTTACAATTAAGTTAGAGAATCCATGGTAAAGTGTGGGATCTCCCACAGCAATAATACATGCAACCTTCGAATCGAAATTAACAGCCACTACTGCAAGCAAATAATCCCATGCATTCCCAACCTCATTACAAACTCCAGAAAAGTCCAGAAACAACCTATCAAAATGCTTCCCCCTAATCCAATACACGAAAAACTTGCGCACCCAAACATCAAAGAGAGCCATTTGGGATCGATATACTAATATGTCTGCGGTAACAAACTTCGGATCCACCATCAAATTGATTAAGGACATAGGATAATGGAAGAGAGATTCATCTTACACAGTAAATAGTTGGATGCTGGCCACTTCAACACTTCCAAACTTAGAGAATTAATGGTTTATGTTTTGTGGCTACGAATTATGGAAACGTCTGACCTTGGTTTTGAAATGGCTTAAACCAAAATGGTGGCTGGAAAGTTGTGAATAAATTGACTGATCAAATGAAACTTTTTGGATGTTTATTTCATAAATTGTTGTTTTTTTTGAGGGGCAGAGGAAGAATGTCAACTAATTACTTCTTTTACTCTGAGTGGAGACAGAGAGAGAGTCAAATTCTTACTGGCTAAAATCTACGCTGATCCTTGTCCTGTGCCAGGCACAGCCAGGCCAGCCACAGTATGTAGTGCGCTTGCATCCGAAACATCTTAACATAGTTATTTTATTCAATAAATTCTAAGGAAATTCAGTTAATTATAGAGAATCGTTCGATGCAAGTGTATGAGTAGTTTTAAGCTTGGAGTACTAAGAAAATGGTTTTTATTTCTAGGCCGACATTTTTTAGATAATGAAAATTAATGATGTTATTTTCTTAAATAGGACATAAAGCTTTTACATTACCAACATTATACTATAATGAAAAACTAGATGCAGCCTGCTTTTCCTATTTAACTACTCGAGAAGAAATGCCGAAAAAAACTCAGATTCGTGCGGATCGAAGCGGATCGTTTTCAGTACCAAGGGTAACACTGAGCTCATTGTACAAGACAGCACGCGCTGAAGAGTATATTTGCCATACACATACACACCAACCAAAATAGCATTTCTAATTCACGCTCACGAAACAAAGCAAAAATTAATTAACATTGTTTAAAGAAATGATAATTATAATTTTAATGCACATGTAAATTAAACTGCACATATTAATTAATTTTATTTAAACGTACCCATATTTTGTTCAGTTTTGTTCAGCGTAATCTCATGCAACGCTCTGTTAATTTTACTGGAACATTAATTTCTTTGCACAAAATTAATATGTAATTAAATGTGTCGCCATTTCGTTATTATCATACGTTTTATTTCTCGTTTGTTTTTTGTTCTTGCATAAGTATTAATAGTTTTGTCCTATATTTTGACTAAATTTTGCAGCATTTGACGCAGATGTCCATGAAAGGTGGTAGGTAATCACTTACCATCGGGTAAAAGGTCTACTTGTTTACCGCCAATTTCATAAAAACAATAATATACCCAACATTGGAAGATATATTTGCCCATTTACTGATTTCAAAACACATCCTTTGCGGGGCAAGCGCAATGAGGCACTGTGGCCTTGGCCCAGAGCAGAAGAAGGAACGGGGGGTTTTTTAGTCAGTCGGCGGGAGAATTTTCCCCTGACAGAAAAAAAAACACACACACATCCTTAAGGCATATTTTAAAAGAGTGAGATTTTACTTTTCTTCCAGTCACGTAAAGTAATTTACGTACTTAGTAGAATACTTAATATTCAGCTTATTTTTTATAAATAACAAGCCTGAAGATTGACGATCAATAAAAATATTTTCATAATCCTCCAAATAATAAAGTTTTTACCCAAACCACACCTCAAAAGCAAAGCAAAGCAAGTTTACCAGCGAAACGAAAACGCAAACCTGGAAAATCCAGACTACCTACTTCAAACAAAAGAAAATTAAAACTAACAATGTTGTCTCTATGACAGTGTATATAAAACTGGACAGAGAGTGAACGATCGGAAGGGAAACAATAACACACTTGCTGACATTACTGGCTCAGCAAATTGATGGGTGAGGCTACACAAAGTTGATGTATTGACTGTGTCTTGTATCTTCTGCTTGGACATGATAATTTAATTATATTGTGTTTTTTTTGTCGGCTGAGGGTCGTGTGTCTTTTGGGTATACGACCTTTTCATTTAGTTTATCTTAGGTTATGAAATGTGCCATCTATACTAATATTATAAAGAGGTAAAATTTGCAAGTTTGTATGTAGGGGGTAATCTTTGGAACCGCTGGTCAGATTGCCAAAATTCTTTCACTGATAGACAGCTACGATGTTCCTGAGTGCTATAATAAAGTTTTTACCCAAACCACACCTCAAAAGCAAAGCAAAGCAAGTTTACCAGCGAAACGAAAACGCAAACCTGGAAAATCCAGACTACCTACTTCAAACAAAAGAAAATTAAAACTAACAATGTTGTCTCTATGACAGTGTATATAAAACTGGACAGAGAGTGAACGATCGGAAGGGAAACAATAACACACTTGCTGACATTACTGGCTCAGCAAATTGATGGGTGAGGCTACACAAAGTTGATGTATTGACTGTGTCTTGTATCTTCTGCTTGGACATGATAATTTAATTATATTGTGTTTTTTTTGTCGGCTGAGGGTCGTGTGTCTTTTGGGTATACGACCTTTTCATTTAGTTTATCTTAGGTTATGAAATGTGCCATCTATACTAATATTATAAAGAGGTAAAATTTGCAAGTTTGTATGTAGGGGGTAATCTTTGGAACCGCTGGTCAGATTGCCAAAATTCTTTCACTGATAGACAGCTACGATGTTCCTGAGTGCTATAGGCTATAAAACATGATGCTACGATAAAAAAAAGCCGAGTAGCAGGTGAAACCGCCTGAAAGTAGCTCGTCATAAATAAATCAGGCTAGGATATTATGGTTAAGTATTACCATCTCTATCATTAACTAGTTTGCTTTTGCTTTCACTGGTGAGGTATTTTATATGATGCAACTGCAAGCAAGGATACTGATTACTTGATGGAAAGCAATCGACATCGCACATGGTAATCAGAAACAACATAGAAGTTACAAGTACACTGCTGGCCTTATAGGAATAAGGTGTTTTGGGGATTTAGGGATCGGGGAGAGATGGCGGTAGAGAAATGACTAGGCCTGCAGAACGTCACTCAGACGGCGAATCACAATGCTGCAGTTGTTTTCCACAGGTATTCTGTGGGCCGTGTTATTACTCTGTTCGAGACGCCCTATTTGAGACGAAGCATCTTGCTTACCCGGAGAATTGTATTTCAGTTAATAAAAAGTTAATTGACGCTCTCAACTATCACTCAGTGATCGATTGCTATATTCCAGTTCAAATCAAAACCGTGACAAAAATACTTCAAAAAAATCTGAACACAAAATATATTTGCAATAGAACACAATATTGCCCGACAAAGAGGGACCATGAATCTTCTTACCAACTATTTATTTATACCGCAGTCAATTCGCATCACAGTTTTCGAACCCCAAATGGGCAACTCAGGCAACTTGCTTACAGTTCGGTAAACAAAAACTTTTGGGACATGGGACCAAAGTAGCGTCATCGATCAATCAGCTGGACGGCAATTTGAACAGACTCAGATGTTCTATAGCTTGATAGTGATGTACGAGGGTGGTGGAAGTATGACCTCAGAGGGATGGATGTCCTGGTGTTTATGTTAGAAGGAATGGATACTGTGGACAGAGGTGGATTTGTTTTATTGGAGTTACATGTTTGTCTGTTGTTTGCTTGTAACCTACTAAGTGTTCTAGTATTAAACCGCAATCTAATTCGGTGGATTTTGTAAGGTTTAGAAAACGGTTGTCATACAAGCATAGGCAGATTTGAAATGATCTTTTGGTAGCGCTCTTGTCGAACTGATACGACCTATATTTTTAAGTAATCATTACCGTAAGACACACTAAAGTTGTTGAAGGTAGAAATTTTCTCGTGTGAATTACTCGGTTCTGATCAATTTCCGTCGAGTGATTCGTCTGCTCGTTTGCCTTCTTGTTTAGTAGTTGTCTTGTTGTAGCATTTGCTGAAACAATGAAGATTACAAAATAAATCCTAGTATCAGAAATAATTCCATAAATATTTTATTCGTGTCATAAAAAACACCTCTCAATTTTAAACAAACAATGCCAGATAAATAAAAAATAACAGCAGAAAAGTTCAATGCAGAGCTACGACTACGTGACGTGAACGATCCGCGTCCGAAACGTTTCGATCCTCTAAACTTTTGTTTTGTTCGGAATCCGTTACTTTTTTGCCGACACGCAAAACCATACACGCATGTGAAGGTATACCGTTATTCCAAATTAATCTAAGCCATTTTAAACTTTATCACGTTGACATAACGTCAGAATTGCACCTGAAGAAAAGTATAGCTTAACGTGCCTTCACCAGTATAGTGGAACTTGTGGGAAAGTCACGTGGAGCTATCCTTAAGTGTGAAATTTCCTTAATTGAATTCCAACTTTATTAGGTTATAGTAAAGACGAAAATAAATTAAAGTGGAAGGGTAGCTTGATGTGCTGTGCTAAAATTTCAGTAGAAATGTCTGAATGCATTGTGTGTACTCTAAGCGATGCGTTTCCTTTTGTCTTTGTTTTGACTTTTTTCTTTGTTTTTTTTTTTGTTTTGGTCCTTTGACCTTCTTGCTCGGTAGAATTGTATGTTTTGTTGGATCGTAGTATATGCAAACTTTTACGAAAGAAATATATAATTTATATGAATACTCTTTTTCGCGAAAGTGATGAAACAATTTGCAGTCTAGCTTCTGTAAGCAACTTCGTCTGCGTAATCGAAAGAACGATATGCACACTACACACCCAATTTTAAATGGTGATCCTTTCTAAACCACACAAACACTAAATTATAAAATGTGAAGAAAAGGAATGGGCCGAGTGACGCCTTCGTATGTTGTGAAAGCAAGGTTATCTGATGCTCAATCGCTTCCTCATCCTTAACCCCAAATCCGCTATCCTTTCTCTCCTTAAATTTCTAACAACCTTCAAAAGGTCGGTAAGGCACTTGAAACTTCTTTGCTGCTGCGAGTGTCTATGTGCACCGAATGCTTATCTTCAGGTGATCCATCTGATCGTTTGCCAAGGTATTCTTTGAAAAACTTAAAATTATTTTTTTTAAAACACAGGTAGGAATTATCCATGCTTGACCAGCGGGTTGGTGAAAGCAGTTTGAAAGTTGATACACGGTTCAGAAAAGCTCTGTCAAAAAATCCTCCAGTTTTTATCAAAACATCTTTCTTTATAGATTTTCTACCTAAGACCGAACGCCTTAAAGTCCTAAATCGCACTAAAATAAGAAAAATCAATAAAAACATCTGGTTTCTTAGCGAGTTACCTTTGTGACTGACGCTACCTGGACGGTAACGGTCATGAATTATGTAATGCGTCTAAAGGCACATAACCCTATATATTTCCTAGCTAACTTGACCCACTACTATATGGAATTTGCACACAAAGAAAGTTCTTGTTAAACTGGCTGCGTGTGGTTTATGAGTTCTCATCTGGACGATGACTTTGACTTCATTTTCTGCTACTGTTTTAAACGAACGTTTGTGTTGAATGGTTGGGTCTTTTGTTAATCCTTCGCACGAAATTTTTCGAACGGATTTCAAAGGATCTGGTCGTAGGCAATACCCACATTAACCTACTAATTAAAAACAGAGAGAAGCTCAACTAGTTTCTAGTCACAACGGGACTCTAATTCATGAGCAGCGTGCGCGTCGCAGCGATATTGCGAAGCGAACTCTTTAACTTATTTTCAGTAAATATAGTATATCTCACGATAGTTTCTATTCAAAAATACTTAAAAACAATAAGAGTGATATTTTTTATATATTATTAAACTAAAGGACCGAAATATTTTGTTTGACTAAGTGCCTGATAAGTACATAGAAGAATTATTTTAGAACACGACAAATTGCTCTAATACAGGCGAAAGTATCCTTTAAATTGAGTTATATATAGTGACATGTTAACAGAAAACAGAACGAGGATAAGATGGTGGGTGCTAAATGAGTAAACACGTCAAATTTATTTATTTTTCAAAATTAATTAAATTAAATTTATAAAATTAGTTAATTGCCTAAATTTGGATTAGTAAAGTGTAATAACTGTATAGAGTAAGTGCTACAACTTGCCAGGTCCATGTAAATTAATTTAACTTGGCCACCACCTGCCAGCACATCAACTTTAATTTTACCACAAGCACAGAGCAGAGACAAACAATGTCACAGATCACTGATATCATCACTGTCCATAAGAACGTGCAGGAAAGCTTGCTGAAGAGGATGGGTGATATAGAGGCTCAAATCCAGTCAGCTGGATCGTCGAAGGACACCGTGGCCAGGATAGCTGAGGAGTTCCGCACCTTCCGGGAGCTGGTCTTTGATATGTTAAAGCTGCTGCGGAGCCAGGTCACAGAGTGCTGCAGAAATATAGATGGCCTTGAAATGCGAAACCGTCGGAAGGCTGTTATATTTCAAGGCATCCCAGAGAAGGACAAGGAAGACTGCAGCCAGGTAACGTTGCAAGTCATTAATGCCAAATTGGGCCAGGATTTCCCAATGTCTGCGCTTAAGGTGTGTCACCGACTTGGAGTGCATAATAAAAATCATCATAGGCCAATCCTGGTTCGGTTCTCTAGTGTGGACTACAAGGCTTCGGTCTGGAGGGCAAAGACTCGACTACAGGGCACCAAAATCTCTGTCAAGGAATTCCTGACTAGGCCTAGACAGGAGGTATTTGTTAGAGCGCGTCAGCATTTCGGCATGCGTGCTTGCTGGACTCAGGACGGTAACATCTTCCTCAAGGCGTCCGACGGAAGCAAGCACAGAGTCATTTGCATGGAAGAACTTAGTCCTCTCCTTGACAAATATCCTAGTGTGCAGAGTGTGTCGCAGAAGGCAGCCGGGGGCGGAGCAGAGGCACATACGGTGAGCCTGAAATCAACACGCAAATAGTTAGTTTAACTTGGCTAGATCAACTAACCATACTGTGCGAGAGGTTTTTTTCAACAACTTATAAACTTACCGTTTGTGTTTTTATGTTATTCCTGTTCCCGTTTTGCTATAAGTTGATTTCCTGTGATCTGCAATATCTTTACTTGTACTTTTCTACCCACAATTCTTGTTGCAGTACTTTTCCTTTGTTCTCTTTTAATATCATAGTATCATACGAAGTTACCCCGCAAACTATTTGTTAATTATTGTCGTTAAAACTTATTTATTATTCATAATATCAGTGTCACGAAGATCTAGCCGTCACTTGTCATTGTCATCGTGACATTTCCACCCTCTAATATGACACATTCATTGTATGAAAGCGAGTTGCGTTCGGATATCGCACCGAACCTAAATGTCTATGTTCTTTTTTTTTTCCACTTGGTTTTTTAATGTGTTCATTAATGGTATATTAATGTGCTTTTAATTTTTTTTTTTGTATTTTTCTATCTGTGTTTTTCTGTTTGTTGTTGGCTGGCGGGTGGTGCAGAGTTGCATTTCTTTAGTAGCAAGCATATTATAACCAATTAGTAATTAATTTATGTGTTGTCTAATTATGTACATCATATATTTATTTATTATATAATTCATATATTTATTAATGTCTGAAAATGATTCTTTTTTCTCTGCAAATGAAGATAGTTCGTCTGGTAGTGATAGCTTCTGCTCATTGACTGAATCTCTGGGTGATTTACTGAAGAAACAATTTGAGGATAATAATTCTCGATTGTTAAATGTTTGTCACATTAATGCTCAGAGCCTACCCAGCCATTACAGTGAGCTGTATGAAGCATTTAATAACAGCAACGTTCATGCCGTCCTGATTTCCGAAACTTGGCTCAAGCCTCATCTTCTGTCGGTCACCTATCCCTTAACCGGTTACATTCTGATACGGAATGACCGTACGGACGGTAGGGGAGGTGGCGTGGCTATATATCTCCGCAGCGATTTCCCTTACAAGGTTATCTCCACGTCATCCCCTAACGGTGCTGCGGAGTATATAGTTCTTGAGGTTTGTGTCCGAGGGGCGAAGCTCATTTTAGGTGTGGTTTATTGTCCTCCCTCTGTCGATTACTTCACTGAATTCGAAACAGTACTTGAATCCGTGGGTTCGGAGTATGCGCATCACATAATCATGGGTGATTTTAACACTAATCTCCTTGCCAACAACTCCTCTCGTTCCCGCAAACTCCGACATTTGATCGAGTCAGCAAGTCTTCACCTGCTACCTCTCCAACCTACTCACCACAACGTTGCTGGTGATGACTCTTGGCTCGATTTAATTGTCATATCCAATCCCTCTCTGGTTTCGTCTCATGGCCAATATGAGGCGCCAGGATTTTCCCATCACGACCTGATTTTCCTTTCCTACATCCTCAAACCACCCAGGGTCAATCCCAGGGTTCGATATAGGCGTTGTTTTGCGCGGATGGACGTTGACAGCCTACTTCAAGACGTGTCGACCACTGATTGGAGCCCACTTATGGTAGCTACAGATGTCAACAGAATGGTTGAATTATTCAACAATATCTTGACCAATTTGTACAACCGTCATGCTCCCATCAAAAAGGTAAAACTGAAGCGACCGCCTGCGCCTTGGATGACTCGTGGGATACAGATGGCGATGCGACGCAGAGATCGTGCGTTTCGTAGGCATAAGAGGGATCGCACTGAGGAGAATTGGACGGCTTTTAAGATTGCGAGGAACAGGTGTAATCAGATGGTACGTAACGCAAAACGCCGCTTTATACTTGATGGAATCTCTTCTTCTTCTTCTTCTGCTGATATCTGGAAGTTTCTCAGAACTCTAGGTATCGGCAAAGCGCAAAATGTGGACCTGCCGAGCTCGATTGGTTTGGACGATCTCAATCGCCATTTCGCAACCGTTACTCGGCTGGATCCACAAATCAAACAACAGACGCTTTCTTTAATAGCTGGTCTCAAGCTTTCTTCTTCCATAGTTCCTTTTCGTTTCGTTCCAGTGCAGCCTGATGAAATCCGAAAAGTTATCCTTGCCATTAAATCCAAAGCGATGGGTTGTGATAATATATCACGATATATGATCACGGCCATCCTGGACCCCCTCCTTCCAACCATAACTCATATGGTAAACTATTCCCTTCACTCCGGAGTCTTTCCATCCTTGTGGCGTAAAGCCTTTGTCCGTCCTCTTCCGAAAATTTCCAATCCCACCCTCCCTACTCACTTCCGCCCCATCTCAATTCTTCCTTTCTTGTCTAAGGTGCTCGAGGCCTGTGTCCACAAGCAATTCGCTACCTTCATCCACCGGAACTCCTTAATTAGCCCTGTCCAATCGGGTTTCAGGCCTGGACACAGCACCACAACCGCTCTCCTTAAGGTTACCAGCGATGTGAGGGCAGGGATGGAGGACACAATGGTTACTGTGTTGGTCCTGGTGGATTTCTCGAATGCCTTTAACATGGTCGACCACGATATCCTGCTAGCTATCCTTTCCCGTATTTTGGTTTCTGATGGCGCACTGGAATGGTTCTCATCCTATCTTCGGGGGCGTCAGCAGTTGGTCCAGGTTGACGAGTCGTCGTCAAACTGGTGCCAATTAACGGCTGGCGTTCCTCAAGGCGGAATTCTTTCTCCTCTTTTATTCTCTACTTTTATTAACTGTGTTACCTCCGAACTTCGTTGTGCGTACCATCTATATGCTGACGACTTGCAGTTGTATTGTCAAGCGAGGGTCGAGGATTTGCCTGATGCGATCTCGAGATTGAATGCGGACCTGGCTGCCTTGAATGACTGGTCAACAAAGTTTGGCATTGCCGTTAATCCGAGCAAGTGTCAGGCGATAATTTTGGGGAGCTCCCGTACATTCGGAAGGGTCGATAGCAAAGCTGTGCCGCCTATCCTTTTCGACGGTGCGATCATCTCGTTGAGTAGTGATGTGAAGAATCTCGGCCTATACATCGATAATTGTCTTACCTGGCGGGTTCACGTCGCTGTTGTGTGTAAACGGGTAACGGGAACGCTTCGGGCACTATACCGTCTAAAAAATTTCCTTCCGCCCTCCACCAAGGCAATGCTTGTTCGATCCTTGTTGTTCCCTATCATTGATTATGCGGATGTCTGCTATTACGACCTGAATGCAGATCTACTTAACAAACTTGACCGCCTTCTGAATAACTGCATTCGATTCGTCTTCAATCTGCGCAAATACGACCATGTCTCTGCATATCGATTGCAACTAAAGTGGTTACCCATACGTCAGCGCAGGGAACAACGCGCGCTAACCACTTTATTCTCTCTTCTTTATTCCCCTACTTCTCCTAGTTATTTGGCCCCTTATTTTCAGTATGTAAGCGCCAACCACAGCAAATATCTTCGGTCCACAAATAATCGTCTCCTCCACTGTCCCTCACACCGAACTGACTTTATACATTATTCTTTTTCTGTCCAATCAATTTTGCTGTGGAATGCGTTGCCCACGGATATCAGGACGGCAACCAGTCGGCTATCTTTCAAACTTAAAGTTCACAATTATTTGCTAGAGAAACTGACAGATTCCACTAATTAGTGTATTGTTATTTTGTTCTTGTATATACTCGTAATCTATTCTTCCCATATTTAATTATATTATTTATGTATTATT
Source organism: Spodoptera exigua (assembly GCA_902829305.4). Taxonomy (NCBI): domain Eukaryota; kingdom Metazoa; phylum Arthropoda; class Insecta; order Lepidoptera; family Noctuidae; genus Spodoptera; species Spodoptera exigua. The sequence continues at coordinate 2,076,692 of LR824623.2, forward strand.
TATATGTTTTATGTGTATTTGTAGGTTATATTTATTGTATTCATATATTATATTTTTGTATTATATGTATATGTCGCCTTATATGTCTATGCTTTTTAATCATTTGTGTGCTTGTTTAGAACCTATTGTTAACACTTCTCTGCATCACCCGTGAGGTTGACTGGTAGAGAATGCCTTCGGGCATTAAGTCCGCCTTTGTATGTATTTTTTTTTTATATGTACATAAAGTGTTAAATAAATAAATAAAAACTAACTCATAAAAGAGGGTATTTCAAAATTGCACCTTATAATTGAAACATAATGTTTAAGATTCGAATATGTTCTTTTTTTAGTTAGAGATCTTTTCTAGTTAGCACACGTATAATTAAAATCTAAGCTGTTGAAAATTACAAGCAAAATCTTTGCAAAACAAAATTTACTGCTCAACTTTGACACCTCATTCAAACTAGTGGTAAAAGATAAAGATCAAAGCTAACCAGCTAAGTACCAAGATCACCCTATAACGAGCCAAAAGTTTGGAATCCAGTTTAGTTATCTAACACTATGGAGTTTGTCAATGAGCGTTGGCGCCACGAGAGCAATGGAGAACTATGGTGCGATAATCTATTGAGTAGAAGCTTGATTTTATTACTAGAAAGAAGTTTCCAAGTGGTAGCTGTAATATGAATTAAGGGACTTAGATCTTGGATACTTGACTTTGTCAATGGCCAACACTCTCTCGTCCACTTTATCTACATATTATTATATACTAGAGGATGACGCTGACATTAACAGTTCTAGTGTTACAATGATTAGTATGACCGTTTCCGTTTACGGAATCACAGGATCCCGGACCTTTGGAAGGCGTACGAGGGGCCGAAGCCAACTCGCAGAGGCCCGTTAAACAACTTTAATTTAAGTGACATGGGACATCAGCCGGCTTTTATCCCTGTATGCACTATGAAAGTGTACCCAAGGATTATCCCCAGTTGATGCAGGACTATTGCGAATTGTGGTAATAATTGAAAGGGTTATGGGTATGCTATGGACTGGCGGATATGATAACTATAGAAATTTAGTATGACTACTTATTACTAGAGATGATACAACAGTAGCCATGTTTTTTTGAGCGGGAAATGTAATCGAATGACTTTTTTCGCCTTAAGTGAGCGAGAGAGAGTGTCAGACTCGTGACTGAATAAAAACCACTCCTTTCCTTGTCCTGCTCCAGGCCGTGGCCAGGCCTTGATGCATGCTGGATGCCATTAACTTAACTTTTATTTTTTGAGCTGTTTAAGTCACCTAATGATTTAGCTTGCGCCATTTATCTCCGCTGAGCACTGGCCCTATTGGTACCCATCCGAGTTAGTCCAATGGGTCTTTGACACGCCGTACTCTTAGGTCTAGTACGGCGAACTAAATCATCTGTCCTCTCTTCTTCATCATCAGCCTATAAGTGCCTACTGCTGAGCAAAGGCCTCTTCTCCCACGGAGAAGGTTAGAGCATTAATCACCACGCTTGCTCAATGCGGGTTGGTGATTTCAAACTTTTAGTTAGAAATTATAAGTCCAGAAGATTTCCTCACGATGTTTACCTTCATCGTATGTCAGTGGTGTCTGTCTTGGAAAAAGTTACATTGGTACTTGCCTCATGCACGAGAAGCGGGCTCCTTAACCTCCGGGCAACCACGACTTCTTCCTCTCTTCTTAAATGTAAAACTTTTTCACGTTCTGTGGACATAAATATAAAAACAAAATGTCTTCAAAAATGTCAATTCTTTCTCGAAACAACAGACATAACACTGCCTTGTAAAAATAATGTTTTATGTATGAAACACAATACTAGTTTCACAAAAGACCTTTCGCTACTTCAAAACCTTGCATCCGCAAGCCGAATTGCGTTCAAAAGGGTCAATTTAGGCAACTCGGCTTGAACATACAATAGACTCGTTCAAGTCTCTGAAACTTGTAGAAAAATCATATTGAAATACATAGTGAGAGATGTAAAATGGCCGTGTATGTCTGTGTTTACAATATTTACCTAAGACACAGAATTTTTCATCTCAATTCGTTTGCAAAAGCAGGAGGCGAAATCATCTTTTTGTTTATTTTGTCACACGTAGCTGACCAATGAAGAAAAAGCCGTTTCTGACAATTGCTCACTTTACTCGATGATCGAGCATTTAATTACGACTACGAGCCCTAGTTGTGTCTTGAAACTAGACGAGCTAACTCGTAAAACATTCACATCAGTAATTTACACAGCTAACTAATATAACAAAGTTAAAATATCTCTCGACGGTCATGATGATAAATCTCATACTATAATTTACTGGAACATTTCAAACAGACGAACAGGCTTTAATATTCTCAGTATTATTCGTAATTACGTTCCAAACAATTAACACATTTCAACTATAATTCTACAAACATATTTAAGCCTAGAAAACTCATCATATCTACGTAGTACTTAGATTTAGTAGAAGCATTGATCAAATGAATCGAGGTTTCTCCTCATCGCCATGAATAATACAGAACTATTATTGAATATGCCTCATGCTCCCAGCCAGATGAAACTATTAAATCTCCAGTTGATTTGATAACTTGCGAATATGAATTACTGTGGGAGAGCTATGCTTCGGCACAAATGGGTCGACCGGGGTCAAACCACGGCCTCACAGAAAATCAGCGTGAAACAACTACAGCGTTGTGTTTCGACGCGTAAGTAAAGTTATCGAAGGCCCAATCCTTCTTCTCCCCTAATCTCTAAGTCTCCAAAACAGGCGTCTTAACATCACATAAATTATTATCGAGCTTTGCGAAATATAAATATAAAATATCATTAAAAAATCAACAATTTCTTCACTAATCAATAGAAAGGAGCTTCGTTTTATCCAGTATAATAATCCTCTGTAGATCACATAAAGTTATTCCGTGTTTTACTAATAAAAAAATATAGTATAAAAAGCAAAACACAAACTTTATTTCATATCAAAACATCTAAAGTCTGATTCTAAAGAAACAAACAGGTTTATATCGTTCAAATTGAAAGGAAACCCATTTATTTTTAGAGTAAATAATAGCGGTGCGCCTCGACACCTCACTTCACCTTGCAGGAATTTCCAACCGTATTTACAAACTAAATAATGAAAGTTTACTTCTAAAACTAAGCAAATAGCAAAATGTCTTTTCCTTAGTTTGTTGCACATAATAGTCATACCATATTTCAAACTGTTTAATACACCATTCTGTATTGAAAACTTGTATTTTCAAAATGTGGAAAGTGAAAAAGGTAGCGTTGTATTAATACTATAAAGTTATTTCAATACAATATATATATATATATATATATGTTAAGGTGTCCGGAAAACCGAAGTTCGAAAGTCCAATATGTGCATTTTGTGATCATTTTTATACAAAGAAAGAAAGACAAAGAAAACGTCGTGAGTAAATTCGAACCGTTTTTAATTTATAATTATTTTAAGTTTTCAATTGCTAATCCGCTTTGGGTAAGCGTAGTGATTAATACCATTTGAGCAGATGTTTTTGGTCAAGCTGGTTCAAGTTTTTCTTACATACAATATCTCCTGTCTTTACAAAATATAATTACAAGTTTGAATCTTATTTGTTAGGCTATTTATTAGTATTCATAATAGGTTTACTTTTTTAAAGACGCTTCCCCACGTTATGATTTTGTCCTGCGTTATGGCTGCGTTTACAAACATACAATTTCAAATACACATCACATTCAGACCCAGAACAACAATTTGTGGATCCCACAAACAGTTGTTTTATGCGGGAATCTATGGAACGTTTCACGACAACTGGTGGAGCATTCTTTCCATCAACTGTGCTGTCGATGGTTGATTATTATCTAGTACTCTTTACAATATAATACAAGTCTGTGCTCCTCCCTCCCTCCAAAATTCGCTGCACCTAACACCGCAACTATAACCAATACACTCCCACACAACCCATTATATGCATGGCTACCATTGCCCACAGTCTCACACCCCACTTATATTGGCGACATTTTTCTTCCCCAAATCAACATGTATATGTGTAAACATTTTTCATTTTTTAACCCTCAGCACAAGGATAATGGTATGTTTTTTTATTTATGGCAACATAAATCACGCTGAGTTATCCGTGCTTCATATTTTTATTTTTTTTGTATTGGTAACACTTTTTCGTTATGAGATTAACTGTCCATGCGTAATGTGTTCTTTATGATACCTGTTCCTGGCGTGTTTGTAAGTTTATGTTTATATTTTGTTCGGTATAAGGCAGTATGTGGTAATGTCTTGTCAACTTCTTCACTGCTTTCTTAAAAAGTTATATAGTAAGATTCTAACCAATTAGAGTCCAATTAGAGGCCAACTAGAGTCTTATAACGATGATATTTCAAAATAACCGAAAACTAGAAACGTATGTTTGAATTTTAAATTTAGATCTACGTTTCTTTCTCTTCAATTTATTTTATTAAAAAGAAACAACAAACAGTTAAATTATTAAACTTACAACTAGTAAATACAAATAAAGTTTAGGTTATAACCCACGGCGCTGTTTACAGGTAGGCATAATATTTGTTAAACTTAATATTGTTATCTAGCCAGTACAGTGATATACAGGGTGTAAAAAGACACTTAACGAAGCCGTTAACTACGCATACTGCAGTTCTAACTAAGTAGCTTTACGCTAAAATTATCACTGGGAAACAACTTTTATTTTTAGGTACCAAAAAAATCATAATTTTATTGCGCGCAATGTGAAGCAAACGGGCTTCGTGTCATTGTGTGCGTAGGTAAGTACGTAGGTCGACGTTTTACTTCGCAACAACAAAACAATCTGTAAAATAAAAATCCTACTGAGATGCACGATGTTTTTTGTGCGGGTCTGCATTTAATTATTACGTACATTACTGTTCGTAACTAAAAATGCGTAATTTATTTAGAAAAATCGAAAATTCAGGTAATGTTTGTTTGGAAAAAAAAATTGTAATAATACTTAGAATGCGATTGCGCAAAAAATAAAAAAATAAAAATGCATCTTTGACCTTCAATATCTCGAGAACCCGTGGGGTCCCAATTATGGTCTTAAAAAAAAAATGATCCAAATAATGGGTAGAATACGTGGCTTTCGGCTTCGTTAAGTGTCTTTTTACACACTGTATACTAGTATTTGGGTTAACAATTATTTTCAAAAATATCGTTCAACTCTATTCGATTTACTAACATGATTATTTTCTATGCTTATTATTTAACCTCATCATCATCATCATCATCATCATCATCATCATCATCATCATCATCATCATCACCATCATCATCATCATCACCGTCATCATCATCAGCATATAAGTGTCTACTGTATAACAAAAATCTCTTCTCAAGGACAAAGTTTTAGCATTAATCAATCAACACACTTGCTCTAGGCGGATTGGCGATTCTAAACTTATAATTAAAAATTGCAAGTCCTAACGTGGACTTACAATGTCATCGGTACTTGCGTAGTATGAATCGCTATTTTAATGAAGTTGATACCAAATGATCTTGATAATTCAACAAAATATCCCAGCAAACTATACTTATCTCTAAAGACATGAGGCAGTTACGACAGCGTGTAATTGTAGATCATCCGATCTTGATAGAAGAAGATTTACCCAGGACAAAATTTAGGACGAAATAACACTATTTTTAGAACAAAAACTATTTTTGGTGACCGTTTTCGTTAAAGGATTTACCGTTACTTCTTTTGTTTAGATTGTGTGTTCATGTAACTTCACATTATGAAGTGTTCTAGAGTTTTTTGATTGCAGTGGACATCTTTTGGCTGATGTTGATGATGAAGAAAGTTTTTAGTAATTATTTATTTGATGTTGACGTAGCTTTTAATGCTAAGAGGCCTATGTTAACGTACCCTTCAAGCCCAGGTGGCCTACTTCAATTATTATCCTTAACTAAATACCTTTATTGAAACAAATTTTTGTGTCTGTCCATACTGTTAAACATGTCGTCTTCTGAAAAGTTTCGCATATCATTGTAATTAACAAAACTGTTCACATACATTGTTCGATAGTCCTCTATCGCGGGTGTCTTATGGGCCCACCAACTATACCTTTTTTTACGAAGCATGGGCAGCAGCACTTCCTAGTTAATCTGAATCTTTTAAAGGACAATTGAACAATCCACTGAGGAAATTATGGGATTTGTAGCTAACTCCTCTTTTAAAGCAAAGGCCTGCCAGTGGAGTGCCAAGTGGTATCAATGATGGTAATTGAGGAGATCTGCTAATTTATAATTCTCATAGTCTCAAAACAAGTTCATTTTAATACTAAAGGCTCTAAAACTTTACAAAGCTTGAATAAATAGAACAAATTGCCTTACAACACTTAATTCCTTCAGGGAAATAACAAGGTATAAAAAAATTAACAAGATCTACAAAAAACAATGGCTCCAAGAGTTACCTTGCTTCCAAATTGGTTATCCTATTTAGTTCCGCGTTTGTTAGTTATTCCCGAAGGAGAGTTGTCGGCAACTTTTTCAGTTTCATCCTGAATTTCAGCCCAAAATCCAGTCTAGGCATCAATCTTCTAAAAATGTGATTTATACTTTAACTAGAATGAAGATAAATTAGACCTTGTTTTCATTTTGTCGGAAGTAATTGTTTCTTTGCACTTAATTGTTTTGTTATTCTAACAGTCTTGTTCGTCCGGTGTTTTAAATTTCATCCCTGTATTGTGTAAATTTTATAGGGTTTTCCAGTTCCATATTTTTTTGTATTATTGATTTCGAATGGAATAGTGGCTTCACGACTAGAATAGTGACTGTACAATTCTAGTTATTTCGACAAGTACTATCATTTCTACTTAACTCTTATATACACCATGCTACAAACAACACAAATTAAACTAAACAATTCTAAAATTCATAACAACAACAGCCCACAACAATTGACAAAAAAACAAAACAAAATCAGCTTACACACACGAACATGAAATCCCGCAAAGCAAATCCCATAACACATTAATTCAATAAACAGCAAATGTAACTTTCTTCCTGAATCCAAAACGAAACAGCTTTTCAACTGATGCTGGTCTCGACAAAGCCAGCTTCCGACTTTTGACTCAACTACAAACCAAACCGTGTTACCCGATTAGTTTTTGAGACGTTCTGTTGTATGTGAAATAGTATGATTTTTGTTGTAGCTACTAACTCATACCTAATTCGAAGACTATTTAGTTACTTCCATAAATCATAGTTTTTTTAAACTATTGTTAACGATAGCTTGATTTTGGAATCACATTTTTCTGTCATAAATATTAAATATCGGTGGATGTGAAATTCTATATAGAGTTATTTTATAAAAATAAAATTTTTGCAAAATGGTGTGAATTATTGAAAAACGCAAAAAACGGACTACCTATGTGATGTCCGAATCGGTGTTTGGCTTTTGATACTTCGGCCTGATTTAAGTCTCGCATGTAACAGTGCTTTTGTTGCTATTTGCCATTTCAGAGAAAGTATTGAAGGCAATCCCATCCTCAACCCTCAAATCATCATGCCCTTAAGAGAGGGGACGCAACGTATTTGAATCTCAGAGGAGCTACAAATCAAATCACCAGAGGGTGACATAGATGTCCATGGTCGTCGATTTGCTTACCATCAGATAATACGTCTTATTTCGACCTAGCCCATAAAAATACTTCTGCCTAAGTATTTGACTAAGTATTCTGAAAGAAAATTGACGTCTCTGTAGTACCAAGTAATATTTAAAAAGGCCAACATTACCGAACTTTACGCAAGGAACTAATTGGTCCCTAGCCTTGACCTCATTTTTCTAAATGTTCAAGCAAAGTTTTGTTTGAACCAAAGGCGATAAGTTGGGACGCTTGGAAAGTATCTTGGCTTTTTCATCAGCATACTTGACAAACCATTGAAGAGAAGTTTTAGGCCCAAACTTGTTGTGATGTGTTAGCAAGAGATCGGTAAGTCTAACCTCATAAATTCCTCACAAGTCCATGTTAAATATTTATGGACTCGGCTAAGGCTTTTGATTGCAATACGAGTTCGAATACGTCATTTGGATGCATAAGTAATTTGATGCTTTGGTTAACTAAGTTCGCGTTGTTGGAGGTTTTGCTTGATTGAAAATTCCATGCGAAGATTTATTCAGGTTAGTATTTATTAGTTTCAGCTTTCTTTTTTTTTATATTATGTGTGTAGGGTCGTTTGTAACACTCCCGAAGCTATAGTTATAGCTACAGCTACAGGAGTGACGAGTGCTTTGCTAACCTTTTGGGAGTAATGCTATTTCAAAATCAAATCAAAATCAGCAAAATCATTGATTTGAGCACTCCATGCTTATTTTTTATAATAATTATATTAATAACAATCAATTAAAAAGTCAAATTTCACATTCCGGAATAAAATGGCCGTAACCCTAACTAACCTACAAATTCTTTAATAACTCCAACTACTACTCATAACTCATAAAACAATTTCATAAAATAATTGTTTCACAAATAGGATTTAGTAGAAATGTCGAATGATAAAAATTTTACAAGGAATTTCCGTCCGAAGGCCTTAAGACGATAGATTTTGGATCCTTTCGTCCCTCTATAACAAGCGGAGCGAAAAACTAAGACTCATTCATTGAAATAATGACTATGCTAACGTACCTTAGAGTCCGATTGGATCGTAAAAAATCTTTGATATAGACAGGGAAATTGTGAAAACTTTTTTTTGTGTAATGTGCTTTGGTTTGGTTGAAGATGTGTGCAATATTGTTATTGAATTGTAATTAACTACCACCAGCTTAAATAGATTCAAGTCACGTCTGGAGATCAGAGTGCATCATAAAAAAATTAATAAAAATGTATTATGTCATGGACGTGATATATTTTCTTGATGTTTTTTTGTATTGTTTTTAACTAAGCAACAGTAATAGTATTTTAGTTATTTTTGTTTTTTTCTCAAGTACTACCCACTAAAACTATCAAACCGTTAAAATTATTTATTTAATTCTAGTCTTTAAACATTTGTAAAAGTCTACGGTAAGTTTTAGCTGTGTAAAAATATTATTAAAAACGTCAATTTTCAATCCAATACAAATTGCGTTGTAAGCAACATTCCAAATTTGACAAGGAACAAAATTGTCAATAGTAACTTTGAAGCTTGCATTTCGCCAGGTCAGCTCGCATTTTGTGTTTATTTAAAAATAAACTTTATTTTTTACGTAAAATTTATTTTTAAAATTACTTCTTTTATTCATAATACGATTTTAATTTAAACATTAAAAAATAATTTATCGTTCATTTTCAGTTATTAATTCGTAAAATGGACAAATTATTTATTTTAACGAAATAAAACCTGTTTTGGCTTAAATTATTAAAATGAAATATTATTATGAAATAAAATTAATGGCGTTACCGAATTATATGGGATACCAACATGTGTTTACCGCGTGTCAAATTAATGATATTGGTGTAATTACTGAAATATAATTATGGCTTCGTTGGGTCGAGGTTACTATTTGCGATAGCAAAGCAAAACTCAAGACTAGGTACGAGTACCGATACGGTACTGAATAGTTTGTTGTTTTAGTTTGACAACTATTATCCCTATACCTATATCCCTTATGGAAGGGAATTACTCTCGTTCGATCAGTGCGCACGTCACGGCGATGTTGCAAAAGTGTAGATTATGCTATTTGCCCAAAAAAAAATGACGTCAAGCACTCAATCGAAAAAAACAAAAATCATAGAAAAATTGCAATTTTGAAAATCTTGATACTACCTGTCAAGTGTTTAATATCATTGACATCACACAATGTTTTAATTAAGTTCTATATTATTAAAATGATGGCACAGCTTGCGTATACGTATAAAAAAATCTTGATCCATATTAAGATAAGTACCTACATAATGTTTAATACTTACCTCTTTTCTATGACTTTTTTCAAAGTCAATTATTATCGGCATCAAAAATATAAAAGCTACAATTCAGACCAAAATAAAAAAAATATAACCTAAAATATAAACCGAACTGAATTCAGCCGATTGAAAAAAAAAACTTCGAACCACGAAATAGACACCAGTGGCTTAAAAAGTGAGCAATCAAAATGTATTGAGCTACAGTTCGCTATTTGAAAAGTTTTTTTTATTGCTAGCTTTTTCGTTTCATTTCAAAAACAACTTTATCGTTATAAGTTTAAATTTTTTTTTCATTTGACACTGAATTTGTACAGATTTATAATGGTAACGAATAGGTGTTGGGTTATCCGTTGTACTTAGGTATGTTTATTTAGTTTTGTAAACCACAGATTAAAAACATGGTGAAACAGTTTTTTTTACGGGATAAAGTCGCCAAATGTACAGATGGATAACCTGACTGTAAGCAATCGGCGCCGACCTTGCAACACCAAAATAATGTCGAGTGTGTTTCCGGCTTTTTGGGGAGAAGGATTGCGAATATTTAAGGATTGGGAAGTGAACGCGCAGCCTTGAGTAGGCTGCGCGACGTCGCCGCGTCCGCGCACGCTGCTCATGAGGAAGAACCCCTCTGTGAACGAAACTAGTAGAGCTTTTCTCAATATTACACGTGAGTAACCCGCGATTTTTAGTTAATTTAGTATGTCTTACGATAGTTATTATAAAAACGGTTGGGAAGTGATAGGGGAGGGGGATGGATTGGGTATCCGATAGTGAAATGGCGAAACACAAGGATGTGGTTGATTCACGCCGGTTTTCTGTGAGGTCGTGGTATCACCCCGGGTCGAGCCGACCCATCCGTGCCAAAGCTTGGCTTCCCACACTTAAAGTTAAACTGACAGTTCAATATCATCTATTTTAAAATCCTTTTTTTATAGTATATTTAATGCTACATATTTATTTAATGGTTTGTAATATGTTAGTTTTCTACAAGTGAAATACTTTTATTGTAATGCCAAAAACTATACTTTCCTATGATTTTTTTACGAAATCGCAACATATTAATAAGACCTCATGATATTTTCACGTCAAATAAGTTATTTATTTCTGAAAAATCAGCTTTAAAATAAAGAATTACTTATTTTGGAAAAGTATTTAATGAAAGTATTTTATTAACTTATTTATAGTACTGAAAAATCAAAATAATTTATTTTTGATCTGCGAAACCACCTAATTAATGGTAGGTACGTAGTTACTCTGTGCCCTATTTATTATAATATTGATTATTTCGAATGAGTTATTCCATAACTAAATTTATTTTAATGTAAATGCACAACCTCTTGTATGTCGAACGGCCTCCATAAGGTCGGTCGCGCCACCTCCTAGAGGCGCCTAGTCCCGTGCCCTATTTAATTTAAATTTGTGGCGCTTTAACTATACCTCTCTTGCTCCAAACTTTACAAAACGTAGTACGAAAGACAGGGGTGGCGATAAAATCAAGTGCTATCCGGAAAAATAAAATGGTCTACAAATATCATAAGTGTATAGATGTACAAAATCAAAATAATTTAAGGAAAACAGTACTGACACAAATGGAATAGGTAGACCACAGATAAAAAATTAATACAAACAAAAAAAAAATATTGACACTGACAAATGTCACATAAAAATAATTAATCTGTGGTTTCGTAATTGTTATAATAGTTGTTCCACTAATACTTTTATTTACATGATCTCTTTATATTAAGTTATGATGAACAACTACTAGGTAAAACATAGTTTTATGTGTTCGATTTTATCAAAATACTCAAATGACTTTATTAGTAGGTATTCTATTATACATATGTAATACAGGTAGTATTTTTTTAAAGTTAGTATGGCAAAGTATAAACAATAAATAGAATATCAATAATAGCAAACGTAGTAATACCGTATACTTTGGTTTTTCGTATGTTACATTAGAATGTAGATGATTTAGACTAAGTCAAAATTGTAACTTTTGCTCATTTTATTTATTATTATTATTTTGTCAGTAGAAGTCTGACACTCACTCTCATGGAAAAGGGCACTTCTAAGGCAAAAGGAGTAATTCAATTATAAAAATCTTAGTAAACTTACTAGTCAATTAACTGACTTGCAACATATTCACAGAGTACAAAACATATTTACATAGTAAAAATATTCTTTGTATATGTAAAAGGACTCAATAATGTTGTTCAACCCTAGTTAACGTATCTATTTTTTACAATAAAAATATTCTACTTGACCTTTCATGTAACTAGATTGTATCTTGAAATGTTTTTTTTTTGAACGTTTAGAGCAAGAATTTCTAAATACGAAATTAAATTATTATTTGTAACCCATACAAGACATTTTATTAAATTATTGTATTACATGTCTAGACAAAGATATGTTGCGGTCAAACTAATTTGTTTACCAAAGAAAATAAAGAATGTAAAATTAAATACAACATTTCGAATTACAAGAAGAAAATCTGTTTTCATTTAAAATGAAATAATTTATAAATGAAATGAAATAATAATAAACATTTCAATTGCTCCAATTTTAAAATACAATTCGGAGCGAAAAAGTAAGTCTTTTTCTTTCAGAGAATTAAAAAAAGATTATCATTTAAATAAAAAATAATAAAATGGAATATAAAAGGAACCAAGGAGTAATAAGACTCTTTGCAAGAACTCCTTCGGAAAATTGAAGAGTCTTGGACAATGGAAGAAAATAAGGCAACAAATGGACGTTCCGATCAGAAACGATAAACGTCGTAGTTCTTTTTTTGAATGAACTGATCTCAGCAATAGTGTGGAGCTGTACTTCTATATTGGGTCAATAAAATAAATACAGTATACCAGTGCAGTTTCAATGTTAAAGAGATTAGAGTTGAATTTGGCTTGCATTTTCAATGTCTGCGTTTTAATTATGGTGCATGTGCGTAATATTTTTCAAAAAACAAATGTTGTTTTTAGATATTTTTTTGTGGAATAGATCGGCAAACGAACAGACAGATTACCTGATGGTAAGCAATCAGTGCCGTCAATGGACACCCACAACACCAAAGGAGTTATGAGTGCGTTGCGGCCTTTTAGGGATAAGGGTTTCAGTTATTTAAGGGAAGGGAATTTTGGATAGGGATGGATTTTGGGCAGGGGGGTGATTGGGCCTCCGGTAACCACACTAACACGGCGACACACAACATATTTTGTTGTTTGTTGTGTTTGTGTTGTTTCACGCCGGTTTTCTGTGAGGCCGTGGTTAACTCCGACGAGCCGACTCATTCGTGCCGAAGCTTGGCTCTTCCACACTTTCATAAATATTATACACTAGCTGGCTTCACTTCGCGTGGCATGGTGATAAAAATCAGCCTATGTATTAATCCACGGTATCACCTATCTACATACCAAATTTCATCCAAATCGGTCTATCCGTTTTTGTGTGAAAGAAGAACAAACATACCTACATAGTTTGTCCGTATGTTTGTCATTATTCTCACATACTTTAACATTTATAATATTATTAGGATTATGTTAATATACTAAAATTTATTTTATATAATAGGTACTTAATGACTTTCAAACGACATTCGGTGAAACAGATAGCATTTTTATTAATTCATTTTATATTTTACGTGCGCAATAAAAATAAACTACATATAATTCGGCGTATTATCATAAAAATGGCCAGAACGAACTAATCTTGCTATTTGACCATATTATTTAAATGAACCGTTATTTAATACTGGTACTAATAAATTCAAATGTAACTACTTCATTTTCGAAGTCTGTGTAGTATTCAAAACATTATATTTCATTAAGGATTTGGAACACTGAATTGTGTTAGAAATTGTTGTTAGGTGACGGAATAAAATTATTATACGGCTTGAGTTTTTGGAATTTGAGTACTTAAATGTCTTGGGCTTCATTCAAGGGTTAGCAAGGTACCATGCCCTTAGTCTAGAGTAGTAGAAGGAACGAAGGAGGTTTTAGTCAGTAAGAGTCTGACACTCCTCTCTTCTCAGAGGGAAAAGGGAGAGGTTTAAGAATGATAATAGATTACGTACTTATTTTAAACACTAGATTCTACCAGAGCGGCTTGGCCAGTCCCAGGTTGAAAATGTAGGGAATCAATACACTCCCTACCTTAGCCCTAGCCTAGTATAACAATAAAATTCTAGGTCATATATCTGTGCCAAATTTCATTCATTTTTTCCCAGACAACTACGTCGCCTGACCCTGGTTTTCAACTACACTCTAACTCTAATGTAATACTCAAAAATAAAAATTTAAGAAAATTTAATCCCAATAAAAAAGCAATGGTTTTAAACGGTGTCTCGTCAACAACCAAGGGGATTTTGTTTCTCATAAATAAATTAACTTACTCATTAATTTGTGCATACTTAACAATGTCCCTTAAATTAAATTAGTGTAAGCTGTACAGTCGATGCCTTACGCATATATTAATGAAGATTGTCTCATTAATTTAGGCGTGAGAGTGCCATGCTTCGGCACGAAAGGGTCGGCTCGACTGTAGTGATACCACGGCCTTACAGAAAACCGGCGTGAAATAACTACAGCGTTGTGTTTCGCCGTGCGAGATAAGTTACCGGAGGCCCAATCCTTCCCCTGCCCCAATCCCTCCCTATTCCCAAAATCTCCAAAAGGTCGGCATCGCACTCGTAGCTAATAATTACAAGACCATAATAATGTAAGCATAATACATAAATATTATATTTTAATATATACAAATGTTAAGATATGGTATATAGTTCGTGAAACTAAATCTCACACAAAAACAAAGCTTAACCCTTACTACTAACTTACATAATAATATAACTACATACTGTCTTCGGGTCCAAACGACCACCGTCGGATTTAATTGTCCAACTTCCTGACTTTATGCACTCGGCGTTTTAATGGCAGTCGTCGGGTTAAAATCTTGATCGTTAAGACCGAGGTGTAGTGAGAGAAAAGAAAAGTTAACTTGAATATTTTTTGTACTTTTCTTGGATTTTCTTCCAAATCAAACGTTGCTCCACATTAGGATTGTTTCGGGAAGGAACGGGGGGGTTTTTAGTCAGTAAGAGTCTGGCACGCCTTCTCGCCTTACCCCAGGTGGGAGAAAAGACTTGATGATTTTCCCCTCACAAAAAACCACTAGTATTGTTTCTTGTGTCGTGGGTGCGTTGAAACAATGAAACAATGAATTAAGTTTTGCAAATAGGCCATCACACACAGACCCAGAACAACAATTTGCTTATCACACAAAGAGTTGTTTCGTACGGGAATCTTACCTATAATGTGTTGCACGACAGCCGGTTGATTAGTCACCGCGTCAACCATGTACAATTGTACATTCGAGTCATTTTCTTAATAAATAAATATTTTTATTTAAAGTTACTGTATGGTAAGACATGCTAAATAACGGAAAATAATTACTTACTCACTTGCACCTTTATTTTTTTATGGGATAGGATGGCAAACGAATAAACAGATTACCTGATGGAAGGCAATCGGCGCCGCCCACGTACACCCGCAATACCAGAGGCGTTAGATTAGTAACGAGTTCGTTGCCAGCTTTTTGGGGAAGGTTTTAGAGAATTTCGGATTGGGGAGGAAAGGTATAGTGCGGCGAGATACAGTGTTGGGCACTTTTCTTATGTGATAGGTCGGCAAACGAGCAGACGGATTACCTGATGGTAAGCAATCATCAGCGCCGCCTATGAACACTCTCTAAAGCAGTGCAGGATTAGGATATTTAGGTATCGGGGAAAGGAAGGATTGGACAGGTAACCTCACTCACGCGGCGAAACACAACGCTGTGGTTGTCGGTCGAGCCGAACCATTCGTGCCAAAACACTTCTACACTTTCTACAAAAAAAAAATAAGCTCAATAAAAAAAACAGCGCATCTCTCAGTGTACCCCAGCCCCAAAAACCTGTTCAAATACCAGCAGACATTAAGATTCGGGGGAAAACTTAAAGTTTTATAGCGGTATTATTTTAATGAACTGCTGTAATTACATACATTGTTAGTATGCTTGGTTACTGAACAAATAAGAATTTTAATTGCCACTTCTGTCTGCGTTTGAAAGCTATAGCTAGGTATGTAGTTGCTTCAATGATTGTAATTATAATGTAGGAAAGCCAGGGTTGCGCAACGGCGGCCTTAGTCTAAAGCAGGAGAAGGAACTGGGGGGTTTTTCGTCAGTAAGTGTCTGACACTCCCTCTCAGTAAGGTGTGACATCTTAGGGCCAGAGAAATTGGTGACTACTCGGTAGTCAGTACCTCAAATGTACTTATATCAAATGAATTTAATCTGTAGTGTACAAAAGTGGTCTACAATTTTACAAGAGTTCCCTGTCGGGCGCCGCAATCAGCGCTGGGGAACAACGGAGGAGCTACTGGTGCGTGCCCCAAAAGTTCATGTCCGTAAGGATTGAGGAGCCACATCAGATTTTTAAAATCAGATCTAACCATTATTTAGCAGCAATGCAGCTTATTTTGCAGCACGAAGTCTAGATTTAGCAGCTAAATAACTAAATAACTAGTTATTTTAATGCAAAAGTGGCTCCTCAATCTAAACGTCTGAAATGAGGAGCAACCTGGAACTCGTTAAGTAATAGATGAATATTTATGAAAATGTTGTATCATTTAGTAGCAATTTTGCATATTACCGTCTTAAAATTTAGATTCTGTAGCGCTAAAATGAAAGAAAATACAATACTTTTAATATGGCTCCTCAATCTAAACTCAAGAGGTGAATTTCTGGTGGATGTGAGCGATCAATTAATATATTCGACATATTGATCATTTAGCAAGTGTTGTGTTTGTTTTTGCAGCATAGAAGTAAAATAGTAAAACAGAGTAAATTTTGTATATGGACGCATTTTCTTTGGCTCCTCAATCCTGACGTTCTAATTATATATGTTTGACTGTAGCTACCTGAGATCTGAACGGAATCTAAAGCCAGAGATACTAACATTTAGCAGAAATTTCTGCTAAATATATCTGCACAGTTCAGCAATGTATATATTTTGGATTCTGAAAAAACAATATTTAACTATTTTCTTGCAAATATGGCGAAACACAGGTTTTCTGTGATGCCGTGGTATCACTCTAGTCGAACCGACCCATTTGTGCCTAAAACGTTTATTATTATAATAATTAAACATAAATCACCAATTAAAACATCAAAAGAACAAACAAGAATCCTTTGAGTCAGCAATTAGATCCAACAAAATAGAAATAAATCGATTACGTAAACGGATAGTTAGTTACGGACCTGTTCAACTAAATATACATACTAAATATACATATGTCTACTTTCTAGGCAAACTACTAAAGATGGCTCGTTAACCTGCACAGCTGACTATAAATGGGCAATTGCCAGAGTTCAGGTAGCAATCAGCAACTCCAGCAGTGGGCAATTTGGACACAAGACGATATTCCGAGACAGGGTTGTATTCGATAACCGTTTAGAAATTGATTTGTCATTTTAGTTTATTATAATGCGTGTTTAAGATGTCGATTCGGTATCACTAGTCACTACATAGTATAAAACAAAGTCGCTTTCTCTGTATGTATGTCCCTATGTATGTTTCAATCTTGAAAACTACGCAACGGATTTTAATGTGGTTTCGCATAACAGGTATAGTGATTGAAGAGCAAGGTTTATGTGTATAATAACATCCAATTTAGTATTAGCATTGCATCTGTGCGAAACCGAGTTGAGCCCCGTGTTCAGTATTAATTATTAATACTTTTATAATATATCTTATATCGTGTCTGTGTATCTTAGATTTTTATCAGTAGTGATAACTTAGGAACGGGGAGAACGTGTTCGTACGATGAGTGAGTGAAATAGGTACACAATAGCTAATTTTTTTTCTTTTGATCATGACAGTGATATAGGTGAGATTTTTTTAATTTTAGTTATATGTATAGGTAAGATTAATATTAAAATTCATGTTGCTTGACTCTATTAAACTTCTCCGTAAAGTAATGATAGCTACATACTTTATATTGCCACAATTTCTAAAGCATCTCAGATTACGTAAGTATTCTTCTATACAACATTATGTTTAAAAAAATATGAAGACAAGGTAAATGCTTAAATATTATCTCAAATAATAAAACAATTCGTATTATTTCTTATTTGGCTTTGGGGTATAACAAATCAGGTCTACTTTTTTCTTTTTAAATACGTTGTTCCACTCTAATAATATTTCCTGTGTCGTAGATGCATTTACTTAATTTCTTTATTACAAAAAATCATTTCAAATTTTTGGTCCGGGCCTCCAGTAACTTTACTTACACGGCGAAATGCATTGTAAATTTTGTCACGGCGGTGTTCTATGAGGCCCATGGCCCAGGACCCATTCATGTCGAAGCATGGCTTTCCCTCTGTTAAATTAGTTACTTAATTACAATGAAAGTGCAAACCTCTGCTTAGGCTTTTAGCAGGGGATGTTACTGTTGTGTTAAAACTTTCGTGAGATGTGGTTGATGTTATGTTACGTTACAATATGTATACGACTAGACTCCTGATGAGTTTATTAAAATTCTAGTGGCATAGGACGGCGAGTAAGGGTAACTCATCGCCCGACCAGAACCAGACCCGAGCGTACGGCGCGTAGCGTTTCGCGCGCGCCTCAAAGAGCCAATAGACCAGCACAGACGGTGCCCTATGGGGCTGATGTTCAGCCGGGGTTGCGGGGTAAGCGCAATGAGGCACCGCGACCTCGGCCCGGAGCAGGAAAAGGACAGAGGGGTTTATAGTCAGTAAGAGTCTGACACTCCCTCCCGCCCAGCCCTGGGCGGGAGAAGTCATTTTATGATTTTCCCCTCACAAAAAAACGGCCACAAGTCAAGCGCAATGATATACCGCGACCTCAGCCTTGAGCAGGAGAAGAAGCGATGTGGTTTTTAGTCACTAAGAGACTGAAACTCAATATCATCCTGCTCAAAAATAGATGAGCAATCGGTTGATTTTCCTGCCTCAAGAAAAAAAAGATCTTGACTCAAACAAACCTGTTTATTTTTATTATAACTTTCGTGAGTCATTCTAAATTAATTATTATGATTTCGGCTTACTCACGTAATAATTTGACGAGATACTCTACTAGTTTCAAGCCATGCTAGAGGCCCATATTCATGAGCAGCCAGCAAACATGTTTAGTTAAGATATTTAGATATGGCATTCTCTACTAGTCAACCTTTAATAGGTTGACTAGTAGAGAATGCCATATGGCCTCAAGTCCGCCTTTTGTACCAACTCATTTCATTGTGTACAATAAAGCACAAATAAATAAATAATTTAGGTTTAACTTAAGTAAGCAGTTTTGATATAATTATTATATTATTGAAATAATTGCATGACACAACAAAAAATATGGAAAGTATAAAGCAAAACAATATCAAAACAACATCCGAGGTAAAACACAAACAAAATTTGTTTTAACAAAAGTATGTGATAATATTTTTGGCCCGAGAGTTTTTAAGTATGGTAACACTGTTTTGGCGCGACAGAATTATGAGGCGTTAGCTCGGGTTCGGTGACAACACCTAATCCTGTATTTTATAGCTGGCAACATTTGGTTTACATGGTACAGGGCACAGTGTGGCTATGCTCGATCATAATTCCGTTGCTTTATTCCCTGGCGGGGTAAGCAGGGATGCTTTTAATACAAGTAACATCCAGTTTTTCTTACTTATTTTTTTTATATGATAGGCCTTCAAACTAGCTTTTGGATTACCTGATGGTAAGCAATTAGCACCGTGATAGACACTCGCAACACCATAAGAGTTATAAATAAGTTATCGGTATTTTAGGAACCGAAGATTTCAGTGTTAGAGGATAAGTGATAACTGATGGGAAATATTGGGCCTCCGGTAAACTCAGTCACGCAGTGACACATAACCCTGTGCTTTTTTCACGTCGGTTTTCTTTAAAGTCGTGGTATCGCTCCGATCGAGCCAACCCGTTGAAATTATTGAAGCTGAAACAAAAACAGAAAAATATACATATATTAAAATATGAGTCTATAAATCCTTTTAATTTTATGATTTATTTCATCGAACCACAAGCGAACGCCGGCGTTTGCGCACCTATTATTCTTCAATTGTGTCTCGAATTACCAGGATTGAAATCTTAATGAATTGGTAAAAATTTGTAAGGTAATGTAAATAATAGATTACCTAACATGTAAACACACCTTTATTTAGTTTGGCAGCCTGTCGTAAACTTTGAGCAAGATTCAGTATAACCTTTATTTCTTAAACCTTTGTGGTTGGTTATAAAATGAAATGCAAATAAAATACGTTTACAGTTTCTATAAAATGACTTACTTCTAAGTAATAAATAAACAAATAAAAAAATCTTTATTAACCGGAACATTGGGTCAGTTATCGTGAATTTAAAAATATTACTTGATACATTTTTTATAGGTCAAATTATAATATTATCAAAAAAAAAAAATTGTGAAGCCCGTTGAAATATCACAACAAGTTTTAAAATTCACATAAATCGCTCTACTTTTGGATGAATATTCTGTAATGTCGTTCTAAATTTGAAATGCTTCTTTTTTTTTAAGATATTCTCGGCCATTACAATCGCTCATATGACCAACACTGATTTATTATCAGTGTTTTGTCACAAGTTTCTTTTTTTTTTAAATAGTAACGATGGAGTTTCTTTCTCGTTCTTCTCCATTCGAATCTACAATTTGGAACGAGCACCTAGCTTCACTGACGAACAGACTGACAGACTACTAGTCTATTTCGATGTTTCAAAAGTACCTTTTTATGGTTTAGTTGGAATGAATGATTTGACTTTGGCTTTGACTTTGAAACATAACGTAAATATTTCTTTTCACAGCTTTTCTGTAAGGCCGTCATGGTATAACTCCGGTCGAGCCGGCCCATTCGTGCTGAAGCATGGTTCCAAACCAAACCTATTTTAAAGAGCATAAAAGCTTCTAACAATTTATGAGGACTTACTTCGAACACAAGCTGAACTACGTAGGTCTTTTACGCCAGGCCTAGGGAAGGACACGAGGGAGTGTCAGTCTCCTGACTGACTGACTGACTAAAAACCACCCCATTCTTTTTCCTGCTCCGAGCCGTTTAGTGGTAATGTAGCCCTGACATTATTTTGTAATTAATTAATAATATTTTTCTGTTTCAGGTAATTGACACGAGGATAACGTAAGACGTCAATAATATTAATTTATTTTCACTGATTGAAACGCATGACATTTTTATTAACGTTGTTTGAGTAGACTTTTGATTAAACCTTCCAGCATTTCGAGCCTATAACAATACAAAAACAAACATAGATAATCATACATTTTTAACAATACAAAACGGTACCTACATTTTTTTACATTTTCATAACCCAATAAATCTTAGGACCACCCTTCACGTAATTTTCATGTCACCTTTCACACACACAACTTTGATTGACAAACACATTTCGTTCAAACCATTCCCATTGTATAAAATTTATCTTCTTTCTCTCTTTCCCTTTAATAAAATGCAGCGATAAAAAAGAAGCACGTCCTGTATATACTTAGTCGGGTCATAAGTTCTGTCAAAACCTTATATTTTTAATTTTCGATTACTGGCCAGAAATTCTTCGACTTATTTTAAAAATAGAACTTTCGCGCTTGTAGAAAATAAAAAAGAAATTATTTTTTATTCATTTTTAAATATGGAGTGGTCGAATAAAGAAGACAGAATCGCGGTTATCGCGTTGCACCGCTGTGGTTACGCGCCAAAAGACATTTTCAATATTCTTCAAAATTTGAAAATAACGTTACGGTTTGTTTATCGTACTATCAAACGATACACCGAAGAGTCAAGCTTCGAAGATCGTAAGAGAAGCGGCCGACCTCGCACAGTTCGGACACATAAGGTCATCAAAGCAGTGAAGGCGCGAATCGAACGAAATCCCGTACGTAAACAAAAAATCCTAGCTCTGCAGATGGGGCTAAGCAGAACCACTGTTAAAAGAGTACTAAATGAAGACCTGGGACTACGAGCTTATCGTAAAAAGACAGGACATTTTTTGAACGAGCGTTTAAAAAAAATTAGGCTAGACAGATCCCGCGCTTTGCTACGACGGTACGCGGGAAAAAAATACCGCGAAATTCTTTTTTCGGATGAAAAAATTTTTACTATTGAAGAAAGTTTTAACAAACAAAATGATAAGGTGTATGCCCACAGCAGTGAAGAAGCAAGCGCGCGTATTGCGAGGGTCCAGCGTGGGCATTACCCTTCCTCATTCATGGTTTGGCTTGGAGTCTCATATTCAGGCGTAACTGAGGTGTTTTTCTGTGAAAAAGGTGTGAGAACTAGTGCCGAAGTTTATCAAAATACTGTCCTAACAAACATAGTGGAACCTCTTTCTCAGACAATGTTCAGGAACAGGCATTGGATATTCCCACAGGACTCTGCACCGGCTCATAAGGCACGAAGTACGCAAGACTGGTTGATCGCTCGTGGAATTGACTTCATCCGGCATGAAGACTGGCCCTCTTCTAGTCCAGATTTAAACCCACTGGACTACAAGATATGGCAATATTTGGAGGAAAAAGTCTGTGCTAAACCTCACCCGAATTTGGAGTCTCTCCGAGCATCTCTGGTTAAAGCAGCGGCAGACATAGATATGAATGTGGTGCGTGCAGCGATCGATGACTGGCCGCGTAGATTAAGGGCATGTGTTCAAAATGGGGGAGGGCATTTCGAATAATGTAAATAAAATTATATTGTACATTTAATGACCTTTCATTTCATATATAATTTTTAAATAATTGTCAAAAGGCGTATAAGTTATTACATCAAAAGTTTGTGACAGAACTTATGACCCGACTAAGTATATTACACATATTTCTTTCCCATTTTTTGTTGCGGGCTCAAGCTGAAGAAAGATTAAATATTTACAATTTTCTTTACCTTTTTGGCGTACGAAAAATGTATTTTAGGGATATTTATTTATTGTTATGTTATATTTATTTGATGGGAGGTGAATCGTTGGATTGGATGTGTGATATTTCGCTTAAATATATTTAACTTGATATTGAAAAAGATATGAACAGTTGAGTTTCAATTTTAAGCAACATCATACCTACATTTATTTGTATACACATTATCAATCATGTCACACCACATCATCATCATCATCAGCCTATAAATGCCCACTGCTGAGCAAAGGCCTCTTCTCATACTGAGAAGGTTAGAGCATTAATCACCACGCTTGCTCAATGCGGGTTGGCGATTTCAAACTTATAATTAGAAATTATAAGTCCAGGTTTCCTCACGATGTTTACCTTCACCGTATGTCAGTGGTGTCTAAATAATTATAGAAAGTATATATAACTCGGAAAAAGTCACATTGGTACTTGCCAGGTTTCGAAAAACACCCTCATGCATGAGAAGCGGGCTGCTTAACCTCTGGGCCACCACGACTGTGTGGGCTGTGTGACTATGTGGGCCTGTGTGTCACACAACATCATCAGCCTATAAACGCCAACTCCTGGGCAAAGGCCTCTTCTCACACGGAGAAGGTTTTAGCATTAATCACAGACACGCTTTAATCTTGAAACCTACGCAACGGATTTTGAAGCATTTTTTTTTTTGATAGATTGAATGATTGAAAAGGAAGGTTCATATGTATAATAACCTCCATTAAACAGTTATGAAATTTTAGAGTTTCTTGCTCGTTCTTCTTCATAGGAAACTACACTTTGGAACGAGCAAAGAGCTTCAATAGAGGACAGACGGACGGACTGGCACGCATAAAGTTAATCGTCTTGAATTATATATTTTTTTGCTTGACGTTCAAAAGTGGCTGCTAATGGTTTATTTGAAGTAAATGATTTTCACTTTGACTTTGACTTTGTACCAATATTGCACCCGTGCGAAGCTGGTTCGGGTCGATAATAGGTACAATACTAATATTATAAATGTTTTCTTCACGCCTAAACTACTGAACCGAGTTCTGTGATCTACATGTCGTGGTGGCTCATAGGTTAAGGAACCCGCTTCTCGTGTATGAGGGCGTGGGTTCGAAACCTGGCAAGTACCTATGTGACTTTTTCCGAATGACATACGGTGAAGGTAAATATCGTGAGGAAACCTGAACTTATAATTTCTAATTATATTGAATTCGCCAACCCGCATTGAGCAAGCGAGGTGATTAATGCTCTAAATCTTCTCCGTGTGAGAAGAGGCCTTTGCTCAGCAGTGGGCACTTACGGGCTGATGATGTTGATGATACATAGTTTGGAACTCCAGAAAGGAGATAGAACAGTTTTTATACCAAAAATCTGCAGGAAGCCATTATTCCATGTGAAAGAAGTCGCTGGCAAAAGCTAGTAGGTACGATATATTTAGGTATTGTTATGTTCCTCCACTCAAATACAAACAAAACAAGAGTTATCTAACAATGATTAATATTACATAAGACATCTATTACACCGTATCTATCTCCCTCTGAGTGCCTTAGGCAGAATTAGATTCAACTGCATCGATACTAGCTAAGCGTGAGACGTAGGTATCATCATAGGTATAAGTAACAGGTATTATTACTAATACTAGATACTTGATAAAAGTGAATTTTGTGTAGACATACATCTTAACAAGCAACCTGTTATAACGTAGTTTGTTGTCACAAATTACAGTTGTTTTAAAAAGCCTCGTTCTTTGCCATACTAAAACAAAAATCTACTTCAGTAACGGTTCTACTTAAATGGATATAAGTGATGGCACTATTACTCATTTTGAAGATTCATCCTGTAATATATGTATGATATGTATATGTATATTAATCTTTAGAATGCGAAGTTTAAACTTTGATACATACAAATATAATATCTATTACTAAAAGTAGGTTCGAATCCACATTTAAGAATAGGTAGGTACTGACAGACAGATTGACTGACAAAATAATCTGTTTCTGACGTTTCAAAAGTGTCTGTATTCAATTGATCAGTCGACTTGAGTCAAATATTATTGGAGAGTCAATTTTGGACTGTTTTTTACTAACAGGTATTTATGAACAGTTATTTTACGGAACAGTACTTATTATGAAGAACAGGTATCATGTTTGACATGGTACAACTCAAGTCTAATGCTAACCGTCTAGATATCTCCAGGCTACGCATTTGATATTCCTTACCAATCACCTGTTTATTCGAGATCGTAGGCAACAGCGTGTCAAAATATACCTTGAATAACAAATTTGTTCAATCGATTTTCGACCTTATTCCAAATTCTTAAAGTTGGAATATTGTTTCTAAAATTTTTCAGATTGGTTTAAGTTGATGTGTCTGTGCCGGTAGACATCTTAGGATTGGAAATCAATAATTCCTCTAAAAATCACAATTCAAAATACATAAGTCATCAAATTTTGGTTTTTATATCAAATTATTTAATGGATGTTCAATATATTGGTTCGGAAGTTAATAATTATAAATTTGGAATACAGTTTCTTAGCATTATCGTCTTTAATACCAGGGTCCGGGAAAGTATTATAAAATAATTCTTCAATTCCTAGCATATACGAAGTCAAGAATTGTGCAGTGGAATGTGTATAATTAATTAAATTATAAAATGAAAAAATATAGATGCATCTTGATTTTTGTATTACAGAATGTAATTTGGCGTTATGTTCACCCTTGTTTCATTGAACATAAAGTCTTAAATTAATAACAAATATGGGCAAAATCACTGTACAACAGAATCATGATCAGCTTATAAGTGCCCAATACCGAGCAAAGGCCTCTTCTCACACGGAGAAAATATGAACATTAATCACTGCACTTACTCAAGGCTGTTGACGATTTCAAACTTATAATTAGAAAGTATAAGTCCAAGTTTGCTCACGACGTTTTCCATCACCGTTTATCACAGGTGTCTTAATAAATTTAGAAAGATAGATAATTGCTGAAAAATGTGGCACTGCTGCTTTTTTTTTATTTAATAGGTCGGCAAACGAGCAGACGGATTACCTGATGGTAAGCAATCAGCGCCGCCCATGGACTCTCGCTACGGAGGAGTTACGAGTGCGTTGCCGACCTTTTAGGGATTAGGGATTTGGAGATTTAGGGATTTAGGAGGGATTGGGGGAGGGGAAGGATTGGGCCTCCGGTAACCTCACTCACACGGCGAAACACAACGCTGTGGTTATTTCACGCAGGTTTTCTGTGAGGCCGTGGTATCACTCCGGTCGAGCCGACCCATTCGTGCCGAAGCATGGCTCTCCCACACTTAGAAGCTTGCTTGCAAGAATTCAACCTAAGCTTATTAGCCAGCACACATAATATTTAGGATAAATACCTGAACACTTTAGATTGATCGCTTTCATAAAGGAGTGACCTAGAAAATTATAACAATACCAATTTTGATTTTCAAACCTAAGTCTACACAGACAGAACCCAAACCAAGAGATGACCTCGAAACCTTTGCATAAAACAACACACTATCAAGAGTTTCAAAGTCAAAGTCAAAGTCAAAGTCAAAGTCAAAATTATTTATTTCAATTAGACCCATACAGGCACTTTTGAACGTCAACACAACTTTAAAGATACAAAGTGTCAGTCTGTCGGTCAGTCCTCTTAGTGAAGCTATTCGCTCGTTCCAAAGTGTAGATTCCGATGGAGAAGAACGAGCAAGAAACTCCATGGTTACTGTACGAGCGCCTGATAGATGGGCCATAGCAAATCGGCAACAACGTGTGCTTGCTTTAATATTAGATTAAGTAGTTGTATTTAATTTGTATGTACCGACGACAGTTTTATTTTTCACTTGCTGTGCTGTACTCTTTGAGTTAACACCTATAATTAAATTCTTTCTTGCTGAGTATTTTTTTGAGTCTTTTCCTGCGAAGCCCTGGTTATTTACATGGTCCTTCGAGCCGGATCCATTATATAAAGATCTGAACCAGCGAGGATATTGGATATACAATATATGAACCCAGCGTGACATCGCATTTCTTGGATATTGGACTAAACTCAAGCAACGGATAGCGGTGTAAAGCATTTAATTTAAATAATATCGTCACCCCAACACTCAGGTAGTATAAGATAAGGATTGATAAAAGGCCAGTATCGTTTTTTATAATTTATCTATTGTATTGTGCCATTTGCAGTCATTAATTATCATCGAGTAGGTACCTACCCGCAGTACATTTAACTTGAGTGTAGATATTATTGCAAGTCACTGTTAAAATTAGTAAAGTTATTAGTATTTAAAAGGATTATTATCAGTTGTACATGTATAAAATAGTAATTAATGCTTAAATTTTGGCTTTTCTATAGCAAATCAGTTTTTTATTTTACAACCTCAGGATTGTAGGTACTTACACAACTTAAAAATAAATTACATTATCTTAATTAACTATTGGAATTTTGGTTTATATACTAGTTTTCTTATAATATCTATTTGTATTAATTGCAAAGGTTGTTAATTACTGTATATAAAACAGTTAGGTGTATACGTAAATTGTATTGTTCATAATTGCAAGTAGTACTGTATCAGTTTCAGGTTGACTACACTCTCGTCTCCCAGTATGTCCGAGGAAAGGGACCTAATCAAAAAGCGAGGAAGCTTCAAAGGCCGTTTGACTGCTTTCGTCAACTTCCTGGACTCACTTAAGGACAAAACGTTCACTAGATGTGATGTTTCTGAACTGCAGTTACGCATGGGCAAGATCGAGTCGTTGTATGAACAGTATGATGAGGTACAGTTACGTCTGGAATGCATTGCCGACGATATAAAATTACAAGTCTCTGAGCGTTCTGATTTCGAGTCTCTTTATTATAAATCCCTGTCTAGAGCCCAAAATATCTTGACAGACTTTAATAAGGATAATGAATCGATGGGAAGCTGTAAAAGTACACCTGGTAGCATGCACAAACCAGTTAAATTGCCTACAATCCAATTACCTAAGTTTAGCGGATTATATTCTAATTGGTTAGAATTTCGTGACACCTTTACCAGTCTCATTCATACTAATGATGACATCGACGACATTAACAAATTCCACTACCTGAGAGCATCACTTGAAGGTACTGCTGCGATAGTAATTAAATCTGTTGAGTTTTCGTCTAGCAACTACTCTGTGGCATGGAAGTTGTTACGGGATCGATTTGACAACAGAAGATTGCTTGTACAAAATCATGTATCTGCTTTGTTTAATATTGAGTCGCTCTCAAAGGAATCTTCTGTTGCATTAAAGAGTTTAATCGATCAGCTGAATAAAGATTTACGAGCTTTAGAATCCTTAGGGGAGCCAGTAAAGCAGTGGGACACGCTGCTCATTTACATTGTCACTCGTAAGCTTGACCAAAGGACGTATCGTGAATGGGAAGAGTGTAAAGGTAGTTTAGATAAAACCAGCCCGATTGCATTTGAAGTGTTTATGCAATTCTTACGAAGTCGAGCCGATCTAATCGAGACATTAGAACTATCTCGCACTAATTATTCCCAAGCGGTAATTAAAACAGGCCCTAAAATTAAGTCTATGGTAGCTACACAGTCTCCTACTAGTTCTATCTCTGAATTAACTTCTAAGGTATGTCCTAAATGTAACAACACTGATCACACGCTGAATACTTGTCCACAGTTTCTCGCTTTAACAAATGATGCTCGACGTAAATTACTACCCGATTATAAAATTTGTTACAATTGTTTTCGCTCGGGTCACTACGCTAACAAATGCAAAAAGCCAGGTTGTAAACTATGCAAACGTAGACATAATACACTGATTCACACAGATTTTAAAAGCACTATTTCGGGTACACTTAATGATAATAACACTTCTAATAACTTGTCTACCTCGTCTTCGTTACCGTTTGCTTCCACTGAGACAAATAACATAGCGTTATCAGCACATATTGCATCCTCTAGTGGTCATAAGCAGCGAGACGTGTTGTTGTCAACCGCTCTGGTCAAGGTGCGCGACCGCAATAATTATGTGCATCTCGTTCGCGCAGTCCTCGACAGCGGCAGCACATCGTCATTCATAACGAACCGGTTATGTAGACAATTAAACTTACAAACTAGCGAAGTACATAGGTCTATACTTGGCATTAATAATCTCACGTCAAACGTAGGCAAACTAAGTCGATTTAAAATAGAATCTTTAAATGATAATTTTGAATTCGAAATTCATTGTTTTGTGTTGCCATACATTACTAGTAATGTTCCGTGCCGTGAAATAAATATTAGTAACTTGAATATTCCATCGAATATAACATTAGCAGATCCTACTTTTCATAAGCCCGCTGATATAGATCTTTTAATTGGCGCTGATCTCTTTTGGGATTTACTGGGATCGCAAAGATCAAGTTTAGGTACCGGAAAACCGATGTTATTCGAGACTCGTCTAGGATGGATAGTTTCCGGCCCAATCACTCAAAACTATTATACTGCTTCAAAATCAAGTAATTTAAAATGTAATTTAAGTACCTTTCCTCATAACGATGACTGTGAAAATCTTAGAAACGATTTAACGAAATTTTGGCAACTAGAGGAAACAAACCCGAATCCTCTCAGTTCTTTAATGCCGGAAGAGAAGTTGTGCGAGGAACATTTTGTCAAAAATACGACACGATTATCTGATGGTCGTTTTTGTGTTCGTATACCTCTTAAGAACAACCCGTCGGTTCTAGGTAATTCCTTAAATAAAGCTACACACTGTTTACAGTCATTAGAGCGTAGATTCAAGGTTAAGCCTGATTTTAGTAAAATGTATCATGATTTTATGTCAGAATATGAGTTGCTTGGTCATATGACGAAATTAAATAAAGATAATCTGTGTCCTGGTTATTTTATCCCTCATCATGGAGTATTACGTGAGTCGAGTACCACGACCAAACTTCGTGTTGTCTTCAATGCTAGTAGTCCTGATTCATCTGGGGTGTCTTTTAATGATCCTCAGATGGTTGGGCCGACGGTACAGGATGACCTATTGTCTATACTTCTTCGGTTCAGATTCCACAAGTATGTTTTATCCGCGGATGTGGAGAAGATGTATAGGCAGGTCGCCGTCCATCAGTCGGATAGACACTTGCAACGCGTTGTTTGGCGTGATAGTGTTACTGAGCCCGTTCATGTTTATCAGTTGAACACCGTCACATACGGCACGGCTAGTGCGCCGTTTCTAGCGACACGATGCCTTAAACAAATAGGACTTGAGTGCAGGGACCCTAAAATATCTGAGATCATCATACATGATTTCTACGTGGACGACTTGTTAACCGGTGGCAGGGACTTAGACGAAGTAAGGTTCATTCGTGCTGAAGTCACCAAGGCACTTGCATCTGCATGTATGCCTCTAAGGAAGTGGAGGTCAAATGACCCTCAATTGGTGTCTGATGCTGTTCCTCAGTCATTTAACTTGAACATCGGATCTGATGAACCTGACAAGTTACTTGGTCTCGGTTGGCATGTCAACTCTGATGATCTTGGGTTTCCTATTGGTTTCACTAAGTCTACGAATGGGTATACTAAACGGGACTTATTATCTGTGATCGCGAGGATTTTTGATCCCATGGGTTTGTTGTGTCCCATTGTAGTCACCATGAAAGTATTACTACAAAAAATGTGGTTAGATAAGTTATCTTGGGACCAACCACTACCCAGCACAATATGTAAACAATGGGATAGAATAACAAAACAATTGCCTCTTATAAATAACCTACGAATTCCTCGAATTGTAGTTTGCGACTCGTACCGGTGGATCGAAATCCATGTTTTTACTGATGCCTCTGAGTCTGCCTACGGTGCTTGCGTCTACATTCGCAGTGTTGACGATAAGGGTAAGTATCTGGTCAGGTTATTAATGGCTAAGAGTCGAGTTGCTCCCATAAAGCCTACCACGATTCCGCGACTGGAATTGTGTGGTGCTGTAGTCGGTTCTCGTCTGTATGAGAAAGTGAAGAGCTCACTCCGAGTCGAGGTCAGTCGGGTCTATTGTTGGACTGATTCGACCATCGTGTTGGGATGGCTACAAATGATGCCTTCCAAACTTCAGCCTTTTGTGCGCAATCGCGTTGCTGAAGTGTTGGATAAGGCGGGCAACTGTACCTGGAGGCATGTCCCAACCGATAAAAATCCAGCAGACCTAATATCTCGTGGAGTAGATATTAGTGATCTGCAGGCTTTGGATCTCTGGTGGTCTGGACCAGACTTTTTACAATTAGACTCGGCTGAGTGGCCTTCACAGTTAAATTATTCACAGTATGAGACGTTACCAGAGACTCGACCCAACATAGTTTTAAGTACTATTGTAGCCGACCCTAAAACTGAAGCATGTTTTATAGATTTTAGTCGATTTTCTAATTATTCACGAATTTTACGTTCTGTAGCTTATGTACTAAGGTTTATCAAGTCATGTAGGAAACAATATGCATCGACAAGTTACTTGTCTCAGGATGAGTTGCAAGATGCACTCAATATTGTGATCATACAAAGTCAGTGTGAATCATTTCCTGAATATGATTTACTTTTGAATAATAAGAACTTACCTAAACGGAGCGCCCTTCTTAAATTAAACGTTTATTTAGATGACAAAAATATTATTCGAGTAGGAGGACGTCTCGATAATTCTAGTTTTAATTTTAATAAAAAGCACCCTATAGTATTACAGTCCACTCATACTTTTACCAAATTATTATTTAACTTCGAGCATAGGAGGCTGTTGCATGCTGGTCCACAGTTATTACTGGCTTCCATTAGGGAATCTTACTGGCCAATAGGCGGTCGCAACTTGGCGAGAGTATGTTATCATAATTGCGTTCTGTGTCGACGCTTGAAAGGTCAAGTCGTCGCTCCCATAATGGGTAACTTACCATCAGAACGCCTTCGTCCAGGTTATCCTTTTGAAAGCACCGGTGTTGATTACGCCGGGCCTATCATGTGTGCCAGTCGTCAAGGCCGTGGATGCAGGCTGGTAAAGGTGTATATCGCAATTTTTATTTGCTTTACAACCAAAGCGATTCACTTAGAGCTTGTTGGTGATTTATCCAGCAACTGTTACTTACTAGCTTTGCATCGATTCATTTCTAGAAGAGGTAAACCCATTGATATATTTTCCGACAATGGTACCTCATTTGTTGGTGCGTACAACGACCTATCTAAGTTTTTAAAGGCTAATAGCTTGTCCTTGGGTGAAAGTGCAGCGAACGAAGGAATCAAGTTTCATTTTATACCCGCATACACCCCACATTTCGGCGGACTTTGGGAGGCGGGTGTGAAGTCAACGAAATACCATTTGCAACGAGTGTTGGGAAATTGTAATTTGACATTTGAAGAACTTTACACCGCACTCACTAAAATTGAAGCGGTTTTGAACTCTCGTCCATTAACGCCATTGTCATCAGATCCCGCAGATTTTACTCCACTGACACCGGGTCATTTTCTTGTTGGGAGGCCCCTGACTGCCTTACCGCAACCTGACTACGGAAGTAATTCCATGAACCATTTGTCTCGATTCCAAAGAATAGAGCAATTACGCCAGCATTTCTGGAGCAGATGGAGCAAGGAGTACGTAGCCGAACTGCAGGTGCGGACCAAGTGGCACTCCTCCAGAGATACGTTAAGACTGAACACCTTGGTGGTGATTAAGGAAGACAATCTTCCTCCTCTGAAGTGGAGACTGGGACGAGTTGTGGCTGTTCACCCAGGAACGGACGGCATTGCTCGAGTAGCTGATGTACAGACGTCTACGGGAATCATTCGGAGGGCGTTCAACAGGATCTGCCCACTGCCCGTGTCTTCGGATGAATCTTGTTGAAACCAACGCTTTCAAAACCCGGGGGAATGTACGAGCGCCTGATAGATGGGCCATAGCAAATCGGCAACAACGTGTGCTTGCTTTAATATTAGATTAAGTAGTTGTATTTAATTTGTATGTACCGACGACAGTTTTATTTTTCACTTGCTGTGCTGTACTCTTTGAGTTAACACCTATAATTAAATTCTTTCTTGCTGAGTATTCTTTTAAAATCAGTGTCACATAAACATTCTTTGATACATTATTTAGTTAGTTTGAATATGTGAGAACAGTGTAACGCGTGTATACAGAGAAACATAAAAAGAAAATAACCTTAAGGACAATAGACAGTCCGGAGCTGACCAGTCCCAATTGACGGCGCCCGTTCACGAGCATGACACGTACACCAGCATCGCCCAACTCAACCATAATATAGGGAATCGAGCGATCCAGTGACCGTGCCACCGCCAATGTGACCTTTGAGTGAGCATGACAACTCCAAGCTGACATATGGACCGACATTCTGCTAGTCTAACTAATTTTAATAGGTTACAGGGCACTCACATTTACAAATTTATCAAGTTTAACAATAAAAATAGCATGGTTACAAATTTACAAAATCTAAGAACTTCCGTTCAAGCAAAGATCCACTGGAACATTATTTAGATTCGTGTAGGTATATTATCCTGTGGAGCAGGACCAGCCCGTCTCCAAGCATCCTTATCCTCAATATAATCACTCAGTTTGTAATATGCTTTTTTACACAAAGTTTTCTTTACACATAATTTAAAATTTCTTTCATTTAATTGTTGTATTTCGCCTGGGATTTTGTTATAACACTTAACGCTGAATCCCATGAACGACTTGTGTACCTTTGCCAATCTAAATAATGGCTGACACAATCTATCTCTATGTCTAGTTTGGTAATTATGTCTGTCTGATACCTTATCAAATAATATTAAGTGTTTCCTAACATACATTATATTTTCATAAATAAACTGACCGGGCACAGTCATAATATTGATCTCTTTAAATTTATCTCTAAGAGATTCGCGAAGCCTTAGGTTGTAAATTGCTCTGATTGCACGCTTTTGCAAGACAAATATAGACTCAATGTCAGCAGCCTGTCCCCACAACAAGATGCCATACGACATAATGCTATGAAAGTAGCTGAAGTACACCAGTCTTGCAGTGTCCACATCTGTTAGCTGTCGGATCTTCCAGACAGCAAATGCTGCAGAACTCAACCGTCCTGCCAGAGATGTGATATGGGGCCCCCATTGTAGTTTTTCATCTATGGTTATACCCAGAAAAGTAGTCTGTTTTACAAATTCCAATTTCTTGCCGTTTAATAATATGTCACATTCGTTACTTTTTACATTTGGTAAACTGAATCGTATACACTTTGTCTTTTTGTCGTTTAGAACTAAATTATTAACTGTAAACCAGTTATGAACCTTCGTAATAGCATTATTTACTTCGTCATAATTATTTGTCCGTCTATTTATTTTAAAAATCAACGATGTATCATCAGCAAATAATACCATTCCCGGTTCTCGCTGAAATAAATGAGGTAAATCATTTATGTAGACCAAAAATAGGAAAGGACCTAATATCGAGCCCTGTGGTACGCCCATAGATATGCTAGCACCCTGAGAATTCACTTTGTTTACCTGTACTTTAAGCTGCCTATCCTGGAGGTATGATTTTAATAAATTGAGTGAAGCCCCTCGAATACCATAGTGTTCCAACTTTAGCAACAGTGTCTCGTGTTCGACGCAATCAAAAGCCTTGGACAGGTCACAAAAAATTCCAATAGCGTCGTGCGACTCCTCCCACGAGGCAAAAACACGCTTAATTAAAGTTACACCGGCGTCAGTTGTGCATCGACCTTTGGTGAACCCATATTGTTGATCATGAAAGATAGAATTCATGTTAAAGTGACGCAGCATCTGAGAAAGCATCAGCTTTTCAAACACCTTACTAAGCACCGGTAAAATAGATACCGGCCTATAATTATTAGGATCGGTATCATCGCCAGATTTAAACAGTGGAACTACTTTGCTATGTTTCATCAAATTTGGAAAAACTCCCTGATCTACACTTCTATTATAAATTAAAGCTAAATGAGGCGCTATAGCTTCTATAAAAGCCCTACACACTGCAACAGACATTCCCCAGAGATCCTCTGTAGACTTAACTTTAATGTCTTTAAACGCCTTTATTACTGATTGGGGGTTTGTGTACTGAAATTGGAAATCAGAACGGCATTCTTTAATATTTCTTTTGAGAAGACTAATTGAAAGTGCCGGAGATGATTCTAAGTCCTTTGTAGTTTCAATGGGGATATTCTTGAAAAAAATTTCAATCAAATTTCCCATCAAATTTCAACACGCGTACCTCAGCGTACCTCAGTTTTATATAAACAGAAGGCAATTTTATTACGACCCCCAAACTGTACATATGTAGTGGGATGAATAATGGAAGGCCTAAGACATATATTGGATTCGACGTAACTAAAGTATTCAATTCTTGGAGAAATAGAAGCAGTTTTGCCTTTCGATAACGTATACTCTTTATTGGGTTGCGGAATTGGTCCTTAGAGGCGCGATGCGTGGAAAATTGTACCTTATTAATTGTGTTACATGTTTGATTTCTGTTAATCAATGTCAATTTTAGATCTAATACATTTAAAATTTAATATTTGGTGATTCTTTGACTTTTTTGGGAATCGGTTCATGGAGGCGAGAAGCGTGTTTGATTATTAAAGTTGAATATAAGGAGTTATTACCTACTTAACAAAAAATGTCGTGGTGGCTCGAAGGTAAGGGAGCCCGCTTTTGGACCTGGCCGCTTCGGGCCTGGAAAACCTGGCAAGTACCGATCTGACTTTTTCCGAATTATATGTACTTTCTATGATTATTTAGACACCACTGACGTACGGTGAAGGTAAACATCGTGAGGAAACCTGGACTTATAATTTCTAATTATAAGTTTGAAATCGCCAACCCGCATTGAGCATGCGTGGTGATTAATGCTCTAACCTTCTCCGTAGGGGAAGAGGCTTTTGCTCAGCAGTGGGCACTTAGAGGCTGATGATCACTTAACAAAACAGAATAAAACTCCTTGAAGTTTAACAGTTGTATCATCGTTAGCTTAATTTTCTTTTCATTTTGTAAGCTTTTATATAAACATATTACAAAGTAATATTTATTTTTACCCTTAAATTATGTAGCTTGAAACATTGACATTTACTAGACAAAATTTTGCAATAAAAATTCCAAAAATGCTCAGACAATAAGAATCTAATAAAGGATACTAGGCCAATAAACAAGGCCTTAATATAAATGCTTTGAAACTCTTAAAATACTGTCAGTACCAAAAGACCAGGCTTCACAGCGGCATGAATTTCAAATGAAACATTCTGATATTCAACAAAGTCAACCTCAAAATACTCTCTTTAAAATGGAAAGACACGTCCTTCCATAATTTCATAATAGCTCCAATATAAAAGCATACTGTTTTCTCAACGAAATTCTATGATACAAATTTCTCAAATGTTTCCAACGAAATCCTTGGTGTACATTAATAATGTTGAAACAGCTTTTAAGATTACCCTAAGTTTCGAAATGTTTAAGTACTAATAAACCGAGTAATTTAACTAGTAACAAATCTTCTAAGGCTATGTACTGTTTAATTTGTTTAGTGCTTCAATTTATCTTGGCCTTCAAAGGGTTTCTAGGTCTAGCGGGGACAAGGTTTTTATCAAAGGGATGTTCTTCTAAGTGATATCTCCTTAGGTTAGTATGTTCTTGGACGTTTAAGATGTCTGTACAATAATTTATGACTTTGAACAAAGAGGCTTAGTTAGGCCTTTTGCTCAGTTTCGCTTTAAGTTACTGCTATCTATTTTTAACCTTTTTGGGTGTTTAGAAGTGTTTTAGAACGAAATAACATTTGATTCAATTCCAGTTTGGTAGCTTCATTATAAACTGGTAAACATCGGAAAAAATCTTAAGTTACGCAGGACCTCAACTTAAAATAATGTCAATAAGAAAATTTCTTAATATTTGAGTATTTCCAAAATGTATTTATCAAAAATTTCAAAAACACACAAAAAAAATGACGAAAGGCATTCCTTACTAAATGTAAAAAAATATGAAGCATTTATTTTACATAGTTTTCTTTAAAAGGAATATCAAATGCAAAGAAAATTATCCACAAAACATCGATCATTTAACAACCTCATAGAAACTAGGCAACACCAACGAAATTAATGCACTACACTTTACAAAACCCAAAATAAATGGTTCCCCAGCCATAAAGGTAGGTAACACTGAAAGGTTGAATCAAACACTGCAATCAATTGAAACGAGAGCTCTGATAGATTAGAGGGTCGGACTTGGTACACAAAACAGAATTCAACGATCTGAATCGCAAACAAAAAACTAGAAACATCGTTAGCACACGGAGCAAGGGAACGATTTGTAAATCGTCACGATACGACGCCGAGACGAATTGATAGATGGTTCTTTGGTATGGTGTAATGTTGGTTTGTATTCAAATATTTAACGTTTCCTGTTATATAGCATGATTTTATAAATAAAAGTTAGATTTGTTGGTGTTATCGGACGTACAGTATCCATAGTTACTTTGGATACGGATTAGAAGACAAAGACAGCTTCAGTATAGATACAGTAGCTTAAAGCTAAGTGTCAAATGCTTTAGCAAGTACTACTTTAGCATTCAACCATAAGTTTTTTATTTTTTGAGAAAAAGTTAAATTGAGAAATATTTTTGATATGAAACAAATACGTCTCCTACCATTCAATTCACGTATAAAATTTCAAAAACCGCTTCCTTACTTAATTGCATCATAAACAAAATAACAAAAATAACAGTAATATTCACCCTTTCCAAAACAAGTCCGCAAATACTTCAGCGTTTATTTTATATGAAACAAACGAACGCGAGCCTTTTTTATATTTGCTGTCCGCAAAACAGAATATAAATTTGGCGAAACTCAACAATATAATCAAATTTAGTATTCATTTCAACAAAATGCTGGCCACGTTGACATAAAACCATTGTCCTTTGGCCTGACCGCGGCCATGTTTAAAACTACCTACGTAAAAGACAAGGAGTTAAAGCTATTTGATGTGTCATTGTACCTAATGTCCCTTTACTTAATTAAGAAATGTATTTTGTTTATTTGGTCCTTCGGTACGAAAGGTGTTTTATTCAATTGTGTATTTGTATCAAAATGTTAAATGGCTTTAAGTGAGTTTTGGTACCATTGTTACACACGAAAACAAAAACTTCTCGATATTCCTTTAGATTTTTTCTATGAACTTATTGTTGTACAAATGTTCACTTCTATGTCGGGAAACCAAACAGCAAGACTTATTTCAGTTTTACTTGCCTTACACTAACAGAAAAGACTGCCAGTCTTTGATCTTTTATCTATAAAATTGAACCATACTAAAAAAACAGAGACAGTTCGGAATGGATTTTAAATCACAATTAGATCTAGTCTCCCAAAAGTACTGAAATACAAAGTAAAGCGCAAAACAAACATTCTATTTTACTTACAACATACTAAAAACCCAGAGAATTCAACAATGAATTTCTAACTCAGTATTAACTCAAGCAGAACGGAACAAAAACCGGGTCCAAGCCTAACCGCGTCAGTTAGACACATGACCACGGAACTAAAGTTCTGTTTCTGGAAGTTTCATGTAAATAAGGGTCCTTTTGGACCACCAGGGTATTGGGCACAACGATACAACAAGCCTGTTTAATTAACACGCTTTAATGAAAACTAGGAGTGTTTCATTTTCATCTGCGCGTTTTGGTAAACATTGGAATTGTCTAATTGAGAGAGTATAATTTTTTATTCTCTTTAAATTGCTGTAATGAAAAGATAAATAATGTGAATGTTTATAAGATTTCACTTATCTGTGTCCCCAGAACAAGCCCCTTACATATTTCAAACTACTTCATTACTATGTTTATCATCATCAGCCTTTGTATATCTTTAGTCTCATGAAAAAAAAGACATTAAATCATCTCGCCTGCTTTTATGTTCAAGTCATTAAAGTCAGTCAGTTCGGATTTTTTCGTCACACACTGTCAAGTTTCAATGCGTCCCATGCGTCTTGAGAAACTATCTATTATATTTTCCGCAAACCAAAATTTACAATATCTATAATCATAAAAACACTTTTACCCAATTAACTGCTTAAATCTAAGGGATATAACAACCAGAATCCCTTGAACAAAAATTTAAAACTTATATCTGCAGTGTCACATCCAGCTCCTAATGTACAGCATGTTGGATACAATCGCGTTCTAAATCTGCTCTCAGTCCTGACTGCCGGCTTTGCTGTTCCAAATAAGTCTTTCCTCGTGTCCTTGTCTAAGTAATTTAGAACAAAAGGAAACTAACGAGGCTACTGTTGTCTTTATTTAGACTGGATTTGAAGTTGCTGATGTTGTTTATAGCAGTCGTTGTTTTACTGAGTCATCAGCAAATTGTATTGAATTTGGAACTGCTGAAATAGACGGTTCAGATGGCGCTGTGGTTGTAACTCTTCCTAATATAATATAAAAAACTACTACTACATATCGTAGCAAAACAGTCTTTGATAAATGGACTAACATAATACAAAAATAATTGCTCAATACGAAACGAACCAATAGTTCCGGAGATAAGCGCGTTCAAACAAAGAAACAAGCAAACTCTACAGCTTTATAATATTATAATAGTAATAGATCATAAAGAGTTAAAAAAATACACTTAAAGAACTTTGTACGCTTTGCATCATCAATTCAAACTTGTTCAAGCCAAAAACACCTTTATCAGTTTCACAACTGATGGCAAAATTGATCGTAATTTAACACTGCAAAAAACAGTACCCCTTGAAACCCAACTCCTGCGTTATCAATATCCTTTACGCTTGGGAGCGCCACGATACGAAGGTATGAAACCAATCTAAAGATGAAGTATACTCGGTAAGGCCAGTGATTGATAGTGGAGCCCTCTATCGGGAACCTCTGAAGATTTATGCGCTCCTGGTACCGAATAATTATACGCCCCATCCCGTTTTATTGTTGACCTGTGAAATTGCTCTGAATTTATTGGCCAGTTTGAAATTATGATAGCCGTTTGTTTTGCTATGAAATCTGTGGGATCTAGGTTCTGTTCGTTATTGTATTTTTAGGTGATTTTAAACTCAAATTGGAATACTAATGTTTTTTTCTGTACCTAAATCCGAGCTTTACAAAAAATTGATCGAGCCGGGAGGAATCGCTTGGGGGTCGTCACTATAAGAACCATCTGAATAACAAGGTGTAGCATACGATGGTAGTGTACCTTGTCTAGGCTGAACAACGTCGTGTCCTCAAAGAAGTGATTGGCAGTGGTGGACTCTTGCACCGAGCTTGCGAAGCCATGGTATGGAGCGAGAGGAATTGGGAAGCCGTCTTCCTTTTCTGCGTAACTGTCATGCCTGCTCCAGCCGCCGTAGGAGACTCTCTAAGCATTGGGAATCCCGAGATGATCTCCCAGTATGAGTCTGATACTCCCTCTTGTCCCACCTAGGATAGAAAAAGACATCTAGAAAAAGAAAACAATGATTTTAACGAAAGCAAAAATAATATGTTAGTTTGGGAATTTTCATTGACCATTTACTTGTAAAAAACCATATTTATTATAGTAAGCTGCTTTAGCAGCTTGTAAAAGGTATGGTCTTCCATTATGTGATATGCACAACATACCACTAGTTTACCTTTTAAAACCAAACCAAACATGCATATTGTTAACAACTTGATGGAATACTTTCGTCTGTGGCGTGAGTAAATTAATATTTTAGATAATTTTAACCTAACTCTTATTCTATCGCGAACCAAAAATATATCAAGACTTAATAACCCCTTCCACTATCTCAGCTTATCCCAAAACCATAGAACCGTAACACCATTGTTTACAAAATAACCTGACTTCGTATCTCGTATCATTCTTAAACCTATTTTTATCTTTTCCTTCGCATATTTGCTGACAATTTTAGGCATTTATTAGCCATTGCCTGAGACCTTGGCCGGGGTCTAATGCTTCTTGTATGCAAAGTTTAGGGTTTAAACGAGGTTTACTCGCTTTTTTATTAGACAATAGGTTGCATGGATCTGTGAAAGGGTTAAGATGGTGGAACATTTAAAAAGATAAGGGAATTGTGATTTTTTTCTTTCTTTGGAAGCTTATATGGTATTACATATAGGTACGTGAATGTAACATTGCTTTTGAGTTGGAAGAAGATGCATTTAATAAAATTAGGGTATACTGGGTTTTTTTGTGAGGGGAAAGTCATC
Source organism: Spodoptera exigua (assembly GCA_902829305.4). Classification (NCBI taxonomy): domain Eukaryota; kingdom Metazoa; phylum Arthropoda; class Insecta; order Lepidoptera; family Noctuidae; genus Spodoptera; species Spodoptera exigua. The sequence goes on from LR824623.2 coordinate 2,117,757, forward strand.
AAATGACATGGGCGGGGAGGAGGGAGTGTCAGACTCTTACTGACTAAAAACCCCCCTGTTCCTTCTTCTGCTCTGGGCTGAGGTACCTCATTGCACTTACCCCGCAACTCCTTCTGGTGTACTGGGCTTAATGTGGTGGACCGGCCAACAAAAAGTTAGACCATGGGACTAAACATACACCGGTAATCGGCGTTTTTATGTTGATGGTGGGAAAATCCTGGAATGACTTCTATTGCCCTGGGTGAGGCGAAAGGGTGTAACATCCTCGTACTGTCTAAAAGTCACCCCGTTTCTTGCTTTCTGTGGCTTGCTCTGGGCCGCGGTGCCTCATTACGCTTGCCCCGCAACCCCGGCTTAACATCACGCAACGTCTGTTCGAATCGACTGTTCCCATATATTATGGCTAATGAAGAAGCGGTCATTTACAATACGTACTGCACTTTTAAGCAAATATTTTGTAGTATTCCAACCATGTACATCCAAAGTGTAAAACAATGACAGCTCCATCGTATTCGTGACTCCCGGTCCTGAAATCCTATTATGCAAATATGTCAAAGTCAGTTGTATCGATCGGCCGATATTGGCTTTTGATTTGCAAACATTTGCCTCCTGTTTTTAAACGAGCGTGGCACTGTTAGCTGTCCTTTTTTATCGTGTATATAAATGAGAGGAATGGAAGATCGGCTTGATGCTTAATGCTATTGAATCTCCTGTATACCTCATTTGCAAAAGGTTTGGTGTGTTTCTCGTTTTTTTTTTCGTAAATTCTTTAGGTAAACATTACGTGTGATTGTTACCAATATTATTTTAAAGTTCTTTTCTGAAAATAAAGATTTGCATTTTCTTCGATGCTTTTTGTAATTGAAAATTTTGACGTGTGTAAGTAAATGTATAATCATGGTTTAGCACCTTAAATTGATTTCTAGATTTCGTTTGTCAATTGATGAATTTTGGCTTATACCGTTGAATTTAAAGATTGGGGTTGAATATAACATTGAAACCAATTTTCACTAATAACTGTTACCTAAATTACAGTTAAGTACTGAAGGTACTATTGAAGAGTTCTCCGGATTCAATTCCCTATAACACAACACTTAGAGGTAGTCGAGTTTGTATAGAAGTTATAAGAGCCAAGCATCGTAAACAAATCAACGAAAAATCCTCCTTTCAATAAGCAAACACTTCAAAGTCGAAAAAACCATTGAGAACAGGAAATAACATGTCAATACCAAGACATTGCTTTACTTAAAACGTAGACAACAGCATATCAACCTATCCCAAAACTGTCAAGCACTTCAATAGATTCACAACCTTATTGTTCTGGGAAGTAGTCCAGATTACATTGGAGAAATTTCTTCATATGCAACGGTACGATTCGGTTTTGATAGCTGGAATTGAGATGTCGAATTTCCGTGTTCCGGAGAATATAATCAGCTTTAAATTTCAGTTGATGCGCAAATATAATATAGCCTTCAGTTTGTGAATTAAATAGTTTAATATACTGACTGCATAGTTGGCAAAGAAGTTGGGAGCTGCCCAACCTCCTTTGCTACCCCACAGTGTGATGTAGATTTCATTGCGGCACGGAATTCTTCGTGCGATTCACAATGGTTTTTCCGGGTCTATTGATGTGTCTAGCTTAAGGCCTTCATTCATGAGGGCGTGAATTCAAAACTTGACAAGTACCAATATGACTGTTTATAAGTGTACTTTCTAAGATTGTTTAGACATCACTAACATACCAGAAGTGTTCCAAGTGCGTTGCCGGCATAATTAGGATAAGGAGTTTTGAGGATTCAATGTTTTGGGAGGAATAATAGAGGGGAAGGAGTTGAAATAGAAAACCCGTATTGAGCAAGCGTGGTGGTTAATGCTCTAACCTTCTCCGTGTGAGAAGAGGCCTCGCAGTCGGCTCAGCAGTGGACACTTATAGGCTGATGATGATGACGAGGAGAGGGGAAGGATTTAGTCTCCGTTAACTGCACTCACACGGCGAAATATAATGTTGTGGTTGTTTCACGCCGGTGAGAGGTCGTGGTATCAATTCGGTCAAGCTGACCGATTCGTGTCGAAACATGGCTTGCCCACACTTAAATAATGAGGACACCAGATAGTGTTGTATTACAGATTATTGTTATAGTTGCAAAACATTTAATATACATAGTTAATTTTACATAGACTACAAACTACTATCAAACCTATAAAAATCAGTAAACGAAAAATCCTTTTTCCGTTGATTTATGTTAGAAAGAATTTTCTCTCTTGTTAGACAAGTCTCCGTAACATCTTAACACTTTTTCGCTACCGTGGTTATCAATGGTCTGGAATGAAATGTATGCCTCTATATCATGCGAATGCTTCTCGTTAATTTTATTAGATCTGAGTCCTATTTTTATGGTGATAGAGCTTTTTGTTAAATAACTCGGCGAGGATACATTTTGGGTATCCGAGTCTAAAATGATTTGTGTTTGTTGCTCGAGCTGTTATTTATTTTGTAGCGAAATACTCGTGTACTGTACACTTCTTTTATAATTCCAGACAATGTAAAGAACTTCGTACTTCGTACGATAAACACAAAAAAGTATGACTTCCCAAAATTTTTTTATGGAATAGGAGGCTAACTATTTGACGGATCCCTTGATAGTAAGTGACCGGCACCGCCCATGGACACCTGCACCACCAGAGGAGTGACAAACGCGTTGCCGGCTTTTTGAGTACGCTCGTTTCTTAAAGATTTGAAGGTCGTTTCGGTTCGTTGAAAATAATGATGGATTGGGCACACAGATTAAGCGCAACGACATAATTACCACAGCTTGGTTTGGAAAAGGATAAAGAATAAAATTCATCTAATGATCTTTAGTCATTAGATGAATTTTACGTTTGAAAAATCTCTTCATCGCTTTCCGGGGAATAATGTGTATGATAAAACATAGAGGTACTATATTTATTTTACGTTTATAATATGTTCTCAATAACTTCATATGGTTGTTTAAATTAACATATATCAATATGAGTAATGATCTGTCAGTCGGATTATCCAATGCTATGTTGTGGACGCAATGGATTCTGAAATTTCTGTGAATAAATTTACTTTATTTCCGTAGATACATTTATAGTATGGGCAGCAAAGTTAGGAATGCAATGAATGATGTTGGTCTTTTCTTATGGGAGAGTTTGATAAAGTTAAAGATCAAATTATGTTAAGAAACAACGCAGGTTATGGATTCCTAAAATGTAACAGGAGTTACATGTACGCTGTTGACCATTTAAGGCCTTTGAAGATTCCTAAAATCTGGGTTTGGGCTACCAGTTACTTTCTTACACTGTTTGGATGTAACAAATCAAATTGAGTAAGAAAGAGCCATGCCTTGACACGAATGGGCTAGACCGGAGTTAGACCACAGTCTCACGAAAAACTGGCGCGAGACTACACTATTGTAGTTAACCATATGAACGGGGTTACTGGGGCCCGAGTCTACTATTTTCAAAGTGTTGTCATTCCTACACGATTCCATTGTCATTTTGTTAAAACTTCGTAATCTAAATAGGTAATCATTGGCGTTCGGCTATGTCGTAATAGAATTATAGTACGAGATGTCTTGTAACGAATTATAAACAATAACTGCACATTAATAATCTAAACGTAAATCATTGAATATAGGAACTAATTTTTTTTTATTAAAATACCACATTATGTCAAATATTCATTTGTCATTATGTACGAGATTACCGTTCTAAAGAATTATTTCAATGAAGTGGCATTGGAAAGTCATAATGACGCTATCTTGTTAGTAGATTACCAAAATTGTCAAAATCAACAATTTTGATCTACTATTCTAACACTATTGTAATAACAGACTCGAGGCCCTGATTCTTCTTTTCGTGCCATCACCAATCTATTAATTTTCAATTCCTAAGTCTAGTCTCCTTCAAAAGACCATTAAAGCACTCGCAACACCTACATTAGATGGTTACCGTCAATTCACTTACCATCCTGTCACTCAAAAAAGAACCTCTATTATTATAAGCTCAAAAAAACATCAACACTTCTCATAGACCAAATTAATTCTCCCTTTCAAAACTAGAGGTCTGACTAAAATTAGAACCATTTATTAATTCTAATATTTAACCACGGTATATTTAACTTTGTGAGTAACCCTAACTTTAGGTGTTGGAAATCAAATGCAAAACTGTAGGAAGTTAAAAGTGCTTAATTACGTGCAAAAATCAACTGTTGACTTCAGGCTGTGGAGTGTGGACATTTTATATAGTTTTAATGTAGAAGGCAACTTTTTCTGAGTACTAATCGAATTATACATATGTACACAAGTTATTTCCAACCACCGACCTTGAAGACATTAAGACATCTGTTTAATTTCAGGGAGAAAAATCTTCATAATGTGCCCAGTTTTTTTTTTGTGAAGAAATGCGAGTAGTAAGTATTCTTTTTAAGAATATAAACCTGAGCCCTTATGGTGCAAAGCCTGCTAAGGCACTTTTTTTGGTTTTGAGGATTCGGCGAGAGGAAAGTAGGAGTCTTACTGACTAAAAACGTTCCTTCTCTTGCTCTAGGGTGAGGCCGCGGTACACTAAAGCGCTTGCCTTGCAAACCCTGGCTGAAGGAAATTTGCTTGTGAGAATCATCAATTGTCATCTCCTGCCCTGATTTGACCTAGAGGGAGTGTCAGACTCTTACAACTGACTAAAAACCTCGCGGTTCCTACTCCTGGTCCGGGCTAGGTGAGGCACCTACCGAAGCTGCCGTGCCCGGTAACGACCTGCGTCAGGCGGAAGGTGATGACACCGTGACGTCTCTCAAGCCACTCCTCAAAGAGCGATCTTACCGCTGCTATAACAGCGTGCCCAGCCCTCGGTTGCGACAGTCGTTCCTTCCACTCGGCCATAAGATCTAGCCGGAGCTCATTCCGCCACGCGGCAGAGGATCCTCGGCAACGCGCTTCTGCGCCCAAACTATAGACGCGCGCGAACGTCTTCGCTTCCAGATCCCAAGGCGGTGAGGCATACGCAATCCTGATAAAGTGTTTTTGAATTGTACCATCTTTATAAATATTGTTTTTGTACTTCTGCAATTATTTGCAACGTTACCCACTGCTATGGGATTTAATTTCTGCGCTCAAAAACGTGTCAGTGTTGGCATTAAAAAAGTTCCCTAAACCATATTTAAAGCGATTAAATGTAACTTTTTTTTTTCGTTAAATGTATTTCGGAAGTATTTCCCGTTGTGTGTTTAGGATTGCCAGTTTAAATATTGTTGTTTTATTCTATTTTATTTTGTAAGGAGGTTTTTTAATCACTGTATTGTTTTTGTTTTGTTACAAATTGGGATTACAATAAACGGATTGTGTTTTGTTTTATTCCTGTCTTGTGTAAAGGATTTTTTCGTTTTTGTTTTTTAAAGAATACAAAGCCTTGATGAAGAAATGAATAGATATAAATGTAGGTACCTATATACGTCGGGCAAAACTAAGGGTTGATTTTCCAATAGTCGGATACATGTTATCTGAGAAATAAAATTGTTACTGTCACTGTCTTATACAAACATTCTGACGCGACAGCATCATAATTATTCCCGAGATAACTTTTATCTAACCATTGAAAAATCAGCCCTAAGGCCATTTTAAATAAACGGCCTGCACCAGCCCATATTTTAGACAAAAGCTGTTAGAACGACATCATAAAATATACGCCAAGTCGATAATGTGAGGGCAAATTGAAAATTTTATAGAATAACACTTTAAATTTTCTTGGCAAGTTTAAATTTTGTATAGTTTTACATGCTTTAGAAATAAGGTTCAATTTTGTTATGCAAATATGTTTTAGTATTCAGCTTGTGTAGATGTTTTATTCTTAAACAATTTGGAGTTTAAAATTCAATGGTTATAAGGTTCTTTTTTACGTAGCCTGAATCTATTTAATAAATAATTAATGAAGGACATTTTAAATTAAACTGAAAAGAAATTTAAATTACTATAGAAAATAATTTATCTTATACCTAAATATAAATAAAACTTAAAATATTTGTTAATATGTATTTGAAAATAATAAAATAAAAATAATTTATTTCAGGGAAATCTTAAGAATATGCACATCTTTAGCCAAACTTTTTGCGACAAAGTGGTAAAGTGGTAAACTCGTGGACATAAATGTATATTTATTTTGCTAGATATTAAAAACAACACAATAAGTAAAAATCCTTTAAAGACAACATTATCCTAAGTAATAATCAAACTGATATTATAAAAATACAAAAGTAACTCTGTCTTTTCTTGACGCCTAAACTACTTAACCGATTTCTGTGAAATTTGGTACGGACTCGAGAAAGAACATAGGATAAACATAGGTTTTTTTTACCAAAAATCTGCAAGAAGTCACTATTTCACGCGAACGGAGTTGCAGGCAAAAGCTAGTAAGACCTATAAATAAGCTTTTTTATGTACCTCTTAGTTCTTCTTGCTAGAACTAAGCCAATTATCAAATTTCGTGCTAAAAAGTGCCTTTTACTGCCTCACATATCGCCAAAAATAACTAGCATCCTTTTTATCATGATCATGAAAACTTTGCCTCATACTAGGATTTTTTCTATAGTTATAGGCGCACCACCAAACTTCACGACTCCACCAAAAAAAAATGGGGATCGCTCAAGAAGCTGCTCCGTGAGGGAATCAAATCCATAACACTTTGCATGGCAGCCGATTGTCCAGCCAGCGTCAAATGTACAGTAACTATATTATGAAGGCAGGAATAAAATAAATGTAACGGTGCTTCATAAACTGCCAGCAGTAAAAATATTATGATTCTGTGTATGTTATAATAAAATACAAACTATATTTTTTAAACATAAAAACTCTTTTTTACAAGTTTTATAAATTAAAAAAAAAACAAAACAAAAACATTTTCGAACTGAAAATATGTAGGTATTATATAATGATTTTTTCGTTACAAACTATTTTAATATTTATTTTTATTTATTTTATATTCGAATGATGATTTTATTTATTTTGATGTCTGAAAATACCTAATATTATTAATTTTAAACATAATCTCCTTTTTTCTCCTGCTCTAGGTCGAGGCCGCGGTATATTATAGTGTAATTTGCCTCGCAACAAAAAAAATAAAATTTGCTGAAATAATTGTATACTATAACTGTGGGAGAGCCATGCTTCGGCACGAATGACTCGGCTCGACCGGAGTGATATCACGGCCTCGCAGAAAACCGGCGTGAAACAACCACAGCGTTGTGTTTCGCCGTGTGAATGAGGTTACCGGAGGCCCAATCCTTCCCCTTCCTCATTCCCGAAATCTTGATCTTCCCGAAAGAGATTTGGCCCTTATCCCCAAAAGGTCGGTAACGCACTCCTAAGTCCTCTGTCAGATTGCTTACCATTAGGTAATCAGCTATCTCGTTTGCCGACCCACCACATAAAAAAATATATTAGAACACATTGGCAAAATTGATTAGTAATAAAATTATACTCTACCTTCTTGTTAATACACCAATTATTATCGCTTAAGTGAAATTTCAATTAATGGTGTTACTATTGAGCATAAATATTTGTTGTGGCAATGCGTCAATGCCTTTAATTTCTTTTTTTCCTGGCATTCATGTCTGATACCGAAAAAACTATTTTTTCTTTCTTTCAGGTACCGAAAAAAACATAACGAAAAATCGTACCTATGCTCTATAGTAACATAATTATTTAAAATATCACTTACTTGATTTTGTATTCTTTTCATTGAAAACTTACCGGCCCGCATCCGTCATTCATGGTTGTCTAACTACCTCAGTGTCAGTCACTGGTTTTGTTAGCGAATATCGTGTCAGCTGCCACTACAGCTAAAGGGCTCCTATTCCCCGACTCCTGATAATAGCAAACACAAAAAAGAATTAGCATTCTTTACGTGATAGGACGGCAAACTAGCAGATTGATTACCTGACGGTAAGCTATCAGCGCTACCCTATGGGTAGCGCTACCCTATGGGTAGCGCTGATACCATGTAAACAACAGAGGAGAGCGTTGAGGTCCTTTTGGACATTACAGTTTCGGGGATTTAGGGATAGGGGGGTAGGGTGAGGGTAAGAATTGGACCTCATACAACCTCTCACACAGGCCGAAATATATCTATACATATAAAAATTAATTGTGAAATGTGTTGGTAAGCGCATAACTCAATAACGCCTGTACCAATTCTACTGATTCCTTTTTTTGTTATGTGTGTTATTGTCAGGAGAAGGTTCTTAGCAAAGAAAATATTAGAAATGTAGAGGGGAGAGTTGGGTAATAGGGACCCTTTCATCGTAAGTGAGATGATGAGACCCGTGCGAAGCAGGAGCGAGCTGCTAGTTTTTTATATATTTACTGATTGAACCTCGCTGGATTAGCCACTGCATTGACCTGAATTTAGTTATTCATTGTTTCATTGACTGGAACTTCACCAACGACGGGGCGTAAGCCGGCCGGCCAGCAATTTCTCGAACCACAGAACTTGCACAGTTTTGTTTGCTATCACCAAGTCAGGCAGGGTTGATCGAACACCAGAAACAGTCAGTGAACCACTAGCGAGGTGTTTTATTATTTTTGGTTTATTTTCTTTTTTTTTGCCACTGCGGGCGCGCTGCGTGCGCATCTACAAATTGTAGGACGCTGTTGCATGTGCTTCGAGCCCGGTAATGTTGGCGGTAAATATAAAAAAAAAAAATATTTTGGATATAGGATTATTACAGGATCGGTTTGATGTTTATACATTTACCTTCAAAAACGTTCGGTTATTAGCAGCTAAAAAATAGTAGTAAGAAAGTATATATAGCTCGAAAAAAGTCACATTGGAACTTGCCAGGTTTCGATCCCGCACCCTCACGCATGAGATGCGCGGGACTTAACCTCCGCGCCACTACGACACGTACGCACAAGGATTCTTAATTAACAGTTCCCTGCCTACCCAATTTAAAGGCGTGAACATCTGAATATACCCAATAGTAACACTTGCCTCATCTGCATACACTGGCTTGATTACAACGAACTTAATGCGATAACTTGTAATTAAACGTAATTAAGTTAAACCAATTGTGTGGGTGACATTGATCGTAACTAGTTAGGGTTCTGTTAGTATGTAAATACATACAGACATTATATATTATACATCTTACAGTGAGCACGTACCTTCACTGACGAACAGACTGACAAGGTTATTCTATTTTGATTTACTTTTGTAGTTCTTATTTATGGTTTAAATGGAATTAATTATTTGGACTTGGACGTTGCAGCGACGGGTATTTAAGACCTCTCCTTTTAGAAATGACTGTGAAATTCGTAAGAGTCAACTACAAAATGTGACATTAAAAAAAACTGCTTCACTCACACCCATTCTCTCTCGTATCGTAGATGCGTTTACAAACATACAATGTCACATAGGTACACATTACATCCAAACCCATAATAATAACTTGCTAAATGTTCACCATCATCATCATCAGCCCACTGCTGAGCAAAGGCCTCTTCTCATACGGAGAAGGTTAGAGCATTAATCACCACGCTTGCTCAATGCGGGGTGGCGATTTCAAACTTATAATAAGAAATTATAAGCCTAGGTTTCCTCGCGATGTTTACCTTGACTGTATGTCAGTGGTGTCTAAATAATCATAGAAAGAACGTATAGCTTTGAAAAAGTCATATTGGTACTTGCAAGGTTTCGAACCCACACCCTCAAGCTTGAGAAGCGGGCGCCGTAACCTCGGGGCTATCATGACCTACCTAAATGTTGCACGCCAGCCAGTAATTTGCCCAGCCACCACTACAATTGTGTAGCCAGACTATTTCCAGGTTACATGTACTTTCTAAGATTATTTACACACGACTCACGTAAGGTGAAGGAAAACATCGTGAGAAAACCATGACTGAAATATAATTTCTAAGTAAAAGTTTCCTTAATCAGTCTTGAGCAAGCGTCATGATTACAGCTCAAACGTTCTCCGTGTCCTTGAGAAGAGGCCTTATTGCTTTTCCATAAGTACAATTAAAGATGGTAACAATTTGTGTTAGATCAATTATGGAACCTGTAGGGCACAATTATATTTAAAATTAAATTTGAAAATACTATGTAAAATATATTAAGAAGATCATTAATATCACTTGTCTTTAGCTTCAATTTATGTATTGTTTTATCTAAGGAATCTGACTAAATTTACTAACCACTTATTAAATTAACTTTCGTTCCAAATTCTTCTTTCTTCTTTTTCAAGCAATTAAATGATTTCTTTTTTTTTTGTTCTATAAATAAATAGCGAGCTTCAAAACTTTCTCTAGGACTACCAATCGATATGACAATCGAACTAAATTGATTCGAACAATCGAGAAGTTGTCGTTAATTGGATTAAATACACCCTTTGTTTGTTCGTTTGTCACTTGTGTAATTAAGTTAGTGCTGTGTAGTGTTCAAGTTCAATATATTTGAATATCGAACGGTCTTGAATTAGTGTAGCGTAGAGTAGAGATACAAGATATAGGTATGTGAAGTGTCTTTGGAAATATAATTTAAAATAAAGTGGTCTTAGTCTTATGTATGACTCTGATGTTGCCAGTTTTATTATTGTACATTGACGCTTCAAAAGTCTGTCCTTGAGATTAAATTTTAATTAAGTTTTTAATAGTTAAAATTTTTAAACATTCTTCAATGTGACTAAATAATAAACCTAATTGGTTAAATTTTCTCATCTCCCGTTCCATTTACAAGCCCTCGTCTGTTTTTGTTTTCTATCAGGATCTCGTGCCTAAAGGAAACTTTAGTATGCACTATTTTGCATATAAGGGTAGGCACCCTTATAGGCACGCTGCGCTGGCATAAAACTTCACAAAACCTCAAACCATCCCGAACACCACTTAACAAAACGATTATCACAAAAAACGAAAGTACGGCTTAAAGCGATATTTCGAAAGCACCGACAATTTGCAATCGTAAGCATTATCCACCCGAAAATCGCGCAGCGGATTTGACCGAAAAAAAGCCGAAATCCCTGCCCGTCCAACGAAAAACCGCACGATCCGAAAACTGTACGGCTCGAAAAAAAAAACCGTAGAGCTTAATTAAAATGCTTTGATCCAAATTTCGGACGATCGAATAGCTTCATTATTGTTTAAAAAGAAAAAATAGTATCTCTAGTAATCTCGTCTCGATGTACTAGCGTTGGCTAGAATATTCGAGAAAAATGGAGCTAAAACTATTGGCAGGTTTTCAATAGAATATTTTCAGAAAAAAATATTTTCTTTAAGATTAATTAAACAGGTTCATTGTAGACTGGTTATATATAAACAGAAGTAGTTTAGGTGCTTCGGTAACATCTAGATATCCTTTTGAAGGTTTGCAATATTTTTAAGTTATTTTACTTACCTATTAGTTAGATCCGTACCATTCTATCTATGGACGGACGGATAGCGGAGAATTTGTAAGTAATAGAGTATTTATCCATCAGAGATGTACCCATAAAAATGAGACGATTAATAACACATTTTACTTTTACTTCGATTTTGTTCTATTGGCTGCTTTTTATCAACACAGCACGCGGGCGAAGCCGCTGGCGGAAGCTAGTATATAAATAATAATCATATTCAATTTACTAATGTCACACTACCACAAATTATCTAATAAATTGACCTAAATTGAAACAGTATTATTGGGGTTGCAACTTATTGGGAGCGGTGTGGTGCAATAAAAGTACTATCAAGCCTTGGACTGCTGAAAGGAAACTATTGAAGGCAAGTTTTCCGTTACTACTGGTTATCGCTGACCTACATGGTTTTTTTTGTGACGGGAAGATCCTCAAATGACTTCTCCCGCCCAGGGCCGGGCGGGAGGGAGTATCAGACTCTTACTGACTAAAAACCCCCCTGTTCCTTCTCCTGCTCTGAGCCGAGTCGCGGTGCCTCATTGCGCTTACCCCGCAACCCCGGATGATACATGGTGGTTATCTAATTAATATATTTATTTATTTATATCTTCTTCACACAAAACAGTCTGACTGGCCGACTCAATGCTTTAGGCATTCTCTAACAGTCAACCATAGGCTAGTGCAGTAAAATCAAGCGGTTGCTACGAAGCAAAAGCACTTTGTCCCATAAAAATATATACAATTTAAAAAAGTTTTAGGATAAAACATAATACACAAATTAATTGTAGATAGACTATATAGTCCTTCGAGTATTTTTCAACTTTTCTTCTCAGACTTGTTGAATCGAAAATTCTTCGCATCCATTTTTTTTGTGTTAGCCTCTTGTCTGCCGGTATATAACAAACAAAAGAAAATACATTGTGTCTTACGTTGATCTGCGCTCCGGCATATCACGGGTTAATTTACATAAATTAATTAATTTCATTTTAAACTACAAAACTGCCCTTAACAGTTGGAGATTGATTGAAAAAATGATTTCATTTGATCAAAACGCGAGAGAAACTAAGAGAATTATTGAATAATAATTCTCGTTCTGTTAAAATGTTCTTATAAAGTCACAGGTTATGGATTACATTTTGAAAATAATGACTGAAAAATCATGGAAAATTTTAAGATCAACTTTTTTGTGGTTTAATTTTGTTAAACTAAACACAAAACGTTCGAAAGCATTTTTTGACAAATTGAAATAAAGTGATGGTTTTTTAGATTGATAATAAAAAGTGTAGGATCTAACTTTCGGTAACCTCACTACAAAATGCAACGGTGTGGTTGTTTCACGTCAATTCTCTGTCAGTAAATTTTCTGCGCTATGACTTCGGTCAAGTCAACACATTTGTGCCGAAGCATGGCATTCCCACACCTAGACGACTATGACACAGTTTCCTAATAAAATTGTAATTCCTTTACAAACGAGACAGCTAACTAAAACACACAGATACACTCACAGTAACTAATTCACCAAACATCAAAGTCTAAATAAGGGCGTCTCCAAACTTTACTTCAATGACCTTGATCGCAACATCCAGTTTATCTGTTTAATCAGAGTTAGTTGCCACAGTAAGTCATCGTTAGTTTGACGCGGGACGATGTTAATCGCAAGTGTGTGCCCCGCCTTACTTAACTATTAGCGGTTAAGGATTAATGTACCGATGTCTGAAGGCGTGGGATGTGTATGTACAGGGCTAGTTGACATTTTACTTTATCTTATTATGTTCTTGGAATTGGTAGTATCATGGTGGACCGGAGGTTAGGATGCCCTCTTCTCATGCCTGAGGGTCCGGTTTCTAAGCTTGGTAAGAACCATTGTGATTTTTTTCCGAGTTGGGCTTATGATTTCTAATAATAAGTTCCAAATCGCAAATCCACTTTGAGCAAATGTTGTGATTATTGCTCAAACCTTTTCCATGTGAAAAGAGTGCAGTACCTTTGCTTAGCAGTAAACTTATAGGCTTATGCTGTATAATATATGAAATCCTAGCGGTGGATATATGTTTATTTTTGTTTTTGTAGTCGGTTTTTTTCATTTGTTATCCACACTGCTACTAACACAAGCCTGATTCGGGTGATAGTTAACCCTGGTTAACCATAACATTGACATGGAGAGACTGTTAACGCCTTATGGACACTTATTTATCATTTTGTGTAGATCAAACAATTAATAAATACTACCTCAAAAGCTAAATATCGAGTGATTGAACTAGATCAAAAATCTACAAGTTTGCTTGTAGTTTTAACTTCTATGAAGTGACAATAAGTAGTCTATTGTCTTCCTAAATCAATAACTATAGAACAGGATATCGTAAAGATTTTTCATGAATTACTTTGCGACTTCAAGAACCTCCTCCTTTCTAGTGCCAATTTTTTTGTGCACTTACTTTTGTGATAAACGAACTGTATCAATTAAAACTTTATTTAAAAATGTTGATTTGTCAATGTATAAAACAAAGTTGCTTTCTCCGATCATCAAAGTTCCTATATCCTTATGTATGCTTAAATCTTTGAAATTCCGCAACAGATTTTAATGCGGTTTCTTTTGATTGATAGAGTAATAGAAGGCAGATTTATACGCATAATCAGCAGCATCTATTACATGGAGAAAGTAAATATCAGCTTTGCTCCCGTGCACTCTGGGGCGGGTCGCTGTTAAACTACAATCAACAAAAAAAACAACGAAATTCTTCGATAATTGAATTTCCCAATTTTCCAAAATCTGCACGCTCACCCACCACAAACCTGTCTAATCGGAATGCTACTATAAGGCCGGGGTAACGAGACGCAACCATTTTTGCCCGAACTCCCCTACTCTTGATTAAAACACGGAATTGAGATGTTAGACAGGAGATCAATGCTTCATCGGAACAATGGACCTTAATATCTTAGGATTAAGGATTTAGATTTATCCTACTTCGTAGACTTTCAGTAATTTGTCTGATTAGTAAAATCGGTAACTGGTGTCCGTAACTTTGGTTATGTTTAGGAGGAATTAAATTTATTTCTTTTGAGTTCAGTTTTATAAAGGCTGATACTTAATAATTATTGCATAAGTACTTCTGCTGATCAAAAGCCTTTTACCATACTGAGATGGTCAGAATTAAGTATCAATTGAAAACTCTTACTCCAGTTGGATTTCCATTTTAAAACGTATCATTTAGAAATTATACTTTACACTTTCATCAACATCCGCTGCTGAGCATTAATCACCACGCTTGCACAAAGCGTATTGGCGATTACAAACTTATAATTTGAAATTATAAGTCCATGTTTCCTTCGCTACATTATATCTCGGAAAAAGACACATTGGTACAAGTTGCCATGTTTCGAATCCACATCTTCATGCATAATGAGCAAGCGCCATAACCTCCGGGCCACCAAGAAACGTTAAAATTATAAATCAAGGTTTTCTTCACCGTGTGTCAATGTCTAAATAATCCTAAAAAGTACCTACATAAACTCGGAATAAGTCAAATACTTAAAAATTATAAAGGCGAACGGCAGGCCCTGTACCGCATAGTTTTTGTAATGTTATGTATTCGAATTTGTACTACTTATTAAGGCAGCTAAGCTATTAATGTTTATGTAATTGTTCTATTTTTAGAAGCTGGGATTAATTATAAATATCAATAAAAAGATTTCAATAAACAAGGGCACTAAAATCGTAAAAACTGAACGCAGTCATGTTTTGAGAAGTTGCCATTGTAAAATAAGACAAATATCGGAATTATAAATAATTATTTAGAAGTGAGAATAACAAGTAACATAATTAAAGACGTCTATATATTAAACCTAACCTAAAATATTTTTTTTATATACCTGTAGTCTAAACCCAGTTACTACTTCATTATTGAGTGACTAGATAGATGAAAACTAGCGTTTCAACAAAGATGACTTTATTTTGTGTTTTAGGTTTTTGCCGTGGATGTTAACCACACGCCATCACGTTCGGGCACGCTACCATAGCAGCGGTAAGACCCCTCTTTGAGGAGTGGCTTGAGAGACGCCACGGCGTCCTCACCTTCCGTCTGACGCAGGTGCTTACCGGGCACGGCAGCTTCGGTAGGTTCCTGTTTCGGATTCAGCGGGAGGAAACGCCCGAGTGTCGTCATTGTGAGGACCACCTAGAGGATACGGTGGAGCATACGGTAGCGGTATGCCCTGCCTGGGCTGAGCACCGCCGTATCCTCAGGGAAGTGATCGGCGGCGGCGACCTCTCGCGCCCGGCCTTAGTCGAGGCCATGGTGCGGAATGAGAGGAACTGGGACGCCGTCTCCTCCTTTTGTGAAGCAGTCATGCTCGCAAAGAGAGAGGCGGCCCGCGTGAGGGAGCAATCCTCCTCCTCACGCCCCAGCAGCCGCAACTGGCGACACTACGGGCGTCGGGGATCGAGGGACGATCTCCGGCCACCGTAAGTACGGGCCTGCGGTCGGCGAGTAAGGGCAGCTCGCCGCCCGACCAGAACCAGGCCCGAGCGTACGGCGCGTAGCGTTCCGCGCGCGCCTCAAAGAGCCAATAGACCACCACAGACGGGGCCCTAAAGGGCTGATGTTCAGCCGGGGTTGCGGGGTAAGCGCAATGAGGTACCGCGACCTCGGCACAGAGCAGGAGAAGGAACAGGGGGGTTTTTAGTCAGTAAGAGTCTGACACTCCCTCCTGCCCGGCCCTGGGCGGGAGAAGTCATTTGATGATTTTCCCCTCACAAAAAAAAAAAAAAACTCCATCACGTTCGGTCGTTGGGGAAACGCACCTCTTGCTATCATGGTTGTAACACTAGTTCGCAACCGTATAGCAAACCTTTGAATCACCAAAATAATGTTTATGTACCTTCAAATAACAATCTAAGCTAATACTTTAGTACATAACCTTAAAAAATAAAACTAGCTATAACTCTTATGTCCCAAGTTTTAAAAATCCAACATTTTAAACAGGGCTTGTTTATCATATTAACTACCAATTAAACCAAAAAGTATGCCAAAACACGAAAAATGATTAGCGGTACAGGACTCCCATACAAGCCTGCCGTTCGCCTTTATTTCTAAACCAAAAGAATGACATAGCCCAAAAAAAATCCCAAAGGCTCTCCGTATGACGGTTATTGAAGAAATCTTTTTCTCCAACTATCCATTGAATTAATATCAGTTTTACAATACATTATTGAGCTTGTCCGTCTGTCCGTCCATTTCCTTTTGCCAGCCGCCATTTCCTGCAACCGTTTTGGCCGTAGATCTCCTCTTGTGGTATGAATAAGACAAGCTATATACATTTTGTCTATGTAATAAGAATAAAGGCGGAACGACATAACGCGAAAGAGGTCGTTCTTTTTTGAGGTTATGTCTAGAAATTGTTTTTTTGCATTTTTATTTTTATGTGAATTTAAAAACCAAATTTATCGGTATATTATTAGAGTACATTATACAAAAACAGGAAAAATTTTAAAGGATCATAAATTCCATTCATCTGGGTGATATTTAAGGATGGTTTTATAATGTCTAAATAGCCACTACGTAGCAGATACCTTTGAATATAGAACGTTATTTATATAAATTATTTAACACCAAAGTTTATCAATTATATTTATTACATAGGGATGGCTAAGTGTAATTTAATATATATCTAAAACTAGATATATCTACATATATCTACCGGGGTTCTATACTCTATTCACATTAAGATTGAATATAAAAACTGTTAGGTTGTTACATTTTTCCCTGTCCATCCGATCGATTTTAACTTCTTACATAAAGATTGAATTAAAAGCAAAAAATCTTGTTGTCAATATTCAAGTACGCAATCAACTACAACAACGAAACACTTATAGCTTGTCTGATTCATACTCCAAGCACAATATCTTGTCTGGTCAACCGTTTTACGATATTCTGGATGTTAGACATTGTGATCTATAAATTGTCCGATCGACCTGGGCTTCGGTCTGAAATGCCAATTGTTATAATACCAGGATTATGTTCAGCTGAATTTCAGCAGCACTGACATGTAGACGCATTATAATGTTCAGGATATGTTTGCGGAATTATGCGAATCAAGATTGGTTGATAAGAAAAGTTTCTGAAAGTGGAACAAAATTAAATAAACATATGAGCAATTAAAAAGTGTCCAGTCTGTCGATCTGTCTAGTACTTGCTTAATTACCCTTTTTCAGTCAGTTTCATAATATTTTTTTTATACTATGGATCCGTGTCATCATTTGAAAACTGGTTTTAAAATTAAATAAAATTCAATGTTTTAATGTATAGTCATTTCATATGACGCGAGATATCCTGGTACTACGGATTATATATTTTATTTAACTTAATTATTTAATAAAAGGTTTACCAACAGCTTCTGTGTAGATAAGGTTTTAAGTATTATTTTTTTAATTGGCTGAAAGTAATATTTTAAAACTAAACACACAGTAGTAGTGGTAACAGTAGCAAGAAATCTACGATTGGGCATTTAAGCGATTTGTTAAATTAATATGAAATAGGGCATACAACAAAACTTTTCCCGTGAACAGCATATAAAGGATCTGGATGAAACCAGCATGTCCTATCTGACTACTCTGAGAAAATATAAAAAAACGAACTCAGAGGTCGATCTCTTTTCAAGTATAGACAAATGTTATATAAATGTGGGAGAACTGGGTAAACTCATTCTGTAGTGGTCTTTTGAGGACAGATTAAGCACACCAGCTAGAGTGGAGCCGTTTTGACGGTAGACAGACAGGCAATAAATTTTGCACTTACTTCCAACCCCAGCTTCGCCCACGTCATGTTGATAAAAAACAGCCTATGTGTTCATTTAGGGTGTCACCTATCTACATATAAAATTTTACCAAAATTGATTCAGTGTTTTTGCTTTATAGAACAACAAACAAACATTTATAATTTTATCAGGATCTATATTCATCACCATACGCGTGGATATGCGTATCATAAATTAAAAATAATATTTTAAAATTGTACATATATTGTACATAAATTTTAGTATTATTATATTTCTACTATTCATTTACAAATATAAAATAATTATGTTACATTTTTATACAAAAGAATTGATTTTAGTTTTGTAATGGTATAACTGATATTATAATTTTGGTAGACTGATTTTGAAAATGTTTGAATAAATGTTATTTAATTTGTAAATCTTATTTAATAAAAGAAACAAAAGTTATTCTATCTTGAGCCATGCATCTTATTCGACATCTCAACTAAGCGCTTTCGAAATTCAAACTAAACATAATTACTCAATGAACCACTAACAAATGACCAATTAAAAATAGTACTTAAGTAAAATAAAACAAGTATCTAATTTGTCTGTGCAAATCAGGACAAATGCTGGTCGAAAAACAAATGAAGCGGTTAGATTTGGTCAATGAAAAACTGCACTAACAAATCTAATTCACCGAATTATCTGTCTTATTGCATTTAGATAAGTCGTTTTTTAGCTTGACAATCAGATTGTTAGGTTGGAAAATAGTTTTTTAATTTGTAGGTCATCCAGATTGCTATTTATTTATTCGTTTGTTCGATCTTCTATTTTCAAATGGTCGAATAATAAACTGGTTGAGTTAATAAGTGTCCCACACTTATTAACTCAACCTCTAGATCTATGTTTTGGCATAAATGACCCAACCGGAGTGATACCACTGCCTCACATACGACCGGCGAATTTTGTTTGTTCAAACAAACAAAAAATACCATTGTACTATCCTTATCATTTCACTACAAATGTGAAAGATTGTGAATGTAATTAGATGTACGTCTTTTATTATTTCACGAAAAAAGCAATCGACCGATTTGGTTGAAATTTGTAATGTGGCAAAGTCATGCTTCGGCATGAATAAGTCGCCTCGACCTGAGTGTTATCACGCCCTAAAGGAAAACCGTCATAAAATAACCACAGCGTTGTGTTTCGCCTTGTGAGTGTTTGAAGTGCCCTGTAAAAATCGGAGGCTCAATCGTGCCCCTCCCAATCCCTAATCCCCAAAAGGGCGACAACGCACTCTTAGGTCCTCTATTAATTGTTGCAGAAGTACATGAGCGACTCTGAATGTAGCATCAGGTAGGCATCGTTTGTCGATCAAACAAAAAATCAAAATTATTATCACATCAAAAATAAAGAAAATGTGAAGAAAAAGGTGATGCCCTAGATAAACACATAGACTACTTTTATCGACCACGCGTACGAAGAAGTAGGCGGATGCTAGTTGATAACAAAACCTTCACTTCGTATGTTCTACTAAAATTTCCAAAAGCATTTTTAATACGCCGTGTAACGTACACTAGCCATAAACAAGAAACAACCTTGCAGCGTTCACGTATGTTCTGAAATTCAGCTTCAGTATGCATTCAGGTGTTCAGGCTGTAAATAAAAGATGGCCGTCGGTTTCAAGCTATACCAATTTACATATACTGAAACATTTTGGACATTTCAAACCACTTACATATGACATTTAGAGGCAGTAAAGATGTAGATGAATTTTGGTTATGGTTGTGGTGGTAATATTTGAGTTTGGTTGTTTTGTTGGTTGAGTAGGTAGCCATTAGTGTAAAATTAAATGCCAACCAAGTGGTATAAAGTTTGATCTTATATAACAAAGCTGTTTTTTCATGTGAAAGGTCGACAAACAACCTTTTTTTTTCTTATTAAGAACGTTGCCCCACACGAGGATTTTCTCATGTGTCGGGTGCGTTTACAAACATACAATTTCCCGCACACATGACACCTAAACCCGAAACAACAATTTATGGAACACACAAAATGTTGTTCCGTGCGGGAATCGAACCCGTGACAAGTCCCACGGCAGCCAGTTGCCCAGCCACCGCGCCAACCGTGCAGTCGAATCATTAGCTGATGGTATGCAATCGTCACCACGTAACCAGTACACAAAAAAAAAAGAGTCGTTGCTACTGCGTTGCCGATCTTTTGGGAATAAGTGTTTTAGGGATTTCAGGATTGGGAAGGGATAAAGGGGCTAGGGCAGGATTGGACCGGTATATAAATATTATGTTCTTTTTGCTGTAGTGCCGATGTAAAATGATGAAGTTGTAGCCTATAATGTATCTCTAAGCCAATTAGCATTTAGATCCGTGCCGTACTTAAAAAGAACGTAAAAATTCACAAACATCCATCTACAAATGTTTTCACTTAGAATATTATATTGGTAGCATTGTATAAGAATTTAATATACCCCAAACGGTCGACAGCAAACCACACTATTTAAAATAAAGATGGCTACCATATTTTTGTTGGTAATTTTGCTTTCAAGCCACAGCTCGTATCTAGACTAGTTTAATATAACCTGCACTCAGGTATTCAGGTACTAAATAAAAGATTATTCGGTGGCTACATTTTCTGAGAACCACGTAAGCAATTTTGGTATAATATTATGCAGTTTCTAAGCTTCTGTTAGCACCCTATATGTTGGTTAGGTGGTTGAGTCTAAATAACCAAATTTTCTTTGTTATTTGAATAGGTTTTGCTTCGTTTAACCAAAGAGGTTCGTGTTTAGTTTTCATGCAACTGTTTTGGGTCCTGTACAAACAAATTGAGAATGGAAATTATTATCATTAGCTTTGCATTTTATTAATGTAGAATTTATGCATTGGTTTGTATTCACAAAGGTTTTTATATGACCATGAGTCTGTATTGTAATGTTATGAGTCTGTTGTTTATCATACAGTTTTACTTTTAAGGTATATATCTAAGGTAAGATTTGGGTTAATAATTCCTATTATAAAACTTCGCCCAACTTTGATTTTATCCTAAATCAAACTAATTTAATATCAATTTAATTTACAAATCATGCCTAGAACCGAGACAATAATTAGTGGACCGCATAAAGATATCTAACATGGCTGCCAAATCGCGCAGTCAATGAAGAGAAATTAGAAAACAAAAACAGTACTGTACAGAGCTGCAACCAGGCGGTTGTGTTTTAAGCGGAGGGTGCGTGAGTACATAAGCAAAAAGATGGTAGTTTCCCCACTTGCATTATAAAAGTATAAACATTTCATTATTATATTATGGTAGATGGATGTATGTATTTATTTATATTATGTGTATAAGAGTTTAAATTTAATGTACAAAAACGTAATTATATCTGTATATTTATAAATTATTTTTATGTATTATGTAACTACTGATTTACAGTGGAGAAAAGGCTACCACCCCCGACGACGACTGGCCCTGGTAACACACAATGTTCGCACTTTGAGGACAGACGAGAAGATTATTGAGCTGGAAGAGGCATTGGGTAGGTTGCACTGGAGTATTGTGGGGTTGTCAGAAGTCCGACGAGAGGGCGAGGACACGATAACCCTAAGATCCGGCAACCTATTCTACTACCGGGAGGGCGAACAACTGTCCCAAGGTGGTGTCGGGTTCCTCGTCCACAGGTCCCTCGTCAACAACATTCTTACCATCGAAAGTGTGTCGAGCAGGGTGGCGTACCTGATACTCAGGGTATCCAATAGATACTCGTTGAAGGTTATCCAGGTTTATGCACCGACCTCGACACACCCAGACGAGGAAGTAGAGGTTATGTATGAGGACATAAGTAGGGCGATACATACTAATAAAACCTACTTCAATGTTGTTATGGGGGACTTCAACGCGAAACTGGGAACTCGAGGCGATAACGAGCTGAGAGTGGGGCAATTCGGGTATGGGCAACGGAACCACAGGGGACAGAGACTGGCTGAGTTCCTGGAGAAGGAGGACCTCTTTGCGATGAACTCCTTTTTCCAGAAGCCGTCTCACAGGAAATGGACCTGGATGAGCCCGGACGGTTCCACAAAAAATGAGATCGACTTCATCATGACAACAAAGCGACAGATGTTCAATGATGTCTCTGTGATCCATAAAGTAAAAACCGGCAGCGATCACCGACTGGTCAGAGGCACATTGAATATCAATATAAAGCTGGAAAGATCCCGTCTGATGAAGTCTATGCTCCGACCTTCAAATGCACATATCGGTTGTCCCGAGAGCTTTCAGATCGAGGTATCGAATCGTTTTGAGTCCCTGGAGAATTGCGAGTCAGTGGACGAGATTAGCAACAGGTTTGTAGAAACTGTCCATGCGGTCGGGTCGAAGTTTTTTAGACCCCGCCGAAAAGACAGACCGCAGAAGCTTACCGATCGCACCCTCAAACTCATGGCAGAACGACGTGTTATGGTACTCCAGACCTCTGCCGATGCTAAAGCACATCGGCAGCTCAATAGACAAATATGGAAGTCCATGCGACACGATATCCGCAACTTTAACGCCAATAGGGTTAAAGAAGCGATAGAGCGGAACCAAGGCTCCAAAGTGTTCGCTAGGGACATGTCTATTGGGCAAACACAGCTGACGAAGCTGAAGGCGGAGGATGGCAGTGTGGCGTCGACGAAAGCCGAAGTTTTGGGTGAGATCGAGAGGTTTTATGGACAGCTATACACATCGGTCACTAAACCTGTTAGCTCAGTCGCCGATCCAAGAGCTAAACTCACCCGACACTATACCGAGGATATCCCGGACATCAGCCTATACGAGATTAGGATGGCCCTCAAGCAGCTCAAGAACAATAAGGCGCCGGGCGAGGACGGAATCACATCACATCAATCACTTCTGAAAGCGGGCGGAACGCCGGTACTGAGAGTCCTTCAGAAGCGCTTCAACTCCGTCATATTCGAAGGAGCAACGCCGGCGGCATGGAGCAGAAGTGTGGTGGTACTATTCTTCAAGAAGGGAGATAATACTCTACTGAAAAATTATAGACCCATCTCACTTCTGAGCCATGTCTACAAGCTATTCTCGAGGGTCATCACAAATCGTCTCACACGTAGGTTCGATGACTTCCAGCCTCCCGAACAAGCCGGTTTCCGGAAAGGCTATAGTACCATAGACCACATCCATACGCTGCGGCAAGTTATACAGAAGACCGAGGAGTATAACTTGCCACTATGCTTGGCGTTTGTGGACTATGAGAAGGCTTTTGATTCGATCGAGACTTGGGCTGTGTTAAGATCTCTCCAGCGGTGCCATATTGACTTTCGGTACATCGAGGTTTTGAAGTGCTTATACACAAACGCCACTATGTCGGTCCAAGTACAAAACCAGAGCACGAAGAATATTCCTCTGCAGCGAGGTGTAAGGCAAGGAGACGTCATATCTCCGAAACTGTTTACCGCTGCATTGGAAGACGCTTTCAAGCTCTTGGAATGGAAAGGATCTGGCATCAACATCAACGGCGAGTACATCACTCACCTCCGGTTTGCCGACGACATTGTAGTCATGGCAGAATCGCTGGAGGATCTGAGCACAATGCTCGATGACCTCTGTAGAGTTTCTCAACAGGTAGGGCTCCGAATGAACATGGACAAGACGAAAGTCATGGCAAACGCCCATGTCACGCCCTATCCGATATCAGTTGGGAGTTCTAACCTCGAAATTGTTGACGAATATGTATACCTGGGACAAGTGATCCAGCTAGGTAGGTCCAATTTCGAGAAGGAGGTCAACCGTCGAATCCAACTTGGATGGGCAGCGTTCGGGAAACTACGCAACATCTTCTCGTCCAACTTACCTCAGTGCCTTAAGACGAAAGTCTATAATCAATGTGTGTTACCAGCGATGACCTATGGAACTGAAACGTGGTCTCTTACTGTGGGCCTTATAAAGAAGCTCAAGGTCGCTCAGCGCGCTATGGAGAGGGCTATGCTCGAAGTTTCTTTGCGAGACCGTATAAAAAACGAGGATGTCCGCAAACGAACAAAGGTTTCCGACATAGCCCAGCGGATTAGTAAGTTGAAGTGGCAATGGGCAGGGCACATAGCGCGTAGAACCGACGGCCGCTGGGGCAGAAAGGTTCTCGAGTGGCGGCCACGTACCGGCAAGCGCAGCGTAGGACGTCCACCCGCAAGGTGGACAGACGACCTGATTAAGGTCGCAGGAAGCCGCTGGATGCAGGTCGCTTCCAACCGGCCTATCTGGAAGTCAATGGGGGAGGCCTATGTTCAGCAGTGGACGTCCTGTGGCTGATATGATGATGATGATGATTTACACCTCCTCTTCCTGTAACTGTCTTAATTGCTGTATATCACCTACCACACATCACTGCTCTACCAAAAGGTTGACTGGCAGAAATTCTTCTAGCATTAAGTCCTCCGATTTGCAATTGTATATAACAGATAAATAAATAAACAGTAACTGAACATAAAATCCCATTGATCTGTATTCAACAACAAAACCAAAACTGCAACAACACATCAAGTATAACAAAGTACATTAACCAAAAGTACTTAGGAAGAGGGGAACCTCGCACGCCATTAAAAGCCTTACACTTAACGAAATAATATCAAAACTCACATGAACTTGTAGAATTTATAATACAAGACAGAACTTTGCAAAACCAGGCTTAGCTTAGCTAAATTATATTTTACCTTCTGGTCCTTTATAATGCGATATCCCTTTAAAATTTCCATCCATATCACATTAACATTTTTGAACGACATAATTAAGTTTTTGGTTTGACGACGGACATTTTGACCTATATTTTATTGTTAATCTTGGTCTCAGTTGACTAAATTGTATTCAAGTCTAGATAGGTTTTAAAATGGAGATAAGTATTTTTATAAATTTTGCATAATAATTATCGTGAGACACGCTAAATTAATTGAAGATAACTGCTTACTCACGAAAATTTACTAAAAAGAACTTTACTACATGGGTGGCATGATTGCTTGACCATCAGGTAATCGGTCAGCTCGTTTGCCGACCTATTACATAAAAAAAGATCTGTTACTACAAAAAATAGAAATTTTCTAAAACCTAATATTCACTAGAACTACCTTAACTAGAAATCTAACACACTAGCACTGCAGGTACGAAACAGTTTAGTTAAGTGCCGGATGATCGGACACTTACCACAAATTACTTACCGCAGCGCCCTCTACATTTTGTCCCCATGAGAACACAACGTACTACCGCTAAAAGGCCCATTTTTCATGCGCCCGTAAAAAGCCTGAAGTCACCATGCTGTGTGTGTGCCGATAAATAATAATGCTTGTTCTTTTTTCAGTATGTTTGTGTATTTCAGAGGTGTTTTAGTTGATTAATGTAACGTAGCCTTCGTTACCTGAAAATATACGTAGAGTATTTTTCGAAATACTTTAGTTATCCTAGTAAGCATTAAAATGATTCTTCTTATGAGTATAATAAATTGTAAAATTTCTATACAAAATATTGCCTTTTATCGAAAATAGCTGACCTTTTTAAACTGCAATCTGCAGCCGGTCTCGTAAACCTAGAGATTATGGCGTACTTTTGTACACGAGGCATATTATCCAGAAACGGATTGATACTGGCAGTATATAAAAATTTGGAAGCGTATACAACATTTTTGACGGTGCAATATCATCCGTTCACTTCTCTTGCCCTGGCTGAGACGAGAGGAAGTAATTACTGGTTAAAGACACCACGTTCGTCCACCAGTTCCAGATCAGGATCGTGGCACATAATTGCGATTGAACCCGGCTAAATGTCAAATACCGTCTGTAGTAGTCTATTAACCTCTCAAGTGCACACAGAATTAGACTATAATGGGCAATTTATAAAGGTTTACTTGTACAAGTTTTAATATAGAAAGAAATCACTTCTAATGTTCAGTTTCTATTTTCTTGCACTTAACCCCTTTTTTCAAATAGGCGTTATTTATTCATTTTTTTAAAAGAAGCATCAGGAATGAATGTATATGACATTGTTTTTCTCGCATATCATGAAAGAGGATGAATAGTCGCCGTCCCTTAGACAACATATCTTGGATTGTCAGTGTTTTTGCTTGAAATGCTCGCTACATACAAGATAATGTTTCTTAAGATAAATGGATTTAGGAAGCGTATAATATTAAACAAAGTCGTGTTAGTTACACTATTTATACTTGAGAACGGTGTGACAGAATGTGTGATCTATAAATTTTGGAGTTAGCCTTTCCGTTTGGAATGTAATTACTCTTTTTATAACGGAATAGGAGGCAAACGAGCAGACGGCTCTCCTGATAGTAAGTGACTGGCGCTGTCCATGGACACCTGCATCACCAGAGGAGTCACAGGTGCATTGCCGGCCTTTTAAGAAGGAGTGCGCTCGTTACTTGAGAGTTTCGTAATCGATCGTATCGGTTCGGGAATACCGTCGCTTGGAGAAAATCCCAAAGTTTTGCTGTACTGGGCAGAAAATTTCGTGTAAATCACACAGTTGTTGAAAGTCAACCATACTTGGAAAAACAAAGAATAAAAATACAATTGTTTTAGCTTTATTAGATTTGTCTTTCGAAGATGCATTTTAATATGAAAATTTATGTTTTTTTGTAGATTTTCACCACAGTTCTACACACCTACGTACTTTGTTACAAATTGTTATCTCGATTTTTAAAGCTAACCAGACCGAAATATAGTTTAGGCAACTCAGATAAAAAACAATAATAAAACCCAAAAACTTAATTACGTCGTTCAAAAATAAAAAATATGATAAGGATGCAAATTTTGAAGGGATATCGCATTATGAAGGGCCAAAAGGTAAAATATAATTTAGCTAAGCTAAGCCTGGTTTTGCAAAGTTCTGCCTTGTATTATAAATTCTACAAGTTCATGTGAGTTTTGATATTATTTCGTTAAGTGTAAGGCTTTTAATGGCGTGCGAGGTTCCCCTCTTCCTGAGTTAAGTACTTTTGGTTAATGTACTTGGTTATACTTGATGTGTTGTTGCTGTTTTGGTTTTGTTGTTGAGTACAGATCTATGGGATTTAAGATTCAGTTCCTGTTAAAACGAACTTGCAAGTTCGCTGCCTTTTGGGATTTGGGGATTGAAGTGAAGTGAGAATTGAGCCTCTGGTTATTTTACTAATACGACAAATCGAAAAGGCAATTTGAAAAACTTTAGTCGAGATAGCCATTTTGTACAGCGTGATTTTACTACTTGACTACATTCCACGATAACAGGTTCTTATACAAATAATAGCTATTTTGTTATAGCAATAAAATAAAACAAATAATTATGGAAAAAAATTTTTGGGAGACTCATTTGTTATCTTGAGTACAATCATTAGGAAAAACTTAAATTTATTTGATAAGGGTGTCAGATATACATAAATTATCAAACTAGACATAGAGATAGATTATGTCAGCCATTATTTAAATTGGCAAAGGTACACAAGTCGTTCATGGGATTCTGCGTTAAATGTTATTAGAAAATCCCAGGCGAAATACAACAATTAAATGAAAGAAATTTTAAATTACCTATGTGTAAAAATAGCTTAATAAATGTAGATAAAGAATTTAGTTTGACGTCCAAAAGAGCCTGTAATTGAGCCTAATTGAAATAAATGTTTTTCGTTCCTAAAATACCTCAACAGCTACAATTTCAATTTTCCAATGGACCCTATAACAGTACTCATACATCACGTATCATCAGCATTAAGAATTCAAACAGTATATTTATGTCCCATACTGAATTTAAAGTCAAAATTGTTGACACGTGGACTGGACTTTATGCCTTTCCCCCTTTTTTTTTAAATTCAACGCACATTTTATTTTGTTGACTCAGTAAATTATTCAACAAAATGTTTGTAGAGTCTGTCGCAAAATGTTTTGCATGCGTTTTGTAAAAAAAATGGTAATTAGATTTTTATAGAGTGCAAATAAAGATTGGGCAGTTTTTTTAAGTTATTTTTTTGTATGTGATGGACGGTAAACGAGCAGCTATTACCTGGTGGTAAGCAATCAGCATCGCCCATGGACATCCGCAACATTGTAGGATATACGAGTGTGTACAATCTTTTGGGGATTAGGGTTTTGGAAATTTAGAAAACCCCACTCGCACGTTGAAACATAATGCCTTTGTAGGCTACACACACATTGTACCTATAATATTATAATTATTATGTATGTGTAACTGTGCAGCGATGCTGCTGCGGCCGTAATTCATGTCAATCAATCAATCAAATTTTATTTATTTACGTTTGTACATAAATATCTTACATTAGGTCTTACATTTTAATTAATCTAGGTAAATAACATTACGGTGCCTGTATAGAATTGAATCTGTACCACAGGCGTTACGGTCACTTTCAGTTACTGTTATGCTTGATTCATCCTTGCCAATATTTATTTTTATTTAGGTAACTAACTCATAATTTATACATAATCATACATTTCATTTTTACATAATTTAGGAATACATTAAAACTATACTATTACTACATTACTACCCGATTAAACCTATACTGTCTATTTGACCACAGTTAGCAACGCCTCGGTTTCGTCGTAATTACGTGATTGTAAAAACAGGGACGTCCACAGTTTTGCTCTGGCATATTTTAGGTCGTATATTGGTGTTCCTTTGTTTATTTTATTATACAAATATGGACCCAAAAATGCAAAGAATCGGTTTGTAAACACAAACTTTGATGCGGAGTGAGAAATGCAGACAATATCTTTCAGTTATGTAATTGTATGCAGCCGCCTACATACCGTGATCGTTTTCGGATGTTTTATTTCCTTGACACTTTTCTGATCTGATATTACGTAGTTGGATAAAGCTTTTTAACGGACTATATTCATAACAGCTAAACTTTTGAAATTTGGAATCCAGTAACCATACTTATAAGGTGATTAACAACGTTAATGTTGTGTGACGTTGGTTTTAACATTAACCATTATCGCTTCGGAAACGAAACAAAGGAACCGAGATTTTAGGGAAGTCAGAAAGTTACGTTGTAACACGTGACTTTTCGATGACCTTCAGAAACATCCATTTCGTTTTTAAATCAAATATTGATTATTGGAACATAAATTGTCTACGGGACAGTCTAGCAATCGTTATCGCTTTAGAAACGAAATAGACATAGAGAGATGGGGAGCTGCTCGATGAGACAGTGCCAAAACAAATCAAAATCCTTATCATTATCTTAATCTAAAACGTTGTCTCTAATATCTTTACTTCGTACGTTTTTGAAATTGTCATATCGTACCAGCGCACAATCATAAATTGCAACGCAGTTTTTTCCAGTATTTTATATTTCATGTCCAGTGGGTGGGTCATTTCCCGATTCCAAATCATTCTGCCGCACTGACATAGTCAGTTTTATTGGTTAATATTTTGTTTTTATCACATCACAATAGCACTTTGATTTGTGTGTGAAACCAGTGATTTCATTTTATGACTAATTGGGAACAATGTGCATTTTTGTTTTTGGTGTAGAAATAGTTATAAAGCTAAGATTTTTTTTTTATCTTTGTCATTTTTCATTTTGAATTAAGTATAGAGGTTAACAAAAGAAGATCTACTTTTTGGTTGTTACAATATGAAGTATAATTTAATTATACTGGCTATAATGCTGTACATAATTCTAGGCTCAGTGCTATATATTTATTACGAAGCAAATTAGCGACAAAATTACAAATATTCACTAGCACCAGAAACAAGTTTACATTTTAATAAACTACAGTACTACATTCAATGAGAAAAACGTCTACATATTACGAAACATATCGTATGACGTAACTTCTAGAAATAATTCTTTAACCTCTCAAACAAAACTAATAAGAAATAATAGAATAAAATCAATATGGCTGCCTTCGAACAGAAATATCGGTTGGTTGCAGGTGCAACTTCAAATAGCAATGACGCGACCGCCAACGAGATCAAACGGGATTGAAATCTATTTAGAGTAACGATATCTTTGATAAAAAGGCAATTTGTTAAGTATACATAGGGTAATAATATATATTCTTTTGTTAGCAATTTGAAGAATAGAATAAACGTAGGTTTTGGTTTCTTATATAAGTATTTCGTATATTAGTTTATTGATATAGGCCAGTCTTAACATAATATTTCTTCCTGAGGCATTTTCTTTTTGTGATTCTTTGGTATATTACAATTGCGAATTAAGCGCCATTACTATACGGTTAAGCAAAAATTTTTTTGTAATAAGTTTGAAAATAAGCTTCTTGTTATCATACTTTTGAAACTTCTCCGTGCAAGAAGAGGCATATTCATAGCAGTTGGTACTTAAATACTGTGATGATGATGATGATGATTATTATTAATATTAGAATACGACAATTTGGTAAGTTGAGATCAATAAAACTATATTTTGTCACCAGACGATTAGTGAAACTCGTTGTTTCTTTTTACACGTGGAAAAGCTGTATAAACATATAATGCATGTCCTTCAACTTATGTTTGTCAGAAAATAAGAATGAGACAAAGTTTCCATTGTGTTTCACCATCTGAATCAGGTCATCGGAGGTCGAAACTCTAAAAGAATCTTACAACCTACTTAATACATTTCTGTTGTTGCAAGTAGCCATTATCACTTTCCACCATGTAATCCATTCGAAAATTTCTATCCCACTCTAAAATTAAAATTGTAAAACACAAAACACTAACGTTTTCTTTTATTTGTTTTTTCAGGTACAAATTCTACAGTAAAGATGTGGCACATATTAGGTTAAAAGTAAAACTGAACTGTTTATATACTGCAGTCAGCAAATAAATAAATAATATTCAAGCAACAAAAGCATCATATTTCCACACACACAATACGTATAGAAATAAAACTTATTCAGTTCATACTGAAACACATTGTTTTCAATTCAATTCAACCGTCTTCACAGTCACTATGCAAATTCTGCCTCAGTTAGTCGGATTACATTCTGTGTCATTTTATCGTAGCACAAGTAGCGGGGGTTGTAGACTGTTTGCAAAGTAACAAGTTTTCTATTGGCTGATGTCAAAATGAGTTTTATTGTTAAGAATCATTTATATCAGTTTAAGAGCATGTGTGAATGGGGCACATAGGCTATTCTCTCACTTTGATAATGATATGCTTATTTAATTTGAAGATTAATTTTTGAATTAATATTTGAATAGATGACATTCAAGGGCTATGTTTACGCCATAAAGTTACCGATATTTTCTTCTTTGTCATGGGTAAGGTTATACACATACAAATTCATATCGTGTACTTCATCACTTCCAGGTCTAGAACAACGATTTGTAGATCACACGAAGAGGTTATTCGAACTCGCAATTCACTACTAATCTTGCTCACAAAGTCACTAAAAGCTTATATCTAAATAATAAAATTTCAATGCAAATACTGCTTGAAACATCTAAGTTGAAATTTCTTCAAAAGGTAACCACACCACAATCACTTAAAATTATTTATCCTCACAATATTTCCATTAAAAACACTTATCATTAACTTCATCCTCACAACAACAAACACCACTTATATGAAAAGGGGTAAGCAAAACACTCCGAAAAGTGTCAAGTCAAAGTCAGTTATGTTAACCGCTGGTTAGAATTAATGATTCGTTACCGTTAGTGCGGTCAAATTGAACTGCCCCATTATTTACCATGGATATCGTGGAAGTGGTTTCGGGATAATGCTATGAGGAAACCGATGGGGTTTTTGATAGAACTAATTTTCCAAGAGTTCTGTTTTATCAATAGAAAAAGTAATGGAATTGTTGAAACTTGTTAGGTTAGGTTGTTATAGTTAATTATGTGATCTTGATGTATTAGATTAGTATATCTCTAAATAATTGATAAAGTATTACAAACTATCAGCCATAATCGAATTATTGTCAATATTGGTATCTGATATTAAGAAAGAAACGAAGAAAAACACTGCATCATCTAAAGCCATATTGTCTACTAGAGAGGGCTATTGATTTGTTGACTGTTGACATTCTTAGTAAATTGTCATCGTTTTTAGTAATAATCTTAGTTTTTGTAATTTTGTTTGGTCTAAGGCAACAGTCATCGGAGCCCGTGGGTTAAAAAGCGATTTTCTCAGGTATAAAACAATTAAATTATTATGTAGGTACTTTTCGAATTTGTTTATTTACTACTGAGACGTGAAAAAAGATAAAATTATAAGTTTGAAATTGCCAAGTCACCTTGAAAAGGAGTGGTGATTAATGTTAATACTTTTAGACTGATGATGATGATAAAGATGTGACATGGCTCCTATCTTGTCTGTCTTCCACATAACATCTGCTACCATTTAAACTAATTACTCATTTAGGTATTTTATTTTGTAATCAAGATATTGTCTTAAAAAAACCCACCCAACCTTTTGCCACATCTAATTATTTGTATCAAAAAATTTCACTCCAACGCCCTCAGCCACTTACATTTCAGGCCTCAGCCACAAGCAATTTCAAAAATTCCCGGAAATATTCCCCAAATTCTTTTACCGACGATCCCGATAACAGTTCGAAAACGGAGAAGGGATTACGAGGACCTAATTCTGGGAATAGCTTCAATAAATATCACGGAACAAATAGAAACATGGAATCTAGGGCCTATTTAGATGGATTTATTTACTACGCTTAGGCGTCTAGATGCCGTTTTGCGTTCTTAATTAGGATTTTCACAAAAAGGTTTTAGTCCAGACGAGCTGCTTGAAGTTGCTCTTGAAGTATCTTCATTTTATCTGTCAATTGGTTTTTGTTTTTGCAACACATAATAATTAGGTCTTAGAGCAGTGCACGTTGTTTAAAAAACGTGTCATCGATTCAAAAAGTATGACCAGTTTCTTGACTTATTTTTTTGTAAGTATGACTCGTTTGCAGGCATCGTAAAGGTCTTCCAATTGTATGTATATTTAGGGCTGATTTTTCAATGGTTGCATAAAAGTAATCTGGGGAATAATCTTGATGCTGTCGCGTCAAAATGTGTGTACATATAAGACAGTGACAGCAAATATTTTATTCCTCAGATGACATTTATCTAACAATTGAAAAATCAGCCCATAGTCAAATAAAAAGAAATGAACACGAAAACTCGAAGATCACCGTTAGCATTAGCTGTATGTTCACTTCTGGATGTATTATTATTTGATCAATAGTGCTAGTTGGTTCACAGGAGTAGAATATAATATGTCTAAATTAAGAAAACGTCGCCTTCCAATTCTTTTCAACAACACCCCCACAAAAAGTGGCTAGTCTACCCACAACCGCTTAGGCGACACCATTTGTCTGTTATTTGTTACCATCGAGCCAAACCCTTTTCCATGCCATTTGTTCGAACCTATTCACTGATCGCAACGATACATTTAACCAAAGATTAACTACCCGATTTGTTTACTGGAGTAGCGGTAGACTTATAAACGCTGCTTAGTTGTTTTCATATTGGTTTTTTTTTGGCAATATGTGTAGTTTGATCCACGAAACGGTTGTTTTATATTAAAGATAGAATATAAAAGTTTGTCAGATTATATAGAGGGTTTTTTAGTGCGATATTTTAATTGAAGTTAAAAAACTTTAATCCTTCCCCGTTCTCCTGCTTTT
This sequence comes from Spodoptera exigua, assembly GCA_902829305.4. Classification (NCBI taxonomy): domain Eukaryota; kingdom Metazoa; phylum Arthropoda; class Insecta; order Lepidoptera; family Noctuidae; genus Spodoptera; species Spodoptera exigua. The sequence continues at coordinate 2,151,549 of LR824623.2, forward strand.
TTGGTATTCCTCATTATTAAGAGTCGTGATCACAACTCGTATGTACGATATCAAGAACCTTTTATTTATTTATTTAATTATACACGTTATACAAAGAAATGGGCGGACTTAATGCCTTAGGCATTGTCTAACAGTCGACCTTCAGGTGGTGCAGAGATGAGAGTTTTTAATCTGTTTACTGTAAATTTTTACTTCAACAAATATATTGCAGTCACCAATATTGTACTTGACCAATTTATAAGTGAAAGCATATATTTTACAAAAAAGAAAAATATTGATGCACTTTTTCTAAATATTTTCAGACTAAGGAAGTCTAAGATAAAAATTGTCGTCCAGTAAGATGGGTTCTCCTTTTGACCTTTCCGTAACTATTTCTGGTTCTCATCGACATTGAACTGGATTCGGATACGAGCAAGTATGTGACCGCCATTTAACCTTCGAAGCCTCCGAGTAATAGGCTGTATATTTTCTGAACATATGTATACTTTTTGGGAGGCTTCTACTCCAGTATAAAGGCTTGTTGTGATCAATTAAAATGTCATGCAGTTAAAGCTGTACTGTGTTTCAGACAATCTTCAAAGTAAAAGAACATGGTAACTGTAGAACCGATGTTAATGTAACTTGGTACTCATACGCAATTTATTTATTTTACATTTTTCACCTTTATGCACAAAGTACATAGGTGGGCTTTATGCCTACAGGCATTCTTGTTAGCCAACCTTTGGGCGATGCAGTAAGAATATGGTCGGCGCAATATACCTTAGTCTAAAATTCAGTGAAGCTCATTTTAAAAATATCTATGGCGTCTCGTATTTAAAGATTTTCTGGTTGAAAAGTAATTTAAAATTGGCTCTTCTCTGTTTTTTTTTTGTTTTGTAAATGTTATTAAGAAAGTTTTATATTTGACTTTGTGGTGTGTACATGTAAAATCTTAATAAGTTTTAAACATTAATTTGAGAAACTGGATCAGAGTTCACTAAAAAATAATATTTGAAAAAACAATCAACTTATTTTACAAACGCAAAGATTAAAAATCCGAAAACAAGTTTCATAATAAACAGTGAATGGGAGTGTCAGCGTCGCTATCTATCCACTTAAGATTGAACTACCACCTTAATGCCAGTTTTTACGACTACTATAAGTGTTATGAAGCTCACAGGGAGCCGTTCATATAAACTACTTCAAACTTATTCACATACAGTTTGTTTTAGTTTTACATGTCAAGCGAAGATAAAAGGTTTTGAATTTTCAGCTCTTATGGGAATTTTAAAATAGCTTTTGAACATTTTAAATGTCTAAAGTAACACTTGAGTGAGTTTAAAAAAGTTTATAGTTAAAGTGCGAATGACCTTTGTAGCAATTTGACTACTCTGTTACTACGGCGTAGCACTGTGTCTACGAAAGTAGTACGGTGCTACGTAATAGTTAGCTACGCAACTACATTCTTTAGGGATGATTTTTCAAAAGTCAGATAAATATCATCTAAAGACTAAATTGTTGTCTCTGTCTTACACAAACATTCTGACGCTACATCATCAGGTAACTTTTATCGAACCATTGAAAAACCAGCCCTTAGTCTCCCAGTTTATTTGAAATAAAAAAAGGTTATTATATTTTCAGAAGAACATATTATGGAAAATTTTCTTAATTTGTAATCTTTCTAACACCTGGATTATACAAATGTTCATACAAACACTAATAAACTACTAATTAAATGGAATGTCAAAATGTCTTTATGATCGCATTACTGATAATTCGAACGTTAACCAGTGTCGGCGGTGATTGAAACGCAATTAATTAATGCACTGATCTCTGCAAATGATTTCTGATTTACGGAAATTATAGCCTTAAATGGAGCTTCATTTTCCCGCTTTAAGCTTAAAAATACAATGTATGAGTAAGCGAGGTATTTAAGTGTTAATTTTATAAACGTGAAAGATTATAAGCATTGACAACACACACGATGCAATACTTAATAACTAGTTGAACAATTTTGATTAAAATATCTATAATTTAATTTATATCTATACTAATATTATAAAAAGGTAAAATTTGTAAGTTTGTATGTAGGGGGTAATCTTTGGAACCGTTGGTCGGATTGCCAAAATTATTTTACTGATAGATAGCTACAATGCTCCTGAGTGCAATAGGTTATAGAACATCAAGCTACGATCAAACGGAGCCGAGCAACGGGTGAAACCGCGTGAGAGTAGCTAGTAGTTAATATTATGTAACATTTATACATACATTGTTTTCTTGTACAAAAAAATTAACAGGAAATATCTGATATTTTTTCCGTATCTACTGACAGACTAAATACGTTTTTAATTATCATTTCTTGTCATTATCCCAAGTCTCCATGAAATGAAAAGGCCCAAAAGGCCGTAAAAAGACCATGACGATATGAAATTAGATCACAAACAAACATTTTGTAAACTATTGTATATAACAATGGACGACCTGGTTCATATTACTATAATACAAGTACATAAGAATACTCATTTCTTTTGTACAAATCCATTCATACAACTCGCAGATGTTTGTAAGAAAAATGAGCACCATTGTCTAGTTGTTAAAGGCGAGAATCGCGTGACGGTTAATGTGAGTTTTTTCTCCTTTCCCTTTGTTGTTATTAAGTGAATTCCTTCGTAGGCTGTTTATAGATTTGCGTGGATATCAGTTGTGTTTATGAACTGTTTTTGAATGCTTCAAATAATAATGTACTGATTTTCCATATGAGATTTTGCTCGCGTCTTCAGAACCATAGTATATTTTATACTCAAGCCTTTTACAAGAATTTATTGGTTTTAACCGCACAAAAATTTGCCAAAGAATCCGAGAGATTGAAGTGAAGAGATTGAAGTATCGAGAGATATGCGTTATGTGACATTTCACTTCAAGCAAAAAGAGATGCTTCATAAGCTTGAGTAAGCGTTATGATTAATGTTCATTCATTCTCAATAAAAGCAGAGTCCTTTCGTCATCACAGGGCACTTGTAGCCTGATGATGATGATGATGATGATGACGATTATGACGAGAGACGTGATCAGTTTAAGACAGTCTTACTCTGAATGTCAGAGGGGAATATAGGTCAAGTCCAATAATAACCCGCGACCTTGGCCTGGAGCAGGAGAAAGAACCAGGGTGTTTAGTCAGTAAGAGTCTGACACTTCCTCTCGTCTAACTAGGGGCAAGTGAAGTAATTTGATAAAATAAGCTCTCTACAAGTCTCCAGCCACAAACACATTCAGTCGATCAGATTAACAAAATTTTAATTATGCGTTCCGAAAGTATAATCTATTTATTTACCGATTGAAAATAATAATCGGATAATATTTAATGAGATGCGTAATATTAATAATAGTGTTTTATAATCACAGAAATTAATTCACCAAAATGTGATTATAAAGACGGTAAATAGTAATTCAACATTTCATCGAATAATAATCCAATGTTAATATTATGTATGTGAAAAAACTATGCGTCATTCTATTCTATTGCATAAGTGACGCTGCTTAAGGCTCTAAAGAAATAAGGAAGGCCTTTTATCGAAAAATCAGCAATGCATTTTTTGTAAATTCCCAATGAACATGGATTATTTTTTTACGGGGTAAATCATCGTATCTTGCAACTGCTCTGAGTGAGACAAGACAGAGTATCAGATTCTCAGTGAATACATATCAAACAGTACCTTCTTCTGCTTCGTGCACTGCCGCAATATGTAATACTAACCTCAGTGTATTGGGTGCGTTTCCAAGTATAAAAATATCACATACACGTCACGCCCAGACCCGGTACGACAATTTGTAAATCACACTTAAAGTTTCGTGCTGGGTCGAACCCGCGCGGCACATTGCGTAGCAGCCGGTTGGCCAGTCACCGTGTCATTAGGTTACCTTTATCATAAATTACCAGTAGATTTATTGGTTTGTTATGAATTATTCATAACAAACAAATAAATCAGTTCAAGGACCTGAAAACTAAAACGATAAGAAACAAAATTATTCGATTGATCACTCCATTTTTTTCTTATAAAACTAAAAAAAACCTATCATACAGGATTTCCTAGAAGCGAGCTGAGAGCTATTCAAGCAGTCTTCGGAAATTTTGAATTTAGCGGAATATACTGACACTAATGTATATTGGATGTATGCCAAATCGAATGGCAGGGTGGACTGGCATATCTTTTCCTTTTTTGCCAGTTTCGCATTGATCTGCCATTTCTATATTCGGTATTTCGTGTCTTTAAATTTTATTGCTTATGAACGGAATGCTGAAATTTTAATTTTTCTGCAAATTCTGTTTAGTCGATTTTATATGAAAATAGAATTATGTCTAAGCTTCACGTTGACAATATAGTAAGTAGTAACTAGCAAAGCCGATGCGATTTCGTTTACGCTGTGATTTTCCTACGGTCTCCATCAATTTTTTTCTGACGTGAAACTCTAATCGAGCTTCAAGAATTAGTAGGTAACAAAAAAAACACTCTATGTTACTATTTAGCGTTTCATTTTATTCTGAGGCATTTACACACAAACATTACCAAAGCATCACTATAAAAACCTATACTGACCTGTCCACCCCTTCAGAGATAAACAGGTGTAATTTATGTTTATTATTTTCCCATTGAATGGAAAAAACAAGGATAACGCTTACAATACTCTACTTATGTTTTCCTTATAGCCAATATTTCAAGGTCATCTTGAACTGAAGGTTATGTTATTGTAATTTGTGTGTAAATAATTCGCACATATAGGTATATACGTATCTATCTCGTATATCTGATGTAAAATAAGGTCTGTTCGTTTGTTTCTTGCACCAACCATTGGCTCATCTCTGCATCACCCAATGCTCGACTGGTAAAAAATAAATAAGGCATTAAGTCCACCTACTTACGTGCTGACTGTGCATGAAGTGTAAAAAACATAATGTATGTATGTAAATAGGTACTGCTAGTATACTATATAGTAAGGATTCTCAACCTTGGAATTGTTAAAAATAATAAACAGGCAAAATCTGAAATAAGTACAATCCTAATGTGAAGTCATTAAGATTGACCGAAAAAAACGTGTATTATGATATATTTACTAATGTATATACTTTACTATACTAAACTTAACTAAACTGTATTCTAAACTAACGAACAATTTAACTTTCCTAACGAAAAAATGTAGAAATATAAGCAAAAAGTCGTTCTTCTGTGCAGCGTGTCATTCGAATACCATACGGAATAACTATAATATGAGTAATCCATACATTTTTGTTCCAAGTCGGGGTGTGATTTGCATGTGAGCTAATACATATTATATGTTCTTTTATGGTGGGTTTAAAATCATTACATGACTTCTTCACAGAAGAAAATCTTACAAAGGAACACGTTTGTAAAAAAACAGAAAAATAAGCACAATAATATAATATTAACATCCATTTCTTAATGAGTGTTTCAGTGTACTTCCAATATCACACCGAGTTATCACCTCAAAGTTATTAAACTAAAGGAAAGGGTGGAAAAAACGAGTTCAATTTAAAAAGTTTCTCTTTTCAAACTCCTTGGTTAAATGAGGTAAGAGTTTAACTTTGTCAACTTGTATATCTTATTACACGACAATATTATACTTAGTATTTTTATGAATAAATTGTTGGGTAGTAGCGAATATGATAATATGGTATTTGTAGTGGATGGCTAAGGAGCAGCTTGTGAGAAAAACTGCTAATCTTATTTTGTTTTTTTTTGTGATATGTCGGCAAACATGCATATTATCATGGATATCCGCAAGACCAGAAGAGTGCATTGGCGGCCTTTTGGAGACTAAGATTTTGGTGATTTAGGGATTAGGGTTGAATGGGCGAGGGAAAGGAATGGGCTTCTGGTAACCTCAGTCACACGGCGAAACACAAATTTCTGTGAAGCCGTGGTATCAATTACTCAAACTCAATCGGTCAAAGATAATACATATATCTGGTTTAAGTTTTTTTTTACTTCACAAATTAACATACACTACAAGTTAAAGAAAAGCTTATTATAACAATACCATCATCATTATCATCCATCACTTTTGCCCAAATATCACATTTAACATTTAATCACAAAACTCCGAAAACGAAATTCGAAAACTGGTCCTTACGGTACGGATTTCGAAAAAGTAAAGAGTCAGGATTCCGTGCAAACAATCCAATGTAAAACCTTGTAAGAAGAACTATAAGAGAAATGAAAAACAATTTGCGAAAATTAATCTAAGGAAAAAGACTTTTATAAAAATATGCAGCCGTTTGCTTCGTGTCTAAATTGAAGGAGTTAGCGATTCGTATTAAATTATTAAGTTTAATATATTAAATTAATTTAGTAAGAAAAACTGCACGGATGGTTGACGTGGATTATCAAAACTAAAATCGTGCCAAAACTCTTTAATTTTGGGTTAGATTTTAGGATTGGAAAAAGTAATAAGTGTCATACATAAGTCTACAAGAAGAAATGTGCAGTATTCATGTGTTTAAATTTTATAAATGTCGTCCGTTTCTCATGCATGAGGGTGTACATCTGAAGCCTGGCAAAAGTCAATGTGACTTTTTCCGATTTAATTGTATCTAAACACACTATAATAATATGGTGATGTAAAACATCGTAAAGAAAATGGAACATACAATTGCTGATTGTATGTTCCCGGCTAAGCTGTAAACGGCTTCCCCCTCAGTACCACTATAATCTATTTGTTATCTCTGGGCCAATTTTCATCCAAATCCGTTTAGTAGTATTTATGTGAAAAAGTATACATATAAACTTTCGTTTTTAGAATAATACCTAAAAGTAACCCGCCCCTGCTTTGCACGGGTACTAAATACCTCCACTATTATACATATAAACTATCCTCTTCAATTATTCTATCTACAACTGAACCAAAATCGGTTGCGTAGTTTTAAATACTTAAGCAAACATTAGAATATAGAGATTGAGAAAGCGTCTTAGTTTTAATGTATGTAATTACAAAGTAAGATAATTATTTCTAACAGTTACAAATTTAATACAATCGCCAACCGCTTACAACTTGAGCACGCAACCATCCCCAGATTTTCCGGAACACAAAATCCGGACCGAGACGGCTTGTCAACACGCTTGTCCGTCCGTCCGTTGGAACTAAGGGTTTTTAAATTATACCAAAAATAAATGTTACGTCTAAAATTGTGCAATGGGCACAATTTTAGACGTTGGATTTATTTGAGGATCCTACAGTCACACAGTCTTCCATCTTATTTGTTTTTACTTGATGCATAAACTAGAATTGAAGTTACTTGGTAGAATAGTGGAAAGTTCGACTACAGGTCTAGAGGTATCGGATTCAATTCCCGAGACGGGGGTATGCACCAAACTGGTATTTTATAAACAAACAAAGTCACATACATTACACAGCCAGACCCGGAATAACAAATTGTAGATCACAAAATGTGTTGTTCCGCGAAGGAATCAAACTCGCGTCACGTTGATCAGCAGCTAGTTGCCCAGTCACACGGTTCTAATTAGGTTGGTTTAGATAAATAATTTATTACCGGCTTGCCCTTTGCGAAATTTCAAAATGTTATAGAAAGAATTATACCTAAAACGTGGGCAACATTTTTCCTAACATTCCTAATACGTTTGCAAAGTATTCAATATTTTGTTAGAAACTGTTGAGAGTTCCAAAACTATTAATTGAAGGATTTGTTAGCATTTAGGCAAAGCTTAACAAATCCGATATATTCTACATAAGCCCTTAAAACTTCGTGACGAAAATATATATATTTTGGGCGTATATTCATATTTAAATATAGAATTTACGGTTCAAATTGAACAAACGACGTTTTGGTATGAGTATTTAATACCAACACATTTTTATTATAAATGGTGTTAAGGGACGAAACAGACTTTCCACTGATGGTAAGTCATTGGCATCCTCCATGGTCAAGAACCAAACTAGTTTTGCAAATACGTTGCCAGGTTTAAGCAGGAGGAAGATATAGGGATTACGGTTTGGGGAAGGGCGGAATATAAAACTATTTGTTACATCCCTGAAACGCGAAGCATAAAGCAATCGTTGTTTTGTTATAGTCAACATAACGTTGAAACCACTCGACCACCGAAATAGTGTGTAATGTTTTTCTAATTTTTGTTAGCGCTCAGATCAGGAACTACAAATTTTTAATCACACAAATTACGCAGCAGTGATGATGAAAATCAATTGTTTAGCTTCCCCGGCTCTGGAGGAGGTGAAAAGGTGTATCAGACTACTACTACATTTGCATATTGGCAATAACAGACCCCATCTATGGTGGTCTAATGGCTCTTTAGGGTGCTCGCCATATATTGCGCTCTGGTTCTGGTCAGGTGGCGAGCCACCGTTTCTCCGACACCATGTGTTAGGTCGATTTGCACACACACACACACGTACAGTATTCCAAAAAGTTATATTATTACAAAACCTACTTTGAAATTGTGATCTGAATCACGTCACTCTCGATAAGCAACACCTTAAAAAACTCTATTTTCGAACCACATAAATATCGAATTCGTGTTTCATTCAAAATTCAAATTATTATACGAAAGCAACGTAACCTATTTAAAATTTGATCACATGTTCCATACCGGAAATTACGTTCTTCTAATTTCCTAATCCGGAAGGTATGGTTGGTTCTATCATTTTTCCTTACATGTAAGGTATTATGTGTTTGCTTGATTTTATTGCTATACTTAAGTGTCACACACCGATGCTTCATCATTCATGCGCTGGCTCGACTGCAGTGATACAAATGTGGCCTTACAGAAAACCAGCGTGAAATAACGTTGGCGTTTTTTTGCCGTATTAGTGAGATTGCTGGAGGTTCAATCATCCATAAATCCAATTCCTAAACTTCCTTATAACCCTCTTTTTATGGCCTCGATCGGCAAACAAGCAGACGAATTACCTGATGGTAAGCGATCGGTATCGTTCATGGACATCCGCAATACCAAAGGAGTTGCGAGTGCGTTTTCGGCCTTTGGGGCTAAGGATTTCAGATATTAAGGATTGGGAAGAGGAGGCTGCGAAGAGGGGGAGGGATAAGGCCTCACTCACTCGGCGAAACACAACACTGTGTATATAATATTATCAAAAACTTATTATACCCATAGATTGATATAATCATAATAAAATTTACAATAAATGCAGGTTAAGTATCTATAGATTATGATAAACGATAAGGAACAATTATAATACCTAATTGTTTATGTTTATTTTTGGGATGCAAAAAATGTGGTTAAAAGTAACCAACATGCGCTCTATTGAGACCACGACGTGCATTGTAGGTTTTCGTAAATTGAAGATATAATAACAGTATGATCAGCAATTTTTATTATTACATTTTCAATATAATAGTACATAACATATTTATCTGTATTTCAAAATAAATTAAAAAAAAATAATATATAATAAACTGTATCCAAGGACCAAATAATTTAAAAAAGGAAAGCCTGTTAGGACCAATATCTCAAAGGAGGCTAAAAATATTTCACAGAAGGTCTCACAAAGGCTATCTCTTTAAGGCTATTATTTAAACCACTAAACACTAAATCACAGGGTAATCTTAAGATTATAAATCACTTGTCAAAAACAGTATCATTATATTTTAAATTAAAATATTCTACAAAGGCTGTAATATCAATGTAATTTCCTTTCTGTAGACATCTTTCCTAGCACCGGTCTCAGTGATTTATTGGTTTTAGTACTTATCGCCAGATTGATTTTCATAGGGAAATTAATTTCAGCTTGCTTTTTTCTCCTGACTTCGTGTGGATGTAAGAATCCTTTTTTTTATTTTCGTTTCTAATAAGTATTGGTTCAATATTTTTTGAATTTAACACTTTATTCCAATCGTGAAAACGTCATTTTTTTATAGTATTTGTACAGATTTTTGTGTATTGTCATGTCATGTATTTTTTGTGTCAAATAGCACAATTATTTTTAGATACTTAATTATAAATTACAAATATTTAGTTGATCGTTGAAGTTTCATCTTTTTTTAAATGAATGTCTAGCCTAATAATTTTAAATAAAAAAAATATAGGTGACAGGCTTGTTATAAATGTTCTTGCTTATTTGTAACCGACTTATGGAGAATTTTACATGTTCAAAAACAGTTTCGTGTTAAGTACTTGGATCAAATACAACGAATAAATTATTTGTTATTAGGTTACTGATAAAGTATAAGTAACAAAAAAATTTAGAGGTTAACAACAATAAGATCGATTTTGAGGCTATACTTATCTTTTTCTTAAGGCATCTCTAAAAAATAAAGAGGCAATTTTAAAATGTTAACTAATGAAAACTAAAAAAAAAAAAAAATGTTAACTAATAAAAACAGCAACAGCTATTTATTATTTGAAAGGAAAAATGCAATTCTGTACAACTTACTTAAGACCATTTACAACGTTAGGAGCACAAAAAAAAAATCTCAACTCGCCCAGTCTTACTTTGATACTTAAGAGATTTCCGACGGTCTTGATTTTAAACTTTTAAATGTCTTGAATTTTTCCGAATGAACGTTTAAACCGTTTATTTTTTGCTCCACGATGTGTTTTCACGGATAGAGTAGATACGGACATAGCTTAATATTACTTTAGCCAAAAATCGCGGGTTACTCACGTTTATATATTGAGAAAAGTTCTACTAGTTTCGAACCACAGAGGGGTTCTTCCTAGTGAGCAGCGTGCGCGGACGCGGCGATGTCGCGCAACCTACTGGTTAGCGTTGGCGCCTGCATCGCTGTTGATGGTTGCGCTGCGGCGAGTCCAACACGCCATCAAGTAGAGCTTTTCTCAATTATATTATACACGTGAGTAACCCGCGATTTTTAGTTAATTTAGTATGTCTCACGATAGTTATTAATATTATTTCTTGACATTTTACTCGTCACAAACTCTTTTTCAAATTTGTAGTCGTTTTTCTCACATAAGAATAAGAATTTTTACTAGGAAATACTAATGCTAAAGAAATCCAATCACATTACATCAGATCTATAATTAAATTGCAAACCTATATACTTTTTTATGTGGTTTTTTGTGAGGGGAAAATCATTAAATGACTTCTCCCGCCCAGGGTCAGGGCCGGAGGGAGTGTCAGACTCTTACTGACTGAAAACCCCGTTTTTCTTCTCCTGCTCTGGACCGAGGTCGCGGTGCCGGCTGAATTCTTTTTGGGGTAAGGTAGTAGATGAGTAACCTGGTCTTCTCGGTTGCAAGACTGTTGCCGGCCTTGTGAATGGTGAGCAGACTCAAAAATTGGGAAAGAACAGACTGGGTTCCTAGTAACTTCAAATGATGTCATAGAACGCAAGCGTTGTTTCACGCCGGTTTTCTATTAGGTCGTGGTATCACTGAGGTCAAGGCGTCCCATTCGTTAACCACACCTCTATTACAGCTAGGCTTTTTCATACTTTTAAATAGAGCATTGTAATTGTGATTTTTAGTACCAGTGACTAGTCGACCAATATTGCTGCAGTAGCCGAAGTATGGCCAATATTTCACGAAGAGATTTTTCGGTGGAAAATCATATTCACGATAAAATTTATTCACTCCAGTAAGTTTATGACAACATTCAGCCATTATTTAACAAAGCGATTTCAGCGTCCAACGAATAAATTTCATTTTTCAACGGCTCAACTTTTCAAATAATTAATCATTTTAATAAAATTTTCTATAAACACACTGCTTTAACTGAAACTGTAATAGCCCCAATGTCTTTTACATAAAGTCCAGTTTATTTACAAGCAATAAATTTACGACACTCGAGGATTTCCGGATTTTATTATTTCGCTGTAAAAGTTTACAGTTGAATTTTGCCTGATATATATTTTTTCAGTTCGACGATTTTTATTTCTGGGTGAACAGAGATTGATTATGACGGTTGTTTTTCCTGGATAGATGGACTAACGTTAATTTTTTTAGTTTTGATTAATTTTGACTGTGTCAATGGTCGAAAGGACTGAGCTATTCGAGTATTCGAAAATAATTACAAGTCAAAATTAATTTGCAGTCAAAAACAGCGGCCCAGTATTTAAAGAATGTTATTATACATAATACGCCTTTCTCGTTAATCGCTCTTTCTATTAAAAAAACGCATAAAATACTCTGCGTAGTTTTAAAGATTTAAGCGTATATAGGATATAGGGACTGAGAAAGCGATTTAGTGATAACGTCCTTAGTTGTTTAAGCTTAGGACCAAACTCTCATCACTAAGGATATAGATTAGACTAACAAGCGTAATTGTAACTACGACTAGATTTCAGATTATTGAGGTTTTGTGAACCTATTTCTTTTATCTGTCTACATAGCTTTTATTGTTCTTCCTTTACGAGTTAGCAGCGTAATCTTTTTATCTCAACTTTTCTTGTTTTGTATTTTCTGTATGAATTTAGTATTTTCTTAATTAAATTCATCGTCATCAATATCAGTGCCCACTGTTGAGAAAAGTCAATTTCACGCACAAAGTTGGAATTATTATTGTTCACCACGTTTGTTCAAGAACGATTGGCGGCTTTCTGATTATATCTTGTCTACTTTCAAATATTTATTTTTAAATACTTATTCTGATATTAAAAAACTCTTAGAAAATCCTTAGAGATAATATCTTGCCTTTTTCTACAACCTGTAAATCCGACCATAACTAACACTAACAAAAAACCAACTCAATTATAATAAACTTTTTAACACAATAGTATGCTAACGGGCTTAATTATCACCTGGTCTTAATAGACATCCGATAGGACATGCACAACACCTAAGATGTAACTGGTACATTGGGCAGTCATTTAAAGAGCACGTTCTTTTTTTGAAGATTAGAATTCATTAAAATCAAGCAAGGCATTAAAGTGTGGGAGAGCCAAGCTTCAGCACGAATGGGTCGGCTCGACCTGAGTGATACCACGGCCACACAGAAAACCAGCGTGCAACATGTAACACAGCATGTGTAAGTGAGGTTACCGGAGGCCCAATCCCTTCCCCTCCCCATCCCTTCTCAATCCTTAAATATCCGAAAGCTTTATCCATAAAACGCCGGCAACAAACTCTTAACTCTTTTGGTGTTGCGGGTATCCATGGGCAGCGCTGATTGCTTACCATCATGTAATACGTCTACTAGTTTGTCAACCTATTCCATAAAAAAATGCAATCAAATAACTTTTTAAACATAAAAATGTTAATCCAGTTTTAATGAAATACCTAATTATTTTTAATTACCGCTATGTGACAGGTTATATAGTATTAGTTTAAGAGCCAGTCTGACTCCAAGCCACGGGATTATGTGGTTTAACTGTGACCTAGTTTAGGAGGTCGGAGGTCAAAAATGCGATCTTAGTAAAACAAGGATTCCTTAGATGTAACGAATGTATTTTGTTGATAGTACTAGTGATACGGAAAAGTGTACGTTCATTCTTTGGACTGTACTTAGTGTTATCGTTTATATTCATATTCTGAATAGATTTTCTATGTTTAATTATTATTTTAAAGTGTTATTTTTTTTGGAATTATAACAAAACTTTTTGGCCCTACTTCTCTTTCTCTGCATGATTTTTGTATGTTAATTTGCGAACAGTTTAATCGCATAAGAAATCGATCGCTTTTAAATAAGTCCTCATTTACATCTACCCGGAATTTTACCAAAGTTTCCCTTATTATACAAATTAATAACGTGGTATAAGTTATCTTATAGACCCTAACACAAGGCATTAGAGTACAAAATACAAAAACCTTTCAGAGCAGGTGTCCTTCAAACGAGTAGCAAATAAAATTATCTACATAGTACTTTTTATTCTGCACTCACGCCAGTATGTAATGTATCCCTCATTATAAAGCTTCACATACAAGCGCTATGCACATAGAATCAAATCGCCAATCCAATTTGTATCTTCTATCCATGCTACAAGATTTATTATTATACGCTCACGAACATCGGTGCAACTAACAACAACGACTTTAAGAAAAGTATGTAAGAGACGGGATTGGCGCAAAGAAATTTGTTGTTTAACGTTCTAGGTTACAGTAGAATTTTGATTGCCGACGATTCAGTGCAGGGTTTTCAGCGAATTATAAGGTTGAAGTAAGTTAAAATGTTGTTGCTTATTATATTAGAAGCCTTATGAGATCAAAGGTTATTTGATGTTTATCCTAAAACCATTATTTTTGATTAAAAGGAAGCAGTTGAAGAACTTCTTCGAACAATTTGAATTTCGTTTTGAACTTGAGAAATAATTTATTGAACGTTTGTCATCAAAAATTCAGACGCTCATCGAGTTATTGAAATTACTTTTAAACTTTTTAAGGAATCGATTCCAAATTGGTTTAACGAAAAACAAAATGGCTGACGACATATTTATGATTAAGCGTTTTGATATGTACTTACTTGTACGAGTTTGAAGAAGTTTTGTCTTGAATTAGTCCTACTTACTCGTTTATAATAATTGGAAAGTTTGTTAATATAAATAGAATTGTTTTGTTTTGAAAACGTTGCCCTACACGAGGATTTTCTCCTGTATCGTGGGTGCGTTTACAAACATACAATTTCACAAACACATCACACCCAGACCCGGAACAACAGTTTGTGGATCATACAAAAAGTTGTTCCGTGCGGGAATCGTACCCGCGACAATTTCTAATTATAGGTCTGAAATCACCAATCTGCCTTAAGCAAGCGTGGTGAATACTAAATGCTCAAATCTTCTCCGTGTGAGGTCATTTGCACTTATAGGCTGACGATGACGATGCTGTGCCATTTTGACTAAATTCCCTAATCTTAAACCCCAAAAAGGCTGATCTAATTGCAATTCCTCTAGTGTCACGGATGTCCTTGAGCAGCGCTGACTGCTTGCCATCAGGAAGGAAAAGTTTGTTCATTGGCCATCCTATGCCAAAAAAGAATCTCTGTCGTCGCCTCAGTCCTCTGCAGCTAATTGGTAAATGCAAAAATAATGTTTATGTTAATCGACCTCAAGGCACATTATGCATAGGCTGATGTTCAGCTGGCCCAGAGCAGAATAAGGAACGGGGTGTTTTTAGTCAGTAAGAGTCTGACACTCTCTTTCGCCTTACCCTGGGCGGGAGAAGTCATTGCATGATTTTCCCCTGACAAAAAATGCACATTATGCAAGTCAAGTCCATGAACATTATGAGTAAACCTCTAAATAACTATTAAAAGCATTGAAAACGAAGAAAAATAATGCAATCAACTGCCATTACCAGTCTCCCATATCATTATCCGTAAGGCCCAGAATTAGGAAGTCGGAACACGATCGCGATTTAATCGTTAGGGATGTAATACCCTCATCGTTTGGAGAATTTAATTGCTAATCGACTGAAAACGATGGAATACCTGATTAGATACCTACCTTCGCTTATTATGAAGCTTAGAGGCCAGGGTTTGAATGAGAAGTAGTCTATTTTGGAGACGTGGAAAGTTTTGCCGAAGTGTTGTGTTAAAATGTTGAGTTACCATTGTTAATTATTTTTGTACAGTTTCAAGAGACGGTTTTTTGTGTGATAGGCCGGCAAAACGAGCAGATGGATTACCTGATGGTACACAATATGTGCCATTATTTTGACACCCGCAATATCAGAAGACTCACTAGTGCATTGCCGGCCTTTTGTTCTAGTTGTTTTGGAGATGTAATGACTGGAAAGGAGAAGGATTGGACCTCAATCATACGGCTAAACACAATGTTGTGTTTGTTTCGCGCGGATTATCTGACATGCTATGGTACTACTTCTTATAAATTTATTAAATAGTAACTGAAACATTTCTGAAAATTTCCTATCGCTTCAAATATATTTTCTCCCCCTTGAAGCTTGATTGTAAGCAATCAGCAAGACTCGCAACACCAACGGAGTTACGAGTGCATTGCCGGCGTTTTAGGGATAAGGGTTGCGGATATAAGGAATGGAAAGAGATAGAGGAAGGGGAGGGATTGGGCCTCCGATTACCCCATTCACACGGCTCATTTTATGTAAAGTATAACAATTTAATTTCGTGAATTGACTGAGAAAACCTTTACAACACCGTGAACATCGATCTGAGTAAGACGTTATACTCGTATACCATTTTAAGATCGTTAATGTTCAAAAAAAGAAGCAAAAATTTATTTAAACACAAACCGTCTTCTTTAATTAATTTACTCATATCCTGTTAATTCAATTTAGACCTTCCTTTTTATAGGGTAAAGTTACTTTTTCTAAAGAAATAAGCCAAATATTGACTTTTCCATACTCGAGAAAAAGTAAATTTCATTACAAAATACACTGCTATATTGCGTGGAGTAGTCTAGAGGAAGTTTTCAACATTTTAAAGCTCTAAACTATGCATGCACAGACAGATATTGCGACTGTAAGCCTTGCAGTTCTCATGATGTATATTTGAAGAAAATACTCGTATACTATTCTTGTTGAATCTTATGTTGGAAGCAAGGTAGCGTAATATAATAATCTTGTAGACACGGTGTCTTTGTCATATGTATTATTAACGTTCTTCTCTTAAATTTTACAATTGTGTGTGGAACTGTATTTTGTTTGTTGTGTTTCTGATCCGTTCTTTTATAAGAGACTTTATGCATATTTTTATTAAAGTCCCTTGAATATGTATCTTATAGTCTAGCATAAACGTTCTAATATACATAAATTTCGTATTAGCAAATTAACTTAAGCCAATGTTAGCACCAATTCACTGACGCGGTGGCTAAGCAACCGGCTGCCGTGCATCGTGTCGCGGGTACGATTCCGGCAAGGAACAATTCTTTGTGTGGTCTACAATTAATAGGTATTTCGGGTCTGCGTGTGATGTGTATGTAAAATTGTGTAGAAAATCTCGTTACCCATCCAACCTAAAAATAACCAAACCTGACTGAAATTACTGATAAAGAACGTAGCCATCCGCTACGCGCCGTACGATCGGGTGTTGTTCTGGTCGGGCGACAAGCTATCCTTACTCGCCGGTAGCAGACCCGCGTTGCCGTGAGGAGGAGGATAGCTCCCTTGATTCACGCTTTCGGAAATATAATTTATAATTAGATGAGAGTTTTAAAGACATAGATGATCAACAAACAATTATTACGAAGAAACAATTGGAAAAGAAAGCTAAACCCCCAAAAAGTATATCAAAGATTTTTCCATCTAAACTGATTACTTCGTAAAAAATACAGCTAATGTGCGCATCACACTCGAAAGATTAAAGAGCTTATCAGAGTTAAAAAACCAAAACCGACTCATGTTAACGAACAAAGCCAATCCAAAACAGTTGCCCCAAACGCTTTTCCAGACATTTGGAGGTCTCAAAAACCAACCGCCCGCAAAATAAGTCCCGATTCGATTATTTTTATTCCCCTGCTATTGTGAATACAGTAACAATTTGCTACGATCTATCTCATCTGTTTTATTGTGTGAACGGTACCGAGGTTCGAGATTTTTCAAAGAACACGCTTGTTGAGATGGAGTTAGCTATGACATGGAGAGAGCTTCGTCCCTTTTTGCTAACAACCGCTGTCATCAAGTTTGCGTGCTGTTTTTGGGACAGGGATTTCTATTTTGTTTACTGTATTTTAGAAATTGTTTCCATTTCAACGGGTGGAGTATAATGATAACTGTTTCTGTCTTGTTATTGGGAACCAGAACATTTGCGTAAAAGCTGATGCCTGGATGACATAACTATGGCATTCTGTTTAGTGACTGCTACTCTTTGATGAAAACAATGGCTGGGCAACTGGCTGCCATGCGACATGTTGCGGGTTCGATTCCCGCACGAAACAACACTTTGTGTGATCCACAAATTGTTGTTTCGGGTCTGGGTGTCATGTGTATGTGAAAACTGTATGTTTGTAAACGCACCCACGACACAGGAGAAAATCTTAGTGTGGGGCAACGTTTTTAAAAAAAAAAACAAGAAGTGCCCACTGCTGCACAGATGTATCTTTTTACGTGCAGAACGATGAATACTAATCACCACGCCTGTTCTTAGTAGTTTGATCGTAAGAAACCTTAAAATAAGAAACTATAAGTCTAGTGTTATTTAAATAATCCTAGAAGTTACACATTACTTAAACACATCTCATTGGTACTGCCAGATTTCGAATGTATATGAGAAGTAGACATCACGTGCGTTTGAAAGGTGATTAGGTTGGATATACTTATCTTTTTAGGGGTCACCTGATGGTAAGCCATCGACGCGTCTCATATACACTACCAGAGTGTAATACTAAAGTGCAAGTTGCCAGCATCTTGTTAGTTAATTAGGAATAAAGGTTAGGAGGTTTCAGGATTGTTGATAGGAAGAGGGAAGGATTGAGTCTCCGGTAGCCTCACTCACACGGCGTAACACAACATAAGTGTTACTTCATGCCACTTTTCTTTGAGGCCAAAAAACCTTGGCTCTCCCACACTTCTACATTTATTATAATTTCTTTCAATATTCACCTAACATACTGTCAGATTTAATATCTTCCTATCTTTGATAATCGGCTTTTGCATGACCCATTAGTTTATTTATAGCTTACATTCATAATGAGTTTATATTTAGTTCCATTTCAATGACACGGCCCCCAAAAATACACATTAATGTTACTCAATAAAGATTACCTTTGAAGTCTATTTTGATAAGCTGTTCATCAATTTAATCTCATTATGACGATTCGAATTGATAATTAATTTAATTGACATCGGTAGTATCCATATTGCTTGGGTTCTAAGCTTATTTTTTTATAGAAAATAATATTATAAACAAGTTTGTTTCCGAAAATATGTATAATTGGTGCATTGTGGAAAAAGGAATAGACATTAAGAACTTATTGTAGTTTCAATACCTTGAAAATTACAAGTACCCAATAAGTGTAACTAACCCAAGTAAAAGTGTGAGAGAGCCATGCTTGGGCGCGAATGGGTTGATTCGACCGGAGTGATAACTCCTGTTCTACTTAGTTCATACGAATTAGTTTAAATTGTGAAATTACCTCTAAATACACAGGGTGGCATTTTGAACGAGGAACATAATCAAGGACCCGATTCTGGTTCTGGTATTGGTGTTAAAATAAAACAACTTTTTCTTAAAAAACCATTATAACTAACTACTCCTTTCAAAATGATCAATTAGCTGTTGCGATTTGTATGGGTAAATAGATTTATTTTTGAGTTTTCGATATTGGTTCCACGGAAAAAGTTGTTGTAATTGAACACTAAAATCGTGTTTTTGAATATATTCCTAATTAAAAATGCTGCTCTGTAGTTGTCATCAAATTTCTTTACTTTAACTTATTGATATCTAAATAAGCGTGGGAAAGCCATGCTTCAGTACAAATGTCGACCCACGATCGGACTGGCATGAAATAACCACAATGTTCTGTTTCGCTGTATAAGTGAGATTACTTGAAGCCCGATACTTTTCTTCCTAAATCCTCAAAACCCCTTATCCCTAAAACGCCAGAAACTCACTTGTACCTCCTCTGATGCTGTGGTTGTCATTGGGGTGGGCTGATTTCGTACCATCGGTAAATTTGTCTGTTCATTTTGTAAGGTATCATAAAAAAAGAAACAAGCAAGGGATTAAAGCCTTGCAAATGACTCTTAAGTTACTTGCGCGATTAAAGACGCCTAATTTTTTGGGTACCGCTTTTACTTTTAACTATATCAACTTAAAATAATATTTGATTAATTTGTTCCAGGTCAAGATCGAGCCTTTAAGGGGTAAGTCAAGCTAACGGTCCTTATGTTTCTGATCCAAAAATAACAGTATCGATTTTACTGTCCTTATCTGATACCCACTTGACTGTCGACACTACTCAAGGACGGCAGCCATTTTTTTAACAAACTTAAAAGGGTTTGGTAGTAGATCAACTTTGTGGTCCCTAGCGGATAAAAGGACCCTTTTTTGGTTTCATTTCGATTGTTTATTTCCCTTTGAATGGGGTGAAATTAATGATTTTTTTGTGACTTGATGTCAAAGTTTATCAAATGGCATTTTTTGTGTTGGTGTTTTGAAGTATTGTTTAGGGCTTCGCGTTTACTGTGCATTGTTTTTTATGATTAATACGTGGTTGTAAGCGACGCAAAATATATGTAGATATAATATGTATAATATGTATATAGATTTAAGTAAGGGTACTCGTAATAAAGTTAATAAATTTAGTTAAGTCAGTCGTCCGCTAAACGCCGCTGCGATCGGCACGTTTTTTACTCTCGCCCTACAATTATATAGTTTTCGAGTGTGTCAATATATTGCAATAAATTCAGTGTTTTGTTCAACAAAGCTGTGGGGTTTCATTGCTGACGACCAGACCCCTACAGCTGGTCACTTCGAACCGGATCTGGTACAAATGTTCCACACACCAAAGAATATGGTGAACACTCGAAGAACCGCAAAGAAGGACGAGGAGCAAATGGAGGTTCAACCCTCAATCCAAAAGGTTCCAGCATTGCCAACAAATGAGGAGCAACAACCCAATGAAGATATTTTACGACGGGCTAAAACTTTTCTTTTTCTTAAAAGTAAACCTGAAGGTAGTGTGGTAAAATCCGAACCACCTCTAACGGCCACCCAAATGATTCCTTCAACGTCTCTTCAAGTCCCCAAAGCCAAATCACAGAGATCATCATCTTCGTCGGTGATTGCTAGGAAAAAAAGGCTGGAACTGGAAGCAGCACAAGCAAAAGCGAAGATCGAGATAGATTTAATCGAAAAACAATTGGCTGCAAACTTAGCGGAGATCGACGACGAGTGTAGTGTGCAATCAGATCACACTAACAAGGATGTAGAAGAGTGGTTGGAGCGCAGCCATCGAGAACTGGAAGCAGAGCCCGTCCGCGACAGGGGTCAAATGAAGGACGTGCGCTGCTCGCCGGCCGCACAGAATGCCGGCACTAATGATGGTACAGTTCACCTTTTGGCCAGCGCACTGAGGGATTTCGCCGCCGCTTCTACCAGCAATAACTTCAATACAAACCTGTTAAGCAGAATTTGTACACCGAAAGATTTGCCATTATTTTCGGGTGACCCGATGGAGTGGCTCCACTTTAAACAGGCGTATGAAGAATCATCTAAAGTGTGTAATTTCAAAGACAATGAAAACTTGTGGCGCTTAAGGAAATGTTTGAAGGGAGCAGCTCGCGAAGCTGTCTCGGCCCTATTAATAAGTGCGACCTCGCCTGAGACAGTTATGTCTACCCTCGAGCTGCAGTTCGGTAATCCAGATATCATATTGTCACGTATATTGCTAGACATCAAGAAGCTTCAGCCAGTGTCGCAAGATTATCATAAGGACATCGTACCCTTTTCAATTAAAGTGCGAAATTGTGTCGCCGCTGTCAAAGTAATTGGTCAAGATGAATATCTGAACGGAATAAGCATAACTACAAGCATACTTTCAAAGTTACCTCCTATTTTAATTTCGAAGTGGGCTGATTACAGTTATGCATGGACCCAGCAAGGTAAGCGACCGACATGGTTCGATATTTCGGAATTTCTAAATCAGGAAGCTACTAAAGTATCATCATTAGCCTTATTGAACAAGAAGAAATACACAGAGGGTACAGTGTTGTTTAATAAAAGCATTAATAATAATGAAAAATGTCAGTTCTGCCGCATAACCAAACATAAATTATATGAATGTAAAAAATTCCGCAAAGCACTACGGAAGGATCGTTGGAGTTTCGTCAAACGAAACCGGTTATGCTACAAATGCATAGATGCAAAACATGATCGTGCCACTTGTCCGGCGGCGGCGTGTGACGTCGATAGCTGTGGACAGGCGCACCATAAGTTATTACATTATAATTCGCGAGAAACTGTGAATAGTGACGGACAATGTGTTAGTAGTAATCCCGAATCGTCTTTGATTGTACCTGAAAGTGAAACAATAGCGCACATTAAAAACAGTGAGTGCAAAGTGTTATTAAAAGTAGTGCCCGTACGATTACACGGACCTAATGGTATTTTTACTACTAGTGCTTTATTAGATGACGGGTCTACAATATCCCTTATCAGCGCTTCACTCGCCGCCCGGGCCGGGCTGCGCGGGCGCCGCGAGTCGCTGCAGGTGCGCGGCGCCTGGGACAACAGCTCGTTGGTGTGCGACACCGACGTCATCAGTGTTTGTTTAGCGAACTGTAACGGTGAGAAATTTAATATTTCTGTTCGAAGTATGCAGAACTTTAGTCTACCCATGCAAAATTATAATGTCATTGATTTTAATAATTATACCCACTTATGTAATATGAAAAATAAGTTTGTTTTAACTAATACTAAACCTGAAATACTGATCGGTCAGGATAATTATAACTTGTTATTACCATTAGAAATTAAGGTCGGTAAATGTAACGAACCTTGTGCCACTCGTACTCCGCTGGGATGGTGTATTCACGGTCTGGTACCTAACTCTCTCTCAACCCGCGCGTATCACTCAGCACTGCATGTTACTACGGTACACTTGGGGTCGGCAGACACTTCATTGGAAGACCTGCACGAAATGGTAAGAAAGTCATTTACTATCGAATCAATGGGCATCTCCGGGAAACCTCGCCAGAACTCCGATGATCTGCGCGCCCTGGAACACCTGGAACAAACGGCAAAATTGATCGATGGTCGATGGCACGTAGGTATACCATGGAAGGACGTCAACAGCGCGATGCCGGACTCAGAGTGCACTGCACTGTCTAGGCTGCATAATCTAGAAAAGAAAATGGCATGTAATGAACAATACGCACAAAGATACCGGGAACGTATTATGCATTTATTAGATAACGATTTTGCTACCGAGATTTTGGACACAAGGAAAACAAATAAAACTTGGTACTTACCGCACTTTGGAGTAGATAATCCAAATAAACAGAAGTTACGTTTAGTTTTCGATGCCGCGGCTAAAACGCGTGGTTTATCGCTTAATGATTATATCCTTACTGGTCCCGACTTATTAAGTTCGATATTGGGAATAATGTTGCGTTTTCGTGAACATGAAATCGCCGTCGTAGCCGACATTAAAGATATGTTTTTAAGAGTGAAGATCCAACAAGCCGATCAGGATGCTCTAAGGTTTTTGTGGCGCGATAGTCCCAACGAACCTGTGAGGACATATAAAATGACGTCATTGATATTTGGTGCCAACTGCGCGCCATTCATTGCTCAGTTTATTAAAAATAAAAACGCAGAAAAATATGAATTATCAAACCCTCTAGCAGTCCAAGCCATCCGAGAGCAGCATTACATGGATGACTATATTGATAGTCAACCAGACGACCAGATATGCCTTTCCCTCGCTCGTGATGTTATACATATACATAGACAAGGGGGATTTGAAATTCGTAACTGGCTGAGTAATAGCGCGGTAGTGCTAAACAGCTTACCAAAGGATCTGCTTGCACCCACGGCATCAACAGTGGGGATAGGTGCGCGACATGAAGGTGAGCGCGCTTTAGGTATAATATGGTATCCCGGCGACGACACTTTGGGATTCGTCACTTCATTTCAACGGATATCTAAAGAAATTATAAATGGAATAAGAACTCCCACAAAGCGGGAGTTGTTAAAAGTAATAATGTCATTGTTTGATGTCCACGGATTCCTTGCGCCGTTTACTATAAATGGCAAAATATTACTACAGGAAACCTGGAAATCCAACGTAGGTTGGGACGAACACATAACGGATGATATATGTAAAAGGTGGTTTAAATGGTTAAAACTAATAAACTTAATAAAAAACATTAGAATACCAAGATGCTATAAGCGAGTAAATGCATCTAAATTATGTAATAATATTACGGAAGAAAACAATAGATATGACTCACCATTGATAAGCGCTTCATTCAATAACTTGCCTGCGCGCACACCTGTGTTGCACGAAACTGGTTATAATTGTTTACAGCTACACATTTTTTGTGATGCTTCCATACAGGCTATGTGTGCAGTCGCATATTGGCGATGGTTAGATAATAACAAACAAATACACGTTTGTTTCGTTGCAAGTAAATGTCGAGTTGCCTCCGTAAAACCTGTGACGGTACCTAGACTGGAATTACAGGCAGCTATCATAGCTGCTAGATTAGCTAATACATTACAGTCCGCACATCGAATAAAACCAGCTAATAGATACTTTTGGTGTGATTCCACAACGGTTTTGCAGTGGATTCGAAATAACTCGCGCAGCTACAAACCATACGTAGCCCACCGCTTGGGTGAAATTGATGAGTTAACTCAAGTTAATGAATGGAGATATGTACCTACGTTCTGGAATGTTGCAGACAAAGCCACGCGGGAGAATTTTGATGTCTTGCAGTTGAACGACGAGTGGTTTAATGGACCTTCTTTTCTGTGTGAGTCAGAATCTTCATGGCCAACGAGTACAGTCATTCCCTGTGACGCAGGGGAGGAGTGTGATAAGGAGGTAGTCACAAATATACTGCACGGCAATTACTTACCCGATCACGCTGCAATACCGGATCCGATGCGCTTCTCTTCTTGGATACGGTTGCTGAGGGCTACTGCGATGGTGCTAAAATTTATATATAGGTGCCAACGAAAGGAAATAGATGACTGCAGTCTTATGAAGCGCGCGGAAACTCTACTCCTGCGTTATGCTCAACAGGTATCGTTCGGTAATGATATAAAATTAATTAAAGGTAGTAAATGTTTAGAAAAAAATAGCAAGTTACGTACCTTAACGCCTTTCCTGGATGTACATAATATACTGCGTGTGGGTGGAAGGATAGATGCCGCTGCTGATGTATCCTTTGACGTCAAGCATCCTGCAATTCTAGATGGAAAGTGTCAAATAGCTAAGTTGATAGTAAAGTACTACCACGTGAAGGCTGGACACGGCAACCAGGAGATGGTCGTAAATAACCTGAAACAAAAATATTGGTTAATAAAATTGAGACCTACAGTTAAAGAAATAACTTCAAGGTGCATGCTATGTAGATTAAGAAAATTGAAACCTCAGATGCCGAGAATGGGTGACTTACCTGCTGCTAGAGTAGCTCATCATCAGCGGCCTTTTACCCATTGTGGTATAGATCTGTTTGGTCCAATGGAAGTCACAATAGGAAGGCGGAGAGAAAAACGCTACGGAGTTTTATTTACGTGTCTCACAGTTCGTGCGATTCATTTGGAGACAGTGTCCTCGCTAAGTACTGATTCTCTGATCATGGCACTTCGCAGAATGGCTTCACGACGTGGATGGCCTGCATATCTATACTCCGATAATGGGACAAATTTAAGGGGTGCTTGTACAGAGCTGAGGAAGTCCGCAGCAGAGCTCGACGAGACATCGTTGCAGGTAGCTGTTGGCATTCACGGCACTCGTTGGACTTTCATACCGCCGGCCAGTCCTCACTGGGGAGGGGCGTGGGAACGCCTGATCCGCAGCGTCAAGGTCGCACTAAAAGTGGTGCTCAATGAGAGAGCGCCAAGAGAAGAGGTACTTAACACGTTACTTGCTGAAGTCGAAGTTATGGTGAATGGACGCCCGCTAAGTCATGTATCTGTTGATGCCAATAGTAAAGAGTCATTGACACCAAACCACTTTTTAATTGGCGCTTCATCAAACTCTCCTCATATGGGCAGCTTTGACGATTCCGATTTGTTTCGACGTCGTCAATGGCGTATAGCCCAGCGACTAGCAGACATGTTCTGGAGGAGATGGGTTACTGAGGTGTTACCGGAAATGATACCGCGTCAACGGTGGACCCAAGACCAAGCGAGACCCATTCAGTTAGGGGACTTAGTGTTCATTGTCGACCCTAATGCTCCACGTAACGTGTGGCCGCGAGGCATTATTGGCAAGGTTTTTCCTGGCAAAGACGGCAGAGTGCGAGTGGTACAAGTGCGAACGCAAGTAGGTACTGTCAAAAGATCTGTTGCTCGCGTCGCTAGAATTCCAATGGATAATTGAGTGCTGCAGCAGCCGCACTGGGATGGGGCTATGTAAGCGACGCAAAATATATGTAGATATAATATGTATAATATGTATATAGATTTAAGTAAGGGTACTCGTAATAAAGTTAATAAATTTAGTTAAGTCAGTCGTCCGCTAAACGCCGCTGCGATCGGCACGTTTTTTACTCTCGCCCTACAATTATATAGTTTTCGAGTGTGTCAATATAACACAATAAATTCAGTGTTTTGTTCAACTAAGCTGTGTGGTTTCATTGCTGACGACCAGACCCCTACAGTGGTTATATGTAAATTATTATCTGATTAACCATTTTTTTTTAAATAGAAACCATTGTAGAATTTTTCACCATTGCTTTAATGTCCTGTGCTGATGCTTACTTGAGCAAATTAGGTGGATTAAGCCAAACTTTTAGGCTACATTAATCATGTCAAAAGTTCATTAATAAGTCAAAACTGTAATAATAGTCTTTATGATAAACTAAATAGATAGATGAATGATAAACTATTTAATGAGAGGAAGAGAGAGAGAGAGAGTGAGATTCATCCATACTCACACACTTCGCTTTTACGTTTATGATAATATTTAGTAAGATCATGAATATGATCGCAAAACGAACTAATACTACTCTACCTTACAAATAGAACAAAGCTGTTCTTACAACCAATCAACCATCAAGACAGTCGAAAGCATTCATTACATCTAATCACCAACAAATTACAACATCTAAAACCGAAAAGTTTACTGACGAAGAAATTCAAAAGAATTCACATAATGACGGTATATTTTCCGAAATATTGGAAAATACATTTTAGAAAAAAAAAAGTTGCCGACTTAGGGGTGCAAAAGCCAAGATCTTTGCTCACTTCGCTAAGAGTTTGTCACTGATTTGAATAACAAGGGAAACCTTTTTTCACTCCCCCCCCCTCTCTTCCCTGATTTCTATAATATCGGCCTTGATTCTGTTGCTGTAGCAATTTTTCGCATGATCTTTTATATTGGGAAAAAATTTTTGAGGGGTTTTAAATTTTTCAAAGACGTTAATGGAATTCACTTTGGCTGTAATTGTGGGGATTTTCTCTCTATGGCGATGATCTGTTTGATTTTTTGGTTAGCCGAGTGATTACTGACCCTAAAGAAATAGGGTCGAGTGTGTATTAGAGCTGTTCAGTTTTGTTCTATTTTCCGCAGTTCAAGTCTCTCTATGTTCTTTAATCACTAGTATCATACAAAGGCTGCAAAGGCTGGTAACGCTTTTAGTATTACCAGTGTCCATGGGCAACGCCAAATGCTTACCATCAGATGTCTCCCAACTCCTGTTAACCAGGAATTTTATAATACAACAATGAAAACACCATAATGCTGAATTTCCAAGGGTACGAACGATTGTCTTGGATCCCGCAACTAAATACATCAGAAGATCAGAGTTATCAGTGTCGTTTTGACCAAAGGTCCAAGCAACGGTGAAGAACAAAGTCGTGAGGAATGCTGGTCTTATAATTTCTATTGATGGGTCTGAAACCACTAATGAGCAAACGTGATCATTAAGACTCAAACTATCTTCGTGTAAGAAGAGGCCTTTTCTCAGCATTCAGCACTTATAGGCTTACGATGATAATATTATCAGAGGACAAGATTGAAATTGGATTAAAAGACCAATATATTTCTTACAATGACCATGCTCAAGTCTTGAATCATGGTAATGTAAAACCAACCAAACAAAACATAAAAAAACGAAAAAAAATGCAAACACAAAAACTTTCCTTCATAGCATGTCGACTGGATCCCTCACACATTCATGAAGTGTAAATATTTATGGTTATTAATGGTGCAGTTAATTCATTTAACACATTCGTGTACACGAATATTAGTGCCTCGCTCCAGAGGGCCGCTGGCGATTTTCATAACACGTAGAGCTTAGATGATGTAGATAGAGCGACTGGTCAAGAGATTTTAGCGGGAGCATTTTTATAGTGTCTCGATGTTCGTTTTAATATCTTGTTGTGGTCTCTTAAGCCATAGACAAAGTTGAAACGTTTTTCCAAATACCACGACTTTTGAAGCTATGTTGGGGGCTTAAGCGCATCCTGATGTCTGATGTCTAAATCCTCATTCATCAAATGCTCCATCCTAAAAAGACTGGCTATGTTTTCGTGATTCATCAGATCATCAAGTTATCTGTCTGCTTGTTTGCCGCCTTTTACAACAAAAACTAAATAAAGTGAGTTACAAACCCGATTGTGAAATTCAAAGCGACTATCATCAGGCACATTATGAGTATTATAGATATTCTTATATTTTTTGAGAATTACCTACATAATACCAAGTTTCTGACCCGTATATTAGATAGCGACACTAAGACATATTAGCTTACACTAATACCAATTTATTACAAGCTTGATATTTTTTTTGTGTGGTCGGCTTTCTTGCTGTATCTCTAGGATTACAAATCTCAAATAAGCAATCGGCACCTACGGACATGGACGTCCCCACCACCAGCTGAGTTATATGGACGTTGCCGGCCTTTTGGGGATTAGGGTTTCTGAAATTTTGGGATAGGGGCAAGATGGGGAGGCGAAATATCAAAATTTATTTCATTATTAAACCCACCTAAATTGTAACCAAAAGCACGCTGAAGTATTATTCCACAATAGTAAGCAAATTTAATCTCAACACCAAATAAATGGGTAGGAAACCGCAAATTATCCTGTCTGAAAACCTCATAGCTCCCTGTCTATTCCATTTTGAGTCTGTGTCCAGCTATCAGGGTAGCAATTTGCCAGCGGCCGCCGCGACCAAGCCTTTGACAAGTAAATTGTGACTTAGACTTGCAGATTAAACGTAGATTATATTTTGTTACCCAGCTAGGTAAACTGGACGTTTTGCATTTTTACACCAGTGTAAATTTTGGAAGTGGAATGTTTTGGGGTCAGTCTTTATGTAAATGTAAGGCGCACTAATGGGTGCCTTGATTACTTTCTGTCTCTGTTATTTGTACGACGAGAACCTGAACAGTGTTGTGTTTCACTGAGCCCAACTTATACTGAGAGGGTTACGCGTTTGGCTTGGGCATATTGTATTTTTTTTTTTTTGTATATTTGAATTGTGACATTTTTTAAATTTAGTTTTGAATTACTTCTATATGGGATATTGTTTTTATTTTTACTTTTATTTTCGTTAAGTTTAGGTTTGGGCTCTTAATAAAAATGGGTTATTAAAACAGCTGGTATTATTGTATTGCCTTACTTCGAGTTTGTTCTAGCTACATCAAATGAACAGCGTTATTTATTTTTGACCCTCGAATGGATTATAATATTTTTAATACTATTAATACTGCTTAACATTAAGAACTTTAACATTCCTCAGTAATAATTTCGATCCATAAACACATTCCAAAAACCTGGTTAATTAACAAACAAATGACTCTGATTTGGATCTCGATCAAGACCTGTAATAGTTATATCTATCAAAATCTTATAAAACATATTATTGTAATTTTACCTTTTTTTACAAACTAACGGTATTGAAAGAGGACATTGACTTTTTAATACTGGCTTCTGACTAGTGCATAGGTCTTTGCAGTAGGTGGCTTGATTTTTTTCATGTTGCGGCTTTATTCGTAATAAAAAAAATATATTGTATCCTTTATTCTGTGTTGTTTTTGCGTAGCTAAGATTATTGGTACTTATAGCAATTGATATTTTTTTTTAAATAAATGATAAGGGTCCCATGAAAACATAGGTCGTTATTGAAATCGTCACTGACGACAAAAAAATACTAACGCACTACCAGAAAGCAGTAAACAAAAACCGCTCACAAAAAAACTTACCGTTCAAAAAAGCGGTTATCGATTGCTAGCCTCAAGGTCATTATAAGAAAACGTTTTTGCTTTTCCTTTTAATATCGTATCTTAATATCCGCGGCCCTAAGGTCCGGGTCTTATGAAAGCCTTTTGCTAATCGAGTATTTATATATTGTTACTATATCTATACGTGTAGAGATAATGGATGAGCACATTTTTTGTAATGTAGACTTAATTTTTAATGGGTTAGAGTATTTTTTACTTTGAATGTCATTTTGCCTATCTTTAAAATATGTAGTCATTATTTACATGACGGCTCTTAGTAAGTTGACTTAAATTATTTTTTAAATAGTGGAAAAGTAAAATTTTAAAAATTCCATTATTATTTTATGCGCACAATATCTCTTGTTTCTTGTTATTTTATTTTTTATTTTGGAATGGTCTTATGTTTGGCTGCTATCACGCCTTCTAGTCAAAGATAATGCGAGCTTCGATGGAGTATGCCTACTCATAAGAAACTTATTCACTCGGGCTTTGAAGACACCCAGATTATAACCTTCGGGGAACAAAAGTTTATTGACGGTAAGTTTCTATAACATAAGACTTATAAATTTGACAATGACATTTCGAGAAGGTAGTTACATCGAAGTCAAAGCATTAATATCAATTAATTTTTAAACAGATAGTATATTTGAAACGTCCTATATGAACTGCTGGACAGTCTATCTGTCGTAACACTAGAAGCTTGTTCTAAAATTTAGATTCGTATGGAGAAGATCGAGAGACAAAATTCTTCTTTACCATTTTTTTAATAGAAACTATAATGTTGTGAGACATACTTACTAGTTATATTGAAAATAACAACTCCCTCACGTGAATTAACTGTGGTCGTGGTGGCCCCGAGGTTACGGCTCCCGCCTCCTAAGCATAAGGGTGAGGGTTTGAAACCTGGCAAGTACCAATGCGACTTTTTCCGAGTAATACGTACTTTCTATGATTATTTAGACACCACTGACATACGGCGAAGGTAAACATCGTGAGGAAACCTGGACTTATAATTTCTAATTATAAGTTTGAAATCGCCAACCCGCATTGAGCAAGCGTGGTGATTAATGCTCAAACCTTCTCTATGTGAGAAGAGGCCTTTGCTCAGCAGTGGGCACTTATAGGCTGATGCTGATGATGACTTGAATCAATTGAGAAAAGCGCTACTAGTCAAGTCACAACGGGATTCTAATTCATAGGCAGCGTGCTTGTTGTAGTGAAGTCGCGCTGCCGACTCTTTCTTCGTTACTTTATTTTTAAATGATTCTGACACACCTAATGGGTGATACTATACGGTAATACTATTCCATCCGTTTTTTAATTGAATAATCAAAATCAAAAAGCTATGCATAATTCATTGTACAATTTCACTAACATCATAACCATGCCTACAATAATAACATTAGTTCAACCACATAAATAAATCCAATTCATTAATATTATTACGGTTGAAATGAAGGCAGTGTTGCCTGGTGACAAATGCAGGTTTAAAATGGCGTGTCGTGGTAACTTGCGGTTTCAAACTAACCACAGTTGATTACATTAATATAGGATTTAAATCAAATCGTTTTCAACAACTACGTGTTTAGTTTATAAGTTTAATTTTGCGGTTTAGTTAAATAGCTTTGAGGGTTTTGTGTTGTAGATAGTCTTGGCTTTAGTATTGAGTTGAGTTAAGTATTATCAGATTGTATGAGGTTCTAAAATTGCAATGATTGTTTTGAATCAAACTGTTATTGGATTTGGTGGTTCACAACCAAAATGTTTAGTTGGTATTGCTTTCTCGTTTCCATAACAATTCGTCTTTTTCTTGACGTATTCCCGATTGAAGCGCGCACACAGACACGTAGATTTTTATGAATGGAGAAGAAGCCGTGCCAGAATCAGGTCATTTGACGTTCTTTCTTTGTGTGAGGGGAAAATCATCAAATAACTTCTAGGGAGGGAGTACCAGACGCTTTCTGGCTAAAAACCCTCCATTCCTCCTCCTGCTCTGGCCTCCGTGCCTCATTGCACTTGTCCCGCAATCCAGGCTGAACATCAGCCATTTAGCACCCGTCTGCGGTGGTCTATTGGTTCTTTGAAACGCGCGCGGAACGCTACGCCCCGTACGCTCGGATTTTAGACGTTCCATTGTCTCTTACTAACCGAATACTAGAAGGGCGTAATGTGATAATATATGATGAACATAACACTGTGCCATTTCATATAGGTACCCTACACTCTAAACTTTATGACTATTAGTCACTGTAGCAAAAGCTAAAAATATTCGTTGACCAGCCCTTCATTGCAAACAAGCAATGGTACATAATATCAAACTTATCACTCACCAAGCAACAGACAACAAAAACAAACGAACAACGAACTCGTTGAAGGGGAAAATTCAATTGTTAGCGGTGGCTCGCACCTTTTCAAGTTTTCCAATTATGTGGCACTGTGTTCAGAGTCTCTATATTTAACTCATAACCGCTATAATGTGGCAAACATCTGCGACACAGTGTTAACTGTGTTCGATATGAAGATTCTTGAATCACTGTTCTTTTATTAAGTGTTTGGTTGCGCGTATGTGTATAGGGTGTCCAAAAAGTACATCTGATTGTTATGGTGTTGCATTTTATGATAATTTGGGATATTTATATTCAATAAGGAGGTAAGTACGGTATCAACAGACTTCAGAACCAGATTTTAAATAAATGCAAGTTTATGTTTATTTAATTCATAATAGCAATGAAATCAATTTATTAAACTGTACTTACTCAATATATTCTTGGCTCATTGTTCTAAGTAGAATTGTGAGTGTGTGCGTGCGTGTACATCTGCATAAGTGTGTGTGTGTGTGTGTGTACCCAAATAAATATGTATATTTGTGTTTTTTTTCTTAATTACTTTGAAATAAATGTGGATGATGGTTTTTTTTAATAAAAATTATCAGGCTGTTGAACTCTCTTGTGTATAAGCAAACAATTGTGTCCCTGTGTGAGTATTTCGGTGATAAGTATTTACTTATCTATATTGTCTAAGTTTTAGATATCTGATGTAATGAAAGTTTGATATGAATGAAGTTTTGCGGTTAAGGCCTTTGTAAGTAAATATAATGATATTATACTTTCGTCTTAAAGTTTCAAATGGACTACCTATATTGCCAGTTTTAAGTAAAGATTTGTCTTTTGGAGTCACTTTGGTAATCTTGTTTTCTTAGATTCGTATTTTTTATTTGTCCGAAGAGAAAAGAGAAGTGAAATTGATTGTTAGGTACTTAAATATTTTTTATTATAACTTAACCAACAAAAACCGTATTATTTTGCCTATTAAAACATTTTTTTTTGATACATTGATTACCAAATGAGATATATAGATTACAAAATGTTTTCTCCGCACTGGGTGGGGCAAAAGGGAGTGCCAGACTCTTACTGACTAAAAACCTCCCCTTTCTTTTTTCTACTCCAGGACGAGGCCGCAGTACACTGTATGTTAGCTCTTTTAGGCTAGGTTTGGTTCTGCTCTAGCTGCGAGCTACTCTTGCTAGCTATCTGCAGACCTGCGCTTACGGTGGCAAAGAATATACTATCACGATGTTATAAGATTACTAAAACAATCTTCTTCCTCGTTAATTGTTATGTTTTCGGCTTACTCGCATTATAATTTGACGAGATACTCGACTAGTTTCAAGCCATGCTAGAGGACCATATTCATGAGCAGCATTCTGCGACACGCGACGCGGCGACTGTCGCGCTGCTACTTTCAAACTAGTCGAGTATCTCGTCAAATTATAACGTGAGTAAGTCGAAAACATAATAATTAATTTAGAACGTATCACGAAAGTTATAACAAAAAAAAAAATCTTCTATCTCTTCTAGAATCTTTTGGTTTCATCAACCAGACAAGTCGGTTTCGCGACATTACTTCGACATAGCTTATAATTGAGAGACCTTTTAACTAGTAGAGCGTTTATCACTTAAATAACTTGTCTAACTCACGACAGTTACTATAAAAAATTAAAACAATATTTTAAAAACAAAAACACTCCTCAGTCTCATAAAACAACAACCATATTCCAGATTTCGAGACAATAGATAATATTACCATACAAACAAAAACTAGGAAACTCATACAAAAACCAAGTCAGCAATCATAGTTTTCTTAGACCAAGACTGCATTTCATACCCTGAAAAAGTACGTTCCAAGTTTGAGAATAATTTATTTCTACACCGAGTAAGGTCTTGGCTCTCATCTCGGGCGTCCATTCGCTTGAAAACTTTCAGTCAAACAGGGTATGATAAACTGAATAAAAAATACAACAAAAACCAGGCAACTGCCGGCCAGACTGCGGAGTTCCGTAGCACCGAAAAATTTATTAAAATCGGAAAAGAAGGAAATAGACTCCGACTTATGGTTTTGCTTGTAAAATTTATTGTTTTTGATAAAATATTCGGTATTTGAAAATCTCAATAAAGTTTGTTTATCTCTGGAATTATACGTTCTTGAAACTCTATGATTTTTATTCGAATACCAAGATCTCAAGATTTTATTCGAATACCAAGATATCAAGATCTCTATTCATAAATACCAGACAACCAATGGATTTGCATTCTTTGAATAATCAATATTATGATGTTCCAACAGTACAACCTGAGATTGTATAAAAGACAAAAAAAATGATTTTTTTTCAATTAGACCCTTTTTAAAATGTTACTGCTAAAAATAATCCTCTCCTCAAAAGATAACACAACAGAGCGTTAATTGAATTACAAATCGTTAGAATAAATAAAAAAAGAGATCTTAACTTAAAACCTACTTCGTAACTTATTTCCTAAGTTTTTTTCTTATGTGATTGATCGTCTAACGAGCAAACGCATTAACTGATGGTAAGCAAGCAGCGCCGCTTATGGAGACCCACAACGACGGACGAGTTGCGAGAGCGTTGCCGACCTTTTGGGGATTAGGGAGATTTTGGGAATGAGAAGGGATTGGGGGAGGCAATGATTGGGCCTCCGGTAACCTCATTCACACAGCGAAACAACGCTGTGGTTGTTTCACGCCGGTTTTCTGTGGAGGCCGTGGTATCGTGTGTATTCGTGATGAAGTAAAAGCAGCCCTGCTTTTACTAGACCTATTATTGCAATCTGCACTATCGCCTCAAAATCGAATCCTGTTTCTCAGTGGCCATGTTTGCAATAACAATTCAAAAAACGAAACAGTACAACACAATCGTTAGTATAAGTACTCGACATATTTTCGAAACGGAACCCTCAAATAGAAAGTAATTCCTTCTACAGCTACCCAGTCGTTCTTTGTCTAGATATTTGAAGAAAATAAAATATGCTATGGCTGCAAAAGTTGACTTTGTAGACCAAAACTTCGAAATCTCATTGACTATTTGCCTTATTCGTAAGAAGTTTTTTACAACTCATTGCTCTATCTGGTTTTTTTTCTTGGGAGCTCCGGAAACTAATCGTGATTGGAAAGTTGGTTGGGTTCTATCCCATTGTTTGATGGTGACCTACATTTTAGTAGAACTAAGTCTTAATTTGAAAAGAGCTGACTACTGTAATGTTTGTCTATTGATAAAGTTATCTAATCAAATCAAATCAAATCAAAATCATTTATTTCAACTAAACCATAAAAAGGTACTTTTGAAACGTCAAAATAGAATAGTAGTCTGTCAGTCTGTTCGTCAGTGAAGCTAGGTGCTCGTTCCAAATTGTAGTTTCGAATGGAGAAGAACGAGCAAGAAACTCCATCGTTACTCTTTAAAAAAAAAAAATAACTCCTTCATAATATATGGAATGACCATCTTATTATCTTGAATCTGGAATATAGCATTAGCAATACGCTTATGGAGAAAAACTAATACGTGAATGCAGGTAAAGCTAAAATTTTTAAGGGAATCTTGTTGGATACAAGCATGCTTGTCTGGCAATGATGAAAAGCATTCAGCATCGCCA
Source organism: Spodoptera exigua (assembly GCA_902829305.4). Lineage (NCBI taxonomy): Eukaryota > Metazoa > Arthropoda > Insecta > Lepidoptera > Noctuidae > Spodoptera > Spodoptera exigua. Next base: position 2,187,253 of record LR824623.2, read on the forward strand.
ACCATTTGATGGTTTGAGATAAACGATAAGGTTTTTTATGAAGCTATGTTAACTCCCTAATTAAATAGACCCTTTGGTGCTAATTATGACTCTCATACTTCAATACAATTTTTACATTCGCATATATGACTACATTTATCAACTAATCACCCTATGATAAAAACTAATCCTCAAAAAACATTAATTACATTCACCTTAATAAAATTCCCCGAACCATTAATCAAAGAAAAACATCTTAAAAAGGTCTCACTCGGAAAACTATTGATTTCAAAAAAGTATCGATAAATCAACTCGATTAAAAACAGGAATCGAATGGAATGAGGGAAATCTCTGATAAGATTGATGTTCAGATTCGAAATGGTTCATTATCGTGACCGGGCGTTTGACGTAACTGATGGCACTCCGATTTCGGTATCTTCCGGGTACATGTCTTGATTGTTCAATTTAATATTGGGTAGTCGGATTTCCCTTCAGCTCTTCACCCTTAATCGATTTAAGTTGAACGTTGTGATATTAACATTTTTATCAACTCTTTCGTCAGAATCACGTTTATTTCATCAAAAATGTGTCATTGCGATGGTAAAAGAATATGGAAATTGTAAGCATACCTATAATTTTAATCTATCAGTCCGAATATAAATAATAACTATTATTTGACTGTGTATATAATTAGATGAAAATAATATACTAAGATCGCAATCAGGAGTGGGAGAGTGCTAAGTTATGTCTAAAAGTAATATATAGATTTAAATATGTTACGAAAAAATAGACCATAATCGGTAATCTCAATGGGTAGACCACATTGCTCGAAGGACAGACGGCTGATGGGTCAGAACAGTGCTCGACTAACGACTACGGATCAGTATCCGTAGCTGGAACGACGACACCGTCAGAGTCGCAGAGAGCCAATGGATGCGCGCGAGGACTTATCACACAACATGGAGAATAAAGGTTTTGTCCAGCAGCAGTGGACGTCTTTCGACTGATGATGATGATGGTGATGGTGATGAAAAGACGCAAAAATATCGACATCGTCACGTCACTGCAAAAATCCACATCAGCCCTGTGGTTCGTGACTACCGTAATTTTTGGACAGGTCATACTGCAGGCCTTGTATTATTTTTTGGGCAAATTAGCAGATACGTAGCAGTCAGCATTTTTCTTCTCCACATAACATATTTTGTGTGGGTTATTAATCTTAAAAAGAACAGACTTAACTTTAATGCTTAGGTATTTCTAAAAAGACATTCATAGCATCTATATAACATTGTTTTATCCATACTAACGAACAAACACGACTTATCAGGAGAATTTTACGAAAACAGAAATATATTTCTCCGTGCGTTGTTTTCAACATGAATCAAGCGTAGAACTACACTTTTCCGCACCTTTCTGCTATTTTAACGCTGGCCACATTCGATTTATGAACGCGACAACATGATTGTAAAACGTGAGAGAAGCGAGTGTTTTTTTTTTATTAAAAACTTTTTGGTTATTTTTTATTCTGTGGTTTTTTTTTTTCAAGTTTGCGCGGGCTGTCATCGGGTGATTCGTTTGTTGTCACATGTTGACAGAGCTCGTAACTTTTATTGATTTTAAATATTCATAGTTTACAAGCAATAAAATGGATGCTATGCTAGTGAATTAATGGATTTTATGATCATGTTTGCTAAAAATGGAATTTGTTAGGTACAAAATTTTTCATCATTTTTTTGGTCGATGCAGGTAACCAATTTCATGAATTTTAAAATTGCTTATGCAAATATTTTTTCAATATTTAGTACCTAAATTTTTTTGTTATCACTGCAAATCATTAAACTCTTTTTTATGAATTGATAAAATAACCCTACGTTATTCTTGGTTTTATAGCGGAGTGTTTTGTAAAAAACTGAGATCATTGTCATCATCATCTTTAACAGCCTGATTTCGTCTACTGTTGGATATGGGCATCCTTTATTGAGGTAATATAGATAACTAGCTTTTGCTCGCGACTTCGTTCGAGTGGAATAGTGATTTCCTGCAGATTTTTGGTATAAAAACTATCCTATGTCCTTTCTAGAGTTCCAAACTATGTCTGTACCAAATATCACAGAAATTGGTTCAATAATTTATGCGTGAAGAAAAGACAGATTGACAGACAGACAGACAGAGTTACTTTCGCATTAAATGTACTGTCATTAAAAATCCAAACTAATATTATAAATTTTATAATATTAGTTTGGATTTTTTAAACTCAAAATAGAAGTATCAAATTTAACAAAATTATTTAAACGTACAATATCCAACTCCAGAACTGAGAAGGCACTAAAATTACGTTAAATATAGCATCTGGACTCTAACAAGATAATTATATTTAATTTCCATAGCATTTCTTAAACGAGACAGACATTAAGTTCGTGCTCCGAAAATAAACCAATTTATTCAACATCATTACTCATAAAAGACGCATTAATGAGCTTTCAGAAGAATCTATTAAATAAATTATTGAGACAATTTGTTGACAAAATGTGAATCCGATAACAATGCTTGTTTGTCATTTTTGCTTTAGCGTTGAATTTTAATAATGTATTTTTTAATTGGTGGGGTAGCTAGCAAGCCTACAGATTCTGATGTTCTGATGGTAAGCGACCGACGGCATCCTATAGACATTCACAATACCAAAGATTGGTTGCTTGAGTTTTTTTTTGAGTTGTTAGTGATTTGAAAATTGGGTGTTTGGGGATCAAAGATGGGGCACACGCATAAAAATAAGCATACGTAATATACAACATAACAAAGTAGTAGCTCGCCGCCCGAACGTAACCAGGCGTGAGCGAACGGCGCTTAGCTTTACGCGTGAGCCTCAAGGAGCGAATAGACCAACACAGACAGGGCCATATAGGGCTGAACCTCAGCCCGGGGTTGCGGGATAAGCGCAATGAGGAACCGCGGCCGCGGCCCAGAGCAGGAGAAGGACAAGGAGGAAGGGTAAGGAAGGAAAGAAGGAAGGTTTTTATTCAGTAAGTCTGACACTCTCCCTCCCCCACCCTGGGCCGGAAAAGTGATTTGCTCTCCTGACTAAAAACCACTCCGTTCCTTCTTCTACTTCAGGCCGAGGCTGTGGCAGAGACTCGGGCGAATATTAATCCTGTTGGGCCCCATCTGTGGTGGATATTTAATGATCCTGACGGCCCTATTCCGACTCTTCATTAAACAAACGAATAACCTCACTCACCCATACATTCTCAAACCGCAGCAAGCATACGATACAAATAAACTTAACAACAACATACAAAAGAGCTATTTAAACGTTAACTCCGAATAAAACCGGTATATTCTGGTCCCATATACAATCGGCTGCATTTCAGCTTACCAAACGAAATTTTATCACCCCTTATACATCTTTCATTTCAACTACGTAGATGGTCGTAAAATATACTGAAATACACTACGTTAATCTTGAAATCCTGAAAAACGCTGGCCAAACAAGATATTTATGTGTGCGTTCCAATGAATTTTCAGTAGATTTTTCTTTTAAACGATGATATGTTGTATGATATAGTGGTCCTGTAAGTTTATTTCAGAAATCCGATGAAGTGGTTTCCTGAAATATGTAGTGGTTTTTGGTTTGCATTTTATAAAGAACAATTTCATTAATTTCATCGTTAGTGAAGTTTGTTACAGCAAAAGGATTTTCATGCAGAGTCGATTTCAATATCAAGAATTTAATTGCTGAACCGAATAAAATATTTATTGTGTAAAGTGTGGGAGAGCCATGCTTCGGCACGAATGGGTCGGCTCGACCGGAGTGATACCACGGTCTCACAGACAACCGGCATGAAACAACCACAGCGTTGTGTTTCGCCGTGTGAGTGAGGTTACCGGAGGCCCAATCCTTCCCCACCCCCAATCCCTCCTCAATCCCTAAATCCCCAAATCCCTAAAATGTCGGCAACGCACTCGTTACTCTTACGTTGTGGGTGTCCATGTGCGGCGCTAATTACTTACCATCAGGTATCCGTTTTTACTCGTTTGCCGACCTATAACATAAAAAAAAAATTGAAAAAATTGATAGAATAATCATTGACGGTTTCAAAGAACATAAGGGTTTTATTGGAAATATCAAACACCGATAAAGTATGTACATGTCACCGGAAAATAACAAAATCCGTAAGTTTATCAATTTACTAGGAAGTTTATAAACTTTCGTAAGATTCTAAACGGGAGATAAATTGTAATATTGTACGTCCACATTTTCGTAAATTTATCAATTTCCGACATCATACGGTAAATTTATAAACTAACGGATATTTTTATATGGTTCGACCAATCACAAAAACTCTTTTAAATATACGATCTTAGAAATACGTAAAATAACACACTGCGCTCTGATTGGTCAACGTTCATAGTGGCAATGCTTGTGTCCATAGAAGTGACACGTGACAGCCAACTAATCAGATCGCGCGTAGCGTTTGGTTACTGCTTACTTATTATTTTACGAATGAGTTCAGTAAGTTTATCAATTTACGAAAATGTGGACGTAAAATATTACAATTTACCTCCCGTTTAGAATCTTGCGAAAGTTTATAAACTTCCTAGTAAATTGATAAACTTACGGATCTTATTATTTTCCGGTGACATATATATGTTTTTAGAAGAGTAACGACAGAGTTTCTTGCTCGTTCTTCTCCATTCGAATCTACACTTTAGAACGAGCACCCATATTCACAGTGTTACAGACTGATAGATTTTCACGACTCAAAAGTACTTGTTTATGATTTTATTGGTATTAGTAATTATTCTTACTCTGACTGTGATTGAAAAAATGAAATTAACTTTATAATTATGTTGTGTGTGTCTTATCAGACTATTCTCAGAAAAAATTTCGTAGTTTTGCGCGTTATGTAGTTGACTGTCTTCCGTTATTAAGGATTCATGACAATTGGGGAAGCACCTAACCTCCTTGGAAATTCACCGGTATCTATGACATGTGAAGAAGACTTTGCCCAATTCATAATTAGAATTAGAGATTTCTACAATTAAAAATAGCATACAAATATTAATATGTGCTCCAAAACAGACCTGATCAAAAGACAATAAATAAATAAAAACAAATGTTCAAATAAAATTTTATATTTCATCGAGCGATTCCTGTAATTTAAAATGCACAATTTCACTCGTTCAAATGATTGGTTTGTTCAATAAAAAATCCAGATTTGCATACGTAATACGCTATGTCGGATTGTCGGTTTGTGCTTACAATGTCATTACTATGGTTTTAGCTTGTAGGAATATGTGATTGGAGATTAGGGCGAGAATATTCTATCGTATTAGTATTGTGTATTTCTCATTTGGGAAGATTAAAAAGATCCATCAATGGCTGTCACTAATGTATGATTAACAATTAAATGATCTTTCAAGTGTAATTTTTATGTGATACATGGTGGAAAACAAGCGGCCAAATTACCTTATGGTAAGCAATCAGTGCCGCCTATGGAGACCTCCAATACAAGAGGAGTTGTAGGTAAGTTACAGTCCTTTTGCAAATATGGAGTTATGAGGATTTATCGATAGGAAAGTATTTTTTCTTAATTTTTGGTATTTACGTACGAATAAGTCAAAAATAAATACTTTTTACATGAAAAATATAATTTCAAATTTATATTTGAACGCAATTAATAAAAAAATAAAAAATATCACATTTCAGTCTATTTAATTGTCCTTACGTATAATTTGGACTCGATTATTTTCTAAGGATCTTGAAAAAGGACCGTTACTTACAGATTTGAAGAGTCTAGTCTTCAATTTGAGCGGAGTACGCCTTTTAAATTTACCCAAAATAGATAATTAACTTATATTCTTTCGTACAATAACATAACTACCCCAAATTGAACTCACTCCAAATTCCAAGTAACCCTCAATCGCAATATTATTACGAAATCTATAACTACAATAATATTATAATATATAATTGACCTTTGACCCCGTTCGAGCCAGCTTCCGTGGCTACCTACGTGGCTACATATACATACTGTAATTCAATTTGGATATATTAATAGTTAGCAATCATGGCGTCACGTTCCCGGATCGTCATTAAATGGTCCGAGGTTTAGTATTAAATACAATATCAGTATACTATAATTAATGTTGTGTTTAGTTTAATTAGTTTCAAGTTTCGTGTGAGGCAAGTGTGATGATGATGATGGTGATTCATCACGAATGGACCTGGTGGACTGGTATGATGCAATGTTTTCACAGAAGAGCGCGTGAAACAAGGCTAAGGTTGTGTTTCACGTATAATTGGTTATTAGAACCCCAATTCCTATCTGAAACCCCAAAATCCCTCAATCCTAAAATCCGAACCTCCAAAGTTCGGCAACGCTCTTGAAACCCTGAAAGACCGGGATCACGCTGATGATGGGTGGGTGATGTCTGCTCGTTTGCCAGTCTATACCAGGAGTGGCCAACTTGATCAAACCTAACTGATACATAACGTAAGTCTGTTTTTTGTGAGGGGAAATTCATCATATGACTTGTCCCGCCCAAGGCCATGCGGAAGGGAGCGTTCCTTCTCCTGCTCTGAGCTGAAGCCGTGGTGCTACAAACGTAACCCCGTGCGATCTAACAATAAAATACATTATTGAAATCTTAAATGCAACAGCATAGTTTTGCTACAATAATGTAGTTATTTGTTCTAACCATTCCTTGTTATATGACAGGTGATATTGTTTCCGTAAATTTGATTAACCCTTTCAAATGCAAGTCTTGAGTTGATACTATTCAATAAACATATTACTATGGGTGATATTTTAGTGTAAGCATCGGCCCTATGACATAATAAAAGTTGAACCAGTATGTGTCTTATTATTGCAAGAATTTGGCAAAAGTTTATGTATTTGTTTTTGTATGTATAAACGATATTTCTCATTGCAATTTGATATTTACGGAATCGATAAGGTCTTTATCCCCCAAAGTAGAAAACCCTACGTAGGTAATTTCATTTGTGATTATAATAGTCAATAGTTCCTATAATAAAAACAGCAAAATCACGTCAAAAGCCTGAAAAAAATAATATATTTTTTTTTTCCTAACTAAAAAATACAAATTTATTTTTACGACAATATTCATAGAAACGTTAAATAAAATATAATAATAATATTAACTAAGCCCTCTTTACAATGAAAAGTAATAGTTACAATATCATTTTTGTTAATTCAATTTAGTAATTGGTTACCCAACATATCAAAATATTTATTCGGGTTCAATACTCGAATTCTATTGGCCATCAAATTCTCCGAATAACGTATACATATTCATTCATATAAATTGAATGTAGCTTCAACGAGATCTATTCATTCGTTCACTCATTCAGTCTCAATCGAATTAGTTCACCATAGATAAGAATGATGGTTCTATTTATCTTTTTTATTATTGATCACTCATACATACATTTTTATTTTATATGTATTTTTTTTATATAATCATAATTGAGGTTTAGCATTTATAAAAGCAGTACTATTGGGTCAGTCGAATAGGAAGATCTACAAGATTTTTTAATAGTACCAGTAAAATAGTGAGACAGATGTCGTCTTGACCCACACGCTGCTCATAAATAATAAGAGTCCCGTTGTAACCTGAAACTAGTAGAGCTTGACTCAGTATTTTTTTTTTTTATTATAGGATATCAAACGATCAGACGGATTATCTGATAGTAAGCAACACCAAAAGAGTTATGAGTGCATTGTCTGCCGTTTTGGGAAAAAGGTTTCAGAGATTCAGAGAATTGGGAGGAATTGGGGGATTGGGGAATTGGGGGATTGGGGAGGGATTGAGAGTTCACGCGAATAATTCTTTTAAAGGTTCTCTCTAAGTGTAGAATTTGACATCTTTGATCAGCAGTTGATATCTTTTTTGAAGAGAGATAATTTAATATAGTATAGATAGGTTTGAAGCATCTATAGCGCTTCAAACCTGACTATATTGCTGCGGTCCCCTAAAGAATAAGGCACCCGTTTCTGATACGTGAGGATGCGGTATCAAAACCTGCCTAGTACTTACCAATACAACTTTTTTCGAGCACTTTCTAAAAACACAGTTAAGCGGTGAAGGAAAATATCGTGAGAAGTTATCGTGAACTTTTTAATTTGAAATCACAAATTCACTTTGAGCAAGCTCAAACCTTCTCCGTCTTAGAAGAGGCCTTTGGTCAGCAGTTGGCACTTGGGTTGATGATATGTAATGTTAATGACTAACTTTTATGATGACGTGTATTAGTATTATTCGATAGAAGTTATAAGTATGTATAGTACTATATATTATAACTTCAAATCAAAGTCTGTCTCTCGAAAGGTGATTTTACTATCAAAATATTCTCCTTGACCCCTCTCATAAGGGTAGGATTCCATACTTATATTAATATTAGAGTAAAGACTGTATTAGTGAAATAATTTACAATATCCAGCCACTAGTTTTGTCATTTAGTCTCAAGGAAAGCATTTGCAGTTTCTTTATTATAGGTAAACTTGTTGGTAGGAATAGGTTGTACTATTTAATTCTGAAAAATTACTAATGTCAAGTCTGATGTGTATAATGTTTCATTTTTTACTAAAAACTAGCTGTTGCCGGGACTTCGTTCACATGAAATAGTAACTTCCTGCAGTTCAGTAGTTTTGACGTGAAGAAAAGACAGACAAACAGACAGTCAGAGTTATTTTCGCATTTATAATAATATTAGTTTAGATTTAGATAACGACTTTCTTCCGATATTTTAAAAATGTTTGCTGTTCGTGGTTTGGGTGTAATGTGCGAAATTTTATTTGTATACGTTTTCAAAGGAAGAAATTCTTTTATGGAACAACGTTCGAAAACATTGTCATCTTCCTGCCCTTGTCCCGTTTTATTTGGGGTCGGCGCAATACGTTTTTCTCTTCCATTCTGTCCTGTCATCCGTCACGCAATCACTAACTCCTCTGTCTTCCATATCATCTCTCAAACAATCCATCCATATTTTCTTTGGTCTCCCTCTTCCTCTCCATCCATCCACATTTATACTCATGGCTTTTTTTGTAACATGCGTTTCATCCCTCCTTTTCACATGGCCATATCAAGACAACGTTCGAAAACATCGATTAAAATCTTTGACTTTGTCTTATCTAATTAGTTATATCTAAAAAGTATAGGTGGCCACCGTCATCGTAATTCAACCAACAGTCGTTATTCGACCGATACAAATATTAAAAGTCAAAAATTCATATGTAACTTGTAACTCATTTCTATATGAGAAATCATATTTTGGTTTGCCAGACCATCCAGAGCGTTTTTCAGTCAACTTTGCAGTCAAAATGTTAATTCATTTAACATTATAAAATAAGGCAGTTTAAGAAGGCAGCGGTTGAAGTTATACTGACACCCCCTACTTGTGACAAGGGTTGAGAAAGGTATGCTTAAGGGAGATTAAGGATTTCATTATAGGATTTAATTTCCATGGAAGAATTTTGTGAATTTATATGTCTTATGTCGCTATGTGCACGGTGGCAGTGACATATTTGTTTTTGAATATAATTACTGGAATATTTTGTTGGTTGCGTCGTTGTATAGCTTTGGAAATAAATCTCAGCGTGTTTGCCGAACAAAAAAAATAAATACAATATTTCACTGGAGACAGATCACCTGATAGTAGTTGCTGTTGTGGCCCAGAGGTTAAGTCACTTCGCTAATGCGCCTTGAACAAGCTTGGTGATTAATACTCAAAACTTCGTGAGAGAAGAGACCTTTGCTTAGCAGTAGGTTATTTTTAGGTCGCTGATGTGATGTGTGATCACCTCATGATAAACTATCGACACCGCCCATTGACACCCGCAACATCAAGTGTTAGAAGTGCCATTTTGCGGAATAAGGTACCGCAGGTTTGGCCCAGAGCAGGAGAAGGAATGGAGAGATTTTCTTCCAGCAATTAGAGTCTAACACTCCCTCATTCAACAATCAGTATGGGAGAAAAATCGAATAATCATTTAATTTTCCTCTTTTTTACGACAACGAATAATTCTCAAACTTTTTAAAATTTAATTTGCAACAAAAACAAAGGACTACCTTCCTCTTTTAAACTCAAGCAAAAAATGCCAAGAGAAAACATTCGTTGTGATAATAAAAACGGAATTCCGAGATGGCTGACTGCCTATAAAAATGTAGGTTCTACTTATGTCATTGACAAGGTAATCGAATCCCTTTCCCCATATTTACTTGCCAGATTGACAGTTCAAGAGTTATTTGGGTCGTCATGACTTTTTTGTGGGTTGGTCGGCAAACGAGCAGACGGATTACCTGATGGTAAGCAATCAGCACCGCTCATGGACACCCACAACGACGGAAGAGTTACGAGTGCGTTGCCGACCATTTGGAGATTAGGAATTTGGAGATTGTTATATTACATTTATATTAAAATGTGTCAACATTATTACTATAACAAGAATTTAGCGCAGAAAGCTTGAGATAGATTGAAGAAGGGAAGGTAGGCTTTGCCAAGCAGTGGGAAGTACCAATGTGACTTTTCCGAGTTATTTATTTATTTATTCTTTATATATAATTGCATACCAGAAGACTTATGGAAGCATTTTCTGCCAGTCAACCTTTTGGTAGTGCAAAGATGTGTGGTACGTGATAGTTATAATTATGTACTTTCTATTATTATTTAGACACCACTGACATAGGGTGAAGGAAAACATCGTGAGGTTACCTGAACTTAAGATTTCTTATTATAAGTTTGAAATCGCCAATCCGCCTTGAGCAAGCGTAGTGATTAATGCTCAAATCTTCTCCATGTGAAAAGATACCTTAGCAGCAATAGCATTTGTAGGATGATGATGTGATGTGACAATAATACATAATTTCACAAAAGTACACCTCTCCAATTCAGTCACACATCCCTTGACATACTTTCGCGTCAATGCTTATGAAAATTCTAAGGAAAATTATTTCAATTTTTTCGCGTATGTTAAATTAATTTTCTCAGTATATGTAACAAGAGATGTACGTAATATATTACATATATTTCTGCTTCAGTAGCTTCTAATAAAATGGTTTTGTAATTTTATCCGCGTAACGGTATTCAATTATTTTGTCTAAAATTTGGAACGGTAACACAACATTTCGTTGTGTCTGGTTGCTTAGTGATAGATCTGTTTGTTAGTTCGTGAGAGTGCCTGGCATGTTTAAAATAGTATATTTGGTTTTAGCAATTAGTTCAACTATTTATATTTACCAATTTTGGACTGTTTATTGACTACTACAGTTGATGGGGGGTTGCTCAAAGGTCTGCCGTGTATCTTGTCAATTTTCGCACGTAACAACTCTTTATGTGATCCACAAATAGTTCATTTAGGTCTGGGTGTGGTGTTTGGTGAATATGTGAAATTATAAGTCCTTGGACGCATCCAAGACACAGAAAAAAAAATCTATACGTGTAACAAAGTCTAAAAAGAAGTTATATGCCCTTTTTATCAGAGTTCAAATCTCCCTAGCTACAGGGAACTAGAACCATATGTTATTTTGTTATTTAACTTAAAAATATTCGTTTAAACCAGAAAATACATGTTAAGACATTAACGGTGGTGTGAAACCTCTAAGTGTAGATTAGAGTCTAGCCTACATGCAAAGGTGCAACATAATATAAGACTTAGCAAAATTGGATGAACGTGGATCCCGTATGAAACAATTCTTTGTGTGAAGCCACGAGCGTAAGGAATGTGTGAGTTGTATGTTTATAAAGGCATCCACAAAACAGGAGAAAAGTTTTTAAAGGTTCAAAATTATCCAATAATTTCTCGATATCAAAAGGGAGTGTCACTGACTGACTAAAACCACCCTATTCCTTCTCCTGCTCCAAGCTCCATGATCATCATCATCAGCCCATAAGTGCCTACTGCTGAGCAAAGGCCTCTTCTCACACGGAGAAGGTTTGAGCATTAATCGCCACGCTTGCTCAATGCGGGTTGGCGATTTCAAACTTATAATTATAAATTAGGTATAAGTCCAGGTTTCCTCGCGATGTTTACCTTCACTATGTCAGTGGTGTCCAAATAATCATAGAAAGTACATATAACTCGGAAAAAGTCACACTGGTACTTGCCAGGTTTCGAACCCGCACCCTAATGCATGAGAAGCTGGCGCTTTAACCTCTGTGCCAGCACGACATTTCAACAGAAGCTCCGTGATAGATAATGCGAAAAGTCTTAGGAAGAATATGAAATAACAGTTTCTCCAAAAAATCTAAAAGAGACAATACATACTGTACAATTCACAAACTGTACTGAAGTATTCCTATTGAATCAAGAACAAATGAACCTCTACTTAACCTAATTTTAAGACTCAGGTATCGACCTGATGATGGTCGATGCATTTATCAAATCAATATCCTTTATTTTGTTATTGAGTCTGGCTAACCAAACAAATCAGAAACTACATAATATGCAATGTTAATAACTTTACCCTACCATTGAAATAAATTTCAGAATGTAATGTACATACGTATCCAATCATTTTGATGGAAATCTTTTAATCCATTAGCTGTGAAGAAAATAATTATATCAAGTTTCCTTTGTACATTCTGCACTTTAAAATATTCGCGAACTGGCTGCGGGCGGCAAAGCTTTGTGAGGAGAATTTTAGAATTTAGGATCTCCGTTATAATTGAATTCCAACAGTTCTGGATGTAAGAGGAATGTGTTAGCTTTTATGTGGAACCAAAATCCTTATTTTAGTTGCGGTTGCAAAGTCAGAAATTGAGTTTGATATTTTTTGCTGCAGTTTTTTTAAGAACTTTACATACTGTATTATGTTTTTGTTCTTAAAAATAAACACAGCAAATGTTGAATCAGAGAAATCTTTTTAACTTTTTTCTGGTCTAACTTTTATGTGGGTGGCATTTGTTTTCTACAATATATTACGTCTAAGTGTGGGAGAGTCATGCTCCGGCACGAATGGGTCGGCTCGACCGGAGTGATACCACGGCCTCACAGAAAACCGGAGTGAAAAAACCTTAACGTTGTGTTTCGCCGTGTGAGTGAGGTTCCCCTCCCCCGATCCCTCCGCAATCCCTTAATCTCCACAACCCTAATCCGTTAGAGGTCGGCAACGCATTCGTAACTCCTCCATTGCGGGTGTCCATGGGCGGCGCTGATTGCTTTCCATCAGGTAGTCCGTCTGCTCGTTTGCCGGTCTATAGCATAAAAAAAACTTATCTCAGCTACGATGGAACACGTGTACCATAACTAGCAACCTATTCATTCGGACATTACAGAACTATCAACATACCAGTTAGATGTATAATTTACATAACATTACCTAGAAAAAACACTTTTCCATAGTAACTTAACTTTGGTTAAAACCCTCATGTTTTCTAAATTTCAAATGTCTTTTATGTAAGAATGTGTGCCTGCCGGCAAACTTTTCAATTAATGAAGTAAAAATGGGAAGATTTCAGTATGTTCCAAAGGTTATGTGAATTGTTATTTTTAAAAACCCGTCACGCGCTCTACTGCCGTCACTGCTTTACAGAAACAGGAGACGGCTTCCCAGTTTCTCTCGCAACACACCATGGCCTCGGCTAAGGCCGGACGCGAGAGTTATCTGCAGCCGATATATATGGGAGGGATAATACTACATTTACAGTCTTTGAGTCTAATTTAACAAAACCAGTAGGAGAGGTTGTAGTGATGGCAAAATGAGTGATATATTACCTGCATCATCAGCAGAAAGACGAAGTCTTTGCTCAGCACTGTCCACTTTCCTCCCTACCCCCATTCTCCCTATCCTCAAATCCCCTATTCATAGATCCCTAACAACCTATACGTGGCCGGCAATGCTCTTGTAGTAACTCTTTCGGTATTGCGAGTGTCCATGGGCGGCAGCGATATATCATATAGTGTCATATCATAATCTTGTAGTGTGTATGTGTTGATAAGCCTTTATTCACGTATTAGTTTATGTTAGTCATAATAAATCACCCGTAGCAGATACACGTATTTCATTTATCGACTCCCCGCAACCCGCTCACTACAATCTGACTGCTCGTTTGCCGACATATGACATAAAAAATATTATTAAAATGGTAAAACGTCATCTTTTTGAGTCACAGTCAGTTAAGCTGTGTGACAATAAAATCAAGATATACATATACTTCATTTGTTAGTAGACCTGGAACTTAAAAGGACTAAAGACTCAAGAAAATCCTTCTGTCCATCATCTAGGTAGAGGAAGTGTGAAAATTACGCTATAACAAAGTATCATCTATACACAAAATGGTTTTCAACAAAGAAAATAAGTTTAACAAACTTTCAACAAACTGCAAACTTATTATTGATGGCAGTTACTTTGTTTCTTCTTCAGCCAACTTCTTTTCGTGACACTAAATTATATCTTCCTATTGAGTGAGAATCGCTTACAGTTTAGATTAAAAGACTAACAATGTTTTTATCCGGTGGATACTATTCATTTGTTTTTTTTTTAGTTCGAACAAAAGCTAGTTTATATATTTTTAAGCGATAGGTACTGCAGCTAGCTGTCATTTAGATTACCTGATAGTAAACAGTCGGCGTCAACCAGCAATACCAGAGGAATTGCAAATGCATTTCCAGCCCTTTGAGGATGAGAGATTTTAGGGACTTTGGGATTTTAGAAGGCAGGTAGAGAGGAAGGTACACACGATTGTACCTAATTGTTTCACGCGAGTTTTTTGTATGAAGATACAACAGAACAGACAACATACTCTTTAAATAATAAAATTATGCTCTTTTTTACTTTTCTATTGTCAATACTATCACGAAGCTAACAACAGAAATAAAAATATTTAAATACGTGACGACTCGACTTTCAGTTGCTTCAGCAAAGCAATATTGATTCAAATTGAAGCTCAAATAAAAATTCGAAAAGCAATTGATAAGTAACAAAAATGGAAGGAAAAGAAAGGGGATAAAGGAACCTTTGCGATTAAATTGAATAATACTTGGAATGGATGAAAATACTGTCAAGTGCGAAACGGTTCCACGAATCCAAGATTCCAGTGAAGTATTTTTAAGATATTATAATGTTCATTATATACCACTATCATTGATTGTCACAATGCTGTACCATAGCCCTCATTTCATGGCAATATTATCTATACTTAATATAATAAAGAGGTAAAATTTGTAAGTTTGTATGTAATGGGTAATCTTTGGAACCGCTGGTCGGATTGCCAAAATTCTTTAACTGGTAGATAGCTACAATGTTCCTGAGTGCCGAAGTGCTATAGGCTATAAAACATCAAGCTACGATCAAATGGAGCTGAACAGCTGGTGACTGAAAGAGTAGGTAGTTTTTTAATAACCTACCACAACTGCTAAAACGAAAACCCGTATTCAATACATTTAATAGGAAATTAAAATAATACCTAGCACAACAATGCTTTTACTCGGTCACAGAATACCTAGAACAATTTCAATAAATTTAAATAAAATAAAGTGAAATAATAATAATAATTTCATTGATATAACTATAATATACTAAATTTAAGTTACTATTATTATTTTGTTGTGCCATAATAGGCTTTTATGTTGGATCTTACTTGTATTATTATAACAACAACTATACAATTACACAGTACACATGAATGCAATAAAGTATTTGAATTATAACTTTCATGATATTTACTTTATTAATTATTATGTTTTAGGCTTAATCACCTAATTGTTTGACAAGTTACTTGACTAGTTTCAAGCCATGCAAGAGGCCCATATTCATGAGCAGCATTCCGCGACACGCGACGCGACTGTTGCAAATATGGGCCTCTAGAGTATCTCGTCAAACAATTACGTGTGTAAGCCAAAAACATAATAATTAATAAAGTATTTAAATTTTAAAATATATACTTCTACTAAGAGGGCACAAAAGGCTCCATTCTTCTGCTATCATTCTAACCACCATGATTGGTCCTCAAATTCATTAAAACATCCACTTCTATGGTGCTGATGTCCATTGGCGATGTCGACTGATCACCATCACGTACCTTGTCAGCTCGTTTAACAGCCTTATCACATAAAAACAAAATTGTGTCTGAACAAAAAACAAAACAAAATGTGTTCTTCCTTTCTTTCTAATGAATCAACAGCTACTTCACTTTTCACAAATTTGTAAGGTTTAAAAAAAATAAGATGATATACGTATATATGGTTGTATAAAAAAAAATGAGCAGAATCAGATGCAGATGGAATCCTACAAGCCTAAAGGAGTTTCATTTTCCAAAAACGTGTCGCATTATAAATCTTCTCAGCATCTTAACGACAGTAAAATGATCACATAATATTCTTATTTTTAGTCACTGAACTCTAAAAATAAATAATTCCGATCCGAAAGGGATGATTAATATCTCAAATCTCCCTTCTTATCACGATGGCGTACGACTATTTACAGCTTCCACTTAATATAAGGGCACTGGAAGTGACTTCAAGTATTTTTATTTATTCTTTGTGTTCAAGTGTCCATGTTTAAGTAATGGTGGCTTCAAAGTCTTAGAAGAGTTCTTTGAAATCGTCTTTTTAACTTTTTATTGTTGGTCTTTGAGTTGTTCTTTTGTCTGGTCCTGTTTTAGGTACTTTTGTGGGTAAAGCGTGGTCATCTTTTTCATTTTTTGATCTATTAGAGTTATATAATAATCGTACAGTTTTTTCTTGCCATTTTTCACATTCTTTAATGTTTTTATGAGAATTTCAAAAATGTGCATTTTGCTTTTCAGTTTTGACTATTAAGAAATTAAGAAGAATAAGGTTTGTTTCAATCTATCCACTACCAACGTGGTCAATATATACATTTATTATATATTGACCACGTTGGTATATTATGTATACTGACGCTTGCGAAGAAACCTAAGGTAAAAGCCTTCACCAGATTTTATCCATAATCAAAGACTTAAACATCATCAGCAACCACACTTGTGACTCAGTTGATAATGCAGGCCCCCATGGGTGGCCCTTATCACTAAGTATCAGGTCATCCGTCTTCCAATTTGCCATTTAAAAGGAACCAAACAAAAAAAATATGTTAACAAGACAAGTGCTGACTTCACATAAACCAGCTACGAATTCATTAAAACGCTCCACTCAAATCAAGTCAACGACAAATAATCAAAAAACATTATTCAAAAAACAAAAAATTCAAAAAGGCGACCCCGTAAACCTTGTTAAACAACTTTAAAAACGCCACAAAACAAATTTGTTCCAAACAGGTAACTTTTGTTCAGTTGCCATTAAAACGGGGGACGCGGAAATTTTCATAATTAACAATTTGCAAGAGAAACTTCGGTGCCAATCCATCAATTTTGTACAGACTTTGAAAACCAATTAGATGGAAGAAAGACTTAGTTTATTTCAGTCTAAAAGGTATTGTTCAGTGTTGAGGTCCTAATGTAGTGACTACGACGTGAACACTGAATTAAGTTTCAGTATTTGCATTGCATGAGTTTTCTTTTCAAGTCGATTTTTCTCCGACTGCCGCTTGTACAAACTTTGAGAGTTCGGTTTTGGAAAGTTTTCCATCTTTGCGTCTCCATTGTGTGGATCTGGAACAAAAACATTCACGTCTTATATTTTTTTAAGATTTCTAGAATGATTACTTAGATTATTATGAAAACAGAGATTGTCACCGCCACGTAGCTGACCGACGGTAGCGGAAGATATGCCTCCAACTGTATCCTCTCCGGAGTCAAAGGATTAAAAAACATAGCTACAATATTATACCAAATTCAAAACTCAGTTTTCAATACAAATAGAATTGCAGCTAATAAAATAAGCAATATAAAAGAAAATCCAAACGAAACAGAACCCTGATACCAAACCAATACATTTCATTTTAAATACCGACAAAATCTATAATTTATCGTAATAATACAAATCCAGGGTTACTGCCAATATTATTACCGTTTCCATTCCTGCCCAACAATTGACCATGACCCTTAAAATAAAGGGTTAAACCGGGATTTATTACCATAAATCAAATAGGTAATCTAAATGCTTCCCCAGATATAAATCCAAATATTGAATATGTCGACCCAAAAGGGAAAATAAAATATTCATGGAAAAAATCGTCTTCATCATTGTGGTACTGTGAGTTAGGTACAAATGTATTCTAGATTTCAAGATGGCGTATAACGATATCGTCTTCGAGGTTAGTGCGTCCGCTTCTCTTGCACGAAGGCCTAAAACTTGCTTACCAATAATAGAAATATACTAATGTGACTTGAAAAACTGACATGACTGACACACAGTAAAGGCAAACGCGCCCATACTGTAGAATATGGGTGGGGCAAAGATTATAAATAAGATGTCGTAAGGAACTCAGGACTTGTTATATTTTAAAATTATCAATTTGGAATTGCTATTTGGTGATTAATACCCATTAATTCTTAATGTAAGAGAGGCCTTTTCTCAGCATTGGGAAATAATAGATTGATGAATAAAATAAAGATATGATTTGATAAAAAAATCTAAAAATTCTGTTCCAAATTCTTACAAAAAATTCTTAAATGTAAAATTTATTGCATCAAATGATGATGACAAATTCATAATTATGAAACAAAATTAAAAAGATATTAAGCGAGATAAAATATTATTTTTATTGTAATTATGAAACAGCCAAGATTAATGGACTAGAGAGAGAGGAAATGGGGAGAGAGATTAATGAATGAGGAAGAAGTATAAGATGCTCACTAAGATCGGTAAATTGGGGTCAAGGGCCTGTTTTAAAATGTCTGGATAGCCACAATTTACCCACGTAGGTAATCACAATGAAGACAATTGATTTTATCTGATAGATGGGCTAATTTGACTGCGCGGTTGACGCAGTAGCTGTTCCGTGCGCACGGAACAACACTTTGTGTGATGCATCAATTGTTGTTTCGGGTCTGGGTGGCTTGTGTATGTCAATACTATTATACACTAGAGAAAAACCTAATGTAAAGTGGGGCAACGGTTTTTTTTTAAAAAGATTAGATAGATAACTTGGATGGTATGTAATTTGCCTCGCACATGGATATCCGTATCCATCCAGAGGACTATTTTACCAGTGCGTTGCCAGAACTATGAACAGGAGACGGGACAGGGTTATTAATCAGAGTATGACACTCTTTTATAAAACTTTAAATGATTTTCACTTCTCAAAATTTTATTCAAGATGGATCTCGGATTTAGGGAGTGGAGAATATGTCCCCTAAGATCTAACAGGGCAAAATACATCAATTTGCCTTCACACCGATCTTCTGATGATGAAGAAATTCTAACATATGGTCCTCTGAAACATTTGTATTGCGCATTGTATCTACGGGGCATGTCGACAGAACAAGTTATTGCTGGATGCAGTGACAGTGAGATATATTGCAAGGGTAAACTATATCTAAGGCAACAAGTGTAACGTCTTTGTGGCTGTTTTGTCTTGTATAGACGTGTTGGTTTGTCTTTGTGTTTAGTTAATAGTACATGTCTTGTTTTGTTTCATCATTGCATTCATTTAATACTTATTATTTATTTATTGTTATTCTTTGATTTGGCGGAAGATACACTGCCGTATATCTATACCAAGTCAAAGAATAACAATTATGTATGTACTCTCATAAAATGTATCTAATTTTTATATTATAGTGTCAGGCTAGTGCTGAAAATCAGCGCCGCGACGCGAGTTATACTCTCGGGTCACGGCATTTTAGCTGAGCACTTGGCCTTTTTGCGCCGTGCATACTTTCCTTATAAGTTGTACCTAATGTGTCTTTTTTTTTAATTTTTGTGGTGCAAATAAATATTTTTTCTTTCTTTCTTTCTTATTTATTTAATTCGTTTGGAATATTGTGAATCGGCAAACGAGCAGATGAGCGAGATGATGAAGCAATCATTGTTGACCATGGACATCTGTAATCAAAGATGAGCAATAAATCCTTTGCGTTTGAACTTGGAGACTGTTAGAGATTTGAGATTGGGGAAGTGGGTGGCAAAGAACTTTGTCTTCTGTGAAATCACATGACGAAACTCATCGAAACCGCAGTTATTCCACGCTAGTCTTCAGTAAGGCCGTGGTATCACTACAAACCGGCATTCATTTTGTACTGAAACATAGATCTTCCAAACTTAGACCTTCCGAACATAGACCTTTGTATGTAGAATAAAAGACAGAATAATTTTTGAAACTAGAACGATAGAATAATGCCAGTTTTCACAAGCCTCCACATATAGCATCGCGGTTATATTAGAAGCATCAAAAAGTATAAAGAAATTAAAAAAAGACAAAGTACTTCAATTGGTTGTATAGTTAAAGAATAAAAAACAAATATTTTTTTTAAAAACTAAACTTTCAAGTTGGATTTAATTTTGTTAAAAAGCAGTTTCATCCAGTCCAATAGCTTTCAAAACATAGTTATGAAAATTGAAATTCTACAGTAATAATAAACATAAAACAATAGCATAAATAAAAAAGAAAATATCAAAAGCCATTGCGTCCATAAAACGTTTTGTGCGATAGAAGAGAAATATGTTAGAGCATATTGCAATTCGTAACCAGACGCTGCAGTAAATTGAAGCCTCAATAAATTTCCATAAAAGCCCACAGTTTAATAACAAAAAAGCCTTCAAAATCATATATTAGAAACATGAATAAAAATTGCAATAAGCCCTCAACGATATATCTAGACGATCGCCAACAAAATATACACCCTCTATAAGTTTATTTAACGCCTTTTACTTTTACAGGAAACTATATCTTGGTATTAAAGTGATAGGGTGGAAATTGGTGTAGCAGTTTCGCAACTCCATTTCCCAAGTCATTATTCTTTTTCACTGTTGTATTACAAGTACAAAGGCTCTCTGAGCGATGGCAACGTACATTCGAGATGTTTCGTTAGTCGCAACATTTAATATGTGATGTGATACACTGGTTGGGGTTGAAAGAATTGCTTCTGTATGGGAACTTTGGAAGCCTCGTTTCTTTCTCGTTTTATTTTCTAATATTGTGTATAGGAACATTTTCTCTATATATAATCTTGTTTATGTATTAAAGCAGAATAGAATAATCACGTTACTCTTCTTGAGAGTGTTGTTAGAGTCGATTAAGGCAATAAACTTGTACTAATTCATAAGGCAAATTCTATACCAGTCCAAAACTGCAGACTGCGAATATTTTTGTTCCTTTACAAATATAGATTTTTTTTGCGGTTTGTAAATCACCAAATGGCTTGTGAGATGAGAGAAAGCCAGATCAGACTTAGCGTTCAACTCACGCAACAGCGCTGAATATCGATTGTCCTTACAGAACAACTTATACCAGAAAAAAAAAATACTAATTTTACGTGTTATTTTTAACAATAAGCTATAGTATGGATGTAAAATTTGGAATGTAAGTATTCTTATTTAAAGAATTATGCGCTCGGTGCTTAGAATTCTTTGACCCATTTTACTCCACAAAAATAACATTGACTCGCTCGATTAATCAAAATAATGTTACGATTTAAAAAAATATGATTTACTGAATTAATCATAAATTATAATATATAATTTACTACATAATCTTAACAACATAATTATATCGTCACATTTATCATTGCTTTATTTTTTTATAAAAGGCAACAATTATAATTAACCATTCTAAGTGTGGGAGAGCCATGCTTCGGCACGAATGGGTCGGCTCGACCGGAGTGATACCACGGCCTCACAGAAAACCGGCGTGAAACAACCACAGCGTTGTATTTTGCCGTGTGAGTGAGGTTACAAATGGCCCAATCCTTCCCTTCCCCAATCCCTCCTCAATTCCTAAATCTCCAAATCCCTAATCCCTAAAACGTCGGCAACGCACTTGTAACTCCTCCGTTGCAGGTATCCATGGGCGGCGCTGATTGCTTACCATCAGGTAATTCGTTTGCTCGTTTGCAGACCTACCACATAAAAAAAATCAATTAGGACACAAATAATGTTAGTTCAGTAAAATTCTAGACTTTCTGAATATACTTACTTAGGTCGGCAATATTTCACGTCAAATTAATGTACCATTATTTTCATTTAGCCGAACGCATTTTGGCAAAATTTGGAACACCGAATTCGTGTTTTACTTTTTTAATGGTTCGTTGGAATAAAGTGGTCTCAAATATTAAGAATCTCTGAATGAAACTGGTACTGCTTTTAATAGAAATATTAACTGTATATAACTGTGCCTGGTTTCCAAATAAACCAGAAAATAAACATTTTCAAATAAAGTGTGGGAGAGCCATGTTTCGGCGCGAATCGGTTGGCTCGACAGGAGTGATACCACGGCCTCACAAAAAACCGGCCTGAAACAACCACGTTGTGTTGAGATTACTGGAAGCCCAATCTCTTCGTTACCCCTATCCCTTTCCAATCCTTATATATCCGCAACCCTTATCTTCAAAAGGCCGGCCCTCGTAACTCTTTTGGTGTTGCGGGTGTGTCCATGGGCGGCGCCGATTGCTTACCAACAGGTAAACCGTCAGCTCGTTGGTCGACTTATCCTAAAATAAAACCTACAGTTTCGTGTTCACAATAAAGGTGTCAATAAATATAGAATTATAGGTAATATGCAATTTGATGTCGCTGATAAAAACATCTGACTCAATTGAAGGTTTGATGTCAAAAGCGGTCGTATTGCCCGATGGTCAGCAATCAGCACCGTTTCGTTGCGATGTTTTAAGCCAGCTTTTTGTCAGCACATCGGGAGGAAACCAGGACATATAATTTTCTAATTATACCTAACTTTGAAACCGCCAATCTGCCTTGAGCAAACTTGGTGATTTATGCAAAAATCTTCTCCGTGTGAGAAGAGGCCTTTGCTCAGTAGTGCGCACTGATAGGCTGATGATATAATGTTGTATTACAGAGGTCGAGCTAGTATATTCACAGCATTCGTCTCACACAATTATAATTTTCCATAACCTAAAAAAAAACGTACATATTACCACATAGTCTTTAATCCCATTACCCAAACCCGAACCACACACATGCTGACAGCTTTATACAACAAACAGCGACACATTCCCTCCAAAATATAAACGAAAAAAAAATCACCAAGAGTAATTTTCAACCACAGAGTAGAAAATTTTGTACCAGCTGCGGAACACGGTGCGCTGATACTGAACTCGTTTCGACTACTCTGTGCAACGGACGCAAGTTTTCCACTTAGCTACCAATCAGACGCGCTACGGACCAACAGTTCTTTGTGACGATACATTTATGAGGGGCGACACACTGTTTTAAAGTGTAACTGACTTTTTTAAATAATCGAGCAAGTCTGGTATTTCACGATCAAAAATACTAAATTCGCTTGTTAGTCGCTTGACCATAGTTAACACTGTTGTCGAAGCCCTACATGTCTGTTGTCACATTATCATCGATCAAATAATAGGTACATTTTTCATGTGCATTTACCTTAAAAACAGTGCAGCCGGGGTTGCAGTTTAAGCACAATAAGTCACCGTGGCCTAGAGAGCAGTAGAAGGAACGGGGGCGTTGTTAGCCAGTAGGAGTCTGACACTTGGGTGGGAGAAACAATTTGATGATTTTCCCCTCACAAAAACACCCGGAGTTGCTGTCCGGGGTCCGGATTTGAGCAGACAGCAGACAAACGTTGCCCCACTTTAGGATTTTCTCCTGTGTTGTGGGTACGTTTACAAACATACGATGTCACATACACATGACAGCCAGACCCGAAACAACAATTTGTGGATCACACAAAGTGTTGTTCCGTGCGGGAATCGAACCCGCGACACGTTGCACGGTAGCCAGTAGCCCAGCCACCGCACCAACCGTGCAGTCTTGGATTATATCCGTATTGAATTATATGATTGAATTAAAGCAAAAACCCAAATGGCAAAACACAGCAGCGTGCCTTCAATTTAATTCAAAGCCAAAATCATGATCACAAGAACCCACAGCCCACAACAGATGGCACTACCCTTAACCTAAGCTGTACACAATCTACACATCTAGCTCAAACCTCCCGTTCCCAGTGTAAACACGTCTTAACACGTCCAAAGGCCGCTTTGAGCTGACGCTGGTAGCAGCAACAAATCGGTTTAGCTAGTCCGCTCAAGTTGTCAAAGCTAGCTCCATTCTGTACACAGATTTTAAACTCTATAACAAAATAGTTAAAGTTGAAATTTGATTAGTCTATTTGATGGTTTCGAATAGCTTGATATGCGTTAGTTGGTGTTTACTTGGTGCTTCCATTTGATTTGTAGGACATGACGATTTTGGTATAGCTTTGAATGATTTTGGGTTGGATACGATCCGTATTGGATTATATGATTGGATTGAAGTTACCATCAAAGACAAATAAGGAAAGGTGTATGGAATAGTAGAGTAATACTGATAGTGAACTGCGTGATGACGTCATGCGTTTATTACCGTTATCCTTCTAGCAGATGTCCAAGTAGTTGAAGTATCTTAGAGCCATTTAAGCCTTTTTATCTTTAAGAAAGAGTTTTTCTATATTTGAATACTAACTTGTCTTTAACTCATTCATTAAATACATTTGAATTCAAAAAGCCATAGTATCACGGATCAGCTAATTGCACTGGAGGTGCCACGAAATATACGTAACAACTTTTTTGGGGTGGAAAAATCATCAAAAGTCTTCTTCCACCCTGAGTGGAGTAAGAGGAAGAATCAGACTATTACATATTAAAAATCACTCTGTTCCTTCTCCATATTCTGGCCGAGGCTACGGTAAATTATTGCGCTTCCGCAACCCCGGCTGTACAAGGACCCCATCTCTGATGGTCGAATGGCTCATTGAGGCGTGCGCAGATAGCGAAGCTATTGATCACCATCCGTATCCATTTTGGGATATGAGGAACTTACACCAATAAATATACGTAATTGATTTTAGGTCTTGTTAAGTAGGTATTGTCTGTCGACAGTAAATGTTTTGCGAGTCAAGTCAAGAGTACACGGTGCAGAGGAGAAAATCTTTGTAGGGTAACGTTTAATATGATATGTCGTGGTGGCCCAGAGGTTAAGCAGCTCGCTTCTCATGCATGAGAGTGTGGGTTCGAAACCTGGCAAGTACCAATGTGACTTTTTCCGAGTTATATGTACTTTCTATGATTATTTAGACACCACTGACATACGGTGAAGGTAAACATCGTGAGGAAACCTAGACTTATAATTTCTAATCATAAGTTTGAAATCGCCAACCCGCATTGAGCAAGCGTGGTGATTAATGCTCTAACCTTCTCCGTATGAGAAGAGGCCTTTACTCAGTAGTGAGCACTTATAGGCTGATAATGTAACGTTTAAAAAAACCATATCATTACAAATTAATTTGTTCTCCGAACTCTAGAGACAGTGTGTCGCAAATGCAGAGACAAAGTTGTACCGAGGCGCTTCAGAACTTCCACATTTTGTCCTATTTTATTTATTTTACTGGTACGAACATTTTTTTAAACGCAATGAAAAAGTTAACGCGGAAGTTTTGGTGTTTAACGTTATTTTTGCTAGTAGCAATCGTAACGTAATTTAGTTAGTTAGACATGTTGCTACAAAATGAGATTATAAACCGTCGCAATTCGTAAAACTTAATCTGATTTTGAATACTACTGCTTTGTAATAAAGACAAAAATCTATTAGATTAAAAATAATTGGAGTAAGTGTACGTGAATTTCATTCAATTTGTTCAATAAATCAATAGCCCGGTACTGGTTGAGTTCCATATATACTACCGCATAAGATAAGAAAGAAGTTTGCAATGGCTTGGTGAAGCCCGTCTGGAATGTTTAGGGAAGCCATTATACGCTAGAGATGTGCATCCATAATGCGGCGATTGATTCAGGGACAGTCCTAGCAGTATACAAGCTAATACGGGCAGATAAAATTGATGGGCCGTTCATTAGGCACTGGGCAAGAAGTCATGTGCCTCCTGATGTCCATGTCAATAATATATAAACCTTAACGAATGTTTTCCACTAACATTAGCATAAGAGATTACGGACACTTTTGTATGGACCTGTGGTCTGAAATATAGAATTTACTTAAAGTTAAGTAGATTGAAAAGCTTTCGTTTTCTATCATAACATTATGTGCAACCCTTTGCTTGCCCCACAAGACCCAAAATGTATGTGAAAATGTACTCAGCTTTCATTAAACTAGAAATGTAGGACTGTGAAGTAGAATCACATCACATCATCAGCCTATAAGTGCCCACTGCTGAGCAAACGTTTCTTCTCCCACGGAGACGGTTTGGTCATTAATTCCTATGCTTCCTCAAGGCGGATTGGCGTTTTCAAACTTTTATCCAATTAGAAATTATAAGTCAAGGTTTTCTCACGACGTTTTCATTCACCGTGTGTCAATGGTGTCTAACTAATCATAGAAAGTACATATAACTAAGAAAAAGTCACATCAGTACTTCCCACGTTTCGAAACCACGCCCTCAATATGTTAAGGGGGCGCCCTAAGCTCCAGGCCATCACGACACACGATGAATGGAATGTTGCAACAAAATTTTTATGCAGATATCTTTGACTGATTGTGCTTTAATTTTGTATACATTTTTAATTTGCATGATCATATTCATTTTATGTAGAAGTAAAGTTTGGGTGGGGAGAGGGGGGTTCTTCCAGTTACCTCATTCATGCTAAGAAGCAAGCGTTGTTTCACGTCGCTTTTCTATGAGTATCACTTCAATAAAGCCCATTCGTATTGAAGCATAGCTCTCCCACATGCAATTTTATTAAGTCTATTTTCGACGGAATAAAAAATATTTTGAAATGTCAAACGATTACCACGTCCATTTCTGATAATATATTCTGATGGTTTTAAAGGGGATTACACAGAGTTTGAATGGGCGTGTGGTATATCAAAACAGCTTTTGTTTGTATTTTTAAAGGCAGGGCAATGCGTATGTCGATTATTTTAAGCCTACTATTGAAAGTGCTAAAAGGTTTTGGTTCGATTGCATTAAACGCCTTTTTATGCCTCGTTGTTCAAGAGAAACAACACGGATATGACAGTGGAGGGATATTCCTGAAGCATGGAAAGTGGGTTTTTATTTTCGTAAGGGAAGATCATCAAATTACTTCTCCCGCCTTCTTACGTTGAGGCAAGAGAGAGTGTCAGCTCCCGTTTCTTCTCATGCCATATGCCAATGCCGCGATGTCTTATTGCGCTTGCCTCGCAACCTATACCGCCGCCGGAAAATCATTCCAAAGTTTTGCTGAAAGTCTCGCGTAAATCGCACAATTGTTGACTGCCAACCATAACAGATGGTTGATAGTATATATTCATATTCAATAGGAAATGATAAATAAGTAATTAAATAGCAAGATAACGTTTGCTGGGTCAGCTAGTTGACTATTAAAATAACAATTCATACAACAGCATTCAGCATTTTAATTTTTTCTACATAAAATTGAAATCACCATTTTAACATTCCGTTCAACATTGTAAGCCATTCCGACATAATATTTTAATGGCAAACTTTTATCGACTTTCCTTGTAGCGAAGCAGTTTAAATTTTATATCGTTGTTGCATATCTGATACGTAATAAATGTTGCCCATTTTTTGGGGAAACCGTTGTACTCAATTTATTATTCTCTGAACTTTAATGATGGTGAATATGTTCTTTAATTGTTGTTACAGACGTTTTAAAAGCATTTTTTATTCTGGGTTTGCCTTGGCTGAAGTGGCAACTTGTATAGTAGTCAAAAGGTTGCGAATAAAAATACCGAATAACGCGTCTCTATTTCGGTTTTTATTGAAACAGCACTTAGACACGGCGAAGGTAAAAGGTTGTGAGGAAACGTGGATTCATAATGTCTAATCTTAAGTTTCGTAGTCAATCCGTTTTGAGAAAGCGTGGTGATTGTTGCTCAAACCTTCTCCGCGTGAGAAGTCTTTGCTCAGCAGTAAGCACTTATAGGCTGATAATGTAATGAGGATGGTTAGTTGAACGTTTCATAATTTGGCACATAGATAGATTATTTAGTCTGGATTACAACATAGGCTACTTTTAACCCAGCCTTGATGCCACTAATAAAAATAGGTATTTTTTTGTGATGGGAAAATCATCAAAGCCCAGGGCCGGGCGGGAGGGAGAGTCAGACTCTTACTGACTAAAAACCCCTTTGTTCCTTCTCCTGCTCTGGGCCAAGGTCGCGGTGCCTCATTGAGCTTACCCCGCAACCCCGGCTGAACATCAGCCCTATAGGGCCCCGTCTGTGGTGGTCCATTGGCTCATTGGGGCGCGCGCGTAACGCTACGCGCCGTACGTTCGGGAATATAAAAATAGGTATAACGCTGTAATTTTGCTAACCGCTGTTTTTTTTTGAAGTGTTTAGTTAAAGCGAAATTAGATTTTAGTAATTTTAGATTCCAAGAACTGGGTTTCTAAGACTATGTGAGAAAAGCAATGAGCTAGTATAAAATCCTCATACGAAAAAAATAATAACGAAAAACTTAAGGGAAAAAATGTAGGTACAATTTTCAATTTAGCTACCGTAAACCAGCGCACTTTGATCTATTTGAAAACTCATTTCAGGAACGCAAAATTCCTTTTACATATTCATAGAAATGATTAGTACGGATATCAGGTAATTTTGTAGCATGCATTATAAATGTTTTATATTGTACCTTAAATGGAGGGTAAATGGGATTTTTTTAACATTATTCTTACCATCGGGTGTATGTTTGACATTGTTTTCAAACCTAATAAAGACAAAATGTCTATGATTTTTGACGATTGACGCTATCTTGCATCCACAAATTGTTGTTCCGATCTGTGTGTGGTGTGTATAATATAAACTTTTATATTTGGAAACGCATGACTCAGGAACAAACCCTATTGCGGTGCATTTTTTGTAATCTACACAAGACTTTGTACTTTATAGGCTATACATAAATGTGTGGGAAAACCATACATTGGCACGACTGAGCCGTCTCGACTCGAATAATACTACAAGTTAATATTAAATTTTAAAAGTTGCCCCACACTAGGGTTTTCTCCTGTACTGTGGGTGCGGCTACAAACATACAATGTCACACTCACATTTGAATCAATAACCCCCTTAAAGAACTACCAATATTCACTCGTATGCTGCCCTAACAAAATGTTTGGTGCACTCACACATAAAAATATAAAAAGATATTAATTTCTGTCTAAATGGTCTGCGGTATCTACTACTACTGACCATTTAAACATGATCCTCCGTTTGCTGAAAATGCGAAGCTTTGCCAGTTTTTAGAATTACTAAAAATATTAAAGTAAGACAGTAAAATAGCCTTTAATAGCTGGATTTATTCGACATATCCAAAATCTGGCGTAAGGCCAGAATAACTTTACTGTAATAAGGAACTGAACTTGTAGTCCATTCGTCATATGTCATGTTGAAAATTTACTGCGCTAGAGACTAGGATTACTAAAATCATTTTCTAGATTTATGAAATAGTATTTCGTGCACTTAAATTTGACTGCGTTTAAACGAAAATATTACTTTAGGAGTTTCATCATCAACCTGTTTAGTGTATACCTACCACTAGCGCTTCTTGTCAAACGGAGATGGTTTGAGCATTCAAAGCAATCGTCCTGCTTGCGTAAGACAGATTGATGATTTAGATTTTTTTTTAGATTTTTGCCGTTTTTGACAGTTTTACTTTACTGTATGCCAGTAGTATCTAAATAATCTTAGAAAGCAAGTAACAAAGAAAAGGTTGTAGGTAACAGTGATTGCGAGGTGCAGCGGAATAAATGTCCGAGAAAAGCAATTTTTTTCTTTTTGAAATACAGCGCATGTATCCACTTGGAATAAAAAATTTTGACTTTGAAATTTGAGTCTTTAATCGTTTCTGGTATTTGACAATAGAC
This sequence comes from Spodoptera exigua, assembly GCA_902829305.4. Lineage (NCBI taxonomy): Eukaryota > Metazoa > Arthropoda > Insecta > Lepidoptera > Noctuidae > Spodoptera > Spodoptera exigua. The sequence continues at coordinate 2,217,107 of LR824623.2, forward strand.
AATGATATAGTGAAAGACTTGTGAATTTTTTTAAAAGTATTTTTTTGGACACTGGGCCGCCGGTAGCCTCACTCACACGGCGAAACACAACGCTGTGGTTGTTTCACGCCGGTTTGGTATGGTTGAGCCGACCCATTCGTGCCTAAGCTTGACTTAACCACACTTACTCCCGAACTCGTCCAGTAAGGCCAATTTTAAAATAAATGTATTCTCGTTGTGAAACAACATATATTATAGTGGTAAGTGTAGTATCTAAGATTAAAGTAAAAAAGGTATGTATAAATTAAGAAATATAATAATATATTAATAATTTTGCCAAAAATAATATTTTAAACAGCCATGCACATATACACAAAGATGTAGACGCAAGCTCTCCAAACCCATTTGCTGTCCACCAAATTTTGGCACAGGAGGCGTGTCAAAGTTATGTGTGTGAGTGAAGTCACAATAGAAATAAACACAGAATACATTTGCAAAGCTCTTTACAAATACTACGAACGACATACGGAAGTTTTTACCGATGATAAACAGTTAACAGGAGCGTGTTGTAATGGCAACATTTTTATTTTACGATCGGACTTTAGCTTGTATGTAGAAACTGTCCGATCAGGCGTTTTTCGGATTTATGACCGACTTTCGTTATGAACTGGACAGCTGTTTGTTTGTTGTATGGACTCCTTTTTTAAAGATATAATTTTGTTTGACTGAAAAGGATTATGTCAGAATCTATGCAGAGGATGCCAATAATGAGCTAGTTATTCATTTTGTTCCACAAATATTACTTTTAAGTAATTAGATGTTTGTTTTAATTTCAAAATTAAGGATTTTAAAACTGGATTGTGTAGTCCCAACAACAAAGGCAAAATATTAAGGTCAAAAAAGTTAATCACAAAGTTTTTCGAATATCTATGTGAATAGTAATTTTAAGTTTGGATGAAAGCTTAATATGGTCCCTCTATTTCTCTTTAAACTCTCTTTAAAAACACACTCAATATTTTTAAACATTTGATACATATTTAACTTAAAAGTTTGTAAATACCTGGCCTGTTGTACAAGTTTAGCATCGATAATCGTTATCGCTTTAGAGACGAAACAAATTTACGGGAATTCCTTAGTTGACCATTTTAATCGTAGATCGATGACTTTCGGTAATCTTCATACATTTTTCGTTTCTAAAGTGATAAGGATTATTAATACTGAACTTGGTTAGGGGACTGTTCCGCGTAAACGCTCTTAAACTCTTTGCAATCCTATTATTATTACACGGTACAATTAGACTAAGAACACAGACCTAACCACCAGCCTGAGGGCACGGCGCGTAGCGTTCCGCGCGCGCCTCAAAGAGCCAATAGACCACCAAAGACGGGGCCCTATAGGGCTGATGTTCAGCCGGGGTTGCGGGGTAAGCGCAGTGAGGCACCGCGACCTCGGCCTAGAGCAGGAGAAGCAACAGGGGGGTTTTTAGTCAGTAAGAGTCTGACACTCCCGGCCTTGGGCGAGAAAAGTCATTTGATGATTTTCCCTCACAAAAAAAGACCTAACCACCAGAAAATAACATAACAATAAAACAGTAGAAAACAGAAACAAAAACGATTAATTACACCAGTCGCTTGAGTAGCGAACAATGAAAAAATGTATGTCTTCAAACCAAACATTTGGGTTCGCACAACAAAATTTATTGTGGTCACCAAAACAATGAATCGTATGAACTACACCTGCTTTTGTCACACGAATATTTCTGCCTTGACTTCTTTTATTTACTTTGTCAAAACCGTTTTTGTGCGTTAAAAATATTGCGCGAGTTTTGTACGGAACCCATAATAATATTTTTGTAAGTGCGTGAACGTTCTGGTTTCACGTGAAATTAATTTATGCACTATATTTTTTATTTGTTTTTTTTTTTCTTTTTTTGAAATATTGTGTTGGTTTACTGTGAATTTTTACTACGTGGAACAGTTATGTTTTGTAATATTTTAAACAGATTTATTGTCTTTTTTTTTTCACCAGTACATATTATAAATTTAATATTGTTTAAATTTGCTGAGAATTTTTAGTTTCATGTATTTTTTATTTGTAGACTTTTAATTTTATATTTACCTTAATATTATAATAATTTATTGCAATTGTTTAATTTAATATTTAATTTTAATGTCTCAGTCATCATCATCATCTGCCTATAAGTGCCCACTGCTGAGCAGAGGCCTCTTCTCATAAAGAAAAGATTAGAGCATTAATCACCACGCTTGCTCAATGATTTCAAACTTATAATTAGAAATTACAAGTCCAGGTTTCCTCACGATGTTTACCTTCACCGTATGTCAATAGTGTCTAAATAATCATAGAAAGTACATATAGCTCGGAAAAAGTCACATAGGTACTTGCCATGTTTCGAACCCACGACCTCATGCATGAGAAGCGGGCTCCTTAACTTCCGAGCCACCACGACATAATGTCTTAGTATGATCTACCAATTCAGTCTAGGAGCGAGACAACTTCAACATAAATGTTAATAGGCAGTTACTGGAGCTATTTCGATTACTTAAATCGACTTATACCTAAATGTACTAGGTACTACTAAATAAACTATTTTTCTTTTGTCAAGTAACAAAAAATTAAACAGGGTAGTTATAAAACAAAACGAATCTATTAACCACCAATGCGCTTATTACCGTACTGTACCTGGCATCATCATCAGCTCATAAACGGTCACTGCTAAGGAAAGGCACCCCTTCATACGCAAAAGCATAAATCACCCCACTTGCTCAAGCCAATTTAAACGTAAGATCAGAAATTATAAGTACAGGTTTCTCACGTTGTTTTTGTCAGTGGTGTCTTAATTACCATACAAATTACATCAAACTCGAAAAAGTCAGAATGGTACTTATCAGATTTCAATACCACATCCTTATGAATGAGGAAATAAACCCCCAGGTCACCGCTGAATTATAAAACAAACTATTAAATAAAATAATAATAATGCTCATCTCATCTGTATTGGCTCAAAACTAGTTATCACTCAGCCAATGATAATATTATAGATTCTATTCATAATCATCGTACATAATCCATAATTTCGTTAAAACTTTTACGAAGAATCCATAAAAACGTTTCTTTAATAAATATCATTCGAACAATATTTTCCGTTTCCCATTATTTGTCTGTCGTAGGGCTACGCGTAATTTTTCGTCTTAATTTAATAATGTTACCGCAAACCGCTTTTTATGATTTCACTCCGTTTCGTAAGGATTACGAATGTTTATTTTTAGGATAAAAAATTGTTTGCGAAATGATTTATAATTATTGTTTTGGCAATTTTTGCTCGGTTTGTGAAACAAATAGCATTATTTGTGTGCGATTCGAAGTAATGTAAAGTTATTGTTGATGTTGGCATTAAAGAAATTGCCTTCGATGAAGTCTGGCGACTGAGTTCTAGTGATAGTTAATTCTGTAGCCTATAGCAGTCAGGAACATTGTAACTATTTATTAGTAAAGGCATTTTGGTAATCCTTTTCATTTTTATCCTATTTTTAATTACATCCTATTTCACATCCAGACCCGGAACAAAAATTTGTAGATCACACAAATAGTTGTTCCGTGCGGGTATCGAACCCGCGACATCCCTTCCCTTCCCCAATGCCTTCCCGATCCTTCTATCAGCAACCCCTATCCCCAAAAGGTTGGCAACGCACTCGTAACTCCTTTGGTGTTGCGGGTGTCCACGGGCGGCGCCGATTGCTTAATATCAGGTAATCCGTCTGCTAGTTTGCCAACTTATACCATATAAAAAATTAAAATAGCGAAAATTAAAATAAAAAAATATAGTAAATTAAAAGTCGGAAAATAAGTTGAAACTAGTATAGATTTCTTAAATAAATTCACGACAGTCGTTGTCAAAAAAGTATTTTTAATGTCCAGGTTTCGAAGGCGCGTTCTCATGCACGAGAGGTCTTATTCACTCTGTCAATGTCTGAGCCTCCTCTAATTCACTCTGTCAAAACGACTATCAAATAAAAAGTACTTATTTAAAAAAAATCTTGTCATTATCCGCTACCAGTCTGTACAAACCCTATCCGCCTGCCAGTTGTAAGTCATAGCTGACTGACACTGAATTATAAATGATTTCCAAAAGTCCTCACTTAAGAAAATATACTATATTTCGTAATCTTCTTCATCTTTGATATCTTTATTTATACTTTTTCTTTAAATTGGAATTATTAGGAGAAATACAAATGGCAGGCTAATGAGTTTTATTGATTTTTCTTCTTAACATTATTTCTTTTTTCTATTTTGTGCTTTGGAACCTTACTCAAGATAGGCAAAAGGAGGGTTCATCGATCTGGCTGTGTGATCATGCCTAGTTGGCTACGTATCCATTATATTTTTCACCCAAACTTTGCTGGTAGCATATGTGAAGTCATCAGTTAATATTGATATTTTTTATGTGACAGGTCGGTAAACGAGGAGATGGATTACCTGATGGTAAGCTATCGGCGCCGCTCATAGATACCAGAAACACCAGAGGAGTAACGAGAGCATTGCCGGGCTTTTGGGGATAAGGGTTTCAGAGATTTACAATTAGCGTTGGGAAGGGATGGGAGGAGGGGCAAGGACTGGGCCTCTGGTAACCTCATTCACACGATGAAATACCACGCTCTGGTTGTTTAACGCAAGCCGCTACTCCGGTCGAGCCGACCCATTCGTGCCGAAGCATGGCTCTCCCACATACTGACAGTCAATCTAGTATGTATGTACGTTGTGATTTGTAAACTAGTAGAAATTTTCTCAATTAATTCACGTTAGTAAGTCGTTTCTTTTTTAGAAACCTTTGGATAAAGCTGCAATCCAAGTCCAAACTAATATTATAAATTCGAACTCTGTCTGTCTGTCTGTCTTTTCTTCACACCTAAACTACGGAACCGATTTCTGTGAAATTTGGTACAGACATAGTTTGGAACTTGGAACAGAAAGTTACTATTCCTAGTAATAAGTTTATAATTATATCCTTTTTTTCTATTTTTTTTTTTATGTGATAGGACGGCCAATGAGCCGACGGATTACCTGATGGTAAGCAATCGGCGTCGCCCATGGACACCCGAGACAAAAAAAGGAGTTACGAGTGCGTTGCCGACCTTTTAAAGATTGGGATTTTGGGATTGGGAAGGGATTGGGGTAGGGGAAGGATTGGGCCTCCGGTAACCTCACTCACACGACGAAACACAACGTTGTGGTTGTTTCACGCCGGTTTTCTGTGAGGTCGTGGTATCACTCCGGCCGAGCCTACCCATTCGTACCGAAGCATGGCTCTCCCACACTTAAATTCTATGTAAAAGTATCAAAACTATTTATCAACACGTTATTCGATACCGAGCAAGAACAAATATTATATTTTCATGTAACTTTCAGTCCGGTGTATAATATCTAAAGTGATATATAGTGGAAGACAGTTTAAATATTCCCCGGCTTTGTGGTGGGTTCCACTGCAAGCGACTCGAACATAGAGTTGTTTTTTTTTTCAACGAACAGAATAATTATTTACTGTTAAGCGGAGATTGGTATTTGTGATTACTTTTTCTGTGATATTAGAAGTCTAGATTATTCGAACAATATCGTTTATTTTTAAATACCACGGCCTGACAGAAAACCGGTGTAAAACAACTACAGTATTGTGTTTCGCTCTGTGAGTGAGGTTACCGGAGGCCAAATCCTTCCCCTTTTCCAATCCTTCCCCAGTCCCTAAATCTCTAAATCCCTAATCCATAAAAAATCGGCAACGCACTCCTAACTCCTTCGTTGCTGACCAAAAAACGACCAAACCGTTCAGTAATTATACATACGAGTATGTTGTTAGTAACCGCCACTTTCAGCTTTGAAAATTTGAAAACATAAGTTTTCCAAATAACACAAGGCAAATATTATCACAATCATCATCATCAACATCATAATCTTATAATCCGGTATGTTTGCGGAAGCCAGGGTAGACGGCTTCCATGCGCATCTTTGCTGAGCAGAGTCACGAGCAGCACTAACAGCATCGTAAAGCTTATTGCGGAAAAGCAGGACTCAAACATCGTGAAAGCATTTATACGTGCTCTTTCTTTTGCAGAAGGGAATAGTTTTAGTATAAATCTAATTTATTTTGTGAAAACGTCTGAAATAAAGACTATTATTATTGTAAGTGAGCTGCTGAACAATGACTTCTTCTCTCTACTTGGCGAAGGTTTGAGCATTAATCAACTCGCTTGCTCAAAGCGGCTTGGTAATTTCAAACTTGTAAGTAGAAAAATGGCCTGTGCACTTATTAATCCCGCTACCACTAAAACCAAACCTCATTCCCGCCACAAGCGGAATCACATTAGTTAATTAAATCCTCAGTTATTTGTTACATTTTATGCAGTCCTCTGTGGTTTTATTTTAGTTGAGTAAGAAGATAAATAGTCGTAAGGAAAGTCTAGTTAAAATACAGGAATCGTTTGTTTACGTCTTGTTTTTTTAAGTCTTGGAGAGCCAAGCTTCGGCAGGAATAGCTCAGCTCGACCAGAGAGATATTGTGAGGCCGTGCCTCACAGAAAACTGGGGTGACAACAACCACGACGTTGTGTTGCGCCGTGTGAGTGAGGTTACTTCTTTTGGGGACAGAGAGACAAGTTCCCTAATTTCGGCAAAAGAGGATCCTCCGACCAGGCGAAGTGATCGAGCCTGGCGGGCTAATGCCCGACAGTTGTATGTTAGGATTTTCTATACGTGTTTATTAGCGCGCAAACTGAACTTTCGCGATGCGAGATTCTTACGCCATCCGTTTGATATTGTTGTCCATCTATGTGGGTCGCCACACTTTCCAACCATCGCTACCCAATCCATGTCAAAGTCTAATCCCCACATACATCAAGACTGATAACGCATTTGCAATCCTCTGGTGTTTCGGTTGTCCTTGGTCGGCGCCGATTGATTTGCCATCAGGTAATAAGTTTAAACGTTTGCCGACCTATCATATAAAAAAATGTGTTGCCCAATAATAGCTTAAAAATATAATTTTCGATTATGAAAACTTCCATAGGTACATTAGCTAAATGCTTACTCCGGCTGCCGTGTCGTAGGTTCGACAACCGCACGAAACAACTTTTTGTTTAACCCACAAATTGGTTTTCGAGATGTAGTTAGTATGTGAACTACTATGTTTTTAAGCGCACAGAAGACACAGTTGAAAACCATCACAATGTACTTCCCCAAGTAAGGTGCGAAGTTTTCATAAATGAACAAAAATTGATAGTTAATGATTAAAAATATCAGCTCTCCGACTACGCTCACTGTCATACCAAAGATAGCCGCAGAGCCAGTACACAGGATTATTTCTTATCTCGCAGTGCAGCTGTGTAATCTGCTATGATGCGTCGTACTGGTAACTATATCTTGGAGCGAGGACTAATAGCTTATTAATAGTTATAGTACCTACTTGCAAACGCCATTTTTATTTTTATATCTGTTGCTAATTTACGGTCTTTGTAATTTTTGAGTGATTGGTTATGGGGAGTTATGCCGTGTGTATTTGTATCCTTTTTTTTTTGAGGTGAGCAAATCATGTAATGTGTTTTTTTATAAAACCATGTTGTTGTTTTTTTTTCTGTTAATTTTTTTTGAGACTTTTATACCAAGTACATGTCAGTCCGATCGTACCTTAAAGTATATTTTAAATCTACTTAAACCTAAAGTGTATGTTGTTTTGTTGGTTGTCATGTGTATTTGAAATTTCATGTTTGTAGCTTTGAAGAAGTTGTAGCTTATTTTGAAGTTTAAGATAGAAATTAAATTTGCTCCTTGGTAGTCCAAGGAGCAAATTCTATCAATCACATTCTTATTCTAGTACACTTTCTATCAATCAAATTCACAAAAGCCCGATACACGGCTTCACAGAATACAGGCGACGCGTCGTCACCGAGGCCGAATCCTTTTTTTTTATCATCAAATGTCTTCTCCCTTACCCTCTCTCCGTTACCCTGGGCGGTAAGGCGAGAGAGAGTCTCAGACTCTTACTGACTAAAAACCTGTTGTGATGTGTTTGTAAAAGGAACCTGTATGTGAAACTGATTTAAAAAGAGTAACCATGGAGTGCTCGTTCTTCTCTATCGGAATCTACACTTTGTAGCTGTAGAAATAGCTTCACTTAGGACTGACCCACAGACTGACACCATACCTTCAAAATTTTATTTCACGTTTAAAGTGCCTGTAAGGTTCTAATTGGAATAAATGATTTTTGACTTTTTTGATAACCCCTCATTGTTCGTTCCTTCTCATGCTCTGGACCGAGACCGTGGTGGCTCATTGCGCTTAACCCGCAACACCGGCTGTGAGGCCGAATCCTGAAGGCTGACTATACCCTTGCAACTTCTCTATTTTGCGGGTATCAGTAAAATTGCTTAACATCGGGTGATCCATTACTTGCATCCCATATCAAAGACCAATTTACTACAATGTATGGATTGTAGCAAATAACGGGAAATATATACAACACATTCTAAAGGAAATGTTTATCGCCAACAACAGTGTTGTCTTCGATACTATGATTTATAAGCACCTTACAATACAAACGATGAACTATAAATTCTGCTCACCTACCAACGGCAACGTCGTGAAGTTTTATTACCAATAAACTTGCATCGATACCTCGAAGAAAAATGAATTTGCTTTGTACAGTCGGCGACTTTTAAACGTCATTACTATTAGATATTTTTCAGGATTTTTTATTTTTTATTCAATTAGTTTTCGTTATGATTATGTTACCTACTTGAAAACACATAATTTGTTTTTTGTTTCATATAAAAATGAACTCACCTGTCGTCATTGCGTACGGCGCATAGCGTTCCGCGCGCGCCTCAAAGATCCAATAGACCACCCCAGACGGGACCCTACAGGGCTGATGATCAGCCGGGGTTGCGGGGTAAGCGCAAAGAGGCACCGCGACCTCGGCCCAGAGCAGGAGAAGGAACAGGGGGGTTTTTAGTCAGTAAGAGTCTGACACTCCCTCCAGCCAGGCCCTGGGCGGGAGAAGTCATTAGATGACTTCCCCTCACAAAAAAAAACCGGTGTTTATTATTATTTGCAAGATAAGCCAATGCCGAAAGTATTGATAGTCACTTGCTTTGATCCTTATAATATACAGTCGATTGGATATCTTCGGCATTAAGTCTGACTTTGTATGTATTACATAATATGTAGCGACATCTACCGCACACGCGCAGTGATGTGGCGACTCACATAGATGGACAACAATATCGAACAGTTCTCGGCGTAATTATAAAAAAGTACAAAATCCCGACAACAATCGTTGGGCAGTAGCCCACCAGACATAACACCCGGCTGTTCTGTTACCTCTGTCTGTTTACCTCTAAACTTTAAGTTTTAATAAATAATTTATATAAGGTATATCTCACACATAACACATGCACAATATTGGAGTGTCTATGGGCGTTGATCGATCGCCATCAGGTGATCCGCCTTCGCTCATAACGCATATTATATTAATGTCAATGCCAAATAAAATTTTATATTATTCACACGTTACACTCAACAAATGTAAAACACAAACAGTAATTTAAAAAATCGATCAAAAGTTCACATAAGTATAATTAACCATAAAGTATAAAAAATATAAGTAACAAAAAAATTTACGAAATGAAAACATTTTCCGCATTTTTTTCATTGACTGTACATCGCAGGTACGTTGTCGGCGTGAGAATTAATGTGAAGGATTAATTTTTATTCTTTATTTTCTAGAAAGTATACGGTGCACTATGATTTTAATATTTCTGCTTGGCTTATACTTTACGACCTTTCTTTTTTACTTAAGATAATGGCAGAAATATGTATGTGATTCATTGCACAGCTTGTATGTCTTAATACAATCTTTTAAGTACGAAAAAGGACTTTGATACATAGAATATAAAATAAAATTATGAGTTATAAAAGCAAACAAAAGGAAATAAATAAGTATTATTATACGCATTCTTATTTAACGCAATCTGTGCGATTCTCGCGTAACTTTCTGCCCTGCACAGCAAAGCTTTGGAATGACCTTCCGGCGGCGGTATTCCCGAACCAATACGACGTTCAAACCTTCAAGAAACGAGCGAACATACTCCTTCTTAAAAGGCCGGCAACGCATCTATGACTCTTCTGGTGTTGCAGGTGTCCATGGGCGGCGCCGATCGCTTACTATCAGGTGCACCGTCTGCTCGTTTGCCTCCTATTCCGTAAAAAAAGACTAAATAACTCTTTTTGAGGGAGAAGATCATCAAATGACTTCTCCTGGGTGGATCGAGAGGGTGTGTGACTATTAACTGAAAACCACCTCGATCCTTCTTCTGCGCCGGGCAGGAACTGCTGTGCATTAAGGAGCTTGTAACCCCCCTGTAAAAAGCTACGGTTATGCTGGTTTCTCAGGTGGTAACCTCGTGAGTATACAGCATAACCGTCCAAGTAATAAGCTGGCTAGATGTTACACAACTTCGGTGATTGGATTTCAACAAGAAACGACTTCTGGTTTTGTAAATATCCATGGGCAACACCGAATACCATCTACCATACCAATTACCATCACGTAATTCATCTGCTCATTTGCTGCTTAACACAGTAATATATCAAGGGACGTTTTCCATTGACACAAGTAAAACCACGCACATATTATTATATATCAAAGTAAAATACCCATCACCAAACACTTTACAAGTTCATATCAAACTCTTAACTCCAACAAACGGGCGTATATCCAAAAGTTTGTAAAAGGCGTACATTTCTACTTTAACAATTCGCAAAGTTTTAGCCAGTTTGACCACGGCACTCCGGTGTTCCACAAATTTTATACGTGTGACAAAGTTTTGTAAGAAAATTTGCCTTATGATAGACATTTTCTGTTGAACTTACTAAGAGCTGCCTTCGTATGAAGTGGTCGTGTACCGTGAAGAGTTCATTGTACTGGAAAATAGGGGTAGTGTGGTTTGTTCAGGTCTTTAAGAGAGTGGGGTTCTTAATTGGAGTGCTAGGACCTTCAGCGGTTTTGGATGTTTTAGGCAACAGTTTCAACAGTATACAAAATACGAATTTTTGAGAGAATCAAAATAGCCTTTGTTTATTCGATTATTTTGATTTGCAACAACAGTCTACATCTGTTTGCTGCTGAACTTTGACTATGTTTTACGAGATTGGCCATAATCATAGATAATAAATAATAATAATACTACACTAGGCAGGCAGGTGGAGATGGCTGTTTAATCCTAATTCTGATCTCTTTCAATTGTGTCCCGATATCTATCGGCAGTTCTAACACCATCAAAAAGAAAATATACATTGTTCATGTATTATCGACGTTCAAAACTCATTTCATAGGGTCTAATTGCTCATAAGATCTTCTTCAGCTTCGAAGCTTAGCCCCTGGTAGCAAACATTAAGAGCAACCCTGACTTAAAGAAACCAAAACATTTTAACAACTCACTTGAAGTTTTACGATGTTGTTTAAGGACGGTCCTAACGATATAATTTAGGTTCACCAACGGAGGTACGACAGTTTGTTTAATAGCTATTAAGACTTACGATCCTTGCAGTTTATGAGTTTTGAGCAATGTTGCAACGCAAACTGTTTTCTTGTTTATTTGGGATCCAGAGTTTCTTTATTAAAATTAGGATAGATGAAAGCTTCATTGTTCTGTGTTTTTCAAGTTTTAAAGTCATGTTTTGCCATTAATGGATAAGTTTGGATAGAATTCCATCACGGCTTTAAAAAATGGCGAAGGGTGTTCCACGACGCTAACGTTGTGTTTGATCTTATGGCAATAATACCAGAAGGCGACACCCAAATAAGGCTTCAAAGTGTTGGTAACAAACTCCTTTGCAATGCTGGACAAGAAGTTTTTTTAATTCTTTTCTATCAGGTGATCATCATCCCATTAGGTGCAGATGCTCTGCTCCGTGAACATCAAAAAAGAATAATCTCAAAAAAAAAACTGTAGTAAAGCCATTAAAACTCTATACATTAATCCTATATTAACATTTTACATCTCTAACTTTAGGACACGTTTCATTTTCATCTTAAAATGTACGTCAAAGTTTCGAACAAAAGCGTGTGCGAGCGTCACGTATTTCGTATCAAAAGCTACCTCAGCGCCATCTATGGATGATGTATAACCGCCATTTTCACACAAAGACGCCATTTTAACGAATTACACACAATTAACCGCAGTCCATTTGTGGATCCATCAATCATTCTCGATATATATTTCGTTTCGGTACAATGGCGCCGTTTCCGGTTTCCTGTTGCCGCCATTTTGTCCGTCATTTGGAATATAAGAGATGGAGGATTTCGGTGTCTTGTTGTGTTGTGTCCTGCTCGTTTTTATCTAGTATTGCAATTAAGTTCATCAGTTCGGATTATTCTGGATTTATGGTAATGTTGTTAAGATTGATAAGATTAATGTTGATAAGATCAGTTGCTGATAGATAAGCAGTTGCGTTCGTAGTATTGTCACCTATTATTGTCGATCAAATAGTGAGACACATCCCCCAAAAGTAAGCGCATTTTTCTTTCAACTGTATCATATCCCCGTTGTTTGCTTTTCATATCCCCGGTTTTCGAAAGGCCAATCAGTGTTAAAATCAATTTAATCTCTTGTCAAGTCATCTAATTGGTTGACTGAATTATCAACAACCGACTAATCAGATGACTTGACAAGAGATTTAACAAGCGATTAGTTAATTTTAGCGTTGACAACCCTTTCAGAAACCGGGTGATAGTGAAGTGCTAAATGCAAGTGATGGTAATTTTAGACTATAAGCCAAATTTTTGTAACCGAAAAGCTACAATTCCGACGTAATCCAGTTCTTATATGAACCAATGAAATCACAACAATCTAGCAGTCTCTCTACTTTCATCCACAACCCCTAAGCGAGAAAACAACTATACCACATAACATCACATCCACGTAAAAGGCTTAGTCACAAAATTCATCCTAAAATTACGAACTCACATAATAAGGATGAGTTTTTCAAAAAAACTCAACGTAATGCTAACTAAGTCCGCACGTAGATTGGAATAATTAGCATAAAATTAGATATTATATAATACTGCACGCGTCTGATAAATGGCAAGAGACGCCTGGGGGCACGCTGATATTAAATTACCCTGGCTTAGCGCAGCACCCGGGTTTTTCTGGAATTAATATGTTATTTAGTAGCATATTATAATGTTATATTAGTTAGTTGAAGGATATTGTGGGATGATATTAATATCAGAGGTTGCTCCTTTGAGTAAGTGTAGGTATTTGATTACATTGCCTTTTTGTCCAAAGTGGGAGGTGAAGGTCGTTCTTTACCTGCCTGTAAAACTCTGAACCGTAAACACTGTCCTGGGTTTATCTCTCAGATAAAACTCATTCAAGTTGTGATGAAAATTGTATGCTGCTCAAAAAATTCAGCAGTACAAGTCTTTTTTTTTATGTGATAGGACGGCAAACGAGCAGACGGATTACCTGATGGTGAGCAAACGGCGTCGCCCATGGACACCCGCAACAAATAAGGAGTTACGAGTGCGTTGCCGACCTTTTAGGGATTAGGGATTTGGAGATTTAGGGATTGAGGAGGGATTGGGGAAGGGGAAGGATTGGGCCTCCGGTAACCTCACTCATACGGCGAAACACAACGCAGTGGTTATTTTACGCCGGTTTTCTGTGAGGCCGTGGTATTACTCCGGTCGAGCCGACCCATTCGTGCCGAAGCATGACTCTCCCACACTTAAACACAAGTCACTCAAAGACAAAGTCAGTATCATTAATTGTGGCCATAAACAAGTTACAGTATCTTAACAATATACGAGTATTTAAGTATATATTAGTATGGCTCGCACTTTTATATTTTAGAGTGATTTTAATAAATATTATGTAAGTATTTAAATATCAATATGTCCTGCATAATAGGCATATAATAATTACATAGGTAGGTATTGGTACTAGAATTTGTTATTATTAATGTAGAATACATACAGTGAATCGGTACCAATACATCGGTGTCAATACTCTTCTGGTGATGGGGATTTCTAGGGATAGCATTTATCGCTTACTACGATGTTAAATATGTACTCATCGGCCCTTGTCCCAAAAATTAATAAATATCATTAGGAAAAATTGTAACTAATTTCCAATATGACTGCACGGTTTGCGCGGTGGCTGGGCAACTGGCTGTCGTGCAACGTGTCGCGGGTTCGATTCCCGCTCGGAACAAATCTTTGTATGATCCACCAATTGTTATTCCGGGTCTGGGTGTGATGTGTATGTAAATTTGTATGTTTGTTAACGCATCCACGACACAGCAGAAAATCCTAGTGTAGGGTGACGTTATTTTTTAATTTGTGTTTTCTTTAAAAACAAAAACACAAATATACACAAATTACAATTCCAGCATAGGTTCATTCAACTTATGTTTATAAATTCGCCAAATTGTCACTACTATACCAATACCACAAAACTAATAACTTAAAACAATAACATCTATGTCCTTCATAAACAAAACCTCGGTCCTAACTAACGACTATCACACTTATTATGAAACATTTTAAACCTAAGACGGTTTACAAAAGGGACCAAAATGTGTTTGTAAATGTTTCCTCTTTGTTAGCAAAAAGATGATAACTCATGAAGGGACTAATGTAAGATATTTGTCAACCACACAACAGAATGTATGTAGCGTTGGAAAATTAATTTACGTTTCGTATTTACTTGGTGCGGAAATGTTTTGGAGATAAGTAGGTAGGTATGTCGATGTATAAATATTGTGTGTGGTAATCCCTAAAGAAGTAAATAGAAATCTCATTTAAATAAGAAAACAATTTATAATTTACTGATCATCATCATCGGCCTAAGCATATGGGACCACTGCTGAGCAAAGGCCTTCTCACACGGATAAGCTTTTAGAATTAATCATCACGCTTGCTCATGGCGGGTTGGGAATTCTAAATTCGACAACTCGAAAAAAGTCAGATTGGCACTTGCCAGGTTTAAAACCCTTTCTCATGCATGAGAAGCTGGCGTCTTAACCTCCGGGCCACTACGATACTTGACTAAATACGTATACATATATATTCTTTGATATGTTGCATAGGGTTGCTTATCGTTTAGTATCAGGCGAGAAAGAGGCATAATGCGAGAGCATATTGAAAATATTAATTAAAAGTCTCACTATACCAAAAAAAAGCCAATTGCACACTATGCATCATTTCAGACTTCTGTTCTGAGAGTCAAGCTTCAGCACGAATGGCTCGGCTGGAGTGATACCACGGCCTTACAGAAAACTTTCTTCTCAGAGTAGTCAGATAACAAAAGGCGAATCAATCTAGTTCTTTTATATATAAATAATTCTGTAGTGCTGTTTGATGGCCTATTTACAAAAATAAGTTTATTGTTTATATATAGCGAATAGTGACTTTCTGCAGATTTTTGTTTTAAAAACTATATATATACCAAATTTTACACAAAAAAGGTTCAGAGAAGTGTTAGGCGTGAAGAAAAGACAGACAGAGTTACTTTCACATTTATAATATTACCATGGATTGTTTGTTCATTCTTTTTGAGAGTCAGAATAAACCACCAAACAGTTGCTTATTTCAATATTTTCATTAATACTTAATCATACAATGTAATACGATAAGTGTGTAGAGTAGTTTAGATTAAGTAGGTACCTATAAAATTGTCAAATACACTGTTGCATTAGGTTGCCCTGTAATAATAGTTGTACTTTGTGATAAATAAAAAAATATGCGCCTAAATAAATATTATTCATACAGTTGACATACCTATGGCAAACAAGAATAGCTTGAAGATTTTATATTAACAAAAGATGTCCATAACATTTGCCACTTTCGTTGGTACCATTATTATATTACCCAATAACAGGTTACCCTGCTCAGATTCGACAGCGGAATAAAGGAAACTGAACAAAATATCAACGTGAATGTTGAATATACTGAAGATTTTTTTTCTTGTAATTTTAAAATTAACCGTAAGGTGTCGATGGAGCTGGAACATTCTGTTCAAAGTTCCTTAAATAAATAAATAAATTAAAAACGCCTTTCTGAAAGACAAGAATTCTATAAATTTCCTAATGTTAATCATAATCCAAACTAATATTATAAATGCGAAAGTAACTTTGTCTGTCTGTGTGTCTTTTACTCCCCCTCAAACAAGTATGCTCAAGGCGGATTGTTGACTTCAAACTTATAGTTAGAAATTATAAATCCAGGTTGTCTCATGACGTTATCTTTCGCCGTATGTCAGTGGTCTCTAAATAATCATAGAAAGAAGATATGACTCTGTCTCAGTGAGAAACGAGGGCCTTAACCTCCGGGCCACCACGCCGTTATACCTAAGAAGTAAAATAAATTAAAATTTAAAACTTTATACATGGTTCTAATAACTCGAGCAAGGGAACAATCGGTAGCCAACACTGCCTACCTACCTTATTATGATGTTATGTTTATGTCTTTTACGATGACAGTTTAATTAAAATTTAAAAAGTACTTACAGCCTGCATCAGGCCAATATGTCGTTACCATAAATTGGCCTTTAATGAACCCCACATCCCCATACTCTGCGATCGGCAATCGGCTCTATATTCGCGGCCAGTCGTTAAATACCAGTTCGCGCCGGATTTCGCAGGTTTTCGCCGGTTGAAACTGCTTTTAACTAGTTTTACACCTGCGTACCTACTGTTAAAATTTAATTGACAATTTGGAAATTTTCAAACTTTGTTTTATACAACGTTTCATTAATTGGAGTTTTAATAGTTTTGAAGATTTCGATTTTAATTTTAGTTTTAAATAAGTTTCGCATAGAAATGCTGGAAAGTTTTCTTCGTAATTTTGTCTTAATTATTTTTAAATTTGAATGAAGATTTATTTTTCTATTATTTTTGGTACTACAATGTTTTTAAATGATAAATTGTGATTGAATGAATACTCACACAGTTAAATCTGAAATCTGTAACTGCTAATTAGGAGGTATAACGCTTCCCTCTCGGGTTAGACATGAATAAAAACGTTTCTAAGTCATAAAAATAAACAAAAAACAAAAAAAAATACTATTCTTCAACATAAAACAAGAAAAAAATGATTTATTTTAATTAGACCCTTAAAGGGCGTTTTAACGATACATAGTGTCAATCTGTCTAAAATATAAAAAGAAAATAACCTTAAGGACAATAGACAGTCCAGTATAATTGTTTTGTTTATACATATATGTATATATAAAATAATGTATCAGTTTTTCCTTTTTCTTCACAAAACAATATTATATATAATTCAAAAATCAATTTTCCTTTAACCATATTGACTTCATTCGAGCAATAAAGAATCAGTACCAATTATAGAAATACGGACAAATATAAATATTTTCCGGCTCCTGGACTGGTTTTCAGGGATTTTTCCTCATGGGGTGAGGAAATGGGGCTATCAATATACCAATATTTCAACCCACGTTCATAAGGTGAGAATTGGGGAAATGTATAAATATAGACCTTATTTATAGGTTCGGGCCCAAAGAATCGAGCTTTTCTTAAAAGTCTAGCAAGAAATCAGAATCTAAAAATAGTATATAATTAATATAAAAATTTTCAAAATAATATATAAAACGCGACTTTTGCTTGCTGAAGAAAAGTTTTTAAATTATTTTTTTTAAGGCGCTGTATTCATTATAAATTTAGCACACATATATTATGTTTTAAGGGAGATTTCAAAAAATCCTGACTATGTTAATTATTGCTGAGTATATTAATTTGGGGAGGCCTATGTCCAGCAGTGGACGACGACAGGCTGATGATTATGATGATGATGATATCTATTAATTTCAACGCGCGAGGTGCCTGGCAAGGATCAATGCGACTTTTATCGAGTAAAATGTTTATTATTTAAACCGCACTGATATACGGTAAAGTAAAATATGTTAAGGTTAAGGGAACCTGGACTTATAATTACTAATGGTGAGTTTTAAATTCGATCCATCTCAAGCAAGCATGTTGATAAATGCTCAAACCTTCTCCGTGAGTGAGCTCTTATAAGTTGATAATAATGAATAGCAAATCAAACTATTTTTTTTTCCTTGCTATAAACTAGTGCTTGACTACGATCCCACCTGATAGTAAGCAGTGATGCAATCGTTGATGGTAAGGCGCACTAGTTTATTAAGAGCCTATTCACTGTAGCTCTGAAGACACTTAAATTATATTTGGACGGAAAGACTTATCCCAAAAACTGATCACAAGCGTTTTAGTGTTAACACAATTTGGTGATCACATACCTTTGTATATTCAAACTCTTTTCCACCCACGTTTTTCGATATCACACCTATTCTAGACACACCCTTCGTCCAATACAAGTACTACGTGTTTAGAAAGCGAATTTTTATAAACAAATGGAAAGAAATACAGTTTTTCATCTATCAGCATTGATGGGCAAAGTTTAGGTTATTCATGTGCATATTTACCTTCAGATCAGAGAAATGTATGGAGATAGAATATATTAAATGATTTATATTATTTATACTTTTGCTTGGGTAGTGTAAGGTTATTTTGAAGTTCTAGTGTAAAATAGTTTTTCTTTGTGTTATATACACATAGGTCGGCAAACGAGCAGGCGGATTACCTGATGGTAAGCAATCAGCGCCGCCCATGGACACCAAAGGAGTTGTTGTCAAGTGCGTTGCCGGCCTTTTCGGGATAAAGATTTTGGATGTTTTAGGATTGGGAAGCGATGGGGGAGGGGAAGGGACTGGGTCACCAGTAACCTCACACGGCGAAACATAACGCTGTGGTTGTTTCACGCCGGTTTTCTGTGAGGCCGTGGTCATCACTCCGGTCGAGTTGACCCATTCGCGCCGAATCTTGGCTCTCCCACACTTTTGTGAGGCCGTGGTATCACTCCAGTCGAGCTGGTCCATTGGTGCTGAAGCATGGCTTTCCCACACAGTGTTATCGGGTTTTCTTCTCAGAGTAGTTACATAAGAAATGCCTGTTTCATCTATTTTTGTAATGGTCAGACTAAGATTCTAGTCTTTTACAAATATAAATTCATTTTTAATTACAACCGATTAACGTCTAGAAGGCAACATTTTCTCTACTTGATTTTCTTAACTGTCCATTTCTCGAGTTACGAATTAATAAGCGAAATATTTACTTAATAAAAATCATCATCCAGGATCAGGAAACTTATTTGGATTTTCAAAACGTTACGTCATGTCATGTCACCGTCGTTATTAAATAATATTTACATAGCCTTAGCACAGCCGATAATTACATACTGTATAACGATTTGGGGAGGGGCCACAAAGATCAAGTTCCTGGATCTCGAAAGAGCCCAAAGGTTTCTCATTAAAGTAATGTATTTTAAAACCATGAGATATTCTACTGACATTCTTTATAAGGAAAGTAACCTGCTCTCTGTAAGGAAATTATACATACTAAACATAACTGTAGACAAGCATAAGAGCCTCGCATTTGATCCATCAAATCTCCTTAAAAGACGTAGTGACATTGTGGCCCACTCCCAAGCGGTCAAAACTGTTTTTGCTAGGCGTCAGTATAATACGCAATCAACCTATATTTATAATAGACTGAATCTCAAGTTGAACATCTACCCTAAGCTGCTATACGACTGTAAAAAAACTGTGACGGAATGGCTAAAAACACTAACATATGAAGAAATTGAATATATACTAGTACGAGAATCATAATCATAATCATAAACACACACACGCACACACACACACACACACACACACACACATATGTACACACTCTTCATGCATGTCATAGCATAATGTAACAGTCATTAATTTTATCACTTACCATATTACTAATTATTAATATTATTCACTTCAAACATTAATCTATTGAATAGTAATATTCCTTAAAACCCGAATTCTAATGTTGAATCGATTCATAAATCGATTCAGTTTTTCGAACGTTGCAACACTGTCCCGGTCCGCCATTCAGATTTGAATTCGGAGATTTTTGGAGAGGTCCGTCAATTGTATTTCTGTAGTATAATTAAATATAATACTTAGTAAAAGTTTGTGTTTTATCTCAAGAAACCCCATCCTTCTGAGCATTTTCACAGCTCAGAAGTGGGATAACAGCAAAAATATATATTTTTGCTACGCCCACAAGTCAACGTCTAAGGTATGTACATGATTTTTTTTTCCTCGATACGTGTAATGACTATGTCTTATAATTCAAAAGGGTATATTTAGCTGAGGTGAATAATAACGAATACAATTGCAAAATAGATCTATTGCAATATTAGTTTAAAATTTGATAAATAACGCGTCGTTAGACACGATGCGACAGCTAGGAAAATGGCGTATCCTTGTCTACGAAGATATTTATTTAAATGTCATCACAATGAATACTGAATATCTCGAGCTGTTATTAGTGTGCATTGTAACGTATGTGCTTTTATAAAAATCGAAAAATCTCATCAAATACCTACTTTTAAATCTGCACCAATAAAAAGTCAAGCCGCAGAAGGCCAGCTGTCAAAGTTATTTTTTTTCTTAATCGAAACAAAGGCTTTTTAGCAAATGCAACATTTTTTATATATCGAAAATAAAATACTGTTACTAAATAGTTCTATGACTATTTATTTTTCATCTCGATTATAATAGAATTGAAAATAAAGGCCAAGATCTGAGATGCGATTGGATTGAATTAGTATCTCTGCATTTTTGCTATCAGTCTTAAAAAAAAATATATACCCGTAATTGATAGTAGAGCGCGTAAAAAAATACTTTACTACGCACAACAACAAGGAACTCAAGATCCTGGCGTGATGAACATCGATTTAAAATAATTTAACCTTCGAAAACCTCTTGCTCCATTTAAATTAATTAAATCTCTGAAAGAAATACAAGAAATTCGTTTCGAGTTTCAGATAATGGAACGAGTTAGCCCTGATGAGAAACGGTGTCGAAGTCGTAGACTTCGAACACCTATGCCACCTCGGAGCCCCATACTACCAACAATGGGAGTCGAACGTGATGCGAAGAACAGCAGTGGCATGCGACGGAGCAGGAGCCGCATGCGGCACGAATGTGGCAGTCAAGTTCGAAGCCGAAGCCGGAGCCTTCACCGCACCCAGTGTGCCCAACGCAGCCACCACAGTAACCGTGAGTTATCACATCAGAACCTGAATATGAACCGTAACTCACTCGAGAACAGACCTAGTCGTAATCGGGGGATATGTGATGAATATCAGCAACGCAGTCACAGTCGCAGTAGACGTAGAAACAGCCGTCGTAGCCGTAGTCATGCTCGCAGAGAAGTCAATCGACGTAGTCGCAGTGGTACTCGTAAACGGAATGATGAGAATAATGAGTTGCGTGAGAGGCTATTCCTGTTAGAGCAAGAGTTGAAGAGACAACGTAGCCGCAACGTGATATCTCATGATATAGCTGATAGCCACCGACAGCAGTTTTCCCCGCCCAGAATGATTCGTAGCCCCCTTGAAAGTGACACTGAAAACCCAGTTTCCGAACGGCCAAGGGTTGTAGAGCCTGCTAAGTTCCTTGAAGAATTTGTTAAAATCTTTAAGGGCAGGGATCGTGAATCGTTTCCTGCATTGAATAATGTTCTTTCGGATTTTGACCCACTTTCTCGAGAACAGACCATAGAAATGTGGATAAGTAAAGTGGACGAATGCGCGGAAATCTATAATTGGAATGACCGTCAAACGGTTCACTATGCCCTGCCCAAGCTTGTAGGACATGCTAAGACCTGGTACCAGGGCTTGCCAACTATTAGGCATTCGTGGAAAGAGTGGAAGGTTTTACTGAGAGAATCTTTCCCGTCTACCGAGAACTATGCTGAACGCGCCCTGGTGACTCCCTAGAATTATACTATTTCTCCAAGATAAACTTATTAAATAGATGTAAAATATTTGGTAAGCAGGCAGTAGATTGCTTAATTTTTGGAATTGAAGACAAAGGCATTAGATTAAGTGCTCAAGCAGGGAAGTTTAACAAACCCGAGGAAACTTTAGAGTTTTTTAAGACAGTTAAGTCTCATCCTAGAGAGTACAGCGAGGGTATTAGGAGAGAAGGAACCAGTAAAGATAATAAGCGCTTTCAAAGTTTTACTGCAACCTCGACCAACTCTGAAGCGACTAAAATCATAGACAAAACTTTTAGAAATCGACCGAAAGGGAATGTGGTTTGCTTCAACTGTAAGGAAGTTGGTCATATGAGTTATCAATGTCGTAAACCAATAACCAAATGCTCTGAATGTAATTTTTTAGGACACGACTCAAATATTTGCCCTAAGAGGTCCAATAACTCTAATAATGGTAACGTGTCTAGTAAAAATATTAACGATAATAAACCGAAAAGTGTTCTTGAAGTATCCATAAATGATGATAGCAATGACAAGTATAGAGTAGGCATCAAAATAAATGGTGTAGTTATTGCTTGTCAAGTTGATCTAGGTAGCCAAGCTACTCTTGTCCGTAAGGCCGATGCTCATAAAATTGGTCTTCAGTGGGACACCGTACAGGGCCCATTGTTGAGAGGATTAGGCAGTATTCCCTATGTACCCGTAGGTAAAACTTTTGTTACAATTGAGATCCAGGATATAAGAGAGGAACAGGTAGAGGTTTTAATAGTTGATGACTCACTTATAAATATTCCAGTGCTCCTCGGGCACAGTTTTACGGAACGACCTAATTTAAGAATAATAAAGACCGCCACTGATTTACGATTCGAAAAGGTTGATGTAAGTGGTGAAGTTAAACTTCTACTTGTTACAGTTGATGATTTTGAATTAGATATAGGAGGACTTAGAGCAGTTACAGTCGGAGCTAAAACGAATTATAGTGGTAGCATTTATGTTGGAGGTTCGATAAGAGGTAAACCCGACAGGGAATACTATTTATTGCCTGGTGAATACCAAATGACCAATGGAGTGTGCCGCGTACTAATACAGAGCTTAAGTTCTAAAAAAATTAATTTTTGTAAGGATGCGTTGGTTTCCCGGGCTAGGACGACCTTTTCTCAGGATCGACTTTTAGATGTGTTGCAGATAAATACGGAGTTGGGTAATGAATCTCATGTTAATTCTATCAAAATGGGAGAGAGACTTACTATTAGTGAAAAGGATAAATGTCAGGCTTTATTATCGAAGTATAAGGGTTGCTTTTCGACAGGGTTGCATGATTTAGGTTATACATCCGTGGCTGAAATGGAAATTCATTTAACTGACACAACGCCTGTCGTATACAAGCCTTACCGGCTTTCGCATTCAGAACGTGCCTATGTTCAAGGTTTGGTGGAGGAAATGGTAGAACATGGTATAGTACGTGAATCTAGCTCACCTTATGCGAGTCCAATCGTCCTCGTTCAAAAGAAATCGGGTGAAAAGCGGTTGTGCGTGGATTACCGAGCCCTCAATCGACGCACAAAAAGAGATCATTATCCACTTCCGCGAATAGAGGACTTACTTGACCAACTTTCAGGGCAGTCACTTTTCACAACGCTTGACCTTGCATCTGGTTATCATCAGATAGCCATTGCTGAAGCTTCTAAAGCGAAGACAGCATTTGTCACTCCCGAAGGGCAATACGAATACAATCGTATGCCCTTTGGACTGGCAAATGCACCTGCCGTTTTTCAACGGGTTATTCATAAAATCCTTAATAAAACTAAAGTACCATTCGTGATCATATACATGGATGACATTTTAATTCCATCGAGATCATTCGATGAAGGCTTACAACGCCTCGATCAAGTCCTTGCCTTATTGCTGGATGCTGGGTTAACACTAAAAATGGAAAAATGCTATTTCTTCCAAGAGAAAATAGTCTTCTTAGGTTTTGAAATCGATAAACTTGGTATCAGACCTGGAGAACAAAAGACCCAAGCTGTGTCCAAGTTCCCTGTGCCACGCAATCAAAGTGACGTCAGGAGATTTCTTGGCCTGGCCGGATTTTTCCGCAGGTTTGTCAAGGATTTTGCTCTAGTGGCGAAACCTTTGACAAACCTGCTAAGAAAAGATATTGCTTGGCATTGGGCGGAGTCACAGGAAAACGCATTTGATACTTTAAAGAGACTGCTAGTAGAGAGACCAATCTTAGCACTATATGATCACTTGGCCGAAACTCAATTACATACAGATGCGAGTAAGTTCGGCTTGGGAGGCATTCTGATGCAAAAGAACGGAAATAATACATGGCAACCCGTCTCTTATTATAGCCGTCAAACTAGCACTGATGAACAAAAACTCCACTCCTTCGAACTGGAGACGCTAGCAGTCATTAACTCATTAAATAAGTTCCGCACCTACTTATTGGGTATAAAATTTACCATCGTGTCTGACTGCAATGCGTTACGTTCGACATTTACCAAACGAGACCTGATCCCGCGGATATCACGGTGGTGGATCCAATTTCTCGAATACGACTGCAGTATCGAATATCGTCCAGGTGAGAAAATGGCTCATGTTGATGCTTTAAGCAGAGGCGCAATCGTAGACCAACAAGAACCAATACACGTGCTGGACATTTTAAATGTTAGTACCGATGATTGGATTTCAACAGTTCAATCTGCCGATGAAGAAGTTAGGCGTATCAAAGAAATCCTACAGGATCCTGACACTGCCAAAATTGCTGCTATTCATAAAGATTATCGGGTCAAAAATGGTCGCGTTTATAAGGTAATCGAAGATGGAGCATTAAGATGGCTCGTCCCGAGAGGTGTGCGCTGGCAGGTTCTCAAAACCAACCATGATGACGTAGGTCATTTTGGTTTCGAGAAGACCTTGCAAAGGATCAAGTCCCTATTCTGGTTCCCAAAGATGCGGAAATTTATTCAAAAATATGTGTCAGCGTGCTTGGAGTGTGCACACCATAAGGTTCCATCTGGCTCTAAAGAGGGTATGTTACATCCGATTCCAAAAGTGGATGTACCACTACATACCGTACACGCTGATCATCTCGGACCATTTCCACGCAGCAAGCACGGTAACATGTATATTTTAGTGATTGTGGATTCTTTCACAAAATATATATATTTATCTGCAGTCCGTAGCACAAAATCAAAAGCAAGTATTAAAGTTTTTAAAACGTATTTTAGTTTATTTGGGTGTCCATTGCGGCTAATTACCGATAGGGGTACTAGCTTTACCAGTAAAAGATTTAAAACCTTTGTTCAGTCCGTTGGGGTGAAACATATACTCAACTCAGTCGCGACTCCACGAGCTAACGGACAAGTTGAACGATATAATCGCACGATTTTGGCCTCTTTGGGAAGTATGACTCACGGAAAAAACAGTGACATTTGGGACACCTTTCTTCCCGATATCCAATTAGGCATAAATACCTCGATACATGACGTCACAAAAAGATCACCAACTGAATTGCTATTTGGGCGAAAATTAGGCAACCCGTCGCAAGGTATTTTGAATAATGTCTCTGAAGAGATTTTAATCAGTGAAACTAACGAACCCATAGAGCAAATTAGGTCAGACGCTAGTGATCGCATTAAAGAAAACCAAAACAAAAATAAGAATCGATTTGATAGTCATCGGAAATCACCAAACAAATATAAAGAGGGAGACCTAGTCAGGGTAGTAAGAGCTATTGTTTCGGGTTCAGGTAAATCAAAAAAACTAGAATCTAAATGCCAAGGGCCTTATCGAATCAAAAAGGTCTTACCTAATGACAGGTTTATTATAGTAGACTGCACGGTTGGTGCGGTGGCTGGGCAACTGGCTGCCGTGCAACGTGTAGCGGGTTCGATTCCCGCACGGAACAACTCTTTGTGTGATCCACAAATTGTTGTTTCGGGTCTGGGTGTCATGTGTATGTGAAATTGTATGTTGTAACCGCACCCACGACACAGGAGAGAAAATCCTAATGTGGGGCAACGTTTTAAAAAAAAAAAAAAAAAAAAAAAAAAAAAAAAAAAAAAAAAAAAAAAAAAAAAAAAAAAGTAGACACACCGCTTACACGGAAGGGAAAAGCATACGAGAATGTGGTAGCGATTGATAAAATTTACCCCTGGATGAGCTTTGATGCACCGTCATATTCTTCTAGTGACGAAAGTATCTAGTTATAATAAAGATCATTATTTTATTAATTTGTGAATGAATAACACGGATCACTTAATAATAGATTTTGTCATATTATACCAACAAGATTTGGCTATACTCAACAATGTTCCCATAGACATGTTTAGTTTTAAATCATAATATTTAATTTGTTAATACATAGAAGTATGATTAATTTCCTTGTTTGATGTTATACCTTTCTAATATATAACTTTAGCCAATGTTCTTCTTATATGACATTATTTTACTGCATAGGTAATTTAAAATAGGTATTTTTAATGAAACTGATTATCTTAGTAAGAGAATTTAATTGAGTGAACCATTGAATACCGACTGTGAAAATATACAAACGAAATACTGGCTTTAAGGAAACGTAAGATTCACACCCTGCACAGAGCTTCGGTTGGTTTATACCGAGCATGAGTGTATTAAGAAAAGTACAACTTACCTTAATTGAGAGCTTTGGCAGATTCGAGCCTAGCATGAGAATTATTTGATCTGTTCAGTGAGGGTGTTTCATACCACAGAGCTTGATTAGATGCGAGCTGGACATGAGTGATATGGCCTAGAGGGTCATAGCACAGAGTTCAAGCAGAGTCTAACCACGCATGAGTGATATGACATAACACGCAGTCACAAATTGATGGTGAAAGACGTGAAGTAACCTCTTTTTGTTGGCTATATCTAAGTATAACAGTAGAATCAAGTACATTTGTCTTGTTCAGTAAAAAAAAAAAAAAAAAAATATTTGGAATTGTTAAATAAGATTAAAAATTACTTAAAAGATGATTTAAAACTAATGTTTGTTTTTAAAATAAATGTGACCTTAAACGAAGGGACTCGTTTATGTGACGGATGGCCGACTGTAACAGTCATTAATTTTATCACTTACCATATTACTAATTATTAATATTATTCACTTCAAACATTAATCTATTGAATAGTAATATTCCTTAAAACCCGAATTCTAATGTTGAATCGATTCATAAATCGATTCAGTTTTTCGAACGTTGCAACACTGTCCCGGTCCGCCATTCAGATTTGAATTCGGAGATTTTTGGAGAGGTCCGTCAATTGTATTTCTGTAGTATAATTAAATATAATACTTAGTAAAAGTTTGTGTTTTATCTCAAGAAACCCCATCCTTCTGAGCATTTTCACAATAAGCATTATTTTTGTTATATAAATAAGTACCTACCTCTTTTGTTTCGATTGGTCTCAACAATGTAATTAATATAAGGGAAGTTGCGAGGTAACCCCATCACAAGTATTATTTATAACTTACCGGGGCTGCCTCAATTTTTGTAAGAAACGATAATGTTTGAAACCAATAAAGCTTTATTATTTATAAAGCTTTATTTATTAAAAAGGTATTATTCACTGTCATCCTATAATTCTCAGTGACCCAAATATCACCAACGAAATGATAATAAAATTAAGTTCAACCCGAATTTTACTAAAGTACCTACCTAACAACGAAACTTCCAAAATGATTAACATCCGTTTGGAACTAAAAGTTCATAATTTATTTAAAACATCACAAGTATTTTTGTCGGTAACTGATAAAATTTAATTAATTATGCTCTTTAAGTCTCGTTTGTTTAGGGTTCAAAATTCGATTCGACTAGAGGTAGATTTTTTCTAGGTATTACAGTGTTTCTATCTATTTTTCTTTACAAAATGGTATTTTTTAATATTCATATTATGCTACTTATTTTTGGCCTGTGTCGAATTTCAGTATCTTTATTAATTTTACTTTATTTGGTCATTAAATGTATACCTATTTTGAGGATGAAATATAATCCAATGACTTATTTCACCCCAGGCATGGCCAGCCGGGGTTGCAGGGTACGCGCAATGAGGCACCGCGACCTCGGCACAGAGCAGGAGAAGGAACAGGGGGGTTTTTAGTCAGTAAGAGTCTGACAATCCCTCCCGCCCGGCCCTGGGCGGGAGAAGTCATTTGATGATTTTCCCCTCAGAAAAAAAAAACCCAGACATGGCGATGGGGAGCGTCAGACCCTCACAGACTACTCAGACTCTTACTGATATACATGTACCGCTTCCTCAGCATGGAATAGGTTTTCTCCCGCTGGATCCAACCGAAGCTGTCGTACTCGGTAAGCACCTGCGTCAGGTGGATGGTAAGGACGCCGTGGCGACTCACAAGCCACTTCTCAGAGAGGGATCTTACCGCTGCAGTAACAGCGTGCCCGTTCTTTTGACGCCTAAATCCTAAAACGAAGAGACGTTAAACGCATACTTCAAAGAATTTTTTTTTCAATTGCTGTTTTCTTCAAAAATAACTTCTCATTGTTACAAAAAAAAATCAATCTCCACCAAGAAGTTTTCTATTCTCTAAAAATGGAAGGCGAAACTTTGTGAAAAGATTTCATAACCCGGACCCTTTGTAAGTGAAAAAGTTAGTCCACCTCCAGGATTTGAAACGACACAAACAAAAAATTACGATTTTTTTTCTAAACACTGTTTTTATGGCTTGTACTATAATATATTTAAAGTTTGTACAGGCTAGCTACTAAGATGATTAAAGACTGATTCAAAATTGATCCAGCAAACGGACTGTGAAGTAGCCTAATGATAGTAATATTTTTTTATTTAAAGTAACAAGACCACAATGGGTTACTTAACAAAGACTAAGTGATAGCCTAAGTTTTACGTGTTTTTTTAAATTGATAAAGTAGATTTTAGTTTCCAAGTAGTTACAATACAAATGGTTTTAAATTGGTTTTTAATAACAATTTAGTCTTGAACAACAGTTGACGGATCACACAAAGTGTTGTGCCATGCGGGAATTGAAACCGCGACACGTTGCACAGCAGCCCAGCCACAGCGCCAACCGTGCAATCAAATCAAATCAAAATTATTTATTCCAACTAAACCATAAATAGGTACTTTTGAAACGTCAAAATAGAATAGTAGTCTGTCAGTATGTTCTTCAGTGAAGCTAGGTGCTCATTCCAAATTGTAGTTTCGAATGGAGAAGAACGAGCAAGAAACTCCAACGTCACTCTTTTTAAAAAAAATATTTGTTTTACAATTCACCAATTCTACATTTTTTATACATCGCAGTCGACACTGTCAACAGTGTGAAAATAGTTCTCTGTAAGAAACATTTTTTTACCAAATTATTCTATACATAAATGTTAAAAGAATCCAATTGATCTTAACCATCAAATTACGAAGGATTTTATTAGTGTCGTAAAAACGTCCTCGAGGAGTCAACCTCAAAAGTGAGACGATCAAATAAATTAGTCCAATTACTGACATTTTAATTAGTTTGACTTGGCGATCTTTTTTACGGCTTAGGTTTTTCCAAACGATGGTTCATTAGGAACCTTGTTAGTGTGAAAAGTTTATTTCAAAAGTATGAGAAACTTTTTTGGAATATTTTAGACCTGTAAAGTCCAGGGTCCGTAAGTAATCTGTAAAAGGATTTAAGAGGATATTTTTTTACTTAATTCTTTACATTCAAAACTAAGTTTCTGGGAGGTTAATTTAAATATTCGATTTTATTGATACTGATTTATGAGCACAGGAGCTAAGGATTTGATGGTATATAACTGTGCGGTGAAGGTAAACATCATGAGGAAAGCTGGACTTATAGTTTCTAAATATAAGTTTAAAATCGCCAACCCGCATTGAGCAAGCGTGGTGATTAATGCTCAAACCTTCTCCATGATAGAAGAGACCTTAGTTCAGCAGTGAGCACTTATAGGCTAATGATCATGTTGATGATCTGCGCAATCAAAACTCGTCCTTCTTTTTCCAGCAGCTTCTACTGGTATTGTGAATGTTCACGGTCACCGATCCACCGATTGCTTACCTTAATAGACGTTTGCCGCCCTAACCAATTAAAAAGGAAAACATTTTTGTATCCAAACGAGCAACAGATTCCCTAATGGTAAGCAATAGGCTCCGCTCATGGGCATCTGAATATCAGAAAAGTTGCAAGGAGGTTACCGACCTGTTGAGAGATACATTTTTGAGGATTGTGGAACGTAGAAATTGGGTAATAAGGAACAAATCACTGTGTTATTTTACACAGGTTTTCTTCGAGGTCCGCTGCCGTCGAGCCGACCCATTTGTACCAGATCATGGCTCGAGCTGACCCAGCCGTCCAAAATAGTGGCTTTTCCAGACTTGTATGACAATATGAATGTTTCTTCTAAGATCCGACTTCAAAACTAAATAATGATAATCTTGACAGCATTCTATATACCAACAAATTTTCCTAATGAGTCCCACTATTTTCCTTAACATCCATCTGTAGCTACACGATAAAACTAAGCCGCTATTCAATAAAAACATTGCCAAAGGAAAAACAGCCTTATTGCTGATAATAATATGTTTCGAGATACCCACACGAGGATATCGACTGATCATTAATCATTCCTTTAAGTCTTATACTTCTTCATTTGTCACCTCAACCCCCTGAAAAGACTTTGAAAAATGACTAGCAACTGTGAGTAGGTTTCTTAAATGGTTTCGGTATTGGCGTTCAGTGTAATAAATAGGAATTTTATGCAAGTTATAAATACTGGTAACTATCTTTTAAAGCGGGATATTGTAGGTTATACATACAAATCGTCATAGGATATGACGAAACGTACAATATCCTATACACTGACAGACTTCTATCCTATTTTGACGTGTCAAAAGTAGGTTAGCCTATTATATGGTTGAGTTGGATTTTGACTTTGACTATTATAAGTCTTATTTTGTTGTGTGTTATTTGAAAGATCAGAGATCTCTTTTATAAGTACGGATGGATTATTACACTTTTATTTTAAAACTTCTAAATAGAATTGAATGAAATTAGCCACGAAGATAGATTATAATTTGGAATTGCACATAGGTTACTAATTCCCCTTGGAATTTGGGCTAATAGAACCAACTTTATAATGTAACACAGAATCTGTTTCTGAAACTGATTGAAAAATAATAACCATCGAGTTTCTTGCTCGTTCATCTCCATCGGAATCTACACTTTGGAACGAGCAGATAGCTTCAGTAAGAGGACTGACCGACCGACTGATACATTTTTATCTTTAAGCTTTGTTTGACGTTCAAAAGAGTGCCAGTTGGAGTCTAATTGAAATAAATGATTTGACTTTGTAAATGTGCCTACGAAACAGAAGGAAATCCTAGTTTAAAAGTCACTTTTAAAAAAACTAATGTATAAAATTAAAATTTTTAATAGCTTGGGGCCCCCTAAAATAAAAAAATATTCTATTATATTTTATGTTCAAATTTCAACAATCTAGCTATCACGCACATATAAATCAGCGTGGTGACAGACAGATAGACGGACCCTGAAAAATACAGTCAAAATATAGTATCCGTGTTTTTTTGCTATATTATCACTACATAATATAAAAAGTCACTTTCTCTGTTTAAATATGGATTTTGATTCATATTTTATAATAGATATGTATAGTAATTGAGAAGGTTTATTTTGTACTAGCTTTTGCCCGCGACTCCGTTCGCGTGGAATAGTGACTTCCTGCAGATTTTTGGTATAAAAACACAAGCTACGTCTGTACCAAATTTCACAGAAATCGGTTCAGTAGTTTAGGCGTGAAGAAAAGACAGACAGACAGAGTTACTTTCACATTTATAATATTATTTTGGATTCTAAACAGGCCGTTGCATATGGTGAATAATAATTTTAAATCGAGATCATGATAGAATGGTTATTAAACAACCATTGCATAGATTGATGTATATCCTTCCTAACGAGTGTCTATCACAGATGGCGCTGTTAGCATTAGACAGTACCTGCCGACGTCAATCATCATTCACTTGGATTGACATCCAATTATTATTGCTTATCATCAGCACATACATGACTTTCAATAATCAAAAAACTATCGCATATCATCCCTATAATTATTACCTTAAATGGATTAAGAAGAGATCAAAACTTAACTACTTTTTCTTTATATTGCTAACAAAAAAGGTAGGCTAAGGATTATAGCATAACTAGTTTCTGTCCGCGTTTTGGATAAATAGTAGCCTATGTGTTAATACTACAACCCTACCTACATTTAAAATTTTAAACAAATCGGTCCATCCGGTTTCGCTTATGAGCGTGCAAAGCCATGATTTAACATTGTTACCAATTTCAATGTTATTTTTACTTGTTTATATGTTTTTAATTGTTACATTTTGTGTCTTTTGTAGATAAAAAAATATATATGTTGTTATATTCTATCCATATAAGTCTTACGAGAAACAACCATATACGTACTGGTTTTAAAAATCGTTAGCTACACCAGTAGCTAATGATTTTTAAATGACCTTGGGATTATTATATCAGTTACTCTATACCTATATACACACCTTCTATGCAATTCCTTCTTCTTCTTATGATATTTTTTTTAAACCATGTATTACCTTGTGTGTAGTTGTACATAAGTACCTAATCACATATTGTCAACACGTACTCATTTGATAAAAATAACAACATTGTACAAAAAGAGAAAATAATGTAAAAATTGGCTGCCTCTCCTCAAGGATATTTCCACGGCTGAACTAACTAAGCCGATTTTGATGAGAAAAAAGGGTAGCTTGGATAAGGACAAACGGATACTTTTGAATGTACAATTTATTTTCTCTCCTCAAATCCTGCTTCCAACCCAAAACGTCACTAAACGCGTTTGTAATCGCATTTTCTCTTGTTACAGATGATCCAGTATAATGACGTCAGACGAATATAGAACGTAACATACCAAGATGGATATAGATCATGTAGTGTTGGACAAAGAAGCAATCAGCCGGTTCGAACAGTACACATTGGCAAAGCCTTCGCTAAATGGAGGGATCCCCTTGGACAGATGCCAAGACGGCGACTCTATGGTATCTAATAGCAGAAAAAGAGCACAAACATCACGCCAAAAAGTTGTTTGTTGCTTTTGTCTAAAAACTACTAAGTATAGAAGAAAACAATTCATTATCGGTTCCCTTACCAACATAGTCATTTTCATTGTACTTTTAGCCTACACATTTTTGGGATCATTCATTTTCTTAGCGATAGAGGGCGGCGCTGAGGTCCCAGCTAGGCCCAGATTACTTCCAGATAGACAGAAAATTAGCCATAAAGATCAGAACAGTACGCACAAAAAGACAGACGACGAATATGATTATGGGAATCTAACTTTGTCAGCAAATTATTTTTGGGACGCCAGAAGTAGAGCGGTGGAAAATATCTGGGAGATAACAGTGTCGCTAAATATTTTGTATAGAGAAAATTGGACGCGGTTGGCTGCACAGGAGATTTTGAAGTTTCAAAACGAGCTTGTACAAAGGGTTACGACAGAAATGGCGTCGCAGTATGGCGTAAGTTACAGAGAGATGGCGCTTGGTGAATTCGGGAGTGACCTGACAAACCATTATGAAGAGCACGAATGGAATTTGGCGCTGGCCTTTTTCTACTCTCTCACAGTTTTAACAACTATAGGTGAGAATTTTGAGCACACTTTTAAAATTGTAGAAGTCATTTTAGCTTGGTTCTTATGGGTTTGCATATATGAGGGGAATAAAATGTTCTGTGTTGTGAAACGTACTTACAAAGTATTCTAACAAAGAATGTAAAGAAAGCATAAAAGTGCTATATCTATAACAATTCAGAGCTTCACTGCTCTCTTTTATACAGTTTATAGTTTAATTTTAGAAAACTACGTCTTTTATATTTTCATGTTGTAAAAATACTGCTGTGTATTTTGCATGCAACATTCAAGTTAATTGTTACGTTTAAATACTAGTAAGTTTTCAACAAAAATAATTATCAAATCAAAACTTTTCTTGTAATAGTTTTATTTTTTTAAGCCTTATCTAGAAAGTTTTAATGTTTCGTTTGAGCTGCAGTCAAAATAAACGAAATAAAATCATTTCAATAATACAATTATCTTTAATAGATCTGTTTTTACTAAAAACCAGTTTCATAATATCAGTCTATGCCTTCAAAAAATAATTATAGTACCCATAAAATATATGCTTTAGATAACTTTATTGTACCAATATTTGGGCTACTGAACCAACAACATATGCGTTCCAAATTCTCTTTAAAAACTCTCATGATATAATTATTTCTTCCACAGGTTATGGCAACATCGCCCCAAGGACAATACTTGGCAAAGGCGTGACCATCATCTACGCTTTGATCGGCATACCACTCACTCTCGTCTACCTATCGAGCGTCGGATCACTTCTCTCCAAAATGGCACGAAGCGTCTTCAGCCGAGCCCTATGTTGCTGCCTATGTTCCAACTGCGGCTACTGTTGCTACGACGAAAGGAGAATGGCAGAAAAAGAGCGAAGAATGAAGCTCAAAAGACAACAAGAAGAAATGCTGAACAGTCAAAATACCAGCAAAACTCCCACAGAAGAATGCTACGTACTAAAACCAGATAGCACAAAAGACTTGTCTCTCTCTGAAAGACCTACCACAAGTACGGCCAAAGATGACATAATTAGTTGGCCTGATACAGACTCAAAGCTATCCATGCACGGCTTGAGTATTTTAGCCCCTGTGCTTTTATGTTTAGCAGCTATATTTATATACATAGTTATTGGAGCAGTAGTTCTATTCAAGATAGATAATCTTGGTATTATAGATGGTTTCTATTTCTGTTTTATGGCGTTAAGCACCATTGGTTTCGGTAATATTGTTCCTGGTATGACATACACAACAATAAATGGTGTTAGGTACTACACCATAAAATCTACCACTCTGTGGTTCTGTTCTGCTTATACGCTAACGGGGTTGGCGTTAACAGCAATGTGTTTTGGCGTGATACACGACGAAATTATTTATAGGATAAAGCATCAGCAGAAACAATGGTCACAGAAAGGGAACACAGTTAACGATGGAGTCAATATAAGCGATCCATTTTACATGACCTCCTGACAAATGTATAGTAAGAGTAAGTCAGAGAATCTGTACAGCATCATGGAAGATAGTTCTTTAGAGCGTAACAGAATCGAAATTGACAATAGGGAAGTAGTTCTTAGTGTAGATGATATATCGACGGCCGTGGATCCAAATGCTGAATTTCCTCCACCGCCTCCAGAAGAAGAAATCGTTGCAATCGTAACGAAAAAAGAACCTAAAGGTTTTGGTAATATGGTAGCTTATAACGCATTACCAGAAATGTTGGAACATGTTAACACATAATCTAAAAAGACTTGAGAATTTTCGATTGATTTTTATTTTTCTATTTTTGTTTTCTGGCTGTGAGTTTCTTAGTTATACAATTGTATTGAGATATCACACGAAGTTTTGTCGAATTTACTTTTTTCCATTGTGATTGTAATTATGTAAATATATATTTGTAAATATTGTAATTAATATAGTGATAGAAACTGATGTCTGACATCTTTTATCAGATCTATTTGTCAACTGTTAAATATCAAGGTAAATGTAATGATTTTCATGTGAATAGTTTCTTTGTAAAAACATATGAGTTTAATAATAAAAAAGTGAAAAATATGTTTTTGTATTTTATTTGTTGATAGTGTAGATTTGAATATTTTTTCAGGTAAAAGTTTTTAGTCACAGATTACAGAAGCAAGTCATCGTACAATCAGAAATTGCCATCAGGCATTAAGTTCATATATTAGAGGAGGATAAAGAAGATGCAGATATACTGTAATAACATGATCTCTTTTTTATAGCGGTAAACGAGCAGACGGATCACCTGATAGTAAGCAATAGGCACCGGTGATAACAAGTTATTTTTAATTAAATGCCCAGTATTTTAATTTCTTGAAGCATCAAGGTGCTTTTGCAAAGCACAAACTTATCAACAGTAATGACTTTTTTAATGTAATAAGTTGGCAAACGAGTAGACGGATTACCTGATAGTGAGCAATTGGCGCCGCCCATGGACACCCGCAACACCAAAGGAGCAACAAGTGCGTTGACGGCCTTTTGGGGATAAAGATTGCGGATATAAGGATAGGGAGGGGATAGGAGAGGCGGAGGGATTTCTCCGGTAACCTCACTCACACGGCGAAATACAACGCTGTGATTGATTGTTGTGTATTATCTAAGGCCGTGGTATCACTCCGGTCGACCGATTCGTGCCGAAGCATGGCTCTTCCACACTTAAATCTTGAATAATTTTCCAAGACAATTTAATATCTTCTCCGTTTTCTGAAGATCAGTCCATTTGTATCGTCACACACACCATTTGGCAGCGCAGTTAATGGCTGTACCAATACGTCGCTGCACAAGTACATGGAAGGCAGGTTTCTTGGCAAGGTAACTTGGTAAGATTATAACCGTTATACTGTCTGTGCTATCGTTGACAATTTAAATCACTCAAAAAGGTCCGATATAAGATCATGTAATAAGACACATTATGAGTGTTCAGACACTGAGAATGATTGAAAAACCCAAAAGTCTCTTGTATTTTTTTGCAAGTTCAAGCCATGACTTGAAACCATAGTTCAACAATCTTGCGAACAATCTAAGGACAAGAAACAATTAAAAAATGCTCAGATAAATTTTCCACGTCCAGATAAACGCCGTATAGAAGCAACGGACAAAGCAATAGTCGATAGCAGTAGAAATAAAGGAAAGTACAATATAAACCGGCCACCAAAGGGTTGGTATTAAAGAAGACTAATAGTCGTATATATTGGAACTCATAAGTTTTTCGTCTCTCTCGCACAATTTATGTAATATGTAATAACAAGTTAATGTTATAGGAATATTGTACAACACAGTAAAAAGTTTGGTAGCAGCTGAAGGAATTGGCTATCAGTCAGAGGTTAAAATAAAAATAATACCAGGAAAGCTATTAGGGGATATTAAGTTAAGACTCTTAGAGACAATTATAAAGATAGATATAAAATTCGACCAAAGACAATTTGACAAGATTAGTAGGGTTCAGAAAACAAAACAAAAATAGTTATTAAAGCTAGTTAAAAAGCACCCTTAATGCTAAAAATGTTTTTGCCATGCTCAGTGGAGCACAAAGGAGTGTTTGTTTTTTTATTGTCAAAAATTAGCACGCAGTGCTAAGCCTTGCCTTGCTTCCACGCTCCATTAGATCACATTTAAAAAGATATCATTTTAAAGAAGTAATATTATAGTATCTTCAACTACGTTTCATAGCGCTTTCGGTGTCACGACTTCGATTCCCGCAGTGATCCATGTATTGTTAATCGTGGTCTGGGCAATTTTTTTTTTAATTAATTTGTATGATGTCAAACGAGCATACATATGTATTACGTCATGGTAAGCAATCAGCACCGCCCCCGTACACTTGCAACAACGAAAGAAATACGAGTGCGTTACAGACCTTTCAGGGATTAGGGAATTGGAGATCTTGCGATTGGGAAGGGATCGGGGAAGGAACGATTGAGCCTTCGGTAACCTTACTGACACAGCGAAACACAACGCTGTGTTTACTTCAGTCGAGCCGACCCATTCGTGGTGAATCCGTATATAGAGGACGTTAATAGCTGATGACGATGATGATAATGATGATGATTGGGAAAGAGATATAACAGTACATATCTTAGAAAAATTAAGTAGGTAACATTGTTATAACCTGTCGAATCCCCACAACACCTCCTAATCCACCTAATTACCCACCTAAGCAATGACTTCCAAAATAAAAACTAAAACAAAGCACACAGTTCTCGTTTGAATTTCAAAAGAAGTATTTTCCTTACATTTTTGAGAACAGTTGGCGCAACCATTTTGTCTCAGTTCGCTAACCGAAGAGATTCAATATGTTTTCTAAAGATTGAATCTAGCCCTTTGAGTCCTGTTAGGTTTTGTACATAGTTATTCTGTTCCATCCTTACTAATATAAAAATGGGAGTATTCCTCTGTCCTTGTCTATTTTCTATAAATAGATGAAATAAAACCATCCATTACAACATTACATCTACCTTTGTAAAATGAGAGCTTTAGTTTTTGCTAACTAGATGGCGTTAATGTCACACGAGGTCTAATTGTTTCCGTAATGGTTATCACTGTAAGCGGAGTTTAGGGGCAAGTGCAATAGTCTATCGAGGCCTCGGCTTAGAGCAGGAGAAGGAACAGGGAGAGCCTGTAAGAGTCTGACACTCCCTCTCGCCTCATCTTAGTCAAGAGAAGTCATTCCATGATTGTCCCTTCACAAAAATGGTATTCATTGTAACCGACAAATAAATCAATGTCATCATCACAAAAATTATTATTTAATTTAGAATTTCATACAAAGTTTTTAATTTTCTTAAATCTCAGTAAACAAAGCCAGGTGTAGGTGTAGTGCAACATAAGTGTAAATTTCCCTCGTTACGCTATTTCGAAGCTAGAACTGTTCTGTATTGTTTTGGCTGTATCAGCCTTTTTCCGAAACGGTTCTCTTGTAAAAATGTGTTTATCCGAAACGGACAGTAAACGAAATTCGTAGTTCCTGTTTTTTGATTCGATTTCCAAAAAATACAGACGGTTTTTTGGATAAATTATTTGTTTGGCCCGTTTTTTGTTATCTTTATTTGCTGTATAAATGTCTGTTTTATTCTTCGTTTAAGTTATTGGTGACCAAGCAATCACATGGATTGCGTGGTGGTAAGCAAACGGCGCCGTTCATGGACACCCGCAACACCAAAGGAGTAACGAGTGCATTGCCGGGCTTTTTGATTATTTGTTTTCTGAGATTTAGGAATAGAGGCAGGATGAGCAGAGGGGAAATATAAGGCCTCAATTAACCTCACTCGCACGGTGAAACAAAACGCTGTTGTTTCACGCCGGTTTTCTGTGAGGCCGTGGTATCACTTTGATCGAACCAACCAATTTAAATAACCATACAGATTACCTAATAGTAAGCAATTGGCGACGATCATGGATAAAAAATATTGAAAAATAACTATACTTTTATTCATCGATCGATCGATGCACTAAGTTTTAGATTTTTTTAGCTCATTATTAAGAAATAAGTAACCTATTTGACGCAAAACAGTTATGACGTCATACCTCAGTTTTTCATACAAATTTCATAGAAAGTTATCGTTTTTGACATTTGGATAAAAGTATTGAATTTGACTAGTTGGAAACTACCGTATTGGGGGATTATTAAATAAACGTACAAAATGCGTTTTATTTTCAAATTTATCTTACATAGCCTACCCAGACAGTATGTCAATCCATAAACCGAGACCAATAACCTCTTATCAGCATATTCACGCCTTTAATATTAAGAAATAAACCCGAAGCGAACTTAAAAATATTTCAAATCTTACACAAAAAATGCAAAAATAAAGAATAATACATCACGCAAACAATTCCCAAACATCATTCAAAACGCACACCCAAACAGAATTCAAAAGTCGACATCTTCCAAAAATATCACATTCCAACCTCCAAAGAAAGTAGGTAAGTTGACAATATTAATTTATCAAATACCCTTGGCTTATAAACGCCGCCATCTTTAATCGCATCATCATCAGTCGAGAAGTTCATATTCTGACAAAAAAATGACTGAATACTCTAACTTTAAGATGATAAATGATCAACGTATTTATTTGACGGCGAAATCTTACTTCTGTTCAACAGAAGGGATGAATTTAGACTGTTTTACACCTCTAAGGACGAATTTCGCGAAATATTTAAGGTGCTTGATGAAGTTTCGAAATTAATGGCACCTGGTTTGGAATTAGCTGAGCGCGTTTGCGGGATGTCCTATGAGGCCGCCGTGTAATTAGAATAGAGAAATGAGAACTAGTCTTTGCTTTACCCAGTAATGAAAGTTTGTAGAGCA
The DNA here is from genome assembly GCA_902829305.4 of Spodoptera exigua. Classification (NCBI taxonomy): domain Eukaryota; kingdom Metazoa; phylum Arthropoda; class Insecta; order Lepidoptera; family Noctuidae; genus Spodoptera; species Spodoptera exigua. The sequence goes on from LR824623.2 coordinate 2,257,006, forward strand.
CAAATATTTTGGTTTGGACTACAGTCTTGTGTAGTTTTTTTTATGTTTATTTACATGATTTGATGACTAATGTCTTGTTTCATAAAATCTTTAACCGAAGGACAGCCAAGTTTCGGCAAGCATAAACTTCGATGGGCGTGGTCATACGCCTATTAATAAATAAATATAATTAAAAGTCGGGCTCTAACTACGGGAACAACTCTTTGTGTGATTCACAAATTGTTGTTCTTGGGCTGGGACAGGAGAAAATAGTACTGTAGGGCATCGTTTAAAAAAAGCTGTTGATTTGTAAAACTACATCAATTTAATAACTTTACTTTTACCATTATTCTTTCTCAAATGGAACACCTTTCTCCTATCTAAGACGACTTTATGAACAAATCAATTACGACCCCACCAAAAAAACTTGGGTCCTAAAATTATCCAATCTGCCAAGAAATATCACAGGGATATGAAAGATAAATATATCATCACCCTGTTTCGAACATGTGGTGGTGACAGGGATAAAAATAAACTGTCTAGACTAGAATGCCAGGTGAATGAAAAGTATCCTTTGAGCCTTAGATATAGATAAATCTTAAAGAAAAAACTGGTCTAGAAAAAAGGTTTTTTGTCTAGGAAATGTTAAAAATTGAAAACTCTATGAATATGTAAAGATCGAAAGGATCGTCAGTAAATAAAAGCTACCATTTGTACGGTTGGTTGTTTTTAAGAAAATAAATTCTTCTCTGCGAATAATTTTATTGATAAAAAAAGTCTTCTTATATGAATACCGACAGGAATACACATAAACACGTGGTAGCGTCTCAAGCCAAGTTCAAGTAACAGAATTGAGCAGCAGTGCCCTGTTTTTTATTTTCTTTAGTTGTTTTTATTAATCGTTAATTATTTTTATTTTATAAATAATCTGATCTGATCCAGATTTTTATTTATTTTAGTTAATATTGACTCATTCATTGTTATTAAACTAAGTGTGGGAGAGCCATCATGTTTATGTGCAAATGGGCCACGCCCTCACTGAATGCCGTTGTGAACCAGTATTTTCGTTGTGAAACGTCATATGATGCCCAATCCTTTCTTCCTCTATCCTCAATCTCCAAACCCCCAAATAGTTTATTAGACAGCCAGACAAGAATAAAAAAAAAAATTTCTTTGTGCTTCAAATATGCCAAAATTCAGATCGGGCCCATTAGGGCTGTTGTTTGGCTGTTGTTTGTTGTAAGCACAATGGCCATCGCCTTGGCCTAGAGGAGGAGAAGGGACGGGGGTTTTTAATCAGTAAGAGTAACACTTCCTCTCACCTCATCCTAGGAGGGAGAAGTCATTTGATGATTTTCCCAATAAACAAAGTCAAATTGAAAAGTCCAGTCTCAGCTATTACCAAGATTCTACTATCTCCACAAACCCCCTTCATCTCAAACAAACAGGTTAAAATTAATTTGATTCCTTTAACAAAAGCAAGTTATTAAAACTCGTATAATAATAAAGTACAATAAACTGTTTCTTAAACAGATGGCGATAGAGTTCTATTTTCTCCAACTTTTCTATTGTCCCTTTAATTAGTTTCCAAGCGATAATTTTATGTAATGGCCGGAATTGAACAATGGGATTTATTTATACGAGTAATTTAATATTTTCATAGATTGTACAGGGTGTAAACTTGGATGATTTATATTTATTGAGTTTTTGTTTTAATTGCCCAACTTTGTTTGCCTTTTTTTACACTAGGTACTGCTTTTTGTTGGAGTTTGTGAATGAAATAGTTTTGTAGGGTTCAGTATGGAATGGATTTTATTTATCGAGGTGAAGTGGTCACAAGCCTTTTTGATGCTGGAACATGTAGGCTTTCGAAATATAAAAAAAATATTTATGGCCGGTTTGAAACCAAATCAAAACTAATATTATTAATGCCTAAACTACTGAACGGATTTTTGTGATATTTGGTACAGACATATGTAGTTTGGAACTCCAGAAAGGACGTAGGATAGTTTTTATACCAAAAATCTGCAGGGAGTCACTATTACACGCGAACGAAACGACGAAAGTCGCTTGCAAAGACTATTAAAAAATAAACTGTAATGAAGTAGGTAATCAAATATGAGTCTTTTAATAATTGATTTTGAGGTTCACTTTTTTTAATTATTTGACCAGTGTTGCTGTTTGCTCAAGAACGTCTTTGCATGCACAAGGGTGTGTTTGTATTTGGATTCGGCAAGTAGGTACTAATCTGAATTGTTCCGCGCGCTAATGGTTTAAATATACTTTCAAAGTTTAATTAAGCATCACAGACAAACGGCGAAAAAAGCATTGTGACAAATCTTGACATTTAATTTCTATTTATTACAAACTTATAAGTTTGCAATCGCCTATCTACCAGAAGCAAGCATGGTGATAAATGCTCAAAATTCTTATTGGACACATTTAGGCCAACGATGATACTGTTACGGTGGTAAATAAAATAAAAAGTTCTATTTTACATCGTGGTGTGTATACCTCTGTCTATCTTTCTGTGGGGCTCATGTAAAGATGTAGTTTGACAGAGCTCAAAAATAACGCTCTATATTCAAACTTCAGTTCACCTCAATACAATTCTTGTCTGATCTAGGGATAAACCTGAACCGGGTGACCCTGAACACAAAGAACATACCAATGAGGCCTTCGATAGCGAAACAATATTATCAATCTATCCATTAAACACCATTAAAACGGCTTATTGTCTCAATAGAGTCATTTATTACTTCTGAAACAATATCAGAAGTCAAAATTACGGACAATGAAAATCAAAACTCCTATTGTTCTAAGTTTCTGTATAAATTTTCGCTTAATAGTGTACTGTATAGGCGTTTTATGGGGATCCATGACTGTTTGTGGCTTGAATAGTGACGTGAGAATGGATTTTAATGGAATTTTTGGAAATAAGTGGTCGTAATAGTTTTGGTTGAAGATGAATTGTGTGTCGGGTGATGATTTTAGATCGGTTGATTACCTATGGTTTTTTTTTGGAGTTAGTTACTTTATGAAAATCCATCAATCGGCGCTGCCTAAAGACACTCGCAATACTAAAGGTTGGCAAATAATTGGAAATGCAAAAACCTTATATAATAAGGAGTTTATGAGCGTTGATTTTTTATCAGTAGATATTTTATTTATAACACTGTGATGTCTAAGGTGCATAATATGAGCTAATGGGCAGAATAAGTTTCCAATGTCATATTCTGGATAAGTGTGAGAGATCCAAGCATCAGTACGATATGGCCGGCTTGACCGGATTAACCTAATACCGGCGTGAAACAACGCTTCTATTGTGCTCCGTGTTACTGAAAGTCCTTCTAAAGGGTATGTACTTATTTACTACCACTTCAGTAGTACTTTTTAAGAATCATACCTTACGTACCCGTCCTACCGTAGTAGTTATACCTGCTTTGCGGGTATCTCAAAAACCAAATGCGTTATAAGATACATAATAATATATGATACTCATTTCCATAGTTTTCATCCACTAGTGCATAGCAACCCATATCCAAAGCCCTATAAATTTTTACCACAATAGTCCTGTATCAACCACAGTCCCATCACATTTATATTAAAACTGTTCAACGGGCCTCTGCGAGTTAGCTTCGGCCCATCGTACGCCTTCCAAAGGTCCGGGATCCCGTGATCCCGTGAAAGGAAACGAATAAACTATAATACTAATAATAACATTTAACTAATAACAGCATTTTGGAATAACTAATCATATCATTACTTCACATCTTCTGATAACAAAACTCAAACAAAATAACTCCTTTCTCTTAAAACCTATATTAAAATAAATTGGAGATTACCTTCAAGAGAATATTGAAAAAATAATATATTCCTGGACCCACTGTGTGTTCGAGCGTGACCCATAATCATAATGTTGATACCGATCTCTTTGACTCTTATCAAAACTCTTTGACTACATAAATGTAATATAAAATCTTGTTTATACTCGACATTGAAGGTATTACTTATCGATATTTCGCTATCGATATGCAGAGTCTCATAATATAATCGATTTTAGAGATGAGTGAGCAGCGTTAAGGTTTTTATTTAAGATTTACATACATTTAGTTGGTGTGAGATAAGCAGCTATATTCTGGAATGAGAAGTTTAGTACCACCTCTTTATCTTTAAGGGCTTTGTCCTGAAATTTATATGTAACTGTACGCCAGAAGCCAATCGGTTTCATACAATCACTATGGTGAGAAACAAACTTACGTTTCATTTAACTTCATTTACGTTCTCCTCCATAAAAAAAAACATTAAAATCTACATACAAAAACCACTCAGACCCGAAACAACAATTTGTGGATCATACAAACCGACGTTTTTTACGGGAATCGAACCCGCGACACGTTACACAGCTGCCAGTTATTGTCAAGTCACTGCACCAAACCTGCAGTCAACGTGCCGTGTTGTGTCGTGTTGTTGTCTGTTTATTATGTATGAACTTGGGAAATTTCGTTCCGTGTGAGTATATCAAACCCGCGACACGTTACGCAACAACCTGTTGTCTAGCCAATATGCCAATTGGCGCTGTTATGTGAAACACTGAAAAAAATAAACATTAATTTTCGTACTAAAAATTCCTTTGTTTTTTTTTAATTAAAATACCTATACTACGATAAATTTATATATGTAACCCAGTATTGTAGGCCGGCTGATAAACCTTACTACGTACCTACGTGCTTCAACGAAAACAAAATCAAAAAACTATAAAAAAAACATATTATTTTCGTCAATATTTTTTACCGCATAATAAATCGGGATATTTTTACACGTAGGTACACATAAACGGGAAAAACTGAGACATATAAATTGGAACGCTATAAAAACTACAGTAAAAGCCTTTTTCCTTTAGCACGTAGTTAAATATAAATAGGGTATTTATTCATTGGAGTGTTGAGCATATTTCGGTTAGATTGAAAATTATTACGGTGAACCTTTTTCGATACACTAAAGTCGGTAAACGAGGTATTATGTTTACTGAAACAAAATATTTGGCGGCCATCTTTGTTTAAAAGTATATGACGGAGTTATTCGTTTGTAAGTTGCGTGAATTTTAGAGAACATTTAATAGAGTTATGACGATATAAATTCGGTAGGCTGGGTAACCAGTCGCTGGTTCGATCCCCGAACTGAGCATCACTTTTTGTATATGTATACAAACTGTTGTTCCGAGTTAAGGTGTGATGTGTGTATGCATTTTTGTGTGTTTATTGTACTTACGTCTCAGGAAAAATAGGAGAGCATGCGTAAGCTTCACGGTGGAGCATACGGTGACGGTGTACTCTGCTTGGGCTGAGCACCGCCGTGTCCTCAGGGAAGTGATCGGCGGCGGCGATCTTACGCGCTCGGCCTTAGTCGAGGCCATGGTGCGGAGCAAGAGAAACAAACAGGGCCCTATAGGAATGATGTTGAGCCGATGTTGCGGGGTGAGCGCAATGAGGCACCGCGACCTCGGCCTAGAGCAGAAATAAAATGGGGGTTTTTAGTCAGGAAGAGTTTGATACTCCCTTCTGACCCAATCTGAGCGGGAGAAGTCATTTGATGGTTATAAATTCACAAAAAGACCAAAACTTAAAAAAAATCGGATCAAAATTCTGTTATACTATGGTGTTTCATTTTCATTTCAAAGAGAAAAGTTCACAAAAATAAGAACTACATTTAATATATAGTTAAAACATTAACTTTTTAAATAATCTATAAATATCTAACAGAAATGAAAGTTTGACTACACGATTGGCGCAATGGCTGGGCATTGGACTGACGCACAACGTGTCGCGGGTTCGATTCTCACACGAAACAACTCTTTGTGTGATCCACAAATTGTTGTTCTAGAGTCTGGGTGTGTAAGTGAAATTGTTCGTTATAAATGCAAATGGTAATGTGACACAAACTTTTATCTAAAAAGACAAGTTTTTAATTACCTATATTTGTGCCTTGTTGATCTGGTAGACTGCTTTATACTTAGAACTTTAGTATGAGGTACTGAGAATACCATGTCCTAATAGCATACGTCCTCCTGAACTCCAATTTCTATAACTCCCAAAACTTCATAACCCTCCTAATTTTCTGATCCAAGCACATCACTGCGCTCAACTTTGATCACCAAACAATAAGCTCGGGAAAATCTGTCAACAAATCGCCAGATATCTCCCAACACGAGTCTAAAGGAATCCACCACGCTATGAAACCACATCCCTATCTACTTTATCATTCATAGAACTTATAGAAAAACATTCACTCCGAAATCTTATATTGATATCGATTTTGCGCTCCGTTTTACCTGTAGTAGGAAAATAGTTTCTATGATAGAAAATGACGAGGATGCAGGAATGAATTCAAAGAAGACTTTTGTGAACACTTATATTCTTCTTTCTTATGATTACTGATTACCTGATGGTAAGTAAGTCCAGCTAGGTGGACTGACGACATCCGCAGGGTGGCTGGCAGTGGTTGGATGAGAAGAGCTGAACATCAAGCTCAGTGGCGTGCAATTGGGGAGGCCTATGTCCAGCAGTGGACGACAACAGGCTGATGATGTAAGTAATCAGCGCCATCCATGGACACCCGCAACGGTGGAGTTACGAGTGCGATGCCGACCTTTTAGGGACTAGGATTTGGAGATTTAGGAATTGGAAGGGATATTGTGAGGGGAAGGATTGGGCCTAAGGTAACCTCACTCACACGGCGAAACACAACTCTGTGGTTGTTTCACGTCGATATTCTGTGAGGCCGTGGTATCACTCCGGCCGAGCCGACCCATTCGTGCCGAAGCTTGGCTCTCCCACATTTAATTCTTTCTTATGGGAAAAGGCGGCTAACAAGCAGACGGATTTCCTGATAGTAAGCAATCATCACCGCCCATGGACAGCAACTCCTATGAAGTGTAAAATGAGGAGGGCAATACAAGTGCGTACACGAGTACGCATTGTAGGGGTGTCGATTTTACACTTTTTCGATTTTTTTTTTAAATGTCTCTTTGTACAAACCTCTACTGGACTTCAAGGAATAATTCAAGATCAAAATTAGCCAAATCAGTACAGGCATTGTTTAGTATAGATTTGATGAAAAACAAAGCGACAACAATATTGTAAAACTTGGACAACCCGATAACTCGCAAAATAATAATTCAACCATAATTTTCAGCTAAATAAATTACACATTTTGATCGACGAAAATAGTGCCTATGTTGATAAAATTAAGACCCGGTGACGTTGAACTGGTGGCTCACGTTATAAATAGCGGTATTAAACCATGTTCAATCACCACAACTTAATAGAATAAGTTTAACAAAATTATTTAATTATATAGTATTGTGAATCCTTTGGTGTAGCGTGGTCTTTTTTTATGGTATAAGTCGGCAACCGAGCAAACGGATTACCTGATGGTAAGCAATCGGCGTCGCCCATGGACACCCACAACTCCAAAGGAGTTGCGAGTGCGTTGCCGGCCATTTGGGGGGTTGGGGATAAAAGGGATAGGGGAGGGGGAAGGTTTGGGCCTCCGGTAACCTCACTCACACGGCGAAACACAACGCTGTGGGTTGTTTCACGCCGGTATTCTGTGAGGCCGTGGTATCACTCCGGTCGAGCCGACCCATTCGTGCCGAAGCTTGGCTCTCTGACACTTGTCTGATGTCATTATCATCCATTTGTTCGTTTGCAGACTTATCACATAAAAAATATTATAGTTAACACGAAATGTGGTATCGTGGATTTCGAATGGCCATAAATAACCAAATAATGTTTAATAAGTGTTGTCTACAGGTGTTCTAGAGTGGAGACCACGTCTAGGCAAACGTAGTGTAGGGCGCCCTTCAGCTAGCTGGACTGACGACATCCGCAGGGTGGCTGGCAGTGGTTGGATGAGAAGAGCTGAACATCGAGCTCAGTGGCGTGCAATTGAGGTAGGCAATGTCCAGCAGTGGACCAAAACAGGCTAATGATGATGATGATGATGAAGTGTTGTCGTGGTGGCCCGGAGGTTAAGGAGCCCGCTTCTCATGCATGAGGGCGTGGGTTCGAAACCTGGCTAGTACCAAAGTGACTTTTTCCGAGTTATGTGTACTTTCTAAGATTATTTAGACACCACTGACATACGGTGAAGGTAAACATCGTGAGGAAACCTGGACTTATAATTTCTAATGATAAGTTTGAAATCGCCAACCCGTAAGGAGCAAGCGTGGTGATTAATGCTCTAACCTTCTCCGTATGAGAAGAGGCCTTTGCTCAGCAGTGGGTACTTATAGCGGATGATGATAATGATGATGAACCAATTAAAATTATATCCTTCTTTAAAACAAACTATTTTATACATTTCAGATATTCTGTAATATACCTACAAAGATGCTCTTAACCAAATAATTTTAAACCATAACCCCTTCAATTACAATTCAAAATTCAAAATACCCTTAAACAACTTCATTCACAAAACATATACATACGTGTCATGTTACGGTAACATCATACAAGGATGTAAGCGCACGTTGATTAAACTGAGCCTACCTATAGAGGTTGTCCCCAGGGAAATTACAATGTACCTACCAACCCCAAGGCGTAACCATGTGAAGACGTGTTCTACTAATAGTTTTGAATTTCTCTTTAAGGGTTTTTGAAGTTTGGGTTCTCTTAGGGGAATTTTGAGGTCAGGGTTTTTTTTGTAATTACAATTTTGGTCGACGTACAGTTTTGTTTTATTACTCTAGTTTGATTTTTAATTGGATTTTTATTGAACAATGAAAATAAATAAGTGAATGTTTTTTTTTATATAATTGCCATTGTACGGCTTGGTTGGCGCGGTGGCTGGGCAACTGGTTGCCGCGCAACGAGTCGCGAGTTCAATTCCCGCACGAGATAACTCTTTGTGTGATCTACAAATCATTGTTCCGGGTCTGGGTGCGATGTGTGTGTGTGAAATTGTGTGTTTGTAAACGTACCTATGACACAGGAGAAAATACCAGTGTGGAGCGACGATTTTTCAAAAAAAAAGGAGAAAAGACAAAAATAATTAGATTAAACCTGAACTAAATATAAAAACAAATGATTCAGCTGTAAAAATTGATTTTAAATGTACAAGTGTGGGAGAGCCATGCTTCGACACGAATGGGTCGGCTCGACCGGAGTGATACCACGGCCTCACAGAAAACCGGCGTGAAATAACCACTGCGTTGTGTTTCGCCGTGTGAGTGAGGTTACCGGAGGCCCAATCCATCCCCTTCCCCAATCCCTCCTCAATCCCTAAATCTCCAAATCCGTAATCCCTAAAAGGTCGGCAACGCACTCGAAACTCCCCCGTTGCGAGTGTCCATGGGCGGCGCTGATTGCTTACCATCAGGTAATCCGTCTGCTTGTTTGCTATTACATAAAAAAAACAATAAGTACCTAGAAGTGCTGAGAGTATGAGTAGTGTATATGAGATTTAAACAAAACATCGTGGTTTAGGCTCCCTTTGCTTAGCATCAGGGAGCGAGTTCATAACCTGACAAGTACCAATGTGACATTTACTATGTATATTCTAAGATAATTTAGACATCACTGTTATTCGGTGAAGGAAATCATCGTGAGGAAATCCGGCCTTGTAATTTATAGTAAGTCTAATTACAAAATTGAAGTTAATTAGCACGTACCTCCAGTACAAATGGATCGCTAGTAAAATCGAAGTAAAAATGACTACTAGCATTATAATACAGGGTAATAATACACTTAATTAAGCTAGCTATAGAAGCCATTTTCTAAAATATCTAAATATTAAAATATCAAAGAAAGTGCTGAAGAAAATGGTGAAATGCAAGTAACCCGTTCGGTTTTATGACATCAGAATTAGCTCTTTGCACTGAATGTGGGCGAGATAGTTTTGTTTTAGTGTTTATAAAACGTTAAATTTTTATGTGTCTAATTTCTATGTATATTTAAATTAAAATTAAATCTAAAATATAATAGTTGCTAAGAAAAACACATGGAAAGTTTTTTAACAAAAGTATTATAATCCAGACAATCTCTTTAGCAGCCATTGTGAAACGTCAGATTGAAACGTCAACTAAAATTAACCACAGACTATGTAGACTGTATGTCTCTGTAGATTAATATTCTTGGGCGTATTCGTATTTGCATTTCAGTAATAAACAGCTACAATGTTCCTGAGTACTAAAGGCTATAATTTATACTTGACTTACGTATTTAAGTCTATCGCTTTAACGTTGCTTTTTTAAAATCTCGGGATACATTTCTTTTATACTCGTCCACAGCCGCGGGTGAAAGTACTTGTGCAGATATTATTTAAAAGTTTCACCCCTTGCTCGATAGATGGAGTTGGGATCGAAATAAATCGCACCATGGTTTTCTTACACGAGTTCAATAGAGTCATGCTGTGTAGTTAATTTTGAAATTAACTACACATAGCACGATTGGCGCAGTGGCTTGGCAACTGGTTGCTATGCAACGTGCCGCGAGTTCAATTCACGCAGGCAACAACATCCTGTGTCATCTAAAAAAAAATACTTCGAGTTTGGGTGGCATGTATTACATGAATTTATTATGTCTGTAAAAGCACCGACGACACAGGAGAAATACCTAGTAATGGGAAACGTCCTTTAAAAAACAATAGTTTATAAAATTTGTGTTTACATCAAAACTTAAGACCAACCAAATTAAGAATCCTCCTTAGGTTCTTTATTAATTATCACAAATAAAAAAAATATTTGAAAATGTATTACCAATGTGTCCAATAATCCCCAAATAGAAAACAACTCTCAAGGCCTCGAGGCGTTAACATTAGAACATAAATCTTACAAAGTCCAACTTTAGGTATTTTTTCTTTAGAGTTTATCACCACTTATAGGCGGCAATGAAAGAAATCCTATAAGGGATTGAGGTGTAAAAACATTTGGGAATCACCCTCACATGTAGGTTCACCAGGCGATGAGGAAAAGGTAGGACAATATTTAATCTGAATTAGTTTCATAAGAAAAAAATACCTAATCAATTATTTTTATTACTGCATTAGATGTTTTATGATTAGGAAATTGAGATGAACTGAATTTTGAGACACTTCACTTAAGTGTGGGAGAGCCATACTTCGGCACGAATAGTTTGACCGGAGTGATACAAGAGTGATGCAAAACTAACGTTTTCGCCTTGCAAGTGAGGTCATCGGAGGCCCGATCCCGGAGGAGGGTGGATCAATACTCAATCCTCAAACCCTCTTCCTTAGATCCCAAATAACACACAAGAGACCGACAACGAACGTGTTGTAACTGTTCGGATTGTATAACCACGTGTCCATGGGCTGAACTGGTTGCTAGCCTCCAGGTAATCCGGCTGCTCGCTTACTGAACTATAAAAAATATATAAAAGAAACATATAATATAATGCAGTGAATGAAATACACAATTCGTAAAACTGCTATAAAAAGACAAATAGAAGTATATTTTATGTGTACCATTGATGTATTATTTATTTACAGCAATATTATTTACAACACAAATATAACGTTTTAAATATTTAACCACTTTTTTGACTGCACGGTTGATGCGGTTTTTTTGTCAGGGGAAAATCATGAAATGAATTCTTCTGGCCAGGGTAAGGCAAGACGGAGTATCAGATGCTTACTGACTTAAAGCCCCCGTTCCTTCTCCTTGTTTAGGTCGAGACCACGATGCCACATTGCGCCTACCCCGCAACCGGCTGAACAGTGGTGGTGTATTGGCTCTATGAGGCGCACGCGGAATGCTACGCGTCTTACGCTCGGGTCTGGTTCTGGTCGCAGTTCCTCTTGCTATGCACCATTGCCTCGACTAAGCCTGGACACGGCGTTGCTCAGCTCGAACAAGGCACACCTCACAATGACAACACTCGGGCATTTTCCACCGCTGGATCCGAAACAGGAACCTACCCAAGCTGCCTGCCTGGTAAGGACCTGCGTCAGGCCGAAGGTGAGGACGCCATGGCTTCTCTCAAGCCACTCCTCAAAGAGGGGTCTTACCGCTGCTATAACAGCGTGTACGGCCCTCGGTTGCGACAGACGTTGCTTCCTCTCTGATGGTTGATGTGGTGGCTGGGCAACCACTTGCCGCGCAACGTTTTTTGTGATCTACTAATTTTTGTTTTGAGTCTGGGTGTGATATTGTAGGTTTGTAAATGCACCTACGACACAGGAGAAAATCCTAGTGTGGGTAAGTTTTTTTTTTAAATATGCAATTAAAATAATAATTGATACACATCAACAGTTTAAACTTACTTTAATTCTATTAAAATCTATTAAAGAATAATAAAATATTGATGTGGATTAGAGGTTAAGGTATCTGCTATTCATGCATAAGAAACCCTCGCCTGGTTAGAAACCTGACAAGTACCAATTTGGCTGCTTTCCGAGTTAAATATAGTTTCTATGTTTATTTAAAGACCACTGACAAACAGTGAAGGAAAATATCGTGAGGAATCCTGGACTTATAATTTCTAATTATTAGTTTGAAATTGCCAATCCGCCTAAAGCAAACGTAGTGTTTAATGCTCAAACCTTCTCACTGTGAGAAGAGGCCTTTGCTTAGCAGTGGATACTTATTAAAAAAAAAAAAAAAACGGCTGATGATGATGAATAATATAGGTATATGTAATTCTAGCTTTGTCCCATGGTTTCACCCGTTAGTGAATAGGCTTTATACGATGAGATGACTATAGCCAAAAAAAAAAGTCAAAAAAGTCAAAAATCATTTATTTCAATTAGACCACAGTAGGCACTTTTGAACGTCAAGCAAGCAAAAAAGGAAAAAAAGTATATAACAAGAGCTTTAAAATTAAGCGTGTCAGTCTGTCCGTCTGTCCTCTAGTGAAGCTATTTGCTCGTTCCAAAGTGTAGATTCCTATGGAGAAGAACGAGCAAGAAACTCCATGGTTACTCTTTTTCAATCAGTTTTACAATACATTTCTTTGTTACATCATTTAGTCGGTTCTGATATGTGAGAACAATGTAACACTAATGTTCAGGCAAAAAGTACGAAAAAGAAGTGAACCTCAAGGACAAAATAATTAGACAGCCTGGAGCTGACCAGTCCCCAATAGGCGGCGCCCGTTCACGAACATGACACGTACACCAGCACCGCCCAACTCAACCATATTATAGGGAATTGGGCGATCCAGTGCCCGTGCCACCGCCAATGAGACCTCTGAGTGAGCATGACAGCTCCCAGCCGACACAAGTACCTATATTCTACAAGTCTTACTTAATTATAATAGGTTACAGGGCACTCACATTTACAAAAACTTAGAAGATCATCAACAATTAACAACATAGTGTACAAATTAATAATTAAAATCAAAAATTCCTCTAAACATCCTGTGGAGTAGGACCAGCTAGCCTCCAAGCATTTTTATCTTGTATATAATCATTTACTTTGTAGTATGCTAGTTTACATAAATGTTTCTTTATACATAATTTGAAATTGCTTTCATTTAGATTTTGAATTTCAACTGGGATTTTATTATAACATTTAACACAGAAACCCAGGAATGATTTATGCACTTTTGCCAATCTAAATAAAGGCTGACTCAATCTATTCCTATGTCTAGTATGATAATCATGTTTGTCAGATACCTTTACAAATAAATGTAGGTTTTTCCTAACATACATAATGTTTTCATAAATAAATTGACTCGGTACGGTCAGAATGTTGATCTCCTTAAACTTTTCTCTGAGAGATTCGCGACGACCTAAGTTATATATAGCTCTGACGGCACGCTTTTGCAAGATAAAGATAGACTCAACGTCAGATGCCTGTCCCCACAACAGAATTCCATACGACATGATGCTATGAAAGTAGCTAAAGTACACTAGTCTTGCCGTGCCTACATCGGTTAGCTGACGGATCTTCCAGACAGCATAAGCTGCAGAGCTCAATCGTCCTGCTAGAGACCTGATGTGGGGCCCCCATTGCAACTTCTCATCTACAGTGATCCCCAGGAAAGTAGTCTCTTTTACAAATTCTAGTTTCTGATCATTTAATAATATATCATCACATACATTACTTTTAACATTTGGTAAAATAAATCTAATGCATTTAGTCTTTTTATCATTTAGTAATAGGTTGTTTATTGTAAACCAATTTTGAACCTTCATTAAGGCATTATTAACTTCGTCATATTTGTTTGTTCGTCTATTTATTTTAAAAATCAATGAAGTGTCATCAGCGAATAATACCATATGCGGTTCATTTTGGAACATATGGGGCAGGTCATTTACATAAACTAAAAATAGAAAAGGACCTAATATTGAGCCCTGCGGTACGCCCATAGATACGCTAGCACCCAGTGAGTTAACTTTGTTGACTTGTACTTTAATTTTTCTTTCTTGAAGGTATGATTTCAATAAATCTAGGGATACCCCCCGAATGCCGTAGTGTTCTAGCTTCAGTAACAGCGTCTCGTGCTCAACACAGTCGAATGCCTTTGAAAGGTCACAAAATATTCCGATGGCATCCTGTGCTTTTTCCCACGAGTTGAAAACTTGTTTTATAAGTGATACTCCTGCGTCCGTAGTGCAACGTCCTTTGGTGAACCCGTATTGATGGTCATGGAAAATACAATTCGTGTTAAAGTGACGCAGCATTTGAGTAAGCATCAACCTTTCGAACACTTTACTGAGCACTGGCAAAATAGAGACCGGCCTATAGTTATTAGGTTCTGTACTATCACCTGATTTAAATAATGGAACTACTTTACTATGTTTCATTAAATCCGGGAAAACCCCTTGATCTACACTTTTATTAAAAATGAACGTTAAGTTCGGCGCAATTGTCTCTATAAACGACCTGCACACTCGAACAGACATTCCCCAAAGATCTTCAGTTGACTTCACTTTGATCTCATTGAACGCCTTTATTACTGCCTGGGGGGTTGTGTATTGAAAGCTAAAGTCAGAAGGACATTCTTTGACGTTACCCCTGAGAAGCTCGACAGAAAGTGCTGGAGATGATTTTAACGTTTCCGTAGTTTTAAGAGGAATATTTTTAAAGAATCTTTCGAATTCCTGGGCAACTGACGAATTTGAACTAGTATATCCCTTTTCGGTTTTTAAATTAAATTCAGTGTTTTGTGATTTATTTCTACCTGTTTCTTTATTAATTATATTCCAGGTAGCTTTTATTTTGTTTTCCGCGGTCCTGATTTTATTACTAATGTGGAGCGACTTAGCATGCTTACATACTATTTTAAATATTTTTGAATATTTGGAAACATGTCTGCGAAAAGCCTCGCTACTATTAAATGGTTTCAGGCCGTATAGCTCAAATAACCTGTCTCTACTTATACGAATACCTGGTGTAGCCCAGTCACAGAATACAAATTTACACTGAATATTTTTACGTTTTAAAGGAAATAGTTTATCGAATTGTATTTTTATAAGGGATAATAAATTGGCATATATCTCACTCGGGCAATTATTGTCTTGTACTTGGCTGCATAATTTATGTTTTAGCTTATTATTTAATGAATCAATTTTTTTTGTATGTGATTTGTCTAAACAATATTTCCTTTTTTGGCACAGTTGTTATAGTATTAAAGTTAACTGTGAGCCCACTGTGATCAGATGGTAATCTATTTACAATTTCACTTTGTAAATAATCACAGTTACAGAAAATATTATCTATACAAGTTGCCGAGGTGGATGTTACTCGGGTGGGCTCAAGGAAAACATTAGACAAATCAAATGATTGAAATAGACTTAACAAGTTTGTACAATGAGAATTGTTTTCTAAGAGATCAACATTAAAATCGCCACATACTATTGTACATTTACTACTAGTACATGTTTTCCGCAGTACATCTTCCATTACAGAGCGAAAAATATTTAGATTCTGTATGTTAGGAGGCCTATAAACACATACTACAATATGCCTATCCAGCTCAACACAGGACAACTCTATTGTGTGTTCAATTGACAGCAGAGCAATGTCTTGTCTTTCTTTATATTTAATTGAGTTCTTTACTAAAATCAGGCTACCACCATGTATTATTGCTTGGCGGCTATAATTGCTGCCAACACAATAGTTATTGAAGTTAATTGTTTCTACTTGATAATCTTTTAACCAATGTTCAGTTAAACAAATAATATCATATTGGAATTTCTCTAAAAACAATTCAATTTCTAGGAATTTTGATGATAAGCCCTGAATATTTTGACTGTATAATGACAACAAGTTATCTAATTTAGTTTTATGTTTTAATTTAAATTGATGCTTAATAATATTGCCAGAAGAAACCTTTTCAATGAATGTGGTTTTTGAGTAATTTAATTGGTTATCTTCTGTTGTCGTAGAAGTCAGTTTAAAAGAATACTATCCGGAGTACTATCCACATTTGTCAATAAATCTGGAGCCTCCTTCGTACTATTGTATGTACAATTAATCTCTATATTGTTAGATTGTCTAATCAATATAGATTTGTCACTAAAACTACTTATTAATAAATTAATACTATTTGCTAGCAAACTAGCAATTAATAATTTACATTTCCTGGGAATATACATATAATCCCGGGTCAACTTAAAACCACTAACAAATTTGTTAGTGTCAAAAAATGATAATTTGTCACTATGACAAGAGGTCAAAAAAAATATTAAATTGTTCGTTTGTTTGTTAGCTTTTTTTGTTGTTGTTGTTGTTAGCTTTCCAACAGTAAAATAATTTTCAAATCGTATCATCTAAATCGTCGTCTATAAACTTCAGAGTCTATTAACAAACAACAACTTAAACCTTTCCCTTTTATAATAATACTAGCTGCCCGACCCCGCTTCGCACGGGTCTAACTATCTCGCTATCAAAGGGTCACATTTTCCTAATATTCCCCTCTACTTTTCTCATATTTTCTTCGATAAGAACCTTCTCCTGACAATAACAAACACAACAAAAAAAGAATTAGGAAAATTGGTCTAGGCGTTGTCGAGTTATGCGCTTACCAACACATTTTGCGATCCATTTTTATATATAAGAAGAAGATAAGTAATACTAATATTATAAAGGCGAAAGTAACTCTGTCTGTCTTTTCTTTACGCCTAAATTACTGAACCGATTTGTGTGAAATTTAGTACAGACATAGTCTGGAACTTGAGAAAGGACATGGAATAGTTTTTAAATCAAAAATATCCAGAAAATCACTATTCCACGCAAACAAAGTCGCAGGCAAAAGCTAGTGATAAAATATTTCATTTGAAACCATTATCGGCCAAAGGCAAAAAAAAATGTCCCGGAAAAAATATATTATTTGGTCAGCTTATACTCGAGAGTGCTGACTGTCGCGTAAAATGTTGACTATGCATACAATGGTGAAAACATATTCCATGGAGGGGGACCCTGATTCGGTAACAGCTTGTGTTAGAAAACATCAGATTTCTTGGTATTTTTTGTACTTAAGTACCTATATTATCATTAAGTCTACCAGTCATGGGTTCTGTAAGTATATTTACTATAAAGCATGTTCTTGTAATTATATTTATTGATATTTTTAACAAAGATCGATTTCATTTGATTAGTTTACAATAAATCAATTGTTTAGGATTATTGTGATATATACACCATTTAGTTGAAAATAGAAACTGATAATACATTGACACCGCTTATAACAGTGTTTATTAGTAAAAAATTACATAAGAAAATAAATTATTCACATATTTGTTTATTCTTTATTAGATACTAGCGACCCGTCCCAGTCTCGCACGGGTGCTCCCTTAAAAAGAACCTACTTGTTAACGACTGAATTTAAGTCTAAGAGAGCCATGCTTCGGCACGAATGGGTTTGCTCAACCGGAGTAATACCACGGAATCACAGAAAACTGGTGGGATACAACCACGACGATGTGTTTCGCCATGTGAGTGAGGTTACCGGGGCCCAGTTCTTTACCTCCCCCAATCCCTTCCCAAATCCCGAAATCTCCAAATCCTTAATTCCGAAAAGGTCAGCAAAGCACTCGTAACTCCTCCATCGTTGGGGTGACCATGGGCGGCGCTGAATGCTTACCATCAGGTAATCTTATCCGCCTGCTCGCTTGCCGTCCTATCACATAAAAAAAGAAAAAAAAATATCTTTAACTCGAGTGTACATTACCAATGAACTTAAATACTTCAGATACTTAGCACTTCATTTGAACTTTGCGAAAGTAAAAGCAAAGATTATGTTTTTAAAAGATTTTTTCTTTAATCTTTTAGCTCAGCCATTATTACATTGGATTTCTTTCTGCGAACTTTTCTCCTCGAAGATTAGACTCTCGTTTCAAAATCGACTTAAAATGGCAATGTTGAACAATCCAATAATTAATTGAAAATCATTTTTGTATGGTTTATTTCATTGATGGCATGTTAAATGAGTGATAAGCAGTTGAGACTGAAGTCACGATGTCTTAACTGAACTTAAAGTACTTTTAAGGCAAAAAAAATATACAAATTAAAAAAAAGAATTTAAGAAAAAGCATTCGCCAGAATTAAATCATGTACACAGAGATGAAAACAACAAAAATATTACAAAAGTAACACTGTAATTCAAGAAAAATGTATTAATTAAACAACATGCATTTATCGTCTTTGAGTTCCATTGTGACTGATACCGGTATAGCAATTATTTTACATTAAAAACATTTTTGAAATAAAGTAATAAATGTTACTTATAGAATTGTCAAAGAAATTGAGAACTATATCATAATTATAATTTCAAGTTAACACAACCAATCAGTATAGGAAACTTAAAGGCCAATACACCATTTGTCTTAGTTAAAGATTGAGTCTACCGCAAATAAATAACCGACCTCCATTAAGTACTTACTAACCAAGAAATGCAAGACCATTAAATTTTTCTTCAAACCAAGACAAATATGAACTCCTTGAATATCAAGACGGGTTAAACGGCCAAATTAAGGAGACCCTTGCACTCTTAACAGCTGTACTTTTTTTCAGTACTCCATGTCTTATTTGGAAGAGACCATCTTACAACGGTTGGGGTTTCCGAACTTGGCCTCTTGTCTCGCAAACTCTTGGTGCATTTAACGAGATAACTTTGTCAGATGGGAAAGACGAGCAAAAAGATATTTAAAGACTTTAGTATTATACTGGGCATTTAATATGGCTGCCGTCTAAGATTAAGATCCGAAATATGATGACAGTTATTTTGGTTTAGTGTTTTTGGGTGGTTTTGGCTTTAAAAATTTCAGTGCTTATAAGGACTTCTAAACACAATATATGTATAGAGGAAAAGTGATACAGAATTTTGCACGTGTAAAATTTTGGCTATTGCATAGAACTAGAACCCTTATTTTTCGGTTATTTTCTAGAAATTAAATGAATGTAGCTACTGTAGATGCTATGATGCCTATTAACAGTTTAAATTTAAGGCAAATAAGCAGACGGACTGATAAGGATCTTTCTTGTGATAGGTCATCAGCATCATTGGCACACACATATTTTTGTTTTGATGATGTCGAAATAATCTTAGAAAGTCCATATAACTGAAAAACTGTTGCCACGCTTAGAATGAACATGATTAGAAACTCGCTGATGTCGATAATCTTGAAATAGATTCTGTTACTGATTTTGTTCCGTAAATATACATCGAAACAAAAGCATTTACATTATTTTTGAAAATAATTTTTCACGATACATCGACAGATGCGAAGTTGTAAATAAATAAGATATGTGAAAAGTTTCATCTTTAATAAAACGCTTTCTTCGTCGACAGTTTGACATGGGATCCGAGAACTTAGAATTAGGGTTGCTAGCAACGGCTGAAGATGAGATTAAGAACTGACTTTATATTGCTTGCAAAATACTTCATATTTCACCTATATCTGGAAGCGTTGAACTGATTTCATGTTTGAGGATTTTTGGCCACGTGTGTATTCCCATTAAATGCTATTTGTAGGTATTTTTTTCCGAGCGCACGGCGCGTTGCGTTCCGCGCCTCAAAGAGCCAATATACCACCACAGACGGGACCTTAGGGCTGATGTTCAGCCGGAGTTGCGGGGTAAGCGCAATGAGGCACCGCGACCTTGGCCCAGAGCGGGAAAAGGAACAGGAGAAAGGACAGGAGTCTGACACTCCCTCCCGGCCCTGGGTGGGAGAAGTCATTTGATGATATTCCCCTCACAAAAAAAAAAAAACAAAAAAGAAACCTAGTGTTTTTCAAGCCAGGGTAGCGAGGTTAGCGCAATAATATACCATGTTCGGAGCAGAACTAGACATTGGGTGGTTTTTAGTCCGAAAGTCTGACACTCCTTCTCGCCGTAGG
Organism: Spodoptera exigua; assembly: GCA_902829305.4. Lineage (NCBI taxonomy): Eukaryota > Metazoa > Arthropoda > Insecta > Lepidoptera > Noctuidae > Spodoptera > Spodoptera exigua. The sequence continues at coordinate 2,277,292 of LR824623.2, forward strand.
TTGAGAGAAGCCATTTGACAATTTGACAAAAGCTTCGAAATCCATCAATTTGAGATTTTGAGTGAGTCGTTCATTACTTTAAATATTCGCTATTATACTTAAAGGCCAGCCCTAAGAAGAATACCTCTTATATTTCTATTCGAAATATTTGTAAATACTTCTTTAAATAAGTTCTCAACTATGGCGAAAGTTTTATTGGCGATTGTCGCACAGAAGTTGATTCCAGCCATATTTTTACTGGAACCAATGGATGGACTTATTTATTGCTCGGTTCCGCGAAACGATAATGTTTAATTTATTTTTGCTCATGAAAAATTGTTTAATGTCTTGACGAGTTTCTGCTGAGGACTTGTGTATAATATAAAGATTTGGTTTTTACCAATTTTAAAGGTCAAACAAAAGAAAAAGTTTCATTTTTATATTGATATAACTATCTAGCTAACTATAGCTAATATTATGAGTTAGATATTTGTTTTGACATGGTCTTTTTAGTGGTTGTGTTCGTAATGCTATCATTAATTAAAATTGACATAAAATCTGAACTGAACCAGTAAATCGATTTTTATAACTTCTATTAATGTCGAGTCCCGAAGTGAAACAACTTGTGTGTTTTTTTTTTCAAAAGAGGTTGATTACCAGATCGATAGGCTCACCCATTTGTGCCCCTACGATACAAAAATATTGTCACCAAACATTTCTTTTATTTTGCATTACCCCAAGAATCGCTTGAGTATCAACAGTTCAATCCAAAGCAAAACCCAAAACGTTCCACGAAAATCACAATGACACTTATTTAACCGAACAGCTTTCCTCAACAAAACAAAAAAATACTCCAATCAAAAAACTCTAAACAATACAATTTACTCAAAGTACAATCGTGCACAAAAAACGTCTATAAGAACAGCGATTTTCAAATGTTTTCACGACACTTGACCGCTTCTGGAAGCAAGACTCTCATTACGCCGTAAGGAAAGAACTCTTGTCTTGGTGCAAACGGCAAACAAAACTACCCTAAACTGTCCAAAATTTTCATTGAATTTCAACTGTATCACGAAACGAATAAAGCTGAAAATGTTTCGAAGGTTTCTGTCCTATCGGGGTAGCTTGATGTCATGGTTGTTCAACGTCAGTACTTGCTAGTAATTATTATTTTTCAAGTGGTTGAGGTAGGGAACAAAACCTTTTCCTACGTCATTATACTTGAGTTGATTGAGAGTAGAGTGAGACTTTGTCATGTCGTCTGAGGTCCTTTGTGCCGGGACATGGCTTTAATGAAGGCTGCTGCAAGATTTTTAAATGCAATCATCTTTTAAAATGTAATAGGGAGTTTTTAGTAGCACTGACAGAATTGCTTTGTTCCGTAAAGTAGTTGCTTAGGTCATTGAAACATCGTTTTTTTTTTGTGAAGAGAAAATCATCAAATGACTTCTCTTCTTGTAGTGTCAGACTCTTACTGACTAAAAACCCCCCTGTTCCTTCTCCTGCTCTCGGCCGAGGTCGCGGTACCTCATTGCGCTCACCCTACAACCCCGGCTGAACACCAGCCCTATAGGGCCCCGTCTGTGGTGGTCTATTGGCTCTTTGAGGCGTGCGCCGAACGCTACGCGCCGTACGCTCGGGATTTAAACATCGTAAAGCTACGATTTGGATAAAATACAGTTTTTTTGGAAATGTTACTCAGTTTTATGCGTGAAATGATTTGATGCCTTATCTATATAGTCAGAAGTCAAGGTCGAATCATTAAGACCATTTCAATGAGACCATTATTAGCATTTTTGAATGTCGAACTTGTTGAAAGCGTATAGCCGATTATTCACATCGACATGACAATCAACACTGAATATCGGTTTCCTTCAATGTCGTCCAGATCAACCAGCTGATATTTGCAAGCCGACTAGTTGGCAGTTTCTTTTTTGGAGCAGTTCCTATTATTATTTTTTACGACGATTCGAGAAAATTCCTCCCTTTTTGCTCTAATATCCTTGATCCATAAATCCACGCAACAAAACATAATCAAAACACAACATAATTCTTTCCTCCCCTAACCAAGAAAACCTCGCAAACATATCACTTTTAAACACCCGAATAAGCTTAGTTTAGGTGTCCCACTTTAGAACTCTCACTTATACAAGACGCATTTTATAACATTCCCAACGAAAGACCTAAATCCAACCCTATCAACTTCAGCCAAGGTAGAATTTCGTGAAGAAACGAAGCTATTTTTAATATTCATACCGCAACACATCTTGGGCCTCCTCGCTCCAAGTAATTTTAAGTCTATTGTCATATAATTGTATTACGTGAGAGGAATACAGGGAGATGTGAGAAAATTATATTTTCTTATAAACATCAACGTTAATTATGGATACGGTGAGGGAGTATCAAGAATATGTAACTGGATCTTCGAAATTGTTTTCTTTTTGCCTCGTAGGTATTTCGTACTTTATTCTATGTAGAAACACTTATCAAGCCACTAAATTTGGTTTGGTTTTTTTATGTGATAAGATGACACACGAGCAAATTGATTACCTGATAGTAAGCAATCAGCGCCGCCGAGTTCGATGTCTACTTTTTGGGGATAAGGGTTTTAGAGTTCACACGTACAGCAAAACACAAGGCTGTGGTTGTTTCACGCCGGTTTGCTGTGAGACCGTGGTATCACTCCGGTCGAGCCGACTCATTCTTGCAGATGCTTGGCTTTCCCACACTTAAATTACTTTTATTTTAATTAGACCACTACAGGCACTTTGTTATGTCAATAAAAGATTTAAAGATAAGTTTTACAGTTGGTCAGTGCTCTGATAAAGATATACCGAACACACATTGTAGTTCTTGATCTTGGTTAAATGACAGCTGACGGATTACAGTTAAGGGCAAATCTTACGCCTAGCGTGGCCCACATGTTGCCCCCAATGGCATGCAACATGATAATCACATTTGTGTACAAATAAAAAATATTAAAACAAACAAACATATTTTGCGTACGGATTTCGTCTTTATAGGTACAGAGGTGACTTTGAAGAAGGTCGTATGCCAGGTAACTAAGTCTTAAAATAATTGGCCATTTAAAAAAAGGAGAAAAAATAAAAAGGTGTTAACGATATAGAAAGTGTTACCGATTTTAAATTTTGAAAAAGGAATCTCGCTTGACTTGTTTATTTAGCTGCTAAGCTTTAAAATTTTTTTTTTTTTTTTGTTTTAGCAACTTAATGTTATTCTATAAAGAACAAAAGTGAGGGAAAGCCAAGCTTCGGCACGAATGGGTCGTACCACGGCCTTATAGAAAATTGGCCTTAAACAATCAAAGTGTTGTGATTCCCCGTGTGTGGGAAATTTACCGGAGGCCCACTCCTTACCCTCCACCCCATCTTCTCAATTTCTAATCCCCAAAAGGCTAGCGGGAACATAACTCTTTTTAACCGACTTCCAAAAAGGATGATGGTTCTCAATTCGACCGTATATATGCTTTTTTATATTTTTCGCCGATATCTCCCTTATTTATGAACCGATTTTGATAATTCTTTTTTTGTCGGAAAGGAGGTCTCAGAATGGTCCCCTGAAATCAGGATCTGATGATGGAAGACCAGAGAAATCGAGGGGAACTTTTAATAATTGTAGGGGTGAGTGGTGCTTTTGCATGTGGTTTTAGTAGGTTTTTGACAACGCTACAACTTGCCGATTTTCGAACTCGACTTGATGATGGAGCCGGAAGACAGTCGAGGGATCTCCTTGACTATTTGGAGTAATTACAATGTGTTTGGACTTCATTCATTTATATTGATGAGAACTTTGTATGGATTATGTATGATAAAGGTCTGCAGTAAATAAAAATGTGTATTACTTTAAACAAAGTAAATTAATTTTTTGCTTCTTAGTTTACTTTTTGAAGTCGGTTTTTTTTTGTTAAATATTATTTTGTGGTGTTACGTGTGTACACGGGCGACTTCGGTTCTTTGCCACCCAGGGAACTATTTACCGATCTTTTACATTAAAATATGAAAAATTGTAATTGAAATAATTCTTCGCAAAATAGTGTCAGTGTGGTTGAATGGATGTGTGTTTCACTCACGTTAAAACTATTGAAACAATTGAGTAAAGCAAATGCTAATTTTTATCCTAGAAACGTCGTAGAAGATATTCAGTAGGTAATAATATCAATGAGAACTTCAAACAGCAACGAAAAATAAGTGGTCGAAATTCATAAGGGAGTGCTTTAGAACTATTGGTTCGTGCCTCTCAACAAACTTCCAACAATGACGAACTTTAAACTGAAAAGAGTTATTTTTGAAAGGAATTCAATATCTCACAAGTTTCGCCCGTTTTCTGATTCCGAAAGAGATAGTCTTTGAGATGATTGGTTTTGTTTAGAAGTTCTTTTTTAATAAAATTGTTTCAAGTATTGTATGGTTTGTAGTTTCGATTATAGAGTAGAAAACAATTATTTTATATATATTTTTTTTTATGTAATAGATCGGCAAACGAGCAGATGGATTACCTGATGGTAAGTAATCAGCGCCGCCCATGGACATCCGCAACGTAGGAGTTACGAGTGCGTTGCCGACATTTTAGGGATTAGGGATTTGGAGATTTACGGATTGAGGAGGGTTTGGGGGTAGGGAAGGATTAGGCCTCCGGTAACCTCGCTCACATGGCGAAACACAACGCTGTGGTTGTTTCACGCCGGTTTTCTGTGAGGCCGTGGTATCAATATTGACATACAATTATTTATTTGCATCATCAACCATACTATTTCTACGTCTATGCCGATTCATGGAGACTAGACTGCAACGTTGGTGGAATAAAAATGTAAAACAGAAACAAAGATTCGAATCTCGAAAAAGAAATAATATATGAATATAATGTTTTCTTTAAATTAAAAATGAAATTCAAGAAATTCTTAGCAGTCATCTATTTTTTTTTCTCTAGTAGGTTGCTACCCCTGGTTGGTACCTAGTTGGTAGGTTTAACTAGCAGACGGATTACCTGATAGCAATCGGCGCCGTTTATAGACACTCCTAATACTAAAGGACAAAAGCGTTGTCCTGCCGTTTGATTATTATTAGAGATTCAAAGAAAGAGGATTTGGGGATTGGGATTGGGCCGGGAACGCTGCATAAAAGATATTTCACGCCGGTATTTTATAAGGCCGTGGTATTTATTCCAGTAGAGCCAAACCGTTCGCATCAAAGCATGGCTCTGCAACATTAAAAAAATCTGTGTTTTGATGATCATCATCATTAAAATTATATTGTCTCTCTCTCTCTCGCCATCATCTCCATCTTCAATTTTAATTTTGCATCCAATCACACCCGAAACAACCACAACAAAACCTCACGAAACTTCGTCCAACCAAAAGCCTTCGTCACCGTTGCAATAATTTCCAAACACCGCAAGAAAACAGAGGCTGTAAATTTCAGGAGCCAGACAAGTTACACAGTGTGAAATTAATTTAAGACAGGCAACTTTGTGAAGTAACTTTATCAGCACATTGGGCCACACGTACTCGTACTATGGAATTGTAGGTGGTCGGTATCATCTAGAAAGCTTTGCTTGCAGGCTACGGGTAGCAATCTATTTATATACCTACCTACATTTATTATGTTGTGATAGGCATCTCGTTTTTCGTCGTTAACCTCCCGGACAGTTAAGGAGACCGCATATCATGCATAAGGCAAGAAACTTGGCAAGTACCAATGTGACTTTTCGGAGTTATCTACACTTTCTATGATAATTTAGACACCACTGGCACGTTGAAGAAAAAAATCTTGAGGAAACCTGGACTTATAATTTCTAATTGTAACATTGAAATCGTCAGTGGGTACTTATAGGCCGATCATGTGATGTAATAACCATCAGGTACCTGATAAATTTGAATAAAGAATGTACATAATTTGTAGGAACTATGTTGCACATAAAATGTCATGGTGAGCCAGAGGTGAAGGTCACAGCTTCTCGCTCGAATCTCGCTATCCCTTAGGGGATCAAAACCTAGCATGAACTGACGTGACGTTTTCCGAGTTACTGTGCTGCATATCACCTACCGCACATCTCTGAACTACCAAAAGGATGACTGGCAAAAATGCTTCTAGCATTAAGTCCTCAGATATGCAATTGTATGTAAAGAATATTTATTTTTTTGGTAGGTTGGTGAATGAGCAAGCGGGTCACTCGATGGTAAGCAATCAGCGCCACCCATGGACACCCGCGACAACGAAGAAGTAACGTACAAAAAAGTAAAAACGTAAATAAGTACACAGTATCATTTTTAATCGATAAAACTGAAGAAATCATAACAAATTTCAACAACAACCCCTAAATTAAAAATAATAATAATTATACGTTTAAAAAGAATCGTTTCACCCAAACTTTTAAACTGTAGATTACATTAAATTGCCTTGTTTAGTACGAAACAAGCGATTAAACCTTAAAATATTTTTAACAAAATAAGTAATAGGTATCACCCCGCCATTTAAGGGGGAGGTAGGGCAATAAACTTTTTTCCTACCGTTTAACACTTGAGCGGAGGAATTTATTATTCTTTCTTATCCCTTCAGGCCCGTTCGGCACGATAATTAGCATAAAGCGCTTCGCCTTTATATAGCTAACTTTATTTCCCGGATTCCCTCGAGAATATGGAACGGTTATGTTTGTGGTATATTAATTATTTAGGTGTCTACTGAATTTTATATTCGTATCTATTGTATTGTATTGTTGCGATTTTAAATCGCAGAGGTTTAAGTAACACACTTCAGATTTCGTGTAGTAAATAAATAAATTAACATTTTAATGTTTCTAATTATTATTACACAACACAAGTGTCGTGGTGGCCCGGAGGTTAAGGTGCCCGCTTCTCATGCATGACGGTGAGGGTTGGAAACCAGACAAGTACCAATGTGACTGTTTCCGAGTCATATGTACTTCCTATGATTATTTTGACACCACTGACAAACGGTGAAGGAAAACATTGTGAGAAAACCTGGACTTACAATTTCTAAATTATAAGTTTGAAATCGCCAATCCGTCTTGAGCAAGCGTGGTGATTAATGCTCGAACCTTCTCCGTGTGAAAAGAGGCATTTGCTCAGCAGTGCACTCCCATCTTTTAGTGTTATAGATTTTGAAGAAGTCCTCCGATTTTGTAACTGATTTGTGAACTTTTAGAAATAACATACAATTTATATTTTGGAATAATAACTACAATTTTATCTAATATTTTGATAAATATATCGAATTTTAATTCATCAAAACCCAAGCGACTGCCGGTGTTCGCGCTCGCACCTATTATTCTTCTATTGTGTCTCGAATTACGACGATTAAAAGGTTTAATTATTTAATTAGACTTAAATTATACCTAGTCAAAGTTACATTTGCCAAAGCAAAAAAAAACAACTGAAATTGTTAAAAATTTACAAGATAATAAAAATATAACAATAACGATAATAAAAAAAACAACAACAAAAAAAATACACAATAAAAATAAACTCGAGTTTCAACGCTACTCCCAGATAGGAATCGGCATCGCCCAGTTAAAATTTCCAAACAATAATAAATTTTCTTCTTTGTAAATTCAAAACCCTTTTTTGTAAGTACAGTTGGAAACAAAAATGTTTTTCAACAACAGAATCTTTATTGCAAACATTATCTTAATTAGTAGGGAGGTGTAAATTTCGCCTTAGGCTTGTTTCATAATGATTCGAAATTTCGGGCCCAAATTAAATTGATTTTCATTATGCCTTTGAGGTACAGGGTGTTGTGTAAGTTGAATTGGTTATTTTGTTATGAAAAGGGTGAAGTGAAGGGTGTTCGTCATTGATAATGTAAATCGAACATATTGGGTGGAGTTCGCAAAAAATAAGTTGTAAATTTGGTGAATGCAGACGGTATTTTTAAGGTATTTCATTGTTTTTTTTTCTAGATTTGACGCTTAAGCGTTTGTGTATAAACATGTATTTCATATATTAAAATATATTCTTAATCTTTTCTTTTTTTAACTGAATAATTTTTTATGTCTTGCAGGTTATCCCGCGCGGAACAACTCTTTTAGTGATCTACAATTTGTTGTGAAGCGTCTATGTGTGATTTGTATGTGGAATTGTATGTTTGGAAAAATGCACCCACAATAGAGGAGAAAATCCTAATGCGGTTAGTAAATTAGAAAATAACTGACAGTAAATTTAATGAAACAAAAAGTGTAAAGAAATAGTATGTTAAAACTTACCTTGATTGCCCCCTACATAAGCTTACGGTTGACACTAAATGTATACTAAAAAAAAAAAACAAAAACACAGCTAACAATAATAATAACAACTTCCAATCCTTTTGTTTTCCTTCAATGAAGGGCAGTGAAAAACTTTTTAAATTTCTCAAAAAACAAAGTTACATTACAATTAAATTATCAAAGTTCACCTTCAAAAACAATGCTTTAATTTTCATATTTTTTAAAGATTTTAAATTGACGTTAATGAGGGCTTTATGTTAATTCTGTTTGTTTGTACATAGAATACTTTGTAAAAAATACTTGGCCCTTATTATTCCTATTCCTTCCTTCACTATTCCTACATTTAGGTAATTTAAGAAAATTAAATATTAAAAATTTTCAAGGACGATTTTAAGTAATTTAAGTAGAAGAAGCCATGCTTGATGCCAGGGGCCTCCAAACAACCCCAACGCTTAACCACAGCGTTGTGTTTCGCCGTTTGAGTGAGGTTATCGGAGGCCCAATCAATCCTTAACCTAGCCCGAAATCTCCAAATACCTAATCTCCAAAAGGTCAGCGACGCACTCGTAACTCTTCCGTTGGTGTCCATGGGCGGCATTACGACGATCTTGAGCTCCACATTTTCTATCTTGTGTTATGGATGCAGGAATTGCTCGAGTTATTAAAAGCACATAAAAAGCCCCAATAAGCTTATTAATGCAGGGATCCTTGTAGACGCAATTTTTAATATGGAATTTTACATTTTAAACATGGAACACTACTATTAATAAATATAATTACCTACTTGTAATATTTGCTTTTTGTTGTCACAGCACCATTTAAAAAATGTTAAAAAAGTTAATCACAATTACGCGTTATGTTTTTAACCGAAAAAGTTGATTCTTAATTCGAACATTTTTAATTTATAATAATTTAATTCCTTAAGACTTGCACTTGACTGGCTTTATTCAAAATTGTTCTAAACATTAATTCTTTCTCCTCTTTCTAGCTCTAAAATAAAAATACCTCAATTCAGACATTAGCTTTTTGTTCTGTCCTTATGTTTAGTATTCTTCTTATTCCTACGATAGCTAAAATGGCATATATAAATAACGACCAGAGTTTCATCAGACTAAACTACTCAGACTATAACACTGAAATAAGTGGTAACAGAAAATATATACTTATACTTAATTAGATATTTTATTACCACAAAAAGAACAGACAGAGGTACATGTGATAATTGCAATGTTCTTAGGGGAAGGATTGAGAGGAATACTTAAAAAAATTATCGGTTCTACAATAAAAAAGAGCTGCTTACTGACTCTTCAGCTGGCATATCCTTACTTTATCATTGTATTAAGTTTAGGATAAGTCGCAAAATGTAATTATTAGAATTAATGCATTTTAAATTAGATCCTGCAGAAAGACTTTGACCAGTCCTCGTGTTTATTAATTGTCATCTATCACATCAAACTAAATTAATTGTCATCTTCATCTTCATCACCTCATAAGTGCCCACTGCTGACCAAAGGCCTCTTCTAAAGGGAAGAAGATTTGAGCATTCATCACAACGCTTGCTAAAGGCGTTTAATCCGCCTTATACCTAATCAGAAATAATAAGTCTTGGTTTCCTCACCAAGTTTTCTCTATGTTACTGAAATTTTTTTTAAAGACCCATTTTGTCTTAGGTCTCTTTTATTCTGAATTGATTGTTTAGATTTTGACCTAATGCCAACTAAGTCCTAGAAGTAAAAACGAAAATGGGCAAAAGACCTAATATATTATTTTAAAAGATTATATTATTTTATTTTTTAAGTTCTCTCTTGAACTGAGTATTAAAAAAGTTTACTTACTCGTTTATTTAGTATACAAGTAACTTATTTCATTTTAGAGCAGTTCTGTATTTAACTTGGTCATTTCACTTTCGACGCATCACTTATCGTGTCACTACTGATCCAAGCCACGCGGGTATGGAGGGAGTACGAAAGAGACCGAAGTATCGTAATTTCTATTGTAACGTAATTATAAACGCCTGACTTTTAGTGGCCTCTATGACTGTAAATCGATTTCTTGAAATTTTGAGTTAAATCCCTACTGTGTTCTGATGGTGCGATAGGTATACCTTGGAAAAAGTCACATTGCCACCTGCTAGCTTTCGTAACAGCCCTCATTCATAAGAAGCGGGCTTAAACTCCGGGTCACCACCACCATAAAATATTCCACCACAGACGGGACCCTATATAGGGCTAATGTTCAGCCGGGGTTGTGGGGTAAACGCAATGAGGCAACGCAGCCTCGGCCTAAAGCAGAAGAAGGAACGGGAGTTTTTAGTCAGTAAGAGTCTGACACTCACTCTCGCTTAACCCTGGGCGATAAAAGTCATTGGATGATTTTCCTTTGACAAAAAAAAAAACATACACACAAACATGTGCACATAAGTGTGGGAGAGCCATGCTTCGGCACGAATGGGTCGGTTCGACCGGAGTGATACCACGGCCTCACAGAAAACCAGCGTGAAACAACCACAGCGTTGTGTTTCGCCTTATGATTGAGGTTACCGGAGGCCCAATCCTTCCCCTCCCTCAATCCCTCCTCAATCCCTAAATCTCCAAATCCCTAATCCCTAAAAGGTCGGCAACGCACTCGTAACTCCTCCGTTGCGAGTGTCCATGGGCGGCGCTGATTGCTTACCATCAGGTAATCCGTCTGCTCGTTTGCCGACCTATTACATAAAAAAACATAGGTATTAATTTTAATACAATTCAATGTTGCACATAAGTGGCATAAAAAGTATCCACGTCTAACATAACCCTAATACTTCCCACAAACGAACAGCAATGCGTCGAGAAAAGGTTTTTATCGAGGCACTGCCGTCTTCTCTTTGACGGTACAATAGCTTCGGAATTCAAATCCGACTTTCTAGGCTCGATGTGATTTATTTTTTGCACAGTGATTTCTTTTGTGTACCCGACTGTACTTAGGTTTGCGTTTGATCCGTTTAAAGTAAATTAAAGAAGCTTAACCATTCACTGTGAACTAAGTACACACGGTACAGTGGCGATCAAAAGTGTTTTTGCTGTTTGCTGTATTTTTTGAGCGATGTCGATGTCGAAATGTTTTTTTTTCTCTGGTTTTTTTGATTATTATTTTTTTATTTCAGTTTCGTGTTATGGAGATTTAGAAATATATTATGAAGTTTCGTAATGACTATTTTGTTTCAAATAATATTGTCTATTGGTATTCATTGTTTTGCACTATATTATAACTGCCATATTCAGAGTTATTAAAAGGTTTCTTAACTCAGTCCTTACAATTTTTTTTCATTGTAAGTAAGTGAGTAGTTTAGTAAGTTCGAGACGATAAAAGATTTAAAAGGTATTAATTAGGAATTGATCCTATCGTTTTTTTTTATGGTTCACTGCAATGTTCTCACATATATGTATAAAAATGTGTATTAAATAATAATGTGGGTATGACAAACACATTGTGAGATACACTTTTTAAACTTATGTTTAAAAAAAATAGTGTATTTTCTTTCTCGTACTTCTCCATTCGAATCTACACTTTGTAACGAGCTTCTAGCTACATCGACCTTACAGAATATTATTTTATGTTGACGTTTCAAAACTACTTGCATTTACTTAAGTAATATATTTTTGACTTTAAAGTAATCATTACCATACCGTCCTACTTAATTTTATGTATGTTTGTTATTCTTTCACGCAAAAACGGCTAGGCCGCTTTGGTTGAAATGTGGTATGTAGATAGGTGGTACCCTAGATTAACATATAGGCTTTTATCCACCACGTGGACAAAGCCTCGAGCTTAAGCTATTTAACCTTAAGCAATCAACTTACGCAAATATAACTCGAAATAATTCTCTAAATATTTTCTCAGAAATAACCGACCAAGTTCAAACACTTAATTAGCCTATGTAAATTGTAACTTAATTGTATAAGCATTAAGATTATTTTCCCCCCATGCATCCTTAACCTCTGGGCTACCTCGACCAAAGATATACCTACATCCAATCCAAACTAACATTATAAATGCGAAAGTAACTCTGTCTGTCTGTCTGTCGTTTCTTCACGCCAAAACTACTGAACCTATTTGTGTGAGATTTGGTACAGACATGGTTTGGAACTCGAGAAATGACATAGGATAGTTTTTAAACAAAAAAATTGCAGGAAATCACTATTCCACGCGAACAAAGTCGCGGGTAAAATCTAGTACATACATATTTATTTCCCTATAGTATACGGATGGGGACAAAATCCCAAATAAAAAATAAAACTTTTATTTAAACATCAAAGAAAGTTAAATTATTGTTATCTTTCTAACTCCTAGCATTCATAAAAGTAATATACAATGAGTTGTATTATGGCCGTGTTTGTTTGTTTGTTTGTGTCGCTCAGTTTTCTTTTCATTCATCTGAATTCAGGAGGTTTCAGTGGCATTGATCTAAGGTACCCATTTTTTACTCATGACTTCATGACCTGGCAAGTACCATTGTGACTTTCTCTAAGCTATAATATGTACTTTCTAAGTAGATCTAAACACACAAGTGAAATATCGTGATGAAGTTATTTTTGAGCCAAGCTTCGGCACGAATGGGTTGGCTCGGCCGGAGTGATACCACGGCCTCACAGAAAACCGGCGTGAAACAACCACAGCGCTGTGTTTCACCGTGAGAGTGAGATAACCGGAGGCCCAATCCCTCCCCCTAACCCATCCCCTCCCAATCCTTAAATATCTAATACCCTTATCCCTAAAAGGCCGGCAAAGCTTTTGGTGGGTGTCCATGGGCGACGCTGATTGCTTACCACCAGGTAATCCGATTGCTCGTCGCCGACCTATACCATAAAAAAACTACGCTACATTATTGACCTTAATTAGCAATCCCGTCAATGCAGCATTAACTGACAATCCTCATATTAGTAAAAAACTAATCGAATTTAAAATTGTTTCATTCCTTTACAGCCAACATCGACATTCAAACTTAGTCTTTCATAAAACGTCAGTAATTCTTATGATACCACAAAAACGAATTAAGGATCATATTTACGGCGTACCATAAACAATGTCTGGGGGCATAAATCTCAATAACGGCTGTTATTTAACTTTTCAACACAGTTTCGGCGTTGGAAACATTTTTATCGCTCTTAAGTCAAACTTTACATATTTCACAATGAGATGGCTTGTTTGCTTAGGTATGTACAGTGTAGCAAACCAGTACAACGAGTATTATAATTTTATTTCCTTATTTATTTACTTACTTCAAGTGAAAAATAACATTAAAAACATGGTTCATATGAATCTATACTAATATTGTAAAGAGGTAAAATTTGTAAGTTTGTACGTAGGGGGTAATCTTTGGAACCGCTGGTCGGATTGCCAAAATTCTTTCACTGATAGATAGCTACAATGTTCCTGAGTACTATAGGCTATAAAACATTACGCTACGATGAAGTGGAGCCGAGCAGCGGTTAAACCGCGCGAGATAGCTAGTAAGTAATAAAAAATGCGTTTTGACTTGAAACTAGTAGAACTTTTCTCAGTTACTTCAAGTCAGTAAGTCATTATTTTCAATTATATCATGTTAAGTATGTCTCACGATAGTTAATATTCAAAAATTCCCCCGTACCCGGAAAAACAATGAAGCAGTTATGCTCGCAAAGAGGGAGTCGGTGTTCAGCCGGGGTTGTGGGGTAAGCGCAATGAGGCACCGCGACCTCGGCCCAGAGCAAGAGAAAGAACAGGGGGGTTTTTAGTCAGTAAGAGTCTGACACTCCCTCCCGTGATTTGAGGACTTTCCCCTCACAAAAAAAACCGTAAAAACAATGTGTGTGTGTTCCGGGTCTGGGTGTGATGTGTATGTTTTTATACGTACCCACGAAGCAGGTGACATTCCGAGTATGGGGCAACTTTAAAAAAATGCGTAGTTGACGCGCATTTTTTTAAAGTTGATGTAAAAATGTATTCTGAAAACTAAATAAATTTAGGCTAATACCTACATACAGATGGCAATAAAATAAAAACAGTTCTAGTTTTAAAGATGGGGCAGTAAAGACTTATAGGCTGATAAGTCTGATATTGATGATATTTTTCATGTCATTATTGATCATATTTTTGTATGTAAATAGGAGTCGCTAAACGAGCAAACGGATTACCTGATGGTAAGCAATCAGCGTCGCCCATGGACACCTGCAATATAGGAGTTACGAGTGCATTGCCGAACTTTTGGTGATTTAGAGATTTGCTGATTGGGGAGGTATAGGGAGAGGGAGAGGATTGGGTCTCTGGTAAACTCACTCACACGGCGAAACACTGCGGTTGTTTCACGCCGGTTTTCTGTCCGGCCGTGGTGTGGTGGTGGCCCTCCGACACTGAAACATAAACTTAATTGTTTTAACTAAACTAAGTACATATTGTTTTCTCTGTCTCTGTCGCCTTTATCACGGGGAGTGTTCTGAGGAATTGTTCGGTTTGATCCCCGCCGCATCCTTTCGCTATCGTTCCACGCGAAAACATGTTCATCCCCATCACATAGATGGTTGGCAGTCAACAACTGTGCGATTCTCGCGTAACTTTCTGCCCCGCACAGTTTGCTTTGGAATAATCTTCCAGCGGCGGTATTCCCGAACCGATACGACCTTCATACCTTCAAGTCCTTCTACTCCTTCTTAAAAGGCAACGCACCTGTGACTCCTCTGGTGTTGCAGGTGTCCATGGGTGGCGCCGATCGCTTACCATCAGGTGATCCGTCTGGCCGTTGGCCTCCTATTCCATAAAAAAAAATATGTTTATTTTTAAATCTTTCTACTAGTCACGTTACAAAGTTTTTATCTACTTACAATATACATAAAGATTTCGCAGATTAATCCATTTCTTAGTAATAAGTCTTTGTAATACAAATATTTTGTTGTACTTAAAAGAACAAAAAAGGTCCCAATGCCCTTAAGATAAAACAAAACAAAAATAAGACAAACAAAGCCATTAATATTAAAACAATTATTAAAACGACCTAACATAATAAATAGAAGAATTATTATTTATCCAAAAAATATTTCTTAAGTTATTAAAGACAAAAGAAAATGTGTTTTATGCTACTCAATATATAAAGTTCAATTTTGAATAATGCACGAAACTAATAATACGTAAACATAGAAATGACAGGATTTAGGTATTTGAAAAGAAAAAACGGAAAAACTTATACGTCGAATTTATTAAAACAATGATTTCTTAACTTTCTTAAAGACAAATAAAAAAGTATGTTATTTATAAATAGAAACAAAGTTCAATTTTGAATCACTCTTCTGCATAAGAGTATATGGCATAATCTCCACTAATCACAGGCAAGTTAAAGATCACAGTATAAATCTGAGAAATATATTTAGAGATTTAAAGGTATTTATTTACTTATACGTAAGTGCGAGTGAGGTTACCGCAGACCCAATCCTTCCTCTCTCCCAATCCCTTCGTAACCCCAAAATCTCAGAGTCCCTAATCCTCAAAAGGACGGCATCGCATTCGAAACTACTCCGTTCTTTGCTTATGTACATGGGCGGCGATGATTGCTTGCCGCCTAATCACGTAAAAAAATAAAAGAAAATCGATTTTATTTGCTAAATTTAATCAGTAAACTGACGGCCACTAATTAGAAATTCAAGATTGCTGCCAGAGAGGCAAGTTAGGTTAGGAATCGCAACAACAGAAGTAAACATCTACAAGTATTGTACTAAGATAATAATCTTGATTCACGTTATTAATTAAGTTGATATTTTTATTTAAATTTTAATGTATTAGTAATTTTCCTTAGTTTAATGTTTATGTTTACATACGGTAAGTGATGTGTACATCTGTTAAAGATATACATACAAGAACTCTGTCTCAGTTATAAAATTAAGAAAACGATTTTATGTATATTGTTGATGAACCTTATTAAATAAATAAATAAATTATAAAACTGACTAGATTGTTAATTGAAGCCCAATGATATATCGCGGCCTAGTTTGTAACAAGAGAAGGAACGGAATGGTGTTTTAGTCACTAAGAGTCTGATACTCCCTCTTACTGACCTAAGGCGCGAAAATCCTTGAATATTTTTCACATTAAAAAAAAACTATTTCTTGAATGTTTGCTTATGTTTTTAAACATACAAACCTTCTTAGAAAAAAAACATTAGCCATATAATAAATATCATGTAATAAAAAAATATAAAAAGAAAGAAATATCTAATCAAAAATATTTTTAAAAATAGAATAGTTTTAAAATAAACATTCTTTCATTAACTATGTACCCTAGGGACTTAATGAAACTATATCGCTGGAAACATACGGAGAGACGTTGTGTTTTTAAACGCAAATAAATAAGTGAAAAATTGGTGATTTTTTTACCATTTACTAATACTATAATCAATCGGACTGATACTATGGAAATACCGGCGTGAAACAACCACAGCTTTGTGTTTCGCCCGGAGGCCCAATCCCTCGCCCTCCCCTATCCCTTCACAATCATTATATCCGCAACCCTTATCCCCAAAAGGTGTTGCGTTGTCCACGTGCAGAGACAATTGCTTACCATTAGGAAATCCGTCTGCACGTTTGCCGACTTATACCACAAAAAAAGAATATCTCTAAGTGTGGATGGATGTTTTCCTTCTTTCACTCGTGAATATTCTGAAATTTGGTATAGAGATGGATTATAGTCTGGAAAATACTAGGTATAGGTATTGACTACTTGCCTTTTATCTTGGTGATGCGGACGAGGTCTATAGCTTAACTAAGAGACCAGAGATCAAAATTGAATTGTCAACATCATTATCATCAGCCTAAAGTGCCCAATGCTGACCAAAGGCTCTCACACGGACAAAGTTTAAGCATTTATCACCACGCGTGCTCAAGGCGAATAAGTCCAGGTTTCCTCACGATGTCTTTCTCCACCGTATATCAGTGGTGCTTTTAATAATCTTAATATACTTATAACTCTGAAGACGTCATATTGTTGCCAGGTTTCAAACTCTTTCCTCATGCACGAGAAGAAGGCACGTTAACCTCCGAGCCATCTCGTCGAAATACCCTAAACGTTGTCCC
This sequence comes from Spodoptera exigua, assembly GCA_902829305.4. Lineage (NCBI taxonomy): Eukaryota > Metazoa > Arthropoda > Insecta > Lepidoptera > Noctuidae > Spodoptera > Spodoptera exigua. Next base: position 2,294,583 of record LR824623.2, read on the forward strand.
CTTAATTTTTATTTTATTTTAACGGACGAACGACTTGTCATTTCAAATGTTTACAAGAACAATCATATCTTCGATTTCGAAATTCGTTGTTACTATGCGGAATCTGAATCTGAAATTATGTTTGCAGTCCCAAAGGGGCTAGGCTGTCGAAATGTAGATATATTGCAATGGCGACACCATCTAGTTTTTGGACAGAGGAAACGTGTAATTTTATCAAAATTTGTGATTTCTTTTGATTGCCTCATCGATTGAGTTCCGAATTCAACATTATTGATTGAGTATTTTGAAAAGTTCGTTAGTTATGTAATATTAAATACTTCTAGGCCTATGAAGTCCATAGCATTCCTTATATTTTTTTATACTTTTTGCTTTTATAACTCATAAGATAATAGTGGGGTATTCGTCTAGTAATCAAATTCAATTTAATTGAACTGTTACTGAATTGTCTATTTCGACCGTTTTCTAAGGATTTCGTCCAGGAATATGTTGATACGTATTTTCTTCCAATTTGCTAGAAAAATACTATTACTAGGTAAAATTCTATTATCCCAACTTCCAAACTTATATTATAAATGCGAAAGTAACTCGTCTGTCTGTCTGTCTATCTTTTCTTCACGCCTAAACTACTGAACCGATTTTTGTGAAATTTGGTAAAGACATAGTTTAGAACGCGAGAAAGGACATAGGATAGATAGATATTTTTATTCCAAAAATCTGCGGAAGTCACTATTCCACGCGAAAGAAATCGCGGACAAAAGTTAGTTGTTTATAATTTGTTGCATTTAAAAGGTCGAAATAATTTATTTTGACTCACTCTAGCACCCAAATCATTAAAAGTTCACCCTACTGAGAAAGTTAATAATCTTTAACAACTTAACATATCAGTTCTTCTTAAAATACCAACCCGTATACGCTCACTATTCCAGGATAATCCATTCCATATTTTGAACAAAGTCCGTGCCTTACCGCGAACGCAGGAGATTACGGTGGACGCTGACTCCTAACTGCGCGAGACCATACACATTCATACTTTAAAGTTCCAAGTTTCTAGTACCAGTGCTTGGAGGTTAGAGGAGATTATTGAGTGCTTATTGCCTTTTGTTGTGGGAATATTCTTACCTGTAGGTATATTATTTTGTACTGCAAATCTCATGGACACCTGCAACACCAAAGTAGTAGTTTAAGTGTGAGAGAGCCATGCTTCGGCACGATAAGTCGGCTCGACCGTAGTGATACCACGGCCTCACAGAAACCGGCGTGAAACAACCACAGCGTTGTGTTTCGCCGTGTGAGTAAGGTTACCGGAGGCCCAATCCTTCCCTCCCTCCAATCCCTCCTCAATCCCTAAATCTCCAAATCCCTAATCCATAAAAGGTCGTCAACGCACTCGTTACTCCTCCGTTGCGAGTGTCCATGGGCGGCGCTGATTGCTTACCATCAGGTAATCAGTCTGTTCGTTTGCCGACCTAAACCATAAAAAAACAAGTGGTTTGCCACCCTTTTGGAGATGAGGGTTTTGGATATTGAAGGATTGAATAGGGATGAGGAGAGGGGGGGGGGGGGATTGTGCCTCCGGTAACCTCACTCACACGGCGAATTACAGTGGTGTGATTGTTTCACGCCGGTTTTCTGTGAGGCCGTGGTATCATTCCGATCGAGCCGACTAATTTGTACCGAAGCTTGGCTCTCCCAAACTTATTTTTTTCTTCCCTCCACAACTTTAAAATATTGCAAATATTATATCGTACTCATTACCGAAATGATGAATTACATTGGGGAACCTTTTTTTAGGAGGAAGGTAAATAATCTAATATTTGAAATCTTTCGCTATGGATGGCGCATGTTTGACACTTAAGGGACTAAACCACCTTTTATTGATCCAAGCCCTGTTAGACCCCATCTTTTGTGGTCTATTGGCTCCTTGAGGCGCACGTGGAACGCTTCTCTCCATACGCTATAGGCCTGGTTATGGAAGAGTTCCCCCGGCTACAGTTTGAAAGCTGTCGCCTCTTTTCAGCATCAACCCACTTGACAGAGGTATGAAACTACTCGAGGTATTTGAAAAAATATTTCACTGCTGGAAGCTACACTACCGGCAATAAACTACGTGAGTAAAACCACTGGGCATAGTAAGTCAATAAATATACATTATATGAAAACTTGGTGCGTAAAAGTGTGGGAGAGCCATGCCACGGCACGAATGGACCGGCTCGACCTCGTGAAACAACACTTACGTTTGGTTTCGACGTGTGAATGAGGTTACCGGGGGGGGCCCAATCCTTCCCCCTCCACCCATCCTCTATCATTAATACCCTAATAACCTAGAAAGAAAAGAAAGACAAAACATTTATTTTCGCGCAAGCGCACACACATAAAACAAAAATACAAAAAAGAAGAAAATAAAATAATACTAAAAATCTAAACTAAATGGCACAGATAAAAAAAATGGTTTTTAAAAACAAATTATAATAACAAAAGAAAAAAAAACAAAAAGTTTTGTCTATGGTCCACAGAGTATTTTAACATTATGCGCGAGGTCGTGTGTATTTTTATTATCTGTTAACCATAAGGACAAGATAGTAACATTTGTGTTTACCAAACAATAACGAAAAACATATAATATATTAATCCAATTAAATTGATAATTTCCTCTTTACTACCGTTACAACAATACAATGTGGTACGAGCGCAAAAAATGGACATGCTCAGCATTTGCTGAGACCCCAACCACAAGGTTGGGCTGGTGCCACAGCGCTGATTTTCACCATATCCTTGGGTGACGTGATGGCGTCCCACCATATTAATGAACATTTTGAAGCGAAAAGCAGCGTGAGTACAGGCTATTCAAATTAACATGTAATCGTGTAACAAAAGCGTGTATCGTGTATGATTGTACTGTGTTGTGTGTAGGTGTGTGTAGTAAATACTACACACACCTACACACTAAACTGTGTGTCTTAAACTGTACACTAAAATGTGTGTCTTGTTTCCAGCATGCAGCCAAGGGTTATTTGCAGAAACACGTGTACTATACTAACAGGGGGAAAGTATGTAATCGCGGACAATATCTGTTGGATGCCTGTATCCCTTGCAGGAAGGCCGCGACCTTAAAGGTTAGAAATATATACTATTCTTTGTAATTTGCGTAGATAAATAGATTTATAACCTACTAGAGGCCGGAACGCTCTTGTCGTAACTCTTTTGGTATTACAAGTGTCCATAGATGGCGTTGATTACCTTAACATTATGTTAATCGTCTGCGCGTTTGCCGAAGTTGAAAAAACACTAGTATTGACATAAATATTAATGTGTCCAAAGAAACGTTTATAATAAATCAGAGCTCGAAAAAAAGCAAAGAAAAGGTTAGACTATTTATAATTTCTTAGACTACATTTTCCCGGAACAGGTACCCTTGAAGAAGAATAGGTAATAGATGCGTCAAATGTTTCCAACCTACGTAGGTACTTCCAAGAAGACACAGCTATATTCAAGACACAAAGGAATGTTACAAAAATAATCTTTCAAATACATTTATTATAATTAGGTAAAGGAAAATTGTAACAGCATAACGCTTCTTGTCTATCATTATGATGTGAAAGTTTTTAATCTATACTAATTTTATAAAGAGGTAAAATTTGTAAGTTTGTATGTAGGGGGTAATATTTGGAACCGCTCGTCGGATTGCCAAAATTCTTTCACTGATAGACAATGTTCCTGAGTGCTATAGGCTATAAAACATCACGCTACGATTAAATGGAGCTAGTATTAAATATAGGGTCATCGCTTCATGTAGGTACTTCAAAAATACGTTGCTCCACTTGTAAGATTTTCTCCTGTGCACGACACAGGAAAAAATCTTAGCAGTGCGTTTACAAACCTGAGTTACAAACATACAATGTCACAATCATCACACCGGAACAACTCGGAACAAAAATTTGTGAACTTAATCTCAGTTAAGGTCTATTTTACTGTATAACGAATTGTGAAGTATATTATTATTATTATGTATGTTCCTTTCCACTCACGGGACCATAGGGTCCCGGACTTTTGGAAGGCGTACGAGGGGCCGAAGCCAACTCGCAGAGGCCCTTTGAACAACTTTAATATAAGTGAAATGGGACATCAGCCGGCAGTTATCCCTGTATTTATTATTATTATTATTTAGAGTAAACTTTCGTTTTTCTCGACACTATAAAAGTGTCGGTAATTGAAATGAAACCACGGGCTTAAGCCAAGTAAATTTCATTTAGGGGATTCGCTTCAGTAGACGCATCTTCCTGTAAGAATTTCCGAACTATTCTACACGTGTTTAGTATAGTGGCTTTCTGCATTGTAATGTATGTGTTCGTGGACAACTCTATTTGCTGTAAGTAATGGTGTAAGTGTTTAGGTATAATGCCGGTGCTGGAGAGCACCAGGGGTACAATATATACTCTGTCCATCTTCCAAATTCTAATTATTTCCTCTTTTAAATCTGTATATTTGTGTATTTTTTCGGTAATTGTTTTTTGTAAGTTATGTGTGTTGGGAACTGCTATGTCTATAATGTATGTGTGTTTTTTCTGTTTATCTATCATGGTTATATCTGGCCTATTATTGTGAATTGTCTTGTCTGTTAATATGGCTCTGTCATAATATATCTTATTATTTTGGTTCTCCAGCACCGGTTTAGGGATGTATTGATAGTACGGGACGATTTTGGGTGATATGAGGTTATATTTTACGGCTAACTTTTGATGAATGATATGAGCAACCTGATTGTGTCTATGGGTATAATCGGTTTGGGCTAAGTTTGGGCATCCACTGGTTATGTGTTGAATTGTTTCAGCTGCGCGGTGACATTTCCTGCATTTGTCATTCTGTACAGTGGGATCTTTAAGTATGTGCTTTTTGAAATTTTTGAATATATAATAGTATTTATTATTATTATTATTTGTATGTCTTTACCAATCACGGGACCACAGGGTCCCGGTCATTTGGGAGGCGTACGAGGGGCCGGAGCCAACTGCGCAGAGGCCCTTTAGACAACTTTAATCTAAATGAAATGGGACACTAACCGGCGACTATCCCTGTATGCACTATGGAAATACACCCAAGGACAGTCCCCGGTTAGTGTAGGACTATTGCGGATAATGGAAGCAAGTAATAAGGCTATGGGTGTGGGTTGTTTTGGACCGGTATGATGGGAACTATGGAAGGACTATGGCACCTGCCGAAACAATGTAATTTATACACGTAAAAATGGCAGGTGGAGACTCGCCAACTCACCGACCGGGCCCCCGGGAATGGTTACTAGTAATAGCAACAGAGGGACAACGGAAATGTGAGTGGCTGAAGGGTGAAGAAACTGCCACCAGCTTTCTACTCAGATCATCTGCATCTGCCTAAGCATCCTGCATCACTGGCCCACTCGCCGCTTACGAACAGCTTCCACCCTCCGAGCAGGATCACTACTCTCGCGACTCCACTCTGGACGGCCAATGAAGGCAAACCAGAGGCGGGAGACCTGTTCCTCGTCATCGTTCACTCCAGCCAGCCAATAAAGGCAAGCCGGAGATAAGGAACGGTGACTCCTCCCTGGAGCAATCGGGATGATGGTAGCCCGCGGGATCGCTAATTCCCGTCACCTCGCCTCAAGGTGCCCTGCGGGAAATATATAGGCTACTTGCCTTTTATCTTGGTGATGCGGACAAGGCCTATAGCTTAACTAAGAGACAAGAGATTCAAATTGACTTGTCAACATCATCATCATTTAAGTGTGGGAGAGCCAAGCTTCGGCACGAATGGGTCGGCTTAATCGGACTGATACTATGGAAATACCGGCGTGAAACAACCACAGCGTTGTGTTTCGCCTTGTGAGTGAGGTTACCGGAGGCCCAATCCCTCGCCCTCCCCTATCCCTTCACAATCATTATATCCGCAACCCTTATCCCCAAAAGGTGTTGCGGATGTCCATGGGCAGAGACAATTGTTTACCATCAGGAAATCCGTCTGCACGCTTGCCGACTTATTCCACAAAAAAAGAATATCTCTAAGTGTGGATGGATGTTTTCCCTCTCTCATTCGTGAAAATTCTGGAACAATTTGGTATAGAGATGGATTATAGTCTGGCAAATACTAGGTATAGGTATAGACTACTTGCCTGTCTTAGTAATGTGGGAAAGGCTTTTACCTAAACTAGAAGACAGTAGATGAAAATTGACATGTCAACATTATCATCATCATCAGGCTATAAGAGCCCGCCGAGCAAAGGCGTCCTCTCACACGGAGAAAGTTTGAGCATTTATCACTACGTTTTTATAATAACTATCGTGAGGCATACTAAATTAACTATAAATCACGGGTTACTCAAGTGTAAATATTGAGAAAAGCTCTACTAGTTTCGAACCACAGAGGGGTTCTTCCTCATGAGCAGCGTGCGCGTCGTCGCCGCGTCCGCGCACGTGAGTAACCCGCGATTTTTAGTTAATTTATCACTACGCGTGCTCAATGCGTATAAGTCCAGGTTTCCTCAAGATGTTTTCCTCCACCGAATATCAGTGGTGCTTTTAATAATCTTAATATACTTATAACTCTGAAGACGTCATATTGTTGCCAGGTTTCAAACTCTTTCCTCATGCACGAGAAGAAGGCACGTTAACCTCCGAGCCATCTCGTCGAAATACCCTAAACGTTGTCCCCTTAATTTTTATTTTATTTTAACGGACGAACGACTTGTCATTTCAAATGTTTACAAGAACAATCATATCTTCGATTTCCAAATTCGTTGTTACTATGCGGAATCTGAATCTGAAATTATGTTTGCAGTCCCAAAGGGGCTAGGCTACCAAAATGTAGATATATTGCAATGACGACACTATCTCGCTTTTGGACAGAGGAAACATGTAATTTTATCATAATTTGTATTTCCTTTTAATTGCCTCATTGATTGAGTTCCGAATTCAATATTATTGATTGAGTATTTTCGAAAATTCGTTAGTTACGTAATATAAAATACTTCTTGGCCTATGAAGCGTATAGCATCTTCAATACTTACTTTATACTATTTGTTTCTATAACTCATAAGATAATTTGTCTAATAATCAAACGGGGTATTTGTCTATACTCGGAATTTTAATTCCGTCCCAGATTTCAGTGTTGCAAAGTTATGACACGTACTAAATAGTGACGTTGGGAAATTATTCGATATGGAAATCGAATATTTCTGAATCGATTCCTCTCGTTTATAAATTTACTCTCGTAAACTAAATTTATCAGGAAATAAAATATGTCTGAACCTATAATTTAGTTTTGACAATTAATTAACGATCTGAGACTTTTCTTTTGTAATTGTGTGTGAAATTAATAAAAAATGTGATCATGAAGGAACATGACAAATAAAACAGTCATTTTTCAAATTGTCGCCGTCATCGCTATCGCTGTCACTTTCTGTAAGATTTATTATGAATTGTGTCTGTGATATTTATTGTCAATTAACATATCTAGCTCACTCATTTTTTCCTCTTCTTTGACAACATGAGATACGCATTTAGAACATTCGGTAGCCGTAATTTTTTGAACGCCTTCCTGAAACTGATTCACTGATTGTTTATCGATTTTTGTGTTCATCATTAGACTGTTTTAAGTGGTATCATTATTTCACAAAATGCCAGTAGGTCATGTCAAATCAAGAATCGAATTAAAATTCTGAGCTAATTGTTCATAATTTGTTGCTTTAAAAAGGCGAAATAACTTATTTTGACTCACACTAGCACCCAAATCATTTAAAGTTCACCCTACCGAGGAACTTAATAATCTTTAACAACTTAACATACCAGTTCCAATCAAAATATCAACCCGTATACGCTCACTATTCCAGGATAATCCATTCCATATTTTGAACAAAGTCCGTGCCTTACCGAGAACGCAGGAGATTACGGTGGACGCTGACTCCTAACTACGCGAGACCATACACATTCATATTTTAAAGTTCTAAGTTTCTAGTACCAATGCTTGGAGGTTAGAGGAGATTATTGAGTGCTATTGCCTTTTGTGGTGGGAATATTCTTACCTGTAGGTATATTATTTTGTATTGCAAATCTCATGGACACCAAAGTAGTAACGAGTGCTTTGCCAGCCTTATAGGAGATTAGGGTTTTGGATATTTAAGGATTGAATAGGGATGAGGAGAGGGGGAGGGATTGTGCTTCCAGTAACCCCATTCACACGGCGAATTACAATGGTGTGATTGTTTCACACTTCCATTCGTACTGAAGCATGGGTCGGCTCGATTGGAATAATACCACAGCCTCACTGAAAACTGGGAGGTCACTGGGGTCCCAATCCTTCCCCCTCCATCTTCAATCCTCTAATCCCCTAAACCTATCCACCCACAAAAGGCCGGAACGCCCTTGTCGCAACTCCTTTGGTATTGCGAGTGTCCATGAGCGGCGCTGATGGCTTACCATCATGTGCTCGTTTGACGAAGTTTGAAAAACACTAGTTTTGACATAAATATTAATGTGTCCAAAGAAATGTTTATAATAAATCAGAGCTCTAGAAAAACGCAAAGAAAAGGTTAGACTATTTATAATTTCTTAGACTACATTTTCCCCGAACGGGTAGCCTCGAAGAAGAATACTAAAAGATGCGTAAAGTGTTTCCAACCTACGTGGGTACTTCCAAGAACACACAGCTACCTTCAAGACACAAAGGAATGCTACAAAAATAACCAGTCAAACATTTATTATAATTAGGTAAAGGAAAACTATATCAGCATAACGCTTCTTGTCTATCATTATGATGTAAAAGGTTTTAAATCTATACTAACATTATAAAGAGGTAAAATTTGTAAGTTTGTATGTAGGGGGTAATATTTGAAACCGCTGGTCGGATTGCCAAAATTCTTTCACTGATATAGCTACAATGTTCCTGAGTGCTATAGGCTATAAAACATCACGCTACGATTAAATGGAGCCGAGCAGCGAGTGAAACAAGAGTAGCTAGTATTAAATATAGGGTCATCGCTTTATGTAGGTAATTCAAAAATACGTTGCTCGACTTGTTAGATTTTCTCCTGAGTTATGGGGGCGTTTACAAACATACAATGACACAATCATCACACCGAAACAACTTGGAACAAAAAATTGTAAACTTAACCTCAGTAATTGTTGGGTCTATTTTACTGTATAACCAATTGTTTTTAAAACAGTTAATTACGACAAAAATGCAACTATACAAGTATTCAAACAGACAATCAAGTTTAGAAGCTGTTGTTCAATAATCGTTATTATAACTTCACCAACAAGACTGTAAATTTATAAAGTAAATCAGTCTAGTTTTCTAGTTCTATAGCTATACAAAAGTGCTTGTGCACAATAGATATCTAGTGATATTCATATCACATCATCAGCCTAAAAGTGCCCACTGCCGAACAAAGACCTTTTCTCACACGAATAAGGTTTGAGCATCCATCACACCAACACGCTTGCTCAAGGTGGATTGGCGATTTCAAACTTATAATTGGAAATTATAAGTCCAGGTTTCATCTTGATGTTTACCGTATGCCAGTTTTGACCCCCATGCATGAGAAGTGGGCGCCTTAACCTTCGGGCCACATAAAAATGAGATTTGCAGTAAGTTATAAGTTTAAACATTTATCTATAGTTACCTACTATTAATTTTTGCATGCCCAGATATGCTAAGTGACTTACTTTTTTGTTCTTCAAGCTTTTGTTTTTAGCATGTTTTTGCGAATAAAGATTTCCATTCCATTTAATACCCCTTCTTACACCACTTTTTACCACACATAAATATTGGGTAACATCTGGTCTAACCCCTGGTCTTTTAAAACCCCAGCTCTTATATTGTTAAAAGTATTCATGACGTTTCAATTCGGGTTAAAAAAAACATAGGCAAGTCACACCGTGACCTCAAAACAGAAGCGACAGAATGGTTTATTCATGAATCAAGTGCCTCACTTTGTGCCTACATCGAGCATTCTCTCCGAGGAGATAACTGCTACGTTTTTTATGTATGCCACTATGTAGAAGAAGGCTTGTAACTTATATGTATTTCTTGTTTTTAAAATTCTGTGTAATATTTTTAGGAAGGGTGTAAAGTTATTTTTTTGCCAAAGACTGGTTTTTGTTTCAGAATTTGTTTTAAGTGTGGGAGAGTCGGAGAGAGAGATCGGAGTGATACCACGGCCTCACAGAAAACCGGCTTGAAACAACCACAGCGTTGTGTTTCGCCGTGTGAGTGAGGTTACCTGACGCCCATTCCTTCCCCTCCACGACACTTCCCCAATCCCTAAATCTCCAAATCCCTAATCCCTAAAGGTCGGCAACGCACTCGTAAATCCTCCGTTGCGGGTGTCAATGGGCGGCGCTGATTGCTTACCATCAGGTAATCCGATTGCTCGTTTGCTGATTTATTACATAAAAAAAAATTCAAAGGGGTGCTGAGAGATATCGGAGCATCACAATTAATATTTGTGTTAAATTAATGCTTACATAGATTAAAGCAGCCGTTTCATAGGTACTCTTAGTTTTCTGCGGAGCTCTGGACCTCCGAAAACCATCTGTTAAGACTCAAGAATAGTTCTTCTCTCTTTAAAGCCACTACCGGGCTTTTGGTCATTAAGGTTTTGGAGATTTAGGTACCTCACTCTTGGGGAAACGCAAAGCGGTGATAGTTTCACGCCAGTGTTTTGTAAGGCTTGGTATTGCTGCGGTTTAGCCGACCCATTCTTGCTAAAGAATGGCACTCCTACACTGTCGGTACACAAGAAGTATAAACTCTCTAATGGTTGAAAACAAGCACGTCTTCAACAACACGATCGTCAAGTCTCCTTTTAAGATTTAAGAAACATGACGTTATAAAAAAAAGATTATATGAAAGCAGTTTTCAAGGTCGGCTTCCCTTGTTTACGAAGTTGGCATATAAATTGAATAATGTCACAATAATTTTCTTCAGGCATCAAACTTGATGGTGATTTGGAAATCTCTGCGGTACAACGTTTTTTCGTTTAGTGTTTGGTTTTTTCTTCAAATAGATTAGGAAGGATTCCATTAAGTTTTTTTTCTTAGTTATCGCTTATAATGGGTTTATTTTGTATGATATCTTGCTGTTGTATTAAAGTTAGAGAGCTGCTGAATGCTGAATGATAATAAGTTGCATTCGCGACTTGCAAGACGAGATACAGAATGTTCATGTTTTTTTTTCTATGGTTGGAAAATCATCCATAGACTTCTTCAACCCAATGTGGGTCGAGAGGGAGTGTGATATTCTTACTGACTGAAAGACCCGTTCGTACTTGTGCTACAAATCGGGCCCCGATAAATAACTGCGACGGGAACTTATAAATAAGATATTCAACGTACTGGCGTCACCGCATCTGCAGTAATAAAAAGATTATTTTTTTTTTATATTTACTTACTTACGTCACTTTCTCTTCACTTACATCATAATGTTAACTTGATATAATCTATAGGAACTAATATTATAAAGAGGTAAAATTTTTAAGTTTGTATGTTGGGGGTAATCTTTGGAACCGCTGGTCGCAATGCCAAAATTCTTTCACATATTACTTATTAGCTACAATGTCCCGAGTGCTTTAGGCTATAAAACATCACGCTACGATCAAATGGAGTTGAGCAGCTGGTGAAACTAGTAATATATATCAATGCCAATTAAAGATAATGCATTATTTCCTTTTAAGTATAATAGTCAAAAAGTAAATAGATTATGTGCCGCATCTTCGGTTTAAAGCAAGAGGAAAAAACGGTGTCGTTTTTAGTCAGTGAGAGTTTGACACTGCCTCTGACTTGCTTGCTCAAGGAAGAGAGATTTTATTTTATTTTTTTGTTTTTATGTAATAATTCGCCAAACGAGCGGACGGAGTACCTAATGTAAGCAATCAGCGCCGCCCATTGACACCCGCAACGAAGGAGTTACGAGTGCGTTGCGACCTTTTAGGGATTAGGGATTTGGAGATTTAGGGGCTGGGGAGGGATTGGGGAAGTGGAAAGGATTGGGCCTCCAGTAACCTCACTCACACGGCAAAACACATCACTGCGGTTATTTCACGCCATTTTTCTGTGAGGCCGTGGTATCGCTCCGGTCGAGAGGACCCATTCGTGCCGAAGTATGGCTCAAACACTTATGCAACAGTGCAGTATATTGATTTAATTAAATAAAATGAAAGAAAAATCTGAATATTACAGCATAATTTACCATCAAAATCAATATTAAAAAAGCATTTACTGCGGTGTGCAAATAAACTTTGTTGAAAATGTAGAATTAAATTCGTAGCTCACAGCCACAGTAAACAAAATACCAATTTATGTACACAACGCAAAAAGACCGAAATCGGAAATTTTATGTTCATATTACCTACCAATGTGAAAAGACGAAAATAATTTATTTATGTAATACTCTCAAAGGGATTCCAACATTTTCGATATAAATTATTATGATGTGAAACGTTTTTGTAAAGTTGCTAATATGGGTAAAAGCGGGTTGGTAACTTATACAAGAATATGCATTTGTGGAAACCAACGCTTTCTATGCAAATTTATCTTATTTTCGAATGCTTTGTGCTCTCCCGTTTGTAAGTGGTGTAGTAATTTTTACTATTATGAAGAGAATGGTATTTTAAATAAATACCTAACTACTACACTCCTATTATGTGTATGTGTATTAGAGATTATATTTTATGTTGTACATATTTATACATTTGTATTGAGAGACGATCTCCGGTCACCGTAAGCGCGGGTTTGCGAACGGCGAGTAAGAGTAGCTCGCCGCCCGATCAGATCCAGGCCCGAGCAGACGGTGCGTAGCGTTCCGCGCGTGCCTCAAAGAGCCTATAGACCACCACAGACGGGGCCCTAAAGGGCTGAAGTTCAGCCGGGGTTGCGGGGTAAGCGCAATGAGGCACCGCGACCTCGGCACAGAGCAGGAGAAGGAACAGGGGGGTTTTTAGTCAGTAAGAGTCTGACACTCCCTCCTGCCCGGCCCTGGGCGGGAGAAGTCATTTGATGATTTTCGCCTCACAAAAAAAAGCCCTGGGCGGGAGAGGGCCTTTAATGATTTTTCCCTGACAAAAAAAAAATATGTATATTTGTATGTATATTATCTTTCTTTTTTCTATGTAACTCGAATTTCCGTAACTTACAAAATTGCTGCATACCACCACCATATACATCTCTGAACTACCAAAAGGATGACTGGCAGAAATTGCTTCTAGCAACAAGTCCTTCGATATGCAATTGTATATAAAGAATAAATAAATAAATAGAAGTCACTTTTTACACTCACTTTTAAAACTTTTAAACGTAGGATCATAACAATGACAAACATTACAAGTACAAAGTCGAATTCAAGAAAAATATTACACCATTAAAGGCGCCATTCAACGTAGAAAACAAAACATACCTTGACTTTAATCGAAGGAGAATGAAATTCGGTAACAACCAGACATTTCCTCTCATCTCACATAGAGCGGGAGAAGTCATTTGATGAGGTTGGACCTTCAAAGAGTCACTTCGAATAAGGTTAAGGTCACTTTGAAGGAATGTTCAATTGCTTACCCAAACAACTATTTGACGTGGAGGTCGACTAATTTCAAGCCTCCCTAAGGGCTCATATTCATGAATAGAATTGTGTGACATACGATACGAGTTACCACTGCCGTCTAGTTTAACCAGTAGAATTCGTCATAGAACTGTTGTGTAATAATCTGGTAAGCATAATAATATAAAGTAAAAAAAAATAAAATTCAAATCCAACAATTATATATATTATAATATACATACTTATATATTATATAAATATTCAAAGTGTACAAGTAAAGCGCTTTCAAATGATACCAAACACGGCATATTTATCTATGACTTTAGTTTTTTTACTCTTAATTTTTTGTCCGCTAGAGAACGTTACATTAAATTTTGTGATACCCCATATAGTAGCTTATAACCAACAGATAATTAAGACGTTTTAATGATATGTAATAATGAATACATATATATACACCGGTCATGAAAATGGCATCTTGAACCAAAAATCTAGAACACTACCCCCACTTTCAGGTCATATAAAAATTTAACACCTATATATATACAATTCCGTGTATTCTAAAATGACTATCACTTTCGAGATCCTTTCCCCACAGACTAGTGATAGGTAAATTTATTCGCAAAGATCATCTACTAGGATCAAAGAATAATTTATACGCTTTTTGCTTTGAATCTTTCTTTTGAATGATAGATTGGTCACGCACGGCACGGTGGAATGAAACGGGGTTGAGTGTAAGGCTACGTGTTATAGTAGAGTGCCTGTTGGAAACGTAATAGCAAAGTTGTAGATGTAAGTTTTGCTATTAAAAATGTCACGACTTCTTTTTAGGTTATGTTCACAGTTACAGTATATTTTAGCATGTCGTTTTAGTGCATTTGATTTTTTATGGACGAGGAGACAAACAACAACAACAACAACAAGGCAAAATCTTCACCTCATGGTAAGTGATTATCATCACCCTTGGACACCCACTACACCAGAGGAGTCACAAGTGCATTGCCAGATTTTTTAAAGAAGTGTACACTGTGTCATAAAAAAAAAAGTTTAAAGTTATTTAAAATCTGTAAACAACAAAAATGATACAGTGTGTTAAAACTTTTTCCAATCACATTTATAATGTTTTGGTTCGAAATAGACAGCACTACTAAAAATTTAAACAGCGACGATGTCGCGCAGCCTGCCAATTACACACGTGAGTAACCCGCGATTTTTAGTTAATTTAGTATGTCTCACGATAGTTATTATAAAAACATGTTACATAGAATTATGTCATTTAGAAAATCGATATAACGTAAAATTTTAGAATAAAAAATTGAGAATAAAAAATTAAAGAATAATTTTTCTATTGAGTTTTCTTAGTGAGTCAGCGTAAGTCAACCAGTCAACTCTAAATCATCAGCAATAACAACAGAATTATGTAAGTGAATAGTTGCATATACAGTCGCTTTTAAAAATCTCCTTACTTGGTTCTTACTAAACCCACAAGAAGAGATTACCGTGGAAATCCAACAAAAATCTTGGTACCAACAGAATTTGAAAATAAAAATACCGTTCCACACGAAATAAACTCCTAACTGATAATATAAGTGGTATAAATATAATAAAACCGCACACAGGAGAGCTAACGTGGAAAATTTTTCATGTCACACGACACTCACTTGGAAATGGGATAGCAAACGCAATTTGTACTGACGATGAGATGAAAACGGCGATACTTTCGTTGCAGAAATAAATATTATATCAAAACTTGGTTTTTAGGACGGTAGGGTAAGGTGATATTGTGTTTATATGCAGTTTTTGAATAATTAAAGAAGTAGGTAAAATTCAAAACTGTTATTTCTTGTTGTCAACGTAAACGGTATGTTCGAGATAATTACATCACAATCATCATCAGCCTATAAGTGCCCACTGCTGAGCAACGGCCTCTTTTCACACGGAGAAGGTTTGAGCATTAAGCGCTATATTTTTTGTGAGGGGAAAATCATCAAATGACTTCTCCCGCCCAGGGCCGGGCGGGAGGAAGTGTCAGACTCTTACTGACTAAAAACCCCCCTGTTCCTTCTCCTGCTCTGCTCCGAGGTCGCGGTGCCTCATTGCGCTTACCCCGCAACCCCGGCTGGAAATCAGCCCTATAGGGCCCCGTCTGTGGTGGTCTATTGGCTCTTTGAGGGGCGCGCGGAACGCTACGCGCCGTACGCTCGGATTTGGTTAGCATTAAGCGCTTGCTCAAGGCAGATTTGCGATTTCAAACTTCTACTTACAATTAGACATTATAAGTCCAGGTTTCTTCACGATATTTCCCTACACCGTATGTCAGTGGTGTCTTAATTATCATAGAAAGTACATAATATAACTCGAAAAAAGTCACATTAGCTAATTCTTTTTTTTGTTATTTTGTTAATGTCAGAAGAAGGTTTTTATTACAGAAAGGAGACGGGGACTTCTGGGCCCTCACGTAAAAAGTTGAAGTAGGGCTTAAAAAATGGTTATTTTTTTCTATTTTACATAGTGAAAAATCAATTTATTTTACAATCTGGGAAATGAAAAATCCAACAATTTTGTTAGGGTTACGAAGTAATCGGATTATCGATTCAATTGTAATTAATAACTCTGTAACGAACAGAGTTCATACTATTTACGAAAATGATGTCACTGAATGATTTATTTAATTAAAATAATTAAACTGAGTTTAGAGTTTAAACATCAACATAATTAAAAATATTTTATCGATTCGTTTTTACTAATCGATTATTGTATTTTTTATCTGTGCTAGCTCTGACATGTATGACATGACATCGATCGACACTCGTTTCGTATCGTTTAAGCGTGTGCGTTCTGAGTGTTTTTATTTTCCTCCCATTTTTCTTATTGGTATTTTCCTCGGCCCGGCTTTCCCACAGACATTTGATTTTCCTCCTTCTACGACCCTTGCCTTGCTACCATTACCATACCGGACACGGAGAACTTCGCTTAAACGTTGAACTTGGACTTGCATATTTTGGATTCGACGAACAGCCTACCGATAGGATATTGATCGACATTATGGATCGTTGTGTAAATTGTGGCATAGCGACTAGTCGCTGTAATACACTAGGACGTCGAGCTTTGGATGACGAAATGATATTAGCAGTGATTTGAAAATGGCCAAAGGAGGAGGCGAAAGGAGGAGCCTGACCTCCTCCTTGGCGAGCCTTACTGCATAAGCCTTGCCTGCTAAGTAAACTAAAAAGACGAGAAAGTAGGTAAACAAGAAGCAAGCTATGCTGTGCAGTCGAAGGATGCATCTGGTTTATATTTGATATTTGTTTATTTACAAACATATATACATACAAATATACACACGTATACTATTAAAACCATTACCCGCCTAATCGGGTAAAAATCACTATCGCACTTCAAAAATTGGCTAATATATATAGATTGTTACTTAACCTCACTTTTCTTAAATCTTTTATATCTCGGCTCCCAGATTGCCAATATCTGCGAAATTTTCAGTAATTGTTTGTTAATATAGTAGCTATCAAATGACACCAGTTTCATCTTTTTACATCTAGGCCCAAAATTGTATGAAAGCGTATCCGTCTCCTTTTAGTAGAAAGTTAATATGGAAATAGTGAACTTCTTATCGTTATCGAGGTAGTTTGACACCCGTGCGAAGCAGCAGCGTACTACTTATACATTACAAATTGTCACAAACTGCCTTTGAATTCTAAAATGAATACTGCATCCCTACACATCTTATCTATTTTCTAAAAGCTCATCCTCAATGTACAATTTGAACCCAAAATTATTTCGTATTCAAACATTATGTGTGGCCATATTTTGATTATTAATTCAGTTAATTACAGTAGCTTTTAGAGACCTCTAAATGTTCCAATATTTGGATAATTTGGGATCCAAATTAGAAATTCTCTTGGTCAGTGAGCCACTTAGCACTTAATAGTGTTTAAGGATCCTTAGGCTTGGGGCTTTGACGGGGTTGAGGGTCAAGGGTTAAGCGTACCACGTCCCCGGCCGGAAAGAGAAGGAATGGGGTGGGTTTTAGTCAGTAATAGTACATCGTCACTACCAAGCCGAGAGGAGATCTGATGATTGGCTCTTTTGTTCATACTTCATTTAAGTGGCTGTTTCGTGTCAGAAAGATTGTTAATTGATTGGTTTTGTACAAAAAATATCCCAAATAAAAACTTTTTCGAAGTATAATTTATGTTTAAGCAAACAGTCCATTCCTCGTCTAAGACTAGTATGGGCGAGCCAAGCCTTGGTACGAATCGGCTCGACCGGAGTACCACGGCCTCATAGAGAATCGGCGTGAAACTACCACAGCGGTGTTTTTCGCCACGTGAGTTAGGTTTCCGGAGACCCAATCTCTCTTAACCCCAAAAGGCCGATAACGCACTCGAAACTCCTTCGGTGTTACGGGTGTCCATGGGCGCCGCTGATTGCTTACCATCAGGTTATCCGTCTGCTCGTTTACCGATATATCCTATAAAAAAATAAGTTGTTATTGTTTAGCAAAGGTTTCTTCTCACATTTAGCAAGATTTAATATTTAATCACCATGCTTGCTCAAAACTGAATGGCGATTTTCCACTTACTATGGAATATGATAACCCAGTAGATTAGGACTTCCATTTTCAATGCATGCAACACCAAAATGTTCACTATTGCCATGCAATTGCACTTACTGAAAATAAACTTCCCATTTAGCACTTCTGCCACGCAATATTGAACTTCATAGTCTTAACTTTAAAGGTCTTTGCAAAAGAAAGTTGTAGTAAAATTTGCAAATGAAGCTGATGGATAAACTCCATCCAATCTATTTCAAATTGAACTTTAATGAGTTTGGATTATGGTTTGATGTATTTCTTCGGTCTTCATGATATTTCTGTATTTGTAAAGACAATTAGGTTTCAGTAAGTAAACATACTCGTCCGTGATGGTGCGAAACCTGGCAAGTACCAATGTGACCTTTTCCGAATTATATGTACTTTCAATGAATATACATAGGTATGTATAGACATCTTGAAGAAACCAGGACTTATAATTTCTAATTAAAAGTTTGAAATCGCCAAACCGCATTGAGCAAGCGTGCTAATGCTCAAACTTTCTCTGTGTGAGAAGAGGCATTTGCTGATGATGATGATGAATTTTTTTATAAACGTTGCCCTACACTATGATTTTCTCTTATGTCGAGGGTGCGTTTACAAACATTCAACTTCACATACACATCCGCCTCGATTGGAGTAATAACACGACCTTACAGAACAGACTGGCGTGAAAGAAAGCTTGTGGCATGTAAGTAATTGTATGCCCAATCCTTCCCACTCCCCAAACCATAAGGTGGCAACTCCTTTGGTGTCATTGGTGATCGTAGGCGGCGCTAATTACTTACCATCTGTTGACGCTTCTTTGCCCCATAAAAATACTGATATGATGCCTGAAATCATTTTTCATTTTAATTTAATACCAATAACGTATGTACTAGTTATAAAAGATACAAATATAAATATGATTGTATCTTTTCAGTTTCTCACCTTAACTCGTAACTCCTACTGGCCTGGACAGGTAAATTGAAGTTCGAATGAAGAAAAATTCTCACTTTCTAGTCAAAGTCAAAGTCTCACTTTTGTAACATGTACTTTTTTATATTGTGCTTGAAAGCTGTTTTTAGGGGATACCTCATCAATTCTCTTCTCTCGCCCAGGGTGAGGTGAGAAAGAGCTTCAGTTACTGACTAAAAACCACCTTGGTCTTTCTTTTGCAATCGGCCAGGGACGCAGTACCTTATTGTGGATACCCCGCAGCCCCGGCTGATCTCGGACGCTGCAACTCCGAATTTATTAATTGGCTCAGTTTAAGATTAACGACACATATCAACCAATTAGTCATACTCTCACTAATTAGCGACTGTGAACTGTAAGTCCATCAATTATATGGTAATAGGTAATATGTCTTAGTAATTAGGTGAGTGAAAATCATATACATATGTACCTAGCTTAACTATAGACGTGGGGTTACTTGTAGATATATCAAGCTTGGCACTTCCGCACACATTCAAATTAATTAATTTACTTCTTACTGAGTACTTTTTACTTTTTTGTTTTTTTTTTTGTAGGCGGTACGGGTTTCTGACGGTGGGCAATTGGCGCTGCTCAATAGATACCTTCAAGACTTTGCTTGCTTTTTTTGTTAAGGGTTCTGGAGATTGGCAACAAAAGGGAAATAAGAATTGGACTTCTTATAACTTCGGCAACGGCAAAACACAACGCAAGTTTTTTTCATGTTAGTATTATTTGAAGCCATATCACTCCATGTTATTCTAGCCGGTATAATGTAAAGCCGTTGTATCAATACAAAAGCGACCCATTCGTGCTAAAGCATAGCTTTCCTTAACATATGGTGTTACATTTCATGATTGTTAAAATAAAAGAGAGAAAATAGAAAACCACACCTCAATTAACCAAGGATAGTTCTACTAATTTCAAGTCATAGCGACTCTTATTATATTGAGTATTGTTTAATATTAAGTTTAGGATAATATGCTTATGCTTTGAAAAGAGCGGTCCCACTTGACCGGCCTAATTAGCGCAAAACAATTCTGGTATTGTAGACCCATACCCTAAACCATCATCAACATCCCATCCACCCTAAACATCTAAATAATGAACAGTCGACACGGTGACTGGGCTACCGGCTGTGACGACAAAACTCTTGTGTGATCCACAGATTGTATGTATTGTAATTTTTTATGTCTGTAAACGCACCCACGACACAAGACAAATCCTTGTGAGGGGTTTTTATAAAAAACCCGAAAACTGCTCTGGTGTTGCCCGTTGTTGGTTGATATAGAAATCAATCAAAGAACAGTGGCGCCAAAAATATTCCATAATTAACTTAAAAAAAAACATTTATCCAAAAATAGAACTTTGCTAATAAATAAGAATCTCAATTGTTTATTGTCATATCTTTTTTAATTATAACTTTTTGGTACATTTTATTTTAACTATGTTTTGAATTTAGTAGAAGGCCATTCACATGGTATTGTTTTTTTTTTTTTTTAGTTGACATCTATGTTTGTGTTATAATCAAGAAGAAAAATATTAGTTCGTTTGCATTGTTTAAGCTTCGAAACTACTAGACTGCTTATGAAATATTTTTTGCCATTCCAAATCTTTCTTTTGTAGAAGTGGCAGAAACGAATTTAGAGAAATAGACAACATTTTTTATCGATACCTAATCATACCTAATGGTCAAATCATCGAATTTCCCAACTCTGGGTGAAGCCATAGGGAAGGGAGTGTCAGACTATTAAAACGGATGGTAGCTATTGCGCTTGATCCAGAAATTCGAACAGCATCTAGACGAACGTTAGAATAATTGTATCATAATTAGAGGTCTTTATAATGGTTATCTTATAATAAAAATGCTTGTATATTTTTCATAAAATTTCTGATATTTTTACATTTTGAATGTGGAAAGGGCGCAACGATCTTTGTTAAGACTGGCATTTACACATATGAGACCATTTTGGTACTCCAGTGGTCAACTTTACTGTAGTAGTAGTACTGTACTTTACTCAGATGTATCAGTGACAAGGATAAGAAAGTTGTATATACTGGGTTTTACTTTAAGTTTTCATAGCACATCATTGAATCACTGAACTCGCTATCAATGAGACAGCGTCAGTCATATAAATCTGATAGAAGAAGAAAAGTAAAAAATCAACACAATAACATAAAAGAAACAAAAATAAATGCAAACAAATATCAAGTGCCTGGCTCTTTAGCCGTACTACAGCCAAACATAAGTCGCTCTCAAAAATGTGGATTAGGTTAACGTAATACATAAAAATACACAATACACTGCATCACATTTTTTTTTTATGTAATAGGTCGGCAAACGAGCAGACGGATTACCTGATGGTAAGCAATCAGCGCCGCCCATGGACACTCGCAACGGAGGAGTTACGAGTGCGTTGCCGACCTTTTAGGGATTAGGGATTTGGAGATTTAGGGATTGAGGAGGGATTGGGGAAGGGGAAGGATTGGGCCTCCGGTAACCTCACTCACACGGCGAAACACAACGCAGTGGTTATTTCATGCCGGTTTTCTGTGAGGCCGTGGTATCACTCCGGTCGAGCCGACCCATTCGTGCCGAAGCATGGCTCTCCCACACTTAAAATGAATTATGAATGTAAATGCTTTTCTAGCAAAACGTGATAATTTTTTTTTAATATGTTTTTCTGTACCGATTGCTATGATGTAAATAGGCCTTGAAGCGTTAATACCAAACAAAATCGCAAAAAAACAACAGAAGTTGCGCCATTTTCAATGATGACTGCATTGTTCAAATAATACATATATTTTTTAATTCCATTTAAATTGTAATTACCGTGAGATACCTACTTTTAATTATGATAAAATATTAGATACTAACATTTTTTTTCTATTTAGTTTTATTTTACTAGAGGTAGGATCGACATAAAATTTTATTGTGTGAATATAGAAATACCTATTTTATATATGGAATAGCGCGAGAATGGTGATTACCTGACAGCAAGTAATGGGAATCACTGATAGACGAGGGATAGTGTTGTAGACTTTTAGGTTGTTAGGGATTTGGGGAGTTAGGGATTTGGGGAATTGGGGATTGAGGATTGTTTAATTACTCAGTGAAAAAGTCAGTTTCCAATTAAGACTTGGCATCACTCCGGAAAATCCAGCCTATTTATGTCGAAGCATGGTTATAAAAAGGAGTTGCATACTAAGACCTGAAGGTTGATCGCAAAAAAGTCCTTTTGAACGGGATTTTCTCCTTCATCTCTATTCTCAATATCTATAATACAAAATATATACTTTTGATCTGTGCACGACTAGTCACTGTTCTCAGTTCGGTCCAGTCACCCAATAATGTAGACACTTTATATTCACAATGATTAGCTGATAGTTACCAAACCACAAAATAGCTTCACCAAAGAGACTGTCATTTTTATCTTTAAGCCTTGTTTGACGTTTAAAAGAGTCTGTAAGTGACTAATTGAAATAATTGATTTTGAATTTGACTTTGACGAACCTATATCTCCGAAGAAAATCCGTTAAATATCCTTCTACTTAATGTGAAAAATTATTATATGTGTATAGAGAACATTATTCTTATTTTTACATACAAAAATTCGTAGTTAAATGCAAAGTTTTTATTTTATTATTGTAATGGTTGACTTCATAGTTATTTATTCACTTTAATTGAATTTATGTTTGCTAGTTAATTGGACCATTGTGTGGTTTTAACAAAAAAAAAAAAACGCGCAAACATACCACATGGAATAGTGATTATAATATAATTATACAAAAACTAGCTTCCGCCCGCGGCTTCGCCTGCGTGGTATGTTGATAAAAGTAGCCTATATCCTATTCCGAAGTGTATCCTATGCCTGTGCTAAATTTCATCAAAAACAAACATCCAAACATCGTAAATTTCACATTTATAAAATTAGTAGAATAACCAATAAAGTCATGTTTACATCACAAAGTCACTGTAACTGTCAAACTCAGAAACTTTAAACAAACTCTGTCCATTTATCCTAAACTACGCAAGAGATTTCGATGTGTTTTTTTAATAGATAAATTGATTGAGTATTTATATGTATAAAACATTGTAGCAGTATTCAGTATTGCACCAGTGCGCAGCCTGTGGATCAATAGTTAAAAATAAATGCCTTTTTTATTTATTTTTTAAATTCTCCACAACACAACATTACTCCCAATATTCAGCGAAAACAATAGAGTTGTGGCATCAATTACTAATCGGTAGACAATAGACTGTTATTTCTGACCTCTGTGCAGTATAACTCATGGACGACACGCCCAATGGCTAGGGTCAGTAAAGGGTTACTAGCAAGGGTCACTTTAAGTACCAGTTCGTGTGAGTACATGGATATAGATGCTAGATGTGACTATGCAGTATTGAAAGAAAGAAGAAAGAAAGAAAATAAATTTATTTTGCCACAGTGTAGGGCACACGAAAATCACAAACATAAAGCAAAAAATAAAAAA
This sequence comes from Spodoptera exigua, assembly GCA_902829305.4. Lineage (NCBI taxonomy): Eukaryota > Metazoa > Arthropoda > Insecta > Lepidoptera > Noctuidae > Spodoptera > Spodoptera exigua. Next base: position 2,318,197 of record LR824623.2, read on the forward strand.
AATAAAACAAATTAAAAATAGAATAAAAAGAAACAAAAAGGTACCTAAAATAACCAAAAATTAATAAAAAATAAAGTGTGGTGTGCCTCACAGCTGCGCCAAAAAAGGTTCAGTTCAGCATGTATGCCAGACAACTAGTGCCTGACGCTGGTTTTCAACTGAACCTGAGGTTGTGACGTGACGGACGCAAAGAACAGTTTTTTGTAGTGTGATATATAGTGATACGTACCTACTGAAATATATTAAAAATTAACATCATAATAGAATGTTGATTAGAGAACTGTAAGTGTGATAAATAGGCGTACTAAGATAATGTATTTGCGTGTAGTGTATGAAGTGTGATGTAAATAAATAAATAAATAAAAATAAGAAATAAAAAGCAAAACGATGTAATAGCAGGAAAATATTGAACATATATAGGTAAATCGTAGGTGCCTGGGCGCAATTAGATAATTGAAGTATTTTGCACCACCATATCCAGCTGCCGTTGTGCATCGATTAGGTACTGTCGTAACCGCCTTCTAAATGTGCCTAACGTGTTTATCACTCTGATTGGCGGGGGAATATTGTTCCACACTTTAGAAGCAGCACAACGGAAGCTACTTTTGAAAGCAGCCGTACCGTGAGACCGGGCTGAAAGCTGCTGTGAGCATTGTCTCCTTCCACATTCCCGCCTGCTCGCCAGCCAACTCAACTTATTGAATAAGTAGTCCGGCTTCTGGAGTTTAACCACACCGAACAGAAGGCAAGCCAAGTGCAGCTTGCGTCTAGATTTCATTTTCAGCGTAAAGTGCTTATTAAGATATGGTGTCACATGGGTTCTACGAGGTATGCTGTAACAAAACCTAGCGCAAGCATTTTGTACTCTTTGGATGAGCCGATCTGTACGAGCTAAGAGGCGCGGGCCATACACAGTGTCCGCGTAGTTTAGTCTAGAAAGGACTAGAGTTTCAACCAGCTGCTCTCGCAACCTTTCCGACAAATACGGTTGCATCCTGTATAACACCTTCAGCCGATAGAAACAATTTCTGACTGTGTTCGCTACGTGTTTTTCAAAACGAAGATCTTTGTCCATAAGTAGTCCCAAATTCCTCGCCTCACACACTCGCTCGATACGCTCGCCCAACAGTTTTAGGTCGAATGACAAAGGCAGTTTTGCAAGCTGCCGTCTTGAGCCAAACACCAGATACTTGGTCTTTATAGGATTCAACGACAAGCAGTTTTCCTCAGCCCAAGTGGCAATTCTCCGGAGATCATCGTTAAGATCCTTTACAGCATCCTCGAACTCCTCTGGTCGGAAAGATATGTAAACCTGAACATCATCGGCGTATATATGATATTTACATTTATGGAGACACTTGATTATATCTGCACAATATAAAATGAAGATAATTGGGCCTAGAATGGATCCCTGTGGCACTCCCCTCTCTACTGCTATGAGTTCTGATCTCAGAGTAGTGCCGTCACCCAAACGCAAATCGACAAACTGCTTTCTATTAGTGAGGTAACTGCGAAACCACTGAACGGCGCTAGGGTCGAAACCGTAATATTTCAACTTGCGCAATAAAAGCGGAATATTTATTGCATCAAAAGCCCGGGAAAAATCTAGCAAGACGAGCACTGTACACATTCCCCGATCCTGGGCAGCCAAAACATTATCGATAACGTCTAGTAAAGCTGTAGACGTACTGCGTTGCTTCCGAAAACCAGACTGCAAGTCAGGCAAAATGTTGTTTTTTTCCAAAAATTGGGTTAGCTGTTCGCTGACGACCTTCTCCAATACCTTGGATAAGCATGGCAAAATGCTAATAGGACGCAGATCTTTTAACTGGGTTGGGTTTGAGATTTTAGGTAGTGGCCTGACTAGAGCAACTTTCCATTGATCGGGAAACGTTGACGTCACTATAGAACTGTTAATTATTAAGGATATGGTGTTTAACGTATGAGGCAGAGTCATGTTAATCATATCTAAGGTAATTTGGTCGTGGCCCTCTGCGTTACTTTTAAGATGACTGATAATCAGTGAGATGTAGCTTGGTTCTACTGGGGTAAGAGTAAATATAGCTTCACCATGATTGTTTTGATCATAAAACGTCATAAGTGAGGCGCTGGCTATAGGATTACCAGGTGTGAGGTGTTGAGTGGTTCTGGTAAAAGATTTTTCGTAAATATTAAACCGATGGGATTTACATTTACTAATTAGAATAATTTTATATTATTTTTATTAATTTTATTGTATCACAACAATTATTTGTATTTATGAGAATGCTTGTCTGTTGGCCCAAAGATAGTAGTAATTATTATAAAATTAGAAATGAATATTCTGTCTGTAGACCGTAGACAGGAATTGTTTTTGTTTAAAGACCTAGTATTTTACGATTTTGTTTTGTTTTTATTTCTTTTTTCCTGATTACTTTCGCTTCCTATATCAATGTTTTGTCGTAGTTCTTAAGTTCATGAACTTATGCAAGATATTTTTTTTTGTTTACTTACTTCAAAAAAATTACCTTGTTACAAAATAAAGTCACACGCTACCAACGTAAATTCAAATGTTTTCTTTTTGTCATATCTAGTTGGTAGGAGATCTGTGGTATAGTCTGTATTTATGTATCATTAATTGTTTCGATGTAGATTCTGCGATTGATAGTCCTTTCATCCGATACTCAAATATATTTTGTAAATAATAGAGAATAGATATTGTAGCAGATGAATGAAATTTGTTTTACAGTTTCTTTGTGTTGGGAGGAGGTAAACGAGCTGACGGATGACCTGATGGTAAGCAATCAACGCTGCCCATTGACTGCTGCAACAGCGACAAGTCACAAGTGCATTGTGAGTCCCTGTGAGTGACTGCACGGTTGGTACGGTGGCTGTGCAACTGGCTGCCGCGCAACGTGTTTCCCGCACTAAACTACTCTTTGTGTGATCAACAATTTGTTGTAACGGGTCGAGGTTTGATGTCTATGTGAAAATGTATATTTATAAACGCATCCAAGACACAGGAGTAAATTCTAGTGAAGGGCAACGGAAAAAAAAATAACTTTTGGAGTCCTATCCTTAGATTGGGATATTTAAGGTTTGGGGATTGTTGATTGATAAATGTTGATTGTTTAAGTTTTAGGGTTGGTTTAGACTAGGTAAAAACTAAATACCATAACGACTTTATAAACATACTATGTAGCTAAAGTCTTTTTTTCATTTAACGTGTATTAGTGTATTAGTATTGGAGATAGGGGATTCGTGCCTACCAAGCTATACCTGGGGGACCGTCCCTTTTCTTACTCTAGGCCGAGGCCGCGGAGGCTCATTGCGCTTGCCCCGCATCTCCAGCTGAACATTAGCCCTATAGGGCCCCGTCTGTGGTGGTCTACTGGCTCTTTGAGAGGCGCTCGCGCAGATTCTGGTCAGGCGGCGAGCTACCCTTACTCGCCGTCTGTAGACCCTCGCTTAAGGTGACCGCAGAACTGTGGTGGCTGAGGCTTTGTTCAGAAGGAGGATAGCTCTCTCACGCGGTCCGCTTTCTTCTTTGCGAGCATAACTGCTTCACAGAGGAGATGGCGTCTCAGTTCCTCTCACGCTATGAGCTCAATTAAGGCCAGAAGTGAGACGTCACCGCCGCCGATCAGATAGTCTGAATAATACATAGGACACATTTTATTATGATTCTGCTGGCGACGTCGCTGGCAGAGTTTTGTGTTACTGAATAGTATGTAGTCTGTTTATTAAGCACGTGTGACGCCAGGTTGAAGGTTATCTCGCCGACTAATTACAAGGCAAAACCTTTCAACAACTAGTGAATTAATAAGTACGCATGAAATATCATCTTGTTTACGCAAAGTACTATCGATAAAATCTGTAGTGTATATGAAACAGAATGCAATATTTTTGTATTGTAAATAAACAAGTTCAGGAGAATCATGTTTCGGCACCAATGGGCGGGCGGCCCAACTACGTCCTTACAGAAAATCGGCGTGAAACGACGCTTAGTTTATTTTTCGCCGTGTGAATGCTGTTACGCATTACACTCCCTTGTGACGAGCGTAGAGGCGCGGCCACTTGCTTGAAATCAGGTGATTGCTTGTTTGCCAAAGTATCTCATAAAAAATATTAATTGCTAAAAACTCAGTAGTGTTACTTTTGAACAAAAAATGGTGCAATATATTTATATTCAGTATTGTGTCTAACTCTCACATTACAGACAGTGCTATTGGATATTTATAAGACAATTCAGTACTTTCCTGTTTTTTTTGGCTTACAATAATAATGATGATGGTGTCAAAAACAAAATTAGTCAATTATACTTTTATGGTATTACACCATACGTTCTATAATAAGACGGATCTGTTTTTGCAGCTCTTTTAACCTTTTTGTTACAGCCTTAAGGTTGTTTTTTGCACAAAAAAAACTATACAAAGAAAGGGGATTCCCAAACCAGTTTCAAAGAGGTAGTTGGTAATTATCGTTAGTGTGGACACACGTTACTGTTCCGCTTGGATTAGTCCGTATACAGGCTGGTAATTACAGACTTGAGGAATTACAGACACAAAGTATTACAGACTTTAGTTATTACAAGTTTATCAGATAGCTCTGTGGTTCCTATACAACTTTAATAGATAAGATTGAGAGAAATGAGTTTGATAAAATTCGTTTATTTTTTTTAGTACGGAATATTGACAAATTACTTTTCTCTAGCCCTGAGTGCGGTGAGGAAAGTGTAAGACTTTTACTGACTAAATGCCACTTTGTTCATTTTCCTGCACCAAGCCGAAGCCGCGATACAACATAGCGCTTGACTTCATCCCTCGGCTGGCAGAACATCAGCCCTGTTGGGCCCCATCTGTGGTCGTCAGTCCTTTAAGGCGGGCGTGGAACGCTATGCGTCGTACGCTCGTCTCTGGCTGTAGTCGGTCGGTGAGCTACGATTGCTCGACGACACTCGAGGTTTTTCACGCTGGACGGCTGGACTCAAACCTGGCATTACTTAAAACTTCTGTGTCCGGGTTCTTGAACCCTGTGGGTTATTGATTTCAAACTTTTACAATAACAAATTATAGGTTTCCGCACGATGTTTTCCTCCTTCGTTTATTAGTGGTGTAGTATACACTTAGAAAGTACAATGAATTTTAAGAATTGGTATCATGCATTAGGAGCGGGTTGCTTAAGCTCCCAACCACCATAGCCTACAAATCATAGGCACAAATTCAATTAATAAAAACCACTGAATCACAAAAAATATGGTTGATTTAATTTTATTTATTATTACTGAACCGTCTTATTTTGGTTATAAAAGGGTCGTCTCATAAACCTGTTTTTGGCACGCATTAATTTTAACTTTATAAGACCAATATTTAATTTTGGAAACTTATTATTTAAGTGTGCGAGAGCCATGCTTCGGCACGAATGGGTCGGCTTGACCGGAGTGATACCACGGCCTCACAGAAAACCGGCGTGAAATAACCGCAGCGCTGTGTTTCGCCGTGTGAGTGAGGTTACCGGAGGCCCAATCCTTCTCCTCCCCCAATCCCTCCTAAATCCCTAAATCTCCAAATGCTTAATCCCTAAAAGGTCGGCAACGCACTCGTAACTCCTCCGTTGCGAGTGTCCATGGGCGGCGCTGATTGCTTACCATCAGGTAATCCGTCTGTTCGTTTGCCGACCTATTAAATAAAATAAAAATAAAAAAAAAAATAAGGCACGAAAGAAGGCACCTAAAGTGTATTCAAAATTTGTTTCGAACTATCAAATAGAAGTGTAAACATTTTGAGATTTTGTTTGACCTTGTGTATGTCTGCAAGTGTACTTGTCTTGTATATTTTAGAGCAATTTTGGAAAATTTTATGTCGTTACGTTTTTGCTATTTAATTTCTTGTTTTTTTATGAATAAGTAATTTTTAAAACGATTTTGACAGTATAAAAATGGTACTTAATCCATCTGTAGTGTAGGTTTAAATAAAAATAACAGGTTCTCAATTGAAATATTCGGAACCAGATCGAACAGTTTCAAGTTACAACGTATTCGAATTTAAAACAAGCTCGATAATCCGTGTCATATTGCTTTTTAAAACACTTTAGATTAGCAAGCAGATCATTTTAATTATATTGGACACATTATATCTCCCGCTCTGATTGGGGCGAGAGGGAGGGTCAGACTATGCCTGCAAAGAAGGCGGTGGACCGCGTGAGGAAGCTGTCCTCGTCCTCACGCCCCAGCTGCTGCAGTAGGTGATACTCTGGACAACGGGGATCGAGAGATGGTTCTAGTCAGCTGGCAAGTAAGGGTAGCTCGCCGCCCGACGAGAACCACACCTGAGCGTAAAGGGCGTAGTTAATAGCGATCCGCGCGCGACTCGAAGAGCCAATAGACAACCACAGACAGGCCCTTACAGGCCTGATGTTCATCCGGAGATGCGGAGCAAGCGCAACGTGGTACCGTGGCCTCAAACTAGAGCAGAAGAAGGAACGGTGTTTTAATAAAATGCAGTGTCAGATTCTTACTGACTAAAAACCTACCCCATTCCTTCTCCTGCTACGAGCCAGACTACGCTATAGGATATCTGTATGCTCTATCCGTAATCCCAGTCGAAATAAGTACGTCTCACAATACGATGAAACGTAATAAAAAACCTACGCTAATAATTGTTGCTGTTTTTTTCCATACAAAAGCATGTTGTTTTGATATGATTAGTGATCAAGGCTGGGAAAAAACAAGGTTTATTTACCTTTTCAGAAACCGCTATTTAGGCCTGCGTGGGGATTCCGATATTCTTACTTAAGTTCGGGTATTTACCATTAAAATTACTATTTTGGTCATTTTTTTCTTCTATTGTTTTTCATTCTTTCCGGAAAGTTTGTGAGATGAAAAACAATAGGTAATTTGGTTTTTTTTTTGAAGTTTACTCATTCAGTGATAAATCTTGATGGTTGAATTTAAAATGAGGTAATATATGTAGTACCTAGATTGATAAACAACACAATCACATCATCAGTCTGTAAGTGCCTACTACTGAGCCAAGGCCCCTCTTTTCACTCAGAGAAGAGTACTGCTGCTTAAGCTGAAAAAGTGACATTGGTCCTTGCCAGGTTTTGAACCGGCACCCTCATGCACGAGAAGCGGCCTTGACCTCCTGATCACCCCGAAAATTAGCAAACTAGAAAAAAATATATTATTATATATATTTTTGGTGTATTCGATAACTTTTATTTACTGTGAACTTTAGTATTGTAAGTGATTGCATAGCGAAGGAACATTAGTACAGTATATGACCTTGACATTGATCGCTCTTTGAAAATCTTCGTTAAACATAAACAAATAGGTTTTATTATTGTCAAGTAATATTTTTTTTCGCTCTTACAATAACGTCACAAAATTATATGCACGAGTATCTTTAAAAGCGTATACGCGGTATAGCGGTTTTTCTTATATAAACTTCCATATAACTTCATAAGTTCTGAGGCTAGTTCTGAGGCTACATTTTAAAATTATCCCATTAAGATTATACCAGCCGACGATGAGAGTGCAAACTCCGACCTGGAGCAGGAGGTTCCTCCTCCGGTGTGGTTGGTGGTAAGAGTCTGACACTCCCCAACCAGGGCGAGAATAGAGGGCGGATAATTTTCATCCCTCAAAAAAAATGCGAAAGTAACTCTGTCTGTCTGTAATTTCTTCACGCCTAAACTGCTGAACCTATTTATGTGAAATTTGGTACAGACATAGTTTGGAACTCAAGAAAGGACATAGGATAGTTTTTAAGCCAAAAATCTGCAGGAATTCACTATTCCACGCGAACAGAGCCGCTGGCAAAAGCTAGTTTTTTTTTATGGGATAGGTCGTCAAACGAGCAAACGGATTATCCGATGGTAAGCAATCAGCGTCGCCCATGGACATCCGCAACAACGGAGAATTTACGAGTGCTTTGCCGACCTTTTAGGGATTAGGGATTTCGAGATTTTGGGAAAGGGAACGGTTTGGGTAGGCGAAGGATTGGGCCTCTGATAACCTCACTCACAACTCTTTGGTTATTTCACGCCGGTTTTCTGTGAGGCCGTGGTATCACACCGGTGGAGCTGACCCATTCGTGCCGATGCATGAGCCATGCTTATTGCACAATAAGCTATAATAACTACAGCAAACCTGTTGATTTTAAACCCTCCATCAGGCACTTGTAAACTGTGTTATATGTTTATTTAATAAAGAAAAGGTAGAGTAAAAAACCCTAATGACCTGAAATCGTTTTGGATATTCCCAAAACCCAAAAAAAAACTATAATGCAAGATGCAACCACAAACCTGGTCCCTTCGAAGAACACCAAAAAAATATTAAAGGGTCAAGGTAATTTAGTTTTTAATTCCGTATAGAGAAAGCCTGTTTTAGATTGGTCGTGTTGGAAATTTATTTTTATTTTTTAAGTGTTATTTACAAACTGCGCAAGCGTTTGCCACAAAAAATTTTGGTTTCTTTACTTGATTCATGTGGTGGATTTTAAAATTGGTGTAAGTACTTGAGTCGGTTTTCGTTGTAAAAATGGTTACATTATAAAAGTATATTTTTATTTTATATTCGGCAAACTAACGGAAGTGATAAGTAATCGCCGCCCCTCATGTCAACCCGCAATATCAGAGAAATTACGAGTGCATTTCCAGCTTTGAGCAATTAGGGGAAGGGAAAGATTGAACCCCCTATAACATCACACGGCGAAACACAACGCTGTGGTTGTTTCACGCCGGTTTACTGTAAGGCCGTGGTGTCACTCCGCTTGAGCCGACCTATTTGTGCTGTCTCGCTCGAGTTTCAAGCAATATTTCCTAAAACCTATGTTACACCTCATTTTACTGGATAAGGCAAATGTATCACCTGTTCGGAAGTGATCAGCGTCGCCCATGGATACCTGGACTTTGTATCAGAAAAGCCTGTGTCCATGATTGCCCAGCAGTGATCATTTGTAGACAATAGAATACAGGAAAAACAAGAAAAAAAAAAACAAAAAAAGAAAGAATTTTAAATAATATTTTTAAGAACAACTAAACATATATATGTTCGAATGTAAAATAAATGAGACACACAAAGAGCTCTAAGGAAATGCTTCTTTCCATAAAAAAAAGACAAAGACGAGGAAAACTTAAAAAAAAATTTTGAGTGTATAATTCTTCTAGATTATAATATATATAAAATCATAGATTAAATCTTGGTTCATGTTTTGGTCACCAAATAAACTTCCGTATAGGTCTTAAGGATTCAAATGCTACTTTTGAGCGTAATGGAGGGTCTTCTAGAAGAAGAATCCGGAGTTTTTGTCATACGATAGGACGGCAAACGAGCGCGATTACCTGATGGTAAGCAATCGGCGCCGTCCATAGTCACCAGCATCATAAGAGATATTAAGGTTGAAGAAAAAAAAAGGATTGGGCCTCCGGTAACCTCATTCAGACTGCGAAACACAACGTTGTTGCGGTTGTTTTTTACGTTTTCTTTGAGACCGTGGTATCACTCTGGTCGAATGGACCCAGTTATACAGCGTGGCTCTCCCACATTTATTAAGTAAATGGTAAGAATTTCCAAAATAAATACCTATATAAGCACATTTAAAATAGTGCACCAAGTTTTCTAAAGTAACTATCTGTTAATCACAATCAAAACCAATTTATTTACAAATGATTCTCACGACTTCTTAACATATTACATAATAGTTGTATAATAAATATATGTCAATGTAATGGATGACATTGCTGTACTTACTGTAACAAATTTTCTTCTCCTATGTTTAATGCATGCCGTGGCAGCCTTTAATTAAGGCTACACTATAATATGTAATTATGTTAGTGCTATAACATGTACTTTCTGGTGTAAGCTTTGTGGGTGTCCTTAATTAAATTAAATAAAACAAAAATAAGAAAACACAGAACAATGTTAAACAAATTCTTTCTCAAAACTGACACTAAGAATGCGACAGCTAACGACTAATCCACCTAACTAGTTCGAAAACCAACTATTGGCAGTGTCGATTTTCCATTCTACACTTTCCAATGCGGGAATGGAAAAAAGAAAAACCCTTTAATCTGGAAATTCTGGAAAAGAAACATTGGATTCTCCGTAGCTTACTGGATTAGAGGTCTGATCTCCACGACACAAAGAAACGAGAAAAAGTAAAGATTTTCCCGACCTGCATCGTAGGAGGCGACAGAGGATTATCTGATATGAATGTGCGGAATAACTTTATTTTCTTGTACTTCACTGCATATACTAAAACAAAGTCGCTTTCTCTGTCCTTATATCCCTCACATCATCAGCCTATAAGTTTCCGCTGCTGAGCAAAGGCCTTTTATCAGACGGAGAACTTCCGAGCAATAATCAAGACGGGTTGGCGATTTCAAACTTATAATTAGAAATTATAAGTCCAGATTTTCTTACGATGTTTTCCTTCACCGTATGTCAGTGGTGTCTAAATCATCATAGAAAGTACATATTATAACTCGGAAAAGTCACATCAAGTCTAGTACTTATCCGGTTTCGATGCCTCACGCATGAGAAGCGGGCTTCTTAACAAATGAATGATACTTTTTATATAGAATATGTCGGCAAACTACCAGCCGGATTACCTGATGGTAAGCAATCGGCGTCGCCATTGACAGCTGCAACACCAAAGGCGTTACAAGTGCGTTGTCGACTAACTATCCGTTTCGGGGATAAGTGATTTGTAGATTTTGGAGGGATTGGAGAAGGGGTAGGATAAGCCTCCGGTAACTTTACTCACACGGCGAAATGCAACGCTGTGGTTGTTTCACGCCGGTTACCTTTTAGACTTTATTGTTCAAATGAGTGGCCAGGACGGGTGGCCCTTAATAAACCGAACACATACGGGGCTTCTTTAAGGCATTGAAAAGCACAGGTGTAGGCAAGGCATAAAGTTGAAAAAAAATCGAAACGAAGTGGAAAACAAGTAACAATAACGGAACAAGAAAAACAAGAAATTCATCATAATAATCCAGAATTTTCTTTCAGTTAAACGTCTCATTCTTATTACTATTTACGTAAGGTTAATTATTGCTAGTTTTTCATAGAGTAAGCCGGTAACAATAGGAAGATGTTGCCTGTCAATAGGGAAATACAACGCAATATATCAAGTAAGTCTTTGTTCTATTTATTCTAGATTAATTTGATTCATTATTTAATGAGACTAGTTTAGATAAAGGTTTTTAAACTACTAGTCGTGGCAATTTGAGATACAATAGAAGACCAGTGGCTCGGCTCCATTTAATCGTAGCGTGATGTTGTATAGCCTATAGCACTCAGGAACATTGTAGCTATCTATCAGTAAAAGAATTTTGGAAATCCGACCAGCGGTTTCAAAGATTACCCCCTACATGCAAATTTACAAATTTTACTTCTTTATAATATTAGTATAGATTAATTTGATTCATTATTTAATGAGACTAATTTAGATGAAGGTTTTTATACTGCCAATCGTGGCGGCGTTTGCTTGGGTTTTGATGAATTAAAAACAATATTGATACAGTTTTTTAGGTTTGCGTATTAAAATACGCATTATCAACGCTATGGTTGTTTCACGCCGGTTTTCTATGAGACCGTGGTATCACTCCGGTCGAGCCGACCCATTCGTGCCGAAGCATGGCTCTCCCACACTTATTCTTATAACAAAAGTAAAACCCTTCAATGTCAAGGTCAGTTAGACAATCATAGGCATTTTTTAACATCAAACAAAAATTTAAAGCTAAACAGTCTGTCGGTCAGTCCTCTACTAAACCTATTTACTCGTTTTAAAGTGTAAATTCCTATGAAGAAGTAAGAAATTTCATGTATTTTTAAAACTTAAATATATAATTATGCCAAATACGCCATTGCGCGTTGCTATTAGCTCATAACATTAGTCATCTTTTTATTGATAGAGAATCTATTGATCGCAGAACAAAAGAATAGTTCAAAGCCACACAAATTATACCTTACGGCAACTTCAACTACGCATACAAATTAATACCTTATCCCTCTCATTATAGACTTTACAACCTAATAATTGATTGATTAACTATTGAGTACACATTTGTATGTCAATAAACTGAATAAATATTTGAAAAAATGTTGTTTGTAGTTGCCTATTACTTGGAGATGATTTTGCAGAAATGTTAACACGTCATTATAATCATTATTTGATTTAATTACTAATATGACGTAATGTATGTCATTAAGTCTGTTTGTCATAGAAGATAACATCTGTTTTCCTTCGGAAGGGCAAAGGTGTAAAAAAACAATATATCTTTTTTAACATTTTTCTTCATTTGGATATTGTTTCATCCTCTCCCCCAATCTCTCCCCAATGACTAAAACTCCAAATCCCTAATCCCCAAAAGGCCGGTAACGCACTCATAATTCCTCAGGTAATCTATAAAGTCGCTAATCTACCAAAAAAAAAATACGATCTACGAGGCAGGAAAACATCATGCCTTATAATTTTAATTCCAACTATAAGTTTGAAATCGCCCATCCGCCTTGAGCAAGCATCAAACCTCCGTATGAGAAGAGGCCTTTGCTCAGCAATAGGCACTTATAGGCTGATGATGTACTACTATTTGAAATGTGAAACTTTAATAAATAAAATACTTCAATGATTCTTTGTCAGCCAAAAAATGCAACACAGACTATAATATTTGAATTTTATGAGCGTATGTGAAGTTATGTCACTGAACTCCTAAACGGCTATACAGATTTTGATGCATTTTTCTTTTGCTCATTTTGCGTTGACGGCTGGGTAGCTTCATTCTAATTTTATTTACGGTAGATGGAGTTGCATTTTATTTTAAAATACTTGTATTGTTTTCTTATTCTTTAAATAGTTGAAGTTAATAAGTATGATTAGGTGCTGATAACGCCTGCATTTCAAAAGTCGTAACTGCAGAAACTCTTCCAACGATTTTTTATGATATAGCTTTGTAATAAAGTCCAAAAACGATTAGAAAAGACATGTTTACTGAAAATTTAACTAGCTAGCTAGCCTTATAAAATATTTATAAAAACTAAAGCATTGTATTGACGTTACCAGGTATTTAGTTTGAGCGGCCCGTACATTCAGTACTGAGGTTAGTTTTTTCAGGGATAATTTGTATGTACTGTCGCCTCGGCCTGCATCAGGAGAAGAAGGGACGGGATGGTTTTCGCCAGTAAGATTTTGACACTCCGCTTCGCCCGAAAAGGAGTCTATAGAGAAGTAATTTCTTGACCCCCGTCTCCTCTTCGTCTCACAAAAAGAAGAAATACAATTATGGTGATTTATTTAATTGATCGTCGACGACGAATCGCTAACGCATAACTTCTCATAAACTTCTCATAAACATATACGTACACCTATTTTTCGCAGATTTGCCACTTGACCTAAAGGTTCAAGTTCAGCTCTATTTCATTGTGTACAATCTATACTAATATTATAAAGAGGTAAAATTTTTATGTTTGTAAGTTTGTATGTAGGGGGTAATCTTTAGATCCGCTGGACAGATTGCCAAAATTCTTTCACTTCCAGATAGCTATAATGTTCCTGAGTGCTATATAGGCTATAAAACATCATGCTACGATCAAATACGAGCCGAGCAGCAGGTGAAACCGCGTGATAATAGCTAGTAAAAATAATACTTAGCCGATTCTTTCTCTCCAATTAATTTCTAGTTCATTAACATATAAATTATTTTATGATCTCAGTGACAACTAACCCGTGACACAACAATTAAAATTGTTGTCTCAGTCTATTAAACAAAAAATAACCAGGTACTTATGTATGATACACAAAATACAAAAAAAAACACAAAATTATTTTGTTTTTTGCGCTTAATTATACATTAAAATGCAACAAAATAATTATTTCGCATGACATATTTAATAATTAAATTATTACAATTCTAATGTTTGAAGATAACACTTTAATTATAAAAATGGCGTTATTTAGTTTATGCGTTTTGTCCCACGATGGACGGAAATTTCTATATCCTTTTTTAGACAAAAAAAAATGTGCTTTGTATTGAAAATGAGCTTAAAAATACCGAATGTTATCACAATAACATTTTATAAGTATTATATAAGTAACTACTTATACCAAATAGTAATATATTTACTTCGAGAAATCCGGAATATTTTGTTAACTAATGGCATAGTTTAGTTACAGCATTTTATTATTTTTAATAGCTAAAAGTATTGACAATTTTTAAATGTAATAATTTCTAAACAAAACTCAAAAATATATAGGTAATAATATCACACTAAATTAATATTATTTTTCTGTGGAATGCGCTACCTCTTGATGTCGGGATGGTGTCGAATCGTTGGGCATTTAAGCAAAAGGTAGCAATGGCAGAGGCATCGCGATCATGATATCAAATAGCATAATATGTATATTTTAAGTAGTATATGTAATTATATTATTTTGTATATATATTTGCTGTACATATTATTCCAGAATACATATAAACGTATTTATTTGTTTCCAGTATAGTATTTATGTAATTTTTTGTATATTATTTCAGATGATATTTGCTTTGTCCACCTTATAATTTATTTCTGAATATTGTCCAAAGGTTTGGACTGTAAGAGAATGCCCATAGCATTAAGCCCACCTTTGTACAATTTTTTGTGCAAAAAGTTAAAAAAATAAATAAATGTCATTGTTTAATTATTTTAACTACTAATTATATTATGTAATCCTCAGTGTACTTAAAATATAAATTATTTTTAAACTATAAAGATAAGAAACTATTAACAACGACATAATTACTTACTCTAGAAATATCTTAGAACGAACAAAATTATAACAAGACTGCGAAGTATTGTGATGACGCAATTATAATTTCAAAAAAGAAATTATTTACAAATATAAAATAATTCTTTTGTAATAATTATTACATATTCGAAATAATTATTTCGAAATAATAATTATAAACTGATTACCCGAAATAGCAATCGAATTTATATTTACATCATAAATTGTTTAAATTTAGAATATAATTGAGACTAGGCCTACAAAAAAAACCTACGCGTCAAGAGGTATAATTTTGTTAGTCTAAAAATAGATTGATGGTAGAAAAAAATTGCTTTGGTTGTAAGACGGTCAATATAATAAAACGGACGAGGCCTCTACTGAACAGACTTAGTCGGATTGTGTAGCGAGAACAAAGTGTCAGTGTGAGTTTGTGATTTCTTATTTTTTTTCAATTATAACTACCAGTGCAAAATGACTATCGGAGATGAGAATGTGGTAAGTAATTAGGTATTTATTTATTTTTAACTTTAATTTCTTTTTATAACCGAATAGTTGATCCTCTCTTCAAACAGTGAACTATGTTTGTTTTTAAGTTTTCCTTTTTTTTTTAAATATTAAATTTGTTAAACAGGAAATAAATAAAGAACAGAAAAAATATGCCAATAACAAAAACTATTGTTATTTAAAAATACAATAAAAAAGTTTGCATGTTAGTTTGTAATAAATAATTATAATTATGAACATAAACTACTTATGTCATTAAAAAAATTACAAGAAAATGTTACATAATATTATAATCGTACATTAATAAAATAATTATTATAACAACGCAATTACTAAAACAAAATAATACAGTGACAACATTTTTATACAAACCATAAGGGTTATTATTTATCATTATTACTATTGAATTCAATTTTATGCTACTCATAAAATAAAATAATAATAAAATTATGATTGTAAACAATATTATTTTATATTCTGTTTTAATTATTTTTAAACCAAACAATCCATTTTTATATTTTCTTATAAAAGAAAATTATTAAATAATAATAATAAAAAAATTGATATTAATAAAATTATTTTTATTATTTCACAGTACGAGAACTTCGACTATTCTCTGAATGTTCAAAAGATTATGAACATAAGAGACTCTGACTTGGAGAATTTGATGAAATCGTACAATGTGACTCAAAAGTCACTGGACGAAATGGTCGCCAGCATTCGAGAATGGTACGAGAAGCAGCCACATCTACCACAAGGACAATTACGTGAGTACCTTTCAATTGATACTTCATATACTTGATAAACAAGTTCCTGAATTTTCATTGAATATGTAAAAACTTATGATGGATTCCACAGGACAATCCATTTATACGAGGGTATAGGCAAACACTAATACATAATGAGTTTGTGTGGAAATTTATAATATTCTATTAGGTTTATAATATAAGATGTATGTTAGTCGAAACCTATAAGTGCCCACTGCCGAGCAAAGACCTCTTCACACACGGATAAAGTTTGAGCATTAATCGCTCAAGGAGGATTGCCGATTTTAAACTTACAATAGAATTGGAAATTATAACTCCAGTTTTCCTCACGATGTTTTTTTCTTCAACCATTTTATGTACGTAGTGTCTAAATAATCATTGAAAGTTTTAATGAATTCAAGTATATAAAACACTAGCTACTCCCAAGCGGTTTCACTCGCTGCTCGGTTCCATTTGATTGTAGCGTGATGTTTTATAGCCTATAGCATTCAGGAACATTGTAGCTCAGTGAAAGAATTTGGGCAATCCGACCAGCGGTTCTAAAGATTACCCCATACATACAAACTTACAAATTTTATCTCTTTATAATATTAGTATAGAAATACAACAGCAAGACAAATACGTATACTACAGGTATACAAGGAAAATGCACAATACTGAACGAAGAACGAATGAATTTCTACTAAGTACTTCAAATCCGACAAAGAGCATAGAAATGTTTTAAATATACTCGTCTTCTTATTCGAGTCTGCTTTAAGAGGTCCTTATTACGTTCTACCGGTCAAGCTAAGGACTGTTGAAAATTCGATTTCAAAATCCAACGAAAGACATCGCTTTTGAATACATATGTCCGATATTTAAGAGAGTTAACGCCGCACGGATTTCCGTACGAGATTTTCAAGTCAAAAATAATGGAACCTACTGAACTGCGAGGTCTAGAAATTGAAATAAGAACATTCCTGGGCGGCGTTAATTGCTTACCATCATTAATGTGACTGATCGTAACCAACCATGACATAAAAAACTCTTGAAAAGAAATTTAGAGAGTTTCGATACGATACATTATAAAATTACGCAATTAAAGGCAACTTGATTTATAGAATATTAGTTTATAATGTCCCACTGCTGGGCAATGACTTCGCCATCTCGCTTCCACACCTTCCGATCTTTCGACCGGTGTCGAATGCACGGAATGCACTTAACTAAGTTTTTTTTTATTGGACACCCGCAGCACTAAAGGAGTTACGAAGGAAGTTGCCGGCCTTTTGAGGATAAGAGTTACGGATATAAAAATATTTGGAAAAGATTGGGGAACAGATGGATTGGGCCTCCTGTAACCTCACTCACACGGCGAAACACAACGCTGTTGTTGTTCCACATCGGTTTTTTGCGAGGCCGTGGTATTACTCCAGCTGAGTCGACCCATATTTGCAAAAACTTAGCTCACCTACCACCTACACTTAGACCTCGATATTCGACGCGATCTTATCATCTATTAATACTTACAGAGTGTTGTTAATACGTACCGTTTTAGTAGTATTTCAATGTTCTAGGTTAAACATGTGACCCGTTAGGGCTGATATTCAGACAGGGTTGTGGTAGCATTAATGAACCGTGACTCCGTCCTTTAGTAGGAGAAGGAACAGGGTGATTTTGGTGGTGGTCACTTTTTGTCCTGCCCAGGGTAGGCGAAATCGTTTGATATTTTTCATCCTTCAAAATAAAGAGCCGATTCGCTATCATTCGAAATTTGGCAAGTTTGTTGACGATGTTTTTGAGGTTATGCATACTTTATACTTTATAGTTTTATTTAAACGCGAAGAAATACTGAATCAACACTGAATTAGAGTCAAGATCTAACTTCAAGATGGAAAATGGAATTTTCCCTTTAATAATTAACTTGTTATAGTAACAGCATCTCAATTAAACTAATCAGTGCAGCCAGTAGTGACATTGGATATTAAACCTTATTCTTTACGTGTAAGATTGAAAAACGATTGCAAATACAAGGTAATGAAGTTGGTGGATATGCTGTCTGAAGTGACATTGATATACACGTGCAAGCATTTGTCGCAATTAAAGAAAACAATGCCTTAGGAAGAAGGAAATAGATTTCATTTTATGTCACAATAGCAGAGATTTCTAAGGTTATTGCAGTTTTATTCTGTGTTTATTAATCATTTTTTTCCTTTATGGGATTAAATAGCGTGGTTTTAGCGAGAAGAAAGAATGATAAATGTTCGCAATAATTAATAATATCAGCAATGATCTCATTAATATTGTACAAGAGAAAGTTTGTAAAAATGCATGTTTGTTTCACTTTCATGTGAAAACTACTGAATTGATTTTGAAGCAAAAGAGCACAGATATAGATTATAGTCTGGAATAACACGAATACTTATCGATTCCATATACCTCGAATTGAGTTGTAAAGCTTGCAGATTACCATTTTCGTCATAGAAACCAAACATCATCATCCCGTCCCGTTTTATTTGGGGTCGGCACAATATGTTTTTCTCTTCCATTCTCACCTATCACGCTATCACTAACTCCTCTGTCTTCCATATCACTTCTCACACAATCCATCCATATTTTCTTTGGTCTCATAGAAACCAAACGTGTATACAAAATGACAGCTCAATCGGATAAAGATATTATCTGCTTCAAAATACCTTTGGAAGTTTTCACCGCACAAATTAATGTACACACATTGAAAGTGGAAAAGAAATTTGAAATAATTATTATATCAATTTAATGTAGGTAAATTTTTGACGTTAAAATTATTTTAAGTAGGTACATTAATTCGCAAATTATTTGGCTATGAGTATTGATTAACATTGCACATATTAAATAGGTTGAATATATGGAAGAAAAAAGCTAAATAAATGTTAATGTTGAGACCAGTTTTTTATAAAAATCAACACATTAGATATTAATGGATAAGACCTCTGCGAAATTGTTTTATTTCGTCATTATTATTGTTGCTGTTTTAGGGGCGAAAACGACCAAGTATCAGGCATTTGCTGATTAAAAATCAGCAAATTTTTTCTCCTGCTTCTTGCCGGAGCCTCGTTGTGCAATGCCCATTACTCCTGCTGAGATTAATGTTATTGCAGCTTATCAAACCTAATAATTTCATTGACGTACCTAAATAAATATTAAACTTATTAAATTTATTACGTATTATAATCTTATGACATGTAACACTTAGTAGGTATCTATAATGAGATATTAGTGACGTAAGAATTTAAGTCAAATTAAAATGAAAAGTGTTTGTATTTGTTTGACGCCAATTTTAGCGTATTAATAAGATAATAAACATCACGCTAAGATCAATAGAACCACACCACCAATAGCTACTAGTATATCTACAAATCTATAAAAATAAAAAAAATAATAATCACAAAAGAAACAAAGAATAAAAATCAGATTCTCACATTATTTTAAAATAATATAAAGTAGTTCAATAAAATAATAAACCTGTCTGTCTATTTTATATTTAAAAAATAATAATTTGCATTACCAGGCTATTATACATAACGTATTTGTTTAAAAACTAGTCTCATAATGACTTTTTTGCTTTTGTTAGGACCATACATTTTTTATTGTTTATTTTTAAATTTATTTAGGTATTTAAATAATTTTGCTCTAAATTTTCTCTTGCATCGTGAGTAGGTACGTTTACAAACAAACAAATTGAAATTTGATTTCTTTTTCTGAAAAACGTTACCTTCTCTAGGATTTTCTCCTGTGTCAGAGGTGCGTTTAAAAACATAAAATTACACATACACAAATTACACAAAGAGTTCCCTTATGAGAAACAAACATTGTTGACGTTATGCTGTTTTCACATAATTGAACTTACTTTTTATTATAACCGTGCATAGGATAGTAAAACCTGATTGTAAAAGTGTAACCATGGAGTTTCTTGCTCGTTCTTCTCCATAGGAATACTAGTTACGTATTATGTGTGGGAGAGCCATGCTTCGGCACGAATGGGTCGGCTCAACCGGAGTGATACCACGGCCTTACAGAATACTAACGTGAAACAACCACAACGTTGTGTTTCGCCGTGTGAGTGAGGTTACCGGAGGCCCAATCCTGCCCCTTCCCCTATCCCTTCCGGTCCTTATATCCGCAACCCCTTCCCCAAAAGGCCGGCAAAGCACTCGTAACTCCTTTGGTGTTGCGGGTGTCCATGGGCGGCACCGATTGCTTACCATCAGGTAATCCGTCTGCTCATTTGGTTTTTATAACATAAAAAAACACTTTGGGACGAGTAAGTAACTTCACTAGAAGACTGACCGATAGAGTGACACATTTTTATTTTTAAATATTTTTTTAAAGTTCTAAAGTGTTTATTGAAATAAATGACTTTGACTTTGTAAAACTATAAAAACGTATTTAAATTATATTAGGATCATAAAATTTATTCGTTTTTTTTCTATATTATTTACTAGCTACTCTCGTTTCACCCGCTGCTCAGCTCCATTTGATCGTAGTGAGATGCTATGCCTTTAGCATTCAGGAACATTGTAGCTATCTATCAGTGAAAGAATTCTGGCAATCCGACCAGCGGTTCCAAAGATTACCCCCTACATACAAACTTACAAATATTACCTCTTTATAATATTAGTATAAAAGTCGCAACAAACTGTTTATAAGCAGCCCTTTAATCAGCTAGCTCTTTGATCGCAGTACTATTTGAGTAGCTATTTATTTGCGATGGCAATTCTAGTACTGAAAATTTTTCATACAAGCAAAAAAAAATCACTTCAATAATATTTTGCACAAAACGTAAATCGAAAAATAATCGTAATAATTCTTTTGTTTGCCAATCGCATTCGCAAACACAGAACCAACGAGGCAGTTAACAAAAAAAAATACCTTAATATTAATGGTTGGTAAAAAGAATTTCGCTATTTTTGCTTTGTTCAAAACATCATCATCATCTTCCTGTCTTTGTCCCGTTTTATTTGGGGTCGGCGCAATATGTTTTTTTCTTCCATTCTGTCCTGTCGCCCGTCACGCTATCGCTAACTCCTCTGTCTTCCATATCACTTCTCACACAATCCATCCATATTTTCTTTGGTCTCCCTCTCTCTCTCCACATTTATATTTTGTTCAAAACAAGAATAGAAAAATAAAACCTCATTGTCTACAATCACATAATGATTAGAAAAAATATTATCAATAAAAAAGTATGTAAAATACAATTGAAGCCTAACAGGCAATGGGAATTACCTCTGAGTCATACATATGAATGCTTCTGTTCAACTTTGCACCTAAATAACTTATGAACAAGATATAAATTACTTCGTAAACGCAATATGGCAGGAAGTGTCCAATTATTGATCATGAATTATGAGTTATAGATACGTTATAAAGATTTTTTTGCTTAAATAAGATGGCGACGAATCATTTCAATCCCATAAAGGGTAACCATAGATGACATATATTTTTGTCCTGTGTCGGCTTGTGTTTTACCTCAAAATCAAATTCAAATACATTAATATAGATACTTTTGAATGTCAAACAAAAAATAAATAGGTAATAATATTTTCACCCAGACCCGGCAAGAGAATCTGTGGATAACTCAAATAATTATTGTTCCGTGTTCAAAGAATCTGACGATTGACGACGACTGAAGAATACGACTGTCTGTTGCCCTTTAACTCCACCAACCAGAAATATACTATATAGGTATAATACCGAACGTACAGCGTGTAGCGTGCCGCGCGCGCCTCAAAGAGCCAATAGACCACCACAGACGGGGCCCTATACGGCTGATGTTCAGCCAGGGTTGCGGGATAAACGCAAACAAGCACCGCAGCCTCCGCCTAGAGCAGGAGAAGGAACGGGGGTTTTTAGTCAGTAAGAGTCTGACACTTCGTCTCGCCTCACCCTGGGCGGGAGAAATTATTTGTTGATTTCCCCTGCCAATAAAAAAATTGAGAAGGGATGTAAATGTGGAATGGTGATTCGAGCTGTTAGTATATCGGGTTGCGGGAGCAAGAACTAAAGCAGGATAAGGACGGGGTAGTTTTTAGTCAGTAAATGTTCTCCCAACGCGAGAGAACTCATCTGACCATTTTCTTCACTAAAAAAAGGTATTAAGTTTAAGAGTAAAGGACTTGCCATTAAAAACCAAGCTGCGACAGTATTATACGAGTTAATAAGGTTTGGTTAGGACCGTGGCTGTCAATGAAATCCAATCGCCATCGAAAATAAACTGCTACCTGCGTTGTTAAGTGATGTCATTTATGAAACAGGCTTACCTAATGTTTTTTTCATGTAATATAATTTAATAAAAGATCTTAATTTGACATGTTCTTGCTGTAGTTTTTACTGAACGTCCATACCATAAAAAAATGATTCAAAAAACAAAAAATCATTAAATGTTAGGAAATGCTGCATGTGCATATGCATGATTGCATAGGAGTGGGATTGCATTCTGCAACAAGCCTGGATTTTTGTCGCGGAATTAAAACTAAATATTTTTTCTAACATTTAATGTCATGGATTTCCGCAAAGTAACGGCTGATTCTATAAATTAACAAAAAATCAGTCAAGTAGTTTTAGAGCCTAATCAATACGAACAAACGAAACAATCAAATCTTTCCTCTATAAAATATGCTATGGTACAAATAAATGTGTTACTTTTAGTTTTAATTATCTTTTTTCTTTTGTCAAATCTATTAAAAACAAGGCAAAATCAGCCTTCAATTATTAATTGATTCAACATTATTTGGCAGTCTAATTTTTATACGGATATTGCTATTCGAGTGATTATGTAAAAAATATCTTTTTATTGATACCGAATCGAAAATTTTAATAAGTGAAACATAAATATTTAAACATTTTATTCGTTTTATACAAGCAACTTTTCGCCTTTCCTGTTATGCATAGACAGAAATAAATGCCTGATTTAGAAAACTACATTCGCATAAAAAAGTTGGAAAGAAAATTGTGTTTTTTTATATTTTACATAGCTACTCTCGAGCCGTTCCACCGGCTACTCAGCTCCAATTGATAGTAGCGTTTTTATAGCCTATAGCACTTAGGAACATTGTAGCTATCTATTAGTGAAAGAATTTTGGCAATCCAACCAAGTGGTTCCAAAGATGATAAATGTAAAAAAATTGCGTCACGAAATGTCACACTGCTATGGTTCCAATTAAAATGGCGCGCGATATCTAATAACATATGTATGAATGGCAATTTTCCGCTTGTCTCAATCAAGTTGTAACTTACTAACGCACGTAAGTTATATTTAACCGCTAAGTTACGGGAAAACCCGTCTGGGTTTTTATTAAAAACAAACCTTTGTTGATGGTATTTATAGAACAAAATGGCTTCCGTAATAGTACTTTAATCGGGTTATGTAAATTTTTGTGACCACACCACTTATTTAAAATTCAGTTATGTTATTATTTGTATTTTGTATAAGGTATTAGTTGTAACTGTCTTAAAATAGAAGGAGAGGCTTTTTATAGGACAGAGTGGTAAATAGTCGGATCGCCGACTTCTTACCATCGGGTGATGGTAAGAAGTCGGTGTCGCTCGCAGATTTACACCTACGTGCAAAATTGGAGGAGTCACAAGTCTTGGATTTGCGGTTTAAGAATATTCCTCCAGAAAGATCTGTCTAAGTTTCTATTAGACGTTGCCCTACACTATGATTTTCTCCGATATCGTGGGTGCGTTTACAAACATAGAAGTTCACATACACAAGCCATCTAGACCCGAAACAACAAATTGTGGATCACACAAAGTGTTGTTCCGTGCGAAGACCCACGACACGTTGCACAGCCGCCAATAGCCCATCCACTACGATTATATAGTGGTAGATTTATAATATCTAATTACATAATTTTCTTCTTCTTCAGATGACCGTATGATTATTGGCCATCTCATTACTCGAGGGTTCAGCGTGGAACAATGCAAGGAGAAGATCGACAACTACTTCTCAGCCAGAACAAAGATGCCTGATGTCCTGGTGGGGAGATCTCCTCTCTCTTCTAATATGGAGAAATTTTCGAAACAAGGGTATTGGGTCGTCCCTCCCATGAAGACCAAGGAGAATCATAGGGTCATTTTGTTCAGGTGAGGAGTAAATACAATTATTAATTGAAAAGTTGAAGAGCTATCATATTTTTTGTTATAAAGTTAAAAACTTTGCCCTATGGAACGATTTTCTCCTATGTTGTGGATGAGTTTAGAAATGTTAAATTTTACATATCCAGAGCCGCAGCTTATAAATGCTTACTGGCTAATAGATATTTTTATCATGCCAATGAAAATATTTAAATCAATTGCGTTTTAAAATGTAAAAAATAATATTGGTATCATGGGTTTTCTTTGTGTGGGTAGCTCTTTAAGGACAATTTTCTTGATAACGTTCCGTGATTTTGCGTTTCCCAAGCACTTGTTAGACTTTACAAGACGGTACTAATTATAAAGCAGATAGAAAAAACTCTTAATAAAAAAAATACTTCGATCATTGGATTGCTTTTAGATTTTATCAGGCATTGAACTTGTTTTTAAGACTCCAAAAATATTTTGATCAATATGGACAGTAGTGGCCTTGAGACGCACAGGTATAATAAAAACTCTCGATAAATGACCTAAAAAAACTGACTAAAAATTTGTGTAATCTAAATATTGGGCAGCCTTAATATCTACTCGAGTCTAAATTGCGTGTTGAAGCGCCATGATGTATCACAGTCTGGCTCAGAGCGAAGAAGGAACGGAGTGGTTTTCAGTCGGTAAAACAGTCTGACACTCCCTCTTATCCAAGGCTGGAGTGAAGAAGTCATTTGATTTCCCCGCAAAAAAGTAACAACACAATATAATACAATCTCAACGCCTTGAAAGTTCATCAAATTGCATGAGTTGTCATTACCACAAAGAACTGATTTGTCGACACTTTTTCCTGCTAAAACAATTATATTTCCGCAAATTGACCGCTGATTACATAAAATAGATCAAAATCAAAATACTTCCTTAAAACTAATAATTCTTGTATAGTAAATACTTCCGTAAGAGGTAGGTGTTATGCAAAAAGAGTTTTTAAACTAATTAAATCAATTTGTTGAGTTTTTGTGACGTTGCGTTATTGGCGAGAATGAAGCGACGACGTCAGTCTAAGCATTGAAGTTAACTTGTATAAAACGCCATCTAGTATTAGAACGAAGAAGCTTTACGTGAACAAACAAGTTTTTTTATTCTTTGTTGATGTTTTAAAATAAATAACGTTTATTTGTTATGTTTTTACATGGGATAGGACGGCATACAAGCAGACAGATAACCTGATGGTAAGCAATCGGCGCCGCCCATGGACACCCACAAAAGTAAAGGAGTTACTATTGAAGAGTTTGGAGTTACTATTGAAGAGTTTGGAGATTGGAGGCTTTGGCCTACGGTTACCTCACTCACACGGCGAAACACAACGCTGTGGTCGTTTCACGCCGGTTTTCTGTGATGCCGTGGTATCACTTGGGTCGAGCTGACCCATTCGTGCCGAAGCTCGGCTTTCCCAAACTTTTACATTTTATTAATAATAAGTATTCATTGCACGATTGTATAAGGAAAAACTTTTTAGTGCGAGAGTTTTTTAATCTGTAGATTGTACATACATCTGGCAACTGTATAGATTTTAAACGTTTAGTTTGCATGATCATAAATGCTAAGCTTTTTGCCTTTGAAAAATATCTTTTAAATATTTAGTCCCGGGACTTATTGGCCCCTCTGATAAAGGTTTGGTTTTTATTTTAAATTTTATTCCTGCGCCCGCCGCTTCGCCCGCGTCATATTATAATATGATAAAAAGTTGTCTATGTCCTACTCTAGAGTGTATCCTATGCCTGTGCCAAATTTCATTTAGATCCATCCAGCCGTTTTGGCGTGATTGAGTAACAAACACCCAAACATCATTCGCATGTATAATATTAAGTAAGATAAGCATAACAAAATGAAATAACTATGCAAACTATACAATCCATTTTACCTGCATTTCAAGAAGCTTTTAAATATGCACAGGTGGTCAGGTAAGTTCGTTTACTGCCCTCGTTCCTATCACGGCTTAGATCGTGAAAATTTTAAGACCTGCATCTGGCGTCCAAGCCATTTTAGTTCAGTCTGAAGTTGAGTTACTGCTTGCCAGATGTAATAGGAATTTCCATTTGTCTAGATGATTTTAAGAGTAGTTTTGAATATGGCTTATTGGTGTGCAATTCAGTGCTATTTAGGAAGCGATATTTGTTTGAATAAACTATTCTTATTTACGTATACAGAAGAAACTTGACTAGTGTTTAGTGAAGGTCGGGGCTAGTATTGAAAATCGGCATTGAGTGATTTTTCTCCAGCGTTACAAGAATCATTATTTTGTCGATTTTCGCGGTGCTATATTATTATAGTAGTTAATGTGCCAGCTTCTCATATATAAGGCTTCGAAACCTGGAAAATACCAATGTGACTTTTTCCGAGTTATATGTACTTTCTATCATTATTTAGACACCACTGAAAACATTGACAAAACATATCCATTGAAAACATGGTGAGAAAATCTGGAATTATAATTTCTAATTAAAAGTTTGAAATCGCCAATCTACCTTGCGCAAGCTTTGAGATTAAGGCTCAAACCTTCTCTGTGCGAGAAGAGACCTTTGCTCGGCAGTGGGCACTAGCACTAGTCTGCTAGTGTGATGATGGATACTGCGCTCTACGAAGCTTTGCCAACAACGGACATATTTTCTTCAGTCATCTGATGATCTTAAACGCTAAAATAAGTAACATATTTCTAATTTCATTTTTTTCTCTTTCCAGAATCGTGAATCCAGAAATGGTTGTTCTAGATGTGGTTAAATTAGCTTTTATGATGGGAGAATACAGACTATTCAATGATGTCACACATGGAGACCATTGGATCTTCGACTTCAGTAATGCGACCTTGAACCATGCATTACAATTTACGCCCATTTTGATTTCGAAAATCTATTATTATATAACGGTAAGTCCTTAAATAATGCTTCAAGAAGAAAGTAGAGCTGCCTATAAAAATAAAAATGTTGGAAATTTTTCATCAGTAACTAGTGTGAGCTTTATGGAGTAAGGGATGAATTTGTTACCATAATCTAAACAGGGTTCCATGTTTATATTGATATTTTTTTTCCAAAAATCTGTATATCAAGGTGATAAGCCCAATTTAAATATCAAAATTTAAAATCATTTATTCGAACCAAACCATAAACAGGTGCTTTGAAATCATCTAATAGAATAACAGTCTATCAATCTGTTCGTAAGTGAAGCTAGGTCATCAAATTCTGGACACCTTTTTCGGCAGCTTTAATAGCAACTTCTTGACCATAAAGAGTATACCAGACCATTATAGTACTGAATCACCAACAAACATTTTCACCTACAAACCCCCACAAGACTTATCAGCCATCACAACAAGTTTACTTGCCCGACTTTTCACAATATAGTCGTTTTATAAAGGCCTTTTTGATCCACAGTCTTGCCACGCTATCAAGATTAAAGGCATTCACCTGGTCAACGTGCCAGTCTTCGGTCACTCGATCTTGGCGCTTTTCAAAAAGATCATGAAGCCCAAACATGCAGAAAGATTGCATCTATATGAAGGATTTGAGAAAATATTCAATGTGCTGCCTAGGGAAATATTTCCAAGTGATATCGGCGGTACTGCTAATACAACTGTCCAGGAATTATCGGGTGAGTTGATGTATTTATATTGTTATTATTAAAGAGCCACTAAAGAGAGCGGAAATGAACTAGTTAAGGATGTTTTTTATCAAATCCACTTCAACATATTAGGACCTTAAAAACTTTTAATAAAAAAGAATATTAACTTGATCGTCGAAATGTTTCCGAAGGAATTAAAGCTTAAATAAAAACTGTAATGACATCACCATTTTGATGGTGCTTTGTGGTTTGTTACTATCACACACCGCGCTTATGTTTCCACTAATCACCGCTGACTAGAAGAAACAGAAATTTTGTTTTGTTTAATGGAGTACAGTGGCAAATGAGCAGACGGATTAGCTGATGGTAAGCAATCGGTGTCATCTTTGGACAACCATAATAAAAATGCATTTCACTAGCCTTTTGTGCGTTGTAAGGCATTTAACGATTGATAGGAAATTGACGATGAGAGGAAGGACCTGGTTACTTTCCTGTAAACAGTAATAATTATTATTATACACAACGTAAGCGTTGTTTCACGCTGGTTTTCTACAAGGTCGTGACATAACATATATTGACCAAACTAATTCTCAGGTACTCAAAAAAAAAAAAAAAAACACAATTTCATAATTTCCCTTTTACAGACGTCTGGCATGAAACCATCCAATCAGAATCATGGAAGCGATTTTACGCGAACCAAGACAAGAACTTCTTCGTTGACGAATCCAAAAGGATAACACCATCAAAAATCACCGATGAATTCGGCGTAGAAGGAACCTTCAGAAAATTAGAATTAGATTAACTTGTAGATAATTAAAATATTCAAGGTCATTTTCTTACATATCCTCATTAAGTTCCTGATAAATTTAATCGGCAGATAGTGTTAAAACGTAGATTTATCTGGTGGATAGCAACTGTATAGACTGTGAAACGGGCCATTAAGAAATTATTTTTTTAACTGATTGTCGTTATTAAGAGGTAACTGATATTAGAACTAAGTTATAAGCCTGCGGTGTCAAGCCAAGCGTCAAACGCTTGGTAATTGATGTTTTGGGGTTTTATACTTTCAGCGTGTGATTTTTAGGACGCTTATTGATTACAAGGTACTCAGAAAAAAGTGTTTATTGATTAGACTTTAATTACTCGACCCAATTCGTGGTTATCTGGACCTAGACTGGACCTGATTAAAAACATATCCAATTATGTCTTTGAAATTCTGACATTGTTGTCGGTTCTGTGTGATTCCGGCTGTTAATGTGATATTTTTTACTAAAAAGTAATAAATTTAATTGAAATTATTAGGTTTATAAGGATATCACTCCTGTTTGAAAAAGATATATTTTTATAAGTTTGATTTGCTTCCCTTTTTTTACAACTTGGTCATATCTTAGCAAGATTTTTTGCTGATTCATAACTCATAGTATATGTATTCATCTGGTAAATTTGTTGTGACGGTTTTTATTTATTAATAGCTCTTACCCGCGGCGTCGCTCCCGTCATTTGACTACCTACCCTACTCTACCTACCCTACCTACCCTACTTTACCTACCCTACTATACCTACCCTACTTTATCTACCCTACTCTACCTAACCTACTCTACCTACCCTACTCTACCTAACCTACTCTACCTACTCTATCCTATCCTATGTCCTTTTCCTGGATCTAAACTACCCCCCTGTCAATTTTCAGCTAAATCGGTTCAGCCGTTCTTGAGTTATAAGTGGTGTAACTAACACGACTTTCTTTTATATATATATATATATATATAGATTAAACTGTTCTTTTTGTATCGTAGTCATGATTATTATTTATATTGTTTCATTTGACAGTAAAAAATCATCGCCAAAAAGGCAATAGTAATGCGTAATAGCTATGTAGGTACTATAAAACTAAATTGATTACCAATCTTGATAACTTACTTTTAGGCTGTACTCAAAGGATTTTACAAGACATTTATTATAAAAGACACATTTTTATTAATAAGAACCCCTAGAATTAAGGTAAGCAATTTAAGTGTTTAAGTGATACATTAAAATAAAGCGAAATTAAATATCCATTTTGTTTTTATTCTGTCACTTATATTTTCAGAAGTGTCCTTTAATATACCAATTCTGTTTAGCCGGAGCCTTGGCCTAAAGCCGGAGAAGGAACGGGGGTTTTAGTCAGTAAGATTCTGACACATTGGTTAGCTTCACACTGGGCGGGAGAAGACGTAACATAATGATATTCCCGTGACAAAAAAAACTACAAATCCTAAACGACTAACTACCTACTTGGAGATATAGGAATAGTAGAGGGTATTAAGCATCCAGAAACCTATTTGTCATAATTTAGGAATTTCTCCTGTGCTGTGGGTGCGTTTAGAAACGTAGAATTTCATATACACTTTACACCCAGACTTGGTACAAACATACCTATGTGGATCACAACAAGAGCAAATAGCTCCACTAAGAGGACTTATCGACAGCCTGACTTGTTTGACGTTCAAAAGTGCGTATTAGGGTCTCACTGAAATAAATAATTTTGGCTTTATTTTTTGGGATCGAACCCACGACTCGTAAGGCAGCCAATTATCCACCACTGCAACAATCGTGTAATTACATAACTACTCACATAGCAATACGCTCTGCAAGCGATGTTTTACGCTGGTTGTCTATGAAACCGTAATATCACTTCGGTAGAGCTAGGTCATCAATGCTACCATAAAACAACGTGCATTACTTAACCCATTGACGGAAGTAGAAATATCTAACTCATTTTATCCATTATAAAATAAAATAAAAATACTGTTAAAAATAAAAATAAAAAATATATTAAACAGAATAATAATAATAATTAATATCTACACTTATTTAATACTATTTAAATACCATTAAACATGAATATTAATCGAAATCTAGCTTCCTAAAGGATCCAGCCAAGTATTCTTCGTTGATGTCAGCGTTGGGGCGTTTCTTTTCATCGGAAACCATCTTCATCGAGTTTATAAGGAACTGCTTGGTTACTGTGCTTCTTATTTCTTTTTCGTATTTATCTGAAAATATAATGATTTGTTTTTAAACCGTTGCTCCACAATTGACTATTCCCCTGTCTCATGGGAGCGTTTACAGACATACAATTTTACATGACACATACCCCGAAACAACATTTTTTGGATGACACAAAAGAGTTGCTCCGTTCGGAAATAGAACCGCTTATTAACACTAAGCCCACCTATGTATTTTGTATATAAAGTTATTTATATTAAGAAACCCGTGTGACATTGCGCGTTAGCCGAACGTCCAGCCACCGCGCCAATCGTGCAGTGATTTTTACTTGTTACTTGTTACTATTAGTTGGTCTTTTTCTGTGCCATAAATATTCCTTCACTTCATAAGTACATATATATTTTTATTAATTTGGTTTGCTATATGACGTTTTTAATACCAAGAGCCAGATTAATTTAAACATTGAAAGAAATTACTTTCTGTGTGGCACACAAGTTTATTGTTTACTTATATGAAGATGGTGAAACAGGCGCTTACTTTATTATAGGTATTTGAGCGTTATTGCTTTCCTAAAGTCAGTAGGCACCTGTTCCTAATTCATAAATTTTGCGATAGCTTCAACAACGCCTACTTTATCATTGCAAACACTAAACCAATTAGGTCTCATTTGCGGAGATGCGGCGCGTCGTCATTTGTTGATCGAACATTGCAGCTACGGGTCGGGACTGCGGGTCGGGACATCGTCCACGCAAACAGTGACATAATTATGAGCAATGTTCGAACGCCTGACTCGCCTGTCTGTTACTCTTCATATGTTCTTATCACTAAAACTTTCCGTATTCAAAAATACTCTCAGAAGTAAATTGGTTTACAACTTTCAAAGTCAAAGTAAAATTAAAATTAAAAGTCAAAGTTAAAGTGAAAGTCAAAGTCAAAGTCAAAGTCAAAGCCACAGTCAAATTAGAAGTCAAAGTTGAAGTCATATTGGTTCTTTTAAATAAAACAGACCGTGAATCGAACACAGTCACAAAGTATTTTTTTATAATACTCTGTGTATTATTAACAGAAATATAAAAATACCTTTAAATTCTGCCAGAGCTGGCTCATCACCACCATAGTCTTTCGGCAGATACCGTTTAGGCAGGCTCATGTGCAAGGCATCTAAAGACTCGTGTACAATCACACGGTCAATGATCTTTGGGCTGAAGAACTGCCTCATGAAGCTGACGACATGCTGTAATAGGCTATTGGCGTTCAGGACGTGGATGGAGTGGATGCGAAGACCAAGCCCTTCCTGGAATTTGAGGAGACAAAAGATGTTGGTTTAATGGCATTGTATTTGAAGGAAGAGGTTGATCTACTGGATTTCTTGAAGTAAGCTAGCTTTCTTCAAGTAAGCTTCTTGAAGTAGTGGTATAGATTCGAAACGATTTAGTCAAATTCTTCTTGGCAGTATGATAATTTTATTTAGTTGGTTATAAGTAGTACATCTATATTGGCTACATCCTTTTTTTTAAACTTTGCCCCACACTAGGATTTTCTCCTGTGTCGTGGGTGCGGTTAAAACATACAATTTCACATTCACATGACACCAAGACCCCAAAGAAAAATTTGTGGGTTACACAAAGATTTGTTCTGTGCGGGAATCGAACCCGCGACACGTTGCAAGGCAGCCAGTTGCCCAGCCACCACATCAACCGTGCAGTCAGTATATTCTCTCGGCATTTCTGGCTGCTGGATTTTCAATTGGGTAGGCACTATGTTGGAATAAATTGTTACAAATATATTCAACAATGTAACAATTGAATGAGTATTATTCTTCATATTAGGAAATTTAAAGACGGTTGCTGAATAAAAACATCCCAAAAATTATATTTCCATTATTTCCATTATTCAAATGATTGACAAGCTGATCCCACTGAATGATAGGATCCATCGCTTATTCTCTTTGGATGAATAGTAGTTATATGGTGTACAAGATCAGTCAGCTTCTACTAGACACAGTTCCAGTAACTCTTACGATGTGGGAGATGCATTCACATTTATTATCTGTTGCCTTAAATGCACTGCTTATGGGGGCATTTCTTTCTTTCAACTTACATGGAATAAGTGTGCGGCTTTCTGCATCAGTGTTGGGTTCATTCTGAGCAGGTGAGAGAAGGTGGCGTGTCTCATGTCCACAATCCAAATGTCTCCTAGGAAGTAATCGTGTTTCATTCTTACGTCACCGAGCTGAAATAAAGAAGAAAATTAAGATCAAAAAGCCTCACTGAAAAAATAAAAGAGACTTATTTGATATGTTTACTATATGTTTAGATAATGATGTTGCTAAAATGTTTATATCTAATGCAATGTTAAGATTGAATTCGTTCGACCAGTGTACCGATTTGTATTTTATGGGTCTAGAATTTGAAATATAAGTTACTGGGCTCAAACACGGTAGCCGCAGATTTATTGCTAAATGTAAGGTGTCATTGTTGCTGCACAGCTGCTTGCTATGAAATGCACGTCAGGGTTTCAATTGTTTTTATTTGGAATGAGCGCTTGGTCGCTATCCTAGGTGCAACTGTTTGAAGTGTGTATACATTTAACCATACACCGAGAGCAAATTTCTACACAACTTAGGACGACGTTCAGTTTTTTTAAACACTATCAAACTTATATAATGAAGTCAGCAAACCTGCAGACTGGTCACTTAATGGTAAATCAGCGCCGTCTATTGACACTCGCTACACCAGAGGAGCTAAAAGTGCGTTGCCAATCTTTTAAGGTATTCTAATATTAGGGATTTGGGGATGCAGAAAGGATTTGGGGTGGGAAACACAATTTTGTGTTTGCTTTCCTTTATAAAAACGTTGCCCCATATTAGGATTTCTCTTGTGTCGTGGGTGCGGTTACAAACATACAATTTCACATACACATGACACCCAGACTCGGAATAACAATTTGTGGATCACACAAACAGTTGTTCTGTGCGGGAATCGAACCCGCGACACGTTGCACGGCAGCCAGTTGCCCAGCCACCGCACCAACTTTAAGCCAGCATGATTAAAGTAGTACGATAATTAGAATAGAGTCCTTTTCTTTTTGTTGTGTCTACATACCCTAGTAGATGAAAATGACCTTTGGCTGAACACCCACTTAAGAAATTAGCAAGACAGTGAATAGAAGATATAAAAGAAAATGAAAAAGAATAATTACCATAAAAGTATTTCTAAGGAAAGCTTCACATGAGAAGGCACTCGGGTCAGGGTTGAGAAGTTGGAACACTGAAACTCTGTTGCATTTATACATCTTGGGCATTGACAGCTGCAGGCTGGAAGTAAAAAAAAAAGAAAAACATTAACAAAGGATTACTTAGACTTATTAAAATGGGTAACGATGTAAAACAATACAATAGTCGATTTACTAGTGCATAACAAGAAAAATAATTTGTGCATCATTAAGAGCCGTATCTTGCGGGAATCGAACTAGTTCCACGTTTCACTCGCTAGATGGCGCTTTAGCCACAAGCACCTAAAATTGTTGCACTCTGTTTTTAAAATCTTCGATAATTAAAATACAAAGTGAAATAACAATTATTTTATACCAAAACGTTAATTACATTCTAAATAATAAGTGACATCGTTATCTCGGACAAATCTTAAGTGAGAAAGAAGATAAAGTTAAAAATTTGTGATAAGTGTCAAAAAGCCCTTCTACAAAAACCAGTATTAAAATTTGAACTTAAGTGAAGCAATAGTGCAAACAAGTGACTAACAGTGCTTATTTAGTGAACAAAACATAAATATAATCACAATTTAAACAGGAATTTTAACAATTTGTGTGAAAAAATTACACACGGCACAACTATTAAAATTTTCTGTTAAAAAAACTTGTACTGTCAATTTCTGGTATACCAAAAGGCGAGACTTTAGTATAGAAAATATAACTAAATTCAAAGAATGTCTGGGGAACTTAAGTTTTTATGATGTGTACTCAACTAGTGATCCCGAAGTAGCATACAATTTGTTTTTTGACCACTACAAACTTTTTTATTACCTCTGCTTTCCAATAATAAGAATTAGACATAATATTGTTAAAAAACCTAAATGGCTTTCAAAGGGAATAAGTCAGTGTTGTCGACAAAAAAGAAAAAAACTCTGGCAGTATAGACTCAATCCCAGTGAAGATAATAAAAATGCTCTCAAACAATATAGTAACCGTCTCAGAAAAATTGTTATGCTAACCCAAAAATCTCAAAATAGTTACCTAATATCCAATGCAGAGAACAAGTCTAAAGCCACATGGAAGATTATTAATTCTAACAAATACCAATTTCCAAAAGAAAATATTAATAAAATAAAAGTAAACAATAAAACTTTAACAGACCCACAATTAATTGCTGAAGAATTTAATAACTATTATATTAATCTAATAAAACCAATTAATTTAAGTGAATTAATTGGTTTTATTAGATTAATATTATTAGATTAATATAATAATAATAATTCATCAATTGTTGACCATTTTAATAATAATCCTAGTATGAATATGACATCTTTCAATAACAATTTGACATTGACTAATGGCTCTTATAAATCTTTGTTTTTAAACCCAGTAACACCGTATGACATTAATATTATAATTAAAACACTCAAAAACACTAGAAGTGCTGGATATGATGACATTACAACATCCTCAATAAAAGAAGTTGCTCCCATCATCAGCCCAGTACTCAATCATATATTTAACTTATGTATTGAGCATGGTGTGTTTCCTTCTAAACTTAAAAAATCTGTAGTGAAGCCTCTTTTTAAGAAAAATAACAAGGAGGACATGTCATGTTACAGACCAATAGCACTTGTTCCTATTTTTTCTAAAATATTTGAAAAAATTATATATAATGCAATTAATACTCACTTGGAAAAATACAATCTATTTGCGAAGGAACAAAAAGGCTTTAGAAAAAATATGACAATTAACTTAGCAATTTATGACCTTTTAAAAACGGTATATACCAATATTGATAAACGTGTGCCTGTCTCTGCAATGTTTATGGATATGACGAAAGCTTTCGATTATGTACACCATGAAACACTTTTAAATAAATTATATAGATATGGTCTAAGGGGTAATGTCCATAAACTTCTGGAATCCTATCTTAATGACAGATATCAGGTAGTAGAAATAAATAATATTAATATCTCAAATAGTACCGAACAAAGCCATAAATCCATGCCCAAAAAAATAATATATGGAGTGCCACAAGGAACCGTGTTAGGTCCTCCGTTATTTTTGACCTACATAAATGATCTGCCTAAAGTTGCACAGCATCCAATGACACTTTTCGCTGATGATAGCACAGTTATATTTACTGGACAAAATATGAATACTTTTGAGATTGAAATAAATTCCACACTCTGCAATATAATTAACTGGCTGACGAACAATAATTTAATAATTAATTTAGAAAAAACTAAACTTATGAATTTCGGGCGTAATACAGCAGACAACAACTTTAATGTTAGTCATAATGGGACGAAAATTGAACATGTCAACTGCATTAAATTTCTAGGGCTTTGGATTGATAAGGATTTGTCTTGGCAAACACACATAGATACAGTATGCAATAAAATTAATCAGTACTCATATGCTTTATATAAATTATCAAAAATAGTTCATAGATCAGTTCTTTTGACCGCATATCATTCTTATATCTCGGGAACACTGAGATATGCAGTCATTTATTGGGGCAATGCAACTAATAAAGATTTGGTGTTCAAGGCGCAAAAAAGATGTGTACGAGCGATGGTTGGTATTCGTGTTCCAGATTCATGTAAACCATATTTCAAAGAATTAAAAATATTGACCTTCCCTTCAATTTATATTTATGAAGTAGCTGTATTTATAAAAACAAATGAAAATCTATTTGAAAAACTTAAATCGAAAAGGCATAATTTAAAAATTTCTAATGTACCACATAAAACGGCTGTATTTACCAAAAGCTTCTTTGGCATGGCATCAAAAATATATAACAAAATACCTATTAGCATTCTAGACACTAAGGAACTTGCAGTATTTAAAAATAAACTACGAACATTTTTAATTGATAAAGCGTACTACACGATCCAAGATTTCTTAAATTTTTGACCGTTTATTAGTTTCACTGTATTTTGACATGCATTAATATTGACCATGTGATGATAGTCTTCACTGTACTTTTACATTTATAATAACTTTTACCATTCTTAATAATTCCAAATTTTTTATGTCAATATAATTATTACTATGCTATTATAAGTACCCACATAATTTAATTGTATGCCTATGAGGCAGGACATATTGATACTTTAATTTAATGTTAAGACCTGTAACTCACATATGCCCACAATAAAGATGCTTTGGCTTTGACTTTGACTTTAACTTCACGCCATTCAGTTG
This sequence comes from Spodoptera exigua, assembly GCA_902829305.4. Lineage (NCBI taxonomy): Eukaryota > Metazoa > Arthropoda > Insecta > Lepidoptera > Noctuidae > Spodoptera > Spodoptera exigua. The sequence continues at coordinate 2,355,332 of LR824623.2, forward strand.
CTTAGCACCAAATTAAGTGTTTTTTTTTTCATTAGGGAAAAATCATCGAATGACTTCAAATGACTTCGTCCAGGGTGAGGCGGGAGAGAGTTTCAGACTCTTACGGACTAAAACCTTCCTTCTCTTGGTCTAGGCAGAAGCCGCGGTGACTTATTAAGCTTACCCCGCAACCCCGGCTGAACTTCAACCATGTAAGGCCCCGGTTGTGGTGGTCTATCGGCTCTTTGAGGTTGGCGCGGAACGCAACGCGCCTTACGCCCGGGCTACTGCGCAGTCATCATTTGAAAAACGAATAATTCGCTTTCCAAATCTAAATACAAAGCTACGATTTCTCATACATTATATTAAAACAGAACAGAAACAGTTTTGAAACGGGGAAAAGGAAAAAAAATAAACGTAAATATTTAAAAGGAGATTGACGTCATGACGATTGTTCTTAACCAAAACATACCTAATCGAATAAAACAATAGCGAATAAATCAAAATAATCTCGGAACAATCACAACGTCACACAAAAAGGAACTTAATTTTGTTTTTTATCGTTTACATGAAACGATTATAAAATGAAAAATAAATAGTTTACTTTTTGTTAAAATACTTCAAAATTTCCTTTTTACAGACGAATGTGGAAAATCTTAAATAATCTAAAAAAAAACGCTGCCTCAGACTAGGATTCTCTCCTGTGTCGTAGTTGCGTTTACAAACATATAATTACACACACACACACACACACACACACACACCACCCAGACCCAGAACAACAATTTGTGGATCACACAAGGAGTTGTTCCGGGCGCGAATCCAACCCGCGACACGTTGCGCGACAGCCCAGCCCCGCGCAAACCGCGAAGTCAGTTTTACCTGATGGTTAGCAATCAGCACCGCTTATCACACACCAGCAACACCAGAGTAGTTACGAATGCGTCTCTGGCCTTTTAGGGATTAGAGTTTTGGAGATTTAGGGATAGATAGCGGGGAAGAATCGGGTTTCCTGTACCCACACTCACAAGGCGAAACAAGACGCTGTGGTTGTTTCACACCAATTTACTATGAGGCCGTGATATCACTCCGATCGAGCCTGCCCGTTCTTACCGAATCATAGCTCTTCCACACTTAAAATGTTTAAGGCTGATTTTTCAATAGTTAGATAAAAGTTATCTAGGGAATAATGATGATGCTGTCGCGTCAGAATGTTTGTATAACACAGTGACAGCAACAATTTTAATCTTCAGATAACATATATCTGGCTATTGAAAAATCAGCCCTTAGTTAATAAATTTTAAATCGTTCTGATCGAGCTTAAGGAGCCCGCTTCTCGTGCATGAGGGCGTGGGATCAAAACCTGGTAAGTACCAATGTTACTTTTTCCGAGTTATATATACTTTCTATGATTATTTAGACACCACTGACATACGGTGAAGGTAAACATCGTGAGGGAACCTGGACTTATAATTTCTAATTATAAGTTTGAAATCGCCATCCCACATTGAGCAAACGTAGTAATTCATGCTCTAGCCTTCTCCGTGTGAGAAGAGGCCTTGCTCAGCAGTGGGCACTTTTTTATGTAATAGATTGGCAAACGAACGGACGAATTACCAGATGGATCAGCGCCGCCCACGGACATCCGCAACTTAGGACTTACGAGTACGTTGCCGATATTTTAGGGATTAGGGATTTGGAGATTTAGGGATTGAGGAGGGATTGGGGGTGGGGAAGGTTTGAGCCTCCGGTAACCTCACTCATACGGCGAAACACAACGCTGTGGTTGTCTCACGCCGGTTTTCTGTGAGGCCGTGGTATCACTTCGGTCGAGCCTACCCATTCGTGCCGAAGCATGGCTCTCCCACACTTAAAGGCTGATAGGACTTATAGGCTGATAATAATGATTATAATGATCGTAACTGCAACTTTTAACGTTAGGTAAAGGGATTTTCCATTCGATCCACAACAAATTGCAAGATTGCAACATAGCATTTTGCAATTTCATAAACTAGATACTAGATATTTATACTTTTAAACGGTATAAGTATGTTTTTAGCTAAACATGTTCCTGTACTTTACTATCTAAGTTATTAGAGTATTGGCTAACGATAAGTTGCTAAGATCCATTTACCGTGAAGGCTAGATTGCAGTCGATAAATTATAGCATATGAATCAGTTTCCTCAGACTTGATACGAAATTGCTTAAAGGGGTAAACAGTCTTGTATTTGCAGACCTATTTTTGTAATAGTTATGTGGTTAATGTCTTTGTAGAAACGAACTTATCGAAATTTTATGTAAAATTAAATGTTTTTGCAGATTTGAATTTTAAGTGCTACATATGCTTTGCAACGAATGGATTGGCTTGACCGGAGTGACACGACGGCCTCACAGAAAATCGGCGCAAGGCAACCACATCATTGTGGTTCACCATGTGAGTCAGGTTGCCGGAATCATAAGCCTTTTCCCACTCCCACCTCTCCACAGTCGTTAACTCCCGAAAACATCGTATCCCAAAATGCCGATAATATCGCAATTGCATTTCCTATGAAGTTATGGGTGTCCATAGATAGCCGATTGCTTACCATCAGATAATCTGTTTGCCGGAATAAACGATAACTCCCTTAAATAGAAAAAAATGACTTTTTAAGATTTAAATCCTAAGCTCTACTATTAATGAGCTCCGGCCACCGTAAGCGCGGGTCTGCGGATGACGAGTAAGGGTAGCTCGCCGCCTGACCAGAACCAGACCCGAGCGTACGGCGCGTAGCGTTCCGCGCGCGCCTCAAAGAGCCAATAGACCACGACAGACGGGGCCCCATAGGGCCGATGCTCAGCCAGGGTTGCGGGGAAAGCGCAATGAGGCACTGCGACCTCGGCCTAGAGCAGTAAAAGGAACAGGGGGGTTTTTAGTCAGTAAGAGTCTGACACTCTCTCACGGCCCTGGGCGGAAGAAGTCATTTGATGTTTTACCCCTCAGAAAAAAAGGACTACTATTAACAAAGGTTTTGGCTAAATGAGGATTGGAATACTTAGTGATTCACAACAAGTATACAGAACCACTAGAGGCAGTTCATTGTCCCACATAACACATACGATTATGACGTGGCGACGGTCAACACGAGGTCATACAATTTCATGGTTAACACATAATGCGTCTTATGTCATATTATTGTCATGTTTATAATAATGTAAATTTGACAAATATTTATAAAAGTCAAAGTCAAATTTATTAATGGCAATAATTGTTAAATGGTTACTTATATGTAGGTACAGAAAAACATATTAGGTACATTCTATTTTCCGTTCTCCGATTAGGTAGTGCGAGGTATACCTTCGGTATAAGTATTAAAATGTATGTATTACTAAGCTTTTGCCCGCGACGCCGTTCGCGTGGAATAGTGAATTCCTGCTAATTTTTGGTATAAAATCTATTCTATGTCCTTTCTCGAGTTCAAAACGATGTCTGTACCAAATTTCACAGAAATCGGTTCAGTAGTTTAGGCGTGACGAAGGGACAGACAGACAGACAGAGTTACTTTCGCATTTATAAAATTTATATGTCTGTCTGTCTAATTAGTATAGATAGTATAGATCAATTTTCTATATAATTATTTATTTGCAGGTGAATGTAGACAAAAATAAATAAATTTCACTCTTGTAACTAAATCACCCTGTTAAGGTACGGAAAACTAACTAATAAGTGAATAATGATATTATTTTTCGCCAGAATTTTACTTCTAATGCATAAGTGGCTAGTACTAATGTGATATATTTTGAGTTATCATGTATTTTTTAATTCTTTAGACACACCAAGCCACATTGTCTACATGTAGTAAGGAGAGCACATGGACTCTTATTGTGATACACCGGGTAGATTGTAACTAGCTTCCTAAATTCACTGTCGATTTAATGTTTCTAAATTATTTGTTGGTTGGGACAAATAATTTCATTTTGACTTTCACTTTGATTTTTAGACTGTAAACATTATTTTCTGAAATCTACAGAATACAGAAACCAGAAAAACCTTGTCTGGTTTGCAAACCATACTGGTTAACGATTTTAATCTATAGTAGGGAAGACCATGATGGGATTTCGGTAGTTACTCGAGCGCGTCAGATTAACATATGGGGAATACTTAGTATCCTGATGAATATACCCATCATATGCTTAATGTAAATAGAGGAGAGGGGGGGATAACAATATAAAAAAAATTGACAGATTAAGAGTAAACCGGTAGATTTCATGCTAAAGAAAATGTGGGAGAGCCATGCTTAGGCACGAATGGGTCGGCTCGACCGGAGTGATACCACGGCCTCACAGAAAACCGGCGTGAAACAACCACAGTGTTGTGTTTCGCCGTGTGAGTGAGGTTACCGGAGGCCCAATCCTTCACCTTCCCAATCCCTCCCCAGTTCCTAAATCTCCAAATCCCTAATCCCTAAAAGGTCGGCAACGCACTCGTAACTCCTCCGTTACGGGTGTCCATGGGCGGCGTTGATTGCTTACCATCAGGTAATCCGTCTGCTCGTTTGCCGACAAACCCACCATGCAATTCGGTAGATGAAAATATTTTCATTGTTAGGGATATATGGAGAATATACATTATTAATATCTGTCACGGTCGTGCCTCAGAACAAAAGTTACACTTAACAATTTTGGAAAACTATCGATTCCCTCTTTCCCCACCGGAGGAATGAAATGTTATCAAGTATTTTTTTCACCATATCTTCAGAATCCAGTTGCTTGTAACTACAAATTTAGCATTCTGGGCTCCCCTACTATTACAAAATGACAAAAATAAACATGCAACAATACTTACTATGAACTCCATAGATCTTGAGAGTCTGATAGAACCTTTTCTCTGTTCTGTATAATCTCTGGTGCAAGCAGTCTGTATCTGTAGTAATTGTCTATTCTTCTCTTTGCCTTCTCCATCGACCCTTTGGCTACGATCAGCATTCTTTCAACAAATGCTCTTTCTGAAATGGAAATGGAAAATATTATTATAAATATTTTTTATCACTACATAGCATAGCACAAAGTCGCTTTCCGGTTCGCTTTATGAAACAAACCCTTAAAAATTTTTAATCATCTGGGATGACGTTTTTATACAAAACTAGCTACTCTTGCGCGGTTTCACTTGCTGCTCGGTTCCATTTAATCGTAGCCTGATGTTTTATAGCCTATAGTGCTCAGGAACATTGTAGCTATCTATCAGTAAAAGAATTTTGGCAATCCGACCAGTGGTTCCGAAGATTACTCCCTACATACAAACTTACAAACTAACAAACATACAAACTTAAAAAATTTACCTCTTTATAATATTAGTGTAGATAAATTTAGTATGTATCACTATAGTTATTGAAAAATATAACGTTCTGTATAGTATCTGACACATAGTGTCTTTGAAAAACTTGAGGAACAAGCCCTTAGAAGTTTTATTATCAATCGTCAAAGATAATATTAATTTGTATATGAAGTAACAAACGCGTTTGAAATAATTAAAAAAATATGAAGAATAACAAGAAGTACAATTAAATTAGATGTTTTGTTAAATAAAAAAATTAAATATTATTGTGTAGTTTAATGAGGTTTTTTTACTGTAAATACGTAAGTAGGTACGAACGTACGTCATAATATGCTTGGGAAATAAGTCTGAAATATGAATCCGTTTTGTTTTAACTAAAAGTGTAGATTCATATGAAAAATAACGAGCAAGAAACACAAAGGTTTCAACCTTAATTACTTAAGTGTGGGAGGAAGAGCTTCAGCACGAATGAGTGACAGTCTCATCCGGAGTGACACTACGACCTCATAGAATATTGGCGTGAAACAGCATTGTGTTTCATCGTGTGACTTAGGTAACCAGAGGGACAATCCTAACCTCTCCCATCCTTCTTTAATCTCTAAATGTTCAAGATCCTAATCTCCAAAAGACTCGTCTAGACTCTTCTGGTGTTGCTGATGTCGATGATCAGTGCCGATTGTTTACCTAGGCCTCACAGAAAACCGGCGTGAAACAAAGATAAGAAACAATTTCACCGTAGGAGTTATTAGCTTACTCTTTAAATACCTAATATTTTCCAAAAGGCCGGTAATGATTGGTTGGCTAGTTGGTTGCTGGGGATCCTTACCTATACCAGCTTCAGCCAAATGTGGTTGTTTCTGGAACCAGTCCACGATAGCATCAATGTCCCCCTCAATGGTGCTCTCCTTCAGCCCGAGTTCCTTCCTGATCTCCTGCACATCTTCCTTGGTGTAAGGAAACATTGGATGCATTTCATCCATCGACATCTGCAAAGAAAAAAAATATTTAATTTCTAAATTCAAAATTCAAATAACCGCTTGGTCGTATTCGAATTTCGTTTTTTTTATTGCCATGGTTTTTTTTTTTAGAAAAGATCTTTGTTTTCTTTTTTTAAAAAAAGGTTGCCTCATAGTATGATTTTGTCCTGTGTAGACAAACACAAAACGCACCCGTTTACTTGCATACAATTTCACTTATACATCACACCCTGACTTAGAACAACGATTTGTGGATATCACACAGAGTAGTTGTGTGCGAAAATCGAATCCGCGACACATTGCACTGCTGCCAGTTGCCCAGCCAAGTCGCCAAGAAGAAATTTCATAGATAGAAATAAATTTAAAGGTAGTTTTTTTTTTCTTTTAAAAAAATGTTTCCCCACATTAGGATTTTCTCCTGTGTCGTGGGTGCGGTTACAAACATACAATTTCACATGCACATGACACCCAGACCCGGAACAACAATTTGTGGATCACACAAAGAGTTGTTCCGTGCGGGAATCGAACCCGCGACACGTTGCACGGCAGCCAGTTGCCCGGCCACCGCACCAACCGTGCAGTCAAAGTAGTGTTATACACATCAGACCAAATTTCTAGTAATTGTCCAGCTGTCACTGTTCACGTGATACAATCTAACGACAGAAATACAAACGGGCGGACGACGGAATCTTAGTAATAATTATTATTTAATAATTTTAAAATTTTAAATTTTTGTTAATAATTTTATTTTAGTTAACAGTTAAATTATTGTATAATTTAGTTTAGATAATTGGTTTTTTGTTCTTTTTTTGTATTTTTGATTTCTATGTGTGTGCGCTTGCGCAGAAATAAATGTTTTTTTTTTCTTTTCTTTCTTTCTTAATAGGAATCTCTTATTTTATCCTTCAACATTAAAAACAACCAATTTATAGACAATTCTTCAAGCCAATCATAAACGTTTTTATCACATTCATAGCATTATAGTATAAAACAAAATTGCTTTCTCTGACCCTGCATGCATGCTTATATCTTTAAAAGATTTAAGCATGCAAGCATGCATGCAACGGATGCGGTTTTTTAAAATAGATAGAGTGATTGAACATGAATGTTCATTATCCAGTGTTAAAATTCATAGATAGTGTTTGAATAGAAAGGTATAATATCCATCAAATAGTGGAGAAATTTAGTATCACCATTGTACCTGTGCAAAGTCGAGCCGTACCTATAGCTAGATTTGCATAATTAAAAGTAATTAATAAAAGTCTTTCCAATGTATCAATTTGGCGTCACTTTGAATATAAAAAAACATAACCGAGATCAATCTGTCATACATCAACTAATTAATTAAAATTACTTTCATTAATCATGGTTTCTTATGCACTTCACTATTTTTGTCTTCAGTAAGTCAGAGATTAAATCCATTTAAGATTATTCTATTTTTTATTATTATAAATGTATTTGTAATTGTTTTTAATGTGTTTAGAATTAATTAAGTAATGAAATTTTATTTTATTTTTTAGGTTGTAAAAAAAGTAAGCTATTATTATATAATATGACGTAAATTGTATATGAATTGTTATGTTTCTTGATTTATCATTAATATTTTTAAATGTTCTTATAATTTACGTCCAGTTCCATAAAGAAATACTGATTTTATTTTATAATTTAATATTGATTTACACTTTTGTAGCAATTTTTATTAAAAAAAACAAATGAACTTTATTTTTTTTCTGCATCTTTGGGTTTCGTTGATACAAATATTTTACTAAAGTTTAGGAAAGATCACAAGTGAGAAGTTTAGTCTGGTCTCCTGGCCTTCCTATAGATAACTATAATTATAGATAACTAGCTTTTGCCCGCAACTTTGTTCGCGTGGAATAGTGAGTCCCTGTAGATTTTTATTTTAAAAACTATCCTATGTCCTATCTCGAGTTCCGAACTATGTCTGTCTTACCAAATTTCACGCAAATAAGTTCAGTAGTTTAGGCGTGAAGAAGAGACAGACAGACAGAGTTACTTTCGCAATTATAATATTAGTTGGGATTTGGATAATGGTAGATTATTTTTATGTCTTTTATGTTTTCTTAGAATTTCTGTTCACAATTATTTAAAAAAGAATACGAAAAACAGTCTAATCAGTTTTAAACATCAAATGAAATAACATTTAAACAAAAAACTAACTACAACTTTTTCGTGTTACATAAAACTAAATTATAATTATGTATTATAACAACCTGATATTTTGTTTCTCACAATAATGACGTCTTATATGTCGTAGGTAAATATTAATTATAATAATATTCAATGCATTTCGACTTCAAACCTGTTCCCGCTAACTCAATGCTATTGTTTTTGTTCATTTTATATTATTAAGTATGTTTTTTTGTTTTATTTAAAGTTTGTTTTTCAAAGGTTGGTTGAAACATTATATAATTGTTAACCTTCCAATCGTGGTAATCCGAGACACAACAAAAAAAAATATAGATACGCGAGCGCCGGCTTTCGCTTGGGGTTTTATGAAGTAAATAAACTTATTATTATACTATATTTTCATATATATATAACATAAGATTTGTAAGGTGTACTCGATCTTTCGCGTTGTTCGCAATTTTGCGCATTTTTTATGATATAGTTGGATTACGTGATGGTAAGCAACCGTGGCTGCCCATGGAAACCCGCAACACGTAAGAAGTTATGAGTGCGTTGCCAGCATTTTTGAGAATAAGGGTTTCGGATATTTAAGGACGTAACCTCACTCATACGGCGAAACACAAACACTGCGGTTGTTACACGTCAGTTTTCTACGAAGCCGTGATATCACTCCGGTCGAGCCAACCTATTCCACACTTATGCCCGATTTCCGAAAGCCCGATCAATGTTAAAATCAACTAACTAGGTGTCAAATCTCTTGTCAGGTCATCTGATTGGTTGTTGATAATTCAGTCAACCAATCAGATGACTTGACAAGAGATTAAATTGATTTTAACATTGATCGGCCTTTCGGAAACCGGTTGTTATTCTATGCGCATTTGACCATATAGGCTTTGAAAATATATAGAACCAAGTGGTTTTATGATCAAGACAAGAATAAAATTTGCGGACGGCAAGTAAGGGTAGCTCGTTGCCCGACCAGAAGTCAAAGAGCCAATAGACCACCACAGGCGGGGCCCTATCGGGCACGCTACTATAGCAGCGGTAAGACCCCTCTTTGAGGAGTGGCTTGAGAGACGCCACGGCGTCCTCACCTTCCGCCTGACGCAGGTGCTTACCGGGCACGGCGGCTTCGGTAGGTTCCTGTTTCGGATCCAGCGGGAGGAAACGCCCGAGTGTTGTCATTGTGAGGACCACCTAGAAGATACGGTAGCGGTATGCCCTGCCTGGGCTGAGCACCGCCGTATCCTCAGGGAAGTGATCGGCGGCGGCAACCTCTCGCGCCCGGCCTTAGTCGAGGCCATGGTGTGGAGTGAGAGGAACTGGGACGCCGTCTCCTCCTTTTGCAAAGAGAGAGGCGGCCCGCGTGAGGGAGAAATCCTCCTCCTCGCGCCCCAGCAGCCGCAACTGGCGACACTACGGGCGTCGGGGATCGAGGGACGATCTCCGGCCACCGTAAGCACGGGCCTGCGGTCGGCGAGTAAGGGCAGCTCGCCGCCCGACCAGAACCAGGCCCGAGCGTACGTCGCGTAGCGTTCCGCGCGCGCCTCAAAGAGCCATTCGACCACCACAGACGGGGCCCTAAAGAGCTGAAGTTCAGGGTAAGCGCAATGAGGTACCGCGACCTCGGTCCAGAGCAGGTGAACGAACAGGGCTGATTTTGAGTCAGCAAGAGTCTGACACTCCCGCCTAACCCTGGGCGGGAGAATTCATTTCATGATTTGGCCGTCACAAAAAAAAACATTTATTCTATACGCATTCAACCATATGAGTTTTGAAAATATAAAAGAAAATATAAAAAACAAAGTCGTTTTATGATCAACCTAAGAATAAAACTGGAATACCGTGGCTCTATAATTAGGTATGCTGGCATACGATTGATAGTTCGATTATCTAATATACCTACAAAAGTTGCTTAACATAGTATATCTTGAATACAGTTATATATATATAGTTTGGTGTTATGTAACAATTGAATCTGTATTTCGTCTACTGATGTAATAAATTTATAAGAAGTTGTTATAATTAATCATGAAAGAGTTATTCGTTATCAACGTATTGTAAAAGTGTTAGAAATGTAGTATATTAGCGGTATAGCCAGGCTTTACACGAGTGAAATGCTGATACTAAATTTATAATTATTATATATTACAAGCTTCCTTCCGCCTGCGGCTTCGCCTTCGCGGTATGTTGATAAAAAGTAGCCCATGTCCTATTCCGGAGTATATCCTATGCCTGTGCCAATTGTCATCCAGTTCTGTCAAGCCGTTTTGGCGTGATTGAGTAACAAACATCCAAACATCGTAACTTTCGCATTTATAATATTAAGTAAGGTAAGCTAATTCTGTACTATTTATAAAATGTTATTATACATATAAACCTTCTTGTTCAAACACACTATCAATTAAAAATAACCGCATCTATATTAGTTGGGTAGTTTCAAAGATTTAAGCTTACATACGGACAAAGTGACAGAAAAAGCGACTTTATTATTATGTTGTAAAGATTGAATATATCTTTGTCGAGAGTGGTTACAACGCGAACGGAAAGTTTTAGAAGTTGCATTTTTAATCGATGCATTTGCTAGTAGTATTTTTTATTAATTTTATTTTCCATATAGGTATTAAGCATATGGAAGACTGGAGACAGAAAATCACAGATCTCGTCACAAATCTTTGTTCTCTCACAAAGTAAAAGAGAATTCTTTTGTTTAAAAAAAATCGTACATACAATCGTTTTATCTATACTGTAATATAATAAAAGGTAAAATTAGTAAGTTTGTATGTAGGGGTAATCTTTAAAACCACTGTTTGGATTCCCATAATTATTTTATTGATAGGAAGCTAGAATGTTTCCGAGTGCCAAAAGGCTATGAAAAATCACGCTATGATCAGGAATCATAGGAGCCGAGTAGCGGGTGGAACCTAATGTTACTGCCTTATTCAAATCAGTATTAAATTAAAATTATAAATTGATTACACGATTAGCGTTAGCTGCACAACTGGCTGCTATGCAACGTGCCGCGGGTTTGATTCCCGCACGGAACAAAACTTTGTGTGATCCACATCTGTATTCCATATTTGTATACCCACGATAAAGGAGAAAATTCTAGTGTGAAATTACGATTTTTTTTCATGTTCCAACGGATTACCTGATGGTAAGCAATCAGCGCCGCCTGTAGACATCCGCAACAATGGAAGAGTTACAAGTGAGTTGCCTTTAGGTGATTAGGGTTTTGGAGATTTAGAGATTGGGGGAGTGGAAGAATTGAGCCTCCGTTAAATATAAAAAGGTCAATAAATATAATATATACTTCTTAACAGGAAAGAGATTTAGCGTCATCTTATGAAAATAACTGCAATGCCATTTAGCAGTTTTATTGTAATATAAATATTTAAATATGATCATTGCCAAAATGTTAGAGTATCAATATTAACAAGGTTTGCGACAAGGTATTTCCTGTAATCCTCATCAATATTAATATTTAATATTAGATAATAATTATGTAATAAATAAGATTTAATGTTTGTTTTTTTTTTGTTGGATTGGTCGGTAAACTGGCAGGTGGATTGACTGATGGTAAGAAATGGCCGTCGCCCTTGGATAAACGACTGCACGGTTGGTGAGGTGGCTGGGCAACTGGCTGCCGTGCAACGTGTCGCGGGTTCGATTCCCGCACGGAACAACTCTTTGTGTGATCCACAAATTGTTGTTCCGGGTCTGGGTGTCATGTGCATGTGAAATTGTATGTTTGTAACTACACCCACGACACAGGAGAAAATCCTAATGCGGGGCAACGTTTTTTTTAAAAAGACAAAAAAAAAGACAGAAACACTGAAGAAGTTGCCAGTACGTTGCTGGTTTTCAGTGGATTTTTAAGTAAATGGGAATGGCAGAAGGATGCGCTTTTGGTAAAGCGTCTCTGGTAAGTTATTTATAAGGCCAGTATTCTGTAAGGCCGTGGCATCTCTGGCTCTTCTACATTTCTATTTCTTATGAGACGTGTGGGCAAAATATCAGACTCATTAGCTGATGGCAAGTAATCAGTAGCGCCTATTGACATCCACAAAACCAAAAGAACATTACGAGTGCCTGCGTTGCTGACATTTAGGGAATGGATTTCCAAAGATTTATGGATAGGGGGAGGAAAGGAAGTATTATGTCTCCGGTAAACTCACTCTAAAGACGAAACACTGACCTGTGATTTTTTAACGCTGTTTGGTTTCTGTGAGGCCGTGGTATCATTCCGATCGAGCCGAACCATTCGTGAGAAAGCTTGGCTCTCCCACACTTTATACAACGCTTTTATAGGTACCTACTTAGATTTAGATTTGTGTATCTGTTTTCATAATTATTATTGTTATTCACAAATTTTGAAGCATGCGGCTCATATACTTGCTCCAGACCGGGGTCATGGTACAGTATTAAGCGTTTCGATCTCCGGCTAACGCAAGCGCGGGTCAGTGGACAGCGCGTAGCGTTCCGCGCGCGCCTCAAAGAGCCAATAGACCAGCATAGACGGGGTTCTATAGGGCTGATGTTCAGCCGGGGTTGCGGGGTAAGCGCAATGCGGCACCATGGCCTCGGCCTAGAGCAGCAGAAGGAACGGGTGGGTTTTTATTCAGTAAGAGTCTGACACTTCCTCTCGCCTCACCCTGGGCGGGAGAAGTCATTTGCTGTGTTGACCTGTACCCTGGCTGTGACTTAGGTATACGATCACTTAAAATAATCGATAAGTAATCTTGCTAACGTTACGTTGCGCTAACATCATATGTATATTCTTTATCTTTTCGTTAAAAATGTATAAGGTGATATAACATCTATTACAATATACCAATGGTCATAGGTCAGGTTTATGTTAGTTATTTTAGGAAATTTAGCTCAAATGTGATTCAGTTTAAGGAGCTTAGCTTAGATCTGAATGAGTGTGTGTGACACTTAGAAAACTAAAAAAATGCGATTTAATTGTTTAGATGGCATTTTTTTCTGAGGGAATATCATCAAATGACTTCTCCCGCCCAGGGCAGGGCGGGAGGGAGTGTCAGACTCTTACTGGCTAAAAACCCCCCTGTTCCTTCTCTTGCTCTGGGCCGAGGTCGCGGTGCCTCATTGCGCTTACCCCGCAACCCCGGCTAATTGCTTAGATGGCTGGATCGCAGAATAAACTACAGAGTTTATTTTTGGAAAATATTTTCTCTTTTGAAGTGTATAAGAAAGAATAATTCAACTGAGAAATCCTAATGTAACGTTTTCTTGTAACTAGATTTTTTCATACATGTAAAATTGTAAGGTCTCATATTATATTTTAAATTTTTTGGCGCTACCGTAATTTCGGATTAGGTTCTTTGGTCCTGGGGGGTAATTATGATCCAAACTCCATAACCAATGAAAACCGAATATACGGTTGGCTCTGGGTTATTGTTAGTCGAAGGGACCTGGATCAAAGTTACCCTCCCCCCCTCTTACCTCCCTCTCTGACCAAAAAAGGTCAAAGTATATACGATCTATAATAATATCAAACTTAACATAAGCCAATAAACCATAAACGGAATTCTATTTTTTTGTTTCTATTCCACAGTTTATATGCGCTATAATTTTTGTTGCCTCACATATCGGCATTCCGAATAATATTATCGTGTTTGGCTATTAGAAAGTGTTGTAAGAAACTGAGGAAGCAAATGTAGGGTACCTAGTTATCATTAAAATCTGTAAAGACCTTTTAGGTTTTGTAGGAAATACCTCTTACTCTTATTAAATTTTAAAATGTTTAAATTTAATTATTTTACGAAATATAATATGTAGTTGATTGTAAAATTGTAAGTAAGTTTTATATTATTTGTAATAAATTTATTAATATAATAAATATAATATAAATAACAAAAATAAAAACAAAAAAATACCTTTGCAAATCACAAGTGAACTCCAAAAACACAATTCAAAACAAATAATTTTATACAAAAAATCACTGACGCGAAAATAAAATAAACAAAATATTATTATAACAAAAAAATAATAAGACGAAATTATTATTTGTATTTTTTAATATAAATTTACAACACGTCCTATGCAATGGACACGCGACCGAGTTTTGGCTTGCCGGCGTCAAAGTTATTACATTTAAGGCGTATGAATAAATTTTCAAGGTTTTTTTTATTATTAAAAATAAATCTCTTAATCTATCGATTATTATTTATTTATCGTAAAATCAAAGTTACAATAATGTTTTTATTTTCGCATTAATAATGTTAATAAAATATACTTTGTTTTATTATAAAAAATGACTTGTATTTTAAATTATGGAATGTAATGAAACTTTCATTACATTCCATTTTTTATTCAGGTCTTCTTTGAAAGTTGTTATTTTAACATCAAATAGTTGAATTATTTAATGTTAAATAAATATATTATTTATACATAGTCTATGTATAACATATTACATAAGAACAAAATGTAGTTAAGTTATTAATAAAAGTAGTTTTAAGTTTTTCTTTCTTTTTAAACACTTTTTATTTTATGAATATAAAATCGTTTATTTTATTTTTATTTTGTTTTATCTATAATATCCATTTGATATCAAAAAATAGGTTATGTAAGGAACATAATTCAATGGCTATTTAATTAATTAATATCATTTAACTATTTCTTACGAGTAGTTATCGTATTTAGAATTATTTTTTTAAAAAGTGAAGTGAATAAAAAACTGCGGCATATCCAACAGAAATCAACCCTTTGACGTTTATTATAAATTGTCAAAATAGACAGTTTTGGGGATTTGAGGACTTTTACCTAACTTACTTTAACCTCACACACACGACGAAACACGGCATAGCGTGGTTTCACGCCGATCTTTTGTAAGGCCGTGGTATCACTCCACTCGAGCAGACCCATTAGCGCCATGCAATGGGTCTTTAACACATATTTCTATTTACATATTTACAACCTTTTGACTATCGCCAGATACAAAAAACAGTTGCAATATCACATGCTACTGTTAATTACAATACGACAAGAATCTTGAAGTTCAAATCTATTCTAAGGTACCTATCGAAAATTTTGCATAAATTTGTCACTGTCAGTCCATACCTTTGCCTTGATTATTGAGAAACTGTGAAGTCGTTAATTTTATCTTTTTATAATAAAACCTTGCTTAAGCTTAAGCCTGATATTAGATGGATTGTTGAGTTTTATGGAAATTTAGTATTAGCGAATATAAATTTACAAATTTGTACTTTTACGTTTTTTCAGAGGTAAAAGAGCGTATTAAAAACGTAGGTATAACTATGACTGCACGGTTGGTGCGGTGACTGGGCAACTGCCTGCCGTGCAACATATCGCGGGTTCGATTCCCGCACGGAACAACTCTTTATGTGATTCACCAATTGTTGTTCCGGGCCTGGGTGAGATGTGTATGTGAATTTGTATATTTGTAAACGCACCCACGACACAGGACACGTTTTAAAAAAAAGAAACATAAAATGAAAAAGAACACTTAAGGTACACTATCTTTCTCTTTCATACAATCCTTGCAAGAGAAAGTATCAGAATCTGACTAGCTAAAAATATCCCCTTCTTTCTCCTGCTCTAGGATGAGGCCGTGTTATTACCTTTGCCCCGAAACTATTAAGAACTCTTTTCTTCTGTGTCGTGGGTGCGTTTACAAACAAACACTTTCACATACACCTATCTGCCTATCGATATCAGGTGCGGGGTTTTTTGTGAGGGCAATTATATCATCTAATGACTTCTACAGCCCGGGGTCAGGAGGAAGGGAGTGTCAGACTCTTACTGACTAAAAACCCCCGTTCCTTCTCCTGCTCTGGGTCGAGGCCACGGTGCCTCATTCCGCTTGCCTCACAAATCTGGCTAATTCGGGTGTAGGTGTGATGTGTATGTGTATAGAGCAATAATCGATTCTACGGTATTTATCCACGCAAATGGCCCAGTCGCAACGCTAACTGTGCGGTCAGTTTGCTTTCGCTTCAATAAACACTTCATAATTCCAAAAACAAATAAATAAGATTATATGACCTTGAATCACCAAGCTGATAACCTGATGGTAAACAATCGGCGCCGCGAATGGACACCCGTACTAAGAGATGAGTTAGGTATAAGCGCGTTCCCATTCTTTTCAAGTTAGGGATTTGAGGATTTGTGGATGGGGGATTTGGGGATGGGGATTTGGGGATGGGTGATCTGGGGATGGGGTTGGACGATGAGGTATTTGGGGATGGGGGAGCCGAGGATAGCGGAGATATGTGGTATTAGCCTCACTCACACGGCGAAAAGGACGATTATATTTTACGCCTCCTCTTAACATCCCTAATTCAGAATTAGGTAAAATAATTAATACTAAGTACCTAAGTACTTATTATGATGCATATGACGTAGTAATTTTAGTTTTATATTGTTCTTGATCTACGTACGTGTGTTAAATGAAATCCCACATAAATTCTAAAAAAAAAAACAATAGCAAATCAACGAAATTATAATTGTGTACGCATTCACTATGACGCATGCCGCCATCTTTGTTATACAGGCGGATAAAAAAAGTATTTGGAGCGATAGTATTTCGCATCCTGCATAGCAATTATGTGTTACAAATGTGTTGCGAAGCGATTTACAAAGAAAATAACACGCTGTGTTACACAAGTAGCGTATTACTAAAACGGATTTACTACTAGAATGCTGAATTGATTTGTGGATTAGTAAGCCACAGTAAATAATAAGATTAGTAGTTAAATATTATATCAAAGTCAAAAAAAGTCAAAGTCAAAAAAGTCAAAGTCAAAGAAGTCAAAAGTCAAAAGTCAAAAAAGTCAAAAGTAAAAAAAGTCAAAAGTCAAAAAGTCGAAAGTCAAAAAAGTCAAAAGTTAAAAGTAAAAAAAATCAAAACTCAAAAATGTATTAAATATCCAAAACCCTTATCCTTATAGGGCCGGCAACGCGCACATCATTCCTTTGGTGTTGCAGGTGTCCATAAACGGTGCTGATTGCTTACCATCAGGTAATCCGTTTGCTCGTTTGCCGACATATACGGTAAAAAGATAAAAAAAAAATCGAAACTAGCATATCGCCCCTGCTTGGCACGGGTATCCGACCACCCCAGTGTCAGTCATTTCTTTTGCAAGCGAACTACCACGGCACCGAAAGTATTGTTATTTCCCCCTATTCCGCTTTACTTTTCTAAAGTTTTCTTACGTAAGAACTTTCTTCTAAATAAAACGAACATAACAGGAGAAATAAATTGGCAAAATTGGTCCAGGCAGTATTGAGTTATGAGCTTACCAACACATTTCGCGATTCATTTTTATATTATAGACTAATGGCCCGCCCCCGCTTCGCACGGGTCCAACTATCTCGCTATCAAAGGGTCACTACTTTTCCTAATCTTCCCCTCTAGTTTTCTATTATTTTTTTGATAAGAACCTTCTCCTGGCAATAACAAATACAACAAAAAAATAATTAGCAAAATTGGTCCAGGTGTTATTGAGTTATGCGCTTACCAACACATTTTGCGATCCATTTTTATATATAAAGATATGTTTTGGTTGTGGTGGCCCGTAGGTCTAGGCGCCCGCTTGTCATACATGAGAGTGCGGGTTCGAATCCTGTTTTTTTCCGAGTTACATGCGCTTTCTATGATTATTTTCACACAATTTACATACGGTGAAGAAAATCACCGTGAAGAAACCTGGGCTTATAAGCTGTCATGGTAAGTTTGAAATGTGTGATTAATGCAGCTGTAACCTTTTCCGTGTGAGAAAGAGGCCTTTGCTCAGCAGTGGGCACTTATAGGCTGATGGTGCGTGGATGTTATATGAGGGAAGGATTGGAGCTGAACAAATCTGTCAAAAAATTAAGGGTATCAGCGAAAAAACTTAGAAACAAGTATTTTCATCACTTACTGGGGCTATAAATTCAAAGCAAATTCTTCCATGAAAAGTTTATAATGATCAAGAGAGGGAAAATAAATAATAAATAAGTTTTTTTTTGTATTAATTTTAGGCTGGTAATGTAATTTATTCGTTGTAAGATGTCACAACTTCTATAATTTTTTTCAGTGAATATAAGCCGCGCCTTTGAATAAAAACTAGTGTTTAGAATGATGACTATGACTAGGTATTAAATCCGGGACCTGAGTATAATGTTAATTATAGATATATTATTTATTTCTACTTGTCACCGATTCGTCGAAAATTTCGACACAATGAAAAAATTTAATAATTCTTAACACTTCTATTGATTGTGATTGACAGTAAAGCCAATTTTGATCCCTGTTCCTTTATGTGAAAGGGCTGGAAATAAGCAGATGGATTACATGATGTAAGCAATCGGCGACGCTTATGGTCATTTGCACCACCAGTAGACTTACGAGTGCATTGCCAGAATTTTGGGGATTAGGGTTTTGGCTATTTAGGAATTGTGCCGGAGTTGCGGGTTATGCGCAATGAGTCACCGCGGCCTCAGTCCAGAGCAGAAGAAGGAACCCCGCCCCCCCATATGATGTTTTTGGCTTTGACTTTGATGATGTCTGTTCTCCAATGGTAGTGCCTAGAAAGTGCGTGTCTTTTAAATGTTAATATCTGTCGTGATCCAATCTTAATTCATTATTCTTCTCATCATTCGTTCCGTCCACTGCTGGACATAGGCCTCCCCAATTGCACGCCACTGAGCTCGATGTTCCACTCTTCTTATCCAACCATTATATATTATACTAGCTACTCCCGTGCAGTTTCACTCGCTGCTCGGCACCATTTAATTGTAGCGTGATGTTTTATAGCCTATAGCACTCGAGAATATTGTAGCTATCAATAAGTGAAAGAATTTTGGGAATCCGACAAGTGGTTTCAAAGATTACCCCCTACATAAAAACTTACAAATTTTACCTCTTTATAATATTAGTATAGATATACCCATTATATATTAAAATCATTATATCCAATCATTATACCATCTCGAGAAGTTCCTCAAGGAATTGTTCTGGCTGAAAGGTGTCGTGTATCGCCGTTTTCGTGGCCGCCTACATGACACTAGTCAGCGAAACATGACGGCGACACTTTGGACAATTCACGTGCGATAGTTTTATAGTTAAATATTATGTAATATTTGTACTTATTTTTAAGTTTTACGTGGTTTATATAATACTAGCTTTTGCCCACGACTCCGTTCGCGTGGAATAGTGACTTTCTGCAGATTCTTGGTTGAAAAACTACCCTATGTCTTTTCTCGAGTTCCAAACTATGCCTGTGCCAATTTTCACAGAAATCAGTTCAGTAGTTTAGGCGTGAAGAAAAGACAGACAGACAGACAGAGTTACTTTCGCATTCATAATATGAGTTTGGATTGGTCATGTTTATATTGGCCTTGGATGCCTGAAAGAAATGGTAAAATAAAATAAAAATTGTACTCAAAATATGAATGTTGTACTCGATTCCCTTTTTTAAAATAACGATAGGAACGATATTTGTTGTATTTATTTATTTTATTTTATTTGGAAAACAAACAGATACATTACACAGAAAAAAATTAGTTACAAATAATGCGAAATGCATTATTAAAACGCACAAAATAACAAAGCATTTTGTGAATCGCAAATATTATTATTTACCCGCATGACCGTTGCTTTGTTTTGCAAATTACAAATAAAATTATTATTAAAATTAAAATAGGTACACACGTTGGTAGCAAGAATACATTAATTTAATGAAATTTTAATTTTTATTGTAGGTACGCTTTTTTGTTTAACGTTTCGCTGAATGTGATTGCTTGATAATTGTTTTGTTAAATTTGCAAACGTAGGTAGTTGATGTAATTTGATAAAAATGAAGATTTTTGTGTTTGAAGTTTTTTTTTGTTTTGATTAATGTAAGTATTGTATTGTGTTTGTGTTGGAAAAATCTAGAAAGGTTTGTTTACTAATTGTTATAGCGATTCTAAGAAGTATACATTAATTTTAAAGTACATGTTTTTTTTGTATGCCGTAGTCTGGTATTTTTTTTTTTTTTGTGAGGGGGAAAATCATCAAATGACTTCTCCCGCCTAGGGCCGGGCAGGAGGGAGTGTCAGACTCTTACTGACTAAAAACCCCCCTGTTCCTTCTCCTGCTCTGTGCCGAGGTCGCGGTACCTCATTGCGCTTACCCCGCAACCCCGGCTGAACATCAGCCCTTTAGGGCCCCGTCTGTGGTGGTCGAATGGCTCTTTGAGGCGCGCGCGGAACGCTACGCGCCGTACACTCGGGCCTGGTTCTGGTCGGGCGGCGAGGCCGTAGTCTGGTATTGAGAGGCTATTTTGCTGGGTGGTGAGTGATGATGTGATCTGTTATGGAGCACTGGAACACGCCTTCCCATCTGCTACTTATTCATATATCACTCGAACTTTGAAGATTGGTTGAAGACAGCTTAATTTTTCAAGTTCTTCGGGAACGCGGACCTTATCAAAGCATTCCATAACTAGTGATTCTCACTCTTCGTGGACGGGATATCCGACATGACCAAGAGATATGAATTATTATAATTGAAATACCTAATTTGTGACCTGATTTGATATGTTTCATTACCACGCGTAATGATTATTGGTTCGGACAAAGTTAGAATTCGCAATTTAAAATGTTCAGAGACGCCCGCGCCTTCTAGAGCCTATAGATCACCGCAGACGGGTTGCAAGGCAATTAGGCAAGCGTAATAAGGTACCGCGGCCTCGGCCGAGAGCAGGAGACGGAACAAGACTTTTTTTTCTAAATCAGGAAGAGTCTGACATTCTCTCTAACCTCACCTTTGCCCAATTGAAGAAACTTTATGTGTTGTTTTCCCTATTTTCCCCAAAAAATAAAAAAGTAATAATAGTTACTTTGGTATTGAAGGCTTTATTTAGGTTGGGAAAAATGATTAGGATCATGGAAAAACTGACTGTCGGTTGCCTTGTCAAAAATATAAGGTCATATTAAAATATACCTAGAAATACTTCTTGTACAATACTCTGTGTAAAATTTAATTGAGATTTTATGGCTCTCTAAAGGACATTGATGACTTTATTTAGTATCGTAAACCTTCGTAAACAAGTTGGCTGCAGCAAAGAATACATTTAAAAATTCAATATAAGTAGTATGTTATAAATCATTGTCGGATTGATTGGAAAGTTATTAGGTACTAGCGACCAGCCCCGGCTTTGCACGGGTGCAAAGCTGAAACGAAAATTCTCCACTATTTAATGGACCTTATTATACATATAAACCTTCTTCTTCAATCGCTCTGTCCATTAAAAAGCCCATCAAAATCGGTTGCGTAGTTTTAGTCAGTCGAAAACATTTATTTTTAACTTCGCTCGACACTATACCTTTCTCCTGTGACGTAGGTGCATTTACAAACATAAAATTTTACATAATCCTGACACCCAGGTCAAGCAAGACAATTTTGAGATCCCACTAACGGTTCGGTTGGTCGATTGCCCAGTCACAGCGCCAACCACAAAAAAATTAGGAGAAAAGTCCCTTAAATTTAAATAGTTAGATTCCAACCAAAAACAAAGAATATCACTCAATAATAACAAACGACCAAACAACGGGTTACCGACCTCCAATTTTGATAGAAACAAAAAAAAACTTAATCCTACTGACCTTAATTCTAAATTCAAGTTCTAGAGTAAGGCCACATCATAGACAAACTTGTAAATGTTTTAATATACGATCATCAGTAACCTTGAGTCATTGACTTTTGAGAATTTTGCAATTAATATCGTTTTATGAGCTTAGATGATTTCCTGTTATTTTCTTGTTTACCTTAGCTGCTTCCGAAATTTGTGCATTAATTTCGCTTATGGCTGTAAGATTAACAACGCTTAAATATTAGTTGTTAACGAATTTACATACATATTTGTGCTATAGGTAAAATATTAACAATGTCGGGAAAGCCATGGGCCCACCCGGAGCAATATTGCGGCCTCATCGAAAACTGGCGTAAAAGAATCCAAGCGTTGTGTTTCGTCGTATGGGTGAGGCTACCAGAGGCCCAAACCTTCTCATTCCTCTTCAATCCCTAAATTTCCGTAACCCTTATCCCCATAAGCCCGGCAACGACCACACAACTCCTGCTACACACACACACACACACTAACACTGGTGTGGAGGATGTCTATGGCTGGCGCCGATTATTGGCCATCAGGTAATCCGCCTAGTCGATCGCCATCCTATTACATAAATAATTAGTACTTTTCAAGGCTTTGCATAGATTATTATAGCTATAATAATAATTACTAAGATAAGTACTAATAATAAGAACTAATAATAGCTAAGATTTAGAAATTCTGAGCAAGCAATATTAAGTTACGTTCACCAAGAAGTGAAGTTCATCACTAAAGTTGGCTCCCCGAAGGGTGTAATCTGTGTGCATTTAAGACTCGAGTGAATACTTTGCTTATTGGTAGGAGTGTTGCACCGTAAGTTGCATCAACGCTTACCACCAGGCGCGATAGTAGCCAAACACAGATCCATCCCAAAAATATTCTTAAATCTACTAAATTATTTTAAATATGAGAGTGATTTAGATAACATGCCATTTAGCAAAGATAAGGCTATTCGAAGGTCAATTATGTAACTATTTTGCATATACCGTAATGAATTCAAATATTTTATCTATACTATTACTTAATCTATTTCTCAAAACTCATTATGATACTGACGATATAATATATCTTCATTATTTTGATTAGGGTATTTCAGGGTTGAGGATTGGGGAGGGATGGATTGGGCTTTCGGTAACCTCAATCAAACAAACCAAACGAGGAGACTCTGACTGAGGAGACTTGTCAAACCTGCCATATACAGAGACATTTATATTTTATAACATATTTCATCAAACCCCAAGCGAACGCCTGCGTTCGCACCCCTTTATCTTATATCGTGTCTCAAATTACCACGCTTGAAAGATTAAACGATTTTTTTGAAACAGTTACTATTTAGACTGGTTTTAGTACCATCAAATTATAACTCAGTACAATAGTAAGAAAATAATAAAGACACAAAAACCTCTGCACTGACTTAACCACGAAGTAATAAAATTTTAAATCAATCAGTAAAAGTTGGTATAGTTTCATATGCTTGTGTCTATATTTGTGACCAGTTTCAACAACCTATATATACATACAAATATAGATTTGTTAATAAGAGATAAATTTTGAAATAAGCACCATTTCTTTTATTGGAGATAATTATACATAATATATGGATAGGCGAACAAACAGATGTGATTAAGATGGCGGTAAATGATTATGATCACAACTTAAATATGAGTAAGAATTCTCTTGTCATAATGTATAGCTTTTCTCAGTTTATTCAAATCGTTTTATAATTTTTTTTTTATGTAATCTGTCGGCAAACGAGCAGACGGATTACCTGATGGTAAGCAATCAGCGCCGCCCATAGACACTCGCAACGGAGGAGTTACGAGTGCATTGCCGACCTTTTAGGGATTAGGGATTTGGAGATTTTGGGATTGAGGAGGGATTAGGGGAGGGGAAGGATTGGGCCTCCGGTAACCTCACTCACATGGCGAAACACAACGCTGTGGTTATTTTACGCCGGTTTTCTGTGAGGCCGTGGTATCACTCCGGTCGAGCCGACCCATTCGTGCCGAAGCATGGCTGTCCCAAATACCCATAATTATATAGGTATAAATAGTTACACGTGCAATTTTCGGGATCGAGCTTATGGTATCATTATTCTTTCTCTTGTGCGTAAATTACGCCTTAACAATTTCACCTTTAACAGCAAAAATAAAAATGCTCAATCTTTATCCATGTGCCGCGGAGCCTTTTCTCAGTAGTGAGATATTTACAGGGTGTTTGTAATGAAGATGATGAATAAATCATTTGTAATCCAGACAGCAGGTTATTAAAATAACCATACCAGCCCATACCTAGTGTTTATTTATTTATTTATTTATTTCTTCCTCATACAAACAGTGTGAATGGCGGACTTAATACCTTAAGGCATTCTCTAACAGTCAACCATAGGGCAGTGTAGAGAATTTTTGCGGTTGGTGCGAAGCAAGGACACAGAGTCCTAGAACAGGATGAAAGGGGAAAGAAAAAGGAAGAAACAAACACGATTCTTTACACATAAATAAATAGATATGCATAAAATAAGTTAACGAATACAATAAATAATACATGTTAAGTATGTATATATTGAAACATACATACTATAATATACAGATATACATATACATATATACATACATACATAATATTATCTAGATGGGAAAAACCATGTCGAGACTAGTTACCACATTTGTTTTGTGTCTGCCAATGCTTAAATAAATGCTCTAATCTAGTGTTATGTTTAATCTACACACAATGTCTTGAAGGATCCCGGTGTGCCAGAATACTCCTCGTTAAACTTGGCAGTCGGTCGGCAGGATTCATCCGTGGTAGCTGTCTCCATCCTCTTCACCACAGCCAGGTGTTCATCTGTACATACTTCTTTGAAAGTTCTCTCTGTGAATAAGAAAAATATATTATATTCATAACTAGCTAGTCTCGCGAGGTTTCACCCGCTGTTCGGCTCCATTTGATCGTAACGTGATATTTTATAGCCTATAATAGCATTCAGGAACATTGTAGTTATCATATAGGTATATTGGCGATCCGAATAGCAAAGATTACCCCTACATACAAACTTACAAATTTTACCTCTTTATAATATTAGTATACACTAGTAAGCTTTGAGCCTTTTCCATAAGAACATTGGTAATCTTATTTTTGGTACAATTTGGAACGAGCACCTAGCTGCAATGACGAGCAGTCTGTACCTATGTATGGTTTGGTTGGAATAAATGATTTTGACTTTTACTTTGGCATGTAATATTATGTAAAATACTATTCTTCAATTTTGTTGGCGTTGGCGACTTAGAAAAAGTGTTTTCCTCTTTATGATCATTTTCTTGTCATACCAGTTCATAGTTCTCTCAATTAATAAGAGCGTGTAGATAACATAACATATACGTTATTCATGTATCAGCACAAAACTGCACACATAACCCGCGGTATTTAGATTTACCCCGCAGATTTACACGAGACACAAACTGGTTTAAATTTTTTTTTATAATTTATTCATACAGCTTGAATATTAGGTGGTATCTTACAACTAAACTCGGCAAAATAGTTCGTTTTATTGTGTCTGTAGCCACAGTTACCCGGTGTAGTAGAGTTTGAGAAGCGTTTAGGTGATAGTTTGCTACTTGAGAGAACTTAGGCGTTAAGATTATATATTCGATTAATGACAGTTAATAGTTTAGTTATCACAAAATGTATGACTAACCCCCGGTTTCCGAAAGGCCGATCAATGTTAAATCAATTTAATCTCTTCGACAAGAGATTTAACAGGAGATTAGTTAATTTTAGCGTTGACAAGCCTTTCAGAAACCGGTTGTTAGTATCAATTATTGACATAATAATTATAATCTCCTTCGCATGAATGCGAAAGTGTTACCACTCCCATAATCCTATAGAATGATTTTTGGTGTAATTTTTGTGTATAGAATATTTTGAGTCTAAAGTTAGAGTATAGAAGATATAAGAAAAGCTACCCTCTTCTCTCCAGATATCGCAGGAGATATTCCGGGCTTCGTGGATCCGGCAATGATCTCCGGCTATAGTAAGTAACGATTTATTTATTTATTTATTAAGAATATTTACATATACAACATTACAGCTTACGCCATTAAGTTGTATTGTTAATTTTATATAAATGTTATTATCTAGGTACTAAAAAAAACTAATTAAGATTAAATACAAGAAAAACAATACAAATTTAAAAAACAAAATAAAAGTACTACGATATCCTGACGATTAAGGGGTATCTCGAAGCAGTTCAGCATTTTTGTTCTTGCACCCACAACCCTGCTTGGAACTAGTGAGGCCCTAGGTCCTAGGAGGTGCCCGAGAATCGTAATGTACCGCATGTAAGATAAGTGAAACCCCATTCAGACTAGTTTATAAAATATCTCACCAGACAATTCGTTCATCGTCTTCAAACCCCCTCCAAGGTCTTTAGGCAAGTGTTTTTTAGGTATATGTTCATACAACGACTCCAAGCTGTTGTGTATCACAAGTCGCTGAGCCAGCTTAGCGCTGAGAGCTTGCTTGAATATCAACACTATGGTGTCGAAGAATTTAGAGCCACTTATAAGATGAAGCTTCTTCATCCTTTGGCCTAATGCATCCTGTAATATAAAAGACATTTTCTTAAAGTATGGTGAAATGTGTTTATTGAAAATAAAGACGATCGAGAATAGTCATGTAAATGAACCAAAAGTTCTACAAGATTTAAGTCACAGCGGTTTTTGCATTCATAGTCGCAACGACGCAACACGAAATTCACGTAAGCCGTTATTTGCTATAAATTTTGTACATCTCACGATAGCTGTTACCATTAAAATAATTGTAAAATGTAAAAAACTGATTTGATCCAAAAAATAGAAAAGTTTTTTACATAACTCTATATCGGGGAAAATTTCTTTGAGTTATATTACCGGTGGCCAAATTTTTCCTGCTATATCCGTTTCTCAACCATTAAATCCCAAATTCACCAAAAGGCCGGCTACGCGACTTGTAACTCCCATAGTGTATCGAGTGTCCATGGACGCCGCCGATTGCTTACTATCAGGAAATCTGGACGTCGATTCTATAAAATTTGTTTGATTTTGAATTTTGTTCGAGTGTAAAGTTAGCGTCGAAGTGACGGAGAAACGACATTTTATAATATCACTTTTAACGTCATTCGTCGTTCTTTATTTGTCAAAATGTTGCGCTAGTATACTACTACTTACAGCGGATTCAAATTCGAAGTTTAGAATGAAGTCTTACAGAATCACACTGCCCCCACCCAAGAAAAAATTATAATATATTCGGAATTATCAGCCAAAAGACATCTCATCGATCATCAGAAGTATCTTCAATAGCATGTCGGCGTAAATTAAGATTTTACTTACAACAATCATGGTTAGAGCCTTGTGAATTATAACAGGGTTCATTTTCTTCACAGTCCCTAAGGTAAAGTTGGTACAGTCTCCGACCAGCTCGTAGCCAACGCAGTAGTCATGATGCATCATGTACTGGACCAGCTGTTGAAGTAACGCTTGCTAAACATTCAGCAGTTCTAAAATTTGATGTGTTTGATAATTTGGATTTCGAGGTAGTTTTTTTAGTGGGAAAAATCATCAACTCGGTATTTTTCTTTTTTGAAGTGTAGGTAATTCAATTCTTGGTTTAGATTCTGCCTGACTTGTATTTATAAATGATTGATAACTTACCAATATCAGGTATCTGTAGTAAGATATCAATTGGAATTCATCATCATCAGCTCCAGTGAGAGTTGTCAGCACTACCCGGTAGTTGTCAGCACTTGGCTTCGGCAGTATACAGGTCTGACTGCAAACGTCATCATTATCATTAATATCACATACTAATATTATAAAGAGGTAAAATTTGAAAGTTTGTATGTTTGTATGTAGGGGGTAATCTTTGGACCCGCTGGTCAGATTTTCAAAATTCTTTCACTGGTCGATAGCTACAATGTTCCTGATTGCAAAAGACTATAAAATATCACGCTACAATTAAATAGAGTCGAGCAGCGGGTGAAACCGCGCGAGAGTAGCTAGTCATAGTATAAAGAAAACTCGCTGTCTTGTATTTATGTCCCTATGTACACTTACATCTTAAAAACAACGCAACGGATTTTGATACCGCCTTTTTAATAAATGAAGTGATTCATTTATTTATATATTTATTAAGAATATTTACATATACAACATTACAGCTTACGCCATTAAGTTGTATTGTTAATTTAATACTATTAAAAAAAACTAATTAGGATTAAATACAAGAAAAACAATCGAAATTTAAAAAACAAAATAAAAGTACTTAATACAACTGAATAACAAGATTGGTGATCATAGTAATCTTAAACTAAAAAAAAAGAAGTGGTTGAAGAAGAATGTTGATATATATATATAATAACATCCATAAATAGTGGAAAAATTTAGGTATCAGCATTAGACCCGAATGAAGCCGGAGCGGGTAAAGTTAGACTGTAACTTACTGCTAGATAAAAAACTCTTTCTTACGGAACATGGTCTGATTTGCTCTAGGTAGGCGGTTGGATGAAGACGAAAGCGATTTATGAAAAACAAATTGTCTTTTTTAACATACAATTTCACATTAATATTACACAACCTTGGTTGGATATCTCAGCCAGAATCACAAAGCGATTCAGCTACAGTTTTATCATTAGAACCGCTAATTTGTGGATTTTTTTGCCGGAGTCAGTGTTCCCCGAAGAGTAAAACCTGGTTGTCTTTAAGGTCCGAGTGAAAAGGTTGCTTATGGATTATGGTTAAGTATACTCCAGTCTTCTATAGTAAGTTGACTTATTGATTACTGCCAAGCGAGATGGCGATGGTCAAACGCTGGTGAATCACAAAAAAAAAGGAACACGTCACATAGCAACTGATTGCTCAGCCAAAATATCAAGTGTGATGTTAGCAATCAGAACATTTGCGATATGAAATAGATCAGGCGCAAGGATTTGCTTGATTTCCAATGACGATACATTTTATGATGTCAATTCATTAATGGCAATACATAATTATAGCTTTCGGAAAACCTAAATTTGTTTTGCAATCGAAACATTTTTTACCTGTTCAAAGTTGTGTTTACTAATATTTTTAAAGATTCCTATCCTCGAATTTCCAACAAAAATGTCATTAAAAAGAACTTACCTAATGTTTAACAAGTGAACGAATTCGTTTCTAATGTCAAAGTTCTGCAGGAACTCTGGCATCTGATTTGTGTAAGTGCAGAGTTTGTCGAAGCGTTGCTTCGCTCTCTCGATGGACCCCTTGCAGTAGATCAGGTAGCGCTCCAGAAAGCCTCGATCTATAAAGACCAGTTTGAATATTGAATTTTTTTTTATGGTATAAGTCGGCAGACGAGCAGACGGATTACCTGATGGTAAGCAGTCGGCGCCGCCCATGGACATTCGCAACACCAAATTTGTTACCGAGTGCGTTGCCGGCCTTTTGGGGATAGGGGTTGCGGATTAAAGGAACGGGAAGGGATAGGAGAAGGGGAGGGATTAGGCCTCCGGTAACCTCACTCACACGGCGAAACAAAACGCTGGGTTGTTTCACGCCGGTATTCTGTGAGACCGTGGTATCATTCCGGTCGAGCCGACCCATTCGTGCCGGAGCTTGGCTCTCCCACACTTATGTTATTCCGTCACTCACATAATTTCATACATTACCAGTCGGTAAGTGCCGATTACTGAGTAAAGGCTTTTTCTCATACGAAGAAGGTTTGAGCACGTTGCCACGCTTGCTCAAGGCGGATTTCAAACTTATAATAAGAAATTATCAGCTCAGGTTTCCTCACGATGTTTTTCCTTCATCATCGTATGTCAGTGATGTCTAATAATTATAAAAAGTACATTTGACTCGGAGAAAATGACGTTGGTACTTGCTAGGTTTCTAACTCTCATGCATGAGAAGCGGGCGCTCCACCTTCGGGACATCAAGGCGTTACCACATTAGATTCATTGTATCTACACTTATATTGAAGATAGACCTTGATTTTTCTTTCTACTTAATTTGACAAGCCTACAGAGAACAAACACCCTAGGCCCCTAAAAATGGCATGTGTTATTTCAGACTTATTTAAAAAAAAAAGTTGCTTCCTTGGATTTTCCTCCTGTTTTCTGGTTGTGTTTACGAACAGACACATGACACCCTGATTCAGAACAATATGTGAATCACACAAAGAGTGGTTCGTTACGGGAACTCAGCCACCGCAGTGATAAGATTATCTGATTTGGTCTGCTGGCTGAGTTCCTAAAGAGATCTTTACCAAAGTTATTTATCATCATCATCATCATTAGCCTGATATCGTCCACTGCTGCAAATAAACCTCCCCAGTCGCACGCCACTGATCTCGATGTTACGCTCATCTCATCCAACCACTGTTCAAATTTACTAAAATCAATTACCTAAGTAATTTTAGCATGAAAGAACAACAAAGATATTTTATTTTGATAATTTGTCCTTCACCAGAGATTTTTCAAAGACAGATGGTGTGCCAGGCCTCTAATCTACGAATCCAAATCTTGAGCTGGAGAAGGAACAGGGGGTTCATAGTCAGTAAGAGTCTGACACTCTTTTTCACCCCACCAAGAGCGGGAGAAGCCATTTAAAGATTAACTCTCATCAAGAAAAACCTACTGAAGTAGCAGACATACTCAAGGACATTTAACAGCAGACAGACATCTATTGTTTAATCAAAATGGAAATTCCATTATTAAATATTATAAAACAGACTTTAATGCTATATTATTAATGATTATAATCGTAAGTTATTGTGAAGATATAATGCCAACGTAATGATATTAACTACCGTCGTTTCAGATATGCATTTATAATTTATTTTACGTAGAAAAACAAGGAACGGTCACGTGAAATAAGTTAGAATAAAAACACTGGCAACCTATTATGTCAGTACTTCTTTTAAATGGCAATAAATAAAATTGTATTGTTTGTTTTTTCTAGTGACTTTCATGAATTAGTTATTTATACAACATCAAATAAATTTTTTTAGTTAAAACGACATTCCAGTTACTAGTGTGGGATAGCCATGCTTTTGGACGAAAGGGTCGACTTGACCGGAATGAGGACGTCCTCACAGGAAACCAGCGTGATATAATCACAGCGTTGTGTTTGGCCGTGTGTGTGAGGTTACCGGAGACCCAGTCCTTCCTTCTCCGCATAACTAATCCCAAAAAGGCTGGCATCGTACTCGTAACTTTTCTGGTGTTGCGGGTGTCCATGGGAGATGCCGAATGCTTACCATCTGGTAATCCTTGATTAACGAGCACACCTCGATGTCCGTCTTATTACATAAAAAAAGGTAACTGAAGTAAAAAAGGTACAAGAGTAAGTAAGTTTTATTCCTTTAAATTTTATTCCTTGCTATTATTATTAGAATTAATACGATAATAAGTTAAGGTGGAATAATAGTCTTACTCAGAAAACGTATTGCTTACTTAGCAATTGATGAAATGATGATTAAATGATTCCCAAAAATGAAACTTATTGCTTACCATCAGGCGGTCCATCTGCTCGTTTGCTGGCCATGAAATTGGCATAACAAGTCGGATCAGATAAAACTATGATAATACTATTTTTTTTAAAAGACAGAATGTGTAAGTACGTTATCAAGTCAATTTATTTTAATAAGACCAATAAAGGCACTTTTGAACGTAAAACCAAATAATAAAAGTTAAAAAGTGTCAGTCTGTTGCTTTGTCTTCTAGTGCAGTTATTTTCTCGTTTCAAAGTATAATAATATGAATATTTCATTGGATAAGAACGAGAAAGAAATTCCATAGTTAGTCCTTTTCAATCAATTTCAGGAACAAAACAAATTATTTTTTACATTTTTAAGTCGTTGCAGTCAATGTCAAATGAAATTAAAGATCGATTATATGATACACACAAAAATAAAAAAGTGGGCGAGAACAAAAATAATGTCTAAGCAAATTAGGATTAGAACAGTAGGTGAAATAAGAAGTTTAAACACGATAGTTTACATATTGGAATGTTCATTACTCATTCACCAAAAACGATTGATTGGACCCAAACAAAATTTTTCAACAGAGATCGACCATAATCTGGAATATTAATGTACATAATCTAGCTACCTAATCTAGCTTTTATCCCGGTACCGCGAGCAATATTGCTGGTAGAATCTGGTGGAGAAATAAATTCAGGGGAGCCATGCTTCCGGACTAGACTGATGAGGACCACGGTCTTGAAGAAAACCGGCGTGAAACAACCACAGCGTTATGTTTCGTCGTGTGAGTGAGGTTGCCGGAGGCCCAATCCTTCTTGTCCCCAATCCATAAATCTCCAAAACCCTAATCAAAGAGTTCCGAAAATCCAAAAAGTCGACAACACACTCGTAACTTCTCTATTGTTACAGGCTTCCATGGGCGGTGCTGACTGCTTACCATCAGGTTATTCGTCTGCCCATTTACCGACCTATCCCATAATAAAAAAATGAGTAAAGTTGGCTTACCAAATTGCTTAAGCACAAAATGCGGTTGCTTGCTGATCCAGTCCTCGAAATTGTCCAAGTCTTGTTTCAGCTTGTCTACATCTTCGTAACCAACTACTTTTCGAACTTCAGTCAACTGATTTTCGTTGAATTCCAAAATAGGACACGGTTTGATTTCTTCCATTTTGAATTTTCGTACTATCGACTTGAAATTCAAAATGTATCTGAAGCATTAAGTGAACTGGCGTTAAGTTTTATAGATGTTCTCATTACGTATTTACCTATTTGAGACGTTTTTTTGTTTTTGTTCGTATTGCGAATTTTTTTTAAGTATCAATCGTTTTGTTAGCAAAACAAACATTATTAGTCGCATTTAGTTTTTTGAGTGTGACGCTATATTTTCTAAAGTTTATCTATACTAATATTATAAAAAGGTAAAATTTGTAAGTCTGTATGTAGGGGGCAGTCTTTGGAACCACTTGTCGGATTGCCAAAATTCTTTCACTGGTAGATAGCTACAATGTTCTTGAGTGCTATAGACTATAAAACATCACGCTAGGATCAAATGCAGCCGAGCAGCGGGTGAAACCGCGCGAGAGTTGCTAGTTTTTTATAAAATCTTCATCTTTTATAAAAGATATTTTTGTTCTTTCAAAATAAATTTAGTGACCAATTTCTTTTATTGATAATAAATGCTTGGTAAATTTGGTCTAACTAGTAAATTCGGCTATACTAACAAAACAATAAAATAAACCTAAAATGGTAAGTTTCGGGAACAAATAGAAAATTGTAACTCGTCTCTTTAAAATACACAGATAGATGACAATTTCATTGTTTTTTAATTACGACAAGACGAGGATTTTCGAAAGTCAAATGACAGCCACATTTAAGATACAGTCAAAAGATAAGCTTATGATGTAACTTGACCATAATATTAATTTTTATCTTTGATTGACTTTTGTACATATTATTATAATCGTATATATTTTATTTCACCAGTTTTTTATTAGACTTCGCAGGGCCAAAGTCAAATTCAAAGCAATTATTTCAAGGCGCTTTTGAAATGTTAAAATTGCATTTGTCTGTCAATCTACCCTGCAGTAAAAATAGATGCTGGTTCCAAAGTGTAGCTAAGCAACAATGTTATTGTTCTCAAGATTACCTACACCCAATTCTTCAAATCTTCGAGAATCTTCTTCTTAGTAGGTAGGCACCATGATTGTGATCACCATCCTAGTATTCCATTAAAAAAAGTCACTGCAGCTATTAGACGAGACAACTCAACATGTTTCGAGCCACGCCGGGAGCTTATATTCATGGGTTGCGACGAATGCTCAGGTTGCGACTAATGCTTCGGCGATATTTGGGTAAATGGAGGAACACCGGGTTGGTTTTTAGTCAGTAAGAGTCTGACAGTACAAATTCGCCCTTCCCCGAAGGCGGTGGGTCTACATGAGGCTTTTTCAACCTGGTACTAAAATAAAAAGGAGCTCATATTCATGAGCAGCGTTGCGATAATAAATGACGCGGCGAACGTGACGGAGGCAACTGAGATAGGTATATAATTAATTAAGATTGTTTTTGGATTTAAAACAGTTAACCTAAAAATCTGTTAAAAACAAATAATATAATTTAATCGACGCTTCTCACCAAAATCATAATAACAGTGACGTTTATTTTATTATTTTTACCAAGATCTCACAGAAAACTGGCTTATAAATCCACAGCGTTGTATTTCGCTGTATGAGTGAGGTAACAGGAAACCTATTTCTTCCCCCTCCCCCCAATTTTAAATCTCCAAAACCTTATCCCCAAAAGGTCAACAACGCACTTGCAACGAAAATGACGCGCGGTAAGACCCCTCCTTGAGGAGTGCCTTGAGAGAGACTGGCGTCTCTCAAGCCACGACCGGGTAAGGGCGATGAGGCACCGCGACCTCGGCCCAGAGCATGAGAAGGAACAAGGGGTTTTATATCAGTAAGAGTCTGACATTCCCTTCCGTCCGGCCTTGGGCGGGAGAAGTCACTTAATGATTTTCCCCTCACAAAAAGAAACTGCTATGACGTTACGATATCGTCGTCGACGTGTCGACTCTCATACGATGCGTTGATTGCTTACCACCAGGTAATCCGACAGAACGCTTGACGACCTACCACAAATTAAAAAAAATACAAAAAACTGCCAAGTGTCGGATGTTTCGTGGACTTGTTACAATTTTATCGAAAATAGAAATACACCAGCATTCTAAATGTCAACTATCTAACTAACACGGTTCACGAGAGTGACGGACGGACACACGGAAGTCGTTATAGGTACCCGTTTTTACTTAATGAGTACTCACGAAAATAAAAAAAAAATCACGAAATAGAGCACTGAAATGAAAATCATATTTTAATACAGTCAGTGGCCCAGATAAATTCTCTTGAAGGAGTAATCTAAACAAGTTTTAAGTAAATATTATTTTATTTCATTACTTACTAAACAAAAAACGTAACAGTCAAATAATTTTCTTCTTTAAAACAATATACATAGATATCAGCTTTACTTCCATCATCCCCAATAAATTATCTACCTGTATGCTAGGTCACCAACCATGGCCTATTTATTTTTTAATCTACACACAATGTCTTGAAGGATCCCGGAGTGCCAGAATACTCCTCGTTAAACTGGCCAGTTGGTCGAAGGGATTCGTCCGTAATAGCTGTCTCCATCCTCTTCATTGCTGCTATGTGCTCGTCTGAACTTACTGCTTCGAAATCCATTTCTGTAAGCGAGAGAAGAAGAATAAATACATATTTTTCTTATAAATTACCCCCAGCATTTTCAATTAGTTTGCATGGTGTGATTGCCGAAAAAGGGTTGATTGATCGGAAATCGATTTCCGAAGCAAGTAATGGCCTATACAATAATATAACAAGGCCTTGTTAAAAAAAGGCAAATAATTTGTGCATGCAATAATAGGCTCACCAATATTGCGTTGGGTGCTATAGCTTCGACAGTTGGATAAACTTTTTTACTTTCCTGCAAATTGGTTTTATATATTTTGGATCCGATCCAGAAATTGAACTAGGGATCCCTAATCAGCGTTTAAAGTCGCAGCCTATTAAGGCGGTTTCATATACAACGAATTTTAATGTCAATAATAATAAGTCTCTCACCAGCCAATTCTTTCATGGTCTTCTCATCGCCTCCAAGGTCTTTTGGCAAATGTTCTCTAGTTATATGTTCATGTAACGATTCCAAACTGTTATGTACTACCAGTCTTTTAGCCAGTTTTGCTGTAAGAGCTTGCTTGAACACCATCAGGATGGCATCAAAGAACTTGGAATCACTTATGAGGTGAATCTTCTTCATTCTCTGTCCTAGAGCATCCTGGAATAAAAGTAAAAGTTCTTGTAGTTTAATTTTGTGTTTGAATGCAAGTAACATTTACATGCAAAGCAGAGAAGTGACATAATTGAAGAGGGAAAGAAAGAAAAATATTTTTTTTCAATAAAACTTTGCTCCACACTACGATTTTCTCCTGTGTCGTGGGTGCGGTTACAAACATACAATTTCACGTGCACATGACACCCAGACCAGAAACAATAATTTGTGGATCACATAAAGAGTTGTTCCGTGCGGGAATCGAACCCGCGACACGTTGCAGGGCAGCCAGTTACCCGGCCACCGCACCAACCGATAATTGATAACCGATATTTGCCACTACTCAATCCACATTAGGAAAAAATATCATAATTGAGTGTAGTGATTATGAAAATGAGGTCAATAAGACCTGATGACGACCATCAATACTTACAACAATCAACGTCACTGCTTTATGTACGACAATGGGATTCAATTTCTTCACGATTGCCATGGACACGTTTGTACTGACTCCAACCAGCTCATAGCCGTGGCAGTAATCATTATGCATCATGTATTGACCCAACTGAAACAAAAACATGTAAAATAACAAAAAAGTGACCAGATCTTAACATGGCTGTGACACCGTGTAGTATGTGTATAGAATCCTGAAATTGCGACCCCGTACCATACAAACTTACTAATTTTACCTCTTTTTAATATTAGTATAATTATCATCATCAAAGTCGTTCCCCCATGGATTGGGGATGCGCGGGTCTGCGGACGGCGAGCGGAAAATCATCAAATGCCTTCTGCCGCCCAGGGCCAGGCGGGAGGGAGTGTCAGACTCTTAGTGACTAAAAACCTCCCTGTTCCTTGTTCTGCTCTGCGCCGAGGTTGCGGTGCCTTATTGCGCTTACTCCGCAACCCCGGCTGAACATCAGCTCTATAGGGCCCCGTCTGTGGCGGTCTATTGGCTCTTTGAGGCGCGCGCGGAACGCTACGCGGCGTTCGCTCGGGTCTGGTTCTGGTCGGGCGGCGAGTTGCCCTTACTCGCCGTCCGCAGACCCGTGCACATTATTATAGGTGACGTAAATATAACTTACCACAATTAAGTATCTGAAATACTCCGTCAGATCGAATAGATCACCGTCCACTCCGGAAACTGTTGATATTATAACCCGATAGTTGTCGGCAGTAGGCTTCGGTAGTATGCAAGTATGACTGAAAAGTTGTGAAACCTTTTTATTTAAATAAAAAAATAAAATGTTTTATTTTTGTTAAATAAATAGGATTATTTTAAATGAAAAAAAATCACATAAATTTATTTACGGAATTTTAAAACAGCGCTAACTTTTATTGGTATTTGGATTGAGGTTAAAAGAATGCCTGGGAGACCCATGTTTCGGCATGATGATTCAATTGGCCCCAAAGAAACCTGACGTGAAATAACATTCAAGTAGTTTTTAGTCGGGTGATTGAGGAGAACGAAGTTATAAACATCTAAAAATTTACGATTTTCTGGAGCAAAGTTTTTGTAATAATAAGTTAAAAAAAAAACTAAAAATTTTCTTGCACGTATGCATATGCATGTTACCTTTGCTGCATGTGCATATGCATGATTGCATGAGAGTGGGATTGCATCCTACAATAAGCCTGTATTTTGTCGCGGAATAAAAACTAAATATTTTTCATGACATTTCATGTCATGGATTTCCAGGTTGGAGCATTTATCATCACGCTTGCTCCAGGCGGTCGATTTAAAACTTATCATTGGAAATTTTAAGGGCCAGGTTTCCTCACGCATTTTTCCTTGACCGTATGGCAGTGGTGTCTAATTTATCATAGAAAGTATATACAACTCGGATAAATTCACAATGGTTTTTGTTATTTTGCCCCGTATAGGATAATACTTAGGTACAGTCAGCTCCAAAATTCGATGAACAAAATCAACTTACCAAAACACCTGTTCACAATAAAACGCCATAAGTTATAGTCGCAACTAGGAAACAAAATAGCCTGTACACCAGAAATTTACAAAAGTCGTTACACACGACTATTTCAAAAGTATCTGTGCACTAGTATTCCTTAAGTCGCTGTACACCTTCAATCCAAATGTCGCTGAACATCATTGTATCAAAAGTCACTAAACAGCGGTAAAGACAAAATTAGGTTAACAAAGTATATGTCGGCGCACTGGCCATCAGTGCATGTAAAACCTCTTTGTTATACGTCGATGACAAACTTAACTGTCAACTGTCATAATTATTTCAAGTCCATAGCGAACACCGAGCTCTGGTGAGGCGGCCTTCTTGTAAAACAGGACAATTAGTGTTGGACCTTCGTAGAAAACGCACGCGGCCACGTATTCGGTGGACGTTAAGTTCAAATTCAACCTAATCTTAATTATCCTTAGTTAAATTGTAATTGTTTTTTTTTTTGTGAGGGGAAAATCATCAAATGACTTCTCCCGCCCAGGGCCGGGCAGGAGGGAGTGTCAGACTCTTACTAACTAAAAACCCCCCTGTTCCTTCTCCTGCTCTGTGCCGAGGTCGCGGTGCCTCATTGCGCTTACCCCGCAACCCCGGCTGAACATCAGCCCTTTAGGGCCCCGTCTGTGGTGGTCTAATGGCTCTTTGAGGCGCGCGCGGAACGCTACGCGCCGTACGCTCGGGCCTGGTTCTGGTCGGGCGGCGAGCTGCCCTTACTCGCCGACCGCAGGCCCGTGCTTACGGTGGCCGGAGATCGTCCCTCGATCCCCGACGCCCGTAGTGTCGCCAGTTGCGGCTGCTGCGGCGTGAGGAGGAGGATTGCTCCCTCACGCGGGCCGCCTCTCTCTTTGCGAGCATGACTACTTCACAAAAGGAGGAGACGGCGTCCCAGTTCCTCTCACTCCGCACCATGGCCTCGACTAAGGCCGGGCGCGAGAGGTCACCGCCGCCGATCACTTCCCTGAGGATACGGCGGTGCTCAGCCCAGGCAGGGCATGCCGCTACCGTATGCTCCACCGTATCCTCTAGGTGGTGAATTGTAATTGTTGTGATTGTAATATCAAGAGTTGTAAGAAGAGTGATTATAGCAACAGTTATTTTATTGAAATACTGTCTTCCTGCCCAAGCGGGGCACACTTCCACCGTATATACTACTATTATTATTATATACATATTATTATGTATAATTAAAAGAATTAGTATATACGGGTCGAGTAGCCAGTAGCAGCGCGACGGTCGCCGAGTCGCGTGTCGCGGAATGCTGCTCATGAATATGGGCCTCTAGCATGGCTTGAAACTAGTCGAGTATCTCGTCAAATTATTACGTGAGTAAGCCGAAAACATAATAAATAATTTAGAATGTCTCACAAAAGTTATAATAAAAACATTAGAGTTATGTTTATGTTATTTAATAAATTATAGATTAGTATGATTACTGACAATAAAATATAATTTATTCGTAAATAAGTTTTGAAATATGTAGATACTAACGTGTTAACATACATTATTAAGTTCTAGCAAACACTGTCCCAAAAGTAGCTGAACAACATAAGCGTCAAAAGTATATTAACACGGGGTAACATTAAAAATATACTTTGTTAACCTAATTTTTTCTTTATTGCTGTTTAGTGACTTTGATACAATGATGTTCAGCGACATTTGGATTGATTGTGTACAGCGACTTTAGGAATACTATAGTGCACAGATACTTTTGAAATAGTCGTGTGTAACGACTTTTGTAAATTTCTGGTGTACAGGCTTTTTTGTTTTCTAGTTGCGACTATAACTTATGGCGTTTTATTGTGAACAGGTGTTTTGGTAAGTTGATTCTGTTCATCGACTTTTGGAGCTGACTGTACAGTGCGACCGACGTATCTTGGCGAGTCTGAAGTTAGCCGTATGTCTGCGCAATGGACATTTTAGGAACAAAATTGTGTACTGCGCGCCTTCAGACTCGCCAAGATACGTCGGCCGCACTGTAAAGAATGGGAGGCCTTTACGTAACCGACCAGTATGAAATCTATCAATATGCGATATTTCGATAAAAGAATTACTTAATTGAAAAAAAAATACGTGTCTAGAATCTTAAGTCGAGCTTAATTTGTACTAGATTCTCCCAAAAAAAAAAGATACAAAACTCTATTGTTCTCAAGCAAGAATACTTACATTGATTTGTTAAGTCCCGTGAACTCATTTCTAATATCAAAGTTCCTCAAGAACTCTGGCATCTGATTGGTGTAAGTGCAGAGTTTGTCGAAGCGCTGCTTCGCTCTCTCGGTGGACCCCTTGCAGTAGATTAGGTAGCGCTCCAAAAATTCTCGATCTGGAATTAAAATTTTATATCTAAAATAATTTTGTTTGATAAAATAATTAGACTTGTGTTTGCGCCAGATAACATCGAAAATTCTTTTGGTTCCAAAGCACAGTTGAAAAGTTATGTTTGTATGATAATATGGACAGTAAAAATTACTCTAATTAACAATCAGTTGTCGAAAAAATGTTATAGAAATAATAATAAAAAAATGACGATCGAAACTGTTCAAATTTATGCATTTATCGTTACCAATTGAAATGATTCAGAGAATCTATAAATGCGATATCTAGTTTGCCCAAAGTTTATATGTCTTCCCTCCCTCTCGCCGCATCCAGGGTTTAACTTTATGACATTTCCTCAAAAAAATCACATATCCCATCTTTGACGATGTTCGATGCCATAATGTTGAGTGGTCATCTAATAAACAATTTGAATTGTTATTCAGATTCTAAGATTTTATTACATACTTCGTTATAGATCGAACTAATATTAGTATCTTAATGAAGTCGGTTAAAAAAAAATAATATCAAATGTGAACTACACGGCATTAAAAGACTAACACCCGGTTTCCGAAAGGCCGATCAATGTTAAATTCAATTTAATCTCTTGTCAAGTCATCTGATTGGTGGACTGAATTATCAATAACCAATCAGATGACTTGACAAGAGATTTAACAGGAGATTAGTTAATTTTAGCGTTGACAAGCATTTCAGAAACCGGGTGTACATTACATGACAGAAGATACTCAAAGTCAAAACCTACCTAGAACCAAAATGAATTTAATATAAAAATAACCAAAAAAACAAAACTTTGTAAAGCGACACTAAAAGTCCCGGTGGTCATCACTGTTTGCGAAACATTTCTACATGTATATAGAAAAATTTAGTTCTATCAATTGAAAATAATCCGCTTCAAAATTCAGTTGCAAGAGTCTACTACACAAACACATATCGACATCGCGATTAATAAAAAGCTAGGATAGAAATAATAATTGTCACCATGCAAAAACACGTATTTTATATGTTATAATTGTTTTTATTGTTATAATATTTTTAATATAATTCTAATTATGTTATTGTAATAGATAGTTTCGTTCTTACTCTACTAGGTTATCACTTTATTTTTAAGAATGCTGGTTACCTGTAATTGGCGACTGTGTAAGGCCAAAACCTAATGTTTCATTGTTTTATTTAATTTGCTATATACAGAAGCTGTTGGTGTACATTTTTTAAATAAATAAATAAAATTTACCACGTGAAAGTAATCAAGAGTCATTTGAAAACAAACAAAGAACTTACCAAATTCCTTCAGCATAAAATGAGGTTGTTTTCTGATCCAATCCTGAAAATGGTCCACATCTTGGTTCAACCTACTTAAGTCGTCGTATCCAAAACTTTTTCTAACATTCAACAACTGATTGTCATTGAATTCCAAAATCGGAGATGGTTTTATTATTTCCATTTTTTTTTAGGAAGTTTATTTCACAGCAAACACACGCGTACCTACTGAATGATTGGGTAATATGTCGTGAGTTTTATATGAACTGCGATACTTGTGATACTTATTAAACTTTCGTTCACATTACTCTCGAGGCTAACATTGGTGTTGAAAGAACTACGATTTCAATAAGTAAATTAGTTTTCTTTTTATTGGTTTTTAGTCAGTAAGAGTCTGACAATGCCTCAAAGAGCTAACATACCACCCCAAACGGGGCCCTAATGGACTGATATTTAGCTGAGATTGCGAGGCAAGCGCAAATTTTACTAATTTTGGTGTAGCGACTGATGCTATATCTGTATTATTATTTGTTTTGGTATCGGTTTGGAAAATCCTCATGGAGACCCACCGAAAAATCCTCATGGGAAAGGGTCCGCCCTTTCCCGAGGGCGGTACTGCCAGACTCTAACTGACTAAAAACCAACCCAGTGTTCCTACATTTGAAGCAGTCATGCTCGCAAAGAGAGGGGCGGCCCGCGTGAGGGAGCAATCTTCCTCCTCACGCCCCAGCAGCCGCAACTGGCGACACTACGGGCGTCGGGGATCGAGGGACGATCTCCGGCCACCGTAAGCACGGGCCTGCGGTCGGCGAGTAAGGGCAGCTCGCCGCCCGACCAGAACCAGGCCCGAGCGTACGGCGCGTAGCGTTCCGCGCGCGCCTCAAAGAGCCATTCGACCACCACAGACGGGGCCCTAAAGGGCTGATGTTCAGCCGGGGTTGCGGGGTAAGCGCAATGAGGTACCGCGACCTCGGCACAGAGCAGGAGAAGGAACAGGGGGGTTTTTAGTCAGTAAGAGTCTGACACTCCTTCCTGCCCGGCCCTGGGCGGGAAAATTCATTTGATGATTTTCCCCTCACAAAAAAAAAGTGTTCCTACATTTACCCATGTCGGAGGGGCGGATATCGCCGAAGCATTCGTCAAATCGTAATTGCAACTCCTTGATGGCCATGACCATGGGGTACGCCGTTTGCTTGCCATCAGGCGACACGTCCGACGAATCCCATAAAAAAAGTGTGCACACTATTTTAACCCAGACCTTTCATGTCCTTTCTACGAAAAGGGTAGATCATCAGTTTTTTTTTTTATAACATACATTATTATTTTTATTTACGTACTTAATTTCATGGCAACTCTATCATAAATAAATATTGACAAATGGACAAAGTTCAAATATTAAAAATATTTTTTAAATGTACCTACATACTTGGGCCTATTATTTTAAAATTCATATGACGTCGCCTTAAAAAATTCTTGACCATGACGATTTTTTTTTCCGAA
This sequence comes from Spodoptera exigua, assembly GCA_902829305.4. Classification (NCBI taxonomy): domain Eukaryota; kingdom Metazoa; phylum Arthropoda; class Insecta; order Lepidoptera; family Noctuidae; genus Spodoptera; species Spodoptera exigua. The sequence continues at coordinate 2,398,276 of LR824623.2, forward strand.
ATGTCATTCATCAAGATTGTTGTATGCTTGGAGTTACATAAACATCACCATTTTAGTTTGAGTAGGTACTGAGAAAATAAACAAAATTTAAGTAAAAATAAATAAATATCCAGTGGTATTTCCTTTCTTTCTCTTTCTTAAAAGGCCAGCAACGCGCCTGTGATCTCACCTCTTCTGGTGTTGTTGGTTATCTTGGTAAGCGCAGATCCCTTACTATCAGGAAGGCTCGTTCGCTTCCTATCCCATAAAAAATAAAATAAAGGATTGACTGGGAAAGTTAATGCCATTTCTATATTAGAAATAAGAATTTTACCACGTGAAAACCTTCTCGTAACTTCCTAAATTGCTGTATATCACCTAACACACATCTTTGCACTACCAAAATGTTGACTGGCAGAAAACGCTTCTAGCATTAAGTCCTCCGATATGCAATTGTAAATGAAGAATCAATAAATAAGAAAGTTAATACTACCTTCCGCCTACGGCTTCACCGGTTTGGTATGTGATAAAATGTAGCCTTTGTCTTATTCCGGAGTGTATCCTATGCCTGAGCCAAATTTCATCCAGATCCGTCCAGTTTTGGCGTAATTGAGTAACAAACATCATTTATATTATTAGTATAACATATTTGAAATTAGAAAAACAGAACTAATTGACTTAATTTGTTATATTTTCATCATCGCCATATTCGTTATCGTATCAAAACACTTCTGAGAAAGTTTCAAACTCAAAAATTTGTAGCTATTCCAGCAATGACACAGTATGTTGTCAAGTGCAACTTTACAAAGAGAAAAAAAAAACAATATAAAAAGATTTAAGTTACTCTTATAATTCACCTTCTAGGCCAAACAGTAGCACGACCTCTAACTTTATAACATATATTTTAAGTAAGTACTGCCGAGGTAGCTGTGCAATGCACGTCATAATACAAAACGATACGTCATCATTCGACTCTCATTATGGACAAAATGACGATCATAATTTTGAAATTACTCTTTGTAATCAAATATTCTTGTTTTATTTTGTTACAGGATCCAAGATTCTATTCACGTTCATGAGACTTCAGTGTTTTAGTGGTTTATGTATCTACTGTAGATCTTGTTAACAAGAGTTGCGACGGATTTGGAAGGCTTATAGCTTACGTGGGATGAAATTGATTCATTATAATTATCATAATAACAGGCCAAGGGTGTCCACTGATGAAATGGGCGTCTCCTAATGCTAATATACCAATAAGTATGGGACTAAGTGTGGCAGAGCCTTCGGCATGAATGGGTTTGCTCGACCGGAGTATACCACGGCCTTACAGAAAACCGGCGTGAAACAACCACAGCGTTGCGTTTCGCCGTGTGAGTGGGGTAACCGAAGGCCCAATCCTTCCCTTCCCCCAATCCCTAAATCCCCAAATCCCTAATCCCCAAAAGGTCGGCCAATAACTCCTCTGATGTTGCGGGTGTTCATGGGTGGCGCTGATTGCTTACCATCAGGTATCCGTCTGCTCGTTTGCCGACCAATCACATGAAAAGCGTGGGTCTGCAGGTGTCGAGAAAGAGAAGTTCCTCACCTAACCAGAATCAAGCAAAAACGTGCTTAAAGAATCGTCAGACAAAGGCCAGCCAAATACCGTGACCCCAGGACAATGAGACTCGGTTGGATTTTAGCCAGTAACAGTTGGAGACTAGCTCCCGATCAACGTAGGGTTCGGGGAATTTATTTGATAATTTTCGATAAATACAATACATTTAAGCTTCTTCTAATGAATTTCAAACTAGGTAGATGAGAGCCACTCTAGTGATAAATGGCCAGATGTTAGAAGTATTTGTAAATGTTCGCCAATTACGAACAGCCGCAAATACGTATACGCGAATAAGTTCGCAAATACGATGTGATGACCCAACCCGGAGTAGGAAAAGAAACAGAGTAGTTTTGAGTCAGTACGAGTCTGGCACTACTTCTTGCCCCATCCAGGGCTGGAGAAGTCATAATATTGATGAATTTCACCATTAAATAAAATTTAGGTGTATAAAATATATACAGATCTGAGATTATTTGCTCGAAAGGTTTACAAAATCTCGAACAATTAGTCGTTTTCTTTAACGAGTTTTTCTACATTAGGAATACTGTGTGTGATGCAGGTAACAACAGACACACAATAAGTAATTGAAACTAATATTCATTATTATTTATTTATTTTATGAATAACCTAAATTATTCATTGCTTATACTAAAATTTTCAACGACTTGCGTAGATTTTTAATCTACACACAATGTTTTAAAAGAACCAGGAGTGCCAGAATACTCCTCGTTAAACTTGGCAGATTGTCGGCAAGTCTCGTCAGTGGTAGCCGTCTCCATCCTCTTCACAACAGCAATATGTTTATCGGAGCTCAGTTCCTTGAAGACCGTTTCTTTAAACAGAAAGAAAATCATATTACAACAGATTTTCTTTAATAATCACTTTGAATTGAGAAAGTAACTTTAATAGGGTCTTAGTACACAAACATTTAATGTTTTTGACGACTCAACGTCTGTCTAATAAGTCGATGCTATTTGCTTTATGCACGAAAAAGATGTCCGATCATCCATCTCTTTTGTTCGTGTCGCTCTCTCGCTAGGAAAGCAACGATGAGCGTAACGGGCCAATCACGTCAAATTACTGTTTGGAAACCGACTTCACTTGTCATATCTACATTATATACCGCAGTCGTGGCCCAGAGCAGAAGAAGAAATTCTTGCCCCATCCAGGGCAGAAAAAGTAATATGATGATTGTCCCTGCTCAAAACCTATGTATACAATTTTGATGAGACATGAGGGTATGAGAAAGACAATAATAACGTGCAGTTGTTTAAACATCTTAATACGTTATATAGTGAGTAAGTAATAAAGTACTCAGCCAAGCAAAAAAACTCAAAAGACTACAAATAAATTAAAAAGTATTCCGGTTAAAACCACTATAAAGCTATGGCTTACCATACTAAATACCAATGAACTACCAGAAGAAGCAAAGGTGAATTGAATTATTTTTTTTGTGTAGTCAAAGTCAAAAAAGCTTTGTATTAAGTGTTGTGAGTACGTAATAAAGTACTCAGCCAAGCAAAAAAACTCAAAAGACTACAAATAAATTGAAAAATATTCCGGTTAAAAACACTATAAAGCTATGGCTTACCATACTAAATACCAAGAAACTACCAGAAGAAGCAAAGGTGAATTAAATTATTTTTTTTGTGTACTCAAAGTCAAAAAAGCTTTGTATTAAGTGTTGGAGAGCGATGTTTCGACACGAATGAGTCAGCTCAACCGGCTCGAAAACCGGCGTAATACAACCACAGAGTTGTATTTCAGTGTAAAGGGGAGATTTCCGTAGGCTCAAACTTTTACATCCCCAATACATTCCAAATCCCAAATCCAATCTCCAAAAGACTGGCAAAGCATTTTTCGCTCCTTTGTTGTTTCGGGTGTCCATGGGCGGCACTGGTTGCTTACCACCACGTAAACCGTCTGCTCGTTTGGCGAGCTATCACATAAAAAAAAGATAAATTAAAGTCTTACCAGCTAACTCCTCCGAGGTCTTCTCATTACCCCCAAGGTCTTTTGGAAGGTGCTCTCTAGGTATATGTTTATATAAAGACTCCACACTATCATGTACAACAAGTCTTTGAGATAATTTCGCAGTGAGACCTTGCTTGATTATCATCAAAAGAGTATCAAAGAACTTGGAACCACTTATGAGGTGTATCATCTTCATTCTTTGTCCTAGAGCTTCCTGAAATGGAAATACAGCATTAGCAATTTAGGGACGTCTCCGGCCACCATAAGCACGGGCCTGCGGTCGGCGAGTAAGGGCAGCTCGCCGCCCGACCAGAACCAGGCCCGAGCGTACGGCGCGTAGCGTTCCGCGCGCGTCTCAAAGAGCCAATATACCACCACAGACGGGGCCCTAAAGGGCTGATGTTCAGCCGGGGTTGCGGAGTAAGCGCAATGAGGCACCGCGACCTCGGCACAGAGCAGGAGAAGGAACAGGGGGGTTTTTAGTCAGTAAGAGTCTGACACTCCACTGGGTGGGAGAAGTCATTTGATGATTTTCCCCTCACAAAAAAAAAGCATTAGCAATTTGTTTGTATTTAAGGTGGTAAAAACGTAGACAGATTATCTTATAAAAGTGAGAGACTCCGCCCATTGGACTTTGGCAAGAACAGAAATTTATAGATATGAAGGCCGGTCTTTTGAGAATTTGGGTTCAGGATATAATGTTTATATAAGAACAAAAGCTTCACTAAAATCAATAAAAAACTCTCTCATTTCAGATAAAAAATTCCTAACCTTGTTTCCGTATTTCCGTTTAAGTAATTAAAATCCTATAAACGAATATTACAGGAAAAATATTTGTTTTAATTTAACTTCGTATTACCTGATTTTGCACTTTACGGATATGCAGCACCACCCTCCCGAAAAGGTTTCCGAAAAACGTTTGAATGTTTAACATTCAAAAACATAACCTCTATAATTCAAATACATATATTATCTGGATAAGACCAATTTGTTAACCCATTTTTTTATTTAATCTCTAAGTACCTATAGGAATTATCGCATATAACGGAGTGGGAGAGAGGGGTCATCAGTGTGCGCTTTGGGTTCGTGCGATGGAGCGTGACAGGGTGATGACGTCACAACGGATACTGTGGTCCAGTAAAGGATTAGTAGGCTAAACCTTGGCAACTACTGCCTGATTTTATTCTGTATAATAATGTTTAAAATGGACTCACCGAAATCAACGTTAGGCCTTTATGTATGACAACTGGGTTCAGTTTCTTCACAATGCCCAATGTAGCTTTTCTACAGTCTCCAACCAGCTCATAACCATGGCAGTAATCATTATGCATCATGTATGTACCCAACTGTAACAACGCAATCAAATTAACATCATCAGCCCTTAATAAATCAGGAAGATCAGAAGAATTTGCCGAGTTTTCCATACTTCACGTTTTCGGCCCTTTGTGTGTTGTTGGGGATTTGAGGACTTTGGGGAGAGGGAGGCTTTGGGGATTAAGAATGGTGGAGAAAAAAGGATTAGGCAAACCCAAAGTGTGGGAGAAACCTTAGGTTTGTTTTTCCCACATCGAAAACTAAATTAAATAAATGGAGAGACCCACTTTACCGTACTTGATTGAACATTTCATTACATTATTAGTGTATAAGTGCCCACTGCTGAGCTAAGGCCTCTTCTCGCGTATGCTGTATATCATATCTTCATAAGCATTCTCATGCATGAGAAGCGATCGCCTTTATCTCCGGACCATCTCGACATAAAAACTGTGTGTTGTAGTTGTAGTCTGTGTTTGGATATAAGTAGACGAGTAAACCAAATTACAGTTCTTTGATCTACTTCATTTAAATCAAGTAACAATAAAAGTAGACAAGCAGTTTTCAAAACGTTTTGGGAGCACATTCATTATGCGTACCGCCAAGGAGTGGAATTTTTTGCCGGAGTCGGTGTTTCCTGATTGCTACAATCCGGGTATCATTAAGTCAATAGTGAATAGGTTACTTCTAGATAAGCGCGTCGTCGCTTTCCATCAGGTAAGATAGCGGTTAAGCGTGAACCTATAATCAATAAAACAAAAAAAAAGCAGTATATAGTAATATGTACTTACCACTATCAGGTATCTATAAAAAGATATCACTTCCCATTTATCGTCATCTGTTCCTGTTACCTTAGTAATTATGACTCGATAATTATCGACGCCTGGTTTCGGCAAAATGTAGGTGTGACTGAAAAATGGTTAAAGAAATAAGTGTGGGAGAGTCATGCTTTGGCACAAATAGGCCAGGTCTCGTGTCTTAATGCAGTCTCTGGAAAACCGACGTGAAATGCTTGCGTTGTTTCGCTATGTGAATGAGGTTTCGGAAGACCCAATCCTTCCCCTTCCCCTACGCCCAATCTCCTCGTCCCCAATTTTAAAACCCCTAGCCCCAAATTAGCAGAAATTCACTAGTCACTCCTCAAAGGTGGCGTCGAGTGCTTACCATCAGCTAACTTGACTGCACGTTTTCTGTCACATAAATAAAAATATTAAAGATACGACGATTGTACGGGTATTGAGTAGTTAACTCCGTACACTGATTTGTCGTGAAGATTTGTAAGTTGAGTTAGTATAGGTAGAGAAACACTTTTCCACTTAAATAGACACGTTAAGTATATTTATGTAAAAGTAAATTACAACAGTGGAAGGCGATTATTTCTCTTAGTTGTTGATAGCTACTAAGTTGTAAGTTTACTATATTATAATATGTCCGTCATCTCATTTTATTATGCGGCAGTGCGGGGCGCCTCGTTGGCCGAAAGTAGGTTGACGAGTAAGCAAGAAAAATGTACGGCGATGAGACCGTACATATTGGCAACCCCCTAAAGAAGCAAAATTGAGTAGAGAGAGAGAGAAAGAAACGCCTTTACAAAATCAAAAAAATGAGTAAAAATAAATGTAAAATAAGTAAAATGAATTAATTAAAAGTAAACGCAATGTTGTCTTGATGTCCTTGACGTTGAACATCGCAACCGTCTGTGGGTGACCGTTGGTTATCTTCTCTGACACTTTGTTGTTGAGATCCCATTGGTTGAAGCTCGATATCTTCATGTATTGGCTTTTTATTTTTCTTCCTTGGAACTCGTGTTTTGAGTACCATGCAGTATTTTCTTGTCATAATCAACAGGAAAGTGATGACAGCAATTGTTAGCAAAAGGTAACAAATTACATATTGATGTACGTCATGGTCTGTGATAGTGGATGGTAGTTTAGGCTCGTGCTCTTCTTGGAACCGAAGCTTTTTGTCAATCTCCGCGAAGTCGTTATTCTTGAGGTGGAACAGATCATGTGGCGTGTTATGTAGTGTCACGTTAACAATGTTGTTTATCGGTGAATTCAGGTGCAGTACGTGCATGTCATAGTTCACATTGAGGTTACTGTTGTACTGATTATGTGAAGTGATGGTGAGATCTTTTGATCGCAGTACGCATCCTTGATCCAAAGTTACTATAGCCGTTGATGTGATTGTCTGCGATATTACGTCGTTATCGCAAACTGTACGTAATTCGCACCTTCCGCAACAAACAACAAGCCAGCTGTTTGATTCATGTAACTTGATCCAGTCCTCCTCGCATGACACGCTATGTACGTCACACGGTGACGTAGAAGTACGGTGACCCAGGAGTTTTGCTTCGCACGGTGCATTTTTGTTATGTAAGTTGAAGACTGGCATGTTAGCGGTGCAAATGAAGTTATGTTTTTGTCCTTTAATACACTGCTTGACATCTTCATCTTTTAATGAGATATAAGAATTCTTTTCAAAGTTTACGGCAATGTACTGTGAAGATAACTGCATCTGTTTGTAATTCGAGTCTCTCTTGAATGGTATAGCAATGGCCCGATAATATGTGAACTCCTCATCCGATATTAAGGGAATGTGAACTTCGAACATAAAGTAGTTCATTGTTATTCTCGCTTTCACGTACAACAACTTGTAAAGTTCCTTAATATCTTCTTTGATATTTTCTGTTGGCAATGACAATGTTCTCGGTAATTTGCCGGCTATGTCTTCTAGTTGTTTTACAAGATTGACTGGTGGTATCAAGTGCACGTCCATATGTCCACTGTATACATTTGTGAGAGTATTCAGAAGCATGGTTTGAATTTCTCTGAGATTTCGTAGCAGTAGGGATGCTGTGAGCGCCGCGGAGTTGAAGTAACTTGTTGCCATCGCTATCTGTATTTCAGTTTCAATGCTGACTAGGTTCGTCTTAGTTTCTTCCATGAACCTTTCTATCATTTTACATTGAAGCTTGATGTTAGCATCGTTTTTCTTCAATACGTCATTTTGCAGTTGCATAATCGACGTTTGATTTTTTGCCAATTCACGTAAATAGTTTTCGTTTTGTTGTATCGCTTCAATGTCTTTGTGGTATTTGTTAGCAAAATTTTGGTCTAAAACGCCGAATAAGCTGTTTGCTATCATGCCCACTCCGTCAATCAGGCCGCGCTTTTTGCGCGATGATAATTGCTTGTGAGGGGCCAGCAGAATTGTATTGTAGAAGTTGAGTAGGTCCATCTCATGGGAAAGTTGATCAATTGTAGGTTTGCAGTAACTTTGGTGGATCTTCTCGCAAAGGCCATACACACCGTTGATGTAACTGTCAATGTGTTGAATGCCGTGCCAGTAGTCAGTTAAATTGTAGTACGTAAGCAACGTCCATTCATCGTGAATCAGTTCAACCTTGCCAACGGTGTCATAATAAATAGGTCTCTCAGGTTCCAGGTTGGTAATTTGAGTGCCTGACCTTTGTTGGGAACCATCTGATCCATTCACAAGTATCAACATTGTGAAAAGAGACATAAATATGTTTGTAAGGCATTTTTTCATAGCTGGTATTCTTGTGGAGGTTTTTTCAGACGTCTCAGCATTTCGTAAGTCTGCTTTACTTTCTTCGTAACCTTTACTGTCAGTGTTGATCGGCAGAATGGATAGTTTTACGATGGGTCGTTTGATAACACCATTTTGGGTTTTTAAGGTTGTCACTCGGACATATCCGTCCGCTCCAGGGTGAAGTTTCAGCACCCGTCCCATGGCCCATTTTCCTGGGGGCAAATTATTGTCCCGGACTAATACGATGTCCCCTTCCCTTAAGTTTTTTCTTGGATTATTCCATTTACTGCGTGTTTGTAGTTGAGAAAGATATTCGCTTGACCAAGTCTTCCAAAACTGTTGGTGCATGTGTTCTGTTAGCTGCCATCGGTTTCTTAGATTTTGTTTGTTTTCATCAGTATAGTCAGCACGTGGTAAAGTCATTGTTGGTCCCCCCGTCAGAAAGTGGCCTGGTGTCAGGTAGTTATAAAATTCTTCGGGGTCTTCAGTGAGAGGGCAGAGCGGCCTGGAGTTCATGCAGGCCTCTATCTTGGCAAGCAGGGTAGTGAATTCTTCGTACGTCAGTTTTTGGTCTCCTAGCACTCGACGAAGATGATACTTCATCGATTTGACCGCTGCTTCCCATAGTCCACCAGCCGTCGGCCAGGCCGGGGCATTAAAATGCCATTGAACTCCCATGCCTGCGATGTTGTTGAAGAAGTCAGGGGACAAGATTTGCTTGAAGTCTTCAAATTCTTTCTGAAGCATTCTTGATGCACCGATGAAGTTTGTTCCGCAGTCTGAGTAGACGTGACTTGGTGTACCACGCCTGGAACACATTCTCTGGAAGGCTGCTATGAAGGTGTCAGTACTTAGGTCCGATACAAGTTCGATGTGCACAGCCTTTGTTGCCATGCACACGAATATGCATATATATCCCTTAGAAGTACGTACTCCTCTTCCTTTATTGAGTTTGACTTCGACGTGTCCTGTGAAGTCAACTCCGGTGTGGGTGAACGGTCGTGACGGTGTTACTCGTTGTGGTGGGAGGTCTCCCATTAGTTGGTTAAGTTCCGAAGGCCTGTGGCGGTGACAGCGCACACAGCGCCGAAGTCCAGCTTTTACAGCTCTATTGCCGCCAATGATCCAGTATCGTTGTCGAATATATGCTAAAGTTAGCCTGGCCCCACCGTGTAAAGTCGTGAGGTGAGCCTTTTGTATCAGAAGTTCAGTAAATCGCCCACCCTTAGGTAGAATAACTGGATTTTTCATTTCAAAGGATAAACTGGAGTAGTTCAGTCGACCCCCAACTCGGATTATGCCTTTGTCGTCCAGATATGGTTTAAGTTTATAAATGTTGCAATTCGACGAAATATTTTCTTTCTTCATTAATTGTTTGTATTCTTGCGCAAGTTCCGTTCGTTGCACATATTTTATTATTAGTTCCTCAGCATTGCTTAATTCGCAAAAACTGAGGCAAACGGTGTCACGTTTTGTGCTATTACGTGCATTTCCGAGAAATCGTCGTATCCATGCTACAATCCTGATTGTTTTGGTCAATGAACTGCAATTATTTAATAAGTTATGAATACAATTATTATGACTTGAATTTTTTTTTTGCGTTCATTTTCGCTTGGCTTTCGCTGCCTAAGTTAGTCGTAAATGTGCATGTTATGTTTTCTTCACGACTTTGTTTTTGGAGTGTAGTCAGAAATGTAGGGCCTTGCCACCACAAGCTGAAGGTTGTTAGCTTTGATAGTGTTAATCCTCTTGAGGCACAGTCTGCGGGGTTATCTTGAGACTTTACATAGTTCCATTGCTCTGCTGGTATGCATCGTCGAATCTTTGCAACTCGATTGGCGACGTATTTTTCTCTCTTAGATGTGTCCCCCTGTATCCAGGCTAAAACCACTTGAGAATCGCACCAAACGGTCGTGGTGATTTCGAACTCATTCAGCGCTTCTTTAATTTTTTTGATGAGTTGCGAAAGTAAAAGTGCGCCACATAGTTCAAGTTTCGGTAATGTAATAGATGATAGCGGTGCTACTCTTGTTTTAGCAGCAAGTAATGTTATAGTGGCCTTGTTTTGTTCATCTCTGACACAGCTGTAAACCACGCAGGAGTAAGCTTTCTCACTGGCGTCGCAGAATCCAAATAGTTCGATCTTCTGCTCCATTGAACCGAGCCAGCGCTTAACATTTATGTATTTTACGTTGGTTATGTCAGCTCTAAGTTTCAGCCATTTATCTGCTATATGCAACGGTAACTGATCATCCCAATCAAGTTTGTTGACCCACACTTCTTGAAATATAATTTTTGCCGCGATAGTTATCGGCGATAGCCAACCCAGTGGATCGTAAAGTTGCGAAATTTCAGAAAGCAGTTGCCGTTTGGTTATTTTCGGTAGACATTTTTCTTGAAATTTCCAGTTAAAAACAAATGTGTCGGCCCGCGGATTCCAACCAAGTCCTAGAGTTTTCATGGTTTCATCTTGCTTGAAATCAAAAGTGATCCTGCTTGAAATCTGGTCACCCTTTAAATTCTTTAATAATGTTGGTTCATTACTGGACCACTTGCGTAAATTCATCCCGGCTCCTTTTAACATTTCGATAAGTGATGTTTGGAGTTCTAGGGCCGCATTCAGTGAGTTGTGGCCGCTGATGACGTCGTCGACGTATGCTTCATTAAGTAGTACTTTGGCGGCCGTGGGGTATTTGTAACCGTCGTCAAAGGCAAGTTGTTTGATTGTTCTCATGGCTAACCACGGTGCGGACTTAGTGCCATAAGTAACAGTACACAGTTGATACTCTTGCAATTTATCTGACGAATTAGGTCGCCAGATAATTTTCTGCAAATGTTGTTGTTCCTCAGACAGCCAGATGCATCGGTACATTTTCTCGATATCCGCTGTGAAAGCGTATTGGTAAGTTCTCCATTTTATTATGAGTTCTTGGATATCTTTTTGTAGGTTGGGGCCTTTTTCTTGTAAGCTGTTTAGGCTGTATCCCGTTTTAGTTTTCTGAGATGCATTGAAGACTACTCTGAGTTTTGTGGTAGTAGACTCTTCTCTAAGTACTCCGTGGTGTGGTAAAAAACATTCAATGGTTGAGGTTGAAGTAGGAATGGGTTTCGTTAGCTTCATGTGGCCCAACTCTTGATATTCCTTGAGGAAGTTTTTGTATAATAGTTCAAGTCGACCATTTCTTTGAAACTTTCTTTCAAGCTGCAACAATTGTGATACTGCGATATGTTTTGATTCTCCGATCTTATGTTGAAAATCCGGACATAAGGGCATCTTCACAGTGTACCTTCCATCTGAATCACGGCGAGTCGTTTCCTTGTAGTAAGCTTCGCACTGATCCTCTGGTTCTTGATCAGTGTTTTTTATGGTGACTTCTTCACTCTCCCAAAATTTTGCTATTTCAGATAAGTCTAGGAGAGTGACGTTACACTTAAAAGTTTCTAGTTTTCCACACAAAATCCATCCCAGTTGTGTCTGTTGCGCAACGGGTGACCTTGGGGTGCCTTTTAGTACTCCATCCTGGATAATTTCGGCATAGACGTCAGCTCCAAATAAAATATCAACAGATCTTGAAATATTAAATTCGGGGTCGGCTAGTTTTATGTCTTTTAAATACGACCACTCTGGTCGTTCAAATGTGTTGTTTGGGAGTTTGTTGATAAGTTTTTTCATAATCAAAGCTTCAGTGTTAAAAGTATACTCCGAGTGGATTGATTTGCATGTTATGCTTAGTTGTCCCTTACAGTCGCCTGAGACGGATCCAACTCCTGATATCTTTGCAGTTAATTTGTTTCTTGGTAGTCTCAGAAGTTGTGCTGCATTTTCAGTGATTAGGTTGACTTGTGAGCCCTGATCTACAAGCGCACGCAGGTTTATGTAAGTCCCATCTACCGTCATGACCTTAACTTGGACAGTTGTGAGTAAAACTTCCATGTTGTTGGCAGACAAATGATTAGAGCTCGCTGTTCCAGTTTCTTTAGATGGTCGTTGACCTGAACGTTGATTTTCCGTACTCGTTGAGTTTGCTATTTTATTATGAGATTTGTTATAATGCAATAGCGTATGATGATTCATATTGCATTCTTTACAAGTCTTCACAGAATTGCAGGTTTCGTTTTCGTGTCGAAATAGGCAGTTTTTGCATAGACGCAGTTTTGCAACTATGCTGTTTCGTTGCTTTGTATCCGAGTCAATAAACTGCGGGCATCGCATCAAAACATGATTATTTTTGCAAAGAGGGCATTGCCCGTATGAAGTATGGTAAGTTTTGAGTTGCCATTTTTTATGCTCGTAATTTCGAGACGCATGTTTTTCAGTCCCAGCCGCCTTTTCTGCGCTCTGTGACTCTTTCTTGGAACTTTTCATGGTTTCAAATGCTGTGAATTGATTTTCTAAGAACGTCAGAAATTCTTGTAGTGTAGGCACTTCTCTGTTGTCCTGCAAACTCTTTATATACTCATTGAAGGTGCCACAGTCTAGTTTCTGTGCCATCAAGTGCACAATCATGGGATCCCAACTAGTGATGTCAAAGCCGATGTTAGTTAGGCCGTTCAGACATTCTGTTGTAACGTCATGCAGCTTCTTCAAGTTATAAGCGTCGGGCTTGTGTATTACAGGCAACTGCAGCATCGTATTCATAAATGACGAGAATTGTAGTCGACGGTTGTCGTAACGTTGAGTCAGAATCGCCCAACATGACGAGTAGTTGTCAGCGCTAATGCTCAAGTGTTGCACCAGTCTTTCTGCTTCGCCTTTCAGCTTGGTTTTAAGATGCTGCATTTTTTGAGCTTTATTTAATGTTGGGTTTTTGTGGATCGTTTCAAGGAAAAGGTCTTTGAAAGATATCCATTTGTTGTAGTGACCCGAAAACTCTGGGATCTCGATTTTTGGCGCTGATTGTTGATGATGAGCGGTGGACCACATCTTGCTTTTCAATAGTTTTCTCGCTTCGTCATATTTGGCTTCCATGCTGTTGAACATTTCATTGTATGAGTTTTTCGATCCTTTCAGTAAGGCTTCTAGTTCCCAATGAGTGCTGTCAATACGCTCCCACTTTGACTTCAAGATTGCCAAGTAATCGTCAAGTTCCCATTTTTCGCTTACGTTATCAAAATCTATTTTACCCATAGCTCGATCAATGGCCTTAAAGTTACATTCTTGTTGGGTCAGTAGAGTCTTTGTCTTCTCATCAGCTTCTCCCGCCGACAAGTCTGACAGGTCAAATTTCACATTCTCCTCTGCAGCTTGCAATAGCTTTACCATGTCAGCTTTAGTGTTTTCGTACATGATTTTTGTCTTACCGTAGATATCGTCCATAAAATAGTTAATATTTTTATCTTCGATTTCTTGCGACAGTAGTGTATGTCTTGTATTAAAATCCACCCATTGAGCTTCTAACGATGTCAGCCGCTTGTTCAAATATTCTTTTGTTTTTCTTGTTTTGCTATCCTTGTTGTAGTTGTTGCATAATGTTTTGATGTTTTCAAAACATGCTGATTGTAATGCCAGCTTATTCATCTTGAATACAGAAGAGTTCTTCTAGTTGACGAATGCTGTGTTGGTGTAGTTGGATTCAGTGGTTGAAGAGCTTCTAGTTGTTGAAGTTCTTCTGGTAGTTAGTTGAAAGTTTTCTTCCAGTATTCAATGTGCCTGTACTCTAAATAGGTATGTGCGCCTTCTCAATCCAACTGGGGCGACCCGCTTGTGGGAGACCAATTGGACCGATTCGCTACCGTTTCTAGAGACACAAACACACCAAAATACACGAAGGCTCGAAGGACCATAAATGTACGGGTATTGAGTAGTTAACTCCGTACACTGATTTGTCGTGAAGATTTGTAAGTTGAGTTAGTATAGGTAGAGAAACACTTTTCCACTTAAATAGACACGTTAAGTATATTTATGTAAAAGTAAATTACAACAGTGGAAGGCGATTATTTCTCTTAGTTGTTGATAGCTACTAAGTTGTAAGTTTACTATATTATAATATGTCCGTCATCTCATTTTATTATGCGGCAGTGCGGGGCGCCTCGTTGGCCGAAAGTAGGTTGACGAGTAAGCAAGAAAAATGTACGGCGATGAGACCGTACAACGATAAAAATCAATTTTAAGTGTCGGAGAGCTGCGCTTTGGCTCGAATTAGTCGGCTGGTCTGTCCGTGCGTCCGTCGGCAGACCTGAGTGATACCACGGCCTCACAGAAAACCGGCGTGAAACAACTACAGCGTGTTTTCCCGCGTGCGATAGCTTATCTAAGACCCAATGCTATCCTACCCAAAATTTTTCCAGTCCAACAGTCCTTAAATATATGACCAAATAGTATACCTTCAAATTCCCTCAAAAACAAAACTAAGCTTACTGTTCACACATGAACTTGCCACTTTAGCGAAAAGTGTTAGAATATCTAGGATAGTATAGGATAATGTTAGCTAGTAGTCCTTAGGATTAGGTAGTCCTGTGCAATAGGATCTTAGCTTAAGGCTATTATCACGCTGTACACTTACCATACATTAAATGCATGTTCAAACTCGTTTTTGATATCAAAATTCCTCAAGAATTCTGGCATCTGATTGGTGTAAGTGCAGAGTTTGTCGAAGCGCTGCTTCGCTTTCTCGATGGATCCTTTGCAGTAAATTAGGTAGCGCTCTAGAAAATCTCGATCTACAGAAGAAATATAGGAATGAAATAGATTTCTTATATTTCGTTATTTATTATTAAAGGGTTTAACAACAGCTTCTGTGTAGATAAGGTTTAAATTACATTCCTTTACATTACTAGGACTTACACAGTTGCCAATTACAGGTTAACCGACATTGGCATAGATGGAATAAGTACCTACAGAACTAAATGATTACAAGTAATATTGGAGAAGACAAATTAATTATATCGAAAGCGATCAAATATAATCAGTATTGGGACTACGACTCTCATTTACGGAGACAGCGTGGCGTTCATTCTGTACGTAATACATTGCTCATAATGTTTATATGATTGTGTTTGCGTGGACAATGACACAGTCTGTTGCAGCAATGTACGAGGAACGTATGACGAAATATCATCCGCCAGATGGTGTTGTTCAAGTAAACACTGCTTGTGCTCGTGATAATAAAGAACCGCGACCGACACCAGAGCAGGAGAAGGTATGCGGTTGTTTTTCTCTTAAACTACTCCAATATGATTTTCCACACTTTTGTGAGTCTGTGCAGTGGCACTCTGTTAGAAACACGTACAATAAGGACTTGTTATAAACTTAATTTTTTACTAGCTTCTAACTCAGGTTACACCCTGTTTACCCGGATGAAAAATATAACATACGAGTATATTTCCTATAATCGACTATGGTGACGTGTGTTACTATGATCTCGGCTCGGATTTGCTCGATAAACTTGATCGTCTCATCAATAACTGCATAAGGTTCGTCTTTAACCTGAGGAAGTACGATCATGTTTCTGAGTACAGGTCCGAGTTGAAATGGATGCCAATTCGCCAAAGAAGAGCATTTCGCGCTTTGACAACTCTTTTTTCACTTCTCAACTCTCCAACTTCGCCTTCTTATTTAACCTCCTACTTTTGTTACCGCTACTCTGGTCATTCCAAAAATCTTCGCTCTTCTCATAACCTACTTCTTCATTGTCCCTCTCATAGCTCTGATACTATCCACTCATCCTTTTACATTCAATCCATTCTCCTGTGGAATGGGTTGCCCTTGGAAATCAGGAAGGCGACCAGTAAGCAATCGTTTAAGGCTGAATTGCGTAAGCACATTTTGAATGGACTGTTGTTAGAACCATCATCATAAAACTCTTATGTTATGTATTCACTGTGTATAATATTATTCATATATATATAAATATATATATATAGTATATGTATACTAGTTATGTAAGTATATAGAGTATGTATTGAGTATTTTTTTTTATTTATCTTCCACCATATACCAGTATTATTATAATATTCTACATATATATATTTATTTTAGTGTTCTTATTATTTTTAAATCTTTTTATCGTCTCAAAGTTCTCTTCTTGTTGCACCTACCATACTCTCTCTGCATCACCCTAAGGTTGACTGGTGAGAATGCCTACGGCATTAAGTCCGCCTATGTAATGTTTTGTTGCATAAAGTTTAAATAAATAAATAAATATATGTAAACCAAGCTATAATCCTTCTCTCATCATCAGCCTATAAGTGCCCACTGCTGAGCAAAGGCCTCTTCTCACACGGAGAAGGTTAGAGCATTAATCACCACGCTTGCTCAATGCGAATTGGCGATTTAAAACTTATAAATAGAAATTATAAGTCCAGGTTTCCTCACGATGTTTACCTTCACCGTATGTCAGTTGTGTCTAAATAATCATAGAAAGTAAACATAACTCGGAAAAAGTCACATTGGTAATCCTTCTCTTTTCTGAAAGTATGGAAAATGCTGCGTAGAAGTTACTTTACCTGAATTAATTTTTTGCAGTTGATTTTTTTTCGATGTTGAAATAATATTTTGGTTTTTAATAATTAAAGAATTGATACCAACTTTTCACTTGTTACTAGACGTTTAATACAAACTAGCTTCCGCGTGGTATTTTGATAAAAGTAAGCCTATGTCCTATTCCGGAATGTATCCTATGCCTGTGCCAAATTTCTTCCAGATCCGTCCAGCCGTTTTGGCGTGTTTGAGTAACAAACATCCAAACAGCGTAACTTTCGCATTTAGTGAGATTCATTTACATAATCATTTGACTCTTATCAAGCTCTTAGAACAATTTTAGTGGTGGCTTATGGTAGTACGTTGACGTAAATGTTTAATGGCACTTACCAAACTCTTTAACCATGAAGTGTGGCTGTTTGCTGATCCAGTCCTCAAATTGGTCCAAATCCTGTTTCAATTTATTCAAATCGTCATAGCCAAAACTTTTCCTCACATTTAATAATTGATTATCATTAAATTCCAAAATTGGACACGGTTTTATTGATTCCATTTTGTTTGTGTAACAGCTAAAGAGTTTATGATGCACTGATCGACTGGGAAATGCATCTTCAGTTTCATATTAATTGCTCAGTCATAGCGTGATTGTTAATCCTTTTTTAATACTTATAAAGTGTGCGTTAGATTGGTGTTGATTATCTTCACACATAAAAGTACATACCATAATATTTTTCTTTTTTAGGTCATCCTCCAGCTAGCTGGACTGAAGCCAATAGACCACTACAGATGGGGCCCTATAGAGCTGATGTTTAGCCGGAGTTAAGTGACAGGTGCAATAAGGCACCGCGACCTCTTCCAAGAGCAGGAGAAGGAACAGGGAGGTTTTTAGTCAGTAAGAGTCTGGTACTCCTTTCCGCACACCCGTGGCTGTCGTTTGATGATTTTCTTCTCACCAAATAAGCTTGCTGGACTGACAATATCTGTAATTTGGCTGGTAGTAGTTAAATGCAAAGATGAGAGGCCAATTTCTAGTGGATGGAATCAGGATGAAGCAGTCGGCGCCGCCCATGGACACCCGCAATACTAAAAGAATTGAAACTGCATTGCCAACTGGGCAGGGATAGGGAACTGACCTTAATTACACACCGAAATATTAAGTTGTGATTATTTCACATCAGTTTCCTGTAACTATGGTTTAATATTCGCCCTTCGTCGTTTATTCTTGGGCTGCGCTTGACCTACAAACCGCTAAATCTTCCACTGCTGAATTTTCCAAACAAATGTATGAATTTGTAGTGTAATGTAGGCAATTAATAATAAACTAACTTAACTCCAGTAGAGCAGGCCCTTACTATACGAGTAATAATAATATTTAATCGTTTCATTACGCAAAAACGAAGAGAAATAAAAACAAGCACAAACACGAATTAAAAAGATTGAAGACATGTTAACTACTTAATAATATTGACATCAGCCGAAGATAGTCGTCCAGGCTCTAAGGACGTCGGGGATTGCAGGACGATCTCCAATTCGAATGAGTAGCTCTCCAATCAGAAGCAGACCCAAGGGTAGGGCACATCATGTTCCATAAAGAGCCAACAGGTTACCAAAGATGGTGCCCAATAGAACTGACATAAAACCTTCGCAGCTCGGAGTAGGAGAAGGAACAGGGTATTTTTATTAAGTATGGTTCTGACCCTACCTCTAACCCTACCCGGAGCGGGTGAACTCATGATGACTTTTCCTCCTTATAAAATACAATCTTGTGTTAGATTGAAAGGTGGGTAGGAAGATACCCTTTAGGCCGCTACAGTAAAACGTCTAGTGGGATAGAAGCCTTAGGTAGTGAGCAATTTACATTTCCAGGAAGAATAGTCAGTAATAAAAAAAATATTTTCTCTGCCTTGTTTTATCAGTATAAAATACCCTTAGCAATAAATTAAAATAGAGTTTTTATTTCAATCATATTTCTGTTTTCTTTTTATATTTACGTAAATCGAAGAAGGGTGATAAATAATCTTTATTTTACAATAAATTAAATTTTAACATACCTAAATATCGGCTGAATAGTTTTCCACAAGATTTATTGATTTTTTCTGTATCTCATACTAGCTACTCCCGCGCGGTTTCACCCGCTGCTCGGCTCCATTTAATCGTAGCGTAAAGTTTTATAGCCTATGGCACTCAGGAACATTGTAGCTATCTATCAATGAAAGAATTTTGGGAACCCGACCAGCGGTTCCAAAGATTACCCCCTACATACAAACTTACAAATTTTACCTCTTTATAGTATTAGTATATAGTAGATTGCCATTATTGCGCATAAATAAAGAATCAGATTTATATTTTATTACATAAGTATCATAAGGAGCACCTATTGTAAAATAATGGGCGTCGCCGATAGAAGTCGACAATACAATACCAAAGCCTCACAGACTACTGGCGTGACACAACGACGGCGTTGTGTATTGCCGTGTGAGTGATCTTAAATTCCTAAAAAATAATTAAAACCTCTGGCTTTATAAAAGGACCATACCTCTGCAACTCATATTGTATAATATACATAAGTTTGAAATCGCCAATCCGGCTTGTGCAAGCGTGGTAATTCATGTTCACACCCGACCCGAGACCAGAGCGTACGGCGCGTAGCGTTCCGTGCGCGCCTTAAAGAGCCAATAGACCACCACAGACAGGCCCCTATAGGGCTGATGTTCAGCCGGGGGTTCTTCAGTTCTTAGAACAGGGGGTTCTTAGTCAGTAAGAGCCTGACACTACCTCCGGCCCAACCCGTGGCGGGAGAAGTTATTTGATGATTTTGCCCTTAAAAAAAAGTGATAAGAATACTCTACAATCTGCCTAACCTATAATTAATTTGTCAATCAATGTTATAGCAATCTATGTTTATTGATAGTAACGTCATAATTATCGCACACATAATTAATTACTTTGTCTTTGTGTTGTCTTCAACAATGACTATAGATAGGTTTTTTATTATATTTTTTGTAATTGAAACTGTATAAACAATTGACTGTATAATCAACAAATCTACCAGCTCATAAAAATCAGTTTTTCGCTTGCTTTAGCCACTTGTGTTTTTGCCTTACTGAGAATTCCTAATCCCAGAAATTGCCAGAAATTCTCCAGTTAATCGGTCTAAGAATTTTAGAACTATTTAATCCAAACAAACAATTAAATCATTTCTTGTTAATAACTGTGGAAGGTATAAATGCAGAAAAAACATAAATCATTATAAAATATAAAGATCCTCATTTTAGTTCTATCTTTATGATATAAGTTGGCAAACAAGCAGGCGAATCACGGGATGGTAAGCAACCGGTGTCGCCCATGGATGACCGCAACGTTGTAAGTACAAAATTTTATTTTGAAGATTATTAGGGAATTGGGGTTTAGAAAAAGGAGGGAAAAACCAGGGCTTTCAGTAATCAAATTCAACCGACAAAACACAACGCAACCTTTGCCTATTTTCTGTGAAGCCATGGTATCACTCCGATCGAACCGGCCCATACGTGGCAAAGCATGGTACTCCCACACTTGAAAACCCACCAATTCATCAAGCCCACCAGTTAGTGTCTCGCGGCCTTACTTCCCAAGGACATAAAATACACATTAATCCTTATAAGGATTGTAAACGTTGGCTAAATATGTAAGTAGTGACATTTCCTTTTATGACACTCTATTATAAAGCTAACCTTACAAAAGGATCAACTTTAAACTAAGCCCGCGTTTAAAGTGACAAACTTAACTTTAGTTGAAAACCTCTGGTGTAGATTGAGGTTGCGTTTGGTCATGAATAATTTTAATATCAAAATGTATTGGTGTGCATATCTCAGTAACGCCTGGACCAATAATTTTGGTGTTTATTTTTTAGTTGTGATTGTTAATGTCAGGAGTATCAGGTTTTAATGATTAATAAATATATAATAAAGAGAAAATGTGGGTATTGGTAACTTTTTCGTTGTTAGCAATATAGTTTACCATGGATTTGTGTAGACTTAGGTATAAATTATAACTGCTACTTTAGTATAGCCTATAACTGTAAGTCTGTAGTCGTTACCTGGTTTCGACTTAAGCAAAGTATAATTTTAGTATTATTTTGTTGTTTTACTGTAAAAGTACGTCTGCATTACATAAAAATATGTGTGAGAGAGCCAAGCTTCGGCACGAATGGGTCGGCTCGACCGGAGTGATACCACGGCCTCACAGAATACCGGCGTGAAACAACCCGCAACGTTGTGTTTCACCGTGTGAGTGAGGTTACCGAAGGCTTAATACTCCCCAATCCTATCCCAATCCTTATATCCGCAACCCGTATCCCCAAAAGGCCGGCAACGCACTCGTAACTTCTTTGGTGTTGCGGGTGTCCATGGGCGGCCCCGATTGCTTACCATCAGGTAATCCGACTGCTCGTTTGCCGACTTACACCATAAAAAAATCTATTAGCAGAGAATACCCAAGGCTTAAGTCTACTTCAATATTTTATTTTGTGTAAAGTTTACTTTAAAAAATCCCAGTGAAGATGATACGATAAAAATAATATCTACACGAATATCTCATTCTTGATTCTCCGACAAAATACAATATGCTTTCCAGGGATTTTTAAACCATCGTATCGTTCATACAAAAATCCCTTGTTGCGATTACCTCTCAGGATTGTAAAGCATCTTATAAACGTGTTAAGATGACTTTAAAATGCAACAAGTTGCTGCAAGTACCTCAAAGCTGCATTCAGTTTTAGACATGTTTCGTTCAAAAATGCACCTAATGTTCCGGGTAATAATTTTAACCAAGATTTATGAATGTTGCTTTGTGCTTAAGCTAGGGTTGAGTGTAATTGTAAACACAGAGTTTTTTGGTTGAATATCATTTCTATTTTCACAAAGTGCATAGGGTGAGTTAATTTTGGGCGATTGGTAAAATATGTGAAAGTAAATAAACTGACTGACTGATTGACTTTATACACACCACTTGTAGATTGTTCATCAGTGAACTTCCGTCAATTTTTTCAAGACATGTCCTCCACAGCGTCTCAAACCGAACGACGGTAACTGATATTTAGCCCTTCTCACCCAAACATGTGGCACGTAGCGTTCCACGCACGCCTCAAAGACTTAATAGACCACCACAAGTGGGTCCCAATAGGGCCCATGTTTAGCTGATCTGCCTAACCTATAATTAATTTGTCAATCAATGTTATAGCAATCTATGTTTATTGATAGTAACGTCATAATTATCGCACACATAATTAATTACTTTGTCTTTGTGTTGTCTTCAACAATGACTATAGATAGGTTTTTTATTATATTTTTTGTAATTGAAACTGTATAAACAATTGACTGTATAATCAACAAATCTACCAGCTCATAAAAATCAGTTTTTCGCTTGCTTTAGCCACTTGTGTTTTTGCCTTACTGAGAATTCCTAATCCCAGAAATTGCCAGAAATTCTCCAGTTAATCGGTCTAAGAATTTTAGAACTATTTAATCCAAACAAACAATTAAATCATTTCTTGTTAATAACTGTGGAAGGTATAAATGCAGAAAAAACATAAATCATTATAAAATATAAAGATCCTCATTTTAGTTCTATCTTTATGATATAAGTTGGCAAACAAGCAGGCGAATCACGGGATGGTAAGCAACCGGTGTCGCCCATGGATGACCGCAACGTTGTAAGTACAAAATTTTATTTTGAAGATTATTAGGGAATTGGGGTTTAGAAAAAGGAGGGAAAAACCAGGGCTTTCAGTAATCAAATTCAACCGACAAAACACAACGCAACCTTTGCCTATTTTCTGTGAAGCCATGGTATCACTCCGATCGAACCGGCCCATACGTGGCAAAGCATGGTACTCCCACACTTGAAAACCCACCAATTCATCAAGCCCACCAGTTAGTGTCTCGCGGCCTTACTTCCCAAGGACATAAAATACACATTAATCCTTATAAGGATTGTAAACGTTGGCTAAATATGTAAGTAGTGACATTTCCTTTTATGACACTCTATTATAAAGCTAACCTTACAAAAGGATCAACTTTAAACTAAGCCCGCGTTTAAAGTGACAAACTTAACTTTAGTTGAAAACCTCTGGTGTAGATTGAGGTTGCGTTTGGTCATGAATAATTTTAATATCAAAATGTATTGGTGTGCATATCTCAGTAACGCCTGGACCAATAATTTTGGTGTTTATTTTTTAGTTGTGATTGTTAATGTCAGGAGTATCAGGTTTTAATGATTAATAAATATATAATAAAGAGAAAATGTGGGTATTGGTAACTTTTTCGTTGTTAGCAATATAGTTTACCATGGATTTGTGTAGACTTAGGTATAAATTATAACTGCTACTTTAGTATAGCCTATAACTGTAAGTCTGTAGTCGTTACCTGGTTTCGACTTAAGCAAAGTATAATTTTAGTATTATTTTGTTGTTTTACTGTAAAAGTACGTCTGCATTACATAAAAATATGTGTGAGAGAGCCAAGCTTCGGCACGAATGGGTCGGCTCGACCGGAGTGATACCACGGCCTCACAGAATACCGGCGTGAAACAACCCGCAACGTTGTGTTTCACCGTGTGAGTGAGGTTACCGAAGGCTTAATACTCCCCAATCCTATCCCAATCCTTATATCCGCAACCCGTATCCCCAAAAGGCCGGCAACGCACTCGTAACTTCTTTGGTGTTGCGGGTGTCCATGGGCGGCCCCGATTGCTTACCATCAGGTAATCCGACTGCTCGTTTGCCGACTTACACCATAAAAAAATCTATTAGCAGAGAATACCCAAGGCTTAAGTCTACTTCAATATTTTATTTTGTGTAAAGTTTACTTTAAAAAATCCCAGTGAAGATGATACGATAAAAATAATATCTACACGAATATCTCATTCTTGATTCTCCGACAAAATACAATATGCTTTCCAGGGATTTTTAAACCATCGTATCGTTCATACAAAAATCCCTTGTTGCGATTACCTCTCAGGATTGTAAAGCATCTTATAAACGTGTTAAGATGACTTTAAAATGCAACAAGTTGCTGCAAGTACCTCAAAGCTGCATTCAGTTTTAGACATGTTTCGTTCAAAAATGCACCTAATGTTCCGGGTAATAATTTTAACCAAGATTTATGAATGTTGCTTTGTGCTTAAGCTAGGGTTGAGTGTAATTGTAAACACAGAGTTTTTTGGTTGAATATCATTTCTATTTTCACAAAGTGCATAGGGTGAGTTAATTTTGGGCGATTGGTAAAATATGTGAAAGTAAATAAACTGACTGACTGATTGACTTTATACACACCACTTGTAGATTGTTCATCAGTGAACTTCCGTCAATTTTTTCAAGACATGTCCTCCACAGCGTCTCAAACCGAACGACGGTAACTGATATTTAGCCCTTCTCACCCAAACATGTGGCACGTAGCGTTCCACGCACGCCTCAAAGACTTAATAGACCACCACAAGTGGGTCCCAATAGGGCCCATGTTTAGCTGAGGTTGCGGGTCAAGCGCAAAAATTGTGTACTGTGGCCTGGACAAGGGCGCTGGAGGAGTAAGGGGATTTTAGTCAGTAAGACTCGAACACTCTCTCTCGCCATACCCTTGTAGAGAGGAGAACCTTGATGAGTTTTTTACCTCAAAAAAAGACCTTCTTATACAATTGCTACCGTGCCCTACTTATATTCTCATTCTCACTTCACCTTTTAGGTGTGGGAGAGCCATGCATCGGCATGAATGGATAAAAAACTAGCTCCAATCATTGATCCATAGGTACTAATATTATAAATGCGAAAGTAACTCTGTCTGTCTGTCTGGTCAGTCCGTCTGTCTTTTCTTTACGCCTCAATTTACAGTAACGTTACCTAAGTATGTCTTCAACCCTTCGTCTGCCAACTCTTTCGGGTATATGTAATTATTCATGCAGTGCGTATTACGTTTGTTAAACACTCATCAACCCTCGTTGTGGGTCTCAAAGGCCCCGGACAGTTGTGGTTTCACATCTTTGTACCCTGTTTTTGTAGTTAAGAGAGGGTTGAAATAATTAGGCTATACTTTAAAAATATACAAAGAATTTACGGTTCGTACTTGATTGGAGACCTGTCTTAGTTGATGTAGGAGAATATTTCTATAAATAGGTATTTCTATTGACATAACGAAGGTAAAGTAATTTTAGTCAACGATAATTTTTGATAATTGCCTCACTCTTTTTCAGAGATTTTGGGGATTTGATGATTAGGAAGGAGTTAGTTGATTGGGAATTTTGAGGACCGTAACATCACTCCCGAGGCGAAACAAAAAGCAAGCGCAGTTTCACGCCGGTTTTCTGTACTTACTATACAAGTCGAGCTAGCCCATTCTTGACGAAGCGACATGTCCATAAAAAAAAATTTAAAACACCTGTAGCCTTGCCTTGTAAGAACTGTTTTTCTTACATCTTATCTTCTAATATTAGTAAATTTTATAATAATATGAAAAATGTTTCTTGGCAATGGCAGTAACAGTTACTCAATAGCTAAATTTCTGTCCAAAAATGCATTTGCAACTCCTCTGGTATCAACAGTCCAATGAAGGTCTTATCCTCAAGATTTACTCGTATTTCCCTATACCATAAAAGCCTACAAAGATTGAAAAGTAACTAAATTCGTCTAGAACAAAATGCTAAACAAACTTCATCCTGTTCTATCTAAAGCATTTAATAAAGTAAATTGAGCCATTACACTAATGAAACCTTTTACCTCAACGTACAAAGAAATCCCTCAAAGTTTCGCAGTAGTGTAGAATTGGGGTTCCTGGATCAAAAAATCCAGGAACCCCAATTCCACACATGAAATATACCTACTAGACTATCAATCAGTTGGAGCTAATCGTAAACTTATGATTCAATTTGTCTGGTTAAACTGGTCTTCAATCAGTCTGCCTATTTGTAAGTAGGTATAATCTTCGATTGACATATGTAATGAACTGGCCAAAAAAAGCTCCTATAATTGAAATATGTGCATAATGAATAGGTAATAATAAACTTAACAAAAGAATGCAGCCGTCTTCCAAATTAGGAATACAAGCATACCTACGGTTCGCTATAAGTATACAGCCAAGCGCCACACACGATGATAACTTATATAATATGGATTAATTATGATATCGAAATGACGGATCCTATTCTTCACTCCATTGTTATTGATATTGTTTATTTATACATTTTTATACATATGAAACGATGAATGCATATACTTCTGAACTGATTTCAATGAAGAACTTAATATACCCCTTCGATATAACAACTTAATAATAATTAATCATTATTTCCATTGGTATTTATTTTATAAGTGCATTCTATATTCCACTGCATCGTCTATTCAGCACATAGCAGCCCTGAAATTATAATGCGCTCAGATGAATTCCATAGTCGCCTTATATAGACTGTCGACATACTTACAGCACTTTATGCGAATTGATTTATTATCAACCTTTTTACTGGCTCATTTCAGCTGAGAAGCCAAGGGCCCTTATCCTTCTAAAAGAAAGAGTAATTAAGCCTTTGTCTATAAAACTGGACAATTATAGGTCACCAGCTTACAAAACCCTAAAGGATATAGTGACATGGATAATTTATACTTACAAACAACCATTACCAAATTACCAACCGCAAATCCATACACCTTTACCTTACCTCCGTGATAACTTCGTGATAACATCCAGGCTAGGCTCACTCATATGATTTTTCGAACATGTGAATGCAGTCAGTCGTGCGTTCCGGGTTCAAACCCTACACTTTTTATTGGAATTTAGGAATCAAAACTACTGGATGATAAATAAAATGTATCGTAAGAGGTTATAAAAATCATCATTTCAGTAGAAGGTTATTAAAAAAAATACTATTGAATAATAATTGATTGAACTTTATTTATGGCATTATATCTGACACTTTTAAAGCAATTTCTTTAACAGATTTATAAATATCGTCCATAAAAACATTTTTAACCACATGCTGCACACATAACTCAGCATCACAATTGCATAGTGAACTTATATGATCAGGGAAGTTTTCGGTATCATAAATCTCGATCCTTATAATTTTAGCACCTCGTGTAAGTTTTTTTACAGAGGTAAATGCAGCCGTTGAAGATTTTTTCAGTTGCTTGCTGCTAGGACCTTCTAGGTTCAACTGTTTATCGTTTTTTTGTTCCGCTACCCTGTTCATGGGAATGAAGTTGAACAGGTCGTTTTCATAGTCCTAAAAATAATAATAAGAATCAATATCAATTTGTCACTCATATTATAGGTATATATTATTTATAAATTCAAATGATCGTTATTAGAAGCGTGTAATATTGAATATAAATGTGTAACAATTATTAAGTTGCATTCAATCAATTAAGTTATTACATTAAAAAATTATATGATAATTAATTATATTTAAAGAAAATAACTCACCGACATATTTTATTTTAGGATAGAGTCTTTTGCCCCCGCTCGCTGATGGAATTAAACTAAATTATTTTTATTTTTTCGCATGATTATATCCTTTATATAGAATTTTAAAAATACATTTTAAAAGGGACATAAAGCTCAAATTTGCATCGAAATTATCAGTACTTTAAAAACATTGTAAATGTAATTCTACACTCTAGACAACACGGCGCTACATCGCTTCGGATTGCAATTAAACGTAATTTATTACATATATCGAAATCGGTTTTTGTGTAAGTTTGTTCATCCATACTAATAAACTAGCTTGCCCCGCCACTTCACTTGTGTATATATAATAGTTGATATATTATGTATTCTCTAATGAAAAAAAATATATAACCTCCTTTTTGAAGTCGGTTAGAAAGCAATCTTTCGAGCTTTATGAGGTAAATGGTGACAGATTTGTATACATACTATTATATTTGCTTACCAACGTAAAGGAGGAGACAAACCCAGGTGTAATAAGTATGTATTATTTAATCTGAATGAGATCTACATTTCAGTGTTATTAAATTATATTATGTCTTAGATGAAGTAGATAAAGTTGATATTGCATGATCTCGGTATGTTGCTAAGTTATTTTTCTGCAACTTAAACAATTTCGTATTTGGGTGGTAGATCTGACAAAGCATTTTAGCAAACCCGTGCCCTATTCCCTAATTGGTATACCGTCACGTGGATATAGTGCTATTTAAGAGATCATCTGCAGGGACTGGATCATAACAATTCTTCAGCTAGAAGCAGTCACATCCAAATTTGGAAGGAAGTACCTAAAAACCACCAATCTTCTAAAATGTAAGTATTACCTGCTATACTTCATTCAGTGTTTCATTTCTTAATATTCAATCATTCAAGCTAGTTTCATTCATTTCTTCAATCACTCCATTCATAATTTATGTAAATGTTATCCAATATTTTTATTTGCTATGTCCAAACACTGTTTATTTGTTTTATTTAGTATTCTGTCAATCATGCTTACTCAATATGTTCATTCATGTTCCTCATGTTTCATTTTATTATTATTCAATCATTCAAGTTACTTTCATTCATTTTCTTCGATCACTCAATTCGCAATTTATGTGAATGTTATCTAATATTTTTTATCTTTATTTTCTAGGTCCAAACACACTGCTGACCATATTTTCCCTTCGGAGGACGAATCGTTGGACGAGGTGCAGATGAAGGCCAAACCAAAGGAAAACAAGAAACGTAAGTCGACGCCAACGCGCAGCCCCCAGCCGTCTACCAGTAAGAAAAGCAAGACAGTTATTCGCCCCATACCTCCTGTTACCAAGTCTACGGCTCGCGAAGTATTTGGGAGTGACAGCGACGACGACGCGGTAGACGTACCCGCGGAGAAGAAGCCTCCGGTTATTTACTCCTACGTCACAAGGAGACTGGCCAATGGCTTTTCTCGTCAAATAGATGAGAATAAAAAAGGTGCGTTCTACATTGAACTTAAGGTTTACAAGTGTGATGAGATAGAGCGGATTCAACCCGTGAATAGGTGGCGTCACTCAGTGATCACTATAAACTTTCAGATGGTTTGAGTTGAGTTTCAGATGGGTTGAAAGGAGGGGAATATGTCAGTCAGTGGCAAAACATCGTAAAGAATTGTGTTAGTGAGAAATCTTTCATGTTGCAATGAAAACCGTATATGGAAGCGCATCGAATGAATGATGTCATACAATACACGTATCATTAATGTAAACAAAGTGCTTGAAGTGTTTCACTATTTTGTTACATATTCGATGACACGTTTGGCTTAATGGTTAAGACCCTGGTCACAACTGAGTGCAATATAACATGTTCTTTAACCATCTAAACCAAGTGTCGTGGGTTCGATTCCCACACGAACAAGAGTTGATGTTTGTTCGGGTCTGGATTTTGTAATTATGTTTCTCGATACTGTTTATTTAAATAAAGATATCGTAATAATAAGACCAAATGTATTTCATTAAACACCTGCTAAATATTAAGCTCAAGAAACAGGTCAGAATTTTGAATACACACCCAGATAACAGATCAGGTTAGAATTATGAATACACACCCAGATAACAGATCAGATCAGGTTAGAATTATGAATACACACCCAGATAACAGATCAGATCAGGTTAGAATTATGAATACACACCCAGATAACAGATCAGATCAGGTTAGAATTATGAATACACACCCAGATAACAGAATAGACCAAGTCAGAATTTGTGCCAGTTTTTAAATGAATTAAAACAGTTGCTCTTAAAATCAAACCAGTCTGAATATTACAAACTGAATCATAAGTTTACGATTAGCCCCAACTGATTGATAGTCTAGTAGGTATATTTCATGTGTGGAATTGGGGTTCCTGGATTTTTTGATCCAGGAACCCCAATTCTACACTACTTTTCGCTTTGTTTATATTCAACAAGAGATACGTTTTTAATTTTTCATACGCGTATAACGAAAACAATGCCATTTTTAATATTTCATTTCACCCCTTCACGCATGCGCGGAGCTAAAACTCGACGCATGCGTAAACAATTCCAAAATGGCTGACTTCCCCGGATTTGAGGTTGCGAACTAGAATATTTTGTTGTGAAAAACAAAAATTATAATGTAATTTCTTAATTTGAATGCAATTTGAAATAATAAAACTATAATTCGTTTATTCAAAGTGTTTATTAAACCAAAATAGAGAGTGTAAAGTGACGAATTTGCGTTGTTTTATGAAAACTACAATGTTGACAGATGAGTGAAAATTATTAAAGATGAAAAGGGATTTTCGTATAAAATTCTTTGTTGTTCGTTCTCAATCATAGTTTGAATAAAACCCAGTGTTTTGCTTGATTAAATTGGACAATACCAAGATAATTATGTGATTTATATGTGTGGAAAACGAGAACACCATTTATATAGAAGCGTAAGGTAAGGTTCTATTCAATATAAATTCTCAATTCTTATTTAATCTATGTCAATAGTCATAGAATATTTACTAGAATGTTCTATCTAGAATAAAATTAATAAATAAGGTCTATATTTGTATACCTACTTACTTAATAATGTAGGTAGGTATATATTTTGTTGGAAATCTACATGATGTGTCGTAGTTTTTTTTTCTCTGTCCACCTTATATCTCTCTGTGTTAAATTAAAAACAATTCTTTTTCTGTAGTAGTGGTATAAAAAGAAAATTATATTTTTTTTTATCGACGTGAGCCTAGCTCAGCTAGGCTATTCAGATAGGCTTAAGCCAAAGTACTGGACCAAGTTAAAACGTAAAAGGATTAAGGAATAGTCGCCGGGAGGAGTCGCTGTAGTTGTCTTACGCCAGTTTTCGAGGCCGTGGTATCACACCGGTCTAGCCGACCCAATCGTGTCAAAGCGTGGCTCTCCCACACTTCCATACCACATCTACAACACGAAATGAGCAAATGTGTTGTTATTTTTAAGGGGATGGCGATTTGCAGATTGAACTTTTTCTTCTCTTTCACAGAGGCAACCTTATTTATCATCACGTACCAGGAACTATGATCCTAGCTTTATTAGCTGTGTTTTGTAGAGCATAGTCATAACCTGTTACCATAACAATTAATGAAGAAATCAATTATTTCTTATGATGGGAAAAATTCAATGTGTCTTCCCTTCCCTAGGTGGAATGAGAGGGAGTGTCAGACTCTTAGTGACTAAAAACCACCCCGTTCTTTCTCTGGCTCCGGGACAAAGCCGTGGCATGCGTTGGGTGCCAACGTGGATGCAACCCTGGCTAGAATCATTAAGGTTTTTGACAACATGGTCAAAAACTAATTATTTTGAGCAATACGGTTCTAAACCTCGCAAGTACCAATGTGACTTTTTCCGAGTTATATGTACTTTCTATGATTATTTAGACACTACTGGTAAAGGTAAACATGGTGAGAAAACCTGAACTTATAATTTCTAATTATACGTTTGAAATCGCCAACTTGCATTGAGCAACCGTGGTGATTAATGCTCAAACTTTCTCCGTTTGAGAAGAGACCTTTACTCAGCAGCGGGCATTTACCTATAGGCTATTAATGACGTCACAATGACCCTGTAGAAAATTCATGAAAATTTATTTATATTCATGAAAATTTACGATGTCGGTTCAAAAAAAAACCATTTTTTATTGACAATGACGACTTTTTTTTTTTTTTTTTTTTTATGTAATAGGTCGGCAAACGAGCAGACGGATTACCTGATGGTAAGCAATCAGCGCCGCCCATGGACACTCGCAACGGTGGAGTTACGAGTGCGTTGCCGACCTTTCAGGGATTAGGGATTTGGAGATATAGGGATTGAGGAGGGATTGGGGAAGGGGAAGGATTGGGCCTCCGACTTACGTTTGCGATGACGCCGCGACGCCAGTGCATCGACTGTGGGACAGTGGGACTCTTATTCCTAAGCAGTCTTAGGAATAAGAGTCCCGTTATGTTTTGAAACGAGTAGAGCTTCCCTCGATTTAGTCACGTGTCGTAAGTCGTCATTATCTACCTATGTATACTAATATTATAAAGAGGTAAAATTTGTAAGTTTGTATGTAGTTAGTAATCTTTGGAACCGCTGGTCGGATTGATAGCTAACAATGTTCCTGAGTGCTATAGGCTATAAAACATCACGCTAGGATTAAATGAAGCCGAGCAGCGGGTGAAACCGCGCGAGAGTAGCTAATTTTACATAATTTTTAAGATTAAAATTATTATGCCTTATTTTTTGAGTTAGGCCCCTTTCCCTTTCCGTTGTTTTTAGGCGTTGAAGGTAAAGATAATACAGGGCACAACATCAAGTTTTGTATAACCAGTATAAACCGGTAAAATGTTCGGTAAAACTATACAGTGCGAGGTCATGATAAATTGGTCATTTTCACTTTTTTTATATACGCGATGTTTATTATGAATTTTTAGCCTTATGTTGCCAATCACCACTCTGTTCGAAACTAAGTAATATGATTTTTTTTTAGAAAAGTTTAAATATCTGCAATACATACAAATACATACAAACTTACAAACATACAAACTTACAAATTTTACCTCTTTATAATATTAGTATAGATGATTAGGTTCAATATCGGAATATCCTCTTTTACGAGCTAGTTCTGTTTTCTATTAAACATGTTTTATACCTATCCGAAAAGTAAACATCAATTTCCGCCAAAGATAATGTAACTTAACAACAAAATATCGAACCTTTTGTCCTTTTAAGTAAAACGCGATTTAAAGTGAACACAATCTATTAAGGCAACATCAGACCAACACCTAAAACAATATAAGCTCACAACAAAAGCTATTATATCGACGACAACGTTGAAATAAAGACGAATAAATTCCGTCCTGTTCGTACGAAAATTCGTTTTAAAGAGGGAAGTAAATTAATTTTATTATCAATTTCGGTCCATTTACTCAGCTTAAGGACATTACTTTGGGCTGTTATGAAAGTCAAATTGATAATCTCTCACCAGTTTGAGACGCGCGAAGTCGCTCAGTTAGTCTGGAAGGGTCGTTACTTTTTATAGAATTACTGATGCGAAAATTTAAAACGGGGATGTGTGGTGTTCGTAAATGGTGATGGGGATGGGGATTAATGATCGGTTATCTTTGTGTGTTTTGGGATAAGTGGTGATTAATACAGGATTGGTGTTTATCGTTATTGTTATTCAATGCTGTTGTTGTGTTATGGGTTAAAAGATAGGAAGTTTTCTCTCCTACGCCTTGAAAACAGCTTCGTTAGTTGATCGGTCGCAAATATGTCTAAAGCGAAGATTCTATTTATAGATAAATATTTAATCAGGTGTTTATTGGGATAGGGAAGTTTCCAACCAGTCACATTCAATACGTTTTTTGTGTGCAATATCAAGTTGTGATGCCAAAATTCTTGGCGTCAATATCTTAGATACTTATTTTTGTAAATTAAGCTATAAAAGTATGAAAACTAAGTAAGAAGATTATGAAAAATAATACATAAAATTGTTGTATTTTTATTTTTTTTATGTTTTATAAAATCAAGCCTATAATACGCAGTTTTATAGGTTAAAAAGATAATAAATGAATATATAGTAGTAATAAAAAATTGGGTTGGGTGATGTTTGACACGTAAGGAATGCTTTATTTCGAGAAAACTAAAGATAGTATAAAATAGGAAAATTTCTTAAATCAAATATTTTTTGTGCATTATACATTTTTCATTAACGGCTCCTAATAGTTTTCCTTGAAGCACAATAAGAAATATATAAATGTTAAGCAATTACGCAAATTGGTATTTAATAATTAACAATACATTATAATGTATAACGACTTACCCACGGAACAGTTTGACGAGGAGCTCGACTAGTTTCAAGCCACGCCAGGGCTTTAAATTTATGAGTATCATTGCACGCGACGTTCACCCCGTTGTCGTTGTCAAACAGTAAGGAAACTGTTAAAAAATTACGTGAATCTTTCTGCCTCATAAAAGGCCTGCAACGCGCCTGTGACTCCTCCTGTGTTGTAGGTGCCCATGAGCGGCGCTGATCACTTACCATCATTATTCATATTCATATTATTTATTTTTGTAAACCATCATGCTTGGCTTCTATCACATAAAAAAACTATGATGTTTTCTTTCACCTTATTTCAAATGGTGTCCACATAATCTGAGATTCAAAATGTTTTATCGTTTCCAATGAAAACTACAACACTTTTTGTAATGATTTCTTCCAGTGAACAATTTTATAACATCTCGGCTGGGAAAGCGGCTGATTATTTACCAGAATTATTCTTACTGTTTTCACCACGCATCAAACAAAGGCACTGTGTAATGGTTCTGCGTTTCGCGAACCGACAAGCAGTACAATAAAAAAAACATATGAATAATAAATTTAATAGTATTATGTCTCACAAAAGCTATAACACAAAAAACGCCAAATTTTCTATATCTTAGATCGTATAAGGAAACACCCTTTTGAAGCTTCGCATCACGCGCTCTAACACCCTGTATAATTAATATGAAAAAAAGTTGGTGTTTATATTAGCAGTATGGTCAAACCTTTTAACAAGGGTCGCACCCGGGTATCCGTTATCCGCGCACTTTGTACCCGCATGTCGAAAAAACGATTTTAATGACCTTTTATGACCCGGATTTGTAAAAATATTAAAAATAAAATGCGTGTGGGTTGCAAATTAGTTGGACTTTTACTGTTTTGAAACGGGTTTTACGATGTGAAATAGCCATAGCGTTGTGTTTTGCCATGTGAGTAAAATTGTCGGAGGCTAAATCCATTCCCTCCTAATCCCCAAATATGCAAAACCATAATGCTTAAAAACTGGCAACGCCCTGGTACATAATAACTAATAGTAACTCCTCTGATGTTGCGGGCGTCCATGGGCAACGCCGTCATTTGACCATCAATCAATTAACATAAAAACTTATTGTCATTAAAAACTAGTTTTAATCTGTAATAGGACGATAAATAATTATGAATTTGTTCTAATCACTTTATTCTTTTCAAAGACTTTTCTGAATAATATATTATATCTTAAACATTCAAAACGTTAGACTTGTATCTTTACTTTTCTTTCAGATTCAAATACTTTAGACGATATATTGATTTGATATACCCTGTGAAGTGTGACGTCACAACTCAGCTACACTTATTACGGACCAATGACATATTGACCTCTTTCTTCTAAACTTAAATTCCTTGTACCTTTCTATAGTTTTGTTTTAAGACAAAATAAAAAATACGTGTTGTGTGATATTTTTACATTATCTGTCTAAGACTTATTAGATTTTTGATGTTCTTGATGGGTACTTAACTGTATAAGTACCTAAATTATTGTTTGTATTTTGTGTTAAGTAGTATTACTGCGTTGGTTGTGGAAGTACTTCACTCCTTGGCGGTCTGGACCTGAACTCTGAGTCTTCAAATGACTTTTCCTACCCTGGGAAGGGAAGTGTCAGTCGCTTACAGACTAAAAACCACCCCGTCCCTTCCCCTGCTCTGCGGGTTTGCGGGTAGCCCGGGGCTTACTCCGGGCTACTTGCTCTGCGGGTTTGCGGGTAGCCCGGGGCTTACTCCGGGCTACTTGCTCTGCGAACTGCCATCTGAAGATCAAAGAACGCAGCTAACTGGTCTCTGCCATACATATGGTTGCTATTTGATTCATATGACCTGACTAGGGTGTGCGAATCCTATTATCTTAAATGGCATAGGTTATGGGAAACCGATCAGACGGATCACCCGTTGTTAAGCACTCACTACTGACAATAAATACCCACCAGCTACACTAGAACAGTTCGCTCTTCTCTTGTTTTTCTTTTCGAGGGCGCAATATCGTCTGATGTGATTTTACCGTAGGTGGGGCGAGAGAGTGTCAGAAAGATTCGAAGGCCAGAATTATTCTATTTTCCGACGAAATTTCTCTCCCACATTTTATTCACATCCATACAGTTATATAACAACACGAAAACAAACCAAAAACCAATAAAAGTTTTCAAATAGATAACAAATAAATAGCTACGCATTGGAACTATAAAACAAAAGCCATTCAATGCGCCATACTGTGGCCCATAACACGGAATATATCTAGTTTTACTAGGTAATGTGGACTGAATTAACCAATATCACTTCATTAGGGTCATAAAGTGTATTCTGATTGGCCAACCCATCACTGGAACTATGCGTTTATTGGTTATAAAGTTTTAAATGTATTGGTTTTAGATAAATCGTGTGCTATACACGCTACCAGTTAATCAGGGTCTCGCTTTATATCATCTTTCTGCGTATTCAACGGTCAGGTTATACTGGTTTATGCTGAGATTGATTTGTGTACCAATCGTTCAGCATAAGTATGACTTAAAGGTTTTTCTTTTTACTTTCCAAACGTTCTGGTTGTTAAATAAAAAGACTGTACACAAAGGAAATATAGAATAACTGTTGTACCGTGACAAATATAACAAGTATGAAATAAATAAAACGCCATCTAGCGCAAAACGGCTAGTACTAAGATGGCACAATGGCACAATATTAGGTATGTAAAAACTCTTTGTGTTTTGCTGTAGATATATCCAGACTGATGATGACAATGTTGACAACAAATACGTTCCTAAATTATTAGCTAAAGTGGAAAATAAAGCTGTGGTTAGTTATTTTTAACGGCTTATTCATGTAACTACTGTTTGCCGGGTCGCGATTGTCATTTGCGCAATTTGGTTTTAAACCAGTCAGGTTATATCGAGTACCTACATGAGAAAATGATACGTAGCTCTTTGATATCTTTAGGAGAACCCTTGAAAACCCTTGAAAGCATATAAAAAAGGCAAATAAAAACAGTGCACCGATCCAAATCCAGTGACTGAACATTTTACAACGTCGGAGTAAAAATCATTAAACCTCAAAACCGAATAATAGTTAGTCAGTCTGTTCGTCACTGACGCTAGGCTACTAAAATACACAATAATTTTATTATCATCAAGAAAATTCCATTTCATACGCGCAATTATAATGGCAAGACACTTTAGTATGCAAAATAATCAGATACAGCCTCCAATTTCAATGATAAAGGTCAAATCGGAGAGCACTCGATTGTTAAAAGGTCAACGATTGCTTTCTAAGATGAAAACGATGTAATAAGTGACTTTTTATTCGACATACATTTCTGAAGGACGAAAGGTCAAAGCAAAAAAAGTAGTCTAAAATAAATGATGATGGCCGTGAACCACAAATGAAACGACTTGGTAATACCACGGCCTTACATGACATAGTACCGGCGTGAAACAACACTTACGATATCCTTGATGCTCAAGTCCTTTTTTGTTTTTGTGAGGGGAAAATCCTCAAATAACTTCTCCTGCTAAGAGTGGGTCGACAGGATATGTTAGACTCTTAGTGACTTAAAAAAAAAATCCGTTCCTTCTCCTGCTTTAGGCCGAGGCCGCAATAAGTCACTTATTGCGTTTGCCCCTTGCAGGGCAATGTAGGATCCTCAAATCCTTAATAATCCAAAGAAGACCGGCAACGCACTTTTAACTGCTATGTTGTAAGAAGTGTATGGGCGGTGCTGGTTTTATCCATTCAGGTCTTCCTTATGCTCTTTTTCTGACTTATCGCATAAAAAAGAATCATCTGAAGTAATTAATTTTTCTTTTGATACATTAATTTTTGCTCTTTACAATATTTTAACTTACTTCCATAAAAACTCTTCCACAGGAAAATGTAACTCATAAGTTAGGTATTTGACAAAACAATATATTATTCTTAACCCGTACAAGTACTTTTCCATCATCAGACTCAAGATTATCACTTGATTCAATCTTTTAGAAAATAAATTATTCAATTATTCTCACTTTCTTATTTCGCTGCTCAATTTTGGGATCTCCAAAAAGTATCAAACCTTTGATTTCGACACGGAATCGAAATTTGAATTTTGACAATGGAATCGTCAAAAGGGTTCAATTAATTATAGCCATTAACGTTGATAACTGACTCTTGTTTCGGTTTTGAATCCAAGTTAATACAAAGGAGTTGGACTAAGAATTTGGTTGATTTTCGTCTTGTATTTGGTCTGGCCGTGGCCGTCGGAGCTTCTCACGCAATTTGGTTTAAAACCTCGAAAATGCCAATGAGACTTTTTCTGACTAATATGTACTTTATAGGATAATCTTGACAAAAACACCGTAAAATAATTTGGCCCCATACATAATTACGTAATCTATAGCAATTTTGGTAATATTCACTGTAGAGGCTGCCAGTAGGGGGCATGTCTAAGCTGGTTTTCTTATTGTTGATCTTATTTTCTACTTGCTTTTCCCTGCAGATTTATTCGCGTGGAATTTGAATTACTGAAGTGATCTTTCAATTACTCTTTTGTCCCGACCTTGTTAGAATATTGGAATAACAAGCTTTTAATGCAACTTTTTCTAAAAATAATCTTGTTTCAACGGTAAATTAATCAAAAATTGGCCAGGTTAGTTTATTTTGATTAAAGGCATTTTTTTCTTCTCGTTACAATAATATTATTTACTAGCTTCTACTCACGGCTTTACTCGCGTAGTATGTTGATAAAAAGTAACCTATATCCTATTCCAAAGTGTATTCTTTGCCTTAGCGTGATTGAGTAACAAAAACCCAAGCATCGTAACTTTCGCATTATTTTATAATATTAGTAAGAAGTAAGATTATTATCACCGTCATACCAGCTTTAAATATCTACTGCCATACATTGATCTTATCAAATGACTTCAAGATTGACTAAAATTGTATTATTATAGATTTGTATCTAATTTAGGTCATGACGCTTTGTTTACATCAATGACCAGCAAGACGTCTAGAATCTAGGTTTTTATAAAGTATATGATGAATATATGATTTTTTAATAATTAACTAACTAATTATTAATTGGTTCAGTTGTTTTAGTTAAAATCGTAAATATTTTAATAACACTTATAACATCGTTGTTGTCAGATTTTTATAATAAAATCTTGCATATTTTTATTAAATACTACAGACTTTACTAATAGAATTTATTAAAAATAAAATAACAACGGCTGTATCTAAAGACTAAACTACAAAAAAAAGGAACGGAACCAACAGAATTGGACCCTACTTCGGCGTTTCCAATTTCTGCTACAGCAGTTAGGGTGTCGGGGGCTACTGTTCAATTAAATTGGGCCCTGTCGGCTCCAACGTCAGTTGTCCACTCCTGTGTTTCTAGAAGCGCATCACGAATATTCCGGAAGGAAGGCAGTGTATCTCTGGAATTTCTGCATTTAAGCGTTCTACGATTTTCCGCAAGGGTCGCTTTTCTATAAGACTCAAGTTGGAGATAATTGAAATTGTGAATACTTTTGATGCGATTGTGTTGATTTATTTATTTTTTGTTTACGATTTAACAACATCGTCGGATTTTGTTCTTTCAAAAGGTTTAATTATATTTTTCTTATCATAAAAAATGGTTTGTTTGAATCAAAATTGATATTTGAAAGTGTTCGTTGCAGACATCGTTCTAAAATCTTCATTTTGACAAGAGGCCTTATTTCTGGTTTCTTTTTTATTGCTTTGCGACATTGAAATACAAATAATGATAAAAGCGAGTCCAGCTCAAAATAAACAAAAGTATGCCCATGATATTATTAAAAGCATGACCATAAAATTATAGAAAACCAATATTAAACAGCAATATTTTAATATCTGGTTATATCAAACCGCTTTTAGGATCGACTGTAGCAGCATTACAGTATTAAACTCGTTATGAAACCACTGAAACTTTCAGCCAAACTTCGCTACATGTCTGAACACCGTTTTTACTTCAGTTTCGGATTTGTGCTTGTAACTAATCGCCAAGTTTCGACAAACTTCCTATCTTAAGTTTAATACGTGTGAGAAAAAAGTTTGTAACACCATGAGTTTCGTTGGGGCAAGAATTTTCTATTACATTATGAAAATCTACGATAATGTACTTATCGTGTAACGTTTAATGTAATAAGTACCTCGAAGCACCGTGAAGGTACTGCGCCCTCGGCTTTTCTTTTGTGAGGGGAGAATCAGAATCTTACTGACTACAAATCCCCCGTTCTTTATCTTGCCTTAGGCTGACGCCGCGTTTCTTTATTGCGCTTGCCCCGCAACCCCGAGTAAACAACGGCCTTGTAGAGCCCCGTGAATATGGTGGCCGGAGAAAAACGTTCAGACCCCGGTCATTACTCGATTCCACCGCGGCCTCGGCCTGGAGCAGGAGATGGAGCGGGGTGGTTTCTAGTCAGTAAGGGAAAGTAGTCATTCGATGATTCTCCATTGTCAAAAAAACAAAACCATTTGTCAGTGGTGTCTAAATACTCTTAAAAGTACATATGACTTATAAAAAGTCACCTTAGTACAGTATTTAGTAGTAGTTCTGATCCGACTTGAACAAGCGTGGTGATTAATGCACAAGCCTTCGCCGCGATTATGTGATATATGATGTGGTTAGTCAAAATACAAGTTTAGTATTGTTCTACGAAAAAATTCCAAATAGAAACTTGGAATGCCTTATTTGGAGATCACCTTAAAGCCTAGTCCTCATAAGTAGTAATCAAAAACTTATGATCTGTTGAAACTATACACAGAAACAACAATAAAGTCAATCAGTCCATTTCAAATTCACGAACATGTTGGTGTAAAATTCCCTATTCCTGTATCTCACCACAACCCATGGAAAGTATGAAAATCCGCACAAACAAAAGCTCACAAATCGATACGATTGAATATAACATTCAGCGTAATGTGGTCCTACTAAAATTTTATTATCAATTTCAAAATTTATGCTTGCAAAACGTATCCCGCAAGGGTGTAATGAAATAAGTCATTTGAATTGCTACGAAGCATTCGATTGTTGAATATAAGGTACCATGGTGGCTAAAATTCCCTATTATTGGATTAAATCACAGATTTATGCAGAATCTTTATCGCTGGTTGAAATTGGATTTCGTGGTTACATTACTTTAGGGATATCGAGTAAATTTTTCTTGAGTACCTTTGCTTTTAAATTAAATTGATTTTCGGTTTTGAGGTTATGATTTATGGCTGGTGTGCGTTCAGTGCGTTGGGTCTATTCGTGATGGTTATTCCTTTGTATTGGTCGTCAATGTGGCTTTTTTGTGAGGGGAAAACATCAAATGACTTCTCCCGCCCAGGGCCGGGCAGGAGGGAGTGTCAGACTCTTACTAACTAAAAACCCCCTGTTCCTTCTCCTGCTCTGGGCCGAGGTCGCGGTGCCTCATTGCGCTTACAATGGTGGTCAATGTGGCTGCGAAAGGAAGTTACTTTTTAAGACATTTTGATGCTTTTATATAAAAGAAAGTATAGATCATATTGCTATAAATATGTTGCCATACTTTAAAATCAAAACCACGTTATTTCTTAGTATTCTCCTCGCATTTCTCACAAGCAATCTTCAAGCTTGAATGTGATTGGCATTCAGTACTTGGGTTTAATCCAATCACGATAGTCAGATGTCAGCTGCACGACTACAAACTTAAGATAAGAGCTCTCTATCGGTCAGGAGGTAATAATAGTCTTCTGTGTAGTAGAATGATTGATATTAAAGTTTACACTCTATTTATGTACTATTAGGGTATATTATTTGTTTGTTCTATCCTTTCACGGTACCACAGGGTCCCGGACCTTTGGAAGGCGTACGAGGAGCCGAAGCCAACTCGCAGAGGCCCGTTGCACTATATGCACTATATAAGTGCGATCCCTGTATGCACTATATAAGTGCACCCAAGGACAATCCCCGGTTGATGCAAGACTATTGTGAAATGTGGTAAAAATTGATAGGGTTATGAATATGGGTTGCTATGGACTGGTGGATATATAGTATAGTAGTATTTCCATAGCTATCAGGGTATATTATTATTATATGCATCGTCATCAAGACTAATCGCCGGTCTCCAAGCCGAGTTCAGTATCGATAGTCCCTATCGCTTTAGAAACGAAACCGAAGTACGGGAATGCATTTGTTGCTTGTTTCGATTAATCAAGCATTTTACTGAGAATATATTATGTCTCAAGGTCATCCACAAGTCACATGGTCAAGAAGAATGTTAATGTTTAAGTAAGGGAGAGCGAGGCTTTGTCACGAATGGGTCGGCTCGACCGGAGCGATCGCAGAAAACCGGCGTGAAACAACCACAGTATCAGTATCGTGTTTCGCCGTGTGAGTGAGGTTACCGAATGTCCAATACTTCCCTTTCCCCAATACCTCCCCAGTCCCTAAATCTCCAAATCACTAGTCCCTAAAAGGTACTCGTAACACCTTCGTTGTCCATGGGGGGCGCTGATTGCTTACCATCAGGTAATCCGTCTGCTCGTTTGCCAACCTATTACATAAATAAAATAAAAATCTTACTTTCCACACTGTCACTGCAGAAAATTCCAAGAATACTGATTTTATATTTTTGCTCTTCAGTTTTTAAATAAAAGCAACGATCCACAATACTAATTTTCTCTACAACAACATCTTCCTGTTCATTTTATTCAGTTCAAGATAATGTTTTCAAAATGTAATTCTGTGGAACAGCGACGATAGTTTCCCAAAAATTTTTGCACTTGCAATAAGCGTTACTGCTGCATTCAGAAGTAGTCCAGTTGTATAAATAAAGCAACTCATGAATAATATTCCAAAAACAACCTGCCAAACGAGGGGTTTCTGATAATTAAACAATGAATTTATTTTTGCAAATACGCCACAAAACAGCACTTTTACACGTCAAAATTATATACACGTATAAAAAACTACATGAAGCCGGCATTTCCTATCTGACTATTCCGAGAGAAAACTCGAAAATTCAAAATCAAAAATCATTTATTTCATTTAGACCCCTTACAGGCGCTTTTGAACGTCAAACAGAGTTTTGAAGAACGAAGAACGAGCAAGCATCTCCATGGTTACTCGTTTTAAATCAGTTTCACATACAGATTCCTTATACAAACAAAAAGTCGAACCACAATGTATTAATTCTTTCACGCCGGTTTTCTGTGAGGCCATGGTATTACTCCGGTCGAGCCGACCGTTTCGCGCCGATTCATGGATCTCCCGCACTTAAATACAAAAAAAAAATTAACATCTTTAGCTTTGGACTTTTTATAATGTTTTCTTGAAATATATTACTTCCATCCAATTTTGCATTGTAATGACTTTATTCAGAGATCGCTTGTATCTTAACAATAGTGTTCGTAGTAATTGTGCTCTAGTTATGCAGATCCATAAGTACTAACTCGTACGACGCTATTTGGAAGCTTAGAATACCTAGTGTTGATATTACTGGTTGTATTAAACGTTGAGAAAATTGCTTCTATAAAACGTTTTAGTCGAGTGTTTTTAAAATTGCTGACTTTACTGCTATTGGTTAATTTGGTTTTTGGTTCTAGTTTTTTTTTCTTTGTTTTGAGTGAGAATGGATCAATTGTTAGACATGAGATTCTAGGATCAAAAACGTTTAATATTTACGTTGATTTTTGCTGCGTTTGATAAATCTCAAACCCGAAATAAATTTTTTTTCCTCTGGAACTCGGATACTTCAGCACGAAGAAGAAAATGTCTACAAAAAAAACCAACATGAAACAAAGCTAGTGTTGAACGATTTAGGTTATTGGAAACCCAATCACCCCTTCTTCCCCAATCTCTAATCCCCGAACCCTAAGCCTTCAAAAGACCATGGGCGACGCCTATTGCTTACCACCAGGCAATACGTCAGTTCAGTTATCAATCTATCTTGAAAAAAAAAATACATAAAAATATTTCTTGTAACTCGAGACGCCTGAAGATTTCAGGCGATAACTTTCAATTGTTAGATGACACCCTTTCACGATATTTTTCTTGAAAATATTACTTGACACGTTTCGTTATTTTATTCATCGCTGAAAATACTAGATGGGTATGCACCTTCCCTAAGCCTTTTATATGAGGCAACATGATACCGTATCTTGTTCCCCAAAGGGGTAGGCAGAGATAAAGGTATACTATTACTGTATATATAAAAATATATGTGTCGGCGCACTTCACTGTCAAATGTCATAATTATTTGAAATCCATAGCAAACACCGAGCTCTGGTGTGGCGGCCTTCTTGTAAAACAGGACACTATCTTCGTAGAATACGCACGCAGCCATGTGTTCGATAGACGTTAAGTTCAAATCCAAGCTAATCTTAATAATCCTTAGTTAAATTGTAATAGTTGTAAAAAAATTGATTATAGCAACAGTTATTTTATTGAAATACTGTCTCCCTACGCGATAATCCACGCTTAACACATTCAGTGCCCCCGACGCGTATGTGCGTTTCCTCGCACGCACATACGCGTCGGGGGCACTGAATGTGTTAACGGAACATCTCAAATAATTTGCATGATAGTCGAAAAACTTCATATACTATTTATCAGAGTAGTTAGAGATACACCCCATTCGTCATTAGAGGTCAGATAGTTAAATGGCGCGATGGCTGAGGGAACTCTTCAATGGTTAACAGTTTATTTAGACTAGATTTTTTTTTAGAATAATATCCATCTAGTTTTTAATTAATAATTATTATATG
The DNA here is from genome assembly GCA_902829305.4 of Spodoptera exigua. NCBI lineage: Eukaryota > Metazoa > Arthropoda > Insecta > Lepidoptera > Noctuidae > Spodoptera > Spodoptera exigua. The sequence goes on from LR824623.2 coordinate 2,442,632, forward strand.
AAAAAATTATCAGGAATCAGTTTTGAAGTAAAATTTACAAGGTAGTTTTATTTTTATTTTATGTCAATAAAAAAAACAAATAATTCAATTTTAACACCATCAATAGAAAATTTTAACGATGGTGGTAATTTAACACAGTTTTAAAAAGATAAATAAGTGTAGAGAGCCATGCTTGGATACAAATCAATTCGATAAAAATAGTGCCTCAACTGGAGTGATACCACGGCTATATAAAACCGGCGTGAAACAATGTGAACTAAGGATTATATTTCGTGGTATTAGTATTCTTAAACTTCTAACCCCCATCAGGCCGGAAACGCACTTGTAACTCCTCTGATGTTGAAGGTGGCCATGGGTGGCGCCGATTACTTATCATCAAGTTACCCGTCAGACTGTTTGCAGCCCTATCAAAAAAAGAAAAATTTCACCTATAAAAAAAACTATGATTTATTTCCAAGAAAAATCACTCAGAGCTATCACTTTCAGAGCTCGATGATGCAGCAATTCTCAGTAATTCCTATCCAAAAACTCATTAATGTAAACATTTTCCCTATCACAAAGAGACGAATAAGAAAATAATTTTCAACGAATTTAATGAACAAACCAATGAATCATAAAAATAAATCAACTCGGTACAACCTTACCTACATTGCAGTGGCCATTTTAATAAAATTTCCCGTTAAATATCTCCAGGACTTAATGTAGTGGAATCAAAGAGATTCGAGGAACATTGATTTAAGTCTCTTTAATGGTGTAACTTGGTAAATTATTTGCTACTTAATAAATAGGTATAGGGGTGATTACTATGGTTTTATTTATGGCTACTTTCCCTTTAATTATTGACCCAATTAGTAGGGGAATGCTGGATTTAGGAACTATTTTATTAAGGGTTGTTAGATTTTGAACACTGAATTTGTGCTCAGTGTTGGGTAAAAGGCTTGTTGGACTTATATATGTCAGAAGTATAGTTAGATGCCTCAAAGAACCAACAGACAGATAAGGCCCAATAGGGCTGATGTTTAGCCGCGGTTGTTAAGGCTCACTCCAGTTTTTTACGAGGTCATTGTATTGTGCCATGACACTTGCATCTCAATTAAGAATAAAACAACTATATTCACTTAAGCTTAATAAGTAACAACCACAATTTTACGAGGTAACAATTCACAGTTCCTGCAATTTGCACGGCAAAACACTACCACTCTGGCTGTGTCACTAATTTAGATATACGTGATCATATCGCACCAACTTGCACCGTATTAGAACAACTTGCTCCGTGAGAAATTAAACTTAAGCGTTGTTATGGAGTAAAGGAGTTTACTGCAGAGCATAAGTAATATTCTGACACTGTATTTATGACGAGTGGAGTATAGTCTTAGTAGTATTAGAATAGTACCTAATAGTTACCAACTCCAACTCACTATTCTTATCGCTAATTTCATAAAAGCTGGCTAAGGAACGAACTCATTTTAATAGAGAGTGAGTACTAGAGATCTCTGATAAAGGAATTCGAATATTTATAAAGGTGGCAAATTATTAAATGACTCCTGAGAGAGAAAGTGGGTGAGAGCCATGCTTCGGCACGAATGGGTCGGCTCGACTGGAGTGATACCACGGCCTCACAGAAAACCGACGTGAAATAACCACAGCGTTGTGTTTCACCGTGTGAGTGAGGTTACCGCAGGCCCAATCCTTCCCCTACCCCAATCCCTCCTTAATCCCTAATCCCTAAAAGGTCGGCAACGCACTCGTAACTACTTCGTTGCGAGTGTCCATGGGCGGCGCTGATTGCTTACCATCAGGTAATCCACCTGTTCCTTTGCAGATAGTTTACAAAAAAAAAATTTGGATTAAGGATGAACAAGTTATAACTTTTCTTCAGAGAGACTGAAACCACCACGTATCATCTCCTGTTCCGAGCTCTTTTGTTTTTGACTGGCACTAAAAATCGTCGTCATTACTTCTCCCTTCCTGAGTGGGGCGAGAGGCAGCTTAAAACCACCCCGTTCCTTCTCCTGCTCTTGGCCAAGCCCGCGAAACATTATTTATTTGCACTTGACTCTCACTTCAACTAAAAACCAATTAAAAACTAAGGAAAGTATGCATGAATCGGTCGGCTCGACCGGAGTGACACCACGGCTTCGCAGAAAATCAGCGTGAAATAACTACACCGTTATGTTTCACCATGTGAGTGACCGTAAGGTTATCGGGGGCCCAATGTCTTCCCTTCTTGCCACCATTCCTTCCCAATGCTTAAATATCCGAAACCCTTATCCCCAAAAGGCCGGCAAGGGACTCGTAACTAGTCTTTCGGTGTTGCCACTTTGGTGTCCATGGGCGGTTCTGACTGCTTACCATCAGGTAACCCATCTGCTCGTTTGCCGTCTTATCACATAAAATAATCATTTTTTTTACGATATAAGTCGGCAAACGAGCTGGCGGATTACCTGATGGTAAGCAATCGACGCCGCCCATGGACAACCGCAGCACCAAAGGAGTTACGAGTGCGTTGCCGGCCTTTTGGGGATAGGGGTTGCGGATACAAGGATCGGGAAGGGAAGGCGTTGGGCCTCCGGTAACCTCACTTACACGGCGAAATACAACACTGTGGGTTGTTTCACGCCGGTATTCTGTGAGGCCGTGGTGTCACTCCGGTCGAGCCGACCCATTCGTGCCGAAGCTTGGCTCTCACACACTCATAGAGATTAGAGTAATTCCTTTTTAGATGACACCTGGCATACGACTTGAGATGATAATGATAATGATAATGATCGTAGTAAAAATCTTTAATAAATCGTTTCAATAAATAGAAATTCTAATAAATAAAATAAACTGAGCACTAGAAGAAGAATCCTTTGTTACTATAAATAATCAACAAAATAAAGAAGCGAAAGTCAGAGACTATTTCATTTCCAAAGCGCTAGTAAAATCAAGAAACCTTATTTGGATGGCTGATGTTTATACTTAGGTCATAAAATGAACCTAAACCAAGTCCTAAAATAAAAGTAGGTTCGTGAAACTAAATCCACTATTGTCAGTCAGACTTAAGACTGGAAACAATATATAGTGAAAGCATTTTCTGAAAATCTTTAGTCTTATTGTAAATGTATTAGTTTGTTTCTTTATTTGCTAAAACTGTGTGATGTTTTATTTTTATTCTATGATTTGATTTTTTTTAAACGTTGCCCCCCATTAGTATTTTCTCCTGTGCAATGAGTGCGGTTACAAACTTAAAATTTCACATACACATCACACCCAGACCCGGAACAACAATTTGTGGATCATACAAAGAGTTGTTCCGTGCGGGAATCGAACCCGCTACACGTTGCACGGCAGCCAGTTGCCCAGCCACCGAACCAATCGTGCAGTCATTATAACCTATGTCATGTTCAAAACTATTTTTTATTGATGGCAATGATTTATTTATTATAATAGTCTTGATAATATTGTGTACTTGATAACTTTATATTTTTTTCGAGCACTCGCATTTGTTGATATTATCGTGGTATTATTAAATTGATGAATGGGAACGTGGTATTTTATTTTTCTTTTCGTAATAAGTTGCCAAAATTTATTTTATTTTTTAATAAATTGTATAATTATTTACTAGTATGAGCACTACCGTCGTTTTCATTTAGTAAAAGTTTTTAAAACTTTCTCTCCTCAAAGTATCATAATATCACAAGATAACAGATTTTCAATCCTATATTTGTACCATATGCTAATGTATCTTACTTTGTATTTACTGAATTTACTTTATCTTCCCCTTTCCCTTTATTACGCCCGCCTTTTTCTAGTAAACTTATTTATTCTGTTGAATTCGAGTTTATATCGTCGACTCGAAACGTCATTTGAAACTAATAAAAATCCTGAGAAAATAAAGGAACCTTTACTCTTTTGTTACAGATGGATGTCTCCCTCCTCATATCCCTATCAGTTACCAGAAGGTGGGTTCAAGTTAGGCTGGACGTAATTTTAGAATATCACCGAGAACTTTCGACCTCATGAAAACGAACATGGATAAGAGTATAAAGAAGAAGAACCACTCTAATGGGAAATATAAGAAGAATGGTAAAGAAATCTACAGGATTGACGATGACGTCATCACGACATGTTGCCTCTGCGTCAAAACTAAAAAGAGTAAAAAGAAGAGCTTCATCGCTGGCTGTGTGACCAATCTTGGTATCTTCACTTTACTTCTAGCTTACACGTTGGTTGGCGCCTTCATCTTCTTGGCCATCGAAGGTGGAGCGGCCAAGATACACCAAAAAACTCTCGCTACCACGTCTTACCAAGCTTCTGAAAGCCAAAAAACAGTTCCTTTATCAAAATTAAATGGGACTATAAGTCAGGCTAGTGCGGAGCTCAGGTCTCAGACGGTCGAAAGCATTTGGGAGATTACAGTGTCGTTGAACATTTTGTATAAGGAGAACTGGACGAGGTTGGCAGCGCAAGAGATTGCCAGATTCCAGGAAAAGTTGGTGGCGAGGGTAGCAGCTGATGTTTCCGCACAATATGGAGGAGCTAGGGCCTTAGAGTCAGCTCCAGCGTTGGTCGTTGATGACTACGAGTGGAACTTCGCGAAGGCGTTCCTATATTCTCTGACTGTTCTAACTACAATTGGTAAGATATTAAACATTTTGTCTTAGTTTTATTATGATTAAACACAGTTAAAGTATATTAGTATAAATTCTGCATTCGACTGCGTGGTGTCCCTGGTTTGGCGGTCAATTCGGGCACGGAACAACTATTTGTGTGATCCAGAAAATGTTATTCTGGGTCTGGTCGTCATGTATATAAACATATGTTAGTAAACGCATCTACGACACAGGATAAAATTCTAGTGCAGGATAACGTTTTGTTTATATGTATTAGCTTTAACAGAATAAATAACTATTGGGAAGGTTGCAACTTTGTTATCTACTAAATTATAAAGCAATTCTGCAACAAAAATAAAAAGAGGCAATCATTTATCCTGTATCACAATCTATCTTTCTCTGTTAATTTATAACAGCACTGCTCTTAGTGTCTTATTCCCGATATACATGGATGTGGCATAATTATGCCACATACAAATTTATCTGTTACATACCGGCTATAGACACGTTGCAAAAATTGTTAAACAGGCACCATTTAGTAACTGTCTATAATGAAAAAATATAATGTTTTGTTTTTCTTCACAGGTTACGGCAGCGTTGCACCAAGGACGGCATTAGGAAAAGCGGTCACCATAGGATATGCGGTTATAGGTATACCTCTGACCCTTTTATACCTCTCAGTAGTAGGGGCCTTGCTGTCACGGCTAGCTAGAAGCGTGTTCAGCAGAGCCCTATGCTGTTGTCTATGCACAAAATGTGGATACTGTTGTCTCGACGAAAGAACAATGACAAGCAAAGAAAGAAAGGAGAAAGTCAGGAGACAAGATGACTTCCGACATCAGACCTTACATCTGCAGGAACCTTACTACGTTAGGTCTCCGTCAGGGACCATAATATCTGCGTCACAAGCACACAGTGTCAGCACCAACTCAATAAAAGATAAAACTCAAGGTCTAAGCTTTTTAAGAGACTGTGACTCCATGAGCTGCACTGATACAGATTCCAAAGTATCCCTCAGAGGCTTCTCAATTTTAGCCCCTATAGCTTTATGTTTAGCGGCGATATTTACTTACATTTTCTTTGGAGCTCTGGTTCTCTATCAGTTAGAGGGATGGAGTCCTATCGACGGAGTTTACTTCTGCTTTATGAGTCTCAGCACAATCGGTTTCGGACACTTAGCTCCAGGAGCCACACAGAAGAACGGTGCATCATCAGGTACCGTCTGGTTTTGCTCAATTTACATCATGACCGGCCTAGCGCTCACTGCCATGTGTTTCAACGTTCTACACGACGAGATCGTCCATCGGTTGAGGCATCACGAAAAGGTTTTGAAAGCGAACAATCAGAAAGTTTTAACGTCAGAATTCCTTCATAGATCTTGACGAGACGAAAGCGGGAACTTGACTGATGATACAGTGATGCATTCGGATGGAGAGTCACTGCCTGAGGTCTTACACCATGTTTCGAATGCTCGTCTTGAAGGAGGAGCAATTAGACGAACAGTGTATACCTTAAAAGAAGTCAAAGAGCCGGAGAGAGTGACTCCTATGTAAGTTGGCACTTGATTACGTTCCCGATTCAGTAGCTCACGATAATTTCGATGCCATTGTAGTATTCAAGGATTTGAAACAGTCTTAACGAAGAGTTAAGTAAAGAAATGACTGAAATTATGTGTTAATTATTTTTATTAGTTTAGTATTTGAGATTAGGGTTTAATTAGGACGGTATACCTTGTGTTTTATAATAATTATTGTAAGCGTAATAATGAAAGTATAAAAATTGGTGTAAGATTTAAGAGTAAACGTTTTTTGTACGTAGAAATTATATATTAGGAAGTTTGAATGATTTATTATATTGTTGTATGGATAGAGGTACGGTCACTATGCCAAATTATACTTTAATATATATTATATTATATGTATGTTAATGATAGTTTATATCTAATGCGTATCATATGAAACTAAATTATATGAGACAGTTGTAAAACGACTGTTCGACTGTTAGTTAAAGACTGCCTTGAAATGAGTTCTCGTTTTAATTTTTGGCTATTTTCTCAACTTGGTTGAGTAAACACTATCTGCATTATCTTTGTGTTATATTTTCTTGGTTTGTCTAAATGTTTCTCGCAAACTAATACGAATAATACAAATTTAAGTTCATGTCAATCAACCAAAATGTTCTAACGTTCCATTAAGATGCTATTAGGAAGACCCTATTATAAATATAATACTGGAAATTATTCCTAATACTCGACCAATTCATCAATAAAAAAAGTACTATTTGCTGAGAAGTTCAAATCAAGGCAGTCTATAAATCAACAGTGTATCTAAAATTAAAAACATTCTCAAATTGAATATTTAAGTAAACATATTATTTATTTCCAAATATAAAACCTATTTTTATTATAATTAGAAAATTTATGAAAATTTTCGTACCTACCAATGTACTTTTAGAGTTTTTAAAACCCTCGCCACGAATTATAATTAGAAATCTTTTTATAACCGCCGTACTCAGAGTCATTTAATTGTTACTTAGCTCAGTACTTAGCTATGTTTTCGGGCAAAGATGCACTGCGGTCTTAGCCAGAAGCAGGAGAAAGAACGGGGTGGTTTTTAGTCAGGAAGATCTGACACTCCCTCCCCCGAGCCTGGGGGTCATAAGTCAATTGATGGTTTCCACCCCTCAAAACAAAAGAAATTGTTTTCGTAACAGAATCGGTACTAAGGAATAGTTTAAGTAATCATTATTTGTCTCTGAATACGGCAGTGAATGTGTGAAATAATTAATAAAGAATTGATTGTATGTTTCCTTTATTTGTTTGTATGTAAAATTGTATGAAATGTAAAAATAAACACATTGGAAATAGAAAAATAAAGACTTTAAAATTGAATTTGTTTTTTATTTTATTTTATTTTTTGGTATATACCTAAATGGTTATGCTACATATTTAACAATTTAAGTATCATTATATATTACACTTTGTGGTACCTACTGGTTTACTATAGGTATACATAAAATTTTTAGATTACCCCCGCTTCGCACGGATGCAAAGTTAAGATTCAATTTCTCCACAAAACAATGGATGTTACTAAACATACACACATTCCTTTTAATGTGGGAGAGCCATGCTTCGGCACGAATGGGTCGGCTCGACCGGAGTGATACCACGGCCTCACAGAAAACCGGCATGAAACAACCCCAGCTGTTGTTTTGCCGTGTGAGTGAGGTTACCGGAGGCCCAATCCTTCCCCTTCCCGGACCCTTCCCCAATCCCTAAATCTCCAAATCTCTAATCCCTAAAATGTCGGCAACGCACTTGTAACTCCTCCGTTGCGGGTGTCCATGGGCGGCGCTGATTGCTTACCATCAGGTAATCAGTCTTCTCGTTTGCCGACTTATTACATAAAAAAAAAATTCAACTAAATCTGTTGAGTACTTTTAAATATCTATGCATACATAGGGATATAGGGACGCGGAAAGCGACTTTGTTTTATACTATGTAGGTTTTGATCTGCAACAAACCTATAATTGTCCCGCTGAGAGATCAAAACCCCTTGTTTGGTGGTAGCACTCGTAATCACCACTGATCGGCTAATCCATAGTCTTTGTAATCTTCTATAAATCTGAATAGTGTACTCTGCAAACAACTTCAAGTGTGGGAGAGTCATGCTTCGGCACGTATAAGCCGGCTCGAGCGGAGTGATATACCTCACAGAATACCGGCTTGAAATAACACTTACCTTAACTCTTTCACCCCATTTTTGATCCCCAAATCTATCCTATCCATAAATGCCAAATCCACAAAAGGCCGGCAATACATCTGTAAGTCCTTAAGTATTGCAGTCTTTGTGTTTAAGGGCGACGCCGATAGCATACCATCAGTCAAAACGTCGTTTCCAGACCTTTCCTATAAAAAAATATAGTGAATTTTTCTACACAAACTAAACAACCCTTTTTTTGTGAGGGGAAAATCATCAAATGACTTCTCCCGCCCAGGGCCGGGAGGGAGCGTCAGACTCTTACTGACTAAAAACCCCCTGTTCCTTCTCCTGCTCTGGGCCGAGGGTGCGGTGCCTCATTGCGCTTACCCCGCAACCCCGGGTAGTGTTGGGCATATAATCAGAGATGCAAGCCACGCTACAATGCTACAAAGAAAACTAAAGAATCTCGTTAAAATAATATTTAAAAAAAACTGCGCATCTCTCAGTTCGAGAGGATAATATCAGACCGCCTCGTCGGGCACCTGTCTGGAAGGGGGCCGGATTTAGCGGACGGCCAGTTCGGCTTCCGCAGAGGGCGCTCCACGGTGGACGCCATCATGCGCGTGAGGGACCTCATGACGGGGACTGCGTTGGCCAGGGGGAGTCGTCGTGGCGGTGTCTCTGGACATCGCCAACGCCTTCAACTCGTTGCCCTGGAGCTGCATTCTGGAGACACTCCGGTATCACCAGGTGCCTGTCTATTCCGTCGTGTAGTCGAGGCTTATTTGACGGACAGATGCGTCATGAACTAAACAACCCTTAAAATGGCAACATAAGGGGAAAACAAAACAAAAATATTCCACATGATTCGCAAAAGTAACAGTAATAATATCAACCATTAGCACGGCGAATTGATAGCTTAAATTAGGCGAGGGCCTGTTATTACATGTAGGGGGTGTTTTCGACCCCGAAGCAAAATGACGACCATAAGCACCCATTGTCCGCGACCCGGACTGTTTTGTTTTATTATTGGAGGGTTAAACATGGTTTATAATTAAGATTCACCAGTAAATTCGTTTATATTTTGTGTTGAAGTATTTTAAATGATTGAATGGGCACTCTCCTAAGTGGCGACTGCAGACGAGAATATATTATCAAGCCGAGACTCTTCCTTCTTCGAGGTCATCAGAAGTCACAGTTTTTTGTGATTGGACCGCAAACGAGCAGACGGATTACCCGATGGTGAGTAATCAACGTCACTCATGGCAACAACTGCGGAGTAAAGAGTGTGTTGCTAACATTTAAGGGATAAGGGATTGAGGGAGGGCAGGGATTGGACCTCCGTTAACGGTGGTTGCTTCATGCCGGTAAAACGAATTGTTTTAGCTGGTTTAAAAATAAAAACTTATGACAATGAAACGAATGAATTTATTTTTGCAAATAGGCCGTAAAACCGACGGCACTTATACACGTCAATTTATATGTGAAAAACTAGATGAAGCCGATACGATTATACTTAACATTCTGTTTAATAAGATACATGACATAATAATTACCATATGAACAGAAAAATCAAATAAAATGCGAAAAAACAATGAAGAAATTGGAATTCGAACAAAACAACGACAAAAGCTTGGATTTCAAAGTACCTACAATTCGTGAGCATCTAATTACCTATTACCTTCAAAACTGGGTGAGAGGAACAAAAGTTGAGTATAACCAGATGTCTTGTTTGTTTCCCCGTGTTAAGATATATTAACGGTAATGAACAAGAAACAGTCGGATCACTTAATATTGGACTTGATTATTTTTGTGTAATAACTTCTGAGAAAAATATGAATTCATGAGACCCCATGAAAACGCCAGCGTTCTCGTGCCTATTTTCTTGATAATGTGTCTCGAACTGCCACGATGGAAAGGTTAAATTAATTATTATGTTTGTGTATATTGACTGCATGGTTGGCGCAGTGACTGGGAAACTGGCTGCTGAGCAATGTGTCGCGGGCTCGATTCCCGCATGGAACCACACTTCGTGTGATCCTCAAATTGTTTTTTCGATCTGGGTGGTTTTTGTATGTTTGTTAACACATCCACAACACAGGAGAAGGTCATAATGTGGGCCACAGTTTAAAAAGGCAATTTTACCGTCTTCCTCATGTACTCTTTACCTAAATTTCTAACAAAATACTCGAAGAGATAGCTACGAGTATCATATTTGTAAACTGAACTGAATTCTACTTTCCTACTACTATTATAAAATTAAAAGTTTGTGAGAATGTATGGATGCACGTTTGTTAGTAGGTATTTTATGCAAAAACAGCTGGATTGATTTGTTTGAAATTTAATATTCATATAATTATGTAGATAGGTGATACTCTGGATTAACACATAGATGCTTTTAATCTACTACGACGACTCAAGTAGGACTTAATAACTCGGAAAAAGTCACCTTTCTATTTATCAGGCTTCGAACATACACGCTCATGCGTGAGAAGTGCGTTAGCCACCACAGCACATACAACGTCTTAACATAACGAAACATAACCCTTTGGCCACAGTCGGTTAAAAATCTAAAGCATTAAAAGGCAACACACGTTTCCTAAGCACAGGAAGTGTTCGGACAAACAATAGGAGAGCACTGGATTTGCAGTCGACTAGTCGACGATTTTCACGGAAGAACAACCGAAAATTGTGGCGCGATCATTGTAATAGCTTTTTGAGCTCTCGATATGTGAACATTTCTATATTTCTACTGCGACATGAAACGTAGTATGGATTATATTTTCTACTTACTATATTTAAGGACGATATTTTCTTCAAATTGTGATTTTTGAGCCAGTCTAGAGCCGTGCAAGTCTAAGAGAGCCATATTTCAGCAAGAATGGGTTAGCTAGACCGGAGTGATACCACGACCTCACAGAAAACCAGCGTGGAACAACCACAGCGTTGTGTTTTGCCGTATGGGTGAGGTTACCGGAGGCCCAATCTTCCCCCTCCTACAATCCTTAAATCTCCAAATCCCTAATCCCCAAAAGGTCGGCAACGCACTCGTAACTTCTCTGTAGTTGCGGGTGTCTATGGATGACGCCAAAAACTCGTTTGCTGATCGCTTCCAAAAAAAAACCACTCGTCTTCTGAAGCAGTTCATCGACCTGTTTATTAAAATCAATATTGGTAAGTTTAGTATACGAATGTCGCTAGTATCGCATTGTGCATGCTTCACTGGATCACTGCTTGCAAGCATAATCCGACTCCTAGCCGGATCCGACGCTAGCTTTACTTTAGCTGTATCAAAACTGGCAATATGTAGAATTTATTCTTTACATAATGTTTTAAGCGTTTTCAAAGGTTCAAAAGTTTTTAGCTAATGACTATGATGGTGACGTCCAAATAGTACACCTTCGTTTGTCTAGAAAACTAGAGAATTGTAGTAATATTTTTATTAATTACTTGCATAAGAATTTTTGAAAACCCAACAACTCGAACACCTTTGCTTGATATTGGGGAATAGGGTCATTTCCAACTAGTTAAGTACAACATTTCTTCACCAATGCTAAAAAATAAATTTTTCTATGAAATAGCACGTTGTGACGTTATAATTTTTTTAACTGTAATAAGGTTTTTCCCTTGAATTATCTAAAATAAATGCGGCAATTTACCTTGTACACTGTAAAAAAAAATAATGAACGTGTGATTCTTACTAAGAGCATTATAAGTTGAAATCATTTCTGTTTGATCGACCTCTAAATTAGTTATTGTATTTAAGTGACAAACGAGGGACGGTTTCCTCGTGAAGTGTGAAGAACACTAGTTTTCAACCAAAGATCTGAAACTCAAATTAGATATACATATAAAAACCATCAAGGATCTTCTTCAAGAAATCCATCTCAGAATTGAGATCGGAAGGTCATAATCTTTGCATATCGCACTCGCATAAGTTCAAATCCTCTAAGTTATGAAGCAGGTAGATTTACATTCAGTTAGTTCCCTAAATTTATGGCATCATGAATTTTCCGATATTGGAACCTAACTACTGGATTGGAATAAAATTTAATAGAGTTCTATGGAAAATGAAAAGTGAATTTCGAAAATAAATGGAAATCACTTGAGATTTGTATATTTCTATAATTCCTTATGAAGTTAAGATAACTGTAATTTTAAAAAACAATTGTAAAAACCTAATAATTCTGAAGTATTTTTTTTAAGAATTAGAAGACCTAAGTCAATTTCTGGGTTTTATAATATAACACTCAACAAACCAACACGAACATAACCAAATGATGCAATCAAAGGTTGTTTTAATTTATTGGAACAAATAATTTTCTAATGAAATTTTATAAAAAAAACCTTCACTAAAGATACTAAAGTAGGTAGGTAGGTATTCAATTAATATGACACGCATCTCTGGGTGCATAGCTTATCATGATCATCAGCCTATAAGTGCCATCATCTGAGCAAAGCTTATTACCCAAAGAAAGTTTGAGCATTAATCACCACGCTTGCTGAAAGCGGATTGGCAATTTTAAACTTATAATTAAAGATGATAAATTCATTTTTCCTCACAATGTTTTCCTTCGACGTATGTCAGTGGCGTCTGAATATCTTAGAAACCACTTACATATATTATAACTCGGAAACGGTAATTTTGGTATTTGTCAAGTTTCGAACCCTGATCCATGTAACACGTGTGACTTATCCCTCGGCTCAACTCGACTAATATAGCCATAGTTAAAACTACAGACAAAACTAAACACGCAAATCTTCTATGAAAACTCAATAACGGATCTATGCCAAATGATCTTGAATGCAAAGCAAACGGTAAAAAAATTCAACGGTCCCATATACATGCTAGCCCTTCCGCTGCTGTTTGAAAACGTTTGTCGATGCCATCTGATTATGTAAAGTTCTAACGTACACGGCAGAAATTCTAAGAGAAACAATAGCTTTCGTCCTTAAGCCAGCAACACATGAGAGTAGAACAAACATTGTCGGAAAATTCTGGAATTTTCTCGCAAGATAAAATTTGTTTGGAAATGTGTAAGTAGTACTTACTTGTTTTGCAAGGTTTATTATTATTGTGTTATTAGTTTCAATAAGGATAAAAAATATTGATAACTTTATTACGAGTATATCAATTTCAGGTTGTGCAAATGCAAATGCCTTGTTTTCAAGGATTTTGGTTTTTATTTTAAGTTAGTTTTATTTTTATGTTTATGTTTTTTTAAAGACAATGGTAAGATTCAAAGTAAAAAAAATGTAAAATTAATAATTATGTTCTTTTATGAAACTGAGGAAATTTGCTCAATATGATTAAAACTTCTGATGAATCCTTTTTCACGAGCATACCTGCATTAAGAATTTTTAAGTAGGTATAAATTTAAAATCGCCTATCCACTTTGAACAAGTATGATGGTTACTGTTTAATTGTTTTCCATGTGAGGACATGCTTTTGCTCAGCAGCGGCAGGTATAGGCTGATTTTGATCAGAAACAGCCTATAATTAGGATGTGGGCATCCGCTTCATAAGATGATTTTCAATAACCTTCTCGTTTGGCATGCTGTTTGGAGATCAAATTTCTTTGTCATACACACCCATTTCATAAAATGATCCCCATGCCGTAGAACTAGTTTTATTAATTCAATAGGTATAATGTTAGTGGAACTGGAAAACAATCTTAGTGTACGGTATATTGGAAATATTAATTATCACGGAAATAATTACTTACAGCTTAATTAACTTCGGATTAACTTTAAGCCTGCTTCAATATTTACTATACCGCAACGCTTTTATGTTACTAGATTCCAGAACGTAGATAACGTTCTAGCTAGTTCGGAAAGCTGGAAATAGATTGTGCATTTGAAAATAATTCAAAGACCTGTAATGGGATAGGATGACAAAGTCAAAGTCAAAGTAAAATCATTTAATCCAACTAAACCATAAACAGGTATTTTTGAAACATCAAAATAGAGAAGTAGTCTGTCATTCTGTCCGTCAGTGAAGCTAGGTACTTATTCCAAATTGTAAATTGTAATCCGCAACATAAAGATCTAACAAGTAGAAGGATTGGGTTTCTGGTAATGTCATCAACATGGGGAACAATTTAAGCCATCATCACTCACCGGTTTCCTGTAAGGCCGTGGTGTCAATCTAGTCGAGCTGCTCTGGAGCTGAGAGAATGGAAGGAACGTGGTAGCTTTTAGTCAGTAAGAGTTTGAAACTACCTCTCGATTCATCTAAGGCGAAAAAATATATTTGACGACTATTCCCTTTAATAAAAAGAAATAAGTACTCCAATCATGCCAAAATATGTCCCAGTTCAATTTAAATAGCTAGCTAGACAAAGTGCCAAGAACACTATAATGTTTATCAACTTCATTTTCGAAAACAGCGTGTATGGTTTCCGATCTAAACTTTCCTTCTATTAAACTAAAATAGCAGTCACTTGCGAAGTGCACAATAAAGAAGTGCTTCTCCACCTGCCTCTGAGTATAACAGCCTTAATATCACACAAGATAAGAACCAAGATTACCCGCATCGTGTGTTCCATCCCTTATGGATTTTATGAGCTTCTAACCGCTCCAGTAGTTTGTGGCACGAATATTTTACCAATAAATATCTTTAAGATGTTTCTTTTTCTGTTTATTGTTTCGATTTTGCTGATTCGTTTAAGAGATTTTTTTTGGCTTTGCTTCTAAGAATCTTTACGTGGCGAGGTTTTTCATACAATCTTTCTACGAATTCATGAAATTCAACTGATTTTATTCAACTTCGCATGGCACATACATGGATGAAAAAAAGAAGATTCTAAAAATGGGAACAATTTCATTTTCATGTTACAAAACTTTTCGAAATCGCCAATCCATTATGAGCAAGCGTGGTTGATTATTGTGGTGATTATCTAATGCTCAAACCTTCTCCGTGTGAGAAGAGCTCTTTGCTCTGCAGTGGGCACTTATAGGCTGATGACGATAGCTTAAAGTCTAACTCAAAAATATTTCCTTCTAATTTTGTATGACCTTGATAACATTTCGTATTTTAATCAAATATCAAAAAAATACTTCCCTTAAAATTGGACTTGTAAATTTGTATGAAAAACCGTACCGTGAAAATGTTCTTAACAGTGTTTCTGTCTTTTAAAGCAGTTTTTATAGCACGCACCTATATTGTCTGCATTTAGATGCGAATCGCTATCTCCGAATCAACTTTTGTTCTTTTCGGCAATGGCAACTTAATGGCAACGTTTAGGTAAATGGCTGATTTCAGTACTTTGGTATTGCATGTCGTATTTAGTTTAGGACGAATTTGCAGCTAAACGCTTTGCTATTTGTTTTGGTTGTTCAATTATACTTAACAAGTATATAATAGCAATTAAACTAAACCTTTTGACCAAAGACGAGTAAAAAATTTGGGTAAAATTTGTAAGTTTGTATGTAGGATGTAATCTTTGGAACCGCTGGTCGGATTTCCAAAATTCTTTCACTGATAGATAGCTACAAAATATTTATGAGTGTTATAGGCTATAAAACATCACGCTACAATTAAATGGAGCCGAGCAGCGGGTGAAACCGTTTCTTTAATATGATAAACTCCAAGAAGTGACGTTCCTGAAAAAGTTCTTTATATGTTAATGTTTTCAGTATTGTACAACCTTTGTACAGTCTTTAAGTTGCACTACACAACGTGTTTTCCTTGATGGCCCATTTCTCATGAATGAGGAGGCGGATCTAAAACCTGACAAATACTAATGTGACTATTTCCGAGTCATATGTTCTTTCTAAGTTCATTAAGATACCAAAGACCTACGGCGATGTAAAATATCGCGAGGAATACTGGCGTTATAATTTCTAATAAGCGTAGTACGTTTAGTTTTTGCTACTATCTATTTCAAAGTCTCTTGGTGTGAATAGATTTCTTATAGGCTTCATCATTAGCCACATTATCACTTGGTAAGTTTTTATTTTTATTTTCTACTAATGTTGCTTTACGATTTTCGCATTTTAATTCTAAACTGTTGAACTAATAGTGAATGTTTTAGTTTATCATGCTAAACTACTCATTAATACCATAATCATATCATTCGAAAAGGCTATTAATTACCAATTTAATTAGGATTCCATAAATTCGTATCTGCTGAAAATTATGTACGAAATAATTGTGTGAACTAGAGCTTAACACATCGATAGTTAATCCATTCAAATTCGGGAATTAATTAATTTTAGATCAACCATCAAAATGTTTGAATTTTGGCATAATGAGTAGTTCTTCATGATAATTATCTTGTTTGTTGATCTAATAGTTGTTGGGGCCTGGCCCATCGGCCCGGCAGTGATCAGAAAATAACTGTAGCGAAATTATTTTCTAAGCGGATGGGTAAGCAGGGATTTTGCCCTGTGCTATCGGTGCCTTTACACAGAAGAGAAACACAAAAGTGGAAACCTATGTTTTAAAATTTATTAATTCATATATTTTTTGTATCATTTCATAAATAATTATAATAAATCCAAACTAATATTATAAATGCGCCTAAACTACAGAACCGATTTCTGTGAAATTTGGTACAGACATAGAGAAACTCGAGAAAAGATATTTTTTATACCAAAAATCTGCAGGAAGTGTTCCACGCGAACGGGGTCGTGGGCAAATGCTAGTATGACATAAATTGTTAAAGCCCTGCTCACTGCAACATGGCGGTGTCGCCAGCGATACAGGTCTGGCTACTTATGATATCCAAGTGACGCCATGGCTAACTAAGTTGAATAGACACGGAATCTCAACAAGTTACTGCGATTTCAAAATGCTATCGAAAAGCCTTCAAATAGCTGCTGCCGTGGCAACCAGAGAGAGGCTTACATTATGTGCCACTGGACTGTACTAGGACGGACCAGATTTCTTCAAGATTTTTTCCTTCGCCGTATGTCAATGGTGATTAAAAAATCATAGAAATTGCATATACTTAACTCGGAAAAAGCCAAATTGGTAGGTATATGCTAGGTCCCGCCCCCACCTACATCCTCATGAGAAGGGGGCGCCTTAGCCTCCAGGCCACCGCGACGTATGTATGTCACCAATTAGGTATAATAGATTTTAATAGCAACTACTAACTGTGAGAGAGCCCAGCTTCGGCACAAATGGGTCGGCTCGACCGGAGTGATACCACGGCCTCACAGAATACCGGCGTGAAATAACCACAACGTTGTGTTTCGCCGCGTGAGTGAGGTTACCGGAGACCCAATCCCACCCCTTCCCCTATCCCTTACCGATCGTTATATCCGCAACCTCTATCCCCAAAAGGCCGGCAACGCACTCGTAACTCCTTTGGTGTTGCGGGTGACCATGGGCGGCGCCGATTGCTTACCATCAGGTAATCCGTCTGCTCGTTTGCCGACTAGTAGGTACCTACCATAAAAAAACTAATTACCATAAGACACATAGCTGGTGACGTCGCGACGTTGACCTAAGCTTGCAAAGCTTTAAAAGCTTGGTTATAAAGTTTAAAATTATTTTAGAAAGAATGAGATAAAAAAATATCCATGAAAAATAATTACAACAGATGTCTATCTTCAACTCAATCGTTTAAACAAAAATAATCCTTATGGTTTAAATTATAAGAATTCCTTAGCGCAATATTATAAAAATGCTCGACCGTATTACGTGCAATGGTATTTTATAAGCAAATATTGCCTTCTGACATAGGTACGGGCATCTCTGCACTTTGTGATATTGAAACCTACCACACGAGATATCATATGCCGGAGGATTTATGTACTCTCATATGTATATTAAAGGGTCTGTTTGTTCGTTCGTATGTTTATTTTGCTTAGTACCGCGGTACAAATTTGAAAAGTCTAAGTATTAATAAGTCGATTATGCTTATCAATCGGAAATTTAAAAAAAAATGTTGAAAACAGTAATTGTAGTACTACTATCAAGTTTCGTGTATATTTATAAACTCATGTTTGAAAACATACAATTTTACACACACACATGTCACCCAGACGTGTAACAACAATTTCGTTTAGTTTTTAAAAAAAAAAACGTTGCCCCCTGTATGGTTTTCTCCTGAGACGTGGGTGCGGTTACAAACATACGATTTCACATACACATGACACCCAGACCGGAACAACAATTTGTGGATCACACAGAGAGTTGTTCCGTGTGGAAATCGAACCCGCGACACGTTGTACGGCAGCCAGTTGCCCAGCCACCGCACGAACCGTGCAGTTTGCGGATCGCAAAAATTGTTCTTCCGTGCAAAAATCGAATCTGTTACACGTTTCAGGTCAGCCAATTGTTCACAGACCATGTCAACTGCGCAGTCAAGTTTAAAGTTCTTTCCTAAGTATCAAAATAATTTCTATTAAAAAAAACAACCATGAAGTTTTAACTAAAAAAAATCTTACAAGTTTTTGCGATTCATGCAAATAGGTTTATTTGTTTCTAAAAAGAATCTACCTATACTTATATGTCCAAAATCAGAATTAGTTATTTGATTGAAATCGTAACATTTGAAAAGCTAATAAACTTAAAAAAAACATTTTCTCAATCTCGCCCCTGACTTCAATCACCAATTCCTAAATACTTACACATCAAGGTCGTTGACGCTCTTATATCTTCTAGACTCCTCTGATGATACAAGTGTCCATGAGCGACGCTTACCATCAGGTAATCTGTCACCTTTTATGACTAACTATTTCATAAATAAAAAAATTATTATTAAAAAAACAAAATACCCGACTGCACACTAAAAAAAGAGTAAAACAAGCCCCACAATACAAATTTACTGAATATAATTTATAAATGTTGATGGAAAGCATCGCAGGCGGGGACCAACAGAGGCTTATTTATAGTCATTTCTGTTGTGCACCATTTAGCAGAATTTTCGTTGGTGGCGGTCATAGGTGGTCCCCGCCTGCGATGCTTTCCATCAACATTTATAAATTATATTCAGTAAATTTGTATTGTGGGGCTTGTTTTACTCTTTTTTAGTGTGCAGTCGGGTATTTTGTTTTTTTTAATAATAATTTTTTTATTTATAACTTTTTTAGCTGTTTTTATTTAACGAAAATGTTGTATGATGTAGAAGACTATGTATATATGTAAGTACCATTTTAAATTATTTCGACGACATTTGGCTTCAACGACGTGTGCCCTTATGCGTGTGCCCGCATTCGGGCTGTATACTCGAGCATATCCCCCTCCGCACCGCGCCGCGCGCCGCATGCCAGGCCACGCCTTATCTTTTTGCTTGCTAACGCATGAGTTGCTTTGCGTTGACGCAGAATTAACATGTTCCCGTGGGAATTTTGAGAAAAAACGTATCCTATATTAATTACTCCCGTGATTGAAATGAATCTAATGATACCGCATACATATTTTTTTAAAGGGAAATTTAGAAAAAATATTATTATGTCTTTATCCCGTGGGACTTTTAGGATAAAATGTATCCTATGACACTCCCGTAATCAAGACAAATCTAACGATACCTCATACATCAAAATCCATCAAGCCGTTTAGGCTACAGGAGGTCACAAAGGAACAGACATACATACATACTTACATACACTCGAAAAACATTACCCTCCTTCTTTGGCAGTCGGGTAAAAAACAAACAAAGCCACCTGCTTCCACTAGTTTGTCTGATTGTTTGTGAAGAGAGTAGACCTACTTCAAAACCATGCTTTTAAGTTTTCTGTCAAAATTGCATTAGGTACTTAGGTACATTTGTATTTGAATATTTTAGCATGATACTTAGAAGTTCAGAGGGGTCTTAAAAATAAATTTTAGTTACCTATTCGAAATAAAACCTTATTTTGAGAATAGTAAACAACAGTATTCAGTAGGTACTTATTTTTATTTATTTTGAAATGGGAATAATATTTTATTCTCTTTTATATGTTGGTCGGGTGCTGCTTCGCGCTTCCTGAAAAAAATCGCTTGTGCTTCGGGGGTCGCCTTCGAGTCGCCAATCTTTATGTTTTTTTTTATGGTATAAGTCGGCAAACGAGCAGACGGATTACCTGATGGTAAGCAATCGGCGGCGCCCATGGACACCTGCAACGGAGGAGTTACGAGTGCATTGCCGACCTTTTAGGGATTAGGGATTTGGAGATTTAGGGATTGGGGAAGGGTCCGGGAAGGGGAAGGATTGGGCCTCACACGGCGAAACACAACGCTGTGGTCGTTTCACGCCGGTTTTCTGTGAGGCCGTGGTATCATTCCGGTCGAGCCAACCCATTCGTGCCGAAGCATGGCTCTCCCACACTTTTATGTGTTATGTGTTGGTCTCTTTTATGTGATGGCAGGCTGGTGCTTTGCGCTTCCTTAAAAAAAATCGCTTGTGCTTCGGGGTCGCCATCGAGTCGCCAACCTTTCTGTCTTTCAACAAACAAGCAAGACCAGCGCCACTCATTCATTCCCAACACCAAGAGGACACTTGCATTGTCAGCCTTATTGGAGAATCATACTAAATGCTTACATATATACCAACACAGATACGTATGTATATTCACGCTTTGTGATATCAAAACGATTATCTGTGCAGCCACTGACAAAATTGAGCTGTAATGATTTAGTGATACGACATAGAATCGCATATTAGAATGAGATGGGTAAATAGGTAAAATATTTAATCAAATCAGTTCAGAAATGATAATGTTCTTTTAAAGCAGTTCCTCGGAGAATAAATTGCAGTTACTATAAGTTTTATGATTTTGAAATTTAAGGTAGTATGTATAGGTTTCAATTTTGGAAATCACACCACATAATGAGATTATAACTGATCAAAAGCTTTTTGCGAAGAGAGTGTTTGAGCGTCAATTACCACGTTTTCTCAGGGCCAATTGGAGATTTCAGGTTTTGGTCCCAATATTAAAGAAAATCATCACCAATATAACTCAGAAAAAGTCATACTGGTACTTCCAGGTTTTGAATCAAAATCAGGATGCTATTAGACAAAAGAAGTGAGAGCCTGTTTCAGAAAAAGACGATGTAATTATCTTTTTCTACCTTTCTTCAGTTAGTCGGTCCACGGTCCCTGCTCAGGTCTTCTCTTTGCACGATCCATTAACTGTTATTTCAAGTCTGAATGACAAGCGAGTGCCCTAACCTTCGAGCCATCATCACGATAACGCTCCGACCCAGACAAGAGTACTTTGATGATTTTTTCTCCTAGAACCCATATACAGGAATTTTAAGCAAAGCTTAAATTAAAAAATGTATACTTAGTCATGATCAATTTCCCAAAAATCGTTCCCTCGACCACTCTAGCAATCAAAACAGTCAACATTACACAATATTCGCTCAAACAACATAAAACAGCGTACAATGCAACAACACACAACATACTAAGCACACCACGTCTTAATGTACATGGCCTGCAATTTGCCAGCTACGCCACTAAAATGTAGCTAAGTGTCCGAGCATAGTACATCACTAATTGATACTAAAACTTACATGGCCGTCGATGGTAACGACATTTTAGCGCTGTTAATGCGCTTGCCGAGCAATAGGGGGAACCTGTTTAGTAATTAATGGCAAGTTTCTGCCAAAACTGTGAGGACTTTGTGCACTTTGCTCTGTTCGTTCTAAATTAAGGGCATTTTCTTTTACCAAGTGCATTTGGGAGGTGAATAATTAATCTTGGTTACTCATTGGTCGTTCGAATCGAATTTTTAGTGGTACTGCCTTGGAATTGGAAATCGAATTTCGAATTCAAATGTTGCTTTAGACATATTATTGCCACGACTATTAATAATAAGGGTGGTTAGATGAAATAGCTGCAAATATTCGTTTAAATTTTGAGCAAATACAGAATAATAATGTTCTGATGAAAACTAATTTGTTGGAAAATAACTAGGTCTATGCGATTTTGAATATAATGTGCTGTTAGGAGAATTCTAAAGTTGTGAAAATGAATAATGTTTAGCTTTGTTTTAGTCCATTAAACGACTCTTATGACATCCTCATCCAAATCAGAGGAAGAAGCATACTGAGAAATTTATCATACTCTTCCATCAACACATAGTACAGGCTTGGTAGGCAGGAAATTCGTAAAAGTCCTGTGTTTTTTTAGGGGAAAATCATCAAATGACTTTTCCCGTCCAGGGTGACGCGAGAGGAAGTCTAACTCTTACTGACTAAAACCACTCCTTTCCTTCTCCTGCTCTAGGCCGAGGCTGCGGTGCCTCAATGCGCTTACCCCACTACCCCGGCCCTATACCTATACCACGTCTGTGGTGGTCTACTGTCTGTGGAGCTACCCTTACTCACCGTCAACAGACAAAAGCTTACAGTGGCCGGAGGACAACTCTTGATCACCGACGCCGATGTCCACAGACCCGCGCTTACGGTGGCTTCTCGTCGTCTGTCTGCCTACTAAAATTCCTGTCTACGCCATTAATCTTTGGTTCATTGCAGCTCATTGGCGATTTGGTGATATAAATCAAATTCAGTGGAACTGTCTCCCGTAATGCTGTGTAATGCAACCGATAGAATTACCTTTGATGACGTTTAACTATTGTCTGATAGCTGTGGACTGTTTATTGGGTTGTGTTTAGTGGTATAAGTGTAAGGCTACAATTATTTGTGATCTATGCATTTTGTTGTTACCACTAATTAGATTTGATACTGGTGTGAAACAATGCTTGTTTTATCGTGTGAATGAGCGTCATACCACTCTCAAGGCTCAGGGCAAGTCTCTTTTTTGAGTGAAGAAAATCATCAAATAACTCCTTCCACCAATGGCGAGAAGTAGTGGATGCCAGACTCTTACTGACCCCAAACCTCAGCCCATCCTCCTATCCTCAAATCCTCAATCTCCTAATTTTCCTTTCCTCAGAGGCAAAAAAAATATGTTTCGTGTTTAGAGTATCGTCGTTGGTCGTTTTTTTTTTCGAAACAGTAGATTGAGTTGGCTTATTTTTTTTTTATACTGTGCCTTACGTGGATCTTAGTGGAAATTTATGTCACACAAATATATGGCTAAGCATTACATGGTGCTTTGTGGAAATTTAAGAATTAACCTACGCCTATAAGTGATATGTTATACTCTGTAGTTTTTGCAAAACAAAGGCGTTCTTTCTTTAATTTGTCGATTATAACTTCATCGGTATTATAAGTATACTTTAAGCCATATGTTACTTTAAATATGACAACATAAATTATCTTTCAATACTCAATACTCAATACTCAATATCTTTATTGCTTTTCCATAAGTACATTAAATGTGGTAACAATTTGTGTGAGATCAATTATGGACTCTGTAGGGCACAGCAAAATAAGGCAAACAGGAGAGAGGAAGCTCTGTTTCAATATCTTAAAATATGTTAATTGTATATTAAAATAACTTAATTCTAATTAAAGTAAGTTAATTCTATTTAAAATAACTTAATTCTATTTAAAGTAACTTAATTCTATTTAAAATAACTTAACTTTATTTAAAATATCTGAATGTTATTTAAAATAAATTTCAAAAATATGTAAAATGTATTATGGAGATCATTAATATCACTTTTCTTAAGCTACAATTTAGGTATGTATTGTTTAATCTAAGGTTACTTAATTTACTTGTTTTTCTTATTATATGGGTAATTATAAATATATTTATAATATTCAATTTAATTATTTGTTTTATCTGTAAGATATTCGTTTATTGTATAGTAACATTTGTTTATAAGATATTTTTTTAATTTGTTTACGAATACTTTAAAAGCCATTAGAACAAAATTCAAATTTAAAAGCACAAAGCCACGAGTCAGTTTTCTCCGCCATCGCTTAAATGTACCTCACATCCATATGCAAAAGACCGTTCCTAGCGATTACTCTAAACGTCTGTCCGTAGGTGACCAGTCACCGCTAGCTGGCTAGGTATTCACCGTACATACGTGCTTAGTATTTGTCCCCGACCACTGGCCACTTTGTATTAGCTCGTGTTAAATGTTAAAGAAACTATTTTGTTTTTGTGGATTCGAAAATCATAGATCAATGTCATCATCATCATCATCAGCCTATAAGTGCCCACTGCTGAACAAAGGCCTCTTTTCATATGGAGAAGGTTAGATCATTAATCACCACGCTTGCTCAATGCGGGTTGCCGATTTCAAACTAATAATTAGAAATTATAAGTCCAGGTTTCCTCACGATGTTTACCTTCACCGTATGTCAGTAGTGTCTGAATAATCATAGAAAGTACATATAACTCGGAAAAAGTCACATTGGTACTTGACAGATTTCGAACATACACCCTCATGCATGAGACGCGGGCTCCTTAACCTCCGGGCCACAACGAAAACAAGCTCTGTTAGAAATCCATAAAGATCGTATTCCGTCAATATCAAAATACCTGTATTCTGTTTACTGCCGTCTCCGTAAACTTTAATTCCGTGTCCACGTAACTGAGTCAGTGGCAAATTTAATTAAATCCCTTAGCGCAGTGAAGATTGATGGCAGTCTGAAGGGAAGAGTTGCACGTACCGGCGATATATTCTGGCCCGGAGGTTAAGAAACCCGCTTCTCATAAGCGGGTTTCTTAACCTCCGGGCCACCACGACCATGACAATAAACTGTGAATTAACTTTTTTTATGTAATAGGTCGGCAAACGCGCAGACGGTTTACCTGATGGTAAGCAATCAGCGCCGCCCATTGACATTTGGAATACCAAAGGAGTTACTACATGTGCGTTGTCGACCTCTTGTGGGTTATTAGGGATTTAGGTATAGGGATTTGTAGATTAAGGGAGCGAGGGGCAAGGATTGGGTCTCCGGCAACCTCAGTAACACGGCGAAACGAACCGTGAGTATTTCTTTATGCCGATTTATTTTAAGGTTCCTTTATTAAGTTATTTAATATGGAGGTAAGTTAATCTACTGATCGATAGTTCATTGTAAGTGTTCGTTGGTTTGCCTTTGTGTATGAGTGGTAACTTACTAAAATATTCGATAAGACACTCATTTGTTAAGTGCATAATTATTGCTTAAATTTGTGTACATTAATTCACTTAAGAAAAATTTAAAACCAAGAGATATGTAGGTTCCTTTGCCACGTTATACCATAGAAATATGAATAATACTCACACATTAAAGTTACACATAAAAGGGAAACCAAAAAATACACAAACAAAACAAAATTTTAAAAGTAAAAAAAGCCATAAAAAACCTTTGAAACATTGGACAAACACCACTAAATAACTCTAGAATCGGCAAGAAAGTTTAATAAACATAGGTTGGACAGGTCCTGTCGGCGACGGCCACTGATTTATACCTGACGAGGCGAGGCCCTGATCTCTGTGCCTCGTTCGACAATACTGACAGATGCTCCAAAATGTCCAAGGGTTGTCGCTTGAAAGTTAAATGGCTTTGCCTAAAATATTTTTGCTAAATTATTCAAGTAATTCTTGTTCATTGCATTTCATAGATTTTCGGCCCTGTTTAAGGTTTTATTGTGGGTCTTGAGTGCATTTAGAAACGTAGTATTCGTTCGAACATGTATAATTCGATGTTTATTTGTTTAGCGCCCAAATCGTTTCTTAATAGATTTTAAATGGAAAATTTTGAAATTAGAATTTTACTATATCTTTATCATATGGATCGCTTTTTTCACCCGCGCGCCTCAAAGATCCAATAGACCACCACTAAAGGGGTTATGTTCAGCTGGGGTTGCGGGGTAAGCGCAATGAGGCACCGCGACCTCGGCCTAGAGCAGGAAAAGAAACGGGGGGATTTTTTCTGAGAAGTCATATTATGATCTCCCCCTCACAAAAACACTGACAAATGAAAAATCAAAAATGGGACAACGCTTTTTTTTGAAATGTGAGTAAACAATATGACATACAAAGTAGGTGACTTCAAGGTGGCAAAACATACCTACTTTTTATTCCAATAGAAAACTGCCAACCCTAACCTCGGATGCGTGTAAACGCAGCACGCACAGTTGGCTATTGCTTATCGGGGTGGCGCCAACTACATGTTTTATGGAGTTGCCCCTTTGGCATGCACGAGCCATTGTGCCTTTTTTTGGAAATAGGTCCATGACTACTACTATATACTAGCCTGTACCTCGACATACCATCTGAACCTGATTCACGATGCATGTAAAAGCTTTCCATAAAGTGTGAAGTTTTATGAGACCATTCGGCTTGTGGCGAGTTCCATCATAATATCATAAATAAAGGTCTGGTTGTGAATAGTTAGAAATATAAGTATGAAACATGGATGCACATTGGGTTTTCTGTAATGTAACTGTATGTAACTCATCGTAGTATCGTGGTGGCCTGGAGGTTAAGATGCCCGCTTCTCATGCATGAGGCAAGTACCAATGTGACTTTTTCAGACACCACTGGTGAAGGTAAAACATCGTGAGGAAACCTGCACTCATAATTTCTGAGTATAGTGACTTCCTGCAGATTTTTGGTATAAAAACAATCCGATGCCCTTTGTCGAGTTCGATGTCTGTACCTAATTTCATAGAAATCGGTTCTGTAGTTTAGGCGTGAAGAAAGGACAGACAGACAGCCAGACAACGTTTTGAGTGCAACGTGTAGCGGGTTCGATTCCCGCACGGAATAACTCTTTGTGTGATTCACAAATTTTTGTTCCGGGTCTGGGTGTGATGTATATATTAAATTGTATTATTTACATTATTAAATGTTTATTATACACGACACAGCAGAATATACATATATAAGTGTGTGGATACGTTTAAAAAATCTAATTTATTATATTAATTTTGGTTGTGTCATTACATGTATCAGTGGGTAAAAAATTAATCAAATGATCTTAGACTTACCTTTAAGTGTACTTAGAGTCTTGACAGCTTAAACTATCACTAAAATTATTACCTCACAGTTTTAATATATCCGTTTCAAAGTGAATTTTTGCTTATAAAACTGATAGTTTTTCTTTCCAGAAAAGCTATAAAATTCCACGTAGCGTATCGTAACGGAGTGCTGACGTGATATAGAGGGCTCGCTTCCCCCTATCGGAGAGAGAATTTAAACCCGATTCCTAAGCGGTTCCTTTGCTAAGACTTAAGAATTCAGTTCTTATTAGGGAATAGAATTTGGAATTTGTGCGATGTTTAAATTACTTTAAAGAAATGAAAACTTATTTTATAAATGTAAGTACTTACACAAAATAATTTTATTTCGGTGGTCGGCATAGAAAAAATAAAAGTTTAACAAATGGTACACGAAAAGATTCACTAAGAACAAAAATTGTTATGTAAAACTGATTCACTCCGGGTAAATAAGATACAGAGGGTCAAGATATTTAATACCCGCAACAATGAAAGGAGGTGCTGTCTTTTTGTGGAGTTAGAGGACTGGGGATAATGGGGGGAGGGTTATTGTACTTCTGGTAACCACTCTCTCACTCACTCATATGGCAAAACCCAACGCTGTAGTTGTTCTGTGAGGCCGTGGATCCGGTCAAGCTGACTCTTTTTTGCCGAAGCATGGCTCTCCCACACTTATTTATAAAGAGTACAATGTTTCTTAAACATAAAACCATATACCATAGAAACACTACCAGTTCATAATTCAGCCGGAATTGCGGTAGCAAGCGCAAAAACGTTCCGTAGCCCCAGTCTGAAGCAAGAAAAGGAACAGGGGCGGTTTTTATTCAACAAGAGTCTTACATTTCCTTTTGACCAATCGCCTTGGGTGACCTCCACTCTATAGATTTTTTTGTCAGGGAAAATCATCCAATTATTTCTCCCGCCCATGGTAAGGCTAGAAAGAGTGTCAGACTCTTACTGACTAAGAGAAACCCCAAGTTCCTTCTCCTGTTTTAGGCCAAGGCCGTGGTGACACATTGTGCTTACCCCGAAACCCTGGGTGAACATCAGACCTGTACTCCGTCTGACCTCCACTCTATAGAGACATCTGATAATGTAACTCCCTCAATAAATACCTTAAATACCTTTGACTGCACGGTTGGCGCGGTGGCTGGGCAACTGGCTGCCGCGCAACGTGTCGCGGGTTCGATTCCCGCACGGAACAACTCTTTGTGTGATCCACAGATTGTTGTTCCGGGTCTGGGTGTGATGTGCTTGTGAAATTGTATGTTTGTAAACGCACCCACGACACAGGAGAAAATCCTAGTGTGGGGCAACGTTCTTTTAAAAAAAAAAAAAAATACCAATCCATAATTGGGTAGTTTCCTAGGTCAAAAATAAATTAATTCGACGTTTTAATACAATCAAATATTGAAAAATAACTATACTTTTATTCATCGATCGATCGATACACTAAGTTTTAGATATTTTGACGCTAATTATTAAGAAATAAGTAAACTATTTGTCGCAAAAATACACACTTTTTTTACACAAATTTCATAGGAAAGTATAGTTTAGGCGTTTGAATAAAAGTATTGAATTTGACTAGTTGGAAACTACCGTATTAAATATCTCCAATAAGACTCAAAAACAAAAAACAAAGAAGAGCAATAAGTACAAAGTATAACGATAGTTTTTAAAAGAAAATGAAGGAAATATCTCATAGAGGTACGGGCGGTATAAATATTTATAGATGGTCTTGAGTCATAACGACTATTGTTTATTGGCCCGATAAGGGCGGAGGGTGATGTAAGCGAAAATGGACTGTGATTCCACCTGAATGGCGTGTTAGAATATATATTTTTGTATGAAAGATTCTAGGATAGATTTCCACTGATTTTTGTTTGTTATTGCTATACGGTTTTATCTGTGTGTACGCCATACAGAATTCAGAAATCAAAACTAAGATGTAACCAATTGACTTACAAGCCAATCAAGTCAAGAAATATATTCTTCTTTTATGCATGATGGTAAGCAATCGGCACTGCCTATGTACACCCGCAACGCCAGTGGAGTTGCGTGTGCATTGCCGGCTTTTTGGGGATTATGATTTATGAAACCACGATTTCAAACTTCGGCCCAGAACAGGAGAAGGAACGGGGGGTTTTTAGTCAGTAAGAGTCTGACACTCTCTCTTGCCTAATCCTGGGCGGGAGAAGTCATTTGATGATTTTACCCTGACAAAAAAAGGGCTCTCGTATACTTAAAATATTGATATTACCATCGCACAAACGTTACAGCAATCATGATTTATGTTGCAGAAACGTTAAGTACTTTCAGTATGTGTTTTATAATAGTTCCTACCCATCTCCTGTACATCAACAGCCTCTTAAGGC
The DNA here is from genome assembly GCA_902829305.4 of Spodoptera exigua. Classification (NCBI taxonomy): domain Eukaryota; kingdom Metazoa; phylum Arthropoda; class Insecta; order Lepidoptera; family Noctuidae; genus Spodoptera; species Spodoptera exigua. The sequence continues at coordinate 2,472,094 of LR824623.2, forward strand.
TCAACAGTGGGTCCTTATGTCACTTATAACAAAAGGCATAAGGGGCAAAATCCATGAAGCCATCTTTGCATATAAGAAGCAAAACGCTTGCTCAAAGTGAAATGGCAATTTCAAACTTATAATTTAACTTCAGATGTTCACACTATGTTTTCTTTTACTACAATAAATAACTCAATCGCTATCAAAGTTATTTACACAAGAAAACCAAATGAAAATAATTTTGTAGTGTCAGTTAGAAGAGATATTCCCAAGTAATTCTAGCAACCAAGTTATTAACAATATCATTCCAGCACACCGCACTATCTGGCTTTGTCTGGAAGTTCAATTATATAAGAATTTAGCGGCCCCTTGGGCTTCCCTGACAGGCCGCTAGCAAGTCATAAATTCAACATCCCTCCTCCAAGAGATAGGTAGAAAGAATCTATTAAGTTTCCCCATTTCTTTGGTATAATGAGGTGGCAAGTTTTATGCGAAACTATCTATATTTTTTTTCTTCAAGGTCATTATTTTATGATGTGGTTACGTGTGTGATGGATTAATTGTTTGGACATGATTAATAATATATATATTTGTTTTTTTCTTTTAAAGAGATCCTTCTGTGTGGTGGATGAAAACACATATGAAAATTCGTATATACTAGCCACCCAGATCCAGAGAGTCACACCATAAGATCAAGACATTGCCCACCTTTTGCGGTGTGATTTTGGAGAATTAAGGATTTGACCTCACTCACACGGCGGAACACAACGCTGTGTTTGTTCGACGCCGACTTTCTGTGAGGCCGTGGTATCACTCCGGTTAAGCTAGCCCATACGTGCCGAAGCATTGTTCTCTCAAACCACTTAAACGGTGGCTAATAGGAACAGAGAAAAATTTTACTCTTACCATTGCTAGTGAAATATGAGTGATAGCTTCAAATTATTCATTTCTGCCTCTTCTATAAGTCAATCCCGTTTCCACTAGAAAGCTAAAATGCAAGGATATTTGCTATAATAATAGAAAAAAGTAAGTTAGTAGGGCGAATGACTTTGACTAATGATCAAACATTCGGGAGGTCCGAGTCCAACGCATATTGCGTTGATGTGATCGAGAAAACTGTGGAGTCGATATGGGCGTACTGAAAAAAGAAAACTCGGGTAACAAATATTAACGTCGCCCTACCTTTGGATTTTCTCCTGTGTCGTGGGTTCGTTTATAAATACAATTCCACATCCACATCACACCTAGACCCAGAACAACGAGATGTGGATCACACTAAGAGTTGTTCCGTGCGTACAATGAACCCGCGACACGTTACACGGTCGCCAGTTGTACATGTACACAAATTTTGTACATATTACACTATCCACTGCCTTAATCCCCGAAAGAACGGCAACGCACTCGTAACTCCGCTGCGAGTGTTCATCAATTGCTTACCATCAGGTAATTATCATCTTCATACTTATAAGTATCCGATTAAATTAGTTTTTTTTACTCATGCAAATAACTTTCTTACGCGAAACAAACCCCGAATGTGGCCAACTACTGCTTATTTAGTTTTTACATTGTTAAGCTGACATCTCTACTCCATTCTTTGTGCTACAGAAACATTATATTAGCAGATTTTTGTGCTCAACTTGCTATTTTCATATTGATCAGTCATTCCATTTATCAATCTTTTTCTATGTTATCGTCTTAAATTGGTTTGTTTTCTATTTCGTTAGTGATATTAATGCTTCGTCGTTGTGGCCCGGAGGTAAATCTGGGCCGCATATCATGCATGAGGGTCCGAAACCTGGCAAGTACCGATGTGACATTTTCCGAGTTATATGTACTTTCTTTGATTATGTAGACACCTCTGACATACGCTGAAGGAAAATATCATGATGAAACTTGAACTTATAATTATAAGTTTGGAGCATGCGTGCTGATTAATGCTCAAAAAATCTTCTCCATGTGTGAGGGTTGATGATGTGATAAATGCATTTTATAATTTGATATGTTTGCGATACAACCTTACTTAACCTGGTAGCGTAGGAGGCTCAGAGAAGGAGGAGGAACGGAATGGTTTTTAGTCAGTAAGAGTCAACCACAGCGTTGTGTTTCGCCGTGTGTGTGACGTTATCGGAGGCCCAATCCTTCCCCTCCTCCCTAAATCTCCAAATCCCTAATCCCTAAAAGGTCGGCAACGCACTCGTAACTCTTCCGTTGCGGGACTTGCGGGTGTTCATGGGCGGCGCTGATTGCTTACCATCAGGTAATGCGTCTGCTCGTTTGCCGACCTATTACATAAAAAAAAGATACTCCTCTCTCACCCCATCCAGAGCGAAATGATTTCCAACCCTCAGAAAAAGGGAAGTCTAATTTAAATCAATCTCTGTTTTATGAAACAGTTACTTTTGACATTGTGATAAATTTGGTATGGGTCTCGGAGATATTTTAAAATTAAAAGTTAATTACAAACAGATGTGGGGGCACCAAGCTTCGGCACAGATAGGGCAGTTCAACCGGATATTGGAGTGATACCACGACTTCACATAACTACGTGAAATAAACACAACGCCCTCCTTCATACTCTAATCCTCAAATGGCCCCAAAAGGTACAAAATGGTACTTATAACCTTGATGTTGCAGGTGACCATGGGCTGCGTCAATAGCTCAATATTAGGTAACACGACCTACAATATACTGAAAAACAATTACTCTAATGCTTGCATCAATAAATAGATGAAACCTTAAAAGTACGAAGCGATAAGAATAATCCTTTTAACAGAGCATTGAGAATAACTCTCCACATACACAGTATCAATACATATACCATTGCGGTGTAACCACGCGTGTTTCAAGCCATTTGTCTTACAAGCGCGCAATGTACCTTGACGAGAAGTGATATATCAATGTACCTAACGTTCCTATAAGGTAGGTCAGTTCGTTCCTCAGGAAATCCTGGGGTAAGTGCTTAGTACGGCAGCAAGAACATCGGAACACGATTAATGGATATCGGTTTTTGAAATAGTTTTAGTTTTCCGTGATAGGTACTTACATGAATTTTTATTTTCAGTTATCGATCCAAATTTTTCTCTCAGAATCCGCGAACTAGCCAAAGTGATTTGGACAAATCCTTTAACCTTTGGTAGGAGATAATATATAAAAACTGGTAGCTAAAAAATTACTACTACGTTCTAATATTATTTAGACATTACTAAAAACACGAGAAAATCTGAACTTGTAAATTTGTGTGTGTAGTGTGTATAATACTGAAACCTTCTCCTTGTGAGAAGAGGCCATTGCTCAGCTATATTTTAGCTAGTGTCGAAACAAGGTATCCGATGTTAATCATATTTTTCATAAAAATGAATCAGTTTTTACAAATATTATTATTAGTTCTGTAATGAAAAATAATTATGAAAGATAATTAAAACTGAAATACAGTCTGGGCGCCTGTAATTCAGCAATATATTCAGGAGCACTGTAAGAGCTACTTTTATGATTGTACTAATTAGCTTTCAGCTTCAGTATTTATACCATTTTTATTTAAATATCGCTGTCTGTAACCTCTGAAAACTGGAACAGAAGTAGGTGATGACATAAATAAATTCAATGTTAAAATGAAAGTACCTATAGTAAAAAATATTGAACATTTATTTTTTTGTTATGAACTTATGACTTTACATCAACTACCGCTTATTGATATCAATATTGATAATCTCAAAAGAGAACGTCGATAACGTCACCTTAGTTTTTCAAAATTTAACTATAAAATAATTATAGCTTCCAAAACGAATGGGCCGGCTCGACCGGAGTGATTCCACAGTGATACAAAGCAACATGTAAATATTATTAATATTCACCAGGGTTGCGGGGTAAGCACAATAACGCACTAAAACCTCCCCTTTCCTTCTCATGCTCTAGGCCAGAGCATGAGAAGGAAAGGGGAGGTTTTTAGTCAGTGAGAGTCTGACACTCCCTCTCACCTCACCCTGGGCGGGAGAAGTCATAAGATGATTGCCCCTCACAAAAAAAATCCGTTGTTATTTCTCATTTACTAACACTACAACAAAATTAAAAACAAATTTCAACTAAAAGTTCAATCGAAATCTACTTAATTAGTTTAACAAAAGGTTGTATGACAAGTGGGGATGGACAAAGTTCTGACCGTGGGACCGTCAGCAAACATAGACACTTAGAAAATGGAACTCAAATAGTGTTACCCTCATTTACACTGGAGACATACCGCTGGGAATTCTGCAGAGCTTCTGGCAAATAGTATCAAAGAGAATTTTGATATTATCAAGAACCGGTGTCAGGCTATTTTGTTTTTTCTGGAATAGCGTCATACAACTTTGAAGAGATACAAGTTTATAGCCAGCGTTTTATTTATTAGGGATTTGGTGATAGGGGGATTCGGAGATGGACTCCGGTTTCCTCACTCAGTTAGCGAAATACAACGCAAACTTTGTTTTAAATCGGTGTCATCACTGAAACCTGGCCCGGCCGTCCGTGGACTCCAGTCTAACCATAGCTCGTCTACGCTAATCCACTGCTTTTGTAACTACTGAAGTTTACTGCTGGTCCTGTAGTTAAAGTGGAATGCCACAATGATCAAATTTGGCAAACGAGTAAAGTCAAGCAGTAAACAGAACCAGAAACCGACTTTAAAAAAATATTGATTTTTATGGTCTATAGGTCGGCAGACAAACAGGGGGATTACCCGATGGTAAGCAATTAGTTAAGAGTGCGTTTTTCGGTTCTTTCACGCTTAATATTATAGTATTTGTTAACAATCCTATCGCCCAGTAAATACCATCCACGATACGATATTTACACAGTATAATATTCTCATTCACCAAATTAACAATTGAAACTAGAAATTAATTACAACTAGCAGGCTTCTAAATGGACCCTTTTGGACACGGGACATCGGGACCTTAGACCTCTGGGTCCGTTTATTTTATATCCTTTTCCAGTTCGATAGTCAAAAGTTTAGCAGTTTATTAAAAGGTAGAATGTACCATTGATTCACTTGTCCGGACGAAGTTATTTAATTTGTGTTGGAGTGTAGTTTCGCGTGGGTTTTGTTGAGGGTATAATGGAAACGATGAAGTATTTGAAGGTTACAATGAATTGTTTAGTTTATTTGTTAATGTTTTGCTAAATCTATTTGATTACGTTGAGTTTTTAATACCGTTATTTGCATGAACTGTTATTTCAGCAAAGGAGCAGATGGATCACATGATAGTAAGCGATCGGGACCGTCCATAGACACTCGTCACACTAAAGAAGTTACAAATGCGTTATCAGCATTTTGTAGGATGTTAGGGATTTAAGGATTGGGGTATTTGGGGATTGAGAATTGGGGAGAATTGAGTCTCCGTTAGCTTCACACGGCGAAACACAATGTACATGTGTGACACCAGTATTCAGCTCAGCCGGATGGTCGCAGACGAGCCAAGCCCGGGTGAGGGTAGTCATTTGATGTTTATACCACCATAAAAAAGCTAGTATTCTATAAGACCTTGTAGTCACTCCGGTCAAGCCGGCCAATTCGTGCAAAGCACAGCTCTCCCACAATTGCTACACCATACTTCAGCACCATTGGGCTGGCTTCATCGGAGTCTCACAGATTACGGGCGTGTGACACCGTCTTGATTGGCAGTCATGCTTACAACTACATTAGTTTACAAGGCAAGCTTCATATAATATCGGGTCTGTGGATGGCGAGTAAGGATTGCTCGCCACCCGACCGCGTAACGTACGGCGCGTAGCGTTCCGCGCGTGCCTCAAAGAGCCAATAGACCACCACAGACGGGGCCCTATAGGGATGATGTCCAGCCGTGTTGCAGGCTAAGTGCAATGAGTCACCGCGGCCTTGGCTCAGAGCAGGAGAAAGAACGAGGGGGTTTTTAGTCAGTAAGAGTCTGACACTCTCTCTCGCCTTACCCTAGGCGGGAGAGGTCATTTGATGATTTTCCCCTGACAAAAAAAAGCTTCATATAATATGCATGTAAGTATGTACAGTATGTATATAATAATATGTATATGTATGGATATTGGAACATTAACGTTTTTCTAAATTCACAATTCAGCGCTGTCAGCAAATATGTACTATACGCTTAGCTTATTCATTTTGAATTTTGTTTTGTGCCATTCCAATTGTTGTATATTGAAAATGTATTACGGTCATGTATTTATTGGTATTCGGTGTGGGTTCTGCATGTAGTATAGTATCTTATTTTTCTATTTTAACCGTTGTAAGGATTTTTTACGAACAAGTTATTTAAGTACTTAACCATAATATACGGGTATGGCAGCTTAAGTTATATGTAAAAAAAGATTTTTGGTAGTTCTAGATTTTGATACGACACTTGATGACAAATACCGCCAAAATGAAATGGCAAAAAAATAACGAACATTTTGGCTTATCTTCTATTTTCTATTTTCGAAATATTTATATATTAATTTCTCTTTTTTCTAAAACCCGCACAAAAGAATGCATCCATATACCTTTTTTGAGTTTTGTTTTTTTTATTGTGACGATTAAACCGCAACACCTACTCAAAAAAAATTAATAGATCCATTCTTTGTTTTACTCAATAACTGACACATAGGCCCAACGGGTGCCTAATAAATTTAAAAGTTTGTGTACAGTCAGAGGTTGACTCAGGCCATGATTTTTTTATATTTAGGTACTTGTAATTTGCTTGTCGATGTAGAATTTTATATTGATACAACACAGACTTGCAATATTGACATAATGTTCAATTATATTATTATATGTGACATCCGTTGCGTAATATAGCATATGTACCTTTTTACAGATGAAGTGGAAAAGTGTGTTTTGAATTAAAATTTCAAGGGTCGCCTTGAAAAATCCTCTTTCGTTGTTTCACAAGGAACCCTAAAACCGTTTCCAACAAAATTAAATAACTAGTCAGCAAAGTTTGAAATTGAATCCATACGTTAAGTAAATTGATTTTCTGTAGCTTTACCTACGTACTTTAAAAGGCAAATTACTGAAAATAAAAATTGTCTGGTTGTCAATATTTTAACAAGTTGTCTATTTTCATTTGTACATATTGTTATGTGACTTGAATTGTAATTTGTTTGCTTTTAAGATTTAAATTGTTTTCGAATTCTTTTTAGGTTTAAATTTGGAACGTATTTACGGAGACATCCCTGTCCGTCCGTCTGTCTCTTCTTAAGCTATATTTTAGGAACCTTGTAAGCTCATACGACAAAAAATGAATAACTAATATCATTTTGTTGCCACTTTACCATATTTATGTAATACTTGTTTTAACTGTACACTTCACTATCGATGGCCAAGTCTTTTTTATAAATTTCCGTCTAAAGGTTGTCTGGATAAAATCGCCTTGTGTGATAAGACCGACCATTGTGATCACAACATTCGTTCATAGTATCCAATGTATTGCTACTTGGTGTATGTGTGCAATAAAGTATATATGTATAAATAAATACCATAGTTCAATACTGTAAACCCGATTCTAGTAGAGAATTCTTCGTGCACCTACCTGAAATCATCAACCCGCTTTTTTCCTCATCAACAGTTTTATTACGCAAGCAAACATTCACTCGATACTTAGAACTATGTAGGGGGTTTTATGTGCTACCGTACGGCACGGCGTTGTTACACACTGCTTTTCTGTATTGCCGTGATATCACTCCGATCGAAACATCGCTCAAATCACGTCCAATACTTATTTATGAACGCATACCTCATGAAGATAAAGAATGTAAGTATATTATTATAAAAATAATATTTTATTAAAGTTATTACAAAATCACAAAGGATAGTAATCCAATGTCTGTATGTTTATTAGATATTTAATTAATATGTTAGTTCTTTTCATACTAACATTATATTAATATGCTCTCTAAAAGTATAAACAAAGAATTATTTTCTTTGAAAACTAAAGATACTTATTGTCTTTAGTTTATATTATAGGGATTATATATTATGAAAAAAATATTAAATATTGTTTTATTTAAATCTTGATGAAATTTCGTTATTACACATAATACTACTACTACGATTCTTATTACTTTGAAAAGAAATCAAAGAAGTTAAAAATATATGTGATAGGTCAGCAAACGAGCACACGAATTACCAGATGGTAAGCAATCAGCGCCACCCATGGACACCAACAGAAGAGTTATGAGTGCGTTTCTGACCTTTTGGAGAATTGGATTGTGGAGATTTAGAGATTGGCGCTGTAGCTCATTCACATGGAATTTACGTTTAACTCGGAAAAAGTCTCGTCAGTACTAGGTAGTTAAATTTCGGAATCGCGCCCTCATGCATGAGAAGCGAGTTTCCGACCATGACAACTTTAAAGTACCTTCATCCATCACAGACATACCTGCGTCAAAAATATGTTTGAAAATAAATTCACGAGGTGATAAAATTATAGAAATGACTTACAAAAACAGAATATATCGCCGGTACGTGCAACTCTTCCCTTCAGACTGCCATCAATCTTCACTGCGCTAAGGGATTTAATTAAATTTGCCACTGACTCAGTTACGTGGACACGGAATTAAAGTTTACGGAGACGGCAGAAAACAGAATACAGGTATCTTGATATTGACGAAATGTGATCTTAATGGATTTCTAACAGAGCTTGTTGGCGTTGTGGCCCGGAGGTTAAGGAGCCCGCCTCTGATGCATGAGGGTGTGGGTTCGAAACCTGGCAAGTACCAATGTGACTTTTTCAGAGTTATATATGTACTTTCTATGATTATTTAGACACCACTGACATACGGTGAAGGTAAACATCGTGAGGAAACCTGGACTTATAATTTCTAACTATTTATAAGTTTGAAATTGCCAACCCGCAGTGAGCAAGCGTGGTGATTAATGTTCAAACCTTCTCCGTGTGATAAGAGGCCTTTGTTCAGCAGTGGGCATTTCTGGGCTGATGATGATGAATAAAGCTTAAAATAGCAGAATGAAAATCTTTTAAGTATGTTGAAGAAAAACCAATTGAGATGGATACACATAAGCAAAAGTATTATTATGATTGTGGAACTAGGCACAAAAAGTATAGGAAAGCCATGCTTCGGCACGAATGGGTCGGCTCGACCGGAGTGATATCACGGCATCACAGGAAACCAGCGTAAAACAACCAAAGCGTTATGTTTCGCCGTGTGAGTGATGTTACTTGAGACCCAATCTCTAAATCTCCAAAAGATTGGCAACGCACTCGAACCACCTTCAATGTTGTGGGCGTCCATGTGCTCTCATTGCTTACCATCAGATATTCTGTCTGCACGTTTGCCTTGGTTATTTTTATGTGATATTTTTCTATGATTATTTGGACATTACTGACAGATGAAGGAAATACATCGTGGGAAAACTTGGACTGGTGATTAATGCTCAAACCGTCTTCAGCAGTCGACACTTTTAGCTAAATGAAGATGAAATCATTGGTTGTGTTTTAAATGTAATATAGGTAAAATATTTCTGCTTTTTAATATTAAAAAAATCTGTACAGCAACGATAACGTCAATATCTTATATAATAAGTTTTCTTGCCTTGCTTGCTTCATTTTATTAAGCGTACATACATACCAATCTCAATAAGTCACATCCAGTACAAACTTATATACCTAGATTACATACGCAGGGCTTACAAAGTACCCGCCTTAGTTACTGTATAATTAATTTAAAAATAAATTAAACTAGATTAGATGTGAGACTGCTCCTAGTAAATTACTTAATGAAATCCAAACTTAATATTGTAATAAGCTGTGATTATACAGAGCAGACGACAGACATGGATGTAAAACTAAATATGTGTAATGTTAAACAAATTTATTGAGTTTCTTTTTTTTTATGGTATAAGTCGGCATACGAGCAGACGGATTACCTGATGGTAAGCAATCACCGCCGCCCATGGACACCCGCAACACCAAAGAAGTTACGAGTGCGTTGCCGACCTTTTGGGGATAGGGGTTGCGGATATAAGGATCTGGAAGGGATAGGGGAAGGGGAGAGATAAGGCCTCCGGTAACCTCACTCACACGGCGAAACACAACGCTGTGGGTTGTTTCACGCCGGTTTTCTGTGAGGCCGTGGTACTCTGGTCGAGCCGACCCATTTGTGCCGAAGCTTGGCTCTCCCACACTATTTTATGATTTTGGTAGGCTGATATAAGTATCCTACAATTTTTCTGAGTGCTATAGGCTATATACCTAAGGACTTCATAGGGATTTCAATTTTTTATTGAACAAGCTCGCCCTATCCTTCTAAAACTCCTATTATATAAGCCAAGATCTAAAGATGTAGATAGATACAACCATGAAAACACCGAAACACTGAAGTCCGGCGCGTCCCAAAGACATGAATAACTGTCTAGGATTGCGCAACGAAATAAATCGGAAGATTATTTGAGGAGGAGAAAATACGAAACAATTTTCATTTCCTTCGATAAATTTAAATTTAATGCAGGAGACAGAATTGCCTTTAAAGTTTAAAGGCACAAAAGAAATCGTAAGTAGAACAAATAAAAAAAAATCTATTCACCAAACACCACATTTTTTCAACGGAATTTCTTATCAAACTTGTTCATTATAAAGTCTAAAATCCTGCTAATATTCTGATGCATTAGCGTTGCCTAGAAATCTATCCCCGATGCAAGGCCTGTATGTAAATAATTATTGAATGGTCACGTACGGGAGCGGCTGCACGCGTGCATGCGTGAACCACAATGCCTCACAATTAGAATCAGTCGGCATTGTTCGCTTCTCCTATTGTACTGTGAAAGAAAAGGATTTTTTTTGCTCAAACTAGCCGTGTTATGTTTTCCATGTGTCCTTTAGTAGGTAGGACAGGATTATTAAGTACTAGCTTCATCTTCACCGTCATCATCACTAGCTTTTTATGTGAGGAGAAAATCATCAAATGACTTTCCTCGCCCAGGGTAACGCAAGGGAGAGTGTCAGACTGTTGCTGGCTACCGGCTGAAAACCCCCTAGTTTCTTCTCCTGGTCTAGGACTAAGTCACGGGACCTTATTGCGTTTAACTTGACTCCGGTTCCACTGGATAATCGTAGTCCTTTCTTTTTAACCGACTTCAAAAAAAGGAGGAGGTTCTCAATTCGATTGTATTTTTTTTTTTTTTTTATTTTTTTTTATGTTTGTTACCTCAGAACTCCGTCGTTTATGGACGGATTTGCAAAATTTTTTTTATGATTGAAAGGATATGCTTCCAGATTGGTCCCATTCTTTTCAAAATTGAGTTTTGATGATGGGATCCATGAGAAATCGAGGGAACTCCTCAAATATTATAGGCAACTATATAGTAATTTTAATATTTTCATAGAGCACTCAAGCATTTACAGTCAAAAAGTAATATTTGATGGGGTGGAACTGGTGAAGAAGATCAGAAATGGGTGATGAAACTTGACACTCGCATAGATATCACAATCAAGGTAGTTCAGCAACTATGAAAATGCACTGTAAACCAATGATCTTAAATAATTATGTTGGAAATGTTATCATCGAACTGATTTAATGATGATTATGGAGCTGGAAGGTAGGCACTGGAACTGCGTACCTAATTATTATATCTTAGCCGTGTTTGGGCTTGTTAGAATTGTTATAAGATGCACTTTGGCTGTAAGGTACTATTGAACTGATGTGATGATGAAGCTGGAAGGTTGGCATGGGGCCTAGTATTGTGTAAGCTTATTAGAGCTGTCAAGAGCAATGGAAAGGGCTATGCTCATAGTTTCCGTGCATGTTCGAATCAGAAATGAAGAAATCCGCAGAAGAACCAGCGTCACCGACATAGCCCGAAGAAATGCCAAACTTAAGTGACAGTGGGCACGGCACATTGCTCGTAGAACAGATGGCCGATGGGGCCGAAAGGTTCTAGAGCGGGACCGCACACCTTTGGGGGCGGAGTTTGGCCTAGTATTGGCTATTTTGCATTAGTCCACGTGGACTGCGTTTACACATTAGTGGTGAAATGCGTCATTGTGTTCTTATCGTTTTCCTGGTAATAGGCTAAGAGAATTCATTGGCATTTTTAACAAAACAGTCGTTTTAAATGGGTTACAAAACAATAATTGCGTCGTACAAAACAATAATTGTGTTTCTTTTGTGTGCACATATGTAGATAATACTTACTTAAAAAAGGTTCATACATTGAATGACTCATAAATGTATATTTACAATAGCGATGGTCTTTTGTATTTTTACCAACTTGTCTATATATGAATGTTCTTAGTAATAACAAAATAGTATTCTTCATTTAATGGGTTACAATTGATACAAAACAATAATTGCATCGGTCTTTTTTCTATGTACGAATGTATTTAATCATAGATACTAAATTAGATTGCATTTGGTATCTTTGAACTTTATCTGTCTGTTGATGAAAATATCTAGTTTTTTGTTATTTGGCGAGAACTAATATGAATTTATGATAAGATTATTATTTTTTTTAACTATAAGTCATAAGTATCTCATGCATCATATCATCTCTCCTCGAGATCAAAACGATTACACAGTAACAATGTACTATGATATGTATTTCTACGTATAAGTATGACATTGGTAACTTTTTCAAAAGAAATGTAGGAACGATATTGACTTCTTTGCCATAACACATTATAATAAAAAAAACACTAAACGGCTACAAATAAAAAAAAAATTTACAAAATAAAAAAACGGCCTTCAAAAAAAGTCAAGCAATAAAAGTTCCTACACTAAAAAGTAAAAAATAACAATTTGAATTACTGTAAAAAAACTTAGTTTATAGGTAAACTTATTTGACATTAATATTTTGCAAATATTCAAAATTTATTACTTATTTTTGGAGTCGGTGCCAGCCCATGCAAGGAAATACAAATGGGCAACAATCCCTTGAAAAACTACCTCTTACTTAATTATAAAACTACTTAATACCTATTTGCATACTCAAATATAGGTATATTAAATAAGACATAAATACAGATTAGACTTCTCTACAAAAAATGTCCGATTTGCACATTTTTTTTAAATAAAAAATATATACTTACAAAAACATTTTAAGTACATTGAAAATGTTTAAGCATTATGTACGAAAAATGGCACCGGATATTAAAAAGCTAACTAACATTAAGTTTCAACATTAAAATGCTGGCACCGACTCCAAAAATAAGTAATAAATTTTGAATATTTGCAAAATATTAATGTCAAATAAGTTTACCTATAAACTAAGTTTTTTTACAGTAATTCAAATTGTTATTTTTTACTTTTTAGTGTAGGAACTTTTATTGCTTGACTTTTTTTGAAGGCGGTTTTTTTATTTTGTAAAATTTTTTTGTCAAATAGCTATCGTAGCGTGCGTAAGCAATCAGCGCCGCCCATGGACACCCACAACACTATAGTCAGTACGTATCCTTTTCGGGACGTACGAATTGGGGAGTGATGACGGTAGAGGAAGGATTGAGCCTCCGGCAACCTCAATCACAACACTGTAGTTGTTTCACGCCGGTTTTCTCTGAGGTGGCCCATCCCATTTGTCACGTGATTAAGTCATTATCTACCTATAATATATAGGTACATCTGTATAAATAAATACCCAATTTCCTTTGGTCATGGCATACCGTATGAACTAGACCATGTAAGGAGTAATAGTAAGCTAGTAGTTATTTTCAAAAGAAAGAAGCTTATGAAAGCAAATTAAAAAAAGGAAAGGACACACAAATAATAAGGAAATAATCGTTTCGAAGTTATAACAGTCTGCTATCAAAGCAGTCAAAACAGGGGAGAGCCGTTAGTTTTCCTCTCTATATGATACCCAAGCTTGTAGTTTTGTGAGATTTGAAGGTTTTCCTCGCTAATAGTCTTGATCTCGAACAAAGTCCAAGTTCAACTAATAAGTGTCAGTGGGAGAGCCATGCTTCGGCACAAATAGGTCGGCTCGACCGGAATGATACCACGGCCTCACTGAAAACCCTTGTGAAATGACCACAGCGTTGTGTTTCGCCGTGTAAGTGAGGTTACTGAAGGCCCAATCCTTCCCCTCCCCAAATCCCTCCCCAATTCCTAAATCTAAAAACCCCTAGTCCCCGAAGTGTCGGCCAAAATTGCCATTATGTCAGAATAGTATGATAAATACAAAAGCGCCTGTACATATTATACTTGCAAAAAACTGTCGCTTGATTCTTGTACTTTGCTATTCTAAGCGCCTGCAATAGGTATCTATATTTTCAATCATTCTTCACACATAAACAAATATAAATGTGCCTTGCGGTTTTACCAGCGTGATATAAAAAAAAACAAAACCGTTGCCCCACATTAGGATTTTCTCCTGTGTCGTGGATGCGGATACAAACATGATTTCACATAAGTACACATGACACCCAGACCCGAAACAACAATTTGTGGATCACACAAAGAGTGGTCCGTGCGGGAATCGAACCCGCGACACGTTGCACGGCAGAACTCATAAACCTTTCGAAGAGTATTAATGGACGGGTATAAATGTAGCTTTCCAATGGTGAAGGAATTTCGGTGAAGTTGTTTCGAAAACTGTTCAATTTTAAACAGTGAAATCTTTCCTCTTATATAAGGTTGTACAGAAAAAATAACTTTTCTATTTACAAGCAGTGCAGCAGCAAGCAGCAAAGTAAGTGTTAAATCCCCAAAAAAACAAAAGTCTAGAAGCTGCTACTGAAGTCTAGAAGTGTGGATGAGCCAAGCTTCGGCACGAATGGATCGGCTCGACCGGAGTGATACCACGGTTTCACAGAATACCGACGTGAAACAACCACAGCGTTGTGTTTCGCCGTGTGAGTGAGGTTACCGTAAGCCCAATCCTTCCCCTCCCCCGATCCCTCCCGATCCCTAAATCTCCAAAACCCTAATCCCTAAAAGGTCGGCAACGCACTCGTAACTCCTCCGTTGCGGGTGTCCATGAGCGGCGGTGATTAGTTACCATCAGGTAATCCGTCTACTCATTTGCCGACCTATTCCATAAAAGAAAGCTGCGTCGGTGACAGCTAAACTATTTATCAGTCACTATAAATTCAAAGTGTTATCTAGACACATGTCAAAACAAGGCGTGAATCTTTAAAATGTTCATTACAGTAGGTATGGTTTTCACACAACCTGCTGGATGCACGGGATTGGAATTAAGAATTAATTAGAATATGCACTGAAGTCATTGACCTAGTTGTGACTTTCGAACAAGGAGTTTTTAACCTAATTCCTGGGTCGAATAAAGTGCTATCGTGTATTTAAAGTACCTAAATAGTATAAGCTCTGTACAACAGATGTGATCTCGTAAGAATAGCACGTTTTTTTTGTCAGGGGAACAACATCAAATGGCTTCTGTCATCCGGGGAAGGCTACAAAAAGTGTCAGACTCTTACCGACTAAAAACCCCCGTTCCTCTTGTTCTAGGCAGAGGCCGCGTGGCAGTGCCTCATTGTGCTTATCCCGCAACCCCGGAATTGCACGTGGCCTGAGGTAACCGCACTCTCAACGGAAAAACCCTACGAAAAGGTTATTTTAAGGCAGGTTTTTTTTTGAGGCCGTGATATTATTAGTCCCTCTTTTTGGGATTACCTGGTTAAATAGCATAGAATCTGCAACTGTACTGTGTGCAGTGCAATGCGCTTAGCTCTCATTACGAGTACATGAGGCATAAGACCCATAACTGATTGAAGAAATATGGCAAGTACGTATTTAATAAAACAGGTGTTATATATCTAGTACCTACGTAAGATTTATATAATGAGTTTACATAGCAAATAGTGACCCCATAAGAACACAAGAACATCGGAACATTAAACAATAAACAAAGTGAAGTACAGATTTTATGAAAACATTACTGATTTTATCCTGATTGATTGTTGGTGCAGACGGAGAATAAGTGAAATCAACAGTATAGGTACCTACCTAGTGCAAGCACCATGCTAAGTGTGGTAGAGCCATGCTTCGGCACGAATTGTTCGGCTCGAACGAAGTGATACCACGGCCTTACAGAAAACGGACGGGAAGCAACCACAGCGTTGTGTTTCGCCGTGTGAGTGAGTTTTCCGGAGGCCCCGTCCTTTCCCTCCCCTAATCTCTTCCCAAGCCTAAAATCTCCTAACCCCTAATCCCCAAAAGGTCGGCGACGCACTCGTTGTTCCTCCGTTGTTGCGAGTGTCCATGGGTGGCGCTGCTTGCTTACCGTCAGGTAATCCATCTGCTCGTTTGCCAACCGATCACGTAATAAAAGCAGTCAAAGGGATAATGGGAGTAGAGATAATATGAAGCGACGTAACGCCTCTTAGTTTTATAAGCACGACCCGCGGCTTCCAGTAATTTGACTACATTTCTCCATGATTCGTGCAGTAATAAAGTGAATCAGGCAGGGCAAGGTTATCGTCAAGCTTAACATCACAATTAGCATTGCATTGAATTGGAACCCAGATACATTCTAAGCCAGACGCCAACTAATTGGGCTTATCATAATTATTATATCGGTGACCTAACAGCGATCCATAAGCTGCCAAGTTTGCGTTTTTGACAAGACCCATGCATGAAATAGAAAAGTAAACTCAAACTCAAATTCTTTATTTAGTACTCGAGTAACGACCAATATTCCAATACCAAAATCCTACTACTTAACCAAGGGCTTCACACAGAAATACACACTACTGTTTTAAGACACTTAACTGCCAGCGTGGGAGAACCATGTTTAGACTTTCGTCACGGCCTCATAGAAAACTTCGTTGCGAACGTGAAGTTAACTTAGTCAATCACCAATAAATCCTAAACATCTAAAAGCCAGCAGTGGCCTTGCAACTTATCTAGTGCTGCTATGATAAAGCTGATGCCGATTGCTTACCATCAGGTCAGGTGAGGCGTCTACTCGATGTCTCCCTAGCCCATAGAAAAGTGTAAAGATAATAACATCGTCAACATTATTTTGCCCTATTATTTGACCGCTCATTGTACCTACCTACTTAAGCAAATATATTCCGAGTTAATTTATTCAAGGTTCAAAGAACAGCTGGACAATGTAAACGACTTAACATCGGTAAACATTTAGTTAAAAACTCTTTGAATATCCCCAAGAATAAATTATTCTTGTTAGAATTACTTACCAAACAATACCTTTACCAATCTGGGTAAATTCATACGGTTACTTAACCCATAAAAGAAGATAAACGAGAGAACTCTCTGCCATGCTGTTTTGATTATTTCTTTTCCATTATTAGATAGTGTCGATCACTAAACATCAGCTAATCCACTCACAGACATGGAAGCCAGCCGGTCACTTGTGCTTGAGTAATGATCTGACTCAATAAGACTTGGGCAGCATTTAGCTCAATTTTAGGTAACTACCTTATTGTGCTTACCAATAAGAGTACTTATTCTGAAAGGCTAATTCACTATAATCAGCTAAATTGACTGTCCCGCCGCAGAATTAACCAAATTTTCTACCTTTAAACGTTCCCAAGACATCTACAAATATTTCAAGACTAAAATTTGCAAAATTGGTTCAACTGCTGTCGAGTTTTAGAAATTCATAAAAAGATGCAGAAGAGAACCACTACCTACGGGAAAACCTCTACTAGTTTCAAGTCACAACGGGACTCTTATTTGTGAACAGCGTGCTCGTCGCGGCAACGTCACGCTGCTGACTAAGTAATAGGTACAACTTTTCCCAGGTACCTAATTCAAGTGAGTTAGTTATTATCAATAATTGTTTTAGTATGTCCCAAGAGAGTGACTGAGATGTTAAATCACTTGAAAGTGTCAGTTGAGTTGCTGGGATGATTATAATATTGTATTGATATGTGGTAAAAATATCATATGTTACGATTCCTAACCTAATGGTAAAATCGTTTTGAAATAAAGCAAACGTATTTTGAAAAAACTGTTTAATCCACTACAGTTTAAAATATAATAAATAATACCTTCAGGGCTTTTTACTTTAAACGATTCTTCAATGTCATTTTCTTTAAATTTCTTGCTTTTTTTTAAATATGTGACACAAACATTTAATTTTGATTTGAAAGTTCCAGGGCTTGTGGTCCAATTATTTAAAATATCACTTGAATACGTAGGACTGTAGTAATATTTGTATTAGGATGAAGGTTTGTTTTCCCTTTTTATTCACATTCTCCACTTAGTTGCCCAGTGACGATGCATAATCCTTTTCTTATTTCCAAAAATGTTTTTGTTTCATAAATACTGTCTTACATGACCATGTTTGATTACTAAAAGTAATACTACTAAACCAAAAGGCACAAAGTTTCTGAATACACTTTTTGCTTCGATCATTGTGGATTTTTCTCAGTATTCAAGGCATCAAAATGAATTCATGTCCGAAGCATCGTCTTGCAAACTAAGGGTACCATTTTAGGTTTACATGGGCGGTAGACTTGACAAATATTTACACATCCATCTCAAAATAATCAGCCAAGCAAGAAACGCAAATGAAGCAAGGATAATATGTCCAAAGTCCAAACTAAATTCACAAGATTTTTTTGACGCCATGGTAAATGTTAATCAGCAGCCACACTTGTTACATAGCACACTGGAAACGAAATAGAAAAGGAATACTAAAATAACGATCGATCCGATCACTGTGAGCATCTGATTAAAACAAAACTCTAAAGGAACCGTTTTTCCCATTGTTTTAGAAGAAAAATTTTCGATTTATGGGCCTTGGAAATATTTGCACATCCAACTCATAACTATGAGTAAAGTAACAAAGGCGAATGCGATTAGCAGAACTTGTAAAACGTCAATATTGTAGTTGATTTTAGACACCTTCCCCATAGCTTCATCTCCCACTCGTGATGTGACATACAACCAGGAATAACAGTACAAGTATCACCACGGAACCTATAACCATCAGCAACTGATTTAGGTTGAAACTGAGTGAACACTCTGAATTTTTCGCTTTACCCATATTTCAACCCCAAGTTCCAAACATCGTACCGGAGTACTTCACCATTTTTTGGATAGTATTTACATGTTTTTTTACGTATTTCTACACATTCAAATACCTAATTTTGTTTGGTGGTTGTTACACTATTTTTGAATGACATTGAATTTTGACATTGTCTGCGTGTATAAAACGAATAAAAATATTTGACAGGTATTTTTTCTGCTCTTTGGTTTTGGAGTTGTGGTAAACCTTTTTATCGGTCGCCTTTTTATTTATGTTTGCTGTTATGGAATGCACAAAAAAGTTTCTAATATTTTGAAGTCCGGTCATGCTTAAGGTTTTTTTTTTTATTTGGGCGATTGTACTTACATATTATTTACGTAGCCTTATTAACTCAATTCATCAGCAGCCTTAAGCATCCACTGATAGTAAATGCCTCTTTTCACATGAAAAACTTCTCTTTCACTGTTTGTCAGTGCTGTCTTAATTTGGTTTTTGCCAGGCTTCCAACGCACGAGGAGCATTATTAAGAACAGGTGTCCCCTACCTCCAGGCTACTAAATTTATTTCATCACCTACACTAGCAACATCAGAGCTGCTGCTCTCTTGTGGAAGTCATGATTCAGCATTAATGATCCGAGTCGATGACGGAATACCGTGGCATTATAGAAACACTGGCTGAAAGACACTTTTGTGCCCCATCCCCATAATCTTCCCAAATTTTTGATTTCGGGAAGCCCATAATGCACTTGTACGTCCTTCGGTAAATATTGCGAGTGCCTATGTCGAGGCCAATTGCTAACAATCAGTCTATCCATTAGCTTAGCCTTTGCTGTCTTATGCTAAGTTTGAAAGCAAATTTTAGGCTAAAATAAAACCAAACCATGTAGATATTTGGTAACAAAAACGTTTATTATTTTAAATAAAAAATAAATAAATAATTGTCAAACAAAAACAAAATTTGTACGTAAACGAAACAAGGAGTGTTATTATCCTAAAAATAAATTAACTTAGGCACCCAGTTTTCCTGTCCTGTAAAACAAAAAAAAAAACTCCATAAGATCAGTGAAGAGTGAATTAGAAAATAGAAAAAAAAATTTTTTCAAGAAAATATTAATTGCAAGAACTTTGATCAAATTAATTCTAATTCAATGATTTCTAAAGTATGATGGAGAACAGAAACCTGACGTTTCTTAAGGCTCATGGCTTTTAGAATCGTCAAGTTTTCTCACATTTTATGTGGAATCGTGTCAATATCATTTTTAAATCTTTTAAAACATTGCTTGATCGTGTATCAATCCAAAACCAATTGAAACTATATAAGCACCGATTGAGACGGTCAAGATTTTATTTAAAATTTATTGCAGCCAGTTGTATCACAGAATAAACACATTTTGTACTGTTCAAAAACTTAAAGCTTGAAAATAAAATGTCAAGAAACCGTACGTACTAAAATTAACTCAAGGTGAAAAATTGGCAGGACCAGTTTTCAATCAAGGCTTTTTGATACTTTTATTAAAAATAAACCCATTACCTTGTATTTTTAGGCTTAAAATTGCGTCAAGCGGACATTTGCGCGACCCCTATAATGTAACCTACTGCCGCAAGATCAATGACAGCTTAACGCAGTTTCAGCTTTATACTTACAGATCCTTAGTTTTTGCGGAGGCAAGAAATATTTACAGCTTTACGGGTATTGTGGGGTTAATTCTGCATATGTACGAGTATATACAATTTTCTATAAATATAAAAGTGTTCCAATTTAGGGGTGAAGCCAAACGCTATATTTTAAAAGGAGGTTGCGTATTTCAGAAGGTAAAGTACCTATATAAAGATATTTATATGAAATGAAAAAGAAATTACAGGAATCATGACAACTTTCAACTTTACCTGATAGAAAGCAATCGGCGCCGCCCATGGATACCGTAATACCAAAGGACTTACTCTTGGGATTTAAGGACGGGGCAGATGAGGTGAAGAGGAGGGATTTGGCGTCCGATAATCTCCTCACACGGCGAAACACAACGCTGTGGTTGTATCACGCCGGTTTTCTGTGAGCCCTCAGTATCAATCGGGTCAAGCCGGCCCATTCGTGCCGAAGCATGGCTCTCAACTACAAGGGTTTTATGTTACTATTACTCATAAGTTCAACAATAATTTGATTCATCTCTACATTACCCAAATGGCGCCTCAAGAGAATATCTGAATATCTTGCAGGTAAATTACGATAACAAACTTCTGTAAGACTGAAAGCATCTGGCTTCACCGAAAACACCACCACCATGATTATTAAAAAAACAAGAAGACATTTAATACCAATTTTATTAAATATACAATCCCTGCCAATTCCAACATGCCAAAATCAGCTCAATATATACAGTCGATGAAATTTCAAATTTCAATTAACAATTTCCTAGTTATTATCTTCCTTATATTCGAACCTTGCCTACAACTATCATTCTTCCGGCTCCATGACTGACGACATTTATAAACATAGTGTGTTGAATTACCTAATGTTCAACACCAACTCTAATGCACAGTTATGAAATTAACTACATCATTTTAAATAGTATCTTTGGTTAATAGGGTTTTTATAAGACAGTCCGCATTTTGATTGTCAAATGAGTATTGACTGTAGACAGCCAAAAAGCAGATCGTCTTTAAATACAGCGCAAGAAGAAGCATAGACACATTTAAATTACACGAATGTGACGTGACATTTGGTCACTACAGTTAATAAAAACATCACGTCACTATATTAGCTACATATTATATGGACGAAATCAGAAAAAAGCATAAGAGAAAAGCATTAGAGTGTTTGGAAATGACCCCCAAAAATACCCCAAGACAAAAATCCATTTACTGTTTTTTCATTTTCTTGAGGCACTTCAGACGGCTGTTCTTCATGGACCTGGTGACGATCCATACTCCGAAGTTGTAGGAAGCTGTTACTAGGATATTGAGACAATCAACGAAGAACTCATGAGGGTAGTAGCCGGCAGTCCTCTTCTCAACAGCGACGAGGCTTAGAGCAGATTTTACGAAGGTTTTGGCTGTGGGAGCGAAGAGAGAGCTCCTTCGGATACCTGACATGTTGGAGCAAACGAATCCAGGCATTACGCATTGAAAAAGAATGTTCTTCATGTAGTATTCCATGTCTAAACCCTCGGTGAACTTGTCAACGTAAGCCTGCAAGAGAGAACAGTGGTTTGGGTCGATTGGATATTTTTTCATTATAACAAAGGTCATTTGGTTAGGGGTAGTGCAGATTGTTATTAACAAAATCAGTTACTGTATATTCACTTATATGTATACATACATATTTATATTTATATATGCGCGGCAGCCTTTGGCCCAGCCACCGCGTCAACTGTGCAGGCATCGTAACAAAGCAATTAATTGTGAAACTGATTGAAAAAGAGTAACAATGGAGTTTCTTGCTCGTTCTTCTGAATAAGAAACACTTTGGAACAACCAAACAGCTTCACTAGAGGACAGACCGACCGACTGACACACACAAAGTTGAACTTAATGATATTATTTTTTGTGTGACGTTCAACAAAGCCTCTAGTGTGTCTATTTTTAAATACTTAAATGTTTTGACTTCCTATACATAAATCAGAAAAAAACTAACCTTAGTAGCAGCGTAGACAGTCAGCATAGGGCTGGGGATGATGGATGAAGCGGATCCAATGTTGATGACGATACCCCTCTCCCTGCTTACCATACCAGGTAAAACCATGTGGGTCATACGAGTCACCGACACGATGTTGGCCTTCAAAAGTTTTTGGAAGACCTTGTCCCTGATAAATTGGAAAAAAATACATGGTTATCGAACCGCTACATTGGTCAACCAATATAGGTACATATTATATGACTATTCAGAAATACGTACACATCAAATTTATTTCCTTGTTTTTAAAATCTAAGAGTGAGTGTCAGACTCTTACTGAATAAAAACTACCCGTTCCTTCTACTGCTCTTGGCCGCAGCCATGGCAGCAAAGTGCGCTTGACCCTGCATTATAGACTTAATTTTCTATGCTAAATTTCATTCGAACCCTACCTGTCCTACAGTAGTTTTACTTGTCGTGTAACTCATATCAGTTCATCCATACTTATAAACTTTCGCGTTTTTAACTAAGTAAGATGAACACATTCATTTATCTGTAGCTGCCCTTTTCGGGTTTTCATCATCATCATCATATCAGCCACAGGACGTCCACTGCTGAACATAGGCCTCCCCCATTGACTTCCAGATAGGCCGGTTGGAAGCGACCTGCATCCAGCGGCTTCCTGCGACCTTAATCAGGTCGTCTGGTATTATAAATCCAAAAAAGTGCTCATACCCGAAAATCCAAAGCATTTTTTATAAAAACACTGGATCACACATTTAATAAAAAATACACCACTCATTCATTGTTTTTTTTTTGGATGAGTAATTGGTCAAACAGTTCCGCTTGTGAGCCAATAAAAATAATTACAATGATTTTAATTTCAATTTTAATTACACCAAAACATCAATACTTCCTTGGCGACTAAAAAAATCGTCATATTCATAATAATTATTGTTTGTATAATAACTAGTCTTTTTCCCTTTCCTGGTTTTAATAAACTGGTTCTATTACACATGTTATAACTTAAAACGACGTAAACAGAATAATGTAACCTGTCCTATATCCATTATAGAGTACAATTATGTACTTTATTATAATTATGTGTGAATTTATATTTGATTTCCGTAATATTTGATCTGTCTCTGATATTTGAAGTCCACGAAGCAAGCAATCCAGATTTTTTAATTCATTTTTTTTTCTTTAAAAAAAACATTGCATCTCACTGTCGAATGTCGTGGATGCGTTTACAAACATGATGTTTATGTACACAAGACACCCAGACCCAGAACAACAATTTTTTGATCACACAAAGAGTTGTTCCGTGCGTTAGAACCACACGCTGTGCGGCAGGCAGATGCCCGGCCATCGCGCCAACCACATTAAAGCTAAGCAGTATAACTTTCTACCAATAAATTCTCTTCAAAATAATTAGCTCAAGGAAAAATGGCGACCTCAAAGGTTTGTTATATAAAAATCGTTTTAATTTGAATTTACTTGCAACAACACAGACCATAGTTAGGTTTTCAATTAATATCGGACTGCCAAAAAAATTACAACATAAAGGAGTTGTTCCGTGCGAGCATTGAACTCGTGACACGTTGTCCAAAAGGCGAGAAAGACCTGTGGGTACCGTGCAGTCTTCAACAGCCTATAAGTGTCCACTGCTGAGCAAAGGTCTCTTCTCACACGGTTTGAGCATTCATCACCACGCTTGCTCAAGGC
Source organism: Spodoptera exigua (assembly GCA_902829305.4). Classification (NCBI taxonomy): domain Eukaryota; kingdom Metazoa; phylum Arthropoda; class Insecta; order Lepidoptera; family Noctuidae; genus Spodoptera; species Spodoptera exigua. Next base: position 2,496,318 of record LR824623.2, read on the forward strand.
GGATTAACTTATGATTAGATATTAGTTCCTTCACGATGTTTTCCTTTACCGTATGTAAGTGGTATCTAAATAATCATTTAATATACTATGAAATAATATGATTTTTATTTTCTTTAATTAATCAATTGTTTTCTTCATTTTAAGCATTCAGAGGTCAGTAAGGTCACGTTATTTTTACGGGAATAATAAAGGTTAAAGATCAGAATAAATGTGAAGGTTGTTTTTTCCACCGGATTTCTTCAAATCCGGTATGTTTACTTTAAAAATGATATTACAAAATGCTTTTATATAGGGTGACTGTGTCCTTAAGGTTATTTTCTTTTTATATTTCTCTGAATAAATATTAGTGTTACACTGTTCTCACATAATGAGGGTTTTCTAAAATGTTCCCCCGTGAGATGGCAGCGCTGTAACGTCAGGTCAACTACCCGTCAAAACACATATACGATTTATATTTTTCGATAATTTTTTTGGTTTATTTATTCTTAAAAACGTTACAAACGGAATATTGTTTTCCAAAATGCCACAGTGTTGTGCAGTGCCTATGTGTGCAAATAAAAAAGGAGGACATAAGTTCCCTACAGAAGATAAAGGCCGATTTAAACAGTCGCTTGTAGCCATAATAAAATCAATAACACTTCCAAAAACATAAAATTTTACCAAAATAATAATACATTCGGTAAGAATCTGTGCTATCTGATAGCTGTTTGGACGTGACGTATCGAAAACCCCATTGAACCACTGTTTGTAAAAGGAATCTGTATGTGAAACGATTTAAAAAGAGCAACCATGGAGTTTCTTGCTCGTTCTTCTTCATAGGAATCTACACTTTGGAACGAGCAAATAGTTTCACTAAGAGGACTGACCGACAGACTGACAGTTTCTTCAAAATTTCGTTTGACGTTCGAAAGTGCCTGTAAGGGTCTAATTAGAATAATAGATTTTTGACTTATTTTACTGGTAATTAGTGAATTGAACAAAATCACTAAGTAGCCGAAGTTCAAACGCGGTAGCAAGGAGCCTCGCCGCTAACAGCTGATCGGGCGATGCACTTGGGGCGCGCGAAGTTTTTTTTATAATAAGTAATCATAAAAATAAAACTTATAAGTCTTGGAAAAAGTTTCTTTGGCAAAGTTGTTTGTTATCTATCATCATACAATCACGTGTTTAAATAAGTATCGTTCACTAATTACCAGGCACCCTATATGATAACATGGCATAAGGCTCAAATCAAGGTGGCAAGTTGGTACATATAAAATGTATTTCTGCACCCACCTATACCTAACTTTACTTTTCGCCAAATGAGCATGTGTATTGCTTGATGGTAAGCAATCGGCGCCAACCATAGACACTCGAAATTATTTTGAATATAAGTTTGGACATATTCAGTTAACTGGCTAAAAAGTGGTAAAGGCATTTTTTTCTTAACCGCGTAAGTAACAATTTTGTTTCCATCCGACCACAGCATTCTTAGTTGAAAAGTCACATCTCCACACCTCAACTTCGCAAACCCAAATCCAGAACCGCAATCCGAACCAATATCAAGAACCCGTGTCAAAAATAATCTCGTATCAATTGCAATTGCAAATATATTTCAACTCGGTGGTAATAATGCGCGCGGTATGGAACCGACGGGAATGCATCCAACACACAAAATGTTCAACTTTTCCGCGATATTACCCGAGGTGAACTGCCAACGATTGCCGTCGCGTACTTTGATAGCTGGGACCGATATTATTCTCTATAAAGTTGCTTTTGATAGCTTCTCAAAAGATATTTCTAGACTTTTGTGTTGAGTTGTTGACGTTTCGATATAAAAATGGCTTTTCTAGGTGCGTTGCCGTTGTTCAGGAGTTGAAAAGAGAATGCCAAATCCTGCCTGATGATGCGTGTTAAGTAAACGTGTAGGTGAAACCCTTCTATAATAATTGTTTCGTATAGTTTATTAAATTAAAAAAAAACCGTGATATTAAAAAAATATAAGTACAACAATTTTTTTTATAAACATAATAATTTATTTATTTATTTTCGACATAGTAACTTAAAACATGTTTCCTAAACTATTTTTATATAGTTTATACTATATTATTATAATTATGTCAATATGTCAAACATTGGCATAAAATAATAACCTCAAAATGTCAATATTGGACATATTGACATAAAATAAAACCTCAAAATGCCCGTTATAATCATCAAAGTTTGTCTATTATCCTAAAGTTAAAAAAATATAATTTATACAATAGAAACCAGATAAATTTTAGCTATCCGTTGCCATTAATTTCATAAAAGCGCAGTCTTTATCCATGACTTAAATTGACGCGTAAAAGTGCCGTTTTATAGCCTATTTGCAAAAATAAATTCATTATTTCATTGTTTCAATGACTCACACTAAATCTAGCATTCTTTATTCTTTATTGAAATTAGTAACTTCCCTGTCTGACATATGCACATATATCTATTATTAGCTACACATAGGCTGTTTCGCAAATCCTATTGCTTTAAGAAGTGATACATCATCAACCTATAAGTTGCCCACTGCTGAGCAAAGGCCTCTTCTCATACGGAGAAGGTTAGAGCGTTAATCACCACGCTTGCTCAATGCGGGTTGGCGGTTCAAACTTATAATTAGAATTATAAGTCCAGGCTTCCTCACGATGTTTACCTTCACCGTATGCCAGTGGTGTCTAAATAATCTTAGAAAGTATATATAATTCGGAAAAAGTCACATTGGTAACTTGCCAGATTTCGAAACCACGCCCTCATGCATGAGAAGCGGGCTCCTCAACCTCCGGGCCACCACGACCTTTATGATTTGATGATATAAGTACTTTTAGTTTATTATCTAGTACCTAGATCTCTTCTTGTTACCAAAATCTCTCTGCATCACCCTAAGGTTGACTGGTAAGAATGCTATACATACAGTTTAAAAAAATAAAACATAATAGTTTTCTTTTTTCAAGAAATTAGTACCTTCTCATTCTAATGACATATCTATTATTAGCTACACATAGGCTATTTCGCAAATCCTACTGCTTAGAGAAGTGATTAGCACTTTAAAATTGTTTTTTTTTAGATCTCTGCTCTCGTGTATGCAAACATTCTATATTTAACGGGTCAATAAACCCAATAAACAAATATTTTTGCACGTGCTTCGTCATCTATTCTTTAGTAAATATTTCGGTATTATCATTTGAATGATAAGTGTGGGAGAGCCATGCTTCGGCACGAATGGGCCGGCTCGACCGGAGTGATACCACGGCCTCACAAAAAACCGGTGTGAAACAACCACAGCGTTGTGTTTCGCCTCGGAGTGAGGTTACCGGAGGCCAAATCCTTCCCCTTCCCCAATCCCTCCCAAGTTCCTAAGTCTCCAAATCCCTAATCCCTAAAAGGTCGGCAACGCACTCGTAACTCCTCCGTTGCGGGTGTCCATGGGCGGCGCTGATTGCTTACCATCAGGTAATCCGTCTGCTCGTTTGCCGACCTATTACCTACATAAAAAAAAATGATGAAATTATACGTAACTTTTCTTTTTGACGCATTATACCAAAGTGTTAATTTATTAAGCGGATAAATTATATGCTATATATGAATAACCACAAAGTTCGTCGAACGTAACAGTTTTTTTTTTTAGTTGAACGCTCAATCCGCTCATAAGGACACTCATCTTTATTATTTGTTTTTATAACTGCCTTTACGACATAAGGCTTTTTTGAGAGAGGGGCGGGATCTGTTTAATAACTAACTATAGGTTCGCCTCCATAACATGCCATCAAATTAATCAATTATATTATATATAAGTTTCAAGTGTGGGAGAGCCAAGCTTCGGCACGAATGGGTCGGCTCGACCGGAGTGACACCACGGCCTCACAGAATACCGGCGTGAAACAACCCACAGCGTTGTGTTTCGCCGTGTGAGTGAGGTTACCGGAGGCCCGATCCCTCCCCTTCCCCTATCCCTTACCGATCCTTATATCCGCAATCTTTATCCCTAAAAGGCCGGCAACACACTCGTAACTCCTTTGGTGTTGCGGGTGCCCATGGGCGGCGCCGATTGCTTACCATCCGGTAATCCGTCCTAAACCACGTAGACTTAAACCATAAAAAAAATATATTAATTTTTGTTTTACGATTATTTATCTTTACTATTATAATCTATAAACACAATACTACCTCCAATTGCAGCTGTGGCAGATACTTTATAGCTCTTTATATACAACTAGCGGTACGCCCTCGTTTCATACGGGTCTAACTGTTTCGCTAACGACGAAAATGTTATTTTTCCCAATTTTCCCCAGCACTTTACTAATATTTTCTTTGATATGAAAATTGACAAAACTAGTCTAGGCGTTTTTGAGTTATGTGCTTACCAACACATTTGCGATACATTTTTATATATAGGTTAAAAATAGATTATGCACTTGTAACGCGTTTCAATTAAAATAACAAGGGACTTCATAGTTAAAATACCAATGTGATATTTTGAAATCCCTGTTCGAAGCCATTGACAACCAAAGCTTTAGGTATTCCTGGCATTTAGCTTGTCAAGCGGGATAAAACGGGTGCCAGAACCCGTCATATTGGGGTTTTAGAAATTCGTGAGTAGTATCGTAAGTACATCAGTAGTGAAAATTGGATTGGATGGACGATGTGTCTTTTTTTAAGAAATAAAACATTTTTTTCTCTTTGTGTCGCCATTGAACAATTGCTACAATAAAGTAAAATGTATGATGAATGACTTTCTAATGTAACAAGGAATCTGTTTGTAAAATTGATTAAAAGAGAGTAACCATGGAGTTTCTTGTTCGTTCTTCTCCATCGGAATGTACACTTTGGAACGAGGAAATAGCTTAACAGAGAGGGCTGACTTTTCTTTTTCATCTTTAAGAGCCTGTAAGGGTCTAACTGAAATAAATGATTTGACAATATAATGTAAAAAATTGTTTTATAAATTGACTGAAACAACCATGGAGTTTCTTACTTGTTATTTTCCATAACAATCTACACTTTGTTTCGAACGAAAAAATAAGTTTATTAAGAGAACTGACCGACAGACTGTCATTTTTTGTATATTTGAGCTTTGTTTGACTTTCATGTGCAGGTGGTCTAATTGAAATAAAATAAATGATTTTGACTTTGCCCAGACTTTTTGGATTGCCCGACGATCCTCTTTCCAGCTTAACCATCATTATAAGATGAAGCAGATCGTATCTTATATGCGCCACAGATGGGGCACAATAAGGCTGATATTCAGACGGAATCGCGGATGAAAACACAATAATATACCGCAGCATCGGCCAGGAGCAGAAGAAGCAACAGCGTATTAAGAACGTGGTAGTTGTAAATCAGTTAGAGTCTGACACTCCCTCTCACCCAAAAAAGGGTAAACATTTTTTTTAAAACTTTGCCCCTACCTCCCGATTGTCCCCTGTGTCGTGGGTCACACATCACACCCAGAACCGGAACAACAATTTGTAGATCACACAAACAGTTGTTCCGTGCGGAAAACGAGCTTGCGACACGTGGCGTTGCCTAGCCACCGCGCCAACCGTGCAGCAGTATTATAGATAGTATACCTACAATATTTATGTAACTAAATACTTACATTTCGACCAAGTCCAGAAAGTATTCTGGGTAGGTATAGGAGATTCCAACATTATTGACGAGGGTTCCAATCTCAAGCCCTGCTATTTCCTTTTCAATAGTATCGTAGATCTCATCACCACCAGTGAAGTCTACTTGAATGATTTTCGTCGAAACGTTGAAATCCTTTTCTGTAACAATTTGGTGTATTTAAGTATGTTGTATTAGGTATGTATTTCGTTATCCACTCTACCGAGTTGCTCGACTAGTATAAAGCTACGCTGGGGCCTATAATCATGAAAAACCTAAGTAGTCAAATGTCATGATGCTTTGATAAATTTTGGTCAAATGCAGTCAAAGTCAAAATTTTATATTGTTCTTAAATCACAAACAACTACAGCATTGTGTTTCGCCGTGTTAGTGTGGTTACAGAAGGTCCAATCCTTCCCTTCCCCTGTCTTTTCTCAATCCTTACCTATCCGAAACCCTAATCCCCTAAACCTAGACACGAATTCGAACCCCGCCGTCTATGGACACCCGTCCAGAGACGGCGCCGATTGCTTACTTAAGTCAAGTAATCCTTTTTAGTAAAAAAAGAAAAGTCAGTTTAATAACATATATTTACGCGGGTATTAACGCGGAAAATTATTATTTGAATACCTTCTCGGCTTGCCGTTTCGACCCGGTTACACAGGTTGTGGTCACAAGCAGACTGAAGAAGCGATGTCACAGCTCCCTGCATTCGGGCGATGAATCTTCATCTACCCCCTTATTTTCATTTTCTACCATATTAGGCCGCCTACACACTACGCTGACTATATCCACAGATGTGTTAACCGACTTTGAAGGAAAGCGAGGTTGTGTTTTGCGAATCACTGGATTCCACGTCGACGACAATTTAAAGCCGTCCTCCCGATTTAAATCATTTGGGCATATCTTGATTTCCACCGCTTCACGCACAAGTCTTGTATGGTAGTGACGATCAGTGGAGAGAATTTAAAAGTAAGTCAGTTTAAAATGTATTTACCTATTTCCTGAGCGGTCGCCTGCAGCTTCTCCATAGAACGGCTGACTAGAATGATATCACAGCCCACAGCGGCCAACTGTAGCAAAAGATAAAACATTATTAGAATTAAAAAATATACAAAGATCGCAGATCGCAGTTTCCGAATCAGTCCTCGTAAGATACTGATATGTAGTGAAATCCGGCGCAGACTCCATTGCAATCAAAAAAATTATTAAGATAGATCAAGTACATTATTCGAAAAACCTCGTCATAATATTGAGGATTTGTCGTAAGCATTAGGCAAAGTGTAAGAGAGCCAAGCTTTGACACGAATAGGTCGGCTCGACCAGGGTGATACCAACACAGCGTTGTGTTTCGCCGTGTGAGTGAGGTTACCGGAGGCCCTATCCTTCCCCGTTACCCCATTTGCTCTAAGACGAGAGAATTTCGAACCTACCTAACTTTTTTTAAGAGGTGAAAATCATCAAATTATTTCTAACATTTGATAAACTTTTGAAAATTGAACTTATGATGAACCTTTGATGATCCTACCTAACTTTTTTTTGTGAGGGGAAAATCATCAAATGAGTTCTCCCGCCCAGGGTGGGGCGGGATTCGGGATGGAATGTCAGACTCATACTGACTAAACCCACTGTTCTTTTTCCTTCTTTAAGCACAGTTAAAACAAGGCACTTTTAACTCCTTTGGTGTTATCAGTAGCCAAGGGAATGCCGATTGCTTAACTTACCATCAGGTCCGCCTGCTTATTTTGACTACCTATCCAACAAAAAGTAAAGTCAAAATTATTAATCAAAATGCAAAAAGAGTTAATTTATAGGCGTACATATTTCAGGCAATTTAATTTATTATCTTATAATAGGAATTATCTCCTAAAGTCCTAATGGAAAACAATTCTCAGAAGTAATTATTTGAATTGTAGTCGATATAGGTAATTGCTATTGGTTTGACTATTGACGCATTAAGATTGTTAAATACGTAGCAGAACCCATTAATCTAAGGAGTGGGTAGAGTAGTCATTACATATTTACTTCATCTACATACTCGTATTAACAACATCATAAGTATAGAACACCAGAGCGTGCGGCGCGTAGCGTTCCGCGCGCCTCAAAGAGCCAATAGACCACCACAGACGGGGCCCTATAGGGCTGATGTTCAGCCGGGGATGCGGGGCAAGCGCAATGAAACATCGCGGCCTCGGCCCATAGCAGGAGTAGGAACGGGGGGTTTTAGTCAGTAAGAATCTGACACTACCTCCTGCCTATCCAGGGCGGGAGAAGTCAAAGAGAAGAGATTTGACGATTTACACCTTACCAAAAAAAAAGTATAGAACGGATTGTATGCATCTGAACATTTAATCGGTTACAAGCGCTCAGAGAATACATTAAAATGTGGCTAATTAGCCACATTTTTTCATATTTGTCTCTTCTTCACTCGCGATTATTGAATCATGCCATCCCACTTTAACGTGTACACATTAGTATGCCATTTTTGAAAATCTAATTTTGTTTATGTAACCAATCTACACCTTTTTACTTATAAATTCATTGGGTAGTAGCATATTACCAATTGCATCGAAACGATTATAACGATCAGAAAGGTTGCATCTTTGCTTACTATCCGGTGGGATTGCATCCAAACACTAAGATATAAGATTTAGGGCTGATTTTTCAATGGTAGGAGATAAGTTACATGGGGAATAATTATGAATGCTGTCGCGTCCAGAATGTTTGTTCAAGACAGTGACAGCAACAATTTTATTCCTCAGATAACATGTATTTGACTATTGAATCTGCCCTTAAACATAGATATTTTCTATACATATATTATAAAGAGGTAAAATTTGTAAGTTTGTATGTAGGGGGTAATATTTGGAACCGCTGGTCGGATTGCCAAAATTTTTTCACTGATAGATAGCTACAATGTTCCTGAGTGCTATAGGCTATAAAATATCACGCTACGATCAAATGGAGCTGAGCAGCGGTTGAAACCGCGCGAGAGTAGCTATATAGTATATTATATAACACGAAAAATATTATAAGAAAATATACCAATTTCATTAAAAAAGTAGGTTATTAAACCAAATACAGCATACATAGGTTCAAGAAATTAGCGGGTACTAGTATATTGATCAGCATTTTTAACACAAGTACAACCTACATAGGTATTTATTTATTTAGCAGCACATATAAGAATTTACGTCATAATATGAATATCTCAGCAAATTTACATTACTTTGATATATGTATAAATATTTATTTAATCGACGTAGGCAGGAATTTATATGTATTAGACTAGCAGACTATTGTTCTTTTTTAAATAATAATACGCATGTGTGCCTTGTTAGTAGAATATTTTTTGTTAATCAAGATATTAAGATTTTTTATGGATTTAATTTTTTGGCTACGGCACGTGTTAAGCTTCAGATTCACATTGATATGGGTTTGTTTGTTAATTTGAATACTGAACATTTAGTCAAACTGAATATTTTTGGAAATGGATTTGAGGAAAGGGGATTTGGAGTTCGAGAATAGGGGGAATTATTTAATTATTTTATAATATTCTCTAGAATTCTCTCTTAACACGCGGGTTTTTATCAACATATCAAAAGATGATACTACAATTTGTGATCGAATGACATAAAAAATACTCTGTCTAGTGTACTAGTCGGCAAACGAGCAGACGGATTACCTGGTGGTAAGTAAGCGGCCCTGCCCATGGAAACTCATAATACCAAAGGAGTTAGTTACAAGTGTGTTGCCGGCCTCTTGTGGGTTGTTTGGTATGGAAGAAGGAGGGATTGGGCCTCCGGTAATCTCACTCACATGGCAAAAAACAACGTAAGTGTTGCTTCACGCCGGTTTTCTGTGAGGGCGTGGTATCACTCCGGTCGAGCCGACCCATTCGTGCCGAAGCATGGCTCTCCCACACTTCTATGTTATTGCATGGAATTTCCTAAATAATTTACATTTTGGCAGCGTCAAGTATCCAATTTTCATAGCTTTTGAGGCTACTCACTATAAAACTTTTGTTAAATTGAAAACTAGTTTTTACATTCCACTGCTTTTTGCCTAATTCCTTGGGTTCTCCAACCCGTGATATGCGCAGATATGCGAGAGACACATTGTCCATTTTTCTATTGTCTCATATACCGGCAGCTAAGAGGCTAAAGGCAGATGAAGTCGATTTTAGTCAGTAAGAGTCTGGTACTCCATCTCCCCTTTCCCTGGGCGAGAGAAGTCATTTGATAATTTATAAAAAAGCCCTTAACACTTTCAACTCTAAACTTAACCTACTCCAAATTTTTAAAAATAAAACAACTTAGGCATAGTTTTAAAATACCATTAATAACAAAGTCACGCAATTAATAATTAAGTTGCAAAAGTCTACAAATTAAAATATTCATCAAAAATTTCTAGTTGAAGGCGTAAACTTTTAAAAATGTTGTTTAGAAATTCATTAGGTTAGGGTATGTCATTTTGCTTGTTAAGTAAATTAAGTACTTAAAACAAATTCAAGACTTGATCTTTAAAGGTGATAAAGATAACAAAAAGCCCTCGATAAAGTATGCTTACATTTTTACCCTATTTTGAGGAGAAAATCATCAAATGACTTCTCCCGCGGAGGGTGGCCAGAGGGAGTGTCAGACTCTTACTGACTAAAAACCCCCGTTCCTTCTCCTGCTCTGGGCCGAGGACGCGGCACCTTACTGCGCTTTTCTTGAAAAAAAAAATAAAGTTGCCCCATACTAAGATTTCCTCCCGTGTCGTGTCGTGTTTACAAACATACAATTTCACATACACATCACACCCAGAACCGGAACAACAACAAATTGATCTCAGAGAGTTATTCCGTGCGGGAATCGAACCCAACCACACCGTAGCAACTGAAATAAATGATTTTGATGTTGACTTTGACTTATGTTATAGCCGTATTTAATAAACAAATAAATTCATTTACCTGTCTTGCGTACTCCTTGCCAATACCATCGGTGCAACCCGTAACCACTGCATCAAGAAAAACACACATTTATAAAATCTATATTAATTTTAATAGACTAAAGAGTTTGTTTGCTTAAATCTCCAAAATTACTGGTTCGAATTGATTTATTATTTTTGTGTTCGATAAACTAATTATCGATGACTGCTATTGGTTAAAAACATAACACAAAATGTAGAAGGTTTAAGAGTAGGAGAGCCATGCTTCGGCACGAATGGGTCGGCTAGACCGGAGTGAAACCACGGCCTCACAGAAAACCGCCGTGATTTAACCACGGCGTTATGTAAACACCGTGTGATCAAGGTTTTTGGCGCGAAAGCCCAATTCTTCTACCTTAAATCTAAATTCAAAGCAAGTACTTAATAAAATTAAATTAATGACATCTTCTGCTAATCAGAAGGACCTTGAAATCAAAGCAAAGGTAAATATTACATATTATAATATCTTAATGTATTTACTTAGATAGGTATATTTAATTACAAAAATATTTATTCCGCAATGGTTACCTCAATCTGTTGTTTAATAAAATTATTACATCGAAACTAAAAATGTTTACCATAGACAAGTTCAATTCAATTTCCTGATTAATTAATTATATTTTTAAAGAGGCTGTTACAAGTTATAATAATAAATAACCATTATTGTACACCAAATAAGTTTGTGGGTCCAACAAGAAATATTTTAATTTGTTGTTTACCCAATTTTTATAAAAAACAAAATCGAATGAAGTAGTCAAATATCTATAAATTTAAAAAAATCAATGCCACTTTTCGTTGCAATGGTTATAACACTCAACAATGCCTTTACCGATTCGGCTAAAAAAATTTTGGACTTGAATTATTCGTGAAATTCCAGAAGTTTGCACGTGGAGAAAATTAAAAAAATCTTCATCACATATTTGCGGGCGGAGCTGCGTGCGACCGCTCGTATACTATAAGGTTTAACACTAGCTGAATGATTGAATCATATGAGTTTTTGTTATATGTAGCGGCATAAAATTTGTATCGAGCAAAGTTTTTATCCTATACTTACTAATATTATAAAGAGGTAATTTTTTAAGTTTGTATGAAGGGGATAATCCTAGAAACCACTGGTCGGATTTCCAAAATTCTTTCACTAATTTATAGTTATAATGTTTCCGAGTGCTATAGGCTATAAAACATCACGATACATTTAAATGGAGCCGAACAGGGAGTGAAACTGAGCGAGATTAGCTAGTTCAAAATATGTTTAGTGAAAACCATTAAAAAGCCTAATGTACTGCAATGAGAATGAAACCAATTATATCATAAAAACCGGCAAACTAACGAAATTAAGATGAAAAGGCCCTTTCACAAAACCCGTCAAAACCCGAGGAAATTGGGATAAAAACCCCTTTTATTTTTCGCCACTCATTCTCTCATAAAACTTATATTTTATTAAAAAAACGGACAAACCCGACTACCTTTTAATCGGGTATCCGCAAATATTAAACCCTATCCCATCTCAACCCGTTTTGATCCCAACACGGCGGGATAAGCTAAATATTCGTGGGATAATGCTGAATCAACATGAATAGCGCAGTTTTAGCATAATTTCTATGATACCGCATTCATATATAGGTTTTTTTTTTTTTTTTTTTGTGAGGGGAAAATCATCAAATGACTTCTCCCGCCCAGGGCCGGGCAGGAGGGAGTGTCAGACTCTTACTGACTAAAAACCCCCCTGTTCCTTCTCCTGCTCTGTGCCGAGGTCGCGGTACCTCATTGCGCTTACCCCGCAACCCCGGCTGAACATCAGCCCTTTAGGGCCCCGTCTGTGGTGGTCTATTGGCTCTTTGAGGCGCGCGCGGAACGCTACGCGCCGTACGCTCGGGCCTGGTTCTGGTCGGGCGGCGAGCTGCCCTTACTCGCCGACCGCAGGCCCGTACTTACGGTGGCCGGAGATCGTCCCTCGATCCCCGACGCCCGTAGTGTCGCCAGTTGCGGCTGCTGGGGCGCGAGGAGGAGGATTGCTCCCTCACGCGGGCCGCCTCTCTCTTTGCGAGCATGACCGCTTCACAAAAGGAGGAGACGGCGTCCCAGTTCCTCTCACTCCGCACCATGGCCTCGACTAAGGCCGGGCGCGAGAGGTCGCCGCCGCCGATCACTTCCCTGAGGATACGGCGGTGCTCAGCCCAGGCAGGGCATACCGCTACCGTATGCTCCACCGTATCCTCTAGGTGGTCCTCACAATGACGACACTCGGGCGTTTCCTCCCGCTGAATCCGAAACAGGAACCTACCGAAGCTGCCGTGCCCGGTAAGCACCTGCGTCAGACGGAAGGTGAGGACGCCGTGGCGTCTCTCAAGCCACTCCTCAAAGAGGGGTCTTACCGCTGCTATGGTAGCGTGCCCGGCCCTCGGTTGCGACAGTCGTTGTCTCCACTCTGCCATGAGATCTCGCCGGAGCTCATTCCGCCACGCACTTATTTGGCGCGGCAGAGGATCTTCGCCCCGGCGACGCGCGTCTGCGCGCAAACTGTAGACGCGCGCGAGCGCCTTCGCTTCTAGATCCCACGGCGGTGATCCGGCAAGGAGGTTCGCCGCCTCCCCGGAGATCGTGCGATACCCGCGGATTACTCGTATAGCCATGGCCCTCTGGGACGCGACCAGCGTACGAGCCGGCCGCCGCTTCAAGTCCGGCGCCCACACAGGGGCACCGTAGAGGGCCATGGATCGCACAATCCCCATATACAACCTCCGGCAGGAGGCGTTTGGCCCCCCGAGGTTGGGAAGGAGCCGCTTGAGCGCGGCCCCAGACCGTTCCAACTTAGGGGCCAAACGACGAAAATGCTCCGTGAAGTTCCATCGGCTGTCGAGGACGAGACCCAGGTACTTCATCGCCGACTCGACGCCGATGGTAACTCCTCCTGCCGTTACTTGGGACCCACCTGGAGGTGGCGCGCTCCGACGGCCATAGAAGCACATGGCCTCGGACTTGTGGAGCGCCACCTCGAGTCCCAACTGCCGGATCCTTGCAACGACTGTCGCAACCGCTTGTGACATCAGGTCGGCCGCCGCCTGATGCGACCTCCCGTTCGCCAGCACCAGCGTGTCGTCAGCATAGCAGACAATGCTGACGCCGCTCGGGAGGTCGGTGCGTAGCACCCAATCGTACCCGATGTTCCACAGGAGAGGTCCCAGGACCGATCCCTGTGGGACACCGCGCGACACCTCTCGCCGATTCCACACGCCCCGGTGACCGGGGTAGATGACGCATCTGTCCGTCAAGTAAGCCTCGACTACACGACGGAGATAGGCAGGCACCCGGTGATACCGGAGTGCCTCCAAAATGCAGCTCCAGGGCAGCGAGTTAAAGGCGTTGGCGATGTCCAGAGACACCGCCACGACGACTCGCCTCCCGGCCAACGCTGTCCCCGTCGTGAGGTCCCTCACGCGCATGATGGCGTCCACCGTGGAGCGCCCTCTGCGGAAGCCGAACTGGCCGTCCGCTAAATCCGGCCCCCTTCCAGACAGGTGCCCGACGAGGCGGTCTGAGATTATCCTCTCGAACAGCTTTCCCACCTCGTCGAGCAGCACAATGGGCCGGTAATTCATATATAGGTATATGTAGATATTTAACCTCTCTATTGTGGTAATTTTTAATACTCTAGGACTTTTCGATGGGTCCGAAAAGTCCTAGAGTAGCGACCAAGGACCGAAAAACGTAGTGTGGGCAGGCCTCCCGCTAGGTGGACCGACGACATCGTCAGAGTCGCGGGGAGCCAATGGATGCAGGTGGCAACTTGTCTTTCGACGTGGAGAGCTAAGGGGAGGCCTTTGTCCAGCAGTGGACGTCTTCCGGCTGATAATGATGATGATGATGATGATTGTGGTAATTCGAGACCCAATAGGAGAACAATAGGTGCGCGATCGCTTTTTGTTTGTCAGGGGAAAATCAACAAATTATTCTCCCGCCCAACGTAAGGCGAGAGAGTGTCAGACTCTTACTGACTAAAAACTCCCCCATTCCTTCTCCTGCTTTAAGGCCGAGGCTGCTGTGCATCATTGCGCTTACCCTGCAACCCCGGCTGAGGGTGCACGAACGCCGGCGGTTGCTTGGGATTTGATGAAATATTGTGTATTAATGTTTAATTATGTATGTGTGAATGTTCATGCGCGATGAAATAATGCTGTAATTAAGTGTTATTTGAGGTATTTTATCAGCACAAGTCCAGCCAGGCAATAAGGTACTGCGGCCTCGGCCCAAGGCCGGAAAGCAGGAAAATCAACGGGTTGGTTTTAAGTCAGTATTTTAGGAGGTTCGAGTCTCCTCATTATCGTTTCACATTCCATTCCATGTTCTGTATTGCAATGGTATCAGTCGGATCAAACCGGCTGATTAATGCCGTAACTCTCTCATACTTTTCACCAGTTAAGAGTTCCATATCTTAGGAAGCGAATCAATTGTCATACACCAAGCCTAATTTTAAATGATGTTTCATTGAAAATACTTCGCAATCGTCACTCCTGACAAAGATACAGAAACACAACAGAATAGCGGACATAAAAACACTTTCTCACTAACCGGTATCCGCAGAGAACATCTACATCGCAAATTGAATCTTAACATTAAACTATTTGGTCTTAAAATGCCATGTTTTAGTTATGCGGAGGTGAAAGTTATCTGATTCTTGATTGTAAGATGTGTGGTTAACTGTAGTTATTTAAACTTGATGTAACGTCATGGTAATAATTTAGTTAAGTAGTGGAAAGAAATGGTTAAATAATATCAATTAATTATTAGCCAAACTATTATATTACTACATAGTAGGTAAAAAACAACGTCGCGTTTTCTGTCTCGATGCATGTTTAAAACATTAAAACTATGCAGCTAACTATGCAGCGGATGCGGTGTTTTATAGATTTAGTGATTTTATTTATTTCGTAATGGGCAGGCATTTATTTTAGCCGCTATCACGCCTGGTGGTAAGCGGTGATGCGACCTACGATGGAGCAAGCCAATCTATAAGCAACTTATTCATTCGGTGATTAAAGAAGGTTAATATTTATAAATTCATATAAGTATTAAAAAGTGGTAAAATTTAGAATTAGCATTGCATCCGTGCTCAGATGGAGGAGTAGTAAACTATAAAGTAAAGAATACAGTTAATTATGGCAGTAGACGTAATGTTAATCAGTAAACATATAAAATATACCGTACTATTCTTTTGAAATGAACTATAGACTTATTTCAAAGACAGAGCGCAAAGCGTTAGGTTCAATGACCAATAAAAAATAACATATATCCTAAGTCCTTGAACTTGGCTATCTTGTTGATAATTGTCAAAAAAGCATAATGTTTATACCTACACCTTCTGAATTACCATTCCCTGCTTTACGCCATTCCTAAATAAAAGAAGATGGAAAGAAGAGGGATGTATACAGGATCAAACACGATGCATCAAAATATTTATACGAAACGAAAGAAAAAGCACAAATAGAAAGCTACCAATTAATAGAAACAACAGACATTTTCAAAAAGATCTCCCTGGACGAAAAAAGTCATATCTAATTTAATTACTTCTTTCGAATTCCCTCCTCAAAAAACAAGTTGGTCGAGTGTAGGCAAATGCAACTGCCAAGCTAAGAGTCTAGTTCTATTCCTGGGACATATAGTAATATTGGGCCTTTTTCGTTTTTTCGAAAATTTTCAATATTAGCATGGAACACAACACTAAAAATTTTAAGTATATGCATATGTCCTTATATGCAACTCTGCTAACCAATATTGTATATAAAGTAAAAACATCGTGACGAAGTGTAAAATTAAGGAACAAAACCTTAAACTGTCACGAAAAGAAGACTTCGTTTACAAATAACACTAATTACACAATAAGCTGGCATTTAGCAAAAGTAATTTAAATGTGGTCTTTGGGTTCTTCGCTTTGGTCCTTTTTACCGCAACAATTTCTGTGGTCCTTTGGTACGACGGCTATAAATTGTTAAGTGAAAAAGCGAACAAATATGTTGGCTTTTCAAGGCGTCCATTTAATTTTTGAAGAGGTTTTTGTTGTGCATTTTAATAGACATCATATTCGTCAGTGATTTTTTATTTGCCGAGCACAGTTTTGGCATGTTTTGCAAGAAACGCCTAATACGACCTATTCAGAACGCCTAATCAGCGAAAATAAAAAAGTAGTCACAGATCGCTTTCAAACAGTAGATCTGTTTTTTCTGTTATAGCCAGGAGTGTTCATCTTAAAGCAAATAATATAATTAGTTATTTCTGTGGCCACTAATCCGTTAAACAATATCAGCACTTTCTTATTTTTTTTTAGGTATGCCAAGGCTACGCCTTTGCTTAAGCTCTTAATTCCACAAGCTAACAGAAAACCGACATGAAACAAGGTTAACGCTGTGCTTTGCAGTTATACATATGTATGGTTACATGAGGCAAATTCTTTCCTACGTCCCATCATCAAAATCCTTGGTCGTCAAACTCTTAACAATCACCAAAAAGCTGTCAACAAACTTATAAATCTCTTTCGGTAAAAACATCAAAATATCTTAGCCTAAAACGGGCAACGTAATATAAAAACTTAACAAAAAAACTCAATAACAACAAACACACCAAAAACGCCATAAATTCCAAAACCAAGGACCTTAGACACACCGCATATAAAAAACAAACTTTAACAGAGGAACTGTGTGAAGAAAATTCCACCATAATTATTTAATTAACTTGAAACCTTAAGTAAATATGAGAAGGAACTTAAATTCTTAAGATATTAACATATTAATGCGGAGAGAAAACTTTTCGAGTCCAAAAGTTTGTAACAAGACTGCGAATATAGCTACACATTTAGCAATAAGAAACGCTAACCTCTGCAAGCCGTCAGGAAACGTTGAAAAGTTTTCTATGCCCTCAATGTGTTAATAAACTAAAAGGAATGGAGTCACAAAACCACGGAGGCAGCGAGAGACTCTTTTTATATTAATTTCCATTCCTTCTACATACGTGTACATTACTAGCCTATGAGTTTCATTGCAAATCTTTCTGCTTGGACGAAGATGGTATGAGTGTTAAACAGTAGGTACCTAATTAAGTTTGCTCGAGAGATTTCAAAATTAACTAAAGTTAGTGTTCTAGGTGTTCTCACGTTTATTTCCTTTACCGTATGTCAGGGATTTTATTTTGTTTTTTTTTTTAGTTATTGCCCTTACTTTTAAGAGGAAGAACTGACCATCGAGCTCAGAGACGTGCAATTGGAGATGCCTACGTCTAGCAGTGGTCGTAAATGTACTGATGATCATGATGAATTAACTAGTGTCATGTATGTTTAAAACAGTATAGTAAACCGATTTTTTTCACAAATCATGAATTTTTCCAACAACTTACACAGCTTTATTCAAATTATTATGTATTTAATCTACTCGCTTATTTCGTGGCTCCATCGAAAACCGAGACACACACAAATTCGAATAGTAGGGTTAACATTTTCACGGTGCAAATAAAGATATAAGTTTTCCATAACTCTTTTTGCTAAATACATAAATATAATGTGTTGCTAGTAATTAAAATAATTTAAGAACATTCCTAATCAAAAATTTCATAAGACGTTCGTACCATCACATCACAAGCCTGTAAGTGCTGACTCATAAGCGAAGGCCTCTTCTCATACGAAAAAGGTTTAATCATCCGCGCTTGCTCAAGGCGCATTGCCAATTTCAAACTTATGTGTATGTCATTACAAATACTAAGTCCCAAGTATACTCAATAATCTTTCTCCGAAGTCAGCGTTTATTCAATCGTTTCGCGGCCCTGGCCTGGAGCAGGAAGGAACGGGTTCGTTTTTCGTCAGTAAGAGTCAGACACAGGAACAGGGCTGAAGAAAATAACAAGATATTGATACTCCTCAAAAAAGAACAAGTCTTCTTCTTCTTATATATTAGAAAAATTAATTGCTGATCGTTAGTTTCGCTTGCTAAAACTCGAGAATGGCTGGACCAACATGGCTTATTGTGGTCTTGAAATATTCCTGGATATACAGGGAAGGTTTAAAAGGTCAGACAAAAATCTGTCAATAATCAATATAATTGCTAAAGTTACGATATTTGGATGTTTGTTACTTAATCACGCCAAAACAGCTGATCGAACCTGGATGAAATTTTGCACAGCCATAGAATACACTCCGAAATACGATAAAGGCTAGTTTTTATCAACATACAACGCGGGCAAAGCCGCGGCCGGAAGCTAGTATTAATTATACCTGAGGTGGTACGAAGTTTACCGGGTCAGACAGTTAGAAATAAAAATAATAAAAAGAACCGCTATAAATAAATACATGGAAAAACATGTCTAGTACATTAAACAAGTCTAGTTGTGGACTTGTTTTATTATTCTAAGAGATAAAACATTTATACTATGTTGAATATCAACTTGCACGAAATTTAAAACTAGTTTAAGTAACTGCTAATTATCTGCCTGTCTGTCAGTCTATCTATCACCAGGCTATCTCAGGAACGGTGATAGCCACACAGATGAAATTTGGACAGAGGTTGTTTTTCTAGTATTGAAAGAGGTCCCCACAACCTAAGTAATTTTGGTAAGCAAACATTCCTGTATGATTCAGACTTGTACTTGGCCGGTTTTTATATACATACCAATATTATGCTGCCTCTGTCCAAACAGTTTTAAATAGCCGTAAAACATCTTTGTAAATAGAAACATGAACCCCAATGTCCCGTAGTCATGACATCACGCATTAACGGCTAGACCGATTCCAATAATTCTTTCTTTCGTAAGTTTATTTTTAGATTTTATGAAAAAAACAAATAAGTAGAAAAGTAGAGGAGAAAGTTCGGGAAATAGGAACCCCAACCCGTTCGACGCCGTGGCGGTGGGCAACAAACCAAATGATTGATCATATGAAGCAGCGATCCGCTACACAACGAAAAAAAACTACATAAATTTTCTCACGTAACATGCAACAACTTAACCAAGAAATTAATAATCGTAGTATTAGTCATTTGATGTGGTATGTTAGGCACGTGATAAGCAGTACCTATAGAAACATTTATCAGATAAGGTTACCTACTTTGATATAGATAACTAGAAGTTGAACTAGATGTATTTTATTCTTTGCTAACGTAATAGCATTTCTATGAAATCTTTTATGGAATAAAAAGCAAACGAGCTGATCTATCGCCTGTTGGTAAGTGATCATCGCCACCCATGGACACTCGCAACGCGAAGAATTTAATTAACAAATCAACTTATGACATGTTGTAAGCTCTGCTCTGCTATAGTTATGTGGTTATATGTAGTATGCAAAAGCCGTATTATTTAAATATGTAATTTTAGTAATCTTTACTGGATATTGTTTGACAAGGGCACGGACCCCGAGTCCGTGGAGATTGTAAATGATCAATTATAAAAAAAAAACTCAAAGGACAGGCGCGTTGCCAGTCTTGTAAAAAGGAGTACACTAGTTTCTTGAAGGTTTGAAGGTCAAGAAGGAGGAGGAAAATGTCGCCTTAATAGTATCTTAAAATGCGTGAATAACCTAGTTCTTATTTTTGTTTTATACAGTTATTTCTGATTTCTGTAGATCACGATGATACCTGTCACCTGCACATCAACCATCTCTTGTTTACCCACGCGTTTTACTCCCGAGAGCTGTTTGTAATTTAATGTGATAAGATGATAACCTTTGTCCTTTTCTTATTATAAATATCTTTAAGTGGACACTATCATTGGTGATATCAACTTGGAATCTAGATGCATTTTGTTTTTTTCTAAAAGTAAAAAAAATATTGATTTATTCTTATTTCTAACCAGATTTGAAAGAATATACTTATCGACGTAAAAGAAACCATTAATTTACAGAATAGCTTTTGCCAGCGACTTCGTTCGCGAGGAATAGTCACTCCCTGCAGATTTTTGGTGTAAAAACTGTCCTATGTCCTTTCTGGAGTTCCAAACTATGTCTGTACCAAATATCACGGAAATCGGTTCAGTAGTTTAGGCGTGAAGAAAAGACAGACAGACAGAGTTACTTTCGCATTTGTAATAGGAGTTTGGATTGTTTGGTTTTTTCAACTACGAATCACATACTCTGATAGATAGAGAAAACTCAAGCGATTCCAACAATACCATATAACTCACATTAGAAAGGCAAATGGGTCTTGAATCTGTCTTGATAAAGTCCTTTTTTTAATAGGGAAATTATCGACGAGGTCGAAAAACATCAGACTGATAACTTCATCCACCCTTAGTGGGATCGAGAGGGATTACCAGACTCTTTCTGACTTAAAACCACGTCGTTCCTTCTCCTGTTGCGGGCCAAGACCGCGGTACATAATTTCGTTTGCACTTGCAGCCCAGACGCCATGTAAAACACAAAAGTGATAATTCATTCCACATTATTCAACCTTATTTCGGGTCTGCTGACACGACCAGACAGAGATCGGCGAATAACTACTTTCCAACTTTCTATATACAATATTATACGAAATAGTTAGTTCTTAAAACTTATGCAAATGTGGCTAAGGATTAAATAGGTAAATACAAACGAGTACAATCGTGTTTTTAAATAAAAAAAAACTAATAAATTAATAATGCCACCATTGACGGAAGAGATTGTAAAAAACCTTGAAAACCAAAAATATTAATGTGTCCAAAAACAATACGTCAATCCCCCCGCCAGCCGCACTTCCCACCCGCGTAGTGTTGCCGACAGTGGAACAATTCCCTTGGTTTGGGGTAATTTTACTAAAGGGGGGTAAGATATATTTTTTGGGAAAACTTAAAAAAAAATATAGGAAAACTTACGATAATTGCAACAGACTAGTTGTTTACACATTTCATGCAGGTATCATAAAAGTTGACGATTTCTGGCTGTGTTAATTTTAGTTACACCGACTATACACAACGTGTATAGTAAATGTGTTTTTTATCCATTTTAAAACTAATATGACAAAGGTTCCACAATGGACAACAATATAACTCACAACAAATAAATAAGTGGGTAAATTTTACACCAAAAATGACAACACTCACAAAATGGCCGCATCATTGTCATAGAAAAATAAATCGTTAAAAGAAAATCAATAATTAATTAAATATACTATTGCAGTCGATGCTTACAGATGAAATGTAATCTTATCCACTTTTTTCGTAATTCCAGCTCTATTTTTACTCGTAATAATAACACAAGACTGCGTAATGAAATTAAAATTGATACTCGTAAATACGTCACGACATGCCACGTGCCAAAATTGACTGATCGTAGAAATTTCATACTACTCTGGCTAAGAGTGGTTTTAGTGGCTTTAATATGAAGCGCGTTGCCGCCTTCTGGTTTGTTCTGTATTCTGAGCCTCTACATATTTTTAAACACGGATCAATACAAAAAAGCGTACCTACATATAATGTATACTTATGTATTACATTCTCAAAATTTTAAAAAGAGCTAGCTTCACTGGCGAACAAACGGACAGACTACTTCTCTATTTTGACGTTTCAAAAGTACCTATTTATGGTTTAGTTGTAATAAATGACTTTGACTTTGACACATCATCAAACCGATATGAACTGGGGTGTGATGATGATCAAGGTTGTGGTATTTTAGAGGCGAGAGGCACCTCCTCGATGATATTCGAATCGTCGAAACAAAACAGTAGATTTAATTGTTAGAAATGCGAAAATTAAAAATCAGGTCATAAAATTGTTTACTTTACTGTGACGTAAGTTATTTCGCAATTAGTACTTACCTTAGTAATTATTTTATCTACATTGTAACTAGATTAGGTCAATATTTCATAAGTGCTTAGTTAACATTATGGTAAGAAGGTATTGTTAGCTACAGAATTGTAGGTAACCTTATTTCCACATGACCCTAATGTATGTCTAATAAAACAAATGAAGGTAGGTCAAAACTAAATATTTTTCGATAGAATGAGACAGTCAATTGAACCTTGCTTTTATTAACCTTTCAGTCGTGGTAATTCGAGACACAATAGGAGAAAACAATAGGTGCGCGAGCGCCGGCGTTCGCTTGGGGTTTTATTGATTTTATTGATTTAACGATAAGTTTTCTTTTTCACGATGTGAATTAAGAGGCAAACGAGCATACGGTTTACCATGGTTTACCTGGTGGTAAGTGATCAGCGCTGCTCGTGGATACCCACAACAGCAGCGGTGACATAAGCGTGTTGTCGACCTTCTAAGGAGCACACTGGTTTCTTGAAGGCTTGAAGGCCTCGCTCAAATTTTATTTAAACTTGTTAATTTTTAAAGTATAAAAATGATAGGTATTTATCAACGTAAAAACATTATGAACGTATGAGTAAGTCACGTTTCTTATACAAAGTCCATAGAAAACTATCTTAAATGACATTTAAATTAACATAATATATGCAATTTGAATAATTACCAACATCTGCATTATAAGCGCAACTATTCGATTTTGGGTTCCTATTAAGTATTATGATTATAGTTTTTATTACCAAAGCCGTAAAGTATATTTTAACCTTAATTGTATTTATTTCCTAAAGTGACACGGCCGCGCTTCGTTCGGGTGCAATGGCGATTAAAATTTTCTTCCAGCATCAAAATCCGTTGCGTAGGAACAGACTTAGAAAAAAAGCCCTCATACTAAACCAATCACCATCAATCATACTAAACCCGATACCTGAACCGCCCCTTTTTTTTGTGAGGGGAAAATCACCAAATGACTTTTCCCGGCCAGGGCCGGGCGGGAGGGAGTGTCAGACTCTTACTGAATAAAAACCCCCCTGTTCCTTCTCCTGCTCTGTGCCGAGGTCGCGGTACCTCATTGCGCTTACCCCGCAACCCCGGCTGAACATCAGCCCTTTAGGGCCCCATCTGTGGTGGTCGAATGGCTCTTAGAGGCGCGCGCGGAACGCTACGCGCCGTACGCTGTTTTTAATAGGTAAAATGATTAAGTGATTAAAAATGTTCATTTGTTTATTAACGTCCATTGAATTGCTGGTGCTTCATTGCGCTTACCCGCAACCCCGGCTGAACATAAGCCCTATAGGGCCCCGTCTGTGGTACCTCTTACAGTTAGTTAGTTGCACTCGACCTCGTAGATGTCGTTGGCAGTCACAAATATAATTTGAGTACTGTTATTCCTTTCACAATAAATAGACTATCAAATTCAAAAATAAGTGTTCAAATCAAAAAACCTAGTATCTATCTACTTTCATAAATTAGCGAGTTCTAAAACACAGACAGTTTTTTCAGCTATATAATAATAATAGCACTAAGTACTAATATAGAAAGTAAAGATAGTACATGTCGCCAATCGAAAACCATTTAGAACCTTTTTTCTTGACTCAAAAATCTAGGTAAAATCAAAAACAATCCAATCCAAACTAATATTATAAATGCTAAAGTAACTCTGTCTATCTTTTCTTCACGCCTAAACTACTGAACAGTTTTCTGTGAAATTTGATATAGACATAGTTTGGAACTCGAGAAAGGACATAGGATAGTTTTTATACCAAAAATCTGCAGGAAGTTACTATCCCACGCGAACGGAGTCGCGAGCAAAAGCTAGTGTAGGTAATGCAGGTAATAAAATTGTATTGTAAACGATTCACTACCACTTCCTAATAGTTTGAGATAATATGAACACAATGGTTCACGGATGCACTTCGAAACTTGACAAAAAAAACTGCAAATTGAAATGTCAAAAGTACCTACATAATTTTGACTGCACATTTTGACGCATCGGCTGAGCTACCGGTTGCTGTATACGGAACAACTCTTTGTGTGATCCACAAAACATTATTTCTAACCTGAATGTCATGTTTTTTTTATTTCTAGTGCTTGACTGGGATCCCACCTTATGGTAAGCAGGGATGCAATCGTTGATGGTAAGGCGCACTGGTTTATTAAGAGCCTATTCACTCTAGCATTGAATACAACTAAACTAAACTAAAAAGAAACATTGCCCCACAATAGATTTTCTCCTGCATCGTGGGTTCATCCTGCATCGTTTACCGGCATTGTCACAAACATAAACACCACATCCAGACCCGTAACAACAAGTTGTCGATTCCGTGCGGGAATCGAAGCTGAGACACCTAGCGCAGCAGCCAGTTGCCCAGCCACCGCGCCAACCATGTCAACGTTTGTTTGTAAATGCACCCACGACACTGGAGAAAGCCCTAGTGTGGGGCAAAGGAAATTTTATAGGAAATAGGTAACGACTTACTCGCGTGAATTACCTAGAAATTGAAGCCCTACTAGTTTAAAGTCCTGGAACTGGAAACAGCAGCAGAGCACACGCTGCTCATAATTAAGCACTGTTATGACCTTTTTTTATGGGATAGGTCGGCAAACGAGCAAACGCGTAACCTGATGGTTAGCAATCAGCGCCACCCATGGACACCCGCAACGACGGAGGAGTTACGAGTGCGTTGTCGACCTTTTAGGGATTAGGGATTTGGAGATTTTGGGAAAGGGAACGGATTGGGGTATGGGAAAGATTGGGCCTAACCTCACTCACACAGCGAAACACAACTCTAGTATTTCACGTCGGTTTTCTGTAAGGCCGTGGTATCACTCCGGTCGAGCCGACCCATTCATGCCGAAGCATAGCTCTCCCACACTTAAAACTAGTAGAGCTTTTCTTAGTTAATTCACTTGTAATTCGTTGTTTTCTCTATACTAAGTAAGTCTCACGATAGTTACTATTCAAAAGCAAAGTAATGTACGAAATACTCAAAATGTGACCTTAATTCAACGTTTCCAATCAAAAACGTCGAGTCATTGAATGTCTTCAATGGTAGAAGCAAAATTAAAACTAATTTATGCTAACTATAATCAAGTACCTATGCGTAGACGATACGTAATGTATTCTTATAAATTTAAAATCAACGTATGTTGAATATTTTCTTACAAAACTCTTTGTCAAATAAAGTTTAGCACTGGTGCAATGTTGAAACAAAATTTCTCCAGTACTAAATGGATTTTATTATACATAGGTACAAACATCATCATTCATTTTCAATTAGGGATATAAGGACAGGAACGGGGCGTTGCCTTCCACTCGCGCCCCAAAGAGCCAATAGACCACTACAGACGGGGCCCTATTGGGCTGTTAATCAGTCGGAGTTGCGGGGTAAGCGCGTAAGGCACCGTGGCCTCGGCCTATAGCATGAGAAGGAACAGGGGGGTTTTTAGTCAGTAAGAGTCTGACTCACCCGCCGTTCCCTGGCGAATTCATATGATGGTTTTCCCCTCTCAAAAAAGGGACAGAGAAAGATGCTTAGTTTTACACTGTGTAGTAGTGTGCTTGATGAAGGCAAAAATAAAGTCACTGTTTGAAAAGCAAGTAACTATAAGCTGCACATATCATTAGTGTGGGGCAGCCAAGCTTCAGCACGAATGGGCTAGCTCGACCGGAGTTATACCACGGCCTCATAGAAAAGCCGACGTGAAACAAAGCTGGGATTGTGTTCCACAATGTGAGTTTAGTTACCAGAGATCTAAACTCCGCCATCTCCTATCCCCAAATTACTCATAATCCGAAACGAAAATACAGGACACATGTTTTTTTATTCATATCTTAGGATGGCAAACGAGCAGACGGATTACCTGATGGTAAGCGATCGCCGTCCATGGACACCCGCTACAAAAGAGGAGTTACGAATGCGTACATGTTTTTTTTATATAATTTGTGGTATATAACAGAATAAACAGATATATCGAATTAAAGTTTGCGTACGGGAGGTCGCCATGTCACCGGTCAGTATAAAATGCAAAAAATCGTGACTTCGCACGATTTTCAATACCAGTCAATGTATAGGCGAAAGTAATTCATTTAAAAAGAAATTAAAAAGTACGTGTTCAATATTTTTAAACTCGTCAACCAGACGGACATTGAAAGAAATTAATTAAGAATCATCCCTATTGCAATCTAATGTGGTTGAAAATCGTCTGATGGTAAGCAATCGGTGCCGTGCATCCCGCAACACTAAATGAATTATGAGAGAGTTGCTATTTTATGCTTCGGCACGAATGGGTAGGCTCGACTGGTGTGATACCACGGCCTCACAGAAAACCGGCGTGAAACAACCACAGCGTCGTTGTCGCCGTGTGAGTAAGGTTACCGTATACCCAGGGGCTCCTCTTCTCTCCATCCCTTCCCAATCCTTGAACATCCAAAACCGCGCTCGTAACTCTTTTGGTGTTGCGGGTCTACATGGGCGGCGCCGATTGCTTAACATCAGCTAATCCGTCAGCTCGTTTGCTGACCTATACCATAAAAATAAAGGTTTTGAATTAGGTATTTGGCTTCATGCAGAACGAAATACGACCCGTATTCTTTGACTTAGCAGTTACGCTTACGTCTTCAAACAAACTTGTCAGACAATAAAAATAACGAGTATAGCAAAACTACGCATAAAACCCATATTAATAATGTATTAATATGTATATTACCTACACTTATAGTGAGAATAAAAATATTAACGTAAAAAAATATTCAAGAGTGCCAGTACAAGAAACGTGTTTTTTTTTTTTTGTTCAACCGTTTTTTGATTCAAAACAAACCGAATTAACTACTTATAACTACCTACTCATAAGCAAGATTATTATTAACTAAATCCACGCTTATTGTTTTCTAAAGAAATTAAATTGTTTTCATTTGGGAATAGAAAGAGAACGATATACATAATATGTAGGTATAAAGATGGATCATATCATCACACACTGACTAAAAACCACTCCATTCCTTCTCCAAGTCCGCGGTACCTACTTGCATTATTGAGCTTGACTTGAACCCGCAATAACCCCAGACCGGAGAAACACCGCCCTTGTGGACATTAGAGAATTAAGGATAAAACAACCTTAAAATCTATACTCGTAGTCGTAATTCATATAAATCGTGTTAAAATCAGTGTTTATAAACACATTCGTAAATTTTTCATTAAATTATAAGTATTAGAATTAATGGCTCATATTAAAGTAGAAGAAATAATTAAGTAGGTAAGTATTTATCGATGAAAATGCATCGAGATGATGACGTCACAAATGATATTCGGTATCCGCTTGGGGCTTGGTATCCAATAATCACTTTTTTTTGTGAGGGGAAAATCATCAAATGGCTTCTCCCGCCCAGGGTCGGACGTGAGGGAGTGTCCGACTCTTACTGACTAATAACCTCCCCGTTCCTACTCCTGCTCCGGATATCGTCTCTCGATACCCGACGCCTGGAGTGTCACCCACTGCGGCGGCTGGGTGTGAGGAGGAGGATAGCTCCCTCACGCGGTCCACCTCCTTCTTTGCGAGCATAAGTGCTTCGCAGAAAGAGGAGACGGCTTCCCAGTTCCTCACGCTCCGCACCATGGCTCGAACTTAGGCCGGTCGGGAGAGGTCGCCGCCGCCTATCACCTCCCTGAGGACGCGGCCGTTCCCAACCCAAGCAGGGCACACCGCCACCATATGCTCCACCCTATTGTCAGGGTGGTCCTCCCAATGACAGCACTCGGGCGTTTCCTGCCGCCCGATCCGAAACAGGGACGTACAGAAGCTGCCGTGCCCGGTAAGCACCTGCGTCAGGCAGGCCACTCCTCAAAGAGAGGTCTTACCGCTGCTATAATAGCGTGCCCGATAGTCAATAATCTTAATGGCACGATGAAATACAATACAATCTTTTTATTGCGTTAATACATTGTTGTCCTATATTAAATTATGAGTGTAATAAACAACTGAATCAAGCAGAATCGTTCAACTACAAGGCACGCAAAAGGTGCGCATCAATACGAGTAATAGCCACAGACAGCCATTGGTCGTTCCAACCAGCCAGTATGGAAGTCTTCACTATTTCCTACTTACTAAATCTCTGACTCGCGTATGACTTATAATACCTAATGGTTGGAAGCTTCCTATTTACCTAAATGTGTTTTTGATTACGAAAATTAAAAGCTTTGCGATTGATACCACCGATACCGGCAACCCTAGAAGAACTTAATGTTAATATCAATGGGTTAGTTATTTGGAAGCTAAAGTATGAGATTTATAAGACAAAGGTTGAGAATTTGTTTTTTTTTTCGCCCCTAAGGCTGCCAACTGACCTAGTTTTGACTTTTGAGATATCTACACGTAACTTATAAGGTGATCAGTCTGCTCGTTTCCCAAGAAATAAGCAACTCGCACTTGACCTTCCATATTCAAAAATAGATGGCAGCTCGCGCAAATCGATAACCATAGTTGGAAAAAAAAGAAAGTCAAAACGAAAGTAGGTTTGCAATCGCAAACGAGAATAAATTTTATCAAATTATAATTTAAAAATTATGATTAATGAAGAATTTTAGTATCACGTACCGTTATAAACTTGGATACAAAATTTATTATGGATAATTCCATGCAAATGGAATCGATCGATCGAAAATGCAACGCCCTGCATTGAACTTCCGTACAAAGGTCAGCGACCGGCCTTCCGAGTTAGGAAGCGAGCTAATCAATTACAATTAACACTTCACAGTCCAAATAAAACATAAAAATATATGAAAATACTTACATGCCCATTTTCCATATGCTTTGAAATTCACTTTGTTAAACTTAGGAGCAATAACGTAGGTATAAAACGGAACCAAAAACGCTTTACTTAACATATACAAACAAAATAAACACGAAGACACATTTGCTATATCCACTAGCGTGGAATTAATACGCATTCCAAGTATTTCATTATGCATTTTGACTAATTATTTTGTTATTTTCACAATAAATAAATGTAAGAGGTTAACTCGGAGAGAGCCGCACCGTCACCGTTTGACACGATTCGCGCATGCGTACTAGCGGTCGAAGAAAGTTGCCATGCGCACTGAATGAACGAGTGTGCCCGATATCGAATGAGCGAACTGAGTGGCCCGCCCGAAAATAGACGAACAACGATCAAGTTGTGCGAACGAAACAGATATAAAATATACCGCCGTCTCACTCTAGCGGATTGATAAGTACGACATTGAACGAGGGTTTGTAGGTCATCCAGATTGCAGTGTGGCGGGAATTAATATTAAGTTTATTAAACGATTTTCAAGCTAATTACTTTTGAAATACGTTACATTTTTGAATGGCAAAACTTGTAGCTACGAGAAATGTTTGCGAAGGAATGAACCCTATCCAGATAGAAAAAAAAAATTGATTAAAGGCGAGACAAAACATTCAAATATTATCTGAATCATTAAATGTTACCTGACGAATACAATTGTTGCTGTCACTGTTGCTACTTACACTAACATTCTGGACGCGACAGCATCATAATTATTATTCCTCAGATAACTTTTATTTAACCATTGAAAAATCAGGCCTAAATAGAAAAATAAGTTTAGATAGGTCTAAGGAAATGTCTCAAATGTCTTTTCGGGCGTCTCGAGTGTCGATTTGAATCGGTAAAATTGAATAGATACACAAATTAATAGCTACCTACCTACCTACGAAACTACCCTAACCTAATTTTATTAAATCTTTTACAATTAGGCAACAATGTCTCATAACTTAAAAACGAACATAATTATTAACATTAGGTACTTATATCTATTACTAATATAATAAAGAGGTAAGTAGGTTTGTAAGTACCTACCTATGTAAGTTTGTATGTCCTGGAGTAATCTTTGGAACCGCTGGTCAAATTGCCTAAATTTTTCACTGATTTTATTACAATGTTCCTGAGGGCTATAGGCTATAAAACATCACGCTAAGATCAAATGGATCCGAGCAGCGGGTGACACCGCGTGAGAGTAGCAAGTACTTAATACAATACTTGTTAGCCACTTGACTGCCGGTAGGTATACTTAAAAGACACAATAGAAAAAGCATAGTGTCTAGCGTAGCTCTTAATTATTTTTTTTACTTGCTGTAAACTAGTGCTTGACTGCGATCCCACCTGATGGTAAGCAGTGATGCAATCGTTGATGGTAAGGCGCACTAGTTTATTAAGAGCCTATTCACTCTAGCCTTGAAGACACCTACATTATATTTGGATGGAAAGACTGCAGCCGGCAAACTGTTCCAATCCCTCGATGTACGCGGTATAAATGACGAGGCAAAACGCTTAGTCCGGGCCGCAGGTGTCTCAACAACGTAAGGGTGGATATTTGCCGTACGCCGGGATGTCCGAAGGTGAAATGGGGATGGCGGAATCAAATCGTGCAATTCCTGCGCACACTCTCCAAAATGCCTCCTGTAGAAATTCTCTGAATACCACGGGTTAATAATTAATACCTAATTCTATGTGAAGTATGAATTACATATTGCTTAATAAGTGTGGAAAAGCTTGAGCGCACCGTCTCGACTGGAGTGACACTAAGGCCACAGTGAAAAACGGCGTGAAACAAAGCTTGCGTTATATTTCGCGTTGTGAGGCCCAATCCTTCTCTCCTATCCCGTCCTACCCCAAAAGACCTAATCCTCAAATTCGTTACAAGCTGCAAAACACTAGTAACTCCCCTGGTGTTGCGGGTGCGGATTACATACCTTCAAAATATCAGCTTGTTTGCCAATCAATAACAAAAAAAAAACATAAAATGTATTATTTACGTAACTGGCGACACTTCTGTTCTATTTTCCATTTATGTAAAATACACCTTCTTTAGTAAATAATAAGGTGTGTTATTAGCTAAAGCGATTTTACGTACTAGATAAACCGGTTAATAGGTCACTCGAACAATTCAAAGCGGTAACACGTGGCTGTTTTATTACCATCATTAATAATAACTATCAGTAGATTTTGTCTAATAGAAAAAAAATGTACATACCACACTAATATTTTCTCCTGTGTCGTGGGTGCGTTTACAAACATACAATTTCACATACACATCACACTCAGACCCGAAACAACAATTTGTGGTTCACAAAAAGTGTTGTTCGAATCGAAACCGTGATACGTTGCGCGGCAGCCAGTTGCCCAGCCACCGCGCCAGACTTGCAAACAACTATGTTCTAAGTACTTAGAATATAGCCGGGGCTGTGGGGCACCGCGACCTCGGCCAGATCAGGCGAAGGAACAGGTGGGTTTTTAGTCAGTAAGAGTCGGACACTCTCTCTCGCCTTACCTTGGGCGGGAGAAGTCATAAGATGATTTTCATCTGACAAAAAAAAAATACCTAGAATATAATAGTTTTCATCCAACATCGCTTTGCTTCGCGCCACGTGTCGCGGGCTCGATTCTCGCACGGAACAACTCTTTGTGTGATCTACAAATTGTTGTTCCGGGTCTGGGTGTGATGGATATGTCAAATTGTACCTAGGTACGTTTGTAAACGCGCCTACGACACAGGAGAAAATCCTAGTGTGGGGCAACGTTTTCTTAATAACGAAAATTTTAAGATTTTGATTCCAGTAGCCAAAGCTTTTTCGCGGTTAAGGGTGCAAACGCCATAAGGCACCGCGACTCCGGTCCCGAGCAGGAGACGGAACGGGGTGTTTCATAGTCAGTACAAGTCTGACAGTCACTCTCGACCCATTCAGGGCGGGAAAAGTTATTTGTTTATTTTAGGTTATAGTTTTTTTATGTAATAGACCGGCAAACGAGCAATCAGCGCCGCCCATGGATACCCGCAACGGAGGAGTTACGAGTGCGTTGCCGACCTCTTAGGGATTAGTGTTTGGAGATTAAGGGATTGGGGAGGGATCGGGGGAGGGGAAGGATTAGGCCTTCGGTAACCTCACTCACACGGCGAAATACAACGCTGTGGTTGTGTCACTCCGGTTTTCTGTGACGTAGTGGTATCACTCCAGTAAAGTTAACCCACTCGTGCCGAAGCATGGGTCTCCTATAATTCTATTGCCATGTAACTATATGCTTACTATAAACCTGTCAAATCAACATACGTAAGTACATAACAGAACTAATCCAATAATTACAGTAGCTTACACATTAATTGATTAGTGTGTATTGAATCATAATTTGATTGCAGCCAAGTGTAAGGATTTCTGATTTGGATTTGTGCGCAGTGGTACTGAATGCACACATTGATAGACTGCAAAATACTTTTTAGATGAGTACATTATAATAAAAAGATAAAAAAAAACTAAAATCCAACTACTTCAAAAACGACACACGTTACATATTTACATGTGTAACGTGTGACAACGCCTTTCAGTATTCTGAAAATCTTTTTTTATACTTTTAGCGTCGTTTTTGAAGTAGTTGGATTTTAGTTTTTTTTTATCTTTTTATTATAATGTACTCATATAAAAAGTATACCTACCTACCGTAATACTTTGACAACGTGTGACTTTATACTTTATATTATTTGTATTATTGTGGTGTTAAAGTGTATTTGTGGTGCATAATATCAACAAAAGTTAAATTGATGAACTAATGATTAGTAGTAGAAGCTATATATATAATATGTTGTCCTTGAGGTTCACTTCTTTTTCGTACTTTTTGCCTGAACATTAGTGTTACATTGTTCTCACATATCAGAACCGACTAAATGATGTAAAAAAGTAATGCATTCTAAAACTGATTAAAAAAGAGTAACCATGGAGTTTCTTGCTCGTTCTTCTCCATAGCATTCTACCCTTTGGAACGAGCAAATAGCTTCACTAGAGGACAGACGGACAGACTGACACGCTAATTTTAAAGCTCTTGTTATATACTTTTTCCTTTTTTGCTTGCTTGACGTTCAAAAGTGCCTACTGTGGTCTAATTGAAATAAATGATTTTTGACTTTTGACTTTTTTGACTATAATTGAAAAGATTTGAATAATATGCAATCAGCCTATACAAGCAAATGAAAATGTAATGAAATAGTAGTGCATATATCATATATTCAAAATATAGAAGTAAAGAGCGTTCAAATGATACCAAATACGACCTATTTATATTAACTTTATTTAGTTACTCTGAATGTTTTATCCGCTAGAGGACGCCACATTCGATTTTGTGATACTCCATGTAGCCTATAGCTAGCGGACAATTAAGCCGTTTCTAATGATATGTCATTTGTCGTATTCCGATAAGTAGTTTAGAAGTTACGAGGGGATAGATACATACATAGATACATACATAGAGAGAGAGAGAACATACATACATACATACATAGCCTGAAAAAATCACACCCTCCTTTTGCTTTGCCGTAGTCGGGTAAAAATTGCTATTTAATAAGCCTAATAAAGTCGTTACAAAGACAATTTAACTAGCAGCTCATCCAAATATAAACCACAAGTATACCAAACGTTACTATTAAATAGAAATGTCAATGCAATTCACTTGAACACCAGCAGGAGTTTCTTCGATCGTATTACAGAGTCTGCCACAAACTACTTGCTTGGGTAAGCCCAGGGCTCTATAGAAAGCGGGTATTTAACACCATTAATTCATGCCAGGGTTGCGGGATAAGCGCAATGAGGCACCGTACCCTCGGCCCAGAGCAGGAGAACGAACGGGGCACAACAATTTGTGAATAACACAAAGTGTTGTTCCGTACGGGAATCGAACCCTCGGCACGTTACACAGCAGCATGTTGCCCAGCCACTGCCCCAACCGTGCAGTTCTCATATTGTGCCTCGTAGTAAGTACTCGTAGGCGAGTACCAAAAGTGTCATTTTCCGAGTTACATTTTGTACTTTCTACATCGATCACTAATAAAGACTATCTATGATTATTTAGACACAAATGATTTAATGATTTTTTTAAAGTTTGAATTCACTAATCTGCCTTAACCAAGTGTTGCTCTGTTTGAAAAAGGGCCTTTCCTCAGTAGTAGGTACTTTTTTATTAGTTAGAGTAATAAACATTTGCATTTATAATATTAATAGAATTTCAGGAATGTCCAGTGTGGACGAATTATTATTATCAATACATTTATAAAATCCTCAATCATTTTAAAATATAAATTTTAAGGATTTTTATTTTAAATCTATTAAGGACATGTTCCACATCTGTATGATCTCATAACTATTTCTATATTTCAAGTTCGAAATTTATTTTAATAAAACAATCAAGGTCAATAAAAAACAAGTTTGTCATATACAAAACAGAACACGTTTCCAAAAATCAAAACGAGGTTATTACATTTTGTCTGGCAAGCTTTTGCGCAAAAGAATAGGTACAGTAAGCCGCGAAACATGTCTTTTTTGGGTCTCCATTATTATTATAAACCTATAACAAGCATATTCAAAACATCAACCATAGCGAATAATTAAAAGTATAATTTTCGATGCTTCTTTTCTTTGCTAATCCTTTAAACCCGCTAAAATTAACACTGCTATAGACTCTATTTATCTTTATAATCCTGCTGATATTATAAAATTTGTGAAGATATTTGAATGTATGTTGCTCACACAAAAACTACTGATAGGATTGTGAGGAACCCTTGCAGTAATGTAGGCCTCTATCTTGGCATTTCCACGGTAACGGAATTCACCGCACGGTGTAAACTAAAGTTCACGCGGACGAAATCGCGGGCAACTAGTGAGCCTATTAGTGTCTACGACTGAGCAAACAAGTCTTCTTACACGAAAAAGGTTTGAGCATTACTCACCACGATGAGTTTAGGCAGTTTGGTGGTTTCAAACTAATTGTAATTAGAAATTATAAGTTCAGGTTTCCTCTCGATTTTTTCCTTCACCTGGTGTCTTTTGTCAGTAGTGTCTGAATAAACTTAGGATGTACATTCTTATAACTCGGAAAATGTCACTTTGGTACTTGCCATATTTTGAACGGCGCCACCACGGCTATTTGTTTATTTATTGGTCGATTAAATTTAAGTATTATTATGGATTATTAACTTTTTTTCTTTTTATTTCTATTTGATAGGACGGCAAAAGCAGACGAATACCCGATGGTAAGCAATCGAGTAATCCAAGTCCAAATCCAAAACAAAGGAGTTACGAGTGTATTGCCTTTTAGGGATAAGGATTTCGGATATTTAAGGATTGGGAAGGAATATGGAGATGCGGTAGGATTGGGCCTCCGGTAACCTCACTTACACGGCGAAGTGGTTTCACGCCGGTTTTCTGTGAGGCCGTGGTATTACTCCGGTCGAGCTGACCCATTCATGTTGAAGCTTGGCTCTCCCACACTTAAACTTACGGTGGTTATAAAAATAAATCCGCTCCTCTCCTGCCTATGACCACATCCTTACCAGAATAGAAACTTAAATGCTATAGAAGTTATTAAGTTACTCAACTTACAACCAACGATGCTGCTTATGCGGAAATTTTAATTAGCTTCTAAAGTTTTCCTGTAGTTTCAAACAAGTCAATGGCTAGACCAGTTTATTGAATATTTATTTATTTATATCAATTAATACCATACTACATGTACATACATAGCTGGATTTTTCCGCTCAGTACTAGATTATTGAATTAATATGTTCCTAGGTACCTATATTGTATGTTCAGCCGAGGTTGCAGGTTAAGCGCAATGAGTCACCGCGGCCTCGGCCCAGAGCAGGAGAAGGAACGGGGGTGTTTTAGTCAGTAAGAGTCTGACACTCTCTCTCGCCTTCCCTGGGCGGGAGAGGTCATTAGATGATTTTCACCTGACAAAAAAAAAAAAAAAGAAGGTATACAATATAAATTAAGAAGGTATACAATATACCTTCTTAATTTTTTTTGTATAATCATTGTGTACACACAGCCAATGGCTTAATAGCTAAGAGCCTCTACCAACCCCTTAGGCGGCTCTCATTAGGTGGCTGGATCTAGGGCTTGATTCAGAAAGTGGTGCCTACTCCTGGACACGGCTCGTATTGTCAGTTAGCTAGCTAGGACACTGTTCCCGATATAAGTGGGACAACATTTTTAAATTTTGTAATTCTTTTTGCATTTAAAAATATAAGTTTTATTTTTTATTTATAGATGTGTTTTAAAATATAACTATTTAATAAAGAGAAAAGAAATATACATACATTTAATAAAAAAACTTAATTTGCATATTAAATATTTATCGATAAAACAATATAAGTAGACTGGAAAACAAACAAACAGAAAATAAAAAAAAACAAATGATTGTTGTTGTTTGTACCTACACGCTAATCTCCGTAACGAATGGAAGGACTTGAAAGAAACTTTTTATGTTGTATAGCTATTAAGCCTAGGTAACATGTATCGTGTATCTACTTTGTTGTGGTAATCGGAAGAAAAAATTCTAGCTAGTAAACTGGTAACAAAACATATTAATGTAAATAGTATAAAAAGTGTAATAGTGATGAACTGTTTTGTTATGTATAATGCACGTGTAAAGAAAAAGGTTATCGCCATTTTTTATAGTTAAAAGCTGTTATATAGACTATTTATAAAGTAAAATTGTTTCAAAAGTCTCAGAACGGATAACACCTTTTTTTTCAAAAATATCTTTGTATACTTACGTTTCAAATTACATATTATTATTTAAAGGTTATAAGGTTAATACAAGCTTGTGACAATAGACACTGTCTAGGTAAGATTAAACCGAAAATTTTGAAGGAAAACAATAACAAATATGAATTTTATTCCAAAGCCAGAAATGATAGATGTGCCTAAATGTATATGTAGAATGCGGATTTTTCATAAACGTTCGCTTTTTAACACTTTAAGACAAGTTCTGTTTCTCTCGTTCTGCACCATGGTTTCGAGTAAAGTTGGATGCAATGTCGATGTAACCATTGGTTGGTGGTTATATCCTCTTTGGTTGGAAGTGACAGGTCACCGCCGCTGATCACTTCCCTGAGGACACGGCGGCGGTGCCGTGACCAGCACATCGCCATCGTATGCTCCACCGTGACCTCCGGCCACTGTTTCTAATATTACAGGGCAATGATATTATAAGTAAAATGGTGTAGATAATATGCTACAAGCGCTCAGCAAGTGATACATTAAAATGTAACAAGCCACATTTTTTCATATTTGTCTCTTTTTCACTCGCGATTATTGAATCATGCCATCCCACTTTAACGTGTATCATACGCTTTTTATTCTTGTGTGCATTAGTGTGCCGTCTTTGAAAATCGAATTTTGTTTATATGTAAGCAATCTACACCATTTTACGTATAATATCATTGTTACAGGGTATTTTATTTTATTTTTACGAAAATATTATTTGTAATTCCATGAACATTACCTAGTATAATGTATTTCCTGAAAATGAAACATTTTCATTGCATAAAACTAATATTTCGATTTGAAATTCAAATAAATTACTAAAGCGTAACTACTGAATGCTTTCGTCCGTGAATATAAATTAAAAAAAAAATTAAAATATTTTCATATTTTTATTCGAAATGCGATTGTGATACCTATTGTGAATGACGTATTATATTTCAATTTTTCACAGTTATTTGGAATACAGTACAAATATTGTGTGATAAAACCGCCCATTGTAATCATAACATTCTTGTATTTTATCTAACATGTTTTTGTTTTGTGCTAGTGTGCAATAAAAAACGCCATTATAAATAACTAGCTTCTGTCGCGCGGTTTCACTCGATGCTCTCCTCCTCCAAATCGTAGCGTGGTATTTTATAGCCTTCTTCGATAAATGTACTAACAAACACAAAAAGGAATTATTCAATTCGAACCAGTAGTTCTGGAGATTAGCTCGTTCAAACAAACAAACAAACTGTCCAGCTTGATTTTTTTACGTTTCCCCACACTAGGATTTTCTCCTGCGTCGTGGGTTTTTTTTTATTTTGTGAGGAAAAAATCATCAAATGACTTCTCCCACGTCGTTATCCAGGGTGCGTTTACAAACATACGAATTCACATACACATTGTTATATATACACGTGAATTCGTATGTTTCCCAGGTTTGTTTGTTCGGGTCCCAGACCCTGAACAACAGAATGTAAATCACACAAAGAGTCGTTCCGTGCGGGAAACGAAAACGCGACACGTTGCACGGCAGCCAGTTGCCCAGCCACGGCGCCAACCGTACAGTCAAATATTAAGTGGATATAGATTATAAACTAAAGATTAATTCAGTATACACAGCGACAACAGTCGTCGGTCGCCGTGGTGGTCCGGAGGTTAAGGCGCTTCTTATATGCATTTCGATGCGGGTTCAAAACCTGACAAACACCAATGTGACTGTGACGAGTACTTTCTGTGGTTATTTAGACACCACTGACAAACGGTGAAGGAAAACATCGTGGGGAAACCTGGACTTAAGTTTGAAATCGCCAATCCGCCTTTAGCAAGACAGTGACCTTCCATGTGAGAAGAGACTTTTGCTCAGTAGTGGGCACTTATTGGATGATGATGATGAAATAAGCGAAGATAAACTTTTGTTCACAATTCTCAACAATCGAAAGATATGACAACTTTTTTCGAAATTTTGCAAGAATAGGATTGCACTGGAATGAATCTCTGCGATTTTGCTCGTCATTTCAGTTTATTTTTATTTTCATTTTTATTATAATATTAATTTGAGGTTTAGTAAATTTAACGTTTCGGTTGGTTATCTAACCGTGATCACAATTTAAGATTTGTATACCAAGGTTAGAGCTCTTAATTGTAAAACTAAGTCAAGTAAGACACACACAATGTAAGAATAATAATTATTTTTGACGATAGCACTTTAAAAAAATACGGTTGCCCCACACTAGGATTTTCTTCTGCCTCGTGGGTGCGTGTACAAACATATACAGCATACCCAGATTCGGAACAACAATTTGTAGATCACACAAAGAGATATTAGAGATGTTCCGTGCGAGAATATACGTTGCGCGGCAACCAGTTACGCAGCCATCGCTATAACAAGTGTGGGAGAGCCAAGCTTCGGCACGAATGGGTCGGCTCGACCGTAGTGATATCACGGCCTTACAGAATACCGGCGTGAAACAACCCATAGCGTTGTATTTCGCCGTGTGAGTGAGGTTACCGGAGGCCCAATCCCTCCCCTTCCCCTATCCCGATCCTTATATCCCCAAAAGGCCGGCAACGCACTCGTAACTCCTTAAGTTTTGCAGGTGTCCATGGGCGGCACCGATTGCTTACCATCAGGTAATCCGTCTGCTCGTTTGCCGACTTATACCATAAAAAAATAACAATGCAGTGCAGTCAACTGCACGATGTTTTGCTGAACTGAACCTATGAAATGCCTTGAAGTATTTGGGACTCACGGCAGAAACGGGTGACCAGTAATACCAGAGGAGTAATAGGAGCGTTAACGGCCTTTTGGAGATTAGGTATTTTTCGGAGATTAAGGCATTGGAGAGTGATTGGGGGAAATGG
The DNA here is from genome assembly GCA_902829305.4 of Spodoptera exigua. NCBI lineage: Eukaryota > Metazoa > Arthropoda > Insecta > Lepidoptera > Noctuidae > Spodoptera > Spodoptera exigua. Next base: position 2,536,092 of record LR824623.2, read on the forward strand.
TGAAAAATCGGGCCTCTTGGGAATCTGGTTATCTCACTCACAGCGCTGTGGAATCTGTGGATATTTCTCGCCAGTTTTTTATGAGGTCGTGGTGTCGCTCCATGCTGTCACCTATTTCTGCCGAAGCATGGCTTTCCCACATTCAAAATAAGTATATTATTTATTATTATAAGTTCTCACTACTGAGCAAAGTTTAACCCGTGGTATGCTGAAGCGCAGATCCACGCGAGACACAATAAAATTTGTTTTCTATTGTTTGTCATATACCGGCAGACAAGAGGTTAGGGCTTCTCTAGCCGGGGTTGCGGGGCAAGCGTAATGAGGGACCTCGGCCTTGGCCTAGAGCAGGAGAAGGAATGGGGGTTTTTAGTCAGTATGAGTCTGACACTTCGTCTCGCCTCACCCTGGGCGGGAGAAGTCATTTGATGATTTTCCCTTGACAAAAAAAGGCCTCTTCTCAAGCAATATACGAGGAAAAATATTCAAGTAACGGTACCTACGTTACATAGGTAACCTAGTTAGCAATCTAGCAATTAAATACTAGCTTTGAACTAAGACCTAGGATGGGGCGATATGACCTAGAACTAAAGTGCGTACGGAACCAACCATGCGTTCTGTTTCTCATACGCGATTTCTCGAAGCGTAAACCATAGAGGGTCGGTGATATTACTGCAAAATAGTCCCTATTTTTTTAAGTTTAGTTTTTTTTTTGTTTGTAACTTAGTTTCTGCGTAAAGTGTTATGAAAATTTGTTTATTTTAATTTAATTTTATGATTATTTTTTTGCTAATTATCTTATCCATTTCAAGTGTCTTTTTTTAGTTTAATGGAGTTAAAAAGGGAGGAGAGCAGTGTTCAACATCGTTTTCAATGTCCGCTTTTTAGATTTTATTAAACCTTGCTTCCACCCGCGGCTTCGTCCGTGTGGTATGTTTATAAAAACTCCATTTTCAGCCGGGATTGCGGGGTAAGCGCAATGAGGCACCGCGACCTCGGCACAGAGCAGAAGAAGGAACAGGGGGATTTTTAGTCAGTAAGAGTCTGACACTCCCTCCCACCCGGCCCTGGGCGGGAGAAGTCATTTGATGATTTTCCCCTCACAAAAAAAGATCCTCTTTATTACAAAACAAGATTTATCTTTAGTCTAGGTTTAAGCCATTAAGTCAGTATTTTTATTAGTTTTTGTATTTTGAATCATATTCTCACCTACCTTTAATTTGAAATACAAAAACTTAGCTCAATGTAAACTATTGAGCTAAGTTTTTGACTATTTTGATACACAGTATAGAGATTGTTAGCAGCTGGGGAAAGTAAAAGGCATTCTCCACTGGGTTTTTTTTAAATAATATAATAAAACACATAATATAATAAAACCTACTTACTAAGAAGTGTCATTGATCTAAGAGACCATCTCTGCGCATCGCCCAGGGACATAAGTCAGAAGATCTTAAAGTCTCAACGTTGCATTCCATTTCTGTCGCAGATCTAATGAAAATAGTTTTAATTCCTCCCATTCAATTGAACTGGTGAGGTCTGAAATCCATTCCAGTTACATCACAGATACCTGACATTTTTGGCGTTTTCAACCGATTGCAAAAGCGTAGGAGTTAGCCAATGTAGCAATTGTGGACACTAAGTACTTATTTTTCTTCTAGTGTAGACAGATAATAATAGTTTCTGTTTTTTTTTTTTATTTAATAGTTCGGCAAACGAGCAGTCGTATTACCTGATGGTAAGCAATCAGCGCCGCCCATCGACACTCGCAACGGAGGAGTTACGAGTGCGTTGCCGACCTTTTAGGAATTAGGGATTTGGAGATTTAGGGATTTAGGAGGGATTTGGGGAGGGGAAGGATTGGGCCTCCTATAACCTCACTCACACGGCGAAACACAAGGCTGTGGTTATTTCTCTCTCCGAACGACTCCGGTCGAGCTGACCCATTCGTGCCGAAGCATGGCTCTCCCACACTTAAATATTTTCTCCCATACTTTATCGTTGCGTGATCCAAAACAGTCAATCATGTCGGACTTCAGTATTTTCATTATTGTATCCACTAGGTGTTGCGGCAGTATTGGAAGGCTGTGGAGGGCTTGTCCGAAAAAATAAAACAACAACGAAACCAAATGTCAAAAACTATAATACTTTTTTTGGGAGAAAAGATTATCCATGCTTCGGCACGTATGGGTCGCCTTAATCGAAGTGATACTACGACCTATTAGAAAATTGGCGTGATACAACCACAGCGTTGTTTTTCATCGTGTAAGTTAGGTTACCGGAGTAACAATCCTTCCCCTCCCCCAATCCCAAAATCTCCAAATCACTAATTCTAAATGGTAGGCAACGGATTCCATAGGCGGCGCTGACTGATTACCACAAAGTAATCCGTGTATTCTCCCGCCATGGGTGGGTCATGATGGGGCCAAGCGTCATGCTTTTGCTGTCTAAGATTTTTTTTTTTATTTCATCATCTTTTGTGAGCTTGGCCACGATAGTCAAAGTCAAAGTCAAAATCATTTATTTCAATTAGACCCATACGGGCACTTTTGAACGTCAACACAACTTTAAAGATACAAAGTGTCAGTCTGTCGGTCAGTCCTCTTAGTGAAGCTATTCGCTCGTTCCAAAGTGTAGATTCCGATGGAGAAGAACGAGCAAGAAACTCCATGGTTACTCTTTTAAAATCAGTGTCACATAAACTTTCTTTGATACATTATTTAGTTAGTTTGAATATGTGAGAACAGTGTAACGCGTGTATACAGAGAAACATAAAAAGAAAATAACCTTAAGGACAATAGACAGTCCGGAGCTGACCAGTCCCAATTGACGGCGCCCGTTCACGAGCATGACACGTACACCAGCATCGCCCAACTCAACCATAATATAGGGAATCGAGCGATCCAGTGACCGTGCCACCGCCAATGTGACCTTTGAGTGAGCATGACAACTCCAAGCTGACATAAGTACCGACATTCTGCTAGTCTAACTAATTTTATAGGTTACAGGGCACTCACATTTACAAATGTATCAAGTTTAACAATAAAAATAGCATGGTTACAAATTTAAAAAATCTAAGAACTTCCGTTCAAGCAAAGATCCACTGGAACATTATTTATATTCGTGTAGGTATATTATCCTGTGGAGCAGGACCAGCCCGTCTCCAAGCATCCTTATCCTCAATATAATCACTCAGTTTGTAATATGCTTTTTTACACAAAGTTTTCTTTACACATAATTTAAAATTTCTTTCATTTAATTGTTGTATTTCGCCTGGGATTTTGTTATAACACTTAACGCTGAATCCCATGAACGACTTGTGTACCTTTGCCAATCTAAATAATGGCTGACACAATCTATCTCTATGTCTAGTTTGGTAATTATGTCTGTCTGATACCTTATCAAATAATATTAAGTGTTTCCTAACATACATTATATTTTCATAAATAAACTGACCGGGCACAGTCATAATATTGATCTCTTTAAATTTTTCTCTAAGAGATTCGCGAAGCCTTAGGTTGTAAATTGCTCTGATTGCACGCTTTTGCAAGACAAATATAGACTCAATGTCAGCAGCCTGTCCCCACAACAAGATGCCATACGACATAATGCTATGAAAGTAGCTGAAGTACACCAGTCTTGCAGTGTCCACATCTGTTAGCTGTCGGATCTTCCAGACAGCAAATGCTGCAGAACTCAACCGTCCTGCCAGAGATGTGATATGGGGCCCCCATTGTAGTTTTTCATCTATGGTTATACCCAGAAAAGTAGTCCGTTTTACAAATTCCAATTTCTTGCCGTTTAATAATATGTCACATTCGTTACTTTTTACATTTGGTAAACTGAATCGTATACACTTTTTCTTTTTGTCGTTTAGAACTAAATTATTAACTGTAAACCAGTTATGAACCTTCGTAATAGCATTATTTACTTCGTCATAATTATTTGTCCGTCTATTTATTTTAAAAATCAACGATGTGTCATCAGCAAATAATACCATTCCCGGTTCTCGCTGAAATAAATGAGGTAAGTCATTTATGTAGACCAAAAATAGGAAAGGACCTAATATCGAGCCCTGTGGTACGCCCATAGATATCCTAGCACCCTGAGAATTCACTTTGTTTACCTGTACTTTAAGCTGCCTATCCTGGAGGTATGATTTTAATAAATTGAGTGAAGCCCCTCGAATACCATAGTGTTCCAACTTTAGCAACAGTGTCTCGTGTTCGACGCAATCAAAAGCCTTGGACAGGTCACAAAAAATTCCAATAGCGTCGTGCGACTCCTCCCACGAAGCAAAAACACGCTTAATTAAAGTTACACCGGCGTCAGTTGTGCATCGACCTTTGGTGAACCCATATTGTTGATCATGAAAGATGGAATTCATGTTAAAGTGACGCAGCATCTGAGAAAGCATCAGCTTTTCAAACACCTTACTAAGCACCGGTAAAATAGATACCGGCCTATAATTATTAGGATCGGTATCATCGCCAGATTTAAACAGTGGAACTACTTTGCTATGTTTCATCAAATTTGGAAAAACTCCCTGATCTACACTCCTATTATAAATTAAAGCTAAATGAGGCGCTATAGCTTCTATAAAAGCCCTACACACTGCAACAGACATTCCCCAGAGATCCTCTGTAGACTTAACTTTAATGTCTTTAAACGCCTTTATTACTGATTGGGGGTTTGTGTACTGAAATTGGAAATCAGAACGGCATTCTTTAATATTTCTTTTGAGAAGACTAATTGAAAGTGCCGGAGATGATTCTAAGTCCTTAGTAGTTTCAATGGGGATATTCTTGAAAAAAAATTCGAATTCTTGTGCAACTTCCCGATTTACACTAACATGTCCATTTCCGGTATTTAAATTAATTTCCGTGTTATGCAATTTATGTCTGCCTGTCTCATTGTTAATTATTTTCCATGTAGCCTTTGTTTTATTTTCAGCGTTCTTAATCTTACGGCTAATGTAAAGAGATTTTGCTTGCTTACAGACCATTTTAAATATTTTTGCATATTTGGACACATGCTTGCTAAAGGCTTCGCTTGTATTAAATGGTTTCATACCATATAGTTCAAATAACTTTCCCCTACTTCTACGAATACCGGGGGTAGCCCAGTCACAGAATACAAATTTACATTCAATGATTTTACGTTTTAAGGGTAATAATTTATCAAATTGGGTTTTAATAATGGCCAGTAAGTTGGCATAAATCTCACTTGGACCTTCATAATCATGTGATGGGCTGCATAATATTTGCTTTAAATTATTATTTAATGACTCAACTTTTTTATCCGTGATATGTCTAAACATTATTTCCTTTTTTGGCACCTTTGTGATGTTGTTTAAGTTTATTGTTAACCCACTGTGATCTGATGGTAAGCTATTAACAATATTTTTGTGCAAATAATCACAGTTACAAAATATATTATCTATGCATGTAGCCGAGATGGATGTTACTCGGGTGGGCTCAAGGAATACATTAGACAAATCAAAAGATTTAAAAAGACTTACTAAATTAATACAATTAGAATTGTTTTCCAAGAGATCAATATTAAAATCGCCACATACTATTGTAAATTTACTATTCGAACACGTTTTCTGCAACACTTGTTCCATAACAGAGTTAAAAACGTTTAAGTTTTGTAAGTTTGGAGGTCTATAGACGCATATCACAACAAGCCCATCCAGCTCTACACAGGACAATTCTATTGTATGTTACATCATAGGGCCACCAAAAATATGCAAAACCTAATGGTAATCTCCATTATATAATATTTAACACTGTTACCTGCTAGAACTAACAAGAAGAGTACGTATTAAAACTAATTATTACGTTAAATGACTAGTTTACAGTTTACATAACTACTACTGTGACTGGTTAAATCGCAGGAATCCGCTGTGAATCAAACTCAAGCTGCTTAACTTCCTAACTAAAGCGTATGAATTAGTCAAGCTATTGTTTTTTCTGATCTTATTCTTGTCTTTTACATGATGGAAACAATTTAATAAACTAAAAAATAATCTTTTTGAACTTTTGTTACTCTTATTTATGAACAGGGTTTGTAAAAGTTTTCTTGGTCAATTCTTAGATATTTTCAATAATAATTTAACAGTAATATATCCAAGAGTAACCATAGGAGTCTTGTCCTTGCTCGCTCTTCGCTATCGGAATTTACACTTTGAGACGAGCAAATAGCTTTTTTAGAGAACTGACTGACAGATTGACACTTTATCTGTAATGGTCTAGGTAATTAAAATTGTGGCGACAATGTTCAAGAGATGATCTCCTATAGCACACAAAAGAAGACAATATGGTATATAATAGTATAGAAGAATAATATGGAAGAAGGTATAGAAACTCCAAACGTGCAACTGTGAGGCAGCAGCCCACCATGATCAATTGGCATGCTTGAAGCATTCTCCTTTTCCGATCTAAGGTACACTCTGTGCCCTAAAAAAATTTTTGACTTTATAGAATCCAGGGTTGCAAGTGCAAGCGCAATAATGTAATCGCGGCCTCGGCCTAAAGCAGGAGATGTAACGAGGTTTTATGACTACAAACCCTCCGTCCCATCTAGTCTAGCGTCAGACGCTAGCTGTAGAATCTAACGCTCTCACCCAACCTTAAGCAAGACAAGTCTTTTTTTAGTATATGTCGTCAAACGAGCAGACGGATTACCTGATGGTAAGCAATAAGCGCCGCCCAGGGACACCCGCAACGTCAAAGGAGTTACGAGTGTGTTGCCGGACTTTTAGCGATAAGGGTTTTAAATATTTAAAAGGCCGTGGTATCAGTCCGGTCAAGCCGACCCATTCGTGCCGAAGCTTGGATGATTTTCTCCCCCGAAAAAAGTGTTTTCACCTACAAATTATACATTATAGCCTGTCTCATTCATACTTAAAGGTACACACTACATGCAACGGGTTTACGTCTAATGGAACACCTATTATTAGTTCTGAACAAAGTTGCTTCAGCAATGTGCTATTTTACATGATTTCCTGAAAATATTCAAATGTGGGATAGTATGATCTATCAAATGAAATGTTATTACTAGGGATGATGACGAGGTTGGAAAACATAAAATAATGGAACAATACAAATATACAATTATAAAAAGAAAAACACTTTCTATTCTACCTCATCACATCATATCGGCTGCACGATTGGCGCGGTGGCTGGGCAACTGGCTGCCGTGCAACGTGTCGCGGGTTCGATTCCCGCACGGAACAACAGTTTGTGTGATCCACAAATTGTTGTTTCGGATCTGGGTTGTGATGTGCATGTGAAATTGTATGTTTGTAAACGCACCCACGACACAGGAGAAAATCCTACAGTGGGACAACGTTTTACTAAAAAATAAAAAATAAAATATCATCAGCCTATAAGTAACTACGCACTGCTGAGCAAAGGCCTCTTTTCACACGGATAAGGTTTGAGCATTAATCACCACGCTTGCCTTGAGCAAGCCTAGAAATCCAACCATAAAAGTCCAGATTTCCTCACGATATTTTCAATGGTATCTAAATGCAGTGAAAAAGTACATAATAAAAAGTAACTTTGAAAATAGCCAGGTTTCCAAACGCAAGAAGTTTTATTCATTATATTGGAAATTTTGAACACACAATAGCAGCTCAAAAAGCTGATGCGTGCGTATTAACTGTTTTGAAGGTTTTGTCCAGTCTGTTTTATGAAAGAATTAATTGTGGGCGCTTTTATTACATTTTCAGGGAGTTTATTCCCGAGAGATCTCCGGCCACCGTAAGCGGGAGTCTGCGGACGGCGAGTAAGGTAGCTCAACGCTCGACCTGAACCAGACCCGAGCGTTCCGCACGCGCCTCAAAGGGCCAATAGACCACCGCAGACGGGGATTTATAGCGCTGTTGTTCAGCCGGGGTTGTGGGGGAAATGCGGAACCGTGGGAATAGTGGGGTTTTTAGTCAGTAAGAGTCTGACACTCTCCCTCCCGCCTGACCCTGGGTGGGAGAAGTCATTCGATAATTTTCCCCTCTCAAGAAAAGGAGTTTATTTCATTCCGTGATTAAGTTTTAACCAACATCATTATTTTAACATCTTACAGAATAATGTGTAAAATATTGATGACTCTAACCTCTTTATAAACTAAAATACACGTATAATAAAGCAATTCAAATCACGTCTAGTGATTCAAACTTCAAAGCAAAAGAGATTCAGTGTCCAGTGACCGTGCAACTCGAACGTGCAACGCTTAACAACTTGTAACACGTAACATGTAACATGCAGGGAACGTGTTGAATTCTCAGGTGACAGTGTTAGTTGATAGAAAATCGTTGTTAGTTTTTTTTAGAAGGAACTTGATTTTATTTCAAAGGATATAAGTATGTTTAGTTAATTTTGAAAAAAAATATGTCTCGCTTTTGAGCTTCGTTTTCGTGTATGATTTTTTTATGTGATAACTAGCTTTTGCCCGCGGCTCTGTTTGCCTGTTTGCAGATTTTGGTATAAACACTGTCCTTTGTAGTTTCTCGAGTTCAAGACTGTGTCTGTACCTTTCGCAGAAATCGGTTTAATAGTTTAGGCGTGAAGAAAAGAGAGGCAGACAGACCGAGTTTCGCATTATAATATTATGTTTTATATTTGGATACGACAAGCGAGCATATGGATTAATTGATGTTAAGCAAACAACAACGCAACAACAGAAGAGTTAAGGGTGTGTTGCCCACCTTTTGGGGATTAGGGTTTTGGAGATTCAGGGATTACGGGACAGGAAGTACTGAGCCTCCGGTAACCTCGCTTACATAGCGAAACACAACAACACAATTTAAAAAATGTATGTCTCGCTTTTGGTCTCCGTTAGAAATTATTTTTGAAGAGCCTGGTTCAGTTATACAAAAAGTGCCTGATAAAATATTTAAGGCAATAGTACGAAATGCGTGCGCCTGAACACATTGTAATAGCAATCATTTGTAGAAATGCAATATTTTTATATAAAGATAAGTGTGGAAGAGCCATGCTTCGGCACGAATGGGTCGGCTCGACCGGAGTGATACCACGGCCTCACAGAAAACCGGTTTGAAACAACCACACCGTTGTGTTTCGCTGTGTGAGTCAGGTTACCGGGGGCCCAATCCTTCCCCACCCCCAATCCCTCCTCAATCCCTAAATCTTCACATCCCTTATCACTAAAAGGTCGGCAACGCTCTCGTAAATCTTGCGTTACGGGTGTCCATTGGCGGCGCTGATTACTTACCATCAGGTAATCCGTCTGCTCGTTTGCCGACCTATTACATAAAAAAAAGGAATCCAACTGCTGCTGATCGAACAGTTGGATTCCTTTTTCCGAACGGTGCTGATCTAATGTTATTAGCTAAATGTATTTACGAGTAAGTTGGCCTCTTGTGGTTGTGAGGAACTTACGGATAGGTGTTTGTGAGGGGGTGATTGTAGAGGGGGGGGGGGGGGATTGGGTCACCAGTAACCTCACTCACAGACGAAATACAATGTAAGTTATTGCTTCACGCCTGTTTTGAGGCTGTGGTATCACGCCGGACGAGCCACCCCATTTGTGCCAAAGCATGGCTCTCTCGCCTAGTATTTTATATACTTCTGAATTCTACTAGTTCCGTAGCAAAAACTGGACAGGATCAACTCATTCCAAACAAGCGAACAAATCCGGACGTCGACCAACTGATCCCAAATTGAAAAACTCAAAATACAGACAACCAGTAAAGTCCTTTGTTTATATTTTGTTGTTGTGATTTTTATTATTTATTTTTACCCTAGTAGCAACCACACAATATAAAAAAAATAAGTGTCGGTTTTCACTTTTTATCATTACAAATTTTGTTACATGGTTTAGATATATGTATAAGATATATGTAATGTAATTTGGTTCGCAGAGAATTTTAATTCTTAAAAACTACCCCGGTCAAGCAGAATCACTGTAACTCTTTAACCTTTGACCTATTCAATAATGCATTACAAAAAACCTTATTTACTGAATACTTATATAAATATTGATTTCACGCATTTGTATTGTAGCCACCCACACCCATAACCATAATATATAATCTTTTACCATTTTTCACAATAGTCCTGCATCAACCGGGGATCGTCCTTGAGTGCACTTTTATAGTGCACCCAAGGACGATCCTATATAAATGCTATCGATATTTAAATGCCGGCTGATGTCCCATCACATTTAGATTAAAACTGTTCAACGGGCCTCTGCGAGTTGGCTTCGGCTCCTCGTACGCCTTCCAAAGGTCCGGGATCCTGTGGTCCCGTGAAACGAAAGAACAAACATAATAGATTTTATAATATTTTATTTCACAATTTTTTTTTGGATCTTTTTTATTATAACTTATTCAAAATCACTCTTGTTTCCTTCACCCTTGCACTCACACCCGGCCGGCAAAATGTAACATATGTAGATACTTCTAAACATATGCAATTTTCTTAACATGTCCGCATATTTTTAACTAAAACTTTGCACGCTTGTTTTGTATTTAATGTAAAATACTTACTAACGACTAAAGTTCAAGCTTGTCTTGCGGTTTTAAAACAAAGTATACCATGTAGAAAATGCAGTCAGTTTTCTATGTATGTACATAATTTCATAACGGTATCGTGGTGGCCCAAAGATTAAGGCATCCGCGTCTCATGCATGAGGAGGTGGATTCGAAACTAAGCAAGTATCGATGTGACTTTTCTCGAGTGATATATTATGCACTTTCTAAGTTCATTTAGATACCACAGTCATACTGTGAAGGAAAACATCGCGAGTAAACTTGGACTTATAAGTTCTAATTATTATCAGTTGGAAATCGCCAACCCGCTTTGAGCATGTGGTGGCTGAATGCTCAAACGTTCTCTGCGTGAGAAGAGGCCTTTGATCATCGGTGGGAACTCAGGCTGGTGATGACGATAATGATGAAGAAGAAGGTTTGAACATTTGTCACCACCCTTGCTCAATGCGGTTTGGCGATTCTTTCGCGAAGTTCAGGTTTTCTTACGATGTTTTCCTTAACCATATTATGTCAGTTATTTCAATAATCATACAAATACGTATAACTCGAAAAAAGTCACACTGGTACTTGTCAGTTTACCACACAGATGAATCAAAAGCGTATATACATTTCTGTGTCATTAGAACAATTACATAATTATAATATTTTTTTTATTGTCAACTAAGTACAATACACATTCAAAATTTTCCCAGTTTGAAAGAAACCGAGTTTTCTATTTGTACAAAGGAAAAGCCCCCAAAACAGCGGTAAGCATCATTTACTTCTGAAAGTGAGAAGGTAGAACAAGACCTCGAGAAAAACGTCGACATGTCGAGGGCCCTACAGTCCTGCTGTGAATGAGACAGGTTTTAGTGATGTGTAACGTTCCGGGAATGTAAACATTTAAAAGTTATTTATTTATTCCAATATAACTATACAAAAGGATAGGATAAAATCAGTTAAAAATATCAGCAAAGTTATTGATAATTTTCAGAAAATATAAACTAGGTACATACAATAGAATATAAAAAGGTACCTACCTTAGCATTATTTTGTTTATTTTTGCAGCTTCTAGTGGCGTTATTAATGCGGCCAAAATATTAAAAAAATCGTATGAGACATAGTAAAAATTCGTAATCATTTGAGAAGCACGATGAAAATCCTATACGAAAACATTCAGTCAACAACTACACATCCATTAAGGAAAAAGTTAAATACAAAAAGCTACAATCACCAATATGTCTGCCAAAATAAACTTGTGTTGAAAACTACTAATACATATTCGCTAAACATCTACCAAACACATAAGAAACTAAAACCAAGCATCTAATTGAAACCAGATAAGCTCAAACTTTCACCTGAAATCCCGGGAAACTTTCGTATCCCGGGATTGCGTTTCCCAACACTAAGTTCAGGGCTCAAGGGCGGGACGCAAAGTGGTGCACTCTCCCTACTTTGATACGCGGAGAAAAAAGTAGTACATTTAATTTTTTTTTTCTTTTCCCCGTTTATTTTATCTTTTCATAGTAATGCTGTTAGATGAAGCTACTTCATTTTCAAAGGAAAGTTGGATGATTAAGTTATGGGACCACTTTATTTATTCCAAGTTACACTATAGCTATAGACATGATTTTGAAAAGGCAACTTTTATCTTGAGCGATAACGTCGTCAGTTATAAGTACATGTATTTATCGTTGCGTTACAGATATAGTGCATTTCTTAAGCAGTTTCCATATTTTTTTAACATGTCAATAATTTCATATGAATGACTTCAAGTTAATTAATCTCCGATTTGGCATTGTTTGCCTAATCACTTAAGTCCTTTTTGTTTTTTCGTTTTTCGCCCTGTTCCTTGTAATGCTTGCAACCTATTGCTAATTACCGTAACCATTTAAGTATATAATTTTCATTGATTCAGTATTTGTTTAATGAGCCAAACATATACGCTTTCACAAGTTCTATTACTTCCAGTAGCGAATAATAAAGATAGTTACGGTAACTAGAAAAGACGCCAAATTAAAGAATCACCTAGGTCATTTCTTCAAGTAACTGTTCTATATGAACACAAGCCCCGTTGTTGAGTACATTTTTAAATTTAATGTATTTAAAATCTTGAATTTGTCAATCACTGTGTCAATCACGATATTGAAATACTCTGCTTATTCGTGTTTAAATCCAGTTTTCAAAATTCTTAGTTCTAAGAACAAATCTTAGTTAGACTTTTTGACAGTGATCCTGAGACTGATGCAGAATTAGTTATGAATTTTGACGCAAATTCATCCAATGACTCCCCTTACCCAAGGTGACGCGAGAGGGAGTGTCAGACTGTTACGGACTAAAAACAACTCGGTTCCTACTTCTTGTCTAAAACTTTTCGCAGTACCTTATTGTGCTTAACCGGCAACTCCTGCTGACCAAAATAGGTGTTCTTACAACATCTGCACCTGTCTTTCCTTGATATATTCTACATTATACCCCAGTCAGTAGCTTACATTACATTCCTTATACCAACGACACTCTCAAAGAGAGTGAAGAAAATTCAATAGTCAGCCAGCGCTGAACATAAATAGAATCACAATACCTAGAAAGCTGAGCTCTCTTGACCTACCAAGCTGATGGCGTCACGAAGTTTAACGGCAGAAGTAAAAGTTGAAAGTATAATAAGGAGAAAATCTAAGGTTTTATTTATGAAACCGCAAACAAAGAATAAAATATACATAAGTTTTGATAGCATGCTATCTTTGAAGTGGCGGTAACACGGACTTTGTCCAAATGGAACTTTGTCTATATGTCGATGAATTTTAGTATAAGTACCTCCATGTGGAAGTATTCCATTAAGAATCATTATCAATCAAGGCAGGAAGAACAAAAGTGTCGCCGTATAATAAATACCTCATACCTTAAAAACTTAACAATTATTATTTCAGATATTGACAGCGCAATTTGTCAGTGACCTTAAAATTATTGTACATGTATATTGCTAGTTTCTGTTTACAGTTTATAAGAAACAACGCAATCTAATTTTCAAGTCATTTTATTTCCATTAAACTTTTATGAAATCGAATCACATTTAAAATTCTATTATAGTATTTATAGTAACCATCTGTTGTCACCGATTTCAAGAAAATCTTTGATCATTAAATTTATAACGATTACTATTTCGGTTTCTTGCCAACCGTCACTCATCCATAAAGTGATCAAAGCAAAGCAAAGCATAGAATATTTCAACTTCTGTCAAACGCATATGATCCTTTCTCACTTCCCATAAGCAAGAAAATATTGTAAAGACCCTCTTTGTGAAACTTTCCTAAATAATATTATACTTCTGAACTTTGCCTGTTATGCAACAGGTGAGTTGAGGGGAAATTCTCTTTTTAAAATTCATGAGATGAAATTGTCGATGTAGCCGTCTATGATATTTCGATGTGATCACCCGATCTGGTTATACCTTCAGAGATATTTGCAATCTTAGTAGCTCGGGTTTTAGTTACTTCTCGAGGGTGATTTGGGGTGCGCAGAGAAAATGAAATGTTTAATGGCATGACATTGTCATACCTAGCTATGTATGTAGCTGGATCTGGAAAATCTACATCGTTATCAATTGCTTCATGTATTTCTGTCGATCTTTTGATTTCAGCGATAATTATTGTTTTGTCATTTTCGTTAGGTAGTTCGTCGTGTTCCACTGCTAGACTATAGGTTCCCCTATATATTTACTTCTATTACATGGATGTATCTACATGCATGAAGTAGATCCATGATCCCAGATGGGTACTTACAACAAGTACCCATCCGGGTAGGGGAAGGGCGTGTCATACGCTAGTATCGCTATTTTCAGGCTTTTTCGTTGTCTGCATAACCACACCTCAAAGGTACCGCTTACCGGTGCTTTGTCAGCTACCCCGGATCTCGGCTGAGACAGGCTTTCCTTCTGTTCCACTATGAGATTGCGACGGAACTCGTTCTACCATGCACGAATCTGGTTTGATGCAGGAGTGCATCATTGCGCTAGCGTCAGCAAACCAAACTGGGCGTCACCATAATGGCTGAGTAATCTACCACTAGCTTCTAAGAACAAATTGAATATACACTGTATTTTTACCACAAAAAGAACTAAAATTGCTTGCAACTAAAATTGGACGGACTCTGGGAAAAATATGCACATCTTTTAAGCAGCATTTTGCAAGGCAAATGATTTTAATGGTTTCTCACAGCGCTTTGTACTAAATAGCATTGTTGAGCGTGTTATTTAGTAGCAAATGTATAGTAGTATTTAAATTACTGGTGCAGTAACATTTTGTAAGGAACTTACCGACTCTTATGTTTTGGAATAATTTACGTCCATGTCAGTTTATTTGTGAAAACAATATGTATGTTAGGAAAAACTTAAAAATATTCGATAAGTTGTCAGATAGACATAATTATCAAACAAGATATAGAGATAGATTAAGTCAGCCATTATTTAGATTGGCAAAGGTACACAAGTCGTTCATGGGATTCTGTGTTAAATGTTATAACAAAATCCCAGGCGAAATACAACAATTAAATGAAAGAAATTTTAAATTAAACTAACAACAACTGTTTGTAAAAGGAATCTGTATGTGAAACTGATTTAAAAAGAGTAACCATTTAGTTTCTTGCTCGTTCTTCTGGAATGGAATCTACACTTTGGAACGAGCAAATAGCTTCACTAAGAGGACTGACCGACAGACTGACATTATATCTTCAAACTTTTGTTTGACGTTCAAAAGTGCCTGTAAGGGTCTAATTGGAATAAAAGATTTTTGATTTTTTTGGCTAACGTATGTTCTTTTTCAACACGATTTTGCAACAGAACTAGGTAATAATGTCGTAGTGGCCCTGAGATTAAGGCGGTCTCTTCTCATGCATAAGGGTGCAAAACCTGTCAAGTACCAATATCACTTTGCCGAGTTATATGTATTTTCTATGATTATTTAGACATCACTGACATACTCCGAAGGAAAACATTGTGAGGAAACCTGGACTTAATTTCTTATTATAAATATGACTACCAATCCTCCTTGAGCAAGCGTGGTGATGAATGCACAAACTTTATCCGTGGGGTTGCTCATCACCTGCTGTCAGCACATGTTTTTTTTTGTCAGGGGAAAATCATCCAATGACTTCTTCTGCCCAGGGTAAGGCGAGAGAGAGTGCCAAACTCTTACTGACTAAAATCCCCCCCGTTCCTTCTCCTGCTCTGGGCCGAGGTCGCGGTGCCTCATTGCGCTTACCCCGCAACCCCGGCTTCTCAGTACATGATGTGATGTGGGCTATGTAATAAAATCAAAAACCAATAATGACCCACATTTTTTATTGTTGTATCCATAAGCGGATTAAACTTTGCTAACGCCCTAGGGTTGTAGTACCTCAGTGGCGTCTCAATTTTTATTTTGGGATTTGCTTACACTTGCCCAGTTTACCTAAGAAATAATATTGCTCTGATTGGACTTTATCATCGTGCAATTTTAATGATGAAGATTAGATGAATGTCTAATCTTGAAATGTCGTGGTGGCCCGGAGGTTAATGCGCCCGCTTCTCATGCATGAGGGTGCAGGTTCAAATCCTGGCAAGTACCAATGTAACCTTTTCGGAGTTATATGTACTTTCTATGATTACGGTATTTAGACACCACTGATTTACGGTGAAGGTAAACATCGTGAGGAAACCTAGACTTATAATTTCTAAATATAAGTTTGGAATCGCCAACCCGCATTGAGCAAGCGTGGTGATTAATGCTTAAACCTTTCCCATGTGAGAAGAGACCTTTGCTCAGCAGTGGGCACTTATAGGCTGATGATGATGATGATGAGATTGGATGACTATACAATGTTACGAATGATGTTGGCTGATGGAACCTTCAGCTACCTACTAATAAACAAGACGATTTTGGGCTTCTTAAATGTCCATTTCACTTGATAGCAATGGCGTTGTAGAGATATGAGCGTGTTTTTAGTTAAATTTATAATAATACTAGCTACTCTCGCGCGGTTTCACCCGCTGCTCAGCTCCATTTAATCGTAGCGTGATGTTTCATAGCCTATAACACTCAGGAACATTGTAGCTATCTATCAGTCAAAGAATGTTGGCAATCCGACCAGCGGTTCCAAAGATTACCCCCTACATAAAAACTTACAAATTTTACCTCTTTTTAATATTAGTATAGATAAGTATCATAATATTTCAGCTTAATGCCCTACACCGAGAACATTCCCAGAACACATTTATTACTATCACCAAGAAATTTTAAAATTGACTTTACCTGTGAAATTTTCCTCAAGGAAAAATATAAAAATCCACGTAAGATTTTATTACCTTTCAACCAATAAGGAAGTCAACGAGTTTCATAATAGTTTATTTATAGAACAGCTATATAGTGACTTATTTTCACATTTCTGCTAACTTTTCCAGAAGATGAGATTTCTCTTGCCATATAGAGAAGTATTTTCAAACCTAAACAGCATATTCCAAAGACAAAATTCTGCTCCTCAAAACCCCAATCTTCAAATCTGTAACCCTCAAGAGACGACAATGCACTTAGAACTCCACTGATGTAAGTTGGTGGTTACATTACTGCTTGACAGCAGGAGGAGACGGCTTCCCAATTCCTCTCACTCTGCACCGTGGTCTCGCACTAAGTCGCCGTTGCCGATCACTTCCCTGAGGACATGGCAGTGCTTAGCTTAAGCAAGGCACACCGCCACCGCATGTTCCACCGGAGTATATTAACACCGCGATTTAGAGCATGGTGCCAAATAGTAAAAAGCGCCATCTATTGACGAATCTAAGAACCACTCTTCTCTGAATCTCAGATTTTTTTATAAGTATCAATTTACTGAGTGAAATGACTCTCTTCACAGATCCTTTATATGAGTTTCAGTTACAGCGAAGCTTTGCATGGAAATTTCAGCAAAAGAGTAACTTAAAGATATTTAGTTCAACGTTCACTTAGAAATGAGTTCAGTTATATTACAGGGTTTGCATTGCAAATAGTTTCTTTTGAAACTAGAAGAAACTGAAACTAAAGCACATACTAATTACTAAGACTAAAATTTCTTTATTATGTTAGAAAATCTGTTCTTAATTAAGTGCTAGCTTTTAACTAGCTCGAGAAATCTTGCTTTAATTATGTAGATACGTAATAATGAGTTTAAAATGTTAAGTTCCTTTTAAAGAGGAGGCAACCCTAACGTACTGGGTAAAAAGTCAAAGAGTCATCAGATCACCACAGATGCAGTCTACTAGGGACGATGTCCAGCCAGAATTGCGAGCGTTGCAAGCTCCATAACATTTTACAGTTATTCCGGCCGAGAGAAACGGAAAAAACAATGTGGTTCTTTGTTTGAACCAAAGGAACTGGTAATATTTTCCGAAGCATCGAGTATGAAGAACATAATTCAAAATATGGTAGAAAAAGGTAGAATAATAAAATTAATTGAAATAAGTACCAATTAAAAAATATCACCCAGTTGGATTAATGAAGTGTTCGGCGAGTCGCGTTCAACAGATTACAGACGGGACCCACTAGCAAACGTAATGAAATACCGCTTGACTTGGTAGAAGAAATGGAACGGGGTTTAGTCAGTAAAATTTTATCCGAAGTGGGAAGATCAACCAGACATTATTCGCAATTAAAAAAATATCCTGCTAAAATCAAATAGATAAACAGCCAATTTAATCGACGTTTAATGTTCTTCTCAAGAATCAGACCTGAAACGCCTTATTTAGCAAACGTACATCAAGTCGACAAAGTACTGACATCATTCATAACACATTGAAAAAGAAGCCCTATCAATAACCACCCACGTTCTAAATTGCCTCAAAACATAATCAAATAGCATTTCATATGCATTAATAATTAACAATGGTTTCCTGGTCTCAAAGCGATCCTTTGAGGAGCAGATTTTAACGAGGAATGCCCTGTTCCCCATCAACCTTAATACTGTTACGTGCCTGACGTCACGTTCCTGACTATGCGGGCTTGGGTTACGGGATTGGATAAAATGAAACACTAATACCGGTTTTCAGACTTTCTATTGCACTTAAGTTACAGCGTCCACGGAGTTAAGTTATCGGCGTTCTTCTCCAGCAGAGTCCGGCCGACTGACACAACTTTGCCGTTCACGCTGACTTAACTCACTTAACTGACTGCACTTCACTATTTCACTGCACTTCACTATTTCACTCACTTTTCTTCTTTTTCACTTCTTCCTTTTCTTCCGAACCGCTTTAGACTTAGAACTCAACTGCCAGCGGTGAGCCGCAGTTCCGCTTATATACCCCCGGTCAGGTTCTAGAACATTCAATTTCGTTATTCTTTTTGATCGTCATGCCTCCAGAACCTTCCAATAATTTCGTTATTCATTTTTATTTATTCTCCTTCTCGCTCCTTAATTTTTCATTTCTTTCACACAAATAATTCCAGAAAGTTCGACAAAACTTCCATCAACTAAAAAACTTCATGTTTACGGCGGGACTCGAACTCGAGGTCTCTGTGGTGTAATCCACACGCCTTACCGATTACACCAACTCGTGTTGACAATTCACGACGAAATTTACAATCTCTAGGCAACGTTTGACAACCATCCATTGACGTCATGATGTCAAAGAGTTTTCCGTCACACTGCCCCCCTCTTAGATTCGCTCGTCCCGAGCATCGTTGCTGCCGTAATACCTCGCCAACCTGTCTATATGGACAACTTTCAAAGGGCTCCTTGAAGTCTTCCGAATTCTGTAAGTAATGTCATTGATCTTCGTGACTATCTCATAAGGACCTTCCCAACTCGGTTGCAGCTTCGGAGATTTTCCCTTCCTTCTGACTGGATTATGAAGCCAGACCAATGACCCCTCTTCAAACCCAATAGAATTGGCTCGTCGATCATAGCGCGTCTTTGCGCGATCACTAGCTTGAAGGCCGGCCTCCCTGATCTGCTCATAAATGTCCAACATTTTTGCCCTTAACTCGCTTATGTAATCGCTAAACTCGGTGCGAGAGTCGCCAGGTGGACAGCCCGATACAAGATCTGCCGGTAATCTCAATTCCCTTCCAAAATTTGCAAATGCAGGCGTCTTTGCGGTACTTTCATGTACAGCAGTCCGATAGGCAAGCAAGAAGAGAGGTATGTAAGTGTCCCAATCTCTCTGATGGCTGTCAACCACCTTTGCTAAGTGTCGCTCCAATGTTTGGTTGAAACGTTCGACCATTCCATCTGACTGTGGATGATAAGGGGTCGTTCGAGTCTTATGGATTCCCAAAAGTTTACAAGTTTCCTGAAAAACTTGGGACTCAAAGTTCCGTCCTTGATCACTGTGCATCTCCAAGGGCACTCCGAATCGGGTGAATACCTCGTTTACCAACTTCGTGGCTACAGTTACTGCCTCTTGATTCGGTATGGCAAAGACCTCCGGCCATTTTGTAAAATAATCCATAACCACTAAAACGTAGCGATTGCCCGAATCAGTGATTGGAAATGGTCCAGCGATGTCTAAGGCTATTCTCTCCCAAGGCATACCAACATTGTAGATTTTCATCGCCCCTCTGCTTCTTGTTTGTGGACCCTTGACAGCTGCACAACTAGTGCATTTCCGGCACCAATCTTCGACGTCATATTTGCAATGCAACCAATAAAACCTCTCCTTGATCTTCACCAAAGTCCTCCTAATTCCCAAATGTCCTCCAGAAGATCCATCATGGAACGCTTTTAATACATCCCTTATTTTTGAACGAGGCACCACCAATTGCAAATGCTCGTCCTTGCCGTTTGTTGATTCCCATTTCCTGCACAGAAGTCCGTTATGCAGCGTAAGGCTTTTCCACTGTGCCCATAAACCTTTCGTTACCGCGCTATATTGGGCGACGTCACTCCAACTTGGCTTGTTACCACTTCGTAGCCACTCCAGTATTGGTTTAATATCTGCATCTCTTTCCTGTTCTAATTTCATCGCATCATCTCCCCATGCCTCGTCAACAGTATCAGTCCTTATCACCTTAAGAAAAGCAATTTCCTTCTTGGCACAATG
Organism: Spodoptera exigua; assembly: GCA_902829305.4. Lineage (NCBI taxonomy): Eukaryota > Metazoa > Arthropoda > Insecta > Lepidoptera > Noctuidae > Spodoptera > Spodoptera exigua. The sequence continues at coordinate 2,556,623 of LR824623.2, forward strand.
CTTGCAATCTTCCACGCATGGGCGTCTCGATAATGCATCTGCGTTGCCATGAATTCTTCCTCCGCGATGTTCGATTTCAAAGTCAAATTCCTGAAGTTGTTCCAACCATCTGGCTACTTGGCCTTCGGGATCCTTAAACTGAAGCAGCCATTTCAAAGCAGCGTGATCAGTTCTAATCAAAAATTTCCGTCCCAGTAAATACTTCTTGAAATGGTGCAGAGTTTTGACTACGGCCAGCAATTCCCTCCTGGTCACGCAATAATTCCTCTCCGGCTTGGATAGTGACTTGCTGAAGTAAGCAATAACCTTCTCATGCTCACCATCGCGTTGTGAAAGGACACCTCCTATTCCAATATTGCTGGCATCCGTATCTACTACGAATATTCCTTTCGCGCTGGGGTATCCGAGAATTGGTGTGTTACAAAGCCGTTCTTTTAGTTCTCGAAAGGCTTGCTCACAATCCTCGTCCCAGATAAAGGCACGTTTCTCCTCTGTCAATCGATGCAAAGGCTTGGCAATGTCCGAGAATCCTTTCACAAACCGCCGATAATACGAGCACAATCCAAGAAATGCCCGAACTTGCGTTTTGTCTTTAGGTGTTGGCCATTCCTTAACAGCGACAGTCTTGGCTGGATCAGTCTCAATTCCTCTCTCAGAAATAACATGTCCTAGATAATTCACTTCGCGCTTGAAGAAAGAGCATTTCTTTGGACTCAACTTTAAATTTGCTCCACGCAGCTTATCGAGTACCTTTTCCAATTTCCTTAGATGATCGTCAAAATCCCGTCCAACAATGATGATGTCATCGAGGTAAACTAGGCAGGTTTCGCCCAGCAGTCCCGCCAGCACCTGTTCCATCAAACGCTCAAAGGTTGCCGGTGCATTGCATAATCCAAATGGCATCACCTTAAATTGCCAGAGTCCCTTTCCAGTTGAGAATGCGGTCTTTTCCTTGTCCTTGGGATCCAAATCCACCTGCCAATAGCCGCTTTTCAGATCGAGCGTTGAAAACCATTTCATGCCACTCAGTGTGTCAAGTGTGTCATCGATTCTTGGTAACGGGTAGCTATCCTTCTTGGTTACATCATTCAATCGTCGATAGTCTACGCAAAACCTCGTTGAACCATCTTTCTTCTTGACAAGCACGACAGGTGAACACCAAGGGCTAGAAGAGGGCTCTATCACGTCATTTTTCCTCATATCGTCAATCATTTCTTCAACCTCTTTCTCACGAGCGAATGGTATGCGTCTGGGCCTTTGACGAATTGGCATTGTATCACCTGTGTTTATTTTATGCTTCACCAAACCAGTTCGGCCAATATCACCATCGCTTCTTGAAAACACATCAGAGAATCGAAGAAGTAAATTTCTAGCCTTCATAGTCTCCACTTTTGTCAGACTTTTGTTTTCATCTAAGATTTTCGTTACAAAGTCTATTCCCGTACTGTCCTTCTTCACAAGATTCTCCGAGCATTTTCTTATCCAGGCCACTTCTTCCAATACGCCCACAGGCTCTCCTTCTTCAATCGTAATTTTTGAATCACTGAAGTTGAATACCGGAATGCGGTTGACATCAGATGACCCCACGACAGTTCTTGCCGGTAGCCATGAGTTTACGTGTTCCGATTTATCAATCACAGCGCACCTTCGAGGTAAACTTCCTTCCCTCCTCCTAGGTAATGCAATTGGTACGAGAGTCTGTGATTTTGGTGCAAGAACAGTTCTTCTTAAACAGCAAACTTTTCCCAGGGTTCCACCCTTCATCGGAATTTCCTCAGTTCCACATAGTAATACTCCAGATTTTAAGTCGATGTTACACTGGTGCCCTTGCAGGAAATCAAGTCCCAGGATGCAGTCATCCAGAATTTTGGCCACAATAACCTCATGTCGATAAACACGTTCCCCAATTTTAATTGTTACATGCAATTTTCCACTTATCGGTATGCGCTGGCCGGTAGCTGATTTCATTCGTAGGCCAACAATTGGTTTAAGGTGTTTCCTGATGTTTTGCCCGAGCAGCCGAACATTCATCACCGTCCTTGAAGCTCCAGTATCTAACGTTAGCTGACTGTTTTTCCCATTTACTTGACCGTCTATCACCAGAGTATTTCCATCGTTAGTTTGCTTGATGTAGATTGTTGGGGTTATTCCACTACCGGCCAGCGCCCACCCCGCAGCCCTGGCTGGATTTAGTTTTCCTGCTGGTCAGAAGTTGAGACCGCCGCATCCTGGCGGTTCACCTTCTTCGGGCAGTCGCTCCGCATGTGCCCACGCTCTCCGCATCCATAGCACATGAAGTTCCGACGGCGTGGAGGTACCTGCTCCGTTGTCGTCATTTCCCGCAGACGTAAGGTACGGGAGTTACCACGCACGGCTTCCACTTCCAATGCATGGGCCAGAGCTTCTTTCATGTTCTTGTGATGGCCCAGATGAACAGCAGCTCGTACTTCGGGGTCCCGAACACCGTCAATGAATGCTTGGAGAAGCGTGCCTTCAATCATTGACGGAGTCGACCGGAAAGCTCGACGCACAAGTTTTTCGATTTCCACGGACCATTGCTGTAGACTCTCATTAGCACGCTGAGTACGCTCTTTTAATTGCGCTCTGTACACGTGCTCAAGGTGGCTGTCTCCAAAACGTGCCTCAAGTGCGTCGAGGAGGGCACTAAAGCTGAGATCCCCACTTGCGCCGATAGCTTCCAGCACTGAGAGCGCTTGATCACGGAGGGCCAGGGTGAGGGCTGACTGTGCTTTCTTCTGAGTCCAACCATAAGCCTCCATAAGTGTCTCAAACTGTAGCTTGAACGCGGTCCAGGATGTTGTTCCGTCGTAATGGGGAATCTTGAGCCCTTTCGTTGCGCTTGAGGCCACATTTGGGGTGTCAAAAACGGCTGCAAGACGGCTTCGGCTCTTCAAAGGGCTTGGGCTTGCCACTTCTTGCTTGATTTTGGAGATCTCTTCTTCCACTCTTTCCTCTATCGCCATGACGCGATGTTCCAACTTGCCTAACCCTTCCTCCACTTTTTGTACCCGTTCGACAGCCTTTTGCAGTCCCTTCGTGAAATCCTTGTGCATCTCTTCCAAGCGACGCGCTTGCTCCTCTTGGCGGCGAGCTTGATCTTCTTTGAGCTCCCGAAGCTGTTCTGCCTGACAGCGTGCTTGCTCTTCTTGGCGGCGCGCTTGCTCTTCTTGCCGGCGCGCTTGCTCTTCTTGGCGGCGCGCTTGCTCTTCTTGGCGGCACGCTTGCTCTTCTTTCAGCTCCCGCAGCTGTTCTGCCTGACAGCGCGCTTGCTCTTCTTGGCGGCGCGCTTGCTCTGCCATCATTTGCTGCAGCTGTAGCAGAAGATCCACCTGCACAGGCTTGGCTTCTGCATCGCTGGTTTGAGCTGCAGCACCCTCTTCCCTCACACGCTGCGCTTCTGACATTGCACGGGTACTTACTCCTCTTACGTCATGCGGCACTAGCGGCATTTTTCTCCAATCCCACTTCTGACACCAAATGTTACGTGCCTGACGTCACGTTCCTGACTATGCGGGCTTGGGTTACGGGATTGGATAAAATGAAACACTAATACCGGTTTTCAGACTTTCTATTGCACTTAAGTTACAGCGTCCACGGAGTTAAGTTATCGGCGTTCTTCTCCAGCAGAGTCCGGCCGACTGACACAACTTTGCCGTTCACGCTGACTTAACTCACTTAACTGACTGCACTTCACTATTTCACTGCACTTCACTATTTCACTCACTTTTCTTCTTTTTCACTTCTTCCTTTTCTTCCGAACCGCTTTAGACTTAGAACTCAACTGCCAGCGGTGAGCCGCAGTTCCGCTTATATACCCCCGGTCAGGTTCTAGAACATTCAATTTCGTTATTCTTTTTGATCGTCATGCCTCCAGAACCTTCCAATAATTTCGTTATTCATTTTTATTTATTCTCCTTCTCGCTCCTTAATTTTTCATTTCTTTCACACAAATAATTCCAGAAAGTTCGACAAAACTTCCATCAACTAAAAAACTTCATGTTTACGGCGGGACTCGAACTCGAGGTCTCTGTGGTGTAATCCACACGCCTTACCGATTACACCAACTCGTGTTGACAATTCACGACGAAATTTACAATCTCTAGGCAACGTTTGACAACCATCCATTGACGTCATGATGTCAAAGAGTTTTCCGTCACAATACTTATGCCCATTGTTCTTATTGTTGTGTGCGCAAATTATTTACATGAAATGCATGCTGTAATTCCAGATTCAAAATTCGTGGTACTTCGGGTGTAATGTATAAGTGTGCATAATGTAATCCAATTATGTTTTATGTTAGCAAATATAATATTTTCTGCACGGTTGATGCGGTGGCTGGGCAACTGGCTGCCGTGCAACGTGTCGCAGGTTCTGTGCCCACACGGAACAACTCTTTGTGTGATCCACAAATTGTTGTTCCGGGTCTGGGTGTCACGTGTCATGTGAAATTGTATGTTTGTAACCGCACCTACGACACAGGAGACAATCCTAGTGTGGGGTAACGTTTTTTTACCGGTGGTATATTTTCAAATCCTAATTCCGAATCCGAATTTTAGTATGCTTTTTTTAATTGATTTGTAAGGTCAAAATATTTTTGTGTTAAGATATAGGAATCGCATTTTACTAACAAGAAACTATCTTTGAAGGGTCCAGGTACGTCCTAAAACTGCGACCGGACACCGAGAAATGGGGAGCAGCATTCTTTAAAAATTATCGGTGACCTTACTGCGCTCGCCAACCCGCCTGCCAAGCCTGGCGAGTATTGGCAAATACCCCCATATGGACTGCTCAGATAAAACCAGGCCCCCAGTCTCCGGCAGTCCCGCCGTTCCTGGCTACCGTGGTAGCGCGGTCAGGGTAACAGCGGAACACTGGGTGCTAAGAATCCCCGGAGGTGGAGAAAAGGCTACCACCCCCGACGACGAAGATGTTTCCTCAATAAATTAGTGAAAATAATAAAAGATAAACTTGCATCGTTTTGATTTTATTACCACTAAAGTTAATGACTTTTGTTTATGGTACAACAAGTCACAAAGTATTAATGCCAACAGATTTAATGGGGCGTTAGATATCTATAGATACAAATTGACTATTTGAACGAAGCATATGAAGAAATGTAAATATGTTTTCAAGATCCTATAGATATATTATGTACATATTAAATTATACCTACACATATAAGAATTGTTACCTAATGGTAGAAGATGCCTCAAAGAGCCAATAGACTACCACAGATAGAACCCAACATGGCTGACGTTCAACCGCATTTGCGGGTCAAGCGAAAAAAGGTACCGTGGTGAATGGAAGGTTAGGTCGTGTACAGTACGGCCGCCGTATCAAGGCGAGTCTGAAGTTAGCCGTTTGTGTGCGCAATGGATCTTTTAGGACTAAAATTGTGTACTGCGCAGCTAATCGGCTAACTTCAGACTCGCCAAGATACGTCGGCCGTAATTATAATATAAACTACCACAGATGTCGGTCGGTCGGCGGGTCAAGCGCAATAAGGTAGGTACCGCCTGGAGCAGGAGAAGGAACTGTGATTTATAGTCAGTAAGAGTCTGGTACTCTTTTTCGCCTTAACTAGAGTGAGAGATGTCATTTAACACGCCCTCTCACAGATGCCTCAAAGAGACAACAAAACGAAGTAGTCTAGGACTGGAGCAGGAGATGAAACAAGAGGGGGTGGGGGGGCGTGTTAACTCCGAGGGTCTGTGTGATGCGATTGATACTTCCTCAAGTTTTGCCCTGGGCCAGAGAAGTCATTTAACATTTTAAAGATAGAAGAGGTCTCCTTAACCTATTACCAAAATCAAACCAAACCAGATAAACATTTTTACTACCATTAATATAGTGTGGTAATAAGTTTTAAAGCCATAATTTATATTCGCATATTAAGTAAACAGATGGAGAGGTTAGGTTTCATTAGGCTGTTTAATTACATCAATATGTACATATAAATGTAGGTTTTGCACGTGATCGATTATATAATTAATCAAAATCTTTCTAAGAAATAATGTGTTAATTTTTAGATTATTGCTTTGATTCGGACAGACAGACAGATAAACCTTACTCAAATATCGTCATCATCATCATTATCAGCCTCAAAGTGCCCACTGCCAAGTCTGCTGAGCACGTCTCACATCGAGAGGACTTAAGCATTAACCACCACGCTTGTTCAAGACGGTTTGGTGATATCAAACTCACAAGGATAATTAGCAATTATAAGTCCAGGTTCCCTCATGATGTTTTCGTTCATACATTCATCGTACTAATATAAATAACTTGGAAAAGGTCATATTAGGACTCGCCTTTCTCGAATCCGCCTCAACATCTATTAGAAGCGTTATAGTCTGATACTGTTTTTCACCTCACCCTGGGCCAGAGAAGACATTTGACGATTTCCCCCCTCAAAAAAGGGCAGAAAGAAAAACACAAAAAGGCAAACATATAATAAAATTTATTTCTTAAAAACAGCCAAGGCAGAGATAATATGATCAATCAACAGTCAAATTCCTGAAGGATCCAGGCATGCCCATGTATTCTTCATTAAACTTTCCCGTATTTCTTTTGGACTCGTCCGTGCAAGCTTTTGACATTACCTTCAAGTATTGTATATGTCTATCAGAAGCCAATTCATCCACAATTTCAGCTGTAACCAAAATCAAAATCATTTTAAAAATTAAAGCACATTTGTTTTACCAACATAGGAAAGAAGATAAGTTGTAGTTGTGAAGTTATTGTAATTCTAAGTCTGTGAAGCAAGGATTCCCGGTATGAAAATAATGTTTGGAATCGTTTGGTCAAGTGCTAGCAAGAGTATGACGCAAACTTGCTGAGCAGCAAGGCGTACAGGATTTAATTTCCATGCAAGACAATAAATATAGCACTTAATATGGAGCAGATTCTGTGCTTATTTTCAATAGTTCTGCTGTTGGTGATTGGCCCATGGGCGCCAAAAAGGACTTATAATAATAGCTGATGAGAATGTGGTATAATAAATTATATATTAGAAGCATACTTTAAATCATTCGAAGATGAAAAACCGAAAATAATTTGAAAGTTACAGCTTAAATAAAATAATTAAAATAAAATCCATCGTTGGGTTGGACGGTCCGACCAATTGTTATTTCGGTTCTAACTTGGACCAACTTGGACCTGAAATAATAATTGGTGGATCACGTAAAGTGTTGTCTACCATTTCCTCAACCGTGCAAATATAACGAATAATTCCAACCAGAGGATATATTTGTATAAAATACAATGTCTTATTTTAGGAAATTATAAACATACTATTCTTACCCTGTATTTTCTCACAAGACTTTTGTTTCCCTCCAAATTCTTCTGGCAGAAGATCTTTAGGCACTACTTTATGTAATTCCTCTAAATTCTTGTGCACTTGAATTCTTTTACCAAGCTTCTCACTAATTAACTGTTTGACAGTTGCTACAAGGACTTCCACAGCTTTAGAATCAGATATTATGTGCACATTCTTCAATCTCCCACCGTAACCTTTCTAAAAAAAAAGATTTTACTGTAAATTTTTGTGCAGCATAACTTACTCTAAGTTTATTGGCTCCAAAACTATTCATATAATGGATAATTCATCCTCAACTTAAAATAACACAGTTAACTTAAAAGTTCACAGCTGAAAAAGGCCTCCTCTCACAGAGGAGGGACGAGCATTACCACACATGCTAAAGACGACTTGGTATTTTCAAACTTATAATAAGTCCAATCCTCGCTATGTTTGATTTAACTATTAATCAGTGTTGTCTAAAATAAATTATCTTAGAAAGTAGTTAAGACTCGGAAAAGGTCACAAGCCCCAAGCAACATTGGTACTTGCCAAATTTGGAGTTCGCAAGAATGAACTTGAGATGCAAAAAGGCATTAACCCATTTTTTTTAAATTAGGACATATTTGAATTACTTGTTTTAACTATAGATGAAGATAATGATGACGATACGTACAGTTAAAACGTTGATGAATGGTTGAACATCGGGAGTAGTCATCCTTGTGATTAGTTTGAACATATTCCAATCACGGTAGTCCACTATTAATATATAACCGTTCACGTAATCATTAGCTCGAGCGTATTCGGCGAGCTGGAAATAAAAATGAAGTTTCTTAAAAATATTAATATTTATAAACACAGGACAGACAATCATCACACTTTGTTTGTAGTTTAGTGACTTTTGGGAAATCAACGTTGCGGAATCTCTAAAGATTAAAATTGCCCCGATTAAGCTATTCGACTGCTAACATCTCTTGTAAATTTCTGACAATTTTGCACGTGAATAATAAAAATAACATAATCATTATAATCAATTTCAATTCTCTCTCAAATCTTATACCTAATTAGAAATTTTAAGCCTACATTTCCTGATGATTTTCTCTATTTCGCCATATTATATCAATATTGCCTTATTCTTACACATTTCTCATCCCAGATTCCTTTATTATGATTTCAGTAACCTCATTCACCTAGCCGATATTACCACAAACCCATGCAAAGTTTATAAAATTATGCTGTCTACTTACAACGATAGTATATTGGAAAAATTGTAGAATGTCATCAGACGAGAAATCATTAGTGAATGATTTGATCCAGACTATTCTGCAGTAATCTTCTGTCAGTTGTGGAAGGGGTATGTGCCATCTGCAAGAAAATACTATGATCTGTTATATTGTGGTGAAGAAGAGTACGCAAATATTCATTTTCTCGCTCTAGTAATAGTGATGACGACAAAAAAAATATAATTAGTCCATCTTTTAGAACGCCAGAAAATAGTAGACACGTATTTTTTCTTTTGCTTCTAAAACTTAAAATAACAAAGTTACAGAGCGGCGAAAATTCGCGCTACGTCATTATTTCGTAAAAATTTAACGAAATAGTGACGTCACGATCCCCTACTCCTGAATTTGAATGTGCTGTATCTTTGTCAATATTATTCGTATGGACAAAAAAAATACGGATCGAGTATTTTTTTATAATCTAACTGACGGACTAATTAGAATCTTATCGTTTTACCCCAGGACAAATCCCTATTGTATTATCTTGGATTGGTTATGTTATGTTGATTACACGGTTGGTGCAGTGGCTGGATAACTGGCAGCCGCGCAACGTGTCGCGAGATCGATTGTCGCACGGAACAACTCTTTGTGTGTTCCACTAGTTGTTGTTCCGGGTGATGTGATGTTTATAAACGCATCCACGACAAAGGGAAAATGTGATGCAGCATTTCTTTAAAAAAGTTGTGTATTTTAAAGATTTTATATGGGTTACAGTGATATTTAATAATGCAATCCTTCACCCCAAAACTACAAAGCGCCGGCAACGCGCTTATGTGTTGCCTTTGGCATTTCGAGTGTCCATTAGCGACGCCTTTCGCTTACCATCAGGTCATCATTCTACTGGTTTGTAGTTTTACTATACCGACTATCAAAACTTCTAATGTGGCCAACCCTAGCGAGACCTTGATTGCAAAACTTATGCTTAAATCATGGCCGATACCTAAAAATATATTGAAATTCTACCAAGCTAAGAAGATCCTATTTATGTCAATAATTATAACACCCATATCTTAATAGCCATTTTAGTAGTTAATTATTATTATTTATAAATCAAGGGCACAGTCAATGTTGAATCACTTAAGTAAAACAAGCAGTTTTCAAGGTCAAATCAATAATGGGAAAATTTTATATTTAATAACTACATAGTGAATAATAATTGGGTTTTTTTCCGCCCCTAGCTTCGCACGCGTATACAAGTAGGTGTAATGTATCCCGAAATTGTAAAAACAGTAGCGTTTAAAGAGATCGTTTGTCTAAAAAACGCAAATCAAATATAACTTATAGCCTATAAAAGCACCAAGGAAAATTGTAGCTATCTATAAGTGAAAAAAATTTGGCAATCCGATTAGCGGTTCCAAAGAGAAGGTAAACTTTGTAAGTTTGTATGTAGTGGGTAATCTTGGGAACCACTGGTCGGATTCCCAAAATTCTTTCGCTTATTGATAGCTACAATGTATGATTTTTTCCCGCTTTCAACGGTCAACTTATACTGGTTACGTGCTACTTGAAGGACATCAAAAAGTAAGGTTTATTTTTTATAAGTAGGACATTTCTACTTACACTTTCTCCAAAGCTGGTTGTAATTCAGTTTTCAAGTTGTGCCTTGCAAAGAACCGTGGTACCATAGTTTTCATTGTGCATAAAAGATCTATCTGCCTCTTCGCCTTCTCAACAGACCCCTTGCATGTTATCAGCGCCGACTCTAAGAACCGCTTTTCTGCAAACATAAGTTAAAATTATGCATAGAATTTTAACCTGAAAAATTGTGGCACAGCAACTGTAATAGAAAATATCGTTGTCATCAATTGGATTTTTTCCTGTGTCGTAGGTGCGTTTATAAACATACAAGTTCACATACACATCACACCCAGACCCGGTCACACAAAGAGTTGTTCCGTGCGGGAATCGACACCTCGACATGGTGCTCAGTGAACCGGCTTGACGAGAGTGATACCACGGTCTCACATATAAAAGGCGTGAAACCACCTCAGCGTCGTATTTCGCCGTGTGAGTGAGTTTACCGGAGGCGTACCTAATTGTTCTCCCTCCCAACAACAATCTCGAAATCCCCTGTGATGATGAGGGTTAATTAAACACACGACTACTGACCAGTGAGTAATTAGTAATCAGTAATGATTTATTGGATTCAGTATTAGTATTAACGTACCTCAAATACTTAACAATCTACAAAAGCCCGAAAGATGGGTCATTTCCTAAGTCAAAAGTAAATTAATTCGACGATTCAATACAATAAAATATTGAAAAATAACTATACTTTTATTCATCGATCTGTCGATACACAAAAGCAAATTTTTAAGAAATAAGTAAGCTATTGGGGATATAGATACTATGACGTAATAAAATTATCGTTTTTGACATAACTTGATAAAAGTATTAAATTCGACTAGTTGGAAAGTACCTTATTGTAACAAAACGCGAAAAGAAGCCGAAAAAAATAGACGAAAAAAACACCAGCATTATTTGCATTACATTAAATACCAATTTTAATATTTGAATATCGTTCGAATTTGCATCAAACTAAAATCCTAAAAAAACAAAGTAATTACATAGCTATTATATTTTTATTAAAATTAACTAGCCCGCACTCGCAGTCTGCAGGCAGTTTTTTATTCCAATGTTTAAACATAATTATACTTTGTAAGTTATTAGCTATGCAGCTAAAACAAGTTTTATTGTAATCCATTCATTAGTTTCGGAGATTAGTGTTTGCAAACACTGACTTTTTTATACTGAAAACTTCCTTATGTGCCGTTATTTTTTGTTTTGTTTTAGATATCGATACAATCCTTTTTCAAAGTCATATTAGACTCAAAACATTAATTTCAAATAGATCTGTACAGGCATTTTCGAACGTCAAACAAAAAAATATCAAATGTATGTCAGTCTGCTGGTTTTGTTCTGTAGTGATGCTATTTGCTGTATCCAGTGTCCAATCCCTATGGAGAAGAAGAAGCACAAACTCCATGGTAACTCTTCTTCAATCGATTTCACAATACATTTATTTGTTACATCACTTAGTCGGTTATAATTATTATATGTATAAGAACAGTGTGCCACGAGAGAAATCGCATTTCTGGCCTTATATGGCTTACTAATTTTGGTATTACAGATTTTGTCTATCGCTTGTAATTAATAAATTTTAGAGTTAATTCGGCTATTAGACTTTTTATTTTAGATCTTTGAAGGCAAAGAGAATACCGTTAAAGGCAAATTTTCAAGTCGCCACCGGGCACCAATGTCCCTTAGAACTTTGATGTTAAATATAAACCAATTGCACTGTTTATAATTAATTTTAACTTTTCATCAATCAAAGTCTGCGTGTTTTTTTATGAGGATAACATTTACCATCCCCGATTTCCTACAGTACTCAGATCTCTGGCCACCAAAAGGCTGGGCAATAAACTTAACACCCCTTTTTTTTAGGAGGGAGGGGTAAATCATCAAATGACTTCTCCCGCAGACGGGGCCCCCGTCTGTGGTGGTCTATTGGCTCTTTGAGGCGCGCGCGGAACGCTACGCGCCGTACGCTCGGGAACACCCCTGAGTGAGTGTTTCAGGTGTCCAGGGGTGAAAGATGGTACTAGAGCTCGTTTAACAAACAAAATTCAATGTTGATTAATGAATGCTAATATTTTAACACCGTTAAAAAAACGCCTTTATAGTAAAAACTATTAACCACTAAACTGGTCACAACACAAACATGTTCAAAAATGGAAAAAACACAAATTAATGTAAGTCTAAATATAGAAATAGTCACGTTTAGGCTATTTATAATTCGCTGAAGTTTAAAAAATAATTAAACGGTATTATACAGTTCGGCCTTGGACATCTTTGGACTGCCTCCAATTATGTAGACTTTGATATTCTGTCGTCCTCCTTGATCTGGTTGAATCCCTATCTCCGAGGCTGCCATCAGTGGGTCCACCTAGAAGAATTTTTCTCTGATTGGTGGGACCTCGCGGCTGGCGTGCCACAGGGTGGCGTCCTTGCTCCACTTTTTTCCATTTTTTAACACCGTTGCCAAGGTTATTACACCCAATTTCCACGCCTACGTAGACGATTTGCAACTTTACCGTCATTTTAAACTATTTTAGGTGAACTCTGCGATAGAGGCCATGAATCGTAACTTAGATGGTTTTAACGAATGGGTTGATTTGCAGGCCAAGGGCTTTACCCTTGGCCTGCAAATCAACCCACTTAAGCCAAGACTTCGATTATTAATGGTAAATATTGTCGTAACGCTCAGGACATCTCTGTTCTCAATCCTTCGAGCTTAAATGGTTACGTTATACCCTATACTGATGCTGCCAAGAATTAGGAATTACCAATTTTATGGGGTGGTCAGGTGGTCTGGTGAGGTTAGTCACAAGGTGCAGTTTTCCATGCACTCTTTGAAACGCCTTGAGTCCCTCTTGCCACTAAAAACGTGGATCCACCTGGTGCAGTTTCTGATACGGCCTTTGGTAGACTATGTAGATGCTTGCTGTTTGGATGCCACTAAGGAGTTTTTAAACACTTGAGTGATTGCAAAATGTCTGTTTTCGTTTTGTCTTTGGTTTGAAAAAGGATGATGATCACGTCTCTGAATTTCGCAAAAGGCTCAAGTGGCTCTCGATTCCCCTTCACAGGAACACTGGAATCCTATGCCTCCTTTACAATATTCTATATAACCTCTATTCATACTCTGTCCGCCCTCCTGCGGTCCTTTCTCGATCCCATCTCTAATCTTATCTTTCTGTTATATCGCACAAAACAGAAACCCTTCTTCCTTCTCTGTCCACGCGGTAAGACTTCGGCCTTCCGCCTAGCATAATAATATGCGATGTCAAGTCCATATTTATATTTAAAAACCTTGTCAAGGAACACTACCTTTCTTCATGTAGATCAGATTAATTAAATTATATGGTATTAATTACTTTACTATGTGTATATTATTTTTTTATATGTTTACTTTGTTGTGTGGAGGTTTATAATGTTATATACTATCACTTTATTTGAAGGTTGTTATTTAATTTGTGTAGCTCTAGTTTTAGTCTAAGGTTTAGGTTTAAGTACTATTAATTTTTTACTACCTTTTTCTCCTTCTCCAAAACCATTATTGTGTCACACAGTGTCTCATGTCTCTTAGATTTTCCTTTCGAAGGACTGCAGGGAGTGAATCCAATTACGAATATGCGTAACCTATGTACGGCTCTTACTGTATATGTTTTCGTATTTCCTGGATGTGTGATGTACAAAAAATTAATACCGGGTAAGTTCGGGTTACTTTGACCCTGCGGGGTAACTTTGATCCAAACCCTTTAACCAATAATAACTGAGAGCCAAACATAATATATTTGTTTTTCATTGGTTCGAAAATTTGGATCAAAGTTACCTCCCAGGGTCAAAGTAACCCGAACTTACATGATTTATACACGCGAACTAAGAATATTCAACTATTTTCAAATTAAAATAAGACTCTTATTTACGAGGTCTCAGTTAATTTACGTGAGTAAGTTAAGTAAGTAGGTAAGTAAGTTTTCAATGAATTAAGTATACATACATATGTCACGAAAGTTACTACAAAAAAAAAACTGTAGATTATGCTCCGAAACTGCGTCAGAGTAAAATTAATGTATAATAAACGGTATTAATTAAAATGTATTTATTTACGAGTATTGCATCAGACTGACTTGTACTGAAAACTAGTTCCGTGAACTGAAGCCTTCGTGCCTGGGCAAATTTAAGGGAGTACTGCACGTCTATTCTATAAAATTTGTTTGATTTTGAATGTTGTTCGAGTCCGAAGTGAGCGTCGAAGTGACGGGGAAATAAAACTTGAGAATGCCACTTTTAAAGACATCTCATACTTTATCTATCAAAATGTTGCTGTCAATTTAGTTCAACTCGCAAGTGTAGCGCTAGTGTACTACTACTCACGGCGGATTCAGATTCGAAGTTTAGAATGAAGTCTTACAGAATCACACTAGTGGCCATCACTGCTGTTGTAATTTTTTTTTATTCATAGCTTTTTTAAGTAGATGGTAAGCATTCGACGCCACTTATAAACACAGAAAAAATTACGAGTGCGTTGCCGGCTGTATTTGTTTTAATATGATTAATTTTCATTTTATTACAAGTATATCCCAGTGCTAAAAAACGGTTTATATTTCTTTCATTCTTCGACAGATATTCATTTCAAACAAACAAGCAAATAAAATCTTTGTTCTCTTTAATACAATAAAAATATACACAGAAGAGAAAATTATAGAAAAATATGCAGGAAAGACAGGATCTTTTTCAATGTATAGTATGTATGTATCTGTCTGCCGTACACATAATAAAACAGTTCATAATTTTCTTTAAACATTGAATAATTTTTCAATAATAAAGAAGATTTTTTTTAATGTAATAGATCGGCAAACGAGCAGACGGATTACCTGATGGTAAGCAATCAGAGCCGCCCATGAACACCCGCACCCGAAGGAGAAGTTACGACTGCGTTGCCGACCTTTTAGGGATTATGGATTTGGATTAGGGGTTGAGGAGGGATTGGGGGTGGGGAAGGATTGGGCCTCCGGTAACCTCATTCACACGGCGAAACACAACGCTGTGGTTGTTTCACGCCGGTTTTCTGTGAGGCCGTGGTATAACTCTGGTCGGGCCGACCCATTCGTGCCGAAGCTTGGCTCTCCCACACTTAAATTATTCTTATATTCTATTCTTGTATACGTTATAACGTTCTGTTTTCACACGCTAATCTTCGGAATATAGTAATTTGTTTTGAATTGAATGGAAACAAAAAGTTGTCGTTCGTAAATCTATCGTTAGCAGTGCAAGTAGCAAGCAAGAGTTAGTCTCTCTTTGGGAGAACCCATGGCGTCCCCACCTTCAGCCTGACGCAGGTGTCTGGTAAGATCACGGAAGTTTCGTCTGGTACATTTTTTGTATGATATAGGTCGGCAAACGAGCATACCGATTACCTGATGGTAAGCAATCAACGCCGCACCAATCAGGGTATCCATTACCCGCAACGTTATAGAGTTATCCCTAAAACAGTCGTAACTCCTTTGGTGTTGCATATCCAAAACCCTTAGGGGTTTTGGATGTTTAAGGATTGGGAAGGGATGGGGGATGGGGGAGCGATTGGGCCTCCGTTAACCTCACTCACACAGCGAAACACAACGCTGTGGTTGTGGGTCAAGCGCAATAAGGTATGGTGGCTCCCGCCTATAGCAGGAGAAGGAACGGGGTGATTTTAATTCAGTAAGAATCTGGTACTCCTTGTCGCTTCACCCTGGGCTAGAGAAGTAATTTGACGATTTTTACCTCTCTCAAAACAGCAAGGGTTAATTATGAGTGTCGTTGGTAATAATTAGTATCAATAACTTTATAATAATTAAATTCTAGCTTACTAAAACATTATAATATGACGTCAAATAATGCGATCTCATAAATAAATGTAGTTGTTGACATTTTGAAAAAAAAAATTGTATAGGACTAAATTTTTATTTTGTATAACTTATTCCCACACTACTTGTATTTTATGACATACTAGCGACTCACCCCAGCTTTGCACTTACAATGGTGATATTAAATATCTCCACTATTTAATCGATGTTATTATACATTCCTATTAAATCGCTCTGTCTATTAAAAAACCGCATCAAAATTCGTTGCGTAGTTTTAAAGATTTAAGCGTACATCCCTATGTACGCTTAAATCTTTAAAACTACGCAACGAATTTTGTCAACAAAGTCACTTTCTCTATCCCTATATCCCTATATAGGGATAGAGAAAGTGACTTTGTTTTATACTGTGTAGTGATTACATACACATCCAAATCTGGAATAACAATAACTAATATTATAAGTGCGAAAGATAATCTGTCTGTCTTTTCGTCATGTTTAAACTACTAAACCTATTTGTGTGAAATTTGGTACAGACATAGTTTGGAACCCCAGAAAGGACCTAGAAAAGTTTTTTAAACTAAATCTGCAGGAATTGTACTACGATTCCACGCAAACAAAGCCGCGAGCAAAAGCTAGTTCGTGAATTTAAAAAAAAAAGTTGCAAACTTACCAAAATCCTTTTTTACAATATGAGGCTGTTTCTGTATCCATTCTTCCAGAATTTTGATGGCTTCATTCAACCTCTTTGGATCATCGAGATTATAAATCTTCCTAATATTATTAACGATTTCCGGTGAGATATTCAGTAGAGGATTTTCTATTGAACTCATTTTAAAACTAAATTATTCAATGTCACTTAATACTTTTACAAATTATTCGCGACCGTTAATTAATTTATTACGATTATACTACATCTATTTTGTGTGCGTCCTTATACGATACTAGTTTCTAATACACATACGGAGCCTTATATAACCTTTTATTTCGCATTTGTTAAATCCCACACATACACAAATTTGGTGTCACAGAATTGTGTGAGTAGATAATATAAAAGGTATATGTTATCATTTAAAGGTAATTTGTAATTACTAAAGAAAGAACAAGCACAGAGAATAAGAAAAGAAAGAGAAAAAAGTTTATTTACGTTATATTATAAGAAAAGAAATAGAAAAATATCGTTTATTTACATTATGTTAATTTTTTGTGATAGGTCGGCAAATGAGTAGATGGATTATCTGATGGTAAGCAGCAAATATGTATATCCAATTGTAACACCGGAGGAGTAACGAGTGTATGTATAGCCGACTTTTTTGGATTAGGAGATTTCGGAGGCATAGGGAAGACACGGGTTAGGCTGCTGGTGGAATCACTTACAAGGCAAAACACTCGCACAGAATACTAGCAAAATATAAATAAATATACAAAAACATCTTTTTTATATCACCAGCGCTGAGCTCAATGCTATAACGCAGCCAACAAAGATCCCTACCACAGATTTTCAGCACTACCCTGATTAATCGATATCAGATCAACTAAGGGATGGCTGTATACCTATTGCGTATAAGGGTAACAAAGATGTGAAGTCACACCGTTTGGATATCTATAATGTATTTGCGCGGGAAACGCTAGGTTTACCAACATAACAATAACAAAAAAAAAAAAAATATAATCAGTTAATTACTTTAAATGTGGGGAAACAACATCCTTAATAGTGCGACACATCTCAAAGAGCTAATAGACTACCACAGATGTGGCCCAATAGGGCTGATGTTCAGCCGGGGTAGCGGGGTAAGCACAATGAGGCATCGTGTCCTCGGCCTAAGAGCATGAGAAGGAGCAGGGGCGTTTTTGTCAGTAAGAGTCCAACACTTCCTCTCGCCATAATCTGAGCGAGAGAAATCAGTTGACGAATTTATGTATCTCCTCAAAAAAAGGTTCATAAGTGTTGGAGAGCCAACCTTGGGCACGAATGGGTCGGCTCGAACGGAGTGATACCACGGGCTTACAGAAAACCAGCGTATTGTCTTAATAACCACAGCGTGGTGTTTCGCTGTGTGAGTGAGGTTACCGGAGGCAAAATCCCTCCCCCTCCCCCATCCCTAACCAATTATTAAAAATCCACAAACCTTATCCACAAAAGGCCGGTTACGCACTCGTAACTCCTTTGTTCTGCGGGTGTGCATGGGCGACGCCGATTGCTTACCATCAGGTAATCCATATGCGCGCTTGCCGACTCATCCCATAAAAAAACATTTATAAATACTCATTGCTTTGTTTCTACCTAAGCAAACATTTCATATTGAAACATAATATGCATGGCTTATTCAACCTTAACCTGCTTTTAGTTTTCGCTGATGCATTATAAATGCATAATAACTCTTTGGTTCTAGTGACAGTTTTTATTTTAAATAAATCACAGTTCTATTTATTTTATTTCTATATGTTATTTGGCTGCATAATAAATGCAGCGACGTAATGTATTTGAAGAAGCTATGTTATCAGAGTGATACCACGTCCTCACAGAAAACCGGCGTGAAACCACTACAGCGTTGCGTTTCGCCGTGTGAGTGAGTTTACCAGACCCCATCTCTCCCCAATCCCCAAAATCTCTTATCCTCATAATGCCGGCAACGAACTTACCACTCTGGTGTTGTGGGTGGCTATGGACGACGCCGATTGCATACCATCACGTAATCCGTCTGCTCGTTTGGTGTCCTAACACATAAAAGTAAGTGGCGGAATTGTTTTTTATATTATATTATTAATATTTGATAAAAAAATATCTCTCCTGAATTATTGTAATACTTGTTAATCAAAATAAGTTTGTACCATACAAAAAGCAACAAATTGATAATGTTGGTTGTCAAAATTATCTGGCTGCACGACATACACGCTGCTTGTGAATAAGAATCCCGTAGTGACTTGAAACCAGTAGAGCGTTTCTTTGTATCGTAACTATCAATAAATTGTCAAGTATTTTTTAAGATTTTTTTTTCAAAAACCTTTGATAAATTGCTGAGTTCTATTGTTGAAGTTGTACACTAATCCACTCGCCAACTTATCTTAAGGCACATACTTACGTGTCAGGCTAAGAACTCACGGAGCGATTTTGAACCGTGCCCGCCGCGGTAGCGGAACTGCGGTTTTATTTCCAAACTCACGAGACCGGTTATTTGCGCGGTTACACAGCCGCCGCGGTTGCGATCATCGCCCGCAAACTTGGCGGGCGATGATCGCAAGATTGCAAGACGGGCGATTAAAGATCAGTTGAGGTCCAGACCGCCATGGACACACACTAGAAACGAGCCGTTGCGTTATATTTACTTCACAGAAGACCCGCCGGCCCCCGTGGTCGCTCGCCAACCGATCGCAAAGCGCGCGGGTGCCACCCGCCGAGACTGCGGGTAACCGCGGCCCGCGCGATTCTACTAGTTGCCCGCCGGTACTGCGGGAGCCGCATACAACCGCGTACACCGCGGGCGTAAAACGCGTCGTGAAATGTGCTTTAATTTTTTATATAAATATTTGAATTCTACAGAAGCTGCGGGCCCGCAACCGCGGCGGGCACGGTTCAAAATCGCTCCGTGAGTTCTTAGCCTCATTGCGAATCTTGACGCGCTAGAAGCATATTGGTTTCATACATTTGTTATTGCTAGACACATACTTACGTGTCGTGCCACACAACATACTACTTTTAGTAATGTTTCTGCTTTTGGAGTAAGCCGCGTGACATGCACTGCACTCAAAGCCAGCAGAGTCCATGAGTACACATAATTATGTCAATTCTACCAAGTACTTGTGTGTCGTGTGGTCCGGAGGTTAAGGAGCCCGCTTCTCATGCATGAGGGTGTGATTCGAAACCTGGCAAGTACCAATGTGACTTTTTCAGAGTTATAAGATAAACATCGTGAGGAAACATAAACTTATAATTTCTAATTATAAGTTTGAAATCATCACCCACCTTTATAAAAATTTCCATTTCCATACTTCACCCTTATAGTCCGACACTTGGAATCAACACTATATTTTGTCTTTTCACATTTTCCTCCATCTGTCGTTACCGTATCATAAACTTCTTTTTCTTCTATATTTATGTTTCATAAACATGTTCATATTTTTCACACAATTTTTAAATATTAATTAATTTGTCTTCGTTTTCTTTAATGTTATAAAACGAAATAGCAAAATCATTATAAAATAAAACAGCCGGCAATGATAAAAACGTTTTTTTATTAAAAAAAATACATTGTTGAGCCAGACAAAGTTCCTTTATACGATTTTTAAAGTCATTTTTTATATGTAACCAATACTTTACTTACTAACTTAATGACATTGTACTCACGGACGTGTAAACAATTTTTAAATAGGTCCCAAAAATTTAGTAAAACTGTTCCACTACAGTATGGCGGGACCTTACTACCACATAATTACTGCTTTAGCACCACATTATTTTCATCAAGTCCTTGATTTATTTGTCGTCTTTAATGAATCAAGTCCTTGATTTAATGTTTTCGTCAAGTCTCCGATTTTTTGTCAAGTCCCTTATTTTATCTTCAAGTCACCGATTTTTCCATCATATCTCCGATTTATTCGTCATCGCTACCTTTTTATCGCCAAGTCACCGTCAATACAAAATATTATCCATATATTTAGGTCGATAGAATTTTGCTAAGTGTAGATAACTATTACTAAAAATAAAAAACAATAATCAATTTCAAAATTAATGACTAATAACAGCTTTTTTCAAAGACATATAATCGTTACTTAAACCAGTCCTTGGCAATACCCGTGGGAAGTGTGGAAGACCCATGCTTCGACTCGAACTTATCTTAAAACTAGTCAACAGTCAAATTCCTAAAAGTTCCTGGCATGCCCATGTATTCTTCATTGAACTTCTCGGTATTTCGTTTAGACTCGTCCGTGCAGGCCTTAGACATTATTTTTAGGTACTCTATATGTTTCTCAGAACTTAGTTCCTCCACCAGTTCAGCTGTAATAAAAAAATATCATTACAAAATACTATTTAAAATAAATTAGGAGTAATCATAGTCGGCGTGAACCAATGACACAAGTACAGAGATATTTGCAACTAGCAAAAAAGATTTGCTGAATGCAGAACATAGAAAAATATAAAAACATACAAAGGCGTTTATTCTAAAACAATGTTTTTATTTAAATATAAATTATGATTGAAGGCTCTTTTAGGCGGACAATGCCTGTATTAGGAGACTTGACTTCCAAACTTCCCATGCCTAAACAACAACACACAGCATTTAGATTCAGAACGTCAATTTGTTGCTCAGAAAAAAATATTTAAACATTGCCTACTTTAACTCTCAAAGTTAAGTATAAATGTATTACATGCTTTTTTTGGCAGGACTCGCAATCGGTGTCGCTTCAGAGGGGAAATCATCGAAATGACTTTTTCGTCTAGTGTGAGGTGGTCCGAGGACCGATCCCTGTGGGACACTGCACGACATCTTTCGCCGGATCCACACGCCTCTGTTACTAGAGTAGATGACGAAGTTGTGTGTCAAATAAGTCTTCTTTACATGACGGGAGTAGTCAGGTACCCGGTTTAGAGTGAGTGCCTTCGGGATGCAGCTCCAAGGCAATGAGTTAAAGGCTTTGGCAATGTCGAGACACCGTCACGACGACCCGCTCAATGGCCAATTCAATATCCATCGTGAGATCTCTCTGGCGCATCATGGCGTCTACCGTGGAGCACTCCATACCTAAGTGTGTAATACAATGTCTGTTTTCTGGAAAAGTTATAATTTTCTTACCTTGCATTTTATAATAAGACTTCAGTTTGCCCCCATACTCTTCTGGCAGGAGATCTTTAGGAACTACTTCATATAATTCTTCTAAATTCTTGTGCACTTGGATCCTTTTACCAAGCTTCTCACTTATCAACTGTTTGACAGTCGATACTAATATTTCTACAGCTTTTGATTCGGTGATTATGTGTAGACTGTTAAATCTTCCACCGTATCCTTTCTAAAATAACAGTTAAAATCTATATAAATTATTTAATCTTTAACATGTTCGTTTCTTTAACTTAATTCAATTATAATTGATGTCACCCAGTCGTTTGTCGTTCAAGCGGAAAGTTCGAGAGCTCCTGTTAAAGAGCGTGGCAGAGTCATCAGGATCATAACATTATATACATAGTGTGTGTATGATTGTATGTATTTATGTAACGTTATATGTAAGTATACATATATGTATTTACTTGGTATTGAATGATATATATATGTATTATTTGTGTAGATTTATTATAGTGGTATATATATTCTTCAGCCTGTTACAAATTCAAAAATTTCATGCTTGCTTCTTGCATCTGCCATTGGTATTCTTCTCTGCATCACCCAAAGGTCAGACTGGTAGAGAATGCTCAAAGCATTAGTCCACCTTGTGTACAATATCTTGTGCATGAAGCTTATAATAAATAAATAAATAAATATAATTGTGCAACTTGAATAAAAATGTATTAAAGAGCGGATTTTTTAAAATAATTGTTTTTTTTATC
Organism: Spodoptera exigua; assembly: GCA_902829305.4. Lineage (NCBI taxonomy): Eukaryota > Metazoa > Arthropoda > Insecta > Lepidoptera > Noctuidae > Spodoptera > Spodoptera exigua. Next base: position 2,579,162 of record LR824623.2, read on the forward strand.
TGCTTTGTACCATTAGTATGCGTTAGCATAACACAGATTATACATTCAAATATCGAATTGAATGATAATATTTAACTGTTTTTCTTGTTATCCATAAGCTTTTGAACGTGTGAGAGGGCCATGCTTCTGCACAAATGGATCGGCTCAACCGAAGTGCTACCACGGTTTTATAGAAAACTTGCGTGAAATAACCACAGCGTTGTGTTTCACCGTATGAATGAGGTTACCGGAGTCCTAACCCTTCTTCCCCTCCCCCAATATTCATAAGGCCGGCAAACTCCTTTGGTGTCGCGGGTGTCCATAGGCAGTGCCGTTTCCTTACCATCAGGTAATCGTTATACCCGTTTGCAGTCCTACCACATAATAAACAGTTGTTTTAAATGGAGAACATTATTCTCTACCATATTTATTATTTATGTACGTACAATTAAAACATTGAGAAATGGTTGAACATCAGGTGTAGTTAGTCTTGTAATAAGGTTGAACATGTTCACATCACGGTAGTCAATTATAATTGTAAAACCTTGGACGTAATCGTGGGCTCGAATATACTCAGCAAGCTGAAAATAAAAATAGACAATATTCAGTTACAAAACAACAGATGATAAAATATATGAGTTTTTTTTTTTATTTTAAAACCACATTAGGATTTTCTTCTGTTACATGGGTACGTTTACAGACAGAATTTCACATACACATCATACCCAGACCCGGAAAAACATTTTGAAAATCACACAAAGAGTTCGAGACATTGCAACCGCACCAACTGTGCAGTCATATTATGACCAGACAATTTTGGTCTGTCTGTATGTTGGTTCATTCGTGAGAATTACCACGGTATACTGGACAAATTTTTATGTATTTAAACAAATTATGATCGAGACCTATATATGACATCTTTGCATTCTTGTATCAAATAACATACTTATTTCTTAAAAACGAGTAAGAGTAAATTTGTGTTTAAATAGTAACATAAAATTTAATATTTAAAAAGAAAAGAAAGTCAAATCCTGGATAGACTTTGGACTAAGCAAAGGTTTCAAATTATAATAGTTAAAAAGGTCCGGAGGCCCAATCCTTTCCCTCCCCCAATCCCTCCTAAATCCCTAAATCTCCAAATCCCTAATCCCTAAAAGGTTGGCAACGCACTCGTAACTCCTCCGTTGCGAGTGTCCATGGGCGGCGCTGATTGCTTACCATCAGGTAATCCGTCTGCTCGTTTGCCGACATATTAAATTAAAAAATAAAAAAAATAAATAAAAAAAAATGTTATTTACTTACAATTAAAATGTATTGAAAATACTGTTGAATTAATTCCAGTGACAGTTCGTCATCAAAAGTTTTAATTAAAATCAATCTGTAGTAATCATCTGACATCTGTGGAAGTGGAATGACCCATCTGCAAGAAAAATAATTGGATTAGGCAATCATAACAATAACCAGCCTTTAATGGAGTGGAGAAGTGAGCCAGTAGAGAAGGAACGACTATTACATACTACATTTCCTCACGGGTCATTGACAATTTTAAATCTATAACTTGATATGGATTCATCAATGAAGAGGGTACTCTGGCGGAACGTCAAACAGACAGTTCTGCGTGCGCAATATGGTGAGACTGTCATAGGAGACGGATCGCCGACGTCCGTTATTTTTGTAATTTATTTCGTCTGATTATAAAATCCTACGCCCTGCGATGGACTGTGAAGACGATGATCGGCATGTCGATGTTTGTATCAACCTCCCTGGTGCCTTCAAGCTTATATTTTACAGGTGATAAGAGATGCCTATCTACTTACATTTTTTCCAAAATGGTCTTCAGATCAGACTTCAAGTTGTGTTTTTCAAAGAATTTTGGCACCATAGTTTTCATTGTGCACAAAAAGTCTATTTGTTTCTTAGCCTTTTCAATGGACCCCTTACATGTTATTATAGCTGTCTCTAAAAACCGCTTAGCTGTAATCAAATAATATAGCATTTCGGTCAATGTAATCATTTATTTATTTTTACTTTGGCAGTGGTCCGTTTGAAAGCTGGCTGGTAACAATGTGACATTTATGATCCTTATTCGAAAAAAAATTTGCATTTACCTACTTTCTCTTGTGTCACAAATTCCCATACATATCACATCTAGACTCAGAACAACAATTTGTGAAAACCATTCAAACAACGGCACCACGTCAAGTTGACTGTACGGTTGCCGCGTTGACTGGGCAACTGGCTGCCTCGCAACGTGTTGCGGGCTCGGTTAGCGCACGGAACAACTCTTTGTGTGATCCACAAATTGTTGTTCTGGGTCTGGGTGTGATGTATACGTGATTGTATGTCGTGGGGTACATAGGTGAAAATACTAGTGTGGGGCAAAGTTTAAAAAAATAAAACTAACCAAAAAAAAAACAAACAATCGTGCAGTCAATTTTTATCAATTTTGGTTTCTAAGATTATGTTTACAACACTGTCTTTGTGTTGTCTTAATCGGTGAAGGAAAACATGACGAGGAAATCTAATGCTTCTTCTAATTTCATAAGTTTGAAATGGCAAATCTATTAAGTAAGCGTAATTATTATTGCTCTTGCCTGCTTCGTGTGAAAAAACAAAAACAATTTTCCGTAGTCATTGCATCGCGTATGACCATTATAGACAGATTGACTGATTTCATCAATTCTTTTTATATGAACAGGGAAAGGAGAGGAGAAAATGCACCAAAATCTTTTTCGAAGTAGCAACCCACCTTAATTATTATACGAGGAATCAAAACAAAGCAATTGATATGATCATTGACGTCAATCAAAATTTATTAGTTATCGTGTAAACGCGTGTGAATTCGGCGCAAAATGCTGGCTATTCACAAATAATAAATTATAAAAACAATAATTACATAATACTAGGTAAAACATACATAATATATTATAATAATATGTATGCACAAAATCCGGAAATCTTTGTGCTAAACTACATTATAAGTTGAAATAGTTTTGTGTATCGTGAGAGATATAAATAATCAATTAATATTATTACTAGCTTTTGCCCGCGACTTTGTTCGCGTGGAATAGTGGCTTCCTGAAGATTTTTGGTTAAAAAGCTATCCTGTGTCCGTTCTCAAGTTCCAAACTATGTCAGTACCATTTTTTTTTATGGAATAGGAGGCAAACGACCAGACGGATCACCTGATGGTAAGCGATCGGCATCGCCCATGGACAAGCGCAACACCAGAGGAGTCACTGGTGCGTTGCCGGCCTTGTCCAAACCAAAGGTCACACGAATAGATTCAGTAGTTTAGGCGTGAAAAGACAGACAGACAGAGTTACTTTCGCATTTATAATATTAGTTTGGATTTGGATATTTTAATATTGTTAATTTTATTATTAGGTTTAACTTATTACTCAATAATTGTTTGACGATTTAAAAAAAAAAACCATGGAGTTTCTTGCTCTTTCTTCTCCATCGCAACCTACACTTTGGAACGAGCAAATAGCTTCACTAAGAGGACTGACCGACACACTGACGCTTGTGTTATGTCTTCAAAATTTTGTTTGACGTTCAAAAGTGCCTGTGTGGGTCTGATTGGAATAAATGATTATTGACTTTTGACTTTTTGACGAACAACTCGCCTAGATTCAAGCCACTCGATGGCCTCATTATTCAGGAGCCGCATTCGCGATAGTCGACACGGCGAACTTCAAGCAGATTACTAGTCAGTTTGTTGAAAATACCGACTTACTCACGTCAATTAACTGAGTAAATCTCTACTAGTTTCAAGTCACACCGGGGCTCTTATTCATGTTGACTGCGCGAAATCGCTGCGACACATTTATTCATTGGCATCTACATTTTGCAACGAGCATCTAACGTCGATGTCGGCTATTATCCTATTTAGCCGTTTCAAAAGTACTTGTGTATTGTTTAGTCGGAATAAGGTGATATTGACTTTGACTTTGACATTTTATATCAAGTGATTTGCCCGCTAAGATAATTCTTAACAAGCAATGTTTAACTAGGTGCTGTTTGTTGCAATTTAATTATTTTAATTATACATAGGCGAAGGTTACATAGTTTTATTTGCGTCAAGCTGCGCTCAAAATAGTTATCGTTATATTTTTTTTATTATATTTCTGTCAACACTTTTATTCCCACAAAAAAAAGATGATTCTACGAAATCTCTAAATACGTTCAGATTTTTTTGCTCGTTTTAATAGGAATTTCAGGAAATCCTCTTCTATGTGGGTGACTGCCAGAATGTATGGTAATTTTTTTTTTAAATAAACCATTATATATATTGCGGCGTGAATGACGGGGCTATTCATAGGAGTCATTTCGGTCCGAGCCGAAAGAAAGATATTGCTTTTGGTCAGTAAGAGTCCGATACTCCGTTCCTCATTACGTAGGATAGGAAGAGTCGTTTGATTATCTTCCATTTAAATGAGAGATCCAGTCGTTTCTGGTGTATTTTATCCAACAGTAAGAAACTTTATTTTGAAAGTCTATTTTTATTCTCAAATTAATTGTATTACTCGTTCTCGCTACAGTTTATGGACTATATATACTACATGTTAATAGTTCAAGTTTGAGATCATAAGCAATAGAAAACAAAGCCGTAGACATGTCAAAGTAAAAAAGAAATCTAAGTTTTAGTGAAATCATTTGGTTTTATTTACACAGAAATTTAAAACAACCTACTTTTGACATTGTAACACTTCTTTACCTTCATGCTTCAAAAAAAAAGCCAAAGCCTTCGACAAACCAAAATTAACAATTTGCTAGATCTAGTCTACCCAAGACTAGACAAGTTTAGATATTTTAAACAAAAATTAAACCTTGCTTTGTAGTTGAAATAAGTTGTCATAAAAAAATTTGGAACCGGTCCGATGACATGCGTATTTAAAAATTCATAAAAAAAAAACAAGAGAAGAACAATAATAAAGTGGTGGTGTTAGAATTTTTGAATTAAGAACAATTCGCTTTAATTTTAGAGGTGATACCCAAGCAGATGGATAGCCTTGGTAAGCAATCAGCGTCGCCGATGGACATTTTCAACTCAAGACTGTAGAATGCCATGTTTAAGCACGAATGGTTTAACTGGACCGGCGTGTTACTACAGTTTACAGAAAACCGCCGTTAAATAAATACACTTTTGTGTATGCCGGTAACTGGAAGACAAATCCTTTTTCTCTTCGTAATCTTGAAATCTCCAAAACCCGTAATGAGTGTGGAAGAGCCATGCTTAGACACGAATGGTTAGGCTCGCCCGGTGTGACAGAAACCACCACGGACTTATGTATGAGGCTCAATACATTAATAGTCCTTGCCCACGTGAGACAATTCTTAAAAAATGTACAATTAGTTAACGCTGAAGACCGGATCAATGTCACTTGAGACCATACCAAATACGGCAACGGACAGTTTAGAAGATTTTTGTTAGTTTGTCGTGTATAGAGAGATCTTTTATTTTCATTTTGTACTCCAAGCCACATGTTAATTGAATAAAGGCATGTTTTCACTAAAATACATATTATGTTTCTTATGAGCCTGTTTCCTTCCACATTAGAACTTGTCCAATAAAAATATGTCGTATGTAGGTATTCGCACCTAAGTGTTTTATCCTAATCTAAATTGTTAGTTATAGCGCTTACCAAAATCCTTCTTGACGATATGAGGTTGCTTCTCGATCCAATCTTCTAAAATTTTGATGGCTTCATCTAACCTTCTCTGGTCATCCAGACCATAAAGCTTCCTCACATTATGTATAACTGCTGGAGTGACATTCAGTAGAGAACTTTCAACTGAATCCATATTACAAGCGTGGAAGGTGTATTTTTCTAAAACACTTATTTTATCAAGACTTCTTATTATTTCAAGATAATTGACACATCTATGTGTGTATTTTATCTGCTTCCGTAATCGCGACTGGGTTTTATTATACTCTGTGTTGTCTTTATAAGTTTTTATATGACACTTCTTGTAGTACACACACATACACACACACAGACTTGACTGTAGACTTGTTCATGCATTTACATTTTATTGTCGTGCTAGTTCTATACAAGTACTATACAAAAAGAAGCCTAAGAATTCAAGAAAAAAAATATTAGATCCTCTTTATTCTTTTTCAGAACGGACGGTGCCGACGCAGACGAACATACTAAATATGGATCACTATAGGCAGAATATGCCGTAGGGCGAGGCCTGTGGACGACACACTCGGGGCGTCTTGTCATCCGACCAGCAGCAGGCCTCGAGGCGGCGGCGCCGTGTTCCGCGCGCGTCTCATAGTGGAGTCCTGCGGCCGGGGTGACGGCCGCAGTGGATGACGGGGCCGCTTAACCATCTGGCGGGCCAATACCCGTCGGTGGGATGCGACGAATGCTTCGGCGATACCCATCCCTCCAACACATAGGTTATTGGAGGAACACCGGGTTGGTTTTTAGTCAGTATGAGTCTGACAGTACTCTTCGCCCTTCCCCGAGGGCGGTAGGTCTCCATGAGGATTTTCCAACCCGACACCAAAAAAACGCAGATTATGCCTCATGTTATATATTTCGATCCCTAAATCCTAAACTGCTAAAAAGTCAACAACGGATATGCAACTGCTTTTTATCAGGTGATTGGACATATGTTTGGCCGCCCTATGCCATGTAAAAGTCTTACAAATTCTTAATCGCCCTGAGTTACCTTTTTGGGAAGTACCTATTGCTTTTTTGTGTGGGTAAAGTCATCAAATGACTTCTATCGCGGTGGGTGGAGCTTGAAAGACGGTCAGACACTTACTAACTTAAAATGATAATAAATGGGATAGTAAAAACTATCCCATTTATTCTTCTGCTCCAGGCCAAAGCCGTAGTAGGTATATGCGCTTACACGGCATCCCCAGCTGTGGAGAGTCTTGTTTGAAACCACTAAATAGATAAAATTGGCCTGATAAATCTATTCATATAATAAATTTAATAGTCTGCAATGTTTGTATTAGATTATATCAATTTTAATTACATTATAATTATGATGGGAGCTTCAACGCTCACTAGTATTTTAAGGAATCTTTACCTAATGTTCATTGTTAGTCACCTAATATAGTCTTTGTTATTTTTCATTATTAAAATATAATTTTTTTTTATACTAAGTTTGTTTTTCTAAAATCTGTTTCTTGTTTTTAATTCTATTATCTAATTTCCATAATCTAGAATTGTTTTGCCTGCATTTTTTTGTTCTACTCTTCTACATTAACATTAACACCGACATAATAAGCCTTTTTTATTTTTGTTTGTAAGTTGGTAATGTATAAACTCAAAACTTCTAGGCCGTTGTTGAATAACTATTCATCCTACGTAACAAAAGTTATGTTTTAGTTTCAAAAATACAAGTATTAAAATATTTTTCTTTTGTTTCTTTGACAGCGAGTTGCCGCACGACCAGAATCAGACACGAGCCTTCGCCGCGCGCGCCACAATGAGCCCATAGACCACCACAGACGGGGCCCTATAGGGCTGATGTTCAGCCGGGGTTGCGGGGTCAACGCAATGAGGCACCGCGACCTCAGCTCAGAGCAGGAGAACGAACGGATTTAGTCAGTAAGAGTCTGAGACTCTTTCCCGCCCTACCCTGGGTGGGAGCAGTGACATGACGATTTTCCCTCACAAAAAAAAAATATTTACAGTATATTTTGATTTGCACACACACCAGAATTTTCGCGCTGTACCAGTACAACAGCATTAAATATGACTCTAGCAGTTTTATCTTTTTCGTATATTAGTATCACAGCAAATTTTTTATTATTTTTTTTTTTTTTTTTTTTTTTTTTTTTAAAAAAACGTTGCCCCACATTAGGATTTTCTCCTGTGTCGTGGGTGCGGTTACAAACATACAATTTCACATACACATGACACCCAGACCCGGAACAACAATTTGTGGATCACACAAAGAGTTGTTCCGTGCGGGAATCGAACCCGCGACACGTTGCACGGCAGCCAGTTGCCCAGCCACAGCACCAACCGTGCAAAATTATACAACTTCTTTACTTCTTTTTTTTTAGTACTATAATTATGACTAGAAACAAGTTTGGTAATGAATATCAGTTAAAGTCTAGGTATCATAAAACCAAGGTAATAAGAACATGACCCTCTACGGTCAGTTTAAATCAATGTAAAGTAAGCACATAAAAATATCTCAAATTTTGTTACTTGTGACATAAGCTTCTATGTATGAAAATCAAGAATACAGATACACAAAAAACTTTTGCAAACCATCAATTTTTAAATCAAAATATGTCCGGCTTATCAAACAGTATACGTTATTTATTAAACTATAAGTTAACATTAGCTATAAATCATATTTGAATAAACAAACTTAAGAAAAAAGTGAGTCAACTTATTTAATTTGCATATTTAAAATACATTCCGTTTGGCCATATTCACTATAAATTATTATGCAATTCTTTTGGCAGCAAAAGTAGGTACTCTAAACTGTATTGTTTATGAAATTATATTTTTACGTTATTATTAGCGCCTTTCCAAAAACTAAATAAGTATTGTATACTATTTTGGTAATTAGACATAAGGTAGGACCTAACACACTACCCTGGGGTACACCCAAAACCCATATTTGTTGGTATATGTTTCTTAAAATGTGAATATTGGCACATTAAAAAGTTTTACATTTATACCCTTCACTTATTAAAAGCAGATTAGTGAAAACAGTACCTAAGGATATGGACCATGTCTTTGTTGGAATGAAAAGTAGAATAGCTTATGAGCTGGGAAAAAATATTTTGGGGTCAAAGCTGTATTATGCATTCAAAGTACACAATTGCTTTTAAAATGCGCAAGCAATCTGCTCATAATCTAATTGCTAATCCATCTGAGAAGGGGTTGCATTTAAGGAACACCTTAACGATGAAAGATCATGAGATGATTAAGGAGGATTTTGAGTTTGGAAATGAGGGAAAAGGATTGGGTGTTACTCCGACAGAACTAGCCTATTCGTGATGTAACATATCTCTCCCACACAATTATGTTTACATTATCACATGGTAAATGAACAAGACAGCACCAATCTATACAGTTTCAAAAAAAAAACAAAGCGTACAGCGATATCTTTGCTTTGAACTTTCCAATATTTAATCTAGAGCAAGCAATACTAGAATACTAGACATCAATAACATCGCAACTAAAAATTCAATTTTACTTTATCACGCTTGAAAGCATTGTATAAAAAGCAGATTAATAAAATAAAAAAATATAGGTAATACCTTGTCGGTTGGCCGATGGGACAGTTGACAGACACGCCGCACACTTGACGTGCAAAATTGAACATTATTCGCAAATTGAATCCGTCGGTACCTGTCAACTAGACTCATATTTTGTTACCCACTACTACTGGATGGCGAAGGAAACTCACTTGTTCGGTTAAGGATCTGTTTAATAAGTACGTGTCACAATAGACGATACAAATGATTACGTTCTTTATTCAAATTTATCTGATACATTAGTTGCCATACCTAACGGTTTTTTTTTAAGTTTTCTATTGTATGGTTTCTAAAGGTGATATTAAGCTACAAATCTTGGATAAGTAATATTTTGTACAAAAATATGGTTATGTTTTATTAAAGCCTATATTGTTATGTATTCTTATAAATTATTTATTTGTGTTTTTTACCTATTAATTTCAAAGTTATTTTTCATCTGACTGATTATCTTTTGATTGATGGTTTTGCGGCTTTAGAAACAGCAAATTCATGTGACTACTCAAATTCCTTACAACAAACAAATTCGACAATATTAGCATTCATACTTTCGAGAAATCTTAGTACTGCCCTCATCCACTTCACGCGGCCAGAGGTAGTAAAACTCCCTTCGCATCAGCAAGATTTTATGCCCACTAGCGCCACAGAGATTCTGCGTTGAACAAGATTTTATTTACGGCCTTTCATGTTGTAGTGGCGTAGTGCTTACAGCTACTATTATCCGCATACATAAAGACTTATTAGAATGAATCTAAAGAATGATATTCTTGAATATTAAGTCATGCTTCGGCACGAATGGGTCGGCTCGACCGGAGTAATACCACGGCCACACGGAAAACCCGTGTGAAACAACTACAGCGTTGTGTTTCGCCGTGTTAGTGAGGTTACCGTAGGCCCAAACCTTTCCCTCCCCAATCACTCCCAAATCCCTAATCCCCAAAAGGTCGGTAATGCATTTGTAACTCCTCTGCTACGGGTGTCCATGCGCGGCGCTGATTTCTTAACATCAGGTAATCCGTCTGTCTGTTTGCTGACCTATCACATAAAAAAAACAATTTTATTATTACAGAAGCGAAAGGTCAAACAATCAACCATGATTAATTACTTTAAAATAAAATTATAATAAAATTAAGGTCATTGATTTCAGAATAAAAGTCGTGGGGTGCTTTACATATTAAAGGCTACAATCATTCTATTGGCAACTATATACATTGAGCCCCGAAAATTATGCACGTGAATAAAAAAAAAAGTGTTATCCATTTTGGGTTCGAAAAAAACAACCTAGCTGTTTTAAATAAATTAATAAGTAAATATTTCTCTAGTTCAGTTAGGTTGAAGTTTTAAGCTAACTAAATAAGTAGATCCAATGAATAAAACTGTGTTTTTTAATTTTGTTTTTTCTAGACATCCAATAGTAATAATTATATACTGACACTTTATAACAAGAATTCTTACATCTGTGGTTAGTATTACAATGTTTATGGGTAGTAGTACCTCATGCCCCAAAGAAGCAAGATAAGAAGAAAAATAATATTTGAAAATAGTATTAAAATAAAATTAAAATCTTTTATCTTTTCTCAACCTTTAACCGATACGACCTTCAAGAAACGAGCTTCCTTAACGGCCTTCTTAAAAGGCCGGCAACGCACCTGTGACTCCATGGGCGGCGCCGGCCGCTTACCATCAGGTGATCAGTCTGCTCGTTTGCCTTCTATTCCATAAAAAAAGTTATTTTATTGCATTGAAACGTCGAAATATTTAATATATTTTTTTCTGAAGACAAAAACCTGATTTTCTTGGCCTAGTTACACAATACTTATCCGCTACTAAGCTTTCTTGTTTTCGTCTTTCAGTGTCGACAAAAATTGTAGACGGTAAATCCTCGGCCAGCTTTGGTCAACATTGACCGCATTGGCAGTGAATGGGTAATGGCTAAATAATCTAATGTTTATTGTAAACTAACTCTTACTCGCGGCTTCGCTTCCGTTATTTGGCTACCTACCCTACTTACCCTACCTACCCTACCCTATTTACCCCATCTACCCTACCTACTCTACCTACCCTACCTGCCCTACCCTACCTACCCACGCTACCCTACCTACTCATCCTGTGCCCTTCTCCCAATTAATAGCTACCTCCTAACCAATTTTCAGCCAAATCCGTTCTCCCGTTCTTGAGTTATAAAAAATTTCTTTTTGTATATATAGATGTCAACTTAATAACACAGCTTCACTCAAAGAATAAACTCAGTCCCAATATTCCACACGATCACACACAACGCGATTTATCACAATGTTGAATAGCAACTAGTATGAGAGAGCCAACCGGTGTGGTACCAGAGCCTTACATAAAACTGACGTGAAGCAATATTTACGTTGTTTCTTCGTGAGATTGTGGTTACCGGAGGCCCAATCTCCTTCCCTTCCCTTAACTCTCCCTCAATCCCCCATCGGTAAATCCCTAATTCCCTAACTTGTGGGTTACAAGTTACAAGAGACCGGCAACGTAGTAACTCCTTTGGTGCTCGTTTACCGACCTATGACAAAAAATAAATTCAAAAACGTTTCCTTTTATTCAAGAGTTAATAATAATATATTTCTTCAGACTGTCAGTATGCCTATGTGACCATCACGTTCGAGATAAAAAAGGTTTTTAAATTAATTATTTTATATATTTTAGCTATGCATTCAATGGGCTAAATCTAACCAGCAAAATGCCTAGTTAACTCAATCGAAAAATTAATAACAATGTCAACATTTCGCATGTTTGTATACCGCACACAATTTTAACTAGGAAAATGATTTCAAATTTAAATTATATGAATGTGTAATGAGCATGCAACATACTGACTGCAGTATAAATGTCAACAATGATATTATTAATTGTATATTATTTTTTATCAGAGATGTTCGCCTATTTGCGTATTTTTTTAAGTGCAGTAAGCAATCAGAAACAACATAGGAGTTAGGAGTGCGTTGCCGATCTTTTGGAGTAGGGATTTGAAGATTTAGGGATAGGGGAGGAATCGGGGAAGGGGATGGACCTCCGGTAACCTCTCTCACACGGCGAAACACAACGGTGTGGTGAAGCCGTGGTATCATTCCGGTAGAGCCGATCCATTCGTGCCGAACGGTTCTTCCACACCTTAAAATGCGTGTGGATGGTTTTTATGTAACCATGCGCTAAAGAGTGATTTCGATAGCGGGCAGGCTGCAGGACAGGGGTAATAATCTCCTTGCCGTCAACACCAACAGGCTATACGGGCCGTTCCTGCGACATTTGCAATTTTAATTTTCATTTTGCTTTTCCGTAGTCAGTTAATAAAAATAAATCGATTTTAATACCCCTAAGAGAATAAAAAACAGTAACAAAATAAAGCATTCACCTAATTCCTTAGTCAGTGATGCAGATTTGCAACTCTTTTTAGTATTTTGGTTGTGTCTTGTGGAATGGTAATCCCTGGGATAATAATCTTCTGGCACGACATTCGCTAGTCGAGGGGGCGCTGTCGATAGATGACATATCGATTTTATCTTTATTTTTTCTGATTTCTCCCCCTTATACATTTCTTTCTTTTGTTTTTATTTTGTTCTTTTTAAATAGGTTTTTCTTTCTTAAACGTAATACTCATAGCGTGAGGTCTTTATTCGACAAAGGTACACGTGCATAACGTAATAATCAATATGTCATAAGTTCCGTGTATTTATTGTTTTATTTAGTATAATGTATTAAAACCATTATATATTAACCTAGTGGTTAATTTCAATAAATCGCCAGTAGTATAGCAGTTGGCGCAGTGTCTGGGCAACTGGCTGCTGTGCAACGTGTCGTGAGTTCGATTTCCACATTGAGCAATAACTTTGTGTGCTCCACACTTTGTTCTTTCTTGTCTGGGTGGCTTGTGTATGTGAATTTGTATGTTTGTACACCCCCACGACATACATTATGAGAAAATCCTAATGTGTATATTTTCTTTTCAACGTTTTCTTTTAAAATACTACGACAAAATAAAGATAATAATATTTGCCAATCCATCTATTCTCGTCCTTAGAATTTCAAGTTTATAAGTTTACAAGAAGACAAATGAATAAACGCAACATCTGCTAAAAAAAGCAAAGCATTTTACTTCGAATAAAAAATAACTTACTGAAAACAATATTATCGAAAAAAGACAGGGAAAGAAAAACCAAAGCTTTTTAATATGAACGAAAAGAAATTTAATAAATGCAATATTAACACAGCTTTATCGATACCCTCGACACAGTCCCATCACTAGCTAGGTCTCATCTGGTACAGAGACGAGAAGGCATCCGTTTCACTAATGCACTGGGTCATTCCTTTTTACATAAAGCACTATCAAGTCGTTTTGTGTACTTAGTTTGTTTCGTCTTTAGTGTATTGGATTATTTTGAGTGGGAAAACCGAACTTTATACGTTAAGTTATAGAAGATATAATTGCAAAAGCTATCTCGCAAAACGTCGTAAGTGCGAAAAAAAAATTAATAGTATTTTATTAAACAACATATGAATTCCTATGCCTATATTTTCACGTCTCAGGATCCAATTCTGAACGGACGTCGTGGAGCGTTGTAATTCCATAAATAGATACCTATAATTGAATTGAACTAAAATTGTGTTATTGTTAAAAACAATATCGATTGGACCTTTTTTTGTTCTTTTATTTTAATACTTTTTTACTAGAAATATGGCACCCTCCCTCGGGATTAATTGAGATTGTCTCGAGTGACGTGGTCAGTAAAAGTGTCAAATATGTTGCCACCAAATGTTGTTCCTTATCCAGTTGTCACTATGTATGAAAATTTAAAATTTTTAAATGCCCCAACGACATTGGAGACCTCTTTTTTACGCGTAAGAAAAAAATTCTAGAAACACTATTATAATACGTACACCTTAACGTGAAAACTCATTGTTGATAGCATACAATAATTTTCTAAACCAAAGCCTTGTAAAAAAATGACTGCACGGTTGGCGCGGTGGCTGGGCAACTGGCTGCCGCGCAACGTATCCCGGGTTCGATTCCGGCACGGAACAACTCTTTGTGTGATCCTCAGATTGTTGTTCCGGGTCTGGGTGTGATGTGCATGTGAAATTGTATGTTTGTAAACGCACCCACGACACAGGAGAAAATCCTAATGTGGGGCAACGTTTTTTTTTAAAGAAGAAGAAAGAAGAAGAAAAAGGAGCCCTTACGATGTTTTCCTTAACCGTAGGTTAGTAGTGTTTTAATAAACTTAGATTTATTAGACAACTAGCAGACCCAGCCTCACGTTGCTGTGGCTAAGGTATTGTGACTATAAATTGAGATGTAAGCTATCCTATCTTTCAAGTTGGATCAAAATGCACACGGAATGCAAATCAAATTTAAAATCGGTTTAGTAGTTTAGGAGTCCACCGGGGGCAAACACGTGACACGAAATTTTTATATATAAAGAGACAGTAGGCCAAAAACTATAGCTTTATAGTGGTCCCACCCACATGCACGAAGCGGTTCGCCTCCAGTTTTTTAATTAGAACCGCTAAGGAGTGGAATACTTTGCCGGAGTCTGCGTTTCTTAGGGTATAACCTAGGCGTTAAATGTTAGGAAAAATATTTAGTTTTTATTCCGCGACAAAATTCAGGCTTATTGCAGGATGCAATGATGAAAAAAGATGTTCTCCTGAGGATGCCTTGTGGAAGGGCGAAACACGTGTCGAGTATAGGTTTGATTGCGTGGCATGTTTCTACGTTTTTTGCACGTGTGCATATGCATATTACCTTTGCTGCATGTGCATATGCATGATTGCATAAAAGTGTGATTGCATCCTGCAACAAGTCTGAATTTTGTCGCGGAATAAAACTAAATATTTTTCCTAACATTTAATGTCATGGATTACCGCAAAGTTATGCCTGATTCTATAAATTATATAATCTAGGCGTTTTTAACACTCGAGGGAATAGGTTGCTTATAGGGGTAGGCGTGGTGCAGCGTAAGTTGTAGCATCGCTTAGAATCATCCGTGCCAAATGTCTGTTCATTGCGAAATAAAAATATGAATTTGGCAGTCCAAAATTTCTAAATGTAAATTTTATACATACCGTCTTTCAAACACACACGCAGAAAAAAAAGAAAGAATTCATTCGCAAGAATTTAGTCTTGGACGCACATCAGACACAAAATAAAACAAGTTTATAAACATGAAACAAAACTAAAACATGACTTTACCATGCTATAGGTACAATATAAAAAAGAGAAGGTAATATATTTGACTGCACGGTTGGCTCGGTGGCTGGGCAACTGGCTGCCATGCGACGTGTCGCGGGTTCGATTCCCGCACGGAACAACACTTTGTGTGATCCACAAATTTTTGTTTTGGGTCTGGGTGTAATGTGTATGTGAAATTGTATGTTTGTAAACGCACCCACGATACAGGAGAAAATCCTAGTATGAGCAACGCCTTTAAAAAAAAAACAATACTCACAAGCACGCGAAATGGCCCTCGCTCAGCATATGCAGCGACACTATGCGAGACAGTGTCGCAGCGCTGATATTCAGCAATGGCCGACAACTAACATTTGAGGCCAATCGGTGCATAAAATTAAAATTAGTAATAAATAAAATAAGATATAAAAAGTGTTATGGATAATATATACTACTGTAAAAACATAAACACACACACACATGTACCATTTGTTTTTTTCCCACTCTTTTAAAGTCGGTTAACGCCATAACAGTTTTTTTTTCGCGAAGGCCGAAGTGTTTTTCCGCAAAGGTAAGTGAAGGAAAATTTCTTCTTAAAATTCATGAGAATAAATTGTCGAGTTACTTTCGTTGAGTGGTATTAGGGCGAGGTAGAGTTACTTGCCAATTCCGTGGCTATGTTCAGATTCCAGTGGTTTAAATTTTTCGTAATAATTCGACTCTTTTTGATTTATCATTTACCTTATAAAACACACAAACTAAATGTGTATAGTTTTCTTACATCGTAAAATTTTAAATGAACCTTTTTAATTCCGCCCATAAAGTGCCCTACTTTCAGGCGAGCTGACGAGAATTAGCGATCCCGCGGGCTACCATCATCCCGATTGCTCCAGGGAGAAGTCACCGACGTGAGAGGAACTGGGACGCTGTCTCCTCCTTCTGTGAAGCAGTTATGCTCGCAAAGAGGGAGGCGGCCCGCGTGAGGGAGCTATCCTCTTTCTCACGCCCCAGCCGCCGCAGTAGGCGACATTCCGGGCGTCGGGGATCGAGAGATGATCTCCGGCCACCCTAAGCGCGGGTCTGCGGTCGGCAGTAAGAGTCTGATACTCCCTCCCGCCTAGCCCTTTTTTTTTTGTGAGGGGAAAATCATCAAATGACTTCTCCCGCCCAGGGCCGGGCAGGAGGGAGTGTCAGACTCTTACTGACTAAAACCCCCCTGTTCCTTCTCCTGCTCTGTGCCGAGGTCGCGGTACCTCATTGCGCTTACCCCGCAACCCCGGCTGAACATCAGCCCTTTAGGGCCCCGTCTGTGGTGGTCGAATGGCTCTTTGAGGCGCGCGCGGAACGCTACGCGCCGTACGCTCGGGCCTGGTTCTGGTCGGGCGGCGAGCTGCCCTTACTCGCCGACCGCAGGCCCGTGCTTACGGTGGCCGGAGATCGTCCCTCGATCCCCGACGCCCGTAGTGTCGCCAGTTGCGGCTGCTGGGGCGTGAGGAGGAGGATTGCTCCCTCACGCGGGCCGCCTCTCTTTTTGCGAGCATGACTGCTTCACAAAAGGAGGAGACGGCGTCCCAGTTCCTCTCACTCCGCACCATGGCCTCGACTAAACCGGGCGCGAGAGGTCGCCGCCGCCGATCACTTCCCTGAGGATACGGCGGTGCTCAGCCCAGGTAGGGCATACCGCTACCGTATGCTCCACCGTATCCTCTAGGTGGTCCTCACAATGACGACACTCGGGCGTTTCCTCCCGCTGGATCCGAAACAGGAACCTACCGAAGCTGCCGTGCCCGGTAAGCACCTGCGTCAGGCGGAACGTGAGGACGCCGTGGCGTCTCTCAAGCCACTCCTCAAAGAGGGGTCTTACTGCTGCTATAGTAGCGTGCCCGGCCCTCGGTTGCGACCGTCGCTGCTTCCACTCAGCCGTGAGATCTCGCCGGAGCTCATTCCGCCACGCACTAATTTGGCGCGGCAGAGGATCCTCGCCCCGGCGACGCGCGTCTGCGCGCAAACTGTAGACGCGCGCGAGCGCCTTCGCTTCCAGATCCCATGGCGGTGATCCGGCAAGGAGTTTCGCCGCCTCACCGGAGATCGTGCGATATCCGCGGATTATTCGGATAGCCATGACCCTCTGGGACGTGACCAGCGTACGAGCCGGCCGCCGCTTCAAGTCCGGCGCCCACACAGGGGCACCGTTGAGGGCCATGGATCGCACAATCCCCATATACAACCTCCGGCAGGAGGCGTTTGGCCCCCCGAGGTTGGGAAGGAGCCGCTTGAGCGCGGCCCCAGACCGTTCCAACTTAGGAGCCAAACGACGAAAATGCTCCGTGAAGTTCCATCGGCTGTCGAGGACGAGACCCAGGTACTTCATCGCCGACTCGACGCCGATGGTAACTCCTCCTGCCGTTATTTGGGACCCATCTGGAGGTGGCGCGTTCCGCCGGCCATAAAAAGACATGGCCTCGGACTTGTGAAGCGCCACCTTGAGTCCCAACTGCCGGATCCTTGCAACCACTGTCGCGACCGCTTGCGACATCAGGTCGGCCGCCGCCTGATGTGACCTACCATCATCAGCCAGCCAGCACCAGCATGTCGTCAGCATAACAAACAATGCTGACGCCACTCGGGAGGTCGGTGCGTAGCACCCAATCGTACCCGATGTTCCACAGGAGAGGTCCCAGGACCGATCCCTGTGGAACGCCGCGCGATACCTCTCGCCGATTCCACACGCCCCGGTGACCGGGTAGATTACGCATCTGTCCGTCAAGTAAGCCTCGACTACACGACGGAGATAGGCAGGCACCCGGTGATACCGCAGCTCCAGGGCAACGAGTTGAAGGCGTTGGCGATTCCCGCCTGGCC
Source organism: Spodoptera exigua (assembly GCA_902829305.4). Taxonomy (NCBI): domain Eukaryota; kingdom Metazoa; phylum Arthropoda; class Insecta; order Lepidoptera; family Noctuidae; genus Spodoptera; species Spodoptera exigua. Next base: position 2,597,452 of record LR824623.2, read on the forward strand.
CTGGGCAGGAGAAGTCATTTGATGATTTTCCCCTCTTAAAAAATAAAATAAAATAGGGAAAAGTCACCGTTTCTTATCGCCGGCTTGCCTTTATTGGCTGGCCGGAGTGAACGATGACGAGGAACAGATATCCCACCTCTAGCTTGTCTTCATTGGCCGTCCAGAGTGGAGGCGCGAGAGTAGTGATCCTGCTCGGAGCAGAGAGCGGCGAGTGGGCCAGTGATGCAGGATGCTTAGGCAGATGCAGATGATCTGAGTAGAAAGCTGGTGGCAGTTTCTTCACCCTTCAGCCACTCACATTTCCGTTGTCCCACTGTTGCTATTTTTATATTACTAGCAACCATTCCCGGGGGCCCGGTCGGTGAGTTGGCGAGTCTCCACCTGCCATTTTTACGTGTATTTATAACATTGTAATAAATGTAATAAATATATTGTCCTTCCATAGTTCCCATCATACTAGTCTATAGCAACTTACACCCATAGCCTTATGCCTTCTTTTCATTATCCGCAATAGTCCTACACTAACCGGGGACTGTCCTTGGGTGCATTTCCGTACGGTAGTGTATACAGGGATAGTCGCCGGTTTGTGTCCCATTTCATTTAGATCAAAGTTGTCTAAAGGGCCTCTGCGCAGTTGGCTCCGGCCCCTCGTTCGCCTTCCAAATGACCGAGACCCTGTGCTCCCGTGATTGGTAAAGACATACAAATAATTATAATAACCATTCAACCGACAGGTAACTCAAACAAAAACTTTTCCAAAAATATTTGCATAGGTACAACTACTACACAGAACCTTTGAGGCCTTTGAGAAATTCAAATGAAAAAGTAATAAAAACTTATATTGTTTTTTACAGACCAATGAATAATATTAGAAACTATTCTATTGGACATAAGGTCGATTATCAAAAAAATGAATACGTTACACATTTTTTTTTAATGTAAAAGGTCGTAAAACGAGGATTACCTGATAGTAAGCAATCACGCCGCCTGTGCGACACCCACAGCGGAGGAGTAACGAGTGCGTTGCCGACCTTTTAGGGATTAGAGTTTTGGAGATTAAGGGATTAGGGAGAGATTTGGGGGAGGGGAAGGATTGGGCCTTCGGTAACCTCACTCACATGGCGAAACACAACGCTGTGGTTGTTTCACGCCGGTTTTCTCTGAGGCTGTTGTATCACTCCGGTGGAGCTGACCCATTCGTGCTGAAGCATGCCTCTTCCACACTTACGTACGTATTAAATTCATTATTTTATATTTGTTCTGTTCAGACTTTGATTGTGTGAACGATGTTTGCGATGTTGACATATAAAAAATATTTAATTAAGCCCGCCATCTGCACTACCGCTCATACGATGCAATAGGTCATCAGTTTGAAATCCGTTGGTGGGAACTAGAAAAGATTTTCAAATGACGTTAATATTTCATTGTATAAAGAGAGACATAAAACCACTATTTTTTGCTTAGTTTTGTCAATCCAGAAAACAACACTGAGATAAAAGCGACTTCAGGATAACGTCGTGGTGGCCCGGAGGCTAAGGCGCTCGCTTAGAGGGCGCGGTTTCAAAACCTGGTAAGTGCAAATGCGACCTTTTCTGAGTTATATGTACACTAGATTGGACTGCACGGTTGGCGCTGTGGCTGGGCAACTGGCTGCCGCGCAACGTGTCGCGGGTTCGATCCGCAGATTGTTATTCCGGGTCTGGGTGTGATGTGCATGTGATGAATGAATGAATGAATGAATATACTTTATTGTACACCATAATAATAAAAAACATAGGAAACAAAAACACAAAATATAGTACAATTGGCGGTCTTATCGCTTAAAAGCAATTTCTTCCAGACAACCTTTGGTTGGAGTTTAACTGTAGAAGAATTTGATACGGGCAGTTTACGGCGTACATATACATTATAATATATAATATATACACATAATATAACTATATATAATATATATAATAATAAACAAATAAGAAATTATATAAAAAATTTATATATAAAAATAAATCATAACAATAGGTATAGCGATGATGGATAAGTTACTGAGCCATGTAGTGGTCGTTCACCATTTTCTTAAAAACTGCTAGCGACTGCGCACGTCTAATCGTCACTGGCAAAGCATTCCACAGACGCGTGGCCTGTACAGCAAACGACTTATCATAAAATGACGTGGAGTGTACTGGCATCTTCAGTTTCAGGTTTTCTGATGACCTAAGAGATCCTGAATGCGTGTCACAGACAAACTCAACACGATTTTTGAGGTAAGAAGGGGTCGTTGGGTGAAAAAGAATACTGTATAGTAAGGAAAGTATGTGAGCATTCCGACGAAGTCGTATTGGAAGCCACTTGAGCTTAGCACGAAATTCTGACACATGATCATACTTGCGCAAACCAAATATGAATCTTATACAAACATTTTGAAGTCGCTCAAGTTTATTAAGTTGGTCCTCTCTGAGATCAAGATAGCTGACATCGGCATAGTCAAGAATAGGAAGAAGGAGAGATTGTGCAAGCGCAACCTTTGTGGCAATGGGCAAGAAGTTTTTCAGTCGTCTTAAGGATCCTACAGATGCAAATAACCGTCGACTGGTTTCCTGAATCTGCGTCTCCCAGGACATTCTGCCATCGATGTAAACTCCTAAGTTCTTGACCTTAGTACTAAACGGTACCTGGATGCCATCAAATATAACCTGCGGGAGATCAAACCAGTCAATTTTAGAAATCATCCGTGAACTACCAATAACAATCAACTGGGTTTTTAGCGGATTGACTCTAAGCCCGTAGCATCTGCTCCACTCGGCTATTTGGGAAAGGTCTTTATTAATAATTCCAATAGCCTCTGGTAATTTCCCTAATGAAGCCTGTGAGTAAATTTGAAGATCATCTGCATAAAGGTGGTAGGAGGAAAGCAAATTGTTTGAGATAGAGTTTATAAATATAGCAAAGAGTAATGGAGATAAAACGCCACCCTGCGGCACACCAGAAATTGTATGTTTGTAAACGCACCCACGAGACAGGAGAAAATCCTAAAGTAGGGCAACGTTTTTTTTAAAAAAAAAAACAATTGATTATTTAGACACCACTGACATAAGGTGAAGGAAAACATCGTGAGTAAACCTGGACTTACAATTTCTAATTATAAGTTTGAAATCGGTAATCCGCCTTGAGCAAGCGTGGTGATTTATACTCAAACCTTCTCCGTGTGAGAAGAGGCTTTTGCTCAGCTATGGGCACTTATAGGCTGATGATGTATAATGTAAAAGGAACCTTAGTTTAAGAAGAAACGGAGTTGGGTTCTAGTCAGTAAGTCTGACACTCCAATCAATCAATCAAACATTTATTGTGGATCATGGGTAGGGTTACAGTTCTTAAATATTTGAAAATATTGATCAGCTATGTCCCGCCCGTAGGGCATACAAAAATTATTACACAATTTTTACATACAATAATTATTACATTCACATTCGAAGAGCAGTAACTACTTGATTTGACGTTGTTACAAGCTATATTTTAACACAAAAATAACTTATTAATGAGAATAACACTCCCTCTTACCCTACACGTTCCTAAAGCGAAAAAACTCATTTGACTTCCCTTAACAGAAAAAAGTAACGACGAAACTAACCGCAAACTAGTTAAAAAGCGAATATTACAACTGAACCATGGTAAACTTAGTTTAAAGTTCATAAGTAAACCATTTGAGTTCCCAAACTAACCGTAAATAGATAGTAACTCCTTAAAATTCAGTTAGACTAACTAAAGTTAAGCTGGCTAGATATTATTTTGACTTAGTTAAAGTTAAGAACTAGGGGAAGGATAAAACAAGTGGCTTCTTAATAGAGTCCGGTTATAGTCTAAGTCAAAGACTATTTATTTCAACTAAATCACTTAGTAATTAATTATTATTTTTGAAAACAATTAATGATAGTCTAATAATGAAGCTTTTTTTGTGAGGGGAGAATCATCAAGTGACTTCTCCCGCCCAGAGTCGGACAGGAAGGAGTATCAGACTCTTACTGACTAAAACGCCCCCGTTCCTTCCCCTACTCTGGGCCGAAGTCGCCGTGCCTCATTGCGCTTACTCCGCGACCCCGGCTAAACATCAGCTCAATGGGGCCCCGTCTGTGGTGGTCAGTTGGTTCCGCGGAACGCTACGCGCAGTACGCTTGGGTCTGGTTCTGGTCGGGCGGCGAGCTACCCTTACACACCGTCCGCAGGCCCGTGCTTCCGGTGGCCGGAGATCGTCTTCGATACCCGGAGTGTCCGCCAATGAAGCTAGGAGCTCGTTTCAAAATATGTATAGATTTTATTGCTGAAAAACAAGGAAGTTTCGTCGTGACTTTCAACATAAGTTATGCAATCTTACTTAACACAATAATTTTCATAATTATACACTAATGTAATGTGAGAACAATACGAGACATGACGACGAGGTTATTTATTTATTTTTTTACAAACGTTGCCCCACCCTAGGATATTTTCCTGTGTTACGGTTACAAACATACAATTTCACATGCTTATGACACCCAGACTCGGAACAACAATTTGTAAATCACACAAAGAATTGTTCCGTGCGGGAATCGAACCCGCGACACATTGCACAGCAGCCAGTTGCCCAGAAACCGCACCAACCGTGCAGTCAGTAGTGTAGTAGAAGTGAGGGTATGGAATATGGGATACCTAAGTTGTACAAAAAAATAACAAATACAAAGCTATAATCAAAAAAAAAGTGTTAATTTAATGTTAAGGAATTCCTGTATTTATTATACATATTGATTACTGAATGTGACGGTATTTAAATTGTAACATTTTCATAATAATTCAATCTATTATTTTTGTTTCTTGTGACTTAATTTCATTATTTCATCTTGACATTTAATATATAGATTTATTTCAAAATTAATTAATATTAATATTTGTGCATCAGTCATGGTTAAGCATGTTGTTACAAATAATACTGTATACATTTTAGCATGTATTATAATTACCTACACATGTTTTGGCAAATAAAATAATCATTAAGTTTGTCGCAGTAGCAGTGCGACAGTCGCCGAGTCGCGTGTCGCGGAATGCCGCTCATGAATATGGGCCTCTAGCATGGCTTGAAACTAGTCGAGTATCTCGTCAAATTATTACGTGAGTAAGCCGAAAACATAATAATTAATTTAGAATGTTTCACGAAAGTTATAACAAAAATAGTCATAATTTTAAATTTATAAAATTTATCTGATAATTAAATGATTATTTACTTTTTGATTTTTTTTAAATTTGCTTCACACTTAGGTTTTCACCTGCATCGTGGGTGCGTTAACAAACATACAATGTCATATACACATCACACCCAGACCCGGAACAACAATTTGTGGATCACACAAAGAGTTGTTAGATGTGCTATCGCGTAGGTCAACGACCAAAAGATGCGGTAGATTTTAATGATGTATACTTTGCCGTGGTGGTGGCCCAGAGGCTATATGTCGTGGTGGCCCGGAGGTTAAGCAGCCCGCTTCTCATGCATGAGTGTGTGGGTCCGAAACCTGGCAAGTACCAATGTGACTTTTCCGAGTTATATGTACTTTCTATGATTATTTAAACACCACTGACATACGGTGAAGGTAAACATCGTGAGGTAACCTGGACTTATAATTTCTAATTATAAGTTTGAAATCGCCAACCCGCATTGAGCTAGTGTGGTGATTAATGATCTAACCTTCTCCGTATAAGAAGAGGCCTTTGCTCAGCAGTGGGCACTTATAGGCTGATGATGATGATGATGATACTTTGCCGAAACAAGGATAACCAGATTTGAACATGATTAACAAAACAAGAAAGTAAAGAACAATCTTTTAATGAAAACTTCATCTTAATAACCGAAACACGGCAATAAACAAAGCGACTTAAACTAAACTCATATACAAACTGAGATTACTTTTTGAATAACTGCGCCTACCATTTGACAACTCGTTAAAATTGTTGACCTCTTCATTTGAACTTGTTATAAAGGTGATTTATAATTTCACGGGGCGTTTTCGCGCCATTCGTCCGCCATCTTATTTCGTAAGTTTACTTGTCTTAGCTTGTACTCAGACGACCCCATTTTGTAAACTTCTAAAAGTTCCAAATTAATATTTACTGCTACAGTTTATTTTTTCGTAGCAAACGGCCCAATCTTAACACGTATACAATGTCTATAGGTACCTACTAAACTTGTCTTTTCCACTACTGAATTGATGTTATAATATATCAATGTGCATTATGAGCCATGCTAAAGGACGAATGGATCAGCTTGACCGAAGTGATAGCGTTGTGTTTCACCATGTGATTGAGGTTTCCGGAGGCCTAAGTCCTTCCCCCTATCCAAAATCTCCAAATCCCTAATCCTCAAAAGGTCGACAACGTGCTCATCACTCTTCCGTTGTTGCGGGTGTTCATGGGCGGATTTCTTATCATCAGGTAATCCGTCAGCTCTTTTGCCGTTCTATCTATTAAAAAACAGCAGCAATATCTGTTGCGTAGTTTTAAAGATTTAAGCATACCAACTTGGGAATAAATGGACAGAAATAGCGACTTTGTTTCATACTACTTATTTATTGTTATTTCATAATGATTAGTTTACGATTAGTATTGCTGTCGTGGTGGTCCGGAGTTCAAGCACCCCCATGCATAAAACCATTGCCAATGTGACGTTATTCTAGTTATAAATTCTAAGCTTATTTAGACACTACTGGTAGGTAAACGGTGAAGGAAAACATCGTGAGAAATCTGGATTTGACTTTCTATATTCGACTAATTATAAGTTTACTAAGTCACCAATATCTTGCACTCTAGTCTCGCTTCACGATCCCTTGGAATCTTATTCAACAATTGATCTGTTTGCAAAGTGAGTGAGGTGGACCTACCTCGGGTGGAACTTATGAATGTTACTAATATTTCTTGTTTTTTGTTGTTAGCGTAATTTGATGTAATCCGTATTAACATAAATAAAAAAGTTTGAAATCGCCGATACGGCTAAAGCTAGCCTGGTGATTAAGGTTCAAACCTGGAGAAGGTATGTTGAGTGTGAGAATAGACTCTTGATTAGCAGTTGACACTTATTGACTGTAGATGTGATTATTATTTGAACCATTAATGTTTAAAAGTTTTTACTGACGGGTAATTTTAATTCATAGCATCACTTTTTGTTGTTTTAGGAATGCTGATAGTTGCTATAAGTTTATTGTAAGGCGCTTACAGTATTTTAGATTATTGTAAGACGTACTAAACCCATCATTATCCTTTCTGATTTCATTAAATGTAAAGATTATTATAATTATTTCCTAATATTCACTTTAGGCGTGGAAGCACATAAAAATTCTCTTCAGTCGTATTAGAATCTCATGTTATAAGGACGTGCTTAGAGCCATGTATAATGCTCTTCGTATTCTTTAGTCCATTAAATGAAACATATAGGCTATAAAAAATCACGCTAGAATCTGTAGGAGCTGAGCAGCGGGTGAAACCGCGAGAGCTTAGCTAGTGTTTAATATTATAAAGAGGTTTTATAAGTAAAAAGTTTTCAAATTGAGATCTCATACATGTGTTTTGTTTTGTAGATGCACTCAAGGCTCAGACAAGGCAGGCAACTCTTACTAGTTCGTCATCAGCCAAGAACTTAGAAGATCCTTGTTATACCCACTATATATACATAACATTATATAATTCTACTACCTATAATTAAAATACACTATACTTACCTATATTATTTACTATATGTATGTTATGTAATTGTAAAATGAAATGATAAAAAAATAAGTAAAAAATTATAATTTTGATCCAAAAGTTAGCGCTTAACTTCTGGGCCTCGTCAAAAATCCTCAGAAGTAACCTGATAATAATATCTGATTTATAAAGTTTGTACACAAGAAGGTAAAATTAAATAGTATGTTTTATTTATGTGTTTAAGTGTGGGAGGGCCATGCTTCAGCACGAATACCCATTCGTGCTGAAGCATGGCTGTGAATGGGTCGGCCCGATTGAAGTAATACCACGGCCTCATAGAAAAATGGCGTGAACCAATCACAGCGTTGTGTTTCGCGAATAAGGATACCGGAGGCCCAATCCTTCACCTGCATCCCTCCCCAATCCTTGAATCTCCGAAATCCCTTATCCTTACAATGCCGGCAACACACTTGCAACTCTGTTAGTGTTGAAGGTGTCCAAAGCACCGATTGTTCATGATCATGTAATCCGATTGCTACATTGCCGGCGTAACACTCAAAAAATCAAAACTAGTTAGTAAACATTTATTAGTAGCTAGCTTCCGCCAGCGGCTTTGCCCGCGCGCTGTCTTGATGAAAAGCAGCCTATAGCAACGAAAGAACAAAATCGAAGTATAAAATACATAAAATTTGTTATTTATTTATTTATTTATTTATTTATTCATATTGCACAATGTACATATAATGTCAAGTATAACATACAGCCAGTACAGTACATTACCCTGTTAGGGCGCAGCAATTTAACTTATAACTAGATAATCACAATCACTTCAATATCACAAACACTTTTATGCATTATTATAAAATATAGTTCACATTAACTCACTACTTTATTAAAGTTAGCTAAAAATTATTACTAGGTACTTCTTAAAGCTATAACTGTTACCTATACATATAATAACTATTCAATTCTATAGTGTTACCCATATAATAACTATTACCTATATAATAACCATTTTATATTTATAATTTTACACATGAAAACACAAAATCCTTGGACGAAATCAAATATTAGAAAACAAAAGGTAAAAGCATAATAAAATTAAGTGAAAAGCAAAGAACATTAATATCATATAAAATAAATAAATAGTTATAAGCTACAAGTTTAAAATAAATTCACCGTAAAACTTAAATTACAATCTTCAAGGTACTCCTGAATACTATAATAAGATTTTTTAAGTAGTAAGGACTTTATTCTAGATTGAAATATACAGAGAGTTTTGGTCGACCGTATTTCCTCAGGTAACTTGTTATAGATTTGAATGCTGCGGTATTCTGGTATTCTGGGCTATTTTTATACATTTGTAGTCTAGGTGCAGGTAAGATTAATTTGTTTTTCCGGCGTTCGTTTTTATTAAAATTAAACATCTTGATATTTTTTTTTACAAAACTGGCTAGTTCTAGTATATAGATGGACGGCAATGTTAGTATTTTCTCACGTTTAAAATATGGTTTACAGCTATCTCTAGGTTTAATGTTATAAATAATTCGCAGACATTTTTTTTGAGCAATAAAGAGATCTTTAGCATCGACACTGTGGCCCCACATGATGATACCGTAGCGTAGCCACGCATAGGCATATGCGTAGTACGCAGTTAGAGCACATTGTGCATTGGTATTCGTTTTTAATACATTTAACCCATATGAGAATTGTGACAGTTTTATTTTTGTTGTGTCAACATGTTTTTTCCAATTTAAGTGGGAGTCTAGTGTGATGCCTAAAAGTTTAAATTCCTCTACTTCTTCTATTTTAAGTGTGCTAGTAACATAATTTAGGTTAATTTTTTGTTTTTGATACGGTTTGAATTGTATGATTTTTGTTTTTTTATTATTAACTTCAAGGTTATGATTTAAGAGCCAAGACTTTATGAGGTTGTAGGTGTTAATTATTTGGGAGTTATATTCTGCACTATTTGGAGGACTTTTAAAGAGAATGGAGATGTCATCAGCAAACAGCACACATAGATGGTCGCATATTTTCGGCAGGTCGTTAATATAGATGAGGAAGAGTATACAGCCTATCACGCTGCCTTGTGGTATAGACCAGTTTGTGGTAAGGGTATCCGACAGGACATTTAAAAATTCACATGTGTCATAATTTATGTAATCTATCTGTACACATTGTTGTCTGTCAGTAAGATAGGAACTAAGCCATTCCAGTATATCTCCTCTGATACCAACTCCATCCAGCTTTTTCAGTAAAATTGAATGATTTACTTTATCATATGCTTTAGACATATCAAGTAAGAGACCTATGGCATAGTTTTTATCTTTGATATATGTCAGGATTTCCTGTGTGTATTTATAAACGGCTAGTGTGGTTGAACGATTTTCTCGGAATCCAAATTGGTTATTATGTAAAATGTTATATTTTTCTAGAAAATTACTCATCCGTTTAGTAATGACCTTTTCAAATATTTTCGACAATGTAGGTAATAAGGCTATTGGTCTGTATTGGCTAGGATCGGTTAGGTTCCCACCCTTTTTTGGTATAGGTTTAATTTTTGCAATTTTTAATCTAGAAGGAAAAGTTTTTTCTTTAAAAGATTGATTTATAAGATAAGTTATTGGAGGAGTGAGTTCCAAGGCACATGCTTTTATTAATGTTGAGGGTATTTCGTCAATGCCACAACTGTGTTTGCTTGCAAGGTTTACAATGATTTCAAATATCTCACTTTCTGTGGCGGAATCTAGGAACATGGAATTAATAGTGGGTGTGATCACTGCATGGTCGTTAGATAGTTGTGTGGTGTTGTTTTGCACATTTGGAGAGCCTACTGAAGCAAAGAATTGGTTAAAACCGTTTGCGATAGTGTAGGGACAGTCTGTTATGTTATCATTTATATTTATTTTCAGGTTTTCTTTAAGAGTATTATTATTAGACTTTCGTGTTATTCGTTTTATTATTTGCCACATCGTCTTAGTTTTATTTTTAGATATATCCATTTCTTGTGAGTAGTTTTGTTTTTTTGATAATTTTATACTCTTTTTTAATATTTTTGAGTAAGTTTTGTAATGATGTTTTAAAGCTTTATCTTTTGTTTGGTTTACTAATGTTTTTAGCAATCTCTTATGTTTACACGATTTATTTATTCCCTTAGTTATGTAGCTATTATATATTAATCGTCTCATTTTAATGGGTAAATACCCTAGTACTTACTAAGTCTCCGCCATCCGTCCGTCCATAGATAAAATGGTACGGATCTCACTAATAGGTAAGTATTAAAAATATTTCATAAAACCCACTATTATATTATATTAATACCGCGTCGCGTCGAGCGCTGCAACAGTTACACAAAAATAATCCCTATAGTATGATTCAGTTATCACATGCGACGGCGCGATGGCTTATTATCCGAATTGCTAAGCTATCAGGAGTTACACGTGCTATTGTGAGTTAACCATAAAAGATAGATATATATAACATTTTTACCGTATAACATTTTTTTGAGATAATTTTATGTAAAATATTGCCGTCATACATAATTTCTATGTAACTTTAATCATTAAGGCTACACACGCGACGGAAACTTAAAAAAGGGAGTAACTTCGCCCGTTTTCCCAACATTTCCCTTCACTGCTCTGCTCCTATTATTTGTAGCGTGATGAAAAGTATCCTATAACCTGCCCAGGAGTATAAAGAATAATTGTACCAAGTTTCATTAAAGTCCGTTGAGTAGTTTTTGTTTCTATAAAGAACATACAGACAGACAGACAGACAGACAGACAGACGGACAGACAGACAAAAATTTTACTGATTGCATTTTTGGCATCAGTATCGATCACTTATCACCCCCTGATAGTCATTTTGAAAATATAGTTAATGTACAGAATTTACCTCTCTACAGATTTATTATAAGTATAGATAATATGTGCATGCCTACTCTATCCTTTGAAAAAATTAAAATACAAATAGCAACACTCCCTTCAACGACTAGAAAAAGTTTTTAATCTTTTTTCAACGAATGACCTAAATTCTGGAACAATGGTTCTAAAAAAAATGAATAGTCCATTAACGAAGAAGGCCATAAAACTTGTAAAAATAAGTGTTACAACGTAGCTTGTATTGTAAAAAATACTTAAAAATACATAGCTGTACCTACAAAGGTCGCCGTAGCCTACAAAGTAGGTACAATATACATAATATGTTGAACTTAGAGCCGGAAAAACTAGGCAAATATTTGTATCTCGCACCGTTCTTGAAAGATGTGTTCGCAACTAGATGGGAAGCCAAAGATTAGGTGACGTGGAGATGGTACAAGTCTGTTTCTACCTACGCACTGGTTCGTTTTTTTTATTTAGTTAGTCTTTTAATATAATATGATAAGTTAATATATATTTTACAATTTTATCATAAGTGTATAAGAGTTTACTGCTGAGTAAATGCTTCCTCTCGCAGAAGAAGGATTGAGCATACAGCATTAGACACCACATGCTTGCTCAAAGCAGATTAGCAATTAAAATTATTATAATTGAAAATTATAAGTCCTCGACACGATTTCCTTTACCTATGTCATTGATTGGCAATGAATCAGTGAAAGTACATATAACTCTGAAAAAGTGACACTGGTACTTGTCAGGTTTTAAACTACCCTCATGTGTAAAAAGCGGGTTTTTTTTTTGTGAGGGAAAAATCATCAAATGACTTCTCCCACCCAGGGCCGGGCAGGAGGGAGTGTCAGACTCTTACTGACTAAAAACCCCCCTGTTCCTTCTCCTGCTCTGTGCCGAGGTCGCGGTACCTCATTGAGCTTAGCGGGTGCTTTCGCAAATAAATCGATGTGGCTCGTAGGTTGAACTACGAGCCACATCGATGTATTTTCGATTTGCATCGATTTGCATTACGTTTAGGTATCCTCAATTTAAGGACATAGTATCTCATAAACAAACAGAAACACAAATATTTGTTTACTAGCTTCTCTCGCGCAGTTTCACCTGCTTCTGTTTTTGAATTTGATCGTAGCGTGATGTTTTATAGCCTATAGCACTCAGGAACATTGTAGCTATCTATCAGTGAAAGAATTTTGGCAATCCGACCAGCCCTTCCAAAGATTACCCCCTACATACAAACTTACAAAATTTACCTCAATATTGTAGTATGGATGAAGGCATCTGATCATCATCGTCACACAATATTTTAGCAACGCAAATCAAGTAAGACTAATTTTTTTTTTCTAACAATAAAGCTTGCATCTTGCAACTTTTTCATTCTTATTGACCCAAAAAGTTCAATATTTTTGGATTGTCAGTTGCAACTTTTTACAATAGATTCTAAATATGTATCCTTGATTAAAAATAATATCAGAAAATATTCCGGTTCACTCTAAAAAGATACGAACATTAAATCTGACAAGGACAAAACTCAATATGTTCAAACTTTTGAATCAGTTTACTACCTTACTAACTAGCTACAAGCAAGCGTAACCTTCACAATAATTAATGATTATCCGCCTACAAGCAAAAACTATCAGCATGTTAACCAAACCTCAAGGACGATTTTACCATAAAACATAAGTGGTAGATTCGCAGGCTTGCCTCACAGAGGATGTAGGCAACAAACTGGTCTAGTCGCGTCTTCGTTACCGTTTTATAAGCCTTGCACGAAGTGACAAATAGAACGGGTAACACATTGTATTAGCAAGCTTAGTGAGATACAGTCGTATAGGATAAATAAATCCGGTAAGTGAGTTTTTTTTTTATTCAACTTAAGGTCAACTGGTAGGCTTGTATAAATAAGAATATATTTTTTTTGTCTCATTCTGTGTTAGTTATTGTTTTTATTTGAATGAAAAATATTGGAACGATAAAATATGTAAATTAATTTTATTTTTTTATTAGGTAGGTAGTAAAACAGGTAGTACTACTTAGGTAGATATTTAAATATATGAACAGGGGAGGGTTTCTTTGAATTGAGCCCAATATAAGGAGATGTTTTTAAAGATTCCGGTTTTTTTTTAAACCTCACCTAACTTTTTACGTGTCTCTTTTCAAAATCTATGGGAATACCAGTGATGCATATTTACATAATTATTATTCCTTTATTTTGTGTGTTATTTATAATTTCAAAAATCATTTTAATTTTCTATTTCTGGTTGGATGAGTAATTTTAAATGTTATTACTGAATTTTAATCCGAATGGTGAAAGGAAATATAGAAGCCAAAATCACACTCCAATTTACTTCTCGACGAGAAAATATGCTATGCCAACCAAGTGCAAGCCACAATTGTGCACGAAGTGTACCAAAATCTCTTTGTAAAAGAGCATTCTTAATATTTATTTAGCGATCCACCCCAGCTTTGTAAGGGTGTAATCATCATCATTAGCCTGATGTCGTCCACTGCTGGACATAGACCTCCCCAATTGCACGCCACTGAGGTCGATATTCAGCTATTCGGGTGCATAGCTTATACAAATTTTTTATTTATTAATTTAATGGATGTTTTCATACATTATGAGCCTAACCTACTCGGACATCACTCTATCTATAAAAAAAACTGCATTCAAATTTGTTGCTTAGTTTTAAAGATTTAAGCTACCATAGAGATAATACGGACAGAGAACGCGGCTTCGTTTTATAATATGTAACATCTAACAAAATATTTGCTACTAGCTATTTCGCTAAAACTCGAGAACGGTTGGACCGATTTGGCAAATTTTGGCCTTGAAATTTTCTTAGAAATCTTGTGAAGGTTTGAAAGCTCAGAAAACAATTTTATTTTGAGTTTTGGAGTTTGCCAGACCATTTAGTTTTTAATATGATTTTCTCAGAGGCCAATAAACACACAAATAAATCATATGATTAACAGTAATACCTACATTATCTGTGCCAATTTCTATTACAGTTCATATGACATCCTTATAAGATACAGACTCTTGACAGACGGAAAGACCTTTAGTAATATTTTTCTCGTTAATAAAATAAGGGTTTTTTTAGTTTCTTTGAGGGTTAATCATCTCATAATTTTTTCCGCCCTAGGCGCGCTGCAAAAGGGTTCGTTTGAGGTTCTTACTTACTCATCATCATCTTCCTGCCCCGTTTTATTGGGGGTCGGCGCAGTATGTTTTTTTCATCCATTCTGTCCTGTCACCCGTCACGCTATCACTGACTCCTCTGTCTTCCATATCATTCTTACTTACTAAAAACCCCAATTCTTCTGATGCACCATTCCGGAGCCGAAGTACATGATTGCCTTTTCTAGGGGAGAAATTAATCGAATTTCTTCTTCCACCCTGAGTAGACCAAGAGGAAGAGTCAGAATTTTACTGACTAAAAACCACCCACCACGTTTTCCTGCGGGGCTGTGGTATATTATAGTGGTTGCACCCACAACCCAGGCTGATAAAATACTGGTAAGGAAAAATTAAAACATGAAAACAAGTTTGGGAGAGCCATGCTTCGGCACCAATGTGTCAGCTCTGGAGTGATCCCATGGCCTCACAGAAAACCGCCGTGTAAAACAGTGTTGTGTTTCGTTGTATGAGTGAGGTCACCAAAGGCCCAATCCTTCCACTGCCCCAATGCCTCCGCAATCCCAAAATCTCCAAAACCCTAAAAGGTCGGCAACGCACACGTAACCCTTTCGTTTGTGTTTGTGTCCATGGGCGCCAATTGCTTACCATCAGGTAATCCGTCTTCTTGTTTGCCGTCCCATCATGTAAAAAAACACATATTTAGAATTCACATTTTTTTATTCGTTATTCAGATCATCAAAGTTTGTGGTTTTGTGTTAAGTGTACAATGTTATTGTTAATGTTACTTTAAAATGTTGAGGAAAAACCTTATTTCATTTTTCACATAGGTTCGAGTATTCATTGAAGTTAACTAACTATAGGTGTTTTATGTGAACATAGTTATTTTTATGGCTGATTGTTTTGATGGTAAAAGAATTCAAAGTGTCACTTGTTTTTATGATTACTCTTCTACCTCAATAAGACGTGGAAATAAATGGACTGAGACATAGTTTATTAGATACAGTGTGATTTTGTGACTAAAAACCACCCCGGTTCTTCTACTCCTCTGACTAGAACAAGAACCGATTGGAAGGTGCGTTGCTACTTCGCTACTCTGTTGTTAATCAAAGAGGTATCAGGCCACCACAGATGGAGCCTCCATTCAGCCCCCACTAGAGCCAATACCAGATAAGGTCGTAGGTCAAGCGCAATACCACACCGGGCTAGACCGGGAATAGGAACGCGGGCGTCTTTAATCAGAAAGAGCCTGACACTTTCTCTGCCCTCACCGTGGGTGGGAGAAGTCATATGATGATTTTGCCCACAAAATACAGTCTGATCCCCCCTCCACATCATCGAGGTTGGGCAGAAAATTTTAATTATTTTCATCTTCCCTTTCTCCTTAAGACAGAAGACATATTTTACTTTACATCAACGTGAAAATTCCACGAGAGTCTGCTGGACTACATATCTTACATATATAAGCTCTCCATGCATTTTTGTCACCCTTAGTACATACGTTGGGGGTTTCAAATGTTATCTACGGTTGTATTAATTTAATTTTTATAATGAGTTACTGATTTCTAGCCGTGTGTCAGCCGTGTTGGTCGCTTGCCTAATAAAGTCTTCGTTATTAAAATCCAACAAATTTCATATACCTGCGACATCGCTACATTCTGTCCCTGTATTCCTATGTATGCTTAAATACAAACAACGCAACGGATTTTGATGCGGTTTTTTCTAAAAGATTTAAGAGGAAGGTTTATATGTATAATAGCATCCATTAAATAGTGTAGAAATTTAGTGTTTTTGAAGTGTGGGAGAACCATGCTTTGCCACACACATGCAATGGGTCGGCTTGACCGGAGTGATACCAAGGCCTCACAGAAAACCGGCGTGAAACAACCGCAGCGTTGTTTTGCTGTGTGGCTGAGGTTATCGGAGGCCCAATCCTTCCCCCCCCCAATCCCTCCTCATTCCCAAAATCTCCAAATCCCTAATCCTCAAAAGGTCGGCATTCGAAACTCCTACGTTGTTGCGGGTGTCCATGGGCGGCGCTGATTGCTTACCATCAGGAAATGCTGGCTCGTTTGCCGACTTATCAAATAAAAAAAAACGTATCAGCATAGCACCCGTGCTGAGCCTGGGCGATTCGCTAGTGTTTAACTAAAAAACACAGTCCTTTGTTTCTCATAACATTATTAGCGCAATTATTTCCATTATCTCGTCACATATCGTTTAATAACACGAAGTGAGACATGTCATTAAGTAAATACGGAATAGAAACTAAGTGTTAATACAATTATTACCATTAGATTTAATGAGGGCAAAAAATCAAGGCATTTAATATAGCAAAGGAGTTAATTATTGACCGTGGTGGCCTAAAGGTTAGGACGTCCGCATCTCATACATGAAGGTGCAGAAAAATATGGGAAATGCTCGATGACTATTTATGTTTTTTTTTATGGTATAAGTCTGCAAACGAGCAGACGGATTACCTGATGGTAAGACACCCACAACAGCAAAGGAATTACGAGTGCGTTGCCGGCCTTTTGGGGATAGAGAAGAGATAGGGGAAGGGTCGTAATTGGGCCTCCGGTAACCTCACTCACACGGCGAAACACAACGCTGTGGTTGTTTCCCGTCCTTATTAGAAAACAAGGTTTTACTTTAGCCTAGGACTAAACCATTGAGCCAGTTTTTGTATTTCGAATTGAAGGTAGGTGACTATAAGATTCAAAATTCAAAACCCGACTCAATAGTTTAAACCTGGACTAAAGATAAATCTTGTTTTGTAATAAGGGGGTGTTTGTTTGCTTGAACGTATGATCTAATCTCCGGAACTACTGGTTCGAATTGAACAATTATTTTGTGTTTGGTAGTCCATTTATCGAGAAATAGGCTATAAAACATGAGGCTACAGTATGTAGGAGCCGAACAGCGGGTGAATATGCGGGACAGTAGCTAGTCTCAAGATAAAGAGGAACATACTGGATGCAGTATATACAACACAACTCGTAAAGAATCGTTTTTTTTGCAATGGTAAATGAAATGATGTGTAATTGTGATTTTTATCTCAAGGCTGACCTTCTGACTTATATTTAATTACGTAGCTGGGGAAAAGCGGTTGTACAAAGTACTCATTAATAATAGTTCACTGTAGGTAGTTCAGGGAGAACTTATTATAATTAAATTGAATGTAACACAATAACGTCTTTTGTTACGTAGAGAACGCGAGATCAAGGTCACGTGTCGCAATAGGTTTCAATTTCAAAATTGTGTTTTTATTTCAAACTGCAAATTTGAATTTCGAACGGTAAGCTAATGGTTCATTATAAGACTTGTTTCACAGAACAGAAAACAGTATTTTCTATTCCGTGACTTGTTCGTTAGAAGTATCATATAGTTAAAATATATTTTATCCTAGAAGAGCAAGAAATGAATGAATAAAGTTTTAAGCGTGGGAGAGAGAGCCATGCTTCGGCACGAACGGCTTGACCGGAGTGATACCACGGCCTCACAGAAAACCGGCGTGAAACAACCACAGCGTTGTGTTTCGCCGTGTGAGTGAGGTTACCGGAGGCCCAATCCCTCCCCTTCCCCTATCCTTTCCCGTTCCTTTTATCCGCAACCCCTATCCCCAAAAGGCCGGCAACGCACTCGTAACTCATTTGGTGTTGCGGGTGTCCATGGGCGGCGCCGATTGCTTACCATCAGGTAATCCGTCTGTTCGTTTGCCGACTTATAACATAAACAAATGAGCTTATTCATTCTATGCAGTTTTTACTTAGATGCCACCGGTTGACCTATCAGATTCTTTGTTTTTTTTTCCACTAGATGTTGAAAACTTAACTGAACTAGTTATTGCAGTCAGGGCATTTATAGCTGTTTAAAAAGCTTTTATTTATATTGTGGTCATGATGATCATTTATCATCACTAAAGGCTCAGCGTGGTACTAACGACGTCCAAAATTTTATTTTTCTTCTTTTTTTAAAAAACGTTGCATTAAACTAGGATTTTCTCCTGTGTCGTGGGTGTCTGTACAAACATACAAATTCACATGTACAAGCCACCCAGACCCGAAACAACAATTTGGGGATCACACAATTATGTTCCGTGCAGCCAGTCACTGCGCCGACCCTGCACTCAGTAGTTATTAGTTTAGTTATTTTTATATTATGATCCATTTAAGTGTAGGAGAGCCATGCTTCGGTACGAATGGGTCGGCTCGACCGGAGTGATACCACGGCCCCACAGAAAACCGGCGTGAAACAACCGCAGCGTTGTGTTTCACCGTGTGAGTGAGGTTACCGGAGGCCCAATCCTTCCCCACCTCCAATCTCTCATCAATCCCTAATCCCTAAAAGATCGGCAACGCACTCGTAACTCCTCCGTTTCGGGTGTCCATGGGCGGTGCTGATTACTTACCATCAGGTAATCGGCCTGCTCGTTTGCCGATTTATTACATAAAAAAAATGTGATAAACTAATTTAGACCTATGATATAAATACATAGACTAGTAAATAAATGTATCTTTATAATAATGTCTTAAACGTATAACTCACTCACTCGTCTAGTTTAAACAATAGCCATTTTTATGTTTATGAGGTCAATGATGTGCAAATCCAATAGCAATCCGGTTTTTAAATCGTCTAGCTTATACTATGCAAACCGGTCCGTCTCGTCCGACAATATTTTATTAAATACAGCTGCTCTATGCGTCAGTGTAGTTAATTGTGAACCAGTTATTTACTGATCTATGATCGAAGAATTTCAAACGGTTTTTCGATCTTTAAGAGGTTATATAGAAGTAAATATATATACCTATATATATCTAAGTATATATATGTATATCTATATATCTATCTCTATATATATCTAAGTATATAAGTATGCAGGGATTTTGAAAAAGTGTAGTGTTAGATAAACGACTTAAATTTATAACAATTTAAGCTCAATTTTGGTTAACGTTATCTTTGTCTGACCTGCTAATTATGCAGAAGATATTATTTTAGTGTAATTAAAAAGCCAGCGAATTCGTTTACAGAACCAGGATAAAAATTAGCTTATGTTTTGTATATTATCTATTTATGCGCAAAATTCATTTAAATCACTTCAGTGTCTTTCACATATTTATTTATTATAAGGTAGGCTCACAGCTTATGTATACAAAGTGGTTTAAAGTAATAGTTATAGGCAGTAGGTCATATGAAAGAGTAACAAATCTTCAACTATAAGAACTTACCAACTTTTCATTTAAAATATTAGCAGGATACATATGTACCTACATGTTCTTAAATTTTGATATAAAATTCTTCAGTACAGACAAACTGAGACTATTCGTCCGTTGATCATCAAACGCCAGTCGTGTCTCATGTGTGTTAATTTTTAATCTTTCAATAATTTATTTAATATCTTTTTAATATTCCGAATCGAAACTGAAGGTCACATTTTGTGACGGACCTTTTAAACCGTGTGGTACTTTGATATAACCTGCTATCTGTGTGTGCCATTCGAATATAACAGATGGGGCCCAAAAAGGCCGATGTTCTGCGCAGGATAAAGAACCCCGTTCTTCCGGTGGGGGCTTTTTTAGACAGTGAGAGTCTGATACTAGAAGCTCTCAAGCTGGTAGAAACCTTTTATTGTTTTCGCCTCATTATCATCATCATCATCTTCCTGCCCCTGTCCCGTTTTATTTGGGGTCGGCGCAATATGTTTTTTTCTTCCATTCTGTCCTGTCACTATCACTTCTCACACAATCCATCAATATTTTCTTTGGTCTCCCTCTCCCTCTCCATCCATCCACATTTATGCTCATGGCTTATTTATGCTCATATATAAAGTATTTATAGCTACTAACATTCAGTTTTTTAACTGACTCCAAAAAAGGAGGAGGTTCTCAATTCGACGCGTATTTTTTTTTTTATTACTCGAAGACGCCTGGACCGATTTGCAAAATTCTTTTTTTGTTTGATAGGGTATTGTGTCCCATTTGGTCCCATTGTCATGAGGTCATTAACGAATAGGATGGTAAACGATAAGACGTAATTGTAGACTCAATGATATGCAACCGGCGCCGCCAAGGAATATAGTACCGTCCTGAAACTTAAAAAAATATATGAGAAGTCCTTTGATGATGGAAGATCATTCACAAAAAACATAATCTGCTATCAATAATGGTCTTTAATCTAATTATAATGGTCAATGTCCACAGATAGTATATCCAATATTTGAGGTTAGTTTATATTTTGAATAGTGATCGAGCAGGTTAGAAGTAAAAAAAATTTGCGTCAGGTCTAATTTTAAAAAGGATGTTCTGTGCATCTTGGGATTTTGGTTCACTGAAGATAAACATTTATTCATGAACCTCTTCCTGGAAAGACCAATCAACCGCGTTAGGAAGTTTTCTTAGTCTTCTGTCTTTTTATGTGTTAGGGATTTGAAGATTGATGATTTGAGGGCTAGAAATGGTCCTCCGGTAACCTTACTTATGAAGCAAAACACGGTGCAAGCATTATTTCTCGTTGGTATTTTTGGCAGTACTGAATAGCATTCTTTTCAAAACCAGCCCATTCGTGCCGAAGTATGACTCTTCTCTTTATAATTAAAGTTATTTCAGTTTTTACTAGATATTATTGACAATTGATGTTATTAACAATTTATGTGTGGTCAGGCTTTATTGAATTTTAGAGAGCATAAAAAATAGGTGATTTTTATGAAATTTTGATCTTAATCTTGCTGAGTAAAGGCAAACACACTAAAATAATCTTAAATCAAACGTTTGAAAACCAAAAATTTTTTGTTAACTTCGATTATTTACTAATTAGTATTTTCCTAAATAACGAACTAACTTGTTTTTGAGATATGTTTCGTGTTAAGAATATATCATTAGTGGACCCAAAAAACTTTGAAAACTTTGAAGGTCATTCAGCACATTTTTATTTTTGTTAGGTACCTACGTGCCGCACAGGAAAAATAATTTGTACCTACACTAAACAAAACAAAACGAAGGATATTTTTATCTCAGGTGAATTATAATAACCGATCTAAAGATTTATTTTATGTACATAATTAATCTTGAATAAATAGGCTACATTAAGAACTACATAGGTACGTTATAAAAGAAAAAATAAATAAAACCCATTTCGTCTGACACATGCAGTTTGAGGTCAAGGCTCTGTTCGCGGAATTACCTATATACTCTGTATAAGTTATTTTTCTTTTAAAAAACCACTTGAAACAAAATGGTACTTGAAATAGGAGTTTTATGTTTGTGTTTATTTCAATCTTTTTACCTTGAACCTGGCGTGGCTACTATTATGGCTACAGGTCTGTAATATGTATGTGGTTGTGTGGGTGGCCTTTTTACCGTGTGCATAAAGTTAAACAAATTTATAACATTATGTAGGTACGTAAAAAATTCATAACTTCTTGTGGAAGAATCAGCTTGACTGGATGTAAAGTCACGTCTTTACATAAACTGGTGTGAAACGACGATTATGATTGTGTTTCCAGACGTTCAATCGTTCCCTCAATTCCCAAAAAACCAGCAAAGGAAGCCACGTGACCCAACAAATAAAAAAACTCTTCTTCTTCACTGTTCTTTCCGTTAATTTTTCCAAGCCAAGTAGGTACAGTACGGCCGCCTTTGCGAGTCTGAAGTTAGCCATTTGTCTGCGCAATGGATCTTTTACAAAATTGCGCAGCTAATCGGCTAACTTCAGATTCGTCATCGGTATTGTATAGCTGCGTAAGATCTGCGATTTAAGACAAAGCGTGTTTCTTAATTCTAGATAAAACTTGTCATTGAGGTAGATCATGGATACGTATGAATCACACTTTGTCTTCCGGATAAAAAAGAAACCTACACCAGTGACATTTAAATATACGAATGGAAAATTAAATGCAAATATTTGGTCCTGCAACACCAAAAATTAATAATGCGATGCCGGTCTTTTAAGAGTCGGTATGGATTATGGATTTGAGTATCAAGTATTAAGGATTGAGAATGGGAGGAAGGCATCGTCCTTCAAATATCTCAATCACTAAATATATAAACTAGCCACTCCCGCGCGGTTTTAGTCACTGCTCAGCTCCGAGCTCAGATTGTAGTGTATTTTTTATAGCCTATACCACTCGAGAACATTGTAGCTACAATAAATAGGTGAAAGAATTTTGGGAATCCGACCAGTGGTTCCAAATATTACAAACAAACTTACAATTTTTACCTCTTTTTAATACATATTAGTACCTATAAATAAGATATACCTACAACGCAAGTATTCTTTCGCGCCGGCCTTTGAGGACAAAAGTGGTTTGATCACTGCCACATCTTTTCACCATCAACCAACATATTTTCATTTCCATCATAAAGATGTAACCGCTGCTTCCCTTCACTTGCCTGAGGGCACAGCGGTTTTCAGCTCATGCAGGGCACACCGCTAATACATATATCCTCCACCTTGTCACCTGGCTGGTCCTCACAATGACGACACCCAGGCTACTCCCGCTAGATCAGAAACATAATAAAGATGGGAATGAACATATTTTCGCGTTTTTTTTGCCTCGCACAGCAATACATCGGAGTTTTTGAACAGTTCTGTATGACCTTCAGACCTTCACTTACCATCAGGTGATCTGTCTGCTCGTTTGGCTACTATAACAATAATAAAAAGTATAAAAACTAAAAACGACAGAAAAAATATGGTGAAAAAAGAATTTTTTTCTAATTCAGAATACTGAAAGGCGTAGTCACACGTTGTCAAAGTACAGGTATGGTAGGTAAATGTAACTTGTGAATACGACTTTTGTACAAATCACTTTAAAAGTTATGAAAGCTTGACTAATAATTTGTCTATGCACTCGTTCGAAAAATACATATGTTTTCTAGTCGGATAACAGCTATACATATTATATTTAATCTTTATATATAAATATTGATCGCAAAACGTGTTGGTAAGCGCATAACTCAACAACGCCTGGACCAATTTTGCTTATTCTTTTTTTGTTATGTTTGTTATTATTAGGAGAAAGTTCTTATCAATCAAGAAAATATTTAAAAAAGTAGAGGGGAAGATTAGGAAACAGTGACCCTTTGGTAGCAAGATAGTTAGACCCGTGCGAAGCGGGGGTGGGCCGCTAGTATATAATAAACACTTGCATTCACTTATCTAATTATTTGTGTAAGAAGAATTCAATTAACATAATTATTCTGACTCTTTAGTAATTATTTATTAGAAGAAAAAATATATGTATAATGAAGCATGGAAGTACATTCAATTAAATATACACTTATACATATTATATACTATTTAGTTATTATACACGATAATTCAAGGGGGGTAATCTTTGGAACCGCTAGTCTGATTGCCAAAATTCTTTCACTGATA
This sequence comes from Spodoptera exigua, assembly GCA_902829305.4. NCBI lineage: Eukaryota > Metazoa > Arthropoda > Insecta > Lepidoptera > Noctuidae > Spodoptera > Spodoptera exigua. The sequence goes on from LR824623.2 coordinate 2,621,548, forward strand.
GATAGCTGCAATGTTCCTGTGTGCTATAGGCTGTAAAACATCACGGTACGATCAAATGAAGCTGAGCAGCGGGCGAAACCGCGTGAGAGTAGCTAGTTCATGATAAAGGAACATCGTGAGGAAACTTGGACTTACAGTAGCAGCGCGACGGTCGCCGAGTCGCGTGTCGCGGAATGCTGCTCATGAATATGGGCCTCTAGCATGGCTTGAAACTAGTCGAGTATCTCGTCAAATTATTACGTGAGTAAGCCGAAAACATAATAAATAATTTAGAATGTCTCACGAAAGTTATAATAAAAACTTGGACTTATTATAACAATGATATAATCCCTAATTTTGCAAGCCAAATCAGTAAGTAGGTACTTCTGGCACATAAAAACTACAATTATTGGCAGGTTCGCTAAAAAATAAACAGTATCTTTCAACGAAGCACTCGAAATATTCGTGATAAAAAAATGTTTGCCCACTTACTAAGTATTTTTCGGAAAATTTCAAAGGGCTTAAATTAATACGTCAATGCTTGTTGTACTCATCTACATTATCGTAGATTTGATAATTTTTTATGCAAACTTTGTGTAAGTATGACGTGTATAATATTTTCACACTATATACGTAGGTTTAAAGTTTCTTCGGTGATTGTTAAATATTTTTTTTAAATACTATTTATAGATGTCAATTAACACAGTTTGTAGACTTTGTGGTTTTAAAAATGATTAATAAAAATTATTGTTTTTCTTTGTTAACAGAATTAGTAGCTTATTAACGACATTTACCTGTCGAGATATTTTAAATAATTTTTTTTTCTTAGTACATTTTTTAGGTATAGAGTAGGCGGCAATTTTGGTCAACATTTTACACATATAAAAAGACGTTTATTACGCAATTCAATAATCATTTTCTTTTATCTTGATAGTCGCAGTAATATAGGTACAGTTTTGAATGGTGTGTTGATTCTTTTTGTGAGGGGAATATCATCAAATGACTTCTCCTGTCCAGGGTCTGGTGGGAGGCTATTGTCTCAGACTCTTACTGACTAAAACATCCCCGTTCCTTCTCCTGCTCTGGGCCAAGGTTGCGGTGCCTTGCGCTTAACCTGCAACCCCGGCTGAACATCAGCTCTATAGAGCCCAGTCTGTGGTCGTCTATTGGCTCATTGAGGCGCGGGTTGAGCGCTACGCGCCGTACGCTCTGGTTTTATGTGTTGGTTGTCTGTATCATCTTCTTTATATGTCTCATCATCATCTATGCCTGATTAGCATCGTTATGAGTTGTAAAACGGACCACTATTGAAGCACCGCTCAAATATATTTACTTTCGGCACAATGTCGTTTGTAAGAAAAGATTTAACTGAATATTAAAGGCTTGTAAGTTCGGTGGTATGACTAGAAAACTTAATAAAAAAAAAAACATTCAGTATTTTTTTATGGGTTTAAAAAGGCACCCGAGTCATCTAGTTCACCAATTATTGCCACAGCGTTGCTGGTAATTTTGGTAGTTGTCATTTATATCAGATTGGGGTGATTAGAGTAAGTAAGTAGAGTAAGTTCTACGGTTGACTGGTAGAGAATACTTTTCGGCATTGAGTCCGCCTTTGTATGTACTATATGAAGTGTTAAAATAAAATAACATAAAAAATATTGGGCCTCCATTCGCCTTACTCATACTACGAAACACAGCCTAAGTTTAAAAGTTGGATAGATGCTTTTAGAAACATTGTTTTGCAATATCTAAGCAAAGTATCAGAATCTTAACTACCACTACCATTAACTCAACAAATACAATTTGACTAAACTGTTTAACATAATATGCGAGAACAACACGTGTGATATTGTTAACTGGTTTGACGCACCAAGCTCAAGTACGAGTATATACGCCATATTTGTTTTCAAACACGTGTTTACGCAAATGTTTGCGAAACATTACAAATATTTGGATTGCACTAAAGGCAGTTTCATGTTTGAGTTGTATTTGCAACCAACTTCTGAGTTAAGGCTTTGAGAAAAACTATCATGGCCGGCTTGGAAATAAATAAATGGAAATGTAATATCACGCTGTAGGGCAAATAACTCTTGTCACGTGGAAAAGCGCAATGTTTGCTTTGCTAAAGCAAATTCTGGATTATATTATTTTACTGTGTTTAACTACTTTTATTAAGTGTGGGAAGCTCATGATTTTGCCTTGAGCAGAGTGATACCATACCGAACCTCTTCCATGTAGAGGGGGCACTCCCAACGTCCCTAATTCCGAAAACCCTAATCTCCAAATGGCCAGCAACAACAGTAACAGTGTAAAAAGTAGTGTGTTCCATCATGTATTATTTTTGTCAATAATCTATCTCTGTGTGCCAAGTTGCATCCAAATACGTTCAGTAGTTTTTGAGATGTAGCGTAACAAACATCCATCCACACTTACAATCTTCCGCGTTAATAATATTAGTGGGATATTTCTGTATACTGTGACAGCCGACAGAGGGGGTCTACTTTAAACCAGTATAAACAATAGATGCAATAATTCAAGCGATATTCAAACGCTTTGTATAATATTTTATTGACGTAACCTTAGTTTATGTTAGCCTAAGCCTTTAAAGGTCAGTGTACCGGATCCCATGGCCGGACAAAATACCTATGATTGTTTGTTCTAATGATGAAGTTTGAGTAAGTAGCAGAGTCTTTGTAGAGAAAAATACTGTTTTAAAAGTATTTAGTTTGTCTCTCTGTCTGTCTGTCTGTGTAACATATAAAACGATACTGTTCAAACTTGGTGCGCAAATGTGTTCTGTGATTATTTGCACACAAAACAGTATATACTTAAAAATTTTAAATTTTTGAATAACCTAATGACCTATTTGTCCCTTATTTGAAAGGGTGGCAACGTACCATTCATTAACTGTAGTTTTGCTAGTGTCCACCGGCGATCTCTTACCATCAGGTGAATAAGCAGCTGGATTGCCGCCGTATTTCCAACGCCATGCATCTTTATTTATTTTTTCCGTGGTCTTCTTTCGCGTCTTATCCTCCACCTAGGGCACAAATGCTCCTTGACACCACTCCCCACCCACAACGTGAAACCCTAGGCATATGCCTAGTTTCACATCAAATTATCAGCCTACAAATGCCTACTACTGAGCAAAGGCTTCACAGGGAAAAGGTGTGGACATGAATCACCACACTTGCTCAAGGTGGAATGGCAAATTCAAACTTATAATTAAAAATGATAAGTCCAGGTTTCCTCACGATGTTTTCCGTCACCGTATGTTAATGGTGTCATCATTCATTGAAAGTACATATAGTTACACTGGTACATACAAGTTTATTTTAGAGATTATCCGACACTGATCTGATCTTATGTGAAAGGAACTTAACAAATTTTATTCTACATAAAGACAATATTACACCAATAACGTAATCATTTGTTTGTTTGTTACATAGTCACGTCATCGGTTAAACAAATGATTGAATTGTAGTATCCGAGGTTCATGTAATTAGCACATCGATAAAGCAGTTGATTGCATGGGCTTGATTCGATATCCTGGTTAAGGTAGGTCGGTTTTTCTGGAAATGTAAAGTACCTTAAATAAAAAAAATATTAGGTATAAACAGGCAGGGCTTTATGATTATAATTTTGTATATTCGATTCCATTCACGGGACCACAGGGTCCCGGATTTTCGGAAGGCGTACAGGGGGCCGAAACAAACTTGCAGAGGCCTTTTGAACAACTTTAATATGAGTGAAATGGGACATCAGCCGGCAATTATCCCTGTATGCACTATGAAAGTCCACCCAAGGACAATCCCCGGTAGATGGAGGAAATTGGAATGAAAAATGAATGAAATGTGGATATGATAACTATGGAAATAATATTATTATAATGATTGATATAAATGCAAACACAAACGTGATACATATACGAGCGTAAGGCGTGCTACGAGCGCGTCTCAAGGAGCCATTAGACCATCACAGACATGGCCCAACGGAGCCGATGTTTAGCCGGAGTTGAGAATTAAGCGAAATAATATACCACGACCTTGGCCTGGAGCAGATGAAATAATGGGGTAGTTTTTAGTCAATAAGGTTTTGAGCCTTCGCAACGCCAAAAGCGAGAAAAGCCATTTGATGATTTTTAGCCGTCAAAATAAAGCATAAAATGTAATAGCCTATTTTTTGTATCTGTATCTTTGAATGCAACTTCTTTTAGTTCTAGTTTTTGGCCATGGACATAAAAAGTTTCGCAATTATCTCAAAATTAAAAATGTTTGTATCAAAAATGTTTTGAAATTTCGTTGTTTTTCTATGTTATAACTTACGCAAAGTCTGACAAGGCTAACTAGTTATAATTAAGTTACATACATACATACTTTTATGCAATGTTCTCGCGTATTTTTTATGTACGATTAAATGCATCTCAGCTAGACGAAATAATATGCCTGATAAAAAAAAAAGTAATAATTATTAATATACATACTATCTAGACTCCTATCATAAAGAGTAATCTAGAGTCTCAGGCATGTTGCTGGCATTTTAAGATGGAGTACCCTAGATTTTTGAAGGTTTGAAGATTGATCTTTTTTTTTGCTCTGGCAACATTGCGAGCCGGTCGTAACAAAACGGCCTCTTAACATTTTTAATATAATTAAATAATTTTAATGATCAAATTAGGCTAATTTATTGTAAATTCATTAAATATAGTAATAAGTATTGTGTTGAGTGTGTGTGAAGTGTTTTTACTGCGTAATTACACATATATACCTCGTGATATTTACCGGCAACCTGTCAAACAAAGGAACTACGACAACGGTGGATTCAAATCATAAAACCGGGGGAGTATTTAGTTTTCTTCTTATTTATTGTGTTCCAATTTAGGCAGTAACAATATTGTGTGGCTATAATTGAATTTTAAACACCACTTACAAGTTTACTCTACTCAAGTTTTTGAGTAACGTCCCGTACACACCGGCACAGTTTATGTCTCCTTTTGCTTGACGATAAGTGGAAGCAGAATCGACGACGAAAACATTAGCCCAGACAATAAAAAACTACATAACTGACTCCACAATAACATATGTATTAGGCCACAACTATAGTTAACATTAATATACTATTTTCTACTAATTTTAAATTCTGTCCCTCTCAGTTATTTCAACCTATTACTAGATAGTACATTCAAATCAAAGTTTTGCTGTGCGAGGGCAGAAAGTTTCGGAAAAATCGCACAGTTGTTTATTGTCAACCATCTATATGTTGGGGAAAAGATGCGGATGGGATCAAACCGAACAATTCCTCAAAACACTCTCCGTGGTATAGGCGATAGGGGAACACATACCAAGGTTGGTTCCCTACGCAATGCCAAAGAGTCTAAACAGTCTGGGGCAGTCAACGATTCGTATGACTCGTCGCTCAATTTAGAATAGGAAACGCTTCGTCATGGTTACCTATTATCTTGGGTTAAGGGAATTTTGACCTAGATGCAATCTATATTACAATGTTAATCCTATAATTTACATTTTGAAAACAAATGCACAAATAGATTCGTTTATACAAAAAAAAAAAAACGTAAGATCTATCAGACATTTTTATTCAAAAATATTTCAACTATCTTATGAATAAATCGATAGCAATATTATATTTGCGTAATATTTAGCTAGATTTTTCAATTCATTTTAAATTTTAATAAATTAACCTAGTTTTTATAAGTAAAGGCATAAAGTTCAAATTACTATACTAGATGCACAACAATATCGAATCGCAATTAGAAAACCTTGTCCTTATTTAAAGGACATCAAGCATAAATGGATCGTAAAATAACCTTTAAAGGCTACACTTACTTCCTTGAACCTTGTTGCAATAAATCGTCCAGTACCAGTCGACTAGAGAGGCGAGAATCCCTTATCATTAGTTAATTCTACCGTAGTGTTCCGATTCATGTATGTATGTTACTTAGTTGAGAAGTTTTCTGAGAATTTTTAGAGGGCGCTGTTGTTTTTTTCTGACACGATCGTGTTTTGTAGTTCAAATAACTATCTAGTAAATAAACGTTTTTTCCAATGTATCTAAACCTTAGAATAGATGTTATTATTCTAAGATCTACACAAAGAAAGAATTAAAACAATCACACTTACGAACACACAACTCAATCAATTCATTCAAAAGCTTGTATTATTCTAAACTTATTATTATACACAAAGCAATACCAAGTGAGTGAAACAATGCTTGCGTTGTTTTCATGTCAGTGAGGTTACCAGAAGCCCAATACTTCATTTCCCCACTATCTCCCATCGTAACTCGGAGCCCGACCAGAATCAGACCCAGCCACGTACAATGTGAATCATTTTGGGCTCAACTTAGAGAGCCATTAGACCATTTCAGATTGGGCCAAACAGAGTCAATGTTCAGTCAAGGTTACGGGGCAAACACAATAAGGCGCCTTGGACTGTAGCAACTGAAAAAACGGGTTGGTTTTAAATCAAAAAGAGTAGTAACACACATTCCTCACTAAATTGAGAAAGTAATGTTACAATTCCTTAAGACAACCCACCAATAAGAAGCAACAGGAGCATGTTTTTTAACGCAGAAATGTGTGAAGAAAACGTTATTTGTAACAGGTTTATTTATTCTGGGAATACCAGATAGATTATTATGTTTATTTAACAAGAGACACATCTATTAAACTTTGAACCCAGACATTAACAATAGCACCTAGGACCTTACCAAACCACTCATATTTGCCGACCATGTGAATGTATTGTGACGTCATAACTTTTAAACGAGTTCCTAACATAATTAAAACGTGTATGCAATTTACCGTGTTCTCGGAAGTTCATTGCAAAGTGATTATTATGGAATAATAAGTTTAAAATCCATATTTATAATGGCACGGTTTCGTAACGAAGCGCCACCACAAGCGCGGATAGTAAGGGTAATTCGCCGCCTAATCAGAACCAGACCCGAGCGTAAAGAGCATCGTGTTTCGTGTCTGCGTTTAGAGATGTTGCGGGGCAAGATAATAAGGTACCGCGGCCTTGGCCTAGAGCAGAAGAAAGAACGAGAGCTTTTAAGCCAGTAAGAGTCTATCCCTTCTTCTCACCTCAGTCTGGGCGAGAGAAGTCATTTGATGATTTTCCCCAAACAAATATAGGTGACCATGGATAAGGCCGATGTCCAGTCGGAGATGCAATAATATACCGTGGCCCCAGCCCAAAGCAGAAAAAATAACAGGGTGCTTAGTGTTTTAGTGTCAAAAGTGATTAGATAACAATACGGTAGTTTCCAACTAGTCAAATACAATACTTTTATCCAAATATCAAAAATTAAGTATACTTTTCTATGAAATTTGTATAAAAAACCAAGTTATGACGTCATAGTATTTTTGCGTCAAATAGCTTACTTATTTCTTAATATTTAGCTATTACATATCAAAATTTACTTAGTGTATCGACGAATAAAATTATATTATATTTTCAATATTTTATTGTATTGAAAAATAAACGTCGAATTAATTTATTTTTGACCTAGGAAACAACCCAAATGCACGCCTCAAAAAAACTGAAAAAAACATTTAAAAACCCTGGTATTAAGGACGAAGCCGTTGGCAGAAGCTAGTAATACAATAATCTTTTGTTTCAGGACAAAATGGAAGAAGTCCCCTATCATCCGTTGATAACGGTGACCCCAGAATCAGTGAAGAAAGTGCGACAAATGTGCGAGATAGATGATGTACAGAAAATCAAGGACTGCTTGGACATCGTAGAAGAATGGATTAGCAAACAGGATCATCTTGTGGAAGCCAGCAAATATATAAGTGAGTTTAGAAAAATATTGTACTTACCAGATGGCGCTTTGATCAGTTTTAGTCCTTATTACTGGTTGTGTGAAAGTTGAAATTTCTTGCCTTTTTTATCCACTAACAATAGTAGGGTGCTAAAATTATTCAAACCACACTGGTGGAAATGTTGATACATATAATTTGAAACGTCCTCATCAGTCAATCTATCATTTAAGAAAAGTTTATTAAAATCCGTTGCAGGGTTTTAAACATTTTAAGCACGCGTACAGGGATAAGGGACAAAGAATGCAACTGCATTACTTTCTTTTTTTTATATGAGTCTCAACCTGTATTCGGATAGAACTACAAGGATTTGCGAGTTCTATAATATTCTTAGTAAGGGTTGTGAGTTTAGAATACCATCCAGTTCTTTTTTATAATTGAATATGACGTAAAACTACTAGTAACAAACAATGAAACTGTTTTCTCTTATAATAATAAAACTTTTGCATCAAAATTTTCAGCAAGGAATCTACTAGAACGAGTATTCCTGATTGCAAAAGGATCCACAGAAGGCACGAAGCGAAGGATCGAGAGGCTGCTGACGTCACGAGGGATGATGCCAGAACTCTGCATGAACAGGACTGTTGAAGAATTTGAAACACAGTGGGATGTTGTGTGAGTAACTGACAAAATGTATATTAATCCATCAAACCCCAAGCGAACGTCGGCATCACGCATCTATTTACTATTGTTTTTCGAATCATCACAATTGAAAGGTTAACTGGAATAATGGAGTCTAATCGCTTTAAGATAGATTTAGCAAAACTTTTTATATAGATTAGGGCTTCATTATATTCATTCAGGTTTGTCGACTATGACAGACCTATGATGCGGCTTCTTTTGTTATTGAATATTTGAAAATGAAACAGAATACTCCCCACATTTAACCCGTGGTTGGCCAGAGCGCAGATATACGCGAGACACAATGTGTTTTCTATTGTGTCTCATATAGCGGCAGAATAGCGGTTAACAACTTTTCCAATGTTACCTAATTGCCAAAGTGGTTGACGCAGTAGCTAGGTAATTGGCTGCTTCTTGATTGTAAAATGGTATGTTTCTATACGCAGCCACGAATTGTAATACTATTTGATTTTGTTTACTGATCAAACGGTTGCTAGTGCAAAAATACTACAATTTCCGTAATTTGAATCTTCCACCTCGGACAAATGCTACAAAGAAAATATGTAAACCATCAATTTTAACATGATTAGTTGAAAGCTAGCAGGTGTTAATATGATACAACAAGATACAGTCATATGAATTGTGCCTTATTATACATAGTACACGATAGATCGAGGCTCTTGACATCAAACTTTGGCAAACTATTAAATTATGCAACAGTTAACATCGACTGGTTTTAAAACTGGTTTAAAAGCACAGGAAATTCCACACAAGAAGCTACAGAATCGATTTTGGATATCAGTACAAATACAACAAAAAAAAAAACATTTTTGGGACAGACGTTAAGTATTGCCATATAACGACAATGCTGTCAGCCTTCTGGATGTAAACTAGCTTTAATAATATTTTATTTTCTATTAAGTAACTAGCCGCCCCCGCTTCGCACGTTTCCAACTATCTCGTTATCAAAGGGTCACTTTTTCCTAATATATTATTAAAAGGCCGGCAATCGCTTACCATCAGGTGATCCGTCTGCTCGTTTGCCACCTATTGCATAAAAAAAAAATCTTTCCCTCTACTTTTCTAATATTTTCTATTTCTAAGAACCTTCTCCTGAAAATAACAAACACAACAAAAAAAGAATTAGCAAAATTGGTCCAGGCGTTGTTGAGTTATGCGCTTACCAACACATTTTGCAATCCATTTTTCTTTTAATAAGGCGACATTTTGAGCAAGGTACATATTCACGAAGCCGATTTTGGTGCTAAATTACAACAACTTTTTCCATGGAAACATTATCGAAAACTATATAATAAGTGTGGGTGAGCCATGCTTCGGCGCGAATGGGTCGGCTCGACCGGAGTGATACCACAGCCTCACAGAAAACCGGTGTGAAACAACCACAGTGTTGTGTTTCGCCGTGTGAGTGAGGTTACCTGAGAGGCCCAATCCTTCCCCTTCCTAATCCCTCCCCAGTTCCTAAATCTCCAAATCCCTAATCCCTAAAAGGTCGGCAACGCACTCGTAACTCCTCCGTTACGGGTGTCCATGGGCGGCGCTGATTGCTTAGCATCAGGTAATACGTCCGCTCGTTTGCCGATCTATTACATAAAAAAAATCCCCATACAAATCGCAACGCAACAGCTGATTGATCATATTGCATGGAGAAGTAATTTTTATTTTGAGATTTACATTTTGGACTTAAAGTAAAAGTTGTTTTATTAAAGCACCAGAATCAGGTCCTTGAGTATGTCTGACTTTCAAAGTAACACCCTGCAAATCACAGTGTTTAAACATGCATTAATAAAGATAAAACATTTGATTTGACAAGGACTACAGGACGGTTTCTGTGCTCTCTAAGAATTCTAGAATGGAATACCTAAACTGTCCAGTTTTTCTTAAATGGTCTGCACTCTGCTCTGTGTCCCAAGTAAATAGGTGACTTATGAGCAGGCGTCCGCTATCGTAGGTTGCATTATTGATTATCATCAGGTCAGCCTATTGCAAAAAAAAACACTTTTTTATTATGCTTACATTTAACGCTTGTAAACACTCGATCAACGATTTTATCTTCAAGTACAAAACAGACCGTGCCGTTAGCCTTTTTTATTATTTCATTCACACCTTTTTTTAACACTTCTATACTTCATAATAAATCAATCGAGTCATTTTCAAGTACGAATATTTTTTTGCGAAAATGGTCTTTATTTAATAAAATGCCATTGGCCTTTCAAGTTACTTTAACTGTAAAGTTTAATTGCAGTGATTGTGATCAAGTACTTACAAGTATCTCGTTAAAAAAAATAACAACTTCTCATTATTAAATGTTATATAATATATATCATCTTGAAAAAACGTTGACCCATACTAAAAGAAGTATTTTCTCATATGTCGTGGGTGCCTGTCATCATCATAACCAGCCGGAAAAAGTACACTGCTGGATAAAGGCCTCCCCGTTAGCGGGGAAGGGGGGAGCGTGGTTGCCATAATCCCCAAGCATGGCAGGCGACTTGGAAATCGCAGTTAGGTCACCAATATATGAATGGAATGCTGCCCACTCTTCAGTGTCTGGTCGCAGCTTAAGGACGTACCCGGGTTCCGAGTGCCTATACAAACATACAATTCACATGGACGTGACCCGGAACGTCAATTTGTGGATCACTAAAAGATTTTTATTGTGTGGAAATCGCATCCGCGACATAATGCAGTGGTCCAGACACCGCGTCATCTACATATCTATGCAGGTACCTTAAGCGCGGGTAACCCAGACCTGAGCGTACGGCGCCTAGCTTTCCGCGCGCGATTCATAGACCTAATAAGCCATCACAACTTGTGTTTGTGTTGCTTTGAACTAAGTTTTTTTTAATAACTAGGTAAACTTTATCAATAATTGTAATATATAGGACCGTTTATTAAAAAATCAATACATTCCATAAATCTAAAAGAATCCTTGATGTATTATAAAAAATGGCAAAAATTATAATCTTTTTCCGAAATTTTCAGGCACTACGTCCCCCTTCCAAAGCTGCATCCAGTAGACCAGTCCAGGGTGATGGTGACCCAGTTCCTAACGGACAAACTGGATCCCTTCAGCATTTTGTCATACTTCAGATACTGTTTTTTGGTAAGCCACTTTGGTTAACTGTATCATGAAATTGAAACTGCTTCGTTAGCCTTTTTTGCTACTTAGTAGATATCTTTATTTGTCAAAAAATGCTAAGTAGTGACCACGAGTAATACCTGATGTTAGTCTTCATAGTGACCTATCTTTGGTTTACCTGATGGTAAGCCATCGGCACTACCGATGGACACCTAAACCACCGGAGGAGTTACGAATGAGTTACCGAGGTCCTATGGGATTAGGGATTCGGAGATTTGTTAGAAGAGAAATGATTGAGCCACCGGTAACCAAATTCACACGGCGAAAAACCACGTTGTGGTTGTTTCTCATCGGTTTCTATGAAGCCGTGTTATTTTAATTAATATCACTCCGGTTAAAGTTCGGCTCTCCCATATGTTAGTATCTGAAAACGTGATGAAATATTGTTGGTATCATTAAGTTGTTAAAAATTCTGAGTAATACCTCATGTACTCTCAATATGGAGCTCGTTACTGAGTAATTTGAAAAATATAATTGTACTCTCTCCTGATGTTTTTCACGCCTTTAAGGCGTAAAATTAATTGAAGCCGTTTTGGGGCTGACGTGATGATCATAAGATTATTACGATATGGTTCATTTTTCTTTTTCAGATTGGAGAATACAGAATCAACTATGACTACACACCTTCGGAGCGATTTGTGATTGATCTCACAAACATACATTTTGGTCTACTCAGTAAATTGAACCCTATTGTCATCAAGAAATCTGAAGTTTTATGCACTGTAAGTATGAATATGAAACATATGTATTCGTGTGCGTTATTAACTATAGACAGTATTGTATGTTCGAAATGGTATTTTCTACGGTTCAAGGGTAAGGGAAACGCGAGAGTTTTAGTAACATTGCATGTTATGAATGCATTACTATAACAATTAAAAATTTTAGTAGTGTTTTTGATGACTGTGCTTCTCCCAGTTGTACAGTCTCTTCTGTGCCTTTAAGGCTTAAATATTTCTGTCTCCTGCATTAAATTTACGTTTTTTAAGGGAAGCAAAAACTGTTTCGTTTTTCTTCTCCTCAAATACTATCTTCTGATTTATTTCGTTGCGGACGGACTTCAGTGTTTTGGTGTTTTCATGGTTGTTTCTACTGTAGGTCCTGGTTTACAGGAATTGCATCGGTTTTGGGAGGTTGCTGATGGTACGTCCCAATAAAAAAGAAAAACAATGCATGTGCTGCGTTTTATCACGAAAGCGAGGCTAAATGAGGTTCTGTCCTTTTCCCGATGCGCAATTCCTTTATCTTGAAATCCCAACCAAACAACCCCCAAAAGCGCAGCAACGCTAGTGCCCATGGGTAATGCTAATTACTAACTATTGGCATTTCTTTTTTCATCTCTTAGGTCTGCCAGACAACTTACTGATGTTTATAAATATGATGATGTAGTATCTTAAAATACATTTCAGCAAAATTTATATTACTGAATTCCAGGAAGGTATTGGCACCAAAATCAAGGGCATCCACATATTGAATGCACCACCATTCATTGACAAGCTGATCTTCATCCTCAAACAAGCCTTGAGAGAGAAGGTCGCCAACAGGGTCCACGTCCACAGTTCTTACGAAGACCTTCAGAAGCACATTCCAAGGGAAATCCTCCCAAAAGACTATGGTGGTGATGACCAGTCGGTAGCGAAGTTGAGTGGTGAGTAAAGATACTTCATTAAATTGCTGTAATTTTGCAAAATCTAAACAAGTAAAATTCGTTCTACGATTACTAGATCTGCACGTCGATTCTATAAAATTTGTTTGATTTTGAATCGTGTTCGCGTGCGAACTGAGCGTCGAAGTGACGAGGAAATTAAATTTTAGAATGCCACTCTTAACGTCATTTCATACTTTATCTTTCAAAATGATTCTGTCAATTTAGTTCAACTCGCAAGTGTAGCGCTAGTGTACTACTACTCACGGCGGATTCAGATTCGAAGTTTAGAATGAAGTCTTACAGAATCACACTGCTAATTTGAAACCATAAAGCACCTACTAATACGATTATTACATGCTTTCTTCGTTTGTTTTCTTACCATCAGTACTTCTTTGAGGAGATAAAGTCGTTAAATCTTTTTCATTAATCTGGGTAAAGCCAAAGGGAGTGTCAAACTCTTACTGGCTAAAACCTTTCCTGTCCCTTCTCCTGCTCCAGTCAGGTGCTGCGGTATATTATTACAACCATATAGGTATATGTAGATTGCCAAGAGTTTAATAGTCTATCTCGCCCCACTAGAGTTGGGCGAGAAAGAGTTTGTCGTCCAAGGGTGACGAAGAGAAATAATGACTCACCACCACCGAAAAAATAGCCTCCAAAGAAAAAACAGTAAACCAAGTGTGTCAAGCAAACCTTTTATATAAAAGAGTGTACTGCTTCTTAAGTTCTATAGTCCAAAAAAGTCAAACTAAATTTTGAAGATATAGTGTCAGTCTGTTGGTCAGTCCTCTTAGTGAAACTATTTGCTCGTTCCAAAGTGTAGATTCCGATGAAGAAGAACGAGTAAAAAACTCCATGGTTACTCTTTTTAAATCAGTTTCACATACTCATATAGATCGAGTCGAGTTCTATATAGAAGAACCATGGTTCAGGACCTGTCGATGGCTCAAAAATAACCTCTACCTGATACTACGACGATGAAGTCTGTTAATTTAACAATGTAATGTATTTGCGCGGGAAACGGGAACGATGCAATACGTCAATCAAACTCGCTAATCTGTGGCACACTAATTTATTTTTTAAAAATAGGCGGGAACGCGCGGTACGCAGCCCGCGCATGTCATACCAACATTACGGTGCGCATTCGTCGCTAGGTTTACCAACCTAACATCTCTCCCCCCTAAGATAGGGAATATAACGCTTAGCTTATCGCCTAAGTACTAGTTAAATCTACTTAATAAAACTAAACTCCAGAGTACTAGGTCGACTAAGGTGTCGAAAAGATTGGGCTAATTGCCCTTCGCCTGAAGGGCGAAACGACGCGGGAGCTGCACGGCGAGGTCTCCGGTGATGTCCCAGGAGGTGTAGGGTCTGAACCCGGCGCGGCCGTAGCTTGTACTGGGCCAGTTGTCGCCTCTTCTTCCCTCTCTGGTTGTATGACAGGCTCGTCGTGGTCGGTAGCAGGCGACGCCACATCCGGAATCACGTCGGGGTCCCAGTCCTGTTCTTCCCCGGTTGCCATTGATGATGAAGGCAGTCTTTTTCTTATTTGGTCCATATGCCTGGTGACTTCACCATTCAACTGCGGCACGTACACAGCGTACATGACATTCCCGATTTTTTTTCTTATAATACCTTCGAGCCAACCGATTTTGTTGTTATTAATATTCTTAGTTATCCAGACAAGGTCGTTAACTTTGAAGTCTGGTCTTTGTACACCGCGATAATATTTAGCCTGTAAGGACTGCTTACGCGCGACGGTTTGCGTTAGGTCTTTGGACGTCGATGACGAAGGCGATGCGAAAGGGTTCAATAAATCAAGCCGTGAGCGCAACGAACGCCCAAATACTAATTCTGCGGGTGACTTACCAGTGGTACTATTCTTGGAGTTCCTGTAATCGAATAAATATTTTGCAATTTTGTCATGTATTGAAAATTTATTACACCCTTGTAACATTATAGCCTTTAACCCCTTTTTGATGATTTTAACAAAACTTTCGGCTTGTCCATTACTGGCCGGGTGATACGCAGGTGAATACAAATGTTCGATACCGTTAAGTTTACAAAACTCTTTGAATTCGAATGATGTAAACGATGTGCCATTGTCACTCACCAAAGTATGTGGAATACCAAACCGAGACATAAATTCGTTAATTTTAGTTATGACTGACTTTGAATTATAGGATGATGCCATGCTATAACACTCGACCCATTTACTGTATGCGTCTACAATAATTAAAAACATGTAGTTGTGAAACGGCCCTAAGAAATCTATATGAATTCGGTAAAATGGTTGCGGAGGCAGCGGCCAAGGTGCAAGAGGAGCGTGCGGCGGCGCGGGGCGCAATGCCGCGCACACCGCGCACGCACCCGCCACCCGTTCCAGCGCAGCGTCCACGCCAGGGAACCACAATCGCTTGCGAGCCTCTGCCTTCATCTTGACGACGCCGAAATGCGAACTATGCAATTCCCTGCATATATTTTCTTGCAAAGTCGGCGGAATAACTACCTTATGTCCCCGCATTAATATACCGCTTTCGTAAGATAACTGAGTTCGACAATTGAAAAATGGTTGTAACGCAGCGTCAGTAACCTTCCTAGGCCACCCGTTTAACACGTAATTTTTAATAGTGGTCAGGTTAGTGTCTGTAGCTGTTTCTCGACGCAAATCATTTAAAGTGACAGGGAAATCGCCGTCCACTACGAAATTCACGTAAGCCGCGCGGTCCTCGCATTCCGTGAGCTCGTCCGCTGTTTCTGTCTTGCTGTCATCGCCGTGCGCGCGAGATAAATAATCTGCACTGTTTTGCTTACTACCAATGTACTCAATTACATAATTATATGCGGCTAGAAATATAGCATATCTTTGCAAGCGATTAGCGGATACTTCGGGAATACCTTTATAGGGCCCAAATATAGCCAGGAGGGGTTTATGGTCAGTTCTGAGCACGAAAGGCTGTGAACGACCATACAGGTACTGATGGAACCTCTTAACACCAAAAATGATAGCTGTCGCTTCCTTTTGGATCTGTGCGTAGTTTTTTTCCGCTGGCGATAATGTTCGGGAAGCGTACGATATGGGCCGCTCTAACTCATCCGGACCTACTTGCGACAGAACTGCACCCAGTCCCGTCGGTGACGCGTCTACCGTTAGTATTAACTTAGCATTTGGATCGAAATGTGCCAGGGTTCTATCAGACGCTAAAATATTTTTTATTCGGACAAACGCGTCATTGTGCCTACGTGTCCATTCCCACTTTGTGTTTTTACTTAGTAAATCATATAATGGACTTAAAATCGATGACGCGTCTGACACAAAGTTACGGTAATAATTTGTTAGACCTAAAAACGACTGTAACTGTGTTAGGTTTGTCGGTTTGGGAGCTTGCAAAATTGCTTTAACTTTATCTGGCGATTTTCTGACCCCGTGTTTATCTATGATGTGGCCTAGGTATGAAATTTCATCCTTAAAAAATTCACATTTATTCATTTGTACAGTTAACCCCGCATCATCTAAGCGTTGCAAGACCGTAGTGAGTCTTGTTTTGTGTTGGTGTCTATTTGAGCCCGTTATCAGAATGTCGTCCAATAGAAAGATGATACCTTCAATTCCTGATAATAAACATTCCATCGCGCGTTGGAATATGGCTGGTGCGCTAGACAACCCGAACACTAATCGTGTAAACTTAAAAAGACCGCGATGAGTATTGATACAAGTTAACATTTGCGACTTTTCATTTAAAATAAATTGGTTATACGCCATAGATAAATCTATCTTACTAAATTGTACGCCCCCGTGTAGCTTAGCTAGTAAATCATTTACCGTTGGCAAAGGATATTTGTCAATTACCAATTGTTTATTGATTGTAACCGAGTAGTCAGCACACAGTCTAATGCTACCGTTTTTCTTTAGTACGGGCACAACGGGCGATGCATAGTCGGAGTTTTCTACGGGTTTTAAAATGCCTAACGCTAATAACCGGTCAAGCTCCTCGTCTAGTTTCTCCCTTAGAGCATAAGGAACGGGTCTCGCCTTAAAAAAAATTGGCCGTGCATCACGTTTTAACTGTAAGTCAATTTTATATTTATTAAACGATCCGAGACTACCTGAGAAAAGTTTGGGAAACATTTTACAAAGTTCCTTATTAATACTAATATGAGACTCGCAAGGCGTCTGCTGACTCACGACGTGCACGCGCGCCGTCGCGGGCTCCGCGGCCGCCGGCGCTAGCTCGAGGTTGAACTCGCGAATAAAGTCGCGGCCCAGCAGCGGAGGCCCATCGCCGCGCACTACGTACACGTTAAGTGTATGTGTGCGACCTAAGTAAGATATAGGCAACAACACAACTCCAATAGTTACGATGTTTTCCCCCGTATAACTATATAGTCGTTTTTTAGTGACTGACAATGGCAACTGTTTAAAATTCGAATTGTAAGTTCTCTCTGAAATTACGCTCACCGCGGAACCGCTATCAATCTCGAACTCCAAGGTTAGACCACTGACCGTCACTCGCTCTGTCATCGGTTTCCCTTTTGTGCACCGAATATTATAAAAACACTCACCGTCTTCGTCACCGTCGTCCACAGTACCTTGTTCGACGTACTTCACTCTTCCCTCGTTAGGGCACATTTTACGCAAATGACCTTTAATATTGCACTTTTTGCACTTGAAATTTTTATACCGGCACTGACTGGATTTATGATTGGTGAACCCACACACACTGCACTTCTCTTTCTTGGAGATACTGAAGACACCATCTGTGGCCGCTGCGACCGGCCCGGCCGCCGCCGCCGCCGCCGCCGGCACCGCCGACGCCTGGCGTGCACAACGCACGCTCTCCGCCAAGTCGATCGCCTTTGCGAGAGTCAGCTCCTGCTGGTCCTGTACGAACAACTTGTCGCGCTCACGTCCCGGTGCCATGCCCATGATGAATTTGTCCAGTAAGGCTTCCTCCAAATTTTTGAATGCGCAGTGCGCTGCCAATCCTCTAATTCTGGCCGCCCATTGAGTGTGCGTTTCGCCTGGTCGCTGGGTCGCTGCATAGAAAATGGACTTCTCTGCAAACCCGAACCTTTTTGGTGTAAAATGACTGTCGAGTAGTTTGACAATCGCGTCGTAACCCAATTCTTCCACCTTGTTCGGTAACGCCAGGTCACTAATAAGCTTGAATGTCGATTCACATAATGACGTTAACAGTATTGCCCGACGCTTGATGGTTGCCTTGTCGGTTTCAAAATTTATATTATTAGCGATAAACCATTGTTCTAATCGCAACTTAAAGTTGTTCCACTCTTGTGATGAGTGGTCAAACGTTGTAAGAACGCCAAAAGTCGCTACCGTGGACATTTTTCAAAATGTGAGTCCCCTCGTCGCCACTTGTAATGTATTTGCGCGGGAAACGGGAACGATGCAATACGTCAATCAAACTCGCTAATCGGTGGCACACTAATTTATTTTTTAAAAATAGGCGGGAACGCGCGGTACGCAGCCCGCGCATGTCATACCAACATTACGGTGCGCATTCGTCGCTAGGTTTACCAACCTAACAAACAATAACAAAATATTCCATTTAATTACTTTCAGAACGATGGAAGGAGACCCTTCGAACGCCAGAAGCAAGACAGTTAATAAAAGATGCAGAGAAAATGATCAGTGATGAATCTAAACGTCAGACTTCCAAATTCAACGAGGAATACATGGGAATGCCTGGATCATTCAGGAAATTAACAGTAGATTAAGTTCCTACATTATTTAATAGAAATAAATATGTAGGTGCTCTTGGAGAATGGAATAAAAAACCGTAAAGTATCTGACTTAAAGCCTGTTTTTCAATTTCTGCAACGTAATTCTTATGAATTATATGACACATGAATTATATTTCATTTATATAGAGATAGAAACCCAGGCAATAAAAATTTTGTGTATAAATATTTGGGAACATTGATAATGTTAAATATATGTCTTATTACTTTAAATAATATAGACATGAATTGAATTGTACATGCAGTTTATTAAATTGGTTTTAAAATAGATAGGATTTTTTTACTAATTTTTAGCGTGCGATTTGTTTAGATATTTGTTGTTGATACGTCTTGTGCGTAAGTCGTCTGCATAAGAAGCATGTATTGTATAAGATAAAGGTGAATATAAGAGAATATGAAAATTAAAAAGTTACAACACTTTCCATCTGTTGGATAAAAAAACGCTAAACACGTATTACTTTATTTTTTTGTGATACAAAAGAATATTCATCGTCATCATCATCAGCCTATAAATGCCCACTACTTGAGCAAAAGCCTCTTTCTCACACGGAGAAGGTGGATTGGCGATTTAAAACTTATAATTATGAATTATAGGTCTAGGATCCCTCACGTTGTTTTTTCTTTACCGTATGTCATGTGGTGTCTAAATAATCTTAGAAACTACATGTTACTCGGAAAAAGTCACATTGGTGATGCATGAAAAGCGGGTGACGCAAAGTCTGGACCACCACATCAATTAAAAAAAGAATATTGACATAGATCTATTTTAAATTTAGAAGTGAGTAACGTCCACGGTGACGTCACATGATATTTCAAATCAATGTACCTTCGAAAATATTTGATTTCTTAAAAGTGGAAATACGTATCTCATATTTTAAACTTAATTAAAAGATGGAACATTTAAGAAAATAATTAATTATTAATCCCAATTCTATTCTCCATTGCATTTTCCATCAGGGAATAACATTATACCTACTACACTATGTTCTCAAGACTAGACATTTCTGAAGGGCTAGGTATTTATTTATCAGGCTTGGATATACATAAATATATTTATTGTACACATAGCTGATATGTACGGACGCGGATTTTATAAGACATTTTAGTTTTTAATAAATCTGAATACATAGTGTGGAAAAGTTTGTAAGAATAAATTGATATTTTTATTGAGGTTCAGTTGTTTTATTATTGTTAATGTTAATAGGATTTGATAGTATAAATACTTCGATGGATTTTTTTAATAAAAAAATATTTATTTCAGCTTCACAAATAAGAATGTATATGAAATTTAATAATACCGTTAGGAATGAGTAGTTTTTTTTTAATTTTTTGTATGATACAGAAAATTAACAGATGTATTATAATTACGTGATGGTAAGCAATCAGTGCCACCATTGGACAACCGCAACACCAAAGAAATTCCTAATGCATTGCCGGCCTTTTGGGGATAGACAATTTGGGGATTGGGGAAGTTAAGGATGTGATGTGATGTGATGATGAATCAGGGATAAACATGGTAACAAGGGTTTTGGATGTTTCACGCCCGTGTTCTATATGGCTGAGGTGGTGGTCCGATTGAGCCATTCCATTCGTGACCAAGCATGGTTCTCCTATACTAATCTTATTCATTTATAACGGTAAACAGTCTTCATCCAGTCTCAATCCTTCCCCTCCTAATTCCCAAAATCTCCAAATCCCTGATAACCAAAAGGTCGGCAACGCACTCGTTTCTCCTCGTCGTTGCGGGTGTCCATAGGCGGCGCTGATTGCTTACCATCAGGTAATACGATTGCTCGTTAGCCAACTTATCACATAAAAAAAACAACAGGATGATAGGAAACCTGCTAAATTATAATACCTTGAGAAAATAATGGTTTATGTAACACTGAAATGGCTGATACAGGAAGAAAATTTATTTTTAAAATCGGAATTTAATTTATATTTTTTTTTAATCTTTTCAACGAGTCATGGATGAAGCCAGATAAATACTTTTTTTGTACCTTTTTTCGTCTCATAATGAAGTATATTTTTTCAATTTTTCGAAGAATTACGTGCTTTTATAAAATCATTGTTGGATTATGGAAGATTCATCGTAAGAACACTTACTTCGTGTATCGCCGTATGAGTGAGGTTACCGGAGGCCCAATTCTTCCTTCCCCCTACTCTCAATCTTCAAATCCCCTATCCTTAAATCTTTAGTGGCCGGCAACAAAATTGGATATATTTGGTACTACTAGTGTCCTTGGGGGCGCTGATTGCTTCCCATCAAGTAATCCGTCTTTTTTATGCGATAGGACGGCAAACGAAGATACAGATTACTGATGGTAAGCAATTAACGCCGGATGGACACCCCTTTTTTTTGTCAGAGGAAAATAATCCTATGACTTCTCCCGCCCGGGGTAAGGCAAGAGAGAGTGTCAGACTCTTACTGACTAAAAACACCCCGTTCCTTCTCCTGCTCTGGGCCGAGGTCGCGGTGCCTCATTGCGCTTAACCCGCAGCCCCGGCTCGGATGGACACCCCTTACAACGTTGCCGACCTTTAACCTGTAGTATCTTTGGTACGGTGTCCTTGAGGGTGCTGATTGCTTCCCATCAGGTAATCCGTCTTTTTTAATGCCATAGGACGGCAAACGAAGGTACAGATTACCTGATGGTAAGTAATTAACGCCGCTCATGGACACCCACAACAACGTTGCCGACCTTATGAGGATTAGAATTTTGGGAATTAGGGATTCGCGCAGGGGTAGTGTTGGGCCCACGGGAACCTCACTCACACGGCGAAACACAACGCTCGTAGCCGAAATTTTGACAAAAAATATTGAAATGATGAAACACACGAAGATTAAAATTAACTATCAAAGTTAAGATTAGATTATTTATGAATATTGAAGGTAATTTTTTGCAAAGAGACCGCTAATTGAATTTTAATTATGTTTATGATTATGATTTTACCCATTATCTTACGTAAACGCATTGTTATTTTTTGTGCAGTTTAAATTTTTATTGTTCACTTTTGGGAATTGTTTTGAGTTTTATTTAGTATGTTTAAAACATTTTTTTGCATTAAGAACATGAAAATATTAAATAAAAAAAAACATTTTAATACTACAATGTTTCTACTTGTTTGAAATTCGAATGATTCGAAGCCTTACTAATACATCTCAATCAAACTAGATGGCGCTAATTGCCATAAACAGAAGCGAGATCATTTCTTAGGCTTGTACCCAGGTAAGTCCATATCTGTCAGTCAAGGCTAGAAATTAACTGTATAGTAACAAAAGAGTAGATGGATCACCTTTCCGTAATCAACACCGGATAAGTTACAAACAAGTGCTATAATTATTTATTGTACGCATGGCTAAACATCCAATTATATAAAACCAGTTCAACTTGGTCACGTTTTAAATAATTGTTCAGCACATTCAGCGATCATTTTATACTGGTTTTTATGGTTTTTATGTGTTAATATGTAAACTGTGCCCTACAGTGCAAGTTTCTGACTTATTACACCAGCTACGGAGGTAATCATAATTCATTAAGATTAATTATTATTATAAGCGCAAAAAATGGTTCTTAGTGCACTAACTTCTGCCAGCGGCGATATCCGCTCTAGGTTTTTTTTTGTGAGGGGAAAATCATCAAATGACTTCTCCCGCCCAGGGCTGGGCAGGAGGGAGTGTCAGACTCTTACTGACTGAAAACCCCCTGTTCTTTCTCCTGCTCTATGCCGAGGTCGCGGTGCCTCATTGCGCTTGCCCCGCAACCCCGGCTGATCCGCTCTAGGTAAAAGGTTAAGTATACCACTATAATCTGATTCTATCTCTAAGTCATATTTCATCTACAACCATTTAGTAGTTTCTACGTAAAATAGTAACAAACAACCATTCGTACAAACAAACTCTCGCGTTTATAAGAAGCATTAGTAGGATTTTGATTAATTTGTTGATCGAATCACCAACGCACTTGTGTCTTGTCTGGAGCTGCGTATTTTGCAGTATCGATTTCTTAAAAAAATTGTAGCCTTATGGTCCACTTTCGGAGTCAAATCAAGTGTAATATAGGTTTTGGTTTCTATCCAAATAAGGTTAGAAGAAAGAAGGAAGGAAATAAATCCTATAAAAAGATAATAATCACTATTGAGGGGTTCTCAACCTTTAACCTACTACCTCAATATATATTATAAATGTACAACTAAATGAAACCATGCTATGTTCAGCAATCAACCCTAAAATAAAATGGTCATACACAATTATATATTTCTTCATTTGACTGTATTTTGTCGATCTCGTCTAAAAATCGAATCGACAGAACATTTCTGTCGTATAGTCCTATGAACATGAAACACCAAACAAACAGACAGACATGAAATAATGAACAACACAGAGTCTACGCCATTAGTTCTCATTGAACAATAATGGAAACCAGTATTTTTAAACATTGCGATTATTCTTTGATAACATCTTTATATTTGTATTCTAAGACGTCAGTGTAAATCAGTTTTTGAACAGAGTCAGTACTAATTTAAGTTGTTTGCACAAAATGGAAAATTTGCAAGACACGATCATTTTGAGATTCAACCCAACGACGATAGAGGATGTAAGACGGGATCTGAAACTGGACAGCAAAACCATTGCACAGATGCTCGACAGTTTTGAAGAATGGATTTCCAAACAGAATCATTTTACTATGAAAAATTTTAGTGAGTATTTTCTCAAGGTTATTCTTGAATCGTAAATGCTATGTGAAAACAGAAAAGTAAAATTATGTACCACTCTTCCATGGGTATCCGTGGGTGATGTAATGATGTGTCGTTGGATTGGGAGGATCAGGGTGGTTTTTAGACATTTGCTTTATAATATAGGTCGGCAAACGAGCAGGAGTATTACCATATGGTATAAGCAATCAGCGTCACCTATGGACACCCGCAACACCAAAGGAGTTACGAATGTGTTGTCGACCTCTGGAGGATTAGATAAGGATTGGGGAGGAATTGGGCAAGAAGGATTGGGCATTGGGTATACCAAAACCAAACAAAGAAATGACCTGCGCATTCGATAGAGGTCGGACACAATAGTGCTCCCTGATAAACCTGAACTTTTTAAAATGCAAACTGTCACAATGTTAATATATTTCTTATGCTATGGAAGAAGGCTCAGCAGAGGAATCTCATGGGCTGTTAATTATAAGAGTTTATGTTTATGTGCGTGGTTGTTACGTCATTACAGGTCGTCCATACTTAGAGTCCTGTATAATAAATGCAAAGGGATCACTAGAAAGAGCTAAAACAGCTTTAGACAAATTGTGCACGTGGAAAACTCTGCTACCGAAGTATTTTGAGAAACACAACTTCAAGGAGGATTTTATGGACACAAGTAATTTTATGTAAGTAGCACAAACTACTGCTAATAAAACTTCCCAATAAAATTATTTGGGATATGGTTCATACAATTCATTCTGCGTTCTATGTTTAAATTTGTCTGATACATAACGGATATTCAGACATTGCAAAACAGTATTTAGAGAATGACCTATATTAATATTTGTATGGATTCCAAAAATTAGGCGTATGTCAAAATCTGAACTTTCACTTGATGGAACATGCGCTTTGATGAGAGACGCATCATCAGACATCTCTTTTTTAAGGTGGAAACATAATACAAGTACTTCCCCCGCCCTGTTTTGGGAGAGACGAGTCAAAGTTCTGACTGAAACTAACCCGCTCCTTCTCCTGCTCCTGCAACTTGCAACCCTGGCTGGGAGTAAATACCTTCTAAGCATAGACCGCGGAGGAAAGATACACGTATTCAAAGTCAGATCACAGACCTTGGTCAATTTTTGAAAAAAAAATTAAGAAGCATATTATCTTTTTTTTCCAGCATACACGTAACGTTACCGAGGCTTCTGAAGAACAATTACAGGGTATACATGGTGAAATTAACATCAGATTTGGGTGCTGACACACAGTTGAACTACGAAAGAGCTATGATTTTAGTGAGTATTTAAATATAGCGTTCAAGGACCAGAAGCACTTGTCAAAATAAATTAATGAGCTTTTGAAAGAGCCACACAATCCACAATACTTTCACTTCAAGAGCAACAAGAACATTTCTCAAAATGTATTTTTATAACAGACGCATTTCCCAAAATCTTTAACTTTTTAGTATCGAATTGTTTATGCTTGTATACTTGAGATGTTTTTATTGAGGTGTTCCGTAGGAGATATATGTAAGGGTTGGAAGAGAGCACGGGACTCTGAACCTTCAAGATTTGCTTCAAGCCAGTTTTCTATGATTTATCTATCAGACCGTGCCCAGTCTACCTGTCCCATTCGCACTGTAGCATGGCTCGGCAGTAATTTTTTAATTATTATTTCAGATGAATGAATATGTGAAGATCAATGATTATCGTCTCGGTTACGTCGTTGTGCTAGACTGCAGAAATTCAAACCTAGTGCAATTGGTCAGCAAAATAAACATAGTTGAGCTTCGGGATAATCTATCTATATTAATGGTGAGTTTTCATCAATACATAGTGTAGCGGCACTATCACGTCGCTACATTACTTAGATACGATAGAGATAAGACATACATGTTAATTGTTGCACGTTTGTTAGGATAGCTAAATCTGAAAATCTCACGCATCTTCTTAGTATATAAGCACCAGCAATTAAAGTAATAAACAGACCTTAACCATCTACAGTCTCATTATTTACCTTGCCACGAAGTCTGGCAAATTGGTGACCCGACGAAGAACAATCAACATGACTCATTCACCCTGCAAATCAAGCAGCAGCCAACAAGAAGCCTTGGAGATATCAGCCGGAACCGCCATTTTATCCCGTATTCCGGAATTTTGGAGGGACCAACCCAGATTATGGTTTAAGCAACTAGAAGCCATAGTAGCACCACAGAAGCAAGGAGACGATTACAAGTACTATACGGTCATTGCAAAACTGCCAAAAGAAGAAATAATACAGGTTAGTGACCTCATTACTTGCCCACCGCCAATAGAAAAGTACAAGGCTATCAAAGAACGCCTAATCAGTTGCTATGAGGAATCAGACCAACGTCAGCTCCAAAAATTATTGTCTGAAATGGATCTCGGCGACCAGAAACCATCACATCTTCTGCGCAAGATGCGGACCCTGAGTAACGGAAATATCAGCGACGAAACCATCAAACTTCTATGGTTGAGGCTTCTGCCACCATCAGTGACTTCGGTTCTAGCAGTCACAGAAGACATAGATGTGAACAAGATGAGCCAGATCGCGGACAAGATATTAATAAATTCAACACGTACAGAGGTGTCAGCTGTAAACGGAAACAAATCTGGCGACGATACAATGTCATGCATACTAGCACAGTTAGCAGAAATGCAATTGGAACTAAATGCAATCCAGCAAGGTCAAAAAAACTATCGACGCAGCACTCAAAGTTATTCCAATCGTCGGCATTTCCTACCACAGTCAAGTTCAAGAGAAAGAAGGCACTTTTGTTTTTACCATGGAAGATTTAAAAAATATGCACAAAAGTGTGTTCAACCTTGTGATTGGAAACAGGATCTCAACTCAAGGAAACAGGGAAACTAATTGAAGCACGGACAACGGCGGAACTCTGTGCTATTCACCCGTCCAACCGCCTCACTATTACCGACCGAAAAAGTGGTATGAGATTTTTGATTGACACGGGAGCAAATATTTCAGTTATTAGCAAGCCACAGAGACATTCACTAATACAAGATGAACAATGTATACTTTATGCCGCCAATGGTACAAAAATTAAGACATATGGTGAAAAAACACTCTCTTTAAACTTCGGGCTACGAAGAAACTTTGTATGGAACTTTGTCATCGCCGATGTAACACAACCGATTATTGGAGCAGATTTTTTAGAGCATTATAAGCTATTAGTCGATATAGCTGGTCGAAAACTCATAGATAGGGTAACTGAGCTGACAACGCCCGCAACCCTGATCAAATCGACGCAGCAAACAATCCGCACTATTAACATTGAGACGAATCCACGCATTACTCAACTATTAAATGAATACGAGGATATTACGAAACCAGCCTCCCTCCACACTACTCCAAAACACAAGATTAAGCATCATATTATCACTAAAGGACCACCGGTATCAGCACGTGCAAGACCATTACCTCCTGATAAATATCATATAGCAAAGAAAGAATTTCAGACTATGATGGAGCTTGGCATTTGTCGCCCTTCGGACAGCCCATGGGCTAGTCCTTTGCACATGGTTAAGAAAAAGAACGGTGAATGGAGACCATGTGGAGATTATAGAATGCTCAATAGCGTGACTGTACCGGACAAATATCCACTTCCACGACTAACTGATTTCACTTACATACTAGAAGGGAAGCAAATCTTTTCCAAAATTGATATTCGAAAGGCGTACCACTGCATTCCTGTAGAAAATGTGGAAAAAACTGCTATTATCACTCCTTTTGGACTTTTCGAATTTCCAAAAATGCCTTTCGGTTTACGTAATGCGGCGCAAACATTCCAACGATTCATGGACTCGCTATTCAGGGATTTGGATTTCGTATTCATATTCGTCGACGATTGTCTTATAGCATCTGAAAACGAGGCTCTACATTATCAACATTTGGATACGGTTTTCAAACGTTTACATGAAAATGGATTAACAATTAATCTCGAAAAATGTGACTTTCTTAAGAGTGAAATAGATTTTCTGGGTTATCATACAACACGTCGAGGAATACGACCAACGGAGGAAAAGTACAAAGCAATTATGGAATTTCCTAAACCTACGACAATCAAGGAGCTAAGAAGATTTTTAGGAATGATCAACTTTTACAGAAACAATCTCCCTCATGCCGCTGAATATCAAACTATCTTAAACAACTACCTGCACGACTCTAAAAAGAATGATAATTCTCCAATTTCTTGGACAACAGAGGCCGAAAAAGCTTTTGATAAATGCAAGGAAAATATAATGAACGCAGTATTAACAGTTCACCCCTCTCGCACCGCCCCTTTGGCACTTATGACAGACGCCAGTTCGACCTGTGTTGGCGCAGTTCTGCAGCAGAAGTCAGGACGTAATTGGGAACCATTAGGATTCTTTTCAAAGAAATTAAGTGATACTCAACAAAAATACTCGACATTCGACAGAGAGTTGCTCGGAATATATATGGCAGTCAAACATTTTCAAAGGTTAGTCGAAGGAAGAGAATTTACTATCTTTACAGATCATCGACCTTTGACTTACGCATTTTCCCAAAAACCGTCATCTAATGATACGCCACGGCGAATACGACAACTGGATTTTATTTCACAATATTGTACCAACATTCAACATATAGAAGGACGTGACAATATTGTAGCAGACGCATTGTCACGGATAGAACAAATTGATGTGCCATCACCGATTAATTATGCTGATTTAGCAAGATGTCAGCATGATGACCAAGAATTATTACGACTTCGTAATAACAAGAATTTAAAATTTTCAAATATCAAGGTTCCGGGTTCTACTGAAGTCATCGCCTGTGACATATCTACAGGAAAAAATCGCCCCTATTTACCAGAAAAATTTCGGAGACAAATTTTTAATGTCATGCATGGACTGAGTCATCCTGGGAAGAGAGCTACTAGGAAAATGATAACTCAAAGATATTTATGGACAAGTATGAATAAAGATATAAATGAATGGTGTAAATCGTGCCTAGCTTGTCAAAAATCAAAAGTGCAACGCCACACTATATCACCTGTCGGGAACTTTATGCCATCTCAACGTTTTGAACATCTACACATCGATATTGTTGGACCGTTACCTGTTTCTCAAGGAAAGCGATATTTAATTACAATGATAGATCGTTGTACTTCTTGGCCGGAAGTATTTCCCGTTAAAGATATCACAGCCGAAACAGTAGCGCGCATACTGTATGAGGGATGGATAGCAAGATTCGGATGCCCATTACGCATTACTACGGATCAAGGTCGACAATTTGAATCAAGAATATTTGAATCACTTTCACAATTTTTAGGAGTACACAAAATTAGAACAACGCCTTATCACCCACAATCAAATGGAATGATAGAGAGATTTCATAGAACTTTAAAAGCGGCGCTAATATCAAGAGAATCTAATGCTAATTGGATGAACGAAATTGCTTCAGTTCTACTTGGATTACGAAGTTGTGTACGCGAAGACACAGGATATAGTGCAGCAGAGATGATATATGGCGCACCTATAAGGCTTCCCGGAGAATTTTTTGAATCGTCACAGCCTTCGACATACGAAGAATTTGTCACAAATATACAAAAGGACATTTCTCGTATGACATCAACATCAAAACGCAAGAAAATTAAACAAACAGTTTTCATTCACCCCGAGCTCAACAAATGCTCACATGTATTCGTGCGCTGTGACAGAATAAGGAAAAGTTTAACACCACCATACGAAGGACCATTTCTAGTGACAAAGAGGATAGATAAGACGTTTATCATTAAAATTGGGGACAATGAAAAAGCAATATCTATAGACCGATTAAAACCTGCATTTGTCTTCAATAGTGGAACGAACGTGCCAAATTCAGAAAATAATCACAACGGGCGGAACACGTACATCACGAAGTCAGGACGGGCGGTTAAGCCGACAGTACGATTCGTCACTTGCTGACACAAGTAATCAGTCCATTTAAATACTCACCGTATTTTGAAAATACCATCATATACCGTCAGTATCTACGAGAGAACAATGGGCAACCAAAGCTCCAAAGATCAAATCGTATATAACTCCGACAGTTGCCTTAATCAAAATGAAGCCGACCATCTCAAAAGTCTTGTCCTGGAAGAGCTACGGTGGACGAGAAACATTGCAATTGGACAAATCCTCATCACAATTGGCATCCTTCTTCTCTACGGAATACTGAAGACCTTAGACAGAAGAGTGAAAACAATAGCAAGAAACAATCAGCACAAATGCAGTGGATAGTTCATCGACTGCCGCCGCCGTCACAACAAAGGCAGCAGTTTTTATTTCCTTCGAATTAGCAACAATGACATTACATTACGCATAGGATGTAATTTATCAGCAAGGTTAAGTTATTATATAATTAGGTACATACTAATTTTTTTCAATTTATATGTTAATTATTTTTAAAAGGGGGGAGTATATGTAGCGGCACTATCACGTCGCTACATTACTTAGATACGATAGAGATAAGACATACATGTTAATTGTTGCACGTTTGTTAGGATAGCTAAATCTGAAAATCTCACGCATCTTCTTAGTATATAAGCACCAGCAATTAAAGTAATAAACAGACCTTAACCATCTACAGTCTCATTATTTACCTTGCCACGAAGTCTGGCAAACATAGTATAAATCCAAGTCGCGTTCTGTGTCTCTATATCCCTATGCATAAGTCTTTAAAGCTGCGCAACGGATTTTGAAGCAGTTTTTTTAGGTAGATTGGTTGAAGAGTGATGGCCATATACCTATATATGTATGTAATATAATGTAAATCCATTAAATAGTGGAAGAGTTTAGTGTCAACATCGACTGCACGGTTGGTGCGGTGGCTTGACAACCGGCTGCCGTGCAACGTGTCGGGGTTTCGATTCCTGCACGAAACAACTTTTTGTGTCATCCACAAATTGTTGTTCCGGGTCTGGGTGTCATGTGTATGTGAAATTGGGTGTTTGTAACCGCACCCACGACACAGGAGAAAATCCTAATGGGGGCAACGTTTCTTCCAAAGAAAAAAGAAGCATAGCACCTGTTCGAAAGTGGGGTGTGTCGCTAGGACATGACATTTTTAGGCTAAAGCATACTATCGGGTCGTTTTTACTGTTGGCTGGATACCTGTCCAGGTCAAAGCGCTTTCAGATTCCTTTGATATGATAGACTATTTATAGTAAATTTTAGATGTATCGTGGTATCCAAGGGATTCATCAGGTTTATTCTGATGGTCTACTAACATATCATGGTCTTCTTTCATTCCAGGATGGCTACGCTTGTCGTATAAGTGACATATACATAATATCGTCATCGAAAACTGTGGAAGTGCTTACTTCTCTCCTCAAACAACTCCTAAGCAAAAAAATAGCTGGAAGGATCAATGTGGTGAAGACTTTAGAAGAATTATACGAATATGTACCAAAAGATATGATGCCTAAGGACTATGGTGGGAATGAAGTTACTATAATGGAGATGTATGGTAGGTATTCATTACCTATAAAGTATAATAAGGGGTTTTCGCTAGTGGATTGAGTTTAATCGCGAGTCTGATGACATTGAGCCTGGTTGGCTCGTCTCCTAATCAGAACACAAACCCAAATATAATTATGTACGCGTTGCGTCCAGAGCACGCCTCAACGATCTCTAAGACCATCATAGATGAGGCCCAATAAAGCCGGTATTTAGGCAAATACTTTCAGCCTGGTATGAAGCAGGAGAAAAGACTGGGTGGTTTTAGCAATTTTGTCTATTAGTAGGGGGTATCTTTGGAACCGCTGGTTGGATTTCTAAAATTCTTTCACTGATAGATAACAACAATGTTCCTGAGTGCTATAGGCTATTAAACTTCACGCTACGATTAAATGGAACCGAGCAGTGTTAGCTAGTGTCTAAAAATTAGTTTAACACCCTCTCATCCAACGCAGTCGACCCAGAGAAGACACTTGACGATTATCTTAACTCTAACAATCAAAGACTAACATTATCTGTGTTGACTACAACAATTACCTGACAATTTTTTATAAAGTTATTTTTTATATGGTAGATAAACAAAGTTAATTATAAATAATCACAGTTATGTATGTCTACAAGCAATTAATCGTTAATCGTAGCTCTGTGCAAATGCGTCGTGGTGTTCTTTAAGAAACACAGTACAACTAAGTATATTATAACGTTATATTGTTATTCTTAACAATATATTATATTGTTACAAAAAAAGCCATGAGTATAAAATGTGGATGGATGGATAGGAAGAGGGAGACCAAAGAAAATATGGATAGATTGTGTGAGAAGTGATATGGAAGACAGAGGAGTAAGTGATAGCGTGACGGGTGACAGGACAGAATGGAAAAAAAAAACATATTGCGCCGACCCCAAATAAAACGGGACAAGGGCAGGAAGATGATGATATTGTTATTAACAATTGCCATCGCTCCTCTTTCTTCACAATTATGTTTTATATCATGGCAACTATATCTCTTAGCTGTCTTTACAAACATGGATAATATTATGGCAAATCCTATTTTAGAGAAATAGTAGAAAAAAAACAAAGTGATACCACGGCCTCACTGAAAACCGGTATGGAACAACCACAGCGTTGTGTTTCGCCGTATGAGTGAGGTTACCAGAGGCAATCCAATCCCTAAATCTCCAAAACCCTAATCCCGAAAAGGTCGGCAACGTACTCGTATTTACATCGTTATTGCATGAGTGACCATGGGCGGCGCTTATTACTTACGATCAGGTAATCCGCCTGCTTTTGCCGTCCTATCAAATAAAAAAGAAAAATTTATTACCAGTTAGTACCTCTAAGGAATGGAGTTACTTGCTGAAGTACACCAAAGTAAGCCAGAAAGGTTGTCTTCAAGTCCTAGGGGAACAGGTTGCTTATAGGTAGGCGTGTTCCATCGAAGGTCCTATTCTTGCTTACTACCAGGCGAAATAGAGGCCAAACGCCAGCTAAACGCAAGTAATTATAAAGAAGTTAAAGAAAATTTTCGTTCATTTTCAGAAAATTGGCGTTCAGTTTTAAGCACAGAAGAGAACATTGAATACCTAAGAACGATCTGCAATGCTCGTTCCGATGAGAAACACCGACTGATTGGCCAGTACAATGACCAGATTTTAGGCATTGCGGGGTCTTTTAGAACCCTGTCCGTAGATTAGAGGTTTGAGGCAGCCTTCTTGAAAAGGCAAGGCATTTAAAAAAAGGGTTGAATGTCGAATTCCTTAATAGCAACAATGATTCTGCATTCGATGTATAATGAAAATTAGTTTATATTTGTGTAAGTAACAATAAAATTTTATTAAGAAGTAAACATCAAAAGTTATTTTTCATTGAAAAATACTGAATCGAAAAATTCTTTCATCACATCACAATATTCGCCTAAAAGTGCCCACTGCTGTGCAAAGGCCTCTTCTCAAACAAAGGTTTGATCACCAAGCTTGCTCAAGGTGGATTCGCGATGTCAAACTTATAATAATTATTAGTCCTGGTCCTCACGATGTTTTCCATCACCGTATGTAAGTCTAAATAATAAACTCGGAAAAAGTCACATTGGTACTTTGCAGGTGTCGAACCCGCACCCTCAACTATGATAATAATATGCGGGTACCTTAACCTCCAGCCCACCACGACATAAAATGAGGCTAAAAACTAAAAAGTATTTATTTAAAATCTTCCTTTCTTAGATTAAAATTGAATATAATACCTATGTTTGATAACCAATAGGATCTGATCTCAATATTTAGTAGGCTTGTTTTAGAACTTATGCATATGGCATTGAGAGTATAGCATCTATTTTTTTTCTTATAGAAATTGCTCTCAAATTTGCAAATAATGTAAAAAAATGGATTAAAAACGGACAATACAATTGCTTTTCTTTCAAATTCTCGAAATTTACTTAAAAAAATTATAATCAAAATAATACATTTTTTTCACTTTTTTTTTAATACAACCAAATTTATAATGAAAATTTCATTATTTCATTATTTTTATTAAAAAAAAAGGATAAAAAATTAAATAGCCGGTATAAAATTGTTCAAATTACAATAGGTTATAGTAAATTATCTGCTTAATCAAATCCTTAACGGCGGATCACTATCTAAGCCACACACTGTACGTCTATATGAATCGCTTTAATATTTAAAAATCAAAAAAGTAATTTGTTTTAAACATGATATAATAATATTAACTTTTAAACTATTCTGATACCTACAATTATTAAAATCTAGGCTTCAATAATTTATGTGATGTAAAACAAACGCAATAAAATCCGTCTTCTTACCGGACTTCCATAGTATGACCTTTTATTTTGAACTTTGAGTTATGAGGAGTTTTATTATGAGACTAGTTTTGTCTGTCATTTGACTACAGCTTCTCTACGTACCCTACCTACTCTACCTACCCTACCCTACCCTACCCTACCTACCCTACCTACCCTACCTACCCTACCTACCCTACCTACCCTACCTACCCTACCTACCCTACCTACCCGACCTACCCTACCTACCCTACCTATCCTAACTACCCTACCTACCCTACCTACCCTACCTACCCTACCTACCCTACCTACCCTACCTACCCTACCTACCCTGCCTACCCTGCCTACCCTACCTACCCTACCTACCGTACCCTACCTACCCTACCCTACCTACACTGCGTACCCTACCTACCGTACCCTACCTACCGTACCCTACCTACCCTACCCTACCTACCGTACATACCCTACCTATCCTACATACCCTACCTACCCTACTTTAGGTTGCTGCGAGGGGAGGTAAGAAGGGCTTCGAAAATGCTGTGGCAGTAGTCAGATCAGATTATTGGTGTATTACATTCCTATAGCACAATTTTAATTGGATTTGGGTATAGAAGGTGAATAATAATAAATAAAAGATTCACATAACACAATCCAGGTAATTTAGTATTTTTGTGCAAGTAAAAGTTTTTTTTATGATTGATCGGGGAACGAGCGGACGGATTATCTGATGGTAAGCAATCAGCGATTCTTTTGGACACCCGCTACATAAAAATAATGATTTACAAATCTGAGTTTTAGAGTCGATTTTGGAGGTTGGGGATGGTGGAAAACAATGGGCATCCTGTCACCTCACTCATACTGCGAAACACAATGAAAGAGTAGTTTTACTCAGCTATTTATTTAAGACTGTGGTATACTAACTCCATTATAGCCGGCCCATTCGTGCCGAAGCTTGGCTCTTCCACGCTCAATAAGTATTTTAATCACTCGATATTCCTAATGGATATTTACTTTAAAAGTACTTATGATATGAAATAAAAAAGTTGAGTTTATCCACTTTAAGTGTCTGAGAGTTATTCAAATACTTAAATTTTTCGAGCCTTTTATTATGAGAATGTTATAATAATAATTTATTTTAATTGGCTTGGCGAATTTCATTATGGTTGTTCTTCAAGGTACAAAAGTGCAAAGTCAAGTGACTTTGCACTTAGAAAACAACAACAAAATAGATAATAAAATTTAAATAAAAAAAAGAAACATTGTGTTACGACAGCTCCGTTCCACGGATTTTTCTAAAATGCTATCTCGGTGCACATTTTGTCTGTAATGGGATAACAAATGAGCAAATGCATCGCCCACGCACATCAGGAGAAATCTTCAAATGGCGTTCTCCCGCCCAGGTGAGGCGAGAGGGAGTGTCTGACTCTTACTGCCTAAAACCCCCTGTTACTTCTCTTGCTTTAGGCCGAGGCCAGGTAGCCTCATTGCGCAACCTCGGCTAAACATGAGGCATAATAGGGCCCCGTCTGCGGTGGTCTATTGGCTATTAGCGCTCGCGAAACCCTACGCGCCATACCCTCGGGTCTGGTTCTGGTCGAGTGACGAGCTACCATTACTCGTCGTCCGCAGACTCGCGCTTATGGTGACAGGAGGTCTTCTCTCGATCCCCGACACCGGTTTTGCCTGCTGGGGTAGCAGGAGCGCTCTGCCCCCTTCTTTGCGAGCATAACTGCTTCGCAGAAAGAGGAGACGGCTTCCCAGTTCCTCTCGCTCCGCAGCATGGTCTCGACTAAGACCGGGCGCAGGATATCGCCGCCGCCAATCACGATCCTGAGGACACGGCGGTGCTCAGCCCAAGCAGGGCACCGTATGCTCCCCACCACCGTGTTCTCCGGGTGGTCCTATCAAAAACCCTTCCTGTTTCGGATCCAGCGGGGGGAAACGCCCGAGTTTTGTTATGGGGACAGAGAAAGCGGCGGTGTTTTATACTATGTGGTTACTTTTTTAATTATATGTTCTTAGCCGGATCTTTCAACAACAGCGTAAAGAAAAGTAACTAAAATTAATTCTGCCATCACGACTAAGTTTAGAATCTTTTTTTTTATTGAAATCCTCGATCGGTTATCGAAATTGTCAAAGCTAATGTAAGGTAAAATTTTGCACAGTATGACGTCATTTGTTTTAAACTGGTGACATAATATACCTATAAAACATAAATGTCGTTAATCCATAACTCAATACTAATACTTTTATACATATATTTAATCGGTTTGTTTGGCATTTTTTATAACAATACTTTCAAGAGGTTCACGATAGAAATTTCACGAAAGATTATTAGGTGTATTAATTAAAAAAAATATATTTGTAGGTACATTAAAATTATGTTAAATTGTACTTACTACTAATACTACTAATTTAAGTTGTGGGCCAAAGGTAGGAGTAGGAGTAGCGCATGAGGACCGGATCGAAACCTGGCAAGTAATATGCTCTTAATAAACTAGTGCGCCTTACCATCAACGATTGCATCACTGCTTACTATCAGGTAGGATCGCAGTCAAGCACTAGCTAAAGCAAGTAAAAAAAAAAATAACAAAGTGACTTTTTCCGAGTTATAAATACGGGGAAGGAAAACATCATGAGGTCACCTGGACGTAATTCTAATTAAAGAAGAAGCCTTTGCTCAGCAGTGAACACTGGTGATGATGAAGTCCATGTTAAACAGCTTTGTATTGGAACAATTGCATAGCTACATACCCTGAGAATAGTTCTAAACCTTGTTTTTAAGAATTTTTCAATTGACAAACTTACATAACCCAAAATAAAAAATACCAATAGTAAAAAAAATCCAATCCACATCAATACTCAAATATTCATAAGCAAAACTACATAAGTACAATTCATGGTCAAGAACTTTTAAGTAAGAAACACACACACACACACACTTAATACAAGTATGTGACGTCACTTCGTAATATTTTGGCTAGGAAGTCCGTTATTATGATTTATGAAGATATAGTTTGCCCATAATATGCCTCTGTTATTAATTGATACACTGTTTTGTTTAACCGACTCTATTGATATTATAATACATTTTAATATTCAGGAGCCATGCTTCGGAACGAAAGGGTCTGAAACAATGAAGCAATGAATTTTTTTCTTGCAAGTACGCCTTAAAACGGCACTTTAACACGTCAAATTATATTTAAAAAACTAGATGAAGCCGGCATTTCCTATCTGACTACTCTGAGAAGAAATGACGAAACAAACTCAGAGGTCAGTCTCTTTTCAAGTCCAGACAATGTTAATATAATATAATCATTTCAAGTTCATTCTGTAGTGGTCTTTTGAGGAAAGAACCACACTAGTTAAAGTGGACCCGTTCTGAAGAGAGGTTCGGAAGTGTCAGTTTGCAACCAGTATAGCTAGAGCTGCTGAGTTGTCCGACGAACAATACCGATGATTGCTTCAATCTGCTTTTCTGTAATCTACTTAACCAGAGTGATACCGCGGTCTCACGGAAAGGCAAAATGAAACAACCATAGTGTTGTGTTTCGCCATGTGGCTACTAAACCCTAATCCCCGAAAAGTTGGCAACGCACTCGTAACTTTTATGTTGTTGTGGGTGTTGAGATAGATTGCTTACCATCAGGTAATCCGCCTGCTCGCTTTTTGA
Organism: Spodoptera exigua; assembly: GCA_902829305.4. NCBI lineage: Eukaryota > Metazoa > Arthropoda > Insecta > Lepidoptera > Noctuidae > Spodoptera > Spodoptera exigua. The sequence continues at coordinate 2,659,224 of LR824623.2, forward strand.
TGTATTGATTAGGACTCCAAAACTACTGAACCGATTTGAAAACTTCATTTCGTATATACAGAAGCGGTGAAGAAAAACATCGTGAGGACCCTAGACGCATCATTTCTAATTAGGTATACGTTTAAAATCACAACTCCGGCTTAGGCGAGCATGGTAATTAATGCTCAACCCTTCTTCCTGTGAGAAGAGGCTTTTGCTCAGTAGTGGGCTTATATGTTAATAGTGACGTGAAAGTTATTTAAAACAATAAAGTTTTTTTCCAAAAAACTTAATTATAAACGAAATTCTTTAAAATGACATCATATTTGTTGACGTCAAAAAACTAGTTTATCTCAAGCCAAACAAAAAATAAAAATATTTTCAATTACTTAATAGATTGTGAATGATATCGTATTATTATATATCCATCTTTTTGACCATATTAATGATGTTTGCGCCAGTGCTAGGGGATACCTAATAGAGGTTCCATAATTTTTTGAGACATGGGAAAAGCTAAAAGTTGGCTAGGGAGTGTCACTGGCATCCTTAGCACAGAATAGTCCTCTCGATAGATCAGTACTTAGAGCAATGCAATGCTGCAATGCAACGCATACCTTTCAAGACTCTTTTGTAGCGGGCAAATCATCAAAGGAATTGTGAGGTGAAAGGGAGTATCAGACTCTTGCTGTCTTAAAAGCTACCATTCCTTCTCCTGTTCCAAGCTATGGCCGCGCTACCGCAATCCCGGTTAAACCTATCAAAATCTAAGTATCTCCTTTGAGCTTCGATGTGCCCTTTGCATAGGGGCATGTGACCGTTTAATCTTCTGTAGTGGACTCTTAGAAGATTGGTACTTTCCAGATTTCGAACGCTCGCGCGAGAACACGAGCGACACTCAGTTAGTTTTTAGTTTATCCTGTAGCTAACCCATACACAACGTAAATAAATATTACCTACTGAGAATTTATCGAAAAATTTATTTAGTTCTCATCATCTTTTCATCGTAATAATGGCCTCACATAAAACCTGCGTGAAACAACCACAGTATTGTGTTTCGCCGTTTGAGTGAGGTTACCGGAGACCCAATACTTTTCCTCCCCTAATCCCAAAATCTCCAAATTCTTAATCCACAAAAGGTTGGCAACGCACTCGTAACTCCTTCGTTGTTGCCATTGATACCCATCCATGGGAGGCGCTGATTGTTTACCATTAGATAACCCGTCTAGCCCGATTGCCGTCCTAAAGCATAAAAAAAACAAAAATTGGTAATAATTTCAAATTCTTTATTAAACTTTTATGGTAAACCAAAAATGATGTGTTTTTTGAATCGGTCATTGAACTGTCGATCTCATACTTTGCTGTTGTTCTAGCGACCACGTGACTAACAATTTGTGGCTCTGACGTCATCAATCCTGTTGTTGTTTACGTGTGTTTGTAATTTAGATGTTTTATTTCCGTTGTTATTTTATTAGGTACTACCTACCTACCTACTACCTTTATTAGGATGCTATATGACGTTCATATAACAGGAAATCGACGAAATACTTTACACTGTTGTTGTTTAAAATATCCAGTCTATTTCCAGATCAGGTAAATGTACCATCGTCATCGTTATTTTCTAGACATTTTTTGTGGTGGTCCTGAAGTTTGAGCTCACAATTCTCATCGCAGTCAAGTACCAATGTGTTTTTTCCAAGTTACAAGAGCTTTTTAAGATTCAATTCATCAGCCCATAAGTATCCACTGCAGGGCAAAGGCCTTACGGAAAGAGTTTAGCATTAATTCCCACCCTTGCTCAAGGCGGATTGATGATTTCTAATTCATAATTAGACTTTAAGTTCCGGTTTCTTATTAACGATATTTTTCTTTCATTGGATCTATAAGATTGGCTTATTTTTATTTTTTGCAGCCATAAACTGTATAACCTCACTTACAAGGTGTACATTCCGCAAAGTAGAGGCGTTGCTTCACTGCGGTTTTCTGTAAAGTCGTGGTACTACTCCAGTGGAGCCGGTCCATCCGAACCGAAGTTTGGCTCTACGACGTAGTTTTATAATTATTTAATATAATTTCCAAAATTCTTTTGCTTTTTTACCATAAAATATTGGAGATTATATTAATAATTTTTCCTTTAAACCAATTATTGTATATTAGTTTTCTTCAAGCGTAAAATTCGTTTGTAATTTAATAAATTAATTTTGATTTACAATATTAAATCCGCTTTTTAATTATCTTGTTTTTTTAAACTTTGACATTCGAAAATCAGTCCATGACCTACAACATATTTCATAATGCAATTAAAAAAAATTAAAACAAAAATGCGCATCAGATTTTTTTTAATACCATTTTAAAAATAGAACACAAGGAAAATGAGTCTTCATTTATAATATTATCGTTTTGTTAACTGCATATAGATAAGATCAATAATTTTAAATAACTAATGTTTTTTGTCTATGCGATAGGTCGTCAAACGTGCTGACGGATTACCTGATGGTAAGCAATCAGCGCCACCCATGGATACTTACAACAACAAAGGAGTTACGAGTGCGTTAAAAAAAGTAAAAAAAAACATTTATTTCAATTAAACCCTTACAGACGCTTTTGAACGACAAACAAAATTGAAAGATATAAAGTGTCAGTCCTTTTAGTGAAGCTATTTTTGCTCGTTCCAAAGTGTAGATTCCAATGGAGAAGAACGAGCAAGAAACTCCATGGTTACTCTTTTTAAATCAGTTTCACATACAGATTCCTTATACAAACAGTTGGTTCAATTATGTGAGAACAGTGTAACACTAATATTTATTCAGAGAAATATTAACGTTGCCGGCCTTTTAGGGAATAAGGGTTTTGGATTATTGGATTGGGAAAATAGGGGGAAAGGGAAGGGATTGGGCCTCCGGTAACCTCATTTACATGGCGAAACACAACACTGTGGTTGTTTCACGCCGGTTTTCTGAGAGGCCGTGGTATTACTCAGGTCGAGCCGTCACATTCGTGCCAAAGCATGGCTCTCTCACACATAAAAAACCAATATCAATAAATGGTATTGGTTTTGTTAAATTAAGAACAAAATTGTACTAAATAAATTAATTTTTATTACCTATTTATGATTAATGTGATGATGTATGATGACAAGGCAAGAAAAAAGCCGGTTTGAGACGTAGGCATTTTTTCTTTCCGATATTTTTTACCGAGTCTACTATATTAATAATTATATATTATTAATTGATAAACTTGAGTAACTATAATAATAAATATAAATTTTTCATCCTTAAAACAATAGGCACCCTAAGACAAAACCAAGTGGCAGTGTAGACTGTAATATAATTTTATTAATGATATAGTAGGTACGTATATCTATACTATACTAATATTATAAAGAGGTAAAATTTGTAAGTTTGTATGCAGGGGGTAATCTTTGAAACCGCTGGTCGGAATGATTTTCACTGATAGATACCTATAGGCTGTAAAACATCACGCTACGATCAAATGGAGCAGAGCAGCGGGTGAAACCGCGCGAGATTAGCTAGTATATAATAAAAACAAAAAGAACTTTAATTAAATATATATTTTGCTAAACAATTTGAAGTATTCCCAGACGCAGAAAACTCGTTTAAGAATCAGTCAAGTAGAAGTCGTCTGTTCACAAACATATCTAGTATTTCGCTAGTTCACCTTATCTAAACCGGGAAATTGCAATCCGCATATTTAGACTGCATTTTTTTCATTATTAATGTGCATTTTTAAGTTAGTATCATTGGCATTTAAAAGCCATCCGTCGTATAGACGAAAATGTATATTTTTACATCAAAGTTAACGAAATACAAATTATAAAAATAAATATCTAAAAATACGACTCTAAAAATAATGGACTTGACATTATTTTAATTTTTATCACACTATTTTTAGATAGCATTTTTTTAATATTATGCATGTTTTAAAATAGTATTATTTGGGATAAAAATAATTTTACGAGTAGGTATGCTGTTTTAAAATAGTACATGAATATAAATAATTCTACAAGTCGTTTTTTTGAGGTAGGTCGGCAAACGAGCATTAGAATTAGGTACTTGACGGTAAGCAATCGGCATTACCGGCCTTTTAGAGATTTGGTTTCGGAGATTTAGGGATAGAAAAGGGATGGGGGAAGGTAAGGGTTGGGCTTCCAGTAACCTCAGTCACACGGCGAAACACAACGTTGTAATTCGCAGGTTTTCTATGATGCCGTCACTTTTATAAACTAATTGATTTTCTAATATGGTGTAGAATTAGAATAAATAAGCATTTTTAAAAAGTCACCCAGTGATGCAGATGTTTGATCCTTCGACGTACCGTGCACCTTGCAACTAGCACATTTCGTATGCACCACTAAACATGGTTTCGCTTTTAAGACAGCGCCATCTATACGTCTATTTAATGCATTAACTGTAAGACATTGTGCATTTTAGTGATTGATAATATCCTCTGTACAGATTACAAGTGGTTTTATGCGACTGTGTAAGAGCCTTGCTTCGGCACAGATGCGTCGGTTCGAATGGAGCTCGGCCCTTACAGAATACCTTCGTAAGACAAAATTTGTATTGTGTTTTTTCCGAGTCAGTGACGTTATAATACTCCTTCCCCCATCTTTGATCCCAAATCAATTTTTTTTTGTGAGGGGAAAGTCATCAAATGACTTCTCCCGCCCAGGGTCGGGCGGGAGGGAGTGTCAGACTCTTACTGACTAAAAACCCCCCTGTTTCTTCTTTTGCTCTGGGCCGAGGTCGCGGTGCCTCATTGCGCCTACCGGGGGGTAGGCGCAATGGATGGATTGGGGCTTCGGTAATCTCATTCTCACAACGAAACAAGACGTAAACTCTGTTTTTGATTTTATTATAGGACGGCAAACGACTAACGGATTACCTGATAGTCTCAGGTGTTTGTAGATTTAGGGATTAGACAGGGATTGGGGGAGGGGAAGCAATGGGTCTCCGGCCTCTAACCTCAATCCACACAATTACGACCGTATCATTACAGAGTTCGAGCCGAAGCGTAGCATAGCTCATCCATGAAAAATCAGGCAAATGTGACCTCAGTTAAATAAGTTTATCAGGATCGTAATGGATTTGATATTGTGGTACTTCTCAAAGGCGTTTACACACAATTTTATTAACAAACATCATATTTGTATAATTAATAGCTTGAATAATAATATTGTAAGAAGGTGTTGAGGACAATGTACATTGTATTAACACTGGCAATCCATGTTATCATAAATTAATGTCAAAATGTAATAATGTTGTCAAAAAACATAATATTATTACTAAAATGACTTCGGTTAAAACTGTTTTACAAGGTAAACGTTGTGAAATAATGTTTTAGCATTTAAAAAGAAGTTTGTATAATTTTATACTTGAAAAAAGAAAAACAACACGCGATTGGTACAGTGCAACGCAAGGAGGTTTCCATTTCCGCAAACAACTCGACGTGCAGTTCACAAACTGTTGATCCGATATTCAAAGATCGCATGACGATTTCCAGCCACTTTAACCAAGGGTAGGTCCCGAGCGTTCCACAAGCGCCTCAGAGAGCCAGAAGATCATCACAGATGCCCCATCTGTGGCCCAACAGAGCCATATTTCAGATGAACCTCCTTTTTTGTGAGCGGAAAACCATCAAATGCTTCTTCCGCCCAGGGCCAGGCGGGAGGGAGTGTCAGATTTTTACTAACTAAAAACCCCCCTGTTCCTTTCTGTAAAGGACAATCGCAATAAGGTTTTGCGGCCTCGGCCTGGAACCAGACAATGAACTAGGTGCTTCCTAAGATTCTGCTATGGATGAGGGAAGGCGTTTTTGATGACTTTCCCCCTAAAAAGAGCTAACGAACCACACAACAAGCCACATCATAGATGGGTCCCACTGAGATCTATGTCCAGCTAGAGCTGCCGGTGCAAAATCACCCTACCCAGGGTAGAAGAAGTTACATTAAATATTTTCTTCTGTAGACCATGTTATTTGCTTACCACCACCGAGACTTTGTTGAAATACAATATCAAGAATATCAAGTATAAAAAAGAGGTTTCGCAACTACCATAAGTACCTACCTACTTACATATTTTTTATTATTTATTAATAATTTAATCATAATTGTACACTTCCGTGTCTCTAGGAGTACATACGGTTTTATTTTTTCTGTATAACTATGTATAAGTATATGCATACTGATATTTTATACCCACCATTGGCACGTGCGAGAGTTTAGATAATTCTGGAAAGTTTGAATGCGGTCGGCGTGTAGAAAAGTATGATCGGGTTACAAAATTCTTTGAAATATTATGAAGGAGAATTGGGTATTCGATAAACATATATATACATGACGAGACATTTGTTTTGTTTTATTTATTTACATCACTAACTTGTTCTTTATACATAAGATATTCTTAATTAGTAGGTTTTTTGCATAGGGCCACTCGTAGTTCAGTTCAGTTTTACTCTGCTGCTGTTTGCTTCTACCAATTCTCCCAGATAGGGCAACAAAATCTACAATAAGTTAATTGACAGTGTCGTTGAAGGCACCCCTTATAGGGTTCGAACCTCGACCCAGCGGGGCCATTGTGGAGGGCTATTTCAACCAGACTGGGTCGTATTAATGTTCTTTATTAAGTTTTTAGTCTTTAATTGTATGCATTCTAGTGACTCGCCCCGGCTTCACACGGTTGCAATACTGGTACTAAAATTCCCCATTTTTAAGTGTGGGAGATCCAAGCTTCGGCACGAATGAGTCAGGTCGACCGGAGTGATACCACGGCCTCACAGAATACCGGCGTGAAACAACCCACAGCGTTGTGTTTCGCCGTGTGAATGAGGTTACCGGAGACCCAATCCCTCCAAATCAAATCAAATCAAATCAAATCAAATCAAATCAAATCAAATCAAATCAAATCAAATCAAATCAAATCAAATCAAATCAAATCAAATCAAATCAAATCAAATCAAATCAAATCAAATCAAATCAAATCAAATCAAATCAAATCAAATCAAATCAAATCAAATCAAATCAAATCAAATCAAATCAAATCAAATCAAATCAAATCAAATCAAATCAAATCAAATCAAATCAAATCAAATCAAATCAAATCAAATCAAATCAAATCAAATCAAATCAAATCAAATCAAATCAAATCAAATCGAATCAAATCAAATCAAATCAAATCAAATCAAATCAAATCTTTTGAAACGTCAAAATAGAATAGTAGTCTGTGAGTCTGTTCGTCAGTGAAGCTAGGTGCTCATTCTAAATTGTAGTTACGAATGGAGAAGAACAAGCAACAACTCCATCATTATACCATAAAAAATTCAATGGACGTTAATAAACAAATGAACATTTTTAATCAATCAATCATTTTACCTATTAAAAACACATCGAAACCCATTGCGTATTTTTGAAGAATTAAGCATATGTAAGCTTAGGGGTATAGGGACAGAAAAAGCGACTTTGTTTTATACTATGTAGCGATGAGAGTAGCTATGTCATTAAGATACTAGTAGAATCAAAACATGATGAGTTATTTACTTAGATGGTTTCAATTATGTACATTGAACTTGATCAGTGGTTTGTATACTTTTTATTAAAGTTTGTCGAGCTGTAATAAGGCCATTCAGAGGTCAATTGATTTGCTACTTACTAGTTACTTACTTGTAATCATTGACTGTTGTGTCAAAACTAAGTACGTACTGAACCAAAGCTTTTTTTAAGATGGTAACGCAGTTTATTTTGTTTTCTGAAGAGAATTAATCCTAGTCTCATTGCTAGTTTTGTTCTTAAAATTACACGAATTTACAATTAAATTTCTAGTGAAATACACATGTTATAAAATCTAAAAATTTGAATTAACTTTCTTTGTTTTGTCTTTTTAACGTTGAGTAGTCAACAAGAAATATTGATTACCTGATGGTAAGCAATCGGCGCCACTTATGAACACCCACATTACAAAAGAAATTACGAGAGCGTTGCTGGACTTTTGGGTATTAGGATTATTTATATTATTTGGTATTTCGGAGATTTAGGGCGGGGGGGGGGGGGGGGGGGAAGATTGTGCTTCCGGTTACCTCACTCACACGGCGAAACACAACGCTGTGGTTGTATCACGCCGGTTTTCTGTGAGGCCGTGGTATCACTCCGGTCGAGCCGACCCATTCGTGCCGAAGCATGGCTCTCCCATACTTAAAATAACGTACCTAGGTGAGTTGTTGTTTTCAATCAATGTATTAGGTATGTGTCACGATCCAAAAATACGTATTTATAGATCTGTGGTACACATTCACGTTTCAATTCGAAATGATTATGACGTCATGAAGAACTTCAATATAAAAAAAAACAATATGGAAAATTATCCGTTTTAGCATTTCAAGAAAAGTATCCTATCTAATTTGACCGTTTACTTTCCACCATTTTTTTATTTAAGGAGGAAAATGTCTCGTCCTAAATAGTGGGAAGAAAGTATCAATGTTAGACTTTTACTGACTAAAAACCACATCGTTTCTTCTCCTACTCCAGGCCGAGGCCATCATCATTCTCAGCCTATAAGTGCCCACTCCTGAGCAAAGGCCTCTTCTCACACAGAGAAGCTTTGAGCATTAATCACCACGCTTGCTCAATGCGATTTTGCGATTTCAAACTTATAATTAGAAATTATAAGTTCAGGTTTCCTCACGATGTTCACCTTCACCGTATGTCAGTGGTGTCTAAATAATCATAGAAAGTACATATAATTCGGAAAAAGTCATATTGGTACTTGCCAGGTTTCGAAATTACACCGTCATGCATGAGAAGCGGGCACCTTAACCTCCGGGCCACCACGACCTATCTTGAATTCCACACTAAATCCTTCGGGGATTAAAAAGAATTTTATAATACATGATTATAACCTTGAAAATCTTTATATACGTCATTTTCAAATATTATAAAAATATTATTATTGATATTAAATAAAAGCTTCAAGCCTTTTTGTACTTTGGCATTTAAATTTTCCAGTGAATTAAATAAACTGGTCTGCTTGACGTAGGCATAGGATGTTGATCGACAAAAAAAAAACAACATTTACTTCGAACAGTTTTTGTTGGATAAAGTACAATTTTTTTGCAACACCACTAGTGGCGAACTAGTTCTTATAAAAAAAATAGTAGAGATTCAAGATTTTCGTTCGCTAAAGCTCAATGCCCCATCAATCGTTTTTCTCCGCCCAAAATCCCACTCTAATCTCAAATATCGCCAAAGCCCTAATCCTCAAAAGCGGGTATGCAATAGTGTGCATGGTGGCGCTGATTTATTACCTTCAAATAATCCGACCTCTTCCCATGCCTTAGGGTGCGGTTTCGAAACCTGGCAAGTAACAATATGACTTTTGCCGAGTTATATGTATTTTCTATGATTATTTAGGTACCATTGACAAACGGTGAAGGAAAACATCGTGGGGAAACCTGAACTTATAATTTCTAGCGTGGTGATGTATACTCAAAACTTCTCCTTGTGGGAAAAGGCCTTTGCTTAGTAGTGGGCACTTACTTATAGACTTTTTTTGTGAGGGGAAAATCATCAAATGACTTCTCCCGCCCAGCGCCGGGCGGGAGGGAGTGTCAGACTCTTACTGACTAAAAACCCCCCTGTTCCTTCTCCTGCTCTGGGCCGAGGTCGCGGTGCCTTATTGCGCTTACCCCGCAACCCCGGCTGAACATCAGCCCTATAGGGCCCCGTCTGTGGTGGTCTGTTGGTCTGAACGCTACGCACCGTACGCTCGGGATAGGCTAATGATGTGAATCCGTCTGCTCAGTCGCCATCCTACAACAAAAAATACATCAATTTTAAAGACCGGTAACACATTTGTAACTCTTCGGATGTTGTTTTCTGTGAGGCCGTGGTATCACTCCGGTCGAGCCGACCCATTCGTGCCGAAGCATGGCTCTCCCACACTTAATACTAGTAATTGATAGGTAGTTTATTGTTTATTTGTGATGGTGATTCGATTTCTGTGCAGGTCGCTGTTCTAATATAACCTATCATTCTGGAAGCTAGCTGTTTTATTAAAAGTCCCTTCATCCTGAAAGTAACATCTTAAATGAGGGATCCAATAATTTAAGGAAACACCTAGTCATTGATTGGATGACTAATTTAGCTGATTGCCTGCGGAATATAAATATTTTGCAAGTCAAAAAGACCTTGTCAAAATACATTAAGCGTCTTATAGAAATAAATAAAAATTACAAAGTAATTTCTTGTTTTGTCAAATTGTAACTTTAAGATGGGTTTTGATCGACTTAGGAATTACAAAAACGGATGCTCGAGTCGATTCATTTACCAAAAAAATAACAAAATATAAAAAAGTTCCTGTTAAAAATTCAACTAACAAAATATGAATGCGTCACGATACCACAATTAAGTATGATATGACACTTTGTTAAATTCCAAAAAATAAATATCTGGTTGGGTTTATCCTAGCCGAGATAAGTAAACAACCCACGGATTTTAATCAAGGGGTAGCCAGAAAAGCATATTCTTCGTAAAGCACCCATTTTTCATAAACTGGATACTTTAATTAATTATATATTTATTATTTAAGGTATTGAGAAATAATATTCGCAGAAAATCAATTGTTAAATGTATTGATCACGTTTTGCTTAGTATGTAAGTTTGTTATAATGTAAGACTTTAGAGTATAATTATTCATTCAATAAACCGACATGTAACTGTCAACTTGTGTCCTTATTGAATCACCTCTACCCTACCAGCACCAAACTAAATACAACATTATATGGCGACCCTGCCATCTTCGACCAATATCAAGAAATAAGAGTTAATAGCAAGAATAAAGATTCAGAAACGAAAATCAAGAATCTAGAAGAAATTACTATGGGTAAAACCTACTCCAAAGAAGAAGTTGTAATCGCACAAAACGGAAACGGCGAAGCTTCGGCATCCACAACTCAGCATATGCCCAAAAGTACGAGTACCGAATTAATTTTGTTAATCACCATCGTCGTCTGCGCCTCCGTTGCCGTCGTATACTTTGTTTTGAAGAAGTGCCGCACCTACGCAGTTAACACGTTACGGCGAGAACTAAACGCAGCAAACCTCAACGACGTCGCCAGAATCCATTTGAACCCTTAAAGATGTGTTGCCGCAGAGGATCGGTGTCCAGGGTATAGCCCGGCCCACTAACCCGAGTCTACGTGCACTTCGGCATCGCCCAGCCGCCCAGCCGCCCAGCAGCAGCCCATCGGCATCGTGCAGCAAACAGATAAATGGCGTGAAAATATCGTATCTAATTTTGCTACAAGTAAGACAAATAACTATACATTAATCTAAGTACTTAAATTTAGCTTAGTATTGTTGTAATGAGTATATCAGAGTTGCAATCTATATACAATAAGTTAAAAGATATTAAGGATTATTTAGTGAAAGTCGGACCAGCACGCCGACAGAAGTCTGACACAGTTCAGAATAAAATTATAGAAGCGCAAGTTGTGTATAGTCGTTTGGAGTTTACTTCTTCAGATATTCGTAAAAAGATAGAAAATTCTGAGATAAGCGCCGATAGTTTACTAACGGTAAATAAGTTAATTAATGATATACATACATTATATAATAAAATTTTGAATTTAGTTATATGTAAAGACGATTCAGATTCCAAGGAATCAAATAAGTTATCGAAAATGGCTTCTGACAATTTTGATTTAAAATCTGCAATTGCCCTATTGCCTGTGATGACAGGTCAAGAGCATGTTACTCTACAGATTATAGACAGCATTCAGTTATATAGTAGTATGCTTAATGAAAATGGTAAGAAGCAACTAATTGAGTTTGTGCTCAAAACAAGATTAACGTCTAGTGCTAAACTACGCTTGAAGTCAAGTTACAGTAGTGTTGACGTTTTAATTGCAGACATGCGAAAGTATTTAGTACCAAAGAAATCGTCTGTTGCTATACAGTCGCAAATGTTTAATACTAAACAAGGTCACAGATCCATAGAAAAATATGGTGCAGAATTAGAGCGTTTATTCGTCGATTTAACTATCGCACAGGCTGATGGTAACGACGAAATGTACCAAGTATTGCTTCCGTTAAATGAAAAAATTGCCATCAAGCGATTTGCAGATGGATTGTCCAATTCTCGACTTAGTACGATAATTGCGTCTCGCTCATGTAATTCGCTTTCTGAAACTATTAGGACAGCTATAGATGAGCAGTTATTACGTCCTGATGATGAACAATCCGTTATGAGAATGAAGCAGAATAATTATAAAAAGTATAATAATAATTTTTCTCGAAATAATTTCCGACCCAATAATAGGAATTTCCAACCGCAACACGTACAAAGTAGCTATAAGTCGCGAGTTTATTACAATAACGGAGCGTCACGTGGCCCCCAACATCGCGGATGTCGCACTAGGGGACCGAGCAGTAATCGCGGTACATACAATCGCGATTCTTATAAAAGTGTAGCGCATGCATCGCAACAACAACATGATGATATAGAAGATAAACTTAACAGTGAGTTTTTTCGTCCCGAAAATGAATAGTTCGTTTATATTAAACTATAACAGTAGCAACGTAGTGTCATTAAATATTGGTAGTAAATCAATAGATTTATTGGTAGACAGTGGTGCAAATTTATGTGCTTTGAAATACGAATCCTTACAAAATTATACCGAATATATGAGTCAGCTTCATGAAGATAAAATAACAATTAAAGGTATAAGCGGAAAGTTACTTTCTGAAGGATTTGTTTACATACATTTAGAGTATAATAGTGTTATTTTTAGACAAAAGTTTTATGTATTTAAAAATTTGTCATGCTCAGCAGATGGTATATTAGGTGAAGATTTTTTTAGACAATACAATGCTGTTATTGATTATAGGGAAAATATTTTACAGTTATCAAAAAATAACGAAACTATTTACGTGCACATAAACAAGAACATTTGTTACATCCATTCAATACCACCTCGTTGCGAAACAATTAAATACGTACCTTGTCAATCGTGTCATGATGTTGTAATTTTAGCTGATGAGATCGAGAAAGGAGTATTTATTGCCGGAATGATAACAAAACCGAATAAAGGTCGAATTCCGATTAAAATATTAAATACTTTGAATACAAAGATAAATTTAGACTTATCTAAAGTAAAAACTTTTACAGTCAATGAGTTTGAGATATGCTGTTTTCAAAAGAAAAACACGTCAGTAGCACGCGTTAAAACTTTGTTTGATTTACTAGATATAAATTATTTGAATAAAGACGAGAGAATTCATATTGAGAAAATTTGTGCTAAATACGCAGATGTCTTCCATTTACCCGGTGATAAGTTATCTGTAACTAACTTAATGGAACATAATATCGTATTAAAAAATGATGCGACACCTGTTTACGTAAAACCGTATAGAATACCCCATTCATTAAAACAGGAGGTAGAAAAACAGGTCCAGGAGATGTTAGACAACGACATCATAGAGGAAACCGTTTCCGAGTGGTCTAGTCCTGTCCTATTAGTTCCGAAAAAAGCCGATAAATCTAATGAGAAAAAGTGGAGACTTGTTGTAGATTACAGGCAATTAAACAATAAAATTCAGGATGACAAGTTTCCTTTGCCAAATATTACAGATATTTTGGATTCTCTTTCTGGCAGTATTTATTTTTCCAAATTAGACCTATCGCAATCATATTACCAATTATCATTAAATCAAAATTCACGTAAATATACAGCATTTAATTTGGATAAAATGTACCAACTTTCTTTAGACAAGGACTCACGTAAATGTACTGCTTTCTCAGCGGGAAAGCAATATCAAATGAAGCGTTGCCCAATGGGATTAAAAACAAGTCCTAGTGTTTTTTCTAGACTGATGACTATTGCAATGTCAGGCCTAAATTATAAGAAATGTTTCCAATATTTAGATGATTGCGTAGTAATAGGAAAATCAATGGAACAACATAACTCAAATCTTATCAGTGTTTTGAATCGGTTAAGAGAAGTTAATTTAAAGTTAAATCCCATGAAATGTGAGTTTTTGAGAAAGGAAATTGTTTACTTAGGCCATAAAATTACATCGGAAGGTATATTCCCAGACCCAAACAAAATAAACATAATGACTAATTTTCCGAGACCCACTTGTGCTGACGAAGTAAAACGATTGGTTGCATTTGCCAATTATTACCGGCGATTCATACCTAAATTTGCCGACATTGTATTTCCATTGAATCAATTGTGCAAAAAGGGTATTGTATTTAGATGGACAAACGATTGTGAAACCGCTTTTCAAAACTTAAAGTTAACTTTAACGAGACCACCCATATTAGACTACCCAGATTTTTCCGAGTCAAATATTTTTCAATTACAAACTGATGCTTCAAAAATAGGTCTAGGTGCAGTATTAAGTAATAGCAATGGAAGAGTTATCGCTTATGCAAGTAGAAGTTTAAAGCCAGCCGAGTCTAGATACCCGATAATAGAGCTAGAACTATTAGCTATCGTTTGGGCTGTTCGCCACTTTAGACCCTATTTATATGGAAGGAAATTTAAGATTTTCACAGACCATAGGCCACTTGTATACCTATTTAGTTTAAATGACCCATCAAGTAGATTAACAAAGTTTCGATTATATCTAGAAGAATATGACTTTGACGTGGAATATGTCCCTGGTCGTAATAATGCAGCTGCAGATGCATTAAGCCGAATCACGGTGACATCTTCTGATTTTAAGAATATGCGTGACAAAACAATTTCAGTATTAACTAGAGCTCAAAAGAAGAAATTAGAACAAGAACGTTTAAATGATAGACAAGTAGTAGAGAATTCTTCTTCAGTGGATAGGCCTGATCAACCTGTCGCTGTCGAGGTTCTCAAAAAACCTGACGAAATAGTGGAGCTAGTATTTTGTGATGAATGTAGGGAATCGAATTTGTCGTTTTCCGATATTGTGACTTGCACTTATGTTCCCACACAGTCTGCAATACAGCTAAATACCCGATCGTTATCTACTCCGGAAGTGTTAGCGAGGGATTTAGAAAACTTATGCAGAAATTTAGGGATTAAAGAATTATTAATAATTAAAAACAAACGTAATGCATTACACATAAAAGTTTTATTAAGGGTAATGAAAGAATTTCAAATTCTTATCCCACGATTTTTAATTGTGAGAGACGTTGTTCGCGTCGTAGACAAAGACCATATAAAGGTCATATTAAATGATTTTCACCTCTTGCCCACGAGTGGACATGCAGGCATTAATCGAATGATTAATAATATAAAGAAAAGTTATTACTGGCCAGGATTAAACAGTGACGTTACGGATTATGTCCGAAAGTGCAAAAGCTGTCAAATACAGAAGCACTGTAATAAAAGAATAAAAGAACCGATGGTTGTTACATCAACACCAGATACGGCATTTGATAGTATAAGTTTAGATTTAATGGGCCCACTAGAGATAGATAATCATAATAATAAATATATCTTAACGTTACAATGTAATTTAACTAAATTCGTAGAAGCATACCCTTTGTCTCGAAAAGATGCAGAATCTGTCGCTAGAACTTTTGTTAATAATTTTATATTACGTTATGGCATACCAAAACAAATTTTAACAGATAAAGGAACCGAGTTTACGTCAAGTGTACTAGTTGAAATATGTAAATTGTTAAAAATTGAAAAATTAACTTCTACTCCATATCACCACGAAACATTAGGATCGCTGGAAAACAGTCATAAACACTTAGGAGCATTTCTCAGAATACAATGTGAAAACAATAAGACAAATTGGAGCGATTGGGTACCTTTCTGGTGCTTTTCATATAATACATCAGTGCATACTGAAACGAAGTACACTCCATACGAATTGGTTTATGGAAAAATGTGTAACATTCCTAGCAATGTATTTTTAGAAATAGAACCTTTATATAACTATGAGGATTACCCTAAGGAACTAAAATATAGATTAAGCAAAGCCCTAGCTGAGGCTAAACAAAATTTAATTAAGAGTAAGATTTTAAGAAAAAATGTATATGATAAAAATATGAATAGTATTAAATATGAAAAAGGGGATTTAATTTTATTGAAAAACCAAACAGGTACTAAACTTGATCCTGTGTATAATGGTCCATTTGAGGTCTTAGAAGATCTTTCCCCAAATGTTAAGATTTTAAAAAATAATAAGGTTGTTGTGGTACATAAAAATAATACTATAAAATTTGTATCTTAATTTAAGATTCTTTTATACTTTGTGTTTTTGTATATGATTTTTTTTTCCTTAAGGGGAAGGGGTAGTAGCCCTTTACTTTTCAGGGGAGCTGTAAGGTATTGAGAAATAATATTCGCAGAAAATCAATTGTTAAATGTATTGATCACGTTTTGCTTAGTATGTAAGTTTGTTATAATGTAAGACTTTAGAGTATAATTATTCATTCAATAAACCGACATGTAACTGTCAACTTGTGTCCTTATTGAATCACCTCTACCCTACCAGCACCAAACTAAATACAACATTATAGACGGTTCAGTGCAATATGTAAAAAAATTCAAACTGCTAGTGACTTTGCAGATGAAAAGTAGCCTATGTATTATTCCAGACTATAATCTATCACTGTAACAATTTTTTATCAAAATCCATTTAGTAGTTTTGTACATAAAAGAGTAATAATTATATTATATGTACATACATCTATGCTTACAAATTTTCGCGTTTAATTTTCCTGTATGAATGATAATTCCAATTTAAAACATTAATTTTAGGATATACATAAATTACATAGCTTATTTTCAAAAAATAACTAAGCTTGCTTTTGTCGCAAACAAAGATCAAAAACACAAAATGTACAAAAATTAAAAAGATTTTTTTGAAGGAGAAATATCATTTATTTTTTTATTTTATTTTTTTATTTATTGAGTAGAATGTCTTCTCTTGTCCAGGGTCTAAAAAACCCCGCCATTCCTTGTCCTGCTCTAGGCCGAGGTCACGGTGCCTTTTTGCGCTTACCCCACAACCCTGGCTGATATTATCAACAAATTGTCGTTGTGTCGTTTAATTTCGAATTTATTGTCAATTTCTGTATCCCGTGTTACAGATAGCTAGGCTATAATAGTAATTCTATTTTTATTTAAAATAAACTATAACCTCTTTCTTTGTATTAGTGTTGTTTTTTGAAGTAATCCTAAAGAAAATATTAGCCTTATCTAGTTCAATTAATTAAAATGTCCTATTAAACTTTAATTATTTAAATAAATAAAATATTGAATATAAAAATACGCTTAAAAACGTCTGTTAACACAAATTGCACATTTTAAATAAATAATAATTAAATTCTATCACCAATAAATCATTTGAACTAATTACAAATGTATTCTAGAACACAGCTATAAGAAAACGTAGCTACACTAATAGACGGACTGACGTACTGATCTATAATTTTGACTTTAAAAAAAAGGTTTTGTATTTTTTTTTTTTGTCTTTCGAATATGATTTTGAAGGTGAAAAGTTTCTGACACACACACACACACTCAGTTCAATCCAAGTGTCGAGTGACGTTTAAAACCACTCGAGGAACAAGTTCAAACAGCATATTAGCGAACTTTAGTCCCACACCAAGGAGTTTATAAAAGTTGTTAAATTATAAACGTACAATTCAGTTTCTGGTTAGCCATCAAACGGTGAAGTCGGGTCCGAAAAAATGGAAAGTTTAAGCGACCGTATCTTAAGGTTTCGGCCCGATACTTTGCTTGAAGTGCGAAAAGAATTGAACCTTGATAAGCCCGGACGGATGAACGAAGCTATCGACATTTTGGAGGACTGGGTTCAAAAACAGCCGCATTTTGCTAAGAAGGATTTTCGTGAGTAATCTCTTGCTTTATTTACTTATTTTTATTTTACATATCATTAAAATTGTAAACACAAAGAGTACGCTTACAGCCACAGAGTGGGCAATGGGCGGTCTTATCACACAGGGCGATTTCTTCCACACAACCTTTGGTTGGATATTTAAAAAAAAAACTGGGAATGGGCAGTTTAGTGCATAATAAATCTATATCTGTATACTAATATTATAAATGTGAAAGTAACTCTGTCAGTCTTTTCTTCATGCGAAATCGGAGGAGTAGTTTAGCTACTCCTCTGATTTCTGTGAAATTTGGTACAGATATAGTTTGGAACTCGAAAAAGGACATAGGATAGTTTTTATACCAAAAATCTGCAGGAAGTCACTATTCCACGTGACCGGAGATGCGGGCAAAAGTAAGTACCTAGATAGATATTAAAATATATATGGTTGGGAGCTAATAAGAATACCAGGCAACTTATAAGCAATTACTGCTGCACTACGGTAGACGTGACATCAAAGTCGTCGTAAGGGCTGGCGGCTTTCCTCACTATCCCAAGTTGAGAAATACCCTTTTATTTATTTAATTATTTAACTTTATACACAAAGTACATGGGTGGGCTTAATGCCTACAGGCATTCTCGATAGCCAACCTTTGGGTGCTGCAGTGAGAGATATGGTCGGTGCAAAAAAGTAGACAAAAAAATGTAATACGAGTAATTACTTAGTTAAGCATATTACAATAAATAGAATATAAAAAATGGAAGTACATATACCATAACATATGTAACTATTATAAGTAAATATGTGTAATGTGTGTGTTATACATATGTTATATGTGTTATTCCTAACTGTAAGTATTTCTGTGCCAAATTTCATTCAAATCTTCTTCTTCTTTTCAGTAGATTGTATTTAAAGGGTTGCTTGTTTAAAGTTCGTGCATTCATCCATCTTACTAATATTATAAATGCGAAAGTTACGATGGTTGGATGTTTGGATGTTTGTTACTCAATCACCCCAAAACGGCTGAACGGATCTGGATGAAACTTGACACAGGCATGGGATACGCTCCGGAATAGGACACAGGTTACCTTTTATCAACATACTGCACAGAGGTGCATAGGCTACTTTTATTAAAACACCATGCGGACAAAGCAGCGGGCAGAAGCTATAGTATAAAGTTATGCTTAGAAACTTTCGCAATTATAATGTTATTAATAATTTGTTGATTCTATGATATATTTGGTGTTAAAAACGGCTCTCGTTTATCGTAGGTGTAATTAGGTACTGAAAAGTTTCTCGGGTTCGCTTCCCGGATCGGATGCATTTTTATTCGTATTTTTTTAAGAGTAATTTTTTATTCAGTAATAACGCGCTGTCTGATATTGACAGCGGTATGTTATAACATTCTTATTTTTATCAAAACTAATTTTAAAAATGCGAAAGTAACTCTGTCTGTCTATCTGTCTTTTCTTCACGCCTAAACTACTGAACCGATTTCTGTAAAATTTGGTACAGACTTAGCTTGGAACTCGAGAAAGGACATGGGTTAGTTTTTATACCAAAAATCTGCACAAAGTCACTGTTCCACGCGAACGGAGTCGCGGGCAAAAGCTGGTAATCAATAATGTTATATTGAAATTAAATAAAACATAATAAAAAATTAACTTGACATACATAAACAAATATGGTTAACTTTTCAAAAGTCTTGACGTCACGTGACATTTCGAATCAATAATATATCGTTGAATGTTTTTGATTCCGTAAGGAAAAAAGCGTAACTAATATTTTAAATTAATTAACCAGACTAGTAGGTAGTATTTAATTTTTTATATTATTATGTGGTATGAAGGAAAACCAGCAGACGGATTACAAGAGGTAATCCGTCTTTACGCTTATGTGTGCTTTTCACGAATGCATTGTCGACCTTTTGGGAATTGGGGAGGAATGGGGGAGAAAAAGAATTGGGTCTTCGATAACCTCCCATAAACGGCGAAACAAAACTCTGTGGTTGTTTCACTCCGGTTTTCTGTGAGACCGTGGTATCGCTCCTGTCAAGCCGACCCATTCGTATCGGAGCATGCCTCTCCAACACTTAAACATAATATCCGGTTCAAAATTTAATTATATTTAATAACTTAACCTTAACCAAACAATTATTATAAAACACTTATAATTAATTTACAACAATAATTATTATCATAGAAACAATGTATGAGAGCATGTTTTTTGTATGATTTTTTTGAACTCAATACTTGGTAATTATGGGCTCAAATTAATTGGTTAAAGTCTCATGTTAACCTCCAAAAAAACGGTGAACGCAATACAGACCTTGAAAATTTAGCATACAGATTTTTTTTTTTTTTGCAAAAAAGAAACTGGCCTTTGACCATTCGATTTATGTTTTAACTTGAAGTTATACCTACTTGGGATTAAGGCGTTTAAATACGTCAGAATGACATGCTCACAAAGCTAGTAGGGACCAGTCTTTTTTCTGAATTTTCCATTTTTTTTTTTGGGTAATTTATATTAAGGATGCCAAGACCACCACAGATGAAGCTCAACAGAGCCGATGTTCAGCAGAGGCTGCGGAGCAAACGCAATAAGGTACCGCGGCCTCGGACTAGAGCAGAACAAGGAACAAGGTGGTTTTTAGCTAGTAAGAGTCTGACACTCCCTCTCGCCTCACACTTTTTTTTATGTAATAGGTCGGCAAATGATGGTAAGCAATCAGCGCCGCCCATGGACACCCGCAACGGAGGAGTTACGAGTGCGTTGCCGACCTTTTAGGTATTAGGGATTTGGAGATTTAGGGATTGAGGAGGGATTGGGGGAGGGGAAGGATTGGGCCTCCGGTAACCTCACTCACACGGCTTGGTTAGAGAAGCCTTTTGCAGTGTGATTCTGTAAGACTTCATTGTAACCTTCTAATCTGAAGTCATTGTGAGTAGTAGTACACTAGCGCCACACTTGCGAGTTGAACTAAATTGACGACAACATTTTGTAAGATAAAGTATGAGATGACGTTAAAAGAGGCATTCTAAAATTAAATTTCCCCGTCAATTCGACACCCACTTCACACTCGAACAAGATTCTAAATCATTTTTTTGTTATAGAATCGACGTTCTGTTATATTCTATTCCCCATTCGAAAAAAAAACACAATTATCGCACACGAAAACTCATTTTAACACCAATAAACGTTACATTGACAAGGATGTTGTTAGTAGGGACTTTGTAGATTAATGCTCGGTTTCCGGAAGCCCGATCAATATTAAAATCAACTAACTAGGTGTCAAATCTCCTGTCAAGTCATCTGATTGGTTGTTGATAACTCAGTCAACCAATCAGATGGCCTTTCGGAAACCGCGTGATAGTCTATGTCTCATTTTTATTTTATTGTCCACAGCTCGAGAATACCTCGAAAGGTTCATAGTAATCTCAAAAGGTTTAGTTGAGAGAGCAAAAGAAAAGCTGGATAAACTGTGCACTTTCAAAACGCTGATGCCTGAGTTCTTCAGCCCAATTGACGTCAAGAAAGAGCTGGAACCTATTCACCAAATTATGTAAGTAATTTGCGAATATTTTACTTAGGTTATTTTCAACTTTAATGTAACCACGGACTGACTGCACGGTTGGTGCGGTGGCTGGGCAACTGGCTGCCGTGCAACGTGTCGCGGGTTCGATTCCCGCACGGAACAACTCTTTGTGTGATTCACAAATTGTTGTTCCGGGTTTGGGTGTCATGTGCACGTGAAATTGCATGTTTGTAATCGAACACACGACACAGGTAAAAATCCTAGTGGGGGGCATGTTTTTAAATAAAAATAAAATATAAGGTAAAGTTACTACATTCTACCAAGTTGTTGATGAACTTGTTTTTGTACAGAAAAAAAGCTTATTAAAAAAGTATTAATATAATTATTTTCTCCCAGCGGTTTCGCCCTTAGAACGAGGATAAAAAACCTGTGTTTTATAATCTGACTCTATCTCTGTTCCAATTTTTATTCAAATCTGTTCCGTAGTAGTCCATTCATCGAGTTCATAATTGGTTTACAGTCAATAATTTAGCACTTAACGAGAAAAAAACAAAATGTATTAAATTTAGCTTGCCCAACGTACACAATAATGATTGTGACATAATTTTAAATGGGCAAAAGTTAGAATTTGTTAACGAGACTATGTTCCTAGGTATTACGCTAGACAATAAACTTCAATGGGGTTCCCACATAAAGACGCTTTCGGGAAGACTAAGCTCAGCTGTTTTTGCAGTTAGACAGATTAGACAGCTCACAGGCGTGAACACAGCAAGGCTTGTTTATTTTAGCTATTTTCACAGCATTATGTCGTACGGAATTTTGCTATGGGGTCGAGCTGCGGAAGTAGATTCAATATTTATTTTGCAAAAGCGGGCTATCCAAGCGATATATAACTTGTCCCCTCGTGAATCTCTGAGAGAACTATTTAAAACGATAAATATCCTAACGGTACCTTGTCAGTTTATATATGAAAATATTATGTACGTAAGGAAAAATTTGCAATTATTTGAAAAAAGAAGCGATAGACACAATTTTAATACTAGAGGCAAAGATAGGCTGGCTGTGCCACGATTCCGTCTGTCCAAAGTACAGAAATCCTTTATGGGGTTCTGTGTAAATTGTTACAATAAAATTCCAAGAAGTGTATTAAATCTTAATGAACGAAAATTTAAAACTTATATTAAACGCGAATTATGTAGACAGGCATACTACAAACTTTCAGATTATATTGAGGATAAGAATGCCTGGCAGCATGTTGATTCGGCTCCACTGGACAATTCTCAAATATGTAGTCAGTAGTTATTAAAATTCTCAAAATTAATGAAACCTTGAATGAGTTTATATAGAAGCATTCTTTTGGATTGTGAGTACGCATATGTGAGCGCCATGTACGAGACAACAAAGGATTAAAATTTTAATGATAGATTAAATAGACCATAATTTGTTCCTTTTTATTAACAACGTGTCTCTGCATTGTTCTCACATAGGGGTACAGTAATGTATAAAAAATGTATTATTGATGAATTGTAAAACAAATTTTTTTTTTTAAAAGAGTAACGATGGAGTTTCTTGCTCGTTCTTCTCCATTCGAAACTACAATTTGGAACGAGCACCTAGCTTCACTGACGAACAGACTGACAGACTACTATTCTATTTTGACGTTTCAAAAGTACCTATTTATGGTTTATTTGGAATAAATGATTTTGATTTGATTTGATTTGATTTGATAGTTTTTATGTAAAAAAGGAACTTACATCCATCTAGACTTATAAACATTCGAGTTTTATAATATTAGGAGGAGAATTGAAAAGAGTCATCATAATCATAATCATCAGTCTATAAGTGCCCACTGCTGAGCAAAAGCCTCTTCTCTTACGGAGAAGGTTAGAGCATTGAACACCACGCTTGCTCAATGAGGATTGGCGATTCCAAACTTGTAATTAAAAATTATAAGTCCAGGTTTCCTCACGATGTTTACCTTCACCGTGTGTGAGTGGTGTCTAAATAATCATAGAAAGGACATATAATTTGGAAAAAGTCACATTGGTACATGCCAGGTTTCGACCCACACCCATGAGAATGCATGAGAAGCGGGCTCCTTAACCTCAGGGCCACCACGACCTGTGTGAATATGGATAGCAACGATAAATTGTAAAGTACAAATAACAACAAACAACCGAACCTGAAATAACAACTTTATTTGTGAATCACAACAAGTTGTACGTATCCAACCGTGCAGCCAATTAAGAAGAAAACTTGAAATAATAAAATTTTATTGCAATATGCAAATTAAATATATCATCATTATCATTAGCTTATAAGTGCACTCTGCTGAGCAAAGTCCTCTTTTCACACGGAGAAGGTTTAAGCATTAATCACCACATTTGCTCAGGACGTATTGGTGATTTCAATCTTATTATTATTGGAAACTAGCGGCCCGCCCCCGCTTCGCACTGGTCCAACTGTCTCGCTATCAAAGTGTCACTTTTTCCTAATCTTACCCTCTACTTTTCTATTACTTTCTTTGATAAGAAAGTTCTCCTGACAATAACAAACACTACAAAAAAAGAAATAGCAAAATTATTCCAGGCGTTGTTGAGTTATGCGCTTACCAACACATTTTGCGATCCATTTTTTTATATAAACATTATAAATCCAGGTATCCTTAAAATGTAAAAGTGACCTTCTGTCAATGGTGTTTAAATAATCTTAGAAAGTACATAAAACTCTGAAAAAGTCACAGTGGTACTTGCCTGGTTACGCATGAGACTGTCTCGCCTCTTGAATGAGAAGTGGCCAAAAACTTCCGCCCACAACGACTCTAAATGAATTACATTAATAAATCTAAATAAATAATAAAAATTATATAAACATAGACCAATCTATAAATACAAGTTCATATGTTAATATAGTTAATAAATACATGTTAATACATACAAAAATAAATGTAGTATATAAAAATAGATACAGTACCGTTCATTGAGTCGTAAATAACTAACTTGGCTTTATTTAGTTATTTACATAATCTCGTTTTAAGTGTAGGAAGGGTTAGCTCGACCGAAGAAAAAAGCGGCGTGAAACAACTACAGTGTTTTGTTTCGCCGTGTGAGTAAGGCTACCGCAGGCCCAATCCTTCCCCTTCCCCATCCATTCCCGATTCCTAAATCTCGTAATTCCTATGGTGTTTTGTCTCCATGGGCGGCGATGATTGCTTACCATCAGCTAATTATTCTTCTTGTTTGTCGACCTATCACATAATAAAAATAGGTAACGTTTCTAGTATCCATCCCTGATTCAACTTACTACTCCTCGACAATAGTTCTACTGAGTCGAGGTTCGAACCCCACAGGGGGTGCCCGCAGCGATGCGGTCATTTAGTTTATACTGCTTTTGTTGCAATGGCTGGGGGCCTTAGCTTAGTGCCCACCGCAGGGATTAGTACGGTTAAGTAGTAAACTGCCGTGGCATGCTGAACCAAGAGTGGGTTCTATCCAAAACACAGAATACTATCCCACTCCATATCTTGACCCATAGGTTTTTTTTATGGAATAAGTCGGCCAACGAGCATACGGATTACCTGATGGTAAGTAATCAGCGCCGCCCATGGACACCCGCAACGTAGGAGTTACGAGTGCGTTACCGACCTTTTTGGGGATTAGGGCTTTGGAGATTTAGGAATTGGGAGGGATCGGGGGGGAGATGAAGGATTGGGCCTCCGGTATCGGCGAAATACAACGCTGTGGTTGTTTCACGTCGGTATTCTGTGGCATCACTTGTGGTATCACTCCGGTCGAGCCAACCCATTCGTGCCTAAGTTTGGTTCTCCCACACTTAAATTATTTTTTGTACATCATTCCAGACACACAGCACATATTCCAGAAATGACTCCTCAGCATCACAGGGTCTACATAGCTAAACTTGTCTCCGAAAACTTGGAATCCGCATACGTCTTCAGTTATTACAAATACTTGACTGCGGTAAGTTTGACACGATATTTTCTTAACTTCTTTACGATCATCATCATCATCAGCCTGATGACGTCCACTGCTGGACATAGGCCTCCCCAATTGCACGTTGTTCAACTCTTCTCATCCAACCACTGCCAGCCATCCAGCGGATGTTGTCAGTCCACCTAGCTGGAGGGCGCCCTACACTACGTTTGCCTAGACGTGGTCTCCACTCTAAAACACGTTTACTCCAACGGTCATCGGTTCTTTCACAGATGTGACCTGCCCACTGCCACTTCAGCTTGCTAATCCTTTGGACTATGTCGATAACTTTAGTTCTCTGTCTTCTTTACAATGCGGTGGGCTAACAAAGATAAGATGAGATGTACTTGACATCAACTCTTACGATATTTTAACTTCAGTACAAGATATGATAGGCTGAAAAAGGGAAGACGGGATGTTCTTGCCATCGACTGTATTTATAATGTATATAAAAAAGAGTAAAGTAACCATGGAGTTTCTTGCGCATTCTTGTCCATCAGAATTTAAACTTTGGAACGAGTAAATAGCTTCACTAATGCCCGGTTCCTATAATTGAGAAACGATCCGTTTTAGTTACGAATAGTAGTTTTATATACGACTCGTAAGCTTAAACCGTTCCTATAACAAACGTCTCGTCGTGCAACTTACTGACGGTTTGCAACTAACGGATGTCGGTAAGCGAATTGTATGGAGATCTATGGTGTCTGTGGTGTTCCTGTAAATATTTTAACCGTCAGTAGACGGTCAAGATAACTATTCGTAATGTCATTTGGTCGTAATGCGTATACAACGACGATTCCTTAAATATAGGAACCGGGCATAAGAGGACTGACCGACAGACTGTCAATTTTTATCTATAAGCTTTGTTTGTCATTCAAAAGTGCCTGTACGGGTCTACTTAAAATAAATGATTTTGACTTTGATTTCGAAAGTTGTTTGAGAATGTGAGAGGTTGTTTATTTTTAAAAACATTTTCCTTTCGTATTTCAGATCAGTGAATACTTGATGCAGGCTGAATACTGTGCCGGTTTTCAAATTATCTTGGATTATTCACAAATTAACATTCTTAGCTTCGTGACCAAGATCAATCCTATAGAGCTAAGGCAAATTGTTACTTTGATGACTGTAAGTATTTCATTATAGTAATTTTTAGTTTCAATATTATTATTATTCAGTAAGTAATATTTTTCTTTATTGAACTAGCTACTCTTGCGTAGTTTCACCAGCTACTCGGCTCCAGTTGATCGTAGCGTCATGTTTTATAAGCCTATAGCAATCCTGGACAAATGAACTAACGAACACAAAAACAATGATTCCATTCGGATTAGTAGTTTCGGGGGCTAGCTCGTTTAAACATACAAACTCAGCCCCTTATGTTATATTAGTGTTTCACCTCCAGTATTCTTATCAGAACTGTTTAGGAGTCTAATTATTTGCCAGAGTCTGTGTTCCCCAAAGGAACTAGATTTGAGTTTATTCAAGGCTTAATGAATAGGTTGCTTATATGTATAATAGATTGGCAAGCTCCATCGTCAGTTAACCGTTTCCAAAAAAGAAGGTTTAGTCGTTTTATTTGATTGATATTAGAAAATCAAAATCACTATAAAGTCTACTACGTAGACTATGTAGACTGTATAATAAATAGAAATCTATAATTTGCAGGAAGGCTACGGCTGTCGTATTAAAGGTATCCATGTGATCTCGTCCTCAAAAATGGTGGATACTTTAATATCTATGTTGAAACAAGTGTTCAGTGCTAAACTTGGAGACAGAATACATTTACACAAGACAGCGGACACACTGAGCGATTTCATTCCTAAAGAGATCATGCCTTCAGACTACGGCGGCAAGGAGAAATCACTTTTGGAGTTGAACAGTAAGTATTGTGGAAACATTTTGGCCATTCTTCTTTTTTTATTAAAAGATTTAGCCCATATTAGGATTTGTACAGTCCGCGTTGTGGCTGGGCAAACGGCTGCAAAGTGTCACGATTTCGTAACCGAATGGAACTACCCATTTTGTGATCCACAAAATTGTTGTTCCGGGTCTGAGGATGGAATTGTATATTTGCAAACGCATCCACGCCACAGGAGAAAATACTAGTGTAGGGCAGTTTAGAAAATAATGGTGCGCCTGTTTTAAAGTAATAGCAATACGCACATTCTTGTATTGCCTCATTAAATACAGATTACTAAATTTAATCAGCTACTTTGGTACTGTGTCACCAGCTGTGCAGCTTCTATTGATTTTAGCGTTATGTTTCATATAGTATATAATAGTCTTCCTCAGTAAGACTTTTCTACACAATAAATATTGTCCAATACGAAACAGTAGTTCCGTTGATAAGAGCGTTCAAACAAATAAATAAACTCATCACCTTTAGAATATTGGTTTTTGGGTCAGTCTATATTATGTAGGTAAATATTTCGGAAAGTTATACTATGTTTTAATTAATAAGTGGATTTACTAAGCCCTGATCAAACCATAACATTGATCATTAAATCTGTCTACTAGAAAATTGATTTCACTTAATTTTTAGCACAAATTTCAAAATCTCCAAACAAATCCAGAAAATATATAACCTCAAACAAAATACTTACTAACGCATAAATTTTGTTTTACATTACAGAAGAATGGGTGGAAGTTGTGGACTCCAAAGAGTTCCAGGAGTACATGAACATCATGAACAAAGCCAACACCATCGAGTCTTGCAGACAGTCAAGCAAATTCACCGAGAATTACGTTGGGATGCCCGGCTCCTTCAGAGCACTGAGTGTAGACTAAATTAAGTAAAAGAATACCGCCGTACTCAGAATCATTTAATGGTTACTCAAACGAGTCTTTTCATTGAGGAGGAAAAAACATCAATGGCTTCTTCTGTCGTGTTTGGGACATTAAGAAGAGTCAGACTAGCCTGTGCTGTTTTCTGCTCCTCACATGGCTGCCGTACATTCCCGCATCCTGCTTGGATATTTGCTTAGTTGGGCCCAATCAGTAGTGGTCTGGTGACTTTCTGAGTACTGCACACTCGGGTCAGGTTCAAGTCTGACCATGAACTACCCTTGCTCATCGTCCATAGACCCTTAATGATGACTGGAGATCATGTCGCGGTCTTCGACGATTGGAGGGTCATCTGAGACACTTTGGTCATAAGGAGAGTAGGTCCCTCAATGCCTTAATAAACTCAGTCCTTAACAATTACTTTTCTGAACGAAATGTTTAGTTTAAATCATGAATGTCTCTGAGTATGGCATTTAAACTTTTAGTGATACTGTTTTGTGATCCTATGGATAGTGTTTAAGAGCCTTTATATTTTGGATTGTAAATAAATAAAGAATTATATTTGTAATTAAATAGCTCTTACCTATTGAAATCAGAAACATTATATTTTTATAATAACTATAGTGAGACATACTAAATTGGAAATAACTACAAACTCATATAAGATGTAACTAAGAAAAGCTGATTAGTTACAAGGTGCTTTAACGCGCACATTGCTTATGAATAAGAGTCCCGATGTAACTTGAAACTAGTAGAGCTTTTCTCAATTAATTCATATGAGTCAGTCAGTCGTCGCAAAAAAATTGACTTTGTTTTGTTTTTCATCCGAGTCTGTTTTACCGTATTATAACATTCGGTTGAAGTTTACTCTAAATTTATGAGTAAATGTTGTATGGTGAAAAATTGTGGTGTCAAAAATGCCATTACTTTTTAATTTCAATGTAATATTAACTAAGCATTAAGTTCAATTTTGCTTTTGTTAATATAAATCATATTATTGCTATTGCTATTTGCTTGTCTTTTTCAACAGCTTTGTATGCTATGACTTAATATTAATTCATTCCTGTATCCAGGAACCTAGTCTACAAAACGCAATAAATTAATAAAAAAACAAAATGTGTATCGAAGTGGTTGTTGTACCTATAGTTATAAACATTTTTAAAGCAAATTAAATTATTTTTTAAGGATAATCGATTTTTGGATGAGGTGATACATTATTATTGTGCCAAATAAAGCCTTGTGTAAAACGTGTATTTTTAATTTAAACAAATGAACCGAAAGAATTTAGTGAACCGAACTAATCGAAAGAATGAGCGAACGAGCAAACGATTGAACCAAGGAATCAACAAATGAAAAAAGGATTCTACAGTTTTAAAATATTATTGAAATCGCCAACCCGCATTGAGCAAGCGTGGTGATTAATGCTCTTAACTTCTCCGTATGAGAAGAGGCCTTTGCTCAACAGTGGGTACTTATAGGCTGATGATAATGAATCCTTCCCCCATCCTCAATCTCTCTCTATCCTTAAATCCCTAATTGCTTACCACCAGGTTAACCGTCTGCTCGTTTGTCGACCTATGCCATTATAAAAAGAAGCAATCACGCTTCAGCTTTATAAACACACTAGCGGTCAACCGCGGCTCCCCAGGTGGATGTCAACTACCTCTGCAAAAAGCCTACCCAGAAAAGACACGATCAGCAAAAAGATTCTCAGGTTAAGTCACAGACACCGACGACGCAGTCATTATCCGCAGGCTGGGGTGTGATTCAGTAAGACTTCATTCTAAACTTCGAATCCGAATCCGCTGTGAGAAGTAGTACACTAGCGCTACACTTGCGAGTTGAATTAAATTGACAGCATCATTTTGATAGATAAAGTATGAGATGACGTAAAAAGTGGCATTCTAAAATTTTATTACCACGCCACTTCGACGCTCACTTCGCACTCGAACAAGATTCAAAATCAAACAAATTTTATAGAATCGACGTGCTGCATAGATTGTCGTTACGTGGATGTTACAATTATTACAACCAAACAAACAAAGTTTTCCTCTTTATAATATTAGTATAGATTATAATTCGAGTTTTTATACGGTATTTTTCTACACCGAGGGTCAGTGGTGTCTAAATAAACTTAGAAGGTCCATGAAACTCGGAAATACTCATATTGGCATAAGGCAACTTATGCAGACGAATAACCTGATGATACGTTATCCCCGTCGCCCATGAGGACCTCTTTTTTATTTCATGGTATAAATTGGCAAACGTGCAGACGGATTACCTGATGGTAAGCAGTCAGCGCCGCCCATAGACACCCGCAACAGCAAAGGAGTTACGAGTGCGTTGCCAGCCTTTTGGGGATAGGGTTTGCGGACATAAGGATCGGGAAGGGATAGAGGAAGGGAAGGGATTGGGCCTCCGGTAACCTTACACACACGGCGAAACACAACACTGACTGTGGTTTGTTTCACGCCGGTAATCTGTGAGGTCGTGGTATCACTCCGGTCGAGCCGACCCATTCGTGCCGAAGCTTGTCTATCCACCTCTTTTGGGTTGATTTGAGGATTCAGAATAAAGCAGTGAGCCTCCGGTAACCTTTATTGCATTCTGTAAGGGCGTGGTAATCTGATCGAGCTAGCTCATTCGTACCGGTGCTTAGCTCTCCCAGAAGCAGCCACGAGAAGTGGACGCCTTTAACCCGTGGGCCAGGGAAATAGCTATTTAAAATAATTAAACATAATTAAAATACCGTAATATTTTATCACCCATTGTTCATAACAGCATGGCCTTAACCTCAAGAGCAATTTTCTTATAATTGTTTTAAGAAAATTTGTTACGTATGTTACGTTGAATGAGCTGCAATCACGTTTTTTAAGCACAAGGTCAAATTACAAAACTTATCATCAGCCTATAAATGCCCACTGTTGCACAAAGGCCTCTTCTCACACGGAAAAATTCATGTAAAGAGAATCGGCGATTTGAACAACTTATAATTAGAAATTGTAAGTCCAGGTTTCCTCGCGATTTCTTCTCTTATGATACCTTTTGTCAATGAGTCCTCCGGGTAACTACAACATTATGAATGAGTCACCGCGGCCAGAGCAGGAGAAGGAACGGGGGGGTTTTTAGTCAGTAAGAGTCTGACACTCTCTCGCCTTACCCTGGGCGGGAGAAGCCATTTGATGACTAACCCCTGACAAAAAAAGCTATATACCAAGACAGGCAGCTCCGAAACTGGTATTAACTGCTCTTATTTAGACTTTTTATGAGGGGGATCATCGAATATCTTAACCTGGGTGGGGCGAGCGGAAATGTCAGACTCTTACTGACTACAAACTACCCCGTCCTTTCTCCTGCTCGAGTAAGGGTTGCTCGCCGCCCGACCAGATCCAGGCCCGAACGGACGGTGCGTAGCGTTCCGCGCTAGCCTCAAAGAGCCAATGAACCACCACAGACGGGGCCCTATAGGGCTGATGTTCAGCTGAGGTTGCGGGTTAAGCTCAATGAGTCGCCGCGGCCTCGGCTTAGAGCAGGAGAAGGAACGGGGGCTTTTAGTCAGTAAGTGTCTTACACTCTCTCTCGCCTTAGCCTGGGCGGGAGAGGTCATTTGATAATTTTCCCCTGACCAACAAAAACAAAAAAGGCACATTTGTATTTTATTTTTTTATGTGGATTATTATGATGGCTTAATAAAGTGTAGTAGATGCTAACGATATTTTCCATCGCCGTTTGTGAATGGCGTCTACGTAATAGAAAGAAGTCATATTTTTGCTGGCCAGGTTTCAAAGCGGCATTCGCATTCTCTTTTTTATTACCTCTAAGGAAATAGTTTATACTCCACGGAGTCGTGTCCACACCCTTAACATGCAATTGTCTTTTTCCATTTACGTGATCAATTATAATTATAATGATCTTACATGTTACACTAACTATTATATAAGTTTCTACACAAAGAACACAACGCCACTTCCTTAAAACAATATGATATGTTAAAATTGGCCTCAGTAGGTCAGTCAACAAGCCCGATGAGTTAGTCAACTTGCACCAGCAAAAGAGACCTATTCACGTGGACCAACAATCGGTCGGATCTTTTTATTAGGAACAGAGCGACCTAACTTATACCTCCTCCGACTGTAGAAAATTCAAAAATGCATGACCCCTTTGATATATTTTATCATTGTTAATATATCAAACATACACAAATATTTGTTTAATAATTATAATTTACAAGGTTGTGTGCAACAAACACAGCGTTGTCTTTCGTCGTTTGAATCAGGTTACCAGAGATTGAATCAATCTCCCCAAATACTTTCTCAATCACTAAATTCTACCCCTTTTCGAAGGCGGCTTCTGGAGGTTTCCTCCCATAAAAAGCCCTCAACCTTCAGTCAACCTTCAGGCTTTCTGACAATTAGTTACGTACAATATTGGTATCACGTGTATGCTAAGTTTATCTACAATCAATTCATTTATTATGTCCCACAGTTCTATTAAATATGGGGACCTTAGAACTCTGATCGACCTTTTTTCTTGATTCGACTTTAATAATACGTTTCACACTAAGATAATCGTTTTGTTGCATTAGTTGGTGTTGCTCTCAACTGTGCTCGTGAATCATTTTGTTAAGTCTGGCATCACCTCCGACTTCGCTCATAGACATCCGGAATACCAGAAGAATTGCGAATGCTTTTGACCTTTTTTTGGTTTTGGTTTAAGATTGGTTATAGATTTCGCTATCACATCTGATGGTAAGTAATGATGCGACATACGACAGCGCATGCCTATCCACAATAAGCAACCTAGTCAGCCCGGATTTGAAGACACCTAGGTATACTCTTAGGGAAGCACAGACTCCGGCAAAGAATTGATCCGCTTCTTGGCAGTTACTCATACCGCTTGCCTTGTTGTTCTGTTGATGTTCCTCCGTATTGGCACTGTACCGTGATATGTTTCAAGAAGGAGTTGAAAAAGGTTGAAACGGACAGGGTTAAAAAAATTGTAAACCTGTCAACCAAATAGGAAGCGATTCCGGTAATAAAACCAACATATTTTTTTGCGTTTCTCGCCATTTTATTTTAAGGCCAACACGCAGTTAGTAGTCCATGATCATCTATCAGACGGATTACCATATGGTAAGTAATCTTTACCGTCCATGGACAATCGTAATACCAAAGGATTACTAAAACTGCAGAGCATCTTCTGGCATGTAATGGATTTGAGAAAATGGGATAGAGGATGGGGTAGGGGAAGGATTCGGCCTCCGATAACCTCAATCACAAGGCCAAATACAACGTAGGTATTGCTACACGCCGCTTTCTCCGGTCGAGCCTTAATGCATGGCTCTTCCATACTTACCCACTGACCTGGTCAAAATTCAATAAAAATTGGTTAAGCTATTCCACCTATTAACTCCAACCTAAACGACAGACACACAGAAAATTGTATACCTACAATTAATATTGTCTTTGATGAGACAAAGGTATTATAAAATCGCAGTAATATACTTCCATTTCATATAATATGTCACATGTCTGATCTTGACCTTCAAGTCTCAGATCGAGCAAAGTATTTACTCGCACCTCGGATTTTTTATAGGACAGGGCGGCGAATAATAATGCTTGGCACCTGGTATAATGATGAGAGTTGGTAATTGTTTTCGGAATAAACACGTACTAAGAAAAAGTTTAAATAATCCTAAGTAATCTACATATATATGTATACTAATATTATAAAGAGATACAAATTTTAGGTTTGTAAGTTTGTATGTAGGGGGTAATCTTTGGAACCGCTGGTCGGATTGCCAAAATTCTTTAACTGATAAATAGCTACAATGTTCCTCAGTGCTAAGATATAGTTTGGAACTCGATGTACGACATACGATAGTTTAGTATTTATATTTGAATATAGTACTAATGAATGATATGAGACCGACACTTTCTATGATAAAATTTTGCTGACGTTCAAAAGTGAAATAGATGATTTGTAACCCCAGACGCAAAAAGAGGGGTGTTAAGTTAGACGTGTCAGTCAGTCAGTCAGTCAGTCAGTCAGTCAGTCAGTCAGTCAGTCAGTCAGTCAGTCAGTCAGTCAGTCAGTCAGTCAGTCAGTCAGTCAGTCAGTCAGTCAGTCAGTCAGTCAGTCAGTCAGTCAGTCAGTCAGTCAGTCAGTCAGTCAGTCAGTCAGTCAGTCAGTCAGTCAGTCAGTGAACTCTAACACAGGCGTGTTCTCTGGTCTCATGTTCAGCCGCGGTTGCGGGTTAAGTGCAATAAGTCACCGCGGCCTCGGCAAAGAGCAGGAGAAGGAACGGGGGGTTTAGTTTAGTCAGTAAGAGTCTGACACTTTCTCGCCTAATCCTGTTATTGTTATTTTTGTTATTTGTTATTTTTAATAGTATCAAGAAAAATAAGAGCTAACATAATGTAAACTGCAGTAGACATCTTTATCCAATTATGTAACAATAAATTATGATGCTTATTATATAACGAAAAGTAGTTATTACTAGCATAACAATACATTCAGTCGACAAAGTATCGGGAATGAATGTTTTTTTTATGGTTCCAAATTCGAATTTTAATTTTTTTTGTTGTTGTTAGATTGGCATAACTGTTTTCCATTTTGGCGCGGAATTTGAGTTGCATCTGTTATTATATTAAAAACAGTGCTGTTTTTAGTTTTATAATATCTAGTGTGTATTGCGAATTTCATAATGGACAAAAACATCGAACAAAGAGTTTGTCTTAAATTTTGCATCGCCAATGAAATTTCGTGTTCGGAGGCACACAAAATGTTACAGAAGGCTTACGGTGAATCGACTTTATCAAAAACACGTGCTTATGAGTGGTACAAAGCGTTCAAAAGCGGTCGAGATGTGATGGAAGATTTGCCTCGTTCTGGTAGGCCATCAACGTCTGCAACTGAAGTTAACATCGCAAAAGTGAAGGAAATAGTGACTGAAAATCCTCATTCAAGTTTGAGAGAGATGGCCGCCGAACTTTCTGTATCTCACGAGTCGATCCGTACCATTTTAACAAATAATTTGGGTATGAAACGTGTTGCCGCTCGGCTAGTCCCAAAAGACCTGAATTTTCTTCAAAAACTAAATCGCATGAAAGTCGCTGAGGACATGCTAGAACGAGTCAATACCGACCCAACATTCATGAAACTCATTGTTACTGGTGACGAGACGTGGGTTTACGAGTTTGACATGCAAACTAGTCAACAAGCTTCGGAATGGCGCCTTCCAACTGAACCAAAACCGAAAAAACCACGTCAAAGTCGATCAAAAGTCACAGTCATGTTGACTGTTTTCTTTGACTATCGCGGTGTTGTGCACTCAGAATTCTTGCCCGAAGGTCAAACGGTAAATAAAGAATATTATTTGAGCGTTATGCGGCGTTTAAGAGAACAAATTCGACGAAAAAGGCCAGAAATGTGGAAAAAAAATTCTTGGATTTTGCATCACGATAATGCGCCTTCGCACAAGGCCATCATTGTAAACGATTTTTTGTCCAAACACTCAACAAACACCATCGAGCAGCCACCATATTCACCAGATATGGCTCCAGCCGACTTCTTTCTTTTTCCCACACTCAAATTACCCCTTCGTGGCACCCGTTTTCAATCGTTAGAAGACATAAAGGAGAATTCGCGGCGAGTACTGAACTCAATTCCGGAAACAGCGTTTAAAAAAAGTTTCGATGATTGGATTATTCGTTGGCGTAAGTGTATCGTTTCTGAAGGAGCATACTTTGAAGGTGATAAAATAAATTTAGATGAATAATAAACATTTTGTGTATTATTGACTTTTTCCCGGTACTTTCTTGACAGAGTAGTATGTTACAACTTTTCCAGATCATTCCAAACTGTGACCAAAGTTTTTTCTAAAAATCCTCCTCCATCCTCGCGTAAATGTTTGCCAAGATATTCATTGCGAAGCGAGAGGAACTGGGAAGTCGTATCCTCCTTTTGCGAAGCAGTCATTTTGGCAAAGGTAATGGAGTCGGTGAGGAAACTTTCCTCCTTTCAAGTCTTACACCCTAGCCACTGCAGGAGATACTCCGGGCGTCATGGATCGCACGACGATCTCCAGCCATTGTAAGCGCGGCTTCGCGGACGGGGAAAGAAAGGATAGGTCGCCCCCCACCCATAACTCAGAACTAGTCGTCAGACCACCATAGATGAGGCCCAAGAGAACCGATGTTCAGCTGGAGATGCGGGTGTAAGCACAATTATGTGCCTACCGTGCTGCAGGATTAAAAAAACGGGGTATTTTTTGAGTATCTCCACTCACCCAAGGTCACAGAAGTTTTTCGATGATTTTTCCAACAATGTCTTACAAAAAGACGGCAACAGATTTGTGTCGTTTTTCTTCTTAAATCATTAAAAACATCATCACTATCATCATCAGTCTGTAAGTGCCCACTGCTAAACAAAGGCCTCTTCTCACACGGAGAAGTTTTGAGCATTATGCACTGCGCATGCTCAAGGCGGATTGGCGATTTCAAAAGTTTATTAAAAAACCTGATATATAATGTATGTATTTATGCAAAATGATTACGCATAAATTTTAAACTTAAAATTAATTTCATGTGGTGGTAAGACAAGCTTCAGCCCACGGCGTCGCTCGCGTGATTTATTGATACAAAAAACCTATGCATTAATTGGGTTTGGGTATCATGTTTATCTGAAATTGTATGTTAATAAACGTACGACACAGCAGAAACTCCAAATGTGTAAAAGAAATTTAATCGATACTTGAATAGTGGAGACTTTGGGACTTACGTCTGTGTTTTTTTCTAACGACCCACTAATAGCATTTTTTTTTTCAGTGCTGTGTGTTTATAAGGATATAAGTTCATATACACACCCAGATTCGAAACTACAATTTGTGTTCGAATGGTTCCAAATTTGAACGCAAATTTTACTTGTAACTAGCTTTTACCCGCGAGTTCGTTCGCGTTGAATAGTGTCATCCTGCCGATTTTTGGTATAAAAACTACCCTATGTCCTTCCTCAAGTTCCAAACTATGCCTGTACCAAATTTCACAGAAATTGGCTCAGTAGTTTACGCGTGAAGAAGACAGACAGACAGACAGAGTTACTTTCGCATTTATAATATTAGTATTTTGGATATCTGATTAAATAAACTACAATTAGATCTAATTGAAATTAGATCATTACGGGATTAGACATACTGCACTCCGTCTACTAAAATCATATTTAGAGGATAGGCAGCTGAGAGTTCATGTAGGTGGTTATAACTCACAGGGCTCTGAGATAAGAATGGGCGTTCCACAGGGTTCAATATTGGGTCCGTTTCTCTTTTTAGTGTATGTTAATGACTTGCCATTTTTATTTAAAGCTGAGCCAAGTATGGTGCTGTTTGCTGATGATACATCATTAATTTTTAAAATAGGTCGACGTTCTAATAATTTTGACGAAGTAAACAGCTCCATTCATCAAGTTCATAATTGGTTTACAGTCAATAATTTAGCACTTAACGAGAAAAAAACAAAATGTATTAAATTTAGCTTGCCCAACGTACACAGTAATGATTGTAGCATAATTTTAAATGGGCAAAAGTTAGAATTTGTCAACGAGACAGTGTTTCTAGGTATCACACTAGACAATAGACTTCAATGGGGTTCCCACATAAAGACGCTTTCGGGGAGACTAAGCTCTGCTGTTTTTGCAGTTAGACAGATAAGACAGCTCACAGACGTGAACAGAGCAAGGCTTGTCTATTTTAGCTATTTTCACAGCATTATGTCATACGGAATTTTGCTGTGGGATCGAGCTGCGGAAGTAGAATCAATATTTATTCTACAAAAGCGGGCTATCCGAGCGATATATAACTTGCCCCGTCGCGAATCTCTGAGAGAACTATTTAAAACGATAAATATCCTGACGGTGCCTTGTCAGTTTATATATGAAAATATTATGTATGTAAGGAAAAATTTGCAATTATTTGAAAAAAGAAGCGATAGACATAATTTTAATACAAGAGGCAAAGATAGGCTGGCTGTGCCACGATTCCGTCTGTCCAAGGTACAGAAATCCTTTATGGGGTTCTGTGTAAATTGTTACAATAAAATTCCAAGTACTGTATTGAATCTTAACGAACGAAAATTTAAAACTTATATTAAACGTGAATTGTGTAGACAGGCATACTACAAACTTTCAGATTATATTGAGGATAAGAATGCCTGGCAGCGTGTTGATTCGGCTCCACTGGACAATACTCAAATATAGTCAGCAGTTAGGTAAAATTCTCAAAAATAATGCATCCTTAATTTATATATCCAAAAAGTTTATATAGAAGCACTCTTAAAGATTGTGAGTACGCATATGTGAGCGCCATGTTCGAGACGACAAAGGAGTAAAATTTTATGATAGGTCCCCTCATTTGTTCTTTTTTTTAACAACTTGTCTCTGCATTGTTCTCACATAAGGGTACACTAATGTATAGTATAAATGTTATAATATATTATTGAAATTGTAAAACAATTTTTTTTAAAAAAAAGAGTAACGAATGGAGTTTCTTGCTCGTTCTTCTCCATTCGAATCTACAATTTGGAATGAGCACCTAGCTTCACTGACGAACAGACTGACAGACTACTTTTCTATTTTGACGTTTCAAAAGTACCTATTGATGGTTTAGTTGGAATAAATGATTTTGACTTTGACTTTGACTTTACATACAATAAAGTTGTACGTTGGTTATGACAATTCAACTGTTTTTTTTAAGTTTCAAGATGTTTCTAGAATCTATGACGCTTTTCATTTGTGATATAAGATTTACAGCTACTGTTTTATTACTATCAAGGTGCAAGTCTGACACTGATCCAAAGGATCCGAAACAGTAATTTTTATGTATATAAAAAAGTACAAAAAATATACCAGGCAGCGCCTGTCGGATTTTTTTATCACTATCGCTGATGAATAGAATTAATATAGGTTTTTTTATGACCGCATCATCCATCATCAAAGAAGCCAGAATTTCACTTACCTTACCAAAAGTGTAGTTTGAATAGTTTCAGAAAAAGAGGCTGTGGCACACTGACATGAACGACGAATCAAGAAGGGTTCCGTTACTTGTCATTTGTCAACGGAACTCTAAAATCGAAACGAGTAAAAAGGGTGTCAATATCCTATATATTTAATTCGTTCATAAAAATATAAAATATTGTTATCAAAGTCACTCTAGACTCTGTTGAGACCTGTCTCTTGACGTCATGTAGACTAATTTTAAACAAGGCAATTTTTTTAATATGCAATCCTTTGCACATGGTTAAGAAAAAGAACGGTGAATGGAGACCATGTGGAGATTATAGAATGCTCAATAGCGTGACTGTACCGGACAAATATCCACTTCCACGACTAACTGATTTCACTTACATACTAGAAGGGAAGCAAATCTTTTCCAAAATTGATATTCGAAAGGCGTACCACTGCATTCCTGTAGAAAATGTGGAAAAAACTGCTATTATCACTCCTTTTGGACTTTTCGAATTTCCAAAAATGCCTTTCGGTTTACGTAATGCGGCGCAAACATTCCAACGATTCATGGACTCGCTATTCAGGGATTTGGATTTCGTATTCATATTCGTCGACGATTGTCTTATAGCATCTGAAAACGAGGCTCTACATTATCAACATTTGGATACGGTTTTCAAACGTTTACATGAAAATGGATTAACAATTAATCTCGAAAAATGTGACTTTCTTAAGAGTGAAATAGATTTTCTGGGTTATCATACAACACGTCGAGGAATACGACCAACGGAGGAAAAGTACAAAGCAATTATGGAATTTCCTAAACCTACGACAATCAAGGAGCTAAGATTTTTAGGAATGATCAACTTTTACAGAAACAATCTCCCTCATGCCGCTGAATATCAAACTATCTTAAACAACTACCTGCACGACTCTAAAAAGAATGATAATTCTCCAATTTCTTGGACAACAGAGGCCGAAAAAGCTTTTGATAAATGCAAGGAAAATATAATGAACGCAGTATTAACAGTTCACCCCTCTCGCACCGCCCCTTTGGCACTTATGACGGACGCCAGTTCGACCTGTGTTGGCGCAGTTCTGCAGCAGAAGTCAGGACGTAATTGGGAACCATTAGGATTCTTTTCAAAGAAATTAAGTGATACTCAACAAAAATACTCGACATTCGACAGAGAGTTGCTCGGAATATATATGGCAGTCAAACATTTTCAAAGGTTAGTCGAAGGAA
This sequence comes from Spodoptera exigua, assembly GCA_902829305.4. Classification (NCBI taxonomy): domain Eukaryota; kingdom Metazoa; phylum Arthropoda; class Insecta; order Lepidoptera; family Noctuidae; genus Spodoptera; species Spodoptera exigua. The sequence goes on from LR824623.2 coordinate 2,699,592, forward strand.
GAGAATTTACTATCTTTACAGATCATCGACCTTTGACTTACGCATTTTCCCAAAAACCGTCATCTAATGATACGCCACGGCGAATACGACAACTGGATTTTATTTCACAATATTGTACCAACATTCAACATATAGAAGGACGTGACAATATTGTAGCAGACGCATTGTCACGGATAGAACAAATTGATGTGCCATCACCGATTAATTATGCTGATTTAGCAAGATGTCAGCATGATGACCAAGAATTATTACGACTTCGTAATAACAAGAATTTAAAATTTTCAAATATCAAGGTTCCGGGTTCTACTGAAGTCATCGCCTGTGACATATCTACAGGAAAAAATCGCCCCTATTTACCAGAAAAATTTCGGAGACAAATTTTTAATGTCATGCATGGACTGAGTCATCCTGGGAAGAGAGCTACTAGGAAAATGATAACTCAAAGATATTTATGGACAAGTATGAATAAAGATATAAATGAATGGTGTAAATCGTGCCTAGCTTGTCAAAAATCAAAAGTGCAACGCCACACTATATCACCTGTCGGGAACTTTATGCCATCTCAACGTTTTGAACATCTACACATCGATATTGTTGGACCGTTACCTGTTTCTCAAGGAAAGCGATATTTAATTACAATGATAGATCGTTGTACTTCTTGGCCGGAAGTATTTCCCGTTAAAGATATCACAGCCGAAACAGTAGCGCGCATACTGTATGAGGGATGGATAGCAAGATTCGGATGCCCATTACGCATTACTACGGATCAAGGTCGACAATTTGAATCAAGAATATTTGAATCACTTTCACAATTTTTAGGAGTACACAAAATTAGAACAACGCCTTATCACCCACAATCAAATGGAATGATAGAGAGATTTCATAGAACTTTAAAAGCGGCGCTAATATCAAGAGAATCTAATGCTAATTGGATGAACGAAATTGCTTCAGTTCTACTTGGATTACGAAGTTGTGTACGCGAGGACACAGGATATAGTGCAGCAGAGATGATATATGGCGCACCTATAAGGCTTCCCGGAGAATTTTTTGAATCGTCACAGCCTTCGACATACGAAGAATTTGTCACAAATATACAAAAGGACATTTCTCGTATGACATCAACATCAAAACGCAAGAAAATTAAACAAACAGTTTTCATTCACCCCGAGCTCAACAAATGCTCACATGTATTCGTGCGCTGTGACAGAATAAGGAAAAGTTTAACACCACCATACGAAGGACCATTTCTAGTGACAAAGAGGATAGATAAGACGTTTATCATTAAAATTGGGGACAATGAAAAAGCAATATCTATAGACCGATTAAAACCTGCATTTGTCTTCAATAGTGGAACGAACGTGCCAAATTCAGAAAATAATCACAACGGGCGGAACACGTACATCACGAAGTCAGGACGGGCGGTTAAGCCGACAGTACGATTCGTCACTTGCTGACACAAGTAATCAGTCCATTTAAATACTCACCGTATTTTGAAAATACAGTCTCATTATTTACCTTGCCACGAAGTCTGGCAAATTTGCCAAATTGCCAGACAAACCAATTTGCCAGACTTCGTGGCAAGGTAAATAATGAGACTGTAGATGGTTAAGGTCTGTTTATTACTTTAATTGCTGGTGCTTATATACTAAGAAGATGCGTGAGATTTTCAGATTTAGCTATCCTAACAAACGTGCAACAATTAACATGTATGTCTTATCTCTATCGTATCTAAGTAATGTAGCGACGTGATAGTGCCGCTACATATACTCCCCCCTTTTAAAAATAATTAACATATAAATTGAAAAAAAATTAGTATGTACCTAATTATATAATAACTTAACCTTGCTGATAAATTACATCCTATGCGTAATGTAATGTCATTGTTGCTAATTCGAAGGAAATAAAAACTGCTGCCTTTGTTGTGACGGCGGCGGCAGTCGATGAACTATCCACTGCATTTGTGCTGATTGTTTCTTGCTATTGTTTTCACTCTTCTGTCTAAGGTCTTCAGTATTCCGTAGAGAAGAAGGATGCCAATTGTGATGAGGATTTGTCCAATTGCAATGTTTCTCGTCCACCGTAGCTCTTCCAGGACAAGACTTTTGAGATGGTCGGCTTCATTTTGATTAAGGCAACTGTCGGAGTTATATACGATTTGATCTTTGGAGCTTTGGTTGCCCATTGTTCTCTCGTAGATACTGACGGTATATGATGGTATTTTCAAAATACGGTGAGTATTTAAATGGACTGATTACTTGTGTCAGCAAGTGACGAATCGTACTGTCGGCTTAACCGCCCGTCCTGACTTCGTGATGTACGTGTTCCGCCCGTTGTGATTATTTTCTGAATTTGGCACGTTCGTTCCACTATTGAAGACAAATGCAGGTTTTAATCGGTCTATAGATATTGCTTTTTCATTGTCCCCAATTTTAATGATAAACGTCTTATCTATCCTCTTTGTCGCTAGAAATGGTCCTTCGTATGGTGGTGTTAAACTTTTCCTTATTCTGTCACAGCGCACGAATACATGTGAGCATTTGTTGAGCTCGGGGTGAATGAAAACTGTTTGTTTAATTTTCTTGCGTTTTGATGTTGATGTCATACGAGAAATGTCCTTTTGTATATTTGTGACAAATTCTTCGTATGTCGAAGGCTGTGACGATTCAAAAAATTCTCCGGGAAGCCTTATAGGTGCGCCATATATCATCTCTGCTGCACTATATCCTGTGTCCTCGCGTACCCAACTTCGTAATCCAAGTAGAACTGAAGCAATTTCGTTCATCCAATTAGCATTAGATTCTCTTGATATTAGCGCCGCTTTTAAAGTTCTATGAAATCTCTCTATCATTCCATTTGATTGTGGGTGATAAGGCGTTGTTCTAATTTTGTGTACTCCTAAAAATTGTGAAAGTGATTCAAATATTCTTGATTCAAATTGTCGACCTTGATCCGTAGTAATGCGTAATGGGCATCCGAATCTTGCTATCCATCCCTCATACAGTATGCGCGCTACTGTTTCGGCTGTGATATCTTTAACGGGAAATACTTCCGGCCAAGAAGTACAACGATCTATCATTGTAATTAAATATCGCTTTCCTTGAGAAACAGGTAACGGTCCAACAATATCGATGTGTAGATGTTCAAAACGTTGAGATGGCATAAAGTTCCCGACAGGTGATATAGTGTATTTCATTGTCCCCAATTTTAATGATAAACGTCTTATCTATCCTCTTTGTCACTAGAAATGGTCCTTCGTATGGTGGTGTTAAACTTTTCCTTATTCTGTCATAGCGCACGAATACATGTGAGCATTTGTTGAGCTCGGGGTGAATGAAAACTGTTTGTTTAATTTTCTTGCGTTTTGATGTTGATGTCATACGAGAAATGTCCTTTTGTATATTTGTGACAAATTCTTCGTATGTCGAAGGCTGTGACGATTCAAAAAATTCTCCGGGAAGCCTTATAGGTGCGCCATATATCATCTCTGCTGCACTATATCCTGTGTCCTCGCGTACACAACTTCGTAATCCAAGTAGAACTGAAGCAATTTCGTTCATCCAATTAGCATTAGATTCTCTTGATATTAGCGCCGCTTTTAAAGTTCTATGAAATCTCTCTATCATTCCATTTGATTGTGGGTGATAAGGTGTTGTTCTAATTTTGTGTACTCCTAAAAATTGTGAAAGTGATTCAAATATTCTTGATTCAAATTGTCGACCTTGATCCGTAGTAATGCGTAATGGGCATCCGAATCTTGCTATCCATCCCTCATACAGTATGCGCGCTACTGTTTCGGCTGTGATATCTTTAACGGGAAATACTTCCGGCCAAGAAGTACAACGATCTATCATTGTAATTAAATATCGCTTTCCTTGAGAAACAGGTAACGGTCCAACAATATCGATGTGTAGATGTTCAAAACGTTGAGATGGCATAAAGTTCCCGACAGGTGATATAGTGTGGCGTTGCACTTTTGATTTTTGACAAGCTAGGCACGATTTACACCATTCATTTATATCTTTATTCATACTTGTCCATAAATATCTTTGAGTTATCATTTTCCTAGTAGCTCTCTTCCCAGGATGACTCAGTCCATGCATGACATTAAAAATTTGTCTCCGAAATTTTTCTGGTAAATAGGGGCGATTTTTTCCTGTAGATATGTCACAGGCGATGACTTCAGTAGAACCCGGAACCTTGATATTTGAAAATTTTAAATTCTTGTTATTACGAAGTCGTAATAATTCTTGGTCATCATGCTGACATCTTGCTAAATCAGCATAATTAATCGGTGATGGCACATCAATTTGTTCTATCCGTGACAATGCGTCTGCTACAATATTGTCACGTCCTTCTATATGTTGAATGTTGGTACAATATTGTGAAATAAAATCCAGTTGTCGTATTCGCCGTGGCGTATCATTAGATGACGGTTTTTGGGAAAATGCGTAAGTCAAAGGTCGATGATCTGTAAAGATAGTAAATTCTCTTCCTTCGACTAACCTTTGAAAATGTTTGACTGCCATATATATTCCGAGCAACTCTCTGTCGAATGTCGAGTATTTTTGTTGAGTATCACTTAATTTCTTTGAAAAGAATCCTAATGGTTCCCAATTACGTCCTGACTTCTGCTGCAGAACTGCGCCAACACAGGTCGAACTGGCGTCCGTCATAAGTGCCAAAGGGGCGGTGCGAGAGGGGTGAACTGTTAATACTGCGTTCATTATATTTTCCTTGCATTTATCAAAAGCTTTTTCGGCCTCTGTTGTCCAAGAAATTGGAGAATTATCATTCTTTTTAGAGTCGTGCAGGTAGTTGTTTAAGATAGTTTGATATTCAGCGGCATGAGGGAGATTGTTTCTGTAAAAGTTGATCATTCCTAAAAATCTTCTTAGCTCCTTGATTGTCGTAGGTTTAGGAAATTCCATAATTGCTTTGTACTTTTCCTCCGTTGGTCGTATTCCTCGACGTGTTGTATGATAACCCAGAAAATCTATTTCATTCTTAAGAAAGTCACATTTTTCGAGATTAATTGTTAATCCATTTTCATGTAAACGTTTGAAAACCGTATCCAAATGTTGATAATGTAGAGCCTCGTTTTCAGATGCTATAAGACAATCGTCGACGAATATGAATACGAAATCCAAATCCCTGAATAGCGAGTCCATGAATCGTTGGAATGTTTGCGCCGCATTACGTAAACCGAAAGGCATTTTTGGAAATTCGAAAAGTCCAAAAGGAGTGATAATAGCAGTTTTTTCCACATTTTCTACAGGAATGCAGTGGTACGCCTTTCGAATATCAATTTTGGAAAAGATTTGCTTCCCTTCTAGTATGTAAGTGAAATCAGTTAGTCGTGGAAGTGGATATTTGTCCGGTACAGTCACGCTATTGAGCATTCTATAATCTCCACATGGTCTCCATTCACCGTTCTTTTTCTTAACCATGTGCAAAGGACTAGCCCATGGGCTGTCCGAAGGGCGACAAATGCCAAGCTCCATCATAGTCTGAAATTCTTTCTTTGCTATATGATATTTATCAGGAGGTAATGGTCTTGCACGTGCTGATACCGGTGGTCCTTTAGTGATAATATGATGCTTAATCTTGTGTTTTGGAGTAGTGTGGAGGGAGGCTGGTTTCGTAATATCCTCGTATTCATTTAATAGTTGAGTAATGCGTGGATTCGTCTCAATGTTAATAGTGCGGATTGTTTGCTGCGTCGATTTGATCAGGGTTGCGGGCGTTGTCAGCTCAGTTACCCTATCTATGAGTTTTCGACCAGCTATATCGACTAATAGCTTATAATGCTCTAAAAAATCTGCTCCAATAATCGGTTGTGTTACATCGGCGATGACAAAGTTCCATACAAAGTTTCTTCGTAGCCCGAAGTTTAAAGAGAGTGTTTTTTCACCATATGTCTTAATTTTTGTACCATTGGCGGCATAAAGTATACATTGTTCATCTTGTATTAGTGAATGTCTCTGTGGCTTGCTAATAACTGAAATATTTGCTCCCGTGTCAATCAAAAATCTCATACCACTTTTTCGGTCGGTAATAGTGAGGCGGTTGGACGGGTGAATAGCACAGAGTTCCGCCGTTGTCCGTGCTTCAATTAGTTTCCCTGTTTCCTTGAGTTGAGATCCTGTTTCCAATCACAAGGTTGAACACACTTTTGTGCATATTTTTTAAATCTTCCATGGTAAAAACAAAAGTGCCTTCTTTCTCTTGAACTTGACTGTGGTAGGAAATGCCGACGATTGGAATAACTTTGAGTGCTGCGTCGATAGTTTTTTTGACCTTGCTGAATTGCATTTAGTTCCAATTGCATTTCTGCTAACTGTGCTAGTATGCATGACATTGTATCGTCGCCTTGCTTCTGTGGTGCTACTATGGCTTCTAGTTGCTTAAACCATAATCTGGGTTGGTCCCTCCAAAATTCCGGAATACGGGATAAAATGGCGGTTCCGGCTGATATCTCCAAGGCTTCTTGTTGGCTGCTGCTTGATTTGCAGGGTGAATGAGTCATGTTGATTGTTCTTCGTCGGGGTCACCAATTTGCCAGACTTCGTGGCAAGGTAAATAATGAGACTGTAGATGGTTAAGGTCTGTTTATTACTTTAATTGCTGGTGCTTATATACTAAGAAGATGCGTGAGATTTTCAGATTTAGCTATCCTAACAAACGTGCAACAATTAACATGTATGTCTTATCTCTATCGTATCTAAGTAATGTAGCGACGTGATAGTGCCGCTACAGTTTTTATTCTTAAGAAGGTAGAACAATTGTTATAATTATTACCTACCTATACTTATACAATTTTGATAATCAGACTTAAATTTGGAGTCATTAATTAATTGCGTCAACAGTTATTTTAAAATGTTTACACCAAAAAACATAACACACTCTGCACTATATGTCACAATTAGTAAGTACAAATATAACTCATAAACAACTGGTTATAAGGGGATACTCAAAACCTATCAAAGATATCAACATTAAACGTTTGACAGCCGAAATTTCAACCTATAGCTATTGGCTTAAGATCGTTTTTTAAATTATTCGTTAAAACGTGTTACAGCTGAAATCTGAACCTTAAGTCATTGGCTTAATATCTTTTTTAAATTAATCGTCTAGTATTTCTTCTAAAGCATAGTATTAAATCATATATTAAGAAACTTAAAGAATGGGAGGAACAAATTTTGATGCGAATGGGCCAACTCGGCAGGAGTGATACCTCAACCTTACCAGCGTGAAATGACTACAGCATTGTGTTTCACCGTCCGAGTGAGATCACCGGAGGCTCAAACATTTCCTCCAATCTCTAAACCCACAAAACCTCTTGCCACTTCTCTGGTGTTCATGGGCAGCGCGGATGGCTTACCATCAGGTTTGCATATGTTTTTTTTTATTTCATATATAATTTCCACAAAGACAACACGTACCGACATGGACAAGTGGCATTTATGTGTCAAACCTTCTCAAAACGATAAAGAAATTAAAAAAAAAATATACATATACTATACACTTTAACCGGTCCCTTCGTGGTATAAAAATCACGTGACGTAATCAGTTAGTCATATCGTCCATTTTGTAAAACGTAGGTCTTGTGAGCACGCTTAAAACGGGTTTTAAACATAATAGCATAATTGTATATAGTTATACTTAGATATAAAACATATTTAACCTATCTCATTCAGTTCACTGTCAGTAGCCGCTCAAGTGATTGCTAAAATGGTAACAGTGCTGCAAGACAGACTTTTGGAATTCCATCCAGACACTTTGGAATATGTTAGAAAGGAGTTGAATCTGGACAAGAATGGGAGGATGGATGATGCTGTTAATCTCCTCGAAGAATGGATCAAAAAGCAACAGCATTTTGTTAAAAAAGATTTTTGTGAGTACCTTCTTAATTTTTTATTAATATTTTAAAATGTTTTAAAATTTATTATTTTCTTAATCATGCATATGAGTTTAAACTTGGAACATGTAAGTAAATATTTATAAATACCCTTATCTTTGATTAATTAGCTAATTAAAACATTTATTTTATTCAAGAACACGATCACCGACCTACTAAATTATGCCAAAAATACTATAAAACCCTAAAAAAGATATGAAATCAGTGTTAATTTTCATCCAAAACTATTCATCTGTTTCGACGCGTACCTAATTTTTAATTTGATTTTTATATTTGCAACTCTGTTCATAAAATAATGATTAATAAATTAACTTATGTGAAGGTAAACTTAAAATTATAAAACTACACTATGTAGTGGTCACTTTTTTGAGTGCAAGATTCCAAAGAAATCAATTGTCAAAAAAATGACTATTGTGGTCGTGGTAGCTTTAAATAAATACCTATACAATAATATAGTAAAATTTCATACTTTTTCAAATTCTCCCATCGACAAAAAATCTATGAATTCTAAATAGGATTGTTGTGATGTCATGAGGATTACGTGAAATAGCATTATTAGGTACTTCTTTATTTCGAAATTACATAGAAATATTATTGTGTATCTTGTAAAAACAATGGCTTGTGATTTTTTGTTTATGTTTTACTAGCAATCCCGAAAATGTTGTTTTAGAAAAATTATGTTAAGGGTAAACAACCTTATGACTAAAGGGTAGGTATAAACAACAGCCATAGCCGATCCTCAGACCTACTGAATATGCAAATTAAATTTGGTAAAAATCAGTAAAGCCGTTTCAGAGAAGTAAGGTACCTAAATAACATTGTAACATGATAATTTTATATACATATAAGATTGTAGTAAAAAGTCAATAAATAATTTACAACCGTTATGTCAGTATAATTAATATTTAGTTACGAAACATGGTGTTTTAACATAATTATTATTTACGATACACAAGAATGCTTTAAAGCATTCCCCTAAAAGCCTCGGCTGGGATACTTGGGATACATATCGATCGAAGTCCAGGTCTGCGGTCATCTTAGAGGGCAAGACTAAGTTAGCCTCTAAGAAGCTAGGCATACTCAAAAAATAAAGGCAGGGTTTCACTCCAGGGGATCGCATGCTACTTTATAAGGCGCAGGTTTGGCCCCATATGGAATACAATGCTCATCTCTGGGCGGGAGCGCCCTAGTACCAGCATCTCCCTTTAGATCGCAAGTAGTAATGTGCCGTTGGAATCGTTGACTTCCCTGATGACACAGTCCGGCTACTTTTAGGCTCTGCGTAGGGATGTAGCCTCGCCATGTGTCCTATATTGCCTATACCACGGAATATGTTTCGAGGAATTGTTTAATTTATTATGTTTGTCATCGATCCACGCGATAACATTATCAACCTAATCATATAGATAGTTGACAGCAAAACTTTGAATTGATCTTTCGGCGGCGGTATTTCTGAACAGATACGACCTTCAAACCTTCAAGAAATGTGTGTCCTCCTTTTTAAAAGGACGACAAGGCGCCTGTGACTCCTCTGACGTTGCAGGTGTCCTTATATGGCGCAGATCATTTACAATGAGGTGATTCGATACTATATCTATTATATATTGTTCTTGTTCGATATTTGTGCTTATATTTCTCAGAAATCATTAGACCCTAACTATATCGTTTGAAGAAAACGCTAGCGCGATCTAATTCGACGCCAACGCCATCTAGTATTCCATATAAAATAATATGTATATTTACATTCTTCTTTAATTTCCTCTACGTTCAATTTCGCGCATATACCGAACAAAATCGCTTTTTATTATTAATAATAATAAAAATGAGGTCAATATGTATGTTTGTTTATTTTTTGCGTTCAACATTCTGATACGGTGAAAGGTTGCAGGTTATCTAGCGGGAAAGAACGATGTCAAGTATTTAACTTAGTCTTATAGATAAGTAACGTACATAGGTAAGAATATTTCAGTATCTATCCATTTAAATTTATAATAAGTATTTTTTTTTATCTAAAACTAGCGACCCGCCCCGTTTTCGCAAGGGTATCGTAATACGTTCCCGGTTGGTAAGACGCGATATTTCCCTCTACTTTAAAAAAAATATATATTACAAATAGAAAAAAAGAATAAGCAAATTTAGTCTAGACATTGTAGAAATAAGTGTTCATAACTTCTTTCTTTTGCTTCTTCCTCTTTCTTCTAGCTTTTCCCCGCGACTTTGTTCGCGAGGAATAGTGACTTCCTGCAGTTTTTGGGTTTTGAAAACTATCCTATGTCCTTTCTCGAGTTCCAAATTATGTCTGTACCAAATTAACATTACACACAAACAGGTTCCAGTGGTTTAGCCGTAAAGAAAAGACAGATATACAGACAAAGTTACTTTCGCATTTATAATATTAGTTTGGATAGTTTGGATAATGAATGTAGTGGTTAAGAGAGAACACCGGTATCCACTCTTGTGGGTATTGTAGAGGATTAGTAGGCAATAACCGAAATTGTTATATTTTTCTTTTGATGAACTTCACTTGGATAAGGAAATTAATAGCGAAAATAATTAAACGTAGCCTTAATAAACATACAATCATGTATAATTCACCTCACAGAAAACCGGCGTGAAACAACCACTGCGTTGTGTTTCGCCGTGTGAGTGAGGTTACCGGAGGCCCAATCCTTCCCCTTCCCCAGGCCCTTCCCTAGGGCCGCTACTCTTCTTAATATATATAAACGATCTTCCAAAATTTATAACTCAAAATATGGTACTTTTTGCTGACGATAGTACAGCCATTGTCAAATGTAATAACCCTGACTATTACGAGAATGATATAAATGATTGCCTCGACAAAATAATTAAGTGGCTTATAAATAATAACCTAGTCATTAATTTAAACAAAACAAAAGTAATGCACTTCCGTTAAAGATGTGAAAAACCTCCAGTAAATATCATGTATGACAAATGCCAAATAGAAGATACGGAAAAGGCAAAATTTTTAGGTATAATTATCGATAGTAGGCTGACGTGGAAACCCCATATTGAAGAAATTTGCTTGAAATTAAACAAGTCTGCATATGCCCTGTTTCAGCTATCAAAAAAAGTTAATACTCAAACACTTTTATTAGCATATCACGGATTGGTTGCATCTGTTCTGAGGTTCGGTATTATTTTTTGGGGGCAATCTTCTGAAAGAGAATCGGTTTTTAAAGCGCAAAAACTATGTATTCGGTCCATGTGTGGCTTTAAAACTACCGAAACTTGTGAACCATACTTTAAATCTTTAAAATTATTGACTTTTCCTGCTATGTACATTTACGAAACTGCCTTGTTTGTCAAAATCAATCTGCATCTATTTCAAAAACTCGCTGATGTTAAAAAAACTCCAATGCGTTCTCAATATGCAAATAAACTGTGCAACTTAAAATGCAAAACCGCTTTAAGTAAAAAGGGTTTTTTTGGCATGGCTCCGAAAATCTATAATAAAATACCTGACAACATAAAACAATTACCCTTAGTTAAATTTAAGAAGATACTCTACCTACTGTTAATGGAAAAGTGTTATTATACTGTAGAAGATTTTTTAAATGATAGTTTATAATATTAATTTATTAGTTAGAAACCTATGAGTAAGATTTTTAAGACTGTTTAGAGATTTTTTAAGACTGTTTCTTTATTGTGTTAGTTTTGATTATACATTATAATAATTTAAAACAAATAGGTCCTTTTAACATGTAAGAGTTTAATTTTGTTGTTTTTTTCCCATATGTATGTAGTTTTTAATTTTTAAAGTTTTTTAATTTTATTTTAATATTTGTACGCCTTCACGGCAAAACATAGCGCACCTATATTATATGACCTAAGATCTAAATGTAAATACCTATGTTTCACAAATAAACATTCTGATTCTGATTCTGATTCTGATTCTGATTCCCAATCCCTCCTCAATCCCTAAATCTCCAAATCCCAAATCCCTTAAAGGTCAGCAACGCACTCGTAACTCCTCCGTTGCGCGTGTCCATGGGCGGCGCTGATTGCTTACCATCAGGTAATCCGTCTGCTCGTTTGCCGACCTATTACATAAAAAAAAAATAATAGTAATTATAAGTCAAAGGTTTCCTCTGGATGATAACTTCAATGCGTGCCAATGGTATACATGTAACTCGGAAAATGTGACATTTGTACTTCCCAGATTTTGAATCCTCATACAAACATTAGAAGCGAGCGCCTTAACCTCAGGGCCACCATGGCATACGCATAAACATACCGGGATTGGTTTTTTTTTGTTACGGGAAAATCATTGAATGTCTTCTCCCGCTCAGGAGCAAGTGTCAAACTCTTACTGACTAAAAACCCCTGTTCCTTCTCCTGCTCTAGCCCAAGGCCGCGGTACCTCATTGCGCTTACCGCGCAACCCCGGCTAAACATTAGCCCTGTCCGTGTGTGGTGGTCTATTGGCTCTTTGATGCTCGTGGAACGCTACGCGCCGTACGTTCGGGATCATGATTGAGGTTGGCGTCAATATTCTGTTTCTGTAATGTTGGCGAAACGGGGTGAATAGACACAGAACAGGGGTGAAGAAATAGGAAACCGATTCACCTTTTTGTGCATCTGATATGCATACATCCTTTTGTGCATAGGAAACAATGATGATGATGATGATGAAATGCGGATATTTATTGTAGACATCATCGAATCGTGTTAAGTGTTTTTGTTTTTTTGCATCCCAAAAAACAAAAGTTAGTTATAAAAATCCTAACCTCAGAATTGTATTTTAGAGATTTTTTTATTTTTTTTTTATGTTGTAGTATGAGTTATTATAGCGGTTTTAAGGGACAGTCAAAATAAACTAAAAGAGTTAGTAGTAGTAGGTATTAAATGATCCATTCATTTTCAAAATACCTAAAGATTTCAAGATGATAAGGTTGAGGCAAACATTTCTGGTCATCGACATCAGGTTATTTTTGTGTTTTTCATGTGAATTAATTTTTAATTTTTCAGATTATATTTTTTTTAATTTGGTTTTTCGATATAATTTATGTCTGACGCACACAAAGACGTCGAAAAATCAGCGTTGTGTGAATTATTTATTAGTTTAACGTAACAATAAAAAAGCAGAAAAATAGTATGATCTACCTCAATCCTGCTTTTTTACAGATATTAAAATAAAATGAAATTTTTGTATGTTGGATTTTCGTTAGTCAATACGCATATGTAGAAACGTCCTCAATTTAAATAATAAAAAATATATTTTATGGATCAAATTTCGGAGTCAAATCTGAATAAATATTCAAATACAACAATTAAAGCAACGTTCAAAAAACATGAATTCAAAAAGTGTCATTCTGTCGGTCTGTAGCCTGGTGAAAACTATCTGTTTATTCCAAAGTGTAGATTCCTATGGAGTAGAACGACCAAAGAGAGAAACTCCATGGTTACGCTTTTTCAATCAGTTTTAAATCGTTTGTACCTATGCCATGAGACCTTACTACATTAATAAATAAGATAAACTATTTTTTTTATGTGGTAAGTCGGCAAACGAGCAAACTGATTACTTGATGGTAAGCAATCAGCGTCGCCCATAGACACCCGCAACGACGTAGGAACTACGAGTGCATTGTCGAACTTTTGGGGATTAGGGATTTGGAGATTTTGGGAAAGGGAACGGATTGGGGGAGGGGAAGGATTCGGCCTTCGGTAACCTCACACACAACGCTGCGGTTGTTTCACGCCGATTTTCTGTAAGGCCGTCGTATTACTCCGTTCGAGCCGACCCATTCGTGCCGAAGCATGGCCACACCTAAACTTATGGTCTTATTTCATATTATAATCTACATTAATCCACGTTTGAAAACTTTCGTCTCGTTATAATATTAGTAGGATTATCTTCATCTGCCCTAGATTCGTGTCTAAATTACCAAGTGTCATTGAAATCTAGAGTAAGCATAATAATATTATCATAATCAGCCATGGGAGTCATGCTACTGAATAAACACCTGCCATTTAGGGGCAAACTATATCTAGTATACCTTAAATTTATGCTTAGTTCTTGGATAGGTGACTTCGGGAAAGAAGTTAGCACAAAATTACAACATGCCTTTTTCGGTGGAAATCATCGAATGAGTCCTCTCGTCCCTGGTATGGCAAGAGACATTGTCAGACTCTTACTGACTCAAAAGTTGGGGCTTACTCTGCGGTTGCATTTACAACCCTGGCCCTTATGGGTCACATCTGTGATGTCTCTTTGAAGCGAAATGCAACGCGCAGAATGCTCGGATTTGGCTCTGATCGGGTGACGAGTTATTTGCTTGCCATCCGGAGATTCGTTATAATATGGCACAACACATCATCAGCCTATAAGTGCCCACTGCTGATCAAAGGCCTCTTCTCCCACGAAAGGCGGATTGGCAATTTAAGGCTAGGTTTCCTCACGGTGTTTTTCTCTTCACCGTATGTCAAAATATGAATAGAAAGTACACGTAAGTGACACGGAAAAAGGCACATTGTTACTCAACTGGTTTTGAACCCGCAGTTAACGGCCTAGGTGACAGAACTTGAAGATGCTATTTCTCATATTCGGTAATTGATAAAACACGTGACAACAACAACAGTAATTAATGAGTGTACAAACAATAATAATAGTAATACAAACAATTATATAAAAAAAACGTACGTAATCATTAAAAACGCCAAGTTAAAGATCGCGCACTAACTAAAAGTATTTGCCATGCAACAATGAACTCTGTTGCAGTTATTTCAAGTACCTAGTATTGTTTTGTGCAAATAAATTAATTGCTTGAATACAGGCTGCACTTAAGTAATTTATTTATTTTTCCTTGAACTGTTGACATGACAATGACAACTTGAATTAATTTCTCGGAAGAAAATATTGTATTACATAAAGTCAAATCATTTATTTCAATTAAAACGTTATACAAAACATAAAAAGTTAAGTAGTGTTAGTCTATTGGTCTCCTAGTGAAGCTATATGCTCGTAACAAAGTGTAGATTAATTATTATGTTTTCGGCTTACTCGCGTAATTGTTTGACGAGATACTCGACTACTTTCAAGCCATGATAGAGGCCCATATCCAGTCACCGCGTCGTGTGTCGTCAAACAATTACGTAAGTAGGCCAAAAACATAATAATTAATTTAGTATGTCTCACGAAAGTTATAAAGAAAACGTGTAGTTACCTGTGAATAAGGAAGGAACAAGAAACTCCATGGATTTAACCAGTTTCAAAATCCGATTCGTTGCATATTAGAAAAATAATATACTTAAATAAATTTTACAAAGGTATTCGTGTGCGTCTGTGATGGCTGCCAATTTTTCTTATAAATGAAATAGTACTATTACAATTATCAAAAGTCAAATAATATTTGGTATTTGTAGTTGTAATCACTATATTCATTTGATTTTATGTAAAAGTATCGGTATCTGAATTATGGAAAAGTCCGTTAAGAAATTCACAGTCAATGATTCAGTCAAAATATATAAAACTTTCCATCACCTTTAGACAAAGAGCAGACAAAGCCTAATAGACTCATCAGAAAATGTAGAAGACTAATCATTATAAAAAAAACAAGAACTCGCCTTTAGTATGGAAAAACAGAGATAATGGTATTTCCTTATCTCCGCACGAAGCTATGATAAAAAACTTAAACTCAACAACACGTTCGAATGTCCGGGTTGAGGGTTCAATAATGTATCCCGTCCTAAAGCAGAAGAAAAAATGAGATTTTAAGTGAAGTGTTTTAAGTGAACAAAAATCTGATACTCTCACCTCACCCAGGGCAGGAGGAGACATTACAGAATGTGACTTACTTAATAATATCCTGAGTCCCCTAGATGGGGCAGAGGGCGTCCACTGAAGTTCTCCATCGCGATCTGTCTTGAGCTTCACGCTTCACCTCACTCCAAGTCATACCGATGCTCGTCGCTACTGCCAGTACGGTGCGACGCCAGGTTTGCCGTGGACGGCCACGCTTTCTTTTCCCTTGGGGATTCCAATCCAAGGCTTGCTTGAGTATGTGGTCAGGACCCCTTCGGAGTGTGTGCCCTATCCATCCCCACTTGTGGCGCTTGATCTGGCGGTCGATTGGGCTTTCGTGACAGTTGACGTTTACAGAATGTAATTTTGTATAATGATAAAATATTTGTTTTCTAATTCCAGCTCGAGCCTACTTGGAAAGGACACTGATCACCGCTAAAGGAATGGTGGAGCGAGCAAAACAAAGGATAGACAAACTTTGCACCTTCAAAACTTTGATGCCAGAATATTACCCTAGATCTGTAGCCAAAGGACACTTTGATTCATTAGAACCTATCGTGTAAGTACTACTTGCTAAAAGTCAAAATTCAAAATCATCAGTTCTAACCAAACCATAAATAGGTAGTTTTGAAACGTCAAACTAGAATAATAGTCTGTCGGTCTGTTCGTCGATGATGCTAGGTGCTCTTTCCAATGTATAGATTTAAATTAAGAAGGAGCAAGAATCCATCGTTCTATACTCTTCTAGACGGACACGGTCTGATGGTCTCGATATAAATTATCAGAGTAATCCTTCGCTTGCCCCATCCATTCATTTCCAAATCTCTAATCCTCAAAATTCTTAACCTCTAAAAGACTGTAGGTAACACTAGTTTTAATGTTTTTCTTAGGCGACGATTGCTTTCCATTGAGTGATCCATCTGCTTCTTTACTTTTTAGCCCAAAAAGTGATCATTTCCATTTACTACACTATCTTTGTCATTATCGGCTAAAAAACGCCGCCTTTTAGGACTCCTGTTTTTCAAGACCTTTCTTGCACCTAAATGCCCTTACGTCTGATTTTATTTCGGTTTTTCTTAAACTACTTCCATCTTTAGCTCTTTCTATCCGATAATCCAGACTCACTGGCTTTTTTTTGGAGAGGGAAACCTACTAAAAGATTTCTCCCGCCCAGGGTGAGGTGAGGTCCCTCTCATCCACCCTGGGCGGGAGAAATCTAGTGTCAGTTTCTCAGTGACTGAAAATCATCTTGTTACTTCGCCTGCTCCATGCCGAGGCCGCGATACCTTATTACGTTTGCCCTGCAGCCCCCGCTGAACTGTATTTTCCCTTTTTTTTACTCTTTTCTCCTGTGTCGTGGGCGCGGTTACAAACATACAATATCACATACACATGACACCCAGACCCGGAACAACAATATTTGTCGATCAAACAAAGAGTTGTTCCGTGCAAGAATCGAACCCGCGACACGTTGCACGGCAGCTAGTTGCCTAGCCACCGCACCAACCGTGCAGTCTTTAATACTTACGTGTTAATCGCCTTCTTAAAATGAATAAAATAAAATTAATATTGAGTGCAAAGAAAATTTTAAAAAGTACAGTTTCAACATATAACTGAACCTGTCAAGATAGCTAGACACATCTGCGAAGCAGGAAAGCGTCGCTTGTTTCTTGAAGTTTTAATGACGCGAGTTAGTCTAGAATCTATTCTATAAATTACAAAGAATAGTTTTTTTTAATAATATTTAGAAGTAAATGTATCTCAATATAAAAAAAAATCATTTTAATCTGCTAATCTTTATGCTTTCAGACAATATGGGCTCTTACCGAAACTGACTAAGGAGCATTATCGCGTGTCACTGTTCAATGTGAAATCAGACGATTACAACTCTGGTCATATTCATCTTTTCTACAAATATTTTGTGATGGTAAGGTTTTTTTTTATTTTAAGCCAACTGCAGGAAGTATATTCTAATTAGGAATACACAGTAGCTACGTACCCTTGTTCCTGTGTTTCTTGGTTTACCTATTTACTATGAATGTTTCATATAAATCCCTATACCCTATCCTATATTAATAAATAAAGAAATAATAACTATCTTAACTCTGATTAATGACATATTTCAATAATCATTATCTATACTAATATTATAAAGAGGTAAAATTTGTAAGTTTGTATGTAGGGGGTAATCTTTGGAACCGCTGGTCGGATTGCCAAAATTCTTTCACTGATAGATAGCTACAATGTTCCTGAGTGCTATAGGCTATAAAACATCACGCTACGATGGAGCTGAGCAGCGGGTGAAACCGCGAGAGAAATAGCTAGTAATAAATAATAACTATCTTACCTCTAATTAATAACATACTTCAATAAACATTATCATGTTTAAATGTGTGATTTAATAAAATTAATGTTTTAATGTTTCAGCTATGTGAATATATAAAACTAAACGACTACAATACTGGATTTATAGTCGCGTTGGACTTTAGGGATGCGAATATATTAACATTCATAACTAAATGTACGCCGATGGAGTTACGGCAAATCATTACTTTAATGACGGTCAGTATAATCTCTGTTTTATTTTGTTTTTCATACATTTATTAAATATTTTTTTTATATTATACAATCAAATAATAGTTTAGCCTTATTCTGTCTTTATGAAATGGGATTCCAATGGAGAAATCATTTATTTCTTTGTGATGGGTTGGCTGGCTACCACGTAAGAAAACCGACCAGAATGGAACAAAACCTTACCTTACCCTTAATTCTATTTTTAAGCCCTTTTAGGGTTGGCACTTTAGGCACGAGGAGTACCAGTGCATCCATTTCTTTAAAAAGATCTTGAAACGCCTAACGAAAACTTGTAGGCATTACTCATGCCTACAAGTTTTCGTTAGGCGTTTGACGAGAGTTAGAGATTGCTCTTCGGACAAAGCATATTGTCATAAAGTGCAAGCGTTCTCGGCAATTTCCACATTACTAATTGTCAGGTATTTTTTGTGTTGAAATCTTAACAAAAAAATTAAGTCAATAACAAAAATTCTATTAAAGATAAACCAATGTTTTTACTGAGAAAATGAAACAAAACATTATAAGTACATATTATTTTCTAAGCCTGAATCAGAGATTTAGGAGTCAGATTCGGGATTCAGAAGCTAGGGCTTGGCATAGGCATAACACACATCATGTACCTACGCAATGCTCAGTTCATCAGCCTGTCGTTTTTTAAAAATACTGCCAATCATAAATGGTAAAAAAACACAAACGATTGATACTCGAACCTCTTTACTTGGCCCCTGATCCAACAGCGAAGCAACGCATACCAAGCATATTGCTCGCAGATTTGCAAAATACTTTATAAATTATAATATACGGTATAACTCTTATAAATGACGATTCTTACTGTTGAGTAAAGACCTCTTCTAACTCGGAGAAGGAACGAGCGTAAATCGGGCTCCGGTCTTAAAGACACCCAGGTGACCGTCGGGGAACACACACTTCGGCAAGATTATGATTATCTACAAATACTATTTTAGGCATTTCTATCAGTAAAATGATGTGATAAACAATATTGGTATCTGCAGTCTCTATATTCATTCAAGTTCAGTACTCGTATCAACAGGTACTTAATAATTTCAAATTCAACATCGTTACGAGTTCCCACTACTTAAATGCTAATGCTATCACGACCGTGCTTGCTAAATATTTTGAATTCAAATTGCAATTTCGAATGATTAGGTTTTCTGCCTATGTATTTAACGGCCTCATTTGATTTGTTACTATCAATTACAACAATCCAAACTAATATTATAAATGCGTAAGTAACTCTGTCTGTCTGTCTTTTCTTCATGTCTAAACTACTAAACCGATTTCTGTGAAATTTGGCACAGTACAGACATAGTTTGGAACTACAGAAAGGACATGGGATAGCTTTTATACCAAAAATCTGCAGGAAGTCACTATTTAACGCGAACAGTCGCAGGGAATAGCTAGTAATACTGAATATATTATACAATACGCGCAAGGGTGTACGCTGACAAACAAAATAGTATTTCATTTTTATTTTTATTAGACCATTTTAAACATTATTGTAGTGCTTGAATAAAATAATTAAATTTAAAAGTTTATTATTAGAATAATGTGCTATCGTACAATCAAATAAAATATAGTAAAATAACCAAAAATGCGTTGTTCACAAAAATATTGTATTAGTTTAGGATTTTTCTATTAGATGGCGTTGTTGAATGTTCACAACATAAGTACGATAATTTAAGGACATTCTACTAGATGGCGTTTTACGACTACGACCACGGCCTCACATAAAAGTGGCGTGAAACAACTAAAGTGTTGTGTTTCTCCTTATGAGTGATGTTAAAAAAGGCCTCCCTTATCAAGTGACCGTAAATCTCCTTTTGGAGATTTAGGGACTCCACTTATCCCTAAGATGCAGTACTAACTTTTTTTTTTGTCAGGGAAAAATCATCAAATTGCGTCTCCCGCCTAGACTAAAAACCCCCCCGTTCCTTATCCTGCTCTGGGCCGAGGGCGCGGTGACTCATTGCGCTTAACCCGGCAGTACCAACCTACAGTTCTAATCAAAGATTTTTCTATTCCAGGAAGGATACGGGATACGGATAAAACAGATACATGTAATAACAGAATCAAAAATGCTCGATACCCTAGTCAGTTTTCTAAAACAAGTACTGAGTACGAAGCTAGCAGGAAGAATACACATGCATAAAAATCTTGATACTTTTTACGAATTCGTGCCTAAAGATATACTGCCTGTCGAGTATGGAGGATCTGAGAGGCCCCTGCAGATTATTTCTGGTAAGAAGTTTTAATTTTAATTTTTATTATTTCTTTTTTTATAATTTTAATGTCACTAAAGAACGTGTTGGGATTTTCATATACAATTATTAACTATCAGATATTGTATGTCACTTTTTGTGAGGGAAAAATCATCGGCGGGAGGCGGTGCCGGAGGGAATGTCAGACTCTTACTGACTAAAAATCCCCGTTCCTACTCCTGCTGTGAGCCGAAGCCGCAGTGCCACATCTCCCGCTTGGCTAGCACTGTGTCCCCGCTGCCGCTGCCGCTGCAGCTGCCGCTGCCTTATTTTTATTTTGTATTTTATAGTAATATTTAACGTTGTAAATTTATATATTTTTATTGATTATTACAGACGAATGGCGAGACGCGTTAACTTCAAAAGAATTTATGGAATACTTCGCAGAGATGTATGAAGCCAAGACGGATGAATCGTGCAGACAGTCAGACAAATTCACAGAACAGTATATTGGAATGCCTGGTTCTTTTAGGGCTTTGAGTGTAGATTAGACCTTAATTATATTAATTGTAAAGCTCATTTTCATCTATACTTATAATTGTAAGAATAGGAAAGATTTGATTATATTCAATTTGGTTTCAAAACGCACAATGCAGTTATTCAATAGAAATGTTTATTGCCGATATTATAAGTACATAGTATTGTAGAAATACTGCGTTACTTACAATTGCAACAATTAACTGTGTGTTTTGTCAGTTTCTTTTATTGCCTAAAAAATTATAAAGTGCAACTTTTTGAACCATTTACCCACATTTACCTATTATAAGTTTCTAATTATTATTATTTATGCGTAGGATCGATGTCATGTATAGCAATTTAATTCTTCTAAGGTCTGCATTTTCAACAGTCAGATAAATGTGTTATCTGAAGAATAAAATGATTGCTGTCACTGTCTTATACAAACATTCTGTCGCGACAGCATCATAATTATTCCCCAGGTAACTTTTATCTAACCATTGAAATATCAACCCTAGCCTAGTTAAAATTGCTAATACCTATCTACTAGACATTATTACCTAAAGAAATCGAAAATCATAAGCGTTGTAGGTAGGTATTTCCTTCTAGGTAAATGTATGTATATACAAATTTTCACTAACTATTTTAAATTATACGAAATTTAAATATTATGTTTAATAACAAATAGTATGATTTTCTGAAATGTAGGTTTTCGTAATGATATGCTAAGTAAAATATGTCCGAATAAAAATTTACATTCGTTTTTACTAGGTTTCGAAACCACGACTTTGGAAAAAGGGTGGTATTTTTTTGTTAGGTCTAAATAAAAAAAATATATGTCTGTAAAAAGTTCCGTACAGTTTCTACAGTAAAAATCGACCTGTAAAAATTAATCTGTAATTATGTGTAAATAAGATTAGTTAAATAATTATTTTAAGCAATACCTATGGCTGTTGGATATTTATTATTATTGTAATATAAATAAATAAATTATTTATTTTAATTATACCGCGTATTATTTTATTGCGTCATTTTTTTATATATTTAATAAGCTATTAAAGTTAAGCAAAGTACATTAATATCAGCTTTATAAATTCATATGTAATATTTTTTAACTATGCCATCTGTTACTTTTGTTTGTATATCATAACATAATTGATTTTTTAAAAAGTAGATCTTAAAATTGAATTATTGCCACCTCTGGTAAGTGTGGTGATTAATACTCATTCGTAGAAGAGCCCTTTGCCCAGGATTAGGATGGTTAAAGAAGAAATAAAAGAATGAAAATCATTTATTTTGAAGTAGAAATCATCAAATGACTTCCCTTACTCAGGATGGAGTGAGAGGAAGTGTCAGACTCTTACTGACTAAAAACCATCCACATTCTGTGATCTCGTTCCTTGTCTTGCTCTGAACCGAGGCCACGGTAAATTGCGTTGCCCGCTTGCCCCGCAGCCATACCGTATAAGTGTGGGACAGCCATGCTTCGGCACGAATCAATCGGTTCGACCGGAGTGATACCACGGCCTCACAGAAAATCAGCGTGAAACAACCACAGCGTTGTGTTTCGCCGTGTGAGTGAGGTTACCGGAGGCCCAATCCTTCCCCTACCCTGACCCCTTCCAATCCCTTAATCTCCAAAACCCTAATCCCTAAAAGGTCGGCAACGCACTCGTTACTACTCCGTTGCGTGGGCGGCACTGATTGCTTACCATCAGGTAATCCGTCTGCTCGTTTGCCGACCTATTACATAAAAAAAACTCTGACTAATCATACTTGGCTTGTCTTCAAATACATACTACTTCACAATACTTGAACTACGGATAGTTTGATACATTTGATTACTCGTTACAAGATATGACTCGATACAAGTTACAAGTATCTCTCTGTCAACTCGCTATGACATGTTAGTATATTTCCATCATTACAGACCGACAATTACAATAATCATTATATAATATAATAATATTATAACTCCGCACTTTGATTAAATATAGATATAACGATAATTCTATTCCCATTATTAATTAAATAAAATGTGTCTGTAAACTGCTATGGCAAACAATAGGTTTTGGCAGAAAAAAAAATTGTATTTTTATATTTGCATTAATAAATTAATAATTTTTGTATGTATGTAAATAATACTATAATAATTAAGTTGTGACTTGAAAATGAATACTAGATTAACGATGAGAAAATTAATTGATTGTAGTTGACCTCACATCTAAGTCAGAAAGACAACCGGTTATTGCACAACGTAGTCACGATTCGATTCCCGCATGAAATAATTCATTATCTGATCTACAAATTGTCATGTGTTTTGGATTTGGGTGTCGTGTGATTTTGTTAGTTAGTAGAAAGAAGAAAGAAGAAAGAAAGAAAAAAAAAATTATTAGTAAAATGTGCTTATCACTCAGGATATACATAAATATAACAGTCCTAGTGTGGGACAGGTTCCTTTAAAGACACCGTGATCTTTTTTTAATAATATTATATTTACAATCTATACTTCTATACTAATATTATAAGGAGGTAAAATTTGTAAGTTTGTATGTAGGGGGTAATCTTTGGAACCGCTGGTCGGATTGCCAAAATTCTTTCACTGATAGATAAAAACAATGTTCCTGAGTGCTATAGGCTTTAAAACATCACGCTACGATTAAATGGAGTCGAGCAGCGGGTGATAGCAGTTAGTATTATCTATTTATGTTTATCAAAGTAAGGATTCTTGATTATTTGAGAGGGATGTCGTAGTGTCGTGTTGACTTTTTCCCGTTCTAAGGTGGGAGAGAAGGGGAGTGTCAGACTTGACTTTTACTGAAAAACCGCTCCATAACTTCATTTGCTCCGTGCTCCGTGACAAGCCGTGTCGGTACCTCCTAGCGCTGTCGGTACCTCATAGAACTTCCACCATCTCGCATCACCCCGACCGAAAGATCTGGCTTATCTATGCCATATTTTCACGCACATAAAACATTTTTTGTGGAGGGAAATCATTGAATGATTTCTCCCGTTCTTGGTTTGGTGGAGAGAGAGGGTCAGACTCTTACTTTTTTTTTTTAAAAGAAACTTTGCCCCACTTTTGGATTTTCTCCTGTGTTGTGGGTGCATTTACAAACATACAATGTCACATACACATCACACCCAAACCCGAAACAACAATTTGTGGATCTCACAAAGTGTTGTTCCGTGCGGGAATCGAACCCGCGACACGTTGCACGGCAGCCAGCTGCCCAGCCACCGCGCCAACCGTGCCGTCAAAGTACTGAAAATGAACTACTCCTTTCTTCTCCTTAATTATACTATTGTTCTTGCAACCACGACCCTGGCTAAACCTCGACCATATTGCGTCCCAATTTTAGTATCCCCATCTGTGTTGGTCAATTGGTTCTATGCGCAATTTATAAGAAAACATCTTTACTAACAAGAAAATAGATTTGCTTGTTTGTTTGATTTTTTATTTACCTTCTCGAAATCTACGTAACCTATACTCGAATTGTTTCGCCATTGAAAACGTTAATTTTGAAGAAGTAATCTAAGAGAATCATAATTGAATATTTTTATGTTATAAATTACTTTTTATAAAGTTATCATTATGCATCTTTCGATATATACATAACGGCGTATAAGTGAAGTTTACTCAAGTAGTGGAGAATTTGTTTATTTATGTTTTAGTTTTACCTCATTGTATTTTTTCATATTGCGTATGGCGACAATTAAGAGCGGGTAACACCGAATGGGTTTGTGTCAGGTGTCTTACGGGCAAGTGATGAGGAATTAGACAGAGTTGTTGATGGGTTGCCGTAGAAACCAACGCTACTCCATTTGCTCTTGTAATATAAAAAATAATATTATTTTAGCTTCATACTTAACGTTATTTAATTTAATACACGGATTTCCAATTTTATCGGTTCACTTTATTATTTACCAAATTTCTTTTGCAATACCTACCATGAATACCAGCGAACTACCTGGAGAACAAGGAAATACAGCCCAGCCTCCCGATTCTCCGACATCCATATACAAGCTTCCGCCACGCGATTTCACCCGCTGCTTGGCTCCATTTGATCGTAGCGTGATGTTTTACAGCCTATATCCCTCAGGAACATTTTAGCTACCTATCAGTGAAAGAATTTTGGCAATCAGACCAGCGGTTTCAAAGATTACCCCCAACATACAATCTAACAATTATTACCTCTTTATACTATTAGTTCTATACTAATAAATACAGGCAGAATTGAAAAACAGTTCAGTAAGTAAATAAATTACGTAAGTATAAATAGCTACAGTTTACAAACGTATGATTAAAAAAAATGACAAGCAAAGTTTATAAAAGACACAGCGAAGTTATAAAACCAGTCTAGTTCCAATCACTTACGGGCACAGTCAAAAATACATATAATAAAGAAAACCAGTTTTAGGTAAAGGAAATATATAATATTTCCTTAAAGAAAAACTATTAAGTAAATATTTATTTTTAAATAAACAATCGACTATGGAATCCATTGAAAATCCTCTACTGAATATCACTCCGGAAATCGTCCAAAATATAAGGAAAATATACAATCTCGATGAGCCTAAACGAATGCAGGAAGCTATCAATATTCTAGAAGAATGGATCCAAAAGCAGCCACATATCGTCAAGAAGGATTTTAGTGAGTTCTTTTAAGTAACCTAGTTTTAATTCTTAGATAGTTCGTCAAACGGTTAGACCTGGCCACCTTATACACCTATATCCAATTTCTCCAATCCCCAATACAAAATCTTTAGCCTTCAAAGGACCTTTAAGACACTTAGGTAGACTTAGATCCTCTGGTGAAACCAATGTTCATGGGTGGCGCCGTGTGTTTATTGAACTAAACTGATCCATTTGCTACCCCATATCTTTAAAATATCCGGGGTTGTGGGATAAGCGCAATAAGCCCAGAGCAGGAGAAGGAACAGGAGGTTTTTAGTCAGTAAGAGTCTGACACTCCAGTCGGGAAAAGTCATTTGATAATTTTCCCCTCACAAAAAATATCTTTAAAATATAATCATCCCTAGTAGTGTATGGTATCCTCCAGTCTACCAATATTTAATTGCGTTTCGCCGTGTGAGTGAGGTTACTGGAGGCCCAATCCTTCCCCACCCCCAATCCCTCCTGAATCCCTAAATCTCCAATTTCCTAATCCCTAAAAGGTCGGCAACGCACGTTTGCCGATCTATTATTACATAAAAAAAAATTACCACAGAATAAGAAGGAGAATTTAAGTATCCTATGAACATGGTACTTGGGACGTTAGAGTATGGGAAAACCAGGCTTCGGCATGAATAGGCCATCACGACTAAAGTGATACCACGGCCTCATAACAAACCAGCGTGAAACAATGTTTATGTTATGTTTTACCATGTCTCTGATATTACCGAATTTCCAATCCTTTAATCCTCAAATCCCTAATCCCCTAGCCCTAGAAGGTCAGCTATACATGTGCAACTCCTCTAGCGTTTTCATTCTAAGTAACGAGGTCTAATAGCCGATTGAAAAATAAACAATTAAGCCAATGGTATTATTAGTTACATGTGCAGTGTCTATAAACGATAATTATCTCCGACCTTCATTCAATAATTGAATAATTAAACCATAAAATGTAATTTTTTTATTCCTTAACTCGTAAAGACAATAGGTTTTCTATCTTTATCCAACAATCTTATTGTCTCTGTTATACAATTTTAATTTTATTTGTTATTCAAGTCAAAATATTACCTACCTACTTAAGTAATTATTGTGTCGTTTTGCTCAAATATCGAAAACAGCTGGACAGTTCTTGACTAAATTAGTTTTATTAACATCAACGTGTATCCATGTTAATGCTTACCTTTACTTACTTATTATTATTTTTTTTTTGTTAGTGTAAAATCATCAAAATCATCCCTCCCAGGGCCGGGTGTGACGAAGTGTCAGACTGTTACTGACTAAAAACCCCCCTGTTCCTTCTCCTGCTCTAGGCCGAGGTCGTGGTGCCTCATTGCGCTTACCCCGCAACTCCAACCGTACTGAATACTTATTTAAATTTAGGATCTTTTTCTAATTGCATGCTATGTCTCTTAATAGCGAAATAAGCTGAACTATACATGACATACTTGTGTAAATCGTTTTTATAACAGATTTTAAGGCAAATAGTTAGGTAGCGTCCCTACACATTATGATGACGCAAGTAAAAAGTTTTTGACCATCCTATCCTATAACTACCAGTATTCTTACTATGATATTAAAATGTGAGAGTTTGAGAGAATGTGTGGATGTATGTTTATAAAAACGACTGGACCGATTTGGTTTAAATTTGTAACCCCCTAGGCTTATTTATCAACGTACCACGAGAGTAACGCCGGGCGGAAATTAAAGTCATGTATTAAAAATATGAAATAAAAACACTTTTGTCTTAAACTTGTTCCTGTGAAGGTTTATTGTATGAATAGGCAATAAACCAGATTCATTATGCCTATAGCAAGGTCAAAACATTTTTTTTTTTTGACGAAACATGTAAAAGAGACACTTTTTTTTATTAAGATAGGTGGTAAACACAATTCTCTACTCATTCGAATTTTAAAACTCTTTATTTTCTTATTTTATTAAGGGCAGATTTTTCAATAATCAGATAAATGTTATCTAAGCCATGCTTCCGCACGAATGGGTCGGCTCGACTGGAGTTATACCACGGCCTAACAGAAATCCGGCGTGAAACAACCACAGAGTTGTGTTTTACCGTGTAAGTGAGGTTACCAAATGCCCAATCCTTCTCCTCCCTCAATCCCTCCTCAATCCCAAAATCTCTATATCCCTGATTTCCAGTTCGGTAACGTGCTTTTATAGATATCCTCCTTATTACGGGTGTCCACGGGCGACGCTGATTGCTTACCATGACGTAATGGGTCTACTGGTTTGCCTAAATATACATAAATTTTTTTGCTTTTTTTTTAAAAAAAGGTTCCCACATTAAGATTTTCTCTTGTGTCGTGGGTGCGGTTAGAAACACACAATTTCACATACACATGACACCCAGACCCGGAACAAGAATTTGTGGATCACACAAAGAGTTGTTCCATGCGGGAATCGAACCCGCGACACGTTGCACGGCAGTTAGTTGCCCAGCCACCGCACCAACCGTGCATTCAAAAACTTTATTATAAATATAGGATTATAAAATACAAAAATAATAATTATAGGATATTTTGTATAATTTCAGGTAAGCGGTATTTAGAGGGGTCTATCATATCAAGCAAAGGCTCAGTGGAAAAGGCGAAGAGACAAATAGACCGTTTGTGCACAATGAAAACTTTAATACCAAAACTATTTTCAAAATACAATTTGAAAACAGAACTGCAGCGAGTTTTAGAGAAATCGTAAGTATGGAAAAATATTGTCAACTTAGATAAGTTGGCAGATGCCACAGCTGGGGTTGCGGACGGTTGGAACTGAAGATGCGATGTGGTTTTTAGTCAGTAAGAGTCTCAGTAGTGCTAATTTATACTTCGTAAAGCATCCTTTTTGTGTCACAGGCATCACCTATGATGATAGTAAGTAGTCGTAAAACTATAGTTTCAAATGCATAAGGACATTCTTAGAAATTGAGGTTTTTAAGTGGGAATTGGGAGAAGATTGGACTTCCAATAATCTCTTTCACGCGACGAAACAAAGGTTGGCAAAGGCAGGTCCTATAGGAAGGAGGTTGGTAATTTCTGATCGGGCCAGCCCATTCACGTCAAAGCATTGCTCTCCTACACTTATTACAACTCATTAGTGGGACCTTTCAGCCAGGGTTGCGCGTGCAAGTGCTATAATGTTCTGAGGCCCTGCCAAAGAGCAGGAGAAGGCACGGGGTAGTTTTTAGTCAGTACGAAACTGACTCTCCGTATCGCCCCACCACCCACCCATTTTATTTCCTTAAATAAGCTGTTTATAAATTGATTGAAATTATTTTAAAACCTTTTTTCCGTAGGTACGTTAATAAACTTTAATATTATTTTTCTTTCAGGTGGTACATCCCTCTTCCAAGACTGACAGAAGACTATTACAGAATAATAATAGTAAAGGGATTCAATAACGATTATACACCTGAAGAAATCCTTCAGTATTTTCAAGCCACTGTAATTGTAAGTAAAACAATACATAATAGGACACACGAAATTAAGTAAATTTATATACGAAATTGCGACGAGCCATGCTTCGGCACGAACGGGGCCGGCTCGGCCGGAGTGATACCACGGCCTTACAGAAAACCGACGTGAAACAATTACAGCGTTGTGTTTCGCCGTGTGAGTGAGGTTACCGGAGGCCCAATCTTTCCCCTCCCCCGATCCTTTCCCAATCCCTTAATCGCCAAAATCAAGTCACTAAAAGGTTGGCAATGCACTCGTAACTCCTCCGTTGCGGATGTCCATGGGCGGCGCTGATTACTTGCCATCAGGTAATCCGTCTGCCTACATTTACATAAAAAAAAATACGAATGTGCAACAGAGCCATGCTTCGGCACGAATAGATCGACTGGACCGGAGTTATATCACGGCTCCGCAAAAAAGACAAGCGTGAAACAACCACAGGGATGTTTATTAATGGAACACAGTTATACGAAAATTTGTGTTTATGTGGTGTCCAATAATAATATTTTAGAGTAAAGATCCCTAAGATCGGACAAGAAGGGTCCTCCGATTAGCGCTTCGTGATACTAAAAACTTTTAAGAATCTTTAGGAATGTGAGGGTTAAGTTCCCTAAAATCGAAAAATGGAGGATTCTTTGACCAGGAGAGGTATTAGCCCTACTGCTCAATAGTTTGTACGTTCAGATTTTCTGTGCCTGTTTCATTGCGCGATTAATAATTTTGATTCTTGGCAATTATCACGACATCTATTTCTTATTCTTGTCCTGTGTCGTGGATTTTCTCCTACGTTGTTTACAAACATTCCTATATTTTCACATGCACATCACACCCAGACTCAAACAACAATTTGTGGATACAAAGAGTTGGAGAGAGAGGAATCGAACTCGCGTAATGTTGCACAGGCAGCCATAGTTGCTCAGTCCCGGCACGAACCGTGCAGTCGACAGATGAACCCTAATAATAAGTTTATTTTTTCAGTTAACTGAATATCTTCGAGCTCACGAATATGCAAATGGTTTCACAATTGTAGTTGACTATCGTGGTTTAAACATTCTCCAACTAGCTACAAGAATGAGCACAGCTGATGTCCAGCAGTTTATCAATGTTTTAATTGTATGTATTTTTTTTCTTATTTTTATATAATTTTTTCCTCATTCGTCCACAAAGTCATCATTTCAAGTTAGTAAAATAAAAAAATAATAATAATCATAGTAACGTAATTAACTACCCTGATCCTGACCAGAGCTGCAGTAGATTACTCCTTACCACCAGCTGTAGTTTTCAAATATTTTTTCACATTTTTCAGGAAGGCTACGGTGCAAGATTGAAAAATGTACACATAATTACTGAATCAAAGGCTGTAGAATTACTCGTGTCAACTGTTAAGCAGTTTATAAGTGAGAAGATTGGTAAAAAACTTCAAGTTGTGAGGACTGTAGAAGAATTAAACAAATCAATACCTAAAGATCTCCTGCCAGAAGAATATGGAGGGAAAGAAAAGTCTTATCGAAAAATTCATGGTAAGAATAATAAAAATATTGTAACTGAACTCGATAAGTATTGCAGGTTTTATATGAATAAAAGATTTGGATCTTGGATACTTTAAAATCACAGTACACAGTCGGGCATCTCACTGCAACAGAGTTACATTGTCAATGACCTATGTATGCTCTCTCGGCCACCTTATTCATAGTAAAGAATGACACTGACATTGACAGTTCTAGTGTGACAATGATTAGTATGACTAATTAGTAATGATACAACAGTAGGAAGCCCCTGGATGGAGGTAACTTTCGACAGGCTGATCTGAAAGTAATTTTACAGTAGGAGGTCTTGATGATGGTGATGATAGTGGTGATGATAATAGTGATGATTACAAAACCCAAGGCAGAGTAAAATTTACATATTTGTCACACATACAAATACCGTGAATCACGAAAGAACTAGCTAAAGAAACTTTTGACAGAGATCCTTATTAATTGCGATCTCCAACTAGCCTGTTAGATATAATACTGATTATAGAAACTCTTTATATAAACGAAATAATGTACTTTAATTTTGCTTTCAGCTGAATGGGTAGATGAATTGTCTTCAGAGAAACATATAGACTATTTGAAGATGATATACAAAGCTTGCACGGACGAGTCGAAACGGCCAATAGAGAAATTCAACGAAGAATACATGGGGATGCCTGGATCCTTCAGAAATTTAACTGTTGACTAATACTATTGTAGGCCCCTTTTTCGTTTATGTGATTTTATTAATTAATTTAGGTGACCAGAAAAGTACTTGACTGGAGACAGACTTTCCGTGGGCAGACCTCCTGCTAGGTGGACCGACAATGGTTGTGTGAGCCTAAAACTATTATAAAGGCAATGTCCATTCTCACCAGACACTGCTATCATACCTTTACTTTTCAGTGTAACTGATTTGTCTATACTAATTTTATTAAGAGGTAAAATTTGTAAGTTTGTATGTAGGGGGTAACCTTAGGAACCGCTGGTCGGATTGCCAAAATTCTTTCACTGATAGATAGCTACAATGTTCCTGAGTGATATGGGCTATAAAAATCATGCTACGATCAAATGGAGCCGAGCAGCAGGTGAAACCGAGGGACAGTCGCTAGTTAATTATATAGCTGCCATTATGAGCAATGGCATTCCATTTTGAACCCTGGTCTAGAGCTTTTTTAGAGCTAGATTACCTTCAATCATAACTAGATACAAGTACCTGTTGCACCCATTTTGAATTTTAATTTATAAGGGTCTGAATTCCTCTCAAATTTTTTATTTGGATCTGCAAAGCGTCCTTGAGACTTAACATTTGGCGACCGTGAGGGAACGTGGCCATTGATGAAAGGAACCCTAGCTTTGACAGCAGTGGCTGACCATCACGATAAAATAATGATAATTCTTATCCCGTGTGGAAGTGTTTAAGTGTAGAATTGTTTTTTTTTATATTTTGTACTGGTTAGAATGAAATAAAATTATGTTTGTCAATCTACATTTATGTAGTAAGAAAAAGAAATGGTCCAAAAATTTATTTTAATCTCCAATACCAAAATTCCTTACATCCTCAATTTTACCTTATCAAACACGAATTACTCAAATTGCAAAAAAAAAACTATTTAACTTTACAATAATTTTTCGTTTATGTAGGCAAAACCAAAAACACCAATATGTTTTTTTATGCCATCGTCGGCAAAGAGCCAACGGATTACCTGATGGTAAGCAGTTTAGTGCCACCCTGGTGTTGCGGGTAAACATTTACCCGCAACTCTGAGTTCTTAAAAAATAAAAAAGATACAATGCAGGTTCCGTAGTATTCTTTTCGCACTCGGACTTAATCCAGGTCATGGTTCAGAGCAAGACGAACTGGGAAGCAGACTCCTCTTTCGGCGAAGCAGTGATACGTTCAAGGAAGGAGTTGGAGTGCGTAATAGAACTTTTTTCTTCACACCTTATCCGCCGCAGTAGGATACACTCCGGGCTTTAGGAATCGCTTGACGTTTTCCGGTCACAGTAAGCGCGGGTCTGCGGACTCGTTTGAATTCGTTGTTGAAACATTCTTTTGTGTTTAATAGACTGTACGGTTTGGGACCTTACACCTTGACTGGATGCTAATTGATACACTGATAACTTTAATTGATATTAATTGATAATAGTATAATTGTATGATAGATGAGTGCACACTGAATGATTGCTATTTATGTACTAAATTCCACGTCCTAGCGCAGGTAAAATGCTGATTTGATTTGATGCATGAAATTGACACAGATATGAAAACTGTGCTGTGCTTGCACTGTACATAGACCATTTATTGAGAAAGACTTTAAGCTATAAAAATTTACCGAGAAAGTAGCTACTGTAATTATAGAAGGAAAGGGATGGTGCTTGGACAGCTCTGATACTGAGACTTTTCCCTGGGTGTGACAACTAGCTCCTCAACAAGGGATCCTAGCATAACTGGTAAGATATTATGTAATAAAAAAAACTACAGCTGTACCGTGTGAATCCAATACACTGTATCTGGAGTTACAGTGTTTTGAATTAACAACGTCCATTCGATTTCTTTTTGTCTGTTACATGATCCTACATTCATAGATTTTCGTCTTTATTCACAAAAATCTGAGATATCGTCATGCAAAAAACACTGTATTTAACTTAGACTAGAACCCTAAAATTGCAAAACACGGTAACCAAAGATGCAATGTGTTGGCAAAATAATTCTCGCGCGTTTTAAGATACAGTGTTTTGTTAAAAATGTCGTGCGACGCGAGCACGCCAATCAGAGCGCGGCTGACCGACAATCTCGATCATTATTGGTCGATTTAAGTTCTCAGTTCAAAGGAGGCACGTGCCATCGTTTACGTATTTTTAAATGTAGTCGAATGACTATAAAGGTGAATTTAAGGCAGGATCGCTGCCCAAGTTTCTAACGACAGGAGTAACCCACCTGCTCCATAAATCAGGTAGTACTGCGGAACCCAAAAATTATAGACCGATCACGTGTCTGCCGGTCTATAAAGTTCTTACATCCATACTGAGAAGTAAAATTAATAGTCATATTGACAAAAATAAAATCATGTCAACTGCTCAGAATGGATGTAAGAACGGATCCCGCGGTACTAAGGAGCTACTCCTCATTGATATGACCATCAGCCAACAGGTTCGACGTGCCCGTAAGGATCGTCGACATGTTGGATAGACTATAAGAAGGCCTATGACTCTATTCCTCATACATGGCTCATGACGGTGTTGGAATTGTATAAAATTGTTACAATACTACGCTCCTTTCTGATGTCCTGTATGAGGCAATGGAGTACGGTCCTTCGCTATCCGGGATGTCGACATACCCAAAGGAATTGCGAACCTGTAAGGATCGAGCGTGGTATATTCCAGAGTGATAGTTTGAGTCCGCTTTGGTTCTGCCTAGCCTTGAATCCCCTAAGCACACTCCTAGAGAATTCAGGCCTAGGCTACCGGTTGAAGAGAGGTGGTCAGGTTATATCTCACCTCCTTTACATGGATGACTTGAAGCTTTTTGCCCCCAACAAACTGCAACTGACGGAGCTACTCAAGCTAACGGAAACCTTCAGTAGTGCCATCAGGATGGAGTTCGGTGTGAACAAATGTGCGATCATGCATGTAAAACGAGGGGAGGTTGTGGAATTTGTGGGAACTCAACTCACGGATTCCATAAACCCGAGGTCTCTCTCTCCAACAGAAACCTATAAGTATTTGGGTATGTCGGAAGCTTTAGGCATCAATGTCACTGACATGAAGCAATCGCTGAAGGAGCGTTTCTTTGGCCGCCTGAAGAAGGTATTTAATAGCTTTCTTTCAGGTGGAAACAAAGTGCGCGCCTTCAACGGTTGGGTCATGCCGGTATTGATGTACTCTTTCGGCGTACTCAAATGGTCTCAAACTGAACTGGACGCCCTGGATAGGCAGGTCCGACCAATGCTGACTGTCGTCGGTGATAAGACTGTATATCCCGCGGAAGTGTAGGGGTTGAGGCTTTTTAAATGCCAAAACCCTACACAACCGCGAGGTATGTAGTCTCAGGGAATATTTCCTAGCTGCCGACGTGGATATGCATCGAGATGTAGTGGCAGTGGACAAAGGTCTAACCCCGGTCTAAACCCGTCGTACTTGACACTAACGCTCGCAGGGAATTATGGCAGAGCAAGGAGCTTCATGGACGCTTTTTCCGAGCCCACCATGGACCGGATGTAGTGGCGTCCGTAGCCTGGCTGCGTTTCGGAGACCTCTTTGGGTAAACCGAAGGGTTTGTCTGTGCAATTATGGACGAAGTTATCATGACGAATAACTACCGGAGATTTATTGTGAAGGACGGCACGGCTGACATCTGTCGGGCATGTCACCGTCCGGGATCCGCGATCTCTGGTTGTTCTCGTCTAGCTAACGGCGAGTACTTGCATAGGCACAACCTTGTAGCTAGGATCATCCATCAGCAGCTTGCTCTGAAGTACTCGCTTGTGGGATCGGAAGTGCCGTACTACAGGTATGAGCCCGACCCAGTTCTTGAAAATGGTCATATCACTTGGTAACATGAAAACTTACAATAAAAAAAAATAAGTTGACTGAACTGTCAAATCACATAATACATTTATTTCTTGGTCACCCAACAAAACGAACCAAACTTTCAGAGATACATTTTTTGAACCAGTCAAAAAAACACTGATTTAACAGTGCAATACACTGTAACTCTAATATACAGTGTATTACCATAACAATCTCTTCATTCGCTTCTGCTGACTGTTGTGGCAATACAAGTTATCTATGGTAAATCAATATACTAACGATAAAATGTATTTTAATTTGGGGGGCTGAAAACCTTATAAAATTACCTTTTTATTGATACCAAACACTTAAATATATCTTAATAAACATAATCGTAATCCTCTGAAAACACAAAAAAGTGTTTTTGCTCGTTTTCTCAAAATCTGTTTTTCGCAGTTACAGTGTATTGGATTCACACGGTACAGCTGTTCTTAAAACAAATCCGAAATGTGAAAGTAACTCTGTCTGTCTGTCTGACTGTCTTTTCATCACGCCTAAACTACTGAAGCGATTTTTGTGAAATTTGGTACAGACATAGTTTGGAACTCGAGAAAGAACATAGGATAGTTTTTATACCAAAAATCTTCAGCCAGTCACTGTTCCACGCGAACGGAGTCGCGAGCAAAAGCTAGTAGTGTATATATTCATAGACATGTTACGCTATTCTGTGAACGCTAATGGGTTTAAAATGGTTGATATAGGTATCAGTAAATAATGTTACACAGAGTGGATTTCTCTGTCCTTATATTCCTGTGTATGCTTCAATATTTAAAACTACGCAACGGATTTGGATGCAATTCTTTTTAATAGATAGAGTGATTGAAGGGAAAAACACATCCATTGAATAATTTTCAATTAACTATCACCTTTACACCTGTACAAAATATTGTGCAATAAAAAAATATTAAAAAAACAGCATGATTTATCTTTACAAGAAACACTATTTAAATTATATTTTTCGTCCATCCGTCTATGGCTTTAAAATTCCTTCGAAGGTAGACGACATTAATTTCAAGGTTTTAATATTTTTTTTTTTATTACAATCAGGTTTTTATTATGCTACGTCTTTGAATGCAAAGTAATGCAAGATTTTCTACGTCAAAAGAATAAATAAAAATCTCTCTTTTTAAAAGATAAAAATAGTTTTTTTTATCATTACTAAAAAGGTTACAGTGTAAGAATATAAATAAATAGCTTCAGTCCACCCTGTTATCTATACTAATATTATAAAGAGGTAAAATTTTTAAGTTTGTATGTAGGGGGTTATCTTTAGAACCGCTGGTCGGATTGCCAAAATACTTTCACTGACAGATAGCTACAATGTTCCTGAGTGCTATAGGCTATAAAACATCACGCTACGGAGCCGAGCAGCGGGTGAAACTGCAAGAGAGTAGCTAGTAAAAAATATAAGGATGAACTGAGGCTTACACTAAGTTTCGTTGTGAGAGGCAAAAATCATCAAAATAAATGACTTATTCGTCATGGGTCGGAGTTTTTTTGTGTGGGTAAAAACCCCAAATTACTTATCCCGCCCAGGCCAGTCGGGAGCCAAGGAGGCCAAAAGGAAACGTTAGACTCTTACGGACTCAAAACCTCCGCTCCATCTCCTGTGGGGTAAGAGAGAGTGTCAGACTCTTACGGCCTTATTACAAAACAAGGTTTTCATTAGTCTAGGTCTAAACCATTGAGACATTTTTTGTATTTCAAATTGAAGGTAGATGAGAATAAGACTCAAAATAAAAAACTAGACTAGACTAAAGATAAATCTTGTTTTATAATAAGGGGGTCTCTGTCTAAAAACCATCCACTTTCTGTGATGATATAATAGCGCTGAACGCGATGCGCCATATGCTTGTGTCTAGTTCTGATCAGTTCGCAGACCCGAGCGATATTGCTTTATGTCTTTAGTAGGACAAAAAATTAAAAAAAAAAATGTTGGCTTACCAATTTTTTTTTTATTTTTAGTAAATTCTTTGTAATGAAAATGGCCATTACATTATTTATCGAACTATAAAAGTTCAATTGAATTTCCAAAAAGGCATATAATAATACGCTTCATCTTCTAAATCACTTCCTTAATAAAAGTATATTATAGTTATGCAGGCAAGTTATGCATAGTTTGCAAAACAATCCATGTTCATCAATTTGCAAGCGCACCTGCTAATTTAGACCTTATCGGTCTTATTACAAATAAAATTTTTTACGTTAGTCTATAGGTCTATAGCATTGAGCCAGTTTTTGTATTTAAAATTAAAGGTTATTTTATTTTTGTAAGGGGAAAAGAGAGAGAGTCAGACTCTTACTGACTAAAAACTCACCCGGTCTTTCTCCTGCTCCAGGCCGAGGCCGCCGAATTGCGCTTGCCCCGCAACCCCAGCTAATTTCGAAGTTAGGTAGTTCAGATTTAAAATACAAATTCTGAATCAGTGGTTTATACCTAGACTAAAGATACATCTTGTTTTGTTATAGGGGTGTATTTGTTTCACACCCGAATTGATTTCGAAGCCATATTGGCATTTTTAGTTTTCAACAACACTACTGATTAAAAGAATGAAGACTTGAATGCCTGCCGAGTATGGCAATGATGTTGGAGAAGGCTGATGATGACGATGATGATGGCAACGATAAGACAGAACATCAGAACTAAGTGTGGGAGAGCCAAGCTTCGGCACGAATGGAATGGATACCACGGCCTCACAGAAATCCGGCGTCAAACAACCACAGAGTTGTATTTCGCCGTGTGATTGAGGTTACTGGAGGCCCAATCCCTCCCCCTCTCTTATCCATTCCCAAACCTTACATATCTGAAACTCATATGGTGTTCATGGGCGGCGCTGATTGCTTACCATCAGGAAACGCATCCGATCGTTTGCCGACCATAAAAAAAAATAAAAAGCAGTTTTTTGAGGAAGACATTACCCTTTAAAATGCACCATAAAATGAAAGAAAAACCATGACACAATCACACAACAAATCACGCATACCTACACTATTAATAATAAGGATATTTACAAAAATAAAAAAAAAACTAAATTACTACAACAAGTTTTTAATTTCATGAATGTGACGAATCTCGAACACTGAGCGACCTCTACTTTTGATACATGACTAGAAACATAAATAGAAGGTTATAAATATAAGTCTACCGGCCATTTTTTAATAGTTGTCAAACAGATTCCGTATCAAAGAGGTTAGGATGAAAAAAAAACAAATAATAATAATAACATAGGACGTTCTAGAATTTCTATTTTCAAATTTGGATTTGCGGGTATAGAACGTGTTTATAATAGTGTTAAATTTTGAATCAGTTTAATTTTTAATATGGCGGATTTGGGATCGAGCCTTGTGTTGCAAAGGCCTGCGGGCGCCATTGAAGCGATCAGAAAAATCCATAATTTGGACAAACCCGGAAGAATAGAAGAAGCCCTCAATATATTGCACGATTGGATTCAAAAACAGCATCACTTAACTAAAAAGGATTTTAGTGAGTATTTAAATACATACATCATATAATATATTATAATTGTTTTTAGTTTTTTTTTGTTGAAGCGTTCTCTTTTCAAATAGTATTTTAGATTTGGTGATCATTCTATGTGTTTTGTTTTTACTTTGAGAATAGATTTTTAGAATTGTTCTCTTTTAAAAATATTGTTTATATTATTTATACCATAGAGGTTGTAGACGACCCTGATTAAAAAACATGACTTCTCTTACCCAGGGTAAGGCGAGAGGGAGTGTCAGACTCTTACTAATTAAAAACTCCCCGTTGAATTTCTAGCTCTAGGCCTAGATCCCCCTCAAATAGCTTACTCAAACCTTTTGATATAGGATACTTCATACACCGAAATTCACAACTGCTCATTGAGATTCGACTATCATCTGTGACCAAAGAGCGTGTTTGTTCATTATCTCAAGTTAAGGGTACCCCAAGCTTAGCTCTAGGTCAAGGCCCAGTAACACTAGATGTGCCAAACATGTGTTCAGCCCAGTAGAAACGTTTTTATTAGTGTCTTGTCTGTTCAATATAGGCCTCTCAATTGTTACAAAATTAAGCTTTATACACTACTAGCTCTTATCTGCGGCGTCGCACCCGTCATTTGACTACCTACCCTACTCTACCTACCCTACCCTACCCTACTCTACCTACCCTACTCTACCTGCCCTACCCTGCTCTACCTACCCTACCCAACTCTACCTACCCAACTCTACCTACCCTACCTACCCTACTCTACCTACCCTACTCTACCTACCCTACTCTACCTACCCTACTCTACCTACCCTACTCTATCTACCCTACTCTATCTACCCTACTCTACCTACCCTACTCTACCTACCCCATTCTACCTACCCTACATTGCCTACTCTCTACCCTACATTATCCTATGTCCTTCTCCTGGCTCTAAACTACGTCCCTGCCAATTTTCAGCTAAATCGGTTCAGCCTTTCTTGAGTTATAAGCGGAGTAACTAACACGACTTTAAAAATTAACAACCCTACATAAAGTCAAAACAAACAAAATCTCAAGGTCAAACTAAACAGTGTCAAAATTACCTGACTGTGATTTTTACCTGAACATTCAGGCACTCGCTTCTCACCTATGTGCATAAAGAATTCAAACCTTAACTAGTATCAATGTGACTTTTCTAGAGTTAATACTTAAAACGTACTTATGAGGGGAGTAGCTTTAAGATTATAGCTACTTCTCTTATTTTCACACTCTACCCAGCGCCTATTGGGCGAAGTGTAATGTTTTTTAACCTATAACCTGCCTCGACAAACAGATTATTTAATACAATTCTTAATCCCCGAATCCTATATCTTTAAAGTCCTAATAATCCGCAAATGGCCATGAACGCACTTGTTTACTACAAGTGCGTCATCTTATAGTATTACAAGTGTCCATATGCGACTCTGAAAGCGAGCCGAAAGCGAGCCGACGTGTAACTCATCAAGTTAAACGTGGGATCGCTATCCTATAAAAAAAAGAAAAGAAAAATAATTGTGCTATTCGGACCAGCAGTTCCGGAGATTAACGCATTCAAGCAAACAAACCAACTCTTCAGCTGTATATTAATATTATAAGTAGATATTGACACTGATACATTATAGTAAAGGAAAACGGCTGAATCGCCTTGAGCAAACCCTTCAAGATCTTCTCCCTGTAAGAAGGTTCCTATAAATCCAAGCATCTTCTTGCTTCTTCGATGACCATGGTCGCATCATCCATATATCTAACTATATTTAAACTAATTTAACTATATTTGGCTCTTTTCTTTTTTAAACCTCTTTAGTTTTTTCCTCAATCCTCGATACCATCACTAAAAAACAAAGCCTTAATGAATTTAAAATACAAGATCATGCCTACTGTCCGTTTTTTTCCTTCGGCCTCTTCACCTTAGCAAGGTTATTATTGTAATTAAGAGAACTTTATTTAAATCAAATTCACATAAAACTCGTTTTACTGTGTACATAATTTAAAATTATTAAGTAACAGACCGACGTTTCCGCTTTTGTGTTTTGATGATGGGAAAGAGTGGCAAATAAATTTAGAAATCTAGACTTTGCAGGAGCAAGTAGCTTGACTAGAAGACCGAGCGACAGACTGACACACATAAACCTTCTGAAATTTATTTTCTTTGACGTTCAAAATGGCCTTTGTGGTATATTTATCTGTCTCTCTGGCTTTTCTTCTCGCCAAAACTCCTGAACCGATTTCTGTGAAATTTGGTATGTACAGATATAGTTCGGAACTCGAGAAAAGACATAGGATAGTTTTCATACCAAAAATCTACAGGGAGTCCCTATTCCATGCGAACGGAGTCGCGAGCAAAAACTAGTAACAATAATAATAGAGGACAGACCGACAGACTGATACACATTTACCTTCAGAGATTTATTTCATTGGCATTCAAAATGGCGTCTGTGATCTATTTAAAATAAATGATTTGACTTTGACTTTGAACAAGCAGATGAAATACCTGAGACCCTCGCAGAACCAGAAATGTTGGAATTGCGTTGTTGCCTTTTGAGGGTTAAGAATTGGCAGATTTTGAAATACATATATCTTTTTTGTTTACTAAAATTTGATTTAAATTATTCTAGTTTTGTTTTATGCATGTCTAAATAGTTTTTCAAGGTAAAATTGTGCGTCATTTACAATTTAATGTCTTATTATATTGAAAAAAATACAAAATACCTACATATAACCCCGAAAAAGTTACATTGGGTAGGTTTCAAATCCTGCCTGATGCATGAGAAGCGAGTTTATTTAGATACCACTGACAAATTTTGAAGTAATACACCGTAAAGAATCCTTTCTTTTAGTGGAGGAAATGTCATCAAATTACTTCTCTCGCCAAGGGAGGAAGAGGGAAAAGGGAGTGTCAGATTGTTATTGACTAAGAACCACTCCGTTCCTTCCTGGGCCGCGGTACCTTATTGAGTTTGACCCCGGCTACTTTAATGAACCCTGGACTTTATAACTATAACTTGGTAATCACCGATCCGCCTTGAACAAGCCTAGTGATGAATGCTTAGACCTTCTTCGTGTGAGAAAACCTTTGCTAAGCAGTGGGCAATTACAAAAGTGAAGGCCAAAATCATGCGCTAAGTTAACCTTCAAATGAACCTACTTTTACTCTAAACCTATTTTATTATTTATAAAAAAATTGGATTCTTTGCTGACCGAAATAGATTTATGTGCAATTAAAAACAAACCTCTGAAAAAAATCTCGGATGGCAGAAAGGGGTCCAAGTATCTCGCCGCCCAATCAGAACCAGACCCAAACGTACGGCAGTTAGGGTTCTGTGCGCGCTTCAAAGAGCGATCAGACCAACATAGATGGAGCCCAACAGGGCTGATGTTCAGCTAGGGCTGCGGGGCAAACGCAGTAATGTGTCGCTGCCTTGGCCTAGAGCAGAAGAAGGAATGGGGTGGTTTTCAGTCAGTAATAGTCTGACACTTCCTTTCACCCCATCCTCGGCGAGAGAAGTTATTCCATAATTTTAAAAATATGCTATATATGCTATCTATTCGTATCGTATTTAAATAAGCAACAATTTCTGGTCATTTGTCACAGATTTTTGGTAATTTTTAAGTTTGTTACATTAATAAAGCGACACATGAATCGATTAATAAATATTACCTGTACGATTATGGTATTTCGTAGTTTTGAGTGACAACAAAAAAAAGAATACATTTTATAGCACTTTAAAGTTTAGTGTGTTGATAAATAATAACGTTTTAAATATTTCCTTAAATTTTATGTTAATTTTAAACTGGTATAAAGTTCAAAATCTCTTTAGATACCAAACAGTAATTAATTTGAACAAGTTACTTAAGAAATAGACATATTACAAGTGGGTTAAGGTTCAAACCGGTTTATGGTATGATGGCCAAGGTTGATTTAAGGGAGGTCAAATAAAACCTCCATGTTTAGTGATGATGAAATTAATTTTTACGGTTATAAGACCAGTACACCCTATGTGGTCGACCTTGGAATCATGGTTTTTATCCTTTCTCCACACGTGCGTTAAAAGTATCGGAAAGCGTCAATCGACAGTTTTTTCTATACATTAAAATAACAAATTCAAGATGAATTCAAACACAAGTTTGAGATTGTGTTATACCTAAAGCAATATTAAAGGCTAATGTTCAATCTAGAAGAAAGTAGCTTAATTAATACTATCGAAATTATTTCAAACTTTTTATTTTGCCATCTGTTTTTAATTTGATAAACGCAAACAGATTACGTTATGGTATAGCAATCGGCGCCGCCCATAGACTCCCGTTACATTAGAAAAGTTGCAAGTGCGTTGCCGGCCTATGAAGGATTTTGAAGATTAAGGAGGGATTGGGGAGGGATTTACGTCACTGACACGGTGAAACACGCTTGTTTCGCGTCGGGTTTTTTGTAAGGTCGCGTGATATCGCGACGTTGCCAGTCGTACCAAAATATGTACACTATTGGTTTTTGGATTGGTAGATTTATTATTGAAGTTTTTTCATTAGAGAAGGGTTTCTTGTTCAGTGATAGTTAAGGCTGGTTAGATCGATGACGACGATGACGACGACGATGATGATGATGATTATGACGTTGCTGATAAATTTGGTTTTATTAATTAAACATAGAACGGTATCAAAATGCTGCTCCCTGTAAGAATTTTCTTGTGTGTCTATAGTTCCTTAACAAACATACAAAGTCACATAGGAGTACTCAGTGCCGGCGTAAGGACCACTGACACCCCGGGCAAAAATATTGTGGCGCCCACTTGAGGGAAGCAATTTCAAGTGTTACTTAGTTTTTGGCTGATCGTATTGATATCGTTAGAGTCACGCTTCGACCACAAACTCTCAAAAAACCCACAGCTCTAAAGGTTTGCACCAGGAGAGGACTCCAACTTCAGACCTTGGCCCCCCAGAATTTGACAGCCTGAGCAATCGCCCCAACACCCTCCCCCCCCTAACGCCGGTACTGGGAGTACCTATACAATACATCAACCCCAGAGTAGATTATTAATATTTTAAAATTAACTCTTTCCAGGCAAAGATTACTTGGAGAAAACGTTGATATCGTGCAAGGGCTCCGTGGAGAAGGCGAAGAAGCAAATCGACCGACTCTGCACATTTAAGACTCTGATACCTCAATTCTTTACGTGCTCCGACGCAAGGGATTTGGCCTACGTATCGGAATACGCGTAAGTTATAAACTATTTAAAATAATCAACGTGCACGTGACGGGCGGAGTTGGTGCGGGATGGTTTTTAGTCAGTAAGAGTCTGACACACCATTCTGTCCCGCTCAGGCTGGGAGAAGTCACTTCTTGTTCTAAAGATTTTGTATCCTTAGAAAACACTACTATACATACAAATTGCATACTTGACCAAACAATTTTTTATAGTATTATTGTCTAGCAAAATGTAGCGCCTTATTTTAAATTCACTGCAATGAGTGTTCATCCTGAGTATTGCAATAATTTAAACTAATATTATAAAGTTAAAGAGTTCGTTTGTTTGTTTGTTTGAACGCGTTAATCTCAGGAACCACTGGTTCAAATTGTGTA
The DNA here is from genome assembly GCA_902829305.4 of Spodoptera exigua. Classification (NCBI taxonomy): domain Eukaryota; kingdom Metazoa; phylum Arthropoda; class Insecta; order Lepidoptera; family Noctuidae; genus Spodoptera; species Spodoptera exigua. Next base: position 2,743,865 of record LR824623.2, read on the forward strand.
TGTGTAATTTTTGTAAAACATCACGCTAAAATCTGTAGGAGCCAAAAAGCGGGTGAAACCGCGCGAGAATAGCTAATCTTTATAAATATAAAAATGGATCGCAAAATATGTTGGTAAGCGCATAACTCAACAACGCCTGGACCTATTTTGGTAATTCTTTTTTTGTCGTGTTAGTTATTGTCAGGAGAAGGAAATTCTTATCGAAGAAAATGTTAGAAAAGTAGAGGGGAATATAAGGAAAAAGTGACCCTTTGATAGCGAGATAGTTGGATTCGTGCGAAGCGGGGGCGGGCCGCTAGTTAATAATATTTTTATGGTCACCTATGTTCAGCTTGCTGTGAATGTCTTGTGATGATAAGGATTACAGGGTTCACATAGAACTTAATGGAAAATAAGGACTTACGTAAATTAACTACGAAATGATCTACAAGTTTGAAGTCACAGCGGGACTCTTATTCATGAGCAGCGCCAACAACGACAGACTTATAAATTTTCTTTTCTTATTTCAGATGGATGGTTCCATTACCGAAGTTGACGCCAGATTTCTACAGAATACTCCTCATTAAGTTTAGGTGCAAGCATCTTACCAGTGAGAATATCATGGATTATTTCCGATACAATATCATTGTAAGTTTAACCTTTTCTATACTAATATTATAAAGAGGTAAAATTGTATTGTATGTTTGTAAGTTTGTATGTAGGGGGTAATCTTTGGAACCGCTGGTCGGATTGCCAAAATTCTTTCACTGATAGATAGCTACAATATTCTTGAGTGCTATAGGCTATAGAACATCACGCTACGATTAAATGGAGCCGAGCAGCGGGTGTAACCGCGTGAGAGAAGCTAGTATTTTACATTTATAGATAATTTGAGGGTCTCTTTTAATTTTTTTATGAAAGTCGTTGCCCCACATGTTTTGTCTCATGTTTCGTGGGAGCGTTTACAAACATACTGTTTTACATACACACCACACTCAGATCTGGAACACCAATCTGTGGATCACACAAAAAATTGTGCTGAATCGAACCCTCAACATGTTGCGTGGCAGCCAGTTACCCAGTCACCGCACCAACTGTGCAGTCAAACAATAAGTTCCCGTGTCACACCTTAAGTCAACGTCAAAGTTAGAATGAGTTGTGTTTCGCAGTGTGAGTAACGTTACCGGAGACGTTTTCCTAGTTCACGTTTTTCTAACACAAGTCTGTTATAGCTCTTGTAATTCCTGTTCTGGTGTTAATAGTGTCCATGGACGATGGTGATTGCCTAACACCAGGTGATCAGTCTCCACCGTTTGTCGCCTCATCCTATAAGACATGTAGTTTCTTGCCAGAGAACAGTAGACGTTTTTATAAGTAGTGATACCACAGCCTCACAGAAAACCTCACTGAAACAACCACAGCTTTGAGTTTCGGCGTGTGACGGAGGATACCGGAGACCCAATCTTCTCCTTCTCCCGATCTCTCACCAATCCCTAAATCTCCAAAACCCTAATCCCTAAAAGGTCGGCAACGCACTCGTAACGCCTCTGTTGCAGGTGTCCTACTAAATAAAAAAAAAGTAAATATTTCTTGACATTGGGCCCTTGAGCTGGACCTCTGCGATTATCTTTAATGTGGACAGCTCGAACGCGAACGGATGCGTAGTTTTGGTACGATTAAGAAGTCTTTGTGTGTTGGCAAATTAATGTTGTTCCGGGTCTGGGTGTGATGTGTATGTGAAATTGTATGTTTGTAAACGCACCCACGACACTGGAAAAAATCTTAATGTAGGGCAAAGGTTTCTGAGAAAATCCTTAGCCTTCCTAATCCAAAACTTTTTAGTGAAAAAATATAATATTATTTATATTCTGTTTTTATTTTCAGGTGAGCGAATACATCAAGGCACACGATTATGTCAACGGCTTTATTATAATCGATGACTACAGAGATACAAATCTATTGGATGCAGTAACAAAACTGAATCCCGTAGATCTACAACATTATATGTCTATATTAATTGTAAGTATCTTTGAGTAAAAGTGTTTTTTGCTTGCCAGTTGCTTCGGGAACCATTTTACCATTTATTTTGTCAGGTTAAAATCATCAAATGACTTCTCTCGCCCAGGGTAAGGCGAGAGAGAGTGTCATACTCTTACTGACTAAAACCCTGACTAAAATTCCTTCTCATGTTCTGGGCCGAGACCGTGGTGACTCATTGCGCTTAACCCGCAACCCCGGCTGAACATCAGCCCCCTATAGGGCTCCCGTCTGTGGTGGTCTATTGGCTCTTTAAGGCGCGCGCGGAACGCTACGCGCCGTAGGCTCGGGTCTGGTTCTGATCGGGCGGCGAGCTACCCTTACTCGCCGAGTAGAAATAGTTTTCAATAAAATTAGTATGTCTATGATTTAAAAGCGCGCGTTATTTTCTGTGCTAATTAATTAGTTTAATGATACTAAAGCAATGTCATAATAGTATGATATTTCCTTGACAGAGCTGTAGAAGGCCAATTAATTGAGTATAAATTGCAACTATGCTATTGAAATAAATCATCACTATTAATTGCTATAGATAGGTATGTCTGCCATAGAAAATAACTTCGAAGAAAATAAATACTAACAATGCTTAGGTTTGATTTCCTTGATAACTAATTATAGTAGAGGTTCTAATTAGCGTCTATCATGTCTTTTTTTCATTATATAAGTATAAGTACAAGGTTTTACCCTCGCTGTTGTTCCTGCTATTTGACTACCTACACTAGTCTACCTATTTACATACTACCTATGTAAGTGGGAGTGGAACCGGCCGCCTCCCCCCCCCCCTCGCGCGTCCCGCGCCGCTCCGCGTCCCGTCATCTGATTCGGTGCGTCAACACATTGCTTACCATCAGGTTAACCGTCTGCTCGTTTTCTGACGTATACCATAAAAATACCTACATTACCTCCCCTACACTATCTACCCTACCCTACCTTCCCTCACAGACGGGGCACCAACAGGGCTGATGTTCGGCCGGGGTTGCGAGGTAAGCGCAATGAGGCAATGAGGCACCGCGACTTCGGCCCAGAGCAAGAGAAGGAACAGGGGGGTTTTAGTCAGTAAGAGTCTGACACTGGGCGGGACAAGTCATTTGATGATAATCCCCTCACAAAAAGAAACCCTACCTTCCCTACCCTATCTACTATAACTAGCCTTTTTTTTTGTCAGGGGAAAATCATCCAAGCCCTACCTACGATATCCTTTCAACCTTCTCAATGTCAGTCATTTGTTTTGTTAGCAAACGATTGAAAAGGCTATCCCTATATTTTCCAATGCTTATCTTAAATGGTCTCTCACAATAACTATCTGCTTGACAAATAGGAAACCCAACAGAAATGGAATTGACAAAATTGGTCTAGGCGCTGTCAAAGTATGCGCTTACCCATTTAGTTCATTTTTAGGGTTCCGTACCTCGAAGGGAAAAAACGGAACCCTTATAGGATCACTTTGTTGTCCGTCCGTTATATCAATTACTCAGGTCTACTGTCCCTTGAAGCTGTGAAAAAATCAAACTTCTAAGCCAACGCAATCAAAAGATACAGCCGTTTATGCCGCAAATTTTCGACACTTGCAAGGGAATCAAAACCTACAGGGTGCTTCCCGTGAACTTAGAATCTTGAAATTTGGTACAAAGCAACGTCTTATAGCATAGATAAAGGAAAAATTACGAAAACCATAAATGTTTAGTTACATCACATAATATATATTTTGTAATAATTTTAAACTTACTAGCCATTTCCTCATAAACGCGGAGAGGTATTAAATTGAAATTCATACCAAATACTCAGGTCTATAATACATCAAGCTGTAACAAAATCAAACTTCTATGTCAACGCAATCAAAAGAAACATGAACGAACTTTGTAAACCTTGCAGGTTTGTACGGAACCCTCGGTGCGCGAGTCCGACTCGCACTTGGCCGGTTTTCATAACATAAAAATTACGATTTCCCCACGTGAATTAACTAACATACAACAGACGCTGCTCATGAATAAGAGTCCCGTTGTGCCTTGAAACTAAAAAATTCATTTACTGAGTGGGTAATTCCGTAATATATAAAGTATGCAAAATTTACCCATGAGTGATTATTACACACACACACATACATTGTAATCAATTTTATTACAGGTTATCTTTAACATAATACCAGGGTAGACAATTGGGTAGTTTACTAGGTCAAAAATAAATTAATTCAACGTTTCAATACAATAAATTATTTAAAAATAACTATACTTTTATTCATCTATCGATCGATAGCCAAATTTAAGATATTTATTAACTAATTTTTAAGAAATAAGTAAGCTATTTGACGCTGAAATACTATGACATAAATCAGTTTTTCGAAAAATTTTCATAGAAAAGTATCGTTTTTGACATTTGGATAAAAGTATTGAATTTGACTGGCTGGAAACTACCGTATTGCTACTGAACCAACAAATAGTTAAATAAAAAAATTATCAATTAATTCACTTTATTACTTTCAGGAAGGGTACGGTGCAAGAATGAAGGGCCTCCACCTACTATCAGACTCGAAAGCAGTGGAGTTAATCATAAAGCTAATGAAACAGTTTGTCAGCGATAAAATTGCTAAGAGAATGCATGTACAAAAATCTTTGTCGGACTTACACAAACACGTTCCTAAGAACATCTTGCCAGTAGAATATGGAGGGAGTGAGAGGTCGATTGCTCAAATCCATGGTGAGAAACATTTTTAATATTAATTTATTAAAGGTCTTCCATACAGGTCGTGCCGATCCCGAGGTCTTTTGTTATTTTTTTCATTTCCAAATGAGCAGGCATTTGGCCGCTATCTCATTTGGTGGTACACGATGATTTGACCTACAATGGACCTAGCCATGACCAACCTGGTTGCAGGACAAGCGCAATGAGGCACCGCAGCCTCGGCCCACAGCAATAGGACGAACGGGGGGGTTTTTAGTCAGTAAGAGTCTGACACTCCCTCCCGCCCGATCCTGGACGGGAGAAGTCATTTGATGACTTTCCCCTCACCAAAAAACCCCATAAGCAACCTATTTACTCAGGCCTTGAAGATACCTAGGTTATACCTACCTTTCGGTGAATACAGACATCGTCAAAGAATTCCACTCCTTAGCGGTTCTGATTATAAAACTGGACGCGTTCGCAGTTCTATCTTTCGTGTAGGTGGGATTTCCACCATAAAGTGATGAAGTTTTGCGGATCTGGTGGCAAGATGGCAGAAAGCATTAAAATATCATCCATGAGTGTGAAACCAAAAAATTACCAATGTGACTTTTTCTAAGTACATTTAGATAACACTAACTTGGTGAAGGAAAACATCTTGAGGAAACCTGAACTATTAATTTTTAATTATACGTTATAAGCCACCTTGAGCAAGCATGGTGGTTAATGTTCAAACCTTTTCCGCATAAGAGGCTTTGCTCAGCAGTGCGGGAAGTATAGGCTGATATGACACGGACCAACTTCTCCAATGCCAATCATGTTTTCAATTACATGTCCTATGAAATAAACCTATCCCTTAACATTGAGTGCATTTTTTTATCGTGGCTTACGAGCTTCCTGATCTCCTGATGGTAAGCAATTTGCACTGCCCAAGGAGACCCGCAATGCCACAGTAGTTACAGGCACATAGCCGGAATTTTGGGGATTAGGGTTGAGATTCAAAGATTGGGGAGGGATGGAAAGGTTATCGGTTGGAGCTCCGATAGCCTTACCCATATACATTCACTTTCATAACAAAACGCTATAGTTGTTTACGTTGGTTTTCTGTGAGGCGTTCTAAAGCATGGCTCTCCCACAATTTTAGACACTAGATGTTATAAAAGAAATCTTTTAAAAAAGGGACCAAATCCTGTCAATCTCGTAGCACCCCTTTTCTAGGGTTGGAAATTTCATGAGGGAAATAACTTTTACTGACTTAAAACCTACTACCCGTTTCTTCTCGTGCTCCCAACCAGGCAATCATTAGGGAGCCAAAAAAGGATTTCTTGTTAATGGCTACAAGATAGTTAACTGCCAAAAGTATCGGTCTAAATGGTGTTCTTTTCTTAATTACAGATGAATTAGTAGAAGCAATAACATCGAAAAAACACATTGAATACATGGAAATGATGAACAAGGCGTGCACGGACGAGTCCAAACGAGTGGCTGCGAAGTTCAACGAGGAATACATGGGCTTGCCTGGTTCTTTCAGAAATATGAGCGTTGACTAATCCATAAATTGTTTTTTAAGTATCGTTTAAAAACTAGATTCAATGTTTTATCGTTATATTTCTTGTATTAAACTATCGTGAGACAAATTAAATGTATTAAATTGTAAGGTGTAATTGTGTTAAATTTTTGACGAAGTAACTCGACCCAGCCAGCCTCGAAACAATCGAGGCTGGCTGGGGACCATAACTATGAGTAGCGTGCTAGACAACGGACGCAGTGAGCGTCGCGCAACCAATTTTTTAATAAGTAAAATAAAATTGTTATTTAGTTACAAAATATCAAAATGCGTTAGTCTAAGAAGTCATTATGAATAATTAATTATATTAAATGAAACTGATTCTACAGTTGGCTTAGTGGTTGAACTGTAGTGCAGCGCATCGTTGTTTCAATTCCCGATGAATGTTAAAAATGAAAGTTAACACTATGAAAATCAATCATAAATAGTTGCCCTAGCCGAGGGCCTTAACTTAGCTACCGCAGATATTAGTTCGGTTAAGTTGTAAACAGCCGTAGCGTGCCGAACTAAGAGTAGTACTTACTATGAAAAATTAAAATTACTTATTTTGTTTCCAATATTTAATTGCATTTCAATTAAAAGCGAACCCAATTTATACTTTCAACTACACAAGACTTTCTTTATCAACGTCTTTATATCATTGTCTTCAGTCTCCTAACAATGATAATACTGTGATAAACAACAATCAAACAGACGCAATTTCACATTTATATTATTAATTCGCTTCCCCTCACGGCACCATTGGGTTCCGGACCTTTGGAAGGTGTACGAAGGACCAAAACCATCACACAGAGGACCGCAGAACAATTTCAATTAAAATGTCAAGCATGTCAGCTGGCACCTATCAACTAGCCCTTTATGTGCTGTGATAGTGCACCCAAAGACATTCCCCGTTATTAGTTATTGGCCATGTGCAATCTTGTTAAGTATAAGTATTATGTTGTACAGTAAAGGGTTATGAAAAATAAATATTTTTGTTCTAATGATGCTGGTTTTAATCACTTATCGGCTTTGCTGTTTAAATTGCTATTAAACTGTCATAAAAAAACGTTCAAATACGTTTTAGGACACAGAGAAAACATTCTTCAGAAAAAGTGAATTCTCTGACTCTCAGTTAAGATCATGCCTGATGAGCTACTGCCCAACTGCTTCACTTCGAGAATTAGATTTTGTGTCGTCATCCGTTGTTTATTTCAGTCGATCTTCTACTACTACTTAAACTTTGGAATGATCTTCCGGCAGCTATATTCCCGAACTTATACGACCTTCAAACCTTCAAGAAACGAGCGTCCTCCTTTTTAAAAGGCCGGCAAAGCACCTGTGACTTGGTGTTGCAGGTGTCCATGGGCGGCGCCGATCGCTTACTATCAGGTGATCCCTCAGCTCGTTTGCCTCCTATTCCATAAAAAAACAAGTTATTTCAATGCATATTATTATGTATGTAGCGTTATTACTAGGCAGACCTACTACCTCATCCGAGGCGTTTGATGAAAATGGCAAGTTTTTATCCGACATGCAGACTAAAAGTAATGTGTCCTTTTTCAAACTGTGGATGTTTTCCGAATGATGATGATGATGATGATAAGGATATATATTATAGCAATTTTTTTCTATTCATTTTGAGAACACCTATAATAATCAGTGCTATAATAATAAAAACAATGTTATATTTTGTAAAACAATAGTTTCATAACAAAGTTGTAAATGATAATTAGGATCATGATAGATGGTAGTTATGGGTTAAAATAAGATCATACTCATAAAAATAAGAAGGTGTGTACACGTTGGCACAAACTGAAATACAAAACTCATCTTTAACCAGTTAAGTAAATAAATTAAAACTCGACCAACTTGACTGCCCGATAAGGACAAACGGCCTCGACCTCCCTGACCTAGCGTAACGTGTCCTGGAAAGGAACAACTCTTTGTATGACCCAAAATCAATTTCTGGTCTGGGTGAGATGCGCATTTTTTTATGGAATAGGAGGCAAACGAGATCCGACGAATCGAGAGAACGGATCACCTGATGTTAAGTGGTCGGCGCCGGTAAAGGTCGTGTCACGTGGGCACACAAGAAACATACATACTAATAAAAAAACATAAATATATTACAAACATAAGTACTAAATCGAATTTCTTCATTAGCTTCACTCATCTTGACAGTACGAAAAACAAATGAGAATCCCACATTTTCATTATTTGAATTTAGAATTATGTTCTAAATTCAAATAATGAAAATGTGGAAAAATTTAAACATTCAATGACACCAAAATCAGTCAGATACAAATACAAAGTATAGCCAAAGAGATTTTATTACTATACCGAACATATTTATTTCAAGTAATAACTATTTTCGAAGAAAACTGCAGACAGTTCCACTTGTGACCATCCAACCAAAATACGGTCAAGCGATTTATCAAAATATTTAATGAGCAATGACACCTTGTTTTGACCATTTTTGAACACGAATGACCTTGAACGTCTTTATAGTCAAACCACCACTTTTTCTTTTATCTTTTAAAATCTTGTTCAATCGATTTGGTTTCTGACAATTTTTTCCTTATAGCCTATTTCCAGTTAATACAGTCCCATGTACCTTCATTATATCTTCAATTCTAAAATTTACTATCACAAGTATTCACCAAATACATCTTTTTTAAATGAGGTACAATTTTTAGTTTTTGCCTTGAGTGTCTGAAATAACCATCTCTTTAAGTCCATAATTTTACTTGGTCTACTTTTTTTACTCTCTATTTTTCTTTTCTTTTTTTTTTATCTCGTGTATTATTAGTAAACACTAAACCAGCCTCTCTGAACAAACAGTCTAACAAACCAAGCAATACGATTGAAATAGTTGGATAACCGTTTCGAAATCTGTGTCGATGACTGTACGTTGCTTGTGACATAAGAAGCTGATTCGCAACTTTATATACACATACTTACCCACTGTTAAACAGTCCATCAGAAACCTTCCAAGCAAACGGTTATACATAGAAACAAAAACCCATAAAAACCAGTTCAAATAAGAATAGTATTAGATAGAAAAAAACTTTGAAAATGAGTGCTAAAATGAAGTTGTTGTATGAGAATCAGCTTCTGAAAATGCCACCAGGCACGGTTCAGAATATAAGGAAGATCCATGACCTGGATAAGCCCGAAAGATTGGATGAAGCTATCAAAATCCTGGATGACTGGATACAGAAACAGGATCATTTGGTCAAGAAAGATTTCAGTGAGTACCAATACATAAGTATTTAATTTAAAATTAAAACCTAAATTAATAACAACAAATCTTTTCAACTTTATGTTATTCAAGTTGTAAATGACTGTACCAAAATTAGGTAATATTTTAGGAGCCATTTCTGGGTCAGACAAATTATTTGTAATAGTTTTGGCTTTTGAAATGTTGGCTAGAGAAATGTGTTCAGTGTATAAGTGTGTTTTGTTTCCTATTGCATGTTGTTTACTAGAACAAGATAAGTGTTGTTGATATCAATCAGATAGCAATTTCTATTGTTTTTCCTTTAATGAGTTTAAGGGTACGTAGAGTTCAAAAGAGTCTTTTTTTACCGTGACTTGACACTACTATTTCACATCTTGGTTGCGTAAAAAAAATGGATATACAAATAACATCCAGACGCCGATTTACAGTATATGTGGGGGGATTGACGCCGTTTTCTTAGGTATTGAACCCGGGCAAACCAGGCTTCTTATTTATGAGTGTGCGTTTTGAAACATAGCGAGTTTTTTTTATGTGATAAGTCGGGCAACAGCAACAACAGAACCAACAGAACAGTTGCCGACCTTTTGGGGATTGGGGATTTGAAGATTTGGAGAATGGGGGAGGGGAAGGGTTAGGCCTCCGGTAACTACTAACACGTCTCTAACACGCCAAAACATACCACGCTGTGGTTGTTTCACGTCGGTTTTCTGTGAGGTCATGGCCGTGGTATCAATCCGGTCGAGCCGACCCATTCGTGCTGAAGCATGGCTCTCCCGCACTTAGTGTGTTTTGATTGATTTTTTATTATGTTCTTCATATTTATTAAGTTTATTAAGATAACACTTATAAACATTTTGAAAATTTTTGGGCTGCACTCACAAATTTACATGACAACAAAACCAGGAAAAGTTTGTGGTGCAACCAGCAAAACGTAATGCAGCAGCCGGTTGCCCAGCCATAGCGCTAACCATGCAGTTCTCAATTTTTAAATATTAATCTGAAACCATCAATGGGTCTTGAGTAACAGTCATGATTCATCATGTTTAAACCTTCTCCGTGTCAAACATAACATTATTAGCCTATAAAAAGCTGAGCAAAGACTTCTTACACGGAGAAGGTTTGAGCATTAATCCCCACGCTTGGTTAGGGCAGACTGGCGATTTTAAACTTACAATTATAAATTATAAGTCCAGGTTTCCTCACTATGTTTTTCCTTCACCGTATGGCAGTGGTGTCTAAATAATCTTAGATGACTTTTTCCGAGTTATATGTACTTACTACATATAACTCGGAAAAAGTCACATTAGTGCTTACCAGGTTTCGAACCAGCACCGCTGCATGAGAAGCGTGCGCCTCAACTTCCGGGCCACCACGACCGTACCGTGTGATAAGAGCTATTTGCTTAGCTGCTGTGGTCAGACGTAGGCTGATTATGACGATCTAATCCACGACACATTGAAGAGAAGCCGGTTGTTGAGATCCCTCTAATGTTTTAGAGGGCGTAATCGTCAAAATAATTCTCTCGCCCAGAGTAAGGTGAAAGGGAGTAATTGAGACTGCTTCTCGCTTTACCCAGGGCGGGAGAAGCCATAGAATGCTATCCCGATTTTTTAAAAAAAGTTTACGATATTTGCAAATAATTTTTAAGCCAATTCCCAAATATCGTGAAATATTGGTCAAAAATTGTTAAAGGGTAAAACATATTATAAAAAACTCATAAAATATGTGGGTATACTGGTTTGTCCTACTAATTGACGCTGAGATTCTACAAAAACGAAAATATGACCTTAAAATAATCTGACGTAGTTCGAAATTTGAAATCCACACTAATATTATAAATGCGTAAGTAGCTCTGTCTGTCTGTCTTTTCTTTGCGCCTAAACTACTGAACCAATTTCTGAAAAATTTGGTGCAGACATAGTTTGGAACTCGAGAAAGGACATAGGATAATTTTTATACGAAAAATCTGCAGGAAGTCACTATTCCACTCGAACGGAGTCGCAGACAAAAGCTAGCATTTTTATTAAAAAAAAAACTTGTTCGAAGGCATGACATTGTTTTTAATTTAAAAAAAAAAATTACATGACGTGTTTAGAATGGATGCGTGATCTTGATACTTATAAGGCTCGTCAAACGAGATTTTATTAAATTATTACTTTTTGATTATACATAATGTATAAATTCATATACTTTGACCTCCATTAATCTAAATGTTGTGAATAATGGTGTTCTGACCAAGTACTTTTTTCGCTTTTAAGTTATTTGTTTACCATTTCAAACAAATTTCATAGTCATCATCAGCTTATAAATGCTTACTGCTGAGCAAAGGCCTCTTCTCAAACGGAGAAGGCATTAATCACCACGCTTGCTCAATGCAGGTTGGCGATTTCAAACTTATAATTAGAAATTATAAGTCCAGGTTTCCTAACCATGTTTACCTTCACCGTATGTCAGTGGTGTCTGAATAATCATAGAAAGTACATATTATTATAACTCTGAAAAAGTCACATTGGTACTTGCCAGGTTTCGAACCCACACCCTCATGCATGAGAAGCGGGCTCCTTGACCTCCGGGCTACCACGACCCTCAGGTTCTGTTTATACTAAAAGTATAAGGATGCTTCAAAATGGGCAATATTTTTTCTGAAACATAAGTAAATATATAGTAAATATTATATATCTACTCCTGCCAGATTTCACGCAATGATCGGCTCCTATTAACCGTTTTAAAACCTAAACATAACCCTTGATAAATAACCTACTTAAAACAATAATATTTTTTCAATTCGATCCAGTAGTTCCTGTAATTAACGAGTTCAAATAAACAAACATATTTTTCAGCTTTATAATATTGTAAAAAAAGTAATAAAGATAATTATGGTTGCAAAATTGCAGTTAAATCCTAGCCATTTATCAAAATATTTAACCATGTTTGGCCAATAAATAGCTAAGCAATTAATGGCGGTCAATAGAGCATTCGTATTACAGAAAAATGTTTGATCATTTAGAAGCATTTTAATGATACACTCTGTTTGCACCATGGCCCGATAGAATGATATTTGTATTGGATTTTAGGAGTAGCGCAATATGGCACTGCGGTCTCGGCCTAGAGCAGGAGCAAAAAAGGGGGGTTTTGATATTACCCCCACAAAAAAACAATATTAGAAACGCCTAGGTTTCGCGGCCAGCAAAATAAGGTACCGTGGCTTCCGCCTGGAGCAGGAGATGGAAAGGGGTTTTTAAGTCAGTAAGAGAGTCTGATGCTCTTTCATGCCTTACCCTATGCGACAAAAATCAGAATGGCTTTCGTCTCACAAAAAAATGGAATTAGAAAAAATTCAAACAAAAAAAGAATTCTTCCATTCATCATAATCTTGTCTTTAATTTTTAAGTGACGAGTTTCCTAAACTCACATCTGCAATAAATATATTGAGTATTGAGTATGTATTTAAAGTATACAAATTATTTTTAAAAACACGTTTTTTAAAAGTACCTACAAAGAATTATAATCTTATACATATAATAATAATCCAGCACAGTTTCAAGCCGTTGTAACAAGTCCGGGGTTGACCCCCGGACTTGTTACAATGGCTTGAAACTGTGCTCAATAATGTGCCGCGGCTATGGCCTAAAGTAGGTGAAGGAACGGGATGGTTTTTAGTCAGTAAAATTCTGACACTCCCTATCTATTTTTTTTAAACTGCCCCACAATAGGATTTTCTCCTGTGTCGTGGATGCATTTACAAACAAACAATTTCACATACACATCACACCCAGACCCGGAACACACAAAGAGTTGTTCCGTGCGGGAACCGAACCCGCGACACGTTGTGCAGCAGCCAGTTACCCAGCCACCACGCCAACCGTGCAGTCATATATAGTCTCGATTTAATGAGTTTGAGCCTCAAAAAGAGTCCATTACTATAAGTGGGTGATTTCATGGCGAATATCCTGTGTGCACTTAGCATATTAATTGCGAAGATCAGATCAATTTGATCAGTATATCATCCGGTTATTAAATTGAATGCTGTAACCAATACAGGCAAGTTTTATAGAGATATAATATATATGGCTTCAATTACCATTCAACTATATCAATCTCAGAGCAATAATCTTATAAATAATTACTTAGTTAGTATTCAAGGTTAACGTGTAACTAACAATGTAACTAGAATTATATCAAGCTTACCTTTCCTTAGCCATAAACTTGGCAGCCTTGACTATGCCATAAGCAAACGCTATTATGTTAGAAATCCAAACCTCACCGAAATGTAATCGCCATCCAATCTAATATTATAAATGCGAAAGTAACTCTATCTGTCTGTCTTTTCTTCACACCTAAACTACTGAACCTATTTGTGTGAAATTTGGTACAGACATAGTCTGGAACTTGAGAAAGGACATAGGATAGTTTTTAAACCAAATATCTGAAGGAAATCACTATTCCGGACGAACAAATTCGCGGTCAAAAGCTAGTCAGAAATAAATAATTACCTAGCAAAATTCTTCTGCGATTTTGTTTGTGCTGGCAATGGCTTGTTTAATAATTTTTGAAATCAACAACTGACTTCTCTTATCGTGGATGAGGGGCGAGAAGGGAAAGGGATTGTCAGAATCTTATTGACTAAAAACCACCCGTTCTTTCTCCTTCTCCGGGAATGGATCGCGGTATATTATAGCCCTTGCATCCAAAACCACGCCTAAGTCAATGAGGGTATGAATGAAAATGTGACTTTTTCCAAGTTATATGGACTTTTTTAATGTTTTAGACACCACTAACAAACGGTGAAAGGAAAACATTGTGAGGAAACCTTGAATTATAATTTCTAATTTTAATACTTATAATCGCCAACCAACCTTGAGCAAGCGTGGCGATTAATACTCAAAAATTTTCCGTGTGAGAAGAAACCTTTGCAAGAGCAAGAGGGCCTTCGTCAGAACTCATCTTAAACGACGTATGTGAGTAGGTAGTTAGGCAAGCGAGCGTGAGCAGAGAAAACATAAGACCACGTTACAATGACAGTAATCACTTGGATGCAAAGCGATTCGTCACAAGCGTGGTGTGCGGACACCGTCTCGAACCAGAAGTGTGTTCAGATCTTTCGATCGATAAGCTCCCAAAATTATGGAGGGAACAAAATTTGCAAGCCCTTAAAAATACATTGAAACAGTTTTTACTATACCAATTCATACTATACCATACTTGAATTTTTAAATGACAAGATTTGACTATGAAATTTTTTAAAGATTACTTGGACTATTTTAATTGTAATTTGTAAATTTTAATTATTTTAACTGTAATGTAATTGTATTGACATTAATGATTGTACTAATGACTATAACTGTAATAACTAATAAGTGGAAAATATGAAAAATAGAATTGTTATAATTTAATTAATGACATTTGACATTGTCTAAACTCATCTTTATATTTGTACGCCGAAAGGCCAAACATGTCTGTGCTTTACTATATTTCTTTGTTCCATCTGCATGTAACTCATGTTATGACAAATAAATGATCTATCTATCTATCTATCGTCCTCACAACCGACCATGACGCTTCACATGTGAGTCTAGATGTGTAGTCAATGAAAGACAATTAAAAGGTTTTATTCAATTGTTTTTACTTTATAAAAAAAGAAGAATGAAAACATTTAGTGCGATGAGTTGGACATTGGAGGAGGCAGTTATAAAAACGAAGATAGAAGATTTGATATAGTTTGTGTGTGGTATTTGTGTACTGGAAGTGAGAGCATAGGCAGATAGGCGAAGAAGATGTGTCAAGGAAAGATAATAGAGTTAAAAAGTACAATAGCCCATGATCATAATTACACAGGTTGAAGAAGAATCAAATCCAGAAAAGTCAGTCAAATTTATTAACGGGATATACATTCAGGTCGTAATAAATCACATCATCAATTTATAGAAAACAACAAGGATTATAGGCATCAGCTTTGATTTGGTGATGGAAGGAAGCAAATTTTCAACGTGCTAAAAAGAGGGTAGCGAACCTGTCACCTTTTGACACTGGAGTGATGTTGAGTGGTGACTGTCTTGTCCATGCCAGTTGGCTAGACCTTTGTCGTTGCAACCATAAGTGCGGTTCTACGGATGGCGAGCAAGGTTAGCTCGCCGCCTCTCCAGAACTAGACCCTAGTGTATTGCGCATAGTTTTTCGAGAGCGCCTCAAAAGCCAATAGTTCACAGACATGGCTCTACTGAACTGATGTTCAGTAGGGGTAACCGGGCGAGCGTAATACCGGGTATCACGGTCTAGGCCTGAAGCTGGAGAAAGAACGGATAGTTTTTATTCAGTAAAAATCTATTACTCCTTCCGACGATTTTTCCCACACAAAAAGCAAAGACTTTTGACGTTACCAATTAATGTAATAAAGAAAGAAAGAAAGAAAACTTTATTTCGCACGCTAAAACAAGTGACACATAAGATTCTGTACATACAGTTTAGAGACTATCTACCTACTAGTGTGCCAAGTCTGCGGTGAAATGGGACCAGTTCAGCATGTACAAAACAGGGCCTTGCGCTGGTATTCTACTAAACAATAACATATAGTTCACTCCTCTTAGAGATTTTATATATGAAAACTTACTTTTTTTATGTAATAGGTCGGCAAACGAGCAGACGGATTACCTGATGGTAAGCAATCAGCGCCGTTCATGGACACGGAGGAGTTACGAGTGCGTTGCCGACCTTTTAGGGATTAGGGATTTGGAGATTTTTTTTTTTACTTGCATTATAGTAGTGCTTGACTGCGATCCCACCTGATGTTAAGCAGTGATGCAATCGTTGATGGTAAGGTGCACTAGTTGATTAAGAGCCTATTCACTCTAGCCTTGAAGACACCTAAATTGTATTCGGACGGAAAGACTGCAGCCGGCAAACCTCACTCACTCGGCGAAACACAACGCTGTGGTTGTTTCACGTCGGTTTTCTGTGAGGCCGTGGTATCACTCCGGTCGAGCCGACCCATTCGTGCCGAAGCATGGCTCTCCCACACTTAACTTTAGAACTAACGAAAAAACATAGAATGCTAATAATCTTGCATAATTATAATAAACCATCATAATTAAAGGTCACAGAATTATTTAAATCAATAGATTTTTATTTTGTTTATATCAGCCTATTAACCTTAAAGAAATGCTAATTATTGTAACAAAAAACTATGTTTCGAACCGGTTCTAATCATATACAAGCTTATTAAAAAAAAGAGTCGTTAAAACTGTAGGTCTGGGCTTACTTTAAAACTGGAAAGTTAAGTTATGAAAGAAAAAAAAACATACGGAAACGTGATTTGTGATAAATTAATGTAGGTATTGTGTCAATAACTAGTTTCTGCTGGCTTAGCTCATAGTATCAGAATGAAAAGCAGTCTAGCATTATTCCAATATATAGTCTATCTCTATGCGATTAGAATTCATATTCGTTTACTATTTTTTCCTTCTCCATCTACACTTAGGTACAAAGATTCGCGTTTTTAACAATTAGGTTTACCGATTTAAAACAACCACAGCTTTGTGTTACGAGAAGCCCAATCCCTCCTCCCCCCATCCTTTCCTAATCCTGAAATGTCCAAAACCTTCTTATCTCTTAAAGGCCGGCAACGCACTCGTAACTCCTTTGGTGTTGCGGTAGTCTATGGGCGGCGCTGATTGCTTACTATCAGGTAATCCGTCTTATTGCACGCATGTCATCAAGTGCCCACTGCTGAGCAAAGGCCTCTTCTCACACGAAGAAGGTTTGAGCAATAATCACCACGCTTGCTCAAGGCGGATTGGCGATTTCAAACTTATAATTAGTAATTACAAGTCTAGGTTTCTCACGATGTTTTCCTTCACCGTATATCAGTGGTGTCTAAATAATCATAGAAAGTAAATATAACTCGGAAAAAGTCACATTGGTACTTGCCAGGTTTCGAACCGACACCATTTTCATGTATTATTTAACGCTTGATGCATTAAAGAACATTAAGTAAGACACTCTCTCTCGCCCCATCCAGTGATAAAGAAATCACTTCATGATTTTCTTCCTAAAAAAAGTAAGCTATTAAACCTGCTTGGTATTTAAAAATATATATGTACATATATATTATGATAAACAAAGATACTGCATAGATTTGCAACAATTTATGATGTTATAAAATCAAAAGGTATGTTCGATACTTAGCACGAGTACTTACTTGATCACGATTATTTCAATTAAACGCGATTAATCATTAACACTGATATGTTACTTTAACAACTAATATGGTTTTACTAAGAATTATGAATATTTAAAAAAATATTTGCACCTTGTTTAGCACAGATTAAATAGTAAAAGTTTTAAGTATGGCAGAGCTTGCACTTAAATGAACAGACTCGATCGAAGTGACACAAGGGTGTTTCAAAAATCCATTGCGCTTTGCCGTGTGTGTAGGGTTACAGGAGGGCTAATCTAAAAAGTGTTGGTCTTTTTTTTTCCACGTGAAAGGCAGGTAAATGTTGGAATGGATAACCTGATAGTAAGCAATCGGAGGCGCGCATAGACAACCTCAACACCAGAGGAGGTATGACTGCGTTTCCTGCCTTTTTGGATTAGGGTTTTGGATATTTATGGATTAGGTAAGAATAGGGGAGGAAAATGGGTAAAATCTAGATAAATCATGAATTACGACGCTGTGATTGCTTCACGCCGGTTTTCTGAGAGTTGAGTTTATTTTTATCTATACTATACAATATTATAAAGAGGTTAAATTTGTAAGTTTGCATGTTTGTAAGTTTGTATGTAGGGGGTAATCTTTGGGACCGCTGGTCGGATTGTCAAAATTCTTTCACTGATAGATAGCTACAATATCCCTTAGTGCCTTAGGCTATAAAACATCACGCTACGATTGAATACAGCCGAGCAGCGAGAGAAACTGCGCGAGAGTAGCTAGTTACTTATTCATATAGGATTATATGTTTTTACAATAACATGGTCGCTCGGCTCGGCAAGTAGCGCAGCTATTGCGTCTACAAAGAGATAGTAAAATAAACACTATGGTTGATTTGTACACCGACCACTGACAACCGGTTGGTTGCGCAACCAAGTCGACGTCAGTTCTACGAACCATATAGCATACATAACACTATTTGATCGAGTGAATAGACAAGAAATATTTATATTATTGACAATGACACACAAACACTGACATACAGAAATTAGATTAATTAGTGCCGCCCATGGTCACCTGCAACAACAGAAGACGTTACCGGTCTTTTGGGGATTAGGGATTTAGGAATTAGATTTGGGATTGGGGGAGGGGAAAGATTGGGCTTCCAGAAACCTCATTCACCCGGCGACACACAACGCTATAGTTGTTTGACGCCGGTTTTCTGCGAGGCTGTGGTATCACTCCGGTCCAGCAGACGCATTCATGCCGAAGCATGGCTCTCCCACACTTAAAGTTACCTATATTGTTATGGCTTTTACAACATAAAATAAAAATCGCGGCCCGACAAGAACCCGAGTGTGGTGCTTAATGTTCCGCGTTCACCTCAAAGGGCCAAAAGACCACCACAGGTAAGGCATTACGCGCGGGTCTGCGGTCGGGGAGTAAATGCAGCTCGCCGCCCGACCAGAACCAGATCCGAGCGTCCGGCGTGTAACATTCCGCGCGCGCCTCAAAGAGCCAATAGACCATCACATACGGGGCCCTATTGGGCTGATGTTCAGCCGAGGTTGCAAGGGTAGCGCATAAGGCACCGCGACCTCGGCCCAGAGCAGGAGAAGGAACGGGGAGGTTTTTAGTCAGTAAGAGTCTGACACTCCCTCCCGCTTGGACGGGAGAAGTCATTTGATGATGAAAGTGGGGTACTACAGAGCCGATGTTTAACCAGGATTGTGGGTCAAGCGCAATAAGCTACTATGGCCTCGACCTGTGAACGGAAGGAACGGGGCATCACCAAACAGTATAAGTCTAACATTTACTCTCGTCACCTTCGGCGAGAGAAATTATTTGATGATTTTCCCTCCTCAAAAAAAGATGTCCGAGGTTGTAAATGCAAGCATTATAGTGTACTGTAGCCCGGCCCAGAGCAGGAGAAAGAACCGTGTGGTTTTAATAGGTGAAAGTCAGACACTCTCATTGTTCTAAAGTTGGAAAAATTCATTAAATGTAAGCATAGGTTGCACATTTGTAATGTAACACACCACTTTACATCAGTTCCCTTCATTATCTATACTCCATATAGCAGGGGGGTCCACTGAAAAATGAAATAAAATGCATTTTTTTATATTCAAATATTGTCGACTATACTGCCAGTGTCACGTGGTGACGGCAGATTAATTGTCCGTTGAACTTAAATTCGTGGTATTTGTTAGTATCTGAGAGGACGAGACATTATTTTGTTAGTAAACATATAACGAATATTAATAAATCTCTGTAAAAACTGTTTTATAAATGACATTTGACGAGCAACAAAACTGACATTATTAAGCACCATTTACAAGTTTCTCGCCTGTCTGCCTGTTCGTATGCAATTAATTTTAACCAATAATTGAACTGCTTATAATTGCTTACGTATTATTGCTCTCGAACGTTCAAGAAAATGTTATGGTGTAAATGAGCTTCCAAACATTGACAAATTATTTAGTTTCTACACAGTACAGAGACTTTCGGACCAGCTAGTAAAAAAACAAAATAAAGACCACATATTTTTCGAAAACACTTTCAGGCAAGGTGTATTTGGAGAAGACCCTGATATCGTGCAAGGGTTCCGTGGAGAAGGCGAAGAAGCAAATCGACCGTTTATGCACAATGAAAACACTCATACCAAAATTCTTCTCAAAAACCAACGTGAAGGAGGAGCTGCAGAACATTTTGAAAGTAGCGTAAGTATTTTTTATAACACCTATACGTTAGGAGTGTTCTTTTCTATTTTGTCTATTTTAAAAGAAGCCCCACACCAGTGTGCGTTTACAAACATATAATTTCACATAGGCACACAGACACGCAACAATACTTTTAAATCACACAAAGCTGCACGGTTTTCGCAGTGGCTGGGCAATTAGCCTTTACGAAACGTATCGTGGGTTCAATTCCCGCAAGGAACACTGTGTGATCCACAAATTGTTGTGTCAGATCTGATTAGCTTGTTTGTGAATTTGAATGTACATCCCTGCTTCGATAAGTAGTATTTTATAATAATACCCATGGTTCAGTGGAATATCTCCGTGCGTCTCGTCTTAGGTGGTAGTGTTGGTGGTCTTCGGTTTTTATGATGGGAAAAGCATTAAATGACTTCTCTCAACCAGGGTGAGGTGAGAGGCAGTGTCAGACTCTTACTGACTGAATACCTCTCCGTTCCTTCTCCTGCTTTAAGCCGAGGTCGCGGTACCTTATTGCGCTATCCACGCAACATCCACTGAACACAGCCTTGTAGAGCCCCATCTGTGGTGGTCTATTAAGCTTTATGAGTGGGATTGGTCTGTACTGTGTACTGGTCTGTACTGTCATCATTGACATCAAAGGTTGATAACTACCACCACTACCGTAGTACGCATCAGCCTAGCAACCGAACGAATCGCCCTGATTCAGACGGTTTCAAGCCCAGTTGCCATATTTAAGTGGGGAAAATTCAATGACTCTCAAAGTTTTAAATGCACAGGTGGCACAATGGTGGGCAATTGGCCTCCACAGAATGTATTGAGGGTTCGATTCAGGCCCGGAATAACATTTTGTGTAATCTAAAAATTGTTCTTTTGGGTCTAGGTGTGTGTGTGTATGTGAATCGGCAAGTAAACGCACCTAAAACACCGGTGAAAATCCTAGTGTAGGGCAAAGTGTTATTTAAACAAATAAAATATAAAAAGTAGTAATACTGTTACGAATATTTTTATTAAATAACATTTTCATTTCGGATATCTGATTGTTTCGGATATGGTTACGAATATTCATAACTACCACTGCTATTATAAAAAAAAAACAAGATAAAAATTATTGGTTATTTTGTTTTTCAGTTGCCTGATACCGCTGCCTACACCGACAGATGATTACTACCGAGTTCTGCTGGTTAAAATACGAAGTTTCGACTTAACTTCAGAAAGTTTTATGCTGTATTTCCAATACTGTTTAATTGTAAGTATTTTGTGAAAATTCCTATTGGCCCTCACAATATGAGGGTTTAAAACTTTTGAAGTAGCAAGTGTGACTATTTCCGAGTAATATGTGTGTGTACTTTATGTATTCCATCTGTATTCTCTTTTTTCAACATTTTATTAGAAAGAAGAAAGAAGAGAAGAACCATGACGTAAAATGTTTAATTATAAGTTTGAAACCACTAAGTTGCCTTGAACACGCGTGGTGCTTAATGCTCATTGCTTCTCCGTGTGAGGAGAGCCTTTTTGTAAGCTGTAGGATATTAACAGGCTCATAACGATGAAGATGAGGATGATAAAGCCTTTGACTGCCGACAGAAAACTGTTGAAGGCAAATCCTCCGCTACCGGAGGTCACCGGTGGCCACAATGGCGTTTAACGTGTAATACTCCAGTACTTCGGTATATCTTTTTGGTATAATAAAGCAAACGAGCCGACCGATTATCACGTGATGGAAAATGGTTATCCATGGGTATTTGCAAGACTATTTTTTGTGACGTGTCGGCAAACAACCCACTGAATACCTGATGCTAATCAATTGCCACCGCACATAGAAACCGCAACATCCAACGAATGCCGAGTCTTTGGGGATTAAGATTTTGGGTTGAATAGGGAGGTTTAGAAATTGGGAAAGGTGAAATAGGAAGGATTACACCTACGGTAACCTCACTCACACGGCGAAACACAACGCTGACCCCAGTTTTCTCTGTCACCATGGTGTCACTCCAGTCTAGCTGACCAGTTTATGCAGAAATTTTTTGTTAGAAAAGTAATGTGATTTATTCTTCTTTCCAGCTATGCGAGTACATAAAAGCCAACGATTACGTGAACGGTTTCATCATAATATATGATTGTCGAGAGCTCAATATGTTTGATGTTGTGTCTAAAATGAGCACTGTGGAGCTGCAGCAATTTATCACTATATTGGTTGTAAGTATAATGGTGCTGATAAATTTGAGCATTCCTACGAAAGTGTTTTAGAAGGCACTCTGTCAAAAGAGGAAGATCACAGATCAGATGTCCTGTCCGGCCCTGGGTGGGGTTAGAGGGAAAGTTAGACTCTTACTGACTAAAAAACACCCCGTTCTCTCTACTGCTCCAGGCTATGGCTGCCGTATGTTATTGCTCTTGCATCCGCAATCTGGGAATCTGTTATAACTAGAGAGAATGCTTAAATTGGATTACAGACTTTTTTAATTTTCCTAGTAGTTTGACCCAAGGCATTTCTTAGCTCGTTAGTCCAAAAAATTGCGAATGCTTAGTATTTTATACCGAATGAATGCTCAACTTTATTAGCACCTTGAAAACCCAGTTAGATTCAACGTCAACTAAATCATCTTCGTCCTTGTCCCAAGCTATTTGAGTTTGTCATATTACTCGTATTTTTTCTCCATCCTGTCCTAACAAATGTGTAATATCATCTTTATCTGTCATATCATGAGTATCCACAAATTCTATTTCTTTTCGTTGAAAATTCAAGGTCGCTAGGTACATTTTTAAAAACTGTCATTTATTTAGTGATGCGAAAAGTCCTGTTGCAACTGTATCTACAAATGTTTGAATGAGCAATAGTATACTAGAAAAAATCACGCAGGCGTTTCATCATACTTTTTCTTACCTTGTTTTGGCTAAGTATTAGTTTAAGGAAAGGAGAGTAACGTTCTTTATTTTAGCCGATGAATTATCTGATGGTAAGATATCCACTCTTATTTAACCACAACACTTAAGGAGTACGAGTGCGTTGCCTGGCTTTTGAGGATAAGGGGTTGTGGATATTTAAGGATTGGGAAAGGATAGGAGGAGGAATTGAGCCTTCGATAGCCTCACTCACACGGTGAAAGACAACGCCGTGATTGTTTCATGCCGGTTTTCTGTTGCAAGTAAAAAAAAAAAAGTTATGTGAGGCCGCGGTATCACTCTTGAGAGAAGAAGAAGCTTGTCTCTCCCAAACGGATAACAGTTGTGGTAGTTATGTATGTCTATTATGGCAGGTTGTGCATTAGAAATTTATTTCCATGTCAAAACAAATCACGTCATCACGTGAGCACTTCATTTGCGCTATGTAGATCTTATTACGCCATATATAGACAATAAAATCGAAAACCCTATTTTAAAATGTTGAAGAGTTTAATACACCAATTTTTATTTTCCAGGAAGGCTATGGCGCCAGGATGAAAAGTATTAACATTGTGACAGAATCCAAGGCCGTGGAGCTGATTATAAACACAGTGAAACAATTTATAAGTGAAAAGGTGGGCAACAGAATGAGCGTTCAGCGTACATTAGAAGATTTACAAAAAGTTATTCCGAAGCATATCTTGCCTGTCGAATATGGAGGGACTGAGAAATCTGTTGAGGTTTTGCAAGGTAAGCGTGAAAATAATTTCGAAATTTAGTCTAAGTCTCTTGAAAAATTAGAAATAACGACTAGTTTCAAGACACATCAAGCTTCTTGTTCATAAGCAGCTCTTGCATCTATATAATAATATGTACTTTATCCACAATACTTTCAGAAAAATAAATTACAAATAATTAAACTATAAAATAACTACTTACTTTCTACCAGTTGCTTCTGCCTAGCTTTCTATTTTTATGTGATAGGCAAACGAGCAGACAGACTACCTGATGGTAAACAAGCAGCGCCGCCCATTGATCTCCGCAACAACGGAGGAGTTACGAGGGCGTTACCGACCTTTAGGGATTAGACTTTTGGAGTTTTAGGGATTGGAAGAGGGGAAGGCCTCCGATGACCTCACTCATAAGCCAAACTGAACGCAGTGGTAACGACTAAAGTAACTCCTTTGGTATTACGAGTGACCATGTCCATGGGCAGCGCTGATTGCTTACCACCAGGTAATACGTCGGTTCGCTTGCCGATTTATGACAGAACAAAAATGATTATCAGCGCTTAGAAAAAAAGAATAAAGCAGAAAAAAAATCACAATGAAACAAACAAATAATTTATTGATAAATTAATTTCAGATGAAATGGTAGAAGAATTGAGTAAAGAAGAATACGTGGATTACGTGAAAATGATGTTCAGCGCTCGCACTGAAGAAGGGAAGAGAAACATAGGAAAGTTCAATGAGGAATACCTAGGCATGCCTGGATCTTTCAGAGCTTTGAGTGTTGACTAAATTCTTATTTTATGATCTTTAATGATGTACATTTATTCTTATTAGATAAGATGTAGCTAGCTTGGTGCTGTGACTTTACTTGTGTTACTGACATAATTTTCGTTTTCAAAGGATTGGTTTGTTTCGGCCTCTATCACACCTGGATGGAGCAATCCTACCCATAAGTAATCTTTTCACTTGGACCTCGAATACATCTTTTGGGGAATACAGACTCTGGTAAATAATTCCAATCTTTAGCGGTTGTGGACGAGAACAGTTATTTAGTATGGAGCCAAATAGCTGTGCTATCCCATCAAATCTGGGATGCAATACAATTACTTAATAATTTAGACTGAATAATCATTATCATCATTATCAGCCTATAAGTGCCCACTGCTGAGCAAAGGCCTCTTCTCAAACGGAGAAGGCTTAAGCATTAATCACCACGCTTGCTCAAACGGGTTGGCGATTTCAAACTTATAATTAGTAATTATAAGCCCAGGTTTCCTCACGATGTTTACCTTCACCGTATGTCAGTGGTGTCTTAATAATCATAGAAAGTACATATAACTCGGAAAAAGTCACATTGGTACTTGCCAGGTTTCGAACCCACACCCTCATGCATGAGAAGCGGGCTCCTTAACCTCCGGGCCACCACGACATTGACACGACTGAATAATAATATACTTCTATCATACCGGAGGGTTATCTTAAATCATACCAGAGGGTCCCTGCTCAGTCACCCCACCAATGAGAAAGTCAGAGAGGATTCTATTCATATTAAAAAATATGTCAATACACAAGAGAAGTCAGAGCGAAAGCTAAATGTACTTGCCATTTTAAGTTTTTTTTTTCGTATTTTTAAAAGGAAATATTGGGTTTTCTTGACGGATATTTCTTAGTTGTAAGATGAAATAAATTTTTATCTAGTACTTGAGTGTTATTTTGTAAATGCAAATTATGCTTGCAGTGTGATTTAGGTTCCCCAATCCCGAAATCCTGAAGATTAGGCCTTAAAATTGCTTACCATCAGGTGACATATGTACTCATGTGGCTAGCTTAAATCCTCAGGAAGCCTTTTCCTGGAGAGACGAAGGACACTGCCAGACTTTTCCTGGATAAAAATCATCCTTGGTGTCCCAAATCAAAATCTTTCGGTGGTTGAATCAAAATCTTACGCTGCCCGTCAATCTTAAAAATGGAAGCTGCAAAATATGTTTTAACTCCAAGTTTGATCACAATTCATTCAGTTATATTTTATGTTCCTTTGTTACTGATTGTGTTACGAATCTGAATTATTCTTTCTGTCATAAGTTCACTGGAAGACATTTTAATAGGATTATGTAGCACATAATGTTATATACTTTCGTTTGCCCTGTACATAAATAAATATATAAGTACCTAAAAGTAGAATGCATACGATATTTAAATATAAACTGTCATTATTGTTCGTAGCACAACTAAAAAGCAATAATTCGATTTTTAAAAACTCATCATTAAGACTGCACGATATTGTGAGGACAACCTGTAGGATACGGTGGAGGTATGCCCTGCCTGGGCTAGGCACCGCCGTATCCTCAGGGAAGTAATCGGCGGCGGTGGTAGAGGAACTGGGATGCCGTCTCCTCCTTCTGTGAAGCAGTTATGCTCGCAAAGAGAGAGGCGGCCCGCGTGAGGGAGCTATCCTCCTCCTCACGCCCCAGCCGCCGCAACAGGTGACACAACGGACGTCGGGGATCAAGGGACGATCTCCGGCCACCATAAGCGCGGGTCTGCGGTCGGCGAGTAAGGGTAACTCGCCTCCCGACCAGAACCAGACGAAGTGTACGGCGCGTAGCATTCCGCGCACGCCTCAAAGATCCAATAGACCACCACAGACGGGGCACTATAGAGCTGATATTCAGCCGGGGTTGCGGGGCAAGCGCAATGAGGCACCGCGACCTCGGCCCAGAGCAGGAGAAGGAACAGGGGGGTTTAAGTCAGTAAGAGTCTGACACTCCCTCCTGCCCTGCCCTGGGCGGGAGAAGTAATTATATGATTTTCCCCTCACAAAAAAAAATGACTGCACGATTGGCGTAGTGGCTGGGCAACTGGCTGCTGTGCAGCGTGTCGCATTCAACCCGCACGGAACAACTCTTTGTGTGATCCACAGATTGTTGTTTTCGATCTGGGTGGTTTGTGTACGTGTGAATTTCATGTTTGTAAACGCACCCACGACACAGGAGAAACTCCGAATGAGCGACAATCGCAATAAGACACCGCAGCCTTGGCCAAGAACGGGGAGTTTTTAGTCAATAAGAATCTAACAGTTCCTCTCTCCACTCTCGTTTCTCATTTGATGATTTTTTCTCACAAAAAGGGCTATTTCGAAAGAGTAAATAATAATACTTCTATGTATTGTATGGGGACTCTTTGCTGAATACCAATTATTTCTACAAGAAAATCAAGGCGTGGTAATGATCTTGCCATTTTAAGTTTTAAATTTCCACATTTTTAAAGTGGGACAAAAGGTAGTAAAGAAAATTGACGATCGTGATACCGGGAGTGATACCACGGCTCACAGGGAACCGGCGTGAAATGACCAACGAGTTGTGTTTCGCCGCGTGAGTGAGGTTACCGGAGGCCCAATCCTTCCCCTACCCCAATCCGTTTCCTTTCGTAAAATCTCCAAATGCCTAATTCCCAAAAGGTCGACAACGCACTCGTAACTCCACCGTCGTTGCGGGCGTCCATGTGCGACGTTGATTGCTTACCATCAGGTATTGTTTATTTGCCGACCTTACAAATAAAAAAATAAACAGATCGGCGATCGACAAGGCACTAGTAAAAGTATAGTTATGAGGATTTAACTTCCAGTTGCAAAGCACGGACTGCTATGCATTGGACTGTGATATTTGCAGAACGTGCAGCCGGCGGCTTCGATATTGCGACAAACCATACCAACTCGCATTGATATCTTTGCTACATTCACGAAAATACCACTTCTATATGAAGCCTAGAAATACGTGAGATGCCTTATATTGCTGTGTACGCAACGTTCCCACGATATTTAGGTAATAAAATTCTGTAGATACATAAAGGTACTTAATTATATTTTATATATTATATATTTTATTTAACAATTTCTGGAAAATTTATTAAAGATAAAACAAAACAAAATTAAATACAAAAGAAAAATCTATTTACATTTTTGTCAAGAAACAGACTCCATGCATGAGGTCACTTAGTTTTTCTAGTTATAAAACATATATATAATACTAGCTTCTCTCGCACGGTTTCACCCGCTGTTCGGCTCCATTTGATCGTAGTGTGATGTTTTATAGTCTATAGCACTCAGGAACATTGTAGCTATCTATCAGTGAAAGAATTTTAGCAATCTGACCAGCGGTTCCAAAGATTACCCCCTACATACAAACTTACAAATTTTACCTCTTTATAATATTAGTATAGATAAAAGTTCCATTGTATAAAATTATTTAGGAACAATTGAATTTTAAAAGAAAATATAGTAAAGAATCCTGGAATTCTATTTTCAAAATATAACTTTGAAATCGCGAAGCCGCCGAATCTTCTCCGAGTGAGAAGAGGCCTGTGCTCAGCAGTAGACCCTTATAGGCTGACGATGATGATAATGTGGTGTTTAAAACTTTAAGAGGTAATAGACGCACTGTCGCTGATTGCTCTTAATAGAATAAAGGCGTTATGTTGCTTTTGATTATTTATGGTGTAATTAATCTGTATGTAATATAAATGAGTCGCAAAATGGTAAGTTGTATGTAGTGTTTAATGTGTGTCGGTCTGTCCGTCTCCGCTGGTCGGATTGCAAACATTCTTTCCCTTGATAAAGAGCTACAATGTTCCTGAGTGCTATAGGCTATAAAACATCACGCTACAATTAAATGGAGCCGAGCAGCGGGTGAAACCTCGAGAGAGTACTAATTTTATGATATAGCAGGATAAAAAAATACAGTTAGTTGCTTTTAAATTTCAACTATACGATAGTCTATGTTTAGTATCTAAGGAATTAATTATATGACCTCATCACCCTCGTTATAAAGTGATTAAATGAAGTCTAATTAAGGTGAAGTAGTCTTGTCTTTATTAAACTTACATGAACAATAAAAATGTAGATTGTCTTGTCAATAATGTATGTATTATAAATTTGTAGTGAAGGCCTTTTTAAAAAAAACTCAAACTATACTAACTTTTAAACTTTCGCGTTTCATATTAACAACATATTTATATTTACGTGGTTATTAAACGCGGAAAATAATTATTTAAATACCTTGGTAGGCTTGACGTTTTGGCACCCAAAATGGACACTGTGTCAGCCCGAAAGTGACACCACGGCCTCATAGAAAGCCGGCGTGAAGCCACTTACATTGTATTTCGTCGTGTGAGTGAGGTTACCGGAGCCCCAATCCTCCCCCTCCCATCCTCAATCCTCAAATCCCTTATCCTTAAATCCCTAATAACCCACAAATAACAGGCAACGCCAGCCGCACTTGTAGTAACTACTTAGATATTACGAGTGTCGATGGGCGGCGCTGATTGCTTACCATCAGATAATTCATCTGCTCATTTAATTTATGAATTTATAATTAAGAAATCAGTATAAAATGTTTTAAATCATGACATTACACCATATTCCAATTTCTAGAAATACCGATAGACTGCCTTAGAGTAAAAACATGATGAAACCAACAGTTGAGTTTTCTGCCATTTGTCTACGGAACCCCAGAACGTTTCTGAAGACGGTCATAAAAAAATATTATCATTAGTTTAATTCGTAATAACAATAAACTCCTTTGCTTACACCTCGATGATTAAAATCATTACGATGTTATATAACATTCATTTAAATGTTCCCATAACATTAGGTACATGGCATCCATTTCAAGTGGTAGGTAGGTACATAATATCATTACTCATTATGCAAGCAACGTACAATTACTAAGACGCCATTACAGTGTCCCATGTACCTTCTAAGTAAGTCAACACGTGATGAATTCACGTGTTTATACTTGGTAATATAGGAAAATATGTCTGTAAGCCATTTTGACTAGATAGACGCCACGAAGACTTTAGTTTCCACCTTAAGTAGGTTCTTACAGGACACTGGAGCTTCGGAAAGAACCTATATTGGATTAAGAGTGAGGAAACGCCTGGTTTTCTTCATTGCAAAGACCACTTAAAGGACACCGTGGAGCATACGGTGTCGATGTGTCCTGCTTGAGCTGATAATCGTCGTGACCTCAAGAAAGCGATCGGCAGTGGCGACTTCTCGCATCCGGTCTTTGTTTAGGTCATGTCCCAAAGGCCGAAGTGAGAGGAATTTTACTATAAAGCCGTCTCCTTTTTGCGCTTCTCCTCTAAGCGCTCATGCTAGCTAAGAAGGAGGCGGAGCGCGTGAGGCAACAACCCTCCTCAAACCGTTGCCGCCGCAGGACATATTCCGGTCGTCGGCGAGTAAAAGACGATCTTCAGCCACAGAAAGCGCGGGTCTGCGTCTAGCTTTTTTTTGGAATAGTTCGGCAAACGAGCAAACGGATTACCTTATTTTTTTTTTTTTATGTAATAGGTTCGCAAACGAGCAGACGGATTACCTGATGGTAAGCAATCAGCGCCGCCCATGGACACTCGCAACGGTGGAGTTAGTGGGAAGGGGAAGGATTGGGCCTCCGGTAACCTCACTCACACGGCGAAACACAACGCAGTGGTTATTTCACCCCGGTTTTCTGTGAGGCCGTGGTATCACTCCGGTCGAGCCGACCCATTCGTGCCGAAGCATGGCTCTCCCACACTTACCTTATGGTAAGTAATCAGCACCGCCCATGAACACCCGCAACGAAGGAGTTACGAGTGCGTTGCCGACCTTTTAGGGATTAGGGTTTTGGAGATTTAGGGATTGGGAGGGATCGGGGGAGGAGAAGGATTGGGCCTCCGGTAACCTCACTCACACGGCGAAACACAACGCTGTGGTTGTTTCATGTGGGTATTCTGTGAAGCCGTGGTATCACTCCGGTCGAGCCGACCCATTCGTGCCGAAGCTTCGCTCTCCTACACTTAGTTGGACTGTGCTGTGCAATAATGAGTAAAGAAAAATATTTGTCTGAATACAGTTAATTAAGAGGTTACATTATATTACCACCTATAGTCTACCATTAACCTTTACAAATAACATAAAAGTATCATGGACATTGTTGATGGTGTTAAAGCCAATTATGTAAGGCATACTAGGTACCTATTTCAAAACGAAATAATGAGAAAAACGTTAATGAATGTCAACAAACACGTTAATTCTGTAGACTGACAAAAAATTGCCACAAAAGTCATTTGTCGCTTTTGTATAAAAAGTAATTCGTAATTAGTTACGTAATTGTTGTATTTTACGGGCTCTAATGACTGTCTTATAAAAAGCCTTTATTCAGACCACCGTTAACAATATTACTTAAACAAATTTCAATTAATCTAACAATCTGACGAGTTGGTGACACTAAGAACCTGGTCTGCTTGTTTAAATTCGGCAAATGCCTCCTCCATTCTGCTCTATTTTGAGGTCTTCTTGTCCATATTTTCCCTGCTATGGTTTTAATTTCGTCTTCCCATCTTCGATAATGTCTATCTCGATTTCTTTTCTAATTCCTAGGGTACCAAATTAAACGTAATTGGTGTATTTTACGGGCGCTAATGGACTGTTTCGTAGGCAAATAAAAAAACATAAATTGCCCTCAAAGTTCTATGAGAGCAAGATACCTTATTTTGTGAGGATACTATCACCGATTTGATGTCTGGCGCCCGTCTTTGATTCAGACCATGGTGCGGATCGCGAGGAACTAAGAATCCATCTCTTTCTTTTTCACAGCCACGCTAATAAAAAGGGAGGTGAAGCAGCCCACTCACTGAAGACATGGAACAATCAAACCAAACTCGAGCGTGGGGTGCGGCGTTATCCTGCCACGCCGCGATGAGCCAACAGATCACCACAGATGGAAACCAAAGGGTCGATGGGGTCCCTTAAGTTGCAGTTTAAGCGCAATTTTATTTTAATTTTATTTTATTTAATAAGGTACATCAACATTATACATAAAATACATTTTCTTAATTTTATGACTGAGACAGAGTTTTTGTATGTAGGTATATCTTTAACAGATGTACACATCACTAACCGTATGTAAACATAAACATTAAACTAAGGAAAATTACGAATACATTAAAATTTAAATAAAAATAAAAATATCAACTTAATTAATAATGTGAATAGCGCAATGATATGATATAGCAACCCTGCCCAGAACAGGAGAAAGAACTGGTGGATTTTAGTCAGTAAGAGTCTGACACTCCCGGTCAGATACAGAGGTTGCAGTTACATCAAGTTATTAGCTTACAATCTTAAATTGCATAGTAAATGACGTTTGAAGTTTGCAGAATATTATTTCTATAAGAAATAAAATTAAAATTTTACAGAAACTAGTACCTGTTTATTGCAAAAATGTTGATAAGAAACTCGCTGACCCCCAAGACCCCAGAAGAGCGAGACAAAGTTCAGTGGAATGTAATAATTGTTAAAAAAACTGCATTTATTATTTTAATTTTATATGAAGTTGACATAATCTTAACAATTACCTTGTAATTTGATTTCAATTGACGTAGAATGGAACGAACGGAAGCTTGATGACACGAAAAAGTCTAACAAAAAATAGGCATACATTTAAGTTGAGTTCAGCTAGGGTTGCTAGCTGCTAGCTACTCTCAAAACTGATTTTATCTAAATTCCTAAATAATAGGTTTTTACCTATGAAATTGCCGTTCTTCAGTACTGGCCATTTCAAATCAAAATAGTTTTTGTTAGGCTAAGGCTAATTTGTTTTAAAAACATAGGATTCTTTTTCCAAAAGTAGTCATTTGTTTATTGATTAGTGTTACATTTTCATCGCATTTCAAATCAAAAAATTCGTTTAAATTTTTTCATGCAAAACGGCAATTTCATAGGTAAAGACCTATTAATACTCCTAAGTGTAGAAGAGCCATGCATCATCACGAATGAATCGGCTCGACCGTAGTATTACCACGGCCTCACAGAAGACCAGCGTGAAGTGACACTTACGTTTTGTCGTGTGAGTGAAGGTACCGGATGCCCAATCCCCACATCCACTATCCTAAAATGCCCTATCTATAAATCCCTAACCATACACAAGAGTATAGTACAGTAGAGTATAGAGATAGTAATTCCTTGGTGGTACGAGTTTCCAATTCAAGTCCAATTGCTTACCATAAGGTATTCCGTCTGCTCAATAAACCCAATAATGCAGCAGGAGAAGGAGTAGCAATGAGGTTTTTTACTTAGAAAGAGTGTGGCAGTCCTCGCATTCAGCAGATGATTATTTTCCCTCAAAAAAGAACTTCTTTCACCACCTTTCAAAAGTTACAACCTTAGTCAAGGCTCTTTGTAATCCTTTGGTGTTGCAGATGTCCATTACAGGCGAACGATTGCTTACCATCAGGTAATCCCTAAGCTCGTTCGTCGAGACCTCCAATTAGACCTCCAATGCCTCAGAAAATGTTTAAATATAGATATCTAGACAGACAGATTTATTTCGTTATCTTCTTTAGAAAAAAGCGATATGTGTTGAAGAGGGAGATTTTATCATTTATTATCAATATCAATTGAGATAAGCAGATTTGAGTGTGATGACGTCATATAAATAACATCCGAGCTACTTTTCTTATCATAGAACTAGAATGTCTATAGAAGGTTACAATACTCTAAGTATTTATATGGAATTTCTTTACCTTTTTGCTCATCAAAAAGAAGTAGCATGGACTATATTTTGTTTGTATAGATAAGTTAGGAAAGTCTGAATAGTGTTATATTATTATACTTACTAATTTTCCTTACGATAATTGATAAAAACCACAAACTACATATAACTAATATAATAGTAAATTGTATCGTTTTCTGAATAGTACCGCATAGAACTAATGACCGTATTTTTTATATCTATATATATTTATTTTATATATTTTGTATTACCATTTATTACGTAATATCTACTCTCGCCCTGGGTGAGAGTAAGAGAGAAAGAGAGAGTAATATTCTTAATAAATAAAAATCACCTCGTTTATTGGGGCAAATCTGTGGTAGTCTATTGACTCTTCTACTAGGTGAAACTCTCTTGACGACTCAACCGCTGCTTACGTTGGCCACAGATCGTCGCGCGATTCCTTATGGCCGGAGTTGGTCTTCTCGTGGGAGTTGGGCATGAGGATAATAAGAGACATCCATAAACCATTACCATAATAAGAGACATCCATAATAAGAGACATAAGAGACATCCATAAACCATATGTCTTCTACGAGCCCCTAAAGTGGCTTGAATTCAGTCGAGATATTCGCGAGAGTAGCTAGTCTCTTTTATATTCTTGTTAGTTTATTTTGATATAACCTTTAGTTTTTTTGGGCTACAAAGTCATCAAGTTACTCTCCTCGCCCTGGTTCAGGTGTGGTATATACCCTAGAATATAATGAATAGTAAACATATTTACGGGATTTGAAAAACCCTTTCCTGCTCAAGTCGAGACCGCGGTGCCTCATTGCGCTTCCCCGCAGCGGACTGAACATCAGCCCTATAGGGCCCCGTCTATGCGTTGTACGTCGTCGTCTAGCGTGGAAAGCTACGCGCCGTACGCTTGGGTCTGGTTGTGGTCAGGCGGCGAGCTACCTTTACTCGCCGACCGCAGACCCGCACTTACGGTGGACGGAGATCATCTCTCGAAACACAATTACCTACGGAATTATTTATTAAACACAACTCCATCTTTACCATCCATAATTTGTTTTATACAATGTCAGCGTAAGAGAATAATAACAATATAATGTTAGTAATAGAATATGATTAAGACAAAATTGCTAATCATAGCATTATGTTAGACTAGCTGAACTTACGACTTTGTCTGTTTTGAATTTAGTTGCGGATATAGCGAGAAATATGTATGAAATACAAACAAAAAATGCTTATCACTAGGATTTTCTCCGGAGTCTCACACCCAGAGCTGAAACAACAATTTGTGGATTACAAATCAAATCAAATCAAATCAAAATCATTTATTCCAAATAAACCATAAATAGGTACTTTTGAAACGTCAAAATAGAATAGTAGTCTGTCAGTCTGTTCGTCAGTGAAGCTAGGTGCTCGTTCCAAATTGTAGTTTCGAATGGAGAAGAACGAGCAAGAAACTCCATCGTTACTCTTTTAAAAAAAATATTTGTTTTACAATTCATCAATAATACATTTTTTATACATTACTGTACCCCTATGTGAGAACAATGCAGAGACAAGTTGTTAATAAAAAGGAACAAATTATGGTCTATTTAATCTATCATTAAAATTTTAATCCTTTGTTGTCTCGTACATGGCGCTCACATATGCGTACTCACAATCCAAAAGAATGCTTCTATATAAACTCATTCAAGGTTTCATTAATTTTGAGAATTTTAATAACTACTGACTACATATTTGAGAATTGTCCAGTGGAGCCGAACCAACATGCTGCCAGGCATTCTTATCCTCAATATAATCTGAAAGTTTGTAGTATGCCTGTCTACATAATTCGCGTTTAATATAAGTTTTAAATTTTCGTTCATTAAGATTTAATACACTTCTTGGAATTTTATTGTAACAATTTACACAGAACCCCATAAAGGATTTCTGTACTTTGGACAGACGGAATCGTGGCACAGCCAGCCTATCTTTGCCTCTAGTATTAAAATTGTGTCTATCGCTTCTTTTTTCAAATAATTGCAAATTTTTCCTTACGTACATAATATTTTCATATATAAACTGACAAGGTACCGTTAGGATATTTATCGTTTTAAATAGTTCTCTTAGAGATTCACGAGGGGACAAGTTATATATCGCTCGGATAGCCCGCTTTTGCAAAATAAATATTGAATCTACTTCCGCAGCTCGACCCCATAGCAAAATTCCGTACGACATAATGCTGTGAAAATAGCTAAAATAAACAAGCCTTGCTGTGTTCACGTCTGTGAGCTGTCTAATCTGTCTAACTGCAAAAACAGCTGAGCTCAGTCTTCCCGAAAGCGTCTTTCACTACACGTCTACACAAAGAGTTGTCCCGTGCTGGACTCGAATCTCCTAATGAGCCACAAATCAACGCACTTATAGTAACTCCTTTGGTATTTCGAGTGTCCATGGGCGACGATTGCTTACCATCAGGTAATCCGTTAACTGGTTCGTCAGTAAGAACAGATTGAACCAAATCTTTGAGTACCTCTAAAGATAAGCGTTCTAATAAGTACACAGATAAACAGACAGACTAACAGACTATGTTTACATTCTTTATTATAGGCATAAAGTAAGTGAAGAAGAATTATTATCAGTAGTCTTGTTGTTCTAACGTAAACAACACCTCTTTGGAGTGGTTAAAATATGAAGTGAAATTTTTATTTTAGTGTGTGAAATAAATATTACCATTTAAGTATTATTAGTACAAAGAAAACTAACTTGAAATCAGGTAAGTGGTTAAGCAATATTAGTTCTCAGAATCAGAATCTCGAAATAATAATGTCGTTATCGCAGACAAGTAGCGAAATATTGGGTTGTGGGTGCAAGACCAATAACTTACCGCGACCCTGGCTCGGAACAGGAGAAGCAGCGGTGAGGTTTTTAGTCAGTAAGAGTCTGAAACTCTGTTTCTCTTAGAAAATGCACTTTCCAACCTCAAAAAACCCTACCCAAAGAAGCCATTTAAGTAGCCAGTTTTGCTAATGATATCGCAGTAGATATAAATTTGATAGTTATTAAATTATGATCGCGATTTCATTTCTGTGACAGTCGTAGTTCTCGAGTAGTAACTCGGTTCTTGTGGCAACCTTTTCACACGTCAATTAAAAGCCTGAAATTCAGCCATACAATCAAATGGTTAGTTATTTAGGCAGATAGTTGAACATCATCATCATCATCATCATCAGCTGAAAGGCCCACCTCTTAGTCTTCTCCGTCGAACGGCAACTAGCCACCTGTATCCATTGGCTCCCCGCGACCTTGACGCTGTCGTCGGTCCATCTAGTTTTCCGGTCCTTAGTCACCATTCAAGTACTTTTCGGGCCCATTGGCCGTCCGTCCTTCAAGCGTAGAACCTACCTAAAACGACTAACAAAAATATATTTTTTATGTTGTAGAAATTAACTTAAACTTGTTATAAATTATACCGCTGTCAACAAGTGCTGTGTAGCGGTTTTTTCCTCAAACAAGTCAATTTGCTATATTTTTTGCTTGCGTATACATAGAATCATGGTCGGTCGCTAGGTATGTATGTATGTATGTATGTATATGTAGGATTATGAAAACATAGCATCATTGTATCATTCTTATCTCTCAGCTCGGAAGATAGTGACCGCTTATAGTAGTATAGTTATTTTTAATATTTTCTTTTTTTTTTGTGCCATTTTTGCGTGAAGTTTGTTGTGTGGATAAAATTATTATTTAGTTGTTGATAGTGTTGACATACGTAGAAGCGGTATTTTGAAATATTGTTGGATTAAACTGCAGTGTCAGAGGTATGTAGACATTTAATAATTTTAAATAACAAATTAAATTAATAATTAAAGGATTATGCTGTAATAATGCTAATTGGTAATAATTGCATAACATTTACGGTGTGGAATTTTAGTGACTCCTTTTTTATTCCAATTTCAAAATCTAATATTTTTTTAACGACGCTGTAAATGAGTTTTAGATTTTCGTTTTTTTTTACTTGATATAAACTAGTGCTTGACTGCGATCCCACCTGATGGTAAGCAGTGATGCAATCATTGATAGTAAGGCGCACTAGTTTATTAAGAGCCTATTTTACCCTGTTTAGTTTGTAAACAGACTAACAAATAATCACAAGATTGTTGATTTAAACACATTTTGTTGCGATTCATTCACATATACATTATATATAAAAATTTTGTGTCCCGTGTTTGTCCGCAATGGACTCCTAAACTACTAAACCGATTTTAAATTTGATTTGCATTCCGTGTGCATTTTGATCCAACTTGAAAGATAGGATAGCTTACATCTCAATTAATAGTCACAATATTATTTACCTTAGCCACAGCAACGCGTGGCTGGGTCTGCTCGTATATTATATAAATATAGATAGATAGATAACAAGAGATATCCAATATTCTTTTTTTTGTGTGCAAATAAAATATTAATATTACTATTACTATTCCCTCTAAGTATTTTGAAACTCTATCCTTACTTTGGGAACAAATCTTTGCTAGCCACATGACCAAAATATTAGTAAATTTTATGTTATTTGAAAAAAATAACCATATTGTTTTATAATCACTTGAGCACAATTTTGTTTTTTAACTTTTCCCCACACTTGGATTTTCTATTACGTCGTGTGTGCGGTTATAAAACATACAATTTGACATACACAAGCCACATAGACCCGAAACAACAATTTTTTGATCACACAAAGATTTGTCCCTGCGGAAATCTTACCCGCGACTAGTTGTCCAGCCACCGCACCAACCGTGCACTCAATTGTTGGGTTTTAAATAATAATAAAATTAATTTTAAGTGTGGGAGAGCCATGCTTCGGCACGAATGGGTCGGCTCGACCGGAGTGATACCACGGCCTCATAAAAAACCGTCGTGAAACAACCACAGCAACAACATTGTGTTTCACCGTGTGAGTGAGGTTACTGGAGGCCCAATCCTTCCCCTCCCCCAACCCCTCCTCAATCCCTAAATCTCCAAATCCCTAATCCCTTAAAGGTCGGCAACGCACTCGTAACACCTTCGTTGCGGGTGTCCATGGGCGGCGCTGATTGCTTGCCATCACGTAATCCGTTTGCTCGTTTGCCGACCTGTTAAATAAATAAAAAAACCTAAAAGTATCACGAATTCGTCATATTTTGTCTAATCTTCATTGTTTAATATTTTATATGCACGTTCTTTAAGTAAAGGTCAACTACTACATTTCGTGTTTTAGTTATATTTATTATATTTTTTTTAATTTTCAAGGTGTCTAGATTATCTATTTTGAATTAGACTGTCAATCAAAACTAGTCTTATAATCTACAATTAAAGCGAATTAAGTTGAAGCAACTATTAACTTTTTTTAGTTTTTTTATGTAATAGGACAGCAGACGAGCAAGCGGATTACCTGATAGTAAGCAATCAAGCGCCGTCCAAGGACATCCGCAACAATGAGAGTTACGAGTGCGTTGCCAACCTTTTTTTTAGGAATCCTTTTTTGTTTCTCGTAAAATCTCATTGGATCTCGCACTCTCGGGCGCCTTAACCGCCCAGCTTTTTTCTTTTTTTTTTCTTTCATATATTATAAATAATAATAATTATTTTAAATTTTGATATAGTAATATTTTAAGATTATGATCCAAATCGGCTACGAGCCCCTTCAATCAAAATCATCTGTTGTTGGAAACAGTAGTTAAAACTAGAAAGATAAACAGGTCAGGAGTTTTATTTTTATCTATCACTCTGATAAGTATTTTAGACTTGTCTGAAATCACAAAGACTTGAAATTGATATTGAGATCGCGTCCTTGAATGTCATATTGTACACACAGGTCTCTAAGATTAGACTGAGACAACGGAATAATACGTCTCTATTTATACCCTTTTTCACTTCTTCTACATTCATCAATGTGGCTCGACCGGAGTGATAGCATGGCCTCATTGAAAACCGGCGTGAAATAACTTCAGTGTTGTGTTTTTCCATTCGAATTAGGCTACCAGAGGCCCAATCCCTCCCTAAATCCTCAAAAAGCGGCGACGCACGGCAACCATTGGGCGGCGCGGATTGCTTACCATCAGGTAATCGGTGTGCTCGTTTGCCGACCTATCCCATAAAAAAGATAGGCAATGCACTTGTAGCTCTTTCAATATTGCGGGTGTCCATAGATGGCGCTGATTGCTTACCATCAGGTAATCGGTAGGCTCGTTTGCCGACCTATCCCATAAAAAAGATAGGCAATGCACTTGTAGCTCTTTCAATATTGCGGGTGTCCATAGATGGCGCTGATTGCTTACCATCAGGTAATCGGTAGGCTCGTTTGCCGACCTATCCCATAAAAAAGATAGGCAATGCACTTGTAGCTCTTTCAATATTGCGGGTGTCCATAGATGGCGCTGATTGCTTACCATCAGGTAATCGGTAGGCTCGTTTGCAGTTCCAAAAAAATACCCGCGAAAAGAGATGGGATAATGACAAATGAATTCAAGAAAGCTGTCACCACACGCCATTTATAACCGTCATTTAATCACCAAGCCAATAATTTGCTCAACATCGGAGAAGGAAGTAATTGCTGAAGTAAGGTATGTTGAATCGTTTGACGTCAAACATGTAACAAGAAACTAATTTTGTACCTAAGTAGGATTCTATGTACTTATAAACGTATTGTAAACAATAATTATGCAAGACTGTCTCGTTGGCCGAGTGGTTAGAGTCCATTGTTGTCGAGCAGCAATTCTCCAATCAGACATTTTTTTTCCAGTTATAATATCCCAAATCGTGTTAGGTTATGCAATATGTAGACTTATCCACTATTACATAAGACTCATAATGTAAACAATCGCGTCAATCGTGCATTGTTCC
This sequence comes from Spodoptera exigua, assembly GCA_902829305.4. Lineage (NCBI taxonomy): Eukaryota > Metazoa > Arthropoda > Insecta > Lepidoptera > Noctuidae > Spodoptera > Spodoptera exigua. The sequence continues at coordinate 2,784,215 of LR824623.2, forward strand.
GCCCCGGTTTTCTCTGAAGCTGTGGTATAACTTCGACTCATACCTCTCCCACACTTGCCAAAACAAGGATATAAACATATTGCATTTATACATATAAACATTTTCTTTGAGTGTTTCTTTTATATTTTTTCTTACATTCAAGATTGAATAAGTATCATTAAAATAATAATTAATTTAAAGTTCTTTTTATTGACACCTATACCTACTTGCAAACTAAATAACAAATATAATAATTATCTTTAATTTATATGTATACAAGTGATTCTAGACCGGCAATATTTTTCTTCACTATTGCCAACAAGTTGCTCAACCAAGTCGGCTGTGACCATGTTTTTATTATTATATACAAACTGCAAACATTCAATTCAAAAATCATCGAAGCTACTCTATTAAGCTATATGTAGATCAAGGTCTTAAAACCTAATTTATACTAATATTATAAAGAGGTAAAATTTGTAAGTTTGTATGTAGGGGGTAATCTTTGGAACCGCTGGTCGAATTGGCAAAATTCTTTCACTGATAGATAGCTACAATGTTCCTGCGTGCTATAGGTTATAAAACATCACGCTACGATCAAATGGAGCCGAGCAGCGGGTGAAACCACGCGAGAATAGCTATAGTCAAAATTTTAATTCGATTCCTGATTTGACATGACCTACTGTCATTTTGTGAAATAATGATACCACATAAAACAGTGTAGTGATGAACACAAAAATCGATAAACAATCAGTGAATCAGTTTCAGGAAGGCATTCAATAAATAACGGCTACCGAATAGTCTAAATGCGTATCCCATGTTGTGAAAGAAGAGAAAAAAATGAGTAAGCTAGATACGTTAATTGACAATAAATATCACAGACATAATTCATAATAAATGTTACAGAAAGTAACAGCGATAGCGATAGCGATGACAGCGACAATTTATAAAATGTCTGTTTTATTTGTCATGTTCCTTCATGATCACATTTTTTACTAATTTCACACACAATTACAAAAGAAAAGTCTCAGATCGTTAATTAATTGTCAAAACTAAATTATCGGTACAGAAATATTTTATTTTTTGATAAACTTAGTTTACGAGAGTAAATTTATAAACAACAGGAATCGATTCAGAAATATTCGATATCTATATCGAATAATTTCGCAACGTCACTATTTAGTACGTGTCATAACGTTGCCACACTGAAATTGTCAAATCTGGAATGGAATTAAAATTCCGAGTATAGTCATTTATATGCTTGATATACCTTAGGCATTAAGTTCGCCTATGTACCCATTGTGCATTCAGTTTAAATAAAATATACTTTCTTTGCGCAGGTATACGCGAGGCACACTATGTTTTCTATTATATCTCATATACCGTCAGACAAAAGGTTACATAGATAAGAAAATTTTCCAAATATTGTTTAGAGAGATAGATACAAACAATACAACTGACAGCTGTACAATTTTATTTTTCCTCGATAATGTTGCCGGCAACTGTTTTGTAGCCACATCATATGGTAGAAAATGTTGCCCGTTTAGGTTGACCCTTTGTAGATCCAGACATATGTATACCTCATTGAACTGTATAGTGTCTTACTTGTTGTACAGTCTAGTGAATATTTTGTATAACAATTTTGTTTTTAGTTAGTTACTAAGTTCTTAAACATTTGAAGTGTGGCTGTGTTTTATGTTGTGTAGTTGAGTTTACGTTTTTATAGTGTGAGGTAAGGTTTTTATTTGTTTTTTTATTGCAAAAAGGTATTGTTTTTGTTTTTATTTTGTGGTGACTTTGAAACAGCACTTATATTGTTTTCAAGGTCGTCGTCTATTTTGTGTCAAAATTCGTAGAAAACAAATTATAGAGTATAAATAATACAAAAATGTTTCTTTTCAAAAACAAAGTACCTATTTGTTATTGGAACTACAAATTGAAGGCAATCGGAAGGCGGAGTGTGCTAGGAAACTCCACTCTACCATAACTTATTATTTATTATTTCAAAAGTGTCTTTCTCCAATTACGAAGATTACCTGTCTTTAAATTTACATTATTTTGGGATTGGTCGATTCTATACAATTTGTTTGATTTTGAATGTTGTTCGAGTGTGAATTGAGCGTCGAAGTGCGCGGAAATTACAGTATAGAATGCCACATTTAACATCATCTCACACTTTATCTATCAAAATGTTTCCGTCAATTTAGTTCCAACTCGCAAGTGTAGCGCTAGTGTACTACTACATATTCACAGCGGATTCAGATTCGAAGTTTAGAATGACATCTTACAGAATCATATTGCAGGAACCGCTTACAAAACGTAGGCATTGTTTCGTTTTCAGATAGGCAGTGTTATCATTCCGGTCGTAGCAAGACTCTCTCATACTTTCCCAGACACTTTAATACAAACAATAAAAAAACAATGTACTTAATAATCAATATTACGCTAATATTATTATTTCTAAACTGATAACAATGCAGTTTCCTATGAATCATTGTGAAATACTCGATGTAATTGGAGCTAAGGAGAAATTGTGTTACATTGTTATGACTGTGAAATACAATATTATAACTGTTGTACAAAAGAGGGTTTGCTTTATAAAGATTGATAGTAGGCGCGTTGGAGGCCGTAGTTAAAAGGATTGAATAAATGAAACTTCGCCTTTTTTGTGCGTTTATTATAGGGCGACAAGCTAGCAGACGGAAAACTTGATAGTTAATATTGGCGTCGCCCATAACAACCTTTTATTTTGTCTTGGGACTTCTTCCGCCCAGGGTAAGGCGAGAGAGAGAGTCAGACTCTTACTGATTAAAAACTCCCCCGTTCGTTTTCCTGCTCTGGGCCGAGATCGCGGTGCCACATTGCGCTTAGGCCACAACCCCGGCTGAACATCAACCCTATCTAATGGTTCTTTGAGGCGCGCGCGGAATGCTACACGCCGTACGCTCGAGTCTTGTTCTGGTCGGGCGGCGACCTGCCCTTACTCGCCGTCCGCAGACCTGCGCTTACGGTGGCCGGAAATCATTTCTCGATCCCCAACGCCCGCAATGTCTACTGTGGCGGCTGGGGCGCGAGGAGGATAGTTCCCTCACACGCTCCTCCCCCTCCTTTGCCAGCATCACTGCTTCGCAGAAAGAGAAGATGGCTTCCCAGTTCCTCTCGCTATGAACCATGGCCTCGACTAAGGCCGGGCGCGAGAGGTCGCCGCCGCCGGCCCATGGTCACCTACAGTACCAGAAGAGTTGCTTGCGAATGCTTTGCCGGTCCTTTGCACTCCGATTAGGGTTGCGGAGATCTACGAATAGGCCTGTAGCTCTTCCTGGTTTTATTGGCTTTTGCGATACCCAACCCACCAAGTATAGAAGGAATATTGACAAAACACGACATGTAACTATAATATTTTAATTAATGGTATCCAAACCAAGATTTGTTATATACATAGCAAATCAGAAACCAGGCTGCTAGTAATTACCGATATATTTTTTTATATAACTTTTATATTATTTCAGAAGCAGTGATCTCATTCTTCTGTACTTCAGAAGATCACAAGAAATCCAAAAATTTAACCATAGACACCATAATGGACGACACAATAAGAGAACCAGAAGATCATTTCATAAGATTCGGGCCAGAAGTTGTTGAAGAAATCAGAAGAGAATACAACCTTGATAAGAAAGAAGTTCGAGAAGAATCTATCGCTATTATAGAGAAATGGTTGAAATCGCAGGATCATTTAGTAAAGAAAGATTTTAGTAAGTATTGCTACTTTATGAATATCACAGGCAACAAGCTCAATAAGCGATTCAGCTAACACTTGAATGATTAGATTAACGATACAATTAATCATTTAATTGAATGGCCGAGTTTTTTATTCAGTCGTTATTTCAAGGGTGAAAGAGTTGTTATCAAAAAGGTTAAATAAATTTAAAATTCCGACCCGTCAAAAATCTAAATAAACAGAATTACACTACCAGATAATTATAATCAGACTAGGTCGTTAATTAATTTTCTCGATCAACTAGTTGGCTGCTACTTGAATGTTACATTATTACTGTTACAATACTACATTATAATATAGTGGCTGCTTCGTTTGTAGTCGATTGAGCGCATGTGCAACTGCCGATCAAGGTGTCTAGGATCAGTTCCCAAATAGGACGAATTGATCTTAATGTAAATGAAATGAAATCGTTTATTCGTAAACATAGATTAGGTATATAAAGTTGTTTGACTGATTGACATACAAAGCAATACAGCGAGTTCGTCTATGTTTTGCCTAGAAGCATACAAATTCATAAGTAGAATTATACATATAAATTGAGATAATAAAAATACATTCATAGTTATTTAAGAATCCACACTTACTGTAATTTTCAGATTTTAGAAAAATTGCCTCAGTAGCATTGATTTGTTTAATGAAATTTCGTTGCCTCATTCTCGGAGTTACTGTTGTGTCGTGGGTGCGTTTACAATTATACAATTTCACATACCCATCACACCCAGACGCGTAACAACAATTTGTGGACTACGTAAACGTTCCGTTCAGGAATTGATTCTGTGACACGTTGTACGGCAGTCTAGCCTAGCCACTGAACCAACCGTGAAGTCAAATATTCGAATCAAGACATCTCATATTAGAAAGAACTTGACTGGCGAAAGACAGCTATAATTTTGGAATCGATGTAGGTACTTTTGATTTGAAGGCATGGGAAAATTTCGTTTTACACCCCATCTGTGTCGTCATAGTTTTATTTTACTAATAATTTACTCATATTTTATAGGTAAAGCGTACATAGAGCGATGTATAGTTACAAGCAAGAGTTCCTTAGAAAGGACGAAGAAACAGATTGACAAGATGGCAACGTTCAAAACATTAGTTCCAAAGTACTTCCAAGTTACTAACATTCTTGACAGTGATGTAACTCCTATTTTAGATACAGGGTAAGTTCAAAAAGTTAAATAAAATAATTATGTAACTCTAACTCTAGTGTGGAAGAGCCATACTTCGGCACGAATGGGTCAGCTCGACTGGAGTGAGACCACGGCCTCACAGATAATCGGCGAGAACTCTCTATGATGATGAACAACTCCTTTGATGTGATTCGTGGTGTGAGTCTGGTTACCAGAGGCCAAATGCCCAAAAGACCCTTGGTTCTTTTGGGCATTTGGCCTCTGGACCCTTGGCTGCCCTTTGGTATTACGAGTGCCCGTGTATATTAGCAATTTGGAAAATGAGGAGGGAGGCAGTATTAGGCCTCCGATAACCAGACTCACACACGAGTGTCAATTGGCAGCGTGGACTGCTAACAAACAGGTCATAGCTGCGAAAACACACGACAAAGTTTGGAAGCACGAAGATTCTTATCCCACTTGTGTCATTTTATTTGTTAAATCTAATTTAGAGGGGAGCTTGAAGGTTTGCAATACAGCTCCAAACGTGAAAGTATGGTGGTAAAACTCAAGTTATTGGGGTAATACAATGTAAGGGTCAGCGTATTCGACATTTTTTAAAAACAATAATCAACATGATTTCTTAGTTTAAAGAGGTGTTAAATGGACTTATTCCACTTTTTAATGGCATCATTTCAACTCATAATTATTGTGTTGTAAATATTTTTTTTTGAATTAAAATATTTATTGTATATTTTTTCAGATATCTGACTCTTCTACCAACACTTACCAAAGAGTACCACAGAGTGTCTGTACTTAAACTAAAGTCAACTGTAGATGTCAAGTCTTCACATTTTGTCCAGCTCTTCAAAGTTATTGTAGTTGTGAGTATAAAGATAATAATTATTGAGCTAATCCGCTTAGCGAAAGCATAGTTTATGCTTAAACCGTGCAATAAGTACCATAATTTGCTCAGCTATGGGTGGCAGGCTGATGATGATGATGATCGAATAATGAAAGTGAATTTTGCAATTTACATTCAGCCAGCTGGCCAACAGTTTCCCAAGAGAAAATCGCAATGGACCACCCAAAAGAAGCCCAGTATAAGCCAATTTGTCCCAAAAAAATGTTTGATTTGTAAATCTGACGATATATTTTATTCCGAGTTGTGTGCCGAGCAAAACCTTTTAGGTTTTTTTTTTAATGCAATAGGTCGGCAAACGAGCAGACGGATTACCTGATGGTAAGCAATCAGCGCCGCCCATGGACACACGCAACGGAGGAGTTACAAGTGCGTTGCCGACCTTTTAGGGATCATGGATTTGGAGATTTAGGGATTGAGGAGGGATTGAGGGAGGGGAAGGATTGGGCCTCCGGTAACCTCACACACACGGCGAAACACAACGCTGTGGTTGTTTCACGCCGGTTTTCTGTGAGGCCGTGGTATCACTCCGGTCGAGCCGACCCATTCGTGCCGAAGCATGGCTCTCCCACACTCAATATAGGTATAATAATTCTAACTTATTTTTTACAGGCAGCAGAATATTTGAAATCGCACGATTACTGCAGGGGCTACGTGCTTGTATGTGACTTAATGGATGCTAATACAGCCGATGTACTCTCGAAACTTAATTTAGTTGAGTTGCAGCAGTTTTTACCGATACTTACCGTAAGTTTTACATTTATTTCTTACAAAATTAATTAGAGAAGATAGGGTAAACAAATGAATAAGAAGGAGAGTCACATTGGGACGTCTGTCTAGTAAATGATGGTGTAATACATGGCCAACACATTACTTCAAAAAATTTCTAGTATTATCCCCGAATTTAAACTAAATACTTACATTATATAATAATTAAGTAATAAATTGTGTAATTACCCTAATATAAACCTACGTTAGTTTGCACGAAGCATATGTAAGTTTGTGTCCGTATGTGTGTATGCTACCATGCTAAGATAGGATGATAATTATACAGCTTGCAAAAAATACTATTTTTTATTGTAACACTGGTATCAAATTTTTTTTTCTCTTTTCCAGGAAGGATACGGAACAAAAATAAAAGGGATCATATTCTTAACCAGTTCGAAATTCATCGATGGTTTCATAAAGATAATAAAGCCGTTCTTCTCTGAGAAGATAGCTAATCGATTACACGTGGCCCCAACTTTGGAAGCGTTGAGAGAATTATTGTCAGAAGACATTCTTCCAGAAGAATACGGTGGGAAGGGGCCTTCGTTAGCTGCTTTGCATGGTTAGTATCGTATCGTTATTATTGCCCCACCCTTGATTTTTTTCATGTAAAAGTTAGATACACATAAGTGTATAAATGTGGGAGAGCTATGCTTCGGCACGAATGGGTCGGCTCGACCGGAGTGATACCACGGCCTCACAGAAAACCGGCGTGAAATAACCACAGCGTTGTGTTTCGCCGTGTGAGTGAGGTTACCGGAGGCCCAATCCTTCCCCTCCCCCAATCCCTCCTCAAGCCCTAAATCTCCAAGTCAATAATTTCAAAAGGTCGGCAACGCGCTCGTAACTCCATCGTTGCGAATGTCCGTGGGCGGCGCTGATTGCTTACCATCAGGTAATCCGTCGTTTGCCGACCAATTACATAAAAAACATATCACACCCAGCCCTGGAATAACATTTTTTTTTAGATTGTCTCACACTAGTGTCTACTCCTGTGTTAGGTTCTCATGCATGAAGGTGCGGGTCCGAGTCCTGGCAAATACCAATGTGACTTTTTCCGAGATACATATACTTTCTAAGTATATTTACATACCACTAAAATGCGGTGAAGGAAAACATCGTGATAAAACTTGGACCTAAATTCCTAATTATAAGTTTGAAATATCCAAACGAAGTTGAACAAGCGTGATGATTAATGCTACAACTTTCTGCGTGCGAGGAAAAGCCTTTGCTCCGCAGTGGGCACTTATAGGCTGATGATGATGATCAGAGAATAGTAAATGAAACAATGAATTTATTTTTGTAAATACTATAGGCCTATTATATAAACAGAATAAAAAAAAACTAGATGAAGCCGGTAGTAGCCGGAAGTAGTCAACAGAATCGACATAAAGCCATACGCCAAATAAATCCCAGACACAGAACTTATGACTAATAGTTTTTACTGAGAATCGACAGTAATTCTTTTCAGGATGACTGACATAAAAATATTTATGAATGATATCTTCTAATTTCCAGAAAAACTGGTCAAGCAATTGAGCTCGGAAAAACACCAAGCCCTAATGAAAGAGATGAACACAGCTCGCACTGACGAGACGAAGCGACAGCGGGATAAATTTAATGAGCAATACATGGGGATGCCTGGTACATTTAGAACCTTAAGCTTGGATTAAATTAAAGATTACATTGTGGTATTTTGAATTTTTATTTATTTCGTGACTTTGTTCGCGTGGAATAGTGACTTCCTGCGGATTTTTGGTTAAAAAACTATCCTAAGTCCTTTCTCGAGTTCCAAACTGTTTCTTTACCAAAATTCACACAAAAAGGTTCATATAGGTTGTATATAGGCGTGAAGAAGACAGACAGACAGAGTAAGTTTCGCATTTATAACATTAGTTTGGATTTGTTTTTTTGGACGTGACGCCTTTATCTCATCTGGCGGTAAAAGATGGAGCACGACTACCCATAAGCGGCCTATTTAATAGGGCCTTGTAGACACCACGCGAATGGCGGGCTACCCTAGCTCACCGTCCGCAGACACGCGCTTACGCTGTCCAGAAATCGTCACTCAATACCAAACGTGTCGCGACTGCGGCGGTTTGGAGCGTGATGAGAGTCTTTAAAACCTGGACTTTTAATTTCTAATTATAAATTTGAAATCGCCAATCTGCATTGAGCAAGCCTGATGATTAATGCTCATACCTTCTCCATTCTCCATGTGAGAAGAGGCCTTTGCTCAATAGTGAGCACTTATAGGCTGATTTTTTTTTATGAGATACATCGGCAAACGAGCAAATGGATTACCTGATGGTAAGCAATCATCGCCGCTCATGGACACCCGCAACAACAGAGGAATTACGAGTGCGTTGCTGACCTTTTGTGGATTAAGGATTTAGAGATTTAGGGATTGTGAGAGAGGAAGGATTGGGCCTCCGGTGATCTCACTTACACGGCGAAACACAACGCGGTGATGATGATCTCTTGTCTTTTTACCTATAATATCGGCGCGTTACTACCTATATATATTCACAGATTCGGTGTTTAAAAATTGCTATGTTACTCTTATATTTTCACAATTTCGTATTGACAATTGATTAACAATACTTTTTCCCTCACAAGCCTCGAGGGAATGTGATTTCCTCGTTTCCCTTACAATGTAGCCTTAATGACGTTTTTATCGTCTGTATAAAATATCACAAATATTTGAACAGCCATCCCATAAAATCTGGCGAAACGACTTTTTCTTACTTGAGTAAATAATCAAAGATGTTGAGTTACTGGATGTACTTTGATTTGAAGGTTCTTGTTTTTTTTTAAGGGGTGGGTACATTTATTGAATTAAATTAAATTCTTTATTTCACAACAGAGATCGATAATATGAAAGGGTAAGTAATGTGTTATTCTAAAGTTAGTAATATATATATAATACTAGCTTTTGCCCGTGACTCCCTTCGCATAGAATAGTGGCTTGTATGTTTAAAGTGACCTGCTGGTTTTTGGTATAAAAAATCCATAGATTGTTAGTGTACCTTACTACTACCGTACATTGTTAGTTACCAAAAAGTTCTTATGCACTATATTAGTATAGTTAGTAACCTATAGCTAATTTCACCCAGTGTCTCTGTATCAGACAATCCGGCCTATGAGCAATCATTTTCAGGATGCTGTTACAAGTGTTGCGCAAGCGTTGCAGTACAACAGCGTCCTGAAAACGTTGTTATATTGTACACGCAGGACGTAGTAAGCCCGGTTTGTATATGACTCTCACAGGCCGCTCGAATAGAAAGACTGGCAGAACGCCTTAAATAAAGTAATTTTGACATCTGACGACGTTAATATAAAAACTATCCTATGTCCTTTCCCGAGTTCCAAACTAAGTCTGTACCAAATTTCACAGAAATCGGTTCAGTAGTTTAGGCGTGAAGAAAAGACAGATAGACAGAGTTACTTCCGCATTTATAATATTAGTTTAGATTTCTCAATTACTGACATGAATATCACGACGCACATGTAAGAAAAAGTAAGAAATAAAATGCATTAATTTGTAGATCACACATAGAGATTAGGATTTTCTACTGTGTCATGGGTGCGTTTATAAACATAAAAATTCCCATACACAAGCCTACCCACACCCGTGGATCACACAAAGTGTTACTCCGTGCGGGCATCGAATCTGCGTCACACAGTCGCCTAGCCACCGTCAATCATGCAGTTTGGTGTATGACGCATAGACAAACAACAATTATAACAAAAACTGAAAATAAACGACTACAATAGGTGTGGGAGAGCCAAGCTTCGGCACGAATGGGTCGGCTCGACCGGGGTGATACCACGGCCTCACAGAATACCGGCGTGGCCCAATCCCTCCCCTTCCCCTATCCCTTCCCAATCCTTATATCCGCAACCCCCATCCCCAAAAGGCCGGCAACGCACTCGTAACTCCTTCGGTGTTGCGGGTGTCCATGGGCGGCGCCGATTGCTTACCATCAATCAGGTAATCCGTCTGCTCGTTTGCCGACTTATACCATAAAAAAAAGAAACGCCAAACGAGAAGAAAGTACATAACGTGAATACGTGTCACACCAACGTAAACCAGTCCTCGATTCCGAAAGCCGAAGATGACGTAGCGACTGGAATATTTTACAAATTATAAAGTAAGCAATCATTTCTACTTGCCCAGTATCCTGATTTTGTTTTCATGTATAAAGAAAAAAAAAGTTATAGAAAGAATAACTATTAGAAAAATAGAAAAAAATAAACTTCTAGAAAAAAGGGATTAGAAAAAACATTAATGACATTCAAATAGTAAAAAGAATGACTCGTCAATATTTTAAAACATTCACCACTATTTTTAATTTTCAAAAATGGAACGTTTTATAAATTACTACCATCCATCAATATGAAAAGAATTCGAGCTTCGAATTACAGAAGAATTAGTTATTTAAAATTTAAAGAAGCAATTTGCTGTCGTTCCAAATTTAAAAAATAATGCTTTACTTTTAAATTTTTTTGTAGGATTTGAAGATTAATGAAATAGGTCAATTAATTTGCTGATAGGTATTCATTAAGCACGGTTTTTAGAATTAAAACGAAAGAAATAAACAATTTATCATTATATTACATATTTTACAGAATCAATTAAGTCTAAAATAAAAGCCATGTCATCGCGCTGGTAAATCATTAATTGGGTCTATAGGTGCTTATTTTATTTTATTTCTTATTTTTTACCTTTGTCCTTATACAACGCAATGCAAATGGTTGGATACAGTATTGGAGAGACATGCTTCGGCACGAATGGGTCTGGACGACCGAAATAGTGATACCACGGAATCATGCCGCTTCGATGGCGTGAAAAAACGAATGCTGTATATTTCGACCTTTTGGTGGATGTTACCGACCCATGAAACCAAATTTCTTTCTAATTAGTAGAATTCATAGGTATCTACACTTTGAAATGAGCAAATAGCTTCACTATAAGGCTGACCAGGCAGACATTTGTCTTTATAACTTTTTTTATTTAATTATTTAGCTTAGATAACGTTCCAAAGTGGATTTAATTTAAATACTGTAGTTTCCAACTAGTCAAATTCAATACTTTTATCCAAATGTCAAAATCGATACTTTGTTTAAAAGACTGAGTTATGACGTCATAGTTTTTCTGCGTCAAATAGTTTACTTATTTTTTTAAAAAATAGCTAAAAACATCTAAAATTCAGTGTATCGATCGATCGATGAATAAAAGTATAGTTATTTTTCAACATACAATGTTATATTGTATCAATATTTTATTGTATTGAAATTTCGAATTAATTTATTTTTGACCTAGGAAAAATTACATAAATTATATTATGTTAATATCCTGATCATCAGCTGTAGAATCCGTAACTACATGGCTGAGGTATTTAAATTGAGTGACAAAACTTTTAAAGGTGAATTACGAAGCTTTACAGGTGGAATATATGCAGGTGTATTATTTCGTACCTTAAACACAATTACTTGTGTTATAGCTCAGACCATGATCCTTCGTATATCTCTCACAGACAGCCAACAGTTTCCTCAGACCACACATGAATGGGCTGAACAAAAACATGTAAATTTATTGGTCTAAATAAAATAAATGATATCGTGATGACTTTTGATTTCGTCAAAAACCTCTCTCCCATATCATCAAATCTATAACATCTAATAGGGCCTTTTTTTGTGAGGGGAAAATCATCAAATTACTTCTCCCGCCCAGGGCCGGGCAGGAGGGAGTGTCAGACTTTTACTGACTAAAAACCCCCCTGTTCCTTCTCCTGCTCTGTGCCGAGGTCGCGGTACCTCATTGCGCTTACCCCGCAAATCTAATAGGGCCTAGAAAGCAGTTAAGATACCTCGTATAGTATGAAGATTGTCCATAGATGGCGCTGATTGAACATCAGACAATTCGTCAGCTCGTTTGCCGATCTTTACAAAAAAAAAAGATTAATTTACCACATTTTCTACAATAAAAACGATGACATACGCCAATAAAATATGAGAGAAAAATGAAAAGCATTAGTAGCTACATGAAATTCGCATTGTGATCCATTAAGAACAATACCTTTGCTTAATATAATTATGTAGATAAAAGGTTTTATTATATATAGCTAGCAGATAGAATTGAATATGGAATTGGCGAGTAAAAAAAAAGGATTATATATCATACGTATATTTATATGTAATGGTCCCAAAGGACTAAAGAGGATGTGTAGACCTGTAAGGTTAATAATACTGGGAATGAAATATTAATATTTTGTTTCTAATATTAAGATATGTCTGCTCGTAGTGGCTTGAACTCCCGCTTTTTAAGCATGACCAATGTGTTTTTATTTTCAAAGTCAATAAATACGAAAGTAACTTTCTTTGTCTGTGTATCTGTCTTTTCTTCGCGCCTAAACTACTGAACCCACTTCTGTGAATTTTGGTACAAACATGGTTTGGAACACTCGAGAAAAGACATAGGATAGCTTTTATATCAAAAATCTACAGGAAGTCTACTGACTTCCTGTAGATTTTCACGTCACGTCACGTCACGCAAACGAAGTCGCGGGCAAAAGTTAGTTTCAACTAAAGCTTGAACAGACACTTATAAAACGTCAAAACAGAATATAACATAGTGTGTTCTGTTAATCTGTTCGTCAGTGAAGAAGTGTGAGAGAGCAATGCTTCGATACGAATGGTCGGCTCAACCGATGTGATACCACGGCATCGCAGAAAACCGACGTGAAACAAACACAACGTTGTGTTTCGCCGTGCAAGTTAGGTTACTGGTTGGGACATATTTACATTTCGGTCGCAGAATAGTAGAAATTTTACCGACCTTGGTTGATAACCTTAAGACCACCTCAATGGCCACCGTCAACACCTGTAAGTGAGTCAGTTAAAAGCCTCACACTCTCTAGTATTCCCCCACAAAAGCTAGGCGTCTCTTGAAGGTTTCCCCCTGCTTAAAATGAAAAAGGTACAACTGCTGCTGAGCCACAACTGTCAGCTAGTTTTTGTAAAGTGTGCGAGAGCCATGCTTCGGCGCGAATGGGTCGGCTCGACCGGAGTGATACCACGGCCTCACAGAAAACCGGCGTGAAACAACCACAGTGTTGTGTTTCGCCATGTGAGTGAGGTTACCGGAGGCCCAATCCTTCCCCTTCCTAATCCCTCCCCAGTTTCTAAATCTCCAAATCCCTAATCCCTAAAAGGTCGGCAACGCGTCCATGGGCGGCGCTGATTGCTTACCATCAGGTAATCCGTCTGCTCGTTTGCCGAACTATTACATAAAAAAAATGACTATGGTGAAAAATATTAATTTTATTAAAATGCGCGAATTTTAATGATCAGAGTGCCGATATGACTTGTCACTTGTAGCTAGAAGTTTATTTACAAGACTAGCTATGGCGTGTGGCTTCGCCCGCGTGGTATATTGTGACAGAAAACTCTTTGACATCATGACGTCAATGGATGGTTGTCAAACGTTGCCTAGAGATTGTAAATTTCGTCGTGAATTGTCAACACGAGTTGGTGTAATCGGTAAGGCGTGTGGATTACACCACAGAGACCCCGAGTTCGAGTCCCGCCGTAAACATGAAGTTTTTTAGTTGATGGAAGTTTTGTCGAACTTTCTGGAATATTTGAGTGAAAGTAATGAAAAATTAAGGAGCGAGAAGGAGAATAAATAAAAATGAATAACGAAATTATTGGAAGGTTCTGGAGGCATGACGATCAAAAAGAATAACGAAATTGAATGTTCTAGAACCTGACCAGGGGTATATAAGCGGAACTGCGGCTCACCGCTGGCAGTTGAGTTCTAAGTCTAAAGCGATTCGGAAGAAAAGGAAGAAGTGAAAAAGAAGAAAAGTGAGTGAAATAGTGAAGTGCAGTGAAATAGTGAAGTGCAGTCAGTTAAGTGAGTTAAGTCAGCGTGAACGGCAAAGTTGTGTCAGTCGGCCGGACTCTGCTGGAGAGGAACGCCGATAACTTAACTCCGTGGACGCTGTAACTTAAGTGCAATAGAAAGTCTGAAAACCGGCATTAGTGTTTCATTTCATCCAATCCCGTAACCCAAGCCCGCATAGTCAGGAACGTGACGAGGCACGTAACATTTGGTGTCAGAAGTGGGATTGGAGAAAAATGCCGCTAGTGCCGCAGGACGTAAGAGGAGTGAGTACCCGTTCAATGTCAGAAGCGCAGCGTGTGAGGGAAGAGGGTGCTGCAGCTCAAACCAGCGATGCAGAAGCCAAGCCTGTGCAAGTGGATCTTCTGCTACAGCTGCAGCACATGATGGCAGAGCAAGCGCGCCGCCAAGAAGAGCAAGCGCGCCGCCAAGAAGATCAAGCGCGCCGCCAAGAAGAGCAAGCGCGCTGTCAGGCAGAACAGCTGCGGAAGCTGAAAGAAGAGCAAGCGCGCCGCCAAGAAGAGCAAGCGCGCCGCCAAGAAGAGCAAGCACGCTGTCAGGCAGAACAGCTTCGGGAGCAAGCACGCTGTCAGGCAGAACAGCTTCGGGAGCAAGCACGCTGTCAGGCGGAACAGCTACGGGAGCTGAAAGAAGATCAAGCTCGCCGCCAAGAGGAGCAAGCGCGTCGCTTGGAAGAGATGCATAAGGATTTCACGAAGGGACTGCAAAAGGCTGTCGAACGGGTACAAGAAGTGGAGGAAGGGTTAGGCAAGTTGGAACATCGCGTCATGGCCATAGAGGAGAGAGTGGAAGAAGAGATCTCCAAAATCAAGCAGGAAGTGGCAAGCCCAAGCCCTTTGAAGAGCCGAAGCCGTCTTGCAGCCGTTTTTGACACCCCAAATGTGGCCTCAAGCGCAACGAAAGGGCTCAAGATTCCCCATTACGACGGAACAACATCCTGGACCGCGTTCAAGCTACAGTTTGAGACACTTATGGAGGCTTATGGTTGGACTCAGAAGGAAGCACAGTCAGCCCTCACCCTGGCCCTCCGTGATCAAGCGCTCTCAGTGCTGGAAGCTATCGGCGCAAGTGGGGATCTCAGCTTTAGTGCCCTCCTCGACGCACTTGAGGCACGTTTTGGAGACAGCCACCTCGAGCACGTGTACAGAGCGCAATTAAAAGAGCGTACTCAGCGTGCTAATGAGAGTCTACAGCAATGGTCCGTGGAAATCGAAAAACTTGTGCGTCGAGCTTTCCGGTCGACTCCGTCAATGATTGAAGGCACGCTTCTCCAAGCGTTCATTGACGGTATTCGGGACCCCGAAGTACGAGCTGCTGTTCATCTGGGCCATCACAAGAACATGAAAGAAGCTCTGGCCCATGCATTGGAAGTGGAAGCCGTGCGTGGCAACTCCCGTACCTTACGTCTGCGGGAAATGACGACAACGGAGCAGGTACCTCCACGCCGTCGGAATTTCATGTGCTATGGATGTGGAGAGCGTGGGCACATACGGAGCGACTGCTCGAAGAAGATGAACCGCCAGGACGCGGCGGTCTCAACTTCTGACCAGCAGGGAAACTTAAATCCAGCCAGGGCTGCGGGGTGGGCGTTGGCTGGTAATGGAACAATCCCAACAATCTACATCAAGCAAACCAACGATGGAAATACTCTGGTGATAGACGGTCAAGTAAATGGGAAAAACAGTCAGCTAACATTAGATACTGGAGCTTCAAGGACGGTGATGAATGTTCGGCTGCTCGAGCAAAACATCAGGAAACACCTTAAACCAATTGTTGGCCTACAAATGAAATCAGCTACCGGCCAGTGCATACCGATAAGTGGAAAACTGCATGCAACAATCAAAATTGGGGAACGTGTTTATCGACATGAGGTTATTGTGGCCAAAATTCTGGATGACTGCATCCTGGGACTTGACTTCCTGCAAGGGCACCAGTGTAACATCGACCTAAAATCTGGAGTTTTACAATGTGGAACTGAGGAAATTCCGATGAAGGGTGGAACCCTGGGAAAAGTTTGCTGTTTAAGAAGAACTGTTCTTGAACCAAAATCACAGACTCTCGTACCAATCGCATTACCTAGGAGGAGGGAAGGAAGTTTACCTCTAAGGTGCGCTGTGATTGATAAATCGGAACACGTAAACTCATGGCTACCGGCGAGAACTGTCGTGGGGTCATCTGATGTCAACCGCATTCCGGTATTCAACTTCAGTGATTCAAAAATTACGATTGAAGAAGGAGAGCCTGTGGGCGTATTGGAAGAAGTGGCCTGGATAAGAAAATGCTCGGAGAATCTTGTGAAGAAGGACAGTACGGGAATAGACTTTGTAACGAAAATCTTAGACGAAAACAAAAGTCTGACAAAAGTGGAGACTATGAAAGCTAGAAATTTACTTCTTCGATTCTCTGATGTGTTTTCAAGAAGCGATGGTGATATTGGCCGAACTGGTTTGGTGAAGCATAAAATAAACACAGGTGATACAATGCCAATTCGTCAAAGGCCCAGACGCATACCATTCGCTCGTGAGAAAGAGGTTGAAGAAATGATTGACGATATGAGGAAAAATGACGTGATAGAGCCCTCTTCTAGCCCTTGGTGTTCACCTGTCGTGCTTGTCAAGAAGAAAGATGGTTCAACGAGGTTTTGCGTAGACTATCGACGATTGAATGATGTAACCAAGAAGGATAGCTACCCGTTACCAAGAATCGATGACACACTTGACACACTGAGTGGCATGAAATGGTTTTCAACGCTCGATCTGAAAAGCGGCTATTGGCAGGTGGATTTGGATCCCAAGGACAAGGAAAAGACCGCATTCTCAACTGGGAAGGGACTCTGGCAATTTAAGGTGATGCCATTTGGATTATGCAATGCACCGGCAACCTTTGAGCGTTTGATGGAACAGGTGCTGGCGGGACTGCTGGGCGAAACCTGCCTAGTTTACCTCGATGACATCATCATTGTTGGACGGGATTTTGACGATCATCTAAGGAAATTGGAAAAGGTACTCGATAAGCTGCGTGGAGCAAATTTAAAGTTGAGTCCGAAGAAATGCTCTTTCTTCAAGCGCGAAGTGAATTATCTAGGACATGTTATTTCTGAGAGAGGAATTGAGACTGATCCAGCCAAGACTGCCGCTGTTAAGGAATGGCCGACACCTAAAGACAAAACGCAAGTTCGGGCATTTCTTGGATTGTGCTCGTATTATCGGCGGTTTGTGAAAGGATTCTCGGACATTGCCAAGCCTTTGCATCGATTGACAGAGGAGAAACGTGCCTTTATCTGGGACGAGGATTGTGAGCAAGCCTTTCGAGAACTAAAAGAACGGCTTTGTAACACACCAATTCTCGGATACCCCAGCGCGAAAGGAATATTCGTAGTTGATACGGATGCCAGCAATATTGGAATAGGAGGTGTCCTTTCACAACGCGATGGTGAGCTGGAGAAGGTTATTGCTTACTTCAGCAAGTCACTATCCAAGCCGGAGAAGAATTATTGCGTGACCAGGAGGGAATTGCTGGCCGTAGTCAAAACTCTGCACCATTTCAAGAAGTATTTACTGGGACGGAAATTTTTGATCAGAACTGATCACGCTGCTTTGAAATGGCTGCTTCAGTTTAAGGATCCCGAAGGCCAAGTAGCCAGATGGTTGGAACAACTTCAGGAATTTGACTTTGAAATCGAACATCGCGGCGGAAGAATTCATGGCAACGCAGATGCATTATCGAGACGCCCATGCGTGGAAGATTGCAAGCATTGTGCCAAGAAGGAAACTGCTTTTCTTAAGGTGATAAGGACTGATACTGTTGACGAGGCATGGGGAGACGATGCGATGAAATTAGAACAGGAAAGAGATGCAGATATCAAACCAATACTGGAGTGGCTACGAAGTGGTAACAAGCCAAGTTGGAGTGACGTCGCCCAATATAGCGCGGTAACGAAAGGTTTATGGGCACAGTGGAAAAGCCTTACGCTGCATAACGGACTTCTGTGCAGGAAATGGGAATCAACAAACGGCAAGGACGAGCATTTGCAATTGGTGGTGCCTCGTTCAAAAATAAGGGATGTATTAAAAGCGTTCCATGATGGATCTTCTGGAGGACATTTGGGAATTAGGAGGACATTGGTGAAGATCAAGGAGAGGTTTTATTGGTTGCATTGCAAATATGACGTCGAAGATTGGTGCCGGAAATGCACTAGTTGTGCAGCTGTCAAGGGTCCACAAACAAGAAGCAGAGGGGCGATGAAAATCTACAATGTTGGTATGCCTTGGGAGAGAATAGCCTTAGACATCGCTGGACCATTTCCAATCACTGATTCGGGCAATCGCTACGTTTTAGTGGTTATGGATTATTTTACAAAATGGCCGGAGGTCTTTGCCATACCGAATCAAGAGGCAGTAACTGTAGCCACGAAGTTGGTAAACGAGGTATTCACCCGATTCGGAGTGCCCTTGGAGATGCACAGTGATCAAGGACGGAACTTTGAATCCCAAGTTTTCCAGGAAACTTGTAAACTTTTGGGAATCCATAAGACTCGAACGACCCCTTATCATCCACAGTCAGATGGAATGGTCGAACGCTTCAACCAAACATTGGAGCGACACTTAGCAAAGGTGGTTGACAGCCATCAGAGAGATTGGGACACTTACATACCTCTCTTCTTGCTTGGCTATCGGACTGCTGTACATGAAAGTACCGCAAAGACGCCTGCATTTGCAAATTTTGGAAGGGAATTGAGATTACCGGCAGATCTTGTATCGGGCTGTCCACCTGGTGACTCTCGCACCGGGTTTAGCGATTACATAAGCGAGTTAAGGGCAAAAATGTTGGACATTTATGAGCAGATCAGGGAGGCCGGTCTTCAAGCTAGTGATCGCGCAAAGACGCGCTATGATCGACGAGCCAATTCTGTTGGGTTTGAAGAGGGGTCATTGGTCTGGCTTCATAATCCAGTCAGAAGGAAGGGAAAATCTCCAAAGCTGCAACCGAGTTGGGAAGGTCCTTACGAGATAGTCACGAAGATCAATGACATTACTTACAGAATTCGGAAGTCTTCAAGGAGCCCTTTGAAAGTTGTCCATATAGACAGGTTGGCGAGATATTACGGCAGCAACGATGCTCGGGACGAGCGAATCTAAGAGGGGGGCAGTGTGACAGAAAACTCTTTGACATCATGACGTCAATGGATGGTTGTCAAACGTTGCCTAGAGATTGTAAATTTCGTCGTGAATTGTCAACACGAGTTGGTGTAATCGGTAAGGCGTGTGGATTACACCACAGAGACCCCGAGTTCGAGTCCCGCCGTAAACATGAAGTTTTTTAGTTGATGGAAGTTTTGTCGAACTTTCTGGAATATTTGAGTGAAAGTAATGAAAAATTAAGGAGCGAGAAGGAGAATAAATAAAAATGAATAACGAAATTATTGGAAGGTTCTGGAGGCATGACGATCAAAAAGAATAACGAAATTGAATGTTCTAGAACCTGACCAGGGGTATATAAGCGGAACTGCGGCTCACCGCTGGCAGTTGAGTTCTAAGTCTGAAGCGATTCGGAAGAAAAGGAAGAAGTGAAAAAGAAGAAAAGTGAGTGAAATAGTGAAGTGCAGTGAAATAGTGAAGTGCAGTCAGTTAAGTGAGTTAAGTCAGCGTGAACGGCAAAGTTGTGTCAGTCGGCCGGACTCTGCTGGAGAGGAACGCCGATAACTTAACTCCGTGGACGCTGTAACTTAAGTGCAATAGAAAGTCTGAAAACCGGTATTAGTGTTTCATTTCATCCAATCCCGTAACCCAAGCCCGCATAGTCAGGAACGTGACGAGGCACGTAACAATATTAATAAAAAGTAGCCTAGGTATGTACTATTTCGGAATTTATTCACGTAAAATTACAAATTATATTTATTGTCATCAAATCCTTCAGACTTCCCATCCAGTGTTTATTTTTAGGTAACAATTTCATTTCTCATTTTAGAACACCCACGCGACGCTTTTGTAAGTTAGAATGCCTTAAAGAGCTCTAATATTTTGAGAAATTCTTGTAACATCTATCGCCTACGCATAATTAATGAAAGCGTTTTTTAAAAGCTTAGAGTACTGAAATCCAAAAATAGGTATAGATACGAATCCTATTATTTACTTAAGCTTTGATTAACTATCAAATCATAATTTGGATGGTCTCGATGGTCTCTAACGAACAGCACCACTACATAGCATAAAACAAAGTCAGTTTTTTGACCTTATATCCCTGTATGTATGCTCAATATAAATCTTTAAAACTACACAACGATGACCGATTTTGAAGCCGTTTTCTTAATAAATAGAGTGATTGAAGAAAACGTGTTTTTTGTCAATAAGAGTGTGACACTTGCACCCCCACAGGGTGGGAGAAGTCATTTGATGATTTACCTCCTCAAAAGAAGACACATCCTTTCCTATTCCTAACAGAATGCCTTCCCATTCATTATTTTACTTATATTTTAATAAACCACACTACCCATTAATTAATGAAATAAACTCATAAACGACTACAGTCGAAATGTGTTCAAAACCATTGGTTACCGGAACGAATTAATTTCAATATGGTCGAATAGTAAAATCAGCGAAAATTTTGAACTGGCGAAATTTATCTGCGAAAATTGCGCTGACGATCTGACCTATCAGGAACATCACAAGTACAATATAGGTAATGTAATATATTTGTAATAACATTTTGATCCGTGAAGGCTTTCGAAGCAAAACTTTGAGACCGATTTCTGGTTCTCTGGGTTTTACTTCGGATGTTTCTTACTCTTGCACGTTAACACTACTGAATGAAATTTAACTTACAGGTAGATTTTAGTATGAAATAACACGTGTTCTAGAGTGCAGACCACGTCTAGGCAAACGTAGTGTAGGGCGCCCGCCAGCTAGGTGGACTGACGACATCCGCAGGGTGGCTGGCAGTGGTTGGATGAGAAGAGCTGAATATTGAGCTCAGTGGCGTGCAATCGGGAAAGCCTGTGTCCAGCACTGGACGACATCAAGCTTATGATGATGATGATGAAATAACACATGAGGTACTTTTAACTGGTAACTCGGGCGAATGACACTAGCAAAAAGTTTTTGACATATTATCTGCGCGGTAGGCGTAGTTAGTAGTAGTAACTGGCTACCGCGCAACGTGTCGCGGTTTCGATTCCCGCACGGAATAACACTATGTGTGATGCAGAAATTACTGTTTCGGGTGTGGGTGTGATCTGTATGTAAAATTTATGTTTTTAAACGCACCCATGACACAGCAGAAATTCCCAGTGTAGTTACGTTTAAAAAAAATACAAAAATATTCTACTTTAGTCAAAAATGTCATCGTAGGTCAATGACATTTAATTTTATGAATAGCTCCTCAAATTGTTTGAACTATAGGCTTCTGAAAGTCAAACGTGAATAAGGAGCTGCACAGTGGTCCCAAACGTAACTCCGATCTTATTTGACAGGGAGAGCGGGTCTTTTGCACCCCAGGGTATTCGCTTGTGATTCGTACAAACAGAGGGGTCATGGTTACAGCATAGATGGAGATATGCGATGGCATACTATATAATAATGTTGGCTATTTATCCTCGAACTATATTATTATTATGTATTATTATATCCGTATTTTCCGAACCAATCAATGTTCAAATCATCAAAAAATGAGTGAACTCCTTTTAAGAAAGCGGCTAACGCTCCTGTGATTCCATCCACCCATTCAGTCCATGGGCGGTGCAGATCACTTACCATCAGGTGATCCGTCTGCTCGTTTCCCCCCTATTCCAACTACTATTATTTAATAGTTTAGTAGTTCAGTCATCACCAGCGAGGGGCCAGAAGAATATCAGTGCAAGATCCTGTCTTGCGCATGCTGAACAGGTGTCCATTTCAGCTCAAACTTGGCACATGGACCCACACCATTATGTCCATGTAATTCATTGCTGTGCAGTCAGTTTATTATTTTGTCTCTTGTTTTTGAGGTATATTAAATATTTGTTCCTTCTTTTCTTTATCATACAAGTTTTTGTCATATATCTTTTGTCCGTTATTCCAGAATCATTACTGAGAATTTGAAACTGAATCTAAGATCTTACTGAACAATCGCAGGGCATTCTCATTCAAAAATGTTAACGCTTCAAAATAGCTTTTGGTAGCACGGTAACTTTACAGCTACCAAACCCATAGTATCCTATTTATTAGTCAAATAACTTCGTTTTACAGATGGATCACACATTTTAGGAAACATTGCCATCAGTTATGATACGTGATTAACTAAAATATAAGTTATTTAGGTTCATAATGAGAAGGCATTTAGCATCTATCTCGCCTGCAAAGAATTTCTCCCTAACTCTTTAGCGTTGGTAAAACTGGAGGCGAACAGCTTCGTGAATGTGTTTCCTGTGATTTTAGAGCTTGAAAAGAATAATTATGTTGTTGGGGATATCTACTCGAACAATAGAGTAGTTACAAGTTCGCAGCTGGATTTTTGGAGGTTAGCCTCCAGATTTATACCGTAACAGGCAGATGTTGATTAATTATAACCAAATATTTGCTATTCTTTTTCTTATGCAGTATCAGACCTATTGTTTTTAAGTGTTACATTGTTCTCACATATCAGAACCAACTAAATGATGTAACAAAGAAATGTATTGTAAAACTGATTGAAAAAGAGTAACCATGGAGTTTCTTGCTCGTTCTTCTCCATAGGAATCTACACTTTGGAACGAGCAAATAGCTTCACTAGAGGACAGACGGACAGACTGACATGCTTAATTTTAAAGCTCATGTTATATACTTTTTTCCTTTTTTGCTTGCTTGACGTTCAAAAGTGCCTACTGTGGTCTAATTGAAATAAATGATTTTTGACTTTTTTTGACTTTTTGTTGGTGAACCATGCTGCTTCACGAATGAAAACGTCATCACAAAAAATCGTCTCCTCCACCCAGAATTCGCGAATACCACAAAAGATTTCAGCCGCAGTACTGGCCTGAAGGAAGAGTCGGTGTCGCTTTTAGTCAGTACGAGTCTGACACTTCTTCTTGGCTTACCCGTTGTGCGAGAAGACGTCCTCCCTTCTTCCTCCCCAAAAATAATCCTAAAAAGGCTGGTAACACATTTGGAAGTCTTCTGGCGTACTCCTCATGAAGTGACCAGGATTTCTAGTTGCAGGTCTATCCGAAAATATTTTTTTAAAAATCAAGTTTTCATGAGAAAATAGTATCTTATATATTTGTAAGTTCATAGCCTTCAGCTGTAACAATAAAATGCCACCTTAACCTGAATACTTCAGCTCACGTTTCATGAAAGGAAGCGCTTCAGCTTCAGTTCCTACATCACGTAGTACATAACGAGTGGATCGCCTGTAAACCCTGAAACACGTGTGAAAATCTCCTGAAATCACGTGCGAGCCACTGAACTGAAAAATAGATAGTATGTTTGGTTTTCGATTTGAACGTTTTTGAAGTGGTTCGTATTTGTTGTTTGAGAGTGGAATTTTTACTGTTCATTTCTATTTTTCGGATTCGATGATCGTTTTTCTGATGACTTGATATAACCGCTTCTAGTGCTAGGTCGAGTCGTCGCCTTAGTTCCCAATGCGGATAAAATAGCCGTTTTTTTATACAAAAAAACTTATTTCTTTGATTTAACTGAGAAAAGCTCTACAAGGTTCATGTCACAACGGGACTCATATTCATGAGTAGTGTGCGCATTGCGATATCGTGGCGTAGTCGACTCGAATTTTCAATAAATTGTGTTTATTTTACGATAGTTACAACATATAAAAGGAGTTGACTTTTTTTCGATTTATATTTTGGTTCGATTTCAATATTTTTATGTCTATACTAGATATAATCTAACTCTCACTATGTAGAAAAACATTTTTATATTCATTTTTCAATCACATCGAACCCCAAAACATATTACTACTACTCAATTGAAATTCCTGTCATACATGTATAAAACAAAGTCCCCTTTACACTTAACCATTTATTGTGTGACGTCATCCCCTCCTTTTTTCATCGCCTCATCATCGTTTGCACCCTAAATGAACACCAGCACCCTCTAGTATTTATTTATATTATGGGTATTATAGTGTTTATATTTAATGTCATTAAATGTCCTCCGATATGCAATTGTATATAAAGAATAAATAAATAAATAAACAAATAAAAGTACTTTGATGTTTTTCCGCCCAACAAAAAAAAACATTCCATTGCATACCATAACTCCTATACATATCTAGAGATTAAATAATATGTATGTTTTATTTACGTTTACAAAGTTTACAAAATTATAAATAATCTAAACACTAAGTCTTAATATAAATTAAAGAAACAAATAGCTGACTTAACATAATCAGTAATTTCTACTGTTATTTCCGGACAGTACCAGCTGTCGTTTTCCATCGGAACTCCTAAAGGAACTCGCCCATCATCGCGTCCCAAGTTTCGTGATAAAAATGTTTGAAAAACAAAGATGTAGAGTTGCTGGATGTTTTTGTTATTTGCTCGTTTTAAAACGTTGCCACACATTCGAATTTTTACCTGTGTCGTGGATGCGTTTAGTATCACACAATTTCAAATAAATATCACAACAAAAAATTGTGGATCATACAAAGCTGAGTACATACGTACGGTAATCTTACCCGCGACACGTTTTGTGGCGGCCAATTGCCCAGTCAACGCGCCAACCCTTGGCGAAAGTAGTTTATTTAACTCGATATGAAAAAAATTAAGACAACTTTGTTATTTTTATTTACGTAAAACGAGATTAATTTAAAACAAATAGACACCTGTTTTTATTACATTATAACGAATTTAATTGGAAATTAAAAGTATTATTTATTTTATTATGAAAGACGGCCAAAGAAAGGATGAGCTCAAAAAGAGTGCCTATGCGTATTTATTACAGACATAGGTACTGCACAACAATATTTTGTAAAACAACATTCCCTGTTTAATTATTCTTTAAAATTGATTATCTGTTTATATTTTATAATTTTTAACTCGGAATAAATACACAAAAAAACAATTTTGACTGCACGGTTGGCGCAGTGGCTGGGCAACTGGCTGCTGTGCAACGTGTTGCGGGTTCGATTCCCGCACGGAACAACACTTTGTGTGATCCACAAATTGCTGTTTCCGGTCTGGGTGTGTTGTGTATTTGTATGTTTGTAAACGCACCCACGACACAGGAGAAAATCCTAGAGTGGGGCAGTTTTTTTTTTGAAAAAACACCCAAAAAATATATTCTTTTACGTGCCCAATCTAGTACAGCGAGATCTTCAATCAGAAAAACTTCTTATTCGAATGGATTTGAAAATCGTAACCAGGTGGACAGTACGACGGGCGGTCTGTTCGTTTCTACCTCAAAAACAAGATCTCATTTCCATATTTAAAATTAATTGTTCAAACTAAAGGAGCATTTCATTTTGGTACCAAAAGATTTTAGGGTTGGAATAGCAATGAAGTGGAGAGTAGGGTTGCCAGGGTTTTTTATAATGTAGGGTATTTACTATTTAACTTTTTTTTTTAAATAAAGTAATGGTTAAGGATTAACTGATAATGAGGGTTCATTATTAATGTGTATTTTTTAATATATTGTAATTGTTTATTTATATACATTATTTTATTTATTTAATCGATCTTTCATTGAAGAGCAGCCAAGTCTCCAAAAATGTTTTATATGACTAATATTAATTGTTGATAAGGAACGGAATGGTTTTCAGTCAGTAAGAGTCTGACCCTCTGAGGTTGGGAACCCTGAGCGACAGAATAATGGGATTCGATGATTTTCCCCTTTAAAAGAATTATATTAATAGAGTGCATATAAGGATAATATTGCCGGTTGATACCCATTTTACTAATATTCTCCTTCTTCGTATTCAGCCCCTGGTACGCCTTCCAAAACTCCGCGACCCTGCGGTCCCGTAAATGGAAACAAATATACAAAATGGGAATAATATCACTGTCCTAATAATTTGTAAATGTGGGTCACCCTACTAGTCACCAGCTGTTACAAGTCATTGTCTGATCAAAATTAATTATGTAAATTCATCTCGTTATTAAATCAACATGTTTCGATAGCAAACAACTAACTAGGTAATTGGCAAATGGACACGTGACGTTTACCAATGCCAAGCAAGACTAGGTACTTCAATTGAATTAGTAAATACAAAGTACTTTAAAAATGGTATAATTTTATTAAATACTTTCTAGTTTTTGCCCGCGACTCCGTTCGCGTGGAATAGTGACTTCTTGCAGATTTTTGGTGTAAATATCGTATGCCCTTTCTCGACTTCCAAACTATGTCTTTACCAAATTTCACAGAAAACGGTTCAGTTGTTTAGGTGTGAAGAAAAGACAGACAGACAGACATTTAGATTTGTTCGTTTCCTTTCACGGGATCACAGGATCCCGGACCTTTGGAAGGCGTACGAGAAGCCGAAGCTAACTCGCAGAGGCCCGTTGAACAATTTTAATATAAATGTGATGGGACATCAGCCGGCAATTATCCCTGTATGCACTATAAAAGTGCACCCAAGGACAATACCCGGTTGATGCAGGACTATTGTGAAATGTGGTAAAAATGTATAGGGTTATGGGTATGGGCTGCTACGCACTAGTGGATGAAAACTATGGAAATAATAATATATGGAAATATATATTATTATAGTATTATTGCATTTATGATATGAGTTTGGATAGTACTAATTAATACATATATAATTATGCATCCGCGTTAAAAAGCTCGTTTCGTGATGGTTTGAAGGTCGCATCGACTCGAAAATAGCGGTTGCGAAACATTCATTCATCCCCATCATATAATATCATCATCATGTAGATGGTTGGCAGTCAACAACTGTGCCATTTACTCGAAACTTTATGCCCCGCACAGCAAAACTTTGGAATAATCTTTCGGAGATATTTTCGAACCGATACATGTACAATGTACAATTACGCCAAATATATATATGTCACCGGAAAATAAATAAATACGAACTTTAAACCTTCAAGAAACATGCGTACTCCTTCTTAAAGGAACGGTAACGCGCCTGTGACCGTGTGCGCCGCAAGTGTCGACCGGCTCGTCGAGCTCAGATCACTTACCATCAAGTGATTAGTAAGCTCGTTTACCTCTTAATCCATAAAAAAATAAGTGTGGGAGAGCCATACTTCGGCACGAATGGGTCGGCTCGACCGGAGTCATACCACAGCTTCAAAGAAAAGTGCGTGAAACAATCACAGCATTGTGTTACCTACCGGAGGCCCAATCCTTCCCCTCTCTCAATCCCAACATCTCCAAATCCCTAATCCTCAAAAGGTCGGCAACACGTCTGTGACTCACTGCAGATCACTTACCATCAGTTGATCCGTCTGCTAGTTTGCCTCCTATTCAATAAAAATAAATCATGAACACAATTCTTCATTTTAATTCCTACCTCTACAATATAGTTTCAAATGAGAAAAGAATTCCAATCAAAGGCACAAAAGTCGGGAGACTAAAATATTTAAAATGATTAAAACTTTTCAACTCAATGAATCGCAAATTATACAATCAATGGATTCCGATCGGGATGGCGTTCAGCGAATTTTAATTTAAAGCCTTGTGTCCATTGTGGTAAGTTTAAATTTTGAATAGATGTTCTCCGTGTGATATTTCAGGTATCCGATTACGAAGCTTTAGTTTTGCTTTCGATAAGAATAATTGCTATTTCTACGAATTCTGAAAATAGACCTTATTACTCCTCATTATAGATTCAGAAATTGAAAAATTTATACTTCTTGGATTTTAAAATTCATAAATATACACTTTTGTAGTTCATAAAAGCAAAAGTCAAGTAAGTCAAAGCCGTTTGAGGCTAATTTTTTTTTCTGTTTAAGGACGGTCAAGCGAATTATAATCCGTCTACCATAAGTTACCGCTAAGCAATTCGGGTCGTCCATGGGCACCCACCAAAAGTTAATTTATTATGTAGTTTACATTTTTAGAAACATATTTTTTCGGTTTTTTAAGAACATACCCGATTTCTAGTAGTGGTTTATAAAATTTTTAGTTCTTATAAGTCTAATAATTAATTTTATATAAGTAATTTTATTCTATTAAAATTATGGAAAAGCCAAGTTTTTGCACGAATGTGCCGGCTCAACCGGAGTGGTGACGACCTCACAGGAAACCGGCGTGAAACAACCACAGCGTTGTGTTTAGCCGATGTCTAGCCTTTTCCCTCCCCTCCCCCAACTCTTGAATCCACAAAGCCCCTTACCCACTAGCGTCTGGTGTTGTGAGTGTCCATGGGCGATGCTGATTGCTTATCATCAGGTATTTGATTGGGTCGTTTACTAAATTACAAATGCGTTGATAAAGTAAAATGATTCAAGATCGTTCAGAAAAAAAAATATCTGTAAAGACGGTGTACACGGACCTCTAAATTTTAAAGTTAATAACTCTAGCTGATCTTAATATTTACTGGTCAGCAGACTTAGCAGTATTAATCAAACTGAGTGCTTAACTTCAAGAAGTTCAATCTATAGTAAAATGCATTTTGGTTTTCATTGATTGAAAATAACGACTTAATAAGGCAAGTCGGTATTATACTAACGTAACAAGAGTCCCGTTGTGAAAACTAGTAGAGTTTTTCTCAGTTGATTCACGGGAAAAAGGTGTTATTTTCTCAGTTGATACACAGTGAAATGGTGTTATTTTCTCAGTTGACACACGGGAATAACATGTTAATTTCTCAGTTGACACACGGGAATAACAAGTTATTTTCTTAGTTGAAACACGGGAGTAAGAGGTTATTTTCTTAGTTGATACACGGGAATAAGGTATTACTTTCACTAAATGTAGTATGTATCACGACCGAATAAATACGTTTGATACAAAATTAATCAACATCCTTTATCAGATAAAAAAATGTAGATAATAATATAGACATACATAGTTTTGTATGACTGCACGATTTTCGCGATGGACAACTAGCTGCCGTGTTACGTATAGCGGGTGATTCCAGCAAGAAAGATCCACAAATTTGATTTGCGCTCTACAAATTGTTGTTGCATGTCTGTGTATGATGGATACATAATACTACGTGGCACTCACGATACAGAAGAAATTTAATTACAAGTCATAGGTATACCGACCTTTCATATAAATGTACTGCTGTGCTTTATTTGAATATTTTTGTAAAATAAATATTGACTAAGTAAAAGAAACAAAACTAAGAAACTACAAATAAAAAACAAGCCGTCATAGAAAATACTTTATTTTAATCTACTTAAGGTTTATTTTATATCAGCTAACTAAAGTAAGTCTTTTGTCCAGATGAGGTACGATGGGTGACGCTTTCCTGACGTACTTTTCTAGAATGTCCCTGTCAACTCCTAACACAGTCATATTACGACCGTGTTCTTTGAACATCTGGAACGAAAGAGCTTGAGGTTAGTACCAAAGTGCTGCGGGGCTTACGGATGCAAGCGCAATAATATACCGCGGCCTCGGGCCAGAGCTGGAGAAGAAACTGGATGATTTTTGTGGGTAAAAGTATGACACTCTCTCTCATTTAGGAATGGATAGGCTCTGGGTGAGAGAGAAAGATAGTGTCATTTGACGATTAACCGCCTCAAAATAACCTTCTTTTTTTAAAGAAATTTGCAAAAGTCTCATCTTTTAAAGGTAATGTGTTATTTTATCAGTCTCATTATAATAGGTATTCCAGTAAACGCCATTAATAATTTCTGACTTAATCAATTTTTTGCGAGTATAAAAGAAGAATCTCTAAAAACTTTCTAAACCATCTAGAAGTTGACACATCCTGCACGGCATTTGCACCAGTAAATACTTCAGTGAAGTTATAAAAGAAACATCTTCAGCTATAAAAAAAGTAACGGGACAGAAATGGAACCATCTTCAAAATAATCTTCTACCTAAAAAAAGAAATACATATATGAGAAATTGAAGCTTACCGCAAAACCATTTCCTCCTCTGGTCAAAAAGTCCAGGGTTGTGACCTGGTAGTCTCTGTTCACATCAAACTCCTCATAGTGGTCTCCCACCTTGAAGAGAATCTCCAACACTTCATGTGACGTCGTGTTGATGGTTGCTTTCACTCCTTCGAAAAGAAAATATCATTTTTTTCAGTTTTCCTTTTTTTTCTGTAAATAGTTCATTACGATCCTTAAAAACGAGGGAGTTTTTTTATGTACGAATCTAAAAACTGGTATTTCAGGAATTTAGGTTTTGGAGATTTTGGAATTGGTGAGGGGAAGGGTTGGAACTCTGGTAACCTAACACGGTGAAACTTAACACTGGGGTAGTTTAGTCAGGTCACACGACCAATTCTTCCCGAAACATGGCTCTCCGACACTCAAAACTCCTAACATTTGCATTTTAAAAGCAAATCGTAATAATTATTTTTTTATGGTTTCCGTTCAGAAGAATAAGGGATGTGATCCACTATTATTGGAATATCTCAGCTGAAGTATCACTTACCAGAAAAATGTGGTGTGTACGGCCCGGTATACGGGTTTGATCTCCAAGGGAACATGACTGATCGTTCCATAGCTTCCACAATATGTACACCAGAGACGACAAAAGTCACCAGTCTATTCGTAAACGGTGACATATTTATTATAGAGCCCTTTGTTATATCTGGAAACGAAAAGGAATAAACAATTAAATAAATCTTTCGTAAGAAAAAAATTCAAGGAATGTAAGAAAAAAGTAACATTGAGAAAATAAATGAAGCACATTAAATATAAGTTCAGCTATCACAGCAGCCAAAGTCAGTCAGTAAGAGTCTGACACTCCGTCTCATCCCGCCTCGAGCGAGAGGCGTCATTGGCTGATACCCTCTCAAAAAACCAAACGCTATCACTACTAATTATTCTTGTAGAACAAACAATGTCATAAATAGAAGTCTGTTTTAACAAAGATCACCGGATAAGTAATATCGGAAAAAATCAACATAGAAATTACATTTTATTAAAAGAAGAATGGTCTACTCATATAAGAATACAGGCGAAGACGCATAAAAATTAAGTAGGCACATATAACTTACAAGCCATTTCTTCAAAAATATTGGTGTTAATAAATAAAATACTCACACACCTCCTTTTTGTAAAGAACTGCGCATCATTGATCTTTGAAGGAAGGAAATAGATGGTAGCGTTGTTGGGTGTAAATCATGTGACTGGAAAAGAACAAAATATGAAATTGTTTTAATTAATCTAATGACAGTATTCAAAGTCTTTTAAAAGTTACTTAGATCAGTTTCAACGCAATAGTTCTTAAGGATTAACCTAAGTAAAGTAATCACTAAATATTCTGTGTACGATAATGTAATTAGGAAAGAATTCAAAATTCAAACCACAAAAAACTAAGCTATCTCTCAATTTTAAAAATATCTAAAAGGGATCTATGGTCATCATAAATGAATAGCATAAACTAGTGCGCCTTACCATCAACAATTGCATCACTGCTTACCATCAGGTAGGATCGCAGTCAAGCACTAGTTTATAGCAAGTAAAAAAAGACATCATAATAATATCATAAAGTGACCATCATAGGAGAATCTGTTATGACACCCCAGTAAAATAATAAAAAATAATCTGCCTTATTTCCAGAACTGCCAAAAATATCTGCAGCATTTGATCATTCAACCACTTCTTTGCATTATAAATTTTTATCTTATCATCTTTATTTTTAATAAAGTAATCTAAAATGTACTCACGATATTCAAAAATGCTTCTGCAAAGAAGTTTCCAAGAGCACACTCCTGGTAAGCACAAGTGTCCATCTCCATATCATCTGCAGCAAACCCAACAACTTCATTCACGATTTGGTGGAGCTCTTCCTTATAAGGCTGGAGAAGAGCTTTGATTTCGGGATCTGGGGACAAAGTGCAATTTCAATAGGATTTTTTAAGTAATTGAAACCATAAAATTCTAATAATTGATTGAAAAATTTATAAAATTATTAACATGATTGATAAGTTATATCCTTGAAGTCGACCACCAAGAATTCGAGTCAAATATATCAAATAATTCATACCTTCGGGAATAGACCGGTTTAAGAAGACGGGTGATCCTTCAAAAGACCGCAGTTCTCCTGATTTGTCGAAGTATGCCGTCATGTTGCCAAGGTACTTGGTGTAAGCTGATGCTGTAACCACTAAAACCTAGAATAAAAAGGGATTTTAATAAGTTTTTAATAAAAATAACATTGTGATTGATACTCAAGAAGTCAATTAATTGTGTAGCGGATACCATTACCACACTTTTAACAATTTTGATTGATTCTTTATTCATAGTAATTAACAACTAGCAGCCCACCCCCGCTTCGCGCGGGTTCAGCTATTTCGCTAACAATAAAAGGGTCCCTTTTCCCCAATTTTCCCCTGTACTTTTCTATTATTTTATTTCATAAGAACCTTCTGTTGACAATAATAAATACAAAACAAAAGGATTTGTCAAAATTGGTCCTGGCATTTTTGAGTTATACGCTTACCATCACATTTTGCGATTCATTTTTATATTATAGATTTCCACTAAATTTTATAATATGATATTAACCTAACAGGCTCGCTCTCGTGTGCCTAGTTTTGCATAAAATTGCTATTACTTTATTGATAAATTACTCTCAAACGGCGATTCACAAAGTTTTGGTTGTGGCGGTTGCACGCCAGTTTTCTGGAATCCATATGTCACACCGGTGAAGGCAGCAGATTAATTTCAAGGATGGCTCTCACAATCACAAATTCTAAGTACGAAATGATTTGAACGACGCAGTCATTATGCAAAACTGCAGTAATACAATCTCCTTATCATTTATTTTAAGATGGATCACGAACTTTGACATAACCTCAAAGTCACACCGAAAAGTATAACGAATTTGTTTTTATAAAACAGTGCACAAAATTCATATTCAATTTGAAGCCACGAGCGTCGTGCGTAGATTGAAAAAATATGTAAACACTATCTATCCGTCGTATGTTGACGGCAAAGTAAAATCCATTCTATTTTTTTAAGTTGTCCCACACTAGGTTTTACTCCTGTGTCGTGGGTAACAACGTCGTTTCTCCTGTGTCATGGGTGCGTTTACAAACATACAATTACACATTCACATCACACCCAGACACGGAACAACTATTTATGGATCACACAAAGAGTTATAATAAGTAATCTTTGGAACCGCTGGTAGGATAGATACTCTTTCACTGATAGATAGCTACAATGTTCCTTAGTGCTATAACCTATAAAACATCACGCTACGATCAAATGGAGCCGAGGAGCGGGTGAAACCGCGCGAGAGTAGCTAGTAGTCTATAAGGATCTGCGTATCCACATCTCGATCCACAGCAGGAGTAGTCAATGAATGATTTTCCCACCATAAGTGCTTTTTTTAAAAAAACTAACCTGATGTCCAGGCTTAGCTTCACTCTCCAGCATAATTGGGTAGGGTCCTGATACAGTTTCCTTGCTCGGCGCCTCCCCGTTCCAGAGCAGACTGTGAGAATGACCTCCAACTATAATGTCTATGTTCTCTCCAACCTTTTTCGCCATTTGTCTGAAAAAAAAGGATTGTTCTTATTTCAAATCTAATATTAAGGAAGCGGCATATTATGTTGAAAAAGCGCGGTAAAATAAAAGTACATAGGTAATTATTTTTTGTTAAAAAAAAGGAAATTTACATTTTTAGGAAATGTAAATTTCCTTTTTTTATATTTCTTTATTTTTATACTTCTTATATTTTATTATTCTTAAGTTGCCAATTTATTACTTTGCCTGATAGTCTTTTTGAAACAAAATATCGAGGAACACACATTTGGCAATGTTTAAATTAAGAATATAAATTAGTTTTTTTTTCAAGTTAATGCTACCAAAAGTCCTTTGGAAGGAAACATGAAGGTGCTAATTGCATCATTACGCGCTACAATAAAATACATAGGTACAATAAAAATAAAAATTTTTGTTACTTTTTTTTAGCGAAAATGTTCTTTGCAGGTTATTTTATTCATTTATAGCGCAATGTACATTTGAACTGAACTAGGTTAATTCTTAACTATCTATCTAAGTACTGATGATTGAGTGGTCACATCACCGGAATCACTCCGGTCGTGCCGGCCCATTCATACCGAAGCATGACTGCCACAATTCTTTCTTTATACTTTGACTCTTTATAGTCTAGTCATCTTTTTAACATCTATGGAAAAACAACCGGTGGTTTCAAAATGCATTATAATTTACTATTACCACATCACTAAAAGAGGTTAAAGCTACCACTTCCTTATTTCACACTACTGTTAGCGCCTCATTAACCTAGAAAAGGCTTGCTAATTTTAATATTTTCCCGTCTATTTTTCTGTCATAAAAACCATCTCTCCTGACAATTACAAACACAAGAAAAAAGAATTGGCACAAAATTATTGCAAGCATTGTTGATTAATGGGCTTACCAGCATATTTTGAGATTAATTTATATTTATATACTAGCGTCCTGCTCCTTCTTCGCATGGGTTTAGAACTATCTCGCTAACGACGAAAGGGTCCCTATTTCCCAGATATCCCCTTTACTGACAACTGGCTTCATGCACGGTACAACTCTATATATAATACTAATATATACTAATATATTAATTTGCGTCCATCGCATTTATTATCAATTTTATTATTATTGTAAACTTAACTTAATAGAACTTATAGTAAGTCCTATTGACTTACTATAGGTTCTATTAAGTTAGTTTTTGAAATCTGATCCAACAGACAAACTGTGTATACAGTTTTGTTGGACATTTTATACTTTTTATAATGTAAATTGTACCTGTTAAGCAATAATAAATAATAATAATAACTCTATATGTGATCACCAAATTGTTGTTTCTGGTCTGGATTTATAAATTCACCAACGTAACAATAACAATTTAAATATACCTTCTACATATTACATTACATATAAAATAATATACCTACAAAAAGTAGCATCGGGGTTGATACAGACAATAAAAAGGCAATCGACAAGATCCTGATAGATATTAACATAATCGTCATATATGTATTTTTATCTCCTGAAAAGAATAATAACATTTCCAATCTTCATCTTTCCCCTAACAAATTCTTTCTACACCAAAAACCGATTAAAGGGAAATCCCAATTCATACAATGCATCAGGATTTAACTCAAGACTCTATTTTATCAACTTAGAAACGATTTAAATGCAAAGATAGGAGCTATCAACTATATTTTCCAATAAAATTGTCACCGGATAGATGAAGTATTGGTAGCAAAATTTATGCTGATAAAATGTCCCTTGTAAATCTTGGAAGTACGGGTAAAATAATGTAAGGCGATGGTTATAACGTGGATGATTTTAATGGTGTTTTTCATAACGTTTATTGTGGTTTGACTTGATGTTTGAAGAGATAAACTGGTTATATTTTTATGTGTTTAAAAGCAAACGAGCTTACGGATTACCTGATGACCACTGAGGAGCTACGAGTTGCCTTTACTGACCTTTTGGTGTTAAGGGTTTGGGTAATTTGGGGATTGGGGAAGAATTAGAGAAAGGAGGGATTGGTGGTCCGGTAGTTATTCTAATCTAAGTACGTATAAAATATAAATTAAATACACGTATCAGTGAGAAAAAAAAAAACATTTTTATTTCAAAGAGTAATGATGGAGTTTGTTGCTCGTTCTTCACCACACTAATCTTCATTTTGGAACCCTTGCTTGACAAACCAATATACTGACGGGATCAATATTTCAAAGGTGCAGTTTTGTAGGAATAATTAAAACAAATGCTTTTACTTGTGTTTGACCTAAAGATTTGACCTGATTAGGCTTTATCAGATTTGAGCTATAAAGCTACAGATAAAGAGTTGATAGCTTTTAATTAGTTCAGTGATATATGAAATTTTATTTATTATTTCAAACATTTAAGTATTACGAAATTTGCTGATACGGCGGCAGGTGCATTGCTTTTTACTCAATCGAGAAACTTAGGGATTATTATTAAAACTCTATAATGTAGTCTTAGTTACACTAATTGTTACTCAACAACAGCTGATCCGATTTAGTTTGGGAAATGATGGGGATGTTGTTTATAACCAGAATAAAAAGTAAATTAAAAATTAAAAAAAAACCCCCGACGTAAATTAAAAATTAAAAAAAACCAAATGTTATCCATAAAGCGCCATTTTGTAGAGGCAGCCATCTTGAATTTTAAATTTTTCATACCTAATAGTATTTCACTAGTCAAGCCCTTTCATTTGATACCCATATTGATCAAGTTGTAATAAAAAAATGTAAAGCACCATTTTGTAGAAGCAGCCATCTTGTATTTTAAATTTGTCATATCTAATAGTATTCTACTAGCCAAGCCCTTTCATTTGATGCCCATATTGATGGAGTTTAAAAAAAATATCTAATCTGTCATTTTGTGGCGGCGGCCATCTTGGAACAATTTTCATCAAACTCACGTAAAAACACTCTCGACATTTTCTACTGTCAAACAAAAAAAACTAAATCAAAATCGGTCCATCCGTTCGGCGGCTAGAGTGGTACAGACAGACACACACACACACACACAGAGACACGTCAAACTTATAACACCCCGTCGTTTTTGCGTCGGGGGTTAAAAAGAACATAAAACTGTTAGGTAGGGTAGGTAGGGCAGGTAGGGTAGGTAGGGTCGGTAGGGTAGGTAGGATAGGTAGGGTAGGTAGGGTAGGTAGGGTAGGTAGGGTAGGTAGGGTAGGTAGGGTAGGTAGGGTAGGTAGGGCAGGTAGGGTAAGTAGGGTAAGTAGGGTAGGTAGGGTAGGTAGGGTAGGTAGGGTAGGTAGGGTAGGTAGGGTAGGTAGGGTAGGTAGGGTAGGTAGGGCAGGTAGGGTAAGTAGGGTAAGTAGGGTAGGTAGGGTAGGTAGGGTAGGTAGGGTAGGTAGGGTAGGTAGGGTAGGTAGGGTAGGTAGGGTAGGTAGGGCAGATAGTGTTGGTAGTTAAATAGTCGGGAGCGAAGTCGCGAATAAAAGCTGTAAATCCTTACTTGTCAACTTCCAATCCACAGTGAGATAGAACGATGATAATATCTACTCCTTGGTCTGTCAGTAACTGCGCTTCTTTTTGTACCACGGGGATCGGCTCCAAAAATGTCACCCCGTCTGCGTTGGATAAGAGCTGAAAGCAACAAAATTAGAAATTACTTTAAATGCTCAATATTAATTCACAATGAGTTGGAAATATGGTCTTATAGAAATAACATCATTATGAAATATTAAAGTTGTAGTTTGTTTATGTAGAATTATTTTTGAATGACAACCTTCTCACAATAAATTATCTTTTAGTTGATTGTGACTTGCCGCTTTACATGCTTGACTAGGAAAATCGTAATTCTTAACCTTCCTCAAAAACATATTATCTATTGGCAAATAATACTAGAAGCCGTACCAATCGATCAAGCCGTTTTTAATTTGCGAAAAAAAACTTTTTCATAATACCTACTATCAAAAAAATATCTTCTGAAGAAAATATCTTATAAAACTGCATGTAAGAACAGTATCGATCCCCATCATAAGGACCTTCTTATTAAGTTATTAACGATGAAGAAGATCTAAGAAGATTTTTACAAAGCTAAAAAAGGGTCACCAACCTCCGTAGATTTAGTTATAAGACCAATGATGCCGATCTTCCGTCC
This sequence comes from Spodoptera exigua, assembly GCA_902829305.4. NCBI lineage: Eukaryota > Metazoa > Arthropoda > Insecta > Lepidoptera > Noctuidae > Spodoptera > Spodoptera exigua. The sequence continues at coordinate 2,822,384 of LR824623.2, forward strand.
CTTTCTCTTCACCACCACATGGGGCTGATAGTAGCCATTTAATCCTGTCTCGTTGCTGCTGATGAGGTTGGCCGCGAGTACTGGTGCCTTCATCGCTTTGATGTACGGTAACAACCCTGGTATACCATCGTCGAATTCATGGTTGCCTAGTGCCTTGAAGAAAAAGAAAGGTGTCAGGTAAAAATATTTATAGCTAAGCCAACGCAACTTTACGATTTAAAATCAAAAGATTTTTTTTATTGTAATGTTTTCTACAAATGTCATGGTGGACTAGAAGTTATGGCGCCCGTTTCTTATGCTTGAGGGTGCAGGTCAGCATAGTACGGAAATAAAGACTTTTTTTGAGATAAATGATTTAACAGGTCAAGGGCAAAATCATCAAACCTGGACTTATAACTGGATAGTTTCTATTTATAAGTTTGAAATCGCGAATCCTTCTTGAGGAAGCGTGGTGATTAATGCTCAAACCTTTCTCAGTGTGAGAAGATACCTTTGCTCAGCAGTGGGGCACTTATAGGCTGATGATGTGATGTGTAATGTGTAATAAATAATAAAAAACATGTTATTAGTTACTTCTTCCGGGATTCAACCCCAGATTCAGTGCATAACAGTTGCTTACATATGTAAATACAGTTAAAACTTTTATCAAATTTCGCCAATAAATTACAGAAAACTGTAACTTACATGAGCATCATTGGGTAGCATATTAATGAACCTCTGGGTAATATTCCATTTCAGCAGGGTATACCAGTAGGTCCCCTGGAAAGTGTCTCCAGCGTTCAGAAGTAAGGCCCCTGGGCGTTCCTTCAGTAGAGTCTGGATTTCCTGGTAGAGGCGAGCAAATCCACCGAGACAGGTGCTGTCGTTGGATGAGCATGTTGGGTAGACGACTGATGTCTCCTCAAATCTGGAAAAAAATGTTTTGTAGTGAGACAAGGTTGTTTAAAAAATCAACACATGTGTACATCTGTTAAAGATAGGATACATACAAGAACTCTGTCTCAGTCATAAAATTAAGAAAATGTATTTTATGTACACTGTTGATGTACATTATTGAATAAAAAAAATAACATACATATGTATAAGTAGTTCCGTTAAAATAATTTCAAAAATGTATCGTGATTTTTTGGTTTTGATTAATTTAGGGCTGATTTTCCAATGGTTAGATATAAGTTATCTGGTGAATAATTATGATGCTGTAGCGTCAAAATGTTCTACTAGTTTTGAGTAGGCTGCGTGACATCGCTGCCAGCGTCCGCGCACGCTGCTCATGATGAAGATCCCCTCTGGGGTTCGAAACTAGTAGAGCTTTTCTCAATATTATACACGTGAGTAACCCGCGATTTTAGTCAAAATATGCCTCTACTAACACATTTTTTATAAAAAATACAAAATTAATAAAAATTTCAAGGCTCTCAAAAGCTCTGGTTTGGAAAATAAAAGGTGCGCTATGCTGTGTTATATTCTCTCAGAGTAGGTACTAGAAAATGTGTATTGATACCAGTATGTATCACACACATTCAAATACGTCGTGTTGACGTCACATTACAATTCAAATGAGCTGAAGGTTTTCTATAGAAAAAGTCAATACAAATTGACAATAGCACACAAAACCAATTGTGTTTGCATTGTATTCAAGTATATTGAAGAGCAGATTTCAACATTTGAGTTTTATGTGTGGGAGAGCAATACTTCGGTAGGAATGGGCCGGCTCAACTGACTAGTATCACGGACTCACAGAAAAATGGCATGAAACAACCATAGCCTTCCACTTCCCCAATACCTAATCCTTAAATCATATCATATTTGTTAGTTGGCGCGGTGGCTGGGCAACTGGCTGCCGCGCAACGTGTCGCGGGTTCGATTCCCGCACGGAACAACTCTTTGTGTGATCCACAGATTGTTGTTCCGGGTCTGGGTGTCACGTGTATGTAAAATTGTATGTTTGTAACCGCACCCACGACACAGGAGGAAATCCTAGTGTGGGGTTCAAATCCCAACGTTTTCTTTTTTTTTTAAAAAAATATCATACTTTCCCTTTTGTTTTGGCTGTCCATTGAAGCGCTAATCACTTTATACACAAATTGTTGTTTCGGGTCTGGGTGGTTTGTGAGCGTAAATTTGTATGTTTGGTTTTTCTCCTATGTCTCATCTGTACTAATATTATAAAGAGGGAAAATTTGTAAGTTTGTATGTAAGGGATAATATTTGGAACCGCTCGCTGGTCGGATTGCCAATATTATTTCACTGAGAGATAGCTACAATGTTCCTGAGTGCTATATATAGGCTATAAAACATCACGCTACGATCAAATGCAAAGCGCGCGAGAATAGCTAGTGTGTAAATAGTTCTTAAGTGACATGAAACACCACGATGCACAAGTACAAGACTATGTCTCCATCTTTACCTATATTGGTTTATATTTAACTTCCACCGATGCATCATAGATTATGAGCACTGACTGACTGATTTAACTACTTGTAGGTAGGTATACCAAAATAAATGAATAACAGGTAATTCCTAAATATGTATATTATAGTTATTATTTTTCGAAACAATAAGATAAACGTATATTATTGAAATTTTAAATTATTATTATTTATCCTCTTGTCTAACAAATTTGTATAACTGCACGGTTGGTGCGGTGGCTGGGCAACTATGGCTGCCATGCAACGTGTCGCGGGTTCGGTTCCCGCACGGAACAACTCCTTGTGTGATCCACAAATTTTTGTTCCGGGTCTGGGTGTCTTGTGTATGTGAAATTGTATGTTTGTAACAGCACCCACGACACAGGAGAAAAACTCTAATGTGGGGCAACGTTTAAAAAAAATTGTTTGTCTTATCCATATACAATTGCAGACTATTCTATCAGTTTCTTTGTCAAAGACTAATAAATATACATACTTACGTTGTTAGTTCATCACAAAATAGCGAAGTAGTACAGTCAGGGGTCAAAAATGCGATTACACTCTACCAATTTTAAAATGACTAAAATTTCTTTGTAGTAAAAGTTCAATGGTTTACAGCCAGTTTATTCAATAATTTAGATTTTTTTTAATAGGTACAGTAACAGACAGTAAACCAAAAATTACAAAGTTGAATACTACACAACATTAATAACTGTACACAACATTTCAAAAAAAAATACAATTTGCTTCATAACATGGAGAGTTACTGATACAAATTACGTTTTCCAATTGTGCCGACACAGAAAATCCTTAAAGACATTAAAACTTGTGTGACATAATATCAGTTTGAGAGCATACGTTAATATCATGTGTCCCCTAGATGGAGCAGAGGGCGTCCACTGAAGTTCTCCATCGCGATCTGTCTTGAGCTTCACGCTTCACCTCACTCCACGTCATACCGATGCTCGTCGCTACTGCCAGTACGGTGCGACGCCAGGTTTGCCGTGGACGGCCACGCTTTCTTTTCCCTTGGGGATTCCAATCCAAGGCTTGCTTGGGTATGTGGCCAGGACCCCTTCGGAGCCCCTTGAGAGCATATGGAGTTATATTCACTTCATTCAGTTTATGCTATAAATTAAAGTAGTCCCCAACCATTGACTCTATTCTATAAAGATATTTTGGTCATTTTAAAATAAGTGTAAAGTGCAATTGCATTTTTGACCCCTGACTGTACTTAAGTAAAGCACTAACCACCGCACTCAGAGTTTTCACACTAATTAACCTAGTGTGGGTGCAAGCGCTATAATGCACCGCAGTTCCTTCTTAGAGCAAGAGAAGGAATGGGGTTATATTTTAGTATATGTATAAGGGTCAGACACTCCCTATCGCGAGAGAAGTCATTTGTTAATTTCAGAACCAAATCCCTCTGCCCACGTATCCTCAAAAGGCCGGCAACGCACTCGTAACTTCTTTGGTGTTACGGCTGTCAATGGGCGGCGCCGATTGCTTACCATCAGGTAATCCGTCAGCTCGTTTGCCAACTTATACCATAAAAAAATACAAAATCGATACTTCTCTGTAGTTTCCGTTCAACGCCTGAATTCTTGTACCTACTAAAAGGATCTATAGAGGACTATGAAATGCAATCAGATCAGAGCCGGACCGCGGTGTACCTGTGGTATAAATGTGGGAGAGCCAAGCTTCGGTACGAATGTGTCCGCTCGACCGGAGTGATACCACGGCCTTACAGAATACCGGTGTGAAACAACCTCAGCGTTGTGTTTCGCCGTGTGAGTGAGGTTACCGGAACCCGCCCCTTCCCCTATCCCTTTCCGATCCTTATATCCGCAACCCCTATCCCCAAAAGGCCGGCAACGCACTCGTAACTCCCTTGGTGTTGCGGGTGTCCATGGGTAGCGCCGATTGCTTACCATCAGGTAATCGGTCAGCTCGTTTGCCGACTTATTTCATAAAAAAATACCTTTGCGTTTTGCCCGTAACCTCAACCAACTTTATATTTTGGCTTCCATCTCATCGATGAACTGACTAGCTAATAAATAAAAAAAAAGTTATTTTCTAAATATGATTATTGCTTTTCGATACAACATGAGGCACTTATAATATTATTAGAATTTCAATTTTATCCTCTTGCCTTGAAAATTGTAAATCTGGTCACGCACCTATGTTTTCCTGTAATTTATTTTTAGCTCATCATCATACGCGTGATTAGTATATTATTATTATAACTTGATGTAGAATTTCCACAAAATGTCTTATTGAGGTTATTTTTCCTTACATTGAATGACGTTCACTTGGTATTTGATGTAGACATATATTTTACCAAGCGTACAGCATGCTTCAAAAAATCCTATGAACACCACACACGGAAACCATCAGCGTCAGTTGCCATAAGGACCATGGCGCTCCGTTTGGATTAGGATTATAATAATGTGGTTTTTCTTAGTAAGGGTCTGGCGTACTATCCCGCCATACCAGGTCCGAGGATTGGAAGATACGATGATTTTATATCTTTAAAAAAATATTATCTTCGGCTTTATACAACCAAAAAATACATGTACTTTTGCCATACACATAAAGAATAAATATGCTATTGCTGTACTCAAATAGATAGATATAATGATAGCTTGAACTAATTAAGCATTTGACTGATAACAAAAACTGTTGAATGCTAAACCTGCGCTAGCGTTTGACACAATTGTCTGACATGGCGTTAACGAAAGTGTTTTAAAATATTTGCCAAGAACTGGTTTTGTAACAAATAATTTCTTTTTATATCGGTAAACCTTCTTTTTTCTTTTGTTTCTTCCTTTTTCAAAACTTATTTCTTTTTATCCTACTTTCCTAGTTTATACATTTCTTGATATTTAACGCAAAAACTAATAACTAAATCCTAATGGAATTTCGCCCAGAGATAGAATATCGTCCGGAATGACACATACCTACATACATACATTGTATAATGGACACATATTTATAGGAATCACATGACTGATGGAACAATAATGTTCCAATTGGCTAGTTAAGATAACAAAACATAGCTGTCTACGTAAACAGTCGTGTGAAAAATGTAATGTGACTGTTTTACTATACACCCGTTGCTTGCTTGAACGCGGTCTCGGAAACTACTCCAGCGATTTTAATGAAATTTTGCCATTCATTTACACATCTACTAGCTTATACCTTAAATAAAATTTATGTTTATTATATCGAAATAACCATTTTTTTCTACATGCATGTATACATACAGTACCTACATGCTCAAATTTTTTTTACTATTTTGTCTGTCTGATTGTTTGTTCTGGTTAGTCTTTTCAATTTTATCGGTAGATGGCTGGTGTAATAAGAAGTGACTTCTTTAGGCTACTTTTATTTTAGAACAATTATTTTGTGATATGTACATTATTATCGTCGTATTATTATAATATAGTTTTCCGGGCGACAGCGATAATCAAATTTTACGCGGACGAAGTCGCTGGTATAAGCTAGTTTCCAATATAAGTCGCGTCGCGGTGGTGGTGTCGCAATCCTGCTGCCAACTGGTACTGCGTATACTGAGAGGTCAGATATCAGGGATTTAACAATAGAATATGTTATCGAATGCTGTGCGGTAGAAATTAAACCTAATGTATTATTAATTGCTTTGTACAGAACAGACCGTAACAGAGATACATTTTTTACAGTTGTCGAGTTATTACTTGCTAAACTTAAATCTCACCACTACAAGAAACATATAATAATATGCGGTGACTTTAATATTAATGCTGTCTCGAACTCTAATCAATACAAAAAACTCATAGCAACTATGCTTGAATATAACTTGCACCAAATTGTTAAAAAGCCAACTAGGGAACCTTCCACATCGTCAACCTGCATCGACCTAATCTTCACAAATAATAAAAATGCGTCTGTATCTGTCGAAGACAAAGGTATCTCTGATCACAAAAATTTAATATACAATTATATATCATCTTCCATGTCACAAAATATACCCATCTACAAGTTGATTCGGCAGACAAACAATCCAAAATACCTCATACCTTTTAAGCTGAAACTGAGAGAAATAGCCTGGGAAAACTTATTAATACCTGAAAATAATATAAACGAGAACTATAACCTATTTGAGGACACGTTAAAAGAAAATATAATCTCCACAATACCACCAAAACGTTTCAAAATGGCAAAACCTAAAACTAATAGCTACATAACTAAGGGAATAAATAAATCGTGTAAACATAAGAGATTGCTAAAAACATTAGTAAACCAAACAAAAGATAAAGCTTTAAAACATCATTACAAAACTTACTCAAAAATATTAAAAAAGACTATAAAATTATCAAAAAAACAAAACTACTCACAAGAAATGGATATATCTAAAAATAAAACTAAGACGATGTGGCAAATAATAAAACGAATAACACGAAAGTCTAATAATAATACTCTTAAAGAAAACCTGAAAATAAATATAAATGATAACATAACAGACTGTCCCTACACTATCGCAAACGGTTTTAACCAATTCTTTGCTTCAGTAGGCTCTCCAAATGTGCAAAACAACACCACACAACTATCTAACGACCATGCAGTGATCACACCCACTATTAATTCCATGTTCCTAGATTCCGCCACAGATAGTGAGATATTTGAAATCATTGTAAACCTTGCAAGCAAACACAGTTGTGGCATTGACGAAATACCCTCAACATTAATAAAAGCATGTGCCTTGGAACTCACTCCTCCAATAACTTATCTTATAAATCAATCTTTTAAAGAAAAAACTTTTCCTTCTAGATTAAAAATTGCAAAAATTAAACCTATACCAAAAAAAGGTGGGAACCTAACCGATCCTAGCCAATACAGACCAATAGCCTTATTACCTACATTGTCGAAAATATTTGAAAAGGTAATTACTAAACAAATGAGTAATTTTCTAGAAAAATATAACATTTTACATAATAACCAATTTGGATTCCGAGAAATCGTTCAACCACACTAGCCGTTTATAAATACACACTCTTACTTGATATGTCTAAAGCATATGATAAAGTAAATCATTCAATTTTACTGAAAAAGCTGGATGGAGTTGGTATCAGAGGAGATATACTGGAATGGCTTAGTTCCTATCTTACTGACAGACAACAATGTGTGCAGATAGACTACATAAATTATGACACATGTGAATTTTTAAATGTCCTGTCGGATACCCTTACCACAAACTGGTCTATACCACAAGGCAGCGTGATAGGCTGTATACTCTTCCTCATCTATATTAACGACCTGCCGAAAATATGCGACCATCTATGTGTGCTGTTTGCTGATGACATCTCCATTCTCTTTAAAAGTCCTCCAAATAGTGCAGAATATAACTCCCAAATAATTAACACCTACAACCTCATAAAGTCTTGGCTCTTAAATCATAACCTTGAAGTTAATAATAAAAAAACAAAAATCATACAATTCAAACCGTATCAAACACAAAAAATTAACCTGAATTATGTTACCAGCACACTTAAAATAGAAGAAGTAGAGGAATTTAAACTTTTAGGCATCACACTAGACTCCCACTTAAATTGGAAAAAACATGTTGACACAACAAAAATAAAACTGTCACAATTCTCATATGGGTTAAATGTATTAAAAACTAATACCAACGCACAATGTGCTCTAACTGCGTACTACGCATATGCCTATGCGTGGCTACGCTACGGTATCATCATGTGGGGCCACAGTGTCGATGCTAAAGATCTCTTTATTGCTCAAAAAAAATGTCTGCGAATTATTTATAACATTAAACCTAGAGATAGCTATAAACCATATTTTAAACGTGAGAAAATACTAACATTCCCGTCCATCTATATACAAGAACTAGCCACTTTTGTAAAAAAAAATATCAAGATGTTTAATTTTAATAAAAACGAACGCCGGAAAAACAAATTAATCTTACCTGCACCTAGACTACAAATGTATAAAAATAGCCCAGAATACCGCAGCATTCAAATCTATAACAAGTTACCTGAGAAAATACGGCCAACCAAAACTCTCTGTATATTTCAATCTAGAATAAAGTCCTTACTACTTAAAAAATCTTATTATAGTATTCAGGAGTACCTTGAAGATAAGAATTGTAGTTATAATTGCAAAATTATTCCTCGATTGTAATTTAAGTTTTACGGTGAATTTATTTTAAACTTGTACCTTATAATTATTTATTTATTTTATATGATATTCATGTTCTTTGCTTTTCACTTAATTTTATTATGCTTTTACCTTTTGTTTTCTAATATTTGATTTCGTCCAAGGATTTTGTGTTTTCATGTGTAAAATTATAAATTAATATAAAATGGTTATTATATAGGTAATAGTTATTATATGGGTAACACTATAGAATTGAATAGTTATTATATGTATAGGTAACAGTTATAGCTTTAAGAAGTACCTAGTAATAATTTTTAGCTAACTTTAATAACGTAGTGAGTTAATGTGAACTATATTTTATAACAATGCATAAAAGTGTTTGTGATATTGAAGTGATAACCAATGTAATAAAAAATATAACATGTATTATTATCTAGTTATAAGTTAAATTGCTGCGCCCTCACAGGGTAATGTACTGTACTGGCTGTATGTTATACTTGACATTATATGTACATAGTGCAATATGAATAAATAAATAAATAAGTATTAAGATTTAAAAACTTGACTAAGCCTGTCCGAATAGAGTACAATCAGCCAGTTATTACCAAATTTATGTTTAACTATTTGTAAACTTATAATTGACTCGATATCTGAATCTCTTAAACTCTTTTTCAAAATTGTTCTTAATTAAGTGACTGACTGATGTCCGATATTTTCGTATATCACCCAGTCTGTTAGTTTTCCTACAAGAAAAAACTAAAATAGAAAGGTATATATCAACATTTTCACTATCATCATCATCATCATCATCATCATCATCATCACCAGTCACCACCATTATTAGCCGGTGACTTTTCACTGCTGTAAGATAGACCACTTCTACGTAATACCGTTTTGACCATTTATTAGACAAGCGAGGGCAAGTGGACATGTGCGTCCTGATGTCCATGTCAATAATTCATAAATGTTAACTAATTTCTACCTAACATTACGGAAATTACAAAAAAAATCCTGTAAGTCATCTCTGGAACTTAACTTTATTTTGTTATCACGGGACCTTGAGAACGCATGGTGATTAAATTAAATCTTTGTTCATGCGAGGAAAGGCCTTTGCTCATCACTCCTGAACACTAGGCTGATGATGTGGAAGCGCTATAGAACGAGAAAAAAAAAACTTTCGCTCTCATAATATAGGTATGTTAAATTCTAATCAGTATATTTACATACAGGTTCATTGATCAGAAATACCTGTTCTTGTATTTAATTCGTTTTGTTTTTAAAGATACATAATATTGTTCCGAGGTCAACTGCTCACGATAAGGCCTGAAATGCTAAATAAATGAATGGCACAGCGGTTGCATTATGACTGTTAAAAATGTTATGTAATGGGACCTCGACTTTTATATCCACGTCCAGCAAAAAATTTGAGTTGCTTATTTAAGTACTTAAATTTTCTTCACTGTCCTTTCCCTCCCAGTAGAACGTGATTATGTAATCAAAGTCAAAGTCAAAATCATTTATTACAACTAACATATAAACATGTACTTTTGAAAATCTCGAGTCAAAGATCGAAAGTGAAGCTAAGTGCTTGTTCCAAAGTGAACATTCGAATTTCTTTTCTCATGATTTTCCATCGCTCCCTATTTGTAGACTGGCGCAGTCTGACCAAGGGTTTCCTATACCTTTTTAAACTTGATTAATGCAGCGCATTGCTAGATTGATCTAGCGTCGCCTACGACTTTCACGATCAGCTGCTTTATAAGAGTTGTTATCGCGTCTGAAGAAAAGAAGTAGGTAATGTAATCTGTGCTATAGTTTTGGCTTGGTTGTGCCTAGTTCTCGAAGGGTGAAACTCACCAAAGCATGGCTCTCCGACAACTAACTTTGTGTGACGTCACAGGATATGTATCCTTTGAAGGATAAAGTATACTCATATAAATATGAGACCAATTAAAATGCACTTAAGGTTAATATCCAATTGCAGTATAAAAATATCCGCTAATTACATTCGACCTTCATGCAATGCGGGTGTATTTTTTGTGCAATTTTCTCGACGTATGTACATGAACATAATTATGAAGGCTTATTAGTATTTTTTTCTCAGTTTTAAACAACCCTGGATATAAGATGACTATGCAGTATTTATTATAGCGCCTTCGATTGAGTCTGATGATGGGATGGGAGCTGGCTGAAGGATGAAGCCATCAACTGCCTTGTAATCATACCTAGTTTGGGCCCATTACAGTTTTTTTATGTGATAGATCGGCAAACGAGCAGTCTGATTACCTGGTAGTAAGCAATTAGCGCCGCCCATGGTAACCCGCAACAACCGAGAAGTTACAATTGCGTTGCCGAACTTTTGGGGATTTTCCAAATCCCTAGATTTGGAAATTTAGGGATTGGGGGAGGAGCAGATTGGGCCTCCAGTAACCTCATTAACACGACGCTGTGATTTTTTAATATCGGTTTTGTGTGAGGCCGTGGTATCACTCTGGTTGAGCCGATCCATTCGTGCCGAAGCATGGCTCTCCCATACTTGACACAATCATGTTTAAATCTCGTGATGATGAGGAGAAAACAGATTAAAAACGTGTTTTAGTTTATATATAAACTGGGCTTACATGCGCGGTTTCATTCGCTGCTCTTATAGACCATAAGGTGATTTTTATAGCTTCATTGCCTTCCTATACAAATGGATTACCCGACAAAAAAAAAAATCCGAAACGAACCGGTAGTTCCGAAGATGAGCGCGATTAAACAAATTCTGCAGCTTTATTATAATTAAAGTTATGAGTGTACTATAAATACAATTTTGTTGTCGATTATTTTAATAATTAATGTAATTTTTTCACATTTTCGCTGTGTATTTTTAAGTATTATGTCTACTAAAAACTATATAATTACTCGTTAGTTATCTACCTACAACGCCATGTAGCTACGTAAATTAATAGAAAAATTACTTAAATTGAGGTAAGCATCTTCCTAACTACACTTAATTGCCAAAAAGTCATAAGTCAAATAATTTATTTCAATTATTACCTATATCGCTAAAGGACGTCAAATAAAGGCTTAAAGTTATCAAAAAACATCTGTTTGTCGGTTATTCCTTTTAGTAACGATGGGTTTGTGGGTATAAATCGGTTACTTCCTCTCACCCTTCCAGGGCAGGAGAAGTAAATAGATGATTTTTCCACATGAAAGAGAGTCATGCTTTGTCAAAAATGGACCGGCTCGATACGGCCACAACAAAGAGTTATTATTTTAGTTTTATTATTTGTTTTTTCTATAATATTATTAATTATTAGTCCAAATATTATTAGAATTTTATTAGGTTGAGATGGATTAGGTTTAGTTTCTTATTGTTTAGTAATTTATAAGTGCACTTTTCGAAGGTAAAAGATTTGGGAATAGAGAAATAAGGTTGAAGACTATATGCAGGCTTGGGTCTCTTTCCAGCGAAACACAACGCAAGCATGATTTCTCGCGCAAGTGCGGATGTGCGGGCAGCGAGCAAGGGTAGGTCGCCACCACCAGACCTATTAGAGCGTTAGCGCGTCGCGTTGCGCGCGCGTCTCTAAGAGCCAATAGACCACCACAGACTGGGCCCTATAGGGCCCATGTTCAGCCAGGGTTAGGAGCCAGTGTTAGCAGCAAAGCAGGAGAAGGAACACGGGACTTTTAGTCAGTAAGCGTCAGACAAAAGTCATTTGACGATTTTGCCGTCACAAAATAAGCATGATTTCACGCCGGTTTTCTGTGGGGGTGTAACTCCGTTTGGTCGTTTGCTTTACTTTGCCAAAAAACACGTTTACGTTTTCACGTTAAAAAAACAAGGAAAAAGAGTTTATTTTCGGAGAATAACAAATTCGAGGTTATCTTACGTAACTACATTGATATTATCCGTAGCAATGAATAATGCCGGTGAATGTTCCAACTATTATCAACTAACTATTATTCAAACTTCTTTTTCTTCCTCTCTCTTTTATATTTATTTATATTCTCTCTCTTTTATATTTATATCTCTTTTATATTTATTTATATTCTAACTTCTTTCTCTTTCTCTCACATTGTTTCTAACCCAAAAATAATACCTGTGCACATAATTACAATAGAATCTATTAAATAAAGAAATGGAATATACTGAAATATAATAATTAACAAGAGTGGGAGAAACATGCTTGCAGAATGGCCTATTGGAATATCAGCGTGAAACAACGATAGCGTTGGGTTTTGTCAGTAGCCGTGTAAGTGATATTAATCTTTTTTTTATGTAAGTGTTCGACAAACGAGCCGACGGATTACCTGATGGTAAGCAATCAGCGCCGCCCATGGACACCCGCAACGGAGGAGTTACGAGTGCGTTGCCGACCTTTTAAGGATTAGGGATTTGGAGACTCAGGAATCGAGGAGGGATTGGGTGAGGGGAAGGATTGGGCCTCCGGTAACCTCACTCTCACGACGAAACACAACGCTGTGGTTGTTTCACGCCATTTTTCTGTGAGGCCGTGGTATCACTCCGGTCGAGCCGACCCATTCGTGCCGAAGCATGGCTCTCCCACACTTAATCTATACTAATATTATAAAGAGGTAAAATTTGTAAGTTTGTATGTAGGGGGTAATCTTTGGAAACGCTGGTCGGATTTCCAAAATTCTTTCACTGATAGATAGCTACAATGTTCCTGAGTACTGTAGGTTATAAAACATCACGCTACGATTAAATGGAGCCTCGCAGCGGGTGAAACCGCGCGAGAGTAGCTAGTGGAAGATATTTTAACTGCATAGTTGGAGTTGCTGCAGTCCGTTGCTATGCAACGTGACAGACAGACAGTTATTATTACAGACAATTATTTTTGTGTTCCAGATATTATTGTTCCGAGTCTAGGTGTAATGTGTATGCTTGTTGTCAAATATACTTCCAATACAGGAGAAAATACTAGTGTAGGGGTCTAATATTGGTTTTGTTAAAGTATTTCTAAAAAACCGTTTGAAATATAAATTTTATCAAACTAGACTACCTAAGTACCTACTGATTTACTACAGCTAACATTTTTTTCTTGACACCTTATTCTACATTTATCAACATTATTATCATCTTCAGATATTATACATGCCAATATAGGCAACTCGGAAAAAGTCACATTGGTACTTGCCAGGTTACGAAACCCGCACGGATGAGAATCGGGCGCCTTAACCTCCGTGCCACCACGACATTATATTCTACAATAACATTAAAAAACAGACACAATAGAAAACAATAAAACATTTGAAATACTTCACACGTGAACTTTAATGTTCAAGGTCGGTGTTGCGGAATCCCCAAACGTACTGTCACATGACTAAGGCCGCAGACGCAGTGAAATGAATGAGATTCTAACCTACAATTCGTTCTAAATTAAACTCCAACGTTTATTTTTAATACGTCTGCAAGATGGCGCCTCGACCTTTCACTGAAGTTCCTAGTTTTTACACGACTGTCCAAAAAAAGTGTTATGTTTTTTTTTTATTAGTTCCTTAGAAATTTTTGTATAACATATATTTATTAAATTTTGTTTATTTTTATGCAATAGTTTTTATGTTTTTATGTAAAATACGATTTAAAATATCGCGATTTAATATTCGAATTTTATGCTAAGCAGTGACGTAAAGAATTTTAAACTTTAACTCGTTATTCTAAGTATTGTTTTCGTATACACTAAAATAAATAAGAAAGTACGAATGTATCTAGTAGTTTTTTTTCATTACCTTTCAGTAACTTTTAAACTTTGTCATTACCTATTCCTTTTAGGATTAATTTTCGTTAATAGAACTGAAAGCAGTTCCCTACACACGTAGGTACGTAGGAATTAAATGCCGAATGATTGTTAAATTCTTATACATTTAACATACTTAGCTTTGCTTTTAAATATTTAGGTAACAAAAATCAATAAATCAATTATCAAAAACCAAACTAACCTAATGTTTGTCTTACTTTCCTGTCTTCACGCCTAAACTACTGAATATATTTCTGTGAAATTTGGTACAGACATATTTTGGAACTCGAGAAAGGACGTAGGATAGGTTTTAAACCAAAAATCTGTAGGAAGTCACTATTTCACGCGAACAAAGTCGTGGGTAAAAGCTAGTAAATACATATAAATAAGTAGGTACGTCTATTATTATTACAATGCAACCTTTTACATTTACACATTTATAAAACCCTTTACATGAAAATCATAATATAACAAAACTACCAGAAAATCACATGTCATATTGTAAACTTTTTGTAACATAAATAAAGGATTTAATTAATTAATTATTTATTTTTTATTGTAATACGTTAGTTAGTTACCTATATCATATGTTACGCCAACATTTTCGGCGTAATAAAAGTTACTACAAAAATAACGTAAATAGTAATATATTTCAATAAACTATATAATTATCTACCTATTTGAATTTCCATTGTTATAATAATTAATATGTTTAATCGTAAATGCAATTGTATATCAATATTAGACTGATTTAGCAACATTAACTTACTTTCCTTGTTCATTCCTTATGTTTTCCTCTACATAGCGATCTCTTTAATAAAATACAATTTTAATCTGGATGGAATTTGGCACACAGAGAATACAGTCTGGAATAACCTATTGGCTTAATTTTTATCTCAATAACACGTGCGAAGCTGTTATTAGAAGCTAGTTTTGAATAGAACAAGTTGTTAAATTTCAAGAGAAGTAGAGAACCTTTTATGACGTCAAAATGATGACAAAATATAGCAAAATGTTCTCACCTGTCATGAAAATCATTGTAATGCACTATATCCAACTGATACAAGTCATTCCCCCGCAAAACATGAGAACTGACCGCCAACAAACACAAACACAACAAATAACTATAAAACGCAAACATTTATAAATATTTAAATAAAAATAAAAATTGAAAAAAACTAAAACTAAAAAAAAAACTTTAGTTTAAAATTTAAAAATAATGTCTATTTTTTACTTTCCGCGACGACATTCGCTATTCGGTGTTTAAATAAGACTGCACGGCCAATCTACGTTTTGCCCACTACTCTAATCTGTAAACATAAATGAATGTGTAATATTCTTTTGTGAATTTTAACCTTATCACTTCTTGCATAAGGTTTAATTAAAATTGATAACTTGTTTTGTAACTGTACCACTGCAGTTTTGTAATTTTCGACATACTTGAACTTGTAGAATTATTGATTTAACTACTTTTTATGAAAACAAAGCATTGTTCAACTAGTTAGGTAATGATGGCAATTTCATAATTTATATTTAAATTTATACATTTTTGTGGTTTTATGTTAATTAGAGTTTATCTATTAAAATATTTAAAACGAAAACATAAAAATAAGATCATTAGTTAAACATGTCCGTATGACGCGAAAGTTAGTATGAGAGGTATGCCAAATGGCTAAATATAAATTCTGGCATTGGTACAAAAAGTAGTATCTTATACATATACATATACATAAATAAAATATCATACACATATTCTTAAACTGACTCTAGCGCGAAATTTAAATTTATTATAAAAATACAAATAATATTTTGAATTAAGAATGATGTCACGCATAATAAATGTTAAAATAATTTATAATTTAAAATTATAATTATAAAAAAAATAAAAAATATAATTTAAAATTTTAATTATAAAAAAAATAAAAAAGTATAATAATTTAAAAAATGTCTACGAAAATATAAATACGATGCGTCCTATAAATTTTATTTTACATCATTTAAAAATTAAAATCTAAATTATTATTTACAAAAAAAAATACAATTTTAATTTACGCTATGTATACCTAACAATTTAAGTAAAAATTATAAAACATATTTTATTTTAAACATTCAATTACTTTTAGAAAATGAAAGTTAAATAAAAATTCTAAATGCTAAAAGATGCCTTTTCACTTTTCACCGTCTGTTAACGATGCAGTAGCAATGTTCAAAACTAACAATCGTGACCACAATATTGATTTCGTCTCTCAATTGTGTGCAAAATTCTCCAATTTATGTATACTTATTTAGAAATATATATGTTCAAACACCATAATAGTATTATTATAATTAAGCTAGTAGGAACGTGTAGGAGAGCCATGGGTCGACTCAACCGGAGTGATATCGCGGCCTAACAGAAAACCAGCGTGAAACAATAATGGCTTTGTGTTCCACTATGTAAATTAGGTTAGAGGAATCCCAATTCTCCCTCCACCCCAAATCCCCAATCTCTAAATTTCCGAAAGCCTAATCCCCAAAAGGCCGATAACGCGCTCGTAACCTGTGTCCTTGGATACTTACGATCAGGGAATCCGTCTGATCTTCTTCGCACGCGGCTTCGCACGTGTACAATGTTGAAACAATTTTTTTCTAGTATTTAATAATTATTACTATACATATAAACCTTACTCATAAAAGCTCTATCGATTAAAAAAACGGCATCAAAATCTGTTTCATTGTTTTAAAGATTTAAGCAAACATAGGGACAGAGAAAGCGACTTTGTTTTTAACTATGTAGTGACCTAGGTTTTTTTTGTTAGGGGAAAATCATCAAATGTCTTCTCCCGCCCAGGGCAGGGCGGGAGGGAGTGTCAGTCTCTTACTGACTAAAAACCCCCCCGTCCCTTCTCCTGTTCTTGGCCGAGGTCGCGGTGCCTCATCGCGCTAACCCCGCAACCCCGGCTAGCGATACCTAGGTTTGTTAAAGAAGGAAGGACCAGGATACCACAGATGGGGGTAGCTAATACAAGTACCTACATGAACATACCGGAGCAGTAAGAGTCTGACACTCCCTCTTGCTGAGGATCCAGGACCTGGATGAGGTCCAGGGCGGTAGCAAGTCATTGAAAGATTCGATGGCGTTCGTTTGGGGATTGACGAATTATTAATTGATTGATAAAGAAAAAGCTTCATCATCATCAGCCTATAAGTGCCCACTGTCGAGCAAAAGCCTCTTCTCATACGGAGAAGGTTAGAGCATTAATCACCACGCTTGCTCAATGCGGGTTGGCGATTTCAATAGAAATTATAAGTCCAGGGATCCTCACGATGTTTACCTTCACCGTATGTCAGTGGTGTCTAAATAATCATAGAAAGTACATATAACTCGGAAAAAGTCACATTGGTACTTGTCAGGTTTCGAGCCAACACCCTCATGCATGAAAAGCGGGCTGCTTAGCCTCCGGGCCACCACTACATTATAAAAAAAGCTTACTTCAGTATTAATCTACAATACTTGTAATACTCAATTACCACTAAATACTTTTACTACCAACATCTACATCAGCGATTTCTAACTGACACACGAGACTGTACATCTCCTGAGCCAAGTGAAAGTGAGCAAGCGAGCAACTTGAGTTTTTTTTTGATGTACAACTGACGTAACGCCGTGCTATGTTGTAACGCCTTTCAGTTACCGTTGATAACCAGTTCTTAATGGATATTTATTTTCATATTAATGGCAATAAAAATGCTTCTTAGATACCTGTTTTTGGTCAGCCGGGGTTGCGGGTCAACCGCGATAATGAACCGCGACCTTGGCTTGGAGCGAGAAGATTGTTGTGGTTTTTAGTCAGTAAAAATGTCTGGCTCTCCCTCTTGCCCTCATCCAAGGCAGAAGAAGTCTTCATGATGGTCACTCCTTCAAAAAGTAGGTATCTACATGTATTTTTGACATTTTCCGATTTTATAAATTCTTTTTTAAGAAATTAGCCGTAATCCCATACCCTAGACTACCCAATCGTATATGTTCTCTGGTGTTGAAGGACCAATGTACATATGCAGCAGCGATGGATTACCACCAGGTATCACCCATCGAGTCTGTTAGAGGCATAAAAAACCGCGAAAAAGGTGAAGTCAAGTAATTATTTTATCATACTATCATTATAACATATTGTCGGTAAAATTAAATTGATAAAATCTCATTAAATCAAACCTTTTATTATTTTATACTCATTATATGAATTAGAAAATGTCATAACCTAGTAGGTATACCGAATCAAAAAGAAGAGAAAAACCTTATAATACCCTATAATGCAAACAATCTAGAGACGAAAATCCTACATACTCACTGCAATCAATCAAAAATTCCTTGGTACAAAAATAACTGCATTTCTAATTTTAAATGGTTTTACATTCTCCATTTTCAAATCTATTGTTCGACTACGTTCAGCCTTGAGTCTATATTGGCAATTTTAGACTAATGCCCCTTAGACCGTAACGAAATCATCAGCAAAAAATATTTGTCTATTTCAGTACTTGAGTTTTATATTCTAACCAGTTATATTCATTTGTCTTTTTATTATATCATCATCAGCCCATAAGTGCCCACTGCTGAGCAAAGGCCTCTTCTCACACGGAAAAGGTTTGAGCATTAATCACCACGCTTACTCAATGCGGGTTGGCGATTTCAAACTTATAATTAGAATGTATAAGTCCAGGTTTCCTCACGATGTTTACCTTCACCGTATGCCAGTTGTGTCTAAATAATCATAGAAAGTACATTTATCTCAGAGAGTCACATTGGTACTTGTCAGGTTTCGAACCTACATCCTCATGCATGAGAAGCGGCTCCTTAACCTCCGGGCTACCACGACCTGTTTTTTTATTATTGGAGATAATTATCATATGTCTTCGGGAGAAAGTTTATTGCGGCTGTCTGTTGATATACCGCGTTCCGAAGCAGGAAAAAGAAGAGGGAGTTTTTTTCCACTAAGAGTCAAAAGAGTCCCTCTCACACGCACTACTCACTACACTTTCTCTCACCCATGACAGTAGAAGCCATTTTTGATGATTATCCCCTCCCAAAAATAAAAACCTACAATACGTTCACAGCAGCCAGTTATCAAAACAAAAGGTGTAATGTAGTATACATTTAGAAGTGTAGGAGAGCCAAGCTTCGGCACTAATTGGTCTGCTCGACCAGAGCAATACGACTGCTTTACAGAAAACTGGCGTGAAGCAACCACAGCGTTGTGTTTCACCGTGGGAGCAACTTTACTGGAGGCCCAATCCTTTCCCTTCCCTAATCTCTCACCAATCCCTAAATCTCCAAATTCTAAATCCCAGCCCGTAAATCCTCTGGTGCTACAAGTTTAGTGGCCAAATGCTTACCATCAGGTAATGCTTCAGCAAGTTTGCTGACCTAAATAATAAAAAACTGCTTTCCTAAGACCTCATTGAAGGCTTAAAAATCATGATGTTTTATTATGTTTCCAAGTAAGATATTGTTAACACCAGAACCGACCCCAACCTAGATGGGAATAGGTCAAGAAAATGGAGTAAATTAGTACCTACTACCTATTTAGGCATTCAATGTAGCGACCTCTATTATCAAGCGTTTAGCACAAGGATAATAGGGCTGTTACTTATCAGTGCTATCTAGATCTAATCCGTTGTTTCTTTTCAGGTTAAAATAAGTCTCGATCAACCTTGGTCGACCTTGTAGTGGAGCCAGGTTTTGGCATGAAAGAGTCAGCTCGATCAGAGAGATACTACAACCTCTTTGAAGACTGACTTCAACAAATAACTGTAGATTTCTTTCCAAACATATATAAATTGAAAATATTTTGGGGGGAGGGAGGTGGGAGGATTCATCAAATGAATTCTCTCGGCAAGGTAAGGCGACAGGGACCAGCTACTCTCACACGGTTTCACCCGCTGCTCGGCTCCATTTGATCGTAGCGTATTGTTTCTACGCTACGGCACTCAGGAACATTGTAGCTGTCTATCAACGAAAGAATCTTGCAAATCAAAATAACAGTTTTCACTTATATTAAAGTCGTTCAACGGGCCTATGCGAGTTGGCTTCGGCCCCTCGTACGCCTTACAAAGGTCTGGGATCCTGTGATCCCGTGAAAGGTAACAGACAAACAAAATAATAATTATAATAATATTTATTGCCATAAAACACGGTATAAGAAGTTTCCTAAGATTACCTTACAAGTAACAATTTTTACCTCCTTACAATATTAATATACCTAAATAACTTTCGGAGCAGTCTCAAAATGAAATCTACAACCCTATTACATCGAAAATATAATAATACTACAGATTATAATCAAATCAGTTCACAAGGAAAACCGTAAAACCAATTGTTTCTATTGTCCTAAGTAGTAAAACTAAAAAACATTTTAGGTAAAACGTTTTAATTACTCCTTAGTCTTAGTTTGATGACCTTCGATTCAATACCAAGGGTATGAAGTTCGAAGAAAAGCCATTTACATTTTTTATGGAAGGTTTTTTTTTTATTTTGTAAAGAGCAGGCATTTTGCCGCATATATATAGCAATGATGGCTGCGCTGAAGCATCCGTACTCATAAAGCAACTTATTCACTCGGGCCTTGAATGGCCTTGACACTTACTTAAATGTCTATAGCCATAGCTATAACTAGGAATCTGTGTTCCTCTTCGGGGAACACAGATTCCAGAGGAACAGAGGAAGTGTGGGAGAAGACCGACGTGAAACAACCACAGCGTTGTGTTTCGCCATGTGAGTGAGGTTCCCGGAGGCCCAATCCTTCCCCGCCCCAAATCCCTCCTCAATCCCTAAATCTCCAAATCCCTAATCCCTTAAAGGTCGGCAACGCACTTGTAACTCCTCCTTTGCGGGTGTCGATGGGCGGCGCTGATTGCTTACATTTGCATTAGTTAATCCGTCTGCTCGTTTGCCGACCAATTACATAAAAAACCCTTCCTCTTTGGGGAACACAGATCGGATCATAGATCCAGAGAAGAATGTGGTTCATGGATTTACACGAAATTTAAATTTTCTCGTGTTTCTTTGCAATAAATTTGCATATATTTGCAAAAAAGCTTGCTTAAGTGTGGGAGAGCCATACATTTTACTTGATACCACGGCCTCGCAGAAAACCGGCGTGAAATAACCAAAGAGTTGTGTTTCGCCGTGTGAGTGAGGTTATCGGAGGCCCAATCTTTCCCCTACCCCAATCCGTTCCCTTTCCCAAAATCTCCAAATCCCTAATCCTCAAAAGGTCGACAACACACTCGTAAATCCTCCGTAGTAGCGGGTGTCCATGCACATAAAAAATATATACATATAGGTAATATTTAGTAAAAGCTTGTTGTGTGTCCATTCGTAGTAAAAGAGTTATGGGGGTTTTTTGTCAGAGGAAAATCATCAAATGACTTCTCCTGCCCATGGTGAGGCGAAAGGAAGTGTCAGACTCTGAGATATTAGCAAATAACTTTAATTACCCCTAGTGTACACATTATCTTACAAGGGGTTGAGGATACAAGCGCGATAAGGTACCGCAGGAGAAGGAACGGGGTGTTTTTAGCCAGTAAGAGTCTGGCACTCCCTCTCGCCTCAACCTAGACGAGAGAAGCCAGTTGATGATTTCCCCCCCTCAAAAAGAAACCACACATTACTACCATTTTTCACCACTACATGCAATGAAAGATATATTATACAGGGTGTAAAAAGATTTGTAGTAGTACTTAGAATTCGTGCATCTTTGGCCTTCAATATCTCGAGAACCCGTGGAGTCCCAGCTATGGTCTTAAAGAAAAAAATGATCCAAATAATGGGTAGAATACGTGGCTTTCGGCTTCGTTAAGTGTCTTTTTACACCCTGTATGTTACGACTACCTATAACAATACAAAAGATTTAAAGCACCAACTACAAAATGGCAACTGGCAGTTCAAGGCGACTCATTCTCAGATAAAAATGTTATTTAATTGTTTTGACTAACCTTGTAAGCCCTAACCCTTCACTAGAAGTATGCACTGTGAATATGAGTAATCGATTATAAAGCGAAGTAGCTATTGTTGGTTGATACGAATCTTAAGTACAGTATTATTAGCAATTTTTTGTTATGTGATTGGTCGACAAACGAGTAGACGGATTACCTGATGGTAAGCAATCAGCTTCACAGCTAGCAGCTATACAGAGGAGTTACGAGTATAGTGCCGACCTTTTGGGGATTAAGTATTTGGAGATTAGGGGAGGTCAAAGTTTGTAGATTAGATTTATAATATCTAGATTAGTATTCTTAGATAGATGTCTGCTAACCCTACCCTCGAGCCAGAGGTCTTGTTCCTTAAGCGAAAGTAAATAACCAATAATAATTCAAAATGTTTAAATTGGTGGCCCGATGGATAAGACTAGGGCTTCTTAAGGATAAGGGCTAACTAAACAATGTGTATCGTTTCCCAAGTATTTATATGTATAAGTACCTACTGTACTTTCTTTATGAGATTAATTTGTTTTTTTTTTAATTATGGTGAAGGAATACGTCGTAAGGAATCTCGAACTTAGGTATAGTTTTAATTATAGGTTTTAAATCGCCAGTCCGCCTTTATCAAGCGTGGTGATTAATGCTCAAACCTTTTCCGTGAGAAAAGAGGTCTGTGTTTAGTAATAGGCACTTATGTATGTATAAGCTGATGACTTTTATAAAATGATTGTCTGAAATAGATCTTTATCTAAGACTTTTGGATTTAGTACAAATTAGACATTAATTAAATGTTTTTAAGAATCAGTATTGCATTCAATTTAAAAACTGACTATTCCACGTACTGAAATGTTTGGATTGAAAAGAAATTGGACTGTAAACTAAGTCAAATAAGAGTCACTATTGCATTTTCATGGTCATTATGAAAATTCTACAATTTTATTCCTCTTATTGCCCATGCAAATATTTTTGTCACGTATTTTATTATGATTTGGAGAAAACCACCTCGATTTCGAACCTTGAATCTAGACAATAAGTTTCAAATTACTATGTTTTTTATTCATAAAATAAATGTCTTATTGTATTTTGTCAAAGAAATTGATTGCGACCTTCATTTGTCAATGGAACAATTTTATTGTTAGATTTAATTTGACTGGTTCGACGATCTGTTTATTGGTAGTCCAAAGGTTGAAGATGTGATCACTGGTTAACCCTCGAGTGAAAGAGAATGGATGTTTTTTTTTAACCCCCGACGCAAAAAGAGGGGTGTTATAAGTTTGACGTGTCTGTCTGTCTGTCTGTCTGTGGCATCCTGGAGCCTGAACGGGTGAAGCGATTTCAATTTGGTTTTTTTTTTGTATTAAAAGTGACATACGTGCGAGTGTTTTTAGACATGTTTGACGAAAATTCGTTGAGCGGTTTAGAAGTTATGGGGTAAGTGGGGAAGGGTAACTGAAGGTCTGCAAATATACTCGAGTGGGGTCTCAAATGAAAGCGCACTGAAAGGGAATGTTGATGACTTAATCGAGAGGAAATGATATAAAAAGTATAAAATAAAAAAATAAATTAGACCCCCGACCAAATAGAAATATGTAGTTGATAATAAAATGTATGGATCGGTCCCCAACGCCACGTTTTCTTTTAATTATGACTTTTTAAAGGAATATTGGATTTTTGGTCGGGGGTTTGTTTTTGAGTAATAATTATCGTATGACCTAATTTTATTGAATATAGAATGTCGTGTCGAAGTGCGAAGAATATCGTTGTGATTTGACACTAGTAAAGATTTTATCAATTAATTTTTATTTTTATGTACCCATGGTTAGGTTACGGAACAACAGGATCCTGCTCGTTTGGGAGGCGTATTAAAGGCCGAAGCTAACTGCGCAAATCCCTATAGACAACTTTAATCTAAATTAAATGGGACACAAACCAGTACTATTATTATATTAAAGCCAAAATATTTCAACACTATCACGTTTTTTACATAAAATTATTCACTTCTCAACTGTTTTCTTTAAGAAGAAAAGGCTAGATGCCATTTTAACGGCTCTGCCATTCATACCGACCATCAGTTAGCCTTAGAAGGACTTCCTTGCGTGACATTTCCCGCAATTTTTTCCTCTAACCAAAGTGTACGTGAGTGGAAAACGAATGATACAGGAAATTATTTGGAGATTAATTCTTTTATATTCATTGATGTAGTTTCCTCGTTGTATTAACTAATGGTGCAACTAGAAAACGTGGAAAAAAATGAAATTCAATTTTCATAACAAACAAACTGTGATTTAAATCTTTTTGAAATATTGTTTTTTATGTAGTTGATCGGCAAACGCGAAAATGGATTACCTGATGGTAAGCAATCCTCGCTGCCCATAGACACTCGTATTTCCATAGGAGTTAGTACTACAAGTGTATTGCCAACCTTTTGTGGGTTATAAGGGATTTATGGTGAGGAATATATGTCTATGTCTCCACTGATACGGCGAAACACCACTCAAGTATTACTTCACGCCGGTAGGTATACTATGAGAGCGTGGTATCATTCTGGTTGAGTCGACCCATTCGCGCCAATGCATGGGTCTCCTACACTTAAGTATATACATATGTATAATATAAATATCTATTTCTTTATGGCAATAGAGCGCAACAAACGAGCTTCGTCGACTCAGCAACAATCAAGTTACAAGTACATTTTTGGAGTTTGAGGATTTGGGGGTGTGAAGATGGATTATAGAGGAATAAGGATTGGGCTTCTTGTAACCATATTCACGCCGCGAAACACATTTTTTTTAATAATTTATAAATATAATATATGTATATAATAAATATTTTGATTTCATTTCATTTATAAAACAAACTGTAAACCTTTTTGCGTAGATACATAATAATAGCTTTTTTTAATTGTAGTACACATTTTGAAACACAGAACCTCATTCCTTCCAAATTTCTTTTTCTCTACCAGTCTAGTATACTTACCCAGTACTAGTGAGTACTTTTAAAAACATGAATGCAACGTTCATACTTCATACAAAATTCATAGCAGAGAACTCTAAAAGAAATGGTCGCCGCCCTGTCCTCATAATGCAAATAAAAAAAATAAGCACACATTAAAATACACAGAGTGTAGAAAGGAGATGGATGCGGTATTAAAAATATTTATTTATCTAGTGACTGTGGCGAGAAGATTTTAACAGAAATGTCTTAAGTAGGTATAGGTACACATAGAGTGTTTTTGATAATTATTCATTTGTACTCTTTAAAGATTTCCTCTTAAAATTATTATCGTAGTAGATAGAGACAGCAACGGGACCCAAACAACATTTAACTTATTTTTTAAAATATTACATTCTATCATTTAAAATATTTCTCTTTTTAATATGAGAAGCAGAAAAAAAGTAATTATAAAAAGCAAGATGTATGATATTTATGTTTTATTTAAGTCTCCCACAGGGTTTTTCTATATCGCTGTTACGTTTACTAACATACAAATTCACATACACATAACATACACATAACACCCAGTCACGGAACAAATATATTGAATGTCATATAATAAGTAAGGAAAAATTATATCTAATATTAGCATTCAGCTAAAATTATATTTTTTTTTTCATAAAAAATATTATTATGGAAATAGCGCATCTATTTCTTCTACCATCCACGTACAGACCAGTACTTTATACCGACATATAATTAAATTTTAGAAGAGTATGAATTTTATGAGAATTGCACAAAGGAGTTCTTTTAAAAATAGGTAATTCCTAAAAATAAATGTCATAAAGAGTTTCTCTATTAAAAAAGGTCCAACAGAGCTAATTATCATAAATTATCATAAAGTTTTCCTAAATCAAGTTTATTTTTTACTATTGATGATTTATTGTATACTAAAACGACAAATAGGCAAATCACTACATTATTCTAGGGCTGTTTCAACTAATCAAATTCAATACTTCTATTGGTATCAATAATGTTTTTATGTGATCGCGACATAATAACGGCGTACGGCCTCAAAGAGCCAATAGACCACCGCAGACGGCTTCTGTTATACAAAATACAGCCATCAAAAAGGATGTCCAGCCGTGGTCGCAAACAAACATTAAGGCACCGTGGCCTCGGCCTAAAGCAGGAGAAGGAACAGGGTGTTTTTAGTCAGTAAGAGTCTGACACTTCAGTCTCCCTTGGGCGGAAAAAGTTAATAGATTTTTTTTTATGTAATAGATCGGCAAACGAGCAGACGGATAACCTGATGGTAAGCAATCAGCACCGCCCTTGGACACCCGCAACGGAGGAGTAAGGAGTGCGTAGCCGACCTCTTAAGGATTAGGGTTTTGGAGATTAAGGGATTGGGGAGGGATCGGGGGAGGGGAAGGATTGGGCCTCCGGTAACCTCACTCACACGGCGAAACACAACGCTGTGGTTGTTTCACGCCGGTTTTCTGTGAGGCCATGGTATCACTCCGGTCGAGCCGACCCATTCGTGCCGAAGCATGGCTCCGCCAGACTTGTTTCCTTCACAAAAAAAAATAATGTCATAAGAGATAACATGAAACAGAAGAATACTTTTAAAAGGGTTTTTAGGGTCCCTTTTGCTACGTAACGGCAGCCATCTTTGATTTCACGCAGGTTTGTTCCAGCTACCTGGTTTCACGGGACACACAATGAGCAAGTGTCAAATATGGATGCTTCTTCACTCTCATTAGGCCTGCGACACCCACCATTTACCTGATGGCGTTTTTTCTTTTTTAAGGTTCCGTTACAACAATTGAAAAACCTTTGCTTCAAAACTGTTTCTGCCAGCTACCTAATTTAAGTAACCATTTTAATTTATTACCTACCTACATTTGATACGTAAAATGTAATCAATTTTATAAAGTATTAAATATACCTAATCTAGGAGAAACTGAGACCAAGACCTAAATAATTCGCTAATCAATAGCTTTTAGATATGTGTGAGCTTTTGATATTACATCTAATGTGATGGATCCAGTACTATGTATAGTAATCTAACCTAACGCAATCCGGTATCAGATCTGGGACCCCTTTGTTCAATCTGCACTTAAGATCTTAGAAGAGATACGAGTATATGATAAAAATCTATACTAATATTACGAAGAGGAAAAATGTTATTGTTATTTTTGTATTGCAAAAGCTCTGAAACTTACTTACCTACACGATTTGAAAAGTTATATTACTAATAAAGAAGATATACTATCCTCGGTAAATAGGTACCTATACATATATATATAGATGCAATAAAGACTTTGATTTGATTTGATTTATACATAGCTATAAACTACATGAGTGGTACCGCAGGGTGCAGTTAATCAATTATAAATTTAAAACACTACGGAACCAACATGCTCAACAGCGAATCACTTGGAAATTTTCGTATTTTTGCATAAGGTACTAGATACATAGGGATACAGTTTTAGTGTGTGTGTGAACAAAAAAAAAAACTGGAGCAGTCCTTTTAGGGGAGGGAAAATGATTCTTTTTTACGGTTATGGACGGTGTTTTTGATGGGACCTGGTTGGTATTCAGTTTTGTTTGTTTTTTTGTTCTTTTTTTTTCTGAATATGATGCGGGTTTCGTGTCAAACGTTTAGTGGTTTAGCTTGGAAGGTTGGAAGTTTGTGGATTATTATTTACATATATACTCTTTAATTGTAAATAGAAATATTATTATTTTTTCACAGGTAGTGGTGGTAAAGGCGCCCGCGGCAAGTCCCAATGTGACTTTTTCTCAGTTATATGTACTTTCTATGATTATAAGCCACCACTGACATAAGCTGAAGGAAAACATCGTGAAGAAACCTGGACTTTTAATTTTTAATTATAAGTTTGAAATCGCCAATCCACCTTGAGCAAGCGTGGTGATTATAACTCAAACGTTCTCCGTGTGAGAAGAGCCTTTGATCAGCAGTGGGCACTTATTGGCTGATGATGTGTGATATTATTTTTTTGTGTGATTTTTATGAATATCAATCCACCATATGCCTGTAAGAGCATACCTAGCCTTTTTCAGTATCGGAGACTGGAGATGGGGGGTGATAGTGAGTTAATCCACCCTGGTTTTCTCTTAAGCCGTATTTTGATAATACGGTTTAAGCTTCACATACGATTGTAATTATTTCACCATAATTAATAGCAATGTTGAGTATTTAAGGAACCTCTGGTAGATGTATTTTAAATTTTAAACCATGTTTTTTTTTGCTAAATTATTTTTATATTGTTGTAATTGGGTAGTTTCGTAGGTCAAAAATAAATTAATTCGTTGTTTCACTACAATAACATATTGAGAAATAACTTTACTTTTATTAATAGATCGATCGATACATTAAATTTAAGATATTTTGTAGCTTAGTATTAAGAAATAAGTAAGCTATTTGACGCAAAAAAAACTATGACGTCATAACTCTCTTTTTCATACAAATTTCATAGAAAAGTAACGTTTTTGACATTTGGATAAAAGTATTGAATTTGACTAGTTGAAAACTGCCGTATTGTTAAATTCTAAATATACTTTTTTGATTTTGCATACCTTGGCATGTTGGGAATCAATCAAACGATCACATCAAATCAAATCTTAACCTCTTTACTTTTTTTAGAAGACTTCCTCTTTTTTTTATTGGAGCTTTTACTTGAACCACTACTCGGAAATCGGAACAAGAGCGTGGTTTTTTTTTATGAAATAGGAGACAAATCTTTGGCCTGATCACCTGATGGTAAGTGATCAGCGCCGCCAGTACAATACTCACAACACCAGAAGTCACAAGCTTATTAAAATTTAATAAAAATACAATAATAATTTTTAAATAATTATTTATTTATTTAAAAAGACGTTTGTATTATAGTATAATTATTAATTTTATAGAATAAAAACTCAACGTGTCGAAGCAAAGATGGCACCCGTCGTTATATTATTATTATTATTAAAAATATCAGGAAAAATAATTTATTACTAACAATTAAATGACAACACATTCTAAATTTAAGCTAACCTGCCATAGTATGTAAAAAATAGTATTAAAAAAATAAGGTTAGTAACAAAATAAATTATTTATTTATTTATTTATATTTAAACATTACATTCATCATTACAGGCACACCTAATACGATAATTATATCCATTAAAGACCTAAATGCTAACTGAAGGAAAATAACTATAATTATATTTCACGCAAAATATATGACAACAAAATTTAGTTATCTTTTAAGAATTTTAATTTAATTTTAGAATCAGTTTCGATTTTGACGTTAGAATTTTTTTTTATGTTACCTATTGTAACTATTCCTATTTCAAAAATCGAATACGAAATTGAACTCTACTAGGACCGACAAAATATAAAACAACTGGCAATCAAAACAATGTCCACACACGTTGCTAATCTATAAAAATATTGTTACAAGTAAATTAGCTATCTATAAATGTATCCTTTTTTTTGAGGGTGCAAAATAATCAATCCGTTTTCTCGCTTTAGGCGAGAGGAAGTGTCAGACTCTTACTGACTAAAAACCATCCCGTTCCTGTTATTTCTGCTACTCCTCTCCGCAGCCGCGTTACATTATCTAACATAATTATTACACTGTAGTATTCGAATCGAAGTAGGTAGAAAAGTCTATTACAGACGGAAATGAGATATAATAATTATGACGTCACGCCCTTTCACCTAGAGATGTGACCTGACTCTCTTTTTAACAATTACTAGTATTTTTCATCATTAAAACAAACATTTGTGCATATTGTTTATTTCAGTTTGAAGCACTTCAGTTTAGGATGCTATAAAATTTCCCAGTCTGCACTTCATAGATATCTTTACGGTAAAAGTTGGAAATGAGTCACATAGGTAACTATCTCGATTCGCCCACACTAATAGAAACGATTTACGAAAAAAAAAGAATATTTTTAACTTACATATAATTTTATTTATCTATAAATAAATTTACAATCAGACACTATAATAAAAAACAGAAATAAAACAAAATAGAACATACTGTATCAAGAGTGACCACAGAGTATTAAATAATGGAGGCATCACTGCACTCATACCATTTTGATTTATCAAACTCAAAGAAAAAGTCATTTAGCCTCTTCGAGAGTATTTATAGTATAATTATAGCATGTTGACCCTTTATTATTTAAATAATCTGTGTAATTTTATATTAATTGAATTATACGGCTGTTATTCGAGTAAAGCCCGACTAGTTTCAAATTACAACGGGATTCATATTCATGAGCGGTGGTGTCACGCAATTCACTATATCGATTAGTTTTATATTACTAAGCCGTATATTTCCAATCAACTTGACGTGTTTTTCTTTTTGTTTAATTCAGTCAACTGTTAATTATTAATCTGCCGTCGACTTTGATGTTAAGAGGAGAATGAGATCTGATGTATTCTTCTAAAATCTTCTGATCGCGTCCTATATCTCTTTCGTTCTGTTTTCCTTCTTTGAACATCTGGAAATTGAAAAAGAAATATGTTAATGAGATAATTCTTTGGTCAACAGTGCCTGTCTATTTAAGCGTAAAGGGAGACTGATTCGTGAATTGAATTCGAAAGAGAAGAAAACTATCCTCAATTTCTGTCAATCTCTTGTGACTGTCTACTATTTAGCATTTCATGGCTCTCCCAAACTTAAAATCTCCCACACTTGCCTGATGGTAACCAATCGGCGCCGCCTACGGACATCCGCAACAACAGAGGACTTACGAGTACGTTGCTGACTTTTTGGGGATTAGGGATTTGGGAGATTTAGGGAGTGGGGAGGGGAACGATTGGGCCTTTTTTTGTGAGGGGAAAATCATCAAATGACTTCTCCCGCCCAGGGCCGGGTGGGAGGGAGTGTCAGACTCTTACTGACTAAAAACCCCCCTGTTCCTTCTCCTGCTCTGGGCCGAGGTTGCGGTGCAAAGGATTGGGCCTAAGGTAACCTCACTTACACGACGAAATACAACGCTGTGGTTGTTTTACGCCGGTTTTCTGTGAGGCCGTGGTATCACTCCGGTCGAGTCGACCCATTCGTCATCCGAAGCTTGGCTCTCCAACACAAGCACTAGTAATTGTTAAAAATGTCTCTGAGTGCGACCATTATTCTGATATACTAATTAAAGATACTTACGGTAAAACCATCACCTCCGTTGGCCAAATATAAAGGTGCAGTCACGTGGTATAATTTGCTATCATCGAGAGGTTCCTTCCTCTCCCCGATCTCTATGGAGGTGATACGATGATGCTCAGGTAAAGATACGTTGTAGGTTACTCGGAGTCCTGAAAAAAAAAACATATTTGAAGACTTTGTTGCTAACCTCTACAACATGATGTATATAATTCTAGTTCAAGATAGTTCCGAATAGTTTTACCAGCTACTCGGCTCCTAATGATCGTAACGTGATTCTTGGTGTCTATAAGTTTGCTTTCTTCGATAAGTGAGTCTTTCTTCACAACATAGAAAGAATTGTTCAATTTTAGCCAGTAGTTCCGGAGATTTATACACTCAAGCAAACAAACAAACAGACAAAGCCAGAAAAAATTTTTTCAACACCCAAGTTGTATATAAACTGTCTTTTCAATTGAGTATAATTATATTGAGTTTAAATTATCATACAATTTAAAAATAATCGATTCAATAATTAAACCAGATAAAATCATTGTTTTTTTATTAAATTGTTCCAAATCT
Source organism: Spodoptera exigua (assembly GCA_902829305.4). Taxonomy (NCBI): domain Eukaryota; kingdom Metazoa; phylum Arthropoda; class Insecta; order Lepidoptera; family Noctuidae; genus Spodoptera; species Spodoptera exigua. Next base: position 2,854,331 of record LR824623.2, read on the forward strand.
CGATGAAGCATCAATGCTTCGTCGTTTTCACTTTAGAATGTAGTAGGTTCATCAAAATTTCAACTCACCAGAAACCTGTAACAACCAGGGTCCCTTAAAAGGGTTGTAGGCCCAAGCATCAATGACGCTCCTCTCCAGAGCCTGTCGTATGTACTTCCCTTCGATATCGAAGATCTCCACACGATCATTGAATGGCAGGAGTTCGAAAATCGATCCTGCCGTCACCACTGAAATTTAGAAGAATAAGTTGTTAAGATTTGTTTACAAGTTATACAGAAACTCGTAATACTGTAATAGAGAAACTAAGGACAAGAGAAGACTAGAGACGTCATGGTCACACTATCTCAAGGTTTTTTTTTTTGAGGGGTGAAAATCATCAAATGACGATTAAACTGGGTCTGGCGAAAGGGATTGTCAGACTCTTACTGACAAAAACCACCCTGTTCCGTCTCCTAGTGAAGGTCGAGGTGGTGGTATATTATAGCGCTAGAACTGTTAAAGTGGATAACCTTCTTATAAACGGTGACAACACTATAGTCAGAATTTTAATTCGATTCCTGATTTGACATGACCTACTGTCATTTTGTGAAATTATGATACCACATATAACAGTGTATTGATGAACACAAAAATCGATAAACAATCAGTGAATCAGTTTTAGGAAGGCATTCAAAAATTATGGCTACCGAATGTTTATTTAGTTTAGTTCTAAACGACAAAAAGACAAAGTGTATACGATTCAGTTTACCAAATGTAAAAAGTAACGAATGTGACATATTATTAAACGGCAAGAAATTGGAATTTGTAAAACAGACTACTTTTCTGGGTATAACCATAGATGAAAAACTACAATGGGGGCCCCATATCACATCTCTGGCAGGACGGTTGAGTTCTGCAGCATTTGCTGTCTGGAAGATCCGACAGCTAACAGATGTGGACACTGCAAGACTGGTGTACTTCAGCTACTTTCATAGCATTATGTCGTATGGCATCTTGTTGTGGGGACAGGCTGCTGACATTGAGTCTATATTTGTCTTGCAAAAGCGTGCAATCAGAGCAATTTACAACCTAAGGCTTCGCGAATCTCTTAGAGATAAATTTAAAGAGATCAATATTATGACTGTGCCCGGTCAGTTTATTTATGAAAATATAATGTATGTTAGGAAACACTTAATATTATTTGATAAGGTATCAGACAGACATAATTACCAAACTAGACATAGAGATAGATTGTGTCAGCCATTATTTAGATTGGCAAAGGTACACAAGTCGTTCATGGGATTCAGCGTTAAGTGTTATAACAAAATCCCAGGCGAAATACAACAATTAAATGAAAGAAATTTTAAATTATGTGTAAAGAAAACTTTGTGTAAAAAAGCATATTACAAACTGAGTGATTATATTGAGGATAAGGATGCTTGGAGACGGGCTGGTCCTGCTCCACAGGATAATATACCTACACGAATCTAAATAATGTTCCAGTGGATCTTTGCTTGAACGGAAGTTCTTAGATTTTGTAAATTTGTAACCATGCTATTTTTATTGTTAAACTTGATAAATTTGTAAATGTGAGTGCCCTGTAACCTATTAAAATTAGTTAGACTAGCAGAATGTCGGTCCATATGTCAGCTTGGAGTTGTCATGCTCACTCAAAGGTCACATTGGCGGTGGCACGGTCACTGGATCGCTCGATTCCCTATATTATGGTTGAGTTGGGCGATGCTGGTGTACGTGTCATGCTCGTGAACGGGCGCCGTCAATTGGGACTGGTCAGCTCCGGACTGTCTATTGTCCTTAAGGTTATTTTCTTTTTATGTTTCTCTGTATACACGCGTTACACTGTTCTCACATATTCAAACTAACTAAATAATGTATCAAAGAATGTTTATGTGACACTGATTTTAAAAGAGTAACCATGGAGTTTCTTGCTCGTTCTTCTCCATCGGAATCTACACTTTGGAACGAGCGAATAGCTTCACTAAGAGGACTGACCGACAGACTGACACTTTGTATCTTTAAAGTTGTGTTGACGTTCAAAAGTGCCTGTATGGGTCTAATTGAAATAAATAATTTTGACTTTGACTTTGACTTTGAAATGGTCTAAATGCGTATCCCATGTTGTCAAAGTAGAGGAAAAAATGTGTAAGCTAGATATGTTAATCGACAATAAATATCACAGATATAATTCATAATAAATGTTACAGAAAGTAACAGCGATAGCGATAGCGTTGACGGCGACAATTTATAAAATGTCTGTTTTATTTGTCATGTTCCTTCATGATCACATTTTTTTTAATTTCACACAAAATTACAAAAGAAAAGTCTCAGATCGTTAATTAATTGTCAAAACTAAATTATCGGTTCATAAATATTTTATTTCCTGATAAACTTATTTTACGAGGGTAAATTTATAAACGAGAGCAATCGATTCAGAAATATTCGATTTCCATATCGAATAATTTCGCAACGTCACTATTTAATACGTGTCATAACGTTGCAACACTGAAATTGTCAAATCTGGAATGGAATTAAAATTCCGAGTATAGTGCAGTTAAGGAAAATTTCGTTGTCAGCAATAAGATAGACTTCTCCCGCCTTCTTCTACAACGGCTCGGGTGTGAGGAAAATAGTTACATCAAGCGCTCCGTTTCCTTCTTTGCGGTCATCACATCTTCGCTAAAAGAGGAGAAGAATTCCCAGTTCCTCTCGCTCCGCACCATGACCTCGAGTACGGCTGGTTGCTAGAAGTCACCGCTGCTAATCACTTCTCTGCGGAATCGGCGATGCTCAGCGCACAGTGAGTTCAGGGTGTGATTAAAAAAAAGATAAGAAAGAAGTCACTCACCTCCTTCAATTATCGATGCCTTAATGTTTCCACGTTGGATAAATGATAAGTAGTGTATGTCTTTAGAAGTAGCGTTATTGGCCTGAAATGAAATAAAACTGAATTAAAAAACCATAAAATTTGTTTATTACCTTGTCTTGTGACTTAATGTCTAGAAAAAATGTGCTTGAAAGAACCAGAAGTAGAAATAATATTCTAATTGGAAAAAAATATAATTAGAAAGAGAAGAAAGGGACTTTTGTCTAAAAAAATAACAGATGTGTAGAATTCATTAATTTTTTTGTCATTCTGCAGTCCGCTTTTTCAATTTACTTTATAATTCTTTTATCAAAACATACATATTTTTACAATTTCTATGAACAGAAAATGATTACGGAGCAAAATACACCTCAGTTTCTCCTCACCAAGTTAGGATCTACTTACATTTTCAACCATGGCATCAACAAGCAGGTTTCCTATGGTACATTCCCCAAAGACACAGTCGCTGAACCACATAGTGTTTACAGTTGAACCAACGGGAACATTCTCAGCCTCGTGTACTCTCTTCGCATAAGGAGCCAACTTTTCTTTCACCTCTTGGTCTGAAAAGAGAGAAGAATTCTTATATCAAAAACTAGCTGTTACCCGTGGCGTCGCTCCCGTCATTTGACTACCTACCCTACCCTGTCTACCCTACTCTACCTACCCTACTTACCCTACTCTACCTACCCTACCGACCCTACTCTACCCACCCTAACCTACCTACCCTACTCCACCTACCCGGCTCTACCTACCCTACTCTATCTACCCTACTCTACCTACCCTACCCTACCTACCCTGCTCTACCTACCCTACTCTACCTGACCTACTCTACCCCCTACTCTACCTACCCTACTCTACCTACCCTACTCTATCCTACTCTATCCTAAATCGGTTCAGCCGTTCTTGAGTTATAAGTGAAGTAACTAACACGACTTTCTTTTATTTAAACGTATATAGATTTATTTTTGTTTTATGAATATTAAGCAGGGGTTGCGGGTCTCGCGGGTCCAGCGCAATAAAGTACCATGGCCTGGAGCAGGATAAAAAACCGTGTCGTTTTTAGTCAGCAACTTCTCATACTAGAGAAGTATTTTTATGATTTATTTTCTTGTTCCAAAAAAAGTTTGATTTATAATTTAAAATTTTAATATTATTCACAAATCGTGGTGGCCCGGAGGTTATGGCGCCCGCTTCTCATGCATGAGGGTGCGGGCTCGAAACCTGGCAAGTACTAATGTAGCTGTTTTGTAAGTTAAATGTACTTTCTATGATTATTCCTCACTGTATTCTGAGGATTATTTAGATACCATTGGCATATGGTGAAGGAAAACGTCTAGGAAACCTGGACTTATTGATCTTGAGGAACTTGAGGAAATCTTCTAATGTTTGAAATCACCAATTAATCTACCTCGAGCAAGCGTCGTGATTAATGGCCAAACCTTCTCCATGTGAGAAGAGGCCTTCGCTCAGCAGTGGGCACTTATAGGGCTAATGATGTGATGATTATTCACATCACGCCACACCCTTCCTCGATTTTTTAGACCGGTTAATGATTTTTGACATATTTTTTTGCGATTGTCACATGACATCAAATTTGATAGCATTGTAAGGAATGACACAGCTCTGGCTGTCTTATTATCGGCCTACTTCATACAAGTAATGTCAAGATCTAATAAGGTTATCAAGAAAATATGTTTGCAAAGTTAAAAACAATTTATTTGAAGGCCAGTCTAATTATAACTTTAATTATGTAAGACATACTAACTTAGTTACACATAACTGTTTGTAGATATCACTTGATGATAAAACAACGCTTGTTTTGGTGAGGGGATATTCATCTAATGAGTTTTCTGGCCCTGGATGAGGCCAGAGTACTCAGTAAATCCCCCCTCCATCGTTTCTTTTTCTCCTGATTTAGGACGAGGCCGCGACACCTTATTGCGCTTGCCCCGTAACCCCAGCTGAACATCAGCCCTGTAGAGCCCCTTCTGTCTGTGGTGGTCTATTGGCTCTTTGAGCGCGGAACGCTACGCGCTGTACGTTCGAGTCTGGTTCTGTTTAGGCAGCGAGCTACCTTTACTCACAGACCCTCGATTATCAATTAACGCTAGGAGGTCCGATTCATAATTAGTCAGCTTACTGTAGCTAGAGTTAAACCTATAGTAGTATTCTTAGTTTTTTTTATACACTGGCAAAACTAAGCCGATGCTCTTCCATCCTTTGCTGGGCATAGGCATCACTGAGCTGATTGAACTAGTAATAGTTATATGTATAAAGTTGATATAAAATTCAACTTATAATTTACGAGCTTCCGCCTTCGGCTTCGCTCGCATATATGTAGAAGAAAGATTGTAGCCATGTATCAGTTAAAGAAGTTTGTAAATCCGACCAGCAGTCCCAAAGATTACCCACTTCACACAAATTTTACCTCTTTTTAAAATTAGATGTATAAAGATGTACCTTCTAGAATAGACCGGTCCAGATATAGAGGGTTTCCCTCCCATTTGACATAATCTCCTCGGAAGTCGAAATATACGGACAGGTTGCCCATGTACTTGGTGAAGGCTGATGCTTGGACGATCAGAACCTGAAAAATGTAACATAGTAACTTTAAAAATCACTTACCTACAGAAAATATTTAAAACGCAATTTCGAATAAAAAATACCCTAAAAATTTTTTATGCTTTATCCTTTTTTATGCTGTACTTTACATACATACATACTGTATTACTACATACTGTATTTTTTTCCATATTACATTGACTTTAACGTAACGTCGACTTTGGGGACAACTTGATTTTAAAAACCAAATGTTATATGTATGTAGCCTATTTTTCATTTGGCTACTGCCTATTTTTCATTCCCCTAAGTGATAATAGTGGTTGTTCATTATTTTTTTTTATAATTTACGTGGCAAATCTACCTTTACCGGGTTAGCTATTCTTATAAAACAATTGAGTGTAGGTTTTTGCCTGATATCTAGTGAAGGTGCTTGTATATCTAGTGAAATTTCATAATCTGTTAAAACTGTGTCAGTATTATATATCAGATCTGATACCAGCTGGGTTGCAGGTAAGGTTGGAGAATGAACGGGGGGGGGGGGGGGGGGTTTAGTCAGTAAGAGTCTACCGTTCCTTCTCGCCACACTGAGAGTAGGAAAAACAATTCAATTATTTCAACCTCTCAAAAAAAAAAGAAAACCTTGTCTTTCAGAGACTAAAAGGTATTTTACTTTTAATATAAAAACCTCTTTTCTCTACTTACCTCATGTTTTTTATTAGCAGTAGGCTCTATGAACACAGGGTAGGGTCCTTGAACCGCCTCCCCACTCGGTGCCTTGCCGTTCCAGAGCAGACTGTGACTGTGGCCTCCAACAATGATATCTATATGTTCACCTACATCACGGGCTATTTCCCTGAAAAAAAAAAAAAACAGTCAGATTATTATCAGGACATTTGTGTAGACTGGCTGGCAAAGGCCTCTTATATGGAGAAGCCTGGAAGAGACGTGCGACAGAACAAATGGTCCCGTTCGACCGGATTGATACCACAGCCATATGAAAAACTGGCGTGAAATAGCTTGCGTTTTGTTTCGCTATTTCAGTTAGGTTATTGGAGAATCAATCTTTTTCACTTGCATTCCCCAATCCCCAGGTACCCCAATCATCTAATCCCTGTTCCCCAAAAGGCCGTCAACGTACGAAAATATCAAGTTTACTCATGATATTTTAGTTCACTACATGTCAGTGTTGTCTAAATAATCATAGAAAGTACATGTAACTCGGAAAACTTTAATACTTGTACAGATTTCAGATCCTCATAAAATGCGGTGGCCTTAACCTCCTGTCCACAACGATGTTACGTTATATTATAACAATTTAAGGTTTTTATGGATTAAAAAGTATGATTTTGTGATAATGTATGCCATTTTTTTGCCTCCAAAGTATGGAAGTAAAGCATGATAATGTACATATATAGGTATACACAGCAGGCAATAAGTCACCTTCCAAGATAGGGTTCAAGGAAACCTGAATTGAATAATTAGCATCAAAATGACTTTGGTCAGATATTGGTTCTGCATGTTGCCTTGTTTTCGGAGAGGTTGCATTAGTCTTTTTTCTTATGCTACCGATTTTCATATTTGTAATAAATAGTAATACCGTTTCGGATCCAGTTATACCTAAACGTACGTGCACGTATATACCTACGTGACTTATTTAAATTGTACAAGTATTTGTGAACTCCTTACAATATTTACAAACACCTCATAAATAAATAGTTGTTCGCTAGTCCCATCTGAGGGCCTACTGGATCAACCTTCCGGACGAGAAAGAGGGATGGAGCTATACACCTTTTATAGGATAAGAAGTGGTTTAATATTTAGTATAGTAATGTTTTCATAAATTCTTCAAATATAAATAGATCTTCACTAGTCTCAGAACTCTGAATTGGATGAACTCATTTAGTTAGTTATAGTCTTTAAATATTCCTGACAGACTAGGGAAAATATAAATGTTCATACCATAGCATAAAAAATGCGAGTAAAAAACCTAAAAAACTATTTTTTTAATACTTGACAAACTACTCTGTACGTGGTATTCATTATTTGACGGGGAACAGACCAGCCAAGTTTTGGGTGGAAGGGAGTTTCAGACTTATTGACTAAAAACTTCTTCATTTCTTTTCCTGTTCCGGGCCGGAGCCGCACATCATTATTGCTCTAGCATCCCCAATCTCCTTTTTCTTTAGGGAATTACTGACCTTATATTATAGTCATAGTAATCCTACAATTTCAACATACAAATAGATTTGCAACCTTGTATTTTTTTTTTATCTTATTAGGTCATCAAACATCTGCAATAATTTGAACCTAGCTACTTATATTGATATCATATACCTCAGACATATTACGTTGTTTGTCAATCAATCGAACTTATCTCCGAAATTGCTACACTGAAGATTACGGACTTAGCTACATATATAGATAGCGTGAAAATTTACAAAATCGTGATCGTCTCGTTGACAGAACGTGAAAAGGTAAAATAATATTTACTTATTGAACAATTTTAGCATGCGAATGACACATGTTTTTATAGAACTACTTCAAAACCTACTTAACATTACAATGTCAGTTTAATTTCTGATCAATTGAGATCGGGTATTCATTTTAAACTTCGTTGGAACCCCAGATCACTTTAAGACTTTTCTCGACACACCTAGACCCAGAACAAACATTACAAATCAAACATTATGCATAGTTTAAGATGCGGGAGAAAGCGCACTGTTGTGGCCCGGTTTGGCACAGGAGAAAGAATTAGTTTTTAGTTAGTAGTCTGACACGCTATTTGGCCTCATTCGGGGCGGGAGAAATTCACTTGATTACCCAGCTAATCAAACCTAAGAGGAGCCAGACACCGAATAACACCACAAACTAGCAAGTCCATTAATAAATTTAAACCATACTAGGTAGGTATAACGTCATCATCAGCTAATTCTCTGTACACAATGTATCATTATTTCATTTATTTTTCAAAGTACATAATACAAGTAGACCTCTGTAAAGCTGAGGTCACAGGAAACATTTCATTCTCACTAATAAAAACTAAGTTGACGAAAATCTTCATTGGTTAATAGCAAGCTAACAGTCTGCTTTGTCATTATTACTGTCGTCCACAGACCAAGATCGATTAATGAAGCATTCCAAATATCTTTCATAATAATTATATCTTTTTGCGGATTCTTGTGTACGTTGTTGTACCAAGGCCCCACAGGAAACAGTGACAGCCGGGGTTGCGGGGCAAGCGCAGTGGAACACCTCAGTCTCGGCCTAGAGCAGGACAAGAAACGGGGGGAGAGGGTAGTTTAGTCAATAATAGTCTGACACTCCCAACCATGGGCGGGAGAAGTGATTTGATAATTTTTCCCTCACAAAAAAAAACTGAGGTTACCAGAGGCCCAAACCTCGCCCACGCCCCACCTACAATGCTATTATAATAATATTATTATAAAGTATATGTTTTGCGTCATATAAACGCAAAACAATCGTAATATACTTTATAAGTCTTTATCTAAAATTAATATAATAAATGCGAAAGTAACTCCGTCTGTTTGTCTGTCTTTTCTTCACGCCTAAACTACTGAACCGATTTCTGTTAAATTTGGTACAGACATAGTCTGGTACTCGAGAAAGGACATAGGATAGTTTTAATACCAAAAATCTGCAGAAAGTCACTATTCCACGCGAACGGAGTCGCAGGCAAAAGCTAGTTTTAAATAAATTTAGTATGACGCACTATAGTTACTTTTCAAAAAAACTAATCTTTGTCCAGAAACATCGCAATTTTCTTGTGTCCTCGCCCTTACTCTACGAAGTCACATATGGACTTAAATTGAGCAATTTTATCATCTGTTCCCGTCTCATTTAAACATAGAACAATAGACAATTGTAAGATCAAACGGATGGTTGAACTGACATAATGGCTGACTAAAACGGTTTTATCTTAGTATTTTATTAGTAAGTCACGTTCATGTTTTGCCGTGTCTTATTATAAGTATTGTAGGTGTTCTAACAATGTATCATTATTTCATTTATTTATTGGTTGCCTACTTACTGAAGTAATACGTCTTTAGGGACGAAACTACAAGACCAAGTTGCAACCGCGCCTGCCAAGAAAAATGGCTGGCTACCCCAATCAAAAAGGATTTATTTCGACTTATAAAATCTTTTAATGTAAATTCGCAATTTTTTTATTCAAGAAACATTAATGTGGCTGTTAACTAATTTTTGACTTTAAAAGTACGACGTTAGGATGTGTAATTTTGTGTATTATTTTAATAATTTGAATAAGAAAAATCCATAAAACACAGTAGTTACATTAGGTTGTTAAGAATAAGTTCATCCATATTACAAAACTCGTTTTTGATATTTCGAAAAACGAATTGAATTAACTAGTAGTAGTGGTATGATCTTTCGTGATAATGCAAGCACTGTTCTCTCCAGTATATGACACATAATCAAACAGACAAACTGGATTAACAATGAATTGCACGGTAAAATCACGACTAGTTTCGAACCAAACCTTGACTCGTGAATTATAAAGATAACTACAACAATTGACGCAAGTGCTAAAATCTAAAATACTGGCAGATTTACCTACAGTTATGAGTTCTCTCGCCCCAAACAATTTCATTTTCACGTAAATTATATTTTTTTTATGTGATAGGTCGGCAAACGTGCTGGCCTGGCTAGATAATAAGCAATCGGCGCTGTCCCAGCAAGTGCTTTGTTAGCCTTTTGGGTTATTCTTTCTCTGTGTGACGAGATAACTTCAATTTATTTTTAAAACCTCTGACATACTGACACAATGCAGTGGTGGTGGCCCCGAGGTTAAGGCGCCCGCTTCTCATGCATGAGGGTGCGGGCTCGAAACCGGGCAAGTACCAATGTGACTTTTTCCGACTTATATGTACTTTCTATGATTATTTAGACACCACTGACATAAGGTGAAGGTAAAAATCGTAAGGAAACCTGGACTTATAATTTGTAATTCTAAGTTTGAAATCGCCAACCCGCATTGAGCAAGCGAAGTGAATTATGCTCAAACCTTCTTCGTGTGAGAAGAGGCCTTTGCTCAGCAGTGGGCACATATACGCTGATGATGATGATGATGATGATGACAAACATAAAAATATTATAGAGCTACCACAGCTCGGCTCGGAGTAAGAGATAGAACGGGGTGGTATTTAGTCAGTAAGAGTCTGGCACTGTCACTAGTCACACCAGAGTAAGAAAAGTCATTCATGATGATGATCACAACGATCTCTCCCCTCCCCCACCTTAAAAAAATCAAGGTATAAAAAAAATAAAATCAACTTACTTGTCAGATTCGAACCCGCAATGAGACAGTAGAATAATGATGTCCACGCCTTTCCTATACAATATTTCAGCTTCTCGCTTCGTTGCCTCCTTGGGATCAGTAAACTTCACCTTGCCTGGTGACGATAGTTTCTGGAAAAGAAGCAAAAAAATTAATTTGTTTGAATCCAATCCATTAGTGAATTGACAATTAAAGAAGTCTGCATGTTAAGGTGTCAGTTGCTCGTCCATGGAGAAACGAGTCCGAAACCTGTCAGTACCGCTCAATGTGACTGTTTCTAAGTAAAGAAATTTACATTCTATGTTTATTTGTACACCACTGACAAACTTTGAAGGAAAATAAGGTGAAACAGAACTTAAATTTTCTAATTATAAGTTTGAAATCGCTAATCCTCTTTGTTAAAGTGTGGTTATTAATGCTCAATCCTTTTTTCGTTTGAGAAGAGGCCTTGTTCAGCAGTTGGCACATATAGGCTGATGATATGATGAAAAAAATAATATAAAAATAAAAAATATAAATATTTCGAAAACAGAAAACCATATGAGCTGCCTGGCGCTCATTGCAACCTTCAGTACCAGGACAAGTCAATCATACTTCCTCGGTAAAATACTAAGTAAAACTTATTACACGCCAGATTATAGTAAGGCTGTGGTATCACCCACATCATAAAGCCCATATTATTTCTTTTTTATTTATAGGATTAAAAACATCTGCTAAAGACGATAGCAATTTCAAAATCTGTAGACACCTTGATAGACAGTGCCTTCTCAGGATATCCATCATATGGGTTCTTTTAAATAGTAATGGGCGTTTTGACGCTGTCTTGCCTGGTGGTCAGCGATAGCTAGACCTACGATAGAGTACGCCTACCCATAGGCCTATTCACCTCGGGCCTAGAAGACTTCTAAATACCCTTTCAGAAACACGGTTATACTTTTGACACAATCCATTTATACTGCTGGTAATTTTCTTAATAAACAACGATTTTGTTTTATATTAAGTGTGGGAGAGCCATGCTTTGGCACGAATGGGTCGGCTCGACCGGAGTGATACCACGGCCTCACAGAAAACCGGCGTGAAACAACCACAGCGTTGTGTTTCGCCGTGTGAGTGAGGTTACCGGAAGCCCAATCCTTCCCCTTCCCGGACCCTTCCCCAATCCCTAAATCTCCAAATCCCTAATCCTTAAAAGGTCGGCAACGCACTCGTAACTCCTCCGTTGCGGGTGTCCATGGGCGGCGTTGATTGCTTACCATCAGGTCATCCGTCTGCTCGTTTGCCGACTTATTACATAAAAAAAAAAATATTGGAACCAATTTACCTTAAAAATGTTTCTTATTTTAAAGATGAGTTTTGCATAATAATACATAAAATATTTTATGTAGGCTTTAACCGAATAAGCAGTTCAATATTTAATTATCACTTTTTTCTTCAGTGCCATTTTTTATATGTAAGGCATGTATGTATATGTTTATATTATTTATTTAGCTGTGCAAAATGTATACAGTAATAAATAAGATAAAGTATTAAAACATACAAATATTCTTTCATTATTTATTGCATTTTGGAAACCTAAATTATTGAGTAAGTAATAATTTAACGGGAAAATACTTCAGATATATATTTTTTCTATATATAATAGGTGTATTTAAAAAGAACATTTTGCACAATTGTATAAATACATAACAATTGTATATTTATTACTTATTTTATTGTACCTATGCATGTTTACAATTGTACATACATCTGTTAATGTTTTTTTCTGTAGCACGATATCAACCTTATTCTAACTGTATTTAGTTTTTATTTTTTAACTAATATTTATGTATGAGTACTAATATTATAAAGAGTTAAGTTTGTATGTAATCTTTCGAACTGCTGGTCGGATTGCCAAAATTCTTTCAATGATCGATAGCTACAATGTTCCTGAGTGCTATAGGCTATACAACATCACCCTACGATTAAATGGAGAAGCGGATGAAACTGCGCTAGAGTAGCTAGTTTTTTTTTTAATGTTAGTGTCACCTTCTATGTTAAATGATCATCTTAAAAAAAGCCATGTGTATAAAAGAAAATATTGATGGATTGTGTGAGAAGTGATATGGAAGACATAGGAGTTAGCGATAGCGTGACGAGTGACAGGACAGAATGGAAGAAAAAAACATATTGCGCCGACCCCAAATAAAACGGGACAAGGGCAGGAAGATGATGATGATGTACTTACATGAGGTATCTGTTTGGTATATAGACCAGGATATATAGTATTCGCCATATTATTATGTATATCTGACGCGCTCAAATTACTACCGTTAACAATTTTTGTGCTTCCCTACTATTAAAAAAAATCAAGCAGTAATTAATTGCTTTGTAAAATACTAATTTCTCACGCTACATTAGTTCGCACCTCGAAAAAACTCGCATGACAAACATACATAAACGAACAAAATTTAATTACAAAAAATACTCACGCGAATATGACCTGAAAACGTATGAACTCAATGTGATATAACACGCATTTCCGCGTGGTATATGTATGTATGGCTTAGATAACTTTATAACTGGGGTGTACCATGGTCTCGCAGTAAAACCCGTGGGAAGTATCGCTTGTGTGTTTGTAAAGAAATTCCAGGAAGGCCCAATAATCATCGTATACAGATATTTCTTATGTCGGCAAACGAGCAGGCGGATTACCTGATGGTAAGCTATCAGTGCCGCCCATGGACACTCCTCATGCCAAAGGAGTAGTGCCGGTCATTTGTAGGTTATTAGGGATTTAAGGAGGAGATTGGAGAATTGTTGATGGAAGCGGGAAGTTTTGGGCCTCCGGTAACTTAACTCACATAGCGAAATAAAAGTAAGTGTTGCTTTACGCCGGTTTCCTGTGAAGCCGTGGTATCACTCCGGTCGAATCGACATATTCGTCCCGAAGCATAGCTCTACCATATTTGAAATGATAGATTGTGAGCGTGCAAGAGAGAGGACATGTGTGTGAAAGAGAGAAAGGATGGAAGAGGGTTTAAAAAAAACCAGATGGTGTAACATAGGATTCAGAAGGTTTATGAAAAAACAAATCAAAGATACGAAATAAGGTGATTGCACAGTTGATGTGGTGGCTGTCATGCAAAGCGCCGCAGCTTCGATTCCCACATGCACAACTTTTACTCTTTTTGTGATCTACAAGTTGCTATCGTGTAATTGTATATTTCTTAACGCTCCCATGAGACAGGCGAAAATCCGAAAGTATGACAACAAAATTAAACAGTAACTATCGTAAGAGATACTATATTTATTGCAATATAGTTGCTGGCGCGCGGTGTCACCCGCTGCTCGTCTCCTATTGATCGTAGCGTGATGTTTTATAGTCTATATCACTCAGGAATATTGTAACTATCGATTAATGAAAGAATTGTGTGAATATATATAGTAAAACACGTGAATTAACTGAGAAAAGCTCTGCTGGCTGCGCTGCTCATGAATATGAGTCCCGTTGTGACTTGAAACTAGTCGTTCATTTCTCAATTCAATGACGTCAGTTAGTCGTGGTTTTCAATACAAAACATTTAAAACAAAAATAACGGAAGCATTTGTATTATGATAAGCTAGGGATATTCTTTATTGAAAAGTTTAATATATTCAACCGTATTATATTTCTTGCTATGTTCAATGCAATACTGCATAATGTAGCAAGAATAGGGACTGTGATACGTCACAATTGAAATATTACAAGTGAATTATCGTGTCGTGACGAAAGCAAACCGTAGATAATGAGACACGTTTCATTTTATCAATATGTTAGATACAACTGGTATCTAAAATGCATTACATACATTAACATAATTACCTACATAATTATTGTCTACAATAACGTGATTGACTATATAGGAAAATATTGATACCGGCAATGGTTACTCTATATATATTTATATATTTAGTAACATGTAGGTTTCCTAATTTCAATATTACTTAATGAAAATGGTTTGTAAACGAAAAAATATCGCATATCATTATTATATTATTTACTTGTCTTTAATTATTATTATTATTAACTACGATTGCGTAGTTTTTTTCTCTTTATTTATTATTAGGGACTTTTACACGGACGTGTATGGCAGTCCCATCATACCTTATACTAATACAATCTAACTAAAACATAACCTAGCGAACATAAATACTTTGGCGACAGCCTCCGAATTAGGTGTAGATAAAAGATTGTGTACATATTTAACCTACATTATATGTACATATTTAAGTTTAAGTCCTTAAATAATTTTACTCGGCCAGACTGAAATCTGGCAAATTCCAACAATAAGTGTATATGTCATATGTTACAATTTTCTGAGTCGCATTTTTCATTAAAAATCCAAACTCATTGAGGGGCAAGTGACCAGATCGCAGATGGCGTAGTTAAAAATGTATAGAATTGCATCCCATTGAGGTTGGGAGGGATCAAAGTTACCGGCGGTAAAGTTCCAGAGAAAATGTCCGCTAAATTCGCGCAGTGTCCAGAAATACTGCTTTCTGCATCAAACTCTGGACCCAACAATGTTGCCAATGTCAAATGTTGACGATGTTGGCCATAATAATTGACTGCACGGTTGGTGCGGTGGCTGGGCAACTGGCTGCCTTGCAAAGTGTAGCAGGATCGATTCCCGCACGAAACAACTCTTTGTGTTATTCACAAAGATTTGTTCCGGGTCTGGGTGTCATGCGTATGTGAAATTGTATGTTTGTAACCGCACCCACGACACAGGAGAAAATTCTAATGCGCGGCAAAGTATTTTTTTTTTAAAAAGACCCCCTCATAATTCAAGTTACCTGTGACAAACTGGTGTCTCTTTTGGTATTGCTGGTGATAATTACTTTAAATTAAGAGTTTCGTAGTTCCTAACTCCTAAACACCTACACCAGGTCACAACCATACGAAAGAAATACCAATTAATGTCAGAAGGAACAAATATTGAAACTTACCGCCGTATCTGGAGTGATCAGCCCAATTATTCCAATCTTCCTTCCCTTCCTCTTCAAAATGATGTGAGGTATGAACAGTCCTTCTAAAATCGGCTCCTCACTGACGTCCATGTTGGCAGCAAGCACGGGTGCCTTCAGAGCTTTCAAGTAAGGGGCTAGACCTTCAGGCCCATCATCAAACTCATGATTTCCTAAGGCCTGTGAAAGAGAAAGTGGAGATGAATTTTCTATAAAGAACTATATATAAAGAACCCCACTGTTCTTTCTCCTGCAGTGTGATTCTGTAAGACTTCATTCTAAACTTTGAATCTGAATCCGCTGTGAGTATTAGGACACTAGCGCTACACTTGCGAGTTAAACTAAATTGACCGCAACATTTTGATAGATAAAGTATGAGATGGCGTTAAAAGTGGCATTCTAAAATTTAATTTCCCCGTCACTTCAATGCACTTCGCACTGGAACACGATTCAAAATCAAAACAAATTTTATAGAATCGACGTGCTGCTCCAAGTCGGGGTATTTATTTGCGCTTGCAGTCTAAAAGCCGGAATGGCTTATAAGTTTAAAAATAAGGTTTACATTTCTGGTTGATACAATAAGATCAACAATTCAAAGTTAAGGAAAGCTGGGAAGAATCCAAGATATACATAGTTGTACTGGTGCACTTTTTATCAATTACATCCTGTTATGGTCTTATTTATAGAGACGGTAAGAATGGCAATAGACCACTAGGCACAACTCCTGACTGAGGTTTTGATACGTTCAGGTATGAGGATTTGGGCTCGGACTAGCAAGTACCAATGTGACTTTTTTCCTAAGATTATTTTTACACCACCGGCTCCGAAAAATTTCATAAAGAAATGTGTAATTGTAATTTCTAATAATAAGTTTGAAATCATTAAACGACCTTGAGCATGCGTTTTGAATATTGCTGTAGGATCAGTAAAGGTTTACCTTCTCCGTGTGAGAAGTTTGCTCAGGCACTTAAAAGATGATGATGATGATGATAAAAATGCTCAAATAATAATCTATAAATGGACAAGAACGAAGCAGCCGTACAAACATTTATAAATTCTTAATTGTTATTCTTTCACTTGAACTAATGCCATTTATAAACACTTTCTTTGATAGTGTGCCTATTTTGTTACGGTCTGGTAGTCAACGTCTAAACTGCTTGCCTAATTATGATGAAACATGTAATGAATATAGTTGAAAAACGGGTTCAAGTGAACTGCATTGAATGTCCGACTATCCGAATAACAGTCGTAAATAATTAAAAAAACACTTGAAAACCAATAAGTTCTATCAATCAATAAGTGCCTGAATGTAATCTATTACTTAATTATTTTTTACTTTTCTATTATATTTACAAAAAATGACATGGAGTTAGGAATTTAGCCCAGTATATGGCGATAGGCTCACACTCGATTACAAGAATCTCTTAGTACATATGCCTTATCCTCCAAAGGCCCCAAATCCCCAAAAGACGGCATCGGCTGTAGCAGTTGTACATGGGCGGCATCGATTGCTTACTATCAGGTAATCCGTCTGCTTGTTTGCTACCCTATCTCGGAGAAAAGTCCTCATCGTCTTCTGTCAACCCTTTCAACTTACATGAGCATCATGAGGTATCAAATTCATGAACTCCTGAGTGACATTCCACTTCAACAGGGTATACCAGTAGGTTCCTTGGAAACTGTCTCCAGCATTCAAGACTATGGAGTCTGGTTTCTCTTCTAGAAGTGTGTGGATCTCCTTGTAGAGACGAGGGAAGCCACCAATGCATGAGTTGTTATTGTACCTACAGCTTGGAGTGTCTACTGAGGTCTCTTCGAACCTGGAAGTGAAAAGAAAAACCTATTATTATATA
Organism: Spodoptera exigua; assembly: GCA_902829305.4. Classification (NCBI taxonomy): domain Eukaryota; kingdom Metazoa; phylum Arthropoda; class Insecta; order Lepidoptera; family Noctuidae; genus Spodoptera; species Spodoptera exigua. Next base: position 2,871,912 of record LR824623.2, read on the forward strand.
AGAATACATTTACATAATTCAACACCAGCTCATTTTTTGGGAGTTCGTAGGAACTGGTTATGTGACCACATGATTGATTGGTCAAGGCCAAATATGGGCGCCGTCAATTGAGACTGGGCAACTCTTAACTGTTTATAAATTTATTGTCCTTATTGTTCAGACATGATGACTACTTTCTAGTCTCCTTTCTTGCCCTGAACTGGGGATTAAAGTCATTTCTAAAAAGATTGTCAGGATCTTACTGACTAGAAGTATACTGACAAATATAGCAACAAATGACGCTGGTATATGGGACTTTTTCTGTCAGTAAACGCACCCATGACACTGTAGAAAATATTAGCGTGGAGTAACGTTTTTTTTTCTTCCTCTGCTTAGTGGAAATTGTACGTGTGTTCATTTGTGTGGAAAGTTACCCAGAGGATTTGGTATAATAGGTTTTAATACAAAATAGATACAGTTCACATTTCTATGTAATTCGAGTACAAAGTTCAGAAACCACTACTTGCTAAGATAAAAACAGCTTAACGCATGATTTGTTCTAGTTCCTTCAAGGTTTGAAACAAGATAAAGAAAAACAATTGTTTGCAAACTAAGTATCTGACTTGAACCTTACTTATTCATTCCTTATCATTCAGTTTTTTTACATAGTATATGATGGCAAACGAACAAACGTATCGCTTCATGGTAAGCAATCAAAGCCGCCCATGGAGAGCCGCAGCATCAGAGGTATTACTTATAGAGCATTGCGGGTCTTCGGGGCTTAGGGGTTTAAGGATTAGTGGATGAGGTCATCAGTGGTAGGAGGGAGTATTAATTCTAAAACAGCGTCAGTCTTAAAACAAATAAAACCATGATTAAACAACGGTTGCATTGAAATTTTTATTTCTTTTGATAGGGCAAACCGACCGTAACCTTCCATAACCGCTGCGCCTCCTGTAAGCCAGGATCTACAGTAGATACAACTATCAAAACACCAGAGCACTGAAGTTCGGCGCGTCTCAGTGACATAAATGACTGTCTTGGATCCCGCAACAACATAAATCTTAAGATATTATTTGACGAGAAGATAAAATTTAAAATATAGTTTCTACTACCCTCAGTAAATTTAAATGCAAGAGACAAAATGACTTGAGCCTTAAAGGCACAAAAGAGACTGTACAACTGGGAGAAGCCCAGTCACCGAACACCACGGAAAATTTACTTTTTCAATGGGACCTACTGTGTGAGCTGCTATAGGTACTTGCTTCCATTGAAAATACGAAAACGTTATTTAACGACGATTTTCTTTGAAGCCGTGGTATTCCGGTGGAGCCAGCTCATTCGTGCCGAAGCATGAGTCTCCCACATTAAATATTCAAAAACCATAACTATGATTAAAATTCTTGATTACAATAGAAACGCAAATACAAGCCTGTTCCATTATGTAATGAAAAAATACATCTTTGTGCCTTACAAAGAAAAATATAGAGAGCTATATTTTAGCACACAGAAACCAAGAAATAACAATTTACTAAAAAGGAAATGGACAATTTATCAAAGAAAAGAATAAACCATTTGGTTTTTCTAAAAAAAACACACAATGTACAATTTGTAAGTACAGATTTGGTGAATCAAAGATATTGATAATATTTTTCCAAGAGGCTTTGTTATCTTTTTTATATCTATACTAATATAAAGAGGTAAAATTTGTTAGTTTGTATGTAGGGGGTAATTTTTGGAACCGCTGGTCGGATTGCCAAAATTCTTTCACTGATATATAGCTAAAATGTTCCCGAGTGCTATAGGCTATAAAACATCACGCTGCGATCAAATGGAGCAGCGGGTAAAACCGCGTATGAGTAGTTAGTATTTTATAATTCTGCATAGAACCTATTTAAGCCAAACTCTTTTAAATTAGTATCTAGTTATTACATAAATTTCTACGATCAATGTTCAATACGTAAATTAATAAACTATTAAGTATTAGGTCAATTTGAAATAGGAATACAGTAGACATATTTAGAACTAACTACAGGCCAAAACCATATAATCTATGATAAGTCATTTCATATTCATATAGGTTTGATCCAAAAAGGTTTTAATCACATCGACCTCCGCTAACCCCTACAGTAAAAAGTGATATTAATATTCTATGTTTAAACATCAATTTAGGCCAATGGACATATAGCTATGTACATACGTCATATACATACCTACCTAGTGCCCTAATAAGCTACACGCTAAAGAAGAAAATCTCCAGTCCTGTAGGCCGGGCGAGAAAGAGAGATGGAGCTATAAAAGGTGTATAGCTCCATCTCTCTTTCTCGCCCGGAAGATATGGTAGGCCCTCTGAATATTTATTTGAACAATAAAAAGGTTGAATTTCTGAGTTTTGTTTCGGCATTTCTTCTCAGAGTAATTAGATGGGAAATTATGGCTTCATCTAGTTTTTTTTACATGTAATAGTGCTACTTTGTGGCTTATTTACAAAGATTTCATTGTTTCATTAAGTTTGTTGTTTCAAAAAGAGTCATACTTATTCAGTAACCAGCTTTAGAGAACAAATGCGTCAAACAACATTTACTTAGTGTTTCATCACCATATGCCTAGTATGGGGAGGCGGCCCGCGTGAGGGAACAATCCACCTCCTCACGCCTCAGCCGCCGCAACAGGCGACACTACGGGCGTCGGGGATCTTGGGACGATCTCCGGCCACCGAAAGTGCGGGTCTGCGGTCGGCGAGTAAGGGTAGCTCGCCGCCCCACCAGAACCAGACCCGAGCGTACGGCGCGTAGCGTTTCGCGCGCGCCTCAAAGAGCCAATAGACCACCACAGACGGGGCCCTACAGGGCTGATGTTCAGCCGGTTTTGCGGGGTAAGCGCAATGAGGCAACGCGACCTCGGCCCAGAGCAGGAAAAGGAACAGGGGGGTTTTTAGTCAGTAAGAGTCTGACACTCCCTCCCGCCCGGCCATGGGCGGGAGAAGTCATTTGATGATTTTCCCCTCACAAAAAAAACATATGCCTAGTCTTTCCCCAATCGTCCCTAATCCCTAAATCTCCGAAACTAGTCTAGTATTGCATTGTCCATGGGTGGTACCGATTGCTTACCATCAAGGAACTCGTTAGCTCATTTGCCGCCAGAACCCGTATACAAAGAACCTGCGAAATTCCTGTCATAATGGCTTTATATAAAAATGAATCGCGAAATGTGTTGGTAAGCGCATAACTCAATAACGCCTGGACCAATTTTGTTGATTCTTTTTTTGTTATATTCGTTATTTTTTATGTGAAGGTTCTTACGAAAGTAAACTTTGGAAAACTTTAGTAAAGGAGAATATCGGGAATTAACAATCATTTCGGTGCTGTGGCCGCTTTGTGTGGCCGTTTGGTAAAAAACCAAATGACTGACGGGGTAGTAGGGTACCCGAGCGAAACAGGGGCGGTCCGCTAGTCGTCTATAAAGTGATTAGATGAGAAATGACGGCTTATATATGTCATAAGTCAGCAAACGATCTCACGGATTACCTGATGGTAAGCAAACAGGCGCCGCCCATTTACACTCGCATACGTATCAAAGGAGTTACTACTAGTGCGTTTCCAGCCTTTTGTGGGTGTTGAGGGATACGAGGATTGAGGAAGTGGGAAGAGCAGCATTGGGCCTCCGGTAACCTTACTTATACGGCGAAATATAATATAAGTCTAGCTTTAAGCTGGTTTTCTGCGAGGCATGGTATCACTCCGGCCTTTTCCATACCAAAAAACGCTTGTTAGTCAACTCGCAAAATACCGGTCAATGATTTCGTCACAGAATCTTGACATTATTACATTAGTCAGCCGGTCAGTTGTCACTAATATCAAGGTCGAATCGTAGTAATTAAAACAAGTTATTAATAATATACATTGATTAGATAACAGACAGAGTTCAATCTGCACTATTTCTGTGATTTGTATGTTTATTGAATATAACATATGAGGGTCAAATTTGAACCGTACCGTCATGGTTCTCCATAGGATTTCTACCTTTTCTTTGAGGGGAGAAAAAAATTCGACGACTATTCCTGCTCTAGGTGGGATGATACTGTTAAGTGTGAGATTCTTACTTAATAAAAAACAACCCGCTCCTTCTCCTGGCTCGAGTAGAGATGCGGTACATCATTGCGCTTTACTCACAAATCCATTTGGGACACATCCACCCCTCCCCCCTCCTTCCGGGCTTGAGTTCTCACTTAACTTTCAGTTTTCTAGGTTATATTTTAAAGCTAATTCATTTTGCTTTTATAATGGTTATAAATCTTTATTTTCATAGTGATTTACCGATCTAGCACAGAATTGCTACCAATTTAAATTTTTAAATAATTCCTTATCCTCATATTCTCAAGGGGACCATCCTCCTCACGCCTCAGCCACCGCAGTAGGCGACATTCCGGGCGTCGGGGATCGAGAGATGATCTCCGGCCACCGTAAGCGCAGGTTTGCGGACGGCAAGTAAGGGTAGCTCGCCGCCCGACTAGAACCAGACCCGAGCGTACAACGCGTAGCGTTCCGCGCGCGCCTCAAAGAGCCAATGGACCACCACAGACGGGGCCCTATAGGGCCGATGTTCAGGCAGGGTTGCGGGTTAAGCGCAATGAGTCACCGCCGCCTCGGCCCAGAGCAGGAGAAGGAACGGGGGTTTTTGGTCAGAGTCTGACACTTTCTCTAGCCTTACCCTGGGCGGGAGAAGTCATTTGATGATTTTGCCCTGACGAAAAAAAAATCTCATATTCGTAAAGAATGCCTGTGGCATTAAATCCACCTTATACACAGATGTATGGTATGTGTAAAAGTCTAATAAATAAATAAATAATATGTGCCAAGATTTTATTTTATAAATTAAAGGTTAAATAGGTTTTCATATATCTTTCCTTTATGTTATTATTATTTGTTTTAAAACTGCTATAGGTAGACATGAATGACCTATCAAGACAATAATTCATTTTTTTACTGAAGAATGCCCTTTTGTCATCATGACCATTGTGTCATAGCTAAGATCGAATTGAACCTTTAACAAATATTTTTAATTATAATAGATGTATTTCTATTGTCTTGCATTCTGCTTTCCTAGGGCATAATTCTCTATATTTTCTGACTTACTCGTTGAATATCTACTACCACTATGGATGAGTCAGAATGGAGTGTCAGACTCTTACTGACTAAAACCCGTCTACTTCTGCTCGTTTGACCCGTTACCGCATCCAGTCATCAGCCATTTTAGTCAGTAATAGTCTGACATTCCCTCTTGCCTCACCCTGGAAGAGAAGCAATTTCATGATTTGCACTTACAAAAAAAAAAACGTATTCCAAATATAGTGTTGAAGGTACTTTAAGACAAACGCGAAACGATTTTTTTCTTATTTAAAAATAATACTAAAATAAGAAATAATTATTAGTTACGAGGTTAAGACTCTGATCAATTATTTACTCATGTTTCTTTGATCTGGTTCATTAAATTAAATGTTAAAAGGAATTGAAAGGCTTGTTATATTGTATTTTTAACAATATTTACATGAAATCGTTATATTAATTGATAATATATATCTTATCTAACTTCTTAAAAACTAATATTATAAATGCGAAAGTTACGATGTTTCGATGTTTGTTACTCAATCACGCCAAAACGGCTGGACGGATCTGAATGAAGTTTGGCACAGGCATAGGTCACACTCCGGAATAGAACATAGGCTACTTTTTATCAACATACTATGCGGGGAAGCCCACGGACGGAAGCTAGTTGAGTATATTTCACTTTATACCACAAAACGGTAGTGAAAATAACGTTTTGTGTAAAAATGTGATGATCACACATCATCATCATAATCAGCCTACAAGCCTGCTAAATTCAGTGTTAAGATGACTAGTTCTTCTTCTTGGGAAGATTTGCATATATTTTCTACCTATATACTTAAATAGTAGGACAAAAAAATGGAGTCTAGACATAGTTATATTTTTCAAGAAAACAAAAATTCCCAGAAGTCGTCTCAACTCAACAATCAACATGATAAGAAAACAGTGACTGTGATAAAAATGAATAAAAAAAAAACTGTTCACTTGTATGTTTATCTGTTTACACACACGAATCTCCGGAACTAATGGACGGATTTGAATAAAACTTTATGCATTGCATAGATCATTAACCTAGGCAATATAATACATGGAGTCTTACTTTTGATAATTGTAACAGAAAACTCTGCCTAAAACCGCTATTCTATGCATACCAAGCTCCAAACAGAACCGAAATTAGAGTTAAAAAAAAACGAATATAATGATGAATATTCAGCTTGAGAATAATAGGATAATATAACATCTAAACTAATATTATAAAGAGGTAAAATTTGTATGTTTGTAAGTTTGTATGTAGGGGGTAATTTTTGGAACCGCTCGCTCTGGTCGGATTTTCAAAATTCTTTCACTCATAGATAGCTATAATGTTCCTTAGTGATATAGGCTAAAAATAAAACATCATGCTACGTTTAAATGGAGCCGAGCAGCGGGTGAAACCGCGTGAGAGTAGCTAGTAACAAATAAAGCAGTCAATGATTCTTCTTTAAATAATTCGCGGATCATGCATACGACATACCAGTATTATTGTTAACAGTTGATAAGGCGTCCTTATCTATAAAGATGGTATTGCAATGAGTACACCACGAAGATATGATTAGCCTTTATCATGATGAACGTAAGACTTAATATTGTTTGTCACCTTACTGTTTATTTAAATGATGTGATTATTGTGTGAAATTCACGTCTTTGAGTGATGGCAGATGTCAATACATTTTCTGAAGGTAGCTGGTCGTCCGAAGAAAATCACACGCGAGCGTACTGCGCGTTCTTTTCCTCGGGCACCTCAAAGAGCCATAAGGATATCAGAGATGGCGCTCACAAGGGTCGTCGTCCAGCCATGGTTACAGGTGTAAGAACCATTATGTACTATGACCTCCGGAACCGAGCAAAAGAACCGAATAGTATTTAGTCAGACCACAAATTGTTGTTCCGGGTCTGGGTGTCATATTATGTATGTGAAATTGTATGTTTGTAACCGCCCCCACGACACAGGAGAAAAAATCCTAATAAAAGGCAACGTTTTTTTTTAAAAAAGAAAAGAAAGAAAGTTAGAGTCTGAAACTAACTCTTAATCCCAAGGCAGGAGTAGTCATGGGATGATAAAAGGCAGGACAAGTACCTATGTAACTTTTTCCAAGTTATATCCTACTGATTGACACAAAGATTGTGTAAATTAATTTCGATAATAACGTACACATAATTATTATAAAACTGTAACTAAATTTTTTTTTCGATTTGATATGATTCATTATAGCACAAGTTTAAACGTTACTGGTTTCTTGGTTGCTATTTAACATAAGTAATACTGTAATATTTGTAAAAATGATAAATAAATAAAAAAAAATGTACGTTCTAAGTTAGTACTTAGACACCACTGACAAACGATGAAGGAAAGTATCGAGAAAAAACGTAGTCTTCTAATTTCCTAAATATTGCTCAAATCTTCTCCGTGTGAGAAGAAGTCTTTGCTTAGCAGTAAACACTTTTAGGGTTATGATATGATGTCTATTTAAAAATTTTCAACCCGCTAAACAAAAGTCATAGAATTTAGAATAAGTTTTCAACAAATTACTTATTAAATTGATTATTTTATTAATATCATATCCAACCTTCACATTATAAATGAGAAAGTAACTCTGTCTGTCGGTCTTTTCTTCACGCCTAAACTGTTGAACCGATTTCAGTGAAATTTGGTACAGCCATGGTTTGGAACTCTAGAAAGGACATAGGATAGTTTTTATACCAAAAATTTACAGGAACTCCATATTCCACGCGAAAGGTGTCGCGGGCAAAAACTAATACTAATATAATTGTAAAGTAATTATTAATTACCTAAAACACCCTAATCACGTTCCTAATTACACTCATTAGCATTAATTCATTACCAATGTCTATAATTATTTACTTATATTTAAAGAAATACAAATATCATTATCTAAGTATAAATTTAGTAACGACTTCAATTAATACCTATAGCAATAAATATATTATGGATAAAAAAGATAAACACACGAGCAAACGAGATGTTCAAAGGGAAAACAGCCGTAGGTATATAATAACGTTAGTTAAGACCAAGTCTGTAAAAACTGTTAGGTAAGTTACTTTTAAGTGTGAGAGAGCCATGCTTCGGCACGAATGGGTCGGCTCGACCGGAGCGATACCGCGGCCTCACAGAAAACCGGCGTGAAATAACCACAGCGTTGTGTTTCGCCGTGTGAGTGAGGTTACCGGAGGCCCAATCCTTCCCCTCCCCCAATCCCTCCTAAATCCCTAAATCTCCAAATCCGTAATCCCGAAAAGGTCAGCAACGCACTCGTAACTTCTCCGTTGCGAGTGTCCATGGGCGGCGCTGATTGCTTACCATCAGGTAATCCGTCTGCTCGTTTGCCGACCTATTAAATAATAAAAAAAAAGTTACAGATTACTAAATGTTAAGTTAAGACTAGGACTAGTGACTGCAAGTTTGGCGCGGTGGCTGAGAAACTGGTTGTCGCGCAACGTGTTGCAGGTTCCACGGAACAACTCTTTGTGTGTTTCACAAGGGTTCGGGTATGATGTTCTGTATGTAAAATTGTGTGTTGTAAACGCATCCACGATACAGGAGAAAAACTTAAAGAAGAAAAAATCTATCCGTAACGGTGCCGGTAGAGGTCAAGAGTCCCGCTTCCCACGTATAAGGGTGTACTCGAAACTTAGCAAGTACCAGTAGCAAGTATAACAATGTGGCTTTTTCTAAGTACTACGTAACTTCTTAGTGTGTTAATACACCACTGACAAACGGTAAACGAAAACATCGTGAGGAAACCTGTACCTTATAATCTCTAAATTTTAAGTTTGAAATCGCCAATCCACCTGTAGCAAGCTTGGTGATTAATGCTCAAACCTCATTCTGTGAATAACAGTAGTCAATAGTGGGCAGACACTGAATGTCAGGTGATCTGTGGGTAAAGGCGCCTTTGGTCAACAGTCAGCACTTTTACAATGTGCAGCACGGTGATGAAAACAAAACTCTATATCCACAATTTCAGACCACGTACTGTTATAGCGAATTTTTAATAAATCGATAAATATGTATAACAACAATTAAGTGTATCAGGTATTTAGTTGGATGTTAAGGACTTGTTTCAAAATATCTCAATAGCTATGCCACACAGAATTAAATATAGAACTTTATTTATACAATATCCTACATACATTTATCGGCTATTTATTTGTATCTTAGACTGAATAGGTACCAACTAAAAATAAATTGTACAGTTTAAAAAAAATCATAATCATAAAATCTCTGTCATATTTACATCACCTCTTTGGTACCGATTTTTTGTCTCAGTCATATAGTCACTTTTTGAAAGTTTATATTAACTTCTACTAGCGTAGGTACCTGAGGTAGCCTATATGTTATTTCAGACTAACTATAATCTATCTCTGTGGAAATTTTATACAGATCAGTTTAGCGGTTTTTGAGTATAAGAGTAACAAATATACATTCATCCATACTTACGAACTTTCGCATTAATGTATTAGTAGGTTAAGAAGCTTTAAATTCAATCACTCTGCTCCAAATATGCCAAAATACGAGATATTATATAAATCTAATGACTTTTGATGCTACAGTTGTCCGCATATGTTATTGACCTTTGACCTTTAGCAATCGGTATTTCTAGGTCAACTCGCAAAATTGGAAAAATTTGCTTAATTCAAAATTAAAATTTTCCGCTTAAAGATAAAATAAAGGAAAATAACCCCTAAAATGAAATCAATACGAATATATTTTAAATATTCCGACAATCCGACAAAAAAAAACATAAAATCCAGAAATAACGTTTTCACGTGAATTCACAAACGAAATTCAACCTTAAAACAAAACAAATGCTAGATAAAACAAAAAAAAAATCGAAAAAAATTCCTTACCGAGCATGAAAATCATTGTAGTGAATAATATCCAATTTATACAATCCTTCGAAAGGTAACGCGAATCCATGAACGCATCCACATAACGCCAAAAGGAACCACACGGCAAACATTTTCGATTTAATTTTATTTTAATTTTTCTATACACCGTCCGAGCTTATTAATTTTTGTATTTATTTCAGAACATTGCGAGCGAGCGATCGTTTCCCTCCGTTCGTGGAAACACACTGAAGTTTCTCGCTGGAGGGGCGGCCCGTTTCTTTATTGATGTAATATTCTGTGTGCGCAGGGCCTGTAGTACTGTCTTCTGTGTACACTAGATATGATTGCAACTGTTAAGATATGTATTATCACTAGTAATGTATGTATTATGAAGAGATTACAAGAAGTAGTAATAAATGAATTGAGAATTATAAAAAAAATACTTGATTAAATTTATGTAAATGAATCTCAAAATGTTTCAGGTTTTTTATGTGTTAGGTTAGATTAGGTGACCGGTTACCTGAAGGCAAGCAATCAGCACCGTCCAAGGACACTAATGGCAACAATAGAATTACGAGTGCGTTGCCAACCTTTTCGGTAATAGGGATTTGGAGATTTATTGATTGGGTGAGGGTAAGGATTGCGCCTTACTTACACGGCGAAACACAATGCTGTGGTTGTTTCAGGCTGGTTTCCTGAGCAGCCGTAGTATCACTCCGGTCGAGGCCATTCATGCCGAAGCATGGCTCTTCCACACTTAAAATTACCTTAAAGTTGATGGAATTATAATTTTACTTACGTTTTAGTATAAAAGCTGACTTTTATATATATTATTTTGTAATAAGCCGAAGCATGGCGCCTGGACTAATTTAGCTTTTTCTTCCTTTTTGTAGTTTGTTATCGTCAGGAGGAAAAAAAATTATGAGAGTAGATTCCCTTATAGTCTTATCATTCTCTCTTTCAAAAAAATAAAAACTCTTTCTCTTTACAAAGTTAAGCGTTTTAGAGGGCTTCTATAGCACATTGGAAAATTTGCGAGTAAAAATCTATGATAGATACAACGCGGTGAGAATTTTATTCCTCTGCGCAGACAGATCTTTAACCGGAGCACTTGTGAACAATTGTTCCGGTTAAAGTCCTGTCTGTCCACGTGGTCTTTTGAAACAAGAAATCCAATACACTGGATTAGGGGTTGTCTGCCAACCCTGATTAGTATATTTACCATTATTATTAGCCTGTTTTATTTATTTAACACTTTATGTAGGTACTTAAAAATACAAAGGCGGAGTCTCTACCAGTCAACTTCAAGGGTGATGCAGAGAAGTGTCAACAATACTGTTTTACTGTTTATTATTTTGATGAATTTTATTTTCTATTTTACCTTTTGTTTCTCTGTTTTTTTTTTAATTTCTTTAATTGGTTTTTTTAATGTTGTATTTTTTTGTTTCTGGCTTTCTGGTCTGATGCCAAATAAAAGCATTTTTCTTTCATTATGATTCTTCTTTCCTTATTTACAAGAGGCTGTAATTGGGCAGTTTTATTGCGGTTAACATAAATAAATTTATATCTATTAATAGAATGATATTTCCGATAATATACACTCACTCTTTGTTAATATTTATTACTCAATATCATGAAATAAGTTCCTCCTTAAAAATGTTGTATGACGTAAATAAAAGACATGATGTCACAGAAACACAACAATGACGTCACAGAAAACTATCGATTTTGACAATAATATGAGTACCTATGCAAAAAAAATAATTCAATACGGTAGTTTCCAACTAGTCAAATTCAATACTTTTATCCAAACGTCATAAACTATACTTTTCTATGAAATTTGTATGAAAAACTGAGTTATGACGTCATAACATTTTTGCGTCAAATAGCTTACCTACTTATTTCTTAATAATTAGCTAAAAAAAATCTAAAACCTAGTGTATCGATCGATCGATGAATAAAAGAAAAGTTATTTTTCAATATTTTATTGTACCTATTGAAACTTCGAATTAATTTATTGTTGACCTAGGAAACCACCCAATTCAACAAGTTGTCAAGTTTCCAAATACCGTGTACCAAAGTATCGCCGTGTGAGTGAGGTTACCGGAGGCCCAATCCCTCCCCTTCCCCTATCCCTTCCCAATCCTTATATCCGCAACCCCCATCCCCAAAAGGCCGGCAACGCACTCGTAACTCCTTTGGTGTCCATGGGCGGCGCCGATTGCTTACCATTACCGTCTGCTCGTTTGCCGACTTATACCATAAAAAAAATCTATCGGGTAAGTTCCGGTTACTTTGACCCTGCGGGGTAACTTTGATCCAAACCCCTTAACCAATAATAACTTAGAACGAAACGTATATTCGTTTTTCAATGCTTCGAAAATTTGGATCAATGTTACCTCCCAGGGTCAAAGTAACCTGAACTTTTTTTTTTTTTTTTGTGAGGGGAAAATCATCAAATGACTTCTCCCGCCCAGGGCCGGGCAGGAGGGAGTGTCAGACTCTTACTGACTAAAAACCCCCCTGTTCCTTCTCCTGCTCTGTGCCGAGGTCGCGGTACCTCATTGCGCTTACCCCGCAACCCCGGCTGAACATCAGCCCTTTAGGGCCCCGTCTGTGGTGGTCTATTGGCTCTTTGAGGCGCGCGCGGAACGCTACGCGCCGTACGCTCGGGCCTGGTTCTGGTCGGGCGGCGAGCTGCCCTTACTCGCCGACCGCAGGCCCGTACATACGGTGGCCGGAGATCGTCCCTCGATCCCCGACGCCCGTAGTGTCGCCAGTTGCGGCTGCTGGGGCGTAAGGAGGAGGATTGCTCCCTCACGCGGGCCGCCTCTCTCTTTGCGAGCATGACTGCTTCACAAAAGGAGGAGACGGCGTCCCAGTTCCTCTCACTCCGCACCATGGCCTCGACTAAGGCCGGGCGCGAGAGGTCGCCGCCGCCGATCACTTCCCTGAGGATACGGCGGTGCTCAGCCCAGGCAGGGCATACCGCTACCGTATGCTCCACCGTATCCTCTAGGTGGTCCTCACAATGACGACACTCGGGCGTTTCCTCCCGCTGAATCCGAAACAGGAACCTACCGAAGCTGCCGTGCCCGGTAAGCACCTGCGTCAGACGGAAGGTGAGGACGACGTGGCGTCTCTCAAGCCACTCCTCAAAGAGGGGTCTTACCGCTGCTATGGTAGCGTGCCCGGCCCTCGGTTGCGACAGTCGTTGTTTCCACTCTGCCATGAGATCTCGCCGGAGCTCATTCCGCCACGCACTAATTTGGCGCGGCAGAGGATCTTCGCCCCGGCGACGCGCGTCTGCGCGCAAACTGTAGACGCGCGCGAGCGCCTTCGCTTCTAGATCCCACGGCGGTGATCCGGCAAGGAGGTTCGCCGCCTCCCCGGAGATCGTGCGATACCCGCGGATTACTCGAATAGCCATGACCCTCTGGGACGCGACCAGCGTACGAGCCGGCCGCCGCTTCAAGGCCTGCGCCCACACAGGGGCACCGTAGAGGGCCATGGATCGCACAATCCCCATATACAACCTCCGGCAGGAGGCGTTTGGCCCCCCGAGGTTGGGAAGGAGCCGCTTGAGCGCGGCCCCAGACCGTTCTAACTTAGGGGCCAAACGACGAAAATGCTCCGTGAAGTTCCATCGGCTGTCGAGGACGAGACCCAGGTACTTCATCGCCGACTCGACGCCGATGGTAACTCCTCCTGCCGTTATTTGGGACCCACCTGGAGGTGGCGCGCTCCGACGGCCATAGAAACACATGGCCTCGGACTTGTGGAGCGCCACCTCGAGTCCCAACTGCCGGATCCTTGCAACGACTGTCGCAACCGCTTGTGACATCAGGTCGGCCGCCGCCTGATGCGACCTCCCTTTCGCCAGCACCAGCGTGTCGTCAGCATAACAGACAATGCTGACGCCGCTCGGGAGGTCGGTGCGTAGCACCCAATCGTACCCGATGTTCCACAGGAGAGGTCCCAGGACCGATCCCTGTGGGACACCGCGCGACACCTCTCGCCGATTCCACACGCCCCGGTGACCGGGGTAGATGACGCATCTGTCCGTCAAGTAAGCCTCGACTACACGACGGAGATAGGCAGGCACCCGGTGATACCGGAGTGCCTCCAAAATGCAGCTCCAGGGCAACGAGTTGAAGGCGTTGGCGATGTCCAGAGACACCGCCACGACGACTCGCCTCCCGGCCAACGCTGTCCCCGTCGTGAGGTCCCTCACGCGCATGATGGCGTCCACCGTGGAGCGCCCTCTGCGGAAGCCGAACTGGCCGTCCGCTAAATCCGGCCCCCTTCCAGACAGGTGCCCGACGAGGCGGTCTGAGATTATCCTCTCGAACAGCTTTCCCACCTCGTCGAGCAGCACAATGGGCCGGTACGCGGACGGAGAGTCCGCAGGACGCCCCGGCTTCTTCACGAGGACCAGTTTACCCGTCTTCCACGACAGCGGAAACTGGCCTCTCTCCAAACATGCGCTGAACAGACCAAGTAGTCGAGGCCTGAGAGCCTCCGAGGCCAGGACCCAAACCTTGGCATGCAGCCCGTCAGGTCCTGGGGCGGTATTCTTGCCGCTCAGCCGGCGCACCGCCACTCTCAAATCTACCTCGGTCACTTCCGGAGCGGATTCATCGTCGTAAAGTAACCTGAACTTACGGTACCCATTATGTATCATTACCTTAACCTTACTCCAAGATCTACATCTTAGTCAATTCGAAGAAATCTTTAGGCAGTGTTTTCCGAAAAATGTTAGGTACCACTCTGTTGGTGAGCGAGGGAGAACCATGCTTCAACGCAAACGGGTCGGCTCAACCGGAGTGATACCACAGCTTCACAGAAAACCGGCGTGAAACAAAAACAGCGTTGTGTTTCGCTGCCTGAGTGAGGATAACGGTGATCCCTCTCCTCCCCCAATCCCAAAATATTCAAATCCCTAATCTCCGAAAGGTTGGCAACGTACTCGGAATTGCTCCGAGTACGTTGCCAACCTTTCGAGTTGCGAGTGTCTGCGAAGAGAGCGCTGATTGCTTACCATCAGGTAATCCGTTAGCTCGTCCGGCATATCAAATAAAAAAGGTGAATATTTGAGTGATATCTTTAATTTTTTTTTTCTCAAATTATGGTGCTAATAAATAATTTTTCTTTCTTTCTTTTTGATAAACACAGCGGTCTAATTATACTTATTATATACCTACGATCTTTACTTTGTCAATACAGCTGTGTTTTATAAATAAATAAAATATATTCTAATCGGCCATGCATCGGTGAAAATAAGCGCTGCGACACTGTCTCGCATAGTGTCGCTGCATATGCTGAGCGAGGGCCACATTTCGCGTGCTATGCTTGTGACGCATATTTTTCCTTATATTACTCTTTTTTTATATTGTGTTACATGTTTTTTTTTGTTTTTGTGTTTTAAACACTTGTTTGTTCTATGTCTTATGTGTATTCTAGACGCGAATAATTACTTTTTCTTTCTTTCTCATATTCATTAAAAATGGATTCTTATTTTAATTTATTAAACCCCAAGCGATCGCTGACGTTGGCGCCTCTATTGTTATTCTATTGTGTGTCAAATTACCACTATTGAAAGGTTATAATCGCTTGTAGAAAAAAATGCTTTGACGTCCTCGCTGCAAATCGATATCAGCTACAAAGCTTCATAGGTAACAGTGGACGTCCGTGGACCGGTTATTATTGGATTTCCTTGAAAACGTTTGGACAACGAATATAGAAGGGCAAGGGAATTAAAGTAATTAAAATGGTCGATTAAAAAGAGGTATTTTAAAAGTTATTTTTACTTTTACTAGTATTGTAAAGCTGGTTTGTTTGTTTAGCAGAGTTTTCTTTTTATGTAATAGGTCGGCAAATGAGCAGACGGATTACCTGATGGTAAGCAATCAGCGCCACCCACGACACCCGAAACTGAGGAGTTACGAGTGCGTTGCCGACGTTTTAGGGATTAGGGATTTGGAGATTTAGGAACTGGGAAGGGATTGGGGAAGGGGAATGATTGGGCCTCCGGTGACCTCACTCACACGGCGAAACACAACACAATGGTTGTTTCACGCCGGTTTTCTGTGAGGCCGTGGTATTACTCCGGTCCAGCAGAAGCATGGCTCTCCCACACTTGTAGAGTATCTACATGATTTTCTTTTTCTGTCATATCGGAAAACGATCCGACGGATCACCTGATGAGGGAAAGTAATCGGCGCCGCCCATGGACAATCATAACACCGGGGGAATTAGGAGTGTGTTGCCGACCTTTTGGTGATCAAGGTTACATAGATTTCGAGAATTGGAGACGAAAAGAGGGCCGGCTTTTTGAATTTAGGGATAGAGGATTTGGTATTTGATGATGATGATGATGAGGGAGCGGAGGTAACTTTAAATCTAGCGCCGTCAGACCCAACACAAAAAACTTATGGGAATTTTCTGAATACATATTATATTATTTTAAATAAAATAGCATTATTTGACAACGATTTATGATGGCATTGCTGTACTTATCATTATCCATATTTTTGTTAAGTAGTTCTGTAACTGTTTTTTTACTTACTCCTATGCTTAATGCACGCCGTGGCAGCCTTTAATTGAGGCTACTATATGTTATTATGTGAGTGTTATAACCTGTGTTTTCTGGTGTTATGCTTTGTTGGTTGTCCTTAAATAAGTAAAATAAAATAAATAATTAACATGCCATGAAGCGGACACTCATAGAAGTCAGTATTAGAACTAACCACACACACTAAACCAGATGAGCAAATTGTGTGAGATTAAACGCCTTTAAAAATACTTAATCTTTAGAACTGGTATAAAACGACTCTTCATGAGTTAAATAATTAATTTTCTTCGTCAAATAGAGAAAGAAAGATCGCGCTACGTCTAACAGGAGCCGAGCAGCGGGTAAATCTGCAGTGCAGTAGTAGCTTAGTGCACTGCTAGTCTTTTAGGGAGAAAAAGAGAAAGAGAGAGGAGAGAGAATATTCACTCTACCTAAAAAGAGACGGTATATACGGGCATATGTAAATTCCCTCTTCTCGGAACAGCGATCTTCCGCGGATCTAGTTCGCTCTCGCTTAAACCTTGCTAATGGTTC
Organism: Spodoptera exigua; assembly: GCA_902829305.4. Lineage (NCBI taxonomy): Eukaryota > Metazoa > Arthropoda > Insecta > Lepidoptera > Noctuidae > Spodoptera > Spodoptera exigua. The sequence continues at coordinate 2,888,994 of LR824623.2, forward strand.
ATGTTTATCAATGTTTTGTTTCCTTGTTTTCAATGTGTATGAGACAATTAATATTAAATGTGATACGTTAATTTATTCGTGAGTATTGTTGTGTTTCACCTACCTAGTAACGTAACACATAAACTACATTACACGCCAAGTAAAATACATAATTTTTTATCCGCCTATGAGCTGATTTTTAGTAGTCAGATAAATGTTATCTGAGGAATAAAATTGTTGCTGTCACTTTCTTATACAAACATTCTGAAGAGATAGCGTCATAATTATATCCCAGATAACTTTTATCTGGCCATTGAAAAATCGACCCTAAGTCAGTGTGACGTTTTTTTTTTTTTTTTTTTTTTTTTAGTAGGTAGTTTAATAAAAGAATATTTTTGGCAGTTACGGTTTATTATGTAGGTAGGTAGTGTCGGTTAAGCCGGGGTGAGTTCGAATATCGAGCGCGTAACGAATTTTAGTTCGCCAGTAGAACACCACTATCCTGAATCAGTAGCCGGTAGGGTAGGTAGGTCGCTCGCAGCTCCGCAGTAGCACGGCCGTCGATGATGCCGGGACTTCTGTGTGAAGGTCACGAAGGTCACGAAGGTCACGAGGTCAAAGTTGTTGATTAGGTGCTTGAATGGGTGCATAAACCCTGGAATTCGGTAATTGGCCGTCTTAGAATATGACCGAATCCATGCTTTGACTGCAACATCCCGATATCCACCAACACGGTCTACTAAAAGGGAAGCAGTGATCTAGCATTAAGCAGCTATCGAGATGAGGCAGTCTAGGCAGCGTGGTACAGTAGCAAAAGCACGAAGTTAATTTTGTGATTTGCAGAAATAATTAATTTGAAATTAACAAGAAAACAAAATTATTAAAAATAGTTAAAACATGTAGGTAGGTACACATTACTACTGTTAGAATTTAAGAACATAAGAACAAAGAAAAATGTATGACCTCTATGAGAAGGTCAAAGTCAACCGTCAATTTGAATAAACGGATATTAATTGACAATATAGCATTTAGATACTATATTAGCCTTTTAGACACTATACAACACAACACAAAACATTACTAATTACTTTTGAACACTAAGGACAGATCTAAAACATTATGAGTTATATTTACGAACAATGAAAATAGCAAATCATGCAAGCAACGATTAGCTAGCTATAATTGTAGTAAAGATTTGTTTTGCAACACTCACCCGATCTGGGGTAAACACTGAATTTAATTTAATTTGTATAAATTAAAATACTTATTAAAATAGATTTTTGAAAATAAATTAAATAAAATATGTGAATTTAAAAAACTGTTGTGATGACTGTAAGCGTCTGTCCGCGGTTGCGTAGTCGCCAGTATGATCTCTCTGAAGTGTATATATTCTCACCAGCGGCGGCGAGTCGCAGTCTAGGTGGAAGGGATCGTTCGCCAAACCGGTTTCCGTGGCGCGGTTAGCTACGCGGCGCGCGGCTCACGGCTCATTACGTTGAAATGAATATTTTTTGATTTAAATAGGCTTTCGGCGATTTCGACTATTTATTAATACAGAAAATAACGTGCAACGTTACAGTACCCCCCTTTTTAGCGTAGGATTTTCCCTAGAGAAAATCCGCTGCTTTCTCTCTTGCTAACAACTGACCTGAGTTACTCTTTCATTCATCTTCATTCATAATTTAATCATCCCTCACTTTTCATTATTCCTTTCATTAACTAGCCGACATCACATTTTACAACTGTGCGTCAGCGTCCTTTCGACCTGAGTATTCTGCTTGTAGTGCACAGAACACTCACTCAGTTCAATTATAGCTGGTATAAAAGATTAAGCTGAAATAGAGCGATTACTAACTACACATAACTACTAATTGATAGACTGAAGATTAGGAAAGATAAATAAATAAGTTATGTTTGTGATTAAGGCTTATTTTTAGAGTAATCAACCGCTCTTGCAAAGGCTTATTTAAGGAGTTGCACCGCTCCGTAGAATACTAAAGGTGTAGGGCCTTTAGCATACATAACCGAAGGGATCTATGGGGTAGAACCATGATCAAGTTTTATTTATAACCATCGGTGTAGGGCCGATAGTCATAGTATATTTAATATGATAGTAATACAATGTATGGGGTAGACCATCATCATATAAACTATTGGGGTAGACCAATAGGTGTAAAATAAAAAGGACTAGCTATGTGTAGTAGTAGTAAGTGGGTATAGAATTTAGTGCATATTTAGTTTTAGTTGAATTTAAGATTTGTTTAAAAATGATATATTTAGCGATAATCAACGTAGTTTTAGTTATAAAAATTTAGTTGTAGTATTTAGTTGCGATAGTTTAAAATATTTAATTTGCTTTACAGTTTTAGTTATCTTTGACAGCTTTTAAATCCTTGGACGGTTCTAAATGAGATTCCAAAATGTCCTCAGAAGGTAAAATAGAAGATAATTTAACTATCTGTTTTCGAAGTTCGCTAACCGAATCTCCACCAACACCGCCACGAACAGTAACTTCATAGTCGAGTTCAGCTTTTTGTAGCGATAAAAACTTAATAGGGTAAGCCATGATAAAAGTTTGAAAAAAAACCGCAGCGAAATGTGTGTTGCAAAACGAAAAATAAAAATGAGAAAAGTACAATATAAAAAGGTAAAACAATTTAAAACACAAAACAATTTGAACACAAAAATATGCAAAATCAACAGAATATCAGTCTACCAATGTGTGAAAAAAGGATTATTACAATAAATAAATTTGAAGGTAGATGTAGAAAAATTCACAATTGGTATCCTGTGATTGAAATAATCTAACACTACTGTTAGAAAGCCAACACCACAAAAACTACAAAATGATTAGCTTGCTAAAACTCCTTACGGCTCGATATTCTACCTACTTGGGCGCCACTGTGACGTTTTTTTTTAGTAGGTAGTTTAATAAAAGAATATTTTTGGCAGTTACGGTTTATTATGTAGGTAGGTAGTGTCGGTTAAGCCGGGGTGAGTTCGAATATCGAGCGCGTAACGAATTTTAGTTCGCCAGTAGAACACCACTATCCTGAATCAGTAGCCGGTAGGGTAGGTAGGTCGCTCGCAGCTCCGCAGTAGCACGGCCGTCGATGATGCCGGGACTTCTGTGTGAAGGTCACGAAGGTCACGAAGGTCACGAGGTCAAAGTTGTTGATTAGGTGCTTGAATGGGTGCATAAACCCTGGAATTCGGTAATTGGCCGTCTTAGAATATGACCGAATCCATGCTTTGACTGCAACATCCCGATATCCACCAACACGGTCTACTAAAAGGGAAGCAGTGATCTAGCATTAAGCAGCTATCGAGATGAGGCAGTCTAGGCAGCGTGGTACAGTAGCAAAAGCACGAAGTTAATTTTGTGATTTGCAGAAATAATTAATTTGAAATTAACAAGAAAACAAAATTATTAAAAATAGTTAAAACATGTAGGTAGGTACACATTACTACTGTTAGAATTTAAGAACATAAGAACAAAGAAAAATGTATGACCTCTATGAGAAGGTCAAAGTCAACCGTCAATTTGAATAAACGGATATTAATTGACAATATAGCATTTAGATACTATATTAGCCTTTTAGACACTATACAACACAACACAAAACATTACTAATTACTTTTGAACACTAAGGACAGATCTAAAACATTATGAGTTATATTTACGAACAATGAAAATAGCAAATCATGCAAGCAACGATTAGCTAGCTATAATTGTAGTAAAGATTTGTTTTGCAACACTCACCCGATCTGGGGTAAACACTGAATTTAATTTAATTTGTATAAATTAAAATACTTATTAAAATAGATTTTTGAAAATAAATTAAATAAAATATGTGAATTTAAAAAACTGTTGTGATGACTGTAAGCGTCTGTCCGCGGTTGCGTAGTCGCCAGTATGATCTCTCTGAAGTGTATATATTCTCACCAGCGGCGGCGAGTCGCAGTCTAGGTGGAAGGGATCGTTCGCCAAACCGGTTTCCGTGGCGCGGTTAGCTACGCGGCGCGCGGCTCACGGCTCATTACGTTGAAATGAATATTTTTTGATTTAAATAGGCTTTCGGCGATTTCGACTATTTATTAATACAGAAAATAACGTGCAACGTTACATCAGATTAATTGATTGACCACTGCACGCTTGGCGCAGTGGCTGGAAGTTGTCCAGCCTGCTGTATAACGTGTCAAAAAATACAAACTTCGTATGGTCCACTAATTTTTGTTCTTTTTTGGGGTGGCATTATGTGCGCGAAAATTTATTAACACAGGAAGAAAACATCCTTGTTTGCGTAATGTAAAGATCAGCGCGTCGCTTTCCGCGCGCGACTCAAAGAGCCACTAGACAACATAAAGAGGGCCCAGTAAGACCGAGACCAAGCGGCGGTAATGTACCAGAGCCTCGACATGGAACAGGAGAAGGAACATGGTAGTTTTTAGTCAGTTAAAGTCAGTCAGACACACTCGTCCTACCTTGAGCGGGCGAAAGCATTGAAGTATTTTTTTTTAAATAAAAATTGGTTGCTTGAAAGACAGTCGACTTGTAGTGTGTCAATCTTTCAAATTAAGGAATAGTTAATGTTTTTTTTAATTATTCGGAAAGATCGATTTAAAATAGGGGTGCTATGAAATACTCTCGATTAAGGCGGGTTGGCGATTTTAAACTTAAATACTTCTCCAGGTTTTCTGACAATGTTCTCCTTCAGTGTACGTCTGTGTGATCTAAATTAAATGAGAACCTTCATGCATGGAAAACGGGCTCCTTATTCTCGGAGCCAACATAACTTCTACAGTCAATACTTCATTAGAAATCCAATATTTTTGGCATCATTATTATAACCGAAGGAAAACCCTTCTTTCGCTAACTGTACAAAATGTGTGGCACCTATTTTAATTATTTATTACTAGCTTCCAACCGCGGTTTCGTCGTATGTTGATAAAAAGCAGGGTCTCCTACCCCAAATAATCTATATACCAAACTTCAACTTAATCGGCCCAACCATTAGTAACATAGTTTAGAAATCTGATCCAACAGACAAACTGTGTATACAGTTTTGTTGGACATTTTATACTTTTTTAAATGTAAAATGTACCTTCTAAGCAATAATAAATAAATAATAAATAATTTTAGCGTGAAAGAAGAAGAGAGAAGTAATAAATAACTAACATACATCCATTTATTCTCACAAACTTTCACACATTTATAATATTAGTAGTACACTACATAGGCTGCATAGATAATAATGATAAACTTTGCGCCTGATCGTTAATAATAGCATGTTGAGTTTGTACGTAACTATTTGTCGTAATAGACGTCGATAAGTGTTGTGCTATTACAATTGTATCAGGCGTTTGTGTATTCGTTACATATTGTAACTAATACACATATTAAATCAATCTATACTAATATTATAAAGAGTTAAAATTTGTAAGTGTGTATGTAGGGGGTAATCTTTGGATAATCTTTGGAACCGCTGGCCGGATTTCCAAAATTCTTTCACTGATAGATAGCTCCAATGCAGGCTTTAAAACATCACGATACGATTAAATGGAGCCAAGTAACGAGTAGTTAGTACGAGTAGGTAGTAAAGAGTAGTTAGTCGTTTATAATAGCATGTTGAGTTTGTACATAACATTTTTCATATATATGACGTCGATAAGTGTTATGCTATTACAATTGCATTAGGCGTTTATGCACTTTAATATTCGTTACATATTGTACTTATATAAATCAATTATAATTATATTAGAAAAAGAATTTACCAATTTGTATTGCTTTGTCGTGTTTCCATTGTTTTGACAAAGATTTTATGAAATATGAATCCGAAAAATTATCCAAAAAAAAATTATAAAAAATATTATCCAGCCGTCATGTCATTTAGGTTTAGTCAGTAAGAATCTGACACTCCTTCTCGCCTTGACCAGAGAGAAAGACGCCATTTGATAAGGCTTGACCCCCCCCCCCTCCCCTTCAACATAAAGTTGTAGTCAAACTAGCGGGTATATTGTACCGCGACTTATTAATAGCATTCCCTCAGAAATAAAAAGTAATATTAAACCTAAAAATATTAAATGCAAAACTTAAGAAATATTACTTAAGTATTCTTTAAGAATGTTTTTCTCCTAATGATTGACACAAAGATTGTATAATATAATTATGATAATAACGTACACCTATAAAACTGTAACTAAATTTGTTTCGATTTGAGATGATTCACGATAGCACGTTTAAACCTTAGTGTTTTTTGGTTGCTATTTAAGATAAATAACCCGGTAATATTTGTATAAATGATAAAAAAATAAACAACAAATAAAGTTGTTTATGTTATGCGGCAAAATAACTTCCAGATCACCTTATGGTTAGCAATCGGCGCCACCCGTCGACACTGAGAAATGACGACGGAAAAAATGATGATTCCGTAGCCTGCCTTGCGAGAGTTACTGAATTAGGGATTTAAAAATTGAGGAAATGTGGTGAATTGCCTCTGGTAACCTCACTCCCATTTTGGATGGCTATCCAAAATAATATTTGCGCTTAATCTAATATAATTCCTATTCTAACTCAGGTATGACACATCAAATTAATAATTATACATTTTAATTAATTAATTACACACACACATATTATTACATATACATAGATTTACGTGCTTCGACTTGTTTTTAGTATAAAAAGAAACAACAAAAATAGAATCTTTCAAAGCAGTTTTAACTTACCTACATATAATTAAATAAATTTACTGTTAACGATTTGTTAAACTAGTTTTCTTAATGACCAAATGATAGAGATCATTATGTATCATTACCATTACCACAATACCTACTGTTTCTGCGGTTGCGGGGTAAGAACAATGATATACCGCATCATCAGCCTGAAAGAAGGGAAGGAATGGGGTGGTGCTTAGTCAGTAAGAGTCTGACACTCCATCTCGGCGATTAATTTCGTTGCGGGATTTTTTTTAATGTTCATCGTCATCCCAAGCGTACGGCCTCAAAGAGCCAATAGACCACCGCAGACGGCTTCTGTTGTACAAAATACAGCCATCAAAAAGGATGTCCAGCCGTGGTCGCAGGATACAAACATTAAGGCACCGTGGCCTCGGCCTAAAGCAGGAGAAGGAACAGGGTGTTTTTAGTCAGTAAGAGTCTGACACTACAGTCTCCCTTGGGCGGGAAAAGTTAATTGATGTTTTTTTTTTAATGTAATAGATCGGCAAACGAGTAGACTGATTACCTGATGGTAAGCAATCGCTGCCGCCCATGGACACCCGCAACGGAAGAGTTATGAGTGCGTTGCCGGCCTTTTAGGGATTAGGGTTTTGGAGATTTAAGGATTGGGAAGGGATAGGGGAAGGGGCGGGATCTGGCCTCCGGTAACCTCACTCACACGGCAAAACACAACGCTGCGGTTGTTTCACGCCGGTATTCTGTGAGGCCGTGGTATCACTCCGGTCGAAACGACCCTTTCGTGCCGAAACTTGGCTCTCCCACACTTTTGGGATCCAAGACATATTCATGTCCCTAGGACGGTGTCGGACTTCCGTGTTCTACTTAATGTTTTCATGGTTGTTTTTACTACTATAGTAGAAACATCGATCCTGGTTTACAGGAGTTGCAGCGGTTTTTGGTCGTTGCAGCGGGCTGGTCCAAGTGATACTCTTTCTCACCCTAACCAGAACGGGAGAAGAAATTTGATTTGAATTTTCCATGGTAAAAAGAAAGCTAACACGGCTGGCTTACACGCCATTATGCGTAAAAAAGCGGCTTCTTTACTGCAATGCTTGCGCAACACTCGTAACAGCATCCTGAAAATGATTGCTGATAGGCCGGATTGTCCGATATAGAGACTCTGGGTGGAATTGGCTATAGGTTACCAACTATACTAATATAGTACAAAAGAACTTTTTGTTACTAATACTTTAACAATCTATGGACTATTATGGGTCTAAAATAAAGAATTTTTTTTAAACTATAATAGACGAAGTCGATTAAGAATTTGTTTAATATGCATACCTGCTAGCTTTAGGTTGCAATTTTGCCCGCCAAGCAATCTTTTCTTTAAACAGAATCTCAATGTTTTTAACCGACTTCAAAAAAGGAGGAGGTTCTCAATTCGACGCTTTATTTTGTCTACTTATTACCTCTTCCGAACTGTACCAACGATATCAGAATCGATTTAAAATTAAGATAAAGATGTTTTTATTAGTCAAAACACTTGTTATGCTTAAAAATACATGCCAATTTGCATGTATATCACACGTGTTAACTGTAGACTGTAGGTGTTTTTTTGCGTAGCGTAGTGTCGTGATAACGTCGTGATTTTCCAAAGATTAGGGTGTCCAGTTCTAACGCATGGCACGCTGATTCCAAACCGGGCGTGACCAATGTGACTTTTTCCTATTTCTACACATTGTCTTAGGTTATGCATCATCATCATAATCTCTGTCAAACGGTGAAGGAAATCATCGTAAGGAAACCTGGACTAAGAATTTCAGTTTTGTTTTATGTAATAGATCGGCATCGGCAAACGAGCAGACGGATTACTTGATGGTAAGTAATCAGCGCCGCCCATGGACACCCGCAACGTAGGAGTTACGAGTGCGTTGCGGACATTTAAGGGATTAGGGATTTGGAGATTTAGGGATTGAGGAGGTATAGGGGAAGGGAAGGGATTGGGCCTCCGGTAACCTCACTCACACCGCGAAACACAACGCTGTGGTTGTTTCACGCCGGTTTTCTGTGAGGCCGTGGTATCACTCCGGTCGAGCCGACCCATTCGTGCCAAAGCATGGCTCTCCCACACTTGAAATCACCAATTCGCTTTTGAGCAAGCTGTGTGACAATTGCCCAACTTTTCTCCGTATGAGAAGAGGCCTTTGATCAGCAATGGGCACTTATAGACTGATAATAAGAAGCGTGGTAATTAATGCCTAAACCTTCTGCGTGTGAGAAGAAGCCTTTGAAAGCAGTGGCCACTTATAAGCTGCTGATGTTTGTGATGTAATGATGGTATTGTTTGTTTCAGCATTTTTAACTATAGCTAGTGTACAAAAAAGTATTTTGTAACATTTGTTCTGGCTTGGAAGTATCCACAAAAATGATAAACAGTTACAAATTATCAAGAGAAACAACAGCAACATTATAATACTTGTCTTAATTAGTGAAGAATGTCCATTATGTGTGTGTTATAATTTTAATATCAAATTTTGTTATACACATTCCATTCATTCGTCATTAAGGGACATTATAGTGACATTTCTTAATTACGTTAGATTTCTTCATACAATTCAGTGATTGTCTATAAATTTTTGGAGCTCCGCACACTGCACTTTTTTTGTAAGAGCCCTGTTTGAGCAGACAAACTGTTTTGTGCTCACAGAAGTAACATTGTCGCGGCGCTGACTGAGGGATGGAACGTGAGTAAATTTTAAATTATTATCTTTATACAATATAAATAAATGAATCGTAAAATGTTTTAGTAAACGCATAACTCAATAAGGTCTGGACCAATTGCGGGGGCGGGCTGCTAGTTATAAAACTAAATCTCAAAATCTCTTTTCATAAACGCATAACTCAAAAGCGCTGGGACCAAATTTTTATAAAAAATAACTTTTTATGCTACTTTACTGTTTTGTTGCGTTTCATATTGTTAGAAAGTGGTCTTTGTGAAAGAAAAGTTTAGAAAAGTAGAAAGCAAACCAGTCGTGAGGCCTGCACATCTGCCCTGTAGGGCCCTGTAGATATCAATCTACAGGGCCCTACACTATAGGGCAGATGTGCAGCCCTCCCGCCTAACACTGGGCGGGAGAAGTGATTTAGTGATTTTCTCCTCACAAAAAAAGGCTTGTAGGGTCTAGCCTTTCGATGTTAGCCAGATAGATAGTACCCCTCAGCTATCACGTTATTTGCATCTTTATCATTACTTATTTCCGTGCCTAAAAAGAACGAAAATCTAGATGTTTTGCTCTACATATCCTGTGTGAGCTGTATTTCTGGGATAAAAACTACCCCGCTTCCTGTCTCGATAATCAAAGTATTGCTAAACCGAATTTTATCAAAATCGGTTGAGTGGTTTTAGCGATAGAGTCCCACATTTTAACCGTATAATTTCTGTTCCCGTGTAATTTGATGAATTGGGAACAATGACCTTTTTTAGGGCTCAAACATTTTTTTTTTCTTGTGAGGGGTTAGTCGTCAAATGACTTCTCCCGCCCAGGGTAGAGCGGTAGGGAGTAACAGACTCTTACTGACTAAAAACCCCCCCGTTCCTACTCCTGTTCTAGGCCGAGGTCGCGGTGCCTCATTGCGCTTGCCCCGCAACCTCGGTTGAACATCGGCCCTATAGAGCCCCATCTCCTGTTTATTTGAGGATCACGTCGAACGCAACGCGCCGTACGCTCGGGTCTGGTTCTGGTTTACGATAACTCGCCGTCTGCAGACCCGCATTTTGGTTGGCTGATCTCTCGACCCCGAGGCCGGAGGTTTGTGTACTGCGGTGGTTGGGGCGTGACGAGGAGGATAGTTCCCTCAATACTTATATTAAAAAAAAATCGAAACTCAAATATATGAGGCCTCTATAACGTAAGCGATGAACAATAGTTTTTTTTTTAATTCAAAATTTATTTATTTCTGGGCTTATGGATCTCTGTTCTAAAATAAGAATTTAATTAATTAAAACACCTATTGATATATAAAGTGGTATTTACCGGATTTTGGCATAATATCAGCATTTATTATGTGCCTAATAGGACAGCAAATAAACTAACTCACTTGGTAGTAAACAATTGGCGACATCCATGGACACAAACAAGAGAAGTTACTAGTGCTTTGCCCACCTTTTCGGGGCTAGGGATTTGGGGATTGGAGATGAGGGGATAAGGGGAAGCGGTGGCCCAGAGGTTAAGGCACCCGCTTCCCACGCATGAGGGTGCGGGTTCGGAACCTGGCAAGTACCAATGTGACTTTTTCCGAGTTATATGTACTTTCTATAATTATTTAGACACCACTGACAAAAGGACTCTGACAAAAGGAAAACATTGTGAGGAAACCTGGATTTATAATTTCTAATTATAATTTTGAAATCGCTAATCCGCCTTGAGCAAGCATGGTGATTTATGCTCAAACCTTATCCGTGTGAGAAGAGGCCTTTGCTCAGCAGTAGGCACTTATAAGCTAATTATATGATGTGATGTGGATAAGGGGATAGGTTCGAAAGAAATGTTGCTCTGATAACCTCTCTCCCACGATGATACATAACGTTAGCGTTATTTCACGACGCTTTTTTAGTAGCTTCTTGCACACACATGTTTAAAAGATCTCCTTTCTATCGCTTCCATATTTGATGTTTTTCTTTTGTTTTTTTCGTCTGACCACTAAAAGTGTACTAAAAAGACCTTAGATAAAGCTCAATTAAGACTTCTATAAGGGTTATACATTATTCATGAGTGTCAAACGCCTTTTAATTAACAAAACAAACTCATAATAATATGTCTGCGAACGCCGTGGTAAGTTTACGGAGATCCGTCATACATTATTCATAAAACCCTAAGCGAACGCCGGCGTTGGCGCCTATGGTTCTTCAATTGTGTCTCGAATTACCACGATTGAAAATTAAAGCCCGCTTCTTGTTCTGCCGAGGTTGCAGGTCAATTGAGAACGTACTGGAGCACAAGAAGGTATAGGGTGAATTATTTATTATGTTTTCGGCTTACTCACGTAATAATTTGACGAGATAGGTGATTTTTAGTCAATAAGAGTCTGACATTCTCTCTGTCTCGCCACATCAAGGGTGTGAGAAGTCATTGACGATTTTACCTTTCAAAAAAGGCACCTGCTTTCCATACCTGAGGTACGGTTCCGAAACTTATCAAGTACCAATCAAATGCAAGTCCCTTTTTTTTCTTTGTTTATTAAGACACTACTGACAAACGGTGAAGGAAAACATCGTAAAAATAACTGAACTTATAAGTATAATTTTTTATTTAAAGTTCAATTAAAAATCTTAGTGAAAACGTTCACGTTTCATGTAAACATTCATTAAATTACGCGAGAATAAAAATAATTACAGGTCGACCACGACCTACCCAACCAGGTCAAAACGTCAAGCCTTCCAAGGTCCTTAAATAATTATTTTTCGCGTTAACACCCGCGAAATTATATTATATTAAATTTCAAATTTTCAATCCGCCTCGAGCAAGCGCAGTGGTTTACCCTGTGAGAAGTCTTTATGTAGAAGTGGGACAGTTTTGAACTGATAATGACCAACCATAATAATTATGTTTTGAAAAACTTCTAGAGAATTCTATTTACTTAATATATTATAATTATGTTGTTTAAGAAAACTAATAACCCATTATGTATTTTATGTTTATCGACACACGTTTACAATTTTATGTAAATTGTCTGTGTGCTAGGCAGTTTGTTTGTCACTATATATTCGGCTCAAAAATACACGAAAGCAAGGTATAAACCTTCTAAAGCTTTCAAATGAAAAACAGTGTGTATTTAAAACACACTGTTTTTCGGTCTATTTTTCAATTTTAATCTGTACTCTGATTTTTTATTTCTCTGAGAGGTTTTTTATTTTTTTCCAATATTACAATATAAAGCTATATCCGTAAATAACTGAAAATTCGAAATTGGAAGAATGGCGAGGTTGCCGGAGGCCCAATCCTTCCCAGGCCCCAATCCCTCCTCAATCCCTAAATCTCCAAATCCCTAATCCATAAAAGGTCGGCAACGCATTAACTCCTCCGTTGCGGGTGTCCATGGGCGGCGCTGATTGCTTACCATCAGGTAATCCGTCCGCTCGTTTGCCGATCTATTACATAAAAAAATGGCAATTTCGTTTTCACTTTTATCTTAAAAAACATTAATGAATATATTATATTAAAATGTGTGATATTATATCTAATATACGTAAATTTTTGTTGTATGGAGATAAATATTATAATAATTAAATATTACCTATTCGTAAATCTATAAATAAAATGAATTGTATTGAATTAATATTAATAGGATGCTTTATATTTCGTGTGCAATTATGTATATTGTGTTGTATATAATATATATAAACTATTCAATTTTGTACCTATGTACATAATATATTTATTTGTATATTAGCTTGATGATTATTTAGAACCTATTGTTTCCTAAAAGCGATTGATTTTCTGGGTAAAGAATTCCTTTCGGCATTAAGTCCACCTTTAACATATTAGTTAGATACTTACATTTTTATTTATTCATCACAGCTATTTACTTATTTATAAACTTAACTACCAGTAGGTACAGTTTCCCAAAGCGGTTGTTTAGTGAACTTGATTATAATCAATTTAAAAATAAGTTGAAGTATTTACGTAAGTCAAATCAAATCAAATCAAAATAATTTATTTCAACTAAACCTAGCAAATTACTTTTGAAACGTCAAAATAGAATAGTAGTCTGTCAGTCTGTTCGTTCGTGTGTCTAGATGCTCGTTCCAAATTGTAGTTTCGAATGGAGAAGAACAAGCAAGAAACTCCATCGTTAATCTTTTTAAAAAATGTAATTTGTTTTACAATCCACTAATAATAAAGTTTTTATACATTATTAATTGTACCCCTATGTGAGAACAATGCAGAGACAAGTTGTTAATAAAAAGGAACAAAAAAATGAAAAAACGTAAATCTACATAAAATTTTTGAAACAAATAAAATAAAACAAATGAATAACTTTGAAAAAAAAAACAAACGAAGTCGTAGCAGACGATCTAGTTGATTTAATTAATACATCCTTTTTTAGCTACCTACTCAGTTTAAGTTAACAATCAAGAAAAACCTGTTAAAAGCTTAGACAAGTGCCATTTAAATTTAAAATACAGAAGTATATTATATATTATTTGTTATTATTTTTAAAACGGAGCAGCCTATCATAGAACAAGGTCGTATAGAAAGAGGTTTAGTCTATTATAAATTTTTATGTGGTACGCCAGTGTATTCATTTCAAAGTGATTAGTGTTGCTAATTATCAATACAGGAATCAGTGTAAGTAATTTAAATTTATTATTTATCTTTTGTGGATACGTTTTTTTATTTATTGCCTAAGAGGACATTTTTTTTTATAAGGCTGTTCGGCAAAGGACCAGGTGTTAGACTGAACGACTCGGCAGTTATAAAAAAAACACTTCAAGTTACGTAGTACCAAGTTTATTTAAAAAAAAATACAAACAAAAATAAATAATATTGACTGAGTCTGAGGTTTTTTTGTAAAGGGAAAATCATTTAATGATTTCTCACGCCCAGGGAAGGGAGTGTCAGACTCTTACTGACTAAAAACCAGACGACAGAGACGATCTCCAGCCAGCCCGCGGGTCTGCGGACGGCGAGTAAGGGTAGCTCGCCGCCCAAACAGATCTAGAGCCAAGTGTACGGCGCGTAGCGTCCCGCGCGCGCCTCAAAGAGCCAATTGACCACCACAGACGGGGCCCCATAGGGCTGATGATTAGCCGGGCTAGCTAGGCACCGCGGCCTCGGCCCAGAGCAGGAGAAGGAACGGGGGATGTTTGGTCTGTAAGAGTCTAACACTATGTGCGGACGTAATCATTTTCCACTCACAAAAAAAACCCTGAAGCCCATTGGCACTCGTAAAATCGAAGCGTGTAGTAGCTTCTACTACAAGTGCATAGCCGGAGTTTTATGGGTAATTTGGGATTTAAGGATAGGGGATTTGGGGATTGAAGATGAAAGGCGGAAAGAGGGTAAGCCCCTCCGACAACCTCACTCAAAAATCAAATCCATTGCATAGTTTTAAAGATTTATGCGGACATAGGGATATGTGGACCGAGATAAACTTTGTTTTAAATTATGTAGTGATGAATCCAGTTTACTCTGAGATGGCAACCTTTATACTTGCTTTATTGAAATAACCTTGTTTTAGTTGCAAAAGTATTTATTTTTATTATCTTTTTCATTCTACTTATATGTTTTGCTTTTTAAGTTTTATTGTACCTTTTAGTGCATATCCTTTTCTTTAATAAAATAGAGTAATAATAAGTTCCGAAAATATGGATAAGTATATTTTTTTTATAACTTTACCTATGTATTATGAAATGCATCGAAATATTTTACATACGGTATAATATTTCGAAAATAGGAGTTTTCTCCAAGGTAGTTTTTACGTAGTTGTTTCGGATTCTAGTGCGATAGACACGTGGATTTGTATGTTTGTAAGCGCAATCACGTTTAAAAAAAACATCCCTTTTTCCCTATAAACGATATCTTCAGGAATGGGGAACTATTTGTACGAGTGAATAATCCAATGGTCCGGGTGAACGGTTCTGTCTGGGGGTTTACGCGAAATATATCCCGTATCCTAACACCGCCTTTCACTCAACCCCCTGCGCCCTACCACCAGAAGAGGCAGTGCTCAATTAGGGATCCCACCTAACTAAGATCCCTAAAGTACCATCACCTATCTTCCAATTCGAACTTCAAACCAGATGGTAGCATTATATTACCTTATCATCTAACCTGCATACATTTTAAACATTTTCATCTCAATCACATAGAAGAATGGATGGACACAGTCAACAACTTTGCGCACAACAAAACTTTGAAATGAATTTCCGGCATGCAATGGTATTCCCGAACCGATGCGACCTTCAAACCTTCAAGAAATAAGCGTACTCCTTTTTAATAACCACCTGGCACTCCTCTGGTGCTGCAGGTGTCCATGGGCGGCGCTGATCACTTACCATCAGGTGATCCGTCTGCTCGTTTGCCTATTCCATAAAATAAATAAGTTGCATGATTATGAGTCGTGGTGGCCCGGAGGTTAAGGCGCCCAGTTCTCATGCACGATGGATCGAAATCTGGCAAGTGCCAATGTGATTTTTTCCGATTTATATGTACTTTCTATGATTATTTCGACACCACTGACATACGGTGAAGGAATACATCGTGAGGAAACTTATTTATTCGCCAAACCGCATTGAGCAAGCGTGTGATATATGCTCAAAACTTCTCCGTGTGAGAAGAGGCCTTTACTCAGCAGTGAAAACTTATAGACTGATGATGACGATGATGATAATGAAACATCACCTAGAAGTGTGTTTAACGCAAATTCTTAGATTTCATTTCGGATTGGTGGTTCGCACTAAGAAGAATCGCACTAAAAAGCATATTTGATGCTTATCGCTACATACAGAATCTTAAGTGCATATATCCAAATAGAAATCTTGTTCCTATAATTAATTCAAAATTTTATTACCTAGGTATACCTGGTATTATTTTCTCACGACTGTATTGAATGACCTTGAGCTGTCCATAAAAGACTGTTCACCCAAACTGTCGCCTAAATCCGGATCAATCAGGTTATTATTAAAAATGTTTTTCAATATGTAAGCGGTTGACTTTTATCATTAAACAAGCTTTTGCCCGCGACTCCGTTCGCTTGGAATAGTAACTTCCTGCAGATTTTTGGTTAAAAAACTATTCTATGTCCTTTCTCGAGTTCCAAACTATGTCTGTACCAAATTTCACAGAAATCGGTCCAGTAGCTTAGGCTTGAAGAAAGGACAGACAGACGGATAGAGTTATTTCGCATTTATAATATTAGTATTGATAAACACTTTTCTGACTTTAGCGGAGACACGTATAAAATGTTTTTCTTTTTGATTGGAGAAACATGTTTGGATTCAATAACAGCATGTATGAACCTGCTCGGTTTTATGTTTACACAAATGTATAATTTTAACTACATACCTACAGATTCAAATTCGTGTAGAAGATCATTCAATATTATGGTGCAATCGATCCGATATGATGGTGGAATTGGAAGGCATCTAGCATTGAACATTGGTCTACATACTAGTAAACATGGAATAGTTTCCCATGGTATAATTTACGAATACCTAACTTAAGTTTGCTTGTCCCAAACTAACTCAAGTTGGTCCCAAAAACAACCAATGAACAATTGTATCCTGAAATCCATTTTGGTACCATTTTTTCTAATTGTAGAAACAAAATTCCCTTTTTTACTTCTGTACCAAATCGACTCCTCTAATTTGCCCAGGGTAATGTAACAATGAATTTATTTTTGCAAATAGGTCATAAAACGGCACTTTTACACGTCAATTTATTGTGAAAAACTAGATGAAGCTAGGTAAGACGAGAGAAAGTGTCAGAAGCTTACTGACTAAAAACCATCCAGTTCCTTCTCCTGCCCTTGGCTAAAGCCACAGCATCTTATTGCGTTTGCTCCGCAACCCCGGCCAAACATCGGCCCTGTTGGACCCCATCCGAGATGGCCTATTGCAACATAGAAAAAAAATTGTCTGTCGTATAATATAATTTTATGTCGTCTTTTGTTACAGTTTGCTGAATTGAAATAGAAACTCCTTCGGAAACCTCTATTACTTTTAGAATGGCGCCTCAGAAGAGAGTCAATGATGCCGTCCACTATTACATGGGTGATTTGAGTAGCCGCATTGTTGCGAAGTCTGGTTACCCTACCGACCGATATCATTTAGGCAAACTGGTTCTCCAAGGTCTAAAGGATGATCCCGATTTTCTTTTACAGGTAATATATTTTAGCACAACAAATATCGTCAGATATCAACTCAGATGTAAATTATACTTACTTATTTGAGCCTTTGACTGACAGAAAACTGTTGACTGACAGAAAACTGTTGAAGGCAAATACTCAGCTAACGGAGGTCACCGGTGACCCCATGGCGTTTAACGTGTTCAAATATACTAATCTCTCACGAAAAACAATCGAGAAGTGCTCTAATAGATTCAAGTCACACCGGGACTCATACTATTAGTTTATGTGATATGGCGGCAAACGAGTAGCCACTTTTCTTGATGGTAAGCAATCAACACTGCCCATGGACACTCACATCACCAGAGGAGTTGCAAGAGCGTTGCTGATCCTTTGGGAATAAAAATTTTTTGGGAGGTATGGGGCGAGGGGAATGTAGCGTGTCCAATAGCTTTATTCACTCTTACACTTACAATAGTAACAAAATATATATTTTGCAGATCGATGGCTCAACAGGCGAATCAGAAACGTCCGGATCAGTTTTGGAAAGATCAGTACGTTTCGCAATGAGTCTGCGAAAACTGGGAATCAAGCGTGGAGAAGTTATGGTGCTACTGGCTCCCAACCATTTGGATATTACCATTGCTTTGTATGCTGCACTATATCTTGGCATCGTTGTGAATGCCATAGCACCTGATACACCAGCTGGTAAGTAATCAATCTGCTTGCGACCACGACCGGTGCAATCAAGTCGAAACGTCAAGCCATCCAAAGTATTAAACAATTGCATTTCGCCTTAATACCCGCTTAATAATATTATTATGTTGTTAACATGAAACGCGAAAGTTTAAAAGTCGGTAAGTGATCAAGAGCTTTGCCTTAAGCAGAAAACTAAGATCTTACATTAGCCAATTACTTATTAGCCTTTCAACTAACAGCTTGTAAGGCCAGACATATTGATTAAATGGCTGATTTCTTTGCTTCATACAATCCATTGTGTGCTTGTCTGTTTTACGAGTAATTATCACGAAAAACTATTGGCTAGGACCAATAGAAGCTACGCAGTAACGAGATTGCGGGGCAAGTACAAATTAGTTACCAGGAGCAGAAGATGGAAGCCGTAGCTTTTAGTCCAGTAAGAGTCTGACACTCTCGAACGCCTTACCCTGGTCGAGAAAATATACGGATGATTTTCACACCTCAAAAAGAACAGTGGGAAACTGATCGAGAATAGCCAATACCTATTGCATAAAATATTCAAATGGCCTATGAAAGATATAAAAAGCTATTTTTTTTTCAGCTGATATACAACCACTTTTGGCCATTTCGAAGCCTTCAGTGATCATGTGCCAGAGTGATGCTGCGTCAAAGGCGCAACTTGCTACAATGAACTTGAATCTGAATCCCCACATCATAACTTTCGACAAAGGAGATTTCTGCAATTACATTGATTTCATGGAAATGTACAAGGATGACACACCAATCGAAGATTTCAAGTAAGTAATATTCATTTTTAAAAGAAAAACAACTTTTTTCTACTCTAAGATTCTCAGTTGTGTCGTGGATGCTTTTAATACATAAATTACATATAAATTTACGTACACAAGCCACCCGGACCAGACCGGCAACAACAATTTGTGGATTACGCAACACTTTGCATACCAGTTGTCCAGCCACTACGCCAATCGTGCAGATATTCAGCCTTGAACCAGCGTAGTGCTTAGTGCTCAAACTCTCTCACTATGTGAGTTAATCTTTACTCAGCAGTGGGTATTTATAGAGGCTGGTGGTGATGATAAAGATATCCATCGTCTGGCCTTCCTCGACTTGCTGTCCACTAACACGCCATTGGAACTCGAATAGATCTTCAACTGTTTCGTCACTAAGTCACACACAGCGATATTTTGCAGTCTGATATCTGATGGCAAGCAATCGACGCTACCTGCAACACCGAAGAAGTTCTAAGTGTTTTGCTAGTGGATAATTGGGAGTTAGGGATTTGAGGATTGGGATATATGTGTATGGAAAAGGGGGATTTACAACACATTGACTGCACGGTTGGTGCGGTGCGGTGGCTGGCCTACTGGTTGCCGCGCGATTGTCGCTGGTTCGATTCCCGCACGAAACAGCAACAAACAACTCTTTGTGGTATTCTTGAATTGTAATTTCGGGTCTGGGTGTTATGTATATGTGAAATTGTATGTTTGTAAATGCGCCCACGCCGCAGGAGATAACATTAGATAGATTATGGCAATGTTTCATTTGTTTTTTAAAAGCTTTCTTTCATGCTGATGTTATTCTAAATGGTATTTTATTTAAGTATCTATTTAACTGCATTTTTCTAGACGTCATTTGCGTAACCATAAACGATATCATTGTTTATTATCAATTAAGTTGAATAAATGACCTTGTACAAGTACCTAGTCACTAATAACCTAGGTCTACGACACCACTTCCGACCCTATTACAAAAAGCAAAACCGTGGAATGAGCTCATCAGCGGTATTTCCGAACCGATAAGATCTTAAAGCTTTCAAGAAAAGAACGTAGTCTTTCAGTCAAAATCAAAGTTAAATTCAATGTCAAATTAAAGTCAAAGTTATTTATTCCAACTTAACCATAAATAGCTTCTTTGAACATCAGAATAGTATTGCTGTCAGTATGTTGGTCAGTGAAGCTAGATGCCTTCTTATGAAGACCGACAACGCAGTTGTGAGTTATCTGGTGTTGCTAGTGTACATGGGCGACATCAGGTGATTTGCGAGCTTATTTGCTTCTTCATCACTACATTGTATAAAACAAAGTCGCTTTTTATGTCCCTGTATCCCTAGGTATGCTTAAATCTTTAAAACCACACAACGGATTTTGATGCGGTTTTTTAATAGATAGAGTGATTGAAGGGGAAGGTTTATAATATGTATTATGAAATCTATTATATAGTAGGGAAATTTGTGGAGTGCTATTAGTCTATATATATATATAAAAGAAAGTCGTGTTAGTTACTCCACTTATAACTCAAGAACGGCTGAACCGATTTAGCTGAAAATTGGCAGGGAGGTAGTTTAGAGCCAGGAGAAGGACATAGGATAGGATAGAGTAGGTAGAGTAGGTTAGGTAGAGTAGAGTATGTAGAGTAGGGTATGTAGAGTAGGGTAGGAAGAGAAGGGTAGGTAGAGTAGAGTAGGTAGAGTAGTTTAGGTAGAGTAGGGTATGTAGAGTAGGGTAGGAAGAGAAGGGTAGGTAGAGTAGAGTAGGTTGAGTAGTGTAGGTAAATTAGGGTAGGTAGGGTAAGTAGAGTAGGGTAGGTAGGGTAGGTAGAGTAGGGTAGGTAGTCAAATGACGGGAGCGATGCCGCGGGTAAGAGCTAGTATAAAATAAAAACCTTTTTTTGTTTTCTAGGTGTGCCGATTTCGATCCAGAACAAACAGTGGCGTTCGTCGTTAACACGAGCGGAACCACGGGTCTACCTAAAGCTATAGCGCATTCTCATAAATATTTTGCTATACTTTTGCCACATATTTGGTAAGTTCAAATACAATACTTAGATCTAGTTAATACGAAACTCAAAAAAGGACTAAAAGAATACATAGGGATAAATAAAAATATAAAAAATAAAAATATAATAGTTCTTTATGTAGCTAATGGAAAAATATAAGACACGTACTCATTTATGAAAACAATCACTACATACTAACTTTTACCCCAGGTTTCCGAAAGGCCGATCAATGTTAAAATCAATTTAATCTCTTGTCAAGTCATCTGATTGGTTGACTGAATTATCAACAACCAATCAGATGACTTGACATGAGATTCGTTAATTTTATCGTAAACAAGCCTTTCAGAAACCTTTAAAATAGAGGAGTAATTTAGTAACAGCTTCGTACCCGTGCCAAAATGGGGAGTGTCGCTAGTATTTTTATAAAACGAATTTGAACTTATAAAATGTACCGAATTGTAACATCATACGATATTTTAAAGCGATGATAACTTCGAAAGTAATCTTAATTTCATACAAAGAAAAAAATACGTGCCTGTGTCAGGTTTTAAATTGATTTACGAGCCAAAACTATCGTGAGACGTATTAAATTTATCGAAACTATTAACCAAGTCACGTGAATTGACTGCGAAAAGCACTAGAAACTAGTTTCAAGGCTGTACTAGGTTCTTATTTATGAGTTTCTTTACATCAAGTAATAAAGTTTTTTTTATATATATTGGTTAATAAGGATATATTTTTTAATTAGGTGTATGCAGAAAGGTTCCAATCATCACAAGCTTGTTTTGATAAGAGTTGACAGTACATTCAATTTATAATTGACTCATTTTTAGTTCAAAAGCCAAAACGATCGCAAATCGGAATTGGACTTGTGCATCGATCACTAATAAAGAATTATCTTTATTATCTTTATTAGTGATTTATTTATTTATTTATTTATTTATTTATTTGGGACAAAAAACAGTTATACATTGCAGAATTAACAATAAAGTAGTGACATTACAGTTGTAATAACGTATAACCCACACCATTGTCCACGTAATAACATATGAGTATAAGAGCGAACGCATGTTAAGAAAGATATAATTTAAATTGGAATATTAGTTAACACTTACGGACAGATCGAGGGGAGCAAGAGTCGGAGAGTAGGTACTTATGTACGACTTGCAAGAAATTGTGAGACAACTCTTTTAAATTTAGGTTGGGACAGCGAAAAAATATCGAAGTCAATAAATTGTGAGTTATAGGTTTCTAAGAGTCGGCGGATAGGGGCCCGTACCCCGGCCTTAGTTCTGCACCGAGGGGTATAGAATAGCCGAGGCGCGCGCACCTCCCGCCGAATAGCAGTTCTAGGTACTACATAACATAATCTATTAGACAACTCAGTACAGTTAAATTTATTATTGCATATGCCGTGTAGCATCATAACCATAATCAATAAACGCCTAGAATCCAAGCTCAACATCTTATAATGCCTTAACAAATCTGCATAGGGAATCCTTACATGGAAGTACTTATAGTGCATGGCATGAAGGAATTTTTTCTGTACCTTTTCTATAGCATGCTTATATTTTTCATAATACGGGGACCAGATGGGTACCGCGTATTCTAACTGTGAACGGACCAGTGTTTTATATAGAAAAAGAAGAGTAGAAGGGTTTTTGAAATCCTTACTAGACCGCATGACAAAACCATACATCTGAAAAGCTTTGCTAACTATCTTGTCAATATGAGTGTCGAGATGCAACTTGCAATCAAGAAGTACGCCAAGATCACGCGTGCACTCAGTTTTTTTTAGTTGTGTGTCATTCAAGGTGTATTGGAAGTGAATACTATTTTTGTTTTTACTGAATGAAATGTAATGACATTTTGGAAGACTGAGATGAAGTTTATTTACTAGACAGTATTGTGCAATCCTGCATAAGTCCTCCTGTAGAAGCAAACAATCTTGAGAGTTCGCACAAGCCTTGTAGATTTTTATGTCATCAGCGTACATTAGGAATTTCGAGTTGATTATGCAGAGTTTTATATCGTTTATGAACAAGATAAACATCAAAGGACCCAAGACCGAACCCTGCGGCACGCCCGATCCAACGACTACATAGTCAGACTCGAATCCATTGACGACAACCTTTTGAGTCCTGTGAAAAATATATGAAGCAAACCATCTGAGTAAATTCCCTCTTATGCCATTGAAAGCAATTTTATCGAGTAGTAATTTGTGGTCCACCTTGTCGAAAGCCTTCCGAAAATCAGTGTAAACAGCATCAACCTGCGTGCGCACATCCATGTTTTCAAACAAATATTGTGTGAAGCTCATTAAATTTGTAGTGGTGGATTTGGATTTAACAAAACCATGTTGCTCGGGTATAATAAGGTGATTTAACTGTGGTAACAAGTGGCTGTGCACTAAACTCTCAAAAAGCTTAGACAAGGTGGATAAGATAGATATGGGCCTATAATTTTCAACATTGCATTTGTCACCGCTTTTATGTATAGGCGTGATGAAAGCCCTCTTCCAAATGCTTGGGAAAATCCCTTCTCCAAGACATTTATTAAATATAATGTGCAATGGAACACAGATGGTCTGTGCTGTGTACTTTAAGAAAGATGGAGGCAAACCATCCGGGCCCGCTCCTTTAGTTAAATCTAATGAGTTGAGTGCCTTAAGAATGGCATCTTTTGCAAGGTAAATGTGCGGAATGCATACAGAACTCTCGTGAAGGGTTTCTGGCGGTGTCCAGGTGCTAGGGTCATAAGTTGGAGGCTCATAAACCGAGGAGAAGAAGTCAGAAAATAACGTACATATCTGCGCTGGGCAGTTTGTTGAATTATTTTTGTACTGCATGTTGGCTGGGATTCCAGGACCCTTCCCTCGGTTAGAGATATACTTCCAGAAATGCTTGACATTGACGGGTATGCTCTCTTCAACAGTTTGCATGTATTTTTTGTAACATTGTTCACATAGTTGTTTGAATTGTCTACGCTGAATAGAGAACTTTTCGTAATCAGATAAGTTTTGCATTTTTTTCCACCGTATCCATGCGCGTTCTTTATTTTTGAAAATTTTAATAAGGGAAGAACTGAACCATACGGGAAAGGTATTAGATTTTGGGCGTGAAAGCGGAACATGTAATCTGACAATACCATATATGCGGTCGTAAAAAGTATCGACGGACTCTTCACAGGAGAGATTGAGTAAAAGTTCATCCCAGTTCAACTTCATTATTGCTGTATTAATTTCTTGATAATTAGCTTTGAAGTAATTGTATTTTATTGGAGAGTGACGCTTCATGGGCTGAAATGGTGCCTCGAGGTGGGCCAACACAGAAAATGGAGGGTGGTGACTGTCGGCCTGCAAAACTGAAATGTCGGATCGTAGCTGACATTCAGTATTGCTGATGAATAAATCTAAAATACGACCGAGTTGATTTTTAATTGTGTTGTGTTGTGAAGCGCTCGTAATAGCCATTAGATCCAGCAAAGATCTTCCCACATTACTTTGTGAATGAGTACAAGCATGACCAACACCGTCCGACCACTCAATATCAGGCAGATTATAATCGCCTGCGATATAGAATGATTCAACACAGGGTGCTGTAAGAATATTTTCTAATGTGGACAAATGTGACAGGTAAACGTCGTCGTGTGTTCGTGGTGGTATATAGGCAGCGCTAATGACGTGGTGAGTGTTACAGCGCGACGCAGGCATTTTGATCATAACGTGCTCAATACCAGCAGGCGAGGGAAAAGTTGATATCCTCACGGGCCGAAGCTCGCGTAGCACGGCTATTAGGACGCCCCCACCCTCTCGCTTGCCTGTAGCAATGCGGTCACGATCCTCTCTAAAAACTATGTATCGGTCATCAATGAATTCTTTGTCCATTATATTAGGTGTTAGCCAGGTCTCAGACAAAATGATTACATCATAAGATAAGGAAAGAATGTTGGTGTAAAGTGTGTGCAATTTAGTGCGAATCCCTCTGCAGTTCTGATAAAATATTGATAAATCATAGTTACCAAGCATTGCGTGTAATTAGGTTAACACATAAGTATTCAATATAAAGTGGTACATATTTATTTGAGTCGGGTATATTTGAAAACTTGGATTCCGTATGCAGTGGGTAGCGGTATAAAATTGAGGAATATGCGAGTACATGGTTTTGGCTATGAGTGCTAATAACAACATCTAATAATCGGATTTTAAGTAACAAGCTTTGAAGATAAAAATGTAATAATATGCACAACGTATAAACAAGGTCAAGGTCATTGATGTTTACGTACCTATAAGAATAAAACCAACAAAAGCGAGAAGGTTCAGAAAACAATGACAAGAAACCGGTTTCCACAATTAATAATAAGATACACTGTAGGCTTACAATACGAGTGTTTAACATTAGTTTGAGGTAAATATGTAAAAATGAATCGATGCATAAATAAACAATCATAATAAATATAAATGCCAGTATGTAATAAAAATATAAATTACTCATTTTGACGATAACACTGCGCAATCTTGTTGACATCACTTTGACAACGTACAGCAAATGTTTTAGAGCCATCAGTAGCCTTGACAAGTATAGTTGCGTTCCTAATCCAGACATACTTAACGTTATATTTCCGAGCCACCTCACGACATGTACGAAATAACTGTTTGTTGTAGAGGGTGAGATGCTCGTTTAAATACATCTTATGGGGAGTACCTGACATACCGATTAGGTCCGAGGTGACATTTTTACACAGACGATAGGCACTTAAAACATTATCACGAAGGGTGCGAGAGGCCAGCTTCACGACTATGTTCTTAGGCTTGTTGTTTTCCATAGCGCGCGCGTGGGGGACACGGTGAACTGCCAGCACTTCTTGACGGGGAATTAAGCATTTGATAGTAGCACCGATCTTTTCAACGAGCTCGAGAAGGTCTTCGTCGCGTCTCTCAGGCAGGTTGCAGATCTCAATGTTATTGAGTCGAGCTTGCTGTTCCAATGACTCAATTTTCAACTCCATTCCGGATAGCTTGTCAGTCAGGTCGTTATCTGATGTATGAGACCGCACCTGTAGATCTTCGACCTTTCTCTCCAGATTGGCTATGCTGATTTTATAGGCTTGGTTTTCCCTTTTCAAATTATCCACTTGCTGCCTCATCTCTTCGAACTTGCTGTTCATAAAGTCAATTGAGTCTCGAATTTCTTGATTAATGTTCTGTATTGAAGAATTTTGAGTTTTTAGAACCTTAATCTCAGAAACAACTGTTTCCAATGCAGAAGTTTGTTGCTCCACCAGTCTTTGCATGTGCTCCTCCTGTTCCTGCTTCCAGGTTCTCAGCATGGATTTAAGCTCAAGATTGTGTTCCTCGAGCGTCTTACTAGGCGTTAATCGCAGCGGGGCCGCTTATGACGTGACTGGGTGTTTACATTGTCATCGCTGTGTAAAGCTTTTGGAATGTCCGAATCAGACATTGATAGTTCCCTCGGGATATTGTTTTTTGCTCCCGTGGCTGGCGGTGTGCTTTGTATCGACATGAGTACACCAATTCACACACACGTACACTTGCAGTTGTATCGGCTCGTTGGCAAAAACCGGTAAGTCACAAAAGTAAGAGAAGGATAGCAATTATGACGGCCGTGCTCTTTCTGCGGGGGCGAAGGCGGGCTCGCGGTCACTCGCACACGCACCTGGCGACTCACGAAACGCAAGACGATGCAAAGAGAAATTATGCAAATACTGTGAGCTTTGATTGAACACAAGGATTATAATTCCGTGTGTGGTATTTATTTTTGACGAAAGAATTTAAATAAGTTTAACACACGTGCGCTCTCGAACAAGGCACCGAGGCAGAGTGATCGATGGACTTGTGTGAAATTTAATTGGACTTGGGTTGTATTCGGTTAGGACGAAATATGATTGGTATGGTATGGAAATGGTTCCAATATTTTTAATCCCTTATTGAAAAAAATATTGATATACCTACTCTCTCTATGTATACTTACTAAAGAATCTTTTTCCACCCATAGAAAAAGCGAACCAGATTTTCTCTATCAAATCGATTAAATACTACCTATAGCAGCTACCTGGCCCGATTGCTATAGGCTATAAAACATCACGCTACGATTAAATGGACCCGAGCAGCGGTTACAGCAATAGCACTCAGGAACATTGTAGCTATCTATCAGTGAAAGAATTTTGGCAATCCGACCAGCGGTTCCAAAGATTACCCCCTACATACAAACTTACAAACTTACAAATTTTACCTCTTTAGTATAGATTGATACTAATATATTTGTAATTCCTATTTTTATTACAGGAGTAAATACACGAAATTCCCGACACCAACTAAGCTGGCTTTGATTGGATCTCCTTTGCAATGGTCCACCGCCATAACAAGCTTCATCAGATCAGCAATACTCCGGTACACTCGGCTGCAGAGCTCACAAAAACTCTCCCCAGAACTCATGAGCGACCTCATCAATAAATACAAGGTCAGTTTATTTACGAATTAAAACTAATTGCAAGTCTAAATCAAAATTTATAATAGGTCTTTACCTATGAAATTGCCGTTCTGCAGTACTGGCCATTTCAAATCAAAATAGTTTTTGTTAGGCTAAGGCTAATTAATTTTGTTTAAAAACATGGGATTCTTTTTCCAAAAGTAGTCATTTGTTTATTGATTAGTGTTACATTTTCATGGCATTTTAAATAAAAAAAATTCGTTTAAATTTTTTCATGCAAAACGGCAATTTCATAGGTAGAGACATATTATAACAAAAGGAGACCCGTGCTATGCTATAAGTAGGTAAGTACTTTCTATGATTATTTAGACACCACTGACATACGGTGAACGAAAACATCGTGACGAAACCTGGATTTATACTAATGACTAGTTCGAAATCGCAATATGCGAGCAAGCGTGTTGATTAATATTCAAACCTTCTTCGTGTGAAAAGAAGCCATTGCTCAGCAGTAGGCACTTAGATAGGGTGATGATGTGTGATTTCATTTTAACTTTTACTATATTAGTTATAGTGCAGTGTCTGTTAGTTAATTTTGACTGTCCATCTGTAAGATTGTCTTCGTCAAATATTTTACCTAATATTGTTATCTTTGTTCCCAGCCAACGTACTCGCTATTCTCTCCAACTTTGATGACATCACTGTTGAACCTAAATAAAACCGATTTCACCTGCTTTGAAGAAATTGTGTTATGCGGTCTCCCTGTATCGCAAAGCCTCATTAAGGAAGTCAAGGTATGTGTCGATTCCATTTCTCTCTTTCAAGACATTTCAATCAGGAATATGCAGTACCGATGTGCCCTTATATTTGTTTTCATATAGTTACACTCTATGTTGATGTTCATAAATCTATACTAATACTGGTTTCCGCCCGCGGTTTCACCCGCGTGGTATGGTTATAAAAAGTAGCCTATGTCCTATTCCGGAGTGTATCCTATGACTGTGCCAAATTTCATCCAGATCTGTCCAGTGGTTTTGGCGTTATTGAGTAACAAACATCCAAACATTGTAACTTTTGTATTTATAAAATTAGTAAGAAGTAAGATTATAAAGAAGTAAAACTTGTATAAGTTTGTATGTAGGAGGTAATCTTTGGAAACGCTGGTCGAATTTCCAAAACTATTTCACTGATGATAGCTACAATGTTGCTGAGTGCTAAAGGCTATAAAAACATTAACCTAAAGCCGAACAGCGGGCGAAACCGCGTGGCAGTAGCTCGTAAAATTTAAAAAGATTCGTCAATTAATTATACTCAATTTAAATTAAATTAAACTTGATTTGCGTGTTATTGTCGAGCTACCGCTTTTATAGCTGCTGCTGCTGTTTTAAAAATCCCGGTACACATAACTTTTATACGCAGGCGAAGCCGCGGATTAGTAATAAGTACCTAATTCAACTTAGTCGGTTGTAATGAACACCATATCTGAAACTGAATATACTTTTCCAGACTTTGACGCCAAACACAGAAGTGATAAATATGTTTGGAATGAGTGAACTGGCCGGCCTCGGGTTCCTCGGAGACAATCCAGCGCCAGGATCGTGCGGAAAACAAATGGGATGCTTCCAATATCGGGTGAGAACTTACAATTGTCTCTTTTTTATTGTTTACAATCACATCATTTATTTATAACCATATCGGAGTATCAAACCTTAACTGTTTTTATCGAAGAGCAGTGAGATTATGGAGACTAAACATAGCCATCTTACAGGTCTTTGAGTAATTTACCAAAACAGAAAAATACCAAGCGTTGATTTTAAAGGTTGATATATCGATGATCGCCAACCCTATAGTAGGACTACCGTTTAATTAATTAGTGGACGCCATGTCATTGGACGATACATTTTTGACAGCTAACATGATTATAAACCAATATCTTGCTATATCAGTGATGTGGTTGTTAAGTCAAGGCGTAAAGCGGCGATCAGACGAAACGATTCCTTTGAAACTTAGGTCGGTTGGACATTCTCGATCGGCCGATTTAGGGATACTAGTAGCCTAACAGCGATCATACCAACCAATCCATCGGAACTTAGGAAGTTAGTGCACGATGAATCTTGCCGTCTGATTCGTGCTTGAGCCCCCATTAAGGGCAAGTCCTTTTAATACATTAAGCGCCATTTTAAAATTCGTGATTTTCTGTACAGGGATTACAATGCATAATATCTGGGAATCGACCCGTAGGTGTTATACGCTGCGGATTCCACTAAAGACTTTATAATTGGCTGAATTCTTGCTATCAAGTTACAGCCATATTAATTGGTAACTTTAACTGAAGTGGCTCTTAGCTCAAAAGACCACTACACTACAGAATGATCTTGCACATTGTTCGGACTTTAAAAAAGATTGACCTCTAACTTTGTTTCGGCATTTCTTCTCAGAGTTGTCAGATAGTAAATGCTGGGTTCATACAGTTTTTTGACCTATATGCAAAAGTAATTCATTGTTTCTTTTTTCACAGCTAATAGACGTCGATACACAGCAAGATATAAACGAACCCAATGTCGCAGGCGAGTTGTGGATCAAAGGGCCGGCTCCTTTCCTAGTAAGAAGCTATACTCATTCTTCAAATCTATATTTTAAGGCTTACTCACGTTTATAAGTGTTTGAACAAAAGCTAGAGTAACCGGTCAAGCGCAATAAGCTACCACCCCCGTCCTAGAGCAGGAGAAAGAACGAGGGGGTTTTTAGTCAGTAAAAGTCTGACACTCCCTCACTCTGGGCAAGATTAGTTCTTCGATACATTTCAAGAAAGCCACCTCAATAAAAATAATTGAAAAGCAGTTTTGCCGGCACCGCTTATCGCATAATACTGTCCTTTGCTTACGAGCCTCTAGCGTCGCTGGAAACTAGTTTTTTTTTATGTGATATGTCGGCAAACGAGCACACGTATTACCTGATGGTAAGCAATCAGCGTCGCCCATGGACACCCGCAACAACGGAGGAGTTACGAGTGCGTTGCTGGCCTTTTAGGGATTAGGGATTTGAAGATTTAGGGATTTAGGAGGGATTGGGGGAGAGGAAGGATTAGGCCCACGGTAACCTCACTCAGATCCCGAAACACAACTCTTTGGTTATTTCACGCTGGTTTTCTGTGAGGCCGTGGTATCACTCCGGTCGAGCCGGCCCATTCGTGCCGAAGCATGGCTCTCCCAAACTTGTTTTTCCTCTCATTAAAGTTCCTTTTGCTGATACCAGATTTTTATTTGTTCTTACTACGATGCTTTAGCAGTACTTTCCTAGGTCTTAAGGTCATTTCTTCTTTCAGGGCTGTTTCAACGACGTCGAATGCACTAAAGAGCTTTTAACCCACGATGGATGGTTGAAAACTGGAGACGTATTCTATTATGATGACAACTGGAACTACTATTTTGTGGAAAGAATTAAATTGCAAATCAAGTGCTGCTATTTCAGGGTAAGAATTTCTTTGTTACTTTTATTGATACATTTCTTCGGTCTGTGTATCGATTCGTATATCACATCTGGTGGCAAACGAAAAGACAGATCACTTGGTGTAAAGCATTCGCCATGGACCTTTAGGAAGTTATAAGGGTGTTAATAGAAGTAAAATAGGTGCTTCTTCTACTAAAAGTGCGTTGCCGGCCTTTTGGGGATTATAGATAAGAGGAATGGGGCATCGGACTAGGCCACCGATAACATAAAAAAGTTCTTTTTGGGATAGGCCGGCAAACGAGGAGATCTATAACCTGCTATCCATTGGTCTTACCCTTGGACATTTGTCATACCAAACGATTTAAAAATAGGGAATTGGACCTCCAGTAACCTTAATCACACCGTGAAACGCGACGTGAGTTGTTCCACGCTAGGTGTCACTTGGTATCACTGCTATCTGTCTAGTCGACCCGGCCCATTCACGTTGAAGCATACCTAGCTCTCCTGCAATCTTCATAAGGAACACAGAAACATGCAATCGAACAGAGGAACAGACTTTTTTAACTCTACCATATTGATGACTCCCAAAAGACCTCTTTTTAAAAAAACTTTACTTTTGACCTATTGTTGTTTTGTACGCAGATGTCGCCACTAGAAATAGAAGGAGTCATTCGCAGACATCCTGGAGTGATGGATGTAGCAGTAACGAGTATACCACACAGCGAGTGGGGGGACCTGCCTGTCGCCTGCGTTGTGCCAAAACCCGGCGCTAAACCTAGTGCTGAAGAAATCAAGAATTTAGTCAAAGGTATTATGAACTGCTTATCACGGTAGATTCTGATTTAGAGGAGTTGGAGCACTTTAAGGAGATTTTGGAGATAGAAAAAATCTAAATGATAATGCGGTTGGAACTATGGTTGTAATACCAGCTGCCATGCAACGTATCGTGTGTTCCAAACCTTCTTCGTGTGAGAAGAGGCATTTGCTCAGCAGTGCTTATAGCACGGCAGCATAGCATTTAGCACGGGACTTGGTTGATTTTTAAATTGTAATATATAATTCTATTCACAGATACCCTACAAGATGCAAAGACATTGCGAGGAGGCGTCATCTTCATGGATTCAATGCCTATGACATCAACAACTAAAGTTCACAGAAGATTATTAAGACAACTAGCCCTAGAATTGCCAAGGGCATAACATTATGTCCTAAAATTAGTCTTTAATATTAATTAACCTTTATCACTTGAAATGCACAGAACACTACCCGTATCAGTCCATATTTTTGAAGTCAGTTAAGCTTTTTTGTACTTATGCAGGTAAAATTAGATATCTAGCAGTAACAGTTTTGTGAATTTGGATCTCAATCTTTCTCCCCTCTCTCATCCATAATCTCCAATCCTCAAATCCTCTAACATACTATAAAAGGCCCTCCTCTGAAGTTACGGGTGTCTATAGGCGGCGCAGATTTGCTTACCACCAAGTGATCCGTCTGCTCGTTTGCCGACCTATTCAATAAGCAAGACTACTCAGGCGACCTATCGTTACAAAAGAACTTCATTTAACCTTTGACCACAATAATAAATCCAAATATACCTCCTTACTGACTAAAAACCTCCGATCCACCTCCTGCTCTGGGCCAAGTTACAAGGCGATGACGTCATATTCTGGTTTAATTTTATTTTTCATAATATATTAAAATAAAAGTATTGTATTTCACTAGTTGGAAACTACCGGATTTTTATAACTATATCATGTATGATACCCTAAACTGTCCTAATTCAATAAAATTTTGACTTTACATCGAAGTAAAAAAGTCGAAAATATCTTCTTTAAGATAAATAAGATTCGGTGAAGGGTTTTATAAATAAACAAAAATTCTAACAATTTATTTTTCTTTTTAAAAAGTTCTATAATGTTTATTCAGTGAAGCCCACAAAATTGCAAATGTGTTTTACTTTTAATTACTTGACCTAAATATAACAAATAGTTTTATCAGACTTTGTGTTTTAATAAAAACCTTTTTCGACAGTCTTCTAAGTGTGAGAGAGCCATGCATTGGCAAGAATGGGTCGGCTCAACCGGAGTGGTACTATGGCCTCACAGAATACAGGCGTGAAACAACCACAGCGTTGTGTTTGGTTGTGTGAGATTACCAGAGACCCAGTTCTTCTTCCGCTCCCCCAATCCCTAAATCTCCGAAGCTCTAATCCCAGCCAATGTCAGCAACGCACTCGTAACTGCTCTTGTCTTACGAATGTATATGGGTGGCAACAATTGCTTACCATCAGGTATTCCGTGCCCTTTATCGTCAAATGGGACGTAAAAAAGAAAACGGGCCATCAAATTAAACAACGTATGAATGAACTTCATTGTCCCATTAAAAAAAAATCTGTAATTTAAGTGTAGTCAATGCTTCGATCAACAGAAGCTAAGCAATGGCATTCAAACGAAAAGTAGCTAATATTCTACACAAAAAACATCAAAATATCCAATAATACTTTATTTACAATATTTACAAGATAACAGTAGAATATATTTGATAAAGAATTATTTCAAAGGCGGCCAATATAAGCTGACTTCGTTGTGTGCTGACTCCGGCACCCATTTCAAATACTCGTCAAGAAGGACTGTGAAATGAAAACATATTTTGTTATTAAGGCTATAGGATATAATTTCGTATGTAGTTTTAGATAAGATCATTTGTAACTTTTTCACATTAATATTAAAATATGAATTTCTATTATTTAATCCAACCAAACCATAAATAGGTACTTTTGAAACGTCAAAATAGAATAGTAGTCTGTCAGTCTGTTCGTCAGTGAAGCTAGGTGCTCGTTCCAAATTGTAGATTCAAAATTTCGAATTGAGAAGAAAGAGCAAGAAACTCCATTCGTTACTCTTTTTATTTTTAAATAATAACTATTTTACAATTTATCTAACACATTATTTATTTGTGTGTATGTAATGAATAAACTCAAAAACTACTGAACAGATTACAAGAATATTTACAACATTAAAAAGCTACATTCAATAAGAGGTGCTTAGTAGCAATGGAATGCACGGTTGGTGCGGTGGCTGGGCAACTGGCTGCCGTGCAACGTGTCGCGGGTTCGATTCCCGCACGGAACAATTCTTTGTGTGACCCACAAATTGTTGTTCCGGGTCTGGGTGTCATGTGCATGTGAAATTGTATGTTTGTAACCGCACCCACGACACAGGAGAAAATCCTAGTGTGGGGCAACGTTTTAAAAAAAGAAAACAAAAAAAAAAAAAAAAAAAAAAAATATAAATTCTCCAAAAATCTGTAACCTAGCTCGTTAGTCACATTTGCGAATCAAAAAACAATAAATCAATAATAATAATACTTACAAGAACCATTCTCCTCCCAAACGCTTCGCAAAGCGTCCCGAGAACCCGCTCGCTTCGCTATCAAAGCCTTCAGAAGCACTTCTGTTCTAGGTTGCAGCTTGGCCCAACTCTTCACCATGGTTGAAGGAGGAGACAGTAATGAACCTGTATACTTCTTCAATTTAGGGAACACAGCGCCCTCTAGTAGGAAACGGGCGAACCATCTGGAATATCAATGTCAAAATGGAGTCATTTAATTTTGAAGGATATTTCATCAAACGAGCATTCGGATTGCCTGATGGTAAGCAATCAGCGCCACCCATGGATACCCGCAACAGAAAAGGTGTTACGAGTGCGTTGCCGTATATTTAAGGATTGCGAAGGGGTGGAGAGAGGGCTTGGGTCTCCGGTAACCTCACTCACACGGCGAAACGCAATGCTGTGGTTGTTTCAAACCGTTTTTTTGTGAGATAATTCATTCGATTATCGACTATAGTTAATTCGATTAAAATAAATAAAAATGTTAAGTACAACAGAATTAAGCATTGTGTTTTTTTTTTTGTTGACAAGGATATATTCATCCCTTTTCCCTTTAGCCATCCTATCCCATCTTGCAATCTCTGATGGGTCTCTGGCATGGTTTTCTTCTTATCTTCAGGAGCGTCAGCAGTCGGTCAAGCATGGTGATATATCATCAGGCTGGTGCGAATTAAAGGCTGGCGTTCCTCAAGGCGGCATATTATCACCACTCTTGTTTTCTATTTTTATCAATCTCATCACTTCTGACCTTCGGTGTGCGTACCATCTGTATGCAGACGACTTGCAGCTGTACTGTCGGGCTGGCGTAGACTGCTTGGCCGATGCTATCGCAAAAATTAATGATGACTTAGCCATCATTAGTGCCTGGTCAGCTCGGTTTGGCATTGCGGTAAACCCGAATAAATGCCAGGCTATCATCATCGGAAGCTCTCGATCGCTAGGTAAGATTGACAGTGCATCTCTGCCGGCCGTTCTTTTCGACGGTGCGATCGTCCCTTACAGCGATAATGTTAAAGACCTAGGCTTACATATTGACAGGAGTTTAAACTGGCATACACAAGTAACTAACGTGTGCAAAAAAGTAACCGGGTCGCTGCGGGCCCTTTACCGCGTGAAAAACTTGCTTCCGCCCGTCACTAAGACGATGCTTGTACAGGCCTTGCTGTTCCCTATAATAGATTATGCTGATGTTTGTTACTATGACCTGAATGCAGATCTCCTCAATAAACTCGACCGACTTCTGAATAACTGCATTCGTTTCGTTTTCAACCTACGCAAATATGATCATGTTTCTGCACATCGGTTGCAATTGAAGTGGTTGCCTATACGC
The DNA here is from genome assembly GCA_902829305.4 of Spodoptera exigua. NCBI lineage: Eukaryota > Metazoa > Arthropoda > Insecta > Lepidoptera > Noctuidae > Spodoptera > Spodoptera exigua. Next base: position 2,924,618 of record LR824623.2, read on the forward strand.
CAGCGTAGGGAGCAAAGGGCGCTAACCACTTTATTTTCCTTTCTTAACTCACCTTGCCCACCTAGCTATATGTCCTCTTACTTCCAATACACATGCGCAAACCACAATAAATACCTTCGCTCTTCTAACAATCGTCTCCTCAACTGTCCAACTCATCACTCAAAATTTCTCCATTCCTCATTTTTCGTTCAGGCTATTCTTCTGTGGAATGCGCTACCCCCCGATATCAGGATCCTGACTAGTCGGCTGTCTTTCAAGCAGAGAGTTCGGGAGCTTCTTTTGAAGAGGTTGGGGGAATCATCGGGACTATGACTGCATATACGTATATATATGTGTATATATATATATATTTACTGCCTTATAAATATGTATTGTACTGTATGTATATAGTATGTATGTATGTAAAGTGTGTTATGTATATTTTTATATATATGTTTGGTATATTCAATTGAATTTCCTTGCTTCTGCATCTGCCACTAGATTATCTCTGCATCACCCAAAGGTAGACTGGTAGAGAATGCTCATTGCATTAAGTCCGCCTATGTACAATGTTTTGTGCATGAAGTCTTAAATAAATAAATAAATATATTCAAATTACTTCTCCTGATCTAGGCCGAGGCCACGGTACCTTACTGCGCTTGCCCCGCAACCCCGGATAAATCACATATTGTATTACATAAGTATGGGAGAATCAAGCTTCCGCACGAATGGGTCGGCTCGACAGGAGTGATACCACGGCTTCACAGAAAATCGGCGTGAAACTGTCACAGCGTTGTATTTCGGCGTATAAGTGGGGTTACTAGAAACCCAATCTTTCCCCTCCCCCAATCCCAAAATCTCTAAATCTCTTATCTCCAAGAGCTCGGTAAGGCATCCATGGACAGCGTGGATTGGTTACCATCAGGTTATCCGTCTGCTCGTTTATCGACTTGTCGCATAAAAACGTCTAATACTATAATAATCAATTATATACCTGTATCTGTCAATTTTCTCCGGATAATCCACTTCAGCAGTGGGTAGTTCCCATCCAGCTTTACCAAAAGTACCTTTAAAGTGACACTTGACTCTTCCTGACTTCTCATCATATCTAGGCGGAGGATCATCTAGAGGTTCGCCTAGAAAATAAGGAAGGAGAATTGATGATCAAATAATACTTCTCTTCACGCGGTTGTGATAAGATGAGTAGACTAAGAGACAGTAAAAACCTCTTTGATAAACCTGATCATCATCAGCCTTTAAGTGATCACTGCTGAGTAAAGTCTTCTTTGGTCCAGAAGAAGCAAAGTCTGGTTAGGCATTATAGTCATAGATCTGACCTGACATCTGACAACTCCTGTCAACGGGTGCTGTTTTTTTTTGTTCGGGGAAAATCATCAAATAATTTCTCCTGCCCAGGATCGAGCGTGAGGGAGTGTCAGACTCTTACTGACTAAAAACACCCCCGTTCCTTCTCCTGGTCAAGGCCGAGGCCGCGGTGACACGGGTGCTATCAACTCGCTCAGGTTTTTTCATGTAAGGGGACTTCAGCTGAGTTGGGCTGAGCAGTGCTCACCTATATAGGCTGATGATGATGAGGTTTGGTAATTGTCAGGCCAACAGATGCTTCGGAGCGTCTTTATTACACTAATGAATGTAAAATTACATTATAATTAAAACTAGGTCACGCGTTCAGTGACGTCAAAGAATTCAAATAAAATTTACAGCGCTAGCTATCTCTGTCTCCCATACTTAAACTGCCAATGAAACTATAATACCATACCATGCGAGTTTTTCCTGCTACTTTTCTATTATAAACTAGCAGATCGCCCTTGCTTCGCATGGGCATACCCCGGTGTCCGTCATTAGTTTTGAAAGCGACCGGTTTCGGGCGGCACCAATAGGGTTGTCAATTCCCGATATATTCCCCTTTACTTTTCTAAAGTTTTCTTTCCTATGAACCTTCTCCTTACAATAACGAACATAACAAAAAAAGAATTGGCAAAAATGGTCCAAGCATTATTGAGTTATGCGCTTACCAACACATTTCGCGATTCATTTTTATATTATAGATAGATATAAAATATAAAAATTCTTACCTAAATTACACAACTGAGGCACCAATAAAGGCAGCCACTCTGGTTCTATAGCCGTTACATTTCTCATAACCATTTTCCGTCTCTCATCAGATCCAGTTTCATACAATTCCTGGAACACTACCCATTCTGGAATGGTCTTTCTTAGTATGGAATCAGAGTGCAAATGGACTGGTTCTTCCAATTCCCCGCAGTGGTACGCGTATTTGAACTTTCTTTTGTCTTCTCCTGTGGGTTTTAAGGGTGAAAATTGCATGATTTATGATTTTTAATACTTATTCTGGTAAAATCTATAGTACTATATAAGTTAATGACGTCATATGCGGCATCTATACTAATTTAAACAATTTAACTGTTTTGTTATTTAACGCCATCTAGCGAAAAGACCGGTAGTCCTGATTGAAGACTGACACCCGGTTTCTGAAAGGCTTGTCAACGCTAAAATTAACTAATAATCATCTGATTGGTTGACTGAATTATCAACAACCAATCAGATGACTTGACAAGAGATTAAATTGAGTTTAACATTGATCGGCCTTTCGGAAACCGGGTGTTACTTTAGCAAATATATTATTACTAGTGTGATCTTACACCTTTTCAAGTTTTTTTTTAATTTTTATACGTACAAACCTTCTCTGGGCTTCCACGAAAGATTCAAGACCAAAATTAGCCAAAGATTACAACGAAACATGGCAATAATTTCTATATAATTATATAGATATAGGTACCAACCTTGTTTAACTTCTTCAAGAGCTATTTTCTTGCCAACCTGGTCCCCTAAGCCGCTGAGCACCAACTGTCTCAACAGCCGAGCCTGGTTATCGTTTGGGGGTTTCATTTCGGGGTCTACCACCACATCGACCCCCGCCACGCTTAGATTGATTTCTGAGGTCAATTGTTTTCGAAGTTTGCGTATTTCTTTTATTGCCTAGAAAAGATAATAAAGAGATTATTTCTTTAGTAAATAGAGAAAAAAAAAATAGGATTTTTCGAAAAAAAGACTTGTAAGAAAAGAAAATAGTATTATTTTTTTAAATATGGTCTATCATTTTGTCCTCTGCCTATTTATACTTGAAGGCACAGGACACCAAACATCAACATCCCGATCATCGTCTCTACGGTCCATCGCAGGTCATAGGATTTTATAATCAGACCAAATAAACTACAAAAATAACGGACGTCGGCGATCCGTCTCATATGACAGTCACAGCGCTTGCTGTCAACCATAATGCGCACGCAGAACTGTCCGTCCAGAGTACTATGCGTTGCACTATCGTCCTATAAATTGTGTTAACTGATCAAAACTCCATCAAAATTCAATTTAAATAATCGTGCTGCCGCCATACTGAAGAATTGCCCTCAAACACTCGCATAAATATGAGCCCCTTGCGTGCCTGAAACTGGTCGAGTTGTCAAACAGTTACTAATCTAAATATATAAATATTAAATAGTTTTTGGTTGGTATGGTTGGTGCGGTGGCTGGGCAACTGGCTGCCGAGCAACGTGTCATGGGTTCGATTCCCGGACGGAACAACTCATTGTGTGATTTACAAATTGTTGTTTCGGGTCTGGGTGTGACGTGTAAGTGAAATTGTATGTTTGTGACCTCACCCACGCCACAGGAGAATCCTAGTGTAGGGCAACGTTTTTTTTTAATTAAGTAATCAATAAATATATTTTTTACCTTTTCTCTAAGTCCATATTTGGCGCAGAATATTTCTTCTTCCCCTTTTACATATGCGTATTCCGCCGCGCCAATAGCACGGAGTAACACGCCAGGATCGCCAAGCAAGAGAACATTGCCAGTCGCTGGCCAACTATCTGGTTTCCCGGTCATTACCTGAGAATTTTATGAAAAGAATGATGAAAAGTGATGAAGAGTGTGTGAGTGTGAATAAAAAGTGTGGGAGAGTCATGCTTCGGCACGAATGGGTCGGTTCGACCGGAGTGATACCACGGCCTCACAGAAAACCGGCGTGAGACAACCACATCGATGTGTTTCGCCGTGTGAGTGAGGTTACCGGAGGCCCAATCTCTCACCCTCCACTATCCCTTCCCAATCCTTAAGTCCGCAACCCTTTTCCCCAAAAGGCAACGCACTCGTAACTCATTTGGTGTTGCGGGTGTCCATGGGCGGCGCCGATTGCTTACAATCAGGTAATCCGCTTGCTCGTACGCCGAGTTATTCCATAAAAATATATATATACTGAAATAATTCAACGCAACACTTTTGTTATCTAAGCCTGTTTTTCTTTTTTTTTGTTATCTAAAAAATTAATGCATTGACTTAAGGTCTTTATTATTAGATATGTTTCATAACAACATATATTAAGGTTAAGATGAATCATGATAATGATAATAAGGTTCAAAATCGATAAAAAAAATACGAGTACTGCAGACCAAAACTTACCTCTGGTACAGTGAGCGCTGACACGAGCGCTATAGTGAAGGGTAGCAGGTTCTGTTGATGGCTGAGAGCTAACATCTTGCCGTAGCGGGGCAGAAGGGGGAATGCAGACACTGCCTTGCCTAGCGGAGTCACTTTAAGCACCTGTTGGAAATATTTAATTGGTTATTGAATTTTTATATATAGAACTCTTTTATGTGATATGATGCAATTGGCTTTTGGGGATCAGAGTTCCAAACATTTAGGGATTGTAAGTTGGGAGAATCGGGTACAGGATTGGGCATCCGGTAACTTCACTCATACGGCGAAACATAACGCTGTGGTTATTTCACGCCTGTTTTGTGTGAGGACGTGGTATCAATATGGTCAAGCCGACAAATTCGTAGGGAAACATGGCTCTCCCACAGAGATATTAGAATTTATGTAATACATTAATTTATTAACTTTACCAAATACTAGGAACTTTGCATGTGTCGTTGATGCGTTTACATACACAGACCCAGAACAACAATCAGTGAATCAAACAAAATGTTGTTCAATGGGATTACCGAACCTTATGATACGTTTTCCAGCCACCGCGTCAACTTGTAATCTATATCTAGAATATATCTGCAACACTGGAAAAGTTCTAAGAGCCTTGGCGGTCATTTAGGTATTGGAGGATTGGTTATGGAGTGGAGGGAGGATTGGGTCTCGGATAACAACGCAAGTATTATTTCTCCCCAGTTTTCTGTGAGGCCGTTGTATCCCTAGGTTCGAACTGACCTATACCTGCAAAGGATGGCTCTGCTACTTTTTTATTTTATTTATTTGGGACAAACAGTTATATATTGCAGAATGACAAAAAAGTAGTTACTTTTTTTTTAATAATATAAAATTATATAATATAATAAAATTACATTGTATATTGTGTATACTGAGATTTTTTCCTGTGTCGTGGTTTACAGACATACAATTTTACATAGACATGACACCCAGACCCGGAACAACTACTTGTGGATCATACAGTGTTGTTCCGTGCGGGAATCGAACCCGCAACACGTAGCACGGCAGCTAGTTGCCTAGCCACCGCGACTCTGTCAGCCTCAGTCTTAGTCTTAATTCAGTCAAGTCGAGAGTCAACATTGCAGTTGTAAAAACGCATAACCCACAACATTGTCCAAAAAAATAATGATATTCTGAAATACCTCTTCATCATCCTTCCTGATGTCCTTCATAGGAGGCTTCTCCAGGATACCGAGGGCTTCCAGCCGCTTTTCAGCTAAGCGCAACTGCATTCTGTCGGGGGCCGTCGGGAACGGGAAGTTTACTACCTGTAAAATTCAATGAGATTTGTACCAGCTTAAAATAAAGACTTCCATCACTTCATTAGACAACAATGTGTTATTAGTGACCTCACGGAATGAACTTAAACTAAGTATAATAAAAATAATAAAGTCAACATTTGAGAGTTAGGTAAATAAACAAAATTTTTTTTTTTTTTTGATCCCGAAATATCGTAAAATTTTTTCTCTAGCCGTAGCTGGCTATATTGGCGTTTTGGCGGTCTGGCGGCGAGCTACCCTTGCTCACCACGTAAGTAGTAAGTAGTACGCAATCCCGACGCACGGAGTGACTTATACTGGAGCGTGGATGGACATTTCTCTTACGCACTACACCTCCTTCTTTGCGAGTATCACTGCTTCGCAGAAAGAGGAGATGGCTTCCCAGTTCCTCTCGCTCCGCACCATGGCCTCGACTAAGGCCGGGCGCGAGAGGTCGCTGCCGCCGATTATTTCCCTGAGGACACGGATGACCTCAGCCCAAGCACTTTGCCACCGTATGCTCCACCGTGTCCTCAGGGTGGTCCTCACAATGACGACACCCTGGCGTTTTCTCCCGCTGGATCAAATACAACTACCCCCCTAAACTTACGTAAGGACGCCATGGCGTCTGTCTAACCAGTATTAAAGACGGGTCTAACGAGAATTTATCGGCTTACGATTGTCTAAGCTACTTTATAATTTGGTAAGTTTGCCTGTAAACTTAGCATATTAATATATAAATATCAAACTGATCTCAATACTTAAATACACACCTTATCTATCCCCATACACTTCATAGTCAATACGAGATCGTCGACAGGCCTCCTGCATAAGTCAGGTGGGTGTTGTTCAGGACATTCGTGTTGGAAGACGGCGCTACTGTACAGACGGTACGCGTGTCCGCTCGACACTCGACCGGCTCGACCCGCGCGTTGCTCAGCGCTCGCTTGCGACGTCCAAACTATGCGCCATGCGCTTGCGCCGGTCACGTGATCGTAGACGCTGGAAAACGTAAATCATTCTTTTATTGACTGGCTTGCCTGACTTGACTGGCCAACTGGTTGCGAGTAAAGTGTCGCAAGTCCAATTGGATGACTCTAGTTCAAAAATAAATTAATTCGACGTTTCAATATACAAGAAAATATTGAATGAAAAATAACTACACTTTTATTCATTGATCTGCCGATACACTACGTTTTGGATGTTTTTAAAGAAATAAGTAAGCAAAACATTTGACGCAAAAATACTATAACTTCGTAATTCAGTTACATAACAATTTCACAGCACGGTATTAGTTTTTGACATTTGGATAAAATGGACGGAACCACACTTTGTGTGATCCATAAATTGTTTTTCTAGGTCTAGGCAGGTAGCCGTTTTTGTGAGTCTATGGTATCATTTTGGTCGAGCGGACCTAGTAGTGCAAATAAAGCATGGCTCTCTGTACAATTGAAAGCGTTTACGTGGCATGGGCTTCCATAAAAGTTTTAAGTTCTATCTAATAAAACTACTGAACCGATTTAAAAAAAAGAAACTTGATACTTAAACGCAATACATTAAAGTTTAATTAAAAACATTTTCGAAATATAAAATTAATAAAATTTTGAAAATATACCTAAATCTAATTTAGTTTTTAATTTTGAAGGACCACCAAATTTCTATCTTGTATATTTCAATTATGGTAATTAAAGACACAATTTGAAACACTCTTAAAACATTGAAACCCTAATAAATAAACAGAACAAAAACAGAACAGCCTACTCACCGCATCTTCTTTTTTCCAGTATCCACAACGTATCTGATAGATGGTATGGTGATCGATGTTTCAGCCACATCCGTACTGACGACGCAGAGCCTTGCTCCAGCCGGCGGGGGGTTGAAGATCCTGGCTTGTTTATTTTGGTTCAACATCGAGTACAAAGGTAACACCCATAGAGGTTGGCGACACGATTTTATGGCTGGAGTTAGGGAATCTTCTTCGGCGTCTAGAGAGTTGAAGAAATAGATATATTTTGTTAGCGAATGTATGTTAAAATTAACCGCTATATGTCAGAAATGGTCCCATGAATTTAGGACGATAGCAGAAAAGTTTAAAATTGTTTTTCCAGATGTGAATGTAATATTTGTAAACGCACACACAACAAAGAAGAAAATCCTAGTGAGGTCTAACTTTATTTACAAACTTTTTTCATACAACAGCTTTTGTTTAGGAGTGGAGAAAATCGTCAAATGGCTTATCTCGCCGAAGTTATGGCGAGAGGGTGTGTCAGGTTTACTGACTAAAAACCCTCCTGTTCCCGAGGGTGAGTGTCAGTCTCTTACTGACTAAAAACCCTCCCGCTCCAGGCCAAGGCCGTGGTACCTTATTGCAGTTGCCCCGCAACTCCAGTTGAACATGGCCCTATTGGGTTTTATCTGTGGTAGTTTTATACAACAGCCACAGAATATAAACTTAACAAACAGATAGTTTCATACAGCCACTTACAAATCCTACTAATGTTAAAAACACGATAGATTGTAAGTATGGATGGGTCCACATATGTATGTGCCATGTTTGTTACTCTTTCACTTGAAACTACTGAACGTATTTTGATAAAACTGGCTTACACATAAATTATAGTCTGGAATAACAAATAAACTACATTCAAAAGGGTAACGCAGACAGAAGCTAGTTACTAAAGAATATATATACAAGAACAATAACATTTTAAACATACAAAAAGAAAAATAAAATAAAACAATAACAAAAATGATTACAAATAATAAAAGACATGTGCGAGGTCAAAAAGGCTCCTATCTCAGCATATGCTGCGATTACTCACCAAAAGGTAAAAATACCGCAGCGCTGGTATATAGGGCCTGGTGATGCCACGGATCACAGAGACAAATGTTACATATATAAAAAATATATAAAAGAGATTAAAACGAAGGTGCAAACATGTTCTCCCGGAGCCGATCACCATCAATTAATCTCCTCTCGAGGTTGTTCAAGAGTACCTGTACCTCGGGCAAACTATCCAGTTCAGTAGAAACAACTTCGAGAGGGAGGCTCGTAGAAGGATACAGCTTGGCTGGGCAGCATATAGGAAACTTGGTCGGGTATTCTAGTCAAAAATACCGCAAAGCCTGAAGACAAAAGTCTTCAATGAGTGCGTCCTACCAGTGATGACATACGGAGCCGAGACGTGGACACTTACAGTGACTGATCCACCAATTTAAAGTCGCGCAGCGAGCTATGGAATGGGCTATGCTTGGAGTCTCTCTGAAGGATCGTATTCGAAACGAGGTGATCCGACAGAGAACTAAAGTTATCGACATAGTCCAAAGGATTAGCAAACTGAAGTGGCAGTAGGCAGATCACATTTCTCGAAGAACCGATAACTGTTGGGGTAAACGTGTTCTAGAGTGGAGACCGCGTCTAGGCAAACGTAGTGTAGGGCGCCCTTCTGCTAGGTGGACTGATGACATCCGCAGGGTGGCTCGCAGTGGTTGGATGAAAAGAGCTGAACATGGAGCTCAGTGGCTTGCAATTAGGGAGGCCTATGTATGATGATGATGATTAAAATGTAATATACTAGAAATATTCTTGAACTAAATACTAAAACAGACCTGAATCACTGAGATGCCCCTCGCTATCCTCATCATCCACCAGGTCCGCCTGGCCATCATCTTCCGGCATGTCATAGTCATCCAAGTTGATCTTAGGCAGAGTCTTAGACTTCTTCTTAGCCTTTCTCCGGGCTTTGCGAGCGCGTTTCATTTCTCTTTCTACCTATAAAATAATAGTAACAAATTATGAATATTTAATACTATTTGTATGTAATGTCATAATTATTTGTATGTAATCTGTAATCTTAACTTTAACTAAGTAGTATAGTGCATGCTGTGCTTACCTATAAGAGATTGTTACACAAGTATTGTATTATGATGAATGTATTTAATATTTTATCGTGTAAACAATTGTTGGTGAGCCAAATAAATAAAATAAAATAAAATACAAATATATCTAAAGAGGCTTAGAGGGCCTAGTGATGATTTTACTTTACATTAAGACGTTCGGCGATCTGATTGGTTTGTTACAAATTAACCAAGTGTGGGTGAGCCAAGTTTCGGCACGAATGGTTCGGCTCGATCATAGTGACATCACGGCCTCACAGAAAACCAGAGTGGAACGACCATAGCGTTGTGTTTCTCCGTATGAGTGAGGTTACCGGAGGCCCAATCCCTCCCCCTCCCCATTTCTTCACAATCCTTAAATATCCAAAACCCCTATCCCTAAAAGGCCGGCGATGAACTCGTAACTCCTTTAGTGTTGCATATGCGGCGGCGCTGATTGCTTACCATCAGGTAATCCGTTTGCTCGTTTGCCGACCTATACCATAAAAAACCAACCAATCAAGGCTAACCGTGTTAGCTGCAGTAGGCACAAAACACATTATTGCGAAATCAGAAACGCGCGTGCGCAAGTGGCGCGGCCCTAAATAAGAACATGAGAAGAAACGGAGGGGTCTGAAGTCAGTAAGAGTCTGACACTCCCTCTCGCTCCTTCTAAGGATAGAAAAATTATTTGATGATTTACCCAAATCAATAGATAAAATAGATGCGTTAGTATGATGACATCAAACAAACAATGGGCGCGAAATAGATAGGTACAGCTTAAAACCGAATAAAATGGCAATAAAACTGTAAAAGACTTACGCCCAAGCCGTAGGAAGAGTCTAAAGAGAGAGAAGAGAGAGAGAGAGAAAGAGAGAGAGAGAGAGAGAGAGAGAGAAGAAATAGAAGAAGACATTTTAAAACTTGCAGAAGTTATGTACTGTGACTTTTACGACTAGTAGGCGTGCTCCATCATAGGTCGCATCACTGCTTACCATCAGGCGAGATAGTGGGGCAAACGCCAAAATTATTAAAACCTCGTTACCTACCTCATCATCATCAGACTCGATATCTTCAGGTTCGGAATCCAATGCAGCATCAGCGTCTGACACCGGCTTATTCTTGGTGATAAGCTTCGTGTAATCCACATCTTTGCGGTACGGGAAAGCAGCCTTTAGTTTTTTGACTAAATAGTGCACCTAGAAATTGGTATTACAGTTTTATAACACAAAATATTATCACTACATGGTATAAACGAAGTCGCTTTGTGTGCTAAAATCTTTAAAACTGCGCAAAGGATTTTGATGCTGTTTTTTTAATAGATAAAATGATTTAATACGATGGTTTACATGTATAATAACGTTCTTTAAATAATGAACAAATTTATTATATTATATAATAATAAATAAATCTATACTATTATTATAAAGAGGTTTGTAAGTTTGTATGTAGGGGGTAATCTTTGGAACCGCTGGTCGGATTGCCAATTTCTTTCACTGATAGATAGCTACAATGTTCCTGAGTGCCATAGTCTAAAACGTCACACTACGATCAAATGTAGCTGAGCAGCGGGTGAAACCGCGCGAGAGTAGCTAGTATTTTTATATATGCAATAATTTAACCTTTCTACAGTGGCAATAAGGGGCACAATAGAAGAACAATATATTTGGCGGTGTTCGCTTGGGATTTGATAAATACATTTTAATTAAAAAAACGGATCTTCCTGGGTCCGAGGTGCATTTACAAACATACAATTTCACATAAAAACATCACACCCAGACCCGGAACAACAATTTGTGTATCACATTGCTCCGTGCGGACATGTCAGGCAGTAGCCCAGACACCACTTCAGAAATGTTGTCAAATAAAAAATTAGGTGCATAATAAATATTTTTTTATGCCTTACGTCTATCGAGAAACTATATAGAACTCACCTCCTGTTGTCCGGTAACAAATATCAATACGCCTCCTTCGGGCAACCGAGTGTGAATTTTTACAGTTTTCTTAAACGCTTCCTTCAAATAATCACTGTTTGTATTCTTGTTGAAATGTTTCGTCACTGGAAACTGTCTTGCGTCTATCTGTTGGATAAGTGAAGTTTCTGATTAGTATATTATTTTTAGGTTTATCGCCTAATGGTCAGAAATTTTGATATTGCTAAGGTAGTTCCAATGTGTGTTTTCCGAGTTACACATGAAATTTTGTATAAGTGTATGGGAGAGCCATGCTTCGGCACGAATGGGTCGGCTCGACCGGAGTTATACCACGGCCTCACAAAAAACCAGCGCGAAACAACCACAGCGTTGTGTTTCGCCGTGTGAGTAAGGTTACCGGAGGCCCAAATCCCTCCCCAATCCCTAATCCCTAAAAGGTGGGCAACGCACTCGTAACTCATCTGTTGTTGCGGGTGTCCATGGGCGGCGCTGATTGCTTTAATTGCTTACCATAAGTTAATCCGTCTGCTCTTTTGCCGATCTATCACATAAAAAAATCGGACAAAATCACATTCTTATCATACAGTAAGTAAAGGCGCATCCCGGACTTAATTTGTAATAATAAGTTTGAATGCGCCAAGAAGTCATTGAGTAAGTGTGGTGATTAATATTCAAACTTTCTTCGTGTAAAAATAGGCTTTTTCTCAGCAATCGGCTCGACCGGGGCAATGCCACGGCCTCACAGAAAACCGGCTTTTAGTTTCGATGTGTGATTACCGGAGATACCCAAAATCTCTGAAACCCTAATCTCCAAAAGTCCGGCAACGCACTTGTAACCCCTCTTGTGTTGCGGATGTCCATGGGCTGCTCTGAATGCTTATCATCAGGTTATCCGTACACTCATTTGCCGTCTTATCACAAAGAAATAAAAATACAATAAAATCTTACTTTTATAACTGGAGGCGGGTCTTTAAACAACCTGGTGTTTTCAGTAAAGTCTTCGACTCTTAGAGTGGCGGACATGATGATCAGCCTGAGAGGAGATCCTCGTTTCCTTCGCAATGGAACTATCCTCGATAGAAGACCTAATAGAATGTCCGTGTACACGCTCCTTTCGTGGGCCTCGTCGATGATAACAACTGAATATTTGCTCAGAAGAAAATCTGATTGAATCTCTTTGAGAAGGACTCCTGTAATATATTATTATTATTATTACAATAAAGTTTATTTCAATTAAAACTAGGTATTAATATGTGTGTAGTCGTAGTTAAGGCGTCATACCCATCACACCCAGACCACACACCGAGAAGAAGTGGATCTCGAGCAAGTTTCACGGCACCCAGTTGCCCAGCCACCGTGTCAATTGTGCAATCAAATTTTGACTTATTTCATTTATTGACGTATATATTTATTGTTTAGTAACATTTAAATAAAATTTAAACTTATTAATTCTAATTCGGAGATGCTCGTCTAGTCTCGGGCTAAGCCGGAGCGCATACAAATTAAGCTCGAAACTAGTCGGATAACTGGGGTAAGTCTATTTTTATTTCTAAATACTAATTAATATTATTATAGACAATAAAGGTATACGAACCGTCAGTCATAAACTTGATTTTGGTGTCCTTTGTAACGTTACCCTCAAACCGCATGAGGTAAGAAACCTCTTTGTTGGACAATCCCAATTCATAGCCGACTCGGGCGGCCATAGCCACGGTAGCCACTCTACGGGGCTCCGTAACAGCTATCATCTTGTGCTCTGCATACCCTGCTTCGTAGAGAAACTGTGGTATCTGGGTTGTTTTTCCGCTGCCTGGGGATTAAATGGGGATTATAGTGGTAGTCGGTGGTGATTAAACATTTGATATGATGATTCATTTACAAGGGATAGGTCGGTAGTGCGTCGGTTTTGGGAGATAGATTTGATTTGAGGATTATTATTAGGATATGGGGTATGGAGATGTGGGAAGAGGGAGGTCCATCCGAGAATTTTAATATCACCATTAAAATAATTCGGTCATGGAAAGTACTAAAACTCTTAACAATGATCATTTTCCGAGTTACATGTACTTTCTATTATTATTTAGACACCACTGACATACGGTGAAGGTGAACATCGTGAGGAAACCTGGACTTGTAATTTCTAATTATAAGTTTGAATTCAACCCACATTGAGCAAGCGTGGTGAGAAGAGGCCTTTGCTCAGCAGTGGGCACTTTTAGGCTGATGATGACGACGATCTTGGTTCTCGAGTTAGTCAATAATAATTATACTATACTTAATTTGATTTTAAATTCTCTGAAATGTCATGGTTTCTGTTATATATACCTGGCAAATGGCAAATATATATATATGGAACTCATAAAACAACTGATGACGAAGTAACCTTAATTTAAACACTTTACCCCATTATGTTAGAACAAATCAAATAATTTAAGTGTGGGAGAGCCATGCTTCGGCACAAATGGGTCGGCTCGACCGGAGTCATACCACGGCCTCACAGAAAACTGGCGTGAAATAACCACTGCGTTGTGTTTCGCCGTGTGAGTAAGGTTACCGGAGGCCCAATCTTTTCCCTTCCCCAATCCCTCCTCAATCCCTAAATCTCCAAATCCCTAATCCCTAAAAGGTCGGCAACGCACTCGTAACTCCTCCGTTGCGAGTGTCCATGGGCGGCGCTGATTGCTTACCATCAGGTAATCCGTGTGCTCGTTTGCCGACCTACTACATAAAAAAATAATCACAAACCTGTTTCTCCAGCAACAATAAGGAATTCGTTTTCATTTATCAATTCCATAATCCTCTGTTCTTCGCCCAGTATAGGCAATTTCAACCTTGCTACCTGAATCTTAGGATCCCTTTTCACTTCTACATGAACTGTAGGATGCTCAAGCAATGGTTTCTTTTCAACTTTAATATCTTTTTCACTGTTTTTCTTAACATTTTCAACTTTCTTTTCTACAATTTTAACTGTATTTTGTTCTTCAGAATCATTTTTATCCGTCACAGTAATATCAACCTTATCGGTTGGATTAGGAGTTTCTTTTTCATTGGTATCATGTCCATTCACAATTTCAGGTTCATCATCATCACTTTCTTCTTCAGATTCTGAACTGCTGTCTTCTGAAGATTCTTCAAGTCCAACTACATTAGGATCATATTTCTTCTTCTTTATTTTTTCTGCATTATCCATTTTTAGTAATCGAAGACGTTTCTTGGCACCTGAAAACAATTTCTTATATTGTTACTTATATTTACATAAAAAAATGGATCGCAAAATGTGTTTACCAACACTTTTCTGATATTTTCTTTGACAAAAACCTTCTCCTGACAAAATTACAACAAAAAAGAATTGTCAAAATTGGTCCAGCCGTTCTTGAGTTATATGTGGTGTAACTAACACGACTTCCTTTTATATATATAGATTATTATTTGATTTCTGGCTTTTGATTTGTATACGGCAATATAGTGAAAAACGAGTGTCATAAGACAAACCTCTGCCAACTTCTTCAAGAATAAAAAAGGGGTAATTTTATGATCATTTTAAGAGACCGATGCGTTGGCAAGAATTGGTCGAATCGCCCGGAATTATACCTCAGCCTTGTAGTTGACATTACATTGAATCAACGCTTGCGTTCTATGCCATGTGAGTGAGGTTACCGGATTTCCAGTTTTCTCACCTCAATTCCCAATTCTTATCAAACCCAATAGAGGCCCAGCACATAGTTACAAACTCTTCTTGTGTTTGGGTGTCCATGGATGGACCAATTACTGGTAACCTGACTCACACAACGTAAGTGTTGTTTTACACTGGTACTTTTATACATATAAGTACTTACCGGCAATACTACTAAACTTCTTATTTTCCGTTTCCTCAGTGACTGCTTGAGTGGTCAGCTCAGAGTTCAGCTCATTAAGTTTCCTCAACCCAATAGTCTGGACAGCTGATATACCCGTCAACTGCTGCACTTCCGCTGCAGACGCTTGCACTTGTGACAGAGATTCTAAAAGAGATGCTCTCTGAAATGAAAATAAATTGTTTGTCAACAATCTTTTTATGAAATATTTGAAACTATCTTACGCTCGCGGCTTTTCTCGCGTATTTTGATAAAAAAAAAGCCTGTATGTTAATCCAAGGTATTAATTACCTCTCTAGGTATGGTGTAAATCGGTTCAACTGTTTTTGTGTAAAAGAATAACAAACATTAATCCGTACATGCTCAGTAGAAAATAGAATTTAAATGAAAATATGGTTATAATGTGCATGTCCTTGTGAGATGAGGCTGTTACTGAACAGTGAATACTTACTGGCTGATGGTGTGTGATTAAATGCTGGGGTGATTTTATATGATAGATTTCTCATATTACATAACAATTTGTATGATGCATGATGCATTACAAACCACTGCATCCGTTAACAAGACCTTAGAATAAAGCTGTAAAAAGCTTTGAATGGAAATGTATAGTAATGTGCACTATGTAGTCTTTGAGGGTTGAAACATGTAAAGATACATAATATCATGTACTTACATTTTCCTTTTTCTTCTTCTTCTCAACAATCTTTTCTAATCTTTTCCTCTGTGCTTTTGAAAGAAATCTTGTTTTTTCTTTCTTTTCGCGGACAATTTTCGTTTCACGTTTCTTTGATGGTAAGGCCAGTAGATTGGTTGAGTCGGTGGCTCCATATTCATTTGTAGCAAATTCTAGTTGAATCTGAAAAGAAAAGTATAATATATGAGAGACAGAAAAGCCACTACAATCACCGAAAACTATTTAAGCCAAAGTATACTGTAGATAAAACTGTGACACTGAAGTGTGAAGTTGAATTTGGAGAATTGGAGTATGAAGTGTGTTGCAGTGACAAGTAATATAAAAGATATAATTTAAAAATTAAATAAAAACATAAGCATAATGAGTTTCTTTCTTTACAGTGAAGTAGTAAGCATAGGTATATGTCAAACAACTTTGAAACATGTGCTACCCTGCTAGATAATATGTGAACTCCACTGTCACAAGAATTTGAAATGAAGTGAAACTAGCAAGTTTTGGTTAACTAGCTATCTTTAATTTCGGCTACTGATTTTCTTTAGGAACTATATTCATTAGCCTTGTGGTCTTTCACTGGGAAGGAAGAATTAAGATAATTAAGACAAAAAAATTGTATAACCTATTCTTTAAATATATTTTTTTTGTCTTCTTAATTCTTCCTAGTCTTCCTACCAGTAGCCAGGCCAGTTGTCAGAGACTGATGGTTGAGAACCAAACAACATTTGTATTAACAGGTAATTCGTACTTCATGGTAATTTTACGCATAAAGTTATAATCTGTTACATCCTCAACAAACATAAATTAGGATTATAATATCAATTAATACGATTTTGAACAATAATTAGCACATGTTTAGTTCGTCAATCAGTAAAGTATAAGTAAAATTGGTTACCTCGCTAGTTTTTGAATTATCTATATCAGTCTTAACGACTTGGCGAGCTTTAGCATTGTAGCGTCCTTTCCCCATCTTAAATTATTCTTTAACAATTTAAAACGATGTAAATTCACGAAAATATCCGTAATAAAATCTCACACGAACATCATCAAAACAACGTGTTTTTGTTATGACTTTATTTTTTTTTTATTTTGACAGATAGTGCTGTATAGTAACTTACTATTTTCGGCGACACTTACTATTTTAGTAAGTATTTCATTAATTTTGGGGATCAATAAATTGACTCCAGATTTCTAGAATATCTGAATAATTTTGTAAATATTAACTTATTTATTATAGAGATCAAGCTATGTAAGATATTAAAATAAAATGTGAGAAGGCAACTTATTTATAAATCCCTAACAAAACTTTAAATGTAATTTGAGAGTTGAGACTGTTTTACATACCATTAGGTGTACACATTACAATATAAGTTATTAATATAAATCTTTTTTAATAGATTAATCGACTAAGGCCAAAATGATTATTAACATACTTATTGACGCTGTCACTATACGCAAATGCTGTCAAACGTCAATTTATCAAAAGTCAGTGTCTATTGTGTTAAATAAATGTCAGATTCACGTGCATTATTTCTTTCCGTACTGGCTGATTTATTTTGGTAATATTTGAGTTTTTATTAGACACATGGTGTTGGCATGAATTACAGAAAATAAAGTATGGCAGAAGAAACTTATTTCGAACTAACAAAACGATTTACGACCGTGACGAAGAACGAAATCGCGCATTTATCATGGCATAACCCTATGCTGACTGTACGTAAAAATAAACGATTGAATTTCCTCGAATATTCATACAATTTGGAGTGTTTAGATAGAAATCTAGACTTTCTTGAAAGTTCTTTAGTTTGTCCTACGACAAGCCCCGCCACAGAAGTATGTAAAGCGGACTTTTTAAAGTCAGAAATGAGGAATGCCGATTTTACGGATATGTTGCTAGATTCAGCATTTTGGCCACACAATGAAGCTCTAACCCAGGAAATGACGGGTATAACTATGTGTAAGTGGTCTCCACAAGAATTCCTGAGGAGTAGTTCCATTGTTGCTGTCTTAAATAATATTGGAGGAGTAGAATTCTTCATTAAAGACAAAATAGTGTGGAAAAGCATTCTAAACTTGTCGCCGTATATAATAAAGGTTCTGGAGCACAATAAAAAGCCGGAATGCTTTGAAGAACTTAAAGAATCAGTTTATATTCTGGAAACATCGGCAATATGTTGGGCACCGGAGTTAAATTCTGATGGGTCATGCTGCTTCATGACTGCACAGAAAAATGGCACATTGTTATTTTGGCAATTATTTAGTACTATGGATGAGCCTCAACTTATTGGATATGTAGCAACAAATATGGAAGACATGAGTGTCATTAGATGGATACCAAAATCAAGTGATACATTTTTCATCATTGGTACTAATCTTTTAGGACAAATATTTGCTTACGATTTGAAATTGGAAAATAGTGCTATTAAGCTTATAAAAACCTGCCGCCTTTGGTCACATAAAGACAGAATGGCAGCTGTAGCCCTGAAATATTTAAAAATAAATGACAAAACCATTTTCATCACTAGCAAACATAGACATTTGTTGGTACAAGCCATTGATAATGATGGCAACATTGTCAGCCAATATTTAAATAATATTAATGACCACAGAATATCAGACATTGTCTATACTAGTGATGGTATTTATGTAGGAATAATAAATTTCAAAATTTTTAAAGTAAACATTATTTTGTCAGGTGACAATTTAAATGTGTCCCTTGTCCCGTTGCCCATTAAGGACTCATATCCTTTGTATGAACTGTACAGTCTACATTTTTCTCCGAACAATGTGATGTGTGCTTTATCTGTGGTTGAACGAAAAGTGCTAGCAAGAAAAGAAGCACTCAAGTTAGAAATAATATTTATTGGTAAAGAAATTAAACCAGAATGTATGCTTGATTCACTCTTGTCAAATCCAACCAAAAAATTGACGCACTATTGGGATTGTGTAGAATTATTAAGATTTCAAATTACTAAGTTGAAATGGATTCCTAATCTGGACTATAATGAACTTTATGCATCAGGTGCACATGATATTTACAAGTTGAAAATATATTTAATACTCCTTACCTACATTTTAGGATTAAAAAAAGTATTACGCTTATCTGGTGTGACGTTACCAGAGACATCCACAGACAAAGTCAAAGAAAAAATATTATATTTACATGCAAAACAATTACTAGAAAATTTATGCACAAAATGTCAAAATGAAGGACAATTAAGTGATCTAGACATGGAATCTCTTTATGGAAGCAAAACCTATTTGGAATATTATGCAAAGAAATATAAAACGGACATTCAGTTAGATCAAAACATACTGAATGCGTTAGAAGATTCATGTGAATATGTGTGTCAGTGCTGTGATGAACCAATCAAAGGGTTTTCATGTAAGAGTGGTCATTTAAATATGTTTTGTATGGCAACATTTACTCCGATAACTACAGATGATTATTTATTGTGTCGGTGTTGTAATTCTACTTCTAGGGCTGATTTAGGAATCGCTGATCCGTTATGCATCTTCTGTGATTTGTATTTGGTTAAACCAGATTAAAAGAATGTTCTGAAGGAAATCTCTGTTATTTTGTATTATTTTTTAAGCATTCTTTATTCCTTCAAAGGGTTACTCCCTTCAATACCTTGAAAGTATTGAAGCACCTGGTAATGCAATACTCACTTCATCAGTAATGACATTTTTTTATGGGATAGATCAGCAAAAGAGCTGACGGATTCCCTGGTGGTAAGTTTTCGGTGTCGCCCATAGACACCCGTAGCAGCAGAGGAGTTACGAGTACGTTGCCAGCATTTTGGGATTAGGGAAACATGGGTGAAGAGGAAAGATAGGGCTACCGGTAGCCTTACTGACACGGCGTAATACAACGCTCTGGTTGTTTCGCGCCGGCTTTCTGTAAGTCAGTGGTATAACTCTGGTCAAGCCTACAATTTTGTGCCGAAGCTTGGCTCTCCCATACTTACGAGTATTTACGAGATCGTAATAAAAGCACAACTTCAGAACCTGACACTCTGCGGGCAGTCAACGCGAACAACAAACAAAGCAGCTATTAATGAGTCGTCTAGAATATTCTATCTTCACCGCCTTATGATCTTATCATAGAACATATTTCAATAAGCCCAGTCGTCCCCTTCCCCCATCTTTAGATAAACCTAACCCCAACCCCCTACCTAACCCCAAAAGTGTCCGGGAGCGGCGCTAATTGTTTATCATCAGGTGATCCGTTCGCTTGCCATCCGACCTATCCCATAAAATGAGAATAATAGTAATAAAATAGATATTTATCTTTAAATCCATAGCTTCATATCAATTATTTTATCTTCATGGTGTTCTACTTACTGTTTGATAAATAATAATATAGTTAATTGAATTAAGATTGTAATCTGTCCACGCCCTCAGTGGGTAGGTAGCTACTGATATTTCCATGACATGACTTGCTGTTTTTTTATGTGATTGTTCGGCAAAGGTGCAAACAGATTACCTGATGGTAAGTAATCAGCGCCGCCCTTGGACACCCGCAACTACGGATGATTTGCCGAGTGCGTTGCCGACCTTTTGAAGATTTTGGAATTGGAGTCACACGACAAAACATAACACTTTTTATTTAAAGCGTGTTTTTTGTAAAGCCGTGGTAACAATGCGGCAGGGTCGACCCACTCGTGCCGAAGCATGGCTCTCCCACACTTGCTGTTACACAAATCTTCCGTGAGGTCAAAAAACGGTAGTATTAAAAAAAGTTGTACAAATGAGAGTTTCACTGGAAATGTGCAGCTTTATCTGTCTACTATTTCGGAGGTTATACACTTCTTTCTGTGTGGAATGACGTGATGAAACAAGACGAAGTAGGATCACCGGAGCTAGCCCAAATATTATTTTTGAATAGAGCAAGATCCAATAAAGGCGCGTCACCTGTTTGCTCCTAATACCTTCCTATTAAAGAAATACCTGTTGTGTGAAGTGTAAAGTACCTACCTAAGCACACACACACACACACACACATTACCGTTTACGGTCGACTAGGTTTCTAGAAGAAGATCGATAAATTAGGCGCTCTTTACTATTTGGCGCCTGGAGTGACTGGTTCCTTCGACGTATGAGTACAGGTCGGCCCTTATTTTTTGAATGAAAAAATCATCAAATGACTTCTCTCGCCCAGGGCGAGACGAAAGGGAGTGGCAGACTCTTACTGACTAAAAACCACCCCGTTCCTTCTCATGCCCCAGACCAGGGCCGCAGTACCTTATTGTGCTTGACCAGTAACCCCGCTCAACATCGGCCCAGTAAGGACCCGTCTGTGATGGTCCATTGGCTCTTGGGCGTGCAAGCCACGCGACGCACCGTACGCTGGGGTCAGATTCTGGTAACGTTGCTCGCCATCCACATACCCAAACGACTGCTCCGTTTGTCGTTGGAACGGGCCTGAGTATCATCCCTGTCGAGCCGACCCATTCGTGGCGAAGCATGACTTACACTTTCTCAAGAGGTGTGGCTTCATTGCAAATGTACTGGCTTCTGTTAAGATATCAATCCAGGTATTTTAAGTACTTAGGTATTTTGCTACTTAATCTTATCAATCCACTTGAATGATAGCATGGTTAAGAACCCCATAACAACTAATTTTTGAAATAAACTTCTAAGATTACACGTCCTCCTAACCTCATTTAAACTGAAGGTGTGGCCGTAATTTAACAGGTATCATCTTTTTGCAGTTATCTAGTTATTTTTTTTAGATAGGTAAAGTCAAAGTTTTGGGTATTCCTAAGGTAGGTAGGTATAAAATTTTTTCACAACTTAGGAATTACGTCCCTTAGTAATAAAAAGAAAATGCGGGGAGTTTTACAGTTTTTTTTGGTAGGTTTGTTATTTTTTTTTTTGTAGATTGGTTTGGTAGCTAGGCAAACTTAAGTAGTAGGTACCTACCTAATCACTCATTTATAAAAATCTCGTTTAAAAACTCTATGTCAACCAAACTTAGGTAATTAGATAATTAAGTCTAAGTAAATTTGTAACAGTGTGCGATTTGAAAAAAAAAAGAAAGTTTGAATTAATAATAATATTTATTATTTATAAAAATAAATTAACATTATAATTAGCTATGAGTTTATTCAGCCTTGTAGTACCTCTTAGCGACACCGTCGAATTTGTCGCCAGTGATGACCTGTAACAAAAAATAACTTGAGTTAGTTTGGATACTATTGTTACACAACTTAGGTATCTTTACTGAAAAGTAAGCATGAGGTTTTAAAACTGCGTTCAGAGATCACGATTCATATAGGGACTTAGGGCGATCGGGTACTCTCAATCGCCCGATTTAGATCCACTTAAGTCAAAAGTCAGTAAGACGCTTATAGGCACTTTTGAGTCAGTCAGTCTGTAGGATATTCCTCTTAGTTAAGCTTTGCATTTGCTCATCCCAAAGTGTAGATTCTATTAGAGGCGCACAAGAAACTTCATGGTTACTCTTTTTAAATCAGTTTCACATGCAGATTACACTAACAGCCTTACCATCGGAACTTAGGGTCTTAGTCCGATGAATTGTGACTTCTGATCAGCGCTTCACTGATTTTTAATTAAGTAGCTGATAGAAAGTGTAGTTAAATAAAAACACTTAAAAGTTATTTTAAATAAATAAATAAATAAACTAATATAGATAATGGTATATCTAAGTATACCGATTCACTAAATCGGGTAGTTTTCATTTTAGTACCCACCTAGTCAAATTCAGTACTTTTAATAAACAGTCAAAAACAGTATCTATGACAAAGCAAAATGTAGCGCCATAATGATTCAAGAAGCACAGCTATTTATGAAAAATATTCTAGAAAACAATCTAAAATAAATCTTTTGTTGTAGGAAATTATCCAAATTGCAATTATGTCTAGTATCTTTAGCCCTAGGAGAAGTAGAAGTTATAGAAACCCGATCATAAATCATCTGAATACTGCGTCAGATTCATCTCAATAAGATTTTAAGAGATAATGAAGATGACCAGAAAAAAATGCTGAATTTAAGTATACATTTTACCTTCATTTCACTTTTAAAACTTCCATCCTTTTGTATCTAGGTAGATAAAATTAGTGCAAAATCATTACCTACCTATTCGGTAATAAATATTGATAACTTTCATAATAAGTACCTATCTAATCTTTGTATTACGTTATTGAAATCTTTGCACTTTTATATTGACCCTCACTTCCATTTCGCGTGATCTTAAAATTGATAAGTACAATTGGTAGGTACTGTATATTATATTCGCGCGTTAATGATATAACTTAGGGGCTTGCCAAAGCTTCAACTTAGGGGCTAATCAAAATTCTGAGCAACCTATTAAGAATTGTGTAAATAAATAAATTCCATAAGATTCCTAACATAACACTGGGATAGTATTTTAAAGGCATTAAGTAGGTAATTCTAATCCAATTACCTCTCCATTTCTTCAAGTTAAGCTTAAAACAACTGATCCAGTATTTATGCTGTTTTTACTAATAACACTTAAAGCGGTGCTAAGAAATTCGTTCGATCATTTATTGAAACACTAAGATTTTCTTACGAATCTTGGGTGCGTTTATAAACATAAAATTTCACCAACATATCTCACCCAAACCCGTAACAACGATCTGTGGATCACACCAAGGAGTTGTTTCGTGAGTTTCGTTTCATCCAACAGACACGTTTTCAACAGCCCATCTACTATGCCAGTTGGCTTATTTTCAATTTAAAAAACTAGTGAAACAATAATCTTACCACAACGAGTTCATCGCCATTGTATTCCCTCTTGAAGACGGCTGTGCCTTGGGGAGCTGAGATGTTCTGTGTGACTACATTGCCATCAACTGTGTACTTGGTCTTAATCTGTAATTTATAAGAAGAATTTGTTTTATTTTTTGTCATAATTATCATCTAATTTATTTGCATCATTATTTGAGCACCTGGCAAGTACCAATGTGACTTTTTCCGAGTTATATGTACTTTCTATGATATTTAGACCACTGACACACGATGAAGGTAAACATCGTGAGGAAACCTGGACTTATAAATTGTAATTATAAGTTTGAAATCGCCAACCCGCAGTGAGCAAGCGTGGTGATTAATCCTCAAGCATTCTCCGGTTGAGAAGAGGCCTTTGCTCAGCAGTGGGCCCTTATAGGCTGATGATGATGATTATTTGAGCACCTACAGCTAAGCTAGCTGGTTGTAGTATTCTCCAAGCTTCATTCTCAAGATTAAATTTAAAATTAACTAAGGGCTAGTTCAAACATAGGTAGAGAACTATCACTCTTGTTAATTATTGCTTTTTTTCTTTTTACTTGAATTCCTTTACATCTGCAATATTATCTTAGCTAAATAGATAATCCAAATTGAAAAAAGAACTTACGGGAATTTTGTCAGCACCAATGACATCGTCGAATTCGACGCCGGATTTGAATTTGATCTCCTTGACGCCATCGGGTCCGTTTGTGATGTAGGTGTAGCTGTCACCGTCCTGTACCAGCTTCTGGTCAGGTGCGAACTTTACGACCTGGGCGATCTTCTCCTCGGGCAAACCTGGATAAAACATTTGATTGTTTAGAAACATTTTGAAAACTTTTGAAGGTCGTGACCACATTGGGACAATTCATCGAAACCTGTAAGTTTTAAGTAAGTACCTATTCTGGTAATTTGCCATTCCTATTTATGGTTTACACAGCTATATTTGGGACAGTCCGCATGACAGAACGTAATACATGTTTAAGTAAAATTCGATCTACGTAAATATTGAAATCTAAAATACCCAAAATCTTGGGCACCGTACATGTTCGCCATGACTGTATATAACCAAAAAGCGTAGGTATGCCCGACTTTTTACGCACGCCTGACAACCCTAGGAAAGCGCATACGTACTTCTATTTCCGATTAGTTTATAAACTTTAACACCTTTTTGAAAGTATAAGTACCTCTATTTGGAATACAATTTATTAAAATTCCTTTTTTATTAAAATTAAGTACCTTACCTAATCCTCTCTAGATATGGCAGTCTAACGACTATGTATTTGAGGGCGGGGAGTCGGGCGTGAAATTTAAAAAAATATTTGTCGTTTTATGAATAGCACCTACAAAAAGCGTCTTCCGTAGGTATCCAACTAAAAATATTATAAAACGTTAAGTAACTACTAACTATAATAAACCAATTCGAATTTTGAATGGAGATTAACCGAAATAAAGACTGAAAAATTATTAAACAGAATTATATTCGTTAAAATTATTGGCTATCAGGTTTTTAGCGATCAAAGAGGATAGGGTTATATCGTCATTGTATCAATTTGTATCCAGAGACGTAAGTTTGATAATGACTTATCGGATTATGTAGTTAAAGATACAATTAACGAAAGCAAGAGTTTTCTAGAATAAAATGGGTTACGGCAAATTTAAAGTTCCTTAATAAGTACCTAAATTTATTTATTTTTATTAGTTTTGAAATTTATAAAAAAAATAACATAAATTAAGTTCCGAATTATTAATTAAAACACACAATCTTTACGCAAAGAGATCTAAAAAGACTAACTACCTACATTGTATAAAAAATAAATAGTTAGGTACTTATCTAAATAAATATTTCCATTTTTAAATTTTAATAACGGAAGTGCTGCACAATGGTCTTGGAAAAAGTGAGAGTTTTCTATTCTAATTTGAATTTGGAAACATACCGACAGCACGGAGAAATCCATCGAAGTTCTCCTGCTTCACAAATTTGTAGTTCTTGTTGAGGTAAGACATTTTGGCTTGACTCTTCTTCCGTTTGACGATAGAATGTGAAAAAAATCACGGCGCTCACACTTATATCCGAACCCTAATCTACAAAGATATGATAAACTGCCGTTGGATTGATATTACGATCGAATGATTCGATTTTGATTTAGTTTTCAAATTTGGAACAACGAATTTTAATGTCGGAAATGAAATCGTGATTCTTGTGCGTTTTTTAAAAAAGGACGTCTATTTTTAGTGGGATGATGAATAAGTTTTTTTTCGGAACAACTCCTTTGGGGTGTGATGTGTAGGGTTACCTATGTGAATTTGTATGTTTGTAAATGCAACTGCGACTCGGAAGAAAATTTTAGTGTAAACAAAATATGGCGTTAAGAAATATAATATGTACGTTAAGATGAATAATGATGCGTTTTTTTATTAATTAAATTTTCAGAGTAATCAAATACTCCAATTTCATTCTTTTTAAATCTTTGCTATACTGCTTCTGTTTTAAAATTCGAATCGAATATCATTCAAGTGATTGTATTTACTATATTTTTAATTCAGTAGATATCTATATATGTTTTAATTTCTGTGATGTTTAATCGGCATTTTTTTGAATCCTTGATCTAAGTTTGTTATTCTTTTGACTTAATGTTTATTCGTGACATTGTTCTTGCTGTTGTTGTTCGTTATATGCACACGAAGTCGCAGGCAAAAAAATGCAAAGGCCTTAACCTTAACCTTAACATTATTTGCATTGTTCCAAAGAGCCAATAGACCACTACAGACGTTGCCCTATAGGGCTGATGTTCAGCCGGGGTTGCGGGGTAAGCGCAATGAGGCACCGTGACCTCGGCCCAGAGCAGGAGAAGGAACAGGGGGGTTTTTAGTCAGTAAGAGTCTGACACTCCCTCCCGCTCGGCCCTGGGCGGGAGAAGTCATTTGATGATTTTCCCCTCATGAAAAAAAAACGTTATTTGCATTGTGTTCTGCTGGCAAGGATTTTTGGAAAACCCTACAAAGGCCGGCTACGCACCTGCAACTCCTCAGGTTGGTCATTATTGCAGGTGTCCATGAGCGGCGCTAATTATTTACCATCAGGTGGTCAATCTATTAAATATGGTCAATTTATTCGATTCGAACCAGCAGCACCAGAAACAAACTATAACATAGATGTATTATTTTTATTTATCGATCAAATAAGTACAAAGGAAGTTTTACGACGTCAAAAATGTCCGACAAAACTATATGTACACGTAGTTTGTCTGTTGGATCAAAATTTTTTAATAAACCTTCGTGCAAAAAAATTAAAGGATAATGCCGAAAAAAGGAGTAATTCATAATAATTATTAACTCAAACCAGGTATCTTGATCAGCATACACACTTGAGCAGCGAGAAAGGAGAGAAGGGATGTTTTAATTAGTTATCTCAAATTATATTTCAGCAAGGTCAATATTAACTGACGTGGCCTACTCAGTTTTTATGAGATCATTCTTGTCTCTGAGTCAGTCAGACAGTCAGTGGCTTGGTGGACTTCGATTCCATAATCTAATCTTATCGATAATTTTGTAATCAATAGCGCCAGTTACGAATTCAGAATTAGAGGTTCTGGGTTCAATTTCCGGTTGAAATTTTGTTGAGTCAGTTAGGTGGTGTTGAAGAAACAATTTGCACTTTGAAACGAGCGATTAGCTTTACTGAGCGTTCCGCATAGGTTGTACCTACGTATTACGGTCAACTGGCGTACCAGACGCCATTAATTGGTGCCTCGGAAAAATATTGTTATGTTTTTGTAAATATCATCGTCATCGTCATCATCATCAGCCTGATAAACTTAGAGATTGATATTTATTTATTTAAAAGCTTAACAAAAACTATTGTTCGTATGGTGGTCTTAATGTCATGGCTATTCTCGACCAGAGAAACCATACATTTATACTTACTTACTTTTATATTTATATTTATTCAAGCCTATATTGTTGATGTTTGTGGTTAATCTAACTTATTAACTAACACATCCGTTTTCCCGGTATAGTGACCAGCGTCCTGTGACACATACTTAGGTCTCTTCCTGCTTCTTCCACTCTTCTCTGTCTCTAGCTTTTCTTTGTAGCTTCTCTTATTTTTCTTATGTCCTCTTTTCACCTTTTACTATCGTGAGGTAGCCAATCTGTTATGATTTTAGTCTATTTTATTCTGCTGTCTGTATATAATCTCTTGTGTGGGAAAGCCAAGCTTCGGCGCGATAGGGTCGGCTATACCACGGCCTCACAGAAAACCCGCGTGAAACAACTACAGTGTTGTGTTTCGTTGTGTGAGTTAGGTTAGAGGAGACCCAATTCTTCTACTTCTTAAAATGCATTATATACTTACTGCAATTCTATTGCATATGCAAAACTATTAGTAATCATGATCGCACTGACTCTGCCAATCTTCCGAAGTAGGTCTTGAACCTCAATATTGTAAATGAGTAAGATTAAATATGGATCACGTGCAATCACAGACTAATTGTTGAAAAATTCGTTCGAAATTACTTAGAATACGCTGATACTGTCAACAAAACAAAATACAGACCATGACTGAAAAATATAGTGAATTTACAAGGCTCCACACTACACAATTATGCACTGTAATAACACTTGTTTTGTTCACAAAAATTTTAAATGCTCTAAAAACATTTTTTCCAAGTCCCATGGTAATCTTGCCCTACATTATTTAATTTCTAACTGTTCTGGGTGTGTTTAAAAACATACTATTTCACAAACACATCACACCCAGACCGGGATCAACAATAATTAGTAAGTTACACAAAGTTCTGTGCGAGCACCGAAACCACGATACTACTTTTTACTACTGCTACCATTACTCAAAAAGTTTAAAGGAGGTAGAAAGAATTTGTGACTAAACTCATTATTAATAAATTAAATAAAATTAATTCTTAGTTTTGGTTATTGATCTTTATCAATCAAATATATTGTGTTATTTAAGTAATTGAAACAAAAGCTAAATTGCCTAATAGTAATAAAAGAACAGAAAAAATACATATTAATTATAATGACGTGTATACTTGCGGCCAGCCCCAGCTTCGCATAGATTAGTTAGTTAGAAATAAACTCTGATTAGATCCGAACTAACCTAAATTCCAACTCTACTTTTCTTTCATAAATACTTACTACATTCAAACAAACGCAACAAAAAAGTATCAGCAAAATCGATCCACCGTTCTCGAGATTTGCGCTCAGCGATAAATATGTATTTGGAATAACGTTGTTAATTAACTGTAGAGATAAAATGACAAACAACAACTATATAACTTATCCTTTTCAAGAATATCTGTCGTGGTAATATCTAATCTACGGCATAGATTCCCTACAGCCATGACGTAGAAAGCAAATCCCTTTGCACCAAAAGGACAAGGCTCTGGTATGGTGCAATTCTCGTTGTTACTTTTCATTAGTAATTTTTTTTATCTTAAGGTTATCTTTTGTAAGTGAGATTAAAAGATAAATCAGTTTAGAATTATATTTAGACATTTATAATCAGTATTCTGTAAATCCAAAGTGACGATATCAGGTAAAATGCGGTCAGTCATCGATAGTTCTGGATGTTTTCATTGTATGTATGTAATATTTTAGTTACTATAAATATTGTATAAAAGTAGTACGTTTGTTTGGGATGAGACAAAATAAATAAAATAAAGCTAAAATATAAAAAAATGAAAAAGGTTTTATTATCAACTTACAATAAATAATTAATTAATTATACTTAAGATAATAAAATACATAACTAAAAGGTAACTTTTGTTGTAACTTATGCAGCCTTGTAGAATCTCTTGGCTTCGCCGTCCCATTTTTCGATTTTCATGGTCTGTAAAATTAAATAAAACATATTTAGAAATCAATACAAAAAATATTTCTAGAGTCAATATTATACATTGGACCTATTATAGAACCTTGCGACACACCAACGATAAAATCGTATCCAATAAAAACTACTTAAAAGAGTAGCAAGAGAGCTATTATTATTTAGTTTTATTTTTTGTTTAACAATACTAAAGAAAATTGCCAAAATGAAAACGTTACCCTATATTTGAACTCCACTGATCAAAAGCCATTGTTGATTCCAAGAATATGACTTAATTTGTTTTGCTATGTCATATCTTTTTTACACTAGCATTCTGGTCTGTACTTCGAATTGCTGTGAGTAAGTATAGTAATACTGAGACTAGTCAGAAACTCACCAAGACAAGGTCATCACCGTTGAATTCCCTTTTGAAGGTAGCGCTGCCCTTTTCGCTTTTGATGACCTGTGTGACGGTGTTTCCATCGACTGTGTATGTGCTCTTGACCTGAAGTTAAATAAATCAAATTAAAGCAAATACCTTTTTAAAAGCAATTTATATGAGATGGGTCTTACATCTCCTGGGACTATTTTATTTATACATTTCGTCGTCGAAACTAAACATAATTTCAACTCAATCAGTTTAAAATATCAGAGAAAAATTATTTCAAAAAATTACACATTCTGCAAACATTCATTTACATACAAACACACACTTAAAGAAAAATCTGACATCATTGTTCCTTTTCTTTAAATGTATATAAGCATTGACCTATTTGGTTATTTAAAACAAAAAAGTTGAATATCAATAATAAAAGCTAGTATTTGAGATTTAAAAACAATGTTTACAATAACAGTCTATATTCTGAAATGTTAGTTATTCCACCAGTTCTTATTTTGCTTTTATAAGTTTTAAGCTTGAATAGATGATCGCCAACTTAGATGTTTATCTAAAAATAATGAGGGAAAAAGGTAATAATATATCGATAAAATACTTACGGGAGTCTTATCCTCGCCAATGACATCGTCGAATTCCACTCCAGACTTGAATTTGACTTCAGTAGGACCTGAGGACCTGACGGAGGCGTAAGTGTAGGTGTCACCGTCCTTGGTAAGCTTGAAGTCAGGAGCGAACTTCAAAACATCTGGAATTTTCTCATCGGGAACGCCTGAGAATAGAAGATTAGCATTAGTTTAAGTGTGGGAGAGCCCTGCTCGGCAATGGGTCGGCTTGACCGGGGTAATACCACGGCCTCACAGAAAACCGGCGTGGAACAACCTCAATCCCTAATCCCCAAAACGTCGGCAACGTACTCGTAAATCCTGTTGTGGCGGGTAGTAGTAGTCCGTCGGACGTGAAACACGTGGCTATCTCTTAGATTTATATGATACCAAATAAAACAAAATCTATGAATCACCATAAATGTGGCATACGAATGAATCATAAGCCTTTGCAATATGTGGCACTAAAATAGCTGTTTACTGGACCATAAAAAGATTGATTATAGGAAATAATCTAGAAAAAGTAGCTTTCCTTAAATCACCGTAAAGTGTTAATGGTATACATGATCAAATTATTAGAGTTTTCCATAACTCTAGTAGATACAAATAAATTCTTAAAAGGTAAAGAGATTGCATACATATAACACACACAATCTTAATACACAATATCAGCATCATGAACAAAAAATACTATAATAACTAAAATTGATTGCATCAGACAATGAAGAAAATCAAAAACCAATATTTCTGGAACAGTGTTCTATGATAACTGATATGTAGGTAAAAGATAGTCCCACTAATACTACCAAAACTTTTTATCAGGATGGATTTTTGTTACTTAACGTACATATGTAACGTAGAACGATTTTGTTGAAAATGGGCACAGAGATAGATTTTGGACTGCAACTACAGATGCGGATAGCACGGACAAAGCCACTGACAGAAGCATCTCAGCAAGTCTCAAACAAAACGAAATTATTGACTTTATGGAAACATCAACAACTCTATTAAATTTCTACATTGTTACATTAAAATTAAAAATACGCATCACTTTCTTTTTCTTTTTTTAAAACGTTGTTCTACATTAGGATTTTCTCCTGTGTCGTGGGTGCGGTTACAAAAATACAATGTCACATACACATGACACCCAGACAAGGAACA
This sequence comes from Spodoptera exigua, assembly GCA_902829305.4. NCBI lineage: Eukaryota > Metazoa > Arthropoda > Insecta > Lepidoptera > Noctuidae > Spodoptera > Spodoptera exigua. Next base: position 2,956,495 of record LR824623.2, read on the forward strand.
ACAATTTGTGGGTCACACAAAGAGTTATTCCGTGCGGGAATCGAATCCGCGACAAGTTGTATGGCAACCAGTCACCGCACCAACCGTGCAATCATTCAATCACTGACAACGATGAAGTGTTTAAACAATGCAAACTCAATCCAACTGAAGTGAACCGTAGGCAATTAAATATAAAAAATAACATTGATTGAAAAATAATAAACTACCCTCAAAAAAGGAAACTACTTAAAATAACACCTACCGACAACTTTGAGGAAAGCGTCGAAGTTCTCCTGTCCAACGAATTTGTAAGTCTTGCCAAGGAAAGCCATTTTGATGATATCAACTTTGTAACACAAATCAATAACGATGTAGTTACAAAAACTAGCTATATATATGCTTACAGTAATCTGTTTGATAATGATAATATTAGAGCCATGGAACGATTGGTAGATAACGTTGAATATAGAGAGAAAATATAGCTGAGTAATAATGACTAGTATAAGGATATTAAAACTGGGTTTAATTTTTTGCCATTATCACAGTTGAAAGGTCTTTCTTTTTAAGAATCCATGACTCTTCCGTTCGTGATAATTAAATGTTGTGTTTTGAAAATTATTCTACGCCTTTTTGACTACGGTTTTTTTTGGAAACACAAATATTTCATTATATAATTGAGGAAGCCAATAATGCAACCCATTAATCTATTGCATCATAATGATTGTCGATGCTGGCACTATTTTGCTTTAATTGTGTTTTCTTGATGGGTTGTCTTTGATCATAAAAATGTAAAACTTTAAATCCGCAGAGAGTATTTGCAAGCAATCATCCTAGTCCCAATCAAGGCATCACAAGTGCATTGTCAACCATAAAGGAATTTAATCACTATTGATTAATATCCTCCTATGCAGGAGAAACTGAAACATAGGAAAATCATTACATAGCTTGAGCGCCATAGAAAAAAAGACCCTAAATTCAGTGAGATTTTCTCTACTAATTGTTTTCACAAAAAAGTATAAAAGAAGATTTTCAGAATACTGAAAGGCGTAGTCACACGTTACATATACATACCTATCGTAGAACTTTGAGAACGTGTGACTACGTAGTTGGGTTTTAGTTTTGAGTAGAGTGTTGGAAGTTAAATATTACTACTAGAAACACCATGTAAATTGTTTTTTTTTAAATCGAACAAGGTTGTAACTCGAACAGGTGGTGTTAGTCATTGACAGATAAAGGTTTAGTTAAATTTATTTTATCTTATCTCTGACTAGAGGTAAACGTTAACTGTTGATTAAAAATGTTAACTTAAGTTTGAAGTACGGTTGTTATTTTTATAAAACAAGCTTTATAATTTTTTGCTCATTTACTTACTAATGTTTGACGAGGAACTCGACCAATTCCAAGTCAGGCTCATGTTCATGAGCAACATTGCGAAACAGTTACGTGAGTAAGTCGTTAATCGTTGTAAACCAATCAAGGCAGCTTGCGGGCAGGTGTTTTGCAGCGGCTACCGGAAGGCGTCACTAAGCTCTGACGCATCACAATATTCAGCATTATTGATATTATCAGAAAACGTTCCTACAAGACTTGTATCATTAGCTTGTTATAGAGTAATATCAACTTTCTGTCAGAAAGAATCGGCTATTCTTACTTCTCTAGCCACATAAGCATGAGTTATGTGACTTGTCTACGGATATCTTCTTTAAATTATGTATAAACCTCGTGACAACAAAGAAAAATTCGATGGTAAAAAGAAAAGAAGCAGGCTGGCTAAAACTTAGATGGATGACATAAGAAAAATAGAAGAGGTTACCTGGCCAAGAAACAGAGAAGAACTAGAGACAGAGAAGAGAGGAAGCACCTGGAAGAGACTCATATATGTCATAAGACACGCTGTTCGCAACCGGAAAAATTGAATTGATTACTCAATGTTGTGTATTAACTTAAGTTTGGGAGAGCCATGCTTCGGCATGAATGGGTCGGCTCGACCGGAGCGATACTACGGCCTCACAGAAAACCGGCGTGAAACAACCACAGCGTTGTGTTTCGCCGTGTTAGTGAGATTACCGAAGGATTGGTCCTTCCCTTCCTCCAGTTCCTGAATCTCCAAATCCCTAATCCCCAAACGGTTGGCAACGCACTTGTAACTCCTCTGTTGATGCGGTTGTTCATGGATGGCGCTGATTGCTTACCATCAGGTAATCTGTCTGCTCGTTTGCCGACTTATCACATAAAACAAAACTTATACACCACTGACATAAAGTGAAGAGAATTGTCGATAGGAAACCTGAAAGAATAAATTATAACTATAAGTTTAGAATCGCCATTCCACCCTGACCAAACGTGGTGAATATCTAATGCTCAAACCGTTTTCCGAATGAATAGAAATAGAAGAGCCCTTTGCTCAGCAGTAGTTACTTATAGACTGATTATAATGATAATGACATACTAGGATCTAAGAGGAAGGACCAAAATCTTCAATATTTTGGCTAGTGTGAAAGTCTGTCATTGATTCACTGTCTACATATTCTTTTTCATCTTGTTAACCAAAGGTAGTAAGCTTATTACTAAATAATAAAATTGAATATTGAAAACAATACTTGATAATTTTGAATTCACTTTTATCATAGTTATCGAAAACAAGTCATCGTGACTGGTCATCGTTTCGAGAAAATTGGGGGTTGATGATGAATTTAAGGCCGTATTATCTTTACTTTTCAGTTTGCTAAAGCCGATAATTGTATGAGTCATTGTCTCCTTTATTATGCACCAAGAAATTGCCCGTAAAAAGTCTCTTTTTGATGTAGTAAAATACTTAATGTGCCATTGTTGATTTATTTAGTTTTCTTAAGGCATATAATTATTCCCTTTAATTTTATAAAGTAAATAAATTTTGTTTTATTCATCACACTCCAAGTAAACGCCGACGTCCCAAACAAAAAACAAACCTATTGTTCTTCAAGTGTTCCTCGAAATATCAAGGTTAAAGTCAAAAATTTATTTATTAATCTAGCTCTCAATATTTTGACTTTACAGTGTTTTTGTTACATATGTTTGACGGAAAGGTATGTGATGAAATCAAATAAGGCTTCCAACGTACTCTCTAACTTACTGTGACTACAATCATGTTACAATTGATTTAAAATAATCAAATTCTCTTCGGATTAAATTGGATAATTTGTAGAACGCGGGGAAGTCGGTCGCACGCTGGCCCAGTCGTAATAATTCTTCCTTGTCGAAAAGGCACCGTCACCTCGGTAAAAAGTTAATAACTGTCTTCTAGTTCTTCTCCATTTCACCCAAGTCGGTACTAGCTGTTTTTGTCAGGGGAAAAGTAGCAAATTACTTCTCTCGGGAAGGCGAGAGAAAAAGTCAGACTCCTAGTGACTTAAAACCCCCACCTTCCTTCTCCTGCTTTAGGAGGCCGAGGCCGCAGTGACTCATTGCGCTTACGGGCGCGTGCGGACGCTACGTGGCGTACGCTCGGGTAATGACATACGTTAACACGGGCCAAAATATCGTAGATGATCTTCTGCCTCTTTGAATTCAAGTCAGTCATCATCATCATCATCATCAGTCTATAAGTGTCCACTACAATCCAAAGGTTTTTCACACTCTGAGAAGGTTTCAGCATACTACTCCTACGTTCGCTCAAGATGAATCGGCGATTTTATAGATCTAAGTATCCCCACAATGTTTTCCTTTACCGTACACTAGTGGATTATCAATAAACTGAGAAACTGTATTTATTTTAACTCAGAAAAGATCTCTCTCAGGAGGTACTAACCAAGTTTCGCACCTACACATCACGCATGAGATCGGGTGCGTGCCTAAAACCACAGCTTAAACCTCGGTGCAGCCACGTCATTATACATATATCCAAGTATGTAAAAGGGCGTAAATCAAACCATAGTAGGGATACTCACGAAATAAAAAAAATACAGGTATCAGCAATATTCTTTAATAATAATGGAAATAAATAAGTTACTAAAATAGAATAATTTAAAAATAAAAACACCCGAGGAATAGCGTCTGATTGTAAAGCTTGCCACTTCTGATGCGACGACGTGGGGTCACCTAAAGGAAGTCATGATGATGAAGGAGTATTGGTTATTCAGCCTTATAGAATCTCTTGGCAACGCCATCCCACTTGTCAACGGTGAGGGTCTGAAAACAATGAATATGTATAATTTTAAATATAGCGACAGCATTATCTATCAGATTTACAAACAGATCATCCTAATATGAAGTTTTGAGATTAACAAATTAGGTTGGAACAACAAAAATTATTTGATTTCATATTTATATACATATAATAATACAGGTGATCCATGTTTATTTTATACTTTCTCCTTATAAAAAAGAAAACAAATAAACATCAATTCGACTTACCACAATCAGATCATCGCCGTTGTACTCTCTCTTGAATACACCAACACCTCTGTCGGACTTGACAGTTTGTGTCAAGGTATTGCCTTCAACTACGTATGTGCTCTTAACCTGGAAGATAAAATATTGGTTATTTTAAAACAAATTGGTGTACAATACTTTTTTACGTTTTTCTCCTAGATCTAAATACGGACCTTCAGTAAGATCTACAGTGCATTTATTGAATTCTGGAGAACAGATTAGATTTCTTAATTATTTTCATCTCCCAAAAATATCACGTAAAATAATCTGATATTTAGCCCAAAATTATCACTATCTGTCTCCACTGAGATGTATTGGTTGAGGCTATAGTTGCATTGCAAGGTACGAATAAAACTTCGTTTAACTTCGTTTTCCGTGCATTGGCAAACGTTCGTTTTTGGATGTGAAATAAATAATGCAAACGTTCTTAGAACACAGGAGATAATTAGACTACAGAAGGACTGAATTATCATTCAAATTTGTAAGGAAAAGAAATGCACTTACAGGCGTTTTTGACGAACCAAGAAGTTCGTCGATCTCTTCTCCGGACTTGAATTTGATTTCTTTTGGCCCATCAGGTGATACTGTGTAGTAAGTGTAGGTGTCTCCATCCTTGGTCAGCTTCTGATCCGGTGCGAATTTCATGAGTTGTTCAAGTTTTTCTCCAGTCACACCTTAGATATAAAAGTTTCTAATTAGATTTCAATAATAAGAAAATGGGGCAGGCCTCCCGCTAGGTGGACCGACGACATCGTCAGAGTCGCGGAGAGCCAATGAAGGTGGCAACTTCTTGTTCGACGTAGAGAGCTAAGGGGGAGGCCTTTGTCCAGCAGTAGACGTCTTCCGTCTGATGATGATGATGATGATGAATAAGGAAACAGAACACATAGACAGTGAACCTGAAAGTTTTGAACTTACAACTTTTTCTCCGTGTGTGGAGATCATCATCATTTATCAACAGCCCATTAAAGTCCAATGCTGGTTTGTGGGCTTCTTTAACAAATGGGGGTTTGCCATAATCTCCACGATTGACAGTCGAGTTGAGATCGTAGTTTAAAACAATGAGGTTTATTAAATATCGCTACGATGGTACAATGACAAAATCTCTTAAGTTTAATGATATAAATAGAAAACTCACCAACTGCCTTGAGGAACCCATCAAAGTTCTCTTGGCTGACGTATTTGTAGTTCTTGTTTAGGAAAGACATGTTTGCAGAAGATCTTCCTGTCTACTGATTGTTAAGATTCTAATAATACAGTATTTATTATAGACATTAATCTCACTGATATGATAAGGTCACCAAAATGTACCTTAATTTATAATCAGTTCATTAAAAAAGTGCTTGCGAATGATGAAAGTTAAGTTTTTAAATGACTAATTGTATTTATTATTGTAGCCTTGTAACCTCGGATTGCTAAATATTTCTTTAGATGAGATGGGTAATAATTTTAATTTTTACGCTACGAACAACCATGTTTACATAAATAACCACTTTGCAACTCCCCCTTGAAAGCATTGTAATCTGAAAAGCAGTATAATATGTATGTTTTGCACACTTATAAATAACCTTTGTCACTATTGGTCGTCGGAGCGACGATTATTTGAATTGAATTTTGAAGGAGGTTTTATCACAATTCATCGGACGAGGGTACCATAAATCGTACTCTGGCGGAACGTCAAACTGGCAGTTCTGCGTGCGCATTATGGTGAAGAGCGTGCTCTGTGACTGTCATAGGAGACGGATCGCCGACGTCCGTTATTTTTGTAATTTATTCGGCCTGATTATAAAATCCTACGCCCTGTGATGGACTGTGAAGACGACGATCGGGATGTTGATGTTTGTACCAACCCCCCGGTGCCTTCAAGCATTAATACTTAACAAGTTTCGGAAAACCATACCATAAGTGTGTGAACCGTGTAGAAGTCTTGTTATAAATATAAATAATAATAAAATAATACTGAGAATATAAGAAGGGTGTTCCATCGTTCATGTCACGATTCTAAGGCATTTTGTGTCCTTGGAACAGAAAGTGTGTTATTGCCCATATTTTTAACAAGACTTCTACAAGATCTAAGGGTGTTGTCAAGCTGAAAGAAAAACTATCCATTTGGCAAAAGAATTCCCCTACAACGAGTGCTATCGGCGAAAGATTCGTGCGTTTAACCAATCGTCGTTGAAGAGTGTTTTTGGTGTACCGTAACATCGGCGAAGGATTCATTCGGACTACCAACCGTCGATGAATAATGTTATCGGCGAAACGTTTCATCGGCCAATTATTTTTCGTTCAACTAACTGTCGGAGTAGAGTGTTATCGGAAGACCGTCCTTTCGGTGAAAGGTTTTTCGGAATACCATACGGAGCTCATTTACAAAATTAGGTAAATGATTGATTAATAAATCATATTTTTATACGAATGGTATTTGATTGGGGCAAATTAATAACGCTTAAATAAACATTTGCCTTCCATTAATTCATTCAGTCATAGAGGCAAGCAGAATAGTAGGTCTCGCTATGAATGAATCTAAAACAAAGGTAATGACAAACAGGGAAGAAATAGCTATAACATTGGATAATTCAAATATTGACTATGTGAGAACCTATACATACCTAGGACTGTGGGAGAGCCATGCTCCAGCACTAATGGGTCGGCTCGACCGGAACCACGGCCAAATAGAAAACTGACGTGAAACAACTACAGCGTTGTGTTTCGCCGCGTGAGTGGGGTTAACGGAGGACCAATCCTTCCACTCCCCCAATCCCTCCTCATTCCCAAAATCTCCAAATCCCTAATCCCTAAAAGGTCGTAACTCCTCCGTTGCGGGTGTCCATGAGCGGCGCTGACTGCTTACCGTCAGGTAATCCGTTTGCTCGTTTGCCGACCTATCACATAAAAAATCTTATACGTCTAAAGGACCAACATCGTTGAAATTATGGACGCCTAAAAATTTTCATATGACAATAAATAGTTATTTCTAGAACATAGTATAGGTAGAATTTTATAATTGACGCTACTGGTGACAATTTTATCATCTAAAGCTGATAGGGCTAAAGGCTAAGACCGTCATAAAGCATCATAGATAATATTTTTTAGTTAATTATCTTTGCTATCAATACTGTCCTTTATTGTGATAATGATAAGGATGATGTTGATATGGAATAAAAAGTGTTAAAATTGAATTAAAAGGAAACATTTTGTTGAATGAGGTAAACTAATAAATAAGGGCCAGTGCCAGGGCAGTAATTTGAAACTATCTACAACATACACTACATCTTATGCAAACCATTTTTTTGCCAGGTATAAAAAAATGTAGGATCCAGTAAAAATCATCACTAGTCTGCTCGCTTGTCTAATGATATTATAATTAAATTAGAAAAGTCTCGAGCATTCGCTCCGATTTCAGAAAAGCGACTTAGATTTGTTATTATCATACATTTTTCAAATTCATCTGAGTCTCCAGGTCTAATTAAAAAACAATTCATCTTCTAGCTATCCGATCAAATTGTATTGACATTATCATTCATCAATATGATATAATGCGTATTTTATTTTATTCGAAAGTGATTAGTTTAGTTTTTCTTTATTTAGTTTCTATGCACTGAAGCTTTTTAGCAACTGATATTATCAATATAGACTCGTGATTTTTCCTTGGAACAACTGCATTTTTTTCAAAACATGGTGTATAGAATTTACCTTTTACTTATTTCCTAAATTCTTCCAGTATCTTCGAAGCGTAATCATATTCAATTATTTGTTTTGATGTGAATGAGTAACCTCAACCATATCCAGTAATGCTTAAAACTTTCGCGCTTATTACATTAGTAGGATTAGAGGAAAAATAGTTCGTATGCATACATAAAAGCCGTGAAAGAAAAAACAAGGAAATAATTAAGTGATAGTTATCACTTTATTAAAGAAATAAATTAAATTATAACTAAATGTTTGTTGGTTGGTTAATTCATTCAGCCTTGTAGTATCTCTTGGCAGCGCCGTCCCATTTGTCGAGCGTAACAGTCTGAAAGAAAGAAAGAAAGAATGTAAATGAATGAAATAGGAAAACAAAAAATTGCCATGGCCATAATATGGAACCTTGCGGCACTCTTTTTGATAATCAACGTTAAAAATAATAATTCCATGACAAAAAGCGCTTGTTATTGAAATAGGCAGACTAATACCTACATTTAATCTAAGGAAAGTCATTAATCACTGATATTTTTTTAAGGTTAGTACTCACCACAACCAAATCGTCTCCGTTGTATTCTCTCTTGAAGGTAGCAACTCCAGCGGCTCCCTTGGCGGTCTGAGTCACTGTGTTACCGTCAACAACAATTGTGCTCTTGACCTGGGTAGTAGAAAAAGAATTACTTACATTACTGTTTAACAAAGTCACCGAAGCTTTTTTTTCGAATGTTGAAAACATATAAATTTGTGATATTCGTTGCTAAGTTAAATTGTACCAATACCACTGCTAAACTTATTATATTATCAACACTTTTCTACTCAATTAATGCAGTTAATGCTCGTGTAAATTTTCTGATGTTACGGAGTGCATGGGCAGCGCTGATTGCTTACCACCAGGTGATCCATCAGCTCGTTTGTCGGTATATTATACAAAATACGTATGTCGGCAATAAACATTTCATCTACAATGTTTTCTCAAAGTATCCTTCCTTACATTAGGATTTTCTCTAGTGGCGTAGGAGCGTTTATAAACATACAATGTGACATACACAAACCATTCAAACCCAAAACAACAATTTCTGGATCACACAGATCTTAAGAAAGAAAGTGTTGTTCCGTGCGGTATCGAAACCGCGACACGTTGCACAGCAGTCAGTTGCCCACTTACTGCGCCAATTGTGCAGTCATTAAATCAAAATTAGTGAAACATCTTAAGTACTATTACACTTACGGGAGTCTGTTCAGTTCCAAGTTTGTCATCGAATTCAACTCCGGACTTGAATTTAATTTCCTTAGTGCCCAGAGCACCAGATACAATGTAAGTGTAGGTGTCACCATCCTTAACGATTTTCTGGTCAGGTGTGTACTTCAGAGTCTTTTCGATTTTGTCATCGGGAACACCTGAAATGATAATGTTATGATAATTAATATTTTTCTTGATAATGATAAGTCTCACGAGGTTTTCTCAAAAAAATGAGAAGAAATTTGTTTTTGTCTGTGTAGAAGAAGAATTGATTGATGAACACTGATAAACATTTAAATTACCATGTGAAATTGTTGTTTCGTTTTTGTATATTTTCTTAGTAACAGTTTCCTTACAGAGATGCTGACAAAGTACTATAATGGAAAATTCTGGTAGCAACTGTTACATGGATAAAATAATAACGTGGATAAAACAAAAAGATGCAAATTGTGTATAGTGTTACAAAATTTCAGTAACAACTAAATTTTAACATATTTGCCACTATGTCACTTCTGAATTGCATCCAAGGACGTTAGTGCTAACAAAATAGACGCAATAGGATATTTTAAACGAATTTATTTTATTGGAAAACTATTCTTTATAAATAACAATTAATTTAATAATGAAATGAAATAACATACCAGATGCCTTAAGGAAAGCATCGAAGTTCTCCTGGCTGACGAATTTGTAGTTCTTGTTAAGGAAAGCCATTTTTGCGGTAGTTTTTAGAAAAAACTATTCTTCAATGCCTGAGTTTTCAAATTTCATAAATTTATATCGTAATACTTATCTAACTGATAAATTATAATTTATATGGTTATATAGTGGTAATAAAAGTGAACTTATTAGTTGATAGATACCCATCGTTATAGTTAAGAACCGTTTAGATTTCGTGGTTTTGTCGGTCAACGATTTTGGAGCGTAAGATCTACACACAAATACACAAATAAAATGTTTGATAATGTCAAACTAATACTCAACCATCATTCAAACTCTTCCACAATAAGTGTGGGAGAGCCATGCTTCGGCATGAATGGGTTGGCTCGACCGGAGTGATACCACGGCCTCACAGAAAACGGCGTGAAACCACCACAGCGTTGTGTTTCGCCGTGTGAGTGAGGTTACCGGAGGCCCAATCTTTCCCCTCGGGTGTCCATGGGCGGCGCTGATTGCTTACCATCAGATAATCCATCTTCTGGTTTGCCGACTGACATAAAAAAATCATTTGACTGCTAAAGTCATTAACTTAGTTACAAATCTCAGAAACATTATAGACTATTCTTAAAATAAATCCATTTCATTTCTAACAACAGTATTACTTCTCAAGTTAGCTTTTTTATGGGTGGAAAATTATAAAGTGACAGCTACAGCCCTGGATAAGGCAATTAGACGTCTTACGGACTGCCAACCACCCCGTACCATCCGGACCGCAGTATATCATTACACTTGACCTCCAAAGTATCCTGTCTATGATTACCTACATTATAATCGTCTTAAATATTTAAAACATATTCTTGAAGAAAATAAAAGTGACACTAACATTTTTATAGTATTTTTTTAGAATGTTTGCTGTTTTAGCCTAAATTTTACAAGAAATACGGAAAATTTGCAAGTCACGTCACATCGCTGATACGGAAAAAGGCAAGTGTGTTTCCCTCTTTAGATTGAGTAAAATGGCCGATATCTTAAGACATATCTTTGGACAAGGTGCAGTTTTATTATATACTTACGTTTACAGTTGGCACACTTTAAAAAATAATAATTGTGATATTATAAAATTTGATCAAATCTACGTAAAGGCGGCTACATTCTACGTTGAAGATACGATCTTCAGCGGAGTTTCAAGTGCAGTAAGTGAAGGGGCAGAGTGGGTTTAGTCAATAAGAAACTGCCAATAAGAGTCAATAAGAGAAGTCATTCCATGACTATCCCACCTAAAAGAAAACAAAACAGTCCTCAGCATTTAGCACAAACAACAAATGGTTTAGTTATATCTATAGGTTTATCTCATGTAAAAATCTAAATCCAACCCAGCCTGCCTGCGTACTTGTAAACCTCTTCCAATTTTCTCATTGAACTCAAACCCCAAAGGGGGTGAGATCAATGATGCGGTCATTCAGTTATTAAGTAAGTTTTAAAGTCCTGGCTGGTGTCTTATGGTTAGGGGCCACCGCAGAAATTAATTCGGTTCAGTCATCAACAGCTTTATATACTGAACTACGAGTAGTCCTTCCAAAAACCATTACAATATTATTAACTAGCTCCTATTGATCGTAAGGTCATATTTTATAGCATATAGCATTCAACAACATTGTAGATGTCTCTCAGAGAAAGAATTTTTGTAATCCGACTAGCGGTTCCGAATATTACCCCCTACATACAAACTTACAAATTTTTCCTCTATAAATAACAGTACAGATAAAAATTTACATTTATCAATATTTTCCATTCAAAGGTTATTGTGTATCAGCCAAATGTTCAAGTTCTAAGTGTACATTAGTGATACCAGTAACGCTCCTATTCTTTACTACAGGTGGCTTATCGTTACACACAATAAAAGTTTATGGTACCTAGTACGTCAATATTCCAACGATATTCTAGCTTGCAATTATGACCCAGATTATCAATTTCAACTTTATTTATAAACTAATCGGCCGTTGATTATTGGTACTTATCTCTGACTTTCTCGAAACATTTTTCCATGCGAACTTTGCCCTTCTAACAGTAGCAATTGAGGTATAAGTATTCATTTCGCAGCTATATGGATGTAAAATACATCTGCACTTATTCTAAGCATCTGCATCAACGTAACCTGGCTGGGTAACCGACTTTTTGGAATGTTTGTGAGTGCTTCCAGTTAAGTTTGTGCAATGATATTATGAGTAAAAATGTGTAGATAGGTTATAAGCTCTCAGCAAGTGATACATTAAAATGTGGCTAACTAGCCACACTTTTTCATGTTTGTCTCTTTTTCACTCGTGATTATTGAATCATGCCATCCCATTTTAGCTTTATTCTTGTGCGCATTAGTGTGCCGATTTTGAAAATCGAATTTTGTTTATGTAACCAATTTACACACACATTGAGTTTGTGTGAAAGGTGAAATGCAACCACTTCACCAACCGAAAATACTGACTCGCTTTCTTTATTATATTTTTCCTTTTTATTTTATTAGAATATTCAATAACATGTTCCTATCAGTAGTGGTTAGTTTATGCATGGTTAAAAAACCCAACCTACTATATTGTTGGGCTGTAGCTCGCCATGCTTGATTATATAGCGTAGTTGGTGGGTAACCATGGAGTTTCTTGCTTGTTCTTCTCCATCAGAATCTCCACTTTGGAATAAACAAGTAGCTTCACTAAGAGGACTAACCGACAGACTGGCACGTTTTATCTTTAAGTTTTATTTGACGTGCAAAAGTGCCTGTAAAGAAATAATTGAAATAAATGATTTTATCTTCTTTTTGGTTAGATGATCATCCGTTTTCATTATTTAGGGAGAGAGAGAGATAGTTTATTTTGCAAATATGGGTAGTACAATAATATTTGTGGTGTTAGGTTAGGTACAATGCGAGCTCAGCCATATTTTACCAGTAGGCATGCAAAAATTAATTTAAAGTGTTACAAATTATAAACATGTCATCCTAAAACTTAAACTTACTGCTTTATAAATTAAATAGTCCATAAACAAAAGTCAAAACAGTAATTACTTAAACAATGTCAAATGTTAAAATATCAAAGAAATAATAGTTGAAATGTCCTTAAATGCAATTAAAAATTAATTACTTATCTAGTTGATTCTCCATTAAAAAATCTGCAACATTATAATATGCTTTGTCTACTAAAAGTTTTCTTAGTTTGTTTTTTAAAATGACATACTCAAATCCCTCCAAGTCTTAGGTATTTTATTAAATATTTTAGGTGCCATGCAGCAGACACTTTTGCTAATAAGTGTTGTCTTCGCTGTTTGAAGACATAATCGACTATTGTCTCGTCTATTTCGCGCAACTACATCGTTCATTTTCTTAAAATATTCTGGATTTGACTTGACAAACATAGCCATTTCCATTATATAGATGCAAGGTAATGTTAAGATTTTATACCTCTTAAAATATGGTAAACAACTCTCAGTAGTGTCAAGTTTATACATTGAGCGAATACACCTTTTCTGAGCTTTAAATGCAACATCTTTATCTGTGGAGTTGCCCCAGAATATAACCCCATAACGAAGATGTGGTTCAGCTATACCGTAGTAAGCAGTTAGAAGCGCTTCCTTCGAAACCTTATGTGATAGTGTATGTAGGGCATATGCAGATTTACTTAGCCTCTTACAAACCTTGACTACATGTGATTTCCAGTTTAGATGTTCGTCAATTTCTAAACCTAAAAACATGGTACTTGCTACATTGTCAACTGTTTGGTTATTATAACTAACGGCAATATCTTTACTACGGATACGTTGTCTAAAATGCATAACTTTTGTTTTTGCGATGTTAATTTTTAGGTTATTGTCATTTAGCCATGTTATAAACGAAGCTAGAGAATCATTAATTTCGTTTTCATATAATTTTGGATCATTACACGGTACAGTTATGGTACTATCATCGGCAAACAAAGTCAAGGGTTGCTGAATGTGTTTCGGGAGGTCATTTATATATAATATAAAGAGTAATGGCCCCAGAACGCTGCCTTGTGGTACCCCATATCTAACTTCACGTTCTGATGAATGAAAAGTTTTTTCGTGATAGCTGCTATTCATTCTTTGGATTTCCGTCTTTTGTTTCCTATTACGTAAATAAGATTCTATTAGTTTAAGAACGTTACCTCTGATTCCATAGGCTTCAAGTTTGCCCAAGAGAGTATTAAAGTGTACATAGTCGAAAGCTTGGGTCATGTCACAGTATATGGCACAGACTGGTTTACGTTCATCTACTTTTGTAATAACCCCTTTTATAAAATCATATATAGCCATTTTTATTGATTTACCTTGTCTAAAACCTTTCTGTTCGTAGCACAATAACTTGTTTTTTTCTAAGTATTTATAAGTCTCTTTATATATGTACTTTTCAAATATTTTCGATATAATCGGAATAAGTGCAATAGGCCTATAGAATTCCATGAGTTCCCTGTTTACCTTTTTAAATAGTGGCTTTATTATGGAAATTTTTAATGCATCTGGATAAATACCGGCGCAAATGCTAAGATTTAAAATATGACTAAGGTGCCTACATATGTTAGGGGCTACTATTTTAAGTATCTTTGTTGAGATACCGTCGTAACCTACACTGTTTGTGTTCTTCAGTGAATTAATAATTTTTAGTATATCACACGGTACACTTGGAGCAAGGAACATCGAATTTTGTTGGATACATATACCGTGTGGTTTTGGTTTGTTAAAAGTATTGAGATTAGGTTGAATTTTATCAATAAAATAATTATTAAAAGCATTAGAAATATCTATCGGATTAGTGATTGTAGTTTGGTCATCAACCTTAATGGAATATATGTATTGTTTAGGGATATTATGTTTTGTCTGGTTTATGATTTGCCAAGTAGTTTTAGATTTATTATCTGATTGGTGTATCTTGTAATTATTTTGAGCCTGTTGTGTAAGATAAATAATTTTCTTATACAATTTGGAGTAGTTCCGATAAGTCAATTTATTTACTTGATTGGGGTTTAGTCTGAGTTGCCATAAAAGAGATCTTTTCTTCCTACTACATAGTTTAACACCACGGGAAAGCCATTTAGGTGTTTTAGCAGTACTTTGTTTATTTATTATAGTTGGGAAACATAAGTCATACATTAATTTAAAAGTGTCAATAAAAGCATTGTAAGCTTCATTTGGGTCAGTCATGTCATAAATTTCTGAAAAGGATATATTACTTAAACATTCCTTAAACTTATTAATATTTTCTTTGTCATAATCTCGCCGAGTAATATACCAACATTTTCCCGCAAAGACTTTATAGACCGGACATTGTAAGAGCTGAGCAGTGTGATCAGGCAACGCAAAATCAAATACAGCTGCCTTACTTGACTTATTGAAATTGTGTGCAAAGTTGTCTATGCATGTCATGCTAGCCATACGAGTCGGTTGTTTTATTGCCAATCTCAAGTTAAAATTTAGGAGCAAACATTCAAACAGCAGGGAATAGGGAACAGCACAAACTGTTCTCTAAACGTTGTTTTGACGCCGGGGTTGCGGGGTAAGCGCAATGAGGCACCGCGACCTCGGCCCAGAGTATGAGAAGGAACAGGGGGGTTTTTAGTCAGTAAGTCTGACACTCCCTTCCGCCCGACCCTGGGCGGGAGAAATTATTTGATGATTTTCCCCTCACAAAAAAAACCTTTTGACGTTTGACAAGAGGTTCGTTTTTTCTTGTTAGCAAGCATGGCTGCTTAGAAGGAGAATTTAATCATAAATTAAAAAAGATATATTTTTACATAACAAAATCATATTATTTTAAAAATAAACATGTGAATGATGTGTATTAATATACTTATAATGTGTCTTATGCCAATATACTGGCAATACACTGACTTTAATTGTTTCGCCGTTTTTAACTTGGTTGCCGCCAAGAAACCCTGGCTTATTTACAACTATTTGGTAAACTTACAGTGACTTTGACTACCCTGCGTCTAAGCCACATTTAGCTGAGTCGGTGACATTTACATAAAATTAAGCTATAAGTAGGTAAATATTGAGTTACTTATTAATATTTTTACATTACTTATCTAGTAGGTATAGGTTGAGTATTTATAGATTATCAAATTGTGAATCTATTTAATGCCCTTTATCTGGTATATTATTATCATTTACAGATGTAACTCACCCACTCACCCACGCTACATCACATCCTTTCCTTTGTATAATAATTGGCCGACAAAACAACATGAAACATTTTGACTGGTGCATTTTTTATGTAATAGGTAGGTAAACGAGCACACGGATTACCTGATGGTAAGCAATCAGCGCTGCCCATGAACACCCACAACGGAGGAGTTACAAGTGAGTTGCTGACCTTTTAAGGATTAGGGATTTGAAGATTTAGGGACTGGGGAGGGATTGGGGAAGGGGAAGGATTGGGCCTCCGGTAACGTCACTCACACGGCGAAACACAACGCTGTGGTTGTTTCACGCCAGTTTTCTGTGAGGCCGTGGTATCGCTCCGGTCGAGCCGACCCATTCGTGTCGAAGGCCTTGGCTCTCCAACACTTGAACATTGACGGCCTCACAAAAAAAAAACAGGCATGAAGCAGCACTTAGGTACGTTATGTTTCACCCTGTGAGTGAGTTACCAAAGGCCCAATCCCCATTTCTCTATCCTCAAACCCCTATCCTTAAATCACTGACAGCCTACAAGAGGGTAACATCGAACTGGTAGTAACTCAACGTGAGTGTCCACGGGCGGTGATGATTGCTTACCATCAGGTAATCCGTCTGCTCATTTGCCAACCTATGACATAAACAATCAGAACAAAAATTGATCATGGTAGTGGTTCTGCACCAATACTACTAGAAATCAAACTATCAAGAAAACACATAGGCTGGAAATACATTGGACTCTTCTGGTGTTACCACTACAGGTCTCGCTGATTGCTTACTTGTTTTGCTTATTAATATATTAGTGACTCGTTTGTTCTACATCATAAGATAACAAATAAAGGTTTTCGAATCCTGATTACAATTTCTCAATTCCCTTGCATCATCATGACATCTTCAAAAAATTAACGCACAAACTTGTCGAAAAATCATTACACATCTCAAAATGACGACATTATCGAAGTTTAATAAGTAAATGATCATGATTGATTTGCCCAATTGAATTATCAAAATAATAATAATAAATCGTACGAATAGTATTGATCAACAATTTTACCTAAATATTTATAATATATTTTACTACACGGAGGACCACAGCAACAAATAGTAGCACAATCTTAAACACAAGCAAGGCAGTTATTAAAAAAAAACTTTGCCCCAGCCCAGGATTTGCTCCTGTGTCGTGGGTTCGTTTACAAACATACAATTTAACATACACACCACACCCAGACCCTGAACAAGAATTCGTGGATCACACATGTGTTGGTCTGTGTGGTAATCGAACCCGCGACACGTTATTAATTACTTAGTAAACCTGTTACGGGTTTCTTTGTAAGACTAATGTAACACTGAATGAAGGCCTTACTGACTCATTAGTCAAATAGTTAAGACAACAAAAATAATATTTTCTCCACACATCACCGGTTCTCGGACTTTTGGAAGGCGTACGAGGGACCGAAGCCAACTAGCATAGGCTTTTTAATATAAGTGAAATGGGACATCAGCCGGCAATTATCCCTGATATTATTCGTATTCTTGTCATTTTTTATTTGTTTTCCAGATCTATTATAATTAGAAGTAACTATAAGATAAAGATAAACGATCTGCACTTTTTGAACCTTAATTCAGTTCACTTACACCTACTTAACTGCTCCCTTTCCACTGCACTGCACCCACGTGGTGGCCTGGAGATTAGAGTTCGAAACCTAGCAAGTACCAATGTGAGTTTACCCGAGTTATATGTACTTTCTATGATTATTTAGACACCACTGTCATACGGTGAAGGTTAACGTCGTGAGGAAACTTGGGCTTATAATTTCTAACTATAAGTTTGAAATCACCAATCCGCGTTGAGCAAGCGTGCTGATTGTTGCTCAAACCGTTTTCGTGTGAGAAGAGGCCTTTGCTCAGCAGTGGACACTTATAGCCTGATGATGTGATGGACTCCTACTGCATATCAGAGAAGGAAGAAAGTTGATATAGTTGTCCTATCGTGATTGCTGTATACCCGTAATAGGCATTAATGTTAGAACAGTTTCATGATCTTTCATGATCCTTGTATTTTATGTAACACATAATGCTGTTGGTATACCAATCCAAACTAATATTATAAACTAAGTAACTCTGTCTGTCTGTCTGTTTTTCTTCACGCCTAAAGTACTGAACCAATTTCTGTGAAATTTGGTACAGATACAGTTTGGAACTCGAGAAAGGACATAGGATAGTTTTTATACCGAAAATCTGCAGGAAATCACTATTCCACGCGAACGGTGTCGCTGGCAAAAGCTAGTAAATAAATAAATAAAAAGTCAAAGTCAAAAAAGTAAACAATCATTTATTCCAATTAGACCCTTACAGGCCCTTTTGAACGTCAATCAAAATTTTGAAGGTTTAGTGTCAATAAAACGATTTTGTTTAAAAAATAAATAATTTTAATAAATTCAATTGATAACCATTATAATACTTTAGAGATATGTACAATAAAATAATAAATTAAGCTTTGTAGTATCTAGTGGCAACGCCGTCCCATTTGTTTGTTTTCAGGGTCTGAAAGAATAAAATAAAAATAATTAAAATTATTGCAAACATTATGCGACTATCCTACTTATCTTCATCTTCAATGTATACAAAAATGTATAAGAAAATGCGTTTGTGAGCGCATAGCTCAATAACGAACAAAATTAACTCAGGGTTAATTTTGAAAATACTGGTTATGTTTTTTTTTGTGAAGGGAAAATCATTAAGTGACTTCTCCCGCCCAGAGCCGGGCGAGAGGGAGTGTCAGACTCTTACTGACTAAAAACCCCCCTGTTCCTTCTCCTGCTCTGGGCCGAGGTCGCGGTGCCTCATTGCGCTGCGAGCATAACTGCTTCACAGAAGGAGAAGACAGCGTCCCAGTTCCTCTCACTACGCACCATGGCCTCGACTAAGGCCGGGCGCGAGAGATCGCCACCGCCGATCACTTCCCTGAGGACACGGCGGTGCTCAGCCCAGGCAGGGCATACCGCCACCGGTATGCCCTGGTATATATACCGGTTATGTTGTGTTTGTCATTGTAAGGCGACGGCAGTAAGAAATTAGCTACCCTTTTGTCATCACAAAATCGGGCACCTGTGCGAAAATGGGTTGAGCAGCTAGCGGAAAATTTCATCTGGTTTTTTCTTTCTTTGTTAACCCAACATAATCTATTTTTATAAGATATTAATCTATCTCGATTTTATGAATAAAATACGCAATTGAACAGTTCTATCTGTCTGATGCATAATGAGGCTACGCGGTAGATGGTGTAGTATTTGAGTCCTTATTAACTTACCACAACCATTTCATTTCCGGAGAAAGTCCTGGTGATGGTGAGAACGCCATCGTCAGACTTCTGAATCTGGGTGATGGTGTCACCGTCAACGGTGTAGGTGGTGTTTACCTGGAAGAACAGAAAGATAATCGAGTTACTACAATGAATTTAGAACATAAAAATTAAGGTACTAGGTACTCAAAAAGAGGTAAAAGAGTGGTGATTGAAATCTAAATCCAAGTCAGTATTCCAAAATTCTTTCACTGATAGATAGCTAAATTGTTCCTGAGTGCCAAAAATTATACTAAATACTGCTTAATTACACTTGATTTGCTTATACTAGTCGAGCTTTCGCTTTTAACGCTGCTGTTTTTTATTTTTATATCTGGGATACATTATTTTTATACGCGTGCGAAGTCACGAGCGGCAACTAGTAGAATTAAGCAAAAAAAAAAATAGAGAGAAAAGATTTTAAATATTGAACATAAATACAAGTAGTATTTGTTCAAACAGGTACAGATAAGAATGAAGACAGTGAAAAGGCTAATGAAATGAAAAATACAGCAGCACATATTGACATGTAGAATAATGACTTTAATTGAAATGAATTTGACTACACCGTTGGCTGGGCAACCGGCTATCGTGCAACTTATCGCGGGTCCCATTACCGCACGGAACAACTCTTTGTGTGATTCACAAATTGTTGTTCTAGGTCTGGGTGTGATGACTATGTGAAATTGAGAAAACACCTACGACAAAAGAAAAAGGGATAGTATGGAGCAACGTATTTAAAAAAAATGTAAGACGTTGCTACAACCCCAATTTTATTAACAACTGGCTATTCTCACGCAGTTTCACCCGCTGCTCGGCTCCATTTAATCGTAGCGTGATGTTTTAGCCTATAGTACTCAGGAACATTGTAGTTATCTATAAGTGAAAGAATTTTGACAATCCAACAAGCGGTTCCAAAGATTACCCCCTACTAATATTAATACTAATATTACCTCTTTATAATATTAGTAAGTATAGATTTGGGTCAGACTCTAAATCAGAACTTAATCAAGACGATGATAAAGATGAAGACTTACCTTCACACCAGCTACGGTTTCGTCAAAGGCGACTCCAGATTTAAAAGAAACCTCCTTCTTGCCCTGGGCAGTTACGGAAGTCACGGTGTAGGTGTCACCATCCTTGCTGTACTTCAGCGTGGGGTTGTAGTTGAGGTAGCCTTGAGTTTGCTCAGCGGGAAGACCTGTAAGATAGACCTTGATTTAAAGCATTTTTGGCTATTTTTGCCTGACTTTTTATTTATAGTTTAATCGTAGCACCATTAGTATAATTATAGTTTAGTAGTAGCACCATTATGTCGTGATGGCCCGGAGGTTAAGGAGTTATGGTTTACATAATGTGGCAACGTAACCTTGCTCGCCATCCGGGCCCACGCTTACTCCTACATGGCAGCTGGGGGATGAGGAGGAAAGATCCTTCACGCAACCGCAAATGTGGCTTACCACTCTTGAACGTGACATTCATGCAATCATATGGATATTATTTGCATGACTTGACTTGAGAACATTTTTCATCATTTAACGTTATGTGATGAAATTTCAACTCTCTTTGCTTAGAAACCAATGCGACAAAGGATCGATATCGTATAAAATACTTATAAATGACATAATATGCGCACCAATCGGTCAAGTCCACGGCTTCACTGATATTGCCAATACCGCCACATTTTATCTGAAGGTCGTTCTTTAGATTAGCATAATGTTATGAAGATATCTTTCAATTCATAGGTGTGCCTAGGTAATATTATTGTTAAAGAAAGTGCATTTAATGTCTAGTAGAATACTAGTACAGTGCAAGACTCTGTCTTATTCTTTCTGAACTGATAAGCAAATGTAACCCTCAACAAATTTAGTTAAGAGCAATAAAGTGCCGCTGCACTGGCCTGCTGGTACAGAAAGGACAGGATGGTTTGTGATCAGTAATATTCTGACCATCCCTTTCGTCCGGCCAGGGTAAAATAAGTCATTTGATGATTTTCCTCCCTCCAAAAGTAAACAACCCCAAGTTAATACCCAAGTGGCCCAAAAAACTGCAATTATATAATGTCTTCATCCTTATCCTTATACTTCATGCGCGCAGCATGGGTTTATTTTTTTTTTCGTGAGGGGAAAATCATCAAGTGACTTTTCCTGCTGGCTGGGCGGGAGAGAGTGTCAGACTCATACTAACTAAAAACCCCCCTGTTCCTTCTCCTGCTCTGGGCCGAGGTCACGGTGCCTCATTGCGCTTACCCCGCAACCCCGGCTGAACATCAGCCCTTTAGGGCCCCGTCTGTGGTGGTCTATTGGCTCTTTGAGGCGGGCGCGGAACGCTACGCGAAGTACGCTCGGGGCGCAGTATAGGTACAGATGGATTTAGTGCCGAAAGTATTTTCTCCCATACAAAGACAATAGCCAGTTCCCATATTTATTTTCTGTTTTTTTCTTCACGTTTGAAATCTATTCTGGTCTATATTTTGAAATAAATGATTTGACTTGACCTCTTTTGACTTTATGAAAAACGGCCTTAATTTTCCAAAATTGCAATCAACTAAGCAGTAGATAGAGTTAAATTTTATCATTGAAATCCTCTTGACTTTGATAACGTATCTCAAATATACAACTTATTACATGAGTTAAAATTTCAAGAAAACTGTAAGCCGATTCCAGTTTTATAGAGATTAGATTAAAGTGTTGCATGGATCGAAACACGCCCACGATATAATGTTTGTCTATACTTTAGAATGATTGTGGTGGCCCGGAGGTTAAGGAGCCCGCTTCTCATGCATGAGGGTGTGGGTTCGAAACCTGGCAAGTACTAATGTGTCTTTTTCCGAGTTATATGTGCTTTCTATAATTATTTAGACACCTCTGACATACGGTGAAGGTAAACATCGTGTGGAAAACTGGACTTTTAATTTCAAGTTATAAGTTCGAAATCGCCAACCCGCATTGAGCAAGCGTGGTGATTAATGCTCAAACCTTCTCCGTGTGAAAAGTGGCCTTTGCTCAGCAGTGGGCACTTATAGGCTGATGATGATGATGATGATGCTGATGATACTTTAGAAGAATATTGTCTTATTGTAAAAGGCTGTCTGTAAAGAGGGTAACACCAAAAATAATTCCGTAGCAAAAATTTACGCCCAATATCTGCTTGAGCATGTTGCAAGTATTTAAAAAAATGGGCTAGCAATTTGGCACCCCTAAACATTCAAACAGCTTCCTACGACCAATAATACTGTAGGCGCTGGTAACGAAATTCCAAAACAAAAGCTTTAGTAAGGTCGATCAAAATTCTGATAATGCAAAAACAGATATCCAAGTGAAATTGACGGTATTATTGCCCCTTCTACAGTTAAAGTCAAAGTCAAAATCATTTATTTCAATTAGACCACAGTTAAGTAGGCACTTTTGAACGTCAAGCATGAAAGAAAAAATATATTACAGGAGGTTTAACTTTATGCGTGTCAGTCTGTCCGTCTGTTCTCTAGTGAAGCTATTTGCTCATTCCAAAGTGTAGATTCCTATGGAGAAGAACGAGCAATAATCTCCATGGTTACTCTGGTTATAAACAACAAACTTACCCAAAGCCTTCACGAATTCTTCAAAGTTCTCCTGCCTCTCAAATTTGTATTCCTTGCCTAAGAAAGACATTTTGATAAGTCTGATTACTTCGAATAGCAAACTGAAGGTTTTAGAGGATAACCCAGTGGGTTATATAGCCGTGCAATAATCCAATGGATAAAGATAAACTTGTATTTGTAGTTGCTGATAAGTTTTATTGCATCCCGATCTCACGGTGGCGTCGGCTCGCTTTGTTTGCAAAGGTGTGTCGCAATATCATTGGTTGCCTCTATACCTACTACACTATCTTTTGCAGCAGTTTGACTAGCTGTTGCCTGTGAGTTTGGTCTAGTGCCAATGTTAGTAGAATCACCCATTGAGTTTGAAGAGTGATAAAATACTAGGGGGAAAATATCTATATTAATTTGACTGCATTGTTGGCACAGTGCAACGTGTCGTGGGTCTGATTCCTGCACAGAACAATACTTTCTGTGTTAAACAAACCTTGTCTGATTTGCGTGTTTGTTCGCAATTGTTTTCATATACCTATAAATTTATTTTTTCGTCCATACCTTCCACTACTTTTGTTTGTGAAGTCCTATGGTCAGTTATGGCCTTGTAAGGTGATTATGAATATTTATCAGTCCCCTGTATGTATACTAATTTACCAAAATATTGGGTCGATCCTGTGCTCTGATAAAACTTTACTTTAATTTTTATCACTCGCACCTGGCTTAATCTTCCCTTGCCCACCTTTCCAAATCCCCATTCCATTAATCTGTAACTCCCAAAAAGGTTGCTAGTGCAGTCGTAGTTCATCTGCTATTGCATGAGTGTTGTTGTCCATGGTTGATCCATCTCTCTATGATTTTAGTAATGACGCCCTGTTAAGTAAAACAATATTTCGTAGGCATATCTTTTCTAGAAGACATGTCCTTCAATTTTTTCATATTTCATCCAGACCATCTAGCTATATCATGACAAACAAATTAACATAAGCAATATTTTTGCCTTTAATATTATAGAAAAATGTTATCATTTGGTTGAATCATACTTGCATTTTGATAAAGATCATAGATTTTGTGTAGGTAGTTACTTATTAGTTCGGTAATTCCGTTTTGAAGTAGATAAAAAATGACTAATATGATCAGTTCATCATTGTGATAAATTTCCGTATTTCTAGTAAAAAAGGTCACCCGATTTTTTTTGTGAGGGGAAAATCATCAAATGACTTCTCCCGCACAGGGCCGGGCGGGAGCGAGTGTCAGACTCTTACTGACTAAAAACCCCCCTGTTCCTTCTCCTGCTGTGGGCCGAGGTCGCGGTGCCTCATTGCGCTTACCCCGCAACCCCGGCTGGACATCGGCCCTTTAGGGCCCCGTCTGTGGTGGTCTATTGGCTCTTTGTGGCGCGCGCGGAACGTTGCGCGCCGTACGCTCGGGAAAAGGTTACCCGTACAATGTTAATTTTGAGTGTGTTTTTCATCCTGAAGGGGTTGCACTCCAAAAGGCATTGTTATGATCACAGTAAGCATGTAAGAAGAGTGTGATAAGAATCTCCCACTGTGAAGAAATGAGTATTATCGTTCAAGGCCGATTGGTGATTTTAAACCTATAAAATTATTAGAAATCAAGTAAGTAAGTATGAGTCAAGTTTTTCCCAGGATGTTTTGTTACAACACATGTCAGTGGTTTGTGAATGTTCTAAGGAATAAGGTAATGTTAGTCATAAAATGTTACATTGGTAAGTACTAGCCAGATTTCGTAACAGCAACCCTCATGCATCGGAAGGCCGTGAGAAATCCGATTACTTAGAGGAGCTTCTTTATCTATTATATTGTTTCAAGCCGTTGATTAAGCATTTCACCGAACACAGATGTTTAACACAGACGGATAGCATGAACGCAAAATTCGTAAAATATTATTTCATAGATCTGTTACAATCTTGCGTTTAGAGGTTTTTCCCATAACTGTTACTTGGTACAATTTTGTTTTTAAAATTTTCCAGTCGTGTTTGTTGACGCTTGTAATGTTGTCCTGATTGTATCGTCATCTTTACCTTTTATTCTGTCTTCAGTAGCATTAGCTTTAGTAGCATTAGTTTGCCCACGAAAACTAGAGCTATTTCGTTTCTCTCCTCAAAGAATATCTTATGATTTGTTTCGTTGCGGGATTTAAGACAGTCTATCGTGGTCCGGAGACGCGCCGAACTTCAGTGTTTTGGTGTTTTCATAATTGTATCTACTGTAGATCCTGGCTTACAGGAGTTGCGGCGGTTCCAGGAGGATTTGACAGGATTGTTCCAAAAAATAGTCCTGTTACAATAGCCACTGCTGCATTCTTTTCTTTAAATGAAGACATAATATCTTCTGCTTTCGATACAGTTAAATATTTGCCCTCATGGAGTACCTATCAAACATTACATTAACCCACTCAATTTCTTCGTTGCAAATGTAATAAATGTAATAATTGTAACTTTTATATGTTATCTAATTGCTGTTAATGATAAAATATCAGGTGAGGTAAACACTATGAGTACCTAGGTAGATATTGGTACCTATATCTACTTTAGCACTTAGTAATCTAAAGATAAATTGGTTGATTCAATTTTTTCACTAGAATGTTCTGTTTGCCAAATTGAAGGAAATGAGGTCATTGAATTTGTAACCGCATTTCCTTAGAACGAGACGCACAGTTTATAGGTTATGTTAATAAGTATTAGTTCACAACTAATAGCCTTATTGGGCGAACTGTTCAAGAAGAACATTCTGTATGACGGAGTAAAACTGTACAATGGCCTACCTAATGATATTAAAATATGTACAAAATTAAATAAATACAAAAAACTACTAAGAAATCATATCCGTAACCAATATTCTTAACACAATAATATTATACGACTTCTTAACATTTGTCTGCCTCACTGCTGTTGTACCCTCTGTTTATTTATAGTGAAGCCAAAGCGCTGTAATTTAGCTATAAGTTAATATTGTTAATCTCATTTTAAGTGAACCATTGTTCTTATGAGAAATAAAGTTCTTTAAACCTAACTGTTTGTAAGTCATTTCAGGTTCAAATTAAACTTACATAGAGATTTTTTTACCTTTTTAAATTTTTGTAGTTGTTTGCAAAAGCATGGTAGTTGGACATCATTTTGCCATTAAAGGATGTATATTTCAAAATTAAGGCTGTCAATGCTAGACCGATACTCAAAACTTGAGCGCACTTCACACTCACATATTTTATAAGTTTAGAAATATACTTTAATATAGGTACCTACTTAAGTAAGTTCGTCGGAATTTCATTCTCCGCTATCACACACATGTGTAATGTAAGCACGCAAGAAGGTGTATCACGGTAAGCAGTTAGCACCGTCCGCGGACACCTGCGAAACCATAGGAGTTAAATGGGTTCCTGGCTATTTGTGGATTGTTAAGGTTTTGATTTGGGGAAGGATTGGTGCCCCATATAATCTTACCCACCTGTCGAAACCTAATGATGGCGTTGATTCACGCCGGTATTCTCATACCGTGATATTACTCCGGTGAAACTGGCCCAGTCGTGTCGTCGAAGCCTGGCTCTTTCACACTTTCGGAATGGCGCATATCACACTAAAGAACACTCATCGTTTTCTTCCTCTTATTCTTACAACTTCTAAGTTCAATAGTGCGTATGATAATAGTTCTAACGTTATTAATAACTTAATTAACAATTGCCAAAACCATTTTATTTTATTACATTATCTATAATGCATTATGGGATTGATCCTAAATTGCTGTATTACCATTATTTGCAGTTTTATTAATAAGTTTTATGTATCTCTAGCATTTATTTATCAATAGATAGGTACGTGCCTTTCCTTTTCCAATATCTAAACTTCGACTTGATACATTGGTCAAAGTGCACAAAACATTGTAATGGCTAAAGACGCGTACTTTGCATTTTGATTCAATAGATTTTTTTTGTGAGAGGAAAAATGGTGGAAAATCATCAAATGACGTCTCCGGCCCATAGTGTCTGTACTGACTAAAAACCCCCACGTTCCTTCTCCTGCTCTGGGCCGAGGTCGCGGTGCCTCATTGCGCTTACCCCGCAAGCCCGGCTAAACATTAGCCCTATAGGGGCCCGTGTGTGGTGGTCTATTGGTTCTTTGAGGCGCGCGCGGAACGCTACGCGCCGTATGCTCGGTCCGGTTCTGGTCGGGCGGCGTCTATCGAGAGACGATGTGCGGCCACGAGAGGCGAGTTACCCTTACTCGCCTCTCGTGGCCGCACATCGTGGTCGGACATCGTGGTCGGACATCGTGGTCGGACATCGTCTCATATCATATCATCTCTCGATTGGGGTAAAGTTTTTATTTTAAATGCCAAGATTGAACTTTGGATCTTTAAAGTTTAGTTTTATCAATGTTATATCAAATTTTCAAAAAAAGAATTCTATGTAATAGTACATAGAATTCTTTGTTGGTGTCAAGAATATTGATATCCTTTCAATTATTCAATCGCGGACAATGAAGATAGCGGTGCATATTAGACCACCACAGATGGGACCCAATAGGGCTGATGTTCAGCCGGGCGCATGTATCGAGGCCTCGGCCCGGATCCGAAGAAAGAACGAGGTTGTTTTAGTGATTAAGAGTCTCTCTCTCGCCCCAACCGGGGCGGGAGTAACCTTTGATGATTATCACTCCTAAAGCAGCTACATGTATTAAGTACGTGCCAATTGACAACCATTTTTCCCCAGATTTTTACATCCTCATATTTTTTAAACGAAAAATATGGCAGAAGTCGTTAACTTTATTGTCCAAAGAACGATCTAGAAGTAATATTTTGAAATTATATCTCAACAAAATTGTGATGCGTATAGATAGGTATAAACTTTGTGTTTCAATTTAAATTATCTTCGTTATCAGATAGTGCCATTAATGATATAATCTTCTAATGTATTGATATTTGACAGCTGTGATTTAATTGGTTTAATTACCCCTGTACTGAATCATTTAAAGTTTACTTAACTCAATCTGTAACAATTCTTTTCGGAAACAGATTTTCGCCATAGATCATCATCACTCCTAGGAGGAGAGTATTAGGTATAGCTTTATTAGAGAGTAAGTGTGGGAGAGCCAAGCTTCGGAACGAATGCATCGTCTCGACCGGACTGATACCACAATCTCCCAGAAAACTGGCGTGAAACAAAAACAGCGTTGTGTTTTGCCGTATGAATGAGGTTACCAGAGGCCCAACCCCTTCCCCTCTCTCCATCCCTTCCCAATCCTTAAATATCCGAAACCTTTACCCCTAAAAGTAAGAAGGGTTTCGGATATTTATTGTATTCATATATGCTTTTGTATTATATGCATATGCTGCTTTTTAATTATCTGTGTGCTTGTTTAGAACCTATTGTTAACACTGCTCTGCATCACCCTTGAGGTTGACTGTTAGAGAATGCACTCGGGCATTAAACCCGCCCTTGTATTGTTATGTACATAAAAAGTGTTAAATAAATACATAGAAGCTGGCAACGCACTCGTAATTCCTTTGGTGTTGCGGATGTCCATGGGCGGCGCCGATGGCTTACCATCAGGTAATCCGTCTGCTCGTTTGTGATACGCCAATATATTTGTGAGGAGAAAATCGTGAAATTACTTCTCTTGCCCAGGGTGAGGCGAGAGTCAAACTCTTGACTGACTAAAAACTTTAGGCCGAGGCCGCGGTACCTTATTGCGCTAGCCCCGCAATCTCAGCGTTCCTCGTACTTTTCGAAACACAGCGGGCCAACCTGTGTCAGTTTGAAATGTACTCGTAACACCATCTATCGAGCAAGCGTGTAAAATTTATTTAAAAATTGGCAAATGTCATAGATTTGTTTTATTTTGTTATAGCAATGATTTGACGATAATTTGATTGCTATAAAAATAAAGTTTTTTGCCAGCGATAAATTAGTTACAAAAAATTAATAATACTAGCACTTTGTTATTTCAAATTGATTTTTATTTTACGTGATTAAAGCATAAAAATGAAAAATTTCTCTATTCAAATTCTTTATTTGACATTTACAGCATCGAATTTTATTGTTTCAATTGTTTAATGAGACTAGGAAGCTTAAGTAAATAATCAGTGAATTAAACTTTTGCGATTTTAAATTACCTACTTGTATATTGATAGAGTTACGCAAATGTCTATTATTGTTTTTCAACCTTATCGAAGAGTGTGTTGTATGATAGACTACGGTGATCTGCACCTAAGAACATTAAGAGAAATTCGAGAATTATATACGAGTATATATAACAGCTCACTTTGTGTTTCGCCGTGTAAGTAAGCTTATTGGAACGGCAATTCTATCCTCATCCCTCAAAACATCTCAAAAGGTCGGAATTACACACGTGTACAAATCTTCTTCGGGTTAGTTTCGGTTCTCCATCATCAAGGGGTCCATCAATTGCCGCCTATCTCTAAATGAAAATTTGTCGATTCCAGTGTAAGATAATTTGTCTCAACAATTATTTACCAACACAGATTACAACAAGAATTTAAATAACAAATATAGCCCCGACCCAGTTTATCTATTTATTAAATAATTTGAAAAAGAAAAACTACTGATAAATACACTATCCCCCGGTTTCCAAAAGGCCGATCAATGTTAAAATCAATTTAATCAAAAAGATTAAACAGGAGATTAGTTAATTTTAGCGTTGACAAGCCTTTCAGAAACCGGGTGTATATCTAAGTAAAAAATTAATTCGGCACGAATGGGTCGGCTGGAGTGCTACCACGGCCTCACAGAAACTGGCGTGAAACAACCACAGCGTTATATTCCACCGTGTGAGTGAGGTTACTGGAGGCTCAATCCTTCCTCTCCCCCAATCCATAAAACTCCAAATCTCGCACTCGTTACTCCTCTGTTGCAGGGCGCTGATTGCTTACCATCAGGTAATCAGTCTGCTCGTTTGCCGACCTGTTAGGCTGTTACATAAAAAAAATAACAAACAATAAATAACCAAGAATTTTATTGACTTACAAAATACAATAAGTAATAATTTTAAATTTTATATTTTTATTTATGACGACCACCCGTATAACATAAATAATATTGATAGCTATAAATTAATTTTAATTATTCTTTAACTACTTCGTATATTCTGACACATTTGCCATCCCAACCGTCAGCTGTCGACACCTGAAACAATTCAAAAAGGTTAAACACATGTCACTTATTAAGGTGTGTGGGAGAGCCATGTTTTGGCACGAATGGGTAGACTCGACCGGAGTGATACCACAGTCTCACAGAAAACCAGGGTGAAACAACCACAGCGTCACGTTTTGTCGTGTGAGTGAGGTTACCGGAGAGATTACCAATCATTCATCTTCCCGAATTCCAAATCTCCAAATCCCTAATCCCCAAAAGGTCGGCAATGCACTTGCAACTGCACTCAATCAAAATTTTAAGATAAAATATCTTTTAAGTGCGACAGAATTGTGACGTCACTACACACAATCCCGTTCATAGTAAACTGTCGATTCTAACAATCCGAAAAGTATTTTTAGTACTTTTCTAGTGCCCTGTGACATTATAGCAAAGTTCGAAATATCAATGTCACCCATTTCATCAAAAATAATGGCAAACTGTAGCAGTTTGTCACCATACTATAGCAGGTATGATGGCTTTGATGATCCGAGGGATTGGAAGGACGTAGAGGAAATAGGTCCTTCTAGCCCCGACGACGAGCAAATCCAGCCAATCTATCAACATATTCTTCAAAATATTTCTTTTGACTGTAACAATAACCCTTAAAGATATTCTGAAAGAAATGCCATCTAAAAATAAAAGCCAATTCTATTCATTCATTTCAATTACACCAAAAAGAGCCACTATTTCCACCCAAACAAAACATTTACGGCCTTATTACAAAACAAGGTTTTACTTTAGTCTAGGACTAAACCATCGAGCCAGTTTTTGTATTTCGAATTGAAGGTAGGTGAGAATAAGATTCAAAATTCAAAACCCGAATCCATGGTTTAAACCTGGACTAAAGATAAATCTTGTTTTGTAATAAGGGGGTTAAAGTAATAGTCTAAGATCCCGCTATACAACGACCTTCACCGAGATGTTTATTTGATAAAACATATTTTATATATAATTTTATATGTTAATAAATTTATTGCATATGGGTTGCCTAGCAAATTTCAGTCCAGAGTATGATTAATTAATAATTAAAAAAATATATTTTTTTGAATATTTCACCGGCGTGATTATTGCATAAATTATACATCAATTGAAAGTATGAAGTCCCTAGAATATGCAAACGTTAGGTTGCCTATTGTTTTCCGGTCACAACTCTCGGGTTGCCAGGTATAAATAGGTAGGTTGATATTAGCATTTTGCACCGGTATGATTATTTAATAAAATATAGGTGAAAATAAAGATTATTTTATTACAAACACGATGGTATAGTTGTCGAATTTTAAAAATTAAAATATTGCTGCGAGTCAGTACGTGCGACAGAGAGGTCCCAACCAACTATCCCATGCGATAGAAGAGGGCGCAGCATAGCAGCTGTTTGAAGCCCGCCCATTTAAAGAAAGAGAGTGCGCATGCTATTTGTTGTCGAAAATGAAAAAGATAGCGATAGACGCGTATATACTGTGCATCATTTCGGAGTAATTTATTATTAAAATAGAAGAATAGTTATTTAATTTTTTTTTAAATTAATTAATTATTTACGTATGTATATATTTTATATGATAATAAAATATATATACATCTTTAGTAAAAAAGGTTAGAGTAATACATGTATAATATTAATTTTGTAAATTTTATTTTTATTTTTAGAAAACAAAATAAAAAAACAACAATTAAAAAAAAATTCTTTTTATTAAAAAAATATTATAAATATAAAAAAAATTTAATTCTTTAAAATTATTCACGTTCCGAGTCATCGGACATATAACTATGATCTTCAACTTCTGAATCTTCTGCGTCATCACTCTCCGTTTCAGTTCTTTCGACAATGTCTTCTATCTTTAAAGGTGTATGGTCTCCAATAAATCCTACTGGTTTCAAATATTCATCTAAGAACCAACCGCAATTCTCAGGCTGAAGTTTCACGCATATTGGATCCGTTGCATTAAGCCACATGGAATTTATGAAAACAGTTCGTAAAATTTTTTGAATTAATGATATCCAGCATGGTGGAATGGAGTTGGAGTCGAAGCCTTTTATTTTTTTTAAAAACTGTTCGCTGTCTTCTTTAGCAGAATAATTTTTCATAAAAATGCGATATCTCGCATCATTTACATTGTTGCAGTTCTGGATACCATACATACTAGCCGTAAATTCTTGAACGATCTTCATTTTTTCATCAATGAAAATATCAGCAGCATCTGTTAATGATGCAAAAACTGTTTGATATTTTTCATTTTTTAAAAATAGCT
This sequence comes from Spodoptera exigua, assembly GCA_902829305.4. NCBI lineage: Eukaryota > Metazoa > Arthropoda > Insecta > Lepidoptera > Noctuidae > Spodoptera > Spodoptera exigua. The sequence continues at coordinate 2,988,969 of LR824623.2, forward strand.
GAAAAGGTTTTACTTTTCCTTTATTATAAAATGCTGCCGTGTAATCGCAACCTGTAAATGCATGGAAGGCTGGAAGACTTTGGCATAATTTAATTCCTAACTTCAAGGCTAAATCGGTGAGCCTGGTTTTGCTTTAGAAGCATGAAAAATAATCCTTGTATCTGCCTCTTCGTGATGACATTCATAATTAGTTTCTTCAGTTTTTTTTACGGAATTTTCTTGAACTTCATAAGAGTAGCACTGATGGTCGACGGTTAAAAAGATTTTTTTGTTTTGGATTATTGTTGCCAAACGGTCGTTTTCCCAATAATCAGCCAGAAACTGCACCAGAGCTTCTTTAAATCGATAATTTTTAAGACTTTGCAAAAAATTTTTTGGTCTAGTTTGCTGAGGTCCCGAGATGTTGTACGGAATATTGAATTCTTTTCTGCTTTCACGTTCGGAATCTTTTATTGACGGTGATAAATAGCGATCGAAAATTAAATGTATTTCTGTTGCGTTTGTTGAACATATTTTTATAAGTATTGACTCGGCAATTTTATCAAAAGTTTGAGCTATAGAAGATCCGATTAGGTGCAAGTAGTAAAAACCATCTATTATTTCAACGTTGATATGTGTTGGCTCAACCATTTCAGTTTTGGATTTCAAAATCTTTGCTAACGTTGATTTTGTAGTTTTTAACATCTCTCCAGTACATGAAAAAAGAGCAGGGGGCAATGGTGCTAGTGGAAAAGTCAGGCAATATTCGAAATTAATTTTTTTGTTCAGACTAATTGCCAAAAGTCGCCCAAATACGTCTCGTTCCATTTTCAATAATACTTTCTTGTTTTTGTCTTTGGTACTGAGGACTTTAGTCATACATTGAGAAGCAAAATTGTAGATTTTGTTTCGTTTTATAGGTTTATCGAATCTTGCGGGAGTTGAAGAGCATTCCGAGATAAAATTTAATTTTTGTTGATAGCCTGCTGTTTTCACGTTCAGCAGGAAATCAGCAACTTCTTTAGATGTAGCTTTACCCGTTGAGATGTTGAATAATATATCTTTGTCAATCGTGTCATCAAATGGATTCATCGTACATTTTATTGCTTCAATGATACTGTTCAGATTTTTTTTGTCTTTCTTAATTTTACTTTGTTGCAAGGAGTGCGAAGTATCATCTTTTTGCGTTAATCCAATATTTTGTTTGATAGATGTTAATATCTTTGTCCTCATGCTATGACTGAGCGCCCATCTTTGACGTGCAGATATTGAGTCTGCAGCAAGATTATCAGCCAATTGATTGCTAGCATCAGCGTTGATAGTCTGCTCTAGCGTCAAGTCAACTGGTGATCGAGAAAAATTTGCTGCAGTTCGTCTAATTCCAAAGGCGCCTCGACGAAATTCAGCTATCAAAGATGAATTATTGGTATACAAATTGATTAAATTGCTCAAATATAACAAGGACCATCTGGCATAATTGGGCTGGTTTAACGCAAAAAATATATCAGACATGTTGTAAATTGAGTCCACGTACAGTTCAAAATTACTGGTGCGGATACTTCTAGAAAACCGATGGTATAAATTAATTAACTCACAGTACTGGTAATAAAATTGAGCAGTTTTCCCATGTGCTCCTATCAAAGTTTGATTGCAGAATTCTTTATAACCGTTCATAATACGACTCAATAAATCTGGTAACTCTATTGTTTCGTTGACGTCATACGCAGCTTGATTTGATGCATTCTGTATTTGCGTTTGCAGCAGTTCATCCATCGCCTCAGGTGTTACATTAGTTGTGGATAAATACTGTTCAAAATGTAATATTTGTAATGCAGCAGCAGTTAAAGGATGTAAGCGCTTGCAACGATTAAAATGCTTGCTGTCTAAAAAGCTATTCGTGGAGCCGCCAGCTAATACTTCTGCTTGCACCAGTACTTCCACTAATCCACTGCAGTCAATATATTTTCCAATGGCTTTAAAAAATGCCATTTCTATGTGGAACGCCCCCAAGTTAACAAAAATATTATTGTATAGTGGTTTTTCTTGTTCTTGAATTTGCATTGCCATTTTTGCTATCGCTAAATCATATGTTACAATAATTTCTGGCTGCTGACATTTTTCAGCAATTTCTTTAGCCATGTTTAATGTTTCATTGACTATTGCATATGACGTTGGTGAAGAATTTATGGGAGATAAATACTCAATTTTTTGCTTCTCACTGTGGTCACTTGATATCATACAATTATAACCCAACCACATAGGAACAGAATCAATTCTTGACAACGACATTATCCATAATAAATCCTTATCTATTGCTATTTTCGCAGCAGCTTTGCATAAATTCATTGTATTAGTAAACGAATCTACAGTAATTAGCTGCATACTTGCTTTAGGTTTAGAATAATATGGTCGAATTTCTCGTGATATTTCACTGAAACGTCTTCTCTTGCGGGTAGGTCCTCCATTTTCGTTGTCATTTACTTCAAGCGCTGATGAAGTTGTAGCTGCACCATCATCAAAATTATCAGCTCCATTACTAGAGAATTGATAAATAATTCCAACTATGTCGTACATTGTGTCCTTTCCAGAAGTTGTGTCAACGAAACGGTCGAAATTGTCGAACGCTACGTGGGTGCTGTGTCCATTTGCTGCGATTATGCCTTTTGGTATAACTTTGTTATCTTGGATTGATGTATATGTCATTTCAGTTTCCAATTCTTCTGCCAAATTATAACCAATCGTATGGCCATATCTATTAAGTATCGTGATTACTTGCCGAGAGTTGGTTAAAGATTTCATTGCCAGTCCAAGGGTTAAACTTTTTGCGGGCTTACATGTACCCCTAGTGACAGCATAAATAATATCACTACATATTGACGTTATTTTAACTTTCAGTTTGTCCGAATTTTCATCAGAAATATTAGGTCCTTGGATAACATTTCGCATAAAATCAAATAATTGCTCAGGAATGTCACATTCTCCACGAATGATATCATCAGCAGTTACGTTACGAGGAAGCGGATGAGCATCTATATTTTTAATGCAACTTCTCAAATAATATGCAACATTTTCAAACTCATAATCATTTTTTGTCTCCAAAAGTTTGAAATTGTTTGCCATTACAGAAACGTCCATGTCTGTTTTGTACACAATTTTTTTGTTACGTATTGCAGTTGACGCTTCAATTGTAATACGATTACCAAATTTTCTAATTAATTTTTTTTGCAAGGTCAGATCGATAATCTTGTATATCATCGAAATCAATTTCATAATTTCCGAACTCTAACAGTAGAGCTTGGTATCTTAAAAATAATTGAGCCAAGTACATAACTTTGTTGTTTTCTATTATTTCTGTTTCAATGAAATTCGATATTGATTGAAAGGCCAACTGATGTAACTGTCTATATTTACTATAGCTAGAATCAGTAGATTCTTCCATGGACCGCTTCTCTTTTGATTGATACACTGCATAACAAGGCAGATGGTATGCAATAGTTTGATGTTGAAGTTTGGAAAGAATCTCTAAATCTCCAAAATTTTTCGCCATATCTTTTATCTGCTGTGGTACTTTGTCACTACTAGGGAAAGTAAGATTAATCAGCTTCTTCCCACATCTCTTTTGGCTACGATCACAAAACAGACAAATAATTTTGCTTGATGTTGATGCTGTTGATGTTGACTGCTCCTAAAAGAATTAAAAACATTCTTTAAGTAAAAATTAATGAAAAAGAATTTAATAAAAAATAAAAAATCAATTAATATATTTTCATATAATTTTTTAAAAAAGCTTAAAAAAAACAAAAATATTTTATTACCTTGTCAAAGTCGCCAAAAATTGAAGACAAGTCTTCAACATTACTCTTTTCATCATCAGCAACTGTAGCACCGGAATCGACAATAGGACTCAACTGTTCTGATTCTTTTTCAGTAGTAGATGCATTGGTATTCTCCTAAAAAAAACGATTTTTACAATTAAATAAAAATGTTTGATATATAAATCTTATAAGCTTTTTGATTTGAATAATTGATTGAAAGTATTCTTATTTAATTATGTTACAAAAAAAACGAAAATCAGATCATTTTCTTGTTTAAATTATAAACAACAGTTTTTTAAGTTAATTACAAAAAAATTATATGTGTCGAAAATTAACAAAACCACATATAATAATAAGTAAATTTTACTAACAATTATTTCAACATGAAAAAAATATAGAAGTTGTATTAGCTAAAATAATTTTAAAGATTCAATTATAATGTACTTACTGTATATTCAGCACAAAAATTATCAAATTCATCATTATATTTTTTATTTAAAACGGTCACTTTTTTATAACACATGCTATGGTAACCTAAAAATTCAAGTGACGCACCGGTTAGCTCAACAACACTGTATTTAAAGTTTTTTTTTTTACGAAAAGCTAACTTTAATACACAATTTTTAAAAGTTTCATCATTAAAATCGATTACATCACCATCCGAATCACATAAAAACACTTTTTTGCCATTTTTATCAAAAATAAATAGTAGCACGTTTTTTCAATTGTAACTACAACAACAATCTACTCCAAAATGACGCACAGTATATAAGCGTCTATCGCTATCTTTTTCATTTTCGACAACAAATAGCATGCGCACTCTCTTTCTTTAAATGGGCGGGCTTCAAACAGCTGCTATGCTGCGCCCTCTTCTATCGCATGGGATAGTTGGTTGGGACCTCTCTGTCGCACGTACTGACTCGCAGCAATATTTTAATTTTTAAAATTCGACAACCGGAATTTGGGACTGATTTTTCGTAGGCAACCCTATACCATCGTGTTTGTAATAAAATAATCTTTATTTTCACCTATATTTTATTAAATAATCATACCGGTGCAAAATGCTAATATCAACCTACCTATTTATACCTGGCAACCCGAGAGTTGTGACCGGAAAACAATAGGCAACCTAACGTTTGCATATTCTAGGGACTTCATACTTTCAATTGATGTATAATTTATGCAATAATCACGCCGGTGAAATATTCAAAAAAATATATTTTTTTAATTATTAATTAATCATACTCTGGACTGAAGTTTGCTAGGCAACCCATATGCAATAAATTTATTAACATATAAAATTATATATAAAATATGTTTTATCAAATAAACATCTCGGTGAAGGTCGTTGTATAGCGGGATCTTATACTATAAAAAAAATGACAGTCTATCAGCCAGTCCGCTAGTGAAACTCGATCGAACCTTGTCACCATAACTAACAAGACAGTTAAGAATGTATAATGAGATACACTTAAATACAATTTACCTGCAAAACAATTAAAATTTAAATACCCCGATACTTGACAAAGACATGTTAAATATTAATATTTTAGCCTTTATTTAGAACTGTTCAAAGGAAACTTCGTTCCAATTCTTGTAACCAATAATTACGTTAGCTGCACGATCATTATAATTTCTAAACGAGGGCATAAGCCGTTTAGTCGCGTTTGGTTTATAATTAAAGACTTATTTAATTACACTTGTATCGTAACCATAAAGGCAGGTAAACATATATAATAATATAAAAACTATTTTATAGACTTGTTATTTTTTATGTTATAGATCGGTGAACGCGCAGATGGACTACCTGATGGCAGGAAATCGACTCCGGGCACCCGCAACAACAGATGAGTCACGAGTACGTTGCCAACCTTTTAGGAATTTGGAGATTAAGGGATTTGGGGAGGGGAAGGATTGGGCCTCCGGTAACCTCACTCACACGGCGAAACACAGCACTGCGATTGTATCATGCCAATTTTCTGTGAGACCGTGATATCACTCCGGTCGAGCTAATCCATTCGTGCCTAAGCATGGCTTGTCTACACTTAAAAACTCATGTTACAATCATCACCACTGCCACTAGTCTCAAAACATAAAGTCATAACGGGACTTTTGTTTGAAGACGAGTTAGCTGACGAGTAAAACCAGTTCAAAATAGCATAGCTAGTAGACTCAGTTAAATAAATTTTATATATCTCCATAAATAGTAGTATCTCAATTTGATTTTGAATTTGATTATGATAAGGCTGATGGGCGACCGGTTGCAGCGAAACGTGTCCCCGGTTCGTTTCCGGCACGGAAACAACCTGTGAATGTGTTTGTAAACGCACCTACGACCCAGGAGAAAAACCTAATGTGGGACGAGCCCACTGCAACCATCCAAAACCTCTGCAACTCTTGTAAGCCAGGACCTACAGTAGATACTGTAGATCCTGAATCCTGTTTTAGTTTCAAGGTTTATGTATATACTTACAACTGTCAGTAACTCCGGTGTGAAAGTCCGCACGTGCGTTGATTTCCTTCCATTGTCCTCCGACTGTGTTTGTATTAACGTGTCACCTTCAGCCACCATCAAGGATTTCGTCTGAAAATATTATATACCTATATTTAGATTAATTATAATTATAGACCACTACTACCTTGTAACATTATTACAAAAAAATGTTTGAATAGTAACGATCATGAGACACACAAAATTAATTGTAAATAACGTTTTAATCATATGAATTAACTGAAAAAAAAAGCTTGACTAGTTTCAAGACACGACGGGACTCTTATTTATGAGCAGCGTTCGCGTCGCGGTGGCGTCGCACTACCGACTGAGCTGTTTGCAGTTAATTCACACGAGTAAATCGTTATTTTCAATTAACAATAAGGTTGCAAATATATGGGGCAAGCGAGCAGATGGTAGACCAGATGGTAAGCAATCAGTTCCGCCCATAAACACACCCAACACCAGAAGAGTTGTCACGGATGGGAAGGCGGAGAACATTTCTTGTTTAACTCTAGCTATAGGTAATATTGACAAAAGCAAAGCCAACATCAAAATAGACGGAAAATCTACTAAGGGTCTGTTCCACCGACTTCAAAAAGTTACCCGACAAACTTAAGGCGTAGACGGCTTAGCTGGGATATAACCGTATACTGAAATTAGTCTGTAAGTTTGTCTGTCAGGGTATAAACGCAGACACAGAGAAATTCTTTGCCCACAAAGCTGGTTAACCTACAACAAAACCCTAACATTATAATTTCACCTTGACATAACCTGAAACGGTATCAAATATTAATACAAGATGGCCGAAGAAATGCAGTAAAAAGTGCCCTTTCATGGCATCACCTTGATGTATTATTCAAATGTAATACGAAATTGACTGTCATATAGACAGCTTTATTATATTGTCAAGCTTAACTACCTTGTTTCTAAGTAATATTATATGTACTTTCTTAATGTATTTAGACATCACTGACATATGGTGAAGGGAAACATCGTGGGGAAACCTGATCTTATAAAAGCCAATCTGTAATCCCCACTCTATTAAAATTTAACACACATTAATCATAAAGGTCGAACCTTCTCCGTATGAGAAGAGCCCTTTGCTTAATAATGGGCACTTATAGGTTAGTGACATGATAATGTGTTTAGTACTGAGCCATGGATATAAAATTAATATAGTTGATAAAAAGAACAATTGGATTTAAATGAATGTGGATTCTGAAATGGTACACTCATTGAAGGCTTTATGACATGAAATTAAAAACTCGGGACAGTCCTGCGACAAGGCTCTGAAACTCCTCTACAGAGAAGCCAATTTGCTAAGTCTTCCCCCGCTTGATGAAGATTAGAAAAAGAGAAGATGACTTTAAAAAGGTATTTGGCAAATAATAAGTCTCTTTCGACAAACGCTGGGAGTAGTAGTCTGAAATCCATTTAAATGTAAATTTACTGCTAACCGATTACACGAGGCAATGATTTGCAGAAATTCTACAAAGCACTTTCCACGAAACATTATTATTCGATTCAGGGTAACCTTCAAGTATCTATTTTTCCGCAATTTTCATAACAAAGTAGCCATCATAGAATGTCAAGCCATTTTCTATTATTTTGTAATCAATATTCAGATTGAATAACTCCATGTATCAAACATCCATTACATTCTCATTATGGATTATTAGACCTACCAAATTTGCGTCAGTTAGGTTAATAGATGCTTTCCCTGTGGCAGAGACCCCACCGGTCCGTAAGTTCAAAATTCAAAATTTGGGTATTGTAAATTTTGCAAACGGCAATTCTACTAGGCAAACTATAAGTATTAAATTCCTCAACTTAATCAAAGAACATCAAAAAGAATACAAGTACATAGCGCAGAAGAGCGATGAATCTGGCCAACTGGGCGAGCTCAGCCGGAGTAACACCACGGTTACACAGAAATCGATGCGAGACAGAGATAGTGTCTTGCCGAAAAAGGCCGGTAAAATACATATGATTGTCGTTGTGGCTAAGGCGCCCCCTTCACTTCACAGGCATGAGAGCGAGGGTCTGAAAACTGGCAAGTACCAATGAGACTTTCTCCGAGTCATGTACTTTCTGTGACTATTCAGTTACCGCTGGCATACGGTGAGGTAAAAAATCGTGAGGAAACCTGGTCCTACCATTTCTTATAATAAGTTCGAAATCGTCAATCTGTCTTGAGCAAGGGTGTTGATTATTGCTCAAAACCTTTCCTTGTGAGAAGAGGCCTTTTGCTCAGCAGTGGGTATTTACAGGCTGATGATGATGATATTGAAAACAACAGTGAAGCTGGAAGGATGGCTTATGTCCATCAGAATTATCGATCTATTTTCCCCTATTTGCCCATCTTTTTTTTTATGTAATAGGTCGGAAAACGAGCAGACGGATTACCTGATGGTAAGCAATCAGCGCCGCCCATGGAAACCCGTAACGGAGGAGTTACGAGTGCGTTGCCAACCTTTTAGGGATTAGGGATTTGGAGATTTAGGAACTGGGGAGGGATTGGGAAGGGGAAGGATTGGGCCTCCGGTAACCTCATTCACACGGCGAAACACAACACTATCTATACTAAAGAAGGAGTTCTTCTCACCTTAACACCATCAGCTCTTTCCTCAGTGAATTCCTCGTTCAACTTGAAGCTGAAGGTGATTGTTCTGAAGGAAGTAGTCATTGTGAAGGTGTAGGTGTCTCCATCCTTGGTCAGCACTGCTACAGGACTAACGGCGCAGGCGGCCTTACGGGAGATCATGCCAACACCTGGAATGAAGATGAAGAAGTATAAGTTGGTATTACAGTCCATTAAAATGTCTTTTTAACAAAATTTGAAGTTCATTAATGTATTAATGAGGCTGTGACGATAGCCTATGAAAATTCAAATCTACTTAGGTCGGCAGGAAGATAGTAAGAAAATACCTAATAGACACACGTTTCATTATTTCGTCTAATAGGTAAATAATACTTAAACTAAACGATAGAGTGTCTGAACCATCTATGTCGTTATTAACATTTCATTTGCGATATTTTAAATTAATCGTTCTTATAGTAACATCGTTGAAAGTATTTGTTTCCGTTCGGCATCGTATTTTCACTTAATTATAATTTTTATTGAGTTTTAGAACTAATAAACTCTTTCTTTAGAAAAGAAAGAATGTTTGGTTACTTTAACTCCACAATCGAATAAAAGAATTTGACATTGCAAATAAAATGTACTGAAGTAAGTGAAATCTACAACATTTAAATAATTTGCTATTATAATTAAATAAGATGTTTAATTCATTCACATTCTAACTGTAAAATGTAACAGATACAGACCGTTACATATATTAAACAATCACGTTTTGTTAATAAAAATTAAAGTTTGAGAGTTTTTGCTCATAAAGTACTGAATACCTTTTGAAAAATCTTATCACGTCATACGTTTCATTTTTATTTCAGGAGAAAAGTCGTGAATGAAAAGCGTTGAAAACAACTTTTCTTTCAAAAAATTCTAATTTAAAATTTTATACATGGTTACTTATAATATTCTAACACTAACCAGATCTAGAACTGTACAGTTATTAGCTAAGTAATTATTGTTTCCTTGAATAAACAATGTCCTACGACATTATGGTCAATTATAGTGTTGTCATGGGTGGCCATTAAATTACACATACCACGCTGAACACTATAACTTGAGTACCTACACAATTCTATTTTATTATGAAAACACCTATTTAATAATCACTGCCTTGTTAGTGAAGCTGATAATTTTATTTTTTTCAGGGGCGTCATCGTCATCATCAAATGACTTCTCTCTTGGCGGGGAGAGAGCGAGTGTCAGACTCTTACTGACTAAAAACCACCCTGTCTTTTCTCCAGCTTGCGCTTCACCCCCTGGCCTGGGCCTATCTGCTGGGCCTCATCTGTGGTAGCTAGTATATTGACTCTTTGAGGCGCGCGTCTAAAAGGGCGGCGGATCTTTGCTTGCCGTCCGCAGACACGCGCTTATGGTGGCCGGAGATCATTTCTCGATCCCCGACACCCGGGGTGTCTCTTGCGGCAGCCGGAGCGTGATTAGAATGCTCCATCACTATTTCATTACGTGCTCCGCCTCCGTCTTTGCAAGCATCATCGCTTCGTAGAAAGAAGGGACGGCTTCCCAGTTCCTCTCGCTCCACTCCATGGCCTCAACTAACTAACTACCGGGAGCGAGAGGTAGCCGTCGCTAATCACTTTCTAGAGCACACGGCGGTGCTCATCCCAAGCTAGGCACACCGCTACCACTTGCACCACCGTGTCCTCCAGGTAGTCCTTAAGATGACGACATCCGGGCAATCACTCCTAAAGGTTTCAAAGCAACGAAAAGGAATTGTAATCTGTTCATAATCTGTTCGTCAAAATTCTATAATTTCTAAGCAATCAGGAATGCTCACAGACACCTTTATCACCAGTGGATTTAATGGAACGGGGCGTGGCCGTCCTTGGAATTGAGATTTAAGAACCACATTCACACGGCGAAACACAACGCAAGCGTTATTTCATGCCGGTTTTTTGTGAGGTTGTTGTATCACTCCGGTTGAGCCAAACCATTTTGCTGAAGTATGACTCTTCCACACTTTATATGAAATCCATAAAAAATATCTAATTTAATTCAAAATTTAGTGACAACTGCTAAAAGTTTTTTTTGTTAATATATTTTTAGCACTAACGATTATAGATACATATTCAACTGGTCTAGGCTAGCTTAGATAGATACTTAAACTGTATAGAAAAAAACTATGGACTTTGGATACTACATAATTATAATCCATCTATTAATAATGTTAATGGAAAAAATCCATAGAATTTAGACTTTGATATTATTTAGAGATGAATATAAAAAAGATGTTTTTTTATTTGTGATCTCATGCAAGAGGAAGTCGTTATGATTTCTTTGAATTTTTTTAGGTACTTGTTTGTCATGACGGATTTTTTGAGACAAAATTTTGTTATTAATAAAAACTTGTACTTATAATAAAATAAGAAAAAAAACGTTTCTTAATTTTTTTTTTTTATGTAATTGGTCGGCAAACGAGCAGACGGATTACCTGATGGTAAGCAATCAGCGCCGCCCATGGAAACCCGCAACGGAGGAGTTACGAGTGCGTTGCTAACCTTTTAGGGATTAGGGATTTGGAGATTTAGGGATTCAGGAGGGATTGGAGGCGGGGAAGGATTGGGCCTCCGGTAACCTCACTCACACGGCGAAACACAACGCTGAGGTTGTTTCACGCCGGTCTTCTGTGAGGCCGTGGTATCTCTCCGGTCGAGCCGACCCATTCGTGCCGAAGCATGGCTCTCCCACACTTAAAATAATAAAAACTCAAAAGAACATTGACAAAATCAACATCACTACCCTGTGGTTGTTACGCGTAGGTTTTCTGTGTAGCCCTAGTGTCACTCCGGCTCACCAAATAGACGAACAGATTAAAATTAATTTAGATTTTTTTAATGATTCATAAAATAAAATAAATATATTTATAAAATAAATTATTAAAAATATATTCGCGTTGATAAAGCTAGTTGTAATAAGTATCTACAAGTATCGATGTATCTTACTAATCTTTACCTATATATAAAAATGGATTGCAAAATGTGTTGGTAAGCGCATAACTCAACAACACCTGGACCAATTTTGCTAATTCTGTTTTTGTTTTATTTGTAATAGTCAGGAGAAGGTTCTTATCAAAGAAATTATTAGAAAAGTAGAGGGGAAGATTAGGAAAAAACGACTCTGTGATAGCAGGATAGTTGAACCCGTGCGAAGCGGGGGCGGGCCGCTAGTATTGTATTATAAATGCAAAAGTTACGATGTTTGGATGTTTGTTACTTAATCACGCCAAACCAGGTGGACGGATCTGGATGAAATTTGGCCCAACATAGGATACACTCCGGAATAGGACGTAGGCTACTTTTAATCAACATACGACGCGGGTGAAGCCGCAGGCGGTAGCTAGTTTTCAATACTTTCTATTACCTAAAAATGTAATAAAATGTTAACTCACCAATGAACTTTAAATACTCTTCGAACTGGTCCGAGGATTTCAGCTTGTATTTTACGTTGATATATTTATCTATGCTCACCATCTTGAAGTCTGTGTTCAGACGCGGTCAGCTAACGACTAAACGTTTGAGATTCTTCTTAGCTACGCGACTCTGAAAGCAAAATAAAAATATAATCACTACATAATATAAAACAAAGTCGCTTTCTCTTTCCCTATATCCATATGCAATGTATGCTTAGATCTTTAAACAGCTCATAGCTCTTAAAATGTTTTATTTTTATGGCAGTGGAAACTTTAGAATTATTAAATGTTTATTTTTATTTTGATGTATATTGATTATGTTTTTCTTATAAAATTTCTAAGATTTTTATGTGACATTTCTAAGATTATTATTTTTATGTGATAAATATTTTTCTATTTTAATTTCTCTTGGACATGTTTCTTTATTTTCTTTGACTATGTAGTTTAATTTTTATGATCTTAATTTTAAATTTCATTATGTATTATATTTAATTAATGAGAATAATGAATATTCATTATTCTCAAATGTTTGACAAGTATAACAATATAAAACGCATTGGGTGTACACCTGTAAAGATTACCTATATTGTAAACTTAAAATAAATAAAAATAAAACTACGCAACGGATTTTGATACGGTTGTTTTAATCGAAAGAGTGATTAAAGAGGAAGGTTTTGATGTATAATAACATCTGTCAAATATAGTGGAGAAATTTAGTATCAACATAGCCCACGTGCGAAGCCGGAGCAGGTCGCTAGTGAATGTTGATTTTGATTTTTTGATTGATTAAGGCACTCTTTTCTTACGCATGTCTCTTAGGGTTGATTTTTCAATGGTTAGATAAAACTAACCTGGGGTATAATTATGATGCTGTCGCGTCAGAATGTTTGTATAAGACAGAGACAGGAACAATTTTATTCCTCAGATAACATTTATGTAACTATTTAAAAATCAGCCCTTACTAAAACCCATTTCAACTCCTTCTCCGAGTTTTTATGCTACAATCTTATCTCAAGAATATCCAACCTTCTAGCCGGTAACGACTCAACATATTACCGATTCACAAGTTTTCTTATAAATTACTGAATCAATAGTGATAAAAACATTATCATTTCCTAAAAGCACAATAAATAATAAGTTTCTAAAAATAAACGTTAATCATCCGATTTTTAGTTCCAAAGAAATATAAACGCATACATATAAAAAAGTCATGTGTTTAGTAGAACGGGCTAAAACAATGATATTATTATCATAGTTGATTAGTTCCAATTTCATGAAAGCGATTTCATAGATAAACTTGTCTGAGTCAGTTAAAAATATCGGTAAAATTATCAGAACATATTTTTCCTACCTAATTAATCATACAGGTACATTTCCTTTATGATGTCATATTTATTATTACATTTCCCTCTGTAATAGTCTTTAGAAAATGAGGGTGTCTTTAAGGTCCGAGTGAATAAGTTGCTTATGGGCTGGCCCTTTTTTTATTAAAATATTTTTTTTTTTGTTAGGAGATAATCATCAAATGACTTCTCTAGGGAGTGTCAGACTCTTACTAAATAAAAACGCCCCTGTTCCTTCTCCTGCTGTAGGCCGAGGTCGCGGTGCCTCATTTCGCTTACCCCGCAACTCCAGCTGATGGGCAGGCGTGCTCTATCGTAATTTACCACCAGGCGAGACAGCGGGCAAAAATAGTTACCGGGCACAATCATTACTAAGGAATAAGTACCTACGTAGCTTAAATAATCATTAAACATGTTTGAGTAAGCCAGTAAGAAAGCTGTTATTTGGCATCTACCTACAATCATTGTGGAGCATTGATGCATGCATTCTAGATGTCAATAACCTTAGAAATCTCGTTTGTGTCCAATTAGCGACTAACACTTCAGCTCTATATAAAAATAAATAAAAACATACTTTTATATATGTATTTTTATATATGTATATAAATATATACATATATAAAAATAAATGCTGTTCCTTAGTCACACCAAATCTCGAGAATTACTGGTCCGATGTGGCTACTTTTGGCCTTGAAATACCTATATGTAGGAGTCTAGGATAGGTTTAAAAGGTCAGAAAACTTTAGTTAATTTTGAGGTGAACGAAGTTAGCCGGGTCAGCTAGTATTTTTACAAGTACCTATAGATAAAAAAAATAGTGAAATTTACACATGCAATAAAGCAGTAAGTATACCACCTTCTTTAAGAGAAGATTTGTCAAAATTCGTACGAAAAAGATAGAGAAAAAAAACAAGAATTAGTTACTTAGAAATCCGTAGACGAAACCGAGTTAAATGAATTTAAAAATAATGAATAACAGTTCTAAAAGGTCAACAGTTTATTGACGACAACATTTTATATAAATAAATTAATTAAAATATTTTAAAATGAAACTTATACGTTTGTTTTTAGAGTTCAAAGTTTCCATTCAGCGTGATTAAATCTAACAAATGGATTATATTAATCCTATCAAAATAATTTTACGATTTTATTTATTATTGATTAGCAAACAAGCCTTAAGGTAAGCAATTGGGGCCGCTCATGGACACCCGGAAGACCAAGGGAGGTTCAAGTAAGTGGCTCGTTTTTTCTCTTAAATCTCTAATGCTGTGGTTGCTTCACGCCGGTTTTCTGTGAGGCTGTGGTATCACTCCGGTCGACCCGACCTGTTCGTGCCAAAATATGGCTTTCGTATCTGCATGTATCGTTGTATGATCCACAAATTTTTGTTTTACATCTGGGTCTGATGTGTATTTCGAATTTAATGTATGTTTGTCAACCCAGTGGGGCAACGTTATAAAAAAAGAGAAAATATTATGCTTCAATATATAGTTCTAAATCTATGGGCCTCCAAAATAAGGCTTCGTCATTATCTTCACAAAGGCAAGTACGAGTAAAAAAACGCAGTTTATCCACAGCGTAAAGAATGAGTTTACTACATGTAGGTATGTATTTGCCTTTTAAAATTATTCTTTATAGACCTCTATCATATACGGTATCATCAAAGACTAGACCAAATTTCGAAAAAATACAATCTTTTTTCCAACAGTGCTATTTATGTACCTAATCCAGCTAGATAGCCCTTACTAGGTTATCGATCTTCACAATTCACAATAATCGAAACAAAAAATAAATAATTGTTATTAGTGTCATTACGTTGTAAATACCAGCATTCTCAAGCCACCTGTTATGTAAATGTTTATTGTTAAAGCATAATTAGCTACGTGATAAATTATTAATTAAAAGGCATTATTATGCTAAAACATTTGTTAGTAATAAGATTAATATAAATCTGATTTTTATTCTCTTATTGTGTAACCTAATTCAAGCAAAAAGAATAGGATTTTACCAAACTATAATATTCACAGATTTAACGCCCTTTTTTCTATGTAAACTTTTGTGTGTGTTTATGTTATGTAGGTAGCGAAAGTGCTTATTTAAAAAGCTACTAACACAGCTCGTAAAATCTGCAGTGTCGTCAGTGCATTAGCAGTGTGTTGCTTGCACGTTGCTAAAAGGACGGGTAGCAGATGGGCCCGGAAAGTACTGGAGTAGCGACTACGGATTCAGTTAATCCCATCTCCATAGCAATCTCGCAAAGAAGGAAGCGGACCGCGTGAGAGAGCTATCCTTATCCGCACGCACCAACGCCCCAGCCGTCGGAGATCAAGAGATGGTCTCCGGCCACCGTAAGCGTGGGTCTGCGGACGCGAGTAAGGGTAGCTCGCCGCCCGACCAGAACCAGACCCGAGCGTATTGCGCATAGCGTCCCGCGCGCGCCCCAAGTATTAATAAACTACCACAGACGACGGATCCCTATAGGGCTGATGTTTAGCCGGGATTGCGGGGCAAGCGTAATAAGACACCGCGACCGTGGCCTAGAGCAGGAGAAGGAACGGGTGGAGGGGGGGGGTTATGTTTAGTCAATAAGAGACTTCCTCTCGCCTCACCTTGGGCGGGAGAAGTCATTTGATCATTTTCCTCTGACAAAAAACCCCAAAGCAATAAAAGGATGAAAAGAATCAGTAAAACGTAGACCTTGACCAAACAAAGTTGGACCTGGCACTACTTTCGTAAACGGAAAAGCGACTTTTTGACTTGGAATAAGACGCAAATGAGCAGACAGATCATCTGATTGTGAGCATTCAGCGCCTTCCACGAACACTCGAAAAGTCAGAGAACTCACACATGCATTGCGGACCTTTCAAAAATGAAAACGCTCATCGCTTAAAGATTTGAATAGAATAATAGTTTGGATATAATTAAGTGTGGGAGAGCCATGCTTCGGCACGAATGGGTCGGCTCGACCGGAGTGATACCACGGCCTCACAGAAAACCGGCGTGAAACAACCACAGCGTTGTGTTTCGCTGTGTGAGTGAGGTTACCGGAGGCCCAATCCTTCCCCTCAACCAATCCCTCCTCAATCCCTAAATCTCCAAATCCCTAATCCCTAAAAGGTCGTCAACGCACTCGTAACTCCTCTGTTGCGGGTGTCCAAGGGCGACGCTGATTGCTTACCATCAGGTAATCCGTCTGCTCGTTTGCCGACCTATTACATGAAAAAAATATAAGTAATTCTTTTTCTGACCTGAAATCAAACTGACTGAAGATCTTATGATCAGGAGTTATATTTTAAAATGTATGTCCGTAGTTCGGATTACGATACTTTGACAGACTTACGATAGTATCAGATTATGCTTGTATTTATTGTGACGCCAAAGAGGTAACAGACATGACAGACAACTTGCAAAAAAAATGCTGAGTCATGTTTCAAAGTCAAACATATTAGAAAAAACAATAAACCTCTTTAGTTAATCTACGACGCGTCGATTATTTAAATTGAAATTTGAAGGAGGTTTTATCACAATTCATCGGACTAACTATAATCGTACTCTGGCGGAACGTCAAACTGAGAGTTCTGCGTGCGCATTATGGTGGAGAGCGAGCTCTGTGACTGTCATGGAGACGGATCGCCGACGTCCGTTATTTTTGTAATTTATTCGGTCTGATTATAAAATCCTACGCCCTGCGATGGACTGTGAAGACGATGATGGGGTTGCTGATGTTTGTACCAACCCCCCGGTGCCTTCATATATTTACTCATATTAGAAGGCTGTAGAATTTGTTTGTTTGTTTGCACGTGCTAATCTCCGGAACTACTGGTTTGAATTGAACAATTCTTTTTTGTGTTCGTTAGTCTATTTATCGAGGAAGGCTATAAAGTGTTACGCTATAATATGTAGGAGCCGAGGAGCAGGTGAAGCCGTGGGTCAGTAGCTGGTTAGTCATAAGTATGATTACTAAACAACATAGCCACACTTAGGTTCTCTCTAAATAAAATTTACATTATAGTCCAGATATAACATTATCTACTATCGCATAATGTTTTTCCAAGGATTCTCTAGAGTTTTTCCAAGGATATTGAAGTCGGTATTTTCGAATGGATTGACTGTCTTCTAAGGCCAATAATCCGTAAAATATAGTCTTTGTTTTGATCATAATTAAACTGGCATAGCCAATTATCACAAATGAGGCCCACGATGTCCAGCTGGAGTAGTCAGTGCAAGCGCAATTATGTACCACGGCGTCGGACCGGAGCAGGAGAAGGAACGGGTTGCTTTTTAGTCACTAGAGTCTGTCAATTGCTCTAGCTGCACTCAGGGTGGGAGAAGATAATTGATACCTTTCCCCTTCATAAAAAAGAGTAAGTCAACATTGTGATGACAAAATGAAATGAAGCTAAAATATAACGGAATATAATTTACTTTTTAAAGATTAGCTGTTCATACATACCCATTATTTTTATGTATATCTTTTAGCAAATATCTACACTGGAGACACAATATCAACAAATTTTAAAAATAAATATGTACTTATAATTTTAATTCTAGTTAAGTTAAGTTAAGTTAATTTAAGTTCTATCTAGCTTCTCTTTCACTTTTGGTTTGATATTAATTTAAGCAAGTGGTGTTCACCTTTAAGTGATTGTTACACTTTAATATTTTTGTTAAGCATGTACTTTATAATTGATATTGTGTAAACAATTGTTGGTGAACCTATTATAATAAAATAAAATAAAATAAAATAAATTAAAAAAATAAAAAATAAAAAAATTCCGCTTAATAAGCGTCAAGCAAATGAAACAGGGTATACCTCCGTCCTTCTTAAAAAGAAATTAAGTAACGTACCAATATTATATTGTCAAGTTCAAAAAGATTTTATAACACCAAAAATGGATAGCTTAACTTTTCTAATCTTGAGTTAATATTTAAAATACATATTATCTGTAATCTTAACCCAACCCAAGTTGACTCAGAAAATGACAAATTGTAAAGAACTTATCTATTAGTGAGATCTTGAAATAATTCAATAATTAAATTATTGAAAAAAAAAAGGTTATATCGTAAGATATAATTCTAAGTGTGGGAGAGCCATGCTTCGGCACGAATGGGTCGGGTTGACCGGAATGATACCACCGCCTCACAGAAAACCGGCGTGAAATAACCACAGCGTTGTGTTTCGCCGTGTGAGTGAGGTTACCGGAGGCCCAATCCTTCCCCTCCCCCAATCCCTCCTCAATCCCTAAATGTCCAAATCCCTAATCCCTAAAAGGTCGGCAACGCACTCGTAGCTCCTCCGTTGCGAATGTCCATGGGCGGCGCTGATTGCTTACCATCAGGTAATCCGTCTGCTCGTTTGCCGACATATTACACAAAAAAAAAATTATCCTATCATTTTTAAAAACGAAATCATCAATCAATAAATGATAATTTATTAATTTTTCAAGCACAAATTCGCCCATTTGTAGATAACAGTTCATAAATTCACGTTCCGTCAAATAATTATGTTTATTATTGAGGAACTAATAATAAACTGCTTGTATTTAAATAATGTCCATCATAACAAAAAACTCGTCAGTAAATTAATTGAGAATTAAAAGCAATACACAGTTAATATTTTCCTCAATATTATTTAACAATACTCAAGGACCTAACATCATAACAAGAACAAGACAAATTAAAAAAGGATTACTGCTTATAAATAAAAATTTACAAAGAAAACTCACCAATAAAAAAAAGAAAACCAATCACTAATATTTTTTTTTATTTACCACACAAAACCTCACACAGACTAAAGCTATTGCCCAACAGCTACTAAAACAATTCTTTGCGTAACGCGTCAGTCCAGTAAAGTAGTATGATATATAATAAAGCGGTTTCTACATCAGCGCACGCGCCGGCAACTAATCGAAACGCGTGATCGTACTTTGCACTTCGCGCGTCGTCGGTTTGTAACCTCTTTTAAACTAGGCATAACGTGAATACCTATCGCTTGCGTTTAAAAAACAGTTTGACGTTTTAAATGTCAAAATGACGTTAGAGGATGTTTTGTACAATTTTTATTGAAATAAGTTACAATTTTAATTTGATTACAACTTCGTATGTATCTTTTTTAGAATTTTGCTTACTTCAGCAACCTTGGAGAAAATTAACCATACCCTATGGCTAATGGATTCCATCAAAACTATTTACAATAACGTTTTTTCCAGTCAACGATACCTGTATGACAGGAAAACCACAATTCACATACTTCCACTGAAGACGACACAACGCTTGATTAACTGTGTCAATTTAGCTATTTGTTTTTATGAAATACCTAAGAAATTACTTGAAACGAAGCCGGGTACACTGGTAGTGTATTTTAAGGAACATTAGTTTTACGACAAATACACACTAAAAAACAAATCGCTTTTTCTAGAAACACAACACACCAGACTTCCTTCTCAATTAATCTCACTAGCTGTCCTCCAAACTGGACCATGATTCCGCATCACCGTTTTAACTAGTTATATGAATGCGTCATAACCATTATGGAAAAAAGTGGAACAAATGCTGACCATGTTGACGCGACGAAGCGTATGAAGTATTTCAAGGTCAAACCTACTTATTTTAATCTGACATATTAATATGGAGATTAAATACATAATTATCTACCGGTAATGCTTCGTTGGATGTCAGTATCACTTGTGTTCCGTTCCAATTTCAAAATTTGAAATTTGATTATCGAATGGCTTCTGTGCTAGGGATGCGACGTTGAAACCGATTGTACAAAAAACGAACAGAAAAGAATGAAATGAAATTATGGATATTTTATGCTTCAGATTTTGGCCGAAATAACACCCTGATTAAACCAATGCTCAAATCCTTCTGTTAAGCATAGGATCTTTGGGACTGCTCAGCAGTTGACAATGGCATGTTGATGAAACCACTACAGTAGAAATCCAACCAGAACCCAAACGAGCCATATTTTAGGTCATCTTCAGACATCCTTGCTAGATAAGTGCAAATTTCTATGTTTTTCTTTTATTGAGGTCATTGCTATCTGTCTGGCATAGATTAATTGTATCCCGTTACTTTCTTTAGCAAAATTCGAATTATTCAATCAAATAACACCACAGAGGCTTTATTAAAAAACCAAGAATCTAAAGCCAGGTGTTTATAGTTGTACTACTCAATCAACGCAATTGTAACAGCGGCTTTACCATCGATAACTTGAGATCATGATCGACACTTCACGATTGCGATAATTGAACACTTTGTGTATTTATTTATTTATCTTTTTAGCTAGACGATATCGATATTACGCAATCGATTCAAAATTTACAACATTCTGTAAATTTTTGTGTTAGCGACCTTGGAATCAGAGTCATTTTGTCTACAGATTTCGATTCTGATTTTAAATTCGAGATTATAGAAGCTAAGAGAGCAAAGGATTTTGGACTTTATGACGACGACGTACAGAATGTCTGGAATTGCAGAAATATAAATAGTTACACTTATTATTTACTATATAGAGCTCAAAACGTACAAGCTTAAAAGTGGGAGTAACATTTTATTTAGTTAATTTAATAAAGTATTTATGTCAAGGCAACTAACGACCGAAGGATCACCCGATGATAAGCAATCGGCAATTGGGTAGTTTCCTAGGTCAAAAATAAATTATTTCGACGTTTCAATACAATAAAATATTGAAAAATAACTATACTTTTATTCATCGATCGATCGATATACTAATTTTTACATTTTATTTAGCTTATTAATAAGAAATAAGTTAGCTACTTGACGCAAAAAAGTTATGACGTCATCATAGCTCAGTTTTACATACAAATTTCATAGAAACGTATCGTTTTTGACGTTTGGATAAAAGTATTGAATTTGACTAGTTGGAAACTACCGTATTGGCGCTGCCCACGCACATTCGTAGAGGTGATATAAGAACGATGTCGGCCTTTTCTGGACTGTTAGCGACCAGCAGATATAGGATGGTGTGGGAACGGATTGAATCTTCCGTAATCTTACACCCAGCAAAAAGTATCGCAAATTTTGTTTCACGCTGATTTTCTGTAAAACCGGTCCAACCGGCCAATTGGTGCCGAAGCATAGCTCTACCACAAGCAAAGAATAATAATCCTAATATAAATAAAATTAAAAAGTTTATAAACTTATGAAACCCCTTTTAAAACCAATGCAGTTTTAATCAATGTTAAGAAGCCACATACATAATAGCAATTACTTAGACATAAGTACAAACATATAATATGTAAGTATGTATTTATGTAGAAAACAATCTCATTACAATTTAAATTACGGAAAACTTCGATGAAACCATATAAGTTTATTTTAACCTAAGCGACGGCGGTAAAGAATGCGTTAGGCCTCGTCTCCGTTTAAGCGGCGCGTTGTGCGGTGCGATGTGCGGTTCGTCATACATTGCTCGTGATGTTCATATGTTTGTGTTTGCACGGCCGTTGATACGACTTGATGCTGTAATGTACGACAAACGAAATACGCGCCGCGCAACGTCCCGCGTCTACGTAAACGAGACCTTAGTCATCAGCCCGGGGGTTGTGGGTTTAAGCGCCATAATGTACTTCGGCCTCAGCACGGAGCAGGAAAAGGAACAGGGTAGTTTTTAGTCAGTAAGGGACACTCCCTCTCACACCTCTTAGAAGAGGATTAGAAGAAGGCATTTGATGACTTTCCCCCTTAAAAATGTTCTTCTTTTTGCGTGAGTATCGTAAAAGCTAACTAACAGACGACAAATTTAACAGGGTATTTCTGTGCCAATATTTCCATCAAACTACTTTTTTAAAGACTAACAATACTGTTTTGTTTTAATTCCTGGTTGGTGATACTAGTCGGTGCTGATCTATGACCATAAAGCGATAGACCTGTTCGAATGCCTGTCATTGCACAAAAAAAATGCTATGTACACTCCACTGCTGGCTAAATATACTACCGCATTTTATATATTTGATATGTCGGCAAACGAGCAGACGGATTACCTGATGTCAAGCAATCAGCGCCGCCCATGGACACCCGCAACAACAGGAGTTACGAGTGCAATGCCGACCTTTTGGGGGTTAGGGATTTGAGAGACTTAGGAATTGGGGAGGGGAAGGATTGGGCCCCCGGTAGCCTCACTCACACGGCGGAACACAACGCTGGGGATGTTTCACGCCGGTTTTCTGTGAGGCCGTGGTATCACTCCGGTCGAGCCGACCCATTTGTGCCGAAGCATGGCTCTCCCACACTTATAAAAATCTAGATATACTAAAAATACCAGAACAATATATGACACTATGTGTGAGCTTCAGCCGGGGTGGCAGGGTAAGCGCAATAAGGCACCGCAGCAGGCACCGCTGCACAATAAGCAAAGAAGCAGGAGAAGGAACGGGGGTTTTTAGTCAAAAATAAAAAGAAGAAGTCACAAGAAGTTTTTTAGAGACCGCACGGTTGGCGCGGTGGTTAGGCAACTGGCTGCAGCGCAATGTGTCGCGCTTCTGGGAGTGATGTGTATGTGAAATTTTGTTTTTGTAAACGCACCAACGACACAGGAGAAAATCCTAGAGCGGGAAAACGTTGTTTTTAAAAAAGAAAAGAATATTCTGACAATCCCTCTCAATTTATTTATTTATTTCTTCTTTATACAAAACAGTCTGAAAGGCGGACTTAATGCCTTAGGGCATTCCCTAACAGCCAACCATAGGGCAGTGTAGAGAATTCTTGCGGTTGGTGCGAAGCAAGGACACAGAGTCCTAGAACAGAATGAAAGGGGAAAGAAAAAGGAAGAAACAATTCACCCTGAGCGCGAGAAGGCATTATATTATTTTTCTCTTACAACAAAATGTTTTAGCTAGACTTTATATTGTTCGGGTAATTTTAAATTATTACATTCCTACAGTTATAACAACTAAAATGTCGTTAAACCAGTCAAGCTAGAACTAGTCATGCGCGTCCATTTACCCAGTTGTTAAATGACTACTTTATACTGCAATTTAGTCGTAGTGACTCGCCTTGAGACTTGATTTTGATCAAAATGAGTTACATAGCTTGCAGTAAGGCTATTATTTTACTATTTTAACAAGTTTTTTATGAGAAATAGAGACAATGGTTTAAAACGGGAGAAGAATGTAAGAAGAGGAGTGTGGAAGAGCGGTGCGTGAAGCAACACGAACGTTGAGTTTCGCTGTGTGAGTGAGGTTATCGGAGGGCCAATTTCTTCCCCTGTCCCCCCATCATCATCATCATGTAGTCCACTGCTGGACATAGGCCTCCCCAATTGCACGCCACTGCGCTCGATGTTCAGCTCTTCTCATCCAACCACTGCCAGCCACCCTGCGGATGTCGTCAGTCCACCTAGCTGGAGGGCGCCCTACACTAAATTTGCATAGACGTGACTCTCCCCCATCCTCAATCCTCAAGTACCCTGTCCATATTCCCGAATAATCCACAAGAGGCCGGCAACGCATTTGCAGTGTATGTACATGGGCGCTGATTATTTACCATCAGGTAATCCTTATGGATTTGCCGATCTATGACATAAAAACACTTTCATCAAATCCCAAGTGAACGCCAGTATTCGCATCTATTGTTCCTCTATTGTGTCTCTGATACCACAATCGAAAGGTTAAGCCATGTTCGAATAAGATTCCTTGTGTAAGGGCTTTTTTGTGTGAAAGCATTATGATTTCTCCTAACCTGGGTGGGGTAGGTAGTGTCAGACTCTTACTGACTACAAACCAGAGTGGTTTTTTTGGTAGGTCCTTCTTTTTCTCCGTGTGGGGAATGTTGTGCATTTTTATACATTCTTGCACCTGCAATTAATGCTAGTTTCCTTGGTGGTAAGCAATCGGCACCAACGGGGATACATCCGCAAAACGTTAGGGATTTGAGGATTATAGAGTTTGGGATTGGAGATCACGGAGGAGGATTGGTAAGTTGCCTGATGAGAAAAAAAGTTTTGTTGTCAAATAATACATTTTTGATAAACCACAGAAATATTATAGTAGGTGCATGTAAATATTCCAATTCATTCATGTAATGTCCCGGTAACGCGGACAAATCCGCTGACAGAACTAAGTATTATATTATATTTATACTAGACGAGATAATAACAGCCTGCTGTACGACAATATGCAATAGGTGTAAATAAATAATAAAAATTTTGCTATAACATAACAACTAGGCGCTGTATTAATAACTAAATTTATTTTGCAAAAATGCAAATTGCTATGATTATATTTGTAGGCGATTGCTGGAACAAACAAGTCTCTTGTTTAGCAGTGGAAGACATGTGATCACTGCATTTAAAAAGAAAACGTTGCCTCACACTAGGATTTTCTCCTGCGTCGTGGTGCAAACATCAAATATGTGATAACGTTGTTTTGTTTATAATAATACTTCCAGGTTTTCTTTCACCTTCAGTGAGACAATAGTTTCTTAGTGACTAAACACAACCCGGTCCTTCTTCAGCTCTGAACCAAGCCACCCTTTATAATTGCGCTTGCTCCCGCAGCCCCGGATGGATATCGACCCTATTGGGTCCCATCTGTCCCCCACAGATCAGATCATCCAATGACTGTTTTAGCCGCGTGCATAATGATAATGATGATGAGATAAAAAGGAAACCTGTTTCATAAAATTAAAAGTGTAACGCGATTTACAGATTATACCTAATAATAAAAGTGTAGGTTCAAATTTAAGTCAAACAAATTATTAGACATGTCGTGGTGGCCTGGAGGTTAAGGAACCTGCTTCTCATGCACGAGGGTATGGGTTCGAAACACGACAAGTACCAATGTGACTTTTTCCTTGTGATTAATGCTTTAACCTTCTCTGTATGAGAAGAGGCCTTTGCTCAGTAGTGGATAGAGGCTTATAGGCTCATGATGGTGATGAAATAATTACACAAAAATTTAAAAAAATGTACTTACGATAATTTTTCTAATAGCGTTCCGATTTACGCAATCAAAAAAGACAATTTCCAAAAATTATTCCAAATGTAAACAATAATACATATTTAATTTATCACAAACACAAAATTACAGGTACAAAAATACGTAATTCTCGACGTAAGTCATTTGATTTTATGTCATTCATTGTCACTCATTTAAAAAGAGTTACCATGGAGTTTCTTAATCATTTTTCTCTAAAAAAATTTACACTTTGAAACGAGCAAATAGCGCATAGCACTTTATAACTTTTTATATTTCTAATTTACTGTGTTATGGGATCTAACATATTTATATTTCATACATTTTTATATTTATAAGCTGTGTCCCTCGGTTTCATTTGAGTCATCATCATCATCAGCCTATAAGTGCCCACTGCTGAGCAAAGGCCTCTTCTCATACGGAGAAGGTTAGAGCATTAATTACCACGCTTGCTCAATGCGGGTTGGCGATTTCAAACTTACAATTAGAAATTATAAGTCCAGGTTTCCTCACGATGTTTACCTTCACCGTAAATGTCAGCGGTGTCTAAATATTCATAGAAAGTACATATAACTCGGAAAAAGTCACGGCATTTTTTCGCCCCACACCCTCATGCATGAGAAGCGGGCGACTTAACCTCCGGGCCACCACGACTATACATACAACCCACCACGGTTCCGTCCGAGTACCTTAAGTTTAACCTATTTTCATTGAGGATAGCACAGTATTGCACAAAGTCCAGTTTCTACTATAATTATTTGTGCAAAAGCTCACATAAAAAAAAATTAAATGGGTCAAGTACATAGCCTTGGTGTCTCCTCGACTCAAATAAACAATCAAACCTTTGCTCTTTATGATATACTTTTAAAATTAAGAAGTTACTATAATATGCTTATTTAAATACACGATTGAACATTCATTTTTTTTTTTGTTTTTTGTAGGTCTGACTATTGACTGCTTTGTTTCTTGGAAGCTTAGAATATGGCCCGGAAGAACAGATGTAGGAACAAGATGGTTTTCAGTCAGTAGTCAGTAAGAGTTTGACAATCCCTCTTACCGCACCCAGGGCAATAAAGTCATAAAAAAGTGTCAGATTTTGAATGCAGAACGTTGTGGTGTGATCTATGATCACGTATTGTATATTCGGTACATCACGCAGTTGATAGTTGTCTAATTATAGATAATGTTAAGATAAGTAGACAATAGGAATTCAACGTACAATAAGATATTAATTACAAGACAAGCACGTAGTTTTACATATAAATAGTATTGTTATGTTGAATAAAGGGAGCACTTCTTATTAGGTATTAGTTGCCTTAATTATACCTTAACGTAATTCTGTGTTTTATTGAGTTGTCTACCATCCATCGTCACGTAAGGACACTACGTGTCGGAAGGTTGGCAAGCCCAACATCACAACGTAGTTTATATAAATTATGTGCCACATCTCTTTATAGGAAACTTATGAGAGGTTGTAACAGCTGCTAAGTAAATTAAATTTACTTTTTCATACTCCTGAATAAGTACCTAAGTATAAAGTAATATGGCATTATTCAATAGGTCAATAACAGATGGCCGTATAGTGAAGGCTAGCGGTAGAATACAATTCCACCTCCGCAATTCTGCCTGTGGGTTTCAAAGAAGATTATCATCGCCATCAGCATGTCTCGTCTCATTATTTAAATCTAATGATAACGTTGATGATCACGCGGAAGTTATTAAAAATAAACAAACATATTAAAAAAACCTTAAAAACAAAGATGACTGTCCATAATGTTCTTATAATGATAATTATTAGTAACAAAACTGTATTACTTTAAGCAAAAAATGCACAAAAAATAATCACAATTCATTATGACTTGATGATTTGTTTAGTTAACATACGAAAAGGTCGGTACAAAGTCGGTATATTTTTTGCATTATAATAATAATAATAATAACGAGGATATTGTTTATCCGTATGTATCAATATTGGTCAGGGGCAGGGGCCATAGTATATTATAGTTATCATATCCACCAGTCCATAGCAACCCATACCCATAACTCTTTCAATTTTTACCACATTTCGCAATACTCCTGCATCAACCGGGTATTATCCTTGGGTGCACTTTCATAGCGCATTCAGGGATAATTGCCGGCTGATGTCCCATTATACTTAAATTAAAGTCGTTCAACGGGCCTCTGCGAGTTGGTTTCGGCCCCTCGTACGCCTTCCAAAGATCCGGGATCCTGTGATCGGAAAAGAACGAAGATATCTTTTCTTATTATTTTTTTTGAGATTATCTTCAAGGCAGCTTGTATCCTCAAGTGAGCTGTTGGGCAGTAGCGACCCTAAGAACCTGACTCCTGCGAGGATTCTTTTTCTTCATCTCCAGCTAGTAATAGCTGGAGTGAACAGTGATGAGAAATAAAACCTTCCACTTCTTTGTTCTGTTAATTGGCTAGCTTTAGTGGCGATTGGCCCGAGAAGGAGTTGAAGGACTTTGGAGGAAGTACGTTACTTATTAAGATGCTTTCTAGGGCCTTGACCGTACTTCGAAGTTTGGTCTGAGAACTGAGGAATGCTTTCACTTCTCCAGCTTAACATTTCATATGAGCAACCTTCATGCTAGCAACTGTCCCGGGAATCCGTTAATTGAGTTTGCCAATAACCCCCTGCATGTTTATCCGTATGTTCAATTGGTCTGGGGCAGGGATCACAGTATTTCAATAGTTATCATATTTAGGTACTAGTTTAAAATCTCTAATTTTCATTGTCTTAACCTTTGCCAACTACATACGACCTTGTTGGGTATAATATTGAAAGTAATAATAAAAAGTTGATATCGACAAGTCTGTCTCAACGAGCAAGCAACGTGGATCCCCTAGAACCTCTAGTAGCTCATCATAATAACAACTTCTCCTTCATAAGCTATATCCATGCAGCATTACAACAAGGTAAAGTTGAATCCTCAAGGTCGAATAAAATTGTCCATTTTGTCCAGAAGTATCAACCTAAGCCTGTAATTCCGTGCGGCAAAGAACATCTATTATCTTGGAAATAATTTATGTCCGCTACATATTTGAACGAGAAATTGCTAACCGGTCGTTTGAGCCCATAAAGGTGGTGGTACACTTGATGCTATTAGTTTTTGAAATAAATCTGAATCACATACCAGATCGAAAATAGATCGCCTGACAAAACAATAATTATCAGACATAAGTTATTGTACTCCTATAAAATGAGCAATATTCCCCTCCCATAATCCTCAATTCCCTTATGAATCAAAAAACCAGCAACGCACTTGTACTACAAGTATTATACCTTTAAATTGAAAACACATAGCATTGCTTGCGTGAAGTAGCTCTATGACATAAATGTCCTTCTGCAGAATCCTAAATACTGCATGTATAAGGCAAATTCAATAATACTGAGTAGTTTAGATGTAGTAGATTTAAGACATTTACTGATTAAACCCTGCCATCTCCTCGGTCCCTTCCACGTCACCCACAACCCCAGCTGAACATCAGCAATTTTGTGTTCCATCTGTTGTGGTCTGTTCGCTCTTTGAAGTGCACGTGGAAGTCTACGCGCTTACGATGGCCGGCGATCGTGATCCCCACCGCAGTGGTTCTACAAATAGTGACTAATGTGCCTGAATCTTTTAGAGTCAATTGGGAACTAACTGCCAATTCGCAATCTGGACGATTGTTTTGGAAATAGGACATGCAAAATACTACGTCTTGGGTTACATTGACTGTTTATCTGTACTTACTTAATATTATAAAGAGGTAAAATTTGTAAGTTTGTATGTAGGGGATAATCTTTGGAACCGCTGGTCGGATTTCCAAAATTCTTTCACTGATAGATAGCTACAATATTCCTGAGTGTTATAGGCTTTAAAACGTCATGCTTCGATAAAATGGAGCCGAGCAGCGGGTGAAACCGCGTGGGAGTAGCTAGTTTTTTATATGTTGTAAGATGGCAAACTAGTTGACACTTTACTTGATAGTAAGCAATCGGCGGCGACCTTGGACACTTGTAACACGACGGGAGTTACGAGTAAGTTTCTGGCTTTTTGACGATAAGGGTTTTGGACCTTTGGGGTTTAAAGAGGGTTAGGGAGAAGAAAAACATTAGGTCTCCAGTAACCTCACTCATACAGCGAAACGCAACGCTGTGATTGATTCACGCTGCTTTACTGTGAAGGCGTTGTATCACCCCGGTTGAGCTGACCCATTCATGCCGAATCATGGTTCTGGCACACTATACAGTGAATGGAAACTCCTGTACTTGGAATCAAATGAAGAATCGCTCCTTGTAGATTATTTTCTTCTGATTATTATTATTTCCTGTGCTTGAAAATAATCTGTAAAGAGATCCTTGTAGAGATAAGTGTTGGTGTTTTGGACTTTAAATTCTAATGAATAGAAACTAGAATTTAAGTGAGCATATATATAATTGTAACGTTTTATCTTTTGGAAGATTGTGTAAATTAATAATTAAGATTTTTTTATAATTCGTCGTAAATAGTATGACATTATCTAATTTTGAGAACATCGAAGATCATGTGAACCAAATTACTTTTTGCCTTCCAAAAGAATCAAATCTTTTGTATTATTCTTAGGACATAATAAATAATTAATTATTGGTATAGACGGAATCGCTTATCAACATAATTTATGTTTAACAGTTGTTTATATAAAACAAAGTTATACAAAGTTATGTATATAATATTACTGAGTCAAGATCATGAACAGCTCCGGAGTTGCGGGGCAAGCGCAATGAGGCACTGCGATCTCGGCCCAGAGCAGGAGAAGGAACGGAGAGATTTTTAGTCAGTAAGAGTCTGACACAAAGGGCGGATTAATGATCATCATTTGATGTTTTTTCCCTCACCAAAAAAAAGATCAATAACAGGTAGAATAATATTTAGGATTTTTTCTAATTCTTTATCAATAATAATGTGTTCCAAGCGGCTACTCCAAGCCAGGCCCCAGTCATCACATCGTAGTGCCTGCACCTACAGCCCCAGCTGGACATCAGCCGAGAGCCAAGTGTGGGAGAGCCATGCTTCGGCACGATTGGGTCGGCTCGACCGGAGCGATACCACGGCCTCACAGAAAACCGGCGTGAAATAACCACAGTGTTGTGTTTCGGCGTATGAGTGAGGTTACCGGAGGCCCAATCCTTCCCATCCCCCAATCCCTCCTCAATCCCTAAATCTCCAAATCCCTAATAGGTCGGCAACGCACTCGTAACTCCTCCATTGTAAGTGTCCATTTTCGGCGCTGATTGCTTACCATCAGGTAATCCGTCTGGTCGTTTGACGGTCTATAACATAAAAAAGCCCTAGGAGGCCTCTTCTTCTGTCAAAAAGTAAAGCTGTAAAGCGAGGTTACTCAAGCCCAGTGTATCACTAGCCTTAAGTAGGTATCTATTATATAATATATAATGAGATATATGTCTGTATAGTTGCAGACTTGATGGGACACAATTCTACTAGACTTTGTACGAGCAGCACATCCTCATGATTGAAGTCATTAAAGTTCAATATATCAGTATCACAACTCGTGTTTAAGGGCCAGAATTGCTTGCTTACAAAACGGTGTTTCCTTATTGTTTTATTTGAAAAGTACTCTGAATTTAAATTTCGAAATTGAAGTTTAAGTGATTTTTGGTTTTTCTGCGATTTTCAACCTTTTTAACTGTAAGTAGATTTTCTTTTACTTCTTAATCGATAATGTGTGCCTCCAATACCAGTTTTATAGATTTTTTTATTACGGATGTTCAGCTTTTCAGCTTTTGTATTGATAAAAATACGTAACAAACATCAAGTTCATTCCTATTCATTAAGGGCTGATTTTGCAATAGTCAGATAAATGTTTTCTGATGAATAAAAATGTAGCTGTTACTGTCTTATACAAACAATCTGACGCGACAGCATCATAATTATTCCCCAGGTAACTTTTATCTAAAAGGAGTATTATTTTTCGAAAAGAATCTATAGTTTTTCGGAACAAGTAATTTTAATAAACTAGTTTTTTTTTCTTCATTTTTTGATTAACGTTATGCACACATGTAGCCTTATAGCATTATAATTTGCGATTTCACTGTCATAATCACATCACATCATCACCAGTCTATTAGTGCCCACTACTGAGCAAAGGCCTTTTCACCGGAAAAGGTTTTGAGCATTAATCACCAATGCTTGCTTAAAGCGGATTAGCGATCTCAAACTTATAAGTCCAGGTTTCCTCACGATGTTTTCCTTTTCTGTATGTTTGTCGCGTCTAAATAATCATAGAAAGTACTTACAAATAACTCACATTGGAACTTGCCAGGTTTCGAACTTGTACAATTGTCTTAATGCACTTTTAAATTCATATTTAACCATCATTATACCCTCTATAATTAACTCAACTTATTGACATTAATGAATTTGTAGTTTTATTTACCTAGACAGGTATATAGGTACAAAATGATACCTATCTAGCTATATTAATATTCGTTAGTAAAGATTATGTTGCAAAAATTTTAACTTAGTTAAATGACTCTGAGTAGGTACGGCGGAAAATAAGTATCTTTTAACAGTACCATTATACTTATATGTTTAAAATAATGACAATTATTGATAAGGACTCTTTTATTTTTTAAATATTATTATTTTACTTACGGCCTCCTTGCACCCATATTATACTGGCCTCTTAAAGAAAAATATAAGTAGTTCCTCCTAAAAAACCTCCACAACTGCTGAATTGATATTAATGAAACTTGTTACTCGTTGATAATACACAAAACATCAAGGTCTAAACACTCAATTTAGACCCTCAACAAAAACTGTTGATGGCAAATCCTACGTTAGCGTCGATCTATATTGACCGCGTTGGCAATGAATGGTTTAAAAAAAATTGCAAAAACATATTTGCAACACAAACAAACAACATACGTTCGTATGGAAACATAAAAGTAACTTTTCTTGTCCCTCTAAACTGATTTTAGTAAACGTTCTTAGTCAAGTTTTTAAACAATGATTATAAGGTAGGTGTGGGTACAAAGTTTAATTAATATCGGTACGGTAGTTTCCTCCCCTTGCGTCAATGAGCCAGTAGGCTGCGCGACGTCGCCGCGTCCGCGCACGCTGCTCATGAGGAAGAACCGATCTGTGGTTCGAAACTAGTAGAGCTTTTCTCAATATATACACGTGAGTAACCCGCGATTTTTACTTAATTTAGTATGTCTCACGATAGTTATTATAAAAACAGTAGACCATCACAGACGGGGGGGACAAGGCCGATGTTCGGTCAGGGCTTCGGAGCAAGCGTAATAAGGTACCGCGGTCTCGGTCTTTAGTAGGAGAAGGAACGGGGTGGTTTTTAGTCAGTAAGAGTCTGACACTCCCTCTCGTTTCACCCTGGACGAAAGAATTTTATGACTTTTCCCATCATGCTTAAGAATCCTTCCGTTTCGTTTCTTCTTGACGTGATTTTTATGAAAACTAGAACACATGCATTAACTGTCGCAAATTGGACTCTAGGTCCACTATTTTTAATAAGTAGTTTTAGCAGGTGGTTAAAATCAATATTCAAATGACTTTTTTATAAATCTCGATAAATAAAGTGTGGGAGAGCCAAGCTTCGGTACGAATGGGTCGGCTCGACCGGAGTGATACCACGGCCTTACAGAATTCCGGCGTGAAACAACCACAGCGTTGTGTTTCGCCGTGTGAGTGAGGTTACCCGAGGCCCAATCCCTCTCCCTTCCCAATCCTTACATCTGCAACCCCTATCCCCAAAAGGCCGGCAACGCATTCGTAACTGCTTTGGTATTGCGCGTGTCCATGGGCGGCGCCGATTGCTTACCATCAGGTAATGCGTCTGCTAGTTTGCCGACTTATATACACGACTCATATACAGGATGGTGTCTAGTCGTTTAACTATAAACAAAAGGTTCGTGAGCTCTTACTAAAAGGTATGGCTGAATCGTGACCACAATATAGTATATTATAATAAGCATAAGTACCTATATATTATCTATGTATATGTTATGTATAAATATATTATGTAGTTTGAGTACTTATATTATATATATTATTTTGTATGTAAATGGTTCGCACATATGTATATATGTATCTATCTCGCCTTAACTCATATATAATTAAGTCTTTTTGCTTGCTTCTTGCACCGACCATTGGCTCATCTCTGCATCACCCAAGGCTCGACTGGTAGAAAATGCTTAAGGCATTAAGTCCGCCTATGTACCCATTGTGCATGAAGTTTGAATAAATAAATAAAAATTAAACCAAAAAAAAAGACAGGATTTTCTAAGATAATAATTTCATTCTATATATACCTATGAATTCTATATGTACCTATAGCATAATTAAATCATCCTTATCCTTGAATAGGGAGAACTAGGAAACACTGCCGTATACCTAGAATATTGACACAAGCCAAGCGAAAACAATTCTTATCCTATATACCATTACGTACCAATGTCATCCGATCCTCCACCTCAATATGTCACTATTTATTCAATTCTGATCGACGTGTTGACATGACCATCAATTCCTTGTCACTTCAAGGCGTAACGCGTGAGCAACATAAATATAAAACGTAACATGAGACTGCAATTTTAAAATGCATTTTGAACTTTGGAGCGCTAGAAATAGAACTTAATGTCTGCTGTATTAATAAATGACATGCGATACTTATGATATTGACAATGAATATTAATTAAATGCAATGTTATTGCACATCCGATGACACTGTTATCGCGGATAGTGAACGCGTTATAACATACGATAAAAAGTCTTTGACATAATTATGACTTCTGTTCTGAGAAACTGTGCTGCAAGAGTCGATTATTTATACGCTATAAGCAAGGAACAAAGTGGTAGACACGGACGCCAGGCAAATGGCTGCAACAAATTTCTGTATGATTTAAAAAATGTTGTTCAGGGTCTTGGTGTGATGTGTATTGTGTATGCCAAATCGTGAGTTTGTCAACACAACCATGACATAGGAGAAAATACTAAAGTGGGGCAATGTTTCTTGTTACGCGACGTTAAGTAATACGCAATATGGGACCTATTTTAAGTCAATAAGTTCAGTTTAGATTTTTATAACCACCTCTTTCTATGAATCGTGAAATAGTTAAAAGTTCATCTCATACCCAACATTCGCGCGTTCCTTGAGTAATTAATTATTTTGCTTCAGACCAAAGACCAAAGTCGACTCAAAGGACCAAAAATGAGTATCCCACGGATGAACAATGACTCCGTACATTGGTATGTTGGGGAGATCGCATCTCGCATTATAGCTGAATCTGGTATAGCCACAGACCGCTACCATCTTGGGAAGATTCTTTTGCAATGTTTAAAGGATGATCCAGACTTTGTATTACAGGTAAATAATTTATTTAGAATCATAATGAAAATCATTTTCCTCATTTAGCATAAAAAAATCATTAATTAATCCTTTAAGAATACTTGTTCTGGTTTAATAATCACGCAGCTTAATGAATGTGTGGAAGAGTCATGCTTCAGCGTCAGCGATTGATACCACGGCCTCTCAGAAAACATCTATAAAGCAATTATTGCGTCGTATGAGTTTGTGTTTTTTCGTATGAGTGAGGTTACTGGAGCTACAGACTTCTTCCCTTCTCTTTCCCAAACCTCAAATTTGAACCTCAATGTGAGAGTATATTTAAGAAATCCTATAGTATAAGAAATGCCAAACAACAACCTGTAATTCCTCTAGTATTATGGGTATCCATGGTGGAGTCGCTTCCCTACGATCAAGACAGTACCAAAACAAATCAATATTAAGTTAGTAATTCACCATTTTCTTCTTAACAGATCGAAGGGGCAACAGGAGAATCAGAAACTTTCGGTTCAGTTATAGAAAGGACAGTAAAATGTGCCAACTGCTTCAAGAACATGGGTCTTGGACATGGTGATGTTATGATACTGATGGCTCCCAATCATTTGGACATCACCATACCATTGTACGCAGCTTTGTACCTTGGTATTATAGTTGCTGCAATAGACAGGACTTTGACTGCAAGTAGGTGTTATTTTTACGTTTCTGAAGCCAATACGCCCATAAACCTTCAAAAGATTCCTTTATTTACTCATAGACTTACCCACAGACTAAAAAATGTAGAGTGGCCTGGCCTCATACTAGGTAGATGGACAACATTGTCAAAATCGTGAGGAGCTAATGGATGCAAGTGGCAAGTTATCATTCCACATGCAGGAGTTAGGACTAAGGACAGACCTTTATTCACCATGGGATGTCTTCCAGCTGATGATAATGATGATGATGAACTCCACAGACACAGATCTTGGAGATGCCTAGGTTCAGCTTTAGACATATTGTAACTGATATAATGATGATGATTTAACACTAAAACTGTCGTTCAATTTGCAAATGTCGAAAACTGCTGGAACACGATGGAAAATAAAAATTAACAATTCTAATCTAAAACATAATAGGACCACATTACACATAAATGATCATACGTTCTTACTCTTAAAATTACATACTTGAAACACAATGTTCGCCGTGGGAAAATGGGTGTGGTTCATTTAAATGGTTATATTCATAACTACATACATACATATAGATACACACATTGTGATTAAAAAACAAAACAATGTGGTGTAATGACAGTTCAACAGATATTATAGCAAAAAGCAATGATATTATAAGTAAAAAGGTGTAGATAGGTTACAAGCGCTCAGCAAGTAATACATTAAAACGTGGCTTACTAGCCACGCTTTTGAAATTTGTCTCTTTTTCACTCGTGATTCAGACAAACGAATTGTTCATGTACGTATCAGTGTGTCGTTTTTGAAAATCGAATTTTGTTTAGGTAACCTATCTACACCATTTTACTTATAATATCATTGGCAAAAAGCCATTTTGTTTGTTTTTGAGATCGGATATCTTCTACAGAAACTAAGAAATCTTCTAGATGCATA
The DNA here is from genome assembly GCA_902829305.4 of Spodoptera exigua. Classification (NCBI taxonomy): domain Eukaryota; kingdom Metazoa; phylum Arthropoda; class Insecta; order Lepidoptera; family Noctuidae; genus Spodoptera; species Spodoptera exigua. The sequence continues at coordinate 3,025,562 of LR824623.2, forward strand.
GCCACGCCGTATTAATGGTCAGTCCCTTCAGGTAGAAGGAATCAAGAGTATTATGTGATTTCTTAAAGGTACTCTGACCATGAACTAAACCTGTGATTTAAACTATGAAAAAGTTAAGTTTGTTGCATTATTAAAGAAGTTTAAGCCAAAATTATACGGCAAAGTCGAAAGAACCTGTAGGCCTAAGTACTATGAATTGTTAAAGCGTGAATCTTCCGGGCGAGAAAGAAGGATGGAGATAAGGTGTATAGCCCGATCCTTCTTTTTCGCTTTAACACGTCATAGTAGACCCTCTAATCTAACCCGGTATGAAAAAGTTATGTATATTCTTCTGTTTCTACTTCTAGACGAACTACAACAGACATTTGCCTTCTCAAAACCAAAGATAATCTTCTGCCAAAGCGACAGAGCTTCAGATGTTCAACTGTCTCTAAATAATCTGACCATGGATGCCCAGATAGTAAGCTTCGATAAGGGAGACTATCTTTGCACTTTCAATGATTTCATGGAGCAATATGGAGATGATTCACCTATTGAAGAGTTTAAGTAAGTCTTTATAGATAAATTGTACGAGCTTCCGCCCGCGGCTTCGCCCGCGTGGTATGTTGATAAAAAACCTATGTCCTATACCAGAGTGTATCCTATGCCTGTGCCAAATTTCATCCAGATCCGTCTAGCCGTTTTGGCGTGATTGCGTAACAAACATGCAAACATCGTAACTTTTGCATTTATAATACTATTAAGATTTTTTGGAATCAGATCAAATCAATCATCGATTAAATCTATAATTGAATAAAATTTCAAATTATGTATTTATTTTTTTACTTAAAGGTGTACAGATTTCGACCCTGAAGACTCAGTAGCTTTCCTCATAGCAACTAGTGGAACAACAGGTCTACCTAAAGCAGCTGCCGTTACTTACAAGAACTTCGCAATCATCACTCCTTACGTGTGGTGAGAAATCACTTCTTTTACAATCTTTGACATTTGATCGAGAATCTGTTGGACTATGAGTCTGCTCTATCATCATCATCGTCAGCCTTCAAAGACAAAAGCAAAGGCTGCTTCTCACACAAAGGAATTTCGAGCACAAATCACTCCGCCTGCTCAGGACGGATTGGAGATTACAAACTTAAGTATATTAACGTCACTGAATGTTAGTGGTGTCAAAATATACATAGTAGTACATATTGATAACTAGGCAGAAGTAAAAAAAAGGTTAAATCATTTATTTCGATTAAACCCTACAGGCACTTTTGAACGCCAAACAAAGCTTAAAACAAAAAATGTCAGTCAATTCATCTTAGTCAAGCTATCTGCTTTGGAACGAGCGTAAACGAGGTATAAAATCCAATGGCCAAGGCGCTGGTAGCTTACCATCAGGTAATCCATCTGCTCCTTTGCCGACCTATCACATAATAAAAGAGTCCTTGGTCCAAACCCATCATGATCATGGCACTATCATGATACGCCACAAAACTTGGTGACCACGTTCGCCAAGCGACTGCTCGCGGTCGGGGGTTAAAACAATATGCATACGCTACGCTTTATAAAAATAAACCTTATTAGAATGCAAAAAAAACCTAATTACCTATTAAGAGAGCGTGTTAAAAATATCAGTCACTAATTACAAGTCAGCCTATATTGTCGATACGAAATAAGCTATAACCTAATATCATGGGAAAATATATGTAGAGATAGTGACCAAAATATGTCATATATGTACATATACAACATGCCATATTTTTACAATCGCTGTTCGATAAACTGTGGGAATTGACATATGTGGAATACGCGTGACCTGATATAAGTAGGTACTTGAAAAAGGCGTGTTTTGTAAATGAATAATGAGTTTCTATAAACTGAAACTTATAAATATGTTAGCTTGTCTTGTTTGAACGACGAGACACGTCGTTAATGAAGTGGGTGTTAACGAGGCTTTGGTAATTATCAACCCTCAAAATGTCCAGTACGAGGTAACTTTATGTCAGCACGGTCGACATGTTTATGACGTTTGATACGCTGATTGGCTTGTCACAATTTAATCAACCAATCACAGGGCTAAGCGCGGTAAAGATTTGAACTTGTTAAATTCGAAATAACTTGCACTAGATGCTGAGTGTGATTACAAAGAGGAGAAAAGTGTTGTAAGATGAACTAAAATTTGTTGTAAAATTTGAAAATAACAAATTACTCACGTGAATGATACGCGCGGCTGACCGTCGGCTGCGTGACGTCATCGCAACATGTTGTTTATGATGAAGAGTCCATTCGTGCCTTGAAACTAGTTGAGCTTTTATACGTGGTACTTATAAAAATAAAGGGTAAGTCGTTCTTTAAAAAAATAAGTGCAGGAGTTAAAGCATAGACAAATTACCAATGTAAATTTTTAACCACGTGATTGAAGGGATTTGAAGTTAAACTTAACCGTAACCAGTTTACACAGAGTACTGAAAAACATCGAGTTTTGTTTTTTGATGATCTACAAATTGTACTTTCGTGGTCTGGTTCATAAAAATGACAAATACGTGGAAAATACCCTAATTTCAGAAAATCTTAGTTCTCATTTTTCATGTTCGGAACAGGTCCAGATATACCAAATTTCCAACACCAACTAGACTATCGTTGGTGGGATCTCCTCTGCAATGGTTGTCAGCCATTTTGAATTTTATCTTATCGCCCTTACTGAGGTTCACGAGGCTTCAAACGACACTACCACTGACGCAAGAGCATGCTTACGATCTGATCAATACTTATAAGGTAAGCTATTTTTTTGCCTTTTGTTAGGCCTTCGCAAGCTTTGGCACACGCTCCAGCAGTCCGCGCTTGTGGACCGAGGTAATAGAAATATATGTTTCATATTCATAGATTCAGTTTCATTTTTATTCTCTTTTGCGATTCTCATTTGAAATATAGGTAATGCTTTATTGTACACTATTTCTACGAAAAATACCAAAGTAGAGAAGCGTAATATGCACAATAGGCGACCATGTCGCTTAGAGCAATCTCTTTCTGACAAACCTACGATGGATATTAACTAGAAGAAGAATATAAAAAGGGCAAGTACTATTAATGGTCAAAATAAATGCCAGTTAGTGGCATTTTGTGAATAGCACGGGTAGCCATCAAAAGCGGTAACTCTGTAAGCAGCCGCACATTATCATTACACATCATATCAGCGATGGATGATGATGGAATAATGACGGGTGATCTTTGCAGCCAACCTACACAGTTCTAAGCCCCACTCTGATGACAACGCTGATTAAACCTGACGACCGGGATCGCTGTGACTTCTCAAGTTTTGAACTGATCTTGCTGGGTGGAAGCGCTGTGCCACAGACTTTAATTGAAGAATTAAAGGTGCGTTTTCAAAATATTCATCTAAAAAAAAGATGTCCATAGTACATATTACTAGCTGACCTGCCAAACTTTGATTTGCCATATAAATTATTATTTTTTTGTCACTTAGGAGTATGAAAAGTACATACATAAAATTTTGTAAAAACCAGTAAAGCCGTTTTGGACGATTAAGGTTGTGACACGAGAATTTTATACATATATAAGATTATTATTTGAATTATTAAATGTCTTTCTTTGTAAGACTTGAGAAATTACTCTATTGAAATACAAATCCTATGGTATAGTTTCCTCTCCTCCTACCTACCTCCTATCCTACACAATTAAAAGAAACACTTTGGGAAATGATTATAATACTTGAATCATTCACTCACAAAAATTTTGATAAGACAGAGATTTTCGGAACTACATTATCCTATTTTTTCGGTGTAAATGAAAATAAGTTTAAATCTTGATAACCTGAAGAAACATTTTTCAATAGAATTTTAAAAGTGTGTTTATTTTAGACCGTAGCGCCTGACGCAGAAATCATGAATTGCTTTGGCATGAGTGAACTTGGCGGTATCGCCTTCCATGGAGATAATATCGCGCCAGGATCCTGCGGAAAACCGTTGGGATGTTTCCAGTACAGGGTAAGAACTTAAAAAGTACTTCAATTTAAACAAATTTCTGTGTATGAAGTGTTTAAGAAAAAGAGAGTAAGTTCTCTTAGATCTTAAAAGGAACTTAAAAGTCTGGCGGGCTACTGACCGGCAATTATTGTACGTTGGGATTTTCTAACCGTATTTACATTTAAACTTCACTTCTTTATGTAATAGGTCGGCAAACGAGGAGGCGGATTACCTGATGGTAAGCAATCAGCGCCGCCCATGGACACCCGCAATAGAGGAGTTACGAGTGCGTTGTTGACCTTTTGGGGATCAGGGATTTATAGGGCTTGGGGGAGGGGAAGGATTTGGCCTCCGGTAACCTCACTCACTCAGCGACGATCGAGCCGATACATTCATACCAAAATGGCTCTTCCACACTAACACTCTCTTGCATGATGTAAGACTTGTGACGCCATCTGTTGAACAATAAAAGAAAGAGAAAGAGTTTACTATAGGCGTCGCTACGACGAGTACTCTTTTAAAGTTTTACAGACAAGACCTTAAATAATATTTTAAGCGATATTACTGTATGGTGTTTGATTGCTATTATTATTTTTTTCTTCTAGATTATAAACGTTGACACTCAAGAAGATATTTATGAACCCAATGTCCCTGGAGAGCTGTGGCTCAAAGGACCAAGTATTTTTAAGGTAAGAATAATTATTATTAATAATAAGTTTTTTATCATTTAATTACTAACGGGTAGCGCAGAATTAAAATATTGCCCCTTACCGCTGTACTCAAAGTCATGTACTTAATGGTTACTTAATGAATGAAGACCTTTTTTTGGAACAACATTTTTATAAAGGAATAGTGTTAATAAGTAGGCATAAATCCTCTCCTAATACGGAAGTTCTGCTCTGATCAGCAAGTTCAATTTACGTAAGTTTCTAGTAGGGACTTAAGCGGCAAAACACGATTTTTTGAGACTGAAACACCTTATTAATAGCTTGCGTATCTATCATGAGTGCTTACAATATATTTAAAACATTTTAAAGTAAAGTTAAAATCACAGGAATACTACAATAACGCAGAGGCTACAGAAGAGACCTTCGCAGAAGACCGTTGGTTCAAAACCGGAGACACATTCTACAGAGATGAAAACTGGAACTTCTTCTTTGTTGAGAGGATAAAATTACTTCTGAAGTATAAAAGTTATCAGGTTTGTAGACACATATGTACATCGTAGAAAAAAACTCGAATAACGCTTAAATGAAATGATTTGAAAGTCTTCATTCGCTAAAACCATGGTAAATACAAAAGGTGATAAAACAAAAAAAAGGCGCTTACCTTACCACAAATTCAGTAGGCATGCGAAAATTAATACCATAAATAGATGTTTAAACTTACAGCTGGTACAATCATTATTGAAAACCGGCGTGAAACAACCACAGTTACCAGAGGCTCAATCTTTGCCCTCCCCCAATCCATCCTCAATCCCTAAATCTCGGTCTAACGGTCGGCAACGCACTCGTAACTCCTCAGTTGCGGGTGTCCATGGGCGGCCCTGGTTGCTTACCATCAGGTGATCCGTCTGCTCGTTGGCCGACCTATTATATAAGAAAAAACTATTTTTTATATAATTAATATACTCTTTGATTTTTGATATACTACTGTACGTACTGACCCATAAAGCCGTTCTCTTTTTGCACATATTTCATCCTGAATATTGTACCCATGAGTTGTAGACTAGCTTTTCATTTTCCCTGTTTAATTGAGACAGGCATATAACATGTCCCCTTCATCTATATTCGTTGATGTGGCTTTCTGTCAAAAACCGCAGTTATCAAAACACTACCAAAATTTAAGACACCGACTACATTGCCTTCTTTTATCACCATTTAGATATCACCAGTGGAAATTGAAGAAGTCATACGTCAGCACCCTGGAGTCTTAGATGTTGCTGTGACTGGTATACCGGATGAGGAGTGTGGTGATCTGCCGGTCGCAGTTGTGGTGCCAAGACCTGGAGATGAACCGACAGCTGATGATATCAAGAACTGTGTTAAAGGTACTTATAGAATTCTGGTGTCGTTTGTGATCGTTAATGGTCTTCGGGCTCGTCTTTTAGGTCTTTTAATTCTGCAAAGGTTTAAAAAAATTAAGTTACTTATATTGAATTAAAGAGTGCTTACCTTAAAATTTGGAATGATGAGGACACAAACCTTTAAAAGTTGTCTAGGTTTTTGGAAGAAAGATGACCAATGACCCATCATTACATTTATTCGTATGGACTAGATCCTTTTTATTGCATAATGAAAAAAAAACATGGAATATTTTTCATTATTCTACACTTGAATTTGTACTTTGGAACAAGCAAATATCTGAGAGACTGACCAATAGATGATCCAAAAATCTTTCACTGATAGATAGCTACAATGTTCCTGAGTGCTATAGACTATAAAAAATCACGCTACAATTAAATTGAGCCGAACAGCGGGTGAAACCGCGCGAGAGTAGCTATTGTTTTATATTATCAGACTAATCGAAATAAACGACTTTGACTTTGAAAATACCAAGTCCTTATAAATAACTCTAAAAAGACAACAAAAACGTATTTCTACGTATTCTTTCAGACACGCTCTCAGACTCGAAGCAACTTAGAGGAGGTGTAATATTCGTGGAAGCTATACCGATGACAGCCTCAACCAAAGTCCACAGGAGGAAACTCAAGCAAATGGCCCTAGAGTTGCCCAGAGAATAAAATTAATAACAGCCTGCAACTGTCTCACTGCTAGATGAAGGGACCTTCAAACAAAGAAGGAATAAGCATTGATCACTTGCTCAATGTGGATTGGCGAATTTGATTGACTGATTAATTGGTATTTTATGGCAAAGAAGGTGTTCCCTGAAGATAGTATGTCATCAGTCTTGGCTATAAATACCTGCAATAGAGGAGTTTCAAATGTTTAGTGTATACTGCAGTGGTACTCCATTCATGTCATTCATTCTTCACATAGATGTATAGGAAGAATCTTTGGGAGTTCAGTTAATATTATATTTGTAACAATATGCAGCTAATTTTCTTTTCATGGCTTTAGCTTTTTGTCTGTGAATTTTCCCATTGTCTTTACGCCTTAATAGAAGTATATCAATCTGTAAGTAGCCGTTCAGCACGACTGCAGAGTAGACGCGGTGGCTGAGCAACCAACCGGCTGCCTAGCAACAAAAATTTTGGTACACACAAAAAAATTACGTTGCTAATTTTTTTGTGTGTTCCAAAATTTCTGGGTGTGATGTATATGTGATATTAATTGTATTCTTGTAAACACACCCACGACATAGACCAAAATCCTAGTTATTGCAACATCTGATTTAAAAGAAGAAAAAAAAAGAAAAAGAAGGCATTTCATGGCCAGAAACGGGTTGTATACTCAGCTGGAGTTGCGGGGCAAACGCAATGAGGCACCGCGGACTCAGCCTAGAGCAATAGAAGAAACGAGGGGGTTTTTAGTTAGTAACAGTCTGACACTCTCTCCCGCCCTGGGTTCTGGGTGGAAGAAGTCATTCGATGATTTTGCCCTCACCAAAAAAATGTCGGGATTATACTATAGCAAATATAATTATATTATTGTAAATAGTTTGTATATTAGTAATAAATTGGCTTGCCAATAGAATAATTTGTATGCTTAATAGAAAAGACGACGAACACAAAACAGAAGGTATTTTAATTTTAAAAATTGTTGCGATAATAAGGTCGAAAAATTCGCGGACGAAGCCCCTGGTAGAAATTGGTTAGCATTAATTTCGCTTATAGTAAAAATCTTGATATTATTCTTTCATTTTGTGTGTGCTATCTTTAATTCAGTATTAAATATTTCGCAACTAATTAATAACAGCTTAGAACAAAAGGATTTGTATAATGTAAATTGCACTAAGAAATTAATAAATGTACTTTCTATTCTATTCTTTACTACATTACAATAAGGACCAATAAATATGAAAGACTTTATTTTACTTTAGAAACAATTCTTGTTTTGTTAAGTGTTATTTTAGTAGGTAAAGCTATTAACTGCATCCTTGCTTTTGTAAATCAGTTATTGAATACAAGGTCAAATACATAGACACGCATTTGCATAGTAATATTGTAATATCAGTACCTAAGACCTTTGTGAGTTATAGATCTAGTGAAACTAACAAAATTATTTATTATATTCAACAGCTTATCCACCTTATGTATACTGTATGACGGAGAACTCGACTAGTTTCAAGCCATGCTAGGGCTCATATTCACGAGTAACACAGCCAGATACGCGATGCGGTAAATGTAGAGCAGCTAACTGACTCTTCGATATTAATAATTTATAAGTAGTTATATTTATAGAATAGTTCAAAAATAAAATTGTAAAATAGAAATTATCGTAATAAACGAAACTGCTAACAACCTAGAAAACTGTTTTTATTTACATCCAATCAAGTTAATTCAAGTATGTAAGAGCCATACTTCACGAATGGCCCGGCTCGACCCGGGTAAGACTACGGCTTCATAGAAAACTGGCGTGAATACCCAGTGCTTTCCTTCCCTTAATACCCAGTACCGAATTTCCCCAATCTCAAGACTTTTTTGTTGAGATACCCTCATTGACTTAACTCACACGTACCTTCTACTGATCCCGTCTGGGGCTGCGGTACCTTATTCAGCTAGACCCGCAATCCCAGATCCTCAAATCTGGCATCCAAAAAGATCAGGTAATCACAGCCATAAGCAACGGTGTTTGCTTAATCGTGTGATGTTCGTTTCCCTCCTATACCTATTGTACCTAAGAAACAGCAATGCATCTGTCCAGAGTTGGAATATTTATCTTTCGTATGTACAGAGATGGCAGGATGTATGGATCCAGTTTGGAAAATATAGCTGTCCTATCAAAGTCAAATTCAAATCATTTCAAATAGACCGAAACAGACACTTTTGAACGTCAAACAAAAAAGTAACATCAAAAAGTTCAACTTTATGTGTGTTGGTTTGTCGGTCTGTCCTCTAGTGAAGTTATTTGCTCGTTCCAAAGTGCAGTTTCCTATTGACAAGAACGAGCAAGAATCTCCATAGTTACTCTTATTTAATCAGATTCTTAACATTGTCTCTATCATGTACGTAACCTACAAGTTAGGTCTTTTTTTGTGAGGGGAAAATCATCAAATGCCTTCTCCCGCCCAGGGCCGGGCGGGAGGGAGTGTCAGACTCTTACTGACTAAAAACACCCCCGTTCCTTCTCCTGCTCTGGGTCGAGGTCGCGGTGCCTCAATGCGCTTACCCCGCAACCTCAGCTGAACATTAACCCTATAGGGCCCGTTTGTGGTGGTCTATTGGCTCTTTGAGGCGCGCGCGGAACGCTACGCACCGTACGCTCGGGCCTGGTTCTGGTCGGGCAGCGAGCTGCCCTTACTCGCCGACCGCAGACCCGCGCTTACAGTGGCCGGAGAAGCTAGGTCTTATCACGTAATTTTAAACCTTATAGCACTCAGTTTTAAGTGTGGGACTTATCAGAGTATTATTTTAGTTTTTATACCGTACCCAAACATATGCTTTGAACTTTGCTTTAGATAAACAAAAACTGTATAGTCATTATGACTAATCATCATAGTTATCTTGACGGTAATCAAGTGTGTATAAAACGGTCGTCTTAAAAAGATAAATAATATTATGTAAGTAATACATAATTGGTTCTTGACAACAAAGTCCAACTATTTTATTTACTTTTTTTGAAGTGATGTGTCCGCTCGTCTTTTTACGCTTATTTCTTTCTTGTCGTCTAGCAGTAAGCAATTGGTACTGCTCATGGACACACCGTCAGATTTGCAAGTGCGTTGCTGGCCTTTTGCGAGTAGGGGCTCTGGGGACTCATGGATTTGGAAAATAGGGATGGAGGGAATTGGCCTCCAGTAACGTCACTCACACCGCAAAACACAACGCAAGCGCTGTTTTAAGACGGTTTCGAGCAACTCTACACTAACCAGAAATCCGTTTTAATTTAATTGGAACGTGTGATGTATTCAAAATATCCATACGAAAGCAAATAAAGTCGCTACTTTTTCTAAACAAATAAATTGTCATTCTGTCTGTCCAGGCATGGTTTTTTGACGGGGCAAAATCACCATAATACACCATAATTTTGGGACCGACACTGTTCATATTGTACTGTGCGGATATTAGTAATGTAATTAATAATTGCAAATTTCACATCTACGCCGACGATCTCCAAATTTATTTCTCTTTCAGACCGGAAGAGTACGATAATGCGGTTAAGCTCATTACTGAGGATCTTGACAGAATTTTTGATTGGTCGAGTGGTAATTGTCTCATTCTCAACCCATCCAAGTCCAAATATATGCTGTTTGGAACAAATGCTCAATTGCACAGGATTCCTGCGAGCAACGCTAACTTGTTGCTCAAGGGCCAAATCGTCGAACGTGTTTTTGAGGCAAAAAATTTGGGTTTGGTTATGGATCAGGGCCTTAGGTTCGAATCATATGTCTCAAATTGCGTCAGAAGTTGCTTTTACCGTCTAAAAGTACTGTATAAGATGCGAGCATACTTATGTGAGGAGTTGCGTGTGCAGTTGGCTGAGTCTCTGGTGCTATCGAAATTAAATTACGCGGACACGGTTATTGGCCCTAGACTCCTATCGCGAACCAAACGAGTGATACAGAGAGTTCAAAATGCTTGTGCGCGTTTTTGCTTCAAAATACCACCAAGAGGTCACATTACCCCTTATTTAAATAAACACAATCTGTTAAAAATGAAGTCACGTCGTAAGCTTCATCTAGCCTGTCTCCTCTTTGGTGTCATAAGAAGTAAATGCCCGTCATACCTCTACTCGAAGCTCTCGTGGGTGAATGCACATCGCCAGCGAGAGGGTAGGCGTTGTGCGCAGCAGCTGGCTATACCGCAGCATAAAACCGCTGCGTTTAGAGGTAGTTTCAGGTATGCGGCGTCAAAGTGCTGGAACAATATCCCCCCGCCTATTAGGAATTTGCAAAGTATAGGTACTTTCAGAAGAAAGCTCAAAGAGTTTGTGCTAACTTCTCAAATCAATAGCGCCGAAATAAATATTGACCTGTCTTTTATTTAATGTTTACTTTTGTATTATTTATTAACACTATCATTAATTTACAATTAAATATCTGCAATCACATATTACTAAAAAATATTTTTTCTATACCTACTCCTCACTATTATATTCACATAATTATATTTATTTAATAAATAAAGGACTCACCGTCACCGCTCGAGTTTTGTTGCGAGAGTTGATCGCCGATTATCATAGCATTTGTTCAGTTTCACGTCACGCAAAATTCTGGTTTTTCCCTCAATAGTAACTCAATACCATCGTAGTGATGGTGCGCGTAGTTATGGTGCAAATGAGCGTTAAACTGTGCAGCAGTATTTAAGTAACAATGCGACACCCTGCTCACCCGCAACTTCCAAGATTATTGTTGCGATTTTATGGTGTATTATTTTTCAAGTACCAACATTAAATTATGACATATATTTACCTATATTAAAAAAATATATATACTATTGAACATGTAAAAAGTAATCTTAAAAAATAATTTATATTTAACATATCACTATTTAATTATATTTTAGTATTATAATATTCTTATCTATCTCGTTTCTTTTATTTTCCCCTGGACTGATCACTAGAGCCCGCAAGTCTTAAAACTAAGATATTTTGTCATAATGCAGATTAAGATGCTCTAATTACTAGTAACTAGTAGATAGTATGTGTTGCATTCGTCCGTGCGTCACTGCAGGGGTGCCAACTGAAAATCAGTGTTGGGTGCTCCGTGCCCAGCTTTTGCTGAGTTGGCGACCCATTCGGATTGGGCATGTCCGCCAACCCAGGGTTGTATTAATGTATTTTTTAGGCTGTTTTCACGTTATTGTTTTGATTAATTTTATTTTTATTTTATTTTGTTGTCCTGTTACTTTAAACTTTTATTGTTTTGTTTTTTTTTATTGTTGTATTTTTTTGTTTGTTCTTGGCCTTCATGTCTCGGTCCGAATAAAAACAGTTTTCTTTCTTTCTTTCTTTAATAATATGGCCGCTCCCGTCCACTGACTAGAAACCAAACTTTTGTTTCTCCTGCTCCAAGTCAGGCAGCGGTGTATTACATACCCGCAACTTCGGCTGCACCGGACTGATACCACGGCTTCACAGAAATCCGGCATGAAACAACCACAGCATTGTGTTTCGCCGTGTGAGTGAGGTCGGAGGCGCTATCATCATCATCAGCCCATAAGTGCCCACTGCTGAGCAAAGGCCTCTTCTCGCACGAAAAAGGGTTTGAGCATTGATCACCACGCTTGCTCAATGCGGTTTGGCAATTTGAAACTTAGAATTAGAAATTATAAGTCCAGGTTTCCTCACGATGTTTACCTTCACCATATGTCAATGGTGTCTAAATAATCACATGTTACTCGGAAAAAGTCACATTGGTACTTGCCAGATTTCGAACCTACACCCTCATGCATGAGAAGCGGGTTCCATAACCTCCGGGCCACTACGACGACGGAGGCGCTGTCCTTAATGCTCAGATTGAGATGGTGAGGGGCACCGTCAATCCCTTATAACCCACAAAAGTTCAACAACGCACTTGTAGTAACGACTTTAGAATTTCGAGTGTCCATTAACAGCGGATTGCTTACCGTCAGGTAATCCATTTGCTCCGTTGCCGACCTTTCCTATAAAAAGGGCAGCAGCGGAAAATTTGTAAATATAAATCTGTCAAAATCCTTATCGCTCAAGCCATATAGTTCAAGATATTGTGTATTGATCTAAGCGGTCTAATCTGATAGTATAAAGATATATTTCGACAATATAATGCAGTTTCCTGTAAACTGTTTTTACATACAAGTGCTTAGGTTTGTCGAAATAGCTTCAGCTTCGGTATTTTTTAAATCGTTAAGAAGAAAATCCTATTGTCCCTACTAGGATTTCTTTTGTGTCATAGGTGCGTTTACAAACATACAATTTCACATACACATAACATCCAAAACCGAAACAACAAATTTGTGGAGCACAAAAGGAGTTGTTCCGTGCGGGAATCGAAACGGCGACACGTTGTGTGGCAGCAGTTGCCCAGCCACCGTGCCTACCGTGCAGTCAATTGTTTTTGGAGCCGATCCAAATTGCAGGTTAGTTCTTGATATGACGTATTCTCTTGTAATTTTGTTTAATCGACTCGAGAGCCATAATAATCCAGACTATAATATTATAAATGCGAAAGTAACTCTGTCTGTCTGTCTTTTCTTTACGCCTAAACTACTGAACCTATTTGTATGAAATTTGGTACAGACAGTTTGGAACTGGAGAAAGGACATAGGATAGTTTTTTAACTAAAAATCAGCCGGAAGTCACTATTCCACGCGAAAAAAGTCGTGGTCAAAAACTAGTTAACCTAATAAATATGATCTAACAATTATTTAACACTTTAATACACGTTGATGCATCTAGTTCATCGATTCTATATATCGATAGTCCACATATTGTTCGACATAAGAATATTTATGTGTTAAATTGTTAAATAAGTTTTTTTTTTCAGTAACAGAAAATAATGGCTTCCCGAGCGTACGATGCAGTACATTGGTACATGGAGGAGGTTGGAGCTCGTGTGGTAGCGAAGACCGGGATCCCTTCAGACAGACATCACCTCGGAAAACTGATTCTGCATAGCCTACAAGATGATCCCGACTTTATCTTTCAGGTACTTATGTGGGTAGTTAGAAAGAAAGAAACAATATTTTGATTCTACACATTTTTTGAGGCACAAACCCGACCCATCAAAGCCGATGTTCAGCTGGGGTTACGGGGCAAGACAATTATATTATAAGTAAAATGGTGTAGAAAGGTTACCTAAACAAAATTCGATTTTCAAAAACGACACATTGATACGCACATGAACAATTCGTATGTTTAGACGTCAAAGTGAGATGGCATGATTCAATAATAGTGAGTAAAAAAGAGACAAATATGAAAATAGTGTGGCTAGTTAGACGCCACGGCGTCCTCACCTTCCGCCTGACGCAGGTGCTTACCGGGCACGGCAGCTTCGGTAGGTTCCTGTTTCGGATCCAGCGGGAGGAAACGCCCGATTGTCGTCATTGTGAGGACCACCTAGAGGATACGTTGGAGCATACGGTAGCGGTTTGCCCTGCCTGGGCTGAGCACCACCGTGTCCTCAGGGAAGTGATCGGTGGCGGCGACCTCTCGCGCCCGGCCTTAGCCGAGGCCATGGTGCGAAGTGAGAGGAACTGGGACGCCGTCTCCTCCTTTTGTGAAGCAGTCATGCTCGCAAAGAGAGAGGCGGCCCGCGTGAGAGAGCAATCCTCCTCTGCGCGCGCCTCAAAGAGCCAATAGACCACCACAGACGGGGCCCTAAAGGGCTGATGTTCAGCCGGGGTTGCGGGGTAAGCCCAATGAGGCATCGCGACCTCGGCCCAGAGCAGGAGAAGGAACAGGGGGGGTTTTAGTCAGTAAGAGTCTGACACTCCCTCCCGCCCGGAGAAGTCATTTGATGATTTTCCCCTCACAAAAAAGAAAAGCGTACTACTACTCACAGCGGATTCAGATTCGAAGTTTAGAATAAAGTCTTACAGAATCACGCTGCTGGAATAAAATAATTAATCTCTCCAGATCGATGGAGCGACAGGTGAATCAGAAACCTTCGGCTCAGCTTTAGACAGGAGCATCCGATGTGCTGTCTCCCTCACCAACATGGGGCTGAAGAAGGGCGACGTCATGGTCCTGATGGGACCAAACCACATAGACTTCTGTGTACCACACAACGCTGCATTATATCTTGGAATCATGGTGGCTTGCGTTGATGCAACTTTGGGAGTTAGTGAGTCAAATTTAAATTGTTTTTTCTCAATCATATATCATTTGTTCCTTGAACGAGAGCGTAGTAATAAATGCACAAACCTTCTTCGACCCAAAGAGGTCTTTGTTCAGCTCATAATAATTAAACTCATTTCACGGGTCTTGGGGACAGTATTCTAAAAATCAAAATACTCGCTCATTTATTTAATAAAATATCTAAATACTATAAGTACAAGATTTATTATGGAGTGAAGTTTTTTTTGAATGATAGGCATTCAATTAGAAACATCATTTCAGATGAATTAACACAAATATTCAAGACTAATCAACCGACGATAATAATCTGCCAAAGTGAGAAGACAGGAGATGTTGATGCAGCACTGCAAATGCTAAAGATGGATACTAAAGTTGTGACCTTTAATGAAGATAATCACTATACAACACTGTCACAGCTCTTGAAGGTAGATGACGCAGCAATCACGAATTTTAAGTAAGTTGTATTTGTTAAAGATACGAAACCTTTTATACTGTATTCAGAAATAAAAATTTCTAAACCTTCGACCAAAATTATAAAAAATGTTTTTGTTATTTCAAGCATTTGGTTCAAAACATCTCATATTTTATATCATCGTTACTGAAGCTTAGTTTAGTATTGAGAAGGTTTATTTAAAGTTTTCTTAAGGACTTATTAATATCAAAGAAATGTGGATGTGTGTGTTTTAATCTCATATTCAACAGTCTTCAAGATGAGAGAAGGAAACTAAAAAGCGGTACATTTTAGATTGACTTTTCATTTTATTTTTTATCCTCCCCCAGCCCCTAGATTGTCCAAAGTCTCTTCTACATTCTATCCCCAAATAGAAACACTATTACCTTCAGGAATAACATGTTAAGATATGTTTCTGTCCCTAGTTCTCTTCTGTTCTATTATATCAGGAACGGGAAAACGTGTTACCTCAAATGTAGAAAGAGCGCACCGCAGGGATAGCTAGTCTTATTATAATCTTTTTTCATTTTTACTCAGACCAACCGACTTTGATCCAGCAGAAACAGTAGCCTATTTGACCTCAACTAGCGGTACCACGGGAGTTCCAAAAACTGCTATGCTCACACATAAAAACCTGAGTATAGGAATTCGTTATATCTGGTAAGTGACCTTTTTATTTAGCGTTAGATTAGTATCTATAACTTTGGTCAAGTACGTTCATTCTTACAACTCTAGCCAAATGAAGACAAATGAAGAATGAAAGAAAATTACTAAAAATTTATTGACAACTTTCTTTTGAAGAAAAAAATTATTTTATTTTATTTTCCTCTTCACTTTTCTCTATCTGCTTCTACATTTAGAGGAATTTTCAGCTTTTCTTTGATCAGATTAAAATGCTTGCCTCTTTCCATCACAACTCGTATTTCATCATCATCATCATCATCATCATTAGCCTATTAGTTCCCACTGCTGAGCAAAGGCCGCTTCTCACATGGAGAAGGTTCGACCATGAATCACCACGCTTGCTCAAGGCGGATTGGCGATTTCAAACTTATAATTTATTAGTAATTATATGTCCAGGTTTCCTCACGATGTTTTCCTTCACCGTATGTCAGTAGTGTCTAGATAGTCATAGAAAGTACATATTACTCGGAAAAAGTTACATTGATACTTGCCAGGTTTTGCCAGCGGGCGACTAAACCTCCAGGCCACCACGACTATAACTCATATTTAATTTGAGGCAAAAACTGGTTTTAAAAAGTCTATTTCTTATAAATATTTTTTCTGTTCTTCTAGGATAGAGTTCTCTAAGTTTCCAACACCAACCAGAATGGTTATAGTGACATCACCAGCTCAGTGGCTATCAGCTGGGTTCCACTACCTCTTCTCCCCAATCATGAAGTATACTCGATTGCAGACGTCAGCAACAGTCACGCCGGAACATTTTGGTGAACTTGTCAACAAATATAAGGTAGTAAAAGACCATATTTTAACTTAATATCAGGGTCTCTTACAGAGTATTTGAATACACTAGAATAACTGACAAATTGTATTTAAGACGAATTCCTTTGTTTAACAATGAGCTCCTGATGATGATAAAATAGGACAAAACGAAGACAATCATGCAATAGAGGAACTTAGTAATGAGACCAGTGAATTTCTTACAGCCCACTTACATTCTCATCAGCCCAACACTGATGACAACAATGATGTCGAAAGCGAAATGTGACTTCAACTGCTTTGAAAACATACAAGTTGGAGGTAGCGCTGTCACTCAAGAATTTTTAGCTGATTTAAAAGTAAGTGCTACCAATCAATGTCTTTTCAATGAAATGTGTTTCCATCAAATTTCAATTATAGCAGCTGTCTTTTCAGAAAGTTCTATCCCTTTTACCATTTTGTTGGTTCAGAGTTTTCTCGCAACTACGAATCTTAAGTATACTTGGAAATTAAGGTCACTTCACCAACGTTCTTTTCATGGCCTTTTTTTCCAAATTGTTCAATCTTCATTAACTCATTCAATAATTTTTTCACCTTAACAATACTTATTATCATTGCAGAAAATAACTAACGCAAAGATATACATTCTGTATGGCATGAGTGAAGTCAGTGGTCCTACTTTGCAGCAAGATGATTCAACACCACCAGGGTCTTATGGGAGACCAATTGGAGGCTTAGAACTAAAAGTAAGTTCTTTTTTTAAGAATTCCATTGAGTTTACGGCCTTATTGCAATGTCCAGCTCGAGCCGTAGATGTAGATCCGTGATCATATTATTATGGAAGTGACACATAGAAGTTCGCTTCAACCGGGGGGTCATCTTAGGTTGGATTTATTTTTGTCAGTGTAATTTTTTATTCAATTTATTTCTGTTGATTCTAATCTGAGTTTTTAATGGTATTAAAATTTGAAAGATGGTCGGATATAAATTAAATTGTATATTTTTCTATTTCAGTTAGTGGATCCGAAAACAAATAGAGTCATCACTGAACCTCATGTTCCCGGCGAATTATGGTATAGAGGTCAAAGTGTTTTCAAGGTAAGTCCAAAAAAGTTTTTTTTATGGGACAAGCCCGCTTCTAAATCCCTAAACCGCCGCAACTCCTGTAAGCTAGGATTTACAGTAGATACATCTATGAAAACATCGAAACACCAGACCATAAATCCATTCCGCCACCTTAGTGGGGCAAAAGTAAGTGACAGATTTTTAGTGACGGAAAGCCACCTTGTGCTTTCTCCTGTTTCGGGGCGGTACCGCGGTGCATAAATGCGCTTGCACCCTCAACCAGGGCTGGTAGCTAAAAGCGTGTTAAGATTAATAAAAGTACAAGATTAACGTGTAAACTAACTGGCTTTAGTATAGGATTTACTTTCAGTCTACAGTCTTATGTCAACTTTCAGAGACAAACAATAATCGATGTGAAAATGATGTAATAATTAATGATCCAATTCATTGACATTTCAGGGTTATTACAACAATGAGGAGATGACTAAGGAGACTTTAACAGAAGATGGCTGGCTTAAATCTGGTGACATTTTGTATAGAGATGAAGCGTGGAACTTATTCTTTGTGGAACGATACAAGCTGCTGTTGAAGTATAGAAATCATCAGGTACGCAATAATGATAACTAGTCAAAAATCAAATATATTATACCTATATTTCTATAAGTTAAAAACAATAAACTTGGACTGACTTGTAATCTAAATACAAGAGAAGAATAACTACAAGAGACTGTACATTCTATATTGTCTAAGTACCAAAAAGGGCTTGTATAAAAATATTTATTATATCTTGTATTATAATAAGTCTGACAGCAGCATTTATTCAGCATCTACCATACAAAAAATAGTTATCATGCTAATAGCAAGCACCCCTAGATAGCGCGCTATTAGCGTTACAGGTCGCCATAAAAAAATAGCAGACATAGCAGAGTGGATACAGAATGAAACTCATGTTATATCAGATGAAAAGAAGGTGTATTCTTAAAATTATTTAGTTCTTTATCATGCATCGTTAGAAAATGGACTGATAATTTAATTAAGTAATCGTTTTATTATTGCTAAGGTATCTCCATCAGAAGTAGAATCAGTGATCATGAAGCATCCTGGAGTATTCCAAGCCGCAGTGACAGGTATACCAGACAGGGAGTGCGGGGACCTGGTGGTGGCGTGCGTTGTGCCAAAGCCTGGCTGCAGCCCCGCAGCGCAGGAGATCAAGGACTTGGTCAAAGGTGGAGTAGTTTTCTAATACCATTTTAAGCTTTTACTGAGAGTCAAGTTGGTACAACATTAAAGGTTTACTTAGATCGTTAAAGGAATTATCCTTAAACCTGCCGATGTGGCCTTGCCTGATGAGCTGGTTGGGATTGTCTTTCCATCTTGAATTGTGTATTTTTTTTTTATTAAATCGACTATTTTGCTAATATGTACGCAGTCAAATGTTTTCTACAGTGCCATCTACAAGCAAATCTTTGTACCACGTAGTCGTGGCATGCATTATTAAGCAATTAACTGTTTCCTGTCCCAAAATATTAACATACCTCGCTACTTCCATTTGAAGACTTAAAACCAAAAAATAAATAAAAGAAATCAGGATTAAAATTAATAAAAAATATTAATACTCTTCGATCAAATATATGATCGAAGTTTTAACTGGACTTTTAAGAAAAACTCGGTTGTGTGTGTATGCGTATTGCGTATATTATGTATTCCATTTCAGCAAGGTCTTTTTAACCAATCTTTGATAATCTTCTTATCTTTTTATTTTCGGCCTCTGGATTTATTATAGACATTAGCAGATTTGAATATCTTACGTGTAAAAATGTTGCTTAAGTTGTAATAGCAAATGATTTCTCAAACAACGGAATATTTTTTGGCCAATCAAATGAGGCAGAGGCCTGCCATGTAACGTGTTGCGGGCTCGATGGCTGTGTCGATGGCTCGATTCCCGCATGGAATAGCTCTTTGTGTGATCCACAAATTGTTATTTCGAGTATGGGTGTGATGTGTGTTTGTAAACGCACCTACGACACAGGAGAAAATCCTAGAGCACGGCAACATTTTTACCTTTTAAAAAAACTGTTCAACAAACTTTACGGTTGGTCTCCTAGCTACTATCACGTGGTAAATCCCTAAAAGGAGCTGAATATTGGGAGCAATATTCAGGTCCTTTTGGTCGTACCGTAGATTTGTATAGCCTATATATCTATCGCCTGTCTAGCCGCCGAAACCGATCTTTGTTCTACCCAATACAATAAAAACGACCCTGGAGTTTCTGAGATTATCGTTCAAACAAACCTGTCAGCTTAGCAATATTATTTAAAAAAATATTGTTAAATGTATGAATATTTTATTTCCAGAATCTTTGACTGATTCCAAGCAGCTGAGAGGAGGCGTGATATTCTTAAAAGAACTGCCAACGACCAGTACATCAAAAATCGACAGAAAGAAACTTAAAGAAATGGTGCTGGACTTACCCAGAGAATGAGATTCAGTTACAAATAAAATTGATACAATTTTAGATCATGGTCTTTTTGTAAATTAAATGAGTACTAACTGATAAGGTTATAGGAGAGAGCCACGAATGGGCCGGCTTCACTTGAATGATACCACAGCCTCACGGAAAACTGGCCTCAATCGCATGATGAAAACCGGCGTAAAGCCATCCTAAATCCTCAAACCCCTATCCTTAAATCCCTAATGATCCACAAGAGGCCGGCAACGCACTTGTAGTAACTGCTTTGATATTGGGAGTGTCCATGGGCGGCGCTGATTGCTTGCCATCATATAAAAAAGTTATAATAGAGGAAAGATTTTTCCCAGTAAGATTCTGATAACCTTTCTCTCCACATGACCAATGTTTTGACACCCGCAAAAAGAAGTTAAATTTTAAGTCGTAACTTGCTTTCGCCCGCGGCTTCGCCTTCGTGGTGTGCCATGTCCTATTCCGGTTTGTATCCTATGCCTGTGCCAAATTTCATCAAGATTCGTCCTGTCGTTTTGGCGTGATTGAGTAAAAAACATCCTTCCAAACATCGAAAATTTCGCATTTATAATACTAGCTTTTGCCCGCGACTCCGTTTGCGTGCAATAATGGCATCCTGGAGATTTTTAGTACAAACTAAGTCTCGAGTTTAAAACTATGTCTGAACGAAATTTTACACAAATCGGTTCAGTAGTTTAGGCGTGAAAACGACAGACAGAGTTACTTTCGCATAATTTATAATATTAGTTTGAATTAATAAGAATTAAGATAAGATTAATAGTTGACAACGGCGGCTGACAAAGTTGCTGGCGTAGGTACTTAACAAAAATAACATCATAATGAACTAGGTGTTCTTGTTATTTCTAGTCTATACATAAAAGGATTCTTATCTCTTTGTAAAGAGGTTAACATAATGTCATCAAGATCATTACAACAAAAGAAGATCTTCTATATAATAACAATGTACGTACGTACAAACATTACACAAATAAACTGTATCAAGATAAGAATGACACGATGAACCTATCTATACTCATATTATAATCAGGTAAAATTTGTAAGCTTGTATGTAGGGGGTAATCTTTGGAACCGCTGGTCGGATTCCCAAAATTCTTTCACTGATAGATAGCTGCAATGTTCCTGAGCGCTGTAGGCTATAAAACATCACGCTACGATCAAATGGAGCCGAGCAGCAAGTGAAGCAGCGCGGGAGTAGCTTGTTGTTAAGTAAAGAGACTAACGTTTTTGCTGTGCGTAGATGGCGCTGTTGCAGCGTAAGGACTTGTTAGACCCTCGAATACAGGGAAGCAAAAATTAAATTTAGTTAATGAAAGTAAAGTTGCGAAGGAAGGGTGTAAGCGTGGGCTCGAATGTCTGGGGTGATATCACGGCTTTGCAGAAAACAGGCGTGAAACAACTACAGCGTTGGTTTTCGCGATGTGAGTGAGGTTACCTCAGGCCCAACCTTGGGGAAGGGGCCCCCATTTCTTTTCAATCCAAATTCAAAGGAGTTACGAGTGCGTTGCCGACGTTTTGGGGATTAGGGATCGGGGAGGGCAAGGATTAGGCCTCCGGCAATCTCACTCACACGGCGAAACACAACGCTGTGGTTGTTTCACGCCGGTTATCTGTGAGGCCGTGGCCGCGTGGTATATTCGGTCGAGAAGACCCATTCGTGCCGAAGCATGGCTCTTCCACATTTCACTTCAATAAAAATATATGAAGCAATGAATAATATGACGGACCGCACAATGCGTAGCATGTTCGTAAACAATATAGTGTGACCTACTTTAAAGTACCTTATTATATTATTATATAGTATAGTATTAGTCTATTGTTAACTATAACTTATTGTATTTGTGGGGTATTAAGTACATTATATATTTTAATTTTTGTATTAATTATTGTTTTTTATTTTGTACCAACTACCTACTTCCACGCATTTTATTCGTACCTACTGTGATAACTTTTATCCTATAGCTTAATTAAGTCGATAAATGGACTATCCACATCAAAAGACTTTGTGAATTCGAACCTATGAAATTAATGAATACTTCCGATGAATAGCGCGTTCAAGCAATGAAACAAACTTTTCACATTTATACGTTCGCGTAGAATAGTGACTTCCTGCAGATTTTTTGTATAAAAAATATCCTATATTCTTTCTCGAGTTTCAAACTATGTCTGTACCTCACAGAAATCGGTTCAGTACCTAGTTTAGGCGTTAAGAAAAGACAGATAGGCAGACCGAGTTACTTTCGCAGTATTAATAATATAATATTAGTTTGGTAGTTTGGATTTGCAATAAATGTCTAACCAATAAATAAATAAGTAATAGTACGTCTACCTTCCTTTAATACTTATATAGCTATATAAATTAATACACGAACGGTTTATCGTCAATCACAATTTACATTCATGTAATAAATACAAATTATATTTCAAAACAATACACAAACACTGTATAAGTCATACACTATTGAATTAATGTTAACGATTTCTAGGGTAATTAATGTTAATTATTTAATTAATTTGTACTTGATTTTATTGGGTTCCTTTTAGTTTACTTCGAAGCCATGTTGCAAGGTATATTTTTTTATGTGATAGGAATCAGCGCTGCCCATAAATACCCGCAACAACGAAGGTGCTACGAGTGCGTTACCGAAATTATGGGGATGAGGGTTTTGGGGATTTATAGATTAGGGGAGGAGAAATATTGGGCCTCCGGTAACCTCACACACACGGCAAAACGCGCATTTTAAGCATTCATCACCACGTTTGCTCATGGCGGATGGCGATTTCAAACCTATATAATTAGGAATTATAAGTCCAGGTTTCCTCACGATATTATCCTTGACCCTATGCCAATGTTGTTAAAATAAACTTAGAAATTACATATTCGAAAAAAGTCACATTGGTATTTGCCAGGATCACCACTCTCGTGTATGAGAAACCTCAAACCCGACTTTAAAAAAAGATTTTCTTACAATGATTTATTCATAGCCGTTCCATATGATCGGTAGCAGATAATGTGATGCGCTAGCGCATAGTGTGACTACAACCGGTTCACAACGGTAGTGTGATACGTGAAGTGAGTTTTGTTAAAAAAATATTGTAAGTTTTTTTCTGTTAATTTTTTTGAAAAAAAATAGTCTTATAAATTTTTTTTCTTTTTTTTATTTTCGTTTATAATTATTTAATTTCGTAATAGTTTAAACGTTTAAAATTCGTATGAAAATATTTTATTATTTACGAGTAGTATGTACTTATAGTGTGAACATAATTATTGTTTTTAATTTTTTAAACAGCTTTTTAAGTAAGTAGGTAATCACTCATACTTCAAAAAGTTATCAACTATCTTGCTTTAATAGTGGCCTACCTTATCCTAACTACTTTTGGAATGCCGAGTTCCGTGTTACAACTAAATATGTAGGTATTTAAACATACCTAATAATGTATACTACAAAATATAGTAATATAATACAAAATACAAATAAAATCCACAGTTAGCTTGCTCAGTTCTCAAAAATACAAATCTATTACTAATATTATAAAGAGGTAAAAGGACATGGCCAACTTTTGTATGGGCGTTTGCATAGTTATTGAATTCAATGTACATCAATAATTTTTGGTGTTTACATTCGTGAATATTATTAAATTAAATTGCAATAAATAAAACACATGAAGAACTCGTAATTATAACAAACAAGACGAAAATAGTTTCACTAAACCTTTAGTCAGATTACTGGCCATAAGTGCACGAAATAAGATTTTGCTTTTAAAAACCATGGCGTTTTAATTATTTATTTATTTATTTATAAAATAAAACAAAAGAATATATTTAAAGAATAATGATTTATTTATTAAGGAGAACAAATAAAATAAAACTACGTAATAATTCACTTTTATATTTTTATTATAAAGTGTATTTTATTATGTTTGTGTATGGAATGTACATTTCTGTAATATATATTCTGTATAATTGGGTAATAATATGGTAGTACTTTCCATTTGAAGCGGCCTGCTTAAAACAGGTGGTAAAGGTGGTGGCTCTGGTGAGCTAACCACTTGAATATAAGGAGCTGCTGCATTGTTGTCCGAACCCAATTCCTGCAAGTTTCGTGATAAGTCCTGCACTGTCTGTCTATTTGCATTTGAATACAGCACACATGACAAACATAGTTGCTTCTTAAGGTCTGAAAATAAACCCCAGTTAGAATAAACACATGTTTTCAAGTTTTATGTTATTGTACAGTGAGAAGTATTATGTTACAACATGCCTACTTTAAAGAAGTCTCAAGTCAAACATGGAAAATACATAAAGATAGATATTATAATCACACATACCTGATATGATATTATAGATTAATATAGATAAATACAAGTACATATATAAAACAACGAATAAAAAACAAAATGCTTACCACATTAATAGTATTTTGTGATATTAGGCCAGCTAGCAATGGAGAGTCCATACTGACATTATGGTGTCTTATTTTTCGAACCGATTTACCAAGGCAAGCGATGTTATGCCCCAGTAGTCTCTCATGTTCACCAGCCTCAGTATTCAATAATAAGAAGCGTGGTTGACAAATGAATGTCCCCAGAGGCAACTAAAAAAAAGATGCACTACTTAAAATCGCATACCATTATAAAACATAAAAAAACAGACTAAGTATTATACTATTCCGACTTCATACCTGGGTTTGAGCTATGGTTAACCAACGTGAAAGTTTTGTTTGATGGGGTGCAGAAAGCGAGGATATGAGACGCCTCTGCAGCCTTTGTACGCCTATTCCGCAGTTGATGCACCTCATCGTAATCCACAAAACAAATCCAAAACGCAAAACAGTTACTCCAGTATTATTAGCAAGGTTAACAAAAACACGCTGTCAAAAGTGTCAAACACGATCCTTTTCGTTTAAGTTTTTTTTTTGGTAAATTGGATCAAAATAAAACATAATATTATTATAATATGAGTATATTTTAAAATGCAACTAAAACCAATGAATACAGTTTCGTATGAATAAAATGTTCCTAGTGTAATGCATTTGTCGATCATATCACACGTTTTCTACGAGTGTAGTTTCAGACACGTGGTTTGGAATTGGAACGTCTTTTTATTTATCTTTCTCTATGGACTATTATGGCGAAACTTGACAAACGATAAGTTGATTTTGTTGCATTACTTTTACATGTTTTTAATAATAATTGTCAGGTCTGGAGAGGCTAAAAACTACGTAATAATTAATATTTCTATTTATATTTTACCGTGTATTAATTGTGTTTGTGTACGTGGAATGTACTTTTTTGGCCATGTCCTTTGTAAGTTTGTATGTGGGGGTAATCTTTGGAACCGCTGGTCGGATTGCCAAAATTCTTTCACTGATAGCTGTAAAATATCACGCTTTGATCAAATGGAGCTGAGCAGCGGGTGAAACCGCACGGGAGTAGCTAGTATGTTATAATACAAGATAGACATAAAATCCACAGTTAGCTTGATCAGTTCTTAAAGTAGTTTTGGTTTATATGTAAACTACTTTCTAATATAAAAAAATATTTTTATTCATAATCATCTTCAGCCAAAGTTTACTAACCTTCCAAGTTGTGTTGACAATCTACAGATATTGTTTATTTATATTTATTTCAACCTAAATGCAAATGTTTCTGTCAGTGCATTGGCCATTGATATTCTTTATGTGTTTCTTTTTTCAATATAGTATGCAGATTCTTGTCCATTGTCAATATCCAACATAAGCAGACTACTTAGTTATTCAAGGAATTAAGGGCGTCAAACGACCTGACAAATTACCTGATGGTAAGCAAACGGGGCCGCACATGGCAACAACACCAGAGGAGTTGCTGCGTTTATGAGATTAGAGAATTGAGGAGCACCTAGCTTCACTGACGAACAGACTGACAGACTACTTTTCTATTTTGACGTTTCAAAAGTTGGAATAAATTTTAATGATTTTGACTTTACAAGTAAATTGGGAATTGGATAGGATAAGGCCTTCGGTATCTTAACTCATATAAACACGAAATAAGCATCGTTTCTTGCCAGTATTCTCTGAGGCCGTGGTACCAATCGAGTCGTCTCATTTGTGCCAAAGCATATAATAATATCTTCAACACTTAATCACACTTTATCAACATTTACCGTCGAGTCAATGCCCTTCCTCTTAACGTAATCAATTCTAAACATAAACAAGTTTTTAAGTAGTATAAAAACATAATGGGACAGTTTATCAATAAACTAGCTATTACCCGCTGCTGCGACCCCGGCATACTTACCCTACTACCCTACCCTATCCTTAGGGGCAAGCGCAATGAGGCATCGCGGCCTCGGCCCAGAGCAGAAGGAACGGGGATGGTTTTAGTCAGTAAAAGTCTGACATTTTCTCTCGACTTACGCTGGGCGGGAGAAGTCATTTGATGATATCCTCGAGTATGATCATATTGAAATTTATACTAGCGACTCGACCCTTCTTTGTACGGGTGTCAGGAGCTAAGACAGAAAAAACCTACCCTATCTACCCTACCTACCTTACGTAGGTACTTTACACTATCGTATGTCCTTCTCCCAGTTCTTAGCTATACCTCCCCACCAATTTTCTGCCGAATCGGTTCAGCCGTTCTTTAGTTTTAAATAATGTAACTAACACGATTTTCTTAAGTTATAAATAAATTAGCAACCCGCCGCGCTTCATTTCTATTAAAAAACCGCATCGAAATCCGTTACGTAGTTTTAAAGATTTTGGCATACATAGGGATATAGGGACAGAGACTACAATGTAGTGTTGATGAAATTGGTAACTGACACAAGGAGGTGGGTAATAAATACAGATTCCAATCTATGTTCTTCAATAAAGTAAACTAAATTAAATATGAATGCCCTGTATATCGAAGACTCGAAGTGTCTTGCAAAATCTGTAATGACTATAAGATAACCGAGCGACGATTACTATTATCTGGTAAAGGTATAGAAAACATAAAACATAAAGCAGAAAACTATTATCGTTGTATTTTGCCGTGTTGGAGAGTTTACCGGAGGCCCAATTCTTCTCCTCCACCAATACCCAAATCTCCGTTACCCTTATCCCCAAAACACCTGCAACTTACTCATAATTTCCCAGGTTTTGCGGGTGTCCATGGACGGCCATTGGTTGCCATAGACACCCGCAACACAGGAAGACTTACGAGTGCGTGGCTGGCGTAGTTTTGAGAATAAGGGTTTCGGAGATTTTAGAATAGGGATGGATTTGGTAGGACTGGGCCTTCACGTCACAGAAGAAAAACTTAGTCCGAGGCAAAGTTTTTAGAAGGAAAAACACCTATATATAAATGTACTAGCTGATCTGGAAAACTTTGTTCCCCCTCAACGTTTTCTGACATTTTAAACCTTCCCTGGAGTTCCACTAATTATTCAAAATTAGCCAAATCGGTAAAGGCATTGTTGAGTTATAACATTACAACAAAAAATGGCATTGATTTTTATATGTATAGATTTCACAATTACTTGATTTTGGTGGACCAGCTAAGAGTTGAAGTAAAATACTCAAAATAACAATGGTTTCAGGAACTGCTCATCATGGCTACTCGAGCGTACGATGCAGTACATTGGTACATGGAGGAGGTTGGAGCTCGCGTGGTAGCGAAGACCGGGATCCCTTCAGACAGACATCATGTAGGCAAGCTCATTCTCCAGAGCCTGCAAGATGACCCAGGCTTTATTCTGCAGGTAAAATTCGACTTACATTATTAAATTTTAAAGTATATTCTTCATTGTAGTTCACTTACGTCCTTCAGTCTAGCTTAAGGTTTATCGGTAAGAACCTACTGTTAGACGCATGCATTGCATTGCATGAGTATTATAATAGAAACTAAAACGTGACATAGTTTTCCAAACAGTTTAGTAAAAATGGGCAAGTTTTCACATAAATGTGCATATTTATTTTATTTTTTTAAGTGTTGAGGGATAATAAACAGCTTCCACACAATATGCAAACCAAATATCAACATTAAAAGCATTATCTGCTGATTACAAAAATGTCAATCAAAGGGTGCCACTAGAGAAACATAAGGTAAAATATAAAAAAAATACAAAACAGAGAAACATGTGCATTAAAATAGTGAAGGAAATAGTAAATATAGAAATGGCAAATTAATAATTTTATAGCTCCTACTTAAAAGCTAGGAGCATAAAACTGCTCATTTTAATTAACTTAGCACTGATCTTAAAATCTTAAAATTAAAACATCACAATTATGAAACAAATGAAGCAGAAAATAGCTACGTAGTAACTTCTATTAAATCTGCAAATCATTTTATTCTCCAGATCGATGGGGCTACAGGTAAAACAGAAACCTTCGGCTCAGCTTTAGACAGGAGCATCCGATGTGCTGTCTCCCTCACCAACATGGGGCTGAAGAAGGGCGACGTCATGGTGCTGATGGGACCAAACCATTTAGACTTCTGTATTCCCCACAATGCTGCGCTATACCTTGGAATCATGGTGGCATCGGTTGATGCTACTTTGGGAGTTAGTAAGTATAATCATATTAATATTGATATGATACTATCGGCTCTTCTTTTTGCACGGGTGTCAGGAGTTTTTTTTATGGTATAAATCGGCAAACTAGCAGACGGATGGTAAGCAATCGGCGCCGCCCATGGACACCCGCAACACCAAAGGAGTTACGAGTGCGTTGCCGGCCTTTTGGGGATGGGGGTTGCGGATATAAGAATTGGGAAGGGATAGGGGAAGGGAAGGGATTGGGCCTCCGGTAACCTCACTCACACGGCGAAACACAACGCTGTGGGTTGTTTCACGCCGGTATTCTGTGAGGCCATGGTATCACTCCGGTCGAGCCGACCCATTCGTGCCGAAGCTTGGCTACACTTAAAATGTGAGTGCGTTGCCCGCCTTTTAGGGGTAAAGGTTTCGGAACTTTAAGGATTGGAAAGGGTTTGGAGGGGGGGGAGGAATTGGGCCTTCTGTAACCTCACTCACACAGCGAAACACAGCGCTGTGGTGGTTTTTTGTGAAGCCGTGATATCACAACGGTCGAGCCGACCCATTCGTGCTGCAGCTTGGCTCTTCCACACTTAAAACTCTCGTACTTCTACAGTTTGCTATTTACACCATTTTAAATGTAACCCATTACGTTTATTAAATTTTATTTCATAAGAACCTTCCCCTGGCCTAGCCCCAACAGAAAAATGCCAAATAAATTTGGTCCAAGCGTTGTTTAGTATATACATAAATATAAATATAGATAATAACAATCTTGATTATAATAATGTGAATATTGACGCGTATCACGACTTGATAAAAGTAAAGTGTTCAATAAATAATAAATTGCATTTTTATGCAGCTGTACACTGACTTGCTAAGTCAACGACTTCTGAAGAACTGTCTGGAAAGGTGAAAGACGTAGGTAGATGTTGTGTGATTTAAAGTCAAAGCATTTATTGCAAACTAACACCCGGTTTCTGAAAGGCTTGTCAACGCTAAAATTAACTAATCTCCTGTTAAATCTCTTGTCAAGTCATCTGATTGGTTGTTTATAATTCTTAATAATAGAGATTAAATTGATTTTAACATTGATCGGCCTTTCGGAAACCGGGGGTAAGTGTTTAAAGTCTATACTCAATACTCAATACTTTATTGCTTTCCACATGTATTCTTAAGTGGTAGTCTTATAAATAGTACATAATAAGTTATATAGTTATATATATTTATATTTTAAGGGTTTTTTTTATTTATTGAAACACTTAATCTACACTGTGAACTTGGTGAACTGTGTGTGTGCGCGTATGTGTTTGTGTGTGTGTGTGTGTGTGTGTGTGTGTGTGTGTGTGTGTGTGTGTGTGTGTGTGTGTGTGTGTGTGTGTGTGTGTGTGTGTGTGTGTGTGTGTGTGTGTGTGTGTGTGTGTGTGTCTAATATTTCCTATATCAGTAGCATGTAGTATGGAGCGAAAAACTAATGAAATGACCTGAACTCGGACAGACACGTGAGACTATCCTTACGTTACTAAATTCAAATCCTTTATTTATGAACATAGGCATGTATGTACAATAAGATCTAATTACATAAAATTTATATTACCACATTACCACATAGGTTTAATTAAGTTTTTAAAATAGGAACGCTAAGTATTATAAATAATTCTATTATTATTACTTAGATCCATTATATACACCTATGGACGAAAGGACAGCGGAGACTTAGTGAATAGACGTAACCATAAAAATGAGACGACATGTCATTTTTGCTAAGTATATGCTGTGCTTTTTATCAACACACGACGCGTGCAAAGTCGCAGGCGCAAGCTAGTAGAAGATAAATGACTGAATCACTACGAATTTTTGTTACAGATGAGCTAAGGGATCTCTTTCACAAGAACAGGCCGAATATAATTTTTGGCCAAAGTGAAAAGATGAAGGATATAGAGAGAGCATTGACCCTATCTGAAATAGACGCTAAAGTTGTAACTTTTGACAAAGATGGCAGCCATACTTCATTAGCGCAACTCCTTGAGGTTAAAGACAAAGAAGCGATAAAGAACTTTAAGTAAGTGATTTTAACAATTAATTTAGTAAGTTGCTGCAATACTTAGAATAAAATGACGTCACAACAACAAATACTAATTGTATGAAACATCGTGTTGACTTGTTATTTTTTCTTACGACTGCGTTTTCTTACATTTCTGCAATAGGTGCAATGCCTGAGTGTAACTGGCTGCTGTACAACGTCCAGTTCAGACATCTTGAGGGATCCACAAATTGTTAAAAAGATCTTAGTGTGTAATTATTTACCTATTCGTTTATATCCAGATTATTTTATACCATCTTTATTCTTTACATCCACTCCAATATCAGAATCATCCTTAGTATTAACTATATCATTTATTTCCAGACCAACAGACTTCGATCCTGAAGAAACAGTGGGATATTTGACTTCAACCAGTGGAACTACAGGTGTGCCAAAAACAGCCATGTTGACACACAAGAACTTAAGTATTGGAATGCCTTATATCTGGTAATTTCTTACTCAGTGATTAATTTCCTTATTATCATACAAAATACGTTTCAATGATAAATAGATTGCCTTCTTTTTAAATTACTTAATAGCTATATCAGGTACTAGTTAACTCTTCTCATTCCTTAACCTGTCTGAATCTATCAAAAAAACTAAGGTTTTTTAAAGTATTAGTATACATAATATGAATATATACGTATATAACAACGACACTGGAAAGAAGAGACATTAAAATGCTTTTAAAACCGAAACACTGTTGAATAACATCTTTAGAAAATCTTTAATATACATATATAATGGCTTAATAATGAATAAGAATAAAGACTGCAGATGCAAAAAATTATTCAACTTTTAACAGATTGTCCATTCAAAGGACAAGGAAACCACTCTGTATGATAAAAAAGCTCATCTTAAAACCTTTAATTATAATACCCTACTAACTTCATATTTCAAAAAATCTAAATTTATTTATTTCGCATCACACGGAAAAATAGATTGTGATTGGACCCTCCTTTTAAGCAAATAATACCTGTATTAGGAAATACGATACAACATTTACGCGGTTATTAATGCGAAAAATAATTATTTAAATACCCTGATAGGCTTGACGTTTCTTTCTTTGAAGATTTAGTTTTTTGTAAAATTTCATGATGTGTGTAGGTACAATGAAGTGGAGATAAATAAATATTTTTCCTCTTTTGTAGGGCCAACTTCTCTAATTTCCCAACACCAACGATACTGGTATTCATGACATCACCTGCCCAGTGGCTGTCAGCTGGCATCCATTACGTCTTTTCGTCAGTCTTCAAGTATACTCGATTGCAGTCATCAGCACCTATCACTCCAGAACATTTTGCTGACTTGGTCAATGTGTATAAGGTAGACCTTCATTTATTTTAGAGACTACTACTGAGTACAATAAAACTTTGCTACACTGTTATGTACTTGCACCAACATTATTTGTTACCATGTTTTTTTTTTGTTCAGCCTTCTTACCTAGCTACAAGTCCTAATATGATGGTGACGATGATGGCAAACGCTAAATGTGACTTCACCTGCTTCAAATATGTAGGATTGGGAGGCAGTGCTGTAACACAAGATGTCATTGATGAAGTCAAGGTAGGAAGTTTAAATAAATATTTTCGTTATTATAAAAAATAAACTTTTCAGCAATTGGTTATTGAGTCTTGGAATCGATGTGGATCTTGGACCAAATGTTATAATAATAGATTTGATTGGAATCTGAACATTGGCGCTGAGAAAATAAAAAATCTGATTATTACATCGGTTGGATAATGACATAATATTACACAAGTATTTTTTTATGTTTTATTGCTTATAACAAGCAAACGATACTTAGACAAATCGACGACGAAGTTAAGGAGTAGAAGATCGCGGCTTTGAATAAAATGTATCAAAAGAAAGAAAAAATACGTGTTTGATACTGTTATGAATTTAAAAAAGCGGGTCGAAATAACAACCATTATAAAGGCATGACGATCCCTAATGTACTTGAAAGCCGTGTACAAAAAGACGATATTTATAACAGTACCAATAAAGCTACAAATAGTACTCGAAACACTTCCCTGACAAAACAAATAAAAGTCTTTTTTAAATGTCTATCGTATTATTCTTCCAGAAAATAGCCCAAACAGATGAAGTGTTCATTTTATATGGAATGACTGAAGCGACTGGACTTACTGTGCAGCATGACATGTATTCAGCGCATGGATCTTACGGGAGACCGATTTTTGGAATACAGGCAAAAGTAAGTAGACCATTTATTTAATCATAAATATTAAGTAATTTATTGTAAGTTGGTGAGAAGTTGTATATTAAGAATATTATGAAGTATCAGACCAAGCTTACCATGATTAAGCAAAATTGTTACCTGAGCAATCAGCGCCGCATATGGACACTTATAATAGGAAAGGAATTAACCAAAGGAATTATTACAAATGCATTGCTTGTTGCCTTGTTGGTTATTAGGGATTTAATGATCGGGGATATGAGGTTTAAGGATAATCAAATGATGTCTCTTGCCTTGGGTCGGTCGAGAGAAATCAAATAAGAGCCTGGCTCTGACTGAAAATAACAAATATCCTTTTGCCTCCGAATGCGATAAAACATAGCTTAGATCAAGACAAGAAAAAGATAATTTACGAACAAAAAAAATCTAGATTCTCAAGCTTCACTACTATTTATTATGAGTAGCTGATAGCATTTTTATTATAAATTTTTGGTTTCAGCTGGTGGATCCCATTACTAATAAAGTCATCACGGAACCCAATGTTCCAGGAGAAGCATGGTTCAAAGGTCCAAGTATTTTTAAAGTAAGATTTGTTATTTGTATTTTATTAACGGGTGTGTTACGTCAATTATTTTTAGGTATATGAACGTGGACGAAAGCAACACCAAAGCAGGTAGAAATTAGGGGACTGGGGATGGGGGTAGGTGAAAGATTGGGTGTCCAGTAACCTCACTCACACAAAGAAATACAAAGCTAGCGTTGTTTCATGCTGGTTTTCTGTGAGGCCGAGGCATTACTCCGGTTGATCTCGCTCATTCTAGCCGAATTTTGGTTTCTTCCGTACTTAGACTTTTTTCAGTCTATTTGTATTTCAATAAGTAATTTGATTAATTATTATTTTTTATGGTCTTTCTAGGGATACTACAATAACCCTGAAGTGACGAAAGAGGTTATAACAGAAGACGGCTGGCTCAAATCTGGTGACATTTTCTACAGAGACCAGCACTGGAACTTATTCTTTGTGGAACGATACAAGTTACTCTTGAAGTATAGGAATCATCAGGTAATTTTCTCAATGAAGACATGATTGTGCTTTATTTTGTATCGTTAATACTCTTGGTATTGTTAAAAGTTGATATTACCAAAAAATTTTTGAACGAAGAATCGACAAATCTCTTATGATTTGTTTGTATCGACGGTCGAGGTAAGACTTTTTTTTATTTAAAAAAACGTTGCCCCACATTAGGATTTTCTCCTGTGTCGTGGGTGAGCGTTTACAAACACGCAATTTCACATACATATGAAAAATGTACAACAATTTGTGGATCACACAAAGTTGTTCCGTGCGGGAATCGAACCCGCGACACGTTGTACGGCAGCTACTTGCCCAGCCATCGCACCAACCGTGCAGTCGAAGAGTAAGATTGGTAGACTATTGTCAAGTTTAAGAGTCTTGATTTCAGTAAAGGAACAAATTTAAACCCAAAAAACCAATAAAAACCACCAAGATTTTTAATTTATGAAAAATTGAATTCTGGTGTTAACACTAACACCAATATTTGTAAGAGCTGTTTTTCATTAGTTTTTTCTTACGTTTCTTTCGTTTACCATATATTGTTATGCTGATTCAGGTATCCCCAGTGGAAATTGAGACGGTTATAATGAAGCACCCTGGAGTTCTGCACGCAGCTGTCACAGGTATACCGGATAAGGAGTGTGGAGATCTGGTCGTGGCGTGCGTTGTGCCAAAGCCTGGCTGCAATCCAACAGCACAGGAGATCAAGGACCTGGTCAAAGGTAGACTGGTCATCAATTGATATTCCTAGAATTTGTAGGCCGAGGTCTAATACTGATATTATATTTTCAGAATCGTTGACCGACTCCAAACAACTGAGAGGAGGCGTGATCTTTTTGAAAGAACTTCCAACGACCAGTACATCCAAGATCAACCGACAGAAACTGAAAGAATTGGTGCTGAGCTTGCCTCGACAATAAATAAATATAAAAAGTACGAAGACCATGTGTATTATTTTTGTTCTTTTTTTCTCTTTACCCTTATTACAAAACTACAACAATACAAAAGTATTAAATGTTACAATCAAAAAAGTTTTGCAAGGTTTTTTTTTTGAAGGCAGAAAGTCATCAAATGACTTCTATCGCCCCCTGGGAAAGACGAGACAGAGTGCCAGACTCTTACTGACTAAAAACCACATTGTTTCTTCTTTTGCTCCAAGCCAAGGCTGCGATACATTATTACGCTTGCATCTGTTACAACAAGAACTCTGTGGGCTTTTTCAAATGTGCAGTTTCTTTAAAAAGGGGGTGTGTGTTTCTCTACCTGTATTACACAACCATCACTTTATTTCAGTTTTCGCAGTTGTAACCAACAATGGAACAAAACTTACAATCTGAATAACAAACACTTCTTATAATTCGATCATCGCGAAACTTTTCAATTATATGAAGATTATTTGGCATACATCTTTATGGTAGTAACGAGGTAGTCTGATGATAGAACCTTGGGTTACACACTGGAAAGCAAATTGAGTTTGGGCTCATTAGAATGGCCATTACTTGTGATAACTTAAGTGTGGGAGAGCTATGATTCGGCACGAATGAGTCGGCTCGACCGGAGTGATACCACGGCCTCACAGAAAACCGGCGTGAAACAACCACAGCGTTGTGTTTCGCCGTGTGAGTGAGGTTATCGGAGGCCCAATCCTTCCCCACCCCCTCCTCAATCCCTAAATCTCCAAATCCCTAATCCCTAAAAGGTCGACAACACATTCGTAACTCCTCCGTTGCGGGTATCCATGGGCGGCGCTGATTACATCAGGTAATCCGTCAGGTCGTTTGCCGATCTATTACATAAAAAAAATTGGGACGGTACAAACATACCTTTGATAAGAAGCTTGACTTCTTAGTTTTTTTAGCAAACATATTTTTTACAATAACGGTAAACCCGCTTTCATTTATTTATTTATTTTACACTTTTGCACATACATGTGTGTACAAGGTGGACTTAATGCCACAGGCATTCTCTCCCAGTCGAACCTTTGGGCGATGCAGAGATAGCAGTTGGTGCAAGAAGCAAGCAAAATCGTGATATTACTGATAAATACATATTTTATACACTTACTTACATAAATCCTATTAGAATAAATAAAATTATATATGGGAAATAAACTTACATATAATATTTACATACACTACATATAATATTTACATATACTACATATGTGCATATAACAACATACATGTAAAAATATTATTGTGACTCGGCTAACCTCTTCAGTAGAAGCTCTCGAACTTTCTGCTTGAAGGTCAGGCGACTGGACACCGTCCTGACATCGGAGGGGAGTGCATTCCACAATAGAATGGCCTGAACAAAGAAAGAAGAATGGAGGAAGTTGGTACGGTGAGTGGGGCATTGGAGAAGACGGTTATGAGAAGAACGAAGATATTTGTTGTGATTAGTGAAAGTGTATTGAAAATAAGGAGCTAGGTAGCTGGGCGAACAGGGTGAATCTAGGTAAGAGAAAAGAGTGGTTAGCGCCCTTTGCTCCCTGCGCTGGCGAATGGGCAACCACTTTAATTGCAGCCGATGTGCAGAAACATGGTCATATTTACGCAGGTTGAAAACGAATCGAATGCAGTTATTCAAAAGTCGGTCAAGTTTATTGAGGAGATCTGCATTCAGGTCGTAGTAACAAACATCAGCATAGTCAATAATAGGGAACAACAAGGCCTGCACCAGCATTGATTTGGTGACCGACGGAAGCAGATTTTTAACACGGTAAAGTGCCCGCAACGACCCCGTGACCATTTTACATACACTGGTGACCTGTGCCTGCCAATTCATATTGGTGTCGATGATTAAACCCAGATCCTTAACGCTGCTACTGAAAGGGATGATCACACCATCGAAACGGCCAGCCTGTAAAGAGGAAACGTCAACTCTACTAAGCAAGCGAGAGCTGCCTATAGTAATAGCCTGACATTTGGTAGGGTTCACCGCAATGCCAAATCTTTCTGACCAGTTACTGATGGCAGTTAAGTTGTCATTTATATTGGAAATGGCATCAGTCAGGTTGTCAATGTTGGCTTGACAGTAAAGCTGTAAGTCGTCGGCATAAAGATGGTACGCACACCGAAGGTTAGCAGTAATTAGATTTATAAAGATAGAGAATAAAAGAGGAGAAAGAATACCGCCTTGAGGAACGCCAGCCTTTAAATCGCACCAACCAGACGTACTATCGTCAAGTTTGATTGACTGCTGACGTTCCTGAAGATAAGAGGAAAACCAGTCCAGTGATTCGCCAGAGATCGTGAGATAGGACAGGATGGCTAAAAGGATGTCGTGACTGACCATATTGAAAGCATTCGAGAAGTCAATCAAGACCAGAACTGTAGCCTTGGTATCCTCAAAGCCAGCTCTAATATCGCCAGTCACTTTTAGGAGGGCGGAGATAGTGCTATGTCCTGGTCTGAAACCGGATTGTAGAGGGCTGATGAGAGAATTCCGGTATATGAAGCTAGAGAGTTGCTTGTGAACACAGGATTCAAGCACTTTGGAAAGAAAAGGAAGTATGGATATTGGACGGAAACGGAAAAGAAATGGCTGTTAAGGTTGTCTATGTCAATAGTACTAGGAAGGTCTGAGTGTTGCGTTTTACCGATACCTAGAGATCCGAGGAATTTCCAGATATCAGCAGAAGAAGAGGAAGAGATATTTTCGAGAATATGGCGGCGTTTGGCGTTGCGCACCATCTGGTTGCATCTGTTTCGCGCAACTTTAAAGGCCGCCCAATTTTCGTCAGTGCGATCCCTCTTGTGCTTACGAAAGGCACGGTCACGGCGTCGCATCGCCATCCTAATACCCCGAGTCATCCACGGTGCAGGTGGCCGCTTTACCTTTATTCTCCTAACGGGAGCGTGACGATCGTATAAAGCAGTCACTTTGTCATTGAATATTGCCACTTTTTCGTCGACTGTAGTGGCTTCGATCAGCGGCTCCCAATCGATCAAGGATGCATCACCTTGCAGCTTTGCTCCGTCCATCCGCGCAAAACAACGCCTATACAAGACCCGCGGTTTCACCTTGGGTGGTTTGAGGATATAGGAGAGGAAAATCATGTCATGGTGAGAAAATCCAGGAGCGTCATGCTGACCGTGGCAGGACACAAGGGAAGGATTTGAGGTTAGAATAAGGTCAAGCCAGGAGTCATCGCCAATAAGGTTGTGGTGAGTGGCGTCAAGCGGTAGCACCTGTAGGCCAGCCGACTCAATTATGTAACGGAGTTTACGGGTACGGGAGGATAGGTGGGAAAGAAGATTAGTGTTGAAATCACCCACGACTATGTGATGTATGTACTCGGAACCCAAAGATTCTAATACTGATTCGAAGTCAGTGAAATAATCAACACTGGGAGGACAGTACACAACCCCCAATACAGCTTTCCCCCCCTGGCTACAAACTTCAAGAAAAAGATACTCCGCAGGACAGTTGGGAGAAGATGTAAATAGTATCTTATAGGAGAGTTCACTGCGGAGGTATATACCTACGCCACCCCCACGCCTGGTAGTTCGGTCGTTCCGTATAAAAACGTACCCAGGGAGGGGGTAGGTAGTAGAGGGTAGAAGCTTTCATCTATTTATCAATTATTGATATATTCATATTCGAGAATACTACAAGTTTTTTTAATAATATTAAGGAGTTAATATTGAGGAGTTAAAATCATTGAGTAAAATTACACAATGAATTTATACACTATCTGTGGGTGTGGTCGTTGTCTTTAGTATTAATGATAAAATGGTGCGATTTAAGATGACTGTCATTATTTTAATTAAATATACATGCGTGTGCACACGGCTTCGTCTGAAATCCAATTTATCTTGGTCTGGCTTTACCTGTTCTGTTTTTTCTACACATTCAACGAATAGTTTATATAGTGGTTATTACCTATGAATTTCTATTATGCGCATGTTCCAATAACAGTTATACTTTTATAAATATTTCTTGTACCTCTTATAGGATGATTTCTTAATTTGAATAAATTTTTGACTGATAAGGGTGTCATAATATGGCAATGTTTTCTTTCCTTTAGATTTTTTTTATGTCATAGGCCGGGCAACGTGCATACGGATTACGTGATGGTAAGCAATCAGCGCTGCCCATGGACACCCGCAACGGAGGAGTTACGAGTTCGTTGCCGATCTTTTAGGGATTAGGGATTTGGAGATTTTGGGATTGGGGAAGGGTCGGGGAAGGGTCGGGGTTGCTTCACGCCGGTCTTCTGTGAGGCCATGGTATCACTCCGGTCGAGCCGACCCATTCGTACCGAAGCATGGCTCTCCCACACTTATCTATAAACGAATTTAAGTATTCTTATAGTCAAACAAAATGATTATTTAATATTGATATAATAATCCGTGTTATCTTCCATTGTGGACTTTGTCATTAGTATCATTAGGTCCGTTTAATTTAGGATAGTGCAAGAAACTATGACTATCATTATTTTCAGGGTCTTTTTCACAATACCTGAAAAAACGGTATGTATCAAATAAATTTAAATGAACGATATTCATTAGATTCAAATTGGCGGGATTATTTATGCCAAAAAACTGTTTCTATAAGATGTCATGTCATAATTCCTCGTATTTTTTTTGTCAGGGGAAAATCATCAAACTACCTCTCCCGCTCAGGTTAAAGCGAGAGAGAGTGTCAGACTCTTACTGACTAAAAATCACCGTTCCTTCTCCCGCTTTGGGCCTAGGCCGCGGTGACTCATTGCGCTTACCCCGCAACCCCTTCTGAACATCAGCCCTATAAGGCCCCGTCTGTGGTGGTCTATTGGCTCTTTGAGGAGCGCGCGGAACGTCCTCTTGGTTCTGGATCTGGTCGAGCGCGAGCAACCCTTACTCGCCGTCCGCAGACCCGCGCTTACGATGGCTGGAGATTGTCACTCGATCCCCGACGCCTGGAATGTCGCCTACTGCGGCGGCTAGGGCGTGAGGAGGATAGTTCCTCCTTTGCAAGCATCACTGCTTCGCAGAAAGAGGAGACGGCTTCCCAGTTCCTCTCGCCCAGGTCGCCGCCACCGATCACTTCCCTGAAGACAAGGCGGAGCCCAAGCAGGGCACACCGCCACCGTGTCCTGGCTTTAGTCGAGGCCACGGTTTGTGGAATTTCTGGTGGCTAGGCCATAATTAAATTATTTTAAATAGTGTATTGGACTGGAATTTATTTTTTGTCATTAGATTAGTTGGCCTTTTTCACATCAACAGCCTATAAGTGCCAACTGCTGAGCCGAGGCCTCTTCTCAGAAGAAGAGAAGGTTTGAGCATTAATCACCACGCTTGCTCAATGCGGGTTGAAACTTATAATTAGTAATTATAAGTCTTGGTTTCCTCACTATGTTTACCTTCACCGTATTTTAGTGGTGTCTACATATAACTCGGAAAAAAGTCACATTGGTACTTGCCAGGTTTCGAACCCACCGACCAACCAACCCGAGAAGCGGGTGCCTTAAGCTCCAGGCCACCACGAGTTACCCTATTTACCAAATCCTAATCGCAGGCTCCATCCTAAGGTTGTCTGTAAGAAATCGCATCTAGCGATAAGACCGCTCACTGAACATTATATCTCAAGCTTTTCTGTGTTCATTTTGATGGTGTACAATGAAGAGTAAATAAATAGTTTGGCCTTAAGAGCTTATATGAAGGTGGTTTAACAGACTCCAAGTCTACAAAACCTAATCCTTCTTTCCTTCGCAGTCGGATAAGAAACTGATCTATAAGATAAAGCTTTTTGAGTCACACACATATTATCAGATAATTTTGTGTATAAATAACAACTACTTTTTGGAAAAATAAGCAATTTAGTTGGCAGTACTCCGGACTAAGTATTTGCATCTGTTTATAAATTAAATTATACCAAAAATAATTAAATAAAAAAATATTAACTTAAATCCAACTCAATTTTAATAATAAAATATTTTTTTAATAATAATAAAAAGTTTAAAAAAA
Organism: Spodoptera exigua; assembly: GCA_902829305.4. Lineage (NCBI taxonomy): Eukaryota > Metazoa > Arthropoda > Insecta > Lepidoptera > Noctuidae > Spodoptera > Spodoptera exigua. The sequence goes on from LR824623.2 coordinate 3,066,686, forward strand.
TTAATTATAGAGCTCATAAAAATATAACGGTCATTCCTTTTTTAAATTTCAAATTATCAGTTCCATTTTGAGTATTGCCAAAAAGGTAAGTAATATAATTTTTATTTATTTATTTTTATTTTACTATTAATTCTAAATGTTTTTCTTTACTAAAAATGACAAAAATTTCGATCAAGGTAACTGGCAATAAGCAATATAATGCAGCCTCAAATTGGCATTGCAATTATTACCATAATCATAATTTACATATATTAACTAGGTATTAGCTACCCTCGCGCGGTTCCACCCGCTGTCCAGCTCAATTTAATCGTAGCGTGATGATTAGAGATAGATGATAGCCTATAGCACTCAGGAACATTGTAACTATCTATCAGTGAAAGAATTTTGGCAATCCGACCAGCGGTTCCAAAGATTACCCCCTACATACAAACTTACAAATATTACCTCTTTATAATATTCTGGTCCGATTGCCAAAATTCTTTTACTGATAGATAGCTACAATGTTCCTGAGTGCTAAAGGCTATAAGACATCACGCTACGATTATATGCAGCTGAGCAGCGGGTGAAACCGCGCGAGAGTAGCTAGTGGCTAATAAATTAGAAAATTTGTACTGGTTTATTAAAACAAACTTGATTTCAATTATTTACTTACATATTTGTAAATGAATGGCGATGAGATTCTCTTTACTACAATTGGTCTGAGGTTTTATACAGATACATAAGCATAAGATCTTATAAATTGTAAAGAAATAAAATTTATCAAACAGACATCTAGTTTCAGTGAAACGAGTAGTCATGGCGGCCGACTCTGTACATTGGTACATGGAGGAGGTCGGAGCTCGAGTGGTGGCGAAGACTGGGATCCCTTCAGACAGATATCACCTCGGGAAGCTCATGCTGCATAGCTTACAAGACGATCCCGACTTTATTCTGCAGGTAATTAGGCACACTACCACTTGCCACTAAACTTGGTCTTGGACTTGGTCTCAATTATTCTGAAAGTTTTGAGGACTGGTGTGATACTGACAACCTTCCAAAAGTAGTTACAACTTAAAATTTCCAATTTTTTTTCGAGATTGGGAGTGTCAGGCTCTTACTGAGAAATAACTACTCCATCCCTTCTCCTTTTCCTGTGATAGGCAGCTGAATTTCTCCCCATCTAGTCAAATAGTCCAAAAAAGATCCATAATTACCTTCAGATCGATGGAGCGACAGGTGAATCAGAAACCTTCGGCTCAGCTTTAGACAGAAGCATCCGATGTGCTGTCTCCCTCAGCAACATGGGGCTGAAGAAGGGCGACGTCATGGTGCTGATGGGACCAAACCACATACATTTCTCAGTACCGCACAACGCAGCTCTGTATCTTGGTATCATGGTGGCATCCGTTGATGTTACTTTGGGAGTTTGTAAGTATGTTTTATAGAAATTTGATTATTTCTGATCTGATCTGATTATCCAGAAAATTGATCTCTGGCCTATGCTGAAAAAAATTATAAAATACACATGTGTGTGGGAGAGCCAAATGTGTCGGCTTGACTAAAATGATACCATGGCCTCACAGCGTTATGTTTTGCCGTGTGAGGTTACCGGATACCCCATGTTTCCCCTCCCCTGCCCTTAAATCCCCAAAAGGTTAGCAACGCATTCGTAGCTCCTTTCCTTCGTTGTTGTGGGTATCCAAGAGAGTCCAGGGCGACGCTGATTGCTTATCATCAGGTTATCCATCTGCTTGTTCTCTCTAAAGACAATAGCTCGATAAAAACCCTCCTTCAAAGTAAACCTAAATTTAATTTCAGACGAATTAACGAAAATATTTGAGACCAACAAACCGAAGATAATATTCTGTCAAAGTGAGAAGACGAAGGATATCGAGGAAGCGCTGAAGATGTCAAACTTGAACACCAAAGTTTTGACCTTCGATGAAGACGGTCAACATTCAACACTGTCCGATCTCCTTAAGGTGGAAGACCAGGATTCATTGAAGAACTTTAAGTAAGTACTTCAAAAAGCTCACTGGACTATCAAATTAAAGTTTCAGCAAGAATCCTGGGTTCTGAGCAGGATCTTGGTTACGCAAAGTATTTCTCTATCGAAAAATCCGACTAGGATCTGCAGTAAATATTAACGAGGAAAACACAAAGAACCGAAAAAAAATTTTTGTTTAGGCCACAGGGCACATAGACTTAAGTCTAAAAGACTACACAATAGTATAAATGTTCTATGGGTTTAACTTTACTTCATACAGGCGCTGCCTGCATTGACAGGACAAATAATATACACAACGGTTTTTGTGTTCCGGATTTAATGGTAAATTTAGATTTTTTATGAAGCAGATCGGGCCATCTGATGGTAAGCAAACGACGCCGCCCAAGGACCCTCGTAACACCAAAGGACTTACCGATATATAAATGTTAAATGTTAGAATTATTTGTATGTCTTATACCAGTGCCTGTTCACCTGCGCGAAAATATATTCTTAGGAGTTTCATAAACTTTAATAGGTAATCGTCTAATTGTTTATTTACCCAGGCCAGCAGACTTTGATCCAGATGAAACCATTGCATATTTGACATCAACTAGCGGTACGACTGGAGTTCCAAAAACTGCTATGCTCTCACACAAGAACTTTAGCATAGGATTGCGTTATATATGGTAAGTTGACGTTACCACATTTTTATGATCCTGGTGTAAACTGCTCATTTAGATCATTTCTTTGAGCTGCCAGAGCTTAGGTGTCTCACGTTTCGCATATTTTCCATTTAACATAATTAGAAAATATAAACTGACACGAGTGCCGAAGTTTCTCTTACTTTAAAATTACCAATAACGTATAAATACCAACGTTGGCAAGAGCTGCTAAATTAACTCATGGACTGCCTTAAGTAGACAATCAAACAATAGCGAAAACAAATTTCAACATTATAAAACACTTTTTTCTCCAGGACGAAATTTTCCAAGTTCCCGACGCCCACGAAAATGGTGTTAGTGACATCACCAGCTCAGTGGCTATCAGCTGGGATCCACTACATCTTCTCTTCAATAATGAAGTATACTCGATTGCAGACATCAGCTACTGTCACTCCGGAGCATTTTGCTGAACTTGTCAACAAATATAAGGTACAAAATGATCATGTTCATTTTTTTTGCTTCATGATTGTGATTTTTGTGTGCCCTAAATAAATTTATTTTCTTTCTTTCTTTCATGTATCTTTACCACCAATGCAAAAAGAGCAATTCTAAGTCAATAAGTTCAATAAATTAATAAGTCCTTATCACCTTACTCATCACTGACTTCCTAAAGCAGAAGAATTGAATCCACATGAATCGTATTTAGGCTCACTGTAATAACCTTCACAGACATACGTAAATTGTGTTGTTATTATTTTGAACGAACTTTTTTGGCAATATTTTATTTTTTATCCAGATTCACACTAACATTTTACCTCAGACCACAATTCCAGACTTGGTACAAGTATTTGCCACTGAAAAGCGTAGAAGGGTATTCAATATTGACACTTCGGTCCTTTTGCAGCCAACCTTCCACGCTACCGGTCCTAATATAATTCTGACGATGATAGCAAAAGCTAAATGTGACTTCACCTGCTTCGAGTTCATAGTGATGGGGGGCAGTGCTGTAACACAGGATGTTGTTGACGAAGTGAAGGTAAGGGAGATAACAAAAATTAAAAAGTAAAATTTGGCAATAAGATTTCATTAATCCTTAGAATAAATATTATAACAATAATATGCTATTATTTTTGTAGTACGTGCCAGCAAACGAGCAGATGGATCATTTGATGGTAAGCAATCACCCATGCAAATTAGAGGAGTTACAAGTTTGTTGCTATTTGGAGATTGGGGATGGGGGTTTCCAGTCACATTATTCACGTGGTGAACCACGACGAGCTTAGTTTCACGCCGGTTTTCTGTAAGGCCAATGTAACTCTGCTCGAGCTCGCACGAATATTTTAATTCGTGCCAGCGTGGACTAAAACCTGTACCACACAGCCAATCCCACATTGCACTACACTGACAACAACAAGTTAAATATTAACATGAAAAATATGTCGCATGCTAAATTACAGAATCAACTAAGAGGCTTCTCTTTATCTGATTGAACGTAGTAAATGACTGTACATATGTAGTATTTTGATATTTTATTTTTTGTGCAGTCAGCTAATAATGACGATTGATCTTGTTTACAGAAAGTCGCACAAACTGATCATGTATATGCCATGTACGGAATGAGTGAAGCTTGTGGATTGGCTGTACAGCCGGACTACTATACTCCACCTGGATCTTACGGGAAACCAATACACGGCTTACAATTGAAAGTAAGTAGATTTGATCCTCGCTCAGAGAATCATTAAGTAAAGGAATAATAAATTATGGACACATGGAAAGATTAAAGTAAACAAAATTAGGGAAATTATTTTTACGATGTTATGCTTCCTAGGCAAAGTAAAAATCACTTTTGGACGTCAAACGAAGCTGAATGATAAAAAATTACAGTTTGTAGATCAGTTTTCTTAGTAAAGCAATTTTCCCGTTCCGAAGAAGAAGAATTAGCAACAAACAACATGGGTTTTTCAATCACTTGCCCAAACTGATAACTGATCATCTTGATTTATATTCCAAACAACTGTATTCACAACTGTTCTATGACCAGCAAACTTACTTACGTCAGGCTAATAAATAACAGCAAAAGCTTGTGTGACGTTATTTCAATCTAAATACTAATCTTTGTTTCAGCTGGTAGATCCTAACACAAACGAAGAGATCACAGAACCCAATGTTCCTGGAGAAGCATGGTTTAAAGGTCCTAGTGTCTTTAAAGTAAGTGTTTCATTTGTGTAAACTTTATATCAACTCCTTGATAGATAAATAACCGACCGACAGCAGCTACCAGTTCGACCAATATCAATTCTTTTATCCCTTTTGCCATTATCTATATAATAGTTTGCTGTTTAGCTTCTTTTTCATCATCACTCTTATCAGAATGGTGATGGACTTTAGAATCCACTTCTATTATTCCCGCCATATTACCATTTTTATCTTTAACATCAATTACAACACAAGTGCACGCATATTTTTCTCCTACCCTCTACTTTTGTTATATTGTAGTATAATTCTTAATGTATTTTTATTTTTACCTTTATTTTATTATTGTTCGTTTTGTGTCTTTTATGCGTCCCAGACGCGAATGAATACTTTTTGTTTGTTTGTTTGTTTGTTTAAGTGCATTGCTTTAAGGGAAATTGAACAAAAGCGTTGTTTTCGCAGGTTTTCTATTGTATATGGTATGGCTATCCTACGTAACATATTGATCATAAATATATGCTATCTTTCCGCAAAATCTTAAATAAAAACCTATTAATTTTTTGTTTTATATTCACAGGGGTATTACAATAACCCTGAAGTGACGAAGGCGACTATTACGGAGGACGGCTGGCTGAAGTCTGGAGATATTTTGTACAGGGATCAGAACTGGAACCTGTTCTTTGTGGACCGATACAAGTTACTGTTGAAGTATAAAAATCATCATGTCAGTAGAATGCTATCCAAACCAATATTATAAATTTGAGGGTAACTGTGTCTGTCTTTTCTTCACGCCTAAACTACTGAAACCGATTTCTGTGAAATTTGGTACAGACATCGTTTGGAACTCGAGAAAGGACATAGAATAGTTTTTATACCAAAAATCTGCAGGAAATCACAATGCCACGCGAACGAAGTGCCGGCAAAAGCTAGTCCTTAAGAGTATACATAGCACCTAAAACTAGACAGGAGCGTACTTTGCTTAGCTTTTCGCGTGGGCTTAGGGCCAATTTACCAAAGATGGGGCCAAATAGTGCCGATCTATAGCCGGAGCTGTAGCGCAAGCGTAATAAGGAATGGGGTGGATTTAATCAGTAAGAGTCTGACACCCTTTCGCCTCTCTCCAGTAAGCGAGAATCCATTGGATAAATATACATAGCATTTTAAATTATAAAGCCCAAAGAAATACCTAATTAATTGGTAAACTGACTCAAAAAGTAATTTTGTATTGCTTATTTAGGTGTCTCCAGTAGAAGTTGAAGAGGTGATCATGAAGCACCCTGGAGTATTCGAAGTGGCTGTGACAGGTATACCAGATAGGGAGTGCGGGGACCTGGTGGTGGCGTTTGTGGTGCCCAAGCCTGGGTGCAGCCCAACAGCGCAAGAGATCAAGGATCTGGTCAAAGGTAGATAGATAAGTCTCCAACAATCTGATCCCCATCCTTCAAAGAGTGGAATTGGTTTCAATTGGTGAACGAAAGTCTGTGTAATATTCACGTCTAAACTAATGGTGATCGAATATCTCGGTCCGGTTGGACTCTTTGGCACTACGTAGGAATGTAGCCTTGCTATTACCTGCCCTACATTGACGATACTCAGGGAGTGTTTCTAAATATTATTCTTTCTTTTCGCCTTCGACTCAAGGGTAAACATTTGCACCTCACCCATCATATAGATATGGCAGTCAACAACTGGGCAATTTTCGTGTAACTGTCTACCTTGAACAGCAAAACTTTGGAATGATAGAGGCTGTATTTTCAAACCAATAAAATCTTTAAAACCTTAAGAAAAGCGACTAGCGATACTCCATTTTAAAATGCCAAAGCACATGTTACTCCTCTAGTATTTGAGGTATCCATAGGCGGCGGTTCATCTAGAAAGTAGTAGTATATACCTAAGTAGTCTAGTTTATTGTGTAGGTAGCCTAGAAACCACCTAGGCTAATACTCTTCCTCAAACCCCCTCCATTATTTGGAAAAAGCCGTATTAATGCGGTTAAGTAATGTAACATAATTTAGGGTTATTATATATAATGATGAATCTTTATTTTTATTCCAGAATCGCTGACTGATTCCAAGCAACTAAGAGGAGGTGTCATTTTCTTGGAAGAACTGCCATTGACTAGCACATCCAAGGTCAATAGACAAAAACTTAAAGAAATAGCACGAACCTTGCCCAGAGAATGAAATTTATAATATTGATTTGTAATAAACAAAAATAAATGTATTTAACAAAAGAAGCTTCCTATTTTCGATCAATTTAAACAGTGGTTCAGTATAAAAACACCTTATGCAGATTAATATACTATGAATCGGATTATTATATTGAGGATAAAATTGCTTGGAAGCATGCGTTTAAGTGCAGTTACGAATAGGTTGGCTCAACCGCAGTGATACCCTCTCCAAACATGCGCTCAAGAGACCAGCAGTCAAGGCTCGAGATCTTCCGAGGCCAGGACCCTTGCTGCCATGCCTATGCTGGCAGATCTTTAGGTCATATTTTGTGAGGGTAAAATAGGGTGAGTTGAGAGGAAGTGTCAGGCTCTTAGTGACTCCCCACCCCCATCCCTGTTCCTTTTCGTGCTCTATGCCGAAGGCAAGTACTTCATTGCACTTGCCCCGTAAGTCCATTAGGTTCTGGGCAGCATACTTGGGCACCAGTCGGCTCTCTTAGTTCTACCTCGGTCACCAGCGGAAAAGGTGTGGTCGTCATTATTCAAAAACTTACATTGTATCTTGGAATGCATATTAAGTAGGCTTCTCGAGATCGTATTTTCCTTAGATCGTTTTAGTTGGGTCGATATGATGTGAGGCAGACAAGCGAAGTCAAATTTGTAATTTATTAGTTTAGTTGGTATCAATCAAACCAAGAATGTACATGTCTTGAATGGCATAAAACATTACGATTTCCGTTGGAAATACCAGTACGAATTTTTATGCTGAATAGAATGAATGACCTACAATGTTAACCCAATATTTGTATGAGAATAAAGTTGAAAGTGAAACTGAGTTAATTAATCTTTGTCCTTTAGAAAAAACAATTATGTAGAGGTTATATAAAATAATAATTAATCTTACCAAAATAACTCCGTAACTTTGAATCCCCGAAATAGTAAGAAGGCTCAACAAATAGCGATAATGGTGGTGATCTTTCGTATATTCTTCCTATCGAGAGCTTATGTCACACTATTGGACATTTCCATTAGTTTTGTTATAAAGGTCCTATCATATAGGAACAGAGAATAAATGAAAAAAAAAGTTCCACGTTAAAAAAAATTGAATTTTAAAGCACAGAATTTTAATTACGGTGCCGCCTATGGACATGTGCCACAGAGGAAATACAAATGCGTTGCCGACCTTTTTGAGATTAGGGTTTTGGATATTTAGGGATTGGGGAGGAGGAGGATGGAGCCTTCGGTAACCTCAATCATATGGTGAAACACAATGGTGTTGTGGTTTCATGTCGGTATTCTGTGAGGCCGTGATCATTCCAGACGAGCCGACCAGTTCATGCCGAAGCTTGGTCTACCCTCATTTTTTGGTCACCTTATGGTACCTCTTCTTTTTTGTCAGGGTCAGCATAAAAAATATGTATGTCCCATGGAAATCGTAATGTTTTATGCTATTCAAGACATGTACATTCTTAGTTTGATTGATACCAACTAAACTAATAAATTAATAACTTTGCCTTCGCTTGTCTGCCTCACATCATATCGACCCAATTAAAACGATCTAAGGAAAATACGATCTCGAGAAGCCTACTTAATATGCATTCCAAGATACAATGTAAGTTTTTGTATAATGACGACCACACCTTTTCCGCTTGTGACCGACTCTCACTAACTAAAACCCCCCCGTTCCTTCTCCTGCTCCAGACCTTATGGCCCTTCTCAATCCAAGGAATGTTATTTTAAACCACGATCTGCTCTGGCAGCATGAGTTTTGATTATAATCATTATTTATATCAGTAAGCGACGCAACTGAAATAACTGATATATGTATGATTAGCAGACACGGATTAAAGATATTTTGAACGTCAATGTACTAAAATAATTATGATTAGAGATAAGATGTAAGATTATAATAATTTATTAACATAACATTAGAGCTATGGGGTAAACAAATACTTCTAAGGTAGAGAACACACTACACGATTTGAAGAATTAATATTTTTTCTCGCTCATGTGTACCCATCAAGTAAGCACTAAATGAAGTGTTGTGGTCGCTTTTTTAAAGGGATGAATTATTATTTAATGCCACGCGTGTTGAAGGATTACTCCCTTATTAAGCATAGTTACTTCTCAAGTTTCTCGTTAAATACGATAACCAAGTTTTCCTGCATGTGATACAATATTCTAGTCGTGTCGGTAGAAAATTTTAAAATACAAAATATACATCACAAAATTTTGAACTTTTTAATTCATGAAACCCCAAGCGAACGCCAGCTTTTGCGCACTTTCTTTTTTGTCTTTTTTTTATTATTATTATGACTCGAATTGCCACGATTGTAAGGTCCTTTGGAGGGTAGATCCAGTACACGAAACACTATTGAGACCTATCGATAGTTACCGCCTCGTCGGGCACCTGGCTGGAAGGGGGCCGGATTTAGCGGACGGCCAGTTCGGCTTCCGCAGAGGGCGCTCCACGGTAGACGCCATCATGCGCGTGAGGGACCTCACGACGGGGACTGCGTTGGCCAGGGGGCGAGTCGTCGTGGCGGTGTCTCTGGACATCGCCAACGCCTTCAATTCGTTGCCCTGGAGCTGCATTCTGGAGGCACTCCGGTACCACCGGGTGCCTGCCTATCTCCGTCGTGTAGTCGAGGCTTACTTGACGGACAGATGCGTCATCTACCCCGGTCACCGGGGCGTGTGGAATCGGCGAGAGGTGTCGCGCGGTGTTCCACAGGGATCGGTCCTGGGACCTCTCCTGTGGAACATCGGGTACGATTGGGTGCTACGCACCGACCTCCCGAGCGGCGTCAACATTGTTTGTTATGCTGACGACACGCTGGTGCTGGCGAATGGGAGGTCACATCAGGCGGCGGCCGACCTGATGTCGCAAGCGGTCGCGACAGTCGTTGCAAGGATCCGGCGATCGAGGTGGCGCTTCACAAATCCGAGGCCATGTGTTTTTATGGCCGTCGGAACGCGCCAGCTCCAGATGGGTCCCAAATAATGGCAGGAGGAGTTACCATCGGCGTCGAGTCGGCGATGAAGTACCTGGGTCTCGTCCTCGACAGCCGATGGAACTTCACGGAGCATTTTCGTCGTTTGGCTCCTAAGTTGGAACGGTCGGGGGCCGCGCTCAAGCGGCTCCTTCCCAACCTCGGGGGGCCAAACGCCTCCTGCCGGAGGTTGTACATGGGGATTGTGCGATCCATGGCCCTCTACGGTGCCCCTGTGTGGGCGCCGGATTTGAAGCGGCGGCCGGCTCGTACACTGGTCGCGTCCCAGAGGGTCATGGCTATCCGGATAATCCGCGGATATCGCACGATCTCCGGGGAGGCGGCGAACCTCCTTGCCGGATCACCGCCATGGGATCTGGAAGCGAAGGCGCTCGCGCGCGTCTACAGTTTGCGCGCAGACGCGCGTCGCCGGGGCGACGATCCTCTGCCGCGCCAAATTAGTGCGTGGCGGAATGAGCTCCGGCGAGATCTCATGGCTGAGTGGAAGCAGCGACTGTCGCAACCGAGGGCCGGGCACGCTACTATAGCAGCGGTAAGACCCCTCTTTGAGGAGTGGCTTGAGAGACGCCACGGCGTCCTCACCTTCCGCCTGACGCAGGTGCTTACCGGGCACGGCAGCTTTGGTAGGTTCCTGTTTCGGATCCAGCGGGAGGAAACGCCCGAGTGTCGTCATTGTGAGGATCACCTGGAGGACACGGTGGAGCATACGGTGGCGGAGTGCCCTGCTTGGGCTGAGCACCGCCGTGTTCTCAGGGAAGTGATCGGCGGCGGCGATCTCTCGCGCCCGGCCTTAATCGAGGCCATGGTGCAGCGTGAGAGGAACTGGGAAGCTATCTCCTCCTTCTGCGAAGCAGTTATGCTCGCAAAGGAGGAGGCGGAGCGCGTGAGGGAACTATCCTCCTCGCGCCCCAGCCGCCGCAGAAGGAGACATTCCGGACGTCGGGGATCGAGAGTTGATCTCCGGCCACCATAAGCGCGGGTCTGCGGACGGCGAGTAAGGGTAGCTCGCCGCCCAACCAGAACCGGACCCGAGCGTACGGCGCGTAGCGTTCCGCGCGCGCCTCAAAGAGCCAATAGACCACCACAGTCGGGGCCCTAAAGGGCTGATGTTTAGCCGGGGCTGCGGGGTAAGCGCAATGAGGCACCGCGACCTCGGCCCAGAGCAGGAGAAGGAACGGGGGGGTTTTTAGTCAGTAAGAGTCTGACACTCTCTCTCGCCTTACCCTGGGCGGGAGAAGACATTGGATGATTTTCCCCTGACAAAAAAAAAAAGACCTATAGATAGTTGTTCGCAACGCTGACTACTACAGTATGCCTACCATGACGTGTTATAAGCGTGAATCTTCCGGGCGAGAGCTATACACCTTTAACCTGTCATGGTAGGCCCTCAGATCATTGGAATCGCTTTGTTTGAGATGAAGTTTTCAAAGAAATTGAACTAAATTTTACAAGAGAAACAAACAACTAAATTGATTGAAAACTATTACTAATAACATTATTGGTCAAGACGACATGTTGGGGAAAATAAGGATACATCCAAACATTTTAAATTTAGAATTTATGAAATTAATATACTATTTAATTTTCCACTCAACTGAATTCAATGGAATTGTCGCGAATAAAGTAATTAATTTATCATTCTGACACTTAATGAATGTATTTTAGAAAGAGACAGCAATATGTTGCCTATGTGAAATTTGATCGATTTGTAAAATGTTATCCTTTTTCTTCTCACTCAAAAGTCAAAATCATTTATTTCAATTAGACCACAGTAGGCACTTTTGAACGTCAAGCAAAAAACAGGAAAAAGTATTTCAAGAGCTTCAACTTTAAGCGTGTCAGTCTGTCCGTCTGTCCTCTAGTGAAGCTATTTGCTCGTTCCAAAGTGTAGATTCCTATGGAGAAGAACGAGCAAGAAAGTCCATGGTTACTCTTTTTCAATCAGTTTTACAATTCTGTTCAGTTTTACATTTAGTCTGTTCCGTTATGTGAGAACAGTGTAACACTAATGTTTAGGCAAAGAATCCGAAAAGGAAGTTAACCTCAAGGACAACATGTTAAGACAGCCTGGAGATGATGACCAGCCCCGACTCGATCTATTAATTTCGTACATGCATAAATTGATACGAGTTTTCAAAAAACGGCACTTTTTTATTTTATCTTTACAATTTGATAGTGTTTTAGGTACTGGGTCGACCCTTCACGGGATTAAAACGATGTAGGTAAATTTGTCTGTGTATCCTTGTCTAAATAAATTAGGGTATTTAGAAATAAATATTATTGTCGAGAACAAACCATTGCGTCAATTAATTATCTCTCTAAATCAAGCTGGTTTTGTCGACTATCTGTTCAAGATAATGGGGTTCACACAATATCTTAGAGTTTAGTTTTGCTTGGCAATAAAATTATCACATTCCATCATTACTGAAGATAAAATTCATATAAGCATGACTTAAATTTATTTATAACCAGTTGTTTTAGAACTATCTTTGAAAGCACTTGTTTTGTTTTTAGCGGCGTGGAGAAAATACCTTTAAATATATTTGATTTTAATCTTCGGTTTTTTCGTGTGATTTATTAGGTACTTATTAATCTCATTTTTTAATTTTGATAATACAGGTGAGTACCTATAGTAAAAAATCTTTGTTTTGTTCCAGAAATAAATAGCTGTCTAAAATTGAAAACCTAAAAGATCTTAATTCTAATAAATTATTAATAATTAAAGAATGAACGGCTGGATATTTGTTACTCTTTTTCGTAAAAACTACTGAACGGATCTTATTGAAATTTGACACGAAGATAGATTTACAGTCCGGAATAATAGATACATAGGCTACTTTTTAGGTAGAAACTTGTTACGTATGCACAAACTTCAGCTAATGTTGTCACAGAGTTAAAATGTTTTGTACCAATACTGTGGTATCCAAATTTCAGATAAGCCTTTATGACAACAAGATGAGGCCTCTTTATGATGCGATCCACTGGTACATGGCTGAGGTTGGAGCTCGCGTGGTGGCAAAGACCGGGATCCCATCAGACAGACATCACCTCGGGAAACTGATACTGAATTGCCTGCAAGATGATCCTGACTTTATATTCCAGGTAATTAGATTCTTTTTATTTTAAAACTGAATAACGTTTCTGTAATATTGTTCAAATAGAAGATAAATAAAGATAGTATGGAAGATAGTTGCCATGGAAACCACAGCATGAATTCATATGAAGATATCGTAATGAGTTAAATTCAATATAAATATTTTTGAACAAATAATGACATCAAAGCATACATTTGTTTTTGAATGCGACATAACACTTATCGGGTAACATTAATTGTATAAAGTTGCAGCATAATGTAATAATAGGAATGAGATGATTGTATTGTTTATACGTTAAAACAAACAAATAAATAAAGAATAAAAGATTATTTAACTATAATTAATTGTAATGGTCACACTTGAATCAAAATAACTATTTGAATATTTGAAAAATGACTCTAAATAAGTCTTAGGTAAAAATATTTAAAAGACCTTTCAATTCTTTCCAACCACAATCTCCAAATCCCTCAATCCTCATATCTCTAACCGCTAAAAAGCCAGCAAACCACTCCCAAACCCTCTGATATTAGGTATACCTACTCAAAGGCAGTACCCACTGCTTACCATCAGAAGATGATTATACATATTTCATAAACAATTAAGTCCTAATAATTTATAACAGATTGATGGAGCAACAGGAGAATCAGAGACCAACATATCAGCCGCTTATAGAAGTATTCAATGTGCTGTCGCTTTGACGAAGATGGGGTTGAAGAAGGGAGATGTCATGGTACTAATGGGACCAAACCACATAGACTTCTGCATACCACACAATGCGGCACTGTTTCTTGGGATCATGATAGTACCAGTTGATGTTACTTTCGTTGTCAGTAAGTCTATACTAATATTATAATGAGGTAAAATTTGTAAGTTTGTATGTAGGGGGTAATCTTTGGAACCGCTGGTCGAATTTCCAAAATTCTTTCACTGATAGATAGCTACAATATTCCTGAGTGCTATAGGCCATAAAACATCACGCTACGATTAAATGGAGCCGAACAGCGGGTGAAACCGCACGAGAGTAGCTAGTATTGTATATAATTGTGACTATTATCATAAGCAATGGCATAATTAATTATGTAAATCTTTAAGAAACTACAACAAGCAAAATAGGACAATATACAAATAGCGAAATTGCTGTAATAAAAATAATTCAATTTTACAGATGAATTAAAACAAGTATTCGAAACGAATAGACCGAAGATTATTTTCTGTCAAAATGAAAAAGCAAAAGAAATTGAAAATGCATTACAATTAGCAGGAGTCGAAGCTAAAATTGTTACATATAATAAAAGCGATGACTACACTACACTAGCACAAGTCTTAGAAAACGCGGATGATGAAGGAGTAGCAAATTTCAAGTATGTACCAAACATTTATCATATATACCACCATCTCCAATCTCTAAATTCTCAATCCTCGAATCCCTAAACTAAGTTCTCCTAAACCCCAAAACAACGACAAAATCCTTGTAACTCCTCTAGTATCGTACCTATTAGTGAAGCGTGCTCGTTTGCCGTTTTGTCTTGAAATATGGATTCCATTTCATGCAAAAAGCAAAAACACTAAAGGTGTGTCAGCTAAAGTGCAACGTTTCATTAAAACTTTAACGCATATATTAAAAAGAGATTATGATTTATCTGAGAAAATATAACTACTAATCAAAATGTTGCCAAATCGGCGGAACAATAAACAAGAGTTTAGTACGAGAAACGAATTTTGTGCCAACTTCTATATCGCCGTGTAATAAAAAATGTGCTCTTACAGGCCAGCAGATTTTGATCCAGAAGACACCGTAGCCTATCTGCCATCAACCAGTGGTACGACAGGAATCCCAAAAACAGCGATGCTGACACACAAGAACTTGAACATCTTAGTGCCTTACATGTGGTGGGTAAATCACTGGTTCTCACAATAGTAGGCTCTTATCTTAAGGAAAACAACCTATTCATCATTCTCACAATTACCAATAACTAGCTTTAGCTCGCGACTCCGTTCGCGTGAAGTGGTGACTTCCTGCAGATTTGTGGTATAAAAACTATCCTATGTCCTTTCTGGAATTTTAAACTACATCTGAACCAAATTTCGCAGAAATTGTTTTAGTAGTTTAGGCGTGAAGACAAACAGACAGCTAGTTACTTTCGCATTTATAATATGAGTTTGGATTATGGTTCATCTTACCTATGCTTTTCGTACAAATATTTTTTGTGCACAAGTTAAAAAAACACGGGTCAAAGATGACAATTTTGAGAATTTCTGAATAGAATGATCAAAAATGGATATCGGTAGATAAGGAGAAATCAGGTAATCGGTTGAGGTTATGATCTTAATTTCGACACTAACGCATTGAGCGTTAGTGTTCGATTTCGTTCGATTTTTATTACCTTAATCCACTCTTAATCAAATATTTAAGAACATACAGACCATGATGATCATAATATCCCATTCTTTGTTCCAGGTCAAGTTGCTCAAAGTTTCCTACACCAATCAGAATGATGTTTGTGACATCTCCACCTCAATGGTTATCAGCTGGGTTCCACTATCTCTTCTCCGCTATCTTGAAGTACACGCGACTACAGACATCATCTGAACTCACTCCAGATCACTTTGCTGAACTTGTTAATAAGTATAAGGTAAATAAAGCTGCAAAAATTGGTCCAATAGATAGTAAACTGAAATAGGCCGACGATGATGACAATGGCGCTAATGATGAAGAAACAGAAAATGACATATTGAACTTGACAATGTCCTATATACAAATTAGAGGAATCTGTTCCCAACCCATCATTTAAAAAGTATAAAGATAATTTTATAGGCCCCGTATCTTAAGGAGTAAAAAGTTAGTTATAACGCCAGACTCACTACCTAATCAGTCATCAAAGAGCCACCGAAGACGAGGCCCTGTAGGGCAGATGTTCAGCTGGAGTTGCGGGGCAAGCGCAAAAAGGCACCGCGATCGGGGCTTACAAACAGGAGAAGAACGGAGAACGGGAGTTTTTTAGTCAGTAAGAGTCTGACACTCCCTCTCTCCCCAGTCCCCACTCTGGGCGGAAGAAGTCAGTTGATGATTTGCTTCACACAAAAAAACACTCACGAATCAATCACCAAAAAACAATAATAGTCAGCTGATATTGAAGATTTAATGCCTCTAATATATGAAAATGCATGTTATGGTTTTCCGCATTTCACAGCCATCCTGCTTGATGACCAGCCCCACAATGGTGCAAACGATGATAGCAAAGGCAAAATGTGACTTTTCTTGCTTCGAGTTTATAGTCATGGGAGGCAGTGCTGTCCCACATGAACTTGTAGAAAAAACGAAGGTAGCTAATATAACTTTTATTCTAATAAATTAAGTGTGGGAGAGCCAAACTTCGGCACTAATGGTTGGCTCGACCGGAGTGATACCACGGCCTCACAGAAAACCGTCATGAACATCCATAGCGTTTCGCCGTGTGAATGAGGTTATCGGAAGCCCAATCCCTGCCCCTACCCCATCCCTTCCCAATCCTTAAATATCCAAAGCCTTATCCCTAAAAGGCCGACAACGCACTCGTGCAACTGTTTTGGTGTTGTGGGTGTCCATGGGCGGCGCTGGTTGCTTATTATCAGATAACCTTCACTGGTTTGCTTACCTATAGCCTAAAAAATTAATCATGTATTATGCAACGAGCAACTTTAGTAGCTCATGTTCCAGCTTTGGGTTTTTATCAAAATGGTCGAAAGAATATTATAACACTAAAGACCGCTCAGGCTTTATACGGGCGCAATGTTGATACTTATTTTCTCCACTTTTAAATGGATGTTATTTTTATTTTATTTACGTGTTATTTAGTAGGATAGAGTAAAAGTCAAGTCAAGAAACATTTATTCCAATTAGACCCTTACAGGTTCTTTTGAACATCAAACAAAATTTTGAAGATATAGTGTCAGTCTGTCGGTCAGTCCTCTTAGTGAAGCTATTTGCTCGTTCCAAAGTGTAGATTCCGATGGAGAAGAACGAGCAAAAAACTCCATAGTTCCTCTTTTTAAATCAGTTTCATATACAGATTCCTTTTACAAAGAGTTAGTTCAACTATGTGAGAAATAAATTACTCTATCCTCTGCAATAAATTACTCTATCTATTCAAAACATTACATCCAAATCCGTTTCGTAGTTTTAAAGGTTTAAGCGTTCATAGGGATATTTGTAGGAGCAGAAAACTACGAGTTTTTTATACTATGTAGTGATAAGAAAGCCACATTCAATCAATGGAATTATTGTGTGTAACAATTAAGTAGGTCAATGGTTTTCTTATCTTTGCTGATAACAAAGAAGTAGTATTACACAATGCATTTTTAATAGATAAGGAAAGAAAACACGTTAAAAACTATTTGGTGAGATAGGGTGGCAAATGCAAAGACGCACCTTAAGAAGGAAGGAGTTACGAGTGCGTTGCCGTCATTTTGGGGATTTAGGGATTGGGAGAGCGGTAACCTCACTCACACGGCGAAACACAACGCTGCGGTTGTTTGAAGCCGGTTTTCTGTGAGGTCGTAGTATGACTCCGGTCAAGACGACGACCTATTCGTGTCGAAGCTTGCCCCTACGAAACTATCTTACTTTGTATCAACTCCTCACAAAAAGGAGCTCTGTTTTTTGAAGACCAAACAATTGATAGTATTTCTAATGGCAATGTGGATAATCCCTTCATTTTACGTATTTCAGCAAATCGCAAAAACCGACAAAGTTATTGTTCTGTACGGCATCACGGAATTGAGTGGTCTCGTTGTCCAACACGAGTATCCACCACCTCTAGGGTCTTTTGGGAAACCTGTTGGATGCGTGGATGTCAAAGTAAGTACAAACACAATAAGTTGTTGTATATTGGTCAGAGCCAGGCACCATAGTATTTCCATAAATATCATATACTAGTTCACAGCCACCCACACCCATAACCATATAATTTTCAAGTCTTGTATTTTCAATAGCCTTGTATCAACCGGGGATTGTCCTTGGGTGCACTTTTATAGTGCATGCAGGAATAAAAATTACCGGCTTATGTCCCATAACATTTATATTGAAACTGTTCAACGGGCCTTTGCGAGTTGGCTTCGGCCCGTCGTACGCCTTCCAAAGTTCCGGCAAGGAAAATTATATTATTTGACAATTCTTCTTACTAATCTTTACAATTGTTTCAGATTGTCGACCCCGAAACTCATGATGAAACATTAGAGCCCAATGTTCCCGGAGAAATTTGGTTTAGAGGACCTAATGTGTTCAAAGTAAGTGATCAAAAATGTAATACTTACGCATTAAAAAAAAGTATTAATTTTAAATGACTTAACAAACGCTACGTAGAACCTTAAAAACAAGAATGTTAACAGGGCTACTACAACAAACCAGAGGCAACGAAAGAAACGTTAACAGAAGATGGCTGGTTCAAAACTGGAGATATTTTCTACAGAGACGAATCATGGAACCTGTTCTTTGTTGATCGGTACAAGTCATTACTGAAGTACAGGAATTATCAGGTAAGTTAATTCTTCTTTTCATAATCTTAATAGCTGAAACTAAAGTTTTTTATATGATGGACGGCAACAACGTAAGAGTTACGAGCGCGTTGCTGAGCGTTTGGGGATTAGGGTTTTAGTGATTTAGGGATTGGGAAAGGGGAGGGATTAGGCTTCCCGTAACCGCCAGTCACACGGCGAAACAACGCTGTGGTTGTTTCACGCCGGTTTTCTGTGAGGCAGTGGTATTACTCCGATCGAACTGACCCATTCGTGCGGAAGCCTTACTTCAACAGACTTACTTCATACAATAGAAGTATTCAAATTGAAGTGTGGAGGGAAGAGGATTGTTTCAAACTGAACAGTAATGATAATGATAATAGGATATCTTTAAGACCCACAAATGACAACCATGTTTCAGGTGTCTCCAGTAGAAGTCGAGGAAGTGATAATGAAGCACCCAGGAGTAATGCTAGTGGGAGTGACAGGTGTTCCTGACAAAGAATCTGGTGATCTGGTGGTGGCGTGCATTGTTCCGAAGCCTGGCTGCAATCCAACAGCACAGGAGATCAAAGACCTGGTCAAAGGTAAATTCACATTACAAATGATAAAAAATTGATACTGATGATAATTTTATAAGACGCGCGACACGCTTCTCGGCTCCATTTGATGTTTTATACCCTATAGCCCTATAGCACTAAGGAACATTGTAGCTTCCTATTCGTGAAAGAATTTTGGCAATCCGAAAAGCGGTTCCAAAGATTATCCCCTACATACAACCTTACAAATTTTACCTCTTTATAATATTAGTATAGACAATTCCACTGTGCTTGCAGAATCACTGTCCGACTCGAAGCAGCTAAGAGGAGGTGTGATCTTCATGAAAGAACTACCAACGACTAGCACGTCAAAAATTAACAGGAAGGCTCTAAAAGAAATGGTCGTCAACTTACCGAGAGAATGAAAAACGGACAATACTCAGATCTAGTTAAAAATAAAAGTGGAACCAGACCTTCATTTGTTTCATTTCCTATTTTTTTTTTTTTGCCACCAGCCATATTTATTTGTTTGAGTGGTCGTAAGCATGATTTTCCGAGCTATGTAGATGTAGTGGACTCAGTTCCTACAAAGTTAAATATAGACTAAGTATTATTAGCAAAGGCTTGACCTAAAAACTTATGTTTGAGACATACTGAATGGACCAAAATGGACACGCCTTATAGGTACTTAAAAATAACTGTCGATAAATTGGTGTGGTGTTTTCCTAAAAGCAATTCTGTCTAAGCTGAATTAAGCGTATGTTAATTACAGTAGGCGCTTAAGTTTTTGATAGACCATCATTATTTCAAAGCAGGCATCAGTACTAAAACAACAAAAATAAAATAACTTACAAGGTGCAATGAGTATCGGATAGTTGAGTAGTTTAAAAAATGTCTACAATTTAATTGTCGCCCTTTTCTTTATCAGCCTGTGCCCACTGCTAAGGAAAAGCCTTTATTCACTTGGCGAAGGTTTTAGCAGTAATTATCACGTATACCCAAGGCGCATTGGCGATTTTAAATTAAGAATAATAAATTACAATTCCAGGTGAAGTGATCCCCACGATAATCCTTCGCCATTTTTCAGCGGTGTCTAAATACACTTAGAAAGTACATAAAATCGGAAAAAATGGTATTTGCCACGATGAAGCACATGGTGATGGTGTGCGCTGCTTGGGCTGAACACCGTCGTGTCCTTAGGGAATCGAGACCAGATATTATGACTGGCCTCAGTCAATGGTTAAGAGGAATTTAAAAACCGTCTCTGCCTACACGAAGTAGTCACGCTAGCAAACAAGGAGGCGGAAAACTATCCCCCATTCGCCCCAACCGCTGCAGAAGTTACTGCATCCATTAGAGATAGCTTGACGATCATACATTGGCACTTGCCACCCGGCCACCAGATACACGTGTTTCTATTGTTTCCTTTATTTTTATATTTATTAGTCACGGTAGTCATAAAATTTAGTAGGACCTCACGACGTAGGAGACGGCAAACTTTTTGGAACTAATTGCAGTCTTGAATATATCCGTAACGGGGCACGAAATAAAATTACTTATCACATCAAACCTCACACCACATTATACGTCAAAATATTAATAACACCTGAGGAGTCGCGTGCTAGTTCATGTAATTACACACTTAATAACAATTTAATTTCAATAATTTATTATACATTAACCTATAATATAGTTTGATAGGTTATAGGTACAATAAACTCGTGCGCATACATTAACTTTTATATAATACTAGCTACTCCCGCGCGGTTTCACTCGCTGCTCGGTTCTATTTGATTGTAGCGTGGTGTTTTATAGCCTATAGCACTCGGAAATATTGTAGCTTAATATTAGTGAAAGAATTTTGGAAATCTGACCAGCGGCTGCGAAGATTACCCCCTACATACAAACTTACAAATTTTACCCCTTTATAATATTAGTATACATAGAAAGTTCGATAGACAATAAGCATAACAAATTTCTGCGCATGGCGTTAGGACTTGAACCGTTTTTTTAGTGGGAAACATTATCTTTTTTGTGGTATAAGTTGGCAAACGAACAGACGGATTACCTGATGGTAAGCAATCACCCCCCCCCCCCACACACACACACGGACCCCTCTCACACGGAGGAGGTTTCAGCATTAACCACCACACTTGCTCAAGGCGGATTGGCGATTTCAAACTCGTAATTAGAAATTATAAGTCCAGGTTTCCTCACGATGTTTTCCTTCGGCGTATGTCAGTGGTGTCTCAACAATTTTAGAAAGTACAAACTCTGAAGAACCCTCTGCAACCAGGGTAAAAAAACAGGGTAAAGAGTAAATCAAGAATTTGTGAATATTAACAGTAGGTACTATTTCTGTAAATATGTCCTCTGGTTGATACTCACAATGACGACACCCAGGCGTCTCCTCCCGAGGACCCGAATCGTGTGAATCAGCTGGAAGATGCCATAACGTATCTTATCTCGAGCCATTTCTCAAAGAGGCGTCTACCGCTGCTGTAACAGCGTGCCCGAAGTTTTCTATATGCTTTTTTTTTTGTCAGGGGAAAATCATCCAATGACTTCTGCCGCCCAGGATAAAGCGAGAGAGAGTGTCAGACTCTTACTGACTAAAAACCCCCCCGTTCCTTCTCCTGCTCTGAGCCGAGGTCGCGGTGCCTCATTGCGCTTATCCCGCAGCCCCGGCTAAACATCAGCCCTTTAGGGCCCCGACTGTGGTGATCTATTGGCTCTTTGAGGCCCACGCGGAACGCTACGCGCCGTACGCTCGGGTCCGGTTCTGGTCGGGCGGCGAGCTACCCTTAGTCGCCGTCCGCAGACCCGCGCTTACGGTGGACGGAGATCATCTCTCGATCCCCGACGTCCGGAATGTCGCCTCCTGCGGCGGCTGGGGCGCGAGGAGGATAGTTCCCTCACGCGCTCCGCCTCCTCCTTTGCGAGCATAACTGCTTCTTCGCAGAAGGAGGAGATAGCTTCCCAGTTCCTCTCACGCTGCACCATGGCCTCGATTAAGGACGGGCGCGAGAGGTCGCCGCCGCCGATCACTTCCCTGAGATCACGGCGGTGCTCAGCCCAAGCAGGGCAAGTTGTATACTTCTACAAGCCACCCTCTCAAAGTTGGTTCTACGAAGCTAACTTTAAACTTATCGAAGCGAAACTGCGAATCCATTCTACCACTCAAGCGTCAAGTAGACAAAACGATATAGTTAGGAAGTAGGTGTAATAAAGATATCAACAACCACAAATTGTCGAATTATAAATTAAGTAATATCGTCGGTCATAAATTTTAATAATCATTTCAAAACTGATAAGGGTTTACCCAGCCTTGATAATCAAAATGTCATTATATAAGTTTAGTTTTGCGATTCCGAACTACTGTAGTTATCTAGAACACTATCGCGCCAACACGTGTGAAATAAAATATTATCTACTAATAAACAAATGTTAATTAATGTCTGTTTAAAAGGCAAAGAAACATGTGTACTTTGAGTACACAAACTGTATTGTAGAAAGAACAGTTTTATCAGGTCAGTGAAATTTTGTAATAAGATATTAAGCGAGATTCATATAGACACTCCGGTTGCTAAGTACCCTTGCTCACCCAGTTTACCCAGTTAGGCATGGGCATGTCCAGATCCGAGCAAACAGCGCTATTAGGGCCGATGTCCATCCAGCATTATGAGTGCAAACGCAATAACATACCGCAGCCCTAGCCCAGTACAGGATAATGAATGGTGTGGTTTTTAACCCTACCCTGGATAGGAGTCATTTGAGGATGTACTTCCACAAAAAAGCGAGATTGACTGGTTACCGATCAAGACAAAATTTGACCGTATTAAAAAACTTTTGTTTTTTTATAAATTACTTGCCTGTCGCCCCTGCATCGCACAGATATCTATCTATCATCTTGTTCAACCCTGAACGGACACTGAGCAATCGTGACAGTTCCACTCGATCATTAATTAAAGTGGAATAAATCCAATTGATTCCGAGTTAATCATTATTTTAAAAATTATCTACATAGAAAATCATGATCAATTGATTGGTCTCAAGATATTCATGGTAACAGACTTGTCCTAAAAACCGGTTGGAAACAACCTATAACCACAGCCCCCTTGGCCTTAGTTACCTGAACCTCTACTGGTGATTGGTCCTGTGATTATTATAATAATGGGCATTCTACGCAGCGGTACATGGTCCAGAATTTCTCTCATTTCATTTCCTATTTTTTCATTACTATGAGATCGAAAAGAAACCTTATTTCGGAAGTCTAAACATTCAAAATTAAACTTCAACAAAGTTCACCTATTTTCCGTTTTTATTTATAACTAAAGAAAAAAAATGTAAATATCAAGTCTAACAAGGTGAACCTCATTCATTAAATGCCATTCTAATTATAAGACTATTATAGCGAAGTGCGTAATAGAACGCGGAAGATATGTATATCGCAAAGACAGTCGCGGGGAATAGGTTGTTTAGTCCGTTGACGGTAGACGAGAACGGGGTTCGGGGAGAGAGGAGGGGCGTTTTTAAACTATACATGTATATAAAATTTTACATATCACAAAACATAAAGTATATAAAGATAACTCAATCGCGAATCACGTCAAGAGCGTGCTCTAAGCGCCTTGCAATATTTAAGCCTAATGGAAAAGTTTATGTGTAAAAATGAAGTGATGGCTCCGTTTCTGGACAAGTTGGGGGACCGTGTTGTGGCCAGCAGTGGGATTCAAAGTGACAGATATCATCTTGGCAAATTAATATTTCAGAATGTAAAGGATAATCCCGATTTAGTTATGCAGGTAGGAATTTATATATTTGAAGTTTAATAGAGTTATACTGATACTTTTTCTATAGTGACTCTTTTTTGTTTTGGATTATTGTTATAATATTTTGCACATGTCTTCATGAACGTCTTCGTCTTTGTAAGGGATAAGTATGTAGGTACCTACTTCATTGTGTTAAGAGTTAGGGCCACATATGAGTTGTCTTACATAAAACCTTAATTAGTAGGCAATTAGCGCTGCCCACAGATTTTGAGAGCAAGCAATATTATGAAGGTTTTGTCATTTGGTCATTGTCGGATAGAAAAAGGGGAAGGAAAGCATTTGACCTCCGGTAATGTCACTTTTTTATGTAATAGGTAGGCAAACGAGCTGACGGTTTATCTGATGGTAAGCAATCAGCGACGCCCATGGACACAGGAGGAGTTTCGAGTGCGTTGCCGACCTTTTAGGAATTAGGGTTTTGGAGATTTAGGGATCGGGGGAGAGGAAAGATTGCGCCTCTAGTAACCTCACTCACACGGCGAAACACAACGCTGTGGTTGTTTCACGCCGGTTTTCTGTAAGGCCGTAGTATCACTCCGTTCGAGCCGGCCCACTTGTGCCTAAGCATAGTTCTCTAAAATTAAGCCAATTATAAACTAGTATTTTATTAATTTTTTTCAGTGTAAACTTCTATACATTCGATATATCTAAACAATCTTCAAACAGACTAAAAACAAATTAAACAATAACATATTATAATGACATGATAATAGTAGCCTAATGTACATAACAAATTAATTAAATAACTAACTACCTATTACGCATAATGATGATGAAGGATGATTAATAAAATGCATGATAAGGATGATGTCTTGTCATTATATCTTGTCTCGTAATAGAGAGACGGACCTTTGGGTTTGTTCGGCAATTTTTTCTCAGAGTAGTCAGATAGGACATGCCTTCATATAGTCTTTGTATGTTTATGTATAATGTTGACGTGTAAAAGTGATGTTTTATGGCCTGTTGAAAGTTATGATGTTTGGATATCTATTACACAATCACGCCAAAACGGCTGGACGGATCTGGATGAAATATGGCATCCTACGCCTAGGATACACTCTGGAATAGGACATATGCTACTTTTTATCAACATATCATGTCGGGCGAAGCTGGTGGCGGAAGCTAGTTAGTATATATGGGAACAGTAAAAATACATATTTGATCATAATAAATCAAAGGGGCAAAACAGATAAAAATCTTATACGTAGATAATAATGCAATAATTATTAATTATTTTATAATATAGATATTAAAAAAGGTTTTATTGTCTAGACTAGATTACAATAGTTACCTTTAGGTACCTAGGTAAAGTTTAAAATAGTTGTTGCTGGGCGAAGTCCACGTGCCTGACATGACGTTGATATTGATTACAACTGCTTTACCTAACAAATATACATGAAGCTAGCCATCCAAATTGTAAGTCTAAAAAAGAGATTGAATCTTCCACGTGAATGAACTGGTAGAATCTACTACTACTACTCGTTTGAAATCACTACCTGGTCAGACATTTGTTTGTCATTATGCACGAGATTACCAATAAGAGCCATTTCGTTCAAAGGCGTGTCAGTGATTAATTATTATGGCGCCATTGCAATAGCATAACTTGTCAAAATCAACAATTATGAAACCAATAATCGACTATTTTGACACTATTTTAATAGCAGACTTGGCGCCCAGGACTCTTATTCAAGACAAGCGTGTGCGTTGCAGTAACGTCGTGCATTCATAAGTTCCGTTGTAAATTGAAACTAGTAGGGCTTTTCTTAGTTAATTCACGTGAGAGAACCAATCTTCACTATTACCACGTGATCACTAACATGAAAAAAAAGTCTCATACCTTTATTTCTTTACAGATTGACGGCAGAACAGGCGAATCAGAAACCAACGGATCAGTATTAAGGAGAAGTGTACAATGTGCCACCGTCTTTAGGAAGTTAGGTTTAAAAACTGGTGACGTCATCATTTTGATGGGTGCCCATCATTTGGACCAGGCTGTGCCATTGTATGCTGCGCTGTACCTTGGAATTGCTACCGCTACCATTGATAGAACTCTGTTAGTTGGTAAGTGGAAGATAAGATTTATAAGCAGGCAAAGTTATTTTTCAAACATCTAAAAAAGGTCTTAGTTGTGGACGAAGGTTGCTAAAATTGTTATGATTTAAATTGTGCTAAAATCGTCAAATAACTATTCTTATAGGAATTCGTATCTTTTAAGCATTTGTTATGTTTGAATGACGTGGTGACCTTTTGGTTAAGACACATTCTTTTTAAGCAAGGGTGTGGAGGGCCAGAGCATTCGCAGCGAGCTGTGAGTTCGCTGTAGCCGTGCCATACAAATAGCAGTTAACTTTATGCAATTGAAGCGGTGAAAACACTTGCTCTCGCGCTCAACAAAGGATGAAGTCGAGATCGAATCTTATAATAAGATTGGAGTACAATATTTTCCTTATTTTTTCTTCCACAGGTGAGTTAGAAGCCACCTTCAATAACATAAAACCGAAAATGATCTTCTGCGAAAGTGAAAAAGTTTTAGATGTAAAAAAAGCTGTCAGTCAGTCAGGTTTGGACTCGAAAATCATCAGTTTCGGTGCAAGTCCTGACACGATGAGTTTTTCTGAAATGATGGAGACGTGTAGAGAGGAGATTGATGTGGACAATTTCAAGTAAGTTCTGAGGACCTACTATGACGTGTTAAAGCGTGAATCTTTCGGGCGAGAAAGAGGGATGAAGCTATAAAAGGTGTATAACTCGATCCCTCTTCCTCACTCGTCTATAGATCTCTCTCCTTCCCTTATCCTCAAATCCATAATAACCGTAAAAAGGCGACAACATACTAGCTAGTAAACAGTCTGCTCGATCTATCCGAAGAAAAACTTAGCACATTTTATTCTTCCTTTCAGATTAGCTGACTTCGACCCAGAAGAAACAATTGCCTATCTAGTATCCACAAGCGGTACCACGGGACTGCCCAAATCTGCTATAGTGACACACATGAATATGGCGATTTCGGGAGGTTATATTTTGTAAGATACTGTTCTTTTCTCCCACTACCTTATATATTTCTGTCTTGCTTAAAAAAATCTGAGAAAAGCTCTATTACTTTCAAGTTACAACGGGACTCTAATTCTTTAGATCGATCGATTTGAAACAGTTGATCCATAAACATTACATTTATGTACAGTGATATTATAAGTAAAATGGTGTAGGTAGGTTACCTAAACAAAATTCGAAACGACACACTGATACTAGGGCATCGGAACCGGTTTTTCCCGGTTCCGAAAGAACCGGGAAATCCCGGTTCTGGAAGACACTGATAGAACCGGTTGTGTAAAACAAGGAACCGGTTTTTTTGGTTCTTACGGTTCTGTCTTAAAATTTTAAAAATAATATCTCTATAATACTTTTAATGCTAAATATCAAGTTATTATCCAAATTTTCGTTTCCGTTCACGGGATTACAGGATCACGGACCTTTAGAAGGCGTACGAGGGGTCGAAGCCAACTCGCAGAGGCCCGTTGAACAACTTTAATATAACTGAAATGGGACATCAGCCGGCAATTATCCCTGTATGCACTATGAAAGTGCACCCAAGGATAATCCGCGGTTGATCTAGGACTATTGCGAAATATGGTAATAATAATTGAAAGGGTTTTATGGGTATGGGTTGCTATGTGCTGGTGGATATGATAACTATGGAAATACTATGGCCCCTGCCCCTGACCAATATTGATATATACGGATAAACAGGCAGGAGGTGACTGGCAAACCCAATAAAATGGGCTCCCGGAAACGGCCGCTAGCATGTAGCGACACGGAGGCAACATACGTTGAGCTGCTTAGGGAATGAGAGGCATCCCACGGCTATAAGAGCAATCCCGGAAGTACGGTCAAGACCCCTACCAGCGCCTTACTGAGATACATCCTTCCCCCGAGTCTCCTTCAACTCCTACTCCTATCCAAATTTATTATATTATTTCACTGTTAAACCAATAAATAACGTTATAATTTATTATTAATGATAGATTTTTATTGATTGAAGTAAATGCTCCATGACAACTCGCGAAATTCAAATTTTGGACATAATAAAATAACAATAGTTACAAAATAGTTCAAAAATATGATGTAATTTGAGTGTAATTCAAAAAATTAATAAAAATGAGAGACTTCAAATAGAATTTATGATAAAACCCGAAAGAACCGAAAGAACCGGGTACCCGGTGCCGTCTAAAATTTAGAACCGAAAGAACCGGTTCCTGAAATAGGACCGGTTCTCGATGCCCTAACTGATACACACATGAACAATTCGTATGTTTAGACGTCAAAGTGAGATAGCATAATTCAATGATCGCGAGTGAAAAGAGACAAATATGAAAAAATGTGGCTAATAGCCACATTTTAATGTATCACTTGCTGAGCCCTTGTAACATATCTACACCTTTTTACTTATAATATCATTGTTTTGTGTAAATTATTCCTCGTAAAATAGAGGGCAAATAAGTGATTCTCTTGAGACATTATACAGAACTTTTCGTATCGTCAAATCAAGCTACCATTATTCAAAACGAATGCATACCTATGCGAAAATTTCCTTTTTCCTTTTTTCGAGATTTAGGCCTTAACTTGTCATCTTCATTATTACCTACTTTCATTTCTTTTCCCAGTACTTCAGCCAAGAAATTCCCCCCAGTGCAATCAGTGCTCATTGTGGCTCCTCTGCAATGGTTGTCAGCTCTGATCAACTATGTAATGGGCCCAATATTTAACTACTGGAGGATACAATCGTCTGCACCCTATACGACTGAACATATTCTAGAGTTAATTAAGAAATATGAGGTTAGTAAACACAGCCATGTCGTAGGACGGAGAACATAGTAACATATTATGATTTATGATAGGTCGGCAAACAAGCATACGGATTACCTGATGGTAAGCAATCAGCTTCGCCCATGGACAAAGACGCAAAAATAGAGGAATTACGAGGGGAAGGATTGGGCCTCCGGGAACCTCACTCTCATGGTTTAGCACAACGCTGTGGTTGTTTCATGCCGGTTTTCTGTAAGGCTGTGCTATCACACCGGTCGCGCCGAAGCTTAGCTCTCTTACACTTAAAATAAAAATCTAATATATAAAATAGACGCAGCGTTCTCCGAATAACTTAACATTTCCCACGCATATTATATGCAATTTGTAAGATTATTTTGATACACGGAGAAAAACTTCAGGAAACTTGGACCTTTTATTTATATTATACCTGTAAACTGAGCTTTTTATAAAAGTTTTGAAATCGCAAATCTTGAGCAAGCGTGGTATTTAAAGCTTAATTCTTTGTCCGTATGGCCAGTAGCTTTTTCTCATTATTGAAATATTTTCTCGCCAATTACGATGATTTAATAAAACACACATCTTTTTCAGCCAAAATTCTTGATATCTAGTCCTCCAATGATGGCCACGTTAATGAAGGCGGCTGCGAAGGAGAATTGCGAGTTCTCCTGTTTCGATGTGATATATCTTGGGGGGAGTGCTGTGCCACGAGAGATGATAGATGAGTTGAGAGTAAGTAGACTATTAATCTCTTTGACTATCGCCTACATTACTATGGTTTAGGTGAGGTTGGTAGAGGGCGCGCAAGTACATCAAGAAATAAGAAAGAAAACTGTTTTTATTCGGACCGAGACATGAAGGCCAAGAACAAAAATAAATATACAACAAGAATAAAAAAAAATACAATAAAAACTTGGAACAGCAACTAAATAAAATAAAAATAAAATTAATCAAAACAATAACGTTAAACAGCCTAACAAAGTTACAATAATACAACCCTGGGATGGCGGACATGCCCAATCCGAATAGGTCGCCAACTCAGCAACATCAACCAGTTTTTCTTTATGTAATAGGTCGGCAAATGAGCTGACGGACGTGTTACCTGATGGTAAGCATGGCTCGTCATAGGCAAGACCCTATAGAGCTGATGTTCAGCCGGGTCTAGAGCAGTAGAAGGAACGGGGAGTTTTTTATTCAGTAAGAGTCTGACACTCAACTCACTTAGGTCATATGCATGATGATTTTCCCCTCACAATAAAAAAAATCTGTGTGTCAAGACACTAAGGCTTATTATTGCTCTCAGCAAAAAAGGTATGAATGTGTAATAACGTGTTTTCCTTTTATTTCTAGAGATTGGTACCGAAAGCAGTTGTTAATGACGTATATGGAATGAGCGAGGTTGGTTCTCTTGTGTTTTCCAACCACTCGTCTCCAATTGGATCCAGTGGAAAACCTTTACCGCACATTAAATACAAGGTGAGTTTTATAAATATATGGACATACATTTCATATTTTGTATCATGACCCCGGCCCGAATCTAAAGAAGGCAAACCGCAATGTGTCGCGGGTTCGATTCTTACATGGAACAACTCTTTGCGTGATCCACAAATTGTTGTTCCGGGTCTGGATAAACGACGACGAACAAAATCCTAGTGTAAGACAACAATTAAAAAAAAATACGCTTCGCCCTACATAGAAGGAAAGTCACTTGATTTGCCTACCTCAAAAAAATAAAGATGTTATTGTTGATAATAAGACCTAATCCCATCTTTATGGAATAAAGTACCTAAATAGAAAATAATAAATTAAGGAACCTATTAAAATTAAAAATCTGCTTCACAATTAATTTGCACATTTCCATTTCACAAACAAACATAATGAAACGTGACGGAATGTTTGAAGAAACAAAATCGAGTCGTTCTTGATCTTTGCTCTACCAACGAAACATAATGGAATTTTTAGGATACTTTAGTCACAATGATTGAGCAAAATATATAAACGAATCTTAAGATAAAAATTATTTATTTAGTATAGGCTCCTATGACACTTTTATTTTTTATCTGAATGACAAAGAGTAACAGACTGTTGCTAAGCCCCAAAAACTACGCCCAACGCTCAAGGACCGCTCACTCGATTTTGTTGCATGTTCTATGTCCGTATTTATTAAGAGACTAGCTACTCTCGCGCGGTTTCACCCGCTGCTAGGCTCGTAGCGTGATGTTTTATAGTTTATAGCACTCAGGAACATTGTAGCTGTCTATCAGTGAAAGAATTTTTGAAATCCAACCAGCAGTTCCGAAGATTACGTAGGGCGTAATCTTCGGAACATACAAACTTATAAACACAAATTTACAAACTTACAAATTTTACCTCTTAAGAGATTTGTTTATTGATAAAGGTAAAGAGTTATTCTTTGAATTAGTTGCACCCGCGTTCATCCACTCCTTTTTTGGGATACGTAAATCGGCAAACGAGCAGACGGATTACCTGATGGTAACGATTACTTACCATCGTCGCCCATGGACACTCAACGCAACACCAAAGGAGTTACGAGTGCGTTGCCGGCCTTTTGGGGATATGGGGTTGCAGATATTTCAGGATTAGGAAGGGAGACGGGAGAGGCTGGCCTCCGGTAACCTCACTCACAGGCGAAACACAACGCTATGGTTGTTTCACTCTTTCAACCACACAGTCAAATCTTTTGCACTTTTAATTTTGTTATTCTTTATGGTGGTAATTTTGGGTTCCTTATATTTCAGTTGGTCGACGTGGACACAGGGGAAGAAGTAAAAGAGCCTTACAAAAAGGGAGAGCTATGGATCCAAACTCCTGGATATTTTAAGGTAAGATCCTGAAGATAGGTAGAACAGTATGGACATATGTACCTACCTGCTACTAATAAGAAATTACCTTAAAGCGATTCGGCGGCAAACGGATTTGTGAGTCAAGAGCAATTAGGTATGTACCGCAGCCCCAGCTTCTAGCAGGAGAAAGAACGGGGTGGTGTTTAGTCTTAAGGGTCTAATATTCACCCTTGCCCCAGCCAGGGCGAGAGCTTATGTGGTTATTTTCCTAATGAAAAAAAAAACTATACTGCGGAGGCAATTCCCGCTAAGCGTCTACGGTTAATTTATGTTATTAAGAGCTGATTTTTCAATAGTCAGATAAATGTTATCAGAGAATTAAAATTGTTGCTGTCACTGTCTAAAACAAACATTCTGATGCGACAGCATCATAATTATTCCCCAGGTAACTTTTATCTAACCATTGAAAAATCAGCCTCCTGTTTTATTTAGGTGTGGCGACGAAAGTAAGCCGCGACCAATAAAACAGAAATATGTAGGTACAGTCAGGGGTCAAAAATGCAATTGCTCTCTACCAATTTTAAAAATGTGCGAAATTTCTTTGTAGAGTAGGTACTACTTTACGGTTGAGGACTTCTTTAATTTATAGTATAGAATCTAAATTATTGATTAACTGGCTGTGAACCATTGAACTTTTAATACAAATAAATTTAAGTCATTTTAAAATTGTTAGAGTGTAATTGCATTTTTGACCCCTGACTGTACCTACCTTATGTATGAATATAGTGAGGTTTACAGGGCTACTACAACAATCCAGAGCCGACAGCTGAAGTGCTGACTGAGGACAAATGGTTCAAGACTGGTGACATGATGTACAGAGACGAAGAATGGAACTTCTTCTTTGTCGAACGCATCAAACTGCTGCTGAAGTATAGGAATCATCAGGTTTGTTTTAATTCACTCCACTCAAAACTCAAAATAACATTCTACGTTCTAGAAAAACCGTTAATTTTATTTTTATTTCTTGATTAATGGCAGCTGTAGTGAACAGTTCGTTTTATGCATGTAATGCCATCCTTATGCCTCCGAAAAACAGTCAGCGATAGCCTCTTACTGTACCGGTCGACCGGTAGCTACAGAACGTATCGAGGTTTCGATTCCCACTTACTTTATGTGATAAACAGATTGTTGTTCTGTGTCTGTGATTGTGAATGTACCTACGATATTAACAGGAAAAAAACGTGCGACTAAATTTAAAAATAACTACAAGCTCTAACCAGTGGCTTTATCGCTCTGCTAGCATCATATGCGTAAAATAAATAAGTATCTTGTCTTAAATAAGTATCTTTTTATCTTCTCCAGATTTCTCCAGTAGAGCTAGAAGGTGTGATTCGACAACACCCTGGAGTGTTGGATGTGGCTGTTACCAGCCTTTCCGATCCAGATGATGGAGACTTGCCTGTGGCCTGTGTAGTGCAACGCCCGGGTTTCGACCTCACCGCTGATGATATTAAGAACTTAGTCAAAGGTATATTCTTGATTAGAGTTTAGGCCTGTTAATAGGAATATAGAATTCATTTTTAACACTGTGTTGTACATTAGTAATGTGTAGAGATTTAGGAAACAGAGATTTATGTTTCCTAAGATCGGAAAAGGAGCCTCCGACCACGCGAAGTGATAATGCCGGGCATCTGCCCAAAAGTAATCTGAGAACAATATAATATGCAGTCATGCGATACAATTTTAACCCAATGTATGTAATATTTTCAGAAAACCTGACAGACACCAAACATTTAAGAGGTGGAGTTATGTTCCTGAACGAGCTACCTTTGACCACAACAACCAAAGTACACCGACGAAACCTGAAAACACTCGTAGCAGCGAAGGTTGATGAACTGTTGTGATGTTGATATTATTATTTTAATAAAAATATACTTTGTTGTTATATACGGAAGGCTTTTATTGCCACGAGCACAGGTGAACAAAATAAAAAGGTAATACTTTTAGCCAGTACGTTAAAAGTCTTCAAAGCTTCGGCACTATGTCCGATCCCAATCCATAAAAATATGGTTTGTCATAATCTTTGGTAGATTACATATCTTTTCATCATGTCACTTAAAGAATATCCAAACCCTGTATATTTGTAAATATGGGTCTATTTCGATGGTTTCCGTTCGTGCGTAGTACGCAAATGCTCTTATGGTGGTAGTCTTGCAGCAATGGGCCGACCCAAATAGGAAAGTTTTTATTTTTTATTATCATTCATTGTTCAGCGTTTGGTCAGTAATGAAAATCTGACAGCAACTTATTCACTCTTATAAGAACTTAAAAACTTTAATTCGTTTTATCTGAGTACCATTTTCGTACGTAAAAGATTTAGGATATTTATTTTTTAACACAAGTACTAGACAAAGGCTAAATTGATTTTGATATCCTTATATACGTCGGCATGAAGGTAATGATTAAATTAAAAAACATATTCCATAGTAAAATAGAAATTCAATAATTAATAATAATAATTAAAAACGGGCAGACACCCTTATAAATTCTGGGACAAACATGAATACATAACAATTGGTCAACGGGCTGATATATAAACATTACATTTGGTCAAATTTAACAGAGAAAAATACTGTAGTGTCAAATTTTTATAACAGTACTGTAGTTGGAAAGATTCACTGACCCCCGCAACGCTTGCTTTTGGAGATTCTGGAAGTAAAACAAAGAATTCAGTAGGAGGGCTATATTCTGTGAAAAAAAAACAAAACGACGAAGTCATATCGTGTTGTCACGGCTCCAAAAGGTAAGTTTCCTTAAAACTGCTAAGTCGTTTCCGAGAATGCCATTATATTTTTATCACCATCTAGGTAGGCAAGCGAACATAATGATAGCAATCGACATCGCCGATGGGCATCGCAACACCAAAGGAGTTGTAAGTGTTGGCCTTTTGAGAATTAAGAGATTTGAGAATTGGAGTTTTTGAGCATTTGGAGATTGGGGATGGCGAAACAACGAGTTATTTTATATATGCTGTAGGTACTCGTGACATTTTTGTCAGGAATGCATAGCCAAACTCTTAAAAACAAACCAATAGAAATAAAATAATCTACTTATTGACGAACTTACCTTTTTAAATATATTAGCCATCAATAAATTAGTCTTCTTAATATTCTCCTTCTTCTTTTCTTCCTTCTTTTGTACAACTTCTGGCAATGTTTTGTAAATCTTCTCCGAATGCTTCTTCATTTCACGTTCACTAATAAATTTTGGGGCAGCTGGAAGTAACAAATATTACCTATGAATGAACTTTATTTACGAAAGAGAGTTCTTAGGCACATTTTGTGATACTGAGATATTTTTTTGGAGAAAGAGAAAGAAAGAAAGAGTATGTGTGTGTGAGAGAGAGAGAGAGGTGTTGCCGGCCTTTTAAAAAGTATTAAGTTATAGATAGCAATCCTGTTCGTGATACATCTAACCATGTCATTGCTCGGCAGACACATTATTCGCTGATGCTGTTATAATAAGCTTTACTGTGAATGTCACAAATTATCAACGAAACCTAAAACATGGGCAAGAATATTGAATACAGTTAATAAAAGCTAGACGTACTATAATTAGGTACAGGTGTAAAGTACTCACTTCTCTTCTTTCGCAAATCAAGTCCGATATCCTTGGCAAGCTGCCGTAGCTCCTCAGAAGTGAGGCTTGTCAGATCTGGTTGTTTTTCCACGTGCAATGATAATAAGTCCCGTTTGGCAGTTCGTTCATTTGCTCTGAAAAATATTATTATAACCAAGTAAGTGCCCATATAAATTTTACATGACTGGCCACATGATAAGGTTTTATAAACGTATAGCCATGTTATTATCAAACCACAATCAAATAACCAAATATCTGGGGTATATATTTTTTAACTGTATGGTGGCGCTTAGATTATCCAAATATTCATTTAGTTTTTTTAAAAGGGTGTCTTTTTATTTCGCAATAAGCCGCTATCACACCTGGTAACGTTTTGCTAATTGTCTAGTAGTAAGATACCACCATCGTCAGCACAACGCGTGTAGATCCCTCGAATATTCTCCGAAATGTATCCTATTGTGTATTTGGGTGTGTTTGTAATTTTCAATTGTGTGATTTGCTTAAAAACTATTTAATAAAAACGAACTACTACTACAATACAATTTACATACGAGGAAAATAATTAAGAACTCACCGATAGTTTGTAAGGAACGCATGTTACAGGGATCGATACATTGACTACAAGCACCGCAGCACGGTGGGCTAGGATTTGGTTGACGACTGCATGGTACGTTGGTTTCGCAACTATTGCACGAGACACAGGGCGCGCTTGCATAAGGAACGCATGGTTCAACCGAATTGCAACTTTGGTAGCACATACCTATAAAAGTATTTCTGAAGTTAGCCTATTGATAACCTAAGTGTTGTCAGGGTTGTGGGCCAAGCGCAAGAAGGTATCGCAACCTCGGCCTAGAGCAGAAGGAACGGGGGGTTTTTAGTCAGTACGTCGTGACACTCCCTCTCGCCTAGTATGAGGCTAGGCTATGAGATATTTGATGATTCGTTTGCTTAAAAGATTTGGAATCTAAGCAATTCCATGTTTAGTACGTTTATTACTTTAGGGTTTGTAATAATTTTTCTCGCTTATTGATGTCTTGTAATTCTCAGCCCATTCTGCAGGTCGTACAGAAAATAAGCCAAGTCGTACGAAATTTTCCAGATTTTCCACCACAATGCAATTTTGTAGCTAATTCGTTTCTATTACTAAGCTAAGGTTCAATTTACAATGACAAAACTTGAGATACCTCCACAGTAAGCAGGGGCAGATGTCACATTACCCATACATCTAGGTTTGTGTACAACGACCATTTTCAAACTTGGGACGTATCGATCTCGTACATTTCTGAAGTGAGAAAGATCGGTGAGTTCTTGATTACTCTTTTATTAGCCAGATTGACAATAACTACTATGTTTCCTGAATACGCTAATAGGGCTACCATCATACAAATCTTATCCCTAAACAAAACTTTATGAAAATTAATCTTAATTATGTTTAACAACAAGAATGTACTAACCTTCTCTCACTGATGAACTTCAAACAATCCTGTCTCTGAGACGTATTCTTCACAAAGTCTGGACGATTCTGTTCCAAATATTCTCTAACGGTAGCCATCTCAATTCTTTTAGAAAAATCATCAGATGTTTCGCTCTCGCGGCGACCACTCTTCGGCCTATTCTTACTACATTTAGGACTTCTTTGTGGACTCGTCCGACGAGATTCTTGGTCTCCTTTATAACAACACTCTTTCTTCCCTTTATTTTTCGGGACTTTCAAAACAACATTTTTTAGAGGACGACTTTTATTCTCACACATGGTTTCCTCGCTCAGCATACTCTCTGAAGTTTGTATGATCAAGTTGTAAGCTATACATTTCTTCTGCAACTTCTCAAAGGCCTTTGATCGTTTACATTTGTGACTTCTGCAGGCACAATGGTGAACCTTTTTGCATTTTTCGCAGTTAATGGAAGTGCTACTAGAGACTTCGCATTTTCTGCCCTTGCATTTCACTTTTTGGTGAAATTTCTCGCATTCTTTCTTGATCTTGTTCAGTACTTTACAAGCCGCGGAATCTGAGGATGTGGTTGGTAAATCTGAAGAACATGGAAGGTCAGAGGTATCCGTGCAAGCTTTGCTCTCCTTAGATGACTTCTTGCATGAAAGCTGTACGCTTTTGTCGACCATTCGTTCCGAGCAAGTATCAGACAGTTTACTTCTTTTACCCTGATCTGAACTTGATTTCATACCCGTACTTGTGCTGCACTTACGATCCGGATCTGTGCTATCGTCAGTTTCCAACAGATAGTTCAGAACCGTTATTATTTCCGAAAAACATTTGTTCTTTTTAATTTTCAACACATCTTTTTTGGAATAACGTCGTGTAATGTCTTGTATCACATCTATGATGGGTCCTTTGGAATTGAAACTGTTAGGGCAGTCAATATTTTGGCAGCGAGATTCTAGTAATTTTTTATCTTTTGTTTCACTATCGAAAGTTTTATAAGTATTGGCCTGAACATCAATTTTCTCTTGGAAATTGGACTTTTCCATATCTTCAATCAGTAGTCTATCCGTCTGACAACACACATCTGAGCCAAATTCCTTTCTACACTCAGTTTCAACGCTAACATTTTTGGTGTGTATATCATCAGTTTCTATGATGACATTTTTAGTTTGTTCAGTAGATAAATCTTTTTGCACACCTACACTTACTTTCTCAATTGCAAAACAATTGTTATCACTTTTTGGACTGTCTGTTTTGCATTTACAATAATCAGCTTTGCTATTATCATTTCTTGATTCATATTTACTGCCTTTTATAGATCCTGTTCTAGTACTGTCTGTCTTTTTACTATTTGAATCGCAACAATCGCCTTTGCAACTATCAGTCTTTGATTCATTCTTAGAGCTTTTTGTATCTTCTGATCTAGTGTCATCCGTCTTTTCAGTATTACAACAATAACCAGCCTTGTCACTATCAATTTTTGATTCATTCTTGTTGCTTTTTGAATTTTCTGCTCTGCTATTATCTATCTTTTTACTATTTAAACTGCAGAAATCGGCTTGTCTAATTTCAGATCTGTCTCTACTCGTTTTATTAATATCTGTAGTATTACTATCAATTCTGACCTCTTTGGTTTTCGCTACATTAATGTTCCGTGACCGTTCTACTTGACTAATTTTCTCGAAAGTATTGAACTTAGAAGAACGGATATCCACTCTTGTTCCTTGATTATTATTGATTTCTTCGCCTTTCGTTAGAATCGGATCAGTTTGAATAGAAGTGTTTATTGATAATTTGTTGTCTGTATCGGTGTTCGATCGTTTAAAAGGAGATTTCTCCTTCACTGTTTCCATCGGGTACGTATTATAAGTAGAACCCGAAGTAATATTTTTTAGACAGCAAGAGGTTTTGGTGGAAATCGCAGCATCTGTTTTGGAATTTGTATTTGTGCTGTTAGAGCACTCTGGGTTCAAGCAACACTGAGCAGATTTTGACACTTCACAAATAGCTAAAGTTTCTTGATCAGCTTGGGATATCTTCTCAGTAACCACGCCTGCTTCATATGGCCCAGTATTTTTTACGTTATTACCACCCAGATTAACTGTTAAAGTCATATTAGTACCATGAATAGGAATTGTATAGTCTTTCCCGACTAATGAGCTCTTTCTGGACTCTTTATCTTCGCTGTTCTGTTTAGACGTTACTTCTGATTTACAAAGACTGCCTTCAGATTGTATTAAAAATTTGTCTGACGTGCTGTTAGTACTGACATCGCTAAACGTTTTTACTCCCTCAGATTCAGTACTATAGCCGGAAACTCTTCTACGTTGCTCCGATATAAGTCTAGCACAATCATTGTTACTAATGATATTAATGTCCGACAACCTGGGATCAGAGATTTGGGGGTTAATACTAATTTCGGTCTGAAGACATCTTGTGGCTTCAGTCACAAAATGCTTTTTAGCACACACAATACTTTTAGTAGTAGTATCACGTATTTTTTTTATATCAGACCCTGAAGATTGGTAATTATTCATGCCCAGGCACATGTTAATGAGCATGTTCGTTTGAGACGCTCTCGAATGTCTCCGGGCATTTGACGTGTTATCCGTACTACTACTATCTGTGCAAGTAGCCAACCTACAAGGAGGTTGTAGTAATTCTATTTTGTCATCTTTCATTTCACAAGATCCACATTGAACAGCAGTGTTTATTCTCGAAGGATCTTCAGGCTGTATGCCACGATTGGTCAATTTACAGCACCTGTATATCATGAAATTGTCGCCCACTTCAGACGAAGACACCTGCTTACCACCACAGAGACATACATATTTGATGTCACCCTTATGACTGTCGGGAGCGACGCAAGTGTTTTTGGGGCATTCTGAATTGGATTTCTTGTTGTCGCCAAACATTATCACACAGTCTTTTCCTTTACCCTGGCAAGGCATTCCAACTGCAGCATCACAATTTTTAATATTCACCTGCACAGAGTTGTCTGAAAACCCCGTTTTTGCATTCAAGTAATGATGAGGACAGCAGCAATAATGTCCTTGACTTGGACCAGCCTCATCTATCTCCCTTTCAGCCTGAATCTTCTTTTTTAAATTTGGTCGTTTAGGGGCATCAGAATGACTTGAGGAAAGAGTAAACACAGAGTGACTTCTTTGGCTTCTTACGGCACTTAATCGGTCTATGTCTAAATTGGTAGAAGAGCCACCTTCTAATTTACTAGCATCTCCTGATCCATCATCATAGTTGTTTCTTGTCAAGTCTTTCATCAAATCTTTCATTCTTCTGTTCATTTTTGCTTCCTGATTTACAGGTACTTTGAAAGATGTGTCAGACTTCACTAACTTCTGTTTCAAGAACATTTCTTTATCCTTCAAATGTCTTTTGTATGCTTCTTCGCGTCTGAGAGCTTCCAAGTACTTTAAATACAGCTCCTCGGATGAAGTTTTAGGGAAACCATTATCCGAAGAAGTTTTTTCTTTACTAGAGACATCTGATTCAGTATTAGAAGTATTAGGTTTAATTAAGTTCGAAGTAACCTTTTCAATAGAAGCACTGAACAAGTTTGGGGCACTTTGCGAAGTAGAAGCTACTACATTGGCGTTGAACTTTTCGCTTCGTAGAATAGATTTCTTTGGCTTTTTATTTGTACTATCTTCAGTGTTGTTAGCATCAGACGTGCTTGTAGTAGTATTGTTTCCTATCATACCTAGTCTTTTGCTGCTAATTCCAGACAAAAAGTCAGAATTATAGTCATTTCTGTATTTCGAGTTGACTAACCTCTCGACAATATCTTTTATTAACTTTTTCTTGATATCACCATCGTCGTAGCGCTTCTGTAAAGTATGCTTTAATAACTCAACACATTGTTCTAAATCTTTGGTGAGGGAATGTTTGGATCTTTTGCTGGAATCTGTAGTGAGACCACTGGACTCTAAACTGGATTTGTTCCCAGCAGCACTATTGTCTAGAATTGGTGCATTGTCTTTTAACTTATTCTGATTATAGACATGTCCAGGCATGTATTCAAAGCTTTCAGCTTCAGATAATTGAGCTCCACTTTTCTCTTGTGGTGTCTCATCCTTATTGACCTCTTTTTGCTTTCTCACTCTTAATTTTCTTCTCACATTTCTTGCCTTTTTCTTTCTTAATCTCTTCCTTAGTGTGTTTAAGCTGATCATAACCGGAATTTTTTGGTTATAAGGATCAACTGGCTTTGGGGCTTCATCGGGACTGATTGATTTCTCTTTTTTCTCTGGTTTGTTTAGAGGCAATGTAGTTTGTATTTCTTTGTCCATACCTACGTAAGACGTGTCTACACTGACCTTTTCAGGAGAGGATACACTGACATCCTTTTTAACATTATCAATAGTAACACCACCATCCCTTTCAACATTGAAAGAAATGTGTTTAGTAAGATTAACATTGATGGATGGAGGAGGATTTGCGTCAGAAGTATGTGGTACATTAACTTCAACGAAATCAACATCTTTTTTATAAAACTTAGTTTTCTTTCCTATACCTTTTTTTATTTTTGATTTATTATCATTTTCGTCAATCGGTGTGGAATGCGAGGTGGGTATTCCGATTTCTTGTTTGGAATCGTTATTTGTGTATTGTTGTTTTAAAGCGAGCCTCTCCAAAGTGCTAAGACTTGATGCTGAG
This sequence comes from Spodoptera exigua, assembly GCA_902829305.4. Lineage (NCBI taxonomy): Eukaryota > Metazoa > Arthropoda > Insecta > Lepidoptera > Noctuidae > Spodoptera > Spodoptera exigua. Next base: position 3,108,033 of record LR824623.2, read on the forward strand.
TTTTTTCTGTCACTTTCATTAGCATACCCTACATCAGCAAGAGAGTCCCATTCCAGTTTTCTCTGCGAAGTAATACTACTAGTTGGGGAATGTGTCTTGTGTGTTGATAAGTCAAGAAGTGCATCTAAAGCTGAAATGCGAAGAATTTTATTGATTAGAAATTATTTATAAATCTCTATTGTTCAATCACAAATTAATATTGGACATTTTGGATACTAAATTATTATACATTTGAATAAGTATAGTAAATACGTATTTATGAACATTTATGCATTGAATTGAGTATAAACAATATTAATATACAGAAAATGTTTTATTACCTACATCATTTTCTTTTTATTACTTTAAAGTGCCTAAAAATATTATTTCTGCTTTCACTGAATAGTGTGGAAGAGCCATGCTTCGCCTTGAACGGGATAGCCCGACCTGAATGATACAACGGCCTCACAGAATATCGGCGTGAGACATCATTCTGTGTTTCGCCGTGTGAGTAAGGTTACCTGAGGTCTAGGGGTGATCCCTAAGTTTCCTATCCTTAAATGTCTAATAACGCAGAAAGGCCGACAACGCACTTGTACAAGTGTCCCTGGGCGATGTCGATTGCTTACCATCAGGTAATCAGGCTGCTGGTTTACTGACCAATCCAATGAAAAACAAAACTAAATAGGTAGTATGTTTTTTACAACTTATAAGGTCTTTTACTTTTATTAATATACAATTATTATTACTTCTTACATTTTTGCGAGTTATTATCATCAAAGTGGAAGGATTCATCATCAGTCTGTCTTGATACATCAGCGGGTACTTCCTCAATGATGATCGGGGGAGATTCTGTGTGTGGGGAATCAGTCTTTGTTTTTTGTTCATTATCATCCTGGAATCCCACAGAGAACAGGATTAATAAAAATAAAAACTTAATTTTTTGTTTGCGTTATTACACAAGCAAATACCTATGAATAGAAAAAACGCGAAAGTTGTTGAGTTGTTTTTTACTCTTAACACAAAAACACACTGAATAGAACTTAATTAAAATTGGTATAGAGTGACAATACAGTCATATTACCTGCATATAAAGCAGCTATGTGTTATAAAATAACAGGTGATTTGGCTGTCAGAAGCAGTAAGGTAAAACCTAATATGTAAAGGGGCTTGAAGTCTGGCAGTTGTCCCTTGTTTTTAATTTATTATTTAATCAGGCAAGGAGTTGGGACTACTGTCCAGGGTCACTGGTGAAGCTTAATAAGGTACCAGCAAGAGACGGAAGAAAGAATTTGACACTCCCTCTCGCCATACCCTGGGCGAGAGAAGTAGCTTCACAATGTACCTCAAAAAAAAAAAGTTGGGCAACTGTTACAAGCCTGTTTATTATACCTAGCTACACAGTATTTTCTAGTTTTCAAAATTAAACAAATCTGTTATAAATTAATCAACATATTGTGCTGAGATTACGTCTCCTGATAGTCTGTTTCACATTCTGACCACTCAATTGATTAGAAAGTGTTTGTGAAGGTTACTTTTGAGAAAATTGTACACAGTTGTAGGTGGTGATCTGTTAAATGAACATTAATTTTGTGAAAACCATTTAAGATTTTGTACGTTTTAATCAGATCTCCATATTCTGTGTCTAAGCTTGTTAGGTTCAAAACTTTACAGCGTTCTTCATATTATATTAGCCAAGGTACTTAATTAAAGCGGTTTAGTTTTAAATGGGACCTTGATCTTTAAAGAGTAAATGCTATTTCACTTTTTCCTAATAATCAGAATCAGTAGAACTATGTCCTGTGGTATTCAAAATAATATGCTTAGCTGTAATAACAGCTGCTGCGTACAATAATATTGAAAGTACATTTAGGAACTGTGTACTCAGCGGTACAGTTAAATTCACTTATAGTTACAAAAATAACTGACTGATATGCTAGCACTGACACTACTTACTAGCTACTTCAGACTCAGTTTCAACCACTGCTTAACACCATAGTATGATAGTTGAAAGTCTTCCTAGAACACTCATAGTCTTACTCGATAAGTGGAATATAAAACACAAAATAATTGTTGAATTCGGACCAGGAGTTCTGGAGATTAGCCCGTTTAACCAAACTGACACTCAAACTTTATTGTATTGGCAAAGATATGTAGAGGAATTGGTCTTTAATTGTAAAAAATGGTACTTTCTTGACTTCCTGAGATTCAAAACCAAAATGAATCATGTTCTGTATGTAATTTGGAATAAACTAGAAATGACTATGGATTTTGTTGGTCATCGTAACGGACATTATTTATTAAACATGGGCTGTTAAGTAACTCATTACAACGGGGGTATTGAATTTTTTATTCATTGGCAACCGAGTTTCCTTTACAGTTTTATATGAAAACCTAATTAAATCACAATAATATTGGCGGAGTCTAAAACTTAAACAAATTCTAGTTCGTTGCAAGGGCGTTTTAATACATATGCAACCACGAATACTTTACCTGGGAACTAGTAGGTTCAGGCAGGGAACACCGTATTGAGATTCTACAAACTTCTTGTGAAGAATCACTCTTTCGTCCACCGGAATCGGAAGAATCATTTTCACTCTTCATTTTACGCCAAAATAAACCACTGGTGTCCTTAATATCACTCTGAGCCGTCGATAAAGAGAAGAATTGCTCTAAATCCCTCTTTCTACCAAACTTTTTGTAATAATCGAGTATCAATGAATTCACAGCACCGCGAGAATCAACATCATTCGAAGACCCCGCATCATTTTTTTCGATTTCATCTCTTTCCATAATTCATGAATTAACTTTATTAAGTTCCTAGCTTTTATTGTAATTTTTAACAATCAACAATAAAAACATCTCAATTTATAATATTTACGTTGTGTAACGGCTTCGAATGGACATTTTTGAAATAGTTTGACGTTTCAATTCAAGAAACAAAACAAAAGCTGGCGTTTTTATTGATGTTCTGGAATCTAGGTTTTTGGGTTAAGTTCGAGGCCTCGCATTACGCATTTGAGTTTGCGTTTTGTTCTTTCTACTATTTCAATAATAATTTATTCAACTTTACCAAAACAAACGTTTCATTACATTTGTAACATTCTAATAATAAAAAAATGTAATTTTGTTATAATAATCATGACATTTTCGTATGTTATAAAATATCATTTAATTACAATGCATGTTACTACTATGTACTATTTAGTGTTGAAACAAAACGAAATCAGAATATTTGACATTTAATATTGATTTGTGGTTTGCTTTTACTTGAAGGAAAACAGAAAATTGGTTCAGCTAAACAGTATCCCGGTTGATAATTATTCAATATTCTTCATTAAATAACAAGAAACCACAAAAATGTCTAGACAAACGTCCCGTCTCGATGCCAAAAAAGTCGTAAGTTTCTTAATCAATCATGTTAAATTAAAAACGCCCCATTTCCGTAACTATTCCCATGAATGGATATAATTTTACAGAATTCTGAGCTGCTGACCCTCACTTACGGCGCTCTTGTGTCTCAAATGCTGAAAGAAACTGAAAATCCTGAAGATGTTAATAAACAATTGGAACGTATTGGCTATAATATGGGAGTGAGACTTATCGAGGATTTCCTAGCTAGAACTACGTCAACACGATGCCTGGAGATGAGGGAGACCGCTGATAAGATACAACAGGCTTTCAGGTTGGAAAATTATGTAATTTATACTGATTCTACTAACATTATAAACACTAACTACTTTTCCTCATAAAACTTCTGAATAGACCCGATTAAAATTTTAGTCAGGGGTAGATTATAATTTGGAATGACGTGTTGACTTTGTATAAATCGGGCAGCAGGTAGTTTCGATTTGAGCCAGTGTTTGGTACAATTTATTTATTGTATTTTATCACTTGACTAGCTACTCTCACGCGGTTTCACTCGCTGCTTGGCTCCATTTAATCGTAGCGTGATGTTTTATAGCCTATAGCACTCAGGAATATTGTAGCTATCTATCAGTGAAAGAATTTTGGAAATACGATTCCAAAGATTACCTTCTACATACAAACTTACAAATTTTACCTCTTTATAATATTAGTATAGATGCCCAAAGGTATTCTCTATCAGTGAAAAGCAACGGTATATCATGTCAAACATTTGATATCTGCATACAAGACTAAGATTTAAAAAGAATAGAATAGTATGTTATTAAAATTGGTTGTAATAATTAATCAACTTCATAACTTTTAACATACCTAAGAAGTATTGTTCTCCATTATGTTGCCCCAACATACATTTAAATAGCAAATAATGTTTTCTCTATCCATTTTTCTCTGTCAGACATCACCATTGCACAAGATGTATTATTTTCTAATTTTATCAACCTGCTGAAAATATCTTTTGTAATTATTAATATTATATTCACTGAATAATTACTTACAACAAGATTTTATTTGAAAAGGCAGTTCATTGCTCATAAAAAGAAATTGTTAATTTTCATAAAAATCTAAAATTCTAGATTATATCTAAACATGCAGCCGACAGTGACCAGCTGGAGTAGTTCTGGAGATGAGTTCTCATTGGTTTGGGACCAGTGTGCCCTGAGCGATTGGGTGGAGATGCCCAACAATGGATTACGGTACTGTGCCCTGATCCCCGGTGCCATCCGTGGAGCTCTGCAGATGGTGCAACTCGAAGTGCAATGCTGGTTTGTGCAGGTGAGGTTTTTAAGATAATATTGAAGACCTTTGCGATCTGGTTGCTTATTATGGACTAATACTTAACATTTACCAAAGAAAAGTAGGAGACAAATTATAGACAAGTTCATTGAATTTGCTTATCAGTACCTTCTCTACTGTTGAAAAATTTTAGCTTTTAAATAGTTTTTATAAAAGTACATGAATTTGGTAACAAATCAATGATAATTTTTATAATAGTTAAATGAAACCTGAAATAATTTCATTTGGAATATGAAATTGCGTAATAATGACATCTAGCGAGTATTCAATGAAACATTAAACTTGTGCTCGCACAGTAGTTCTGATTCAAAATTATAGATGGCGGTAAAATCAATTATTTGTCTTCTTCACAGGATCAACTGAAAGGAGATGCAGTCACTGAATTACGAGTGAAATATATCAAGAGATTAGAAGATGCAGTGCCCGCTGGCGAAGACTAGTCATTTAAGTCTATGTATAACTTTATTTTATTTTCATTATAAGTCTACAAAGATTATATTTATTTTATTCCAACAAACGCAATTTACTGCTTATTGAAACAATTTTCAACTCTACGCAGTTTATATAAGAATGGTGTTCTAGCAAAAATAAAAATTCACACATCAACTTTTCCTGCAGTTATAATTTTAGTCTTACTGTCTATGCAATTGAAATCAAAATGCCTGAAATGTTGTTTTCTTAGCGCTAGTTCTAATAATTGATCTTACGAATAAAGATGCAACCGTGGGTGAAATATTGTTTGTGGTTTTATCATGAATGTTGCGCATTAAGCTCACTAGATGGTGCTAACGCGTAGAGGAGCAAGAGAACCTGTAGCTGGCATTCGATATTCGAAAAATAGACAAAAAAATAATAAAATTTTATTATGTTAAAATATGTTACTAATACAGGAATTTCATTGATTTAATTTTGCAAGAAATATAATTTTGAGGATAACAAATTTTGTAAAAATCAATCAGTCTAAGGCCTTATTGGGACCCATCAGGGACGTGGAGTGTTGGGAGGTCTGTTCAAAATGTTTGTTTACCGCTAGCGAAGATGCTGCCATATGTACGACGAACAACCACGCGCTGCGTCTCTGTAAGAAGCCAAGCCTAGTACAAAATCCAACTTGGGGCTGAGATAGGCGCTGATTCAAGAATACTAAGTAACTAATGCAACATTAATGTAAATAGGTGTATACATTCTGTGCAGTAGATATAATAAAAAGCAATGAAAGCATGTGAGGAGTTTGTGAAATGAAAAACGTGATACTGTCATCTAAATATCTCTGCTTTATACCTACCAACATTTTGTTTGATCAGAAAAGAGTCTAATTTAATATATCTTCTACTAAAAATAGTTTATTACTATTATGCTAATAGCACGTGCGATAGCGTCTGCTACGCGCTATCGGCTATAGCGGATAGCTACAAATTGCATATTTAAAAAAAAGGCTAACACAGCAAAAGGCTATATGTTTTAAACTTTTATCATTATTAATTGCATGTAAAAGTTAACATCATACTATGTGTTGTAGCTGTACATTCCAAATAAAAGACACAAGAAATAAAAAAAAATATTTATTTATCGGAATCCTTGTGATTAATAGGAAACTTATTCAATACTTAGAGGTAATTAGTATAGGTAGTGATTAGCTCAAAAAAAACATGGTTTAAAATAGTAAAAAAAGTATGTAAGTAAGTATAAAAATCAATAAAATTATATTTTCTTGTCAATGTGTGTTTTTAATAAATTTTTTTATCGTAAAACTACAAAGTTTGCGGTGGTTCTGGTTGACCGTCGAAAGAAAAGGAGGTACCTACAGTACGGCCGCCGTATCATGGCGAGTCTGAAGTTAGCCGTTTGTCCGCGCAATGGATCTTTTAGGAACAAAATTGGGTACTGCGCAGCTAATCGGCTAATTTCAGACTCGCCAAGATACGTCGGCCGTATTGTACATAATATTTTATTCAATTAAGTATTGCAAAATGGACCTACATACATTTATTCAGAAGTATAAGTAGGTAGGTGAATTTCTTACTCAAAATATCCGCGTGGGATAATTATCAGTCTCTTTCTGTCCACAGCTAGACATATGCCTTTCCAATTACACGTTAATGAACTCCAGCTATTCTCATCCTATCACTGCCAGCCACCCTGCGGATATCGTCAGTCCACGTACCTTTTTTTTGTCAGGGGAAAAACATCCAATTTAACGACTTCTCTCGCCTAAAAGGTATATAAGGCGAGAGAGAGTGTCAGATTCTTACTGACAAAAAAACCCATTGTTCGGTGCCACATTGAGCTTACCCGCAACATGGCTGAACATCTGCCTTGTAGGGCCCTGTCTGTGGTGGCCTATTGACTCTCGAGGCGCGCTCGGAACACTACATACCGTACGCTCGGGTCTGGTTCTGGTCGGGCGGCAAGCAACCCTTACTCGCCGTTCCGCAGACCCGCGCTTACGATGGCCGGAGATTGTCTCTCGATCCCCGACGCCGGAATGTCGCCTACTGCGTCGGCAGGGGCGTGAGGAGGATAGTTCCCACACTTTCAGCTTTTTCAAACTTTAATAGGTATAACTGATGGAAAGAGAGTACCTAAGCAATGCTTAATCATAAACAATTATCAAGTGGCTTTTCCCGCCCTGGGTCGGTTGACAGGGAGTGTCAGACTCTTACTGACTAAAAACCACCCCGTTCAGTCGGAACGCTGTACCTTGCGCACTTGCAATCTCCAATAGGTACTTGTATACCTCTGTCAGCAGAATCATTCGGGACTTAAAGGCTTGGTTAAGTATACAGGGTGTTATTTTACCAACAACCAGGACTAACCTAATGGACGCCTCTTACCAGAGCGATAGGTAATATAAACAGGCTTCATGCAAAAGTAGATGTGTTGACATGTCACTTTAGTGAATTCGCAAGAGAACTACTTACCTATTGCATCTTTTGTGTTTTAAAAATTAAGGTTGTGTTATTGCTATTTTTGTTATTCTTTGTTTATTTTTTAAGACTTGTTTTTGTGTTTTGTCTATCGCATTAGGTTACGATACCTAAACCTGTAATGGTAGAGTCGATTATAAATAAATACTTTTAAATAAAAAAATTATCCTTGAATAGGTGTGTCAGTTAGGTATACCCAGGTACACCAGTTTTACATAGATATCTACAATGATTTGTTTTTACAACCAATAAGCATATTTCATTTCTAAAATAAAAAAAAAAAAAAATATAGTAAGTACCTACTTACCCAATTTCCTCCATCCCTCTCCAATCTTTAAAATTAAATATCCATAACCCCAATCCTCAAAACGCCGGCAACGCACTCGTAACTTCTTTGATGTTGCGGGTGTCCATGGGCGGCGCCGATTGCAATTTGTCTGCTCGTTTGCCGACATGTGTGACATATGAATCATTGTTTCATTGTTTCAATGTTGCCCAAATTGCCTATATAGGTACCTACATGTATAACAAATAGGTAATGTACCTACCTAGCTTATATGTATATCTTTGAATTAAAATAGATACTTACCTAATTCAATTTACAAAAACCAATCAATTTTGAAATCAAACACGGTCGCAATAAAACTAAAACTCATACATACAGCACCAGCACAGATCCCATTGACACATCATGATTGGAGTGGTACAGTCGTCTGTTTTTACATGGGAAGTGACAATTGAGAGACATCGACTATTTTTCAAGTGATACACTGTAGTCTGTTGTTCATTTGTTGCTGTCGATTGTCGATTGGATGTCACTTACACCAAACAAGGTCGGTGGGTAAACAATCTTGGTACCTTTTTTTTGTGAGGGGAAAATCATCAAATGACTTCTCCCGCCCAGGGCCAGGCGGGAGGGAGTGTCAGACTCTCACTGACTAAAAACCCCCCTGTTCCTTCTTCTGCTCTGGGCCGAGGTCGCGGTGCCTCATTGCGCTTACCCCGGGTGAACAATCTTGGTACCTACCAAACTACCTAAGTCTTTTTAGGTTTATTAAAAAGGTGGTATAAAATAAAACACATGCAAGGTTTATTTAAATTTAGTTTATTAGCTAACATCGATTAAGGGAAATACATAATTGTAAACAATTTAAGACAACTTATTAATAAGATTCTTATCATCATCATCATCATCATCATCAGCCTATGCCCACTGCTGAGCAGAGGCCTCTTCCCATACAGAGAAGGTTAGAGCGTTAATCACAACGCTTGCTCAATGCGGGTTGGCGATTTCAAACTTATAATTAGAAAAGATAAGTCCAGGTTTCCTCACGATGTTTACCTTCACGGTATGCCAGTGGTGTCTAAATAATCATAGAAAGTACATATAACTCGGAAAAAGTCACATTGGTACTTGCCAGGTTTCGAACACACACCCTTATGCATGAGAAGCGGGCTCCTTAACCTCCGGGCCACTACGACAGATTCTTAAAATTGATTTAGGTTAATTACGTAAACGGATAGAAGGCACACACCAGCCGGGTGCAAGGGCAATAACGTATTGGGCCCCGGCTCGGAACAGGATAAAGCCTTTTTTTGTCAGGGGAAGATCATCAAATGCCTGCTCCAGCCAGGGTAAGGCGAGAAAGTGTTAGACTCTTACTGACTAAAACCCCCCGTTCCTTTTCCTGCTCAGAGCCGAGGCCGCGGTGACTCATTGCGCTTACCCCGCAACCCCGGCACAGGATAAGGTCTGGGTTGGTTTTTAGTCAATAACAGACTGTCGCTCGCTCTCGCCCCACCCGTGGGAAGAAATAAGTAATTTGATAATGTCCCTGTGTATGCTTATTAAATCTTTAAAACTACTCAACGGATTTAAAGTACAGAATGAGAGATGCAGTGATTCTGTTTATAAATAAAATTTTATTTTGGAAAAATAATCATGATTGGTTGTTTGACCTTCTGCAACTGTAACATAAAATTTTTGTTAGGTATTAAAAATTATATTCTAGTTTTTTGTTTAGACTTTAGACAGAGTGATTGAAGAGAAAATTTTTAAGTAGGAAGTACGTATAATAACATCCATTACGCAGAGGACACATTTTTGTATCAATATGCTGTTACAATCACGTCCCAACTTCGCAAAGGTGCGAACCCGTGCGAAGTTGGGACGGGTCGCTAGTTTAATATTACAGTACGGTGTAACAGAAGAACGTTCCGCTGCAATAAGCTAGGTACATGTGTTGTTACGCTAATTACGATTGTCGATAGAATACAATAGTCAATTGCAATCAGGTAGGAGAGATCGTTAGTAGATTGTGAGTACCTGTCTAGTTAGATATATCCATATATTTGTTTATGTGCCTACGCTACATCCCTTTTTTGAGAGGGATAAATAATCAAATGACTTCTTTTTTTGAAACAAACAGTCTCTTACAGAGTAATGATTAGGTAAAGTAACATTAACACATACAGACTGTGTTTTCTAACTTAACGTTCTGGTTACCACACTTACTCAATGAAACACGTGAAGCCATGACATTACTCCAGTCTAACCAGACAATTCCTGCTGAATCTACTCTCAGCGGGTTAGCAGCGTTCTCTCATGTACCTGAAAAGAGACCGTTAGAATCAATTCACACCCAGGCGCCACGCGAAAAGACGCATCGGATCATATGTCAACCTTTTTGTGTAGAAAATCATTTTTCTTTGAACTATATTTCTCAATTGAGCACGCAGCGTTGCGTCGCCGTCGCGTCTTGATTTGAGCTGGCCTGACAGGTTATAAGAATGCTTAATGATCAGTTAAAAATATCATGCAGAAAGAACGCTACCCATATCTACATAAGTAAGTAGGTAGACATGGAAACTTTCAAGAATTTCATACTAAAACAAAAAGTATACAGTTGGAAAGCACTTTCATCTAGAGATGTACTTTAGATTTTCTGTTAGGACAAAACATAAAAACTACAGTTCACAAACAACTATTCAACTGAAACTAGGCTTTAGTGCTTGGGAATAAAGTTAACTGAACATTTTAGTGGCAGCAAAAAGAGTTAGTATTTGGTTTTTGCTGGAAACTTGGAGTGACACCCTTAAAAGGAGGGTGCTTGCCTAATGAACTCATTGTCTTGTTCAACTACCTCTTCGTACATTATGCTTGCCTGGTACATAGATGAGCGTTGTACTACTCTTATGGAATGTAATTCTTTGTTTTAACCGACTACGAATGTTGTGCTAAAAGAGGTTTTTGTTTTTTCTAACTAACCTATGTACACTAAGATACCTCATACTACCTATAAATTAACTACAGACTTTTTTTTCTGTTAGGGTAACATCGTCAAATGGCTTCTCCCGCCCAGGGTAAGGCCAGAAAGAATTTCAGATTCTTACTGACTAAAAAATCCCCTGTTCCTTCTCCTGCTTTAGGACGAGGCCGCGGTGCCTCATTGCGCTTACCCCGCAGCCCATTTGACGTGGTGATTGGGCAACTGCCGTGGAAAGTGTTACTGAGTTCATTTCCCACACGGTACAAATATTTGGGTGATCCACAAATTGTTGTTCCGAGTTTGGGCGTGATGTGTACATGTGAAATTGTATGTTTCCGAAAAATTGTCTTATTTAAAAGAAGAAAGAACAGAGAAAGAAGTTTAATTGCCAGAAGGAGGTATTTAAAACGAAATAACTACTAACTGTATATTTGGCCTAGAATTCTGCAATTTTCAAAGTTCGGTTTCTTGGTTTGCGATCCCTAATTCTAAAAGCAACTGAGTGTAAGCGAAATAATGTATCGCGTTCCCCGCTCGGTTCGAAAAGGAACGGAGTAGTTCTTTATCAGTAATACTCGTGATACTCTCTTCTCAGGGAACAGAAGTCAAGTCCCCTCAAAAAAAAAAAGGACGGTTGAAACACGAGCATATAACCACACAGCCTACAATTTTCTGGAACTAAATATCTACACAAGCTGTTACTTAATCAGTTTCAGCATGTAATAAGCCGTGAAACATTGATTTTCGTATAAAAATAGAACAATAGTCAATAACGAATTACGTGAAATACCTATATTATTGTTATTTATACCACTGATAAACATACTACCTATGTATTGTATTGCAAACTGTGAAATATGACCTATTTAGGGGCGTTTATACCTACATTTATAATTAAATGGTTGATAAATGGAGTAGCCGACTTTATCATTTGACCTTGAGGAGTGCAGGTGGCTTGCATGTAGTTGTAGATAATGTAGAACACTGGCCGAGAGGTTGGTAGCATCACGTAGGATATACTACTCTGTCAAGAAAGTACCGGGAAAAAGTCAATAATACACAAAATGTTTGTTATTCATCTAAATTTATTTTATCACCTTCAAAGTATGCTCCTTCAGAAACGATACACTTACGCCAACGAATAATCCAATCATCGAAACTTTTTTTAAACGCTGTTTCCGGAATTGAGTTCAGTGCTCGCCGCGAATTCTCCTTTATGTCTTCTAACGATTGAAAAAGGGTGCCACGAAGGGGTAATTTGAGTGTGGGAAAAACAAAGAAGTCGGCTGGAGCCATATCTGGTGAATATGGTGGCTGCTCGATGGTGATTGTTGAGTGTTTGGACAAAAAATCGTTTACAATGATGGCCTTGTGCGAAGGCGCATTATCGTGATGCAAAATCCAAGAATTTGCTTTCCACATTTCTGGCCTTTTTCGTCGAATTTGTTCTCTTAAACGCCGCATAAAGCTCATAAAATATTCTTTATTTACCGTTTGACCTTCGGTCAAGAATTCTGAGTGAACAACACCGCGATAGTCAAAGAAAACAGTCAAAATGACTTTGACTTTTGATCGACTTTGACGTGGTTTTTTCGGTTTTGGTTCAGTTGGAAGGCGCCATTCCGAAGCTTGTTCACTAGTTTGCATGTCAAACTCGTAAATCCACGACTCGTCACCAGTAACAATGCGTTTCATGAATGTTGGGTCGGTATTGACTCGTTCTAGCATGTCCTCAGCGACTTTCATGCGATTTAGTTTTTGAAGAAAATTCAGGTCTTTTGGGACTAGCCGAGCGGCAACACGTTTCATACCCAAATTATTTGTTAAAATGGTACGGATCGACTCGTGAGATACAGAAAGTTCGGCGGCCATCTCTCTCAAACTTGAATGAGGATTTTCAGTCACTATTTCCTTCACTTTTGCGATGTTAACTTCAGTTGCAGACGTTGATGGCCTCCCAGAACGAGGCAAATCTTCCATCACATCTCGACCGCTTTTGAACGCTTTGTACCACTCATAAGCACGTGTTTTTGATAGAAGTCGATTCACCGTAAGCCTTCTGTAACATTTTGAGTGCCTCCGAACACGAAATTTCATTGGCGATGCAAAATTTAAGACAAACTCTTTGTTTGATGTTTTTGTCCATTATGAAATTCGCAATACACACTAGATATTATAAAACTAAAACCAGCACTGTTTTTTAATATAAATAACAGATGCAACTCAAATTCCGCGCCAAAATGGAAAACAGTTATGCCAATATAACAACAACAAAAAAAAAAAATTCGAATTTGGAACCATAAAAAAAACATTCATTCCCGATACTTTGTTGACTGAATGTACCTTTGAGTTTTTATCAGTTCAGTTTTTTATTTATGGAATAAGTCGGTAAATGAGTATACGGATGACCTGATGGCAACGCTGCTCATAGATAGCTATAATACCAAAGAAATTGAATGGTATGGAAGTACATTGCCAGCTTTAGGATTAGGATTTTGGAGATTTAGGGATTAGGAACAGATGGGGAGGGGAGGAATGGCGGTTAACTCACAGATTACCAGTATGAAGCAACAGTTACGTTTGGTTTTGCCATTTGAGTGAGGTTAATGTCCAGTCTTCTTATGCTTTAACGCAAGCTATCTTGATGTACCTATCCACCTTATGAGTATTATTTTAAGTAATAGGAGGCAAATGAGCAGGCGTGTTACCCGATGGTAAGCCACCCTTGGACACCAACAACACCCGAGGACTCAGAGGCGTGTTGTTGGCCTTCGAAGAAGGAGTGCGTTCGTTTCTTGAAGGTTTGACGTTCGTATTGGTTCGAGAATATCTACCGCCGCCGAAAGATCATTCCAAAGTTTTTCTGTGCGGGACAGATGTCCGCAGGCATTACTGGAATGTAGGATATGAAAAATTTAATTATGGGCTACTTATTACTGCTACTAGTACTAGCATAGACAGGCTAAACATACGCTTGACATCAGCCCTATAGGGCCCCATCTGTCTATTGGCTCTTTGAAGAGCGCGGAACGCTACGCGCCATACGCTCGGGTCTGCTTCTGATCGGGCGGCGAGCTATCCTTACTCGCCGTCCGCAGACCCGCGGTTACGGTGGCCGGAGATCATCTCTCGGTCCCCGACGCCCGGAGTGTCGCCTAATGCGGTAAGGGCGTGAGGAGGACGATAGTTCCCTCACGCGCTCTGCCTCCTCCTTTTGCGAGCGCTACTTACTATATTACTATGTATTACTATTACAACGACTAGTATTTAATGTGTGAATAATTATAGTATACTATCTACATATTAAAATGTATCACAATTAACGTCATTTAAAGCTGTTATTTAATAGGTACGTACTTCAGGCAAAACGTTATCGCACCGGCCTGAAGTCGCGTGTTTAAACAAAGAACGATGTATAATGTAAACTTTATTTTGTTCCGGTTCTCGGAAACGGCTGTGACGATACCGATGGTTTTATTTCTAGGTATGTTACAAAAGGGGTTTCGATGATAAATTGTAAATCTAGCTAAGTTTCAATTCCAGAAAATATTTATTTATAAAAAAAATCTGTGTAAATAATAATTAGATACCAATGTGGGAGAACCATGTGTCGGCACGAATTGGATAGCTCCACCAGAGTGATACCACGGCCTCACAGAACACCGGCGTGAATCAACACTTAGGTAGATTGTGTTTGGACGTGTGAGTGAGGTTACCGGAGGCTAATCCTCTCTCTCAATACCTTAATCCCCAAATCCTCTTACCCCTTTATAAACCACAAAAGACTGGCAACGCTTGACGAGTGTTCATTGGTGGCCCTAATTGCTTACCCTCAGGTGAGCCGTAAGCTCCTTTACCAATCTCTACCATCTAGATATTACCTCAACGTTAGAAAATTGTTCTCATTCTTCATCACAGGAGCGGTGGTAGACGGTTTATCTGATGTTAAGCAATCAACGTCGCACCTGGATCGGTCACCCCAACGCCAGAGAAATTACAAGTGCATTGCTGAGGAATATTTAACTTAAGGCAGGGGAACAACTGGTAAAGTAACTCTTATAATTATATTTATCTTAAGTATTCGTGTACGTATTTGTCTATTACATTAATAATCTACTTATAGATAAATTGAAATAAGTTTATATTCTTCTCCTCCCCTAATTCCTCTGTAATCCTAAAATGTCCAAATCCCTAATCCTCAAACGGTCGGCAACGCATTCGTAACTCCTCCGTGGTTGCGGGTGTCCATGGGCGGCGCTGATTGCTTTCCATCAGGTAGATGTGTTTAAGTAAGTAATGATATTGGCTACTCTTACATCAACCGGATTTGAATGAAATTCGGTACAGAGATAGATTACACACAGATGCTAATTTTTACCCGAAGTCGCTAACTGAAGATTTGTAGTTTGAACGTTACGCAAAATTATGTCACTGATAGATAGCTACAATGTTCCTGACTTTAGGCTATAATGGAGCCGAGCAGCAGATGAAACTGCGCGAGAGTAGCTAGTATATTATATACACGAACTATATTAAACTCCAAGCATATGAAATAAAAAAAAAAACATTTTAATAAAACAATTTCTCTTTACATTTGTAACGACATTAATATTTCATTTGTTCTTGTTTATATTCCGATAAAAAAAACAATAAAGGGTGTTATGTAGTTACATACATTTATATACCTACACATATATTACAATAAGGCATAAATAAATACATAATATATATGATAACTTTCCTGTTACAAGAAGGAAACTTAATGTTAATACCAGTACTATTATAATTAAAAACATAAAAATGGCTATCAGTTGAAACATGACTTGTAAATAAATGTAAGCGAAATGAGGATATTTGAAATTAACGTTATATGTAGCTACTATATTCCCATCATCATAATCAGCCTGCATCCATCCGCAGCTTTTCTCATCCAACCACTGCCAGACCCCTTACAGTGACAAGCATGTATCTTAATATACTCTATAACAAACACAGGAAGTATTTTAATGTAATGAAAAATTATCGTCAAATTCTTTAGATAGTTCTCTGCCGTGATTATTAAAATTATCAAAATAATTTCTATACCTATAAATTCTGATGCATCTTTGATAAGATTCTAAACTATAATAGCCCTTATATCATTTTTAATACGACTTACAATCGAAATTGTTAACAAAATCATTCCATTTTGTATTAAAATCATGGATCGCCCGCACCTTACGTTCAGGTGTTAGAGCACTGTATTTCAAAGAATTCAAAGCTAAACCTTTTAGCATCCTCAAATCTGAAAGCCTACTAGCCACACCCACAAACGCCACGTAAAAGTCATCAGACAATGGATCAGCTTCCCAAGCACCAGGATCATCACTAGACAACACAACAGGAAGATTCAAACTCAAGAAAATATTTAAAGGATGATTACGAACATCTTTCACTAATGATAACACAGCGTTTGATAAAACATTCACTTCTATACCAATATCTTTTTCTATTACTTCCCTTATCAAAGCTGGATGCTTTGCAAGTGCATACGCATGCCCGATTCTCTTAGCACCCAACAATACTGCGTCAACTAAATTCTCATCTGTCAATGTCCCGTACCAATTCGTTTCACCAGCGTGGAAGAAGAAATCCAAGTCTTTAGCTTGGAGTAACTGTGGTACAAATTCTATAAGTGGATTCCCTAAATCCTCTTGTCCAACCAAATCGAAGCCGGCGTATAAATCAGGCATGTCTTTCTTAATCTGTCTCGCTGTTTGTATATCAGAATCTAGCACTGTTGTATCCACCTTTCTCGACGGAGCAAATATTAGTTTAGCTCCAAGAAAATCTGGATAATCTCTGACGAATTTGTTTATCGCTTTCTTGTAAGCTTTCGCCGTTATTCTTTTGTCATAAATAGTACCATCAAGCTCATACAAGTTGGGTAATATGCTTCTTACTTCAACGTACATAACATTGTCGTCTCTAAACAGTTTTAGAGCATCATAAAAATATTTCTCCCAATTTGGCCTAAACGATATTAGGCCATAAACAGTGGTGAAGTATCCCATGAAAGTGGTCCATGTTTCTTTGATGGAAGGGTACACTACGTCAGGATTGTCACAGACCATGGAGAAATGTTTTCTCAAATCGGCGTCGAACTGTGTCACATTAGCTGCTGCTTTCCTTACATTCTTCATCAGCTTCCAATCCCCGTCACATGTAGAGTTAGGAACGTTATAGGAGAACCAAAATCTGATAGGTTTTTCGAAGCACACGTAGAGATGGTCCATGTACGTGAGGTTCAGGAAATAGTCTGGACCGATTATGGCCATGTCGTGAACATGAAGCACAGCTCCTTTAGGCATATTCTTAATAATCTTATAAACTTTAGACGTCTGGATTTGCTTTTTATAATTGAAGAAATGATGAGAAAGGTTGTAATGTTCAGGATTGTCAAATCCGTAATCGAGTTCATTAAACTTGTGTTGCATCAGGCAGTTGTTTACAATGTTCTCCTTATCATTTAGTGTAGTGTTACCGCCGAGGGCCATCCTTAGTTCAAGTTCAACAAGTTGCTTCCGTTTCTCGTTGTATTTGTCGTCACATTTTGCGTAGATGAACAGTATGGATATTATGGCTAGGATTGAGCGCATGTTTGTAACGCGTTCGCCTCGACCCGGCGTCGGATTGCTACTGCGCCGGGCCGTCGACCTATGAAGTGATAAATCACAGTTTATGGTAACAATGGCATTGTAATAAACGATATTTATTCGTTTATTGTGTTGTGGGAAACTTGAGTGTTATTGGACGTATTAGATTGATAAAACGGAACGTGGATGGTTAATATGTTTACCGTGAAATGAGGGTAAATAAAATCAAATAATGAAATTCGATCTTTGACACTATGCATTCGAATTAAACGGATAATTTAGTTCTGAGATATTTTTATTAGGGATTATTTAACAGACAAGTACATACCTGTACTTGTCTGTCAGATAGATCACTCTTCAATCAATGTATTTGAGATTATCTCAAAGACATCTCAAGACAACAACAAAGTAACATATCGTCGTATCATCGTTTTCAATTCAACGGATGTCGGCACAAATTCTACATTGCGATGTAAAGTTTGCGCGCGATTATATGCGGATAGAAGAATCACAACGTACAACTGTTTGGTAATAGCTTATCAGTTATTATCACCTTGTTTGGTCAAAGAAACAAGGATCTTTACTCTCTTAACAGTGATACAATAATTGTAAAGAACATTAATCACAAGCATTTGCATAGATTATATCAAAACGTGAATTTTTGAATCGTTTATAAATTAAAAAAATGATTTTCAATCACATATGTAGATAAAGATATATCAATCTGTCAAATATTAGCATAAAAATACAACCTCAAAATGCCCGCCAATAATTAAGTTTTATCTAATATGAGAAAGTGAAAAAAGTCTGTTTTATACGATAGAATTCTGATAAACTTTGCTTTTTTAATTTCATAAAAACACAGTTTTGATCCATGTCTCCTATTTTACTTACTTACTAGGTACTTAAATCTGGCATTCTCCTTTGCAATCCTGCTTCCATATTCAAATCTTTGTCAAAAACTTTTTAATTCGCAAAAAGCACTGGCTAAGTAAAAAGATTGCGCGTCTAAAGATCTAACGATACACCGCAATCAGGAGATTAAAGGGATAGGTGACGCGAACTGCGTCTCGTGTGGCAGCCATTTTTTTTTTCAACCATAGGGCGGTACTCTCAAGTGCCACTTAATCCGTCCAACCCTTTACGGAGAAATCAGTGCGGGAGCAATGGCGGTCTTTGCCGCTTTTTTTCCCCTCCACTTTGAAAGCGAACCCCCTTTTTTGCATACCAATGTTTGTAATACACACCACTGTTCTAAAACTTTTTTCTTTTGCTAATAAACTCGGGTAGGTACGTTTTTAAATAATTGCCGATGTAAAGGGTTTTGTGAGAAACTTTGCTTGAGACGAAACCGGTGTTTGCTCTTTTTAGTTCGTGTGTTTTATTTTGACGGGGTTTTGGCTTGTGTGGTGAGAAATTTGGCTTCTATAAAGCGTGTAGAGGTACTTACCTTGTCCGATAATACATTTATATTGAAACCTTTTATAAAAGAAACTTTTCATCATGTTGGTATAGGTGTATACCGTATTCCGGACTAAAAACTTTAAAGCCATTTTGTAGATTAAGAGTAAAAACGATAAGGCAAAATTGTATAGTTGTGTGTAGGTTCCTATATATACTAATTTATACATAGGTATTCACATACACCCCTACGTACATTCGTTCATAAAGATATGCATTACAAGTTTTTTTTTTATGGAATAGGAGGCAAACGAGCAGACGCATCACCTGATGGTAAGCGATCGGCGCAGCCCATTGACTCTGCAGCACCAGAGGAGTCACAGGTGCGTTGCCGGCCTTTTAAAAAGGAGTACGCTCGTTTCTTGAAGGTTTGAAGGTCGTATCGGTTCGGGAATACCGCCGCCGAAAGATCATTCCAAAGCTTTGCTGTGCTGTGCGAGAATCGCACAGTTAAAGAAAAACTAAAAAAAAACAATTCACCTCATGTCAACTGCAAGTTCTGGTATCCAAGTTTTATTGATAGGTCTTTGATAGTAAAGATATGTATAAGCAAAATGTATCCTAACTAATAAGTATTATAAATGCGAAAGTAACTCTGTCTGTCTGTCTGTCTGTCTGTCTGTCTGTCTGTCTGTCTGTCTTTTCTTCACGCCTAAACTTCTGAACCGATTTTTGTGAAATTTGGTATAGACATAGTTTGGAACTCGAGAAAGGACAAAGGATAGTTTTTATTCCAAAAATCTGCAGGAAGTAACTTTTCCACGTGAACAAAGTCGCGGGCAAAAGCTAGTATAAAATAAATACTTATAGAATATAATAACATGTAAGAATAGGTATACCTATGATGGGATATACTCCAAGTTTTGTAGCTGCTAGCGACTAGCCTGCTGGCTTCGCACGGGTGTAACGCTATACTAAATTGCCCCACTATTTAAGAGAAGTTATTATACCTACATATAAATCTTCCTTTACAATCACTGTGTCTAATAACTCACTCACATGGTGAAACAGCGTTGTGTTTCGGCGTGTGAGTAAGGTTACTGGAGGCCCAATCCCTCCCCTTCCCCTATCCCTTCCCGATCCTTATATCCGCAACCCCTATCCCCAAAAGGCCGACAACGTACTCGTAACTCCTTTGGTGTGTCGGGTGTGCATGGGCGGCGCCGATTGCTTACCATCAGGTAATCCGTCTCGTTTGCCGACTTATACTTACCATAAAAAAAAACACAACGCTGATCATCTGAATCCAAAAATCATATCTGTATTCCACGCCCAATTTCCCCTAACAACTGTCGATGATCAAACAAAACGATAATTTAATCTTTTCGGTTCCAATTAATAAATATTACCTACTTATAATTTATTTTGGTACCGTTGCTACGTCATAATTATCTTAGTTGTAAAGTTTTATCGATAAATAATCTACATACATATGTACAGGTAATAAAAAAATGTTATTTTCATTTATCGATTATCGATACTTACCAAGACCTTTTGTGTTCTTATCGATTACTAGTTAAGTAGCTACTCTCACTCGGTTTCACCCGCTGCTCGGCTCCATTTAATCGTAGCGTGATGTTTTATGGCCTTTAGCACTCAGGAATATTGTAGCTATCTATCATTGAAAGAATTTTGGCAATCTGACCAGCGGTTCCAAAGATTACGCCCTACACACAAACATACAGACATACAAACTTACAAATTTTACCTCTTTATGATATTAGTATAGATTTTGTAATTTACTAACACAAGCAATGCGTCCCCATTTGGCTTGGGTGCTGTATCTGACTTTTAAGACGTATTTAAAAAAAAAACTTGAAATGTTTCTTTTACAACAAAAATGTGGATTAATTCAAATTCAAAATCTGGTCGTGGTGGCCCGGAGGTTAAGCCAAGGAACCCGCTTCTCATGCATGTACCAGGCAAGTACCAATGTGACTTTTCCGAGTTATAGGTATGTACTTTCTATAATTATTTAGACATCACTGACATACGGTGAAGGTAAACATCGTGAGGAAACCTGGACTTACAATTTCTAATTATAAGTTTGAAATCACCAACCTGCATTGAGCAAGCGTGGTGATTAATGCTCTAACCTTCTCCGTATGAGAAGAGGTCTTTGCTCAGCAGTGGGCACCTTATAGGCTGATGATGATGATGACGATGAAGGTCTTAGGTTAATTAACTAAGAAAAACCTCTACTACAGTTGTTTCGAAGTCGTCACGACGTACTCATGTATAAGGGTCCCGCTGTGACTTGAAAGTGTTACAGCTTTTTATTTCACATGAGTATGAAATCAATTTCAATTCGAATTTCGAAATCTATACTAATATTATAAAGAGGTAAAATTTGTAAGTTTGTATGTAGTGGGTAATCTTTGGAACCGCTGGTCGGATTGCCAAAATTCTTTCCCTGATAGATACTGCAGCTACAATGTTCCTGGGTGCTATAAAACATCACTCTACGATTAAATGGAACTGAGCAGCGGGTGAAACCGCGTGAGAGTAACTAGTTTCTAATAAACTAAGAATTTCTCTTGAAAAGTAGTTAGGTACCTGATTTATACAAAACTAGCAACCCGCCCCGGCTTCACACGTGTACAATTCTGATCCTAAATTATTCCACTATTTAATGAATGTTATCATAACCCTATCTATAGACAAACACATCAAAATCCGTTGCGTAGTTTTAAAGATTTAAGCATACATAGATCTAGGGACAGAGAAAGCGACTTTGTTTTTAACCGACTTCCAAAAAGGAGGATGGTTCTTAATTCGACCGTATATGTATAGATATGCTTTTTTATGTTTGTTTTATATTACGTCGTGTTGAAATTAGCGAAATCTTTTGTTTATTTAGTTGCGCTTACCTCATTACTGATTACATAATAATTATATTCATTATGAATACCTATTCATCGGTTAACGATGGAGTTGAATGTGTGCGCACGTTCATAGTAGTACCTAGGTAAGTTTTTTTATGTAATAAATAGGATCAATACCTAATTGGCGTCATGGATATATTTTCTATATCAAGCGAGCTACTAAGAAATTTAATTATATGTATAAGCTTTTGCCTGCGACTTTGTTCGCAAGGAATAGTGACTTCCTGCAGATTTTTGGTTTAAAAACTATCCTATGTCCTTTCTCGAGTTCCAAACTATGTTTGTACCAAATTTCACACAAATAGGTTCAGCAGTTTAGGTGTGAAGAAAAGACAGATAGACAGACAGTTATTTTCACATTTATAATATTAGTTTGGATTTAAGGATTAGGGATGGGCATTGTGGGGGGGGGGGGGTTAATCTGACTTCACTTATGAAACAACAAAACAAATCTTCAATTAAAAGTTGTATGCGCTAATCCTGCAACTACAACATTTTTTATTATGTAGACTGGATGACCGTTGACCGTATAATATTATGATAGGTACAATGGAGTTGATTTGATGATGGAATTTGATCCTTATTGCTAAAAACTTGGGCTGCTTTTTAGTAAACTGCCGAAACGATGTCGAAAATACTTTCGAAACTTGGCTTTGGTTTGTTAGCATGAGGATGAGGGTACTCCTGGGGACGGATGTATTTTATTAATATTTTCGTCCATCCTAAAGATACATTTTCAAGAAGTAGAAATGGTCACCAAACCATTATTATTTACTCACCTTTTGGCCGTAAAACCTCAAGTCCTAAGTACCTAAGTACGTGGTCAACCTTTGACTTGATTTTGATATTATGTAGTATGCTCTTTTACCTCCTATTACATAATAACTTGGGGGCACGGGCTCGGGGGCACCTACGGGGACAGGCCCCCCGCTATGCCAATGGATGCAGGTGGCAACTTGTCTTTCGACGCGGAGAGCTAAGGGGGAGGCCTTTGTCCAGCAGTGGACGTCGTCCGGCTGATGATGATGATGATGATGACATAATACCTCAATTATAAGGTACTTACAACTAGTGTTGCCCAAATGCAAGAACAAGACGAGACTTAGCCAGTCTTGGTCTTGGTCTTGCGCTCCCAGTCTTGGTCTTGGTCTTGCAGCAAGAGTCTTGCAAGTGTTGCAATTATCTATTAGTCTATTACTATTTATTTAAAGTTTACTTTAAATCTTAGAAAAACGTATTTGAAATGGAACATTGTGCGCTTGAATTAACATAGCCATAGTAAAGATCAAGCAGATTAATAAATAACTGAAGATTTGATAAGAAATTCGAAAAATCAACTGACCTATATGTCATCTTCCATGGAAGTAAATGTTTCTATAAACATTTATGATTTATAAGCTTATATTTGCTAAAACATGTAAAAAAAACAAATTAATTACAATAACTTGACTGTATTTTAAAAACAATACTTATCTGTCTAGAAAGAGATTGAACCCTCAACTTATAAGAAATTTAATAAAAGAGTTTTACGATTAATCATTTATTTGAATAAAAAATAAAATACAATACAAATCAACAGCTTTATCATTAGGTATGTACTTTATATCATTTTTTTTGACCAAGAATTAATACAAAGTAACCATCTGGCTGACTCATCACTTAACAAATTTCTATGTTTTCTAATTACTACAGATGGCCTAGAAAATAACCTCTCAGCAGTTTCAAGTATATTTAAAAGTGGCTACAATATTTATTAAACGGGTGATATTTGAACACATTTTTGCTATTTTTTCTTGTAAGAACTTAAGAAATATAATGACTAAATGTACAATTAATATGACATCTACTACTTATCCTTACCATTTTTTCCTAATCATAATACTACTTGCGTGATCAGTATAATGTCTTCATTTTCATTCTAAACACTCTGAAACTTATTTATTCTTTGGAACACCTGTAGGTACCCTTAAAATTCGAAATTATTTTGCATGAGTATACCTACGCCCTATGGCGGCAATCCAATAGTGTCAAATGTTATGATTTCGGCGTGGCGGCAACGATTGTTTTAGATTTCAAAAGAAGCCGCCGCGGCGGCGCGTGTATCATAACCATGTACTTCCGAAAAGCGGCAAATTTCTTTGAGAAGTACAAAACCTTTGATGCCGCATTATCAAAGTGCCGATGGTTAAAACATAACTATGCATGCACTCAGTTTGATTTTAATAGATATTTTTTTATTCGCTATGTTTATGGTATTAGTCGTAATGCGCGTAGGTCCATTTTTTCATATTCTTTAATACAGTTTTTTGCGTCTCATAGAATTCCTAAGCGTACCTACCTATACACCGAACTGTTAAACCTAACTACTCAGTGAAATAGCGCTAAGTCCTAGCTGCAAGACGCAAGAGTCTTGCAGGCTATGTCTTGTTCTTGCTCAAGTCTTGCCCGGTCAGTCTTGGTCTTGGTCTTGCTAAAAATTCGCGGTCTTGTTCTTGGTCTTGGTCTTGCAAAAACGCAAGAACAAGACCAAGACTGCAAGACCAAGACTGAATTTGGGCAACACTACTTCGAAACAACAGAACTGTAGAAGAGGTTTTTCTTACACAATTCACCTAAGTCGTTATTTTGAAT
This sequence comes from Spodoptera exigua, assembly GCA_902829305.4. Classification (NCBI taxonomy): domain Eukaryota; kingdom Metazoa; phylum Arthropoda; class Insecta; order Lepidoptera; family Noctuidae; genus Spodoptera; species Spodoptera exigua. The sequence continues at coordinate 3,132,539 of LR824623.2, forward strand.
TAATCCACATTTTTGTTGTAAAAGAAACATTTCAAGAAAAATTTTAAAATTACGTCTTAAAAATCAGATACAGCATCCGAGCCAAATAGGGATGCATAGCTTGTGTAAGTAAATTACAAAAACCTATACTAGTAATCATAAAGAGGTAACATTTGTAAGTTTGTATGTCATGTAAGTCTGATAGATACTGCAGCTACAATGTTCCTGGGTGCTACAAAACATCACTCTACGATCAAATGGAGCCGAGCAGCGGGTGAAACCGCGTGAGAGTAACTAGTTTCTAATAAACTTAGAATTTCTCTTGAAAAGTAGTTAGGTACCTGATTTATACAAAACTAGCAACACACTCCGGCTTCGCATGTGTTCAGTGCTGATACTAATTTTCTCCGCTATTTAATGAATGTTATTATAACAAACACATCAAAATCCGTTGCGTAGTTTTAAAGATTCAAAGACGAGCTGTCCGAATCGTTGACTGCCCTGTTGTCTCGGATCGGCTGGACTCTTCGGCACTGCGTAGGGATGTAGCCTCCCTATGTATTCTCTATCGCATCTATCACGGGGAGTGTTCTGTGGAATTATTCGGTTTGATCCCCGCCGGATCTTTTCGCTATCGTTCCACGCGAAAACATGTTCATCCCCATCACATAGATGGTTGGCAGTCACAACTGTGCGATTTCCACGAAACTTTCTGCCCCGCACAGCAAAACCTTGGAATGATCTTCCAGCGGTGAATTTTTCGAACAAATGCGACCTTCAAACATTCAAGACACGAGCGTACTCCTTATTAAAAGGCCGGCAACGCACCTGTGACTCCTCTGGTGTTGCAGGTGTTCATGGGCGGCGCTGATCGCTTACCATCAGGTGATCCGTCTGCTCGTTTGCCTCCTATTCCATAAAAAAAAATTAAGCATACAAAGACATAGGGACAGAGAAAGCGACTTTGTTTTATACTATGTACTTAGTGTTGGAATTAGCGAAATCTTTTGTTTATTTAGTTTCGCTTACCTCATTACTGATTACATAATAATTATATTCATTATGAATACCTATTCATCGGTTCACTATGGAGTTGAATGTGTGCGCACGTTCATAGTAGTAGGTATGTTTTTTTCTGTAATAAATAGGATCGATACCTAATTGGCGTCATGGATATATTTGCTATATCAAGCGAGCTACTAAGAAATTATAAGGGACTATAACTTTTGCTTGCGACTTTGTTCGCGTGGAATAGTGACTTCTTGCAGATTTTTGGTTTAAAAACTATCCTATGTCCTTTCTCGAGTTTCAAACTATGTCTGTACCGAATTTCACACAAATAGGTTCAGCAGTTTAGGCGTGAAGAAAAGACAGATAGACAGACAGTTATTTTCACATTAATAATATTAGTTTGGATTTTAGGATTAGGGATGGGCAGGGGGGGAGTCGTCTCACTTCACTTATTGAACAAGAAAACAAATCTTCAATTAAAAGTTGTATGCGCTAATCCTGCAACTACAACAATTTTTATTACGTAGACTGAATGACCGTTGACCGTTTAATATTATGATAGGTACAATGGAGTTATTTTGATGATGGAATTTGATCTTTATTGCTAGAACCTTGGGCTGCTTTTTAATAAACTGTACAATCATGTCGAAAACACTTAAGAAACTGTGCTATAGTTAGTTAGCAAGCGGATGACGTTCTCCTGGGGACACAATATGAAAAAAGACGTGTTTTATTAATATCTTGTTCGTCTTAAAGTTTCACTTCTGAGGAGTAGATGTGGTCACTAAACCATTAACTCACCTTTTGGGTGGTAGGATATTAAATCTACAAGATGGCACCATCACCTTTGTGCGCGGGATGTCATCAAAAAACACTAATGAAAGAAAGCATACCTTGCTCGATGTGTAAATGCAGATACGATTTCGATTGCGCTGGTATCTCAAAAGACTTTTTTAACAAAAAAATGACAGTGGCACAAAAGAGCACTTGGCAGTGCCCATCCTGCATGTGTAAAATGCCGAAAAACGACAACACAAATACCCCAATAAGCGCATCGAGACACTTAACTGACCTATCGGATGGAGGAAATGTTACCACAATGAAGATTACAACACCTCCAAATGAAGACTCAGTAAGCTTCGACGACTCGAACATAGTGGGAGATACACAAATTACACAAAAAACACCTGTTAAAATAAGTATGCAAAACCTAAGTGAACTAGTAATGTCACGTTTGAAAGAAAATAACAAAACACTAGTAGAAGAATTACAAAATACAATCCACACTGAAATAAACAAAGCCATAGCTGAACTGAGACAGGACTTTGATTACAAAACAAGAACTTTAACCCAGCAAAACAAGGAAAGGAAACAAGAATTAGATATAGTCACTACTAAACTGAAATATCTTGAAACCGAAAACACAATCCTGAAACAACAAATTTTAGAACTCTCTTCACAAAATTTTAAAAACGCAAATTTTCAGGAAAGTAATATGAGGAAAGTGGTGCTCTACGGTTTAGCCGATTATACAAGGGAATCTGAAAGTGATTTATATAATAGGTTGATTGAATTATTTTACGACATAACAAATGTTGACTTATCTGGATACATAGAAGATATATATAGAATTGGAAGAAAAAACACAAAAAACCGCCCATTAGTTATAGAACTGATAAGTAAGAGGATGACAAGATATATAATAAATAATAGCCAGTATTTTCAGGGTACTGGACTATATATATCAGAGTTCTTAGATAAAAATGTGCAAAAAGAAAGAACGCAGCTACGAGAAGAAATGTATAAGGCCCGTAAAAACGGTCTACATGCCGTAATAAAACATAATAAGCTATACATTGAAGGAAAACCAGTAAACATAAAAGTTAGCAATGACACAAAAAACACTACGAGTGCTGAAGACATAGAAAAAACATATGCTTCTGTTATGGTAAATAACTCATACCAACTCGACACTACACAGGAGACAGATAATAGCAGAATTGATATGTTTCGAAAATAAAAACAAAGCATTTAAAATATTATTTCAGAATATCCAAAGCCTAAACAATAAACAGGATGTCGTAGAATCCTTTCTCGACCAAAACCCCAGTTATGAAGTATTATGTATCTCGGAAACATGGTTAACACCAGATAAAATGGAAATAATTAAATTCAACGGATATACTTTTGGTTCAGCATACTGTCGAAGGACCCGAGTCGGCGGTGGCGTGAGTATACTGCTGCAAGATAACATAGAATATAAATGTAGGGATGATATTACAGAAATGTCCATAGAATATGTTATAGAGTTATGCGCTGTTGAATTGTTAAATGAAAATTTATTAATAATATGTATGTATTGGAATAGAAGGGAAGAGGAATTATTTTACCAACAATTACAGTCAATTTTAAAATATGTAACCAATAAGTACCCTAAGCAAAATATAATTATAGGCGGAGATTTCAATGTAAATGTCTTATGTAAAAACGCCAAAGTCAACTACCTTCTAAACTTAATGTTAGAGTATAAATTCACACAACACATTGAAACTGCAACTAGAATAACTGATCTTACTGCCACATGCTTGGACCTCATATTCACAAACTTTTACAGCAACAGCATATACACAACAGTAGATGAACATGGGTTTTCAGACCATAACAGCACCACCCTACATATTGACCTCCCACAGAAAACAAAAAAGTCTATAAACTGGTTTACATGGAAAGGATTGTACACATACACAAACATACAAACATTTAAAATGGAATTGCAAAACTTGAACTGGAATAATAATGAAAATTACATGACTTTAATAATAATTTGTTAAAAATATTAAATAAATGTATACCACTACGTAAAATAAAACTAAATCAATTATATAAAAAGTATTGGCTAACAAAAGCAATAAAAATCTCGTGTAGAAATAAGAGACAACTAAAAATAATAACAAATAAGACAAAGAATCCTATTCTACTTAAATACTATAAAAACTATGAAAAAATACTAAAAAAATGTATAACTACCTCAAAAAGACTACATTATAAAAAGACAATTATGAGATCTGACAATAAAGTGAAGTCAATGTGGAATATTATAAACGAACGCACTAACAAAAAAGCTAAAAAGGAAAAACGCAACTTAACTATTGAAAAAGACAATAAACTAACGTCAAATCCCAAAGAAGTATCTAATATATTCAATGAATTTTTTGCATCAATCGGAAAAATCCAAACATTTAACATACAAACCAACAATTTACATTCTCCTCTCATCTCAGAAAGAATAGAAAACAGTATATTCTTAACTCCAGTTAACGCGTATGAAGTAAACCGAATAATAAAAAATCTAAAGAATAAAAAAAGCCACGGAATACATGAACTCCCTCCCATATTATTTAAACAATGCGCGGACGAACTGACGCTTCCATTCTTTAAACTACTAAATCAATCCTTTGAAGAAGGTTGCTTTCCTGATTTATTAAAAACAGCTTTAGTAAAACCCATCCATAAGAAAAATAATAAAACTGACCCTAACAACTACCGCCCTATAGCCCTCTTGCCCACAGCTTCAAAAATATTCGAAAGAGCTATGTGCGATCGGGTATATGCCTATTGCGAAAAATATAAAATATTTAACGACCATCAAAATGGTTTTCGCAAAAACAAATCGACGGTTCTAGCTGTCTATAAATACATCCAGGAAGCCTTGAACATAATTAATGACAAAAAATACGCTGTAGGACTACTAATAGATATGACAAAGGCCTATGACAGAGTACAATTTAACATATTATTACAAAAATTATATAGTATCGGAATTCGTGGAAAGTGCTATGACTGGTTCGCATCTTATTTGAAAAATCGAGAACAATTAGTAGAAGTTGAATATTATAATCACTCAACAAACGAAATTGAACTAATCCGATCCGACATCGAGCCAATAAACGCTTCAATCCCACAGGGAAGTGTCATAGGATGCTTTCTATTCCTGATATACATTAATAATTTACCAACATATATTCACGATCCATGTGTCCTATTTGCTGACGACGTATCTATATTGACTTCTTGTGAAACAAACACCAATGTAAGCGAAAAACTGGCCTCCATTCTTAACACTACTACGCAGTGGATGGCAGAACACAACTTGGAAATAAACCTCAGCAAAACTAAATTAATTGCATTCCACCCTCACCAGAAATCCACCATAAACATTAACTTTACTTATAACAATTCACAATTAGAAGTCGTTAATAATTTTACATTACTTGGCATAGATATAGACACTAACATAAATTGGAAAAGTCACGTACAAAAAGTGAGGGCAAAAATATCAAAATTCTCATACGCGCTCCGAGAGATAAAAAAGACCACCGATTTAAAAACCGCACTTGTCACCTACTACGCTTACGCCTATGCGTGGCTGAAGTATGGTATAATACTATGGGGAAATAGTACAGACTCACAAACACTATTCACTCTACAAAAAAAATTAATTAGATTCTTAATGAATATTAAAGAAACAAACAGTTGCAAACCTCACTTCCAGGAACAAAAAATACTTACCCTCCCTTGTATTTATATCTATGAAATATGCAAATTCGTTCGTAAATATCCAGAATTCTACTCCACTAGAGAACACATACAATGTAATTTCACACTAAGACATAAAAAAAGACTAAATCTACCAACATCACGATTGAAAATACACTCTTCTGGACCTCTAGTCATGTCAATAAAAATTTATAATAGGTTACCACAAGAATTAAAAAGTGAAGATAAATACAATAGATTTATTATGAAATTGAAACAGTTTCTACTAAATAAGGCTTATTACAGTATTGAAGACTATTTTAAAGAAAGACTATTTTAACGAAACGAGACACTTATGAGCACACAGAAGTGCATAATACAGCAACAGGTCTACAGGCCATAAGTACATCGCCACCTCCAGATGGGTCCCAAATAATGGCAGGAGGAGTTACCATCGGCGTCGAGTCGGCGATGAAGTACCTGGGTCTCGTCCTCGACAGCCGATGGAATTTCACGGAGCATTTTCGTCGTTTGGCTCCTAAGTTGGAACGGTCTGGGGCCGCGCTCAAGCGGCTCCTTCCCAACCTCGGGGGGCCAAACGCCTCCTGCCGGAGGTTGTACATGGGGATTGTGCGATCCATGGCCCTCTACGGTGCCCCTGTGTGGGCGCCGGATTTGAAGCGGCGGCCGGCTCGTACGCTGGTCGCGTCCCAGAGGGTCATGGCTATCCGAATAATCCGCGGATATCGCACGATCTCCGGGGAGGCGGCGAACCTCCTTGCCGGATCACCGCCATGGGATCTGGAAGCGAAGGCGCTCGCGCGCGTCTACAGTTTGCGCGCAGACGCGCGTCGCCGGGGCGAGGATCCTCTGCCGCGCCAAATTAGTGCGTGGCGGAATGAGCTCCGGCGAGATCTCATGGCTGAGTGGAAGCAGCGACTGTCGCAACCGAGGGCCGGGCACGCTACTATAGCAGCGGTAAGACCCCTCTTTGAGGAGTGGCTTGAGAGACGCCACGGCGTCCTCACCTTCCGCCTGACGCAGGTGCTTACCGGGCACGGCAGCTTTGGTAGGTTCCTGTTTCGGATCCAGCGGGAGGAAACGCCCGAGTGTCGTCATTGTGAGGATCACCTGGAGGACACGGTGGAGCATACGGTGGCGGAGTGCCCTGCTTGGGCTGAGCACCGCCGTGTTCTCAGGGAAGTGATCGGCGGCGGCGACCTCTCGCGCCCGGCCTTAATCGAGGCCATGGTGCAGCGTGAGAGGAACTGGGAAGCTATCTCCTCCTTCTGCGAAGCAGTTATGCTCGCAAAGGAGGAGGCGGAGCGCGTGAGGGAACTATCCTCCTCGCGCCCCAGCCGCCGCAGAAGGCGACATTCCGGACGTCGGGGATCGAGGGATGATCTCCGGCCACCGTAAGCGCGGGTCTGCGGACGGCGAGTAAGGGTAGCTCGCCGCCCGACCAGAACTGGACCCGAGCGTACGGCGCGTAGCGTTCCACGCGCGCCTCAAAGAGCCAATAGACCACCACAGTCGGGGCCCTAAAGGGCTGATGTTTAGCCGGGGCTGCGGGGTAAGCGCAATGAGGCACCGCGACCTCGGCCCAGAGCAGAAGAAGGAACGGGGGGGTTTTTAGTCAGTAAGAGTCTGACACTCTCTCTCGCCTTACCCTGGGCGGGAGAAGTCATTGGATGATTTTCCCCTGACAAAAAAAAAAAAAAAAAAAAAAAAAGGCCATAAGTACATATAATTGTGTTATTATTATTGTTTTGATGTTGACTGAATAATTGAAAAGTGTATAATCTTGATTAATGACATTTAGTTTTATTTTATTTTATTTTTTATTTTTTATACTTTTCTTTAATTTGATTTTGTTATTTTGGTGTGATTCTATTTTAATTTGATTCTGATTATTTTGATTCGATTGTGATGACTTGATTTGATTTGACTTTGCCTTTTATTTACATATTTTATTTTTATTTTATTTTGACCTCAATTATATTTATTTTGATTGTAATAATTTAATTTTGACTTTTATATGTTTAATTTAAATTCGATTATATGTTACATTTTAATTATTAGAAATTTGATGATAAAATGTGAACTTTATTGAAAAAATATTAACTTCATTTTATTAAATGTTGCTGTGCCCTTACGGGGTCCATAAATGTACCTACTTAGCTTTAAGCGTATTGTAACACCCTATTTACTTTATGGAATGCAAATAAATGAATATGAATATGAATATGAATACCTTACGGGGCAACGCTGATCGCTTACCATCAGGTAATACGTTTGCTCGTTTGCCGACCTATCACATAAAAAAAAACTTACCAGAATCTCCCTGCACCGCTTCCACTGACCATTAGAATCGTTGACTGCAGGAATGTTTCAAACCAGTTGGACACTTTGTGAGGGAAAATCATCAAATGGCTTCTCTCGCCCAGGGTGACTGAGGCGGAAGGCAGTGTCAGACTCTTACTGATTAAAAACCTTCCTCTTCTCCTACTCCTGCTTAAGCCGAGGTGACTTATTGCGCTTGCCCCGCAACCCCAGCCAGTTGGTTGCGGTTCGAGATTTTAACACTCCGTAAGTAGGTGCGCTTCTCATGCATGAGGGTGTTGGTTCGAAACTTGGCAAGTACCAATGTGACTTTTTCCGAGTTATATGTACTTTCTATGATTATTTAGACACCACTGACATACGGTGAAGGTAAACATTGTGAGGAAACCTGAACTTATAATTTCTAATTATGAGTTTGAAATCGCCAACCCGCGAGCAAGCGTGGTGATCAATGCTCTAACCTTCTCCGTATGAGAAGAGGCCTTTACTCAGCAGTGGGCACTTATAGGCTGATGATGATGAAGTAGGTAATGTGTATCTTCTAAAATTATTTGTATACCTGCGGTGCTTTTTGGTCGACCTACATTTCCAAATGTTTGTCTCCACCATACTCACAGGGTTGCAGGGCAAGCGTAATGAGGCACTTCGGTCTTGGCCTAGAGAAGGAGAAGGAACGGAGGGTTTTTAGTCAGTAAGAGTCTGACACTTCCTTTCGCGTCAACCTGGGCGGGAGAAGTCATTAGATGATTAATTCCTGACAAAGAAAATCGTTGTAGACACAACTGTTTTCGCGAAACTGTCAGCCTCGCTTTTTATTCAAACCTTCAAAAAAAAAAAAATCATATATGTAGTTTTTTGTCAAACTCCACAATAGGATATTCTCATGTATCGTAAATACGTTTACATAAAAATTCACATCCAGATCCGAAACAACAATTTGTTGAACCCGCGACACGTTGCACAGTAGCCAGCCCCGCCACTGCGCCTACCATTAAAAGCCCAACAATCCGCTCGACTCTATTGGTGTTGAGGGAGTCCATAGGCGACGCTGATTGCTTACCATCAGGTACCGTGTTCGCTTCACCGGATAAATAATAATACGCCGCATAAAGCTAAGTTCATGCGTGGCCAGTTTTTGTCTTAATTTTTGACCATTATGTAGGTACAATTTTATCTTATTTTTTTTAATATTTTAGCTGATCGCTGACCATTAGGTGGCCAGTATGCTCGTTCCAATCCTATTACATAATACCTGAGCTACCTATATTAAGGTAAGTACAACTTTGTAAACTTATTTATTGATCGATCTAAGCAAAAACAAAAACTATTCTAAGAATGTAAAAACAAATCGTTAATAATTGTTCCACACATGTAGGTATAAATAAAAAGAACTGGCCAGTACTTATTTGAAACTTGAAACGTACTCAGTGGCATTATAGCACCAAAGACGTTTGTACTTAGAACTAAACTCGTGTGCATTCCTAACGTTAGCAAATATCTTCGTGTTACGGTAAGTTTTTATTTAATTTGCTATTTAAATACGTCGACTATTGGTCGAGATTTGATCGTACTTATTTTACATTAGATTAGATTAAAATCCATAGAACTTGTTCCATTTTTAAAATTCCACAATTCCTACCTTCCTGATTGGTTAACCCGCGCTAGTGTCCAATTGGGTAGTTTCTTATAAGTTGAAAATATATTATTTTGACCATACTTATATCAATATACTAATATTATAAAGAGGTAAACATTTGTAAATTTGTGTGTAAGTGGTAATCTCTGGAACCGCTCTGGTCAGATTGATAGCTACAATGGTATGTTTGTGCTACGAGTATAAGCTAAAAATTATAGTTGATTAGCGCATTTTAGTGTAGTAGCTATCGCTTTACATAGCAGCCGACAGAAGCCAGTTAATTATTAATACTTAATTTAAGATATTTTCTAACTAATTTTAAAGAAATAAATTCCTTTGCTAATAACGCATTATGAAGTCACATCTGGCGATTTCACACCATGTTTCGCACAAAACTAATAGAAAAGTATCGTTTATGACATTTCAATATAGGAATTTTCTAGGATATAGGTAGTATATGGATTACCTGATGGTAAGCAATCGGTGCCGCCCATGGACACCCGCAACATCAGAGGAGTTACGAGTGCGTTACCGACCTTTTACAGGACAAGGGTAAGGATTGGCAAGGGATGGGAAGATGGGGAGGGATTGGGCGTCGGGTAAACTCACTCACACGACGAAACACAACGACGGCTTGTTGTTTCACGTCGGTTTTCTGTGAGGCCGTGGTATCACTCCGGTCGAGCCGACCCATTCGTGCCGAAGCTTGACTCTCCCACACTTATTGAATTTGAATAGATACTTGGAATCGATCGGTGTTTTACATTATGATCATTTGGATGAACCTGTTTTTAACACAGTTTCTCAAGTTTATATGTATTCCGTTACCTTCAATTCGATGTTTGTATCTTTTTATCTTTTTTCTAACAGACATATTCAGTGTCGTTGTCATACATGGTCATACAATTCAATGATAAATTAGGTAAAGTCTTATTCACACGATACTAATTTTTTGGTCATACTAAATCCTAATATTTAATATTATAAATTTGAAAGATATGGATTAAGATTAAGTATGTTTGTTATTTTCTTACGCTACAATGTAAACTAATTTGGTTGTAATTTGATTTTTAGATAGTGGTTATCCAAGATTAACATCTAGGCTTGCTTTATAACAATATACCACGCGGGCGAGGCCGCATCCGGAAGCTAGTTAATAATAAAAAATCAATACAATATTTACATCTTTTTTGTTTAGTCTGCGAGTTCAATTATTGCTTTAATTATACGCAACAGGCCAGAAACTTCTATTTGTAAATTAGGCTTCTTTTGTTGAGACGAGAGAACTCATATGATGATTCTCCCGTCCTGGGTGAGGCAAGAGGGAGTGTCAGACTCTTACTGACTAAAAACCATTCTTTCCTTCCTCTTCTCCGAAGGATACATTATTGAGCTTGTATCCGTAATCCTGGCTGTGAAGGTCGGAAGGAAGGTCTTAATTATTGCTCAAAGTACTACAAGGTTGGGAAGCATTGTCCTTTCGACCCTAAATCGATTTAAAAATAAATAAATAAAGTTGTACTTAAGAATTATATCTGTAATTATTATGACCACGTTGTGACTTACAAAGTTAACCAACCATTAAATTAGTTCTTAGTTATTGTTCAATAGAAGTAGTTATTGTTGAATTTATGTGGTGATGATATAGCAAAATCAACCTTAGGGCCTTGGAAAAAACTAATATAATAATAATAATAATAAATGGTTTATTGTTTCTCTTTGTACATAGTCGTGCAACACAAATTTGTTAAAAGCAAAACTACGTGTGTTTAAGTCATAAGAAACGTTTCAACATTTTGAATGCAATATTATAAATACGAAAGTTTCTCCGTCTGTCTGTCTTTTCTTCACACGTAAAGTACTGAACCTATTTGTGTGAAATTTGGTGCAGACATAGTTTGACACTTGAGAAAGGACATAGGATAGTTTTTAAACCAAAAATCTGCGGGGAGTCACTTAGTGACTCCGAGTTTGTGAACAAATTCGTGGGCAAAAGCTAGTATTATATAATTGAAATTATTTTGTATATTGCTCAGTATAAAAATATGTATATGAGCAATTTCAATCTTTATTCACATGCAATTTAAGTTTTATTTTCCCGTACCACACTATACCAACGAGTTCATAATATGTTTTCGTGGTACCAAACCTTGATAAATACAATTTAATTGCAAACAATACATTTATTGTTATAGATTTTGCTGACAGAACTGAAATTTCGTAACAGTCAACAACGCACCGGACACGAGCATGGTTGCACAAGACTAAACCTTACATTGGCATAGTAAATTGATTATTACGTCATATCTTTACAAATACATTATCAATTCAGATATCAGTTATACCATACCAATCTCAGATAGTACGACATTGAACCGCGAACGAACAAAATGTGGCCACTCATAATAATCTTATTTTCGAATATTTTAATAGCAACGTCAACAAACTATGAAAAAGTGCTCAAAGAAAGAAGCAATCTTATAGAAAAGGAACTAAAAATGATGGTAGGCCACTCAATCGAACTAAGTGATAGTGAATTGAAAGCTAACGAAATAATAATGAACCTTAAACGTGAAGAAATAGAAAACGGTTTTGTGTATCCTAAGAATTATAATCTATCGAAGCATTTCTTCGAATATAAGGAGCTGGTGAAGGATACTAAATTGTACAAGGTGCTGAAGAGTATGCCTAAGGGTGCAGTTCTCCATGGACACGACACAGCTATTCTTGGTCCAGATTACGTGCTTGAATTAACTTACGATGACAACCTGTGGATATGTTTCGACGAAGATGAATCGGACGTATCTTTTATTTTTTCCAAACACAGTCCAACTGGATTCTGTGAAACCGAATGGGAAAAAGCAAATGATATAAGAAGGTATAATAATGTTACAGAATTCGATGCAACGCTCCGAAAATTCTTCACCCTTGTGATTGATAATCCCCAAGAAGTTTACACCGATGTGAATACAGTTTGGGAAGAATTCCAGAAGTATTTTATTCGAACAAGCCCTCTGTTCACTTATAAACCAGTATGGGAGAAGTATTATTACAACACATTACTCGCTTTAAGAAATGACAACATCATGTACCTTGAGATCAGAAGTGTTTTGCCACCATTGTACGATTTGAAAGGTAACATTTATAACTCTGTAGAAACAGCTAAAAGTTACAAGAAAGTGACGGAAAAATTCAAGAAAGATTATCCAGATTTCTTCGGTGCAAAATTGATTTATGCACCCCTCAAATTAGTCGATAGAGAAACTTTAAGAAGTTACATTAAAATAGCCAGAGAAATTCATGAGCTGATGCCTGAATTCCTTGTGGGTTTTGACTTAGTAGGTCAAGAGGATTTGGGAGTGCCGTTAAAGGAATTCCTTCCTGATCTAGCAAATATTGGTCTAGACTTGTATTTGCATGCAGGAGAAACGAACTGGTACGGTACAAGTTCAGATGAGAACTTATTTGATGCTATTGCTCTTGGAACGAAGAGGATTGGACATGCATTTGCTTTGGTGAAGCATCCTTTACTAATGGAGGAAGTTAAAAAGAGAAAGATAGCTTTAGAAGTCAACGTTGTGTCAAATGTTGTTTTGAAGTTAGTTGATGATGTTAGAAACCATCCATTAGCTACGTATTTGAGTCAAGATATGCCTGTAGTTCTATCGAGCGACGATCCAGGAGCTTGGGAAGCTGAACCTCTGACTCATGATTTTTACGTCACCTTCGTAGGTGTTTCAAGTAGACATGCAGATCTTAAAATGTTAAAGCAGTTGGCTTTGAATTCTCTTTACTATAGCTCTTATAATGAAAAGGATAAATTGGTACATGAATTTCAAATCCGTTGGACGAAGTTTATTGATTCGATTGTTAAAGATAAATGGGATCATATTTAGAATCTCACCGTTTCTGTGCTATCTGTATCTGTTGTATTTTATATTGTTGATTAAATTATATTAATTTGTTTTATATGTGGTTTTGTTTATTATTCTGTGGAAAATGTAGGGAGAGTTGTGATACAAGTGATAAGAGACCATTCAATTCATTTTCCTATTTGTACCCCTTAACAACTTCAGATAGAAGTGTTTTTAGCTAACATAACAACTTCTTTAATTAATAGTTAGGATACAGAACTACTAACTAGAGTTATTGTAAAATCTATTTTACACAGAACGAGTCTATCTGGTATAGACTAGATTCCAAACATATTATTTCGAATTTGGAGTTATAGATCATTTTGTTTTACTAAGAATTCGAAAATTAGGACTAATCTTAGAAAAAAAGCAGGCGGTGCGTGTGAGAGACTATCCTCGTCGCGTTCCAGCCCGTGCTCGAGGAGACGCGGGTCACGGAGTCCATTCAGCGGATGGGAACATGGGTAAGTCGCTCGACCGGAAGCAGATCCAATCGTCAAAGAGTCATCAGACCACCACAAACAGAGCCCAAAGAGACCGATGCTCATTCAGGGTTGCTGGTCAAACGCAACAAAACACTGCGGCTTCGGCCTGGAACAGAAAAAGGAACGGAAAAGTTTTAATTCGGTAAGAGTCTGACACTCCCTCACACTTTATCCAGCAAGGAAGAAGTGATTTGATGATTTCCCCCCTCAAAATAGAAAAATTCTTTGAAGTTGTGGTAAGTAGGTATCTGAGATGCTTACTCAAAGTTTAGTTATTAAACTTCTTAATTATCAGTTAAATTAATTATTTATTAGATTTATTACCTTGTTCCTCTTAGTAACAAGTAAATTCGCGGGAAATACCTAGATATTTTTTATATAGTAGGTACATGATGTTTTATAGATAATTACTTATCAACTAAATACACATCAGGTCATCCATCTTATCACGTTTTAAGGCTTATAACAATATAAATTTTATGGGATAGTACCGCAAACGGATTATCTTATGGTAAGCAATCGGTGCCCATGGACATGTTACACATCATCATCTTATTAGAGCTTACTGCTGAGCAAAGGCCTCTTCTTACACGGAGAAGGTTTGAGCATTAATCATCACGCTTGCTTAAGGCGGATTTGCGACTTCAATCATATAATTAGAAATGAAAAGTCCAGGTTTCCTCACGATGTTTTCCTTAATATGTAAGTAGTGTCTTAATAATCATATAAAGTACATATCATTCGGAAAAAGACACATTGGTACTTGCCAGGTTTCAAAATCTCATGACCACCGCGACACAGATAACTTACAAGTGCCTTGCCATTTAAGAGTTTGGGATTAGAGGATTAGGAATTTGGGGAAATACATATTAAAATAAAAAAACATATGTATTGATACACACTATATTTTTGTAAAATATCGTGCAGCATGTTGTGGGATGTAATTTCCGAGCGAAACAACTCTTTGTGGGGTACACAAATTAATGAATAGTAACTATCGCGTGACATACTGAATGTATTAAAAATAATGACTTACTCACTTAGCTCTACTAGTTTCAAGGCACATCGGGACTCTTATTCACGGGCAGCGTGCGCATCGCTGCGACTTGTAACTAGCTATTCTCAGTTAATTCATGTGAATAAAGCCTTAATTTTAAAAGATTTGCAATTTTTTTGTGTATTTGTTAACACACCCACGATACAGGAGGAAATACCATAGAGGAGCAACTTTATTTTTTGAAAAAAAAACCTTAAGTGTGGGAGAGCCATGCTTCGGCACGAATGGGTCGGCTCAACCGGGGTGATACCACGGCTTCACAGAAAACCGGCGTGAAATAACAACAGCATTGTGATTCGCCGTGTGAGTGAGGTTAAGGAGGCCCCCTTCCCCCTGGTTCCTTCCCCTCTCCCAATCCCTCCTCAATCCCTAAATCTCCAAATCCCTAAAAGGTCGGCAACGCACTCGTAACTCCTCCGTAGCGAGTGTCCATGGGCGGCGCTGATTGCTTACCATCAGGTAATCCGTCTGCTCATTTGTCGACCTATTACATAAAAAAAAACCTGGCATGGGAGTGCTTATTTTAGTACTGTAATTTTCTGATTAAAATTTGACCCTATTTTTAAAACTGCTTACTCAACAGTACGTTGTGTCCGATAAAACAGGTGAATAACATGATACCAACTAAATAATTACTTATCTTAAGCCTATTGCGTCGCCTTTATTAAATTATTAATTCATAATCTTTTCACACATTTATGGCGGGGCGATCGAGAAACTATAACAACCTTTTTGGCCGATTTTTTTTCTTGGTTTTTACACGCTTTTTCTTGTTCTTGGACTGTTTCCTGACGTAGGTTTGCTGGAAGTGGTCGTAATTATATTTATTTATTTAAACTTTATGCAACACAACATTACATAGGCGGACTTAATGTAGGCATTCTCACCAGTCAACCTTAGGGTGATGCAGAGAGAGTGTGGTAGGTGCAACAATTATATGTGTTTGCGAATCAAAAAGATATAAGTAGGTGAATACAACTTGTTTTTGATGGAAGTCATCCGAATAAGTTTCTAGCCCTTAGTGGGTCAGAAGGAGTGTCGGACTGCTTCTTACCCGCTTGGAAACCAAGTCAAGGTAGACAGGCCGAGCAGGGTCGAGCGACATGATTTCGCTTACACCCGGCAACGGTTATCAACGTAGGTTTCATGACAATTTGAAATCTTTTATTTCTAAATACGAGTATCAAGCAAGCTAAATCTAACAGAATTAATTTAAAAATAAAACCGCTATTTATATTTTAAATGTCAAATAGTAAAAAAAAAAACTAGAAAGAGAAAGCTGTAGCTAATGGGGTTACACGGCCTATAATTATATGTACACAGACCGACTAGTTTCAAACAAAGTCAGGGGCTTATAATCAGAAAAAAATAATAAAACAATCAGGTGGTTGATTGTTTTTATCATTAAATTATTTGATTTCGGCAAATGAATCATACTTCGTTATTTTTTATTAATAATGTAAGAAATAAAATTTAGATATAATTATAATAGGTCTTTACCTATGAAATTGCCGTTCTGCAGTACTGGCCATTTCAAATCAAAATAGTTTTTCTTAGGCTAATGCTAATTAATTTTGTTTTAAAAACATGGGATTCTTTTTCCAAAAGTAATCATTTGTTTATTGATTAGTGTTACATTTTCATCGCATTTCAAATCAAAAAGTTCGTTTAAATTTTTTCACGAAAACGGCAATTTCATAGGTAAATACCTATTATTAGCGGTGGTAGTATGAAGTACACATTCTTATTAATGACCTTTAATTATACTTCTACATTACTTTATTTGTTTTTATCTTAATTGATAACTTGGCAACATGTTTATCATTATATTATCATCATCGGATCATCAAACTTACAATATGTTGATACGTAGTTATTGATAAAAAATAATTAATTGTTTCTTACAGCGATACGTAGTAAATACTTTTTAGAACTAGAATAGTTTTTGTTGGTGTGTCTGAATGTCTGTTGCGCAACGAGAAAAAATTTTGAATAAAATATATCGCTTGGAACTTGACGAGTAAAATGTAGATTATCATAAAATCGGCCATCCAGTAATTAATACCATTA
This sequence comes from Spodoptera exigua, assembly GCA_902829305.4. Classification (NCBI taxonomy): domain Eukaryota; kingdom Metazoa; phylum Arthropoda; class Insecta; order Lepidoptera; family Noctuidae; genus Spodoptera; species Spodoptera exigua. Next base: position 3,149,570 of record LR824623.2, read on the forward strand.
CCGTTGAAAGTGCGGAAAGAACATTCAAATACCACATCATCATCATCAACTTGACTTCTCACCGCTGAGCAAATGCCTCTTGACTTCTCATACGGAGAAGGTTAGAGCATTAACCACCACGCTTGCACCACGTTTACCTTCACCTTATGTCAGTGGTGTCTAAATAATCATAGAAAGTACATATAACTTGGAAAAAGTGCATTGGTAATTGCCGGGATTCCAACCCGGTTGTCCTCATGCATAAGAAGCGGGCTCCTTAACGTCCGGGCCACCACGACCTTCTCAAATACCACGATACACTTAATTTTATAGAATAAATCTTCAAACACACAGAAACAAGATTAGTAAGTATTTACTAATCCGGATTTTAAGGAACCCTAACCGCTTACAACCTTTAACAGTTACAAGTGCAAGCCTTTTGGGAGATTTGAGGATTGCCGATAGGAGAGGGAATGGATTGGGCCTACGGTAACCTCACTCACACAGCGCAACACAACACAAATTTTGCTTCTCGTCAGTTTTCTGCGACACTGTGGTTTCACGCCAGTTAAGCTGGTCAGTTCGTGGTGCCGAAGCATGTCTCACCCACACTAACGAACCGGTTGCCGTGGCTACCTTCAACAATTAATAATAATTGATATCTCATTCAACAGAAACGTGTAGGTAGTTTGATAAGAGACTTTTCGGAAGATCGGATAGATTTCCAATAATTTTGTTTTATCTTTATTAAGTAGATATGCAAACCTTATATCTTAATAATAATATTTTATTTTAATCTACCAGCTGTCGTATTAAACTTCATAACTTCTTTGTATCATTAATAATATCATGCGATTTTGTGTTTGAAACAAGCCGACTTCACGTGTGGAGGAGCCATGGCTCAGCACGAATGGGCTGTATACCCCGATCTCACAAAAAAACTGACATGAAACAAATTACAGCGTTGTGTTTCATCGCGTGAATGAGGTTACCGGAGGCCCAATCATTCTTTTCCATTCCCCAAATCAATCAATCCACAGATCCCTTATCTACCCTCAAAAATCTCTTACCACAGATACCATTGTTCTGGTGTTGGAAACGTCCGTTAATAATCCGAAATAAGCGGTGCCGATTGCTGATCATTCGGAGATCCGTCTGCTCGTTTTCCCATTAAAATTTGCAGCTCGTGGAAACTGGAATCTAAAGAAAGACTAATCAGAAAATACTTTATGGATACTAGCTATTGTTTATCAACCAGAAGGTATATAAATAGAGATGAAGGAATGGTTTCCCTTTAAATCTGTTGTAAGCAAGAACTGGAGGCAGAAAGAAATTTACATCTTTGAAGTAAATATGGTAATCCGCATATTGCCAGACCTTTTGTATCAGGTCCATATTTCAAAAAGGCGCAATTGCTTACCATCAGGTAAAATTTTGACTGCACGGTTGGCGCGGTGGCTGGGCAATTGGCTGACGCGCAACGTGCCGCGGGATAGATTCCCGCACGGAACAGCTCTTTGTGTGATCCACAGATTATTGTTCCGGGTCTGGGTGTGATGTGTATGTGAAATTGTATGTTTGTAAACACCCCATAACACAGGAGAAAATCCTAGTGTGGGGCAACGTTAAAAAAACAAAAATAATCAAAACTCTTCTAGGTATGTTCTGGTTTAGGTCCTCGCCATCCCTAAGAAACATGTAGAATAATTACCGATAAGTAGTAAAAGTTACCTACATGAAAAAATCAACCAATGATACCATAAAATCAATCAAATAAAAAAATCCTTATTACATTAACCGTACAATAAAATCATCGTCTCAACTACAATGTTGCCATGCTAACAACTAATAATATTGATGTAACTGGCAATAAAACGGCCATTAATAGCCATAAACAAACAAATAAAACCTGTGTGGTCTACATATTGATGGTTATAAATCTTGTTGCACACTGGCTGACACCAATTAGTGTGAACGGCTAACTATTAGCCTCGCAAACGGCCCGTGACCGCGGCAGTGTGAACTTAGCTTAATTAGATCGACTGTGACTGTGATGCGCAGGAGTGGTATTGGGGTAAGTTCGAAATTTGAATTTATTTAAAAAAGGTTTGTAGTTCTTAAAATCTGCAGGCTGAAGTGACAATGAGCACGTCACTCGAAGGACGGACGATGGATAAGACTCGGATAGTACCTACTCGAGTGGCGACCACGGACCGAAAAACGTAGCCTTGGGACGTCTTCCGCTAGTTGGACCTACAACATTGGATGCAGGACTAAGGATAATTTGTTCAGCATGGGACGTCTTCCGGCTGAAAATCACGATGAAAATAACTGTTTGGCGAGTTTTACGTATGCCTACTCGTAATAGTTTCAAACATCTAGCGTGGCACTAGCTTTTTCTAAGGTAAACGAGCTTACTGACCACTTTCTAGTCAGCAATTAGCGCAGCCCATAGACTCGCAACACCAGAAAACTTTATCCTTAAGTTTAAATAAAATAGTTAAGTTCAGAAAGAAGAAAAAGAAGTGAGACCGCTTTTATCTTGAAGGTTTGAAGACCTTGTGTTGTTTGCCCTACGACTTGTGTATCACACGATCCCTATTTCGGTTTTTAGACCAACCTTGACTTTGCACGCCGCAAGAGTCAAAGTCAAAGTGTAATTAAACCTTCCATCTGTCTAACCTTTGAGTGGCATTCACATTAGCAACCACGCTATACTCTATCCAAAACCTTCATCGAAACATCATCAGCCTCATCATAAGTGCTCACTGCTGACCAAAATTCCTCTTCTCACACGGAGTAGATTGGAGTAGGTATTAATAACCACGCTTGCTCAAGGTGGATTAGCAAATTAAAAGTCCTGATTTTCTAACTATGTTTTCGTTGACCGTTTGTCAGTGGTGTCTAAATAATCTTAGAAAGTACCTACATATGTATAACTCGGAAAAGTCACATTGGTACTTGCCAAGTCTTAACCTCTTCGATGGTTGAAAGCGAAAATCTCAATTCTGGAGATATGCACTGCTATAGCACTGCAAGTGCGGCTAATTAGGGGCTCGACAGAGATGTAATGGTGCACAACTGTGAACATTCACGCTGCAATTGCGGCGCCGACACTGAATGCGATGTCACATGACAGGGTAAGACAGAACGCCCAGAATTTCTGATGCACAAAAATAAAGTGATCGAGGAAATTTTTTTTTTCATAGTATTATTTATTTATTAAGAATATTTACATATACAACATTACAGCTTACGCCATTAAGTTGTATTGTTAATTTTATATAATTATTATTATCTAAGTTTTTTTTTTATGTAATAGGTCGGCAAACGAGCAGCCGGATTACCTGATGGTAAGCAATCAGCGCCGCCCATGGACACTCGCAACGGAGGAGTTACGAGTGCGTTGCCGACCTTTTAGGGATTAGGGATTTGGAGATTTAGGGATTGAGGAGGGATTGGGGAAGGGGAAGGATTGGGCCTCCGGTAACCTCACTCACACGGCGAAACACAACGCAGTGGTTATTTCACGCCGGTTTTCTGAGAGGCCGTGGTATCAATCCGGTACTTAAAAAAAAGTACTTAAAAAAACTAATTACATCTCTCCATTGTTCTTCATTTGTTTTTTTATGTCAAATAGCATAGATACCAACTTTTTGAAGCTCACAGAGAACTGCCTGTAAAATCAAAGAATGTCTTTCTCGCAAGAAAGAAGGTCATACTCATACTGACTAAAACCAACCCTGCTCCAGGCCGTGGCCACGGTATCTTATTTAATTTACCGGCCTAATGGGCCCTATCTGTGGTGTAGAGTTCCGTTTTTCCTTGCAGCCAGGATGGAAGGCGCAAAGAGGCCTAATCTGTGATTAAAAAAAGGTCTACAGCCGTTTATATTGACTTCACTGGTGTTGTGAGTGTTCAGTATCGATGTGTGACGTCGATTGCTTACCATAACGTGACACATCACTTACGTCCACAAAAAGTTCACCTTCTGTCTAACCTGTCTTGTAACAGAATTTAGCTCATCCGTGAATAGAACTAATTGTGTTATTTATACGACGCAGCTATTACCGATACTAATTTTAGTTTGTTGATAATAAAAGCGTTTTCCATGATTCTTGTGTTTTTTAAGTATAATAATTTAAAATTAAAGTATTTAGTATTATAATAAATTTAAAATTCTAACAACAACTAAACAGTTATGTATTAATTTAGTACAAAAAATACTTAATAAGTTGCCAAATAATTAACTTAAAATGCTAACAGCAACTCAATAATAATTATTTCAAATTTCTGAATTAACTAGCTTTTGCCTGCGACTCCGTTAGCGTGGAATTAGTATAGATTTGTACTTAATATTTATGGCTAGGTATATTTATTTACATTTTTAACCGACTTCCAAAAATGAGGATGGTTCTCAATTCGACAGTATATTTTTTTTTTATGTAATAGGTCGGCAAACGAGCAGACGGATTACCTGATGGTAAGCAATCAGCGCCGCCCATGGACACTCGCAACGGTGGAGTTACGAGTGCGTTGCCGACCTTTCAGGGATTAGGGATTTGGAGATATAGGGATTGAGGAGGAATTGGGGAAGGGGAAGGATTGGGCCTCCGGTAACCTCACTCACACGGCGAAACACAACGCAGTGGTTATTTCACGCCGGTTTTCTGTGAGGCCGTGGTATCACTCCGATCGAGCCGACCCATTCGAGCCGAAGCATGGCTCTCCCACACTTGAGTGCACACGTATATGTGCATTTTTAAAAATAAAATATTTTTTGTACAGATAAATGTCTTCTACTCTTTCACGAAAGAACTACTGAATGGAACGCAATGAAATTCGGCACAGAGATAGATTAAAGTCTAGAATAAAATCTACTTATATACTTTTTAACACTGCGGATAAAGCCGCTTTTAAAAACATTGTATTTTGAGATGCTTTTGTACTTTAGCTTGAAGATGATGTTAAAATAAAACGCCTGATCAATACTTTTTAGCAAATTCATTGTTTTGCATAAATTTGCTGTTGATCTTTTGATGGAATAGGAGGCAAACGAGCAGACGAATCACCTGATGGTAAGCGATCGGCGCCTCCAATGGACACCTGCAACACCAGACGAGTCACCAAGCATAGGGTTTCAGATTCGCTTCCTATGTAGAGCAAAGGTTTGGCTGGCAACGTCGCCGCGACTCGCACGCTGCTCATGGTTTTTTTTTGTGAGGGGAAAATCATCAAATGACTTCTCCCGCCCAGGGCCGGGCGGGAGGGAGTGTCAGACAACTCCGGCTGAACATCAGCCCTATAGGGCCCCGTCTATGGTGGTCTGTTGGCTCTTTGAGGCGCGCGCTGAACGCTACGCGCCGTACGCTCGGGTCTGGTTCTGGTCGGGCGGCGAGCTGCCCTTACTCACCAAGGAGAGGATACCAGGTGAGGACGCCATGGCATCTCTCAAGCCACTCCTCAAAGAAGGGTCTTACCGCTGCTATAGTAGCGTGCCCGACGCTGCTCATGGTTGAGAGTCCCGTTGTGACTTGAAACTGGTAGAACCGTTTCTTAGTCATTTCACAAATTATGTATGTCTCACGATAGTTTTTATTTAAAAATATTTTATTTAAAGGGCTTTTTGATTTTTCTAAAACTCACGGCAATTGCACGGTATGTGAAATTGTGGTAAGTTTATGATAGTAGGATCAACACTATTTAATGAGACTTGTAAATTAATATAAATTCGTATATTTTTCAAAAACTCACTGCAAGGTTATCGCTGTGGCTGACCGACCGCCTGCCCTTATCCCTAATCCCCATCAAGTCGGCAATACTCTATCTTCCGTTGTCGCGTCGGAAACACTTATGGACACCCTCCATGGGTGGCGCTGATTGCTTACCATCATAACATCCATATAAGTACTTCAGCTGTCCTATCACATAAAAATAGCGTTCTTGCTTATATTACCTATTATGTCACATTATTAGGTAAACTTCCAATGTGTGGGAATTTCCAACTACCAATACCTAAATAAAATAGGATAATTTAAAAGTTAAGAAATTCCCCTTATCTGTGTACCTACTTACTTTCTTATTGTTTATATTTAGGTACCTAAGTACTTGTTTCTACATTATTCTAGGTCGGAGGTTATCTACAAAACTAATATAAATTAACAACAATGACGAGTGAGATAAACTTTTTCTTAAACTACTTTCGAAATTATTAGTTACTAGCTACTCTCGCGCGGTTTCACCCGCTGCTTGGCTTCCTTTTAATCGTAGCGTGATGTTTTATAGCCTAAAGCACTCAGGAATATTGTAGCTACCTATCAGTGAAGGAATTTTTGCAATCCGACCAGCGTTTCCAACGATTACGCCCTACATACAAACTTACTAACTTATAAACTTACAAATACCTCTTTATACAAACCTTCTCTGGACTTTCACGGATATTCAAGACCAGAATTAGCCAAAGCCAAAATCGGTAAAGGCATTGTTGAGTTATAACATTACAACGAAAAGTGGCATTGATTTTTATATGTATACATATACTATACTATAATATAGATAGGACATGGGATAACATATATCAACTTACCTAACATTTAATAATATTAAATATTTTTGATGAGGAAAATCATCAAATTGGCTTTCCCGGCCCGGGACGAGAGGGAGTGTCAGACTCTTTCTGACTAAAAACACCCCGTTCCTTCTCCTTATTCAGGCCTTGACTGCGGCATATTATTGCGTCTGCACCAGCAACCTTTTCTTTTCATCAATTATGAAATTACTTCTCCCGACTAGGGTGAGGCGAGAGGGCGTGTCAGACTCTTACCCCCGGTTTCTAATCTCTTGTCAAGTCATCTGATTGGTTGACTGAATTATCAACAACCAATCAGATGACTTGACAAGAGATTTAACAGGAGATTAGTTAATTTTAGAGTTGACAAGCCTTTCAGAAACCGGGTGTTAGTGACTAAAGACCCTTTCCCGCGCGCGCCTCAAAGAACCAATAGACCACCACAGACGGGGACCTATAGGGCTGATGTTTAGCCGGGGTTGCGGGGTAAGCGCAATGAGGCACCGCGACCTCGGCCCAGAGCAGGAGAAGGAACGGGGGGTTTTTAGTCAGTAAGAGTCTGACACTCTCTCTCCCCTTACCCTTGGGCGGGAGAAGTCATTAGATAATTTTCCCCTGACAACAAAAAAGGCCTGTAACCATTGAACCAAAACCTTCTTCGAGAACATTCTTCCAATGTTACACCCAGTAAAAACAGGAAAGAGTTGACCTAGTCTTGAATGAAATAGTATCGAACCGAACATGAATTGAATTAACTACTTATAATAAAATCACGTTCAATTTTGTAATATCGTCTGTTAGTTCGTACCTACGCTTTGCTATGCAAATTTTCACTTTAGAAGATTCTAGAAAATTGTTCCACGATCTTGTGTAACAATTGAGAATATTTATGTTTTTGTAGTCTGTTCTTAATCGTTTCAATGTCACATCCTCGTGTAAAGAAAGAAAGAAATATTTGGCAAGGTATATCCAATAATGAGGAAAAAACAAAAAAAAACAACTAAAAAGTTACACAAAAAATTACAAATATAAGTAGCAACACTTAGAACTTAAAAAAACTGTGTCCTTAACAAGCTACTTGATTGTCTTCCTCTGATGAACTATTTGTGAATTTGTGAGGTCCAAAAATTTTTTCAACGGGTTATAGTTTTTTTTTGGACGTAAGTAAAACTGTTTTAACAAAAACACCAAAGAAATCTGTTCATAAAAACAAAAATAAATATCTACTACAAAAACAACAAACATGTTGACAATTTCAAATGATGTAAATTATTGGAAACATTTGTTGATACAACAACGCATTAGAATTCCACTAATCTGAGATATTCCCTAACACAAAATACTTCTTAGGAATCATTTTATTTACTTTGATAAAATCATTTCTGTTTGTTAATATGGGTATGTAAGTATGTAATCATAGAGCTACATTGTAAGTAGATACATATTATCAAGAGGTAAAATTTGTAAGTTTGTATGTAGGGGGTAATCTATGGAACCGCTGGTCGGATTGCCAAAATTCTTTCACTGATAGATAGCTACAATGTTCCTGAGTGCTATAGGCTATAAAACATCACGCTACGATCAAATGGAGCTGAGCAGCGGGTGAAATCGCGCGAGAGTAGCTAGTAGTACACAAAAATAAACATAGCATCGGACCATGAAGTTTGGAAAGGTGCCCAGAATTGGTTTTCCACACTCCTTAGGAACTAGCACGACTGGAGTGATACCACGGCCTCGACGGACCGACGTGAAAAAACGCTTACGTGAGGTTCTGCTAAAAATTCTACCAAATAGTTACTTATTTATAAAATTGACGTAACATTTATCATTCTTAGGTCACTTTATGAGTACCTATTTATAATCTAGACTTAACTATAAACATGTTTTTCTAAACTACATTTCTAAAGAAAACAGTTAGTTGACTTAGGTTAGGTTTCGGGTCAGATGGAAACCGGTATTAATACTCATAATACTTAAAAAGATATCGTATACTTACGTGATATGACCGAGATTCGCATGGATCCAACTACCCCGGTCTCATCAGTAATTTGTGGTGTTTGCGAATAGCCACGCCATCGAAAAAGTTGGTGTTTTAGTGTGGGAGAGCCATGCTTCAGCACGAATGAGCCTGCTCGACCGGAGTGATACCACGGCGTCACAGAAAACCAGCATGAAACAACCAAAGCGTTGTGTTTCGCCGTGTAAGTGAGGTTAACAGAGACCCAATCAGTCTCCTACCCCAATCTATCTCCAATCCCCAAATTTCCAGAACCGCATCCTCCTCCATTGTTGCGGGTTTCCAAGGACAACGCTGATTGCTTTTTTTATCAGGGGAAAATCATCAAATTACTTTTCCCGCCCAAGGTAAGATGAGAGAGAGTGTGAGACTCTTACTGACTAAAAACCCCCCGTTCCTTCTCCTACTCTAAGCCAAGGCCGCGGTGACTCATTGCGAGCTGTTTGCGATTTGAGGATTGAGGGATTGTGGATGTTTGGAGGACGGGGAAAGATAATTAAGGTCCTCTGTAAAACAAACGTTGTTTCACTTCGTTTTTTTAATGATGGTATCACTCAGGTCGAGCCTGCTCAATCGTATATTTAACGTGCCTCTCAAATATTTCCATTAACAAATAAATAATACTTAATATCTGAATTTATATTGATTAATGAAATGTAAAACATAAATTCTCATATTCAATCAACAATCACAGAACTGATTTATTAATTTAATAAATAAAAAAATCTTAATCTATTACAACCTAATTTATTTTCGTATTTCAAATTTTATTATTATTAATTTACGTTTATTAATATATCTTAAAATCTTATAAAAAAATATATTGAATATTATTTACATAACACGTTTACATGACTATAAAATATACTTAGCTAAGTATATAATATAAATGTAATTCATACCTATAGGTAGGTACCTACATAACGTAGGTTGCTATGTTAGGTAGTTTCTTTTAATTTTAATTATTTCGTTGCCTTTATTGTGTACGAATGTGACTGTATAGTATTGAGGTTTTTTTTTGAGGGTAGAAATGTCATCTCTGTTTTTTTTGTGAGGCGAAAATCATCAAATTTCTTCTCCCGCCCAGGGCGGATGGGAGGGAGTGTCGGACTCTTACTACTTCTCTTACTTAGTTCTCCTGCTCTGGGCCGAGGTCATGTTTTCCCTGGTCGGGCCGTGAGGGATTGACAGACTCTTACGGCCTTATTACAAAACAAGGTTTTACTTTAGTCTAGGACTAAACCATCGAGCCTGTTTTTGTATTTCGAATTGAAGGTTGGTGAGAATAAGATTCAAAATTCAAAACTCGACTCAATGGTTTAAACCTGGGCTAAAGATAAATCTTGTTTTGTAATAAGGGGGTTTCCTAGTATGTGCCCTCCAGTAGATACTGAGGTCTTAGAATTAATTTTTACGTTACACAAAGCAATAAAAACAGATATTTAAGAGTTTGTGGTTCCTAACATTTTAGAAAAAAACTAAACTTTATTTGATATGAACATTAAATTCTTATTGAGCCCTAGCGATTTTTAGACCTACGAATCAGAGAAAATATATTTAAAAAAAAAATTAACTCAGAATCAAACATTCGAAATTCAAATTAGTGCACTTAATTTTCAATAAAAGTAAGTATTTTTTATTTAATCACAAGGTTTTTAAAACAAAGTAACTTAAAGTAATACAAAGATTAAAAATAATAAAACAAAAAAATATAATACATTCAATAAAAAAATACTTGAAAATCATTACATAAAATAATGTATGTACAAAAACAAATATGATTTAAAAAAAGAACATAACGCAATCAGCTGATTGATGTCAACGAACTATCTGTACATATGTGTGTCAGTGAACTATTGAACGGCTGGCACATTTTTATTGAATTTTAAAATCATAATAAGATAACAAATGTTTTTTTTACTGAAATACTGTATAGAAGTTTTTATACAAATTGTACTAGAATAAAGATATAGTGATTCCATAACACTCTGTGTAATACATGTAATTAGAATAATTATAATGCACTTCATAATAACATATGACTTTAAAGATAAAGACAGCAGAGCAGATAATAGCAAAAGAGCATTTATTAAAAGAGTTTAAGACATTGCATAATCAACCTTATATCATATCAATAAAGTCCCAAGTGCGAAAATATCATGGGCTTACATCACACAAAAAAAACATTATATTCAAAGGACTTTGAGCCTTATAGGAAATGCACGCAATAATGACGTGCAAGATAATGAACACACATATACTAGACTAATCCTTTCTCACAACAATAACATTAAAAATATACATAGGTAATATAGACGGTAGGTATAATCTCAATTGTTCCTTCCTACTTACTATAATTATAGTTACATTTGTACTAAGTTAATTAACAGGTCACGATTACACGATATACCATCGTATTACGGGCGGACATGTGTTACAAAAGTTTTGTAAACCAAAAAGTGTCTAAATCACATTAGTATCCAACAACGATACATCATTGATAACATCTCTCACAAACATATCCCACCGATTGTTGAACACTTTCAGAAGCCTCGCCTTACCTTCATCGTCCAGCGCACTGTATGTTATAGAGTTCAGAGCAAGCTGCTTCAACATCCTCAGGTCCGCGTGCTTACTGGCCACACCCATGAACGCCACGAAGAAGTCATGAGACACTGGCTCCGCGCTCCAAGCGCCAGGATCGTCGCTGGACAGCACTACAGGCGCACCCATCGCCAGGTACGAGGCCAAGGGGTGGTTCCTAACATCGTGCACTAAAGACAACACCACGTTTGATATCACATTCACTTCCAACGCAATGTCCTTCTTCATCACAGCTGACATCAGAGACGGGTGCTTCGTCAAAGCGTACCCGTGCCCTATCCTCTTCGAGCCTAGAAGTATTGCGTCCACCAGATTCTCGTCAGCAGAAGTTCCGAGCCAAGCTGTTTCTCCAGCATGCAGGTAGAAATTTATATCGCCTTTTGCTTCAGACAATGCAGGCAGGAAGTCCGTCAGCGGTCTGCCTATATCTTCTTGGCCTACAAGGTCGAAGCCTGCTATCATATCAGGCTCCTCAGCTTTCAGTCTTCTCGCCATATTCAAAGCTTCAAGAACCTGGTCGATGCTTTGTGCTCTGTGTTTGGTTATGATCAATTTGACACCAATGAAATCTGGATGTGTCTCCATGAATTTTTCTGTCACTTTCCTGTAGAGATCGACAAGATATTTCCTACTGTGTTTCGTGCCATCTAATTCATATAAACTTTGTAGACCGGAACGAATTTCGATATACATAATGTTATCATCATAAAATTGTTTTAATGTTTCATACCAATACTTTTCACGCACTGGTCGGTAAGAAATTAACGATTTAATAGCGAAGTAAACTTTGTCAAATCTCTTCCAAACAGTGTTGATGTCCACAAAATTGTAATCTTCGCCGTCATCTTTATCGAGTGTGAAATATTTCTTCAATTGTGAATCAAAGGCCGCGGGATCACCGGAAGAATTCCTGAGTTCGCTAACAAGGTCCCACTTAGACGGACAAGGTCGATCTGGGGTCGTCTCAGAGAAATATAATCGCACGTCGTCGTGTGTGTAGCACGCGTACAAATGATCTTCATACGTCAATTTAACTAAAACATCAGCGCTCAGCATTAGAGAGCTATGCACATGGAGCACTGCACCTTTGGGCATCCGCTTGATAATTTGGTACACCTTAGACTTATCTATGTCCTTCTTATATGAAAAGTAGTGTTTAGAAAAGTTGAAATGTTGTGGGTTCATGTAGGACGCATTGAGTTCGTTCATCTTCCATTTCATTAGGATGTCGTTAGCTATAACTTCATCTTCATTGAGCTGTTGTTTTCCACCAACGGCTGTTAGTGTTTCTTCGTCTAGTAGCGCTCTTCTTTCTTTGCTGTAGTTGTTGTCTGGGATGATTCTTGCGTCTGCGATAAGGAGGCAGAAAACAGTGAATGCGGTTAGTGTGTCCATATCTTGCGGACTTTCGGCACTGTCGTTGTGTTCACGCCTCGACCGATACTATGGAACTGTGCGGTCCACTCGTTTATATATGTCGTAAAACATTTACTGTTGAGTGGATAACCAGTGGTTAATGAACGCTCGGGTTTATAGCCATTTGTCGTACTTACATAATTTGTGTGTTAATTAATTGTATTTCACATGTAATATTTTGGTGATCTTAAGACTGTAAGAAATATTGTTGTGTTTCTCATATTCTAATTTTAACAAGAGTCCACTGTCATAAAACATAGAAGGATGAGTGTATTTTATTACTAGACGGCTAGTACAGTAGTTGAGCGACTGTCTGCTTCACAATTAGTCGCTATTCCGACACCTGAACAGTATTTTTTACGTGGTAGCTACATAAATTGTAGTTCACAATTTGAATGAGAAAATATGATTTTGAAAACTCAATGACGATACAAGAAAAAACTATATTGTTAGGCAAAGTTTTAAAAAAGACAATCAATTTCGGCGTAATAATATATACCACCTACCTACGTAAATATAGTTATTTGCTGACGTCATAATTTTAACAGTAATTATGCAAAAAATATATCTGATCTGATAGATGATGATATGATCTTCAATTAATTACATACATTATTAAATAGTAAATAAAGACTAGTTTGCCGTGGAGACAAGTGATCTGCATATCTAGTTATAAAAATAATAAATAATAGGTAATATCCATTCACTATTGGTATAGATTTTCTTCCTGTATTTTTAAGGTTCTACAGACACTCAAAGAGGTAATAACGCGATAGATGAACAGTTTTTTTCTTTGTTAAGGCGTCAACGCACTCGTAACTCCTTTGGTTTTGCGGGTGTCCATGGGCGACGCTGATTGCTTACCATCAGGTAATCCGTCTGCTCGTTTTCCGACCTATAGGACGGATTTTCTGATGGAAAACAATCGCCGCTCATATACACCTGCAATACCAAAGGAGTTCGGAGGCCTTTTGTGGGTTCCTAGAGATTTAAGGTTTGGAGATGGGTGGAAATTATTCGTAATTTTCGAAATATGAAATAAAAATGTAGCTAACTGCCATTAAAAATTTTTCTGACTCAATAATCTGGTCAACTATTGGTGGTTATTTTTCGGTGCGTATCGCATTTTATTGTCTTGTCTTTTCTTGTCTTCTCTCCGGAAGGTAAAGCCGCTTCTTCATGCATAAGAATGCGGGTCCGAAACCTGGCATGTACCTACAAATGTTACTTTTTCCCAATTAAATGCACTTTCTGAGTTTAGGTATTAAATGGCCACATTTGTAATAAGCCATTATGAATAATTAATAAGCAGTGACAACTGTGTTTTTTTCTCTCCATAATTGTGGTGAAAAAACACCGTGAGGCAGAGCGTGGGGAGCGTGTGGGAGAGCCAAGCTTACGACATTATTTCGGCAGCTCGACCGGAGTGATACCACGGCCTCACAGAAAACCGGCATGAAACAACCACAGCGTTGTTTCGCCGTGTGAGTGAGGTTACCGGAGGCCCAATCACTCCCCCTCCCCCATCCCTTCCCAATCCTTAAATATCCGAAACATGTATCCCTAAAAGGCTGGCAACGCACTCGTTTCTCTTTTGGTGTTGCGGGTGTCCATGGGCGGTGTTGATTGTTTACCATTAGGTAATCCATATGCTCGTTTACCGACCTATAGCATAACAAAATAAACAACAAAAGCTTTGTAATTTCTATTTATAAGTTTGGATCTGTTAAAGTACCTAGAATACGGTAGTTTCCAACTAGTCAAATTCAATACTTTTATCCAAACGTCAAAAACAATACTTTTATATAAAACTAGCGGCGCGCCCCGCTTCGCCCGGGTCCAACTCTCGCTAAAAGGGTAACTTTTCCCAATTTTCCCCCAGACATTTCTTAAATTACCTTTGATAAGAACATTCTTCTGACAATAATAAATACAACAAAAAAACATTACACAAGATTGGTCCAGGTGTTCTTGAGTTATGCGCTTACAAACACATTTTGCGATTCAAAAGTCAAAAGTCAAGTCAAAAATCATTTATTTCAATTAGACCACAGTAGGCACTTTTGAACGTCAAGCAAGCAAAAAAGGAAAAAAGTATATACTTAAAAAGAGCTTTAAAATTAAGCGTGTCAGTCTGTCTGTCTGTCCTCTAGTGAAGCTATTTTCTCGTTCCAAAGTGTAGATCCAATGGAGAAGAACGAGCAAGAAACTCCATGGTTACTCTTTTTCAATCAGTTTTACAATACATTTCTTTGTTACATCATTTAGTCGGTTCTGATATGTGAGAACAATGTAGCACTAATGTTCAGGCAAAAAGTACGAAAAAGAAGTGAACCTCAAGGACAACATATTTAGACAGCCTGGCGATGACCAGTCCCAATAGGCGGCACGAACATGACACGTACACCAGCACCGCCCAACTCAACCATATTTTGGGAATTGGGATTCATTTTTATATATTAGATTTGTATGAAAAACTGAGTTATGACGTCATAGTGTTTTTGCGTCGAATAGCTTACTTATTTCTTAATAATAAGCTAAAAAATATCTAAAACTTAGTGTATCGATCGATCGATGAATAAAAGTACATATAGTTATTTTTTAATATTTTATTGTATTGAAACGTCGATTTAATTAATTTTTGACCTAGTAAACTACCCAATTGTTGAGGCCTTTGCTTGTTAATTGGCTTTTAAGGCTGGTAATGATTGTAAACAGAGTAAGCCCCGAACAAAACAGAGTAGGTCTTCTTTATATTTAATTGGTGATTAAATTTTATTGATTCCTTTTAATTATTTGAATTGGCAAAACGTAATTATTTGCTTAATAGGTTTTTTTTTTGCATAAATAGGATATTAAAATTACAGGGCCCATAATTATATTCAAGGATTTCTTGTTTTTTTTCTAATATTTATTTATAGATAGTTATTAAATTATTTTGTGTGTTTTAAATATGAAGATATACTTAACATTTTTATTTATTTATTAAAAAAAACCCACATTAGGATTTTCTCCTGTGTCGTGGGTGCGGTTACAAACATATAATTTCACATACACATGACACCCAGAACCGGAACAACAATTTGTGGATCACACAAAGAGTTGTTCCGTGCGGGAATCGGACCCGCGACACGTTGCACGGCAGCCAGTTGCCCAGCCACCGCACCAACCGTGCAGTCAAGTATGAACCCTAATAACATCAAAATAGATGGATGTTTGTTACTGTTAAACTTAACTAAACTAAACTATCTATCTCCATAAAGAAAATAACCTTTAAGACAATATATCATTGAGGTTATTTTCTTTTTCGGTTTTTGTAATTTAACCTCTTGACTATAGATACGTACCTATGTGACACATTGTGTTTCGCATATATTCGCGCTCTGGCATACCACTAGTTAATATTAGTGTAGAAATACTGTTCTTAAATAATTAAACAGACTAAATAAGTCAAAGAATTTAATTTTTTTTTTATGTAATTGGTCGGCTAAAGAGCAGACGTATTACCTGATGGTAAGCAATCAGCGCCGCCCATGGACACCCGCAACGGAGGAGTTACGAGTGCGTTGCCGACCTTTTAGGGATTAGAGATTTGGAGATTTAGGGATTGAGGAGGGATTGGGGGCGGGGAAGGATTGGGCCTCCGGTAACCTTACTCACACGGCGAAACACAACGCTGTGGTTGTTTCACGCCGGTTTTCTGTGAGGCCGTGGTATCACTCCGGTCGAGCCGACCCATTCGTGCCGAAGCATGGCTCTCCCACACTTTAGAATTATGAAGAAAATAATTAAAAAACAATCCTCCGTAGTATAAACGAACCTCCTCCTCCTTCATCTCCTAAACTATAGTAAATACTCCATTATCATTAAGTTTAATTCAATAGATAAGCACTTAATTAAAATAGATCAGAAAACTTTCCTAAAACACACGTCAGCCATTAAATTTGATTTAGCCACAGTAAAAAAGTTAACCATGTAAGTAAGTACTCAACAGATGGAGTGACTAACGAACAAAAAACTAGTTCGTTTATTATATATAATTTGTTTGTTTATAAGCAAAAACTTTATAAGTAAATTATTATTATTATTGGAGCAAAAAAATCTTGTGATTATCTGTTGTTGGAATTGAGTATGAAGTGTTGTAAATGGAAAATGGATGTGAAAAAAAAAGTTTTTATTTTTCTATTGGTTATTTGGCTAGTGTCTATTTTATGCGAAACTTCAAATCGTGGAAACTACTATACAAATATTGATGAAACTACGTACTCATTCGCAATATATCAAAATGTATACTTAATTAAATAATTAGAGATATTGTGTGATTTTCGGCTCGACCGGAATGATACCACGGCCACACAGAAAACCGGCGTGAAACAACCACAACATTGAGTTTCGCCGTATGCGGTTACCGGAGGCCCATACCCTTCACCCTCTTAGATATCCTAACCTTTAACCCTAAAAGGCCGGCAACGCACTCGACAATAACTTCTTTGGTGTTGCGGGTGTCCATGGGCGGCTCGTTTGCCGACCATACTATAAAAAAAGCATGATGACTTTTTCTGTATTTTTTTTTTTGTAAAAGAAACTTTTGCAAACTCTAGGATTTTCTCCTGTATCGGGAGTGCGTTAACAAACACATATACTCATCACACCCAGACCCGGAACCACAATTGCGGATCATATAAAAGAGTTTTCCGTGCGGGTATCGAACCTTTAAGAAACTGACACTACTTCTCGCCCCTTCCAGGATGCTAAGTTATCAAGAAGTCATTTAATGAACGATCATTTAATAAAAGAGAGGGATCCCACAACAAATGTCATAAAAACTGACAATTGATATAAAATTGTCGCATCATTAAGTTAAACGTTACAATTGAATAATGATCAGCATCCGTCAATTTGATAATGCCGTGGAAATTCTTCGAAATTACAAAAAGAATGGAATTATATTAAGCACACAAATAAATTGCATCATGGTTGTATTTCTTGGGATCGACGTTTCTCTGTTCTTTTATGACACATTATGTTACGCTCGATGCACTAGTTATCCATTCATTGCCAAAGGTCAAACGTTTCATTAATTAACTGTCTACCTATCTAAATATAATATATTAAGTTATATTATTAACAATACAATCTATATCTATACTAATATTATAAATGCCAAAGCAACTCTGTCTGTCTTCTTTTTTTTCACGTGAAATTTGGTACAGACATAGTTTGGAACTCGAGAAAGGATTTTATCTCTTTATAATATTAGTATAAGATGATGTGATATATGATTGATAGCCTAAAACCGAAGGAGTGCTAGCCGGGTGCAAGGGCATTAATGTGGCGCAGCCTCGACCTGGGGTGTGATTCTGTAAGACTTCATTCTAAACTTCGAATCTGAATCCGCTGTGAGTAGTAGTACACTAGCACTACACTTGCGAGTTGAACTAAATTGACAGCAACATATTGATAGATAAAGTATGAGATGACGTTAAAAGTGGCATTCTAAAATTTAATTACCCCGTTACTTCGACGCTCACTTCGCACTCGAACAAGATTCAAAATCAAACAAATTTTATAGAATCGACGTGCTGAAACAAAAGAAGGAATTGGGCAGTTGTTATTCAGTACGAGTCTGACACCCCCTCTCGTCTTATCCAGGGTAGAAAAAGTAATTTGATGATTATCTGTTCTCAAAAAACCTTGAACCTAGAGAGACGATATTGGTGAACTGAATATCGAACTCTTACTGACTAAAAGCCATCCCGTTCCTTCTCCTGCTCTAGCCCAAGGTCGCAGTACATGCTGCGGATAAATTTTGATTCCCGCGCCCTTACGTGAGAGACGGGACACCAAGGTGGTTTTTAGTCAGTCTGACAGTCTCTTCGTCTCCCCAGGCGAAGGGGCTCTATGAGGATTTTCCACCTTTGGGAAAAAAAAGGTCGCAGTACATCCATTGGGCTTGATCCCCAACCTTGGTTGATGAACAACGGCCCTCTTGGCCCCGTCTGTTGTAGTCGTTGGCTTTTTGAGGCGAGTATACCTATAAAGTATAGACTATTGATAGAAAACACAATAATAACAGCACACCTCTTTACGCAAACGTGGTTGGGTAAGCATTAACTTGACAATCATTCACGAGTCACGATTTATTTTTTGCTGTTGACGTTATTTCATTTGTAACCTATGGTTGGTTTTCTATTTTCTCTTCTAAGTAATACTTATACTTCTGAATTTCAATAACTAGATTAAGGACTGATTTTTCAATGGTAAGATAAAAGTTATCTGGGGAATAATTAATTATGATGTTGTCGCATCAGAATGTTTCATTCCTCAAATATATATTATATTTATTTATTTTATATCACAAATGTAGCCTTATCTTTTGTGCTAAGCCCCACAAAACCGTTGTAATGGTTTGACTGTGGGGTCAGTGAGTATCCTTAATAACAATTTTTACTTATAACTAAATACTATATAGATAACATGAATGCTATTGAAAAATCAGCCCTAAAGGTCAATAATCTAAACTCTAAATCTAAAAAATAATAGTTCGATGATTCAGTAAGCAATCTACTCCGCTTACGCCAAAGAGATACAAGTGCGTTCTCTCTCTCTCGCCTTTTAAATATTAGGCGAAGCAAGGGTGAAGTTTGGGCCTCCGGTAACTTCACTGAAACAATCCTGGAGCTGTTTCATTTAACAGTGCCAGTCGTGGAATCACTATTGTCGAGGCCGTGAATTTAGGTTCCACCGTAAGTGATAGAACGGCCTTACATAATGTCGACCGGCGTGAAACAACGCCTGTGTTATGTTTCGCCGTGTAAGCAAACAGTAGGAAGGATTGGTCCTTCCTTCCTTTGGGGATCAGGGAAGGGAGGTGTCAACTCCTTGATCCCCAAATCCCCAATTGTTGTCCCTAACAATTTACAAAAGGCCGGCAACATACTTGTGTCCTCTTTGGTGTGCACAGTCCGTGCCGATTTGCTTGCCATTAGGTAATATGTCTGCTTGGTTGCAACCTATACTTACTATAAAAAAAGTTTTATTATGTACGTGCATTTGTATGAATGAACATAACCGGTTGACATAAATAAATAAAAAAAGACAAAACAGTATACAGTGCAAAAGTGTTTCACTTATTTATCAGCATTGGTCAGTCCACTACCGACGTCAGCGCCATCTATCCATTTATACATGAACTGTGATCTGTAACAAGAGTGACCACTACTCTAGTTCCCTTTGTTGGACACAAGCGTGGTACGAACGCCATCTTACGGAAAATGTTTGAAGTTTTTGGAGAGGTCTGTGAGGTCAGTCTAATAAAATGTTAGTAGATGTTAGTAGCACAATTTAAGGGACCACCCCTTAAATTGTCAGCCGGGGTTGCGGGGTAAGCGCAATAAGGTACCGCGACCTCGGCACAGAGCAGGAGAAGGAACAGGGGGGTTTTTAGTCAGTAAGAGTCTGACACTCCCTCCTGCCCGGCCCTGGGCGGGAGAAGTCATTTGATGATTTTCCCCTCACAAAAAAAAAAAAAAAACCCCTTAAATTGTGCAATATAAAATAGATACTGTGTGACAGAATATAAGGTATCTTTTACGCGACAAGTTTTTTAATAAGTTGTTTTGTTTCGGTCCCAATGTAATTCAGAATTAGCTTGGGCTACAAAAATGAAATTGCGCACATACATTTATTTATCATACTTTCTCAATGAAATGTGCATGCAATAGCCAAAGAGCACATAAAAATTTACTGATTCAAAAACAAATCTTAACCATTTGTTAGGTTAAAAATCAAAACTCTTCGTAACAAAGTTTCTTAACATTTGGCCCGAAATGACATAAATAATTATTACTACCAAAACAATAACAAACAGCTGACCCGGTAATGATGAATGCAGATAAAATCAGTACAGTACCTAAACTACAGTGCTAAAATAACAACCAAGGCGAGAACACATATTAGCACAGTGTAGATAAAATTGAAAACATGAACACTACAGTTTTCTACGCAATTCTGTGCCTACTTATATCCGTAAACAATGCAGAAGTTCCAGAAAAATACTTTCAAGAAAGAAGTGCATTATTAGCCGAAGAAATAAACACAGCTGTTGGTGGAAAAATAAACCTTAATGAAAATGAAACGATAGCAAATAATATATTGATGAAATGGAAGATGAAGGAACTCAATGATTCTAATACGCAAAGGATAAATTTCGCCAAGCACTACTTTACTTATAAGAAGGATATAGAAAAGTCGAAGGTTTATAAGATTATTAAGAGGATGCCGAAGGGCGGATTGCTACACGTGCATAGTACGCTGTTGTTGAATGAAGATGTTTTAATGCAGTTTACATATGAAGATAATTTGTACGCCTGTTTCGCAAATGGCGACTTGAGATTTTATTACTCGACAAAACTCCCTGAATTTCCGTGTGCTACGAAATGGGAGCTCGTCAGTGATCTCAGAAACTCTTCTAGTAGTCCAGAATCATTTGATTCTCAATTGAAACAATATCTAACAATATACAATGAAAATGGAGTTGACTGTAACTATGAAGATATGGACACAACTTGGAAGAAGTTTAGTAAAGTAGGCAAAACTATGGGATCTTTGATTGGAAACAGGTCAATTAGAGAAAGGTATTGCTACGAAACACTGAAGCAATTATATGATGATAACATTATGTACGCTGAGATCCGGACAAGTCTATACGGTGTACACGAACTAGACGGATCACAACACAGCAAAGAATACATGGTCGAGCTATACAAAAATACGACAGATAAGTTCATTGAAACCCATCCAGACTTTGTTGGAGTAAAACTAATCATAACACAAAGTAAACGTCAATCTGAAAGTGTGGCAATAGCTTTAAATATGACGAGGAGGTTAAAAAAAGAAATGCCGGATATGATAGCAGGGTTTGATCTAGTTGGACAAGAGAACAAAGGGAATCCATTGACTGGATATCTTCCAATACTATATGAGGCTAAGGATGAACTAAATTACTACTTCCACGCTGGAGAGACTCCGTTGTCAGGAACTGTAGTTGATGAGAATTTGGTGGACGCAATACTTCTAGGCTCGAAGAGGATAGGGCACGGGTACGCTTTGACGAAGCACCCGTCTCTGATGTCAGCTGTGATGAAGAAGGACATTGCGTTGGAAGTGAATGTGATATCAAACGTGGTGTTGTCTTTAGTGCACGATGTTAGGAACCACCCCTTGGCTTCATACCTGGCGATGGGTGCGCCTGTAGTGCTGTCCAGCGACGATCCTGGCGCTTGGAGCGCGGAGCCAGTGTCTCATGACTTCTTCGTGGCGTTCATGGGTGTGGCCAGTAAGCACGCGGACCTGAGGATGTTGAAGCAGCTTGCTCTGAACTCTATAACTTACAGTGCGCTGGACGATGAAGGTAAGGCGAGACTTCTGAAAGTGTTCAACAATCGATGGGATAAGTTTGTTAGAGATGTTATCAATGATGTATCGTTGTCAGATACTTAGTGTTGATAGAAGGCAGGTGATTGCAATAAAGTATTAATTAATAGTGACTGTACTGTTGGCGACTGTGGGCAAGCGGCTGCTGTGCAACGTGTCGCGGGTTTGATTCACAGACGGAACAATACTTTGTGCATAAGTGAATTTCTGTTTGTAAACGCACAAGAGAAAATCCTAGTGTAGGGAAAAGATTTTAAAAAGGAAAATAAACTGTTATCTCTGTTTATGAGCGACGGGTTCCTACATATATGGGTACATAATATCCCAGTGTAAGTTACACTTAATTATGCCAGTGAAAACAAACGTTAATATACATATTGTTTTATTATAATACTTGTAGGTATGTAAGTATGTTAAGTGACTGAGCTAAGATCAAAAGTTTATCTGAATATCGATGGGTAATCATTTAAATTATCATTATTCTTTAAGTAAGCATTTTCTGTATGTTTAATATCGTAACATTCTAATTTTATGAAGAGAGACATAAATGCACCTTGCATTTTATTAAGAATTGTCCCGTTTTGCTAAAATTGTATACAGCTATTACTAACTTAGCAAAGAATTGATGAATTTCAAACATCAAAATTCAGCTAAATTAGATTATTAAATTGCTTTTCTATTACCTTGTTTTTTATTTTAAAAGATATTTACTTTAAACGTATCCTAAATACGTCAAAAAATTACCAAGTGTTAATTTTATGTACTGCGTAAATGACAGTTGTGTCTACTTACCGCTAGATGTCACTACTATAAGACATTACGTTGTTCATGGAACTTTCAGCGCCATCTATGAACGAGTAGCTAATGCTATTGAAGAAAGAGAAGCTAATAGAATTGAAGTTTATTTATGGAATGTGTCTATTTATTTCTTGTTATTGGCTTGAATATTGTTAGAAATAAACGAATGGATTATTTAAATGTCATTTAGTTATAATAATTTAATAAAACAATTTTTTACCAACTAATTGTTTTGTGTTTCGCCTGACTTTAAACTGAAAATAAATAGTTTAGCGTTGTTTTGCAGTGGGAATGAGATTACCGGAGGCCCAATCCTTCCCTTACACCAATACCCATCCAGACTTTGTTGGAGTAAAACTAATCATAACACAAAGTAAACGTCAATCTGAAAGTGTGGCAATAGCTTTAAATATGACGAGGAGGTTAAAAAAAGAAATGCCGGATATGATAGCAGGGTTTGATCTAGTTGGACAAGAGAACAAAGGGAATCCATTGACTGGATATCTTCCAATACTATATGAGGCTAAGGATGAACTAAATTACTACTTCCACGCTGGAGAGACTCCGTTGTCAGGAACTGTAGTTGATGAGAATTTGGTGGACGCAATACTTCTAGGCTCGAAGAGGATAGGGCACGGGTACGCTTTGACGAAGCACCCGTCTCTGATGTCAGCTGTGATGAAGAAGGACATTGCGTTGGAAGTGAATGTGATATCAAACGTGGTGTTGTCTTTAGTGCACGATGTTAGGAACCACCCCTTGGCTTCATACCTGGCGATGGGTGCGCCTGTAGTGCTGTCCAGCGACGATCCTGGCGCTTGGAGCGCGGAGCCAGTGTCTCATGACTTCTTCGTGGCGTTCATGGGTGTGGCCAGTAAGCACGCGGACCTGAGGATGTTGAAGCAGCTTGCTCTGAACTCTATAACTTACAGTGCGCTGGACGATGAAGGTAAGGCGAGACTTCTGAAAGTGTTCAACAATCGATGGGATAAGTTTGTTAGAGATGTTATCAATGATGTATCGTTGTCAGATACTTAGTGTTGATAGAAGGCAGGTGATTGCAATAAAGTATTAATTAATAGTGACTGTACTGTTGGCGACTGTGGGCAAGCGGCTGCTGTGCAACGTGTCGCGGGTTTGATTCACAGACGGAACAATACTTTGTGCATAAGTGAATTTCTGTTTGTAAACGCACAAGAGAAAATCCTAGTGTAGGGAAAAGATTTTAAAAAGGAAAATAAACTGTTATCTCTGTTTATGAGCGACGGGTTCCTACATATATGGGTACATAATATCCCAGTGTAAGTTACACTTAATTATGCCAGTGAAAACAAACGTTAATATACATATTGTTTATTATAATACTTGTAGGTATGTAAGTATGTTAAGTGACTGAGCTAAGATCAAAAGTTTATCTGAATATCGATGGGTAATCATTTAAATTATCATTATTCTTTAAGTAAGCATTTTCTGTATGTTTAATATCGTAACATTCTAATTTTATGAAGAGAGACATAAATGCACCTTGCATTTTATTAAGAATTGTCCCGTTTTGCTAAAATTGTATACAGCTATTACTAACTTAGCAAAGAATTGATGAATTTCAAACATCAAAATTCAGCTAAATTAGATTATTAAATTGCTTTTCTATTACCTTGTTTTTTATTTTAAAAGATATTTACTTTAAACGTATCCTAAATACGTCAAAAAATTACCAAGTGTTAATTTTATGTACTGCGTAAATGACAGTTGTGTCTACTTACCGCTAGATGTCACTACTATAAGACATTACGTTGTTCATGGAACTTTCAGCGCCATCTATGAACGAGTAGCTAATGCTATTGAAGAAAGAGAAGCTAATAGAATTGAAGTTTATTTATGGAATGTGTCTATTTATTTCTTGTTATTGGCTTGAATATTGTTAGAAATAAACGAATGGATTATTTAAATGTCATTTAGTTATAATAATTTAATAAAACAATTTTTTACCAACTAATTGTTTTGTGTTTCGCCTGACTTTAAACTGAAAATAAATAGTTTAGCGTTGTTTTGCAGTGGGAATGAGATTACCGGAGGCCCAATCCTTCCCTTACACCAATGCCTAAATCCCCAAAAGGTTCGCAACGCACTCGTAACTCTTTCGTTGTTGTGGGTGTCGATGGGCGTTGCTAATTGCTTACCATCAGGTAATCCTAAAAAAGTCCACACGGTTGCCGTCCTTAAAAAAAATGAGCAATAGCAATTAAACTGAGAACCCACACTTATCCACAGTCGGATAAAACTCAAGTATAATGTACAATTCATAAAAGCTAACTTATCAGTAACAAAAATCTGACATTATATTTCGTCTCCCAAAAATGTGCGTCACGACGGAACAATTGTTTTGCCCAATTATAGCTCTTACACCGTTGTAATAAGGGTTATATCAGCGCGGGTCATCTCGGGTCAGAGTCGTGAGAATGACGTGGTTTAAAGATGCGTTTGCAGCTGGATCTCTGCTTACTCCCGAAGCGTGAGTGATTTATGATATAGACGTTTTAATAGGTACACATTATCGAGTAGTTTTAAAGAAATTACTTTTGCAATCAAAGCATATTGTCATTTGTCAAAAGGAGGCAGCCGTTTTCAGAGCCACCGCATCAACCACGACACAGGAAAAGTCCTTGTGTTGGGCAATGTTTAATACAAAAAGAGAAAGAAAATAGAAAGTCTCTACTGACTGTCAAAAGAGTAACCAAGAAGTTTCTTAATCCTAGTTCTCCATAGAATTCTACACTGAGGAACGAGCTGGTAGCTTCACTAGAGGACAGACTGGTTGACTAACACTTTTCAACTTATCTATTTAAATAATTTTGTTTGAGGTAGGTACTTACAATACACAACACATACAATTTCTTTCATGATCTCATCATCATCATCAGCCTATAAGTGCTCACTGCTGAGCAAAGGCCTCTTCTCAAACGGAGAAGGTTTGAGCATTAACCACCACGCTTGCTCAAGGCGGATTGGTGATTTCAAACTTATATTTAGAAATTATAAGTCCTAGTTTCCTCACGATGTTTATCTTCACCGTATGTCAGTGGTGTCTATATAATCATAGAAAATACATATTAGTCGGAAAAAGTCACATTGGTACTTGCCAGGTTTCGAACCTGCGCTCTCATGCATGAGAAGCGGGCACCTTAACCTCTGGGCCACCACGACTTTCATGATCTACTTTAATGAAATTAATTATGTGACTTTGATTATGACTATGATAGCAATGTTTCTCTAGTAACCCTGGAAGTCTGCTGTAATACTCCTTTTTTTATAAGGGGAAAGTCGTCAAACCCCCGTTCCTTCTCCTGTTTTAAGTCGAGGTCGCGGTACCTCATTGCGCTTACCCCGCAACCCCGGCTGAACATCAGCCCTATAGGGCCGCGACCGTGGCCATTACGAGTATTAATTACGCTTGCACTCACAACCCTGGTTTGTTTGGTTAAGACAATAATGTGTGAAAAAAAAATATTTTTCAATTTTGAAAATGGAATGCTGTCCGGATTTTCCCATAAGCAGGAAGAATTAATAATATGATGTGAAAAAAGATTTTTGAATTTTGAAATTCGAATGGCAGGAAGAATAATAGGTACTGACATGCGGTTTCTGAAAGGTCTGTCAGCGCTAAAATTAACTAATCTCCTGTTAAATCTCTTGTCAAATCATCTGATTGGTTGTTGATAATCAGTCAACCAATCAAACCCCTTGTCCTTGTGACTTGACAAGAGATTTAAATTGATTTTAACATTGATTGGCCTTTCGGAAACCGGGTGTAAGTCAGCTTTACTTCAGTACCTATAGTTTCCTAACCACTTCAACGAATAACCAAGACACGGCCATATCTCGTCCGCCATTCAATTTTAGAATTTAAAATAATTGTAACAGGATACATTATTCAATTCATATCCTGACTGCAGCCACTTAAATCAAATTGTTTGGTGTACAAGCAAATATTATCAAAACAGGGGTCCAGCCATTGTCAAATTGACCGAATGATTGTCGGGGGAACGAATGAACATGAATGGGATGTATTGTTCGATTTAAGTATTTATAGGGGAATACTTTGACGGCCAGTCCGCTCTGGTGAGATTATATTTGGTGACATGCGACATGCGTATTTTATGTTTTTTTTTAATGAGTCTTACTTATATATTTGAGTGCGAAAGTTTACGATCTTTGGATGTTTACCAGTCAATCACGCCAAAACGGCTGGACGGATCTGGATGAAATTTGGCACAGGCATAGTATACACTCCGGAAAAGGACACAGGCTACTTTTTATCATCATACTACTCGGGCGAAGACGCGGGCGGAAGCAAGCGTTAAATATATTGTTACGATGTCTTTGAGTTATTTTCGCTATGATGGAGGAGTAGAGATATTTATTATCTAGATATTTATAATAGGTGGTACATACAATTTGTAAGTACTTATCTATAAACATGAAAAGCGGGAGAGCCAAGCTTAGACGCACGAATGGGTCGACTCGACCAGAGTGACGGCCACGACGACCACGGCCATACGGACAACCTGCGTAAAACAACTACAGTATTGTGTTTCGCCGTGTGATTGAAGTTACCAGAGGCCCAATCCTTCACCTCCCCTATCTCTTCCTTATTTCTTATCCCTTCTCAATCCCTAAATTTCCGAAAAACTAATCCTCAAAAGTCCGGCAAAGCATTTGTAACTCCTCTGGCAGCGCCGATTTCTCATCATCAAGTAACCCACTGGCTCTTTTGCTGACCTATCGCATAAAAAACCAATCCTTATATGTGTATAAATTTCGTGTCGCGTGTTTGTCCGCGATGGACTCCTAAACTACTAAACCGATTTTAAATTTGATTTGCATTCCGTTTGCATTTTCATCCAACTTGAAAGATTAGGATAGCTTACATCTCAATTTATAGTCACAGTGTTATTATCATATTGCAAATTATTAAATTATCAATAATTGATAAATATTAACAAATGTATTCTACCTAACATAAGAAATAACAAACAGTTATTTATGTATCTTTAGCCTGAAATAAATTATTTTATTTTATTTTATTAATTCTCTACAAAATTCCACTAAACATGGTATTGTATTGACTCCACTCAATGACAAGAACGCCCACCATTGATCAGCAGACAGTTGCATAAGAAAAACAAAGATCAAAAACGAATTAAAGAAAAAACAAGCAACAATCAGAATATCAAGACAACACGGACGAACGCAAGACCCCAATTGATGGACAGCCAAAATGCGAAACTACTGCTTGGAACCCCTAAAAGCCATTTATCAGTAGTTTTTGCTCCCAATAAAGAGGGCTTGTTGAGGCAGTTGTTCTCTACAATAAGGTTGGGAAAGACGCCGGTCATAAATCTTCGGGGCACAGGTGACACCGGCTGGATCAAAGAGCGCGGTTCCCTTTCCCCCACCGAGGAGGACGTCAACATTTGCATACTGACTAAGTAAATAAAGTTAAAAGATCCTAAATCGTGTTGATTGAGATGTTCGGGATGTTGTGCAGTTCGTGGGAGATGCGTCGGCGAGATTCCCGCGTTAAGGCACAAAAGATAGATGAGATTGTGTTTTCTTTTTTTTTCTTTTCATGTCGATGGTTGTAATTTTATGGCTTCAGCTAGAACATAGGCTTTATGTACGTCCGTCGAATCCTTTGAAAGATGTGGTAAGAGGGGCTAAATCTCATTGCCCTGTGTAGTCTTATGGCTATCAGTTAAGTTGGGATTGTTTTAATTTCTTTTTCTAAACGTTGGGTCAAAAAATCATTAGAATTTTCTCCGGTATTCTGGGTGCGTTTATAAACATACTATTTCACATATACATTATATCTGAATCCGGACTGACAATGTGGATAGAGACAAGACACACAATAATAATGATAACCATACATCAGTGAGAAGGATGCTGAGCCGTGATTTCTTTAAAAAACATCTTATTTGATTGTATTGGCTGATTGAACTTTGTAGTTGTGTATTACAGTGTAATTTAATACTTTTTGTCTGCACACGTTGTAATTGTAATGTTTACAATAGCTTAAAACTGGGGACCTATAATTGGCTGCATGTTACATAATTTGTTATTTAATTAATAAATGTTAATGCTGTTGGTCCTCCAAATAATAAATAAATAATAAAGAGTTGTTCCGTTAAGGATTCGAAGTCACGACACATTGCGCGGCATCCAGTTGCCCAACCACCGCGTCGACTGTGCAGACATAAGATGATTATTATTACAATATCTACGCAACAAATAAAAACAACGTAGATTGATAATTATTAACTAATTACGTAAAACAACACTCCAAACCGGCCATAACACCCACAGGATGAACAGCAATTTGTGATCAGAAATTAACCAAATTATCTCCCATTTTTTGTCTATCCACCTCATCAACAGCTGCCAAATCGTCTCAAAGGACAAGGGGTCACCTTTATCCATCGCGTGCTACCAAAAAGCACCGCCGATTGACACAAAGTGACGATACAATGATCACGGAAGACCACATCCTCCCAAATTGTGTCCTAATGACACCCAATCGACGAAAAAACGGATCTTTTGAACCATTTTGAGCCGATTTGTTACTTTGAGAAAAAACAAATTTGTATTTACAGCTGATTTTTTCTTTAGACAACCTTATTTTAGTGTATTAGGGTTGGGTTTTGTGGGGTTTTTAGTTGACTATGTCTTACTTATCTTGGTGATTGGTAAGGAATTAATCTGTATTGGCTCCCGTTTGCAATATGTCGTTATTCCATTCAGATGTTGTGGACTGCGGTTTTGTGATCTTGTAATGATTCCGAAGACTTGTAAATTATAGAGTTGGTACCTATGTCATAAGGATAGAAAGACAGGTAACTTTATGAATATTAATCTTTTATACATTTTTCCCTTTCTATGCATTTCAGTGGAAATACTAACCGCGTCTAAACAATACCTTAAGAAGATATATACGTATATGGCATATAGTTTATAAAAAATACGTACTATATTATATATATCTGGTGTATAATGTATATCATTTATCTGGTAAATAAAGGCTTTTCAATCTTGAAACGAGTTATATTATATTTAGCTACATAATTTATTTGTCAGTCTGCTCTAAATATTTATAATATTTAGAATATATTTATAATGTTTGGAATACTTAAAAACTTCTTGTTGCGACCTATTTATAAATAGGTCTGTTCTCGCTAACAAGAGTTAATCGATTTTAATTTTCCAAAAATAATAAGTAGGAACATTGTCTCTGAAAGGAAACCCAACTTAGGATACGTAATAAAAAACTGTGACAGAGCCATGCTTCAGCATGCATTCTCGACTGCACAACTGGCGTGATACCAGGGCCCCATAGAAAACCGGCGCAAAACAACCACAACGTTGCGATTTGCCGTAAGAGTGTGGTTACCAGAGGCCCAATCCTTGGTCTCCGCGGATTAACGAGGAATAGGGCCCCCCTCAATCCCTAAATCTCCGAAACCCTTATCCCTAAAAGGCCGGCAGCGCACTCAAATCCTACAATACCCTATTCCTTCTCCTAACCCAGTGGCCGGGGCCGCGGTATCCATATTGAGGCTGCATCCGCAACCCCGACTTGCGAATAATGGAATAACGTATGTATCTGAGACATTAATTTTAGCAGTTTCACCCTCATCCACTTAGGTAACTAATTAATATATTTTCTTCATTTTACCCTAATTTAATCACCGTTTCACCTTGACCATTAATTACAAAAACATTCAAAAGACACAAAACAAAAATATCTCATGTTCATTATCTTATTTTATAAAGTCTATTTATAATGGTATTTTAATTTCTATAACTATGGGGTTCTTTCATGGTCTTTTGTGGCAGACGATAATTGTTTCCAACTGTCTCTTGTGTCCTGTTTCCTAGGGTAGCAACAATAGGACTGTCATTATCCTGGTTTAATTATAAACCAGGTGTATAAGTAAAGATGTCATATGTCGATTATTTTAGTTTGAGGCAAAAAATTTTTGCTGCAGTGTTTGACTGGGCGGCAACTACTTAGGTGTTCAATTCCCGTATAGAACAACACTTTCTGTGATCCATAATTGGGTAGTTTCCTGGGTCAAAAAAATATTACGACTTCAAAAATAAAACTAAAAAGCAAAAAATAAACTTATTAAAAATTAATACATGTTTTTATTTAGTTAAATAGAAAATAATATTAATAGCCATTTTATAATTTAAAATTCTAATACCTTAATAATGTACCTCCTCCTTTTTTTGAAGTCGGTAAAAATAAATTAATTCGACGTTTCAACACATTAACAACATATAACAATAAAACATAACACTTTTATTCATCGATCGATCGATATACGATTTTTTTGATTATTTTTTTCAATTTTTTTAAGGAATAAGTACGCTATTTGACGCAAAAAATAACTAAGACGTCATAACTTGTGTTTTATACAAATTTCATAGAAAAGTATTGTTTTTGACATTTGGATAAAAGTATCGAATTTGACTAGTTGGAAACTACCGTATTGTTATTTCAGGTCTTGATAGCTTGGGTTTCATGAGAATAGAAGAGACCAAGAAGTCAACTGTTAGGGTTAGTGTTAAAGTTATGATCTGAGCCAATGTTGGGAAAAAGCTACTTATATCGTTAGATTTTCATCAATATTATACATATAAAAATGTCTCGCAAAATGTGTTGGTACGCGCTTACCTCAGCAACGGCTGGACCAATTGAACTGTTTATTTTATTGTTCTTTTTATTAACATCAGGAGAAGTTTTTTATAAAAGAAAATTTATTATTAGAAAAATAGAGAGTAATATGTGGAAAAAGGAACCTTTCGTTGTCAGCGAGATTGTAGCACCCGCGCGATGGGGGTGTGGGCCACTAGTATTTAATAAAATAAATTTGTAAATCCAGGAAGGAACAAATAAAAATCAATTTTCATCACCAGGCACTATAGTTACACGAAAATATTGGCGCGAAAAAAATATAATAATAATACCTACAACACAACAGAGCTACAAATGAAATAAAGGTAGAAAAATAAAAAGAAGTTTGCGTAATTTCGATGTGATCTTATTGAGCATTTTTTTATGTCGACTAGTGTTTATAAACATGTATTGTGATGGCTGATATTCAACTTGTGACCAGTCTTTAAAAAAACTTTTCAGTGTGGGAGAGCTTCGGCACGAATGGGTCGGCTCGACCGGAGGGATACCACGGCCTCACAGAAAACCGGCGTGAAACAACCACAGCGTTGTGTTTTACCGTATGAGTGAGGTTACCGGAGGCCCAATCCTCCCCCCCCCCCCAATCCCTCCTCAATCCCTAAATCTCCAAATCCCTAATCCCTAAAAGGTCGGCAACGCACTCGTAACTCCTTCGTCTGCTCGTTTGCCGACCTATTACATAAAAAAAAAACTTAACTAAAAGTCGTATACAAACAACTACCTACCTATCACTAATCAGCTAATCACTCTTTTCCAATGTCGCCCCCTCCCCTTCCCCTAAAAATAGGAAGGAAATAGCCATCGAACTGACGGGAACAAACTTTTTTTACGAATCCATCCATAATCAATTACCGAAAACGCAGAACAAAAAAAAAACTAAACAAAAAAAAAGTTCACCCACACGCGATCTTATTATTGTAAAAAACATAATTCTGGGGTATTATTGTTATTTTTTTTTACCATAATTAGTAATTGGCACGTACTGATGTGGTCGGTGCATGGGCTTGAGCACAAATTGCGGTCGGACTCATCATTTGGTCGAACATATGGTAACGTAACGGATCGCTCCCATTGTGTTATTGAATGAATTGTCTTCTTTATGAGGGGGTGGAAATCACCAATCT
The DNA here is from genome assembly GCA_902829305.4 of Spodoptera exigua. Lineage (NCBI taxonomy): Eukaryota > Metazoa > Arthropoda > Insecta > Lepidoptera > Noctuidae > Spodoptera > Spodoptera exigua. The sequence goes on from LR824623.2 coordinate 3,182,269, forward strand.
ATAGGGAATAGAGATTAAAGTGTCTTAAGATCGGAAAAGGAGGATCTTCGGAGCAGGCGAGGTATCAGCCTGGCTGGCTAATGCCCAACAGTTATAGTAAAGTAATTTTTGTAAATCTATATAATTGGTTATAGATTATTTTAACAGAACACTCCTAATTAAAGTTGTTTAGTTATAAGTAAAATTATAGTGATTCCACAGTCAAACTGTGAATACAGTTTTGTGGGACTATTTTTATTTCATAAGTCCAATGTATTTTTTTTTTATGGTAAAATTCGGCAAACGAGCCAACGGATTTACTGATGGTAAGCAATCGGCGCCGGCCATGGACACCCGCAACAGCAAAGGAGTTACGAGTGCGTTGCCGACCTTTTGGGGATAGGGGTTGCGGATGTAAGGATTGAGAAGGGAAAGGGGAAGGGGAGGGATTGGGCCTCCGGTAACCTCACTCACACGGTGAAACACAACGCTGTGGGTTGTTTTACGCCGGTATTCTGTGAGGCCGTGGTATCACTCCGGTCGAGCCGACCCATTCGTGCCGAAGCTTGGCTCTCCCACACTTACCGTTAAATATTATAGTTGATCTATGTGTGTCGACATAAAGCAATCTCCGGGTCTAGTTGGGGCGAGAGGGTGCATCAGACTCTTACTGACTAAAAACCATCCCCGTTACTTCTTCTAAGTCGAGTCCCTAATCCCCAAAAGACCGGTGGCGCACTCATTACTCCTCTTTTGTTGCCAATGTCCATCCTTGAGCAGCGCCGATGGCTTACCTTCACGAGGCAGGGCTGCTCGTTTATCACCCAAACAGATACCTACTCAATCCGAGAATCAAACTCCAGACCCTGGCAACAAAACCAACAAACCATACCCCATTTTTAATCAAACCAAATCAGTACAGTCATTCAATAACGAATCTTAGTAGCACCCTCTTTGTACCACACCATTGTCGTCTTAAACTGAGTAACGATAAGGCTGAAAATCCTGTAAACATACCATTCCCATGTGAATTGATTTGTCTGTCAGTTTGCAAAACGAATTACGCATCAGTAACATTCGTTAGGATAATTCGATTTCAAATAATTTAGTCGGAAATCAAAATATTGAATTTGCTGGATAGATCCGATTGAGGACGCTAATTAGATGGGTGATCAATTTTGAGTTCGCTGGCATTTTACATAGGTAGGTAGGTACTTGTATCGAGTGATTTCCGATTCGAATAAAATAAACATGGCGATTTTTTTTATTTAAAAATCACTAGTGATGTTTTTTTTGTTATTATTTTATAAATGACATAATTTATTTACATGTCTGAGGCGATCGGTTGGTTTTGTAGTAAAAGTTCACGAGTTCACGAGTTCAATTCCAATGTTGTGCAAAATATTAAAATGTTCTTCTTTTGAATTTTCTTAGTAATAAAATGGATTCTGATCTAGAGTAGTTTCATTCTTTAAACACATTTGTGTAAAAAAATTTGATTTGTCTTATAATTTTTTTACGTAATCATATCTACCTAATACAAGGATAGGCAGTGCCTATAACTTTTCATATATATATGCATATTCATTATAATATATTACAGACATACAAACTAATCATAGAAATTATTCTATATAGCACTAACTGCTCAATATACGGAACCACCAAATAAAACCTGATAAATTACCTGATAAAGATAATTTAGGTCTTCGTTATGTGGATCTACAGAAACTAGAAGCGTTATGCAGATTAGCCTGCAAGTAGGTACAATTTTGAGTACAAGTTGGCTTGGCGGTGGAACCTAGCTACATATTATATTATTGTGTTTTATTTTTTATCTGATAGGTTGGCAAAGAGCTGTCAGATTTCATAATGATAAGCAATAATCAAACTGTCTGTTGTTTTTAAGGTTATTTTCTTTTTAAATTTACTGAATAAATATTAGTGTTACACTGTTCTCACATCATTGAACCAACTGTTTGTATAAGTAAGTATGTGAAACTGATTTAAAAAGAGTAACCATGGAATTTCTTTTTTCGTTCTTCTCCATCGGAATCTACACTTTGGAACGAGCAAATAGCTTCACTAAGAGGACTGACCGACAGACTTACACTATATCTTCAAAATTTTGTTTGACGTTCAAAAGTGCCTGTAAGTTTCTAATTGGAATAAATTATTTTTGACTCTTTTTTCTTTTTGTCAATCAGTAACTAAAAAACGTGGATGATGTTAAAGACATTCGATTATTAGACATTGGGTATAATCATTCTATTGCTATTGCTGTATACGAAAATTTCAAGTTCTCACGTGCAAAAATCCTAAACCGTAAGAAAGTTGTACGGTTATCACATCATCAGCCTATAAGTGTCTACTGCTGAGCAAAGGCCTCTTCACATAGGGATGGCTTAACCATAAATGAAACCTATAATTATAAATTGCAAATACCTAAAGGTAGTAGTGATTGTTAGTGGTGAACACCCACGACCAAGATTTTCCTTGGAATTTCAATCCTTAAATCCCTAATAACCCACAAGAGGCTGGCAACACACTCGTTTGATCCTACGAGTGTCCATGATCAGCGGTGCTGATTGCTTACCATCAGGTAATCCGTCTTCTTGCTAGCCAATCTATGACATAAAAAAATATTAATATTATATTTGTTTTTTTTTTTTGATGCCTCATCCAGTACATTAATATCGCTCTCGCTGCACCCCTTGTAAACAGGGTGCGCAAACAAGCGCGGTTTATATACAGCATGTCCCGAATTGGCGCAATTTAATAAGAGTTACAACTGATTGCAATCAGCCGTGGCCATCGGGTACGTGCCATGAAATTATTGATACATCGATGTTCTGTATTTGTTTTTCAATAAAATACTGGTATATATAGATTTTTCTCTGATTTGACTGTTATATCAATTAGAAAATATTACGAAAATTTTCATAAAAAAATTTTAATACTTTTTCAATCAATCGAGAGTTTGGTCAACCCAGAGAAATCAGGATTTTACTATTTAATATTATTTTAATGATATTTAATATGAATTTATTCGTGTACTTATACTTTTTATTTCCTGTAACATGTAGATAGAGTTATCAAAATGTATACATATGTAAAAAACTATTTCCAAAACTTTTTCGATTTTAAAATAGGTACCTACCTCTGGAGATCGAGCCGTATAAACAAAACTTTATGTGGAAAAGCATATTAGGTACAAGCTGAATGATTATAGTGAGGATAATGATGCTTGGAGACAGGCTGGTCCTGTTCCACAGGATAGTAGCTCGAAGTCCACTGCTAACGTAGAATATGAATTGAAATTTTTGTTAAGACTATTTTATAGTTAATTTTATGTACCATACATACTTTATCTATTTTTTTGATTAAAATAAAGCAAGGCAAGGATAGTAGCCTGTCATCTGCTAACCCAGACCAGATCAAGATCCTTATGTCCATCCAGCCAGGGTTACGAGCGCAAGATCAATGATGTAACGAAGCCTGGAGCAGGAGAAGGAATGGGGTCGTTTACAGTCAACAAGATTCTTATCACACTCCCCATCATCGCGCCCCGTCAACACTTAGTCATTAGATCAGTTTTTCCCCTTAAAAAAAAGGTTAATAAGAAATCTTACTATACACTATGATATTATAATGTGAAAGTTACGATATTTGAATGTTTGTTACACAATTACGCCAAAACAGCTGGACGGATCCGGATGAAATTTGGCACAGGCATAGGATACACTCCGGAATAAGACATAGGCTTACTTTTTATCAACATACGACGTTGCCGAATGCGGAACCTAGTTATTCCTCACGATATTTTCCTTCACAGTTAGTCAGTGGTGTCTAAATAAACTTAGTACATATAAATTATATACAAGGCTTTAACATCCTGGCTATAGCAAACCTAGCCAACAATTAATGGCAGCCAGGAATATAATAAACATCATAAGTGGACCGTTTTACTGCCGACACGGGGTCTTATGGCTGCCATAGAATATGGCCGACTTTGAGTTCAAGGACCTAAGTACACGCAAGTCATTTTCTTGGTGAAGATTTAGGAGTTAAGAATATTTTAGAAGGAATTCTGGTACTGGTAGCTTTAATACCTATCTTGATGCAGTTGATGTATTCTTCGGTTGGCTATTTATGATCAGGTCATTGCTTTTCCTGCTCCATGCCGAGGCTTCGATACATTATTGCTCTTACCCCACAACTACTTACTAATTATTTATTACAGAAAATAACCAAACAATATGTCACCCAGCTCAATCATTTTGTTTTGTATTTATTATTGTCAGGAGAAGGTTTTTATGAAATCAATTATTAGAAAAGTACAGGGGAAAAGGGACCCTTTCGCTGTTAGTGAGATAGTAGGAGACGTGCGAAGCGGGGCGCTAGTATGGAATAAAACCAAAGAAAACATATAAATTAGCACTTTTTTTAGGACGGCAAACAAGCAGACGGATTACCTCATATTATAAAGTTACTAGCCATTCTCGCACGTTTATACTCGCTGCTCAGATCCATTTAATTGCAGCGTGATGTTTTATAGCCTATAGCACTCAGGAACGTTGTAGCTATATACCAGTGAAAGATTTTTGGCAATCCGACCAGCGGTTCCAAAGATTACCCCCTACATACAAAATTACAATTTTACCTCTTTATAATATTAGTATAGGTGTATGACTCGGAAAAAGCCTCATTGGTACTATTACGTACCCTCATGCATGAGAAAACTTAGTTTTAAACTCCGGACGACAACAACATTTATAATTTATTAACAACTTTCTAGAAGCAATAACAAAACTCAAATGGGCGAGGCCAACTTCACGTTAGACTCTTCCATTATTTTTTTATGTCATAGGTCGGCAAACGAGCCTATGGATGGACTCGTAATACCAAAGGAGTGACTTACAAGTGCGTTGCCGATCTCTTGTGGGTTATTGGGGATTTAAGGAGAGGGGATATGAGGATTGAGGTTGAAGGAGGGGTGGGGGAGGATTGGGCTTCGGTAACCTCACTCACACGGCCAAACACGTTGTTTTACGCCGGTTTTCTGTGAGGCCGTGGTATCACTCCGGTCGAGCCAACCTATTCGCGCCGAAGCATGGCTGCCAAACGCTTAATTAATTGCATTTGATTACTTTCCTCCACTGCAAGTGCATTGTCGCACTTGTTAGCGCAAAAACTGTTTGAATCGCCACTGTTATTAAGTGGGCGGGTTCAAAGAAAACTCTGAGCTAAGTTAATTTAAACTGTATTTTAATGGGGGTTAAGTTAAAGTTTCATTGGACTGGTCTGCTCATTAGTGTGTGTGAAGTTGATTTATATCTTTATGTTTGGCGTTGTAAGTGTGTGGGAGGTTTTGTAATGGGTGACTTACGTGCCTACTTATAGGAAATATTTGAAGAAATTAATAATTAAATTAAAAATATAACATTGATTTCAAGAAATATCCTATACAAGGACACTTTTAAAGTGTAGAGAGAGAAGCACCAAGACTATGAAATAGCTAAAAATATCCATTAATTAGCTGGCCAATACGAAAAAGAAAAAGGAAACTCTATAATAAAAAACTTTTTTAAGTTTGTGATAGGTATGTTTCTGCACGAATTAGCCAGTATAGATCGAAATGATACGATGAGACGGGCTCAAACAAATCTAGAAACGTTTCCAGTGTGATTGAGGTTAGGTTAGAAGAAGAACAAAAGTGACTTTTTCTAAGTTATATGTACTTTCTAAAGTAATTAGACACTACTGGCAAACGGTGAAGGAAAACATCGTGAGGGAATCTAGATTTATAATATCTAATTATAAGTTCGCCGCTCCCGCTTCAGCAAGCGTTGTGATTAATGCTCGAACCTTTTTCGTGTGAGAAGAGGCCTTTGCTCAGCTGTGGGCACTAGTAGGTTGATGACGAAGTCATTGTTATTGGAGTATATATAGTCCAAACAATAGACGTTTTTAAGTATTTTGGAGTTTCTTGCTCGTTCTTCTCCATTGGAATCTACACTTTGGAACGAGCAAATAGCCTTACTAAGAGGACTGACCATCAGACTGTCATTTTTTATCTTTAGGTAATCTTAGTATTAATTTAAAAAATATAACGAACTACTTTGAATAGGTACGTAAGCTAAGGTAGGTACCTTAACGTAATAAATAAATAAATAAATAAAAAGTGCTTATAATCGTCTTATTACAATTAATAATTTGACTTTGTTCTACAAAACATGAGTTAGAAACGTAAAAAAAAAGGTGACAGACGACCATTGAAAATAAAAACTTTTGTAAAAAAAAATGTAACTGATAAAGTTGTTAATAACATTAAAAAAAATATATTAATCGCCATCCCTATTCAGCATTCTAATCACTAAGCTTTATACTATGTCCTCAATACTTCATAAATAGAAATAATTTGTCTTTTTTCCGTCCTCTATTTGCCTTTAACGGCAATCATTAATTAATCGGTGAGCTTGTAACGCATTCACGCTAATTAATCCAGCGGCTAAGTTCGCACGCCATTAAAATAGTATTCTACATATCTAGACCTAGATTTTTATTCTAGTTTTTAACATCTGTTCCTATGACTAAGTCTGTCAAGTTGAAACGAATCCTGTTTTTATATGATTGGACGGCTAAATACTGTTTCTCTGACGGTATGGAACCCGCTGGTCGTGGTGGCCCGGAGGTTAAGGCCCGCTTCTCATGCATGAGGGTGTGGGTTCGAAATCTGGCAAGTACCAATGTGACTTTTTAGAGTGATATGTACTTTCTATGAATATTTAGACACCACTGACATACGGTGAAGGTCTGAATTAAGTACCCAATGACTTGTGCACATTTATGTGGCCGAATGATGAGAAGAATCTCGCTATCTCAATTTAATTTTTAATTTAAAAGTTACCTTCAACATCGAGAAAAAATCCGTGGTTACAGGTGCGTCCCTTGTAAAAATATATTCAACAATCTCTACCAGTTTATAGTCACATACGTTCTAAATCATATCACGTGTCAGAGAGCCATGCTTTGACACGAATAGGTCTGCTTGACCTGAGTGATACCACGGCCTCACAGAAATTCAGCGTGAAACAATTACAGCGTTGTGTTTCGCCGTGTGAGTGAGGTTACCGGACGCACAATCCTTTCCCTCTCCCAATCCGTCCCTAATCCCTAAATCTCTAAACCCCTTATCCCCAAAAGTTCGGCAACGCATTCGTAACTCATCTGTTGTTGGTGTCTATGGGCGGCGCTGATTGCTTACCATCAGGTAATCCGTATGCTCGTTTACCGATCTATTACATAAAAAACATATTGCGCGTTGCGAGTGAGAGTGAGACATCCCGCAGCCGACTTTACAGCCGACTTTTCCGGATTCATTCACGTGAACAAGCCCTTATTTATGATAAACTTTGTATGTTTCTACAAAGATTTTGTAAATAATTTAAAAACACCACAATATTAAGTAAACAAACGGACTGGAACTATATAGGCATAAATAGGTACAAAGCACATAGTCTAGACTTCGCCCCTTGCGCCCTAAGTGTCTCCACGTTTGAATTATTCATGGACCTACACCTAGAATACAGCCATTGTTTTGTGGTAATGTTTATTTTAACTTTATAGACACTGTCTTACTTTATACTGTATCAAATTCAAATTTAATAGCGTTGAAAACATCATTGAAATAACACAATACGGGTAACTTTCTTTGACACAAATAATAAAGAAAATCCTAGACGTCTTGCGTTGGCGCCAAATTACATATGTGATCTTGTTTCATATTTCGCATTGATATATTCCTCTGGCAAAGCGTTTACGTAACAAAGTACGTAAAAAAGTAGGCACAATAATGCATTACATTACGAAATTTACTTCATTGGTCAATTATTAATATAGCGGCATTTAGAACAACAGATTTCCAATCGAGAGTCACGGTTTAATTTTGTGTCGAATAAATGCATTTTTTTATTTAAACTCCACTTTTGGCACGGAAGTCTTCAAAATCAAAACCATGAAAAAACTCAAAACTCCAAAAACAACAGACGACAACTTTCTTCGACGCGGCTACAAAAAAAAAACAGTATCTATGTCGCCCGCGAAAATAGGAAAAAATGGCGTCGCGTGCGTTGGCGCCAAATTAGACGTGGTCCTGTATCATATCGCGCTTTGATCTCCCTCTGCAGGAGTGTTTACGTAGCGCTGTCTGTATGTTTGTCCTCAGTCGTTGAATAGAAGCTGTGAATAGGCGAGGAAACCTCTTTCAATGGTAGATTTATATCGGTTAGGACCTCAACTATACGGCGACAATTTGTGGATTGAAGATACGGCGATAACGTGGCACGGAATGATGTATTGCTCTGGCATATGGAAATGGGCTAAGAAAAAGTAAGATAGTGGAAAATCGTAAGAGTTATTTATTATTGGGTTTTACATTGATAAGGTTAAGCAAATATATGTTAGGTATGTTGTAACTACTTAATTCAAATAGTTATAGAGACATTGTTGTGCTGTCTATGGTAAAGTGTCAAACAAAAAGAATATCTTGTTATGTTATAACTAATTCAAATAGGTTTTCTACCCTGTCTTGTTGTCTATAGTCAAGAAGTGTCAAACAAAAAGTCTATCTTGTTTATGATTGAATTAGGCAAAAATAATCAAAGTTGTAACTTTTTTTTATAGATAAGATCGGGCTACAATTAAATGGCGTCGGTATAGTACCAACCTCATTTCGTGTTTCATAAAACTTAGGTACAATAACATAATTGGCGAAAATTGAATGATCCAAATTTCAGTTTAAATTGTGTAACATTTGTTTGTGTAGGTGAAACAACACAGCGTTGTGTTTCGTGGTGGGAGTGAGGTAAATTAATATAACCAATATTCCTTCCCCTCCCCCAATCCCTAAACCTACGTCACGTTAATCTCCAAGAGGATGGCAAAGCACTCGTAACTCCTTTAAGTATAGCGGGTGTCCATGGGCTACATTTCCGTGCTATCACATAACAAAAAAAAAAAGTGAAACACACAAATTGTCGTGAATACAGTCTGCAATATTTGTTGATTCATTCTTACCTAGGGGTCGGTGGAGTGTTGATGAGGTTTCGTTATTCATGGACAGGGGTTCCAAGTGGCTTAAGGCAACACTCCAAGGTAGGAAGGTGACACTACGCTTGTTTCAATTTGACGACTCGAATTGTTTTTTAAGGGAGTCTTTATATATGTATGTATGTGTGTGTGTATATGTTTTGAAGACTAGTGTGGTAAGTTATATAAGATATATAAGTTTGTTTTTAGAGTTTATAAACATTGTTATAACTGGTAATAGGTACCTAAGTAGGAACCTGTTTTTTAAAGATTTCCTAAAGTTAGGGGTGTTCCTGTATCGTGGGTGCGTTTACAAACATACGATTTCGCATATACACTACAACCAGACTAACGAGGTTTTCCGAACAAATAGTGCTATGCCAAACAGCAGCTGGAGAACGATTGTTTATATTTATGTGCAATGACGTCACAAGACAAAGAGGTCACGTGATTGAAAATAATTATGAAGGCACCGGGGGGTTGGTACAAACATCAACATCCCGATCATCGTCTTCACAGTCCATCGCAGGGCGTAGGATTTTATAATCAGACCGAATAAACTACAAAATTAACGGACGTCGGCGATCCGTCTCAGATGACAGTCACAGCGCTCGCTCTCCACCATAATGCGCACGCAGAACTGCCAGTTTGACGTTCCGCCAGAGTACAATTCTTTGCAACCTCGTCCGATGAATTGGGATAAAACCTCCTTCAAAATTAAATTTAAATAATCGACGCGCCGTCATATAATTTTGTATTTGAATTTGCTTAAGCGTTTTAGAGCGATATTCAAAACGCGAAAATAAAACATGATTTTAAAATTTTTCTGAGTATTAAAAAAAAATTAAATCTAATATTTGTTTAATATGAACCGTGCTAAGTAATTTTTCATATATTACAAAATATTGTCAAACACCCTATTTGTGGATTCCGTAAGTTTCGATTCAAGCATTGAACAACCCTTTATGCAATTTCGTTCATTATTTTGACAATGCTGGTACTTAATCGTAGATAATTTCTAGCCAATATTTAAAAAATATGTACTTTATGACGTCAAGTATTGTGATAGGTATCTCCCAAAATTCACGTTTTTATTCATTTTGTAATTTCAAGTGCAGTCTCTTTATCTGCACGGTTGGCGCGGTGGCTGAGCAACTGGCTGCAGCATGTCGCGGGTTTCCCGCACAGAACAACTCTTTGTGTGATCCTCAAATTACTGTTGTTCCGAAAATTGAATGTTTGTGAACGCACTCATGATAAAGGATAAAATCTTAGTGTGGGGCAAAGTTTTAAAAAAGAAGAAAATGAAATTAAACTTTTAAATTTGATTAATTGATTTTTTTAATAACCTTTTGACCTTGTTGTATCGATTATGGTCAAGTATGTATATGTATATATGTACAATATATTGAAGTGGCTATCATTGGCTCAGAGCGCAATTGCGCAGGAGTGGTGTCGCCAGACATCAGAGCACTTCATCCAATTGGATACATGGCCCTCAATTATGGCTTAGTTACTAAGTACTGTTGCTATGTGGATTATATTGTAGAACTAGCGGTCCACGCTCACTACAGTGATACAACGACTAAAGGGACACACACATATATTTCACGATATACGCCTCCACTTTTTTAATTTCCTTTCATTGGAACTTTCTACTGACTACTGACTGACAAAATAGAATCACCGATTCTGATCCGGCAGTTGTTGAGTTATGCGCTTACAAACACATTTTGCGATTATTTTTTATAATATAGTACCATTTTATCTTAAGTGTAGTAGATTCCATAAGGCCTACATAATATTATTTATTGTTTTTTTTTATTGTGGACTTCTCCCGCCCTGTTGATACAAGAGGAAGTGTCAGACTCACACAGAAGTCGTTGGATTGTTTTTAAACAAAACCATAAACAAATATAGTTTTTTAAATGGAAATATTTTCTCAGCTTATTGCAGTGTCCGTGCACAAATTGAATAAAGCCGAGTATTCGATTTCCATTTGTAAGTTAAGGGCATTAAGCATAATATTCAATTTGTGATGTAATCCTATACACCACCATGACTTAACTCTGCTGGTTGCGGTGACCATGATTCCAAAGTAATTAGAGATCGGTTCGGTAATAACCAAGAAATTCAATCAATATGAATTGTTTTATTTTGGACTATATTTCTAGCTTGTTCAACTGTTCGGATTTCAGTTTTTATAAGGAATTTTTAAAGTGCCTAACCTGAAATTACCATTCACCTTTAAGCACCAATTAGGTACATGGAAGTAAGTACACTTACCTCCCATGGCGAACGAACATTTTTTTGTTAAGTTTTGTTTAAAATTGTACTTTAAGAAATAAAGCTCATAGCTGAAAATGAAATATCAGACATACTTTATTATTATTACTTTGGGAGGGGGTAAATCATCAAATGACTTCTCACGCCCTGTGTAGGGCGAAAGGGACTGTCAGGACCTGACTATCTTGAAACCTCCACGTTCCATCTCCTGCTCCAGGCCGCGGTTCCTCATTGCGACTTGCAACTTCAGCTGAACATGTATAGGTAGACATGCATGAAAAAGGATACGGAATTCTAACAAAATTGTCCGATCAAACTCCAAATCAGAGCCACCCTAGTTGGTCAGAATTGATGGGTTGCGTCGCTGCGCCAGACGTCAATCTTCATAATGACCACACGTTATCCGCTATGAATTGATGTTGATTCAGTTATTTTGGTAAATCACCACTTGAATTATTGCTATCTAATTATCATGAGTTTCTTCTGTGCCAGGATTAGATTGCTTTGTTGCGTAATAGGTAGGGTTTTCTTTTATTATGTTCTTGAATTGTTTTGGTCCTCCTCTTTTTAGAATTATGAAATCCTAGTAGTTCGGCAAGATGGGGTATGCATCATTAGCCTATAAGAAGTGTCCACTGGTAAGCAAAGGTCTCTTTTAAACACAATTACCTCTCCGGAGGTATGTTCTCGGTCTAAAAAAATGGAACTGGCGCCAATTTAAGGTGCCTTAAATGAAATACATAAGAAAAATGTAACGATAGTCTATATAACATTATAACTTTATAAGTATGCTAACAATCTTGCCCAGGATAGGAAATAACATTGTTTAAAAGATTTTCATTATATAAAGACGTTTTTTATCATACTAGAATAGATACATTAGTATGTATTATAGAAAATAATAATTTGCACAAACGTCAATATGAATTGTTCAACAACAATACATTAATCACTATAACGACCACTGGGCAGTAAACACTAAAAATTTTCAAAATATTTTCTCTAAAATCCCAAAGTCATAGACGAAACGGAAGTGACGACGGAGATGCGCGTGCGCCTGCTTCCTGCCGCGTGCTCGCCAAAATGGCGGCTGGCTGCTTCCGGTTAGAACAGGAAGTGACGCTACAGGGTGCCGGGAGTTCGCTAACGTATAATTTATGGTGAGGGATGCTGTGACAATAGAATTATTTAGATTTCGCTGAATCATTGTCGTGTGAGTCTTCTGTGTTAGTTTGAGATGAGAACAGATAGTGACGTCACAGGTTTTTGTGTGTGGGAAAAATTGGAAAGCGAATAAACAAGTTTTTTTAAAAGTGTGTTTGGAAATTGAAGATTGAAAGAAACAGTCAAATCTCAGTAATGAAACGAAACATTGAAATACACATAATTATGTTGTCTCTTTTAATTGAACTATGCACATGTCAGAAAGAATTTTAAGTAAACTAAAGTAAAGTTCAAAATAACAAAATAAATGCATTTATTGCCTAATGTCATTCCTTGTAACTTTTAAGTTAGGTGGGTTAATTATTTCCTTTTTTTATTTTAAATCAGCAAAACGAGTTGTACAATTTTAATAATAATTAATTAATTTTATTGAAAAGTCAAAATAATCAATTTGAACTATAATACAAGTGTACGGATCACCAGATAGTAAGCTATCGACTTCGCCCACGACACCAGAAGAGTTACAAGGTCATTACCAGTCTTTTGGGAGTTGTAAGGAATTTGTGGAGACGGAAGGCTTTGCAGTCCAATAACCTCACTCACACGTCAGAACAAAATAGAAGCGTTGTTTCACGTCGGTTTTCTACGAGGCCGTGGCATCATTCCGGTCTATATGACTTAACAATAACTTAACAGTAACTTAACCGTTGTACCCCCTATTTCAAAGTAAATATGTAAATGTATTATAATGTCCTTGTAATTACTCGTCACGGCAGATATGTTCATGACAACAAATGCAATTACCAATGAATTTGTGCCAACATTAACTATTTAAATTATACTATTATAACGCTATTACGGACTAAGTTAGGAATAAGTAAGTTTTTTGCTTGAGTTAGGGATCTGTTGTGGTTTTTTTTTGTATTTGTTTGTTGAGGACCCTTTTAATTTGTAAGTAATCTGCCACGGTTTTCAAGGGGAGGTAGATTGTGTTTATAGATAATAATCAAAACTAATAAGTATTATAAATGCGAAAGTAACTCTGTCTGTCTTTTCTTCACGCCTAAACTACTGAACCGATTTCTGTGAAATTTGGTACAGACATAGTTTGCAACTCGAGAAAGGACATAGGATAGTTTTTATACCAAATATCTGCAGGAAGTCATTATTCCATACGAACGGAGTCGCGAGCAAAAGCTAGTAGTGAAATAAGGTTAATTGACATTGGCTCTATTCTGCATAACATCTTGAAATTTGTGCACCACGACAAATTTCAAGATGTGTCGCTTCGTCAATGAAAACAAATGTTTTAAATTCTGCGTATAGCGACAACAACATGGATGATTTAATTTTTATACTAATAAATGAAGTGAAATTGCATCAGCCCCCCGGCTGCGAATGGTAACAATGCTGATACTAAATTTCTGAACAATGTAATGGATGTTACTATACATATAAACCTTCCTCTTCAATCACTTTACCTATTAAAAGAACCGCCTCAAATTCAGTTTCGTAACTAAATATAAAAAAGATTTACAAAAAATGTCGTGGTAGCCCGGAGGTTAAGGAGCCCGCTTCTCATGCATGAGGGTATGGGTTCGAATCCTGGCAAGTACCAATGTGACTTTTTCCAAGTTATATATACTTTCTGTGATTATTTAAACACTACTGACATACGGTGAAGGTAAACATCGTGAGGAAGCCTGGACTTATAATTTCTAATCATAAGTTTGAAATCGCCAACCCGCATTGAACAAGCGTGGTGATTAATGCTCTAACCTTCACCATATGAGAAGAGCTCAGCAGTGGGCACTTATAGGCTGATGATGATGATGATAAAGATTTAAGCATACATAGGAATATAGGGACAGAGAAAGTGACTTTGTTTTATACTATGTAGTGATAAAAAAAACCGTAAGCGGAACCCACCATCATTTCCAACATTCACAAGTCACATCACTGCCTGCCATCTCAACTGCGACTAATATATTTTCCTCGGACCATGATATACTTGTAGAGCAGATTGTTACACCATTACAACCCATGGGGCCTTACCAAGTTTTAGTTATACACATCACAACCCATTATAAAGAAAGAAAGAAAGAAAGAAAGAAAAACATTTATTTGAGACTCGCACAGAAAATAAATACAATTACAGTTTATATATACAAAAAGAAAAAACAAACAAAAATAATAAACAGAACAACAACAAAAAAATATTAAAATAAAATAAAAGACCTGTGCGAGGTCAAAAAGGCCACTATCTCAGCATATGCTGCGATAATTCACCAGTAGGTAAAAATACCGCAGCGCTGGTATTCTGATAGGGCCTGGTGATGCCACGGACATACTCACGGAACACAGAAACAGATTAACATATATAAATATATAGAGATATATAAATATTAGATATATATAAAAATTATAAACAAAAAAAAATAATAGTAATAAAATACCTACTAAAAATATTCTATAAATAGTGTACAAATATAAATATAAATGACAAGAAAGATGTAGTTGTGCACACAGAACAATACATCAACACCAACGCGTGCATGCCCCGGTAGGTAACGTTTGTCCCTCTCTGTCATAGACAATCGATGGAAAGTGCGGGCGCCCGTAGACACGCAGGCGCAAATATAGTGCATAGTCTGTGGCACCACTGGATTTGGTCGCATAGACTATAATAATATACTAGAGATAGGTAATGTTTGGTCGGCTGTCAGAGTACTTGAGAAAAGAAGTCAGAAAAATAAACATACGTAAAAGTATTTCATACAAACATACGTTCAGCATCAGAAAATAAATAATTAAAAATAGTTTTATTAATACAAAATAGAAAATTATGTGCAAACAAAACAATACTAATTCAGGTGACAAGTTTAGAAGTGTATAATTGCTGCTTGGAGTATCCAAATGTGAAACAAATCTACACACAAACTGTGTACAGACCAGATGTATTTTCATGTGGAAATACTTTGGGCATGTAATAATTCTTCCTTAAACTTTCTACTAAAAGCACCAACTGTTTTCATAGCACGAAGAGGTGGAGACAGATTGTTCCAAATATGAGAGGCAGTGTGTTTGAAACTACCACGGAAAGCAGCCGTTCTATGGGACAGAGTTAACAAGAGGTAAGAAGATGCTCTGGTATTTATTTTGTTCACATCACGCGACCAAGTCAATTTATTATATAAATAGACTGGTTTCTTTGTATGAATAACTCCAAAGAGTAGGGTGGCCAGATGAAGTTTTCTACGATCTGACATTTTCAACAAACCACCCCTATTCAGGAATGGAGTTATGTGGGATCTCGGGGGAACATTAAAACAAAACCTCGCACAAGCATTTTGAACTCTCTGGATTAACTTATTACTTCTACCGAGAATGCATGCCCCATACATAGTGTCAGCGTAGTTCAGCTTTGACAGAATTAGCGACTCACACAGCATGATACGCATTTCCACACTTAAGTAGGGACGCACACGATATAGAAGCTTGAGTCGGTAGAAGCAGTTGCGCACAGCTTCCGTGATGTGAGATTCAAAATGCAAGTGCTCATCAAACAGTACACCAAGATTACGGGCTTCCTGTACCCTTTCAATGGAACACCCATCAATCAATACATTAAGGTCACCATTACCCACTTTATTCAAAAAGTCCCTAGATCCGATGACAATGTATTTTGACTTTACTGGGTTCAAAACAAGTGAGTTTCTTCTAGACCAGGCCGAGATTCTCTTGAGATCTTCATTCATTTTTTTTACAGTATCATCGGTCTGGTGATGTGGAAAAGACATATACATCTGCAAGTCATCAGCATAGAGATGAAACCTGGCATTGAGTAAGCAGTTGATGATGTCAGCACTATATAGAATGAAAAGGAGTGGCCCCAGAATCGACCCCTGCGGTACACCCCTGTTCACACACCCAGGACTAGAAGACATAATGGCTCCATCACCCTCACCAGTCACTTGGACAAACTGAGAACGGTAAGTCAAGTAACTTTTGAACCACTGAACAGTCTCGGGCTGACATCCATAATAGGATAACTTTGAGAGGAGAAGTGCAGTGTTTATGGAGTCAAAAGCACGAGAAAAGTCCAGCAGAACAAGCATGGTCCCCATGCCTTTGTCTCTGGCTTCAAGGATGTTTCTAACCACATCAAGAAGTGCTGTGGCTGTACTATGCCCCTTGCGAAAACCTGACTGAGCAAGTGGCAAAATGTTGTGCTTCTCAAGATAGGCCCGAAACTGAAGCGAGACAAATTATCGGCCTATAAGTGCCTACCGCTGATCAAAAGCTTCTTCTCACACAAAGGTTTGAGCATTAATCACCAGGCTTGCTCAAGCAGATTGGCGATTTTGGACTTAATATAATTAGAAATTATAAGGTCCGCGTATATCACAGGTGTCCAAATAATCATAAAAAGTACATTTATCTCCGAAAACGTCACATTGGTACTTGCCAGGTTTTGATCCCGCACCTTCGTACATAGAAGCGGGGCGCCTTAATCTCCGGGTCACCACAAATAGTCATGTTATTCAACATTTTGTGGTAATAGTTTTCTAAGTATACTTAATACGGTAGTTTCCAACTAGTCAAATTCAATACTTTTATCCAAACGTCAAAAACGATACTTTTCTATGAAATTTGTATGGAAAACTGAGCTATGACGTCATAACTTTTTTGCGTCAAATAGCTTACTTATTTCTGAATAATTAGCTAAAAAAATCCAAAACTTAGGGTATCGATCGATCGATTAATAAAAGTATAGTTATTTTTCAATATTTTATTATTAGTATTGAAACGTCGAAATAATTTATTTTTGACCTATGAAACTACAAAATTGATGAAAGCAAATGTCGATAAGGTGATTTCGATTCAACCAGGGTTGTGGGTCAAGCGGAACATTATACCGCGGATCGGCCTATAACAGGAGAAGGTATGAGGTGGTATTTAGTCAGTAAGAGTCTCACACGATCACTCTTCCCTCGCCTCAACCAGGGCCAGAGAAGTTGTATGATGATTTTCCACTCTCAAAAAAGGTGCCTTGTTTTGTTTTTGAGCTTGATATCAGTACATATGTAAAATAAAAAAGTCGCTGTTTTATCCCTATATCCCTACGTATGCTTAAATCTTTAAAACTGCGAAACTGATTTTGATGCGTTATTAATAAAATAAAAAATATAATCAAAATTTTTATTTGAAATAATGTTATATATGTAACAAAGGCGGATAAAAAAATTATTGATAAGTAGCCAATAATTTGGTCAATGTGGATTAATATCTGATGTTTAGCAGTTGGACCTATACAAGTAGGCATGTAAAAACAAAGAGTAAATAAAATATGCGTTTCTACGGAGTTTTAAAGCAACAATAAATATGTGGAATAACAAAAAAGACATTCAAATTAAGAACGTCCTCTTCTTTTTTTAAAATCCGTTGTGAAGTAAGTGTCTTTGTTTTTGTAGCGTATCTTATAAGAAGTTACCAGTAGCTACTTTCTTCTTGTCCATCATTCCGTATTAATAACTACCAACTTAAGCCATATCAAAAAGCGATTCAGCCATCCAAAAACTAAATTTACATCACAAAACGTACCGTCCTATCTTTCAAACCATGCAATTAATTCCACGAACAAAATGTTCTCATGAAAAACTGACATGCGCTTCCCGAAAATAAATAATCAGAGGAATAAATTACTATTCATCGGTTTTATCAAAAACATTCTTAATCAAACAAAAAACATTTAGAAAGGAGATGGATATATCCGTCTAATTTGACTACACATTCTGACTGACAATAAAATCTGTCATATCACATGGCCCTTTGTACACAGCTAACAAAAACAATCTGCAGGCTGAATAACGTATTTCCTGTGCATAAAATTGAGTACTAAGATCCTGGCAATTAAAAGCCTCAAGTGATGGGGGTATACGGTGAATCGGTTTAGTTGATTTTAATTATGGTAATAAGGATGTTCCTTTTAGTAAGTTCTCTTTTTAAACTTATTGTTTGGACTTGTATAGTCTGCAATCGAGATTATAAACGAAATTTGTTTTAATTGGTACCTATATGGGTTGTTATCATTACTTCACAGTGCTTTTGTTAAGTGGCGTAAATAGTTATAAAAGATTTTATTAGCGGATCGTTTTCTTTTATTGAGGACCCAATTAATAGACAGCTAAGTGGGTCGGTTGTGAGCTGTACGATTTATGGCGGTGGCCGTATTTACGTTGAGATTACAGCAAGTTTATCACTAAATACTTTTAGTCATCTTATTAATGATTGCAGAAAAAGATTGGCGATTTTAAACTGTTCATTTTCAATTAGGAGTCCAAGTTACCTCAATGTATTCTCTCGTCACATTTTAATGAAGTCTGAATAAGCTCAGAAAGTACAAAGAACTTGGAAAGGAAATGTTGCCAGATTTAAAAACAATTATCTCAGAGTCACCGAAGGTTATTCTTGCGAAGTGTAAGTAGATAATATTTTAATTCCATATAGCAATAAAATCAACGCATAATACATTTGACATATCACTATATTTTTCTATCGTGTAACACTGGAACTTGGAACACTCAAATAGTGTAAACAAAACGCGAGTGTGCGTAGGGTTGCCCCCGGCTTGTTTGCCCACGAAATAGATCTGTTAGCACAGTTGATTGCCGATCGAAAGTTTAGAGAACTGACCACTACGAATCGGATTACTGGTTCGTTACTGCGAACATTTTTGCTATTTGACCGCTAACAATGTCAACAAATAGGGAGTTTGTTATACTTTTGTTTGTTTGTGGCAACCCTGGTTTCGTTTAGTTACTGTGGGTAATTTAATTTTGTTGTTTATGTGTGTCAATAGTGATGGAGACGATGTTTTGAATGGATTTTCGTTATTTGGAGAGTGATGATTGGGGTATGGTGTCATTCTAAATAAAATAAATGGTTTTATTTCTTTCTTTCTTTCTACTTGGTCCCTAACCTAGCCTGTAGATATAAAAATAGATCTTAGTTTAATTATATTTTCATAGCAATGTATTTAAACGTCTGTTTCTTTGACCGTGCGATAATAGAATGCAAGACAACAATTTTATGTCCAGCTTCTCTGGTTAAAATTCCTGAGAATAATTATGAATTTATCTGTACGTGCCATTGTGACTTCTACGAACCCCTTCCAGGATGTAAAGTTAAGTAAGTATTGAGTATGAACGCATAGGTATATGCTATTATAAATATGCTTACAAAAATGAACTACCGAACCTGTATCATGTGAACTATGGAGGCAGGTAATAGAACCTTTAACTAAAAATCCTTAACCTGGCGACTGGAAACAATTCAAAAGAAGATATCTATATCGAGTTGAAGAACCCTTATAAGATCTCGATTATAAATTCGAACCTATTTATATCGTAACTAGAACTATCCGCTTTTAAGCCTTCAATCACCGTCCAATTACTTCTAGAAGCCTTTTTTTTCAAAAACTGGTCTAAACTAGTTTCGCACTCACTTCAAAAGAACTTCGAATACCTTTTTTATACTTAACACGGTCGTGTCGCCGTAAAGATTGACATTGGCGACTATAAATCGTAGGACAGGCTGTCGGACGGACGGACGGACGGTCGGACGATATCTTAAGGCACAATTGAATGTTTTAATACAGGAATTGAGAGTATTTGATTGTGGTCTATATGTTCGTGGAAGGTGTTAGGGTGTGGTTGTTTTGTAAGCGGGATTGACGATATTTGTTTTAAACTCTATTGGTGGTGTTCTGCCGCGAATGTCTTTTTTTATTAAAGTGAAGAAAAAAGAAAGTTGACTGCACGGTTTGCCCAGTTGCTAGGAAACTGGCTGCCGCGCACCAGAGTGTCAGTCATAAAAAAATAAGTGATAGATGTAATAATAGGTTTTTACCTATGAAATTCCCTTTTTGCATGAAATAATTTAAACGAATTTTTTTATTTGAAATGTGATGAAAATGTAACACTAATTAATAAACAAATGACTACTTTTGGAAAAAGAATCCCATGTTTTGCCTAACAAAAACTATTTTGATTTGAAATGGTCAGTACTGAAGAACGGCAATTTCATAGGTAATTATTATGCTTTTTTAACCTATTAGATTATTATGCTTTTTTTCTAAAATTACCAGTGGCTCTTGAGGATATTTCGAGGATTTACATAATTTTGAACGTAAGTATACTGTATATTTTCGGGGAAGTAAAAGTTGTTTTTTCATTCTAAAATAAAATGATGTCCCCCACTTAAATTTTCTCCTGTACCGCGAGTTAGTTTACAAACATACAGTTTCACATAGACGTCACACCTTAAGCACTAAAACACAAAAAATCGTTCTATGCGAGAATCGAACTAATAACGCGTTACACAGCAGTCAGTTGCCCAGCCACCGGCCCACCGTGCCGTCATAATAGTTGGAATTCAAATTGTTAATTTTAAAACAATATTACGATTTGAGGAATACAAGAAAAGAAACAGTGGAAACAATTTGTAGATGGCCAAAAATCGCTAGCACAAGAACCACGCGTACGAAACTTGAACCTGGTAATTTCGAATTCAAATTGCAGATGGCTCTAGTTGAGCAATTTGCGTAAACACAATCTTGAGATATTGATGTGAAGGCTCTCTGTCTGTTTGTAGCTTGGATATATGAACTGAAGGTGTGGATTGATGATAGAATTACTAAGTCTGTATAAGACGGATAATATGGGTGTCTCAGGGTACAAACGAAACGAGAGGTACTAGATAGAGGTAGTTGTCGAGTACTGAGTAATTATACACAATCGAAAAACGGTTTTAAAGTCCAGAATAGGATGCATAAGTAAGTGGTCCTCTAGAAATGTTACAGAAATGTTTTTAGTTTTTCAAACATTTTGAGAATAAGTTCATGCACATATTTCCCATAAAGAATGAATAAGAAACATTCCCATGAAAATCCAATAAAGTATTAGGTAATTTAATATCAGTCCTTAAAATAGGATTTGTATAGTGATCCCCGATTCGATTCAAACACTTTAGCACCAGACATCGTAACGACGAATCGAAAAATACATTTATTCGAGTCATTAAAGGGCACGTCATCTGCCAAACACATTACAACTCCCGGCGTAATTAAATGGAAAGAGAAATTTAGCTAAACAGAGCATAAACGTAAAAGCTTCGATGCCAACAATAAAACTGTTGAGGGTGTAGAATTAGGGGATGGGACCCACAAGACATTTGGACAGGAGTATCTTGCTGTAGCGTCATTATGGCGGCGAACGGAAGTGGCGTCAGGCGCCGCGGCGCGTGCGTTACAAATCACTACTTTACAACTTCCGGAAAGCTCAGTATCTCCCCGACTGCGCTACGTGGCGGACGTGCGAAAAAACGCAAAATGTTCTAATAATTTTTGGACACGCATCGCTGGCGACGCGTAATGGTCGTGTGATGATATTATGGAAAATAATAATTTGTCTCATCTCCCCTAGATGTTAGGGGACGCACAATAGTTGCGCTTTGAATTTTTTTACTTGTAGACATGGAAGATTAATTTTGTACTGAGGGTGTGTGACTTGAAATGGTCAAGATTTGTTAAAACATTACAGTAAAATATTCACTTATTTTGATTACGTACAACTTATATCTTAAAAATATATCTTTAATAAAATAATTTTATGTTAATGTGACAAATTTATAAGTTAGATTAAATCGGCAATGTATAGGTTGACAAGAGACAACAAGTCTAGACAAGACTTTAGAATACATTAATTATTCCTTTGAAACCTCTAATATCAAAACCTTATTTATTTCTCAAAAAGATGAAATTGCACATTTATATTCAGATTCATTACAGGAGACTAATTATAAGAAATAAAACAAAGAAGGTCGCTCCCACGCATCGGGTTTAGACGTTATTTATCACCGCAATGATAATTCAATAACCACGAACATAATAAACTTTATTGATGGAGGGATCATAAAAAACCACTTCATAACCGAAATTGTTATCGACCAACAAACAAACAAGCAGTGTAATAAATTTTAAACGTATTAAATGAAATCTCTTTAGAACCGGACCAGTTTGTCTTGACCTTCAGCTATGCGAGCGGTCTCTTGTTGGCATTCGAGCGGTGCACTGCGTCGAAAGCTTTAGACGGGTCAGGGAAATTTGGCGCGGTGTCCCTCTAGGTTCGGACACGTGTCTCGGGGCACCCTTTTGCGAATTTTTGTAAGTTACCGCTGGTAACATTATAAATATTTGGATTTATAGCGAGTACCCTTTTGCGCTGTGATTTACGAGTACGAATGTAAGTGTTTCGTTGTCATAGTGTCGTGTTTGAAGGGAAGATTTTATTGTTAAGTGTTATTGTGTACCCGAACGTTGCTTACTTTGAAGATGAGTAATAATGATTCCATGACTTAATTTAATTATAATATATTGTTACTATAAACATTGAGTGTCTATTAACAATATTCGATGAGTATCATTTTCATAAGTTTCCTTAATGGCTACTAATTAGTGTGCAATCAACTTATTTATTTTTAAAAAACAATCTCTATGTTTTTGACATGCTTTTGGTGTTTTCTAACACTGTTAAAAATGGCTAACACTAATTAGAAAAGAGAGAAATTAATTTAATTAAATACATTTTGATTAATTATAAGCAAGTAGACCAGAAAATAGTGGTACCATATTAAAACATTAAAAAAAACTTAATATTTTGATTGTGCTTCGTTTCTTGATGACTGGAATAAAAACACGAACTCGAATGATGTTACCGAAGGCTTAATCCTTCACTTCCTCCCCATTCTTCCCAAAAACCTCAACCTCCTAAATTCTAATTCCCAAAATACTGGCTACGTAGTCGTAACTTCTGTGGCGATGCAGACGGCGCCGATTGCTTACCATCAGGTAATCCGTCGGCTCGTTTGCGAACCTATCACATAAAAAAACATCTTTCCACTATAATCTCTTTAAGCGACCTGTCATATGCAATTGTCATCATATAGATAAAGCAGTACATATGTATATATAACTCCACATCCACCAACAAACAACCCACTTGAATAAGCCCTGAACATCAAAGGCTGTTCAAAACTAGAACCCCTTTGAAAGAATCAAGGCACATCATTGGCGTTCCTACTACCTAGACCAGACTATGAGAGATTTAGTCTGTCTTAATTATCACATACATCAAAACATATATAAGATCAAAGAACCGGGCGATGGTGCAGTGAAGGAGGATTTTTATAAAAAAATCCAATCACCTAAGTAGGGGGTGGGAGTGCGGGGATAGGGTGGAGCCTCCCACCCACTGGGGATGAAGATATCACGCGAATGCACATAATTCATTGATACCATCCTTCACTGAACTAATGTGAGTGAAAATAAGCAGTGATTGTTGTGTGTGGTTCGCAGAAAAAATTACTACGTTTTTTTTTGTTTTTTTTTTCTTTTTGACTGGTTGGCTGTTTGTTAGTTGGTGATGTGGTGTTAAGGATATGATCTTCCATTGTTTTGAAGTGTTTCGTGTTTTACTTTAATTATGTTTTTGTAACAATGCAAAAAGTAGGAAACCATGGAGTTTCATTTTCATTCTTCTCCAAAGGAATCTACACTTTTTTCAAGCAATTTTAATAGATTCACTGAAGGACAGGCTGGCATACACAAAGATGAAATTTCATATTTGAATTTGACTTTGATTTTAAGTTTATTACCTACTGCATTAAGCAGGCCAAAAGAAAATTCCGATTCATCACCATTTTTCTATGACTTTCTGGTAAACAAATACACAAAATGCACCAAAAAAAAAAATTCAACTACATTTCTTAAAGTTAAGACTCCTTGAAAAGACCAACAAAGCAATTCTATTTTCAAATCACACAAAATATACTGTGTAATAACTTAAAAAAAAGAATATTTCTACAAAGGTCTTACTATGTATTTTGCGGACCGTACGGTAATGGTCCGGTCATGGTGTAAGGCTACCAAACAATGCTGGCCACCCTCGCGTCACATGCACCACATTACCGGAATGTCGACACCATAACTATTCTATGGACACTGGCAAGTATACGTGGGTATGGAATTGTGTTTCTTACGTTTATACCAATAAGTATGGTAATTGATTTGTTTCCTTCGTGAAAAATAAATTATTTTGATGATACAATACAATATTTAAAAAATCTATCATTCATTTATTTGTCGATATATTGAACGAAAAAAGCAATCTTCACGCTGCTCAAAGACTAACTTACTCTGTTTAAAAACGAACTACAGATACTTTATATTTTAAACTGAAAAAGGTTGTTTTTTTGGGCCATGATCGCCCCAAACCGCCGAAATCACTGCAACTCTTCTAAGCCAGGATCTAAAGCAGATATCACTATGGAAACATCAAAACACTGAAGCTAGGCGCGTCACAGGGAATTGAACCAGAAGATATTATTAAAGGAGAAGAAAATAAATGATATATTGCATCGTCTAGGTTATTTTCTTCTTTACTGATTGACCTATAAAGTCACCAACTGGTTAGCCACCCAACTAGCTAAAAACCCAGGCTTTCGGGTCAAGTTCTATAAGGTACCGCTGCCTCAACCTGAAGCATAGGAAGTAACGGGGAGGTTTTTAGTCAGTAAGAGTCTGACACTCCCTCTCGCCATACCCTTGGTAAGGATGAATTTCCCCGTCAAAGAAAATAAAGCTAGCCAAAAACGGCAAGTTATACTACAACCTTTAAAAAGATACCCGTAGAAGACTGAACCAAATTTTTGCTAAAAAATCCCATTAACAGTGACCTTATAACCAAAGATCGGCCAAAATCCACTTCAACAATGATTTATCGTCATAATTTCGCTTGAAACACGTTCAATAGTTCGTTCGCCACCCAGCTAGCGGTATAATCTATATATTTACGTACTAATCACGGTAAAGCTATGATTACAGGTCAATTTGAGGCAGCCATCATTATTTATATTTTTTAAACGAGCAACCAACTCGATAATGAGGTTTGCCATCACGAACCTGAGTTCCGAGTTAGAGGACAGAGTCGTGGAGTCGTTCGTTTAGGATTGGTGCTATTTTTTTTAATTAACATGTTTCTTTTTTCTTTTATTCATCATCAGCCTAGTGCTCAGTGCTGACTCCTGAGCAAAAGCCTTTTCTCGATCGGAGAAGGTTTGACCATCAATCACCACGCTTGCTCAAAATGGCATTATTATTGGAGTAATGTCTGTTGTTTTATGCATGTCGTAGAAATCGGTTGTTTTTAAGAACTCTTTATCGATTTCGCTGGTAGTTAAGGTTAGAGGTTAGATCGAAATCGATTAAGACACAATTATGATTAAGACAAGATTCCGATTATAGTGGATAGTTTATCTAAATTATCTAGCCCAATACGCAGATACACAGGTTTCAGTTTCAGGTTCAGGCACTCTCTGCTTCTTCACTCTCTGAACCTGATGGAACGGTGAGTATTTAATTTCACATACACACGACCGTATGTCATTATATATTTTCATAACATATTTCACATTTCATCATGTCATATTTCACATACACAAAATAGTGGTAAATCTTATGGGAAGGCAAAGTTTTGAATATACTTAGTGCTAATTCAAGGACGTCTCCACAGTTACCTCTGTGCTCAGTACACAGGTGATAATGTGGCGATGTCGCTCCAGCCGCTGGCAACACACGATTATCCTATCTGACCACACAGCTCTCGACACAGATTCATTCACTCTTACGTGTGCACGCCCCTTTAGTTTTTTTTAATATAGCTTTTACTGTTTTATTCCGGGCTTGATGATTAAGTACCCAAAGAGGAATTTTTGATTCTGGAGTTGTTCTAAACGATTTTTGTATGAAATAAACGCAATTGTAGCCACTTTAGGTAGTAGTGATTAGTAGTATATGGAAACATCAGTATTTTTGAATTATTTAAGACTGATTGCTTGTTGATTCGAGTCTGCTTGTAACCACGACCTGCGCAACCGTGTCGAAACGTCAAGCCTACCATGTAACTATATGTTTATATACCAGTTTTTTTCACGCCTTCGAGGAGACTTATACGGAACTGCACTACACACTAAGTACATAACTTAACACTCAAGTAATAAAGACACAAACAAAAAACTAAACAAAAAACAGACATAACGTTGGAAATGTACATGTTCTTTAGGTGTAATTACAGTGACCATCGTACAGCGAATTATGAGGACATTACTATAGAGTTACGTAAAAAGAGACATTAGCCATTCGAAAGCGGAGTCACGAGCAAGCAATTTGATAGCAATCAATAGCCCTTGTGTAGTGTCACCAGCTGTTTGGGAGAATTTTCACGGATTTTTTATTAAGCATTGATCTGGTGCCTTCTATTTGAGTTGCCATTTTATGTATTAAGAGGTAAACGAGCAGACGAATCACTTGATGGTGAGTGATCAGCGCCGTCCAAAGACAGTCAAAACCTCAGAGGCGTCACAAGTGCGTATACGGAAAAATTATGTAATTTACCAAAATAATTTACTGTTGGTACCATTGAAAACTATTAAAGGCAAGTCCTCCGCTACCGTAGATCACCGGCACCGGTGACTCACGTTGCGCATGCAAGCCAAAACCTTCCTCGCGTCTGCTGCCGCAGTAGGTGACACCGATCGCGTGACGATCTCCGACCATCGTAGCCACAGGTCTGCAATGTCAAGCGTAGCTCGCTACAAGACCAGAACCAAACCCAAGCGTACCTATGTATATATTCAATTTCGACTTAATTTGCTAGGAGTAAGAAGTAATTTGAAAACTTTTCCTCCCTTAAAGAAAGGAAGGGAACCTGGATATGAAACTAACAGCATTTTGCTTGGCTCTGGTTCTTTTATGTTTTTATACAATCAAGTGTAGGAATTATCCCAAAATTTTCTTAAGCCACAGTCATCCCAGTCATACCACCCACAGTTTGGTCGCGACCGTGGTATATTGTAGGTGTGTAATTATCACTAGTACAGTATTTTGTTGCGAATTGACCAGACCATCATTTCCCATGGTAACTAGGAGTATGGGAGGGAAGTACTTTCGACATCAATTGGATGTCACATTAGCAAAAGGAGATATGAGGTGGGTGATCTGGTATATATCGTTCGATTTTTTTTTTTTGTCAGGGTTAAATCACCAAATTACTTCTCCCGTCCATGCTAGGACGGGAGGGAGTGTCAGACTCCTGTTGGCTAAACCCCTTCTCCCTCCGTTCCTTCTCCTGCTCTAGGCTGGAGCCACGGTGTCTCATTGCACTTACCCCGCACCCCGGGTCGCGTTTATCCTTGATAGTACAAGAAAGAGGGTATAGTATATCCATTCATATTATGTAAACAGCCTTATTTAAACTGTTTCAGCAATCGTGTTTTGTTATTGTATTTTTTATAAAATAAACCGAACCTTCAAACTAAATAAAATAGACGTTTTATTTTAATTCTTCTTATTTACCGTGATCAGACCAAACCAGACCACAGGAATGTCAGACGCATACTGACTAAGACCTACCCCTTTTCCCTTCGTTCCTCCTGCTCCAAGTTGGGTCTGTACATGAGCCTCGTGTAACTTTTACAACTATTAGTGAAAGCTCTACTAATTTGTAGCCACACTAGGGCTCCTAATCAATTAGGTGTAGACACCACTGCTCACACAATTCATGAATATAAACACGGTTTCAAGACACACGTCTTGAAACTAGTCGGGCATTTTCTATGTTACAGTAGATATATACACAACGGTGTGTCTTAAAACTAATCGAGCATTCTCTTTTATGTTACAGTGGATACCGTATATTTCAAATATTTATTTACAGATTTTTATACCTCTAAATTATTATCAAATTTCATGCTTTCTTGAATTTTTGCATATGTTTTGGTTTTTGGTTTACCTGTCAAAAGTTAGTGCAATAAACTTAATGAAGTGCGGAAATACATATACCACGCAATTATTTAATAGGCAATTGGAATGTTTATAATCCTGCAAAGAATTTTCGACAATAACTACAAAATTATGTGACAAAACACTGTCCTAACCATTTTCCCAATCCGAGATAGCATTATAACGACACAATCACAACAAGCTACTCCAAAAAGACCGGAACTCTTTAAGCTATTAACAACTTTATCACAAAAACAAAAGAGTTCATTATATTTGTCACACGTAGGTGTAGGTTGATATGCTGTGGCTGTACCACCCACGCTATCAGAACCCCTGTTAGTATACCACGTGGTTATCACCAACGGTGCCCTTAAATTATGGGAACACAGCTCCATGGCGACTGCTAAATTTGTGACCGATTTGGGGAGAAACTTGTGGATATACTCCTATCTTTATATATGTAACTATCTACTCTTTCGGTTTCACCCGCTGCTCGGCTCCATTTAATCGTAGCGTGATGTTTTATGGCCTATAGCACTCATGAACATTGTACCTATCTATCAGTGAAAGAATTTTGGCAATCCGACCACTGGTTCCAAAGATTACCCCCTACATACAAACTTAAAAAAATTACCTCTTTGTAATAGTAGTATAGATTCCATTGTACGTGTGTATATCATTGAACTCCACCTAAATGGCTTGACCGATTTAAATCAATTTTTCTGTATGCGTTTACCCTGGATGGTTTAGATTCACAAATCAGCCCGGCTGCAGATGGTGCTGATTACTTGAAAAAGCATGAGATCTCGGAAACGGCATGACGATTTTACTTTATACATTTAATCTATAACCAGTGCATGTTATGCTTATCTTTAGGAGATTGATACACTAAATCCTTATTGATTTATAGTAAAACATAATTGTTTGACTGGGCTCAATTAATCGTGAGCCAAATTTTTGTTTAAAAATTACTGTGAGATATTCTAATCTCAATATTTTTAAGATTACCCTCCCCCCCACTATGAGCTCCAATCATGATTTGAAACTAGTCGTGCACCCTCGAAAACTTACGACGTGAAAAAGACGAATTACCTAATAATTAACACTGTTATATTACTGCCACGTTCGGTACCCAAGGAAGGAATGCATCACTCTCAGCAAAATAACAACTAAAAATAATATATAGATTTGATCAAGAATCTCATCCACATTACGTCCAATGCTTACAAAATTGGCCTAAAAAAAGCAAAAGTCTAAAACAAACAAAATATCACGGTACGGAGCCGCGGGCAGTCGAAATTTAATCATACTTATTATCCAGTTATGACAGGCAACGCCAACTGATATAGTATGTTCACTAAACAAACGGATTATTTTTTTATTTTTAAACGAAAACAGTTATGTTTTAATGGAATTGATACCTTGTTTTTGTGATTACTTAGCTGATATTTCATTGTTTATTTTGTTTCATTTCTTTTTGTAAATTTCAAATATAATATTTTTGTTATTACCTAATCGTAGTTACAACTGGCTAGTTCACATACAATTTGATTTGTTTACACATTCATAAATAAAAAGTAATAAAGAAAAAAACAATTGAAAGCCTAACTACGTAAAATTACAAAATTAATTATCTATGTGTGCAACGCATTAGATACACACAATAGACTACAATATTCTTCAAGACTATCATCATATCAAAGAGGTAGGCAATAAAAATTTTAATCAATAACAATAAAATAAATTTATTACAAAATACAATTAAAAATTAGACAACTAACTACACGAAAGAGTACACACACAAATAAATCAACAAACTACACCACAGAAAACCGAAAAACATCATCACAATTTTGAAACAATCTGTATTTACAAGTCATGAAATAATTTATAACATGCACTCGCCCTGTATAATTAGGTCCGGTCAGACGCTTGATTGCTTATTATATTGATGTTTCAATTTTATACCCATTTTTATGGTCATCGACCAACCGTGTGGGGTTGGCCACCCATACCGACGTTTAGCCTCTTCTCTCTACGGACCTCGTCAATAATTCTATCTTCGTCTACCCGAGCTCCAACGAGTTCAACATCTCCTGTCTCATTTTAACCAGTTTAATAAACTTCCGTCTCTGTCTTGTGATTATGGTGAAGGAAGAAAGTTAACCTTCGCTGGTTATGAGCTGTTTAGTATCTTGTTCAAAGGATATTTCCTAGTTCATTTCCGTTCGTATCATCTTTAAAATTTCTATCATCATTGCAAACGTTTTTAGTAATCTTAATCAACAGGAGATTCAATACAAAAACGGCGTTTCTATAAATTGGATAAAAATCAACGTTTCTCATCACATTATGGTCAATTAGCCGTCTCTGAGGTATTCCAGGATTTCGTTGACAAATTCGTTTAGGAAACATGTTCTGATGAATTTGTCTGACATAAATATACATGGATCTGTTGGAATTTTGAACGTTTTTGGTTTATTTTCTGAACCTAAATCGAGTGGAATCGATGTCGCGACTATCTCGGTGCTTTGATCTCTGTAAGGTATACGCGCAGCTCAAAGTTTTGTTTTGGAGGAGATTTCTTTAATGGTAACAGTATTAATTTAGTTATACCGTAATTTGTTAAAGCCTAATTATTCTTATTATATTTGCAGTGAGTAACACTACACTGCATACACAAATAAAATTCTTTAAGACAACAGGAAAACATTCGTTCATCTTCAGACGGCCTCGGACTTAATCGGAAAGATTTTTAAGAATATTTTTTAATAGCATCAATATCAATATACTACGGTAAGCTTCTAAATCTATTATGTAGACATCTCTTCATAACCTTTTTATAGCTACATGAAATCATAAATTATATTGTATTTGTAACCCCTTAACAAAATATACCTATTAACTTTAATAAAAACTTTGAGCACCAAAAGGCGCGCGGCGACTGGAAAACGTCGGCGCCTGCGCATTGCTTATAAATCACGTCCCGCCATCTTGTAGATTACCCGATTAACTAGTCAACTGTTAAAAACATAGATCCTTTATGTTCCACTACCATTACCAATTCACTCACTGACTTTTAGAGTAGATCGACCTTTTTTGACGTTACAAACTTTTTGTTCGATTTTTTTTTTTGTTTTTTATTTGAAAGCACAGGTGGAATTAGCTGTCGTGTTTGTTTTTTTTTTCGTGGCTATCATAACACGATGTCATGTCCCCTTTAATACGAAGTGATAGGCCAGTAATAGATACATTTAGGTTCATCATAGGAAAAATTTGTAATGCGATCGCTTTTTTTGTTTCATTTCTTTTAACAAAGGTATCGGTATTATATTGAATTGGCTACGGTTTCTTGTTTACTCGTTTTTTATAGAATTTTAATCAAGTAAACATGACTTCTGTCAGGATTGATAGAGAAAGGGAAACGGTGCGTAGACTGATAAGATGTTTTTCTATTGATCATATCTTTGAGGATTATACTGATTAGGTTTTTGTGTGTACCTACTGTATTGTTAATTTATTTTGACTTCGTCTAGTGTGTTTGGTTGTCATTTGTTTTGATGTTTTTAATTTTATTTTTTTGAGAGAATGGACCAAGGTCCTGTCGTCATTCAACAAATAATAATATGATATTTTAGTAAGTATACTGACTAAAACGTGTCCTTTGTAACTTTTTTTTCTTTCTTTTTCGGGACTTTTATACTAAGTACATGTCAATTTGTAACTTGAAATGAATTATTTCACGCTCAAATTTGCTTAATCGTGGTCTAATTGAAACAACTGTTTTGACTTTGTCTTGAACAGCAGCTTTAAGTTTTTTAGGATTTACTCGTCCCTTCCTATCAGTCTTTATTGGTCTTTCAATCTTCTCATTGTTTATTTGTTTGAAATGTAACAACAATTTCTGATGTTTGAATGAATGTCTGTAGAATCCAGCATGCAGAAATCGTCAATCGTTACCAAAAAGTCGGTTGAGGGCCTAATCAAGTCCATCAATGAATAAAATACAACATAAAACTCACTATTTACTATAATTTAATATTTTCTTAAAAAAACCTTGCTCGACATCTAGTCTAAGTGCGGGGGAGCCATGCTTCGGCACGAATGGGTCGGCTCGACCGGAGTGATACCACGAGCTCACAGAAAACGGGCGTGAAACAACCACAGCGTTGTGTTTCGCCGTGTGAGTGAGGTTACCGGAGGCCCAATCTTTCCCCTCCCCCGATCCCTCCCCAATCCCTTAATCTGCAAAACCCTAATCCCTAAGAGTAACACTCGTAACTCCTCCGTTGCGGATGTCAATGGGCGGCGCTGATTGCTTACCATCAGGTAATCCGTATGCTCGTTTGCCGGTCTATAACATAAAAAAACTAGTATTTTCTCCTGTGTCGTGGGTTTTCAAACATACAATTTCATATACACATCATACCCAGACCTGGAACAACAATTTTTGCATCACACAAAGTGTTGTTCCGTGCGGCCATCGAACCTGTTCAGTCTGTTAGTAGTAATAAAACTTAAATTAATACAACATGGCAAAAATAAAAATGCTCTATACCGGGAACCGCTGAACTTAATCCAGAAGAAAATTCTCCCACCATCAAATATTCAAACCAATTCTTGACCAATGCATTTATAATTTCTGAATTCCTCATCATTACATCTATTGACGTCATCCCATACCAATATGCATTACTCATATAAAATATCATGCGCATTCTATTCACACAAGTTGCGACTGTTTGTCCGTTTGTCAGTTAATTGTCCCTGTCAACTAGTAATTGACCCCATCGCTTCCTATTTAGCGGACCACCCATGCATTTAGTGGCATCCTCATCATAAGCATCGCTGGGTTTATAACTTGTATGTATCTTCATAGTTGGATGTCTATTAAAGACTGGTTATGTACCTTCTATTGAAATTGCTTTGGATTCGGTTTCAGCATTTGGAATTTTCGTTTTCTCTTTTAACTGCCATGGTAGGTTATAGTCGACAAATAAAAAATAGTCTATTTCGCCAATGTCAAGCATAGCCTTTGTTAACGTAGCAAGTACCAATATGACTTTTTCCGAGTGATATGTACATTCTATTATTATTTAGACACCGCTGACTAGGGTGAAGGAGAACATTGTGAGGAAACCCGGACTTAGTTTGAAATCGCCAATCCGAATTAAGCAAGCACGGTGATACTTGCTCATACCTTTTCCTTGTGAGTTTCTTTGCTCAGCAGTGGGCACTTATAGCCGACCAGAAAACGTTATAATTACGTACCTATATTTGGTTTGTTTGTTACAGCCTGCCACGGTGGCCAAAGGGTTAACAGGGACCAGGGACTGTAGGTAACTAATTATTAGACATTTATATTACCTGAAATTTATTTGCAAGTGTAACCATACGATGGAAAAATATTATATATGTATCATTTTAAAATTTAAGTCAACTGTTGAGAATTTAATTATGACCCAAAGAACTTTTAGAAGTCAGATTCAATATTGAATATTCTAGTCTGGTTGACAATTCCATATACCTTCAAACAACACACATACGAGCCCTTTTTAGGATGGAATATCATCAAATGAGTTCTCTTACCTAGGGAGAAGGAGTATCAGACTCTGACGGACTAGAAACCCCTCCGTGCCCTCTCCTGTTTTAAGTCGAGGCTGTGGTACCTCATTTCGCTTAAGCCGCTACCCCGGCTAAGCGTCGGCCTTGCTGAGCTCCATCTGTGGTGGTCAAAAGGCTCTGAACAGTACACGCCGCACGCTCGGGTGTGAGTCTAGTCGAGCAGCGAGCTACCCTTGTTTGCGCAAAAACAAACACGAGCTCTAAAAACATTGGCAGATTCAATAACCAAAACCACAAAAAGATAACTCATCACCTGCTTACCCAAAAAAGTTATAAAAAATCAATATTAGTCACTAAGAAAAACTAAGAGGTACAACGAAACAGCTGCCGATTCCCGCACTAGTTATAAGAATCAACTTCAACACCATATCATTACCGTGGCCTAACCAATATATGATTATGTACAACCAAACACGACAGAAGCAACACAAGACATTATACCGAAGGCAATAAAGTCTATTTTTCCAATGTATATTGGTATTTTCATATGGTTAGCGGAGGAACATCGTGAGAAAACCCACACGGTAACAACGAGGCATGTTATAGGGGACAGGGAAAGGAAAATTATACTTAACGCTTTTTATTAATGTTTGAATTTCTAAAGAAGGATAAATGGTGTTCGTATGAATGAATTATTATAATAAGGTTGCATGGACATTTAGATGGTTACAAAATTTCGTTGATTCGATTTAGAATAGCGACAGATTGATCTTGAGTTGTATAAAGAGCAATTATTATTATTAGAGAAGAGTTAAGGATTAATAGAGAAAATATTAGCGTCTCAGTACATAATGTATATAATATCAGACATGAAAAGTCTAGAGTTTAATCAGTAATAATACTGAGGCTAAAGCATCCTGGCAAAGTCATTTATAGAAACTAGACTACTAGCAAAACGCTTGATGTAAATTTTCTATCTCTCCACACGTCACCTATGACTGTGACCTAAAACAAAGAACTAATAAAACAAAACGCACAGACTTAACAAAATGCATGCATGCACAAAGCAACACAGTTACGTCACAAACGTAGTACCAACACAATACCAACACAATACAATACAGTTCATAGCAATCAAAGTACGTACAACACAATCCCAGTAATGTTGCGCCAGAATTCCAAGACTGCTCCTTAGCAATGTGGACTGTCAAAAGCCAATGTCGACCCCCCCTTCCCCTCGAGTGTCCGAGCCACTCGTCTCCACCCCTACATCTTGCCACCCTACTGACCGACGGTAAAGAAACCGTACTATTGTCTTTCGATCGAGAATTACGTGAGATCTAAAGGTGAGAAAATCTGATGAGTTTTTTTTGTTATTGGTGTATTAAAATTAGTAAGTAGTAGTTTTTTTACCCTTGCGTGTTATCCAGGATAATAATTGGGCATTTAAACAATGCTAATGATTAAGAGTCCCGGCGTGACATGAAACTAGTATAGCTTTTCTCAATCAAGTCACTCCAATATGTCGTTATTTTTAAATAATTAATTTTTATTTTTTAGTTTGATCCGAAGATAAATCTTTACAATCTGTTTCTGAAATGGTACCACAGATATCCTAAATGACCTTACGCTAAGATGACTTTAACCAAGCCAAAGAACCATTTACACACCAGGTAGATATTTTTTTCGTCCTGGTGGCCGAGATATCAAGGAACTTGCCCCCGTTATATGACTTTTTGCCAATTATACGTACTTTACAAATTAATTTAGACACCACTGACAAACGATCAAGGAAAACATCGTGTGGAAACCTTTCTATTTTGAAGTTTGAAATCGTTAACTGGTCTTGAGCAAGGGTGGTGGTTAGTGCTCAAACCTTACTCGTTTGAGCAAAGGCCTTTGTTTAGCACAACTCGAACTTACCATTCGCCACCACGACGCGACATAAAAGTGCCCACTGACCGAGAAAATTCTCGAACGTTCCAATAGTAGTGGTTTTGACCGGACATCTAAAGGTGTCATGGAGACGGCTCGCTCGCACGAGCTGGCTCTAATATAGCTCAATATAGCCTAATATACCCTCTCCACCCCGATTGCCCTTAAGTGCTAACCCAAGTTGAGGCGAAGAGGTCCAAAATTAGCACTTGAAATTCTGAAGCCTACAATATGAAATTCTTTGTATTATTTGAGAGTTGAGGCATATTTTTCATCTAGTTGTGCTTTGGTAATTTTTGTGGATGCTTTATTTTTTTGAAGCCTTTGTTTGATGTCACACTGGGATCATATACTTGAAATTGTGGAACAGAGAATGTGAAGTTTGGTTGGCTTTGGATAATGTTTGGTATGTAATGAAAATCTGTTTTGAAGGAGGTTGCTAGTGTCATAATATGCCGCGGTCCTGGGCTGAAGCTGAAGAAGGAACGGGTGGATTTTAGTTCAGTAAGAGTCTGACACTACCTCTCGCCCCACCCAAGGCGGGATAAGTCAAATGATCGAAATGATGTTCCCCCCTTAAAAATTGAGGATGGATATGATTCAAATAAATCTTAAAAATTTTGTGTTCTTTGTATAAGACTAAAGAAATCGGCGCATTTATACGTGCAAATTTTTGAGAAATTAGTTGTGCCAGGAGGTTTTTAGATTCAACAAAATTAATATTAATTTGACACACATTCCATAATTTGCAAATTGAATTTGTTTGTTTGAAGAGATTTCTTTTGGCTGCTTTTTCAATCGTTAGATAAAAGTTATCTTGGGAATAATTATGATGCTGTCGCGCCAGAATGTTTGTATAAGACAGTGACAACAACAATTTTATTCCTCAGATAGGTAACTTTTATCTGGCTATTGAAAAATCAGCTCTTAGACATGTGCTTAATTATTTTCTGGCTTCTATTGTTTTATTTTCTGTGGTTTTCTTTGACACGGAACTTGTCAAAACAGTTCGTTAAGTCTCCCTGATTCAAAACCTCTTAACCACACATGGGTGGTTTGGAGCCCGTCTCTTGTTATTTAAATAAAGCACCAGCCATCGATTTCTCTGTATTTATCGTATCAATTTCCCTAGCGGACCCAATTAAAGTGCCATAAACCTCATATTAGTCACCCTACACTTCCCCCACTTTCCCAGTAAACCAACATGGCGTCGCGATTGTCACCTAACCTTTTACAAACTTACTTAACCGCCACGCCACTCAATTTTCAACCTTAAACATAAAGTTTAAACACCAAAGTGTATGCAAAGTAATCTTTTGCTTGCCACCTGAAGTCTTATTCTTCAAACTAGTGTGCCATATTACCCCGTTCTACTCTAGTTTGTTGATATTGTAAATTATACTTTAAGGGTTTCGTTGTTAGGGTTCGTTTTGCTTGTTATGTGGTTTTTGATTGTTAGTTTTGTTGTTATAAAGTATGTGACGGAGGCGTGACATTAGCGCCCAAAGGGATTGTGGAATACACACGAAGGGTTGGGTTAAGTGGCTTTTTAATTTTTAGAACGATAATATGGCGTTTTATTATTTATGCAGAAATTATAGTGGCCAGTAGTAAAACGTACGACATAGATTATAGAGCTTCATTAGAAACTTTTTTCAGTTTTAAATGTTATTTGCTTTTTAATTAGATATTCCCTTATTTAAGATTTTTTGTCATTCATTCATCAAGAGAATGTGAATAATTGTACCTATATGTGCGTAGTTATATGTTAAACACACAGGACAAGACAACAAACATATTAACCAGGATTTCAAATCTGACAAAGTCAACTGTGGCATTTTGTTGAACAGATAAGAGATAATTGTGTATCAGGTGATTATTAAACAAAAAAAAACATACTAACAACTTTAAATAACTAGGTTTAGTCAGGCGGGCTTATAAGTCCTAGGACCACACAGTTTACAATGCAATCTAAACGTGTCTACGTGTAAAATTTCAGGAAAAATTAACAAACATATGCTAAATTTTTTTATGGTATGGGTCGGCAAATGAGCAGACGCATTACCAGATTTTGGGGAAAGGGTTGGCGGATATAAAGATTGGGAAGTAATAGGGGACGGGGAAGATTGGGCCTTCAGAAACCTCTCTCACACGGCGAAACACGACGCTGTGGTTATTTCACGCCGGTATTCTGTGAGGCCGTGGTATCACTCCGGTCGAGCCGACCCATTCGTGCATGGCTCTCCCTTCCCTTTCCCCTCACTTTCTTCTTCCCTTCACTTTTTCCATAAGACTAAAATGACTGAATATTTTAATGAAATATATACATGCAAATAATATCTTGTA
Organism: Spodoptera exigua; assembly: GCA_902829305.4. Lineage (NCBI taxonomy): Eukaryota > Metazoa > Arthropoda > Insecta > Lepidoptera > Noctuidae > Spodoptera > Spodoptera exigua. Next base: position 3,220,532 of record LR824623.2, read on the forward strand.
CAATAATTATCACAACACAAGAGAAATTGTTAGTTGGAATTAGATTCAAAGCTCTCTTTAATTTTTTATTGTAATGTCGCTTAAAAATATGCCTATGTTAATTTCATAAAACTTTCTAAACAAGTTATCCTTATTATCTCAATCGGCCAACTCTATTACGAAACCATCAGAATAAATCAAGTAGTGAACACGTCAAATCAATTACAAGCGCTTGCGCACATGAGCAACGAAAATTTTCTCAATTAGTCACAGTGATCATTCCAATTTTGAACGGGCCAATGCGAATTGATTCTTTTAATCGTCGACCAATCAGCGAGCGGCGGCTGATCAAACGAGTGACGCGTGCGCACTGATGATCAATGATTGTATTAATTATAGTATGTTAACCGATGGTTCTTATGGTTCAGTTATTTAGTACATGGTTACCGGTTTAAGACCACCTTTTATTTAACTGTGGGTGTTCTATCTGATGATGGAGTTATGGTAAAACAGTTATATAAGTACACATCTTCGGCTTTATAATTCCCTTGTTGAGAATTGATTCCGATGATTATGTTTTCCTAGTTATTGACATTATTCATTAACTTAACGTCTTCCAATCAATCGAGGGATATGCAGAGGGCCAAGTAATAAAGTAAGCAATAGTGCCTACTTTTACGGTCTTAACCGCTTTTTACCAATAATGTCATAAATCCCATGGAATAAAGGGTAAGTATATTACCATGTACTGAGCATGGTGCCAGCCTTTGGGCTTTGGTATTTTTTTATCGAATAAAACGAAAATGAGCCGACGTATCGTCTTATGGTAAACGATCAGTGCCTCCCCATCTGCTACACCAAAGTAACAGGCACGTTACCGGCAGGGATAGAGAGAAATTTTTGAATAACAAAATAGTCTTTAATCTTCCATTTGAGAAGTTTCAAACAGCCTTAGCAGCCGCACTTGCAACCTGGTCTATTGGTCAACTGAAGTTCAAAATTTGAAATCATATTTAAACTTTAATGCCTAGCCTAAAAGGCCGGCAACGCAACTGTGACTCCTCTGGTGTTGCAGGTGTCAATGGGCGACGCTGATCGCTTACCATCAGGTGATCCGTCTGCTCGTTGGTTTCCTATTCCATAAAAAAGCCCTTCACCAACAAGCTCAGACACTGGTTAAAAGTCGAAGATTCACTGAGTAACTTTCTCTAAAAAAAAGAGAACTCCATAGAAACGCACCGCCAGTATTTGTTATATAAAATATTAATAAGAAAACGGACGGCAACGATTTGGCCTGAGTTCTGTAGGGACAAAATAAAAACAGAATGTAAAAGCGACAGGGAACCACCTATAATAAGGCTATTGTTTTATACAAATACAATATTGCGTTTATAAATCGGATAAGCCTATGTGGGAGAGGCGTGGAGACGACGCATGATTGCAAAATTTTAGCAAAATGCTAGTACGAAAGCATAATAAGTAGCGGATTTTTTTTTAGGTTATGTTGTTATGTTTTTTTTTTATTTGTTACTAGATCTAGTAATAAGTATTTAGAAAAAAATGTTTTTTTCATGGGTGGTTATTAAATTATTCTTTTTTTTTTGAGGCTATAAGTAGCGCTGCTGACATTTACAAGGGAATAGAATTCCCTTTATTATTTTATAAAATAATGAAATATACTTGATACGTTTTGAAAAAGAGATATCTACAATACTTACTTATACTATCAGAAACGATAAAAACACTTTTTTTTCAATCGTCTCATTCGAATGCTTTTAATATTCCTATCCTTTTATCCTTTCATATTTATTATAGCAGCCAGTATTAAAAAAAACACTATTCATTCAATCCTTATTAAAACTAAGAAAGCCATCTTCTAACCTGTACTTATTTCCATTGATTATTCCAAATAACTCAATATTTTATTCCATTAAGTCCAGTCAAACACACACACTCTCACAAATATCTTCTTGAAAAAAAATATGTGTAATGGCAACTCCATTTTACTTCTATCCACATATTGGGCAATAAGAGGATCGTCCGCGCCGGCGAGCGTGGCGCCAGTAGCCTCCATTTGTATTTATTTATTTATACCTCGTCTGACCTTATTTATGTATTAATTCATTTTTGTACACGGAGCCACGGGTCCAAGCTTGTAGTTTACATGTAAAATATTTATGTCGATAGTGTGTGGTCAAATGTATTTAGAATGTTAAACTGAGTGTATTTTTTTAAAAAAATAATGAAAAGCTCTTTGGTTTTGCACCTGACTTGAGACGCTAAAAGTTTCTTTTCCACTTAGCAAAGAGTTTTGAAATCACCAGCTAGTTAAATGGACTGACTGAGATAATGATATTTTCTTGAGAGCCTGCATCGTCTTAGAGAATGTTGTATTATTAAAAAAATCTATGTGTAATAGAATAACAGTTTTATTTATCTCGCTTTAAATGTCTCGCTGATCAAGGCTCGGCAGTAAGAAATAGGATACCATAAAATTTAAACGATAAGTCGGTGAAGAACATCACTGTCAACAAGTACCTACGTTGTGTTTCGCCGAGTGAGTGAGATTACCGGAGGCCCAAAATCCTCACCCCATCCTCAATCCGCGAATCCCCTATCCTTAAATCCCTAATAACCTACAAGAGTACTAGTAGTAACTCCTTTGGTATTCCGAGTGTCCATGGGCGGCGCTGATTGCTTACCACCAGGTAATCCGTCTGCTCGTTTGCCGACCTATTACATGAAAAAGGACCTGGTTGAATTGGTCCTATATTCGTACATTACATTATCACAAACGTATGTAGGACCAGTTATGACCAGAAGATTTATTTATGATCAAAAATACCATTCACTAAACGCTCTTCGAAAAAAACAAGAATCGGGTCCCATTTACAGTATTTTATCTTCGCATGACGGTAACAGAAATTCGCAGCCACAGAACTGCCGACCGACGCGATTTGCGATCGCGTCACGATACGCACGTGTGGGCCCACACTAATTGACCGTATCGCTGCGATGTCGATGTGTTCTCAGTATTTGTGAATAAAATGCGTAAATGTGGCGTGACCCTTATACTTACTTATGTATTTTTAAGGAGTTAATTGCAATTTCTACGGCAGTTTTGGAGTTCGCAACCGAATTGTTGGTAAAAAAATTGCTGATTAGGTTTTGTTTTATGAAACTTTTTTTTTAATTATTTGATGGTTTTGATATCATAGTCATCTTAAAGATGAACTAGAAGGCATCTAGAAAAGTATTGAATGCAATATTCAATATTGTGTGAGAAATGATATGGAAGACAGAGGAGTTAGCGATAGCGTGACGAGTGACAGGACAGAATGGAAGAAAAAACATATTGCGCCGACCCCAAATAAAACGGGACAAGGGCAGGAAGATGATGATGATGATGATGATTCGACATCAACCCAATCGAACTCAGCAACCAGAGCCCTCACATACAGCGGTTGCTCTAACAGCAACTAGACAAACAGCGCAATGTCAAAACGGGTACAAAAACAAAAGCACATACCCTTTCCGGTTACAATCGATTAGAAAGGCTCACCCGCACCGTATGACATTACATTCCATTCCTGTAAATGCTGATGTGATACGACTCAAGATATAGACGAGAAGCGATATCTAAACTAATATTATAAAGAGGTAAGTAAGTTTGAATGTAGGGGGTAATCTGTGGAACCGCTGGTCGGATTTCCAAAATTCTTTCACTGATAAATAGCTACAATGTTCCTGAGTTCTTTATATAGGCTATAAAACATCACGCTACAATCAAATGGCAGAGCAGCGAGTGAAACCGTGCGGGAGTAGCTAGTATTTTAAACAAACAGAAGTCAAGACTACACTACAAATAATCCAAGCCCAATAATGGCGTCGCCTCAAGCAGGATAAGAAACGGAATGGTTTTTAGTCAGTAAGAGTGTGACCCTTCTTTTCAGACGCGAGCGTGAGAAGCCATTTGATGAAATTCGCTGACCAAAAACAAAACGATCACGATCATTTTCCAATTCAGCGTTCTTTTTTTAATTAATGTTACCATTTTTATTGTTTATTGGTTTATAATAAAATATAAGACAAATTAAAAATACTGCCGTTAAGACTAGTTCAATCAGTGATAAATAAAAAATGGTAAGCTGGTAAAAAACTACGAATTCGAAAAATTCTTCTCATAATAAAATGTGGTGACTGAAGTATGAAGCACAATTTTGTTTGCAGCAACGAAGTCAAGCATTAATCAAATGCCTAACTAGAACCTTAACTTTGATTACGTAGATATTAAAATCCAGAGCAGCCCGTGAGAGTGCATCGGATTTTTGACCTTCAGAAGTTCTCTTAATCATCAGATGTTTGGTAGCCGGTTTGGATATCGCAGTTTACAAGTTTCAAGGGTCTCTGTACATACAGACTCTATGCCTAAAATAATCGATAATTTCTTCGAATACAGAGCTCTTATATTTAATAAGCCAGAAAACTAAAGAATTCTACATTTAGGGATCATATGCAAGCAGCAAGGCCCTTTGCATCACGAGCCGTTACACAAAATAACCGAATCTATTCTACCAAACACACTTTATTATTCCATTGAACCCTTTACACATAACTGCTTTAATCCAGTTAATCCTAAATCCCTATTAACAAAACGCTTGTCCCTTACGTCTATGATGCGCCCGCGCAACTCAGTGTACAGCGCGCGGCGACGCGTGGCGTTTGATCTGCCGACAAAAGACGCCGCCTGAGAGCACGTGGTGATGCTGCAACAGGGCATAAGCAGGAATACAGGACAGTTCGACTTTAGGAATGTTGCTGTCACTGTCATGTTAATGCCAAATTGTACGTTATAGAGTGAGATAGAGATAGAGTAGAAGAAAAGCTATGTCTGTCTGTTGTTTTGTGGCAAGAGTTGATTTATGTAAACTTTTCAAAGGAATCTTGAATATATTCCACGAATTGATTCCAGTGATAAATAATATTATCATTACCTGATACGAACAACAAGAAGTAGGTAATAGAAACACCAACAAAAATGAAGATCTAATTGTGAAGAAAAAGAAACAAATCCTAGAGTGCCATTTATTAAAGAAGTTTTATCGGTAAGCTAATAAGTACCGGGTAAGTTCGGGTTACTTTGACCCTGCGGGGTAACTTTAATCCAAACCCCTTAACCAATAATAACTGAGAACCAAACATATATTCGTTTTTCATTGGTTCGAAAATTTGGATCAAAGTTACCTCCCAGGGTAAAAGTAACCCGAACTTACGGTAATCAATTCTTCTTGATATAATGAGAAGAGAGGAATATGATGTGTGTGAGAAGACTACATCTATCAGAAGTCAAAAACATTCATCAGTCTTCATAGTAAAGGAACTTGCTCGTCCCATAGTGTGGATTCCTATGGTGAAGAACGAGCGAGTAACTCTATGGTTACTCTTTTTCAATCAGTGTCACATCTACAATTTCTTTGTAACATTATTAATTTGATTCCATTACGTGAGAATAGTGTAACACTACTAATTAACTAATAAAAAGGTTTAGATTAAATTTGTGAAGAATTATTTGAGAGAGCAAGGAGTTTGTATAAGGTTAACATCTAATAGTGGAAAATGGAAAAAGATGACAAAGTGGACGGAACTCGAATATCATTTGTTTAGATGTGAGAGAACCATGTTTGGACCAGAATGATACCACAGCCTTACAAAAAAAAACGTGAAATAACACTTATCTACGTTGTATTTCGCCGAATGAGTGAGTTTACTGGAGGTCCAATCCTTGACTCTCCGCAGCCCCTATTCTTAACAATCCACAAAAAGCCGGCAACGCACTTGTAACTCTTTAGGTGTTACGAATGTTCAATGTTCATGAGGGGCGACCATTGCTTGTTATCAGGTAATCTAATAAATTTTATTACTTGTGGTCCTTATCGAAGTAACTTACATTATAAACTATTGTAACTATGAGTACATTATTATAATTTTAGTGTTCCCCAAACTAGGCTATACCTTTATCTTGAGGACCTGAGTTGTCGTAACATAAATTGTAAAAACAAACATTTTTATTAGCGTAAGTGTGGACACAAGACTTTTGGCAGTATTAAAATATAAAATTAGGTATGTACTTAATTGTAAATCTGTCTGTTCATTTGCCAAACTATCCCATAAAAAAATCAGGAATCAGAAGTCTACTACATATGTATATACTTGATAACAATAAGAAAAACTTGTTAAGTACCATTTCCTATACAACTACACAACCCTTGGAATTTGATCAGCCGTTATTTTAAAATAGATATTGGACTAAGAAACTCCCGTTACTTTCAAAGCGAATAACTTTTAAACTAGCAATACTTTACTACATAATGTTTCCAAGTTTATTATAAGTTTTCAACACTAACCCTACATCTCCTTATGAAAAACTGTGCGAGGAAACCGTTTCTTTAGGATAGTACGGTAACGCCATATAGAGCGGTACAGACGGACCTGATGACCACTAAGCAAAGATAATTCAGAAGGCTCAATTCATTCTGTAAAATGTAATGCAATAATTTTATATTGGAATAATTGTGTTGGTAGGTACTTGATAAACGAATAATTTCAATAGGTACTTTTTTTTCAAATTATGAGAATTAACTGGTTTCCTTGAATTTTATACAGAACTAGCTAGTCTCGCGCGGTTTCACCCGCTGCTCGGCTCCATTTAATAGTAGCGTGATGTTTTATAGCCTATAGCACTCAATACAAACTTACAAATAATATTAGTATAGATTGTATGTTGTGATGTCATGATTTTTAAATTCTTGTGTGATTTTAAATGTTTGTGCGTAAGAAGATACTTTCCAACTCCTTATACTTCTTAGAGGCTTATAACGACGATGATGAGATCTCCGTATACGGTTATTTATTGTTTATTATGTTTATAACAATGTTTATAATGTGTTTCATATTTTATACTGTTGCAGTGGGAGAACCATACTTTGAAAGATATAGACAGGCTCGACCGAGATGACACCACAGCCTTAGAAATCCAATGTGATTGCATTGGCCACCACAGCACTTTATTTAGCCGAGTGAGTCGGGGTTACCAGACACCCAACCCTACCCCTGCTCCAATCCCCAAATCCCCAAAACTCCTTATCTCTAAAAGGCCGCCAACTTCCTAACTCCTCTGGTGTTTTGTTTACGATCAAAGCCGATTTATTCTTTATTTACCTATACAGTTTATTGTATTCTCCTTAGCCATAATATCACTTAAACTTCTGCGCAATAATCTGTTCTGCGCCAGACGCATCAAATAAATATACTGACCGCTATATTTGTAGAGAAACAGACACTTGTACCTAATAAATACTTACAATGTTTTATGCAAATACTATACTAGCAAGTACAGGAGTTACACTCGAATGTTTTACCCTAAATGGGAAACGAACCTTGGTGCCATGTCGTTGTAAACTGTTAACTGTTCAATGGTCACTATGTCATTGCCATTTGTTTGATTGGTTCAGTGAGGTCTTGAGGCATTGGCCATTTAGTTTAATCAGCAATTTAGTTAACTGCCTAGAATTTTTATTAAATTATATCGCTGTACAATTGTAGTGGGTGTTTATTTCGGATGTCAATTTATTTCTAACCAAACTTTACCTTTAAACCTGAGAAAATCTCTTCGCCTTTAAATGACCGGCCTGAATTTTTTTTTTTTTTGTCAATTCACCATAATGATCAGACTTTTAGAAGTTACTAATAGAATGGTTAATAAAACTGTCTTGTTGGCTTAGAAACATACATGAGATTCAAGATTCAACTTTAGGTACCCAATTAGATAGGTACTTTGGAGATTTTACTTCGGCAAACTTGATCAGGACGACTGGAATAGCACCACAACCTTACAGAATTCTGGCGTAAAATAACCACAGCGTTGTGATTCGCCATGTGCTTTCTGGACGCCGGCAACGCACTCGTAACTGCTCCGGTGTCTCGGGTGTCCATTGGCTGTGCCAATTGCTTGCCATTAAGTAATCTGTCAGCTCGTCTGCCGACATAATCGAGATTAGAGGTTATAAAAAAATAAGATCTAATCTGGAGAACAGCTGAACTGATTTCGCTATTTTTATATTTTATGTGTGTATTGCCATTGGGTTAGGCAGAATAGGAAAAACACCGAGGGCTAGGTACGTAAGAAACTAATATTATAAAGAGGTAAAATTTGTAATTGGCATGTTTGTATGTCCCTACATAAAAGATTACCCCATGGTAATCTTTGGAACCACTGGTCGAATTTCCATAATTCTTTTACTGATAGATAGCTATAATATTCCTGAGTGCAATAGACTATAAAACATCACGCTACGATCTATAGAAGCCGCGCAGCGAGTGAAACCGGCTGAGAGTAGCTAATCCAAGCTAATATTATAAATGCGAAAGTAGCTCTGTCCGTCTGTCTTTCTGTCTTTTCTTGACGCCTAAACTACTGAACCGATTTCAGTGAAATTTGGAACTCAAGAAAGGAAATAGGATAGTTTTTAAACAAAAAATCTGCAGGAAGTCACTATTCCACGCGAAAGAAGTCGCGGGCAAAACATAGTATCAAATAAAAATAAAATCTGAAACGTCCATGAGATGTCAGGTCGCCAGCCCTACACGTTCGGGAGGTCCAGTATAAAAGAGCCCCGCTGCGTCATACAACACTTTAATAGCATAACTCATACTTAATCTGTCTGCTACTATCATCGGATCGTCATGAAAAGGCACGTCGATATTGTAATGTATGTTGTGGGCCAGGAAATCATCTAAGAAGGTGAATATGTATCTCAAACGCCTTGGGTGAGCTCTTTGTCCGATTATGATGAATCTATCATCAGTATTATCATCATCATCATCACCCTATACCTAAGTGCTCACTGCTAAACAAAGGCCTCTTCTTACACGGAGAAGGTTTGAGCATTAATACCACGATTGCTCCAGACGGATTGGCGATTTCAAACTTATAATTGGAAATTATGAGTCCAGATTTCCTCACGAGATGTTTATCTTCACCGTATGTCAGTAGTATCTAAATTAACTTAAAAACTACATATGATTCGGAAAAAGTCACATTGGTGTCAGGTTTCGAACCCAGGTCCTCAAGAATGAGAAGCGGATGCCTTAACCTTCGTGCCACCACGAGGTTTGATTGGACTAGGTATCGCCGGTTTTATTCTAGTATTCGTCCCTAAAATCCTTTATATGCTTACAAAATTTCATCGATAGTGTTAAAGCCGTTTCCGAGATTCTGTGTATGTACACCTGTGTATGTATACCTACTAGATTTGCAATACATTTTACAAGACAATTTAAGTGCTAAGTGAGAGATGATGCAATAGAAATAGCTGCATACTGTTATGTAACTAAACAAGTGCACGCATTATGCATAACTTGGCGTATCCTCGAAAGACTAGCGAGAAAGAGAGAGAAATATGTAGGAGAAAAATCATATCAACTCTTGCTATTTTTTATAATTATTTTTTTTTATATTGTCCAAAATCATCATCCTTATACACTTACCAAGATGATCTTTAAGCCAGAAATAACATAGTTAAAATGTTTACAATAAACACAGTGTTGTCATCGTCGCTTTCGTTGTTCACAATTGTGGCAACCCTGTCTAGTCGGGTGGTCCAATGGCGAGCGCCCCCGCTGCGCACACGCATCTCCAACCACCGCGATAACATAACTCATACCCTGTCACCAAGTATTAAAAAAATCTGATAGGTTTACCGAATTATATGTTTATAACCGTTTTATTATGTGGTTATTATTTTATTGATAGGTAATTGTTTAGGAGTTTTTAGGAGGGCGACGTTTCTTTGGTTCTTTAGTTAGATTTGTTTTTTCTTTTTTCAATGACACAGTGTTATTTTTTTGTAAATAGACCATAAAACAGCACTTTTACATCAAAATCATATGTAAAAAAAAAATAGATGAAGCCTGCATTGTTGCTTTGGATAACTGAGGGCTAAGAATGAAGATTCTTGAAAGGAATTTTTATGATGATGAATTTGTACATATTTATATGGCATATACAAACATATACAAACGTAACTATACGAACCTTATGGCCTGTCTAATGAAAAGCAATGCCCACGGCAACTACCTCTGACAAAAACAAAGTCAAAGGTGGGTTGAGTCCACCTCTCAAACATAGCTTAGGAAATAATCCCTCCTCTTCAACTACGAACAGTACCCACAAAGAAGGATCAAATAATATCCAAGATAAGTAATTTTCCATACACTGCCGGCGCCCTAGTTAATTAGCGGCATACAACCTGACATTGTGACCTCCATAGTCGATGCTCAGCAAATTGAATCGTGGTCTCTCAGTAAAAAAAAAAACTGCGGAACGTTGGCGCCGACGCGCTGAGATGCTCTTTATTTAAATGTCTGCCGTTCCTTTGAGCGCGCTTTTTTTTTCTTTTAAATTTTCATTTTTTTATTTTTTATTATTTTCTGTAGGTAGGTTACCTACAAAAGGAATGTTTTCGCGTGTTCCCCTTTCGCAAGTTTCGACATTTTGACTACTTATTCTAATAAAAAATGGAGCTTTGTTGAATTAATTTTTTGATTTCGTTTAAAATGTTTTTTGGTTTTTGAGGTTAGGATTTTTTGCCGGTGTCACTGATACAATGGTTGAAAACAGTGGGAGTCGTACATGACAAAGGAGAATTAAGTCTGGAATGTTCTTAAGTGCTGCATTACACAATATAACATACGAAACAGATATAATTTAAATTTTTACTGGAAAACATATTCATTATTATATATTCGGTTTACGTAATTGTTTTGACGAGATACTCGACTAGTTTCAAGCCATGCTAGAGGCCCATATTCATGAGCAGCATTCCGCGACACGCGACGCGACTGTCGCGCTGCTACGTCGAGTAGTCGAGAATCTCGTCAAAACAATTACGATTACGATTAATTTAGTGTGTCTCAAGAAAGTTATAATAGGAAAACATATTTTTGCAATAAACCTACCCATTATTTTCAGTTCACAATTAGTAAACACTGTAGGGCCCCGTCTGTGGTGGTCTATTGGATCTTTGAGGCGCTCGCAAAACACTACGAGCTGTACGCTCGAGATGCTTACCTTTGTTTTACATTTGATTTATGAATTTTATTTAGGGCGTCGCCAGTTTATGGAAAAAACTTATCTTAGATATTGTTAGATCATTCTCATGATTATTTTGATCCCAATGCCATTATAATTTTTGATCAAGTAAGAAGAAGTAGTTTATGAATAATCTCATAATTCTTCCCATTAAACTTACAAGGACATATGGAATCATACTCTTCAGCAGACATGCACATCTTTACAAGATTATAAAATAATGCCCACTGCTGATCAAATGTATGATAATGTATGATATGACTAATATTATGTCGTGGTAGCCCGGAGGTTAAGGAGCCCGCATCTCATGCATGAGGGTGTGGGTTCGAAACCTGGCAAGTACCAATGTGACTTTTTCCAAGTTATATGTACTTTCTATGATTATTTAGACACCACTGACATACGGTGAAGGAAAACATCGTGAGGAAACCTGGACTTATAATTTCTAATTATAAGTTTGAAATCGCCAACCCGCATTGAGCAAGCGTGGTGATTAATGCTCTAACCTTCTCCATATGAGAAGAGGCCTTTGCTTAGCAGTGGGCACTTATAGGCTGATGATGGTGGCTGATCAAATGCCTCTTTTCAGACGGAAAACTTTCGAGCATTTTTATTAACAAGATCACCGGTGGCAATTGGCTGTACACCAAAAGGACATGAAGCTTATTAAATCCCGTGTGACAGTCACAAATCCCTTTAAAAATAAGTTGTCTGCGTTTAATAAGGATTGCATAAAGTCTACCTGAACTCAATTGCCAAAGAAAACCTTTAAGAATACTCTCCTTTACACTTGAGTAAATATTGTATTTGTACACTTAAATGGATAATTATCCTGCTGCCAAATGTCGTTTCCATTGTAAGATTGCGAATTGTCCTTTTTTAGGGTTCTGTGACAAATATGAATATTGGGAACAGTTACCTATTTATTTAATTAGACTTTCTTAGATGTTTCGTTGTTTTATTTGAAAGAACGTCGTTACTAACTTTGACGTTTTAAAAGTACCTGTTTATGGTTTAATTGGAATAAATGATTTTGACTTTGACTTTACTTTTGATAAAGTAAAGTACTAAGAAGGATAGAACTAATTCGCAATAGTTTAACCTAAAAAACAGTAGTTGAACTAAAAAACAAACTGTCAAAGTAGTTCCATTTTCAAATTAAAACCAGGTACGAAATGCATTAAACTTGTCGAAACAGCCGTGTTTAGCGACATATTTACTTTTATATATCTAAGTAAAATTATAAATAAGGTATGTATAAAAAAGTAAAATACATACTAAATATATAAATAAAAAAACACTTACAAATAAAGAGAGAACCCAAACACCACTACCTAGGCCATAACAAGTTCTTACATTAAAATATCACAACTACAGAACCCAAAACGCTAGAGCTCAACTTGCAAACACCCTGTATTTTTTGTCAGATTACTGTCAATCCAATAGTGACATAATGAGGCGGTACATTTAGGATGGTCGACGACTTCTGCTTGGCTAAATAGACAACCGTCATGAGCTTTGCATCACCAACTTAGCCTCAGGTAATAAAATACAAAATGGCCGCCGACGGATTAAAATTAAATGCCCATTTCAACGTTTACAGATTAAATGGTGTATTGAAGTGTTTAATAATGTATTGTCAAACGTAATTTGACTGTTACTGTAAATGGCGGCGCTTCTGATATTATATGTTGGAAAAGTTGGGAGAGAATAATAAAGAATGAAGCGATTTAATATTTACTTACTAGCTTTTGCCCGCGACTTTGTTCGCGTGAAATAGTGACTTCTTGCAGATTTTTGGTTTAAAAACCTATCCTACGTCCTTTCTCGAGTACCAAACTGTGTCTGTACCAAATTTCACACAAATAGGTTCAGTAGTTTAGGCGTGAAGAAAAGACAGACAGACAGAGTTACTTTCGCATTTATAATATTAGTTTGGATACAATTTGAACTGCTTTTTGCGCTGCAATGACTTAATATTTTCTTGTATAATTTATTTGTATTTTGTTAGTAAAACGACGTGAATAAACAGATTGTCCTTCTTCTTTATTAGGCTAATGTTTATAAGAATTCGATGGATTTTGATACTTACCACATACACAGCAAATCTTTCGCCATTTATTACATCTACTGGCAAAAAAATATAATGCAAAAGTCAGCTTTAAAACTCAAATTCAATATTGATTTTAAAAATTCTATATTTGTAACTATAAGTACAGTATTAATTAATTTTCTCAATACATTTAAGAAACAGAATTTCTGGTCAGAGTCTGTGTTCACAGAAGGGTACAACCAGGTGTCTTAAAGGTTTGTGTAAATAACTTGCCTAGGAAGCCTAAATCTAGGATGGGTCCTATCATCAGCCATTTCATCAATCATCACCAGGCGAGATAGTGGCCAAATTACAAGAGAAACAGCTATAATGTTCGAACGTAATCCCAAACCGTAAATCTCCAAAACTCTAATTTCGAAAAGACTGGCAACGCACTCGTAACTTCTTTGGTCTTGTGATTGCTTACCATCATGTTTTCTGTCTACTCCTTTTCTCTACCACATCATAAAAATAGAATAAAACTTTTCACAATTAATATCTAACTTTCTACAAACAACACTACTGGGCCTACTCATCTATAGAAGTAGCGTTCATAATTCGAATGTTATTTAGGGCCTCTTAATTTTTTTGTGTAGATATTTGTCGAATTTTTTTTCCCGTTACATGTTGACAGACGAGCAGACGGATTACCTGATGTTAAGCAATCAGCGGCACCCATGGACAGCCACAACAACAGAGGAGTTATGAGTGCGTTGCTGACATTTTGGGGATTAGGGATTTGGAGATTTAGGGTTAGGGGAAGGGGATTGGAGGAGGGAAATATTGGGCCTCCGGTAACAATCACACGGCGAAACACAACGTTGTGGTTGTTTCACGCCGGTTCTCCTCTCTCACACTTAATATTTCAACACATTTTCCATATCAATGAGAAATGATTCAAAATTTCCAAACTTTCAACCCTATGTAATATAGAATAAAGGTACGCTACTTTAAAGCTATCCTCTCGTTAGGAAGTTTGTTTATTTCAGAGAAAGTTACGGGTGCACTCAGTCCGTCCAAATTCGGCACAAATTGTACATAATTGCCACCACTGTTTGCCTATAAATTGTAAAGGTACAGACACATGGTAACGAGAAAAAAAACTATTTTAATCAAAGCTAAGTAAAGAATTATCTACTTTAAAAAAATTTGGTTGTTTGGTGAGTTGGTTTTGCAAAAACATTTACATTACATATATGATCCTTACATTTTTGAGTTAAGAAATTACTTAGCTAAAAATTGCCTTAGAAAATAGCTTTTTCTTAGGTATGGCATTAGACATAGAAAATACAAAAGATAATTGGGTTTAGAATCTAAATCTAAAACAACATAACAGTCTAAAAGCGAATGTACACGATTTCTCTTTGTGAAACAAAAAAATATAACATGTACCTACTTAACAGAACAAAATTCACACAAGCAAAACCACGAACGGAAGTCAGTAATATAAGTAAACCTTACCTATCTATATATCTACAACTTACACACATCAATGACAAAAAAAAAACATCTGTCAAAGAACATCTTTAAAAGTACACATAAATGTCAAACGTGTCAATCAAATCATATGACAATAAAGATTACTACACACTGCACCTAAGTACCCGGTTACAAACGGACAAAATGGACGCCGCCTTACTTACTTACTTAGGTAGGTACCTATCCACTACCGAAATGTCACAACGATCTGTTCCGTCCCGATGCTTCAGGAAATATTCAAAATAAAAAAAAATATCCGACCAGTAACTTTCGAGTGATTAATTCGTCATTTGAAAGGAAACTAGTTTCTCGAATTTGGAATCGTTGTTTGGTATAAAAAAAATGTGCAGCCTTACGCTTGTGTTTGGTTTGCTGGTATGTTAGCGTTGATTTAGCTGTTTGGTTTGCTTTTAGATTTTACTTAAGATGTATCAGGTTTTTTTAGTGAAAGGGGCAACAAGTGGACTCTCGCAACGCCAGAGGAGTTACGAGTACGTTGCCGGCCTTTTGGGGGATTATGATTTCGCTAATTTAATGATTGGGAAAGGAAGGAGGAGACGAGTGAGCCTCACTCACACGGCTTAATAAAACACTGTGGTTGTTTGACGCCGATTTTCTGTGATACCGTTGTAACACTCCGGTCAAGACGACCCATTCGTGTCGAAGCTTGACCATCCCACACTTGTGCGATTGGCATAATAATTGTATAAAGTTAAGTTTTGTTAAGGATAAATATGTTTAAAGTTACCAAAATTGTATTCTAACTAGTAATGTTTTGTAGCTTACCTCGATAAATGAACTTTACAATACAAGAAATTATCATTCCTTTACCAATCTATTATTACCCACTATTTGACTTTCCGTAAAAAATCCACGTCCATAAAAATGTATTGACAATTTGCATTAAACATTTAATAAATTACGCATCCATCATTTTATATATTTGGATATCGTCTATCGCAAGACGTCAAGATATGATAAAATTCAGTCAAAACAAAAGCATAAGTACTTAAAATGTGCCTTACAAAACTATTAACCTACAAAACATGATAAATTCAATGCCTGAAAATGATCTCATTTTTTTTAGAATATACAACACTCACAAGCTTAATACAAAGTCAACAGATCTATTTACTATATTTACCCAACCCTAAACCAAAACACATAAAAAATAATCTCGCCTACAGAACATAGCACACTAGTATACCTACATATGACGTCACAACCCCCCCGTCTTTAACACGGTCTCTTGCCCACTAGAGTCTGTGGGAAATTATCCGGAAAATAACCGAGATACGCACGCCGCGTAGGTGTAATAATACCCCCTACCCGGGTTTTACACCCGTTTCTGTATTAAAACCCGGGTGTGCTAGTGTGTGCTCGCCTTTATATTTTGTTTTTATTTTTATTTACATTTTATTGTACGAGTGTTTTTGTTTTTCTTAAGAATTGTGATGTCTTGGTAGTGTCTATACTAACTAGCACTTATAGATTTGTTACACGGCCTATTGGTTGCCTGTTGGGGTAGACAAGAGAGCAGTTATCGAACGGAAGGCACAATTACCTATGAAATTGCCGTTTTGCATTAAAAAATTTAAACGAAATTTTTGATTTGAAATGCGATGAAAATGTAACACTAATCAATAAACAAATGACAACTTTTGGAAAAAGAATCTCATGTTTTTAAAACAAAATTAATTAGCCTTAGCCTAACAAAAACTATTTTGATTTGAAATGGCCAGTACTGCAGAACGGCAATTTCATAGGTAAAGACCTATTATATGTATCATATAAATATATATAGGTAGTGCATCTAACTGAGGGATAAATAGGAACGAAACAAGACTTTCAAAGAGGACTCCACAATCTAACTTGACTTAATATCCTGAGTCCCCTAGTTGGGGCAGAGGGCGTCCACTGAAGTTCTCCATCGCGATCTGTTTTGAGCTTCACGCTTTACCTCACTCCACGTCATACCGATGCTCGTCGCTTCCGCCAGTACGGTGCGACGCCAGGTTTGCCGTGGACCACAATCTAAGTTGGTGTTAAATTATCTAACGTATCGTGTCGTGGTAGGCTTTTAAGTCGTGCTCTTTGACCATGAGGATGTGGTTTCGAAACCTGGCAAATACCAGACACTTAAAGAAGTTTTGTTAAACATTACCTATAAAAGGCTTGTCCATGGTCTAAACATACCGAACTGGAAAATATTTAATGATTCGATTCTATTCGATTATGTTTCGAAAACAATCACCATCAAGCAACTAAGTCTAACTTCTGGACTATATTGGCTACGGCTGGTTTCCCCAAAATAAGAGAGATTTTTCATAATCCCCATGCTAAGCCAGTGGGTTGGAGATAGAAATTTCATAGTGAAGTTCTATAGTACAGGCCTGGGCTTAGTGAAGACGTCAGATCAGGAACATTGTAGCTATCTATTAGAATTTTGGAAATCCGACCAGCCGTTCGAAAGATAACCCCGTACTAACATACAAACTTACACATTTAACTTTTTTACACTTTTATTAGTATACATTATTACAAATGAAATTCAAACTTAATATCAGGACTCCAAACAAAAAAATTAGGTATATTCAGAACACCATCTCAATAATACAGTTGAAAAGAAACTTCGAGGCTGTGGGATATAATGGGGTGAGGTTGGGGTAGTGAGGAGTTCTGAAGTAGGGGGAAGGGGGGGTACAAACTGCGAAGGTGAAGAGATAATTCCTCTTAACTTAAGATAGTTGGGGATAAAGCGGTAACGCGTTAAGCAAAAGTGGATTTTGGACTTGGTAATAGATAAACGGTATTCTGTGCCTTAAGAGAAATGTTGGTGATTTGTAAAAAAAATGAAAATTTTAGTTTCTTTTATTAATGTATTCATGATTAGAGTATCCATGGAGTTTCTTGCTTGTTCTTCTACATAGGAATCTACACTTTGGAACGAGCTAATAGCTTCACTAGAGGACAGACGGACAGACTGACACGCTTAAAGTTAAAGCTCTTGAAATAATTTTTCTTCTTCTTCTTTCTTTTTTTTTTTAGCTGTACGTTCAAAAGTGCCTACTGTGGTGTAATTGAAATAAATTATATTGACTTGCCCCAATGATATTATAAGTAAAAAGGTGTAGATCGGTTACAAGAGCTCAGCAAGTGATACATTAAAATGTGGCTAATTAGCCACATTTTTTCATATTTGTCTCTTTTTCAATGCGATTATTGAATCATGCCATCTCACTTTGACGTCTAAACATACGAATTTTTCATGTGTGTATCAGTGTGTCGTTTTTGAAACTTGAATTTTATTTTGTCAGTCCTTTGTTTTGGTCTTGTTCTTAATGTCTAATCTTGTAGTTAATAATTTGAGGCTAATTAACAAAGAAAAACAATGTTTTTGCGAAATCATCAAATTACTTTCTTATTGTGATGCGAGAGAGTCTCTCTAGACTCTTACCTGTCCCGTTCCCGTCTTTAGAGATACAGAACTTCATATATAAAGACTCTTTCTTGCACTTCTTTGGCTTCAAAAATATATCATTACAACTATCTGTATAAGTAGGAACATTAGCTACTAATATATACTCATTTCAACAAAGGGTAAAACAACGTTATTTTTCTTCTGGTATCTACGTGTAAGTGTGGGTGAGCCGTGCTTCGGCACGAATGGGTCGGGTCGACCGGAGTGATACCACGGCCTCACAGAAAACCGGCGTGAAACAACCACAGTGTTGTGTTTCGCCGTGTGAGTGAGGTTACCGGAGGCCCAATCCTTCCCCTCCCTCCTCAATCCCTCAATCTCCAAATTCCTAATCCCTAAAAGGTCGGCAACGCGCTCGTAACTCCTCCGTTGCAGGTGTCGCTGATTGCTTACCATCACGTAATCCGTCTGCTCGTTTGCCGACTTATTACATACAAAAATCTACATCTCTTTAATTTAAATCCGTGTGTTTCAAACACTTATAAAATATAAACAGTCCCGTCAATCCACAAAAACATTTCGCTCCAGTTCACAAATCAACCAACATTCCACAGACAAGGAAGAGCAAAACTTTTAATACTCCAAACAGACCATAAAGTTACGAAGAGGTCGTAGAAGAAAAGTTCTTAACTGCGGCGCGAAATACTAACTGGTAAGGAAGTAGACAATTAACAAGTTGCCAGCTTCATAAGTTGACACATTCGGAAAAAGATGGCCGACATTTTAGGCGGGAATTGGAAAGTATGAACTTCGAAAAGTTCTTTTTTGTATTTTGTGAGGGTTTTATAATTGCTCTGGGAGCTTCAAAGTTAGTAATTCGCATTAATTTCATTTATATTTTTAGTGATTCCGCATACTTGGGAAATGTCATACATTAAGATTCTGTCATTATATCTCTAATTTTTGCATGTAGGTAATAAATAGACTTTAGAATGTGGCAATTGTGACTCTCTCTATTCACAAAAAAACTTTGCTCTCTCCAATGATGTATAAAACTATAGATACGTTGTCCGCGCTCTAAAATGACAACATGAAATGAAGGCAATTGACAACATGGCGCTTAGTTACGCACCAACCTGCCGCGCGACGCTACGTTTGTTTTTAATTTATATCGTGTGTGTAAACCTGTGAGAAACATAAAGAAAGCATGCCGTCGTGTGTGTTCAGACGATGTACAAATTATACTCCAAAAGTTAAAGACAAAAATGTGTCATTTCATGCGTAAGTTCACCAAACAACCTATTTTTATTTTATTTTTCGACGCCGGCGCCCGCCATCTTATGGCGGCCGGCGCATGAAAGTATAGGCACGTGCCGATGTAACTGAAGATGTATATTTATCTCCCTCTAGCAAAGGCATTCCACTATACGATGTCATATTTTCTTTCCCTTTCTTTACTCGTAGAAGTAGTTATCTAGTATTTTCGCCGTTTTTAAGCGCCACGATGTTGGTTCATGACGTGTCTATATATAATACGTCATTGGCTCTCTCGGTACAGTTTAACAGACGTTTTGCTATATATTTTTTTATTTCAATTTTCTAAAGTGACCATAAAGTATAAAGAGGCCATAGAAGAAAAGTCTCCACATATAATTTAAAAACATAAACAAAACCCAGGGCAAGACTTTGTCTTTACACAAAATTTACATGCATATGTCATAATCACTTATCGATTGAATAAAACCAACAATATTTTTATGGCAAATGAGCAGATAGATTTCTTAACGGTACGTCTAACTAAGCAACTCCGCCCGTAGACAACACGCAACGACACGCCTTGGCCTTTTAAGAAGGATTAATTTACAATTTACATTCGAGACACAATAGTAAGACAATAAACGCTGGGATTCGCTTGGTGTTTGATAAATTAAACCCCATTCTCATACAGCTCACAGACTAAATCCCCAATAGTTCAATAAAGGCACGAACTGATATCTACACCTCTGGATACCATTTGAATGGAGTAAACCACAGAGGTCGTAAGTTCGGTAACGCGGTCGCAATAAGTTGACCATCCCTCCACACGAACAAAGGCACTGTGTTGGGGACACAGAGTAGTGCGAACCAGATGCGATAGGATTTTGAACTGAAATATTATTATATACTGGCTTCCGCCTGCGGCTTCGCCCACGTGGTATGTTGATAAAAAGTAGCCTATGTCCTATTCCGGAGTGTATCCTGTGCCTGTGCCAAATTTCATTCAGATCCGTCCAGCCGTTTTGGCGTGATTGAGTAACTATAACATCCAAACATCTAAACTATAATATTAGTAAGAAGTAAGACTCTTTATTGTACAGCATTACGATTAAATACATTACTTTCCAAGAACTGTAGATTTCTTTCAATAGCCTCAAAAGCTGTATGTAAAATGTGTCAAAATACTTTCTATAAGGATCATGATATCTGAAAATTGTCGCGATCAGACGTATTACCTGATGGTAAGCAGTCAGAGCCACCCAAAGACACTTATAACAACGAAGGAGTTACGATTGCCTTGCCGACCTTTTGGGAAGTATTTGGAGATTTAGAGATCGGAAAGAGTTTTGGGGAGGAAAGGGATAAAGCCTCTGGTAACCTCACTCACACGGCGAAACACAACGCTGCGTTTCACGCTGGTTTTCTGTGAGGCCGTGGTTATCACTCCGGTCGAGCCGACCCGTTCTTGCCGAAGCATGGCTCTCCCACACTAACCCAACAGGTCTAACCAAGAATGTCTCGCAAGGGACTTGAAAATGCAGACAGATGAAAAATAGTAGAAATATTGCACAAAGAGGTTGGAGCTCAGTTTCATCCCTGAAATACTTTGTAAGAGGAAATGAACTCTATTTTATTTACAGCAAAATTAAGTATACAATATCGAGCAATGATATTATAAGTAAATCGTGTTATAATCGAGGGTAAAAAACTCCTTTTTTTTTAAAATAAGTCTAAAAGAATCTGACGACACTTGAACTTTATTAAGCAAAAACTGTATATTGTTATTATTTTATTTTATTATGTTATATTACATGGAGAACAATGAAATTTAATAGGTTTTGTCGCATTGTGTAATTGATATTAATCTAGAATAGCCAGTCGATCTGTAATTATTAATGTAATTGTAACATGTACAGTACATATCTTAATTAAATAACATCGTATAATCGATCCTTCATTGAAGAGCACCCAAGCCTCTAAAGTATGTATATACTTATAATATAATCCTAGATGAATTGAGCATGCCTAGTTCACGCTTAACCAAATTTTTTTTTTCATAATTATTATCTCTGCGACGCCATATTCAAATTTTAAAACAAGATTAATATAAACCATTTTAACCGTGGTAATTTGTAACACAATTAAAGAACAATATGTGCACAAACGCCGGCGTTCGCTTGGGATTAGGGGGAAAATAGAATATCATTCCTTGTTTAATACAACGACATTTTTAATGGTTGATTATTCTACACCTACAAAATCTTTCTTAAACATTAATGACAAAATACTATCAAAGTACATTAAATTCTACAATATACACAATTAAACACCTTCAGTGACCCACTTAAAGTCCATATTCACACCTCGCAGAATTCACGTCTACCTTCTACTCTTCTTGTGTAGGTTACAAAACGTTGAATTTTCTGCCTCTCACGTATCTACGCACGCACACATGTATACGAGTGGGGTCTGGGGGGTCGTCGCTGACCCGTGGCGCCGCCTCAGATTGTTACGGCCAAAGAAACACTCCCTGGGAACAGTGATGTGGAGACGGTAAAGAAAATTTGCTTTAACATTTTTTTGTATTTTTGTTATGGCTTTTTCTACCGACTTGACTAGATTACAACATCAATTATCTTCACTACAATCTTACTAATATTATAAATGCGAAAGTTCCGATGTTTGGATGTTTGTAACCCAATCACGCCAAAACGGCTGGACGGATTTGGATTTGGCATAGGCATAGAATACACTCCGGAATAGGACATAGGCTACTTTTTATCAACATAGCACGCAGGCAAAGCCGCGGGCGGAAGCTAATATTATGTACATAAATTAGAAAACATCAGGTACTAGCAAAAACAATACTCGAATTTACAGCCAAAGGGCTAGGCTGACGTGGCGACATCATCATCATCATCAGCCTGATGTCGTCCACTGCTGGACATAGGCCTCCCCAATTGCACGCTCGCTGTTCAGCTCTTCTCATCCAACCACTGCCAGCCACCCTGCGGATGTCGGCAGTCCACCTAGCTGGAGGGCGCCCTACACAACGTGGTTAGAGGCCAAATATATTACCTAGAATGTTGATTATCAGCAGCTTACTAAGGCAGAGTTATTTATGGTTTTAAAATCGAAAGCCTTTAATTAATCCAAATCGAGAACAGAGACGACCTCATCATTACTCACTTTGAAAAACAAAGAAACTCAAACCGCACGCTATATTTAAAATAAATCCACACGCAATAACAGTCTCCATTCCACCCCTGCTCTCGCGGAACACATTCAAAAGGATCACGAGTTTCTTGCGTCCCGCGCCACTTTCATAGCATATCTTATATTTTTATTTATCCAGCCTGTATTTTTACAGCGTCGACTAGACCGCCAGTTTTATTCCCAACTCATATTTGCCTTTTTTCGA
This sequence comes from Spodoptera exigua, assembly GCA_902829305.4. NCBI lineage: Eukaryota > Metazoa > Arthropoda > Insecta > Lepidoptera > Noctuidae > Spodoptera > Spodoptera exigua. Next base: position 3,243,330 of record LR824623.2, read on the forward strand.
CACATCAGCGTTTCTGAATGATATGACATTTTCTTTCTATGATGGCCAGCATCAGCTATTTGAGGTTTCTTTATCGCAATCTTACTGTTATGGATATTGCTTTGGATATATAAAGACAAAAAAAAAACATTCGATACATTTTTTTTCGACTGTTTTCTGCTTATGGGGTTTTGGGGTGTACAGTAAAGAATTATTTGTAATAGTTGCTATTTAGAGTATTATTTTTGCTCAGTTAATATACGTCAACACATAACTATATAAATATATAACTGAAGACTTGAAATTACTTGTAATTGTGTTGCAAATTGTATGTTTTAAATGTGGGAGAGACATGCTTCGGCACGAATGGGTCGGCTCGATCGGAGTGATACCACGGCCTCACAGAAAACCGGCGTGAAACAACCACAGCGTTGTGTTTCGCCGTGTGAGTGAGGTTACCGGAGGCCCAATCCTACCCCTCCCCCGATCCCTCCCCAATCCCTTAATCTCCAAAACCCTAATCCCTAAGAGGTCGGTAAAGCACTCGTAACTCCTCCGTTGCTGGTGTCCATGGGCGGCGCTGATTGCTTACCATCAGGTAATCCGCCTACTCGTTTGCCGATCTATTACAAAAAAAAAACTTCTAATTTGTAGACCAGACATTCCAACACGATCAATTCATCAGACCCCAAGCATATCATTCTTCTATTGCGCCTAGAATAACCACAGTGGAAAGGTTAATACTATATAATTATTATTATCAATAACAGCATCAAAGGCCTGTGAAAGTAGACCGTCCTCTATTTGGGAGAATTTGTCATGATAGCCACGCTTAGCACCTAGGTAGTAGGGTAGGAGAAACATAAATATTCCGATTTACCAGAAGTAGGTAAAAGGTCTAACCAAGACTGTAGGTATTGTCAAGCAAAGGAATTTAACGTGCAGAAATAGATGAAAGTACTAAAAATGTCGCCCGACACACGGTCTGTTTAAAATATGTAGTTACTTAATTCGATAATATTTATACACATTATGATTAAAACCCAAAGGAAATCTAACATTGTACAGCTCGAAAACTGCTGAACATTACCTACACACACCCAGAATCGTGGTTAGATATTTGGACTAACAAATTAAAACTCTCCTCCCGTTCTATTAGACTTTAATTTTAATTACGGTTGTCATTTATGAGAAAACCTATCTTCACTGATTTTTAAGTAAATGCTGGAAATTTATTAGGCCATGTTAGTGTGGGCGAGCTATGCTTCGACACGAGTGGGTTGGTAAGATAAGTGTTACCATGGTCGCATAGAAAACCGGCGTGAAACACCGCAGCACGCACCACATATTTCGCCATGTGAATGTGAGTGAGGTTAGCCCTCCCCCAATACCACTATAATACCTAAGTCTTCGAAACCCTAACCGTAACCCTGCGCGTGTCCATGGGCGTTCGCCGATTGCATACTATCAGGTAATCCGTCTGCTCGTTTGCCGAAAAAGCCATCCCAGCTTTTACACGATGTTCCTCCACGATCGGAACTATTTCATAGAAATCCTAGCCGAAGCTATAATTCGAAAATCACTACATAGCATAAAACAAAATCGCTTTCTCTGTCCCTATGTGTGCTCAAATCTTTAAAACTACGCAACGGATTTTGATGCGGTTTTCTAATAAATGGAATGATTAAAAAAAAAATATTTAATAGGTACTTACCATCCATTAAATATTGGAGGCATTTAGTATCAGCTTCGCACCCGGGCGACGCTGCATCGAGTCACTAGTTAATTGTATAATTGAAAATGATATTTTGTTGTGCGGCCAATGCAGTGACGTGTCGCTTAGACTAGAAATGTTCGGTGACATTACTCAATGTCGCGCACACATGTACAATCGCTCACAAACGGACAGCGAATTAATTTATTTCGGAAGCGATTCGCGTTAATGTTATTAGAGGGCTTCTGGCCTTATCTCAGTAAGGATAGATCACCACCTACACAGTACACCTTTTTTTGAGCAGCGAAAATCATCAAAAGACTTTAGCCGCCCTAGCCATCTAGGGCGACTAGAGTCTGAAACTCCCTCTCACCCCAAAGTGAGAAGCAGATCCAGACCCTTACTGACTGAAAACTACCTCTTCCTTTTCTTCGACAGAACCAGAACAGAACAACAGTTTTCTTCCAGAACAGTACTGTATTGCATAATTATGCATGTACCCGCAACCCTGGCTATATTAGACCTAGAGAAGAATATCACGAGATGTTAAGATTTAACTCAGCATTTTGACAATATTCACCTGAAATTGGGAATGATTATTAAAACACATGAGATATTTATTTGAGGGAGCTACCAATAATTTTACTTTAGCTGTAATAGCTGCCTTGGGAAACATGCCTGGTTGTAATGTACACAAGCAAAAAAAACAATCATGAAAAACGCCATGTAATCGGAAAGATCCATCCATAGTATTCCTCAATCCAACTAAAACATAGCGATGTAAACTTTCAAACACCTCCTTCCCTTACCCATATAACCACAATACCAACAAGAAATCCCTCACAAAAACCAAAAAACCTCAACATCATATACGCCAAAGGTATATCTACCCCCAAAAAGAGTCCCCTCCTGAAAAAGCTTACAGCAATTCAGAAAACAAAGGCCATAAACACGTCCCATGATTTATTACTGTACTAAGAATGTGGTTTATCGAAAATTCCCGATACAATAGAGTGGGGGGTAGGCAGAGGCGATGCTCGCGGCGCCTGCAGCCGCACCCGAGATAAGCGTGGCGACGCCCGTCCTATGAAATTATAGCACCCCTTGGCGAGGCTCGCGGTGCAGTCTCGGAGTTTCAGGGATATATTTCAGTAACGTTAATATTTACTTTAAGAATTTTAGGTCAAATTTTAGACTGGTTCATTGTGAAAAATGATAATAATCTTTTGCACTTCAATTTCAATGAGTTTAATTGCAGCTGTAGCCTTCTAAATATTAATGTCCGATTGAATTAGGTATGCCTGATTACAATACCATATTAACCTGCAAAGAATCGTACTATATGATAGATCAATATTGAATCTTATATCTAAGTGACATATGTTAATAGATACAACATTTCGTACACTTACATACACATTCAAGAAAATATATACCAAAAATAATCTTTACTTCAACAAAGAAAATTATTCGACTCCGTAACTTCACCACGAACCTAAAGTGGGGTGTCGGGGTCGAGCTCTCCTCCGGGCCATTTGTCAGTGACAGGACGTCGCACGGTGGCAGTTGGGGGGGCAGGAGGACTCCCCCTACTCCCCCAACCCCAGATTCCGCCGCTTGCGGCTTCTGCACGCGAATGTACGTGAACGTGTTGGTCTTAAATTACAGCAAATAGCTTTAAATTAAAGCCAATGTTCGGTTTATTATGACTGGGTTGCCTGTTAGCCATTCGAACGTGAAATGTTAGGGTTTAGTGACGGTTCCAAAGGATTAGCATGAAGTTTGTTCTAAGAATGATTAGGGCATGCTCCTGAAATGGTGAGGTGGTTGTAAACGGATCTAAGCGCAGGCAAATTATTGTTCGAAGTTTCTATGACTAGTTTAATGTTTTGTTTTTTCTGTTGGGTATTGTGACGTGAATGATGTGGAACTTATATATTATCTCTTTTTTTGGTTACACATATTAGGAACTAAAATTACTGTTGTTAACTACATCAACATGGCATATCTTTGTCATACCTCATCCACATTCGTGAAACTTATAAATATTATATATTAATTAATTAACCTCCAAGCGAACGCCGGCGTTTGCACACCTATTTTGTCTGGATTACCACAAAAGGTTAAGTTAAGTTGAGTAATTTTTTAGCTAATTAGGTATTAAGAAATAAGTAAGCTATTTGACGCGAAAATCAAAAACTATGACATCATAACTTAGTTTTTCATACAAATTTCATAAAAAGTACTTATCCTTTTTGACACTTGGATAAAAGTATTGAATTTGACTAGTCGGAAACTACCGTATTGGGCAGCTCATCTACTAGTTCAACAACTTATAAATACAATGGCTCAATAATAAGTACTTTTACTAATTAGATTTATTCCGACAAATTGACACAGAAAAGTATTTGTCATTTAAATAAAAGTATTGAATTTGACTAGTTGAAATTTACCGAATTCTTATAATTCGCTTAAAATAGACGCACGCAATATGTCAACGGTTTTTGATATTAATGGACTACTAATCCTAACTAAAGCATCTATATCCTACTTACATTATAACCGCGAAGGTAGGAATGCACAGATCATGATAAAAATTGGCACAGAGATAGATAGGTAGTAGGATAATACACAGGATAATTTTATCCAAGAAATCAAGTCAGGTCAAGTCTAAATCATTTATTCCAAATAACCCATAAACAGGCACTTTTGAAACGTCAAATAGAATGCCAGTCTATTCGTCAGTGAAGCTAGGTGCTCGTGCCATAGATTCAAATGGAGAAGAACGAGCAAGAAACTCTATCGTTATGAATAAGATAGTCAAGCTAATAAAAAAAACTGACTAAACAGCACTAGGTACACCAAAAAGGCTAAACACTAACTTATAATTTACAATATCCACTTACTGCTAAGTAGTTAAAACTTTTAAAAGCATCGACTACCTTCCACAGGCTATTAACTAAATCCATTTTATCTGTGACCTAGTTAATATGTTGTACTTAGATATACATATGTAGGTACTTGTATCTGCTGTGTAAGCCGAGCTTATGACGTCACGCAGGTGAAGCAACTTAGGTGTTTGTGTAAAAATCGGTCGCTCAAGTTACATTGGTAGGCGGGCCATATTTTGTTTCAAGAAAGAGACAATTTCTCAAGAACACGGAACCAGGCGTTTGGCGTTTTTACCATACCTGTTACTGGTAATAACTCAAGCAATCGACACTGTCTATGGACATCAGAGATGTTACGAGTCGCTTTTGGGGATTAGGGTTTTGGAGATTTATGAATAAGGCTTATAACTTCACTCTGGTTGTTTCACGCGAGTTTTTTAAGAGACGGTTGCATCACACTGGTTGAACCGATGCATTCGTGCCGAAGCGTGGCTCTTTCATACTTGATGTAATAATGACATTACCTAAGTAACTGACGAATAATAAATCTTATTTCTTTACACTATAAAGTAGCAAATTTATTACAGTGTTCGAAATGTAAACAATAAGTATTAGGTAATGATGTCAACAAAATATCGCTTTACTAAATGAAAACAAACTGGCTTGAACAACACGACCCATCTTCGATCAATCTGTTTAACAATAAAATGGCCCCTCTTAGTATGAAACACCCCAAATACAGAATACCACTTAACCGACTCGATATTGTTACCAACATGTTCTATTATACAAAATTACTTACACAAGAAAGTACCCACTTCCATTCCTTTTATTCAGACTACATCGTTACTTGGCTCGCCTTGTCCACCTAATATTGACGTTCGCGCGCCTTCCGCATTACTTTTACCTTTGCTGTCAGCTACGACTTTAACTCAAACCAATAAACTCTATTATCCAATAACAGAACTACGCACTTAATGTTGTAAGATAACCAAATCGATTTGCGTTTGTGTTAGACTTTATCTATTTGTTTTAAGAAAGGTTTTCGCTTGTTTCGATTGGAAATATAAATAAATGTTTTTGCAAGGAAACAGATTAGATTTGCGTATGAATTAGACTTTGTTGTAAAGTGTTAAGGGTTGGTTTTGTTTGTGTGGATTGTAGAGATAATTTGGTGTATTTTCCAGTATAGTATACATAGATTAAATCGGTGTGTAGATCTGCAAGTGTCAACTGGCTAATGTATGGGTGTGGGGGGTTTGTGATTGTTCATTTATTCTTGTTTTGATTTAGAAATAGATGTCTGGTGTACTTGTAAAGTTAGTTTTCTAAGAACAGTTGTACTATACATACCTACCTATAACTAAGTACCTACCTTTTTAGAAGAATAGGTTCTTATTGAAAATGTGCTGTAATTCAATTACAATACGGGCGTATTTCGTTGTCAACTTATGTCCATTCTAATGTGTGTGAAAATGGTTTATTTTGACAGTCCAATAAAGGCTTCTGTTTTTACTCTTCTCGAATTTTCTGTTCAAGTTGAGTGTCGGTTTTTCCTTTTTAGATTTGATTTATTATCATAATCACATTAAAAATCGTTCAAATGCTTTGGCCATAAAAGAAACACAAATTAAACTGTATTATATTCTACGTCAAACTAAAAAAAAATACACAATCCATAAACAACAGCACTACACATCACTACAGATACCTACTTACATGGACAAAAAAGACAAAGCAATTTGAGAAAAACCTCCTTTTTTAGAAAATCAGTTATAAATTTAACCAGAGACACTTCAGATAACACTTTTAATAAAACCTACCTCATCTTCACATAAAAATCTCCGAACACAAGCAATCCTGAATTCCAAGACTGTTACTCGCTGACCAGTTGGGGAATGGAGGGGTGATTACAAAAGAACCTCTCTCCCCAAGTGGGGGTGTACCCCGGGGGATCAATTTCAGGGGGTACCTCTAGTGTAATCGCCTTAGTGGACTCCTGTGTCGTAATGTGGATACCGTAGGCTCAGCTTTATGTGTTTCGTGTGTGTGTGTGTGTGTGTGTGTGTGTGTGTGTGTGTGTGTGTGTGTGTGTGTTTTCACGCGAATTATGAGTCTTTGTTTGGTCTGTCCGTTTTTGTTTGGCGTTGTAGTGTTGCGTTCTAGTTGAGGCGTTCCGTTTTGGTGTTGCGTTTATTTTATTTGTTTTATTATTGTGTTACTTTCTTTGTGTGTAGGTAGTAGTAGTAGTAGGTAATTTGGTGGTTTTTCTATGTTAAAAATGCATAAAGTACATATTTTGATTTTTATGTGTAGGTATAGGAACATAGGTACAATGAATTAAGTATTAATAGGTATAACCTACTTCTAAAAGTTTAGATTTTTTCTTGTTATCGTTTCTTCTAGGTATATGAAGAAAGAAATTCTATATTCCATATAACAATATAGGTATAGATCAGAACTCATAGATAACGGGAGACGTAGACTTTCCGGACACTGAAAGGCGCGACCGACAGAATTCTATTTTCAAATTTAAATACTTCTTTAGTTTTTTCCTAATAGTGAGTAGCGAAGAATTTGTATGAATAAAATTTCTTTTTCTTACTGTGCTGTAAGTAGTATGATGCGAATTTTAAAGATACGATCTATGTATATGAACTATAACGACTCGAACCAAGACCACATTTTCGTCACAGTTGTGTCCAATCAAACATATTCGGCACACTTCTGTCCTATCTATGCATTAAAAAACTGTCTCAAATTTTAATTAAGTTACAACCAAGGTGTGAAGTATACTTCGTGGTAACCCAGACTACCTCTCTAGACTATATCTGTGCCAATTCCATTCAGATTCATTCAATAGTTTGACGTAAAAGAGTAACAAACATCTATCCATAGGTACTTACAAACTTTCGCCTTTATTAGTAACTAGCTTCCTCCCGCGGCTTTGTCCGCGTAGTGTGTTGATGTAAAGCAGCCTATATGTTGTTAATCCAGGGTATCACCTACCTAGGGTACTTAACTAATTTCAACCAAATCGATCCAGTGGTTTTTAAGTAAAAAAATAACAAACATACAGTCATACATTCAAGATATTAATACGACTATAATTATATTAGGTACTTTTCTTCCTTCTTATAAATAGAAGCGCTGCGTCGGGACGCGACTGCGATTAATCTTGTCACGTATCGTGCACCGAATCTGTCGCGTCGTCGTGTCGTATCGGTCGCGTTACGCGGAACACTCCAAATACACGCCATCTTGATTAGTAGGGTTGCCACGACAGAAAAGATTTGACCATACAATAATAATATAAAGAAACCAAACTGTCCTTCTACCAGATGAAGATCCCTTCTTAGACAGGAGAGAGTTAAGCAATTGTTTTCCAGCTACAACAAAAGAGTGGTATAGGATATTGAACCACGCCGGTTTTCTGTGAGGCCGTGGTATCACAGTGTATCACTGAGGTAGATATCACTCGCTATCACTCGAGCCGACCCATTCGTGAACATGATATGGTTCCTAAGTTTTTGGCTAAATCCTATCCTAAATCCCTATAAAACAATGAGATTTTTTTTTGACTGCTATCACGTCTTTATTATGTAAGCTATGATACGACTTATTTATTTGAGACTTCATGCACAAAACACTGTACATAGGCGGACTTAATGCAATAAGCATTCTCTACCAGTCTACCTTATAATGAAGCAGACTTATAATGGAGCATCACGGAGCCTACCTAAACTTTTTATTTTATCTTTTATTTTAGTTCTGTTTTTGGACAACCATTAAGCACTTGATGTTTGCAATGAATCGTGACAAGATCTAGGTTTCTGCCTCCTTGAGTAGACTGAATGGTGCGACAGCTGTGTCTATATTGGCTACGAATAGATTTTAAGTCTATGATTAAAAAAAAGTTAAGACGATGGTTTAGAGATTGTCTTTTTTTTCTGCTGTCGAAGCTGTTTTAATTAACACTGTTATGTAATACTTCGACTGTTTTAAATTATTAATATAAAGTTAAAGTAAGTACTCAAAAATCGCCGAAATGGTGAAGGAAAAATATTGTGAGGTAAACTGGATTTTTAATTTTAACTATTATAAGTTTGTTATAAATCGCATATCTGCTTAGAGTAAGCGTGTTGATGAATGCTCAAACCTTCTCCGTGTCAGAAGAAAGCCTTTGGTCAGCAGTGAGCACTTACTGCTGACCGAAGGTTTCTTCTGACACGGTGATGTGATTTTGTTAGATATGATATTCTGATATTATTCAATATCGAGACCGTTTTATATCCTAATTAAGAAACCTGTAAGTGTCATGTTATACTTATTTCAATAACTATTTAGTTCAAAAATTAGATCTTACTAAAAAATACTTTGCATTTTTGAAAAAAAACAACAAAACAAATTTTACTCTGTCCCGAGTTCCAAACTTCCCTTCCACAACAGACTCCTTTGACAGATCTAACTATAACCATAGACATGACAAGTTTGTATATTCGACAGTTATCTCTGGTAATCAACACCTAACGAATGGTATGAAGGGACATTCCACCAATCAGAGAACTGCATGGCGACCCTTAACGCCCGAGGCGCGAAACCCGACACCTTTTTACAATACATTCGAAAAACAACACAACTCCACCCATATCTGCATTTCAAATCCAACCGTGCCTACATAGCGCAGAGCTGAATTTGCCTTGAGTGACGAGGTGTGAAAACTGACGCCTATAGTCACACCAGTAACAGCAACAGCGGTGAACTCTATTTCAAAGGCATAAGACGTATATTCCAACGTGCGTATGTTGTTCATTGTTTAAGGGATAAAGTTCGTGGTTTATGATTTTGGATTATATGTTTGTAGATATAAGGTTGGTTTTAAGTTGTAGATGGAGGTGTTAAATTTAACACCTAGAGTGCTATTTGTCGGTGAAATGACAGTTTCCTATTGGTTGAATATTTGGAGCGTGTTAGTGTATCTAACGGAGTTTTTGTATGGGATATGCAAGTCATATTCATATACCATACCTACCTATGTTTCTACTGGTCGATATTGGATTTCTGATTTTGTACCTTATGACTTGTTTAATAGAGTTTCGATTACAATTTTGTTTTGTAAAATTAGGTGTAGGTAAAACACTTGAGTAATTAAACAGATCTAAAATATAAAAAAAAACCTGTCCTTGTTTTGACATTAAAACATTTCTTAGAAAAGTATTCCTTTCCTTTATTCATTAGTTACTACAGACCTAACATCACAAACAAAATGTTAAACAACTCAAAACAACAAAAAGTAAAATACAAAAAAAAACTAACCTAAAACCAAACCACAAACTGCCAACTGCCAACATAACAAAACTTAAAATCGATATTTTCCCGTCACCTGTCACATTCACGCGCCAAAGCACTGATATATTTTTAATTTTCCCACAATATGGCGACGACAGCCGCATCAAGTGTCTATTTTTAGCTATCGTTTTACAACAATCTCGTTTGACGTGGGATGTAACCAACTAAACGTATTCATTACATAAGAATTAATTTTTGTTTTTTTCTTAATTACTCTTTGATTGGATGCCTTTGGCTGTTGATTTTTTTTTTAGTATCTGTTTCTAAGGTTTATAGATTGAGCTCAATGATGCGTTGCTGTGCTGGAGATACCTGATGTCCAGATATGGACGTGGTTACAGGCCACAGTGCGTCGGCAATGATAATGGGACACCAGCTAATTCATAACCATTTATTAGAGAAGTAAGTCTAATTCTGGTATTATAATTTTATTTAAAAATTGGGGGAAGGGAGGGTGTTTTCTGTTCGTCTGATTCTCTTCTTTTTTTTACTCCGACTTCTGTAAGAATCTTAATGTTGGTTTTAGACGAAACAATGATACGAAATCGAAACTTATTATAAAGTACCTACACAGAGTTACAATTCGGAAGTATTTTTAAAACACAACTTATTAAAATTTTATTACACGTAAAAATGAAGCTTTCCAACATAATAAATAGCCTAAACTGTATTTTAATGTCACGAAAGTTATTTTAAATAAAATTTTACTTGAAAAGTAATTAAACGCGCAGTGTGGTCAGTCCGATTAACGAGTTAATAATCGATTATCGATCATTGTATTCGATTAATGCTCGGTATTTTATATGTAAGTATTCCCATTGCACCTGTATGCAGACACACAATTTTACCTACATCCAAGCGTCGTGGGTGACTCGTGTAAAAAAATGATTAATTAAAAAATTACGTTGATGTCAATTGTTGACAGCTGTCATATTTGAAATATTTACTCGTTTTTAAAATCCTTAATAAGACACTGTCGCGCTAATTCGCTACGAATGACATAAAATCGTTTGGAAAAAATATAGTATTTTGTACAAAAAATTTTTTAATCTAAAACTATGAAATAGACAAAAAAAGGTTCATATACTTGGCTGGCTTTTTCAACACTAAAAAAAAATTGGTCAAATTCTAAACTCGAAAAAATCGTTCGACCAGCCAGCATCCAGCTAAATATAATAATAGGTATGTACAAAGTTATGATTTAAATAAAGAATGCGATTGTCCGTAGTGTTGTGTGTCTGTCGCATAAATAATGTAGCGCGGTCGGAACGCGCCACTCGCTGCGGTCTAGGCGCCGCGGGCAGAACATAATTGTGGAGATAATATTCATTTGTAATTTTTTCACCAACTTACTTACTTAGATATCTTGTTTAGTTTCACGTGATAATCGTTTTAAGGTTATCAACTTACCTTACATGAAACCTTTTTGTCGAATTAATATTTGTATGGTGACATCGGTGCGAATATACCCTTTGGCGAGGTAGTTTCAAATAAGGATTGGGGTTCATATTTACTCATGAACAGTGATGTAAAACTCACCATTGCGGCGAACTGACTAAACTCACTAACAACAGACAACAAAACTTAGTTTAGTTTTAAAATACACTACCCACTCAAAATGAAAAATGAAGCTAATGTGCTGTTTAATCAAACGATGTTTTTATACGAAAATGTTTAAGGCTAAATGAAATATTAAAAACGATACATTCCATTGATTTAACGAGCACGTAAGATTTTAGCTTCTGACAGAGACGCAAGCGTTTACTTCTTTCTTTAATATGTCTTCCAGTGTGTTTCTTAAACGCTATATCAAGACGTAATTTTTAAAATAGCTACCCTAGATTTCAATAATTCTATACTCTCTTCAGTAGACTTAACATTAAACTTTATATAAAATGTACTAATGAAGCGGCTCCATTGGTCTTGTCCCGCTGCTTGGGTGGCGCCGGCCGCTATAAAATTCGGACAGCGGCGCGGAATCCCACAGATTCCAACTTAATATTAATTGTCGATCGACTAACCTCAACACTCCCCCCTCCCTAGCTACGTTGGGTAGTAACACGCAGTAATACTACGGTGCACGCGTATTTCAAATAAACAAGATATATATCATATTTTAAAAATTGCTTAATTTGATTTTAATGAAAAAATCTTAAAGTTTTCTTTACAAATAGAAAAAAAAATCTCTTAATAGTTCCGAATCGTTGCACAGGATCTTCCTGGTTATTTATGATTAAGGCTTATATTTGAATACACAGATTATTTTATCTCAGGAATAAAATTGTTGCTGTCATTGTCTTATACAAACATTCTGACGCGACAGCACCATAATTATTCCCAGGTTACTTTTATCTAACCATTGAAAAATCAGCCCTAAAGAGAATTAATTTAAAATTAACACCAAAAAGGCCATGGTTAGTACCTAATGATTTATTTAACAACTATTAGGTACTTAGGTAATGTCAGAAACAAAAATAATCAATCTAACATTTTGTGACGGATAGAAAAATCTGTTCTAAATGAGTCTACTGCTTCAATTCACTACACACATCTCCCCTCCCCGCCTACGCCAGACATGAGAAAAACGTTAACGAATTTTTGATTCTTATTTCAAAAGATATGACAGTTTTATTTTATTTTTTAAGATGGCTACCCTTCAGATCCGTATCGAAAGTATTTTTTATCTGTCGACGCGGATGCTTTACGAAATGTTTTTAGGTAATTATGTTATCTGGATGTTAATTTATCTTAATTTGTTCTCAAATATCAATAGTAGGCCGTCCTTTATAATCGTATCGTATAGATTTAAGCCGCTTTGATTTTACGAATTATGAATATTTTATTAGTCTGCGTTCTGTTTCCGTGAAATTTTTGGAATTGTAATAAGTAATTTTGTTATATTGTTCTTGATATACCTAGATATTATTTTATAATTCTATAACATGTCGTGGACGATGAAAGAAATAATCATGAGGAAACCTGGACTTATATTTGCTCAAACATTATCCGTGTGAGAAAAGGTCTTTTGCTCAGCAGTGGACACTTATAGGCCGAAGATACGACGATGATGTTATCAAAAATAAATCGATTATACATTGGTTTTTTCAATTAAAATAATTTATTGAGTCATTTAGTAGTAAACGCAACAAATACAATTTACTAGAATTTAATTGCTGTCCAATCAGGATAGATTATTTTTTCACGCTTTTTGTTATAATTGTTATATAATTGACAAAATGTTACATTAGATGGTCTTACACGGAGTCAATTTTATTGACAATAGATATATACACCTGTTGTTCAGTAGGCACACCTTATAGCATAGATTTCAAAATTCGGGATGGTGAAAAAATGTACCTATTATTGTCTGAAGATAAAGGAGGATAAACAATGATTTTACTTATATTTTTTACCTTACTTTATATAGGTACTTATATTTTTGCCATGAGGGCAAAGTCGCTGGCTTTATAAACAAAGAGTTCATCTTGAGTATAACATGTGCATACATCTATATATAGCATCTCTTATGCATACTTAGCGTAAGTACAATTCTTATAAACGCTTTTAAGTTGAAAACAAGTATGTAATAACACAGGAAAAGTTATCGTTTCAAGTTAATTTTCACATTCGTTCAAAAGCCGTTACTTTTAGCCACCACAAGCGGTCACCACTAGCAATCTTACCGGTAATTTACGATGTTTTAAATATGGAACAGAACATTTTTTTCGATGGCAACACAAAGGCCTTAAGTAGTCGTTAATGTTGTTTGATTTGAAATTGCCTACCGTTACAATGGAACGGGTGATTTTTCAAGAAACAGGGCTGGCACACTCGGAACTAAATTTTGTTACGTTACTTTAATACCGACACCTTGCGACACAATGCTGGGAAGATCAAGGAATTAAAATTTTGTAAGTGTTTTTTTTTTATAATTTAATCAGCAGATTTAACCTTATCGGAACTTGAGACAAAAGATGTGTGTTCTTTTATTTATTTTTTATTTTGCTATTTTCAAAATGGTAGACATCCTATAATAATGATTCTAAACTTGGGGTATCTACGTTTTGTAAAAAACCTTTCTTTTTAAACTTTGACCCGTGGTTCAAAAAGAATAAAAAATATGTACAGAAACAACCCTAGCTCCTAAATATTCACTCCTTACTCCAGGCTGCCCGCAAAATTATAGTAAAATCGTATAATTAGGGATGTACCAATAATTCCCACTTGCGGTCACCACTTCCTTCCTTATTGTTCGTTCCGAACATTCGATGCACAGCAGACAGGATGCATCGAGTACTCGCTTTTTAATCGATTTCACATATTTTGACAGTTGCGGTTTTTCAAAACGATCCTTTACGATTTTGATATGAGAAACGGTTTTTTATTCGATTCACGTGGGTGGGAATCGATACTCTTTAAGTTTTTTGTCTATTGATTCTATTGTTGTTTTGAATGTGGTTAGTGAAAAAAATGTGCCGAAAAAAGGGGTAGCAGTTAAGTATATTTTTTGCTTAGTTCTGTGCTGTATGAAAAGCTTAGAGATGTGGTTGTTGCCCGCGGCAGTTTTCTTTGCGTGATTTTGTTACCTTTCTTTTGTTATCCGGATTCTTTACTATCTTAGATATAAGTAACTATATACATACTGCCTACCTACTAATACCTACGTTTGTACTACGAACACTAATTTTTCATATCTGACTTTAAATAGGTAAGTATATGAACACAAGATACATGTTTGACTTTCAATTAGGTAGCCGTGTTATCGTAGTTTTACCTATGCGGCAGTTTATTTTTTTAATTAGAAATCATCATTATCGTCAATAACATTCATAGGGATATTAAATTCGAGACGGAATTACCGCTTTTTTAATTCCACAACTTTAATTGTAAAGTGGTAAAGTGTGTGCAAACAATTTTTATTTCAATGACAATTTCAAAATTACGAACTACACCATCAAGGGACTTTCGACGAGGGTTCCCGTGTGCGCCCATAAAAAAATAAGCCTCAATGACAATAATTTAATTGACGCACTATCTGAAATCGACAACATCCTCCGTAAAAAAGAAATTGCTAAGCTCGTTAACTATAATAAAAAGTCGGTGCCATCAATTGCCCATACACCATAACTAATGGAATATGTTTCCATCTTGTAATTACCCTGTTTAATGTCAAACAATTAGACGCCATTGTGAGGGAATTTTTCTTATCATGCTGGCAACATTAAGTCGCATTTGAATTAAGAATGAGATGGTGTTTATTTTTATTAGTTGCCTGTTATGGATTTAGGTGCAATAAAACCTTATAGTTTCGAAAACTCTTCATAAATGGAACGCGGTGTTCTTTTTACACACAATTTTGAAATTTTCTGAATAGCAATTGTGTGATCGGTGAGATAGTATGATAAAAATCCAATTAGCAATTACGGAAAGAAAAGCAATACTTTTCTTGCAAAAAAAGCCATTGGTAATAATAATTTTCTCAAAGCTGCAGTAATTTTGCTCAGCAGTGCCTGTGGGAGAACCATACTTGGGCAAGAACTGATCTGCCGGCCTTTAAGGGACTAGGACTTCAGAGAATCGATATAGGGATTGAGGGGAATGGTATGGATAAGTAAAATTCAAAATCATTTATTCCAACTACACCATAAATAGG
Source organism: Spodoptera exigua (assembly GCA_902829305.4). Lineage (NCBI taxonomy): Eukaryota > Metazoa > Arthropoda > Insecta > Lepidoptera > Noctuidae > Spodoptera > Spodoptera exigua. The sequence continues at coordinate 3,258,916 of LR824623.2, forward strand.
TAGGTGATTTTGAAACGTCAAAACAGAAAAGTAGTCTGTCAGTCTGTTCGTCAGTGAAGCTAGGGCCTCCAGTAATCTCACTCACAAGAATTTCTATGAGGCCGTGGTATCTCTCCGGTCGACCTGACGCTTTCGTACCGAAACTTGGCTCTCCTACCTTAATACTCCAAACCAATACCCGACAACCCCTCAAAACCTCTCAGATCACAATCTCATTATCTTCATTCTAACAACAAAACCACATGTTTTTTCGACGCCATATTCGTTGAAGATATTTGATATATCGATGCCGCCCCGGCCGTGTGTAATGTAACACTGGTCAAACACCGAAGCCGACTATCTACATGTAATCCGCAGCTTAACTTGTCTTGCTTGTGTTCTGAAGCGTTTTTGTGGAACAAAAGTTTTGGTTGGAAAAAAAGTCATTGATTGAACACGCGTTCTTGATGTTCAAATGTTTATAAAGGACTTGTGTGTAATAATATAGTAAGCTAAAGTCTTGAAACTGATATAAGTTTTGCTAAGTCTAAAATGGATTATGGTTGCACCTTTTTATAATAAAGTGCTATAAGTTTAATTATATCTGGTTCTATAAAGCTTTGCCAGGACACCGATCCTTCGTTCGATCCAAATTTATTAGGCAAGATCTTTTGTAAATGACATCTTGTGATTATTTTCAAGCCTTCATTGTTTCGTGCCAAGCTTTTACCAAAGCAAGAGTATCACATTCGAATTATGCTCTTCAACATTGTAGATGACACTTATACTGACTTGATTTTATACCTAACTATACCAACAATTAGGTGAGGTTGTAAATGCAGGTGCAATAAAATACACCGGCCTACAACAGAAGAAACGGGATGGTTTTAGTCAATAAGAGTCTGACACTCACTTTCGTCTCACTCAGGGTAGAAGAAGTAACTTGATGACGTGCCTACACGGCAACCCGCAAAAAATCATATCTACAATTACTTAAATATTTAAACTGCTTTTGTGTAACCAACTTAGGTATATTTACCTACATCCAAGTAAATAGGTACCTACACAAAAATTATAAGAAATACGTAAACGACAAAAAGCCTATGTGAACGCCTTTGTCATTCGAAAATTCGAACGAAAAAAAAAAATACGGACAATAAACACGTATTGAGTGACGACAGATGTTAAATTCGATTTTCGAAATCTGTGTTGCCAATGAAAAAATATAATAATAGAGCGGGGAAAAAGGGGACTTGTTTAAATCGTTATTAATTTGAAATTCACGTCCGTTGTTGACATGGCTCAATGATACGTTTATACATGTAAATAGCGATGATTTGTGGGTTAGTAATGTCATTTATTATCGATACGTTGACGTAATGAGATATTACTGGTTCCTTTTATTTATAAGAAACTTTCTTAACCTACTTAAAGCCGTAGTCTGTAATTTTGAAGTTTGACATATGGGTGCTTGGCAGTTAATAGGTTTGTCCGAGTGACATATATAAAGGTATACAGAAAGATATGTAGGTAGTAAGGGGTTGGCAGCAACTGTAGTACGTGTAATCGATAATTACGAGGACTTGATTTTGTTATCCACGTCGAGTAGGTATTTTTTAAGTTCTAAATAAAGGCAAGGAGCTGTGAACATAGATATCTGCCTAGTATTTAAAAGATGTCAGTGTTTCGAAGGCATCTAGATTGAAATCCCTCCATCAGTGATTGCACGTGCCATCATTAATCATTATTGACAAGGTTTCATCATCATCAATAGCATGATATGAACTGAATACTAAACTTAAGAATGCTGTACAAACTTAATCACAGCGTATAAGTCAATTGTTGAGTATCTAAAGGTCTTTTCTGACAAAGAAGGTTTGAGCCTTAACCATCATATTTGCTCAAGGCGGATTGGTAATTCCAGACTTATAATTCCAAACTATATTTCCAGATTTCCTCGCGTTGTTTTAATACTCCGATAGTCAGGGGTTTTAATAAACTTAGATTACATACTTATAACTCTGAAAAAGTCCCATTGGTACATGGCAGGTTTCGAACCGGACCCTTGCGTAAGATGGTGGGCCTTATTCTCCGGTCCACCACGACATTATAAGAATCCTGGACTCAGGCAACTACCTAAGTCTTTTTCTACTCTCAAATACATTCACAAAACCCAAATAATTATCTGCACATCAAATAAAAACTAAAACCTATCTAACTTAACAAAAATAATTTTCAAACGCCTATCTGTTTCAATGGCGGTTGGCGCGTTTCCGCTGGGTTGCCACAGTGAAGTGTCAAATTACCCCTAATTATCCGTCATCGAGGGACCGGAACGCCGGCTGCCATCGACAATTGAATTATTTTTTTTAGAATTACGCTTAAATACAGTGTGTAATGGAATCTGATGAAAGGCATAGGATTTTTTTTCAATGTCTATTAAGTTTCACGGTGGTTCTATTTGCATAATATTCTGTTTTATTATTATTTTTATGGCTTATGTGGTTTTCCTTGTAGGTATATAAGTGATTGTATTAGTACCTTTAAACATTGGTCTGACGGAGATAATTAATGTTTCCTAAGACAATTTTATGGCAACACAAAAGTAATTTGTTCTGGCTTGTGGTTTCACGCCTGTACCGACTTTACCAGTACCTACCTTGAAGTAGTTGAAGTAGATACTCCATGTACACTATAACCATCACAAATTTATTCTAAGGATGCACTAAGCTGACTTGTACCCACAACTAAGCAAGCGCAATGGTATACCATGTCCGTAGCTCGGAGCTGGACGAGGAGCGGGGTACCTAATTTCTAGTCAGAAAAGATGAATAAAGAAACTTAGGTTAGGTAAGTTTAAAGTAAGTAAAATAGATAAAGACAATTACAAACGGACTTACGTAAAGTTTTTTTTTATGTGGTACTTAGGTCGGCAAACGAGCAAACGCATTACCTGATGGTAAGCAATAAGCGTCGCCCATGGACACCCGCAACGACGGAGGAGTTACGAGTGTGTTGTCGACCTTTTGGGGAGTAGGGATTTGGTGATTTTGGAAAAGGGAATGGATTGGGGTAGGGGAAGGATTGGGCCTCCGGTAACCTCACTCACACGGCGAAACACAACTCTTTGGTTATTTCACGCCGGTTTTCTGTGAGGCCGTGGTATCACTCCGGTCGAGCCGACCCATTCGTGCCGAAGCACGGCCTACACTTTAACTGAGTTATATAGATATAGACAGTGCGGAGCACGGTTAATTTGAAATAGAAGCATTCAAAATCCCTCAATTATAGCAGGTTTATTGCAATTCAGTGATACTTTGTCTGAAGAAGATACATTATTAACAACCGTGAGTGCCTTTATAAGCAGCTATCTGTGAGAAACATACTATTGCTAAAACAGCTTGAGTGTGATAGGTCGGCAAACGAGAAGCCGGATTAGCTACTGGCACCCACATCACTACAAAGGAGTTTCAGCGACTTAGAGATAGAGGAAAAGCAGGATTGGCTTACAGGTAACCATCTCACACGGAGAAACACAGCACTATATTTGTTTCACGGTGGTATTCTGTGAGGCCGTGGTTGTAATAAATGGTTTGGAAGCATGGCTCTCCTCCACTTACTAGGTATAGGTACTTATCAAACTATATGCATTTAGTGTTTGCTTCATAAAGAAAGTATCAATTTTGACAGGTTGTACCTACTTGCCTATAATACTCAATGCGTTGATTTGCTCTGCATTGTTAGATTAATATTTCTTAAAAGGTATAAAGATCTGCTTCCTTTAACCTTCTTTCTTAGCTTACCTACAATGTTCCAATTTAGAAAATTAAATCGTTTAACTTCGTATTTAAGTTTACTAAGGTGACGCATCGGCTCAAGTAGTCGATGTCTGTCCCCATACCTAAAGGACCCGACCATAACCACGCTTGAATATTTAATTACCTGAATCACCTTCAAAGTGTCAAAAATATAATTAAAACACTATATTTAAAACTTAATCCACACGACAGGACCTCCTGACTCCCGACCCAAAAAATCGATAAAATACCGAATTGAAAAAAATAAAAAATCAATCACACATGAAAATTTATTCAGCCATCAAACGTAGATATAAAATAAATAATCCACGATATTAACGATAACAATACCAGTGCGCGAGCGCAGCACAGTGATCTATAGATCATTTTAGCTCGATCCCTATTAGCTTGGATTGCAAACGCCCCGCCTACTTGGAAGCCCACTGACCATTAATTGGGTACAAAAATCGATGTAGAAACGCCCATAACGTAGCTGTCTCTTTCGCTCGTGTGTTAGAGTGTATTTCTATCTCTGTTTGCCGGGTGTCGTCAAGCGCTCGGGTTGTTCGTTTTCGTCGCGTACGCAGCTCAAACGTCACAATGCCGGGCTTCTACAGAAAAATTGTATGTTTTGTTGTATTTTTTTTACTTATTTTATTTTTATTTTAACGTACGACGCCGCCCGTCGCCGTGCAATATTTGTGTAGAATAGAAAGTTTTTCTTTTTTTTTCGTTTTGTCTGTTTTTTTCGGAATGTCTAATTTGAAAGTAAGTTGGCATTTTGAGAAGCGCCCTGAAGAGTATTTTTAGTAATGGACTTAGGTACAAGTTTTTTTTATTTGGATGAAAGTGTAGTGGAATTTCGGTCGAAAAATTGAGAAAATGTGCAAAAGTATTAACTTTTCTCGAAGTTGCTTTTCATAGGGCTGTGTGGCACATAATTATTATTGGTGTTCAAAACTTGGTGCTATCGATATCGCCTGACAACCCTATTCCGTCCACAAGAAGTTTCAAGTGACATTGATACGTTATTGTGTTCATTTTTATATATAAATAGTTTAGATATTTGAAATCTGACCTGGATGATAAGTACTTAGATATTATAAGTACCTAGACAGGATACAAATTCCTCATTCAGGTTTGTATTTATACATAGATTAATAGTTTCTAGATTTCTTTTTTAATTTAAAAACAAATATAATTACTATCCTATATCACAATTTATCATTCGAAATTTGAAAGTTTTCTAGTATTACAAGTATTGAAATTTGAAAACTTCAACGCCTCTCTCCACTAGATGGCGCTGTACCTTGTACGTTGAAAAATCTTTGAATTTCTATTTTTTAATGTTGAATTCTAATAGTTATAATGTGTATTTTTAGCTAGACATGTGTACCTACTATGTCTTTTTATAACTACCTATTAAATAGATACGTATAGGCAGCCAGCATTTTATGAGACAAGAAAATTTTGTAACATAAGAACTAAAAACAGAAATGTCATACTTGGCAGTAGGTAATTATTACGACTATTTTACAAGCAATGTAATCTCGTACCAATGCGACTTTTTCCGAGTTATTATGTACTTTCTGTGATTATTTAGACACCACTGACATACGGTGAAGGTAAACATCGTGAGGAAACCTGGACTTATAATATCTAATTATAGGTAAGTTTGAAATCGCCAACCCGCATTGCGCAAGCGTGGAGATTAATGCTCAAACCTTCTCCGTGTGAGGAGAGGCCTTAGCTCAGCAGTGGGCACTTATAGGCTGATAATGATGATGATGATGAAGGTAATCTTACAAGAGAAATTAGAATTGTTTACCTTTGTTTAAATAACTCTATAAATTAGTACACTTGCTTTTTTCTTATGTAATAAGTTAGAAACGAGCAGACGGATTACCTAGGTACCTGATGGTAAGTACCTGATGGTAAGCAATCGCCGCCGCCAATGGACACACGAACCATCAAAGGAGTTACTACTATGTGCGTTGCCGGTCTCTTGTAAGCATTAAGTGATTTAAAGAAAGGGGGTTTGACGCCTGGGAATGGGGGACAACTTAACTCTCATGTACTCCTACCTATGTGTTGTTTCACGCCCGTTTTCTGTAGAGCCGTGGTTACACTCCGGTCGAACCGTCCCATTTGTGCTAAAGCATGTCTCTTCCATAGCTATGTAGTAACTGGCTCATAATTCAAAAAGATTAAAACAAAGTTCTATATTCAAATTTAGAATTCCTAAATAGAAAAAATAAAACATATCTACACACACACACACATAGGCAAACAAAACGAATCAATCATTCCACAAACGCAAGACACTCCGAGTACTCCGACCATAGACACTTGTAAACTCAAAAGAAGCTCTTTCGTAAAGGCATAGACTATACAAAAGTGCTTATGCGCCTTAGAAAGATCTGTGGCACGCACCGCTGGTTCCGTATGTGTAAGAGGTCCTTCAGGGCTTCAGGAGCTCTGTAAGGGTCCCTTATAGAGGCCTAGGGGCCTTGTATGTGCGTATGGACGGTTCATATAATGGTTCTAATTCTTTGCGTTTCAAGACGTACCTATATATCCTAGATACATAGAATTAATATATATATAATAGTTACGTGCGTAGTAGGTAAGTAGTTTTGTACGAAATGCTGCGCTTAGAAACTATATCATTTTGAACTATAGATTATATACGCACTTATAAAAAAACTAAGGATTTTTCTTCTATTTCTCAATATTTCTTAATTTTGTTCTTAAATTAAATGATATACGTTTGAATGAAGTTTTTTTACTTGGTTGGTATAACAGTTTGGAAAATAGATCTGTTTAAATATTGTTGACCTAATTATTTTTAGGCATGGCTGAAGATCTGCATGAAAGAGGCTGCTTGTAGTAATGCAATAGACTCACTCAATGGTAAAACAAGCTCGTAATTATTTAAGTTTATGTTTAATTACTTGACTTTAATCAAGAAATAGTTAATTAATGATTGTGGAAGAGCCAAGCAAATAATTAGCTCACATGACTTAAAATGAAAAAGTGCACTCCAAATGCACTGTTGGCACGACTGCAGCGCAACGTGTCGCGGGTTCGATTTGAACAACTCTATATGTGACACAAAAACTGATGTTTCAAAGTTTGGGAACAGGGTGAAAACAAGACACAGGAGAAAATCCTACTGCAGGGCAAAGTAACACTTAGTCAAAACACTAAATAGGTACTACAATCTTTTCAGAATTCAATATAAACCACCAAAGAAATTACCATAACACCGCTAAACTGTCTGGGTAGCAACAACAGGTCCCGTATTAATAATTACCTTAGGTAGGTACTGCCACAATCGCTAATAGTTCTCATTACTAATTACCATCCGTTACAAGCAACAACGATAATACTGAAGTCGTATTCCGTAAAAGAAAAAAGTTTATAGGTATATTATGGAAAGTTTAGCCACTTTCTCGCCTGGTGGTAGGCGATGATGCGAGCTATGATGGAGCACGCCTTCCCCTAAGCAAGATATTCAATGCGGCCTTGGAGACACCATGCTTATACCCCATAGGAAACAAAGATTCCGGCAAAGAATAACTTTATTGTAATTAACTGGACTCGCCGCAGCGCAACCATCAACAGCAATGCAGGCGCCAACTCTAACCAGTAGGCTGCGCGACGTCACCGCGTCCGCGCACGCTGCTCATGAGGAAGAACCCCTCTGTGTTTCGAAACTAGTAGAGCTTTTCTCAATTACACACGTGAGTAACCCATGATTTTTAGATAATTTACGATAGTTATTATAAAAACTTTATTGTAATTACTTATACCAAAAAATAAAACCAACTATTTTAACACTTCCTATGAACTGTATAGTCTATGATGAGTGAGAGAGCCATGCTTCGGGCTTCGACACGAACCGGTCAGCGCGACTGGAATGATAAAACAGCCTCAAAAATAAACGGCGTGAAGCAATCACAGCGTTGTGTTTCGCCGTGTTAGTGAGGTTACTGGAGGCCCAACCCTTGACATACACCTTACACCCAGAACTGAAACAACAATTTGTGGATTACACAATTGGGTAGTTTCCAAGGTCAAAAATAAATGAATTCGACGTTTCAATACAATAAAATATTGAAAAATAACTATACTTTTATTCATCGATCGATCGATACACAATTTTTTTTATATTTTCTAGCTAATTTTTAGGAATTAAGTAAGCTATTTGACGCAAAAATACTATGACGTCATAACTCAGTGTATCGTTTCTGACATTTGGATAAAAGTATTGAATTTGACTAGTTGGAAACTGTTGTATTGTTCCGTGCGAACCTGTGATACAGCGTGCGGCAGCCAAAGAAACACATTGAAAGATTTCACTTTTCACTACTTCAGTTCAAAACATCTACGGCACAGCTCAAGTGTGAAGAGGCTAACAATGAAAAAACTAACTTTAAGTCTTCTAAGAATTGTAGTAACTATTAGATATAGTGTAGAAATATTGATTATTCGCAGCTCGTATATCTAAGGCAACGGCCGTGAAGCGATATTAAAGGCAGGGCCGCACTGAGAGTTCATTGGGCCCCAGCTAACACATACCTTTGCTTTTATAAAAAAAAAATGGGCCCCAACTAATTAAAGTTTTGACGTTATTTTTATCTGCGAAGTCCAAAAATCAAATGACTTCTCTCAATCTAGGTGGGGAAAGAAAGAGTGTTTGACTTTTACTGTCTAAAAACACCTCGTTTTTTCTACTACGCTTTCACCTGCAACACCGGCTGGACATCACCTTAGTGGGACCCCCTCTGCCTCGGTCTGGTAGCTCTTTATACGTCCATGGAATGCTACGCACGCAGCCTACGCTCGGATAATTATATGAGATGACAAGGATCAATAAATCATCATACGGAAAAAAATATCTGCTGTTTCTTTACTGGAGTGTGCGTTGGAGATGACTTTCATGTAAACTATTTGTTACTTTTTTATAATTGGCATATCATAGAAATCAAATCAAACCACGCATAATACTCAGAACTTATTAATAAATTGAACACAAAATCTTTGACTTTTCTCTGTCTTTTAAGATATCCAATAGATACATTCAATATAGAACGGGACCCGATATATTTTCGGAACCCCAAAACATCGTCTAAATCCGGCCCTGGATAATTACAGCTTATTCTGCAATCATTGTTAGTTTAACGATGTTATCCAGTGGCGTGAAAATATGTTGTGTATCACTGTATTCTGACTTCGATGCTAGACTTAGGCAATTTATTTAGTTCAGATAGGATTGTTTAGTTGGTATCTACTGCCTTTAATGGTTGTGTAGTCGTGACTAAGATATCGAAATAAGATGTTTTGTAATTCTATCTCTGAGTTGATCTTTGTCCGTAAAATAGATCTTCTCTCTCCCTCAATGGGACAATAAGGAGTGTCAGACTCTTACTGACTAAAAACCACGCCATTATTTCTCCTGTTTCAGGCTGAAGCCCCGGTTCTTTATTTCTCTTGACTCAGCATAAACATCAGCAATGTTGGGCTCCACCTGTTTTCTGTTGGCTCTTTGAGTTGAGCGCAGAACGCTACGCTCCGTGCGCTCGACTGTCGCACTAATATACTCCTGGACTGTTGGAGTCATTTGAAAATATAGGTATCCTCCTCCAAACATGTTGTTGAAAAAAGTAACTGCAACAGATGTGTTAATAATTATGTTTTCGACTTACTCACGTAATAATTTCACGTAATACTCGACTAGTTTCAAGCCATGCTAGAGGCCTATATTCATGAGCAGCATACGCGACACGCGACGCGGCGACTGTCGCGCTGCTACTGAAATGCTAGATAAACGAATGAAATGTAGATAAACTTAATAATATTAATTAAAATAGTGGAGAATTTAGTATCACCAATGCATCATGGGAAGCCAAAGAAGCAGGTCGCTAGTCTGTTGTAAAAACCTAAACAGTTTCAATACTTATTTTCTCCTTCTTAAGTTCTCTAAGATATTCCATAACCTTTTAGATTTTATTACCTTATTAATACTTACATACCTAAGTTCTCAAGTTACCTATTAACTTAGGACTTACACGATAAGTACTAAGTACGTATTAGCCTTTAAGTACTTAAGTATTAAATGAGGTTACAATAAAAATAACTTGAGCTTTGGTGTCGATTAATCGATAATGTTTAGCCCATTATGGCTTAAGCGTTTGTAATGTACCTACTTAAGGTGACTATGGGCTGATTTTTCAATAGTTAGGTAAAAGGTATCTGGGTAATAATTATGATGCTGTCGCGTCAGATTGTTTGTGTAAGACAGTGACAGCTACAATTTTATTCCTCAGATAACATTTATCTGACTTTCGAAAAAGATATGGTAGGTAAGTTAATGTAAGAATAATGGCTCATCTATGTGCTTACCTACGGTACCTATATGGTGGTTTTAATATGTGATAATACGGTAAACAAGCAGACGTATTACCTGATGGTAAGCAATCAACGCCGCCCATGGACACTCGAAATACTAGAGGAGTTACAAGTGCGTTGTCGGCCTTTTAGAGATTAAGACCCAATCCCTCTTCCTCTTCTTCAAACCCTCTTCCTTTTCCCTAATCTCTATTTTTTTATTATTTATTTATCATAATAACAGGAAATACAGTACTATCACTTAACTTAAATCTCCAAAACCCTAATCCCCAAAAGGTCGGTAACGTATTCTGATCCACCGTTGATGCGGGTGTACATGGGCGGCGCTGATTGCTAATTATCAGGTAATATGTCAGCTCCTTTGCCGTTCTATAACCAATAAAAAAAGATATTTAACACAAAACAAAGAAATGTTATCGAGTGTTTATTAAGGGCTGATTTTTCGACAGTCAGATAAATGTTATAAGAATAAAATTGTTGCTGTCACTGTCTTATACAAACATTCTGACGCGACAACATCATAATTATTCCCCAGGTAACTTTTATCTGACTATTGAAAAATCAGCCCTAAGTATTATTATGGAATTGACATCAGCAGTAAAGTTGGCAAAGAACCTTACCTCGTAGATATTGGCTGCCAGTATTGGCACGGCGCTCCATTCTTACAAAGTGTGTCAGCGTGGATAAATCATAACAACTTTTCACGTAAACCTGAATAACGCCCAATTATTCTTTCGCCGACTGGGAATTTGTTTCTGAAGTCATTCAATGGTCAAAGTCAAAGTCAAAAATCATTTATTCCAATTAGACCTTTACAGGCCCTTTTGAACGTCAAAACAAAATTTTGAAGATATCGTGTCAGTCTGTCGGTCAGTCCTCTTAGTGAAGCTATTTGCTCGTTCCAAAGTGTAGATTATGGAATGGAATATACTCATGATGAAAAGAATCTGAAGGTTGATTGATAGAAACAATCATTTATTTATTTTTAACAATTGTTTGTTAAAACTTTTATAGGCAACACTTTAGCGAAAAGCAAACTTAATTAACACTGTTAATCAATCTACCTCTTTAAATAATCAATTTCAAGTTAAAGTTCTCGAAAATTGTCTCGAAAGTGCCTCCTGGAACATGGTGACGCGTGTCCGAAATATGGCAACTATCGATGTGATTTTTTCGAGTCTGTCCTTTCTATGATTAGGTATATAGACACCACTGATATACCTACGGTAAAGGGAACATCATAGGGATTCCAGGACTCATAATTTCTTAGAAAGCTTTAAGTCGCCAATCAACCTTGCCCGCGAGTACCTAAGCGTAGTATCTATCATTCTTTCCCCGAATGAGAAGAGGTGTTTGGATAGCAGTGGGCACTCATAGGCTGATGATGATGATGATGTCATGTCGCTCAAATTTTATAGTGAAAATGAAAACGTAGGCAACGATTTAAAACTACATACTTATTCAAGAAGGTAAAAATCTACAGTTAGAAAATCAATAGGTAAACACAAAACTGGGAGAACACAACAAAAATTACAATAAACATGATTAAAACCGAATTCGAATTGAAAAACCTTAGAAGGAGGGTATAACGAGAAATATTCAAATCGTTCGCTGGAGTGTCGCAGATATTCATTCAATAACAAGCTCTCGAGCGGCGCGGTCACACCCGCGCGCCGCAAATTCTAATAAATGTATTTAAATATTATTTGTCGCTGTGAATTCTTTATTTTGCGGTTCGGGTTCTGTATATTTTTTTATTTTTATTCGGGTGGTTATGGTAATTTCCTGGAGAGTAACTTGATTTTTTGATTATATAACGGCAAACTGAACACTGATCGGCGCCGCCCATGGATACGCAACAACAGAGGAGTTACGAGTACGTTGCCGATCTTTTGAGGATTAGGGATTTGGGAGATTTAGGGATTGGGGAGGGATCGGGGAGGGGAAGGATTAGGCCTCAGGTAACCTCACTCACACGGCGAAACACAACGCTGTGGTTGTTTCACGACGGTTTTCTGTGAGGTCTTGGTATCACTCCGGTCGAGCCGACCCATTCGTGCCGAAGCAGAGCTCTCCTACACTTAAACTTAAAAAGGTTGCGGGGCAAAAGTTGTGGAAAACCTGAAGGATGGAAAAGAAATAAGTTTGTCATGATGTTAGTGGGAAAAGCAGTGCTGCACCCCTTTAATTCAAAGCAGTTATCGGTATATCAGTAATCAGTATACCTTATAGGTACGATTTTACATACTTATTAATTAGTTTCTAAATACTTTAAGTTTTTCTAATTACTAACGACAATAAATTAAATCAAAATAAGTCAAATAAATTCGCCTCCTGACATCTTCAAAATACTCAATCGTTCTAAAAATGTTACCACAAAAACCAAACACCTACCGAACCCCAATAACTTACACCCTTGTCAGCGTAAGGCGCCGAATTTTCTAATCGTTGTCATTGAAGATTTTCCTTCATTCTCACTTTGATATGGTTGTAATAAGACTACGAGGGGAGCTATGAGTGTGGATTGGAAAATTCGATGATTCTGTTAATGCTTTTACAGGATTTGAGGTGAGGGGAAGGTGTTTTTAGGTACGTTTGAGACGATAATGGGGATATTTGAATTGATTATTCGTTGAGTTGATAATAAAACATGAAAGAAGCCAAATATTCGTATTGCTGTCATACAGTTGAAGATGCTAAAATGTTTCTTTTGAAGATAGATCACCTCACCTGTCTTGTTACACCGAAAGAGTCACCGGCCTTTAGGAGCGAGTGGATTTTGATGGATTAAAGGATAAGGATTTGGGGATTGAGGATCGAGGGCGAAGGAAAAAGCCCGAGAGTGGAGGAGGTGAAGGATTAGACCTCCGGGAACCTCATTCACATGGTGAAATTGAACACAAGCGTTGTCTAACGCCGGCTTTCTTTCAGACCCTGATATCTCACCGGTCTTAGGTACTTACATTTTTTTTTCATTGCCAAAAAATTACAATCATTCTGTCTATCCTTTAGCAAAGCTATTTGCTCGCTCCAAAGTGTAGATTCCTATGGATAAGAACGAGCAAGAAACTCCATGGTTACTTTTTTCCAATCCATTTTATAATCAGAATCTTCGTGTCATTTTTTACCTAATTGGTTGCATAGGTAATGTGAGAACAGTGTAGATACACAAATATCTACTAACCAAGGAATCCTAAAATATAAACTCAAGGACAATATATTACAACAAACCTACAAGAACTACTATGGACACAATTATAATGATGACATGACATGATGTGCATACGTTTTTTAAAAAAAAAAAAGAAAAAGAAAGCGTGAAGAAATAATCTATCCTGATTGGACAGCAATTGCTAAATGACTCAATTAAACTATTTTAATTAAAAAGGCCAATGTGTAATCGATTTATTTTTGAAGACATCATCATCATCATCGGCCTATAAGTGTCCACAGCTGAGCAAAAAAGTCTCTTCTTATACGAAAAAGGTTAGAGCATTAATCACCACGCTTACTCAAGGGGGATTGGTGATTACAAACTTAAAATAGAAGTTATAAGTCCAGTTTTCCTCACGATGTTTTACTTTTACCGTCTGTCAGTGGTGTCTAAATACCTAATCAAAGAAAGTACATTTAACTCGAAAAAAGTCACATTGTTAGTGACTTGCCAGGTCTCACCTCCGGGCCACCACGACGATCAACGATATTTTCGACATTAATTAAGTTAGTTATTATGTAATCAAATGTAATTCCTGCTTCGTTTATTGAGTTCTACTGACCAGAATTTGATTGCCGAGTCTAACAAAATATTACTGAGCTTCGATTTCCAAAATTCTCTGGCTCAGTCAAAGTGAAAGCAATTATTGCAATTAATCCTTATACAGAGACTTCGGAACTCTCAAATTGAGTTGTCCGTCAGTCTGTCGAGCAGAGAAGCTAGGTGCTCGTTGCAAAATATGGTTTCATATAGAAAAGAAAGAGAAAAAAATCCTTAGGGTTTCTTGTTGCCTAGGTATAGAATTAAGAATTAAATAGTTATTAATAGTTATTTCAGTCAAAAAAATAAACGTATAAAACCATTTTCAAAATATAATTATAAACTGCCTGCCTTTTTTATGGTATAAGTCGGCAAACGAGCAGACGGATTACCTGATCGGTCCATGATTCCTCCAGGCCAGGATCTGTTTGCAGTAGATACAACCGTGGAAAAAGCGAAACACTGAAGTCGATAGCGTCTCAGGGAAACGAATTGTCCTGGATCCCACAACGAAATTAATCAGAAGTTAAAGGAGAAGAAAACTAAATAATTTTCATCACCATATCAGCTATCTAAATAAATTTAAAAATGACAATATCTTGTAGTAAATAAATTTTACGATATGTTGGTCGACCAGTTGACACCTTGGGACCAATTACTTACCTAAATACCTAAAGCCATAATCAAAAAGTGCAGCTGAAGAAACAGTAAACCAGATTAGATTAATGTTTACTCATTAGTCCATCGAAGAAAATTAATTTGACCAAAGTACAGCAGACAGCAGATTAAAGTATACTAAACAGTTGAAATTCTTTGATTAATTTTTAACCTTATCATCATAGGCAAAGGTTGAAAGTTGATTGGTAAGTATAAGGTAGTTTGAATTGCTTCCGTCATGAAGCCATAATTAAGCAACAATTCGTGTGCATGCAAAATATTTCTGAGGAAATTTTAAATTAATCAATACTCAGTGTATAATTGTGATTGCGTGGTTGACTAGTCGGCCATTTTGAATAAGACCTACTTGGCTATGAGTGCAAAATTTTCTTTTATACAGGAACCGAAAGATACTTTGTATTCGAAGCGATTTTATTAGCAAGTTTGGAAAAAAGTTTTATAGAATTTTCGTAGTGAACTACATATGTATCTATTATATTACGTTAAATACCTAGCTACCTATTTACTAGCAAATAAAAATGGCCTTGATGTTCGTTTTCTAAAGAAAAATATTAATTTTTATTGCTAAAAACAAGCTCGCAGCGAACTTTTCTTTTTAGTTCACAGCTACTCACCGAGAGATGGCGCTGTTGTCAATATTCTACCCGGCGTAAAGTTTTATCCGAATGGAGCCTGTGTTTTCTTCCTGATCTTCAGATTGTTTATCGTTTGTCAAATATTACAATTAAGTTTATATTTAATATAAGGGCAAACCAATTAGGAAGATACATATTTAAGCAAGTTAGGTATAAGTAAATGGTACCGCTATTTTTTTCCCAGACTATGGCCAGAGTGATCCTCACAAAGAAACTACGAAACTATTCAACTAACGATAAGAACAGTGTCTAACAAGCGTAGTTCCTTAACCAACTCTTACGCTAGAAAAACACCGACCTACAGTTGACGAAAAAATAAATTTATTTACCTAATTAAACCAATAAGGCAAACCATCTTGTTACCTAGGTGATTTTATTTAAAACTAAAAATCTTAACTGCATTTAAATACTTAGATAATCTTTGTAGGTAGATATGTATTTTATACGACCTGTTTAATATAGAGAGACATATATACCAAAAGATAAACTTTAGTCAACCGCGTAAACCGACACACCATAAATACTTTTAGGGTTGATTTTTCAATAGTTAGATAAAAGTTATCTGTGGAATAATTATGATGTTGTCGCGTCAAAATGTTTGTATAAGACAGTGACAGCAACAATTTTATTCCTCAAAAAACATTTATCTGACCATTGAAAAATTAGCCCTACTTACCTAAAAAAAAATTAGGTACTTACACTTCTTTTCGTTCCCAACACGTAGAAAAGGCGCGAACGTGAATTCATGTTTTATTACTAAAGAACACAAGGACAAACTGTCCAGATGCGTTTTGTCCCACGAGTTGAAAGCTTAAATGGATAACAAGTCTCCTAACTAGAAAAACTGGTCTGCACATGAGTAGGTAGGTACTTGGTTAACTATTAACTATTAATGGTTAAAAAAAGTATGAAGAACCAACAACGTTGAGTTCTTTTTTTATACTAGCAAGCGGATTACCTGATGGTAAGCAATCGAGGCTGCCCATGAAAAGCGCAGCACCAGAGGAGTTGCAAGTATCTTGTAGATATTATGGGGAATAAGGGGTTTCTTGGGATTGAAGAAAGATATTTTTTTATATGATAAGTCGCAAACGAAACGTTGCAAACGAGCAAACGGATAAGTTGATGGAAAGCAATAAGCGCCGCCTATGGACACCCGCAACACCAAAGGAGCTACGAGCGTTGTGTCTTCACACGAAGACACAACGCTGTAGTTGTTTTACGCCGGTTTTCTGTGAAGCCGTGGTATTACTCCGGTCGAGGCGATCCATTCGTGCCAAAGAATGGCTACCCCACACTTATCTATACTTAGATATTATTATATTTAGTCGCTTTCATGGACAAGAAAGTAATGCAAGGAAAGACAAGCATTAGAAAAAATATTTTAGCATTCAAGAGTATAGATATTTTTATAGATTATCATAGATATTTAGTAGGTACTTAGGTATACTTTTTTTACAATATCCCAACAGAATCGGGTCCTACTTTTAAGGAAACTAAATTAGGTATAAGGCCAAAGCCGCAGGCGGGAAGTTAGACAGGTAGACTATAGGTACCTCCTTATTATTTATTTTTTTAACTACCTACTTACATTAGATACAATGTAAAAGATCTTTCTTTTTTATGTATTAAGTAGTTAGTACGAATTTTAATGTACCTAAAATATGGTGTTACATAAGTAGGCTACATTTTATTTTTATCATTAATTCTTCAGAACAACGTCTCTTATTATACTTACCTACTATAGGTACCCAGGTACAATATTTTTCGTTGTATTTACTTAAAAATATTTTTATGAATTTAGGTATGCTAAAATCTCGTGAATAATAATTATTTAAGATTAATTTGTCATTTCTGTACTGCTGCTATCTTATTAATTTATGGTTAAGTATTTGACCTCACTATTTTAAGTACCTATCCATTGGCCTGTGTAGGTTCATTTTTTAAGTTAGATGACTTCTTAATTTAAAAACGTAAAAAAATGTTATGATCGCGGTGATAAAGTTTTTGTAGAAGCTTAGCTCTGAATTGGTTGTTATTTTAGTCATCTACTGTTTAGTTGCCAACTTTATTTTACTTATAAGTATTTGTTTAATATTAATATTAATTTTGTGAAACGATATAAGACAGAAGACAGACAGACATTGATACCTACCTACATACCTACATCTATAAGTACCTAAATAAGTAAGTTTCAAAATTTGTGTCATTGTTATCAGCAGCCCGTCCAGCTTCGGTGCCAACACACACGTTTTCCCCATCACGTACATCATTGAAGACGATCTTCAGCTTTTCTCGACTTATTCTTAACCAATACTTACAGGAGATTTCGTCCCTGCACCTTACTACGCCACAAATAGGCAAGCTTTTTTTAAAAATATTACGCATCGGACAAGAAAATAGTTTTAACTTTTAAGCGGTAAGTATAGAAAAGACAATAGTTCCTAGTTCTTATAAGATATTTCAACCCAGGTTGCGGGGCAAGCGCAATGAGGCACAGCGGCCCCGTGCTAGAGCAGGAGAAGGAACGGGGGGATTTTTAGTCAGTAAGAGTCTGACAGGGAGTATCTGACTCTTACTGATTTCCTTCTCCTTCTGCCTCGTTTAGGCAGGAGATCATTCGATGATTTGCCACTGATTTTTTATTCTTTATTTTTACATGCCAAGGTAACCTTAATAATATAGGTACACTACAATTAAATCAAATAACAGGCACAACTTAAAGGTTTTTTCTGTCGTTGCTGTGAGGACCATCACTAACTTAGGTACATATCTTACTTAAATAAAATAAGTAAATAACAGTTGGTTATTTTTTTATTATTTAAGATCACTTTTGTGTAGACTGTAGACTAAAAACTTTTCTCTACATTTAAAAGTTTACGCTTTTCACATTTCATTTTGCACTCTCCGCGTCGTATAAGCTCTACTGCGATTCTGGACGCATTTTGAGCTGTTCAAGCTAGCTCTGCTGCCAGGTATCAGTGTCTTGATAAACCTGAACCTTTTTGGTTACTAAGCTAGTTTTTTGCTTAACTCCAGCCAGCTTTCTAAGTATATGTAGAGAGATTTGACCAAATTATTACTACACTAGCTACCTACTCTCACGCGGTTTCACCCGCTGCTCAGCTCCATTTGACCGTAGCGTGACGTTTTGTGGCCTATAGCACTCAAGGACATTATAGCTATCTACTAGTGAAAGAATTTTGGCAATCCGACCAGCGGTTCCAAAGATTACCCCCTACATACAAGCTTACAAACTTACAAATTTTACCTCTTTATAATATTAGTATAGATGTACCTACTTAGGTACTTACCTATTACAAACTTTTACGCATTTTTATTCAGTAAGCATTGAATAAAAGTCCTGCTATAATCTGTCAGTTGTTAATAACAAATTAGTACCTAAGTCATAGCAAACATAATTTCTACTTATCTACTATAGGTAAGACTCGCTAGAAAATAAGTGCACAGTTTACACAAGAAAAGATAAACGAGACAATGTAGGTATTTAGTAAGATAGATTAATTAGTACTTAGATACCAACGGTTATCTACCCAACGACTGTAGCGGCAAAACATACTTACCTACCTATCATAATAATTTTTAATAAGTAGTGTTAATCTAAACTAAATTATATCAGGCCATTATTTATGTAACTAACTACAATAGCTGAGAATTATAACACAGCCACCGCAACATTTGTAGCCAACATTCTATAGTAAACTCTTCACACGTTGTTAACTGACAGCCCAACAGCGGGGCCCTACTTATCTAATGAAAACGAATCTTAGCGCTGAACTTATTCGAAGCAGCTACGTAAGTAGAGCTGTACTGAATTACATTCTGTCCATAATCCGTCTCGTCTTTAATGTACCTAACTCAAAATATTCTCATAAACAACGAGAGAGGAGTCAGCATTGATCGAGAGATAAGCTGTTTGTAAAGTATGTAACTAGGTAGAGACTAGAACTGTGTGAAATTCCAAAACATAAAATGAAACGCGAAGAAAGTCTGAGTCTGAGTGGTACAAACTTAAATTAGCCGTTGTTCAGTATTTGTAGGCAGTAGGCACACAGCTCGGCAACTACAGTCGGCCAGCAAGAAGTTATCATGGAGTTAGTGTCGCGAGCGGCCGCGGTGGCGTCTCTAGCGCGCCGCACAAAAGATACGCCGTAACGAGCTCAATTGATGAACCAACGGAAACGTGTCCAATTAGAAGGAGGCGGCGGGCGCGGGCGCGGGCGCGATGCTGGCGTGCTGCGTGCTGGCGGCTCCCCGCGCGCCGCATTAACCCGATTAGCGGAGCGGAGCGCGCGCGAGGTGTGGCGGCGGCGGACACCTCGCCCGCGACCAAAAAACAACGCGGCGCCGCGGAGCCCCGCCCGGCGCGGGGGCGCGCGGGGAAACACGCGCGATTGGGCGGCGCGCGCGGGAGGGGTGTCGCGCGCGGCGCCGCCGGCGGCCAGTCGTTTGACGCCTGCCGCGCGAGCGGGTGTCGCCACGGGAAGAGCGAGTGTCGCACGAGCCGCCAGCCGGCGCGTTATGGACGTTGCATGAGCGGGCGCGAGCGCGACCGCTGGAGCCGACGGGCACGCCGGTCGTGGAGCGCGCGCCGTGGGCCCCGGGCGGCGCGGGCATGCGCTTCGAGGGCGCGGAGCGGCGCGACGCCGTCGCGTTCCACCCGTTGCTGGCGCCGCGGCCGAGCGACTTCTCGGTGTCGGCGCTGCTGACGGCGGGCGCGCTGCCGCCGCCTCCGTACCTGCCAGCCGCACTTGCTGCTGCCGCCGCGCTGTCCGCGCCATGTCCGCTGCTCAAGCCGCCACCGCCGCCGTATGCGCCGTTGCCGCCTGACGACGACGGTGTAGTCGATGATCCCAAGGTCACGCTCGAAGGCAAGGACCTGTGGGAGAAGTTCCACAAGCTGGGCACCGAGATGGTGATCACCAAGAGTGGCAGGTCAGTACGGCCCCGAGCCGCATCGCGTCGCTCGCTACCGACGTCTGTGATCGTGTCTGTAAACCGCGAACGTGCCAGTGTTGTGTGTGATATGAACCGGCTAACGATACGATAGCACCTGCACTGACCGGTAAGTGAGCAGAAGACCAGGGCCTGTAGATAACCTCGTTACAACGCGCTGGGCTCCGCACGGTGCGCCGCTCGCGGAGTCACATGGACTTGTTTACAAAAACAATTAATAGTTAGGCCTTTTTGAACATTCGCTTGCAGTGTAAACTGTACCCTTTCGTAAATGGGTAAGCTATAAATAGGTGCGCATTCTAGAGTGAAATCAAATATCAAAATAATGAGACCGAAATCCACTAAGTTTGGAGTAAGTTATTTAAGAAATTGTGGCTTACCAGTCACGCTATTACGTCACATTGTTCGAATGATTGCCACCAGAGGATAAAATAAATTTTATACATACATAGGTGCTTGCCTAATTAGATTTTACTGGTCTTATTAAAACTGCTCTATTTTATGGTTAGGCGTACACGCTTCGCTACGATGTTTATTTGTTTTAGAGTATGTGTGAGTGATTTAACTGAACATTTGTGCGATGTTTTGTTGATATATTTTTGTAGGTATAACAGTAGTTAGTTTTATACAAGTTTTGCTAATTACATTTCGCGCTCACGTAGGGTGGGATCTCAGCATAGGCGTATTTTTTCGCCAAAAACTATCATCCGTCGGAACGTGTTGTCGCATTAATTACTCTGTGTGGCTCGAACTGTCGTTTTTTTTTTTCTGTTTTCTAATTTATTCCTTGTTTAAAACTGTCGAAAATCTGAGAAAGAACTTTTTAGACTTGCTTGAGTCAATGTGTATGTTTAGCTGATGTATTTTAATGATCATCTCGTTGACAATCTTATTGGTTGTTTCGGTAGGTAGTTTGTGTGAAAACTATAGAAAGAACGATTTTTTATTTACAAAAATAACAATTTATTATTGTGTTCCAAAATACAAACGGCTCTTACATTATCTCAGGGATCGATTATTTAGGTATATTTAGCGCGCTTTGTTTACCTGATTAATGCTTGTATAAATTGCAGTTGGCATATAATTTCGAGATGAATTCTATTAAGCAAATAAACAAGTTTAATCTATTAACATGAATAATTCTGACATCTGTCACTTCATCGACAGCACATTAATCACAAATATATTCGAAATTTTAAATTATAAAACTAGGCTCAAGAATAATTTGATGTAAAACATTGCTAATTCCAAATTCAAATCTTTACAAGTTTATTACTTTTTCAATGGAACGAAGGCTCTCAATTCAAAAATTTACATACAATCTTTAATAAGGTAACCTTTTTTATACCGAGTAATAGTAAAAAAGTAATATTAAAAAAATAGGAAACGCAAGACCTAACCACGCATGTACTTGTCGTGTTCGGTAAGAATTATAGCTCAACTATTTACAATATGCATGGTGCGTGAAAAACTTTATGGGCTACTAGGTACCTCTCCATTTCACAACTAACATGTAATAAAATAATGTGACGCACGCACATCACAACTGACAAATTTATTTGACGTGAACGAAAACGCGACACGCGAAAATGTGTGTTCCCCAACACTATTTAGTGAAATGTGTGAAAAATAAAAATTTTAATGGCGTCTGCTTAGCAAACATCAAACACGGCGGCTTAGAATAAACTTTCGGAAGTGTCTAAAAGTTAACAAAATTTTCTTCTATGATTAATTAAGGTTTGTAGTGACTTTGTTAGTGGAAAAAAATAAACTAGATTAGCTACATTACGCACCTTCTAGATCTATGGCTTATAAAAATAAGTTAGAAGATTCTTTATTGACTCTTAAATAACACCTAAAGTTTACAGGCTATTATCTAATATTAAAAGTTTTTATTTTATTATTGTTATATACGCTTTTATCTTGTTTAGCTTAGGTTGGTTTAGTTTTTTTATTTATTAATAAACGGCATTAGATCTAGCGGCTAGTTTCAGCGTCGCACAAGTAATTTATAGGCTATGTATATTACTTATTGGTAGATAATGTAGTTTTTACTGAAATGAAGAAAGTAACGATCAAATTCGGTTGCGTAGTTTAGTAGTTACGGTAAAACAAATAAACATAAAATATACTTTAGTAACTAGGTACTTACAGATTACCATAGCTAAGAAAAGATTAATTTTCTTTATAAATAACAGTCAAAAACCTACAAATACTATAGTTACTAGTTAAAATTGAAAGTGTTCAAACCACAGACTACAAAAAAGACAGCATTGATTCTGTAAAACATAAAATAACACGGGTTGTTTAACAAAATTGATTTACATAAAGGAAAAAAAGAAAAATAAATGTTTGCCCAACCACTTTGCCGCACAAAATGGCGGACTTATGAAGAAATAAAATTTAAAAAACTAACTTCTTTTATTTTAAGTGTAAATTTGTGGTAAAGTCTTTATTACAAGGAGACTTGTATTAGAGGAATATATTTATAGTAATTAAATTTTTATTATTGAATGGGAAACGAGTTTGTGGGTCAATCGAGTTCATTTTTTTAAATAATAATCATCCATCATTAATGGTATACATAAACAGACTACGATTTTAATTTTATTCACAAAAATATTTTCAAAATTATAGTTTCACGGATAAATTATTTATTTAAGTTTTCATTGTTCTAGGAAGTGTAGTTCAAAACAATTTAAAGTTCGCGCCATAATTATTTTTGTCATGAATTATTTTGTAAAAGCATTATCGTTATTCTCGGAAAGTGGATAAATTGTTAGCTGTTAAAAGCGTATGTATGTGAGCGTTAACTAAAGCTGTACATTACTAATGTTTATTTGTTTTATGTGTTTATCACCTCTAAGTCAATAAACTTATCTACGTGGCAAATAGTAGATTCATAATATGATGTTCTATATTCAAATCTGTTGAGAAAATGGCGGCTATACAGACATTGAAGTGTCTGGCTGATCCCGACGCTGGCGCAAAGAAAAATGTACCTCTTATCCGTTATAGGAGATACGTTTCCTTCAGAATAAATATTTTCGTACCAAATAAACATGATAATAAGATAAGTAATTAAGTTACTAACTTGGTCTACGTCTGTGTCTATTAAAAAGTTTGTTTTGTCTATAGTACCTACTTAGAGGTAAATAGTTTCTAAAAATATTATTGTCGTTTTCTATCAAAAGTTCCCATCTTCCTCTTGTGTCAAAAAAAAACAAATAGACCAAAATAAAAGATCAAATGCAAGGAAAAGAAAATAAGTTCACTTCAACGAAAACTCAACGAATCACGAAAGGGAAACGGGACGAGTAAGAACGGGTAACACTTAAACATCAAAGGCGTTTCGCAAAATCTCCCCGAATTCGGGGTGAAAAAAATAACTGACGGACAATTTTTGTTTTTGGTCGTGCTACGCTTGGAACCTTTAAAGTGAGCGCCAAAAACTTTTGAGTGCTAAACTCTGGAACTAGAAAGAATTTTCCAAGATGAAAATGTTCTTCTTTCTATTTTAAGAGTATTTTTCTTTATTTTCAACACAAATCATTTTTCAATCTTTATTTAGTTTTTTCCATCTTTATTTAACAACATAAAGATTTTAAAAAATGACTTCAGAAAAGAGTTTAGTTGCACAACCAGACTCCTTGCTAAGTGTTCATAGAGAAAAGCTTGAATGTCGAAAAAAAAAAACAAATCATTTTTGTTCCCAATCAAATCCAAGAACCCCATCTCAACAGTAGGTAGTGGTCTATCAAGGAGGCCTACTTATATCCTTGTTAGATAATTTAAGTTTCAAGTGCAAATGCCCCTAAGTAGGCGGATCAGACCTCATATTTCAACTAACCCCCTAATCTATCTTTGAACCACGCCTAACAGTTGGTTAGGGGTCTAATCTGTAACAAATACGTTACATTTCATATAGGTACATGTTTATTGCTAGTTATTTCTCTCTAGTGGTTTGCACTGAAATTTATTGATGTACAAAACTGTTTTTTTTTTCTCTCTACTTTTGAATGATAAGTCCAAAAAGGTAAACTGCTGTGACTATTAAAATTGTAGTCAACTGAATGAATTTCTCTTAGTAACAACTATATAAAGTTAAGAAAAAAGTTTTCTATGTCCCTATATCCCTATGTGTGCTGAAATCATTAAAACTACGCAACGGATATTGACACGATTTTTTTAAATAGATAGAGTGATTGAAGAGGACATAGTATAATAACATCCATTAAATAGTGGAGAAATTTTGTGTCAGCATTGCACGCGTGCCAAGCCGGGGCATGTCGCTAGTTTTCTATCATTTATAAAACTCTAACAGTTAAAAAAAAGACTTAAACACACTACGATTCCGTCACAACAGTCCTTCTAAAATCTTCGACTTCAAAATTACAGTAAAATGTAATCCAAATTAAGCTGTACCTATATCTAAAATGATACGGTAGCTTTCAACTTAGGTTAGCCGGGGCTGCGGGGTAAGCGCAATGAGGCACCGCGACCTCGGCCCAGAGCAGGAGAAGGAACGGGGGGGTTTTTAGTCAGTAAGAGTCTGACACTCTCTCTCGCCTTACCCTGGGCGGGAGAAGTCATTGGATGATTTTCCCCTGACAAAAAAAAAAAAAAAAAAAAAAAAAAGCTTTCAACTTAGGTCAATATGTGTCCAAGCGCATATAATTACAACCGACACAAGTAGTTTGACATTCTATGCAATGTCATTCTGAATCGCTTGTCACATTATCAAATGACATATCATTCATAGACAAACATTTGATTAGGTGACTTTTGTTTTTTTTCTTACATTTTTTTCTAACCTCTTTGGTGCGTGGAAACTTTTTTTGTCTGTGAACGTTGGAAGTTTTTAAGAGTGGATCAATAGTTGAAATGTGTTTAAGGGAGTCCCTTCAGCCATTTTTATTTAAGATTTGATATTATTTATTAGGTTGTTTTTTTTGCAAAACGTCACAGCCAACGCGTATCTTCCACAATGAACACTGGTATAATTTAAAAAAAAAACCACTCTTAATAAACTTTGTCCACTCTGCGAATTCCGAGCACTAAATACTAAATATAATAAAAGTTTAATGTTTTCAAATCACCCAATGGTTAGAACATCATGTTGTGGACATCTTTTTTTTCTGAAATAGTAGACGGATCTGATGGTAAGCGATCATCGCCATCTTGGCTGTAGTTGAAGAATAAGTTACTCTTAGCACAAAATAAACAATACAAATAAATTATCCACTAACTAATAATTACGTAGGCGCACTAATCTTTATGAAACCATTTTATAAACTGCTAAGTAATAAATTAACTATAGTTTAACAGTAGATTTATCCATAAAATCAATCTTAAACGGTATAGACACGGCGCGGTTATAATAACTTAATCGTTGCGCAGGATTCGAAAAATATAGCTTAGTCTATTATTAAGGTAAGTATCCTGACTTTTCCTTGGTTTAGTAGATAAATATACCGTTCTGTTTGTTGGTTTTTTGTTTAGATTAAAATGTAGATTTTTACTTAGCGTTTGCAGAGGTTGCATTCTCGCTATATATTTTAATTGTTATTCCGAAAATCTCGGAGTCAAATCTCTGCGAAGTTAATTTCAACTAGGTAAACCATAAACAACCAGCTAATTTTAATGCCATAATCTAATATGGGACTTTTGAATATTCTTGTGCGGTGAAGAAGCGAGAATGAAACTCAATCGTTACTCTTTTTTTTTTAAAAAAAGTATGTTTTACAAAGACTTTTATTATTAAATCAAATAAAGGTTTTGTTTGTCTAAAATACGAATTTGGAATAAGATTCTTAACAACTGGGAATCAGCGGTCAATAGACCACCGCAGACGCAGCTGATGTTCAGCCGGGGTTGCGGGGCAAGCGCAATTAGGTACCGCGGCCTCGGCCTAGAGCAGGAGAAGGAACGGGGGAGATGCTTAATTAAAAGAAAATAGTTTTAGAAATAAATATTATCTATTACACGCAAAACAAACTTTGAAACTAATTATTATCTAACAGGCTTTGAGGTATTACCGACAGTTCGACAAATAGCATTAAGATATCTTTGATTACATATTTCTAACATGACTTGTAGATACGGACATAATTACATGCAAACATTCCTAATAGATAACAATATGTCAAAGGAGAAATGATTGCAAATGCAATTTGTAATCAATAACTTTGTATACATAATATAGCATTGCGTCTGTGTCTGTAAAATGTGTAGGCAGATGAGTAAGAGACCCGCCGTGACTTGAAACTAGTTGAGCTTTTCTCGAATACCTATGTGATTAAAAAATATTCATTATGTGACCATAGTTTCTACACAAAAAAGTCATTATGCAACGACCTGTGATGTTTAAAATCAGAGTTAGTTTATGTTATCAAGTTAAATTTTTACCAAAGAGCAAAGAAAAATAAGTTGAGACTTAATAAATAATGCCTACATTTTTGGGTTCACTAATAATTTCTACCCAATTCAATGATTGGTTTGAAGTAGATGTAAGTATTAATAAATATTTTGCAATTACATTATTTATTATCAAACACGAGATGGCCAATGCTGAACATAGACCTTCCCCAGAGGTATCCAGACCGACTGGTTGCAAGCAAACACCAACCAGCGCGAAATTAAGGCAAAAGTTTACGGATGGATGTCTGTTATCTACTTTTTCACGCAAAAACTACAGAACGGATCCTAATGAAATTTGACTCAGAGATAGATTAAGTATAGATGGAAGGAATGGATAAACACATTACTAGAAGTCGCTGGTAGAAACGTTTTGGAAATAACTTAGAGCTGTTTTTAACCTTACAATCGTGACAATACGAGACACATTAAAAGAAAAACAAGTGAGTGGACGCCGGCGTTCGCTAGGGGTTTGATGAATTAACCAAGTAACACCATGTTAAATTGCTAGTATGTTAACGTTAACAAAACATCTATCGACTATCAACCCATCTTATTAGATACTTGTGTAGTAAAGTGACATCATCGGAATAGTTACAAGTAATAACATATTGGATATTTATTACTGGCAATGATTTATTAATTTGAGGGCAACACTTGTTGTTTATTTTAGTTAATATACAGGTCTCTTCCAGGGCACATAGGCGCCAACTCGAAGGTTTATCATTGTGTTATTTCACACAATTTTGTTGCGAAAGCAAGATTTTGTTGCGAATGTAGAGTTGAAATGTTATGCCAAAATAGTTCTTATTGATGCTGGTTTATTAGTAGTTATTAACATTAAATTGATGTTTGTTTATAGATGTCAAACTTGCATCATGGCATATACTTAGGTACTGAAAATGTCGCAGAAAGCTAGGTTATAAATATCCGACCGAAAACAAATCGATGAATTCAGAAAAATCTACATATCTCCTCATACCTCATGTAAAATATTTATTTATTATTTCATTTTCTAATAAAGATAATTTAAATTCTATAGGTACTTACCGAGGCTTAATAAAATTGTCTTCTACATTTGGATAATAAAAAAAGTACCCTGCTTTTTTCTAAAACAATTGGTATTGTTACATTCTTATAATAAGACTTAATCTAAAGATAACTACTATCAAAAACTAAAAAAAGATCAGCTCAGCAGAAAAAAAGAAGATACTAAACAAAATAGGTTAAATCACAATCAATTTGGTTCAGCCGTTTAGCAGCTTAGTAACATACAGAAACACAAGAATTATCCATTAACCAATACAAAAATAAAAGATAAAACAGTGAATGAAAACTTACAAATAAAATACCTAATTACAATTTATGAATAAATTTATTTATCTTTAGACGGTCATTAACCTTTATTTTATCAGAATACGTAACTTATATTAAAATTATGTTAATAGACTGGCAGTCAAAATATTATTTTTAACGTAATGTTTCACCTGGCTCTCCTATTCAACACCCTAAATGCCTTTAAATGCACGGGCAAGTCCTCTGGTGTTGAGGGTTGTCCATTAACCTAATAGATTGCTTACCTTCAGGTGAATTGTTCGATAGATTCCCGACCTTACTCAGAAAAAAATACACCTAGTCGTGCAAAAATATTAATACTTAAAATTACAAAAAAAAAAAAATATCGAAAGAGTTCTAATTTCAAACTTAATTTTTGTTAGACTAAAGTCTAGTCAAGAAGAAACCCTACGTCAATATACCACAGCCATGATAGATAAGCAAATTAAAAAAAAAAACCAACAACTTTATGTCAAAGTGGCAATTTATTTCACAGACCACCCATTAGGTACAGTGACAGAATGGCCGCGCTAATTACACAACATTATCATGACACGCGATTATGTACTCTATCGTAAAGTGCTAAAGTGGATTTGTCTGTGATAACGTTTTGTAGATATGTCTTTTTGTAGGTATGAAAAAACTGTTCACATGATTATTGATTATTTCTCAATTTATTTGGGTTGGCTTGAAATTGTTGAAAAAACGAATTTGTTATCTAATACCTAGACTCGCTTTTTGAAAACCTACATCTTTAAGCACTCAGGAATTATTAGAAAAAAAAAATACAATCGAATTGAGAACCTCCTCCTTTTTTTGAAGTCGGTTAAAAATATCAAAATAAACTGAAACTATCTACATAAGTATCTAATTCCACTTGGCAATAATAGTTAACATTTATGTTTGCATTCCTGCTTTTAACGCGGGTGACGTTTGTGAGGCGTTTGGGAACTATTATGCCTAAATTTTATGCCAATTGTGTAAAAACTGTTTAGAAGAAGCCCTGTGTTAAATATTAGGCGCATACTTGAAAATAATAAACCCATCTTTTACTTTATAACCTACAAAATATAAAATTAACTCCACCGTCCACTCAGTCATAAATAATTTGAATACGCCGCCATCTTTTGGGCGCGGCAAGTAACTCGATATGTAAACAAAACGATAATGTCTATACTTATCATAATTCTGGGTGATATTGTAATTAATTTCGTTAGAACGAGACGGCATGATGCCAATATGGATGATTGAAAGTATTTCTTACACATTTAAAAAATAATTTTAATATTATTAACCATCAACATGTACATAATAATAGCCGTGTGATTTATAAAGAAGCAAAAGTCTTGTTGCAAATATCTATTCGTAGCAGAGAACAGTATTTATACCTACTTTCTATTAAATAACAGTACCTAAAAATATTATTTAATCGCAAAAACTAATAACTGAATTTCGATCCTTCTTCCTTTCCAGTTGTCTATTTTATTATAACAGCTTTTGTCACATTAGCATCAAGACCACAAAGAAACCAATAAAACGAAAAAAAAATTAATTTACCTACCTAACTATTGTTACTTGCTTTAATCACAGCAAAATACACTTTCTTTACTTTCAAATTGTACAGGTCTATCTACAATTTAGCACCCATTAAAATCGCGTTGAAAGTGGTGTGAAATAGACAGTTCTCATTAAGATACAATTATAATTATTAAAGTCGTCTAATACGACGGATGGGTGAACAAAAGACGATAATATAACGTTTTTCATGCATTCAGAAATTGGTGGAACAATCATTAAAGTGAACGAAAAGATTCAGTTAGGGTTGCCTAAAAATTAGGAGATTGGTCTTGTATTAAAATCTGAGTTAAAAGCCCAAAAACCTCTACATATCAATGGGCTTTGTTGCAAGTCTATTTTAAATTAATAATTATTAGCTATTCTGGCCGGCTTCATTTGATCGTAGCGTGATGTTTTATAACCTATAACACTCAGGAGCATTGTAGCTATCTATCAGTGAAAGAATTTTGGCCATCCGACCAGCGGCAGCGGTTCCAAAGATTACCCCCCACTTACAATTTTTACCTCTTTATAATATTAGTATAGAAAAAGTCATCTCTTTATGGACATAACATAGCGCTCAAAATAAAAATATCAAGACAAAAAACTAATTTAGTTTTAAATTACATCTCCCAAATACTTACTAGCTAAACATTGGACATTTCTGGGGTAAACTGGATGTATGACAACCCTAGATTGACGTGACTAGAGTACCAGTATCTAACTGATAAAAGTGATGACTGATTAATTATTTCACTGCATGCTACGCTTGTTTTTATTGCTTTAGGCTCTGTGTACATGGTTGCAAGTGAAGTGCAATAATATGTGGTTTGGCTTAGAAAGAACGGTGTGGTTTTTTGTCAGCAAGAGACTGACACTCCTTCAAGTCTTACTTAGAGCAAGAAGGGATCATATTCTTCTTTAAAAAAGATGTCTCCGTGTATATACGCAAGGAAATAGAGTTTTATTTACTTGGAATTTGTGCTATTCTCAAGGTTTTGTTGTTGGAAGTTTTACAATCAAAATCCTAGAGTAGCATCTATATCCGTTTTTGTGTTGAGGTCTAATAAACACACACTTCAATTCATCAAAAACGATTCAGCTGTTTAGGTGTTCAGTTACAACAAAGGAGAAAAAATGTACATTTATCTACAATGTAACCTACAAACATTGAACTAACAACACAACGATAAAAATAGCGCTAAAATTACAAACGCTAACCCTACAACGCCTGTTAAAGTAATTCGATACAAAAACTGTCATCACTCGGTACTCAGTACCGATATAATAACCATTTAGAGTGATAGTAGGTATGTTGTAGCCACTATGAACTGTAATAACATTTACTATACACGCGAGCAGAATAAATCAATTATGGTATAGGTGGCCATTTCACGTTGTACAAAGTTTTTATTGATAGCACTTGCTGTTTAGGGTTAAGTGGTTATAGACTTTTGTGGTAGGTCAAATTGATTGCTTTTTTGGTGTAGTGCTGGTTGTGTGATGGCTTAAGAGTCGGTTCTCGGGTTGGGCAATGTTAGAAGCTGTCTCTAGTGTGAGCTTAACTTACCAAATATTTTCCAGCATTTTTAAACCGCTTGTCCACTGCAATGTTAAAATTTAATAGAATTTTAACAAGAATTAGGTTTGCTAGATTATATTAATATATAGATTAAATTACGTGCTATTAAAACTTATATTATTCATTAAAAAAAGTTGACACTGGTCAATTTATCCGCGAGCCAACTCCGTAAACGCAATTTCTCCAACAAGGAGAATAGGTGAGTCGCCTTAAGTCAAATGTAGACATTCAAATTGCGCATAAAAATAAAATGAGTCGTATCATCAAAACTTTGAATTTTTGTATTTGGAAGAGTAAATAGAATGACACAGACTTCGTGCCATTAGTTACTAAAACAAATTTTATCTGAATCAAACTTAAAGCACATTGATCGACGACTACGCTTGTGATTAACGAAGCGAATATATTAAAATCAGACAATTAGACCAAACGAAGCATTCCTAATCTAAATAAATTAACAATTAAACTGCTTTATTTAAGAAACAGCATCAGCGTGTAAAATTGTACCATCGCCCATATTTATGATTTCCAGCGATACAATAAAAAGAAGAACGTTGAAAACTCTCTATGGCACGTTTCCACGTAATATTCATATTTAGAACCGTTCGTAGTGAGAACTTGTCTTACTAATAATTGCTGTCAATATTCATTAGCTGGCAACACCGTTTACTTATGTAGTGCTAAAGTGGGAACTTTTTTTACGCTTAACGCTCCGTGTGGCAACATTCTAGTTTTTGTTTTTTTGCTATTTTATCTTATCTACAACTACGGGATTTAACACTAAATTAAAAATGATAAAATACTCCATTCATTTAACTTCTTTGATAGTGACTTGTAAAAATGTAATAAAAAAATTGAATTAAAAAATAATGTAGGTGTGAATAGTTTTCTTTGCCCGCTTTTGAATTTAGAATGCGCGGCTTATCTGCGCGCTAGTGTAATTTTAAGTAAGGGTAAAATTAATGGCCGCGGCTGCCTTAGCATAGTAACGCATGCTATTTAATTTAATAGGCTATTGTTAACCTATCTAAACCTTGTTAAAATACATAGATAATAATAATTTGTTACATTATCACCTTCAAATGACAGACATAATTAATTTGCTTTATAGAACCGTTCGTGATTATGTGAAATTTAGTTTGGTTGACCTATT
Organism: Spodoptera exigua; assembly: GCA_902829305.4. Taxonomy (NCBI): domain Eukaryota; kingdom Metazoa; phylum Arthropoda; class Insecta; order Lepidoptera; family Noctuidae; genus Spodoptera; species Spodoptera exigua. Next base: position 3,291,194 of record LR824623.2, read on the forward strand.
TCAAGAGACAAAATGTTACACGCACTTCACACATTTATGATACAAGTTCTTTGTAATAGTGGACGAACCCACACTATCACACTCCATACTATTATTGTGAAACTGATTAAAAAAGAGTAACCAAAGAGTTTCTTGCACTTTCTTCTCAATAGGAATCTGCAATTTGGAACGAGCAAATAGCTTCACTAGAGGACAGACCGATACACGAAGTTGATGTTTTTTTGTTATACTTTCAAACGTTTCTAAACTGGTCTATTTGAAATAAGTTATTTGACGTTGATTTTGATTTACATACCTATATAATTATAAACTAGGCAATCTAGACAGGATCAAGTTATTCTATCTCCTGCAAAAAAAACCGATATACTCGCTTCTTCTCCATAAATATTATCCATTCTTTATACCAACATTGTTTCATTATGAGTATCATTTTTGAGGATTACCTGATGGTAAGCAATCGGCGCCGCCCACAGACACCCGTAACACCGAAGGAGTTACGAGTGCGTTGCCGACCTTTTGGGGATGGGGTATACGGATATAAAGATTGGGAAAGGATAGGGGAAGGGGAGGGATTGGGCCTCCGGTAACCTCACTCACACTGCGAAACACAACGCTGTGGTTGTTTCACGCCGGTATTCAGTGAGGCCGTGGTATCACTCCGGTCGAGCCGACCCATTCGTGTCGAAGCATGGCTCTCCCACACTTAGTACCTACTTACACTTATTTGTTAAAGATCAATTGTCCCTTTTCAATTACCATAGGATCTCCTTGAGTTTAGAATCTGCGAATCAATTACATTTAATATAATTATTCGCATTAAAATTCCCCATTGGCACGGATAAATGTAACGGCAAAGTTTCTGTCCCTACTCCCCGAGAGTGGTAGGGCGACCATGCCATGAAGATTTATTGGGATAATCCTGATTGGTTATAGAGTAGGATCCAATTAGTATAGGTAGTTTGGAACGCATTGCGAATGTTTTTGGTTTTTAACTGACATCATAAAATTTTGTTTATTAAGGTGTGGTTGTAGCGAATTTTTTGTCTTATTATTAGATATTTATGACGAACAAACTAATGTACAGGAAAAACGCTTTACAAAGCTGTGGTATACATAGGCAGGTACTATACAAATTTTATCAAATCAAAATTCTGATAAAATACAGCATTTTTTAATGAAACGATTTACACCTTACCATACGTAGCAGCAAAACGTACAGAAAAAGTTAAGTTTCAATATAGGTATCATTTTGTACAATTTACATTCGTACTTTTTGTCCAAATTTGTACGTACAACAAGGTCCCTCTACTTCTCTAAGAGGGATCCGAAACCACGATTAGGGGACACTCACACCGCACCTCTTCTCTTAATTAAAGACTCGGAAATACCTACTTTAATAGATATTTAACTGACAACTCATATTTGGAGGTAATCTGCCATCATTTAAAAAACGATTAATATGTTTTTTTGATTTCTTTTTTATGTCAAATTTTCTGTTTCTGTGTTTTTTTAAGCTAGACTTAGTTATTTTTTTTATCTCAGTGTTGTTTTTGTTTTAAAAACTTTTAAACATAAATATCAAGAATAACTATGCTTGCTTCATGCAGCTACCATTAGTTTCCATCAAAGGATTGGTTGTCTACCAGCCAAACCTTGTAGAACGCCTTTGACCATAAAGTCCACCGTAAGGTAGACTTGCTATGTAAAATTTCTGTTTTGTGCATGTCGTTCTAAATAAATAAATATGCCAACCCTTGTTGCTAAAAGGTTGTGTAGAACAAGGAAACTATACCAGTGTACCACTTCAAACAGATTTTTATACTAAAAAAGTAACGACTGCATACGTATTTCTCATTGAATTCTCTTTAGTAGGTAAGGTACTCCTTAAATATTGAAATTATTGTGTGCTATTCTTGATCTATGCATAGGCTTTAATCCCGAACAGCCCACAAGATGCCAGCATCTTGTGGGCTGTTCAACGCACTTTTAGTACTACTCCTATGGTATTACAAGTCTCCATGCATGATTGCTTACCATCAGGTAATATGTCTGCTCGTTGGTCGACCTCTTAAATAAAAAATACCCTTAAGCATTACCACTTATCACCAAATTCATGTTCGACTACCTACCCTAAATAATTGTAAAATCGACCAAAAACCTCTACACGGCAAATTCCCGTGAAACTAGATTAACAACCACACACACATTCAAACAGGAAGATACAAAAACTGCCAAAGTCGCCGACGCGGTGACATACCGATGCATTTGAGAAACAAGATCTCAAAGATACCGACCATTTAATTACACTTCTTGTAAACGTATCACTTACTTATTAAGCTTAAAGTTTTAAAGGCACAAACTTCGGCATTTCATACTTTGTCGCGACTCTGATTTTTAACGTGGAGAGAAGCAATTTATACTTTAATTAAATGCTCGGCGGCGTAAGTGTTAATTTTGTGATAAAATTATGAGTTCGAATTTTAAAATTGTCAACGATTATTTTGTCTGGAATTGTGTAAGTATAAAAATGGCGAAAACAGGATAAAAAGCTATCGCAAAGATTGGAATTAAACTAGGAAGAAAAGAAAAAAAAAACATAAATTCAAGCATGATTGATGCATTAAAAATATTGCTTACAATATTACAATAAACTAAGTACTAATATACAATAAAAAAGGCCACAGTCTCTTTATGTTTATTATTTCTGTTATGTTTCAAAATCAATTATTATTATGTTATTCAAAATCAATCAATAGTTACAGCGATTTATTTTACTTTTTTCAGCCTTTACCACATAATCCAAGACAATTATTTCTTAAAAGATAAATCTGATAAATCTACAAAAAGTTAAAACAAACATCCAACACCAATTACAGTATCAGTAATATACGTTAATGTTTACAAATAAACAATTAATGTTGGACAGCAACAAGACGTAACTCGCCGGTGGCGCCACCTAGGGAGTTCGAAAACATCCCTTTACTACGAAACGTAATAAATCATCGTCGCAACATTGTTGATAATGTGGATATTAAATCATTTCTCACTGTCTAGGATCCAAGTTTAATTATCACATATACATAGGAATAATTTTATTATTTAATAATTACACTTGCGTTTGTACGTGATACACTTAAAGTATTTTGAGAAGCCTCTGTCCTTATATTATTATTTTGACAAATATTCTCTTACGCGTTTTGTTATTCCTTTCCTTAGTTTCCACCTAGACTTACACATATGATGTGTTTGATTTATCGTCTATACCAAATAAGTTCGCCCAATTCACCTTGGAAGAATTCCTTCCGAAAAAATAACCTAAAACTCTTTGCTAAAGTTAGAAGCTGTCTTCATACTTTTCTATAATTTAGTTCAAGAATTCGTAAGTTAAAAGACAGACAAAGTAAATGAAGCATATATTATATTGTTAAGATTGAAATTTTATTTCTCACACGTGTAGTCCCCATCTTGTTCAACTCCGCTTTACTCTCTCAGCGTGAATCGCTTTAGTTACAGCGTAAAAGCCGCTGAATTTGCAGTTACATTTTAACGCCGCAATGTTAGTAGGTAACTTAGTTAATTTTAAGCGTTGGTTATAAAATTAGTTACAATTTAAGACTATCGCTAAATATAGCGTTATCTAGAATTATGTTCGCTTAATTTTATCATCTTTAATTCTGTAGTGTTCTTGTTTGTTTGGTAACTTTTTAAACTGCGATCTCCAATGCAATTGGCGAGCATGAAGATTATGACAAACCCTTCTTTTGAAGATGTAGAGAATACTAATAGTTCTGGTTAGGCTGCCTTTCATCATCATCATTATCATCAGCCTGTTGTCGTCCACTGCTAGACATAGGCCTCCCCAATTGCACGCCACTGAGCTCGACGTTCAGCTCTTCTCATCCAACCACTGCCAGCCACCCTGCGGATGTCGTCAGTCCACCTAGCTGAAGGGCGCCCTACACTACGTTTGCCTAGACGTGGTTTCCACTCTAGAACACGTTTACCTGGTCATCGGTTCTTCGACAGATGTGACCTGCCCACTGCCACTTCAGTTTGCTAATCCTCTGCCTTTGATGATGATGTAAGGCTTACATTATCTTCAAAGGCAATTCAAAGAAATCCCTTGATGATGATGAAGAAACTGAATCCTGTGAAAGTGTCACTTTGAAGAGCTCATGTATTATTTAAAAGAGACTAAGGGTTAAGCAGTAGCTTTTTATTAGTTTTCGATAATCTATGTATGATTAGGATAAAACTGTGGGGATCAAGGGTTCGCAGGATATCAAAAATACTTCGTTTTGTATAGGAGAAATCGTAATAATGGTTTATTTGTCAATTCCTCGTGGTTAAAACAAAAATCGTGTCCGTCCTGTCATTCTACTAATTATAATGTCATTGAACTACTATTTTGAAGTCGCTAACGAGGTGAAGAGATTATAATTGAGAAACTTATTAAAAACGGAAACTCTAACTGTCGAAACTTATTCGGAAAGGCGGCAAACTAGCAGATGGATCACCTGAAGGCAAACAATCGGCGCTGCCCATAGACACCTGGAAGAACAGGATAATATCTATACAAGTGCGTTGCCGGTCTGTTGGAGAGTACCTAGTATTTTGGAGATCTGGGTGTTGGGGAAGGATTGGGTCCAGGTACCCTGTGATTGGTTCACGCCGGTTTTTTGAGAGCATGTGATATCACCCCGGTCGAGCCGGCTTTATCTCCTTCACTTTTATTACTTACTAGCTACTCTCGCTCGGTTTCACCCTCTGCTCGGCTCCATTTAATCGTAGCGTGATGTTTTATAGCCTATAGCACTCAGGAAGATTGTGCCTATCTATCAGCGAAATTTTGGCAATCTGACCAGCGGTTCCAAAGGTTACCCTCTACATACAAACTTACAAATTTTACCTCTTTATAATATTAGTATAGACTAGCTTTTGCCCGGACTCCGTTCGCGTGGAATAGTGACTTCCTGTAGATTTTTGGTATGAAAACTATCCTATGTCCTTTCTCGAGTTCCAAACTATGTTTGTACCTATCAAATTTCACAGAAATCGGTTTAGTAGTTTAGGCGTGAAGAAAAGACAAACAGACAGACAGTGTTACTTCCGCATTTATAATATAAGTATAGATTTTATTTTTATTTATCATCTGATTTTGACAATCACCTTTCAATAAATATTTTTGTTGTTAATGAATTTCACATCAATCCCCTTGCAATAATGTCGTAATGTATGTCACCTTGGGAGGTCAATGACACATCTGATAAATTTTGTAGTGCAACTGAATGTGCTGGTCCAATAGGCACTTTATTTCGGTGATGTAGAGTCAATTTTTAGTTTATTTATCTGTCAATTGTTTTGGCAGAAGATTTAACGTCAAATATCCATAATGAAGTACATAAATACAATTCGGTACTCTTCTTATTAACAGTCATTTTATAAATCTCATGTAAGAGAAGCAATGCATTGTGAAAAGTGATTGAAAAAGAGTATCCATGGAGTTTCGGAGACAAACTGACACATATAAAGTTAAACCTTATGATATCTTTTTTGCTTGACGTTCAAAAGTGCCTGTAGTGGTCTACTTGAAATAAAGAATTTGATTTGATTTTATTTGAATGACGTATATACTGATAGTTTTACACATCATAGAAAAGAAGAGGATCCGCTTATCACACTGTGAAAATGTCACTGAGAACTTCTCAAAAAATATCAATGTAAGTATATTTTTTGGCCTCAAACCCTCTACTCAAAAATCGTTCTTGGTCAATCAACGTTGCGGTCTTCACAGGTTTCTGAAAACAAAAGACAATCGCATAGAAGAAAATAAACGCACACACATACATAATGACAAACTAGTTCCATACCTCTCACATAATACTTAGGTAAATAATAATATGTATATAAAAATTCACGGTCCACCGTCGGTTTTTGCCAAGAATCCCCCTGTTTTGGTGCTATAGTTAAAAGCATTAACTTTTATTACTATCGTTAAGGCTCCGATGTTTTATTTGATCTGTTCGGTTGGGTCGCTGTGTAGGAGCGGTCAGAAGGTTTACTAAAGAACACTGAAAGGCTTTCCAAACGTCAAACCAAATGCCGGCAGCGCTCTTGTAGCTCTACCAGTGTTGATACTTTGGGCGACGTTGTTTGCATATCATAAGAAAATTCATTTGCGAGCCTTTGCATAAATATATGTATATCTGAATAGAATGACTGTCTTAATTAATAAACAGAGTTTGAAGAAATTTTATTTTTGACGCCAACCAATGGCACGCATGCGGAATTACTATGCTAAATATTTTTCGTTAAATTCATATCGATCAGGCATAGGCCTTTGGGCATTTTCTTTTTTTTTTTTGTGCTGTATGGAGTCTGGAATTATGCCTGGAAAAGATAAACTTTCAATAAACTTCAGAACTGGACTTTCTGTATTAACCTGATAGATGGCAGTTTATTATACTTGAATAGGTCTCGAACCCGGCGCCGCCCGACTTGACTATTTAGACAAATGATTATTGCTACTAATTAGAAACTTGAAACATATTCAATCATTGTGTTTTAAAGTATGGGCTACATGGTGCATGACCATAAATATAGCATCGCATTAAATGACATATCTACGTGGACGTTTTCGAAACACAAATTATTTTTAAGTCTTATTAAAAAGTAGGAGAATTGTGAAGGCTTTGTCTCCTTGTAAAAATTTAACCAATTCTGAGAATAACCTTTTTGCTCAAAGTCGGTTTAGACTTATTGACATTTTAAGGTTTTATGTGGGATAGGATAGGCAATTGACACCTTTTTATATACAACCTAATTATTAATTACGTATTTGATGTTTGAATATTAAATTTGTGTGGGGCAACGTTTTATATGACAATCACCATGGAGTTTCTTGCTCGTTCATCTGCGTACGAATGTACACTTTGGAACGAACTGTTTGACATTCAAAAGTGCCAGTGACTTCGTCTTTTGACATTTACATCGACAAATACATTACGAAAAAATATATAAAAAATTAACAACGAAAAAAAGTTTTTAAGCTCAACAACTATATAGAATAAAAATAATACTTTATTTGAAATGCCGCATCCATTAGCGCCACCACTTCTTTAATTCTAAGTTAATTAGCCACTCTCATAAAGTGTGGCTCGTCAATCAATGGCTTGACTTGAATTATAGCGACAGTTTCGCAAAGACATGCTACGCCATTTTAAATCTAAAGATTACTTGGAATTCTCACCATTGTCAACTTCCATTAAATAGATGGATTAAAGGAAAAAAGGATAAGAAGGTTATGGCGCTAATCGCGGGATGGGTTGACAATCAATGCTGATCTAGATGTGGATCGACTTACAATTTACTTGTTATTTTTTTTTTAGTTTTAAGTCAAGTAAAGATCAGGGGGCCTACCATGACGTGTTAACATCAATCTTCCGGGCGAGAAAGAGGGATGGAGCTATACATGTGTAGCTCAGATTTCTCGAATATAATTAAAAAAGAACACTACACCATATTTGACATAATTATCAGACATTTAATACATTTACAGATTTTATTTGGTGTCTGCTTTGTCTCTCAAATCTATGCTTCATATCTTATTTTCGCAATTTTTTACTTGAACCCTAAGCATTAAATCCTACATCATACCTTATTTTAGGTTAACTGGTAGAGGCCTCTGGCATAAAGTCACAGTAAATGTTTTCTTTGCCTGTACATCTAAATTTATTTTGTTACACTTAAGATTTTTTGTCTATATCAACGCAAAAATCCTTATTACGTAATTAGCTATAACGAGTTCCGCTGCGGATTGTCACAGCCACTGATACAATTAAAATCCGTCTTAAAAACAAGATGGGTAATGTACAAGACTTTCCCTCCAAAAAGTGAAGAGTAAAAGTGGGTTAAGTCGTTTCCGTCATTCGCCAAACTCCCCAATTGCAAGGGACGCCGAGAATTTGGCCACTTATGTCTGAAGGGTGCCGATTGACTTACTTATAAGACTCCTATATCACCCTATATTTGATATTGTGTGAATATCAAGGACACAAATAAGATATTAATTCCAAAAAATTAATACATATAAAATATATATAAGAAAAAATATTTTTAATAGGCTAAATTGGTGAGTTGATTTTCGCGTAATTTAGTGCAGAGGTGAAGTCGTTAAAACATAACATTGAAACAAAATGAGAGTTGATAATACTAGTGGAACTTTACCCAGATTTTTAGCAATACCTTTAATATTTTTAGCTATCTCGGTCGTAGGGTTTCCTTATCAATTTAACCATTAGTATTTCTTGAAGAATGTCATCTAGCCTCATCAAGAATGCCGCTTATTCATCTCCAACTAGCCATATTGATTACATAATCATTCTCCTCCATACAAGGCCTGCTCATATTGAGGAGAAAAAAATGAAATAAATTAATAACTAGCCAATTAATTAAAGGAATTCATAAACTGGTTGCAAACATCAGGAGGGTTGCCCTTAGAAGGATATACAGACTTATGACGTCATGTAAAAGGTCAGGTGGTGTACGACCAGATGTATGAACTTGGAAGAGAGGATATAACTTCAATCTAATAAAAGAAGAAAGACTTTATAGAGTAATCGTTAAAGTTGGAATTCGATTAAATGGACAATGTGATTGAGGTCACTCTTGTCTGCGTCTTAATATATAAGAAAAAAAAAATACACAACCTGGTGACAAACGATTACTTAAAGAAGTTTCTGGTCTAACTAATGAGGAAACAGTTACCATAGCAAAGCCTCTGTGAAACATTGCACAAGCAGACGACATGCATTTGACCCATTTAATTAGGTACAAAGTAACAATCCGCAACCGAAATGAAAAACATTCAAATACCGGCCACAGAGGTCGTCAAACAAAACAGAAATCACCAATTTTTCGAAAACAATTACTCTTTCAACTGAAATAAAAACCTCGTATCTGAGCGATTTGACGCTCTGACCCTACAATTTACAGAAAACATAATATTTTATCAATAAGACCTCTTATGCTCATATCTTCCAGACTCGACCTAAGGTCATAAGAAAGGATTCTTTGATCCACAGCGAAGAAGAATCTTTGTATTCTAATCAGTTAAGATAATACCACTTAAAATGCTATTAGGTAGCATGATTTATTCCTACAGATAACGAATTGAGTCACAGAATATATATAATATTTTATCTATGGGCTTAGTCTTGTTTATAGTCTGTGGTGAACTTTGGTCTATGGTCGTTAAGGTATGAAGAGAGGGTTGTCTTTGGGCACTGAGGATGGGATTGTTTGGTTTTGAGGTTAGTTTTATCATTTCGTAGAGCTGAAGTAAATAATATTGTACGTGTGTATTATTATTTTTATAGGCGTTTTGGTTGGCGTAACGACCTAAAAACCAGTACACAAATGGTTGAAACATATAACCCTTTAAGGCTCTTCTAAATTTAAAACCTACATTCGTTTCATAAAGCTCTTGTACTCTCATACGACCAAATAGGAAGTGTTAAATTTTTTTCATTTACTAAATACAGTCCGTCGACGTATCTTGGCGAGTCTGCAGTTAGCTGTTTGTCTGCGCAATGGATCTTTTAGGAACAAAATTGTGTACTGCGCAGCTAATCGGCTAACTTCAGACTCGCCAAGATACGTTGGCGATATTGTAGATTTTCAATTATTTTTATCGTTTTCATCATCCCTATTATTTTTATTAGATACTATAGTACTTTTCTCACACGTATGAATTCCTCACATCTTCGCCTCGTGTTATAATCATGTATAGTAGGTACATAATAAACACCTAATTTTGTTTATTTTATTATTCGTTTCTCAGAAATAAAGCAAAGGTTTCGTACGCTTTAATTAGGTGTTGTTTCAGTTTTATGACAAGACCCGACATTATAACATTTGGATTTATTTATTTAGAACCGTTAAATTAAGGTACCTAAGTAATTTTCTGGGGATTTCGATAACGAGTACAAGTTTACTAAATCAGAAAAATACTCAATTCTTGTTTTTACTTAATACAAGGGGGTTTAAATGTGTTTTATAATTATAGCTTTTACTACTTAAATAGAATTTAAGCCTATGCTTCAGCATGTAGTGCATCCATTATCGTTGTTAAAGCAAGCTATTTACTTGGGCCTTGAAGGTACTCGTTACATTCGGGAAGCACAGACGGTCGCAAAAAATGCGCGAAAAAAAACAAGTCTCCTTTTCTTCTTTCTAGTATAGTTAGGCTACCTATAGTATCTAGCCTTCTGCTCATTCCACAAGCAACTGAGAAGCTAGTCCCATGGTTTGCCTCAAATAAACAGCTGCACGGTACGTAAGCTCAGTAGCGACTGAATCAACTGACTGTGACGGACGTGCTTCGACTGATGATTGCAAATGGTTCAGGGTTATAGCTAATGCATTGTGACGTTATGCTATTTGAAATGTCAAAGTAGTTCCATAAGAGGGGAAGGAAAAATGTAGATAGGTATTTAATTAAGGGAGAACTACGCTTCGGCCCGAGTGAATGGCGTCGTCATATAGACATGCTATGCTTCATAGCAAGCTAGCTAGCTTCATCGTACGAGTGAGGTCCTGTCGTTCCTTCCCAATCTCCACTCAAATCTCTAAACCCCATACAACGCTCACCACCACCACTAACAACTTACCATCCCACTTCATAACTATTGAACACAAATATAAACTTCAAAGAGGATTAGCAAAAATCGCTCTTTGTACAATAACTGCTGTTACTAAGCCATAATATTCAATTCTATGCGTTTATGCAATAGAGGACGATCCTGCCATACACCGGAATCCAGACAATAGAGCAATACCTAATTCGCTCTGTTCAATTGAGATGACAACTCCTATTTATAGGTACCTACGGAGATTAGCAATTTTGTTCCAATTACAATCCTTGTATCTTAGTGACCTAGCCATCAGATCTAGACGAGTAATTATAATGACCTCAAGCTGCACCTCTTTTTTACCTTCGTTGGCAAAAGTATTATCAAAACTGGATATATATCTCAATAATAAAAAAATGCACATAGTCTGGATGACTCGAACTAGAATTTTGGCCATAATATTGGTTCGGGATAATATTATGTACTTTCTAAGATTATTTAGACTACTCTGACAACTGAGATGAAAAGTCTGAGATCGCCAATACTTCAAACTAAATTATGTTCAAACCTTGTCAGTGTAACAAATGGCCATTGCACTTTAGTTGGCACTTATAGGCTGATGATGTGTATTAAACTTAAAAATAGACATTAATATTGATACGTGATTACCTATTATGAGTTGTATATCTCGGCCAATTCATTAAGAAAACAAAACATTATGCTGTAATAATTATATCAAATCTATGATGCGTCATCACATTTACATAATAATACAGTATCATCATCATCGAATTTACCATCATCAATCACAGAGCCGCCAGACATGGAGTCTCCAAGAACTAATAACAATTGCTAATAACCAGGAAACCCAAATAAACCGACTGAATTATGTAGTCTGGCCACGTAGATTCGCGAATCAGCTGATATGTCCGAAATACCCAAGTGAGATGGACGAGGCGTCGATTGAGGAACATTAAGTATGCGTGTTAAGAATTCGTTTGTAACAATTGTGCCGACCCGGATGTAACTTGTCTTCGAGACGTATAGCGTTTGTTGGTACTAATAAATTGTAAAGTAATGTTATTCTAACCAAATACGGATTTACAACTAAATATTCAAAATAGCATTGGTCCAAGTATCGATCCTTGAGGGACCCACTTCATTAAAAAACAAACCTCAACTCCACTAAAAAGTTAGTTCGTGACGAATAAATAGTTAGCAGCTCACCCCTAATGCAATAGAACTTACAAATGTTGCCATTGGCTTAAAATACCCTTACCTATTCGATAAAAGAATTAACTAGCACCCGAAAGCTTACGAACATACTTATCATATTTTTAACACAATTAAATAAATTAAAAACTTAACCAGGCGCCCTAATAAACGGTGAATATTAAGTAGCATAAAAACCATACAAAAAACGAAAAGACAACTCGATGCAAATGTAGCACATTTAAAATGCATATGAGTTTTTATTGTGAGAAAAATTTGTCTTTTCAGCCTATATAGGAGTAAATTATGTATATTGTTACGTATCTAGGAAACGGGTAGCCTGATCGTGGCGGTTGTTTGTTTGGCAAGGATTTTTGTTAGTTATTTTAATACGAGTTCAGTATTCCACCAGGAATTGATGGACGTTTCGCAACGTGCTTTTTGAATGTATTTGCAGTCAATTTCCTTTTTTTGCACTAATGATTTGGGATTTGAATTTGAATATCATCTTTAATCGTACACTATAAGTTCAGCAACTTAGCAAAAAGCAGCAGAAAGATTAACAAAATAATGTTCATCATTCATATACTTACATTTCGAATAATTTTTCAATAAAAGTTCTTAAGAAAGTTAGTTTCAGCGTTGTGCTTGCAAGCGCAATAATGTACAACGGCTCCAGAAAAGGGTAGGAGAAGGAACCAATATGGTTTTTAGTATACAATTCAATAAGAATCTGACACTCCAACCTAGGGCGGTAAAGGGAAATTGTGAATTTTGCCTCTCAAAAAAAAAGATGGTAACCAATCATCTTGTTTTTTCAGTTCTAATCAAATCAAATCAGTCAAATCAAATTCTTTATTCCAAATAGACCAAAAAGAGGCACTTTTGAACGTCAAGCAAAAAAGATATCATAAGGTTTAACTTTATATGTGTCAGTCTGTCCGTCTGTCCTCTAGTGAAGCTATTTGCTCGTTCCAAGGTGTAGATTCCTATGGAGAAGAACGAGCAAGAAACTCCATGGTTACTCTTTTTCAATCACTTTTTACAATGCATTGTTACATAATTTAGATAGTTCCATTATGTGAGAACAGTGTAACATTAGTGTTTAACCAAAGTAAATATTACTTAATCAAACTAGATAAAGATACATAAGAACGGTTTTCTTCCTTATACCTTTAAAGAAACGTATAAAAGCGATGAGCAAACGATTGGAATAAATCATTGACATCGCGTGCATATAACTTCAATATAATCTAACACTAGCAATTGTAAGTGGCAATTTTCTGTTCGATGCCACTTTTGTGGTTGAAGGCTATAATGCATTTAATTTTTCGAAGGTTGCTTGTATTATTTATTGCTTTCAACTTCGTCACAGACAAGGTTTTGTCGTTAGATGTCTCATTTCTTTCCAGTATAAATATAGATGCAGAATTGTTGAAACTGAAGCCGATAATTGTTTCGACAGCTGAAATTATATTCTAAATAATTTATTAGAAGTTTCAGATAGTAATGGTTAGCAAAATAAAAGATTGTTTTTAACCGACTTCCAAAAAAAGGATGGTTCTCAATTCGACCGTATATATGCTTTTTATTTTTTCATCGTAAAGAGCAATAATGTTGCTAAAAACTGAACACGGATACAGACTACTGTGGGATACTAACTTCTAGGAATCATTAAATAAAAAAAACAGCTACATTATACCCGATTTGGGTACGTTAAGCGTTAGCGGAGTACAGCACGACCATTGCAGAAATACCGCGAAATAATTTGCAATTATTCTCACACAAGCTGATTATCACGTAAACCAAACATTTGACTTGCAAGAAACCACCTAAAGCTAAATTTGCATACTTAAATAAATTACTGACGCGCCTACATTGAAATCTTGCTAATTTTCCATCTTCACCTCAAACTCCACGTGACAAGCGTACATTACATTAATTTTGCGTATTTTTCTAAAACACTACCTGGTTTATTTGTATTCTGGTGAGGCCACCCAGTTTCCCATCTCCAAGGATTACCCAGAACGAAACGGCAACAAATAAGTAAAGTAGAAGCGTCTAAAAATTAGTTTGAAACTCAAGGATTTCTGGAAAACCACGAACTGAATGATTTAATTGTGTTTTTGTTTGATGTGGAAGTTTTTCGAATATGTTAATAGAATAGATGAACAGGCAATAATAATGGTTGTGTGGTGTGGAATGCTGTTGAGTTGAAAATACGTGAAAATCTAAGGTTATGTTTATTTACTTGTCAACTTCATGCAACTGAGGCTGTTTTAAAGTTATTTCTTGTTTCATCTTTATCACCAATATCAATCACATTCTCATGATTGTCGTTAAAAAGATTAATCTTTTTAATGAACGTCATAAAGTGTAGCGTCTAATCCAAACTCTTCGCCGTAACTTCAAGACTTCTGTCTGCTCTTTAAGCTACAGTCTGGGGAGCGTATTTGTTCACAAAGCTAATTTTCCGCGTTCGGAGCGAAACAAAAAGTCGCAGCGACTTTAACTCATAAGTTCATGTCGCGCCGTGTTCTTTCTCATCGTTCGATCCACCGCTATCTGGACCATAGAGGATGATACCAAAAGTAGCACCAACTTTTGAATTATATTACTGCATTTCTATTTTAATTTTATTCTCGTCTAGTTGTCATTTATTAATGAAGAATGAGTCTTTTTGAATATAGTTTTCAAGCTTGTTGTTAATTTTTAAGGCGTTGCTTGTAAAGTGTTATGGAGATCTAGTGGCGTGGTTAAAAATTACTTGCTCAAAAACATGTCGCCAAATAATAATATTACTTTTTCAAGTTGCGTGTACCATCTTTCTTATTATCGTATTCCTGTCTCCCTTTATTTCGCTCTCACGCTTTATTGTTGAACCCCAAACGACATCAGCCTGTATTCGCGGCGGGCTGGATGGCGCCGTCGAAAATTCTCTGACAGTCGCGATCCCGCGATACGGACCCTACATGTATTATGTATAACAAATGGGAGACATCCAAAATAAAGCATATAGAACGGGAGCGTTTACATTCGGCCCTGAATTCGGCTCCACGTGGACACATTCCCGACATTTCGTCGTAAGCAAGCCGCCATCTTAGGTTTTATATTTTTTTTCTCTCGGTTGTGGCTCGCGCGTCGACGTTTTTCTTTCTTTTTTCAAATTTTGCGCTAATTCCGTGGAACTACGATGTTTCGAAATTTTTCGCGCGATTGATGATGGTGTTTTTTTATGTTGCCACTTATGATTTAGTAGTCATAATTATTATTTTTAATCGGGTTAACAATTATAATGAACCACCTTACCATCGAGTGCTTCGAATGGAGTCTTTAATTGTACGGGTATATTACCGCTACATTGGTATCCCTCATAGCTTTTTACACACTGAGAATTTGCATACAAACTCTAACACAACAGTTACAATGTACTACAAACGTTACATAACAAATAAGTCAATTGGCCCACCTGTTTCAGAAAAAAACGTACGTTTCGACCGTGTCATCGTCCTCTCCGGCCATAACATTGTAGCATAGACATCTAATTTGCCTTTTTAACATGTTCACAAATCACATAGTACTCTAATAATGTCAAGATGTCCCATAAGTCGTAAGACATGTCACAAATTCGTAGGCTCATCACGTTCACCTCAGATTCTCACCATAAGGATTTATAAGTAGGCTTCTCACGTAAATACATCGAGGAATGTGTGACTTTGGCTGATTGGCTAATTCTAATTAATTGCCAAATAAAGGTTTAGTTGCTCTTGTTAGTGATGTGATCATGTTTAGTCGATTGCATTGGAAACTAAATCGATTATTCGAACGGTGATTTTAGTAAAAACATCACGTTTTTTGTTTAATTGTTGAGCGATTAGTGGGGTTTTTGTATTTTAATTTTGTGGGTCAAGTGTGGTAATAAAAGGGAATCGATTCCGTTAAG
Source organism: Spodoptera exigua (assembly GCA_902829305.4). Taxonomy (NCBI): domain Eukaryota; kingdom Metazoa; phylum Arthropoda; class Insecta; order Lepidoptera; family Noctuidae; genus Spodoptera; species Spodoptera exigua. Next base: position 3,306,980 of record LR824623.2, read on the forward strand.
TCTTCATTTTATACTAATGTTTTTACAAATTATGTCGACAATTTCACTTCGATTAACATTGTTTTTAACTTTCTTTGAACTTTAATTCTTTTCAGTTGGATGAAGTATGTGAAAGACATCAACATGTTTTATTCTGAACGCTTTTTACTATATTTACAATCCTAATGACGATTCTAAAAGATTTAATCTATTAACTCAAAGGAATTTGAGCAACGCTTAAAGAAAATCATAAAATCTATCGTTAAACTTATCAGCATCATTATTTGAAAAACAAATAACTGTAACATTATCCTAAATGTTATCAACTATAATAGATACCATACGTTTTGTAAGGGACGATTATGGTGTTTCAAGTATATCATTACTCATACCTTATCTGGCGGTTCATCGACGACGCCTTCGCGACACTGCGACATGACAACGACATCAACTTCGACATCTTTTTGTCGCAGCGACTAATCGTCACTTGTCGAGGCGTGGATCAAACGACCCGCGGTTTGTTTTCTTGCGTTTTTTTCTTGGGATAAAAACGTCTGTGACGCCATGACGGGTTATTATTGATGTTTTCGATTCGGGCTCTTGTGTTTATGATTTCGTTTTTTTTTGTTTATTGCCCGTTCAGCATTATCACGGTTGTCGGTTTGACCATAACCAGGCATTTAATCGCGCGTGAAAATTTGATTGAGGCGTTTTTGGGTTATTATTTTTGTAATTTTAACATGGCCACTTATTATGTAGATTCTCTGGACATTTTGAGCAAAACAACTTCTTGGTAGTCTAAAAGTGTTCAGAAACATTAAAAAAAATCCACCACCTACTAATGCGAAGCTAGTCTTTAAAGTACATACAAATCCCAACCTTACCAAACCAATTAAAACTGTCAACATCGACCAAACTTAACCACTGCTACCGAAAACCAACTTTAATCGCCAAAGAGAAAGATTAAAATCAAAGTTTCGCCTTCTTAAGGCCAATACCCAACACCAACATCCAATAATCCAACATTGAATGCAGGTGCAAATGTTTTTGTATGGTCCGTCCGGTGTGTTGTCTGCCATATTAATTAAGTTCTCGTAATTAAAAGTCTTGCTGTTGCTATAATTTTTCGAGTAGACCTCAGTACTTAAGTGGATTGAGTAAACCTTGTGTTGTTTTCTCATATGGGAATCGTGGATTCATAAATTTATTGTTTTTTATTTTTGTAAAGATTAGACCACCATTCTTCCGACCTCTTTTAATGGTTTTTCTTTTAAAATTCGAATTATTATCTTCTTTATTTGAATCCGTATGGTTATCTGTGTCTTCTCTTGTATCGTAGTTTTAAAATTCGCACTTTTGCGTGACCTGATTCAAGTTGCAGCGAGTCTGTCCCCACTGTCTAAGCGCCTAAGGTCATCGCACTATGGATAAAGTGTGACAGAAAATTTCTAAAAATCTAGCCTTTTCTGGATCTTTGTTTTTTAAGTACCTAATGATGATACAGTTATTGATAAAGTATTTAAATAATGAAAACTTTTTCAACAAAATTATAAAATATTGTTATATTAAAAAATAGAAATCGAATTAGAACATACGTATACCTAAATCACAACTGCTCCACCAATAATACCAACCTAAGAAACTTAATTTATGGACAAACCAGTGGTACCAACATACAAATAATACTACACTCAAATGAGAGTTACTAACTACTAACTACTGGAATTTTTTACTCCTAAAAATGAGATAGAGAATCAAGTTTAATGTTCATTATTAGATGCATGTTTTAGTAACGCGGCGGCCCACCCCAGTATGGCGCCGCGCCGAACAAAACTTACAAGCCGTTTTATCTACCATCTCGGTGGCATGGAGTCGAATTTATTTTTATATTATTTTTCATTTCTTTTCTTTTAGAAAGTTTACTCTGTGACATTGTTCTGTATGTTTTTGGTTTCGATTTTTTCGTGTCGCTGAAACCTTGTGCCGAATCGAAAAACGTTTCAAACTTTTCAAACAGTTTTCGAATGATCTAAGTACCAATACAGACGCTCAATATTATAGATCCTCGTTAGTTACTCATTACATTTCAAAACACCAACTAACCTAACTAAAAACAACGCTACTAAGCTTAAACCAAAAAAGAGGTCTCAAGGCGTCTCCACACCTTCAATTTGGTCATCAAAGCTACCGTCAAATCAAATCAAATCAAATCAAATCAAATTCTTTATTTCAAATAGACCAAAAAAGGCACTTTTGAACGTCAAGCAAAAAAGATATCATAAGGTTTAACTTTATGTGTCAGTCTGTCCGTCTGTCCTCTAGTGAAGCTATTTGCTCGTTCCAAAGTGTAGATTCCTATGGAGAAGAACGAGCAAGAAACTCCATGGTTACTCTTTTTCAATCACTTTTTACAATACATTGTTACATAATTTAGATAGCTCCATTATGTGAGAACAGTGTAACACTAGGTGTTTAACCAAAGTATCCGAAAAAGAAATAACCCTCAGGGACAGCAACTTTAGACAGTCTCGAGTTGACCAGTCCCAATAGGCGGCGTCCGTTCACGAACATGACACGTACACCAGCACCGCCCAACTCAACCATATTATAGGGAACCGAGCGGTCCAGTGCCCGTGCCACCGCCAATGAGACTCCTGAGTGAGCATGACAACTCCCAACTGACACAAGTACCAATATACTATAAGTCTATAAGTCTAACTCAATTATAATAAGTTACAGGGCTCTCACATTTACAAAAATCCAGTTTATCAACAATCAACAACATGGTGAATAATTTAATAATTGAGATCAAAATTCCTCTTAACCTTAACAATTTTTATCCTGTGCAGTCAAACCAGCCACCCTCCAAGCATTTTTATCTTCTATATAATCATTTAGTTTGTAGTATGCTTTCCTACATAATACTTTCTTTATACATAATTTAAATTTACTTTCATTAAGATTTTGTATTTCAGTTGGGATTTTATTATAACATTTAACACATAATCCCATGAACGACTTATGCACTTTTGCTAATCTAAATAAAGGCTGACTTAATCTATTTCTATGTCTAGTAAGATAGTCATGCTTGTCAGATACTTTTACAAATAGCTGTAGGTTTTTCCTAACATACATAATGTTTTCATAAATATATTGACATGGTACGGTCATAATGTTGATCTCCTTAAACTTTTCTCTGAGAGATTCGCGACGACCTAAGTTATAGATAGCTCTGACTGCACGCTTTTGTAAGATAAAGATAGACTCAACGTCGGATGCCTGTCCCCACAACAGAATTCCATACGACATGATGCTGTGAAAGTAGCTAAAGTACACTAGTCGTGCCGTGCCTACGTCGGTTAGCTGACGGATCTTCCAGACAGCATAAGCTGCCGAGCTCAACCGCCCTGCTAAAGATCTAATGTGGGGCCCCCATTGCAGCTTGTCGTCTACAGTAATCCCCAAGAATGTGGTCTCCTTTACAAATTCCAGTTTCTGACCATTTAATAATATATCATCGCATACGTTACTTTTAACATTTGGCAAAATAAATCTAATACATTTCGTCTTTTTATCATTAAGTACTAAGTTGTTTTTTGTGAACCAATTATGAACTTTCGTTAAGGCATTATTCACTTCGTCATAGTTATTTGATCGTCTATTTAATTTAAAAATCAAGGATGTGTCATCAGCGAATAATACCATATGCGGTTCACTTTGGAATAAATGGGGCAGGTCATTGACATAAACCAAAAATAGGAATGGACCCAATATTGAGCCCTGCGGTACGCCCATAGATACGCTAGCACCCTGGGAGTTTACTCTGTTTACTTGTACTGTAAGAAGTCTTTCTAGAAGGTATGATTTTAATAAATTTAGGGATACCCCCCGAATGCCGTAGTGTTGCAGCTTCAGTAATAGCGTTTCGTGCTCAACACAGTCAAAAGCCTTCGAAAGATCGCAAAATATTCCGATGGCATCCTGTGCTTTTTCCCACGATTTGAAAACTTGTTTTATAAGCGATACTCCTGCGTCCGTAGTGCAACGTCCCTTAGTGAACCCGTATTGTTGGTCATGGAAAATAGAATTCGCGTTAAAGTGACGCAGTATTTGAGTAAGTATCAACTTTTCAAACACTTTACTGAGCACTGGCAAAATAGAGACCGGCCTATAGTTATTGCGTTCTGTGCTATCACCTGATTTAAGTAATGGAACTACTTTACTATGTTTCATTAAATCCGGGAAAACCCCTTGATCTACACTTTTATTAAAAATTAAAGTTAAGTAAGGCGCTATAGTCTCTATAAAAGACCTGCACACTCTAACAGACATTCCCCAGAGATCTTCACTTGACTTTACTTTGATATCTTTAAACGCCTTTATTACTTCCTGGGGGTTTGTATGTTTAAACCTAAAGTCCGCAGGACATTCTTTGACGTTACTTCTGAGAAGCTCGACCGCAAGTGCTGGAGATGATTGCAACGTTTCCGTAGTTTTGATGGGAATATTTTTAAAGAAATTTTCGAATTCCTGGGCAACTAATGAATTTGTACTAGTAAATCCCTTTTCGGTTTTTAAATTAAATTCTGTCTTATTAGATTTGTTTCTACCTGTTTCATTATTAATTATACTCCAGGTAGCTTTTATTTTATTTTCCGCGGTCCGGATTTTACTGCTAATATAGAGTGATTTAGCATGCTTACAAACTAATTTAAATATTTTTGAATATTTGGAGACATGCCTACGAAAAGCCTCACTTTCATTAAATGGTTTCATGCCATATAGCTCAAATAACTTTTCTCTACTTATACGAATGCCTGGTGTAGCCCAGTCACAGAATAAAAATTTACACTGGATATTTTTACGTTTTAAAGGGAACATTTTGTCGAACTGTATTTTTATGATGGATAATAAGTTAGCATAGATCTCACTCGGGCATTCATAGTCTTGTAATGGGCTGCATAATTTATGTTTTAAATTTTTATTTAATGACTCAATTTTTTTGTTTGTTATCTGTCTGAATATAATTTCCTTAGTTGCCACAGTTTTAAAAGTATTAAAGTTGACTGTTAGCCCACTGTGATCAGATGGTAATCTGTTTACAATTTCATTATGTAAATAATCACAGTTACAAAAAATATTATCTATACAAGTTGCCGAGGTGGATGTTACTCGGGTAGGCTCAAGGAATATATTAGACAGATCAAAAGATTTAAAAAGACCTAATAAGTTTGTACAATAAGAGTTGTTTTCTAAGAGATCAACATTAAAATCGCCACATACTATTGTATACTTATTACTAGAACACGTTTTCTGTAATACATCTTCCATTACTGAGCAAAATATATTTAAATTCTGTATGTTAGGAGGCCTATAAACACATACTACAATATGCCTATTCAGTTCAACACAGGACAACTCTATTGAGTGCTCAATTGATAGCAGTGCAATGTCTTGCCTTTCTTTATATTTTATTGAATTCTTTACTAAAATCAAGCTACCACCATGTATCATTTCTTTGCGGCTATAATAGTTGCCAACACAATAATTTTTGAAGTTAATTGATTCTACTTGATAATCTTTTAACCAATGTTCAGTTATACAAATAATGTCATATTGGAACTTTTCTAAAAACAATTCAATTTGTAGGATTTTTGATGCTAAGCCCTGAACATTTTGACTATACAATGACAACAGGTTATCTGTTTTATTTTTCAATTTAAGTTTATGCTTAACAATATTGCCAGAAGAAACCTTTTTAATGATAGGGGTTTTTGAATAATTTAATTGGTTATCTTCTGTTGTCGTGGAAGTCAGTTTAAAAGATTACTATCCGGAGTACTATCCATATTTATAACTAAATGTGGAGCCTCCTTCGTGCTATTATATGTACAATTAATCTCTATATTGTTAGATTGTCTAATCAATATAGATTTGTCACTAAAACTACTTATTAATAAATTAATACTATTTGCTAGCAAACTAGCAATTAATAATTTACATTTCCTGGGAATATACATATAATCCCGGGTCAACTTGAAACCACTAACAAATTTGTTAGTGTCAAAAAATGATAATTTGTCACTATGACAGCAGGTCAGAAAAAATATTAAATTGTTTAGATTATGAATTTTACTATTTTGCATTTTTGACAGAGTGTCAGCATATGGGAATGCACATAATACTATCTTCCCTGTATTTAATTTCAATAAGGTGTTGATACCATCACTTATATCCCGCTTGTTTACCCCTGTACTATCACCCATTAATATTACTATTGGCTGATTTTCTGCTAATTGTTTCTGTGATATTTTTTCTATCATATGGCCAAATTTTATATTGTGATAACAGTAATTTGTTACCCTGTATTTAAGACAATTAGCGATAAGTGACCCAAAACCTGCACCCACTGAGTCTGTAAACACACCAGCGTTGTAGGTAACAACTGGTTGACTCCCTGTTTGTGGCCCCGGCACAAGTTCTGGCTCAAAGGGTGGAGTGAGGGCACAGCTACATGAAAGGTTATTTGCAAGAGACTCATATCTCTCAGCACTAAAAGTAACTAAATCCACAAGTTTTCCTGCCTCAATCATGTGTTTGTTGAGTTGTGATTGGGCAGATTCATATTTTTGGAACATATCATTTAAGAACATTTCACGTTGTAAAAGTTCTTGTTGAAGAGCCTGAATGTCTTTGTCATATATGACCCTACATTGTTCTAAATCACTTTTGCATGATTTAAGTTCCTGAGTTACATTTAATTTTTGTTTTCTTAAATAGACATTCGTTTTAGACAGATTTTGCTTCTTTTTGAGTTTTTTAATTGTTTTATTTAGTTTTATATATTTTTTTATTTTATTGTGGCTATTCAGGACAGGGCAAGCAGTAATGGTATCATCACCGGTTAAGTCTATTGTGACTGCTGGTTCACAGATGTCACCAGATTCACTACCCACCAATTCTTCATACAAACTCTGAGTGTTGACCGACAACACAGATTTTTTGGAGGCCTCTAAGTTATTAATTATATTTTGTGCTTCTCTGAGGTCATGCTCCAGATGTGTTATACGTTTAAGAGCATCTTCATGTGTGTCAGTACACTGCTGAAAAGTATCAACTTGTTTTATTAAGTGGTTGTGTTGATCTATTAGGTCTATGTGACATGAGTGAAGTTCAGCTAATTCATATTTGAGTTGTGTGTTTTTGTTAACAATATTTTTAACTTCAATTTCACTGTCGTCACGCTCCTGCAGCAGTTGGTCGCACAGGTGCTTGGATGACTCCAGTTCTTTAAGTGCCGCCCTCAGTTTGATCTCCATCTCCTTAGACCGAGTCATCATACTGAAACGTATGAAGGGATGATCCTCTGAAATATAGGAGAAAAAAAAAGAACAGCAAATGGACAGAGAAATTTGTTTGTAAGCTAGGTGGACTTGTGTAAATGAAATAATCTATAAGATATTAAGAAAAGAACAAGAGAAAAGGGTGAATAATAGCTTTAACTTGTTCAGTATGATGAAACTAATAAATTGATGATTACAATTTCTGGTATGCAGGTAGATGAAAAATAAAGTAATTGTATTTTAAACTACTTATTAATTTTCTTAAGCTTAAATAATAATAAAAAAATACTTTATAACACAAAAGTACACTACGAATTGGGCTTATTTTAATTAATAACAGTCATATAAAGCATTTTGTTACGTTTCTAAAAAAAAAAAAAAAAAAAAAAAAAAAAAAAAAAAAAAAAAAAACGTCGGGCTTTGGATAAGGGAAACGAGATGACAACGCTTTTGTTAACCATTATTTATAGCATTTTTTATTCACGACTTACGGCTCACACATTGTCTTAAATCACAGGGCCATCAAATGTCCTTTTAATATCTATAATACAACCTCTGGCTGTATGGGACGATTGCCTTCGCTTTACAACAATAAAGGAGCAACTTTATGGTGTTTTCGTAATGTTTTATTATGTCAAATAAATTGACGGTTGATTTTTTTTTTAATTTTATGCATGAAAACGAAAGAATTTAAAACAAAATTGCTGTTGTTTTTAGTAAATAGATAGTTAGATACCTCAATTTTTATCGAAGTTCCATTTCTAAATTTTGTTGCGAGTTTTCTGTGAAATTTTTTCTAGCTCAAGTGTTATGAAAACAGTCTTTATTGACTACGGTATAGAGACGATATTAAATCAAATTAGATATCATGTTTACTCTTAAGTTTGAAAAAGTTTCAAGTTGCCTGCTTAAAACTCACGGTTATAGTTTTAGTGTGTGGCACAAGTGAAGCATAGACAAATAAATTGCTTCCACATAAGCAAACTTTTCACCGAATTGTGATTGGTCTAACAAAAATTAACGTTTCAATTCTACCAACTCACAGAATTTAAACTTTTCCTAAGCCCGTTATGTTGGTAGAATCTGTTTTGATTTTTTAAATAAACATAATTAGTAAAATTGTCTTGAATTTTTTCCATACATATCTATGTAAGACAAAATACATTGTAGTTACTTAACTAATTTTCTAAAAATATTACTCTCTCAAGTAAACCAAACGTATGGTGGCCGTATAAATTCCTTAATTATTTTTTATTAATTAGTCAGATGGTGTTCGGTAGCGGAATTCGGCTTATCTTTATAGTCGATCGAGGTGCTATGTTAGAGGTCGGATGTACCCCACATGGCGTTGTAATAGTTGGACTAGAAGTGACAAACTGTTTTAGGTACGCTCAAAACTCATCTAGAAAATTTATTCGGTATTTTTGCTTCTTCTGTTTATCAAGTTCGTTGATAAGATTATTATTATTCTAGTAAGTAGTAACATGGAGACAGGATTCTTGTAAAAGACTCGATATTACTCGTGATCATTAGTAAATATGTAGATATATATGTTTAAACGACGTCTGTTTAGCCGTGGTCAGTTGGTTACATATTTTTTCTGGCATGTTTTTTTTTTTTTTTTTTTGTGAGGGGAAAATCATCAAATGACTTCTCCCGCCCAGGGCCGGGCAGGAGGGAGTGTCAGACTCTTACTGACTAAAAACCCCCCTGTTCCTTCTCCTGCTCTGTGCCGAGGTCGCGGTACCTCATTGCGCTTACCCCGCAACCCCGGCTGAACATCAGCCCTTTAGGGCCCCGTCTGTGGTGGTCGAATGGCTCTTTGAGGCGCGCGCGGAACGCTACGCGCCGTACGCTCGGGCCTGGTTCTGGTCGGGCGGCGAGCTGCCCTTACTCGCCGACCGCAGGCCCGTACTTACGGTGGCCGGAGATCGTCCCTCGATCCCCGACGCCCATAGTGTCGCCAGTTGCGGCTGCTGGGGCGTGAGGAGGAGGATTGCTCCCTCACGCGGGCCGCCTCTCTCTTTGCGAGCATGACTGCTTCACAAAAGGAGGAGACGGCGTCCCAGTTCCTCTCACTCCGCACCATGGCCTCGACTAAGGCCGGGCGCGAGAGGTCGCCGCCGCCGATCACTTCCCTGAGGATACGGCGGTGCTCAGCCCAGGCAGGGCATACCGCTACCGTATGCTCCACCGTATCCTCTAGGTGGTCCTCACAATGACGACACTCGGGCGTTTCCTCCCGCTGAATCCGAAACAGGAACCTACCGAAGCTGCCGTGCCCGGTAAGCACCTGCGTCAGGCGGAAGGTGAGGACGCCGTGGCGTCTCTCAAGCCACTCCTCAAAGAGGGGTCTTACCGCTGCTATGGTAGCGTGCCCGGCCCTCGGTTGCGACAGTCGTTGTTTCCACTCTGCCATGAGATCTCGCCGGAGCTCATTCCGCCACGCACTAATTTGGCGCGGCAGAGGATCTTCGCCCCGGCGACGCGCGTCTGCGCGCAAACTGTAGACGCGCGCGAGCGCCTTCGCTTCTAGATCCCACGGCGGTGATCCGGCAAGGAGGTTCGCCGCCTCCCCGGAGATCGTGCGATACCCGCGGATTACTCGAATAGCCATGACCCTCTGGGACGCGACCAGCGTACGAGCCGGCCGCCGCTTCAAGGCCGGCGCCCACATAGGGGCACCGTAGAGGGCCATGGATCGCACAATCCCCATATACAACCTCCGGCAGGAGGCGTTTGGCCCCCCGAGGTTGGGAAGGAGCCGCTTGAGCGCGGCCCCAGACCGTTCTAGCTTAGGGGCCAAACGACGAAAATGCTCCGTGAAGTTCCATCGGCTGTCGAGGACGAGACCCAGGTACTTCATCGCCGACTCGACGCCGATGGTAACTCCTCCTGCCGTTATTTGGGACCCACCTGGAGGTGGCGCGCTCCGACGGCCATAGAAGCACATGGCCTCGGACTTGTGGAGCGCCACCTCGAGTCCCAACTGCCGGATCCTTGCAACGACTGTCGCAACCACTTGTGACATCAGGTCGGCCGCCGCCTGATGCGACCTCCCGTTCGCCAGCACCAGCGTGTCGTCAGCATAACAGACAATGCTGACGCCGCTCGGGAGGTCGGTGCGTAGCACCCAATCGTACCCGATGTTCCACAGGAGAGGTCCCAGGACCGATCCCTGTGGGACACCGCGCGACACCTCTCGCCGATTCCACACGCCCCGGTGACCGGGGTAGATGACGCATCTGTCCGTCAAGTAAGCTTCGACTACACGACGGAGATAGGCAGGCACCCGGTGATACCGGAGTGCCTCCAAAATGCAGCTCCAGGGCAACGAGTTAAAGGCGTTGGCGATGTCCAGAGACACCGCCACGACGACTCGCCTCCCGGCCAACGCTGTCCCCGTCGTGAGGTCCCTCACGCGCATGATGGCGTCCACCGTGGAGCGCCCTCTGCGGAAGCCGAACTGGCCGTCCGCTAAATCCGGCCCTCTTCCAGACAGGTGCCCGACGAGGCGGTCTGAGATTATCCTCTCGAACAGCTTTCCCACCTCGTCGAGCAGCACAATGGGCCGTTTTCTGGCATGTTAGACATTAAAAATGGGCGCATGAAAACCTAAAAAGAAAAACATTAACGCCAGAAAGCAACTTTAATTGTGACTACAATCAAACAATTTAATTTAAAAATGGAATGTCAAAACGAAATATTCTAGCGCCAATTTCATTTATAAAGCAATCGTTACCTACGGCATGCCTTAATCTTTTGGAATTTTAATTCGTTCCATTTTTGACTATTAAAAATTATATTTAATACTATTTACGCGTCAGGAACTAGCTTCAACACCTTGTATGTTAATGGTTTGCCGCCATTTTCTTTCTGACAGCTGTTTAAATTTAGAACTGAAGTTTTTTGCTCTATGTTTTGTACGTGTAAATTATATTCAATTGTTTTTGTAATATAGTAACGTGTTGTAAATGATACTCTGTCTATGGAGTTGTAATTTAAGTAAAAACTAGACGTCTGAGTTTATATTTACAGAGTTTATTATCGCAAGTTATTTTATGTAAAATGTAGTTAATGTCCAGACCATGACATTCAATTTCTGGGTTATGAAATACCTTTATTAAGAGGATTTGCCGAAATCTTCACGTGAAAAGAAGAAAATCTTATTTTAAAAGATTCAGGTTCATCTGACAACTTTATTCGGTTCCTACTTTACCACCGAAAAGAAGGAATAGGTGACAAATATTTTCTATTCTGTCGCATCACATTGCCTATAGTAATATAATACTTATCTAATTTCAATACACTAGTATTTTCTTCAATGGAACATACCAGCCAAAACGTCTCTAAACCAATGCAACACTAGCAAGCTAGGGTCATTACAACTATGAAAAATACCGAGACACTAAAGTCAGGTACGTCCCAGAGACATGAGCGAAATAGATCGGAAGACGAAAACGAAATACTTGGCCGAAAAGTGGATTTTCGTCGTATAGATAGCTATAGACTAGTTTATACTTCTTATGCTTACAAATATCAAAAGAAAATCAAAAATTGTCACGCACCATCACTAAAATTACGCCATCATCCATCACGTGATGCGAAATTTCTTGCAAAATGCGAAAATTCCGTGTCAGTTTCGGTGTCAATAGGCGCCATTGATTTAGTTATACGTGTGTATAGTGCAGGCGTCGCTTCGTTGCAAGATAAGGTGGAGTGACCGGCCGGTGGCACCATGCCATGTTAGGGTTAATCTAGGATTTACTCATTTAGATTTTGGAGGTTAGGATTTATGAGAATGTGGGAATGACTGATGTGAAAATTTTTTAAAGGAGAATGAGTCTGTTCGTGGTCTTAAAAGTTTTTTTTAAGATGTGCAAGATTTGGGGTTTGAAGCTATTAGTAGATATTCAGACACTTAAAATCGTATTATTTCGGATAAGAAACATCTCCAAATTATTCTACAACACACTTTAACAGCTAGTTCGTAGTTGTATAGTACAAAACTATTCGCAACTTAACCGACCGGTTAGCTAGTGAAGACAGTGCCACCCACCGTACTCGAACGAAGCCGCAAGAATGCGTCAATGTGCAGAGAACACCCCCACAACCGCCTGCACTTTTAAAAAAAAAGCGAAAATTTCCACTACTACACCAATTATCGCGCCCCGTAATTGAAAGAGGGATTTTTAATTAATCACCACACATAGGCGCCATTTTGACATACATGTCAAAAATGATAAATTTATGCTCTGTGGTAATTTTTTTTTTTCGTTTAACAAGCAATTAAACTGAGGTAATGGATCGTTTTAGCAAAAAGTTTTCATGTAAAATTATAGTTTTTTTTTTTGCGTTTTGTGTTTTATTAATGGTTCATTGCGTTTGATATTTCATAACTAATGTGAATTCTAAAGTAGAAACTTGGCAACACGTGTAGGTAAAACTATTAAAGAAAATGATAGCTTATTGAAAGCCTATAATGTAAAGGTTTTTATTTCATGTATCACACATCATTTACAGTTTTTACACTAAACCTCCATAGTCATTAAGTAAACATCGTAACATAAATTTTGCAATAAATGTTTTTTTACGTATCTTTTCGAGAGAAGTCTTTTTCAATCTCTAGCTTGTTAACATTCCCCGTCATTTTTATTCACAACAGATAAAGGATTAAAGGTATTTTTCACATACGATTTTTGACTAAGCACTGCAGTAATGCAACACGTTCACACATCAACACCTTGCTCAGTCAATCGGTATCGTTACACTGCACATGACGTCATCAGTTCCCGATAATGACGTCATTTATTATGTTATATCAACAAAGTCAAAGTCTTCACGACTCAAAGTAAAATGTGTGTTGTCTAAAGTTAGTTTTTACATAGACTCCATATAAAATGTCCTCAAATTCTGCTTCTAGTTGAAAACTTTACTAAATAGGTAGATTAGTTGTTGAAAATAGCTGTAGGCTGTAGGCTGTAGTACCTACTATGCAACAGATGTTAGTGTTAAAAGAATTTAAGACTCAATTAAATAAGTTCCTTTTACAAAGACTTGTCGTCTTGGAAGACCTAAGAACTCAAACCAACTGCACGAGTATCATAAAATAATGTTAAGTAATTATATTACATTCAGTAAAACATCTAAACAAAACGCAACGCAAACAAACATAAATAATAAATAACTAATCAATAATAAAACGCATTCTGCCAATAAAATATACTCTATGGGCATAGTTATAATTCTTGGTATGCAACCTCTTTGGAGTGTGAATGCTACCGTTTGACATTTGATTGACAATGCCTATAATTTTGCATCGTTTCAATATTATGACCGTTCCGTAATAATAGTTCGCTTTCAAAGCCATGTTATAAGGAAAAATGGTGACTGCTTTAACAATTCTTCATTTTAAATCGTTTAGTATTAAAATGGATGAGTTAGTATTTTTGCATCGTTTGTTTTTTGGAACTTATCAGTTAGTTACTTAAAATTTTATGCTATCGCCATTATTTCCTCAACAAAATCAGAGTAAAGCAGAGTCTTGAATAAATCGACGAGCTACAGGTTTGCAAATAACGGCCCATATTAAGTTACTCTGTGGTAACAAGCGACAACGTTTGGATAAAGTTACAACTTACAACTAGCTGCTTTATAAATATACATAAATAAAAACGAATAACCGCTACCATTATTACGTTTTAATGTTTGACACGTTGAGCTGTCACTTCTAGTTGTCAAATATTCGTTAATTTGACAATTTATGACGGACAAAAAGGAGGTCTTACTATCTGTCAAAATTTGACAATGATATTCCCGCCTTCTTTTTTTTCTCTTCTTAGTGACAATTCTAGGTGATAGTAAAAAGATAGAAGAACGGAATAAATGGTATTTGATACGGCTTGAAACATGGCTCTCTGATTATTAGACACTGACATAAGGTAAAGGAAAACATCGTGATGAAACCTGCACTTATAATCTCTGATTATAATTTGAAATCGCCAATCCTCCTTGAGCAAGTGTGGTGATTAATGCTCAAATTTTCTCAGTTATATTGTAGCAGTGGGCACTCAGAGGCTGATGATGCAATACGGCTGGATGTAGTCTTACTATTGCAATTTGTGGATAAAATTTCTCAACCACACCCATCATATCATAGTGGTCCAATCCTAAAATGGAAAAGCCAATAAAGTACTAAATTAGCTGTTACCTTTATCAACGTTTATTCCAAGTAAATACATCAAAGAGACCATAAATAATATTTCTATTGACAGATCTCTTAAAATAAATAATCATTTATCTCCAAGCATGAAGTACAAGTTATGGCAAAAACACTAATTAAATAAAACACTTATTAATTGCCGACTGATTTCGCTCATAATTTTATTTTATGTAGCATTTGGTTATACACTTAAACTCATCTCACATGAATAATAGATTTTTATTTAAACGTCAAAGTTGACAGTTTTCTTTGATTACATAGCCCTTTTTTTCGCGCCAAATAGCAGCCATCTTGGAAATTAAAAAGAAGAATAAAATACGAATATTATTTATAACGTAAAATCAATGAATGAAATTGTGATTATTTTAGAATATTTATCGAAAAGTCATAATTATTTATATTTACTAAGCCAAGTAGCCATATAAATACTTTATTAAGTTTTTCGTTATTTTAGTATTCATTTATTATTTATCGATTAAATACTGTACTGTTTGCTAAATTATATGTGTTTTTGAACCCTATTTCTATGGCATTATAAAATACATGATAAAAAACAAGTGAAATATATTTTGGTATCTATTAATACGGATAATAGGGTGGATATTGCAGTAGAGAAATTAAAACCGGCGACACTTGGTCCTTGCATTTCATTACATCATTAACCGTTCTCAATTTTGAGAAACTCCAGCACACCATCCTTTTCCTCTTCTCTATTCAAAAGAAACTTTTCTAATTGATAATTTGTATAGCTCTAGCTACACTAAGATCTTAAAGCCTAGATTGCAATGTGAACGCTCTATCAGAATAACCTGGAGGTCGCGTAACAAAACTAAAACATACAAACAATAAAAAAACAACCGTAACCGGATGCACTAAACACCTGATTACAAAATCCACTCAGTGTTTAAAATCAGATTCTAAAAGATAGCTGGTAAAACGGTGAAGCGAACCTCTCTGTCTTTACCGAGACGAGAGAAAGAGATGCGTGTATTGTTAGCATGAGTTATAAAATCTGCATTCGGATCATGTGAGGACAAGGCACGACATCTATCAAGCTGTCGGTTAAACATCACGTAGAGTCTATAAATAAGGTCCTAATGAGTTGGTCAGACTCTGATTATCCTTGTTCGTTCCACTCGCTTCCTAGATGGAGCAGTTCTTGAAGATGTCAATTTTCTAGAGTTCTAACATTCGCGTCCCTTTAAAGTACCTTTCCATGTTCCAACGTCGGGTGTACCTTGATTAAGAGATCTCAAATCTTGATTCGCTGGAACTAAAAATCTTAGAATTTAAATAGCTATCCATTAATATTTTACAATCCTATGAAGTTATTTCGACGCACGAAATAAAGTTACTGGTTAGGGCAAATTTTATGCAACATTTTTCTGCGAAATCGTTTATATACATCGATTAAACCAGATTCGTATCACACACACAAAGAAGTGTTATATGTTTATATTTTCTGTTAAGGCACAGGTAGCGAGCGTCATGATAACATTCTTAGATATAAGTTGTCTTTCTCTATACCCTTACAGCCAACTTCCAACT
Source organism: Spodoptera exigua (assembly GCA_902829305.4). Lineage (NCBI taxonomy): Eukaryota > Metazoa > Arthropoda > Insecta > Lepidoptera > Noctuidae > Spodoptera > Spodoptera exigua. Next base: position 3,323,072 of record LR824623.2, read on the forward strand.
TGGAACACCAGCGAAATTATTCAGCAAACCTTACAATTTGCAGACAAATGTTTCCTCAAATGAAGTTCCGCGTCTCTGGACTAGACGCGAAGGCCAAATACATCCTTCTGCTGGACATCGTAGCCGCAGACGACTACAGATATAAGTTCCACAACAGGTAGACCCACAATCATTGCCTGCTGGACTACATCACCTCCCTCGTCTTCACGTGTCTGCTTCTCAATGTACATCGGCCGAGAATTTGGCGTCGCCCTGACGCCACATTGTCGGCTCCACGTTTATAGATATCACCGTTGATTGGAGATGCTCATTCCATTCTAACAGCGTTCCGTTACACGCTTGTTTTCATTTAGCTTGTGATTCTCCCCACGCAATGCACTAGTTCCCATCACGAAACGATTCCGATGCGTTAGTTAATTGCGCTCAAACAATTTGTACGAAACACGCTTAATTTAAGGGCAACGACATCGCACGACAACTGGGCTCCGCCAGGATCCGACGATTAAGGATTCAACTCGCATCCAATGGGTAATATCATTAAAATATCTTTGTCTCAAACGCCGCAGCGATAATGTAAAAAGCCGGGCCGACACCAGAGGTGAGAAATACCGACGCGACTCGTACTGTTCTACCAAATTAACTAAAATTGGAGCTGAACTGGCGGCAACAATCTCCTTGGGAGATCTCGATGACAAAAAATAAGACGAATCTTCCGGGTGCTGTGTACATCCCTCAGAGCTGCATCTGAAATCGATAATCATCGTATTTGATCGTACATTGTTTGATTCCCGATGACAAGCCGCGATAAGGTTCGATCCTCTGCTCAGGCGGATCGACTCGGAGTATCAAACGGGCGCAGGTTTGGCAACATCGAGATGCGGCCGATAAACTTCGATTTAATATCCGTTAATTAATACGACCCGAGCATTCCGGTCCAAAATGCGACTGTGAGTCAGCCGTAAACCGATACAGACGCCGACAAAGGCGGCCGCCTAGCGCCGTTAATATGGTAATTAATTATTACAAATCTTTCGTACATAAATTACTTACCAATTACGAGATGGGATTCTAAACGAGGTCCAGACGTTTTTTTTCTTGGACTTGCTTGTATCGGTGAAGTATTCTTGTAAGTTAGTGTAACACCGCATTTGATCACGTGCGTTGGTCACGATTCGCGACACTGCAAAACCGCACAATGGACGCGCTCTTCGCCATTTTTGGTCCTTCGTGGCGGAAACATGGCCTTTTTGTGTGTCGCAAATGGTTTATGACACCTCATCGCGTAGCTCTGATTAGACGAAAAACAATGCGAAACTCGAGCGTCGTAATGAATAATCCATTCGGCTATAAAACTGTCGGTCACTAGTCTATGAAGGCGATATGAAATGAATAAAAGCTAATTAAAAACGGCGCAAGATCACAAGCTAAACACGCGTTTCTTAGTACATGAACATAAAAAGTGAAACTAGTTCAGCAACATGTCTCACAATCGACGTGATGTCAAATCGTTGTCGCAAAAGAACAAGTCCCAACCCATGTTTTTCTCTCGATTGCTTGCAGACGTATGTTTCCTGCCTACAAACTTCGCGTTTCTGGTCTTGATAAAAAAGCAAAATACATTTTGCTAATGGACATCGTAGCTGCCGACGATTGCAGATACAAATTCCACAACAGGTATAAATAAAGAGATGGAATTAAATTAAAATAAGAAAATTGTAGAACACGGGCCTAAGATAGTTGATCTTATTTTAATGTAATTCGTTGATAAACGTGAGGCAAGAAGCATGCGTATTGTTGCAATTATGTGTGATGTTTGAGATCTGCGTTCAGGACAGGGATAGGGACAGCGCCACCTTTGTTTACTGTCGTTTCTTTTGCGAGTTACATTTTGCGACGAGATTCCATCGTTGGGGATTTGTGTCCATTTTTTAACCGCATTATCATATTCTGTTACAATTTACATACATTTTGTTTTGACATCGCACATTCCGGTATGAATAATCGTTGCACGCAGATCTTTCATTCACATTGTTTCATATGCACCGTTGTTAGTAGCATTTCATGGCTTATTGTTATCATTTATAGCATGTATATCATTATTATACTCTGCATGCCTAACGCTTGAGAACGATCACAAGGTTGCTTTCGAAGTAAATCATTATAGTATCGCCAAATTAAAATTGATTTCTAATACCAATGATGATCAATCAATAAAAACAATGTTGTATCAAGAATTTTCATTTACTAATGAACTATTAAAAAATTCGTGTCAATCGGTCAGTACTTTCTTACAATTATTAGAAGAATTCTTTGATTGATATAATTGGTTTATTAAGTCAATTAAGTTGAAGGCGAAGGTTTTCGTGTTTTCTTGAATTTGTCCGTTTGTTCTCGGAGTCGGTGGATGGTGGCAGGGAAAGCTGACCCTGAGATGCCGAAGAGGATGTACATCCACCCCGACTCGCCCTCGACAGGCGAGCAGTGGATGCAGAAGGTGGTCTCCTTCCACAAACTGAAACTGACGAACAACATTAGTGACAAGCATGGTTTCGTGAGTACCGACTTCTTTTTTAGCTGCGGAGTTGTGGGGCAAGGAACTGAACTTAATAGACTTGTGCGAAATTATTTTCTAGTAGTCTATCAGTCAAAAATATATAAATAGTCTTAAAACATAGCATTGCAGATTTTTTCTGAACAACAAAATCCTTGTGAAGAACGAATGCTTTATACAAATTTAAAGTCCATAGACACGTCAAAATTCAACAAAACAGCTTCAAAAGTTCGGTTCCTTTACCAAGCCACGGCTCCAAAGCCCTCACAATACACCACTTCACGCATCCTTAGATATCAACGAACAATTTACACACAAAAATTGTTACCAACAATAGCATTATGAACTGCATCCGAAAAGTAGCAGTCTGATCATTTTTTGTGTTATATTTACAACAAAAAGGTTTATAATGTGGGTGATATTATAATTAAAACGAGGTTGGGTAGGACTGGAGGACCCCTGTCGCTGTCTGCGGGGTCCCTTTGTCCATGTCACGGTTATTACTGATATTTACATTGGGTGCCCATCGTCTTACCTCATTTCTATAGATTATCACCGTGTTAAGCGTACACTTCAGATGTTTAAGCATTTTTTTATAGCGTGTTGATAGGGAGTCTTGTGTTTGCCTGACAAGTTTTAATTTTTGTATCATTTTGTTGTTAATTTATTGTTTATTCGTTGCGGATGTTAACATGTCATCTGTGTTTACATGAGTATTATTTTTATTTAGGATTGTCCTAATATTGACATAAAGAAATAAAGACGTTCGTATTTAAATGACAGTGGCGCCAAAAAATATCTATCCGTCAAAAAGAACATGCAACCTGTCAATCACAGTAATTAGATGTCTGGACAAGAACAGAATCCGATTCGGAATGACATTTGAAAAAAAAATTGCATTGGCTATTTTCAAAAAAGGAACAACCGCTACTGTACAGAAAAAGGCGGGTTCTTTTAGTAACTTACACTTGACCGTTTACACGACCGCGATGCAATCATAGATAACACGATTGTTTTTTTAATTCACTCGATGGGCGCTTTTGTTTTTTTTTTTGTGTTTCCTTTTTTCGGGATGTCAGGCCTTTTGTCTTTGACGAGGGGCGTACGTAATTGAAATAACGACGGTCGCGGAGAGGTATGCGTAGAATTTTGACAACAGCTGACTACCTCGATGTGTATGATGTATATTTACGTATTTTTCATCTGTCGCTTATAATTGTAATAACTGGTATTTGTTGATATGAGGTCCTATACCTAGATGAGTTTACTTGTCTGTATTTGAAAACAAAATATTAATTATTATTCTTTCATCAAAACATACGTCTTTGTTTTTCAAATAACCTTATAAATATCTTATTCGACATAAGCTCTATAATTAAAGAACATTCCTATTGTTTTCTGTCCCAACAGCCCCGTTTTCGAATACAAAAAGCACTTTGACAAGATAGATGTGTTTTGTTTTTTAAACTTTTTTTTTTTCGTCCCCTGCTCTGACGAACATGCCGATTTTTGGACGACCATCAATATTTCATGGAGATATAATCGACACAATCGTTACTAACGATTAATTTGAAATATTAGGCTGTTTAAAGTTTGCCCTTTTGCTACGTGTAGTAAAAAAATACTGTTAAAAATTTGGTCTCTTCTTGTTGTTTTTAAGCGATGGTGGAATATGTTTTAGTACTATAGTTCAATCGGTTGGGATCCAGGGTCAGGCAAATTTTGTGGTGCTTTAAACACCGTATATTATTGTTTTAAAATCCGACTTTACTTTCCCCTTTGCCATATTGACAGTAGTTTCGCCTTCAAAATGACCCAGTCAACATCTTTGGAGTCAGTCAACAAAGATTTAGAGTCCACTAATACCAAGCTTGACATTATGTAAAATAAATTCTAGACAGGTCTTGATTTAGCATATTTATAGGTAAACAAAGATAAATAATAGGCTGAACTATATAATATTATCTAGACTCGATAATAACCTTTGATGACTTAATAATTTTGAACTAGATATATGTATATATAGTGCTACATAGACTATGACTATATATTATGTTTTATCTTAAAGTAGAAGTCTACTATTTCTTTGCTCAGCATATAAAGAAAGAGTTCAGTTTAGCCAATCACTGCAGCTATCAAAAATTAAAGGTCCAATAGTGTGCCACAAGCTCACTCCCTATTGGACGAAAAGACTAGAGGTCCACACTAGCGCCATCTAGTTATGACAAAACGGTAGCCCTCATTGTTATTTAATATGCGTTACTTTTTTAATTAAAGCACTGATTTTATTTGTGTTCGTTCTCATTAGTGTAACATTTTTATTTAGATAAACAGTCGAAGATTTGTAATCTAGTATTTTTTAAATATTTTATTATAATTGTTTAGGTTCAAGCAACAATTAACTTTTAGTAAGAACGAAATCGCAAATAGATTTTTAGTAGAAAATTTGAGACCCTAAAGTAAGAGCCATTAGTAAAAAATATTAACTTTTTGTCAAACTTTGACACATACCAAAAGGAATTTCCTTAATAATTTAGTCAGGCACTAACCGATTCACAAACTAATTAACTGCGCATTCAACAAAATGTCTCTCTAGCTGCTAATAAAAACTTTAAAACAAATGCCCGGTCCTTAGCCGTGAATCAAAGCGACGATATATTGACGGCAATCCGGATTATTTACAACACCTTAAATTTTTATTACCACTGGCACATTAAGTAAGCCGACAACAAAACTGTGTATACTCGATTTGTACCTATATCTAAATACTTTTTTTATTAACAATTTTATATCTTTTTGTCAGTTTCTATTCGAAATATGAATATGTTTAAATAAAGAATATATTTTTTTAATTTATGGATTAAGGCTGCCAAGTCCTTAAATCTTTAAGATTTCTTAATCAACCTTTTTTGATGACTTATTCTTAGGGTTTTGTTATAGGTAGTTAGCATTTCAGTACTTGACTAAAAAAGGTAATATAGGAAGCTAACAATAGAAAGCAATTTCACATAATTCTCCTTAACAAGTTGATTTGTCCCTTTAAAAAACCTCATTTAATGATTTCTCCTGCTCTGCACGAGGCGAGAGAGAGTGTCAGAGTCTCACTGTCGAAAAACCACACCGTACCTTCTCCTGTTCCGGGCCTGTGCCGCAGTACACTATAGCGTTTGCACCCACAACCCTGACAGATCTGTCAAAGGCCTTTGATGAACTTTATTGCCATGGTAAAAACTCTGGACCGTTGTTACGATTTAAAATAAAACACAGTCGCAAAAAGCGTTAAATTATATTATTGGCGATACCTTTTAACAATCAATCTGCTTTAAATGTATTGCACTTATTAATTATAGTCATAAATACATCAATCTGAAAGGGTGTAATGGCATATAAAAGTGTTTGTTCTTTTTTTACAAAATTATTGCAGTAATCTCGCGCCTTTCTTAACTATAAACTTTAGTTGTTATTTTGCAGTAACAAATTTGATTTGTTGTTGAATAATATGTTAGCATCATGCTTCGGCACGTATGGGTCGGCTCGACCGGAGTGAAAACCGGCGTGAAACAGCCACAGCGTTGTGTTTCGCCGTGTCAGTGAGGTTACCGGAGGCCCAATCCCTAAAACTCAACTTCCCAAAAGCCCAGCAATGCAGCCGTACCTCCTCTGGTGTTGCGGGTGTCCACGAGCAGCGCTGGTTCTACCTTCAGCGTCTGCTCGTTTGCCGACCTATCACAAAACAAACATTCATAAGTTTTATTCCGAAAATAACAATTAGAAGTTACTTAATTTCATAGGCAATTTTTCTAGAAAAGACAGCAAATAAACTTCTAGTAGGTACAGATTAAAACCGATTTTGATCATTTAACTTCATCTACTTATACTTGTACCAAAATTATCCTTACTAAAAGCAACAATACTAATAACATCAAAACATCTTGATCCTACTACAAAAGCTACACAAATATCAAGACCATTCACATCTCCTAATCGGGGGTCTATTCTCAAAAGATTTGGCGAAAAACATCTTGATTTCACGTTTTGAGGTTACCTTTTTAAATTTGGAATCTGAGGTAGCTTTAATATGGGTATTAATTGTCTATGGCTTAAGCATTTCGAGCGTTAAATTCGTTTCAAGTAGGGTTTTGTTCGATTTACATCTGTTGCTTGCAAAAAGTTTGGCGCTATTTTTTTCTTTAAGATTTAGTTACTGCGGGTTTGAAGTTTGAGTTTTTGGACCAGGTTCTGGATAGGTTAGTTATCAGCGCCGCCCATGGACACTGCGACGGAGGAGTTACGAGTGCGTTGCCGACCTTTTAGGGATTTGAAGATTTAGTGTTGGGGAGGAACTGGGGAAGGGGAAGGATTGGGCCTTCGTTAAAAAAGTATTTAGATCTATATAGATAAATCTAGATACTTTTTATGAACTACTAAATACTAATGATGACTTAGCAACTGTGTTCAAATCTAGATCTTTACTCAAGAATAGTTTAAGTAAGCCATTAATATTAATATCTCTGAGTACAGTGGTAAGTCTATTTAAATGTAAGATTTTGTATTAAATGGTTCAACAAAAAAATATTGAGACATGAAAATCAATAATTTCAAGTGAAAATAATCTCCAAAAACAGTGAAATAAAGTTAAAAGTTCGTTAAACTGTTACATAATGGCACAGTGCCCCCATGTTTATCCCTTAAATTAATCGAAAATAAATAAAAACTTTTTCTTAAGCTACTTAAGTAAGGGTCAATCTTTAATTACAAACAATTTTTTATTCAAACCCAACGGAATATGGCTTCTTTTGCTTTAATTTGTCAACTTTTTCCCTTAAACTTATATAAGAAAATTTTACGTATTATACATGTATATTAAAGTACCCACGCTTTCAATAAGGAAGTTGGGAGGGTAAACAGCGATCACCCCTCCTTAGTAGGTCCGCATCAATAAGAGTATTTATATTATCGTTTTAATAATTGTTTAAAGAAATAAGTCTGATTTTGTTTCTGGTTACTTAAGGACCCTCCCTATATTGGAACCTTAAGAAACCTATTATCTCAAATTATTTCGCCGTCACTGATATACCTATAGATACCTATATATTATCTAAAATTATTTCGCCGTCACTGATATAATATGGCGAGGGAAAACATTGGAAGCAAAACTGAACTAATAATTTCTATACTATTATAACATTTTCATAAAGTAGTTTGCATTTTTTTTCTCTTACTGTGTGTAGGTACTGTTGCCAAAAATATTGAATACTTACAGCCCATCAGTTCTAGAAGGCTAATTAAAAGTTATTATGATCTACTTTATTTCTCAATTTTTTCCAACTATTTATACTAACGTTTGGTGCATTATCTCTGAGCTGTGTTAAAAGTCAAAACTTTCATTAGTCTGTTCTCTATATCCATTGAAATATTGACAGTTCCATTTTCGAACAAATAAAAACCAATCGATTCCACAGATAAATGGACTTTAATATGTATTGTGGTACTTGCCTATAACATTCGCAATGAACGTAAAATTCTTAGATCATACTTAAAAGTCGCGTTGACAAGACAAGACAGCCAATAAAACTTACATACATATATTCTTGTAAATATACAAACTGGGCTACAAAGGCTTGGACCGGTGCTCGCTCAAGCATCGAAGGCCATATGTTCCGTAATTTATGTACAGTTATTGATCAAAAGGTGATGTCCTTTGGCAGCCATTGAGGCGATATGCTCAGCCCCACCGAATTGTTCTCCATTAAGGGCGATAAAATCTTGCTAAGGGGCTATCGTCTTAACGGTTGGATAGTGTTCCACTGGATTAATTATCGAGCGATGCGGTTCGAGTGGTGTTGAGAATAGGTACCTTTGTCACATTGTTTTGGGTCACTTACGTTACATTTTTGCAAGCTAATTATCATGTCAGATTTCTTATAACTGTGACTATATCGGTTTCTATCATGTGATGGTTAGAAGGACGCCAGAAAAGTAATCCTTTATGTACTTTTTTAACGAAACTGTATCCTAAAAATGCGGCTTAAAGCAAAAAACATGTTGATCCCGAAAAAAACTCAAGAGCGAACTAATCCAAGTAGCGCAAACTTCCAACCCTTTCTTCGCAACTAATTCGCTATTGTCACAAAAACTTTTGCGGGAGTACTATTATAGTTTACGGGACCATTTTCACTATACAAAGTGAACACGGATAACAAAATATAATCTGTTGCGAAAAAAAAACACAGTTTTTCTGTACGCACCTTGATTACGACTGGCGCCGGCGTTCGGATTTCAAATAATTTTAAGTTGATTAAAAATCATAAAAGTTGATACTGGCCAGTGATAAAACGGCGCTTTCGGATTTCGAGTTGATTGGGCCGCTCATTTTTTCCTTTATTGAGTTATAGAGTTTTGGTATACATATTACTTATAAGTTTTTTGGTTATTTTCTGTGAATTGAGTAACAAATTGGTTTTGTCATAGTTGCTTGGATCATTACTTAACCCGTATCAATACACTACTGGACTTTTTTTATCTATTATTTCTACCATCTTTAGTGGGACGAGCTTAAGTGTCAGACTCTTATTGAATAAAAACCAACCCTTTGCCTAATCCTGCTACAAACCGGGCCACGGTATATCATTGGACTCGCAACGCCAAACCTAAAAAAGTTTGCAATAGGCTTATAAACTTGGGAATTGGTATTTTCAATTTCAAATTGGTCTTTGTCGAATGCACTGTTCCTTAATGTGCTCTTTCTCTGTCTATTGTTCAACTAACTATCGCCAGACTCTTCACTCCCCTATCAAAATATTCGTAATATTATAGTGTACTGGCCAATCAAACAAGATTATTTACAGTAACAGTTACAGAATAGTATCGGTATACCGTTACTAGTTGTCCATTTGTCATCTGATCGCTGGGGTCATGCGCCAGTGTAAACACAGCCGTTTTTGAAATGACACAATGTGTACACGCCTTTATGTTTTAGTTGTGTTAGCAGGGCTGACAAAAACTGATTATTTTTTTTAAGAAATAGGCAACAATGGCTGGTTGTAATTCATATGACGGTTGTTTTTTTAATTGATTCTGATTTATGTGTGTTTGGATTAAGAGGTTAAATTAATGTTAAGTGTGATTAAAATAGATGAGTTAAAAGTTTTCTAAAATCATAGGGCCTATAAAATATAAATAGTAAACGTAACAACAGTTTTACTGTAGGAAACACTTAAACAACCACTAAACCAACTGTTTCAAGAAAAAACAGTTGAGGTTCTAAAACTCTTTTTACAATAATTATAACATTATAACTTCATAAACGAAAAAAAAACAAATAGGCCATCATCTGTCATTACAAGCAAAGACAATAACCCAAACTGCCAGAGCTGTCAAAGTCAAAGACGACAAAATACATATTTAGTCTGTGATCATTCAGCCAGGTTTCTATACCGGTCTAAATTACCTGTGGCGGTTACTCCCATAAAAGGTCGTAACTTGAACACTAATAGTTAGTGGTAACTTGTCAACTTGTAATACGTAATTAGAATTTACTTATGAATGCGCAAGAAGGATGCATGTAGAGATCTTATGCTTGCATTTTTTTGACAAGTGTTTCATTAAATTATAGGTATACATTCATTCATTATTATATAAGTGTGGGAGAACCAAGTTTCTACACGAATGGGTCGGCTCGACCGGAGTGATATCACGGCCTCACAGAAAACGGGCGTGAAGTAATACTTACGTTATGTTTCGCCGTGTAAGGTTACCGGATGCCCAATTCTCCTCCAAATCTACAAACCCCCCTATCCGTCAATTCCTTACAAGAGGCCGGCAACAGACTCGTAATTACTCCTACGGTGGTGATGGAATTTTCAGAATTATTTATACAGTATCTGATTGGAAATAATTAAGCGATTCTCTTCATTCAAATATTTTTAAAAACTTTCTTATTTAAGATCATAATTAAGTTCCAATTTACGCGAGTTCATAATTAGAATACCTACCTACTCTATAAAATATTATTAACCTCATCAGCGGTTGTGTTGTAATACAAAAGTTATTTTTTTGAATTGACGAAAGGAGTTTGTGTACCTATTATCAACGAATACGAAAGGAGTTTTTAATTATCTCTTTACCATTTCTCCATGGGACATTTAAATGGGTAGACTCGACCGGATTGATACCACGGCCTCACAGAAAACATGAATCAACCACTTTGTCGTGTTTCGTCCTACCGCTTCCCCGATCCCTAAATCTCCAAAACCCTAATCCCCAAAAGGTCGGCATCGCATTCGAAACGCCTCCATGAGTGTCGCTGATTGTTTCTCATCATGTAATTTTACTGCCGTCCTATGACACGAAAACACATGCACAATGACGTCACAAAAATCCTATAGTGGCAGCCCTAAACGTTTTTCTCGGATTAGGGCTTCGGTGACGTAATCGATAGGTTAGTGCCGTAATCCCTGCGCGACTCGATGCGGTCCCTGCCAGCAGCTGTTGAAAGCGCTAGTACAAAGAAGTTTCATTAACAAATGAGATTTTACAAAAAACCAGTATAACCTGAACTTTGAATGTGCTGAAAGATCATACGAAGCGAGGTCATGATGAACTGGTTTTTCAGGTTAACTGTGTGCACATCTAAAATTTTACACATAGGTAAGGTACATCAGAAATTTCTTTCTACGCAATGTTAATAGATAACGTGCTAAGGTCTGGGAAATTAGTTTTTGTAAAAAAAAAAAAATTGTTTTTTGTGCTCCGTTGCGAGTATCCATGGTATCAGGTAATCCGTCTACTCGTTTGCCGACTTATTGCATAGAAAAAGTATCTTCTCGTGAAGGATGACTATAGAAAAGATGGATATATGTATGGAACAGAGGTTTTCTTACCTCATGATCAACAAGACCTCACATTAATATTATTTCCATCCTTTCAATAACAAAACAAAAGAAAAACGCTTAAAGTATAAAAGTGTCAGAGCGCATGTGCAGTTCCCACAACACACGATACTTTCCAAATGTTTGCGCGCTTCAGTTGGATCAAATATTTGCTTTGGATCAAGTTGGGATCAAATACATTGATTTGGCATACGCTACCAATGGTCTGACTGTGATTCGAGTTAAACTCATTTATTTTTTAGACATCTATGCACAGTTGCTATTTTCATTAAGTACCTGTTTTATTTAACAATATAACTTAAGTAAGTACTATATTATTTTATTTAGTAAAATTTGTTTATTGTTGGCACTGAAAAAGAACAGGATTTTTTAACAGTAAATTCGAAACAATTCAAATTCCTACTAGATTCCGCACACGTAAAATCATGTCAAATATCCTTACCTACAAACTCTCTTCTCGAACATTTCTCTCTCCGATCAAGTATCAATCGAGAACCAATAGTGACACTCGACTAATCTATTTGCCGGCCACTATTGACCAACCCTCGCTACACAAAAAGTGTCAAATGATACACCCACCTCAGTTTTCGACAAACTTATTCCGCAAATATTTGATTTTCGCACTTGACTGATTCTGATCTGAAAGGGACAACCGTTAGTAGAGTAGCTACTAAGTGAATCTTTGCCACTATGAAAATAATTATTAAAAATTTTGTAATAAGTAGTGAACCTGGAAACCCGATGGTTAAGCCCAGCAAGTACAAAAGCGAGCTTTTCCCGAGTTATATGCACTTTCTATGATTATTTAGACACCATTGACATACGGTGAAGGAAAACATCATGAGGAAACCTGGACTTATAATTTCTTATTTATAAGTTTGAAATCGCCAATTCGACTTGAGCAAGGGTGGTGAATAATGCTCAAACCTTCTCCGTGTGAAAAGAGACCTTGCTAAGCAGTGGGCACTTATAGGCTGAAGATGATGATGATATTGGGAGAGTAAATCTTAAGATTCTACTTCCAAAACTCAAAAAGAGATGAGACAGTAAACAAAACGCAAACCTCAACCTAACAGCGTTAGAGACTCAGCCTATCGCAGAACCATCTCACTTGATTGCATTCTAAGACTGGCAGTTGACGGGCAATTAACTGAAACGTGTGAAGTTATGGTTAGGTAACGTTACGTGACTGGGTGGTCTACTGGTTATAACGACATCTAGCTGATTGAGCGATGAAATACTGGTCTTCACTTGAATTTGAAGAAATAACTAGATCATAGTCAGTTTCCTTAAGTTTTTAAAAGTCATCTTTTTATGGTGGTCCTAACTTCCTAAGTTAGTTGTGTGGGCACCCAAAAAAGCTTTGCAATCAGCTACCTATTTGAAATACACGTTTTTATAAGCCGATCTTTTTCATTTATATCGGCCAACAATTATTATATTTTTTTTTTATATAAAAAAACTGAAATATTGCCACAGATAACGTAGGTAACAAGAACGCCATTTTCAACAAATAATTCAACACAGAGCGGAACACACATAACTTCATATCAAAATACAATTAAACGCCGCGACAAGAACACATGCCGCGCGTGTTTCCCAGAACAATTACTGTCGCCCAACTTGTACCGACAATATTTCTCTTGCAAACATTCACTGAGAAAATCGTAACACACTCGCATCCGGAATCGCAATGACTTGTACAACACTGTCCGACAGAGATACTAACAATTTTTATTGGCCACATCAGACGTATTGAAAACAAATAAATAATTCAACAAAGCTGAAAGGGAATGCCGGTATCGCGTGAGGGCTGTGCGTGTCGACGCGCCGGCAGCCATTTTGTAACCCAAAAATTGGCGGGAAAATTGAGAAAACGACACTTCCATGTACCACAAAGTCTAATAAACTCACACGAAAATTTATGCAAACGACCAAACGCCCCGGATTGCCGCGGAAACATTAAAAAATAAAACAACGGTATAATACTCGAATTATTCTCTGAAATATTCCAAATGATTCTCGGAGCGAAGTTCGTTATAAGGAGATTTTATTGCGAGACCCAAAGTTTTCAGTTTGATGTGTCTATTAAATTCTTTGCGGTTATCGGGTACGATATGCATATTTCGGAGTTTCTGTCGAATTCTTTAAGTATTCTACTAAGAATAGTTTACGAATAATTTTATACTTAACTACATAAAATTCTTTCGTTATGACTCTGGCAAACTATGACCTCATTTTGCTGAGATTTGAAATATGAATTCTAACATTTATTAAGTCACTAGGCAAAGAAAAAATAGAAAACATGTAGTTCTAACAAAATGTAATCTATCCAAATCATTTGTTTCGGAATTCAAATTGAAACGAACAAATTGTTCTTCGAGGCAACCTAAATACCAGACGTATTTTTTTTTTTCATACCGATGACGGCAATCGCTTTCCCTCCAAATTCATTGAAACATTCTTACGCTCACACCTCAGCAGTAAATATAAACCGAAATAAAAAAACCGCAAAACTTAGAAACACTCAAAGTTCACTTTTATTTTACCTTTAGAGCCTATAAAAACGTCAGTGAGAACATACTTCCTAAAATTCGAGGTTCACAACTCACGGAAAAGCAGCAGCGTGTGACAATAAAATGTCCAATACAAGTGGCATTAGACTGAAACCTCCAAGATAGCTCGGAAGCACGCATCCACGACAAATCACCAGAATACTAAGACCTGCCCCACCTTGAAATCTATACTAGGGTGCTTCTATGACTTTTCTGACATTTTCGCCACGTAGGGGCCAATGTAGTCTGGTCACAATATGACTGTCGGTGTCTATATGTGGGTGAGAGGGGAGGCCAAATCACCTATTATTAAGGGGGGTGCCAAACTAACGGCTTCACGTGTTGTTCCTTTTTATGTGTTCCGTTTGAACAGCCCGCTTGATGGTATAATTTAGGTGTAAAAGTGCACACAGTTTTATACAGTTAAGTGGATATTTTTAAGGTGGAATGATGATGGAAACGTTTGTAGGTTCTTCTGGTAAACATTTGGAGATGTTGTAAACTTTATAGTTTTACTTAATCAGTCACAATTAAGTATCACTACATATCCATTATTCCAAACAAGTTTAAATTGTAGAAAATTATTTGATGGAAGAATAAAATGATTAGATTAGAGTAGGTACTTAAAAACGTAAAACAAGTCTTTTAAATGGAATAGCGTTATAAAACGAGGGTAATAAATCCAAAATTCGTTGCAAATACAAAAATGCTGGATTTAAATAATATACGAAAAAGTCAAAGTAAATAACCAAGTAGATAAATCCAAAAGAAACGTAGGTAGGATCCGCAGAATATGTTTTGCGTCAAGTTCCGTCATAAATATTGTAACAAAGCTACCACAGGGGACGGTGCTGGGACCCGACAGGGAAATGATACAGAAACTAGGCATGCCTCTCAAATATTCCAAAATGTTCTGGAATCCTATGAATTTTGTAACATCTGAAAGTAGTTTCGTCGATTTGGACATCGTCTATGTAACGATTGGGAGAGCTCCTTTCGAAATTGTTGAGAATTGGAGCAAAACTAAGATGGCTGCCATCCCGAGAGTGAGGGATGTAAATTGAAATCTTTCTGCTTTCTTTCCACCTACGTAATTTTTTTTCGCTTTTCCAAATAAAGTTATGTTTAATTCAATCATAAGTCTATCTCGGAATACTTGATCTGTTTCAGTAGAAACTGGTTTTATTGTTAACACTACGTACCAAAGATTTTTCTTCTACCCCAACTATAAAATAAAATTCGTGGCTTACCAAAAAACAACGAAGACTTTACCAAGTTCTATGAAATATGACAGAAACCCTCAAACCATTCATTCTGTCATAATTTGCATACAAATCTCGTAAAAATGTCGCGTTTGACGCACGGTGCGCGTCAAAGCGGCCATGATGTGACTCTCATGTCAGTTAACCATCAGTAGACACATCGATGGTACCAAGGTCGGAAGATAATGGTCCTCATTAATTAGACAGCAATGACATTGAATTTCCTAGGCCTTAATGTTAAAAAGAAGGTCTACCTATACCTCTAAGCGAAGAAATATCAACCTTACACTTTTCTAGTAAAGTCTAAAATCTTTTGATGACAGATGTGGATAGGTTGATGTGCTGGTACCCTTACAGTTTAGGTAAAAATAATGATGGTGGTTGCCGAAAAATGTAAGCAAACAGTTTTGTAAAGCATGAACGACATTTCGGGGAAACTTTTGACAATGGAATGTTGGTTATGGACAGAATGATTGAATGAATGAATGAAAAGATGATTGATGAATGAGATGGAAGATGATTTGACGATATAAGTACTTACCTAGGTACTCTGTTATACTTACATAAAGAAATTTAAGAATACTTTGCAGCAGCCTCCTGCTCCCATTTAAAATAAAAACAACAACGCAATGATCTAACCGAATATATTATTATTTGTCTAAATTAACATTACCTACCTAAATTTGTGATATATATAATGTGTTTTCAAATTCCATTCTAATTGTATCTGGCCATAAAAAAAAGATCTTATTACACGCAAAATATAAAAAATCAAATGTTTAAATCTAGAACAGTATTTGCATGGGGTTAAAAGTTACAAAACGAAAAATAAATAAATATCAAAAGAAAAGAGCCAGCCATTTATTTAAAACTGAGTAGCGTATGAAATTCGAACTCGCGATTCAGTAATACCATAAAGTAGCGACGATTGAAAAGCTTTCATGTCGCGATATTGGTAACACCCGAACACTGTTCGAGTTTTAAATTTAAAAATTCGTCAGTATTCCATATTTATGGTGTAGCTTTTCTTTTTTTAATCCGATTTGAGTGTTGTCATTCACGCTTGAGTTTTAAGTATTACGAAAAAATTTAATCGTCGAAATTTGTTCACCATTTTACTTTAGTCTGAGAAACATTCAAATGTGAGAGATGCCTTAGTTAGGTTTATGGTTAAAAAGACAGAATTAACGTGTGTTCTAGTGTAACCCCCTTTTTATTCAATTTACAAACAGTATAAAAATTCTGTATATCAAAAAGCAACAGATATTCTTCAAAACAGACCCAATAAGTCCCCTTCAAGAAGGCAGCGGTGTCGTTATTGGCAAATACGGCACAAACAAATATGTTTCGTTGTTTCAACATTTCTATTACATCCTGTATCCCTCACACCTGTGTTGTCAGACGTGAAAACGTCAATTTTACATTTTCCGCATTCTTTAGTTGGTAGTATTTGATACTCCATCTTATTCTTGGATAGGGCTGACACTGTTCACGTGGACGAATATTTTTGTAGTTTTGTCATGAAAAGTCTCGGGCCGATTACCGGGTCGACGAAGGTTTTAGTTTTTCGAAACTCGAAACGTCTGTAATTTTATCCCTGTTAAAAATGATGATTTTTTGTAGGTATATAAAACGAGGCATTCGATATCGATAAACTAAATCCATACTTAGATGCATTGCGAACTGCAGAAAATTACCAAACTCCTTTTATTAATTTAATCAAGGTTCGTTGTATAAAAATTCCTTAAAGACTATGTTGTGAAATTTCATGCGCTTAAACACAGCATTTTATGACACTTGTACGTAAGTAAAGCAAAAAGTAGGTGCGTGGGCGCAGCTCAAAACGTTGAACTCAGATTCGTACTACACTTGGCATCTACCTACACAACATTGTGCCTGTTATTGAAAGCATGTCAAAATTAGATATTATTATTGCTATTGGCAAAAATATTCCACTATTTACCAAGTAGTTGTTAGAAATGTAAAGTCTTAACTAGATCAGGTTCGATCCGGATCGGATTGACTTATGGAGGTGTAAAATTCGACTCGATGTTAATATTTTACACGGAGCAACTGTCTGGGTAAAGGTAAAGTCTATTTTTGTGAAAGTCTTAGCCATCATCACAGATGTTAGACCGATATGGCAATCGCGATAGGCTTTATATTTTTGAATTACTAGACAGCAAACTACTCATGTCAAATTTAATTACTTACAAAAAGTCATTATTATTAATCGTACCATTGCGTAGCTGCCTATCACTCGGTAAGACGTTACTAAATACATATCATAGCCAACAAGCTCTTTTAAATTACCAGTTCTAAAAATTTGGCAAATTATAACTAACTACATATCAACCCTAAACAAAAAGTGACATGAATGTCAAACAAAAATACTTTGACGTGCGACTCGTACAAAATGGCGGACGAATATTTTCTATATTCTCACTTTATTTGCACAACACGCCTCGGAAAATGAACTCTCTATTTTGATATTGTTTTTATTTGTTTCACATTGCTTTTTAGAATTTCTCTTTTTTTTATAAATAAAATAAATTGTGTGTCACCATTTTTTTATTGTCGGCTTTGCATTGCTTCTAAATCCAAATAGTTTAAGCGCTTAACATGTACGTAGTAAAATTATTGTTACGTTTGGTCTGAACTTTTTCATATCATTTTATGCTATAGTGCTTACATAATTATACTTGTGAATATTTTCGTAGCCGACCTCCTTCAGAAAAGGCACTGCAATATCAAGGATTACTAGACTACATTTTGTCATGTATTATATATATATTTTTTATGTATACATCTTTATTCCTCTAATCACCTCATCAATGCGTGTCAGACTCCAGCGTTGATCGCTGGGCGGGCCTAGGGCGGCGCCCTAGCCCAACCATAGCCCAACTGTGGGCGGGAGATTGATTGCGGTCGGCAGGTCGTTTGCTCATCTCTAAGGTCACATTTTTATAACGATTTGTCGTCGAGAAAAAATAGCTTTTCATCAGCCCTTTGCGATAGTAAAAGACGTATTTATATTTTCGAGCTTTTTTAAGGTAAAATGAATTTAGATACGGATTTTTCTGTCTGAGTCTAAAAATTCAAATCATATCCTTGATAATCTCAAGACAAAAAAACTACAGTAAATTTTCGTTTTTTTTTCTTATTAAATAAAGGCTAAGAAAATGCCCTACATTCCACCATTTTGTACCTATCCTATTCTCTCAAAGTAAAACTCATTTTAAATACAGTACAAAAGTATGCGAGAGCTATTTAAAAAAAAACAGATGGATACCGCAATTGTAACAAATATTTATAATAAAGAAACATGCATTACTTACAATAAAACCTCAAACACCGGAATGAATAATAAAATTGACATTTAATATTTAACTTAAAAAATCCGATGCCGCCGGCACCTGGATTAAAAAGTAATAAAAAAGAAAATACGAAAAAAGTTTGGTAATTCGTTCTCCATTACCGATAAATAAATATGCATCAACTATTAACGTTAACGCGGGCGTTATCAAGAAAAGACCGGTAGCTCCTTAATCCCTTTAAGATAAGCGATAAAACGTACCAACGTCTTAAAACTCAAGTAGCATTCCATGTATCTACATACACCATAAACTGATCAAAGTATTGATTTCATTGATGGCGGCACTTTGGTGGTCTGACGTCACCCCGTAATTCTTATTTTGAATTTTGATATTTCAATTCGAATGCCGATCCGCTTCGATTTCGTTTGCATGTTTGGTTTGTTTGAATTTTGAATATGGAATGCGTTTTTAGTTTTCGAATTTAATCATTGCTATAAAATTTTGTTGTTTTTTTTTTGTATATTTTTCATTCAATATCGAATTGATTTTTGTTTATGGTAAAATGCAAAAGAATAGTTTTTATTTCAGTACCTAACGGATCTTTGTCATAACGTTCGTGATGGAACGTACTGACATAAAATGTTGTTTTTTTCTCGCTAACAGGAAATATTCGAAATAACTCAGTATGTATTCCTAAAAATAAAACCACAAATAACTTCTAATTGGGCGACACGTCACTATTTTTCGAATAAAGAACGAAATGATTGGATAAAATCCCAAAAACACCTTAACATTAAGTGATACCAATCGGCAAACAAATTAAGCTTCACTTTTGGGAAGCATCCTCAAAATTCCCTTAAGCGCTACCGTCACATTTTAATTATGCACTTCAACAAATTCTTTTACACCCTTAAAACTTTAACATACAGTTCAAAATTCAATGGCTAATGAGCGAGACGAGTGCACGTTTAAATTAGTTTTTTCTTTAAGTGGCTGTGTGGGTGTTTTATGTGTATGGATAGTTAAAATAAAAGTAATTGTGTGTTTGTGTGGGTGAATGAGGTTGAAATGTTGGAGAGGTTCAATAAAGAGTTGGTTTTAAACACGTTATCAGCGTATCGGTAGTCTATTGGTGGTCGGACGAGCAAGGGCATAGAGTAGCAATTGTAACTTTTTTAAAGTTATCGAGAAAATTTTAACTGTCGAATTAAATTGGATAGTGGTCTTTTAAAACTCTTTTATTTTAAATTCTTTTTAGGTTTCGTTTAAGTCGTCATTCGAAAAAAAGAGTAGTACCTAAGTACATCATAACTGAGAGTCTGGACAGATTTTAGTTGACAGATTTTTTTAAACAAGCCAAGATCATTCATATGAAACGGTAGTACTTACAAGAATTATGACATAAAAAAAAACTACAAAGCTACCGCCAAAATTATCTACACAAAACCTCCTTCCATTACCGAAAAACAAAATAAACACACATTAAGAAGAAAAAAAAAACGTTAATCTAAAGTATAGGTACACTCCACTACAGTAATCCTATCGCGGCCATTATAGCCAATAAAAGAAGGCTATCAGCCGGCTACCGCGGCTTCTTGAAAAGTAGCCGATACCACTAAAATCCTCATTCGTTTTGTCACCAACGCCTAAATGTGGATGCGGTAGGTAGCTTATCTCGCCAAAGATAAGGTCCTAAAGTGATTTGTACCTTATTTTCTGGATGTTGGGGTTTATTTTTCGTTGTTTGTGAAGGTGTAGCTTTATCTGCGGTGGTTTTGAGCGTGTGTTGAGTCGTTTTGAGGCTCAATTTTGATTTCGGAGTCGAATTAGACTGTGTAATTTGACAACAATCCAAATCCAAACTAATATTATAAATGCGAAAGTAAATCTGTCTATCTGTCTGTCTTTTCTTCACGCCTAAACTACTGAACCAATTTCTGTGAAAATTGGTACAGACATAATTTGGAACTCGAGAAAGGACATAAGATAGTTTTTATACCAAAAATCTGCAGGAACTCACTATTCCACGCGAACGGAGTCGCGGGCAAAAGCTAGTACTGATATATCTGCAAATAATTTAGATTTGATTAAAAAAATGAAAATTAAAAAAGCATTTCAAGCATTTTCATCTCGTACAAACATCATAAGTGATATGTATGAGGCATGTATTGACACATACATACAAAATGAGCCATACAACGTCGCCATACAACAAAGTGGTACTTACTTAGTAAATATCATTAACATCAATCGGTTTTAAAGATTTCTCTGATTACTTACGATGTTATTGGCTTTTTTACATTTATTCCTACTGGTCGCTAGTTTTTTTAGAAAAAATAAGGCTGATTATGTTATACTATAAGGGTTTGCGGGAAAGCGCAATAAATACCCTAAGCAGGAGAAGAATCGGGTTGGTTTTTAGTCAGTTAGAGTCTGACACTCCCTATCGCTTTACCCAAATCCAAGTATAACTACTTGGTAAAGTCCAGGTTGTCGTGGTGGCCCGAAGGTTAAGGCACCCGCTTTACCCGCAAGTACCAATGTGACATTCCGAGTTATATAGGTAGGTACTTTCTAAGATTATTTTGATACCACTGACATACGGTGAAGGTGATTTGAAACCACCAATCCGCCTTGAGCAAACGTAGTGATTAATTCTCAAACCTCCGTGTGAGAAGAGAGGCCTTTGCTCAGCAGTGGGCCACTTATATTCAGATGATGATGATGATGATGATGATGATGATGATGATGATGATTATAATGAAAATCCAGGATTTTAAATCCCAATGCCGATGGCCTAAATTATTATGGTATTTTTGAATCCACACAGTGACTACCAGCTGCCACATATTCAAATATAGATAACAATTACTTCAGTAACACAGACGAGAATACCTGCTGTTTTGACAAGAATACAAGATGGCGGTTTGTTGACAGCTGGCTATTTTCTGACAAGGAGTTGGTAGACACTGGACAGAATGCTAATTGCTTCTGCTAATGAGCCCGACTTCTTAACGAACTCTCATTGCGCGTAAACTTCAAAATTATAATGCTTTCGTCTTTATGGACAGGGTGTAATGCGACGCTGTTTTCTCACATTATAAGTATCGAATTTTTTTTTACTGACTGACTAATGTTATCTGTACTCCCGAATTGGAAATATATACTGTATACCTAACCGACCTATGACAAAGTTGAACTAGAAAAATCGAATTCCCGACAAGCATTTTGGAACAGACTTTTTAGCCAACTTTAACCAAAACCAATAAAAAAAAAGAATAAAATATCTTAGGACTTTACAAATTGAAGTAAAAACTTATATTCACAAAACGGAGTGCAAAATGCGTAACAATAGGTACATTTATAAACAACGTAAAATTACAATACTAAAACGATTTACTTACCAATTTCAAATGGCGAAGGATGAAGAGATAATAATCACCGTACATGTTCCTTTTTCAAAAAAAAGGCCATAGATTATAACGGTATTGGTCATTGAAGCGCGAATTTCGGTAGCCGTTTGACGGAATCCATATTGGATACAAAAATATTTTTTATTGACGTAAAAAAAGGTTTTATACATATCAAATTGTTATTTGTTGCCAATTCATTTTTGTGACCTTTTCTACTTTTTTGCTCTTTTATTACGATGCAGATATGAAATATGAACTCATATTAAATAATGTAAGCGGTGTTTGTCTGCAGAATAAATTGTATGTTTAATTAGTATCGTTGCTTCATAATTAGGCAGTTTTTATGCACAACGTAATTACAATCTTCCCATTTATTATATTGCAGTTCTCACTTTAATGTAAGTATTATTGCTCTAGTTAAGTCTATTCAAAAACTTATAACTAAAAACAAAGATATACCGACAGACACACCTTAAAGTTAACTACATTTTAGAAAATGTTAAAAATTAACCCTTACTCAACATACAGAACAGAAGCAAACATAATTAACCCTTCGCTCAGAATGAGACTAGACACAATTCTCAAAACTGGTACCGCGGCTTCATAAAGCGGCCGAAACCTGACCGAACATTGTGCAATAATTGAATCGCATAATAACTGCGAAAATAAATTCGCATGAGGCGATACAGCCCATAAAGGAGTCTTTATACTAAACAAATCGGCCTCCTTGAGGTTCGGCCTCCTTTGAACGCAAACGCGCCGAAAGACCGTACGAATGAACGAGAGACCGAATGAACGAGTGATTTTATTTGTCGTTACTCAGTTATTGCCAATGAGTTGGACGCAGATGCGCAATTAGTCTGGTTTCACAGAGGTGTAGTAGTCGCGGAAAATGGCGGCTCCTCACATGTTCAATAGGGGTTTAATAAAATGGTACTTAGCCGGTGTAATGATTGTTTATCGGTGCAATATAGTATGCAGGCGTCTTTGTAATGAATTTTAATTATTCATTTTTATTTTATTTTTAGGTTTTATTTTACATAAATATCTTTTACGGGATCAAGATTAAAGATAATCAAGATCGGCAGTTTTAAGTAACATTAAAGCTTCAACAACTTACACTAATATTACAATAAGAACAGAATATTATCCTTCAAATCGCATCCCGAACAACAGGCACAACAGCTATTAAAACATATTTATTTCATACATCATTTCTTTATGAACTCCCGATCAATATCGCTACCTGTGGTCGTAAAAACTGTCGCCTCTGACATTAATCCCACTTAATCTTTGCCATGAATATAATAATAAAATCAATGAGAGGTTGTCGTCATTCGGAGGTGCGCTTGCGGCCTTTTATTTTAATATTCTTTGTGGAGCCGAATACGGTACACTTACGAAAATGGGAGTTGTAATATTATTTTGATATTTTATTGACAATTCTTTACATTATTGATGAAGGTTCAGTTATTAAGTTTTAGTCTTAGTTAGTTTGAAATAAGAATTAAATTGTCCGAGTACTTTTTTTTAAATAGCAGCTCTCTTGAGTCCTACGAAATAGCCGATTTTCGGTTGCGGGAATAAACTTTACCTGAGGACACTGGGTTTTGTTTTAAATGTATTCCAAAACTACTCTTTCGAAATAGTTCTTAAATTTTGTTTTTTTTTAAACAAGTTTGAATTTCACAATCATTTGGATTTTAGATACTCCTTGTTTTTATTAGACATAGGCACTACTAATATTACGAATGCAAAAGTTTGTAAGTATGTATGGATGTTTGTTACTCTTTTACTTAAAAACTACTGAACGGATCCGAATAAAATTGGACACAGAGATAGATTATAGTCTGAAATAACCCATAGACTTCTTTTCACCCTTTTAGTGCGCGTTAAGCCGCTGGCAGAAAGGACTTAGTATTTCATAACTAATGTCCTACATTAGTTAAGTCGTTACTTCTAATATATTTACTTTGTCTCTCAATAGTACCTAAGCATACACATAAATATACTAATCAGTTGGATATATCTGAATCATTATATACCTATTGAAACATTAGGCACCTTTGAATAATCTACTCTTTGATAGGTAATGAAATCGCCCGCATGTTTATTTCGCGTTGATCTTACGACCCGCATCGTTTGTACCGGCTTTTCTATAACTACACACTTGCAAAATTGAGGTAGGTATAGATATAAATTGATTAATAGAGTTAAACATACATATATAGCTGGATAGCTTTTATTAAAAACTGTTTGGTTGCACCTAAAGGATGTTCGTAATTCATATCTAGAACTGGTATAGTTTTTGGTCTCCGCTATGGTATAATGTTTTTAAAAATCACGTTCTAAATTAAATTAAATTCACTTGATACGTTGTGGCTATTCTGATATTATGAAACAAGCCTTAAATATCGAATACATATATTTTATATCTTTAGTGTGACAAGAAAAAAGTAAAAACCCTTTCAAATTCTAGTCCTTCTGTGAGAATTTCTCCAAAACCTTGAAAAACAATGAATTTATTTTTGTTATTGACCATAAAAATAGGTCTTAAACACGTTATCATCATATAAAAATAATGTAGACGAAGCCGGCGCTTTCTATCTAAGGAGAATACTGCCGAAACGAAACAAACTCAGAGTTTAATCTCTTTCAAGTTCATTACTCACATAACCTAGAAAAGGTAGTCTTCACATTCATTTCAGTACACAACCAGAATGTCCATTCATCAATCACATGAACGCTAAAAACAAAAAAAAATCTCCCATCGTATTAAACCACTTACGCAATTCACTAAGTCCTGTATCATTGCTCTCAGACGCCACCGAAAAGTACATTTAACATTCTATGGTCCCCAAGACCACCAGAATCGAAGTCTTTATCTATTTAATTGTCAGTCTTTGAACACGTTTTTTAGTTAATTGAGGCGCTTCCGACTCCGGTTTATGAGATTAAAGATACACGGGTTGCGAGGCCGCCCGATAAATCCGCCGCCGAGAAAGTCGATTGGAGTGACCTGTCTGTGTTTTTTTCGTAATTCAATAATCTGTGGCGCTGTAAAGTTCTTTGACGGATTTTTTTGTTTTAATTTTCGCCTATTGGTACCTACTCTTTGTTTTTTTTTGTGTTAGTGATGTGGCCTGAACTCTATGATGGGAATGTCAAATAGAATGTCATATTTTTAAATGTTTTTTTTTTTCGTAATCATGTCGAATGTCGTTATGTATTAAGCTTATCGATGGAATTTCTTGACGTAGGTAACAAGCAAATTACAAAATAATCAATTATAGTTTAGGTGTTTTAGGCAAATGTAAAATTGTGTGTGTTTTTAAAGTAGGAATGTCAATATCAATGAAATAAAGTCATTAGATTGGATGTTATAACAAGAAGTAAATTACAAAAAATTTGGAAAATATTAAGAGATATCAGATATAATTACAACTGGATACGTATTTTTGTTTCTAAGAATATGTGTGTGGCTAGCAAAAGGGCCTCCATAAGTGAATCAGCTATCACCCAAAATTTCATCCTTCACCCTAAAGTCCCTAGAGCCATAACCGACCCAATCACTTCATATTATTACACACGCCTTATCCAATTTAATAATAATAACACTGAATTATTACTATTAATAATAATAGTACGGCGGCCATTACTGTTTTAGTGACGTAACGTAAGCTTGTTGCGACTAATCCAACGCATCCATTGTGTCATCACCCTTACTTCATCACCCCTAGTTTTCACATAATTCTAAATGCAGTCGTCAAAATATTAGCAAAACTCTTATTTCAAGGGATTAAGGTTGAGATTTAAATGTGTTTTAAGTAGTTTGACGGTAAATTGAGTTGGTGGAATATGTTAGGGTCATGCTTCGTGTTTTTGATGCGGATTTTTTTTATATGCGGTGTTAAGGGATGTTAATATCTGATGGGCTTTGATTTGGAATGGGATGAAGTGAGATAACACTATTCCCCTTTAACGAGGTTAGTATACCCGTCTCAGTGTCTATCTAACTTCATTTAAGTTCGAATTAAAAAAAAATCACCGTGTTTTTCACCAGTTTCAAAAAACAAATGAGAATCCGTTAAAAGAAATTCCATTTCTATAAATTTGAAATTCGAATTTTACCACGCTTTCCGCGTGTCGTCTTAGAAGCGAATGCCAATTTCACGCTATTAACAAGAGATTAGGAACTATAATAAATTTTGTAGGTCTTCCAAGTCAAGGAACAAACCATTTCAACTTGTACAAAACCATTTCTAGACAAAACCTGAAGCCTTGAAAACAAGAGGCAGTCACTACATCTATTTTCCTATTGACACGAGGGTGACAATCAGATTACCGGCGCGTTCTGATTGGTCGACGGTTCTGACGTCACGGGCCGTCCGGTCACGCCTACCCACGCTCAAATTACCGGATTAGAATGTCCGGTACAGTCCGATTCTCCTTTGTTAGGAAGTAGCCGATTGGCCAGCTGAATCTCAAACAATCGATTCTAAGAACAATTTGCATACTTACTCGATTATTCGTAATCGTAATCGGTTGTAGAAACGTTTGCAGTGACCCAATTTTTGTTGTAATTAAAAAGAAACTTTCACCTAAGTCATTGGATTGAAGTTGCTTTATAGGAAAATTTAGTATTACATGAAAACAGTAGGAATGCTGGACTGTGTAATGGCACACAAATCTTTAGGGTTTTTGTTAAACTTTGGTTAAAGCTGTAGTGACTTAAGGGTTCATGCTTCTTGCAATATGGTCACTTCGAAAGGATTGGCAGCTCATAAAAACATTGAGCCAAAGTTTGAACTCATCTTTCTCCGCTTAAATAGAATCTAAATTTTTGACGGAAGTAAGTGAAAAAGAAAGAAATAATTAATAATACCTATAACCAATAAGTAATTTCTTTTGAGAAACCCAAAAAATGCTTACTATAACTCACTCATATCACTGCCAGTTCTGAATGTAGGTCAGGATACAGAGACCAACAAACCAACACAGCAAGAAAATATATTTCGTAAACATAATGTTTTCAATTATAGTAAATATCAAAAAAAAATAACTAGGTACCACTGGTCCAACAAATTGTGTTCCGAAAATATACAAGAAGAGGATTAGATATCTCCTGCATTCACTTGTTTTAATTAACAGTACGACTTGCCCCGGCTTCGCACGGGTGCAAAACTGAAGCTAAATATGTCCACTATTTAATTAATGTTATTTTAACATAAACTGTCCTCTTAAATTACTCTTATCTATTAAAAAACCTTTGCGTAGTTTTAAAGATTTAAGCATACATCATAGGGACAAAGAAGGCTATACGTATATAGGCAGATTATGAAGTAAAGCCGAATAATATAATTAGGTTTTATTTATTAAAATGTTCTTTACATACTTTACTAGTGCCCACGATAAAATATTTTCATTTAAAAACCAACGAAAATAAATCTCTAAGTATTTAAGCCGCAAGCAACGTTGAAGTGAAATCCCGTCGGATAACTTCAGTACAAAAATTTTCATTTCATTTTTGTCTATTTAAAAAAAAGACAAAAAAAAATACACTAAACCAACTAGTTACAAAAGAAAAAAAATAATAGAGTAAAAATAGTGGAGGCATTTATTTTACATAAATATTGACAATTGCTGCAGCTGTTCTTTGAAAATGATCATTCGCGCTTTGTAAACTATTTGCAAAAAAGAAAAAAACCCGTTCTATTGATCTTCTGCTATATTTTTGTATATGCCAAATTTCAATTAACCTCTAATTTACTTCCGAATTAGCAGCAAACAAACACATAGTTAACAAAAACATCTCCACGCCACACTGTCAAATTCACAACCATCTTAAATCAACAAGAGATCCAAATTCTGCCATGTCTACAACAGGGAACTATTTCGAAAACATTGTCATATTTTTTCCGAATCATTCCCAGAAACTCTACCAAAGCATTCGACGAACAATCTAGACTGAAAAAAGTCTCGGCTAGAATACTGTTCGCATTCCGAGCCTTGGTTTGGGCCACGGTGGCTGGTGGCTACGTAATTGCGCCTGGCGCCGTCTGATGTCTTGCTCCTTTTTTGACCTCGAGGCCCTTAACTCCTTTTTTTGGTCCCTTTGCTCCCCGTTTGTTGGTTTTGGGAATTAGCATGTCTTATTAACATAACTGTCTGATAAGAGATTGGTGTTTTAACAGCTTGGAAGTGAACGGGAGCTGGTGGACTTTCGGTTTCGTTTCTTATTAGATTTTAAGACGAGACTGATTGGAATTTTGGACACGGAAAATGTAGGTTAACAAAATGCTAACATACGGGTGTACTGACTGAACAGTCTTCATATTGTTGCATCTCGTTTACCGTTTCCTGTGTAAAGATAATAACTTGTCTAAAAGCACCAATTTGGACAATGCCATTCACAAAACACAACTCGACCCATAAATCAAGCGTCCAGCCAGTTAAAGTTTAAAACCAACAGATAAAATATGCGTCTGCGTCGGTCACCGAATCGGTAATATTGTTAACAAGGAGTAAAATAACTACAGAGAGGAAACCAAAACGAGAATTATGCATCATCTCGGGAATTTCTCAATAAGAGGTGTACGCGTGGGGCCGAGCACGCCCCGCGGCGCGCCACCGGCGCCTGCGCGGCCGTCCCGCGCGCTGCCCCGCGCCCCGCGTCCCGCGCCCGCCTGGCACCGCGCGGGTGGCGGCGCGCGCGCCCTCCCCGCTAACCCACCTTTAAATACAGACCTCGCAACCTATATCATTAATCTATTACCATCCTCATATCGTGCGCTCGTGTATGTGAAGTCCAAAAAGAGTTGTTTTTTTTTTCAATAGAATTCGTTGTCGGCCGCGGTGAAAGGTAACGACGGTATGAGAACGATATTCGGTTTTATGGCGCTTAATTAGCGTTGATCTTTCGCTCTGTCGGCGTCTCGTCGCGGCGGAGGGCTGCCTTATAAGTCTACGGTTCGCCTTTATTGGCCAATATCTTCGGACGGGATCGTAGATACTTCAACTAGATGTCATGCTGGGTTCGTGAGCTGTTTAAAAAAGGTCTATCATTACTTGCGAATAATGTGAGTCCTTTAGTTGACTTTGTTGTGACCTGATGTTCAATGTTATGGGTGTTGCGGTCGCGCCCGCGGCGCTGTGCGCCCGCGCAGCCTCCATTCATATTTCGTACAACTGCCCACTAATTACAGCTCACGGGGCTCAAGCGATCGTTGCCTGATTAAGTTCTTGACATAATGTTTTTTTCTGTCGCCGTCTCTTGACGTTTTTATGTTGTTGGTTTTTAACTTTTGACACGGGGGCCATCTTTGTGGTTAAAAGCCCGAGACATCCATCTACAACGTTGCGAAAACTAAGAAAAAAAAGCATGTTCATCGCCATCGTCGGCCAGAGTCTGCGCGCTAGGCCTCCCGTATTATCCCAGCCTACAATTTCCTATAAACACAGCTCGGCTAACAGTAAATTAAATTCTGATGTCGTAGTATTAAGTTGTAAACAGTGTTTACACACAATTACGTGATCCCCACACTGGTTCTGTGGTTTTTGATAATTTACTGACAGACGGACGCGTAGTTGTATGCAATTAATGTTTATGAAACGCTCCTTGATGGTTCTTACCTGATTTCTAATAAATAATTGGTTAGCTTAGCTTTTATTAATATCCAGTTGGAACATTAAAGACTTGGTGACAGGATTGAATCTACG
The DNA here is from genome assembly GCA_902829305.4 of Spodoptera exigua. Taxonomy (NCBI): domain Eukaryota; kingdom Metazoa; phylum Arthropoda; class Insecta; order Lepidoptera; family Noctuidae; genus Spodoptera; species Spodoptera exigua. Next base: position 3,352,780 of record LR824623.2, read on the forward strand.
AACTTCTTATTGATGGAGAAAGCTGAAGGTTACTCTGTTATTAGATACTGCAAATTACTGTTTTATTAAATATTAGTCTTATCAAAAACTTTTTGACTTTCTTCATATTTTTCTCTTTAACAAGTTGGATTAAATGCGTAGGTAAATTACCTAAATGATAATTGAAAGTTATAAATCCATTGTAATTGAGAATGTTCATGAGTAGTTAATTATAGTAAGACATACAAATTTAATGAAAATGACTACTTTACGTGAATTAATTGAGAAAAGCTCAACTAGTTTCAAGTTGCAACGGGACTCTTATTCGTGAGCAGAGTGCGCGTCGCGGCGATGTCGCGCATCCAAGTCAGTTGATCGGCTGACCTGAGTCGTTGTATTCAATAAACCATATAAATACCAAAACAAGGTCAGCTAGCGAGCAGACAGATTACCTGATGGTAAGCAATCGGCGCCGCCCATAGACATCCGGAACACCAGTGACGTTACGAGTGCGTTTTAGGGAATGGAGGGAGGGGAAGGTCTGCGGTTGTTTCACTCTGATTTTCTGTCAGGCCATCATATCATTCCGGTCGAGCCGACCCATTCGTGCCGAAGCTTAGATCTTCCATACTAGAACAAATTAAAAAAATAAAACATTCTTACAATTTTGCACCATCAAAACACGAGTTAGTAAAGGACCTACTGTTTTACACACCTACTGATCCCTTCCGAGAATTCAGGCGTGATGTTATGGAAATTTTATGTATGTTAATCTCAGTTTTTGTACATCAGCTGTGAAAGATCCCATCGGCCCAGCAGCTCCAGGGCATGGGGGTAAGGTGTTGCATGTAATATTGGATACAATCTTATCGACAGAGATTATTTCGAAGGAGGTTTTATTTTTCAGTAGGTATAATAGGTATACATTATTGTTAAAAAATTCTTATCTAGAAAGAAAGAAGAAAGAAAAACCATTTATTTTACAAAAACAAATGACGCAAGAAACAAACACACACGAATATAGCTATTTATAGGGACAAAACAAACAATGAACATAAAAAAAAGATTTTTATAGTAACTATCGTGAGACATACTAAATTAACTAAAATTCGCGGGTTACTCACGTGTAAATGTTGAGAAAAGCTCTAGTAGTTTCGAACCACAGAGGGGTTCTTCCTCATGAGCAGCGTGCGCGGACGCGTAGGCTGCGCGACGTCGCCGCGTCTGTTCTTTTAATTTTAGTTAAAAAAAAGATTATGTTATCTGTCATAGTATAATCTTTTAGTCATTGAAGGAATAGATACATTTATTAGATACATTTATTTATACATTCACGTCCCTACCTAAGTGAAAATTGACTTTTTACCTATCACTACATAGTATACTAGCTTTATTTTTAACGGTTTCATCCGCTGATCGTCTTCATTATATGCGCCAAACGAAATTCAGATGACTTGGTTGTGAGCAAATAGTACCGCCGCGTGGTTTTCTCCATTTGATCGGAGCGTGACGTTTTATAGCCTATGTGCCTGAGCACATTGTAGCTATCAATCAGAGCAAGAATTTTGGCAATCCGAACAGCGGTTTCAAAGATTACCCCCCTACATACAAACTTAAAAGTTTTACCTCTTTGTAATATTATATTAGGTAGTATAGAAATAGCTATCACTACATTGTATTAAAATAAAGTCGCTTTCTCTGTCCCTGCATCCCTATGTATGCTTAAATCTTTAAAGCTACGCAACGGATTTTAATAAAGTTTTTTTTTGTTGATGGAGTGATTAAAGAGGTAGGTTTATATGTATAATAACATCCATTAAATAGTAATATCAGCATTGTACACGTGCGGAGCTGAAGCAAGTCGCAAGTTAGCTATAAATGTCATAGAGATCAATGAAGAAGGTGGTCCATATGTTCCATGCTATTACAGAGTAATTTTCAAAAAACTATAACGTATAAAAACCCAAATACACTATGCCCAACAAGGGTACCAACAACTATATAGGTACTTGAAACTCCTAAATCGGATGGCACACCAATTTTCATTAGTTAAGGAGATAAACTACAAATAAAAACCTTTAATTTCATCACTAACAAAATGAAACATCCGATTACAATTTAAACAAATAAATAAAAACAAAAAGTCAACAATAATGACAGCTGTATCAACCACAGATAATATCTATAAATACGTTATAAGTTACTTCTTGTAATGGCCGCCCACTGCACAGAGTATTGTAAAATTACAGAGACAACACCTTGCTTGTTTCTTTATATACATACTTTTTAATCTATACTTGCAATTTTGGTAGGTAATATTTCAAATGTATCTTTACCTTTTTTGTGATATTTTTTGTAATAATTGCAGCTTCTTTAGTGATTTCAAAAAAGTGTTTTATTAATAAAGTACCTAAGTATTACTCAGAATATTATTGTTCTTAAATACCGTTTTCTTTCATCAAATCTTTTATGATCTATGATTAAAGTCTATAAATCCACAAACATAATCGCTCATTCATTATTCTAATGTTAACAACAATGTGCCCAATTACGCCATAAAACATTTTTACGTTTAATTCTTAAGAAATAACAACGCAACATACATTTTTGAAATAAATCCGGAGTAAATACTAATAACAAAAAACCAAATGACATAATCATCATCCATATCCATATCCGGCGAAATCGATCGAAATTCAAAAAAACGTTGACTAAAAATTGTAAACGTAAATCAGAAAATGACGGCACCGTTCCTTTCCACCATAATTAAAGTAATTTAGCACTCTCTGTCTCGGAGCTCGCTTGTCCAATGTTTGTTTTGCAGGCGAGAACGGAACGCAACCTATTATTACCATCTCGTTATACTTTTTAACGTCCAGAAGTGGACAACATTTTTTGGTTAACGGCGAAAAGTTAAAATTTTATTAGTTTGTCGTTTCAAAGTTTTGATGGATGCAATTTTGTGCACGGAATGTTTTAGTGTTATTGTTAATTTTTCTTCGAATGCTTGTTAGGTATTATTTCTGAATGCTAAAATTGTAACACAAAAGAAGTTTTATCGCGAAACGATCCTAACATTTTTTTTATTTGTTGTAGTAGTTAGTACTTAGAACTACCGTTAGCCTTAGGATCTTAGAAACACAAAACCTGCAGGACTTTCTTAAAATAGAAATTCCTAGTATTAACATGAAGCATAGATAACATAGGTATATATTATGTGTACAAACTAACAAAATGCATAGTAGGTACATATAGTATTGACTTAACATCCAAACCAAACAAAGAAAAAAACAAAAGAAAACTCACTCATAAGATAACAATTAATTAAACAGCCGTTACAAAAGAACCTCGAGTTTGTAACCCCGACCACGGACATTAAGTCCGATCGCCAGCGGCGCATGGGCATCAAGTAAAAACGTGTTGTTATTATTAATAATCTCGTTCATTGAGTACGGTGGAGCTTGTTAAGCTATGCTATGGACCTCTTCTACGAAATGTAGTTTTAAGACCCTCCACGATGTCATGGAGGCGGAGTTCATAAGATTTTTTGGTTTTCTGTCTAGCGTTTGACTGTGTACCAGTCATTCTTTCTACTGCGTACGTTCTTCGATTAGTTCTTAAGACTGAGTCTGTTCTACTTCCAACTGCTTCTGTTCCTCTGATTGGGTACTATTTGTTAAGTCATTCCATTGTTAGTTTAAGGGTCTACTCTCAGCCGGGGTTCCGGGTGAGCACAATAAGGCACCGCGGCCTCGGCCTAGAGCAGGAGAAGGAACGGATGGGTTTAGATTGAGGCTTAAGAGGTCACGTTACAGCGGCTAATAGCAGAAAGAATCATTTGTTTTATATTCTACCAGTTTCTTAACTCACTTCTAACATCATCAGCCTATGAGTATCCACTGCTCCGTGAAGTTCTCTTCACACACGGAGAAGGTTTCAGCATTAATTATCACGCTTGCTTAATGCGGATTGGCGTTTTCAGACTTTTTTTATGTAATAGGTCGGCAAACGAGCAGACGGATTACCTGATGGTAAGCAATCAGCGCCGCCCATGGACACTCGCAACGGAGGAGTTACGAGTGCGTTGCCGATCTTTTAGGGATTAGGGATTTGGAGATTTAGGGATTGAGGAGGGATTGGGGAAGGGGAAGGATTAGGCCTTCCTTATAATTAGAAATTACGAATCCAAGTTTTCTCACCATGTTTTCGTTCACTGTTTGTCAGTGGTGTCTAAATTATCTTAGAAAGTACATACATTTAACTTGGTCAAACTCACTTTGGGACTTGTCAGGTTTCGAACCCTCATGCATAAGAAGCGGACATTTTGACTTGCAGGCCAGCAAGACTTAGATTCTTCAATAACTTGACCTTATTTGACTTATTAAACGTAAATCAGTTGTGATCTGTTTTATTTTGCAGCTAAACTTATTGTAACGAGATGTTATGGTACAACGTGGGCGATACAAACTTTTCATGGTCACTTTCGAGCAAATAAACTGTCGTATTTTCTTAGCTCAAAGTGATCCGTCGTTTACCATTAGATACATTCTTAAATATATATGTATATGCCATTATACGACCTATCAAAACACGCTTAGAATCTTAAAGATTTCTTTGTTATTTTGTGCAAAAGATTTATAACGATGGGCGATTATAATTTAACCCAACTTGTGATAACTCCATTTGGAAAGGAACGACATTCCCGTCAGGCGATAAAGGCCTTTATTCAAAACAAACTAAAGTACATTTTTTCTCCTTCGTAGGAGCTCATCTATTGCCAAAGTCAACGGATGTTGTCAAAGTTGCTGTGGCCCAACGCAGGTCCTAGTGCGGCCAGAGAACCCCACTCAGATCATTTGGTTAGTAATCATTTTGTTTTATTAAAAAATACATCTAAAAATATCTAAAAAATAAGCTAAAAAAATTACATAAACAAAAAAACTATGTCAAATGGAATGATCCCATGGTTACGTTTTATTGTATGATTATGAAAATGCTTGACAATCTGTGGTCACATTGACATTTAAATAATATAACATTAACGTGACATTTCCCTATGTAACATATTTGTCATCTGTAAAAAATGACATCGACCAATAAAACTTAGTATGAGTTAAGTAAATCGTGCTATGTTTTTGTACTCAAACAATTAAATGTAATTTACCATTCTACTATTCTGTCGAAATTAAAATATTATTTTTAAAATGGCTACCAAGCGATGACGTAGTTATGAAGTCATTGTCCAATCAAATTTGAGATAAATGGTCAATTTCTTACACGCAACATTGTGTCTTACTTTTTACTGGCCAGACACAAAAAATTGAAAATGGAATATAGGTACCGTAAATATTTTTGTTCAATGTTGAAATAATGTAGAGAAAAAAAAAAGTAATTTTTATTTAAAAGAAAAATTTACCTAGATCAATGTACACCACGTAAAAGTGGTCCAAATTCTTCAATAGGTATTCGACTTTATTAAAAATGGATAAAGTACATGGCTACACTTGATGTGCATGTGTCCGTGTCAGATTAAAATGTAATATCATCATAGCTATTACCTATAACCAGCCAGGCCCCGAAGCAAGAGAAGAATTGGGCTGGTTTTTTGTCAATAAGACCTGAAAATCACCAATGCAATTATCATATATGAAACCTCCAATTTTCACTAGTTATGTTATATGTTCCAAATATTAAACATGACCAAACTTATTGCTATGTGTGTTAGTGAAAAATGTAAACTTCAATTAGTAATTATGCGCCCGAACTTGGAATCCCAAGAGTCCGATAGCCGCGACCAAACGACCATCGAGACAATCAAACATTACAAAATAAGTCGCAAATGAGAATTTAACAGCCCTTAACAATTTTTCATTTAATGTAATATTTTTTTTCAACCCTTTATTATTATATATCTAAACGTCTTCAACCCTTCTGTTAATAATCTCACATCATTCCTATATTTTCCCGTTTTCGGAAATGGTGTTAAGAACCCGTAAAGGGTCGAAAATGACCGTCCATAAATAATAGAATCATTAACATCTGTTCTGATGATCATCATCCATTTTTTCTTCAAAAAATAGTTGTCCGTTACACAAATAGCTTTGGGCGTTCCTAGACAATATATTTTGACGGTTACTTTTTTAATTTTCGAACGGTGATCAAGGAGGTTTTTGTTTAGATTTGTTTTTTTTTTTATCTATGCTAGTGTTTTAAGTACATTCTTGTTATTGAAATTGAATTAGAAATGCAGATCGTTTAAAAAAAATGTAATTCAGTTATTATAGTGGTCCTTCTGTTAGGCTAGTCCGTTCTAAAGCCGAGATTCGACTCAAAAAAATGTAGCAAATAATATAAAAAAGTGCTGTGAAGTTTAACTTCTCAAAAGGCTCACAAAATCTTATTTCTTTCTTTATAAAAAGTATGATCACATGACCACCTACTAATTGACATGTTATAATGACAAAAAAATCTATCCAAATCATTGACCTGTACCAATGAGAAATGAATGAGATAGAAATGATTATAGAAATGCTATAACAATTATATGAGTCATATTATAAACATGACTACACCTACGGGTAACGTTAAGGGGTAATTTTCGCCAAGAAATTGTTATTAATGTTAGTAATCGCATTTTTGACGTGTCTTGTAGGGGTTCCATGCATGTGCGGCAATAAAGGATTTCTTTAACTTTATTAACGGCCTGTGATTTCTTTATATGGTGTTCCTAAGCTTTTGCTAGTGTGAAGTATTTACTGCCAAAATTAAAATAAAGTGACCTCAATCCGTTTTGTTTTCCGAAGAGAGAGAATGCTGCCAAATGTCTTCTCCCGTCTTGGTAAGGTGAATGGTAGTGTCCAGTCTCTTACTCAATGAAAACCACCCCGTCCTTTATTCTGATCTGAATCAATTTATGCTCTATTGCGATTGGACTCGCAAACCATATTTTTAAAGGTTTTCTATCGTCCTGAGTAACAAGAGAGTGTCAGTACTTTTCTGACTAAAAGCCACCTCATCTCGCGAGACCTTATTATACTCGCCCTGGCAATCTAGGAACGATTTTTGACATTGTCAGTTGTCATAGTTTTTCTAGCAAAAATTAAGAGCCATCTTGAGGTTATATGGATTAAGACGGATTAATATTTTGGTTGTTAGCAACGTATATATGTATGTAAATAGAGATAACTTCGAAAGCTTCGGTAGTTGATAGTTTTCAGTTGAACTCATTGTACAAATTCAGTCTTAATCAACAGTAAATAAGGTATACATTTTTTTATTAGAAGCAGAAGGCGTTACCGTCGCTTTGTGGCCAACTTAATATACTTCAGTCGATTTTTTATAAAAATAATCACCTATACTATTAAGTAACATACATATTGCATTACATATCTCATACAAATATATATTCTTTCTCGATCTTTTTTGAACCTAGCATTATCACATTAATGAATATTAGTTTTTATAACTTTACATATAAGGTAGCATATCCATTACTCGCTGGCTCACACATTCTTGTGATTTTAATTAATACGACCAGCGAAGCCATGTTCGTTTGTTATTAGATATTGCAAATTCTTTACAAAGGTAATATTATTTTATTGCCAACTCATATTGGCCCGCGTCTTTACTCGTTTTATTTTTGATAAGGAGTATGTTAAACTTACAGGCTTTGCTGAATAGTATATTGTTACCTCTTTAACTTCTGCATGTATTTGTTCTAATATAGTGTTTAAGATTTTGTTTTTGAAAATTTTGGTTTTATAATATTACTAATATTATAAATGCGAAAGTTAAGATGTTTGGATGTTTGTTACTCAATCACGCCAAAACGGAATGACTAATCTGGATGAAATTTGGCACAGGCATAGGATACACTCCGGAATAGGAGCTACTTTATCTACATACCACGCGGGTGAAGCCGGGGGCGGAATATAGTTCTCTTTATATTTATGAACTAGATACTTCCGCTGCACGGCTCCATTTGATCGAAGCGTGATGTTTTATAGCCTTTAGAACTCAGGAACATTATAGCTTACCTATCAATGAAAGAATTTTGACAATCCGCCCAGCGGTTCCAAATTTTACCTCTTTATTATTATATTAGTATAGATAACCTACTGAACTAAACCTGTGAACCTCTTCCTAAACGCTAATTCCGCTGATACCTCTCAAATGCTTTATTAAACCAATAAAATCCCAATGAAACTAAGGTTTTCGTACCGAAGGACCAAATAAATCATTATGTCCCGGTGCAATAATTCAATATGGTCACCTTACGAGCCGGAGGCGCCAACGATCATCACACTAAGGTGTCTGCTGCCTAATTATATAGACGCGCACTCTTCAACCAACACAAATATTTGTTATACAAACATCCATCAAAGAATAATCCACTTAATAGTAACAGAAATAGGGGTTCTATTACCTTGGTGTACTCACTACCTCGTTAAAGACGCGGCCAAAAAAAAGGTTGGCCCAAAATTGGCGTAAAAACTTTGTTAATTATCAAATGATTAGGGGTTTGTTCCAAAAACTAACAGGCGTTTGTTTTAGATTAGGTAATAAATAGTTATATTGTTGTTATTTGTTTGTTTTTGTGAATGACATGTGTTCGAGGAGTTTGTAATTGGGTGTATAATGTTAGTATTGTATGGTGCACTTTTTTAATTTAAAGGTGATTAACGCAAATGAAACGGAATTGTGTCTGTGTCAGCTGTTTGACCTTTATGACGGACTTGTTAGGGAGGTTAGGTAAATTTAAATTGAAATGTGATCTCGTTTGAACTAACAAGTGATTAATTTATATATTTCTGCTGTCTAATGCCGTTCGATACATTCAAAATTTGGTTTCTGCATACCATTCTCACGATGCTTTTATTTAGAATTTCATATTTTTCCCATTACACTGTTACTCTTATCTACCAGTGTGAGTTTTACTCTATTTTTATAAACGTACATTCTCCTGATACTTCTGCTTAAGAATTACCTAGACTACTGCTTAAAGAAAACGTATCTATGTGTTTTAAAGAAACACATAGATAAAATAGATAAAAGTAGGTAATAGTTTAATATAGTTCCAGTAACAAACAAAGCATTCCAAGAACATTTCCTACAATATTGGTTTTCACTTATATCCGTCGATCAATCTTCAAGCTCAATCAATTAAGGGATGTCCAATCCGCCCTTCTCTAGCGTCAGCAAATTACTGGTTTAAAGCAGTCGTCTCTATTATAAATAGTTTACTAAAACCTATGTAACTATCAATCAAATCAACAATCTATCAATCAAATCAACAATCTATGTAACTATGCTGATTAAGTAAACTAGTTTGTTTTTGTAACATTAGTTAAGTATTATTGATAGATAGGTAAAAGAAAAGATTGTGAGGATACCCCAACTTATAATCACTACATAGTATAAAACAAATATAGATAGTTGTCTCTGTCCCTATGTATGCTTAAATCTTTAAAACTACACAACGGTTTTTGATGCAGTTTTGTTAATGAAGTGATTGAAGAGGAAGATTTGTATGCATCAGCATTGCACTCATGTGAAACCGGCGAGTAACTAGTATTGAATAATAATAAGGATAATAAGTTGGAAATTGCACAAGTGTCTTGAGCTGTCTATTAATGGTTATCCTTCCTCCGTTTGAGATATAGTTTTCGCTGACCAGTGGAATATTTGCCCACTGGTTGATGATATGGGAACAGCAAATTTTAATATAACACATTTATCAATAGCCCTACCTACTCTTCCTGTAGAAGTCAAACACCAACTTAGCGACGATAGAGTCGATAGAGACTGGCCAGATGTCTGATAAACACGATCCCTTTTGAACTGTGATATTCAACCCGTAGCGATGAAACTACAAAAACCTATTAAAGAGATCCATTATCCAGTCCCTATCTGTCCCTGGTGCTACTATGTATGACTGCACTTCGAAGTCTATTGAATGGATTTGGTTGTGAAACTTAGTGTATAGATAAACTTTTCTTTACTAGCCAAGCAAAACGAGTAGGAAAATAGAGTAAAGATAGCACAGTACAATTTTTTTATAAGCTGCACAGAATATTCCATATCATAGGGATTATATTCCCTTAAAATTTCAAACTGTTTATTAATGACGCCCTATTTTTTCTGCTCTGTGCTTTTTTTTCGAAGGTCTAACAACCCTAGCCACCTCCCTCTATATCAGTAGGCCCATGGGATTAGCCATGGATACCCATGAAGTAAGCGTGTCAGCCACCACAACTTTCCCCACGTTTTTATGGGATATCGATAACTATTAATCTAATATCAATGTGTAGATTACTTTTTTCTTTTTCGTGGTCTTCAGTAAGGCTTTTGACATAATGAAAGTGTTTTAATATTCTTTCTATGTATATATTTGTAATCTTTCATCTTAAAGACTAAATATATGTATAGATTCGATGGCCACACAGTGTCTTTGTATGATCCACAAATTGTTGTATCTGATCTTGGAGTATTTTGAGTTTGTAAACACACCTATGAAACCAGAGAAAAGTTTAAAGTAGGACCAAGTTTTGTTTAATTAAAATGACAAAAAGCAATGATGATATTGATAGTCAGTAAGCCCAAAATCTAAGACTTGTTGGACTAAGCAAAGTAGTACCTATATATTATATAATTATAACGTAATGATCCAGGATTGCGGGTCAACCGCAACAATGTACCGAGACTCGACCCTGATGCAGGAAAAGGAACAGTAAAGTTTTTAGTCAGTAAGAGTCTGGCAGTCTCGTACTACACTCAGATCGAGAGAAATCATTTGATGATTTTTCTCCCTGAAAAAGAAGCCTCAGAGGCTTTTCATTATTCTGAAGACAATACAATAAATTATAGATCTTTATCAAAGAAGACTAGACTCTGCCTAAATATATTAGAAGCACTCACTGACGTATTTCCAAACATTTAACGATAATTTTAACTCAATTAAGTAACCAACAAATGACTCTGAGTACGAAGGTAAAATAATAACTCATTTCTATTCCAATAACTTCCTACACCTTGAAAGTGAACTTTAAAATAATTTAACGAGTTTTACAACATTTTAGGTAATTTAAGCAGCGACAAAGTGAAATACACCGACATTTCTCCATTGATTTATAGAATAATAATTAATTGATTAACCACAAAAGATAATAAGACCAGGAAGTGTGATTACCACACGAATTTTCATAATTATTATTTTTTATACAAATACCAAATTAATTTGACATACAATTTTAAATCTTGGACTTAAAAACTAAGGTGCATATTCGTGAAAAACAACAAGTTTTGTAACGAATGCGCTGGCGCATCGGTCGACATAGTTGTGCGTTTTCGAAGGCAGGTGGCGCCTTGCCATTGATCATATAATTTTATGAGGCCTGAACTCATTTATTATAGTTATAAATATAAAAGAGGTTGGTTTTATTTTATTTAAGTATTGAATTAGGCTTTGTATTCCAAATTACAGTGTTTCAATTTGTTTTTTTTTTTCTTTTCGTTATCGTTAGTGTTATTGCTTTTCATTAAATTATTATTAATCGTACAAGTAAGATGGTCTTTAATGAGTATTTATTTCATTACATTCCATTTTTAAAAACGTAATTCGTTTATAGAGGTCTTATTATATAAGGCTTTCGATTTCCGAATAGTGTGTTACCGAATCTAGAAGTTTCTATGGTTAAGCAAAAATTCTGCTTAAATAACGAGGATATAATGAAGCACAGCGCTTACAAACTTCCAGTATATCATTAGACCATCAACCCGATCCCATAAAAGACAATATTTACCATCCCATTTTGCCTCTAAACGTTCCATTAACGCCTTTTCAGTTTTCACATTAAAATGTGGAACATGCCTATGGCGCCTGTCATTATTCTTCACATCAAACTAACCGACAACCAGCATACCTTGAACTATCCATCCAACTGCGCAGTTTGAAATCAAAGCTCTCATCGAAATGGCAGCTTAACACGACCATTTTTAGTCAAACTCTTTGGCTTGGTCCTTTGGTACGGAAGAGGGGTCTTGGTGCGTTGGTGATGTGTAGTGATTTTATACTTGTGGTAGCTTTTATAGTTTTAATATCTAGTGGTATCTAGGCATGTAGGTATAATGATAGTACTAACAGTTCCTTTTGCCGGTACAATTTTCTGAATAATGCGTATGAAAATGACTTAATGTGTTGTATTTCCTGTTCAATCGTCTCTTTATCATTGCTTGGTTACACTTTGTTTTTCATTTACGAAGTATTTGTCAGTTTTCTTTTTACAATTGAGAACTTTGTTATTAATGTTATCAACAGATGCTTCCGTTAAATCTATTGTATTCTTTGTATTAGTTGATTTACTTACTGTCGTATTCAGATTAATTTATTAGTCACTCAACTTAGTATTAGGCAAATTGTTTTCGAACCAAGTTCATTTCTAGTTTTTGTAATCATTAACTAATCTCTTAGCAGTAGTGTGATTCTGTAAGACTTCATTCTAAACTTCGAATCTGAATCCGCCGTGAGTAGTAGTACACTAGCGCTACACTTGCGAGTTGAACTAAATTGACAGCAACATCTTGATGGATAAAGTATAAGATGACGTTAAAAGTGGCATTCTTAAATTTTATTTCCCCGTCACTTCGGACTCGAACAAGATTCATAATCAAACAAATTTTATAGAATCGACGTGCTGGTCTCAGCATAGTAAGGCAGAAAGATTTCTCTGGTGATAGTAGCTTTACTTCTTCGATCTTTTTATAATTATTACTGGAACACATCCAGTGCTGATGAAAGACCATCTTTTTGACGAACTTCCTTATTCATGATGCCAACGTTAGGTAGTTTTCGATCATTTTCCTTTTAAATTTCTTGGTTATTCATTTTTGTCGAACTTAAAGATATTTTTTAAGCTTCAAACCGGTACCATTTAAGCTGAGTGTACACAAATACAGATTACATCCACCGTTAAAGGGTCTGTACACACTGCTGTTTGCGCGGCCTGGTCAAATGTTAACACTTCTGTGTTCACCTTTATTTCAACTGGACTTTTTGTAGTTAAAATTTTTTGTTTGGTTTCAAGTACTGACTATATTTTATGCACAATTTTCTGTCAGTACTTTTCCAGTTATTTCAACTTTGTAAAGTTCTTTTTTTATTTAAACGAACTGATGAAGAGCAATGAAGGATTATTACTTTTCGAGTACTTCGTCCAATTTGTGATGATTTTTATTAATATCTTCAAATATAGCAGCTCCTTCTAGATTATATTTAATAGGAGAAGATTAATAAGATGATCTTGAATTTCTATATTAATATTGACATTAATTTCTTTTTTTAGAGCTGGGTATAGATTATATTTATATTCTTTTGTTTAACATGGAAACTGACCAATGTACTCTACCGTCCCAATTTACATAAAATCACATTATGACATAATTTTTCTCAGTATTCGAACAAAACGTGGAACGTCAGAAGTAATCGTTATTTAAATATGTAACGTCTATCAGTCTCCCAGTAAACCTATTTGCTAGTACCGAAGCGTTGGTTCATATCTTTTCAAATCAGAACTAACACGAACTACCCAATAAAAAAAAATTAGTAGACCAAAAACTGTCTCTTTCCGTTACTTACTACCACCTGTCTAAACTCCTTACTATCAATCCCAATGTCAATACGAAACGATCAGGTGTCTATGGTCTTAGAAAAAAACAAAGGCATACATTTCACTTCATAGACAAAATGTTTGCTTAACGAGCAAGAAGGTTTTAGTTGGCGTTGACTACTTGTGGCTTCCTGTTGTTAAAGTAAGAATAACTTGGCTAGTTAGGCTTTAAATTATATTATTAGGTATGTCTTAATTTAAAAATAAGACTGTTTTTTAAACGAATTAGTAGCATCAGTTTTATAAGTCAAAATATTTGTAGGTAACAGTGTGAAAATGTTGTTTTAAATAGGTTATCGACATAAGACGCTATTAACATTACTAACATGACTTTTTTGAATTTTGCTTACGGTAGCAACACAGCTTATCAATTATTTGATAGTAAACTAGACTTATCTTATATGTATAACTCTAATCATTTCTCTTTGTGATAATATCTAGCCTAAAGGACCAAAAGTGGTCCTTTGTATCGCATACTGGAAAAGAACTCATCAAGTCTATATCTATATCCTTTCTTTATCTCAAAATTCAAATTAACAGAAAGAATATTTCAAGATAAATACTAACTAATATCTAGTAAAATAAAAATAGCCAGTAAACTGTTGAGAACATGTTTACAACTGCTGTATGTATTAAATCGTTTATTTTATCATGATACATATGTACTGGTGGATACGTCGTTACGCTGCTGAGGCTCCCTACTTAATGATATGCGTCGCTTGCGTACCTACGGTTATTGAGCTTGTACCGTTTGCAAGTTAAATTCAATCATTGATCGATTTTGAAAAAAATTAAAGCTGAATTAAAAAAGATTAGCTTATTGCTTTTGTTAAATTTTCTCATGAAAAAATGTCACGCTGTAAATTTTTACGGACTTGTAAAGTTTCGGAAATGGTTTGTATAAAAGCAGTGTGTGTAATTTTCACCGTCGTCCGTTCAAGAGATCAAAAATGTTGATTGCATGATGGATATTACTGTTTTCATATTGACACATTGACTTAAAAATCTTGTCTTTGCTGAGTTTTTATTTTTTTACTTTAATTCCATTTTCCAAATAAGGTCAATCACCATCCATTCAAAGACATTTAAGGCACCTTTTGCATTTCTTAATCCAAAAAAAAATAAAAAAAACTCAAATTAAAAATCAACTGCAATAAACACAGCAACTGTTTCAACATGATTTGCTTGATAATAATGAGTTTTCTATATTTTAGTTAAATTCCAAGTTAATCAAGAATTAAATAGTGGAGTACAGTAAGTGGTCGACTGTACGTCTTGGTCGGCACCTGTGTCGGCTCGGATGAAAGCGGCGACGCTTTGTGGTGAGCCGGCAAATATTTATTTTAATTTAGTGGCCGCCCGCCGATCGCTCGTTAATCGCTAATGGATGCCCCCGCGCAACTGCGATTGTTCTGTGGTGTGCATCCATGGGATTTAGTGGGAGATTTCTTACAATTAATCCTTCGGATTACGGATTTTTCGGGTTTTTTTTTTTTATAGTTGATCATTTACAATCTCCACGGACTCGGGGTCCGTGCCCTTGTCAAACAATATTCAGTAAAGATTACTAAAATTACATATTAAAAATTATCGGTTTGTTTATAATTTAAGCGTCTTTATTTAGATTATTGGATTATTGCAATAGTTTTTTTTTAATATCATTGATTTGTTAAGTCCCATTTCCTTTATTGTATAGGTACTTGTTTTATTTAAACCATTCTACATTGTTCTGGTTATATGCTCTCAATATCTTCTCAAAGCCCTCGCTGATTGCATAAACAGATATTTCGTAGTAAGATATCGTTAATGGGTCCACTCTTGCGCAACTGAAATTGTTGGATGTCTGGCGGTCTTATTGCTTAGGTACTGACTGAAGATACGATGATGAAGTTTACTGATTTAGGACTATTTCCTAGTTCTTGTCGACTGCTTTGATAATAGAAGCTGGTGCAATAGGTAGATAATGATATATTATAATGGATTAGTGCAAAAGTATGGCAGAGATTCACTTTTTTGAAAGGTGAATATGGCTTAGGGACATTCTTAGCAATTGAGCAGTTACACACATTTTTACTGAAGGAAATGCTACCAAAATACAAACTGAAATAATCTCAAACTTATACATTATTGGTTGATTGCGCATGGGAAAAAAATTAAAAAGTCTGTCAAGGAACTTAGGACCAAAAATTTTCAAAATAAAATTCGAAAAATTCGAACAAACCGGGTCACACTCCAATAAACAAAAACTAAATGCGACCTAAAACTTTAAAATAACAAACAATAACTCCTTAGCGACTGCGCATTTGATCCAATATTTGTCGATGCTTTTTGTGGTAAAAAGGGGCATTAGTGAACCCCTTGTATTGACACACGGCTAAGACGGTTTACTTGTCAACTGTTGGCCACAAATATTGGTGGTCGGCTTCTCTTTAGTAATCCTTCGTTTGTTTTACCTTAAGCTTTAAGCTATGTGTGGCTCCTTAACGCGTCCGAAGTGAGAGATCTGGTTTAATTGAGTTGTGAAATTTTATATCTGTGGAGTGGTTTCTTTGTGGTCCTTTGGGCCGCGTTTCCGTTGTTTGAAAGTTCTCAGTGTAAAATGGGTGGATACAAAAGAAATGAGAATAATTTGAAATTTATTATAATTACGGATATGTTTTTTCTGAAGAATGAAATCTTCAAATTTCCATAAATAATTCGTTATGTCCGATTAGATACAATTATGGGTCGCGTAAGAAAATGGCGACGGCAAGTCATATAGACCACTTCCTAACTAAAACATGAAGATGCATCATTCGAATTCAGTCGATACTGCATAAGCTTTGCCGAAATCCCGTCTTTGCCTCATCGAATTCCGAACATTTGCAATAAAAAAGTTTGTATAGACTCGAATCACGTTTCGATAGCGTTCTGCGAATTAAAATTACAAAAAGCGAGACGGAGACGGCAGTTGCGTTCCGTACGTGGGAGAGAGTAAATGCATCGTCGCATCCACGCCCCTGTAGGAATAAAATTCAAAATAAGATTTCAAAGGAAGTAAAAGGAAAAACAAACAAGGCTCGGGTTTCTAGTAGGTTAGAAAGAGACGCAGGCATGTTTGCACGCTCCCTCGCCGATTGGTTAGTTGATATGAGTTATGGCGCGTATGCTTGCCGCGCGAATTAGCCATTTGGCGCGAACGTGTGGGGCGACGGGCGGCAATGCGTCGCCTAGAATGCGATATGCGTTCTATATTTAAATCTATTTAGTTACGATAGCTCTTACTTTGAATTATGATTTATTATTTTATTCTACAGGGAAATTATTTTAGTAAAGGTCTTATTTATTAAGTCGTCTTCAGAATTATACGCAAGCAGGTGAAAATTTTCCTACACGGTAGTTATAAAATTAGTTCCTCAATTTAATTTAAGTTGTATTTATTTTAGTCTCAAAGGAAGTTTTCATATCCTAATATAATACTAACCTAATAGTATGACAACTAAAATATTGGAGATGCTTATGACACTTGAGAAATGCGTGCACTCGTAGCGCCATCTTGTAACGAATAGCGTAACTAAATATGGTGACAGCTTTAAAAGATGAAAATAATCGTATTATGATTTACTAGTGGAACGTGATCACGGTTTATAAGTAATAAATTAAGTAACGTACCTACCTAACTAAAATATTAGAATCGTGGTACCTAAGTATGTACCTATCTATATTTTTTCTTAATAATGTTTCTACTTACCTATAACTGATTCCTAAGTTGAAGAAATTAATATGATACTGAATTCCCCATTTCTTAACAAGACAACAAAAATAGCTCCCAGAAAATCGTAAAATCTTTTGATGATTCGTTATTTTAATAAAATTACGCCACGGCGCAACGGCTGTACCATAGACAGTTCATCAAAGAACAATCAACAAAATTATTGTTTATGATCTGTGAGCGTGTCGAAGCGATTTCAACGCTCTGACTAGTGGCGCCACCTTTCGCCGCATACACTGAACATCGAGTAATGAATTCTAGTTTAATTTTTATGCCTCAAGATGTAATTAAACTAATTAAGAAATTTCTAGAATGAAAATACGTAAACGGCTGTAAAGGCCTGACTCGTTTTATGTGACTTTAGTCTGTATTTATGTTAACAGCCTTCATAGCCTCGATGGTGGCCTTGCCTCCAATTCCCGGGTGAAAGAAAATGGCGCTTATGTAAGCAATAAAAGAATACACACAAGTTTCACTGTAAAAAAATCACGAACGAACGTCCCGATCAAAAACCTATGCGTCCATAAAAATGCGAAGCACAAAACTGACATTACTGAAAAAAAAATCACGTTCTACATTCAAAAAAGTTGACGTCATAAATTCAAAAATGGAACAAGATGTCGTCACATCCTAGAGAGGAGGCAATTACATATAATCGATACTCGATGCATCATCGGCGCCGCGCGGGACCACCACGCCAACGATTTACATATAAATTGTTGTCCAACCGTTAAATAAAGAAATTGGACGCACCAATAAGAGGCCGGTAATTAAACTCGACGTAAGGAACAACTATAATTTTATTTTAATGTTATCGTTTCAACTTGGGGTTCGCGTTCGTTAGCTTAAGATGTGGAAAAAAACAAGCTCTTTATTACATCGTTCGGAGCTGATGAGATGATCGGAGCGTCAAAATAGATATTTTAATCAGTTATATGTATTAATGGGGTTGTAAATTTTGATGATACAATCCGTTTAAAGGTTTAAAACAAAAGTTTTCTTTGTCCACTCCTATTATAGTGCGCTATTCATCTTATTTGTAGTTGTGAGACTTTAAAAACGCGCCCTCGTTATTGTTTATTGCAAATGACAGTAACTTGGTCCTTTTGTACGCGTGTTTTTAATGTATCTTGAGGCTTTTATCTCCATTTGTTGTTCTTGCTAGTTAATAAGTGAGCTATGAAAGGTACATTAATAATTTGCGTGAAAAAAATGCGTCAAAAAAAAATGCCATTTAGCATTTATACTTAAATAGGTTCCCATTAATAAAACCATTCTCAGTTTACATTCAAAAGTAGAACGCTGTGTTCCTAATTCAAACTTAATTTTGTTTTCTAAAACTCAAATGGCATTCGTCAATGATGTCAAACTCAAGACCTCCCAACATCACTATTATAGACAGGTTATCGAAATTATTATTGTACATTTCTTGATTGGAACTTAATTGCATTAATACACATAGGAAGTGCTTCAATCAAAATGAATGTAAACAAAATCTAAGTGTAAACGGATGTTGTCATAATAATGAATTGGTCAAATCTAATGAGCGTAATTGAAGATAATGGGACGGCGCGAAATTGTAGGGGGCGCACAATTAGTTAATAAAAAGTAATAAAAACTTTTTTGTGAGTAAATGCTGGCTGGTGATTTGTTTGAATGTATGAGAGGGCGTTTTTTTATTTCAGTACTGTTATTTTCTAAAGATTTTGATTATTTGTTTTTGTCTCAATGTGTTATAAGTTTGTCACATTAAGATGCTTATAATTTAAACAAAGTAAACCAATGCCAACTAGATTTTCAAAGCCAACATAGAAAAAAGAAAACTCACTTAAATCATGGGAATAATCTGCAAGATAACAAACCAAGGCGCGTGATACATCGCCATGAATATTGATACAACCAACGTATAAGTCCAGTACAGAACCCGCAATGAATACCAAACAACAGTTTTGCATACAAACGGATAATTTTTACAATACCTAGGACAATGGCGTATCTAGATGCTATGCGAGTGTAATATGAATGCGTTTCATATAATATGAAGCTTTAGCTGTATTATTTAAAATAAGTTTTCAAAGGAATTTGTTACTTAGTGTGCGGTTGTAATAGAATTGAAATTTGTTGGTCTTTTGGTACGTAAAGGAATTTTGCTGTCATGGTGGTCGAAGGACCGACAGTAGAAGTTATTTAGTACGTCTATGTAAGTATGGGGATGGTCGAATTTCAAATTGATCAAACACACACACACTGTGAAATACTAAAATTGTGTCTATTATTTGGTTACGAAAATCCTATAATAACATTTTTAACCTTTAGCTGAACGGCCATCTTTAAATACAACCATCATCGTTTCAATACAATTCGGTAGTTTCCAACTAGTCAAATTCAATACTTTTATAAAACGATACTTTTCTATGAAATGTGAATGAAACTCCAATTTATGACGTCATTCTTTTAATGCCTCAACTAACGTACTTATTTCTTAAAAAATCCTTAAAATATCGAAAACTTTGTGTACCTATCGACTAATCGGTGAATGAAATTATAGTTATTTTTCAATATTTTATTGTAGTGTAACGTCACATTAATTTATAGTTGACAACGGAAGGAATTGAAGGATTGGAAGCTACGTACGCTGCAACAATTCAAATAAAGAACACAAAAAACATTTCAAACGAAAATACACTTCGGAGTAACCAAAAATAAGTACCTCTAAAAAGACACTATAATTCGAATCAGATCCTATTTAAATATTAAATATAAAGTTACGAGCTGAAGGTAGAAGACAAATGACCCGTTTGACTAAACCATACATTAACGGTAGTCATACAAAAATCATAAGTGTTACGCGGACACGGAGTATGAGGGCCCCAAGAAATGGAGTGCTACATGGTAATTTACCGGCCGGGGTCGTGCGACCTGTCATTACGTTTTGACAGGGCCGTCATGAATGACACGAGTTTAAATTGTGTAGAAAATTAGCGGGAAAATTGTATTTAGAATTTCTGTTTTTTTTTTGGTCCTTTGATCTCGAGTTACCTAATGTTTTAAGTGAGTTGTAACGTATTTTATTTTTAAATAATAAGTACCTTCCATTTTGACGGGCATTTAGGTCAATATCTGATGTTGAAAGTTGGCTATCTGAAATTTCTATCACTGTTAGGTACATTATTCTCAGTTAGACTAATAATGTAATAAAAAAATAAACCTATTTCTCTTAGTTTTTTTTCATTTACATCATCTGAAAGTGTCTGATATTGTTATGTTTTTGAAGTTCTTATATAAATTGACTACCACTTCATACAGGTTCAAGTTTAATAAGTTTTAAAGACAGATAAACTATATTTTTTCTATAAATAGAATTAGTTTCTTAAAGACCTCAACAAAATTCAAAGGCAGATTTGTGATAGTTTTTTTTTAACAATTCCATGTTTTTTCTTCTGCCAACCCTAACAACAAAGTAATATTTTAACACATAACATTCACGAGCGTACTCGTGTGGTAACACATGTGTCTTTCAGCTCACGACGATTGTCAAACCTATCTAATATTAAACGTAGGCGTGTCCGTCTGTCATGACGTCACAAACTTTGTACTTACGAAAAAGTAGTTGAAGAATTTTGTCTAGTTTATGTAGTAGCAATTGAAAGTTTTTAAGATGTTTTTTGTGTGTTGAGTGTTGATAAAGACGTTTACTTATGTTGGTAGTCATTTAAATGATTCTTGGAGATAATATTTGCAAAGGAATCGCTAAAACAGGTTTAATTTTATTAAGACACATGAATTTGTACATCTACTTTAAAATGAACATCCACCTTCACTGACAGTTTTAGCATTTTTTTTTACTTTATTTTTGACTTACGCCTCCTTAGAAAAACTGTCGTTATACACCCGATTCTAAGTATTCTATTAAAATAAATATAAATAAACACACATCGTCTGTTTTATACCTATTTGAAACCAAAAAAATATGTAAGTAAGTAATTTCAAATAAACAATGGCAAAAATTATACTTACACACTAAAGAAAGTGACCTCGTTTTGTTATAATTAAAACGACTTACGGCAATGCACTGTTCTCATAACAGGAACAGAAGTTGCACAACACCAGAACAACAGAACGTTTTTGTACAACTTCTAAAGACTACTGGATTGTTCTACCATTTTTCTCGATACTAGTTAAGTAAGTTCCACTTAAAGATAAAACAGCTGGTTTAAATCGCTAATAATTATTCAACACAAACCCCTACTTAATAATAAACTAGTCACAACTCCCAACTAGTCATAATAATTCTATTACAAAAGCCAACCATTTTCCATCGATCACGCAAATTATTGTTGCAATTTAAGCTTGATTTCCCGTAACAGCGATCGCGGCAAAAGATCGCGATGCGTTCATACATCATTCATAGGTGCAGACGATAATGATATTTAATGACACGGGGGTTGGAAGCGTCGGTGGAATTTAAAAGATGGGTTATTATCGTAATAGGCTACCGATATGAGAATCGTTCTTGTGGCCGTTAGAAATTGATTTTTGCACGTTTACACGTGGGAGTAGCTTAACCGGCTATAAGTAAAATAGTTTCATAGAATTGCCAACTGCAATAAATGTAGCCGCCATTACAATAAAATTGTCACTGAGTAATGAAAAAATGGAGTACTAACATGGCAAAATAAAACGGAGTCCGCGTTAAAATTAATACATTATTACGTTACTAAATGTAAATATAAATAAAAGAAAAAGACATTTCAATCCAATGAATGCTATCACTTTATGTTTCTACAACTAAACTTATTGCCTGTCAATGCCTTGTCCTGTGAGGTTATCGTAAATTGCAAACATTGTAGTATAAGAAATAAAATGTTAGAGAATCCGCGTATTCGCATTCTTAACGCGTGTGACGAGAATGGCGATAAATAAACAGCTGCCATGTTTAACATATAGATTATAGGTTTACCATTACTTGTTAATAGCTTGAATACTAACGAAAGTGATGTCAGAACTATAATTGTTGATGTTTTTATACTCTTTTCGGATGCAGTGTTACTTGAAACTATACGTTTATATTGTTCTTTACCTCTCTATATTATTGACTTATGATAATATTTACCTACATTTCTTAAAATCAAAGCACTAGACATAAGTTGTTCGTAATATTCCTCTCTAGTCTCCTAATTTCTATTCTCAGAGACTGCATTTTACACAAGTACCTACATATATTTGGTAAAAAACAGTACATATTTTAATTTTTTTCTTTCTTCCTTTTCTTCTACAATTGCCTTTATCTACCAACCACATTAACATACGAGTAATGCGAGCACTTTCCTAAGCTGTCTAAAGTGTGTTACACAGACGATCCTGAATTCGATGCACAAGTACCAGCCCAGGTTCCACCTGGTGAGAGCCAACGACATCCTGAAGCTGCCGTACTCCACCTTCAGGACATACGTCTTCAAGGAGACGGAGTTCATCGCGGTCACCGCGTACCAGAACGAAAAGGTGAGTTGCACATCTATACTATCTATACTAATATTATAAAGCTGAAGAGTTTGTTTGAACGCCCTAATTTTAAGAACTACTGGTTCGAATTGAAAATTTCTTCTTGTGTTTAATAGACCATTTATTGAGGAAGGCTTTAAGCTATAAACATCACGCTGCGTTCTGTAAGAGCCGAGCAGCGGGTGAAAACGCGCGAGAGTAGCTAGTATATACTATACATATAATTAAAGTTTGATCATAAGAAAATAGGAAATCTATTTCCCGGTGAAGCGGTCACAGACACCAAGCAAGATTCCAAACCTAATTCTGAAAAATTATGTACCGGAAAATTGATAAGAATGTTTGCATTTTCTATTAGAAAACTATCAATTAACCATTTGTTTATTAATAATATGTCAGTCTCGAAGAATCATAAATATTTTATCATAATCATAAGCATTAATGTTTATTAATTAAATATTAATTTATCAGCTTCTTTGAAAATTATAGAAGCGTAGAACTCAATAAGTCATCATAAGGTGTCGCTTATTTTGAAATCTTTGCATTTAAATTATATATTAATGTCACATTGCTACTTACATGGTTTTATTTCTGTAGCATTTTATAAATACGTAGATACTTTTAATACTTTTTTGTGTATAATAGAGCGACAAACGAGCATACGGGTTACCTGATGGTAAGCAATCGGTGCCGCACGTAGACACAAAATCAGAGGAATTATGAGTGTGATCCCGAGATTAGGGATTAGGGTTTTAGTGCTTCAGGAAACATTCAGGTAAAAACAACGCTTCGGTTGTTTCCTATAAAGTCGTGTTATCACACCAGTCGAGCAATGTTATACTCTCTTCTGTTGGCAGTGTATGACAATAGGTTCGATACCACCCATATCATAAATACAATACGAGTATCACAAAACGTATTTCCACCTTCCCAGCTAGAAATAACAGACATTAATTATTGTGTAACTCCATAACTCTCTTACAAACGCTATATACAGAAAGGAAATCAACTAAACGAATGTTTAACTATATAATAGTATAAGTTAATACTTTAATAACCCTTTTCATTACTTCCCGTCCGCGCAAGCAAAGTAAACGGAATCGTTTTATTACAATCATATATACATACACAAATATATATATAAATGGCTTATAAACTATTACTAAACTCGATTTAGAACCTTATTGGTTATAGCTCAATAATGTATCTTTAGAAAGAGTATTAAGTAATGAGTTTGTAGTTGGCACTGTGTTATATTGTTTCTAATTTTGAAATTGTAGCTTCAGGATGAACAGATTAAAAATAGTACAGGTTTATAGTAAGATTTCTTTCCTTTTATTACACAATAATATTTGTATTAAAACTGTATTCAAATCTTTTCCCTAGAAATATAACTATGCTGTTCTTACAGTAGAAAAAGCTTTATTAATCTGTGATGAATGTGTGCCTAAGCTAAATTTATAAACAATCTTACACAATGTTATCATTGTTTACTTTTTAAAATTGATCCTTAATTATTCATAATATACTTAATTAAATAATTTGTCTACAGATAACACAATTGAAGATCGACAACAATCCGTTCGCGAAAGGCTTCCGAGATACGGGAGCGGGCAAACGGGAAAAGAAGTAAGTACCTAACCCTTGGAACTACATAATTAGAATATCTTTTACAAAACAGTGACAAGTCAATGGAGTCACGAAACACATGCGCTGTCAATAATAACCAATTACAATTACGTAACATCACGTGACTACGCAACATATGAAGAAGTTGTTTTTGAAACATGATATTGAGTACTCCATTCACTTAGTACTCCGTGTCTCAATCGACGTTTTCCATTTTCAAATTGAAACAACATAACTAGCCAGACAAGCACGTTTATACAACAGACTTATTACTTAACGAGGCCAAAATAAAAAATAAACGTCCAAACTATCACTTAATAGGCCCATTCCTATATTTTAATACTTAATTGCTTAATTTATTACCTTGTAAACCGAACGAATGGAAAAGAATATCTATTAATATAAATTCTACTACGTAGGTGGGCTGGTGGGCTTCAAAAAGACAAATGGCGCCGCAAACTGGCGACTGACTATTTAAGTAAAGTTAAAAGCTAACTAAATTAGCGTGGTATCTGTGAATCTTCAGAATTAATTAGGACAGGGCGTCGTTTCCGAGTCCCGAGCCGTTGAAAATTCAAATTAAACCAATCGGGCGCCTCCTTATTCGTGTTCGTGGTTTAAACACGGCGGGTAACGCTCTAAATGGTGGAGTCATTCGACTTGGCGCTTTTTTCCAGCGTCTTTGGCGTGCAAGGGAGAAAATTGGATTTCCGCGATAAAATCAGCTTTAGTTTATTTTTTTCTTCGCCGTATAATTTGCTCGGCTGTGGGGATAGGTTGCCGTTCTGCTACCTTATTTGAAATTCGAACAAGAGCTCAATTAGTGGGTGATACCCATCTGTTATGGCGCGCATCGTTAGCTCGCATTAGGATGGCGTTTTGTTAATGCAATTGTAGTTTGTTGCGAAATAGTTTTCTATGTTTGCTATTGAAAGTTTGCCAATAAATTAAGTGTTCATGAGCTCACTACTCACGAACGAATACTTACTTAAGTTTTATTTATTATAAATGTAAAATAAATAAATTCTTAATAGTCTTATAATAGAGTCCTTGTTACACTATCAGGATCATAGAGTCAGTTACTGTACCAGCAATCGCCACCAATATACCCTCAAACCACGAAATAACATGAACCAGCCACGTCCGGTAACGGAAGCGATCCTAAATGCGCTTACAACGTATTGCACGGCGACCGGACGGCCGGACGACGGACGCTGCGAACGAATCTTCACAAAATGGCCGCCGGAAGCGCGGGAAACGTGAACGTTTTGACAAACGCCGCGCTCGGAAAAGCCGGTACGATGGCAACACATGCCGCATAACACATCCGGTGGTAGGGTTGCCAGCGCTAAATTATTTATATTGTTGTTCATTTAGTTAAGTAATGAGTCCGTGTTTAGAGTGAGAAAAAAGGTTTAGGTTAGTGAAATGGCTTCCGGATTTGGTTCGAGGTAAACTGGCTGGGAATGAAAATAATGTTACTGTTAATTTGGCCAAAAAACCCTTTTTTTAATATGCGATACCAAAACATGATACTGTATGATAGATATGATAATATCCATCACATATTTTCATCCCTAAAATATTCTAGGCGTCAACACGATATTTGTCACACAAAAATATACATTACACATATAGGTTGAAGATGTACCTAGGCCGAACAGGTTTTTAAGATGACAAGGTACTACCATATCTACCTGGAAAGTGGAGACCACATAACGCGATCAAAACTTAACCGCGTTTCGCTTTCTGATTGGTTGGTTAACTTGGACCTAGCCAATCAGAGCGTCGAACGTCATAAACGTTTTGATTGTGCTAAATTCAAAACCAATGGGCACCAAGCACTTACCTTCTTCAATATTTTTAATAAATTCTAAAAAATCTTCTAACATAAATCTTATGACAGCCCTATCCCATTCCGTCAATACATCCGTGTTACATACCTCATCACAGTACACCCCTTTGACGTCGCCCACTGCTGGGAGAATGCCCATTTGTCTCTAGCTTCTAATTAAGACGAGTTTTGAGGTCATTTTCAACGTTTAGAGATAGGACAGGCAGATGTCTTTTCTGTCTTTTGCGGTAAAATAACCCTGGCAGGGTTAAATTGCTTTCAAAAATATCTTTACAAATATTATAAAGAGTAAAAATTTGTAAGTTTCTAGGTACAATATAGCGGGTATTGTTTTTAGCAGGAACTCTTTCGAAAAAAAATTTCAATCCTTCCCCTCCCCCAATCTCTCCTCAATCCCTAAATCTCCAAATCCCTAATCCCTAAAAGGTCGGCAACGCACTCGTAACTACTCCGTTGCGAGTGTCCATGGGCGGCGCTGATTGCTTACCATCAGGTAATCCGTCTGCTCGTTTGCCGATCGTAAGCATAAAAAAAAACTTCTCGGTAAGCTAGCTACAGAGTTTCTGAGTACTATAAAACATTACCCTAGGCCCAATGAGAGCCGAGCAGCGGGTGAAACCGTACGACAATGGCTAATAAGACAATATAAGAAATACTTAGAAACTATCCTTATCAGTTTAGGCGACACTACTGTGGGTTGCGATGCAGTTATTTTCTCTCTCTCATCTGGTTACGATTTCACTTCAGAAAATTGTCAAGGACAGACTCTATAAATTAGGAATTCTTTTTTTAAAATGTATCAATGATGTTTTTAACATAGATTACGAATAAGTTTGTACATTATTTCAGGTAACTTCTTCACGATGGATACTGAATTTTACAATTACGGAATATTAATATTTTACTTTTATTTATGGATTGAGTTTGCCATAACTCCACGACTTTAAGGCTAGTGATCTAACACTTTCATTCTCTAAAAAAAGACACTAAACTACATAAAACATCCCCACATCTCCCATTTTTAATAAAAACACAAAACATTTGTATCTACTTAGTATACTGTCCTTGTCTGCATAAGAATAGAGTGTGGCGCCCCCTTGCGGCTCCCGAACTAACCGCGACGCTTTAAGGGATAAAAATTTGGCAAAATTACAAGGCAGGCCACCCCTGTGTCGCAAGTTTACATTGTAACGTGAACACCCTAATGCCAACAGTTTAAGTTAGGGTTGTCGATCTAGCCGAAATTGTGCGTTCTTTTAACATTTTAAATATTAAATTCGTCAGTCGATTTTTTTGGTCAAAAGTGTCTTTGAGTATGAGCACTTAATTATTGTCATTGAAACTCCATATAACAGGAAACGAAATTGTTTTTTATTTTGAATAACTGAATAGATCTCCCTTTTATATAAGAGATATTATTATTAATAGCATAGAGATATACATATACCTACACTTTTGTTAAGTCACTTTTATTGCCATTACCTATCTAAATCACCAAAATCTGTCTTAAGAATAATATTCGAAATTAATAACAATAATTTCTTATCGCATATTATGACTCAATTCTAAAACTGAACACTACCAGCCCTACACGACAAGGGGTGGTCCAAATTAAATTTTATCAGTCGACAATGAGACGAGTTAATAAAACGAATTCAGTACGGAACCTCGGAAACCCAAGATGGGACCGTATTTAGGGATCAGTAAAACAATGCTGATGATAAAGAGTTGTTTGTTCAATGGGCGACAGAAGGCAAATAATTGCTTTCCTTTTTGTCTTTTTTGGGGTGAGCTAAACGTTTGGGACGAATCTTTTTATACTTTTTCGGTTGGTAGGTACAATTTAAAAATATTGTACGCGTTTAACGCGCTAGGGGATTAATATGTTACGCTGTGTGCCCTTCGTGTTCGAAATTCGAAAAATAAAATTTGTTCGAATTCGTGACGTTTTTTTTTTGTGTTTGAATTCTTTTTTTAAAATGTATCAATGATGTTTTTAACATAGGTATGGAGTAAGTATGTATATTATTTTGGTTAACTTTTTCATGACACTTGCTATCTATTAAATAAAGTGAAATAGTCATGTCAGGGTAAAAAATAGCCTATAACAATCGCAGGCTATAATTATCTCCTTACCAAATTTCATTCAGATCCGTTCAGTGATTTTACCATGAAAGGGTAACAAGCAACCAACCATTCTAACTAATTCGTTCATTAAAGTTACTAGTTAGGCAAATCTTAATTCCTTAAAAACCTCAATAATATACGGTAGGTATCATAGTTAGGTATCTTCAACAGGCTTAAAATCGCGTGACTGTACGATATATCCTCAATTTTAATAACTCAACAATCGTAGTAGGCAATAATTAAGAGTACCTACTTTTCAATTATATAAAGTTGTTTACACTTCCGTAGTCAAAAATGGCGTTTAAAACGTCATCATTCCATAATTTAAAGAGTTTTTCTCATATCAATAACTAGCGAGCCGCCCCCGCATTAGGCTTCGGACGAGTACAATGCTGATGAATTTCACCTCAGCCGGGGTTGCGGGGTAAGTGCAATGAGGCACCGCGACCTCGGCCTAGAGCAGGAAAAGGAACGAGGGGTTTTTAGTCAGTAAGAGTCTGACACTCCCTCTCGCCCGGCCCTGGGCGGGAAAAGTCAATTGATGATTTTTCCCTCACAAAAAAAATATTTAATATTCATTTAACCTTCCTCTTCAATCACTCTATCTGTTAAAAAACTGCATCATAATCCGTTGCGTAGTTTTAAAGATTTAAGCATACATATGGATATAAGGTAAGGACAGAGAAACCGTCTTTGCCTTATATTATGAAGTGTTAGCTACTTAGACGTAAGTTTTTCCATAGAACACTTAGACACTTTGTAGGCGGTATAGATATAAAAATACAAGTATAAATTGCAAGTAAAAACGTTCAGATTTATCATAGAGAGTCGATATCTAAATATATAATTATTTCCAGTTAAGTCTCATCTTAAAGCCGACGCTGGCCTATTCTATTTTCGCGCGTAAAGTGGTTTACGAAAAACTATTAAGTAAAATACCATAGATAATGGCGTCGCGACGGTGTCTCAAATTTCACCATCATTAGAAAATGATTAACCTTTCTCAGCGGTCGGGGGTCGATGCGACCCATTACGTCAAATGTCAAGCGATTCACACCCCACGCTGCAAAGACATTTCGGATAATTTAAATTGTTTTGAGTTTTGCATCGAAATAGTTAGGCTTACAAGGTCTATTTTTTTAAATAATTTCACTTAACATGATGTATAAATTGCTTTTCTATTGATTTGGTTCGTTAGTGATAAGAAATAAGTCTGTTCCAATAAATCCTATCGAATATGATATATATATATATATGAAAAAACTAGAATATTCCTACATAGCAAGTAATCAATTGTTGCTGACCTAAATAAATAAAATGAAAAAACAAAGCTATTGAAAATGTGGGTGTCACATTAGTTATAATATACGCTGTTTACCTCTTGTGATAAAAATTCATAACCTTGTGTTTTGTTTCTTTTTATTCTTGTGTCTCTGTTAGATATTTACTCTTCTAATTATAGACAATACAATTGTTAGACAAAATAAGATGATAACACGAGTAGTCTGTCCGTGTACCGCAGGCAGGCGATGCTGACCGCGCGGTCAGACAACAGGGATGATGACGACGAAAGGCCGCTGGACGTCGGCGGCCCCTCGAGCCCGCCTCCTCCCGCCACTTCCACACAACACAATACTAGCTGTAAGTATTTAAATACTAATTTTATTAAATTATACTGTGATTTCGCAGCTTCATAAACACATTGAAATTTAACCAGTTTTTACCAGTTCAGACGCGCAAACAACTGATGTATAATTCAACCCCCAACAAAGCAGTTGTGATTGTGACTAATACTAAATGCCAGTTTAGCCCTAGAATAGAAAATAACAAATAGTTTCATTGTACATTTCACAGACAATTTGTTATTATTATGGAACATAATTTATGTAACTGTATTGGCGATGGGTGATTTCCGGACGCGAGCGTTTACAGGGTTGTATGGAGTGATTGATTCGTTCAGTGATTCAGTCCATTCGTTCTCAGTTCACTTGTTCATTCATTCGTATTGCGTTGTGTAATGTCAATAATGATATCGTTCTAATTTCAAATTGCCCGTTGTTAGCATAAAATTACTTTCTAGTATTATTTATGCATTCAATCGCATTATTAGAGTTTGATTAATCGATGAAATAGTTCACGTCAGCGCGTAATTACGCTGTCCGCTTTATATGCAATAGTTTTCACACGGTTTTGGTATACTTATTAGGCTTTAGTGGATATACTGTAGGTTCTAAATAGCACGTCTCTTGCAGCCTGGTTCAGTTCGAGTGGAGGTGGCGGTGACTCGGGCGCGGAGGAGGGAATCGAGGCGGGCTCCGACTCGTCGTGTTCGGCGGGGCGTGCGCCCTCTCCCCCGGCGGGGCCCTCGCGGCCCTCGCCAGCGCCCGACGTGTCGCTGGGCCCCCCGGTGCAGCCGCCACTGCTGCCCTACCTGTACCCGCCGTCGCTGTACCCGCCGCCGTTCTTCCCGCCGCACCAGATGCCACCCGGGCTGCTTTTCAACCTGCACCCGCTGCTGCAGCAGTACTCGCTGCCGCCGCCACCGGCGCCGCCCGGGCCTCACGGCGCGGCCGCGCTGGGCAAGGCGCACAGGTTCGCGCCGTACGCGCTGCCGGGGCTGGGGTCGGCGTTCGAGCAGGTGGCGCCGCGCGCGCGGTCGCTGAGCTCGTCGCCGGCGCGGCCGCGGCCGGGGTCGCCGCCGGCGCGCGCCGCGTCCGCCGACCCGCCGCCCGACGCGCCCAGCTCCACCACGCCGGCTACGCCGCCCGCCTCCGACCTCAAGAGCATCGAGCGCATGGTGAACGGCCTCGACGTCGAGACCCAGGACTGATCGATCCTAGTACTGTACATACCTGTGTATTTATATGGTGGGCCCCGGCCGACGTTTTGTATCGTTCCTATTTTGTTTTTTCTTTCGAGTTCTATTCGGGTCGATATTCGTATACTGATTGTAAATAGTTAAGCTTACATTAGGACTCACGATGTAAGGTTCTCCGGACGGACGAGGTCGCGACATTATCTCAAACTTAACACTTCAAGCCTTGTCAGAACCTAGTAACTTTATCACCATTTTCCTTACTTTTGATTCCCCTGTATCGCAGTTAAACAGTTATATCCGAATCATCCCATTATTCCTAACTGTGTCCTCGCGACATCGCCCGTCGAGCGTAGCAACCCTCACGTTAGCGTCACATAGCAACACCGCAATAGCAATAGTTTTAAATTAATACTCTGATTTCGACTGTCCGCGGATTGTAGATGAGATGTTATAGGTAGCTACTCGTGTGGAAGCGAGCTGTGTGTGCAGGCCAAAAGTGAAGTGACAACATCAAGTACATAAGTGTGTGGTTTATAATAGAGTAAATCGAGTTTCTTATATTGCATGACTTTTCTCTAGATGTTAAAATTAGTATACCTGTTATTTGAAGTACATTTCTTTCATATTCACTTTACCGTGTCCTTTTAATTTGTAATTTTTTCGGTGTTATAGTAATATTTGGTTGACGTCACCACTACAACCCGTAAAGTCGAAATATTAATTTCATTTCCCACTTGGAATAATTAAATATTATTAATGATATCGCTTTATTTTGTAAATACATTTTGTAAGGTATATTTACGTGTTTAACTAATAAATAGACATATTTTGAAAATATGTTTTGTCAATTGTGCTGTGAGATAGCATGGGTCCGATTGCTGCTTTTTGAACAAATTCATTTAAATTCAACTGTTTGAAAACAAACTTTTAAATTAAAGGTTGTAAAAAAATCGTATAAAAATGATATCACTTTGAGATAGTTTTGTAAGTTGATCTTTCTGAAGTGCAAATAGCAAACAAAGAGTTATTCGACGATGTTTTCTAAAATATCATTGTAGCAAATTTTCTCTGACAACTTATAACACAAACTGTAAAATTTCTTATCTTCAATTGGCAAAATATATCAAAAAAAACAGTTTTTATCAAAAAAGCAACGATCGGACACTTGCAAAAAAAACGATTGATAAAAATCTAACTATAAGTTAAAGTTTGTAATATATAGTTATTAAATATTGTAGTTAAAAATACAAAATATATAATTATAATAATAATAATTATAAAATGAATATAATTTTCCATGGAATTCATTATACTTAAGCAAGAATAGAAAGCTCGGTGACTAGATATCATTGTTTTAGTACATATTGACCTAAACATATTACTTTTCAAAACTAAGTATATAAGTAATTAAGAAAAAACAAGTTTAAAAAACTGGGTAGAAATTTTCGTTAAAGTCTAATTTGCAAGTAGTAACTACAACATAAATGATTATACAAAAATTTGAAAATGGAACGTTTTAAAAAAAGCAGTTTATCAAAAAATATCAACATTCAAATATTAAAAACTACGCAGCATTTTCTTTTTAATCTTCATATGACAATCATAGGTCACTATGTACTAAAAAAAACACAAAAGAAAAAAACAGATTTTATTTTATTTTTTACGTCAAACAAATGTCACATCGCATCAAGCAAGTGATTTGATTGCAATAAAGAATTGTTTTTGCCATGTTTTTCTACGAAAAAAAAAACAACAACAAGAAGAAAACTTTATGCTTCGTAAAATGGAAGGAGACTGTAATTTTGCAACAGTTGTAATTAAAAATTATTCATTAAAATATATAGATCAATCTATTGACAAAAAAATATAATTGTTTTCTTTCTATTCCCTTTTAAGTCCGAAATCATTAAATCACGGTAGAAGCCTGTCGGCAGTTAGAGACATATGTAGATATCGTGTCGTGTCGCTTTTAAATGTATGAAAATCGAGATTTCTGTCGCGACATGACACGTCACGGTGTTGTATCCATACATCCATACCTTTATTTAATTCTGCATATGACTTGCGTATCACGAGCAATTTGATTTAGAAAAAAATGCTGTTTTCATATAATGGAAATAAAGTGACAACAAAATTATAGTCATTAGAAAAAAAAAATGTACATAAACCAAAACTTGCTCCTTAAAAATGTAAGTCCTGTGCCAAACTTAAGGATATTAAGCCGTTTTGTAATTCCTAATAATTTCGTGAAGACACTGAACACATTTTTGACACCTACAAGCAGCGTATGGGATGCCGTCGAATGTTGCCGTAAGTAAAATTTTTATCGTAACATATTTGTGTATCATAAGTTATTTCCAAAAACAATATTATGAATAATTCAGCTTTGCATGATCCTATAGTGCCGTGAATAATAAAGATTAACACTAAAATATAAAAAAAGAAAACCAAATCACAACGGGAGAAGTCATTTCACATGTATTTCCGACATAACCTAACTTTTTAAAACGTCAACGTCAACGAGCCCGCGAACCCGCGAACACCCACAGCACGGACCACAGACAACAAAAAAAAAGAAACATGTCAACGAACAATCTCACACAATCAGGAAACGGGCTAACAGGTTATGAATCTAACTGAGCCCATCTTAACTGTGCCCATAATAATTTAAAACAATTACATTACATACATCGTAAAACAACGACACGTAATTGGGGCCCAACTGGGACCGAGGCAGCCGGCAACACGATGGCATCTTGAGGTGTCACGTACGTAATTGGCCGCTTGCTATCAGATCGCGCCCGTGTTATTCGCCCACTTAGCAAGATCTGTATGCTAAACTAGTATTATGAGTAGTCTTCCTAGGTGCGACGCGAAGCGTTCTACTGATGTGCTTAGGATAAGAGAGAAGGTTATTAATCCAGTAAGGTGAGCGGAGCGGAGCGAAAGGGTTCTTTATAGGACTCTTTTCCTTTTTTATTTGCACTATAAACAATAGAAGGTCCGAATCTGTTCAAGTTTCCTCTATAACATCTTCCGTTGTGTAAAATAAATAACATCTTGTGTCACTTCGACAGATTTTCACAATCTTTGACGATTAGGTACCTACGAGTAATCGTAAATATTAAAAACTAAGCTAATTTACTCGCCAAATCATTTTGTCTATGGTAGAACGTCAAGTTTCTTTTCAAGTTTTCTTTAAGACTTGCTAATCGTAATTATATTACTAACGAAAAACTAAACATTTATTCTTATATTTAAAAGCAATTATATAAAAAACTTATGTTTTTTGCATGCATTATTAAAATGCAGGTATGTATAGACGGATTTATTACAGAGATAGTTTAAAGTCTAGATTAACACATAGGATACTTTACATCCCTCAAACGTGTTCAGGGATTTAGACACATTTACTCGCTTGTTTTTTCCCCGGAAACGCGAGGAAAGCCGGTGACAGAAACTAGTACAATATAATATTTCTCTCTCCCTCATCACGGTGTCAACCGGAGGTCATTGTGACAATATACTTTGATTAACAAGAAAGATTAAGAGCAGGTTTGATGTCCATTCATGTCACAAAGAGATGTGTATCATAACAACCATTCAAGTTTCAACCTGCTGAGTCAAAGATTAACGTAATTATTTCATATTTAATACCAGGATTCAAGAAATCTGGTATAAAGTAGTTTCTTCTTCTTTTTGCATTGTAAAAAGCACCTATGTATTCCAGACTAGCTACTCTCGCGCGGTTTCACCCGCTGCACGGCTCCATTTCATCGTAGCGTGATGTTTTAAACCCGATAGCACACAGGAACATTGTAGCTATCTATCAGTGAAAGAATTTTGGCAATCCGACCAGTGGTTCTACAGATTACACCCTACATACAAATTTACAAAATTTACCTATTAATATTGTTTTTTTTTTAAAAAAAAACGTTGCCCCCAATTAGGATTTTCTCCTGTGTCGTGGGTGTGGTTACGAACATACAATTTCACACACACATGACACCCAGACCCGGAACAACAATTTGTGGATAACACAAAGAGTTGTTCCGTGCGGGAATCGAACCCGCGACACGTTGCACGGCAGCCAGTTGTACAGCCACCGCACCAAGCGTGCAGTCAAAATATTAGTATAGACTATAATCTGTCTCAGTGCCAAATTTCATTCAGAATCGTTCCGTAGTTTCTACGTGAAAGAGAAAGAAACATCCATCCATACTTACTTAGATACTAACGTTCTTCAACACTGGAAGACTGCCTGCTGCTGGATTTTATGAACCCAGCGACTATATACCTATCATACGAAGTCAAAGCAGGTAGTTTGAAGATCTCTTAAAAAAATAAAAAATCAGGTTTATGAGTGCGCTGCTGGTTGACCCCTTGATTAATATGTAGCCTACAAATACATTCTACTAGGTCCTAAGACTTAAAAACGCTCGTCCCCTATCCTCAAATCCCCTAAATATTACTAAAAATACCTTAAAAAACAGCAAGAGGCCAACAAACAACGACTTGTAGTAACTCCTTTGGTATATTGCACGGAGTCAGTTTGCACGTTTGTCGACAGCCGACATGTAAAGAACGTAAAAAAATATATTGAAATTGTCAGTCCTTAGCTAATGGTAAACATCAATCATACCATCACAGATTAAGACTACTAGTGCCTATGACCAGCCGGGGTTACAAGTGTCAGCATAATAAAACTAGGCTCAGAGCAGGACAAGAAATAGGGTGATTTTTAGTCAATAAGAGTCTGACACTTCAGCCGGGGTTGCGGGGTAAGCGCAATGAGGCACCGCGACCGCGGCCCAGAGCAGGAGAAGGAACAAGGGGCTTTTAGTCAGTAAAAGTCTGACATTCCTTCACGCCCGGGCCTGGGCGGGAGAAGTAATTTGAAGATTTACCCCTCACAAAAAAAGAGTTACACTCCCACCCGTCCCGTCATTAGCTGATTCAATCCCTCAAAAAGATAAAAGCTAACGTCACACATAACACCTAAAAGCAAAAACAAACTCTCCTAATCTTTATAATTTCGCTCGCACACTCAGTTATTCACATGATGTGGCGTGTTCTTCGTACGAGCGTTAGGACGCAGCATCCAACGTGATGATCGTGTAGATAGGGCTTTATCTCGCGCACGTTGCGTTGGCGCAAGTCGCTAGGTGCCTCGTCTGCGTACGCGCCTTTATTTTCATAGTAAGGTGATATTCACAATGAATTTTTGATGACATTTTTTTTACGTATGGCAAACCAGCATACGGATTGCCTGATGGTAAGCAATGAGCTCCGCCCATGGATAATGGCGCGTTGCCAGCCTTTTGGGGAAAAGGCCTTTGAATATTTAAGGATTGGTAAGGAATGGGGGTAGGGTAGGGATTGGGCCTCTGGTAACCTCACTCACACGGCGAAACACAACGCCGTGTTATTTGACGCCAGTTTTCTGTGAGGCCGTGGTATCACTCCGGTCGTCGCATTCGTGCCGAAGCATGGCTCTCCCACACTTATTTCGGTACTTTTGGTCCAGCTCTGCACTCCTCAGGCGTTGCGGAACTCTGATATGTAAAGGGTTATAAACATCTCATTAAGAGTTGCTTAAAGCCTTGCCATTTTCACACAGCAGCCCAAAGTTACGAGTTCTGACTAAATAATTGAAGACCCTCTAGCTGTCTACTTATCAAAAGTTTTTTTTGTTCACTTTTGGTTTCGGTGGGAAGAAAATTCGATGGATTCGCTTTAAATGGTGTTATAGACGCTCACAGATTTTTCCAGGCTAAATTTATTTTCATAGAAACCTTTCAAATGTAGTGTGAAGTAGGTGTAGATGGATTTTGACTAGCAATATAAAGTATAAAAAAAATTATATATCTGAACGCATCCTTACGCACAAACCGTGAAGGTTTTATAACGCGAGGAGATGACGAACTCACTTAACGCTATCTATGATCATAGGGGTCAGCAGACTTGCAGGATCAATGGTAGAATGTTAGTCAAACAAGTTTGGGAGACAACTTGATAAATAGGCTCCGTTTAGTAGCAGTATAATTTTGGGAAATTCGGAAACTATTTAGATTGACACAAGCTAAATGAAATCATTGCTCAGGAAGAAACCTGGACTTATTACAAGTTAGAAATTGAGTACGCGCGGCGATTCATGCTCAAACATTCTCCGTGTCAGAAGAGGCCTTCGCTCAGTCATCATCATCATCATCAGCCTATAAGTGCCCACTGCTGAGCAAAGGCCTCTTCTCATAAGGAGAAGGTTAGAGCTTTAATCACCACGCTTGTTAAATGCGGGTTGGCGATTTTAAACTTATAATTAGAAAATATAAGTCCAGGTTTCCTCACGATGTTTACCTTCACCGTATGTCATAGAAAGTACATATAACTCGGAAAAAGTCACATTGGTGCTCGCCAGGTTTCGATCCTTCACCCTGATGCATGAGAAGCGGGCTCCTTTTTAGCTTATCTCATTTTTAGCTTCGCTCAGTAATGGGCTTTTATAGGCTGATGATGATGATGTGTGAATCTCTCGTACGAGAAACGGGCGCGTCAGTCTTTGAGTCACCACGAAATCTTAAAAAAAAAACTTATCATAACACACTTAGGTACTTACATACATAGTTCATACTATTTCTTGTTTAGCAAAAACAATGCAACACACACAGTAGACATTGTGGCGTTTTTTGATAATCTAGATAGACGCGAGGGGAAT
Organism: Spodoptera exigua; assembly: GCA_902829305.4. Taxonomy (NCBI): domain Eukaryota; kingdom Metazoa; phylum Arthropoda; class Insecta; order Lepidoptera; family Noctuidae; genus Spodoptera; species Spodoptera exigua. The sequence continues at coordinate 3,390,820 of LR824623.2, forward strand.
ACAAAATATGCCGTACATTTTAAATTCTTTAAGAGTGCCATCGTAAATTGTTGTAGGTACAACTTTATAATGCTGGATGCTTATAATCTACAAACTGATCTGTTTTGACTTCATAGTGTGATATGGTGTTTGTGTGAAGATAAGAGTAAGTTAGTTAGTTAACTAATAAATGTTAAATGTACACGAAAATAACACGTAAGTATATGCATCAAATTAAACGCTAACTAAATACAGAAAATTCAAAAATATCATTTATTTTTAAATACCTAACGCATCTTCTTCATATTATCCTAATAATAGGTATGATAAAACTGAGAGTGTGTAAGTATGTGTAAGTATGGATGTACGTTTGTTACTCTTTCACATAAAAACTACTGAATGGAATCTGATGAAAATTGGCACAGATATAGATTATATCAATACCTAACATATTGGCTACTTATTGTCCGGATAGTACAGGCAAATCCACTAGTAGATGCCAGTAATTAAATAAATAACCGTGTCTATAAAACTCCGTGTAAACTCTCGTCTATCTTTTATCTTGACCTCAGAAGAGCTGCCACGTTGAAAACTGACTAAGCATGTGTCAGGGATGCAACGCACATTGTTGCATTGCCGTATTTCATTATAATGAATATAATTATAAAAGTCACTATACTCAAAAAGACAAAAAATTTTTTTATTTTACCCAAAAAAGTAGAGGACTTTTTTTGATAGTGTACAACGATGATAATGTGGATTTAATTATATGACATAAATGTGTGTACTACAATGTATAGGAACCTAATGGATGAGTAGGTATCTATCGCGTCTTTCATTTATTGAACAACAGAAGTGTAACTTTAAGTAATTGTTATTACTTAGTTACTTTTAAATAAAGCTAACCTTAGTTGCATTTGACCCGTTCGAATTGAACAAAAGTACCGCCAACTAAAAAAGCAATAGAACTCCGCTACCGATGACTAAAAAGCATTTAAAGTATTCATCCTATTTGGTCCATTTTCCCAAAATTCCTAACTCGACACTTAATTTATTTTAACTCCGAAACCAAAGCCACACTTAACTCAGATGTCAATTATAAATTCGGCGTGAAGAAGCATTTTAGGCATTTCAATTCTTGGCGCGAAAATAAATCGAAAAAATCTACTAACAAGCTAGAGTGGCCATTATAATTAATTGTCAAGGGTTATTTTGTAGTGTTGTCTCTTTCTTTACCGATTCAAAGATGTATTTTCGTCTCGGTTACTCTTAAGAAGTGTCACCACAAATCACCAGAGACAATGAGAGGACAGTTGCCTGTTCGATCTTAGATTTTAAAATGTTGGATAGTTTTGGCAAGGAAAAGGTTCAAATACAAAATTGTGAAAGACAAATTTGATCGATTATAGAGGTGATGGGTACCCTAATTTAACAATATTTCTTACTAAAGTATTTTACATACAACATGAGTGTGAACTTAAAACTTATGAAACTAATTCTAAAACAACTCGGGCTTTTTTGGGCAGAGAAGTAAGTTTTCCATAATTTATGCATTATAAGTATAACACTTTTAAATTACACAATTGAACACTGGTCATGGCCATATTTTTTTTTACCGAACACAGCCTTATAATTTGTCCCTTTTCACGCAATACTCTAAAGATTTTATAAATAATATTCTAAACGTTTTTTGGCACGATGTTACGAGCAAAAGCTACTGTAGTAGGTTTATCTTAGCCTTAACATTTTTTATGCTATAGGGCGGCCAATGAGCAAGTGTAGCTGATGGTAAGCAGCCTGCAACGCTAGAGGAGCTAAAAGTACAATCCCGCCCTAAAATTGTAAATAACGACTTTCACACGAGTATCAACTGAGAAAAGCTCTACTAGTTTCAAGTCACAATGGGACTCTGGTTTATGAGCAACGTGCGCGTTGCGGTGACGTCACGCAGCCAACTGTTGCGTTCCCGCCCTTTCGGAGGTTACTAAGGACTTGAGATCTGGGTAAGAAGAGGGAAGGACTAGGCCTCCGGCAACTTACAACCTTACTTACATTATTAAACACAACAATAGCGGTAGTACACGCTAGGAGGCTTTTCTTTTCCTCTTTTTAGGACGGAAAATGATGCTTTCTCTCGTCCAGAGTGAGGAGAAAGGTAGTGTCAGACTCACTAAAAACCACCCCATACCTTCGCCAGCTCCAGGCCGAGGCTGCAGTACATTATTGCACTTGCCTGACAACTCCAGCATTTTCTATGAATTATCTCACACTAGAACATCTTTAAAAACAACCTATTTTCTACAATTCCCATCACTATTTTACCACAGAACAGTCCTTTTATTCAAATGAACCAACAAATTTACATTCACATCTTCAAAATGGCGAATAAAGGTTGACTTTTAAAGATAAACACAGGATGTGATGCCCCGCAAGATCTTAAACTCTATTTAAGGTAATAAATTGATGGAAAAACATTGCCCTTGAGTTATTTATTCGTAATTATTCACGATTTTGGTTCGAACAAGAATCATTTATGGTGGAAACATGGCTTGTACTAAATGTGTAAGGTACCTACTTACACACTTTTTTGTAGGTTATATCATATGTTTTTCGTCATAAATTACTAACCTATACAATACTACAAATAACTTATTTCTCATAAAACTTAATCATGATAAAATAGTGTTTTTTTAGATACATTCTTAGTGAAAAAAAATAGATTTGACTGAGACAGTTGTCCCTGTATTCTTCCATACAAGTATTTATAGATTTTCAAATTTATTTATTTAACTTAATACATACAATATTGTTGTTATCATTAGAGTTCCACCGTCGTCAAACATTTTTTTTAACAACGAGAAGCGCTTTTTTCTTATCCAGTCCCTTACTAATCCTTGGCATGTAATCCTTTCGGCCGGCGATTTCCGCCGCTCAGCTGAGCAATTAATCGCCACACTTCAAATGGTTCTCAGTCGCCGCTTTATTGTCGCACTCCTGCGCCGATGAAGAGGCATTTTTTACGTTTGCTTTTTTTATTTAATTACTGCCTCTTTGGTCTAGCGTATGGCTGAGTGGCATCAAACAGGACTGCTAAATAAGGAGTTTTTTTCTATCTTACGCACTTTCTTTTTCTGAATCATTATTTTGGCTTGAATGTCCTTAAGATTCGAGAGAATAGGTTGCTTATGGGCATTGGTGGACCATCGTAAGCCGAATCACCGCTTACCATCAGGCGAAGGCGAATAAGAAAAATGTCAAGATTAACATCCATTTCTGGATAAAGACCTCTAGTGTCTCATCTACAGGAGAGGGTTGGTATTAATCTCCACGCTTGGCAAGCAAGGTGTTGGCTAAAAGTTTATTAATGTGTGCTTCTAGATGGCCTCTGTCGAATTTTACTGCAGATACCAGACGTTAGGATGATAGAGAACAATATTACACAGTTGGATCTTCTTGTACCACTCATGCCATAAGATACAAATGAGGCCCAATGGAGCTTACGTTTAAGTCTTTTTTTATATAATAGGACGCCAAACGAGTAGACGGATTACCTGATGGTAAGCAATCAGCGCCGCCCATGGACAGCCGCAACAACAGAGGAGTTACAAGTGCGTTGCCGACCTTCTGAGGATTAAAGGTTTGGAGATTTATTGCCCAGTAACCTCACTCACACGGCGAAACACAACGCTGTGGTTGTTTCATGCCGTTTTCTGTGAGGCCGAAGTCAGTAAGAGTCTGACACTGACACTCTCGATAAAAATACTCTACAAATCAGATTTATTTATTGGTCTTTTTTATGTGTGATCTTTCCCCATATTCAACGGCCAGCTTGTACTGGTTTTTGTATAGATTGATGAAAACTAGGCAAACTATAAACATCGACGTTTTGCATTAGCTATAAAAACCAGTTTGTTATGATCTCGCTCTGTATGATCTTTCCTCACATTCAATGACCAGTTTATACTGGTTTATTTGCTAGTGCAAAGTCGATGACTACAAATTATACAGTTCTTGCTTAAAACAATTAATACTAATCATTATTAATTTACAATTTCATTGTTTATGTTATCACAACTGTCATCTTTGTAATTGCTAACTATAGCTATTGTCAATTGTGCCTAATTAATTGCAGTTTAATTAACTTAATCTAGGCATGTCAAGTGATACTTAACATTACAACATTCTTTCTTAGTAGGTAGTGTGGAAGAGCCAGGCCAGCGAAGAAATGGGCCAGATCGACTGGAGTGATACCATGGTCTGAAAAATAAACGGCAAAAAACAACCATAGCGTTGTGTTTTCCTCTTCCACCTCCCTCCCAAACCCACGAATCCCCAAAACCCCTAATCTCCAAAAATAGTAAGCAATCACAGGCCCCATTCGCAACACCGGAGTAGTTACGAGTGCGTAACCAGCATTTTATAACTTAGATATTTTTAGATTCCTGTATTTTGCGATTGGGAACGGTGATCTCACACCAGTATTCTGTGAGGCAATGCCCCGGCCATGGACACCCGCACCACGGGACGAGTTGTAAGTACTTTGTCTATAGGAAAAGGGAGAGGGAGGGGTAGGGTTAAGATTGTTTAATGTTTAATGTGATAAGTCGGCAAACAAGCAGACGGATTACCTGATGGTAAGCAATCAGCGCCGCCCATGGACACCCGCAACGGAGGAGTTACGAGTGCATTGCCGACCTTTTAGGGATAAGTGATTTGTAGATTTAGGGATTGGGGAAGGGTCCGGGAAGGCGAAGGATTGGGCCTCCGGTAACCTCACTCACACGAGGAAACACAACGCTGTGGTTGTTTCAAGCTGGTTTTCTGTGAGGCCGTGGTATCACTCCGGTCGAGCCGACCCATTCGTGCCGAAGCATGGCTCTCACACACTTGAGTGGACCTCTGGTAACACAAGGCTGTAGTTATCTGTGGTATCACTTGAAGCATGGTTTTCTAACACTATAGTACACGGATTAATAAAAAGGAAGTGTAAAGCTAAGTAATTAATAAATTACTTCAATATAATTGGTGTAGGCAGGAGTGTACAATTAGAACAATTACATCTATAATAAATTGATTGGTGATTGCCACACATAATTGATGATGGGAATTCGACCATGTCGCTTTGTGATAAAGGTTGTTATTAGTAATCAATGCTTGTTAACTTCTATCGCCACGCCTTAGATGATTATTTGATATTAGATAAAGTGGGGATGTATTGAATATCACGCCTGATATACTCTGAAGGGCGTAGGCAGAAATGGGGTTTATAGCACACTCCAGGATCTGTAAATGTCAGCCAGGGTTGCGGAGCCTTAGAATTCACGGGAGAGGTTTTTAGTCAGTAAGAGTCTGACGCTCTCTCCCTCTCTACCTTGGACAGGAGAAGTGATTTGATAAATTTCCCCTCACAAAAAAGGGTTTGTAAATGTGCACTGAGAAATTCACATATCTTTGGCTTAGCGATACTGCATGTAGCTAACGTCAATCTGAAATCGTCCGAAGTCAATGAAGAATTTACAGAGAGACAGATAGAAAGCTAAACTTGAACCGTCACGGTTACTAAGATGGGCAAAAAATTAAAAAAAATCCAAAGGAAGACAGCCGTATCGGTATGGTAACATCTAGCCCATCTAGCCTATTAAGAAAGAATTATTAGTAACCTAACAATTTAGTACTAACATTATAAAAAAAAGCTATTATTATAACATAATATCAAATTACGTTCTAAAAACAATTAAACCAAAGAAACCTCTTAGCAACCAAACCATACCTAAACACAGGCAGACAAACACACAAGCAAAACAAAACCAAATACCAAAAACGATACTCGGGAACAAAAAACCGCACCGAATCAATCGATAAGAAACATCGATTGTAGTATCGATACCTGAAAAAAGAGGGAGGAATGTAATCGATTACGCTAACAAAAGTAGCCTGTCGTATATATCAGAGAAGTACTCGTATTTTAGATGTTTTTCAGTCGGGGGCTCAAGTACTGGGCCGGTACAATTGAGGTTAGTGAAAAAATGACAGATGTTAGGCTCTGTGCACATAGGCTGAGGTTTTGGGTACTTTGGATCATATTCTGGCACTGTCATTTTACGTCTTCCGCGCGGTTTCACTCGCTGATCGGCTCCATTGGATAGTAGCGTGATATTTTATAGCCTATAGCACTCGGGAACATTTTAGCTATCAATAAGTGAAAGAATTTTGGGAATCCGACCAGTGGTAGGTACATTACTCCCTATATACAAACTTATAAATTTTACCTCTTTATAATATTAGTATAGACAATAACTATAAAGCAAGTTACACAAATTAAATAAATTTCGACAGTCTCCCATCACATGTGCACAGTCCCTTAAACATTTCGTCCCTTTCCCGAATGGCGTTACGGACAAAAACTGATGAATTTGGCGACATTTCGCAGAGGGCGCCACTGGTAACGAATGTTCGTCGACGATCGTCGTGTGCCAGGGCGACAGTTTTTGCCATTTTAAGAGAAAATTTATTATGATTTGACGTGTTATTTTGTATATAAGTTGTTGAATTCGTTTCTGGAATTAATGCTTTATTGTAATAGAAATGTGGTTTGGATTTGATTAGTGCTCCTTTCAGATATTTGCTGTGAACATATAATTTTCATAAACTTTCTTGTTACTTTCGTTCAAGAAGCTTACACAAAGACGTAAGTACTTGCAACAGGTTATACAACAGCGCCTTAATAATATTAATATTGTTCAAAATACTATTACTATTAATAAAAACAAGAAACCCTCGCTTACTTACGTTTCCATAGACGAAAGTCATCGATAATTCACTCGTCCTTCTTCACAGTACCTAACAACGTTTTTGGGACGGGCAAATACCTTGCGTCCTATATCCCTATGTATGCTTAAATCTTTAAAACTAACTATGTATAACTAGCTTTTGCCCGCAAATCCGTTCACATGGAATAGTGACTTCCAGCCGATTTTTAGTATAAAAGCGATCCTATGTCCTTTCTCGGGATATAAACTATGATTGTACCAAATTTCCCAGAAATCGGTTCAGTAGTTTAGGCCTTAAGAAAAGACAGAGAGACAGAGACATTAATTTCGCATTTTTAATATAAGTATACCTATAGATAACATTCATTAAATAGTTGAGCAATTCAGTATCAGCGCTACGAAGCCGTGTCGAGTCTCTAATTCTCAATAAGTAAAAATATACCGAAACATGATTTCTATTTCTATGTTAGACATCTAACATTAAGAACAACAATTTTCTTGTAAAATTAGACTTTATACACAAAGTGTGTCGTCACGTTTTCGTGTCGTGACGTTGTACCTGCGAGGGACTCACGACAAAATATCTGTTACTTCGTACCATGTAATATAAGTATGTAATACGTGAGATTAAATTACGGATTGTCATATCTTGCACAATCGTGGCTAAAGAATGGGTGACGGTGTGGCTTTGAGCTTGGAGACTTGGTGAAGGGTGTTTTGGTCTCATGATGCGAGCAATCTGAAAAGTAAGAACACTATTTTTTATTGAATGAGCAGACGGATTATCTAAGTAAGCAATCAACGCCACCCATGGGCTACAGCAGACGAGTTACGAGCGCGTTGCCGACCTTTTGAGGATTACGGATTTGGAGGTTGGGGGAAGAAGCCCAATGCCTCCCGTAACCTTGCTCACACAGCGAAACACAACCCTGTGGTTGTTTCACATCGGTTTTCTGTGAAGCCGTGGTATCACTCCGGTCGAGCCAACTCATTCGTGCCGAAGTTTAGCTTTCGCACACTTAACGGTGACGAGTTTTTGGTCCTATGTTATTATACATATAAACCTTTTACTTCAATCACTTTATCTATTAGAAAACGCTTAAAAATCCGTTGCGTAGTTTTAAAGATTTAAGCATACATATTTAGGCAGAGAGAAAGTGACTTTGTTTTATACTATGTAGTGATCACAACCCGTAATTTTACAATATTGTGCGTCATATGACATGTTTTATTTTAATTAAATCCATATGAGTCTAATCAGATTTGTAGTTTGCTGAATACACGTAATTATTATTAGTGAGATGTAAATCTGACCATTTACCTACATATTCGTTTTTAAAAGACAGTATTGTAACACGTCGTGGTGTCCCGGAGTTGTTCGAAACCTGGCAAGTACCAATGTGACTTTTTCCGAGTTATATGTAATTTCTATGATTATTTAGACACCACTGGCATGCGGTGAAGGTAAACATCGTGAGGAAACCTGGACTTATAATTTCTAATTATAAGTTTGAAATCGCCAACCCGCATTGAGCAAGCGTGGTGATTAATGTTCTAACCTTCTCCGTATGAGAAGAGGCCTTTGCTCAGCAGTGGGCACTTATAGGTTGATGATGATTGTAACACACTTTGTGTCTGGTAGGGTGTCATTGAGCAGCCCTGATCTTAGTCAGGTGATTCTTTTGCTCAGCTGCCTCTTATCACATGAAAACATCAAGTATGCGAAAGCGAATGGGTCGGCACAGACAACCGGCGTGACAAAACCACAGCGTTGTGTTTAGCCGTTTGAGTGAGGTTACTGGAGGTCCAATCCTTACCCTGACTCATCGCTCCCCAATCTCTTCTTGTATGGTAGTCTAGTATGTATATAATCTAGTATGGGCAGCGCCGAGTGCTTATCATCAGGGAATTCGTCACCTTTTTTGCAACTCCAGCACATAAAAACCCACTTTTAAACAGAAGATAGTTATTCTCCTTTTTGCCTTTTGTAAAGATACGTCATCTAAATTCATTATCGCACAAATCAATCCGCACCAATTTGTAACACCTTCCATAGCCGGTCTGATCGACTGCATACATCAACGGACGTTCAAAATTCATCGTTTTAAGTGCAACTTGTGCAAAAACTTTGTCATTGTGTGCCAAGAGATCGATTCAAATAATACTTACAACGACAATTTATTACATCCTATTTTTTGTTCACAATTGTATTCGATGGCTGGCCCTTGCATATTTGAGCAGTTTACTAAGAAATTAATCGCCCTACAATTTAGATATATGTCCTCTGTTATTCCGAAAAACGGTTGACATGCATAATGGATGCAGTTTTTGAGAATGTCCTGGTGTTTAGCGACTTGTAATCGTGTTGTAATGACTTTTGCTTTCAATAATGTGATGATGTTTTACAATTTGCTCTTATGGCTCCAATACATTTTTTCTTGAAGAGGGGAAGTCATCAAATGATTCTGTTATCCTTGGTGCAAGAGGGAGTGTAAGTCTCTCGTTTAGACCAAAAACCGCCTCGTTCCTTCTCCTGCAGCAAGCGGCAGCGGTTAATAATTCCACTTGGACCTACAGTCTAAAAAAGTCGAACAAAAGTCCCAATAAAGTATGCCATACTAAAAAGCTGATAGACCTTATGTGAATAACCTACTGTTTAGAATTAAACCCTTTCTCAACATAGCATTTTTAAAAACACTATTTTAGTAAAATCAGATGTCCATACCGATTTTCTTTTTCTCTACTCCATCGCAAACCGTAAGATCGTTCAGGACGTGCGCCCACGACGGGTGGCCCGATCTATTTCCGACAATTCCCGAGAATTGCCGAGCGGGCCCGAGCTACCGCGAGATTACCTGCCCTGATACACATAATTAATGGGGCTTGCGACCCCGATATGTGTGTTTTAGCATGTTAATACGCGTTTACATTTATCTTAATCACCGATTTTCGTGGTGATGGCGATTGGTGACGGGTGAGTGATCTGTCAAGCTTGTGTGTGGTTAAATATTTGATTTGGTTTCTTGATAAACGACATCTGCGTTAATGGAATGGTTGTAAAAATTAAGAGTATTTTATGAATAAGTAGGCATAAGTATAACATAGATTTTTAAACTAAATAAAAAAATGGAGTTATTCTCATATTTAAGAAGCTATTCTAACATACTTGAGACTAGTAAAAGTTCAAAGGGTCACACGAAGCGATTTAAAAAAGCGAATTTCGAACTCAAACGTACAAGTCCCGAGCACCTTACGCAACTTCTTATTTGCAACCGAAACTCTCACGTTCAAAAAATTTCAATAAAATTGGGACCTCTGCGCAGCGTTGGGGACGCGTGACAATTTTATCGTCCCCGTCGCCGGCCCAGCCGTCAGTTTGCCGCCGAAAAATAAGGCAAAAAAGTGACAATTGGTGCATATCGTCGACGAATTATCCTCATTCGGCGCCTTTGTCCAATTGAAACCTTTATTTTACCATTTTTGCCGTTTTTCCATTCTCATTTGGTTATTTATATTCTCTTTTTAAGAGTGGACAATGAGGTTGAGCCGCTCATTATATCGTCTGGAGTTAGCACTCGGTCCTATACTAAATCTCAGTTGGAATTCTAGCGAATTACCTCAGTTACAAGGACCGTTTTTTTCCATGTGATTGATTTGAGTAAAAATTACTTTTGCTTTCTTCAAAGGCACACGCTGTTGCTGACGTTCGGGGCTTTCGTCTTTTTGTCATTCGTTTTTTTTCGTGGACGTGAGTGACGAATTGTTTTTAAGGGGTAAGAGTGGTTTTTGCGCGGAATTTTAGACTTAATACCTATTGTGGTTATTTCGTTTTTGTTTGTGAAATTGTAACTCTTTACTTGCGATTGCAAAATGTTCAACAGAGTACCTACCTTGTTTCTTATTTAACAAACTTTTTTCTAGACCTCATTGGTCATTTCCATCGTTATTATCATTGCGTTAATTTTTTTTTCTATCATCAAAGCCAAGCAAAGACTCTTGGCCTGACCTGGCGACAGAACATGGGCATCTCTAGCAAAGAAAGAAAGGCTTCAATTCCAGAATTATTTGGAGTTGTTATTATTATATAATCGTCGTTATATTTTATCTGTGTTCCCCGAAGGGTGTCTAGGTGTCTTCAAGGCCCGAGCAAATATGTTGCTTATGGGTAGACGTACTCTTTCGTAGGTCACATCATCGCTTATCACTAGGCGTGATAGCGGCCAAATGCCTGTCCAATCTCCAAATAGAATTCTACTAAACTTGGAGTTGTCGTCTCAAACCGCTGGATAAGACAAAACTAAAATAATTGAACTAAAAATACAAAAGTGAATTAAACATTGGGATTAATAAACTTGTTGTCAATCCTTAAATCTCCAAATCCCTAATCCCTAAAAGGTCACGCAACGCACTCGTAACTCCTCCGTTGCGGGTGGCCATGAGCGGCGCTGATTGCTTACCATCAGGTAATCCGTCTGCTTGTCTGCCGACCTATTATTACATAAAAAAATAACCTCACTCATACGGCAACACATAAAAGAAGCGTTACACACCGATTATAACTAAGGCCGTGGTCACTCCCGTCCAGCCAGCCCTTTTGTATCACAAAGCTCTCCCACACTTTTAAAAAATCACAACACATTTTCCACAAAATCCTAATATTAGTTTACGAGCAAAAGATTAGGAGTGATATAACGCCCCCTAGTTGACCACAATCCACAATCCGCCATGACGAATCTCCTCCACTATCAAATGAAATCCTTAATATTCGACACCAGCACAGCAATAAATGTCCAAATATTTGTTACTGTGCAATGCGCGAATTCAAATACACACCGTGACTAAACGCCCTTTATATTCCCCAAGGATCGGTCAAGGTTAAACACAGAGAAAAATAAACCTTAACTACCATTGTTTATAGTTTAATTTTCTTAATAGAATATTAAGCGCTCCATTCTCATACTAAAAGTGACCGTTCCAAATTCAAACTTACCTTTTCTAATAACGAGACATAATTTTGAATAACAACGGATTCTGGACTATGAACGTTTGTTTAACATAGAAATTGAACTCTACGTAGTGGGGGTAGAGTTAAATATTGTTTGGGGTTAGTAGTAGGGCTATTCTGAAGATAGAATTCGTAACGGCTAATATTGTACGGGGATATTGGCCAGTAGATAGTAAGGAGGATAAGATTTATTCGGCACGGGTCTTCATGGTGGTTTTCATATCAAAATTAAATATCTCACTGGGGGAGAAAGGAATTTTGCGGAAAATATCCTTTTTATTATTCTCAGTTATTGGTATTGACACCAAGGTTTAATTAAACGAAGTAGGATGACTAATTGAAGAATGTTTTCGTGTTTTCATAACTAGGGTGTTGTGGTAGGGAGATTCGTGACCCTAACTAACTAAATACTGAACTAACTAAATATTGAATTTTGTGTTTTGAAATTATCAGAAGAAGCAAATATTGTGATTATATTTTACTTTTTTTTATGTGATTGGCCGGCAATCGAACAGACGGATTAGCGGATGGTAAGCAATCCATCCGCCGCCCATGGACACTCGCAACGGAGGAGTTACGAGTGCGTTGCCGACCTTTTAGGGATTAGGGATTTGGAGATTTAAGGATTGAGGAGGGATTGGGGGCGGGGAAGGATTGGGCCTCCGGTAACCTCACTCACATGGCGAAACACAACGTTCACGCCGGTCTTCTGTGAGGCCGTGGTATCACTCCGGTCGAGCCGACCCATTTGTGCCGAAGCATGGCTCTCCCACACTTACTAGTTCAGTCATTATAAAAACAAATAATTTTTACAATAAAATTTAGATCCCACTAATATTCTAAACGCGAAAGTTTATATGCATTTATGGATTGATAGATGGATGTTCGTCCTTTCACGTTAAAACTACTCAATGTATTTTGATGAAAATCGGCACCTAAATAGATTATACTTTGTAATAACACTTATGTAGATATATTTTTTATCCGGGTAACGCTTGTAAAGATACTGGCAGAAACTTTGATAAATAATGAATTTTAGCTGTAATATGAGATCGACTGTTTCAGTACTAGCGTCGAACACAAAAAACATTAAACACGAAATAATATTCTAAAACACCAACAAACATTTGGTTCACAAACTTTGCAACAAACAGCCAATGTTTGCGCCAATCCTGTCCGCGGTCACACCGCAGATGAACCGCAGGGTGTGGCCACACCGTCACGGGTAGCGCGGCGCGACAATGCGACAATTTTCACGCGTCACCGCGCGACACCGTAATGACGCGAGTGGAACACTTCGCCTTTTGTCAATGGCATTAAAAGATACCAATCATTCAATTGTGGAGGCGATCGATACGTGAATAAAGGTGAATAGGGTACCTTTCAATGAGACTAATGCTGTTTTGTTGGTCTAGGATACATTCTGAAATACTTAATCTATACTATAAAGATAGTATGTCATTTCCCAAAGGCATGCTCAAATATACGTGGTGATAGCCCTTGGGTTAGGGCTTCTAATTCATGAGGAGCGTTCGAAACCTGCCAAGTAAAAAATGTGTCTTCTTCTGAGTAAATCTATTTAGACACTACTGACAAACATCGTAAAGAAACTTGGTCTCATAATTAAGTAAGTTTGCCTTCAACAAGCATGGTGTAATCAAATTTTCTCCGTTTGGGAAAAGGCCTTACGACAGTTCTTAATTCCTAAAATAATACTGAGTTAGGCAATTCAAAACAACACCGAACGCATTGAACAAAAGGAATCATTTTACAATCAAACCTATAACCAGTGTTTATCTAAATTGCCACGGAACCCCTTATTCTTGTCACCGGAAAACTGGACAAAGACTACCAATCAGAGGTTATAATTCCCTAAAATTAAGTAATAAACACTTAAACATCAATTTCCTAGAAGTGGCGTTCTACTGACGTTCCGGGAGAACGCAGACCGCGGCGAAACACTTAGCTTAGGTAGCGGAACGCAGGAAACGAAGCGGTATTTATTAGTGTTTGATTTATACATCGGCGATATAAGGCGCGGTCGCGACGCCACGCTCCGCCGGTTTCGTGGACACACGTTGGTTTCGGCTGCAGTCGGTTTTTTTGCTTCTATTGATATTTTTTTATTGTTTTGATGATGTGGTTGTCGTATTTTTTTGAAATTAATTAATTTTTATATTAATTGCCTAGAGGCAGCGGGTTCCAAATCTGTGAAATGTCAAATGACGTTTTTAAATTATATATGGATTTCTAGATTTATCTACCTATATCTGTTAATACAATTGTAGACATTATTGTGAAGCAAAACATGGCAAGAAAATTTGTTTAATAATATCAAGTTATAATATCATAGTATCAAGTAGTCATATCATCAATCTACCTTGAGGGTTCTTGTTCTTCCTTCTCCTTGTAAAAAGAGGTCTATGATATGAAGAGCTAATTATGCAGTCGGTTCAATCATTAGATTGACTTCATAATTGGCTCAAAGAGTGGTGGGCAACTGGCTGATGTGCCCGGAACAACTCTTTGTGTGATCTATAATTTTTTTTTTTTGGATCTGGGTATCGCACCCAGACCATTCACCCAGCCATTTCAAAATTCGTACCTCCGTAGTCATATAGCCATAGACAATAAAAAAAATAAAAATGTCATCCATACATTTCCCGCTCAAGCGGCCGTGTGTCACTTGCGTCCGTTTACACGCGTCGCTGCGACTATTAATATTCAAATTGGCGCGATATGTCATCACTGTCAGCGTTGTGTGAAACAGCTTTAATTTTATATTGTATACGCTTCGACATTGGTCATAGGTAATCGCTCGATATTTGTCGAATGTTTCGTAGGTAAATAGAATGCCTACAGTTGTCTATGAATATTCAAATGAAATGAAACGAAAATCTGTATTCGCAGACATAATATGGCAATTACACAAAAGTTCAAAAGATAAAAAAAAGCATATTTCACCTTCAGTAGGCATCTGAAAATGAATACATACCATAAATGTTAAAACTTATAACTAGTACATATTAATATCTATAGTCTATTATTAATATAAGTAGGTACTCAAATGTGCAGAAGCAATTTTCTAAAAGCCTAACTTTTAACTTCCTTTTAAATCTTGTTTTAGGTAGCTCTCTCTCTAATCTCTACAGGAATTTTGTTTCAATAATTCCATCAGCCTATAAGTGCCCCAAAGAGGATATAAGTGCCCACTGCTGAGTAAAGGCCTCTTCTCACATGGAGAAGGTTTGAGCAGTAATCACCACGCTTGCTTAAGGCGAATTGCTAATCGCCAAAGTACCTCTGTCTGTCTGTCTGTCTTTTCCTCACGCCTAAACCTTTAATTTCTGTTTAACTCGAGTTGAGAGTTATAGTTTGGAACTCGAGAAAGGATATGATAGTACTATAAAGGATAGGATAGTTTTTATACCAGAAATCTGCAGGCAGTTATACCAGAAGCTGCGGGCAAAAGCTAGTACAAAAATAATTTGAACTCGTATTAAAATCCTCTGTGTACCGTGTGTCGCAACAATTTTCACGCATCGGTGCAACTATTTATTATTCTAATTGAGTACCTATCTGTCGCTATCGGTCGCCAGTGTGAACCGGCCATTATAATTTATTTGTACCATACAGACCGACCATTGTGTTTAATATTAAACGGAATTTATTTTCGTATGTGTAGCTTTGTAATGCACAATTTAATTTTATATTTTATTATAATATTAATAGGTTTGTATTTGTCTAATTCCCTCTAATGATGCTGAATAATTAATTTGTTTGGATGCAATTAGCGCCGATGTGTTAGTGTGTTGTGTTTAGAAAATTCTTTATATATATATATATATATACAGTACAAACACAGGAGAAAATCCTAAAGTGGGGCAATGTTTTTTTAAAAAACAGTTTAAAAAAAAAACAGTTTAAAAAAACAGTATTTTTATACAATTTATTGGACATCATAAAACACACAGGACAAAATAAAAATCGTGGTGGTCCGGAGGTTAAAGCGCCCACTTCTCATGCATGAGGGTGCGGTTTTGAAAACTGGCAAGTACCTACCAATGTGACTTTTTCCGAGTTTTAAGTACTTTCAATGATTATTTAGACACCACTGACATACGGTGAAGGTAAACATCGTGAGGAAACCTGGACTTATAAATTGTAATTGTAAGTTTTGCAAAGCTAGCGTGGTGATTAATGCTCAAACCTTCTCCGTGTGTGAAAAGGCCTTTGCCCAGCAGTGGACACTTATAGGCTGATGATGATGATAAAAATAAAAAACATAATATGTGTACAACGTGCGCTCTTATCGCTAAAATGATGTCTTACAGCGAAAATACCTCTGGATGGTGGCGGTGAATGCGATTCGGGAAACGATGTCAACAAGGATACACTCCTGTTACTTATTAATTTATTTTCTGTCATTAAATTATAGATACTTTAACATGGGAGAGCCAAGCTTCGCCACAAATGGGTCGGCTCGACCAGAGTAATACGGCCTCACACAAAACTGGCGTGAACTGTTACTTAGGTTGTGTTTCGCCGTGTAAGTGAGGTTACCGGAGGGCTCATTCGTTGCCATCCTAGCTGATAACCCACAAGAGGTCGGCAACGCCCTTGTAGTCTTCTTCGTCCTTAGTAGTCGGTAATGGGACTTATAAAACCGATTGTAATTTTATTCATAAAACCCTCAATCGGTTGATAGGAAGTTTAATAGAAGAGTCAGAGATAGAGTTTTTTTTACACAGCTCTTCGGAGGCCCTGGGACTCCGCTTCAAATATGGCTGTTATAACTAACTAAAACCCGCTTAGAAACCTATATCTAATATTAAAAACCACGTAAAAATTGAATAGGCCAAGAGCCAAGGTTTATCGGACGTTAGTCATTAACACATTTTCTGACACTATTTTATTATTGCGTCTGTAGAATGAGTTTAATTATATGCACAGGCGGCTATAAGCTTTTTTTGTATATATATTAGTATATTTCAAGAAATATAAGTCCTTTATTACTAAGGGTGAACATAACTACCCAATGGTGAAAGATTATTTGAAATCGACACAACAATATTTTACTCTATTCATTGCAAACATATACACACACAAATGTGCCTAAAAGTTCCTATTTATAATATTAAAGTAGACATTTATCACCCGGCTCTCAGACTACAGACTACAAGATAATATAATTTATAAGTTCGTGTAAAATAACAAGCGGGGACGTCATTCATTACCTATTTACGTAACTTGTACCTATTATTTATTAGTATTTTATAAGTTATACCTATATTTCACGGTTGACAGGCAGATGTAGTGTGTGTTAGTTTGTCAAGACTACCATGTACGCGAGTAAATTGAAATTTAATTTACTTATAGGTATCCTACTAGGATATATAGATGTAAGTATGTTCGTATGTTATTGTTTGACGCAAAAACGGCTAGACCGATTTGGTTTGTATATAGGTAATACTCTGGACTAACACATAGGCTTCTGGGCGGAAGCTACATAGGTAGTATACCTATAAAAAAAGCAATATGTTTTGGTAAGCGCATCATCATAGCGTCGTAGTGTCGTAGTGGGGAGGTTGAGGAGATCGCTTCTCATGCATGAGGGTATGGGTTCGAAACCTGGCAAGTACCAATGTGACTTTTTCCGAGTTATATGTACTTTCTATGATTATTTAGACACCACTGACATACGGTGAAGGAAAACACCGTGAGGAAACCTGGACTTATAATTTCTAATTATAAGTTTGAAATCGCCAACCCGCATTGAGCAAGCGTGGTGATTAATGCTCTAACCTTCTCCGTATGAGAAGAGGCCTTTGCTCAGAAGTGGGCATTTATAGGCTGATGATGATGATGATGATAATGATGATCATAATAGCGGCTCACACGTAAGTCCCATTACATTAACAATACAAAACTTTCCGTGGCGTTTGGTGACTGGGCTTCTCCCAGTTAAACAGTTTCTTCTGTGCGTTTAAGGCCTAAGTCATTCTGTCTCCTGCATTAACCGAGGGAAGTTTAAACTATTTAGTTTTTTCTTCTCCTCAAATTATATCTTCTGATTTATTTCGTTGCGGGATCCAACACAGTCATTCATGTCCCTGGGACGCGCTGGACTTCAGTGTTCCGGTGTTTTCATGGTAGTATCTACTGTAGATCCTGGCTTACAGGAGTTGCAGCGGTTTTGAGAGGTTGCGGCGGGCTTGTCCCATTAAAAAGCGCATCGTAACTAAACAACGCCTAGACTTATTTGGCCAATTCTTGATTTTGTTGTTTATTAATGTACTTTGTTGTAAATTTGGAAAAATAGAGTGCATTTTTATAGCAATTGTTTCGTCGTTAACGAGGTAGTTGGATATCCGTGCCAGTCCATCAGGGCCGATGTTCAGCACGGTATTGAAGGGCAAGTGCAATATGTTACCGCGGCCTGGTCCTGGAGCAGGAGAAGGAACTGAGCGGTTTTTAGTCAGTAAGAGTCTGACACTCCCTCTCACCCCGTCCTGGGTGAGGAGTCATCTGATGACTTTTACCCCACAAAAAAAGTAGCTGCTTCATCATCAGTTAAATACGTTCTAAATACAAATTGACAAACAAACTCAGGCGTTGTGAGCAGCCTTTAGTTGGTTTTTTTACTATTCATATCGGAGCCTTGAAATTCCATCTTACTTTTGAATAATATTGTATTAAATGCGAAAGTTACGATGTTTGGATGTTTGTTACGCAATCACGCCAAAACGGTTGGACGGATCTGGATGAAATTTGGCACAGGCATAGGATACACTCCGGAATAGGACATAGGTAGGCTACTTCTTATCTCAGAAAGGGCAAGGCACGCGGGCGAAACCACAGGCAAAAGCTAGTAGGTAATATATAATTGGATATTAAAAAGTTGAGTATACATTAATGTTTTGTCTACTGCCACTACTATCGATTTAAAATCGATTCGTATCGAGTGATAATCGATTAAAAGTTTCGTTCAGTCGTCACAATAGAATGGTAGCAGTAAACACGAATGTTTTTCTGTGTCCTCATTTAACGCTAACCGACACTACGGTGCGTTTTATAACCTATAATTGTGAGCTATTTATTGCCATGTGTGGTTCTAGGGGGACTGTGGAGTAGATATTAAGTCTACTTTTATTTTGTAACCATATTTTGAGTACTTTTGGTAAGTACAAAAGAGGATTTGTATTTTATGGTACCTATGTAAAGATTTTCTATTTCTTCCATTTCCCTATTGATTCCCCAAAAGAATGTATTGATTTATTACTTTCTAAAACACAACACGCAGTTACAAAGTGCGTTATAAATAGAAAAGTAACTTATTCGTTAGTATTCGAAAAAAAAATACTGACTTATATATTTTTATTTATTAATTAGCTACTGCAGTGCGGTTTTACAAGCTACTCGGTTCCTACTGGTCGTAAGGTGATGTTTTAGCTTGACTAGCATAGCACTCAAGAACATTGTAAATGGACAATTGGAAGAAATTCGGAAATCCGACCAGCGAGCGGTTCCAAACAAACTTACGTACCTAATATTTAAATGTTCTCCTCTGCTGGCCTCGGCCTGGAGCAAGAAAAAAAATGGGAGCGTTTTTAAGAAACACTCCATTTCTTTTTTTCTTTGGGCGTGAAGTTATTTGGTTATTTTCCTCTCACAAAAAAAAGCGCAGCATTTACTTGCCTACGTATGTATTAACGAAACACATTCAATAATAGACATAAACTAAAAATGTATTGAAGTATTGATAAAAAAAGAAAATTAAAATTATCCATGCATAACCACATCTCCATAGATCTGTTAACAATCGTATTAATAAACGTTGAATGTAGATTATTTATTTGATGCAAAACCATGTGAAAATGTCAGTTCAAAGGATTGATTGTGAAGTAATTTGCCATGCTGGCTGATGTTGCCGCAATGAATAATTGTATTTACACAGAAAATTGAATTTAACACGTCATTATGGTGTAAAAAGAGGCAGGGTTACCAGTTTATAATAGTGTTTGTTAACATAACCTCACTTTCGTACTTACCAATATGGCGGTCGTGCCACTTTCTAAGCGAATTCCCGGAATGTGATAACTGATATCGTGTTTAAGAAGTGTTAGTATGCTATAAGGGTTGTGTTGTACGTGTATCTATATTATGTGATCTTTTGTTGAGTAATTAGGTAAATACGCACATACTCTGTTGCCTGGGCGAGTCTATGGTTTTATACTTGGTATTTTTCGACCGAAGAGAAACGTCTTCCCCCTCCCTGAGACAAGGAAGTATCTGAGTTTTGCTGACTTTTCTTTTATTTGATAAGTTGGCAAACGGAATCAGGCATTTTTTAATTGATGGCAAGGGATTGGCGCCGCCCATGTACACCCGTAACACCAGAGGAATTGCGAGTGCGTTGCCGACCCTTTTGGTATTAGGAATTTGGAGATTTAGAGATAGGGGAGGGGTTTGGGGAGGAAAGAATTGGGCCTAAAATTAGTAATTAAGAGTCTAACACTCCGTCATTTTCATATCTCCAAGTAGGTAGCTACCTATCCAAAAATTCTGAACCTAATCTGCTTTATTACAAAACAAGGGAATAAGATTCAAAACACAAAAACCTTGAAGTCAAATTTTAAACGACTGAGTCAAATGATTTAGCCCTAGTGGTCTAAACCTATACGATAGATAAATCTTGAATTAAAATAAGGGAAATGAGTTTTCCAACCTGAAACAAAAGAACAACAAAAATCGAATATTTATTTTATAGATTGACTAGCTACTCTCGCGCTGTTTCACTTGCTACTTGGCTCCATTTGATTGTAGCGTGATGTTTTATAGCCTATAGCACTAGGGAACATTGTAGCTATCTATCAGTGAAAGAATTTGGAAATTAAAATTGGAAATCCGACCAGTGGTTCCAAAGATTACCCCCTACATACAAACTTACAAATTTTACCTCTTTATAATATTAGTATAGATTTGGTCTTTTTTTACATTATCGTCATTTTAAAATGAAAAACGACAACCCTACACTCTTGCGCACGTATTGAATGTTAAACAGTGATTTTTATTAATTCACTGAGAACGCACCAGAGGGCGCTGTTAATCTTGCTAATGATATTGAGTTGTATCACGCTATGTAGGTAATTAAGTTTAATTTTATTAGCTAGGTATTATTTAAGACGCTTCGTATGTGCTGATGAAAACAGGTATTAATTAGTACCTGGTAATTAGTACGGACACTGGAACATTAATCTAATACAATTAACTGTCAACATATTACGTAATTATAATTTTACAATGTGTGGAGGAGTCATGCTTCGGCACGAATCGGTCAGCTCAACCGGAGTCACGGCCTCACAGAAAGCCGGCGTGAAACAACCACAGCGTTGTGTTTCACCGTGTGAGTGAGGTTGCCGGAGGCCCAATCCTTCTTACATTCCCCAATCCCTAAATCTCCGAAAACCTAATCCCCATAAGGCCAGCAACGCACTCTCCTATTGCAGGTCTCCATGGGCGACGCCGAAGACTTGCCTAGGTTCGGCTCGTCCGCCGTCCTATCACACAAAAAAAATGTGTTTTTCACGGTAGATACTTACCGACTTTATAATATTAATATTTTTACACGTGGGGTATATTTACCTATTTGTTTACCCAGTTTTTGACTTTCAATGGCTTTGGATGGAACGAGAGCCATCCAAACTCTTACTGACCTAAAACCATCCTGTTTCTTCTACTGCTTCACGCTGCAACCCTGGAAAAGCACGCTTGTAGAATTAACAGTCACAAATCTTACAGATAACAATACATTAACATTTCATAAAACGAAAATACTAAACAAAAAAAATTCTCCGACTCCCTTTCACGCTTGATGATACCTTCCTACCTTCCGAAGCTTCACATAACTCATTATAAGGTCCTTCCACAATGGGACCCCGCTAACCACAGTTTCCGTTGATAAGCGATGAAGTAATTACAGGACAGACACCACGGACTCATGTGGGCAATCACCATGAAGACACACCTCTTTGCGAAACCGTCACACAATGATGGTGCCAGGTTTGTCACTTTGAAACGATTTGATTTATTATTTTTACTGACCTTTTTTGGCATAATAGGGGTCTGATGGTAAGCAATCAGCGCCGCCTATTGACAATGCGGTAGTTTCCAACTAGTCAAATTCAATACTTTTATCCAAATGTCAAAAACGATACTTTTCTATGAGATTTGTATGAAAAACTGAGTTATGACGTCATAGTTTTTTTGCGTCAAATACGCAAACGAAGAAATGCATTTTAGATATTTCTAAAAAATATCTAAAATTCAGTGTATCGAAATGTAATCGATCGATGAATAAATGTATAAGTAGGTAGGTATTTTTCAACATTTTATTGTATTGAAACGTCGAATTAATTTATTTTTGACCTAGGTAAGTACCCAATTGCAACACTAGAGGAAATAAAAGTGCTTTGTCACCACCCGCGGTTTTGGGTGTAAACGCAATAATGATACAGGAAAAGGAACTAGGTGGTTCTTAGTCAGTAGTAGTAGTTTGACAATCCTTCTAGACCCAAACATGTATATAGGTAAAAAGATCAGATGATTTTCTCCTCTCAAAACAGTTCCTTTGTCCTTTTTTGGGAGTTGATAACGATGGATTGGAAAATTGGAGCTTTGGTAACCTCACTTACACGATGAATCATAATGCAGGCGTTGTTTTACGACAGACTTATTACGCCATTGGTAAAATTTAGGGAACGAATGCTTATACATAACAATATCACTTTTCTTTTAAGGCAGGTAATCATCGTATGGCTATTCACTTCTTTGTTTCTTCACGACTTTTTGAGTGTTAGACTCTTATTGTTCCTTCTTCTGCTCCGGCTCGGGTCCGCAGTGTATTACTGCGCTTGCACCCACATCCCCGAATACTTGTTTCCCTTAAAAGGGTTTTAGAAACTCCTAATTATTATAGTTTTACGTAAGGTTTATTTTTCTTTTCACTCCATGTAAACTGCCACGTTAGTCTTATCGTTGCACGAGTGGCAAGTCTAGCAAGGGGTTTTCGAGTTTATCTTAGATGTAAAATATCATAAAATATTCTCAGCAATAATACCCGGTAGCATTAGTTTCTGGCAATAGTATCAATCAATGCGGGTACAAACGCAATAAAGTACCGGCGGCCTCGGTCCGGAAAAGAAAGAAAGAAACGGATGGTTTTTATCCAGTAAGAATCTGATACTGTCTCTCACGCAACCCAGAGCGGAAGAAGTCAGAGAGAATTTATTAATTTGCTTCCCTCTAACAAATTATCCATAACACAAGTCTCATAACATGTGTAGGTAAAATACCCTTCAATGAGACAAAAGCAATTTAATGTTTCTATTGCTTTTAAAACACGGAAACTAAAGTTGACAACCTTAACTCAAGCAAGTACCTACAACGAGACATAACCTAAGAATTAGCTGTCACAGCTAAATTGTAACCTGTCACCACAGACGAGTTAACGATGTCGTACCTACGTATGATAAATAATTAGTAATTAGTGCAGTGCTCAGTCTGTTGTCACTACCGTGCTGCCGTCCAGGAGATGGGAATGAATGGAAAGGTTACGCTCCGTTTTATGAACTACGCTAATTTCCAATTAGACAAATACTTACCTACAATATTATTTTCTTTCGAAATGTCAATACTTAATGACAACCTTAATGTATACTTATTGCATGAAATAGCAAGTCATGAGGTCATAGTTTTTTTTGTATCTAAAATTATTTAGGAAAATACGAATGCATGCTATATGGCATGGCGACTCTGAAAGGAAACTGGAGGTGGAAGACCTGTTCCTCGTCAGCGTTTTCTTCACCCAGCCAATGAAGGCAAGCCCTGGAGCAGTCGGCGTGATGGCTGCCTGCGGAATTGCTAATTCCCGTCACCTCGCCTCGATATTAATGTGTTATTAAAACACCTTGCATCTAAACAAAATCTTCAATATTCCTAAGTATTTTAGAAACCTGACGAATACTTACCTTAGGAGCCTACTTTAAGACCTAAGTTAGGTTTAAGTCTAAGTTAGGTTTTGTACCATTTGTGTGCAGAACCCTAAAAATACTAGCCTCTCAGCGACGGTTAAATTTACTTTTTTTCCTAACATGGCAGACATATTGTTCGAAATTTGAATGTCATTAAATTGACTTCCAATATAAAAATGGGGGAGGTTTATGTTTTATCGTTATTTTATTCATGTATTGCCCCAATAATAACTGTTCTGCTTATACAATCAACTTTAAAATGTTGCCATTATAATTTCTGATACTTTTGGTACGGCCTACCGATGGCTGACGTGTTGGTTTATTGGTCGCCAACATGACCCTGTAAAGACTACTAGCGTTATGAAAAGAAAAGAAAACAAATAGGTACTTAACCATCGCTTTCTTTTATTTTCAGAGTTACTGAAAGAATGATTATTATGATGCGGATGCATTTATTTAAACATCTTGTAAAAATACCTTTACCAAGAAAATCAAAAAATACTAAGAACTGCTTCACACACCACACAAAATTTCGATACATATATCTAGCATAAGTGACTATAAAGGTTTTAAGTATAACAAATTTATGAATAATAATACCATATAACTATAATGATTAAATGTAACTACCCATTAAAGCGAATAAATGAATTTGAATGTTAATGTAAATTAACACTGCTAAAATTGTAATATCAACAAAA
This sequence comes from Spodoptera exigua, assembly GCA_902829305.4. Taxonomy (NCBI): domain Eukaryota; kingdom Metazoa; phylum Arthropoda; class Insecta; order Lepidoptera; family Noctuidae; genus Spodoptera; species Spodoptera exigua. The sequence goes on from LR824623.2 coordinate 3,415,307, forward strand.
TGTAGTACCTAAGTATTTTGTCCATATTATGTGGACAGGAACCGACATCGACATGACATAAATTCAACTTCATTAGTTAACGCACTTTGCATAAAACCTTAGCACCTATTCAACCTGTCAGGAAACTGGCCAATAATAAATTCCAAATGACAGAAGCTTTACATTCTTAATTCGAAAATTCAAAACGTCAACCGTTCCGAATGAGTGCGTAGTGCGGGGTGACGCAAAAATATAGGCGTCCCGTCACCCTAACTCGATTCACTCGTGGGAATCGATTACGAATCGATACGAGTTGTAAATCGAATAATGATCGTCGATGTCCGATAAGGATATGTTTAAATCGTGTTGTGTCACTCCGAAATAGGAAAAACAAAATGTATGGAGTTAGGTACTTAACTTGTTTTATCTTTTTGTGAATCTTTTGTCGACTTTAAGAGTAAAGTTTCGCTAAACTAATTTGGAATATTCTGTTGAAGGGCATTGTACCTAATGGATATTATTACAAAATTAAAAGTAAAGAAATCATACACCAGTGTATAGAAATAAATTAGTTATTTTCGCCCTGAAAATGTATTTAGATTTTTTATTCGATGCTGGATCCAATAGTTGTGCCCCTGGAACGTGCGAGACCTCAGTGATTCGGTGTTGTATCTAGTTTATATTCAAGCCTAAAAAAAACAAAAATTGCAGCGGTTTTGAGATATTATGGCGGTACCAAAAAATACTGGTGTATAATTCTGTACGAAGAGTTTAAGTAAATAGTTGGTCCGGTAAGAAAGGGTTGCTCAGCATTGGGTTCATTATCAGTATCAGATAATGATACCAAATAGGATTGCCAACCATAACCAAAATCAATCATATTTTGTCGGTTCACATTCAACTAATGATTAAGCTTTTTACTACTATCTACGCAGTTTCACCCGCTGCTCGGCTCCATTTAATCGTAGCGTGATGTTTTATAGCCTATAGCACTCAGGAACATTATAGATATCAATGAAAGAATTTTGGCAATCCGACCAGCGGTTCCAACGATTACCCCCTACATACAAACTTACAAAATTTACCTCTTTATTATATTAGTATAGAAGTATAGATAAATTCCCGACCTCCTATACCGGCCTCCCCAAAAAGACTCTCTTATCCACTTTTCTCTTACAAACCAACAACATCCGAATCGAATGAAAATCTTCGCCAATTAGTTCCGGTCACCCAAAATCCTATGAATGAGACTTCATGGTGGATGAAAGGTATCAGAGGTCATCAGTTGAGGGGTAGCATTTAAAACAATGATAACATCAGGCCAGAGCGACAGACGTTGAGCTACCGAATCAATAGTAGGGATCAAATGGTATTGGAATGAAGTTTATAGAGGTGTTTATAAAAGAAAATGTCATAGTTTTATATTTGACAGTGTGCGAATTTTATCGATAGAGATAAAAGAATATAATGTATAATAAACAAAACGATTTCATCAATAACAAGCTTCAATTGTACGATGCTTAAGGTAAAAAAATAATAATTAATAAACAACATTTATGCGATTATAATATTTTAACAAACTAAATAATTTATATATTCCCCAATACTCTAGAATAACAGGGTCGTTAGGAATTTTATTTCGTGCCTTAGTCAATGTATGTTGCAAGAATTATGCAAGTTTTTGATTTTTTAAATCTGATCTACATCAGACACTCGTTTTACAGCGCCTTTCAAATATCATAAAACGAAAACCTTTTTCTAAAAGGTATTATCATCTCTATATAGGGCTGTCCCCGACGCAAAGCCCCTATAAGAAATCGGTCCGTCTCAAGAGATAAATATGTAATCTTAATATAATTGCGTCTGTGGACCGGACCGGGCCGGTCAAACACGACCCTCGTTCATTTCCAGCCCTTATTGACTCTTTCGGTCGGCTAGCTCGTGGTCGCGACACTACCAGTGTTGCTACACACACTGATGGATTGCCAGCAGGAAAAATGTGTTTTGAATCTTTCTGCAGTTCCATTTTAACGGTCGGGTGCGATTGGTGTGTTGGTACTAAGCTTTGTATAGGTCTTGTTTTAAAAAAAAAGAATTTTTTTTATTAGAATTTTTTTTATTACAAGGTTATTACGAACGTCATAAGTATTCATTGTAGAACACAGTTTTAAGATTATGTAACCAGTTAACCTTCATTGACGACTATTTTAAGAGTTTAGCTAACTAGTAATGATTGATAAAGAAATCAAAGACTCAATAAAGTCACAGAGTGGTTGCACTGTTCTTTTAGTCGGGCGATCTGAAAATCATTAGAAATGCCTATGTTCAGCAGTGGACGTCTTGCGGTTGGTATGATAATAACGATTGAGTATACTGCAATATAATATGTATTTAATTCATCAAAAATAATCGCCATATGACAACGCAACACAGGCAAAGACATTATGGCTTGGATCTTGGACATCGCGACGCAATTCTGACGCTTGCAGTAGACGAAGCGAACCATTTTTTTTAACTCTTTTCTTCGTAAAGGTTGCTGCTGTTTGAACATGAATAAGGATAGAAATCTGAACGTTTTATAATACATGTTCGTGGTGTGACATCGTACAACAGTATCAACATTTAAAAGCTTGCTTTAAAAAAGTCCAATGTTGAATTATTAATGAGTCCAGAAGTCAAATAAATGAGTGAGAATAAATCGTTTATGTCATCATTTCGGTGATTGCTCTGTAATAGGATCATGTACCCGTGATTTGGAGCAGGAGAAGGAACAGGATACTTTGAAGCAGTGCCGGCGTAAGGGCCACTGACACCCCGGGACAAAATATTGTACCCGCTTGAGGGAAGCAATATCAAGTGCTAGTTTTTTGATAATCTCTGTAAAATTAGAAAAAAAAACTCTATAAAAAATAAGCACAGTTCTGAGGTTTGCACCAGAGACTCCAAGTTCAGACCTTGGCGCTCCCCAGAATTTGTCGCCCTGGGCCATCGCCCCATCACGTAGTAATGTGTGAAGTAGTAAAACCAAGAAACATAATAACAAATGTGAAAGGAAAAGCAGTGGAATTGTCGATCCAAACAATTACAAATTAATGTAGATGGTGTATGTGACATGCAGTGATGAAGTGTCGGGATTCGGGAGTGTATTTGACGATGCGCAGCACTGGTTATCGTGACCTCCCCATGCTATAGCGATTGTTATCTTAATTCTCTTGTGGGGAGACAATGGGTGTTGTGTGCTAAAAGTTTTATAGTTTTCAAAGCTAATTAAACATTTTCGTCAAAATAGGGTGTAACAGACTTAGATAGTCTTGTACCTAGTCATATTCCAATGTTCATAATAATAAAGTTTGAATGCTAAGAAGCTATTTCCAAAATGTGATTGATTTTTGACATAATACCAAACCCATTTTGGTTATAAAATATGCTGAAGGTATGGTGATAAACAAAGTTTACTACCAGATGAATTTAGCAAAATTCAGTTCCAATATCACCAATTGTATCTAAGTAATTAAATAATTCAAGTAAGTAATTAAGACAATATTTTGTAACTTTTGACGATAAACGACAAGTGACTTAATCTCAAAGCTGACAAGCAAAGGAAATTAGCACATTTTACCTTTCAAAAAGCGATGTAGGTAATTCGCATAAGTAAACACCGTCATGTGTTAACCGAATACAAAATTACTGTCACCAACAAAATATATCGCTAACATTTTAATACGAAATCGACAGCTTCGAAACGGAAAAGCATTTAGTATCAAAATTACATTACTCTTAAAGCTTGGCTATAAAATATTTGTCAGCTAGTTTTATTAGACCCGTGAAGTATCAAACACTCCCCCTGAAATGTCCAGTTATGTTCTTGATCAAGGGGGTACGGTGTGTCAAGTTTTACTGGTAGGTTGATGGTCAATGTTCAATTGATATTAATGGCTTGAATCCACCTGGGGTCTGCGTTGTTACCCTGGGTTTACATGGCATTATAATTGAGACGTTTTTCTCTGTTTTCATCGAATATTGTAATTGCTAATGTCATGGATAGAATTACTCGTAGCATGAAATGACACAAGCAATTTTAAATGTTCATTTTTATTATTTTGCGGTGTGTTGTCGCCTAATGATGTTTTATTTATTTAAGAGACGTTAAATAATTAAATAAATGTTGCGTTTGTGTTAATGAAATATGAACTTTTGGTGTTTGTCGTTAATCTTTTTTGCTAACCTTTACGTAAGTACTTTTCGAATATACTTACAATACTACTACTACTCGAACACACACATACACTTACAGAACTTTTAGTTTATTTATTTTTTTGTCTTTATTGGATCTTTGTTTGGCCTAATTATGTATTATTGCGTTACTTTCTTTTGTCATTCGTGAGTAACTGCAAGGTGTCGTCCTAAAATCATTGTTAGGCATTAATAAGCTCAGCAAAATGCTACGATGGAGGCAATTTTGACATGAACAGGTACAAAAAACATGTGTGTATATTAATCTGCTCTCATACAGTGTCAAATAAGTGTTTCATCTAGATAAATAAAAGACTAACCGAAACACAACCAGATAGTTTTGTTTGCAATAACTGGCGAACAGTGGCGGATAATTACAACACAATGAAATATTAAAAAATAATAATCATTATTTCAATCACTATACACTTAATTTCGATTTTATCGTGACATCGATATAATAATATGATGATAAACGTAAAAATATTATAACGTCATATCGTGCTACTTCATATAAAATTAACTCCTTAAACCTTGGTAGTTGAAAACTATCCTATTCTAACAATTATTGCATAGAATACTACTTGAAACAGCCAGCTAATCTAGCCCTACCTTCGACAAACTACGCGACTACAACACTGACGCCAACTCAACCAAGACCCATCCATATTAATCCACTAACAACCTACAGTTTTTGCAACAAAAACTGCTATTACATGTAAACAGTCACTTACAAGGTGTAACTTAGTGATTACTTGTGTAAGTATCAGTATAATGGGGTGCTAACAGCTGATCGACAGCTGATCCCGGCTCCGTACGACTTCATCAATTTATAAGTAGCTTTCTGTGCTACTGTGATCGACTGCGATACGTTAGAATTGTTGTTTATATTGTGTATTAAATACCTAATTATAGATTTGTGGTCAAAATCTTTGCTAATGCCTTCTTTACCACGATAAGGGTATTGTCCAATTAATATAATTCAGTTATTCTTACAAAAGAGATAAAAGTTAGGTTAGGTTGCTACTGAGAAGGTACTAGTACGTTGTCGGTTGATTTAGACCAGTTTTAGGCAATTTTTTGAGGAGGAGGAATCATTAAATAACTTCTCTAGGGAGTGCTAGACTTAGTGACTAAAAACCACCCCGTTCCTTCTTCTGTTCTAGGTCGGGGCCGCGGTATATTCTTTCGCTTGACCAGCAACCCCCAGTTGATAAGGTTTTTTTTTTATGTAATTGGTCGGCAAACGAGCAGACGGATTACCTGATGGTAAGCAATCAGCGCCGCCCATTGACACCCGCAACGGAGGATTTACGAGTGCGTTGCCGACCTTTTAGGAATTAGGGATTTGGAGATTTAGGGAGGAGGGATTGGGGGAGGGGAAGGGAAGGATTGTGCCTCCGGTAACCTCACTCACACGGCGAAACTCAACGCTGGGGTTGTTTCACGCCGGTTTCTTCTGCGAGGCCGTGGTATCACTCCGGTCGAGCCGACCCATTCGTGCCGAAGCATGGCTCTCCCACACTTAACTTTGAACCACGCTAGCTACTATGTTTTCGAACGTGTAAAAACTATGCTCTAAAAGGCTGGCAACAAACTTGCAACTGCTCTGGTTATGCTTAGGTAATGCCTACTCGTTTCCCGGTCTGTCAAATAAAAATAACAACGTAAATCAAAAAACACCATGAAAGAAGAAGAAAAAAAGTACTGCCATACGAAATCTGGTTAAAACGGAACAGCCAATGCTAGCCCAAAATCCTTGATGGAGAAGAACCCTTCACCCATTGACATAGAGTCTAAAACAACGCAAGTCAAGTCAGAACTCAAACCATTGATAGGTAGGATAAGTCTCATTGAACCATACATATTCGGTATTTCGATATCAGAAGCACCCTTTCAGTTTTCCCTTTATTAGCTAAGTGGCGCGCACGCATGGATGCCGTGACTGGCCGCCATAACGACACCCGCCATTGTGACAGCGTCTGTCATTGTCACGGACGTACACTAGATAAAATGTAGAGGGACCAGACGGTTTTGGGGACTGAGAGTATTTTCTGAGAGCTTGTAGAAATGGTTCTAGGTATTATTATTGACACTATCTTTTAACCGTGAAAAATAAAGCTCTCAACCTCTCCTTCGTTCCTGTTGTTTTCAAAAAGATTGTTTGAGATTATTAGGCTTATTAAGTATACTATTTTAATATGATATTAGTTCGTGTTACTAATATTACTAACTTTTCAATATCAAAATTAAATACATTCAGTCATGTAATAAAAGCATTTCATACGCTTAAAATAAATATCATATTTGCAACATTAATGTAGAATATTAACATAAATCCCAACAAAAAATATTTCTTTCATCAACTAAGAAGTTTAGGATGACCACTATTTTTCATAATGAAACTGACTCTGATGACTCGCTTGAATATGCTTCGCTGACCGAATTCAGCAATTCCCAATTTTTCCTTCAATTTTTATAAAATCTTCTACAATAACAAATCCAAAAAAAAAATACCAAAATTGGCAAGCATTGTTGAGTTATGCGCTAATCAACGCATTGTGTGATTCGTTTCGAGAGATGAATGATAAGTAAAGTCTGCGATACCTTTGAAAGTCATACTCACCCTACCCACTTTAATTTCAATCCGTATCAATGCCCACCTTACGGCCACCGTGACATTGTTTGGCGCCTCTTCACTCATTAAACTACCATCCATTGTCCCAAACAATTGTATCGAATAATAGCACGGGGACAATTCAAATCCCATTCGACTAATGTCCGAATTCTATTCGATTATCGAATAATTTATATCGATACAGCTAGTGCATTGTTTGTTGTATGCATTCGGTTGATTTTAAACTGTTGTCTCCTTTACAATAGTTAGGTGGGTGTGTCTATTGCGAGTACTCTGTAAATGGTGCTCCCATTTTCTTTTTCAAATTATTGACGCCATAAAAGCGACGTGGAACTGTCAAATAATGAGGTTCGAACATGTTCTACGGGATCAGTTTTTTTTATGAGCTGTTAACAATACATACGTGTGTTGGTTGTTTACGTAAATATGTATTTATGAGAAACTACATATCTGCAGATGTCTACAGAACTACCTAACTTAAGTAGGTACAAGTTCCATAATATTCTTATTTTGTTAAATGTTGCCGTCAAATATACGAGTGTTTTCTTCTATGTCGTGGCTGCGTTTACAAACATAAACATTAATACACAAACCAACCAGACACGAAACAATCATTTGTGAATCACATAAAGTGTCACATTATTGGTCCGTTAACCAGCCACTACGTTGACCGTCCAGTCAAAAACCGTGCAGTTAAAATCTTTTTAGAAACCGTTAGTAATTGGATTTCACTGGGTGTCAAGAAAAGGGGTTTCAGGAAACTTAACGTTTATCGACGACTGGCTGTTTCGCGCAGCTTCGCCCGTGTTCCAACGGAACTTACCGTAGGTACCTACAGGAATAAAATATAGCCTATAGTACATACCTCAGGAACATCGTGGCAATATATGAGTGAAAGAATTTAGGAAATCCGACCAGAGCGGTTCTAAAGATTACGCCCTACATGCAAACTTACATATTTTACCTCTTTATACTAATACTTATTAGTCTAGATAATACCAGTGTTATAAAACTTAACGAAGTTTTTTTTGTGTTTTATAATGCTTAAGTAACATTATTATGTACTTAGGGAGCAGATTGGGAGCTTCCAAAAAAATGCTTAAGCATACACATTTTGAAACAGAAACTCATTTACTTACCTACATAAAAAAATCAAAATAAAAAAGTCTGCTACTGCTACTAACCATCGTATTTTTTTTTTACCTACTATTAACGATGCGATAACAACAGAAAAAAACTTTAGTCAACTTAACTAATAGAGCAATAACCAACACATGATGAACTTTGTAAATAACTGATAATTCTGAACTTAGATCAACTAAAACTTGTGTTAGTTCGCGTGCCACACACGTAATGGGGGTGTGATTAGCCAACAGTGTAGGGAAGTTGCTAGTTTATCGATAGAACATCGATTGTTTGGCGGTTAAGTAATTATTCGAGTATATTTTTCTAGCGCACACAGGCAGGTCATACATTCCATTATTATGTGCTTTTATTATTTCTATGAGATTTAGGTAATTCTACGACACAGATTTTCACATGAAACGTCGTCATTCTAAACGAATTGAAGGCAGATAATATTTGACATAATTCTATCAAGAAATAGATGTATCTTATCGATACGATATCGAAATATGGTGCCCCCAACACAAAACACAGAGATCCGCCCAGAAATTACAGCAATCACTCAAAAGTATGAAACAAAATAACAACCAATGTGAAAAATGAAAAATTCCATGTCACCATTTAACGAGTTCTGTCAGCGACGCGGACTTTTTGTTTTTTTAAACGAGCGAAACGCATCAGCTATTATGCCTAATGCGAGGGGCGATAGTTCGTGCACGAAACTATTTTTTTGACAGTTTTCTTTAACTATCTGTGCGTGGAATATGGCTGCTAATGGCGCGAATATGTCCACATTGTTGAAACGTTATGATTTCTGTACATACAAAAACAAATCACTTTACTTAAACCTACTTTGTTTTAATTTACAAAATTAATAACGAGGGCTTCAGAAACTTACCAAAGCAAACCTTATCATTATTCTATTATACAGACTCTTTATTATCGCATACCTATTTTAGGGCTTCATCATCAGCCCGTTTTCGTCTCACATAAGCCTCTCCAGTTGCACGCCAGTCACCTTAAGAGTATTGTCAGTCCAGGGGACCCTGCACTACATTTGCCTATGCCTAGAACTGCCACTCCAGAACACGATTACCCCAACGGTTCTTTGACCGAACCTTTCTGTTGCTATGTCGACTACTTTAGTTCTTTGTGAATATGTTAATTAAATATTTTTTTTATGTTAATGTAATGTAGGTTCATTCAGTCAGCCTGCTTAGATCTTTGAAAGATTTAGGTACAACTTCTTTCTTTTTTAAAACAACATAAATATTAAGTCTTGCAAATTAGCAGTGTTTCAAAAAATATGAAAATTCTGAGTCTACCAAAATACAGATTTTTTTATATCTCTTTTAGTTCTAGTGAAACCAACTTAAAGGAATTACCTTATTCATGTTACAAAGAATTGGATTATGATAAAGAGTAACTATGGAGGTAATCGTTCTTCTATACCTACTTTGGAACGAGCAAATAGCTTCACTAGAGGACAGACGAAGAGACTAACTAACACTTTTTAACTTTGGACACTTAATTATTTGGTTTGACGTTCAAATATAACTCGATAATTATTACCATGGAGAAGAACGAGTAAGAAACTACATACAGATACATATTTACGTTTATTTATCATTCATGCCATGTTAATTCGATAAAAAAGTAGCTAAATACACAGGACTGCTATTTGCCATCTGACCCAATCGATTATCCCCTCCGAATGGCTATTAAAAATTAATATAAAACGTCGTCACATTTACAACTGGCCAGCGACACTTTTACATCGTAAAACGTCCGTTTTTCTAAAACCAATGAACTGTGAACTATCATGCGCGTGATGGGGTGACCAAATAAAGATAATTATAACTACAATAAAAATTGTTATCTATTCGATTGGTATCACCGACCTACAGGGTTGAGGGCAGGTGCAGCCACTTATACCATAAATATGTCGACGTACAACATATTTCGAACCTCGAGTAACATACCTACATAACATTAGCACTACTAGGAACCACGTCGCTACATTCTGGTCTCTATACCAGTTTTTGTTGCCGCTTTTCCCGCGGTTACAGATACTAGCTGCAAGCTTGAGCACTGGCTAAATCTTTTGAATAGTTCCCGAGTGAGAATACGAGTAAAAACCTGGTGATTGCTGTTTAAAATCACACTGTAGTTCTTTGTGGATGAGTTGGTACGTGCGTTATGTTCATATCATGCAATAACTGAGACATAGCTACTTAATTAAAGATTTATTTCAATTTTATATCAACACTAAGAAACAAGGATGATACTTACCTAATAGAAATAGCTTTAATTACAAACATAGAATTAAAAATGCTTATTAATCTAAAATATTTTTGACGCCATTTTGAATATTTTTCCCGCCTGTAAAAATGTCAACCAAAATACTACTGTGACTAATGTTCGGTCAAACTAAATGTTGTTGTAGACGACGTGTGTCGCAAACAGCAATGCATATAAGAGGGAACACTGACGTATTAGTTGTTCAGTGGCTAAACGAAACTAACACAATAGGGTATTCAAAAAATGTATAAGTATATAAAATTACGTAATTTTTAAAAACTTAATGAGTATCTTAGATTTAAGAAAGAAGATTAACAAAAATAACAGGGAAATTTTTAATGAAACATGTATTTATGCCAACCTATAGAAATTGTTGTCGTTTTAGTAAAAATAAAAACAAAATTTGTTCAAGTAACTTGCCCCTTAATTTTTTCAGTAAATTCTGCTATATCGCCCAGAAGAAGTCCTTGATAACTCCATTTTCTATTAACCGAAAGACAATAAATAAGAAACATGTACAGATTCCACGGTCCGTTTGAAAAACCGTCAGTGACAAAGAATCAACTGATTACAAGTGCGGTGCGTGTGCCTAACAACAAAGAAATTAGTCGAGTTCACGGTACACTAGCGGACCGTCTAGGGGTGGCCGATTTAGTCGATTTATAACGCACGGCCGCTCAAACTGAATCGAGTGATTGGTGATGTCAATGTGGACGGACGCGGTCACACGCAGCCGAGTCGGTGTCGTGAACCGATGTTCTTTGTAACGAAATGCGATTTAGAATTAGCGTTTACCAACATATGTATACCATCGGCGAGGTGATTTAATACCATCAAATTAAGCTTACATTAGTGTTTTTTGACTAATTTTTCTAAATTGTACTGGATTTTAAAATGTCATATCAATTCAAATGTCTAACACAATATGTTATACTTAGTTACACCTTTTTATGTGATAGGTCGGCAAACGAGCAGACGGATTACCTGATGGTAAGCAATCAACGCCGCTCTTGAACACCTGTAGCAGGAGTAACGATTGCGTTGCCGACCATTTGGGGTTTAGGGATTGAGTGGGGGAAGAATAGGGCTAACATAATGTTATACTTAGTTACCTGTTTCCTAAAAACAATTTTTATTACTCCACTTTAGGATTTTTTCCTGTGTCGTGGGTGCGTTTACAAACATACAAACTCGCATACTTAAACCACCCAGTCCCGCCACAATAATTAGTGGATCGCACAAAATTGTTGTTCCGCGCAGAAATCGAAACCGCGAGACATCTCAATATGTAGGTAGATAAATTCAAATACCTGTGTAATATTTCTGCTCGGGTTACTACCGACATTGTGACAAACAAACGAGACAGTCTATTACTTCTGTCATTGGTGATAATTTTCTGGTAACTAACTAATCCATCAGAAGTGTCAAAGAAACCAAAGTTTATACTGTTGTTATCAGTTTTATTAGACTTTTATAATGCCCCACACAATAAGCTTAACGACCCTATAAACTAAGACCAAAATTATTGTCCGCAAAATCTCGTAAAACGTAAACAAATAGACACAGTTGCATGTTTACTTTAAGATATCAATCTTAGAGGCCCATTGGCCGTCGAATCCGCGCGAACCCCAACTGATAATCTTCGGAAGTATAAATGACTTCGATATAGAAAGTTTCACCATCAAATTAAGTAGAAATAAAATTGGGTAGTTCATGTAGATAGATTCTTCTTTATAACAAGGTGGTAAAGTTTATTTTCGCGTGTGTAGTTGTAGGGTAAGTTTGGTAGTTGTATAGGGCAGAGCGACATACGCTGATAAAAGCGCGCCTCGGATAGGAAGCGCAATAAAGCATGTCAATAATTGGGAGGGACGCGACAACGTTTGGTCGCTAAACTTAAACTTGTTAATATTTGATGTCTTCAGACACTTTTGTTTGTGTAACAATCGACATTTGTACACCGTATAAGTTGACTTAAGTAAAAAATAAGCCATTTAGGAGTCTAGACACAACTAAAACATTCCTATACTTTACAATTTTTTTCATTGGCCATGTCAACATCTCAATTATTGTTTCATTGTAAGTACCAAATAAGAAATAGTTACCTAAGTGTTATAAAAAATACCAAATGGTAATAATTCCTTTTTGGTTTGCCACGACGTAAAAGGACAAGTGCCCCAATACGAACGCGGCCCAAAGCAAGGGGAGTTGTCTCTGTCTTCGCACTGTAATTTATGACGAACACCAATTTGTAGGAGTCGTATTAAAACGGACGTAAACTGTTGAATGGCCCGAAAAATAGGGTGGCATCCCTTGCACATCAGTTTAGTAAAACATTGTTTATGCATTTATTACGAATTTTATTGCGTTGCTGATTTTCTTGTTTCCATCTTGCACAGAAAACAATTGACGTTGACGTTACCTAGTAACAAAAATAAAATTGACTAAAATATCGGATTTAAATATACTAATTCTTATTTAGAAATATTTTAAGTGCACTGTACACAATCTACCTTCAAAGATAGAATTACTGTTTAACTGCAAGGTTGGTGCACTAGCTGCCAGTTGCGGCGTAAATTGTCGCGGGTCCGAAATTATTTAGATAGGATAATTTTAACGTTACCCAGATATACATATAAAAGGGTGCAGATTTATAAACGCACTTACGATCATGACATTGGAGATATCTGTACAGTCAGACAGATTGTGTACAGTCTACTTAAAATTTTGACTGCACGGTTGGCGCAGTGGCTAGACAATTGGCCACCGCGCAACGTGTCGCGAGTTCGATTCGCGCACGGAACAACTCTTTGTGTGTTTTACAGACTCTTCTAGGGTCTCGGTGAGATATGTATGTGAATTTGTAGATACCTATGTTTGTAAAAGCACCAACGACACAGCAGATAATCCCAGTGTGAGTTTTTTTTTAAAAAAACAAGTGTGTAGAAATAACTGCGAGACCAATTTTAATTAAAAAATAACAAGTGTTTGGGCCTTTCCTGATGTCTTCTATGATCCGCGTATAATATATTACCGTGACTACTAATTAAAAAACTAATTACAGTTAATTATGCTAAACAATTCTATTAATTTGACCATAGGAAGAAAGTAATACGTAAAACTTATTCGTGTATGTAACCTGCGTCTAATATAATTTTGCACCTAACTATAAGCGTGGAATAAATAAAATTAATTCTTGTTGCATTAATATCCATATACAATTGTTCATGTAGAGGTCTTACCCGCGGTTTTTACTCACTGTTACCTCTATTTTAGTACTTTGTTGTTCACTTTTATGCAATATTTTAGTTTTGTTTAAATATCCAACGTTTAGTTTCTGGAATACGTTCAAAACTTTCTTGGTAAAACAAAATAAATATTTGTACCTACCATGTTTTCACCAAAACACTCACAAAATGGAGCGAAAAATAACAACATATTTACTAATTGCATTGACTAAACAGCGTAGTGTCGGGTTATAAACCAAATTATAACGCGCCATAACCTCTGTGACAATTCACTTGTGTAATGGCGCCAAAATTTTGGCGGGCAACGGCAACACTCTATACAGCCAGACGTTTTGACTAATACCGAGAGCGTTAATGGTGGGTGAACAATAAAATACATTTATGCATTTTTATTATTGTCACGACAGCTATCTATATAAGTACTTGGAATCGAGAATGCTGAGGACAATTTTATTAATTAAACCAAAAAAATATTTGTTGTAGTTTTTTTGTTGGAAATACGAATCAAAAACATAAAACAAAAATATGATTATGAACCTATTTTATTCATTTATAAGCCATTGACAAAATGAATTTACGAATAAAATTCTTACCTAACTGTCAATCTCATTCGGTGACGTTTTAAACGTAGTGCTTAAATTCTCTTTGTTTTTAAGGAACAGGAATAATTCAATGGAATAGTGTTAAAAAATCTTATAAACATGTGTTGGATGGGGTGGACAATAGTTTTATCTGTATTTTCATATTTTGTCCTAACATCACCCCAAAGAAATTGGTGAAATGACGTGGTGTCAAAATTGTACAATGGAGAAGGTAAAACTAAGTCTTCTTCGTTCTTATTTACCTACATAAAAGTATTTCGTAAACTCCGTAGCTTAACTAGAATTGTTTACTTAGATAGCTTGAATTATACGCAGTCACAGTCGATCGAGGGCTTTGCTGGTTCTAAGTCACCTTTATATGTTATGTATAGGTGTATTTATATGTATGTTCAGCAGTAGATGTCTTGCAGCTGATATGAAGATGATAATTATAAAATATTGATTTGACGAAATTTCCTAATTGGGTTATTTGCTTCTTCTTCGAGTATTATCGTGGTCTTAACTCCCCTCTCTGTAATTTCGCAAACATAAAACTTAGTAGTACCTAAGCCCACCACCAGAGAAATAAATAAAGATTTGTTCTACTTACACTATCTTCTTCGGTTACCTGGGGATAGTCAGTGACTTAATGTGACAAGCCCACTACAACATTCCTTAACCACTGCAACACTTAACCCAGGACCAGGAATTCTTCTTCTCTTTTTACTGAGAATTGCCAAGGACATGAATAACTGTCTTGGATGCCTCAGTAAAGATGAGAAGATTCTTCTTCTTAAAGGAGAAGTAAAGGAAATAGTTTTATTCTCTCAGAGACAGAATAGTTTAACCCTTAAGGGCACAAAGAGACTGAACATTTGGGAGACACCCATGCACCAAGCTTTCTTCTAAAAAGCATTAAAACTAAGCGGGCCATATGGAACAAAGGGGTGCACGTTGTTGATTATTTTCATTTCTATAAAAATACAAAAGAAGGATGGATATTCACACAACAATATTCCTGACCTGTTTATTATCTAAATATGAGTCAGACGATGACATCCCATCTTGAAAAGTGTTCCCGAAATTGGTTATAGAGGCGCACTACGACAATACTATTAACGGCGGTCTAGTCTTTATTAACTTTGTCCCACACTAGTATTTGCTTCTGTGTCGTAGGTAACATTACACCCAGACCCGGAAAGACAAGTTGTAAATCACGCAAAGAGTTTTTCTGTGAGGGAATCAGAATTGCGTCACGTCGTACGACAGCATATGGCCTAGCTGTCAAAAGCTTAAAATAGCTTATTAACAAACTTACTTTGAATGAACTAAAAAGTAACTACAAACAAAAACACCGTAATATTTGACTAAGCATAGCCAAACATATACAACGTAATAAAACGCTACAAGGTCAAGGTATATAAAGTTTAATACATACTTTTTATTTTGTTCCAGATCTTCAAACCTGTCTATAAAAATTTAAATTGAGTAAACGTTTAAAGTGTCGTCTAATCCTCACATGTTTGTAAAAAATAAAGTTCCTGTTTCGAAAAAGTTTATTTTTATTTTTTCTTTCAAGTAAAACTGAGTTTGCTTATATTATGTAGATATACAAAAGGTTAACGGCGGTTTTTGTTTACGGTTTTTCTGTCGATGGTTGTTATATTGAAAATATGAATTTATTATTAACACTCCTATGCTCACCTCCTACTTTAAATGTCGTCAAAGATATACACATCAGCTTGCACCTTTGTTGCATAAAATTGTTATGATAGGATTATCGGATAATATTTTTTAAATTAATGAGTCCCCATATCTTAAATTTTTAATTGGAATATTTTAACTATTGAACTTACGTTAAGCAATAACGAAACGCAGTGTGTTGACAACGGCATTTGTCAAATTCGTAATACGTTTGACAACCGGCCTCAGCTGTTTATTTGTGAAATTTCGTATAAGTTTCTATGTTTATGAGTAATTTATATGTGATTTCGTTTGTGTTTTTTCGTAGATAATAAGCAATCATTTAATGTGTGAACCGTGTAAGACACAATATAATAAACGCTCGCAATTCATGAAAAATACGTAAGCGCGGGAAGTGATTTGAAAGTGATTCACAGTGATTTGTTTACAAGTAATTAGAAACAATGGACTCTCAAATCGAAATATCCGACGATGACGACAGTTTCAATGGGCCTGGTTGCTCAAAAACTGTTGATAAGAACCCTGTCGATGGTGTAATAGCTATAAGTAGTGATGAAGAATTTAATACATTGTCCTATGACAACGACTTAATTTCTGATGATGAAAATAGTTCCGAAGTAATTGCCAAGAAAAGGGCAGCTGTTAAATCCTTGTTTTCCTCTAAAAATCGTCGAGGAAAGGGAAATAATAGTAGTAAACAGAGAAAAGCTGCCGTTAAGGCATTGTTTTCTCAAAAACAGAATGTCAGTGCACCTGTAGCAAAGCCTGTGAAGTCTAGACCACCTATAGAACCTCCTAAGGATGTATTCAATAGAATGATTGAAGGAGTCAATGTTATGTTGCCCGTCAATCCTTATGGCAGTCAAGTCGCATTAATGTCCAAGGTAAGACAGTACAAAACTTTAGATAATACTTTATTTATCAAGCTTTTGTTTTATTTTATTTTAACTTTTTTTATACACAAGTTTACCACATTGTATGAAAGTTAATAGTTCAATGAACAAATTGAGACAGATTGAGCGGCTTTGAGGTGACTGTGATGATAGTAAAGTTGTTAAGAAGTAGTCACAAAATGCCATATGGCTCCCCAATAAGTTTATCACATCTATTAGGTATGTAGTACAATTGTAATAGAATTAAAGAATTACACACATTTCTTTTTGTTCTTTAACTCGGTAATTATATTAAATATGTAAAGATGTGTATTGATAGGCTGGACACTTGATATGGTTTAATACTGAATTGTAGAGGTGTCCAATGGAGTCTTGAGTTACATGTTATGCCATTTTTTTTATTGTTTCATAAAAACAATGCACCACACTAAGATTTTCTCCTAGTCCTCCTTTTGTCCTGATAACATAATTATATAAGCTGTCTCTGTGTTATATGTATATTGTAACATAGAATGGAAGAAAGTGCCTAATTCCAGAAGGCATTTCAGTCTGCCAACTACATAGTTCGTCGTGGTACAAAAAACACACAAGAAGAGTGCAGAAGAGAGACTAATCAAAATTTCTAAAACATTTTTTTTTGTTTGCTATAAATTGCTTTTATTTATGTTATTTCATTATTACATTCTTTTTTATTTTAGATAATAACTGCTATCAAAAGGAAAGAAAACTGCATACTGGAAAGTCCGACAGGTTCGGGAAAGACGCTTGCGCTACTCTGCGGAGCTTTAGCATGGCAGCAACATGAACAAAGTAAGTTTGGTTTTTTTATTTTATTTCCTTTGTTCATCGATTGAATTACATAACACCATCATTACAGGGATTCAAATCCAATACAACAGCGCTGTAATACGACTTTGATATTTGCAATACAATACATGACAACATGTTTAACCTCTTAGAAAAATGAATTGAAGGAGGATATGCCATAAAACTTATTTTTATATATTATATATTATATCTCTCAATCGTTGTAATAAGAAACATAATAGGTGAGCGAACGCCGGCGTTCGCTTTGAGTTTGATGAATTGACTATAGTTAGGCAAATTATTCACTTGAAGAATATATTTAGTCTCGTAAAAAAATAAAAAAATTTAACAGCTTGGTTGGCATGGTAGGTAGGCAGCTGCGTAAGGTGTCGCAGGTCTGGGAGTAATATGTTTATGAAATCGTACGCTTGTAAATGCACCCAATGCAATAGGAGTATTGGATCAGTAAAAGACGTTAGTAGAAAGGTACTTTGATAAACTATGGCGATCACAACATACGTCATACATCCTTTATTGCGAAATATAATTACACCTTCCGCATATTAATCGGCGTATCTTCTAAAAATAATAAATATGAATCACCGAAATGTATGCATGTATGTACGCGATAACTTCAGAACGTCAGTATCAAATTGGATACATGTTGTTTTGTTTATCATTGTCTATGCAAAGCCGTTTCGCTAATGTCATTATAAATATTGGTATGGAAATGATATGACTAATTTGCCAACGAAGTTGAGGGATGACCCCCACTGAATGTCCTCATGACCATTATACTACCTGGGTTATGAATGGAGGTAGTTTCGAATACGGTAAGCCGTTCACTTATCGCGTATCAGTCTGCTATTCTCAATTTACTCATGACTGAGTGTGAGCCTTGTGAGAGAGCCCTGCTATGGAACAAATGAGACGCCTCGACTGGAGTAATACCATGGCCCCACAGAAAACTGTTTTACAGTTAACCATTTTTTTTCGTGTGATGGAGGATACGCCCAATCTTTCCCCACCTAACCCAATCCCCAGATCCCTAAATGCTCAAATCCGTACCCTGCTAAAGGCTGGCAACATTATTGCAACTCCTCTGGTGTTTGGTGCACCGACTGCTTACCATCAGGTGATCAATATAAAAACACGGTCAACTGAATTATCTGGTCTAATTTATTTATTTATCACTAGGCAGGCAACTAGAAAGTCATATATTTAAAGTGCGTAACTCATTATACTTACATATTATCTATCCGCGCAGTCTGAGCATTGGTCCTAATCAGATAACGATATCTCACAAACGCATAATAATTTACATTTTAATATAGTTATGCGTCAAATTACATTCAACTGCTTAAAAAAATCAAATTTTAATATGCTCAATAGATATATAACATTTGTCATTATGTGCTATTGCCTCCAGTCCCTTCATCCCCAATCTCTGTACTTCCAATTCTGTAATGCCCAAGGATAGACAGCAATGCTCTGTGACTATAGTGTTGAGAGTGTCTCTCCGGACAAAAAGACCCTAGAAAAAAACCATCCAACAACTCCAAAATTATAAAAACAATAACCGAAAAATAACTGTTCCATTTGAAACTCTAAGTATTTTTTATCGCCGTGGCCGATATTCTAAGTGCAAGTATTTCTTACAAATATGATCACCCTGGATAAAGTCAGAGCTAGTCAAACTCTTATTGATTAAGAAACATCCCGTTCCTTATCCTGCTCTGGGTCGAGACCGCGGTGCATTATTGCGGTTAATCTGCAACCCCGGCTGAACATCAGCCCTTTAAGCCCCATCTGTGGTGTTGCTGGCTAAATAAAGATCGCACTTGAAAAGGTTTAAGGTTATATGAAATCTTCCACCCTTTCTCTGATAAATTAGCAGTTTCTTTAGGAAAAGACCAGACTTCCATTGCTTTATGAATTTGATCTATGTCTTCTCTACAAAGCGTATTTCATTACAAGGTATCCTCAAATATCCCCTAAAAGCCAGTAAAGCGACAATTGATCACAAGTGTTGCGTGCCACCAGGGCTTGTAGGCCGTATTATAAATCATAGATGACTGTCGCACGACAAATCGTACAGCCTAACACGAAAATTGCGCTTCGCCGATACCGAATGCATTTGTTGCATGCAATCGCGTTCCGTAGGATAGAGACGTACGCTGCCATTTTTTTAGGTTATGTTTTAAGTTTTGAATTTGATTACGAGGATTTTGTTCTTGAGACGTTTTTAGTCATTGCTCGGGATAGTTTTAAGAGTATTACTTTGTTTTCTAATGCAGTAAGTACCTTCTTACAGAGATATTGATTTTGAATCTCTGTTTGGATATTTATGGTTAACTAGGAACTGCAACTTGCCCGTTCCCGACTCAAAAAGTATGTGTCATTCCAGTCTGTAATCTACTTATGCACCACATTCAAATCTATTCTGTATTTTTGCGTAAATATCAACAAACATATTATACATACATCCTCGCAACATTACACATTTATAATATTAATACGACATATGTATAATTACATGACTTCAAGGCATTGAAAAAAATATTTATCTACTTTCCTGCCACATCCCGAAATACCCCTTTTTAAGACACTAAGCTACAAAGTCTCAGTTATATAAAAGTGTTCGAGGACCCTAAATCAACTGCAATTAAGCCCATTATATCCCCTAATTCTAAACGAAAAGAACATTGTAAATGACTTGGCAGTAGCCCTCAGTTAAATCAAAAGTACCAGTTGTCAATCACTACTTGACGTAGAATCAACAATACTCCCCAATTCCACGCGACATTCACCTGAAGTTATATGAAAACATTTGCGAACAAACCCACAAGTACAACGAACAACCCGGCCCCAATTGTAATGCAGTTTTACACCATAACTTGTACACACTCGAAATTTCGCCGCTACACCGAAATATTTCGTCACGGAAGTGGGCGAAATTTGAAATTCTAAGAGTTACATCAGCGAAGCTCTTCGGGCGAAATACTGAATTGGAGATTTCGACATCGAACTCGAGGGGTTCCGAAGTTTAATAATTGCGTAATACGTAATACTTACCTTCGATTTATGTGGCCCTGGTACCACGGGCCGAATAATTGTTTTCGACTTGTGTGTTTGTATTTTTTTTCTTGGGAAATTTTGAGGGTAAAAAGTTAGTTTTAAAAGAAAGATTACTTCATAAACGGGGTTAATTCGGAAGTTAATTACAATTGGGTATCGTTACGTGACTTCCGTATTCGCTTTCATAACATTTCGTTTTCCTGAAACTTTCTCTTTGTTTGAGGTCTGAGCATAGTTTATTAACACGGGATTATGGCAAAAGAATTTTTTACAAAATAATTAATGATATGTCGAAATTGATGCTATTAATTTCCTTCTATGGAGATGACACATGTATGTGTTTTACCTAGCTAGATACCCAATTTGAAAGCGAAAATAAAAATACGCTTCGATATTTTATGAATTACTATGTCTAAATCAGGACCACGAAAAGACTGATGTTCTGTAAGTTCAAAAACATACTTGTCTTCTATCCCAACTTCCAATTCCAAACAACCTTCGCACGCAAAACACACTTTACAGTCTTTCTCATTAATTAATTACATACATCATATTATAATATTTAATTGATACAGACTAAACAAAACGTTGCCGTGGTACAATTTTTTACAATAATTACAATATTTATTATTTCCATGAATACTACAGTGGGAGTGTGGAACCCCATTATCTATTTCTATGGGCAATTTTATTTCTTATTCCGTACATGTACAAGTTTTTTCTGTGTTGCCAACATAGATGTTATCCTTAACTATGTGTTGCCATTACGATCGCTTTTAAATTCCTTAAAGTCATACCTCTATGTTCATAGTTCAGTTTTTTATACTATGGTTACTTTATATTCTTTTATTTATCCTGAAATTTTCGCGCTTGTGGCCTAAGTATCAGCAATTATAATTCCGTAACTGCTCGTAAATATTACCAGCACTTTTAAAAGGGCGAGAACTAAGCTATCATTACTTAAAGAAAAAAATCTTAAGTTACCTATAAAATATTGATACCTATAAAAAATCAGCGCTGATATGAGAGTAAAATACAACTGTATTCAATGAGTTTGCAACTTAGCCTGCTTTGCTTAGATTAAAAAGCAACATATATTGTGACAGAAAACTCTTTGACATCATGACGTCAATGGATGGTTGTCAAACGTTGCCTAGAGATTGTAAATTTCGTCGTGAATTGTCAACACGAGTTGGTGTAATCGGTAAGGCGTGTGGATTACACCACAGAGACCCCGAGTTCGAGTCCCGCCGTAAACATGAAGTTTTTTAGTTGATGGAAGTTTTGTCGAACTTTCTGGAATATTTGAGTGAAAGTAATGAAAAATTAAGGAGCGAGAAGGAGAATAAATAAAAATGAATAACGAAATTATTGGAAGGTTCTGGAGGCATGACGATCAAAAAAGAATAACGAAATTGAATGTTCTAGAACCTGACCGGGGGTATATAAGCGGAACTGCGGCTCACCGCTGGCAGTTGAGTTCTAAGTCTAAAGCGATTCGGAAGAAAAGGAAGAAGTGAAAAAGAAGAAAAGTGAGTGAAATAGTGAAGTGCAGTGAAATAGTGAAGTGCAGTCAGTTAAGTGAAGTTAGCGTGAACGGCAAAGTTGTGTCAGTCGGCCGGACTCTGCTGGAGAGGAACGCCGATAACTTAACTCCGTGGACGCTGTAACTTAAGCGCAATAGAAAGTCTGAAAACCGGTATTAGTGTTTCATTTCATCCAATCCCGTAACCCAAGCCCGCATAGTCAGGAACGTGACGTCAGGCACGTAACATTTGGTGTCAGAAGTGGGATTGGAGAAAAATGCCGCTAGTGCCGCAGGACGTAAGAGGAGTGAGTACCCGTGCTATGTCAGAAGCGCAGCGTGTGAGGGAAGAGGGTGCTGCAGCTCAGACCAGCGATGCAGAAGCCAAGCCTGTGCAGATGGATCTTCTGCTACAGCTGCGGCAAATGATGGCAGAACAGCTGCGTGAGCTGAAAGAAGATCAAGCGCGCCGCCAAGAAGAGCAAGCACGCTGTCAGGCAGAACAGCTGCGGGAGCTGAAAGAAGATCAAGCGCGCCGCCAAGAAGAGCAAGCGCGCCGCCAAGAAGAGCAAGCGCGCCGCCAAGAAGAGCAAGCACGCTGTCAGTCAGAACAGCTGCGGGAGCTGAAAGAAGATCAAGCTCGTCGCCAAGAGGAGCAAGCGCGTCGCTTGGAGGACATGCATAAAGATTTCACGAAGGGACTGCAAAAGGCTGTCGAACGGGTACAAGAAGTGGAGGAAGGTTTAGGCAAGTTGGAACATCGCGTCATGGCGATAGAGGAGAGAGTGGAAGAAGAGATCTCCAAAATCAAGCAGGAAGTGACAAGCCCAAGCCCTTTGAAGAGCCGAAGCCGTCTTGCAGCCGTTTTTGACGCCCCAAATGCGGCCTCAAGCGCAACGAAAGGGCTGAAGATTCCCCATTACGACGGAACAACATCCTGGACCGCGTTCAAGCTACAGTTTGAGACACTTATGGAGGCTTATGGTTGGACTCAGAAGGAAGCACAGTCAGCCCTCACCCTGGCCCTCCGTGATCAAGCGCTCTCAGTGCTGGAAGCTATCGGCGCAAGTGGGGATCTCAGCTTTAGTACCCTCCTCGACGCACTTGAGGCACGTTTTGGAGACAGCCACCTCGAGCACGTGTACAGAGCGCAATTAAAAGAGCGTACTCAGCGTGCTAATGAGAGTCTACAGCAATGGTCCGTGGAAATCGAGAAACTGGTGCGTCGAGCTTTTCGGTCGACTCCATCAATGATTGAAGGCACGCTTCTCCAAGCATTCATTGACGGTGTTCGGGACCTGCTAGAAGTACGAGCTGCTGTTCATCTGGGCCATCACAAGAACATGAAAGAAGCTCTGGCCCATGCATTGGAAGTGGAAGCCGTGCGTGGTAACTCCCGTACCTTACGTCTGCGGGAAATGACGACATCGGAGCAGGTACCTCCACGCCGTCGGAACTTCATGTGCTATGGATGCGGAGAGCGTGGGCACATGCGGAGCGACTGCCCGAAGAAGGTGAACCGCCAGGACGCGGCGGTCTCAACTTCTGACCAGCAGTGAAACTAAATCCAGCCAGGGCTGCGGGGTGGGCGCTGGCCGGTAGTGGAATAACCCCAACAATCTACATCAAGCAAACTAACGATGGAAATACTCTGGTGATAGACGGTCAAGTAAATGGGAAAAACAGTCAGCTAACATTAGATACTGGAGCTTCAAGGACGGTGATAAATGTTCGGCTGCTCGGGCAAAACATCAGGAAACACGTTAAACCAATTGTTGGCCTACGAATGAAATCAGCTACCGGCCAGTGCATACCGATAAGTGGAAAACTGCATGTAACAATCAAAATTGGGGAACGTGTTTATCGACATGAGGTTATTGTGGCCAAAATTCTGGATGACTGCATCCTGGGACTTGACTTCCTGCAAGGGCACCAGTGTAACATCGACTTAAAATCTGGAGTATTACTATGTGGGACTGAGGAAATTCCGATGAAGGGTGGAACCCTGGGAAAAGTTTGCTGTTTAAGAAGAACTGTTCTTGAACCAAAATCACAGACTCTCGTACCAATCGCATTACCTAGGAGGAGGGAAGGAAGTTTACCTCTAAGGTGCGCTGTGATTGATAAATCGGAACACGTAAACTCATGGCTACCGGCGAGAACTGTCGTTGGGTCATCTGATGTCAACCGCATTCCGGTATTCAACTTCAGTGATTCAAAAATTACGATTGAAGAAGGAGAGCCTGTGGGCGTATTGGAAGAAGTGGCCTGGATAAGAAAATGCTCGGAGAATCTTGTGAAGAAGGACAGTACGGGAATAGACTTTGTAACGAAAATCTTAGACGAAAACAAAAGTCTGACAAAAGTGGAGACTATGAAAGCTAGAAATTTACTTCTTCGATTCTCTGATGTGTTTTCAAGAAGCGATGGTGATATTGGCCGAACTGGTTTGGTGAAGCATAAAATAAACACAGGTGATACAATGCCAATTCGTCAAAGGCCCAGACGCATACCATTCGCTCGTGAGAAAGAGGTTGAAGAAATGATTGACGATATGAGGAAAAATGACGTGATAGAGCCCTCTTCTAGCCCTTGGTGTTCACCTGTCGTGCTTGTCAAGAAGAAAGATGGTTCAACGAGGTTTTGCGTAGACTATCGACGATTGAATGATGTAACCAAGAAGGATAGCTACCCGTTACCAAGAATCGATGACACACTTGACACACTGAGTGGCATGAAATGGTTTTCAACGCTCGATCTGAAAAGCGGCTATTGGCAGGTGGATTTGGATCCCAAGGACAAGGAAAGTACCGCAAAGACGCCTGCATTTGCAAATTTTGGAAGGGAATTGAGATTACCGGCAGATCTTGTATCGGGCTGTCCACCTGGTGACTCTCGCACCGAGTTTAGCGATTACATAAGCGAGTTAAGGGCAAAAATATTGGACATTTATGAGCAGATCAGGGAGGCCGGTCTTCAAGCTAGTGATCGCGCAAAGACGCGCTATGATCGACGAGCCAATTCTGTTGGGTTTGAAGAGGGGTCATTGGTCTGGCTTCATAATCCAGTCAGAAGGAAGGGAAAATCTCCAAAGCTGCAACCGAGTTGGGAAGGTCCTTACGAAATAGTCACGAAGATCAATGACATTACTTACAGAATTCGGAAGTCTTCAAGGAGCCCTTTGAAAGTTGTCCATATAGACAGGTTGGCGAGGTATTACGGCAGCAACGATGCTCGGGACGAGCGAATCTAAGAGGGGGGCAGTGTGACAGAAAACTCTTTGACATCATGACGTCAATGGATGGTTGTCAAACGTTGCCTAGAGATTGTAAATTTCGTCGTGAATTGTCAACACGAGTTGGTGTAATCGGTAAGGCGTGTGGATTACACCACAGAGACCCCGAGTTCGAGTCCCGCCGTAAACATGAAGTTTTTTAGTTGATGGAAGTTTTGTCGAACTTTCTGGAATATTTGAGTGAAAGTAATGAAAAATTAAGGAGCGAGAAGGAGAATAAATAAAAATGAATAACGAAATTATTGGAAGGTTCTGGAGGCATGACGATCAAAAAAGAATAACGAAATTGAATGTTCTAGAACCTGACCGGGGGTATATAAGCGGAACTGCGGCTCACCGCTGGCAGTTGAGTTCTAAGTCTAAAGCGATTCGGAAGAAAAGGAAGAAGTGAAAAAGAAGAAAAGTGAGTGAAATAGTGAAGTGCAGTGAAATAGTGAAGTGCAGTCAGTTAAGTGAAGTTAGCGTGAACGGCAAAGTTGTGTCAGTCGGCCGGACTCTGCTGGAGAGGAACGCCGATAACTTAACTCCGTGGACGCTGTAACTTAAGCGCAATAGAAAGTCTGAAAACCGGTATTAGTGTTTCATTTCATCCAATCCCGTAACCCAAGCCCGCATAGTCAGGAACGTGACGTCAGGCACGTAACAATATGTTACTTACTAGCTTCTTTTGCGCGGTTTCACTCGCTGCTCGGCTCCTACTAATCGTAGCGTGATGTTTTATAGCCATACAAAAAGAAGTATTCAATTCGAACCAGTGTTTCTGGAGATTAGCGCGTTCAAACAAACAAACTCTCCAGCTTTATAATATTAGTAAGAATAGATTCTGTCATCATCATCATCATCATCTCCAACATAATTAGCCTGTAAGTGTTGTCTGCTTAGCAAAGACCTCTTCCCTTAAAAAAGTTTGAGTTTAAGCACCACAATAGCTAAAGGCATATTGGCATTTAAAATAAAAAAATATAAGTCCTAAGGATTTCCTTACCTGTTGGTAATTAAAAGTTTGAGTTTAAGTACCACACTAGCTAAAAGCAGATTGGCATTTAAAATAAGAAAATATGAGTCCGGACTTCCTCACCTGTTGGTAATTTTAGAAAGTGAATTTTACTCTTAAATTGTCCCATACTTACTTGACAAGCTCTCAAATATTGGTGAGATACATTTGATTTTCGTTCGAAACAGCATTCTCGCTGAAAACCATTTTGAGTTAATAAATCAATAGCATCTTATAAGGCCCTCCTCATAATAATATACACGATGCTTCCACGAAACAGACTAAGTAAGTAGGTTATCGTTGAAACTGAGCTGTGCAGGTACTAGAACATATTATTATTGAGGTATACCGCTGCAATTCTATTTCTATAGTCTTTTTTGAGGAGGAATCATCAAATGCTTTCTCTCGCCCAGGATGAGGTAAGAGAGAGTGTCAGACTCTTACTGACTAAAAATTTCCCGGTTCCTTCTCGTGCTCTGGGCCGAGGCCGCGGTGACTCATTGCGCTTAACCCGCAACCCCGGCTGAACATCAACCCTATAGGGCCCCGTCTGTGGTGGTCCATTAACTCTTTGAGGCGCGCGCGAACGCTACGCGCCGTCCGCTTGGGTATGGTTCTAGTCGGGCGGCAAGCAACCCTTACTCGCCGTCCACAGACCCTTGAGATATTCCGCTGCAATTCCATTTATGTTGTCTTTTTTTGTGTAGCCATAACGTAACTACTTTTTTAAACAATCACGAATAGTCCCACCTCTAAAAAGAGGTTCTTACACAGAGAAGGAATAAACACTAATAAAAAATACAGCAAGAGACAAACAAGAAACCGCATTATAGTCAAATACATAAAGTAAATTTTGCGCTTAATGATTTGTGGTTAGGCTTTTATAAGTAACGTAGTTTTAATGATGTATCGAAGTTAATTGTCGACTTAAATAACTAACTGACAATAGTGATAAGAATTATAATGGCTTTTTAAATGACCCTCAAAAGTGATTTAGACAACCAAACAGTTTGGGTGTGTTATCTATGAAATGCGGTTCAAGTAAAACTTAATAATTATCAAAAAATATATATAAAACATAAGCATCAAATTCACATTGGAAAAATGATACAATTCATTTTAATGCTTTCGTTCAAATTGATATTCGAGTTACGAAGGAAAATTCAATAAAAAGTAAAACTAAAAATGTAGATTTAGTTCGTGATTAAAGTTTAAAAGAATTCGGTTGACATTTTAAAACGCCCTAGACATTTGGTGAGAAGCGTCGACCGCCAGCCATATGGTTTTGGCGGGCGACAGTCATCACGAGCATTTTTGGTCACGAAAATTTCGCGCCCAATTTTCTTCGTGTCAGAGTTTTTGACGGCTCAATCGCGGCTGCCTCCGGTCGGGAACCGAACACGGAAGTCTGAGGAAAAGTTTTGACAGCTCCATGAATTCGGATACCGGCTGCATTATGACAACACAATGACTTATGCCATCGTGCCCCGTTTTTTCTGTCTTATATTTTAATGGCTTCAAATGGTAGTTTGTCCGTCATCAATCACGCCGATGTTTGCGGTATCAACGAATTTGCAGAACATCCCTCCACCCTATCACATTCACTCCACGACACCTAAAAAGCTATCTTAATCCAGAACGCATCAATTACCCGTGCGTCCCGAAACCGCGCGCGACGTGACACGCCGCCGCCCCTAGACATGTCTTTGAATTTCGTTCCTCCCTTCTCCGCACTCTCCCTTTACTTTTTCCCGCAGTTTTTTTCGTTCCGCGTAGCTGGCAACCCTTTTGCTAAATTGAATTAGAATTCTGAATCTACGACGCGTTCGCTCCGAACCGTTGTCACACGAATGGACTAAATCCTGCTGGTTCGTAAAGATATGAAAAATATGTTTTCTGTTACAACACTGGAACTGATACGATTTGTCTAGTACTTTATTGTGGAATTGATTAGAATGTCAGACGCTACAAATATTTATGTAAACATGGATAGTCCAACTGTACGCGATATTTTCTGCTCTCGACGCAGCCGATTATACCTGCGTTAACATAAACATACTCGTATATGACGTAATCAAAGCTTTATAGCAGCGTACATGTGATTACATCGAATTAAACCGAGTCGGAGCCATCCGCTGGATGCTCAATATGGCAGGTATATTTTTGCTTAATCTCGATCTTAATGTGTGCTTGAGACGTCGGTAGAGCTCGCTCTATTCCGGCACACCTCTCCCGGTGCCGCCGCGTGCATAAATCGGCCTCCGGAGTTGCTTACTCTCAATCTTAATGTCAATTAGCCTAATTTGCATCGCCAGGGCCGCTCAGGACCGGTGGGCAACCAGCCGTCGCGCCGAGGACACGATATGCAGTAAAAACGCTGGAGTTTAACATATTTAGTTCATAATATTGTTACTTTACGAGTATTGTTGCATGCGTAAGTCCGTATTGCGGTGTAGTGGGTGTGGTGTAGGCCGGTGTGTGCAGTTTGTCGGCGCGTGGGCCAGCCCTGCGCTCGCCGTCGGGTTTATCAATCCAGCATCGGTTACCTCCCGCGTCGCGTTAATTCCCGGCAAGGGTTGCCGCCGATGTCGTCGCGTCGTAAACTTTATTTACGACGCCGCCGGCCGATTATTGCCACGACGTCGCTCTTCGCCGGTTCATTTGCATAGAAATTTATACGCGGTGGATGATTCCCTGCGTTCGTTCGTTTCCGGGTGTTCGATAGCTAGGGTGTCGTGGGCCTTCAGGATTGGGATATTGATCACTGCGTTTGTTACAGTCAATAGTGTTGAGTATCGAGTGCCAATTACGCCGTAGAGTGCCTTGTAACCTAGATTGAAAGCTTTTTGTTCGTAGCGCTCGTTACATGTAGATATTGATGCGTTTTAATTGAAAGAAAGAAAATACATTTATTCGGCATCAGACATGAAAGCCAGAAAAAAAAAACAAAAGTACAACACAAAAAAACAATAAAAAGGTTAAAAAGACAGAAAAACAAAAATACGCTAAATATACAGTTTTGGCAGACAGCAGAACACACAGTGTTGACAGTGTAATTCATTTTAAATTCATAGTTATTTTTATTCAATCATTTCAAAATGTCAAGAACCTCTCTGTGACAATGAGACGCTTATGTTACCAAAATATTCAGTTTTTCCTAAAAATTTAGACACATTTATTAGCATTGCAAAGGCCCATTTTGCAGAAGAACATTTTTACGTTTGCTACAAATTATAGAAAGTCATATCAATTATGTCTACGCATCTATTAGCAATCCTAAACAATTTGCACAATCTTATCAATCTTTATCTAATTCATTCATGGTCATCAATTAATCGTATGTTGCTGTCATTTAAATTTATCGCAACACCGGTGTTTCCCCGGAGTGCCTATTAAGAAAGTAGTTTCTTGCATTAAATGCACTTCCTCTACTCCTCTCGCGGGTGGGTGTCTTTATAGGCGACATTGAGACTTAACAGATGTTCGAAGTGCCATCAAACGGCCGAAGTTTTGGGCCCGCAATCATGCAACTCGGCCTGGCTATGAGCAAAGAGAAGGAACTGATTTGGTTTTTGCCGGAAAAAATCTGATGTCCATTCCATAAAAAGCGGTATCTAAAATAAACCTAAGTACCTACACCTTTTAAACAGTGTCATTGCGGCCTGCAAACATATTTGAATAGAAAATGGAAGATATAGCAAACCATTCTTATGTCAAGAAAACCTAAGACAGCTTATGCCACCGTTACTGCCATTTTCTCTGCTCTTGACCGTTATTAGCAATCAAACTTACCAAAATTTATTTATAACTAAAAACTGTTTGTTTTACATTTTTAACATCAAAAAAGTTCTATTTAAATTCCTGTGACACAGTAACAAGCAACACTTTTAGTAGCCCTTAACTCCCTTTGTTTTGTACAGACAAAAAAACCTAGTTTTCTCTCATAATGCTATGTAAACATATGGGGTTGAAACATCCCATTACCGACAGTGGCGACCTCTATGCTAATGGTGGATGTCGAAACAACGTTTCCCTACCCGAACCTTGCCATGTTTTCGCTATAAATACGAAAAAAGGACACATTGATACGAATTCAATGTTTGTGTTAGATTATAGGTATGTAGTTATAAGTATTTTGAGAGTATTTTGTTATGATAAACTTTTAAAGACTGGTCTATCTGTTGATATCTGACATCATCATCATCATCATCATCAGCCTATAAATGCCCACTGCTGAGCAAAGGCCTCTTCTCATACTGAGAAGGTTAGAGCATTAATCACCACGCTTGCTCAATGCGGGTTGGCGATTTCAAACTTATAATTAGAAATTATAAGTCCAGGTTTCCTCACGATGTTTACCTTCACCGTATGTCAGTGGTGTCTAAATAATCATAGAAAGTACATATAACTTGGAAAAAGTCACATTGGTACTTGCCAGATTTCGAACCCACACCCTCATGCATGAGAAGCGGGCTGCTTAACCTCCGGGCCACCACGACAATAACGAAAATATCTGACATGGATATGGTAAATTAGGAAATGTAAACTCGATGTATGTAATTAAATTTAATCATTTACTTATTTTAATTTTACTAGTTGTAGCATACATATTCCATTGTCGAGTTAAATTAAGTAATTACTCTTTTTAATTCCTAACATCCTTTTAGCACTGACTCTCAGAGCACCAATTAAGGCTGACGCCTCAACCTATTCTTCTCATCTCATTTATTAAATAGATTAAAATCAAATGTCACTTATTACGTATTACATAAAATAAATATTTAACAATTTACAAACAACGCAAAAGTTCTTTACAATTACCAGTTACTTACATCAAATAGGTTCACATTTAATAATCATAGACTATAAACTTAAAGTGTCTCTTGAACTTACTTATAATCATAAGTAGGTACTATGTAATATGGTACTCAACTCCCAAGCAGGAGCGGTTTTATAGTTTTATAGAAAAATCTAACTTGGTATGATTGGTGTTTGAGCAGACATTTTAATGGTAAATGTTAACAATTAAAAATGTTACCAAAAAAGTGTATCTATACTAATAATATAAAGAGATAAAATTTGTAAGTTTGTAGGGGTATTCTTCGTAACCGCTGGTCGGATTGCCAAAATTCTTACACTGATAGATAGCTGCAATGTTCCTGACTGCTATAAAACATCACGCTACAATTAAATTGAGTCGAGCAGCGGGTGAAACCGCGCGAGAGTAGCTAGTGTCAGATAATTAGAATTATCATCACATCATCAGCCTATGAGTGCCCACGACTGAGCAGAGGGCTCTACTCACAAGGAGGTTTGAGCATTATTATAATTAATGCTCAATTAGAATAATATGTTGCTGAAAACTTTTTGCATTAAAATTATTAAGAGTTGGTGTTTAGAAGGAATGCCAGACTCTTATTGACCAACCCCCCTCCCCCCGCTTCTACTCCTGTTCTATAACACGGTACCTTATCCTATGCCGGCCCCGTTGAACCCCGTCTGTGGAGGTCTATTGGCTTTTTGGGTCTAGTTCTTGTCGAACGGTGAGGTACCCTTGCTGGCCATCTGGAAACCCGATTGTGTTGTCTCTCCTTAAATCGATACATTATACGACTGACACTTAACAGGCTTACAACATCACCTATGGAAAAATAAGTGTTTGTCCACATACCGCAATTAAATTAGTGAGGATTTATATCGGGACGATGTCTCGTCCAATTACAATCGAATCATAAAAATTTTCTCTCCTTTTCGGAAAACTTCGTGGTTAAATTTCAACGTGCGGACAGTGAAAGAAGATCTACAGAAACGAGCTTTCGGACCAATTAAAGAGATATTTCATCTAATCAACGGCTTTAGAATCTATATGTTCACCTCCTTTATATCAGTGTCTAGGAAAAATGAATCATATACTCCAAATATAACATGTTAGGTAGATGTACTAAGAAAATAAAAAGCTTACAATGTAACGTTAGCGCACACTCTAGTTGGCCGTGTCGTCCTCCCATAGTTTTATCGCGCACGGAAGTCGCTCCGTGCCGTGACAATAAAAGGGGTAGGCAAATTTTGAATATTTAAACATGCATTTACTTTGTGTACCATAGAATAAAAATCTTCCGATTACGAACCGATGGTAACATTCGATAGTATTTTACGTGGCTTCCGTTATAAATTTTCCAGACCTCCCTCGTTCCTTCGTTCGATTTATCGATAGCTGTAAAACTTATCATTGTGGCCTGATCTTTATCTATCTACTAGTGTATTTAAAAATATATTCCTTGAATAGAACTCGCTTCTAGAGAGTTCGAGACGTTTTTTTATCACGTCTTCGTATATCTAGGCTTTCTATTTTTGCACAAAAACGGATAATGTTTATCCTCAGAAATGGTTGTTGGATTTTTCATTTGGACAAAGATATTTTTTCATAAACAGATGTGTCTGCGAAAGGAATCGTATGTTATATTATAATATTGTAGAAAAAAGGAATACTCAATTGTTCGCGGAAGGGCAGATAGTGAAACAGATTTATAAAATACGTACATAAGGAGCGGTCTCGCCTAGGGCGATTTCAATCAGACATCAATTCTTATGTTATTAAGTCAGGCCTCGTGCACATCTGATGCGGATTGGTCATGGACGAAATATCAATTGAATTCTTAATAAAGCTTACAACAAATAACACTTTAAATGAATTTACCTTTATTTGTTTTTGTTCCAATTCTTGAACATCATGTAGAGCTAGGTTTATGCTGATCTAGTTTTCAGATAGTGTTTAGTCAATCTCTGAGACTCTATACGAAGTTTTTTCTTTTATACTCATCAGTAACACTTGCAACCAATACCAACAAAATCTTATGTAAAACAACCTAATCAAAAGCCTTTCCAAATTCTAGAAAAAAGTGCATAAATTTTTCTTCATAATTTCTTTTTGTTACCAACTATAAAACCGAATCGTATGTATTCCTACAGCCATCAAATAAAATCGCGTGTTACACTGATTACTGAAATACCGATTCTTTAATGTAAAAAACGAAAATTTAATACGTTTTAAATTCTACCATTTTTTGGTATCATAAACAGACAGTATCGCGTGATTGAGGGTAGAATGGTTTTTTCACAGTATAAAACCGTTTATTTCATTGTTGAGGGAATCTAATCTTAATTTAGTTTTATGTTCCGATTTAAATAACTATTCGTTTTGAAAAATATCCCCTGTGTTATTTACTTTTCATATTTCTGTATCGAATCGCGTTTAACTATGGATACGCTAGAATTTACTTGTAAGTTAGGTCTAAGCTTGTGATCGAATATACATGTATAAAAACAATTATAAAACTTTTTTTCAATAATGTTTTTATTTTGGTATTTTATCTACGAGGATACGACAAATTATTATATTTCTTCGTTGTAGTTACTTTTTCGTTAAATGACTAGTATCTAAATATTTGATTGGACTGGCAAAAAATATTTAAACTAGTCTGGTAAGAATCTTCTTAAATACTGTCCCATCCGAAACAGCTTTATGTTTCAATCTCAACAATTTGAATTGGCATAACGTCATAATTGATTTATAATCTATGTCTACAAAAAACGGCGAACTTAGATTAAGAAAAAACCAAGCTTCAAATGGAAAATGGCGACGAAAACCAAAAAGACAACTTAATCGTTTTTCACTTAAATATTATTCTTGTTGCCTCTAAATGATACGCATTATATTTGTATTCGGTGTAAATACAATACACAAATCTGCGTGTTTGATGGCAATGAGGACATTAAACTAGATATGAATGAGAGCGCCATTACTCGTCGTGATCGGGCAACGTTCCATAATGTACTATGTGTTTTGTTTGCATAAATAATGTTTGCTGCCTCTCTAGGTTCTTCTGGTTTTAACTAGGCTAGTCTAGGTCTTGCACTGTTTTATTGTTTTGTTCTTGTTTCAATTTCACCAGCTTTCTCGATAGTATTGAAATAGTGACAGTTTAGTTCATATTGATTTTGCTGAGACAATTGTCTCTGTAAGTCAATATACATTGTGTTTTATACCATTTCAGTATTAAGACGAAATGTTGTGCGTTAATATTCTTTTAACACGACATATTTTCCACATTTATTAAAAAAAGTATAAAGAATTCTACGCCACCCATCCCTCTGTTTAACTCAGTAATAGATAGCTCTACATTAAACACCCCTGTATCTTTTGTTTTTATAAAAAACCGTTGCTCATTATTTAGTTTCTGAGCCCTTGCGTCTATTTTACAAGTCATTAAAATTATGTTACGTTCATACGATGGTTTCGTGAGCGCCGGCGCTTACGTCGCTAATCGTTCATTTCAACGGAGCTATTTATTATTTTTTAGGGACTAAAGCTTATGAGACCTTGTTTTTTCAAGTCTGTATTAATAACTAGTTTCATTCCTGTGCTTGTTCTACTCTGATGGCTTTTAGGATAAACATGTTTTAACGTGTTCTCGACATGGCATGTGTGACACGTTTTAGTAGTTAAGTGAAATTAATCGGCTCGTCTTTTCATTATGTTTTGTTTCTTCGTGGATATAATGCATGTTTTTCTCTGCCTGTTTATTATAATGCCATTTACATTTTTCGACGGAATCTTTAATAGTTACGTTATTGATTTTAATTCCATGTTACATTTCTTCCTACCTCCACAAAACCTAATCTATACCTAAAACTTCTACCAAATCACCAAATTCATTAGCTACGCTCGGGTTTCTTAATCTTCCCTCAACTACCACCAAAATTACCTTCAGTCCGCCATCTAAAGCCTTATCCTGTTACTAAAAAGGTCAACTGTTAAACTACTCGTCACTAGCACGCGTGTAACAATATATGTATGAGCGCGGTGGAAGCCAAACAAATGTGTAAGAATCGTACTATGTGACACTTCTAATTTTTTACACAGGATTATGTGGTGTACGTACATACCTCCGTGCCTTTGTTAGTATGGGTTTGCCTTGAACAACGTGTTTACTTGTGTTACACCGTCTAAAATATGGGAACGATTGGTCTGGTTTTCGTGCTTAAGTTTTTTGGATTCGTCTTAAGCCTTTGGCAAAAGAACATCCCATTTTAACACGGACCATATGGTGTTTACAGTAACAAATAATCACCAAAGACTGTATAAAGGTACATTTAAGAATGTGTTTTCAAATTATGACCTACTTTTTGATAAGAAATTCTTAAAAAAACAACCAAAACAACGGGGCGAAGCTGTAATATAATAACAATGATTTATACCCCTGATTATACCTCACAAACCCGACTACCGTTAAAAGGACACCCGTTGTCATTTTTTTAAGGTTTTTTCTTTCTCGGATAGCATTCGGAATGGTAATTTTACAGTTTTGAGCACGTCAATCTATTAATGTGATGGCTGCTTGGCATTATTTGTTTCGTGACTGCTGTTTAAATGTTTTGCTATGGAATTAAGCTGTGTGTACATTGGTGAAATTTCGATTGAAATGAAACGCAAAATCGAGACAGGAACTTATAAGTTAGTAAGTTTTTTTATTTGCTTTATCTCGCCTGCTGGTAAGTGATGATAAAGCCTACGATGTATCACGCTTGCCCATAAGAAACCATTCACTCAGGTTTTAGATTTTGTAGACACTTCATGTTGCATATACCATGCGGAGAACACCTTCTGGTATGGATCACACTGCTTAGCGGTTACTTGGTTAAAAACAACGTCAACAGCCCGTTAGACTTTATTTTGAACTCCAAATATACTCCAACAAATTCACCCAGTTATTGCTGTGTTGTCTAAGCAATAATTAACCTATACAGGAAAGAGTAGTTCCATAGTCGCAACGCCGACGGAAAGTTGTTTTACATTTTGTATCACTTTTCGTTAAAAGTCAAATCTTTAAAACTACGCAACGGATTTTAATGCGATTCCTTTTAGTAGATAGCGATTTAAGATGAAGTCTCATGTAGAAAATTTAATATCAGTATTTGCTAAGCCGGAGCTGGTCGCTAATAAATAATACACTTACAACTTCCTCTTGAATCATTGTATCTAATAAAAAAACCACATCAAAATATGTCACGTTGTTTAAAAGAATTACGCCTTCGAAGAGACCGACAGCGGGAAGCGATTTTGTTCTATGATATTATACAATACATATTTTCACAATTTTAGGTTCCATATTAATATAGAGAGTATCAATGAGAACGTACCTTTATCAGTATGCCCCTTTATTTTTAAAATCGTCATCGCGCAGTGCCGTAATGTAAATTCAACTTGTTTTGCGGTATCATTATTGATAGGTGATTTATTTTAGGGGTGACTTTTATAGTTTTTAGCGTTTGATAACATCGAAACTAACTACGTAGTTTTATATTTAGAATGGGTATTTTGTACCCCGTTTTACAGGGCAACTAATATTTGATTTGATGTCAAAAGTTTTTAGGTTAAGTTTATTCATAGTTAAATGTTCAATATCTATCGATTCGCTGCTGAGAATTATTGTTTCTTCTTTGTTGTATATTTAAATTAATTAATAGTCACGAAAATATAAATTTTATTCTCAATTCTAAGTTTCGTTGTTCTGTTGTAACTTTACAACCTCCTAGCGCCATCTAGTGAGTAGTAGCGGAACAAAACGCTTGCGCTCGCTAAAACCTTATGAATACTCAGTGTTTTCAGTGGTTTTATTACTTGCTTGCGTAAAAATAATTTGAACTTTTTATCTTTTGTTATCTAATTAAGAAAAAATTGTGCTAAAAAATATTCTATAAGTACCTACTTTTAAATCCACAGTCATAGTTTAAATTTCAGTATTCATATTTTACCGTTTGGATTTTGATTTATCATATTTCATCCTTATCAAAAGAGTTCTTTCTCTAGTTCACTACTGGGCCATAGGTCTTCTCAACTCATGAAGGTCTAGCTTAAAAGAGATTAAGACAACTAGAAAAATACAATAGAATATTTGAAAAGTCCAAACGAATTTTGACACATTTGTGTGAATTTCGTCTGACATTGATAGTAATGACGTCGCAGCTTTTGTCACATTATAGATACATCGCATTTATTTAAAAAATACGCGTCGAATTGTAAACCTCCTCCTTTTTTGAAGTCGGTTAAAAACGAACGAAATCAAGTAAAACTGTGTATTACGTTGTGAATAAATAATATATTGGACTTAAAACATACGAACTAGTGTTTTTAAGTGTGGGAGAGCCATGCTTCGTAACGAAAGGGTCGGCTCGACCGGAGTGATACCACGGCCTCACAGAAAACCGGCGTGAAACAACCACAGTGTTGTGTTTCGCCGCGTGAGTGAGGTTACCGGAGGCCCAATCCTCCCCTGGGGGAGGAGGAAAGATCCTTCCTCATTCCCAAAATCTCCGAATCCCTAATCCCCAAAAGGTCGGCAACGCACTTGTAACTCCTCCGTCGTTGCGGGTGTCCACGGGCGGCGCTGATTGCTTACCATCAGGTAATCCGTTTTCTCATTTGCCGACCTATTACATAAAAAAAGAAGTTTTACCTAACCAGCTCGAAAAATACTAAAATAAAGCCTTGAATTAAATTAATGAATGGCATTATAGTAATTAATAGTCCAACATGTTGATTAGTGGAAATGATTTACCTGTGAACCAGAGGACCTACCATAAAGTGTTAAAGCTTGAATCTTCCGGGCGAGGAAGAGGGATGGAACTACACACCTTTTATAACTCCATCCCTCTTTACTACAGGTCCTCTTGCAAACCTGCTCTAAAGTCCTCTTGGTGTTTCAAGGAAAGCTTGCAACGGTACATTCCTAATGTCCAACAATTATTTCGGCTTTCGAAGACAATACAATATTGTCTTCGATTTGACAACATAATTATGTAGATCCTAATTTTCGTATTTTATTTGATAACGATAAGTGTGAACGTCGTTACGATACCTGAATTTCTTATTTCTAACTCGCCAATGCGTCTTGAGCAAGCTCGGTGATTAATGCTCAAGCCTTGTTTGAAGAGGCCTTTGCTCAGCAGTGGGCACGTATAGGCTGATGATGTGAAATCGCTAGTGACTTTAGTAAGAGCCTGGTTCCCTATGTAATATGTACCATATAAATACTTGATGACTAACACCCGGTTTCTGAAAGGCTTGTCAACGCCAAAATTAACTTGTTATTACTTGTGGTTGTTGATAATACAGTCAACCAATCAGATGACTTGACAATAGATTAAATTGATTTTAACATTAATCGGCCTTTCGGAAACCGGGGGTTAGTCTACTAGGCTTTTTGTAATATGAAGGTGAACAGTCAGCACAGCTCAATAATGTATTGCGGCTCCAGCCTACACCAGGATAAAGTCACCCTATCTTAATCTACCCAGGGTGAGGGAAGTTATTCGAAGACTTTCACCATGTAAAAAATACAACTACGTACTAACTAATCTTATATTAATATAAAAAACTAACCTATAGTAAATTAGAGGGCTAAACTCAACTGTTTTTTTCTACATTACTCGTACTATAATTGTAACGTTGAAGTACAACATCAAAAAAAAGGATAAAAACTTACTTTACTGCCATCTATCAAAACACAAATGAACTTATTCATTTGGACCCTAAGCCTCGTTTACAGCGCCATCTCTGCGACTTTGAGTTAACTAATTCGGCACACACGTAGCTGTTCCACCATAAATTTTTGGGGTTGAAGCCGAAACAAGCAAGGGACGAAAACAAAAATGATGGCCAGTAACAAATATCTCTGGAGTTTTTATTGATGATGACGAGTAAAATGTTGGCTTAAACCAAAGAGGATAAGACAAGTGATACCTTTGCTTCTGCATAATCTTTATTTGTTTTTATCTTCTTTTAAAAAAAATAACCTTATGGGCCCGTTAATAATAAATGCCGGATTCATTGACGTTGGTATAATTTACAAAAAAAAAACCATTGACTCATATTTTGTATTTCGAATTGAAGGTAGATGAGCATAAGATTCATAATTCAAAACGTGACTCAATGTTTTAAACCTAGACTAAAGAAAAAATCCTTCTATAATGTATCGAATAATTTTGAATATAGAACTTTATTTGTATGAACTAACATCGGTTACTTTTATGAATTAGATCCACGACGCGTAGCAACGCTTTGTTGTACATTGCAGCACCAGACCTCGTCATTACCCGCGCAAAAACAAACACATGAACATTAAAAGCAATGTATGATGGACCCCACAACGCGCCGCTTGTCCGTGAATGAGGACTTAATATGTAGTCTATTGAAAGCAGACCTTTGATAGTTAGGTAGTAAGCTAAGTGATCTGGAGCTAATCTACACCAATATTTTTCTGATCTCTTGCTCTTCTGCTACCAAAATGTTTAATAAAATATTGAAGGTAGAAGACCTCTTAGGTACTTTAAAAGCCTTAGAGTCGGGAATATGCAGTGAATCCCTAAAACCAAACCGGTGGTCATTTTCAGCACTTATAGAAGATATCATGAGTCTGTCACATCAAGTCTCCTCTGATTCTCATTTCTATTACATTTTTAATCCGTCCAGTAATAGCGTGGAGCTCAAATAAAAAATCAAATTATTACATCTATTTCGGCTTAACATTGGTCTCAATAAAAACGCACCCCTTTACAAAAAAATCCTTTGTTACCACACAATTGGCAATTTGGCATATCAATGGCGCCATCCTATGTATTAATTACAAAGCGCACCGACAACCCTGCTTAGCGTCGCTTTCAAGTACGTACACCCCTGGCAAACGATGCAACTCAAACACAGAAATATTAACCTTAACAATTAAAGTTACGTTCCAAATTTGAGTGCCACGAAAACGGATTTACATTTCAAAGGTCAGCTATATTAAATTGTCATTCTATGCCTTGGCGTTAGAATACATTTTGGGTTGACCGAGTTAAATAGCTAGGGGTGTGAATTAAGATATTATAAAAGGGACAAAAGGGGGGGGGGATGTGACACGAAAAGCGCTTAGTGTCAACCTCATATGTCTTTGAAGTTTAATGCAAAATAGAGTGGGTTGCGCGTGGGCTATTTATTTAGTACAACGTGTGGGGCGTTGTAGTATTATGACGTCACGTAACATGTACAATGACATTTGCCGTGGGATTGTACAGACAACCCTTTGTTGGTCCCGGC
This sequence comes from Spodoptera exigua, assembly GCA_902829305.4. NCBI lineage: Eukaryota > Metazoa > Arthropoda > Insecta > Lepidoptera > Noctuidae > Spodoptera > Spodoptera exigua. The sequence continues at coordinate 3,455,845 of LR824623.2, forward strand.
AAAGATGTACGAGTACCTACACTAAGTACATGGGATTGTTATGTAAATGGCTAGGATTATATTGTTTTTTTTTTTTTGTAGGTACGGAAAATGTTGTAGGTCGTAACGAAATCAAATATTTTAATGGTTGTTTTGTAATGTGTCTTATGTATATTAATTTTAGGTGCTTTTTATATATTTACATTGGGTTAGTTTTTCGTCACTGTATCTTTTATGGTAGGTAAGCGACAAAACGGCTGTTCCGGACATATATGACTGCTATTCTTTCAAGATACTAGTCAAAAGTACTCATTTTAAAAACAATACATTTTTTTTAATACGTTTTGGTTTTGCAATATTTTTATTAATTGACACAGTGGCTGGGAAACTGACAGTCGCAACGTCGCAGGTTCGATTCCCGCACGAATAACACTTTTTTGATCCAAAAATTTTTGTTTTGTATCTGGGTGGCTTTTGTATGTGAATTTATATCATAGATTCCCAAAGTGGTCCAGGTGGACCCCCAGGGGTCCACGGGGGCCCGACAGGGGTCTACGCTTGCGTGGAAAAAGAATGGGGGTCCACAACACTATAAAAATGTATTAGGTGACCCGACTTGACTTCTCCTATGAATATAGAAAGACAAAATTATAAGAAGCTCAGCAATTGTTTTTGTAAGAACCTGCATATTCCATACTCAGAAAGAGCGTGTCAAGTCAAGACACGCCGATTCCACGCCCCGTTCGCCTAGTTAAAGTCGTATCTGAACTTGCAAGAACTTGTTGGATTTTTCCCTAATATAAGTAGGAATGCGAATGATAAACATCACTCAGTTGTTTCCGGAATTTCAAAATAGAAAGTGAATCTAAGAAGTGTCGACTGTACTGTCGACAATCAATTTCAATATCAGTATTTTGATTATATTGCAAGAAATGCTATGTAATCTAAATTATAAATTTTGATTATATTTCTTCTGTTTTTAAAATAGGTACTAATGATTATTAGTTTTGATGTTAAATTTTGATTCTACTAAGACTGTTATAACAGCATATTAAAAGTGTAGTAATTTTTATGTTTGAATAAATAGTTACGAAACAAGAAAATATTTATTTTTACTTTTTATCACTCCGAAGTGGGAGCTTTTTGGTTTCTTATACTGTGAGTCAATCTTAGAATACAAAAAAGTGAAGTAGGAATCTGTTGGATGAATACGCTTTTTAGACTCACAGCATAATCAAAGCAATATAAATTCTCACGTTTTTTTTTCGAAAACTCAGAGTTGATTGAAAAATAGTCACAACACAGACTTACATAGACATATACTTTTTTCGGGTTTTGGAAGTAAGTTAGTAAATGTAATAGTTGCAGGGGGTCCACCAGATCCAGCAAAATGTTTAAAGTGGTCTATGAGAAAAAAAAGTTTGGGAACCTCTGATTTATATGTTTAACCTAAGACACATAAGGCAATCTTAGTGTGGGCCAACGTTTAAAAAATGTTTTATATTTCTAGTTAGGTTTATATGCTACAAACCTTAGTTCTTAAGCTGGCTGACTACCTGTAAGATCAGTACACCATTCATTAGCGAAATTGGATATCGAATTTCCAATTCTTGTTCGAATATATTTGGTTAAAAATATTGAAAGCCAGAGAAGTTATTCGATGATTTTCCACCCTAAAAATAAGGAATGATAATTGGTAACATTCTAATGGCCAGTATTTTTCCATCCATTTATTTTTAAACATCGAAGGAACTCATTGGTGTAGATAGAGTAAGCTAGAAAACTTTGTCTATTTTATTTTTTATTTGTTGGGCCACTATCTCTATCCAATTTATTTGTTTATTATCTCTATTACAATAGAAGACCTACTTAGCCTAACCAAGTACCATCTGATACTGATTTAAAAAAAAACAGGAACCCCAAAAATTCATACCAAACTTAGACATCAAACCCAAAACCCCTTACCACCCCAAAAACACTCAACGAACAAAGCAGCAACATAACTAAAAATAGAAATACATTTCCAAAAACGCACTTCTATACACTCCGTGCCTACTTACATACGTCAAATGTCACAGCATTTTAAATAACAGTGCCTGGCAATCGACACTGCACATCGACCTTTAAAAAGAATATCGGGTCAAATTTAGCTGCTAAAACAATTAAGCACCTTTAAAAATAATGAAAAGATAAAGTTTTTACAAGTATGGGAAAGCCAAACTTCGGCAGAAATGGGTCGGCTCGATCGGAGTGACACCACGACCTCACAGAAAACCAGCGTGAAACAACCACAGCGTTGTGTTTCGCCTCGTAAGCGAGGTTACTTGAGGCCCAATCCTTTTCTTCCCGCATCCCTAAATAAATCGTCGGAATTCTATTCCCAAATAGGTCGATAACGCAGTCGTAACTCCTCTTATCTAATGAGTGTCCATAGGCGCCCCCGTTTTCTTTTTGCTTCTCAAATCGTATGATACAAAACGGACCCTGAATCATAGACTCTTTCCAAAAATCAATGTGCAATTTTTATCGCCGGGTACTGTACAGGCAAGTGGTTGTGAAGTGTTCGATGTGAGAGCAGGAAATTGATTCCCTCCTCCACGTCACTCTCAGGGCAACAGAGGACTTGCAATGACGTTGAGTGATGCATGTCGTAGGGGATGGGAGAGGTTATATACTACTTTATGTGGGAAGGAGATATTTAGAAATAAATATAAAAAGAATACGTATGCATATTGAATATACAGATTATAGAATTGAATAATGAGGCAGTTCCGATACTTCATAAGTGGAAAGATAACGCTTGCAATGAAACAAGAGATATTAACATAGGTTAGTATCAATTAGGTACAGTACAAGTTTATTGGAGTTTCGTTTTGGTTATTGCTTGAAGGAATTACAGGGATGGTTTTTATGTTTTAGACAAATAAACTTGCTTCGATGAAAGATGTCCATGAATGATATAACACATAAATAGTAGCCCATAAAGCTAATATTTAAAATACCATCAGTAAAAGTACGTATTCTACCAATGTATTCCCATTTAATCAAGCACAGCTCAAAGATCAAAAGGCCCTTAATAATATCTTCCCAACAACAGTCGTAACAGTCAGCCAAAAGCACTCTAATAAGCCAGATACTAAACCTCCAAAAAAGGACGTAATCAACAAAAAACCTGATAACAACACTAGGTACGAATCTCCTAAAAGCAATACAATCGGCGTAAGTGAAATAGCCGAGCACATGACATAAAGAGACGTACATGACATAATACATAATACAAACACGAATGTCTCTCGCATTAAAAGGATTGCCCTCTTGCTGCAAATAGTGAATTGTCACAAAAGCCGACGCGCGAACAATGCACGTTCGACAGCAACGTACGACTAGAAGTTTTTTTTTCCAGATGTAATAAAGTTTAATCCGAAAATCCCCTGGGGCAAGTGGATGTTGTAGGCCAATTATTTGCGGGTAAGACGCTCCTTCAACTGTGCCGTTGTTTTCAAAGCAATAGACCCGATGTTGGTGATAGAAATTTTGTTCGAGTTGCTTTAGTTTTAATTGTAGTGCTGTCGTTTTGCAAAAGTGTTCTTGAAAATGGTCTTGGTCTATATCTTACTTTACGTAGATCTGTATGGAAGTAGAAAAAATGTTTAGTACACAAAGCTTAAGCAAAATATTTGATGATTTAATCTTAGTGTGTAATAAACGTAAAAACGATAATAATATCTGGTATGTTTGGGAGTTATTAAAAGCGATTTAATATTTCCCAAACTTAGTAGAGAGATAATATAAAAGAGACGACTCCACTCATCGCTGATGCCCAACTTGCGAAACAACGAAAACGTCTTCCTGCTTTCTCAACAATTCCTTCGTTCAATAGCTTATTCATTGTTATCGCGACTGCACGATTTAACGCAGTGCGACAAAAAATCGCAAATGATATCCGCACAAGTTCTAGTGTTACTTCAGATAAATCTTATTGTGGCAATCATGGTTGTGTTACAAGAAAAATTTTCTTCTGCTACTTCTATAACCTTTATTTCAACGGTGTAAGGTTAAGTTTGGTTTGCTTGGGATGTTATTTATTCTTGTGCTGCATTTGTGATTGTTGTCACAGATAGTATTTTGACATTTTCATCTCATTTTGTTGCATTGTCACCGCCGCGGGCTAATCGTCTGGAACGATGCAACAATGCGTTTCATTGTCGATATAATGTTTTTGTTGTGTAATGCGTTTAGAACGTATCAGTTCCATAAATGTGGTGTTTTTTTTTCTTTAAAATTCTTTTGAGACTTTTTCTCTTTTTCGTGTCTTTACAAGTGGTTTTTCTTAATGTTTGTACATGTGTATTATCAGTTTTTAATAGCCAAATATGCTGTGTTATGTCACTGTCTTGGCGAATTCTGTATAAAGTATTTGTTTTAATTCTTGGCAAAATGTTTATTGAATGCCAGACTTCATCGTAAAATAAATTTCAAGCATATAATTGTACAAGACTCAAATGCACAGTCTGAATCAATCCAGCTGCAGCGCACCCTACTCCAGAACATAATAAACACAAAAAGTTTGTATACCAAATAATTATGGCAATAACCCAATGAAAAGGCGCCAAGGCCAACAATAGAACTCCGTTGAAAATATCCTTATCCTTGAAATAAGATTTAATAACGTTTTGTTGGAACCCAATGCTCTTTTAACAAACCTCTTTGTCGAACTTATTTGTACCAGCAGCCAGTTTATCCAGACCCTCTTCGACTCCAATTCTACTAATGAACTGTGTCCGAAATAAGAGAACTAGTACTGTTTAGAAGTTCAACTTTTATTGGTACAATATCAACAGCATCTTCCGTCTGATAAGTTGTTTTTTGTTATTAAAAATCTTTGAGCACAATTGCGCGGGATTCGGGTGGTGCTCCTGTTTTTTTTAAATGTTGTGTTGGTACAACTTATCTGTTTGTATTGTTATTGGTCGTGGGAGCATAAAAACTTATAATCACTCGATGGGTTGAGCGTTGCCTCTTGATCCATGGATTTGACGCAAGTAAACGTAAGTTTATTTTGTGTTTTATTCCCGCATAAAGAATTGTGCCAGGGAAACCTTACATCTATGTATAGTGAAAGTGTCTCTATAATTTATGTTATTAATACAAAAAATACAAATTATATTTACAACGATTTGGAGCCTCCTTTTGAGCAAAACTGCGCCTGTATTAGGAGACTCCGCTTCTCCATAGCATTGCCGTAGTATAAACTAAACTAAACATGCCCTATGAAAGAGAACAAAAAAAAAAACAAAATAATAAAACATTTATGGTCGATTAAGATTCCTTAATTTATATTTAATTCATTGACAACACCTTAAGTTCCTGCCTTCCTTTTTCCCCTCTTTGATAACTTTATAGTATCGATAATACCCTTATATAGCATCACGCAAATTCATCACTAACACCCAACACAGAATCTGTATAACTCTTAAACATGCCGTAACTAGTTTCGCCATTACTGGTATTTGCCCAGGGTGCCCGGGGTTGCGGTTGGGTCAGATTGCCCAAGGCATCAATATTGTCCCTGTCCCATGCCACCCTTGTAGGCGGAGGTTCTATATGAACCTTTGAAACACGTGAATGTAGCCACCCATTGTTTTGTTTGCTTACTACAGATAATTTCGTTTTTGCGTTTAATTATGTTACTTACTTCGTTACTCTAAAAAATAGTTTCTATCTTTTTTTCGTGTGGTATATAAAGTACTCGATCATTGTTGATCTTCTGTGCTAAATGTCCGGTTTGCACGGGTTTCGTAGCTAAGTGCTTAGTACCTGGTATTGACTTGTCGCTTAGTAAATAGGGTCGTTTTTTAATCACAAATACTTATACTAAACACTAATCAGCGTGTTTGCACGTTAGGACTTAGTATGAGTATCAAATGCTAAGCGCTTACCCACGAAGCCCGTGTAGAAGGGACATAAGGATAAGGAAAGTTTTTACATGTACCAAAATATTTGGAACATGCAAAGAATTAAAAGTCACGTTTTAAGTAAAAAACTCTCAATCCAAAAGTGGTCCGTAATAACTCGCATCTAGCAATAACACTGCCCATTTTTGCGATGTGTCTGCCACACTCTCCTCGTCCTCCGCTGCAACTCCTCCAAGACGTACAGTAGACACAACAATGAAATAATAAACAACGAAAATTTACTAGTCTAATGAGACCTATGTGTGAGCTGAAATACTTGTTTCCAGTAATAGGTATGGCAGAAACGCCTAAACGCACGGAAATTTGTTCTCTACTCCACTATGTCCATATAGTGAACTGCACTTAATGAGACATACATATTGGCAAAGAGCACTTCTAAGACTGCCAATTGTACTTAATACTTATATTTTAAGTTGGCCCTACGTGTTTTTTTAATAGCCAATAAAGTGTAAAATAAATCTAAACAGCCTAACCAATGAATCACTGTTTTCCCCGTAACGTTTATCAGACCACATCAATCCGGAAGCTAACACGACATGTCCGGAAACAAGCTATAACTCTTCTATAGTCCTATACTATCCTGTGAGCTTCCGATGAAATGTGGTCAAGCAGACTTAGCTATGAATACTTCAATATCCTGATTTTAGATTGGTTTTGAGGGGTGAAACGTCTTGTTTATCTGAATCGCTGCTTCTGCTTCTAAAGTTAGCATTTATTTATAAATTGTTTTAGTAATAATTTTCACAGCTTGGCTTTCGTGTATTACATGATCTTCTGTACGCAAATCTTTCTACACCTTGCACGACGTGATTTTGCTGATTTAAAAATGATCAAGTTTGTTTATGAGCTATAAATCTATTAGTCCTTAACGATTTCCACTCTGTCTTGTATAAAATATAAATATATCAACTTATAATGTTTTCTTTAGACGCATAGACACGTACACAGATCATGCGAATTTAAAACTCTCAGCTATCCATTTCAAGTCCTGTGCCATTTACAAAACGTATCAATACATGACAAACGTTCGACTTCAATTAAAAACAACCGCAAAAACCGAAACGATTTGATCGAGGCTCGTCATCATACATCTCCATAAAGCCTAAATAAAGTACATCGGGAGTACAACGTCCAAATTAGGCGCGAAATCGCTCACGAGCGCTCGCAAAAACCTCGTTAGACCCGCCATGTTTGTTCGGCGACAGTAAGGGGCGCACCCTCTATATACACAATCTCCACACAACACTGTCCTGTGCCACGAAACATGAACACTGAACCAGCCTGTAACGTCAACGAGTTAAAGTTCAAAATCCCGTGTTAAGTCTGATCTAAACGCAAGTTGCTGTGGCTAAGGGTGTGTGTGCTGGGCAAGGGTGTGGGTAACACCCTTGTCGCGCTGTGCGACGGAATAGCTCGTATGTGAAATGGATATGCAATACGATACTGAAAGTGATATTCATAGAAGTGAGAGAGCTTTCAAATGTATTTCCGAATAAAATATTCAGTTTGTTTAAAACTATCGACACGTTTGGCTGGATTTTACACGCAAATTTTCGGTTTACACCAATTTTAGACTCTTTCGTCTTAAACCTAATAAACAAATTTCAATGCCCTATTTGATATTTGATTGTGTTCCATAAGCACCTCATGATCGGTAATACATAGGAATAAATCAAAGTTCAACCCTCCGGCTGTTTGCTTATGAATATTATAAACCCTCTCTATTTCTGTTGCTATTCAATTTGCATGATTTAGTAGGCGAACGCTCAAATCTCTATCCAGCTTTGACAATACTCTTCTCAGTTGTAAAGGACTAAAACAAAACTTTTCACTCATTAATGTTCTACAACTTTCTGATTAAAACAAGCGAAACTAAACCTTATGTGAACTAAAAGTATTTTGGTTGAGTAAAGCCTGTATTCGCGGTCGAAGTTTGTTTTAGAAATCTAGCTCCGAATCTCAATATGAATTCCAATCACACAGCTACTATTGTTTCGGTTACTAGACAAAGGTATTTCAATATCTAAGTCCAAAAAAATCCATCGTGCAAGCGCACAATAACGAGAAATTCTCGAAAAGAATGAAATACTTGCGTCGGGAGGCTGGAGTCATCATCAGGGCACGTATCGATTGCGATTAGACCCTCTGCCACCCTCGTTCGTAAAGGGTAACGCGCACTGTGATAAATAACTGCTTCAACTCAAACGCGTTTTACTGCTGTGTATCATTCCTCGGATAGATTTCGATTCGTTGCAGTTATCATTCATATGATGTGAACGTAAAATAATGTGTTTATTATCATCCTTACGGCGAAACCACAACGTTGCATTTCACCTTGTGAGTACGGTTACCTGTAGCTCAATTCTTACACTATCCCAATCCATATCGCCGAAACCCTGCTAAAGTGCCTAAAAAGGCCGGCTACGCATTAATAGTATTGGGTGTCCATGGGCGACGCCGATTGCTTACCATTAGGTAACGCGACTGCTCGAGTGCCGTCTTTTAAAATAAAAAAGAGTTTCAAACATTATTTAATTTATTAAGTTGATACGATGATTTACGATAGATTTTTAGCGTTTTTCGCTCCAAGTGTAAGTCAACCCTAGTACTGAGAGGACGAATTAATTCCAGCAATTAATGGAGGGCTTAGGGTCGAAGTGATCCTCCCCTGTTCGCAAAATTCAATTATTGATGCCTCCGTCTTTGAGGGGTGCCCGAATAAGCCAGAGTTAAAACGATGCTGATCGCACAAAATCTCCATAGTTTAAGGGACTGAGTAAATGGTAGCTAGGGAATATTATTTATATTTTTAATTAATTTTATTTATCATTTACTGGGGGTAAATATGTCCCTTGTGATATTTCTTTATACTTAATTATTTGTAGGTACTTTCTCTTTTAGTTTTTGTGTAATTTATCTAAGGTATGGTTACCTTACCGTGGCGTGGTTATGACATTCCAAGCTAACACAACACAACAAAACCACAGCTATTTCTATTAGTTAAAGAGTTGTGAAATAATATCAGAAAGCCTATTACAAGTTTCAGTTGAAATCTGTTAAAATGTTGAGAAAAGCAAGTCTCCTGAAATTTGATGAAATGTTACATAGTAAGTACAGTCAGCGTCAAATATTTAGGGACGTCAAAGGTACTCAATCATAAAGAAGCACACAAGTCACTAAAGTCACGATAAAGATAGGATTTAAACAGAGTATCTATAAAAATCCAAGTATTAAAAGAAATATACTTTACTTTTCCTCTTTTAATTATTTTCAGTAATGATCTTTTTGGAAATTGTAACATTGAATATAATAATTACTACACAAATATTGATATTTAGCACGCTTGCTTACATGCAGGCAGAATAAAAATACGTTTTGGTTTTAAGGATTTCCTTTTTATATCGTATTTCTTACAAAAACCTGCTTGAAACACTAATTTAATTAATACTAAATTTATTTTTAAGTAGGCTAAAATTAGCAATCTTTCACTACAACATTAAAAAAAATCTAGATGTGCATTTTCGATCAAACTATTCTGAAAAGAAAAAAAATGCTAAAGGCAGTCTAAAAAGTCCTGAACAAATACAGAATTAAATATAAAATTATCTGTATACCTCTTATATTAGTTAGTAAATGTGTGCTAACACACCATGTAATAATGTTATGTAATTATTTGTCTCTTTATTTTGGTTTGCGTGTAAATAAATGTAATTTTTCTTTCTTTATAATTTCTATAAGGTCACGTCTTTACCGATATTACCTATTTTTAAACATATTATATTAATATCATAAAGAAGGATTGTCAGTATAAATGGTTCAAATGGTTGTTAGTATTCTTAGAACTACTCGTAGTTCTAAGTTATATTCTGATAGTTTATAGTCTGTTATAGGCTTTTTAGATAGACCTCCATAGACGGGGCCCTGCAGGGCCGATGATCAGCCGAGGTTCCGAAGTAAGCGCAATAAGGTACCAGGGCTTGTCCTAAAGTAGGAGAAGAGGCATGGAGTTTTTAGTCAGTAAGAGTCTGACACTCTGTCTCGTCTCTTCCTGGGTCATTCTTCTCTAGGTCTTCGTGAAGTCATTTGGTGATGCTCTCCTCACCAAAATAAAGCCTAACATGGCGGGGGAGCTAATGACAGAAATTAATTTACCTATAACATAAAAACCATTTACCTCGTACTCAAAGGCTATATAAAAGTCTGAGCTTACACATAGTATAGATGAATGCGTATAACTCCCCCCTATTTTTCTACCCCTAATAATTTGCCGAGCCACGGCTGAGATGGCGCGAAGCCAAATTAATTCCGCCACACGTACTTTACTAAAAGAGGAAAAGTAAGAACTAGGTACTTAATTTATTTGCCAATCAATTTATTTTTGTTTTTCATGTAAAGACCTTTTCGGGGTAAGATCGAAATACATATATATTTAAAGGAGATACGAGATGAAAGTCAGTTTAAGTTAAAGTCACTGTATTGTACGTTTCCAAATATATGAGATTTAGATTAATTTAAACTAGGATGAAATATGAACGATAGGATTATGAGTCACTCGCACGGTGTGTCGCCGAATTACGTACGATCTATTGCGGTGTAAGTGCAATAATGTAAATGATGGAAACATACAGAACAATGGCGCAATAATGCTGACCCAGAAATTGCCTAATTAAATAGTTGACCCGTACAACACTTTTAAATTGAATTGTCAAAGCTATACTTATTTATATATAAACAAAAATACTAGAAACCACAAATGGTTTCTCGTTTTTTTTTTATAAAAAACGTTGCCCCACATTAGGATTTTCTCCTGTATCGTAGGTGCGTTTACAAACATACAATTTCACATAACACATGACACCCAGACCCGAAATAAAAGTTTGTGGATCACACAAAGTGTTGTTCCTTGCGGGAATCGAACCCGGTGTACGTCGCACGGCAGCCAGTTGCCCAGCCACCGCGCCAACCGTGCAGTCATATCTTTTGTTAGTAATAGGTTGAAATAGTTGCCTAAACATTTTGAAATAATCACTTGTCTATGATAATATTATTAATACCAAGTTAAAAACGCGATGACTTAGCTTGAGGCTACCAACTAAACAGCTTTGTTTTCATTTAAAGTGAAGATGGAAACCCAAACGTAGTTATCGCCTAGAGCAATACCATCGAGTTCTAGAACATTCCCGTTTGAAAACAAGGGACGAAAACCCCAAAATTTCATCAAGGGTGACCAACTAGATTATGTAGATCTTACTTGTAACTAGATTAGAAGATAATTCTGGAAACTTCATATTAATTAATTGATAAAGGTACCAATATTACTTTTTCAGAGTTATAGGTATGCACTTTCTAAGATTATTTAGACAGATTTCACATACACATCGTCACAAGAGCCTCACTTATAGTTTCTGGTATAAGTATGAAACCGCCAACCCGCTTTAAGCAAGCATAGCGATTAATGCTCAAACCTTCTCCGAGTGAGTTGTTGACCTTATCTTATTCGATAAATAAAACGGAAAGCTGGCAACTTTGCGTCTTAATACGCATGAGAGCATAAGGGTGGGAGAGCCATGCTTCGGCACGAATGTGTCGGCTCGAACGGAGTGATACCACGGCCTCACAGAAAACCGGCGTAAAGCAACCACAGCTTTATGTTTCCCTTCCCTTACCCTCCCCCAATCCCTAAATCCCCAAAAGGTCGGCAACGCACTTATAACTCTTCCGTTGTTGTGGTTGTCCATGGACGGCGTTGCTTGCCGATTTGCTGATTTTTCTCATAATAATAAATAAATAAAGCATCGTACTAAAAATAGCCATCTTCAAAGATAAACCAGAAACCACAAGAGCCTCTCCTACTTCAGATCATATAGTTTCAGTAGCTTTGGGACAATAAGTAAGGAAATTAGACACCCACGTAAGGTACCAAGTAAACTTCCGTTAGCCGTTCGTAATCCTACTTATTACAGGCGGCTATTTATATCGGCTATACTCAAAGGCACAGCCTATTGCGTGCCGAAGTTACGAAAAGGGACTTTATGCTCGATCGACAAATATAGCCGAACTATATATTTGTATTTATATGTTAAATAATGATTTTGTTTTTTTTTTCCTTTTTTAGTATTTAGACATTAAAAATGGAATATTGTTTTCCAAGGTTGGTTTCTTTGCTAAAAATAGCCTATTAGAAGTAGTTAGACGTTGTTAGTTGAATAGGTGATGTGATCTGTTGACAAGGATTGTGTCAAAACTTTTTTCTTTTGAATCTATCTTATCCTTTTTAGTTTTCCTATTTTAATTAAAAGTATTTGAAAAATCTCAAGGCACGTCTACTTAAACAATTTGTTGCTCGTATACTCACAGAATCTTGTAAACGACGCCAAAGATATCAATAAAATTTGGTTTGCAAAAAATTTCGTATACGAAATATCAATCTAACATAGGTAAATTTTCGGAAAATCAATCAATTTGAAATACCTTTTTGTGTGTAGTAGAGTAAGAGATTTGAAACAAAACAAAATAAGTTTGTCCCTTATTTTCATTATAACCTTCAACCATTTCCTTACCAATTCATTTATTTACACCCACATTATCTTTTTCATCTACATTCTCATTTAATAATTCTTCAAATAAAACAAGTTTAGTATCTCCTACTCCGTTCGCTTTCCGTTCCAAATAACAAGATCCATTCTACTCAACCGTATCCAAAAAATACAAGAAAAATGACGTCCCAAATTAAGTTAACCAAACTGCCGAAAAAAACGCATAATCTTCAATCTAGGCGCCAATTAAACGGATAATAAATGCCTTAAAATCGGACACTGCTGAAGTACCCACTGAAAATGTTAACGGTAGGTCTTATTTGAAACACTAGTTTGCAAATAACAAGAGAAGTAAGGCTTGGTGCAGAACGGCGAGCGACAGAGTCGAGCACGCTAATTGCCACTTGAGCGCCAATTACGGGGACGATACGCCGCCGCGCCGACGATGCGGTGGAGTCTTGGGTTTAGAGTTGCCTAGTAGAAAATAATGAAGGTAAATGTGAGGTGTGTTGGGAAATATTTTGTATAGAGTGGGCTGCTTTGTTGTTTATCGAATCTTTGTATAGTACTTTTTAATAGAAATTTTGAAAAAGGAACATTGAATGGTTATTTTGCAATTTTTGTGTGTCTTGTAATGGTGTAACAATCTAGAAATTTCTGACCATCTAGGTCAGAAACCAAGATATTGTTATGATTGAAAGTCGAAACACGTAATATGCATAATAACTTAAAAAGGCAATTTTTGAATTTTTCAAATGACGCGAAATCACTTAACATGAACACTCTTATCTACTCTCAGAAATTACATAAGTACGCACTACCTAAATCAACCAAAACAAAACAAAACATTACATAAACTCCAACCCCAGTAAATAAGGCACGCGTAATTCTTGTACTAAGTCCTGCAGCTAAGTTGAAGGGTCCTGAATGAGTGAGCGACGTGAAACACTCAACCTAGCGCGGATTACCGAGCGTCGAGCGAGCCACTTTTCACCGTACAACTCGACAAAAGATGTCGTTATGTCGAGAATACAACCACGTATTATACCTACATGTCGTTATGTCGATAATACCGTGTGCACGCAGCCTTACCACTCGAGTTCCCTCTTAAAAAAAACTTGACGTACATACGTCTAATACTGCATTTTACAAGTGACGTATTTTATGTTCCTTTATAAGTATTTTATTTTTTAGTCTCGTATGTACTTATGTGTGTTTGCTTCGAGTGTCGTTCGCGTTTCTAGTGTAATGTTTACTCGTTAAATTTGTTGGTACTGTTTGTTGTGTGTCGTGAGGAAATTGAATCTGACTCTATGTATTCATTTGGTAACGGCCCGCCCTTGCTTCGCACAGGTGTCTAACTACGAGTACCTTGGTGTCAGTCATTTGTTTTACTAGCTAACCGCCACATCGTCAAAACGGTTCCTATCACTAGAACCTTCCCCTCAAATTAGCAAACACATTAAAATATCTGTATCATTTTGTCCGTTCAGGTCTGAGCCTGTTATGATCATAGAAAATTTAAATTCAGTTAGGAATAAATAATGCTTGAGTGTTGTTTTTTTTTAATACTTATTAGTTCTCTGCATTTTCTAAATTAAGTATGCATTCGTACACATTTCATGTAATCAGTTTAATTTATTGTTTCGTCTGACTGCTCTTTTTCTCTATTCCAATAACATAGGTCTCTTTCGAAAACTTTCAAATACTGATTCGGTATAACCAGTAATGAAATATGCACAGCAAGATAATTGATGGCAGTTTCTGAACTGGTGACCATGGTAACAGTTATTATTACATTGGATCGTGCCATGCTGCTCAGGCCGCAGTCATTACAGACTTATTACGACATCTTCGAAATCCGATACTGTTTCCTTATACTTGGCATCCGTTTTATAGTTATACTTGGAAAATAAAGGAACAACAACAAAATGGAAAATAGGTATGTTATACCTATTTAACATTTTTTGAAAACTATTTCAAAAATGTCAAAGTTTACTATAGGGTTTTATGCATAATGCTATACATATATGCAATAAAAAAAGAGTTAGCAAGCCATTAACAAGCAAGTCACACATTTTACTTTCTCGAGAAAATACGCGTATAAAAGGACCAAAAATTGTACTAACTTACAAAACTCGTGTACCTAATCTACCAAAATTTTTTTTTTCTGTAAAGCAATAGTTTATGTATAATCTAATTCCTATAATTCAAAACCGATTTCACAATAATTTCTAACGTAAATTCGATTCCATTTCAATTTATTACGACTTTGAATTCCAATGCGACGCCTCACGCCATTTAAAAGCGTACAATGTCAATGTCATGATTTTCTTCATTATGCTACTATTTATTATCTTCAATAATAATAATCGGTTGACATTTAAGTTTTGATATGAATGTGTCAAATACACGCTGTCACTGTCGTCTCTGACAGATATCACGTCATAATGTCAAAATTATTTTTGGAGACTAATTTATTTTATTGAGAGTGCTAAATTATAATATCATTTATTTGTTACACAATGAATAATATACAAAGAAATTAAATTGATAAAAAAAGAATCACTGACCATTGAAACAAAAGATATTCAGTGGAAGTTATAAACTCAATGAACTGCTCAATGACTGGAAACTGAAAACGTAACATTATACCTGAACCAATGAGCTTAAACTCAAACATACCAGCCACGTTTTACAGCAAAACAAATCAAAATCATAAACAAAATTATACGGATCGTTCATGAATAATAGATGACACGAGAACCCCTGTGTAGGTATCATTACTAGCCTCTTGTGCGTAATTAATCGTGGGCCTGGCTATGACGAGGCAGCTTTATTAAATTTTAGCGCGTTCCTCCCTCCGTACTCCCTCCCTCTCCTCCCAATGAATAGACCTATCACTTTTACTATTCACTACGGACGATGGATTAGCGAGATGAATTTCCTGATTCTCTCGGGGGTTGTCACGAATTGTGCGTTGTACCCTCTGATCCTCTAGGATTTATTCCGTGATTATTTACCGTTCTTGAGATTTGTTGAGCGTGTATGCTACGATATAGAATGGTTTACAATATACATTTATTAAGTCGAATAATCATTATCATGATCATCAGTAATGTTCAAGAAAAAAAGGGTTCTAGGTCAGGTTAGGAGATCTACTTGTATCTGTTCGCTACAAATACTTTTAATTAAGTTCCAAAAATATAAACAATAACAAAACAAGTACACAAGCTGCCATATGCACTGTTCCTTTGAACACAGGCATCTCAATTTGCTATGCTAATCAAATGTTAATACTAATGGCCAATTCAGATTCCCATTAGGGTTGTCAACCCGCCCTTTATGTACCACGCTATGTGCGCCCGCCCGTCACATACACACGCCCGAGGGTGTAATATTTTTCACCCCAACAAAAACATACCACGGTTTTGGCTCGAAGCGAAAGTTTCGCCCCTTTGTGCGTTCACAATGTGCGTACGTTATATTTTTTTTAATAAACCGGCCGGGTAAAGCAGTGAATCGATGGCCGCCGGCGAATACGTCGAATCACACAGTTAATTATTGACACATCCGCTTTTTATTCGGCTCCCCGGCATCAAAGCTCCATTGTGGTCGTCTAATATTATTCCTTTTGTGTAGCACGCTACTGAAACCGGCGATTTCCTTACCTTTGTACTGTGTTACGTTTTGGGCGAGACGTGGCCTTTTGTTCGTGCTGAATTATTGTTCCAAATTACTGGTTATCAATTCCCTTAAAGTATGATGTTGAAGCGTATTGGACGGTAGACAGCTTCTAATAAGCCGTTGTTGGGGCTTATTGTATATTGTTTACTATGATCAAAGATTTGGCCGGACATTTTACGGAAATTATAAATGTCAACTGTTTAAATGCTTTGTAATCAGCACGGATTGCGTCACAGCCAATAATTTCGTGGAAACCTAAACCTTATTAAATTTAAATAAGAATCAGATGACATTTACGAATACCTTTTGCTATATTCCGACGTAAATACACATCACAATAAGGCCATATTTGTTAGTCCGCGATATTTATTCATATAGACGAAACAAAATTACTGTTTGCACAAACAAACCTATTCAACTACCTCATAAAAAAAACTTGTTCGTGAAGACTTACTATTTGAAGTAGAGACAGGAATAATAAATTATGTTTGTTTAATATTAACATTGTACGTTCCTCACAATAAAACAAAAGACAACGAAAGCGAAAGTTTCTTGAAAAGAAGCTGAAAATAAATTTATGTTAAGTTCTGGTTAATTGATAAGAAACTTTAAACTTTGAAGTTCGTATCGCTTTCAAGACCCTTTTAATCAAGGTAGAAGTTGTAGGAATTTGCACAACAATAAAACAGTGACTAACATGATTTGCGGTTCCAAGGACCAAATTAATTGTATCTAGTTTTGCCAAATCCATTATTTCTTGGGAAACCATGAATCGTGTTATCAACAACAACACAAATTATTAAGCTTATAACTGAAACAGATGTCAAAATCTACGTTCACCTCAAATCAATTGTAAAAACAGATAAAAAATAAGTGACCAGCGCAAACAACAAAAAATCGTACAAAAGCTCGAAATTTTTAATCAGAGATCCTACCAACGGGCGATGAATAATTGAATATTGAATAATTTTTGTGGTAATGAAATACAGAGCGGCGCTCACCGGCGACGTCACTACCTACCCCGATCTAGATAAAGGGTTGTATCACGCTCGACACGAAAATAACGGATATGATCGGTTTTCGATAACGTGTAGCAAGCACGGAAACTTACCTCTTAAAAAAATGCCATCATCAAATAAAAATCGGTTGAAATATTTTATGGGGTTTTAAAGAGCTCTCCTTTTCTACAAATCGATGGAATGTACACGCATTTTAAATGTTTTGAAGCCATAAGCGTCCGTCACTTTTTTATTTTTATGATCAACTCAACGAAGTTCAATTGTGTACGTGACTTTAAGTTAACTGATCAAGGTTGAATTTGGGGTAAACGTGTCTTGAATCATATTTACTTTTAAAGTTGCTCAAAGAAAGTTTACTTTACCTAAACTTCTTACAGTCAGAGAAAAGAGTTTTATAAGAACTTGTTCTACAATTACAATCTGTGTAGTTAATTGAATTTGAAACTTAAGCATCATGGACTTGAAACTAAATTGAAAGGACCAGAATTATTATGACTTTACTATCAAATATTATAGGCGATATAAGGTCTGGTTCCACAGATGAATTTATAAAGGCAACACTGGATACCGATAACAGCACTAAAAGCTGATACTTAATAGCTCAATAGGCCTTTACTTGTATTTACTTGTAAGCTGTAATACGTATATTCTGCCTGTTTGGCTACATACAATAAGCACTTGCTAAAACTTGAATAGCCTTATAGAGGTATTTAGGGAATAGAGAGTAAAGTTCCTAATGATGGAAGAAGGAGGACCCTCCAACCAGGCGAGGTAATCGCGCCAAGTAGGCTTCTGTCTAATATTTGTAGTACGTTGGGATTTTCTCTGCAAATTCATCTGCGTGCAAACTTCACTTTGATTATTGTCGCTGAATCTCTTCTGTAAATCGGCATTATTTTTTCAAGTGTTATTACAAAAATATGTTGCAGGTACTAGTAATAACACAGTAAAGTGTATATCGTGCAACATTGTGATAGACGAGCTTCTAGCGTATATACAAAATAAAATTTCGATTGCCGATGAGGCTAGTTTGGTACAAATATGTGCATCTACTTTTACAAGCGAACAAATTCAAAATTCGAAGTCGTTACTAATAGAATCGCTTTCGTCTGAAGTGCGAAGTACTGTCCGCAAAGGGAAAGGCAAAGATAATCGGGTGTTATATGACATCATTGCGATCTTCAAGACCACGGAACCCGATGTGCTGCCGGTTTTTGTGGCTCGTGAACTGGAGAAACTTCCACCAATTACTTTTGATCATTTGGACGTTTCCAAGCTTTTGAAGGATTTATTAATAGTACAAGCCGAAATCAACAACATCAAATCTACCTATGTTACCCAAGGTGAGCTGCAAAGTTGGAAGGAAGAATGTGAAAAGAAATGTTTATCGTCGTCAGCTGCAAATATCAGTAGCATGAACACAACAGGAGGTACGGAAAATGGTTGTTCGAATACCTGCGGTGGGGAAGAAAACGCAAACTGTTCGAAATTTGCATCAATTACAACGAATAGCCAAAATCGTTACCCAAAACGTGTAATAAATACAGTTGAGGGTACACTAGAAAAATGTTACAAAGAAACAGTGACTTGTTTGAAGGACAACGGCGAGAGCGATGCGTCATCCGTACCGTTATCTCCAACAAGTAATAACTTAAGCGATCAGCTGAGTAAAAGTATGGGTCAGGCGTCGCAGTCATATGCTCATGTGATTTACACTCGTGAAGAATAAAAATAGGGTGCGAAAACAAAGATTCCAAGGAAATTGTGGTAGTTCTGCAATTGACTTGGGTGATACATTCAGACCAGCAGACAGAAAGACACCTATTTTTATTACGAATATACATAAGGATACGCTTGAGTCTGATATAACTAATTATATTAAAAAAAAAACGGGGGAAGTAGTAAGAGTCTTGAGAAAATTAACATTAAGCGTGACTGTGAACACAAGGCGTACAAATTCTTTGTACCACAATGTAAGTTACAAACTTTTTTGGATTGTCATCTATGGCCGCAAGGGATTATATTTCGACGTTTTGTTAACTACAAAACAAAGAGTAGAACTGTTCAATCAACTATCGGCCAGTAGAATACCTACATGTCGAGTGAAGATAACAACTATAAATTCGTGAGCTTCAACTGCAAAAGTGTCAAGCGGTCTGTTCAGCATATACGTGAGCTATGTAATAACTGTGACGTAATTGCATTGCAAGAAACGTGGCTACAGCCTGAGGAATTGTCGTTTCTTAATACGATTAGTGATGACTTCAGCTGTACTGGAGTATCAGCAATGGACACATCAGCGGGTATGGTGCGAGGTAGGCCATATGGAGGAGTAGCTCTTATGTGGAGAAAACGCCTTTTCCACAATGTCAGTGTAATTCAGTGCGGAAATCCGCGAATCTGTGCAGTGAAAATAGTGATGAAGGAAAAGTGTTGTTTAGTGTTGAGCGTTTATATGCCTACGGACACAAGGCTAAATTTGGCGGAGTTTACGGACACATTAAGCTCGGTGAGTGCTATTATTGACGATTGTAATATTAACGATGTATATATATTGGGAGATTACAATGCGCACCCATCTGAACTATTTTATAATGAACTTTCGGCATTTTGTATTGAACAACAATGGTCATGTATTGACGTAGATGTGTTAGGTGTACTGTCGAACACGCACACCTTTATAAGTGAGGTATATGGGTCGAAGCGGTGGCTTGACCATTGTGTCGTAACGGACTCAGCTGTGAGATCTGTTAGAAATGTTTATGTTTTGTATGACGTATTGTGGTCTGACCATTTTCCCTTGGTGGTGGAATGTTGTCTGGAGTCAATTGACCCCAAAAAATGCGTGTCAAAAACTTACTCTAGTAAAGTTGCGTGGGGGGAAAGAAGTATAAGTCAGATAGAATGCTATCAGAGAGAATGTCATGACAGGTTGAGACTAATTGACTTTCCGCGTGAACTTGAGACGTGTTGTGATAGGACATGTAGAGATCATATGCACAAGAAAGTTATAGATCAGCTGTATTCGGACATCGTACATGCACTTAAAAGTTCAGCAGTGGTGGGTCGAGATAGTGGCATTAGTGAGCCTAGAAAGAAGGTTGTAGGCTGGAACAGGCATGTCGCTGGGGCGCACACGATTGCAAAACAAAAATTTTTAAAGTGGGTAAACTGTGGAAAACCTAATGTCGGGTATGTGTACAAAGAAATGTGTGAGGCTAGAAACGTTTTTAAATCGAGACTCAAATGGTGTCAAAATCATGAGGATCAAGTAAAAATGGATATTTTGGCCTCACACCATTCTAAAAATGACTTTCGTGGTTTCTGGAAGCACACAAATAAAATACACAATAAGCCGGGGCTTCCTGTGAGTGTCGGCGGCAAGTGTGAGCCAGAAGATATTGCCAACCTGTTCAGAGATAATTTTATTGTAAAGTCTCCTCTGGGTAGCTTGGGATCGGTGATCGATGTTGAGCCTGGTAAAGATCTAGAGGTCAAATTTAAAGCAAAAGAGATTGCTCAAATTATAAAAAGCATGTCTAAGGGCAAGTCTCCTGGTCATGACGGGCTCAGCATCGAGCACCTCCGCTATGCGGGTCCGCACTTGCCGAGAGTTCTGGCAATGTTGTATAGCTTTTGTGTGGGTCATGGTTACTTGCCGAGCGAAATGATGCGGACACTTGTAGTACCTATTATTAAGAACAAAACGGGAGACGTCGCAGACACAGGTAACTATAGGCCCATATCATTGGCTACGGTAATATCTAAAATATTTGACAGCTTGCTTAATACACAATTGAACAAATATGTAGAACTTCATGATAACCAGTTCGGGTTTCGACCCGGATTGTCAACTGAAAGTGCAATTTTGTGTCTTAAGCAGGCTGTCACGTATTATACACGGCGTGGTACACCTGTTTACGCTTGCTTTCTCGACCTATCCAGGGCTTTCGATCTGGTTTCCTATGAGAGGTTGTGGAAAAAATTGGAGAAATCAAATTTACCATTTGAAATAATAAACATTTTGAAATTTTGGCATGGAAATCAGAGCAACTATGTGCGATGGGCCGGCGCTTTGTCTCGTGCATATGGGTTGGAGTGCGGGGTGAGACAGGGGGGGTTGAGTTCACCTACGCTGTTCAACCTGTATGTGAACGAACTGATTGACGAGTTGAGTAGCATTAGGGTCGGCTGTTTTATTGATGGTGTCTGTGTTAATAACATTAGTTACGCGGATGACATGGTGCTGCTGAGCGCGTCAATCTGTGGCCTTAGAAAACTTGTGCAGAAGTGTGAAGAGTATGCAAAGTCACATGGACTTATTTACAACTGCAAAAAGTCGGAAATTATGGTATTTGAGGCTGGGGGTAAAAGTCCTGAAAGTACACCACCTGTATTTCTTAATAAAGTGCCTTTAAACAGAGTTCATAGGTTTAAATATCTGGGTCATATATTGACACCCGACCTCAAGGACGATAAAGACATTGAACGTGAGCGGAGAGCGTTGTCGGTTAGGGCAAACATGTTAGCTCGCAGGTTTGCAAGATGTTCACTTGAAGTCAAGCTCACCCTTTTTAGGGCTTACTGTACCAACTTTTATACATGCAGCCTGTGGGCTAGATTTGCGCAGAGGTCGTACAGCGCTCTCCGTGTTCAATATAATAACGCGTTTATGGTGCTGGTGGGGCTGCCCCGCTTCTGTAGCGCATCAGGGATGTTTACAGATGCACACATAGACTGTTTTTATGCAACCATGCGCAAAAGGTGTGCTTCCCTGGTGAGCAGGGTGCGGGCCAGCTCCAACAGTATCCTGAACATGGTTGCAAGCAGGCTGGACTGCATATACATGGGACGATGTAATGCCATTTCCCATGGATTAATGTAGGATGTATCTGACAAACAGAAAACAGTTGTGACTACTAACATAGATGTAAGTTTTACTAACATTTTGTGAGTCCTGGTTACTTTAAAATAAATGATTTATTATATTATTATTATTACTATAATACACCTTGCAAATGTGACATCGATAACCTTTAAATATCTAAGCAAATAAAACCAATACCAAACTAAACACGAGTAAAGAAAAACAGCGGCGTCCTCAAAGACCAGTATAGGGTTATAGTCTTTTCTTAAAATTGAAAGCGTGCTAGGTAGCTGCGGCGTAATGCGATCCTCACACAAATCGGCATCAGCACAAAGCCTTGTCTTAACCGCACAACGCCGCCAATCATATCACCAGTTATTTAACTGATGGTCCTTTTTGGTCCTTTGAGGCGGCGTTTTAGAATCGTATTAATGGTTCTTAAGATGATTGTATGTTCGTTAAGTATTGAGAATAGGTTTCAAATAATCGTGGCTGGATATTCGATTGTGATATTAATGATCAATGTCTTCTACATGTTTGTTTGAATGTAATCAAGGCTTTCCAACTTTTATCTTTAGAAAACTACCTATATGTTTATTCAGTATTTATATAATTCACAAAAAGAAACAGCTAACGGACTAACATCAAAAGCTTTGTAAAATTTATTAAAAAAATACTAAGTAAAATGTCAGAATAGCCCACGATTTATACCAACACGTGGGATTGGTCCTTTGGCCCATGGCAATAAAACTTTGACACAAAAATATATTGTTTCAATTTAATGTTTAACATAGTCTCGCCTGCCTAAATTTCAATTTCATTTACTGCTTTTTGTCGTTTCAGAATGGTCACATTTAAAATCGTAGCATGGCCTATGGCGAAAATACCGAGATATTTTATGATTTTAAAATTAAAGTTATATTACGACACTTTTTGAGTAGACAGTTAGGCCGTTTATTTTATGGGTGAGTTAGACAAGAGATAGCTTGATTTGAGTTTAATTAAAAAAATTGTTAGGCTTTTATAGTATTACACTTCTATTGTAATACTTAACATTATTTCTTGTATTGGTTGGGTATCTTTGTAATGTTTAACCGACCTTATCGTGAACGCGGAAGTATATTCTTTCGCAAATGATTTATGAGGATGCTTATTTTCGGCAGTATCTGGTTTATAGTCATTTATGTTCGCGTATGTTTATTGTTACATCGAGTCATTCGTCATTTATGTTGCTTATCGTGGAATGGAAACCTTTATGACCATTGGTTTCCGTGTTCTTAAAATAAATGGAAAAGGAATAAAGATGGACCATTAAGTGAAACGGACTTTTTGTGGAAATATAGAAACAGGTCCTTTATCTAGACAGATTTGTTTAAGGTTCTGTTTACTCTTTGGTATGACTCAGCAAAATAAAAACATATCTTTCTTTTCAGCTCGGTATTTTCTTTATTCAAAATATTTTGCTGTCATTTCCTCAAACTGAAATTATCTTACTTTCAATTTATGAGCGAATTCTTCAACAAATGATTTTAGAAACATTTCTAAACATTGTCGTTAACATAAAACGGTAAGAAGTAATAAAAGATTGCGATTACAAATGAAGTAGCTATTTTTCAAAATGTTTCGTTACAACATCTTTGTAATGCGAGCAAAAAAGGACCACAACGCACTTTCCGAAATTGAAACGACGTAGCGGACCGTTGTGTTCGGCAACTTTTCATGCCTAGTCAGACCCTAATGGAAATGACAAGTCTAATGTAACAAGTAACAACTGAAAACATCCCGTTGGACGGATGTAACAAAGCATTCATTTTCTGATGGCGGTAATCTCGCCGAAGGGCGGCATTGTTCGTCATTTTCTCTACGGGCCTATATTTTTTTTCGTATTTTCTTTTCGAAAAGAATAAAAATTGTGAACAGTATTGTCGCGGCGGAGGCTCGCACCGTGATCGCGCAAAAAGGAGCCCTGGATGACAACGAAATGACGGGAGCGTCCGCGGGTGGCCCCCTCCCCCCTCTTGTAAAAATGTCGCCGAGGGAGGGGCGGCGTGCCTACGACAAGACGGCATTTTTACACACCGCCGCCGAACCGGCAGATCGTATACACCAAATTGGGATCAACAGAAATTGAACCGTGTCACATGGAGCGAGACCTTACATCAGCTTGGTGACGTGCTACTTGACTTTTTAAAACACGAGCCGTGTTTGCGATAAATCGATAAGTATATACGGTACACGCCAGCGGCAGAGGGTACGAATTGCACGGATTTTACAGTTCTTTGTGTTGACACGCCAGGGGTGGGGTGTTTAGTGGTTTCCGTCCGATGTTTTAGGAAATATGAAATTTTTAGCTTTAATTCGCATACGACTTTTTCGGAAGCCTGTTGAAGACCCTTATCCCTTTTTGCTTTTCAGATTTTCCAGGGGTACATTTCCGTCAACGGAATTTTCGAGGCTTTCTCCGAATTTTATTCGATTTATGAGGAAACAAGAACTTAAAATACTTTAGGGATAAAGCTACGGTCATACGATGTTAATTGGGGTCTTAAAATACTGAGTCCACCCACACATATTTGAATGACACGTTTCTTCCTAAGGAAAACTTTGTACCGATAGTCGTAATCATGTTTGACCTTTCTTTGATGCGGAATTTGATATTGTTTAAGACAGCCTGTAACATGACAGATGGAAACTGCTTGAAGCGTCACAACATAATGCCAATGTTTTTTAAATATGTTGAAAACAACTGAAATTGTGTAAACCAAATTTTAGCATAGATTTCTTTTTATACTGATACACGGGCAAAGCTGCTGACAGAAACTAGTTACTTATAAAACATACGGACATCATTTTATCTACCATTAACACTAACAAATTCTTGTTACAGAACAAATGGGCCAAGCTCAAGCGCAGCAATACTTCACAAAATATCCAGAGCTGAAGAAGGAAGGAGTAGCAGACTACATCAGCAGTCCAATTCACCAGAAAACTGATGTTACTCCAGAGAAACTCTTCAGTAAAAATAATTTTGGTAAGAATTCTTTATAACTTGGTGCATAGCAAATTAATGAAGTCATTCAAATATAATAACGTCATATGTTTACGCCTATAGGCACATGCATTTTAAATGTGAGCGGTCCATGCTTCGGCACGAATGGGCCATCGCGGCCGGAACGACACACGATCTCAGAGAATACCGGAGTGAAACAACACTGTGTTATGTTTCGTAGTGTGAGAAAGATTATTGGAGGCTCAGCACTTTACCCCCTCCTACCCAAATCCTCAAATCCCTGACAACCCCCAAAAAGGTGGTTACTCACTTTTAACTCTTATGGTCTGGCGGATATCCATGGACGGCGCCAATTGCTTATCATCAAGTGATGTCTGTTCGTTTCCCGCCTCTCAAAGAGCCAATAGAGCACTACAGACGGTGCCCTAGAAGGCCGATGTTCAACCAGGGTTGCAGGGCAAGCGTAATAAGGTACCGCGGCCTGGGCCTGGACTAGGAGAAGGTACGGGTGCACTATATACAAATAGAACTTACAAAATCAGTATGTCCGTATATATGTTACCAGATAACGTGTACAAATATTAGTTTTTAACAACTGGACATTTTCATTTCAATTTAACGATACCGTTGCTCTTAGAAAAAGACTTAGGACATGCCTGTAGGCAAGGAGAAGTCAATTCCATTCATAAATCGACCTTTTCTTTAATAACTTCCTTTACCGACAATAAGGAAAAGATTCGTATCATTCTCAAATTCTAACGTTTATTCTGCGTACCAAAGGACCAAGTTCTCACTTGATATTATTATCATAAAGTTCACCGAATCGAATGTCTGTCTGCTTAGTTACTCGAATATTTGCATAAATACTATAAAATTTTAAAATACGTATGATTGATACTTAATATCACACTCTACTTTTAGTTTTACTACAAGTGTTTTGGGCCATTATCATGTAAATGATAAAACATGTACTTACAAAACTGATTGAAAAACAGTAACCATGGAGCTTCTTGCTCGTTCTTCTTCATAGGAATCTACACTTTGGAACGAGCAAATAGCTTCACTAGAGGACAAACGGACAGACTGACAAGCTTAAAGTTAAAGCTCTCCAAATACTTTTTTTTGCTTGACGTTCTAAAGTGCCTACTGTACTACTACTGTGGTCTAATTGAAATAAATGATTTTGACTTTGACTCTTTATTTGAAATAATGTTGATTAAATAATGTTGTATCACTCGTACACGCACAAGCACACACACAAGCAAATGTATGACGTATCCACCGACATGCGCTAGCGCATCTCCATAGTCTCACGTAGCAATAACCAGCTTAGCTAATATTGCTAATGAAAAACCAACGACACCCGTGTTTATACTTACTTCGATTGCGAATTGTAATAGAGATGGTTAATTTTATTAGTAACTAACGGTCGCCCGCGGCTGCGCCCGCGTGCATGTCGATTTTACACTTTTTCAAGTTTGTTTGTGACTTTGCCCGAGTTATATGTGTGTACTTTCTAATGATTATTTGGACACCACTGACATACGAAAACATCGCAAGGAAACCGGGACTTATAATTTTAAATTATAAGTCCCGGTAAATTTCGATTTCATACTTATAATTTTATAATTTTAAATTATAATTGCAACCGCCTTGAGCAAGCGTTGGTGATTAATGGTCTAACCTTCTCCGTGTGAGAAGAGGCAAACGCCTCTTCTCACACTGAGCAAACGCTCAGCAGTGGGCACAGTTACAGGCTGATGATTTATCAGTAATCATGTTTCAAAGGCCATCGAAAATGGCAACTTTATACCGTACACATTTTACACGCATCACTACAACTCCCGCATACATGAACAGAAATCCCAAAAAAAAAACACTACGCAATCGTACGCGCAAAGGCATCGCGCTCATTCTGCCCGAATGCCTTCCCATATTCAAATTATCAGATCTGTCGATCAAGGCGCTAACAAAACGCCATTATGCTTGTAAAATTAAACGTATTAATAGTTATTACAAATGCTCGGCTTTTGTCAGAAGTGTGCATCTGTCTGTCTGTTTGTCCGTTGCCCGATTGTGTAGAAGTGGGGTTATGTTTCAATGAGATCGCTTCTTTGTGAGATTTTATCTACCACAGAATAACGGTGGCTGGTATTTTTGTAATACCTTCAACGAATTGTAGTCACGAAACCCAATGATCAAGAGGATGAAAATTAAAACAAATTTTGAGCATGAGTTTTAACAGATAGTTTTAGAATTTTCGCAGTCAGATTTTTCCTTAAGTAAATAATGGGGTTTGTCTTAGTTACAGTACTCTAAACCCTATAGTGAGTTTTATAAAGTTTTATGCGTTTTTATCGATATTATTTTTATTGAATTATTATATTGAAACATTGTGACTATAACGAACTTGCACCGTTCGTAGAACTGGTACTAAAGTAAATAAAACATTTTGTTCATGTCTCATAACAATTCCTAACCTAAAATTAAAAACTTCCATCGACCGTACTTACCAAAAGTTAGTTGTAAACGTCAAGCACTGACATACAAATCCTTTACCTAATAATTTGCTTACATTTCCTATTCCTGAAACTTCAGTATAGTTCTGAAAGCTTGCATAACTTACTTCACTTTAGCAGCTGAAGTTAATAATTTGTTATGTTGGTAGCTATCAAAACGTCTAATTCGAAGAAGGTTTTATGTAACTAAGTTTGAACACTATTTTTTATGTTCCGTGTTCCTCGGCTGTAAGTTAAAGGAATCGGTTAGCTTTTGAATCGTGCTCTATAAAATGTATAAGTACTAATTTTATGAAACTGATGTGTTTTTTGTTTGCTTGAACGCGCTAATCTCACGAGCTATTGATTCGAATAAACATTGCTTTTTGTGTTGGATAGTCAATTGATCGATGAAGGCTATGGGCGACGACCGACAGGATCCGGATAGTGAAAGCGAGCAAATTGCAAAAAAAATGGTTAAAAAAGGGGGAAATAATCAAATGACTCCTCTTGTTCTGGGTGAGGTGAGAGGAAGAGTCAGACTCTTACTGACTATAAACCAACCAGTTCTTTCTCCAGTTAAGGACACAGGTACAGTATATTGTAAGAAGGCGCACACTATGAAGTTTTTGATTCTACGAAGGATAAACGATATTTTATCATGCCTCATTTCTAAATACAAACTGAATTCAAATACAGACGCAAGAAACGGCACTCTTTCGTAATTTTTTAACCAAGAACCAATATTTTAATACGTGTTCTTGACCAACCTTAAATTACTAAGAAATAAATAGTAAGCAGTCCACCAATTTAGTATAAAACTTTGTCTAAATGTTAAACGTCGAAACTTAACTCAGAGGAACATCTCTCGAGATTAGGTCAAGTTTGTTCGAACGTTCCTACTCGACTGAGAATAATAAAAAGTTGGCGCCAAGTTTTTGGCCCACAGGGCCTGGCGGCCATCATTAAAATTGAAATAGTGTTTCGAATTTTCGATTTTGATATACCTACTCATGTACAAAGTTATAGGTGCTAAGTTAGTGGTGATTTTAGTACCTATTAGATCATTATTTAATTTTGAAAATGGTCCTACAAAACTTTTCTCCTGTGATAATGATGTGGTAATAATTGTTCGCGCCTTGTCAATATTGAGGACAGTAAATTGCGTGATTTTTCTTTTATGGGATAGGATGGCAAACGAGCAGACGGATTACCTGATTGCAAGCAATCCACCGCCCATGAACACCCGCCACACCAAAGTAGTTGCGAGTGCGTTGCTGGTCTTTTAGGGTTAAGGGTTTCGGATACTTATTTATGGATTGGGAAGGGATGGCACGTACACGGCGAAACACAACGATTTGGCTATTTCCGCCTATTTTTTGTCGTGTTCTGGTCGTGGTACTTATCACTCCGGTCGAGCCGACCCATTCATGCCGAAGCTTGGCTCTCCCACACTCAAAATATTACGTGTTATTTTTCCTCCACTCACGATTTTTATATACAAACTCTTTTAAACACCATAACACAACACCATGTATATCATAAATAACGATTTTACAACACCATTAATTTTAAATCACTATACACCAGTGTATGTACGTGTAGTATCGATCGTGTAATAGTGTGCGTACGAAACGTCGTCCAATCGTCACCTCTCGCGTGAATTGTGGGCGGGGCTTCACACCCTGACTCGTGGTACCATGCGATCGATTTTATTTGAGACACGACGGGAAAAAAGCCCTCGATCTCGGAATAGAGGTTGACATTTCCGATAAGAATTTTTTTTGACATTTTGTTTAGAAATTTTACTACATGGCCTGTTTTGTTGTTCCCTGAGGACGTACACTAGTTAGTTCGTTTTCCATTTTCTCATTAGTCGTATTTTTTATTCAATTGTTTTACTTATGTTGGAAACACGTGCATATTCTGTTCATTATCGCTGAAAATTCCAAAATAAAAACTCATTTTTACCCTTTTTCGTGGAGATTATCTGTGTTTAACCTACAAGATATTTCACCCTATCTTATTTAATCGCAAAGAGATACAAAAGTTTTACAGGCTGTATAAAAACAGTTTTTATAGCAGTTTTAATTAAATACCTAATTTGCAACTGATATTTTGTATGCAACTATGTATTTATAATGGCAAGCTTTACTTCTTTATCAGTCTATTGGTGTTATTAAAAGTATGTATATGCAAAAAAAATACAATCTCCACAGTTATTTGTTAAAAGGGTAAGAAAGTAAAGATATCGTCTCAGGATTGTATGAATTACACATTCACGTAGGTTAAATGATCATGAATAGAAGTTGTGTCCATTTAGTATAGGATATTTTCCTATAGTACAAAGTGTGGTCGGCTCGACCGGAGTGATACCACGGCCTCACAGAAAACCGGCGTGAAACAACCACAGTGTTGTGTTTCGCCGTGTGAATGAGGTTACCGGAGGCCCAATCCTTCCCCTTCCCAATCCCTCCCCAGTTCCTAAATCTCCAAATCCCTAATCCCTTAAAGGTCGGCAACGCACTCGTAACTCCTCCGTTGCGGGTGTCCATGATTGCTTACCATCAGGTAATCCGTCTGCCCGTTTGCCGACCTATTACATAAAAAAAAAATTACATTTACGAAACGATTTTTTTGAAGTTTTCCCATCTAAGAACAGACATCAAGGACAAACTCCGGAGATTAGTCTATTCTAAATTCCAGACGATATAAAATAGATATAAATTAAACAGGTTCATCAGGTGGCTCCATATTTCCCAGGACTTAACACACGCTAGTGATACGTTTTTATGAGTTAAGTCATCATCATCACACGGAGAAAGTTTAAGCAGTAATCACCACGCTTGCTCAAGGCGTATTGCCGATTTCAAACTTACCTATAATTAGAGATTATAAGTCCGGGTTTCCTCACGATGTTTTCCTACGCCGTACATCGTCAGTGATGTCTAAATAATCAATTAACTCGGAAAAAGTCACTGGTACTTGCCAGGTTTCAAATCCGCACCCTCATGTATAAGATGCGGACGTCTTAATCTCCGGGTCACCACGACCTCAAGCTTGGCATTAATAGTCATGCAAACTCAACGTGTATGCAAAATTTCAGCTCAATCGGTTATAGATATCTGCTTCAAAATTCAGTCGAGAGATTCTATTTCACAAACATACACCAACATACGAATTTTAATACACATAAGAGATTCTAGCATGTGTTAATACTACGAGCATTGATTTTACATGGTTATTTTAATTGTTAATTCATCAAACCCCCAAACGAACGCCGGCGTCCATGAACCTATTGTTCTTCTATTGTGTCTCTGCCACTATTGAAACGTTGAAAATAAGATGGACAATTAACTCCAACAATCTGCAACTCAGACGTTGCCGCGACGCGCAAGCTACTCATGAATAAGAGTCCCGTTGTGACTTGAAACTAGTTGAGCTTTTCTCAGTTAATTCTGTCTACCTATGTTTGTCATGGATAGAACCAATTTAAAACAAAACAACAATTTGTAGATCACACAGAGTAGTTTCGTGCGGGAATTAATTAATACTTCATTTCATTAGGGAATGGTACTGAGTGATTTTTCCTATTTGAAGTTTGTATTTCAGGTCTCCCATGACGTGAATGTCTTGTTTCTTTATACTCCTCATGTTGGCATTGAGAGGATTATACAAATCGTTATTTGTTTCTTCTGATAATGCATTGGTTTGAAGTAACTAGAGTCTGAAATACTAATTTAATTATATAAACGCCATGTTTTATATGATTTACATTTCCATAACAACATATAGTATTGAAGTCACCGGATTTTTTATGTGATTATAGGACAAAAAAAGCACATAGATTACCTGATGGCAAGCAATCGGCGCTGTCTATGGACATCTGCAACCCTAGAGGAGCAACGAGTGCGTCGCCGACCTTTTTGGGATTAGGGTTTAGGAGATTTTGAGATTGGGGGAACGGAATCTACCCTACCATAAACTCACTTAAAAGGCGTAATAAAACGCTTCTAGATATGTTGTTATGAAAAAACATCTTTCAACGAAAGTCACAGTACTTACATTTCTCTAATGAAATTTAAAATGCCAATAGAAAAACGTCTGTCTCTTGTTTCAAACTGTTCCCATCCGCAGTCCATTACCTGCAGTTTACCCAGATAACGACGTAAGCCGAGCTTCAAAGGGGAATGCCAAGTCCCCATAGTAATTTAGGCCCACTGTGCACACATATAAAAGTTCATGATTATAATAGAGGGTAATTCCAATAATCAATTGGTAAAAGAAATTATATCAAAAATACTTGGCACTTAAAAGTTATTAAAGGTTTTATTATTTCATCAACACTAGTAACGTTAAAAAAACAAAATAATTATTATTTTAATTTTATAGTGTGGAAGTGTAAAGCATAATAACTGGGAGTAAAATAACACAAAACACCTTTAGTTTTACATATTTATTCTTGTTGATCATCACCATATATGAGTAAAACATCATCAATAAATTGTGCGGGTGGAAATACATTATTTTGATGCCTTGTCCATCCTAAATACCATATATTATCACGGTCATGACATAAGCACAGCATCCTACCGTACGCCAGCCACCAATACAGTTACTGCTGCATGGCCTGTGTCAACAGTGCCAACTAAAACCGATATACAGCTTTTTGCGACGATCATGACGACTAGCGATTCTGGTCCTTACCAGTGAACAGATTTGTGCAAATATAGTGATTGTTCTATTACTATTATTAGTACATACTTCTTTACAGTACCTATGCCCCGGTAAATCTCATTTGCTCGCCATAGTATGAGTGAGCTTGCTTAAGTTAATGTCACAAGCAATCAATATTAAATCACTTATCTATATTTATACCAGGGAATTCTCTTATATCTCATTATTAACAGTAATGTTTTGAAAATCTGCTTCACAAGTAGTGTTTGTATTCCATGTATGTGATTGTTACCTTAAAAATGATGTGGCACAGTGATGACACATACATTTACATGACCAATAATTGGCTCAAATCTTGTTGTATGTCGCATTTCATTCCAAGCATTTGTCCTACATGCATGGCACACTAGACTATCACTGGAAACTTATACCTACAAGAAAAGATGAGAGCAGTTATAAAATCAGCACATAAAGTACTTTTAAAATACTATTAAGTAGTAAGAGATTTTAAATATATATGATTATTAATTACCTGGCTAATCCATCGTTGTATAAGATTTCGAACTTCAGTGATTTCCAAAGTATGTCTTCGAATTCTAGATACATTCAAACCGCAGTATAAACAACGTAGATCACCACTCACAGCAGTAGATGACTGTTGTGAACAACTAGGTCCAGAGTAAATGCCGGGTTCGTCGTCGGTCGAAGCGTGTACGGTGTAATACCAAATCAACATTGTCGATACTAAGTCCAGACTGAATGCCGGGTTCGTAAACCAAAGCGTGTAATACTAAATCCAATTTATCACCAGTGTCGTCATGAGTAGCAGGAGCAGAATCCATAATCAGGCTGTAGTCGTCAAGGATAGGAGAATCCTCAAAGTTAATGAGTGAAAGTAGTCAATTTAAACCACGATTAGTATACAGATACACAAGTCGTAAGTAAACAAACAAGCAATGATTTTGACATTAACTTTTTCCGGCGGCTTGTCAAAAGTTGAATTGATGTTGCCATAAGAAGAAAAAATCGATAGATCGATTATATTATTATTTCACAAAAAAATTGTTCTTTATTGGAAATAATATTAGTTTCCATTACATGATATTCATTAATTCATTTTCTTTTCGGAAAAATATCTGTTTATTAAAAATAATATCACTATTATTGTTCCGATTCATTCTTGGTAGTTTTTTTTTTGTAAAGGCAACATCTTGAAAATATTTTTATGTTTCCTAAGATTAGTCATTTTCATATCTATTTAATGTTTTTGAAAAAATATCCCATCATGCACAGACTTATGAATATATGCAAGACATGACTAAAATAACAAGGTATTTTTCTACTGAAACCAATTTGTTGTGCAGCTCTGGGCCTAAAATTGGCATTCCCCTTTAGGGCTTCGGAGTTATCTACTGGAGTTCCCAAGTAACATCAAACTTGTTTTGCAGAATTGTGAAGTACTTGTAGAATCTATTCTTATTCGTGTTAGTCGTGATGATGATGATGATGATTTCCATCAGCATCGTCAGATTGGAAAACTCTAAACAGCAAAGAAAGTCCTTTTAATAAATTGTGCAGGAAATCTCATGCTCTTCTAAAGTGTCGATTGTAAAGAAGTAATTTAGATTACAACAAAAAAATAATCCTGGGACAACAACGTACCTTATTTTTTTAGTAAGTAGTTTTCGGAGATCTTTTGATCTTAAATCGTACTTAATAGATGTTCATTGCCGTCTTGTTAGCACACATTGTATCGACTTAGGTACATTAAAAATTCGCCTCATTTGTGTATAGTTTTTGTTTTGTTCTGTTTTGCTGTCGGAATGGTGCGTAATGCTACTATCTAGTAAGAAAGACCCCTCAAGGATTATAATATACAAATGCTATAATCTAGCCCGAGAGATGTAAATTCCATTGTAATTTATAAGGTCACTCCAATGTCCAACTAGTCAGAAATTAACTTTGAAACGAGAAAATGAAACGCCCAGCTCCCTGATCTAACTACACACCATAATAAAATCATGCATAGTCCCAATTCACAGTCCCACAGAAAACAAGCAAGCCATAATAACGATTATTACCGAAAAATCGAACCTCAGCATGGCCACTTAGACCATCAATAAAGCCAGAACCATACTCGTCAGCATATCTCCCCTTACGGTTTAATAAACAAAAAAAAAGTGAAATCGTGACATTTCCCTTCAACATTTAGGCACCTAAACCGTTTGCAAACAGCATTGAGAACGGGACGCGAGTAAATGAACGAGGGGGGGTCGTGGAAGGGGGGGTCCTAAACAAAAGGTGCGAGCCCCCCGCCAGCCACCACAACGACCCGAGCGGTGGGGTGGTAGGTACGGTGACCATGATCCGCATTTTTGTGGGATAAAATACGACGTTGAATTTTTGTGGTTAAGAAAATTTTGTTTAACGATTGGAATTCTAGATTTTTAGAACTAATCTTATGGCTTTCTTTTTCTTTTATCAAATTTACTGAGGAAGTGTATAATTTCCAGTTTGTAGAATGATCAGTAAGTCAGTTTTTTCAGTTCTTTTTACCTATTCAATTATCGTATTTGTCAAAAAAAAATACAGAATTATGTCCTTTTCTCTGTACTTCTTTTCGTTTTGAATATTTAGCTAATGTTCATTCAAGATGGTCTAGAAAGTTTCTAGAGTTTTATGTTTATACTTTAAAGTTTACAACT
Source organism: Spodoptera exigua (assembly GCA_902829305.4). Classification (NCBI taxonomy): domain Eukaryota; kingdom Metazoa; phylum Arthropoda; class Insecta; order Lepidoptera; family Noctuidae; genus Spodoptera; species Spodoptera exigua. Next base: position 3,490,798 of record LR824623.2, read on the forward strand.
AGTAGGTAGTACTTAAATGTTAAAAAAAAACTAATATTATTTCTCTCTGATACCAGCTGATACTTCTTCGCTGCACAATAATAATACAAGGATTATAACAAAATTCGTAACGCATGCAGCCCCTACGTCCGGGGTGGTTGTGCTTTTTCGCGGCGCGTGTCACTTCGGAGGGTCGGGCGCGGCCGCCGACACTGCGGGCGTCGGGATCCCGCGTCCGGGCGCCGTCGCCATGGCAACGACACCGCGACACCACACCCACCCTCGCCCACCCCGAGCCAGGCCAAAGTAACCCCTAACACAACAACATACGAGCCATTGCTCACTTATATACCGTAGACACATAAAGTAGGGTGGAATGAGTATATAAGAAGGCACGGTCAGGCGATGTAAATAACGCGAGATAACTTCGAGAGGGTCTAATGGAATAGGGAATCGTGTTTTGGAAAGTGCCCCGGAGAGAATGTTCTGGGTTGTTACTCACGATAAGGGCCACCATCCCTGTTAAGTGAAAGTCGATATAGGATTAACTTGGCCAAATTTGATTACACGGCCGTTTCGTATAGTTGATGAGTTGAGGCCGCACTTTAAATATTTTACTCGTGTTTTACTGTTATTTAATACAATTTAGGGATAGGTAAGTAATAACTATGGATTGTAGTCCGCTATTAGGGGATTAACGTTAAAGTACCTTTTAACTTTGATATTCATTAGTAGACTATACTGACTACTAGCTGACTGAGTACTAACTGCTAATCGCATTTGGTTCTATACATAATGTCAATATGTGTGACCTTTGAATACCTAAGTTATAGCACTAGAGCGAACCTACAAGTATTATTTAACCTGCTTTACAAATACTTTTAAGACGCTATCTTTTTTCATGAACTTCCTAAGGAGATCTTATTTATCGGATATTAAATACTTATAGCAAAAAGTTTTGCTAACTTCTGACGTTAGCAATATACAATTAAGTAGTTTCGATAGACCAAGAATTATTTTGAAATTTCACATAGCAATGATAATGTGACGATGTAGGTACCTACTTGTTTTTATTCTATTTTTCGGTAGTTTTGTAAAGAGTTAGGTACTTACGCTGTTGGCGCTCTTATAAAATGACGTCATAACTTACGATCCAACTTTTATAGTAATGATATTTTAAGTAATGATACTGACAAGTTGTTAACTACATACCGTATTAGATTCGTTTCTAGTATAACCAATTCGATAGTAAGTACACTATCGAATTGGCTTGTTTCTTAAGTCAAAAATAAATTATTTTGACTTTTCACTAACTACAACTATAAAAATATAATCTTACACACATATTTTTTGTGAACTTTTAGGGATAAGTTGATACGCCATATGCCACACTTGACAAGCCCTTTTATTTGTCTTCGTATTTTCTTGTTCTTTCATCAGTTTAACTAGGGTACACAGGGCCGGTCCTAGGTCTAGGTGTGGACTGAGCCTCGTCTCTGTGGGTGCGCCAAAATAAACCGAAACGTGAAACAAAAGACGCTCGACAAAGCATAATATTTATTTATTCTTTAATGTACCTACATATAATGATAAGTAAAGGTATATAAAGCGGACTAAATGCCATAATTGTGGCATTGTCTTCTAGGAAACCTTTGGGTCAGGAAGGAAATCTTGTACCATATAAATATGATATACGTCCCGAGTTTTCCTCTATGATTTTATTATTTCTGTTTTAATGTGATTGGATCAAATCCATGTTAATATAAATTGAATAAATATAATAAATAGACACTGTAGGAACATCTAGGTACTCACCAGACCTCTGAGATATACCTCTCCGAAATTTCTTGTTAACAATATTTTTTTATGATATAGGCCTTCAAACGAGCTGACAGTTTCTCCGATATGGTAAGCAATCAAAAAAATAAAATTATAATCTTGTAAGAGCTGATTTTTCAATATTTAGATAAAAGTTACCTGGGGATCAATTATGATGCTATCGCGTCAGAATGTTTGTATAAGACAGTGACAGCAACAATTTTATTCCTCAGATAACATTTATCTGACTATTAAAAAATCAGCCCTAAGTTACCTATTTCATTTTAAACGAGAAATCGTCGTGGAAATAAAACAAGAAATAGTTTAAAACACTTTTATTTTTATTCTTAGCTAAAAACTTTTTTAATATCTAGAATAATTTACATCTAACACAAATCTCCCAAATAAGTTCTATAAGAGAAAATTTCTTACTGACTAAAACCCCTCCATTCCTTCTCCTACTCTAGGCCGAGGTCGCGGTGCCTTGTCCTGCAACCCCTTTTAAACATCAGCCTTATAAGGCCCCGTCTGAGGTGGTCTGTGGGCACTAACCAATAGGTTAAAGTAATCATTAAATATCTCTTAATACGTTGCTGACCTTGTGAATTACGTACAGAAACTTAATAAACTAATAAATCAATACATTTAGTGACCATTTCTTCTTTGTATAAGAAGATGCTTTTGCCGATTAATGTGACAATTGCAGGCTTACGGTGATGATGTAACCATTTTGCGATGATGCCAAAATACTGAATAGAATTGTTATGGCCACAGCAGTTCCTATTAATGTTCTACGGTGTAATATCTCTTCACTGTTTTGTCCAGTCCATCTGCAGTCGTAGTCTGAAAAATAAATATGTAGTGCTTATTAATTACTAAAGTTATACGTACTTTGTATGATTATTTAGACACCACTGACATACGCTGAAGGTTAACGTCGTGAAGAAACCTGGACTTATAATTTCTTATTATAAGTTTGAAATCGCTAACCCGCATTGAGCAAGCGTGGTGATTATGTGGTGTTTTTAGTAAGTAAGAGACTGATACTCCCTCTCGTTTCAACCCGGGCGAGTTATTTTTAATATTTTTTAATATAAAACGTTGCCCCAAACTAAGATTTTCTCCTGTGTCGTGGGTGCGGTTACAAACATGCAATTTCACATACACATAACACCAAGACCCGGAACAACAATTTGTGGATCACACAAAGAGTTGTTCCGTGCGGGAATCGAACCCGCGACACGTTGCACGGCAGCCAGTTGCCCAGCCACCGCACCAACCGTGAAATCATTTGAAGATTTTTCTCCCTTTAAAAAAAAGGATATAGATTACCACTTACCACTGTCATTTTATCGATATAAAACTCTCGCTCGTGTCTCGACACTTTCCCATTGCCAGCTGTCTGTGTGTGTATCATTTTGTTGCCTTCAAATACTATTAACGCCTTCACCTGAAAAAATATTAATATAAATATAGTAGGTCGCCGATTTTCTGAGTGAATTAGGGTCAGTGTAGATTCGGGTAGTAGAAAAATAATATAAAATTAATTAATTTGTCATCAAAAATGAATCATATCGCTCGCTTAAATATCACGTCAAAGTAAGTTTTTTTTTCTAGATTTTTATTTAGGTGCTTTTGTCCTAAAGTATATGATCGTACCTTATAACAATTAAAAATACTTATAGTAAGTTGCAACCCCATCAGGTTAACAAAATAGGTTTCGAAAAACAAAAATTGCATTTTGTTACGCTTGGGACCGATTCGGGTAATAAGCAATTCGTCAATCAACAATTGGTGTTTCAATGTATTACTTAAAATAGAAAAATAATTAGACTTAAGAAATTTTAATTTCATTCAATTTAGAATATAGCTATTATGTAACAATAACTCACGTATCATTACATTATATGAGATTCATAAATATATATCCATAAATGGCGATAATGTATTTAAAAAAAACGTTCCAAGTACCCCCCCTGCCTTTTCCCCTGGGAAAATAATGCAGACCTCTGCATTGTCATAAAATGCCAATCAAAATTATACCAAATTTTAACAATATTTTAAATATTTGTTTAAAATCAGAATGTGATCTGATAATGCCGAATTCGACTAATTTAGTTTCATATATCCGTATACTTCATAATTAATTATATGTCTAGTAATTAATCAGCTCTTTGATAATATCGTAACTAAGCCTTGACGTATGTACATTGATAATATTATTATACAAAATGACGTTTTGTATATTCCCCTAAAATGCATTTACAAGCAGACAACAATATTTAAGTTATTTGCTGTCATATTAATTCAAACTAATATTATAAATGCGAAAGTAATTCTGTCTGTCTGTCTGTCTGTCTGTCTTTTCTTCACGCCTAAACTATTGAACCGATTTCTGTAAAATTTTGTACAGACAAATAGTTTGGAACTCGAGAGAGGACAAAGGATAGTTTTTATACCAAAAATCTGCAGGAAGTCACTATTCCACGCAAGCGGAATCGCGGCCAAAAGCTAATATGTTATATTTACTTATGTCACCTGCCACTTCCATCTCTTCATCACCTAAAGGCTTTACGTACATATGATTGTTTAAAGTTTATAATAAACTACCTTCTACCCGCGGCTTCGCCTGCATTGGATGTTGATAAAAAGCAAGCCTCTGTTTTAAACCAGAGTATCACCTATCTAAATACCAAATTTTAAACAAATCGGTTCAACCATTTTTGCTTGCGAAATAATAACAAACATACATCCATACTTTCTAACGAACTTTCACATTTATAATATTAGTAGGAATTAGGATAAATTTAATCCCACTTAATTACTCACGCTCTGCATTACAGAAGAACATTTCTCTGCATTAGGCTAAAGAGAAAGAAAAATGCAATAGTTCAGTGGGAATATACTGCAGTTTTAGTACAAAATGGCGTAATGCCTTGATATTCCTTGTATCGCTACCAAGACTCTGTGATGGACAGTCGCGTTGATAACCGTCACCGATGCGCCATTTGTAACCTAGTTCATTTATCAGCTGGTTATAAATAAAGGTATACCTTGACACCATCCGCCTTTACTTCTTCAAACTCCTCGCCAGGCTTGAAGGTGATGCTGGAGTTAGCCACGGTCGAAAGAAACTGGAAGGTGTAGGTGCCATCTTCGTTTTTTAACAAAACATGAGACTGGTTTAGCCTGAGCGCTACTTTTCGAGCGATGTAACTCAAACCTGGAACAGAATTATTATGAGTATTATCATTTAAAACTTTAATTAGTCCACTGCTGAACATAGGTATAGGAGAGCCATACTTCGGCACGAATGGGTTGGCTCGACTGGAATGATACCACAGCCTCACAAAAAACTGGCGTGAAACAACCACAAGGCTGTGATTAGCCGTATGAGTAAAGTTGCCCGAGGTCTCTTTCCTCTCCCCCAATCTTTAAATCTCCCAAACTCTGATCACCAAAAGATTAGCAACGTACTCGTAACTCCTCCGTGGTTGCAGGTGTCCATGGAAGCTGATTGCTTACCATCAGGTAATCCGTCGTCGTTTACCGTCCTGTCATGTAAAAATAAAAACTGAATCTCCAACTTTCCGAAACGCACTGCAACGGGCCTTTTAAAGTTTTACACGAAGTCTCCTTTCAACTCTTTTGTGATCTTTGTACCGCTTGCCTAGTAAACAAATAATTTGGCTGACTGCACATACAACTTGTATACCTATAATACATACCTATAATAATATATAGTATAACTTTGTTAATCAACTCATTTTGATCTGAATAAAATATTTTGAACTAAGATATTAATGTTTATTGTTTTTATATTCGAATACAATACTTATATATTAAATAAATCATTACATGTATCATAACCAATAACCTTCTTATACACAAATGACAAATTAATTACATTTTAAACAAATCTTCACGGTAAGTGATCATGGCAAAGCAGAAAAAGATAAATACAAAATTGTAAGTATATGAAAAAATATTCTTTTTCACTTAAAGAAACAAATCGAAAATTACTTACTACGAAACTTAATACGAAAGAACTATAATCATTTTATAAAAAACTAGCTACTTATTCTCGCGCCGTTTCACTCTCTAGACACAATAAAATTTATATAAAAAAAATACAAAATACTCTCTTTCACTTACTTCACAAAAGAAACACGCTCCGTACTATTTCATCACACTAAACAATGACCTAAAACTCACCTAGATACACTAAATAGTCTTCAAAGTTCTCCGAATCGGTTAGAACATACTTTTTACCTAAAAACTCGTCCATTTCTGACGGTAAAAAAACACGTTTGGCATAAGTAGCGACGCGCACGTGTTCTTATCACTGATAACGTATCACTATCACCCTCTTATCTATTAGTTGCCTTCGTAATAACTTCGTGATGTATAAATAAATAAATAAATAGATAAATATATGTTTTGATAGTACTCATCATCTCATTAGAATTCTTTGAAAAACTTTCTTGTCACCTAAAAAGAAAAATTTGTAATGTTTTGCTATTAGGTATATTCACTAAGGCTGAAGAAGTTTGAATAAATTAAGAAAAAATATTGTCAATTTTTTTTTAAACTTGGTCGGCCTAATTACAAAACAAGGTTTTACTTTAGTCTAGGACTAAACCATTGAGCCAATTTTTGTATTTCGAATTGAAGGTAGATGACAATAAGATTCAAAATTCAAAACCCGACTTAATGTTTTAAACCTGGACTAAAGATAAATCTTGTTTTGTAATATGTTGCCTCACTTAAATTTGCGTGCGTTTACAAATGAAAGAGATGAGAATATTATAGTATACTACATGCATATTCGATACTAGACCCCGATCAACAACAATTTGTCAATCACACAAAGAGTTGTTCACTACCGACGCTAACTGTGCATTTTAGAGATTATTTTTCGTAATAATGATTTACGAATATTGTTATATTTCATTAACATCTTTTGATACAGTAGTTTAAATTTATTTTAATGTGTTTGATCAAACGTTACGTACATTTTTAATGGTCTAAAATCAAATTTTCCTAAACTGATTTGCTCACTTACGTGCTTTTGTAACATAAATCTGAGTAAACAAGCCTTATGTTCTTTCAATTACAGGGAACCTTATCATGCATCTAGTTTTTCACATATAAATTGAGGTGTAAAAGTGCCGTTTTATGACCTACTTTTTTGCAAAAATAAATTCACTGTTTCATTGCAAATAATACCTAATAACATTGAGAAATTGCACTTAAAATTGAAAATGATGAATTATCTATGTTACAGGAGAGAAGAACATTTATTTCAAACCCGAAGAAAATGGTGAAAGCAGTTCATCGAGCGTACGTCAGGATAAAACTCCGTACACACAGATATCGGAAGAAGGTGAGTTAAAAACTAAAGTTTTATCAAAATCGGTTCAGATGTTTTTGAAAATGTAACTCGAACAGAAACACTCATAGCTGTGCAGTCTTCTTTTCTTTGAAAAAATGAAGTTCAAACATTTTCACATACAAATCACACCCAGACCCGGAACAATTGTTTCGTGCGGGAATAATTGTTTATAAAACCGTGCAGTCGTTATCGAAAGATTGTTTTCGCCTCTGTTGCCAAGGCAAAAAATAATCTTTCACTAGCCTTCTATCCAATAACCGTTAAGGAAATTGAGACAAACAAACAAGAAATACACCTTTACATTTAAAATATTAGCAAGGATTATTAAGAATATCTACTACACCCGCTTCAAGCGATGTCAACTAACATTTAAAAGCCTTATTAATCATCATTGTCATCCATCTTAACCCTCAACAACGCCGATTACATTAATACCTATATTAAAAAACTAATCCATATAACAATGACTCAGCAAATAGGAACAGATGTAACTTACGTAACCCTTCATTCAAGTGTTTCTGACGCTGCGAAGGGGTCTTGAATATCCCAGTATTTTAATCTGTCACTCAGTGACGTAATAACGGTAATGGCGCCCAGACGCCATGATGAGTCGTCGCCATCTTGGATAGGATTGTATTGTATTATTCAATTACGCATGGAGTTGGTAGTGTTTTGTTTATTTAGTTACTTAACTAGCTTTGTTTTTGTTTTCTTTTACATAATAGTTACTTTTTCTGAAAGATTGTATAAAAATTATCTCGCGTTTTTACAGTACAATTTTAAACTTTCGCCTTGGAAAGAATAGGACTGCGCGGCGTCAGGGTATTAAAAAAAAAATAACGCCTAATACCTAGTTAGTAAAAAGTCAATCAGAGAAAGATCACACTTACCATAACCAATTCTACTCATATTATTAACACGAAAGTTTAAAAGTATGGATGGATATTTGTGAAACGTAAAAAACTAATGAATGAAATTAGATGAAAATCAGAACAAAGATAAATATAGTCTTGAGTAACACATACTAGGATTACTTTTACCGCTGGCAAAACTTAGTGCACTATAAAATAACATTTTAACAGAAACATCAATGATTCTCATTTCTTTACTTCTTCTATACCTAATCTTCACTATTTTATTAAATCAAAACAGAACAGTCAAGCAAACAAGCAGATTACAGCACTAATTAGCTAGACGGTACCTCTAAGCTAAACCCCGTCTTGGCTCGGCTCCGGTAATAGTATTCAGGAAATGTCACAGCTATCACATAGCTCCACGATCCGAGCTTTGTATTGCACTGCATTATAAGCAACGCTTGCTACATATTTAGATGACGCGTCGCCATGTGACGTCAGTGGAAATTGTAATAGAAAAATATTTTTATCCATACGAATATTATAAAGAGGTAAAATTTGTAAGTTTGTATTTAGGGGGTCATCTTTGGAACCGCTAGTCGGATTCCCAAAATTCTTTCATTTATTGATAGCTACAATGTTCCCGGGTGCTATAGGCTATAAAAAATCACGAAATGGAGCCGAGCAGCAAGTGAAAACGCGTGGGAGTAGCGAGTACAAAATATACTGATTGCATTATCTATCATTGAAGATTAGGTGTAATGAAAAGAAAGTCCAAATATTTTGGACAATTTGTCGTTATGTTTTTTTGGTTCGTTAGTAAAAAAATAGATATAGTATATAGTACCTAAGTATATAAATTGATAATGATAATACTTTCAATATCAGACTTAAAAATATCCTTTGTGTTCAATCTAGACTATAGACGGTATCCATCCATACTTCCAAACTTTTACTACGACGAATTAATAACTTACGACGAAAATTATTAGGTATGTATGCGTATTAGTAATATGATTTGCACGTACTAATACAACTTTTCGCCGAATAAACATGTGGTCTTAGCCTATAAGTAATTGTTGCACTTGTATATTTAGGCTAACCTAAATTAATAAAAAAAACTCTACGAATACAACCAAGACTAGGAATAATAGGTATTTTTATCATTCCCACCCCACAAAACAATGTCCCATGACGTAGCGTATACTAAGTCTACTCCTTAATTCCGTAACAATGAACATACTATGCAATGACTAATGAAAGCTGATTACAAACGTACACACATACATACATATATACATACATGCCTTCACGTAAACACGTCATGAGAAATAATTATCTTCCTTACTAGAGATAGAGATCTCAATCGTACCGCCTATACTAACTACACATAAATATAAATATTCATGTTTCTATTGTAAGAGACATTTTGCGTCATAATCTACATTCTATCTAGTGTTGGGAATAAAAATGTACTTTACACTTTTTCCTAATCTTCCCCTCTACTTTTCTAATCATTTCTTTGATAAGAACTTTCTCCTGACAATAACAAACACAACAAAAAAAAAATAGCAAAATTGGTCCAGGCGTTATTGAGTTATGCGCTTACCAACATATTTTGCGATTCATTTTTATATATATATATAGATTTATTGCATTTCTGTATGTACCTCCAAATTCCACTGGTGTAAGTACCTACATCACCCAGTCAGGGTGTAGCCAACTAATTAAAAATTTAATTATCCGATAGCTTGGTAATGATTCTTGACATTTTGAAAACAGCATTGTTTAATGCGATAGCTTGACTAAAATATACGAATCGAGTAAAATTTACTTTAAGCCAATAGCAGTTAGAAACATTGTAGCTATCTATCAGTAAAAGATTATACGAAATCTGACCAATGCAATGGTTCCAAAGATTACCTCCTATATACAAACTTACAAAATTTTACCTGTTTATAATATAACTAGCTACTCCCCCGCGGTTTCACTCGCTGCTCGGCTCCATTTGATCGTAGCGTGATGTTTTATAGCCTAAAGCACCTAGGAATATTGTAGCTATCTATCAGTCACAGAATTTTGACCAGCGGTTCCAAAGATTACCCCCTCCACCACTAATATACAAACTTACAAATTTTACCTCTTTATAATATAGAATAGAAGTATAGATAATATAACAGATACATGACAAACAAGACCCTTAATTCTAGCGACGGTGTTGCTGCCTCTATTCTACGTCGCTAGAATTTGGAATCTTGTTTTGACAAAATTAGGTAAACCCGACGTTGGTACCTACGCAACTCCTATTACAACCAAATATTAAACCTATTCCTACGCCTCCACAGAATCACCGTGTAATCAAGTAACAATACACAAACGACCTCGGTTAGGGTCCAGGGAATACGAAGATACCGCCAAATTCTCACTACCCCATACTCCTGAAAAAGCTGCCACTACTGAAAACAACGAAAAGGCAGAAACTCCTGAAAGTATAAGGTAAATGCATGTTTTTATTCTTTGATAACTATATTATTGTGAGATACTAATTTATTGGAAATGTCGGCTTACAGTGCGGCCGACGACGTATCTTGGCGAGACTGAAGTTAGCCGTTTGCCTGCGCAATGGCCTTTTTTTTATGGAATAGTTCTGCAAACGAGCAGACGGAATACCTGATGGTAAGCAATCAGCGCCGCCAACGGAGAAGTTACGAGTGCGTTGCCGATCTTTTAGGGATAAGGGATTCGGAGACTCAGGGATTGAGGAGGGATTGGGGAAAGGGAAGGATTGGGCTTTCGGTAACCTCACTCACACGGCGAAACACAACACTGTTTCACGCTGGTTTTCTGTGAGGCCGTGGTATAACTCCGGTCGAGCCGACCCATTCGTGCCGAAGCATGGCTCTCCCACACTTTGAATCTTTTAGGAACAAAATTGTGTACTGCGCAGCGAATCGGCTAACTTCAGACTCGCCAAGATACGTCGGCCGCACACTTGAAGTGACTGAGAAAAGTTCGACTAGTTTGAAGTCACTACGGGACTCTTATTCATGAACAGAGTTCGCGCGGTGATGTCGCATTTCGAGGTTGATTTTTCTCAGTCACTTCACGACGTGAATAAGCCAAAATTAATTTTAACTGCACTAAATCAATTCTAATAAAGTAGGTTTTTATTTTTTCATTTTGAAAGGCTTACTAGAGAAAAAAGTGCTTTAACTGTGAAAGGATTATAAGGAGAAACTTATATTTTTTAATGAGCAATGTTAAATTGCATTTACCATAACAAATAGTAACAGATATTTTATGCACTAATGCGATTCATAACACATGAAGCGCTTTCTCATGTCTCTCACAAGAAATGCATTTAAAATGTTGATGTGATAACGGTATGCGTTTCGGGGTTTTTGTTGCTTGTTCATTGGTAATGGGCTGCATGTATCTGTTGCATGGCTGAGTCGAGAGAGAGAGAGAGAGAGATATCTAGGTATGACATTTTGTTATCATTTTTATTCTATAGTTGGTAAAAAGTAGTTACTCCTTCGGTGTTGCAGTTTTTTTTAGGGATTTTGGTTAAAACTAACATATCAATCCTATTCCTTATTAACTGTTTACACATAAAAACTTGTCCTAGCATGTTTGTAAATAATTACGAGGGTCGGTGCAGGGTCTACGGCACTAGTAAGTAAAACGCTTGTGCTATTTCTGATGCAGACTGTGTTGCAGTTATGATTGACTTATCATCAGGTAATCGGCCTGGTCCATTAACTATGTATAACAAAAAGATATTAGTTTTTTTGAAAGTAACCCACACTAGCATTTTCTCCTGTGTCGTGGGTGCGATTACAAACATACAATTTCACATACCCAAGACAACCAGACCCAATACAACGCCAGGGTTGGCTGTAGAAGAATTATAACCCAAATCGAATAGTGTTTCGATTTGGAGATAGAATTCGGTAATCATATGTTGAAATAAAAGTAAAGATTCTGGAATTGTAACGTGACATGTGAACTTGAAACGTGAACAGTCGGCGTCTGACGTACGGCGGTATTTCGCCCTATCACAAAATAATAATAATATAAAAAAATACTATCACCGTATCGTCTATGCCAATAGCCGGGTTTGCGGGTCATGTGCAATGAAGCATTGCGACCCTGGCCTAGAGCAGGAAAAGAAACTTGGTAGTTTTTAGCCAGTAAGTCCGACCCTCTTCTCTCTCAGAGAAGAGAAGAGGGTCGGACTTACTGGCTAAAAACTACCAAGTCTCTCTACTAGGTTATCACTTTATTTTTAAGAATGCTGGTTACCTGTAATTGGCGACTGTATAAGGCCAAAACCTAATATTTCATTGTTTTATTTAATTTGCTATATACAGAAGCTGTTGGTGTACCTTTATTAAATAAATAAATAAATAAATAAATAAATAAGAGAAAAGTAATTTGATGATTATCCCTCTTCAATAAAAATCTATGCCAATCGAGATCTGTTGTTTATATCCCTCATTAGCTTATAATGTGAGGGTAGTAATGATGAATACGTGGTAAACATGTTTTGGACCTAATTGTAATTAATTGAGAGCTCATCACATAGTCCAAAACAGGGTAATTAGCTTTAAAAAAAAGATTAATCCGAGGCATTCGCAATTTATTTAAGGAAATTAAAATAATGACAGTTGCCTCTCAATATATTATTTATAAAAATGTTATGCACACTATACATTATATTAACACGAGAGGGAAAACAACATTGAATTCGTGCAATATATTTTCTTTTTTTTATTTCTAACTCGAAAGAAATAAAAGTTTGGCATAGTTCGGCACGAATTGGTCGGCTTGACCGTAGTGATACCACGTCCTTACAGACAACCTGCGGTCAGGTTTTACCCTATGGGTGAGCTTTATATCATAATCATCACCACAACATCAGCCAAAAATAAAATGTTATTAATAAGTGCAAAAATAAAATATTATTATTTCCTACGATGACACTTCTATACAGCTATTCGTACGCTTTTTTCTTCAGCTTCTCATACAACTCATCCATCTTCATCCATTTAGCTATTTCTATTTTATTTATATTTAATATTAGGTATCGTTTACAAAATAACATAGTGGGTAGAATATATAGTAGTAATAGTTGTTGTTCTTTTAGTAAGTAGACTATCCTAACTTAGCTACATTATCACCTGCATGAAAACCGGTATAAAGGGGTAATTGGTTCCAGAAACCTTTACGACCTGGTGGAAAACCTTCGAGTCTGCACGTCCATGTTTGTTGGTTGCAGCCTCCCAACGATATACTACGGGGCCCGCACTCATACGCAGATCAAACAAGTTGTCAAAGAGTTTAAGAGGACCTCTTACTGTGGAATGGCCAAGATGACACTCCTCTCCAGCCGCGACAAGAGCTGTATTAAGGAGTTTGACAGGAGTCTCTGGAGTTCCCGAAATGATATGTGCAGGGCTTGTGTTAAGGTAAGTTTATTTTTTATTTTCCATTTACCGACTCGACCCTGCTTTTCAAGGGCGTCGCGCGCCTGTCTCAGGAAGTCTAACTACATCGCTAACGACAGAAGAGCTGCAATTTCCCAACCTTACCCTCTATTTAAAAGGACATGGCCAATTTCTGTACGGGCATTTGCATAGTTATTGAATTCAATGTACACCAATGATTTTTGGTGTTTTGTATTCGTGAATATTGTTATATTAAATTGCAATAAATAAAACACATGAAGAACTTGTCATTACAACACACTAAACGAAAATGGTTTCACTTAACCTTTAGCCAGATTACTGGCCATAAGTGCACGGAATAAGATTTGCTATTAAAAACTACTTACTGCCATAAGTTCCTTCTCTTGACAATTACAAAAACTACAAAGCATTGGTATAATTTATCCAGACGTTGTTGAGTTCTGCAATTACCAAAATATTTGCGTTTTATTTCGAAATAAATAAATGTATGAAGTGGCCATCTAGGCCACTATTTGTGTAGCCACATTATTTCGCCTGGTGGTGACGTGTGGTGAGCAATAATGCTGAATTGGTGAATGTCTTGATGTTGATTTTTGATTCTTTGAGATCGTGGCCAATCATTGAGATTAAAACTCTATGCAAGTATTTGAGGTTACGTTCACTCCCTTTTAACCCTTTTAAAGTTGCGGCTGATCAATGAACAGTACTGAACTGACATCAGTTCAGTTGTGTATTAGTCCCACTTTTATCAAGATTCAAGCATATCCTCAAGCTCTGAACAGAATTCTTAAACTGAAGAACTCACTTAAGTCAGAAATTGGCGTCTTACTCAGTCGCTACACAAAAACAAAATAACTTAAACAATAATTAAATATTAATAATTATTATAATTACTTTATCATAAAATATTGTTAAACCAGTGTTAAGCACACATTACAAATACTAACCTTAATATTCTAACTTTTCCAGCCTATAAAAACAGGTGAAAACAAAGAAAACTCAAATTGCATGTTCTACGACAACAGAACAGCTCTGACCCACAGTTGCATGCCAGCTGCATTTGATCTTGAAGACTTGGTGGAAATCGGAAGGGAGAAGGAAGCCTGCCCATACTATGGAGCGAGGGCCATGGCGAAAACCTCTCACATTGTATTCTGCCCTTACAACTATCTAATTGATCCGAGCATTCGAAGTAGTGTAAGTACCTTTAAAACGATGCTAGCGCCATCTGCCTTTATTTAATTACGAAATTTTGGTTCCCGTAAAGGACAAAAAAACACCTTTAGGTTGTATAAAATTGGGTTTTCGTTCTGGCCAATATACATATAGATAGAATTAAAAAAAATATTAATAAGTTAAGTGTTTTTTAACTTTAGAATCCAGCCAAGAAATTCTTACTTGACATAGGGCAGCTTAGAAAAATGTTTTTTTTGTATAAATATATTGCCCCACATTTGGATTTTCTTTTGTGTCATGAAGAATAAAACGGAGTTTTGAAACTTTTTCTCTTGCGCCTTTCATCCCTCTTCCTATGAATATGCAAAATAAAATCGGTTGTTTTTGAAAGAAGACATTTTAATAACATCAGCATTTTCCACACACAGCTATCAATAGACCTGAAGGGCGCAGTAGTCATTATAGACGAGGCGCACAACATCGAGGGAATATGTCGAGATGTGGCCTCTGTTGATATCACCCAGCTACAGATTCAAAACGCCATCGTGGTAAGTATATAAGTTACCGAACGATGTCCAATATGTGTGATGTTCTTCCCCACCCGAACTACAATTTGGAACGAGCACCTAGCTTAACTGATGAACAGACTGACGCACTGTTATTCCATTTTGACATTCATTGTTACCTGTAAAGGTATTACGATAAACGATTATTCTTCTTTGGATACTCAAGAAAAATAATTGTTGCGAGATTTAAAAAAAAACAACTAATTTATTTTCTTTTAAAGAGAGAGAGAGAGAGAGAGAGATAAAGATAGCTAACCTTGTCATTACAACTTTTCGACTTCTTTTTTTCATTCTACCCCCCTTTCGCAAAGCACTTTAAGGAACTTCTTTAATTTGAACCAGCAGTTCTTGAGATTACCGCGTTCAAACAAAAACAAACTCTTAAGCTTCATATTGCTTCTTACTAATATTATTAACGCGAAAGTTACGATGTTTGGATATTTGTTACTCAATCACTCTAAAACGGTCTGACCGATCTGGATGAAACGTGGCGCAAGCATAGGATACACTCCGGTATAGGACATAGGCTACTTTTTATCAGCATACACGCGGGCGAAGCCACGGGGGAAAACTAGTAATAAGTATTAGCACTAATGTTGAATGTTAATTGTGAAATGTAGGAGTTGGAGAAAGTGTCCCAGTATCGCGTGGCCAACCAGGACATTGAGTTCTACATCGATGGGTTGATTGCCACACTCAAAAATTGGGACTACTGGTAAGCGATCACTTATTTATATATTGTTTGTATATCGTGAGACGTAGTAAGTTAATTGAAAATAACGACTTTCTCGTGTGAATTAACTGAGAAAAGCTCGACTAGTTTTAAGTCACAGCGGGACTCTTATTCGTGAGCAGCGTATTGTTAATGAATAGTTTTCACATATAAAAATATGCTGTTTACACTAGAACTAAGTCAAGTTTCCGACGGCGGGGATGGCGCGCCATACGGAACAACTCTTTGTGTGATCCACAAATTCTTGTTCTGGGTCTGGGTGAGATGTATATGCGCAATTGTATGTTTGTTTTAACCGAACCGATTTAAAAAACATCGTTTGACCACCTTATAAATCGAACTCTGAAAGACTTGTTTCACATTCACACAAGTGCTTAAGTAAGAAAATCTAATTAATAATACAAAATAAACGCAACAAAATATACACTCTAATATCCCGAACCAAAAATACAACTTTCGCTGGCAAACTTAAATAACTTGAAACGTTTTTCCTTCCTTCAGGTTTGAAAACCAGATCCCGTTAATAAACCAACAACCGGTAAACAACAACGAGGCGATATACAAATGGGAGGCTCAACCCTTCGTCAACACGCTGAACAACCATAACATTGGCTATGTGCAATACGCTGGTGAGATATATCAAAAACATGTTATAAAATAATACGACAGACAGACCGATTACCTGATGGTAAGCAATTAGTGCCGTCTTTAAACACCCCTTTTTTGTGAGGCGGAAATCATCAAATGACCTTTCCCGCCCAGCATGAGGTGGGAGGGAGTGTCAGACTCTTACTGACTAAAAACCTCTCCGTTCTTTCTCCTACTCTAGACCGAGGCCGCGGTGCCTCATTGCGCTTGTCCCGCAACCCCTTAATATTGGGGAAGTTAAAATTGCGTCACTGGACTTGAGAAGACTCTTTAAGAGTCACCCGAAGGTTAAGGAGGAGCAGAGGTGGCGATGTGTCCCAGAGTAATAGAAATGTCTGGTGATCCCCCCCTTCCTGAAAAAGAAGGTTGTAGGGTTGTAATTTGGGCCTCTACTATTAGCCAGTATTATTTTTGTGCGGTAAGGGCGGCAAACGAGCAGACGGCGACCAGTCCCATATTTTTACACCCCTCAACATTAGGGGAGTTTCAAGTGAGTTGAAGGACTTAGGGAAGAGGGGGGGAGATATTGTAGAGGCACACTGGGGACATTGTGGAGCATACGGTAGCGGTGTGTCCCACCAGGGCAGGAGAATCCATTTATTGATACTCCTCCTTCGTAAAAAGGGGGGTGGGGATGGAATTTCGGCCTTAGTATTTAACTATGTTATTTTTGTGGGTTGTGATGGTAAACAATCAGTCTCTCGCTCATGCACACCAAAAGAGTTTTACGTACGTTGCCGGTCGTTTGAGGTTTCACCCCCTACAGGGCATGGTTGGTACGGCTCTGGTAACCTGGTTTCACGCCGGTTTTATGTGACGTCGTGGTATCACTCTTAGTTGTGTTAGAGAGGGCTCATTCATGCCAAAGCATAGCTTATTTATTTAAAGTTATTTTTTCTTCAGACTTCAAACGCAACTCGGAGAATTTCTGCCGCAGATTGCGCGAGGACCCGCGGACTTTGTTCGGAGTGTCGCAGGCGACTGGCACACTGCTGGAGTCTATGGAGATGGTGCTAGGTAAGATTCACTACATAGTATATAGCCCGCAGTACACATTGGCCCAAGGTATTGGAGCTACCTATTGGTCCAACGTGTGGAGGGCTACTTGGCGATATATTGGTCCGATGTTCCGGTTGGCGCCAATATTGGCGAGCAAACCGAAAGTTGTCGGTTTTTAATCCACACATCAAAGGATCTTGGCGCGCCGCTACCAGCATACCCCCAAGTAGCCCTCTACACGTTGGGCCAATAAGATGGCCCAATACCTTGGGCCAATGTGTACTGCGAGCTTATCATTTTGGACCAACATGTTGGCCCAACACCTTGGCCCCATGTGTACAGCCGGCTTAAAACAAAGTCGTTAAGTATCCCTTTACACGTTGGGCCAATAAAATGGCCCAAAACCTTGGGCCAATGTGTACTGCGAGCTTATCATTTTGGACCAACATGTTGGCCCAACACCTTGGCCCCATGTGTACAGCCGGCTTAAAACAAAGTCGTTTCCATCTGTCTGTCCCTATGTTGGCCTAGGAATCACAGATCAAAGTTCCCTGAGATCAGAAAAGAGATCAGTGTTGGGTGCTGAATGTGCCCAGGTTTTGCTAAGTTGGCGTTGGCGACTCATTCGGATTGGGCATGTCTCCTAACCCTGTGAACTACTATTAATAATCTGTTTAACTGTTTATTATTTTGATTAATCTTATCTCTTCTCATCTTTTTATTGTTCTGTTTTTCAAACCCTTTTTTTGTTTTTTTTTTTTTTTTGTTATGTTGTATATTTTTTGTTTCTTCATGTCTGATGCCGAATACAAACAGTTTTCTTCCTTTCGTCTTTCAAAAGGAGGATCCTTTGCACGCGAAGTGATACTGCCCCACAATTGTACCTAAGTTTGGATTTTCCATGCGTCTGTAATTGTGCTTAAGGGGTTTTGATGATTTAGGGATTGGGGTGGGATGGAATAAAGGGGCTGATTGCGTGTCTTTCATCTTTTAAACTACACAATAGATTTTGATGCGGTTTTTTAATGTTTCAAGATTCAGGTTTATGCACGTATAGGCTGATGATTGAATTTGCTGTGTGTCAGGATTCCTGTTCCGCGACCACTGCCAGCATATGGACGACTTCAAGCCGGCCCTCATCAAGCATGTCTCCGGTAAGACTAGCGCGCCCTCTGCCAACACTGGCTGGAGAACTTCGCAGTTTAACAATGTAAGTACCTATATATAGTTAAAGTAATGTTTATTACGTTTTACAGGTCACTGAGGTTAATGAATGCTCTATCTCCACCCCCAACCCCCCATCTCCAGCCCCCCTATCCTTAACCCCTCCCCCTCCCCATCTCCAATCCTCCTATTCTAAAACCTCCCTCCCTGCCCAATAGGGTGGCAATGTACTTGGAAATTCTTCCATGTTGTTAGCGTCCATGGGCGGCGCCGATTGCTTACCCCGTCTTCTCGTTTGCCGCCCTATCCTATGATAAAGGGATTTAAATCAAATAGGAATAAGTGTTTTATAATAAAATACTTATTAATACAATTTTTATTATTGTTTCATGCTACTCAGGATGAAGAGAATGTAAGTTTTTAATTGTCATAATTCATGTTGGTTCACTATTATATGTAGTTTGCTAACACAAATTTGTGCACATTCGACCTAAGTTAATTAAGTTAAGTATTGTGTAATTATTTTTATTATTAATAATAATTAAGTTATAGTTGTGAGGCAAGCGCAATAAGGCTCCGTAGACTCGGCCTGGGGTAGGAGAAGGAACGGAGGGCTTTTTTAGTCAGTAAGAGTCCGACATTCCCTCTTGCCTCGCCCAGCACGTCGATTCTATAAAATTTGTTTGTTTTTATAATAACTATCGTGAGACATACTAAATTAACTAAAATTCGCGGGTTACTCACGTGTAAATGTTGAGAAAAGCTCTACTAGTTTCGAACCACAGAGGGGTTCTTCCTCATGAGCAGCGCCTACTGACCTACCGTAGGCTGCGCGACGTCGCCGCGTCCGCGCACGCTGCTCATGAGGAAGAACCCCTCTGTGGTTCGAAACTAGTAGAGCTTTTCTCAACATTTACACGTGAGTAACCCGCGAATTTTAGTTAAAATTTGTTTGGTTTCGAATCGTGTTCGAGTGCGAAGTGAGCTTCGAAGTGACGGGGAAATTAAATTTTAGAATGTCACTTTTAACGTCATCTCATACTTTATCTTTCAAAATGATGCTGTCAATTTAGTTCAACTCGCAAGTGTAGCGCTAGTGTACTACTACTCACGGCGGATTCAGATTCGAAGTTTAGAATGTAGTCTTACAGAATCACACTGCTGGACGGGAGAAAATTTTTGATGATTTTCCACACTCTAAAAAAGCACATACCCAACTCTGAACTAGATACTAACTGCTATACCTAAACACTAATAGGATAATTGGGACAGCTACTCAAATTCAATGCCTTCTTCAATGTGTCAAAATAGAGAGTTTTTTTGTTAATTTTGTACAGTATTCTGTAGAATGACGTCACGTTTTTTTTTCAAGATTTAAAAAAGAAGAACAAATCATATCGTAAATTGTTTACATGGTGTGATTTTTTTTATTGGTTTTTCTTGGATAAATTTTGCAATTTTTTTTGTTTAAGTGCACAAAACACTTAGCAGTCAAATGCATATTATATTGTAAATACACTGTTTAGATGTAGATCTTAATGTAACTAATAGTGCACATAGAAAAACAATAAGCTTACACAAAATATGTCTCTGGTTCATAAATAATAACTAAAATATGATTTAGATTTGTAAGCTTCTTGCAGAGTTTGAACCATCCTAACCCGGCCTACTATGAAATATATATTTTAAAATTTTTAACATATCTTTTATAGTTACAATCAAATACGTCTAGTGATATATAAGTAATACGCCTAGTGATATAAAAGTAGAAAACATATTTTTTTATTTCCCTACACATTTCACAAAAATAATTTCGAAAAAATGTAACACAAAAAATATTGACTGGAAACATCGGAAACATCCTTTGTACATTGCAATAAGAATTGACGAAAAAAAATAGATTTTCGAGGTTTTTAGAGGTATGAGAGAACAGTGTGTAAAGTTCCTCTTCCTCCATTGAAAAGGGAGGTTCCTTCGACCAGACGGGTGTTATGTCTGGTAGGCTACTGTCCGACGGTTGTTTTCGGGATTTTTGTATCGGTTCTAAATGCGTTGAGAACTTTTATACCGCGATGTAGGACGTGATTGGTGTATCTTGCACGTGGTTGGTGCTGTTGCTACATGATTTGCGATAGATGTCGCTATACGTTTTTAAACACAATCATCATCATCATCATCAGCCTATAAGTGCCCACTGCTGAGCAAAGGCCTCTTCTCACACGAAGAAAGTTTGAGCATTAGTCACCACGCTTGCTCAATGCGGGTTGGCGATTTCAAACTTATGATTAGAAATTATAAGTCCAGCTTTCCTCATGATGTTCACCATTTTTTTATGTTTTAAACACAATACTTATAGGTAATGTTAATATTATAACTATTTTTTTCCTTTATTCTCCTTACAGTGGGTGACGAAGGAGACTCTTACTCTATCCCTGATCTGCATGAACTCCGGCATAGTGATGCAGGAGCTGCAGTCAGCTCGATGCATCGCGCTGGCCTCCGGCACCCTCACACCCCTCATCAGCCTGCACTCCGAGCTGGAGACCACGTTCCCTCATAGAGTGTCCCCCAACCATGTCATACCGGAGGATAGGGTGAGTCTACCCTCTTTTTTATGTGATAGGTCAGCAAAGGAGCAGATCGATTACCTGATGGTAAGCAATCAGCGCCGCCCATGGAATAGAGAAGTTGCGTGTGCGTTGCCGACCTTTTGGGGATTTGGAGATTAAGGGATAGGAGGAGGGGAAGGATTGGGCCTCTCTTCTTAAATAATTTATTCTGATAAGATTCAAGAGTGCCGTAATGTAAATTTTTACTACACTTTTATTGCTTAGGTCAATAAACAAACGAATTAAGTAATGGTTAGCAATCACCATTTTATGGTAGTCATTTTAGCCCATAGGTTAAGGCGCCCGCCTTTCATACATGATGGTGCGGGTTTGATACCTAGCAAGTACCAATGTGACTTTTTACTGCGTATAATTGCCCATTGTTAACTTTGACTACACGGTTGGTACGGTGGCTGGGCAACTTGTCGCGGGTTCGATCCGGGAACAATTCTTCGTGTGATCCACAAACTGTTGTTTTGAGTTTGGGTGTGATGTGTATGTGAAATTGTATGTTTGTAACTGCACCCACGACACAGAAGAAAATTTTTATGTAGGACAGCTTTTATAAAAATAAATAACTACATGTAATAAATAAATAACTACGCGACATTTGCTCATGAGGAAGAACCCCTCTGTGGTTCGAAACTAGTCGAGCTTTTCTCGATATTATAGACGTGAGTAACCCGTGATTTTTAATTAATTTAACTACGTGATTGTTGTCCCTAGGTATGGATAGGCACGTTGGTGGGTGACGCGGAGGGCGAGGTGTGCTATAACGCGGGCGGGGCGCGGTCAGTCCGCGGGCGGCGCGCGCTGGGCGCGGCCGTGCTGCGCGTGTGTCGCGCCGCGCCGCACGGCGTGCTCTGCTTCCTGCCCTCCTACTCGCTGCTCGACACGCTCGTCGCTGAGTCAGTCACTCACATACATTATTTATTTGTTTATTAAGCTTTATGCCCCCAAATTTTTGTACATAAGCGGACCTAATGCCGTAGGCATTATCTACCAGTCTGACCTTTGGGTGATGCAGAGATGAGTAAAAACCTTACCTCTACATACTCTACACAAAACCTGTTAATACCCCTTAAAAATACCACCACATTATTATTATTTTTTGGCATACGTCGGCAAACTAGCTGACGGCTTATCTGATGGTAAGCAATCGCTATCGACGCCGCCCATGGACACCCGCAACACCAAAGGAGTTACCAGTGTGTTGCCAGCCTTTTGGGGATTAGGGAATACCAACGATTGTAGGACATTTTAATACGCATAACGACTCAGCCCGCGTAACAAAAACCGATTCCAGTAGAGCAAGTTTTTAAGTTTTCTAGTAAAGACTAGACTTTTAAAAAGCTAATAAACAAGTTAACTATTATTATTACCATATTCTAGATGGCAGGACACAGGAGTGTGGCACGAGCTAAACCAGCTGAAGAACGTCTTCTGCGAGCGACGGAGTGACAGGGACCATGAGGAGACTATGAATGTTCGTATATTATTATATAATTTGGATGTAGGTACCTGATGGTAAGCAAGTAGTGTAAGTGCGTTACCGCTTTTTGAGTGATTGGTGATTTTAAGAATCAAAGGGAGTTTGAAATTTGTGATTTTGCTCACACCGGTTTTCTGTGAGGTCGTGGTATTATTTCGTTGTCGATATGCTTTTCATGACTATGAGCCCCTTTCGTGGCTCGAAACAAATCGAGTTACTTCGACAGTTAAGTGAGTGAGCCGTCAACCGTTATTTTTGGTACAAAAGTATAACAAAAATATTACCATACAATTTAAATATTTACTAATATTATAAAGAGGTAAAATTTGTAAGTTTGTATGTTTGTATGTAGGGGGTAATCTTTGGAACCGCTGGTCGGATTGCCAAAATTCTTTCACTAATATATAGCTACAATATTCCTGAGTGCTTAGACTATAAAACATTACGCTACGATGAATAAAGATAAAATAAAGCGGGTGAAACCGCGCGAGAGTAGCTAGCATATTTTTAAGTTTCAAGTTGCCAATCCTCCTTGTGCAAGCGGTGGTGATTAATAGTCAAACTTTATCCGTGTGAGACGAATGGCGGCTTCAAAGGCTGATGATGATGATCGCCGTGTGAGCTCGACTGGAGTGATAACACCTTCATAGCGTGGAGCAACCACAGCATTGTGTGCGTTTCGCCTTGTGAGTAAGGTTACGGTTGTGCAATGTTCCCCAACCCCTCGTTTTTTTTATGTAATAGGTGTACAAACGGGCAGACGGATTACCTGATGGTAAGCAATCAGCGCCGCCCATGGACACTCGCAACGGAGGAGTCACGAGTGCGTTGCCGAACTTTTAGGGATTAGGGATTTGGAGATTTAGGGATTGAGGAGGGATTGGGGGGGGGAAGGGTTGGGCCTCCGGTAACCTCACTTACACGGCGAAACACAATGCTGTGGGTTGTTTCATGCCGGTTTTCTGTGAGGCCGTGGTATCACTCCGGTCGAGCCGACCCATTCGTGCCTTCTTATTTAATTAGTTTAGTTTAAACAATAACTGTTGTTTCCAGGACTTCTACCAAACAGTAGGTACTCCGAAAGGCGCGTTACTGTTCGCGGTGTACCGCGGCAAAGTCTCCGAGGGTATGGACTTCAAAGATCACCAGGCGAGAGCTGTCATCTGTGTAAGTACTTGTTTTATAAATAAATATATCTATGGCAGTCAGATAAAGTCTGCCGTCGTAGTCGTCTCACTGTCCTTGACTAAGCGTTTTGCCTCGTCATTTATACCGCGTACATCGAGGGATTGGAACAGTTTGCCGGCTGCAGTCTTTCCGTCCGAATATAATTTAGGTGTCTTCAAGGCTAGAGTGAATAGGCTCTCAATAAACTAGTGTGCCTTACTATCAACGATTGCATCACTGCTTACCATCAGGTGGGATCGCAGTCAAGCACAAGTAAAAAAAAAGGCGGGCGTGACGTCGCGCTATCCAGGCCGATGCCTGTCTCGGCGGTGTCGCTCGCTGCCTGCAACAGCAGGCGAGGTCCTCGAAGTAGTCGGGCCTCTAGCGGGGCCTGATGTGGTCGTGTCCAGTGGGTGGCGCCGTCATGAGCCGCGCTCGAGCCTGGGCAGGCCCGGCGAGCAGCAAGCTGTTGGCGGCGTGGGCGAGCGGGACACTCACGCGGCGTCCGAGATAAACACTGCCTTTAGTGCCAAGAAGCAACTTCAAGCAACGGGTCTCAGATTCGATTATCGGCATTATTTCCAAAAGTGTTATCGATGAAGCCCAAAAATAGTTTTGTAGAAGCTTTTTTATATAAGGGGAAATTATCAAATTGCTTCTCTCGAAAAATTAACATGTTTAAAAAACTTTCTAAAATCGTAGTATTAGTACAAATATTAAAAGGTTTTGTATGAGGGTGGTAAATCGTCAAATGACTTCTCTAGCCCTAGGTTAGGCGTGAGAGAGTGTCAGACTCTTACTGACTTAAACCCACCCAGCCCTTCTGTTCCAGGTCTGTGTTACATTATTGGTTGACCCGCAACCCGGCTAAGTTTAGTAAAGGTTTAGGGGGGCAATTTGTGATTTCATGAGATATCTAATTACATGTTTTTTTTTTTAATATTTCTTTTATTTACAATTTTCTGGTATTTCTAAGTTATTTTTTATTTAAAATGTACATGGGTGTGTATTTTTTATGCTATTTTCGAATTGGGCATTAAGCTTAGTAACTTTAGGAATCTCTAAGCCAGAGGTTCCCAAAGTTACCGGATAATAACGGGGTTATCGGGAAAGGAAAGGATCTCTTTTAGGATATTCTGTATGGCATTCGATTAGGCGTTTTAAAAGCCATATAATAAGTAATTTAGTTAGTTAAGTTAGTGTAGTTAGGTATATTTTATTCATTTATGCTATAGTATGGTTTATTTATCAAGAATAATTTCAATTTGTTAATTTCTCCTGTATCATGTTTAATTCTAAGATATACCTTACCACATCTCCAGGTGGGTGTACCATACCCGAATCTCTACGACACTGGTGTCAGCGCTAAGATGCAGTACAACGACAAATATGTCAAGGACAAAAACTTACTTAGCGGCAAGGAGTGGCTCCGAGTGCAAGCTTACAGGTAATTATTGGAAATATAACTTTACGCTTATATTTATTTATTTAAAGTTTACAATCAACCTTAGGGTGATGCAGAGAGAGTACGGTAGGTGCAACAAGAAGAGAACCTTGTGACGATACATTCAGATTTCAAAATACAACGATGACAATAATCTTTGTATGGACGCAAGCAAGAATTAGTTATATTTCGTATCGGTAGCAGGTTGGTCAAAAAATATTAATGCATATGTTAGGCATATAAAACAATATACCAAATGCAAATGAGTCACAAGTACGTTGCCGGCATTTCGAGACTTAGGCATTTGAGGATTGGGGATTTGGGGACTGGAGATTTGGGGGGTTGAGATTAGGCTATTTGAGATTTGGGGATCTGGAGATTTGGGGGTTGGGAGTGGAAGGTGAGTAATGAACCCCCACCCCCTATCTCCCCTCGTGTTACAGGTATCCGAGACTCAAAAACAAGAAACATTACCTTGATAAATACTTTTTTAACAAAACATTCCGTAATGTTCTTTTCAGAGCACTGAACCAGGCGGTAGGGCGATGCGTGCGTCACCGCGGGGACTGGGGCGCCGTACTGCTCGTGGACTGCAGGTACCGCCAGGAGTACTACACCGAGCATCTCTCCAAGTGGGTCAAGCGATTTGTAAGTACTCAAAGTAGATCGACGACAATATTTAACGGATGACGTCACATATCCTACATCACGAAAGTGAAGTTTGCACGCGTATAAACACGCATAGAAAATCCCAATGGCTAGCTACAACTGCCCTGGCTCGAGCGCGGATTATGGCGGCGTCAACCAGCAGAGACGACCACATCGGGCCCCGCAAGAGGCCCGACTACTCCAAGGCCCTCGCCTGCTGTCACAGAGGCGCGCGCGACCAAGACGTCGTATTTATAATTGTTGGGTAGTATCCCGTCAGGCTGATCATCATGCCTGATCGGAGGATCCTCCTTGTCCGGTCCGAGGGCACTTTAATCTCTGTTCCCAAACTGGCTTTGTATGCTTAGTGACGTCAGAAGCGTGGAACAGCCATGCTTCGACACGAATGGGTCGGCCGAAATAATATCATGACCTCAGGGGAGCTCAGAGACCTCATTTAACAATTTTGTCACAAACATGCGTCTCATAAGTTCAAATTATCTTTTATATTACCTATGTAAGTAGATATTTTCTTTAAAGCTCCACTTGTCCACAGCTGGGCAACAACCACCACACCTACGAGTCGCTGGCGACAAGCCCCAACGGCCTGACAGCGTTTATGCAGAAAATGAAAATTGTCGAAGAGGAAGAATCTTTAAAAAGCTGAGAAACACCTAGTGTTGTAATATTAGGGCCTAGACTTAAAACAATGTTTTTTTTTTAATCCAAAGGATAATTTTGTAATATTTTGTAGGATTATTATTAATCAATTTAAAATTAAGTGTTTAACTGTCGAAGTTTGAACAATGTATGGTATATTTTTGTATCAACGAGATCTATGTTATTATAACTGTGTATATTATGAAAATTGTAAGCATTATAATGATTTGTTTCTATGCATTGTCTTTTAATTCTTCCATTTTCTACAAACATTTAACCAGATGACTTACATTGTTTCCACGAATTACACGACATATTTCCATTATAAAATGTGAAGTCCAAAATCTTTGTCTTAATTTTCTAAATATGTTCAAGTTATACGTAACATTAAGTTGATAAAAGGTTGTGTAGATAACTCGTGTAAATGTGTTCGAAAAGGTAGGTACCTACTTAAGCTTTTAGTTGGTTAAGTGGTTGTTTAACTTCAAGGCGAAAGCTCGTAGAGGGATACAGCTTGTCTGGACAGCATATCTAAGTAGAGGAAACTTGGTCGGGTCTTCTCGTCCAAGATACCGCAAAGCATAAAGACGAAGTCTTCATTGAGTGTGTCCTACCAGTGATGACATATGGAGCCGAGACGTGGACACTTACAGTGAGACTGATCCACCAATTTAAAGTCGCGCAGCGAGCTATGTAAAGGGCTATGCTTGGAGTCTCCCTGAAGGATCGTATTTGAAACGAGGTGATCCGACAGCCTACTAAAGTCGTCGACATAGACATGGCTGGGCTACCTGCTACTACCTGCTGTGCAACGTGTCGCGGCCGGGTTCGATTCCCGCACGGAACCACACTGCGTGATCCATAGATTGTTGCTTCGGGTCTGGGTGGCTTGTGTGTGTGAATTTGTATGTATGCGGTTTGCTAATGCGGGGCAACGTTATACAAAAAAGTTTAGTTTGGATAATGAGATTTTGGGTTATTATTAATTTCTGCAAAATAGCGCCTGATCTTGTTAACTGTAGTATTACAACAATATTACCAACTCAGGCTGATAATTAATTATACAAATGAGGTGTCGTCTCAATAGCGATCAGCAACACGGGGAGCCGCGTTACGCTGTGAAATATGATTATATTTGTCAAAAATAATGTAACTTATTACATGAAGCTCTTAAATAAATAAAACACTTTTATTGTAATTACAATTGTTTTATTTCTTTAACTTTATTTTCTTAATATCACAGCTGTTAGTTTTAACCGGAACCTCCTGTATGATCAGCAACGAACAGGGCTTCTGTTTCTGTAAGCTGAAATTAAAGAAAAAAAACATTAATCAAAATATTGTAAGGGTGTCTGTTACTATATTACGACAAAACGACTGGAATCAGAATGAAATATTTCGCAAAAGTATATTATCATCTGGAATAACACATAAGATTTTTACGCTGGCGAAAGCTGCGGGCGAAGCCGCTGCCTGAAACTAGTTATTCTAGGGTACGGAATGTAAAAGTTTAAAATTTTTTATGAAATAAGAGGACTTTTGACTCTTCGCAAGTGTAACAAATTAGATCGGGTTTTATACGTTTTACTAAAAAAAAATGGAAAGAAAAAATCTAAAAACCAGTACCTATATCAATTAATTAAAGTGACATTATTTTCGAATATTAAATTGTATTTGTAAAAAAATATTTTTTGTCTCCAGAAACCAATTCTTGTAAAATTATAAGCTTAAATTATTTTTTTCATAAACAGTATTTATTTTAGTTTGCGTATGTACTAGTGTACTTTTTTCCATTTATTTAGTAAATGTTTGAACCAAAGCGTACAAGGGCCTATTAAACCTGGCTTGGGTGCCACAGGCATTCTTGTTAGCCACGTTTTAGGTAAAGAAGTAAGAACATAATCGGTGCACAAAAAGAAAGAGACAAAGGAAAAATTTTAACTTACTTCTTGGTGCAGTCGACGCCTCTCTCGTGTCGTTTAAGATGTCCAAGCTGCTGGAACTTTCGGTTGCAAATACTACAGGAGTACGGACGCTCCCCAGTGTGAGTCCTGTTTTATAAAAACGTATAAATATAATTAATTGCTATCGTATTTTTAATGGGTCAACGAGCAGACGGATAACCTGAGTAAGAAAATGCAGAGAACACGTTGGGATGGAGTCATTTACCGTCTCGAATATGGCGCTCACTTATGCATACCAACAATTAGTAACAATCCAAACAAATGCGTCAGAAAAAACTGTATATTTTTATAATAAAAAAATGATTGAAGCCACGATTAAGTATTTATTCATTCTGAGAATTTCAGTAACTATTGACTAACATGATACCTTGGAACACTGTCCTGTTGACAAGGTCCAACTTTTGCAATATCAAAATTATGTCATTAGCATTACTTTGTATGTTTGGCTAGCTAAATTTAATTACATTTTGTTTTTTCTCGCTCAGCAATAAGTTATTAATATTGAATTTATTATAAACTTGACGAATGGAGCTGTTTACTTCGTTAAAAGTAACAGTAGTACGACTTATTTTAAAAATTAATGATCAGCAAACAGCACTATTATTGGTTGTTTTAAATAAAAAATGGCAAGTCATTAATATAAACTAAAAAAGTAACGGACCCAATATCGAACCCTGCGGCACGCCCATTTTCATCTCAAGAGCCCTGTTAGTTACAACCGTTTACATGAACCTTTAGTTGTCGATCCTCTTAATTATGATAGATAGAGCGCAGTGTGTCCAATCCCGTAATGATTTTTTCAGAAAAAGTTTTGATAATCAACGACATCAAACGCTTTTGAGAGGCCGCAAAAGACACCAACAGAATACAACTAAATATTTTCTTCATTAAAATGGCACGCATCAGTTGCTGGAAGACTGAATGTATATCGAAGTGATGAAGCATCCGAGATAGCATTAACTTTTCAAACACTTTGCTAAGAACCGGCAGAACAGACACAGGCCTATAGTTATTCGGTTCCTTAGTGTCATCACTTTTGAACAATGGAATAACTTTGCCGTGTTTCATTAGGTTCAGGACGACACCGTCATATAAACTTTTATTGAACCCGATACGGCGTTATAGTTCGGATAAATGATCCGCAGACTTTTACCGATAGCCCCCAACGGGCCTCAGTAGATTAGACCTTGATTTGTTTAAAACCATTAACATGAACTATTTTGAAAAATGTCAAATCATGCAAAAAGTCAAGTCGCGTTTGCATGATTTGACTTTTTTCCTAAGCAATGTTGCAGAGAGTCTGATTGATGATTTTAAATGTGCAGTTGTTTGTAAAGTAAAAATAATTTATTTTTGAACGAGCAAACTATCCCATTGTAAACTTTTTAAGAAGTTGACTTTTTCTCATGGTTTCAAAACGTGGCAAGTACCAATGTTACTTTTACCGTACCACTGGCATAGATTTAAGGAAAAGATCGTTAAGAAACCTGTATTTATAAATTTCCCTTGACGTGCTTTGGGCAAAGCTGGTGATTAATTTTCAAACTTTCTTCGTGAGAGAAGAGGCCTTTGCTGTTGGCAGTTATACGATGTTATGTGATCAAATGGTAAAAAGACTTCGAGGCTTTAAGAGGCAGGTAGAAACTACATTTAG
Source organism: Spodoptera exigua (assembly GCA_902829305.4). Lineage (NCBI taxonomy): Eukaryota > Metazoa > Arthropoda > Insecta > Lepidoptera > Noctuidae > Spodoptera > Spodoptera exigua. The sequence goes on from LR824623.2 coordinate 3,521,239, forward strand.
ATTCAGTTAGAACCTTAGAAAAGATTAGTTTTTATGGAATTAAAAAGCACGATAGGCTAAAAATGACACAATACAGGGTTTTTTTAATTAGCTTACCTCTTGTGGACGACAAGATCGCATTTCTTGAAGAAGCTCTTCTTGCAACCTTTATAGTCACAAACATGCGGTGTCACACCGTCGTGGTCGCGAAGGAAATGATCTCTTAACTAGAACAATAAAGTCAAAACTGTATATCAAGGCACATAAAAATAAACAGGCAAATAAAAAGGCACTTTTGAAATTAATGTCAAAAGTGCCTTTACACGGGGCTTAAAATGATTTGATTTGATATTTTAAACATTTATTATGTATCTTTTGCAAACAGCACCATTCCTAGTTCAGCTTCAAATAGAAATAACAAATCATTGACATAAACTAAAAAGAGAAACGGACTCAATACCGAACCCTGCGGAACGCCGATTTACATCTCAAAAGCAATATAAGTTAGAACAGTTTACATGAATCATTAGTTGCCGATTCTTTATATATGTGATTTACAAACGGGCCGCAGTGTGTCTAATCCTGGATAGATCTAATTTCAGTAAGCGTTTCATGATCAATGCAATCAAACGCTTTTGAGAAGTCGCAAAAGACACCAACAACATCCTATACTTCTTCCCAAGCACCGAATATTTCCTTCATTAAAGTGACATCGACGTCAGTTGTACACCTTTAATAAACCCGTATTATTGGTGATGAGAGATGAAATGGTTTTCTTGCTTGAAGCTAGCAGTGATTTCAGAAAAATAAATAGATATCTATTATTATAGATGTACCAAAAACATCGTGCGACTGTTTGCGAAATCTACCAAAACCTTTGGAAAATGTTGTGACTTAAATAAGAAATAAAGAACAAAACTAGAGAACTCACCATCCATGCATGATTAAAGTTCTTATCACAAATACTACAACTGTGGTTTGGCAGAATTGTAGGTATGTGTTTAGCGCGTGTATGTTTGTTCAGCGTGGACTGGTAGCTGAACTGCTCGCCGCATACCTTGCACTTGTATTGCCGAAGAGATGGCTCGTGAGTTGCTGGAGACATAAGCAAAAACACTAAGATTAATATAATACTATTCATACTCATTTTCTTAAGAGATCAACAAGAAAAACATCCAAAGAGCTGTTTTTTATTTAAACCTCCCTTATGGCTCAAAACTAGTCGAACAGGCTCGAAAAACACTAACAGTTTTATCCTCTAAAATAATCTAATTTAATAAAATATAAATGGCCACATACCTATATGAGACTTGTAGTTATTCTTCCTTTTGAACACTTTATTACATGTCCGACATATATACAACACTCTTTTCCTAGCTTTCAATACCCGTTGCTTCTTACTAGCATCTTCAGTGGAACCAATAGCATCTTCTTTTGAAACTGCTGTATGGACCGCAGAATCACCATCTACCTTATGCTCTTTAGCCTCAACCTTCATAAAGACTTCCAAATTATTACTATTATTACCTTCAGGTACATTTTCTTTCTTATCAACTAATTCAACGCCTATGTTCAACATATCAGTAAGTTGTTCAGCATCAATTTCACTATTTAAACTTATTATAAATGTATCATCATCTTCAGTAGAAATATACTGTACACTATTTTCACCAATCAATTGGTTTAAATTAGCTGCTAAATTAGTACTAGCTTCTAAATCGACATCGCTTTCAAATATCGTAGCGCATTCATCAACTGCAACGTGGTTTGTAGGAAATTCGGTTGCCTTTTCAACGGGTTTCACAACTTCAGGTGGATTTAATAATTCTTCAGGTAAATATTCAGCTTTGACATGGAATAAATTGTTCATAATATCTTGATCGTTGGTTTTATTAGTATCAGTGTAGTCGAAAAGAATTTCTGTGTTCTTGTCAGTACCATAGTCTATCTCGTTATTGTTATTAAACATATGGCTTGGTTGTATGCTGTCAAAATCCATATCATTGTAGAAGAGTTCTCCATCCAATATGTGTAATTGGTTCATTTCATCTAAAAGTTCTATTTGCATTAAATTCTCTGTGTTAGTGTCTATATCGTTTGTGTTATAAACGTTTAGTATTTCGTTCTGTGTAGACATTGTCATGTAATCGTCTTCAGCGGACAGAATGTCGTCTACGATATTGTCTACAATTCGATTTGTATCATTTAAGGTTTTATCTTCTTTCTCCGGTTCTGGTGGTTTCGATGTTGAGATTGTGTGTTGCCTGGTGGGAGAGAGAGAATTTATGACTACTTAAATGATAAAAAAGGACTTATTTACTCTGTTACAAGATAACCAATTACTGTCAATAAAGTTTATTAACTTCAAACTACGTGAGAATACCTATGGAATAATAATAACATAAATTAAAAAAACTCAATAGCACAAAAATCTACTCTTTGTTAAATAAACTTTTGTATCTAGAAATCAAACTGTGCCGTCTCTCTTAAAATAACTAAATTCAAAATCTCTGAATCAAATAACAAACAATCTATCGAATTAAATATTTTAGATTGATATTAGTGATTAATTCCAGCAAGAATACAATAATAAAGACAATAAACAAGAATACATTATTATTATTACCTAACACAATGTTCCAACAAAGCGCTTTTGTACTGGAAGCTCATGCCGCAGACGCGGCAGTAGTTCTTGCGAGCGCCCTTATCTATAGGCTGGGCGGTCGACATGTACAACACACAGTTCTGAGTGTGTCGGTTTAAGGAAGCCACCTGTAAATAAAAAAAGGTCATTTCCTGAATTAATCATGGAAGAAAAGAGTCTAGACTCAAATTACTGAAGAAATTTTTGAATGTAATCGCAGTTTAGTCTAAAATGAAGAACTACGTAGTACAAACATCTATGCTTCTTTTTTGGATATAGATTCTTTGGATAACGAGCATGCGGATCGCCTGATATTCATCATCCAGGAGTTACAAGCGCGTTTCGGGCCCCATGGTGAATAGAGGTTTCGTTTGTTTTAAAAAATAAATACTTTTTAACTGTCTGAATTGAGGTTGGCAGGGGATTGGGCCTCCAGTAACCTTACACATACAGCAAAACATTACCCAAGGTGTCTTTCAAGCCAATTTTCAGTGAGGCCCTTGTATCATTCCCGTTGAGATGGCCCATTCCTGACAAAGCACGGCTGTCCCGCACTTGAGACAGTTTTACCATGCCAGTCTCTTAAAGCTGATATTGCTGAATACGTAAATACCTGTTTGAACTTGGTCCCGCATCCACTGCAGCAGTAAGGCTGAAAGTTCCCATGTCGCAACATGTGGCGCTTCAAGTTAGACTTGTCCTTGAACCGTTGCTCACACTCCGGACATGAGTATTTGCTTACATCTGTGGATACAATTATGTATTATGTATAGTTTATTATTTGTTTTAGTCCGAATACAAGTCATATTGTAGACTTTACTAATGAGTATAATATTAAAAGAGTGATTCTCGCTTAAGCTCTAAGGTAAAGATTAGTACCAATATTATCAACAGTGAGGCAGGAAGGTCAAAAAAGAAAGTTAGTCAACATAATCTTGATAATGAAATAATAAAAATAGATGCACAGAAGTTGGAACTGCTTTTGAAAAATTCTTTTCCAAAATTCCGGTATCTACTGATCTCATTTCCCACTGTTGTAGAGTCTTTACTCAAGTAACAGGTTGTAGCTTGCGATTCAGGGTTTTCCTTCGAGGTCATAGATAACAAAGACATTTTTATATCCTTTAACATGTACTTTGAATAACAAAAACACTGCAGATCTATGGGGTAATTCTGTATATATTACAAGCTCTGTAATAAAAGAGCTTGGTAGTGATGGCTAATACAAATGGTACAATAGTTATCACCTGTATTCATTCAAATCTTGGATAACTACATATATTGACCATAGTGTGTTTCCTTATCTTATGAACAGTAGTAAAATAATTCCGTTATTTAAATCAGGTAGAACTTCTGATTCCACTTACTTTAGACCTTTTTCAGTGTCTTAACACATTCAGTGCCCCCGATTCAGTGCGTATGTGCGTTTCCTCGCACGCACATACGCGTCGGGGGCACTGAATGTGTTAAGTAAAATTTTTGATAAAATAATTTTAGATCAAATGTAAAGTTTTTTAATAGGAATAAAGTATTACATGCGAAAGAGATCGGATTTCCAAGGGGTCGTTCAACAACTGAGGCCGGTGATGAACTTCTTAATCACGTTTACGACGCCTGGGAGGACTCAAGCGACGCTTTGGCAATATTTTTTGACTTATCTAAGGCGTTCGATTGTGTGCTTCATGATACACTAATCAGGAAGCATTTCCATTACGGAATAAGGGGTACCTCTCTGAACCTTCTTACCTCATACCTGAGTAACAGGGTTTAGAGAGTTGAAGTAAACGGACTGGTGTGGTGGTGCCGGATCTGTCGTGAAGATGGGAGTTCCTCAGGGTTCTATTCTCGGCCCGTTTTTATTTCTAATCTATATAAATGACTTTCCTTGTAAGGGATAACCATGAGATAGTGCTGTTTACTGATGATACTTCACTGTTATTCAAACTCAGACGGCGACAATTAGTTATCGACAATGTAAACAGTGCTCACTCAGAAATAGTTTACTGGTTTGGTGTTAATAAGTTATCACTAAACGAAACTAAAACTAAATGTATTAAATGTACTACACCAAATGCTAAACAGGTAAAAACCAGTGTGCTTGTCAAGGGTGATGAGTTGAGTCCTGTAGATATGTACAACTGTCTTTTTAGGTATAACCTTAGACGCTAAATTCCAGTGGGACCAAATAAAGATGGGTTGAAATTTAACAGATGTAGATAGTTAGCCTATTTAATTTATTTCCATAGCATCATGTCACATGATATTCTGTTGTGGGGGAATGCTGCTAACATTCAATCTAACTTTGTTCAGCAGAAGAGGGCTATTCAATCAATGTATATTCATAGTCCGAGGCAATCTCTCAGGGAATTACTTAAGGAAATGTAAGTCACACTCATAAAAACAAAAACTTATTTAAGGAGTATAGTGATATATATAAAATTAACATGAGGGGGACAAACAAATATGTAGTGCCTGCCTCTAGGCTTCAGAAAATAAGAGGTATATTTAGATGTCAATGTAGCGCTTTTACAATAAAAATCCCAGCAATATTCAAAATTTGAAAATTGGTGCTTATTACGGAACTCCTGTGCATTGATAAATATTATAAATTACCATTCTATAATTGTTAAGCAATATAAGTGAAAAGTTGATGAGATTATCTTACCATTGTGCATGTCCTTGTGTTTTTTTAAATCTGATGGCTTGGCAAATGCTTTCTCACATTGATCACATTTATGTGGCCTGGAAATTAACAGTAACATATTAAGAAAAATTTTTATACAGTACATTAAAAATAATGTGATTTTAGGATACTTCTACTGGCATCAAATAAAAAAACCCTAACAATACTGTTTTTCCCAAGAATCAGAAGAAAAACCCTTAGCTTTTATATTTAAACATATGAAAAAATAATAAATGTCCATACTTATAATCCAGATGTTTAGCAAATAGATGCTGCTGCAGTTTCCAAAGTGCTTCAAATGCCATGTTACAGTGCAGGCACTTCCAATCTCTACCGAGTGGTTTATGAGTGAGCCCATGCTTCATCAACTGTTGTTTTGTTGAAAACTTTTGATCTGGACATTTTTCTGCAAATAAACTCAACACTTTAATTACTGTATTCTTTACACTTAAATCAAAATTCATAGAAAATTAAAATAATTATAAATAAACCATAGTAAACTGATATAATAAAATTAATAATAACAATTGCTTGCAATGGTTGGTGGCAAAAAAACTAAAATATACTGAATAGTAAGAGTACCACAGAGTTTTTTTTTATTTTGTATTGAAACATTAAGCAGTGGAATTAATTTATTCATAAGTATTCATTTTGAATCGCTTTAATATTTCCTACACCAAAATGTCTTTAAACAACTCTTACCACAAACCCACAGATTATCCTTGGAATGAACCCTGAGGTGACCGTAATACTTCTTGGCGTTATCAAACTGCTTCTTACAAATCTCGCAGTGTAGAGTCGTAGGCCCATTCAGGTCGGGTTCCTCCAAAGGCTCGTCACCAGACAAAAACTGGGCCAACACATCATCAGGCCCCAATAAAGATCCGTGAGATGGTAAAGTCGCATGGAGTCCATCATAAGCACCCTCCGGCTTTATTCGCCCAAAAAAGTCTGTAGTCTCCGTATCCGCAAACTAAAAAATATATAATTTTCATTGTAAGCCAATACGTTTGTGATTTGAAGACATGTTTTTTACAAATGTTTTACGGGTTTACTATTATATATACAATCAACACTTACTGGAAGACTAAAAAATGGTAAATTCGAATCCATATTTGATATACATGTGAATTACTGTTTATTTACACATTTATATGATTAAATAAATAGAAATATTGTACAAAATAGGTACAATACTATCTTTTCATAAGACGTTTATTTTGACAATATTGACAAATTGACAATGTGATGTGAAGTTTTTATACATTGAGATAGAAAATATATAGAGGCGCCGTGTTACTATAGAAGTATACGTGCTTATAAAAATATGAGGGAAAAATGAAACAAACTATGAAATATCATTTTTTCTCACTCTTTCTAAGGCAATAATTGTATTAGACAAAAGAGACAACAATATTTAAGTTGTTGCTTAATATGGAAACAAATCATTTTGACATTAGCAAAGTTGTAGGTAAGTGCCATGTCCGCCATCTTAAGCGCTCAGAGTACCTGAGTTTCATGGTAGTTGTCCTGTCAAACGGTTGTTTATGTTTTAAATTATTGCGGTTTTTCAGTAAATTACAAAGAACCATTTTTTTAAACTTCAAACATATATAGTGAAACAAAAAAACAATATGCCTGTGTGTTGTATTGTGCAGTGTGGTACAAAAAAGAACGAAAATCAACCTCAATTGTCTTTGTATAGGTTAGTAAACAGTTTTCATCAAATATTACTTAGAATAATCCACATAGATAGAAAAGAATGTCACGGATACTTTAATCTATTGCCAAAGTATATATATTTACTTTTATTTCTGTCTGTGAGACAGTTTTAGTAAAAAATTGTTGTTTACAATAATATGTCAATTTGGCATAGTTACGTACCATTTCACAAAAGTATCGATATAATCTCCCATTTAAAATTCAACATATATTATACTAAATAATCTATTTTAACAATGGATGTTTCCGCAGTTTTGTGTAACGCTAAAGTAAGACGTCAGTATTTTGGTATTGGTTTTAGTTACATAAGTAGAAGTTCAAATTATCATGTTTTATAATTATACGGGCGCGATTGACAGAGCGGCGTTGGCGACGATCCCAGTGCGACCAACAAGCGTAATAATAAAAAGTGATAATAATAAAAAAGATACATACAATAAGATTGACTTCACTACATATCTATTTTGTGCTAACGTAGTTTCGAAGATATCATCGCTTAATCAGACGCGCCGAAATTGTGCGCGAGCACTTCACAAATACCCACAGGTTTTCCACATATATAAAGATAAACATTTAACAAACACTATCTTTTTCTATTTCACCATTCCATTAAACGCTGTTCATAAACACAGTCCTATTTTTTTAAAAGACGCTTTACGTAGAATTATATGAATACAAATTCGACTTGAGAAAATCATTAGCCAATCAAGAGACCAAGTTAACCCCGGGTTCCGGTTTCTAGCTAGGCTGACGGCAAAGTAGTAACAGGAGTTGATTTTAGTCAGTAACGGTCTGTCCCGAAAAAGGCCGGAGATGACATTAGATGATTTCCCATAAAAAATACCGTTAATCAGCTGGCTAATCCCTAAAACTATACCTACGTAGAACTTTTACTCAAATTATATCGATACTCGTTAAATACTTAGTCGGCACAACCCTAGCAACGGCAGCCATCTTATGCGACATTTTGGATTGTAGGTAAGCACCTTCTTTTCGTAGGTATTTCAAGTCCATATATTTCCTATGTCAATGTTTTTATAATAGTTACGTGAAGTGCACAGATTACTATAAACTTTAAGTGGAGCTAGATTGTCTGTGGTGCTAATTCTTTAGTCGATTTTGTTTTTTGTACAAACACTAATCTGGTTTTTGTTTCATTAAACGTCAATTTATTTTAGAGAGCATTAAAACTATAATGGGTCTATAATTTTCTATTATTTTAATACTTTTTGATTATGAGTGACTTTTTTAAAGTCCCGCAATCCCGTTTTGAACATTACATGTCGTTCCTCTATTCCCATCTGTCTGACGTGACAGAAGTTCAATTTTTTTGTTTTGGGATGTCAAATTAAAATCAGCTGATCGGAAACTAATTAGGTATTCAAATGTTCAAAATAAAAGGGTATGTTTTTGATGTAGTACTTAACATGCCTTACACACAAATAGAACAAAATATATTTTTATACACTCAGTACTGAAGTCTCAAACTTAGTTTTCAGTGTACCTATGGAATGTTGAAATATTTACACACCGCACAAACAATCTCACTTACCTAGCCAAAAGTTTATTGTACCTTGCTCTGTAGATATTCCAATAGAAATACTGATAACATTTTAGTAAACTTTGATAAGATTTATCACTGTTCGTGTGCAAAATAATTAGTTGAGTCCAGAGTAGGTGAGTTGTACATCAACTAATTTAATTATCTTTGTTTTACAGAAGTATAGACACAAAATTTTCAGCATATGTACCTACTTATTGAATAATTAATATTTTTTAATGACTAACAGAATTATGTTGTATACAAAATTAAAACTATTTCTCAATTATACTTTGTGGACCTAAAAAATATAAATATAAAAAAACTTTTAAAAATAAAATAATTACATACGTATCTTTTATTTTTTTTAGGTATTTTTAGATACGAAAAATGTGCATCCTGTTCATATACAATGGTAATAATGACTCAAGGAGCGATTATAGTTTGATCCTGGCATCGAACAGGGATGAGTATTATGACAGGCCCTCAAAAAACATGGGCCCATGGATCGAGGACCCTAACGTGTTTGGAGGTGGATATTTTATAATACCATCATTTCTCATCTCGTTTTCACCAAAATATCACATGTAGGTATCAATCAAAATATAACACAGTCATCATTATTTGTCTTAGTCATTTTTTTTTCTTATCTTGATTGTCTAAAATGTTTTACGCTCCTTTTTTTTCTTATCTTGATTGTCTAAAATGTTTTACGCTCCTTTTTAACCGACTTCAAAAAAGGAGGAGGAGGTTCTCAATTCGACGAGTATTTTTTTTTTTATGTATGTACACCGATTACTCCAAGACTCCCGGACCGATTTGCAAAATTCTTTTTTTATTCGATAGGGTATACTTGCCATTTGGTCCCATTGTCATGAGGTCAGGATCTGATGATGGAATCCTGGAGAAACCGAGGGGAACTTTCGAAAATTGTAGGGGCGAGTAGGTTTTTTGTATGATGTTTAAGTAGGCCTTTAACAACACTACAACTTGACGAAGGTCGAAGTCGACCAGATGTTGGAGCTGGAAGACAGTCGAGGGATCTCCTTGACTATTTGGAGTAATTGCCTTGTGTTTGGGCTTGAATGATTCGTATTGGCGAGCACTTTGGAGCAGGCTTGGTCGTAACTGTCATTAAGGGTCTGATGATGAGAACGAAGGACAGCTCAGGGAACTCCTGAACGGTTTACAGTAACTACTTCGCGTTTGAACTAAATTCATTTATATTGATGAAAACTTTGTACCTGTAGGTATGTATCATAACAACTGAAGGTAGAGTTTACCTGATGATGGAGACAATGACCGTCGAGGGAATTCCGAATGGAAACGAGAGACAGTCGAGAGAACTCCTCAACGATTCATAGCAGCTTCCTTGTGTTTGAGCTTAATTTATTCGTTTTGATGAGAACTTTACACCTTGATGGATTGTGACTGTCATTAGGGATCTGATGATGAAGACGAACGACAGTCTAGGGAACTCCTCAACGGTTTACAGGAGCTACCTCGTGTTTGGACTTAATTTATTTATATTGTTAAGAACTTTCCCTCTTCTAGAGAGATAGCCTGTGTCCCAGTAGTGGGAACATTAAAATGGCTTATGATGATGATGATGAGAACTTTCCCATTTCATGGGATCTATATTTTTTAATCGGGCGGCTCCTTTCGTTGGCCTACACATAGCTACTTAAAAATATATACTATTCAATATGTTAATTTATATTTAAAATATTACTGTAGTTTACAGAAGAACTTGCAACAGACACTAATAAGAAAAAAATAAAAAAACTACGTTTAAAAAAACCGACTTCAAAAACAAAAAAGTGTCAAATAAGTAATTAAAATTGATATTTTAATAGCACTCCTACGTACGCGAAGCTAATACTTTTAATATTAATAATAAAACACTATCAATTCTATGTGCTACCTATTCATAGGTTTGAAGTCGGTGCCAAGCCCTAAACAGAATAAAACTAAATGAGAATTAAGACTGTTTAACTGCTAAAATACGAAATTTCCACAACTAACAACGCAGCCACCTACTACTACTTTTAACAACCAAATACGAGAAAACTTTCAGAATTCATAATTCATCCAAATATCTTTCTAAGCCATATACAGTTTCGCCGGTAACGAAACCATATAGACTTCTGATTCTACGCTAACGCCATCAAGTTAAAAGTATTAGCATCGCGTACGTAGGAGTGCTATTAAAATATCAATTTTAATTACTTATTTGACACTTTTTTGTTTTTGAAGTCGGTTTTTTTAAACGTAGTTTTTTTATTTATCATAAGGTTCAAGAAAATAAAAAATATCATTTAGTTGTTTGTTAGATTTACTTGTAGGAGCTTAAAAACGACTGCAGCGCCACCATGAAATAATTATTTTTGCTTCTTTTTTCATTCAAATCACATTATCACATTTAAGGAATAATAAGTAAAAATAAAAAAAAAAATCTTTGTTCCTAGGTCGCGATTTAGAAGTGGATGAAGGTGGCACCTGGCTAGCTTTAGCACCTTTGCGTAAAAAACTTGGCGTACTTCTAAACTTACCGACTGCTAAGAAGCCAGAAGCGAAAAGTAAGTGATATGATTAAAATTTTGTTTGGTTAGCTACACGAAAAAGCCAGTGAGAGAGACCTGCGACAGTGGACCCCCACTTGGCAACGATTATGAGAATGATAATGATGATAGCAAGCAAGAACTTTGAAACTTCAGGACTGACATTTTTAAGCATTTCCTCTCGATACGATTTCGTTCTTTGTCCGGGGAACCTTTACAAACATAATACACAACAAAGCAGTCCTGGAATAGGAATCACATAAAAAATCGTTCCCTGCCGGATACAACGTGCAGTCAATTTGTTTCGATTATTAAATAATGTTAACAACATTTTACGAAATAATTTATTCTACGTAGGTATAAAGACGTCAATAAGTTCACGTAATGCTTTAACCTTCTCCAAGTGAGAAGAGGCCTTTGCTCAGTAGTGGGCACTTATAGGCTGATGATGATGAAGTGCGCGTCAGACGCTAATGAATGGAAATGAATAAAATATTATGATACAGATTCGAGTTTTTTTTTCTACAGGCAGAGGAAGGATCGTAGCGGACTTCGTAAAGAATGATAAACCAATGAAAACGTACCTACATTGAACAAATGAAGCCTTACGCTCACAACTGCAATGAATTTGTTTTTGTAGGCATTGAATTTAAGTATGTACCTACCCTTTATTTATTTATTTTATTCAGTCTTACAAAAATCCATTTTGCATGGCCCAGTTATCGAACCTACTGCAACCACTCGAGGGTCATCACTAAATTACCTAATAAGCTTATTTCTTTATATTTTTGTCTGTTAAATAAGTACATAATTATACTTAAAATTTATGTAGGTATATGTACGTAGGTAATCAAATATTTTATTACATTATTGTAAAAACTTATTTCAGGAACGCCCTACCAATAATATCAACATACAACAACGCAAATGATGAACTAATCATCCATAAGGATGCGTTCCTAGGATTCAGCAACAATCTGCCGGAGCAACCGCTGAAGAAAGTGGAGGCTGGACGGAACAAACTGCAGCAGATTATAAGCACTTTTAACAAAGTCTGTATGCAGGATGAACTCATTGAAAGGTTGATTGATCTTCTCAAGTGGGAAGAAAGGTACGTACCACCTAACTAGTAAAAAATGCCAGATGTATTTTAACTTGTAGATGTATATGGCAACCGATAAGCTTAATTAGGCACTTACTAACGGCGTGAAAGACCCACCATGTGAATTTCTCATTAACACTAGAAAGACCAGAGTGGTCAAATGGCCCCAATGAAATTTTTGATCAATCATATTATCAAAACCATATTACTGAACTCATTGTCGTTTTATGACTTTTAATATTTCGTCATTGTTTACATTATTCTAATATGTGTTTACCTATAGCAAGATAAATACTAATTTAAAAAATATCACCTACCTAGAGAGACCGCAGTGGTCATTTGACACCACAGCGTGCTTGCTAGTTACATTTCGTGGAATATACTTGTGTTATGGGTAGTTGAAATAAAATATTTTTTTCTTGTTTTATTCTTGTCAAAACAAAGACATATCATGGCTCGCCATAATAATTATTATGATGCCTCATTATCACCCTTTGCCCTTCAAAAATACTGGAAGTGCCGCAAAATTTACCGGACGATCAATCAGACTGTGAATCGACTGAAGAAGTGAGGCACATTTTGCATTTAGACCCAGAAAGTCAAGAAAGTGATTACAATATTACACAAAATAGTGATTCTTTTAGGGATGGTGATCCCACTCATATTCCGATTCTGATAGTAAGTGTATATTGATGTAAATAAAATAATATTTTTTTACATTGAGATAAAAGGAAACATTTTATTAGCGTTTATTCCACTGTTTCAGATTCAGTAGCTCTCGACTTTACGTATTGCAAAACCTAAGAGGAGGTCGAGGTCCCATATGTTTAGAAAGAAATGAAAGCCGTCGACAAAATCAAAGTTCAGCCGAGTGGGTCGTATTGCGACCAATGGACCCACTGGTTGAAATGTAACTACTGATATTTTTTTCACCAGTGTAAATATGGCAAAAAACCTAATTGTAACACAGGACAAGTGTTTTATAATAATATTTTGGATTTGACTGCAAATGATTCCTGGATTTTGTACAAAAAACTATCGAGAAAAGAATCAGTAGAAAAAAGTTCATTCTTGACTTGGCCAGGGAGTTAGTCGGCCAAGATTCCCACTCCCTGATGACACCATCTACTTCACAGCCTGATAATAGCATACCCGCTTGCAAAAATGCAGAAATAAAACCAACAAATCGTAAAAATCGTATAAATTCATTGTAAGAAGCTTTTGTGTGGCTCTTGTAATGTAAACAATTAAATGTCAAAAATGTGCCTAATATTTTTATGTTTTTATTACGTAATGTATGTTTAATTACTATTTAGTTCTTTTATTTACTATAAGATGTTAATCAATAAAACTTAAAACCATAATACATGAATAAAACATTATAACCCATGAATGGGTCATTTGACCCCACCTGGTCTTTATAGGTAGTTCAAAATTTCGGTCTTCCTAGTGTTAAAGGTGTATAAGTCGAAGGGTGAGTTGTGAAAACTGAGTTGCTACCAGAATGGTATGTTAGAACTGAGAACCGCACAGTAGTGCAATCGCCATCACAAATAAATGATCAAAGGGCTAGCTGATTGATGCGGCATGATTTTTTAACGTTCGACGAAATTCTGAGGATCGTTTTGCGTACCGTAAACATGTGCCGAATAGCGTTAAAAACGCGGTTTTTTTTTTATAAAAATCTTTGCCCTGCACTAGGATTTTCTCCTATAATGTGGGTGCGGTTTCTAACATACAATTTCAAATTTCACATACACATGACACCCAGAGCCGGACGGCTGTAATTACATTGAGCCTCTGCCAAAATTGATTTGATTTTTTTTCTGTAATTTCAGCCACCTTCCCGACCATCAATTGGAAACTAGGCGCCCCAATTTGTACAAGGAGCTCAGCTCCGTATTTGTGTGCATACCTCAGGGACGATATGGAACCAGGTAATTGATACTTTTATATCTTTTTCTAGATGTTTAATAGGTGAGGTGCGCTTACAAACATCACATTAAGTATACCCAAATTAGTCAAAAAAGAGCTCCAGCGAGTCTAAGACGTGCGATTTCACGAACTATGACTAAAACGGCATAAATATGTCTTTAAGGCCATCATGCCAAAACACCACAGACAGGTCCCAGCTCTATTCGGACTTCGGACCCGTCTATAGGGGCCCGATGTTCAGCTGAAGTTGTGGGGCAAGCGCAATAAGATACCACGGCCTCAGCCTGGAACTGGAGAAAAACCTTAGGTGGTTTAATGAGTAATAGTCAGCCTGGGCGAAAGGACATTCGATGATTTTCCTCTCACATAAAAGCCTCCTTTCTATATCTTTTTACTGTTGCAGTAAATTTTGAACTCGAAGTGATTATACAAACACTAGATACAGTTTTATAAATTATATTTCTTTCAGAACCCACACAATAGTGCTGGTTACAAAATCCGGACATATGAATGTCATTGAGATGACGCTGGTCGCGCCAATTGACCCAGAAAACCCCAAGTGGATTAAAACTGAATACCAATTTGATATGGATATGAAATAAAAAAATGTATTTTGTTGACTGAATAAAGTTATTTTTATTCATATAATTTTAACTCTTTAACCTTTAGTCTAAAAAATATAGATAAATTATACCTATTATGTAGGATTTTAAAAGGTATCCTGGAATGATGTAGGTTATATTTTTGGCATCCCAGAACACCTAATAAAATTTTTTTGTTTCCTTCCAGTTATAATTTATAATTATTTCATTCTTCTGTGCGAAGGTACCTCTCAATCTTAATAAAGTTAGGTACTGCAAATGTTGCATCATGCTCCAAGGCACAGCCCAAAAGCTTGGGAACATTCAACACTGTACCAGAAACGAGACAGGGAAATTTGTTTTCCTTATTTTCTAAATACGTAATCATCAATCGCTTGCTAATGAAATCTCCACTTAAAGACACATTGCCCACCTCAACATAATCTTCCAATGATGTAGAATACATTTCAATAGAGACCCTCAGAGACTCCCACATCTCTAATTTGTCAGCTGACACCAAACTCAAACGGAAATGATAACCAAGTTTACTGTATGCAAGCTTCAAAATATCAATAAGCTCTTCTAAAAGTTTGTCTTGGTCTTGCTCTGTTTTTGTCGCTCCAAATATCTCAACCACAGATGATTGACTGACATGGAATAGACTGTCTTCTTTAGAAGGTGCTGGTACATACTGCCTGCCCATTGTGAAGTATTTTAGTGGCAGAACTTTAGAATACATAACATTCTTTGCATGGTAAGCTAGGAAGGCTGGTAGTGACCCACCACCAGTGAGATGCAAGCGACTGTCTACATTCACCTTGGTATCCTCATTATGATGTAAAATAAAGCTTAAATCTGGATTTGTGTGATCTTTGCCACAGCCCTCAATAATTAAACTCTTGACAAAATCTGGATTTGAAAACTGTACAAACTTACTATCTCTCAATATTTTACTGAAGTAGAATTTAGCTCCAAGTTCAAACATCGCACCGGCCCCGACTAAGTAATAATTTTCATTCTTTTTAAAATCTATAATATTTAACTCTTTGCCAACTTCTAAGTGGTGTTTAAACTTGTCTGGTTTTGAAAGGTGTGTGTATAGGATTTGATTACTTCCATCAGGAGTCTGGGAATGTAAATCATTTGGTATTTTCAGAACTTCCACAATTGCAGCTTCTTCAGCTGACCAGAGAGGAACTTTTAATTTCTTTATATTTTCTTTGATGAGATCACTTTGCATTTTGAGTTTTTTTGTGGTTTCACCGTCAGGCTCATTCTTTATTAGCTTGCCTAGTTCCCTTGATATTTCATCTTTCTTCTTAATGTACTCTGCTTTTTTTGCATTAAGACTTTCATACATTTTCCAAAGGTTATCCACTTTAACCAGGTCAATATCAGCCTTCCTTCTCTGAAGAACTTTTAAGAAAGCATCTTTCTGTTGATATTTTTCAGGGAAGTCAATATGTGGAGTTATGTAAACATAATTTTCAGTAGCTTTAGCACCACTTACAAACAGGGCAGAGCACCTCTTCTGTGAGATTTTACAGTCCCATGCCTTTCTAAATATATTTGTGAAAGTTTTACGCATCATTTTCGTTTAGTTTGGTCTTTTTACTGGGTGTAGCGTCCTCTATAACTGCATCACCGTCTTCGTCTGATTTTGCAACGTTTTGACCAACTATTTTTCTTTTACTTGGCTGTTTGAAGTTACCGTGACCCGCGGCACGTTCAGACTCTTCAATAGTATAAGGTTCTAGTTCTAAAGCTTTCAACCTTCGCTTATGGACTTTAGTTTTAAAATGATCGTTCAAAGATTGCTCGTTGATGAAATACCTCGCACAATGTAAACAATAATGTTGTGCTGCACCCGGCAAGTCCAAATCCACGTTCTGATTTAATAGCTTTTCGGCGTTTTCTGAAAAACAAAATAACTGGTATTAAGTCAAACGTCAAGATTCTGAAAATATTTATTTATTGTGCAATTTAGTATCGTATGTTCGTAATAGAAAAACTTACTGTTGTTAAAAATTCTTTATTCAATCAATTAGTTAATATAACCGTATTATTAATAAATATCATATAAAAACTTTACACAGACACTTCTGCACAAAATGATAACCTCAAAATCTGACATAAAACCATGTGACAGTATCAAAAGCGTAAACAAACCTTACCTTCTTTGATATCTTCATCAATTTGATCTAGGTCCTTCTTTCTATTCCTTACTCTCCACCTTTTCTTCAGGTGGGTGTCACCGTGGTGATACTTTTTTCGTTTATATGTCATTTTAGTTACAAAATATCGACTTACACAAAATGAGTTTGTGTGAAATATAATTTGCGTCTATGCACGTGTAAATATCAATGTGTGACTGTCGTAAATGTCGTTGTCAAAGTGACAATAGTTTTACGTTTAGAAACCACAAATTCAATCAATCATAACCACAAATCGTAACATCTGAGGACTTGCTTGAAAATAATCTAAATTGACCAAGCCAAGTTTATATAGGTATTGTGTGTAATATACATGTTTACCTCTCATACGAGCACGTTTGTTTAGGTGCTCCATTTCGTCCTCTACAAAATAATAATTCACCCAGGATTCTCTTGAGCCAAAAATTTACTGTCCCTCCAAATACTAAAATTTTATTAACAACAATATTACATTTTCCCACTGATAATAAAATTCATACTTAACGATACTTCTCTAACGTTAATTTTGTACGAAATTGCAATATTTGACTTCATATTATTTTTAAACTACAAAATAAGTCTCAACCGAGCGTCGAACCCAACCGCAGTTTCAGTGTCACATGTATGAGTTTTATCTTTATAGGTACAGCTCGGTTTTGTTTTGTTTTCAGCTGGACTTTGCCACTCTTTCGGACTGAGTTGACCCCTAAGGAAGTTAGAATAAAGCTGTATCCTTTCAAAGCTATTTTATTCATAATGAGAATAATATGATCTTGTGTCACTATCTAATTCCATGTTGATAAATTCTTTGGTTTTTTTATGGAATAGGAGGCAAACGAGCAGACCGATCACCTGATGGTAAGCGATCGGCGCCGCCCATGGACACCTGCAACACCAGATGAGTCACAGGTGCTTTGCCGGCCTTTTTAGTACGCTCGTTTCTTGAAGGTCGTATCGGTTCGGGAATACCGCCGCCGGAAGATAATTCCAAAGCTTTGCTGTGCGGGGCAGAAATTACGCGAAAATCGCACAGTTGTTTACTGCCAACCATCTATGCGATGGGGATGAACATTTTTTCGCGTGGTACGATAGCGAAAAGATGCGGCGGGAATCACACCGAACAATTCAAAAGTCCCCGTGATAAAGGCGATAGAGAATACATAGCGAGGCTACATCCCTACGCAGTGCCAAAGAGTCTGCAGCCGATCCGACACAACAGGGCAGTCAACGATTCGAACAGCTCGTCTCTGAATGCGGTCCAGAGGGAGAAGCTGGTACTGGGGTGCCCCCGCCCAAAGATTTGGTTAGGGTATCAAGGTTAGAGAAATCAAATCCAATTTTAATTTATTCATATAATATAATCTTACAATAATAAATTTCAGGGAAACAGTATCATACATGAATAAATACAATGCTAGTAAACAATGAACTTTCTTTCTGTATTTTAAGTTAATAAAATTTATTTTATTTAGAAAGAAAGTGTAAACGAATCAACAATGTTACATTTGATACATGACCGTACCGAATTATATTGATAAAATGATAGGAATGATTTGAATGAATCATTTAACATCAATGATTATATTTTGCAACTCGCAACCGTAGAAACGGCGAAACAGTGAGTCGGCGATGGTTATCGTTGACTCGGGCACCGCTAATAACATAAAAATACTCTACGGATGATGTGTCACCGGTCACAGGACTTAATTATCTAGTGAAGGCATCAATAATGTCTTATCGACAACGCAAAGAGAAGCATCACGCGTGTACTCGAAACTCACACGTTCAAACATTACACAGAATAACACCATACCACTAATTCCGCCTAAACTAAATCTAAACGTATCTAGAAAATATTTCATTTACCGTTGAACAACACGGAAATAATGCTCTTTTATTTTTAATCAGATAATTTCAACTGGCTCATAATATGAATCAAACTCATTATATACATATAACAATATTACTATAGACTGATTTTGCAGTATCTGTTACTCCAATCAATTTATTGCACGGTGTATAATCAGAATGTGGTGAAACAATGTCAGTCTACGCATAGATTCTAAATCTCTCAATTTTCCGCAATAATTAAAAATGTGATTCTCATTATAACTGTTGATTAGTAACAAAAAATAAAAAAAATAATGATAAAGATATTTATACTAATTTCTAATTTCAATTGTAATTTTTCGAATATTATTATTTTTAATAAATTTAATTATCTGTGGTGTCGTATCCACTATGTACATATACGTATATTACATGTCGTATGCACCTAGTGGTGGTATGGTTGGCAACACGTCAGACGTGCACGACCGACTGTATTTGCATTATCTAGGTGACGAGGTGTATGGTCGGTTGTGTCCTTCCAACGTGTATAAGCCCCACATGACACACTACTCTTGGTCTCTAATTCTGTGACAACAGCCAACTACTCCAAAGTACACCAAGTATTTTACAATATTACTTTAACTAATTTTTAGATACTCATAGGAATGTAACGAGTAAACAGATTAGAGTATTTGACATAGAGAATAGAATTGCATAATTACGATCAACGTAAAGAGAATGTCTTTATAAATAACTAGCTAATGTATGACAGTGTTTGTATAGAATCAATAACATCAAAGCTACAACTCGTTGCTCGTTACATCCCTACAGAATAGGTACATGATTGCTGAACATTTAATATTCGATTATTAATCGCGTTAACATATATTAATGTTTAAGTGACCGCTCTAAACAAAGTTAATATTAATCGCAAGCGACAATTTCCATGATATCTATATAACTCTCATACACGATTAAAAAATAAAGCACTTTGTTGTAATGAGAGCTATGTAGCAATCAAATATATTAATATAATTTGTACAGGCTAACAATAATCCTCTGACGTATCGGCCCGACGGCTAAACTACGCGTAACTTTTTATAATTTATTACTCTATGCACTTTCGACCGTCATCATAATACTTTTTTACATGGGACGCAAAGGAAACACTATAACGTTAGGCCTCGGCGTATAGAAAAATAACCCGCACTTTGAGTAGAAAACTTAGGCTAGTTCATAAGTCCTACGCGAAGCCGGCAGGGGGCGGTCGCGAGCGCATAGAGGATGCGGCGGCTTACATACGGCGAGCTACGTTGTACCGCCCAGACATGCGCCTACACTCACACGACGGCACTGCGCCGGGCGCGACACACGTGGGGACAAATCAAGTGACTACACGGTTCGTGTCGTAATTACTGTGGCTGTAGGAAGACATCGTTTGTCATCGGAGAATATCAACATCGCGACAAACGATAAGGTTCCAAGTTACGACTATTTATGGTAAGTTTAGCTGTAGACACTTCATTTGTGTTAGGGCACAAGTGTCGCAGGTAGTCGTGTAGAGGTCGCTCGGCGCCAGCTCAGTAGTGTGGGAGCCCCCAGCCGCGAGGGGCGCCGGCGCCCTACATGCCGTAGCCGTGGTAGGGCGCCGGGGACGGAGCCTGCGCCGCGTACGCGTACGGGGAGGCCTGCGCTGCTACTCCCGCGTAGGGCATCGAAGGACCTGAGTAAAAAGGAGTAGATAAGTAAACATGCAAAAATGCAATCAATTTTCTTCGTTATTCCTAGTTACTTAGAGTGGATAAATAAAGTCTGTTTACATTTTTTCTAGTATTACTCTTCCATTCCACCATACACTATTGGACAACTTATCTTTATGTTGCTGCCAAAAATTCAGCAGCGAAACTGACTACTTTTTTAATGCTAAGAGTACATGGCATAACATGTAAGTAATGATTAGAGGAGCATAGAGGGGTGCGACATACCGGCAGTAAGCATGAGCTGTGGTTCCATGATCATGGCAGGCTTGGCCTCGTGCTCGGCGCTCTCGGTGCTGCGCTTGGCGTCCGCTTCCTCCAACTTCTCCACCTTCGTTGTTAGCTCGCGGACAGTCTGCAAGGGAGGGCAAATTTAATAAGATATATTTTTCTTTCAAACTAACACTTTCTGGATTACAGTATGATTGTTCTGTAAAAGAGTAGAACACCATAAACCGGACAGTCGGTCACTAGCTGAGCTAGATTTTAAAGCTTCGAAATATACATTTGTGTATTAAATTCAAATTCTGTAGATCAACAATTAACAATGTAGAGCGATTTCTGATGACCTGGTCACTTGGTATCAATTTGTTTTCACCAGATTCGTTGATTGTCACTTAAATATATTTAATTATTATGTTACCTGGATAAGGAAGGGCATGGCGAAGTCCATGATGTTATGTCTCCACGCCAACTCGATGACCACGTCGGGTTTCAACAGATCGTAGCACTAGAGAAAATAATCACGACGAATTAATAATGAGAAAAGAAAGAAAATATAAATCAATATATACTTAATTACTTACTTATTAAAACGAAAATTACTTTTTTTAGAGATTAGAGAATGAATTATTTCGATTATTGTTATTTCAATTTAGTATAAAGTAGTATTTACTACAGGTCGCTAACACACTTTAATTGGGTCTTTGTCGAAAATGGTTATTTTATTTTTGTATATTGTACTGTTGGCGTTTACCTGGTACAAGCAGGCAGAGAAGCACTCATAGTTATCTCTCTCAAGGAACCAGTTGAGCAGTTCCTCGGCGACTTCAGCGGAGCGGGATTCGGACGCGTACTCCATGGCGTCCGCGTACAGAGCGTCCTTCTTGCATAGTTCCACGCTCTGCTTCCATCTGTTGTTACCTGGAAACATAAATATTAACGGTAAAACGGGGTGAATGGACACAGAAGAGGGGTGAATAAATACTAGGAAAACTAGCCAACATGTATTCACCCCATTTTAAGGTATGCTATGACTAACTTCTGACTACCAAAGCAAAGTTCTATTTCGTGAAAGATACAAACAATGAACTTTTTGTAATATGGATAATAAAATCTTTTTAAAATTTGGCCTCTATCACGCCTAGTGATTAACCTAAGATGGAGCAAGCCTACCAATCAACGATTTATACACGCGGGCCTAGAAGACTCCCAGGGGAACACAGACTCCGGCTAAGAAATCCACCCCTTAGCAGTTCTGATTATAAAACTGGATTCGATTTCAATTCCTTATCGATGTTGTGAACAAGGTTTGAAAAAAATATAAATGTATACCTTTGTATAGGTAGGCGGCGATTCTTCTGAACTCGGTGAGTTCGTGTTTCTCGAGCTGCTGCGCCAGCGCGATCGTGTCAAAGTTGTCGAACGCGTCTATCGATGTTCGTAGACCCTGCAATATTCATGATTATATTATGAGTATTTATATTCAGGAAATTGTTTGCATTAATGATTCAAGAAGAATTTATTATTACTGTAAGATTTATTTATTTCCTGCCTCTCCTCACACGCAGAAGGTTTGAGCATTATTATTTATTTTAGATCTCAAAATTTCAGAAAAAAAAATTTCTAGAGTTAGTGACGCTAACGAATCGTAATGTCTTATTAAAATTAAGGTGAAATCATACTACTTTCAGGTATATATAGATATCCAGGATCAATTTAAAGAATTGCAACTCCCAGGGTAACTTAAACACTGTAAACATTTACTAAGACTATAAAGAAGACTTTACTTCTAAATGATTACAAGTAAGTTCTGTAAGAAACTTTCACATACCTGGTAATCCTCCTCATCAATAAGCAAGGAGTTGAGTGCCTCGTTGACTGCCTTGTTGTTCAAGCTCTGTACGGATCGGAGGTATGCCTTCACAAGCTGGAGGTGGCCAGCCTTGGTGAAGAAGGTGACGGCTCTGGTATGGTCCATGCGTGGAGCTAGGACTAGGAGTAAGTCGTTAAGCAGGAGAGGTTTGTAGTCCAGGTAGAATTGGATTGCTTTGTAGTAGAGCTCCATGTTTGCCACCTGAAATAGTGTACGAAGTTTGTTATTACTTGTCTGTTTAGTGTAGCATGTTATACGGTAGTTTCCAACTAGTCAAATTCAATACTTTTATCAAAATGTCAAAAACGATATTTTCCTATGAAATTTGTATAAAACTCCAAATTATGACGATATGTATTTTTGAGACAAAGAGCTACTTATTACTACAACACAAAAAAAAAAAATTGGGTAGTCTTAGTCTATCGACAGATCGATAAATGGAATTATATAGTAATTTTAAATAGTTTATTGTATTGAAACATCGAATTAATTTATTATTTAACCTAGGAAACTAAACTATCCAATTATGAAAGATTTAAAATAAATTTCGACACTATTCCCACAACCATTAATCTTTTAAGAAAAGACTGCATATTCAACAGAGATTGGTGAGCTGCTCTTCAATAAACCTGAATCTTTCAAGCAATCACTCCCGCTTCTGAAAATAAAAGCCGCAAGGTCCAATAGTGGAGTTGCTTTTGATGGTACTGTCATTGGGAACTAAGCTTTAATATTATGAAAATAAAGAACAATTTGTACCTTGGTGATGATATCCTTGAAGTGGCCCTCTCGCCACGCCTCGGTGGGATGCTGCATCATGGTGAGTGCCGCATTGTCGTACTCTTCGTACTTGTCGTACAGGAACACTAGCTCCGACCACAAGTGGGCCTGTTCAGCTGCACGGAGAACCTGCGGAAACATTGCGAATTCAGTCTTCTGACGTGGAAGAGCCATACTTCTTCTAGTTACAAGTGGGTTAAACTCAAATGATATCAAAGCCTAATAAAACCAACATGCAACAAAATTTGGTTACCTTTATGAAGTAACTAGAGGTCTAAAGAATGTGCTTACATGTAATAATAATTATTATTATTTGTTGTTATAGCCAAAAACGGCTGTCTCAACTCACGAATACACTAGGATTTGAAATAGACTAAGATTTTCCTTCATTTCTTAAAAAAAATTCCTTACCTTAGGAATATTAACTCGTGACCAGAAGAGTTCGAGATGCTCCCTCATCTTGGCGGGTTTGTACTTGGAGTAGAGTATGGCGAGCTCCGTGAACATTCCCATGTGAGCCCGCTCCAAGCCCAGCGCGGCCTCCAACAAGCTGATCAGCTCGTCGAAGTGGCCACGATCCTAGAAACAAGAAACATTTTTGATTTGTTGTATTCTTGAGCTTTCAGGAACTATATTTTAGGATCCTAGATATATTACTGTCATTTTTCGAAAATGAAATCTCAATAAGTATTTCTTTTCGCCACCTGGAAATCAAACCATCTCTCTTCTCTCACGCTTGCTCGAAGTTTTAGGATCATTATGTAAACCAAACGTAAATATATTAATTAAATAAACAACATAAGGAGCTTGTGGCAAGTCTTACATAATGCAAGTGAAGTTCGGGCTCGAATAAACACGGATAGTAAATCCCAACGTATAACTGTTAACCAGTAGCCCCCCAAGGCTAATCACCTCGCCTGGTCGGAAGATCCCCCTTTTCCGATCTTAGAGAACTTTACTATGTTCCCTAAAAGTAAAATATTTTGTATTCCTAACCTGGTAGTAGTTGATGAGGTCCTCCAGTTCGTCAGCGTGTACAACGATGTGTAGGCCACACATCTGCGCGAGCCGGAACTCTCCCGCGTCGACGCAGGCGAAGCAAACCTCCTTCCACGTGCGGGTCGAGTTCGCTTTGCGGGCACTGTCCACGGCTCCTGAACGGGAAATATATAAAAATCCATGTCAGTTAGAGTATTAAATGAATGTATGGATAAATTTTTTCGGTAATTTAAATATGTGGTGGGTATGGGTAGTTTTAAAGTCAAGTAAGAGTCTGACACTACCTCCTCGGTTCATTGATGATCTTCCACCCTTAAAAAGGGAATTTAAACAAAGAGTCACTCACCCTGGAACTCCTTAAGATGTACAAGCGTGATGGCTAGGCGTGCGAAGTTGCTAACGTTGTTGTAGAGGAGCTTAGCAGCGTTGTACATCTTGTCGTCGAAGCACCGGTCTCCGATCTTCTGTATGTCTGCGTGGTTGGGGCCCGAGATGAACTCCTCGAGGTCGGCGAGTCGGCCCGTGCGGGCGTACGCGTAGATCAACTCCGATTCGATGTAGGACTCGCGTGCCTTCTTGCGTGCCATCTGTTGAGAATTGAAAACTAATGTACATGTGTTTTTTTTTAATTATGACTTGCTTTGATTTTAAATAATGAAATTATTGGTCAGTAGTTTTCATTACCCTGTGAGTAGATAGAGATACATATTCGACAAAATGTTTCAATAGTTCTGTTTAAAAGTTAAATTCACTAGTAATGGTGTAACAGCGATATGTGTTTATGTAAGGAGATTTTAATCATCATTCTTTACGATTAAGACGATAATTTCTCGTCTACTGTTATTCTTGTTTTAAAAACTGATCAGGGGAATGAACGCTAAGCGGGACAGCCATCCTTTCCATATCTCGAAGCAGTTTGGGGCAATTTCGACTTGTTCTATTCCAGTTGGATGAATGCAACTAGACTATGGAATGTGAACCCCTAATCAATTTGTTACTTCAACTTTTCAGCCTTCTTTAACGATTAAGTAGTTTAACCATTAGCTTTACTGACCTGCAAATACCGCACGAGATCCTCCCAGGACTCCCTGTTGGTAGCAGTGGCGACTACATCCATATAAGCTGAGGGATCGTCAGCCTTGATGTAAGAGTCGATGGCTTCCTTAACCAATCCTTGTTGCAGCTGCGCCTTGGCAAGTTGCGACCATACTCCGGGCTCGTTGCATCGCTCGGCGAACTCGTACGCACGCTCCAGGTCCTTCACTTGTTCTATCAACACCTGAAAGATAAAACGTAGGGTTTAATACAATATTTTTAGTAAAAAAATGTGCAAGAGGAAAGCTAAGGCATAAATGGATCGATTCGATAAGATTGATACCACGGCCCACAGAAAACTGACGTAAAACAACGACAGTGTTGTGTTTCTCGTTTCCGTGTGAGTAAAAGTTACCGGAGACTTAAGACTTTCCCTCAACTCATCCTTTCTGAACCCTTTAATCTCCCAAACCCTCTTCTGGTGTTGCGGTGATTGCTTACCATCAGATCCGACTACATCCATATAAGCTGAGGAATCCGTCTGCTTGTTTGCTGACCACAAAAAATACAGTTTATGTGAAAAATAGATGTATATTTCCGAAGAAGTGGTCGTGAAATGCTTTAATCCTTCTTATACTATAGAGCAAAGATTAAGATATGAATCCTACCTGGATAGCAGAGGTATTGACATCAAACTTCTTAAAGATAGCGAAGGCCTCCTCGTACAGTTCATTATTGATGGCAATGTTAGCGATGTCGGGCGCGTCGTAGTTGTCCAAACGGTTGATGTACTCCATCACACGGCTGCGGTCCGCCTTTATTGCTGAAGAGATAAGGTTGAAGATTGAATAACAAGTTTAGAGGATTTTATATGGACATGTTTACTTTGAAGTTAATCTTTAGTTTGAATTTAGTATTGCGGCATAAATCAGTGCAAGCTACCGGTTGACAACCTTGTTAAATAGCTAGAAAACCTAATTTACTAAAACAATACAATTGTGAGTATGTGCGCCTGCGTTGTTTGAAACGAGTCGAATTACCTCGTAATAATATAATATTATACACGTGCGTTCAAAAAGTGAAGGCAGAAGTTGTAAAAATGATTTATATGTTAAAATCTAAAAGAGAAATTAGTATGTAGAAATCTAGAAGTAGAACTAGAACTTCTAAAAATTATATTAAGCCTACATCACTAACTTACCAGTAAGGATAAGCAAGTTCTGCAGGTTCCTATGGTCGGAGAACACAGAGTTGTCGAGCACAATCTTCTCCAGCAATTCAATCAGCTCATTGGGAAGGTCAGCGGTCATGAATGCCTTTACAGTCACTGAGATATCTTCTGGGTCTTGCGTTTCCGACAGAGCTGTTTGGACCACCTGAAAAATTTTTCAAGACTTAGTAAGTTTTGGGATACTTTTTAACAGTCAAGTTCGCAAATAAGTCAAAGTCAAAATCATTTATTCCAACTAAACCATAAATAGGTACTTTTGAAACGTCAAAATAGAGAAGTAGTGTGTCAGTCTGTTCGTCAGTGAAGGTAGGTAAGGTTTTATGACGTTTGATAGCTATTGAATGTTGTCTTGGTTGTTTCAGACGCTTACTAAATAAAAACAACCATTTTCCAGGTCCAGGCTGGAGCTAAAGTACATTATGCGTTTGCTAGCAGTCATTGAATTTAAAAAGTATTGTGACGGAAAAGTGGTTCAAACTCTTTGACATCATGACGTCAATGGATGGTTGTCAAACGTTGCCTAGAGATTGTAAATTTCGTCGTGAATTGTCAACACGAGTTGGTGTAATCGGTAAGGCGTGTGGATTACACCACAGAGACCCCGAGTTCGAGTCCCGCCGTAAACATGTAGTTTTTTAGTTGATAGAAGTTTTGTGGAACTTTCTGGAATTATTTGTGTGAAAGAAATGAAAAATTAAAGAGCGAGAAGGAGAATAAATAAAAATGAGTAACGAAATTATTGGAAGGTTCTGGAGTCATGACGATCAAAAAGAATAACGAAATTGAATGTTCCAGAACCTGAACCGGGGGTATATAAGCGGAACTGCGGCTCACCGCTGGCAGTTGAGTTCTAAGTCTAAAGCGATTCGGAAGAAAAGGAAGAAGTGAAAAAGAAGAAAAGTGAGTGAAATAGTGAAGTGCAGTGAAATAGTGAAGTGCAGTCAGTTAAGTGAGTTAAGTCAGCGTGAACGGCAAAGTTGTGTCAGTCGGCCGGACTCTGCTGGAGAGGAACGCCGATAACTTAACTCCGTGGACGCTGTAACTTAAGGGCAATAGAAAGTCTGAAATCTGGTATTAGTGTTTCATTTCATCCAATCCCGTAACCCAAGCCCGCATAGTCAGGAACGTGACGTCAGGCACGTAACATTTGGTGTCAGAAGTGGGATTGGAGAAAAATGCCGCTAGTGCCGCAGGTAAGAGGAGTGAGTACCCGTGCAATGGCAGAAGCGCAGCGTGTGAGGGAAGAGAGTGCTGCAGCTCAAACCAGCGATGCAGAAGCCAAGCCTGTGCAGGTGGATCTACTGCTACAGCTGCAGCAAATGATGGTAGAGCAAGCGCGCCGCCAAGAAGAACAGCTACGGGAGCTGAAAGAAGATCAAGCTCGTCGCCAAGAGGAGCATGCACGCTGTCAGGCGGAGCAGCTACGGGAGCTGAAAGAGGATCAAGCTCGCCGCCAAGAGGAGCAAGCGCGTCGCTTGGAAGACATGCATAAGGATTTCACGAAGGGACTGCAAAAGGCTGTCGAACGGGTACAAGAAGTGGAGGAAGGGTTAGGCAAGTTGGAACATCGCGTCAAGGCGATAGAGGAGAGAGTGGAAGAAGAGATCTCCAAAATCAAGCAGGAAGTGACAAGCCCAAGCCCTTTGAAGAGCCGAAGCCGTCTTGCAGCCGTTTTTGAAGCCCCGAATGCGGCTTCAAGTGCAACGAAAGGGCTTAAGATTCCCCATTACGACGGAACAACATCCTGGACCGCGTTCAAGCTACAGTTTGAGACACTTATGGAGGCTTATGGTTGGACTCAGAAGGAAGCACAGTCAGCCCTTATCCTGGCCCTCCGTGATCAAGCGCTCTCAGTGCTGGAAGCTATCGGCGCAAGTGGGGATCTCAGCTTTAGTGCCCTCCTCGACGCACTTGAGGCACGTTTTGGAGACAGCCACCTCGAGCACGTGTACAGAGCGCAATTAAAAGAGCGTACTCAGCGTGCTAATGAGGGCCTACAGCAATGGTCCGTGGAAATCGAGAAACTTGTGCGTCGAGCTTTCCGGTCGACTCCGTCAATGATTGAAGGCACGCTTCTCCAAGCGTTCATTGACGGTATTCGGGACCCCGAAGTACGAGCCGCTGTTCATCTGGGCCATCACAAGAACATGAAAGAAGCTCTGGCCCATGCATTGGAAGTGGAAGCCGTGCGTGGTAACTCCCGTACCTTACGTCTGCGGGAAATGACGACAACGGAGCAGGTACCTCCACGCCGTCGGAACTTCATGTGCTATGGATGTGGAGAGCGTGGGCACATACGGAGCGACTGCCCGAAGAAGATGAACCGCCAGGACGCGGCGGTCTCAACTTCTGACCAGCAGGGAAACTTAAATCCAGCCAGGGCTGCGGGGTGGGCGCTGGCTGGTAGTGGAACAACCCCAACAATCTACATCAAGCAAACCAACGATGGAAATACTCTGGTGATAGACGGTCAAGTAAATGGGAAAAACAGTCAGCTAACATTAGATACTGGAGCTTCAAGGACGGTGATAAATGTTCGGCTGCTCGAGCAAAACATCAGGAAACACCTTAAACCAATTGTTGGCCTACAAATGAAATCAGCTACCGGCCAGTGCATACCGATAAGTGGAAAACTGCATGTAACAATCAAAATTGGGGAACGTGTTTATCGACATGAGGTTATTGTGGCCAAAATTCTGGATGACTGCATCCTGGGACTTGACTTCCTGCAAGGGCACCAGTGTAACATCGACTTAAAATCTGGAGTTTTACTATGTGGAACTGAGGAAATTCCGATGAAGGGTGGAACCCTGGGAAAAGTTTGCTGTTTAAGAAGAACTGTTCTTGCACCAAAATCACAGACTCTCGTACCAATCGCATTACCTAGGAGGAAGGAAGGAAGTTTACCTCGAAGGTGCGCTGTGATTGATAAATCGGAACACGTAAGCTCATGGCTACCGGCAAGAACTGTCGTGGGGTCATCTGATGTCAACCGCATTCCGGTATTCAACTTCAGTGATTCAAAAATTACGATTGAAGAAGGAGAGCCTGTGGGCGTATTGGAAGAAGTGGCCTGGATAAGAAAATGCTCGGAGAATCTTGTGAAGAAGGACAGTACGGGTGTACGAGCGCCTGATAGATGGGCCATAGCAAATCGGCAACAACGTGTGCTTGCTTTAATATTAGATTAAGTAGTTGTATTTAATTTGTATGTACCGACGACAGTTTTATTTTTCACTTGCTGTGCTGTACTCTTTGAGTTAACACCTATAATTAAATTCTTTCTTGCTGAGTATTTTTTTGAGTCTTTTCCTGCGAAGCCCTGGTTATTTACAACGGGAATTGACTTTGTAACGAAAATCTTAGACGAAAACAAAAGTCTGACAAAAGTGGAGACTATGAAAGCTAGAAATTTACTTCTCCGATTCTCTGATGTGTTTTCAAGAAGCGATGGTGATATTGGCCGAACTGGTTTGGTGAAGCATAAAATAAACACAGGTGATACAATGCCAATTCGTCAAAGGCCCAGACGCATACCATTCGCTCGTGAGAAAGAGGTTGAAGAAATGATTGACGATATGAGGAAAAATGACGTGATAGAGCCCTCTTCTAGCCCTTGGTGTTCACCTGTCGTGCTTGTCAAGAAGAAAGATGGTTCAACGAGGTTTTGCGTAGACTATCGACGATTGAATGATGTAACCAAGAAGGATAGCTACCCGTTACCAAGAATCGATGACACACTTGACACATTGAGTGGCATGAAATGGTTTTCAACGCTCGATCTGAAAAGCGGCTATTGGCAGGTGGATTTGGATCCCAAGGACAAGGAAAAGACCGCATTCTCAACTGGGAAGGGACTCTGGCAATTTAAGGTGATGCCATTTGGATTATGCAATGCACCGGCAACTTTTGAGCGTTTGATGGAACAGGTGCTGGCGGGACTGCTGGGCGAAACCTGCCTAGTTTACCTCGATGACATCATCATTGTTGGACGGGATTTTGACGATCATCTAAGGAAATTGGAAAAGGTACTCGACAAGCTGCGTGGAGCAAATTTAAAGTTGAGTCCAAAGAAATGCTCTTTCTTCAAGCGCGAAGTGAATTATCTAGGTCATGTTATTTCTGAGAGAGGAATTGAGACTGATCCAGCCAAGACTGTCGCTGTCAAGGAATGGCCAACACCTAAAGACAAAACGCAAGTTCGGGCATTTCTTGGATTGTGCTCGTATTATCGGCGGTTTGTGAAAGGATTCTCGGACATTGCCAAGCCATTGCATCGATTGACAGAGGATAAACGTGCCTTTGTTTGGGACGAGGATTGTGAGCAAGCCTTTCGAGAACTAAAAGAACGGCTTTGTAACACACCAATTCTCGGATATCCCAGCGCGAAAGGAATATTCGTAGTTGATACGGATGCCAGCAATATTGGAATAGGAGGTGTCCTTTCACAACGCGATGGTGAGCAGGAGAAGGTTATTGCTTACTTCAGCAAGTCACTATCCAAGCCAGAGAGGAATTATTGCGTGACCAGGAGGGAATTGCTGGCCGTAGTCAAAACCCTGCACCATTTCAAGAAGTATTTACTGGGACGGAAATTTTTGATCAGAACTGATCACGCTGCTTTGAAATGGCTGCTTCAGTTTAAGGATCCCGAAGGCCAAGTAGCCAGATGGCTGGAACAACTTCAGGAATTTGACTTTGAAATCGAACATCGCGGCGGAAGAATTCATGGCAACGCAGATGCATTATCGAGACGCCCATGCGTGGAAGATTGCAAACATTGTGCTAAGAAGGAAACTGCTTTTCTTAAGGTGATAAGGACTGATACTGTTGACGAGGCATGGGGAAATGATGCGATGAAATTAGAACAGGAAAGAGATGCAGATATTAAACCAATACTGGAGTGGCTACGAAGTGGTAACAAGCCAAGTTGGAGTGACGTCGCCCAATATAGCGCGGTAACGAAAGGTTTATGGGCACAGTGGAAAAGCCTTACGCTGCATAACGGACTTCTGTGCAGGAAATGGGAATCAACAAACGGCAAGGACGAGCATCTGCAATTGGTGGTGCCTCGTTCAAAAATAAGGGATGTATTAAAAGCGTTCCATGATGGATCTTCTGGAGGACATTTGGGAATTAGGAGGACTTTGGTGAAGATCAAGGAGAGGTTTTATTGGTTGCATTGCAAATATGACGTCGAAGATTGGTGCCGGAAATGCACTAGTTGTGCAGCTGTCAAGGGTCCACAAACAAGGAGCAGGGGGGCGATGAAAATCTACAATGTTGGTATGCCTTGGGAGAGAATAGCCTTAGACATCGCTGGACCATTTCCAATCACTGATTCGGGCAATCGCTACGTTTTAGTGGTTATGGATTATTTTACAAAATGGCCGGAGGTCTTTGCCATACCGAATCAAGAGGCAGTAACTGTAGCGACGAAGTTGGTAAACGAAGTATTCACCCGATTTGGAGTACCCTTGGAGATGCACAGTGATCAAGGACGGAACTTTGAATCCCAAGTTTTTCAGGAAACTTGTAAACTTTTGGGAATCCATAAGACTCGAACGACCCCTTATCATCCACAGTCAGATGGAATGGTCGAACGCTTCAACCAAACATTGGAGCGACACTTAGCAAAGGTGGTTGACAGCCATCAGAGAGATTGGGACACTTACATACCTCTCTTCTTGCTTGCCTATCGGACTGCTGTACATGAAAGTACCGCAAAGACGCCTGCATTTGCAAATTTTGGAAGGGAATTGAGATTACCGGCAGATCTTGTATCGGGCTGTCCACCTGGCGACTCTCGTACAGAGTTTAGCGATTACATAAGCGAGTTAAGGGCAAAAATGTTGGACATTTATGAGCAGATCAGGGAGGCCGGTTTTCAAGCTAGTGATCGCGCAAAGACGCGCTATGATCGACGAGCCAATTCTGTTGGGTTTGAAGAGGGGTCATTGGTCTGGCTTCATAATCCAGTCAGAAGGAAGGGAAAATCTCCGAAGCTGCAACCGAGTTGGGAAGGTCCTTATGAGATAGTCACGAAGATCAATGACATTACTTACAGAATTCAGAAGACTTCAAGGAGCCCTTTGAAAGTTGTCCATATAGACAGGTTGGCGAGGTATTACGGCAGCAACGATGCTCGGGACGAGCGAATCTAAGAGGGGGGCAGTGTGACGGAAAAGTGGTTCAAACTCTTTGACATCATGACGTCAATGGATGGTTGTCAAACGTTGCCTAGAGATTGTAAATTTCGTCGTGAATTGTCAACACGAGTTGGTGTAATCGGTAAGGCGTGTGGATTACACCACAGAGACCCCGAGTTCGAGTCCCGCCGTAAACATGTAGTTTTTTAGTTGATAGAAGTTTTGTGGAACTTTCTGGAATTATTTGTGTGAAAGAAATGAAAAATTAAAGAGCGAGAAGGAGAATAAATAAAAATGAGTAACGAAATTATTGGAAGGTTCTGGAGTCATGACGATCAAAAAGAATAACGAAATTGAATGTTCCAGAACCTGAACCGGGGGTATATAAGCGGAACTGCGGCTCACCGCTGGCAGTTGAGTTCTAAGTCTAAAGCGATTCGGAAGAAAAGGAAGAAGTGAAAAAGAAGAAAAGTGAGTGAAATAGTGAAGTGCAGTGAAATAGTGAAGTGCAGTCAGTTAAGTGAGTTAAGTCAGCGTGAACGGCAAAGTTGTGTCAGTCGGCCGGACTCTGCTGGAGAGGAACGCCGATAACTTAACTCCGTGGACGCTGTAACTTAAGGGCAATAGAAAGTCTGAAATCTGGTATTAGTGTTTCATTTCATCCAATCCCGTAACCCAAGCCCGCATAGTCAGGAACGTGACGTCAGGCACGTAACAGTATTTTGTACTTCTTCGCAACAATGCTCATCGAAAACCATAATTTAACAATATGTATTCTCTCAAAATGAAACCGAAACACGCCAGAGTTTTCTACCCTGAAATAACTTTTCATCTGTATGCATTGTTTTTCGTCGGTATCTTTAAAGTAAGTTAATAGTACATAAAAAGTGTAGTGAGGGAATGATCTCACTTTTAACCCCGCAATAACTCATCATCATCTTATACATAGTCTTTTGTCTGTAACATACAAGTTAGCATAGTACATAATAGTGTGGAAATGACCTGGTCGATGAGCTGCCTCTTGTAGGGGTTGGACTCGGCGAGGACCTCGAGCCAGAGGTCGGGGTCCCGGCGGCGCACGAGGTAGCGCGCCTGCGTCTTGAACAGCGAGTTGTCGTTGCAGACGGCGATGAGCTCGCGGTCGCACTGCCCGCGCTCGTACGCCACGCACGCCAGGTGCGGGTCGCGCTTCTCGCAGTAACGACCCACCACGCGGGAGTCGTACCTACACAACATTATGTTGTATTACATCGCCAACATTCTATACTGTATCCTCACAAAACTTAATAAGCAAAATCAAGTTTAGAGGAAAATCATATATCTATACCAATATAATTAGGCTGTAGAGTTTGTTTGCTTGATTGTTTGAACACGCTAATATTCCTACTAGTTGGAATTAAACCATTCTTTTTGTGTTTGTTAGTCCATTTAAAGAGGCTATAAAACATCATATTACGATCTATGGAGCGTAACAACGGGTGAATATGCACAAGAATAGCTAGTCAGCTATTTTCGTGTTCACCCATACCATGGAATATATTATAAAAAACTTATTACTTATTTAAAAAGACTTTCTATAAAGGCAAAGTTGAGTGGAAAAATTTATTAGACACATAAATTTGTAAGACAAATAAAAACCTAGTGATTATTTTTTATTTCTATGGATTTAACAACAGTATGTGCCATGTAGGTTTCAAAGAAATAACCCTTATGTACACGTTAATCTTACAAATGTTTATAGTATTTTGAACATGTAAATAAATATGACCAGTCTTCACGAGTCATTCAGTATAAAGAAGTACATGAACATACCACTGGTTCTCCTTGAGGAACCGCTCGGGGTTGTTGTTGGAGTCGATGTATATCTTGGCGAGCGCGTTGTGTGTGGCGGGCTCGTTGCTGCCCTCGTGCACGCGCGTCTCCAGCCATGGCAGGAGGAGCTTCAGTCTGCCGGACGTAAAGAGAAACACTTTTTATAATGCTCAATTGCGACAAAGATTCTTTAATATCTAGAAAAATGACGCGTTTCCGTTGTTATTTATAAAACGACAACAAAATCATATGTGTCGTGTTTAAAGTTATATTAGAGTACCAAGAAGGGTATATAATTTATGAATGTTTCATTCAGTTGTAACTATTACAGTTCCATATATTAATGAAGGGAACTGATGGTCGACAAACAGAGGAGTCTAAATAATAAAGTAATATTAAACTCTTTAGTTATCGACAGAACCCTGAAGAAATAGCTTAGAACCCCATCTTAACAGTTTTAATTTAAAATTAATAATAACCTTCTGAAGGACCTATTAAAATTTTGCACAAAAACATTTTAATTATTCAAAGCAAAGATGAAAAATGTAAAGGAAGAATAGTAATAAATTGGTCCAGTACCTGTTCCTCTTCTCAACCTCAGCGACCAGCTCATCAGTGGAGAACTGTCCTCGCACAACCAAGATCAGGTTTTTGATGATATCCTCTGCACAGTCTACGTCGAGCAGACCACCAACAACCACTGGCAGACGGGATGGGTTCACCTAGTAAAAGGAAATATAGTTGTTGTGAAATACAATTGGTTTTTTGCTTTCTAATATTATTTTAGATGGGTAGATTTTAATAGGTGTAATGAATAGATGCATAGGTTCTCTGCAAACATACATTATAATTGGTTATGTTATTTTATATTGTCTGGACTTGAAAAGAGACTGACCTCTGAGTTTGTTTCGGCATTTCTTCTCAGAGTAGTCAGATAGGAAATGCCGGCTTCATCTAGTTTTTCACATATAATTTGACGTGTAAAAGTGCCGTTTTATGGCCTATTTGCAAAAATAAATTCATTGTTTCATTGTTACTTTTATTTATATAAATTTAAAGAACATTTCTAAATATTATTCCTATTGGCACAATGGTAGCAATATGAGATTATGTTATTAGTAGATATAGTCTGAAGTGCCTCCGGTGTCTTATTAACTTGGTCATAAAGAACATATTAATATCAAAAACTATACACTTTAAAAAATTTAAGTTGTTGTAATTTAATCCATAACACAATGACATAAACCTCAAAATCTCAACTAACCTTCTGCACGTAGATTTCAATGTACTTCTGCAGGCTGTTTCTGTACAGGTAGAGTACTAGGTCGTGTACAAAGTCGAAGCGGTCGCATACGATGATGAGGGGCAGCTGGTCGGGGAGCTTAGCTTCCTTCAGGAAGTTCTTCACGCGTTCAGCATTATAGCAGTTAGACTCCCGACAGATGCGCTCCACTTCCTTGATTTGACCAGTCTTGCAGGCAGCCTGTCGATACAATA
This sequence comes from Spodoptera exigua, assembly GCA_902829305.4. Taxonomy (NCBI): domain Eukaryota; kingdom Metazoa; phylum Arthropoda; class Insecta; order Lepidoptera; family Noctuidae; genus Spodoptera; species Spodoptera exigua. The sequence goes on from LR824623.2 coordinate 3,557,363, forward strand.
AAACAAGGTTAGTTTTCGTAAGAGAGTCTTAGTGTCGTCGTATAGGCCCGAGGGATCCCGAAGAGTTTCAAAGTGGGATGAATCCTTTTCTCAGCAGAGGGTGTAATGTGATGTGATTTTTTTTGGGATTTGGTAAAAGGTAGGCCTAAGCAACAGTTATATAAAAAAAGGTAACATAACTAAATGTCACGTTCTTTATTGGCGAAGGGGCCGCCAGTCACATTTTACAGCAGGGACTAACTTTTTTTTAAACAATAGGAATAGTTTCTATTCCATGATCAGTACTGTTAAATAGAGCCATCCAGGGATCGACCAATGGCTTGTTTGCTAAATAATTTGTTCAATGAAATCTGTCAATTCCTACGACTGACAGACATCTACAACTAATCAACAACCCCATGTTTGAAACAAACCTTAGAAAAACATCATAAACTAACCTGAATATACTTGAAGTGGACTTCAGGGTCCTGACTGAAGTTGACAATAGACCCCAAGAAGTAGAAGAGACCTTCATACGTCTTGAAGCTCTCGAACAGTTCAATCAGAGACTTAGTGGTGAGTTGTTCATGGTACTTAGTGGCGATTTGCACGCAGATCTGTAGGTTTTGGCGTATGTTCGCTTGAAGCATAGCTTTCAGGCATTCTAGGGAATCTTCTACGGAGAGACTTCCGAAGTAAGTCACCAGCCAGTCGGCAGGGAGCAAGTGTGTGTGGACCTGTAAAGAAGTGTTTACATTAAATGGCAGAATATTTATTATCACTTCAGGATATAGAGTGTGCAGATTAAGATAATAAGCACATCTTTGCGATTATCAACTTTTGTATTAGAATTTAAAATCTATTGAACCTGTATACATCTAAAAAGGTTTCATTATTAATATTGAATACCATTTATTTTATTTTTATTTAATATCTTTATGAACAAAACAAATGTACAAAGGTGGGCTTAATGCCATGGGCATTCTCTGACAGCCAAACCTTTGGATGATGCAGAGATAAATATAAAGGTGCACAAAAACAAGCATCATCATTTTCTATACTTACAATATTTTATTACTAAAAGTTATCTGCATAAATGAATGTTTTATTCACTTAAACCTGCCTCATGTGCCATTCTATCTATGAATCAAACCACATCAAAATCTATCACCTAGTTTTAAAGATACATAGGTACAGACAGCGGAGAGTGACTTGTTTTATACTTTCTATGCAGTGATAGTGATAAAATATCAATATTAATCTAGAATTGTAGACCTACCACAGCCCTCTTGATGTCATACAAGTCGGTATAATGTTCGAGCGCCCGCTGCAGTAGTCCGGCCTTCTCACAGAGCTGCGCCACGTGCGCGCGATCGTAGTGCGTGAACATCGCGTTACCCAGGATCGCGTCCGCTACTTGCGGGGCCGACATCAGGTTCATTTCCAACAACCTAGGTAGAAATTGCACAAAAAAATTACAGTAAATCAGTTTATAACTTTTGTTGTAATTGTCAGGCATTTTGCCGCTATCACGAGTGGTGTAAGCGATGCGAGCGAGCGAGCTACACTACACTACTGGCGCACAGCTACCCATAAACAACCTATTTATTTCGGTATTTATCTGCGCAAACTGAAAATATAAAGCAGGCACTTTTGAACGTCAAACAAAAAAAAGTATTTAAAGAGCTTTAACTTTAAGTGTGTCAGTCTGTCCGTCTGTCCTCTAGTGAAGTTATTAGCTCGTTTCAAAATGTAGATTCCTATGAAGTAGAACGAGCAAGAAACTCCATGATTACTGTTTTTCAATTAGTTACACATGTGTATGTTTGTGCAATTATGCAAACAAGTTGGATTTCAAGACATTGCATGATTCATTCTTAGTGTACATTTTAAAACATTAAATGTACAAAAAGAGTATCATAAAGATTACATATCTCTCTACCCTTCTACCCTTGACACACACTGCATTTACCCTGCTAATCCAAAACCCTAAAACCCAAACTCACCTAGTTTGAAGAGGTCCTTCCTCCGGCCGGTTGTTCTTAAGAGCATCAAGCAAGAACGCAGTACATTGCTGCACCATGTTCTGTTCCATGAAGACGTCGACTATTTGGTTGATGTCTGCGAGGGGGGGATCCTCAGCCACCAGCATGCCGGCGAACCCTGCGCCTTGCTCGGGGTTTGTGCGCATCACTGAACGAAGGAGGTAGATGTAGTCGGGAGTGTAGCCCACCTGGAAACGATTGTAAGAAAATATATAGTACGTATAAACGAAAGAATCCTACAAAACAGTTAATGCTGTTAGAGCAATGATCTAAAAAAGAGTTTTAATTCGAAAATAACTCTTAAACAAAACAATTTTCGACATTTAAATGTTGAAAATACAAAGTTGAATGAAATAACAATCTGTTCACTTGAATAAACAGAAAATTAAAAAATTCTGATTTTTTTAAATACTACGAGAGCTTCAGAAATATTTGAGTAATTAATTTAGAACCTTACCTTCTTGGCATAGAGCACAATCTTCTGGAACTGTCCAGTCTCAGCGAAGCACTGGATGACCTTGCTGGCGACGTTAGCGCGGAGGTAGACGGACAAGGCGAGAGTAGGGTCCACCTGCTTCACCAAGTCACCAAGCTCCTCAGAGCATTCCAGTTTCTCTTCCTTCAACCATTTTTCTAGGAGCTGCTTGCGACCTGGAAAATTGGAAATTACGTTATCATTCCAACTGGATAAAAATTACAATTACGTGTTCATAATATCCAGAACTATAATACAATGTGGTATTAATCCTATGAAAGTGTACCTGTACGCTCGTATCTATTCTATTCTAATATCAGAAAGGTATATCTAGAATAATATCTATTGTTTCGAATTAAAAAAATATTTTTGTGTTCGATAGTCCAGATAAGGTTAAAATATAAGCTATAAAATATTACGCTACGACCCATAGAAGCCGAACAGCGGCAGAAATAATTTGAGTGTAGCTAGTATCTGATACATTGCAAACTGCGTTAGACAGTGTTCATATTTTTCAAGAACATCATGTTAATTACACTGTAACTCAAAAACGGCTGAACCGATTTCGACGAGAATTGGTGAGGATGTAGTTTAGAACCAGAAGCAGAAGCAGAACATAGGATGTAATAGGGTAGAGTAGGTGGGGTAGAGTAGGTAAGGTAGGGTAGGCAGGGTAGTGTTGGTAGTTCAACGCCGCGGGTAAAAGCTAGTAATAGTTTTGTGTAGATGTCTTTGTTAACATACCTTGCAGCAACACAGGACGGCAGAGCTCAAGTGACTCGAACTTGTTCAGCTGCGCTTGATCCAGAAGGATACCGAAGTACTGCAGCAGAGGAGATGTTTGCCCGGGCTGCGTGGGAACCTGCTGGAACCGCTGGATAGTCTGCGGGGTTCGCAGGATGCCGCGAGGAGCCATTGCTGCTACCTGCGGATGAAAATGGCATTTATAGAGGCAGTATGTGTGTTGGGATCCACTATATGTTGATAACTCTATTATGATAGTAAAAGATCACATATACTTGAGTATTTTATATAGCACTGGCTGTTATTTTGAACCAGGGACACATTCAAAGACTCGATTCTGGTGATCAAATAAAACAACATTTTCCATAAGTCCAATACGGGAATCTCAAAAAGTTTTAAGTTTTTGTATTTTTTTTTTAATTTTAAGTCCATTCGCATTTTAATTTAATTTTTGATTTGTTAGTATAAAATGTAACGCTGTTGGTTTTCTAAATAAACAAAATAAAATAAATAAATAAATTTTTACTCCTCCATGCAAAATGATCAATCCAGCTCTTGCGATTTGAATGGGGAAGTAAGAAAACTTGTTCTAATTGAACACCAAAATCGGCTCCTATTTATATACATATGTCCCTCATTTATATGTATCTGTATGAAATTTGACCAATATAATGATATAATTCTTTATCCCTCTTATTCTTCTATACGAGGACACAAGTTTGCCTGCCCGTAATAAATTAGTATGTGTAACGACGCACATGGAATATTCGACGAGTCATAAAATCTGCGAATGACGTCACAAATCCAGATCACACAAGTATAGTGTGGGCACAGATTAGCAACGAGAGAATATCCTAATATACAACTGTTGGGCAGTAGCCTACCAAATGCTATCACCTTGCCGGCTTCATCTAGTTTTTCACATATAAATTGACGTGTAAAAGTGCCGTTTTAAAATGGCCTATTTGCAAAAATAAATTCATTGTTTCATTGTTTTGCCTGGTCGGAGGAGCCTCCTTTCCGATCTTAGGAAACTTAACTCGGTGTTACTTTAATATTACTTACTTCCACTTTTTTATTTTAAAAACTGCGAGTGAATACTCTGTGCCTGTCATATATACATTTGTAATTCAATATACGCTATCACCAATGGTGTAGTATGGGGTGTCATATGATGCGGAACCGAGCCGGTGTCACAATAGACAGGTGGCGATGACGTCACGCTATCGATTGTAAACCATGGACGCGAGTAAGTTATGGTGTAAGTGACGTATGGAAATCTGCGTTTTCTTTCTTGAAGGCGCGATGTTATGTTTATATGTTCTTTTATAACTAAGTTTAAGAACTTTTTACTAACTTTACGAATAAAGATTACTCCACACTAGGATCTCCTTCTGAGTCGTGTGTGTGGGTGCGTTTACAATTACAACAAGTACAACATTCAGACCCGGAACAACAATTTGTGTATCACACAATTGTTCCTTTCGGAAATCAGGTCCGCCACAAGTTGCACGGTAGTCGATTAAACTAAGTAATCATTAGATGGCTGTATAATACATTCAATACCTACATTTTATTAATTATATCGTTCACACAATACCATTGAACATGCATCTCAATTTTTTATTACTTTATTTAATTGTAATGTAACAGGCAAAAAAACTTGCATCATACAAAAGGATCTTAACACGGAGGTCTACATTTTCCAAATATGTACTTTGTTAATGTGAAATTAAGTCACAAAATCTAGTATTCTCAAAAATAGACATTCTATTTTACTTGATGTGACAATACAGATGCGTGTTTAAAAATGGCACGTCATTGTATCGATCGCTCGCCTACCGTATAGCGTAATTACCGGTGTGGCACGGACCGTTATATTACTCATCGCATAATAGATACATAGTTATAATTAATGTGGAGTTTCATACGTTATTACACAATGTATACCTTACATTGTCGTTATGGCCTAAAGGTTGAGAAGAGAGAGAAAGTTCGAAGCCTGGCAAGTACCAATATGACTTTTCCAAGTGCTTTTTAAGATTAAATAGACACCATTGTCATATGGGGAAGAAAAACATCGTAAGGAACCTGAATTTCTAATATCTAATTATAATTTCAAATCAACCTTGAGTAAGCGTAGTGATTAATGCCTAAACCTTCTCTGTGTGAGAAGAGGCCTTTGTTCAGCAGTTGGCACTTACATGGCTTGAAACTATTCGAGATAACTTAGTTACGCGAGTGGATTGATAAACACAATTAAATTGTTTAATATGTCTCACAAAAACTTTTGTTTTTAAGTGCGTTTAATCATTTAAAAATGTCCCAAGAACAAAAAGTCTGCTTGACCTTGTGACCAGTCTGACTTAGTTATTTTTCTACACACCTTAGCAGCCTCTCCATACTGTCCGTTAGTGAAGAGCATGTTGAACTTCCTAACGAACAGTTCCTCTGCTCCAGCGAGGTTGTTGCGCACAGCCAAACGCAGTGCGAGTTCAGGGTTCTGGAGCACCGTGTTGATGTAGGGCACAATGGAGTCTTCTTCTACGGTCACTGATAGCACTTGGCCTTTGCGGTTTACACCTGAAAGATAGTTGGAGTTTTAGTGTCATGTAACACACACTGGTCTGTTTTACCAGATACGTAAAGTACCTGATAACTTATGTGGCACACAGTTAATACAAATCACGTTCTATAATTCAAATTTATTTGGTACATAGAGACTATCCAGACGATGTGAAAGGGTATATAGGTACTAAGGTGACATTTTTTTCCCATTCTATAGACCGGCTAATGAGCCGACAGATCGTCTTATAGTATTTGGGTATGTATGTATGTATACAGCCCAAATACTATCAAGTGAATCAGCTATCAGAGAAACTCACTTCATTATGGAGGTTTTCCCTACTGTACCTATAATGCCACCCATAACCTATTAGATATTGTTTCATATGATGATTTTGAAAATACATGTTGTGTTTGTTATTGTAAAGAGAAGGTTCTTATGAAAATAGTGTACATAGGTAGGTGAGTCGGGATAAGGTAGGGTAGAACGGGAGCGAATCCGCGGGTAAAAGCTAGTCTTATGTATTAAACATGTACCATAGATAAGTATCTAATCATAGCCAGTAACATGATGGTCATGAATCACCAACCACGTAATTATAAACATTACATTATTGTAAATAAACATAACTACAATAACAATATTGCCATGTTATTTCCAGTTATGTTATTATGCTAAGCACGCTGCCAGACTGTGAAACCCGTGCGATAACCTTACGGCTTTAGACCTTATTTAATGTTTCCTTTTGTGTCTAAGTGGTACCTAACATTTATCACTGTAATCTTAACATACTTTAAATTGGTGTCAATAGTGAAAACGTTTTATATTTCGACACAAGAAAAAGATATTCTGTGGTTACTGTTCTTTTTAATTCGTTTGCTACACTGAAATTAAATGATAGATAAACGGCCCGTTTCAACAATATTTGTATAAGATTTATTAATATAAAACTTTGATTGTATGAACTAAAGTGTAAAATAAGTTTTATGATGAAAATATCAGTAGTTATTGTAGGGTTCGAAACTCATCTTATCTTATACATAAAAATGGATCGCAAAATGTGTTGGTAAGCGAATGTTAGAAAAGTAGAGGGAAGGATTAGGAAAAAGTGACCCTTTGATAGCGAGATAGTTGGACCCGTGCGAAGAGGGGGAGGGGCGCTAGTTCTGAATATAAACAATCAGTAAATGGTTGACATGTACCCAGACTATATCGACCTAAAACAAACAACAAAACTATCGAATTCGACCAAACAAAGAATAAAACAGAAACCAAAGAAAGAATAAACTCACCAATAATTCCACCAGTGGCTTCATGAGGAGCGGTCACAAAGATGGTATCAGAAGAGATCCTGTTCATGTAGATACATGTTCCAGTCTCAATGTCATACATGTGTATGTAGCCGTATTTCGTGATCAGGTATATGACGTCATATTTCGGAGACACCTGCATTGCCACCGGGAAGTCGTTCTGGGCCTCGGCTGGGAAGAACACGTCCACTGCTTTCTTGAGGAATGGCTGGTTCCCTGCCGGCGTTTGACCCACCTCTGTGTGAAGAAACAGAAAAAGGTTTACTTATTAGTTTGTTGTTCTTTGCATTTCATGATGAGACCTTCTGTGTTTGCAGAAAGAGCGAGGGGGGAGGGTTGGGCTTTTAGTAACCTCACTCACACATACACGAAGCAAGCGTTATTTGGCTTTGTTTTTCTGTGAAGCCGAGGTATCCCTACAGTTGAGCGAGTCGAAAATGTAATAAAGAAAATTCTCTATTCGATAAGGTAAGTTATTATTCTGTCGCATCATAAGAGACAACAACACAAAACAAAGCTGTTGAGTGTCCTTCTATGTAAATATGGATGGTAATAGTAGGATATGTAATATTGATTTTTATGAAATCAATGTAGTGTACACCGTAGCAATACACGTCCACATCCAATCTCGAATATTTGCTGATTCTATTTAAGAAATCACTGATTGGAATTGAAATTGAAATATTGGTATAATTTCAGTCACAGGAAATCGAAATATTTTGTGTTTTATACCGAGTTGTAAACTTTTCGAAATATTTCAAAGAGATCCTAGAAAACAGTATTTACATGAACTTTGAAAAACGTATACGGCAATCGCAATTAAATTGATGAACAAAAACAATTACAGCATACATATAAAATCAAATTAAACGTACGTTAGGTATGTTTGAACATACATAAATAACTGATGGTTATTTGTAGGTCAAGAACATTCACTCTAGTACATAACTGTTTATTTATTTATCCACCAAGTTATCAACATTATACTATTGTAATATCCTATACCTGTATGAATGACGTCATCGTTTTATTTCGTTGTTTACTCGGCTACAAGTTGTAAAAAGAACCATCAAATTTTGTTTCGAGAGTTATGAATACAAGTTTCATAGATACCAAATAAATATTTTATGTATAGAATAGTATCTAGACGTACTAAGTTCTGTGAAAATAACGGCTTCCTCATTGAGGATAGCTCTACTAGTTTCAAGACACAGCGGGGCTCTTATTCATGATTCGCAGTTAATTTCATCACATGAGTAGTTTATATCAAGCATAAAATATGTTTAATGATTTTCTTTCAATCATATTTTTTCATTACTTTCTCTAAGTGTTATGTCCTTCTTCATTTTATCGTTTATCGCAAACTAAGATTATTGGGATTCGGTACTCATGCCATGATAAAAGACGACATTTCCTGCAATTTCACTGCCAAGACTCAGATTTCATAACTTAAAACAGCTTTAAAAATCACAAAAAGCTGTTCAAATTGGTTAGGGGGCCATGTCTATTGTATAGCGGTGGATATTGTGTGGTTCATATGATGAAATCAACGTCAAATCAATTTGCATATATTTAATAAAACTTTTGGCAAAAACAGAAATAGCTGTACTCACCAATAATATGCAGTTTGCCTCCCTGGGCGGTTCTGACGGCGAAACAGAAGAGGGTTGAGGGTTCCGCGTTGCCCTCAGCTTTGAAGGTCGCGAAAGAGGCGGCGTGGCCCTCAATAGGCTGTGAGCACTTGCGCTCTACTGAATAGAGCTGCATCGCGCCAACCACACGGTTCTGCTGAGCTGAGATACCTGAAAAAAAAAAGAAAATTTCTTTAAATAAAATTCAATAATATCTAGGCAACTTAAAATGCCGAATTTGTTGTAATAGGTTTCTCGAGCCTTGCAGTATAATTTTCTTTTGAAAACCCAGCTACGTATTATTCTATATGTGCACTTAAAATAAATTGGTTGGAACAAAGTTGAAGGGATGAATGAAAGAAAGGAAAAATACCTGTAAGGATTACCTATTAGGACAAATCAAGTCTTAGCAATTCACAAAAATATTGTAAATCCATACGATATAGTTTAACCGTAGTCATTAAATCACTAGTTATGCTGCCTACTAAACACTTATGAAATATAAATAAGTATCAACAATATTTTCAACTCACCAACTAGCAGCAGCCATTGTTGTTTCGGATCAGTCCTGTAGTTGATGATCTGGCAGTCAGCCAGTGACGCATGCCTGTCAAACATCTTCACTGGAGTGGAATCTCCCTCCATGGACCAATGGTAGACTGACATCTTGGTGACAAGAGCGAGGGTGTTCAGGGAGATCCACTTCCAGAAGACAATGTCCTCGGTCATTGTGTGTGCCTTCATCTTCGATTTCATCTCGATGTTGAAGATTTGAAGGGTCTTTTGAGCTGCTGGCAAAGTTAAATGGATAATTAGTTTGGCTGTCTTTTAATGGTTGAGTGACAAATCAATGATAACATGTAATGAGCTGAATACGTGTTAGTTTCATTTTCAATGCTATAATCAAGTCCAATAACACTACAACTTAAACCAGAAAAATCGATCTCTAATTTTATTTTCGAGTAGAAAACGCTGTTTGAAAAGAAAGCTACTTACAGGAGGCACTTAAGATTGAAAAAGAAAAGGATTAACGTCAGATTATTTTTACTTAAAATTACCTAACACCACACGTACTTCATCCGATTATGACGAAGCCAAAAATATGTTTTGGCTTTAGAAGATACCTACCCAGTACAAATATTTCGTATTACTTATTACAAATTTCAAAAACAAAGGGTCCATTTTGATTCTTTTTAATAAAATTTTCCTGCTTTATACAATTTTGTTTGGGAGAAAAGACTCAAAACTATCGATAAATTAAGCCTTACTTCTTGTAACGGACTCAATTTAAAGTATTCCCGCTTTTCCAATAATTATTAAATAAAAGGCAACTCAAAATCTAGGTACTTCTTTAATGAAAAACCAAGTTCATTCGAGTAAAGCATCTTTGGACAACTATAGACATCTTTATTTTTTTAATGTTACCTTTTCATTAATACTAATCATAACTTATTTCCTAGTACACATGACTCAAATAGTAATAACCATAAATTATCAGTTATGAGAAAATAGTCTAGTTCACAAATTAAAGAAGTTATTCATCTGCGAACCAAACTTTAAGACGACGAAGATTAACTTTAGTGGGTAAGTATCGATCTAGATTCTAGGGCCATTAGCTGAAGTACTGACCTACATTAATTAGTGCTCATAAGGTACTAAGGTTGCTAACCCGTAGAGCATATAGATGCACCTGCACTGTTACATTGTAATGCAGGTGTTCTTATAGTGTCGTAACAATAATAATCAAAGGAAATAATTACAACTTAAAAGCAGTTTTCTGATGCATATGACTATAAATACTTCCAGTTCGTAAGTAAATCCAGCGTCGGGGGATAAGCGCAATATACCTTATTGCGCTTATCCCCCCCCGGCTCTAGTTTAGAGCAGAAAAAGGAACAGGGTGGTTTTTAATTAGTAAGAGTCTGAAACTCCCTCTCTCCTCACCCTGGGCGAATGAAGTCATTTGATGATTTTCCACAGTTGACAGATTTACTGTTTGATTTTAAAAAACACACTGACTCGATAACACCCATGTGTTTATACTTATGCTATCAGTAAACTAGAGGATGGTTCTAATCAGTATTCTAACTCCGCCATAGGCAAACAATCTACACTAGCATCTCAATGGAAACTGCAGTATTTGGGTCCTGATAATTATATTTGACATAACGGTCACACTACCTCTCTTGGACAGCTATTTTAACCAGTTGGTTGTGACATATACACTACATTTCCTAACGTGTTTGCTTTATGGGGTAGGTGTGAACACTGCGTCCCTTACTACAACCCTTTTTTTTGTCAGGGGTTTGTTTTTCTTGCCCAGGGTAAGGCAAGGAGAGAGTGTCAGACTCTTACTGACTAAAAAACCCCCAGTTCTAGGTACTCTTGTTCTGGGCCGAGGCCGCAGTGACTCAATGCGCTTAACCCCGGCAACCCCGGCTTCACTACCACCTTCACGTGTTTATGTTCATACTCAGGCACGCAGCAACATAGTGTTCAAAAACCAGATCCATATAAGAACGTTCACATTGCCTGTTCTATCGCTTTTTGCAAACAATCCAATCGACCGAAGTGTCTTTATACGTCAATGCACGTACTGTAAGCAGAAGGATAACCTAAACCAACCTGTAATATCTTCAAAAGATTTTCAACTAAACTGCATTGGAATAAAGTAGAAAATGGATTAAGGTAAGTTAGGTTAGCTAGATGTGCTGGTTTTAGCTACGTGTTATAAGTAGGAGGGGGCGTTGTGTGGGCGTAAAGCGGGCACACCTTTGAGAGCTTTCAACCCACTTCAGTTCCTAAGTAACGACTTTACGAGTACACATTTTCAAACTTCAAGGAATTTCACTGAACGAGTCGAGCCGGGAATAGAATTTTTATTCCATTTCCTCTATCAATATTTACTTAAAGGAATTAGAAAGTAATGTTTATTTACGATGTTTTTATGTAACTTTGAAACTCCATCTTCAAAATGTCCCAGTATAGATGAGAACGTAAGCGAAAAATCGATTGAATTTGTAACGGTAATACCTATCAGATTTCGATTAAATAATATTCTGTGTAGTGTTACATTAAGTTTAGATTTGATTGATTTTTATTTTGACCTGCTCTAAACTGTAGATATATTGAAGGAATTTACCGAAAAACACAAACAAAGTCGAGTATGCAATGTTTAAACGTTTTTATCATGCTTGCTCATAGCCTCATATACAGGCACGGACGCCTAAATAATAATAACATTCAACATTAAATAAATAAGTATTTTATACAAAAATGTTGCCAATAACGTGTAAACTTTGTCTTTAGCCACAAAATCATAGCAACAAAAAGGTTTAATATACTCTTTAAACATAAGAAGCTAAACTCTATACAAACAAAGATATCTGTGTGGTAGATAAAAAATATACATCATTGCTCACACATAGGTTATGTACATTATCGTAATATATTATGTACCTACAAGTCAATTCGGTCATTTTCTGAGTCACTCTAGCGCCCCTAAAGAGTTACAACGTCACGATATTATCTTAAAATCCTTTCTCCACTGTGTTCAAGTGTTCACAGTCTAGATAAATTGTAGAAGTATCATTGTTATTATGTAGTTTGAGGGTAGACTATAAAAAAAACGAAAAGAGTTTAAATTCACGCATAATACTGCATGCAAAATGCTTCAACTTAAATTCCGAATGCAGAAAACTCCCAAAAACACATCTTAATCAATAAGTATCGTTTAATGAAAACAAAAAAGTAAAAAGGTAGAAAAACTTTAATCCCATCGAAACCCATATCTAAAAGCCTTAAAAATACTCAGTCAAAAATAAATTGATTGATTTATTTGACAAAATTTCATTTCCAAATTCAAATCTTTAAGAAATTAGTATTTTAAACAAAATCCATAGAAACTTATCGTTAATACAATTTCGAAATAAGAATTGAATCTAATTGGCTGTCAAACACCGTAATTCGAAAAAGGAACAAAGCGACTGGCTGAATTCGGTTAAGACTTCTGAAATTATACATAACATGGCAAAGCGGTTGCAGTTTGACATTAAACGCTCCAGATAGTATCGTGTTACGGAGTTCGAGCCAGTAAATTGCGCACGCAAGTTCCGTATGGCATTTACGTAACTCTAGACAATGACTTGGTGTAACGCTTCGTGGCGGAAATTCATTCAGAATATTTAATTTATTGAGAAAACCTAGCTTGAATAAAGTCCTTTCCAGACTTAGAAGTGTACGCTGTTCTCGTCAGATATAGGTATCTATTTATATGAAAATGTATCGGAAAATGTGTTGGTACGCGCATAACTCAACAACGCCTTGACCAATTTAGACAATTATTTTTTGCTGTTATTCTTATAGTCAGGAGAAGTTTATTATGAAAGAAACTAATAAAAGTACGGTGAGAAAATAGACCCTTTCTTTGTTAGTTACAAAGTTTGACACGTGCGAGGCAGGGGAGGGCCGACAGTTATCTAAAAAAAAATCCACTAACAAAATCCTAATTCATAACTCCGACTAAAGTCACCCAAAGCTTGGTTAGAGGTCTAAGCTGTATTCTTTATTATCATCAGTCATCGTCATACAAAGCTCACGTATTTAATTATAAAATCCAAAAAGTTAAAAAGTAGCAAATATTGTTTGAATGTTTGTAAATTGTAAAACAGGATCAGAACTGTTCTCAATAAAAAAAACTACGCATATAATAAATAAATAGATTCTCAAATAAAAAAATGTATTCTCCAGTTTTGTTTGTATTGTAAAAAAACTTTAATAATTACTTTTCTACTAACAAGAACATAAGTCATAAGTTCAAGATCGGTAATCGAGATTTGAAACCCAACGTTGTACTAAACTAGGTAGTTCAATAATTCAATAAAGGGTCAACGGCCTCCATTGATTTAAAAAGGTCGTGAGAATGTATTTATTATGCGCGGACCATTGTTCAATATTTAAGAAGTTATGATGTAGGGAGCAGGTCTTTTCAATAGACTCCTGTATCCTTTATTCTTAAAAAGGCATATTGTAGGTAATCTAATATATTTATTCCATGTTTAGATAAAAGACTCGAAAGTCTAGAACAATAAAAGGAGATCCTACAGTTATCTGGCACAAATCCAGAATCCAAACAAAAATAACTTTCATATTAAAAGCCAGATAAAAGAACTTCAACTTGCAGACAGAGAAAATCACTTTTATTAAACAAACAACAGTGAATCTAAATTTAAAAAATAATCTTTAAAATAAAAAAAACTAAACAAACTAATGCACTATTCAAGACAATATTAAAAAAATCAATGTCATAGACAAATAAGTTCTAGCCTTTTAAGCGGTCACAATAATAGAAGAAAGCGAAAGCATACCATTTATACCATAGACAACAAATTAAGGCCAGTACTATATGGCGACGATGACCAACACATTCCGTCCGTCGCATCGCAAAGTACAATGAGGTCAGAGCCATAAGTCAAAAGGGTTTAATGGTGTCAGTATAGGACTAGATATCTTAGCTATCTAGAACAAATATAACTATATATAATTATATATCTCTTATCCCCAAAAAGAAGCAAACACAGTAGTCATCTCGAGTATACTGCCATAGATATAAAACACATCAAAAATTCAAGGATGAAATAACAATTTCAGAGAAGATGAACTCATTTGTGTCTCGTATTTGAATATTATTAATGCTCGTTCTAGACTCAGTCTAATTTTCTGGAACTTATTTGACTTGCAGTAGCTGACCTTTACAAATATTAATGAAATAAGTGGAGAGAAAAAAAGATTACCTACATATTCAAATTATGTTCTCCGAAATCGAGTTAGGAAACTCAATATTAAAAAAGACGCCTTTCCTTAGCAAAAAAAAACTTTTAAAGTAAGTAAACAACCAACAATTATTGTTAGCAATTTCTGACAATTCTGCACGCAAAGCCATTTTGCACGAAACTTAAGAGCAACGCACAAATTATTGAAAACAAACGTATTACGAGTATAATAGATAACTTTCACTTTTAAATGCTACCTCATTTACAGTAGAGGCTGTATACGCGTCGATCGTTTGCCTAATGTTTGAGAAAACCAATCAAACTTCAAACGTAGGTCAAGGACGATGACGTAATTACTTGTCACTCGAGAGAATCTGTTATTCAAGAGCCCTTTAAGTTGTTTGATAACTGGAATGGAGTTTTATCGTTCGCTTCTCTTGGTAACTTTTAGATTTATATCATTGAAAAACCAGGACATGTCTCGAAACTGAGACTGAAAAAAAACATCAAATTACTTCTCCCGTCCAAGGCGAGCACGAGAGGGAGGGTCAGACGGTTACTAACTAAAAAACCTTCCCGTTCCTTCTCCTGCTTTAAGGCCGACGCAGCGGTGCCTTATTGCGCTTACCCCGCAACCTTGCTCAGCAACCACTGAGAATGAAGACAGCTTTCCCCAAATATTGATTCTCAAGTCCCAAGCTGAGCATGAGTATTACAACGAAAACCCTTTGAAAAAGACCTTTCAGTTGTGTGCAGCAATCAAATTTTTAAACGGTCTGAACTAAACGCCTACTTTCTTATTGAGAATACAAATCTGCATAAGAATGAAGAGAAATACCTAATAAAAAAGCTTTAATAAAAAAAACCGTTGGGGGAAAACGTGGAATGCGTGAATGTATCATGGTACTTATTAGGTTGACGAAAATCCTGAAACTTATTATACCGTGTTATAAAACATAGTTTTATAACACGGTATAATAAGTTTCAAACAAAGTCAGCAGAAATATTCAACTCGATGTTCCAGAATTGACCCGTAACAACTTAACTGAGGCAGTGGTGCGATGATGCGCGATACAAATGCGCGAACCTGCCTCCTAATGACCTTTAAACTTTACTTCTCATCCCGTAGATATCAACCTTATTGGCTGAGAAATAAGAACGATAACAATTCTATCGAGAAAAGAATTGGGGATTGTATAATATAACATTGTCATTATTTATTGGTGTCGAAATATTCAGTCAATGGAATTAAAAGTCTTTATCACCAGTTTGGGCGTGAATGTGTCAAATTGACGGTAATCTCACCACTGCGACATGAACCAGCGTATTGGGGGCGTAATCTACTCGACCAAAATTGTCAAACCGACAATCTCTTATGTTCGGAAATTCGTTCAAAACCAGTGGCGAAATTGTTTTATTTCCTGCCAGTGGTACTAATATCCGGAGTTGAGGTACCTCGCAATAAGGTTCATTGAAAAAGCTCGATGTATTACGAATATTTCGCGTTTTACTACCGAATAACCCATAAAAGTGAGACCACATCATGTATATCACACTTTTAATCTCCATAAAAGTGCATCGACTCCCTACTATATAAAGTTATGTGTTATTGTCACTTCCGTCGGTCGTAGAGCTTTGTGCCAAGAATATAAAAGCCGCGTACATACACAGATGACTCATTGCCAGAACATATCCGACCGCATTGGTCGTCTCTATGCGTGATGCAATCAATAAATGAAAACAGTGGAGTCATAATGATATCTATGGAAATTATACGGTTTAATATAATTTTAAATATGGAACCGTGGATGCTGTCATGGAGGTGCGGTTTGTGCTACAATTTTTTTACACCAGACTGGTTAGAATTTGGTAGGTCAGACTATTTGTCGATTTTCAGGTTTTATTTTTCTTTTTGGAAGACAAATATGGCACTTTGCCCAAGGTTAAGTCCATATCTCAATGAGAATGAGCCTTTACAAGCTCCAAAGTACTTTCTCAATAATGTTTATATTTTCCACAAAAGTGACATTCGACCTAGTTTATTTAAATAATGTCCCTTTATATTGAGCAACGCTAACAAGACTGGACTTTGAACTATTAATTACGCTTTTCAATTAATTTCTCTAATTATGTCGCATGTTCAACATACATATGGAATGTTAAAAAACTTGAATATACAATGAAAAGAAAACAGCTGTCAAAATATTCTTACATACATTCATGAGCTCATTAACATGTCTATACATCAATATCTTTGTGGTACAATTTAATATGTGGCTCGTACATTATAGAATAAACACATCCTAAGCAGTATTTATTGCTCTGCCAACAAAACTGATAAAAACATTGGATTTTTGTGCAAAACAACTGAAATTACGTTCATAATTATATTGTTTATTTTGACTAGGAACGGACGGGAAAGACGCCTTGTTTTGCGACAATACATTCTACAAAATATAAAAATGCAAAGTATTATAATAATAGATATTGTATACTCTTTCCTTTTATCGTTAGAATTTGTGAAACTTCTCCTAAAAACAACATATAAAACTAGAAAACTTGCTATGACCAGTAATACTGGCTGTGTACTGTCTGTCAGTCACTCAAGTCACCTACCTACCTCAAAATCTTTAATTACAGTGCTCCTTTGAACAAAACCTCTTTTCTCTACAGATAGAATTGTCTATACAACGTGATGACACAATCAGATGTTGATAATTCGACACCAAAATCCTAATGTTATCTACCATCAGGGAATGAATACAATGGCATGGTACTTTGAAGTAATATGTACATTATACAATGGCCATGTCTTTTTATGTCCATTTTCCACTTTATTGTTTCGTTGTAAAGTCGAAAATCTAATGAAGAACATTGATAGATTGGGTTATTACTGTGACTAGTCCTTGTTTGAGTTTCCAAAAATATAGAAAGTACTAAGATGAAGGTTCTGTCGTTTTAAACAAAAGTAATAGACACAAATTGTGATTGTAGATTTTCCCAAAAGACAAGGGTCTATAGCTAGCCTAGTAATAAGTGAGCTTATTGCTATGCACAAGGCATTCAAAGAGCGAAATTCTCCTTTATATTTAAGGAATGTGGAAATGAGGCTCTGAAGATCCGTCCCTATTACTATAGGTCAAAGTCAAAAGTCAAAGTCAAAGTAAAATACTTATATTGCTTACGTTGTACAAAAAATTAATTTAGAACCTAAACAACAAAAACAAACGAAAGACATTTATCATTGAAATCACAATAGAAAGTTCAATAAATTGTCATTATTATGAATAATAATAATAAACATTAACGCTATTAATAGTCCCACAGTCTAGTCTAGACAGATAAATAATTATATTCATAACGATCCGTCTCATAATCGCGTGATATCGGACACATTTTATTCTAATTCTCTTAGATAACAGTCATGCAGTAATTCGATCTTATTATGAGCTAACTTTGTTTTTATTGAGGTCATTTATTTGTCTTTCTCATTGAAGACAGTAGCGTTGGATATATATCACCTTCCCTGCTCTTCCAGCGGGTATTTTACGGCGAACTTAAGTGACTACAGATTTGGAAGAATATGGCCTGTTATCATTAACAGAGAAAGTGTGGGAGAGCCAAGTTTCGCCACGAATAGATCAGCTCAACCTGAATAATACCACGGCCTGACAGAAAACCGGCGTGAAACCGTCGAGTTGCGAAATACCAACTCCCAAAAAGCCGGCAAAGCACTCGTAACTCTTCTGGCGTTGTCTATGGGCTGCGCCGATTGCGTACCATCAGACAATTTGACTGTTCACTTACAGCCAAATCGCATAAAAAAGTCTTCGTCCAATCCAGCAGTGGATTTCTTAGATTGACTTCGCAGATTAGGCTATCAGCTCAGGCCAAGTATTATTGGAGTTTACTAGCTAGAAGCTAAAAGCTTATTGGCTAGTGGTCTATTCGTAGATCCGGCAGTTGAAGGTATGCTATGGATATTATGATACTAAACAACATTAACATTTCATACAAAATGTGTATATATAGTTTTATAAGTATCATGAATTTTACGAACAGATAATTTTCAGCTCATCTCAACGATAAAGGCATGTATTATGTATGAGAGGGCCTGCCCGTTGTTTACGTTTGATACAAAATTCATATATGACCTGGTTGTCGTTAAAAACTCATTTCGAAAAGTTACATTTATTGTTCATTCTTCATTATGATTTGCAAGAGAATCTCGAAATACCTACGGGTTGTTAGCTTACTTCTTCATCTTTATAATAATCACAATAAAAATAAATGCAAAAGCAACTGTTTTAAAGGCACAAACTCTGAATGCTATTGTGATTACCTTCTAAAATGTTGAAATTAGCTTGTCAAGTATTGATATATTATTATTTGCTTTCTTATGTATAACTGTGAATGAAGACATAAAGTAAATTTTCACAGTAGATATTACGTATTTTAGTACAACATAACAAATACTTTATTTAATAAAAGGATTTAGGTTTATAGTTAAAGGAAATTAAAGGATATAGTTTATAAATGTGACACTGTCATACATTCCTGTTAGAAGGAGTACCCTCTTATCACAATATGTAACATTGGGCATGTATACCCTCAAAAGTTACTAAAGTCTTTAAAGCCAGCACGACATAATTATGACGTTTATATCCAGTCCCAATTTTTTCATGACCAGTCAATGAAACAATGAATTTATTTTTGCAAATAGGCCATAAAACGGCACTTTTACACGTCAATTTATATGTAAAAAACTAGATGAAGCCGGCAGTCATCTGGTATTCTCCAAATGTCTACATCTACTTAAACTTGGCTAATGTATATAAAACGAACTTATTCTCATCCATCAGCCACAATTTCAGATATCCCAAAACCAAAAACATACAAATAAAATTTGTCAAACACATTTAGCGAATAGGAATGAAAATGATAACCGAGACCTGATCAAATAAATAACATTAGTCAGGTGTTACCTACAACAATATATTACAAAAATAGACCTTATAACATTGAGCTAAAAATAAAAATAGTACATTGTTATTGTCGGTAATAAAAGCCCTTTCTCCCTGTGGTGCTAACGTCATTAATGACGCGTGGGCGTCGAACAAAATTTCGATACCTCCTAAGTATAATGAGTCAACTGACATTATAGTTAGTTTATAGGAGAGTGATTTGAAGGCAAATCGTTTATATTTTAATCAAATCAAATTAATTCGAAATAAAGTAAATGTTTTTTTAATAAAAATTGTAAGCTCTTCCTTTGGTAGAAAATGATTTTGCTGATTTTTGTTTTTAAATGACATTTTATGTACATGACTGGGTATACGCCGGCGGGACTCAATAGTGAAATGGTTTAACTACCAGTTATATTCATGTACGTTGTCCATCAAAATCCATCGTTTACACCAAAATCACATGAAATATGATTGTCATTTTATTAATATAATTTTACTTTTGTTTGTTTTCGGCATTTTCTGTCTCACTTAATAATAAAATGTTGAAATTATATCACTTGACTCATTATACTAGGAAAGTACTTAGCAATGTTAATATTTGAAACCTCAACGTATACTGGACCAATGTAATTTACTGAGGTTTTTTATTAGTTTTTTTTTTGTAGTACCTTACTATATGTGGGATTAATAAAAGCTAGGAAGAAGAACAAGAATCATAAACCAAAAACAACTCATTTGGAAGAATCACAATGTATTTTTCGCCATAATTAAGTAGGAATATCTTTTTAACATAATAGCTTTACTAAAAGATACGACGTAAACAAATCACTATTAAAAAAAATATCAATGTTCCATCATTAAAGTTTCATAAAAAACAACATACAATCAATCAAAATAAAAACTAAAACAGGTACTTCTTTAGTAGGTCAATAAAAATAATAAGAACTAAAAATGGTAACTTACGTTAAACAATAATAAAAACTATAAAATGAATAACGTAACAGTCTAGGCATTTCTAATGCTCAAAAAATAGTTATAAGGTTTAACAAAATAGAAATCAGTCAGAATCGTTGTCGTTAGATCCATTAGAATTAGTTGAAATCAATTAATTTATTAAAAAACAAATGAAATTTAAATTTTTCGCTATAATTAAGTACGAATTTATTTTTAACATAGTAGCCTTACTAAACGCTACAAGTAAAAATAAATCAACATTTTACAAATTATCAATGTTCCATCATCAAAGTTTCATACAAAAACAATAAACAATCAATCAAAATAAGAAACTAAAACAGGTACTTCTCTAGTACGTCAATAAAAATTATAAGAACTAAGAATGGTAACTAACGTTAAAGAATATTGATAAAATTAATAGAAATTAATAACACAACAGTCTAGGCATTTCTAATGCTCAAAAAATATAAGGTTTAACAAATTAGAGATCAGTCAGAATCGCTATCGTTAGCTGCATTAGAGTTCGTTGAAATCAAATTATTAAAAAATAAATGATACTCCTTAGGAATTACCAGTGCCTTACAAAGATCCATCAAGTCTTTGTGCTTATTTTGGTCAATAGGAATGGGTGTCTGATAAGCTAAAGGAATATTATCTATATCAATATTTAACTCTCTTCGATTTCGTGTAGCTTTAGGTTTCTTTACACAATCTATCCACTTGTAAGCATCATCTTGGTAACTCGTTTTATAAAACAGCCTAAATGGATATTCCGCTTTAACTAGTACTTCCGTTACTTTATTCCAAGGCATTTTTGATCCATCGTTGGTAGTTGTCCAGTTGTTTATAAGTTTTAGCTTTGATTTAAAGTCTTTAGTTAAATCCTGAGACACTTCAGTAACTTTGTATGGCTTTTCATCGGATTTGGCAAATCTAAAAGCTGTATACCATTGATCAGGCGTATAAAGCATCTTATCTTTCGTCTGTCTTTCAATTAAAGCGTGCATACTGTCGCCTTCATTTTGAGTGTGGCCCACTACTAGAAAGCGATGACCAATATCTATAAAAAACTTCGAACTAGCTAACATATACATTAAGAATACAATTCTGTTTCTATTTTGGCCTCCACAGTTGTCTGACCAGAACCGGTAATCTTTGATACCATTACCCACCGTATCCTCTATAAACTTGAAAACACAGCTGGAAATCTCATTAGCGCCTCTCTTTGCTGTCTGTTGATGCCATGAAAAACAATAACCCTGACGAGATCCCAGATTGAATATTGTGAAATTATATAAAGAAAGTTTCCGTTTATAATAAAAAGTACTAACGTTCCCGTGAGGTACATTAAGGCACTTTTGAAGATCAAATGCTGCTGTAAGGATTTCATTATTTTGTAACGCTGAATCTTTATCTTGTGTTTTCATTTTCCTAGCTTTCTCTTTTTCTTTTAAATGCTCTTCATGCTTCTCTTTATCTGTCTGTGTAACTTCCTTGTTATTTTCGTAAATGTGGCATTGTTCACAAACATCTTTTTTGGGTTTATGAAAACCAATATTGATATTTTTATTAATGATATCTCGGTATTGTCTCACCGTAGTCGCTTTTGAAGAGTATTTATTAGAATCAAACCATTCGTTATATAACTTGAACATTTTTGGGAAGGATAAAGAGGCCTCAAGATATTTTTTACTTGATTTTTGGCGAGTGTAGTGTGATTCTACAGGGGAAAATGCTTCAACGTGATCTATAACACTACGAACGATATCTTCATTGATAACCTTTGGATGATTAATATGTCTACCACGCTGATCTGTTTCAATAAATCCATTTCCTTTATCGGACTTTTCTAAAGCTGTATAAACAAAATTAAAACTGATAGAAAGGGTTCTCAAGAACATGGTTTTGCAAACCGGTATTTTTGTAGTTTCAATATTATCTCCTTGACTGCTTGGAAGGTAATAAGAAATAGTATGAAGACGTTTTGAATTTTCTTTATCCACAGTAATTCTTTTTTTTTCAGCTCTTATAGCATACCTTGCCAAAAAATCCCATTGTCTTGAGTGGTCTCCAATACTCCAAAACCTATCAAAAATTCTTTGCCGAATATCTTCTGTTAATTTCTCACTGCATTTTTTCCGACAAGTTATGGGGCAAGAAGTTTTCATATTTCTCTTACCATGCACTCTTCCGTTTCTACTGACATATTCCAAACCTCTATTAACATTATATTTCCGCTCTTGATCTTTCCATTTTTTCTGAAAACGTTCTCTTAGCCTTCCTTTATCTTTTTTAGCTATGGAAATCCGCTTACGACGACGTTTGTCATTATTGCACGGTGAGTATGTGATATCATTAATGTCAGATGCAGGGGTGGTGACTGCAGGACTGTCAAATAACTCAAAATTAACAGGTGATGGGGCAAAAGAATTATACGGCGACGGTACTGGAGTGATATCACAATAATTTTCAATAATAAAGTTACTCTGGATTGGCGAATTGCCCGGTGTGTTTTCTATTACTGATGGCGATCGATCTCCGTTTTGAGTTCTATTATGATCTCCAGTTGATAACCAAGGCGACGAGCAAGGAATATCATCCGGGAATAATATGGAAGCGTTAGAAGGAATATTTTGCAATACATCCTTGCTGTCATTCAAATCAACATCATCAAGTATTGATAGCTCCTCTTCCGTAAAATTTGCATCAGGTGGCAATGGAGACCCTAAAACAAACAAAAAATTAAATTAAAATCATAAGAAATCATTTTTTTGTATTAAACATTACAATAATAATTAATACATTAGATATTTATTTAACTAATAAAAACAAATATAATAACACAATTAACACAAAACTATAAAAAATGAACTAATACATTATTATAGCAAGATGAGTCAAGTGTCTTCTTTTTATAGGTTGTTCGCCGTATACTGGTGTAACTGTAGTTGTATCAGTATACGGCGTACTAAGCGACGTGAACAAGAATTATTAAACAAAAATAACAAATTCATACTTTGCACATAAATAAAGATAACTTACCCTCTTCATCCCTTGTTGGAATCATATTATCGATTCCTGTGTTATTGTTTATTGTATCAATGGTATTATTCACACTTTCATTGAGTAAATTTAAAATTTTTCGCGCCCTGTTCGACTGCATTCTGTTACTAATATTAATTTAACATGTACAACTATATTATCAGACACATACATCCACGATATTTATATACGAATAATAGTAAGTTTACGAAACATAATTATTACCTAAAATTGCGTGCGCACTCGCAGCCGTTCATCGTATACTGAGCCGCAATAAACTTGTATCGATGCGTCCCCCCTCAGGCCCCGCGTACACTGGTACGATGTTATTTAGATCAGTTTACAATGTACGATTTTAACTGATGTTGAAATTGATTTAGTATACGTAAAATTATATCGGTAATTATTGTTCCTTTTAAAAAAAAATTAACACAAACGTTAAGATCACGATTTATTATGTACGTTTATATAAAAATATAAAAATACCTAAATTTGTTAGTTGACTCAGTATACTTAGGAGGTATCGATTTGTCCCGATATCGAGCAGAAAGGGGGCGGTTCCCGGTGTTCTATTAATGTTGTTTGCTATGGACATAAAACCTTTTTGCATGTTCGTTTAAACATTTATTTCGAATTTAACCCGTCAATTGTCTATAGTAAAATTGTTTTCTATTTACAAGCCGCCATTTTTTTGTTTTTGAAATTAGAATAAAACATGGTATGGCTGCTGTAGTGATTAAAAATTCAAAAGGATTGCTCATATGATTTCAATTGTAGCAGGTCTTCAACAAGGTAAAAGAGTGCTGTCTATATTTTAAAAAGGAACATAAGGTTGTTTTTTTTTTACCAGGTTTATCTCCTGTGTTGTCAGTTCTTTTGCAAACTTATAAATACCGAATAAATTTTTCATTGGGCTAGGCAATATTGGTAAAATATCCTATTGTATATATAAACTAGTATAACACAACACAAGTACTAATCAAAACAGAGCTAGCATTAAGATTCCTGATGGGTAAGAGTAATTGATAATATTTGGACATTTAGGCCAATAGTAAAATGGAATAGAAACCAGATTATTCAAAAGCCCGTTATTATTATTGATGATTTATACATATTAAATCAAATTGTATTTACTACCTTGCCTATACTACATTATACTTATTCAAATTTATTAATTACACTTTAAAGATTAAAGTGCAGTTTAGCATAACACAATTTCATTGCATAATATGGCGAAAGTAATCAGATTAAGAGTGTCATAGACTTGACCATTTTATTGGATCAATGAATTCTGCTAAGCAATCATGAATAAATGAGAAGAATGACCAAATAAACTAAAACTGACATACCTTCAACCCCTGCTTTGCCCTTGAGAGCAATAACCTTGCTGGCCGGATTCATGATGGCGGAATCAGCACTGATTGGCCGACGGATAGGGTTGGTGGGGTCAGCCATATCGATGATAACAACTTCTGCAGTCTCACCGACTTTTTCACGGACACAGATGAACTTGTCCGATTCCATCGTGAGTGTGTTGAAGGAAATGGAGGCTGGATTGATGCCCACATTTGTGAGCTGCAAAGAAATTTAGGCTTTATTATCATGGGATCATTATACAGGAATCCAATTTAAATATTTAAAGTAGTCATTTCTCTTTTTAAAGCTTACTTGTCCCTTATTTCTTTAAAGATAAGCTACTTTTACTAATAATACCAAATTTTAATCTATTATTCTATTCTATTCTAATCCAATTAGTATCTCATTATTAAATATTCAGAATTCTAAAAAAATGTTTAGATAATGTTTTAAAAATCTGTGTTGACATTGTTGGAAATGTATTCTTGGAATAAATAGTTTTGTTATGTTCAGCCTAATTAGAATTAGTCACAGTGTTTAGAATAAAGATACCTATGCTAAAATAATCAATAACATGAAGGTTGACAGTTCATACATAATCACACATTTTGGGGAATCCTTTTAAACGGTGACTTATTGTTTTAACATATTTATTGACTTAGGTTCATACTTAGAACAACATTCCTGTTTTATTTATTAAAGATTACACTTTCTAATACTTCAAACCTACTTTTTTATTTCCTTTTTTTATTTTATCTGTGGAAATGATGTTCACCAAAAAGGTGATAGCATTTTTCATCAATTGTTCTTTGTATTTCAAATTTAGACTAGTCATTGCTGTTATCATAACCAGAATAATTAAAAAAATAATGTACATCATGCCAAGTTCAATGCCTTTTGAATCACCTTCTAAGTAATCTGGTTCTTTGACTTGCCTTGATAATAAGATAAGGTGCTCTGTTGGAGTTATTCAGTCAATAAGAATGTATATTATGCTATGCTTGCTTTCAGGTTTATTATAAAAAAAGCTTGAGGTGTAACTTTTTATTTCATAGGTATCATTTAGAGGTGACTAATGCTAGATCTTATCAAACAAACAATATAACATAGAGAGCTTGTTTCTTTTCAATATCTATTCTTATGAGGTTTCCTCAGATCGGATTCTAATTGGATTAACTTTTGTTGTTGATATAATGTCATTTAAGTTGCTAAATAACAGCAGTATTCTTAAAATAATAAGAGACACAAAGAAAAAACATTTCAGATGTCTTAGGCTTTACGAAAACGTAGATAGTAAGTCGTGTGAACCACTAACTTTGACCTGAATGAACGAAATTTTGGCATTGGCTCCCAGACCATATGATCTAAAGGGAATGTAGAACAAATCAATACCGGCCGCTAGTCCCGTGGGCTCGGCGCCTCGGCGGATAGGGGGTGGCAACTGTCACTGCTATAATTGCGCAATGCCCTTATAACGGCCACATAACCAGCATACCATGCAAATAAATGCACCACCAACACCCCAACACATCCCCCTGACATACACTGATAAATTGCTTCCTCAAAGGAAACGCTATCGGCAAATCCAATAAACCGATGGGCGTACTCACCTGTAAATGCTCCTGAAAACGTATCGGTAATATTTGCGCCATCGTTGCGTATACCCACGCCCTTAATTAACCAAACCGGACAACAAGCGACCCTTTGAATTCACCAACTCTGAAAAAATTTCACAAATCAATTCACTGCTGTCTCATCCGAAAACACTTTTGACAATCAACATGGCGTTCGTGATCGTAAAGAAAATGACAACGGAGAAATGAATTTAAATATTTTTTTGTGGAGAAAGTATTTGTCCCGAAACAACTCACATTTTTTTAAATACTACATTAAGATAAAATGGGTTTCAATTAGTTTTGCTATTTCCGAGAAATATGACGAACAAACTACACCCGCGGCTGCCACATATACAAATGAATGAAATGGCAGATAATGTAAGAAAAAGAAAGCAAGAACATTGTCCGTTTTCGGATACGTTCTTATTTAGTGTTACTATTTTACAATTTACGGTAGGATTTCATTCATAACTTGCCCAAAAAAAATCAATAACGACACTTGAAAAGTTTACAATTTGTCCTAAACCCAATATTTAGATTTTATACTCTGTCAGTGCGTATCCTTCTCCTGAGTTGTGAGTGAGTATCCTTCTCCTTAGTGTGTATACTAATGTAATCTGTGAGTGTAAATCACCCAAATAGTGGAGTGTTACACAATCACAGTAAAACACAATCTTTTAAGTAAATATATAATTTGAATTCGTGCACGTAAAATGCATTTCGATTTTTAATTAACGCCAAGAAACAGTAGTGGTTGTTTTTGAAAGTTTCAGAATTCAAGAACGTAACCATTAGTGCTGTCCAAATTCAGTTTTTGTAATTGCGTTGTCAATTTTAAGCTTAACTTTTTGATTGTCTCTTTTACTTATTGGCTTATTGTATCTATCCATCTTTCTCACTCCACTGTCATAAAATTAAAAAAAACTCTTACGTTCAGTTTGACAAAAGTGTCAAAATCACAACAAAGGTTGACTCGAATTGTTTTGAGTGTGGATTGCATGATTTGCATTTATTTTTCAATCAGTCAGTCATTCTTAAATCAATTAAAATGGTAAATTTAGTCAGCTGTTATAATTGTATTTGGAATACTTTCAATTATTTGCTTAACGTGCACTTCTATAGTTTCAGTTTGGATTCAACATGTTTCATGAAATCAGCAGACCCTTTAACATGACCTATAAGTGTTATTCTGTCTCTATGTTGCCTGGGAATGAGAGACAAGATGTAGAAAGAGGAGGAAAAAGTAAGATTCTTTAGTGTATATTCATAATACGAAACGAAATAAGCAGAAGTCGTCAGCCATTGTTCAAAAGCCAATAATCGTATTATAAAACAATTTTCAAGGACTTTCATGTGGCTATTGGTTTCAAAATCACTTAGTATTATTTACACACATAACATATTGTCGAGGCATCTTCTATATTCCAATCAACAGCTGTATTTAGCAAGAAACTTGTCCCTTAGAATATACATAAATTTTTCACAAACCATGTTCCTTTTTCAGTTATAATGCCACCATCAGCATTGGAACAACTGACTAGGTTGAATATTGAGTATCCCATGATATTTAAACTAACAAATAAAAAAACAAAAAGGGTGACACATTGTGGTGTGTTGGAATTTGTGGCTGATGAGGGAAGAGTTTATTTACCACATTGGGTAATGTATTGACAATATTATTTTTATTTCATAGTCAAACTTTATGTAATAGCTAATCAACTACTCAAATAAAATAATAATCTTACTGATATTAAAATAATTATATTTATTGCTTTCAAATTTCATTGTAGATTGTTGAAGTAATAGGATGGCATACCTAAGTATTTATGTAATTGACTGCATATGGGATACTGCTTTCTTACTGATAAAAAAAAATAAGTACATAAGAACCTGCATGTATAGTACCTATTAGCATTATATTTTACTACAATTATTCAAGAAAATTATTTTATTATTATGTTGAGACTGATTCCACCCTTATTAGAGCCAGTTAAAGATGTATCATGTTCTGTGTTGTTCAGATGATGACCAATCTGGTGGTGGAAGAAGGTGCACTACTACAAATTGAGAGTGTGTCACTACCTGTGGCCACATTCTCAAAGTTCCAGCCTTTATCTGAAGACTTTTTAGATATAACTAATCCTAAAGCAGGTAAATATGAAGAAGTATTTACTAGTAAAGTTACTCAAAATAATAGAGAATGTATGTGATATATTTCATAGCTTTTGCTTCTCTACTAGATTATTTAATGATATGACCTTTTCTTTGCTGATCTTAATGAGCATGGATTAATTAAACTTATTATGATAATCAATTATGCCAACCACTGAGTGAATGACATTGTTGATTGTTGATCAGAAAATCCTAACTTGTACCATAGTATTATTATATGGTCATTATAAAGGGAAACCTTTACATATAATTTTCAATTACTAAGTTTGAAATCCCATATTGATCTTGAGCATGTACAGTAATTAATGCTTATTCCTTATCTGAATGAGGAGAGGTTTTTGCTAAGATGTGGACAATTATTATGTTGATGCTGATTATTAAAAAAACAAAACATATTTTATTCAATAATTAAAATTTGATCTTACAAGCTAACAGACTAGATCCTAAATGCTTACAAGATTAAATTCTAATAATTGAATTAAAGCTTAGTAATATATGATCAACATATATGAACATGCCAGTCAACGTAACATTACATTTTTAAACAATAGTCCTCTAGAAATGATTAAATAACAATATATTACTATGATGAAATAATAATATTTTATGACTTTGGTTTCAAATTCTATTACTGTCTGGTACTTTTTTGACACAGACCTAACCCTAATATTCTTGTTTCAGTGTTAGAAAACTGTTTACGTAACTTCTCATGTCTGACAACTGGTGATGTAATTGCTATCAAGTACAACTCTAAAGTGTATGAGCTGTGTGTGCTGGAGACCAAGCCAGGGAATGCTGTCATCATCATTGAGTGTGATATGAATGTATGTATAAGTCTGCTTAGTTCATTTTATTTAGAGCTGATTTTTCAATGGTTAGATAAAAGTTATCTGGGGAATAATCATGATGCTGTCGCGTCAGAATGTTTGTATAAGACAGTGACAGCAACAATTAAATTCCTCTTATCTGAATATTGAAAAATCACCCTTATTTATTTATCTCTTATATTTGCATTTTAAAGCCTCTTTCTTTAAAGCCTCTTTTGTGGGCAATAAGCTCTTAAACTAATGAGCTGATTGTAATGTGATTTGTGTTTGGGGTGTTTCTTGAGAAGAAAGTTTAAATGTTTAATTTAGTAAAGATGGTTAAAATTTTCATTATGATAATTTCAAACAGTTATTTACCTATCTATATAGTACTAGGAAATACACTGTGTTCTGCTTCTTATGATTTATGTTCGATCAATAGTGAATTAACCTACATCACTATCCTACGTATACCAAGGGTAGGACATGAGTTTCGTATTTATTTATATTTCATTCCATTTGTAATGTTAAATCCACTACATAGTATAAACAAATTCACATTCTCTATCCCTATATTCCTATGTATGCTTAAATCTTTGAAGCTACACAGCGGATTTTGATGCGGTTTTTTTAAATATAGAGAGATTAAAAAAGAAGACAATAACATCCATTATTAGTGGAGAATGATATATCCGCATTGCATGGAGTTGGGGCGGGTCACTAATATTTCATAAACAAGTTTCCTTATATGAACTTTAGTGTATGGAACATGACATTTATTAAGTTCTTACGAATTAACCTTTCAAAATCACTTCATAGGTAGAATTTGCGCCGCCGGTCGGTTACAAAGAAGAAGAACGTATACCTCATGATGACGGCGGCAACGCCATGGGCATGGATGAGGATCCTTCAAACATGATGCCGGAACCCAGCGGTTTCATCGCTTTCAGTGGAGAGGGCAACAGGCTAGACGGCAAGAAAAAGAAACTGATCAGTGAAAGTGACTCTGAACCATCAGCGTCACAGTCTAGACAGGTTCGTATAAAATAACTTACAGTGCGGCCGACGTATCTTGGCGAGTTTGAAGTTAGCCGATTAGCTGCGCAGTACAC
The DNA here is from genome assembly GCA_902829305.4 of Spodoptera exigua. Classification (NCBI taxonomy): domain Eukaryota; kingdom Metazoa; phylum Arthropoda; class Insecta; order Lepidoptera; family Noctuidae; genus Spodoptera; species Spodoptera exigua. The sequence goes on from LR824623.2 coordinate 3,587,909, forward strand.
AATTTTGTTCCTAAAAGATTCATTGCGCAGACAAACGGCTAACTTCAGACTCGCCAAGATACGTCGGCCGCACTGTATGTATCTTTGTTTCAAAAATTTCTCCACAACATAGGATTCTAGCCACTGGAAGATCTCAGACCAGGGTATGTTCTTAAACTGCGGAATTCCATAATCATATACTAATGATCGCTAATCGGCCTCCCCTATGGCAATAATAAGTTGGAGGCCTTTGTTCAGCACTGTGGATATCTTCCAGTTGTTTTTCATGTAACTTTGCTTCTAATTTGTCAGTGATATAATAATTTGGTATTGTGCCCAGGAATAACCCACTGACAAACTGGTATAAAGTTTAGAGTAAATATTATTATGTTTATCGTATGACTTCTGACAGAAATTTGGACTTATTAGTTTTATTTAAGTTTAAGTGTGGGAGAGCAATGCTTCGGCACGAATGGGTCGGCTCGACCGGAATGATACCACGGCCTCACAGAAGACCGGCGTGAAACAACCACAGCGTTGTGTTTCGCCGTGTGAGTAAGGTTACCAGAGGCCCAATGCTTCCCCGCCCCCAATCCCTCCTCAATTCCTAAATCTCCAAATCCCTAATCCCTAAAAGGTCGGCAACGCACTCGTAACTCCTCCGTTGCGGGTGTCTATGGGCGGCGCTGATTGCTTACCATCATGTAATCCGTCTGCTCATTTGCCGACCAATTACATGAAAATTTGTATAATTAATAATTCCTCCTAATGAATTATAATTTTGTGTCAACATCCTATTATTTTCTCTTTCTAGCCCTACGTCCGAGGTATCCCCGACTACGACTACGTAATAGGCACTCTCAGGTTTATCAGAAACTCTCGGCCGCCCAGCGCCAAAGAGGAGACACCCTCAGAACCCTTCACAGCATTCAAAGGCGAAGGATTCACGTTAAGAAATAACAAGCCCAAGAACTGAGTATAAACTAGATAAATGTTAGATTTTTTACAGTTAATGTTGCCTGTAGATGTATCAGTTTTTTTTTTGTGATGGCAACACTGATGATTTGGTGGGTTGTTTGTGATACATTTTTTTCTTTAGGAGATTTCTAGCATGCTTTTTGATATTTCCGGCGGTAAGTCATTCATTGAATTGAATGTAAAATTTACTATTGTTCTCTCGTCGCCATTGTTTATGGCGCTCTCATAGACAATTTATGATTAATTAAACTTTACCTCAGTAAAGTCAGGTTACGAAAACAATGACTAAGGACTGGGTTAATTAATCATTAAGTGTCTCCACTTTAATTTGAGTACATCAATAAATAAAAAAGTTTCAAAACCGGGTCTAATAATAAAAAATCCTGTCCGGTTATCATATTTTTTACAAAACAATGAAAATATAATCTAATTCACGGATGTTCAGTACGAAAGTATGAAGTCTTCTTATCAATCCCATTCAGTGTGCAATAACACATAGGGCTCGACTCGAAATTATCAAGTTGTTATCAATTATCAACTCAGATACTATATCTCTGCTTCATCTACAGAACAACGAATAAAAAATAAAAATAAAAGATACTTAGAAATGTTTTATAATGTTGTGATTGTCAAAATAATGAGCATCGAAAGCTTGACGTTTGATTTTTCCCTGTCAATGTGTCAGACTAGAAATTAAGCTGCTCTAGCTTAGCTTAGCTCGTATAGCTAAGTTTAAGCTATATCAGTCGTCAGCCAACTCAACGCATGCTAAATTAAATAATATCCATTATTTACGTAGATATACCAAATTCGGGCAAGCCCGTTAAGTTTCGAGCCACACCGGGTCTCTTACTTAATTGATTTTTTTATAATATCTCAGTAAGTTATGTAGATATTGATTCATTTGTAGTTTTGTATATCATTGCTAAAATGTTCTTATTTATACTGAGACAATTTTAGCATCGCAATACTTTGAGTTTTTGCGTATCTTTGGCGTAGACGCGATATATTTCTAGTGGTAACTTAATTTTTAGTCTGCATCATACAATACCTAAGCATTTCATTAGTCGTGTAAAACCTCCTTTCTATCTACTTCTTCGTTGCTAGGTTCCTATACTTAAAAGCAATATTAATTACAAGATTTTATGTAATTAGGGACTTTAAAATTAATGCTGTAAAGTTCAGGATTAATAATTTTCACCAAAATGCAATGAATGAAAAAAATAGATTTATAGAATTTTATTAAATAAAAGTGTATTCTATTTGTTTGTAGTTTGGGTTCATTTTAGAGTGACATAATGTTCCTACTTTACAAAAACTAAAACTGAACTTATTACAAGCCATTAAAGTCCATAATCAAAAATTAGTGTCACTGTCAGCTTTTTAGTGTTGATGCTTACACTGCATCGCTATATCACAAAATTGTGCGTATATTTGTATAAATAGTAAAATAAAGTTTATTATTAAAAATGAATAATAGCAGAATCAATTGATACCAAGACCGCGTGCCTTGTGAGAAATAATGACTATTCATAGGCAACCATTTTGTATGTCCCACGTTCCATATCATATTAAGGGCCTGTATCACAATGCTTGGACAACCAATAAGTACCAGATAAATTCGAAAATAGACCATTTTTATGAACTATCGGACGTTATAGAGTACTTAAATATAAGGTAATGAAACAAGCCCTAAATATTGCTATAGTTGTAACTCAATTTAAATAATAAATACTTTTTACATGCACAAATGGCTTTAAACAATTAAAATGCTAGCTGAAATTCAATGTACAAACTTACTTGACATAATCTGTGGTTTTTTATAGCTATGCCATTTTACTAGCAAGGCAAGTGAATACATTCTGAAAAAAATAATACATTACCTACCTAAAACTAGCTTTATGCACATGAAAATATGGTACAATACTGTTAAACCGTTTTAGAACTGAAGCATTGATTACATAAATAAAATTAATATATTTGCAAATGCATTCACGCTGAAAAAAAAACACGGCAGTAGGAAATCACACGGAAATTAGTCCATGATTTTTTTTTTATATTTTAGGGTTGTCAACATAAAAGTTAAATTACTAAATAGGTCATAGTATTCAGCTTCAAACTGTAGGTTTCCTAATAATTCCAATTTGAATGCCAAAGCGTTCATTGAATGAGTGCTTTATGCTTTCCTTACTTACTTATTTCTAGTTTAGAGTGAAAGGAGTAATAATGCTAAGGTAACTCACGCCATTTGAGGTTTTAGATATATGAAAATAATAACACAACATAAAATTTATGTTAATTTTGATATTGGTAACTATTTTGCTGACATACATTATTTTATTATTGGGATTTGAGTATTATTTTGCAGTTGTTGATAACTATTTTAGTTTGCTTATACCACTGTATTTGAAGTATGCTTGAAATATGGGGCATAAAAAAGTATGAATAATTGAAAATATTGGGTTGGTGGTTTTTATTATAACTGTGCAAGAGACCACTATAAAAAGGATCCATAGCTAGAGATAAAATCAACAGTCTGTATGTGATGTAACCTCCTTTCTGCCCATTCACATTTAAGACAGAATATTGGTATCATTAAAACCAAAGAAAATAGATATCTACAGAATAAAAAAAATCTAGTGTCTGTTTCCAATTCAGAGGCCTTTAACATGAGAGAATTACGTAGATTTTTTTGCAGTAATTATTGTTATACAATTTGATAGAATATAACAATAGATGGCTCTACCTACAGCATCAATTTGAAGTGTATGTCAGTCAGGATGGTTTTAACTTTTCATCCGTAGTAATATGAGACACAATAGTAAGCCAATTGGTATGTGGTGAACACCAGTGTGTTGACTTGGATGTCTGTATGTGTACCGTGCTGAGCTTGGATGGGGTTATATGTTATATCACTGAAAACCCTGACTGTAGATTTGGAATGCAGTTAAGAAAATAAAGATTGACTTGGTGTTGACTCAGTAGCTATTATTACACTAAAAATAATTGTTTTTTAAAGAAGCAATAAAGGTCACCACTCCCCAATCTTTATTGATGCAACCTGGATACCAAATTAATATGTAGACCATACTGTTCACTAATTTTTCTATGCCAACAAAGCAATGTGATTACAATTTAATATGCCATCATTTCAAAATGAAGTTAACACCAATTTCATTGATCAATATTTTCTCAGACATATTGTTTAATCTGTATTAAAATTTGCATAAGAACTACATTCTTATTCAAACTGCTATTTCATAGACAATGTTGATCATCCTCCTTTAATATAATTTTAATTATTTTATGTAATAGCTGTCTGTAAATAAATTTGTTTCATGTCAAATGATTTGTTATAGAAAGGTATTTATGTAATTGATATTATTTCAATAAACATCCTAAAAACCCATCTATGTTTATGTATTTCTTAAAAAAAAATAAACATTGTTTATTAAAAATATTTTATTAAAATTTATAATACAATCAATCATTTACAAGTCAAAAGAAATGTTTTAAATGCCTTAAAGTTTTTTGGAATATTTCTTTATATTATTCTCTATAACTTATATTTAAATGAAAGTTACTATATTAAGCTATAAGATTATCATTACATACTTAATACAATACTGCTTATAAATTAAAAAACATTTCTTATAGATGCATAAGCATCAATATTCTATTTAGTAAACAAAATTGGAATTTGTTCATGAACATACAGGTTTGGCTTGGGGGACCATTCCTAAGCAAAGGTGTTAACCTTATTATAAAAGCTAATGTTTACATGTAAACTGTAATGGCTATAGTAAGGTAAAACTTCATTAGGGACTGTGTTTTATGATAACAGTCATAAGGAAATATTACACTAAATCACCATAAACAATATAAGTAATTCATTCTATTAGTCATACCCGTTCTTACAGGATTTGAATTTAGAATCTCTTCAAGAACTCTTCTGAGCAGATTCGGGCGCGAGCATTCACAGCCAGTTTCATTTCGCTAATTTCCTTATCGATTTCTTCCATAAAGTATATCACAAAGTCGACCAGTTTATGTTTAAACATTTGCTCGGTGTGGAAATTTGTTATTAAGAAACTGATATGATATCCGTCCACCGGTTTCCGCCTCAGTACGATAAAATTTTCTGCTCTCATCATCATAAATCGCATGAATTTTTTGCACAAAATCTTTTCAATCTCATCTGCCTGTTTGATCATAATGCTCACTCTTATAGAGTTTATTGACGACTCGATCAACACTTTCTCGTTCGCATTACGAGAAATCACAACTGGATTCAAGAGAAGCTCTTTGCTTGTTCTAACCTCGACCTCCGGTTTGTTATAACGCTCTACTACTTGCGACGAAAAATGCTCTAAACACATCGCCGCTGTAAGCGTGTGGCGCACTGCTGTTAAATAAGGTTTTAATGTAGCCGACATTATAGCGAATTTTTATTAAAATTTAGAATATTCGTACCACACCTAGCGCGTTTGACAGTTTATTTGACAGATTTGGCAAGTGCATTTGATTACTCATAAACGCACACAGTCATCACAATTAATGTTGCCAATACATTACATTATTTTTCGTCATTTCTTCTCAGAGTACCTAGTCACTTGGTCAGATAGGAAATATCGGCTTCATCTAGTTTTTAACATATAATTTTGACGAGTAATAAAGTGCTGTTTATGATGACCCATTTAGAAAATTAATGAATTGTTTCATTTTATGAATAAAAATAAAAATGAAAAACAAAGTACAAAAGGATAAATCAGTCACTCATTTCGGTTGCAGATATGCAAAAGTTGCACCTTACCTTACTGTACTGCACCTTTGTATTCATGGTCTATATATTCTTGTTTTTACTTTTGTCTTGTTGGATTAAATGCAAAATAAAACTGCACATAACAGAGTAATAGTCACGTAAAAAGTAGCTATTATAATATTATAATTGAAGAAGATTCGCTTTTTATTTGAACCGATACACTGTATCAATAGGATCTGCCGTCTGCTAATGGATAAAATGAAGTTAGTTGGTGCAGGTGACTAATATAATGGTCAATCAAACATTTTGTATCTTTAATTCATTTTGTTTGCTATACCAACGCAACAGAATAACATGACATACCAATTATTGGCAATAATATGTAACACATTTTCCTGTATGAATAAATTAAGATTTCCCAAGGTTTTCGTCGACCATAAACATACTTTGTATGAATTTTCCTTTGTCATTTTTTTTTCAAACTGGCAATTGAAAACAATGATGGCGGCCGATTGTTAAGTGATGGAAGTGTAACGTTAACGGCATGAGTTTTATTAACAATTCTATAGTTAAAGTTGTACTAAATACATTTTTAACATTAATAGTGAACATATGACCAATTAGTGTAATAATTATAACTATCAGAAAACATGGCGCGAGAGTTTGACCACCTTTTCAAACTGCTGATTATCGGTGACAGTGGTGAGTGGGCGAGGCCTGTGATGTTATAACTTTACAACAGATATTTAGGGCTGCGGAGCTTAGTAAACGGTGTTATGTTGTTATGTTTTAGGTGTGGGTAAAAGCTGTCTTCTCCTGCGTTTCGCCGACAACACATTCTCCGGTAGTTACATTACTACGATAGGGGTCGATTTCAAAATAAGAACTTTAGAAATAAACGGTGAGCGAGTGAAGCTACAGATATGGGATACGGCGGGCCAGGAGAGGTTCAGGACGATAACAAGTACGTACTACAGAGGTACGCACGGCGTCATCGTGGTCTACGATGTCACGAACGGAGAGTCCTTCGCCAATGTCAAGAGATGGCTGCACGAGATCGAACAGAATTGTGATGTTGTTAATAAAGTCTTAGGTGAGTCGAATTTTACCGATAAACCCATCATACGCCTAGTATAGCCCATCACCTTGATCATAACCACCTGCAGTACTCTTTGTACCATCTTAAAAGGTAGATAGATAAATAATAACAGTTTTAATGACGTTAATTTAAGTTATAATTGGTAATAAATGGTTGAAACAACCATGTTATTGCGATTTCTCAACTCTACCATTCATTTGTACCATTGTGATTGCAAAATAATGACAACAAAAAGAATCTTCTGTCACACTCTAATTACTTTGAGTTGTTTAGTTTATTTTAAGTAATCATTATATAACTGAACTGCTTTCTAAAGGCTATCAAACTTTACTTACAAAAAAAACCTTATTTCCAAAATCGAAACTGTTTTCCATCTTTGTTTTTTTTTTGTGTTCAATAACACTGCAAGAGTAATTCACATTCTTTGTTATTTTTGTGATACTAAATTAAGCTTTCTACAATAATATTTATTGAAGTGCAATGAGATTATACTTTTAATACCCATAAACAAATGTAAACAGTATTTTACATAAACAAATAACTTATAAAAAAGGTTTGATATCAGTTGTAAAAACCTAAATAGATAAATGAGAACAAAGGAGGTTGTAATACTTCCCAAGTTCTATTTTGAGTTCCACCGTCTCACCATCAATGACTAATCCATTATGATCTTTGTTATAAATACCAATGTATGCTGAAAAATGACTGAAATTCCATTAAAAAGGAAGTAAATTACTTCCTGTGTGTATGAGTGGCTGTTATCTAAAATATGTTGTATCTACATTGTCATTATTGTTATTTTTTAGGTACAACAGTTTTAGTAATTTTATTGATTGTCAAAGTTGCAAATTATTATTTAGACATACTATTTATGTATAGATTTGATAGCATTCCATTGTAATATTTGATTACTAACAACACTACTTATTCTATAATATTTTTTAGTTTTAGTTTATAATAAAACCACTTCTTATTTATAGACATAATAAGTCAGAATTAGTGTATGTAACACTCATTTTTACTATTTATATTATAAGTCCCATGTTATAGGGGGTCAGCTGATTCCATTTACCAGTAAACAAAGAAATCCAACATTACTTTTTTATATGCTCTCAGTATTACCATATAATTTAAGACATAGACTGTATACTGACCAATGTTTTTCCTTTTTTCAGTTGGTAACAAGAATGATTGTCCGTCAAGAAAAGTAGTGGTGACAGAAGATGCGCAAAGGTTTGCCAATCAGATGAACATACCGTTGTTCGAGACAAGCGCAAAGGAGAACATTAATGTAGAGGAAATGTTTCTCACTATCACTAAAATGGTAAATATATTTATTATTATTTATTTATTTATTTAAATTCTCACATGATGGGCTTACCATAAAGAATGCATTGCAGAGGTAGAAAAAATTGGTTATTGATAGTTGTAAATCATGATTTGGTTATATAGAATTGTTTGTAACTAGCCTATTTCTAGGGGACATATATTCTGACTTAATATTTTTGTTTATAGCATAGTTTATGTTAAGAATGTTCGTGTACCAAATAGTTTGCTGTAGTATTAGTTAATAATCTCAAGCTATTCTCAAGTATAGCTACCTAGAATACAATTTCAGGATTATTTTCTCACATTTATTTTACTTTGTTAGCAATTTATTGCAAATGTAACCAAATAAAGGCCAAAGTTAAGAAATTGAATAATTTGATGATTTGACTGCATATACCTACCTATGTTATTTAAAAAAAGGTATGTTTGGGAAGCTGGAAATATCAAAGCTATACTTAATTATTTTAATTATACATAATGCAAGCATAAGTAATGGATGGTGGTGTAAACAAAATGAATAAACCAGAATGAAGTGGTCAAATAATATCAGTGTTTACCTCAATGAACTTGAGTTGCTGATATTAGTTTCCTAATGTGAAAATGTCTGATTTTGTTAAAAATTGTTGCAGCTTTTTAAAAATTTACACCTATGTACTTCCCACATTTTTGCACCATGTTAAGGCCAAGTTTTTTCGTAAACTTTGAAACTAATATATTTTTTGTAATTTCCAGGTACTAAGATCGAAGCTCGAAATGAAAGAGAGGCAAAATGTTACAAAAGACACGGTACACCTAAAGAATAATATCAAAACCAAAAAGAAATGTTGCTAGTGGTATATGCACCTCTCTGTGCCACGGACAATGTTCTCGATGCTCAAATATGGAGAGATTAGTTGTACAGCCTAGCAGGTTGTCACTGCAACACATGTTATTTTCATTTTATGAAGGTGAAGCTTTATGGTTTGATATTAGGATGATAAAAGGAGACTGCATGCAACGGATCACAGACCTCTTAGCCATAAAATCAGAACCGGAGCAAAGAATACAGTTCATGTTAAATTCAAATTGACAACATATAGCAACTTGATAAAGCTAAAAAAAAGAGTATTAATGAGAATTAAGGATCTCTATGGTTAATGAAAATGTCTGTTGTCTGTGGTCACCCCTCCATTTGAAATTATGCACTTATATTGTTAGGTGGTGCTAATTTAATATTGATATTAATTCAATGGAACATGTGTGTGTTATTTAGGTTACAGCAATAGTTCTGTGTAAATTGCATTTGTATGAGTACATATCTTATAATGAAGCTAATTACTTGATTGTACATTGCTAACAAGTGCTTGCCCAAGGACGAAACTAAACCAATTACAATAACTCAATTAGAAAATGACCAAAGTATTGGTAATTTATAAAAAACTTGCTAGGTTGAACAATCTCAAGAGCATGTACATACTATGGATTTATTTACTCCAAAAATTATTAGAATATAACGAATGCCTAGTTAATGAATGAGTGTAATCTAATTATCAAAATTTATGTGATGGTTCGACGAATGTTTAGTGTAAGGAAGTATACCATTAAACTTTATTTTTTATTAAATGATAATCATTGAATAGTGGGTCATTGAACGCTCTGACGGCCCTGATCACCCATTGAAAGAAGCTATAGATACAATTGGAAACATCTAGATCACATTTGTTTGTAGTTTTGTTGCTAGCCCTATATGAGTGCGTGGTTCCCATTTCAAAACAAACGCGTCAAATATCCACCATAGTAATTGTTCGTCGCGCAATTTTGTGAATGGGCATCCAACAGTCTAGCACAACACCACCAAAATGAATAAAAAAATTGGAAAAATTAAGCTATTAGGCTATTTGTGTCTACAAATTACAAAAGTCAAAGGCAAGTTGTTAATGAAATTGGTCTAAAATATGTTTTAAAAGTATTATTTCTTATGAAAAATTACCAGCAACGCGTATTCGTTAGACCGACATTACCCGCGTACATGTTGAATCCAGTGTATTTTCAGTGAGATATTTATATTTTTTTAATTATTTTAATATTGGCGTAGCGTTTTTACAGTATTCTGTATGAAATTGAAATTCCAAATTAATTTATTTTTAACTCTTAGGAGATATTATTTTCAATTTAAAGTAGTAGTTTCTGTGTACCTTTTGGATTGAAGCAAATAAGGGATTTGAGATGTCACACAGCATCTCTGTAATTAGTTGCATTTAAAATTCCATTATTACTTTTGTATGATAAATGTTGAATTGATTGCATTTGGGTAACAAGCACAGTTAAAAGTTAGTTATCCCTAAACTATCTATACATATCAGAATGTAAGATATATTTACTAGGGAATGGAGTGAAAAGTAACAAGTACTTTAATAAACTTGAGTACACAAAGTAAGTGACAATAGTTAGAGCCTAAACACAGGAACAATTTGTAAAGTTCAATATTATGTAGGGAGAGAATAAAAGGAGTTCTATGTTTAAAAATGTCCGTTATTTTGGAACAAGCATGCGGCCGTATTCAAATAAATTTGAACATGGATCCGCACCTTATCCATATAATTCTGTTGTACCTATTTGCGATATAAAGTTTTATAGTATGGAGTATTTTTGCAGGTGTTACCTAGTTTATGGATAGCTTTCAATGTACTTGCAATTTGGTTACATAATTAACCTTCAGTTTTATTGCAAATACATCACTTAACAATGCAACAAATCTTATTTAATTTATAAATTTCAAAAAGTATCATTGTAAAAATTGTGTCATTGATTTGTGCATCGCAATAACTCTTATAATGTGTTTGTACTATATAAAGTTTCGAACTAGACAATATTATGAAACCATTTAATTTTAAATGTATGCTTACTAAAAATGCGTCGGATTAAGTCTGTTTTGTCTTCCCTCGTGAAACCCCCCATGTAATAAGTATCTTGTCCTCATCTCGAGCCGTTTTCGACACATTTTTATAAGCCTGTGTATCTCAAAATATAGTTTTAGCTTTGGACTGAACTTTATTTTACAGCAGTATATAATATCTTATGGCATTTTTTTACTTTAAGATTTTACAGTATGAAACCCCTATAGTTTGTGAGCTAATTTTAATAATATACTTGTGTTATATATTTGTTGCTGTGAAAGCAAAAGTGGCTTATACTACATTTGAGTTCTTGAAATGCTGGGGCTACACTAACAATTAATGTCACATGACAAATTCTCACTAATACACGATAATTTCACACTCGAAATGTTAACATGAATGTCCATCATTGCAAATATCAACGGCATTAATTTTACCTGAACTAAAGCAAGATGCAAGCCGACACTGGCCTAGTATAGCCAATGCATCGCATTAAATCTCGCGCAATAATGGCATTTCCTTTAGTGTGACCCGTGCATAAGAATGAGGCAACATTACATAAATCTCGAATAATGTTAACGTAAATAATGTGTCGGTTAGGCTACTTTTGCTGTGGAAACACGCCAAAAGACTTGCTCGAGTTTTTAGAATTACCTGCTAATGAATGAAAAATTAATTTTGAAATACTATCACCAAAATCTAACATGTCTGGAAGTATCTACGTCTTGTCAGGACTTACCTTTTATCATAGTGTGCAAAACCAAAAGTAAATTGTTTAGCTGACGATCATTCCGTACACAACGTTTGTACAATCATTTACGGCGGTTTAATTAATTATGCGTGAATTGTAACGCGTCATTACTCATTTATTATTTATGGAAAGTATTGTTCATGAGTCATCATTTTGTTTTAATACATAGTTGTAAATATATCCCCTATTTTCATCATAATAAATATGTGTTTTATTATCCTTAACATGATATGATTTGGTGACCAAAATATATCCTACTTTACAAGGAAGGAAATTACCAATACCGAAATATTCGCATTCCAATAGGTACTAGGTTTGGGTATTCTTCGAAGCTGTGATGCTGACAAAGCAGAAGGTGTGTATAAGCTATGGTTTAGCGCATGCTTTAAAGAGACAACAGACCACCTTAGCCGGGGCACTACAGGCATGTTTTTTTTATGTAATTGGTCGGCAATCGAGCAGACGGATTACCTGATTAGCAATCAGCGCCGCCCATGGACACCCGCAACGGAGGAGTTACGAGTGCGTTGCCGACCTTTTAGGGATTAGGGATTTGGAGATTTAGGGATTGAGGAATCCCTCCTCAATCCCTAAATCTCCAGAAAATGGGGGCTAGGAAGGATTGGGCCTCCGGTAACCTCGCTCACACGGCGAAATACAACGCTGTGGTTGTTTCACGCCGGTCTTCTGCGAGGCCGTGGTATCACTCCGGTCGAGCCGACCCATTCGTGCCGAAGCATGGCTCTCCCACATTTAATTGATGTACAAACGGGGTTGCCGGGCTAGCGCAATAAGGTACCGCGGCCTCAGCCTAGAGCAGGAGCAGGGGTTTTTTTAGTAAGGGACAGACACTACTTAGGGCGAGATAAGAAATTTGAAGATGTTCCCCTCATAAAAAAATTAGGGAGGTACCTATGTTGTTATGACGTGCCTTCATCTATTTACCGGGGCTGCTGGTGCATGCGCAATATTCTTCTTTCTCTCTTTGTATTTTTAGTCCTAAACTAAAAAAAAAGAAAGAGCGTAGGGCGAGAGAGGCCATACGATGGTTTTGCCGTCTCAAAAAATAACACCGATTTGTTTGATATAGGTACCTACGTATACAGATCCTTTTCCGATTTCGCTAAAAGTGGAGACGTTCAGGTACCTGTAAGAGAAATAATATCTGTATCGTATTTTTTTTACGGATACTTCGGCAATCAAACCGAATTTCCACCAGATGGTAAGCAATGGCGCCGCCCATGGACACCCGCAATACCAAAGGAGTTATGAGTACGTTCCCACCGTTATTGGGATAAGGGTTTCGGATATTCAAGGATTGGGAATGGTAGAAGGAGGAGGGTTTGGGTCTACGAAAACCTTAACCACACGGCGAAACATGACGCTGTACCTAGTTGGTTCACGACTGTTTTCTTTGAGACAGTGGTATCACTACAGTTGAGCTGACCCATTCATGCCGAAGATTGGCTCTCCCACACTTAGAACTCACATCAACAACAACAAACACCTTATAATGTGAGTTCACATTATTGACGAATGGCGCATAAGTAGTGCAAGAAAATGAAGCAGTACCTACACGTATGTGATTATTTACCTACAGAGTTTTCCGATGAAACCTGACTCATAATCATAGAGAACCATTACAATCTTCTTGGATAACAAGATAATTTTTATTTCTTTTCTAAAGCATGACGTCTACCAAGTGCCAATTTCGTTTGTTTTCTTGCAACGACTGTGGAGAAAATTATTCCGACTATTCTCACAAGTCGAGTATTTTTTTGTGTTACAAAGTTTTAAGAAGAAGGATATCATTAATTGCAGAGAAAAATGTGTCAGTACCAGAAGCGACCCATCGGTGTTAGCAGTACAAGGTGAGGATGCCAAATAGCCACACCACATTATGTTAATAGCCAATGTTTTTCTCTGGATTAATGGGAACCAGGTCAGTAAGTCGTCTTAGGGACAGAGCAGCGGTGTCTAAATCGTCTTTGTACAACATCTAAATTTAATGATGAATTGCTTTTTAATTCATTGCTGTCTAACGGAAAGCAAATGGCTTTAATATGTAGCTAGTTTGCTTCTTAAAAAATAAGCAGTACGTAAGTAAGTATTATACCTAAATATTAGAGAACCGAAAATAAAACAAAATTTTTAGTCAGATAAGTTGGCTAAAAATATTTACAACTTGAAATGAATGTCTTGAAATCGCACTTCCAACCAGTACATCATGTTTACTAGTTTTGATCTAGAGACCAAGGCAGTATTTCCCTACATAAACTTTAATTCAATCCAAATATCTCTAATTTCGTAACTATGTTAAGACTTTAAATAAACTAGGAACTGATTTTGCCTGTATTTGATAATGCAGAAATAGTCTTTGGTATATTGATCTGAAAATGCTAGTAGTTATACTCAAAGGCATTTTGACAACTAAGGAAAATAATGATTACTAGTCTTTGTCCGCCTGTGGAACATTTCTGGTTAGTTCGACAAGAAAAGTAATTTTCTTGAATTTTATCCACAATGTCTGCGTGGACCACCCTAAACCGTGTGGTGTTCAAGCGAACCTCCACCTTCTTCTTGGCTGGAGCTGCCGGCGCTTTCTTCTTTGAAAGAGCTTTCGATGTTGGTTCAGTTGCTCTATTCGAGAGCATAAACAAGGGAGTAAGTAATGTTATGTAATTTTATTTTAAAATATTTTACTGGGTTCTTGGTCTTTATTAATTAATTTTAAATTAAAACAATTCCCTAAAAGTCGTAATGACTAGATTAAGTTCACTGAATTGACTTAAGACGCAATTTTTTAAAATAACCTTACCTTATTCTCACCAATTTGTTGTCTGGAAATAAGTTTGACTTGTATTTTATGTTGTCTACCAGTACTTTATGAGGGAATTTTTCTTAAGTTTGTGAAAAGACGAAGACGAAGAAGTTTACCACCACCCCATTTCATTTATTTCGACGCCTTAATGAAAATCAGCTGTTTCTGTCATTTTGTCTGATTGCTATTGAATAGAATATTTTTGGAGTTTGAGACTATTAAGAGATATGACATAGAAAACATTGTGTCACACATAGACTTACGCTTTGGCGTACCATGGGTTAATGACTCTTAGTCCATCACTGTGATCAACCAATCAATGGGTCTAGATAATATTTTGCATTCTCATTTCTTAATTAATGTTTTGATGTTTGTGCCTCTTACATATACATAGACACATGTGGTATGATTTCAGCCATTGAAAATGTTTCATAAAAATATATCTAAGCACAAAAAGTCTATTCCTGTGCCTCCCCAGAGTTGGGCCATATAATTTTAGTTGGTGTGAGAGTGATAAACAAAAAGAATATCCTGCTAAGAAAAAGTAGTACTAGGTACTATTTGTATGATGGCACCTAGTGCAGTCACACCACACTAGAATGGGTCATATTGTGCTTCCCCTTATGACATCTAATTGGGCTGGTAGAAGTCATTGATGCACCAGTGGCTTTCTGCTTTTTTTCCTTAGGATTATTTTAATACACACATACTGTAATAAATTCTAATCTCAATTTCTTTTCCTTTCAGAAACTATGGAAGGACATCAAACATAAATACGAGTAATGCAGTAAAACAACACAAATATTATGAAGATTTAATTTATTAGATAATTGTTAATTGCTTGATTAAACTGATTAAGTCAAGTTACAACTGTTTTTTAATTCATTAGGATGACTAGATTATAGTGGATTACAGTAACTTGTTGATTAACTTAATAAGTATAAAAAATACTTTTTGCTTCAACATACATGTGTATTACAAGTTATATTTAGTTTTCCGATCATAAAATTCTTTCTAAAAAATTACTTCACATTCATTTTAGTTAATATTTACAATTTCTGAATAGAAACCATCGAGAGTCGAAAATAACGACTGATTCACGTAAAAAAACTGGG
Organism: Spodoptera exigua; assembly: GCA_902829305.4. Taxonomy (NCBI): domain Eukaryota; kingdom Metazoa; phylum Arthropoda; class Insecta; order Lepidoptera; family Noctuidae; genus Spodoptera; species Spodoptera exigua. The sequence continues at coordinate 3,603,619 of LR824623.2, forward strand.
AAATGCTCTACTCGTTTCAAGTCACAAAGGGACTCTTATTATTAGCAATGTGCGTGTCGCTCTAACGTAGTCAATTAGGAGTTTAGTCAGAATCTAAAAGAGCTTTTCTCAGTTAGTTATATCACGTGAGTAACGCCCGGTTTCCGAAAGGCCGATCAATGTTAAAACCAATTTTAATCTCTTGTCAAGTCATCTGATTGGTTGTTGATAATTCAATCCTATTTTCAGTATTTCTATTAACTAATCTCTTGTTAAATCAGAGATTTAGATCAGACATCAGACAGATCTCTAAAATTAACTAATCTAAACAGGAGATTAGTTAATTTTAGTGTTGACAAGCCTTTCAGAAACCGGGTGTTAGTCTTTATTTTCAATAAATATTAAATTTATAATTTGAAATATTTTTTATTAAAACTTTCAAAATGATCTGATCTGAATATTCAGTTTTTTGTAATTGCTTACATATTTTCATTTCGTTACGTATTTCATAATCGTGTATAATTGATAAGAAAATTAAAAACACTAAAATGAAGATAATTTTAAAAATAATAATTGACATAGGACGAAAACAATGGAAGATCTTTACAAAACTAAGAAGGGTAGTAAGAGTATCACTCCTCTTTTTCCGAGCACCATTGCACAAATAATTATTTGAAGAAACCGCAAAACTAAATATCTATGATTCAAATGACCATTTTCGACAACATCTGGCCTGGGTAACGGGCACTATTTGATAGTATATTAAAACTGCTGCAAAACTGGCTTCACAATCAATTGGAGATGGATGCTGTTTTCGGTCGTGACAACGTAGTTGAACAGGCTTCGAGATTGGTGGAAAAATTAGCACTCAAGAACTGGCCCAGCCGTCAAGGATAAAATTAAATGATCCTGTTGACTCAGTCAGTTCTCGACAGCAGAACATCCCACATCATCAGCTAGAGGTGAATTCTTTATCTAACCAGCTTTACAACATTCTTTCAATACTCAAGGCAGCTAAGTATCAATACCATCAATTTCTAGCTTACATATGGAGCCTGAAGCTTCAGCCAATTTGACTAATATTCTCATCCACCCAGGACCCCTGGTACAGTGTACCACCGAAACCAAGTTTTTTGAGGAATTAATTATTACTAGATATTAATAAATGATTGACGTCAAACGACGTAGAGTAACTTAGGCAATATCCAAAACAGGAGGCGATCAATGGTTTAGAGATTATAAAACTTACGTAAGCTGAGAACCGATTTGTGCGTGTTTTTGTTTCATCAATGACTGGCAGTCAAAAATTGTTGTTTGACACTAGGAAATTATCTTTCAAGGACACCAGGCTACATTTTTCTCATTATATTTGCAACTAGTTATTCTAGTAAAAAACTTATCCGCTAACCTGTCCTACCAGAACAATTTAGCAATTCTTGCATCATAACGACATACATTTTTCCATTTAATAAAACTCTTACAAAACATTTAATCACAGTAATAATCGTAATCTTAAACTATACTCATAATTTCCATGCGTATACACATTACGGGCTACTGTCGAGCTCGAAATCGTTCGGGCAACCTCATAATACGTGATATTGCCACATAAAAATATCTAATTAAAAATATGTACTACAATAATAGTTAGCTATAGTTTTATATAAAAAATAATAATTACAAAACATATTAAGTATTTATAAACTAATTCATTGGTTATCTTAGATCACTCGTTAATTCTTATTTATAAATATCCTAGGCTTTTGACAGATTCTTGTATTTACTTATTAACAAAAGAGGTGTCTGACAAAAACCACTCGGAAAGCTTCTGTGGGGCTGGCGTGGTCGTATTGTGACCAAAAGTCCCTAAATTTATAGTAGATAATAAGCAAAAAAGGAAAGCTTCTGTATTTCATATACAGAAATTTTAAAATAAAAAAAAACGTCGCGTAATTTATGGACACCCTTTTTTTTTGTGAGGGGAAAATCATCAAGTGACTTCTCCTGAATTTATGGACACCTAAATACAACACTGGAAAAAATACATGTACATAATTTTTTCTCACTTTTATAAATTTATTACTGTAGAGAAGAGATTATAAGAGATTCTATATCTAAGTCTGTATATGTATATATGTAAAATATTACGCAGTTATTCGATGTTGAACAGAGGTAGTTAATGTTAGACAAAGTATTATAAACCGTAAAGTTGTAACGTTAAAGAATCATTTTGAATGTATTATACTAAAAGCTGCAATTAGGTATAATTTATCAATTATTAAAAATTCAACCGTAACGTTGTTGAAATAAGACTATATTTCAACAACGTTATTTTTATATCAGTATATTGAGTTGGCACTTATTAACGTGATTGGCTAATCAAAAACCGAAATTATGTCAATTGAAATAAGGTTTAACTTCTCAAGAAAATATATGCTATTTCAACAACTACATGTATAAAAAATACGTATTTATATTCACTATTCTTCATAACATGTTCAATCTTAAAACTTAGAAATAAAGTTCAAATTCTATTAAAAATATAGATACAATTAAAATTCTATTTAAATAAATAGGAAATCATCAATCCTCTTTTCCATTTACAACACAACAATCATTCCTTTTTTAAAGGTCAATAATGGAACAATCTCACCACAGCGCGTTAGCGCGAGATATTTTAAACATTAACGTCGTAGCTCTGTGATTGGTTGGTTAGGATTATAATAGACCAATCAGAGAGCAAAGCAAACTTGTAGTCACTCTATTAAATAATGAGTCCAATTTCCATTATGATTTTTTCTCCAATTTGATATTTAGGTTACCATCTACACAAATATTATCGGTATAAAAAAAATAGTTTTTGTACGTATGTTTGTAATGTATAAACACAATAACTACAAAGCTGATTACAAATATTTCTTTCACAATTATTGCAAAGCTATATTCACTCTGAGTAAAAAAATACTATATTTTTTGTAGCCTAGGTCAAACATAGGCTATGTTTTTTGTAGCCTAGGTTAAACCGGCTATACTTTTTCTAGCCTAGGTAAAGTATAGGCTATGTTTTAAAGTTTATAATTTGATCGGCTTAAAAAGATTAAGGATACTTACTCAATCTTTAGTAGCGAGACCCGTAAGAAGCTGAGACGGGCTGCTAGTATAATAAAAATACCTAGGTATGATTCACGCTTTAATCCTATGGAATTAAATCCCAAAGATGACTATTTACTTTCATTCTTATTATCTGGCTCCTATCTCACCTGATGTTAAGCAATGATGCGACCTACGATGGAGCATGCCTACCCATAAGCAACCTATTTGATCCTTGAAGACACACAGACTTGAAAATAATCGCATTATTTCAATGTTTCTTTGCCACGATTCAGGCTCTGCCAGTAGGTCTTTACTGTTATTTTTTAATTAGTAACCTGAGCTACTATTAAGTTATTATTATTATTTTAAAGTTTCTTTAGCTACACACCAGTAATCAGAATGTTCATTTATCTTAATTATATAAATTACCATTTAAGATTTCCCACATCGGAATCTGCCGTAGAACTCAGGGTCATCGGTGAGTGTGTCTGCTGACGACGATGATGGTAGAGACCTCGGCTGGACCGGGAGGGGGGAGTCGAAGTTAGGTTCGTCAGCCAACGCCCATATTATGTCCACTAGGAGCGGTTGCGCTAAATTCTTTATGGCGTCCTGTCTCGCGACCTGTGGAAAGCGAATATTTAGATCATGACGCCAGACAGGAAAGAAAGGACGAAAGAAAAATTATTTATTTGGATTCCCATGTCACATAAACAATTAATACAACACAATAAAAAATTAAGTATGATATAAAACATAAATAAAAAGAAAAACAGTACTTAAAAACTAAATCAACAAATATAATAAGAGCAACATAATATACCCGGGCCAATAGGGTTGCCATCTCAGTATAAGTTGGGCTTAGTGAGAACCTAGCACTATACTCGGAATTTTAATTCCATTCCAGATTTGACAATTTCAGTGTTGCAACGTTATGACACGTATTAAATAGTGACGTTGCGAAATTATTCGTTATGGAAATCGAATATTTCTGAATCGATTCCTCTCGTTCATATGTATATTTACTCTCGTAAACTAAGTTTATCACGAAATAAAATATTTCTGAACCGATAATTTAGTTTTGACAATTAATTAACGATCTGGGAATTTTCTTTTATTGTGTATGAAATTAATAAAAAATGTGATCATGAAGGAACATGACAAATAAAACAGTCATTTTATAAATTGTCGCCGTCATCGCTATCGCTGTTACTTTATGTAACATTTATTATGAATTGTGTCTGTGATATTTATTGTCAATTAACATTTGCAGCTTACTCATTTTTTCCTCTTCATTGACAACGTGGGATACGCATTTAGACCATTCGGTAGCCGTAATTTTTTGAATGCCTTCCTAAAACTGATTCACTGATTGTTTATCGATTTTTGTGTTCATCACTACACTGTTATATGTGGTATCATTATTTCACAAAATGACAGTAGGTCATGTCAAACCAGGAATCGAATTAAAATTCTGACTATAGTTTTCAGTTGGCACTCTTGCAGTGTAGTGCCCCAGCCCAGGGCAAGGGCAATGACTTCTCCCGCCCAGGGCCAGGCGGAAGGGAGTGCCAGACTCTTACTGACAAAAAAGACTGTGCCTCATTGCGCTTAACCCACAACCCCGGCTGAACCTCAGCCCTATAGGGCCCCGTCTGTGGTGGTCCATTGACTCTTTAAGGCCCGCGCGGAACGCAACGCGCCATACGGTCGGGACTGGTTCTGGTCGGGCGGCGAGCTACCCTTACTCGCCGTCCGCAGACCCGCGAGCTTAGTATCAACTAATGCTACGTGTTTCTAATGTATGTAAATACTGACCAATCCAAAATGGTGTACGATCATCTTGAGGGCGTACTCCTTGATGTCTGCGGCGCGCATGCGGTCGGCGGCCTGCAGGATGGCGAGAACGTTGTCGGGGGACACGTTGCTCTGCAGGTTGTGCTTGCAGAATACTTGCAGGCGGTTGTTCGTGAACCCTGACACGGACCAACCATTACTTTATTCATATTAAGCATATCGTGGCTTAGTGTGTAACTTAATTTTGCATTTGTCTATTACTTTACTAGTAGTAGGTACTACTAGCTTTCGATATACAGCAGGGAATCTTTCCATTCATAGAAATCGTTTAAGAATTGCGTTGTTTTTAACATAATTAATTAAATATACAAAAAAAAAAAATAAGTAACTAAGAAATTAAAAACATTCAAAAATTCTTAAATATAAATAAATTTAAGACATACACTTGTAACAAATATGACTATAGTTTTCGTATCGTACCTATATTCGACTGTAGCTAATAGTTTTTGTAGTCACCCGAACAAATTCTGCCAATGAAAAACTAAATAAAATAGTCGACAGTTTTTTCAATCCTGTTCAATAATTTTATGGCCATAGCAATTGGAGCATGTTGGCCTAAGTTAGTGCGAGCTGATGGAATCTCAAATAAGCGTTGTCTTGGACTGAATCTCAATCTACTGTGATCTACTGATTTGCTTGATTTGTTTTGATTTATAAATACTTACCGTAGTATATGGGAGCTTGGAAGAGGTACAGCGAGTCCTCAGTGGGCATGTTGGTGTCTCCGTAGTAAATGTAGCGTAATAGGGAATCGAACGCCTCCTCCGATGGCACCGTGTCGCAGATTTGTATCTACAAGAGGAATGAAAACTTAATTCGATTCTTGTATATCTATACTAATATTATAAAGAGGTAAAATTTGTTATTTATAAGTTTGTATGTAGGGTATCTTTGGGACCGTTGCGTTGGTCAATTTCCGAAATTATAGATTGAAATTCCAAAATTACTGATAGATTGTGTCATTGAGTTCTATAAAACATTACGCTACGATCAAATGGAGCCAAGCCAGAGGTAAGAAGCCAGCGGCTTACTTACGTAATTATTGGACGAGATACTCGACTAGTTTCAAGCCATGCTAGAGCCCATATTCATGGCCCGGGTAGCAGCGCGACAGTCGCTGCGTCGCGTGTTTTGGAAGGCTGCTCATGAATATGGGCAAACAATGGCAAACATAATAATTAATAACCGGCTGATGTCCCATCACATTAAGATTAAAACTGTTCAACGGGCCTCTGCGAGTTGGCTTCGGATCCTCGAACGCCTTCCAAAGGTCCGGGACCCTGTGGTGCCGTGAAAGGATAGAACAAACAAATAATAATAATAGTATAATACGTTGACGATGTTGTCATGCGGCGAGAAGGAGCGGAACATGGCCTCGAAGTATGCAGCCCGCGCGGCCAGCACGGAGCGGTGCGCGGCGCGCTGCGCCCCCCCCACCCGCAGCCGCACGTCGGCCAGCTCCTCGCCCCCCCCCAGCAGCACGCACATGTCCTGCTCCAGGGTCGTGCCTGCGGGGGGCAGTACACACGATTATATTACAATACAAAACGATAAACGAGCAGACGAATTACCTGATGGTAAACAATCAGCGCCGCCCATGAACACCAGCAACAACAGCAAGGAGTTATAAGTGCGTCGCCGACCTTATTAGAATTAGGGTTTTAAAGTTTTTGAGATTGAGGAAGGATTGCGCCTCCGGTAACCTCAATCACATGGCGAAACACAACGCTGTGGTTGTTTGACGCCAGTTTTCTATGAGGCCGTGGTATCAATCCGTTCGACCCAACCCATTTGTACCGAAGCATAGATTCTGCACACCATACTATTTGATTGACGTATCATTTCACACTTCAGAGAATTATCAAGTCCCTTCTCTCGCCTAGGGTATGGCGATAAGCAATGTCAGACTCTTACTGACTAAAAACCCCTCCTTCTCCTGCTCCAGGCCGAGGCCACGGTACCTTATAGTGCTTAACACACAACCCCAATTTACTATAGACCCCTTTGGGCTCTATGATAGTCTATTGCCTCTTTGAAGCAGACGGCTCACGCTTGAATCACGAGTAAGAGGGTACGTTCCACTCACCAATGATCTCTTCCTCATATTCTTGCTGTGCAGCTCCGTTGGCTTGCTTGGACTGCGGTTGCTGTCGTCTGCGGATGATCTCCACCATCAGACCCTGGTCCATCTCCTCGAATTCCTTGGACATCACTATAGGAGTGAAGTTATAGTCCTTCACCACGAACCTGGATCAAAATGGTGGTGATTACTTTAAAGCATGGTTACTGGCATATATAGAAATTGGAAAGGGGGGGGGAGCTTGTTTGGCGATGGAATTTGAAGGTTTATCAACAATAATGCTCTTGTGAAGGCCTGACATCAGTGTTCCGGTGTTTTCATGGTAGTATCTACTGCAGATCCTGGCATTTCAAAAAAAAGCGCAAATTTGTGGAGTTTTATGTGGAAACATTTCGGAGAGTGTTCAGGGGAACTGCACAACTTGATGCCCTTTAGCGCTTCCTACGATCGTATTACCAGACAATCGGCAAAACGGGGCAGTTTTTGCTTAGTTAGCGACCGATTCTGGTCGGGCATATCTGGCAACCCTGCGTATTGTGTTTCATTATTATTACTAGTCTGTGTCAAGTGTATTTTTGTTTTGCTTATTTTTAATTTCTCTTTTCTATTTCTGTCTTTTTAATCTTTTATTGTTACTGAACTTGATGTCTGTTGTCTACTAAACGTATTTTTCTTTCATTCTTCTTTCTAAAGCGTCATCTTATAAACAGCATAAGACTGACCTGAGACAATACTCCTTGATGCAGGACAAGGATGCATGATGCGCGGCGTGTAGAGCCTGCAGGACGTTCCCGTAGCACAGGTTGGCGCGGAGGAACCTGGCACACAGGCCCCGGAGGCGCGGGATACTCAGTCTCAACGCTAGCCGGAGGACTTCCATCACTAGGAGGACCGTTGCTGGAGACTCTGGGTCTTCGTCTGAGGAGGATTGAAATTTTATTGAGGACAAAAATTTAGTTTTTCGTTGGTTTTCGGTCGTCAAACGGGCAGACAGATAGGACGGTAAGCAATCAGCGCCGCACATGGACAGCAACAGGAGTAACGAGTGCGTTGCCGAGCTTTTTGGGTTTAGGGATTTGGAGATTTGGGGATTGGGAGGAGGGTAGGGCCTCCGTTAACTTAACTTACACTGCGAAACACAACGCTGTAATTGTTTCACGCCGGTTTTCTGTGCCGTGGTATCACTCCGGTCGAGCCGACCCATTAGCCATAAAATCTTCTCCTAAGATTTTTGTTGTTTATGTAGGGAAAGACAGTGGCAGAAATAGAAAGCGTATTTTACCTTTCTCTGTGGGGTCGATTCTATCAGTGTAGATATAGTTGAGGACCATGTGGAATGCTTCAGGCGTGGCTTCAGGCAGCAACACGCACAGCTGTGGCGGGGACTTGTAGGAATATACTTCCGTCGCTTCTTCTTCTCCTGCCGCGATACGTTTCGTTAGCTCGTCGCGAGCTTCCCTGGTAGAAATAATAGAGATGAATAAAATATAATATTATTATATAGGAGAAAAAGCAAAAATTATATAGGACTAGCTACTCTCGCGCGATTTCACCCGCTGCTCGGCTCGGAGTAATCTTTGGAACCGCTGGTCGGATTGCCAAAATTCTTTCACTGATAGATAGCTACAATGTTCCTGAGTGCTATAAGGCTATAAAACATCATCAGCTACGATCAAACGGAGCAGAGCAGCGGGTGAAACCGCGCGAGGGTAGCTAGTGGGGGATAAAGGCGTATGGGAGATAATTGGGAATGTGGGATAAGGGGGTATGGGGAATAAGGAGTATGGGCGATAAGGGGTAAATAACGGGGTAGGTTGGATATGAGGTCAACTTACTTCGATAAATCTAATTACTCACTTGATCTTAGCGCGTAGATACTGCGAGCGTGCCGCTAAAATGGCCTGATGAGCCAATATGGGGGTCTTGTCGGGACCCACCAATATCTGCACGTCACAAAACTGGTGAGACTTCAGTATGCGTCCGAAGTCATCGTGTAGAGTGCACCGAGGGTAGTTTGATAGCTGGTGGGAGAAAAATTATGTTTCACATTAATTATTGTATAATGTCATAAAGTCATAAGACAAATTGGTAGTGGCTTTGAACTAGGGATGTTAGGTATGGATATGAAATTTCGGATACGGATTTATTACAGATATAGGAATGATTATTATACCGGATACGGTTACGGATACGGATATGAAATTATTTCGGATTATCCGTTAGTTTCGCTAATTTCGGTTACGGATATTAAAGTTTTCAAGAATTTTAATAGTAAAATACAAACATAACTTGTCTCAATTAGGCTCCGCCCCTAACCCATATTATACGAAACTTTTATTTCGGATTCGGTTACGGTTACGGATATTTTTTATACCGGATATCCGATAGTTTCGGTTACGGTTATGGAGCTCCCTAACATGACTGCTTTGAACTCAGGTATGAGAAGCGGACGCCTTAACCTCTAGGCCTCCACGACATTTTGCCCTGGAGGTGAAGGGACCATTTCTCATATATGAAGGTGCGAGACTTTGTGTGCCAATGTGACTTTTTCCAATTTGTATTTACTTTCTAAGTTTATGTAGACACCACTAGCAAACGGCTGGGCTCTGGCATGGGATCTGGCTGCCATGCAACGTGTGGCGGGTTCGATTCCCGTAAGAAACAAAACTTTGTGTGACCCATAAATTGGTGTGTGTGAATTTGTTTGTAAAAACAAGAAAAATCTTAGTTAGGCAACGTCTTTAAAAAAATAATTGCAAAGAAACAGTGAGAAAAAACATTGTATGTAAACCTAGAATCAAAATTTTATTTCTAATGAAATTTGTAATCGCAAATCTGGTAAATGCACATCTCCCTCTTCTCTTTCTCTTTTATATTGCTGATAATGTCAAAGAAGATAATGGCTATATTACCACACTGCAAACTTTATATTATAATAATACCTGAAATCGGAAGAGATCTCCACTCCTGACGTTGTTATCAATGGTTCCTCCAAAGATGTAGAGCGCGTCCCCGACCACTGCGCCCGCGTGGAACAGTCGGCCTGAAGGGATCTGGGAGTCATTCGCTGGCTGGATTACTGACCTGCGAGATATAAGGTTAATTAAATAAAACTGTGGCAAGTGTTAGAGAGTCAAGTTTCAGCACGAATGGTTCGGCTCGACCGGAGCGATACCAGGGCCTCACAGAAACGTAGTAAAGGCATTGAGTACCTAAGCATGGTGATTAATGCTGAAACCTTCTTCGCGTGAGAAGAGGCCTTTGTTCAGCAGTGGGCATGTATAGGCTGATGATGTAAAGTTCATTTGACTAAAACTAATGTACCTGTGAAGGAAAACATTTTGAGTAAACCTGGACTTTTAATTTCTAAATTATAAGTTTGAAATCGCCAATCTAGCTTGAGCAAGCGAGGTGCTTATTGCTCAAACCTTCTCCGTATGAGAAGACGCCTTTGTTCAGCAGCGGGCACTTATAGTATATAATGATGATGTTTTTTTTATGTAATAGGTCGGCAAGCGAACTGACAACTGCAGCGGAGGAGTTACGAGTGCCTTGCCGACCTTTTAGGGATTAGAGTTTTGGAGACTAAGGGAATGGGGAGGGATCAGGGGAGGGGAAAGATTGGGACTGCGGTATGTGATACATTTTTGGTCCTCAGAGTCTTGGAAGCTCCTTACAGCTTCAAGTAATATTGAAGGTATCCGCTCACCATATCTGCGTATCCAAGTCATAGCAATGCAGGTCGTTGGGCAGCGTGTTGTCCGCGGCGCCCCCGAAGACGTATAGATGCGCGCGGTGCGCCACCATGACGTGCCCGTAGCGGCGCGCCGGGGCTCCGCCCGCGCTGCGCAGCAGGTGCTCCGTGCAGACACGACTCCAACTGAACCACAACATTATTTATATTCTATTAATTTATTCATACTAATATTATAAATGCGAAAGTAACTCTGTCTGTCTGTCTGTCTTTTCTTCACGCCTAAACTACTGAACCGATTTCTGTGAAATTTGGTACAGACATAGTTTGGAACTCCAGAAAGGAGATAGGATAGTTTTTATACCAAAAATCGCCGAGTCGCGGGCGGCATTATAAAACTGAAGAGTCTGTTTGTTGATTTGAACACGGTAATCTTCGGAACTACTAGTTCGAATTGAATAATTCTGTTTGTGTTCGGTTAGTCCATTTATCGAGAAAGTCTTTAGGCTATAAAACATCACGTTACGAACAGTAGGTGCCGAGCACCGAGTGAAACCGCGTGAGATTAGCTAGATTACATATATATTTTAACTTTTTTTTTGGGGTCAAGCCTGTTACATTCTCCGAAAACCGCTGCAATATGGTAGGCATTGAAATATCAAATATGATACTTTACTTTGGACCTTGTGTGAAGTGTGAACTCGCAAGATGTAACGTCATAATGTTTTTACGTCAAGTAACAAATTTATTTCTGCCATTTTTATTATTTTACATTTCCTTCATACACATTTCATATGTAGGTACTTACAACTAATATTGAAAAATACACGTAGGTATTTGTCATAATTCCCAGATTTTGATTATCTGATCTGATTAAGTATCTCTATGTATTAGTATACAGCCTATCTATGTATAACCATTAAAAAAAAAACTTACGTATGCGTCTCAAAATCGAACTGGAAGAGAGCATTGGTGATCTTGGCTCCACTTTGTCCACTAAACACGAACATTTTGCCGCGCGCCACCGCCACTGGGAAATTGCAACACGTCGGGGGACACTGGCCCTTCTGCTCTATTCGTTCCCATTGCCTGGTCTCACCCTGAGCGGAAATAGGTAGTGTAGATTTCATTTTTTTTAATACGTTTCCTCACTCTAAAATTTTCTCCGGTGTTGTGGGTGTGGTTACAAACATACAATTTCACATACACATCACACCCAGACCCGGAACAACAATTTGTGGATCACACAAATAGTGGCGACACATTTCACGGCAGCCAGTTGCCCAGCCACTGCACCAACCGTGCCGTCAAATGGGGTAAAAGACTTCGTGAAAGGTATAATAGACTTCGTAAAAAGGGCAATAGATTTCATAAAAGGTAAAGGTAATAGTCTTCGTAAAAAGGGTAATAGACTTCGTAAAAGAGAAACTAGATATAGTAAAACGTGGAATAGACTAATGGGTACTTAATGGACTTCGTAAACGGGTTAATAGACTTCGTAAAAGGGGTAATTGACTTCTTATCGGGGTAATAGACTTCGTAAAAGAGGAATAGTCTTCGAAAAAGTGATTGTAAAATAAGGTAATCTACTTACTAGCAAGTTGATAGTCCACATATCATTGAGGCGTGCGTTTCCGTCATATCCGGCGAATATCCACAGCTTGTCGTCGTAGACTGCCGCGCCGTGCGCCGACCGGGGCACCGGCTCCCTAAAACAAATACCAAGTTTTAACAAAAGAAACTGCAGGCTGTTATAATCACATTATCTTCCTTTCATGGCTTCGCACGCGACTAAAAGTAATGTATCCAGGTATTTTAAAAACATTAGCGTTTAAAGCGACAGCTTGACCAAAATAAGTGTGGGAGAGCCATGCTTCGGCACGAATGGGTCGGCTCGACCGAAGTAACATCACGACCTCTAATAAAACCGGCGTGAAACAACCACAGCGTTTTGTTTCGCCGTGTGAGTGAGGTGTGAAGCCATACTACCTATCACTCTGTTCAAACGGCCCTGTGCCATACCATGCTTGGAAATAGCAGTTCAGATTTATTTATCAGCTAATCCTGATGTTGTGTTCTTCACTCTTAAATACTTAGTTGGCTCTAACGACATCTATTGGAAGATTTGGAGTACTAGTATACTAAAAAATAAATAAAAAAAGAACTCACTGTCCACTAAACTTCCATTGCACCCATTGGGCGCTCTGGAACTTGTACTCGAAGAGATCGTTCTTATTGGTCAGGTTGGAGTTCGCCAGTATGTCGCCCGTGTACCCGCCGAAAACGAACATCGACGAACGATGCACCTGTACAAAATATTTATTAATTAAAATCCTAAATTAAATGAAACATTTGGACATTTTTATTCATCAAACGTTTTAGAAAAAGTAAGTATTTCAGTCAAATTCAATCATCATCATCAGCCGGAAGACGTCCACTGCTAGACAAAGGCCTCCCCTTTAGCTCTCCACGTCGATCGACAAGTTGCCACCTGCATCCATTGGCTCCCTGCGACTCAGACGATGTCGTCGGTCCACCTAGCGGGAGGCCTGCCCACACTACGTTTTCCGGTCTTTGGTCGCCACTCTAGCACTTTTCGAGGCCATCGACCGTCCGTCTTTCGAGCGACGTGGCCCGCCCATTGCCACTTTAGTCAAAAACAATACCCCAATATTTTAATAGACAAATGGGCATGCCAAAATTATTAACATTTAATTTAATTTCATTACATAATACCCTTTCTATACGCTTTGTCACGTTATGTTCACTTCTACAGTTCCTTACGCCATATTAAAATCATAGACAAGCAGTTGTTATTTTGAACTCACCACAGCAGAATGATGGTATCTAGGGGCTGGCGGGATGCCCATGCATCCAGTCTTAGTCCATGACTTCTCCCGGATATCAAACCTGATCAGATCATTCAGCATCGACTTGCCATTGTCGCCCCCAAATACGTAAATGGCGTCCTTATATGCTACGGCTGTATGTTTGCTGCGCCTGTTGACGTATTGAAACAAAGTTGTAAGTAGTATTAGCTAGTTTTCGACCAAGAGTTTGTAAGTGACGTAAAATATTACAATTTATCTGCCGTTTAGAATCTCACGAAAGTTTATAACCTTGATAACTTACATTTCCTAGTAAATTGATAAACTTACGGATCTTGTTATTTTCCGGTGACATATACACTAAATAACTTTATTACATTAAGGGCTGATTTTTAATCGATTTTATTTTGATAAAAGTTATCTGGGCAATAAATAATTATGATATTGTCGCGTCATAATGTTTGTATAAGATAGAGACAGCAACAACTTTATTCCTCGCATATTTATCAGACTATTGAAAGATCAGCCCTAAACTAAATAAAACAAAGTTAACCATCTTTTTCTTGTTGGCGGAAAATCTTCTAATGATTTCTCTTGGCTTGGCCATTTACTGTCAGATATTTACTAACCAAAAACCACGCCTTTCTAATCCTGCTCCAGGTGCCAGGCACCTGGAGGCCTCCAGGCCGCGGCACTTTCGGATTAGTTTATTAGCCATCGCCAAATAAAAATGGCGCCTTCCTATTTAAATTGGTCGACTGGGCTTCGTTTTTTAAATATAATTCAGATTTCAAATTTTGATGTATTTGTTGGGAACATAATGTATTGAAATTAAATCATCCAATTTCATTAACAAAATAATGCTTAGGTACTTTGTATTTTATTTATTTATTTAATATATTTATGCACAAAATGCAACGGGCATTCTCTGACAGCCAAACCTCTACTTTTGATTGTGTAATGACTTTTTGTTTTTGCTCTTTTCATTTTCCTTACCTAGCGCCTACAAACTCGTAGCATTCCGACATTCTTTTCCACTTGTGTACTGTTTCAAATGGTCCAAACTCCATGCGGAGACTGATGTCCAGCTCGTTTGGATTCCGCAGCTGCTCCGTTATCATCTTCCCTAGATTGTTCTGCATTTGTGATTATTGCTGTAAATGGAACAAATGTCTAATAATATAATGATACATTTATCTGGCATACAAATTATTTTGTGGCCATATTATTATCGCAAAATAGATCCTTATTAATCATATAATAGTATATTTTGCAGTGACTTGCAAAGGCAATGAATTTTTTTTTATATAAAACAAAAAGGTACTGAATGCCATCTGGTACAGATGGAAATTATTTTCTTAGATTAATTTATATAAAACATAATTTCAGCATATTACCTGATTGACTTTTCTTGGAATACTCAAGTACACTACGAAGGCGGTAATTATTATTCTAGATATTTAGCACTGAATCATACACCATAACCACTCTGAAATAACAATTTATTAATATTACTATACGAAAAAAAACAATATTATTGTATCGCAACTTTACTAAATAGAATGTCTACCAATCAATAAATCGTTGCAAATGAGGAGAATCTGATGGGATATCGTTCGCTGATTCTAATTAAAGACTAGAGCGACCCGGAACTGCGATAAAATAGGAAGAATTCTCAAAATAAACCAGTCGAAAATAGGTCGACGATATATTTCTTGAAGTCATTGACACCATAACAGTACATATTCGCAGACACGTTTTACGACCTTAGCACAGTTTAACTTACCTTAGACTACCATAAAGCTAAGAAATACGTGACAAAATCATATAAATCACACTTTTGTTTAAAATCTTCAAGAATCGTAAATCAATAAACTTTGTTATTATTTGACATAAACTTGAATGAATCAGTTCAATCAGTTTGTTTGATTTGTATTGAATTGAAGTTAGTGAACAATAGTAATGAATGAAACTGTTATCATTGACAGATGACAGATGTTGCAAACATTTCCCTCTTTATATTGTGATAAGCTTTCGAAATTAAAGATGTAGTTTTAGTTAAAAATCTGAAATTAGAGATTTAGTACAAATAAAATAATATTCAAAAAATATTGCATGATTTAATTTAGTTTCAATTAATATAATATACTTCTTGAACGTTTCTAAACTATCTATTTTTTGTTGTAGATAAAAAGACAGAATACCATTCACTCCTAATTATAAAATTTTCATTCAGTCAGTCAGTAACCGAACTTCGCCGAGTTCATAGAGTATGTAAACCTTTCAGAGACGGAACTTAGAACATTCTGTTTTTGAGAATTGTTAACCATCTTTAGCCAACCACATAACAAAAAACATAGCTACCAACATGAAAATTCTAAGGAACTGTCAAAGATAGGGATGTCCATCCTAAATTAATAAACTTATCGACATTATTAGTTTTCCGCAATTTATCGATATCGATAAAATGCATTATATGCAGCTACATAAGGCTTAAAATAAGTATATTATTTTGATAAATGTGGGAAAAATGAAACACTAATTTAATGTATTTATTTTGTATTTATTTATTTATATACTAGCTCTTCTGCCAGCGGCTTCGCCTGCGTAAATTCCACTATACAAACATTGCGCTCCTTTTTCACCTCCTTAGGGTTAAAATTTCTAAAAACCCTCTCTTATTGAGTGGTTACATAATTACAAAAAACACGCCCTCCAAGTTACAGGTCTCAACGAGCGTTTTAAGGCTGTGTGTTGATCCTTCAGTCAGTTATTCAGGACAAAGAATGCTTGTATAGATACTTGAACACACACAAAGTTACAGAAGCTGACTTAATGCCGTTATCACCTTTTATTATTCCTCATTTAATTTGGTATATAATTATGAAAAAATTGGTGTGTTCATGGTATAGCATATAAAAGGTTACAAAGTTACCTCACAAATAGGCAGCAATATTTATAAATCAACAATATTAGTTGTTAAGATATAATTTACTTATAAATTCAAATTAGCATAATTATGTCAAAGTCGGAGTCCCACAAGCCATGTACTGTAATGTGCCAAGTATATAATATCATGCCCACTTCTGTTCCTACTGTACATCAACGATTTAACAACATTATAAATCATCACTGTATCCTTATTGCAGATGATAAATAGATAGTAATTCCACAAAAATCGAATACTGAAGTTGTTTTAAACACCATTATATATGAGTCGACTAGTTTCAAAGACGGCAATCTGTGCATTTTTCAAAAAATGAGTTATTAATGTGGTAACACAGATAAATTTGAATAAAATCGTTTAAATATAGGTATATACAATGGTGAGTAGTATTAACTTAAAAGCTTATAAGATCAAAACCCTTTCCTAGAGAGGAAAGTAGAGTCCCAGCAGTGAGAACTTTATAAAGCTGATGATGATGACAATAGAAAACAATACAATTACAAATACAACATTTTATTGTTATTGTGTGAGACATTTACTCATACAATAACAATAAAATGGTACTATCCGTTAATATAGTTTTCTTGGGAAGTCATTCAGTAGTCAGATCTAATGGAAGTTACACATAGATAAAATCTGTTCCAAAATGTTTCTATACAACACTGGCAAACCTTAGTTATAAAAATAGAAAATTACAGTTATATCTTTATATTTATATTGTGCATCTTATTTTCCAATGCCTTGTTGTTGAGCTCTTTTGTTGTAGTCAGCAACAGTTTCTTCTTCTACAACTATATTTTGGTTGATGCGCTGGCATTGCCTTCTGATTAACAGAAGAGCCAGTCGATTGAATATTGCATTTTTTATTTTATTACTGTGCTCTTCACATGTTATAAAATTAGTATCGCAGTTGTAGTCGTCAGTTGACATATATTTATTGAATGCAGACATGGCAAGACTTCATTTTCAAATATTTTACAAGCTGCCTCGACCAACCTACACAGGTTTTTGGTGGGATATGTAAGAGATAACTTCTCTGGCCACCATTCTCTTAATTTTAAATAACTATAAATAGGATCGTCATCATCGGGATCGTCAACCTTTAAACATTTTAAACAAACGTCACATTTATAATTTTTTAAAATGATTGATACTATGTACCCACTAATATAGACAATAGGTTGTTGCTCTATTTCTGCTAAATTTGATTCGATAGTCTCAAACTCCTCTGGGATGCTTAGCACAGGAATTTCCTGACTGGTGCTTGGAGTAAAAGATTCGGCCAACTCGACTTGCTTTGGGAACAGCTCCTTTTTATCTGGGTCTTCAAAGACTTCATCGTGAAAATCTGTTAAAAGATTTTTAAAATCTTTTTCGCAGTTTGACCCCCTATTGTGTGGAGCTGTCATCCCTGAAATAATTGCCGTTTTAAGGGCTGCTATAAAAGAATAGCAAGTCGGGTTTCGATTTGTAGGGCTGTGCTGTCTTATTATTCCAAATAAATTTTCCAGAGCATCTTGGTTCAGCTGTCTCAAATTTAAATATTGGAAACCGCATGCTCTCAACTCCGCCCAAATATCGCGCAATGATTTTAATGTTGTTATATAGCCTTCAATACACCGCACATTCTTGGCTTTGATCCCTTTGGAGTTTTTGAAAACTACGGTTTCCAATTTAGCCCGGTATTCAACCCAAGCGTCCACATGGTCTGTCTTCATGGATACATTTTCCCGGCGCCCCTTTTTGACATCAGCTGGGCATGACGGACCATTGGTTTTATCAAAAAGTCGGTCGAGGTCATGTATTATTGTGCCAGTCTGCATCATCTCTTCCAATTTTATTGGGTCATGTTCTGACTGTGCCATCAGCTTTACAACTGCAGCTACTGTGGTACTCAAAATTTGAGTGGCATATTTTACTTTCATTTTTGCTCTATATTTTGGCTGCACATGCATTTGAGTTATTTTGCTAAGGTATAGGAGATTTCTATTTTTTTCCTCGGCTTGTATTAAATGATCCCATTTAGCCTTTATTCCACACATAGACATTTCCCCGTAGTTGTGGAAATTATTTCTTATTGACTTAAAGAGATGGGGTACATCATATATTATATAAACTTTTTTGTTTGATACATTAAAATAGTTATCATTTAAATTAAATTGTAAAGACCACGACTTTAATAATTTCAAGGCTCCCATATTTGTAGGGCCCTGATCACAAATTGTGGTTAAAATATTAAAACCGGTACTTTCAATAACCATAATAATTTCTTTTATTAAGACTGCCAGTTTTTGGGACGAAACTGTTCCCTTGACAAAATAAAAAGCCACAGGTTGCTTAAACTTTGCTCTTATACCCTGCAACATAAATACTAATGCATGATCAGCCAGTTGAGACCCGCGTCCTGCTTCTAAGCCGAAGTCCTCAAAGCCTTCAACTTTGTCAGTGCTGACGTCTAAGAAAAGACGCCGTTTCAAGGCAATTTCGTCAAATACCAACCCACAGAATTTGTCTTTCATATCTTTCTTGACAGAAAGCTTTTTTAAATGTTCAATTACTGCTGTGTTAATACCAGTAGACACTGGAATTTTTTTTTAAAACATTATATAATGTTTTAATGCTTGGTAATGGCATGAGCTGCTGCAAATATCTATAAGCTTTTGGTGACCTCTTAAATATAGCCAAAGCTGATATTTTATTTTTTGTGGTCCAACGGTGACCCTTAGGCTTTCTTTTTTGATTTTTAAGGGCAGACATCACAATTTCTTTAAGCACGCCTGACTCCAATTTTTCTAAAAGATTGGCGCTGCGCTTCAGTGATGCCAGGCTGCACTTCGTTTTTTTTAACTGCTCCATCAACAGCATTTCCCTTGGTGACAAATCTGTAAAAAAATTAATTGTAATTCAATATAAGCAAAATATTCTTTGAGACTAAATAAAGATAAAAGTTAACTGACTATTGAAAACTCAGCCTTTAGTTGTTTATAAAGTAAAATTATCGCATATGAGGAGTTATAATAATGTATACAGGGTGTAAAAAGATAAATTATTCATTTGTCATGAATTAAGGACTGGCAGTCAAATAAAATAGAACCTTAGTGATAAATAATCTCAATACATCTCCCTATTAAAAACACATTTCTTAAGAATGATATTGACAATATCTTCTTCAAATAATATAGTATGTAGTATGTAATATTTAAAACTAGCTTTACCCGCCTGGCTTCCCAAAGTAGCACTAAGTCGAGTACTCAGTGCTACTTTGGGTACAATGCCATTTTGTATAAATGGATTTTCAAAAATAAATTGTCAAAAAAAGAGTTAGGCAATTGATTTTTTATTTATTTAGATACTAACCATTTTGAGACAGCTCCATAGGGATATGTCTCGGTTGCTGGCTCGTGGATGGCACTGCTTCAGACAAAAGATCTGAAATGATACATTATGATTAAAAACCACTTTGGGAAACACCTGATGTATAAGGTCTTAATTGTTTCATCTATATAGGGCTATATAGGGCTGATTTTTCAATGGTCAGATAACATCCAACTTAGGGATAAATTGTTTTAGTTTGACATATTTTCTATACAAAAGATGTCAAACTGTCTTTTTAGTTCTGCATTTAAAAGTTATCTGTTAAAGTTTAAGCTAAGTATCTGTTTTTAAAGTTACCTCTGCATATCTATTCAGCCTGGACATGATTAACACACAATCACATATTGTTTAACATATCTACACTCTCACATAAACACAATAGTAGTATATAGTAGCATAAAATACCATTTTGAGTCAGTTCCATAAGGATATGTCTTGGTTGTTGGCTCGTAGATGGCACTGATTCAGGCAAAATATCTGAAAAATACAAGAACAAATCATGTTTTAAAACTATTTTGGAACCACCAAATATTCAAGGATCACTAATTGTTTCATTTTTGTTAATAGAAGTATCTTAACTTTTTATTCATTAAAATATAATTTGATAAGTAAACATTTTAATGACATGTTTCACCCATGCGGAGGTGGGGTCATATAATTATGTGTGAAGGACTAACAAATATACGCATACATACTTATAAATACAAAATTTACCTTTATAGGGTTCAATTTATTTAACTATTTAAAAATACTAAACTAATTAGAATATATACAACAAGGCAAGCAAAAAATGACTCATTGGGCATAAAAAAACTCATTCTCATCGCCGTCAACGGTAACAGTGTCCAGAACGCAGGCAGCATTGCCACGTTGAATAGCAATGCGGAGGTTGGAAATGATCTCACATTTCGTTTATCCTAATTTAATTTTCCCTCCTCAGATCATATTAACAGCTCTTAAAGAATTAGTGCGCTTTACCACCAATGATTGCATTGCATAACTGCTGCACAAATTTGTAACAAATAAAAAAAAAATTCTTTTATGATAATAGAGTCTGATTACATTATTTTTAAATGTAGAGGTATTAATCACATACCAGTGCAATCTGGTCCTCCTTCCTGGATATTTTCTTTCTGGTCAGTAGTTGGTGGATAAGATTCTAGAACACAAAATAACTCAATTTTAAGCACTTACAAATGTTTTGGGTGTGCTTCCAATATTTGCTGCAGAGAATAAATGAATAAAAGTCTTATGCCCGGTTTCCGAAAGCCCAATTAATGTTAAAATCAACTAACTAGGTGTCAAATCTCTTGTCAAGTCATCTGATTGATTGACTAAATGTCATGACTTGACAAGGACAAGATTAAATTGATTTTAACATTGATCGGGCTTTCGGAAACCGGGTGTTAATCTTTCTTATGAGTTCTTGCTTAAGCACTTTTTTTCCTAAGCCTTATTTAATAACCTTAATATTGTCAGTTAAGGTGCATGTAAACATAATAATAAAAATATATATATATATATTTAAAAAAAAATACAAGTTATTCTTATTTAGGATTTATCTTAAGTACACTTAAGATCTTCTGTATTACTACTTATTATCTGATTATTTTACTGATTATCTTAAGTACACTTAAGATAAATCCTAACCTAACTTGTATTTTTTTTTATAATTAGATAACATTACGCCTTGTTTTTCCAAAAGGTTAGCTCAAAGTATATATTATATGGTACACCCACATTTATTACAAAGCCTATTTTTTAAACCATGTAACCCGTTTTGCTAATTGCCATTGACCAGGCACAAATCCAGGCTTTGGGCTGACCTAGGAATGAAACTCAACTTGTCATTTTTAGCAGTAGTGTTTCCGACAACTATTCTAAAGAGGCAGTCATAATATATAACTACTTTATAGATGACATAAACAGTGTACTATAATAATATTATAGTAAAAGAGACAAATTATGGTGCTTAATAAAGTTACCTTTTGACTCAGAATGTCTGTACATATATTGTGGAAATTCTGCCAATTGTGCATCAGTTAGAGGTAAAACCTTCAAATTTAATGTTGGTACTGCATTTCTTTTCAGACGATTGCCTTTTTTGTTGAAATCTTTTTTTGCAAAATGTATAGCACAAACATTTCGCTGCTCATGCAGTTTTTCTATTGGTAGATGCACTAATTCTTCATTACCAACTACTCTTAGCCACTCTCGACAGCTGAAAGATACAAAACAAAAAGTTATTTAGTTATAACATTATTATCTATATTAGACTGTGTATTTATTTCATACTGTAATTATTTCATATTTATTTACAAAATGATCACACGGTAGATAATTACAGTTCAGCATTGTTCCTCCAAGGACTAAGTGTAAAACCAGATCACAAAGACAAGAATGTTCATGCATATTTTTATGAACAAGAACATTACAATATTAGATTGAGCTTTACATACATGGATGAGCGAGTCTTCTCTGAACCATGTATTTAATAGTCTACCTACTAAGATTATATTAGATTACAAAATAATAGTGATTTATAGGCACAAATAATCATAAATCTTTATTTTTCTCAACATATGACAGGCACTGTTTAACCACTTTTATGCCGGAACGCAGATCTACACAAGACACAATGGCTTTTTAATTGTGTCTGTAATTATGGCTACGAATGGTTAATTAATGCAAAAGTAGAGAAGTTAAGGTGTTATATAATAAATTGCCAGACAATTTAATTAATATAAAAAGTACAAATCACTTTAAAAAAACTTTAAAGCTTATGTATAATCTAATAACTAGATATATGTGTAATTCTTTTGGAACCGTGAAATGTATGTTTCTTCTCGTTTTTTCCCTTCTTTATATATATGTAATCGACTCACAGAGTCATGATGTATAACTGCATGATTTATTTATAAACTCATATGTGCTCGCTGAACTATTTGTGCTCATTTTATGAGAATAAATATCTTTAAACCGATATTATGGCCATTATAGGCACTGTTTAATGCGGCATAAATGCAAAAGTAGAGAAATTAAGGTTATCCTTAATTTGATGTGTCTAAATTACACGTCTAAATTTTGGTCAGTGGGTTGTCTTTGGGGTGTATTTGATTGGTTTTTTATTATCCTTAAGTTTATCTCTAGATTTACCTACGGCCGAAGGGCCGTAATGAACGATCAATTGAATGATATAGCATCATAACATTTACATTAGCAATATGTAAATACTTGCCGGTTTGGATCCAGTGGAAACTTCGAAAAAAGCAACTTGTTTCCAGTATGCCAGGCCTCCTTAATACCGCAAACTTCACATCTTCTGTGACCTTTACCCATGGTGATTCACACAAATTAAGATTAAACAATAATAACAAAAATAGAAGAGTCAAATATCTCACGAGGGTCAATTACACTAACAGAGTCAATATCTCGATAAAACTATGAAAGGATGAAACGGAGAAGCAGGTGCTCGACTCAACGTTATCCACAATCACAGAAATTCTTCTGATAAGTTATATTCCAAAATCTTAGAGAAAAAGGAAAAAACCAACAGAATAAATCACAACACAAACATAGTTACTCGGGAGCAGCCATATTGTGTTGACCACAGATTACATTTATCCACTTTCGCTATGAAAGTTCGTGCTGTAATGTTGGCCACCCTAACTTTTCTGAATGTTGGCTAAAGAACGTAACTAATTCCATACAAAAATAATTTTGTTCGAAGTTACACAGGACTGGCCGAGTTTGTTTATTTTACGAATTTAATTTCTTTCGAAAATAAAGTAAATAGGCTATATTATGTCTTCGCCGGTGAGTACAAAATTGTTATTGATAATAAGAAAAGTTTGTAATTATTTTTGCGTGATTAGAAAGCATACTAAATTGTTTTTGTTCATGTATGGGCAGACAGAAGAAAGCGTACGGCGCAACAGCGAAAGCGAAGGAGGTGAAGCTGAGACGCCAGAACATGATCCTCACTTTGATCCAATCGTGTCGTTACCTCTTGTCGACGTCCACACGAATGAAGAGGAAGAGGAGGAACTCGTGAAGATCCGCGCCAGGCTCTACAGATATGACACTGGAGACCATGAGTGGAAGGTAAGACAATGGATAACAATTGAATTAAGTTTTTTTTCATCCTTTACACCATAGGGTTTCTATTTCTACAGCTTATATCCTCTCGAGGCAAGGCACAGGGAGTTGATAAAATGTAAGCATTGTGCCTATTGCAGGTTAGGCCTGAGTCATAGACAAATTCAGCCTATTGAATAGATAATGTTATCAGATAATGTCAACAAGAATAGGCCATAAAAGTAATTAATTTTAACAATGAAAAATTACAAAATGCATTATTTCCATGTATTAAAATTTTAATTGATAAATGTTGATTATAGGAAAGGGGCACAGGTGACATCAAGTTGCTTCGTCACAAAGTGAACAACACAGTCCGAGTGGTGATGAGACGTGACAAGACTCTAAAAGTGTGTGCAAATCACTTCATCACACCAGATATCAGGATGAATGTTCACTGCGGTTCTGATAAGGCCTTCAACTGGTCAGTTTTTGCGGATTTTGCTGACGAAACCATGAAACAGGAACTATTGGCTATCAAATTTGGAAATGCCCAAAGTAAGTTTTCATAAAGGGAAAGAAATTAAAGTTTCTAAATGATGTTGTTGATTAGTTTTTAGTATGTACTTGTTTTTTAATGTTGTTTTAATGGGAGTGATAATTACAATTTTATAGCGTGTTTTAAAATGGTGGAAAAAAAGAGTTGCTTAAGCAAACAAAAGAATTTTCGATATGCTTGAGACCAGGCTGATAATATAAGACAGATATATGATCACATTGCACATAAACTCAAAAAAATCGAAATATATTTCATAAAAAACTCTTATATTTACAGATGCCGAACTTTGGAAAACAAAATTTGCAGAGGCTCAGGAGATTGTGAGGACAAAATGCAGTATTTACACACAGGACCTGTCTTCAGATGACGAGAGCAGCATCACAAGAAGTGAGGACACTGATTCTCCAGAGCCCAAGCCTAAGGCTTTGGAAAAAGATGCCAAAAATGACAAAGAAGAAGCCGAGCCTGAGGGTGTAGTCTTAAAATTGAAGGAACTGAAAGTGGAAGGTGCGGAATAAATTTCATTTTAATTTTAATGTAATAAGAGGCCAATATGTAGTTTGATGTTGTAAGACAACTACAAAATGACTTGTTTATGATGCATGATACTCTCTGAAAAGGTCTTAGTCTATTGGAACTCCATGGTAGAGACATAGGTTGGAGCGCAAAATGAAGTCAGACACCATGTCTTTATTTATTGTCTCAAAGCGGCAGATAAGAGGATATCTAACCAAACTGTCACTAGTAGCTCCATACAATACGCAATTGCGTGTTTTGGCCGTTCTCTAATTTTGAAAGCAAACCATCAGATTGCTCAGTGATGGTACAATGTCGGTTTTTGGTAAGGTCCGAAATGCTTGCCACTGGCTCTAAATCTCATTTCACCAGCACTAATTAGTTTCCTATCATCTAAACTCATACAATTCAGATAAAATGACACATCAAGTTATTTCACCAAAATCCTCTGCTAAGAGTACCCCAAATGTCACTTGATGTCTAGCAAACATTTAAGTAGACTGCAAAATATCTATTATAGTATTTACTTGCATTTTTAGTACTTTTAATGAGTACAATCATTTTCCAGTCATTCTGTGTATTTTAACTGTAATGATGCATTTACAATAAATCTATATTTTTTTCTATTAATGGCTAGTGATAATATTGTATGTTTGATTTATTATTTCAATATTAGATTGGACTAATACTTACATGTTACTGGCAACTTCACACATTCGAATATTATTTACTAGTGTAATGTAAATATTTTCAGTTAAATTTTTACTGTTGGCAATACATTAAAACGATGTTTTAGCTTGAAAAAATATTCGATTCAGGATTTGAAATTCAATGGAAGCTCGAATATAATAATATGATAATAATAATTAATGTTAGTATCTATATTATGTAAGGTTGCATTTCAAATGGAGCTTTATTTGACCGATCTATGTAACTCTAAGTTGTTCTTTTGACTATTTTCGTTACAATAATGAGACACTGTAGTTTTTACAGTATCATTAATTTTCTTTTGTATAATTAAATATTGCTCCACTTGAGATTTTTAATAGTTTTTACATGTTTTCATGATCATTACATATCAATTTTACTATTGTAATTTTGTTTGTGTCGAGGGTACAGTTCTTCATTTCTCTTATACCACTTATATTATTATGTTGATTCAAATAGCTAACCCTGTCTTAGATTCGCATTACAAGTAGTGTGACGGGGTAAGCTGTGCTTGTTATTAGATGACAGCATATTTTCAGTCGCGTGTAATAAATAAATAAATTTATATGTAGTAAGGAATTGATATGCTTTAAATGTATAAGTAGATAGTCAATGAAAATTTGCGGTGTATGGAAGTAGGCGTACTTCTAATTAACACTGTAGCAAGCATTTGTTATAAATACTTCTATGTTTCCCTTTCAGGGAACGGTGAAATGTTATGAGGCTAGCCAGTTCTACCTAGCGCCTCGGTGGTAACTTTCAAAGAATGAAAATCACCTCAAAAGCCTACTAATTAAAGTCGTTTTTAACGAAATGTGCCCAATATTTTTCTATACTCTTGACACGTTAATAACATTCATCCATTATACTTTTACTTTGTAATAGGTACCTAATTATATTTTTACATGTATGTACTGTTGCCGTTTTGTCGATAGTTTTTGCGTTTTACATCCAATTGTTACATTCCAATTTGATATTGTTTGTAATAAAAATATATAGGTAAGAATCGCGGAAACTATGTGACGAAATCGGCTCGAATGTATATTATAATTTAATATATATTTCAAAATCTGAATAGACGGATTTTATGAATGCTTTGTTTTTATTTTAAACGTGGCCTCCTTTTACTGCCCCCATAATATTATGCCGTTCGCTATTTTTTTATGCAGGTCGATATTGACTTTAAGACTGGAGTGACACCATCGGGTCACAGTATACTTTCGAAAAAACAGCGCTTCAGTTGTGTTCTTGTGTGTCGCCGTAGGAGACCGGAAACCCAGACCATATATCCGCTTACTAATCTTAAAGTTGTTGAGAATTTGGGTTACTTACCAGGTTTTAAAATTTCAATAAAGTTACTAGATATTCTGCTAGGCTAATCGCAAGTCATAACTCAAGGTAGACCACAAGGTATAAAACAATAAAAGTCATGTAAAGTCTTAAAATAATTTATTGCAAACACACCCATAGTCGTGCATCTTAAATATTACCATTAATTATAATACAGAGCATAATAATAGTTCAATAAAATATACCGATATGCTCATAATTTGGGAACCATGTATATCATACTGTGATATCATATAACATTCAACTTTGTACAAATGCAAAGCTTTTAAAATTTATTGAAAGTAACGAATTATTCACGTGAATGAATTGAGAAAAGCTGTCCTAGTTTCGAATTACAACGGGACTCTTACTCATGAACAGCTTGCTCGTCGCGGACGATCCGACTTATTTTCAATAAATTGAGTAACGTAGGTATGTCTCACGATATCCCAAAAAAGCTTTATATTAAAATATCTGCTACCACAAAATAAAATTAGACTACCTACATACCTGCTAATTAATATAAATGCAAATGTATGTAAGTCTGTCTGTCATATAAACTGCTAAACAGCTCATTTTTACCATGTATTGAGGATTACAAATATGTGAACTGCCTAGTAACAGTACACTATTCAGAGCTGGCTATGTTGCAAAATACTTCCTGTGTAAGATATTTTTTATATTTGAAAAAAATATACATAGAAATAGGGTTATAAGTACTTACATTTGTATTACACTAACATACAATACATCATGCTATCGAACTGGTACAATGATCTCAAACCAACCATAAAATTAATTACGGTATGCGGCTCCAATTATTTACAAATAATACTAACTGACCTAAAAATTACATTTAGAATGGAATTGGAATGTTTGAACAATATAAAATAATACTTTGGTTTGCCAACTAAAATTAAACTTAAATGCGAAAGAAGGATGGTTCGATAACTGTAGTATTATCTTCTAAATTATTGGGAAGGCAGTGTATCACTAGCAGCAGCCATTTAAAAAAAAGAAAATATAGTTAGAAAAAATATTATTATTAAGTAATATTTCATATAGAATTTTGAATCCTATCACACATAGATAAAAATAATTTCTATTTATCTGTAATGGTAAAATTCTACTAGAAAAATTTCACAACATCTATTCAATGCTTTTCAGTATTTATCCAACCCTATGTCAATAGAAAAATATGTGTATTTTTAACAGCGCACATGGCAATCACATGATTTCCATACTGTTTGACTGTCACTGTTGACTGGGTCAATTTATTTTAGTAGCGGTCAAAAAAGTAATTAATAATCAAAAAAGAAACTACAAGTCTCTATTCATGAGAAGAAAAATAATGTGCTATAATTATGCAAAATGATGACTAATTTTAAATTTAAAACACAATATGAAGAATAGCTTTTAAAAATTTAAAGTAAATATTTTTTTAACATAACATGCATATAACTATGTTTGATGTGCAATTCTTTGGATATGTTTAATGTTTTATTGGTCACATATAGAACTTTAATAGATAACAGATTATTTTACTACTTCATAAAATAAATGCATACCATTGAGTATACACATTGTTAACATGATATGAACATGTAATTTTTTTTAAACAAAAATAGAATTTTTTTTCATGAACCAAGCACTAACCAATTCTCAATTCAATATTGTTGGCTATACAGCATGGAGGAATTAAATATTCTTTTTTATAGTTTAAGCTGTACAGCCAGTATCAAGAAGCGTCAACAGATTATATGTAGAGCTGATGAACTTTAACTTTGTGGAAGTAGCCAATAAAATTTTCTTATAACTTGTGATAAACATGATAATTATGTAAATAAATGTCACATTAAATAAAATTTCAATCTATAGTAACAATATCTGTATCTACTTTTATACAGTTGTTAATACTTGGGATTTTTGTTATGTTATCCAATTGCGTTATTCACATAGAGATCAGATTTTCTTGTAAGTTACACACAGTCAGGTAAAACACAATACAGATACAAAAAAATCATAAGCAGACATAAGATTTATAGAGGAATCAGACTTAGGAGTAAGTTTTGAAAAACAAATCAGAAAAAATACTTCCTTCATTGGAGTACAACTACACAAGTATGCTGTGAATGAGTGCCAATGAAATTAACTGACCAATTACAGGTCTTCTTTCTGTGTTTTCTGTTGTTTGTCAGATAATTGGAATGTTTGCAGAATATTGATTCTAATGCCCAATTCTTTCTTCTTCTCTTCTGACACTTTACTACTGAGCAACTTCTTGACTCTCTCATGTTCGGCCGATATGAAATCGTCACCTTTTTCTAGAATCTTCTCCATGATTGTCCTGTAGATTTTTCCAGAAGCAGGTTCCTAAAATACAAAACATTAAATTGAGTTTTGGAGCAACAGATCTAGGGATATTGTTCGTTATTTATAATAACGACGGGTTACATTAACTCCGGCGTTGCGAGACATAATACGTTAAATGTAAAATAAAAGTATATATACCTTGTCTGAGCTCTTCAAGAATTCTTCAACCTTCTTTAATACTTTTTTCCTTTCATCTTTCTTGCCTTTCATAAACTGTATTGCGAACTTATCGAGTTCCTTGACGCAGCCAGGTAAACTCAAATATATGCCGGTGTTCTCCCGAACGAATCGGCGAAGTTCATCACTGGTGAACCCTTTAGATTCATCGAATGGTATGGGCTCAGATTTACCTTTGACGAACAGTTTAACCACAGGGAAGTTGTCCTTGGTCGCTCCATACTTCTTTGCAAGAGCCTCATTTTCTTTTTCACCATAATCTTTCACACCGACTTCGGCAATCAAAAGATCTTCCACATCTTTCGCCTCCCTTGCCAATGATACGAACGCTTCGTGTTTATCGCCGTATGGGAACGCAACATCGAATTTAATTAGGCTGGCGTCAAATTTATTTCTTATTTTATCAAAAGAATATTCATCTAACTCGACAGACCCGGTTGTGGTTGAAGCTTGATAGGCAAAAGGTATAACTAAAACAATAGTATACAGCAATAAATAACGCTGCATTGTTAGTTATTGAACAGCACTACAGTCTCGAATGTTCTGTCTTTCAACACTAAACGTATTTTATGAAATAAAAGCTGATTTAGTACACCGCCAAATATTTTATCGTTCGCTACGCTACTGTTTAGTATTATTGACACATTCCATTCCAGTTTGTTTCCCTTTTCAATTTACATATACAACAGATATGTAAAGAACGTTCACATCAATCCGGCGTACGCTGTTTCACGGCTGTTTCGAACATATTTTTTTTAATGAATGAAGTGAATAATCAATTTCCATACCAATAATATAATAAATATCCAACCATAAATCTTTCTGAATTATTTATGTTGTTTCTGTGGTTTATTCATAAAAAAGTCCTTTATTAATATTCAATTCTGCATTGAACGGACCGGGCATATCAATTAGTCTTTTGACAGCTGACCGTGTACGATCGTGATTGGTGTATATATCATGCCTGTTTTATACAGTTAGTTTTCTATTACATTTTGAAATGAAATTGTTTATTTATTATCAATAGATCTTTTATTTATCCACAAAGTACTTTGTATATATCTATGTATTCCTTTGAAGATATTACTAAGAAGTGATCGCGATTTTTACAAATAAATAAAACGCGAGTTTAATAATTCCATGAACATTGAATTCTTGCATATTGCAAAGTTCTTCGGAACCGATAAGAAATCTGTGATATTGATGTTGCAGTGTAAATATCACTTCGACGATTCATTTTATTCTTACACACTCTATTTAAAAGAATAATATTTTCAATTCTCATAACTCCTTTATTGAACTACTTTATGAAAACAATAAACGTGAAAGGTTATTCGATTTCGTAATCAGGGAAAAACAATGAAAAATTACGGCATTTTTATAGATTACGAGTACCTAGCTATTTTCTTAGATTCATTCTTAGTTAGAATAAATAAGAGTAATGAATTTATTTTTTTGTTTTTATTTTGTAATTATTTCAATATACCATATTGTGGTGTCGCAGGAAACCAATTTATTGGATTCGGGGATAATAGAAGATAAGGTGGTCTTTTTCCCTAGCCAGGAGGCGCAGTATGATATTCTGCAGCAAGAATATGAAAATGGGCTATATACGAATGACTATACTCCGCTGAACGATGAAAATATGGAAATCGGTGCACTAAACGATAGTTCGTTTCTATTTGATGTATTTATAAGTATTTTAATTTCTATATCCAATAGAAATAAACAAGTGGCAGGCAGGTAGTATTAAATAATTAAAACCTAATTAATAGATCTCTATTTATAAAGTAGGTATTTTAATTCATAGGTAAGCCTCGAAAGCCGTGATGCTGAAAGTTAAAACTCCAAATATTGAATAACCCACTCATGTTGGTACTTTTATTATTTCCAGTAATAAATCTTCATAATGAATCATCGATTGAATTACAACCGGCCATTTTTAAATGGGCGAATGGCATCGTTTCGTATTACGTAGATCCGCGAAGCTATGGTGAGACAACTCTCCTAAAAATATAAGATAATATATCTCTTTATAAACATCAACACACAATCATCAGATTTATGAAACCCCAAGAAATTGTTTCAAAATGTAAACGAAGTTTCAAACGGACAGATAAAAAAAATACTTAATTGTTAATAAAATTGTTGCCAGATAATAAAATAATGAAGCGCATAAGAACAGCAATGAACATGATAGAGAGGGTTTCTTGCGTGGTTTTTAAGCCCATGGCAGTAAAGGCTCCAGAATTTAGTAGTTACATGTGGCTAAGTATTGAGAATCCTACAAGAATTAGGCGATGCATACATAGAGTATTGCACGACAAGAGCGGGAAAGCGGTAAGATATTGTTTTTTCATTTACAGTACCACTATAAAAAGTGGACAATCTGATGGAAGGTAAACTTTATTCGAAAACGAATCCTAGATTCACACGATGCACAAGTTCTGCTAAAGTCGCAGCGCCGACTAAATCTCAAAAAGTATTCTATTTTGTATCATTAGTAAATGACGCGTAAATCGTAATGTAAAAAAACGCCCCCAAAACAAGGCATTTGGGGTATATACCTACTTTAGATTTTTGTTCTTGCATCCAGACTATGATCATCGGTTACGAGTGTATGCAACAACGTGACATTCTGCATTCGTTAATGCATGTGCTTGGGTTCCACGACGAGGTCACCCATCCACACCGAGATAACTACGTCAGAATCGTCTGGCCCAACATACAACCACGTGAGCAAATCAAATGCAATCATTGCATTGTAAAAAGTGATTGAAAAAGAGTAACCATGGAGTTTCTTGCTCGTTCTTCTCCATAGGAATCTACACTTTGGAACGAGCAAATAGCTTCACTAGAGGACAGACGGACAGACTGACACATAAAGTTAAACCTTATGATATATTTTTTGCTTGACGTTCAAAAGTGCCTTTTTTGGTCTATTTGAAATAAAGAATTTGATTTGATTTATTTCAAGTAGACCATAACAGGCACATTTGAACGTCAAGCAAAAAATATATTAAAAGGTTTAACTTTATGCGTGTCAGTCTGTCGGTCTATCTTCTAGTGAAGTTATTTGCTCGTTCCAAAGTTTAGATTCCTATACAAAAGAACAAGCAGGAACCTACTGTTCCTTAATCAGTTTCACAATTTCATTTCTTTGTAACATCATTTAGTCAGTACTTACTTTCTTTTTCTTTTCTTTTCTTTTTTTAAAAAAACGTTGCTACGCACTAGGGTTTTCTCCTGTGTCGTAGGTGCCTTTACTATCATACAATTTCACACACACATCTCACCCAGACCCAATAATTTGTAGATTACACAAAGAGTTGTTCCGTGCGGGAATCGCACCCGCGACACGTTGTGCGGCAGTCAGTTGCCTAACCACCGCGCCAATCGTGCTGTCAAAACGTTTAGTTCTTTCCAATAAAGGAAATTAACCTCAAGGATAGCAACTTTAGACAGTCCCGAGTTGACCAGTCCCAATAGGCGGCGTTTGTTCACGAACATGACACGTACACCAGCACCACGCAACTTAACCATATTATAGGGAATCGAGCAAAACTGAGCAGCTAATGTGATATTCGCTTTAACACATTTTTGACGTTCGGCGCTGTGATTGGCCTGTTCGGAGGATACAACCAATCAGAGGGTTAAATGCGGTAACGTTTCCATCACGTCAACGTGAAAATAACTTGCACTACGCTTTCAGAGTCTCATATCTTAGTTTTAAAACGCAACGTTCCGCCGTATCTTTAATTAACTTTATTTAAGGGTTTTTTTTAACGTGTAGCGATGTTAAATTTATTGCCCCACTCTTCCCAAGTGAGTTGTAAGAGATGATTGCGAGAACTTTTAAAGGAGACCGATCAGTTGCGCTGCTTGATAAACCTCAACTTTCTATACATTCGCCCACCAAGCTTCTTTTTTTTTCATGGATTATTAGGTACTTAGTTCGGCGAACGAGCAGACGGATTACCTGGTGGTGACCAATCAGCTCCGCCTGTGTAAACCAGGAACATCGAGGTTCAAGAGGAGCGTTGGTGGCCTTTTGACGTTTAGGTATTTAAGGGAAGGGTGGGGCATGATCTTACTAAAGATTAGAACTGTTGAACTAATCAGATAATTAAAATAATTCTTCAGAATACCGGTCTCTGTTCTCGAAGGGGTTTCACTCCAGATCGAACGATTTGGTAGAATACGATACCACGAGCATCATGCATTTCCATGATCGTGCCTACACCAACAATGGGGCACCTACCATAGTACCTTTGGTAAGTCACCAATGAAATAGTCTTTATGTTGTGTCGATAAATACATAAATAAAATGTATTTGCTTTGCGGGCACAAGTACAATGTCCTATCGCAGTTCAACTCGGAGAAGAGTCAGTAGATCTGCCGCTTTATTCCCGACACAGTCAACAATTATTTTATAAAGGGTAGAATATCTCTCTGGTCTCACCCAGGGTGGAAAAAGGAATTGTATAATTTGCTTCACTCAAAAAAAGGCATCAGGCAGTAGTTTTCTGTGTAGAGGAGGCTATAGTCTCGTATTGTCTGATGAAGTATAATTGTGGCTGGTGAAATAGTATATAAATGGCCCCAGTCCCTCATAGGAATTTCTTCCGAGTCTTGGCTTTATTACAAACATCTCTATAGTTTCACCTGTTGCTCACCTACTATTGGTCGTAGTGTGATGTTTTGTGGGATAAAACCTTCTCCGATATTACATCCAACATACAAATAATTATAGAATTCGAACCAGCAGCTCCGGAAATTAGCGCGTTAAACCACAGGTTAAAACAAACAATCAATCAGCTTGTTTGTTTCATTGATTGTTATAATACTATAAAGCTTATAGTATTGACAGTATAAATGAAGAGGGGCAAGAAAGTTCTTAATTAATGTAGTATTCAGAATTTGTATTAGCTTTTCTCGATCACAGCGTCCTCTACTAGATAGTTGGGTTGACTACAGTTACTATACCACGAACAACTCAAATACTCAAAATTTTAATTTTATCTCAGGTATCTGGCTTGAAAATCCGGGAATTGGAATCGTCTTTGCTTTCTCAGTTAGACGTCATGAAGCTTAAACTAGCTTTCGGTAACGATTGCAATAAGCGTAACGTGAGGAAACTGTATGAAACCTGTCACGCTGCTATAGGAGAAGATAAGGAAGATAACAATAATGCAAATTATCAAGACTCTAAGGACTTTGAAGATAACCAATACACTACCGATCATAGAGCTATTCCAGAGGTTTCAGATGGTCAAGGCGTTGAAGAGCTTTCAGATGGTAAAGAAAGCTTTGAAGACCTCGAGTTTCGAGACAATATCCGTTCTCAGAACAGGCAAAATGGTACAGTTGGTCAAGGTGGCCACGACAGGGCAGAAAAAGCAGTGAATCCATCTCCCAGTCCGGGAGTTAAGCAGCATTTCGAAACATTAAAAAACACAACTTCGAAAAATGTTCCATTGAAATCGTAACTTGAATATAGTTTTGTTTGTTTATTTATCGTTTCATTTAATAAAAATGGTCCAGAGTGAATCTTATATATAAAAATGGATCGCAAAATGCGTTGTAAGCGCATAACTCAACAACGCCTGGACCAATCTTGCTAATTCTTTTTTTGTTGTGTTTGTAATTGTCAGGAGAAGGTTCTAATCAAAAAAAATATAAGAAAAGTAGAGGGGAAGTTTAGGAAAAAGTGACCCTTTGATAGCGAGATAGTTGGACCCGTGCGAAGCGGAGGTGAGCCGCTAGTCTATCTATAAAAATGGATCGCAAAATGTGTTGGTAAGCGCATAACTCAAAAACGCCTGGACCAATTTTGACAAATCCTTTTGTTTTGTATTTATTATTGTCAGGAGAAGGTTCTTGTGGAAGAAAATATTAGAAAAGTAGAGGGAAAAATTGGGAAAAAGGGATCCTTTCGGTGTTAGCGAGATAGGTTGGACCCGTGGGAAGCGGGGCCACCCCCGCTTCCCACCCGCTAGTTTTAAATAAATCCAAGTGTGGAAAGAAAATGTATTAAAGTTTATTTGATTTGCTGGTTTCTTCACAAATGTCTATGCTATCATTTTGAAATATGTATTAATAAAACCCTTAATAAGTTTTCAGTATCTATTCGTATCTGTGACTGGAACGAAGCTGATCGGTGCTGTCAAGATAAATTAAAGAAAATTGGCAATAACTTGTTTTTTAAATTACTTATTTTTTTTCTTGTTACGTTGATTTTCAGTTTTTAAAGCGTGTTGTCCCCTTTCCATGCATTGTTTGAAGTAGAGAAGATTTAATTTTTGTACGTCTGTTGAGCTCAGACCTTGCCAATGGCCCATAGACCAGCCATCGTTCTGGAAATAGAAATAATGAAGTTATTTAGATACATTGTACTATTATAGGTTCCATAGGATCTACAAAGCCCAAGCAACTCGGATCTACGTCTATACTATTACCATTAACCGGATCTTAGGCTAGAATCGTACCGACATCCGTTAAACTTATGCTAAGTGGTAAAGTCTAAGATCTGATACGGATTGATAGAGCCTTTCCATAATATTTTTTTTTATATTAAGTTGAGCAAAATAATATTACCCATATAGGATACATGATGTTAGTTTTTCCATTCTTGATCTGCAACCAGGGGTAGTGCATTACGCTCTGATAGTCATAGGGGAAGCCCACGGAGGCAGCTGGAGAAAGCTTCGTACTCAACTCTTGTTTCACATCTGCAAACATAGAAGTTACCAATAGTGTCTTAGGGTGCCATAATATTTTATCATAAAGAATCGGCTGGCAAGGCTTTATTCCCTGAATATAAAGAAGAAGAAAACAGAACCGAGGAACTGTTGAAAGAGTATTATAATTACTTTGATATCATCGGTAGATTGACAAAGGAGTTAGTGATAGTGTGACGGGTGACAGGACAGAATGGAAAAATCAGGGGAAAAAAAACATATTGCGCCGACCCCAAATAAAACGGGACAAGGGCAGGAAGATGATGATGGTAGATTGCCAATTTTAGAACAGTAAAATGTTAATGTAAATACCTAATTTAACGATCGATTTCCAATAAATTGCTTAGGAGTTAGCTAAGAATGGAACTACGTATAGAACGTATATAGGTCATTATAGGTATTTATTAGATGAAAGACACATCTCTAGCTATGTCTTAGTTGAAAACACCTTTCAAGATAGAAAATTTAAACGAGAATTCCAAGAATGGTGCATTTGTTTATATGACAACTATTCTTACCATCAGTAAGCTGGTCCCAGACGATATGTAGGTAGGAGTCTCTGTCGTGCATGTTGTGCTGGTGATCCAGACCCAGGATATGCACGAACAAGTGCAGCAGGTCATTCACTGAATTGAAGCAGTCTGCGTTTATGCTAATCACCTGGAATTTTGTATATGTCATTAGCTGAAACTGCTCTGATAGAAAGCTGATCACCTATCTGCTTGCCTAGCATGGAAAGTACTATCATGATAGATGTAAAGGGGTAGCATCAAACCAGTTTGTCATTAGGTACGACAACAACATCCAATCCTTAAATATCCGCAAAAGGCCGGCAACGCACTCGTGACTCCTTTGGTGTTGCAGTTGTCCATGGGCGGCGCCGATTGCTTACCATCAGGTAAATCGTCTGCTCGTTTGCCGACTTATCCCATGAAAAAAAGCTTTCCTGCTCAGGGTCGTGGAGTGGTACTGGATATTATTCTAATTACATATTTTCCTTCTGGTCTGCCTGGATGAGGACATTTGCATCCAGGATAAGCAGATCGGGTGAATTGCACCACGTAAATGATGTGTCTTCTGGAAGGTGACACTGGGATCCCACGCTTCCTTCTCGTATTTGAAATATTCTCTGTTAAATAAGAAGATTAAGCTTATGTTAGTAAGATCGTCATGAAGGTAAATGTGTTTACTTAACTAGGTGGTGTACTAATTTATAGAATCAGGCGTCACTTTGCGGAAATCCATGACATTAAATGTTAGGGAAAATATTTAGTTTTAATTCCGCGATTCCCACTCATATGCATGATTGCATAGGAGTGGGAATCGCTACATCAGATCAGATCTACATCAGATTGCACATGCAACAAGGGTCCCACCCTCCTGCCCACATGCATATGCACACATACACAAAACGGAAAAACATGCCACGCAATCAAACCTATACTCGACACGTGTTTCGCCCCTCCACAGGGCATTCTCAGGAGATGTTGACTCGACGAGCGCTCGGCTGCGAAATTTCGCATTTCGCGAAATCATCCCACTCATATGCATGATTGCATAGGAGTGGGATTGCATCCTGCAACAAGCCTGGATTTTTGTCGCGGAATTAAAACTAAATATTTTCCCTAACATTTAATAGGTGGTGTACGTTCATGCATATCTCCATTGGGGTAGACAGATAATGGACCATCAAACTCGTCTTTTGCACTAATTGACTTTTTATGCATATTTGTTAATTGAGGTATAAGACTAACCATAGATCGAACTGTTGAGGGCAAGTTCTCCGCTAACTAGACCCATTGGCCTCATCGTCAAAATAAAAATAAGTAGTATAGTATAATGTTTTGTAATAATTAATATTTCAATACGCTAAGTCACTTACAAAAGGATAATGTCCGTAAAACTGCGGTGTATGACTAGACTAGTAACATAAAATTCAAGTAACTTTCTTTCATCGCGTGAGTGCATAACATGGTTACATCAGATTGTTCAGTTTCATAACAGTATGCATTTCAGTTCGCTTACATTTCAAACGCTTTCTGAATTGAACGAAGAGTACCGTAATTAATTTTTTAAAGTCTCCTTTGTTTTAATAATGGAGACAAGTCTTTATAGACAAATCAAAAGGATCACTTCGAAAGGAATTACTACTTTGGTGTGAGGAGTTTCCACAGTGTGCCGACTGTGGAAACTCCTTACTGATTGCTCATCAACAGATGATAAGTAAGTACGTTTGCCAAACTATTTAAAAAAAAATAAAAAAGAATGCTTCTTGTTTATGTCGATCATCGATGAAAAATAGAATGCTAGGTAAGTAAGGAAAATTAAAAAGCCATGTTTGAATTATAGGTACGCAACTTTTCGCTCCGTTACAAAAACACCTATTATTCCTAGGTATATTCTTTTATGGATGATTTTTTAAAAATATACAATGTTTCGTTGTAATAATCTCATCAAACCCCGAGCGAACGACGGCGTCCGCGCACCTGTTATCTTACTATTGTATCTCGAAATACCACTATTGAAAGTTTAATTAAGCTTTTGCCCTGTGATTAAAAACATTAAAACATATAAGAGTAAGGTCTCCACTATGTTGTCATAAACGGATTTTTTTACTTGATAAAAAATTACCATAATATTTTTATATCAACAGCTTAGTTTCTCACTACATCAAGTTTCCGACTAAGGTGGGAAGATATTTATTAATGTACCATCCTCCTACAGAATATAATTACCAGCGCCCTAGCATGAAGTGGTATTGAATTTCGTTTGGTTAATGAAAAGTCCTGGTGTTGTGTAGACGATGAGTCAGTCCCCCTAACATGAATTGCAACATCTTCTGTAGTACATACTTGCATTCATAGGTTACGGTCCCCGCTTACCATTAGCTATGTAACTCCCAATAGCTAAAAGGAAATCTAAATATTAGTTTTTTACTTACTCGTTGCATTAGTGTTTTTGCTCATGATTTCCTTAAATTTTGATCCAGTATAAGCTGATTTTACATTCCAATAATCCTTTTTCTGCTCTATCGTGATAACATCTTTTTCTAAATTATTTAGGTGTGGCTTATCTCCGTTCTCTATATCCAGGAAGTTAGTTAGTAGCCGTTTATCATCAATTTTCTCAGTATCCAAATCAGTTGATTCAACTTCTGTTTTGGTGTCGTTTTTCGCAATATCTGTCTCTTCAAATTTATCTTCTTCCTCACTTTTTTTGTGTTCATCACTTTCCATTGGCCTTTTCTCTATTTTCACACTTAGGTCTCTGAACTCTATACATGTTTCTTTTTCTAAATGACGTATTACCGCATTAATATTTTCTAATTCTTCGGATGCTGTTGGTAATTAAGAATCAATATTTGCTATAAATATTTAATTAAAGAACTGTCGAATAAGTACAACTTAGATTAATTCGACTAAGTTTTACCTAATAATGATTAATTGGGTGATAGTAGGTGGGCACAAAAAAAAATTAAGTTAGACCAAGACACTTTTTCGATATCGACTTAAGACAGATTGAAAATGTGACTAGGCACTCGTACCTAAAGCCTTTATGTATATTTAACTGTAAACTTAATCTACAAATAAAAAGATATAAATTATTAAGAAAATGGCGTAGAACACTCACAAAACTCCATTTTGTCTTTAAATTCATAGTTGACGATTCCATAAGGCCAAAGTCTATGTTCGAAGTATGCTTCGATAGATTCCTGTGTTACTGGAGTTGGTTTGCTATTTTGATTCTTTACAACACTTGGACAGGTCTTCAGTAGGTAGTCTCGATTACGTTTGAGGCATTCGTTGCTATAAACCATGTTTACTTTCTCAACGTCCATCTCGCTTAGTCCCTCGCGTTGTCCAATTTTGACGTTGGGCTGGTATGGGAAGAAATCTGTTAGGACTCCTCTCATTGAAAGGAAAAGAAACGGCAATATTATCACTATCACCTTTGTTGGCTTCATTATTTTTTTAAAGAGCAGGTATAAGTCAATCTTCGGATGAACATAAGTGTTAAAACATTGAAGAAGAAATACAAGGAGATAGTAGCGATGTTTTTAACATTACATTACAAAAAAATGAATAAGTACTTCGGCTAAAACAGTGACTTGTCCATTTTTGGAGAATGCTCGCGGGGGGTAGTGAAGAATACTAGCGTAGTCGTAAGGCAGACCGTCCTCTTCCTTTGGAATATTTTGTATTTCAAAATACTTTTTGTAACCTGAAACAAACAAAGCTTTATTTTTGTCGAACGACTTGATAGTGTAAAAAAATAAAGTGAATAAAAAAATAGTAAAAATATTTTCGACTTGCATACTATTAAAAGCAGAAGAACATAGAATATTGGAGAACATTAGCACAGGTATCATTTTTATTTAAGTACATTATGTGCATCGTTCTGTGTTTTTCTACACGTACCTACATATTTTAGTATTGGTGTTGGTTCGAAGGTTTTCTTAGGATTTAAAACCTGGTAAGTTCCACTGTGGCTTTTCCCAAGTTTTATGCATTTAGGCACTGACTGCGTGGAAACCAGGTCGAATTTGAAATTTTAATTTTTAAATCGCTTATCTGGTTTCAGCTTGCGTTGTGATGCTCATTCCTTATGCGTGTGGGGAGAGCACTTACTGCTGCAGTGTGATTCTGTAAGACTTCATTCTAAATTTCGAATCTGAATCCGCCGTGAGTAGTAGTACAGTAGCGCTACACTTGCGAGTGCAACATTTTGATAGATAAAGTATGAGATGACGTTAAAAGTGGCATTCGAGCAAAGGCCTCTTCTCATACGGAGAGGGTTTGAGCGTTAACCACCACGCTTGCTCAAGGCAGATTGGCGATTTCAAACTTATAATTAGAAATTATAAGTCCAGGTTTCCTCACGATGTTTACCTTCACGGTATGTCAGTGGTGTCTTAATAATCGAAGATCGTTTATCTCGGAAAAAGTCACATTGGTACTTGCCAGGCGTCGCACGCACCCTCATGCATGAGAAGCAAGCACCCTTAACTTCCAGGCCACCACGACCTCAATTTAGGTTGTAACCTAGTTATGAAGCGTCTTGAATCTCTGGCACCTTAAACCTTCTGCAGGTCTTACACCTTCTTACCTGGTTTAATATTGTCCCATAGTATTGTGATGTACTGGTCTCGATCAGGTCGTGTATGTTCGTGTGCGAAGCCGAGGACGTGCATGATCTCATGTGCTATGTCACCAAGGCTCATGCAGTCATAGCCAAACACAATCATCTGTTCACAATATAAAAAGATTTTGAACCATTTCTACGATTTCTTTAAAACCAAATACTTCAAAATGATTATGCGTAGGTATGTGAACTGACAGCAATATTTTGTTCTAATATGGATTTGATTTTGTTATTTATAATCTCAGTATAAAAATGCCCCCCCGCCTCTCCATTACTTTTCAATCTTTAAATATCGGATACCCTTATCCCCAATAGGGACACCTCCTTTTATCCCTTATCTCCTAGGGTTGCGGGTGTCCATGGCACGGCATTGCTTACCATCAGGTAATCCGTCTGCCGCCAAAAAAATATCTTTGGCCAATATGTCGATTATTTTGAGTTTAGATATAAAATAATTAGCTACTTAATTCAAGTGATCCATCCTCAAAAACTCTCCCATTTTTAGTGTAAAAGTTATAATATTCGACTGCATAGTTATAGACAGCTTTTTTTCTAGCGACCGGTCCGTTTGTTAGTGCTTGTGGGATTGTAGGCGTTGAAAATCGTAAATATTTTTCTATAAAAGCAATACCAAAGGAAAATATTTCGTACCTGTACTCCTTTAATCTCAGCCTTTTCATTGCTATGCACACACTGCCTTATTCCAGATG
Source organism: Spodoptera exigua (assembly GCA_902829305.4). NCBI lineage: Eukaryota > Metazoa > Arthropoda > Insecta > Lepidoptera > Noctuidae > Spodoptera > Spodoptera exigua. Next base: position 3,645,803 of record LR824623.2, read on the forward strand.
GATTGGTTATATACAGCCATACAACTTCCTGCAGCGATCGCTGGTCTGTGGGTCTGTCTCGAAGGCGTTGCAATCGAATACAGGTCGCTCTCTCGAAGTAATCGAATGCTTTCATTATTTTTTCAGATAGCTGAACGTCTGGAACCACATGTTGAGTTGTTTTTGGCTGTTTGTAATTTATCAAAGTATACAAGATGGAAAATAAAGTGTTTTTTTTAGTTTGAGGCTAATTTTATGCCATGTGTGTTTCTGCTAGTAGGTAGCTAGAAAACTAAGCAAAGAAAACGGAAAAGAAAGAAGTTATCCTTTTTGTTTTAGTAAGGGTTAGAATATGTTTTGGCCATACATATTGTTCTAGATTAAAAAAAAAATAAGCAACTTATTGTGGCATGATGTAAAAATAAATACTATCAACTTTTTACATTTGTGTGAACCTACTTTGTATTTATTGACAGTTATTTAGGTTTATTTTTATGTAAATATCGTACGCTAAATTAGTAAGTATTAATGGATGTTTGTGGCTCTTTCACGTAAAAACTACTGAATGTGTTTGAACGAAATTTGGCATAAAGAAATAGTCCGTAGACTGCTTCGTAGTCTGGTTCTGTGGATAAAACCATAATCACTAATTTGTAAGTAAGGGTTTATTAATTGTTCTTCCCGCAATTTACTACTAACACTATTTGCTTTTGAAAAAAGAAAGAAGAGTTTGCGTAAATATTACGGGTGAAATAAAGAAAAGAAGAAGACATAGCTATAAGTTACTCGAGATAAGACCAGAAAGAGAAAGATTTGCGATAAGTTCTGCACAGTAAAGTAAGTCACTCAATATTTCGCATTTATACTATACCATAAGTTTTAGAATCAATGTAGTAAGGAATGATGCCGTGGCGGAATCGAGGTACTTTATTATTATCATCAAAAGTTACATTCTTTTTAGGTTTCCGAGTAGTTGGTCCCTCCAATGTGAGAGGTGCAAAAGGAAACCTCCTACCAGTTTTATTGATTGCTTCCTGAAAATTAAGAATTAATTTTAGTTTTCTGGAATATTCTCCGACGATGAGATGGTCAGTTTGATAAGTGTAAACCTGGTATGGTTCACAATGTTGATAAGTTTCTGTTAACTTATCTGGCATATATTTGCAAAATTGTTAATGTCAATTGGACTAACATAAAAAGTCAGTTGAAAAACAGATTCTTGATCTATTATTCTTAACTCACCACACTGATATTCTTTTCTTCAATTATTGGCAGTACTTTGCGCTTATACGCTATCTTGTGTCCTTTTTCAAGTAAATCGTCATATATTTTATCAACAATCTTTTCCACTCTTTCTTCATCTTTTAATTTAAGGGCTGGGTTTATTGATTTTGTGTCTCTCTTTCTTCTGTTACCAATCATGTTCTGTTCTTGTACTTCATCTTCTATTAGTAGTTCATTTTGGTCGAAATTGGTGATTGGTAGTTCTTCATCTAGCACCATGGACTTCACAGGTTCAGAATTGAAGATCCTACACATCTCGCGCGTGTCCTCACGCTTTTTTTCTATTAGCTTTTGGTCAACTGAAATTTTGTATTTAATTATTGTTTTTGAGGGTTGAATTTCTATTAGTAAAGGTGTACGATTTAGATATTGCGTGTAATGGGGAAGATAATTGAAGGTTACTCGTATGAAGTCGTGTGCTTCACTCTTGTCAGAAAAAATGTTTTTCGTTCGTACGTATTTCTGAGGTGTAGGACTGTTTTGTAACATTGAGCATATTATCCTATAAAACCCGAAATATTTTTTATAAGTATGAAAAACTTACCTCTCCGAACAAATAATTCATCAGGACCTGTGTTAATTGAACATTTTATAATTAAAAATTTTATACTAAAGAAAATGTATAGTCCCAGCAACATCGCTGTAACAATAACTTTATTAAATTTCTTCAACCGTAAAAATAATATGAACATTGAAAAGCGATAACATTTTTATAACTCCATCGTGTTTATAGATCTTGTTCAATTTTTTGTAAGTAATTGTATTTTGTGTGAAATGGCCATGTTCGACCACGGAGTGGTGTGAAACCACGCTTGCGTTTTATTTTCTTTATGTGATTGAACGGCAAACATGCTGACGGATTACCTGATGGTAAGCAATCAGCGCCGCCCATGGACACCTGCAACAACATAGGAGTTACGACCGCGATTGCGCTTCCAACCTTTTAGTTGGTTGGTTTGGTTTGGTGGATTAGGGATTTGGAGATTTACTTACCATTATAGATATATAAATTTATAGGTTATTTTTTAAAGCCACTTTAGATTTCCCTGTCTTCTTTTATTCTTTGTATATAAATTTAATTTTATACTTTTTACATGTATTTTATATCATTTTATATTTATAAGAGCACTACAGTACCTATAGAGTAGGTATATTTGCAGACCTTCACTTACCCTTCCCCACTTACACCCCCATAACTGCTGAACAGCTCAACCGGTTTTTATCAAACATGTCTAAGAACATTCGACACGTAAGTCAACTTTAATACAAAAAAAAAACGAAATTGAAATCGCTTCATCCGTTCAGGCTCCAGGATGCCACGTCAAACTTATAACACCCATCTTTTTTCGTCTGGGGTTAAAAATATGAATTTCAAAATGTGTTGGTCAGCGCATAACTCAATAACGTGTGGATCAAATTCGCCAATTATTTTTTTGCTCTTTGTTATAGTCAGGAGAATGTTCTTGTAAGAGAAAAATTTTGAAAATTTGTGTGGAACCTCGGTAATTCCTTCATCGTTCATCGTTAGCGAGGTTTTAGGACATCCATAGGAAGCAGTAACAGACCGCTGGAAAGGGAATAAAATATGGGCAAAATGAATTACTTATATTTTTGTTAATTATTTATTTGTTTATATTTTATAGGCCATAAAATATCCAATAGTGTAGCATCCACTCACAAGCTTCAAGGTCGAGAGTACATTGCAATAAATTAAAAGGTGCAGGACCTTTGCACCGCGACCTCTATTGTTAAAAGGCAACAATAAGACCCTTTTCTCACTGGCTGAATACGACATGCGATAGTGACGTATAAACTCCGCTGTTCGCCGGTGAAGCACTCACCTGTCCGTTCGATTCGCAAATTCGAATTTAGAAAGTTAACTTTTTATTCCGGCACAAGTTTAACGAGGTTGGAGGTGTGGAGTCGAGTGGCCAGTTGTAGTTTGTGTGTCAGTGTGAGAGCACGTGTACGAACCGTGCCCGCGAAGTGAACGAACTTTTATATGTTACCGTTGTTTTTGTTATCATTACTAGAAAAAGGATTTTGTAAAGTAAGTCTATCATTTTTTTCACACATTCCTGTCACATTCATGTTTATTTTATCATTACGCAATTTGATAACGTGGACTCCATGTTAGAGCCGGCGTCGACGATTTTATTGTTGACATAGCAGAATTTATGTGATGCCAAGTGTAACAAGTGGTGTGATAAAATACTTGGATTTGAATAATTGCAGTATCTGTGGGAAATTAATAGAGGGGCAATGACGAGGTCGATTTTAATTGAGTCCCTGAACTGTAATTACGTACCTTTACATCTTCGTCGATTTGTCATTTGCAATCCCGCCAAAAAAGTGCAAACGATTCTAGGTCTTGTTCTTTAGAGATAGGAACCAATTTCGGTTTGTGTGAAATGTAGAACATCACCTGAGGTTGTTGGTTTTTTTTTATGAATACTTGTAGTAGTCATCTTCAATCTGGTGTTACTATGTTTTACTACCATTCAATATTAAATGTTATGAACTTTCACTAAGGCCTATTCACACGTGGCCAGGTGGCCAGTACCAAGTTAGTGAAGGGCTGGTAAACGAATGGTGATTAAAAAAACATTTTATGTAAACAACGTTCTAGATTTGAAATTTAGAAATGGATGAATATTTATATTTGTGTTCTAGTTGTAAAGTTCTATTTTTAAATTATTTACAACAGTATTTATTACTAATAAGAGTCCCGTTCTAACTTACTTTCTCAATTTTAATTTATGTTTTATTTTAAAAAGCTTCTTGAAACTGGTTCAGTTAATTCACGCGAGAAAGTGGTTATATATATTTTTAATAAATATGTAGATATCATTATGATGATATTCGGATAATTGTCGGATATTCGCATGTAAATTAAGATCTAGGTACATTTAATGTGTAAAACACCGACGTGAAACAACCACAGCGTTGTGTTTCGTCGTGTGAGTGAGGTTACCGGAGGCCCAATCACGTCCCTCCCCCATCCCTTCCCAATCCTTAAATAACTGAAACCCTTATGCCTAAAAGGCCGGCAACGCACTCGTAACTACTTTGGTGTCCATGGGCGGCGCTGATTGCTTACCATCAGGTAATCCGTCTGCTCGTTTGCCGATCTATAACATAAAAAAAATGTAGATCTGAATTGGTATCGAAACATTGTATAAACAAAGTCGCTTTCTCTATTATATCCCTATGTTTGTTTAAGACCAGATTTTTCAATGATTAGAGAAAAGTTACCCAGGGAATAATTATTATCCTGTCGCGTCAGATTGTTTTTTAAGGAAGTGACAGCAACAATTTTATTCCTCAGATTACATTTATGTGACTATTGAAAAATCAGACCTACATCTTTGAAACTATGCAACGGTTTTTTTTATAGTAGATAGAGAACTTAATTGAAGGGGATGGTTTATATGTATAATAACATCCATTAAATAGTGGACGAATTTAGTATTTATTTTGCACCCGTGCAAAGCCAGAAGAGGATCACTACTAGCAAATAAATGTTATGTTTTATACATAATATTGAAAGGTGTGTAAATAGGTTGCTATATACGATAGAGTACATACGATTACAGCAATTATGTATGTATGTATGCGTGTTAATTATGCAATTACATGCTACTTTTAGCGATTGACTGTAACTAATGGGAATAAATTATATTTTTTCACAAGCTAATGTAACACTGATGCGTACAGCGTAAGGCGGAAGTTTGTTAATCAAATACTTTCCTAATAATTAATTAATTAAGTACCTACCTACGCAAAACTATGATTTTTTTAAACGATATAGGTACCTTCATCCGATTTACATAAGGTGCAAATTGGTGTATATATATAGTATTTTGATATACATATTAATAAATTTAAGCGTCTTTTGAGAATGGACCTTTCTGCTGGTTAGGGTTTGGATATTACCTGTTTTATTTTAATATGGACCCTTAGTATAGGTATCATCATCATGACCCATGAGGGGCGAGCCCAGCGCTCTAACTGGCTACCGTCGTTAGGGACCTTTACCCCGTAAAGGGTCATGGACCGCACGATCCTCGAATACAACCTCTACCTATAACTCCCCTAGTATTGCAGCTAAAGGCGGCGCCGATCGGTGGCAGTTTATTTGATAATAAACTAAAAGTAAGTAGTTTAAAGTGTTTGTAAATCAGTTTCACATACATACTATATATATTCTTTAGTTCATTATTCTATATAGGAATTATATATTTCAACAGATTAGTGAAAATTTGTGTGTCAAATTGGGAAATATTAATTAAGTGTAGGAGAGCCATGCTTCGGCACGAACGGGTCGGTTCGACCAGAGTGATACCACCTCACAGAAAACCGACGTGAAACAACCACACACACGTGCTTGTGTTTACTTTACAAAAAAGTAGTTTGGAGCAAAATCTTAATGAATACCAAGTTTTTGCTTTATACAAAAGAAATACGCAGCTATCTAACAATTAGCATTACACGATTATATCACGCGTCTTTTAAATCCTAATGACAAATCCATTCTTTAGTATTCTTAAAATCATTAAGGCGATGGTTTTTAAACCCTTTTTCCTTATATTAATGATATATGCTATCTTTAGGAGTATTAGAAGTAACATAGTGTCTTATAGGTATGGCCATTTGGACTAAATTGCTTTAACGATTAAAATATATTAAAAGGCTCTGTAATTAAAATATCAGTAACACATTGTCGAAGGATGAGGAAGGAAAGACCAGAACTAGATCACAGACAGAGAACAGATAGCTATAAAACAGGAGAAATAAATACTGCTTCATGACTTACTTACCGTTGAAGACATTAAATCTTAAACAGTTGATAGAGATTTATAATATAGATACCGCTGATAATCTCATGTTACTGATGGTTTTTAATTATGGGATAGGGTGTTTACGTGTCCCCTGATGGTAAGCAATCCACGCCACCCATGGACTCCCATAACATCAGATGAGTTATAATTGCGAATGGGTCGGCTCGACCGGAGTGATACTACGGCCTCACAGAAAACCGGCGTGAAACAACCACAGCGTTCTGTTTCACTGAGTGAGTGAGGTTTCCGGAGGCCCAATCCTTCCCCTTCCCCGAGCCCTCCCCAATCCCGTAATCTCCAAAACCCTAATCCCTAAGAGGTTGGCAACGCACTCGTAACTCCTGCATTGCGGGTGTCCATGGGCGGCGCTGATTGCTTACCATCAGGTAATCCGTCTGCACGTTTGCCGGTCTTTTACATACAAAATAAATACAAAAAAAAGTTGTTGTAGGTTATGCTGTCTTAAGCCTGTTTTCTGTGAGGCCGTGGTATGTATCAGTCTGGTCTAGCATACTTAGGTAATATTGTCTTATATGTTAGAGCAAGCGTCTCCGTTAAAGCCCTTACCTATACTAAAACACGTTTATAACCAACAGTGAAACAATTGCACAGGTACAATTACCGTAAGAGTATAACCAGTTTCATTTTGATTACCCACCACATTAATCGCAATCATAACCCGCTCCAGAGCTGGTCTTAGATATGTTTTACCGCTAACGCCCCGTGAACAGTTCGACGTAACTGTTACGCGGCGATTACGCGACGTCACGCCACCGATCGTGGACGGAGAAATTAGAAATTATTTGCTCAAAAATTGCGTGAGTTTTCGTGACCGTTTGACGATTGTTGATGGTATTTTATTTGAGGCTGTGTCTGTTGTATGCGTCGCTGTTAATGTGTGTCGTATGGTATTTTTATAAGTTAAGTCATGTTTATCATATTTCTCAGCCGGGGTTACGGTTCAAGCGGCAGTAGTTTGGTTCAAAGGAGGAGCAAAGGAGAAAAACGTAGCGCCATAAGGCACCTTGGCTTCGGCCTAGACCAGGAGATGGAACGGAGGGGGAGCGGGGTAAGTCAGTAAGAGCCTGACACTCCCTCCCACCCCAACCTGGGCATTTGATGATTTTACCTTAAAAAAAAGGGTAGTGTAGAGTAGTACCCTACTCTGTCGGTGGTGGTCGGGTTGGGTAGGTAGTGTAAGTATTCAAATGAAGGGAAAATTAGTTCATTATAGGAAGCAATTGTTACCATTAGTTATCTGAGTACCAGAGCTACCTAACCATCTGTCAGTGTTATTTACCGTTATATACCTTCACGGCACGTTGATCTACTGGTACCGCAATTTCTGCTAATTCTGCGCGCTCTTTAAGATATCTCGCGGTTGGTTCCAATTAGTATCTAAAGAAATGTGTAATAGTGTTATTTTTTCTATGGTCTAATATTTGGTCTATGGTCAATTAAAGGTATGATTTTAAATACTTTCTTAGCGACATTTTTGTATGTATAATACAGTTTTTCTGGACTATTGCGGGAATTTCATTAGTAGGATTAGAAAAAATGGAGATGTGTAAAAGTAGAAGGTTTGATTTAATGTAATAAACTTCTCTAAAAGACTAATATTTTGTGCTCACCACAAGTAAAGAAGTGTAATTTTCGAAATGAGCAGGTGGTTTGAAAAAAACATTAGGATTTATTTCTGATTTTAATATTTTTCTTTTTTGAATGATAGCTCTTCATTGACTTCAGAAAAACGATTTTACCTTAGTGTCCTTCTTCTTAAAGGGCTGGCAACATATTTTTGACCTATGATGCGGGTGTCCGAGGGCGGCGCAGGTTCTAACTAATGAATAAAACAATAATTACTTGAGTGCAACGATTACATTACTTTTTGAAATGAATAAAGTTCATAACAGTTTGTTTCCCATTGATGCAAATATAAGGTTTCCCTCGCTGCCTTTCCCACGAAGTTAAGAAACTACCCATTAAGTCCTTAGCTATTGCATTCGTAGGAAATTGTAGCAATTTTATGGTTTTTCTTGATGGCTATAAATTACTTAACTACGTGATATACATATAGTAGGTATAGGTGAAAGTTTAATTTATCAAGTATGTGGTTGGAGGCTGGTGGTGGCCCAGAGGTTTTTTCTGTCAGGGGAAAATCATCATCGAGGCCGCGGTGCCTCATAGCGCTTACCCCGCAATCCCGGATCATTAAGAAACCTGGACTTATCTATCTTCTCTTATAAGTATAAATCGGCAATTCGATGTGAGACGCTTAAGTAAAGCATCTTTTCCCGTGTGAAAAGAGCCCTCATTTCAGTACGTGACTGATGTTGTGAGAATCTCATATTCCAGAATTTTGTCCATTTTCTATTCTAACACATGACGCAGCTATAATCATTAGCATTTCATTTATGATATGTTACATCAAAAAGTTATACAGAATTTTAATTTTTTTATGAGCATGAGTTACGTTTCAGACTAATTATTTTAAATAAAATTGAATTGCTTACTGTTCCTAAGCACACGAAGCTGGGAAATATTAGCGAATCATTACTTTCGTTGAAGTTTCGTTGACGATTATTTTTTAAACTAAGTAACAAACTCTGTAAGATGATCCTGTGAAATTGAAGTATTCGATAACAACGAATTATGAAACATGTTGCTAGGCCCTAAGCTCAAAAACAGCTGGACTTAAACCTATACACGCTTTTTAAAAATAAAAAGTTCTTAAGATCCAAAAAGTTTATCTAAGCCAGGAATTAATTACCAAGACGATCCAGACAGTAAGTTGTACATATAGCTTTGTTCTTAAAAAAGAAAAACAAATTCGAAATTCGAACCGATTATTTCGAAAGAAGAAAAGCAAATGTCTTTTTTATTTTGTTTGTTAGTTGCCAGCTTCGTTTCTGTATCGCAATCACTAGTTGCATTAGGTCACTGACACTACTACAGGAAAGCTGAATACATTACCTATCACCTTCGTTTTGTCACTGTCAAGGCTTAAATGTCTGCGGCCCGGAGCAACCAGGCCTAGTGAGTCATTCATGTTTTTATCGAAACTGCATGCTCGTTCATCATAGCAACTGGCTAGATGTAAATAGCAATTTTAGTTAGCTTCAAACAGGTGTTCTATTTTTCAAATTTTGGCGCGAGTTTTGATTTGTTGACATTTTTTCCTGTGGTCAGAGACATAAATATTTAAAAATTGTGGCTTACGGCTATTGTTATAAATTTTTATGTTTTTTTTTTCAAAAACGTTTAGTAATAATATTAAGCTGCTCATACTTTACAATGAAATATGTACATAGATTCCTATATTTTTGTATGATATTGTAAAAAATATTGTATTATCGTTATTTCTCACATTCCTGTGATAATAATGACTGGAAGTGCGAACAAATTATTTCATCGCATCTTTGATGGCTTTGCAACAACCTTGGGGTTAGGTGCAAACAAACCGCAAGTTGTACGGGTTGATTACAGTACAGTACTATCATATTTTGCATACTTATTTGTAGCTTTGTGGGAACGTGCCAAGTGGCCACGGCACCGGAGCAAAATAAATCTGTTATGTCTGATGATTGCTTACCATTTGCTTACCATCAAGTGATCTGTCTTCTCGTTTGCTTGCCTTATTACCTATACTTATTAAATAGCAGCGACCCACTCTACTTCTCCACTTTTTAATGGATGTTATTAGATATATAAACGCTCCTCGTCAATAATGCTATCCTTTAAAAAAACCGCGCGAAAATCCGTAGCGTAGTTTCAAACATTTAAGCATACATAGGGATATAGGGACAGAGAAAGCGACTTTGTTTTATACTATGTAGTGATGTGTAGGTTCTCACCAGTACTTTTTTGTGGCGAGAAAATCATCACATGAATTCTCTCGCCCAGGGTAAAGCGAGAGGGAGTGTCGGACTCTTACTGACTAAAAACTCTTTCGTTCCTTCTCTAGGCCGAGGTCGCGGCACCTTATTGCGCTTGACCTGCGACCATGGCTAAGTATTGGCCATATTGAGGTTCTCATCAGTACCTAAGTTGGCGAATATTGCTAAGCGCAAAAGGTTTTGTACATGGTCATTTGTTAACCTCAATCATATAGAAACGACATTGTTAATGCCTGAAGCAATGAAAGCACTAAGTTTATGAACAGATGTACGTGACAGCTGTTGAAAATGGTTTTCTCTGCATCGCCGCTGGCCGGACGTACGGACAACTTTCAACACTTTTCCTTCCTTCAAACTAATAACAGAAATTGTGGGGTTGTTATAACTACGGACCTATTTCCTAGTTTGAGATAATGTCCCACGTGTTTTTAAGGGTTAATATGCGTTGTATTGTCTTTGCGTTGTTCTCACAATAAACATTAAATATTGGATGGAAATTATCAGTAAGTACAATTGTAAATCTGTATTTTCTATTTCGTGGTAAATACTTATTAATTTCAAATAGAGAACCAATAGATTTTGTGAGCAATTCTTCCCTGTTAGATACCTCTCTACATTTTCACCTACATCTCTTTCGTTTCGTTTAAATATAGATTTAAATAGGTAAATGCCTTAACATTTATTCTAAGTCACATCATGATCATCGTCATAATAATTACGAGGTCCACAGCATCACACCGGTCCAATGACTGCCAGATAGGTAGTTTGGAAACGAGCTGCAACGAGCAGATATTTATAACCTTAATAGGACTTCTTCACGTCCTATGCTACGCTTGCCGGAATACGGCATCCATCCCAGAATGTTTCTATTACACTGGGTCATCTTAGGTTAAGCCATATAGGTACCACCATAAATGACTATCTGTATTATAATTCAGAAAAGAATGTCATTTAATTATTTTCCTTTTACCCAGTGCCTTAATTCATCAACCAATGAATCCATTCAATTGTGTAGAAATGTTTCATTACTGGCGCAGTTTTTCGGGTTTTTCTATTTGTTTGTCTTTCTCGAGTTTTGTAATGAAACTCATCGAGATGTCACATATGAGTACTGGCTACCAGTTTAGGATACCAGTAGCAGTGGAGAGTACTCTCCCCTGCTGGACTGCTGGCCTCATCGACCTTCATGATTAGTCAGCTGGCTGCAAATCGCTAGTTAATAGGTTCATGTTATTCAGAGGGCGTTGCTTCTTTATACCGTCATTGCTTCTCGGTCTTTGTCCAATGTTTAGACCCTTGACGTATGAGAGAATCGTAAGGGTGCATCATCATTTTTATTGGCTCAGTTATGTTTTTTTTGAGGCAGAAAATTATTTTCATCAAAGTGAGAAGCAAGGGAGTCTCAATCATCAATCAAAATCAAATGTCTTCTCCCGCCCAGGGTAGGGCGGGAGGGGGTGTCAGACTCTTACTGACTAAAAACTCACCGTTCCTTCGCTCATTGCGCTTACCCCGCAACCCCGGCTGAACATCAGCCCTTTAGGGCCCCGTCTGTGGTGGTCTATTGGCTCTTTGAGGCGCGCGCGGAACGTTACGCGCTGGTGTTTCCTCCCGCTGGAACCGAAACAGGAACCTATAGAAGTTACTGACTAAAACCGTGTGTTGTGTTTATTTTTTCATATGCTTCTTGACATATTGGGACTCTTTGTTTTTACCTATATTACGAAAATCCCCTAGTAGTGTTAAAACTTTTTAATCTCCACCTCATTTCTGCTTGAAAATATATTTTACTTAATTGTATTTACGTAGATCGGAAAAGAATTATAAACTTAAGTAGATTACCTATCCACAAGATGCTGAGTCTTATTACCTAGGTTACTGATGCGCGTTAAATACCCTCCTAAAGGTCTAAGATCAAATCTAGTAATTAAGTAATTATCTAGTATATATGGAGAGATTGCCTTCCTGCGGGTGGGGGGAAGTGGGGTAGTATACATAAGTATATATCATAAATATGGATTAACTCGGTTCTAATGTGTTAATATGGATTTTCTTACAATAAATAAATTATAAGTGTTAATCTACTAAGTATCTAGTTTTTATGATGTTATAATATTTGATAAGCATATAAGGAGAAGGTTTAATAGTGTGGGTTCCAGTAGTACAAGGGCAAGGAGTCTAGAAGTAGTATTTGCTTACCATACATAGTAAAAAAAACTTTTGGATTTAATTTTTAGATAAATATACAAGACATTCTCTTTTAGCACTATCTTTCTTAGGCTTAGCTTTCAAAAGAGTTAAAAAAGAATTGGGCTAGGAATATTTACACTAATATTATAAATTTTTTATGATTCTTATTAGGTATTCTAGTTCTGTAATTCGTCAATACTTTAAATCATTAGAGCAACGATTCTTTTGAGTTCTCTCGTTCCAAAAGCGTGAAACTTTATTTAGTACCTATTCATAAACGTCATACGAATATAAGCTTTATATCCTGTTCCAGAGATCATGTCACTGGTAATTGTGCAGCGTTATAGTAAATATCCATAAGAGGCCGACATGGTCTCAGTACCGGCTTTCCACGCGTCACTTTCTACGTTAGAAAGTGAATTTCAAACCTCACAAGATTCCGCGAATAATACCCTATGTTATAATCATTATTTTCGTTATACAAATTCGAAATGACAATCGTAATTTTATTTTAGTCTGGCTACTTTTGTGGCGTTTTTTTATGACTTTTTATAAAGAGATTTTGTTAGTGGCCAGTTAGATATATGGTTTGTAATTAAATAATATTTTACTGTCTAATTAGCTGATAAGTGAATGGTATACCGTTATTATGAATTAGGTGAGTATCGTGCAGCTATGTTTTACGATATTTACATAAGTTAACTGTCAAAATACAAATATTTAACATTACTTTCTGGCTTGAAAACCCATTATTCAACCGACTGCAATCATAAGCCACAGGTATAAAATCTAAATTAGAAATTCGAATTTCAAATTTTAAAATTTTAAATGAATGGCCAGCGAGCAGGCTCGCAAAAAAGAATAAACAATCCGCATAACTTTTCTTGTTAGACTAAGGAAGTATTGCGTACAGCCAAATTTCACCTAATTAAGTTTGCAATTAGTGAATTCCGTGATAGGAGTTACGTTGCTTTCAGCACTGGTTAACAGGTAACCGTTCGACCTGATCACCTGACCGAATGCGTTGCAATAACTAGTTTTGATTGCGTTTGCAATGTGCGGATTATTTGCCTGTGCTACATTCTTTGTGTGAAAGAAAATATGGGTAGTGACGTGATGTATGCTAACTATAACTGGTTTTCGTCCATTGAGGATTAGTTCTGGTTGTGTTAATAGTTGTAGGATTGTGTATCTACTACTGTGATATATGATAAGCGAATCGGATAAGAATTTTGGAATTTGTAACTTAAGTTATTTATGTCATTTTGGTATTTTCTGACTTAAGTAAGATCTTGACAATTGGAGTTCGACTTTTGGAGTCTTCTTTTAGACAGGAAAGCCTTGCTCTAGTGACTAGAACTTATGATGATATTCTGTTACTGATAAAATACAAAATAATGGCAATCAACTATATTTTTTACACGGTATATTTATTTGAAGTTCTTATAAGTGTTAGGAATGTGAGTGATGGACGTCCGGGGATTTCTGATTTTAACAAAAAACACCCACAAAGTATGTAAAAACTTAAGTTAAGTTTTTATATCTTTAAGAAGATGCACCTTAAAAACGATCTATGATAATATTTTCTTGCATGGTCTTTAGTAGTAGGTCCTATATCTGTCGTAACCACATTTGAGAGGAGCGTTAAATTGGTGATATATTTTAAAAATCGAACCACCCTGTGTTGCCAGTTTACATAAATCACCCTAATATCAGGGACGCAGGGACTGACAGGGAGCTGTCAAAAATGAATGATGTTTACAAGAATAATTAAAAGTTATACAAAACTAAATCATATTGTTACTTAATAAATCAAATCATCAAATATAAATCCTGTATAGCACGTCTATCATGGATCATAGTTGTGAAGGTTAAATTTCTATAATTTAATGATACGTAATAAGTAAGTAGGTATTGCAAAATGAGGAGTATCATTTACCTACAAATACCTATTCTATGTATATGAATTTATGATTACATAATAATGTCTATAAAGTTTGTTGTACATGCGAACGCGATGTATGAATATTAAAAGTATCGAAATAAATGATTTATCGTGTTTTAAATGTTTGCTTGGGAATATATTAATTAGCACTATTTAGTACGTAGGTATTGTGTTTTTTTTGTGTTACATTGCGTAGTAAGTTATACACTAATGGCAAACATAATTTTTATAAATAAAGTGACCTCTGTTTGAATAGATCATTTTTGTTTACTAAAGCTGGCCCAGTGCTTTAGCTCGCAAGTCCCGTAAAGGAAAATTGTTTTTTTTTTGTGTGATCACCGAAAAAGTCTTTGAGGTCTCGATGTGAATTGTATAATTTGTAAACGCAGTAACCTACGACATAAACCATAAAAAATGGGAGCGCCATGCTTCGGCACGAATGGGTCAGCTCGACCGGAGAGGTACCACGGCCTCACATCAAACCGGCGTGAAACAACCACACGTTGCGTTCACCGTGTCTGAGGTTACCGAAGGCCCAATTCTTCCCCTCCCCCAATCCCTAAATCTCCAAATCCCTAATCCCTAAACGGTCGGCAACGCACTCGTAACTTCTCCATTGCGGGTGTCCATGATGAATGAATGAATGCGTAAAGGAACCGATGGTATTAATTGTCATAATACTCTTACCAAATACCTAATGAAATTCGTGCGAATTTGTTTTCGCGTCAGTCGTGTCAAGTTTGCATGAATTCAGAGATTTTTTGTGCGGATGCGGATGTTACTAATGCAATGCAACTGTGTTATCTACAGATTTGTGGGTTAAATCAGCACGATTTCTTTCTTTGTGCATTTAGGTAAGCTAAGTGCAAGCTTACGCAATTATGTGCCGCAGCCCCAGTAGAAGAAGGAACATCGTTGGTTTTTAATCAGTAAGAGTCAGACACTCCCAAAGAAGTCACAAAATGATGATATAGCATGGCAAAAAGAAAAAAAAAATGTTTATTTCGTTACTTAAGTACGTAATACTCGTAGTATGCCTACGCCTATGCTAGTCATCGATTTCACTACTGACATCTTTTACCATAAAAAAATAAAGGACTTTGATAGTTTTCACTATATTACCTGCTTAATTAAGGCTAATTATGGCAATTGTCTACTCATCTTAAGCAGAATACACCACACCATGTGACACTTAGTGCCAAAAAAAACATTCAAAATTGTTTTTTAAATACGGCGAACAACATTAAAAAAAAACATGTACCTAGGTATACTTTTAATCTTTCCTTTTTTGAAGCCAGTTAAAAAATAAAAACATATTTAAGTTTATTTTTACATTAGGAACAAAATCACTCGAAATCACCTATCTTTGGTCTATGATTTTTTAAGTAAAACGCACGCACGTTAGAATGTTAGCAATTATTATTTATGTAGTCAATGATGATTAATCAATTGGCTATACATCATCATTACTCTTAATGTTTCAAAATAATTGCATCCGATGGACGCATATTTCCGTTTTATAGTACAATAACGTTGATTAAATACTAGTTTTAAATGAAACTGAAAAAAACTTAAAAGGATGGTAAACCGGTGATGCTAGAAAAGACATGAAACACTCATAAATTGTGCTCTAAAAAGTGATATAATTAAACTCGTACTTACTCAAGAATTGAATTGAGAAACTGATTGAAAAGGAGTATCCATGGAGTTAGTTGCTCTGGCTTCAATGAAGGACTGATTGACAGTTTGAACACTTTTTATTTCGTGTTACAAACGAATGGATCATGGATGTGACTGAGGAGTGTGACTCAAACCAGAATCTTTGGATTTGCTCTTGACAGAATCTCCCTCCAACTATAGTGTCAAAAATCTCTTCATCTACAGATTTTGAACTGAGATTGATTATTATTTAAGCATTATTTTAGCCATAAACGCATTTATGTAGGCAACTAGAGGAGCAAGCGAAACTTTCTGCCCCGCACTGCAAAACTTTGGAATGATCTTCGATGATACGACCTTCAAACCTTCAAGAAACGAGCGCACTCCTTGTTAAAAGGCCGGCAACGCATCCTTTGGTATTACGAGTATCCAAGGGCGGCAACGCACCTATGACTCCTCTGGTGTAGCGGGTGTCCATGGGCGGCGCCGATCGCTTACCATCAGGTGATCCGTCTGCTCGTTTGCCTCCTATTCCATAAAAAAAGCATACGCATTAGCCTTTTACGTACCTAGTTTCTCTAAGGACTCTATTGGTTGCGTGTGCAAATGCAGGCCCCGGCCTGGAGCAGGAGAAAGAACGGAGAGGTTTTTAGGCCTTAAGAGTCACCCCACCTATGGTTTAGAAGACCTCTCGCGAAGACATTTGATGATTTTAACCCTCAAAAATAATAAAAAGATATGGATTTATGTGTGAATGTTATAAATATGTATTATTCTTATATAATTACTACGAGTACCTACCTACCTTCTGAAATTTTATTATTAAGTATACCTAAAAGATTAACATAAAGATTGCGGAAGTCATGTTTCTGGACCTGAATTGTTTATTTTAACTCAAATTGTTACCTGCACAAAATATGAGAACGATTGTATTGATAACCTTGAAAGGGACGAGAAAAAATGCAGTCACAAACACACCTTATCACATTTTAAATTGAGTGCTTTGTCGAATGTTCTTGTGTTTTAAAAATAAGAGATTTAATTAAAGGACAGGCTTGTTATTTTGCTTATAATATAATGATATCTATACTAATATTATAAATGCGTCTGTCTGTCTATCTTTTCTTCACGCCTAAACTACTGAACCAATTTCTGTGAAATTTGGTATAGACATGCTTGGAACTTGAGAAAGGACATAGGATAGTTTTTGTACCAAAAATCTGCAGGAAATCACTATTCTACGCGAACGGAGTTGCGAGCAAAAGCTAGTTTTACTTATAATATAATGATATGCAAAATAAATATAAGTATGTTGAATTAAAAATATCGAGATACGGGTATACATAAATGTAACCGTGTATTTATGACCAGAAACCACTGTTTACGTCCAACCGGTGTCGCTTGCACATAATTCGAGTTTTATAAAAAAAGTAATGTGTACTTTTTTTACGGAAAATAGCGAGCTACTCACGTGCGTTAACTGTGAAGAGACCGCGTCGCGGTGACGGGATGCTGCTCAAGAATAAGAGTCCCGTCGTGACTTGAAACTGGTTGAGCTTTTCTCAGTTTTTTCACGAGAGTACCTAAGTCGTTATTTTCAGTAAATTTAGGATGTCTCACAATAGATACTTACACTACAAATAGTGAATTTTTGTAACTATCGAGAAACATATTAACCTTTCAATCGTGGTAATAAACTAGCACGTCGATTTTATAAAATTGTTTGATTTTGAATCTTGTTCGAGTGTAAAGAGAGCGTCGAAGTGACAGGGAAATTATATTTAAGGATGCCACTGGATGCCACTATTAACGTCATCTTATTCTTTGTCTATCAAAATGTTATATAATAAAGGCGGATCCAGATTCGAAGTTTAGAATGAAGTCTTACAGAATCACACTGTAGTTCAAAAGGAGTTTAATATTTCATCATCAGCCTGTGTCGGTTTGTTGCTGGACATAGGGCATTTGTGAATCACTGAGTTCGATGTTCAGTTCTTCTCACCCAACCACTCCCAACCATCTTATTACGGACTTTTAACATTTATTATATTATTTTCTTTCAGATAACGAACGATCGAGGATGTCGGCTACAAAGTACCTGCACCCCTTCCTTCGTGGACTAAAACCTTTGCCCGAAGGTCACGAGGATGAGATACAGCAGATCAGAGAATGGTGAGCACCTCTTAATATACTGTGGAAGTAAGAGGAATGTCTTATGTCGGTTTTATTAACATTTTAATAGGTTTTTTTGGGAGGGGAAAATCAATAAATTCTCTAGCCCATGGCCAGCGGGAGTATCAGACCCTCTGACTAAACCTCCCTACGTTCCTTCTCTTGCTCTAGGATTGAGGAATCTTATTGCTTTTGCCGCGCAACCCCCTCTAAATGGGGCGAGAAATAAAAATGGTGCCGTTCTAAATTTAAAAACCTCACTGATGGCGCCCGTTCTAGTACCGGTCCTGTCATCCTGTAATGCCCGTCATTAAAATTATAATTTGTTCAGTGCAACTACATAAACTCCGCGGTTACAGCAGCGTGGAATAACCAACCAACACGGAGACTTGATACCTCTCATGTAGAAGTCCAACGGTCCAAGAACCACAGTCATGACTCTTGCTTCTAACACTGGCCTATAAACGGAACATTTTTTAAAACAACGCCCATTCATACCAAACTCATTTTGATGTAATCTTTTATATGTTTCACCTGTTACTATGTTCAAGATATCTTCTGGTTCTCTTCTACGACATACAGAACGTGTTTAACCAGTTTTCAAACTAGGCCCTTCACAAGGCCGTGTATAGTTCACGTAATAGTATTATGTCATAACTCGCGTCTATAATTCAAACAATAATGCGTAATATTATTTAAAGAAAGTTTGTACCACAAGGTTGATTTTCCCGTGACTATGACCGTCGGTAAAGCTCTTGATTTACGGCTGAACTGTAATTTCTCTATGTTAATTTTTTGTTCCGGTTTTGTTCAATATTTGTAGGTACTCGTAAATTACCTAATAGTGTTATACTTTATATAATAGACATTTTATATGTATTTCTAGTGCGAACTTTAGAATTAAAAGCCGAATTTAAAATACTAAATATTTATATTGTTTCTTAACCCATAGTTACAATTGCCTTATGGTAATATGTTAAGCAGACCTTGAAATGACGAGAGCAGAAACAAAAAATAATATAATTAAGAAGTCAAATATATCACGTGTTTTCGTCATCATTATAAACCTATAAGTGCCCACTGCTGAGCAAAGGCCTCTTCTCACACAAAGTAGGTTCGAGCATAATTACCAAGCTTCAAGGCGGATTGGCGTTTTCAAACTTATAATTAGAAATTATAAGTCCAGGTTTTTTTACAATGTTTACCTTCACCGTATATCAGTGGTGTCGAAATAATCATAGAGAGTACATATAACTCGGAATATCACAACGGTGCTTGCCAGGTTTTGAATCCTCATGCATGAGAAACGGGCTCCTTAACCTTTGGGCGACAACGACAGTAAAAGTCAACGTGTTTAAGGGAAAAAAATTTATGAGCTCACAACATAGACGGGGCCTCGTAGGGTAGATGGTCAGCCGTGGTTACGGGACAAGCGCAACATGCCCAGAGCAGAAGAAGGAACGGAGGGGTTTTCAGTCAGTAAGAATCTGACACTCCCTCCGTTGGGGGGAGGGGGAGGGGGGGGGGGGGAGACATCTGATATATTTCCCCTCACACAAAAAACCATCAAACTACATAATTATCCAAATAAACCTGACAGACCTTCAACAAAATTATCGTTTTTGACAAGTTGTTAACATCCACAAACCGTGTTAGTAGAGGGCGCTTGCTCTACCAAAGAGGACTATACCTATATAGGTTTATAAAAACTACAAATATACATAAAATGGCGCGGCATCGCATTCGTGCAGGCTCTCAATAATATGGTAATGGCTCGACAAGTCCTCTCAGGTATGTGGGGCGGGATTCCGACCACCAACAATAAGCCTGCATATTGAACTACCCTAATCAGTCAAATTTCTTAGTGGAATTTAGATCTTAGAGCGTTGAAATAAAACTGAAAGAATTTTGACGGTAAGGGATAGCTTGATGTGCTGGCGTCTGAACTACGACCTACATGGTTTTCAAAGTAGTTCTTGTTTCGCGTGGTGATTTTTGTTCGGCATTTGGAATAAACGGAATGGAAATTGTTAGGGGCTTATTTTTCAATAGTCAGATAAATGTTATCTGAGGAATAAAATTGTTGCTGTCACTGTCTTATACAAACATTCCGACGCGACAGCATCATATTTATTCCCCAGATAACTTTTATTTTACCATTGAAATCAGCCCTAAAACAGCTTAGTATTGGAAAGATATCGATGCACGCAAAGTCACATACAGAAGCAACTTCACAACAAGTTCACAACTAGTTCAGAGTTTTACCAGCACATTTTTTCTGTGTGCTGGATATAAGGAATCGCGTGGCCGGTTAAAGGGAACGAACGTGCCTAATAAGAATCGTGGGCATGCAATCGCGTTACGAATGCGATGCTAATTGAAGCGTGAACTATAATGCGTTGGGTGTTTTGTGTGTAAGTAAGGTATAGCAGAATAGCAAGTATCCTTACAATACATATAATCTTACTATTTATTTATAATACTAGCTACTCCCGCGCGGTTTCACCCGGTACTGGGCTTCATTTGATTGTAGCGTGATATTTTATAGCCTATAGCACTCGGGAACATTGTAGCTATCAATAAGTCAAAGAATTTTGGATATCCGACCAGTGGTTCCAAAGATTACCCCCTACATATAAACTTACAAATTTACCTCTTTTATTAGTAAAGATAAATGCGAAAGTTACGATGTTTGGATGTTTGTTACTCAATCACGCCAAAACGGCAGGACGGTTCTGGATGAAATTTGGCACAGGCATAGGATACACTCCGGTATAGGTCATAAACTTTTTACCAACATACCACGCAGGCGGAAGCTAGTTTGTATATAAATACTATACTCGGAATTTTAATTCCATTCCAGATTTGACAATTTCAGTGTTGCAACGTTATGACACGTAATAAATAGTGACGTTGCGAAATTATGTCGTGGTGGCCTGGAGGTTAAGGAGCCCGCTTCACATGCATGAGGGTGTGGGTTCGAAACCTGGCAAGTACCAATGTGACTTTTTCCGAGTTATATGTACTTTCTATGATTATTTAGACACCACTGACATACGGTGAAGGTAAACATCGTGAGGAAACCTGGACTTATAATTTATAATTGTAAGTTTGAAATCGCCAACCCGCATTGAGCAAGCGTGGTGATTAATGCTCAAACCTTCTCCGTGTGAGAAGAGGCCTTTGCTCAGCAGTGGGCACTTATAGGCTGATGATGATGATGATGATGCGAAATTATTCGATGTGGAAATCGAATATTTCTGAATCGATTCCTCTCGTTTATAAATTTACTCTCGTAAACTAAGTTTATCAGGAAATAAAATATTTCTGAACAGATAATTTAGTTTTGACAAATAATTAACGATCTGAGTCTTTTCTTTTGTAATTGTGTATGAAATTAATAAAAAATGTGATCATGAAGAAACATGACAAATAAAACAGAAATTTTATAAATTGTCGCCGTCATCGCTATTGCTATCGCTGTTACTTTCTGTAACATTTATTATGAATTGTGTCTGTGATTTTAATTCTCAATTAACATATCTAGCTTACTCATGTTTTCCTCTTCTTTGACAACATGAGATACGCATTTAGACCTTCGGTAGCCGTAATTTTTTGAATGCCTTCCTGAAACTGATTCACTGATTGTTTATCGATTTTTGTGTTCATCACTACACTGTTATAATATGTGGTATCATTATTTCACAAAATGACAGTAGGTCATGTCAAATTAGGAATCGAATTAAAATTCTGACTATAGTAGGTATATACATATACCTATATTTTCAAGTTACACGCACTCATATTTATCTAAGTAGATTAACAATTAAAGAAGGGGTTTCTCCTGTGCCAACTATATTTACAAACATACACATACGAAACAACAATTTGAACAAGGAGTTGTTTCGTGCGTGAATCGGAACCGCGACATGTCCCTTGCCGGTTGCACAGCCACCGCATCAAGAAGTTTAAATTGTAGGTAGGAGGATCACATTGCACGTGTGTATTTGATGTATCTTCAGCTTTTATGACCACCATCTATAATCGGCAGTCGAAGATGTCATCAGCCTAAAAATGCTCACTGCTTAGCAAAGGTTTTTCACTCTTAGAGGGTTTAATAATTAACAATCACGCTTGCTGAAGGTGGATTGGCGGTTTTATTTGCTCACAATAATTTCTTTAAATTCGATAGAACGCTTTAAAAAATATGATTATTCGGCAGCCATGATTTCACGACCGATAAGGTAGAAAGTCAACAGAAGTAGCAATAAACATTCACATGATACAAATTATAATATGATACAATCTATGCACTCTGTGCACGCTACCAACGCAGAGTAATCAACTTGCAATCGACTTCTAATAACTAGGCTGTATAGGTACATGCCGTTGCCCTCGCGTTTTTTATGACAATGCGGTTACAAAATGGCGGCCCTATTTCACCTGTTTGCTAACAGTTCATGGTACTTGTCTATTGTCTGATTTTTTGTAAATTGCGCTTTTACAATTTTATAGATCTTTTTGCATTTTATTTTAATTGCCTCTTTCATCACCTTCCTTCGTATAGTTATTGACGTGGCACGTAGTTCATACAAATTATGTTCTATATATATTTTTTGTTATGGCTATTCAGATATTGTGAAACAGGCCCTACATTTTACTTTTAATAGATATATGCATTCAGGTCCAATTTTAATCATTTTTTTAATACACATTCTTTCATTTCTTATGGTATCAAATGGTTTCGACGGTATACTTACATACCGATTTGAAATATTGCGCGAAGTCATGATTAATCACATGTTATCTAACCAGTGAAGTTGCGTGTGTGCACACTTTAATTTAATTCTTATATGTATAATAATATAATCTTTAATATAATTTCTTTAATTATATAAAAATTAAAATTAAAATTATCTACTTATTAAAAATCGTTTTCTTATGACAAAATAGAAACAAGCATATGTGTAATATGGTTTCATTGTAATGATGTAATAAATAGGTTTTTAATTTTCGAACTCGGACGTCATCCGTTTCTAAATGGGCAAACGAAGATTATAAATAAAATAGGACAAGACCATAGTAAACATCTTTATCTTAAGTAAGTACCTACTAGAAAGGGAAATTCTATCTCTTTGTTAGTCTAGACTGATCTTAGTCTGTTTATAATGACGTCTAGTCTGAACTATGGGGGTCATTATTAAAAGCTTTGTACTACACCCTCCTTCTCTATGGGTAGGTTTTTTTTTGTGAAGGGAAATCATCAAATGACTTCTCCCGCCCAGGGCCGGGTGGGAGGGAGTGTCAGACTCTTACTGACTAAAAACCCCCCTGTTCCTTCTCCTGCTCTGGGCCGAGGTCGCGGTGCCTCGTTTCGCTTACCCCGCCACCCCGGCTGAACATCAGCCCTTTAGGGCCCCGTCTGTGGTGGTCTATTGGCTCTTTGAGGCGCGCGCGGAACGCTACGCGCCGTCTCTATGGGTAGGTGTCAAAGTGATTTTGCCCAACGATTACTTAGTAAATAAAAATTTAAAAAAAACACGACAAAAATACCTACTGAGATCACTTTCTTTTACAGTCCCCCAACGCGATGTATTTTTCTTATTTTTAGAACAATTGTTCAGTTAAATTGTTGATAATTATAAAAATGGAAATAAATAATATTTCCTGGTTCAAACAAACGAGCAAACAAACTCTACAGCTTTATGATTTTTATATTAATAAAACTGGTGTAAGTATATCGAGCTACAAAAACCAATATAAACTGGCCGTTGAATGTGCGTAAATATCATAGAAAGCGAGACCGTGATAAACTGGTATTTTATTGTTTGCTGTGTGGCCGCCATTTCTGGTTAGAAATTCGTTGACTTTTATTACACAGGGTGAGGCGAGAGTGTCAGACTCTTTACTGGCAAAAACCACGCCGTTCGTTCTCCAGCTACAGACCCGCAATAAATACCCTTTTAAAATTGACGATGTACTCAAAAATTGTACCTATTACATTCCAGGATGAAAAGTCAGCCGCATCTGCCCCACATTTCTGACGAGTACGTGATCCTGTTCCTGCATTCCAACTACTACAAGGTCAAGGAGACGAAAGACACCATAGAATGCTACTTCACCTTGAGGGCGAACACTCCAGATCTGTTCACTAACCGTGATCCTTTCGCACCGAAGAACAAAGCTATTTTGGACATCACGTAAGTCGATATTTTTTCATATTCCTTGAGCATTTCGTAAGTCTATAGGAACAGAGTTTTAGTTCCAAGTAACAATACATTTTTATAATTAATCACTACATAGCATAGAAAGCTTTTTCTGTCCTTATGTCTCTATGTATGTTTTAATCTTTGAAACTTCGTAACAGATTTTGATGCAGGTTTTTTTATACTAATATTGTAAAGAGGTAAAATTTGTAAGTTTGTATGTAGGGGGTATCTTTGGAACCGCTGGTCGGATTGCCAAAATTCTTTCACTGATAGATAGCTACAATGTTCCTGAGTGCTATAGGCTATAAAACATCACGCTACGATCAAATGGAGTCGAGCAGCGGGTGAAACCGCGCGAGTTTACCTAGTAAGAGATATAGTTATTGGAGTGGAAGGTAACGCCAACGCACACACTTTGTGTGCTTTTTCTTGCTCTGTATAAAGTGATATTTAGTTCACTAAAAGTTTTATGCACACAATTGCCAAAAGAAGTCGAGAAAACAGTTCAGTCTATACATCCAACCGGTCTTAAATTAACTTTTAATTAGTTTAATGAAGTAACTTAATGTTAACGTTGTGCATTGTTCAGTAATTTGGCCAGTAAGTGCAGTACCGTAGAAAATATATTGCAATTGGCTAACTTACTTGGTTTACTTGAACCGAAGTACCCAGCACCTATTACGTTAGTAATTTAAAAGTATAACAATGCAGGTCATATCGTGTTGTTTAAAATTTACACACAATATAGTTTACCTTGTTTTGTTAATTACTTGTTGTTTTATTGATAGATTTTACAAAATCATGTGTGATTTCTTTAGCGGCATAAATTGTATGGGTGGCCCTGAAGATTTTTTATTTTATTTTTTAAGTAATAGTTCGACAAACGAGCTAACGGATTACCTGATGGTAAGCAATCAGCGCCGCCCATGGACACCCGCAACGGAGGAGTTACGAGTGCGTTGCCGACCTTTTAGGGATTATGGATTTGGAGATTTAGGAACTGGGGAGGGATTGGGGAAGGGGAAGGATTGGGCCTACGGTAACCTCAATCACACGGCGAAACACAACACTCTGGTTATTTCACGCCGGTTTTCTGTGAGGCCGTGGTATCACTCCGGTCGAGCCGACCCATTCGTGCCGAAGCATGACTCTCCCACATTTTTTTATATTGTTTTCAGTACTTCTTGAAATAGCGACATTAGAAATAGGTACATGTCCAAGATTTTAAATTGTATAGCTGTCAAGGTTCAAGAGATTTAGCTTCACAAACAGACGGACAGAAAGGCAGAAAAAGTGTACTTTAATACAATGTTGTGCTTATCCTAATATTGGACTAATGGGACACGATGTTGATAAGTTTATAATTTACAGAATGGACATGATTTTAACAAAAAGTTTTTATTTGAAGCGGAACATAATCATTTTTTTTTCGCCCTGAGTGGAGTGAGATGGAATATCAGGCTCCTACTGACTAAAAACAATCCGTCCCTTCTTCTACTTCAAGCTGAGGCTTTGGTATATTACATGACAACAAGTTGACCCTGCGAACCACTTCTATAAACAAGAAGATATCTATTACTAACATATGACTGTAATCGATACCTCATTCAATGGATCCAGACACAATGTCAGTTCCCTACATAACCTTCTTTAGGCCAAGTCAGTGACAATAACATATTCCAAGACACTGCAACTCAAGGATCTACGATGGCAAACAAAAGCTGCATCCGCTAATGTGGTATAGAAATCTGTAATCAAGGTCACACCAGTCATTAGAATCAAAAGCTATTCATTCATCGTATCAGATCTCCAGCCGCTATAGAAAGCGATGGGCATTCAGCTTCATATCTTGTCTACCTATCTCCTCATTATATATCTCTCTATTCAATAGTTTCATTTGTCTTTTAACAAGGTAAAGGCATTTTAACATCATACCTTTAGATGAGCGGTGTATAGTCTGAGAGGGCATTATAGTCCGCATAGGAACTTAAGGGAAGGATGGGATTCTTTGCTAATTTAGGCTAGTCATGTTACAATTTTGAAATGACTTTGCAAGTGCGGGTGTGCCTTCGCATCTTTACAAACAAGACGTTTTTTGTAGCGTTGTATTTTGCTGTGTATGTGAGGTTGCAGGAGGCTCGATTCTTCCTCTTCTGATCCCCAATCCCCTAATTCCCAATAATCCACAAAATTAACGCATTTTTAATTAATGCTGCTACATTGACAAACAAAGAACTAAGCTTCAAAATTCACAAATTGTTTTAATAGGGTAAAAGTATATATATAAGGTATACCTAGTATAAAGTCCAGTAATAAGGACCAAATGCGAAATACTTAGAAGTTGTCCTTGAAAATTCGCCGTACTAAATCGTTTTCTTTTTACTTATCGCTCAAACAATATTAAAGGTCCATAGAAACCACTCATAAAGCCCCAGTTTCCTTAATGACTGAAGATTGCTATAAAGATGTTATACTAATATCTTCCTATTATTTCCAGGCACATGGTAGGCTTTCCAAACAAGACTGCAGAAGGTTACAACGTCCTGCTGTACCGGCTGGCTGAGTTTGACTACAGTAAGCTGAACTTCGCTGATGCTGTCCGTGTGTTCTGCATGTTCAACGATGTCAAGTTGTCAGAAGACAGGCTGTCTGATGGCTACATTGTCATCTTCGATATGAAGGGCTGCAGCCTCGGTCACCTGACCAGGGTGACTCTTCCTGCGCTGAGAGCCTTTATGCATTATATCCAGGTTGGTAGTCTTTTATTTAAGTAGAAGGTTGTCTTTGAAATGTAGTGCCAATAAGTAACCATAGTGGAATAATGCAGCTTGAGAGTGTTTAATTTTTTTTTGTGGTACAGGTCGCAAAATGAGCGGATGGATATTCTGATGGTAAGCAATCAGCCCCGCCCAAGTACACCCTCAATACCAAAGGAGTTACAAGTGCGTTGCCGGTCTTTTAGGGATAAGGGTTTCGCATATTTAAGGATTGGGAAGGGATGGGAAGGGCGAGGGTCTCCGGTAACCTCAATCACACGACGAAACATCACGCTGTGGTTGTTTCACGCTGGTTTTCTGTGAGGCCGAAGCATGGCTCTACAACAATTTCGGCTGGTTTACATTTGAATGTCTTTTTCTACTTTCTAAAGTATTACGTAGCAACAAAATGAATACCTAAATCTTACTGTTCTTCCAGAACGCCCATCCTTGCCGTCTAAAGAAGATCCACGTAGTCCACACAGTATCATTCATCAACCAAGTCATGTGCCTCGTGAAGCCGCTCATCCACTCGAATCTCCTCAACCTACTGAACTTCTCCTCCGAAGGACCAGAGTCTGTGGTAGATAAGGAACTCTTGCCCGAAGACTTTGGTGGTCCATTACCTCCAGTCAAGCAACTGCATGAAGAACAGAGGAAAAATATGGAGGAAAATTACAGAGAGTGGCTTATTGAGACGGAGATCTTCAAGGCTGATGAGAAGAAGAGGATTAAGAAGCCTAGTAAAGGTATGTTCGCCAGCTTCACCAGTAGTTTCAAGAGCTTGGACATTGACTGATAGTTTTATATTCATGCCGCGCTAGGGACCTGAGAGCTTCGTTTCCTCATCTTCTGTTTCTAGAATGTTCTCGTACAGTTGCCAGCAGGTCAACCTACACTATGTTTTTATTCGTTTTTCAATTTTACATAAAGCATAATAAAGTTGAAAATTTAGTAAAGGAATTAAGCAAAATAAGAGTAGTTTGAAATGCTGGTCACTATTTTACCTTTAAGTATTGAATAAGACTTTGTCGAAGCTAGGTGGTTGTCATATCTGCTCTATTTATTTTCAATCTTATTGTTTATTACCTTTAATGACTAATTTGCGATTTCAATAAACAGTCTTAGTTCAAAATTTCCAAAATCATTTGTTAGGGCTGATTTTTCAATATTCAGATGAATATTATCTAAGGGATAAAATTGTCGCTGTCACTGTCTTATACAAACATTCTGCCGCGATAGCATCTTAATTATTCCGCAGATAACTTTTATCGAACTATTTCAAAATCAGCCCTTAAAGAACTAATCGGTTATTGAAGTCGCAATAAAATATATGCAATGCATTCTGATAAAACTTTAGAATGTCTTTCTGTCTCTTTCATTTTTATAGATGTTGGTAGAGACATAACATTTGGTTGTAAAGAGTAATGCTTAGCAATTAAAAAAAAGAATATTCATAGAATGAATTTAAAAATTAAATGTAAACTTTTTTCTATTCGATAGAGTTTGTAAGATTTTTTATATTGTCATATATTTGTATTTTTTTTTATAATAAGTATTGTAGAATTTGAGCTTTTTGTTTTGACGAATTTCTGTTGTAATTTTCTGAATTTTGTGTATATCTTTCAAGTTACAGGTTGTGAATAAAACTTGTACGCTTAGTATTAGAATGACTCATTTTGGACCATTTTGTATGTTTTTAGATAGTTAATTTTTTTTTATTGTACTGTAATTACTTTCTTTGCTCAATTTTGTGAATTATGTATTTTGAATACTCATAAAAGTGCGGTTTCGGGTTCGTGTGATATATTATACTGTATGTATAAAAAGATTTTTGTAAAACATTCTGACACGTAAAACGTGAATTATTGTCGTTGAACGTTACCGTATTAAAAAAAAATATACGTTTAGACACTGCTTTGTAAATATTTAGGCGTTTCTATAATTTCTGATAAGTTTTGAGAAAATATATGTATACCTAATATGATACCAATCTTCACTGTACTGTGGCACTCCCTAATCATATTTTTTTATAATTTTGTACTATAAATATCAATGTTACAATATTATGCTTATACGTAACAAGCCAAATCGTTATATTTTTATAGGTATACATATTGTAAATAGTCAAATATAATTATATAAATTTTACTATCGATTTTGACTTTTTTTTTATTTAATCTTTAGATTGACCCTTTCTAGATCTCTGATAATTGTCATTGAGTTTTTCGCTACCCTAATGACTCAACCGTCTTGTTCATATAACGATTCCAAAGATTGACTTCAATTTAAAATCAGGTGTCTAGTAGGTCTACCATGACGTGTTAAATCGTGAATCTTCCGGGCGAGAATGAGGGATGGAGCTATACATATAGCTCCATCTCTTTCCTCTGATGATGGAACTGATGGTTAAGAGAACCATAGTTGCTATCAAATTAGGTTATGGTGACCACTATAGTTGTGGTAATCTGAAGTTGGTTAGTTTTTCTTTCCGTGTGGCGTATTTTAAAGTTGAATAATGATCGTAAAAAGGGTTCTCAGACTTGTGACTCATATGATTGTTCGTCCAGCAACTTAGATGGGATTTACGTGGTCTCTGAGTCATTTTGGAAATAGAATTTGTTCAGAACAGCTTTTTAATTGATTTATTTTCCTAACTTGTTTTTCTTTTGTTTGAATTCGGTTAGTTGCGTTCTGTCATCGTTAAAAACATTTTAAACTTCCGATGGCAATGTTTTCTGATATAAGTACCACTTAACATAACACTGTAACAGTCAAGCTAAAACTGAATACGAAAACTAATAAAAACAATATCAATGCTTAATGAAAACAATAATAACTTGATTCCCGGAAAACAATAAATCGAGACAGAAGGGCTTATTAATTATTTATCATTCGATCCGATAAGCTAATTTGATCAACGTCATTCATTCACTAACTAAACGAACAAAACAATGCAACGGTATTGGCTGGCAATAAAGAATATCATTCGAAATATTTTTAAAAGAATTCTACTTATTCTAACATGTACTAAATTTAAAAATAAAACGTTCGAATCTGACACTTTGCCGAGTAATTGGAGGGAAATTGAAAATAAAAAGACAGTTGACGATAAAAATGGTTTTGAGAAAAAAAGTGTTTTTTATATTGATTTGGATAGTGATGGTCTAGTTACAAAAAACAATATCGACGATGTTAATAATGGAAGTGGTAATTTTGTGCAAGATGATAAAAATTATTACATAGATGAAGAATTCCCGAAGACTGATGGTGTTGGAGATGGATGTCAATGCAGAACTAAGGCAGTAAGTACCAATTTAGAAAATTAATTAAATTTTTATTCAGTCTCCGTTCTTAAGTCAGTCTTTTAATAAGATGTATTTAAAATAAAAAAAATGGCGTCAAAGTCGTTTAGTGTTCTTTATTCAAACGAAAACACCCACGCTTGACATTAAAAATTCTTAATTTGAAATAGGTTGGTAATAATCATGTAGGTACTGTCAACAGCTGCATTCCATTTTTAAATAAAAGATCGAAACAGTCACAATATTGCAATAGTGTGAATATATATAGTCCGTTATAGAGAGTATTCAAATGTCATATAGAGTAGCAATGATCTGGCGATATAAATTGGTCGTTGTCAAAACCTTCATTACGTTATAGACAGCGTCCGAGTGAGTGATAGCCAAATAATGAACTGGCTCGAGATATTTACGCTGCGGGGATGGGCAGAAGGTTCAATGATCTTAGGGTGGCTTCCACTAAGGTTTGAGAAAATATCTTACGGCCAAAGTTAATATCAATAAATAATTCTATCTCAATTCGAAATCCGTAGACTATGATCGATTTTTGACATCAGTTCAGATCGATCCAGATAATTTAGATCGACCTTAGCCAGTCAGGAATGGTTAAGTCGGGTGATTAATTAACTACTTTTTAACCATCTTGTTCAGTTATCATCCTCGGTTTTGGATCTAATTTTTTTTTACAAATCTATAAAGGAAATTAAAGATAAGAAAATTAGGTCGAAACATCTGGTATTTATTACCCACTGAGTTAGATTAAGCCCACCAACTTCAGTATGCAAAACCGTCCAGCACCTACAACCGAATCAAGAATTGAAACAGCTCCGGATTTCATAGTGACCTTAATTCGTATCGTGAGTGGGTCGGGCGTAGTAGGCCTACTGAAAGAGAGGCTGCGTAGTGCGGTGTCGGTGGAGCGGTGAGGCAGCGGCGACGGCGGCGGCGGTCCATTGAGGCGGGCCGGGCGGCGCAAGTGCGGCGAGTGACGCGCGCCGCGCCTCGCGCACGCGCCCGACTATCGAGCGGCATGTGCCTCTCGCAGCCGGTCGACCGCTCCGCCCGACCGATTCACACTTTTTTATTTTCCCACCGAACGTAACCACCGCTGTGACATCTCCATTTTCACACAAAAGCCCGCTCGAAACGTGAACGCGACCACAACCCGCGCCCGGCGGGCCTCATCGCCATCTCCGCTGTTACGAGTCGTGCCCGTCGATACCAAAATGGCAGGACGAAGGGTCCGGGGCCGCGCGCGAGTCCGCCTCTGACCGAGCGGTGTTGTTCCCAGCAGTGTCTCGTTATATAAATGTTACGCAAGTTGATCTCGGAGTGGCCACGACGAGGTGCATCTGTTGTTCCACGAACTAAGTCCCGTGCTGTGTCCTGGAGCCCATGTAACCCGCCACACCACACGACTGCACTGTGAGTACCCTACACGTATTAGCTTGCCCCGGCAGCCAGTAGCCCGAAGCTAGTAGAGCTCGGGGCTCGGGGCTGTGCAACGTAATCGTGACAACAAAGGTTGTAAAGCCAGTACTTGTTAATGGTAATCGCATTCCAGTTTCGCTTTTATCGATCGGATCGTTATCCGAGCGAGTGGAAATTGTTTTTGTATTTCCTCTCCGAATAAAGGGAGGTGTGATATTGTGGTTTAATGGGAAAATAACGAGCCTTGTGTCGCTCGTGGAGGTTGTAACATGGCGAGAGTCCATCTGTCAACAGCACACGGTCGCATGTGAGAGCGCGTATTGATCAATCTCCTTATTGTTTTTAGAAGCTTTCTATATTTGATGAAGTTCGTATGATGTGTGGCCTTCTGCCAACGAAGTTGTACGAGCCAATATTATCGATGGAATATTTGATGAGCCTGTGTAATTAGAAACAGATTTACTAAAGCGTTTGGGTTCACTCGTATTTAGGTGGATGGACGACCGCTTGACTTGTAAGTAACCTTTGTAGTAGTTTTGACGTGAAGTGGTTAGATTAATATGTACGTTTGTAGTGGACGTAGATTACCGTGAGCTAATCCTCGCTAGGGTTACTAAACCCTACAAATATGACAGCGGTTATGTCCTACTTTACAATGTCTTCGAGCTACGACGAAACTATGTCAAATTGTGCACTGTGCTCATTGAAATGTAAAGTTTTTATGTTAAACGTCAATGATATTTCATAGAGGCCGATCTTTGTTATCGATTAAAAGTATTATCATTCTATTTAGTTAACTATTTATATTATATTGAGTTGGTGAATTAAATGAGCTATGAAGAGAAGATATTTTATATTCAAGTCTCTAACAACACATTTGTAAGAATGTGTCGTAGAACTGAGAATTTCGTACCCAACCTACCGTTCGTTCGTTCGTTTTGCTAGTCAAAGACGAGTCAGGCCCGAATGAGGCCAATTAGGCATATGAATGCTTCAAGTGCCATATTCAGACTTCAGACTATCACAAGTTGGGTAGGCAGAGATGCCAGTTAAAGAGCCACGCCCCCATATAGTTGGCAGCAGGCCGAATGCTAGCCGCATCCCCGTTTTGTTCCCACACAGTTTTTATACAGGCTATCCATAAAAAATAGCCCAGATATGGGATTCTTAATGAAACGCTACTTTGCGTTAGTCTTTCGTCCTTGGGAATAGGGATCGTTTTCGTATTAAAATATTTTAGGCTTTTTGGCTCCCATTCAAAATGTCTGTCTGATAGTTAATCTTCTTTGTATGTATGGATAAGTTCTGGGTATATTTTATTTGTAATATGTGATCTGGAGTCGTGTCAGATTCCACGCAATCCTGATAATGTTGAATGCAGAGGAATTTTGCTATTAAAAATGAGTGAAATCGCTACAATGTGCTTAATAATTAAGTAAAGTTCTAGTCGCCTAATAGTTTCATACAAATTCGTCGTTACTACATGTAGCTTCGTTGCTAAGGAACAGAAAACGTTTTTGGGGCAACCTAATGAAACAATTGTCAAATTTTATAAGTATTGCTTGAAATCGAAGCACGTTGCATAGCCTTGCAGACACGCTTACAATCACTAGATCAAGGGTATACGTAGTTAAGATTTAATCAAATAAAACATGCAAAGGATTAAAAAACTGTGCATCGAAACTGTTAAGTTCTATAACAAAAGAAATTTATGGTATTTCAACATCCATTGCTCTGTTTATTTGCTAACGGACTTTTAATTTCCACTGCTAGGAAGCAATGTATATAATTTTTTTGTATGGTATATTTGATCAAAATTTTCTTGTGGGTAAATTGTGCAGTTTAGTGTTTGGTGTTTATTATATCCAGTTCGCACTTAAAAATAAGTAATTTGGAGATAGAATAAGCATATCTATGGAATCGATTTATAGGCATTTAACTCGGAAGCCTCTTTAACGGTGCCTAATGAAACACAGCTCAGGGAAATCTTCAACAAAAGACGACAATTGGTGGAACACAAACTTTTATAATTAATATTTTTACAATACTCGCGTCACACTGCCACGCTTGGCGCCAAAATTCGAATCTCCCTCTCGCTCGCTCATAGACAACACAGGCTCAACTGTCAAAACTGATGACGTGACATAACTACTATAAGTCGATTAATCGATTGAACGTTACAGTCGGCCATCCGTCACAGTAACGAGTCCCTTCGTTCATAACTCAAGAAAAAAATAAAATTTATAATACAAATTATGTTGCGTACCTATCGTAACAATAACGTTTTCAATCAAATTACTAAATACCGATCATAAAATAATTACTTACAAGTCTAACAAGTTTTCTTACAATCAGATCTGAACGTTACAATTATTCTAATTCACAAAGTAAATGATATATGCGAGGAGTGCTACTTTTGTTGTTTCACTACAAATATAGATACATACCTAGATCTCACCAAACAATCACTATCGCTATCATAATCTCACTGTAGCTCGTCAAAGGATAGTTACTTCTATTCTTTCACTATCCAGTTGAGTCGCATCACTATAGCTCATCAAAGGATAGTTACTTCTATTCTTTCACTACCCAATTGAATCGCATCACCTTATCACTATAGCTCATCAAAGGATAGTTACTTCTATTCTTTCACTACCCAATTGACTCGCATCACCTTATCACTATAGCTCATCAAAGGATAGTTACTTCTATTCTTTCACTACCCAATTGATGAGGTTTGCCATTCATAACTCTCACGCTCGGCTTACGTCCGCTCAAGCTCTGAGTCATGTAGACAATCACTACTTCTCTTATGACATCTCTACATTATCGAATTCTAATATAATCAATACAAAGCTATCACAATCTCTATAATCAATAACAATCATGTTTATCTTCAAATCATTAAAATTAGTTGTCACTATCGTCACTTGAGGAACAAGCAGGGGCATCAAAATACATCCAAGGGAATATTTTATCCACGGACACCACATTTTCATATGGCCTACCCTTCCGCGTAATCGGCGTATCAACAATGAGATATCGATCGTTAAGGAGTACACTTTTGATTCGGTATGGCCCTTGGCATTTGGGTTCTAACTTTTTTTGATTTTCCTGTACCTCCTATAACGTTTCTAATTACCCTAACCAAATCATCTATTTTATACTTAGTTGCTACTTTTCGATTTCTTTGGGCAATCGTTTGAATTGTGGCCTAAATAATTACAATCTGTACATTTATTCAAAGGTTTACGACACTGCCAACTCATGTGCCCAGGATCGTTGCAGTTAAAACACGTCAAGTTTCCCTTAGGTTGACTCCTAACCGCACCATTGACTCTCGGAGCGATACTGGTAACGCTTGAGGGGCGCGTAACCTTCGACTGAGTATCCCTCCTAAAATCACGCAAGTCTCGTGGTTGATAATTCTTAACTGTTTTAAAGAACTCTAATGTATCTTCGGGTTTGTCAAATTTCCCGGCTTGTGCACTTAAGCGGACACCTTTATCCTCTATTCCGAATACAATACAGTCCACTGCTTGTTTCCCAAATATTTTACAACGGTTGAGCAAGTTGATTTTTGAAAAATAATATACTTCTAAAGATTCACCAGGGCGTGTCCTTCTATTAAGCATTTCTGTCAGTAATTCCGCGAAATTTTCAGTTGACGGGAAAGATTCACGTAGTATACGCTTCCATTCTAACCACGAATGTTTAATAGAAGGTAAGCCCTGGTACCAAGTTTTAGCATGTCCAGTCAATTTGGGCAGGGCAAAGTGAGCCGTTTGCTTGTCGTTCCAGTTATAAATCTCCGCGCACTCGTCTACTTTGTTCAACCATACATCAATTGTTTGTTCTCTTAAGAGTGGATCAAATTCTGGAATGACATTGTTCATTGAAGACGACAGAAACGATTCACGATCCTTGCCCTTAAAAAACTTAGTGAACTCTTCAAAGAAATTTACTTGATCAGAGTACATCGGTTTCTTGTGTTCGGGGCTCCTGGCATCACTACGAGGAGGGGTGTATATTTTCCGCGCTTGACTAGTTGACCGCCGGTAATTGGTCGTCGCTTCGTCGCGCCTTCGTTGTTCATTGCGCTTCAGCAACTGGTCCTCCAAGAGCCGTAGCTTCTGGCGTAAATCGTCATCGTCATAAGATTCACGGCGGCGGGAACGACTACGCCCGAGCCGTCCACCCCCTGCTTCACGTGTGCTCCGACTCCTGCTCCGCAAATGATGGGTAATGCCTCGCCGGCCTTCGTGTCTCGTTCGGCTTCGACTGCGACGCTCATCCTCACGAGCTCTCGTACTCCGCCCCTCCAGTTGTACCGATCGCCTTACTGGAGTTTCTGGCTGCCGTCGCCTGACCTCATCATATTCGCCCTCATCCATCTGGAACTTACACGCATGATTCCTATTAGTTCATTTGCGCTTTCTACTTTTCTCAATAAATAGACGAGATGTGCCGATAATAAAGTAAAAAAAAAAACTTTGTAATATGTTACTCTAGTAAGGGTATGGTATGGTATAGTTGTTGACTTTGAGATCAGACATAAGACAAAATGTTTACTAAGTAGGTAGATGAGTACCGGAGGTGCTGCCGAAGGATTTTTTTTTTAAAAGAAACCAAGTCTTAAAGATAATTTTATTTAAACTAAAATAAATTAATTTTAGGCTGTGCTTTTGTACCTAATTGTTGTATTATTTTTCTTGTCCAACTTACTGTGCGTACAAAAATTATTAAATAAATAAATCTAATACAATGTTCCTAACTAAGTCCTTATCTCTACGAAAGGCCGTCGCCGGGCGCTAGTCATCCCGGTGTTACCGCGAATGCTGTATCAGCTTAGGCCGCCCATGGCGGGTACGGCTAACAAGATGTTATAAACATCATAAGTGGTTATAATGTTTGGAACAGATACTGTATGCATAACTAAGTATTCTCTTATTGTATCGTAATTCATAACATCATTTAACTGTAGTAATATTTTATCTATAATTTAGTTTTAATATTTAAAACTTGCTCCTAGCATGACTACCTTCAATAAACGAGAAGATTAAAACAAAATGTATGCTGGAAAAGATTAAAATAATTACGGCAGGGTTAATCCTTAAGCATCAGCTTAATCACCACGGTCTCTAGTACTAAATTCGTTTAATATGTGGTGTTTAATATGTAGTCAATGCTTATTTCCGTATTCTACGTTGATTTCAAAACGTCTATAACTATTTTCGTGAAATTCTGCTTCTTAATTGATCAATCATACGGTTTCGAAGGGGAAATAACACTTATTACCGAAGTTTGAATAAATCTATAAAAATCGATATAATTAACACTTTACCTTTGGCCTTGTGGGCGTTGCAAAACGGTATATTTTGCTGTAATCCCACTTCTGAGCTGAAACACAGCTCAGGGAAATCTTCAACAAAAGACGACAATTGGTGGAACACAAACTTTTATAATTAATATTTTTACAATACTCGCGTCACACTGCCACGCTTGGCGCCAAAATTCGAATCTCCCTCTCGCTCGCTCATAGACAACACAGGCTCAACTGTCAAAACTGATGACGTGACATAACTACTATAAGTCGATTAATCGATTGAACGTTACACTAATAAATAACGAGCAAAAATATACATTGTTTGAATATAAAAAAAAAATATTTCAAACTTATCACAAATATCACGGTGGCTACATAAAATAGGAACTAAAGAACAATAATACAATACGAAATCGGTAGTCGGGCTCAAGTCACATGAAGTGAAATATTCAGTACTTTGCACGCAACCAACTGCCAACTTACGATATGGCAAACGTCAAAAATTTCGTCATATCTATAGTTTACTGATTTGTTTTTTAGAAGAATGAAATGAAATATGTAAGAAGCTACGTAGTGTTTTGTTTTAGGTACTCTTTGCTGGTTTTTCTCGTATTAAGATGGTGCGTTTTTCCAAACTATCCAAACTAATATTATAATTATAAATGGGAAAGTATCTCTGTCTGTCTTTTCTTCACGCCTAAACTAATGAACTGATTTCTGTCAAATTGGGACAGACATAGTTTGGAACTCGAGAAAGGACATAGGATAGTTTTTATACCAAAAATCAGCAGGAAGTTACTATTCCACGCGAGAATGAGCTTCTGTATGTGAGAGCCTTTGCCCGAAGTAGAATATTTACAGGCTGACGGCTTGATGATGGTGAAGAAGGATGAAAGAGTGAGGTTATGATTAGTTGTAAAATCATCATCATATCATTCTTCAAAAATTTTAAATGTTCTACTGATTAAAGTTGTACACTAGCATTACGTTTTTTTCCAAGCCCTCCTCAGTAAACTTGTAGTACAAGGATATAAACCGTTTTAGTGAATATTGCGATCATTCCGCAGCATTTTATGGCTAGTAAATAAATCGGGGAGAAAACATTTGGACGCGTACCAAGATTTCGTACTCCTCCATATTCAGAAAGCGTTTCTTTAGGATTATATGAAAATTTTGCTCCGCCCACGAAGACGTCTGCGCGGATTGTCACCCTGTTCCCGCAGAAAGGGGTAAAATGTAGCCTAGATAGAACTCGCATAACCGTTGCCGTTTATAAGCTTTATCATGTGGGAAAGCCATGCTTCGGCACGAATGGATCGGCTTGACCGGAGTGATACCATGGCTTCACAGAAAACCGGCGTGAAATAACCACAGCGTTGTGTTTCGCCGTGTGATTGAGGTTACCGGAGGCCCAATCCTTCCCCTCCCCCAATCCCTCCTCAATCCCTAAATCTCCAAATCCCTAATCCCTAAAAGGTCGGCAACGCACTCGTAACTCCTCCGTTGCGAGTATCCATGGGCGGCGCTGATTGCTTACCATCAGGTAATCCGTCTGCTCGTTTGCCGACCCGACATAAAAAAAAATAAGCAAATAAATTTATCACCGTATCGATGAGTTGCATATCACCTCTTAAATAAATCCATCACAAAACATACGCAAAAATGAGCCTTATGGTATATATTCCTTTATCAGACCACGATCAAGGAAAATTGGGGGTCTTAAGTCTACCAGCCTTGCCTTAACCCAGGTCATGTTCATATGACCGAAAGACTGACATTGTATGTATGTTTCAATGTCGAAATCCTCATAGTAGTAAGTTGTACCTTAATTAACAGCATTAAGAGGGATTTTTAGAAAGATTGAAATAAACAAAAAACATGGTAACTACTGAATCGATTTTAATGAAACGTGATTCTCATCTATACTAATAAGTATTATAAAGAGGGTAAGTTTGTATGTAGGGGGTTATCTTTGGAACCGCTGGTCGGAATGATTGCCAAAATTCTTTCACTGATAGATAGCTACAATGTTCCCGAGTGCTATAGGCTATAAAACATCACTATACGATTAAATGGAGCCGACTAGCTAGTATGCAATGTTTTAAGCTCATAAAATTAAATAAAGTACATTTTTTGACTTGAAAATTCAACCCAACAGGGCTGATATTCAGCCGGGGTTGCGGGGCAAGCGTGATAATCTATCGCGGCCTTGTCCTGGAGCAGGAGAAGATACGGGGTGGTTTTAGTCAGTAAGAGTCTGACATACAGAAACAATTTGATGATTTTTCCCATCAAAAAAAAGGTGCTGGGGTCTTTTAACCAGCTGATAAGGAAGTCATAAGGGAGATCTATTATCAGCTGTGGGCGACTTGTTGTGGGGTTTGTAGTTATGTGACCGAAATCGTCATTAACATTTACGAAGCTAAAAAAATAGCCTGTTAATTCTATCATAACATTAATGTATTGTATTCGAAGAATGATGAGTAAAACCTAAAGAAGTCCCTAACCATGGGCTTTTCATAGCAAATTCGACAGCCGAACGATTTCAAAAGAAAATTCATTCACATTTAAACCAAATTACCCTTTCTGATCATCGAAAACACGTTTTTGGCACGTTTCTTAAAAACCCCCCATTCAAATGTTCTCAACAATTTCTTATCCTACATAATCTTTCGCATCTTACAAGCGACTGAGCAAAAAAAACGAGTGTCATGATCGTTTTCTCACTGAAGCCATTAGCGTTAATATGCTACCCGTCAGTAAATTGATGGATTGTCGCGAAGACATCTACAAGATATTTGCCAGAGAATGCGGTTCGATCGGACACGGCTGGTGCTACGAGAATTTGTACTGTAATCTGGATTCTGATAAATGGTGATAAATGCTTAAGACGTTTTTATCGTGATTTCGTTTTAAGCGTGTTTGATATGCACAAAATTCAATAAAATCTACTAATTTTTCAACTAGTCCTGATCAAAAAATGAAACAGTGAATTATGGTTTAAGTATGTTGATGCGAAATTAATTGAAATTACACAATTTGCGTTGGCAATATTAAAAATAATTTGACCTTTTGGAAGGTACTTTATAGACGAGTAACATAAGCGGTCTCCTACGCAAACATGATGGAAACCCACGCGAGCAATGTCGTGGGCGAGACAAGTTTTCAGAGATAACAGATTCCAGATTCTAGATCGGACTAGACCGACGCGTGTAACTAGAACCTATATTTGCCATTTTCAAGGTTACCTCTTTTTATCACGGGACTTTTTCGTGAGGGGAAAATTATCAAATGACTTCTTTAGCGCGAGGTGGAGCGAGAGAGAGTGTCAGACTCTTACTGACTCAAAGCATCCCCGTTCCTTCTCCTGCTTTAGGCCGAGGCCGCGGAGCCTTATTGCGCTTACCTGGCCTCAAGGCTAAACGCTAGGCTAAAAAAAAAAAATACGAAGCCGTTATTCGACAACTCCATATACAACATTGTTTACAAACAATGCGCGTAATTGATTTCCAATGACCTTCAGACGGGCGATCGGAATATCGGATCACTTTTGCGTTGCATCTCAGTTCCCGGAATATGATGGGGGGAGGCGTCCGTATGGGAAATTGTGTCAGGGCCACACAAGCTAGTAATTAACAATCGGGGTTATATTCTGTTTACATCCAACCCACGTGACTTTTAGCTACCGAATTTCATTGTAGGTTTTGGGCGATTGCAGTTATTTCAATGCAATAAAGAAAAGCAAATTCAATTGTTTG
This sequence comes from Spodoptera exigua, assembly GCA_902829305.4. Lineage (NCBI taxonomy): Eukaryota > Metazoa > Arthropoda > Insecta > Lepidoptera > Noctuidae > Spodoptera > Spodoptera exigua. The sequence continues at coordinate 3,686,551 of LR824623.2, forward strand.
TTCTTTTTTCTGTATGTTTTTGGAATTGTACCAGTTTTGGAACAACGCTGAATAAAATTAGTAACAGTAATGTTGATTTAGATTGAACAAAGCTTTGTTAACTATGGTATGATGACAGGTCAAACAGCAATTTGGTACTTTTTTCTTTATATAGATGATAATGATTCAAGAGGAAGGTGTTAAATTCATTGAGGTTTATGGACAAAGTCGTGGGCTGGAAGATAGTCCTGCATAAGAAAGTTTACCAAAAACCCCTTGGCAAGTAGGTTGAAGATCGCACTTTAAAGGCTTCAGGATTATATTAAAGCAATGCTATCCGTTCTTTGTCTAGCCAGGTTGAAGGAAAAAGATGAATCGATTATACTTGGATTTGATAAGATTATATTACCCAATTTTGTCATCTTAAAGTATTTCGTTCAAGCAGACTCTCTGTCTAGACGTCTGCTATTCTGTAATACGAAATTGCCAAAAGCTGCACTTGTTCTTACGACTGAGGTTTTAAAAAGTTTTTATTAAATAGTTTTGATGCAAACTGCAAAAATGTTTTGAACAAGTAGAGAAAAAAAGAAACAAATGAACAAATCGTGCTGTTTATCTACTGTTTTGATTTTAGAATTGTGTGGATGGTGTCCTCACCATCTTTCATTAATTTCAAATAATTTAAGTACATGCTTATTTGACGTAAAAACTGATGATATATGTATATAATTTTTTTTATGTGGGTAACATTCATTCTTCATTTTTTTTGTGTCGTTCTTGCGTTTGTAAATATACCTACAATTTCATACACACATTACACCCAGATTCAGAAAAATAATTTGTTGATTTTCTACAAAAATAATTAAATCGTTTCGACTTGATATCTAACTTGCAAACGACAAAGTCCTTAGCAAATTTAGTTTTTTGTAAGTTTTTAATCTTCTGAGCGGAGATAATATCAGCTTCTTCTTCTGCACAGAACGAGTGCCAGACTCTTACTTAAATCGCCCCGTTCCTTCTCCAGCTCTGCTTCGGGACCGCAGTACCCACATTATTGATCTTGCACCCACAACCAATACTAACAAAGAAGAAAATTAATAAACTATCGATTATTGAATTTTAAAGCCTCTACCTTAGAATAATGTAAAATATTGCACGATAAACACAAACAACGGCTTAAAAGTACACGTAGCGGAGCAGATTGGATACTAGTACGGGTAATACTTTGAAAATTAAATCATCGATCGACAGACGCTGTTTGGTGACGGGAGAAGGAGTATAAATAGGTACATTTGTGACTATCCCTTCTCTTTCCGTGGGTTTTATCAGAACTGAGTAAGAGGAACTACATGATATATATGTATATGACATACACCACGACACAGGTTAAAAACATAATGTAGGGCAACGAATTAAAAAAAAATCCTATGTTACTTTTTCCAAGCTATATGCATTTTCTATAATTATTAAACACCACTGACAAACGGTAAAGGAAAACGTCATGAGTAAACCTGGACTTATAATTTCTAATAATAAGTTTGAAATTGCCAATCCGCCTTGAGCGAGCGTGGTGATTAATGCTCAATCATTCTCCAGTGTGAGTAGAGGCCTTTGCCCAGCAGTGGGCACTTATAGGCTGATGATGAAGGGACTACATATTTAGCACTCTTTGATGAAGCGATCATTTTAAACTGTGATAGCCAATTGTGCTTGCCAAGAAAGGATTTTGTAAAGGAGGTATGTTATCCAGCTCTGAACTCTTATGTGCTTTTTTGTAAGGGGAAAATCATCAAGTCGGGAGTGTCAGACTCTTACTGACTAAACCCCCGCCCCCGTTCCTTCTCCTGCTCTAGGTTCCCGCAACCCCGGCTGAAACTGTTATGGGCTGGGGTGTGATCGATAATCTCTCAAAATCTAGACTCTTGTTAAACAATATAGTTTAAATTTTCAATGATACCTATTCTAGTTTCTGCCAGCGGCTTCTTCCACATTATCAAAGTAAAAAGTAGGCTTTATATTATTTCAACAAGCATATTTACTTATAAACTTTAGTGTCTATAATATTAGTAGGATTTCCCTACAGAAGCTCTTGGACGAACTAATTGACAAAGGAATTACGTGGTCGATTTTTTTTTCTAAAAAAGTCCAAAGAGTCGCGTTTGTCTACTTAATTAAAATTTTCTTCTTTCACATAGATTCTTGAACTCATTTAGGGATAGGAATTTTCTCGTGTCGTGGAAGCGGAAGCGAGCGTAGCACTTGAGTTTTTACTGCTGTTAATTAGGTGTGGGTAAATATTTTTGTGATAGTATTATTAAACGTCGAAGTGTCAAACGTGTGGTTCGAAACCTGGCAAGTACCAATGTGACTTTTTCCAAGTTATATGTACTTTCTATAATTATTTAGACACCACTGACATACGGTGAAGGTACGCATCGCGAGGAAAACCTGCACTTATAATTTCTAATTATAAGTTTAAAATCGCCAATCCACATTGAGCAAGCGTGGTGATTTAATGCTCTAACCTTCTCCGTATGAAAAGAGGCCTTTGCTCAGCATTGGGCACCTATAGGCTGATGATAATGATGATGATGATGATGATGATGATGATGATGATGATGATGATGATGATCATGATGATGATGGTGATAGTATTACAGACAGTATTTGGATAGTTAGCAAAGCATATTTTTCGAGGCAGAGTAATCATTCAGTGACTTTACATGCCCTGGGTGGGTCAAGAGGGTATCAGAGTCTTACAGACTATCCCGTTCCTTCTTCCAGGTCGGTCCTCCGTAAATCCTTACGCTTGCAAACATGGCAGAAACCAAGGCACTTATAAAAAATAGTCTTGTAGTTTGCAGCTGCAAGTTATGAAAATTATAATACCCTAACAGAATTATTAATCTCTGACCAAAACTGCCAAGAAAACCGAAGTAAATATTTATATAGGCCAACACTGGAAGGAGTTAAAACCTTTTTTTTATATTACACTAGTTTACCACACGTGACTTCAACTGTAAACAAAAGGTTAGAATCATTCTATCACAGATTCTATCTATTAAGAAACCATATCAAAATCTTTCACATAGTTTTAAAGATCTTAGCATAATTATAGTTAGTAAGAGACAGCAGATTCTTTTTTAAGACCTCTCTCTTAACTATAGGGATTTTCGATATTTATATCCTCTCTTTATTTCTATTTTTATTAAAATTATATATCTATACTTATATTATAATAATCATTGGCACCGCTGGTCGGATTTCCAAAAATCTTTCGCTTAATATTATGATGATAGTTAACTACAAGGTGCTATTACTTGATTTGCATATTTTAGTCGAGATATCCTTTTAAACGCTCCTGTTTTTTAAATTCTGGGATACATTACTTTTATACTAGTGCGAAGCCGTGATCTGAAGGCAGCTGTCTATAAAGACATACATACATAATATGGACACGACTTTATATTTCAATAGGCAAAGCGCTACGGTCACGGTAGGTTGCCAGGCTTAATAAACACAGCAAATATATTTTTTTACATTTTCTTTATAAACTGAAGTCCTAATTGCCTGACTTTACTAAATATACTCCATTGCGGCATGTGAGAACGCAGCAATTGTCGCGTAAGGTACACATACCAAAAACCAGTATACATTGACCGTTGAATGTATGAAAAGATAATTCAATCCGAGACCATTGTAAGTTGGTTTTACGTATTTCTATGTGTAGGTATTTTTACGACCAAGTCGCACTTGTCCCATCGCAACTTGGCACGTTTGGCCAAGTTATGCCAAGCCGATGGGAAAATTACAAGTTATGGGCGTAGCGTGCAACCAGAGTGCCACTTTGTCGTTTAGATTTAAAATGTTTTGCGCCAGTACTTACGTGTTTTTAAACTTTTTAAATTGTGTTCCGTTACTGCAATAACATGTATTGTATTCAGCCGCTTGACTGAAGTTTTTTTGTTTTAAAATAAATTAATGGTCGTTTTGTGTTTTTACATGTTTTAAAACTTGGATTTAAATTGTAATATATTACTAGCGATGCAGATGATAGATTTATTAAGCAATCAGCGCTGTTTATAGACATCCGCAATATCGAAGAGTTATAAATACGTTGGTGGCCTTTTTGGGGGTTTTGGGAGGAGGGTTGTGGAGTTTGGGGATCTGGGAGAAAAGGATTGGGTCTCCAGTAACCTCACTCACGTAACGCATTGCTACGTAATAGTTGTTCAAAACCTGTTTTCTGTAAGCCCGTTGTGTCATTCTGGTCGAGTTATCGCAATCGTGCCAAAGCATGACTCTCCCATACTTAATAAACAAGTAGTGATTGTCATATAAGTTACAAAATTTTATACCTAAAAACAGAGACTATATGTATAGACTATACAGACTATTAATTGCATCTGTACCTTTATCAAATATTATATTTAATCTTATAAAAAACACATAAGCATCGATAATGCACTCGCTAATAAAAGCAAGCCAATTATCGACCATAAAGCCACAGTATCATAAAAATGTAACTACGCTAACGTAGCACAACTTAAACTCTCCACTCAATAAAATCAATTTTAAAACACAGTAAAGTTTAAATTGTACTGTGTTTTATGTATTTTAACCTGTTAGAATATGTTCACAGAGGCGGGTTGGTCGTCCACCTTTGACTTTTGCGGACTTCAAACAGTATTTCCAGAAGAGCGCTTCGGACCTGATTGATATACCTACTACAAGTTATTTAGACTGTGGTCTTTTTACACGTGCACTTTTTGATATTAAATTGTAAAAGGCCATCATGGCTATTTTGAGATTTAAATTATTTTAATATTGATTGGAAATATGCTAAATTTTATAAATTAGATGGGAGGCTGACTGTTTTTTTTTTGTAATGCCAACTAAGAGGTTCTAAAATAGGGAACTCGTCAAATATCCTACTTATATTATAAACGTAAAAGTTTCAAAGTATGGATGGATCGAGACTTCGAGATCGATATTTGTAACTATGTAACGTAAAAACTACTGAATGGATTCGAATGAAATTTGGCACAGAGATTAGCAACCACAGACATCGAGAAATGGGCAGCAGCATTCCATAATCATATATCTGTGACTAAACTGTGATCCCCAAGGTGCCTGCTAAACGTGGGGATTATGACACCTTCCTCCCCCCCAAAATGGAACGCCTTTGTTCAGCAGTGGACGTCTTTCAGTTGATGATAATGTGGATGATTTTCAAAAGCTAATAAAACTAGAAATAAATGTTAAATTCGATAAGAAATTGCTTGCATATCATTAGCCTATAAGTGCTTACTGCTGAGTAAAAGACGACACTTCACACGGAGAAGGTTTGAATATTAATCATTTCTCTTGCTGAAAGCGGATTGGCGATCTCAAACTTATAATTTCAAAGTCCAGGATTCCTTAGGATGTTTCCCTTCGCAGTATGTTATTATTATTAAAGAAATAGCTTAAATAAACTTTATAATCTACAGACCAAATGAATGACCTTAGTTCCCAATTACAAATCCAACGGAGTTATCTGAGTAGGTTTACTTAATTACACAATAAGTAAGTATAGTTACACACAGCCTCCATAGATCACTGAAGTATACCGCACCCAATCACAAGATATGGCGGATTGCCAAGGAGAGGAGTCCTGAAATTTACACTGACTGGCTACCGACCCGTCTATCTGATGTAGTATATATACTTACTGGTGTTACTATGCTGAGATTTCACATTGTAGTCGATTATTTTTATCTTAAAACGAGCTCTTACTAAATGAAGAACGAAATCTACTATCCTACTAGTGTGATAGACGCGAGGGTTTGACAGTATGGAGGTTTGTTACTCTGTCACGTAAAAATTGCCATAGAGTAATATTTTAGTCTGAAATAACGCATAGGCTTGTGCTTGAGAAAAGCTTATTTGTAATCATGTAGGTTAATTTGATGATTTTGGCAGATTTTTCCAATTTTTATTCAATAATTGTATTTCATAAAAATTACGTCTTATATTCATTTTTATCTGGTACATAATGGCTAAGGTGAAACCCGCCCTAAATCTAACATTCACGCAACGCCGTTTGAAAGAAGTGAAGGTACTCAGATGAAATCATGGGAAAAAATTGCTTAAATTAACCAAACAATTTTATTAATTATTGGGAAATCAACATCTATAATTATCGAGTAAAAAAAATTAAGTCACATCTTAATGACGGACCACGTGGTTCTATGCTGTTTCTGGTGAATAAAAAATCGATTATGTTCATAAAAAACTAATAAATAAAAAACATCAAAAATCTTAAAAAAGTGAATAAAAAATACACTCCATACATACAATATAAAAATATTCTATTAAAACAACCAGAGAGGTACAATAGCAGGCGGCAAGCGAGTAGAATTGACCAGAATAATGCCCGTGAGAGCGGGAGTAGGCGGACCATGTGCCCAATTTCCTTGCCAAGGAGTCTGGGATGTAGTGGGGGCAAAGGGGGGAATCGAATCAGGTCAGCGCACTTTGCCGTCTTATGGCGTAGCGCGGCGGGAGACAGGGCGACGTCGGGCGCCCGGTCGAAACCATGCGTCCTTCCGTGCCTAGGGCGCGCACACACGACGCGACGCGTAAACAACGACTCTAAATTACTTTTGTGTTCAAGTATTTTATTGGCCCCACTTTTTATTTTCTGGTAATTATTTATTTAGTGTTTTTATTAGGATTTTTTTTTTGTATGATGCGATGTGTTTTGTAGCTGTCGTTAAGCGGTTTTAATAAATGCGTTGTCAGTTTTTTTTGTTTCTTTGCTTGACTGCTCTAGTCTTCAGAATCCGGTTGTTTCCAATTAATCAAATTCAATACTTTTATTGAAATGTCGATACTTTTCTATGAAATTTGTATGAGATCCTGAGAACATATTATTAAGACATCATGATATATTAACGACAAATAGCATACTTACTTATTTTTTTAAATAAGTATGCTAGAATTAAGTCTATACATTTTAATAATTTACTATTGAAAAGTTAAAATAATTTAATTATGACTTGGGAAATTTTGTTGAATAATCAATTTAATGACGAATGCTATAGGCTAAAAACGTCACACATGAATACTAAAATCAATCTAATCAGTATGTTAGCAAAAATTCCCAAAATTATCCTTTACAAGTCCCTATTCCATTGCCCATTTATCCTCATGATAAGATACTTGTAATATGGGGTGGACAATCTGTTGATAGCACACAGAAATATTAAACATGATAAAACACAGAGTCAGTTACAATTGATAATTTTGATAAGTAATACACGCAACATTTTACACGTGGACGACCCATACTTTGGTACGACAGGGTTGCTTGAAGTGAGACAACGCGTTCGTTGGGCTTTGGCGTGTTAGCGAACTTTAAGCGACAGAATTATTGTATCTTCACTCAAATAATATCAGAATGTGCTACAAGATCATAAAAAGAAATTCACGCCTATCAAACAACACGGGCAGCTAATCATGAAGTTTAAAATATTACTAAAATAAAACTAAACATGAAGTTTAAAATAAAATTCAAAATAACTACACAAAAAAACTACTTCTAAAAAGGGTAAAATGGACATGTAATCTACATATTTTTTTCTGAGAGAAAAAAAAACGTATCTCCTAAAAAGGTTACGAATAATAAATACACCACGAAAATTAATCTAACGTTCCAAAAATACATTTGCAAATAAATACTACATTATAAAAAAAAATATAAGCAACCTGATTGACTGGACAACATAATGCCATCCACATTGGGCAAGTAAGGGCTTACTTAATCAATCTTGCATAAAATCATCCGTCGCGCCATGTTTGGGTCCTATTCATTAGGCAACGGCTCAAGGTCATGTGGGCCTCAGAGCCCAATATTTAGTTATTCATTCAGCCTAGCACGGTAACTAGGGTTGTTCGAAATAATCGATATTACTTACTTGACCTTTTTTACTTGATATTAATTGTACGATGTCGATTTAATGTAAATTTTTGAGTCGTTATATTAATTTGGTGGATACTATCCATTTGATTTTTCTTTTATAATTAAGGGTCTGGTGTTGTCACTATAGAATGGTAATTATAATTGAAACAAATTATGTTATAAATTATACAAAAGTATGTTCTTTCTTACTATTAGTAAAAAGCTTTTTAATTTAAGAAATTTGCTTGTTTTAACTTGCTTGCTGTCACTAACTAAGCTAATAAGTATTAACAATTAGTAGTTAAATAATGTGTGATTATCTAAAGATGTTAGTGATAGTAAGTGTCAGCTTAGGATCACAGACAACAAGTCCAAATGTGACAAAATACACAGAAAACATCGAATTTTCCAAAAATCAACTATACGTCCTACAAAACTTTTACAATTGAGTTGAGACCTTCTCCAATGATTTCCAGACTGGAAACGACTTACATTAAAAATTCGTAAAAATATATTATATGTATATTTTAATAATACCTATTTATAATACATCGCCGCTAAAGTGTTGCGATTATCGTCTGCCCATCGAATATCGATAGGTACCTATGTCGAGTTATCGAGTGACGTCAATAGCCATGAAGGGCAGCATCGCAATCGACTCGAATTTAACATAAAATCGATAAAATATTCCCCTCTAGTCTGCTCGATAAATGTTTTACAACTTATCGCCCGTTGTTAGTAGTAGTTTTCGAATAATTTAATAAATACTTTTTGAAAGTTTATTAACTCGTATTAAATTAATACTAATGGCCCGTTTCGATTACACGGTAGTGCTTATATCACGTCCAAAACAGTGTCGTTTCGGCAGACGATAGATTTGACACATACATGAGTATTTGAGTCTGGACTCTTAAAGAAACAGATCTCTTGAGTTTTTTCACCATATCTTCTCAGAATAGTTAGCCACATTAAGTTTATTGTTATTTACAAAAATGAATCCACTATTCTATTTCACTAACCAATAGATTCAACAGCAACCTGCTCTGGTAATCCTGAATCTTTAAAACTCGTCTTCGCCCGTTGCCTAAGGATATTATGGTCCTTTTATGTGGAAAGCCAAAAGTCTAACAGTCCAACGAACTATTGATAATTACTAAGATATAGATAGCAGTCCAGGTCCACAACGTGGTTTGTTCTTTCCTAAGGATGTATGATATGTACCTAAGGAAGTCCTTATTGGACTTACGAAGCTGCTACGAGATTACTACGTCGCTACGAAAGCTGCGTAGCACAGCTACGAGTTATACTTTTTAAATGCTGGTTTATAGGATTAAGGTTCTTTACACTTAGTTGTTTTAATAGGTTGGTATTGTATTGTACATAAGGTAAATAATATAAAATAACCATCGATATTCAAAAAGATAGATCTGAACAAAAAGCAAAAAGTTGTCGTAATAACTGAAAAAAGTAGTGATCAACCTCTTTTGTTACCTAGCTGTACAACTCCTTGGTAATTTGCTTCTTATTTTCTATCAAATAAGGTGTTCCTACATTGTATATTGTAGGTACACACTGGCCAGATACATTTAAATTAGGAAGGATAAAAATATGACATTTTCAATAGTTAAAAAAGGCGGGAGTTTTATTTAGACACGTAAACTTTTTTGTGATAGTCACGTAATATTTAAGGTAAAACTACGTTATAAAGTAATATTTATTTAATTTAATCAATCTTTAAGTTGGCAATGAAGATCTCGTAGTCCACAAGAGTTCTATCTCTTACATTACAAAAAAAAAAACAGATCTGTTTAACTTTGCCTTTATAACGTTTTACTTTTATCATCTATTATTTCGCCTACTAAATCCTACATACAAAAGTGAAAGCTGATGAAATAATGATGAAATTTTAGTTATAATTTATCAAAAACCTTTGCTTGTTGACAGAAAATGAGTGGGTACGGCACAAGTATGTCGGGGAGTGGGGACACAGACGCGCTTGCCCGGCGACTGAGGGATGCGGAGCGGGCTCGCGCGGATGCTGAGCGGGCGCATGCTGACGCGCTGGCCCAGCTCCGCGCCGCGCAACGGTCCCCCATCGACCAGCACAACGTCGAACAACTACAATCCAGAGCCAGGGAACTTGAGAAGAAGGTAACTTATACTTCTTAGCTACGCTAGTATTACGCTTTTCTCAATCACATGACTCATGGCTTTTTAAACTATGTTTATAGACAGTAAATATGTTAAGTAGTTTCATATGACTTCCTTTATTTAGAAAACTGCTGTTTAAATTTTAAGACATTTTTAGTCAGTAAGCGGCTGACATTCCCTTTCGCCCCAACGAGGTCGAGAAAAGAAAAGTGTAGGTATTTACTCGTCAAAAGAAAAATCAGTGGCATTATTATTATCTGAGAGAGAAACTGAAGCAAGATTATTTTCAGGCTGCCTTAGAGACAGTACGGTGCGAAGAGCTTCAACTAGAACTGTCAGCAGCATTGCGCGCGCGTGGCCAGGGCGGCGTCACCACGTGGTCTAACCAGTCCGCACAACCAGCCTCCGAGATCGAGCGCATCATGGCTAAAATCGAGCAGGACAACCGCATCCTAGCTGAGCTTGAACATACTAGGTCTACCACGCATGGTACGTTAGCCAGTCAGCAGCAGCTCTTGAATTATTTTTCAAAGATGAAATAGCGATAAAAGTAATATTTAAGCATCTTATTATTTGTCAGGTATCCAATCAAGTGGGTCAAACCAGGCGTTAGGGGAGTATCACTCCCCAACACCATCACCCCTGCCCCACTCGTACGGCAGCTCGGCAGGCCACGCCGCCATCTGCCAGAGCAGCACTATGCCCACGCTGTCCTCGCTCCACGCGACCGGCCAGTTCACGGCCCCCAGCTCCAACTCCGTCGCATACTCCATGAGCGCGCACAACCCCACGTCTTACTCGAACCCCGTGTCCGCCTACTCTAATACCTACGGCCTCCCCAACACCCACCAAGTCACCTTCACCAACCCCGTCACGGCACCACTCGTCAACAATATCGGTCAAATTTCAAGCACACTAGCTGGACTACAGAGTAACTTACAAAACTTAACCGGTAATGTGACGTCTCTGAACCTGGGCACGGGCATGGCTCCCGGCATGACGGGGACTATATCGGGCTCGGGTTTAACTAGCTGTTTAAACAATGCGCAAACCAATTTATCAGGCGGGCTGACGAGTACGTTGGGTGGACTCCCGTCGACGTTAACTAGTGGGTTAGGAAATGCTCTCTCGAACTTGACTGGAACGCAACTCGGAGGGCTTAACACGAGTTTAGGCGCTACGAGCGCTTACGGAACTGGGACAGGGACGTACACAAATCCCCTCCTCTCCGGCGGACTCGGAACAAATCCTATGAATATAAAACTTAAACCTCTAGATGATATAGACCTCGGTATCAGTAGATATGCGAACACGGCGGGAGTGGGGCGGGTGGCCACGCCGGTCACACCTCACCAGCCCACCTGGAATTTAGGTTTAGATAGCCAATTTGCAACTGATAGACTAGGCTTAGACTCCGGCTTCAGCCACGATCGGAACCAACGAGCTATCGCGCGGATTATGCCTAACACCGGCATGGATTTGGAAGGTGAGTGAAATTCAATTTTGTTCGTGTTCTTTATAAAAGGAAAACGTTTTCAGTGGTGCACATGTTTCAGTTCGTAATTCATCACATTACATGAATGGCGCCACAGAGACAGTTGACATGTTGGATATACCGGGGAAGGGTCGTTGTTGTGTGTACATCGCTCGCTTCTCGTACGACCCTCCTGAGTAAGTATGGAGCTTACTTGAGCTCAGAAATAGCTTCAAATTGAAAATGTCATTATGATTGATTATTTTTAGGATTGAGAGCGCGGAAGGTGAATTGTCGATAAGTGCTGGAGACTATTTACTAGTATGGGGTCCTCCAGACCCAAATGCATCAATGCTTGACGCCGAATTATTGGACGGACGCCGCGGCTTGGTACCCGCCAACTTCGTCCAAAGGTTGATTGGGGACGACTTGTTGGAATTCCATCAGGTGAAACATAGATTGTTTCTTAAATCTTAATTCCAGCTCATTTGGAGGTTTTAATAATCTCTAATTTTCTAGTATAATAATACTACAATTTAGTTTTTCAATAAAGCTTGATATTGCCACATAATTATAAAAGTCTCCTCTTTACCATCAGGCGATTGTGTCGACATTGCGAGATGTCGATGAAGCAACTACAGCGATAAGCGAACTGTCTATCAGTCGTGATGTCGCTCGATTAAGCGAAGTTGCTGAATTAAGCGATGGAGCCGAAGACGACGACAATGGTAAGCATTCACACATGATACTCCATACATAGATACAATTGGCACCAAACATAGAACATAGTATAGGTTAGACAGCGTTAAAATCTAGCTATCATTCTGAAATATTTTACTAGAGTATGATATTATAGAAACAAGTCTAGCTATAGAAGTAAAACTTTAGCGTAACTCAACCACAATTTAACGTCATCTTTATAAGAGTGAAGTTTAACATACGCATGCAATCCAAACGCATCGAGCACCTAAAGTACCATAATAGTTCCAAACGATCATGATGCTTGGCACACTGATTCAAACTCAACGCTACACAAACGACCTATGGCGGTCTCAGTTAACGATCATTTTTCTAGAAATAGTTCTATAGTCGAACCTTTATCCCTCCCCTTCCCTATCCCTGGACTTCGCTGCACGCTTCTTCGCATTCTCACGCACTTCGCCTGCCTGGCCGCACTCCTCGCGATCTACCCTCGGAACCTCAACAGCCGAGCTGTTTTTCTCGTCGCTAGTGCCAGCGCCGCGGCAGCTCACCCTGGAGAGGCAGCTCAACAAGTCCGTGCTCATCGGCTGGACTGCTCCTGAGGGAGTGCAGCAAGCCAACATCGAGAGCTACCACGTTTACGTCGACGGGGTCCTCAAGACGACTGTCAAGGCCTCGGAACGCACTCGAGCACTTGTAGAAGGAGTAGACTCGAATCGGGTGAGCTTGTTTCGATATTAAATTAGCTGCTAATTTATGTTTTGACGGTAGTCTTTTTACATGTTACAAATGAGCACAAATTCATTTAGATTGTCTTCGATGTCATTGTTGCTTTTAGATGATGTTTTATATTCGAATTATTTACGTTTACAAGTTTCACCAGTATCATTGTATACTTTTCTTCCAAAAGCCGCATCGCATTAGCGTGCGGTCGGTGACAGTATCGCGGCGCACATCGAGAGACGCAGCTTGCACAATGGTCATCGGTAGAGACACAGCCAACATGGGCCCTACGTGTGTCAGGGCCAGCGGAGTGACCTGCTCCCAGGCGGTGATCTCTTGGCTGCCTGCTAACTCCAACCACCAACACGTCGTCTGTGTTAATAATGTTGAAGTAAGCACTTGTTGAGGTGAAATATACATGTACAGACATTTCAAGGTCTAAAGATCGGACTACACAAGGTAACGTTGATTACAGGTTCGAACAGTGAAACCGGGGGTGTACCGTCATACTATCACAGGTTTATCACCAAGCACACAGTATCGGGTAACCGTAAGGGCTAAGCATTTAAGAGCTGGTCCTCCACAGTCTGGGATTCCAATCGAGGAGGCTCCAGGAGCTTACACAGACTTCAGGACTCTGCCCAAGGGACTGCCGGATCCACCAAATGAAATTATGGTATGTGAATAGTATAAACTCCAAGAGTCAGCATGACGTGAACTGAGCATGCTTTTTGGATCCAAACTATACCTACATCTTACACTCACAATCCTTGCTCGCTGATGTTATATGTATCTATTTAGTCAGGAACCAGAATTATACCCATCACACAGTGGATAGTGGAAAATTATACGTTAATAGAATAATAAAATCAAATAATGCTTTTCATGAGAGTAACTATGAGAGCGTTTTTAGCACGCACGAGGTAGCTTTCCAATGCTCCACGACAGTGTGATGATACATTACGAAACTCACAGAGTCCGACTGATACACCTCTATTCCTTTCAAATAATTCACAACCTCAAAGCACACAGCACGTCTCGAGGAAGTCGCGTCAATCGCAACCATAAATCCAGCTCCAGGAAAATTATGTTGACATATCCCAACGCTCACCTCGTTGTTAGCTTAGCGACCCCTATTTGTAATGTCAGCTACTCCCTCGATGTGGCTTAGTTCAACGTTGGCCCACATGTTAACAAAGTTGGAACCCAATTGGCTTGCCTCACGTTTGTTGGCTGGATTGTTGGTGGTGATTGGTGCGGTGTCGCAGGTGGAAGCGGGACCTCAGGACGGGACCCTGCTGGTGACTTGGCAGCCAGTCCTGCGCCCGCCCGCCTCGGGCCCGGTCACTGGGTACGCTGTGTACGCCGATGGCAAGAAGGTGACCGACGTGGATTCTCCAACCGGTGACCACGCTCTCATCGACATTGGCAAACTGATCGGCCTCAATCCTAAATGTGTCACCGTGAGTATGGCTGTATGGAGCTTCATTTGGCTATGTGAACGCTATGTTAGCAAATAGATATATGGTGACGTTTATCTAATTGTTTACATTTGTGTTGGGAAACTAAACGATTTTATTATGACGGCAATCTTGTTGTTTCCAGGTACGTACAAAGTCTCGAGACAGTCAGTCTAGTGACAGTGCGCCGACGCCGATACCGCCCGCGGTACTGCGCGGTGTAGCGACGCGCATGCCCCGAGGGCCGGGCCCCGGGCCCAACCAGCCGGGCCCCGTGGGGTACAGGGGCGGCCCCGTGCAGCGCCCCCAGCCCTACCAGCACCACCAGCAAGTTATAGAGCACGATGAGAATCTCTCCGATAAGGAGATATTCCCATCTGCTAACCGACACGACCCGCACGCAGCTCAGGTGATCAAACACTTCCATCTATACTATCTGTTGTCCCTTAACATGTTTGTAATTATATCTCGCTATGTCTAATACAATGAATTCTCTGTCCCATCGAATTGGCTATAAATACAATTTTTAAATTTCCAAAAATATTACTTTCATAGTTTTCTATATTTCACACATTTATTGAATTTTGTTTTGCTACCAGAATTGGAATTTTGAAACTTTGTCTAAATCGTTAAACTTGAACTGTAAATTACTATAATGTGTTGAGATAAATGTTGATCGGCATAGCCTTTGTCTATTTGGTTTGCAAATCAATGTTGTACATTTGTGTGTAACGTCAAGTTTCATTTTGCCAGTTTATTTCGTTGAGACGTTGATTAAGTATTTAATATGTGCTTTATATTTTTCATTTTAACTCTGATAATTTTCTTCGTCTGTGTCTTCTTAGCTATCATTATAAAGATCAGTGTCATATTATGCTCTCTTCTTGCGCGACAAACTGTCTGTTCCTGCGACTGGTTCGCCTCGATTGCCCTCAGAGTTAGTCCAGTAACGTTGAGTATGAGAGCTCAGTTCGCGCGTGCAGTCAGTTCGTCGCGCGACATCGGTGTTGCAAACTGCACTCTTTATACTATCTCCTGTGGTTCTGTCGCTGGCATCTTCTAAATGTCCAGTATTTAGTTCTCTGCCGACGGTTTCACGACACGACCACCGCGCCATCGACTCTAGCTATGCACTCGGCTCGATCGTTCAAAATTAAATGCATACTGCTTGCGACTAGATCCGTAGTCTCTAGAGCTATTGGCCGATACCCGACAACGCACGACACCATACAAATACAACTTAGAACAGATAAAAAGGTTGTACTTTGTGACACAGACAATACCGCCCATGAGTTGTGATCATGCCACTTAGTGTAACCTTACCTCGCTCTCTCACATAACTGTTATACACCTTTCCATAGCCTACGAGTGGATTCGGCACAGGCCTCCTAAAGAGTATATTCGACAAAATAACCCCTTCGGTAAGGAATTTTAACACGTCTTTTCATATTTATCATTATTTATTTAATTCTCCAACTTACACACGACTGTTTTATTTAGCGTTCTATGAAATTTTATTTTAGTTTTTGAAGCGTTATTTTTTTGTTATTAGTTATGTAAAATACTTTTCTTTTTAATTATTTTGATTGAATATTTTATTATAACACAGTGTGCCCGTATATATACAAATAGTGTCATAATACAATATTGTAGCCATATAATCAGCATATGAAGACAATATTTACTTTGAGTATGCTTTTATATTTATCTGAAAGTAGCCAAAAATATGTAGAAAACAAGTATCCTAGCTAACTAAATGCATATATATTTATAAAGAAGATTAACTTTTGGAATCGAAATACTGTTTAGCAGTTCAAGATACATTCATAGAGTAACGACAAGTAAACAATAGCTTCAATAGAAAGGGTTCCTTTACAATACTGCTATTAAATATAAACCACTTAATATTATAACTTAGGTGTGGTCGATTCAAGTTATTGCGTTCAAAGATTTTTCATTACAGTTCACGACTCATAGACATGAATACATCACTCATGAGCCCAAATATTCAAACGCCATCGAACTTTACGGAGCGCGGGGCTCCCACATAGCTAGCGGTGACTGAGACAGCACGAGATATTTAAGTGTCGACAGCGAAGCGTTTTAGTATTCGGGCGGTGGACATTAAACACATCATCAAATGTAACCGAACGTGAAGATACTAAACATTCGCGCGCCTTGGTACTTAGGTTCGAATCACGTCGAATGAAAGCCGACCGCTTACACGGCAGTGAACTTCTATTTTCCACTTCAGCTTCCTGTACAGGCTTCACTTGCTCTACCGCCTGATATATTAACTTGTGGTAATAACTAACTATGTAAGTCACTCTTGAGCAGCTTCTACTGAACCGCTTAAACTTTCCGTATATCGTGTACTCCTGTTTGCTTACAAAGTAATGAAGTAATCTCAAGAGAAGTACCCACACAGAGTACGGAGCAAGAACATGTCGGTATATTGCGAGCACCATAGCCATCAATATCGCTCATATCAGCACAACCATTCCTCACTATATTTTGTGTCGCTACTAAACAACTGTGTATATGCTAAAATATTGAATGACCGTGTGGTATTAGCAATCGGGGATACCGGCCATCGAAATCACTAAAGAGAGCGCGACGGAGCTGGGTAGCGAGGACGAGGAGGCGACGCGCCGCCGCCCGCAGGTCTGCGATCTCTCCTAGCCATCGATGTGCTCTCCATGTGCTAGCACTATTCACTATGCTCTCTTTCTCTCAATTCTGTACGATCTCCCGATCACGACTTTCTGAGTTTCACTTCTCGGTGTTCTGTGTTGTCATCTTCACTATGTACCGTCCTCGATGTTCGTCACACACCACACTGGTCCGCCACACACGCGTCCGACAGACAGGAGGAACTAGGCAGTAGGCACAGAGCACTCGATACAGACCCCACACTGGAGCATGTTCCGCGCGTGTTTGTATATTGTTCCTGCATGCTGTCTTGGCTTCGACGCGTATCCATGCCGTACACTCACTCCTCTCACACACCTCCCACACTCCAGTGTCTATGGTAACAGATCAGGTATTCGGTTTACGAGGGGACATCGGTTGACCAACGACCTTCCGTTACTGTTGAAGTTCAATTTAACTTTTGTTTTGTAAAACTTGTGACAAGCACATTTGGAACCGACTGTTTATAATTATATCTGCTATGAATGATGTGGTTTCAAGTGTAAGCGCTGCACGCTAGCTTTCGTTGTGCATGGGGGTTGACTAGAGCTACAACGGAATGTCTTGTTTTTCTTATCGTCCGAGGAAAAGGTAATATTTATATCGCTTTGAGACGCAATGCCACTGAGGATAATGGCTATGAGCTTGTTGGATTGCTGTTGGCTTTGTTATGGAAAATCTAACCTTATTAATGTGTTGGTTCGTACGGACGTCAGCAGCAACCGTCCCAACCAACGCAAGCGTCGCAGCAGCAATCGGGTCAGCCGTACCCGAGTACACAAGCCTACCATGGCACGCAGCAACCCCAATATCCACCAGCCGGCCAGTTCCAAAGTAACCAGGCGTACCCCGGGGCGGGCGGGGGCCCCGGCGCGCCGCAGCAGTACCAGAACCCTCCTCCCCGCAACCACCACGAGCGAGGCCGCCCTCCTAACCCTCACCAGGTCGGACATCACAACGAGCAGGCATGCATACCATTCTATTACTTTTTAGACAACCCCTTTATCTCTATTCAATAAAATAATCTATCCCCGTTACTGTAAAAAATAAAAAATCTTGAATGCAAAATGATATCGTGTAGCTTTAACGAGAAAATTGTTATAACCTTCAGCAGCAACAACAGCAACAACAACAACAACAACAGCAGCAGCAACAGCAACAGAACCAGCAAGGCAGCGGAATGCAGTACACAGCTCGCGGGGGCCCACCGCCAGGGCCCCGCGGGCCCCAGCCGGGCGCAAGGCACGCGCAGGCCCACCCTCAGTCCAAGAGAAGCCGCTACTTCATCGCCCTATTTGACTACGACCCAACTACCATGAGCCCGAATCCTGAAAGTTGTGACGAAGAACTGCCCTTCAGTGAAGGAGATACTATTAAGGTAAGCAGAATCGCCATTCGAAAATATTGATAGCATCATCATTAAATGAATTGTCTGATATCAATATCTTACTATAGATAGTCTATAAGCCTAAGTTTTCAAAGAATGTAGACTCACGATTGCAAAATCAGTTGGAGTAACGCAAAATTATTAAATTTCTCAGGTTTGGGGTGACAAAGATGGCGATGGTTTTTACTGGGGCGAGTGCAGAGGTCGCCGAGGCTACGTGCCCCACAACATGGTGATGGAAGTGTCGGAACAAGAAGTCACTGGCCAGCCACCCAAGCGAGATCGCTGGGCTGACGCCTACGCCAACCAGCCAGTAAGACGCATGGTCGCACTCTACGACTATGACCCTCAGGAGCTTAGTCCCAATGTGGATGCAGATGTAAGTATACTTTTTCTTCCCTTTCTTCCACACTTAATAAATATATATTATAAATAGAATATTTAGCTATAGACTCCATACACGTGCATTCGATTTCGGAGCCAAAAACATAGGCTGCCATTTCTTTTATTTATATCCATAATCACTCTAGACGTTGTTTCGAGAAAATTATGACAACTTCGTGGATATAACTCATTGGTGAGTTGACCAGCTTCTTTGGTTTTGCCACTAACTTTTATGTGTGAGCAACTAAAACAATGCTTTAAATGATCTACACTGTCCTGTCAATCTATTATTGCTCCATTACCTTCAGGAATGTTTTGCCATTGATCCTCTTAGCTTAAAATTTCGATATATTGTGCTTAATTGCTCTCTATTGTATTTTGTCCCGTTACCTATTGATGATGTTCTGGTTTTCTGTTTATGTCAAGTCTCTACATTTTCCTTGTCTTGCAATTCTTTTCTGTACACTATCTTAATATTAATGTACAAATGCTATTTCTAAACTTTCATATCCTTTTAGTACCTACTCTATTGTAGTATTATCAACTCTACATTTCATTCAAAATTGATTTTTTGTCACTCAGAAACCTTTTCAGGCTGAGCTGAGCTTCCAAACGGGTCAAATCATCCACGTGTACGGAGACATGGATGACGATGGATTCTACATGGCTGAAATCGACGGTGTCCGGGGCCTTGTTCCGAGCAACTTCCTCGCCGATGCAAACGACCAGTATGGGGCACCTGGCCAGGGCAATCAAGGTGGGTACTAATTATATTTAATTCGCTTTGTAGGCATTCGTTTTATAGATGAAAATTTGTGCCATAATATTTTGAACGAAATCAGCTCTAATGTGGATAAATCAGAACAATCAATGGAATAAAAAGCTTTCAATAGGACTTTTTTGAGTGAGTCCAACCTGGTTAGATGGATTAGCATTGGTGTTGGGTGCAGGGGTCGCGGGCATGTCGTCGGGCGCAAATGCTGGGCGCGGGGCGGGGCGGGGTCGCGGCGCGGGTCCACTGCCCGGGCCGGGGGCGCGCGGGCCTCCGCCCCCACCGCGCGAGAACGTGGCGCACCACGGGGCGCACGGCCAACACGGCCAGCACGGGGCGCAGGCCACGCCGCGCAACCAGCACCGCCGCGCAGGTACGACAGCGCCCTTACTCTGCTCCTCACACTTCCCGGAGCTGCCACTGCTGCTCTCGCCCTCGCTCCCTATTTTAATACTAAGCCGGGTCGGTCGGCTCGTCGATGACGGAAGAGCGATGCACGCTTTAGACAGAACCCTGTTAGAGCCACCCGGCACTTACATACATGACACGAACTAGTTTGTTTCGTCCTGCTTATCAGTTCACGTCGAATAAATGAAGTCCTTATTGAACATTGACTTCAAAAGACCGTATAATTATATAAAATAGACTGATCGAATCGCTTTACAAAGAGATCGCCGAGCCGACCTCCCTTAGGTAAGTTCGGTGAAGACGTGTATCTTCACCGTCCACCGAGAGCTTTGAGTGTTTCATGTTTGCACCTTGGACTTGCTATGTGACTACTGAAAGACGCTAGCTATTTCGCTCTGGAACCCTCTTATCATCTTTCCTGTACACTTTCGATTGCGACGGGACTCGCTCTGCGAGTTTGTGTTTTAGATTTTCCGTTCCGTTTTGTCTCATTGCCTCCTTGAAAATCATTGGCCTCTCCAAATTTTAAGATTCCTTACAAATTATGATGTTGGATTGAATTAAAATTATTTCTTGTAATAAAAGTTCCTTTCCATTGAATCCTGGATCGATCCAAGTGTGTCAGTGATGGTAAAACGGAATGTATGAATGCGAGTCCGGTTGCAATCTACGGAGCACAAAGACTCTTGGTGTACACTTTGCTAATGAACACTCTATCTTGGATTACACAGTCACAAACATCGTTCGAAGAGGTTCTGATCCCATACAAAGACTTGCAACGACAGGTGTATCCTTGTTACCAAACCACACTACTCAAAGCCACGCCGCTAAGACTTGAGGATACCTTATTTTATTTTCATCTATCCAACTCTCTATCCTATTATTATGTTTTGTTCGTCACACGGTATACCCTGGCATTTAGTCACTCAGCGGGTAGGCTGGTCGTACAAATAAATACACGCAACATAATCTCGCTCTGAACCCACGGGTGTTCGTGAGGTGTGATCCAAGATTCAAGTGGTTGTCTGTGGTCACTATATATGTTGTGTGTATTGTCTGTTTGCTAGATGCCTGCCCTCCTTCCTCTATGTTAGACCACAACACATGCGCCAGTAATCCAGAACAGGCGAATTCTCAGGTAAAAAATACCGTTTGTAATCGACCCACAACAATACTTTCAAATATACTATGCAACGATACTAGACGTTTTTTTGTTCGACTGTCACTTCATTATCTTTAGATTTTATTTTTTCACTGTTTCCTTTTTCTTCATTTATTTCTTTATTATCTATATTTACCTTGCGTTCCATATCTACGCTCAGTGTACAGAGGGCATCTGGTACCGACTCACTCGGCGGTCTTATTGTTTACACATCATTAGCTGTCATCGCATACCAGACCAATCATACAGAGACTAGTACAGAACATACACTGGCGTACTTCACTCACATCAGATACCATAACCCATTCACCATGTTACTACAATCTCTGAGGCCTGTGAATGTGGTCCGTTACTAGACGATTGCGTTGGTGATGGCGCGTCACGTCACCTTACTATGGCAACCTCTTTGGCGTTTATGTGACAGCTCTTGTCTATCATTACGTGATCGAATAGTTCTAACTCGAGCTTAATGTTGTAGTTTAAAGAAAGCATGACGAATGTACTGAATGAATTGACTTACCCTTAACGATCTGAGCTTCTATAAAACCCAAGTGAATAATTTATTCTCAAAAAGTAAAAAAAATATTGTGAATATTGTTTGACAGAAGATGTCAGCCATTTTATTTTTAAAATGCCACCTGCTTTGTTTATGGCAATGCATGTTTTTTATTGCACATTTTTATACTATATTGATGTGTGTAATATGATATCTGTAAATAATAATGTTTTGTCTCAATATTGTATAGCATGATACACAGAGTGACTTAGGTATTGATGTAAGTGTTCTTTATTTACCTATATGTAAATATTTTAAGTTAAGACACGCATAATGTTATAAGTAATGCCCTAATCAGTGATTTACTAGTACCTATGCCTAATGTTAAAGTAAATTATTATCAGATCTTTGAAACTGCAAATAAGATCAGGCACCAGTCCCCAATCATTATACCTATATCTATACAGCTTGTTGCATAACTTGATTCACAAATAATGATCACGCTAATCAAATTTGAATTTTGAGGCGTTTTAACTGTTTTGGGAATCTTTTCCTTACACTTTAATTTATGTGGGTTGATTACAATATCGAGGAAACATGTTCCCGAAACGGATAGAACGCGGTAACACGAGCAGTGCAGTATGTGAGATGAATTTGGCGACACAGGCGAGGGCGAGAGGCGCGGCGAGCGGGCCGGCGCCGAACACGATCGCGCGCACGAGCGCTGGTAACACCGGGACTCCGCCCGTGCAGTCGCCCGCCGCGCCCCCCGCCGGCGCCGCGCCCGGGGGCCCGGGGCCGCTGGGGCCACTGGGCGCGCCTGCCCCCGCGTCGCCGGCGCGCCGCGCGGGGCCCGCCGTCGTGCCGGCGCCCAACGTGCAGGTGCCCGCGACCTCGACGCCCGCCACGCAGCCCAACCTCATGCAGAAGTTCTCCGAGATGACGGCGCCCGGCGGGGACATCCTCAGCAAAGGCAAAGAACTAATATTCATGAAATTTGGGCTCGGGGGCAAATAGTAGCGGTGGCTCCTACGGACTGGCTCGTGTGCTTAGTTACCATCGTGGCCGTGCTGTGGGGGGCCCTGACGCTGGGCGCCAGGATGCCAGGGCTGCTGTCTACTCTGTTCCAAGTGCCGCTGCGCTGGTACTTGCCTGACGCAATTAGGAGATTGTTGTACATAGTAAATTTCAATAAACGCACAGTCTAGTGAATATTCCGAGTATTAGTGCTGTCTCAATAGCATCGACGGCCGGAGCGTCCGGCTGGTCGCGTCTCCGATGCTTCTCTATGTTGGGCTCACGTCCTCCTGTTAGGTTAGAATATGATATCGAGTGAATTGTTTCCACATTATCGGATCTGCATTATTTACTATGTGTAGGACAGTTGTAATGTTACTATATATACCTAGGTATTACTACACGATCCTTATGGCATAGAATTGTTGTGATTTTCTACGTTACGTTTTTGATCGCTAGCTGTGAGTTACCTGAATGTATCCTAAATGAGTAGTTGAAACTTAAATGTTTATTTCACCGTATTTCAATGTAAGAACTATTACTGTTAATGTTAACAATACAAATATTTATTAGATAATTTCAATACTTCGAGCAATATTGCAGGCAACGTGATGCTGCTGCGACCGTCCCATTGACCAAAACTTGAATCAATAATAACTGTTAATGAATTTCTACGAAGGAAACTTGAACTATCCCATGAACTCCATTTGTGATCAATATATTACATAAGTAGTACAATTATAGGTCGGCCTCCGCTGTCGGACACGTCATAAGTCATCTATATAAGTAAGTCGTTCCCCTGTGTAAAAATGACATTATTGAATAACGTTACTTGTATATCTAAATCCTGTTCACTAAGTTAAATACTTGTATTACATACTTACGAATACGACACTCTATATATTGTGTAAATGTTGGGAAAGTGTAAGTATAGGTCAATAGGTGCCTACTGAGACTTGCCGACACCCGAATGTAATGTCTAACTGCTGCAACTCGACTCGACTTACACGATAAATATATTTTAAATAAGAATTGTGTAAGCGCATTAACTTTATATGCTGATTCTTTGATTATTCTCGAAATAATAATATTCTGTGATAGAAGACGTGATACCATCTTTATCATTCTTAAATATAATACCTACTTACACAACAGTACTGCGTCATTGGTCACTTCTAACGACTTATAAATAAACTTAAGTATCTCAAGATATGTCTAAATACTTGTTTCATGTACTTATACATATATATTCTGTGAACGAAGCATTCTTTGCCAGCTTTTCATGAATGAGCTAAGACTTTAAAAAAAAAATAATATTTATTATGAATTAATTAAAATGTTGTTAAAACAAATGTTTCGTTCAGAAACGAGTTGAGTTTTCCATAAAACCTCCGCTTGATAAAATTCATTTTAAGAAAATATCATACAATTTTGATATGGAGTTTTTAATAAAAAAAAAACATCATAGAATGTGTAATATTCTTATCGTAAAATCTGTTGGCGTGGGAAGCGACATGTAACGTGAACTAGTTAGTGTCATTTCCACCCGACAAAAGACTGCTTGCATGAAATATTATTACTTTTAGAAAATATATAGAATTCGTTAAAATAATAATATACTTGATTGCGACACGAACGTGTTAGATAAACGAAATATTATTGAGACGGTGGACGTTTCATACTTTTGATTAATAATAAATAATTATATGAAGATATGGATGGAACCCACCGGCCCTGCATAGCGACGTTGGATCTAAATAATTTATAAATGTTCTCAAGTTGTTGTTGTACATATTGGTCGGTAAGGTCGCTTGGACTAGCCTCCTTGGAGATTGCTCACTTTGTACAAGGGATTCTCTTTAAGTCCTTTTTATTGCTTCGTATCTATCCAAACAAAGTTCTACGCTCTCGTGTTTCAACGTTTTCACGTATAAATCCAGAATTAGCTTTGGACTCCTAGTTAATCACTCGTAAGTATATAGCCCCACAGTTTAGCCCAGTATTACCTATGTATGACGGATGTATGTATATACCGGTTGTACATAACAATGCGTGCGCCCGCATTCCAATGTTTTAGCTAAGCACTGCTACATATCTACATTATTTATATATGTATAATCCATATTTGAAGTTTTTCTATAATTAATAAAGATAATCTAGTGTTGTTTCCGACACAGTTCGAGTTGTTCACTTGTTTATATATTGTTATAAAACTGTACTCATATCTTTTATCACATGTGTAACTAAATGTATGGTTATTTATACCTATGAGATAATATAAATTATGTATATTAATCGTGCATTCATGTGTGCATAATTTAATATAAAGAGTTGTATATTATGAATAATGAATTATGGCGAAATCTCTAACAATGTACCAATGAAATATGCTGAAAAATAAATAATACGAATGCCGCTTCTTTATTTATTGTATTACTATAATGTTTGAACGCGAACAAATATAACATACCATGATATTATTTAATACAACAAAACAACATCAAGTCCACACTAGCTGTCCACAATAGCAAACTACGGTTAACAAGTTTATTTGGTAAGCAGATTCCCGTACAGAGATAATATGACACTGCTAATGGTCTATTCAGTAGCCAACCATTTTTTTATTGTTTAAGATTTGCCATCTTAGCAATAAAAAAATTAGCTGATGAATCACCTGACAGTAAGATGGAATCTAGCAATAGACTAGCCTTTTGGGGGGTATAGGGATTCTAAAAAAAGATTTGGCTCCGTAATAAAGCTTTTAATTTATAATAATATTTTATAATAATAGTTAACTGACTTTTTACTGGTCTATTTTATCTATTTATTATATATAGTCTATTTTTCTTATCTACCAAATAAATCGGCTGTTTTTAGATACAGGTAAAAATAAACTCTTCACAACAACTTATAAAACAAACGCAGTAGGTACCTATTAAAGTAAGGTAGGTACGCAGAAATTCATTAAAAACTAACAATCATATTATCACATATAAATAATCACTTGGTTTAACATATGTCCTTTAAGTACACTTAATTTGATAAAATCGACTAGATACCCAATTCTTTTTTTCAGAAGTCTTCTACGTCGAACCACTGGTAGATCTTTTCGCCATTTTTATCGTAGGAATATTGGACACATTTTGTTTTAAACCACCTGAAATTATATTAAAGAATATAGAGATATAGTATATTGTAAAAAAATATCTTTATTTTTTTAAGGCTTATCCTTATGACACTAACCATGACAGCCCCATCGTAGCTTGTACCTACATAACGTTATTAAACATACATTGTGATAAAAGTAATATAAAAAGAGAAAAAATAATAGATTTTCTAAATACTTGGAGTAAGAAACCTCTTTTTGATTGAGAAAAGCTCCCGAAAAATTTCTTTATCTTATAAGCACCTTCTCTGTAAGGTTTGCATATTATACAGGGCAAGGATCCAAAATCTAACATAATAATGATTAATTTTGTCAACTTGTACTAAATTGCAAAGCACTAATAACATATTAATTTGAATTATTAAATTGACAACAGATGAGATGATGATGATGATCAGGTAAGCGTAGAAACCAAAAGTCAAAATCATTTATTTCAATTAGACCTTTTGAACGTCAAACAAAACTTAGCGATATAAAGTCTAACTCACGGTTTCCGAAAGGTCGATCAATGTTAAAATCAATTTAATTGTGTCAAGTCATCTGATTGGTTGACTGAATTATCAACAACCAATCAGATGACTTGACAAGAGATTTAACAGGAGCTTAGTTAATTTTGGCGTTGACAAGCCTTTCAGAAACTGGGTGTCAGTCTGTCAGTAAGTCTTCTTAGTGAAGCTAGATTATTATTAGCTCGTTCCAAAGTGTAAATTTCGATGGAGAAGAACGAGCAAGAAATTCCATGGTTACTGCTTTTAGCAAAGAATAGAATTAATATAATATCTATAGAAAATGAATAAATATAGAAAATAATTCAAGCAGAGAATGTTAATTTTAAAACAAAAGAAAATTATAGTGTTACATACCCTCCTTTCTTAATGCATTTGATAACTGGATAGTCTTCTCTGTAGCATTTTGTTTGTAGACCATCGAAGTATATAAGACCAATGTACCTGGCGACCTTCGTGTTAGCAGATCTCAGACATGTCAAGAATTTCTCATCACAAGCACAACTCAATCTGAAAAGGAAAGATTTACTTGGTGAAAAGAATAGCTTTTTGTTTACTGTACAAACCACCTGTTTACGTTATCAATAACAAAGTGGAAATTCTTTACAAAAAAAAAATCAACTTTGATCTTTAAAAATACAAAAATCTATTTTTTGCAAAGTGGCGCCCACCCTGGGCTTCAACTTAAAATTTTGGCACCCAGCATGGGACTCACATACACTTAAATTTTTTCACACACTATTGTTATTAATATATATGTATAACAGGTCAAAGACTATAAAAAACACAATTTATACACTTAATAAGCGAATTGGGGATTGCGGTTAGGTTACCAAAAACTGGGCTCTGTTGCCTGGGATCTTTTAAATATACTCGAGCCCTAAACATTATGATTTTCTGTTTTACTTCGTTATGAGCAAGCATTTGCTTGTTATCAGGCCTGGTAGTAAGCGATGATACGACCTACAATGGAACACGCCCAACCATAAGCAACCTTTTCACTAAGGCTTTGAAGAAACCCAGGCTATATCCTTCGGAGAAACACTCTCAAGACTCTGGCGAAGAATTCCGTTCCTTAGTGGTTCTGATTATAAAACTGGAGGCGAACCACTCCGTGCGAGAAGGTGGGAGAGATGTCTACCACGAAGCAATGATGTTTTGCCAATTGTCTGGCGGTATGATGGTGGAAAGGATTCCATACATTCTCCATAATGTATCCAATAAAAAACCGAAAGGCTTCTATGAGATATATATAGGCTTAGCCTATGATTTTTCTGATGAGTAATTATTACCTAGTGTAGAAAGCGTCGTTAGTTAGATTATGTTTAGTTTCTCCTCCGGGAATCAAATCGGGACAATTGTCATGTTCTCTGCAACACATGTCGGCTTCTTTCTCTTCGCCTAGATCATCATAGTTATCCGCCACATTGCCAGCACCACACCATTTTGTACCTGAATTAGAAATTTAATTAATAAATAAATCTTAATTGAAAAAAACCTATGTTATATGAACCCTCGGATTTTTTATGAACTTAGTGTAAAGTTATACAGCATAATGAACTGGCAAGTTTTCTAGGTGAATTAATAAATGAATCAGATCTGTATTTTTATCAGTTTTGTTTCTGTTCCGGTTTGCCTGCAGTACAAGTGTAACAAGTTTCTTGTCCGTAATACCAGTGTAAATAATTAGCATATGTGTTGTTCCAGGCTATACCTATATCTGAGCCAAATTTCATTTAGATCCATTCAGTTTTTTATAGGTCAAATAGACTACATAGAGAATAGTTTTTAGGACAAACATCCGCTCTTTTCCGTAAAAAAAACTACAAAGTAAGTATCGCATATTTAATTATTAATAGAATTATCTTAACAGTCCTTTGCTTGGGAAAATTTTACATCATTCATAATTTCTAAATTTCACGATCTAGGGCCTGTTTTGTTAATATCTAATGTCCACCAGATAAATTAGAACGAACTTGTACGAACAATGCTTTTATTTTTATAGATTAATTAGGCAAACGAGGACAAGAATTAAATGATGGTAAGCAATCGTTCATAGAGACGTATAGAGACACCTAAACGTTACAAGTTCCTTGCTGGCCTTTTGGTAATTAGGGATTTAACCGCCGATTTGCCCATTTGCTCGGAAGCATGACTTTACCACAATTATTTACACAGCTAACTTACTTTCTTGAATTATACCATCCATACCATACCATAAACTTACATAAAACATTTGACAAAACAATAATGGAAAAATACCAAACCAATTCACAGAAAGAATGGAATGCCAATAGGCAATATAAAGGGAATATGACACACTCCTTGTTTTGTATACTAAATAAGAAATAGACTAATAAACAACAGTTCGTTAGTCTCGCTAAAACTTGAGCATGGCTGGACCGATTTGGTTCAGTTTGATCTTGAAATATTTGTAGTGTGAAATATTCAAAGTTTCCCGCGCGATGCGTTCCGCGCGCGCCTTTAAGAGCCAATAGACCACCACAGACGGGGCCCTATAGGGCTGATGTTCAGCCGGGGTTGCGGCGTAAGTTGCGCTTACTAAATGAGGCACTGCGACCTCTACCCCGAGCAGGAGTATGAACGGGGGGGTTTTTAGTCAGTAGGTAAGAGTTTAATACTCCTTCCCGCCCAAACCGGGACACGTCAAATCATTTTTTGGCTGATAAGCTAGTACTGAATAAAAAACCATATGAATGTGAGTCACCGTCATCATACTTTATCTTCTGAATCGGAATATAATCTAGACACTTTATACAAACAAAGGGCCCGACAAGACGTGTTATAAACCTTAGTTAAACACGGAATGTTAACATAAAACATTTAGTTAGTATCAAATAAACTAATTACCTAACTATTTATTCACGGTAGGTATCTTTGTTAACTACGCATTGCTAAACTAATCAAATGAAGTTCCGAATCATCGATTGGCTGATAAATACTTCCTTGTTCTAGTTGCGTTTTTTTTTTATTTCATTTCCGGATTCGGACAAAAACGTTCGGACGCAATTTTAAATTACGAACAGATGAGTTTTTTAAGGAATAATACAGATTGAGTGTTGTCTGTTTTTTTTTTCAAGAATATTTTCTCTATTCGTTTGAAAGATTGAAGATGTTTTGTGACAACTGTCAATCAGATAATAATTACACAGTTGATGTTGAGGCGTAAGTTCGATTCTCACTTGTATATCTAAGTATACTATCTATACTAATATTATAAAGATGTAAAATTTGTAAGTTTGTATGTAGGGGGTAATCTTTGGAACCGCTGGTCGGATTGCCAAAATTATTTCACTGATAGATAGCTGCAATGTTCCTGAGTGCTATAGGCTATAAAACATCACGCTACGATCGAATGGAGCCGAGTAGCCGGTGAAACCGCGTGAGAGTAGCTAGTTCATAATAATTGGTCTGGGTGTGATGTGTATGTGAAATTTTATGTTCGTTACGCGCCCACCACATTAAAACAAAAATAGTGCAATACAAATAAAAATTAAATGGAATTTAATTACATCCGTTTCCACTTTCCTATTCGCGTTAAGATAATAATAATTATCGTAGAAAATTGCGAAAAATAAAATACAGCAGTCTACAGTACAAAAAATAAAATAAAAAAATAATTAGAAAGAACTTACCGGGAAATATTAAACTGATTCTTTGTTTAAATAAGGTACTCGCTTCCGCAATTATTTCTTCATCACTGAGCTCATTTGAAAACAAGTCTTTTGACAACATCTTCGTGTTAATATCATTAATAACCCAACCGTAAGAAAGGTCCAAGAACAGACCAATCATACAAGAATAAAAAAATACTTTCGTCATTTTTTAAACCGCCAAACCAATTACTTTAACTAAATAAGGTTTTTTTTTTTTTTTTATTAAACTATTAATTAAAATAGGGAGTAATTAGGTAATTACTGCAAGTGACTTGTACTGAATAATACAATGGAATGTTATTTTATGTTTATATACTGAACTAAACGTCTCTGTTGAGGCGTGGTGCTAGTGCGCGCGGATTTGAATGTGACTCACTAATCGCTACGCTACGCTTGTTGGATTCGTTTGAGCGATTTTTATCTCAGTTGCGTTGAATTAAATTTTGTGTTGAATGAAAGATATACTGATAAAGATAAAGATAAAATGCAAACTGCAAAGTTGCTTTTCTTTATAAGAAATAGTTTTTGCGTTTGGCCGCTATCTCGGCTGGATGTAAGCGATGATGCGATGGGACAGGGTGCCTATTTATAATCAACCTATTTATTCGGGCCTTGAAGGCATTCAGGTTAGGAGAAGAAGGAAGGCAATTAAGAAACCCCGCGCAGAATTTCACTGTTTTGTTAAAAAAAGTGAGGATGTAGTATTTCACAGTTCATTGTGGGAGCGCCATGCTTCGGCACGAATGGGTCGGCTCGACCGGAGTTATACCACGGCCTCACAGAAAACCGGCATGAAATAACCACAGTGTTGTGTTTCGCCGTGTGAGTGAGGTTACCGGAAGCCCAATCCTTCCCCTCCCCCAATCCCTCCTCAATCCCTAAATCTCCAAATCCCTAATCCCTAAAAGGTTGGCAACGCACTCGTAACTCCTCCGTTGCGGGTGTCCATGGGTGGCGCTGATTGCTTACCATCAGGTAATCCGTCCGCTCGTTTGCCGACCTATCGCATAAAAAAAATTACTTATATGCTACTCTTAACTGGCAACCATAAAGATTATAGAAACGAAATTACTTTGTAGTCTTCCCTATTTCTCTAGGCACTTTATACTCGGCTAACGTTGTAACTATCAGAAAAAAGAACATAACAATACCTAATTACTTTCTGAACCTATTGTTTACCAATAATAAAAGTATTCTGGTGGACATTGATACTAAAACAATTCTATTCTGGAAACAATTCATCGTCTGCTCGAAAAATAGTTGTAACGGATCTGTGTGCATGTCATGTGCTTGCAACATTGTGTTCATATACCTACATTTCTACGACATAAGTGAACATTTTCGTGTAAGGTAACCATTATTTATGAGAAGAAAATTGTATTTTTTTGTTATAAGTATGGCATTACATTCATAATAGTTAGATACACAAGTAGCTTGTAACTCCAATCCAACTTTGAAATATAATGTAACAACGGTCGACAATTGGGTAGTTTCTGTGTTTCAGTAAATGAAATATTGAAAAATAACTAAACTTTTATTCATCGATCGATCGATACACTGAATTTTAGATATTTTTTAGCTAATTTTTAAGTAAAGTAAGCTATTTGACTCAAAAAACGATGACGTCATAACGCAGTTTTTCATACAAATTTCATAGAAAAATATAGTTTTTACATTTACATTACATGTATAATGTATATGTTGTGTTTGTTACGCGTAAATCAATTCTATGGAATGCCCTTAGTCCCTTTTAAGGTAAGCTCATCACACATAATGCTATACAATTATGTATATTTCCTATGACTAACTTATGACATAATACCTACTAGTTTCTGCCAGGCGTGGTTCTCCTAGTGTTCGTCTTAAATATCCGTAACTCTTATCTCCAAAAGGTCGGCAACGCACTCGTAACTTCTCTGGAGTTGCGGGTGTCCATTGGCTACGCCGATTGCTTACATCAGGTCATCCGTCTGCTCGTTTGAAGACCTATACCATAAAACAAGGCTTTCAAGCATGTTTTATTCCACCTGCTCAGTAGTTTCTATGTGAAAGAGTAACAATTTTATTGCATTTATAATATTAGGTACTTAGTAGAATTTAATACCGAAGTAGGTACCTAATCCCTTAGGATTAAAAGGTTAGCATTTATACTGTTGTTATTTTAAACTAGCCCATTATATCAGAAAATAAGAAAGAAATGGGGGCATGCTAAATAAGCACAGCAGACAAGGTTGCTTGTGGGAAGGCGTGCTCCATCATCGCGTCATACCTTTCCATGACACAAGTAAGATGGTGGCCAAACGCCAGTTCATTTACTAATAAAAAATAAAATATTTACTAGCTAGCTAGCTACTGCCGCGCGGTTTTACCCGCTGCTCGGCCCCTCTTGTTTGTAGGGTGACATTTTATAGCCGTACAATTTACATTACATTACAGTTATACAGTACTCAGGAACATATCATGCCCTACATACAAACATACAAATTTCACATACTTACTTACATAGGAAAACTTACAAACATTTAATGCAAAATAATTATATTGTAATACATAATACTTAATACCTAAATAAAAGCAAGCAAAAGAAAATAAATACCTAATATAAATTCAGGCGTGCATTTTCCGCTCACACTGCAACCATGGATCAACAAATAAATTCAGATAAGACAAACTGTACTCAAATAAATTGAAGGAACAACCTCTGTATGTAAATTTTTCCTTATTCCTATAGAAAAGTATTTTCCGTTAAACTTCAGGTGTCTGCCGTGCTCAAGTTTATAAGGGCCATATTTACTGCGATTTCCGGATAGATGTTTTATAATTATTATGAGCGCGCTCCAGCTTCTCATAGGTGTCTTTTTGACGTTCCCTATGAATGTATTGAATTTTTCTTTTATGAAAACTTCGTCCTAAAGTTAACAAATGCTTCAAAAAATAAAAAAGAGAATTAAAGTTACTTAATAAGTAACCGGCGTGGTGAACAAGAGGCTGTCGCTGCCACTTCTCAAGCAGGAGGGTACAAGTACCAATATGACTTTCATTTGACTTTTTAAGTGTATCAAAACACCACTGACAAACGCTAAAGCAAAAAAAATCTAGAAAAAACCTGGACTTATTCGTGTTATAAGTTAGATATCATCAATCCGCCTTGAGCAAGCGTGGTGATTTTGCTCAAACCTTCGGGCACTTTTAGGCTGATGATGATAATGAAGTAACTGGTCAAGTGGTGCCACATAGTAGATTTATATGTTCTAGCTAACACAAAATAAAAACGTTCGTCGTGCACGAAAAATCGGTACTGTTTCCTAGACGTGGTGTTGTCTGGAATACCTAATACTTATTATATTCTCGTAAGAATAAATTAAGGAATAAGTCCTTCTCCTTGGATCGCATTCCTCATTGCTGAGGGTCGTGACCACCTTTTTGCACAACTTTTTTTCCATGGTCTCTCTCCATCTCATTCTGTCGTTGACGGTGTGGTGACCATTTTGCATAGTA
This sequence comes from Spodoptera exigua, assembly GCA_902829305.4. NCBI lineage: Eukaryota > Metazoa > Arthropoda > Insecta > Lepidoptera > Noctuidae > Spodoptera > Spodoptera exigua. The sequence continues at coordinate 3,720,149 of LR824623.2, forward strand.
GAATCTAGAGCCGTGTTGATCTGATCGGACTGACAAATAGGGCGGCCATTTTTGAAAATATACAACGCTTAATGGCATTCTCTAACAACTAATGTACCTATACATTTTAAAAAAAATACATAAATATAGGTAAGTAGATGAAACATATGTATCAAAAAAATGGCGTGTAACAACCACAGCGTTGTCTCTCTCCGTGTGAATGAGTTTACCGAAGACCTGATCCCGCCCGCCCCGCTCTCTCTTTGTCAACCCGCGAATTCGTCAATCCTTAAATATTAGGTATTGACCTCCCATAGGTACTTACTGGTCTCCCAAAAGACCGGCAACGAACTTGCAACTCCCCTATATTGCGGGTCTTTGAGCGACGCCGATTGCTTACCATCAGGTAATGCGTTAGCTCGTTTGCTATTACACAAAAAGGTAATATAATAAGCGTCATAGAGACGTAAGTATTTAATCAGTGTGCCAAGCAAAACTGAACTTTACTTAATTCTTAGAGACACAACATTATCGTAATTTTCCTGTTGTTATGTGCAGTCCTTTACCCCTTATTTTGAATTCCTATCGTCAAGTGCGTATTATTTCCCTACGCCATCGCCATAGCTGAATGACGTAATACATTATCTAAGTATATCCCGTACCCCTTTTTATTAAAGTCAAATCATCTATTTCAAGTTGGTAAGTACCATTCAATAATCAATTAAAGGCGCTTTTGAACATCAAACAAAATTATTAAATATACGAAGTTTAAAAGTGTATGTCTGTTCTGTATAGTCTGCCTAGTGAAATTCATTGGTTCGTTTCGAAATGTAACTTTATGGTTATATTATTCCCGAGAGATGATCTCCGGCCACCGTAAGCGCGGGTCTGCGGACGGCGACTAAGGGTAGCTCGCCGCCCGACCTGAACCAGACCCGAGCGTACGTCGCGTAGTGTTCCGCGCGCGCCTCAAAGAGCCAATAGACCACCACAGACGGGGCCCTATAGGGCTGATGTTTAGCCGAAGTTGCGGGGCAAGCGCAATAAGACACCGGGACCTCGGCCTAAAGCAGGAGAAGGAACAGGTTGCACCCATCACACCTTACGTACACGTAACGTATCATTCAATTTTTATTTTATTTATCCATTTATTTCAGGCATCGAAGGCCCATATAAACATAAACAATAAGTACTATAATTATAAACAATGTAAAACTTAAAAATACTATAAATACATATTACATAATATTAAACTATAAAATGTGCCCTAGGCACACGAAGTGTCGGCGTCATGTTTCACTGACTAGTGTCATGTAGGCGGCCACGAAACCGGCGATACACGACGCCCTTCAGCCAAAACTCTTCCTCGAGGAACTTCTCGAAATGGTGTGTCGGAACTCGCACCACGAACGACTTGAAGTTCGTGTTGTGACGCTCCAACCTCTCGACCCTCAAGGTCCAGTTGGTCTTGACGCGCACGTACTCCACGATCTCCTCAACCTGCGTAGAGTGGTGCAATCTGGACACGTAAAGCAGCATTGTTGGTACTGCTGGCCGTAGTAACATTTTACATGCTTATCTACCTAAAGGATCTCATACTCCTACGGGCCAAATTAGTGGCCTATCATACGACACAGTAGAAAATCATAGATTGGAGCAATTTTTATAACAAAAGCATAATGAACAAAGCTATTACGTATGAATCTTCATAATGTATTTATTTTAATTCATCATATGAATAAAAGTTAGATAATTAATTAAATAACATAATATAATATGTAGATGTACTACCATCTTCTTGGTTTGTATTGGAAATTTGCCAATAAGTGATGTAGATAGACATACCTATATATTTACGTACTTATATGTATGTTCACGGCACTGTATATAGTACATAGGATCGATGATAATAATAACAAACAAATCTTACATCTGCTTGAAAAAGTTTACATTTCGGTACATACCTTTAGCGATAAAACACAGTACACAACATTCATGAGACTGTTTGAAGGTTTTAAGTTTTTAAGTGTTGGAAAGCCATGCTTCGGCACGAATGGGTCGGCTCGACCGGAGTGATACCACGGCCTCACAGAAAACCGCCGTGAAACTACCACAGCGTTGTGTTTCGCCGTGTGATTGAGGTTACCGGAGGCCCAATCCTTCCCCTCCTCCAATCCCTCCTCAATACCTAAATCTCCAAATCTCTAAATGATCGGCAATGCACTCGTAACTCCTCCGTTGCGGGTGTCCATGGGCGGCGCTGATTGCTTACCATCAGGTAATCCGATTGCTCGTTTGTTGACCAAGGTCGCAGAAAATTTCGCGTAGTCCTTCTTAAAAGGCCGGCAACATGCCTGTCCTCTGGTGTCCAAACCTATATAGAAAATCCCAAGATACAACTGTTAGGCAGCAGCTCGCCGAGGTTTATCACCTCGCCTCGATCGATCGATCCTCCTTTTCCGATCTTACGAATTTTTAAGTAGGGGAGAGTCGGGTAGCCCCGGCCGGCGGGTAGCCCCGGCCACTGACTATCCCAGGCAACCAGGCATACATAGACAAAAAGTGTAAACATCAAAACATTCGGAGCATCGCTTAGTTGAATATTCGCCGCAGTAGTGCCACCTTCGTCGAGCAGACAATAAATGACAGCTGATTGTTTTCATTACCGAACATTTTTTCTTACGCCGTTTATTTTTTAAATACAGTTTATAGATATTGAATATAAGTACATAAGAGAGATTTATACATTTTTCTATGTAGTAATCATCACAGTTAAAAGGGTATAATTTTCTATGTCGATGGGATTTATAGTATTTTTAAAAATAAATAGAATGTTGGATCGAGGCGGTCGGGTAAAACCGGACACAATTTTGTCGGGTATCCACGGACACTTTTTGAGCTGAAGGAAAATCTGTATTTAAATGTTTTTATCGCGTTTTTGGATATTACAAATGTTTTTATGATAGGAAGAGTAAATATAGGCTATTTATTTTATGCAGAAGCTCTGGAAAATACCAAAATCTGAGGAAAGAGTCACTAAACGAAGGAATTGGGATGCAGATAAAATGAAACAGGCTATACAAGTGTTAAAGAAAAGAACTATTCTTTGGGAGAAGCAGATGGCAGGTGTCAGGTGCCGAGTACTCTTCGGAATCGAATAAAAGCACTTAATATTCGACAAGAGGTTAACTTGGTTCCAAAACTAGGGAGATTCGAAGACGCGTTCACGAAAAACTCAAAAGAGCGAAATTCTGTCATCTTCTCCATTTAAATAATCTTTATTAAAAAAACAGACAATATTAGGTAACGAATCTGAAGCGGCAGAGACTGTAAAGAGGGCCAAGGGAAAGGGAAAAATAAAATGAAAACAAACGGAACATCCAAGAACTGTCAAGAGACCAAGATACCGAGTGCATTATTTGTGGAGAAACATTTGAAGTAGATTTGATACAATGTCATAAATGCAAAGACTGGGAGCATAAAGCATGCGTAGATAGTGATCCTTTACTATTTTTGTGACGTCTGAAAAGCCGTAAATCCACTTGATCATCACCAATAAATGATGTCCGGGGCTAACCGCCAAAAAAAATATTGTTAAAAATACTGTTTATTAGACTTGATTACAGTTAAGATTAAGGAATTATCTGATCGTTACTTCTACTAAAATACTTTATATATATTTTATTTAATGGTTTGATTCTAAATAAATGTCTAATAATGTTCATTTAAAAAATATTTTGAGTTTTGTTTATGTGTCCGTGGCTACCCGACTCTCCCCTACTCTCTAAACTTAGATGGGTACATTTTGCATGCCTTTAGATAGATAAACTAAGAGAAAAGAGAACCACATTAGTTAATTATTTTTGTTAATTATTTATACTAAACTAATTATCGATACTTATTATAAAGAGGTAAAATTTTTAAGTTTGTATGTAGGGGGTAATCTTTGGAACCGCTGGTCGAATTGCCAAAATTCTTTCACTGATATTATACTTATAGCTACAATGTTCCTGAGTGCTAAAGGCTATAAAACATCACACTAAGATTAAATGGAGCCGAATAGCGGGTGAAACCGCGCGAGAATAGCTAGTCCCATATAAAGCACTTGCTTTGTTTTTCTTTTTCTTTCGACTTTGCTTTCTGTTCAGGTCGGAAACTATTGTCATTCAAGGGAACCTACTCCGTTTAGCCCAGGGGATGAGATACTTCGGCGGCCCCAGAGTGGTTGGGTTCGATCGGTGTGGTTTTTAATGAGTAAAAGTTTGGCACTTCCTCTCACCCCACCTAGGACCATAGAGGAAACTTGGTGATTAACCCCTGAAAAAGAAATGCAGATGCATAGCTAAAATCTAACTATCACCAGCCTACAAATGCCTGATCGAAGCTACAGCTACCTACAGCTGATCGAAGGCCTCATCTCATACGGAAAAGGTATGTTTTGGTCAAGCTTACTCAAGGTTCATTAAGTGTGGGAGAGCCATGCTTCGGCACGAATGGGTCGGCTCGACCGGAGTGATACCACGGCCTCACTGAATACCGACGTGAAACAACCACAGCGTTGTGTTTCGCCGTGTGAATAATTATTCTCCGGGGTACCTAATGCGACCTCCACTATATTTAGGTAAGTACTCGGCAATCAAACAAGAGCTCGTCAGCTGTTGCTTTCAATAAACAAAACATACTAGATGCACACCAAAAATCTAATATACCTATAAAAAAATAAGTGCTGTTCGTTAGCTCGCTAAAACTCGAGAACGGCTGGTCCGTTGTGGATAATTTTGGTTTTAAAATATCCAGTCTATTGAAGGTCTAAAAGGTCACACAGAACATATATTATAAGCATTTGAGATGGTATCGAGTTGGCCGAGTCAGCTGGTAATAAAATAAATAGATCCGCCTAAAAACAACATCCAACAGTTCCTATTCCAATGTTTATTCCAAAACAACAGGAAATAAACTAAACTTTAGTAAATTTCCAACGACACGTAACTGACTACAATTATCTAAAACTGTAGTTAAATCATAGATAACAATTTTAAGGTTAAAATTAACTAACATCTGTCCCTTTTACTGTGAACCTTATCTTTTTAGGAACCTAATTCTCTTATCTTGGTATTAAGTGGCTGCCTTTCCTATAGGAAGCTTCCCTGATGTGCATTATCTTCTACAGTGAGTTTTACTTCAAGAAACATGATAAGAAATTGTCTTATACTCATTTTAAGGTTAATTTAATAGAATAGGAGGAAACAGAACAGACGGATCACCTATTAGCGTTGCCCATGAATCCTCTGAACATCGGAGGAGTCACAAGTGCGTTTTCCAGGTTACAGTTTAGGCAGAAGTAGGTAGTTCCGCTTTTTTAAAAAAAACAGTGACCGCCTCGCAGGAATACCTATTCGGAAGAGTGAATACTTATGGCAGTGTTGGATTTACAAAAAGGCAGAGTAAGCAGTTCCCTAGGGGCCCTGGGTCGTTAGGGGTATTTAATTCGCCAAGAAAATTCTTTTATTTCCCGGAACAAATAATATCCAACAATAATCTTCTTACAACCGCTAAATTGTTTAAATTCATTCGCAAAGAAAGGCGCCTTTGAGTGCGTTGTGGGTCTTGGATTCGCTTACTAGATAAGATAAAGCGTTATAAGGATTTTGATATTTTAATATTGAACTCGTGGTAATCAGCCAGAGTTCTGGAATCCTGCGATAGGACGCCGCAGGTTGCGGGTTAAGCGCAATGAGTCACCGCGGCCTCGGCCTAGAGCAGGAGAAGGAATGGGGGGTTTTTATTCAGTAAGAGTCTGACACAAAAAAAAGGAGACACCACAGACCCCAAGCGTACGTACATTAGACCACTACAGAAGGGGCCCCATCTGAACTAATGTTCAGTTGGGATTGCGGGACAAGCGCAAGTCGGTACCGCAGCTTCGGCGTATTTCTTGAGAAAGAACAGGGAGGTTTTAGTCCCGACCCTGGGCGAGAGAATTTTTAAACGATGAATTTCGCACAAAAAAATAAAGGTATACGACTACTTTGGTCATTGATTAAGTTTAAATAATGAAAATAAAATCTTAATACAACACAACTAAAAATAAGTACTTAAATTAAGTTAATTTAATAAATTATATACCTACGTCAAGATATTTAAATAAAATACTCGTTTGAACCCCTATCGTGATTAATATACTTAATTGTATCTGTAGGTCAATGGCGAATGTAACATGAATCTCTGTTAATTATCAAAATCAAGGGCAATTACGATGAGAGCTCTTCTGTTACGATAAAATGGTAAATCTGGACTTCCTACATTGTTTATCATGGTACCAGCATTTTTAGGCAACTAATCTCTTTTCTCGTTTCTTCCGTATTGGTACCGGTAGTAGTACCTTTACCTACTATTTTTAGATACGTTTTGTTCATTTTCAGTGCAGGGTTATCTGTTGTTTTTTTTTTAGTTCAAGCTCAATAATGCTTACAACTCCTTTGCTTGAAAACTATAAAGCTTGATCAAAAACTAAATACACAAGCCTAAGAAAGAATAAGAATTCATATTATTCTCAATGCGACGCAAATATTAGACACAAGACACGTTAAAGACGTAGACTTAAATAACCCTACATTGTTTTCAGAGAAAACCAAAAATTGTGAAATAATTTACGGGTAGAAATAACAGACGTTCATAACAAGATCACATATTAAGGTAGTACAGTTGACGTGGTGGCTCGACAACTGGCTGTCGTGATACGTGTCGCTGGTATGGTTCCTGCACAAAATAACCCATTCATTGGTAAATCTACAAATTATTGTTTCGAGTCTGAGAATGATGTGTTTTGGAAATTGAATGGATTTCAAACGCAACTATGAATTTGGTGTTCATATTTATAGTCGTATCATTAGTAAAGTGGTCAGAAGTGAACTAAACGCAAAGCAATGACAGATTAATCATAAAAAATATCGACTGAATTCAGCTCAAACGTCAATGTCAAACACCGCAAGTTTTGTTTACGTTTCAGTTTCCAATTATTCCTTAATAAAGGCGACTATTTCCTAAATACCTTGACATACTGACGCGTAATTAAATTGTGGCATCAATACATAGTTGTAAAATAAACTATCTAATAAAATGGAGAACTTGAAAAACATTTGGAAACCGGAATGTAAGTTTACGATTTGTAATTACTTTGAAAGTGGATGCAATGTATATGTTTATGGCTTTCTTTCCAGTATATCGAATACAGATGGAGGCTCCGAAACCTAAACGTGTGGTTTGCGATAATTTAGAGGACAGACCAGAGTTTTACGGTCGCGAGTATCATGGTGTAATGAGTCATAAGGAAGCGACAGCAATTCTCGAAAATGAACCGAATGGCGCCTTTCTAATTAGGAAAGGAAGTCAAAATAATGATTTCTATACGTTAACTTTAAAGTAAGTAAAATAAATTTTGTGCTTGCATTCCTGATCATCTGACTAAACTACTTAATTAAACAGATCTATTTAACAAGATTACTTAAGTACAAAATTTTTAACACATTATAAGAAGGTAGTAAGCTTAATAAAATTGTATACGAAAAAAATTATATGCAATACTCTGCAATACACAAAAAATCTATGATAACAAAATACTCAATGGTTTATTAATTACCAAAAGGATTAAAATTCTTAATAAATAAAATCAAAATAAATAAAAAAATACTTATCTGTCTCCTTAACTCAATAACATTTCAGATTTGATGACAAGATCCATCATTACAAGCTATATTATGATGGTTCACATTACATTGGTACGAAACATTATGAGACCATCTATGACTTGGTGGCGGACGGGCTAGTCACATGTCACATGGAACTGAAGGCTCACCACATTGTTGAAATGATCAACTCACGAGCGAGCTACCCAGAGAGTCCATATGTTACTCTAAACAGACGCAAACTTAACACTTTATCAAGAATGCAACAGTAAGTTTAAAAAATAATTAAGAGGTATCTTTAGCCAGCTCCATGCATTATCTAGATAAAAAGTAGCCTATGTGTAATTCCACATTATACATATATCTATTCTTGTAGCGGTGTGTAATTTTTATCCAAATCTGTTCAGCAGTTTACAAGCAAATGGGTAACAAACATCAATGCACACTTACAAACTTTTTCATTTATAATATAATTTGGATCTGTTTTTTCCACTGATTCCTGAATTGGATACTAGCAAGTTTTTAGTGTCTAAAACAATAGAAAAAAGGTTTCTTATGTATTATATTATAAGAATTATAACAAAAGACAGGCATTAAAAAACTTGCCAAATTGAAAGTTCGAGTATAAGCTCCTAAAAAGTTGCCTTACCTAAATTTTGAAATGAATTGAATTTGAATGACGAAATTTCAAGAATCAATTAATTTATTGTTTATTTAATTAATTACAGGACATCGAACAACTCGAGCCCAATTATAATAAATACTGAAAGCAAAGTTATTACTGAAACAGACGGCCTGAAGAAACCTCCGTTTGATCTCACACCATCAATAGAAGACAATCCATTAGTAATGAAGTACTCGAAGTCACATACATTTAAAGTACACACATTCAAAGGTTTGAATTGGTGTGAGCTTTGTGCTAATTTCCTATGGGGGTTCACTGCTCAAGGTGTCAAATGTGAAGGTAACAATAATATTATTTTTAACAATTTTTTTTCAGGGTTTCCAAATAAGCATATTAAAATTCGGGAGAAAATACCACTTTTTTTTGTTATTTTACATACACAATATACAACTTAAAAATTTTGCCTCTTTATAATATGTATTAGTATAGAAGTATAGACGACGCGCGACGTCTAAGTGACTGTTTCGCTATTTCCATATAAGTTCCTTATAAACTTATGTAGTAAATAAAATTATATGAGTGTGGGAGAGCCATGCTTCGGCACGAATGGGTCGGCTCGACCTGTGTGATACCACGGACTCACAGAAAACCGGCGTGAAACAACCACAGCGTTGTGTTTCGCCGTGTAAGTGAGGTTACCGGAGGCTCAATCCTTCCCCTCCCCCAATCCTTCCTCAATCTCCAAATCTCCAAATCCCTAATCCCTAAAAGCTCGGCAAAGCACTCGCAACTCCTCCGTTGCGGGTGTCCATGGGCGGCGCTGATTGCTCACCATCAGGTAATCCGCCTGATCGTTTGCCGATCTATTACATAAAAAAAATAATGAGTAGGTATAGAAATAGTTTCTTTGTGAAAGTTGTTCTTTATCATGGGTACAATCACATTACAATAACGGCCACTAATTGCCAGTCACCTTATATTAATTAATATGCTAATATTAAACAAATATAAGGAAAACCGCTTTGTTCAAAATATCAAACACAATAATAGAAACTTTTTGATAATATTTACCTATAATTATCTTGTATTTAATTTTGTCCATAAATATTGGACGGTTTTTTTGTGAGGGGAAAATCATCAAAAGACAGGAGTGTCAGCCTCTTACTGACTAAAAACTCCCCCGTTCGTTCTCCTGCTCTGGGATGAGGTCGCGGTGCCTCCTTGCTCTTACCCCGCAAGCCGGGGTTGACCCGGCTGAACATCAGCCCTATAGAGGGCTATATATGGGTATATTGGCTCCTTGAGGCTCTGTGGTGGAGGCTGGTTGGTCTGGGTCTGGTCGGGCGGCGAGCTACCCTTACTCGCCGTCCGCATACCCGCGCTCACGGTGGCCGGAGATCGTCTCTTGATCCCCGACGCCCGTAGTGTCGCCTGCTGCAGCGGGTGGGCCGTGAGGAGGAGGGTTGAAATATTGGACGGTATAGTAGTTGGGCAACTGTTTTTTTTCATAAACCATTTTTTTTTTGTGATTTTAGGCACTAAATATATTTTTATTTGGACCCTGTTTTTTTTTGTATACTTTCTAACTGATTTCAAATTAATGGTGTCTCTCAATTCTAACTTATTTTGTTTTTAGACTGCGGCTTCATAGCACACTCAAAATGTTCAGAACGGGTACCAAATCACTGTGTGCCAGACTTAAAAAAGTTGCGTGGTGTCTTTGGTATAGACCTGACTACATTACTGAACGCCCACTCTAGTACGTTGCCATTCGTCGTGAAGAAATGTGTGAATGAGATAGAAGATAGAGGCATGGATTCTGAGGGGATATACAGGGTGTCGGGTTTTGCTGATGAAATTGAAGCTTTGAAGCTGGCTTTTGATCGAGGTATGTATCAAATTACGCAGCACAAGTTTAAAATATTACGAGGGAACTTGACTCGTTTCGAGCCATGGTAAGGGCTCATAATCAGAATGATGAAGTATAATATGGTACGACTTTAATTTAAAATCTAGCAACATTTGGTTATACAGTCACACAAAGTGCCCTAATTTTTATCCTAAATTTCTATGTGTGGTAGTAATTAAACGAAAAATCGATCTTATAAATGGTCTATTTTAAACCATTCCAACGTTTAGTCCATCTGAAAAGTCCAGCAGCGCACTAGTGACTTTATTTTTATTTGATTAGCCGGCAAACAAGCTTACATTATCACCTGATGGTAAACAATTGACATCGCCTATAGACATCATTGATTTGAGGATTAGGATTACATACTCTGTGCAACACTAATCCCTTACGATAAGTTTTATCAGTAAGCTCGTTTGGCGACCCTCTATATCTCTTCAAAATGCTTTCAGATGGCGAGGCAGCAGATTTAAGTGTGTACAGTAACATCAACGTGGTAGCTGGTACATTAAAGCTCTACCTACGACTTCTGCCTGTACCGTTAATCACGTATGAAGTGCATCCCAAACTTGTTCAAGCTATACGTAAGTATTGTATGTTTAAGATTTTTTTTGTCAAATGTGGTGACGGTTTACCTCATGGTAAGCAATCAGCGCCGTCCATGGTCACTCATAATGCCAAAGGAGTTACTACAAGTGGGTTGTTCAGGGTTAACGGATAGGGGATTTGAGGATGGGGCAAGCTCAATCTTATCGCGAAACACAACGTAAGTATTGCTTCATGCCAGTTTTCTGTAATGCCGTGGTCACATCACTTCGGTTGAGCTGGCCCATTCGTATCGAAGAATTTTTTTTAAACGTTGCCCTCACTAGGGTTTTCTCCTGTGTCGTGGGTGCGTTTACAAACATACAAATTCACATGCACATCACACCCAGACCCGGAACAACAATTTATACATCACACGACTTGCCAGCCAGTTGCCCATCCACCGCGCCAGACGCGCATTGCTCTCGCATACTTGTTTTTTAAAATATGCTTATCCTTTTAAGCTTTTTATGCACGTTTGTGAGCGGGGTTGGGAGTGTAAGCGCAATAAGGTACCGCGACCTCGGCCCTGAGCAGAAGAAAGGGGTGGTTTTTAGTCAGTAAGTGTCTGACACTCCCTTTTGCGTCACCTACGGCAAGAGTAGTCGTTTGATGATTTTAACTCCTTCAAAATAAGGTCAAGGGAATACTGTTCGCGAAACAACTCCTTCCTTATGTGATCCACAAATTGTTGTTCCGGATCTAGTCGTGATGTGTATGGGAAATAGTGTTTATAAACACGCCTATACCCCATAAAAATCAAAATGTTATTTCAGAGATGAAAACGCAAGCGCAGCAGATTACCTCCCTCCGGGAGTGTTTGGACTCCCTCCCGCCCGCACATTTCAACTGTCTGCAGTACATGGTCCAACATTTACACAGGTAAAATTATTATTCATCACTAGCAACCCGCCCCGGCTTCGCACGGGTGGTATGCTGATACTAAATTTCTTGACTATTTAAATCATTAAACCCCAAGCGAACACCGGCGTTCGCTCACCTATTGTCTTACTAGATATTGTGCCTCGAATTACCACGAAAAGCTAATAATACGGTAGTTTCCAACTAGTCAAATTCAATACTTTTATCCAAATGTCAAAAACGTTATGACGTCATAGTATTTTTGTGTCAAATAGTTTACTTATTTCTTAATTATTAGCTATAAAATATCTAAAACTTAGTGTACCGATCGATCGATGAATAAAAGTATAGTTATTTTTCAATATTTTATTGTATTGAAACGTCGAATTAATTTATTTTTGACCTGGATAACTACCCAATTGATGTAATTATACCTACATACAAACCTTCCCTTTTAATCACCCAATTATTAAAAACCGCATCAAAATCCGTTGTGTAGTTTTAAAGGTTTAAGCATACATACGGAAATAGGGACAGAGAAAGCGACTCTGTTTATACTGTGTAGTGATATACAAAGGTGGATTTAATACCGCTAAAATTGACATTCAAGAAATTGTGAGAAAGCAATCTGCATTGCACAGGCACCAAGCCAGGACGAATCGCTATTACTATGTATAAAATGTTATAATAAGTTATTAAAATTATTTGAAACTCTTTAATACCTAATTAACTAAAATTCGCGGGTTACTCACGTGTAAATGTTGAGAAAAGCTCTACTAGTTTCGAACCACAGAGGGGTTCTTCCTCATGAGCAGCGTGCGCGGACGCGGCGACGTCGCGCAGCCTACTGGTTAGCGTTGGCGCCTGCATCGCTGTTGATGGTTGCACTGCGGCGAGTCCCCTCTGTGGTTCGAAACTAGTAGAGCTTTTCTCAATATTTACACGTGAGTAACCCGCTATTTTTAGTTAATTTAGTATGTCTTTAATACCTGTTTTCCAGAGTATCCCAACTAGCGGACGTGAACAAAATGAGTGCCCACAACCTGAGCACAGTATTCGCCCCTACACTGGTGGCCACACCGCCCGCCATCACAGACTTAGCGTTCGAGATCCGCGCTCTACAAATCTTAATAGAACACTGTCCACAAATATATTACGGTAACAAGTGATTATTAAACTAAAAAAAATGATTTTATATCGTTTTATGATATACTCAAGTTCGACGAGCTAGCTCGATTACTTCAATCCACACCGGGACCTATATTCAAGAACAGCACGCACGCAAGTCACGCAAAATCGAAAATTTCTTACTTACTAAGCAACGCCTGACGCAACGGCCCATATTCATGACACGACGTCATGAATATGGGCCCTGTTGTAACTTGAAAGTAGTCGGGTTATTTCGCTGAATAGTTACGTGAGTAAGCCGTAAATAATTGATTATGTCTCTCAAGATTAAAAACTATTATCTTAAGATGAACATATACAAACAAAAAAATTGAGTTACATATCTTTCAATATCAACAGAGGTTATCGTCTTTTAGTCTCTTAATATAAGATTGATTAGTTATTTCAATTTCAACAAAGAAAAGTATAAAAAAATATTTTTTCAATAACATACAGTTAATCTAATGGTAAGCAATCGACGCCACCCACGGACACTAGCAGCACCAAAGGAGCTTCAGTTTTAAGAAATTTGAAGATTTGGGATGGCGTAACTTCACTCACAAGGAGAAAAAACTTAAGCGATGTTCCATGCCGGTTTTCTGTGACAGTCGCCTTTACAGTATAAAGTGGCAAGTCATTCCAAACGGCTAAAAAACAATTCAGATATGTTAAATTGAGATTCATCATGAATTTTGCCCATTTTAAAGCTTCTCGTGCTTAAGAAACGTGACTATAGTTCGTTCCATAATTAGAGACAACGATTTGACATTTCGAGTGTTGCATGTTTTTTCCATTTCATAAACATTGAAGACCCGCGACCAGTATTAACCGAAAGACCGAAAATCATTTGTAAAACTATTAACTACTAGCGGCCCGCCCCGGTTCGCACGGGTCCAACTATCTCGCTATCAAAGAGTCACTTTTTCCGACTTTTCTAATATTTTCTTTGATAAGAACTTTCTCCTGACAATAACAAACACAACAAAAAAAGAATTAGCAAAATTGGTCCAGGCGTTATTGAGTTATGCGCTTACCAACACATTTTGCGATCCATTTTTATATATAAGATTAGCATTGATATGATATAATTATTTTACAAGAAACTATGGTCAGCTTTGGCATTTCCTCACAGCAATTCGACAGATGGAATGTCAAACATAATTTTAGCCTAGAAATACCGTTGGTATTGGTTTCTATAATTGTAAAAATAATGTCTGTCAGTCAGATTGTAATATCGCTCCCATCCGATCTCTGATCTCTTCATATTGCTCCGAGTTCATTTATTTGTGATAATCTTCAAGTCCTTTTTTAGCTTCATATATTAATAACTAGGTACAATTACACTATAAAAACATCACCGCAACTTTTTTTTGTTTTGCTCAGGGTAATTTATAATAAAACGGTATCGGTATTTTAAAATATCGTACTCGGGTCCATCACTATGTTAAAAAATCTGGCCACATTATTTTAAAGTTGACATTTGCAGTTGTCAAATTGTTGTCTCTAATTATGGAATGAACTGTAGCAAATACCGGTACCAATGTGACTTTTCCGAGTTATCTGTAAGAACATTCTATGATTAGTTACAATATAAAATATCGTGAGGAAACCTGGGCTTATAATTACTAATTATAATTTTGAAATCGCCAATCCGCCTCGTCCACCTTCTCCGTGTGAGAAGAAGCCTTTGCAAAACAGTGGGCACTTACTTATAGGCTGATGATAATGTGAATAAGCATTTTGTAGTTACATTCGAAACGTAGTTCTAACAGTTCGTGCTACCATGTAGACTGATTTTTTATATACAACCTTATTATTTGTAGTACAATAAGAGTAACTAGGATATCAATGTAGCCTACTGCAAATACTAACCATGTATTTTGTTCCTAACCTTTATACCTAATAAAAATAATTCCATCTTTGAAAATACTGGAATTTCTTAATGCAACTGTAAGCCAGGATCTACAGTACATAGAAACAACCATAAAAAAGATTGGAAGCCAGCGCGTCCCAGGGATAAGAATGATCGACTGACTCAACCGCTTTTTTTACCCTACAAATTAAGAAAATCGTCTCTAATATTTTACACTAGGTACCGTAAGTTCGGGTTACTTTTATCCGAAGAGGTAACTTTGATGCGAACCCCTTAACTTAATAATAATCCAGAACAAAACGTGTTAAGTACTCTTTCATTGTTTTGGAAGTTTAGGTCAAAGTAATCCTGCAGTGCTAAATAACCTGAACTCACCCGGCATCTAACTGACTGATTATTCAGAGTAGTATACAATTTTTATACCTTCTCATCATCGCCATGAGGCAAACGCCTCATATCCTAACGAAAAGTACATGACCCAATTTGCATTTTTTTTTTATAAATCAAAGTACCAAATGTTCTACACATCGTCTGTGTAAAAACTACTATAAAAAATGCAAGCATTTACTTAAAAATAAAGACTCAAAATGAGGCACAAAACTCATTAAAAATTAATCTCACAAATTAGTTTCGTAAGTTATTTGTAAGTGCAATATCTACTTATATAAAGGTATACATATATTATTTATCTTTTATATAAAACCATGTGATAATTGGAACTTTGGTCTTTCAAAAAGAATATCTTTTTTTCTACCATTCCAGGTTGTGTAGTTTATTTTTAAGTTTTTTTTTTATAACCAAAACGTATTTTAAATATGAGGTCCTAACTTAGATTGTATTTTTTAGATTACGAAGTACCTACCTATGTTTATTATTAGATTTATACACCTAAATTTCTTAAATGATTTTGAAGAAGTATTGTAAAATTATAGGCATTTAGTTTTAAGTTTTTTATTGTTTCATAATCTGGAGGCATGGCAGTGCCTTAGCCAAGTCAATATTGTCGAGAATATGATATAAGTAGTTGAAAAACAAGAAAAATATTTTATGGCATAAGAAAATGAAATAGGGATTTACTTCCAGTATCTTACATTACTAAATAGTCTATGTTCAGTATTGAAAAACTTTTTTTTTCATCTTACATAGACAAGTTCTTGTCAGTTTTAAATTATATTATGTTGTGTAACATACCAATTGACTGATTTAATATTTGTTTTTATATCGAAGTTTCCGGAAGGAACACATATGGCAAATTACCAACCTACATTTTATTTTTGGTTAAAAGTTTTTATTATTTAAGAATACTTAAAAATTTAATTCGACCTTCATACTTGCCTTAATTCATTGCAGAATTATAACGTGATAATTATTTTGTTTATAACTAACATATGTTGGACCAAATTTGAAAATCTCAACGTACATAGAAAAAGGACCTCGGAATAAAATGTATTCATTTTTTATACTTTTATATTATATTTAATCACAAATAAATTGCTTTAGTAAATAAAAGAGATTCGATCAAAGATTGTATTGTTTTATTATTTTACTTTATAATATCACAATTTCTTCCTTTTCTTTTTAGGTTTTGATGTAGCACTGTCGTCGTCCGTCTGTTGGAATTTCTTTAAGTCTGCGCAAAATAGGACCTTAAAACAAAGGAATAATGTTTATTATTGGATATTATTTATATATACTAGGTTGTCACGGTATCCTACTATATAATATTATAAATGTGAATGTAGAATGTATGGATGTATGTTTGTTATTCTTTCACGCAAAAACGGCTGGACCGATTTGCACGAGGTCGAAGCCGCGTGCGGAAGCTAGTAAGATGATATATGTATTTAAAGAGCGTTTTTCCGCGGCAAGGGTTTGGAACAAGTGAAGGCTCATGAAAACTTCCAGATTGTTATATCTTTTTATAAGTAAGGACATTTTCGAAATAACTTCAATCGAACATTTATTCGCTATTTTATTTTTGTTTGGAACTTAACATTGCATATTCCCGCCTCATTACCCATTTGAAAACAAACCTGCTTAATTAAGTTTCTGGACCATGTATAAGGTCCAAGCTCTAAGTTTTAGAATAAATCACAAATACACAAATGAGCTTAAATTAGGAAATAGTGTGTTGTGTGTCTATATTATATAATCTCCAAACTGACCATATCATTTTTGATAACATCAAAAACTTTAATACTGCAACAAAACTTACAGTATGTGCCCATCCCGCCATATCTCCATACAAACTTCTGAAATGGTCTCCGATTTCTGTGTACATTTTTTCTGTGACACTTTTCTTCCCTTTCAAATGCGGGAGGTAGTTCTGTGCGGCGATTTGATATACATGAGTGTCTACGGGCAAGGCTTCCAGGTGGTTTAAGGACATCAGGCATATGCAGTCAGCTACCTGAGGATTACAGTAATTGAGCAACATAAGATTTATTTACACTTATTGTTTTAGTATAAAGGTGAAAATCCAATGTAGAAATGATTCTCACAATAAAAATAACTTTATTACCTATCCCACCGACCATAACTCATAATATAAAAAATGAATAAAAAGCAATTTGATTGAGAAATTAAGTGTGGGACAGTCATACTTCGGCACAAATGAGTCATCTTGACCGGAATGACAACTCGGCCTCAACGAAAACTGGCGTGAAACAATCACAGTGTTAATTTTCTTCATGTGAGGGACCAGTGACATATATATTCTTCTCCATCTCCTCCCTAATTCCTAACTTCCCCAAAACCCCTTCACAAAATAAAGAAAAATTTACCTTAGGTCCAATACCATGTAGTTTCATAAGTTCCACCTTAGCATCCTTATACTTCATGTCTTGTAAAGATTTGAACCATTCTACACCACCCCACTCTACTATCTGGGCAGCTGACTTCTGGATGAACTTGGCTCTGTAGCCAAAACCTAAGTTACGGAGCTCTGATTCCACCTGAAATTTGGGCTTAGTGTTAGAGCTAGAAATGCTAGAAAATGACCTTCCTTAAGAGTAGGTAAGGCTTTGTTAGGTCTTTGATTAATTGCATGGTTAGTGCACTGCACAAAATGCCAGTGTCCCAATATAAATATACAAATAATAGAACAATTCTCAATTCTGGGTGTGTACAAAAAACATCTGGATAAGAGGTAAATTTGAAAAAAAAACATGATTTGTTTTCTTACCTCTGGCAATGCTAGTTTCTCAACCTCCGGAAAAGCATAGTATGTGTCACCTTCATATTCACAAATTTTCTCTCCATAATGACTACATAACTTTTCTACCATTGTCGATATTCTGGAACAAGGCTGTTAGTATTAAAATTGATTCTATTACAATGGCATATGACAGTAAATAGCTTAACAATTTACCTTGATATGTGATTGTTTTGACTACAAATAAATGAGAATAAATTCTCCACTGGCTCTTGTCGCAGCATTCTGATCCCATAGAACTGTTGGCAGGCCTTCTCAAACAAAGCATCCTTTTCTGACCATTCCTTATAATATTGTCCTAAATTCGTATCCAGCCTAAAATAGTCTTCAAGGAGTTTATCAAAGTCTACATCCTTTTTGCTCTTTTTATTATTTTTTATCTGTTCTTTTTTTGTATTGTGTAAAGAGCCTAAGACTTGGTACTGTAGGTGGTCATCACTTTCCCGTAATTTCCAAACAGTTTTTGAGAACACGCCGATCCATTCGTTGCTATCTATGTTTTGTTTCCACCTAATGGAAAAAATATGTTTTGGTTATATCAAATTGTGAAATAAAAGCTGGTTCGTAAGGTTTACTTTTATTATTCAAATTAAATATACATTTTATTCGGCTAGCAAATAATGATTCTAATGAATTAATATAAAAATACCACGCTGAAGCTGAATATTATGCAGAACATCTTAATTGATTTTATAAAGTGTCGATACTCACCTAAAACTTTGACCTCCAGACAAAGTACCCACCAATTGTAGCTCCCGAATGTTGCATAATAACTTATTCCAAGTCATCTTCACTGTGTGTATTATATTTCATTCATAATTTTATCTATATAAACAAAAAACAACTAAAACATCTGTTTGGCAGTTTGGCGCGCAACTTGACAGATTTAAATTTGACATTAATTTACTGACGTTTGATACTTCGTTCTTAAATTGTATCCTTTACAATCAACGTTTTTTCCTGGCAACTTTGAAAAATACTTGATATATGAACTTTTTTACGTCATAGAGATTACCTGATGGTAAATAATCAGCGCTGTCCATGGACACTCGTAGTACAAAAGGAGTCTCTACCTTTGTGGCCGGCCGCTTGTGGGTTGTTTGGCATTTATGGATAGGCGATTTGAGGATTGAGGGCCCCACCCTCATTAGCCTTAGATGGGCAAAGAATGGACCTCCAGTAACCTAATTCACACGACGAAAAACAACGTAAATGTTGCTTCAGGTGTTTTGTGTGGCTGTGGTATCAAACCGGTCGAGCCGACCCATTTGTTGCCGAGGTATGGCTCTCCCAATCTCACTCAAATGCAAAGAATAAACTTCGTACAATATTTCTTTTTCTGGGAATAAGATGAATAGAATAACCGAGTTCACAGAAATCCGTAGAATGTAGACAGTAGTTAGTCCAATCAGTTAAAAAGAACAATAAATCCATTAAAGAGGCGTAGTTGCAATGAATTCAATTTAAATGCAAAATCCTCATAATCTACGTTTCATTGGTTTGTCACCAAATCAGCAGACGACGTAACATGGTAAGCAATTGAAATCGCTCTGCGGTTCCAGCGTTTAAAAAACAGTACAATGTTTTCTGAGAGGTACGATAATAGATAAAGTCAGAAAGAACTTGCGCTTGCCTTTCTATTGAAGAAAGTAACGCAAAAGTTCATCACCTGATTAAAAATAAACAAATGCAAAGAAAATAATATAATTTATTTAATGGCGAGTCAGACAGACATACATTACAATCAACTTATTTTCTAGTATAATTATATTTTCCTATGAATTTGAGTATAATAATATATTTAACGATTTAAATATGGCTGCTGTGCTGGCAAAATGCATAAAACAGGTAAATGTAACTGTATCATTTAAAAAAACTAAGTTAAAATTTAGTTTTAGATATATTTTATTTTTTTAAACAAGTAATGACAAAAAGGTTTTATTAATTGCTACGGCATTTTTAAATAATAAAAAGACTGGCTTAAAATTATTTAAGTTATGGTGTTTTCAATGATATGAAGTCTACTAAATATTATTATATAAAAATACTGTCTTAAAACTAAATTATAATATTTAACTTTATTCATTGGACCTATGCCTTTTATTTCAATACGATATGGTCAGTTACATTATTTTTATTACAAAATTAATTAAATAGTTTCGTTTATTCACTAACACAGTAAAAGTACATGCGTAAGATACAATAATTAAAACCATTTTTGAGTATTTAGGATAAAAAGTATTTAAACATAATACAAGTCAACGAGGTTTACCTAAATCTTGCTATGGTTGTTTAAGTGGTAAGTTGTTGGCAACTCTTAAAAGTCCATCCTGAATAAACAATGCCAATGTTGTCATATTTTGTACTTTTAACCTTTCATCTTTATACGCGTGATTTGAACAGAATGCCCAATGAGAGTTAATTTTACGTTTGTTCGATCAGCACGTTTGTGACGTTCGGAGCTCTGATTGGCCTGTTATAAATCAACCAACCAATAAGAGGGCGAAACGCTGTGACGTTTTGATCTCGTTTATGTAAAAATATTCGCTCTAGCCACTCTGACAATATACAAATTTTATGTTTTATTCCAAAAAGGATCCAGTCTTAAATACATCAAATAAAAATTAAAATTAATCGTAATATTTTTCTGACAAAATGCGTTTGATCCAGTCTAAATATTTCGCTGTATCTGTGAAGATAATGTACTCGTTCAGGTTGCAAGTGTTGTCGCCGTTCTCAGCTCGTAGTGACACGGAGACCACTCCTCGGAGCCTCCACTTCCCTCCTTCAAGGAGGTACAAACCTCCTCCGGAGTCTCCCACACAAGGCCCAGCGCCGTTACGATCACCTGATGAATAAAAGTCAGTATTTAGTTGTGAATAGTTTGCTTATTATTCGCAGAGAGGCAAGTTACATATTAATAGATTCTATATTTTATTTTCAAAAAATTAATCAAACGGGCAATAGAGTTAATAACCATTAACATTTTGTCAGGCGAAAGATGTATTAAATACTTACAGACAATACAATTACTTAACTGACATAAACAGCTTAATCTTCTAAACTATTCGAGAAATGCTCGTCTGATTTCAAGTCACTCCGGGACTCTTATTAATGACAGTTTTCAGCCAGTTATAATATGTATATTTGAAATTATTTTTAAGGACTTTTCTATTGAACAGCGGCAACATACCTGCGCAGAGTGTGCTATCATAGGTAAGCTTGTGGAAGTGAGGTTTGCTGGCGCGGCAGTCGGTAGTGCTGACGATGGGGATCCGCACCATGTGAGGCTCGCCTTGCTTGCCTATACCTCCAACCCCTTGGTCTCCCCACCCAGCCACCTATGCAAACATATATAGTCTTTGTAAAAACTCTTCAGAATTTTTGTCAGGTTTTCTCTATCTAGGTATTAATAGTACTTAATATTATAAAGAGGTACAATTTTTAAGTTTGTATGTAGGAGGTAACATTTGGAACCACTGGTCGGATTTGCAAAATTTTTTTTCTGATAGGTAGCTACAACGTTCCTGTGTGCTGCGGTTATAAAACATCACGCTACGATCTATAGGAGCCGAGCAGCGGGTGAAAACGCATGAGAATAGTCATTAACAATTCAAAATCCAACAAGGCAACTTTCTGTCAAATTTCCTTATCCAATTTTCAACTCATATCTTAGAAAATGTGAATGAAAGAAAGGTACTTACAACTCCAGAAGCGCCAACGATACGTGATTGGTCGGTATCATCACCCCACAGACATGCCGGACGTATGTACGTGTTGAACTTTACCCGTTTGTTCAGTGTAAACATTAGGATGTCATCTGCAAGGATTGGATTCAACATTAATCTTAGTATATCTTATATAATAATATAACAATGAATTGCTCTCCGTAAGTCTCGCTATAACTCGAGAACGGCTGTTTCGTTTTGGATAATATTAGTCTTAAAATGTTCGTGTCTAGGAAAGGTTTAAAAAGTCAGAACATTAGTGATATTTGAGGCAATAAGTACGAAGTTTGCCGTGTCAACTAGTACTATACTTATAAATGTAACAAGGAAAATAGTTTTCACAAGGACTCTTTGAATATAACATGGCAGTTCGTCAACTGCGCTGGGCAACCGGCTACCGTGCAACGTGTTGCGGATTCGTTACCCGCACGGAACAAAGTTCAAAGTTGTGTATAAAATTGTGTGTTTGTAATCCACGATGCATGCAGAAAAATACACTTGAATGGGGCCACATTAAAAAAAGTTTTTACTAAAATAGGTAATCTTTTGCATCCATTAGACTACAAGAAAATATTTAGGTATTTCCAGGGCAATTAAAGGCAATCTTTTTGAAATAAAAATATTCTCAGCTTTTAAAGAAGTCCTATCCAAACGATACTCACTCTGTAGTGTCGCTGGATTGAATGACTCGTGGATGGAAGCAGCCATCAGGGACCTGGTGACAGTGATATCGTCACTCCAGTCATTCAGATTGTGGACGCCGATCTTGACGACAATGTCCTTGATGTTTGTCTGAACGCCACGACGCTGCATGCAGTGAGCAGCTGGAAATATAACACGATATTTTGTTTTGGAGCTACGCCTTCGAAACTATGGACTCGATATTATTGCACTTTGTAACTACATTAGCGACCCGCCCCGGCCTTGCACCTTACTTAATTTCTCCACTATTTGTTGTTCCTCTTAACTCTTTTTTTAACAAAGGTACTTACCTTTACATTTATTGCCACTTTAGAGGTATGCTGATAATCACGTCGGGGTCACCAGTTTAGAGGTATGAGAATCAGGGTGGAACGTTTCTCATCCTCCATTGAAAGGTTAGTTAGGCTCAAGACGACAAAAAAATGTACTTATGTATGATGTTTTTTGGTCGCCTATGTTGGACATTGGCGAATTTAGACTACTTTGCGTTTGTCGTCTATAAAGCTGACCATGGCCATCGACCTCATTATAACAAAATTTAATTTTCCATTTGTCTACGTTTACCATTGAGTCAGTCAGTCAAAAACTGTCTGAACTAGACTACAGAAGAACCGTGTTTTGTAATAAGGCCAAAAAGGTTTAAGTTTTCAGACCTTGATATATGTATGTACGGACTATAGACTAAAAGCAATTGGTTTAATCTTGGTGATTTAAGCTCATTCCTTCTCCGTGTTAGAAGAGACCTTTTTTAGCAGAGGCCCAACTACAGGCTAATTATGATGATGAGGATGACGACCATCATAAATTATATATTATAAAGGTAAACTCATCTCACTCACCTGTAACAATATGTCGATCAGAAACCAGGGTTCCTCCGCAGATAAACTGCAGATTGGCTGCTTCACTCTTGTAGATGGCCACAAGCCAGGGAATGTCGCCTCTCGCATAAGACCTCCCATTGTAGATGAGAGGAACTCTCTCGTTACCTCCCGCGACCTCACCACATTCAGGTGTGGTTGGAACACTGTAACGTTCGTCACTGGAATATAAAAATTATTCTTATTAATTCTTAAGTTCTTTACTTGTCTTTTTGACAGAAATAAATAGGCAACAATTAAAATTGACATTTGTTCAGAGAAGATTATAAGTCCATTGTCACGTCCTTTATATGTTGTTCCTACTGGCTCGTGCCCTTTATGGTGCAAATATCCACCTACACACAACAAGTCTCTTTCCTATATATATTTTTATGGTACAAGCCCGCCAAAACTCTCCATAATAGTAGATACAACCATGATAACACCGAAATAATGAATTCCGGCCCGTCCCAGGGACATAAATAAATTTCTTGAATTCCGACATCATCGAAAAAAATCAGAAAATATTAAGAGGGGATTAAAGTTTTTTTTGTATAGCGTAGGGCAACTCTACTGCAGTAGTAGCTCACCGCGCCGCTAGAGAGCGCGCGAAACTTATTTAAAATGGCGCAAACTCCCGCTTTGGCGCCATATTAACAAGTTTCGAGTCAAGTAGTATTAAATTTAGTACGTCGTACATTGTCGTTCTACAACAAACTATGGTTATTTATGAATAAACTTAAATAAAAATAAAGGCACGGTAGTTTTAATGTCTAATATCCATATTAACGCTGTAAAAAAAGAAAAAATCCTTACTTTGTTACCGCTGGTTGTGTCGGCTCAGGAGTAGGGTAATAGAAGTCATTGCGGTTAGGGCTTGATGGAGGAGGTGTGTATATTGGCCTTTTCGTGGCCTGCTCGAAAACAGGCGGGTTAGGCCTGTAAGTCACAGGCTTTCTAGAAGTGACCTGCAGTGGTCCATTCTGGTCATATTCGTAGACTGGTTTTGATTGGAAAATCTGCTGGGTGGGGGGCTGGTACTGCTGGGTGGCTTGCGTGAACGGACGAGTGTTGTTTACCACGTAGTATGGGGAATTGCCTGGAATTGAGAGTAGTTTTGGTTAATATATGAATAGAAAATCTAGTTCCAAAAGAGGTCTCATTGCAGGATAACAAATCTACCTTTCGCAACGCCCCCTGCAAATCAGTTAAACCTAAAATGAGAATTTATAATAAACTAGCTTTCACCAGAAGCTTCAGCGTGATATGTTGCTAAAAGCCTATGTTTTAATCCAGCCTATCGTCTATCTACATACCAAATTACAACCAAATCAATCCAGCCGTTTTTGCGTAAAAGAATAACAAACATATACATACATATAGCCATACAATCTCACAAACTTTCACATTTATAATATTAGTAGGATAGCAGGATAGTAGGATAGTAGAATAGTAGGATAACAGGATAGTAAGATACTAGGATTGGACAAGAAACAAAATATTCTTGTTCTTACCATTATTCCAAGACGGCTCAACATTGTTGAAAGTATAAATATGAGCAGTGGCATCGTCGTCTCCGAAGAAGATTTGGTCTACTGTTGGCTGCGGAGGCGGTGGGCGCTGCTGCGGCCTTTGTTGCTGTGGCTGTATACTGTTATATACAGGACCACCTCCTTGGAGGAAGGATGTGTGCTGGAGACTTAGGGTCGTCACGTATGTGTTTGGTCTGGGTACATCTGGAAATTAGAGGTTCTGGAGTTAAGATTGATGGTTAAGAGATCACTTGTACCTATTTGTGCTGGTGATAGAATTCCTGTTTGTGCAGTATAAGACCCATTTAAGCTTTAGTGTGAAAAATACATGTTTGCTTTGCTTGCAGTAATTGTGCGTGATAGTTCGGCAAACGAGCAGTCGGATTACCTGATGGTAAGCAATCAGCGCCTCCCATGGATAGCCGAAACAATGGAGAAGTAACGAATGCGTTGCCGACCTTTTGGGGATTAGGGATTCGGCAATTTAGGAATTGGGGGACGGGAAGTATTGGGCATCCGGTAACCTTAAATGCGGCGAAACACAACGCTTTGATTGCTACACGCCGATTTCTGTAAGGCTGTGGTATCACTCTGGAAGCATGGCTCTTCCACACTTAACTATTTATTAATTTAAAAACATTATACTTATTAAGTTTATGTCTGATTGCATTATGTTTTTTTATATCTAGATAAACATGACATATTACAATGACAAGTACAATGTGTATGGTGGCTATAATTTATTTTAGAATGTGGAAAGACCCATGCGTGGCTTGGCCAGGTTAAATCTGTGTGCCGATTCCATTAAGTGGAACGAATGGAGGAAAATGTTTAGCGAAATTGTCGTCAAATCTCCTTACACAACAATAGATAGGCATTTTAGTTATCTACATTAAAATATATCTAACTAAACACAGTATAAATCGTCGCGATGTACCGGAGCTAAAGGTTTCTCATGCGGTTGCGGGTTCGAAACCTGGCAAGTAACATTTTGTCATTTTCCTAGTTATATATGTACTTTCTATGATTATTTAGAAATAAAGATACATTGTCATTACCTAGTTAAAAAAACCCTCATTTCTCACTACATAAAAGAGAAAGCAAGCGTTTCGTAACTGTAGAAAAGAATATGATATTTTAGAGAGGGCAAAGTCATTCACCACTTCTCCTGCTCCGGGTGTGGCGACAGGGAGTGCCAAAATCATACTGGCTAAAAACCAACCAGTTCCTTCTCCTGCTCCAAGTCGGTGCCTCAGAAAGAAACTAAGTACCTTATGGGACTATGGGCCTGTTACACTTCCATTAAAAAGCATCCCAATAAATCCCAATAAACGTATGTTTTTTTTATATAATACATAGGTCGGCAAACGAGCTGACGGATTACCTGATGGTAAGCAATCAGCGCCGCCCATGGACACTCGCAACGGAGGAGTTACGTTGTGCGTTGCCGACCTTTTAGGGATTAGGGATTTGGAGATTTAGGGATTGGGGGAGGGGAAGGATTGGGCCTCCGGTAACCTCACTCACACGGCGAAACACAACGCTGTGGTTATTTCACGCCGGTTTTCTGTGAGGCCGTGGTATCACTCCGGTCGAGCCGACCCATTCGTGCCGAGGCATGGCTCTCCCACACTTATGTGACACGTATAGTTCATATAAATTCTATATTCAAATAGTTTATATAAATTACGTTCTATATTCAAATTTATCTGGTCTTCTGCGTTCGTCATACATTGTAGGAACAGACCGCGTCGCAATGTACGACTGATTGCACGATACGCCGCGGAACGTACTGACTGTGCGTTACAGAGGCCTTTTTTGTGAGGGCAAAATTATCAAATGACTTCTCTCGCCCAGGAAGAGTTGAGAGGGAGTGTCAGACTCTTACTGACTAAAAACCCACCTGTTCCGTTCTGCTCTGGGCCTTCTCCTGCTCTGGGCAGCGAGCGACCCTAAGGCCTTAGTTTTGCAGGATAATATGGCAGACCGTCTTATTTTAAGCAAGGTTTTATTGCAGGAAAGAATTATCTTTAGCTGTTGATGACAATGATGATGATGGTGATGATGATTGAAGAGAAACTCACCTCCATGTCCGTAGCAAATAGTGTCGCCATTGACTGTGAGTGCTGTCAGCTTCGGCAGAGGAGAGGTGACAGGAAAATGCACAATGTAACTGACAGGCTCCCCTCTATTGTACCTCTGAAGAAGGTGGTTGCTGTCTTGTGCTTCTAAACGGCCTACGTAATTCTGTAACAGAAAATAAGAGGGCTGCTTTCAAAAAGGGCTTTAAAAAAATTGTAGGTTGTAATAATGTTGTTTTCTTGAGTTTGTTTATTTTTAACTCAATTAAGTTTTTTTTCCTAACAAAGATTACATACTTACGTGCGAGTGTTCATAGACATGTTTGATAATCATTTGAGCCGTATAAATTTTTTATTATAATTAATATGTCGTAATTATGTCGTGGTGGCTCGGAGGTTAAGCAGCCCGCTTCTCATGCATGAGGGTGTAGGTTCGAAACAAGTTCGAAACCTTGCATGTACCAATGTGACTTTTTCCGAGTTATATGTTCCTTCTATGATTATTTAGACACCACTGACATACGGTGAAGGTAAACATCGTGAGGAAACCTGGACTTATAATTTCTAATTATAAGTTTGAAATCGACAACCCGCATTGAGCAAGCGTGGTGATTTATGCTTTAACCTTCTCCGTATGAGAAGATGCCTTTGCTCAGCAGTGGGCACTTATAGGCTGATGATGATGTATAAAATTTTTGGGGCGTGAAAGTGGGGAAGTTCATAAATATGGTCCAGTGGGGTCTCAAATGAAAGCGCAATACGTGTACATTACAAAAAAAATACTTTTTAAAGGTAGCTTAAGCTTATGTTTCTTGTGTCGGGGGTTTTTTAAATTTTAAATTTATATTATACCTAGTAATTTTAGTGTTTGTGTTTTAGTACTTTCTGGTTTTTTTCATGTCTATTGTTAACCGTTATACATATACCTACACCTATATTTGATGTATGTTCTTGTGTTTGTCTGCAACTATCTCGCAATTGACTGATCTGATATGATTAATACCCAGAGTATTGTGCCATATAAAGGATGCTTTTGTAAAAAAGCTTTTTATTTTAAACTAGCTTCTCTCGCGCGGTTTAACCCGCTGCTCGGCTCTATTTGATCGTAGTTTGAAGTTTTATAGCCTATAGCACTCAGGAACGTTGTAGCTATCTATCAGTGAAAGAATTTTGGCAATACGACCAGTGGTTCCAAAGATTACCCCATACATACAAACTTACAAATTTTACCTCTTTATAATATTAGTATAGATTTTGTATAACACGAAAACTCAAAATATGACACGCATTCAAATAGCCTTCGAACACAAATACATTCGTTTTACGCCCGGTTCCTATAATTGAGAAACGATCCGTTTTAATTACGAATAGTAGTTTTATATACGACTCGTAAGCTAAAACCTTTCCTATAATAAACGTCTCGTCGTGCAACTTACTGATGGTTTGCAACTAACGGATATCGGTAAGCGAATTGTATGGAGATCTATGGTGTCTGTGGTTTTCCTATAAATATTTTAACCGTCAGTAGACGGTCAAGATAACTATTCGTAATGTCATTTGGTCGTAATGCGTATACAACGACGATTCGTTAAATATAGGAACCGGGCATTAGGAACTCAGACAGAACGTTATAAATTGTAATGCTACACTGTCAGTATAATCTTTTCCATAAATCCTTTTGTCCTTAGAACAACAACAGACGCAATTTTATTTTATGAGGATATAGATAACAGCTTTTGAGTAGGAAAACCAATTCAAAAATAACCAAAGAGGTTTAAAGTCGTCACTAAAAATAATTTATAATAGACACGGAATTATTGTTGGATAACGATAAAATGATTCACGAGTTCTAAAACTCGTTTGAGGAAATTTTATAGTTGTAAACTTACTTAAGTATGCTGACAAAGAAGTTGTTATTTGTGATGTAAATGGTAAAAAGTAGGGTTATGTTGTACAACCGACATAATTGGATAGTACCTATCCTGGTTAAAAAATTAATTGATTCCACGTTTCAAAACAATAAAATATTACCTATGAGTAACTACTTTTTTTCGTCGATCTGTCGATACACTAAATTTTTGGATATTGTATGCAACTCCCACAATATCAAATTTCAGCGAAATCGTAAGGCGCCTTCCGCCGGGCTTCTATATAGAAATCCCGGCAGAAACGAAAACCTACAAACGTAGAGCAGTATTATATACTTACATATATAAAGATGTAGCCAACAAACGCTTACCAAATTCGACCTTAGCGCCATCTACACAACTAGACTTTTGTCCTGCCAAATCAGAATGAGTCGTTTAAAATTTATGTTTTTTTTGTGTACCTAACCTACTTTTTTGAGGGCGCAAAATGATCAGATGACTTCTTCCGCCCTGGCTGAGGCCACGCGGCCGGTGTCATACTCTTAAAGACTAAAACCTAAGTTTACCTCTACCTTCATTCTCTTCGAATAAAATTATTCTTATACCGACAAAAAAATATTGTTCTTTTGAGTTATTTTAAAATATACTAATTGGAATTCAGTTCTTAAATAAATAAATAAGCCTTTATTGCTGGTTAACAGAGTTTAGAATTATTAAATACTTAAATCTTAAACTACATATTAAACAAATTTGTTAACTCGGCACTCCGTTTTCATTCTTATTTCCAGCTCGTCATTTGACAAAGGCCTCCTCAAAGGCTTTCCTCTCGTCTCTGTGCTTTGCTATGCGTTTGTGCGCTTAATTCAGTTGTTATATCGTGTTAAATCTCTTATATCCTTATAGAAAACTGCCCTCTACATTCAAGGTAGCGAATGCAAACCCAGTAGACAATCTAAAACCTTTATTTTAAGCTTTGTCTTTTCTACCTTCGGTGTAAAGATTTAAGGATTGGGCTTCCGGCGCCCTCAGTCCCGTAGTGAAACACTACGTAGCTACGTAAATGAAAACATTAGGGAAAAGAACAAAGTCAAATTTAAAATAAGAATGTCTTAAGTCTGTCTTAATAGCATCGATTTTTCTCGACATGTCAAAAGCATTTGACTTTGTAGATCACAAACTGCTTCTCTTTAAATTGAGTCGCTATGGAATCAGGGGAAATGCATTACAGTGGATCGAATCTTATTTGAAAAATCGTCAACAATGCGTAGAAATATCAAGTCATACAGTATCTGAAAAGAAAATCTATAGATCCGCATATCGTCAAAACTCATGCGGAGTACCCCAGGGCAGCATATTGGGACCATTTTTGTTCCTTTTATATATCAACGATTTGCCCAACGTAACCCTATACTCTTGCATTCTGTACGCTGACGATACAACTCTTAGTATTGAACTCACGGATGACAATATCACTAAATATGAAAAAGAGATAAATGACACGTTAAACAAAATAATTGAATGGCTAAAAGACAATCATCTCCATGTAAGTAAAACCAAGTTAATACAGTTCCAAGCCTACAATAGTAAAAGTCATCAATTAGAAATTAGTTATGCAAATAACATTATAGAAGAAGTTGAAAGTGCTACTTTTTTGGGGATAACATTAGATAAATATTGCAATTGGAAATTACATATCGACAAATTATGCACCAAATTGCAAAGATTTGTATTTGTCTTAAACAGAATTACTCGCGTAGCTGGTATCAATGCTGCGCTTTATGCTTATCATGGTTACGTATCATCGATTCTTCGCTATGGTATCATTATATGGGGAAATTCAGTTGATGTTATTAGGGCCTTCCGAGCCCAGAAAAAATGTATTCGATCAATGACTAAAGCCCACCCACTACAAAGCTGTGTCCCAATTTTTAAAAAGTTAAACATATTACCCCTACCATCTTTATATATATTTGAACTATGTATCTTTGTACATAAAAACATAAAGTTATTTCATGTACATAATGATTTCGTTGTAAGAAAGAGTCGAAATACTTACAAGCTATGTGCACCCCGACAAAGACTTAAACTCTTTTCAAATAATGCTTACTGTATGGCAATTCAAATTTATAATAAATTGCCTAATGCTTTTAAAGACCTCAACTTCATGATATTTAAACGGAAATTATTTAACTTCTTATTAAGCAAATGTTACTACTCAACGAATGAATTCTTGAATGATACGTTTAATAGTAAATTTAAATTGGATGATGACCATTGATTGAATGATTGTAATTGAATTGAATCTTATTATTTTTTTATTTTATTTTGACATTGTATTTTTATGGCATTTCATATTTTTTGTTAATTTTTGGCCTTTGACTTTTTATTTGTATTATTTTAATCATTCAAGTATGTGTATTATTGCAAGAAACTTTCATGACATTTTTTTTTTTTTTTGTAATTATTTTTTGTATTAATAACCCTAAATTGACATTGTGTTTTATTATTTGTACTCTGATTGAATTATTGTAATGGAATGGTATTTAATTTTTTTTTAATTTTATTATTTGTATTTTTTTTATCACGGTATTTAATCATTTTGACTATTAATTGCCTCAGACATTTGTATTTAATTGATCAACTATGACATATTATTGTAAGTAATTTCATTGACATTTTCTTATAATTTCCCTAAACTGACACTGTATTTTATATTTGTACGCCGGAAACGGTAGAATATTATGAACTTTTAGGATTAATTTAACAACTCTGTAACAATATTCTTACAAATAAATGGATTATTATTTTGTATGTTCCTTTCCACTCACGGGACCACAGGGTCCCGGACTTTTGGAAGGCGTACGAGGGGCCGAAGCCAACTCGCAGAGGCCCTTTGAACAACTTTAATATAAGTGAAATGGGACATCAGCCGGCAGTTATCCCTGTATGCACTATGAAAGTGCACCCAAGGACAATCCCCGGTTGATGGAGGACTATTGCGAAATGTGGTAAAAATTTATAAGGTTATGGGTATGAGTTGCTATGGACTAGTGGATGAAAACTATGGAAATACTATGGCCCCTGCCCCTGACCAATATTGATACATACGGATAAACAGGCAGGGGGTGACTGGCAAACTCAATTAATGGGCCCCCGGAAACGGCCGCTAGCATGTAGCGACACGGGGGCAACATACGTTGAGCTGCTTGGGGAAGGAGAGGCATCCCACGGCTATCAGAGCAATCCCGGAAGTACGGTCAAGACCCCTACCAGCACCTTACTGAGATACATCCTTCCCCCGAGTCTCCTTCAACTCCTACTCTTGCGAATCTCCACTCAAGCCAGCCAATTAAGGCAAGAATGAGGTAAGAGGGCTTGTTCCTCATCAGTGTTCACTCCAGCTAGTCACGAGGACTAACCGGAGAGAGAAGAACAAGACACCTCCCGGGAGTCAGGTCCGTGGGGTCGCCACTGCCCAACAGCTCGCCACAAGCTGCCGTGCGGATATTATTATATTATTATTATTAAAAAAAAACATTAAGTATTTTAAAACTTTCATGACAGTGATATTTTACTTATAGGTACTTCGCAATGACCACTGTATTTATAAATATTTTTTCTCTTTTTTTTTAATATTGCTCCACACACGCAATGGTCTCCATACCAGAATTTAGTCACGTTAACTTATGCAAACAATAGGTACTTCCTATAGGTAAGTACATAACACGTGGTATGCACATCTCAACCAGACCTAAAATACTAAAAGCATAGTCGATAACATTTACAGTTTCTTACTCATTGGACCGAGCTGTCAAATGTCAAAAAGAATACTTGTTTGATGCATAAAAGCAAGACACAAGAAAATGCAATGGCAATTTTACAGTATTGCTACCATTGCTACAAATGGGACAGACATTATCAACAGTATATAAAAATGACTCCTTTATACCTTTTATCGTCTACTTTTTTCTGCAGTCAATGGTATCTGTAATTCTGTTGCCATAAATTTACTAATTTACGATGCTTAGTTCCTTTCAAATTGGTTTCTTGAACCTGTGAAACATTTATGAGCAGTCCAAATTAACACCGTTGTCAAAATTTTTGTTAAGAAAAGAATTCAGATGGTGATTCAGCGCGGTTAAACAGATTTTGAATTTGGAATAATGCTTTAAACATTGTCAAGCTTTTTAGGTACGATTAGAAAGAACATGATTCATATTTGTTCATATTATAAGACATGATAGGTACCTATTTAAATAAATCAATAGAAGAAAGGAAATCGAGCGCCTTGCTACGTTGAATCTTAAAAGTATACGCACGTGATTTCAAACACACGACATACGAACTATAAAAAATGATCTTTTTTCTATTTTTTTTTTTATGTAATAGTTCGGCAAACGAGCAGACGGATTACCTGATGGTAAGCAATCAGCGCCGCCCATGGACACCCGCAACGGAGGAATTACGAGTGCGTTGCCGACCTTTTAAGGATTAGGGATTTGGAGACTCAGGGATTGAGGAGGGATTGGGGAAGGGGAAGGATTGGGCCTCCGGTAACCTCACTCACACGACGAAACACAACGCTGTGGTTGT
This sequence comes from Spodoptera exigua, assembly GCA_902829305.4. NCBI lineage: Eukaryota > Metazoa > Arthropoda > Insecta > Lepidoptera > Noctuidae > Spodoptera > Spodoptera exigua. The sequence continues at coordinate 3,753,408 of LR824623.2, forward strand.
TTCACGCCGGTTTTCTGTGAGGCCGTGGTATCACTCCGGTCGAGCCGACCCATTCGTGCCGAAGCATGGCTCTCGCACACTTAAGATTTCTTATCATAGACAATCGATAAACGATGAGATTGATTGTTTTTTAATTTTTTTTAGTGGCATTGGTACATAGGGGCAAACGTAGTGAGCTTCTATTTGATAATTAAAATGTAGGTACCGATATACATTTGATAGTTTAGTTATATCCATAGTTTTCCTCATGTGGCTTTTACATCATGTACCTAATTTATAAAATGTCTTTAGATTAGGTCCTGTGTCCTATAATAGGCAAAAAGTAGCCCATGTCACTTTCTGAAAAGAAGGTTTTCTGAGAATTTTCCAAGTCAGTACAGTGGTTTTGGAGCCCATTGAATACTTACAACGTATCGTGTTACTATAAGCTGAGGCGACTACGAAACTGAGGCAAACCGACACATTTATATGTTACTAGCTTTTGCCCGCGACTTTGACGACGCGTTCGCGTGGTCTTCAGGTTCGTCCCGCCTAGTCTAGTAATAAGTAAGAAATACGGTAACTAAGCACTGCAGAGCCCTAACATAGGTCTATAGGTAGCTACTGCAGTATGCTCCTATAAACTACATTTAACGATCTTTTCCTTCAACATAAACATGCAGAAACCTCAAAAATTTTTAGCCTATGTATTATTCTGATGTATAAGCTATTTTGTGGTAAAGTTTCATTCAAATCCATTCAGTAGTTTTTACGTGAAAGAGTAACAAACATCCATACATCTATACTTACAAACTTTCGCCTTTATAATAGTAGTAGGATTTACACTTCATAGAAAAACCGTCCATCGTTCCATTAAATCAATCAGTTAAAATTTAAAAAAGAACTAGCTGCTTACACTATAATACACTATAATAAGTATTTTCTTTGTAAAAAGCTTTTCTAATTGACACTGGCTGTAATGAAGGAAATCAATCAACAGACGTACGTATTATAAATAGGTAACCGACAGTTAAGGGCACGGTCAGAACAGGTTTCTTTATACAAAAACCTCTTTGCATCCATCGTAAGTCTTCCAAGTTTAACGGTGAGAGACTTCGCAACAAATAAAATCCATAAGGAAAACTGCATAATTATGTTTAAAAACATTGCAAAGTGAGTTGTGTTTGCTCGTACTAAGAGTTCGTTTTAGTGGTAGATATTTTGTTAATTTCTTATATTATCTTTGTGAATATTTTTGTGACGTCATAGGTTTTATATTTTGACGTCACTGTCAGTTGGTCGTACATATGATTGTGATGTCATATTTATATTTATACAGTGACACTATAGCATCCAGCTAGGTGGACTGACGATATCCTCACGGTGGTTGGATAAGAACAGCTGAACATCGAGCTCAGTAGCGTGCAATTAGGGAGGCCTATGTTAAGAAGTGGACAGAATCAGGGTGATGGTGAAAATACAGTGTGTTGACATAAATAATAAAGAGAAACCCTTAAAGTGCCTAAAACTAAAATTAAAATCCGTTCAGTACATGAGTAAAACCTAAGTACATTGAAACATAATGTATGACACGTCGTCATTCATCGTTTTTAAATAAAGCTAATAAAAACGACCGAACATGACCATGATCCGCACGAACGGGCTAACTCGACCTGAGTCACACACAGAAAATTTTATGCCTACCATCTTCTGGGCGAAAAAGAGGGATGGAGCTATCAAAGGTGTATAGCTCCATCCCTCTTTCTCGTCCGGAAGATTCACGCTTTAACACGTCATGGTAGGCTCGCTGGCGTGAACCAACGCTTACGTTGTATTATACTGTATTAGTGACGTAACCGACAAGGGCGGATCCACCGTTGTGGGCACGATGGGCATGCCCACAACCTTAATACACTTGTGATTGAAATAGGTTTGGATCGAAACTGACTATTAGAAATTAAAAGAAATCGGGTCCGACTTCTTCCTAAGTTTATTTACATTCCTAAGGCCAAAGTCCTGAGGCTTAGAAAAAAGGAAATCTAATTCATAAGTTCATAAATGATTTGAATGATTGTTAATGAGCATGTCCATGCTCCGACTCGTACTTAGCCGATTTTCTAGTAGCTGTGACCACAACCTTTTTTGAAGTCTTGACCCGCGCTTGGTAACCGAAGGCCCAATTCTTCTCTCCTCCCGAACCCAAATCCCAAAGGCCCAATCCTCAAATACATTTTGCTTTTTGAGGGAAACAATTATTAACTGATTTTTTTTCACCCTGGATGGCGCGAGAGCGAATGTTCCTTGCTCTGCTCCAGGCTGAGGCTGCGGTACTTACATTATTGGGCTCAACCCGCGACCTCAGCTTTTCCTCAAATCCCTATCACATGTTTTGTGACTTTCTTTTTAAAAGTTAAGCATCTTTTTAAGACATGTATCCCCAAACAAAAAGGTTGAGTCGATACGGGTAAAAAAGCAAGAATTATCCTCTGATAAATGTTTCTCGTTATACTTAAATTATTTTAATGAATCATTTCATTAATAACAGTGTGTAAAATATATGTGCGTAATCATAAACCAACAGTGATATTAAACACACTTCATTTATTACTCAAATCAAAATCCCAGTACTTCTGAGACATGAGTCAATTTTTTTTAATGTTCACTTCATTATAAATGTTTTGCCTTTTTATTATCCGTTCCATTTCTCGTAACAAACTGATTGCCATCACAAAACCCTTATTTCGTAAGCAATAAAAGCTATTTAACACTTAAAACAGTTTTCAAATCAAAGTACCTACCTACACATTTTTATCCTAACGCGTCAGACACCGTTACTTAACAATTTCTCAAACGTCAGATGAGAATATGGGAAACCCATAACGGAATAAAAGGAACTTTGACAACCTTGAGGTATTTCAAACCTAAAAACTTACTGATTATCCAAATTGACGTGGTGATTTTTATAGATTTTTTGGATGCTGTTCTCCTTCTGTCGTTGCTAGAGTCTCTTAGTCGTTACACTCTTGGCAGAGTGGTCGTGGTCGTTGCTAGACAGATTGCCGTTTTTGTACATAGGTACCTACATATCCGGGACAAATTAAGTTAGTTAGTTAAGGCACTGCAGAAATTAGAAGATTAACCTAACACTTGTACATACTGGACTAACATTTTGATTGCGGATCTGAGACGTACATCACGACAACAATCAACGATCGACGTCTTCGATTCCCGCGTCTTATGTCTTAAAACGCGGTGGACAAAATAGCTATCTCTTATCCTCTATGACTTTAACTTTCTTACTGAAAGCATTCAAATACTTCTCACTCCCTAAGTCGAGGGAGAGAGAGTTTCAGACTCTTACTGACGAACCACCCCTTTCATTACCTGCTGAGGGATTGGGATTTTTTTTGTCAAGGGAAAATCATCAAATCACTTCTCCCGCCCAAGGTCGGGCAGGAGGGAGTGTCAGACTCTTACTGACTAAATACCCCCCGTTCCTTTCCTGCTCTGGGCCGAGGCCGCGGAGACTCATCGCTGAGGGCTTGGGCTGCGGTAATTACATTGTTGCGCTAGCACCCGCAACCCTGGAAGTTAAACCAGTTTAGAACCTATTTCACATTGACTTTATAGTCATTGCAATGCAGTTCAATGATCTCTTTTAAGTTAATTACAAAGAGATATAAAAAAGTAGGTCTCTACGTTTTCTCCATTTTTGTTGCCACTTTAAGGAAAAATATTTTGGCTACAGATATAACACCTACCTATATTTTTCTTTGACAGCATCGGCAGTATAAAATATAGTCTTTGCCTTTTTACAGTTATTATGGTACAGTTTCTTATTTTGAATTATGATAACCGTAGGTAGGTTTTTTAGTTTGTTTTTAGTTAACATTATTCAAATACTTATTAGTAACAATTAATATTAATTATTAGTTAATCACAGACTGTTCCATGTTTCTTCCTTTACGGTAATATGACATGTTTACTAACTATATCTAAAGATCTAACTAAACAATTGCTTTTATCACCATCATCCCTCTATAATACATAATTATAAACTAGAATCGTTATGACACATGTTGGAAAATAGTAGGTACCTACGTGTATTAGGTATACGACGTTTTTCAATTACAACAATAACTTTTGAATAAAATAATACCCACGGAACAGAAAAAACAGCTGTTCTTTCTGTTCCATGATAACACCTAACCCAAAAACTTTAAAAGAGAATACGAGACGAGTAATTGTCAAAAATGTTTCGTAATGGCGGGAAAAATTAATCAGCTATCCTCTGCGCGCGCATCGGCCATAGATTATAAAACGAGGCTTCTTTTTTTGGGCTTTTCGCGGATGGCATTTAAGCTCAAGTGCATGCGTGACTCAACCATTCATAAAAAAATAGGTACTCTATATTACTCACTAGTGAATAACAGTAATGAAAAAGACACAGTTTGATTAAAGGTGCCATTTTGGGCCTAATTGCCGTGGGACACCTAAGGCCACTTAATGGGGAAGTGTGTTGAATAATAACTTACAATGACTCGCTATGTTTAGTGAAATAAAATCTCATGAATTTCCTGAAAAAGCTTCAACGGTAAGCTACAAGTCACATCGGAACTTTTTTTATATTTTTGTGCATGCGGTCGTAGTACAGCATACGGGTTGTATGTATTTATTAAGGCTATTATAACTGGTTGCTGAACCTACAAATGTTAAATACTCTGATTTTCAAAGCTTTCCGTAGTATAAACAATTTTGGTCCAAAAGTCACATTTAGGTAGGTATACATACCTACCGAAATACGAAATTAAAGGTTTATATGTTACAAGTAAGTATCATTACCTGTATTTAAAAATGTAAGCAGTAGCACACACTTACCACGCATACTTACAACCCACTTACCTTCGTTATGCACTAAACAAATATGATCAATTACTCATCATATACCTGCTTTATTTAATAAGTAAATATACATGTAGGTATGTATACCTAAGACCGGAAAATGTATCCAACAGATTTATAATTTTGAAAGGTCAGAAAACTTATGGCTTATATTTCATCAAACCCCAAACAAACGCCGGCGTTCTCACACCTATTGTTCTTATATTGTGTCTCGAATTACCACGGTTGAAAGGATATAATCAGTCATGCTAAAAGAGCGCCAATTCGCCAAATCCCCAATCCTCAAATGTCTTCAACCCCTAAAATGCTGGAAAAGCTCTTGTAAGTATTATGGTGTTGCGGGAACCCCAGACTGGGGTTTATTATACGTATTTACAAAGCTGAAGAACTATTTCTTCTTTTTTCTGTTATACTATTACAATTGGTTAGACTAGCAGAATGTCGGTCCTTATAACAGCTTGGAGATGTCATGCTCACTGAAAGGTCACACTGGCGGTGGCATGGGCGCTGGATCGCTTAATTCCCTATAATATGGTTGAGTTTGGCGATGCTGGTGTACGTGTCATGTTCGTGAACGGGCGCCGTCAGTTGGAAATGGTCAGCTCCAGACTGTCTATTGTCCATAAGGTTACTTTATTTTTATATTTGAATAAATATTAGTGTTACACTGTTCTCACATAATTGAACCAACTGTTTGTAAAAGGAATCTGTATGTGAAACTGATTTAAAAAAAGTAACCATGGAGTTTCTTGCTCGTTCTTCTCCATCGGAATCTACACTTTGGAACGAGCGAATAGCTTCACTAAGAGGACTGACCGACAGACTGACACTTTATATCTTTAAAATTTGTTTGACGTTCAAAAGCGCCTGTATGGGTCTAATTAAAACAAATGATTTTGACTTTGACTTTGACTTTGCTAGCTACTCTCACGTGGTTTCACCCGCTGCTCAGCTCCATTTGATCGTAGCGTGATGTTTTATAGCCTTTAGCACTCAGGGACATTGTAGGTATCTATCAGTGAAAGAAATTTGGCAATCCGACCAGCGGTTCCAAAATTACTCCCTACATACAAACTTACAAACTTTACCTGTTTATAACATTAGTATAGATAGATTTCGGTAAACGAGTAGGTAATCCACCTGATGGTAAGCAATTAGGGATTTTAGCATTGAGCAGAGGATTGGAAGATTGAGGATGGCGGAAGGATTGGGTCTCTTCAAACCTATGTGTATAAAGCTGTAGTTTTTTGGTTTGTGCGTTCTTTGGTTCGCTCGTTTGCACTTTCGCACATTTGGTCGTCCTGTCGCTCATTCGCTTGACATTTTGTTCGCTGGTACTTTCGGTACTTTCGATCGTCTTTTTGGTTCGCCCTGTTCGTTCAGTTCGTCCGGTTCGTTCTGTTCATTCTCTGCGTTCGATTCGTTCAGATTTAAACATCCCAAATAAAAAAAAACTTTATTTAAGACGTGTCATGTGTCACTTTGTACGGAATAAAAAGACCGGTAAACAGCAACAAGGAAAACAATTTCAAAAAATAAACATTACAAAAACTGACCCATTTTTGTGTCGTTTTCAAATTCGTGTAGCTCACTAAGTACTTAATTAGATTTTTTTTTTGCGACATTCGGTAGATATCAATTAATTTTACAATGATAGGGCCAAAGTGGCTGTATGTACTACTAGCTACTCTCACACGGTCATTCATAGCATGATGGTTTATAGCCTATAGCCTTCTTTGATAAATGGACTAATAAACACATAAAGTATTGTTCCGGAGATTAGCGCGTTCAATCAAACAAATAAACTCTTCAGCTTTATAATGTCAGTATAGATAAGTAGGTAAGCAAATACTTAGATAGAACAATAGTTTTTGGACTGTTGATAGACACTTGTGGCTTGATTCATGGCAAAGACATCCAGTCTAGCAACGCACTCCTACTTTATTCCTTCAGTATTGCTGTGGGTGTCTATTGGCGGCGCCAACTGCTTACCATCAAGTAATCCGTCTGCTTGCTTGCCGTCCTATCACATCAGGAAAATACTACCCTCCTCGCGGGTGTCCAATTGACTTCATACCTACATAATATCTTGGCAAATACAAACAGCAGGATTTGAACTACAATCTCTAACCTACCCGCCGAACCTTTCGTTTCGTTCCAAATACGAAAAATCGAATTTTAAAAAGGAACTTTGGCTAATGCTTGTGGTTGGTTAGATTTTTAACACGAAGGTACAAAATTAAATGTTCCCACTATTCCGATTGATTGGAGTAATAAAATTCATTCTGTCAGTTGGAAGGAGTATTTATCATTTTCAAGTTTTCAGTGCAAGATTATTTACTCAATAGGTACCTTATCTATCACGAAATTTTTACTCTTTTCCCACGGATGCAGTGTTAAATGCTGTGGATAGATGAATATGAAATTCTCAAAAATAAAACTTTAAGGCATGAAGTTTTTAAGCAGTTCTATTTGAATTTATTTTCCGAAAACAAATTCTTTTTTTTTTTTTGGAAATCATAAGATAAAGCGGAACAGCTTCCTTTTTTGAATTTTCCTTTCTTGAGTCAGCTTCCTTTTTTGAATTTGACAGAGTTGAAGACGTATTTTAGCAAAGAGGATATAACCACTATTGTCATTGTATTTTGGTATTGGGTTATAATCTGTAAGTTTGTACGTTTGTATGTAGGGGGTCATCTTTGTGAAAATTCTCTCACTGATAGATAGCTACAATGTTCCTGAGTGCTATAGGCTATAAAACATCACGCTACGATTAAAAGAAGCCGAGCGGGGGAAACCGTGCGAGAGTAACTAGTTAATAATGAAGAGAATATAAAGTTGTTGAATTTTAATAACGGTCAACAGAAATGAATAAAAGAAGCTTGGTTGTCATGCAAGAAATAACAAAAAGTATGTTCGATTTTTAAAAGCTTAAGAAACCTGGATTTTCCGTAGATTTTTTCATTTATTTCAAAGTGAAGGGTGGCATGGATTCATATTTATTTATTGAACTAGGTATTTAGGAGTCGTGGTGACCCGGAGGTTAATGAGCCCGCTTCTCATGCATGAGGGTGTGGGTTCGAAAGGCTGGCTGGCAAGTACCAATGTGACTTCCGAGTTTTATGTACTTGATATGATTATTTAGACACCACTGACATACGGTGGAGGTGGAGGTGGTACATGGTGAGAAAACCTGGACTTATAATTTCTAGTTATAGTCTCATAATTTCTAGTTATAGACTTATAATTTCTAATTATAAGTTTGAAATCGCCAACCCGCATTAAGCAAGCGTGGTGATTAATACTCAAACCTTCTCCGTATGAGAAGAGGCCATTGCTCAGCAGTGAGCACTTATAGGCAATGATGAAAAATAATGATGATGAACTAGGTATTTCGCCTGAAATCTCCTTCATCCAATTTTGAACTACTTAAATGCTTATGATATCTGTAATACCTACGAATTCTAAGAAAAAAATAACGGCGTCTGCGGAATATGTAATATTTTTTTAATTATGTAGGTATTATAATAGATTGTTTTTCTACCCCTATTTAATTTCGGTGTTTTAAACATGAACGCGTAGGTAAGTACCAAACGTAGCGGTTTTTTTGCCATTTATTTATTTAGGTAATGTAACATAAAAAATATTGAATATATGTTATCTAAGGAATAAAATTATTGCTGTCACTGTCTTATACAAACATTCTGACGCGACAGCATCGTAATTATCACGGAATTATCCCTATAACTATATAACTACCCAGATAACTTTTATCTAACCATTGAAAAATCAGCCCTAACCTAATTGACTTAAAACCTTCGATCACTAATTTATTAGTGATCGATGCTTAAAACCTCTTTATGTCGATGGTGCGGTCAAATTATTGCACTTGACCATCAATCCTCGGCTGGAATGAAACAGTATTTACGTAAGTAGTATTTACTTTACAGTAAAATATTTTCTTAAATTCTTCGAAGAATGCCGAGTGAGCAATTGGCGCCGCAAAGGTCATCGGCCCCGGTTTCAGGTTTGAAGATCATTCAAAACCTGTTGAGTATGCCTTTAGTCCAAAATGGGCGTTACTTTAATGAGTTACAGGTTGCGGGTGAAGCACAATAATGTACTGCATCCTCGACCTGGAGCAGGAGAAGGAACGGGAAGGTTTTAAGTCAGTCAGTAGGTAAGAGTCTCATAGAAATCAAAAGAAATATGACAGTTTTTGAATCGGAAGTAGTACCTAATATGTCAATTTTCCCCACTGCAAGAAAGTCACATATGCATAAGATTAAGGTTTCACAAAAACGGTATTGGAGGGAGGGGAAGGATAGGGCCTCCTGTAACCTCACTCACAAAGCGAAACACAACGCTGTGATTGTTTCACGCCAGTTTTCTGAGAGGCCGTGGTGTCAGTCCGGTCGAGCCGACCCATTCGTGACAAAGCTTGGCTCTCCCACACAATATTTTTTCTAGATATGAGTTTCAACGTGACATGATCACGTGACAATTTCATTATTTTACTAACCACAGAATAAATTAGAATAAAATTATAAAATTGTCTATAGAATTTCATTTCTTTCGATTTTCAAATTTAATTACCTACCTCAGTTAACCTTTTTAAATGGTACAATACGGTAGTTTCCAACTAGTCAAATTCAATACTTTTATCCAAACGTCAAAAACTGTACTTATCTATGTTTGTATGAAAAACTGAGCTATGACGTAATAACATTTTTGCGTCAAATCGCTTACTTATTTCACAAGCCCCGCTGAACATCGGCCCTGTAAGGCTTTTTCTGTGGTAGTTTATTAGGTTTTTGAGGCGCGACGGTACGCTACGCACCATATGCTCGGGTCTTGATCTGGTCGGCTACGAGCTACTCTCGCTCGCTGTCCGCATACCCACGCTTACGGTGGCCGGAAATCAGATCCCCGATGCCCAGAGTGTTGCCTACTGCGGCAGCTAGTGCGTAAAGAGGGTAGTTCCACCTAGTTTCCTCACGCGCTTCGCCTCCTCCTTTGCAATCATCTCTGCTTCGCAGAAAGAGCAAACGGCTTCCCAGTTCCTCTCGCTTCGCACTATGGCTTCGACGAAGACCGAGAGAGGATTTTCGCACCGCGACGCGCGCCAGATACTTACTTAGTGTGATTTAAAAAAAGTAACGCTTAGTACTAGTCCTAAGTCGTTTCTAATTTTCTAATCTTTAAGGTAAATCAGAGAAAACGAGATTTATGCCATCGCGTAATTAATTTAATTTATTACACCTTTCATAGGTACGTACTAGTAAAATCCGGTAGGTACTCAAAATGTTAATGAGAAACTCGATTAATTATAATACGAAGTTTAACCGGGTTTTTTTTTGTTTCGTAATTCGTTTTGTTTCCTCTCAAATTTTATAGTTTATCATCTTTTAGGTAGCTATTAATATTATTGTAAAATAACGTAATTTTATAATTTAATAAAAGTCATTTGGAAAATAGACTTGCTTGTTTGAAAATCAAAAGTTAAGCTTATTTTAGTCGTTATAGTCACCTATCAAGTGACGTGTTTAGGTTACGTATTAATAATCTGTGGTCACGAGCAAAAAATTAGGACCACAGCCTATCAACAAGCAGTAGGTCAATGACGTCCTTATGGCAGAATAACTAACTCAAACAATTATTCAGATTCAACTGTTTAGCTACTAAAATATTCAATTCACGATGTTTTTGAAACCTTAGCTGAAACTAAGGGTTTGATTCGTCAGTAAATAGTAAAAAGACAATCGAAACAAAAGTTACCTTCTTTCTTTAATATCAAATTCTTTTCTTTTAGACTATGAATTTTAAAAACAAAGTTATCCCACATAATTATATAACATTAGTGGCCCCAATAAAATCTTTATTTGCATTAATTATATTTGACATTTTATATCAATATATTTCATAGCAAAACGTTCACGTCACTTATACAAAACTTGTTTATTTGTACCATCTTGAAATGATTCTACGTATGTTATATTAGTTGAATAAAATTTGTATCTGTTTTAAAAGAATAATTAGAGTCTGTATATAGTTAAGCTCTGTATCTTTCTAATGAGTAATTTCGGTATCTGCAACTGACTATCGGTAAAGGATACTATTTGTATGATGAAGGTATGTACCTATGTCTTTTGTGAAAACCTACGTTTTACCAATTCTACCGATAAAGATAAACTCGTAGACTAAACGTTACAAAAACACACGGCTGAGGGCCTACCATGACGTGTCAATAGCGCCTACTGATATTACTACGAGTAGTCACAAATGAATTATAAGTTGCTACGATTTTGACTTTGTGATGACACAAAGGATCACCTACCAAGGGATTTCCTAGAATACTTTTAGGAAAGGAAAATACGAGTTTGTCTGTCCGAGGGAAAGTTTCAGAGCCAGGCATAAAGTTAAATCATCTACCTCATTAGATGACATAGGGTTTTTTTGTCAGGGGAAAATCATCAGATGACTTCTCCCGCCCAGGGCCGGGCGGGAGGGAGTGTCAGACTCTTACTGACCAAAAACCCCCCTGTTCCTTCTCCTGCTCTGGGCCGAGGTCGCGGTGCCTCATTGCATTGCGCTTACCCCGCAACCCCGGCAGATGACATAGGGTATGTTCGTCTTCTCTTTACATGTTTAAATGTTTCTGTTGTGGTTTCCAATAAATAAATAGGCCAGTAGAGCTTGTTGCGTAGACCACTCGCTTTCGTAGTTATATGCTACGAAGTACGTAGGTAATAAACTATATAGGTACGCTCCATTACAAATTACATGTATGTTTATGTATATCTCTATACAAAGCGGGTTTGAGGACAATACCTGAGAAATATTTAAGTATAATATTTATACATAAGTTCTTATGTTAGTGTTTTTATGACAAGAAAATTGTGAATACTGTGGTTTGTGGTGTGGTGTGTCTAGAGTCGTCCCTAATAGGTACCTTATAATTCCGTATGTATTGAAAGAAGATTTTCCTTTGTTATGTGGATTCGTTTGATATTTTCTGATACCTGTCAAAAAGTATTTATGAAACACGGACATTGATTGATGATTGGTAAAACTGTTGCTGTTTTGTTTCCACATAAGGGAGTGGCTTCGCAATTGAGATTTCTAAACTTTATCAATCCAACTTTTTTAATTTTAAACAGGTTTATCGTTTGCCTTATTGTGTATACGAGGACCAGTTTATTTAAATAAGATGTTACAAATTATTAATAATTTTAAAGTAAAAAATTAAAGGTACTCACACTAAATAGTTGAACTGCAACAGTAAAATTAATTCTTAGCACTAAGGAAGACACCGGCGAGCTTGGTCGCAAAATGATTTTCCCATACACATTACGTCCATCGTTTTCAAAGTCAAATATGCCAGGACACGGCGAAGACGCGTACTGGCCACACACTAAATTCAAACTTAAAATTAGAACACACAAATACACTAGATTCAAATCCATTTTTTCAAATTTCGAATTAAGGTTTGCATTTTGCGATTTAACTTTATTCGTTTTAGTTCGTTCTCAGCGACGTGTTTCCAAGCCTCCAATTGGCGAAGGACTGGCTATATTATCGAGATGGATGAGACATACAAAACAGATATTTCGCATAGTCCTTGTAGTCCGTCGACTTTTGAACTTTTTATTTTATTGTGGTATGTCGAGGACAGTTGTTCTTGCTTGGTGCGAAGTTGATACATTTGTTCACAAGAAATTTATGACTGATGAGGTTCTTCTGTGCAGTTAATGTGAACCACTTGAATGTAATAAGGAAATAGTGTACATGTACTTTAATAATTTCTAATGTAGGTACATAACGTTACTAAAAAAACACTTCTCAAATAATGATATTTATTTACGTGCATTAGGTACATAATATTATCTATTATTTGTATTGACGAGAAGACGTCATTTCTATAATGGCCTTTTCAGCGTCACGCCTGTGTCAAATTCGTTACAAAATCAAAATTTTAGTTCGCTTTTTAAATATCTTATATAAGGAAAATATTACGCATACTAAACCTCGTGTTCTTAAAAAAAGCAGAAAAGATATTTGACCGATTTCAAGTGTAGCTTGGTACTTAGTTGGTTTGTCTTACATATCCTGTAATCACAAAATCCTGTTTCCTAAGTGTCCAATGATGATACCACTTAATTATACATATATGTTTTACGAGAACCACTAAAGTTTATTAACATATTTTAACTTGTTTTAAAATAAAGCCTTTAGGTAAACACAACAAGGTCGCTTTTGTCGTAAGCCAGTCTATCCATTCAACATCTCCGAGCTTGAGTCAGTCTAGTATTAATAAAATTATCTCATTCGTTATACTGTATGAGACCACACGTGCTTTGCATGCAAAAGTACCTATACAGAAACATCTACTTACTATAAGTACCTTATTACTATATAGGCACCTTGTTTGGCAACATGTATATTGTTTTTTTGAAGATTCACAATCCGCCATAAATCATTTTGTCAAATTCCTAATTGAAACAGCCGACTCCCGATCTTTGCTTTGACGGTTGTGATATTTCCTCATTCAAAATACCTACCTATAATAATTATACAAAATAAATCGATAAACTAAAATAATCAAACATATCAATAAGTACCTAAGTACGTTAAAATCAACAAAAAATTGGAATAAAATGTTTTTTATTTAATTTTTCAAAAAACATGCATGACTGTTGACGAAAAAGTACTAATAACTTAACTAAGTACCTACTCGTTACCTACTTGAAAAAACTTCGATTCCCGAAACCTAAGACCGTTGACATTTTGTAAGTTTTGTGTCGATTTTTTTAGGCTGTGACAGCCATTGTAATAAAACTGTGGTTTACGCGGGAAAATATCAATTTAATCATAGATAAAACGTAAGTTATTTTATGTACCTACGCGTACGTCATTAATGTTTTTCGAATTCGATATGTTTCATTATTTACTTTTAAATAGGAAAATGGATAGCGAACACGTTTTGAAAATACCAGTTTTGGGCGCCAAGTGGTTTATGTATGTTATGTGGTAGCAAATGTCATTCGAAATCACAATGTTACTATAAACTGTATAATAATGTAATTATACATTAATTAAAGAGTGTTTCTGAACATGCAGACACCTAGGTATTTAGAATGTCTGTGTCTATAGATTTTTTTTTGTGAGGGGAAAATCATCAAATGACGTCTCCAGCCCAGGGCCGGGCGGGAGGGCGTGTCAGACTCTTACTGACTAAAAATCCCCCTGTTCCTTCTCCTGCTCCGGGCCGAGGCCGCGGTGCCCGCAACCCCGGCTTTATCAGCCCTAGAGGGCCCCGTCTGTGGTGGTCTATTGGCTGCCTGTGTCTATGGATAATTTGCAACTTTTGTTTAAATAATAATAACAACGAGCGGACAGCGAAGTGAGACTCCTTAAAGTTATACATATATGTTACCATAATGTTAAATAAAGTTTATTCTTTTATAAATTAATATAATATCATTGTTTATAAACAATGTTATTATTGAGTAGGTGCTTATTATACGTTCTTACATAATTTAATAAGTAGGAATTTACAGCAGAGGCTTCAAGAAACCTCTTTCTTTCTTTCTGAATATTGAAAGTAGACGTATTTCAAAAGGCATAAATAATTTCAATAATTTAAGTATTTTAAGTAGACATTGATAACTAAGAAGGTACTTATACCATAATAAATAATCAATGCCCGCGTACTTGTAATAATTACAAACCAAACAATAAGTAGATACTATCAATTCTTGAAAAATCTCGAAAAACATCTTCGATTCATTCAAATCTTATGCGCATATTTATGTATTTAAGTATCTAGGTAGATGTGTGTGATTAAAATATTCATATAGATATTTAAACCACATTATACTGTGAATACATGGCATTGTGTGTGTGAACGCGAACGTGTTTTGTAGTATCGCACGGGGGTTTACCTACACACACACACACACAAAATATTAGCTGTTACAGTAACTTTAACCTTACCGACCTACAGTTTTTGACGACACGGAAAAACTTTCGCTGTTGGTGTGAGTAACAGTCGGCGACGCCATTTTGTAAAAACCCTTAGCGTGCGAACTTCTTGGGTATTTCTTCTGTTAAACATGAACCATTACAATGATGTTCAGCCAGGGTTGCGAGACAAGCGTGACAAAGCACCGCGGCCTCGGCCTAGAGCAGGATAAGGAATGGGGAGGTTTTTAGTTTTTAGTCACTAAGACATTCCCTCCAAAAAAGAAAACTTACCTGCATCAAACAGTGATAAGAAGATCAGATTTGTAAAACACTAATGAACTTTATCACAACTTTATATAAAATTCGAGTATTTAAAAGCTTAATTTTACAAAATCCTATTTCTTCTAAGGCCGGCAGCCGTTTATTTACGATGCGACCGAGTGTGAGGCATACGTAAGTATAAGAAAATAATGTAATTAGGCGTTCTATTTAAAAAGAATCTCGGTGCCCATTTATATAGGCGCTAATAGCGGCCACTGCTGTAGTGGTTTAGTCACGTAAACTCTTTTTGGCTTTTCTTCCTAAACGCAATAAAGGTTACATGAGAGAAATAAACTTAATTTTTTTTCGATAATGTGATAAATGTTAAAACAACAAGCATAAAATTATGTACCTCGACTGTGGCCCGAAGCACAGAAAATCGGTGTGAAACAACCACAGCGGTGTGTTTCGCCGTTTAAGTGAAGTCATCGGAAGCCCATTTCCCCTCCCCCAATCCCTTATTCCCAAAACGTCAGCAACGCACTTTAGGTATCCATAGGCAGCGCTGATTGTTTACTATCAGGTAATCCGCCGGCTCGTTTGCTGTCCTATCGCATAAAAAAAGCAGGAAAAGGAACAGGGTGGTTTTTAGTCCGTAAAAGTGTCTGAGTTCTGGCTCTGTCTCGAGTCTCGGCACACCCAGGACGATATCTTTTGTATAGCTAATTGAAACAAATAGGTTGGTGGCAAATCTCGTCTTCAGCGACTCTCAAACACAGATAGGTACATAAATACTTACTTACAGGATCTGCCAAGTCAAACAACATTAACTGTAATAATAACGATGTCCTCGCTTTTAATTCCCGCACGAAAATAAGCTTAGTGTAATCCGCAAACTAGGTATTATTCCGCGTGTGAGTGCGATGCGTTTTCTTCGTGTGTGTATGTGGCATTGTACGTTTGTAAATGCAACCATAGCACAATAGGAAATCCTAGAAAAGGGAAAATCCTAAAAAAAACCTAAATTTTTCGCTATTCGCATAGCGACCTTTATCTGTACCTTTCTCTTTATTTTATTATATCCTCATGCTTAGTATGTGATTTAGGGAGACAAATCCTTTGGTCGGTACATAGGAACCTAGTTGCATAATAGTGGGAGTTTTTTTCATATCTTCATCAAGTTATAAACCTAGCTTGATAGGAACTCGAAAAGGTAGGACATTTACTTAATTATACCTATTTAGGTAAACGAGTGTAATCACCTAAATACATATGATTCGACAAGTTCATTAAGAAGTTTTAAACTCATATAATTATCGGTTATTAACCACAAAACCACTAGATGTCAAATATATCGCTAATGAAAATTGTGTTTGCACAGACAGAAATAGTCAGGACTAATGAATAAAAGTTTTTAATACCTAAACCTACCTAAGTACCTACAGGTACATTATTTCAACAAACATCTGCAAATTTTGATTAGGTATTAAGTAGGTACCTTCATACGTCAAACCTACCAACCAAATGAATGGGCATACCAAATGAAAAGTGTCTGATTATTGTTGTTCACGTAGAATACTTCAACATTGGAATTTTATATGGGAATCTTAATTATTTTAATTCCTTGTACATTATCTACAATCAGTATGAATGAGCTATACAGTACCTAGGTATCTTTCGAAGTTACCATACCTATTTACTGTAAAAGAGAGATCGGGTAACACTAACACAAATGTTTTTATGAACCGACGCTTTTTGAGTAGAATTAATCATAGTAGGTAATTATTCTCCATGCAAACAGCGAGGCACGAGCCAGCCAGCAACGAGGAGAAGATTATAATTAAGTACACAAATAAATATCGAATAATTCAAAATGAATATCTAACGTTTATTTATTCCATACGTTCCCTCAACGCATGAGGCGTATAAATAAAAACGGTTTTTCTAAAGTAGATACCTACCATAAAACTTACGATATTTTTTGCAAATAGTTGTTGGAAAGGTAACTAGGTATGTAGATACATCCAATTGTATCAGAAGCCAGAAGCTACATACACAATGGCAAAGGCAGTCTAGGTTGGTATGTACCTAGGTACCTTATCAAGAATTTCCCGTTGAGTTACTATGGCATTGCATCCGACGGACTTCTGCCATTTATTTGCATCACACCCACACCACAAAAATGATAGATAATCTTATATTGTGATAAGTAATATTATAGTGCGTTTTTTTTGTGAGGGGATAATCATCAAATGATTTCTCCCGCCCAGGGCAGAGTGGGAGGAAGTGTCAGACTCTTATTGACTAAAAACCACCCTGTTCCTTCTCCTGCTGTGGGCCGAGGTGGCGGTGTCATAGTGTGGTAAGTTATAAATCTTGATGTAGTTAACTTCTTTTTACAGACCTAATATATGTACAATTATTTTTTGGACGCTTTGTCGGCGTAAGTCGTTGGGCTGTGATGTCTCTTTTGTGCTGCTAATATTCTGAATGAATTCTAATGGAAGATGATCTTATATTATGTTATAAATATAAATAAATAAAGCCTTTATTCAGCGTCAGCGGCTAAATCGTACCGCTATAATAAAATTACCAAGAAGTAATGGACAAATGCCTCGGTGCTAAAGAACATACTGACAGTAAACATAAATAAAAAACTCATAGGTGTTGCTATTACAATTAGACTTGCCGTTAAAATTTTGTTAGGTAGTTCCAATAAATTATTTAGGGATGGTGGTTTTTATTTATGGAAATATTTTTTCCTTTCGAATTACTTTACGATGAATAGTTAAGTCGCATACAATAATAAAAAAATATTTATTATTAAGATGTTGTTTTTTTTTATTGGGTGGCAATATTAATCATGGACGTCGTCGCTTGAGGTATCGGCGTTTTGTTGAAAAATATAGCAAAAATGTGTAATTAATTTGTAAATCGAGTGTTTTTTAACGTTGTTGTATAACAGAAAATGGTAACGATTGTTGACGATTTAGATTCTTTAACTTTGCAAGAGCCAATTTTCAAGGATGTCAAATATTATGTTTCTGGCGATGTCTCGGAAAGGGTATGTATTTTGTGATCATTAGTGTATTTGTATTGTAATAAGTGTTATAATTAGGATAGATTGTAATTAGGGATCATTGTCTAATTGCAGATTCTGCTGTTACTTCAGTCCGGTGGAGCGGAGAGTACAAAATATTTCTCAGACTATGTCACACATCTAATTTGTGGGCAAAATGCTGAAGACACCGATGTCGACGAAGCCCAGGACATTTACCAGATCCCTGCAGTGACGGAGCACTGGGTCCTAGCGTGCGCGCGCCTAAAGAAGTTGGCCGACCCGAAGCCCTACAATCCTCATAAGAATAAGATATTTAATAACATTGTATGTTGTATATCTAAAGTGAGTGTTGCTGACGCTAAAACCTTGTTCGCTGTTATCACATATCATGGTGGAAAAGTAAAGTTGAACTTGGACTCTCAGTGTACTCACCTGATTTGTGGATCTGCTGCAGGAAAGAGATACAGTGCTGCGCTGACACTCCCTCCCTCAAGGATTAAGATTGTGACTCCTGATTGGGTGCTAGAGAGCATTAGGGCCAGAATACAAGCGGTGACTGATATATTTCACCCGAAACTGTTAGTTGTCCCTCAGCCTCCCCCGAAAGCAATGGACCGTATCAGTGCGATCACAGGGTTCGACTTTGAGGAAGGTATTGCTAAAAACGAAGTTCCCACACAGAACATGGCAGAAAATAAGGATGACAGTACCCAGGCTTTGTTGGACAAACTGAAACAAAGGATGCCTTGGAATCATCCACCGTCCAGCTCTAGTGCTTCAGTGGCTTCTTCTACACCGATCAGTTCAATGGGATACACCTCAACTTCCATGTCTACTCCCGGCATCATGAGCAAGTCGATACCACAAGGTATTGCAACACAAAATATTCAGATACAGAGTAGTCAGGCAAATTCACCTTTGCTACAGAAGTTTGCACAACAGACAGTAGTGTCCCAAGCAGGAATGATCCAGAGCCAACAAATGAGCATGCAACAACAACAACAACAACAACAACAGCAGCAGCAGCAACAACAACAACAGCAGCAGCAGCAGCAGCAGCAACAACAACAGCAGCAACAACAACAAACATACCAGGGTCAACAGCAACAACAACAACCACATGGGCTGACAGCAATACAAATACAGCAACAGAAAATGTTGCAACAGCATCAATTAAAAATGCAAATGCTGCAACAGAATAAGCTGAGTAACCAGCAGGGCCAGCAAGGGTTCCAGCCAAATGTTTCTGTGTCCCAAATGTCACAGAACCTTCAGGGTCAATTACAGCAACACATACAGGGTAACCAGCATCATTTGCAACAGAATATTAACCAGCCTCCAACCACAATGAGCTCAGCTCAGCAGCATATTGAGAATATTAGCCAGATGTTGAGCCAGAGTGCCAATAACCTCCAACAACAGCAAAACATGGCCATGAAACAAAGCTTAAGTCTCAGCCAGCAAAGTGCTTCACAAGCTGTACAAAATATAGCTCAACAACTCGCACAGTCCACTCAAAATCTTCAAAATGCAAAGATGAACCAAAATCTTGGACAAGGACAGCTCATCAACCAGCAACTGATATCTTCTGGACAACAGATGTCACAGCAAAACCAAGGATTAATTCAGCAACAAAATGTACAGACTATTAATAACCAACAGCAAAATATTAATATGGGAGTCCAGGGTCTAGTGACATCATCACAGGGTCAGTCAGGTCAGGGAGTGCAACTTAACCAGCTGGTGAACTCCAACCAGCAAACTGTACTAAGCCAGCAGATACAGTCTGTGCAGCAAACTATACAGACTCAGCAGAATGCTAATGTACCAGTGCAGGGAGCTTGGAGACAACAGAACCTTCAGATGGTTCAAAATGTCCAAGGCCAACACCAAATAATTAGGAATCCATTAGTTCAATCTCGAACACCACAAAACCAAGTAATTCTGCAGCAGCAGATCATGCAGACTCAACAACAGGCTTTAATAAACAACCAGCAACCTCAACTGAGTCCTCAGCATACCATACAACAAAATCCTCAGCAAATTCTACAACAATCTATAGGAGGTCAGGGTCAACAGTTGAATCAGACACACCATCAGATTCTGTTCCAAAAGCAGCAACTTCTAAGCAGTTCTGGTCAGCAGCAGATAGTGCAAGCTCCTCAACAAGTGCTGATAAACCAGCATACAGGACAGCAACAGATCCTTGTGCATGGGAATCAGCAAGTCACACTGCAAGGAGGCCAGCAAATTGTGTCACAAAGTCAGATTGTTCACCAAGGAGGTCAGATTGTCAACCAGGGTGGACAACAGATTATAACACAGGGAACACAGCAGGTTTTGACACAAGGAGGTCAGCATGTGATTACTCAGCAAGGACAACAGCAACATGTGGTGATTGCACAGTCCTCACAACAGATTGTGACGCAATCTGGTCAGCAGATACTTGGTCAGGCTGTGGGGCAGACTCAGCAAGTGTTGACCCAAATGCCGCAGTCTCCCCAAGCCGGTGGTGGAGGAAGTATTCAGCAGATTATCACGCATGGTGGAGCACAGCAGATAGTGTCCCCGGGTGGCCAGCAGATAGTTCAGGGTGGGCAGAATGTGTCATGGCAGCAGCAACAGTATTTGCAGCAGAGGCAGCAGATAGCTCAGCCTGGTACTGTTGGCCCTAGGGTAAGTGTTATGTTTTTTTTTAATTTTGTAGTTTTTCTCCTGTGTTAATTGCACATTTACAAAAAAAAATTTGCGGGTCACACAAAGAGTTCTATAAGTTCTATATCTTATTGTGCAGTTGAATGAAAATTCTAATACTTGTCTTATAAGAATTCTTTACTTTCTATTCAAATTTTCATCAATCTCTTCCTACAGGTTCGTCAATTGTGAATGCTTTTAATTTGACCCTTTTTCAATAGATCGCCTACTTGCTTCTTTAAGCGGTTTCGTCCGCAGTATCAGTGTATGCCAGATTAAAACCTATCTCTATAAGAAATTCCATTCAACCAATACTTAAAAACTTTTAAAGTTCTAATATTAGTAGGATTTGGTTGATGTACATTCATCCAGCATGCTCTAAACCGGCTTTTCCAGCCGTCTTTTTTCGATAGTCTTACCTGTATATCCAACAAACTGAATAATCAATATCATTCAACATCTTGCAGGTATCATGGACGGCGGGTGGAGGTGGTCGGCAACTGATCCACTTGGACGCACAAACTCACGCACAGCTGCAACAAATGAAGCCGCAGGAACGAGCTGTGTTTGTCGCGCAGTTGCAGAAGCGACGACAGCTCTCCTTGCAGCGACAAGCCGCTATAGCTCAGCAACAGGTACACTAGGTTTTAATATTAAACTTCTTTCTGTAAAATTGAGTATTTCAAAATTTTCGAGGGATATACATATATGTTCATAAAAATATACTTATTTGAATCAACCTCCAATAAGGTTTTTGTGTATCAAACATGAATACAATAAGATTTCTGACATTCTCCGATCTAATCTAAAAGCAAGTCGTTGTTGTTGTAGTTGCCTTTCGGGCTTATGGTAATGGCAATTTAAAAGGTTCGTCAGAGACTGTTGCTGCCTGGATTTCGTTAAATTTATAATCCATGAGAAAAGTGTGGGGTTCAAGTACCCCAAGTGCTTCTTGTCAAGTAAGATCTTGCGATATTAAACTAACGGGAAAACAAAGTAAGGGAACTTATTATATCTAATTATTAATGTTTGTAAACGCCAATCTGCCTTAAGCAAGTGTAGTGTTTAATGGTCAAACCTTCTCCGTGTGAGAAGGGGCCTTTGCTCAGCAGTGGGCACTTATAATGATGTTTATTTTTATGTTATTAAACTAATAATATTTTCCCCACAGCAGCCGGGCGTAGTAGCCGGCTCTCCTGGCGCCCCGGCCCCTGCCGGCGCTCAGAGTGTCACCTTTATACGTAGCCAGATAACACCGGGACTCGCTCAACAACAAGTGCCGGTAACTTTTATATATTTGTACTAGCTTCCGCCCGCGTGGTAATTAGATGAAAAGTAGCCTATATGTTAATTCAAGGCATCACCTATTTACATGCAGAATTTCATCCGAATCGATCATGTCGTTTTTGCGTTTTTTTATCTCATTGGTCGGCAAATGCGCACACGGATTTCCTGATGGTAAGCCTTCAGCGCCGCCCAGGGACACTTGTAATACCAAAGGAGTTACAACAAGTGCGTTGCCGACCTCTAGTTGTTGTAAGATTGGAAGGGTAGGCCTCCAGTAACCTCACTCACACTGCGAAACACAACGTTAGAGTTGCTTTATTGTTCATGCCGTGGTATCACTTAAGTGTGGGAGAGCCAAGCTTCGGCACAAATAGGTCGGCTCGACCGGAGTGACAGGCCACGGCCTGTCGTGTGAGGTTGCGGGGCCCAATCCCTTTCGCTCCCCTATCCCTTCCCAGTCCTCTCCCAACCCTCATTACCAAAAGGCCAGCAACGCACTCGTAACTCCTTTGGTGTTGCGGATGTCCATGGGTGGCGCTGATTGCTTACCATCAGGTAATAAGTCAGCTCGTTTGCCGACTTATGACATTAAAAAACCACTCAGGTCTAGCCGGCCCATTCGTACCGAAGCATGAATCTCCCACATTTATGCGTGAAAGAATAAGCAACATATATCCATACATTCCAACATAAATTACATTGCGCTTGACCCGCAATCCCGGCTGAACATCTATCCTATTAGACCAAGGGCAATTGTGCTATTTCACGTATAATGATATACATAGATTTATTTTTCAAGGAGTTAGTTATTAACGTTGTAATATTGTTACAGGTACAATGGTTACAGCAACAGGGAGCTCGCGCTGCTACGATCCCCGCCGCTGCGCCTGCGCCACCCCCTCAATCGCCCGGTAAGTTTTTTTAAAACGCTGTGTACGCTAGGATTTTCTCCTGTAAAGTGGATGCGTTTACAAACATTCAATTTCACATACACATCACACCCAGATCCGGAAAAACAATTTGTAGATCACACAAAGAGTTGTTCTGTGCGGGAAATTAACCCATGACTGCAAGGCAGACGTCAACCGTGCAGTCAATTTTTATTTATTGTTTATTAGCATTATTTAATTGCATTTTCCCGTAATTATACTCGCCTGATCTATTCCTAGTATTTGAAGTCTTTGTCAGCAGTAGGCAGTTGGGCACTTATAGGCTGATGATGATGATGATTGATGACATATACTAAATTATACGGTAAAGAATATACGGATACGGCTTAGTGATAAGAAGCACAAAAACACGCACAGGAATCGGTTTGATGATAAAACAAAAAGTTTATGAAACAAAGTGTTTGTATGGGGAACCGCCACAAGATCTTAGTTTCGGGAAAAAGTAGCTGTGGTATATGGACGGGTAGATAGACATGAGTCACGCATCTATTAGGGTTCCGTTTTTATTGAAACTAACGAATTACGTGAATTAACCGAGAAAAGCTCTACCGGTTTCCAGTCACAGCGGGGCTCAGTCCCCTATAGGGCTAATGTTCAGCCGGGGTTGCGGGTTAAGCGCAATGAGTCACCGCGGTCCCGGCCCAGAGGAGGAGAAGGAAAGGGGAGGTTTTTAGTCAGTAACGAGTCTGCACTCTCTCTCTCGCATAACCCTGGGCGGGAGAAATCATTTGATGATTTTCCCTGAGAAAAAAAAATTGGGGCTCAGTCGCAACGCGCACTGCTCATGAATATTGAGTCCCGTTGTAACTTGAAAGTAGTAGAGATCTATTCTCAGTTAAGTCACGTGAGCATCCCGTTATTTTCAATAAAGTTAGTTATCTCTCAGGATAGTGACTATTCAAGAATGGTTTCATTTTTTTTCTTTAAGAAAACTTGTATCCAAAAAAAATAAAATATATTATTTCAATCGAAAAAGGAATTATACCTGCCTTTCTACCTACGGTCACCCTTTCTTTTTCTCTGCATAATAAACGCCCTCCTATTCCAAAACATGTACTAAAAAACAAAATTTACGGATCAGACTCAGCTGATCACGAGTTATGCACTTAACACATTTGGCGATGAATTCTATCTGTAACAGATACA
Organism: Spodoptera exigua; assembly: GCA_902829305.4. Taxonomy (NCBI): domain Eukaryota; kingdom Metazoa; phylum Arthropoda; class Insecta; order Lepidoptera; family Noctuidae; genus Spodoptera; species Spodoptera exigua. The sequence goes on from LR824623.2 coordinate 3,777,654, forward strand.
CAAAGTATCTAAATACAAAAAAGTCTACAAATATAAAACCTTCTTTGGTTTGTCTTATAACGAAAAAAAAATATTTTGAAGACATACCTACCGGCGTGAATAACAAACCAAAATGACGTCAGTACTATTTGTTTTCCTCAAATCTTTCCTGGATAATTTCTTACATTACATGCAAGTAGATACAGTCAAAGTAGGTGTTATATGTTAAAAAATAAATTCAATAAAACAGTTCCATATTGATCGAACGATTGCTGGAACGAAACGTTAGAAATTTTGGTATTTAAATTATATGTTCATACATAATTATGATTCTCTCCGTAACCACATCACGAATTATAATTTCAAAGAGATATCTAAGTCTAAAACTCAATATGTTTAGTATTTTGCTTGAGCCACGATCTGGCGAAGTTCTCCTGCCCTTTACACGAAGATTTATAGTCAAAAATAGGATTATTTTTCCATAAAAGTAATTTTGGAAGTGGTTCTGTGTTGTGTTGTACCTATTCAATGATGGATGAACCAGATACTGAATGTTCTAGTAAGTTCTGTCAAGTCTGTTTTTAGTTTCTTATATGTTTAAAAGCTTATATAAATAAATTCATTCAGTAATTGTTTTTTTTATTTTGTGCCACTAACTCTGCTTCGTGGTATTGTCCACTTATTTTTTATTTACCATCTGTTTAAACACTTTCGTAAAAGAAGCCGATTAACGTGTGGCACATAGTAACGTGATTTAACGTTCTAAATGCAGATTTATCTGGTACACAGTGGCAATACAGACTTTGTGAAACAGACCCTTAAACTAATTATGATTAACCCTAATTTAATCGATTTTTTTTTTCTTAGGAATTCACAAAATTAGACTATTTATTATTGTACTTACTTTTTCATTATAATCATCATCATTATCATCATCGTCATCAGCCAATAAGTGCCCACTGCTGAGCAAAGGCCTCTTCTCACACGGAAAAGGTTTGAACATTAATCACCACGCTTGCTCAATGTGGGTTGGCGATTTCTAACTTACGATTAAAAATTATAAGTCCAGGTTTCCTTCATATGTTTACCTTCACCGTATGTCAGATGTCAGCTGTGTCTAAATAATCGTAGAAAAAACATAACTCGGAAAAAGTCACATTGGTACTTGCCATGTTTCGAACCCACATCCTCATGCATGAGAAGCAGGCTCCTTAACCTCCGGGCCACCACGACACAATATTATCATCATCAGCGTATAAGTGCCAACTGCTAAGAGAAGGATCTTTTCACACCCGAACAAGGATTGAGCATTGATCACCACACCTGCTCAAGGAAGATTGGCAATCTCGTACTTATGACTAGAAATTATAAGCCCTAGTTTCACGTTTTCCTTCGCCGTTTTTTTTTAATATCTTAGGAAGTACAAATGTTTAAATGACATTGGCACTTGCCTTGTCTCGTTTTTTTTTTTTTTTTTTGGTGTCGGGTTGGAAAATCCTCATGGAGACCCACCACCCTCGGGGAAGGGCGAAGGGTACTGTCAGACTCATACTGACTAAAAACCAACCCGGTGTTCCTCCACTTACCAATGTGTCGGAGGGGCGGGTATCGCCGAAGCATTCGTCGCATCCCCCCGACGGGTATTGGCCCGCCAGATGGTTAGGCGGGCCCCGTCACCCACTGCGGCCGTCACCCCGACCGCAGGACTCCATTATGAGGCGCGCGCGGAACACGGCGCCGCCGCCTCGAGGCCTGCTGCTGGTCAGACGACAAGACGCCCCGAGTCTGTCGTCCGCAGGCCGCACCCTACGGTGGCCGCAGGTCGGCCACCCTACGACGTCTAGTGCGTCTGCTGCGGGAGGGGAGAGAGGAGGCAGCCTCTCTCTCCCTTTCCGCCGCCTCCTTTGCGAGCATCACGGCTTCGCAGAAGGTAGCGACGGCACTCCACCCTGAGCCTTGTCTCCTCCAGGCACTCGCTTTAACCCCCAGGCCACCATGTTCAAATATTCAGCAACATAAGATCGGATCATGAAGTAAATCGACTTTCTTGAGAAAATAGAATATTTCTTTGGTCATATGAAACCGGCGCGTGTCGTAAGTTTTCATTAAATTAAATATTAAACAGTATAAACCTAATATTTGTAAAATAGTATACTTAATAATTATCTTCAAATAATACTATTTTAAGTGCATATGAATCATTTTAATACAGGAAAATATATAAATTAAAATGTTTGTGGTCTAAGTTGGCTTTGCCTCAGAAATTATCAATTATAGTGCAGTTTTACTTGAAGTAGTATAGTAAAATTTTCGCCGTGTTTCAATAGTGTTGTGTTGTGTAAAATATTCGGCTTAATGGGTAAATATTCGGCTTAATTTCGATTATTCGGCCCCGTTCCGTTTCTAGTTCCTTTTCTAAAAAAACTATATTTTGTTAAGGGTATTTTATCAAAGATATGTAAGCCCCATCGTACCTTTTTCGCATTAAATAACTAACAGGAAAATAATTAATTTATATTATTTTTTAAAAGCTTAGATAAGAGTTATTCTTGGAGGACAGCAATAAAATAATACAACTTTTAAAAAATATCAGTAATATGTTTCAGGCTATATGAATTGGATTACGCCAACATTAAATTTTTTGAAAACATTTTGAATTATAAAATCGTCAGCAGACCGAAAATGTTTGACATTTGTGGCCGTTGTTGTATGGAAATAGGCGCTCCCCTTATACAGCTGTGTTCAAAATATTGTATTCATCCGGTTGTTAAACTTTAGCCTTGAACGCGATCTTATTTTACATAGGCGTCGAATTTTAAATATTTGGTTGGGATTTTTTTTTATTTCATCCCCACCCTAAAATTGCTTACTTTCATAGGTCGTCAATATTAATTATTTTAGCAAGTACAATATACAAGTATTAAAAAAGATTACCTTAATTTATTGTTTCACTTTCAACTGTGGTCATTCAAGATACAATAAAAGAACAATAAGAAGAAGTTCGGTCGGGATTGAATGATGAATTATGCAACTTTAGATTTTTCTAGCGATTTTTTCAGAAATAAGTACCTATTCCTATTGTACCAATCATTGTGTGACGTAAAAATAACTTGACGTCATACGTTGTGATCTCGTACAAAAAAAAAAATAAAAAGTGTATCGTTTTTTTATATTTCAACTAACTAAAATTCTACCAACGTTGTCTCGTGTTGAATTATAAGTTTGTTATCACCAATCCGCCTTGAGCAATCGTAGTGACTGATGCTCATACCTTTTCCCTGCCTGAAGGGGTCTTTGCACAGCAGTGGGCACTTATAACCTGATGATGTGAAATCTCCTATTTCTTTCTTTCTTTTGCCAGTTGGTTCAGCCGGTGTAGCGAGTCCAGTAGCGCAGGCCGGTGCAGGCGCTGGCGTAGAGACGCAGCTCCAGCAGTTACAGCTGCAGCGCCAGCAGCACTACCAGCGGCTGCAGCAGCTGCAGGCCCAGCGGGACCATGTCGCGCACCATGCTGCTGTTAAACAGGTACAGGTCATGCTGGTGATTCAGTGGTGACGGAAAATCAAGAACTTTTCAAGTGAAAAAGCAACAAACATCATTTTTTTTTGTTGTTCCTCTGACGGTGTTATGGATGACCATGGGTGGCGCTGATTGCTTACCATCATTATCAGCTCCCTTGCTGTCGTATCACAATTTTAGGTTCCTAAATCGAAGGTGAATTAGGGGTATTTCTGTTTTACAACACACCTATTCCTTAAAGCATAAATAATTAATTTTTTTTTCACAGTTTTACATATTTTTAAACATTTACCTACTTTATGCATGATACTTTATTAATAAACCAGCCGGGACCTAAATCAAGACCCTGAGGTACCCCTGACACAACTGTGTATGCTTTTAAATTTAAATATACACCATTTTTTGTGGTAATCTTTATTTGCCCTTACAAATTGTGTTATACCTCATAATTAGGCTTGAGCCATTACAGTTGAGAGCCTGACTTTCTATAAGCGTCTAATTTTACTAATACACTTCTATGGCTTACCCCGTCAAACGCTTCAGAAAAGTCTATTTAGATGGTAGATCAAAGAAATATAGTGAGGTATTGCTAATAAGTCATTAGTAGTTTTGCATATAGTCCATTAGACTAACCAAAAATACTTCTTATACTTAACTTAAATCCATGATATGTTATCATTTTAACAGGTATCTCCAGGTGTCACTCAACATGTAGTAAGTGGCGCCCCCTTAGCGGAACAACCAGTCGACGCAGCTCTATTAACCCCCACGACACCAGATCAACAACCAGGTCAGTACCAATCAAATCTAACCTAATATAGAAAAAAAACCCTATCTAGAGAAGGGAGTAGATATAATACAATTGAAAGTAGTAGCAAAATGGCATGAAAACTAATAAAAAGGTTGAAAAACTGAAAGTCTTCGGTTGATATTGCATGGCTCAAAGTTGCTGTACGTGTGTGCATGAGAGAAATGGTAAGAAGAGAAGACACACATAGGTATATCCTTCCAGGGAATGCTCTCCTAGTTAATCCGAAGACCAAGACAGCTCTGGCTAACATGCTGAGCATTCGGCTGCAAGGTGGGACCGCTAGTGACCATGAGCCTTCCGCAGCCGGCACTCTGCGCCTCATGACGGCGGCCCACGCGCGCCCCGCCCCCGCCGCGCCGCGGTTACTGCTGCATCATGCCCATCCCCACCCCCACCACAAGGTACGGCCCGACCGACGGACTGCTTGCGCCGGATATACGATACTCGTGGTTTTGTAAAGTCTGTATCGTTTTTTTGTTTTTCTTTTCTAACATTATGATTGTTGAAATTAAATGCCGTGTTAATTCGGCATAAGACATTCACGCCAGAAACACATTTTAAGACCAATAATCAATAAAAAGGTTTAAAAACAGAGACAGAGAAAAAACAAGATAAAAATTGGATGATTCTATCACATTTATTTAATATTGAAGATTTAACTCATTGGCCATGCAAGAAACTGATTATTCGATGTTCATAACGAAATGTAGATAGATATAAAGAGAGAATTGGCTCGTTTCCTCAGTCAGATAGAATTTATTTCAACTTTTAATACTTACCATAAAAATGATTCAATATATATATCATATTTTGAATCATATCTTCATTCATAAATTTTCCGTTATACTTAATATTAGTTTTTTTATAATTCAAAAGATCTTATTGTGCTATTTGACGTACATTTTTATGATGCCACAACTTGATACCTATAAAATTCAAATAAGTATATTGTTGTCGGAAAAATCATTGAATTTAACTAGTAGGAAACTATCCTATTTATCGAGTGTTTAAATTCATAAAAAAATAAATAACATTCAATTTTCACCAGTTATCTTATTAAATCCTTAAATGTGTTTACAGAAATTTTAATCGAATCAACAATTTTATGATTTAACCCCCCCTCCCCGCTACAGGTATACGCTCCCCCCGCCAGACCGCCGCCTGCGCGTGCGCAGTTCTACGGGCACAATCCCAACCTCAAACTACCGCCAGACTTGTTCTTATTAGGCTGTGTCTTCCATATCGTGAGTAACTATTTCTATTATAAATTAATAAAATTATATTTTTTTTATAATGTTGTAAATAGTTTTTTGAAATAAATGAGGTGTTACCAACTTTTGGATACTTAAAGTTTTATGAAAATAACGTATTTAGTATTTTTACTAATGTAAAAACTTAAAGACAGAGAATAATTACAGATACAGAATTAATTAAGAATAATGACAGAGAAAAATATGAATATATTTATTTTGAAGTTATCAATAGATCTAAATATGATCCATGGCACTTATCGGCTCAGCCGATAGGAGAAGGAACGGGATGGTTTTTAGTCAGTAAGAGTCTGTCACTACCTCTCATCCCACCCAGGCGCGCTCGCCCCAAAACAAAAAGGACAGTTTTTGAAATCGAATTAAAAATATTGAATCCCGTCTCTGTTAGATAAAATTCGAATTTTACTGTATTAAATATAGAAACGAAGTTAACTGGGTGATTCTTCACATCAATTTAAGAAAAACACAAATAATGATTTTGTTAAATTAAATCGCACCACTGCTTTCTACAAGCAAGCGATTAGTAAAATTGTGAATATTAAGTTACTTAAGATGCTTAACAACCTGTGAGGATAATGATTTGTTATATAAAAGTAAAGGTTTTTCGGAGAATCACCCATCTGCGTCAAAACAAATGGAATTTTCATCGATATCGTTGTATTTTAAGGTGGAGTATCAACAGTCTTGGGGCGCAGAACGCGTGGCGCGGTGGGGTGAGGCCATACAGCGGCGCGGCGGGGAACTAGAGCCAGTCTACTGCGCACGCGTCACTCACGTATTATGCGAAACGCAAAAACATGGCGTCGTTATGCAGGTATGTACTTATATACACTTCTAAAACTAATTCTAGAAGTGGATCGCAGTCTTTTTTAACCTAACCTAACCTCTATAGATGTATCTACCAGTTGACCGAAATTAACGTTATTTATTTTAATAATAACATTCTGTTTATCTTTGGAATAATCATATATTTTCTGGCTAGGTGGTGTATTGTATTTTTTTTATTTCTTCATTAACATATTTTTGACTAACAATAATAAAAGGTTTTTGGGCGGCAAACAAACAGACGGGTTACTTGATAGTAAGCAATCGCCGCTCATGGTCACTTGCAACACCGAAAGCTTTACAAGTGTGTTGCCAGCTTTTTAAGGATTTTGTATTTTTGGGGATTCGGTGGATTGGGCTTCCAGTAACCTCACTGACACGGCGAAACAGAACGCAAGCGATCGTCTTCATAAGTCTACATGGTTTCTCTTGTGAGATTTTCAGTTTGCAATCTCACCTGAGAAACTGTGTGATCTTGTGGAGGCCATGCAACCTCTTTGCAAGTCCTTAATAACTTGTCACCTCGTTAGAAAAAAAAACATTGCAAGATTTGGCTGAATTCGAACATAACGGTGGCAGACTGACAGTGACTTTCAGCGTTTTACAAAGGTTTATTAAAATGTTTGTATTATCTGTTCTTACACTTAGTATGGGTTCCCACAAAAGATTACAATTTTCGAAACAATTTAATAAGTTTTCGTTTTCGAGTAGTTGGCAGAACGAGTATTTATGTATCGAGATTATAGTCTATGCTTATCGAAAAGAGGAAGCATAGACAACCATCGTATTTACGAAGGTCACAGCGACACTTTCTCTCTTAGCGAAGTTGCGAGTACGGTCTCGTCAAAAAAATTCCGAAACATACTGTTCTAATTGCCCCAGTTTTTTCAAGTTATTTATTACCAAAAATATTGTTAGCTCTTAGTCAAAACTTTTAAGAATATCTCTGATATCCCCATATCTGTATTCGACTTTTGATCTATAACCTTATTATACCTTCCTTGTGAGTCCCTACGGGGGACCGTGGCCGGTGGCAGGGCCATCGGCCAAGTCTAGTAGTATCACTTGTCAATTATTGAAAAATCACGTAAACATTAATAGACTAAAAATACTTTAAACTTCAAATCACCTCAAACTGCCAAATTAAATTTCTCTTCATTTTTCTATGGGTGCTGTTAGTTTTTGAATGAAAATGAACGTTTCGAAGGAGCTGTCAAAACTCATACTAAGGGTACATTGCATGGTTGGACGTATCGCTTGTAGTAATTGTCAATATGCCTGTTGTTAACTAAACTGCAATGTTGTAGCTCGGTGTTATATGTTACTTTGATGTTTTATGTTCAGTTTTAATTTTAAACTTGGTGTCCTTGAGGTTCATTTCTTTTTCGGATCCTTTGGCTTAACATTAAGGTACACTGTTCTCACATTATAGAATTGACTAAATTATGTAAGAAATAAATGCATTGTGAGACTGATTGAAAAAGAGTAATCATGGAGTTTCTTGCTCGTTCTTCTCCATAGGAATCTACATTTGGGAACGAGCAAATAGCTTCACTAGAGGACAGACAGACAGACTGACACGATATTTTGATATATATTTTTTTTTTTGCTTGACGTTCAAAATTGTCTTTTGTGGTCTACTTGAAATAAAGCATTTGATTTCATTTTATTTAATGCTGGATTTTTACGAAGAATGTGTATCCGGATGATTCTTAGAAAAACCTTAACTTTCGGTTGAGGATAATGACATAGTTTTTTTTAAAGTGATTTTTTATGGTAAGCAAGCAGCGCCGCATATGGACACCCGCAACAGAGTAGTTAAGAGTGCGTTGCCGAACTTTTGAGGAATATAGATTTGGAGTTTAAGGTTTATATAACCTTACTCACACGGCGAAAAACAACGCTGTGGTTGTTTCACGCCAGGATTCTGTGAGGCCGTCGAGCCGAAGCATGGCTCTCCCACGTTTTTTTTTGTTAAACTAATGTGAAGTATCACCCATCCTCAGGCTCTCCGCGACGCCAAGCGTTGTGTGACGGCGTACTGGTTGTCGGACGCCATGTTGCGTCGCGGCGTGGTCCCGCCGTGGCTGGCGCTGCACCTGCCCAGCATGTACGCGGCGCGCGACCGCCCCGCGCGACACCATCGCGCCGCCATCTCCGGATGGAGGCACGACGAGCGGGACCGCGTCACCTTCTGCATTGAACATATTGGGGCCAAGGTATGTATAGTATTTTTTTTAGACTATTATATTCTGATTAGAATTTGAACTTATTTCGGTAACTTTGAAATTTGAAAACTACCTAAAAGAATCAAACAAAACTATACAATTAGTAAGCTGAAGCAAGGCATCTTTTTTTCTTAAAAGGAGTCTGATTTCCACTTGACTTCGCTCGCCCTAGGAAAGACAGGAGAGATTTTGAGTAACTTTTATTTACTAAAAACACCCCATTCCTTCTCATTCCCCCGATTCGATCCCCGATAGGTTGTTGAGGTTTTTCCCGCAACCCTGGCCGAATATTAGGCCATATCCAACAAACATAAACCACAAAGTGGGTCATGTTTCGGCACGTCACAAATAATGTCTGCTGTGAACCCCCATATGCCTACGCAACTACCAAAGTCCCCAAACAAAGACTACTAACTCACAGGTATACGTGGGCGGCGCTGATTGAAACAATGGATTTATAACAACACTTATCGCTGCTTGTATGTATATGTATGAGCAAAATAAGTTGTAAACGTACCTAAGAGTTGATGAAATAGATTTATTTTTATTATCCCATGATCTGTTATCTGGTGTTTTTCTAAATTCATAAATTTTTCCACAGCTAACTCCCTACATGACTCGTGATAATACGGTGCTAATCTGCAAGAGGGCGGAGGGCAACAAGTACAGGCGAGCGAGGGAGTGGGGCATACCCGTGGTCACTGCCGCCTGGCTCACCGACCTCCTACTTGGGAACATGAGTGCACTCTCACAGGTAACTAATAATATATATATATATTTTTTATGATATAGGTCGGCAAACGAGCAGATGGATTACCTGATGGTAAGCAATCGACGCCGCCATTGGACATCAGCAACCTTACATGAGTTACGAGTGCGTTGCCGGCTTTTTAGGAAAATGGGTTTCAGATAATTAAGGATTGGGAAGGGATGGGGGAGGGGCAGGGATTGGGCCGTGCTATTTTGCCGTGACTCACAAGGCAGAACATATCACTGTAGTTGTTTCACGCCTATTTTCGGCGAGGCCGTGGTATCACTCCGGTCGAGCAGACCCATTCGTGCCGAATCTTGGCTATCCCCACACTTAAAATAAACTGCATTTTCAATAATTTATTTTTTATTTTTTCTCTTCAGATCGAAAACGCAAAGTACCAGCAGTTCAATTTGACAAGTCCGTTCCGTATGGACTACAGCTTAGTGTCACATTTGATGAGTGAGTATTCATTGTTTTATTTATACTGTTACCTGCTTGTAAGTTAATCTTGTGTTTTATTGACTTTGATAAACTTTTAATAATTGAAAATCTTTTGAATACTTTGTTCAGCATTCCTACAGTTGTGCTTACTTTTAACCTAAGACAAACTCAACAATATCTACAGTTACATTAATAATTATAATTTATAATTAAATTAAAATAATAATCATAATAAATAAATAAAAAAATACATTAACAACACCTACCAGCAAAAGGGAAATCAAACAGTAAGGGCAAATAAAAAAAGTAATGGGAATCACTAAATAAAACCTACAAGTGTTACAAAATTTACATCATTTTTTAATAAAGTCCATCCCGCATAGACCACCATCAATAAAAAATATTTTGTTTTATCTTAGATGCGTGGAAAATGCCAATAAATATAACACAAGAGTCTCACGAGCGAGCGAAGCGGTCGGCAGCGGCGGCCTGCGTAGCGGCCGGAGGGCGGAGGGCGAAGCGCCCTCGCCTGGCCTCCCCGCCGCCCGCACCGCCCACACCCACGGGAGCCCCGCCGCAGCCCCCGCCCTTACACTTGGCTCCCAGAGTCGCCTTCTCAGCGTTAACGCCTAATATGCAACATAAATTGGCTGCTATTGTCAGGTTGGTATTATATTAGAAGTAAGATTTTATGGTGGCCCAGAGAGAAGCTTTGCTTTGGCATGTTTGAGGCTTCAAAACCTGGGAATTACCAATGCAACTATTTCTGAGTTATATGTACTTTCTATGATTATTTAGACATCACAGACGTAATAAATCAATAAAAGTGAAGGAAAAAATCGTGAGAAAACCTGGACTTTTCAAATCCGCCTTAAGCAAGCTCGGTGATTAATGCTCGAATCTTCTCCGTGTGAGAAGAGGCCTTTGCCGTAGCAGTAGGAATTTATAGGCTGTTATATGTAGTATAGTACAAACGAAACATAATATTATTTTCGTTGGATAATTCATTTACCAAGGAAGGCCACAAAACTTCACGTTAGAGACAATAAGAGCTGAGCAGTGAATGAAAAACCGTATGAGACTGGGTAGTATTAAATAGCTATAAAATATTTTTAGCTATTTATTTATATTAGCTGTAAAATATTTTATTTTCAGCGATGATGATAATGATCAAAATGATTATTATGACGAGATGGATAATGATGATCTTAATAGCGAACAAGATGAAAACGAAAGTCGAAATCATGAAGATGGAGAAGTTATTTAAAAATAAGACTTAAAAAATCGAATTATAGGTTATTTTCTCTATTATTAATTATTAAGTAAGGGTCTAGAATTCTAGATAGAACAGTCGGTAAAGGAGTATGGTTACGTAATTTTATAGTTTGCAACTAGACTAATACATTGTAGTCAGATCGGAAGATTTTTAAAAGGTTATGAGTATGTAGTTGTTCTGTGTGTTGTTTTGGTAATGGTGTACACATTTTGTTGTAAAAAAACAGCTGTATGATAAAGTTAACATTAGGTATAAAATATTTCATCTTCATTATTCTCAAGTAATTTGCAAGACTTGTTAGTTAAATAAGCTTAGTTTTGATCGTAAAAATATACTAATCTTGGTTATTTTATTAACAGGCAACTGGGCGGTCTAGTAGTGTCATCTGCAGCGGAAGCCACTCACCTTGTGATGGAGAAATTGGTGAGAACGTGCAAACTGATTAGTAGCCTCGTCACCGTCAAACATTTGCTCACGCCAGAGTGGGTGCTAGAGAGCCAGAGACTGAACAAATTCGCTGACGAAGCGAAACACGGCCTTAGAGACGAGGCCTTCAACAAAATGTTCAAGTGTGATGTGTCCGAAGTATTACTCTGCGGGGAAATGAGGAAAAAACTCTTCGAAGGAGTCACCTTCTTCCTCACACCCTGCGTCAAACCCTCCCGAGGCGCCCTCACGGAAATGATTGAGCTTTGCGGCGGGAAAGTTGAGAAAAATCGCCGGTCCTACGTCTCCATACAAGAAATGCATAATCAAAAGAAATACAGCTATTTAGTTCTCACTGTGCCCAACGATCTACATTTAGTTTACTATCTCCTGCAATCTGAAAAGACGTTGAATGTTGTCTGCAGTACTGAAGTTGTGCTCTCAGCTATTATGAGGCAAAAGTTAGAAGTCGAGGAGTTTCTCGTCAAAATTGACTAAATGTTCCTCCTGTAGGTAAAACGAATTTTGTCGTTTTACAATTTTTATAAACTATTGACAATATTTTAATAAAGTTTATTACATAATGCAGAGTTCCATAAATATATATATAAATTATCTGTCTCTCATCTATCATTATTTTGATTTTCGTCTTCATTATAACGCTAACTCGTGAACGAATATAAGTCCTAGTTTTTTTTTGTTTCCCTTTTATTTTGGAATCTCTGTATTTTTTTTATAATTCGTTCTTCTTGTTAAAAGTTTCATTTTAAGTTCAATATATATTTGTAATTTGTTAAAGAAATTTAAAGAATGCATGTTGCGTTATTTAACTGTAAGGAGAAGTTTTTGGAAATATTTTTGTCAGTTGTAAATAGATGCTTTAAAGGTCTGGACCATGATGTGTATATTAAAAAAGAAAACTTGAGAAGTTATATTAAACTATGTTTTTAATTAATAAAGTGTTTTATTTTTATAATTTATCCGCAACTTTGATGCAAAACAAATAAAAACCAACTTCGATGGTATAAAAAACGCTACCCTAGCCTATATAGCTAAGCTGGTTCCGGAAAGGAAGTAACGAAGTCAACTTCACACATTGCTACTGTAAAAGGAAAAACCTTGGCGAATTTCACACGCTTTATCACGAATATAGGAAATATCCAGAAAATTTATTTGAATATACGAGGACAAGCATAGAAACCTTCGATCTGTTCTTTTATTTCATCCCACAACTTTTTGATTATATTTCTGAATTTATGTTGAGGATGTTTCGACATCCACAATAAATTATTCCGCGCGAACACAAATACGTTCCCTCGCTTCCGTTTCATACGCCGCTCTGGCTGTGGCCGCCTCGATACTCCCGAATGCATTTGTTTCACTCGCACACCGCGCCGCCCGTCGCCGCCGCATGCCGCGCGACGCTCTCCGCGCCGCAGGTCGCTCCGCAATTCGCGTCGCCGTTACGGCCTGGGCACAGTTTCTGGCGGTGCGGGGCGCGGTGAGGCGAGAGGCGCGGCGGGCGTTGTGATTTGCGGTGGTATGCCACAGCTAGACTAGTAGCGACCACGGCGGCGTCAGCGGTGCACGTATTTAGGGAACGGCTAAACTATTAAAATGTCCCTGTCAAAAGTGGCACGGTATTGCCTCGAAACAAGTGCGTTCTTAGCTCAAGATATCACTCAGTCAAGAATAGGAGCGCACCCAGTTAACCAAAAAAGGAGAGAACTTGGCGAATTTCATACTCTTTATTATGAATATAGGAACTATCCTGATAAATTTTTTGAATATACGAGGGCAAGCATAGAAACTTTTGATTATATACTCGGCCATATACATGAAGACTTGAAAGCTAAAGTTAATTTCAAGAAAAATGTTTCACCTCTAGAACAGCTGTTTCTAACTTTAAGGTAAATATGTAGATAAATAAAAATATTAATTTGTTCATCACTAAGTATTTATTTATGTACCATAGACAAATTATTAATCACAAATTTAGTTTTTAATTATAATTATATTTTTGGCATGTCATTTGGTCAATTATTAAGTTTTTAACATTTTGGTAAAATGTAAATTTTTAATTATTTGTGCCGTAGTCAGAAGGCGGAGGTTGAGTGTAATAGCCCTGATAGCCTGGATATTGATTGAGACTAATTTCGTCCATCAAAGCTTGAGTGAATTTGTTTCTCAGTCTCATTTTCTGTAAAACGTTAAGCTTCTCCATTTCTGGTAATAGACTCATCAAAAAGTGATAGTCATCTGACCTGGGAATGTCTTTTTCTTTACCAACTGCTAAGTCAGCTTCCAATAACTTCAATTTTTTTCTCTCTATTTCTAAATACTCAGCACGGATTTCAGTGGTTTTCAATCGCTTTCGGGAGGAGTTTTGTGTTTCATTTTCTCTTGAGGTGGTAGCATTAATCTGTACCTGAAGTCCTGATGATTGTGGAGTTGGCGGTTGCTGTGGCGGGGAGGTGGGAGTTGATGGCACTGGTGAAACCGACGGCGGAGGCGGCGGCGGCGGTGATTCGAAGAGTGACGACGACAATTCTTCTGTTAGATCTTGAGTTGATGTATCTTCATCTATTAAGTTAGTCTCTCCCACGGTGGGCAAATATTCGTCTTTCAAAAATGATAATTGTTCAAAATACTTCCACTGAGACTTATAATCTGAACCTTCATCTCCAGACCTTAACATAGGTACTTTTTTGAGTTCTTTCCGGTAGCCGTCTTTTAGGTTCTTCCATTTTTTCTTTAAACTGTCATCTGAAAATTAAAAGTAATTACCAATATTGGATTTTTATGGAATAACAGATTTTTTTATTTGCGATAGTCCCATCATTAACTCATAACCTCATTACTAGTAATGCATAAAATATAAAGATGTATTATGGATGGACGGATGGATAGCTAGACGTAATAACACATTAAAATTTAGTATTATAATATTACCTACATTTAGTAAACATTTTGGAAAAGCTAGGTCATTAATAAGTGCTTTTTTATTTCAGATTTCTTGGTCACGGTGGATCATTTAGGTCTCTGGCTCAATCTTACCGATTAGGACGAAGTACAGTTGCCAAAGTAATTTATCAAACTCTAGAAGCTATTTGGAAAAATTTGGCCCAAATACATATGCCGCAGCCAACCTGTGATAAGTTAAAAAGTGTAGCAAATTTATTTTTTTCAAGATGGCAATTTCCTAACTGTTTGGGTGCGATAGACGGCAAACATTTCCGCATAAAAAATCCACCCAATAGTGGAAGTGCATATTATAATTATAAACATTTTTTTTCATTAGTGCTACAAGGAGTGTCAGATGCAGACTACAAGTTTATTATTGTAGAAGTTGGCGGGAAAGGCAAACAAAGTGATGGAGGCACTTTTCATTTTTCACGATTAAATAGATTATTAACAGAAAATAGATTCAACGTTCCACCGTCACAAAGATTACCTGGTTCAAATCTGAATTTGCCGTACGTGTTAATTGGCGATGAAGCCTACCCTCTTAAAAATTATTTGATGCGCCCATATCCCTCCGGTGGTTTAAATACGGAAAAAAGAATTTTCAACAAAAGATTATCCCGGGCAAGAGTCACAATTGAGTGCGCATTTGGTATTCTAACAAATAAATTTCGTATTTTTACGAAAAGTATAGAGGCAGACAAAAAGCACGCAATATTGATTATAAAGGCTTCGTGCCTGTTACACAATATTATAAGAGAAAGAGACGGAGACAGAGATGAAGATTTCCAGCAGTTTTTTTCCCAGTTTGAAGACTCAAATAGTCACAATAGCGTACGCAGGTCAAGACGGAATAATCGAGCTACGATTCAAGCATCTAGAATACGAGATCAATTCAAACTTTATTTCAATAACCCAACCCAAGAATAGGTAGGTAGGTATCTATGAAATCGTGAATGTCTATGATATTAAATTGCCGTATCTTGTTTAATTACTCGTAAAAAATAGGTAATAAATACTTACCACTACTACCAGGAAATTGTTGTTTTATTTCGTCCCACAATTTTTTTACAACATGCCTATATTTATGATGTGGATGTTTTGACATCCATATTGCGGGTCTACTCAGTATTTCACTAATAAATTGTTCCACATTCATTATTTTAAGTTAAAAACGCGCGGTAGAAACAAAATTATTTGTTTCGGTCGTGCGATGCCTGAATGCGTCCACCGATGCCACCGCCCGCGCCGCTCTGAGCTGTGGCCGCCTCGATACTCGCTAGTACATTTGTTTCACTCGCACACCGCGCAGCCCGTCGCCGCCGTGTACCGCGCGTCTCTCCCCGCGCCGCAAGTCGCGCCGCGCTGCGCGTCGCCGTTAGCTGTGGCATACTTCATAAGTTGTCTACCATTTGTTTTCGCCGCTCACCGCTTGCCGCGTCTCAAACCGCGCCGCAATCCACGCCGCTCTTGGCTGTGGCCAGGGGGTTAGCTGTGCTACCATTTGTTTTCCCCGCTCACCGCTTGTCGCGCCGCAATCCGCGCCGCGCCGCAATCCGCGCCGCGCTTGGCTGTGGCCAGGGGGTAAGGGCCTGGCCACAGCTTCTAGCGGTGCGACGCGCGGTGCGACGGGAGGCGCGGCGGGCGGCGCGTTTTGCGTTAGTATGCCACAGCTCGACTAGTTGCGACCGCGGCGGCGTCAGCGGTGGACGTACTCAGTATTATTTATAATGGCCCTATCAAAAGTGGCACGATATTGTCTTGAGAAATGCGTTTTTAGCTCAAGATATCATTAACTCTAAATAAAATTGGAACGCACCCAGTTAATGAAAAAAGGAAAAACCTTGGCGAATTTCACACGCTTTATCACGAATATAGGAACTATCCAGAAATTTTTTTTGAATATACGAGGACAAGCATAGAAACCTTCGATGTGTTCTTTTATTTCATTCCACAACTTTTTGATTATATTTCTGAATTTATGTTGAGGATGTTTCGACATCCACAATTTTATTGTTATTTAATTATATTATTCAATATTCAATATCTCACTAATAAGTTTTTCGGTATCCATTTGATGCGGAGCGAAATTTTCAAAACGATTTATTCAGTTCGCGCGAACACAAATACGTCCCCTCGCTGTCGCTGCATACGCCGCTCTGGCTGTGGCCGGCTCGATACTCCCGAGTGCATTTGTTTCACTCGCACACCGCGCCGCCCGTCGCCGCCGCATGCCGCGCGACGCTCTTCGCGCCGCAAGTCGCTCCGCAATTCGCGTCGCCGTTAGCTGTGGCATACTTCATACGTTGTCTACCATTTGTTTTCCCCGTTCACCGCTTATCGCGCCGCATTTCGCGCCGCAATCCGCGCCGCGCTTGGCTGTGGCCAGGGGGTAAGGAGGTCAACTCGGCCAGGCGGTAACTGTTCGTGGAGGCGTCTCCACGAACAGTTACCGCCCAGTATTCACCAAAACGTGTGAACCCCGGAACTTGTTTTTTATATAATCAAAAAGCCTCGTCCAGGCTGGGGCGAGAGGTAGTCTCAAAACGTGTTGTAGTATTTGGTCTCACTCTTTCGGACCAAGAACCCGTTCCTTCTGCTCCAGGCCGACGCTGCAGGACCCGCAACCCCGGCTGAAGCCTATCCATACATATATATATACATAGATTACACGTTGACGTCAAAATATCAATTTTGAAGTTAGTTATTCATAAAACGCGTGTCACAACGTTGTTTTCATACTGCCGAAAAGCACCCGAACCCCCGCATAGTAGCCCGATACAAAACATCCCAAATATCTAAGAACCGGCCAATCACCATCCTACAAGAGGGCCGCATGGAAACATGTTTTTTCGAAGGGCTGGCAAAAACAGATACAATCCGCGAAAACACTCCTATAAATAATCCGACCCAGTCTATTTCTGCTTGGTGGCCCCCTCAGAGCTCCACTAAACCGAGGTTCGAACCAGCGAAACAAAACGCACCACCGTGCAAACTGTCGTTGGTGTGTTGCCGTGGTTCTTTGAATCACTCGTCTCATATACTTACTCGGAATTGGTATCGCACGCACTCGATCGCCGGAAGTCGTCGCGCAGTGCCCAACGACGGCGACTGATGCGGGATAGTTGCATCACGTGCTCTGACATGGAAGAGGAACAACGTAGTCAATAGTAAGCCATCTTGAGATACACCAGTTTGTATCGTGCTAAAAACATGGATGCATAGCATTCGCACCATTGTACCATGTTTATTTCTGTCTTTAAGAAAAAAGAGACACATTCGAACAGATTCTTATCGAATTTTGGGTAGACCCAAAAGAATTCGGTGAAAAATAAACTCAGAGGGAAAAGAGCCTCTTTCTTTGCCAGTAATGCTTATAGATAAGGACTATGACTATGGATCCGCATCTTTTCGCCATCGTTCTCTCGAAAGCGTCTTCATCCCCATCACTTAGATGGTTGGCAGCCAACTGTGCGATTAACGACACGACTGCGACTGTGAATGATCTTCTGGCGGCGGTATACCCGAACCGATACGACCTTCAAACCTTGAAGAAAAGAGCCGACAACGCGCTTTTGACTCCTCTGGTGTTGCAGGCGCCACCCATGAAATGGGTGGCGCCGATCGCTTACCATCAGGTGATACTCCTGCTCGTTTGCCTCCTATTGTATAAAAAAAACAATAAGAAATATGGATACTTAATCGACTTTAGGGCGTAACCAATTGGTATTGTGCAGCTAGAAGTACCTACCTACATTCAGAGAGATTCCCCTAAGTTTCAGTTTTGCCATCGTTGAGTAAAACTATACTATTTAGGTCTGGGATTCCTCTCCACTGCCGCGCTGAATCAGTGCGTGGTGGGTTGTGCTCCGCCGTGAATTTATGGCAGTGCAGGACACAGTGCCAACGAATGTTATATGCTCCAGCTTGGGCTTAGCAATGCCGTCTCCAAGAAGAGATCGGCAGCGACGATCTGTCGATCTGTCGAGCCCAGCATTTTCCCAGAGCGAAATGAACAGAAGAGTAAACATTTCCTTCTGCGAAACAGCCATGCTTGAAAAAAAGAGGCGTACCAAGTTAGGGGACGGTCTTCATTGCGCATCAGCAGCCGCAACAGCAAGCAGGTATTGTGGGACAATCTCCGGCCACCGTAAAATCGGGTCCATGGACGCAACCCCGTGTTGCGAATATAAGCACAATAATGTAACGCATTTTTTTGCAAGATATTCAGTAGGATTTTATTTCGTTTATAAATTTTAGTAAATCGTGGGACCATTTAACTTCTGCCATGATCATTCTCACGGCCTGTTTGGACTAGGTAGGAACCTAGTCCAAACAGCAAAATGTCGCGGTGAACGACGGTGAACATTACAGGTGTGACAGAAGAGCGAGGACGAAGTTTTTTCGGTAAGACCTCGGGGTTTCGATATCCAATTAGGTCAGAATAACTAGAAAAATAATGTAATTTAATAATATCTATATTATTTTTTCTTTCTTAATTTGAGTTATAGTAGATTCCCTTGCATAAGTAGGGCATTTTTTGGACATCCCTCAATCCAATTGGTAGTTCTATTTCGAGGGAGAAAATGAATAAAACACGTCATCAGTATAACGTAAATTTATTACAGTAACGTCTTACATACAGCGTGTTTGTCACCAAACGGCGCGAACTAATTATATATTAATAATATTTATTAATTTACCACTGCACTGCTCACACAGGCGAGTAACAAACATTAAAAACCATAATTTCATCAAATTAATCTCTTAACATCAAATTAGAATAACATTTCATTCGATATTAGTTGTTAATTTCATTAATAATCAGATTATAATGAAACAGCTGCATAAATGGTCTATAGAAGCTATTTGCCTGTACGATTTGCCACGAGATGGCGCTAGTGGCGCAACGTCCTATTTGTTCAATCAAAAGTTTCTCAACTAATGATTTGACATAAATATCTTATTGGACCTAAAGCTACACTAGCGCCTCTGGTGGCATGAAAACCCGCACTCAATGTATATGATCGCGCACCTAACATACATACAATCTATAATGGAATTTACAAGTCTTTATAACTTACATAGGAATACTTTTCATTAACATTCTTATACCAACATATACATACATATAGGTCGAGATACATAAATCTTGCTTCGGTCGTACCCCCACTCTTACTGCGACCTCTTTTAATCAATTTTCAACTTTATAATTTTATAATACAGTCGAAAATCTAAAAACGACACAAATATTTCCTGATCAATTTGATAGTTATTAAAATCCTTTACTGAGCTTATGAAATCTGCCATTTTGTGAGATTAGGGGCACTTATTGACCAAAGCAAGCCTTCTACGTAAAAACCGGCATCATTAGGAACAGCGTATTCCTGTCTTAGCACTTCTTCAAAAATCGTTAAATTTACTACACTTTATAACAATACCGATGTTTTTTGACCAAAAAACGCTGTCCCAGACACCAGTAAAAAAGAATGACCTCTTCAAAAAATGAGATTACGACTTAATGATAGCTTCGTACGCCTGGAATATGCAGGATGCGACTTCTACAGTCCTGGATTTCAAGCTGAGCGTGGCTTCAGGGTTACCGGGTTGGAGTTTCAGCTCTAAAAGCACCCAGATGTTGTTGGTGAGTTTTAAGGACTGGTAGAGCATATCCTGTCCTTCAACATTTCTTTTGGCGATAGTGAAAATGTTGTTCAGTGTCATTTTCTGTGCGATAGAGTCCGCGTTCCCTGTGACGTTGGACAGTGTGTGTTGAACTTCATTGGCGGCGGGGATCTCCTTCCATGTGGTTAAAAATACACGTTTGTCGAGTTGTCCGTCCTCAGTGAACAGAATGTGTACTGGAATGAGGCACGCGAAGTAGAAAACGTCGACGTTGTTCTTTATGGCGACCTGTGAGTGAAATGTAGTGAATTAGTTGATATTAAGACAAAATAGTTTATTTCTACTTAGCAATAAACAAAATAGAATAATAGTCTGTCAGTCAGTGAACCTTAGTGGTACTGTGTAACGACAATGTTCAAAGATGGCATAACAAGTCAAGAGAAATTTGCGCGCGAACCACGTATAGAAAATCCCAATACTATCTCGCTTGGACGTAGGATCTTCCCGATAATGCAACATAACTCTCTAGAGTACTCCAAAGTTCTAATGGCTACAATGGCAGAGGTTTGCGTTAAAACTCAGCGGTAGTGTTTAACCGAATATCTTGGGCGATACGGCGCATTAGCGAGTTAGTTAGACTTTGTAGGTGTAAGGAGTATATTAATGAGTTGCTATTTCAATGAGTTGGCGCGAAGTGTTCCTCATAATCCTTTTTATTCTATGGTTTTTTGTGTGTCGCCGACAAATAAAAGCCATCCAACTAACGGCCTGAATGACTAGCGTTTTATTAAATGGCAAAATCTAATTCAGGTTGTTAATTAAAGGGTTTACAGATGTGTGAAAACCCAGTTGCTACTAGAATGGTAGGTTAGGTTAAAATTGTGAACTGCACAGAAA
The DNA here is from genome assembly GCA_902829305.4 of Spodoptera exigua. NCBI lineage: Eukaryota > Metazoa > Arthropoda > Insecta > Lepidoptera > Noctuidae > Spodoptera > Spodoptera exigua. The sequence continues at coordinate 3,798,670 of LR824623.2, forward strand.
TCGCAGCGCCATCGCAAATAAACAGGAAGGCTGGCAGGTATTACTCAAATTTACTGCAATCAAAGGTGTAGCTGGCTACGAGATATACATCCTAAAATTGACATAAGTCACAGATTATAATAATATTGTATGTACCTGTAGATTGTTGAGGGGTTCCATTCTCTGCACGGGTCCAGTAGTGGCGAGAGCTAGCGGGGCTTCTGCCGCGGCGCCGGCCGGGACCGCGCCTACACTGAGACCGCCAGACGGGAACACTCCGAAACTGAAAAATAATAGCATAGGCAACACTTAATTTTTTTTAAAGAGTTTTGCATCTTTTTTGGTTAATGTCAATAGGCTAACTTCATGAGACTTAGATATTTGAAGTAATAGCCCGGAGGTTACAGTGCCTTCTTCTTTATTTATGTATATTAGTTTGGATTTGTGCTTTATTGTACACAATAAAATGAAGTTAGGACTTAATGCCATATGACATTCTTCTTCATTCTGCTTCTCATTCATGAAAGTTGCAAAAGGAAAAGAGAAAAAAAATGTAGGTGAGCGCGGATTCCAGACCTGGCAAGTACAAACTAGTAATGTGACATTGAGTCATATGTACTTTAACAATATTTTTGTTTTCCCTCAGAAATATTTATTTCCAGGATAAAAATTATTTAAATCAGACTTCTAACTTTACGTTTGCAAAATTTCAAAGTAATCGGTTCAGCAGTTACGATGTGAAAGCAGAACAAACAAACACACATTTAGATTTATAATATTAGTAAGGATACTGACCTGTTCTTGTTGAGTTGTATGGCGAACCCGCTCATAGCTTGCATGGCCTTGTTAGTGAACGTCATCTCCATACGAGGCTGGCCGTTCTGTCTGCTAAATGTACCCCAGATTTCTAGACCTGTGATAGAGAAAATACATTTTAGTTCTTGCATTCTACAGTTATTTTTATAAACGAGCCGATCGATCTTTTAAGTGTAAAGGCCGCAATTTAAGGGGTGAATGAAGGGGGATATTTGGTCTCCGATAACTTTAGTACAACCGAGCCACACGTGCCAAAGTATAACTCTCCCATAATAATAAAATTTTAATTACATTTAAGGGTATTGGAAAAGTCAACTAGACTTTTTGCAGCAAAATGGAAGTTAGCTATGGAGTGTAATACATCTCATTGACGACTGACGATTAACTTTAGATTCAAAAAGTCAAAAATCATTTATTCCAATTAGACCCTTACAAACACTTTTGAACGTCAAACAAAATTTTGAAGATATACACCCGGTTTCTGAAAGGCTTGTCAACGCTAAAATTAATCTCCTGTTAAATCTTTTGTCAAGTCATCTGATTGGTTGTTGATAATTCAGTCAACCAATCATATGACTTGACAAGAGATTAAATTGATTTTAACATTGATCGGCCTTTCGGAAACTGGGGTATAGGGTCAGTTTGTCGGTCAGTCCTCTTAGTGAAGCTATTATATAACTCAACATTAAGTATGATGCATAGCGTCATCAAAGAAATGACTTTCCACCTTTTTCCTCCAAGCTTGGACAAACATTATACTACCTATATGTATATAAAATGTGTTATACTAAAACAAACTCTAAATGACCGTAAATAAGTTACCTTTTCCCTTGTCAGCAGGCAGCCAGCACTGTTTGGGTGGGACGTAAGATGCTGGGGCGGCAGTAACGCCGAATATATCGCCGAGTAGACCTGTCGTACCCGACGTAGGGCCGGGCTCGGGGCCTCCGCCCAACTGGAACACGGAATTATTCAATATCATTTCATTATCAAAAACTATAAACATTGTCTTATATACATTTTTTATTTGATAAGAATTTAATTAAGTTATTAAATATTTTATATTATAACACTTTCTGCATAACATAATTGCCTAATAATCATGCAGTGTACACATGTGTAGGGATGCGGTCTTGATCTGTTTTACTTATTTTATAGATATTCTGTAATGTTCATATTCATATTTTCATATTTATTTATTTGCATACCATAATGTCACAAAGATGTTAAGAGCTTAAATTTAGGTACATATTATGGACCCTGATAGGGCATAGCAAAAGAAGGTATACATAAGTTTAATAACATTACATATAATTAGGTACAATAATAGGTATTTATATCAAACTAGCGGCCCGCCCCCGCTTCGCACGGGTCCAACTATCTCGCTATCAAAGGGTCACTTTTTCCTAATCTTGCTCTCTACTTTTTTAATATTTTCTTTGATAAGAACCTTCTCCTGACAATAACAAACACAACAAAAAAAGAATTAGCAAAATCGGTCCAGGCGTTGTTGAGTTATGCGCTTACCAACACATTTTGCGATCCATTTTTATATATAAGATTATTTATATATTAATTAATAATTAGACTATGTTATTGATTATATCCTGTTTTGTGTGCCTATTAAAATAAATAAATATTAGGTATTATTTTTCCTGTAAAATGGGTGCGTTTAGAAACAGAATGTCAGGTACAATTTACACCCAGACCCGATGACAATTAAATCTATATATGTATAAATGTAAAAATCAATCACATTTTTCGTTGTAATGTTATAACTCAACAACGCCTTTACCGATTTGACTAATTTTGGTCTTGGATTATTCGTAAAGTCTAGAGAAGGTTTTTGACGTAAAGAAAATTTAAATAAACTTAACCCAAAACAAATCTCGTTTATTAATTTTACGATACACTGCCATGATGTATATATTATGTTTTTCAAATGTTAATTAAGATTACTATATAATTTGTTTTTTACTTATTGTTATTTAGTAAGTAGTTGCACTGCTGATCTCGTGACTATAGTGTCGACAGTATTATATAATTTACTTTTATAAATTAATGTTAGGTTTTTTAATGATTAAGTAATTACATACTCTTTGATTAAGTAAGTTATGTTATAGGTGGGTATGTGCATTTTTAGTTTAAGAAGATAGGTAAATGATTTTCCTTATATTTCCTTTGTATGTTTTTAATTCTTTAGTTTAGTTCATAATTAAGGTGTTGTATGATTTCGTTTGGATTTTGTTATGTTGGTTTTAATTAGTAAATAAGTACTTAGATTTAGTTATAGGCCTAAGCTACCGCATTGGAGAAATCTGTAATGATAGTATAAGGTGAGATTTTTAAATAAATAAATACTTAAATAAAATAAAGTAAATAAATAATACCATGACTTTCGACTTACATTACCGAATGATTCTAAGCTTCTAAGTAAGTTAGATACTACTTACAAGAACATCGAGACCGCCAGCCAGAAGGTCCAGGTTGGATGTTGGGGCGGGGGCGGGGGGCGGCCCACCGATGTCCATCGAAAGAAGGTCGCCGATGAGAGACTCCTGTAAAATATTGTGTAGATATTTATTTATAAACACACATGCGTAATTTTACAGCACAAGTCAAAACATTATATTTTGACTTGTGCTGTAAAATTACAGATTTTAGGTATAAAGTATATATTATATTATGTAATAGTGACTTACACCATGAAGTTGGTTGGGTATGACGGTGGGCTGGGCTGGCTCCTCGTGAGTAGCGGAGCCTCCTCGCGCGGGGAGTGACTTGCGCACTCCGGCGCCGCGACCTGGACGAACAAACAAATTTGCAATACTTCTATCGAAACGTCGAAAACTAAAAATAATTTTGTATTGTATGCGATAAACTATTGTGACGTCATCACATTTTTATTTTTGAGTCAAATCATATTCCTTAACACTTATATAGAATAACGCGACTTCGTTTGCGTGAAATACCTAGTGACTTTCTGCAGATTTTAGGTATAAAAATCCTATGTCCTTTTTCGAGTTCCATCGAAATCGGATCAGTAGTTTAGGCGTGAAGAAAAGATAGATAGACAGATAGATCGATAGACAGACAGACAGAGTTACTTTCGAATTTATAATATTAGTTTGGATGTGAAAATTTACTATCAATTTAGTACTTTTTAATATTTAATTGTGTTGAAAAGTTGAATTAATTAATTTTTGACTGAAAAAAATACCCAATTATGGATATCTAACTTATAATTAGCCTATTAGACTTTCAATAGATTGCGGGGCAAGCGCGATAAAGTACCGCGGCCTCGGCTTGGAGCAGGAGATGGGTTAGTCAGTAAGAGTCTGACACTTCCTCTCACCCTAGGCTAAAGAGAGAAAGACTTTTGAAGACTTTGGAGAGAGAGAGAAAGACTTTGGACGATTTTCCCTGCTCAAAAAATCAATAAGTTATTTCTATCCCTACCTTCAACGAAAGCAGTGGGTGGCTTATGGTACACAGAGGCTAGTGAGCTGATGTGACAGATGAGCTCGTCCAGCAGGGTCGGCTCCAGGAGGTCCGTCTCCTCCGAGATGAGGGGTTTGTCGGCCAGCACTACCTCCTTGGCGGCCGCCGGGTCCGTGGATAGAAGACGCCAGTAGATAAAGCCACGGTCCCTGGATGATAAGTAAAAAATAAATGTTGTTATAATGTGACTTTTTCCGAGGTATATATACTTTCTATGACTATTTAGACACCACTGACATACGGTGAAGGTAAACATCGTGAGGAAACCTGGACTTATAATTTCCAATTATACGGCGAAACGATACGTTGTGGTTATTTCACGCCGGTTTTCTGTGAGGCCGTAGAATCAGTCCGGTCGAGCCGACCCATTCGTGTCGAAGGTTGGCTTTCCCACAATATACTAGTATCGGTATGCTGACCTGAGGTCGGGGTTGTCGGAGTCCTGCGTGGCGAGGCTGAGTACATGCTGGACCAGTTCCTGCGTGTCGGCTGGACGCTTCAGGAACAGCTTCACCACCGCCGTCAGCAACTGCAGCTGGACCTGTCACACGGAAAAATATTCTATTAGCCTTCTTCAACCATGCTTTTAAGAATTTAATTTTGATTGTACGTTTGGGCAATTGGGTAGTTTTCTAGGTCAAAAATAAATTATTTCGACGTTTCAATGCAATAAAATATTGAAAATTAACTATACTTTCATTCATCGATGGATCGATACACTAAATTTTAGATTTTTTTTTAGCTAATTATTAAGAAATAAGTAAGCTGTTTGACAAATTTCATAGAAAAGTATCGTTTTTGACGTTTGGATAAAAATATTGAATTTGACTAGTTGGAAACTACCGTATTGGCTGATGAGCAACGTGTCCCAAGTTCCATTTACGCACGGAATTACACTTTTTGTGATCCAAATTGTTGTTCCGGGTCTAGGTGTGACGTAATGTTAATCTGTTTATTTTTGAACGCACTCATGACACAGGAGAAAATACCAATGTATCCTAATGTGTCTTTAAAATAATATTGTTGGTAGGGGAAAGTAAGTTTAATATTACAAATTACCTGTGCGTTCTCGTCGTGGAACCCTTCAAGGAAGGAGTCGAGCAGCTCATCAGCGTTGTCGATACGCTCAGCATATTCACCCACGATCCATACCTAGAACAAATTTGAATAAAATATAATGTATTGAATTTTTGTGTCATAAAAGACCCAATTTAATACTATGCTCTAACGGCCTTATTACAAAACAAGGTTTTACTTGAGTCTAGGACTAAACCATCGAGCCCGTTTTTGTATTTCGAATTGAAGGTAGATGACAATAAGATTCAAAATTCAAAACCCGACTCAATGGTTTAAACCTGGACTAAAGATAAACCTTGTTTTGTAATAAGGGGGTAAATGGATATCAAACCCGAATCTTTGTGGTACTAAGGGAAGTGGGCACATGTAACTTGATTCTGGCCCGTCCTCTGTCAGTTGAGGCAAAATTAATTTATAAACTAGTTAAATTAGGCATTAAGCGTAGGTAAATTAATTTTGTAAGGCCTATGAGGGTGGCATGTTCATGTTTGATCAAACCGTCTATAAAATTAATTAATAAAAAAGAACCCGAATCTTTAAAATCATAATGTAAACAAATAAGTCAACCAATCTATACTATACTAGCGGCCCACCCCCGTTTCGCGCGGGACCAACTATCTCGCTAACAACGAAAGGGTCCCTTTTTCCCAATTTTCCCCTCTACTTTTCTAATATTTACTCACATAAGAACCTTCTTCTAACAATAATAAATACAAAACAAAAGGATTTGGCAAAATTGGTCCAACCGTTTTTGAGTTATGCGCTTACCAACACATTTCGCGATTCATTTTTATATTATAGAAGATAATATAATAAAGCTGTAGAGTTTGTTTGTCAGTTTGAACGCGATAATCTTTGGAACTACTGGTTTGAACTGAACAATTATTTTGTGTTTGTTAGTCCATTTATCGGGGAAGGCTATAGGCTATGAAACATCCCGCTACAATCTGTAGAAGTTAGCTAGTCAACCATTCAAATTTATCCTAAATGTAACTTTGTAAAACGTCCACCCATCCAAAAACCAACCTCAAAAAGTAACTTACCATGGAAGCTCTAGCTTCAGGCTCGTCCAACGTGTCGAGGTTCTCACATAGAGTGCTGATGATACTCTCGTATTTATTGGGGTACTTCCTGAAGATATCCTTGATGACCACGATGGCTTCCTGCACCACGTAGTTCACCTTGGTCTGGATGAGCTCCAGGAGTGTTGAGACGCAACGCTCAGCTGACGGTTCCACCTGGAAATCGAATTGGCTTTAGATAAAGATATTTCATATTTTTTTTTACATAGTAATCCTCCCCCATCGCGATCTCCAATCTCAAAAAACCTTTAAACCTTGAGGTACTTAACCCGAAAAGGCCGGCAATACACAAGTGTTTAACTGTCATAAGTTTTATCTCTATATATAGCTAAATTATGTATATATATAAATTATAAATTATATATATATATGCCTATACCCATAGCTAAATTATTAATATAATTTACACTGCATGAAATTATAAAAATAAAAAGCTCTTTGTTTCAGTTGCTAACACTCAAAGAATTTAGGCATTGAAATGTGGTTGATACAATATAATAACTAAAAAAAACTTTCCTAACAACTTCATTTCTCAAAACCCCCATCTGTATATCCATAACAACTCACAGCTCACACGTCGGCTACGTACTTGTAGCTAGTTGTTTAGTAGCAACGCTAACTTTTAAACTTTAAGACATAATATAATTGGGTAGTTTCCTAGGTCAAAAATAAATTATTTCGACGTTTCAATACAAAAAAATATTGAAAAATAACTATACTTTTATTCATCGATCGATCGATACACTAAGTTTTAGTTTTTTTTTAGCTAATTATTAAGAAATAAGTAAGCTATTTGACGCAAAAAAGTTATGACGTCATAGCTCAGTTTTTCATACAAATTTCATATAAAAGTATCGTTTTTGACTTTTGGATAAAAGTATTGAATTTGACTAGTTGGACACTACCGTATTACGCGGGTATTCAACTTGTGACCACGACCTGTGCAACCGGGTCGAAACGTCATGCCTACCAAGGTATTTAAATAATTATTTTCCGCGTTAATAACTATGTCTTAGTAGTAACTCCTTTGTTCAAATCCTTATTTATTTATGGATGGCGCTGATTGCTGACAAATCGAATCACATGTCGTTAATGCATCTATAGTCTACATAAGTGGATTATTGAAACCTGATGGCGATATAATTATCAGGTATCTGTTTATTGAAAAAAAAAGCGTTTCAATTGTGACTTCGTTTTACATATCAAACCGGTATATTATAGCGCTTGATCCGGCAAACCCGTAGATAAAAAATAGCATTCAAAAGATCGTTTTACTAACCTTGATAGCACATCGTCCGATGGCCCTGACAGCCTTCCTGACGAAGTCTACATCCACTTCAGTGGCGTACTCCTTGAGCTCGCCGAGCACCTGCGCGATGTTTGCCTGCGACGCTAGCCGGATCATAATGTCCAGTTTCTCAAGTTTTACGTAGATAGGGTCATTGTACTTCACGAAGAAGACCTGGAAAATGTGACAAGAGTGCTGTTTTAGACACTTTATGTAATTATTTTTTAACTCTTTGTGTGATCCACAAACTGTTGTTCCGAGTCTGGGTGTGATGTGTATGTGTAATTGTATTTTTGTAAACGCACCCACGACACAGGAGAAAATCTTATGGAAGGACAACTTTTTTTAAGAGAAAAAAACATGGGAGAACTGTTCTTCGGTACAGACGTACCGAAGCATAGGTTTGAAAAAAAAATGGAAAATCTCACGTGAGATCGAGGGATGGGGGTAGAGGATACCACGGCCGCACAGAAAACCGTTGTTTTTCGCCGTGTGAGTAACTCATTTGATATTATGAGTGTACATGAGCAGCACTAATTGCTTAATCACCAGGTAATCCGTCTGGTCATTTGCTCACCCATGACACAAGAACAAAACGATGAAAATACGCACAAAGCGAGATTCTATTAACGCGGTGTAAAATTAACAGGCCATGTTTTTCATTACAACAAAATCGTAAAATACCTATCACTATAAGGTGTACCTTCATCTCATGCTTTAGGATATCAGGTCGCTTCTGCACGACGAGGTTGATGTTCCGGAGTGCCACATACTGGACCTCCGGCTCAGCACTGAGGAGGGTCACCAGCGGAGGCGCCAGCTTCCTGGACAACGTGCTGACCAGCTCCGTGTCGTCCGATACCATCTCCATTAGTTTCATTAGGACCTGAAAGTGAAGGGTTGGTGGATTAGTTGGTTAGTATTAATAATAGGTCTTTATCTATGAAATTGCCGTTTTGCATGAAAAAAATTAAACTAATTTTTTTAATTTGAAATGCGATGAAAATGTAACACTAATCAATAAACAAACGACTACTTTTGGAAAAAGAATCCATGTTTTTAAAACAAAATTAATTAGCCTTAGCCTAACAAAAAATATTTTGATTTGAAATGGCCAGTACTGCAGAACGGCTATTTCATAGGTAAAGACCTATTATGAAGGAGCACAATTGTATAATAATCTACCAAATAACATTAAGGAAAGTTAACCGCTTGCAGTGTTTACAACTAAATTAAAAAACTATGACTATGATAATGTTTATAAAAAAATTGCTCGATCGCTGTATGTTATAATTACATATATTTGTTATTTTTAGTTAAGCTCATTATTAAGTGAACTATGTATTGTTTTTAATGAGTAATAAATTCGTTAAACCTATAGTGTTGAATTATTTATAACTAGCTACTCTCGCGCGGTTTCACCCGCTGCTCGGCTCCGCTTTGTAACTATCTATAAGTGAAAGAATTTTGGAAATACGACTAGCGGTTCCAAAGATTACCCCCTACATAAAAACTTACCTCTTTATAATATTACTATATAGATAAAAAAGACCAATTACATATTTAACTAGGTATATAGTATGAACAAGCACCATTTTTCGATGTTCGCACTACTTTACTTTTTTTGCGAAGAGATAATCGTCATATGGCATCACTCGCCCAAGATATGGCAACACACACTGTGTTTGACTGTTACTGACTAAAAACACCCAGTTCCTTCTCCAGGTCTAGGTCGAGAACATGGTGCTACATTGCGGTTGACCCTTACCTTGACAGCCGATAGTACAACGGCAGCGTTAGCATGAGCGAGCCTCGGGGTGATCCTCTCGCAAATAGAGTGAGCTTCCCTCGCGTCCCTCGGGGAGTAGTTCGAGAGGGCATCCAGTATAAACACTTGCCCCCACTCCGTGCACTCATTCAGAGCCGTTAGCAACTTGTTTATTGTAGGTGCGTTCATTTCTGTTGAACAAAGTTATTATATTACAAAATGCTTTTTACAAAAAATAATTCATTTTCTTTTTGTTAAACGTTGCCCTACATTAGCATTTTCTCCTGTATCGTGGGTGCGGTTAAAACATACAATTTCACATACACATGACACCCAGACCCGGAACAACAATTTGTGGATCACACAAAGAGTTGTTCCGTTCGGGAATCGAACCCGCGACACGTTGCATGGCAGCCAGTTGTCCATCCACCGCACCAACCGTACATTTCAAGGATGTATTTAAGTTAGACTGTATAAGGATCGAAAATATTGTAACACCTTATTGTATTAATTACCTACATGCTGAGCAAATAAATAATTATATTCTATTTTATTCTAATCCTCGGTTGGCGCAATGGCTGGCAATCGGCTCCCGTGTAAGGCGCGGGAGCCGATTAGTGGTTAGCGATTAGCCGTGGAGTAGTTTCAATTCTCGGACGAAACAACTCTGTGTGTGATTACGTGTCGGGGTGTGATGTGTATGTGGAATTGTATGTTTGTAAACGCTGCCACGATACATGATAAAACCCTTGTGTTGGTAGCGTTTTTAGAAACAGAAAAATATTAAAAAACCAAACAACCAACTTTTCATTTTATAATACAAAAGTTTGCCCTAAACTTTTTTTAAAACTTGAATTATTTGGTTGGTTGGTTTTTAAATATTTTAACTAGGGTAAAGTATTTTCGACAAATTAGTATTTTTTTTGAGCAAATAGGTTGGTAGAAAAATATAATACAAATGTACGAATAAAACAAATTTCAAAACAAAATAGTTTCCAGTGAAACGAAAATAGAAACATATTAAAATAATGAATGAATGGAATTTATTTTGGCATCTTACTATAACGATCCAACATTTGGAAGCCAGCCAGTAACAGCTTTACATAATTGGTTACTTTTTAGTTACATGACAATAACCTATATTTAGATATGGCGACATTTAAAAACATCATTTTAAATGATATTTTTGCATCATTATAAGTAGATATTAAGCCTAATATTTTTTCACCGATCCGGTAAAATGTGTGAAACTCTTTTTCATATTTAAAACAACTGACTGCAAGGTTGGCGCGGTGACTGGGCAACTAGCTGCCGTGCAACGTGTCGCGGGTTCGATTCCCGCACGGAACAACTCTTTGTGTGATCCACAAATTGTTGTTCCGGGTCTGGGTGTGATGTGCATGTGGAATTGTATGTTTGTAAACGCACCCACGACAGGAGAAAATCCTAATGTGGGGCAACGTTTTATTTAGAAAAGAAAAAAAAACAGCTTTTGTACTGCATTTTGACATAAAAAAATTTCTAACCTTTTTTTTAGATTTATAAACGATATAAAAGAATTACTCCTGTGTCTTGGGTGTTTTTACAGATACACATCTCGACATGGGTCGGCAGGACCGAAATGATATCACGGCCTCACAGAATACTGGCTTGAATCAACACTTACGGTATGTTTCGCCGTATAAACGAGATCACCAGAAACCCAATGCCTCCCCGTCTTCCCATCCCTTCCCAATTCTTAAATATCCAAAACCCTTAACCCCAAAAGGCTAGCAACGCACTCGGAACTCCTTTAGTGTTGCGGGTGTTAATGGGCGGTGTGGATTGCTTACCATCAGGTAACCCGTCTGCTTGATTGCCTACCCCATGAAAAAATATAACTCACCAACTAAAGGTTGTCCCGACACACTGGCCTCATTGATCTCGGATAGCGCGGCGACCGCGTTGGCCACTACCATAGGGTTGGAGTCGCTCAGTAAATCCTTCAACTGGTCTAAGAAACCCTGTGAAATAATATAACATTAATTTTTGTCTTTTAATCTATAGAAAAATTTTGAAAATGAAATAAACGAAACCTCTTTGCTCTGTAGAGGTCTAAAAGTTTTTTAATTTTAGGGTTATTAAATGAGCAAAGGTGCTAATATCACTAATATCACACATATGCAATAAATACCTTGTTACACAGATCAAAATAATTTTGTTTTACGGCATACTTAGTGCGCCGTTATCGATACTGTTTGTTGGGCAATGCTACTCATGAGTTTGAGCCTTAGTGGCGCTTGAAACTAGTCGAGCTATTCCGTCAAAGGGTTACGTTAGTAAGCCATAAAGTTATTATTAATTAGTGCATGGCCGGTGTTCAAGGATTAAATAATAATTGTTAAATGGGACAAGCCCGCTATAGCACTGCAACTCCTGTAAGCCAGGATCTACAGTAGATACAACCATGAAAACACCGGAACACTGAAGTCCGGCGCGTCCCAAGGACATGAATGTCTGTCTTGGATCCCGCAACGAAATAAATCAGAAGATATTATTTAAGGAGAAAATAAACGAAATAGTTTCCGCTTAAGAATGACTTAATCCACTTCTGGATTAAGTCATTCTGTCCCCTGCTGTCTTGAAGCACAAAAGAGACTGTACAACTGGAAGTAAGTCCATGTGTAAACTGCAGCACTAGGATTGAACAAGAATAAAAATCCATATTCACCTGATCTTCAACCATACTCGAAGAGATATCATATAACTTGGCAACGCAAACCGCAGCAGTCTTCCTGACATATGGGTCCTCATCCTTCAAGCACTTGCGGAGCGGTTCACACAGGTATTCAGTGATCTTGTCCACTCTGATACAGCCCATGGTCCGTACAGCCAGGGCTCTGATCAATGGGTTGGAGTCCTCACAGTCCTGAAGGTGTAACCGTAGTGTCGGTATTGTGTATAAAAAGAAAAGAGAAGCGACACATCAATTACACTGAAGCAATTTTACTATGTATAAGCGGTTGTTTTGTTTGCGTATTAGAAACTTTCTAGGCTAGACATCTTTTTATTTTTATTGCAACAGGTCGGCAAACGAGCAGACGGATTACCTGATGGTAAGCAATCAGCGCCGCCCATGGACACCCGCAACGGAGGAGTTACGAGTGCGTTGCCGACCTTTTAGGGATTAGGGATTTGGAGATTTAGGAACTGGGGATGGATTAGGGAAGGGGAAGGATTGGGCCTCCGGTAACCTCACTCACACGGCGAAACACAACACTGTGGTTGTTTCACGCCGGTTTTCTGTGAGGCCGTGGTATCACTCCGGTCGAGCCGACCCATTCGTGCCGAAGCTTGGCTCTCACACACTTAATCTGTATTATATCCACGTTATCACCTATTATATACTTATCAAATTTCAATCAAGGTCATTATTTCATTAAACTACAGCTACAATGTTCCTGAGTGCTACAAAACATCATCCTACGACCAAGAAGAGCCGGGCAGCGGGTGAAACCACGCGACAGTAGCTAGTCTTTTATACAGGTGTAGAGTTGTTTGTTTGAACGCGCTAATCTCAGGAACTATTGGTTTAAATTGAAAAATTCTTTTTGTGTTTACTAGTCTATTTATAGAGGAAGGATATAGGCTATCAAACATCTCTAAGATCTGTAGGCGCCAAGCAGCGGATGAAACCGTGAGAGAGTAAGTAGCTAATTTAATATAAGACCAAAGTATGTAAGTACACTTTTTTAAGGTTTGTGGGAACCGGTCTAGAGTGCATTGATCTTCTGATGTGATTTGTGAATGCAATTGATAAGGAAAGAGACCTGCTACAATAGGAGGCCATTAAGAAAAAATAGGGGGCGTTTAAAACCAAAGAATTACTAGCTTGTTGACTGCTAACACAACGTAATTATTTGAAAATACTTAACTTCATTTGTTTATATGCTGGTAAAAAATATGATGAAACGAATGTTGAAGAACTAATTTATAATTTAACTTTTTTTAAATAGACCCAATAACTGATAACTAGAGGTCTTGACTAAAAAGTTTCCATTACGTAATTAATATGGGATATAATATAATAATAATAATAAAATAATACAGCCGATGTGCTTCTATTCATAATAAGGTATGAGGCATGGATTTTCATACATATTGTTTTTTTTAACTGATTTATTGAGTTTTTGTATGTAGATTTACACATTTTACGTGCCAAGTGTAGGGTAATAATTATTATTTATAAGATTTTAATAGTCATTATTATTAATAATAGTACTGTGTATAATAATCATGCAATAATTGGTCTGCTATTGCATGCAGGGTGGAGTTTTTGGGTAATTTAGTGCTTGAATAGTTTTTTATGGTAAATTTCTGTTAGGCCATTTTTATTTTTTATGATATCATTTGTTAACTGCCTGTAAAGAACAAGAAGTATATCAGGAATTAATAAAAAGTAATCAAGTTTTGGTCATTCTTTTATAGGAACATCGGAAATACATCATTTCTTTTATAAATTTTTACATAAATATATTTAAACCAATCACAGTAAACATCTGATCTCTTTTCTAAATTCAAAGCATTTTTTGTATTGGTAATATTTTGTCATAAAATATGTAGTAAAATGTCTAACAGAAATTTCACCACAACTATACAGTATGGATCAAAAAACTGATCAAAAAATTTTTGATATATTAAATATTTTCTTAATTTGATAAAAAAACCAATGTGTAAATCTACAATCAGATGATTTGGCTCTGGTTTCTTTGGATCATTTAGTTTACCTTAACAAGCTGGTATGTTGGTAGATCCTTCCACCCATCATTAAGGTACAGTTGACATTAAAAACGATAAAAAAATACATGTCACACACAAAAATAACTACGAAAAGTAGTTATTATTAGTACAGATACTAAATAACAGGATTATTATAACAGTTTTGTAAGGGGCAACATTTGCCATGCTTAAAAACTTTTTTCAAATATTAATTGGAAAAATAATTTTGGTTTGCTCAAAATTTAGGTATGACTGTTCACAACCCATGCAGATTTATTGTCAGTTGATAATTTAAATCACACAAAAGTTTGTTGTTCGGTAAATGATATTTTAATGCTTGAGATTAATAAAAAATGTCATTTTTGTTCATTTTCAATTTTCAATGTTACATCTCAATGTCAGGAAAAGCTGGGCCTGTGTGATAAAACTGCCTATTAAACTCACAACATTCTGATGTGTGTATAATAATATATGTATGCTTAAATAAAAATAAAATAAGTAAATCCATATTTGTCAATAACCTCTAAATTTCTTTTACTAGAGAAAATTTTGAAAAAAACTTTTACTGAAAGAATTTTAATCAATGTCAGATCTTCAGAGATTGTAGTAAGTACTTAAACATCTTTGAGATTTTCAAATGCTTATTACACATAGGTACACGATACCTTGCGCGCGGCTGTATACGCTGGCTAGATACAACAAAAAATCGAGAAAAATGGCAGTCTCTGGAGGAGGCCATTGCCTCAGGGGTTCCTAAAATTAAACTTAATATAAAATATATTTTTTTGGAAGTGTAAATTTTTTTTTTGTAAAGTGGGAATTATAGGGCTTTTCATTTTATTTATTTATGATGCATACATGTAGTTCTGATGCCATAATTATGACCTTAATAGACAACAACAAAATAACCAATAAACATTGCACTCTGAAACATTAACATAGCATTTTCCGAACAAACTTTCAGTACACACAATCACAAGCTACGTAAATTACACGGTACATACCTTGACAAAAGTATTAACTGCCATGATGGCCATATCTGGCTGCGACTTGGCATAGTTCATTAGGTACAGGTAGACCAGCTTCTTCAGCTCCAAGTTATCGGTCTGCATGCAGTTTACGACATCGGGGAATAATGCGGACACATCTTTGCCAACTGTCATTGATGCTATGACCTGGAGAATGTTATAACAATATAGGTTTCATGTTATTTAATTTTATAAGTAGATAAAGTTCTATTGTATTGTTTTGTTTCACCAGAGTTCAGAGAAAGTCAGACTTGCAAAGTGTATTTTAATTTGATAATTTAGCTGTTACATGTCTTACATGAGATGAGGCTATATGTTTTGTTCTTTGAAATAGTTTAGACTGTGGTATGTCAGAGTGCACATCCAAGCAAGATACAATGTTTTTTCTATTATTTCTCATATTATAGTGGCAGACATGAGATTAAAAGTAGAATAAAACCTACTTTCAACTTTCTGTTTTCATATTTTTGTCTTTAATGTAATGCACAGATTATATTATTAAAACTTGTGCTCAAATATTCATTGTAAGTAATAAAAACTTGTTTCTTATTACAAGAATGTTCAACCAATTATCCAGAATAACCATAAAGGATTCTCTAAAAAGGTCATCAGATATCTTTTAAATGTCTTATAAGAATGAACTTCAAACCATTTACATAAAAAAGGACTTATGCAATAGCATAGTCTAGTTTCAGGTTTTTAAGTCAAGTTTTAATGTTTTTGGAACCTGGAGTAATCAGAATTAAGCCAAATAGGAAATGTGATATCCTATTGACAAATGATTTGTCATCAATTTGACGAAAGTTGTGCTTGTAATAGTTGTAATCAGTAGGTGGATTGTATGACTTTCTGGGTATTTTTACACAAGTTTTATACGATAAAAAGGCTGAAACGGATGTTTTTAGTCACAGTTTTACTGTATAAAACTTACTTTTTTGACTGCCTCCTTCTTTTTTTCCTTTTTATCACTGTTCAGCTCCGATTTTAGTTCGAATATCTCTCCCTTCTTCGTCGTAGTAAAGTACTTTGAATCCGTCATCTTGACTGTTTTATACCAATATTTCTCTTATTTTTGATGATGATAAAACTATTTATTTGTGACACCGACCTACAAAATCGATAAAATATCAAGTGAAGTGAATTTGACAGGAAGTTTGCGGCATTGATTTAGTACATCATACAGTAAAAATACTTTAAAATAATTTATAATATGAGAGAACTACAAGTAAGAACTTTAAGTAAATGCAAATAACAAATAAATTGTTGAAATATTGTAAAGTAAATGAAATAAAACTTGCAAACGCACTTTTGACACGACGAAGGGGCGTAACAATATTAGTGATGGGCAGTGTGCACCATTGAGATAGAAAATATATTTCCTATGTCAATGTCAATTATTCGATTTGCCTTGAAATCGATTACCTCTAGTAATCGAAATAATATACGCCATTTTTATTCTGAAATTAAATGCAAGTGTTTGAAAGTTATAAACTAGGAATATAATAATAATTATTAATTATGTTATGTTATGATTGTTTATATTTTTTATCAGGGGAAAATCATCAAATGACTTCTCCCGCCCAGGGTAAGGCTGGAGAGAGTGTCAAACTCTTACTGACAAACACCCTTGTTCCTTCTCCTGCTTTGTGCCGAAGCCGCGGTGCCTCAATGCGCTTGACTTGTAACCTTGGCTAAACACCAGCCCTATAGGGCCCCATCTGTAGTGTTCTATTGGTTTTTTGAGGCGCACGCGGATCGATACGCACTGACTCGGGTCTGATCGGGCGGCGAGCTACCCTTACCCGCCGTCCGTAAACCCCCGCTCACTGTGGACTCTTGATTCCCGACGCCCAGGGTGTCGCCTACTGCGGCGGCTGGGGCGTGAGGAGGAGGAGAGCTCCCTCACGCAGTCCGCCTCCTTCTTTGCGAGCATGACTGCTTCACAGAAAGAGGAGACAACTTCCCAGTTCCTCTCGCTCCCCACTATGGCCTCGACTAAGGAGGTCGCAACCGATTAATTAACTGGTAATGTGTAAAGAAAAAAAGTATCAACAGAATAAAAATTTGCCTTATGATATTTCATTTTCAAAAGAAAATTTTACGCGAATAATAGATGAAAATACGAATACATTTTGACTAATCATACCGATTGATACATCGATGCTCAAAAAATAACAATCGATTTAAAATTTTCTTGTACTTCACATAACTATGATTACATAGGATTAAAAGGTTTTACGTTTAGAAATTAACACCAAATGACCTAGTTCACCATTTTTATGATGACAAATCAAATACATTGTAAGAAATTTCTTCTAAGCTAAGCTGTTTAAGCGAAAGATTGTGATTCTTAAAAAAAATTACCTTGTTTAGTCAGTTTTAAAACGTTCTCACTGCTAAATAAAAAACTACAACGAGGGTTGCCACGCGCAAGCTTTTAATTTATCTTTTTATTTTTTGGAGATTTGAACCATAGTACCTAAACAAAATTTTTGCATTCACATCTTTACTTTTAACAACTTCTTTACGAAAATCCTCGAATGTCCTTATTTCCTCTGCTTTTAAATGTTCACATAGTATATATCGCAAAGCCTCAATATTCTTTATTTTCCTTATATTTTAAAACTCGACTACTATTGCGTTTATTTCACTACATTATTTTTGTCATTCTGTATGCGGGCGCTAAATAAATACCGAGCCATGTACAGCCTCATTCGGGTTTTCATTTTGAAATTATAAGTCCAGGTTTCTTACGATGTACGATGTTTACCTTCACCGTATGTCAGTGGTGTCTAAATAATCATAAAAAGTACATAAGTATAACTCGGAAAAAGTCACATTGGTACTTGCAAGGTTTCGAACCCACACCCTCATGCATGAGAAGCGGGCTCCTTATCCTCCGGGCCACCACGACTTTTAAACTAAACTTAAATCTTGTACGATTGAATAAAAATACCTGTCTAACAATCCTGTATTCTCTAACTTAGCGTTTTCCAAATGTAGTTGTTGCGTTTCAGTACCTACCGGGCCATCAAAACTAAATACCGGGTCGAAACATATATTACATAGGTAGATATCAAAGTATGAAAGCAAATATACATAACACGTTTTCAATGAGCGTTGCCCCCCTCTCTACTATTTCTTTTCTCCTGCGATATGGATGCGTTTACATGTAGATTAACTTTACACATTAGTTACACCCAGACCCTGAAGAGAAAGAGTTTACATGTGCAGGAATCGAACCCGAGCGTCAACCACGCTAATACACAATAAATTAATTTATCAAAACCCTAAGCGAACGCAGGCGTTCGCGCACCTATTGTTTTTCTATTTTATCTCGAATTGCCACGTATTATAATAGTCATGAAGAGGCATTGCAAAAATTAACGGGCCACGGTAGACCAATCGAACAATCATCGGATGGACTAAATCTTATTATAAAACAAGGTTTTTCTTTACCCTAGGTCTAGACCATTGAGCTATTTTTTGTAATTCGAATTAAAGGTAGGTGAATATAGGAATCAAAATTCAAAATCTGACTTAGGTAACGGTTTAAACCTAGACTAAAGGTATATTTTTTTTTGTAATTAGGGGTAATAGGTTTTAATTTTCATACAATCAAAAGTCAAAGTTAAATCATTTCTTTTATTTAGAGCACAATGGTCATTTCTTAACGTCAAAAAAGATGCAAAATTGTCAGTCTGTCGGTAAGTTCTTTCAGTGAAGTTGTTTGATTTGATTTGAAGAATAAGAAAAAGCAGGAAACTCCATTGTTCCTATTTTTTAATCAGTTTCTTTGTAACATTATTGAGTTGGTGTCATTAGATCATTGTAACACTAATAGTTCTACAAATAATAATAAAAAAAAAACTGTAGGGCAATATAAATTATATAGGCAGTTTAGAGCTGACCAGTCCCAATTGCCGTTCACGAACATGACACATACATACACGAACGCCTCCCAACTCAATCATATCATCCTCATACCCTATGACCCTAACATCATTTTTATTGTGACGAAATATATTATGCCAAGCACTTCTTTTTGAAAAATCTCTCTTCGAAAAGATGAAAAGGTCTGTTAGAATATATATGTTAACCCAATGATATCCCTCTATGTACCTATTTAGGACTGTCCTTAATTGGAAGTAAGTTGGAAGTAAGCACTGACTGGATGTAGTCAACAAATTCAGACACATGTTAGATATTATTAAATACTAGGAGAACAATCTGTAATGCCCCTTTTTGGGGTTTGTGGACAAGAACCATTGCTTTTTAGATCAAAGTATAGTTTCATTATTGAGCAGTTTATTTGAAACCATCTGACGTTTAATAAGTGGAGTTGCCAACACAAAAAATAAAACAAAAACGTATATTTTCGTTACTTTATTAAATAATTTCATTTTACAACCAGTATTGAATGCAGTAACATTTCATCACATTATAGTACGTACACATAATAATTAGATAATTTGATAAATTGGTTACAGACATAGAGACATATAGAGAGTAATGGAGTATACAATTACAAGAAACGCTATATTGAGGAGTACATACTTTTAAGATAATCATTCTAATATTAATAATTACTATAAAACAAACCAGTCATGAATGGAGTTTAAAAAAAACATGTTCTATTTAACTATTAGATATGTTTCAAGTCTACGATAAAGCAACAACTCATTTGTAACAAATAAATCATAGTATAACAGTCTGATCACACGAATATTACAAATTAAATAATAAAAATGTATATGCCATCTAGTTATTTACAAAAGTTAGCTAACTAAATAACAAAGAACCTAATATTATTTTGTAAGTTACACGCCACTAGGCCGTCTAAATACTGACTGGCTGGCCGGTCGCCGCGCGATCCCTAAACAATTAATTAATTCCCTAATAATTCTACGCTAAATAAATTAAAGTCCAAGCCTAGGTATAATGGCGCCAGCGTTGTAGTACTCAGAAGTTCTTCTTTATTTAAAGATATTCTTAAATCTGGAATGCATTCATTTTTAAACCTGGCAACACTGACCAGGACACCAGCGCCATCTGTTACTAAATACACTGAATTACCTAAACATTTTTATCAAACGCGTTAATAATTTCATATCAAAAGCCTTTTCTATGAATACATGAAAGTTACGAATGTATAAATCGATTATTGTATAGTAATAATGACTTTCAAAAGTGTAATATTATTGTTTTACTGAGCAGTCTAATTTAGGAGCCATCGTTACATTGAATTCCATGCGTAGAGTACCGTTGCTACATTGTTTAATAATAATCATCGCTGGTATGGGGTGCACATGCATTATTCATTTCATTCGCACTGAGGAGTCTCTGTTCTCACACACTTTTAGGCGCCAATGTTTGAAAGGTGTCATATCTGACAGGTGTCATAGTTGACATGTGTCATAGTTGACAGGTGTCATAGTTGACAGGTGTCATAGTTGACAGGTGTCATGATTGGCGTGAGTTATCGTTCAGTGTAGCAGGGTATGGGGCGCGGGCGCGGCGGCATGGTTCCCGCAGAAGACGGCGCAGAGCGCGGGCAGCGCGCGCGTCAGCAGGCCGGCGCCGGCGCCGCCCGCCTCCTGTTATGCGAACGATTCCTTCGTGGGACTCATCTGCTTGCTTGAGCCGACGCTGGACCGACTCTCGCGGCCTCCGGATGATTGGGATCTGGCGGAGATGGATGACATTAATAACATATTAAAATCTTATCATAAATGAGCATTATGGCGCCTTATACTTGTTCACTATCGTAATCTATCCCTATACTAATTTTATAAGTTAAATGATGTTTTTATGTAGGGGGAAATATTTAGAACCGTTGGTTGGAATGCCAAAATTCTTTTATGATACGAGTGCGAATGTTCTTGAGTGCTGTAGGCTATAAAACATCACGCTTCGGTCAAATGGAGACAAGTAGCGGGTAAAACCGCGCGAGAGTTGGAAGTCTTTTCTAAAATCCGAAGGAATGTTGGTTTAAAAATATTTAAGACAGAGAACATATTAATAATTAAATTATTGTGTTTAGATAATTAAACTTACTTCTGTGTGTCTAGTTGTACGCTGTTCCTGGAGGGCGCGGAGGGGCTGAGTTTGTGGTTTGCCAGGAAGGTGCCGATTGACTCGTCCGAGCTGTAGCTGTCGTTGTCACTGTAAATAGAAAAAATATTGTTAGTGTTACAGGATATTTGACATTTAATTTATTTTGTTTTGCAACTGGCAACACAGGAAAAAACCAGTGTTGCTCATATAAAAAAAAATCACTATGATAATAGTAAATAATAATTATTGTTTTATTACCTGTCAGTATCCCTGGAGTCCCCAGGACTGGACAGGTCCCCAGCGATGGCCTCCTGCAGCGCAGTGGCCCGGCGCGCAGCGAGGCGGGCCTCGTCCCGCGCGGCGCAGGCCTCGGCGGAGGCGGCCGCCGCGGCAGACTCCGCGGCCGCCTTGGCCCGGTTGGCCTCACTCAGCTTACCGTGCAGAGCGCTGTTCTCTTCTTTAAGTTCCCTGTAATAACATTAGGCGTGTCTTGTAGTTTTCAATTTTGTACTCTTTAATACTCTGTGGAAGGTTCTTACGAAAAAAAATATATAGAAAATCTCTCAGAAAGTTTGAAAAATATAATTTTGTATACTTATTTAAAAAAATAGGATCAGCTAGTACACATATAAAAAAGTTTGAGAAGGACGCTTTTGCGATAATAGAAAATACCAACACATAAAAATGAGAATACACAATTGTATATACCTTAGTTGTCTAGTAAACTTGCGCAGTTCGTCGGCGGCATGTTGTTCCCTAGCTCGCGCCTGGGCGAGCTCGGTGGCGAGCTGCTCGTGGGCCTCGCGCAGGCGAGACAGCTGGCCCTCCAGTCTGCCGCGCGCTGTCGCCTCCAGCTCTAGGCTGGATTCTAACTCCTGCAAGACATATGTATCATTAGTAATACAATATACAAAGGTTTCAAATATAATAATATGTATGTAGAATAGACATCTTCACTTTAGAAAACTTCACTTTTATTAAACTCGAACATGGCCCATCACTGACGTAAAAATACAGGTCTCCTAGTTTAAGAGTCAGCGTTCATATTCTTTTTGGTATGCATAGACTTATAATTATCATCATAAATCATCTATGCATTTAATAATAATAAAAAAATATAATTAAGTGTTAATTATCACATTTTATTTAGTCTTTATTTTGAACTGTCTGTGCAGTATTTGGATTAATAAACTATATTTATTTTATTTTTATTTATGGTTTCCATTTGGCCAATTTTTTTTTTAAACATCATGATTCTTATTTGAAATAGCAAGTTGTGACGTTATAACTAACTTTAAAGGATGGTGAGGATTATATTTCAAAAAAAGTTAGTCAGTATCCCGTTTCCTGGTGGTTGGTAGTTACCTTATTCCTAAGTTCGAGTCGCCGCTCAGCCTCAGCGTGTCCATGCGAGTGGCCCGCCTCGGCGCTGGCGAGGCGGGCGGCGAGGTCGTTGACCTTGTCCCGCGCGAGGCGCGCCTCCTCGGCCGCGGCGTCTGCGCGGGCGCACGCCTCGCGCGCCTCCGCCTGCGCCGCGCATAGCGCGCTCGTACTCGAACGGTACTTCTTCAGTAGCTGGGGATGACAAGTATTATGATTAAATATTACAACCTTTTTAAATGTATGTAAGAACGTAATTGTTGTGAAAGAGATGAAGTATGATGAACTAGTACGAAGAGTGAAAGAGATAGGCGCATGAAGCAGATTTTTATTAAAGATGTGAAACTTTGACAAGGATTTTAGACCAGACAAAAGACGGTGAAGACGAGCTAAGACAATTACATGTAAACAATATAATAATCTTCGTTTTCCAAGACAAATTCAATTTTAAATTCAACTCTAATTGAACCTAACCTACATGTATCTATTCGTTCGTAATTTCTGAACTGAAATGTATGGAAATGGAAATAAATTGTTCTTTGCTTATAAAATACGTTAATTCATTATCAAGACAAACCCACTACAATGTCCTATGGTCCAAGATCTACAGTAGACAACAATGAAAACCCCGAAACACTGAAATCCACTGTGTCCAAATCCCAGGGACACGAACGACGAATAATATAAGTAGTGTTTAAAAAGAAGAAAAACGAAGCGACTGCCATGCAGGTGTATATGTTTATGTCTATTTAACACAATGTATACATTTGTCACCATTTACTAGCATGCTATCGTCATTAAATCTATACTAATATTATATAATAATATTATATACATAATAAATATATACTAATATTATATACTATAATATTATTAAAGGGTAAAATTTGTAAGTTTGTATGTAGGGGGGTAATCTTTGGAACCGCTGGTCAGATTGCCAAAATTCTTTCACTGATGATGAGCTACGATGTTCATCAAATCATATAAAACATCACGAGTCGAGCAGCAGGTGAAACCGGGCGACAGTAGCTTAGCTAGTTAGTACTAATTTGGTGGTTACCTCCGCGGCCTCCTCCTCAGCGTCGTCGAGCTGGGCGCGCGCGGCGGCGGCGTCCCTGGCGGCGGCCATGGCGCGGTCGGCGGCGTCGGCGCGGGCGCGGCTGGCCTCCTCCAGCGCCGCGTTGGCCTCCGCCGCCTCCGCCTCCGCCGTCTGACGGGCCTTCGTTGCTGCACGCACCGCTAGCTCTAAGTCCTCCACCTAGGAACGAGCGAGGAACAAATAAGCTATATATATTAATAAATAATAAAGTTTCAGTGTAAAAATTTAGGTAACTTTGTTCACACGAACGTACGGATTACCTGATTGTAAGCAATCAGCGCCGCTTACAATGGAGGATTCACGAGTGCGTGCATAAGTCAAACGTATTGAATTGACTTCAGTAGTCGTTTTAGATCAGTTCTAATTAATAACTTAATATTAAGTAGATAATACAAACCTGATTCTTCAGCTGTCGAATCTGTGCCTTAGCGCCGCCCTCCTTTTCCTTTTGTTCAAGCATCGTTTGAGCGTCGCGGAGTAACGCGCGGTATCTCTTCAGATCCCTAAAATCAAATTGATATTAATAAAATATGATACTTTCAAACTCAAAGGTAAGTAAATCTTACAATTTTAATTCCAGTTTATAACATGTGTTATGTTTAATATAACATTTTGCGCAACAACAATTACAGTTAGAACAAAAGTTTGCGCAAACTCGCATTACTGTCTGTTGTATTGTCTATGATTAGTAACACTAATCAGTGTCGCACTATTATTGTCTATGTCGTCATATCACTATAAAGAGGGTGGCCGAGCGAGTGTCGGCCATTGACAATGAAACTCTGGTGCAGTGAGCGCAACTCTGCGCAATTTTAAAGATTAAATAAAAGCTTCCAATCATAAGTTGTTTTACAATGAAATCCTAAAAACTATGCACAAACCATTGCGCTGCATTTTTATAAAACTAATTAAAGCTACGTGAATTAGTTTATTGCCAGGATCTATATACATTAGCTACCGAAAAGTTGGTAGTCAAAAATCAACTCAGCAAATAGCATCAATAGAAGACAGACCGACAGACTGACACACATAAAGTTGGAACTATAGATATTTTGTATTGTTTGACGTTCAAAAGTGTCTGTTGTGGTCAAATGATTTGATTTTCGCTTTAGAGAAGTAAGACCTTACGCTTCACTAGCGCCATCTAGTTAGCGCAAAGTGACATAAAAAATTGTAGTGTACCTCTTAAGCCTCTGTACAAGTTGTTGCTGGTCGTGGGTCTCGGCTCGCGCAGTTTCCTCGAGGGCGGCGAGGCGACGCTCCAGTTCATGTCGTTCCCTCAGTAGCAAGCTACGCTCTGAATGCTCGCTCTCTAGCTGGGATTCCAGCACTGTAATATTCAGATGTTAGTTAAGATGGAGACATATATTTAGTTATTAACTTTTTTTATTTTATTTATAATATTTGTATCGTTATTGTTATTGAAAGTAACGACGTAGTCACGTGAATTAACTGAGAAAACTGAGAAATGCTCGAATAGTTTCAAGTCATAACGGGACTCTTATTCAAGAGATACGTGCGCGTGGAAATAGTTAAGCGTTTCTCAGTTATTTCGCGTAATCGTCAAATCGTCATCATTTTCCATGAATTTAGAATGTCTCAGGATAGTTAATACCCAAAAATATTTTTCAATAAATAAATTTGAGTACGACACTGATCAATAAAAATTAAAGTGGACGTTGATTTTTCAGTCCTTTTATTCCAAACAGTTTCTGCCTAAATATAAAGACTATAATTTATATCTGTGCAAAATTTCATTTAGATCCGTGGAGCAGTTTTAAGTGAAAAGGTTACAAAAATATTTAAGAACTTATTATATTATATTTAAGAACTTTCGTGTTTATAATGTTAGTAGGTAAGGACTCAGTTCTAGACCAAAAAATGTCTAAGGTTGCTTGATAGAATTTAAATGATAGTAGTGAAAATATATTTATAAAAAAACAAATATCAAGTTCAATGACCAAAGTCTATGATTTTATTGTTGTTTATTAATTTGAAATCTATATAGGTATATCGTGGTAATTCAACAATTGTATTTGGAAAAAAGCGTCTCTACGTATTAGAAAATAAAGTACAAAACATCTTACTCTTAAGTTTCTTAGCGGCGTTGGCCCGGGTCTCCTCCATCTCATCGTCCCTGGCGGCCGCCTCAAGCCTCGCCTCCTTGCGTTGCTGCTCCAGTAACATTTCTAGCCGGAGCTTGGAGCTCTCCAGTAGCTAGAAGATAGATAAACATTTTAGTAAACACAGAATGAAAGGATTTTATTGTATAAGTTACATTATCAGGATTAAGATGACTAAAAGGCATTTTTGATTCGATAGAAAACCATATCCAAGCTTATTCTTCTACAGAACGCGAGTATGGTAGAGTGATCTCTTTCAATTTTACTACGCTATGAATTAAAAAAAAAGTTAATCGTTGTTGTATTTGTCAGTAGACCATAAAAGACTAGAAGACCGAGAAGACCAGTAGACCGAAAAGACCAGTAGACCAAAGACCACGTTTATTACCTGTATCTGCCCGGCCAGTTCATCGAGCTCCTCCTCCTGATCTCGCACGCGTCGCTCGAGGTCTGTCTTGGATCTGCGCAGAGCAGACAGCTCATCGCCTCCGCCACCACGTTCTTCCAACTCGCGGGTCGCTGCAGCGAGCCGTTCTTCTTTCAGCTCCAGTTCCAGACGAGCTTCCTGATGAGGGAAACCAAGGTTTTGGATTTAGACTTTAATATAATTAATTTAATGAAGGTATTGTGGAGACATTTTGTTAACCTTGTAAGAGGCTAAATATACTGTTATTTGGTTTGGAGGTTAAGACCGGATATTTTTTGGGTATATTTGGGTTCTTTAATAAGTATAACGAAGTTTAATGTAGACTGTCAGATGTTCGTCAAAAGTAAAAAGTAAAATACTAGCTCATCAGTCTTGGTCAATGAATCTAGGTACTCGTTCTAAAGTGTAGATTCTAATGAAGAAGAACGAGGGATAACCTCTCTCATTACTCTTTTTATACAGTAGTATATATCAATTATTCATGTCTTCATGTCTTCTTTGTTGAACGTTGCCACGAAGTATCAACAAGGTAATGGTCAGGAAAAGACTAAGATTCTAAGACGGTCTACTCACAGAGAGGCTCTGTTCCAGCGCGTATTTCTCAGCGTGTGCCTGGTCTCGTTCCCTCGATAGTCGCTCCTTGGCGCCGCGCTCGCGTTTCAGTTCTTCCTGAGCCGCTTGAAGCTCGCCGTCAAACTTACGCTGACGTTTCTCCAGCAAGTTATTGCGACAAGTCTGGAATTAATAGATAATGTTAAAAATTGGCATCCATTTTTACAAGATATGCACCATCTCAAATAAAAGGAGTAGGATAATGTCATACATTTTAGTATTTGAGAGGGGGAGGGATAAATGTTCCAATGACTTCTCCCTTCCCGGGTGGAACGTGGAGGGAGAGTGAAACTCTTGTTGACTAAAAACCGACCCGTTCCCTCTCCTGATAGAAGGAAGGGGTTGCTCTCGCACTGGGCTTGGGCCACGATATTGTGCTTCCAAGATCAGACCTTTTAATACCATATAGATAGTTTTGTAATGAGCCAAAAATATGATATGGGTAAGCTAATTTATTGTTATACTTGAGCTTAATTCTAGCTGTTACAGCACTGAACAGTGTTGCAACTAACGTTGTTGCAACAGCCAAAATTATTGTGATATCCAATATCCAAATATATTTTGACCACTATAGAATTGTGCCTAGTATACTTGGCTTGGCAGTCACTGGTATACTTCACAAGGCAGTTCGAATTCTCCAAATAGCCATCAGATTAATAAGGGCTGATGTTTAATGGTTAGATAAAAGTTACCTGGGGAATAATTATGATGCTGTCGCGTCAGAATGTTTGTATAAGACAGTGACAGCAACATTTATCTGATTTTTGAAAAATCAGCCCTAAGTAATAAAATATATCTTTTATACACCAGCTTACCTGTTCATCCAGCAAGGACCGAAGGTCAGCCATATCGTTGGTCAACTTCTGCAGCTTGCGCTTCCATTGTGCAGCCACAGCCCTCTGTTCCTCCACTTCTTCGTACGCATCCTGGACCTGGAGACGAGAGGAGATTGATATAAGAACTTATTTACGACTAGAAGAGCAGACAAGTGTGGGAGAGCCATGCTTGCGCACGAATGGGTCAGCTCGACCGTAGTGATACCACGGCCTCACAGAAAACCGGCGTGATATAACCACAGCGTTGTGTTTCGCCGTGTGAGTGAGGTTACCGGAGGCCCAATCCTTCCCCTCCCCAATCCCTCCTCAATCCCGAGATCTCCAAATCCCTGATCCCTAAAAGGTCGGCAACGCACTCGTAACTCCTCCGTTGCGAGTGTCCATGGGTGGCGCTGATTGCTTACCATCATGTAATCCGTCTGCTCGTTTGCCGAACTATTACATTAAAAAAAAGACGCATCGGCTGATGGTAAAATGTCAGTGCGTTGCCAGTATTTTTGGGGTCACACAATGCAATTTATCTGTACATAATATAATACGTATATGCAGCTATCTCTATGGATCAGGTAGGACTTGAGTGTCCTCTTTAGATAAATATTGTGAAAAAATATAAACGATATCAAATAAAGAATTTGGCACAGTTTTCCTCTGAAGAACTAATGTTTCTGCACTATATGTAACTACTCCCAACAAATCTGTTCCCGTGAAGATTCTTTTATAAACTAACTAGTTACTTTCATACGGATGTGTGCACCCACTAAGTAAGTCAATTATCTATACTAATATTATAAAGCTGAAGAGTTTTTTTGTTGGAACGCGCTAATCTGAGGAATTACTGGTTCGAATTGAAAAAATATTTTCGTGTTTGGTCTATTCCATTTATTGAGTAAGGCTGTAGGCTATAAAACATCACGCTACGATGTGTAGGAGCCGAGCAGCGGGTGAAACCGCGGGACAGTAGCTAGTATTTTATAAGCAATGTATATTTTTGGTTCAAAGCCTAGCAATGAATACATCAACCATCAAACTATAATATTAATAAACAACTAATGAAAGTAACTTAATTAGTTCTACATTTATTTGAAAATAGACCCAACGTTAGACAGTGATTGTGCCGACGCATCAGGCAGGCGAAAACAACGATACAAGCATATAATTACGAAAGCAATGAGCATTAAAACGCTGTACCTACATATGCACAAAGATATTTAGAAGCGTAATCCGACCCGCACAGCTCCGTTGGACGGACGCCAATCGTAAACGATTACTATAAAACAAGTTAATAATTATGTACACTCATGTGCAAAAATAAGTGCCGTTTAGCTAGACTTATTTATTTAATAACTATTTCCCGACAGTAGCCAGTGTGGCTTTAAAAAAAAGAGTCTCCCGTTCGATCTTCTCTATTCAAATCTACAATTTGGAACGAGCACCTAGCTTCACTGACGAACAGACTGACAGACTATTATTCAAAGTAATATAAATATTATAAATGCGAAAGTCTCTCTGTCCGGCTGTCTATTTGTCTTTTCTTCACGACTCATCTACTGAACCTATTTGTGTGTAATTTAGTAACTCTGTCTGTCTTTTCTACACGCCCAAACTACTGAAACTATTTGTGTGAAATTTGGTACAGACATAGTTTGGAACTCGAGAAAGGACACAGAGTAGTTTTTAAATATAAAAAATCTGCAGGAAGTCACTATTCTACGCGGACAAAGTCTCAGGCAAAAGCTAGTACTATTTAAACGTTTTAAAAGTACCTGTTTAAATTTAGTATATGGTTTACTTGCTACTAATGATTTAACTTTTACTTTGATTTCGCCCATAATGCTGGTGTAAATAATGTAAGGTGTGAAGCCGGGGCGCGTCGCAAGTACATGATATAATAATGTCAAATAATATCAAATTTTAATTTTATTTAGTTACTTAATACTTTAATGTGATTAATACTGTTGTCTTACCAATGTTAATTTAATTAGTTTGTTTTAATTTCTATATATTTTGACTGTATAAACACATATTTTTTAGAATGTTGGTTAGCTCGGAACTGGCTAATGTATATGACCTACTGCCTATAACCGTTACTTTAAACCACTTTGTATACATAAGCTGTGAGCCTACCTTATAATAAATAAATAAATGTCGAGTAAATTATCGACCTTACCAGGAATAACCAACATACAACTACGCTTTGAAATTCGTTAAATATTAAATACATTTTGCACAGGACTGTACATCATACAACATTGTGATATTAAAGTTCACTAACCTCTGGCTCACTCTCCATCGTATATCATTCAGAAAAATTACGAAATTATAAATATTTTCTTCGATGTAAATTACTAGGCACCCGGTGTCGATATACTTTTGACGTTTGAAATGCTTTCAATGAAGATTTTTTGGAACTACTTAGTACGAATTTCTTACACACATTTCATACGAATTTTAAAATACACTCGATTTTTTTTAACCACTTCAATTCACTACACTTTTGAGCACAACATTTTTTTAAAGTGTGATATTTAATTTATTATTTTTCATGTTATAGTGTAAATTTTAATTTACAAATAATGAGAAACACATTCCACTTTCACTAAAACATTAAAAATGCTGTTTAAAACATTACATAAATTCACTTTGTTCCCTTACATTCTCAATAACAGACTGATGACACAAGAACCTAATAAAAACCAGCTTTATCAGCGGTAGAAAGCAGTTCAATATGAAAAAGTATTAAATAACACGATGTAGGTACATATTTATCACTTTTAAATGCATGTTCGTAAGAGCAAACACATCAACTTTTTGTTTTAAATTTATGATACACTTAAATAATGATATAAGTACTTAAATCTTTCGTCACATAGAATCGGTATAGCTTCGTTTTCAAATAAAAATTTACTATCACCAGAAAGTATTTAAAATTACGACATTCACCCAATAATATGAGTCACTATCTTAAAAAAATATCACACTTTCAAAAAATAAATATCGCACAATTTAAAAATGGAATATTCTAAAAATCAAACTTTAAAAAATTAATATCACGAATTGAAAAATAAATAATGTTTAAAAAAATTCGTCTCGCACGGTCGATAAGTGACCGAATTATGCTGATAAAGAATAGTTAGATAGCATCGGGATGAGTTGATAACAAGTTCTGAACATTGTGCCAAGGATGAGATATGGCGAGATAAAGGTGACTACAACTACGCCTAGACGATAGGCCTCTTCATGTATTTACTATGTCGTAACGATTACGGCCTATGCTGACGTCATTTAGGAATCTGATGAAGTCTCTAGTGTCAACATGTGTGTTGCTTTGAAGTAGTTCGGTTATGGAGATTGGAGACACCTGTAGGAAGTGATAATTCTTTTCTCCTTTGGAAGAGTTACTGTCGAAAACTTTTATGTTAAGAGATGAGAAAAAGATGAGATTTTATCACAGTTCAAAGTGTTCTTTATTAGAGAGCGTAATTGGCTCTTATTTATACGTCGGCAAACGAGCAGAAGGTTTACCTGATGAGCGACGCCCAAAAAGGCGTTACGAGTGCGTTGCCTATCTTGTAGGGAGAGAGTTTCGGAGATTTGGTGATTCGGGAAGAATGGGGAGTTGGTGTTCCTGGGTTCACTCACAGGGCGAAACACAACGCTATGGTTGTTTCAACTTGGTTTTCTGTGAAACCACGGTATCATTCTGGTCGAGCCGATCCATTCGTGACGAAGTATGGCTCTGTAGGCTCTTGACATTCGCGACAAGAGTGGATGCAATCACAACTGTAATTTACTCAAGTAACCACACGGTTCTATCTTCAGAAATACCTACACACAAAACATCGCATACTAAGATAAGTATTAGCTATTAATATCAATCACTTTTCGGACAGGTAACAGGCAGGTTACCGCGTGCCAACCCTAGTACAGACAACGTACCGGTCTAGGTCATGGATGTCCCACTAAAAATACGAACGTATTACGTGGATACGCTAATGTTTTTGTCGATATTCTTAGTTTTACTTTCGTTGTGTATAAAAAATTATATTTCTGAAGGTTATTATGTTAAAATACAAGCTAGGTGACAGCAAACATGAAGGGGCGTCTGCCGTGTCTTATACCGTGTAAAATGTGTTATTCCAGATTACAATGTGCCATATACTTCAATAGATTTTACGTAAAAGATAAAAATATGAAAGATTTCACGGTTGGCACCGTTGCTGGGTATGATCATCTTTGTATGTTCCACTAATTGTTGTTCCGGGTGTGGTGTATATGCAAAACTTTATGTTTGTAAACGCAACGTGGCAACGTTTTAAAAAACGTAGGTAGTTTTTACAAACGTTTAGTTATAAAATTAGTAGAAATTAGATTATAATATATTCTTGGCAAACATATTGAATTAAATGCTTGAAAATTATCGAAGCGAAGAATAACAAGTACCTATGTTTAATTCAGTATTTTAAAACCTAAGTATATTAAAAAAGTATTATTTTATTTCACGCATTCCAGAGAATGAGTTCATAAAGTTATTTTAGTTACAAAATAATGTATAAATATAATGTTTCAATGACAAATTCCTTGCGTAAAAATAAAATGTTACAGTGGGCGAGCGCTGACACGGAAAACTTCATAAAATAATTATGATATTATTAAGATATAACATCAACATATGAGAAAGAAGACGATACAGATATTTCCCTTAAAATGTGGTAACGGTAAAATGGAATTCATTCACCACCCCCTACCACGGAACCGTGGTTGTAAGAACCTACTAAGGGATTTCGGACTTAAGAGACCAAGGAGGCTTTTTTTGGGTTGCGGGATAAGCGCAATGAGGCACCGCGACCTCGGCCCAGAGCAGGAGAAGGAACAGGGGGGTTTTTAGTCAGTAAGAGTCTGACACTCCCTCCCGCCTGGTCCTGGGTGGGAGAAGTCATTGGATGATTTTCCCCTGACAAAAAAAAAGAGGCTTTTTTTGTGGGACAAGCCCGCCGCGACCTCCCAAAAATGCTGCAACCCCTGGAAGTCAGGATCTACAGTAGATACAACCATGCAAACACCGGAACACTGAAGTCCGGCGCGTTCCAGGGACATGAATGAAAAAACTGTCTTGGAGCCCGCAACGAATTAAATGCACAATATATTACTTGAGGAGAAGAAAAAACTAACTAGTGTCCACGAGCTAAGGAGGCATTAATGAACTCAAATCTTTTTTTACAGCGGTCTCTCTCTGCATTATGAGATGCACAATTTCAGTGTCAGTCTTTTAGAGCCGGCCCGCCCGGGTTTGCAAGTCTAGTGTAATGACATACCGCGACTCCGGCTTGGAGCAGGAGAAGGAACCGGGGTCGTTTTTAGTCAGTAAGTATAATACTCTACTAGAAATGATTTATTATAACTTTCGTGAGACATTCTAAATTATTTATTATGTTTTCGGCTTACTCATGTAATAATTTGACGAGATACTCGACTAGTTTCAAGCCATGCTAGAGGCCCATATTCATGAGCAGCATTCCGCGACACGCGACTCGGCGACCGTCGAGTAGCAGAGCGACGGTCGCCGAGTCGGGTGTCGCGTGTCAAATTATTACGTGAGTAAGCCGAAAACATAATAAATAATTTTGAAATGATTTACTTCAAATATACCAGAATAGGGACCTTTGAACGTAAAACAAAAATAAATATCAAAAAGTTCGTGTATCAGTCTTTCAGTCTGTCTCTAGTGAAGCTATTTGCTCGTTCCAAAGTGTAGATTCGAATGGAAAGGACGAGCAAGAAACTCCATGGTTACTCTTCCTCCTAAGAGTCTGACACTCCCTTTCGCCTGCCTGGAGCAACACAATGTTTACTCTCTTTCAAAAAACTCTGTCTGTGTTTAAATTACTCGTTATGAACATCAATATATGTATAGTATACATATATTTAACACGGCCTAGGTATCGAATTCGAAGACCTCTTGCACCGTTGTCACATTTATAAGCTAGGTAACGCGACTTTATGAGACAGACATAAAATTATCGTAAAACTAAGTTCAATAATATTTACTTAAAATACTTTTGCATTGCATACGAAGATTTCATTTTAAAGATAAGTATATATTGACCCGTTTATTCAGAAGCTCTTACAACCATAAAACACCTCACAGTTAAGTTACGCTCAAAAACAAAAATCGGCAAAACGACTATCGCAAATGCATCAATCCAAGACCAGCACTTTCCGAGATTAGCGCAGACAGACAGACAAACAAAAATTCTTAATGCAACGAACTCTGCTGACGTGTGAGAGCAAGCGGGCCGCGCGTAAGTAGGATAGCTATTTTAATACCAAGGAAATATTTTTCCAGCTGGTTGATAAGCAAATCGATATTTTTAATAGAAATTGAAGGCTATGCGAATTTGTCGGTGTATATTAGAGACTATGGATATTTTTAACTAGATAGAACTTATAAATGTGAAAGTTTTTTATTACCCTTTCATCCAAAAACTATTGAACGGACCAGTATCAATTTTATTTAGATCCGGTCACATTTCGATTCTGGAGATTTTAGATAGAGTCTAGATTAAGACATACGTTATTTTTATTGAGATAATGCAAGTCCAATCCAGCTATCTATAAGGATAATTCTACTTATATTACAAACGCAAAAGTTTGTAATGGATGTTTGTTTCTTTTTTACACAAAAACTACTGAACGGATCTAAATAATATTTGATAAACAGATAGACTATAGTCTGGAATAACACTTAGGCTATCGTTTAGGCGGAAATTGCGGGCAAAGCCGCTGGCAGAAACTATAGTATTAGTATAGTAGTATATTCGTTTTTGAGACATAGTAGTTAGTTTGTACGGAAGTTATAATTTTGAAACAGTTTCGAACGTATTTACATAAATAGGTTAACTAGCAACGTTGTATGTGCCATATCCTTTTGTATTGTTTTGTTTCGTAGCCAATAAGACATTGTAACAAAAGATGTTTATATTGTTACATAAGAGAAAAACATTTTAAAGAACCGAAATGTTTAAAAAACTAACATTGTACCAGAAAATTTTCTTTTCCAAGATAGAGTTATAGGAATCAATAAGACAGTTTCGAATCCAATTCTAAAATTAATCCTAAACTGGCAGAAACTACGAAGGACCACCAACTATGATCTTATCTTGTTTTATCTCCAGTGATGAACATAATGTTTCCCTACGAAATCGTTCCTAGACTTAAGAATATGTATTTTCTTAATGAAAATCGAAATTTGAGAGGATACTCATTAAAACTATGGAGAACATTCTCAAAACTGAATACCTTGACACAATTCCAAATGAATAGGGTGGTCACGAAATTTAATAAACTCCTAGAAAATGTGACAAAGGCTCTTAAACTCTTTTAAAAGCAGACTGGACAAAATCTCCGACACCGTTAATACGCACGCATCAGCTTTCTAAGCTACTATTGTGTTACAATGTACACTAGCATATACAGTACCAGCTAAAAAGTCTCACAAGACCTGATCAAAGACCCTTACCTTTTTCTCCAACTGCTTCTTGACTGTGACGAGCTGCTCAAGGTCATCTTCGTGCTGTCTGCGCAGCTGAGCGCGGAGCAGTTGTAGCTCCCTGTGTGCCCTCTCGAATCTTCGCTTGTATTTGTCGCCAGAGGCTGTGGCATCAGCCTCTGATCCTTCGGAGTCTGATGGTTCGGCGCCACCACTGTCAGCGGCACGCCAGTGCAGGAGCTCAAGCTCCAATCGTTCTGAGGCCTATGGGAGGAGACGAATCGATAAGGATATAAAAGAACTTTGAGAAAGTATTTTTTCTATAAGTGAATCGAAAGTCTGATGTCCGATTTTTTAAATAATAATACTGTGTGATTATTTTATTGTCAATAAATATTAAAAGCTAGGGAATTATTTAAAACCTTAGATATACCGTAATTCTTTGTCGATCTGATTTTAACAGAGGAATAAAAATGATGAATAATTATGTCTCTGTATTGTATTGTTCTTTACTACTTAGCCCAATTTACAAACTGTTTAAGATTTTTAAGCTTTAAGTCGGTGATGTGCACGCTGCTTATGAATAAGAGTCCCGTTGTGGCTTGAAACTAGTAGAGCTCTCAGATGATTTACGTGACTAAGTCGTCATTTAAAAAATGTTGTATTCCTTAAGCATTCTTTAGTTCTGCATTCTAAAAACCCTTTTGTGTGAAAGCTTAGCTAGCTTTACCAGTGGATCGTCAGACGGAATTCAACCTTCATTATGTGTTCAAAAGGATTAATATTGTTTACTAACCTGCTGCAATCGTTGGTTGTTAGCAAGCAGGTCCCGGTTGTCGCGTTCGACGCGCAGTCTCTCGGCTGCTTCAGCATCAGCACGTTCCGTCGCCAGTCCAGCTGCTGCCCGTTCTTCTGCGAGCTCACCACCGACTTCTGATAGCTGGAGAACGAAGAAGATGGTTAATATTTTTCTTCAGTATATAATGCCATGCAAATACATATAATGATCCTTAGTAGAAATACAGAGTTAGTTATCTAGGTTTTTTTTTTAAAGAGCCTATTCACTTTAGCCTTGAAGACACCTAAATTGTATTCGGACGGAAAGACTGCAGCCGGCAAACTGTTCGGTAGTTTAGGTATAACTAACTAAGTATATGAGTCCTAAGCAACAAGAAGCAAATACAGTGCTTTATATACAGTATTTTCAGTATCAATCTACTTTTATCGAAATGTCAACAACGAAACTTTTCTATGAAATTTGATATGGAAAATAGAAATGTGACGTCAACATAATTTTGGGTCAAACAGTATACGTTTTTCTTAAAATCTAACCAATATAATACTAAAATTAAGTATATCGTCAAGTCCATCAATGAAGTACGATTATTTTTGAATATTTAATTGTATTCAAATCTTGAAGGAATTCATTTTTGCCCGAGGAATATACCTAATTGTCTAAAATAGAAAAATGTCATTTTCTGTGTGTCTTTATCGAAAATCGAATACTAAGAACCTCTTGTGCAGAATCAGGTTATCAGGACTTCTTCAAAACATGGACACAAAGTACTAAGTTGAAACTGTCTGCAAATGGAAGGACACACATGAAAGCATGCCAAATAAACAGGATATTTATCAAGAATATATAATAACCACAACTTCCTGAAGCTGGAAAGAGAAGTGCATAGTTACGGCCTATGCATTAAAAGAGCCAATTCAGAAACAAGAAAACGACTACGATTATGATGCACGCAAAACTACAAAACTTGTTTAGAACAAATTGATGAAAACCAAACGAATATTATAAATGCGAAAGTAAATCTGCCTGTCTGTCTTTTCTTAACGTCTAAACTACTGAACAGATTTGTGTGAAATTCAGTACAGACTTGATTTGGTACTCGAGAAAGGACATAGGATAGTTTTTATACCAAAAATCTGCAGGAAGTCATTGTTCCACGCAAACGGAGTTGCGGGCAAAAGCTAGTGAAACATAATTTTTCAAAGTGCATATTGATGTGTAAATGAACAAAAGAAGTTATAGCTAATAAAAATAATGTGACGTTAATAATAATAGAATTTAAGCGTCTGTTCTGTGTGCAAAATGTTGTATTACTAGATAAAGTACCTACTCCTTGTCCAGTTATGGCAGGTACAACAAGTATTTAAATTATTCTATAGTCTTATGGAGAGAAATCGTTTTAGTTAGAAAGTAGATAATTGCAATGTTCCTAGTTGTTAGCAGTTAATACTTCACTACCGCGTCAGACGTGTGATTAGAGCTCCATAACAATAATAAAACACCTCGCTTATTAATCGACAGGAATTATTTAACTGTTCTGCTTTTCTCTTTTTGAAGTTTAATATGTACATTTCATTATTTATACATCCAACACACAAATAGGAAAATTTTGTAACAAATTTCAGACCCAAATACAATCTATACTAATATTATAAAGAGGTAAAATTTGAAAGTTTGTATGTTTGTAAGTTTTTAAGTTTGTATGTAGGGGATAATCTTTGGAACCGCTGATCGGATTTCCAAAATTCATTCACTAATAGATAGCTCCAGTGTTCCTGAGTGCTATAGGCTATAACACATCACGCTACGACTAAATGGAGCCGAGCAGCGGGTGAAACCTCGCGAGAATAGCTAGTTATTAATAAAACGATAATAGTGTTATTTCAATATTCATTTTAGCAGTCACATTTACGATAGTTATATAGAAGATAAATACAGCCAATGTTGATGTCAAACTCCTATAAATCGGTTAGCGCATTTGTTATTAAGTTATGACGCGACAATTACGTGCCTCAATGAAATTAACTAAGCGGCAACATTTCAAACATAACAAGTTAAATTTGGAACGCACTGACGCTGAGAGTAGGTGGCCCAACTAACGTATAAACCGTCTGGCGAATTCGCAATACTAGCAACCTTTAACTCTTGCCAAAAACGCACACAATTCCTACATAAAAAATCCACAAAGTTATGAAAAAAGACAAGCTTCCTGTTTCAATTTGAGTGACAATGTCGTAATACCTCGTTGACGGACAAAGCAGAGTCGCGCTTCAGAGATGTCGTCGTTGCGCGCAGTCAACAATGAGAAAAAAATGTTTTGGCAACCGACACGCGTGCGGTAATAGAAAGCCAACTGCCACAGTTTCAAGCGCCACTGGTAGCCCATGAAACTATCCCAAGCGGCCGGCGATAATTTATTACGCGGTATTAGCCTTATCTTTACGAGCATCACGAACGCTTTCGAACATTTGTACGCTATGATATCTTAAACTAATCGTAAGCATGAGTCACCTCGTCCATTTCGGAGACAGTCGTTCTGTCTTCCGAAATCCCGCGGCTGGATCGGCAAACACTGCTGGCTCGGCTGCCACTCCGGCTGAACAATGTGAAACCCTTGATCATGATGTTCGTCGCAGATTTTGATCTTCCGACTCTCCTCTTTCTCCCATCGAACATCATGTCAGAGTCATCTTTGTGTCCCAATCTTCGCCATTCATCCATAACATGGTCAGTTCTTTGTAAAAAACTGTCGATTTTGTGGCTCAAATAATTGGAAGACGTTCCTTCTTCCATATGAGCTGCTATTGGCTTGAATTTTTGCCGGATAGGCTGTTTATTACAACCGAGCACAAATGACATATTAGCATCAAACACAACAGGAGCCTGTTCTCGAGAACTTAGTTCTTTTAAATCTACGCGTTCGGAACTATCACAGGTTTGTGGATACATTCTTCTTGGAGTAGGAGTTCTGTTGTACAGTGTAGAGTTCATACTAGAAGAACGAGATAATGGCACAAAGGTTCCATTGCTGCTGCATGTCGAGTATTGGCTTGCCGAACTACGAACACTACTGTACGATAGTGGACTAGGAGACCTCGACGTTAATACATTTACAGGAACATGTCGTTTAGCAAGTTCTGCTATTGAGCCAGTCTCCACCGAAGCAGTGGAATTGCTTCTTCTGTAGGCCGGGCTGGGAGATCTGCTTACTAAACATCGTCCATTATCACCGTTAGGCTGTGTGATTGTATGGACCTCCTTTAGAGGTTTCGTTACAAAAAGTTTCTTGCCATTTGTAATAGAAGACGATGGTTTTGGCGGAACTTTTTCATCGAAGTCAATTGGCAGTGTCTTGGATTTTTTTACTGGCAAAATGGGTCTACTTGGCGGAGCTTTAGGCGGTTTCTTAGGCGTTGTATCCAGTATAGGTGGCGACAGAGGTCCGTTGAAGTTCGGTGGAATCGACCCATTTCCATTGATAGGTGGAGATAATACACCATTGCCGTTTGTTGCGTTTTTGTTATGATCCGGTATTTGCAGTTTCAATGGGTTTGAGCTCGTCCCGTTGACGGCGACGGCTTCGGTGCTCGGCGCGTGTGGCATTTTGGTTTAGGCTGTTCGCTTGCGTTTCCTGTAGCGGAAGTGTCGCGAACGTTGAAAGTCCAGTGCCATTTCACAGTGATCCGTTGCAGTATTATTGTCGCGAGCGTTACGGGATGCGTCGGAACATTAGTTGGAAATAGAACCGGCGCGAGAGGGCTCCGCGGACGCACTGCGCCGACTATCTCGGTCGCCGGGCCGACGACGCGGCCGCTCGACTATTTTAGTTTACTTAGATGTCGAAGTGCACACGCGGCTGACACGCTCTGGACCTTCAGCATTTAAACATTCGAGTACGAAGCCAATGACAACATTCATACGTCCGAACGTCCTGAATCGAACAGAGGGGACGCGTAAATCAATCAAAACAAAATATGTTATAGTTATACAAAACTGGAGAAGTAGGTCAATCGATATGCATGTCAATAGATCACATGCGCATTGGCAGGGTAAATGTGCGCAGACGCAACTGTCCGGAAACAGTGAAGGCCGAGATTTGTTTGTCAAACATTTCGAGTTTCCAGTAAGCGAATAGCTTCTAAAATAGAAAGAACTAGAATTAACCAGAATATTCCAGTCACAATCATCATAACATAAAATACTTAATCATGAGAAAATATCGCTTTATTTATCCTCTATCCAGAAGTAAACACGAAACGTTAGTGGGTAAAATAATCATTTAAATTACCAACAAGAATATCCGAATTGCTTACGCAAATCGATGCCAAATATGAGACCATATTTCAATATGAGCACTTGAATTGTACGGACAGTATAGTAAGGCGTTTAGTAAATAATAACTGTCGTTTGACGTACATGCAATGAAACAGTAAACTGTTGGCAAACGTTAAACTAAACGTTGGCAAGGAAATTTTATAATTAAAGTACGTGTAAATTCCATAGCATCCGAATTTGTGCAGTTTGGCAAAAACAAGATATACGCCAAAAGGAAGGAATCAACTGTGGGTGATAGCTTATATATTATATATTTGCAATGCTTGTAAAATGCTGCTAAGTCTTAAGTGCTAATATAACACCAACATTGTACCTACACTAACACCCGGTTTCCGAAAGGCCGATCAATGTTAAAATCAATTTCATCTCTTGTCAAGTCATCTGATTGGTTGACTGAATTACCAACAACCAATCAGATTACTTGACAAGAGATTTAACAGGAGATTAGTTAATTTTAGCGTTGACAAACCTTTCAGAAACCTGGTGTTAGTGTACAATAAACGCTTTGACTTTGACTTTGACTTAGCCAAAAATATCGAAAGATTTGTTGTGTAAACAATAACTAATGGGAAAATATCAAACACTAAGTCTGCTTCTTGTAAGAATGATTTGAAGATTCACAAAAATATTTAGAAACAAACGTATGACTAAGATGAAAAGATAAATTCAGAATTGTTTCAAAGAGGTCTGTTTGAAAGAGGTTTTTTACGTTTTAAATTGAACATTGAAATAAGTAAAGATTAGAAATAAAATACAGTTCAAGAAACGGTTATTTCAACATTACAAGTCCACACAATATTATGACTTGGACAGATTATAATGTTCAATAATGGTACAATATCTAGACAAGGTTTCTATGAGCCGAACATTCTAAAAAAAAAGTTTAGATTTAAATGTGGAACGATGAGTTATTTTTATAATGAAAATGGTTATTTGAAATTGCAGCTGTGGCGGGAATCAGCCAGTTTATTTAACATGTAAGACCGGGTCACGTCAGCTGTCAACAAAATAGTAGATGATAAACCCGTATGTAACGGAATGTGGCACCGACAGACAACACTGTAAACCTAGATTAGTTTCTAAATACCACAAATAAGATACCTAATTATTTACGTACATTTGTTCCAGATAATTCAACACATTTACAATGTTTTTGAAATGTTTTTATTGCAAATAGCTGGAATTTTTTGTTTAGAGGGAAAAGTTCAGCCGGGTTGCGGGGTAAGCGCAATGAGGCACCGCGTCCTCGGCCCAGAGCAGGAGAAGGAACAGGGGGTTTTTTAGTCAGTTAGAGTCTGACACTAGGGGTCAGGAGAAGTCATTTGATGATTTTCCCCTCACAAAAAAAAGAGGAAAAAGTTGAGTTGAATCAGAGAACATTAGCTTTAGCAACGTCAGTTCGAAAGCAATTCCTACTGTCAAACGGAACAGAAACATTTAATAGAATATAAAAAAAAAAACTAGCGACCCGCCCGGCTTTACACGGGTGCAATGCTGATACTAAACTCCACTATTTCATAGATGATAATATTTTAAGTGTGGGAGAGCCATGCTTCGGCGCGAATGGGTCGGCTCGACCGGAGTGATACCACGGCCTCACAGAAAACCGGCGTGAAACAACCACAGTGTTGTGTTTCGCCGTGTGAGTGAGGTTACCGGAGGCCCAATCCTTCCCCTTCCTAATCCCTCCCCAGTTCCTAAATCTCCAAATCCCTAATCCCTAAAAGGTCGGCAACGCACCTACGACTATGACGTAGTAATAGAAAATAATATGTATATAACACGGATATTGTTAGTGTGCCATGGATACGATTACAATATATAAGACAGATTTTTTTAATTATATTGATGAGAAAGGACAAGGCTTTGGTCAGAGAAGGTGAAGTACAAGAACGAAATGTAGGACTTCAAATAAGTAGGTACCTAATACTCACTCTTTCAATGGGTACTGAAAGAACCTAACATAAAACTAAATAGATTGTGCAGGACGGGCAAATGAAAGCTGTTCCAATTTCTACCGCACTGCCCACTGCCGGTCAGATGTTCCAATAAGAAATAAATAACTGGTCGCGTCTCGTCTGCCAATGCGTCCGCTTGATGCAATCCGTTCCACACTAACAATGCTGACAATTGCGCAACCAATATCAAATGGGTTTTTAATCTTCTAGCGGTGAAATGGCGAAGAAAAGACCAGAAAGTCTTTACTGTTTTTAGGTTTTGAGGTCATACATGGTATAGAAAGACTTAATAGAAAGAAATTAAAATAATACCTAATGCTAAATTGCATATGTCTCTGTATGCATGACATTGTGCATTAAAACTATATGAGTAAAGTCGTTGCAAATAATTTAAATGCATTTTTGTGGAAACGAAATTAGATTGAAAACACATGACGTGTTTTACTCCGAAGAATTGATAAAAACAACAACAAAGGCAGCTACATAAGATTAATAGTGGAATGAAAAAGAAAAGTATATAGATACTACATAACAATCCCATTTATACACGAGTAAATAAAGAAAGTGATTCAGTGAAATCGACAATACTGTGTCACACGCTCTCGCGTACAACGAAAAACTCGATAAGTAGCTAATAATATAATTAAAAGTGTTTCCAATCGCCTTGGTTTAAATCATCGATCATCTTTTTGTAATACGGCCATAATAATCGATGTTACTTTTGTAGTAATTGTCTGATGGTCTAAAAGTTTTATTTTATGTAAATTTTCCCGCTCATTTTCGCGGTTGGCGCGCGATAAGGGACTGTCTGACA
The DNA here is from genome assembly GCA_902829305.4 of Spodoptera exigua. Lineage (NCBI taxonomy): Eukaryota > Metazoa > Arthropoda > Insecta > Lepidoptera > Noctuidae > Spodoptera > Spodoptera exigua. The sequence continues at coordinate 3,841,890 of LR824623.2, forward strand.
AGATGGACGTTTTGTCACGAAATTTGGAAATGGAACGTTATTTTATTTAAATTTAATTCGGAGAGAATTATAGCCGCGAATTAAATTTTATTTAAACTGTGGTTGGATTTGGTTTATTTTAAATTTTATCAACCCATAAAATATGAGAAGTTTAATCAGTAGCATTAATTCACTTGTTTGTATCATTATTTTTGTATACATAAAATTAAATGCGTATTTCCATTTGACATACATTTTCTACCACACATCATAAGCTTTTCAACGCACCATTATTTAGTTTCAACGAAATTTAACTATTAACAATTTGCATGATTTGTACTTAGTTATAACTATACGATAAAAATTTCTTGTCATAAGAATGTTTAGACGAGATTTTTATATTACATCTATTTTATATGAAATACTTTTTCAATTACGTATCAACTTAATTTCCTAGTCGAAGATCAAAGCTCTAGTTCGATTTTCGAAATTAAAAGTGCACCTTTGTCTATCCTTTAAGGAAAAAAATTTGTGTTTTTTTGTTGTTTAATAAATATAACAACGATATATTTTCAAAATAGGAAAACACTACTCTAAACGGCAATGTATGTAGAAAAAAAAATACTTCCTGCATATTCGTCACGGCCAGTGCAGTTTTCGCGTAGCGTTCAACCAAAACAAACGCGGGAACGACTGTACATTGATTTCAAAAGCTTATTCCTGGAGTTCAAGCATAAATCATGGAAATTAGGTCATTCACGACTCGACTCGGCTCCGACGTAGCAGACTTCAACAACTTTAAGAAATTCTCATTAAAAACTTTACAATGTTATTAGGCTGTTGACGTGCGTGTCATGGCCCAGTTATTGACGAAAATATGCATGTAATACAATATTGGAGTGTAAGTGTAATCTATATAGGTAATATTTTTTTTATTAATAGGTCAATTTAACACAGTACCTTCTGGTTAACGAACATTTTAATGCATAAAATAATGAATCCAGTACAATATCAAATAATTAAAATCTCATGAACCAGCACACCACTTCAAAACGACAGCTGTTCGATTTATAATTTAAAAATAAAAACAAAAATCAAACATGGCCACCCTTGGAATTCGAATATTTCGCGGCATTGCGTTGTCAGCTGAACATTGCTGAGTTCATTGAACCTGTGACAACTGCTTTTTCTATATTCTCATTACGAACGAAAATTACCTTACAAATGTCCAGTAAGTATGGAAATAAGCCTATATGAATGCGTGCAGAAATTTTGCAGTTTTATCTGATCATTTGCTTGATTTTTATTGTCATGTTATGGCTATTGATCTTGGTTTTATGGGCAATAAAATTTGTCAAGCTTGAAGGATTATTTGAATAGTCTATTGTGCATCCAAAATACATGATGGGTTTCAAGTTAAAGGAAATTTATTGGATATATGCGACGCAATATGGGTGTAGCATAAATTGTTTCGAAATAAAATTAATTTAACTGAATTACACTAAAAAAGTGTGAAAAGTCTTTATTTATAAATAGACACACGAGGTATATACTTAGTCGGGTCATAAGTTCTGTCAAAACCTTATATTTTTAATTTTCGATTACTGGCCAGAAATTCTTCGACTTATTTTAAAAATAGAACTTTCGCGCTTGTAGAAAATAAAAAAGAAATTATTTTTTATTCATTTTTAAATATGGAGTGGTCGAATAAAGAAGACAGAATCGCGGTTATCGCGTTGCACCGCTGTGGTTACGCGCCAAAAGACATTTTCAATATTCTTCAAAATTTGAAAATAACGTTACGGTTTGTTTATCGTACTATCAAACGATACACCGAAGAGTCAAGCTTCGAAGATCGTAAGAGAAGCGGCCGACCTCGCACAGTTCGGACACATAAGGTCATCAAAGCAGTGAAGGCGCGAATCGAACGAAATCCCGTACGTAAACAAAAAATCCTAGCTCTGCAGATGGGGCTAAGCAGAACCACTGTTAAAAGAGTACTAAATGAAGACCTGGGACTACGAGCTTATCGTAAAAAGACAGGACATTTTTTGAACGAGCGTTTAAAAAAAATTAGGCTAGACAGATCCCGCGCTTTGCTACGACGGTACGCGGGAAAAAAATACCGCGAAATTCTTTTTTCGGATGAAAAAATTTTTACTATTGAAGAAAGTTTTAACAAACAAAATGATAAGGTGTATGCCCACAGCAGTGAAGAAGCAAGCGCGCGTATTGCGAGGGTCCAGCGTGGGCATTACCCTTCCTCATTCATGGTTTGGCTTGGAGTCTCATATTCAGGCGTAACTGAGGTGTTTTTCTGTGAAAAAGGTGTGAGAACTAGTGCCGAAGTTTATCAAAATACTGTCCTAACAAACATAGTGGAACCTCTTTCTCAGACAATGTTCAGGAACAGGCATTGGATATTCCAACAGGACTCTGCACCGGCTCATAAGGCACGAAGTACGCAAGACTGGTTGATCGCTCGTGGAATTGACTTCATCCGGCATGAAGACTGGCCCTCTTCTAGTCCAGATTTAAACCCACTGGACTACAAGATATGGCAATATTTGGAGGAAAAAGTCTGTGCTAAACCTCACCCGAATTTGGAGTCTCTCCGAGCATCTCTGGTTAAAGCAGCGGCAGACATAGATATGAATGTGGTGCGTGCAGCGATCGATGACTGGCCGCGTAGATTAAGGGCATGTGTTCAAAATGGGGGAGGGCATTTCGAATAATGTAAATAAAATTATATTGTACATTTAATGACCTTTCATTTCATATATAATTTTTAAATAATTGTCAAAAGGCGTATAAGTTATTACATCAAAAGTTTGTGACAGAACTTATGACCCGACTAAGTATATACCAATTGAGAATCAGACACAAATTTTAAGCTCGTTTTCAATATTTTTAACAACATTTTTGATAGAATATAACAAGAATTTCAACAATAAACGCAAATAAAAATTTGGCGCCAGACCTGTTTTTTTTCACATACTTATCGCCCTACAACAGCCAACTTTTTTTGATCTAACCTTGACGTTGACATCAATTACTATTCCAATTTTAAATGAATCTTTTTTATTTCACTGTCAAGGAGCTCATCGATAAGCTTCATTTGTCAATTTAATAGTGACCACAGATAATTAAGTTTTCTTTTGTATGATTTCGTTTCATTGATTTGTTGATAGTATTAGTATCGGCATTCACGGTACACGCATCAATAATTTTTCAAACTGTGAATAATTATTATGTGTAGGCGACATTGAGACTTTTTATGTGTAAACTACATTATTTTTCTGTTTAAGAAACTTTGGTATCATGGAAAGGAACTCGATATTATTTATTATTTCAATTTTAGATAAAGAAATTATTTACAAAATGTAATTTATGCGTTATTTATATATGCAACAGTACGGGGTATATCCATTCTATCCATTGATGTATCCAACGTTATTTATCTTAGGTATGGTGGGATACAACGAGCTAAGGGTCAGGAGGGATCTCGCACTTACCTCGTATGTACTTAAGATAATAAGAGGGAAGATACACAATGGTAGTATACTGGCACTGGTTGGGTTGTGTGTTCCGGACGGGTACGTGGGGCGCAGGCGGCGGCCGCGGCTGCTGGCTGTGCCGCGCGCGCGCACTAACCTACTAGCCGAGGCGCCACTGACGCGCGCGCTCCGCACTCTCAACCATATCGCCAATGAAACCGACATATTCGTCTGTACTCTGAGTGAATTCACAAGGATAGCTTTGTTTGTTATATGTTATAAAACTGTAGTCAAGTAAGGATATGTAGAAATTATTGTTTAGGCATATAAGCTAGGCTATTGCATTGGGTACAAAACCTGTAAAAATAGTCTAAGTTTTGGAAAATAAATAAATAAATAAATAAAAATAAATAAATAAATTTATTAATCATACTGAACATCAGCAACAACAGAGGTAGTACCTAGTTGTGTCAAATTTAGTTATTGTATGTTGACGATCAGAGAAAGAACAGTATAACCCAGAACTAGCGCAGTTAAACATCGAATTAAAAAAACTCGTTCATTAGAAAGTTCTCGTAACACGGTGGAACAGAGCGAGTTAAAAAAGTTTCTTTCAGTATTATATGTTGTCTATGGTTACATAATGTTGGTTCGTCAAACAATATTGATGTTTGGCCACTAAAATCGAGACTGTGCACAATGCCAATAAATTTCGGTTGGAGTATTTTCTTTCAAGAATTACTGGACATTGATTAAAGAAAATAATTGCTGATTTAATTAACTCGTTTCTGCCAGCAGCTCACACACATTACCAGAGTAAATGTAGCCTATTTCATCGGATCCGTTAACTAAGTAGATTTTACGTAAAAGAGTGACAAACATCGATCTATGCTTACATTTTTTTGTGTTTATATTATTAGTAGGAATTATGCTGGTATAATTATGTTAATTGATATTTAAAGTTATTATTGAAAATTCGAACTGTATATTTTAATATTTTGTAAAGGGCACTTTTTAACTTTTGGTAGGCAAACGAACAGTCAAAATTAGCATCTTCTAGCGTATTAATCTGTTAGTGCTGCTCATACACTTTTGCTGAGCGTTATTTATTTGGGAGCCCCTTTCCCGCTGTTTTAAGGGCCCACCATCGACAGGCATATTTTCGTCGTCGGTCAAGGAACCGGAGGCCGAAATCCCAATTATTTTTTAAATTCTCTAGGTCAGAACGAATTCTTGTCATTTGTTTGTAAGTAATATTTTTCTGTTTTTTTTTCTTGGTAAATACATTTAATGTTGTTTTGAAGATTTAAAAACGTATGTAGTGATTCATTACACTTGTAATTAATTGTCAATAGGATTACAGAACTCATGTTTTGTTTATATGTGATAATTAATTCAGAACTCAAAATTAGTGAATTTTATTTTTCAAAATCGACAATTATCTGTGTTTTTTTACAGGATTGTGTGCCATATGTTTTATTATAATACCAATTTAATAGGTATATCGCAAAATCGATGAGTGAAATTGTTGCAATTAAAAAAATATTTTATTATGTTGAATGAAATAAGTAGCTTCCTAATTAGTGGAAATAAACCATCAACACAACACCGGTCCATGGTGATTATAAAAAAATATTTTTCTATAATAAAATTCTCTGATTAATTTTGTTACGAGTTTGTGACAACCAATAAATTGGGATTCATATCCCGGGAACGTTCAGTGTGTCTAACGTTGATCCTAGCTTGCGAGAGGTCATCATAGTTCCACAACCTCCAAATACCGCTTGGTATAATAGCATTCGGTTCTCTTTTTGCAGTCATAATTGAAGCATCTTCGTCGTAATCGTAAATTTATATTTTAATAAAATAAATCCACACAAAATATGAAGACAAGTTACTTAAATTTTACTTACGTACTTACATGCATCTTATTCGTCCATCAATTTATGTCTTTGTCGAATTTTCAGATACTTATTTGCTTTGGCAGTTTAAATCGCTTTCAGAGTCAGAATAGATGAATATCACACATTTGTTTACACACTAAAAATATGAGAAGGAATACCTCACATATAGATATTTTTAAACCGAACTAAGCTTTAAACTTATTTTAGACAACAATGCACAGATAAAAAATCGCGCCAAAATAACTGTCACACAAAAACTGACATTAATTTGACATGTTAATTTTTTTAAGGCAGCTGATGTAGACAAAAGTCACATAGATACTGCCACGGGTTATGCACGCGTATCCTGTCTCAAGGTAAGCTGGACGGGTGCTAGGCCAGTGGGCGTTTCGTTCCTCACCAATGAACTTCATAACAATTACCTTGTGTATTGTTTTATTTTGTCATCACCGACTACTGGTCTTACTGATGCCGAGATAATTGATTTAATTACGGTATTTAGCTATTGCCAATCAATTGACGAGCGGTAAATAGGTAAATGATACAATTATACTTAAATTATTGCAATTATGCATTGGCGTTGGCTAAATGTGCAAGGGCATTAAAATAAATAATAACATAGTGTTGCTTTTAAAAACTTATTGTATCCCAAATTGTAAATTCGAAAACCAAAATATAACAAATAAAAGTTGATGAAAAGACACCAAAAAGTTTTCGAAATAAATAATTCAGAGACAACGAACGCCATGAAGGTTGTATAGGTAATATAGAACCTTATTAGTGACATTTGGCGATTGTTGAACATGGACAATAAAAGCCGTTCATCCGGTCAGGCCGGATGCGACCCTTGTCTTTTACTGTGGGAGAGCAGAGCTGATGTGAGATGCAATAAAGCATGGGACACAGATGAGGGTTATTAAAGTTAATAATAATTTTTATTTTTAGGATTTAATTTCTGGTTCTAGAGTTGAGTATAAGCTATCCCATATTTTCAACGGCTTTCGATTGTATCGTTTTATTTCGACTAGTTTCGAGCCAAAATAGGGCCTTATAATCACGAGTGGGGAACGCCACATAGCCAATATAATGTTTAATAAAAAAAAAATAGATACAATATACAATTTAGTTAATCTTTGCCTCACTTTTTAATTTAGAATAAGTTGTAAGTGAAGACGCGTGCAAAATATATTTCAAAAAAAAAGAACTATAGATTTATAGCTGGCAACATTTGTTTTATTTCGTAAACGCCCCTATAATCGTTTTAAATCAAATGAAGTGGGCCATGGAAATAGATCATGATGCTGGCCAAAAACAAAATGGCTGTCTTTGACAGTTAACAAGTGTCTATTACTGTGCGTCCAGTCTAGTCTAATTTATGATAGACTATTGATCTGTTTAATTTAAATTTAATATTTATTAACTACATATTTTTATTTATGAGAAGTTATAATTGTAAAAAAGTTATGCTTCTTGAAGGTGTAAAAAAAATATGGTTCTTGAACATAGCCACTCTGGGTTGTCAAAAAATTGACTTTGTTAGCCAATTTTTTACGTTTAAGAAATAGCAAGGCGTTAGTTTGATAAGTTCATAAATTCACGCTTTTTAATACGTGATATTGCATCTGAAAGGACCAGAGGATGCATAATAATATACGGAAAGCCATTTATTAAAATAATGAAATTATATTAAAATCAATCGCAAAATATGTTGCTTGGCGAAAAACTCGAGAACGACTGCATCAATTTGGATTAGATCTTTTATTGAATTTGTTAAGACCTGTACCAGGATACATAACATACTAGCTACTCCCGCGCGGTTTCACTCGCTGCTCGGCTCCATTTGATTGTAGCGTGATATTTTATAGCCTATAGCACTCGGGAACATTGTAGCAATCAATAAGTGAAATTATTTTAGGAATCCGACCAGTGGTTCCAAAGATTACCGCCTACATACAAACTTACAAATTTTACCTCTTTATAATATTAGCATAGAAGTATAGATGAGAAAAATATCACATTTACAGGCTGTTTCATAAACGGTATGCAAGCAAGCCGTAGTAATACACTAGTGCTACGAAGTAACTCGAACGTGAGTAATGATTATTCTACTTTTTTAATTTCCTTATACTTGAATTGTTTTAACTAGCGAAACAGAGCGTCAAGGTAATATCGAAATAAATTACTAGCAATTTGGGTGCTCTTGAGTGCTTGTAAAATTACGAGAAAACATGGAGAATGGAAGTCGAAAGTGAATTTATTTTAATACAACATTCTCGTTCGAGATCTCAGTAAATAAGTAATGTGTTCTCGGACCCCTTTGACTATACGAATTTATCGTCCCCGAAACCCTTTATATGTATAAATATTTTATCTAAATCTTTAGAGCAGTTTCTGAGATTCTGTGAAGGTAAGAAAGGTGTGAAAGGTACATAAGAATGATTAGGGATTTTAGGCATTTTAGGGGTAATGGGTTTTGAGAATAGAGGAATAATCCGTGGTTATTTCCTCTTTGCTTTTGAGGATTAAGGTACATACCCACTTAATGTAACATTATACGATGTAACAAAACAGTATGTCTTTGACAGTTACGTCTTGTTATTCCAATAACAGAGCCCAGTGTGCCTCCGCCTTAACATCGATAAGTTTTTACATCAACGTTGTAATGAAACCCGTTGTTTTGTAAAAACCTGCATCTGTCATTACAACAACTTTTGTTTTGGTCGTTATTCTTTTTAGTGAGCGGCTGTTTATTGATATATTATGGGAGACTAGTTTTATTCTGTTTTTTTTATTTGATAGGACGACAACCGCGCTGATGGTAAGCAAACGGAACTCACAACATCAGAGAAGTTACGAGTGCGTTGCCGGCCTTTTGAGGATTAAGTTTTCGGAGATTGGGGGGTTAATGCAGTAGAAATTTGTCAAATGACAAATTTCTACTGCATTAAAAAGACACACAATCGAATGGAAGTAATTTTCAAACAAAAGAAGTAAATGCAGATATTATCCGCAAAGCGACACTAACGCCATCTGCGCTACACCTTCAGCAAAAGTACTAAAGCTACAAAAAGAACGGGATAAAAATCGTAAATAAATAAAAAATAAAAGTATAATAAACTAGTTGAGGTAGTAAAATCGCAACAGAGTATCATTTTAACGACAAGCTCCATAAACCGATAATTAACCCAGAAATTCGATGACCGAGATCACTAAAACAAAATAAGATAAAAAATGAAACTTCGTTCATTCGTTCAAAGATCTGTGGAAAGCCCTTTGCTATGAAAACCTAGAAACTTAAAATCGAATTCCATTTTTAGGTCGCTTTTTTTCTATTTTGAAATCCAAGAAAACGTAAGGGAAAATAAGTTATGCACCCACCTTAGACTCGAGACGTTCCGACTCATTCTTATAATGTGCCCGTTCACTTTCCACCTTCTCCAACTTAGCCCTGAGGGTCTCCAGTTCATCCTGTAATAAAAAAAGCAGTTTTATTACCTACAAAGTAAGGTTTATTATCGGATGGATGTTTCGAGTGGTAGGAACATGCACTTTCTGCATTGCCCATTGATTTGTATGTGGTTATGCTATGACCTAGCTGCTTGACTTGTCATTTGTATGAGTAAAACTTGCTTATGTTATATTCATATTCGAGTTTATAACTGTATGTGCGACTTGGAACACGTCGTTCCGTATATATATATGTATATTACTAGCTTTTGCCCGCGACTCCGTTCGCGTGGAATAGTGACTTATTGCAGATTTTTGGTTTAAAAACTATCCTATGTCATTTCGCGAGTTCCAAACTATGCCTGTACCAAATTTCACTGAAATCGATTTCATAGTTTAGGCGTCAAGAAAAGACAGACAGACAGGCAAAGTTACTTTCGCATTTATAATATTAGTTTGTATATTCAATAAATTATTACAAATTTAGTAGTTGAGAATTTCAACGATATTTAATTACTCGTAGGAATAACCTATCTATTGGTAATTCGGCTACGAGAGAAAGAATTTTTATATTAGCTCAATCCTACTTGCTACTTAAAATTATTAATTTAAAGTTTGTGAAAATGTATGAATGTATGTTATCTTTTAACGCGAAAACGGCTTGACCGTATTGGTTGAAATTTGGTATGTAGTTAGGTGATCCCCTGGATCAACACATAGACTGCTTTAAATCAACATACCAAGAGTGCTAAGCCGCCAGCGGAAGCTAGTAAAGAATCCTTGGAACTCGCGTAAGCTTTCAGCCGCTAATTGTCAGCTAGCGGTTCCTATTGGTCATAGCAAAATGTTTGTCGATGTTTCATTTATGGCCTCTTCACAAAAACAAATTCATTGTTTTGATATTTTTCTATATATATTTGGTATGAGATATCAAGTTGCATTATTTTTTGCATCAATTTGCGGCTGCGCACAAACAAGAGATGCGGTGCAGCGCAGCGGTGCATCGTCGCGTGCGCATGATGATAGTGAGGGAAAATTCAGAATTAATTGAAAGGCGGAATATGAAATTGAAACGATATCGATTAATTTTTTTCTTCTATTCCAATTTTTGTTTTGTGAAGTGAGCGAGGGTTTTTGTACTGACTACTAAGATAAGTTTTATCATGTAATTTTCGGATCTAGTAAACGATCCGTTTATGTTTTATAAAAATACGAGCTGCTCTCGCGCGGTTTCACCCGCTGCTCGGCTCCATTTGATCGTAGCATTATATTTTATAGCCTATAGCACTCAGGAACCTTGTACCTATCTATCAGTGAAAGAATTTTGGCAATCCGACCAGCGGTTCCAAAGATTACCCCTTACATACAAACTTACAAAATTTACCCCTTTATAATATTAGTATAGTTAGTATAGATTAAGCGCCAGTAGGCATATGTTCTGTAAGTAATTTTACTCTGTTCTGCGTACAGAACACACAACGAAATCCCACTTCTTCTAAGCTAATAACTACAAAAATATTATTGAGATATATTTAGTATGTGACCAGAATTTACTATGTACGTAAAATTTCATCGAAATCAATTCAGTAGTTTTGCATTTTATACGTTTTATAAACAAATAAACGCAACGACGCGTGACTTTACAAAATAAACTCGATCAAATCGCATGTTAGATTTCCAATCGATACCATGATTTAATCGTACGAGTACCAACCAATTAATTAGAGCGAACCCGTTCTAAATACTATTACGATCGCGCGGAAATGCTTGCGTCTCTTGTATGCGAAGAATGCGTGTAAAAACAACAAGTTTCATGTTGTCGGTAAGCCTTAGGGCCAGTGCAGATGGAATTGTATTTGTGAAACGGAAAATTTATCTAAAAAATATAGTACTTAGTGGAAAAGATATTACAATTGTCAAAGGGTTGTGTATTGCTTTTTCTTTAAAAATGTGGATGTGTTTACAAACATACACTCACACCGATCTGCAGATCGCACACAGAGTGCTAAGTAAAAAGTTTTAAATCAGTTTTAAATTAGCCATAATTTAAAAGCAATGACTATTTTTAAGTTTTCATGGTACTTTCTTTGTTACGTTTCGAAGACGATGACGTTACATTGATGCTTCAAAAAATTATTTCGTACCTGCATATTAAATATCTTGGCTGATTTTACAAGTGTGTTTAAATTTTGAGTAAAGTCTCGGCAACTTATATGAAGGTGCCGAAGTAGCACACAGCACAGCAGATCCCGGCTTCACGCGGGTACAAATTTAAATACTTTTCTTTACTATTTAATGGAACTTTCGTCTTTAATCATTCTATCTACACAGATAAATTCTGAGAGATTTTCGTTGTGCGGCAATAACATAGTTAATATAATAGTAAGTACCTTGGAAACAAAAAGGAAATAAATAATTCGTGGTGGCCCGGAGGTTAAGGCGCCCGCTTCTCATGCATGAGGGTGCGGGTTCGAAACCTGGCAAGTACCAATGTGACTTTTTCCGAGTTATATGTACTTTCTATGATTATTTAGACACCACTGACATACGGTGAAGGTAAACATCGTGAGGAAACCTGGACTTATAATTTCTAATTATAAGTTTGAAATCACCAACCCGCATTGAGCAAGCGTGGTGATTAATGCTCTAACCTTCTCCGTGTGAGAAGAGGCCTTTGCTCAGCAGTGGGCACTTATAGGCTGATGATGATGATGGCAAAGAAAGCAATATCATATGACCTACAACAGGACGAAATTCACAAACAATACTTGCAAATAATTAGTGTCATTCCAGAGATTAGACTAGTAACCTTATCTCATTGTTACAAGGGTGATTTTAAAACACCGTTCCTCAAATAACCTAGTACACGAATAACAGTAAATCAACAATAATACAGCCTATTGAATATACTGAGTTGTCCCATTTGCTTTACTGGTTTGCATCACAAGAGCCCGCCACTGTGGTTTGGCATACAAAACTAAGTACAGATTTGAATAGATATCCTAGTTTAAATCTAATTGGCTAGATTCTTTCGAGAGCGGTCGTGGAACGCATTTGATCAAGGGCTACATGGAGCTGCATCGAAGGTAAAATTTACTTACTGTGATGACAGATAATTAAGAAATCACACGTCGAAACACATCGCTGTTTATCGGTTTTAGGTGTGGTATCACTTGGGTCGAGTCGACCTTTTCATGCTGAAACCTGGCCACTTATACTGGTTAGAAGACTTTTTGAAGTAAGAAAAATTAATTCAGACAAAGTTTAAGGGGTAAATCACATTACTAATATTATTAACGCGAAAGTTTTTTAGTATGGATGGATTGGGTTATTGACGTTTGTTACTCTTTCACGTAAAAACTATTGAACGGATCTTGGCATACTGATTATAGGCTATAGATTAACACACAGGGATACATTCACATACCCTGTAACTGTCGAAATGCTAGTAGAAGCTAGTGTAGTAACACAATTACTATTGTACAATAATAAGGAAACAAATTAATCATCCGGAACTAATATCTCAAAACGATTACAACACTATTCCTATTAATTAAAAAAACGACGTACTAATAACTCATTAGAGAGGAGACACAAATAACAGTTCCGCTATTATTGATACAAGAACAAGTATTAGTTCCCATGGAACAGTTACCTGGTACAGTGATCCGATTTATGGGTTCAAAGTGGAATAATTGGTGTCGCTAGTGTCGTTTATGGAATAGATTGGATAAAGAATTTGTAAAATGAAAAAGAATTGGAGCTGCCAAAAATGATTTTGGGTTCATTTACAACATTTTTATTAGTTACCTACGTATTAAGTATTTTAGAAAAAAGGTTTTCATATTAAATGCCCTCTGGCCTCCTCACGCCGACAAAGCACCTTATTTGGTGTTGCAGATGTCTATGGGCGACGACGATTGCTTACAATATGCATATCTGCACGTTTATTATAATGATACATTTCATACTTTTTGTCAATTATGGTTAAGATTGAAGTACTGGAATTTTGCACTGAACTAATTCTCATTACTTAGGAATAGAATCGAAGATATCTTAATGGGCAGTTACGTTTACAACTTTGCACTTTATTTCCGATGTGCATTAGAAAATAAATCCGCGGTCTACTGACTTTAAAACCGCATCTTTAGTGATGAGGCTAGTTAGAATGTTCTGCAAGAGTAGCTGTCTTAATTCATTTGCTTTTGTAGGTAATATGTAGGACTTCAAATGTGAAATCAATTTAGTTTTCTTTTAGTACAGAATCATCAATTTTTAATTGAAGATTTATGACGTTCGACGCTATGATTGGCTAGCTCCAACTTTAGCAACCAATCAGAGGGCTAAACGCGGTAACGCTTCGATTGTGTTAAAGTAAAAATAACTCTTATTTAGCACTTTTTCTTCAATCACATACAGTAATTTCATTGTCACAACAACTATACCTTATTACCTATAACTATCAACAATAAATAAGTTTCAGACAACCTACACAACAGTAACCACAGACCACGCGCATGCGTAGTCGCGCGGAAATCACAAACGATGTCAGTTTGCCGTCAGACGTGCGGCGATGCGGTCGTGTCCCTTTTTATAGGAGTAAATTAAATGGGAAAAAAACGACTAGAGGCAGTGGTATGCAGGAAATTACCTCAGCCTAGGTGAGGAAGATTGATTGCCTAGGTGTAGAATGAAGGGAGTAATGGGATACACTATAGTATATCATTAGATACTATGGGATACTTGTGGAAGAATATCTTAAGATACCAGTCCTGTTTATAAGAAGTAATGAGGGTTTTAGCTTTAGAACTTCTTGTTCTTAAGTCAATTTCATTTATTATCTCTGTAATGGGTTTATCTATTGATTTACGTAAATCTAATGATAATTTCTTTTTTGCCGTACAAGAACATGATGCATGTTCTTCCTAACGTTATTCACCTTAATATTTCCTGTTTCTCTTTGACACTTTATCACATACTATAGCTCCGCTAGCGGCTCCTGTTAACTATTAATTTATTAGTTTTTGCTTCCTTACCCATCTATCAACATTAACATTCATAACTTACTCACATGGTGGCCCTCCCATTTCATTAAAAATCATTATAAAAAACAAACACAAAACAAGACATTTATTATTGAAACATCAGAATTTTTTCATTCCCAAACATGAAAACATAGCACAGTAATAAAGGCGGTTTATAAGTGTCGTTAATACACGAACAAAAAATCTCTCCCCTAATAAAGGCGGACTATGCGTGATAGAGGTAATAGATCATTCAACGTCTTGAGACCACACAGACTTTCAATATGTTCTTAATTACTGTGAGAGCTCGATTTTGGGTGTGACGCAATAGAAATGTGCTGGCACATGTTAAAAAAAAAACGTGATAACTATATAACTCGTTTTGTTTGGAACTTTTTGGAAGTGAAAGAAATTTTGTCATGGGATTGAGGGGTAAAATAGCAGACGGTCACCTGGTGGAAGGTAAATGGAGCAACACCGAGAATTTAGATGTTCGTTGGATGACTTGAGAGCTAGATTTGTGGATTTTTAGGAACTGATTAGACGAAATAACTTCAAAGTAAGAAGAAATTAGCAATTCGTACTAAGAAGTGTGGGAGAGGACTCGAACGGAGTGATAGATACCACGGCCTCACAGAATACCGGCCTCAAACAACATTCACGTTGTGTTTCGCCGTGTGAGTGAGTTACCGGAGGCTTAATCCTTCCCCTCTTCCTCAAACTCCAAAATTCCTTCAGTAAGTCTAGTGTCCATGGGTCACATCGGTTGCTTACCATCAGGTAATCCGTCTGCTCGTTTACCGAACTATTTCATAAAAAAAGAAATTAGTTGCAAATGCCTCTAGTTTATTATTCGAACATAAATCATAATCCTAAACATTATGACGCGAAAAACTAAAATATTCATAAGTCGAGTAAATCGCAGCCTGTCACTCAGTTGACATGTTACAAGTGAGATCAAATCGATTAATATTTATCGATGTTTTAGTTTTATAATCGATTACTCATTGTCAATTTAAACACGACTCGAAGGTATTTTCCAATCATGTTTTTTTTGAAAGTTTGTGACGTATTTGCTTGTAGAGTTTAAAACCAAATAGGAAAAGGTTTACGCCTAGTGTAAGCTTATCATCACGGACACTATCATCATCATCATCATCAGCCTGTAAGTGCCTACTGTTGAGCAAAAACCTCATCTCACACGGATAAGGTTTGAGCATTATTCAGCTTACTTACTCAAGGCGGATTGGCGATTTCAAACTTACAATAAGAAATTATTAGTTTAGGTTTCCTCACGATGTTTTCATTTACCATCTATTAATAATGCCTGAATCATCATAGAAAGTACATAAAACTCGGAACCCGCACTTTTATGCATGAGAAGCGAGCGCCTTAATCTCCAGACTAACACGCCATCAGATCTTACTAATAATTATTACAAACGAAAAAGTTTGTACGGAAGAATGTTTGTTACTCTTTCACAAAAAAATATAGAAGAGATCTGTTTTCGGCAAAGAAATCGATTAAAGTCTGCAATAACACATGCTTCGTTTTACCCTGGTGCTGTAGGAAAAGCCGCTAGCAGAAACTAGTTTTCAAATATTTTTCACTGTCAATTATATGAACAGTCTAAATAGGTTTTTTAACATATGTATATTTACAAATTTCACGATATAGGCTACAAATACTCTCTGTAATTGTTGACTCAAACGATATTTATACATAAATATCCCTTAATCGAAATAAAGAAACAAAATCAAATGATTCTGTTTAGCTTGGCTCCCTAGTGACCGTTGCACTCGATAATTCTACAAGAATTGATTTCTCAGTTGCTATTTCCAAATGTATGTTTTGGCAATGCTTTGCCAGTTAATTTTGAAGATTGATTCTTTGCTAAGTATAGAGCAAGGAATGAATGGATGGAAACTGCAGTGGGAGGACATTTGTAATACATATGTATGATTTAAAACGACTACAGTCTAAGATATGTATAGTTATAGATATTATCATAACTTAATAGACAGTTCTTTTTTAAATCTAATATGGTATTAATGGTAAGTTTCTTTTTTGTAGTTCACTATATATCTTAGAACTCCTTGGTCTTCAGGTCGTTTAAAAAAACGATTGGTTCTTTAACGTCCTGTGTGAGGCGCCTGATCGAATTGCAATATCAAAAACACAGCGGTACGTCGACCAAAATAAAAATTTGAATAGGCGCAGTGTATTAAAAAAAAGTGGATTTTATCCGAATGAAACACAGTTTTTCGTCATCGTATCACGAGGAAGTAAGAAGTCTTATTGTTAGAGCTATTCAAATAATTTGGAAATCCACAAACCAAATAATATTTCGTCACACTTTACTTGGGAATAAAATTATTAGCTTAGCAATCATTTTTATAAATACGAAAAGTTGCATAAATTACTCAATAACAGTGTCATATTTTCAAGTTATTGTCGACCTCTTTCTTGATTTTGGTTTGTAAAGCAGGAAATCTCTGCTTGTTCTCGCTTTGTGTGGGCGGAATGATAACCTGCGGCCGAAAAGGTCGGTACAAAGGAGGTCACATTGTTATTTTTTGATAAAGTAAAAATGATATCAGGAGTTGTATTTGTACTTTGGAAACGCCGTAGTGGGTTTGAGCCGGAGACGTTAGAGGCGTCTCAGCGCAATAATGGATCGAATGAATGAATTTAGCCTGGATTAGAAAAGGAACGGTGGTTTGTAGTCAGTAAGAGTTAGTTACAAGGTTGGGAAAATTATAATAGAATTTGACGAGTTTTTAAATTGTATTGTGCAGCTCGCCTAACCTTATATTTGTAACTGCACACACTAAATTATGACATTATTACACGAATGCAGTAACAAGGGTCTCTAACTTGATTTGTGTCTGAAATGGAAAGTGTATGGAGAAACAAAATATTGTATTTAAATGCAGTATGGTTTAGGTTTAACAAGCAACTATTGCTTTGATTTTCGTGACAGGCACACGTTAATAATTAGAGAACAATTTTCAGATCATACTATAGTTGAAATTCGAACTTTACTACATTTGTAGTAAAGTTCGAATTTCAACTATAGTATGATTTGTTAAACCTAAACCATACTGCATTTAAATACTGTGACGGAAAAGTGGTTCAAACTCTTTGACATCATGACGTCAATGGATGGTTGTCAAACGTTGCCTAGAGATTGTAAATTTCGTCGTGAATTGTCAACACGAGTTGGTGTAATCGGTAAGGCATGTGGATTACACCACAGAGACCCCGAGTTCGAGTCCCGCCGTAAACATGAAGTTTTTTAGTTGATAGAAGTTTTGTCGAACTTTCTGGAATTATTTGTGTGAAAGAGATGAAAAATTAAAGAGCGAGAAGGAGAATAAATAAAAATGAATAACGAAATTATTGGAAGGTTCTGGAGGCATGACGATAAAAAAGAATAACGAAATTGAATGTTCCAGAACCTGACCGGGGGTATATAAGCGGAACTGCGCGGCTCACCGCTAGCAGTTGAGTTCTAAGTCCAAAGCGATTCGGAAGAAAAGGAAGAAGTGAAAAAGAAGAAAAGTGAGTGAAATAGTGCAGTGCAGTGAAATAGTGAAGTGCAGTGAGTTAAGTGAAAGTCAGCGTGAACAGTGAGCGGCAAACGGAAGTTTGTGTCAGTCGCCCGGACTCTGCTGGAGAGGAACGCCGATAACTTAACTCCGAGGGCGCTGTCATCTAAGTGCAATAGAAAGTCTAAAACCGGTATTAGTGTTTTATTTCATCCAATCCCGTAACCCAAGCCCGCATAGTCAGGAACGTGACGTCAGGCTCGTAACATTTGGTGTCAGAAGTGGGATTGGAGAAAAATGCCGCTAGTGCCGCAGGACGTAAGAGGAGTGAGTACCCGTGCAATGTCACAAGCGCAGCGAGTGAGGGAAGATGGTGCTGCAGCTCAAACCAGCGATGCAGAAGCCAAGCCTGTGCAGGTGGATCTTCTGCTACAGCTGCAGCAAATGATGGTAGAGCAAGCGCGCCGCCAAGAAGAACAACTACGGGAGCTGAAAGAAGATCAAGCTCGTCGCCAAGAGGAGCAAGCTCGTCGCCAAGAGGAGCAAGCACGCTGTCAGGCAGAACAGCTACGGGAGCAAGCACGCTGTCAGGCAGAACAGCTTCGGGAGCAAGCACGCTGTCAGGCGGAGCAGCTACGGGAGCTGAAAGAAGATCAAGCTCGTCGCCAAGAGGAGCAAGCGCGTCGCTTGGAAGACATGCATAAAGATTTCACGAAGGGACTGCAAAAGGCTGTCGAACGGGTACAAGAAGTGGAGGAAGGGTTAGGCAAGTTGGAACATCGCGTCATGGCGATAGAGGAGAGAGTGGAAGAAGAGATCGCCAAAATCAAGCAGGAAGTGACAAGCCCAAGCCCTTTGAAGAGCCGAAGCCGTCTTGCAGCCGTTTTTGACGCCCCACATGTGGCCTCAAGCGCAACGAAAGGGGTCAAGATTCCCCATTACGACGGAACAACATCCTGGACCGCGTTCAAGCTACAGTTTGAGACACTTATGGAGGCTTATGGTTGGACTCAGAAGGAAGCACAGTCAGCCCTCACCCTGGCCCTCCGTGATCAAGCGCTCTCAGTGCTGGAAGCTATCGGCGCAAGTGGGGATCTCAGCTTTAGTGCCCTCCTCGACGCACTTGAGGCACGTTTTGGAGACAGCCACCTCGAACACGTGTACAGAGCGCAATTAAAAGAGCGTACTCAGCGTGCTAATGAGAGTCTACAGCAATGGTCCGTGGAAATCGAAAAACTTGTGCGTCGAGCTTTCCGGTCGACTCCGTCAATGATTGAAGGCACGCTTCTCCAAGCATTCATTGACGGTGTTCAGGACCCCGAAGTACGAGCTGCTGTTCATCTGGGCCATCACAAGAACATGAAAGAAGCTCTGGCCCATGCATTGGAAGTGGAAGCCGTGCGTGGTAACTCCCGTACCTTACGTCTGCGGGAAATGACGACAACGGAGCAGGTACCTCCACGCCGTCGGAACTTCGTGTGCTATGGATGCGGAGAGCGTGGGCACATCCGGAGCAACTGCCCGAAGAAGGTGAACCGCCAGGACGCGGCGGTCTCAACTTCTGACCAGCAGGGAAACTAAATCCAGCCAGGGCTGCGGGGTGGGCGCTGGCCGGTAGTGGAATAACCCCAACAATCTACATCAAGCAAACTAACGATGGAAATACTCTGGTGATAGACGGTCAAGTAAATGGGAAAAACAGTCAGCTAACATTAGATACTGGAGCTTCAAGGACGGTGATAAATGTTCGGCTGCTCGGGCAAAACATCAGGAAACACGTTAAACCAATTGTTGGCCTACGAATGAAATCAGCTACCGGCCAGTGCATACCGATAAGTGGAAAACTGCATGTAACAATCAAAATTGGGGAACGTGTTTATCGACATGAGGTTATTGTGGCCAAAATTCTGGATGACTGCATCCTGGGACTTGACTTCCTGCAAGGGCACCAGTGTAACATCGACTTAAAATCTGGAGTATTACTATGTGGAACTGAGGAAATTCCGATGAAGGGTGGAACCCTGGGAAAAGTTTGCTGTTTAAGAAGAACTGTTCTTGAACCAAAATCACAGACTCTCGTACCAATCGCATTACCTAGAAGGAGGGAAGGAAGTTTACCTCGAAGGTGCGCTGTGATTGATAAATCGGAACACGTAAACTCATGGCTACCGGCAAGAACTGTCGTGGGGTCATCTGATGTCAACCGCATTCCGGTATTCAACTTCAGTGATTCAAAAATTACGATTGAAGAGGGAGAGCCTGTGGGCGTATTGGAAGAAGTGGCCTGGATAAGGAAATGCTCGGAAAATCTTGTGAAGAAGGACAGTACGGGAATAGACTTTGTAACGAAAATCTTAGACGAAAGCAAAAGTCTGACAAAAGTGGAGACTATGAAAGCTAGAAATTTACTTCTTCGATTCTCTGATGTGTTTTCAAGAAGCGATGGTGATATTGGCCGAACTGGTTTGGTGAAGCATAAAATAAACACAGGTGATACAATGCCAATTCGTCAAAGGCCCAGACGTATACCATTCGCTCGTGAGAAAGAGGTTGAACAAATGATTGACGATATGAGGAAAAATGACGTGATAGAGCCCTCTTCTAGCCCTTGGTGTTCACCTGTCGTGCTTGTCAAGAAGAAAGATGGTTCAACGAGGTTTTGTGTAGACTATCGACGATTGAATGATGTAACCAAGAAGGATAGCTACCCTTTACCAAGAATCGATGACACACTTGACACACTGAGTGGCATGAAATGGTTTTCAACGCTCGATCTGAAAAGCGGCTATTGGCAGGTAGATTTGGATCCCAAGGACAAGGAAAAGACCGCATTCTCAACTGGGAAGGGACTCTGGCAATTTAAGGTGATGCCATTCGGATTATGCAATGCACCGGCAACCTTTGAGCGTTTGATGGAACAGGTGCTGGCGGGACTACTGGGCGAAACCTGCCTAGTTTATCTCGATGACATCATCATTGTTGGACGGGATTTTGACGATCATATAAGGAAATTGGAAAAGGTACTCGACAAGCTGCGTGGAGCAAATTTAAAGTTGAGTCCAAAGAAATGCTCTTTCTTCAAGCGCGAAGTGAATTATCTAGGACATGTTATTTCTGAGAGAGGAATTGAGACTGATCCAGCCAAGACTGTCGCTGTTAAGGAATGGCCAACACCTAAAGACAAAACGCAAGTTCGGGCATTTCTTGGATTGTGCTCGTATTATCGGCGGTTTGTGAAAGGATTCTCGGACATTGCCAAGCCTTTGCATCGATTGACTGAGGAGAAACGTGCCTTTATCTGGGACGAGGATTGTGAGCAAGCCTTTCGAGAACTAAAAGAACGGCTTTGTAACACACCAATTCTCGGATACCCCAGCGCGAAAGGAATATTCGTAGTTGATACGGATGCCAGCAATATTGGAATAGGAGGCGTCCTTTCACAACGCGATGGTGAGCAGGAGAAGGTTATTGCTTACTTCAGCAAGTCACTATCCAAGCCGGAGAGGAATTATTGCGTGACCAGGAGGGAATTGCTGGCCGTAGTCAAAACTCTGCACCATTTCAAGAAGTATTTACTGGGACGGAAATTTTTGATCAGAACTGATCACGCTGCTTTGAAATGGCTGCTTCAGTTTAAGGATCCCGAAGGCCAAGTAGCCAGATGGTTGGAACAACTTCAGGAATTTGACTTTGAAATCGAACATCGCGGCGGAAGAATTCATGGCAACGCAGATGCATTATCGAGACGCCCATGCGTGGAAGATTGCAAGCATTGTGCCAAGAAGGAAACTGCTTTTCTTAAGGTGATAAGGACTGATACTGTTGACGAGGCATGGGGAGATGATGCGATGAAATTAGAACAGGAAAGAGATGCAGATATTAAACCAATACTGGAGTGGCTACGAAGTGGTAACAAGCCAAGTTGGAGTGACGTCGCCCAATATAGCGCGGTAACGAAAGGTTTATGGGCACAGTGGAAAAGCCTTACGCTGCATAACGGACTTCTGTGCAGGAAATGGGAATCAACAAACGGCAAGGACGAGCATTTGCAATTGGTGGTGCCTCGTTCAAAAATAAGGGATGTATTAAAAGCGTTCCATGATGGATCTTCTGGAGGACATTTGGGAATTAGGAGGACTTTGGTGAAGATCAAGGAGAGGTTTTATTGGTTGCATTGCAAATATGACGTCGAAGATTGGTGCCGGAAATGCACTAGTTGTGCAGCTGTCAAGGGTCCACAAACAAGAAGCAGAGGGGCGATGAAAATCTACAATGTTGGTATGCCTTGGGAGAGAATAGCCTTAGACATCGCTGGACCATTTCCAATCACTGATTCGGGCAATCGCTACGTTTTAGTGGTTATGGATTATTTTACAAAATGGCCGGAGGTCTTTGCCATACCGAACCAAGAGGCAGTAACTGTAGCCACGAAGTTGGTAAACGAGGTATTCACTCGATTCGGAGTGCCCTTGGAGATGCACAGTGATCAAGGACGGAACTTTGAATCCCAAGTTTTTCAGGAAACTTGTAAACTTTTGGGAATCCATAAGACTCGAACGACCCCTTATCATCCACAGTCAGATGGAATGGTCGAACGCTTCAACCAAACATTGGAGCGACACTTAGCAAAGGTGGTTGACAGCCATCAGAGAGATTGGGACACTTACATACCTCTCTTCTTGCTTGCCTATCGGACTGCTGTACATGAAAGTACCGCAAAGACGCCTGCATTTGCAAATTTTGGAAGGGAATTGAGATTACCGGCAGATCTTGTATCGGGCTGTCCACCTGGCGACTCTCGCACCGAGTTTAGCGATTACATAAGCGAGTTAAGGGCAAAAATGTTGGACATTTATGAGCAGATCAGGGAGGCCGGTCTTCAAGCTAGTGATCGCGCAAAGACGCGCTATGATCGACGAGCCAATTCTGTTGGGTTTGAAGAGGGGTCATTGGTCTGGCTTCATAATCCAGTCAGAAGGAAGGGAAAATCTCCGAAGCTGCAACCGAGTTGGGAAGGTCCTTATGAGATAGTCACGAAGATCAATGACATTACTTACAGAATTCGGAAGACTTCAAGGAGCCCTTTGAAAGTTGTCCATATAGACAGGTTGGCGAGGTATTACGGCAGCAACGATGCTCGGGACGAGCGAATCTAAGAGGGGGGCAGTGTGACGGAAAAGTGGTTCAAACTCTTTGACATCATGACGTCAATGGATGGTTGTCAAACGTTGCCTAGAGATTGTAAATTTCGTCGTGAATTGTCAACACGAGTTGGTGTAATCGGTAAGGCATGTGGATTACACCACAGAGACCCCGAGTTCGAGTCCCGCCGTAAACATGAAGTTTTTTAGTTGATAGAAGTTTTGTCGAACTTTCTGGAATTATTTGTGTGAAAGAGATGAAAAATTAAAGAGCGAGAAGGAGAATAAATAAAAATGAATAACGAAATTATTGGAAGGTTCTGGAGGCATGACGATAAAAAAGAATAACGAAATTGAATGTTCCAGAACCTGACCGGGGGTATATAAGCGGAACTGCGGCTCACCGCTAGCAGTTGAGTTCTAAGTCCAAAGCGATTCGGAAGAAAAGGAAGAAGTGAAAAAGAAGAAAAGTGAGTGAAATAGTGCAGTGCAGTGAAATAGTGAAGTGCAGTGAGTTAAGTGAAAGTCAGCGTGAACAGTGAGCGGCAAACGGAAGTTTGTGTCAGTCGCCCGGACTCTGCTGGAGAGGAACGCCGATAACTTAACTCCGAGGGCGCTGTCATCTAAGTGCAATAGAAAGTCTAAAACCGGTATTAGTGTTTTATTTCATCCAATCCCGTAACCCAAGCCCGCATAGTCAGGAACGTGACGTCAGGCTCGTAACAATACAATATTTTGTTTCTCCATACACTTTCCATTTCAGACACAAATCAAGTTAGAGACCCTTCGATTCATTACAGTCACGTTGTTCTTAGAAATATCAAAAACAAAAAAATAATACTTTTTTTAACAAACGTACGAAAGTGAAACCTCTTTGTATTATAAATAACTAATAGATAATCTTTGCTAATAATATCGACGGCCGACCAAGTCACAATTACGGTGTCATAAAATTATTTTATTTCCGCAAATTAAGGTACCAATCATAAGCCTAGATTTCTTTCTCACACTTACAACAATATAATTTACACTTTCCAATCTTTACCATTCACTTTGATCTTAAGTTAATTTAAGTAACTGCCATAATCAGAGACACTCCATGATTATTTAACCTATTCCTTAGTAATGATATTGTTCCGAAAACAATCCTATGGTTTTTTTTCTACAGACATAGTTTGGAACTCGAGAAAGGCCATAGGATAGTTTTTATACCAAAAATCTACAGAAAGTCACTATTCCACGCGAACGTAGTCGCGGGCAAAAGCTAGTACCTACATATTTTATATTTACATATAATTTCATAGCAAACTCGTTTAGCACGTTTAGATATATGCACGATCAATATCCTATAAAATTGAAATCGATTTCGAATCGATACAAAATCGATTTCGACTTATCAATTGATTGATAAAATTGGATGCCTGTATCGATTAGCTTTTTTGTGAATTTCTATGTAGGTATATCCGTTTAGTGGAGCATAATTGTACATAATATCAGGCACAAATTAGTAGTTGCTGTGTCAAAAGAAAGCCTGATGATTTTTAATATCTGTTGTAGGTTTTAGGTGGTGTTATGTAGCGTTCTTGTAAGCATTTCTCTTACAAATGAATGAGCCAGTGTAACAGATCTAGTTTGTTTTGAACGTGATATGTTTTTGAATTGTCATTAAATAACACGAGACCTATTAAATTAATTGTAAATTAACATGAGTTGACTCAATAAAGCTCTACTAGTTTCAAGTGACAACGGGACGCTTGTTCTTTAGCAGCGTGCACATCGTGTCAACATCGATCGAGTAGAGTTTTTTTTAGTAAAAACACGTGAGTAAAAAGTCTCGGTAAAAATTGAAAGATTCTTTATAAAACTAGTAAAAATTCGTTTTTGTAATACTTCTACATACCTGAGCCTGTTTAAGCCGATGTTCAGTTCTATGTACAGCCAGTAAAGGTGTAACTCGCACGAGTAGTCGCCACCACGGCCAGTCTCGAACCGCGAGGAACGCGCGAACGTTGCGTTGCACGCAGCGCGCAGCTGTGTGTTGGGTGCGCAAACGTTGCGCGCGTCTACGCGCGAGGAGGCCTCGCGCACGCGCCTGCAAGCGCACGAGTACGCGCGCGAGCGCTGCGTCGCGACGTGCGTCAAGCTCGCCCACGACGCCACCTCTGAACATAATCTGTAACAATGAGAAAATGGATTTAACTAAGCTGTTCGCTTTGTCGTTTATACCACGCACATCTAAGGATTAGAATAGCTTGCAACGGTCTTCCCGTACATTAGATAAGATATCTTTAAAGCTAGAGTGAATAGGCTCTTAATAACCTAGTGCGCCTTACCATCAACGATTGCATCACTGCTTACCATCAGGTGGGATTGCGGTCAAGCACTAATTTATGATTTAAGAAAAGCTTTCTCTCATATGAATCGTTTCGTTTAAAAATGGAAAAATTAAAAACCTTATACACAACTCAATTTAATTCAGTTCTTTTAGAAATGTACAACAAAAAGTACGTCTTTATATCATTACCAATAGACGATGCACGAGTTTATCTTCATAGTCTTTGAAATGCAAGACACATGATCTACGCAAATTAACCTAGACAACGAGTCTGATAAAAAGTAATGATTCATATAAAGATCTAAATAAACAATGCTATCTACGTAATTATGAACTTTGTGACCATATCTTTAAAGGTTTATTTGCAGTCCATTATTACGTGAACCCTTCCTATTATTAGATTGTTATTGTAATAACAAATTACATAATCTCAAAGACAATAGATCATATACTAATATTATAAAGAGGTAAAACTTGTAAGTTTGTATGTAGGGGGTAATCTTTGGAACCGCTGGTCGGATTTCCGAAATTCTTTCTTTGGTAGATAGCTAGAATGTTCCTGAGTGCTATAAGCAATCGATTTAAACGCTGCCATTTTTAAAGTCCGCGATACATCCCGGAAGCTAGTTAAGTGTATAAACAAAACATACAGTTTCTGTCTGTTTACAAAATAAACGTATTTACAGATTTTGTTACGGGGAGCGGCACTGTTACTCTTTAAAACAGGCTTTTTCATAGCCTATCAAGCAGAGCAGCATGTCACCCACCCGATTGTGAAATCTGCTACATGTCTGTTTTTTATATATTTTTTATAGGTATGTGATAGGTCGGCAAACGTACTAACGGATTACCTGATGGAAAGCAATCAGCGCCGAAGATGGACGCCGGCAATAATGGAGGAGTTACGAGTGCGTTGCGGACATTTAGGGATTAGGGATTTGGACATTTTGCAGTTGGTGGATAGAAATAAAGTTTTATTTTAGTATTACGCAACAAAATTTCGTTGATAATTACATATGGTCGTACGGCAAGCGATTCTGACACCTATGTGCGAATATTCCTTATCATTGGCATGTCAAATTCGCTTCGGTGTCTGAAAACCCGCATGTAATTGTACGTAGTCGCGTTAGAATTGAAAGTCTTTCGCTTTACATAACACCTAACTACATAATAGCACTCTCGATTTTATTTTTTTTAGAAATATACTTTATATTTTGTATTGAGTTTATGCTATGATTTTCAATTCGTTCTAGACTTGGCTATTGTGAATTGTAGCTTTAGCAGAACAGAATAATAATGTTATTCCTTTCAAGAATACGTGTAAGATTAAAATTATTGTACCTACGTGTATTTTTATCTCTTTCAATCATTCCTTTGGTGATTTGAAAAGAACCATTTGGTGTAAAAATTTTCTTTTCTTTTCTTTTTCTTTTTTTTAAATTAGCATATCATAGGGTTGTCCAACTATCTCGGTGTCAGTCATTTACTTTGTTAGAAAATGGAGTTATTTCCCAAAGTAATAAAAAAAAAACAAAATTTCTGACTGCAGCAAATACAGCATAAAAATAATTACATGTCTAGCTTTTCAAGCATGATGATTTATGCGATGACTAAGGGAAATTAAGTGCCAAATTTTTACTTTTATTTTATATTTAATTATTTCCAAGAATAAGTAATAAGTAGTAGTAATATAAAAAAATTCATCACACCACACTCCAGTTTATGTGTTGGCAATACAAAACATCATAATGGAAAACAACCAACAACGTCCGAACTGTAATAATGACCATTAATATAAATCTACCACCAGTAAATTCAATTCAGACCCATAGATATCAATATAAACCAGAACTCTTAACTTTTAATCGAAGAACGACGGCAACAAATCGACCTATACCAGTCTATCAAAGAACATCATTTAATTCTCACTTTTAAACAATTCATAATAGCGTTTAAACTTCTTTGAAGTAAAGTTCAAAATTGTTATACCTACGTTGTTTTGCTGTGAGTAGTACAAAGATCGTCACAATTGACCACAATCTAGTGTAAGGCCATTTATAGCGGCCCAGTTTCGACCACAGACTAATAGCACCTGTTATAGAGCAAGTGCATTAGATTGACGTGAATGGACGACGGGACGTTTTACAATGGAAGCATTCAGTCGGCCATTTTGAGTTCCGGGCTGCGGTTAGGAAAATCATGTTCGAATTTAGAACGATTTTTTTTGACGTTTTGTAGGTTTGTGGCAAAGGGAGAAAAATATAGGTAAGTAGCTCCCGCCCCGCGTGGTATGTTGATAAAAAGCCTACTTATGTATTAACCCAGGGCATCACCGAGTGCAACTAAACCGATCCAGTCGTTTTTGAGTGAAAGAATGACAAACATAAGTACATATTTCATATTTAAAATATTAGTAGGATTTTTTTAGTTTATAGCAGTGACATTTTAGTTTTGTAATATAAAGATTGCTAATATCTTCGGCATTCTTTTCTCAGGAACCTTCCCCTAACAAATAACAACAACGAAACAAAAAAAGAAAAAAAGAGATTTCAGCTTACACATTAGTACTCCTTACTTCATCTCACCTAAGACACTTCTACCACTTTTTAAACATCAATCTAATAAATAAACATAACACAGTTTAAAAGTCAAATGAAATCATTATTCATATACAAGGAGGCGTCCTTTTTCATCAGCGTTTAATATAATTAGGTCAGTCCGTAAATAAGTTGTTTATAGTTAGTATAAAGACCAGTTGTTATAATGACAATAGATGAGCAATTTATACAGACAGATAGGACTGTTGAATGCTATATTTATTGATCTAATACGGTCAAAGATTTGTTTAGAAAGATGATGCGAGAAGCGTCTTGTCAGAGACATTAATGAAAAGACATGACCTACATTTTAAAAGGCTCTAAAAATGTGTTCTATTCAATTTACCAAACCAAATCAAATTCTGTATTTAAAGTAGACCACAACAGGCACTTTTGAACGTCAAGCAAAAAAGATATCATAAGGTTTAACTTTATATGTGTCAGTCTGTCCGTCTGTCCTCCAGTAAAGCTATTTGCTCGTTCCAAAGTGTAGATTCCTATGGAGAAGAACGAGCAAGAAACTCCATTGTTACTCTTTATCAATAACTTTTCACGATGCATTGTTACATAATTTAGATAGTTCCATTATGTGAGAACAGTGCAACACGTGTTTAATGTTTAGTAATTTGCAAAAATGGTAAAAAGATAAGTACTTACTTTGTTAGAATTTCTTTTGATTTAATAAGAAATGTGTTTTACATTCAAATTTATATTATGTAATTGTATGACATAAATACAGTCACTGTAATCAGCCATTCGACTGCTAACCGAGGTCTTCCGCCCCAGTCGAATTTTCAGACAAAAACACCGTTTATTGTTATAGACTAGTCATACATACCTAGAGCCTGCCAGATATAATTGATTAACTTGATTATTTACCGCACTCAGAGGTCATAGGAATAGCTTCTCTACATATTATAAAACAAAGTCGATTTCTCTGTCACTATATCTCTATCATCCATAGATATAAGGACAATAATATGGGGACTTAAATATTTAAATCCACGCAATGGATTTCCATGCGCTTTTAAATAGAGACAGAGATAGAATAAGGTTTATATGTATAATAACATCCACTAAATAGTGGAGTATTATATTCTATTAGGTAATAATTCAATTTTCCTGAATGACAGTACAAAATGATGTCAAGTGATCTCAACAAGCAGCAAACAATGCAAATGTTTATATTATCTGCCGTAATAACAGCAAATAGTGTTCGCAGTTATAACCATATTAGTTACACTGGATAACTGGGGCTGCACCGGTAGCTGCGCAGGCGCAGATGCGCGCACGCAAGGGAAGCGGTGTCGCTGTCAGATAATAATCTGGCACGCTTTGGATCTTTTGATAAGATAGATAAAATAATGTTATGCTATATATTGTTTAATTAGAGTAATTTGCTATGGTTATTAAATTAAAAAAAAACCTATTACTGCTTTTTTCTTATAATTAATTGATTTAAAGCCTGTCTTTTAAAAACTAAAATTGATTCTTTTCAGCATAGCAACTATGTGTGTAAGCATGAAACAGTTTGTCTATAGACAAGGGCCTCTTTTAAAGATTTACACGCATCCTGTTTTTTGATACACGGGCCCATGTCGAACTAGCTACTTTTTTTATGACAACACATACTAGATTCTACCAGCGGGTTCGCCTGCAGTGGGGTGAGCCTATTACCATACAACAGGCACAATTCAATAATCTATCCTTTTAGTGACCCTGGGAGACTTATGAAAATTTGATAAACCGCGCCAACACTTAGAACTACAATTTCGCCCGACTTGGAATCGTATCTGGTCCATTCCACCAAAGAGCCAGATAAACAAAATAAACTTCTCAAATCAATAATAAATGTGAATAAACATAAACAATTGTAAATTAATAATAAGTCGTCAAACGCACGATTATACACAATTTATTGTAAAGATGTGCAAGCGCATTCATTTCGTGATCCACTACAAATTCAGGGTCGTCGCGAAATAATAATTGCTGTTTCATTAAACTAGTATTTTTATGTATAAAAACTTTAATTATTAATTAATCTGTGCATGCGTTGTTTTTTTTTTAAAAAACTTGTTTTGAAAGGATCACATCCGTTCAAACAAGTTTTATTTGATTTTGAACCTTGTATTTCTTGGTTGTATTTTATTACTAACAGTTTTCTATTGTTTTGAGGACTACATAGATAGAGTTATTTGTAGATAAAAACTTAACAATTTAAAAACATTTCTTTAACTTATACATAACACTAGCTTTTGCCTGCGACTTTGTTCGCGTGGAATAGTGACTTCCTTCAGATTTTTGGTTAAAAACTATCCAATGTCCTTTCTCGAGTTTCAAACTATGTCTGTACCAAATTTCACACAAAAAGCTTCAGTCGTTTAGGCGTGAAGAAAAGACGGACAGACAGTGTTACTGTCGCATTTATAATATAAGTATGGATTCACGTGTGCCCAGAACCTTAACCAATATTTATGGCTCACACAAAGAGGTATTCGTTTTAATCAGCCGTGTATTCTAACTAAATTCAAAACTCCGTGCGAGCCAGCCCTATGCACACGTCATTACTTCAACTTTCTATGTCGGGAAATGGCACGGGTGTACAGCTTGAACAGCCTGTCCGCTGTAGAAAGCCATCTTTCTTTGCCGAGCTATGCAGTTGTTTGAAGGATGCACTCAGCTAGAAACATCTCTACACTTTATGACATCCTAGTAATAGATTACAGAGGCGAAAGTTTGTAAGTATAGATAGATGTTTGTTACTCTTTAACGTAAGAACTACTGAACGAATGTAAATAAAATTTGTCAACGAGATAGATATATGAGTCTGGGATAACACATTTTTTTGTACTGTAGTCGTAAGTTGGTATTTTATTTTTGCCAATTGCCAATTTCTTTGGGTGTGACAGAAATTAAATGTATAGTTATAATTACAATAGTCAATTTAGCTTCCATTTTAGTAGTTGTGATAAAAAATTACTTCTCAGTTGTAGGGTTGATTCCTTGGTCGGGTAGCACTACCCAAAGATATAATTATATTTAGGATTTCCGAAAAACAATACGGTATATCTGCAAACGAGCTGACAGATCCCCAATCAGCGATGCTCGGAATACCAGAGGATTTACAAATGCGTAGCCCGGCCTTTTGGGGATGGCTAAAAAAAAAATTGAGGATATACCTACAAAACGCAATTATTTCAACACCTTAGTTGATATATCATGAGCAAGCAAAATACCGTACCGCAGCTCTGACCCTGAGTCGAAGAAGGAACGAGTAGGTTTTAAAGCAGTAAGAGTCTGAGTCCCGCTCCGTCTATTCAGGGCGCGAGAATTGGATGATTTCCCCATACAATAACTAAACATTCTTACTTTACAAACAAATGCTAGCAAGGAAGCAACTACGAGTACAAACATACATAATATTATATAACAGTCGTTTAATAGCTAGGTAAGCAGGTAGCTTCTCAGTTTACAAACACAACTACATTCACACGTAAACTAATGCGTGTATACGTAAACGGAGTCGTTGTAACATCATGTATCTATTTTGTAACAAAACTACTTAATAACTTGAATGTTATGGCTTCGATACGAAAACTCGATTCCCTAGGAAACTTTTGAAATGTGAATGAGAGAGATTTTTAAGCGTGAGTTTTTTGTTTATCAACGTTGTGTTTTGTCATTGGTATAATGGTGTCAGTGGAATTAGAGTTGAGATGGCCTAATAAGGCGTAATGCTTGTAATGTCAAACTAGTCAACATCCCTATTGTAACCAAATGGATGATGGTATAGGAGCTACACTGAAACAAAACCCTTTAGTAACTCGAATATTATGGTCCCAATAGTAAAAGAAACAAAAGGTTGCGATTGTACACGTAATA
Source organism: Spodoptera exigua (assembly GCA_902829305.4). Classification (NCBI taxonomy): domain Eukaryota; kingdom Metazoa; phylum Arthropoda; class Insecta; order Lepidoptera; family Noctuidae; genus Spodoptera; species Spodoptera exigua. The sequence goes on from LR824623.2 coordinate 3,873,247, forward strand.
CCAATCGCACCTACGTAAAAACAAAGCGTTATAAAACGAAATCCTCAACCGTGTCTGTCTGTTGTTGATGAATTACAAAACTGTTAAATGAAGTTTCATGTAAATTTTAAAGACTATAACATGACACGTCGGGGTCATAGATAGGGCAGAATGAAACATTGAAAAGTTACAAGTGCGTTGCCGGTGTTTTTGGTGTGGGGATTTGATGATCGCGGGATTTTGGAAACTTAGCCAATCAATACTTTTTCTTCAAAATATTGCTTTTTATACCAATTAAATGTTAAATCTTTACCCTTTCATGAATAATATTATCAGTATTATTTTCTACATAATTCTAAGGACTTCTTTACTTGATATACCGGTGAATTCTTTTTTACACTGACTTCATCTTTACCAAAACATTAAGGAAGTTCGAGACTTTTGCGTTTGGTACATAATATTTCTTGTAATTATGATAATTACGACCATTATCTTTGAAATATTTATCTGCAGTTTTTAGTAAACTTGCAATATCTATGCGATCACATCTGAAATGTGGTACAGCGCGTTGGTAATCATCTAGATTCTATCTAAAATCTAAGCATTAGATAAGGAGTGTCTTGTCTTAAAGGTACTAGGCGCCCATAAGTTTGAAGCACGTAAGTCGAGCCTCGCGACAGGACGGCATATCAACACGTAGCGTACTAGGAAATATCGGCATAAGGTTACATGTGTGCAATATGCATTATCATCACAATTAGTAATTTGATGTAATACTTTTATGAAGGTTAGATAAGATAGTTTTGCGTTTTGTTCTGGAACTTTCTCATGAAAAATGTGATGTCAATCTCATGTTGCATTGGCATGATTTTTTTATGAAGGAAAATAATTTGTCGAATTCTCCGCTCTTCTCTCTCTCTCTCTCTCTCTTTCTCTCTCTCTCTCTCTCTCTCTCTCTCTCTCTCTCTCTCTTTCGTCATCATGCGTTTATGAGCTACATTTTTATGCCAATGTTTTTAAGATTAATTCTCTATATATTATACTGGCTACTTTCACGTGGTTTCATCCGCTGCTCAGAATATACAGATCATAGCGTGATCTTCTACATATAAATGGACTAACAAACACAAAAGGATTTGTTCAATTCGAAACAATAGTTCCAGATACTAGCGCGTTAAAACAAGTGAACTCTGAAGCTTTATAATATTAGTATAGATTGCAAATTACAAATCATCAAAAAACTTGACTGACAAAATGTAGGTCCACTTATACTTATAGATGGAAAAAAATGTAATTAGGTATATCATTTTGAAGTATGTACATAATCTTATGTGCCCATACCTAAGAGAAATTGACTACTCTCAATAAACTTACCGAATAGAAACTTCGGTGTTTTCACCACAAGCAATTTGTATAATAAAGGCATATTAAAGAGGGTTTCAACTCCTGATTTGCGAATTAATTGCTTAGTTTATGTAGTTGAGAGTTTGGTACGCGTGTAGATTGTTAATCTCTTATAAATTATATGTATTAATTGAGACAATTTAAATGTATTCTTTACATTATGTATTAAGCTCAAATAAGGGTTTCTAAATGAAATACAGTCAAGATTTTTGTTTTGATTAAAAAAACGTTGCCCCACACTAGGATTATATCCTATGTCGTGAGTACTGTTACAAACATACAATTTCACATACACATAGACCCGGAACAATAATTTGTAAATCACACACAGAGTTGTTCCGTGTGACAATTGGACCCTTGACACCCCCGTTGCACGGCAGCCGGTTGCCCAGCCACCGCACCAGCCGTGCAGTAAGTAAACCGGAGTTTGGAAATAATTTGATTTCTTATTTTAATGACTTGTATAGAATATATACATATATACATTTAAGATGTAGACTTCGCGGTCAAGTGCAATAAGGCACCACGGCTAAGGGCTAGCAGGAGAAGAAACGGGGGGGGGGGGGGGAGGGGTGTATTTAGTCAGTAACAGTCTGACACTCTCTCCTGCCCATCCCAGGGCGAAAGAGGATTAAAAAAAAGAACTTTATGCTTCTTGTTGCTTTGAGACGGGGCCCATTGATACTACTGATGATGCCTACTGATACTGTAGAATCTTATTGTTTTTAAGATCCACCTCTGCCTAATTAGGAAGGCGTGATATCCACCGAAACCCTCAATTTCCAATCTACATTATTAAATGGTGATTATAGCTATAAAGCTACAAGATCAATTTGTTAGAAGTCGTCAACCACGCGCGACCACCTGCGGTTCTCCGGTAATTGGCGGGTATATAATTTTGGCGGCCATCTTGTAATGCACGACCATTTTGATGACATTTCGCTGTATGATGCTTGTTATATTAAGTTTCGGGAGGTATAAAAAATTATAAGTATCAAATGTTCAGTTAGTTCCATGTTTTTTTGCATTTTTTCTTGTAGTTACTGTTATTTTGATCTTGTTTTATCTCTAATATCTAGTCTAGTATATAAATTAATATGTAAAAAGTAATTGCTGTTTGTTTCTCTCGCTAAGGGAAGGTGTAAAATCTTTCCCAAAAGAGTGAGACGCAAAGATGGTTGGCTAGTAGATAAAAAACGTACGGTATTCGAAAATAATACCTTGCATGTCAAACAGTCATAACCTAAAGACATAAAAAGTATATTAAAGTAACAAGATAAACTCTTCGTTCAAACAAAAATGATTTGCAATTTCAAGTTTTTATATGAAAATAAAATACATGATGACTTCACAAGCATATTGCTTGGCATAAATGGCCAATCTTGTGTGATTATAGCTAACACAGCTTTTATAGCAAAAACTATGAGAACTGTAAGTGTCTGGACAACAGAACATAGTGCGTATATCATAGAAGGAATTGATTGAAATTAAAACAGAACTGTTTCCATATTAAATATAAATGTATATTTGTTAAAAAATTGCAAACAAAAGTGTGCCCAACTAATCACCAAGTGTACGCCTGAGAGGTCACTCCGTGACATCATAGCCTATTCGCGTTGCCATCGTTAAAACTCAAGCCGGGGTTGCGGGGCAAGTGCAAGGTACCGCGGCCTAGGCTTGGAGTAGCAGGAGTAATGAGGTGGTTTTTAGCCAGTCACATTCTGACGTTCCCCAGAAGTTATTTGAGGAACTCCCCTTAAAAACAAGATATTCTTGATTTAAATTACTTTATACCTAATTGTTCCTTGTCATGTCAAATAGTACGGTGTCTGATCTCGAAAATAAACGAAATAATACCAGCTCATCAGCGCTTGAAGTTGCTACAACAAAAGTAATACATTCTTCAAAACATCCCGAACGTAACTGGTACGCTCTGATTAAGCTACCATTCTACTAATTTCATCAGTCTATTCAAATGACTAATGTATGTACATAAATTATTACTAAAAGCTGAATAAGAATCAGTGTTTCTTCTCTTGAATACACTGACACATCAGCCTTCGTTAACTAGAGGTCTCTGACCCAATAACGAGCCCAAATTAATCTCATTTCAAACGTTCCCAATGAATCATACACAAGAAAATTCAAAGAAAAAATACTACAAAAAAAAAAGCAATCAGTGCTACAGTGAATGCTATTATGTTATATGTAATAAACTTTCTCGTACAGACAGACAGACAAAAGGTAGATAATACTCGGACATATTAATTACTTAAAGCAGGAGCCGTTCCGATAGCAACACAAATATAATTACAAATAACGATTGATACACTTTAAAAAATAATTACTGTTGGATATAAAAAAGTGAAATCGATATCTTGAGTACAATTGATACTGTGGGAATGAGTTTCTAAATATAAGTACCGATGTAGTATTGTGATCTTTAATAGCAGAACACACAATTATTTTACAATAAATTTGACAGACTTCGAAGAAGGGAAGAGTTCGAGGATAGCGTATAAAATAAGTTGTTATTTCAAGCAGTAAGTAACTTCATTATTTGACTACTCAATAATCATGATAGTAAGTTTATTATAGATAACCATCATATAACTAAAGTTAAAAATACGCTAAAAATTGGGTTGAATGTTGAGAAAAATAATAATTATGGATTAACCACAAACACATTTTTTCATCAAAATTTTTTCTTAAACGTCGCCTATTTCGTTCAACTCGTGTTTATTCGGCTGATGATATTGTCTTGAGAAGAATTCGTGAACTGTTCACACTGTTAAAACCCCGTGTCGGTTTAAACCAAAACAATTGAACATAACACCCATTCTTATAAGATCAGTTTTAAAAACAAATGATAATATTTAAAATCTGATGATTCGTTTTGGTTATGGTAGCTTAATTATCTTTAGTATTCATAATTTTGATGTTTAATTAACATCAATTGGTCGTATTTCATAATTATTACGTAATCTGAAATTGGTATTGTGTTTAATTTCAATAAGGAAATGAAACTTGGAAACATTATTAAAGGAAAGCTTAATGAGGACAGGTAAAAGACTGATGTCAATTAAACAAAACAAGGAAAAGTACTTATAATAAAACAGGAAGAATTTGCCAATTTCCTATATTCGTAGCAGAATGATAAGAATTTTAACGGTATTGACGCTTAGCGCATTAGTACCGCTAGAAATCGCATGCTGCATGCAGCAACAGGTGAGGGCGACGATCGATCAACCCGAGCCACTGCGCAGGCGTTTGTAGATATTACATCCAACAGTTTAGCTGCGGTCATTAGCTATACAACTGAGATAAGTTAGAATACTCGGAATGAAAATGAAGATAGAGAGCTCGATGAAATAATTAAAGAAAATGTGGTTTCACTTATTTATACATCCTTGTCGATAGGAAAGTGTATTCATTAATAAGTTGAACATACGCATTTTTTTATGTTGCCTTATATTAGGGTTTTCTCATGTGTTACGGTGCGTTCACATACACATTACATTTGAACAAACCTGAGTAGTTTAGTGAGGGAACCAAACCCGCAACACAATGCACACAGCCATTGCACCAACCGTGCAGTCAAAATTCTTGAACGCACACATATCAACGCATATATCAACAAAGGTTGTAAACCACAAAATTCCCACTACAACAAATTTACATTGAAAAGCTTTTTAAATAACAAGTTTTATTACTGTCATTCCCAGCACTGTAAACGCTGAAATGGGTGGTGGATTAAACACATGTCTACACAATAAAACAAAAGATGTTAATATAAAGACAAGAAAAGGTCAAGTCGAAACGGAAAGAACTGATTAATGGCGGAACTGGTACATTCTATTTATGAGGGAAGCGACACGCGATCGTAAAACATGATTTAATGCTAATATTTGTTGCTAATGCATGTACCGTTGACATGAACTGTTATTAGTTGAGCTGAGAACGCGATAGTTAAGGACCAATGAGGTTTGGAATTAACTGAAGTCTGATGTATTAAATTGATATTTTGATTGGATACATGTAGGATTATAGCCTATTCATATAACTTATCTCATAGCTTGATATCATTCACATACATTTTACACCCAGTCCCAGAAAAATAATTTGTAGATCACACAAAGAGCAGTTTCGTGCGAGAATCCACGACACAGTCGTTTACCAGGCCACAGCGTTATCCGTGCAGAAATAAATTTACTTATGGAAAACAGTCGAAATGTGCCTTCCATTCTTTGATTTTACAACTTTAGACCCAAAACCTGAGATCGATACTACACCTATTCACAGTCGTATTCAACATGGAAAGATGTTAACACAAGAATTTTAAAGAAAGTATACCGTTGCCCGGTTACGTATGGCGAAAACAGATTGAGTAATGTTAGAGACACTAGCCAATGTTTTAGTTGTTTTGATAGAAGGACGATGCTTTCCCCAAAGCGAAAGCAGTACGTGATGAGCATATCCAGTAACAGATGCCAATGATATGACTCAAACTTAACTAAGAATCCAATTTAAAAGCAATCTTCGAAATAGTAGACGTGAGAAACAACATCGATGAAGAATTCGGAAATAAGGAAGATAAGTAGAATATTGACGATACGGAAGAATCGGAATAGTCTTGTTGTTATCAAGCTTAAAGTTTTAGAATAAGCAAATATTATAATTAAAATCGTAGACTGCGTAGTTTTCCATGAAATAACTGAATGTTCAATTATTAATCTCGCTTCCGATCACGAAGTATAAATAAAACGTGTTTACGAATATGAAAGATTTAAAATCAAAATTGCAAACGACGTTAATAACATGTCTGAATTTCGTATGAAAAAGCAAACGAGCCTTTTTGACACAAGTCGAAACCGTGTCAATGAATCAGGCCACGAAAATGCAGAGCCATCTTTTATTTAGGTTTACGAGTCGAATAATAGGTCTTCTTGTGCTAAACGTTGCGAAGAAACAAACTAGTTGGAAACGATAAAATAATTTTGTTGTTTAGATAACTCCGATGTTACAGCTTCCATCAATTGAGTGATTGTTTTCAAAGACTAGGGAGCTTTGTCCAGTATTTAGAACAGTTTTAAGCTAGGAAAAAGCGGAATCGGGTCAAACCATAATTCGGTACATTTCTATAAAGCAAATCTGTGTATGTTGATTATGACGTAAATTTTAAATTAGCTAATGGAAACGTCTATCAATGCGTTTATAATTTGGAAGAAAAGGTTCCGTAGTCGCATTAACAATATTCATACTTAACTACCTAAATGAAAATAAAAGAATAAAACGGCATAAAACATCAAATAAATAATTGTTTTATCTTCAATTTAACAACGAGAAGTTGCACTTAATTACCGGATAGGCTTATCAGAAAAAGACTTGATAAAGTTAAGTGATGAAGAAATCGCTACCATTAATAAACTTATGAATACGAATATAGCCATTCACATCATTACGCCATTATTATTATAATTATCTTGTTTTAAATCGTCAGCTGTCCTGTTACCTGATGGTAAGCAATGTACGTTGCCCATGGACATCCACAACGCTAGAGGAAGAAGAAGAAGAAGAAGAAAAACATTTATTTGAAACTCGCACAGAAAATAAATACAATTACATTTTATAAATACAAAAAGAAAAAACAAACAAAAATAAACAAAACAACAACAAAAAAATATATTAAAATAAAATAAAAGACCTGTGCGAGGTCAAAAAGGCCACTATCTCAGCATATGCTGCGATAATTCACCAGTAGGTAAAAATACCGCAGCGCTGGTATTCTGATAGGCCAGAGGAATTACATGCTCGTTGCCGGCCTTCTGGGGAATCGTTTTAGGCGATTTTGGAATTGGGCATTGGGGAGATCGAGCCGACCCATTCGTGCCGAAGCTTGGCTCAGAGCATATACATGAAACATATTGTTTTTTGTGATCCAAGTGACTTGTTTACGATGATTAATGACTCTTAAATACATTATCTTATAGCTGTTGCGCTTGCGATGACTCGAGCGACGCAGCAAAGCAGTTGTTAATAACAGAAAACTTGTTAATTATGAAACATTTAAGTGCAAAGTACATCATAATACTGACAATACAAATTACTAGTTACGCCTCTTTGCTCTTCGTGTGAAAGAAGTGTTGCTAGAAGCAAAAACAACCTTTGTGGTATCTGTTGTTGTTTTATTCATGATTTTTTTGGTATATTTAAGGTAACAGAAAAAAATAAAATTGTGTGGTTGTCAGGAGCGTCAAAGGTCGAGGCTTTGAATTCTGTGAGCGTCACTTGTTTTTCCAAGTTCATTGGTAAAAGTAATTATAATGCAGACCTCTAAAACCAAGACACAATTATCGAAGTCAATAGAAAAAACTAGAGAGGGATTCCTGGGTTGAATTAATTTCAGAAAATCGAGTCTATTAATATATTTTCGGCTCTACGGGATGATACCACGGCCTCATAGAAAACCGACGTGAAATAACCAAAGAGTTGTGTTTTGCCGTGTAAGTGAGGTCACCGGAGGCCCAATCCTTCTCATACTCCAGTCCGTTCCCTTTTCCAAAATCCCCAAAAGGTCGGCAATAGACTCGTAACTCTTCTCCGTCGTTGCGGGTGTCCATGGGCGACTCTGATTGCTTACCATTAGGTAATCCGTTTGCACATAAAAAAGACTAACATGTAAATGAAACACAACTGACGAAAAATGCAAGCCATGTCAAATGTCTTAGATACATATATATGCACTTCTATTTATCAGTGTGTTTGTTTACAATAACAACGAGCCATTATGCAAGAGACGCTGTTTATCACTAATTTTATTGTCTATTGTATTATGATGACACCATTTAAACACATTATTTTTAGAGATACAGCCAGTTTCATTGATAACTTGTTGTTGTTTTGGTATGTCTATAGTCTTTCCTAACGAAAATTGTATAAGGTTTCTGGATTTGCTCAAGGTTTGTCAAAACTAATAAGAATAAGTGTAAACTAATAATAATTTCCGTCGATAACTGAATAACAACTTGACGCGTTTAGCATTGCTGTTTGTCTTCTAAGGTATAACAAATAAAATAAAACATTACGCTTACAATTCAACAGACAACATCAGCGTTTGAAATCAGATCATCCCGCGAAGTGTTTTTTCTTTCAAGAAGAAAGGAAAAATTAGACTAAAAAACATTTTCAATACGATAAAGACATCACATATCACATCATCAGCCTATAAGTGTCCACTGCTGAGCAAAGGCTTCTTCTCATACGGAGAAGGTTTGAGCTTCAAGCACCACGCTTGCATCATGGGAATTGGCGGTTTCAAACTTGTAATTAGAAATTATAAGACCAGGTTTCCTCACGATATTTTCCTTCACCGTATGTCAGTGGTGTTTAAATAATCATAGAAAGTAACATATAACTCGGAAAAAGTCACCTAAGTACTTTTCAGGGTTAAAACCCTCATGGATGGCAGGAGGATGCCTTAAATTGGCTGAAAAGACATTATAGACAACAAAAACACAATCCAGAACTTATAAATTCCAGATTCTCAAAGAAAGTCCATACAGTACGTGCACGTAATATTTGCTGTCAAAGTGACACGAGAAAGTTGAAACCGAAAGTGCGTAGTTTTTTATTTGCAACGCAACACGCTGGGGTGTGTTGCATTAAAAACATTGGTACATGGAAAGCTGTTCACTGCTTCAAATGACACCGTGGATGGGGATCCGGATGTTAGAAAATGTAATGGTGTTGTGCAATTAGAAGTATTGCTTGATTATCAGTGTCTTGAGTTAAATGATAATAGTTGTGAAGTATATGGACAACCGTGAAGCTGTTTTTAAAAAGCTTTATGAATGAAAGCAGAGGATGGTAAGAGAAATTATGATGTTTGATAGGACAAATGGAAAACATATAACTTCAACGATGAGGGAGTTAAATTAGTTATGACTGGTAATAGAAGATTTCTCTTTTTATTTTTATTCAAAAGGTTGATAAAAAAATTGTGCTTCATGAGTTTACTAGCACAAATCTTCTTTACATTGCACTAACCAGTAAGTAAAACTGGTAGATTATTAGTGGTAAAATCTGAGTTTATGATTCATAACATCAACTTGTAACTAATATAGTGACCTTTACATTAACAGAACAACATGTAGGTCCGTCTAAACTTGTAAGCAATCGAGGTCTAAATCTCCATATGGTTCAGATTTTAACCTTAGTTGACCTCGAAGCGAATTTTATGCGAGAAAAGTATAAAGAAAGTGTGAAATAATATGATAATCTACATATTTACTACATATCTATACAATCTGTATGCAAATAACTGATGACATTCGACATTTGATATTGAAAAGAAGTAGGTGAACATTTTAGCCTACTTTAAATAAATAATACTAAGATAAAGGTAATAAATATTAGAATTTCAATATTTGCTATATTGAATTTATTTGTTGTTCCGGGTTTGGGTGTGATGTGTATGTGGAATTGTATGTTTTTAAACGCACCCACGACACAGGAGAAAATCCTAGTGTGGAGCAATGTTTTCCTAAAAAAAGAAAAGAAAAAAGATTTGTTTTCATTACTTTGAAAAAAATGCTAAGTCAGATCTTTTTGTCTCATAGTACGAAATCAAATTAGGTGACATCAAAATGAATTTTAATAATAACTTGCGACCAGAAGTCTCATATACGACTACTGAATGTAAACGATACAATGAAGTCTTCATAATAATATGCACACAATTTAGACAGTCACGGTTTCAACGACAAGTCTGCTTATCGCATATCAAATCGAACGTAATCCACCACAACAAAACAAACTCTCTAACCACATTATAACCAGTAGAACGCCAAACAAGTACATTACTTCACAAGATTAATAAACAAGAACGTCAAATATGAAATATCGAGTAAACCGCAAGCATTTAGTGAAAGTTAAACCGTAAAAAAATAAAGCTGGCCCGAGAAATGACCCCTAAGGTACACCTGCGTCACCTGCGGTTATACAGTCAAATAAATCGCGAAAATCATAATTATCACTGACCACTTAAAGTCCATATTTACGTGTCCTAGAATCCGAACGGTTCTCATTATGTAATTTAAATGTTACGTTGCTTTTTCCAAAAGAATTCATTTGTTCTTCGTTATAGGATTACGCAATGAAATAAACGCAGCAAATCAACATTTTATGCAAATAAAACATTGTAACAGAGGAATGCTTAAATGTTATGTAATACGACTTGCTTATTGACAACCTCTTTCGTGTACATTAATCAAGATGAAAACAATTCTTTGTTTATATTATGTACGAGTTTGTGCAACAAATGGTATAATAATAATATCGCTTCAGAGAAATCAGTTAATTATGAAAGTATTGTGTTATTAATATCATGTTAGAATGTCATAAAATAGACATGCCTAATCGAAACGGTCAACAATTGGCATTTTCTATTCCAATAAACATAAGATATTTGTTAATAAAAATAAAACTGAATAACAATTTACAGATATTGAAATATGTGAAAGTTCTCATTCCAATTCAAATCAAACGAAACTATGTTTGGGTCATTGTCGCGAATACTAATACGTGTAATTTCTTTTTATACGTAAGTATAGTCATTGCATTCACAGTTAGTCGTGCGTATTTTACAAATATAGTAAGTTGTTACGCTGACAAAATGGTAAAGAGGTCTTCGACCGTTGGCCGTTGCGGTAATGATACAGATAGGGCCGTCGACAGCTTTCGCATCTAAATCTAGTTAGACTAGTCAGCATGATTGGACTAAGATTTAATATCGTTTGCGATCTAAACTGTTGCATGTTTGCCCGAACGAGTGCGGATAAACAGCACCTGTAATTTGTTGTTATCGATATGTTAACAGTGTCGTACCTGTTCGTCCACTTTCGGAACGTCAGTGGCGCGGGTACCGCTAGCGACCTCGTTGCCGCGCCCGCTCCGCCTCGCAGGCCGCACGGGACTCACGCTCTTAGCATTCTCCGACAAATCTATCCCAAACTGCTTGGGAACATCGAACACTTTGAAATCCACCTCATCCACACTATTTACGGGACTCAGATCGTGCACGTTATCAAATGCTACGTCGTTATCGTGCACGGCGTCGTTGGAAACATGACCCGAGTCGTCACTGCAGTCTGAGTGTGTATCGGATATCTTCTCGTCGGTTTGTTTGTGTAGAGTAAGCTTTTCGACCTGCGTACATGTTTTGGAGTCGTCTCTCGCCTCAACGTATTTGACTTGTCGGCCGACGAGTGTGCTCAAATGATTGTGGAAAGTAGTGTTCGCTACGCATAGCTCCTTATGCACTGGCGGGATCACTTTACAATTGATAAACTGAGATGCTTCGGTTTTTATTTCCTTAGCTGTTTTTAGCTCGAGTTTTTTCACAATTGACTTAACAGGTGACAGTGTCAAATCGATTTCCTCCGATTCATTTTCATTTCGTTTGGTATCCGGAACGATTACTATATCTCTTTTATTGATCGTTCTGTGCTGCAATTTGGCTCGCACGGCGTTAATTTCGTCAGAATAGTCTTTTAAAGTTGTTTTTGTTGTCAATACTGATCGTTTAGTATCAACCGGCTCTTTCTTAGATTTGTCGTTTTGTCGTTTTACTTCTGATTTAAGATTGAGCAGCGACTTTTGTCTTATTTGTTTGTTTCCGTCAGGTCTTTCGTTGTTTTTTCGTGGCGCGAGCGGTTTCTTTTTCTGAGCACACTCTCTGGCCTGGTCTACATTACTTAGATCAACCGGAGTGGGAGAAAAAAGCGCCCTGGTACTGCTAAATTTGTTGTGCGACATTTGACTTCTTATCACTGGGATCTTACTGGGAGAGCCCGCGATAGAAGTCGTTGATTTGGTTCTCTCAAGGCCGGGTGAAATGACATATTCGCTTCCTATTTCCCACACGCTTTTAGCTTTCTGCATTTGTGATTTTGGGGTCTCTTTACTTTCTAAACTAATCTTTATGTTTAACGATCCATTATCTGTGCATGTTTTAGGTTTTGTTTTCTTTGGGTCGTTTACTTTTTTATCAACTTTTTTCATTACTGGTTTCGTTTTAGAGACAACCGGAACGGGTGTCGACGGTGGATTAGATAAAGTTTTCTTAAGTATTCTGGTTTTTACATCCAGTTTTTTAAGATCTTCGGCTTTGAAGCAGTTCGGCCGAGATGAGTTTTTTGATGTAATTTTATATGTGGCATACTTATCAGGATTCATCTTGTCATTAGTAGGTGTCGCAGTCAACGGTACTAGCGGAGCAGTCAACTCTTTTCCCTTCATGTCGTCCAAATTCCACAAACTCGTAGTTTTGTCAATAGAATTGTTACGAGCAACTTTATTTCTTGCTTTGCAATCACTTTCGGGGTCCGAATTAGTCTTTTTCAATATACAACGTGATTCAATAATACTGCAAGTCTTAGACTTTTGCAATTTAGGCGGAATAAAACTGTTTTTAGTTGCTTTCACATCGGAAGTAAGTGACGTGCAAGTGAATTCCGACAAGATTTTATCGAACGATTCCAAAGCCTTATTCAATTTTGTTTCAGCACTAGTCGTACCCGGGGCTTTAGGCTCAGATTTAAGAATAGCTACGTTTTCATAGATAGAGGCGTATCCTTTAGTTTCTTCAAGTAAATTGTCTTGCACCACATTATTATTATCGCTGGTAATGTTTACGTTCTCGTACACGTGACGGCTCGCCGTCTGTTCGTCAGCTTTAGTATTCACAATAGAGTCACTAATATTGATTTTAGAAACAAACTTTTGCACGTTATCACTGTTAGTTTTCACAGGTTCACTGATCCTACGTTCGAGGCAGGCAGCGATCGCGGTCACTTTGCTGCCCTTGTGCTCGGGTGAGGTTTCTGGACCGACTGAAAAAGTCCTGTAGAACTTTTGCAACGCGCCCTGTTGCGCAGGGGAAGCGGAGGGAGGGTGCTTCTCGGACGGCTTCTGTCCGCCGAATATGTTGAATACTTTCACTGCGGGCATGTCGCGAGCCCGGCGCGCGGGAGCCGGTCGCGGAGCGTTGATGCGCGCGCGCGTCACGGCGAGCGGCGTGCATGTGCGCGCACCAAGCCGCACCACCGCGCTATCAGCGGAGACAATAAGAAAGTCAATGTCACTTCAGGCGCCCAGCAGACGTGACAAATCATCCATAATGAATGATCGACAATACTAGCTCGATTGATGACCGCTTGTGACAATCGCATACATGATTTACTCGCGTTAATATTCAATTAGACAACGTCGTTAAAGCACTCTCGTAACAATTCACGATAACAGTATTTATTTATTACCAAAACTTTACGATTTAATTCTGTTGCGTTTGTCCTCCTTAATAAATATGAATACTTAGTAAATTGATAAATCACCGATTTAAAGATAAAAGTAAGTCAATCATCTTCTTTATAAGACAACCTGTTATTTTATGTAATGAAGTATACTTTCGTGAACAAAACGAGTTACATAAAAATCCATAAATTCCGATAGAAAGTAGGAATGAGGTTGTTATGGACAATGATGTAATTGACCGGCAAATGTTTACGGAGCGGACCTGAAATATGGGAAACGAGGTTGCAAAAGCAGATGAAATGTAAAATGTTACTGGGAAACGTAATACGGATAACCTCATTTAGTAGGAACCCGGTTATCCTGGTTGGAGTAACCAAACATGTGCGGTTGCTTTTATGTCCCCTCGAATGAGGGCCGTCGGCGGCGTCCTAGTAACTCGATACGTGATGTTATTTTTAATTACGAAATTAAACGATTTATGTAAGACGATGCGTAAATTAAATTAAATTTTGATATGTGAAATGCCGAGGCTGAAAATGAAGATGAAAGAGAATTTGATGAGGATGTGAATAAATTTGAATATTAAAATAATGAATATGGTTTTTTAAGTTTTTAAAATACTACCTATTAAAGAAAACCTGCGATAGGCCTGTTGAGATTGAACTGTATACTTTAAAATGTTCTGTATACGTAACAAGTATAAATGAGGAAATTAAAAATAAAATTTATAAAGTGCAATGAAATATGTATGGCGCTATAAGACTTTTTAAATAGCTAGGAAAAACGCGTACACCAGACTTCTAAGAAACCACATAATGAACACCATAGCACATAAATTAATGTAAATGATTTCACAAACCAATTAAGAGCTTATATTCACAAACCAATTAGAGAACCAACTTATTATAGAAATCTAAATTTCAAACGAAAATAATTCACTGATGACTAAGCAAAATGACATAACTGCAGGTGGAATTGGAACGCCTAACATTAAGATGTGGACACAAAAATGCAGATATGATATAATCTTTAGTGATTATTAAAAAGCTGTTTTTCAAGGGGGAAATCGTCAAATGACTTCCCCCATGCTGAGCTAGCTGAAAAGGAGTGTCACATTATCAGATACATACTGACTAAAACCACTCCATGTCTTCTTCTGTTTCGAGCCGGGTTGCGTTTCATTATGACGCTTGCAACACTTTGTTAATAAGATAAGTATTTTTTGGCCAAACGCAATAATCTCCAGAACTAATTCGAACTGAAAAAATATTTTTGTGTTTGATAGCACATTTATGACGACCGAGGTTATAACATTCGACAATAGAGAAATCTCAAACAAATCTAAGCAAAATGAATGTGAACTAAGACTTCCTTATTTCCTACATGGGAACAATAACGCACTGTTCCTTAGAAAATTATTGAGGAAGACTGTAAAACCAATAACCAATATCCGAGCAACAGGTGGAGGCGAGGAGAAGTGAGTAGTATGACATAATGATCGAATACCTACCGATGATGATAATTATGCAACTTGTTGTGTCGGTCGCTTGAGACTGAGCGTCGCATGAGGTCGTTGACAGTTGACGATGAAGGCAAAAAGAATTTGTATCCTGTTCATAAAGAGGATCGTCGATTTGATTATAATTACCATAAAAATCTAGATTTTAATGAGCGTTTTTTGAACATGTTAATTTTATTTTTAGAAATGGTAATTTCTCCTTCAAGTATCCTATATCGAAATCAAATTAAACACGCCATTTTCTTGGGTAAAGCCGCTGAAAATCTTTGAGCTTATAACTAGCTATAATGACTATTTTAGATGTTCCCCTTAGTAGACATCCACGATAAGAGGTGGTGTTATTTGAATTCTTCTTTGCCGTCACCATACAGCATACAATACAGTTGACAACGATACAGTTAACCCCAAAACAGAAACTATAATAAAGAAATTACACAATAATGTTATGGAAGTATACAAGACACAAGTGGTCGGACCAGGTCGTTGACAGATGTACAATATAATTGTAAACTGTAAGGTGTTTTGTCTCACCAGAGTCAACGCTCCGACACTCACCACTAACGAACAAAGGTGAGAATGTTTTTTGAAACAAAACAGAACATTTTGAACGATGATATTCCTGAAGGTAGATCCTGTTTTGTTGTAAAGGAATGGTGTAAGTTTCTTTATCGATTACTAGATGCAGGTTGGTGAGATATTAGTCTAGTAAATAGCTCAATGGTGTCCTCAAAAAAACTATTGTAAATATTAATAATGCAAATAATTTTGATTATAAAAAGAGTAACAATGAAGTAACTTGCTCCTTCTTCTACATGGGAATTTACAATTTGGAATGAGAAAATAGTTCCTCTACGAAATGAACCAACAGACCTTTTATAGCAAAATATTTTGTTTGACGTTCAATCGTACCTTATAATCGACTACCTGAAACTAATTATTTGAATTTGATCAGCAACTGGAGTAAAAATTAAGTATACGTGCATGTTGGGAACACGTACTCGTATCATGGAGAGCATTATCAAAGACTAATTAACGAGCTAAGAATAACTACATAAGATTATGTTTTTACTCTTTAAGACATGACGAACTTTTCGATAATCCAAATATCCAAGGAGATATATTAAAAGTAGGTCCGGTCCAATTTAGGGAATACCATTAAAAAAATGATGAGAGCATAAAGTAACACTCCATCAATAAAAATCTACTAAGTGGCGTGCAATTGGAGAGGCCTATGTCCAGCAGTGGACGAAACAGACTAATGATGATGAACGTGATGAAAAATCTACTTACCATTCTAATCCTAAATGCGATTTCTGGTTTAACCCGTTTTAACATTTTGATGGCACAGACCAACCACGTCACTAAACACAGAAATGTAACATAAAAAGTACAAAACAAATTAAAAACATTTAGTCAAATTAGCCCCATTGTGATTAAAATATAAAGGATAGAAAAACAAAAATTAATCTAAAAAGAGAAATATACGGAAACGAACGTGCCTATAGCAACGACAGAGGCAGGGAAATAGCTGATTATGTTTATAATTAGCTGATGACACAAATATTTGATTATAAACAATCAGTCGGACATGTAAGCAGTATTATATGAGAGTATAAACAGTTATTGATATAAAGATCCTAACAGCACTGGGATAGATATCGGGTAGAACATTCAAGACACGAATAACAGTGGACGGAAATTGGTCACCCTAATTTTATAAATAACCAAAAGAATGGAAATTTAAGAAGATCGGTCACAAAAGGCGGTCTTATCATTGAAAGCGATATCTTCAAGACAATTGTGGCTGTATGACGTCATGTTGGAAGAAAGGATATTTAGTAGCCTATTGTCAAATACAGGAAGAATACGATCAAAAGTTAAAAAGATCAAAATTTCTTTTGTCAAACTAAAGATACATTCTAAGACACTCAAAAGAAATACTTACTTCGAATAATGATGTCAGAAGAAATTTTAAAACGATGATTCACTTCGAATTTCTAACACTTAATGCCAACTGTTAAACTTAAAAATACTTCATTAGACTAATGTTAAACAAATGTAATTCCCTAACAACCGATTAACGTAATTAACTAAATATCAACAAGCAATTTAGTCCAATTAAATATGTTAAAATAAAAGAAATTATTCACACAAAAGATAATAAAATAGAGGTAGAATATGTTAAAACGGCGAATATAGAAAATAGTTTACGCAAAATTGATATAGATGGTGTTAAAAACAAATGTAACTGTAATGGTGGAGGTTCTTTTGATAATGGAACCTATACATTGAAATGAAAACTTAACAGACTGAAAGACACCTTAAAAGGGATAAATTGATATAATTAAAATAATTTAGACATCAAAGACTTACGTTTTAGAAACAGGAGAGGCAGGAGACACAATGCTCGCGTGTCACTTAAAAATGTATGACATAACAAGCCCTAGTAATTACTAAGAACCATGACCGACGGCCGTGGAGCAGATTAGCTAGAGAATCGTGTCAAGATGTCTTGGGAATAGTCTACAAGGGACAGTAAGTACAGTTAAATATGAAATATTTCTGTAGTAGTAGAAGAGTTGAATTGTTTCTGTTTTATTTTTATGGGATAGATTACCAAATGGTAAGCAATCGGCGCCACCCATGGACACCCGCAACACCAAAGGTTACAAGTGCGTTGCCGTCCTTTTGTTACAGGTTTCGGATATTTAATAGTTGGGAAGGGATAGGGAATGGGAAGGGATTGGGTCTACGGAAACCTAACTCACACGGCAAAACACAACGCTATTTTCTGTGAGGCTGTGGAGCTCCAGTCGAGCCGACTCAGTCGTGCCGAAGCTTTGCTCGCCCACACTTATGTATAGTTAAGATACTGAGAGTTAATTAAAAGGGATATGTAGTTTGAAAAAGTACTTATATTGAAAAAAAGAGTTTAATATTTCCAAATAGGAAAAAAATACGCATCAAATCTGCATATCAATTAATATTTATTCGCTCACCACTTAAGTAAGAATGCTTTGCTTCAACCACATCGAAGTTCATCCCACAACAGTCGATCCAATATAAACGCTACCTTGGACATTAATAAGGAGATTTAATAAAGCCAGACTGTCAGACTGACCGTCTGGTTGTCACTTAATTGCTAAGGAACTGAAGACACGTCACCCTTGGCAATAATAATGTAATTGGTGACAATTATGATTGACGTCGCAATGAATTGCTTGATACGTCATCCTAGTAAAGATTTACAATACTTAATAGAGACAGTTCTACGAAAGGGCAGCTTGCTAATTTCTTGTAACAGATAGATATTAATGTAATATAGGAAAAAAGTGTTGCGATGTGAGAAATATTTATTTTTACTATTATGAAAAGTTACCTTTTTCCAATTTTCCACACTTCAACCTTCTGACAAATAATAAATACAACAAAAAAAAGAATAGGTGATATAGGCGTTGTTGAGTTCTGCGTTTTCTAACACATTTTGCTAATAATTTTTATATATTTTATAAATTATTATTTTTTTCTTAAATCTATTTCTTTGGTCTGACTGTTGATTTAAAAATTCACGATACCGGAGAAAATTTTGTGATAGGAGAGCGTTTTAAAAATAGGTACATCACACAAGTCATGTTGCATACAACATGACTTCACAAATGCACCTAAGCCAACTTCAAAAGTTGTATTATTGTGTTCTATGTTTATTACAAACTAAAGCTACCAAGTAACATAAGTGTAACCACTAAAATTGAACAAATGCTCTAATGACATCAGCCTGTATAAACAGACGCGCACTATACAAATATGATCCTTGCTTGCTTGCTTCCAGCATTTCCTGTGGCGTCGTGGGTTGAGCAAACATACGGATGCTCGAGAGATTTGGTAACAGTGGCTAGACGAGTCGATTTAAGTTGTTACATTTTATATATATGTTACGATATGTATATAATATTTAATTTCATCTATAAGAGGGTCTCGATCAAACAGTCAAAGTACCTAAATTTTTGGAATAAACACAAATATTAATATTATAAATGCAAAAATAACTCTGTCTGTCTGTCTGTCTTTTCTTCACGCCTAAAACTACCTATTGAACCGAGTTCTGTGAAATTTGGTACAGATATAGTTTGGAACTCGAGAAAGGACTTAGGTACATAGGATAGTTTTTATAGCAAAAATCTGCAGGAAGTTACTATTCCACGCGAACAAGGTCGCGGTCAAAAGCTAGTAATTAAAAAAAAAAAGTTTTTTTTCTGCGTGGTTTATACAAAATTATAATACAGCTAAGTATGACAGATGTTTTTTTTTGTGACATATGCTAGGCAGCATGGGTCACAAAAAAAACATCATAAATGAAATCCGTCTATTTCATGAAAAAGTAAAAGATTCTGAAATCCAGCGAGGCCCAATATGATAAACTTATCCACCAGACGAACATTAAAAAAAAATAGCCATCATCTCCATTAGCTAACTCGTAACCCGTACTCTTAAACTGAATCAAAATTTAAATTGAAGTACTTAAACTAAAGGAAATGAAGTAGACAAATATTTGAACAAAGCTTTAACTGACAAATGAGGTTTAACTCCATATAATGCACGCAGTTACGTGGGCAGAAGATAATCTTGTTCTCCATATAGCTGCCATTTTGTTAAAGACATTGGTTAGATTGTATTTGAAACTCCTTTAAAGTGAGATTGATAATCCTACTTCTATTATAGACACGAAAGTTTGTAAATACGGATGAATTTTAATAACTCTTTCACGTAAAAACTACAGAACGGATCTTAATGAAATTTGGCATAGAGGTAGATTATAGTCCGAAATGATACATAGGCTGTCTAAATTTGTAAAAGCATACATATTCTATGTCATATAAACGAGTCCATAAGTGACATTAGTTATTTTTAAAAAACCAAAACTGTACTACGAGCGAAACCGCTGGTAGGTGGCACGGCTTGGTTAATTACAGAAAACGGAATTGAGTGGTTTTTGGTCTGCAAGAGTTTAACGTGTTAAACTCTTTTCGCCCACTTAGGACGGGAGAGATTATTGGATCATTTTACCAAATAATTTCCATAATAAGGGAGGTAGAGGTAATAACATAAGCTTAACCTTTACGCTACTTGATGGCAACCAGGAACCGAGAAAAGAAGCCAGTTAATAATAAATAAATACCATTGATCCTTATAAAAACACCTGAACTCAATACTTTCCACATCAGAGCCTTAGAATCTGCCAGTCACCATTCTTCAACTCCGTAACATCACCAACACTTTTTGCTGTACGATTAGCATCTATGTTTTGTAGATCAATCCTCCCACGGTTTTCACTCGACGAAAGCCAAGCTGTAGCATGTAGATGTAGATAATGGACCATGAAAAACCATGGAACGTCGCCACGGTAGAATTACCTTTGAAGAACGCCGTCGAGCACAAACTTGTAACTATAATCCTACCAATATTATAAACGTGACAGTTTGTGTTTGTGGATGGATTTTGTTTACTTTTTCACGCGAAAACTACTGATTGGATTTTTACGAAACTTATCATAGAAGTAGATGTATTGTCTGGAATAACAGAAAGGCTACTTTTCATTGACGTAACGCGGGCAACACTGCTGGCAGGAGCAATATTGAAGGTAAAAAGAATGGTATAATGATATATGTTTATGTAGATCAAAGTCTATAGTTCAATGAATCCCATCCATTCACACGTCAAAACTGATACAAATCAATAATAATCCTTCTTATAAACTATTGAATGTTTAATATTAAAATAAGATATAATAGATAGAAGAAAAGGTAGAGATAAAACGTTCCCCTCCTGAAATCCCTAAAACTTCGAAACCCTTATCCCAGGCCGGTAACGCACTAGTTACTCTTCTGGTGTTCCGTGTGTTAAAGGGCGACGCCGATTGCTTACCATCAGGTAACCTGACAGTTCTGTTGCCCTCCTATCACATATCAGCTTGTTAAAATAGGTAGTAGAATTCTCGTACTTATTTATTATAAGGTAGGCTCACAGCTTATGTATACAAAGTGGTTTTAAGTATTGGTTATAGGCAGTAGGTCATATACATTAGCCAGTTACGAGCTAACCAACATTCTAAGAATTATGTGTTTATACAGTCAAAATATATAGAAATTAAAACTAGAACTAATTAAATTAACATAGGTAGAACAGCCTGCAGTATTAATCATAGTAAAATTGATGTGGGCTACCATTTATAAATTTAGAATTATGCTACATGAATGTATAATGTAGTTATTATTTTAGATAAGAGGAGTATACAAAATTTCGGATTATTGTTTAATGGACTCGAATATTTTTGATTTAAATACATTAAATACTAACACCAACTTGCATCCTAACTGAGAAAATCATCTCTTATTGTCCGAGTTCTAGTACAATTTGTGAGCAATTTAGCACAATACAGATATAATCCATTGAAATCGTTGTCAATAGGGACTGCACTATAGGCGAACACACTCAAACGCGACTACATAGATTTGTTTGTAATTCATTGCTGGTTTCGTAAAATAAAGTTTTAATGTTTGTTTCTTTAAATCACCAGTGGAGTTGTGATGACAAATTATTATTCTTATTTTAATTGGATTTTATGCTTCATATTAAAAGGACTCTTTAATTCTAAATCAGTATTGACGTTTTAGTTTTTCTTACTTTCGACATGGTCTAGAATTGAGAAAAGTGCCCAAGAGAAAGCCCACATTGCATCGTGAAACTCTTAACTGCAACAAAATAGTTGTATTTATAAGTAGTAAGAACTTAAAACATGTGATTTTACATTAGAAACTTTTTCACATAGTTAATACTGTGTAACATACAAAGTTTATTGATTATAACGTCGTACTAGAGCGTTCATGAGTAAGAGTCCCGTTGCAACTTGAAACTAGTAGAGCTATTCTCAGTTAGTTCACGTGCGTAAATCGTTGTTTTCAATAATTTTTTGGGACATACAAACACCGCAATGTACTCTCAACTGAAATGAACGGGACAAAAAGTCGCAATATAATTTTGAATCGGCTAAATGGTCGATCAAGTCGACCGTGAGAGTTAGTAACCAACTCGCAATCCGACAGATTTATATGAATTGATACCACAATGGAGTTTACAACTGGATATTTGCATTTGATGTCAGTTTTACGACGATATTGATGTGTGAAAGAAGGTTTTTTCTATTAGGAAATTTTGTTACTTCGTTTGAATTGCACGAAATAAAGACAGTTGATTTGAAAAAGTTTTTTATTTGACTGTAATAGTAAGGGACAAGTCACTTTTATATCCAAAAGGGGTATACAGATATGCACATAACGTTTTTTTCCTTAAACAAAACTTAGTCCAACAATAGGATTTTCCTGTGTCATAGGTGGCTTAAGGAACATACGATTTAATATACAGGTCACACCCAGATCATTGTGACTTTTTCCGAGTTATATGTACTTTCTTTGATTATTTAGTCACCACTGACAAACGGTGAAGGTAAACATCGTGAGGAAACCTGGACTTATAATTTCTAATTATAAGTTTGAAATCGCCAACCCGCATTGAGCAAGCGTGGTGATTAATGCTCTAACCTTCGCCGTATAAGAAGAGGCGATTGCTCAGCAGTGGGCACTTATAGGCTGATGATGATGATAATGACTCCCTATCGGCCCACCCAGGACCTGATTCCCCTCCTAGTTAATAATTTCCATACGGTCTTAGTAAGACGTAGCCATCATTTCACATGCTACCCATGTTTACATCCCGTACAGCAAATTCTAAGAAGCAGAGGCTAGTAGAAAGTTATTGCGTGCATTCCCGGTTCCGCCTGCATAATACTCACGGACGGTAAGCATACATTGCATAAATTAAAACCTTTTTTATATTTAGTGCCTCGCAATGCTGGAGAAAAGATTAATGTGTCGTTGAACGGAAGCTGTGTTGGTTCACTTTCTTATTAAATGTAAAATTTATTATTAGTTACTTGTTTAAGGTTGTTTAACTGGCACTCTAGCGTGTTCGTTCTGTGACTTATTACGAAGTGCCTGTATAAGATAGATACCTTGTAAAATTATCTTATTCAATTTATTTAATGATTAAAAAGGTTTTTTAATCTAGGTGACGTTATAAAAAACGATCTTTATTAATTTTTTTTAGTATAATAGTGAGTGTCCAGAATTTCGGAAACAGGTCATTAGTCTGAAAAATTGTAAGGAACAATGTGAAATTTAAAAAAGTCGCTAAAGCTTAACCAAACTACAATCTATGACCGCCAAAGAGAGTTTATAATGGTACATTCTACACCCTGAATATCTCACAAAACTATCCATAAACGTACATATTTCACAAACTTCTTAAATGAATCACCATTTTTATAGGAAAACACTGACACCTGTCAAACTGTCATTTAAAAACAAAACACATAAGTTTCAAAATACTTGACAAGAGATGGCGCCGGTGTGCAGACGGCACCAAATTATGCGACTCACGCACATCCCCAATGAAAGGACTGTGAAGCTTCAACGCATATGCATGTTGAAAGGGGCACGGTTACAAATGAATAAGGTTTGGTTTTAAAATATTAAGTAATAATATGGAAAATATTTGTGTTTACAGTTCTGTAAAAGCTTTAAGAAGAATGGTGTCTAAGAAATTTTAAATGAGTGGCATTTCTTTCTTCAGTTTCTTTAACGAAGCCTCCACACCAAAGTAAGCTACAGTCAAGCATGAATACTAAGCATTAAGGTCTTTTAATAAGTCTCAAGATATAATATCAGTACACAGTACAAACTAAAGTCGCTTTCTCTGTCTATATATCCCCGATGTACGCTTAAATTTAAAGCAACGGATTTTGATACGGTTTTTAATAGATGGAGTGATTGCTCTTCAATCAAGAAGGCTTATATTATGTAATATCCATGTAACATCCAGAGAAATTTAATATAAGCATTGCACCCGTTCGAAGCCGGGGCTGGTCGCTAGTTATTGATATTCTTTCATATAGAATAAGCGATATCATCAGAGCTATAAGATGCAAAATACTAAGTCAAAGGCAAAAAACAAGGTCGACACCTTCACTCCTCATCCAGGGCAAGTTGAGTCACTCGAAAATTTCCACTTTTGATCACCAGTTTTTTTCATACCTGAATTGTCTTCTGACTAATAATGGTGAAGTGAGTATTGAAGCAGCGAAAACAATTATATTTTTAGAATACTAAATAATTAATAAAATAAATAAATACAAATTAAAAGAAAACTTTACATACTACTATTCTTTACTTAGGCATATGATTCCCATTAATTTCTCGCAACGCATGCCTGCATAATGCACCAAGTAAAACTATTGGCTGCGCGTGCGGTGCATAAACCGACCATCAATAACTCTTCGCGCAATTTGTAGTTTATCATATTCATTGATTGATTTGTAGATCTAATAAACTCAACACTGTAGTAAAAGTAAATGTAATGTCTAGTTATAATAGAGGCAAGTACCATTAGTACTTAATTCTCCTAATTTTAACAATTAGTGTGAAGAATTTAACTTTACATTGTTAAAAACCAACTAAACAAAACATTAGCAGCATTGTTACTCCTAATTTCCCCGTTGTAAAACCATACAATTGTCTAATTACGTGTTCACAATTAGCATTGCGTAAAAATACACGGTAAAATTACTTCATACATACAATCACACACATACCTACCTACTTTCTTTTCATTCGTTAACTTAGCACAACTAACGCCATCTCTTGGTCAGCGTTGGAACTAACATGTAAACAAGCGCTACAGGCGGGAAACTTTCATCGGCTTGACAGGTGAAGACCACAGATAATGTAAACAATAGAGCATTGTGTTTATCGCCTTGCTATTGTAAGTAATTTAACCTTAACTCTCCGGCCTCGGAAAAGGGCAAAAGGCTTTTCATTGTTAACAATTTTGTTTTACGCATTATTATGAAAGGCGTAAAGTTACTGTACACGCATGAATTATGTTCGTGACGTAACCTCGTGAAGGCCATTTTTACTAAAGTTACATTCAGCTGTCCGTTTAAACTTTAAAATCAACAGACAACATGTCAGAAAAATTCTTCCTTGTTCATCTAACACTACCGAACGTGATAAGCGCGCACGAGTTTTAATTATAACGCTTGAATTTTCCTATATTAAAACCTTTCAGAACCAAAACATATTATCCATATATAAGAAAATAATATTACGTTACCTACATCACAGTTGGAAAGTCGACATTCGCGATAACCGTGAAAGTGTATGCATAATCAGGATGGTACTTAGACCACCTAGAACCTAGGTGCAGACAGCAGGTCAACCTACTCTTTTCTATCAAATTCCTTCATTGAATTACCAACTTTTGTATTTGGACATAGAGTGGAAAATCCAATGAAAGAATTTATAAAGAGGGGTATTTTGCCTAGCTGGTGTATCTAGAACCTAGACAGTTCCAAGTTGGGACTGACCACACCTAATATTCAGCTTAGAAAGTAGTTATCAGGATGTCATTACACATGATTTAATACGCAACTGTTGCAACTTCACCATTCATGGAATAGGCCCATGATTCATTTCTTACGTGGTTGTGTACGAATCGAGTTGAGACAGGGTGTAGCTATTTTTTTAATATTGAAATAGGTACCTACTATTAAATTTTTATTGTCTTTTCAAGAGTTCATTGAGTATTTATCGACTAAGATATTTGTCAAAGGTATTTATTAAGTTATACTAATAAAAGTTTACCTATGTAGGATTTTCATCGTCTTTTCGAGTGAAATTCTATTTTAGTTAAGTCTTATTATCGTAACGTCGGCTTATCGAGAAAAGTTTCATGGGCATTTTGCAATTATGTTATTTTCCTATAGCTAACAATTTAAATAAAATGAAAAACGGCGTAGGTATGTATTAAGTTTAAAAACCAGACCATAAAATAACCACAATAATTTTATTCTTTATGTATGCACCAAGTAATAAATATCCGATCGATAGCATCCTTTCACTCATAAATCCGGGATAGAAGTTTTAATTAATAAAGAAAATGTTTAGAAACTATTGGCAAAGGCAACGGACATTCAGCCACACCCATGTGAAGGAAAACCTTATTTATTGTGCCTACGTATACGGAATTCCATCAGATACCTGGCTGGTTCCGCGTCTGCCAGGTTAGGCTGATAAATTTGTTGTCAGTGCCTCCAATGCGTATAAGGAATGACAGGCAGCCATTTTAGAAAGCCCTCGTTTCATCTGTTTGACAGATATATTGGCGGGAACCGAAGATGGTAATTATTTTTGTGCTTATATTTTGATATAAGTAAATTAACATTTAGGTTTCGGCTATTAAACTGTTCCATCATAAATCAATTTTAACTTTTGTATATTATTACTTCTAAATGGCAGATAATAGTTTTGTTTTTATAGATTTTAATAGTCAGAAATAGATACATATTGTATTTTTTTTGTTTTTTTTTTAGTACGAACATTGCTAAATGAAATTAACAATATAAATGGTCAGATTTAGAGCTTTTTACATCATAATTCACAAATAAAAAAATTGAGGTCAGTCGAATGTGTATTTTACTACAAACTATGTTAAGATATATGTCATTCACCTACGTACATATCTTATGATATGTTAAGAAACTACATAGTACACCTTCAATTTCTGTAAGTGTTTTTTTCCACAATTATCTTAAATGTAAACAAAATAATCTCAAATCAAATAAATTGAGCGGATATTATTCCATAGGTGAATCATTTAAACTTTCTAAGATTCGATTACACATCTGCCTACAGTGATCAGTGATCACCTAATAGGTCATCTAAAAATAAAATAGCGATCTCAAAAAAACATTGGCCGCACCCTCGCAAGAGACGACCATTCTCGCCGGCAGTCGGCGGGCTACTAATGATGCTCTCGTAGTATCGTACGTAGCTCGTAGCACAGCGGTCAATGACTCTACATCACGAGTTTATATACAGGTTGCTATTTTATTCTACGATCACCGTGTTACGCGGCTAAATTGAAAAGTAAAGTATGATTTGTTATGAAATTCTAATTCTTTTGTGGTTGAGTTCTTAATCGTGATTTGTCATTTAACATTTAGCAAAATAATAAAACAATAATCTTTGCAAGTGTAATTTTATTTTCTATTTGTTAATTGCGATTTGCGGGTAAAATGAAAAGTTAAAGTGCGATTTGTAATAAAATGTTAATAATGTTTTGTGGTCCTAATCGCGATTAGTGCAGATAACATTAACCAGAATAATAATTAATGAAATTTCTCGACAGCAAGTGTGATTTTAATATGAAAATCAATTTTATTTACAAAAAATGATATTTTGTTTAATAATAGTTTAATAAATATTGTTACTTTTGATGATAACAAAAATTATTGAGATCAGACAGATATCAATGAAGTTTTTAATCTAGGTATACTAATATTATAAAAAGGTAAAATTTGTAAGTTTTTAATCAAAATTCTGTCACTGATACAGGATGATAGTTCTTTACTATATTCCTGTGTGCTATAGACTATATGAAACCGCGCGGCATTAGTCAGTTATAAAATGTTCTTAGCTCGATTTCCGATACGAACGTTCCATTTCAACGTTCTATTTCATTCTAGCCCATAACCAAAAGACAATATAATAACATACATCATAGTCATGTTGATTCTGACGAGTGGACCATGCTCCTTCTTCTGCCGAGAGCGAGCCAGAGTAGAAACATGGCCGCGGTGAAGTAGTGCACCCACTCTGGTATGGACAGCTCGACGGCGGCGGTGGTACATCTGTATGGAGGATTGGTTGCTCGTGTTGGCGTGTGTACGAACGCTGGACTGTGTGTTACTTGTGGTATGACCATTTCTGTGTGTGTTGGGTGTTTGTGTATAACGTGGTGTGGTATTTATTGTATTTTTTTTTATATGTTGCTTACTTGTAATGTTATAATTTATGAGTGATTAATTGAAATACACATTCACTATAGACTGACGTATTGGTTTAATTCATCAAACCCCAAGCGAACGTCGGCGTTTGCGTAACTATTGTTCCTCTATTGTGTCTCGAATTAACACGATTGAAAGGGTAAGTCATAGTCATTTAATATGTAGAATTTATTTGCCAGCTAGTGTTCAGAAAGCATTGCGTACATATTTTCAAGATAGCTTTCAAGCAAGAAATGACAATATAGAAATATTACTTAGATACATATTCACAAGTAACAATATCTTCCACGTGAACAAAAATATCTCCCACGTGACTAACCAACTTAAATTGGTCGGTTAATACAATTCTGTGCTCAAAAAATATCAACCTGTATATCCTAACAACAGTGCTAAGTGGGGAGTACCACGTGGGAGGGGGGAGTGACAGAATCAAGTGTTACATCAGCGAGGCATCATTCACTTAACTTCCGTCAACAACAACAGTTTGTTTGACAGCTTGTAATGTATATATGGTTAGCAGTGGATTATTTAGCTGCAGGTTCCGTAGCAAGTTATCATAGTATTTTAGTATAAATTTTTATTTCAGCGCTGTAGCCTGCAATAATTGCGTTGTTTCACAAAAACTTACTCTAATATAGAGAGCAGTTTAATTTTTGGTTAAAAAGAAACTGTTGGCCTACTCTAGGATTAGACAGCAGCCAGTTGCAGTCGTTATTGGCTACGTAAGGTCAATTTTTCACAGCAAATACAACCTACATGGTTAATGCAGCGTTTGCTATGACGTGTTTGTCTGACGTTTGATAGTCTGTGGTTTATGAATGAATGGCTGGGACAATGAATGAAAGTAGTCATTTGCGAAAATTTGCGGGAAGTCGTTAAAGGTTTTGTAGTTATGTTGATTTCGTAATGTTTTTTGGTTTGGTGACCGCTTTTGTGCGGGGATGATTTTGACTATGACTACGACGATGAAGTCGAAGATACGTTCTAGATGGAGTTTTTGCTCGTTCTTCTTCATTCGAATCTACACTTTGGAACGAGCACCTAGCTTCAATGACGAACAGACTGAGACTATTATTCTATTTAGACTTTTTAAAAGTACCTATTTATGGTTTAGTTGAAATAAATAAAATTTTGACTTTGGACTTCCGAATTCTTAGTGCATACATGTCTATAATTAGTGCTGGCTGTTTATTACAGCTCTCGCTACTTATTTTATTGTCTGTCTGTCGAATCGAAAGAATAATTTATTGATTTATTGTGTTTTGATGATAATTTTCTAATTGATTCTTTATTATTTTATTATTTAGGTATGATATAGCTTATTGTGTTTTTAAGAACTTTAACTGAACGCAAAAATTGGGGAGGGATGACGGGTGGGGAAGGATTGGATCTCCAGCAATGTCACTTACACGGCGAAGCAAAATATTCTGGTTGTTTCACGCCGGTTATCTATATGGCCATGTTATTATTCCTGTCGGGCCGAGGTAATTTATTTTGGCCGTTGTTCAAATAAAAGCCTAATATCCGAGTAGCTCATGAAAACTAAGGAAAGTAAATAAATAACTAAAGCATCCTCTTGGTATTCAGTACGGTAACATATCAAATAATATCTCCTCGTCCATCTGGTTAGCAAGAGGATGGATGGAACGAGTTTACACTGAGTTACAATCAAGATAGGTGGAAAGAGAAAATGCTTAGTCAAACAGGTTAAATAAAACATAAAGATAAGAAGAAATCTTGCTGTGGAATAAAATAAATCCAGGATTTCTAGTGAACTTTCTTAAGGCTTTGAAGATTTAATTTTGTTTTGTGAAAGTCCTGAGTTAATACTCTTTGATATGTAGGCAGTCGACGAAGAGATACATATATGAAGATAATAAATAAAGTAACTCTTTTGGTCAACTAGCTTACGGCCGCAGCTTCACCCGCGTGGTTTGTTGATAAAACGTAGCCTATGTCCTATTCCGGATGTATCCTACGCCAGTGCTTAATTTCATCCAGATCCGTCCATCCGTTTTTGCGTGATTGAGCAACAAAATCGAAACATCGTAACCTTCGCATAATATGAGTAAGATAATGATGATAATATGTTGATTGATATTGAAAAAATCGACGAAGTGATGACGTCACAGAGGACACCGATCTCCGCCTGGGAATAATGTATACAATTTGTTACTTACAGGAGACAGGAAGGTAATGACGTTAAGAAGTTTGAGAGTAGGAATAGCTAATTAAATCAAAATACAGTATAAAGAATACTGTATCTTAAAACTACTATTATATATGTTTCACTTTAGCAACGCGCACGCTGCTTATAGGAATCGTTGTGAATTGAAACTGGTAGATCTTTTCTCACCTTATCGACGTGATTATAACGTTATTTTCAAATAGTTTGTTTATGGAATATAAGCCAGAGAGCAGACGGATTACCTGATGGTAAGCAATCAGCGCCGCTCATGGACACTCGCAACGGAGGAGTTACGAGTACGTTGCCGACCTTTTAGGGATTAGGGATTTGAAAATTTAGAGATTGAGGAGGGATAGGTGGAAAGGAGGATTGGGGCTCCGGTAACCTCACTCACACGGCGAAACACAACGCTGTGGTTGTTTCACGCCGGTTTTCTGTGAGGCCGTGGTATCGCTCCGGTCGAGCCGAACCATTCGTGCCGAAGCATGGCTCTCTCACACTTATCATCGGCGCTAATCGTAATTGTTTATGGAATATGAGGCAAACGATCATCCGGATCACCTGATGGTAAGCGATTAGCGCCGATGATAAGTGTTTCACGAAAGCTATTTTTTGTATTCGACAAATATTTTACAAATATTTATACTGGCGTTTTCCAAAATGAGTTTTAAAATCTGCTTTTAAGTCCTACTTAGATTCATCTGAACATAAACATTTTTTGTGGAGCTATTGCCAAATCAGCCTAATCCCACCGAGATTAACTTTTTTATTAAAAACAATTTTGTTGATAACAATACAAAGCTTTTCATTGAAATAGTTTGCGGTAAAGTCAAAACATCATCATTATCATCATCATCATCCGAAATAATAACAGATGAATTATTGTTGATCAAATGATTTAATGACCCAGATATTTCAAAGATAAATCAAATCAATGATAGAGGCCTACGTATTAATTGATTATAAATCATCATTCAATTGATGTTGTCGGCTGTCGTAAAAGGTTTATTGTTTTTATAAGTCAATAACTAACTGTAGCTCTCTATCTGCGGTTTTGCTTGTGTATAATTAAAAAGACTTCGACATGAGAAACATCTATCTTAAGGATGTAAATACATATTTTTCAAATTAGTACGACATCAATTAGCGTTACCATAACAATATCCTACATGGAACATTGCATTTTTACGAAATAAAAAAAAAAATAATAAAATTCTGGAGTTGTGACCTGTAAAAATATTGAGTTTTCGATAAAAAAAAAACAGTTTTTTCTAACAAGATTTACTTAGTCAGTCAATAACGTTGAATAAAAAATATAGGTCAGATAGAAAACATTATCAAAATTGCTAAAGTAACACAAGAGGCTTATACGTACTTTTAAGTAAAAACAACACACTCTTAAATATATGAGTTTAATTAAAAACGTATTCTTATAAGAAACGTATTTGAATGCTCGTCAAACTTCCCACCAGAATCCCCGTTGCACTCTTTGCGCGGGAAAACTTTATTCATCTGTCTCAGTTGACAAACGACAGCGTCACCACGGCAGCCAGTGTTGCCGAGACCACAGCTTATATAAGTGACGTTCATTTAGTTGATTTTCGTCGTCTAACAGTACGAACAAACAAAACCAAATGCCTTTCCTCATTATAATATTAGACAGTGCGGACGATCATCAATGATCGCCCTGAAGGGACAATGAATCATTAAGTCGGACAAGGAAACCGATGATAGATGCGATGACTATAGCAATTTATTAAAAGAGAAATTATCGTGTCGAACGATATTACTAATGCATTGGAAAACTCTGAAGTTGCCCAACTATAAATAACAAAGAAATTGGAGTAATTGTAGGGCTTAGTAACAGCAAAAATAATACCTATAGTTAAATATACTGCAAGGTTGGCGCGGTATCTGGATAATTGGCTGCCGCGCAACTTGTCGCGGGTTGGATTCCGGCGGAACAACTCTTTGTGTAATCCACAAATTGTTGTTGCGCGTCTGGGTGTAATGTGTACGTGAAATAGTATGTTTGTAAACGCACCCACGACTAAGGAGAAAATCCTAAGGTGTGACGTTTTTTTAACAAAAAATTGCAGTCTTATTTCGAATAAGAATCATTAAAAAAATCTTAAGGAATTGCACGTAACTCGAAGCATTACAAAGGTAAGTGATAAATTCACTCACTTTATCATTCTTTTTCGAGGACTTAGTTTTCACGTTTACTTTAATACGTAGTTTAAAACATTTATGACAATAATAGACCAGAGCAAGAACCTCATTCGATGCGTTCCTTCAATATTCAGAACACACCCACAATGTTCTTTTTTCAAAACCGGTCGAAACTAATAACGATGTCAAAAAATTGGCGCCAAAAAAACTGGAAATCCCTTCGATTGTTAATTTGTCTGCCAAAAATCAGGTAACTCGACATTGGGGTTACGGTATTACATAATCGATACTTATTACGTAACCATTTTATTCAGTGGACAGTGGGTCAATTGCCTTCTCAAAGAGGTACATCTTACGTCATCGTAATATAAGTTCAATACAATATTAATACTTGTAATCTTTCATTGCTGACTGAGAATTTGAGTGATAGACAACCCACGGCCGAAACATATAAGTTGTAGAAGCCAAAATGCCATCTTAGTCATGTTAAGACTATCATATCCAATTTTTGTGTCTATAGCATAAACCGGCGGTAAAGTTTCAAGCGATAGCTCGACTAAAATACGCAAATCAAGTATAATTTATAGCCAGTAGCACTCAGTAACATTGCGTCTATCAATTAGTAAAAAAAATTAGATCTATCTATCAAAATGTTTGCAATATAAAGGTGCCAAATATTTGATTTTAAGAAATGAAAATAATCTGATTATTTTTTATAGTTTTTTATTTAATAATTCTACTTAATCAACTGAAAAAGATCCGTAAAGATCCGCGTGAAAAGTAATGGACACGGATACGGATATGGATTTTTCTTTTGCCTCGGGTGATATCCGATATAATACAAAATTACAAATTTTACCTCTTTATAATATTAGTATACCCTACAGATTATCAAGGAAGTTTCTTGTTTGTTCTTCTCCATTCGGATCTAAATTATGGAACGAGTTTCACTGTCGAATAGGCCGACGAACTGAAGTTTCGAAAGTACCAAATAAATATTTGGTTTGGTAGAACTAAATGGATTTATTGTTACTTATAAAACAACGAATACAACTTCTTAATACTGGGCAAAGGTCTCTCTTTAGTAGCAAGGAAAATTCTATTAAAAACCAGTTAATAGAAATCAACCAGTAACCTTCAAAACGAAGTCGATAAAATCTGAGATCCTGTCAATGCTTAACAGCAACAGGTTTTACGCTAAACAAGTTCGAAATGACAAAAATTACCAATGAGAATTGGGCAGTTTCCTAATTCAAAAATAAATAAATTCGACGTTTCAATACAATAAAATATTGAAAAATAACATTACTTTTATTCATCGATCGGTCGATACAATAAGTTTTAAATATGTTGTAGCTAATTATTAAGAAATACGTAAGCTATTTGACGCAATAAGTACTATGACGTCATAACTCAGGATAAAAGTATTGAATTCGACTAGTTGGGAACTAGCGTATTGTCATTGATTTTCAAATTAGTCAAACGCACCGAAACAATACGCGGATGTGTCAAATTGAGTTTATTTAAGAAATTTTCATATTCGTATATCCTGAAAATTGACGCAAGTTAGAGTTTTGTTTTTTTGCACTTACGATATTTAACGACTGCTTGCAAGTATGGTCTTGGATTTAATTAGCGGGAGATGAATATTGAATTTCCGTATCCGTCAATTGTTTCAAATATGAAATGCACAATAGGATTAAAATTATGTAAGTGTGTGTGAGTGTGAAAACAAAAGAGAGATGAGGTTTCTTGATTGTTCTCGTTTGGCGAATACCCATCTGAACCCAGGTACATTGACGATCAGACTGACTGACAATTATTAAACTTTGACGTTTCAAAAGTGCCTTTTTAAGGATTACTTCATTGAAATAAATTTTTTGACTTTGGCTGGCGGATTTATGGGTTGCATTTTATTTAGTATTCATATTTTTTACTACCTTAGAAAAAATAGTAGATCTATTTTTTACACAAACCTATAGGATCCCATAGGCCATAGGACTCCGGCCGCACTACGGGTGTACCGTTGGTACCATTGGGGATTTTTAAATGAATGTAACGAAATGAAGCTTTAAAAAAAAAGAGCGCAATTTCACCGTAGTGCGATCGGAGCCTTAAATTACCATCAACAAATACTTTACATAGTCACGCAGTAAGTAATAAACAATGAATGACGTAACTAGTCCATTGGTTCCGTCTCGGAATTCCCGCCTTTTACTTTTCAAGATGGCGCCTCAACAATTAGATAATCCGTCACTTATTATATAAATACAAACACGTTTGTTATATGAAATTATTGTTAATTAAACATAAAAATCATTAATTTTAGTTTAAATAGATTTTTTATGATTAAATATTGCTATACACGTAATGTTAAGAGTTTCCAAGACCTTCATCTATCCGATCTTATTTAATTGTGTTTAAGAATTGAATGTATTTAATACTGGATCCATAAAGGTACCGATGTAATGGTTTCGAGTACTCATTGCGAATATTTTTTACGTAAACACACACAGTCAAATGTCGTTTCGTTTTGATCAAACGAAACGACATTTGACTCTGATTGGTTGATTAACTTGGAACAGACCAATCAGAGCATTGAAAATGATAAAGATGTCGATCGTGTTAACGTGAAGTTGCACTAACCCTCTGTTCCATAATATGTCAAATACGACAAATTATGAATACGTTACTTAGACTGTTATAAACGTTAAAAAACATGAAAGTACATTTTTAACTTAAGCTATTCAAGTGAACTAAGAGGTCAAATCATAGTTTATTGTCGAAGTACATAAAACTTGAGTATTAATAAGATAACATTAACTTTGAGAAAACAAAAATTAAAGGCAAAAATAATGTATAAATCCACTTCTGATCATCAAATCAGTTATTTCGTCATAAAATGTTAGAAAAATAAAAAAATCAATCATTAATTTCCATTAAGCATATTAGACTACTTAGAGGAGACTTTATTATTATAAACCGTTCGATAAAAAAACATGGTTGACGATTAAGTCATGTTTGCATATCAAGCTATACTTATTTAGATTCTTCAAGAGATTTTTGACTTAATTACAAAGAAATACGGATGAAAATCAATAGAACAGATTGGAAAGTTTCGGATACATTAATGTGCTTTGCCACCAACAGTACGTAGCGTAGGTAGGCCGTTAAGAAATTTATAACAGTGACAATTTTAATTACACGTAAAAACTTTAATTAATAGTAGCAGGAAACGTCAGTTATTTTGATTAATTGCAAAAATAAAAGGAGGATGTTCACACACTATTAAAAAAGAAACTACTTAGACAAGCGACATTATGGGTTCTGTCTTAATAATTTATAATAATTAATCTGTTATCGAAAACAATATATCTATAGTAACTAAATTAAATAATAGGTGCAGAATTCTCTCGACAGCTTGCAAACACCATAGACAAACGTTTAGTCTTTTGGGTGAATAGAAACGTCAATGTATGGATTTGACATTGACATTTGGTAAACGATGTCAAAATTGACATATTTGCTGGCATTAACATTCTTTGCGAGGCTGACGTCTTTGTAATACCAAATACTATGAATAACGGAAGCTAAAGAAGGATAATGATAGAATGCCTGAAAAAAATATTTTTTATGGCGTTCTCTACTTTCTACCATCCATACGACA
The DNA here is from genome assembly GCA_902829305.4 of Spodoptera exigua. Lineage (NCBI taxonomy): Eukaryota > Metazoa > Arthropoda > Insecta > Lepidoptera > Noctuidae > Spodoptera > Spodoptera exigua. The sequence goes on from LR824623.2 coordinate 3,909,446, forward strand.
AACACGTGATTTTGTGTTTATTCGTATTTTAAACCAGTTCCATTTATAACCTGGAAACTAGTTTAATAAACTTGACACTGAGAGATTAATAAAAACAACACATTTTTTTTCCGTGACAAAATTTTAGATTAATCTTCGTAACAATTGTGAAGTATGTGAGATAGTTATAATGCGTATAATAATAACATTAAAACGAATAGTAGTTTTAAGAATGTTTTGCCATTCACAACACTTTAAGTTTTGTTCTCATAGGCAATTTTTGTCAGCGCTTTCGTAAGAGTGATGGGCCGATGACATTTCTGCCAATGCCAATTTTACCATACATTCTCATCATTAAATCCTGCCCTGAACTCGAATATTTTAATACTTAAATTTGCCAAATCGAGACTAAAGAACAGCAATCAATTTGAATACATCAAAAAATACGGTACAAATGTACTTGACATGGGATATAATAATGTTAAACTATTTATAATAAGGTTAAGTCTTATAATAAATTATGTAAATGCGTTTTATTTTTAATCATAGGTCAGGTACTATTAAGGTTCACACCCTCAATTGAAAGTATCTACAATAAAAACTATAATTAGCACTCTAATTCAATAATTTACATAATACGATTTATAGTTTTACAACTGCGATATTGTAAAATATACACTCGTTATGGCCGTTGTAAAAATTTAATTTTTAATTATATATTTTTTTTCTATTATAAGTACTTAGTACTTAATACTCAGCCTAAGATTCAGTTTTTTTATGGTATAGGTCGGCAAACGAGCAGACGGATTACCTGATGGTAAGCAATCGGCGCCGCCCATGGACACCCGCAACACCAAATGAGTTACGAGTGCGTTGCCGGCCTTTTGGGGATAGGGGTTGCGGATAAAAGGATCGGGAAGGGGAGAGATTGGGCCTCCGGTAAATTCGCTCACACGGCGAAACACAACGCTGGGTTGTTTCACGCCGGTATTCTGTGAGGCCGTGTTATCACTCCGGGCGACGGGTCGGGCCGACCCATTCGTGCCGAAGCTTGACGCTCCCACACTTAGTTTTTTAATATAAATATAATAATATGATACTCTAGATTCCTACAAGACTGCGATATTTTATCGAAATCTGTTTAGTAGTTCTTGCGTTAAAGTGTATCAAACATACACACACGCACAGATAAAACATTTCTTTTGACATTGACATTTAGTAGGATCAGTGACCGATTAATTTGAGAACAAGGACGGCAAATAGAAAGTTTTAATCGAATTCTACGATTTGATTTTATTACTTCCGAAACAAAATTAGCAAAACAGATTTGATAAATTAATGATGTAGGTAGATGTTTGTGCTTAAAAATGGTGGTAAGTGGACGAGTTGTTTTTGGAAACCGTTGTACTGGAGTACCTACCTACTAAATATATGTACTCAAACGTTGTGAGGAGTTCTTTCAAACATACGACCAAGTTAAGATAAACTAACCCTGCTCTCTCACACGTTTGTCTTCAACTGTCAATAAAGAACACAAAAAAAAAGAATTGGCCAAATGGGTCCAGCCGTTGTTAATACGGTATTTGCTTTGCATTTTTAAAAATATAAGAAGATTAGCGGAAGATATGCGGTGGGTGTAAACTCCCACCGCATGGAAAAGTTTTCTGTTTTTACCTAAATATACTTTTGTGAAATTTATAAAAAGATTTTCCCATAACAAAAACAACAGAAAATTATTAGCGAAATCGGCTCAGCTATTCTCGAGATTAGAGCAGCACAAATACGGGTTCATATTTAAAATAGTCGTAATGATCTAATAATATAATGCAACGAAAATAATAAAAAAGTTCATGATTTTGAGATTTCTCTACAAAATCGGTAACAGTAGTTTGACAACAATATTCATGTTGGACAAGATAATAAAGTAAAATTTTCAAAAAACGTATTCCACTACGACTCTCCATTAGCGATAATGAATAAAATTATCCCACAAATTCTAATGCGACTATAAATCGTGTGTCAATCAAATCAAATATCAAAGAAATAATATAATATGTAAATGAGCGATAATTTCACTCAATTTCTCGTGACATGATTTTCTAAACATTATAATATTAAAGAATATCGTTAAATTTATAAACTGTTTATAAAAAAAATATGTAATAAAGAAAAAGAAAAAAAAAATAGGCAATGTATTGTATTTTTTCAAGGCTCGTTGCATATTCATGATTACTCGACTTCTTACTGGTACGCTAGTAGTATTGGCTTAGTGGTAAGTTATTCCATTCCGTTTATTTGAGAAACCGTACTTAGAACGAGCTTTCTACAAATACAGAAATTCGACGCCCTGCATACGATTGATATTTGATTAGAGGTAGTCGCACTTTGTTAGTAGCAAGGTTCAAATGAAAAGTGCTTGGGCTACTAAGTGGGTTATACATGATCGTGTATACCGTACGTGTTAGTACGTATGAGACAAAAATTTTTAGTCATCATTACACTGCGACTACGTTTAAAGAGAAGGCACTTATGTCTGTCAAGTATACTTGACTGGAGAATTTAGGATCGCCATAATCTTGAGAGTAATTTAGGTAGTCAAGTAGGTTTCCATTAATTTTTTTTACGACATCACATTTAGGTCCAGATATTTGAAAATCAAGAGATAGACAAATCTTTTACTGGAAATGACCAAATCTTACTTGCATAACTTTCAATAATTTTCAAAACAACTTAACGAATAACCGTAACAAATGTAAACTTTCTTTCACTGAGTCTATTTTTAAATCAATTATCGTAACTAACCAACTGGAATAAATAAGTAATTCAGCTCTCGATGGACTGCCTTGTCTACAACTTTTTTAACATATACATACTACATTTACAAGCCCCTTTTATTATATCTTTTATAAAATGATCCATAGCAAGAAATTGTTTACTTTACTTCAGTTTGACAATTGACTCTATTGATCATAAATTCCGCAACACAATAGGAAAAACATTTTTTTTTATATTAAAGAAGTCTCTTGGTCTAGATGTTTCTGGTATACCTATATTTTTTTTATTTCGATGTATGTAACCATTAAAATATACATTGTAACATACATTCTAGTATTTCTAGCACAATCAAAGCACATCTAGAATTCTAGTTTCTAGCCAGCCGTATGAAGATATCTATCTAGTTATTAAATAAATTACCGTTTTTAAGAGGTTGTTGTCTTACAAGGCCAGGGTTTAATGATCAACTAATGGTTACATAGAATAAATTTCTAAATATGCAAAGTCTAAAACTAGGTACCACTACATCTAAATTTTAAACTGCTTAGATTGTTAAGTAGAATAAAGAATAATATAAATTTTATATTAACGATTTGAGTGTTTATCTAGATGTCGACGATAGCCTGAACACAGACGTAGTTATTGATTTTAAAAATCTTCAGTCGCTTTCTCCTTCCGAAGGTCAGACAACGGAAAATATAGTTCCACATAGCAGATTCACATTATAAAAGTGTGGCATTCAAATTCATAATTGACTTTTAGCATAAAATGTAGCTTTGGCGTGTTTTTTAAAACACGTTATTTTTCTATCAAACTAGTTTTTGCAACGTGTTTTTATTTTATGTTCATTGGTCGATTATTGCGAAATTGAAGGAGGTCAATGTCTTCCTGCGTCTAGTTTGGTATCACGTTTTAAATTGTATAGTATCTAGTCTAATGTCTAGTCTAGATAAATTGTATTCGTTGTTCCTGAATGAGTTCTTGCTCCTCCCACTTTCGAAACTAATAAATACTAGGCTATAAAACTTCCATAAGATTTATCTAATACCTAACATAAAAATGTCAGTTCGTTTGCCCTCGATTCTTTAAAGAAATACCATTTCTATTATTAGCAAGAGTATTTTTTCTGTATACTATTTTATCGCTCGTATTGGAAACTACGTTGATAAGTAAGTAAACAATTGACAATTGACGACATTAGCGAGGTACTACTAACTGTTCTAGTTTCGCGGTCGAGTTCATGCGACAGTTTCTAGGGGCGTGTAAACGAGGCACGAGTATGTAAATAAAAAGTTTTTATTCTTAGGTCGCCAACATTGAATTGTGTATTGTTGTCTATGCCGGTTTAAAAAACTAGTTCTATATTCAAATGCATTTGTCCACTGAGGCTGCTATTTTTTCATCATAAACTGTCGCAATTGACAAAACAATTTTTATGGTCTAGTTTTTTTTATATCTACATTTTCTGTGTTAACCTTAGAGACTTTCGTAAGACATTCAGTTAAAAAAGTGTCAGTAAAGGATAATTTGAAGTGTTTGTAGATGAAGGCTATTCTGACTAAAGTAATGTGCGGTAGGTATCGTAGCCCCAGCCTGGAGCAGGAAAAGGAACGGGGAGGGGAGAAGGGTTATTAGTCACTGAATGTCAGCAAGAGCGAGAGTCGAGAGTAGTCATTTGATTTAATCGCCCTCAAAAAGACTATACTTGGAGAGTATGAAAGAAGTAAAGAGTATGAGAGTATGAAATACCATATTTCCTAGAAAAACGGCTGGCAAAACAAGCACATACAAACATAACACAAAAAGTCCTGATTGAGTCCCATTAATCAAATCAACCTCCTTTATGGCCGATTTATAAAAAAAAACATATTTTCTAAGTAGGGTAACAACTGCCACTCCTTAGAGAGTAGCCATAAAAAACGCCAAAATCTATTATCGAATCAAATTGCTTTATAATAGCCGTTAATATATGGAAATTATATTTTAATAAAACGGTTTTAGGGCTACATAAACTACTTTCAATCAACTAATAGTTATAATTTTTGCACATAAATAATGGACACCTACGTTTTTAGGAGGTCACTTTTCGTAGGCAATAAATTTTATAAAAGTTATTATTTTCCCGATAAATATACCATGTATAAATAATTTAATAATACACTATACGGTTATATAATTAAAAACAATTTCTGCCCACGCTACTCGGACCTTTTTGATCGTACCGGGTTGTTTCATTGCCTTTCTCGAGAAATTAACTATACAAAATGAAAGAGTTTTTTTCAATTCGAACCAGGTGTTCTTGAGGTAAGCGCGGCGTTATTATAAACAAAGGCTAGTGTTTCTTAATATTTTGTACAATCGAGAAAGTAAAGAAAACTTTAGTTTTATTAGAAACCAACGTATCTTAATCATATATCCTAAAAATTTTTTCGACGGCTCCACTTCCTTATCTGTAAACATTTTTTTTAAATATAAACTTTGCCCCAGATTAGGATTTTTTCCTGTGACGTAGGTGCGGTTACCAATATACAATTTCACATACACATAACACCCAGACCCGGAACAACAATTTGTGGATCACACAAAGAGTTGTTCCGTGCGGAAATCGAACCCGCGACACGTTGCATGGCAACCAGTTACCCAGCCACCGCAGCAACCGTGACTAGTCATCACAATGATCGCATGCCATTTTTAAAACTATCAATAGTTACCATAACGAAAATTATTAATGTTATAATTAAGTGTATCATAATATTATTTTAAGTTAAATGATCATATATTTGAGCGTCTCACACCTTACAACACTTACGTACTGTCATTGACAAAAGCGTTTGTGAAAATAATAATTCAATTTTATATTTTTAACCGACTTCCAAAAAGGAGGTTGGTTCTCAATTCGACCGTATATATGTTTTTTTTTTGATATATCCACAATTTTTGTTTGGAAAAGTATGTAACTATATTCTTTATGCATTCCACAAACTGTTGTTCCGTGTGTGGCTGTGAGGTTCTTAACGTGATGCGCTTAACGTGTACTTGTAACTTAGTACGCGACGATACGCGATGATATTGCTCATTGCTAGTCATTTATCGTTAATATGTACCATTCATCAGTGTCCAAATAACATAAAGTTGGTAATTGTACGTATTAACATGATGATATCAATTCATTTTCTTTTATTGACTTATGAATGGGTCAAGTTTGATGTCCATCAATACTTAGAATCATTAAAAATATCATGAATAATCTATTTCGGGTATTTGTTTAACTTTTTTAATAGATCTTCATTGTTATTATGGCAAATGAAATAATATTAAAGGGAAAATGAGAATTTGATTTTGCTCAATGTGTAAAGTAAAATTAGCAAAACCTGAGGAACTTGTGGAAGAGGAATAGGAGTGCGTTGCCAACCTTTTGACAGTAAGAGCGTTTTGGGGATTTAAAGATTGGGGAAGGGGAAGGATTGGGCCTCCTGTAACCTCATTCACACGGCGAAACGCAACGCACAATTGTTTCACGCCGGATTCCTATGAGGCCGTGGTAGTGACATTCCGGTCGAGCCGGCTTTTCAGCACCGAAGCATGGGTCTCATACTAAAAAAAGTCCTTCACTTAAATAAAAAGAATCTGAGGAAAAATATTATTAATAAACAAATCCATTTTCACTGTATAAAGCTGACCTAAACCTCCTAACCTCTTCCTTCCCAACCAGCCTCTCGTTTTTTTTTATTTACTCTTCAGGCTTTATTTCCCGACAGTACCTGACCAACACGATAATACTTTTGGCAGCTAGCTGACAGAAATGTCAGACTCGAAAAACATATTTGACAAACTGACAATATCTCGAGACTTGTCCTTTGATCTTTTCTCCACTATCCATCACTCGTCACTTATGACAGTTGAATAACGAAAATTGAACCTTCCCGCTTTGAAATAGAAGCGCTGTCAAATTTTAGACATATCTTTTGAGAGTGCAGAGAAGTCAGGCAGGTTATTCCAAATCATAATTTGATAACCTTTGATAGAAGACATTGAAATTGAAATGAGAAAGTGTTTGTGTGTGTGTGCCGCTGTTACGCTTAAATCTCTGAACCCATTTTGATGCAATTGGATAACACGATGTACCACAAACCTAACGAGCGAGAGGGAAATACATCAAATAACGTCTTTTACCCTGGGTTAGGGCGAGAGAGAGTGTCAAACTCTTACTAACCCCCTCCCTCCCCTTTTTCTTACTTTTTCTCCGGGCCGGAGTTGCAGTACCTACCTAAAGTACCACAATACTAAAAGTAAGTACCTATGTACCTAAGTCTGTACATAAGAAAAAAGTCAAAACCGATTCCTTTAATAAGATAAATAGTTATTTAAATTCAATTGATAAATGATCTTAAGTTTTCAATATGGCGGACTCGCTAAATGATTTACTTATAATAATTTACCGAAGAATTATAGTTTCGATGTAGCACGCATGTTCAACTTGTGTATCACGCAGACTTGGACTCACGCTATGTTTTGAGAGTTCAGCAGATCTTGATGTGGGTGAGCCTATTGCCAATTATTGGTAAGGATTTCGGACGAAATAATAGGTCTAAAGACCTATTATGAAGTGGTTAAGTTTTAAAGTTGTAGACTTTCTTCTGTGCCTTATTCTATATTGTTGTATTAATTTCTCGATTTTTGTCTTCTTACGCGTAAGATGCGGTTTCGTAACCTGGCATGTACCAATTATATTTTTCCGAATTATACATGTATACTTTTTGAGTGCATTTAAACACCTCTGACATGATAAACGGTGAAGGAAAACATCGTGAGGAAACCTGGCCATTATAATTTCTGATTCTAAGTTTGAAATCGGTGATTTAACCTTCTCCTTTTCTTTTTACTGTTTGAATTCACACATTATACTGAGGAATCGTACACCTTGGCCTGTCTCCATAATAGTTTATTGATACGTATACTATATTATCATTACAAATGAAAAACATAGAATCAGTTATTATCATTTGATTAATTGTTAAAAATAATATATCAAAGCAATTAAAATATTCGATATGGGCGGAGCTCTCATACTTTATTTCAATAATATATTAATTTTATGAAGACATATTAATGTTTGTGTCTCGAACGAAAACTAATAGTTTTATATGACAATATAAATCAATTAATAACTCAGTACTACATAAGCTATTTCCGCAACAAATCGATAGAATCGTAGCGATTTATTTAATCGAATATTGAAATCTATAAAATTATAGATTAATTCTTTATTTTGGACAACTAATTCGATGTTCATTAATGTCGTTGAATAAAATGTTATAGGCTAGGATATCGTATTAAATTTCTTTTTATTTTCTTTATAACATAATTACGTTGTATTTAGAAGGTAGGTAATATTCTTTTTTTTCATTTAATCAATGGTTATGACGTGTTGATATTTTAATGGATTCGGATACCATGAATATTTAAAAGACTCATTTTATCTGTTGGGCTTAGAAAGTAATTTAGGTATTATTTTTCATTTAGAAAAATAATGTCCTATACATTTTGACACTGTAGTTTAGTAGTGAACGAAACATTGGATTTTTGCCTGTGTTTTTTTATGGGCGCGTTTACAAACATACAAGTCATAACCAGACCCGGAACAACAATATGTGGATCACACAAAAAAATATTCCGAGAAGGTATCGAACTGGCGATACGTTGCACGGCAGCTAGTAGCCCAGCCATCGCATCAACCGTGCAGTGGAAAACACACCTACAGTTCTACTAGAACATTCATTCACAACCGAATTTCTATGTACATGAATGAATCGAGTTACTTCCTTTTAAACAAGCTACTTATCCATTATCCAAAAATAACTGCACCGTCTATAATAGAAACTCAATGACATATTTTGTCAACAAAAACTACAATTTTGTTTCACTATTCCATTATAAGCGGGAGGTATGAATTACAGAAGGCAGCGTACCATATCGGTAGCTGGCTATTATCTATACTACAGACAATATTATAAAGAAAAAAAAATTGTTTGTTTGTTTCTATGTGTAAGAGAGCAATAGTTTAGTCAGCTCAACCGAAGTGATACAACGGCCTCATAGAAAACCGGCGTGAAACGACCACATCGTTGTGTTTCACCGTGTGAATGAAGTTACTGGAAGCCCAATTCTCCCCCTCTTTCTTCATCAATTTTTAAATCTCCAAAACCCCTTATCTCCATTATGAAGGCAACGCACTTGAAGCTCTTCTAGAATTGCATGGGCGATGCCGATTAATTGTATTATTCACCGATAACTGACTTTTGGTCAGTCTTTGGTTATTGAAAACCTTTTTTTCAGGAAATAATAGGGGTATATTTAATCCTGATACAGTCAAGGTCAATAAAAATGCGACGTAGACGAAACCGCGGGTAAAAGACTAGTTTTTCCTCTACACACGACCTTAATTTGTCACGATGATATGACATTTCACCGTACCACAAGAAATAACGTATTGTTTCCCATTCAAATTACATTGTTCCGTTCCATTCAATGATTTTGGACAAAATACTCATAAAAATATTGATTTTTAAACTGCTATGGTGTTTTAGGAAAGAAATTGGTTTAGCTTTATAATCGTGGTAATTCGATACACAATAGAAGAAGTGGAAGAACAATAGGCGCTCGAACGCCGGCGTTCACTTGCGTTTAATAATTAATTTTATTAGCTCTGGACGCTGTTTAACTCTTATGGGATTGTCTTCATGAAAACAATGTAAAGACTACCATGTGATTTTGGCATACTTTTTTTGAAATGGTTAGAACCACCAATTTGGCTTCTTTCGCTAAGGGTGAGACGAGAGAGAGTGTCAGACTCTTATTGACTAACAATCACCCTGTCCTTCTCCTGCTCCAGGCCGAGGCCGCAGTTACGTTTAAGCCTGTGTTCAAACTCATCAAAACGTGTTCAGCAGTTTAGGAGTTAAAAGGACAAAAAACTAAACACATCAAAATAAACTCACCAAAAATATGCAGACATTAAATGCAAGACATTATTTAAAAAACACCAGTTGCATAATTAGAGAAACAGTTTAATTTCTTAAAAACTATTTTGATCCCGCTAAGCAATATTTAAATGGCTTCAATAGCTCAGCGTTTTAAATAAAATGTACTCGTAAGTAGGTTTCGAAAAGAGTCTGAAGATTCATATCTCCGAAAACACTAAACAAAACGGCATTGTTAAATTTTGAATGGGTTCTGTCAGTTTTTGGACAGGATTGCAATTTTTGCACACGGCCTGTTTTAACATTTCATAATTACTCTATAAACTTATCCTACTAATATTATAAATGTGAAACTTTGTGAGAATGTATGTATGTAGGTATGTCTCTTACGCAAAAACGGTTGGACCGATTTGGTTGGAATTGGGTATGTAGATAGATGATTACCCTGGAGTAACAAACAGGGTGTTTTTATCAACATACTACGCATTCGGGCCCGCTGGCAGATTCTAGTGTATAAACGTTATTTGTTTAGTCAGAGGCGACACAACAAAATAAATGATCTGACTTCAATATTTTGTGGGAGCAAGAACATTTTTTTTAGGAGAAATGAGAGGGAAGGATATGAGTCAACTTAGTTCTTTGAACTTCTTTTTAAAACTGCTATAAATAACTAAAATTGTTCAAGCGTTTACCCCAGTAGCAGTAACATAGGTAAACTGCAAAAATACATTTGTATGATCAAAACAATTGAAAAAAAAATCGAATTCACTTTAAAAAACAGTTTTTTCTCAAGCTTTGTTAACATTCTCAAATGCAGTAGATATAATCTAAATTAGTAACTTGTGTAAGAAAAATGAGGCATACGAAGGCAGACCTCGAAAAGAACAGACGAGAAATCCAATTAAAAATGCACAGACGGCCATTTCAAATGTTCCACAATTTTATTTATGTTTCGAAACATCATTATGTTTTCAGTGTGCATTCAAATCTAGGTAAACTGTATTTAATAATAGTCTAGAAGTCTAGATATCTAACAGTCTAGATCGTCTAGACTACGTGAAAGTACGTCCGAAACCGTTTGGTTTTTATGCAGATTAGTAAAACCACATCTGAATATAAAATTAAACATTTATATATTTTTCTATACTTAATATTTTTGATATTATGAAGCTGAATAGTTAGTTTGTTTGAACGCGCTAAACTCGGAAAATACTGGTTCGAATTGAACAATATTTTTTGTGTTGTATAGTACATTTATCATGCTACAACTTATAAAGTATGAAGTTATTTTTGTAAATAGTTGTGAAAAGCAATATTGAAAATTTTATACGTAATAGCAATCCTTTTCTATGGCATGGTGGTCCGCTAAAAAACAAATGACAGCAGCAGGCAGGGCGAGCCATTAATGTTTTACTTAAAATATAGTTATTAATAATACCAGCCACAAGAAAGTCACTTTAAATGAAAGAGAGCAACGACATCTAAATAAGTTATTCAACATTAAACCCAATGTTTAAAATTTGTTGAGCAGTTTTGTAGTTTATTAAGTTCAAACACATAGACAGACATGACACAGAGCTTTGTTATCGAACCAGTTTGTTATCGAACCAGTTATTGAACCATTTTGTCACCGCCAGGTCTCCTACGCGAAACAAAAGATAGTTAACCATGACCGTACCTTAAGAGCAACTTTTAAATCAAAAGCACCTTTATTTCTTATGCAATAAGATTGATTTGCGTTTCCTACTAAGATAAAAAACGCGAAAACTTTTGTAAGTGTAAATGATGGATGGATATTTGTCACTCTTTCACGTGGAAATTATGGAACGCCTCTAAATAAAGTTTGACTTAGAGATAAATTATAGTTTTGAATACCACGTAGGTTTTAACCAGTAAAGCGGGCGAAGCCGCTGGTAGGAGCTAGTATATAAATAATGGTGTTTAGTGCCAAAACGTATAGTCATGCAACGTTTGCATATTAGTATAAAAATTGATAGTGGGTGTAACTGCGTGGTACAAATGTACTAAAAAACTAGTAGGTACTTGTGGCTTTATTTAGAAAAAGGAGCCTATACCTAGTCTAGCCATAAATACTGTAACAAATAAAAAAATATATGTATATAGCTCTTTTTTATTCTAGATAAAAAAGGTCTCCAGCCTCGTCACTATCTTAAAACACAAAAATCATATGCGTACTAACTGCTTGTTATTTTATCTGCACCACCCTGTTAAGGATTACCTAAAAGAAGACGTGTGAAGAATAAATAAGTGAATGAATAAACACGACTGCAAGGTTGGAGCGGTGGCTGGGCAACTGGCAACGTGTCGCGGGTTCCGACTTCCGCACGGAACAACTCCTTGTGTGATTCACAAATTTTTGTTTCGGGTGTGTGTGTATGTGAAATCGTGTGTTTGTAAACGCATCCAAGACACAAGAGAAAATCCTAGTGTGGGCAACGTATTAAAAAAAACGTGTCGTGACGTGGTAAAAAACAAAAAAACACACTATTTATTTATTTATGCTGTATTGTACATAATGAAATGAAGCTGCTACAAAAGGCGGACTCCGCGGACTTAATGCCATATGGCATTCTCTACCAGTCAACCTATCTAGATATTGATACCAGTCCACTATCACACTTATATACATTTAGAGCCTGTCTTAGCGAAGATTAAGAAAAATTGGCACAGATTCTTTTCCCAAAGCAAACACTGAAAGCATTAGGAAATATTCACAATGGCGATAAAAAATCTGTTCCATGCTTCGCCGCGACGCGGTGCACAATCCGGGCGAACATTATTTCGCTGTGTGGACGGGTTCCTAGTTGATCTACATACAAGTTTTTAACAATAGCGATGCAAGACACGCCTTAATTCACTAACAGTAACATATCATCACGCCTCTCTTTCTTATACTCGTAAGTAGTAGGCAGACTTGTCAAACTTGTCACATTTCATTTATATAGAGGTCTCTCATTTTAAATCGTAAAATGACATAGACTTTTTCAAAAGGACATCACTTTTACCCACGGTTTCCGAAAGGCCGATCAATGTTAAAATCAATTTAATCTCTTGTCAAGTCATCTGATTGGTTAACTGAATTATCAACAACCAATCAGATGACTTGACAAGAGATTTAACAGGAGATTAGTTAATTTTAGCGTTGACAAGCCTTTCAGAAACCGGGTGTTAGACTGCCTATTTTTATTTTATTCATAACTAAACAGAAATACTGAGTTTCCAATCTAATTTTAATTTTCTAAGACAAGAATCATAAAAGTTTAGGTTCTGAAACCAATTATTTAAAGAAGCTGCAGACGTGGGCAATGATGCGCCTGTCCTATAAAAAAACGTTTTGTCCTCTGTCTTGGGAGCATTTTAAAATTTGCAATGTTAAGTTTTATTGAATTGTTAGTAATATATAAGTAACAACACTATTATGTAAAAATAGTTGCATGTTTAGTGCCAGTGCCATGAAAACTCCGAACCAGAAAAACAATTCGCGGTTCACAAAAAGAAAATTTGCAAGTTGACTGTTTGCCACAGTGCCAACCATGCAACACTACTCCCGTTATGAGAATATTAAAACAATTATGTTCTGCTAATATTTACGACATATAGGGGACCAAAATCCTAGTCTAAGAAGAAGCATGCAGTTTTTATTAATCCTATCGAAACTAATATTATAAATGCGAAAGTAACTGTGTCTGTCTGTCTTTTCTTCACGCTTAAAATACTGAACCTATTTGGTTTTATAATAACTATCGTGAGACATACTAAATTAACTAAAAATCGCGGGTTACTCACGTGTATAAATGAGTAGGCTGCGCGACGTCGCTGCTCATGAGGAAGAACCCCTCTGTTGTTCGAAACTAGTAGAGCTTTTCTCGATTATACACGTTAGTAACCCGCGATTTTTAGTTAAATGAACCTAATTTGGTACAGACATAGTTTGGAACTCAAGAAAGGACTCAGGATAGTTTTTAACCAAAAATCAGCAGGAAGTCATTATTCCACGCAAACAAAGTCGCGGGCAAAAGCTAGTCTACTATAAATTCTCGCAAGTATGTCTCTCCGCCTACTGGTTGCGAAGTCCTCAGTTTAGGTTGATCAGAACAGGTTATCAAATGATCTAACATTAACCGAACCGCATTTGCAACAGCGAATGGCATATAAAATATACATGCAGGCATATAACATAGGTATACATACGGAGTATGAGTTGATATCTTTGTACCTAACTGCATTAGTGTTGAAAATATTTGTAGTTGTTTTTCATTTGTTTTGTGAATACTAGGTAACCAGTAATTGGCGACTGTTTTAGTCTTAGACATAGTTATTAACATACATAAGCTCGACTGTACCTACATACACACAAACTGTTGGTAAACCTTAACAAATAAATAAATAAATAAAATAGCAATTTCTAATCAAACATGTGGGAGAGCCATGTTTCGGCACGAATGGGTCGGCTCGACCGGAGTGATACCACGGCCTCAGAGAAAAATCCAGCGTAAAATAACCACCGCGTTGTGATTCGCAATGTGAGTGAGGTTACCCAATCCTTCCCCTCCCCAATCCCTAATAAAGGTCGGCAACGCACTCGTAGTTCCTCTGTTGTTGCAGGTGTCCATGTAAGCACTGACTGCTTACCATCAGGTAATTCGTCTGCTAGTTCGCCAGTCGTCGTCGTAGTTTTTATGTAATATATGTTATTACATAAAAAACATATACTAAGATAATTATGTGTAGAAGTATCTTAGGCGTTTTTTGGCAACCAACCTATCTGCTTAAACATTGAGCAAGAAAATGTCCTGATATCCATATAGAGGGTGGACCGGTGTCCGGCCGGGCGGCGTTGCCAGTGCAAGGATTACAATGTATCTGGTCTCTGACCCGGTTCAGTTCAGAATAGGAGAAAGAATGAGGTGGTTTTGAGTCAGTAACACCCGGTTTCCGAAAGGCCGATCAATGTTAAAATCAATTTAATCTCTTGTCAAGTCAACTGATTGGTTGACTGAATTATCAACAACCAATCAGATGACTTGACAAGTTTAACAGGAGATTTAATTTTAGCGTTGACAAGCCTCTCAGAAACCGGGAGTAAGAGTCTGACACAACGAGCCATTTGATAATTTTACCCCTCAAAAAGGAAGGTACTTTACGGGATTTAGAAAATAAATCATCTATTATTTATTTGACACTAAACTCATTCATACTTTCTTAATTATCAAAAATCGTAAACTTAATTAAAAAATATTGTGAATGTCATTCTAATAATATTATTAATAATAATCTATGCACCCGTCAATCCGATTGCGATCAACGATCAGACTAATTAATATAATAAAAAAAACTGCATAAACACTATCAAGATTTTTTGTTGTACACGTTAAAAGAATCTAGACTTCCAAAGTGTGAATGTCATTCAAGATGACAGGTGCATATTACTTGTTAATTCCAAATTGTAATTTGTTTGATGAGCGAGTGTATTTTGTGGTTTGATTTTTTATGTCATACGTCGGCAAACGAGCACATGGATTACCTGATGGTAAGCAAGTTTAAGTTTAATTGTGGGAGAGCCAAGTTATGGCATGAAAGGGTCGGTCCGACCGGAGTTATATCACGGCCGCACAGAATACCGGCGTGAAACAACCACAGGTTGTGTTTCGCCGTCTGAGTGAGGTTACCGGAGGTCCAATCTCACCCCTTCCCTTATCCCTTCCCGATCCTTATATCCGCAGCCTCTATACCCAAAAGGCCAGCAACGCACTCGTAACTCCTTTGGTGTTGCAGGTGTCCATGGCTGGCGATTGCTTACCATACCACTATACCATAAAAAAGCAATCAGCGCCGCCAATGGTCTCTCTTAATATCAAAGGTAATATCAAAGGAGTTACTATAAGTGCGTTGCCAGCCTCTTGTGGATTATAAGGGAATTAGGGATAGGGGATTTGAGGATTGAGGATGGACGGACATGGATCGGACCTGCGGTAACCTCACTCACACAAACACACAGTAAGTGTTGATTCACGCCGGTTTTCGGTTGCTAATATTATAGCTTATAATATGCTATAGGAACTACTTTCTATCAGAACATTGTAAGCTGGTTTGTCATTGCCGTCATAACGGTATTAAAACATAATTACTAATCTAGATTTCTAGTGGATCTGTCATGCACATTCTCAATGACATTAATCCCTGAAAATGTCAGTTGAAGCTTGCACTTTTTATTGCAACAGACATATTCGTGAATAATTTTGATGATCGACGATTTTACATTAAATAGGTGGAAACCTCAAAGCGTTACGGGTAACAAAAAGAAAATGTAATTTCAATCGATTTTTTTGCTAGGTTCTTATCGATTTCTTTTATATCGATTGGTTACATAAAAGGTTGGTAGCTACAACACTATTGTCTAGCGATCGGAAATAAAGCAGTGAGTGATATAGTTTTTTTATCGCCATTTGAAACAGATTTAGTGATGGGGATCATTCATCATTCTTTCGATTACTTTTCCTGGTAGGTTCACCATGATTTGGAAATATGACGGACATACCTATTAATATAGATTGTTTTAATTTTATGAAATCTTGTTTTGAGTTATTTAAAGAAGGTGAAGGTCAAATTATTTAAATATATAAAGTAAATATCTTTACTCAGAATTTTTGATGTTTATCTATATTTTTAGAATAACAACTTATTTGACATGCATTATACTTTCGTCTACTACTAGAGGAGCTAGCGCAGGCCTTGGTGTTTGCTTTTACAGATTATGCTGATATTTGTTACTACGACCTGATTGCTGGCCTCTTCAATAAATTTGTTGTCAGCCTGTATAAATATGATCACGTTTCTGCATATCGGTTGCAATTAAAGTGGTTGCCCATACGCCAGGGAAGGGAGGTCAACTAATCTAACCTAACCTGTTCACTCTCTTTTTCTTCACTCACTCACTCGTATAGCCTCTATCTATCCTGAAAGTAAATGTCAATACATGTCTGTGTACAACAAATTATGACAAGAACGACGACGACGCCGTGTTAAATAAAAAAAGAAAATCGGTTTTAATACTCCAAATGCATGGTCACTCTACACTAACATAAAAGCCCTTTGTTCCCAATCAACAACAGTAGTCATTTATTTGTCTTAACAAATTATGCTTTGTACCAACACAATAAGATATTAAATCGAAATCTCTATTATACATGTACTCATGACATTTTAAATGAGATAAAAAAGGGTGTCCAATTGGCATGTAATTAAAATCCGAGTTCTAAGGCATGGGTGAGAGTTGAACAAAGAACTTCGTTTTTTAAAGGCGGTTAAAGAAAGAGTTTTCTCAAGTGTATGTGTAATTTATTGAAATAGGTATTAACACGACTATAATACCTTACTTTAATAGGGTTATTTACACGATTGCCCCAAAAAAGGAGTTTTATGTTTTTTGCTAAATAAGGTCTAAATTACATGAATATAAGTATCATACTATGCAGGGACAGACAGAAGACATGTTCAATTCAAAATCATAACACACTGAATTTCTAGTAGGTATCTATATATATACTAATATTACAAAGAGTAAGTTTGTAAGTTTGTATGTAGGGGTAATCTTTGGAACCGCTGGTCGGATTGCCAAAATTCCTTCACTGATAGATAGCCATGTTCCTAAGTGCTAAAAATCACGCTACGATCAAATGGAGCCAAGTAGCGGGTGAAACCGCGCGAGATTAGCTAGTGATTACTAAAGATACGCGTTTAATAAAATATCCTAATCAAAAGGAGGAATTATATATATCTTTGTTTTATGAATTCTTCATCATACATGTTAGAGAGATGAGGCCTATGGAAAATC
Organism: Spodoptera exigua; assembly: GCA_902829305.4. Classification (NCBI taxonomy): domain Eukaryota; kingdom Metazoa; phylum Arthropoda; class Insecta; order Lepidoptera; family Noctuidae; genus Spodoptera; species Spodoptera exigua. The sequence goes on from LR824623.2 coordinate 3,927,035, forward strand.
AAAGTTTATCAATATTTCATTCACATAACGTTAATTTCGAAAAATCCAACGAAAATTCGTAAAACCCCATGGTTCACAAAAGATTTCGTAAGTGACAAAACGTCATGGCAAACTGACAATTTGTTTATACGTAAGTAATAAATTAAATATTTTCTTTACATACACGTGTGTATAAACATAACTAGAATATTCTTTAAAGGCTTACAATACCGTCAAAGTATCTTGACTAGTCTGAAGTTAGCCGATTAGCTGCGCAGTACACAATTTCGTTCCTAAAAGATCCATTGCGCAGACAAACGGCTAACTTCAGACTCGCCAAGATACGTCGGCCGCACTGTATCAAACGTGAATGTGTGAATGTCTACATAAATATAAGTCAAGTAATCTAGTGGTATTTCCATAACTATACGACTTATAAACCTAAAGAAATCAACGTTCTATATCTTAAAAGGCTAGCAACGTGGAGGTTGATTGGGCCTCCGGTAACTTTACTCACACGGCGAAATACAATGCTGTGTTATTTCACGCCGCTGGTTGTCTGTGGGGCCGTTGTATCAGCCCATCCGTGCCGAAGCATAGCTCTCATACTTGAAAATAATACCACCAACTTGTCTTAAAAATAAAATCTACGCCTCGTGCTCGGAAGTAATGAATGACTAAGCTGAAAGTGCTAAATACTTGAGATTGAGTCTAAAATGTTTAGCAAATATGTTGAGCTATCAATGTGCTGATGAAACGGTAATCAGATTTGCACAGCTTTCTATGTAAGGATAAATATGTATACATACAATAGAAAATGGAAGAATAGATTGTACTAACATTACTTTTTTATGTGATAAGTCCACAAACGATCAGACGGATTGCCTGATGGTAAGCAATCTGCGCCACGCTACAAGCGCGTTGCCGGCCTCTTGTGGGTTAAAAGGATGAGGAATGATAAAGATATGTGGGGATTGAGATTCCTCCCTCCCTGGATCAGGGATGCGAGTGCAATAATGTAACACACCTGGCTCGGAACAGGAGAACGAACTGGGTGGGATTTAGTCAGTCAATATGAAAACCTGTCAGTCTGACAATTTGTCTTGGCCCAACCAGAAGGGGGAGCTTCTCCCGCAAATTTGATGAAGTTTCTCCCCAAAAAAGGTCCTCTTGTAGAGTAAGTCGTAGATCTACAACGCATTTTTAGTATTAGTGTTGGTAGTGTCTCAAGACAGCGTTGATTGTTTACCAACCTAAGTTATAAAAAAGTAAAGTTTGTGACCATTACAAATTTGCAAGACATCGTCAGAAGGGAAACTCTACACAAATTGCAAATCATATGCTTCTACGTACGATTAATAATAAAATATGGAAAATAAATAGTTTTCCATATTTCACCTATATAAAACTGTATATTCAGTATACGTAAAAGCAGTTCATGAAGGTACCATAGTCAAAATACTGTAATAGATATTCAACCTTAAATAAAAAGATTTATGGTTGAATGATAATCTATAGAGAAAATTCATAGATAAAGCTAGCTTGATGCACTGTCGTATTGATTACTGAAATATGAGAAACTTTCTTCAGTTTGTTTGTGTTAATTTGGCTATAAATTATATATTAGTGACACCATAATATAATTAGTTTCTGAAAGTCTAGACTATAAATAACCTTCAAATAAAATTATTTGCAATGACGAAATGTTGTTAAAGATTTTTTTATGGTTGATTAAGTCGTTTTGCTTAGCATATTGCTTGTTAAAAGAGATATCTTAATGCTTTTGAGCGTTTACGTGGTCAGTCGGAGCAGTGAGTCAAGTTATTTCTTTCAGAAAGGCATTTGAAACGTTAAAATAGCCTATTAATTTGACTGTCACTAAAACTGCGTGTAGGAATATGTAAATAATATTTTCAAATTGCATGCTAAATATAGTTTTACCGTTATTTGTGGTCCATAACTTGGTACAAAATATAGATGATTGTTCTAGAAGTAGAAGTCAAAATTTAAGACGCCATTGTTTTCGATCTTGGCTTTTTAATTGGCCTTTTAAAGCTGACAGTGTAGATACCTACAGTTTGTTTATAGGCAACCTTCAAAATGGTCGTTTGAAAGTCAAATCGTGATTTTGAAAATAAAATCTATAAGTTTTATTTGCTAAAACGAGTTATGACCTCGACGTTAAAAAAATCAATGATTGAATTTATAAACAGCGAGCGATCGGCTTTTGATCAACAGGGTGTTTTGACATTTTTTTTAATATATATTTTTTTAATATATTTATTACATTTAAATATTAATAACTACGTCTAAGACTAACACAGTCGCAGAATTCACAAAATAAGTGATGTGTGCTAGGAATCATATAAAACTAAAATGAATAGTAAATTAACACTATGAGGGAATTTTGCAGACCTTTCTTTAGGGCGCCCCTAAACCGACCTGCTCGTCATCGACCAAAAACACGATATTTTGGAAAAGTTCTAATTGAATGCACTCTTTACCGTCGGAAAATGCAAGAAGAGAGTAATGAAATTAGAAAAAGCGAAAGAGGAATATCAAAATCTTGACATTTCGTGTTATTTCTTTCTCTGTCTCACTTTAGCGGGAGTCGGGCGTGACCATAAATCAAACATATATACTCTAGATCCTAGCAAACTAAAACAGTAATTCTAAAGATATATAACGTGCCTGTTTAAGTAAACTTTATCCTGATAAAACACATTTAATTTAATACAGTAATTCTAAGCATTACATAACGTGCCTGTTCAAGCAAATCAAAGTAAGATGCATACCTACTAACATAGCTATGGTTAAACATAGATAATATTCAGACAATCCACTAAACGTGTCCATCGGGGGTATGCGACGAAGGCTTTGGTGATGCCCGCCACTCCGACACATGGGTATATGGAGGAACACCAGGTTGGTTTTTAGTCAGTAAGAGTCTGACAGTACCCTTCGCCCTTCTCCGAAGGCGGTGGGTCTTCATGAGGATTTTCCAACGCAACACAAAAAAATACTAAAAGTGTTACCAAGTTCAGTTCCACGGAATTTTTATTCAAAAAATCGTCTCAAACAAAACAGATCGCCTTCAAAACTGCCCATGCCCAAGGTAAGTAAGGATTAAAATGGCAACATTAGAACATTAATTAGACAACAACACAGCTCAATAAAGCGGCAATCTTCAAGGTCAAAAACATATTTATAATATACACCATTAAGTTCAATAGTTGAGTGGACCAAGGTGGTTTGGATTTAGATCCAAAGGTCAGACTAGTCTTGTGTGAACTTGAAGAACAGGCACTGCTAATTAAATATGGCGATAGAAATGGGATTTAGGGCCTTTTTAACACTTCAGAAGAGACATTGCGTACTCTTTATTTGAATTACTTTCAATCGCTATAATATAAGTTCTATGATGTAAAAACACGAGCGTATTGCTTATATCTTGAGCAAAAGTCTAAACTGACTACAGAGTATTTAGAAAATTTTGACACTCAAAATATTTTTGGTTCAAATGACGAAGCGTGGATGTGACTATCATTTGCGAGAAAATTAACCCAATGCTTCGCTCTCATTGGTTGTCGTGTGATTTTATACAGTCGGACAACTGACTGCTGTGCAACGTGTGGTAGGATCGATTCCCACACGAAACAACACTGTGTGTGATCCACAAATTGTCTGGATGCGGTGTGTATTCGTATTCATATGTTTGTAAATGCATCCAAAAAACGGGGAAAATTCTTGTACGGGACTATGTTTCAAAAGTAAGAAAAAATGGACGATTGAACATAAAAATAACCATCCCATTCAAAGCAGTTGTTTCTAAGATTAACTTTTTAGCTTTATAATATTATACTAGTATAATAGATAAAGATTCAGTAGTCTTATTTTTCTTTAGGTCTAGTTAAAGTTAAGGTTATTCGCTACAGAGTTCATTTGTAATTCAATAGATAAAATCAAATAAATTAATCGTGTCTTTGTTTGAACAACGATTCTGAATGTATATTTCAATTAAACACTCATTAAATGCAGTAGCTATGTAATTAGTAATAACGGGTCTGTGTTTAGTGTGACATACCACAAGTAACACGAAAAGCGTCGATATACATATTGAATTAAGTTCTATAATCCTATAAAGATAACATTGTGTCAATGGCGAATTTTGTAAAAAAAATTACGTAAGTAAATTAAAGGTCGCACTATTGGAAAACGCAACTTTTTAAACTTAGAATCAACATTTGAATATAGAACACATGTCTTTTTTAAATTCAGAAATATTTTATTCCAATGTTACCTTACTAGGATAGAAGAAATATTTTAACGGTTTTTTTATAAATAAACAAAAGAAAACGTTCGACGGTTTCGAATCAATTCAAATTGAAAATGAATGTCAATAATAGTTTCTATTTAAATAGATAAAAGCATATTAATGTTCTAGAAAGTTTATGTCAACAGTATTTAAAAATATATTATGATTTATTTCTAAAAATATAATTTCTCTATATTTATTCCGTCTATCACTACTCAAAGTGGTTGAAGATTTAAATAGTCACAATTTATTGCAAATGTGAAAACTATTTATGTCAAGAACTGTCAGTTGTTTTGACATTTCTGACATTAACTCTTAATAAAAACCGTCAAAGATTTTCTGATATTTTTTCTTTAAAATAAAAGAAATTGCTCACTTCCTAGTGTAGCACTCATCAGCGAGTGCCCTTCCACTTTGCCGGGACACATGTAAAGCGAATCTCACGCCAATATACGCCAATATCACCAACATATTATCCCAACACTGCACTCGCACAATCACAACAATATATCACCAATGTTTGCGACCAAGGGTTGGTCACAAATCACCCTTAGAAATAATGGTCACTGATTTTTCTTTACTTATTTTTAATCCTTTTTGTTAAATAGTTTTAATATCTCAGTCGTTTTTCTCTATTAAATAAATATTTATTATTCACAGTTCAAATATACAGTCACACATAAAAAAATGTCAAAAGTCATTTATGGCATAATCAATCCAACGCACTTTAATCACTTTTGTTTATCAGTCAATAACAAAACATACCAAAACAACTAAAACATTTATGTCAATGAAATATTTTTTTTAATATGAAGTATCCAGTCACAGTTGAGGATATCGATTAGAACAAAAAGCGCGCGAATATTTTTTCAATAAAATTTTTATAAAGTCTATTAAACAACAAAAATATTTTTGTTTATTTATTATTTTTAAGGGTAAATAGTAAAAAAAAATAGTTTGATAACAAAAAAAAAACTTCCGTATATAGAGGAAGTTGGTAGTCGCGGAAGCGTTAAGAGCGAGAGCGAAAGTGCGCGTGATTCGCGTGCGTTGCGGTACAAGACTGGTGCGCGCGCGCAGTTCTCGGGCCGCGTAACACTTGGACAGTGTTCACGTAACAACGATATTATAAAATCATAACACTGATGATGACTTAGATAGTGTCAAGGGATGAGATTATTTTAGCCTCATTAGTACTATGTGGCTACAAAAATGTAGGTATTACTAGGTTATTCGGTCGGGTCTAAAGGTAATTTACTGTAGTATATACTTGATTTACAGTTTCAGGCTGAAAAGGTACATACCCATTACAATAAATTTGTTAGAGTATCTCTGGTGTTTTATATTTTTTTTTTTATTTGAGGTTATTTTTTTCTATTTGCTTTTAGTGAGAGTCGTAACATCGATAATCGACAATGTGTAATTATCGTGATGTCATCATGTATCCCCCTGTCAAATTCGTTACAAAATGGCCAGGTCGTTAAAAACATCATTAATTTTGTTTTAAAATTTGTAAAAGTAAATAGAAACAAAACAATATCAACATTCAATTATCCATTGCTTTTCAAAGTAATCGATTACATGGTTTATTGTTTATCTGGACTGCTAATAATGCAAAAGCCATTTCTTTAGTCACAGAAATCGTACTTTTGAGTACGACCGACTGTCAATCTCCAAGTGCACAGCGAGAGAACAAAATTGTGAAAATATTAGTAAAATCCTAATTTCCGTTTTCTATACAAACTGGTCCTGGTCTGTGAGTGACCTTAGAAATTTGACAAAAAATGGAAGGTACCTATTTTGAGACGGTACAAAGTTCATTGGATCAGTAGTAAGATTATATATTTCTTTTGTTTTACCAAAAACTATGCCCTACACAAGGATTTTCTCTTATGTAGTAGTTACGTTTACAAACATACAATTTCACAATCACGTCACATTCAAACCTAGAACAACAATTTGTGGATCGCAATTTGGGAATCGAAACCGCGACACGTTGCACGGCAGCTGGAAGCCCAGCCACCGCGTCAACCATGCAGTATTTCTACATCACATTTTAATATATTACAGATAAATAAAATCAATAATTGCTAAAATCGATTCTATACGTATAGTTTCGAAAACAAACGCAAGTTTCAAACATATAAAGCTATGAACATGATAATTTTTCTCAGCACCCACTTATTTGTGGCGTCTTGAAAAAAGTAGAATCGTGCTTCATTTTTTTTGTGTCCCAAAAAAACATAAAATGCAGCTCTGATGCGATCTTCGTGCAGAGTCTAGTCTTTTTTTCAGTGAATTTTCTGAAAGTCTTGACTTTCTACAAGTACTGGAACATTCAGTGCTTGTGGTTCGCATCGATCTTTTTAGTTTTTTGTTACGAAATTGAAGTTGCTTAGTCATCGTGTGATTTTAAGAAGTTTCATTAGTGTACATACATATATTATGTAGGGTATTAGAGAATATAAAAACTGTATTGAGATATTGATAAAAAAATTATAGCTGAAAAAGTAAGCGGCGTCCATCATTTGACGTTTGATTTAATTTACTGAGATGTAGGCACAGTCTAGGTGCAAGCAGATTTACTAATAGTGGTGAAAAGTTGAAATAAAATAGTTCATAATACGAATGAACATCTAAAACTAACTAAAAATCGCGAGTTACTCACGTGTATTTATTGAGAAAAGCTCTACTAGTTTAGATTTACATTTTTAGTTAATTTAGTGTGTCTCACGATAGTTATTATAAAAACAACGTTGAAAACCGCTAAATAACGGCCCCGAATAAAAAAATTCTTTTACAGATTTGCTCTGTAGGTAATATTAGTTACCCGAGACAGAAAAAAAAAAAATTACATAAAAAAACCTAGAAATAAGTTTTGGGCTTATTTTCACGACAATTAGTTATTGCCATCAACAGTCCCTAATATATGAGATTGAAAAATTGACTTTTCAGAAGAAAACAGACATATATGGAAAAACAATAGTAGGTATTTTTGTAGTATTTTTTTCTTCAAAACGTTTTGGTTGAACAAATTGACAATATATTTTAACGTTTTAATCCTAAAACGAGTTCGTTAGGTCAGCTGGTATTTGAAATGTTTTTACATTTAATTACAAGAACGTATACCTACTGAGCGTTAGCGGTACTTTTTGTTTTTATAATGACTCATTAGTAATTTTGTAGGTATTCTAATTCCGTTTAATTTCTTAGGCGATGACCTTAACGATCTTTGTGATTCGGCTCTGTATTTATAACTGTTCTAACCCAAAGTTGTATGAAAATAAATTAACTAACTTTTTTTTTCTTGATTTGTCAAAAAAGCTACCCTTGCAACGATTAAGAAAATCGTTTTAGCCATCCTTGTGCTTTAATAAAAAATACATGAATAAGCCTTTTAAATCGTGATTCTTTGAAACAATAGAAGAATAATATGTCGCTTGGTCTTTGATTAAATAATGTCTGAATGAAAAAAATAGACTGCTTAAAAATATTGTGGGTAAAGTAAAAAACTATTCATTGTTTTTCAAAATAAATGAAAAGCAGAATAATTCATAAACCCACTGACCCTGAAAAATATAACAGGATTATTACAAACAATAGGTACCAAGCGATTTAATTACGAAAATAAACGCTACCCGCTACTTTATAGGTAATTTAATCAGGGTCATCAACCTGTTCACATTTTATTGTAAAACTATATTTCTATTTAAATATTTGACGTAACTTATGATTAAATTACACCACTAGTGTTTTTTTTTTCAGTGAATTATTAATAGATTGCCGCGGGTAAGAGCTAGTATACTACAAAAACAAGTCTGCTTTGACGTTTGTCGGTCTGTATGAACGCCACAAACTCAAAAACTGCTGAACTCATTTTTCTACGGTTTTACCAATCATTAGTTTTGATCCTTAAGGAATGTTGAAGTTTATAATGTATAGGTTTTTGATCAAGCGTCAAAAACGCGGGAAAAATTAGTTAAACTATCCCATTCACATCCTTTAACCTTCGTAAAATAAAAGGCAACGAATATACGAGTAAATACGATCGTGGTATTGCGACATAGTATATTACCTAATACCAGTGCTACATTTAAATATCGGCTTATGTAAAAGTCAAGGTTCTTCTGTATATAAGAATAACATACATAAATTAATGTCGTGGTGGCCAGGAGGTTAGGGAGCCCGTTTCTCATGCATGAGGGTGTAGGTTCGAAACCTGGCAAGTACCAATGTGAGTTTTTCCGAGTTATATGTACTTTCTATGATTATTTTGACACCAATGACGGATACGGTGAAGGTAAACTTCGTGAGGAAACCTGGACTTATAATTTCTAATTATAGTTTGAAATCGCCAACCCGCATTGAGCAAGCGTGGTGATCAATGCTCTAACCTTCTCCGTATGAGAAGAGGCCTTTGCTCAGCAGTGGGCACTTATAGGCTGATTGATGATAAAGAAATAAATATATTATAATCCTTGATAAAATAGATTTATTAAAAACAACGACTTACGTGAGTTATCATAGAAATGCTCTACTAGATTTAAGAGTTGGCTGCGCCACGACGAACTTTGCTAATGAATAAGAGTCCCGTTGTCACTTGAAACTAGTTGAGCTTTTGTCGTATAATTCAAACGTACTCATAAGAATTATCTGACATTCGTCAGTCGTTATTTTCAAATGTTAGTGTGTCTCACGAGTTATTTAAAGAAGTGCAAATACATAATAATATGTAAGTATAATTTTTTATAAGTCTATATATATCTTATATATAAAAATGGATCGCAAAATGTGTTGGTAAGCGCATAACTCAACAACGCCTGGACCAATTCTGCTAATTCTTTTTTTGTTGTGTTTGTTATTATCAGGAGAAGGTTCTTACCAGAGAAAATATTAGAAAAGTAGAGGGAAAAATTGTGAAAAAGTGACCCTTTGATAGCGAGATAGTTGGCCCCGTGCGAAGCGGGGGCGGGCCGCTAGTACTATATAAAAAAAGTCGTGTTAATTACACCACTTATAACTCAAGAACGGCTGAACCGATTCAGCTGAAAATTGGCAGGGAGGTAGTTTAGAGCCCGGAGAAGGACATAGGATAGGATAGAGTAGGTTAGGTAGAGTAGGGTAGGTAGAGTAGGGTAGGTAAAGTAGGGTAGGTAGTCAAATGACGGGAGCGACGCCGCGGGTAAGAGCTAGTTCATTATAAAAAAAAATAAGCTCTACTAGTTTCAAGTGACAACGGGACTCTTATTCATTAGCAAAGTTCGTCGTCGCGCAGCCGACTCTTAAAACTAGTAGAGCATTTCTATGTCATAGGTCTCGACAAAATGAGGTTAACCTACTATTGAAACCTATTACCTACTAAAAAATTCACCTACCCAATGGAAAAACATAAATTCCAAGATTCGAAAATCTCTTTAGCAGCTGCAAGCTAAAACTTGACCAAAATGTTTATTTTATTATCCAATTTGGATCTTTAATTTGAGGGGTGATAATCATCAGAACGGCTACTTTACGCCCTGGGCGAGGAGAGAGGGAGTGTCAGACCATTACTGACTAAAACCGCCCCGTTCCTTCTCCTTCTCCAGGCTGGGGTCGTGTTATATCTTACAATTAATTAAGTATTGCTCTTTCTTTTACTTTTTGTTTTCTTTTGTGTAACGTGAACTTTATATAATTTTGTCAATGTCATGTTTGTAAGTTTTCTATATAGTTTGTATTTTTTTAGCATTATTATATTAGCCTATAACTTATTAAATAAAAAATAATATTATAAGTAAATGTAAGTTGGTGTATAAATAAATATTTTTTTTAATTTTATATTATTGCAATTTGCCTTTTATATAATGTACCACTGTCACGCTTACTAGTGAAAGGTGGACCCTATATCACGTACATATGTACTACAAATAAACACGCCTGCTTACCTCTTTGGAATAGAACAACATGATACCATTACAACCATACAAAGAACTCTCATTTATTTCATCAAAATTTCATCATTGGCATCATTAATCATGATTTTTACAAGTCATAGTGAGTTATCAATATCAATGTTGCTATAGGTAAAAAAATATTATATTGGAGTCTCCATAGTAATTTACATAGGTGTGAAATGTAAAAAAATAAAATGATGTAATATTATGCATTGAGAGAATTCAGTCGGCGTTTTAAAAACGAATTGACGATCACGGTTTTACGCATTAAGCGAAAAGAAAAAAGTGTGTGAGTGTTGAGATGGCTATACGAACTTTTCTTGTTTTTTAAGCTATGTCATGTTACTGAAGATAGTTCAGTTGCAAAACTTATCTCAAACACGAAATGCTATAGAGATGGAGAAAGAATTTGACTATCGACCAACATAAATGAAATAATCACTACATAGTATAAAACAAAGTCGCTTTCCCTGTCCCTATATCCCTATGTATGCTTAAATCTTTAAAACTACGCAACGGGTTTTGATGCGGTTTATATGTTTAAAAACATCTATTAAGTAGTGGAGAAAATTTGTATTAGCATAACTTCCATGCGAAGCCGGGGTGGGTCGCTAGTTTATTAATACATTTTTCATTAAAACTGCGACTACAAGGTCCACACTGAATAGGAATATCTATAAACCAATAATTATAAAAATCACATTTACTCACATCGCATATACCTATTGTAAAAAACCTTCATACCTACACCTTCGCGACAAAAAGAAACTTTTTGGAAATACGAATTTCCAGAAAAAACATCGTTCTAATTTATGTAATTAATCGAATAACAGCGATTCTCGATAAAACAGATATGTATCGATATGTCTATATTGAAGACGACTCGAATGCAATCCGTTTGTTTTGAGAAGTATTAAAAATCGTAATGGACGATCATAATCGGGAGTATGGAATTGACAGTTGATGTGATAAGCGAAGGGAGCTATTAGAGCCAATTACAGTGTAATTAACTAGAGATTAGTAACTAATGGTGTTACGAGTACTTCATTGGAATGAGACGAAAATATTCAGAGTATCTCTACCTTGAAATGGAAAGTCGATTGTCATATTTCATCTGATTTCACCTGACTAATCTCATTAAAATTAGTTCAGTAGTTTTTTTGAAAAAGGCTTGCAAATACGACCCGTGAGTGCGCAGAGCATGACTATAGTTTAGTCATCATCATTATCATCATCACCAGCATGTTTACGTCTACTGCTAGACATAGCACTGATTGCACGCCACTGAGTTCGATGTTCAGCTCTTCCAATACAGTCACTGCCAGCCTAACTTTAGGGATATCATCAGACCATTCAGAAGGAGCCATCCTTCTACATACAAAATATTTGCCTAGACGTGATCACCGCTTCTGAACTCCTGTACCCTAACGGTCATTGGTACTTCAGCAAGTGTGACCTGTCTAGAGCCATTTCATTTTGCTAATCCTTTAAGCTACGTCGACAATTTTAGTTCGCTTTCGGAGCACTTCGTTAATTCAGTAGTTTGCCATTACCTCGCTCAGCAAGGGGATTTGGAGATTAGTTTTAATAAATCTAAGTACAATACAATATACGTTGCTCGGTCTGTTAAATAATGGCAACTCATTAAAAATGAAAAGAAACTAATTTGTAATGTATCAGTTTGGTTATCAACTTTACATTCTTAAGGTAATTGAAGAGACAGCCAGTTTTTAGTCCTTGCTAAGATTTGCAAAAACTTACGCATATTTCTAACAACGGTACGTTTAATGTTCTAAGCATCGTACGTAAGTGAAATACTTGATCGTTACGAAAGGAATTCTCCTATAATATAACTAACTATAATTTATATTATACTCAATGACGTAAATTTCTAGCAATAGAACTTAAATCGTGAGAACAGTGCTTGTGACATCCATGTTGCTAAACTGCATAGTTCAAATGCAACTTGCAATGGGCAGCTTTCATTGGTTTATCAATTTCGCAGGTACTTATTGCCTACAATCGGTAATACAACTCGTTTAGTTAACGATAAAGAAATATCACATTATTTAACACGTAGAGCAAGAAAGAGAGGAAATGTAAGAAAGAGACAGTGCGATAATAGTAGTCCCTAGATATTTTTTTCATTACTTATTTTAAAACGATTCCTTATTTGAAAATTAAATACCGAATACCCCATAAGTAACTGATTTGTAACAGTTACTTCTTAAAACACCAGTACCTAATATTAAAAACAAAACAACATGATAACATCAAATGTAGTTTACAGGTATTTATCGAATACCTTAATTACGTATTCTAATTGCATATTTATCGATCTGTGTATGAATAATTAATATTTAGAGGATAACACGCGAGAATTACTAGTATTACATCTATTTTACCTTGGCCAGTAGTTGATGAAGTTATAATTACCTGTAAACATAGAAATTTAGACATTATTACATTGTTATTTAAGGGGATAATTGTATATTAGCAAAATACTCCAACGTTAACCCGCTGCTCGTCTATAACCATCCTTATTAAATGGATTATTATAAATACAAGAACAAATGTTTTATTTAAAAGGATAGTTTCACAAACGTGAGTACTTTCAAACATACAATCTTCAGCTTTATTTAATAAAATATAATAACATATAACTCATAATGTCACTTCGAAAACTTTTTGCTGATTGATAAATAACCTCATTCGGGTAACATTGTAATTTTTCAATATACAACACAAATGACTTGAAAAGAGACGGACCTCTGAGTTTGTTTCGGCGTTTCTTCTCAGAGTAGTCAGATACGAAATGCCGGCTTCAACTAGTTTTTGACATATAATTTTGACGCGTAAAAGTGCTGTTTTAAGACCTATTTACAAAAATAAATTCATTGTTTCATAGAACAAGTTTAAAAGAAAAATCGAAAAAAGTTGCAAAAGTTTTTGGTACACCCTATAAAACACCTTTGTACATTACTTAGTAAGAAGAAAATAAAGATCGACTCAGTACAAAAGAACAAGGGATTGGCCTCCTATAATCTCAATCTCACGGAGACACATACTGTGGTTGTTTCACGTCGGTATACTGTGAGGCCGTGGTATCACTCCGGTCGAGCCTACTCATACGTACCTAAGCATAACTCTCCCACACTTGCCACGAAATTCAAAGATCAAGTACACGATTCAAATATCACGAAGTCACATTGGTCAAACTTTTCACAGTGTTCTTTAATATTTAATTAAGTATAATATAATTACGACCTTTAGCCTTCATAATTACTGAATAATTAGGTATACAAGCTATAATCTTGATACTAGTGAAAGCTTAACATATATCGTCCGTTCTTTGAAGAGGCGTTCATTCATAGTTCATAGTGAAAAAATTATAGGCGATTGTTACATCTCAGTAGGGATTGATTTCTCAAGCTATTGTTTGTAAGATGTTCGATTTTTATTTTGAATCTTAAACCTAGTAATAATAGGGATGAATTGAAAAGCACTGTAATTATCATGTGCAAAAATTATTAGTTTTATATTCGTTGTTAGATAGTTTCAAAAGCTCGGTTTATTGAATTTTAATATAATAGAATAGAAATAGAAAGACTATCAGATTATTTTTTGTTTATTCTCATCTTAGTTGAGTACAAACTATATTATCCCAACTAATATTATAAATGCGAAAGTAACTCTGTCTGTCTGTCTGTCTGTCTTTTCTTCACGCCTAAACTATTGGACCGATTTCTGTGAAATTTGGTACAGGCATAGTTGGGAATTTGAGAAAGCACATAGGAATATTTTTCATACCAAAAATCTGCAGGAATTCACTATTCCACGCGAACGGAGTCGCGGGCAAAAGCTAGTATTTTGTAATTTTACACTAAGGTATAATTTTTTTTATGGAATCGGGCGGCAAACGAGCGTTTGTACCTACTTATGATCTCACGGACATCCTCAACTGAGGAGATACAAAAGCGTTGCCCGGCTATGAAGGGTTTGGTATTTGAAAATCAGGAGGATGGGAGGTTGATAAGGCTCGCCATGTAGTCTTTACCTTTCTCAACTAAAAAAAGGCGTCAATTTATTTATACGAACGCATTTTTTAATATTGTAATCGTGATAAACGTTACCATCTTCAATTACTTTCATTACGACTCACACATGAGTCAAAAAGAAAAGAAATTTTGACGAAATCTTGACACCTTTTAAGTACTTACAATCTAATTTATAATAATTATAATTACTTATTAATTACACGTACATAACTAAGTTTAACCTTACAATCAATCATCATCATGTTCTAGCGGTGAACTGTTGATCTATTTGACAGATAAAGAGAAAAATGGCGGCTAAAAATGTATCTGTCATTTTTGAAAATGGAACTATTTCGCTACCAATGCATTGGTATTTGGTTTATGTCATAAGATGAGTGATGAGGACGTCTTCTCACAACAACGTTTTTTTTAATCAAAATCAAAATCGAAATCATTTATTCCAACTAAACCATAAATAGGTACCTTTGAAACGTCAAAATAGAAAAGTAGCCTGTCAGTCTGTTCGTCAGCGAAGCTAGGTGCTCATTCCAAATTTTAGATTCGAATGGAGAAGAACGAGCAAGAAACTCCATATTAATATTTAATATTTTTAATATTTAATATTTTCAGATAAGTGGAGTGCTTGGAAATAAAGTGACTGGACTGGCAATATTTGAATGAGAATAGTTAGAGATTGAGAGTTTTATGCCTAACAGTTATGGAACACTATTTGACCCAAAAATACTATGACGTCATAATTTTGAGTATTACATAGAAAAGTATCGTTATAGAATTTGGCTAGTTGGAAACTATCGTATTGTTTCTTGAAGTATTAAAAACCTTTTTCTACCATCGATGTATTTGTAGTTTATCGACCCGCGGTGTCGTCGCTTTTTTACTCGTAGGTCAACTAGTATGAATAATTTGTTTAAAAGTAGTTAAAAATAAACGCAAAAAATGTCAATGGACTAGGGAGTTTATTTAAATTAATGTAAAAAAGAATAGGTAAGGTAACATCTCAATAAATTATATTTGGATTTAGACCAATGAACAGAATAACTGCCGTAAAACACAACAGAGACATAAAAATAAAATTTTCTATTAATTTAATTATAAAGTATAAAACATAATACAAAGATTACTTGTACATCTATGTCAACTAGCAGCTAAGTTCCAGATAAATATAACCGAAACAAAGAACAGTATTATCTCAATATTTATTACAATATATACAATTGGTGTAAAGAAACAGATCAGGCATTTAATATGCATATATTTATGAAACGAATAAAAATCGCCGATGGAATTATCCATACATGTAAATCAAAAACAAAAATCTTGCGGATAAAAGTTACGCAAAAAAAAAGCGTTTACGCACAATAAAGTTAATCTCCAAATACCTAATTTCTGCGTTTAGTAGGTACAGCCATTAAAATTGCACATACTAATGAATCATTAACGAAATTAAACCGGTGGTAGATAGATACTACACTTGAAACATACATTTCATTTTAAGCTTGGCTTACACCTCTGTGTTATCCACTATTATAACTTGCCGGGGTTGCAGGGGGAAGCGCTATAATGTACCGAGGCCCTAATATGGAGCAAGAGAAGTAACGAGGTGGTTTTTAAGTCTATAAAAGTCTGACATTTTGACTGCACGATGCACCTCGTGCAGTCAAAATGGGCTGGGCAACTGGCTGCCGTGAGTTCGATTCGCACGGAACAACTCTTTTTGTTATCCACAAGTAGTTGTTCCGTGTCTGGGTGTCATCTGTATGTGGACTTGTATGTTTGTAAATGCACCCACGATACAAGAAACAGTCCTAGTGTGGGGCAATGTTTTTTTTTTAAATACATTTTTCTTTCCACAGGAGTTTTTTGGTTTACCATGGAGTCATGGTAGAAAAACTAAATATCTATTTAGTCTTTTAGCTATACAATGATAACTATAAGACAATCGTTTTTGTTTTTGACATCATTACTTAAAAAAAAACAGTTAAAATTTACTAGTGGAAGTTACCAACGTCACCACTATCAGTAATAAAATGTATTGAATCGTAACGTCACACGATATTTCAAATCAATATATCATCGAAAGTATTTTATCCCGTAAGAAAACGAACACTAAAAAAGTAGTCATCATTCCTAACCTCCAAATGTCAAAATCCAGTTCAACACGACTCATCATTTTGCGAGTGTCAAAATGGGCATGAAACAAATTGAAATTAACCATCAATCAAAATTAGAAAAAAATAGTTGAGCACTTAATACTTTAGAGTTTCTAAAACAAATTAACATGTCAGCCGTTAGGTACGCGTATATTATATACGTATTAAACAATTATCATAGCTGAAAAAAAACTTCCTTCGTTGCAGATTCTTTTCTATCTACCGAGGCCCTGGCCTGCAGCAGAAATAACGCTAGCTTAAATAGCTGACACAACCTCTCGCCCCACCCACGATAGAAGTAATTTTATAATTTCGCAACAAAAAATAAGAGAGGTTTTACTCGAACTCAAACGGCTAAAATGACTGCCAACCTTCGTAAGGAGAAGGAAAAAAATGATAATCATTGCCATTCAATGTGACAAAGCCACTAGATTTTCGGACACCCTGTCCGTAATGAAGACTTGAGTAATATATAAAAAAAAACATTTTGACAACTCTTTAAAATTTAATTAATAAGATTATTGGCTATGAGAATGTCATCATTTCAAATGTCTGATGTACCATAACAGAGTAGGTTAAACTTACCTAATTGTGCGACTTACTTAATTCGGAGATACCGAAGCTACGTTTTGGACTCTTCCTCAGCATTAAAGGAGTAAAATTCTATATATTTAACTGGACCCTACATAGATAAGACTACATAGGGTTCAGCTACTAGGGCTTATGTTCAGCCGGGGTTGCTGGGTAAGCGTAATGAGGCACCGCGGCCTCGGTCCAGAGCAGAAGAAGAAACAGGGGGTTTTTTAGTAAATAAAAATAAGTTAATAAATTAAGAAAAGTCATTTGATGATTTTTCCCTCTCAAAAAAAGGGATCCTAAGCGTTGCGTTGTCTTCATTCTCATTCAATGATAAAAAGTCATCAAAGAAATCAACATCATCATTCATGACTTACAATTAACAATTTCGACTACTTAAGTTTTTTTCTATAACTTTCCCTGTCATAGGCAGCGGCATCGGTTTCATTCAGCCAGAGGTTTGCGTGACTGCTTAGTTGTTTGTGTGTAATGGTGTTTACCTGCGTGGTGTGTTGATAAAAAGTAGCCTATGTCCAGAGTGTATCCTAAGCCAGTGTCAAATTTCATCCAGATCCGTCCAGCGGTTTTGGCGTGATTGAGTAACAAACATCCAAACATCGTAACTCTCACATTTATAATATTAGTATGAAGTAAGAAAAGATGTAAGAAACAGTCTTGGATTTTAACATCCAGGTTGACATGTGGCGAGCTTGTCGCATAAAAAAATAAATAAAAACAAATGCATAGTCCAAAAATCTAACCTTAAAAGTGGATGCTCATAAGTCTCGCTTACAGATGCCAATGACTCTGGAAATCAAGTCATGTATCACTAGCCTTAAACTTTTGCATACACTCCTCAAAATGTTAATTTTCGCAAATCAACCAAGCGAGCGAAACGAAACATGGGGAAAAGTTGTTTCTTGCAGTTTACAGAGATTATTATCTAAATTTATTACATTATAAAGGTGAATAATTGTAGGCGTATGTGATATTAGCTAGATTACAACTGTTTCTGTCTTTATTACTCATTAATTAATTATTCGTTACTATGCGGTTAAGTATATTTTTTTTACTTTGGAGCATAATTGTATTTTTTACATTATGAACTAGTTTCCGCCCGGAACTTCGCTCGCGTGGTATATAAAAGTTATATACCAAATTTCGAGCAAATCGGTCCATCCGTTTTTGGGTGAGAGAATAACAAACATACATCTATATACATTCCAAACTTTCACATATACATATAAGAAGGAATATAATAAATAGGTATTTCATCCTTATTTGACGTTCATTCATATTTCGTAACCATTACCTGAAAGTGTAGCCTTAATAAAAAGCGAGTGCTGAGTTACACTTGGTGAGAATTATGACGGTCGAAGAAATGATGGGTGGACTGGATAAGCAAGAGAACCCTGTTGAGTAATATGGTAAGACCGCAAGGAGGAAGACCGAAAAAAGAGGGTTTTCTGAAAGACCAAGCTTGATTAACTAAAAATCGCGGGTTACTCACGTGTAAATATTGAGAAAAGCTCTACTAGTTTCGAACTACAGAGGGGTTCTTCCTTATGAGCAGCGTGCGCGGACGCGGCGACGTCGCGCAGCCTCAGTAGGCTATTTTAGTTACGCACTATACATTTAGCTGTCAGTAGCCTAACAGAAGACGTGGAAACAAATAAAGCCAACGGAAAAAGGAAAGCAAATATTTCGTCACCATAATACCCAACAAAACATTACCATATTCTCAGCTTCACCAAGCAACACTCATGAATAATGGATTTCACGAGCAATTTTCCAAAATAACAAAGTTGAACAAAATGATTTAAGTAAGGTGAAATTGTGCGCCCACGCAACTAAAGGTATTTTATACTTGATAGTTGTGCCACGGACACACTATCGATAAAACGAGGAAAAATACAAATATTTTTGGATTTTCGTTGGATCAAAAATAGATATTGTTGGATTAAAGTACACTCCAGGATATAAAAATAAGTTGATTTTCAAAATAACTACGAGCATATATCTTCTTTTGTTTTTCAACATTATTTTTGAAATATTAAGCTACTGGGGTTGTGATTGTTTAAATTTATATAAATTATTAGTGAAGGCTTGCATTCTGACCTTCGCATTCCTTTGTTTTTAAAACAACTAAACTTTTTGAAACAACAAAAATTATGTTTTTCTATCACACATGAACATGAAATTTTATTACTTTCTTACAACACTGTGGGACTAGCTTTTAAGATAATTGTTTATAATTGCAGAGTAATTGACTGTCGATGAACAAAATAATAAATTACAATCGTATGACAGCGATTTTTAAAGTGATTTGTTTTGGTTTATAAAAAAGAATGTTTCTAATAGTCAAGATAAACATGCGTGTTAACATATCTTTTATTGATGAATTAACATATCTGTACGCATTTACGTATAAAATATAATTATGTTAATTTGTTACAAAGATATGATAGAATTCTAACATCCGCAAAAATCATTCTACCTAGATTATGGTTTATGGAGTATGCTTTATGGAGAATATCTCATCCACGCACACAAAGCCGTTCGTGTCCAATTTTTTTATTAAAACTGCTTAAGAGTGGAATTATTTTGGTCTCTGTCGGAGTCTGTGTTCCCAGAAGGGTGGGTACGACCAAGATATCTTCAAGGTCCAAGTGAATAGGTCACTAATGGGCAGAAGCGTGATCCATCGTAGGTCGCATCTTTGCTTACCATCAGGGAAGAAGATGGTGACTAAACGCCTAGCAATACAACTAAAAAAAATAATAGTAAAACTAAGACATCTTGTTTAACCTTGCTCTCAACGAAGACATCAAACTAACACTAAAATTAAGCACAATCATTATTTATCATTATTTCCGCAAACGATTTCATTAATCACGTTTTTTTTTGCAGCTGGCAATGACAGTAAACCAATGATAGATATCGATTGACTTGTTTAAGTTGACAACACACATTTTTAAATATTAAATATTATTGTCGGTGAGTTCGAATGATATGTAAGGTACCATAGAGTGTCATTATTCATATTTTTTGTCACCGTCGGTGGTTATGATATTGAATGAAGCCTTTATTTGTCAAGTGTGAGTTGTGCATAGAAAATAATTGGTTCGGTAAAAATTAAATGGCCGAAACAAATGGGATGAAAATTTTTATTTTTGCCTTTGACACGGATCAACATTATTGTCTATTTATAAATTTCGGATGTCGTTTGTAAAGACGCTTAATGTGAAATCAAGCTCAATTCCACTTAGAAACTCAAAATTTTAAACCAGATTGGAGATCAAAGGCAGACTCACCTTTGATGATAATTTCTTTATGTAATACTTATAGTCACGAAAAATTGTAATAATATGTCATAGTGGCTCGAAGCTTGAAGCGCCCACTTCTTAAACATGAGAAACCTAACTAGTACCAAATGTGCCTTTTCCAAGTTATAGGAATATATTTCCTTTAAAAAAAATTATGATCATTTTGAAATCGTCAATCCGCCTTGAGGAAGCGTATAGTATAATGGTCCTTCCGTGTGAAAAGAGGTCTTTCCTCAGTAGGCACTTATAAACTGGTAATGATGATGATGATACAGTCCTACATGTACGAACGTACCAATGAACATATGACCGGACCTCATATGCTTTATGTATGGGAATAAGAGGTTGTTGAAAGTACCGCATTAATATTCAAAATGACAGTGTCAAATATTGAAGAGGCCAGTCAATGACTGTTGAGAAAATATTTTAAAAGCTTAATTAAGTACTTATATAGTAAGTTGTAAGTACTGGGGTACTTATGATTTTAGGGTAAGATCCCGGTGTAGGACTCGGACCTTCGTAAGGAGTACGTGGGACCTAAATCTACGCCCATGGGTCTTTTAGGGTTGCGGGGCAAGCGCAATTAGTGCGGCCTCGGCCTGGAGCAGGAGAAGGAGAAGAAACGGAGGGGTTTTTAGTCAGTAAGAGTCAGATACTCCCTCTCAACCTGGGCGAGAGAAGTAATTTGATGATTTTTCCCTCACAAAAGGTTTCCTAATGTCTTCCTTCACTGTTTGTCAGTGACATCTAAATAAACTTTAAACATCTTTCATCATTTTATTACAGTAAGTATAATTAATTATAGTTACGTAAACTGCTTACTAATAAGATGCGATAATTTTCTCTGCAAACTCATTGTCTTTTTTTTTTGTTGTGTTGCTACTGTTGCTACGATTTTCGCTTTGTAGAATAAAGGGACAAGACACATATAGGGCGCAGTTGTTAACACGAACAATGTACAACAGACCCTTCAAAACAAGGACCGACAAAATAACATAATCACAAGAACAAATTTCAATCTTGTTAGATATAATCTTGACACATCCATAGTGAATTTAAATTGGAAAATAACTCTTATCACAACGAAATAAAATTGCGTTTGAAACTAAATTGTTATCTCAAATTAGAGTACAGTTATATAAATTAGAAAATTCAGACTAAACAAGAAGATTATTTAATTAATTTTGACATTTGAACTGTTTTATTATGTTGAAGGTATAAGTACAAAGACGCAAGCTAGTCCAAAATGTGTTTATATAAATTTAAACTTTATAGCAAAATTTTAAGGTTGAAACTCGATTGAAGAAAATGCTCAGTATATATTAGCTTGGTGTACTGTTTCGGTAGATACCTAATTCTGTTTACCTGTGTCTGTATAAAAAATAACTTTATAAGTACTAAGATATTAGAGTTGAAACTCCATTGAAGAAAATGCTCAGGATCAAGTAACTATGTACTATCTCACTGTAGGTAGATAACTAATTCTGCTTACCCACTTTTGGATAATAAGGAGAGAGCTAACTGGATGGAAATTGAGCTAAAATTGTTATGACTGTTGTCAAAAAATGTAGTGCGGAAAAATCAATGGCGTGTATCGAGTGGGCATTGAGGCTGAAATTATTTGGGCAAGTTTTGGCAGTAATTTAAAAAATTACTTGTAACTTGTAAAATAATAACTGTATTATCATTCACAAATAACTATAATATTGATATTATCCATTGTTTATGTAAATCCGAAATAAATCCACTGCCTCATTATAATGACATAAGCAATACAAAAAACTATTGAAGGAACTATTCAATTATTTTTTTCTAAACACGAAGTTCCTTATTCGTCCTAGTAATAAAAATTCACTTTGCTGTGCAAAATCGATTTTTACACGTCAAAAAATCAATTCAGTCGGCATTAAGTAAAACAAAAATCAATATTTATTTCTTAATGACGATGCGAATACTCATCGATATGTAGTAGCTAGAAATAAATAAGTTATTACATTACATATAGTAATATATAAGTAAGTTATTTCGACTATCAATTTTACTAGCTACTTTTGCGCGGTTTCACCCGCTGTTCGGCTCCATTTGATCGTGGCGTGATCTTTTGTCCATCTATCAGTGAAAGAATTTTGGCAACCCGACCAGCGGTCCCAAAGATTACCCCCTACATACAAACTTATTTTTTTTTTCCTGCAAACGCATAGGAAAGTCGTTCCACTAATATAGAACCATTAATCTTAACCCAGTCTAGCACGCTTCAAGCGTAATGTAGAAAGATGAAGAGATAAGAGTAGTGGTGAATCGCTGTTTCTGGCGCACGCGCCAGAACCAGCTAATCACCCGGAATCTAAAATCTGAGTGGCACCAAACCTAAAAAAAAAAAAAAAAAAAAAAAAAAAGTTTGGTATGCTATCCTAGGTTTTGGCATGCTCTGATCACGTTTCTGCAGTCCATTTTTTGCGTAGGATGCGTGGTTCTGGAGTTATGCAAATCAGAATCAGCTTCTGAACCCTCATTAACGTTCCTTTGTTTGCTTATCGTTACATTACTTAACGTCCCATTGTTCGCCTATCGTTATCATTATCTATTGTGCTTCGAACTCTCTCATTACGGTTGCTTTGGCGTTCTTATCTAAATACTCATTGTTAACTTCATTTTGTCTGATTTTCTATGTCATCAATAAAACACAGTCATTCATTTTTATTTCGAAGTTTTATTACTTTTTTTTACAAAATATGAGTGGAACATCTCATCCACTAAATTATCATTGTACAGCGTGTTTCCTGTAAATATGTTCGTAAAACTATGCATTGAACATCCCTGAAACTTAAATAGCTAATACATTAAGCAATATTCGCCACAAACCGAAGTCCAATCATTCTGAATCCTATCAACATTCCAGTCCCACCTCTTACAATTCCTTTTCAAAAACTGAAGATGATATCGCTCAGGTGTTCGTCCATATGAATCAAAATATTGGCCGATACCATTTGTATCGATATATGTATGGCTACCCAGTGTGACCCTGGTTTATCATCCGCATCCAAATTGCATATTATATACGTTGGTACATGTGTGTACATAGGTAGTCTATTAGCAGCATAAACATTATTTTCTAGACTGGAATGAATCTTTTTCATATGTTTTTGTAATTCTAGTGTATCCATGATATTACTGTTATTAGCAGATTATTACAGTACCAATCTATAAAATGGTTGTCATAGGAATGTTCAATGATAGTGATTTGTAAATAAAAAATCGCATTCTTTGTGTAAGTCACAAAACAGGTTCATGCCTGTTGTGATGTGAGATAAGTTTGTTGATTCATAGAGTTTCGTTGTACTTAGGGATGTGTATGTGTGTGTCATGTTTTAGATAAGAATGGACTATATATGATGGAACAATTGCAGTCATGCAATCAGTGTATGGTCGTTTGACCACAGTGAATTGTATACGTCTACCAATACTACGTTTGTGTTACCTACTTCAACGCATCATGGAGGTAAGTGTTTATTCTATTGACAAACTTACTTGTATTTCTGTTGTTGTTTCCTTACGTGTGTATGTGTGTGTGTGTGTCAGATTAATCAAATTGATATTAACGTGATAACTCTGTTGTTGCAGAGATCATTCAGCTTCGCAGACGATAATGTAAATACCTATAAACAGTATTACTACTCGCCTCTCTCTCCCCAACATGAAGAAGAGAGTGACGACATCGTCGTTAATAACACAGACGATGGTGGATAAAGGAAATCGCAACCGATTGATAATTTTTTTGAAGTGGCACCAAAAATAAAATGGAGGAAGCTGCTATCGTCGACTGTGGCACGAGCTGTTAAAGATGGCGTATCATACATCTCTACAAATTCTGACGACGGAGACCAAGCGACGCATCTCATAAAAATTGAAATGTAAGATATGAAGAAACTATCCAAGATTCCAACTAGTGATCACTGGAAGCACGCTACCACGAGGATTAAATATTACGTAAAGAATTATAAGGATAGCATCTACGACAACACAAACGGTCTCGTATACAATATTACAAAGACAATAGCAGAAAGTGAAAAAGTAAAAAAATACTTTTTTAACAATAACACTCACTCATTAGTGGATTAGTCATATTAATACAAATTAAGGATTCTAAAGATGTTTATAAACTAATCATAGATAAACTAATAGTATATGTTAACTAATGATATAAAAGTTTGTGATGAAATGGAGAAGCGTGAACTGTTCGATTCATCGTATGGTGATGCTCGGATACTCTCTTCTCTACTTTAATTATAATTAGTAGTATATTGTATAAGATTAAATAGGGAAGGTTTATAATATAAGTAAATAAAAAATAGTACATTGCATACATTTTGTTTTATTAAATTTTATAATGTTACCTTTAGTTACACACACAAAATGCATTAAGCGTAACACATATATCTAAAACACAATACACATTATAATCCTAACTACTATAGTCTACAGTAACATTTCTATTTTTATCTATTTCAATAATATTATCAAACTCAGCATAAACAATACAGTTAATTGTTTGTATTAGTGAGTATTCAAATCGTACTTCTAATCTTACACTACCATGCTTTATGAGATTCCAATGGGCTGATAAGTTAGCTGATAAATCAGGAGTTAAATCAAATGCTAAAAGACAGTAACCTTTGGCATACTGTTCACGTGAGATTGCATTTCCTTCATTAAGAAAGTGAATACCAGTCCCCGAGAATAGAGTATGATATGCTGATGTAAATATATTATTATTAAAAGATGGTTGCAAAGCTTTGGATGGTATTTGTTGACCATCAATATATAAGCTGAAAGAGTTAATACCATAATTTTCAAAGTTAAATGGATTTTTAGTTAGTGAACCATTAAATGCAGAATTATTCACAAAACCTATAATACATCTTTTGGGTACCTGTCCTAAGAATATATTATCAAGAGTTTTTCCTTGAACACCCGATGGAATTGTTAAAACTTTAACTTCAGCACGAGTAATAGGATATTTAGCAGTGGTAGAAGCTAAAACTTTCTGATGAGCGAGTAATACACTTGGATTAATTCGTGCTCTTCGAACAATAAGAGTTGCGTTCGTAATGCAAACATTAAACTTTACATCATTTGACCCAGCAAATGGGCATTACTCTCTGGTTTATATCCTGTATATAAAAGTGTAGATCGGGTAGCATCTTAGACAACATTGAGAGTTTATATATGTGATTCATGTTTACTTCATTTCCCATCAGAGGAAAGACTTAATAGCCATCGACAATATGATTGCGTTCACATTTGTACGGAATTACCAAACGGCGAGTATTCCAAAAAGGATTGGTTTGGTAAACCGACCTCAAATAATAAAATAAAATTTGACAAATTCGTGAAAAGGTTGGAAATGCCCTTTGTGATTTATGCAGACTTTGAGGCATTTTTGAAGCATTTTTGAATGAATAGTAACGATCCATCTCAGCCTAGTACGATTAATATTCAAAAACATGAAGTGTATAGTTTTGGATATTATATTAAATGTTCATATGATAACAGATTATCAAAATATGAGACGTATAGTGGGTCAAACTGTGCACAAGTGTTTATGAATCGCCTTTGTGAAGATGTGAAAACAATAGTTAAAAAAAATAGTTTCCAAAAATGCCCCGTTCCAATATCAGATGAAGATAAAATTAAAATTTCAAATTCAAACATATGTTATATTTGTGAAACTGAGGTAAATGAAGATCTTTTTTACGATTTTGATTGGCACACTGGCAGTTTTAGGGGTGTTGCACATCAATGCATGTGTGTAGTTCTAAGTACAGAACCCCTCGTCATATCCCAATATTCTTACATAACCTCAGTCACTACGATGCTCATTTCATTGTCCATGCATTAAACTTCGATGATGACAAAGTTGAAGTTATTCCACAAAATAAAGAACGATACATATCATTTTCAAAACAGCTAACAATAAATAATCAACCGGTAAGTTTAAGATTCGTAGGTTCATTGAAATTTGTATCGTCTAGTTTAGATCAACTAGCTAAAAATCTTAATGATGATCAGTTTACAGAACTAAAAAGGAACTATCCTAATAATGAAGACTTTTCACGTTTAAGACGGAAAGGTATTTATCCTTATGAATTTATGTGTAATAGTGATTGCTTGAAACATCCATCACTTCCTGATCAACACCAATTTTAAAGTTCACTCACAGATTCAAATATTTCAAATGATGATTATAATCATGCAAAAGATATTTGGTAAAATTTTAAGTGTAGTAGTATGTCTGATTATTCCAATTTATATTTAAAAACTGATGTTTTACTTTTGACTGATCTATTTGAAAACTTTAGAAAGCTTTGTATTAAAACTTATGGATTTAGATCCTGCTCATTACTATACTGCCCCAGGTTTAAGTTGGGATGCAATGTTAAAATTTACCAAAATAGAATTAGAATTGTTAACGGACTATGACAAAATTGCTTTTTTAAAGCTGGTATTAGAGGGGGTGTATCTCAGTGTAGCAATCGTTTTGCTAGAGCAAATAATAAATTCATGGAAGATTATGATAGTGAAAAACCTAATTCATACCTAACCTATTTTGATGCAAATAATTTATACGGTTGGGCAATGTCTCAATCTCTTCCTGTTGGTGGTTTCGAATGGATTGATTCTAATACAGATTACAATGTATCGGATAACTCTGATTTCGGTTATGTTTTAGAAGTTGATTTGGAATATCCTGATGAACTTCATAATTTGCATTCTGACTTTCCGTTGTGTCCTGAAAACATATGTGTGGGTAATACTAAAGAAACTAAATTAGTTCCTAATTTAAATAATAAAAATAAATACATTACAGGAATTTAAAACAATGCATTGAAATGGGGATTAAATTAATTAAAGTACATAGAATTTTAAAATTTAAACAGAGTTCTTGGTTAAAGAAATACATAGACTTAAATACTAATTTAAGAACGTTAGCTACATCAAACTTTGAAAAAGACTTTTTTAAATTAATGAACAATTCTGTCTTCGGTAAGACTATGGAAAATATTGAAAAAAGAGTAAACGTTAAACTACTAACTCACTGGGATAATCGTGGTAAAGTTTTAGGTGCTCAGGATTGGATTGCAAAACCAGAATTCCACAGTTTATCAATGTTTTCAGAAAATTTAGTCGCAATACAATTACGGAAAACAAAATTAATTTATGATAAGCCGATTTATTTAGGATTTTGTATTTTAGATTTATCTAAGACCCTAATGTATGAATTTCATTATAACTGCATGATTAAAAAGTTTCATAATAAAATTAAGTTATTGTACACCGATACCGATAGTTTGATATATCAAATTTTTACAGACAATTTTATGAGGATATAAAACCAGATCTACTTCACTATTTCCATACATCAGATTACCCGGAAAATAATATTTTTGGATATCCAAAAATAAATAAAAAAAGGTGGGTTTTTATAAAAAAAGATGAGAATAATGGTAAAGTATTGAAGGAATTTGCAGGGTTGCGATTAAAAATGTATGCATTAGAAATAGAAGATAAATTTATAGCCAAGGCAAAAGGAGTTAACAAAAGTGTTACCAAAAAAATGAATATGGAAAATTACAAATCGTGTTTGTTTAATAAAAATGTATTATATTGTAGTATGCTTCGATTCAAGTCAATCAAACACACTATTTTTACACAAAAAATAAATAAAACATCTTTATCATATAATGATACCAAACGATGTATTATGAACAACAACATTGATATTATAAATTACGTTAAGTGTACCTAATACTTTTTACTTTTATTTCTGTGCGTATATACAAAATTTGTACTAATTGTAAAAGTATGATATTACTATAATGCTATATAATAGTTTATTACATATTTAAAATTTATTGTTTGATTGTAAATAATGTAAAATAATTGTAGTTTTTTGTATGCTTAAATTTGGCGTTGAGGTGATTGTGAAATTCTGATAAGTACTAATTGTGTAAGAAATAGTATACAGATCATTCTATTTTTCACAAATTACATGTTTTGTATAATTTTAGCTAACATTTGGTAAATTATATAAAGGCTGCATTTCATCAAAACACCATGTGATCTGATTAAAATTACAAGTACATATTTCTTTAACTGATTTTATGAAATTTGTTACGAAATTTGACTTCCCACATCCACTTGATCCTGCCACAATAGCAGTAAACGGATTTTTTTTTGTTATAAATTATTTTTATCCATCCGTTTAATTCCGTAAAAAAACCGAGTTCAAAAGTAAATTCAAAAGTAAATTTAAAAGTAAAAAATAAATTTACTTTGTTTAAAGTAATACACACTTTCATTTAGTTAAATAGAAAATAATATTTAGTAACTATTTTATAATTTTGAAGTCGGTGCCAGTCGGTTTTTTTTTTGTTAAAAATTATTTTTATCCATCCGTTTAATTCCGTAAAAAAACCGACTTCAAAAGTAAAAAATAAATTTACTTTGTTTAAAGTAATACACACTTTCATTTAGTTAAATAGAAAATAATATTTAGTAACTATTTTATAATTTTGAAGTCGGTGCCAGTCGGTTTTTTTTTTTGTTTAAAATTATTTTTATCCATCCGTTTAATTCCGTAAAAAAACCGACTTCAAAAGTAAATTCAAAAGTAAAAAATAAATTTACTTTGTTTAAAGTAATACACACTTTCATTTAGTTAAATAGAAAATAATATTTAGTAACTATTTTATAATTTTGAAGTCGGTGCCAGTCGGTTTTTTTTTGTTAAAAATTATTTTTATCCATCCGTTTAATTCCGTAAAAAAACCTACTTCAAAAGTAAATTCAAAAGTAAAAAATAAATTTACTTTGTTTAAAGTAATACACACTTTAATTTAGTTAAATAGAAAATAATATTTAGTAACTATTTTATAATTTTGAAGTCGGTGCCAGTCGGTTTTTTTTTTTGTTAAAAATTATTTTTGTCCATCCGTTTACTGCTATTGTGGCAGGATCAAGTGGATGTGGGAAGTCAAATTTTGTAACAAATTTCATAAAATCAGTTAAAGAAATATGTACTTGTAATTTTAATCAGATCACATGGTGTTTTGATGAAATGCAGCCTTTATATAATTTACCAAATGTTAGCTAAAATTATACAAAACATGTAATTTGTGAAAAATAGAATGATCTGTATACTATTTCTTACACAATTAGTACTTATCAGAATTTCACAATCACCTCAACGCCAAATTTAAGCATACAAAAAACTACAATTATTTTACATTATTTACAATCAAACAATAAATTTTAAATATGTAATAAACTATTATATAGCATTATAGTAATATCATACTTTTACAATTAGTACAAATTTTGTATATACGCACAGAAATAAAAGTAAAAAGTATTAGGTACACTTAACGTAATTTATAATATCAATGTTGTTGTTCATAATACATCGTTTGGTATCATTATATGATAAAGATGTTTTATTTATTTTTTGTGTAAAAATAGTGTGTTTGATTGACTTGAATCGAAGCATACTACAATATAATACATTTTTATTAAACAAACACGATTTGTAATTTTCCATATTCATTTTTTTGGTAACACTTTTGTTAACTCCTTTTGCCTTGGCTATAAATTTATCTTCTATTTCTAATGCATACATTTTTAATCGCAACCCTGCAAATTCCTTCAATACTTTACCATTATTCTCATCTTTTTTTATAAAAACCCAACTTTTTTTATTTATTTTTGGATATCCATAAATATTATTTTCCGGGTAATCTGATGTATGGAAATAGTGAAGTAGATCTGGTTTTATATCCTCATAAAATTGTCTGTAAAAATTTGATATATCAAACTATCGGTATCGGTGTACAATAACTTAATTTTATTATGAAACTTTTTAATCATGCAGTTATAATGAAATTCATACATTAGGGTCTTAGATAAATCTAAAATACAAAATCCTAAATAAATCGGCTTATCATAAATTAATTTTGTTTTCCGTAATTGTATTGCGACTAAATTTTCTGAAAACATTGATAAACTGTGGAATTCTGGTTTTGCAATCCAATCCTGAGCACCTAAAACTTTACCACGATTATCCCAGTGAGTTAGTAGTTTAACGTTTACTCTTTTTTCAATATTTTCCATAGTCTTACCGAAGACAGAATTGTTCATTAATTTAAAAAAGTCTTTTTCAAAGTTTGATGTAGCTAACGTTCTTAAATTAGTATTTAAGTCTATGTATTTCTTTAACCAAGAACTCTGTTTAAATTTTAAAATTCTATGTACTTTAATTAATTTAATCCCCATTTCAATGCATTGTTTTAAATTCCTGTAATGTATTTATTTTTATTATTTAAATTAGGAACTAATTTAGTTTCTTTAGTATTACCCACACATATGTTTTCAGGACACAACGGAAAGTCAGAATGCAAATTATGAAGTTCATCAGGATATTCCAAATCAACTTCTAAAACATAACCGAAATCAGAGTTATCCGATACATTGTAATCTGTATTAGAATCAATCCATTCGAAACCACCAACAGGAAGAGATTGAGACATTGCCCAACCGTATAAATTATTTGCATCAAAATAGGTTAGGTATGAATTAGGTTTTTCACTATCATAATCTTCCATGAATTTATTATTTGCTCTAGCAAAACGATTGCTACACTGAGATACACCCCCTCTAATACCAGCTTTAAAAAAGCAATTTTGTCATAGTCCGTTAACAATTCTAATTCTATTTTGGTAAATTTTAACATTGCATCCCAACTTAAACCTGGGGCAGTATAGTAATGAGCAGGATCTAAATCCATAAGTTTTAATACAAAGCTTTCTAAAGTTTTCAAATAGATCAGTCAAAAGTAAAACATCAGTTTTTAAATATAAATTGGAATAATCAGACATACTACTACACTTAAAATTTTACCAAATATCTTTTGCATGATTATAATCATCATTTGAAATATTTGAATCTGTGAGTGAACTTTAAAATTGGTGTTGATCAGGAAGTGATGGATGTTTCAAGCAATCACTATTACACATAAATTCATAAGGATAAATACCTTTCCGTCTTAAACGTGAAAAGTCTTCATTATTAGGATAGTTCCTTTTTAGTTCTGTAAACTGATCATCATTAAGATTTTTAGCTAGTTGATCTAAACTAGACGATACAAATTTCAATGAACCTACGAATCTTAAACTTACCGGTTGATTATTTATTGTTAGCTGTTTTGAAAATGATATGTATCGTTCTTTATTTTGTGGAATAACTTCAACTTTGTCATCATCGAAGTTTAATGCATGGACAATGAAATGAGCATCGTAGTGACTGAGGTTATGTAAGAATATTGGGATATGACGAGGGGTTCTGTACTTAGAACTACCCCCTTGAGTGCTCAAAGGGACTTTTGTCCCTTTTTTGATTTTACCGTTGAGTGCTACAAGTGACTTTTGTCCCTTTTTTCGTTCCAGTGCGATACGACATCATAATATATTTATTTCTTTCTATCACACGGTGTTTTAATTCTTTTTCTCTTTTCTACTCGAATCTTATTAGATTTCTTCATGCTAAAAATACGACGGTAGTACAACACTGGTTCATTCGGAATAAAAAAAATACTGTCAAAGTCAGTTGTTAGTTCTCGCGCGTTTGGCGGGTGTTATCTCGGGCTAATTTTATTACAAATCAATTGTGTTTAAGTAGGTTCTTATTATTTATTCGTGTGTAGATAGAATCCTTCCACCATTACAAGTCATAAATATATATGTTACCGCTTAGCTTTTAAAAATAATCTTTTTTAAAGTTCAAACAATCATTTTCAACTATAGTCATTGTTTACAGCTATAAATAAAAACATTTGAAACTTAATGTCAACAAACACTTGAACGACTTGAAAGAGTCATTCATTAGCTTGAATAAAAACATTACTTGAGGCGACTTAAATTACCGACACGTCACAAAACATAAACATCTTGTGACCTTGGCCGTCTGGCGCGGCGCGGCGCCATTTTTTTTTGCAACGTGAGCACTTGACGTGTTTTTTATGAAATTGTCAAATCACTCAAACGGCTACACACATGCATTGATGTGCAACACCCCTAAAACTGCCAGTGTGCCAATCAAAATCGTAAAAAAGATCTTCATTTACCTCAGTTTCACAAATATAACATATGTTTGAATTTGAAATTTTAATTTTATCTTCATCTGATATTGGAACGGGGCATTTTTGGAAACTATTTTTTTTAACTATTGTTTTCACATCTTCACAAAGGCGATTCATAAACACTTGTGCACAGTTTGACCCACTATACGTCTCATATTTTGATAATCTGTTATCATATGAACATTTAATATAATATCCAAAACTATACACTTCATGTTTTTGAATATTAATCGTACTAGGCTGAGATGGATCGTTACTATTCATTCAAAAATGCTTCAAAAATGCCTCAAAGTCTGCATAAATCACAAAGGGCATTTCCAACCTTTTCACGAATTTGTCAAATTTTATTTTATTATTTGAGGTCGGTTTACCAAACCAATCCTTTTTGGAATACTCGCCGTTTGGTAATTCCGTACAAATGTGAACGCAATCATATTGTCGATGGCTATTAAGTCTTTCCTCTGATGGGAAATGAAGTAAACATGAATCACATATATAAACTCTCAATGTTGTCTAAGATGCTACCCGATCTACACTTTTATATACAGGATATAAACCAGAGAGTAATGCCCATTTGCTGGGTCAAATGATGTAAAGTTTAATGTTTGCATTACGAACGCAACTCTTATTGTTCGAAGAGCACGAATTAATCCAAGTGTATTACTCGCTCATCAGAAAGTTTTAGCTTCTACCACTGCTAAATATCCTATT
This sequence comes from Spodoptera exigua, assembly GCA_902829305.4. NCBI lineage: Eukaryota > Metazoa > Arthropoda > Insecta > Lepidoptera > Noctuidae > Spodoptera > Spodoptera exigua. The sequence goes on from LR824623.2 coordinate 3,960,273, forward strand.
ACTCGTGCTGAAGTTAAAGTTTTAACAATTCCATCGGGTGTTCAAGGAAAAACTCTTGATAATATATTCTTAGGACAGGTACCCAAAAGATGTATTATAGGTTTTGTGAATAATTCTGCATTTAATGGTTCACTAACTAAAAATCCATTTAACTTTGAAAATTATGGTATTAACTCTTTCAGCTTATATATTGATGGTCAACAAATACCATCCAAAGCTTTGCAACCATCTTTTAATAATAATATATTTACATCAGCATATCATACTCTATTCTCGGGGACTGGTATTCACTTTCTTAATGAAGGAAATGCAATCTCACGTGAACAGTATGCCAAAGGTTACTGTCTTTTAGCATTTGATTTAACTCCTGATTTATCAGCTAACTTATCAGCCCATTGGAATCTCATAAAGCATGGTAGTGTAAGATTAGAAGTACGATTTGAATACTCACTAATACAAACAATTAACTGTATTGTTTATGCTGAGTTTGATAATATTATTGAAATAGATAAAAATAGAAATGTTACTGTAGACTATAGTAGTTAGGATTATAATGTGTATTGTGTTTTAGATATATGTGTTACGCTTAATGCATTTTGTGTGTGTAACTAAAGGTAACATTATAAAATTTAATAAAACAAAATGTATGCAATGTACTATTTTTTATTTACTTATATTATAAACCTTCCCTATTTAATCTTATACAATATACTACTAATTATAATTAAAGTAGAGAAGAGAGTATCCGAGCATCACCATACGATGAATCGAACAGTTCACGCTTCTCCATTTCATCACAAACTTTTATATCATTAGTTAACATATACTATTAGTTTATCTATGATTAGTTTATAAACATCTTTAGAATCCTTAATTTGTATTAATATGACTAATCCACTAATGAGTGAGTGTTATTGTTAAAAAAGTATTTTTTTACTTTTTCACTTTCTGCTATTGTCTTTGTAATATTGTATACGAGACCGTTTGTGTTGTCGTAGATGCTATCCTTATAATTCTTTACGTAATATTTAATCCTCGTGGTAGCGTGCTTCCAGTGATCACTAGTTGGAATCTTGGATAGTTTCTTCATATCTTACATTTCAATTTTTATGAGATGCGTCGCTTGGTCTCCGTCGTCAGAATTTGTAGAGATGTATGATACGCCATCTTTAACAGCTCGTGCCACAGTCGACGATAGCAGCTTCCTCCATTTTATTTTTGGTGCCACTTCAAAAAAATTATCAATCGGTTGCGATTTCCTTTATCCACCATCGTCTGTGTTATTAACGACGATGTCGTCACTCTCTTCTTCATGTTGGGGAGAGAGAGGCGAGTAGTAATACTGTTTATAGGTATTTACATTATCGTCTGCGAAGCTGAATGATCTCTGCAACAACAGAGTTATCACGTTAATATCAATTTGATTAATCTGACACACACACACACATACACACGTAAGGAAACAACAACAGAAATACAAGTAAGTTTGTCAATAGAATAAACACTTACCTCCATGATGCGTTGAAGTAGGTAACACAAACGTAGTATTGGTAGACGTATACAATTCACTGTGGTCAAACGACCATACACTGATTGCATGACTGCAATTGTTCCATCATATATAGTCCATTCTTATCTAAAACATGACACACACATACACATCCCTAAGTACAACGAAACTCTATGAATCAACAAACTTATCTCACATCACAACAGGCATGAACCTGTTTTGTGACTTACACAAAGAATGCGATTTTTTATTTACAAATCACTATCATTGAACATTCCTATGACAACCATTTTATAGATTGGTACTGTAATAATCTGCTAATAACAGTAATATCATGGATACACTAGAATTACAAAAACATATGAAAAAGATTCATTCCAGTCTAGAAAATAATGTTTATGCTGCTAATAGACTACCTATGTACACACATGTACCAACGTATATAATATGCAATTTGGATGCGGATGATAAACCAGGGTCACACTGGGTAGCCATACATATATCGATACAAATGGTATCGGCCAATATTTTGATTCATATGGACGAACACCTGAGCGATATCATCTTCAGTTTTTGAAAAGGAATTGTAAGAGGTGAGACTGGAATGTTGATAGGATTCAGAATGATTGGACTTCGGTTTGTGGCGAATATTGCTTAATGTATTAGCTATTTAAGTTTCAGGGATGTTCAATGCATAGTTTTACGAACATATTTACAGGAAACACGCTGTACAATGATAATTTAGTGGATGAGATGTTCCACTCATATTTTGTAAAAAAAAGTAATAAAACTTCGAAATAAAAATGAATGACTGTGTTTTATTGATGATATAGAAAATCAGACAAAATGAAGTTAACAATGAGTATTTAGATAAGAACGCCAAAGCAACCGTAATGAGAGAGTTCGAAGCACAATAGATAATGATAACGATAGGCGAACAATGGGACGTTAAGTAATGTAACGATAAGCAAACAAAGGAACGTTAATGAGGGTTCAGAAGCTGATTCTGATTTGCATAACTCCAGAACCACGCATCCTACGCAAAAAATGGACTGCAGAAACGTGATCAGAGCATGCCAAAACCTAGGATAGCATACCAAACTTTTTTTTTTTTTTTTTTTTTTTTTTTTTAGGTTTGGTGCCACTCAGATTTTAGATTCCGGGTGATTAGCTGGTTCTGGCGCGTGCGCCAGAACCAGCTAATCACCACTACTGATAAGAGGGTAAACATAAAAAATTAAGATTAATGTGTTTTGGAGTTAGCGATGCAGATCGTTACTATTTCTAAACTTGGTATTTGTAAGAATGGGTTGCGGACTGAAAGTTACAGAAGAATGTGTTACTACTTTATGGTGTAAGTGGCTTTTTGGGGGAACTTGATTTTTTGTTATGGAATAGGTCGGCAAACGAGCAGACCTTTTAGTTACTTACCTGATGGTAAGTAATCAGCGCCGCCCATGGACACCCGCGACGGAGGAGTTACGAGTGCGTTGCCGACCTTTTAGAAATGAGACTTTTGGAGATTTAGGGATTGGGAGGGATCGGGGGAAGGGGAAGGATTGGACCTTCGGTAACCTCACTCACACGGCGAAACACAACGCTGTGGTTGTTTGACGTCGGTATTCTGTGAGGCCGTGGTATCACTCCGGTCGAGCCGACCCATTCGTGCCGAAGCTTGGCTCTTCCTATAAGATATGATCTATGAGATTCTTAAATTCATTAAAAGATTTCTCCCTCTTCGGGTGCGGCATGAAGGAGTGTCATACTCTTACTGACTAGAAACCACTACATCATTTGGTTTTGCAGCCGTAATCCTGGTTTTAGTTATGTCATCTGATTTATCAAGGGGTCTATCGCGATAAGTATGTGTTTTTTTGCATCTTATTAAGCATATTTTTCAAAACTAGATATTTTTTGATTCAGAGATAATCAAACTTAATATTATAATAGCGAAAGTAACTCTGTCTGTCTTTTCTTCACGCCTAAAGTACTGAACCGATTTCTGTGAAATTTACAGATATGATTTGGAACTCGAGGAAGAACATAGGATGGTTTTTATGCCAACAATCAGCAGGAAGTCACTACTCCACGCGAACGGACTATTCGTCGCGGACAAAAGCTAGTATTTAATATAATAAAGGTTCCATTTATTCATAAAAGTATGCTAAAATTTGATGAATTTTAACATCAAAAGAGATAGATTTAAAAGCAACCGACGCTTATAAAAGAAAGTCATGATTATATTAGTGTAAATAACAAATATATCTACTTAATAAATAACATTCCAAATGATTAATTTAACATGACATTTATGATTATAAATAAGTAATAAATTACGGATTACTGTTTATTGCTTTCTATAATGCGACATTTTCTATTTATATGGACGACAATGTTATATTCATTCTTCAGATTATGTTTTTTTTTTTGGTGTATTTAAATTAGTGACCCGCTCCGCCTTCGCACGCGTGCAAACTTACTAAATTTCTCAAAATTTTTTTATATATGGATGGTATTTTCTATATAAATCTTCCTCTTTTAATCACTGTATCTGTTTAAAAACACATCAAAATCTATTGCGCAGTTTAAGAGATATGGGCGTACATGCAGGTATATAGGAACATATAAAGTGACTTTGTTTTATACTATGTAGTGATACAATAACGATGACATACTGTTTAGGGAATGGCGATCTGAATCCATATTAATAATAGTACTTGAGGAAAAATTACAGTTTCCGTAAGATTCGGCGTTAATAAATTTAGATACCTACTAAGTACAAAATGGTTTTGAGAGATGGCTAAATTTAGGAGATGGGACAAGAAATCCATTTTAAACACGCTTTTTTTAGGTTAACCTGTAACGAACTATGAATAAAATTTAAGAATCGTAATAACACTCTCTTTGGTTTAATGTATAATCATTAAATTTGGCAACTGTAATGTAAATTAGATATGTACATATACTAATATTATAAAGAGGTAAAATTTGTAAGTTTGTATGTAGGAGTTAATCTTTGGAACCACTGGTCGGATTGCCAAAATTCTTTCACTGATAGATAGCTACAATGTTCCTGAGTGCTAATAGGCTATAAAACAACACGCTACGATTAATTAATGGAGCAGCGGGTGAAACCGCGCGAGGATAGCTAGTCTATACTTCTATACTAACATTATAAAGAGGTAAAATTTGTAAGTTTGTATGTAGGGGGTAATCTTTGGAACCGCTGGTCGATTGCCAAAATTCTTTCACTGATAGATAGCTACAATGTTCCTGAGTGCTATAGGCTATAAAACCACACGCTACGGTCAATTAATGCAGCAACGGGTGAAACCGCGCGAGAGTAGCTAGTACCTATACAATATGTCGTTGATCTTAGTTGACCATCAAGCTAATTTGATGATGATGGAATTGGAAGGTGGAAATGCGAAGTGACTTTTTCCCAAACCTACTTCAATATACTTAGAATCACATCATCATCATATAAAAAAACTAAATAATTTGATACATTTCAACTAGAGGAAAGTTATTAAGAGCTCGAGAGCGGTGTGAGCTGTCAAAATGAATATTCGTGAAGTGAATGCACATTTTGATGGACATAATATTAATTGATTGGTTAATTGAAGGCGTGAAGTTTTGCCCTAAGCTAACTTAAAAACACCTGCTCAGTACAACTGTGCTAAATCGAAAAGAGGTCTAACTAAAAAAGGAGGTATTTGAATCTGAAAATTATGTTTTAATAATAAGGTTCATTTTTGTAATACTTTCTTTTAAGAGTTAGTTCTGTTTTCTAGTAAAGAGGCGCTATGTAAGTACATTATTAAAAATAAAATCGGTGAACCTTCTCTATTATTATTTCGAACCCTTCCAAAAGGTTTTATGAAATGAATGAAAAACGATTAATCAATATTAATGAAAATTTAATCAAGAATGAATTATCCAATTAGACTCAGTCATTCATATAAAAATGGTATTTATATTGAATGGAATTAGAGGCTATTTGGTTATGACATCGACATCATTTTCGGTCGTCAGACGGACAGAAAACATGTTGAAAACTGGATCCATGGTTTGATGGTGCCGGATTATCAAGTTTTTTTTTTATATAACCTTCCTCGATATATATTTGTATTTACATATGATCAATATTATTATTTGTATGTCTTTACCAATAACGGGACCACAGGGTCCCGGTCATTTGGAAGGCGTACGAGGGGCCGGAGCCAACTGCGCAGAGGCCCTTTAGACAACTTTAATCTAAATGAAATGGGACACTAACCGGCGACTATCCCTGTATGCACTATGGAAATGCACCCAAGGACAGTCTCCGGTTAGTGTAGGACTATTGCGGATAATGGAAACAAGGGATAAGACTATGGGTGTGGGTTGTTATGGACTGGTATGATGGGAACTATGGAAGGACTATGGCACCTGCCGAAACAATGTAATAAATACACGTAAAAATGGCAGGCGGAGACTCGCCAACTCACCGACCGGGCCCCCGGGAATGGTTGCTAGTAATAGCAACAGAGGGACAACGGAAAATATTATTATTATTATTATTTTGTTTTAAAATAAACGTAGCCCCACACTAGGAATTTCTCCTGTGTCGTGGGTGCTGTTACAAATATACAATTTCACATACACATCACACCCAGACCCAGAACAACAATTTGTGGATCACACAAACAGTTATTCCACCAACCGTGCAGTCAAAATAGACTAACAAACACAAAAAGAAGTACTCAAATCGAACCAGTAGTTCCAGAGATTAGCGCGTTCAAACTAACTCTACAGCTTTATAATAGATATAAATAAAAGCCAATAAAGCATTTTTGTGTGGGAGAGCCATTCTTCGGCACGAATGTGTTGACTCGACCGGAGTGATACCACGGCCTCATAGAAAACCGGCGTGAAACAACCACAGCGTTGTGTTTCGCCGTGTGAGTGAGGTTACCGGAGGCCCAATCCTTCCCCTTCCCGGACCCTTCCCCAATCCCTAAATCTCCAAATCCCTAATCCCTAAAAGGTCGGCAACGCACTCGTCCCTCCGTTGCGGGTGTCCATGGGCGGCGTTGTTGCTTACCATCAGGTAATCCGTCTGCTCGTTTGCCGACTTATTACGTAGAAAAAAAAAGCCACAAAGTCACATTATGTACGCACTATGATAGTATATGCTTTCATCTACATACAAACGAGGCCTATTAAATAAAACGTTACGTCACTTTCACACGTGGATAGTAAAAGTAGCGTTTACATTTTTGTTTTATTTAGTTTTAATTACATGTGAAGGTTATATAAGCTGTTTAGTTGAAGGGCATAACATTATGCGTATATAAGTAGTGTCATTATTTTTGTATTAGTTACAGTTGATGCGTTTTTGGTACTTGGTTAATAGCGTTTATATTGTGAAAGAAAATCACCGTGTGGTGATGTTACACACAACAATCTATACTTCTATATCTATACTAATATTATACTTTATATTAATATTATAAAGGTAAAAGGAGAATGCCAATTTGAGGCCCAGAGCTGCACAACAAATTGGTTTCAGTAGAAAAATACCTTGTTATTTTACTCATGTCTTGCATATATTCATAAGTCTGTGCATGATGGGATATTTTTTCAAAAACATTAACTAGATATGAAAATGACTAATCTTAGGAACATCGATCACTAATCTTTATTAGTGATCGATGCTTAGGAAACATAAAAATATTGTCAAGATGTTGCCTTTACAAAAAATAACTGCTAAGAATTAATCGGAACAATAATAGTTATATATATATAATAATAATAGTTATATTTTTTATTAAACAGAGATATTTTTTCCGTTAAGAAAATGAATCAATGAATATCATGTAATAGAAACTAATATTATTTCCATTAAGGAACAATTTTTTTTTATTTAAAAATAATATAATCGGTCTATCGATTTTTTCTTCTTATGGCAACATCAGTCAACTTTGACAGGCCGCCGGAAAAAGTTAATGTCAAAATCATTGCTTGTTTGTTTACTTGCGACCTGTGCTTACTTAATACTTATCGTGCTTTAAAATGACTACACTCATTAACTTTGAGGATTCTCCTATCCTTGACGACCACAGCCTGATTATGGATTCTGCTCGTGCTACTCATGACGACACTGGTGATAATTTGGATTTTGTATTAGACGCTTTGGCTTACAAACCCGGCAGTCAGTCTGGACCTAGTATCGACAATTTTGATTTGGTATTGCACCGTACACGCTTCGACCGACGACGAACCCGGCATTTACTCTGGACCTAGTTTTTTCACAACAGTCATCTACTGCTGTGAGTTGCTGCTGTGAGTATCTACGTTGTTTATAATGCGGTTTGAATGTATCTAGAATTCGAAGACATACTTTGGAAATCACTGAAGTTCGATATCTTATACCACGATGGATTGGCCAGGTAATGAATTAATCATATATATTTCAAATCTTCTAGTACTTAATAGTATTTTAAAAGTACTTTATGTGCTGATTTTGTAACTGATCTCATCTTTTCTTGTAGGTACAAGTTTCCAGTGATAGTCTAGTGTGCCATGCATGTAGGACCAATGCATGGAATGAAATGCGACGTAGAACAAGATTTATATGTATGTATGTACTAATATTATTAATAGAACAATCACTATATTTGCACAAAACTGTTCACTGATAAGGGCCAGAATCGCTAGTTGTCATGTTCGTCACAAAAAAGCTGTATATTGGTTTTAGTTGGCACTGTTGACACAGCCCATGCAGCAGTAACTGTATTGGTGGCTGGCGTACTGTAGGATGCTGTGCCCATGTCATGACCGTGATATGGTATTTAGGATGGACAAGACGTCAAATTAATATATTTCCACCCGCACAATATTTTGATGATGTTTTAGGCATGTATGGTGATGATCAACAAGAATAAATATGTAAAACTAAAGGTGTTTTGTGTTATTTTACTCCCAGTTATTATGCTTTACACTACCACACTATAAAATTAAAATTATAATTATTTTGTTTTTTTAACGTTACTAGTGTTGATGAAATAATAACCTTTAATAACTTTGAAGTGCCAAGTATTTTTAATATAATTTCTTTTACCAATTGATTATTGGAATTACCCTCTATTATAATCATGAACTTTTATATGGGTGCACAGTGGGCCTAAATTACTATGGGGACTTGGAATTCCCCTTTGTAAGTTTGTATGTAGGGGGTAATCTTTGGAACCGCTGGTCGGAGTTCCAAAATTCTTCCACTGATATGTAGCTACAATGTTCCTGAGTGCTATAGGCTATAAAACATCACGCTACGATTAAATGGAGCCGAGCAGCTGGTGAAACCATGCGAGAGTAACTAGTATGCAAGTACATGGCATTCAGGGTACTCGATTCGATTATATAGACGCACACCAACCACCAAAACATTACTACAATAAACTCATTATATAGATAGATTCACTCAAAGCGTTAGAAAAGAGAAATATGGATGCCTAGGATGCCTAGCTTCGCGAGCAGATGATACCTTTGTTTATTATGCGGAAGAACAAATGTGATGTTTGTATAAAGAATAAAGTACATATATCTTAAACCATACGTCATAAAATGACGTGTAAACATTAAATTCTTAAAACTAATCGATCAATATTGTTTTATTTTCAATGTTATGAGAAAACTCGACATCTGACTTAACCACTTTAACTAGAACTCGAATCTCTTACACTTGCTATAAATTTGAAGATCAGATTACAGTGGTCATTAGTTTCAAGCATTCATCGTGTAGCCATCTGCTTAGAGTTACATCCAGTATAATTTGATCTTTAAATACATCGAATGTGTACTAAATTGGAGGTTGTGTTGTACTGGATATGTAGTCCAATGTTAATGTGCATTGGATTTGACAAATCGTTTGTACGTGTGTAGGTCACAACCTTAAATATTCGTTTTTAATGTCAAGTATCTTTATACTAATACAAAAATGTTGGAGATTGGTCTGTTTGTCCAGCTTGAAGGTAATCATAACTAGTACCTAATCTACAAATTATCGAGGTGTTAGGCTTAGGAAGGACCGATTACCTAAACCTTCAGAAAAGTGTGATAGAGCCATGCTTCGGCGCGAATAGGTTGGCTCGACCGGAGTGATACCACGGCCTCACAGAAAACCGGCGTGAAACAACCCCAGCGTTGTGTTTCGCCATGTGAGTGAGGTTACCGGAGGCCCAATCCTTCCCCTCCCCAATCCTTCAATCCCTAAATCTCCAAATCCCTAATTCCTAAAAGGTCCGCAACGCACTAGTAACTCCTTCGTTGCGGGTGTGCATGGGCGGCGCTGATTGCTTACCATCAGGTAATCCCTTTGCTCGTTTGCTCACCTATTACATAAAAAAAGTGCAGGACCACTCTAAACCTACACTGCAATCTTTAAAACACTTGCTAAGCTTATAATTATGAACTATATTACAACTAGTTTTTTGTTTTAAAAACTATCCTATGTCCTTTCTGTGTCCGAGTCTGTACGAAGTTTCAGTTGTTTAGGCGTGAAGAAAAGACAGACTTAGAGTTACTTGCGCATTCACTAATATTATATTAGTTTGAAAGTTTGGAAAAAAAAGAAAATGGCGTCTGTACTTCCAACAATAAGCTCTAAAATAATATACCACGACCATTTTAATGTTCACATACAAAACAAAATACGTAAATAAATAAAAACATCTAACTTTTACGTCTGGACCAAGATGACGCATCAATTTTATTCCAAGTAGGAAAGTAGGTAGACGACAACACCAATAATAATTTCAATACCACAAAATATCTAGATCTATTTCGTCTAGTCTAGACTGGCAATAATACCCATTGTTGATACAAAATTGGTTTTTTAAATAAAATTCTATTGTAAGCAAAAGTTGATAGAATATTTTTTATCTTAAGCTGACAGACATAGGTAGTGTATCATTAAAAATGGCAGCTTGCTAAATTCGATGTTTATTTTGAATAAAGAATGTAGGTAGGTAATCAATTTTTAAATCTGAAATCGAATAATATTTCCAACGTATTCCAAATACGAAAAAAAACAACTCGATATTGTCATTGTATCAATATAAAGAAATGTATTTTATTTTTTTGATGGATAAAATTATTTTACTTCTCTACTATAGACAATATAGGCGGGTGTAAAATAATTTCTCACGCCATTTTATACCATAGAGTATGAAGCATGAAGAAACTAACGTTAACTAAAAATATAAAATCGATGTTACTCTACATAAATCACAATTGTTTTCTACATTCGAGTTAGAATTTTTATTCATCGACCTTTAACATTTATCGATTGTGTTTTACATATCGAGAAAGCAGAAAAGGTTTCACAGCTGATAGATAAATTAAATTTATACGTAAACAATATCATTATGTATGCAATGCCAGCTTTTGCCAGCAGCGTTCGTTCACGTTAACCAGGTTATTTATCTGTTTAATGTGGGTGAAAAAATCTTTAGTGACGGGTTTTTTTTAACAAGAACTTTGTTATCTAAAACAAAGAGTTTAGATGAAGATGAGTCAACATGTTTATTGAATTACTAGCGGCCCACCGCCGCTTCGAACGCATCCAACCATCTCGCTATCAAAGGGTCACTTTTTACTAATCTTCCCCTCCACTTTCCTAATATTTTCTTTGATAAGAACCTTCTCCTGACAATAACAAACACAACAAAACAAAAGAATTTGCAATATTGGTCCAGACTTTGTTGAGTTATGCGCTTACCAACACATTTTGCGATCCATTTTTATATATAAGAAGAAGATAAAGATGAATGAATAACGCTATCTGGAAAATGTCACGACGACCCCATAGGTTTAGACTGTGTAAGTAATATTTTGCTTTAATTAATTATGTGCAACAGGCAAGTTACGTACTTGCATCGAGTTTCATTTTGTACTGTGTTGTTAAGAAACTACAAATATACCAGTGTAAGTCAAACAAAACATTTGAAATAGATATTTACTTTTAATAGAAATGTAGCAATACACTCATATTGTATTGTATTGTAAAAGAAAATGTCATTATAATCAACAAACAATCAACGGAAGTAACATTTTCTTCATACGCGTCAATCTCTCGCGGATGTAGTCCATTTTTTATTTTATAACACCATTTGTGTGATCTGAAGTTTTTGTGATCAAGTTGCCTATAGAATCTAGAAAATTGCTATTGTACCTATTGGAAATAAAAATTGAGTACCTATATTATCGAACAAGGCGATCTCTTACAGACAACACTTGAATGAAATTTTATAATAGGAGTTCATTTTGACAAATAATAAATACTACACTACTTACTAAACAGAAAGTGAATTCTTTGATTTTGAGGATAACTTTATTCTTTTGAACACTAACTATTGTGAAAAATACAAAACTGGTTGAAACTTACCTACTCACGTGAATTGTCTAGGAAAAGCTGTAGGTACTAGTTGAAACTAGAGCTAAGTCACAGCGAGATTCATGTAACTTGAAACTAGCAGAGTTTTTCTGAGTTAATTTACGCAAATATCGTTATTTTTAATAAACCTTATTCCTCATTACCCGAAACGATGATGATGGTAATAGTCAATAATGGCAGTGAAACTCTTCGACAATTTATAAACGCACCAATGACATGGGACCAAATACTAACGGACTAAGATAAAAATGATAATCTAACTTATTAGTCAGCAAAACAATGATAAGAGAGACAAGCAGCATTAGGCCTCTTTCTTTATCACATCGTACTTTCTACTAGGTAACAAATGTTACATAGAAAAATAGTACTTGTGACACAACAAATAACAAGTGAAAACCGAGTAGGAACAGCAATATAAACAATTTTCTTTCCAATTACACAAACGAACGTAAATTTTTATATCACTTTCACTAAAATATAAAGAAAACCGCGTTATGTAGATGTAACTAACATTAAAGTTGTTTTTTTGTTTTTAGGACGGCCAAAGGGAGTGTCGGGCTCTTACTGACTAAAAATCACCCAGTTATTTCTGCTCCGGGGATTATGTCAGAGATTTTTTTTTTAACCTAATGTCAGCAATGCCGTAGGTAGTATAAATAGCTAATAAGATCTTGAAACGTATCATTTATAGGTAATAATAGACAATTGTACGTTTTTTTTCGGTGTTGGGTAACGTAAATGTTCACCTTCCTAATTTAAAATGTTGGTATAGAATAGTAAATAAAATAAAAGTTTTTTATTATAGCTTCAATATCACAAACATTCGTTTAATATTTATTAAAAGTAGGTATAGATTATAAATATACCTAAAATGGCCGCAACTGACAAAGCTTTCGTTTGTTGATGTTTACGAAAACCGCACAAATTTAATAATAATTGAATGTTCGGTTCATGTGGTAATGTTTATGACAAACGCTACCAGGCGTAGGTATACTTATAAGGCTTTGTGTGGGCATACACATATTTATTCTAGATTTATATATATTTATATTATATACCTACTTTGTAAAAATGGTGTACTTACAATAAAACACTATCTATTTATCTATCTATTGCAAAGTCCATTGAAGGAGAAGGAACGGGTGGTTTTTAGTTAGCAAGAGATTCTTCACTTCCTCTTGCCCTACCCATACTGAAAATTTATAATGCGATTTTCCGAATAAACAAACATGGAGGAACTCGTATCATTCTAGGTATAAGGTTTCCGTTATTGAATTAGGTTAGGTTAGGTTAGTTCTAGCACTAAATCATCAAAATTATCATCATCATCATCATCATCAGCCAATTTCACAACACAGAACATTCTAGACCAACAAGAAATTCTTAAAACTACATCGTTAGAAATGGTAGTAGGCAGAACTTCAAACAACTCAACTCACAAGAATCTTGCATTAACTTGGTAATTTTGTAAGTAAAACCAATTTGTGTAGGTAGATTAGATGGACTTGGATACTTTCTCGCATATCACGAATGTACAATTTTGCCTTAGTAGATGCAATCATTTCCCTACAATGATTGTTTTAGTTAATTCCTTTAATAAGATCGCGTGATGCAAAATAATAGAGCACTGGGATTACTTGTTTGTGTATAAGTGTGGGAGAGCCTTGCTTCGGCAGTAATGGGAGGGCTTGCTGATACCTAGACCTCAGAGAATACTAGTGTGAAACAATCCTTGAGTTAAATTGAGGCAGTGAGTTGCCTGCGCAGCGTCGCGCACGCTGCTCATGAATAAGAGTCCCGTTGTGACTTGAAACTAGTAGAGCTTACTTAATACGTTAAGCGCCACGGGGGTCACCGGTGATCTCCGTTAGCGGAGGATTTGGCTTCAACAGTTTTCGGTCGGCAGTCAAAGGCTTAAACAAAAACATTTGTGTTGTGTTTTTTGACTTAAAAATACCGTCGGTTCGGGCAAAAACTTAACATTACATTTATAACTATAACATTTAAAAAGGACATTAGCTCACACTAGCATTTTCTCCCGTGTCGTAGATGCGTTTGCAAAACAAACAAACTCACATTCAAATTCCATCCAGACCGGAACAATTATTTGTGGTCGCACAAAGATTGTGGTGCGTGCGGGAATCAAACGTGTCCCTACGATGCACGGCCATCACGTCAACCGTTTATTTAGAATATAATTAAATAAAGAACAAATAATTATTTCAAAAAAGATTAATACACGAATATACAGCATAACGTGGGAGAGCCATGCTTCGGCACGAGCCAGAGTGATACCACGGCCTCACAGAAAACCGGCGTGAAGCAACCATAGCGTTGCGTTTCACCGTGTAAGTGAGGTTACCGAAGGCCCAATCCTTTCCCCTTCCCCTTCTCCAATACCTAAATACCCAAAACCTAATCCCTCAAAGGTCGGCAACGCACTCGTAACTCTTCCGTTATTGCGGGTGTCTATGGGCGGCGTTGATTGCTTACCATCAGGTAATCCGTCTGTTCGTTTGCCGTCATACCACACAAAAAAAAAATTAACAATTCAAATTTACATTTAGGCATAGTTTACACTAAGTTATTAATATTAATACGAGACAAGACACGACTAACATGTACGGAGGAAATAGCCCCAGTGCTAGCTAGCGGAAGTTAATTTGCACAAGAAAGTCGGTGTACACCTATCTTTACAACTACGTGCTAAATGTTAATGTTACTGACGGCATTTGACCAGAAGTGATATGTGATTTTTATGTTGTTTTTTGAGAGGATTAATCATCTAATGACTTCTGGAGGGAGAGTGGTTGTGTCAGACTCTTACTGGCTAAAAACCAAACTGATTCTTCTTCTGGTCCGTGCCGGTCCGCACTACATCGTTGTCCTTACGTCAGCAACCCTGTATGACCCTATCTACCAACGAGTTTATTTCGTCATACTAAAGCTCATTGGGCAATTTTAACATACGCAAGTTTCATTTGAACTGGCATTAGTCATACGGCATGGTTTTTAAACTTTCAGTTCGCCGGCAAGAGCTTCAAATTTGCGCAACATTAACCAAGTTCTTAAAAGACTATCAAAGGCCTACCTACATATCTTCTGATTTAGAATGGTAGGTTATTTTTCTTCTCAATCTACCTTTGAGAACATGGAATTGCTTAATTTTTTTTTTAAATAACTAACTTACCCATTGTTCCTGAGAATAACACCAGCTAATTCACTTTATTTAAAAACAGAATCCAAAAACAACCGAAACGAAACAGGATAACCATATCAGGCAAAAAAGAAAAAAAGCAACGACCTATCAAAACTGCATTCCATATCCAAACAATCTAAATAAAGCCATTCAAACTTCGAACGACATAAACGGCCAGTGAAATCGTAACCAATGATGTAACGTAAAAAAAAAATAAACAAGTAGGCCAACATCGTTCTACATGACACTGAACAAAGGCTAAGGCGAGTGAAAGAAGGCCGAGGCAAAGGCATCGGCCATACAGCCAACGGAACATGTTCCGAAGTGTGACAGTGACGTAACGGAAACGATTACGTTACGTTGCATAACACGTGTGAGATTTTAAAAATGGAATGACTCGCTAATGTTTTTTTAACGGTTGGTCGTCAAATGTTTAATTATGAAGCGTGACTTTTGGTGTGACGAGATAATAATTAGATTTTTCTTTAATGAAATTAAGGAAGTGGATTTGTTGCTAGTTGGCCTACTTGAGTAATGCCTTTTAGTTCAATCCTTTAACGTAAGCAATCGTATTGGGTGGGCATTTGGACCAATATCTCTCTGCTTCTGTCTGGAGATCGGTAGTTTTAAATGAGATCCCATTTGAAACCGTTTAATTAATTTCATAAATCAAATCAAAATTACATAATGCTCCTTTATAATATAGCCCTATAGTTGTAGGTTAGAGATTGCCTAAGTAGTACCTATACAACGACACATATGAATAAAGAAAGCGAAGAAAATAAATACAGAAGACTGTTATTCCCTAAAAGCACAATTATTATATTACTAGCATCGTCAACCGGACGACAAGCCGCCTATTTATTATTTTAAACTATCTCCGTGCCAATTTTTATCAAAATCCATTCAGCAGTTTCTGCGTCAAAGACTCACATATACATAAACATCCATACTCATCCATCTTTCGTGCTAGGATGTTAACTTATTATCATACTTAATGTTAAAAAAAAACTGAGTCATAAATAACACTACAACAAAAACTTAACAAATCACTATAAAGACAAAAACTGTTCATCAAATCACAATCCATCATTCCGCACACAAACGTACAATTTTACTCTATTTAACTAACATAACAAAAATTAATGTTACAATTTCTGTGATAGTGCAGAGCGTTGCGCGGGCGCAGGTTTAGTGAAAGCGATTACGCAAGTCATACCGATTCACGAGCCATTACGTTGTACCGGGAAGTTTGACATCGATCTTAGATGCTGTATATAGAAGACATTTGTTAAGTAATGAGGAATTGACTTTTTTTTTTTTTTGAGGGACAAGATCATCGTTGATCATCGTCTCTCGCATAAGCCGAGGGAGAGTGTCAGACTCTTACTGACTAAAACCTATCTCGCTGCTTTTCCTGCTCCGGGATATCTTTTAAAATCAATGTCAGCTATGCCGTAGGTGTGGAAGCGTGACCCTTGGTGAACGTTAAATAGGTACTTGGTATGCTCAGGATTTTTTTTATCATATACTGGCTTTTGCCCGTGACTCTGTTCGCATGGAATAGTGACTTCCTGCTGATTTTTGGTATAAAAACTATCCTATATCCTTTCTCGAGTTCCAAACTATGACTGTACCAAATTTCACAAAAATCGGTTCAGTAGTTTAGGCGTGAAGAAAAGACAGACAGACCTAGTTACTTTCGCATTTATAATATTAGTTTGGATTATTTTAAGAAGCATAAATGTTGTTTTATTTCAGGCTTTAAAGGGCCATATCAATTACTATAAACAAATGCATTATTTTTACACAACATGAATGTTTCTTATATTTTCTATTGTAACTCATTTTAATCAACTTTATCCTCATCCCGATCATTCTCCCTCGACGCATTATTCCTTATAACAAGAACCTTCGTTTGAATTTACCAGATACCCTCAATAAAAAAAACTATTAACCGAAAGAGCTAGAGTATTAGTCATTGATCTTTTTTCTATTTGTTTCTATTGAACAACGTGTAAATAAATAATGTTTTGATAAACACACACATAACAACAACTTATAAAGGCCACGCTTCTAACAAGTGAGAGTGAAATAATCATTATGGGTAATAATGACCCTTCTTTCTACGACTATGTACAAGACAATTAATCTTTACTAATGTTGTAATGAGAAGATTCCGTTTGTTTGTTTGTATGTACTGAATAGTCATGTGGAACAACTAGAACCGCTTACAAACTATGTTTCCCGGATTCATGATTAAAGACCTAGGTTGAAGGTGTAGTCTTGCAGCTGATATCCTGATTAATGATCATGTTTAGAGGAAGCTTTTTTTAATACGATAACAACCAATGTCTTCTTCAGCCTTGGGCGTGGCTTAACAACCTATTTAACCGACTTCAAAAGTATGAGGATATTCTAAATTCGATCGTATTTTTTTCGTATGTATGTTTTGCGTTTAAGTGTCATTGTAGTTCCATAAAATTGGTCATTCTGATTATAAATGTAGTAGATACTCCAGGGAACTCTTCAAAAATCAACAGAATGACCTCTGCGTTGAAGTTTAAGTGATGTATACTAACTCATCTTCCTCAGTAACCACACAAATCAGGGCAGACATGCGGCCTTACCATGCCTCGGCATGGAACAGAAGAACCGAAAGGTATTCTTCAGCCAATAAGACCCTACTGTCTCTCGCATACAAGTAGATGGACGATTTTCTCTATACAAAAAAGTCTCTAACTGACTAAAAACCACCCCGTACCTTCTCCTGCATCTAGCCATGCCACGGTACATTATTTAAAGCGCTTAGGTACACCCACGACCAATATTTCGACAAAGAAAGTTCGGAAATTGGACACGGGTGGAACCGAAGGCGGAGAGTTGTTTTGATACACATATTGTGTAACACCTCCATTAGTATAAGTATGTATGTATGACGTGACGAGTTGATTTGTTTTTGTTTTGAGGTTATTATTTGAGTAATAGTAACAAGATTATTAGTTGGTCATAAGTTATAATCACCTTCTTTCCTGGTGTAAGTAGAAATGTATTTAATGCGATGCGTTATGTAAGTAAAATGTAGATTATTCTCGTTTTTTACGAAAAAGGTCGTGATGCTACCGATATTATTTAGATTAATAAATCGTCAATAACACCCTCTCAAATTCGATAT
Source organism: Spodoptera exigua (assembly GCA_902829305.4). Taxonomy (NCBI): domain Eukaryota; kingdom Metazoa; phylum Arthropoda; class Insecta; order Lepidoptera; family Noctuidae; genus Spodoptera; species Spodoptera exigua. The sequence goes on from LR824623.2 coordinate 3,978,595, forward strand.
ATATATTTTTTTTCAATGACAAGATATTCAGGCTTCTTCATTCAAGAGTTTAGAAAAAAAAAAAAAAATTCGACACTTAAATTTCGAATAAAAGAACATCAATAAAACACAATGAGTATACGCCTCGGCACAAGACATTAAGACAAAAACGAGGGCTTGCTTCAACAATCGATTACCACGGTTTTACAAAACACAACTGGTATGTATATTTCAACGTTGATAATTACAGAAAAAATAAACTATCGAAACATCGTTTAATTTACAGTTTACAGCCCAATAACCAGTGTAATATCAAATCTGAATATTTATAACAGAAAGTCAAACTTGGATAATTTTAATTAAGCAATTAACTAATCGTATTTATCTAATTAACTTTGGTTACACGCCTTGTTTTCCGAAACGAAATATGTACTAAAGAATTATTTAAGGAATCGATAAATGACTTCAAGTGTGTTTTGTTCCTAAAGAACAAAAGCTTTTTTCAAGAATAGTTTATCTTTTTGGAAGCCTGAACATGTTTTGTTAAAACTTGTGTAGTATTCTTAAAAACAAACGTGCCACACACCCGAAGAACTAAAAAAAGTTGCGCTAATAAGAAATATCAGAAAACCGGCGTCAAACAATCACATCGCTATGTTTCGCCGTGTGAGTGACGTTGTCGGAGGCCCAATCCTTCTTTTCCTCCCTGATCCCTAAATCTCCAAAGCCCCTAATCCCCAAATGGCCGGTAATGCACACGGGATTGCTTACGGGCGGCGCCGATTGCTTACGTCAGATAATCTATCGGCGCGTTTGCCATCACATAAAAAAATAAGTAAACATAAACTAAAATAGTTTCTATCTCGCACATCGTTTCCACAAACTCTCTATTTCTACGCGTACGTTCAATTTTATAACGATTATTACCCATTATAAAATTCATCTTCAGCTATAAATTTTATTGTTGCTATAAACGGCGCCATTGCTAAGGAGGGTTAGAGATCAAATTGAATGTAAAACAATTTACTAAATACCCCTTTATATAATGGTAACATTGCTTTTAGCAAAATTATTAGTACTTAGAAATTTTTTTTTTTGCTCTTTATGTAAAAGTTTTTTCATAACGCAATCTGCGCCGCATATTGACTAGACAGACTAGACTAGGGATTTGAAACATCGTGGACTTCCAAATGCGTTGCCGTTTTAGGAATAAGATATTTGGGGATGGGGGAATAGAGGGGCTGATTCGGTCTCCGGTAAACTCACTCACTTTAAGAATCTAACTCTATCTAGCATTGATGAAAAAAATTTGGGTAGGAACTAGCCAATCATTATTTTTCATTTATCTAGGTCAAAAATAAATTATTTTGGCTTTTAAATACCCACAATAAATTATTCAAAATTTAATCATACTTTTATTTATTTATTGTTTTGATGGTAAACTTAATTCTAGATTGTTTCTAGGTAACTATTTAATATTAAGTAGGTAAGCTGTTTAATGTTGCGATCACATACAAAATTTATAGAGAAGTATCATTTTTGTTGGAAACTTCTGAACTTTTTAAGTGTCTGAACTGACAATTGGAGAATGCGAGACCCATTAAGCCCTGTTACATACTATGTATTATGCAAATAAATAAAAAGTAAACAAATCTGCGTTTACTATGACGGAAGGCCAAGCGCACATACGGCTTTACAACAAAATAAGCATACCATTTATTATGAGCTCTCTTTGTATATTATTTTCCTATATTCAACGGTCAGTTTATATTGGTTTCTACATATTACTTCCAGGCACATAAAACTTAAGGAAAATGCAATAACTTGATGTAACCAAGCTAAATACTAGTCAATGTCACTTCCTCACTATTTCCTTATTATTATTTTTTTGCTTTATTCAAGTTATGCAGTCATAAAGTAAGCCTTCTTGAAGATTTTGGATTTGAATCATAACTACTTTTTTTGTTTTGTTTTTTTACTCTGCCCGTGTTCAGTATTTTTCTTATTAATAAGTATACTATATAAATAAGTTATTAAATTAATTAATAACTTTAACTTGAAACTGCCCCAGATGTGCTGACAGCTGCTATGCAACCAAAGGATGTCAGGAAGAGATCGCAGAAAGCGATTATGACCATCCTTAGCATTTTAACTTTAAGTAAATATAATTTAAATAAATAGGTAATATAGAATAAATAAATAGATAACTTTCTACTACAGCTATTTCTATTGATACATTGATACAATTAAGTCTATAAGGTGACGTAACGTAAGCTTGTTTTTTACGGACTATTTTGCTTGAACAACATTTTGACAGCTATATTTAATTGATGTGTCATTTTTGACACTTCACCGGTTACTGTAACCGGAATGCCTTATTTAAGTTTGATACCTAAGGGTTATTTTTAGGAAAAAAGGGGGGAAAATGACTAATGCGTTCTCCCATGATGTGTGGGACGAGAAGGAGTCTATAACTATTTTCTGTTGACGATTTCTATTAGAAAATTGGATATTTACCTCATTCATAAATAAATTATTTCAACTTTTACAACTTATTACACCTACCTCACTATTTATTATTTTTTTATTGAAACGTTGCCCAACACTAGGTTTTTCAGCCGGGGTTGAGGGGTAAGCGCAATGAGGCACCGCGATTAGTTTACTCGTTCACAAATACCAACGCAAAATCACGCCAATTCCTTACACATTACTGTTGAATTTTCCCTATCAACATACCTGAACGAGTCCAAATCTCTCTCGCTCACGATTTGTTATCAATGATGCTCAAACAAAAACAGACTTAACGCACGTCTCTTTTAAGTCGTTACTCAATTAACACTGAACCAGCCTCAACAACAACGTAAAACAAACTAAAATCTATTCACCTTGCAGTTCAATATTGCTTAACAAACTGCAAGACTTAAAAAATCTTACTAGATGATAATCTAAAACCATCTCAGTTACAAACACAATACAGTTTAATATAGCGTAGCAACATACCTGAGTCAGTCCAAGTCTGTAGCTGGATACGTCGAGGTCCAAAGACAGCAGCATGTCATCGACAATCTGTCGATCGGAGAGAGCTGGTTGTTGGACTGTGTCCGAGTCTTCATTGTCCGTCGTTGCTAGGAGACGGTACCTGTTTTAAAAGAGGATTTATTTTTTGTATTGTCTACTGTTTTGTGGGTGCTTTTACAAACATACAATTTCACATACACATCATACCCAGACCCGGAACAACAATTTGTGGATCACACAAGTTGTCCCGTACGGGAATCTCTATGGAAAATTAAATATTTGTTTGTGTGCTTTTCACAACATTAGACTAATTGCTTACTGCTGAGCAAAGACTCTTCTCACACGGAGAAGATTAAGGCATTAATCACCACGATTTCTGAAAGCGGATTGGCGATTTCAAACTTGCAATTAGAAATTAAAATCTGTTGCAGCGGGTGTAACCCCGAGAGCAGCTACTAGTAGCTAATCATACATAATTATAGAGTATACCTTCTCGCAAACTCTGACAGCGGCATGTGTTCCGGGAACCCTTGTTTGTACAGCCGCGCCGCGTCCAGCAGTTGGAAGCCACGAAACTGAGGGACAAAATAATATTGTTCATGTAAAGACCAAATGAATATACTGCTGCGTGCGCTCAACGCCATGTCGCAACATATAGATTTGTTTCACTGCACTATGAATGAATTCACTCGGACCGCATATAGAATAACTTCCATGGTAGATTAAGTTGTTAAATATAGGAAAGTTTATGTAATTTTATTTTATAATTAGTATGTAAGGTTTCTTTGTATTGTTTTTGATTTTATGTACTTCTTTATAATGTTACTACACTATTGTATTAGGAAACTCCTGTGATAATAGTTGTATGTTGATGATAAATAAATAAATAAATAAACATTTCTATTATAGTATGATCATGGATCAATTTGAAGTGCAATTCTAAACAAAAATTCTCTGATTTGAAAGCAAAAGAAAATGTACAAGAATAATATAATAATTACTGACTAAGAAAAAATTACAATTAAATTAAATAAATACTTATTTAGAAAAAAAAAGTTAATAATCATAATAACGCGCAATACAACATATACCAAAATTTCATTACAGCCATTTTCGATCTTTCGATTGCTCTAGGCTGAAGCCGCGGTACTTTATAGCGCATGCCCCACAATCTCGGCAGAACATCAGCCTTGTAGGGCCCCATCTATAGTACTCTAAGGGCTGATTTTTCAATGGTTAGATAAAAGTTACTTGGCGAATAATTATGATGCTGTCGCGTCAGAATAAAGTTTGTATAAGACAGTGACACTGACAGCAACAATTTTATTCCTTAGATATCTGACTATCGCAAAATTAGCCCTAAGATACCTATACACATAAAAATTGAATAGTGACAACATAGTAACCCTTATACTGATAGTAACAAGGCATATTTTCGAATTACCTGCGACCTGAGTAGCGGCACGTTGAGGTCGTGCAGGGCGTCGTGCGGTTGATGCGCGAGCAGACAGCAGACGAAGCCGAGCCCGGCGGGCCCGCAGCGCCGCAGCGTGTCCACGATGCCGTCCGCCACGAACTTGGCCTGCAGCGCCGTCGACCGACGCTTCATGCCTGCCGTACCTATATGTTACATCATTGATTATTATTAACATTAGTCTACTTATATTCTGTCTTCTTCATAAGTCAAAATCATTTCATTCAATAAGACCACAGTAGGTACTTTTGAACGTCAAGACTTCAACATCTCTGTTTCACTAACTTTAAAACTTTCGCGTTTCATGTTAACAACCTATAATTACGCGGGTATTAACGCGAAAAGTAATTATTTAATTACCTTGGAAGGCTTAACGTTTCGACCTGGGCGTGGTTATTATAGAAATTATGTCTAATATATTATATAAGATAAAAAAATTAGCATACATATGTATGCATGTGATGCAGAAAATAAATTAATAAATATCTACTATGCCTGTGCATGCTAACCAAAACTATCCTAAACATTTTAACAAACTTTTCGAGGAAAAATAACCTGTCGATCACATGCCGAATTAATCCGTGTGTAGGGGCTTAACACTTTGCGTACAGTGCGGCCGACGTATCTTGGCGAGTCTGAAGTTAGCCGATTATCTGCGCAGTACACAATTTTGTTCCTAAAAGATCCATTGCTCAGACAAACGGCTAACTTCAGACTCGACAAGATACGTCGGCCGTAATGTAGCAGTCAAGTACTCAGCGAGTGCGTTATTCACTGAGCACTTGTAATAAATGATTTGACTATGTCTTTGAAAATAGATGTTAATTTACGTCTTTGGTATAATTATGGTGATATAAAGGTGAGTGGAGTATTTATTAAGGGTCCAAATTGTACTTATTGTAATTTAATTAACATAAGTCGAAACTAGTGACGTTAGGTATTGAATTTTATTCTTTCAAATATCAGTAGAGATTGCCTTGGATCGTAGTTGTCTAAGAACATGCTGAACATTGGGTTTGGAGGAATATTATTTCAACAGTATAAAAATAGGTCATTAACTAAAGTGCTAAAGACTTTTTGTGTATAATGTATTAGAGTAAGATAGAGTGTAGCGGACCGGAGGTGAGCGTCCTCCGTATGGAGCTGGCGCGGCGCAGCGTGGCGTCCCCGGCCGCCGCGCTCCACGCGCTGGGCCCGCACGCGCCGCGGGACCACGACGACAGCCGACCTATGTCCTCGCTGGAAACATTATATACAATGTATAACATTTTTTTATTTTTTTAAACATTGCCCCACACCAACATTTTCTCCTGTATCGTGGGTGCATTTACAAACATACAAATTCACATACACATCACACCCAGACCCGGAACAACAATCTTTGGATCACACAAAGACTTGTTCCGTGCGGGAATCAAACCCGCGACACGTTGCGCGGCAGCCAGTTGCCCAGCCACCGCGTCAACCGACATTCTCAACAATCAAAATAAATGATAAGCAACAAACGTCGCTCATAAACACACCAGAATTATAAGTGCAATGCCAGCCTTAAGGGAATAATAATTTCGAAGATTTAGGGATTGAAGAGAGATAGGAAACGAAGATTGGGTCTCCGAAAACCTCACTCACACTGCGAAACACATCGATGTGATTGTCTCACGCTAGTTATTTGTGGGGCCATGTTATCAATCCGGTCGATCCGACCCATTCCACCACCACGAGACCACGGCCTCACAGAAAACCGGTGTGAAACAAGCACAGCGTTGTGTTTCGTCGTGTGAGTGAGGTTACCGAAGGCCCAATCCTTCCCCTCCCCGGACCCTTACCCAATACCTAAATATCCAAATCCCTAAAAGGTCGGCAACGCACTCGTAACTCTGTTGCGTTGTCGATGGGCGGCGCTGATTGCTTACCATCAGGTAAACAGTCTGCTCGTTTGCCGTCTTCTTACATAAAACAAGCACGATTCTATCACTAATTAGCACCAATCACTAATTACTTATCACAAATAAAACTATAAATGTAAACGTTGGTGAGAATGTAAAAATGTAAGTTTGTTAATATTTCACGCAAAGACGGCTGGACCGATTTGGTTACAATTTGATATGTACACAGGCTTTTTTAACAACATACCACGCGGACGAAGCCACGGCCGGAAACTAGCCAAACTCCATTACTTACTTCTGACTCTCCTGCAGTAATGTCAAAGCCTTCTTCGTGACCGGGTTCTCTCGGCTGGCCTTCACCCAGCCAGTCACATCGTACAGAACTGGATTTGTTCCCTGAAAGACAATAAGAAACTTATAACTTGAGTATAAAGTTGATTATCCTTTGAAACTTATTTAACTTAACATACACATATACTTACCTGTTATTGTGAAATGAACTTTATCTAAATAACCACAGAGTTGTTATTTGTTTGTATAAATACTTTACAGTTAGTTTCCTCTTTTAAATTATCCAGAGGCAAATCGACCTAACTTAAAATACCAAAGCTCGACATTTTCAACTTTATAACAATATAATAAGGCTCAAAATACAATACCAACCTGCAAATGCTGGAGGACAAACTGCCTCGCATGGGGGGCTTTCTTGATGAGGTAATGTGTGTGGTTGGGGGCGCCGTAGTGCGTCATCACACGCTCCAGGAACGTATCGTCTGATGAGCCGGGGTACATTGATTCTTCGTCAAGAAGCCTGGAAATATAAATATTAAATAAATTAGGTAAGTTTTTTCTGACAAAATCATACTTTAACGTAGTATTTTTTTTTTTTTTAATAAATCATTGCCTATCATTTGGGTTTTCTCCTGTGTTGTAAACATTTTGAGCAATGTTTTTTTAGGGTTCTAATCTATTCTTATAGAAAGAGGGTATTTTACATGCAAAATTTTAGCTATAATTTACAACGTAACTTTTATGTATTAGTAGGTATTAGTAGTAGTAGATATTTTTCGGTAGAAGTTTTGAAAAACCATAATAAAGGAAGTATGTACTTACATAAAAATATGTTTGTTACTGAAATTAATGTTTCTGGTCTGGGTGTGTTATCTTTTTTTAATATGTACCCACGACACAGGAAAAATCTTCTGTAATGTTGAATTGTTGTACTCACCATAACAATCCTCTGCGATCGCACTCCCGCAGGTCTGCCTGAGAGCTTCGCACTATTGTATTCTGTGGCGCTTTGTCAAGCAACTCCACCATCGGGCCCGGGTTCACTGTTTCTGACAGCCAGTCTGAAATGTGAAAGCATAATATAAATTAGCTTAAAACCTGGTATTAGTAGTACAAACATGTACAAAATGGGTAGATCCCTCAGTAAAAAAAAAAACAACTTTTAAATACATTAAAATACTTAGCAATAACCCCACTATCATTCATTTATTTGATACTGTACTTATTTTTGATATCTAGTTAAGATATGAGAAATAATTGTGCTATTTGACATAAAAATCTTATGAGATCACAACTTGCTATTTAATAAAAAATTGTCGCTTTTAACGTAATGAAAAAAGATAATATCCCATATATCAGCAAAATATAACTAACAATTTTAAGTGTGGGAGAGCCATGCTTCGGCACGAATGGGTCGGCTCGACCGAAGTGATACCACGGCCCCACAGAAAACCGGCTTGAAACAACCACAGCGTTGTGTTTCGCCGTGTGAATGAGGTTACCGGAGGTCCAATCCTTCTCCTCCCCAGACCCTTGCCCAATCCCCAAATCTCCAAATCCCTAATCCCTAAAAGGTCGGCAACGCACTCGTAACTCCTCTGTGGTAATCCGTCTGCTCGTTTGCCGACTTATTACATATAAAAAAACAAACATATAAAAAGAACTATACCTTCTTCAGTTCCATCGTCGAGTGTAATTCCTTCCTGGGAGTATCTCTCACGCGGAGCCACGAGCAGGGCTTCGTGGAACATTGCTTGCAAACGTTCCTGCAAAAATAAACATTTGTAGACATTCTAACTTCTGCCAGTGGCAGAAGAGCCTTATGTATTAATGCAGACTACAATCTATCTCAATGTTCACCAACTTCGTATTGAACGAATTCAAAAGAAATTTTTGAGACATCTCGCATTTTCATCTAGGGTACATAAACAACTGGCTTCATACAAAGAGAAATTGACATATTTTAAGATGGATAGTTTGTTAACACGTAGACGTGTAATAGACTTAACTTTTCTTTATAAGCTTGTAAGATGCCATTTTAATTGTCCGCCACTTCTGAAAACTGTCAGTTTGCGTGTGCCAACACGAGTACCTAGACGAGCGACGCTTAAGGTCGGATTGTTGCGTCGGCCATGCGCTAGAACCAATTTGCGAGATTTTTCTGCTATGTCTCGACTGCCGAATTTATATAATGAAATTTGTGGAAGCGTCGATATCTTTGCTGATACGCTACCAAAATTTAAAAAGGCTGTGATGGGATTGTTGAGTGTCCAAACTTAGTGCTTAATTTGTCTCGATTGTTTTATTGTTATTTTTTACTTTAATTTTATTGTTCCGCATAATTGTAGTATTTTTTTTCCCTTTTTTAAAATGTTTTTTCTAGTTTGTAATTGTAATTGTAATATACTAACTGTTGTCGTTACGTTACAGAGCATGTTGTGACACTTTAAAATGTTGTGCATTTGATTTTATTATTACTTAAGTTTTTAGATGTAAGTTTAAATGTAACAACTACTAGTTGTCCAAATAAATAAATAAATAAATAAATAAATAAATAAATAAATAAATCTCAGTGTTAAATTTCAATCAGGTCTGTTCAGTAGGTGTGACACACTGTAAATTGAATATTATAGATTCAAAAGTTTGTAAGAATGTACGGCTGTGTATTCGTCACTCCATCACGCGAAATTACTAAACAAATCGGAGCGAAATTCGGCGTTGGACAAGATAGGATGGGTTATAGACAGGAATAATAACTGGGCTACTTTATGGCTCCGCCACTGGCAAATGGTAACGAAAAAGGTTGTAAATTCGGGCCGAAGCTCAGCTGTCAAACATTTCAAAATAAAAGTTTTAAAAATTATCTTGAGAGAGCTCGGTGTGTGAGATGAGGCCTTTGTTCAGCAGAGAACATACAGGTTGGTGATGTAAGAACTCCATTCTCATAGTAACCATTTCCAAAAAACATTTTGATCATAAGGTTCCTATTAATAACTATCGTGAGACATTCTAAATTAATTATTATGTTTTCGCGACACGCGACTCGGCGACTGTAGAGAGTAGCAGCGTGACAGCCGCCGAGTCGCGGAATGCTGCTCATGAATATGGGCCTCTAGCATGGCTTGAAACTAGTCGAGTATCTCGTCAAATTATTACGTGAGTAAGCCAAAAACATAATAATTTATCTGAATGAATGTAAGAAATCGTTTCAGTGGAAAATAATAGGGTACTTACTTGTAAATAGTTGGAGAGTAGTTTAGATAGTGGGGCTCCACTCTGTTGACCCGCGCACATGGGGTTGTCTGCCCCCGGTGTATCCAGGAGCAGGATAGATGCTGAAGTACGCGCCGAGGTTGATAAACTCCTGGAATTATGATAGCAAGCGTGAAATATAGATATTGTAAAGATACAGTGTTTAGGTCGTTGTTTATACACGTAATAGGACCGACTTAATAATGTACAAAAGTTGATTGTGAATCTGATTGAAAAATGGTAGCCATGGAGATCCATGTTCATTCTTCACCAAAGGAATCTACACTTTGAAACGAGCCTTATAGCTTCACTAGAGCTGATAGGCTGAAGCTGTTTACATTTAATTATTTTGTATAACTTTCAACATTTTACTGGGTTTGACTTTGGAGTGCATAAAAGAAAATGTCAGTGCTTTATGTTAACCAGTTCGAGCGGTTTCACTTGTATATAAATTTGTATAATTATAAAATTTGATTCATGCTTATTTCAAAATACGTTTTGTTTCATTTACAACAAAGGTAAGAGAAAACATTAAAAGGGACGTGTACTAGACGTGGGTAAAATATTTTTCGACTGCAAATCATTGAGCAGTATCAAACGAGACAAGCTCTACTAGTTTCAAGTCTCAACGGGACTCTTATTCTTGTCGACGTCGCGCAGCCGACTCATTAAATCAGTATATAAGTACAATACCGCCGACCGAGTCTGAAGTTAGCCGATTAGCTGCGCAGTACACAATTTTGTTCCTAAAAGATCCATTGCGCAGACGAACGGCTAACTTCAGACTCGCCAAGAAACGGCGGCTGTTCTGTATGAATAAGAGTTCCATTATGATTTGAAACTATTAGACCTTTTACCACTTAATTCCCGTGAATAATTCGTTATTTTCAATACTTTTATATCATCATACACATACCTGTTAACTAGAGCGGCAATGATGTTGAAGGTCTCGTTGTACAAGCCAGTTACGAACGCGTCCACAGCCTCCGTGCCGGACATTTCGCGCTCGTTGGAGGGCGATGGAGTTCTGGAATATTCGAACGTGTTCTTTAGGGATGATTTTTCAATGGTTCGATAAAAAGTTATCTGGGGAATAATTATGATGCTGTCGCGTCAGAATGTTTGTGTAAGACAGTGACAGCAACAATTTTATTCCTTAGATGACATTTATCTGGCTATTGAAAAATCAGCCCTTAATAATCTATTTAAATGGCATACTTTTTTGAGGAGAGGATTGTCATCAATTTCCTTCTGTCACCTTGGGTGAGGCAAGAGGGAATGTCAGACAATTACTAACGTAAAATCAGTTACTTTACAGTTACAGTAAAACAATAAGGTTTAGAAAAATCAGTGTTATTTTCAAGAATCATTTTTTTGTTTTAAATCATTTTATCTGCGGTCCTTTGGAGCTTAGGCGATTTTTGCTAACGGTCGAATAGCCCGCGGGCCAATCGGTTAGGGCCGTTCAAACATTTCTATTTGTTACGGTCAAACTTCATTCCGAAGTTTTCCTTATTAATTCAAATACCGAACGCTGTTCTAGTCGATCAACTGTCATAACAGTTCGGTAGGTTTTGTAATCAGTATTTTTTATTGAAAAAATTAAAGGATTTCTTATTGAAAGGTACCTCAAGTTAGAGTTAGGTTGTGGCGATGTAGGAACGGTAACGAATATAGCCCTGGCGAGCTCCTCGGTGCCGACTCCCAGAAGTCGGGCGGCGCGCTGTCCGCAACCCGTGCTTGCGAACTGGTATTTGATTCCCGAGCCTGTGTTAGCTGGAAGAAAAAACATTCGTTTTTAGTAGGGTGACGTGAATACGTGACGTGAATAATAGCCCCTGGTGACTTGAACCTAGTAGAGCTTTTTTCAGATAATTCTTGTAAAATATTATAAAAGTAATGTTGGAATCGCTGATCAGATGTCCAAACTTCTTTCACTGATACATACGCTCCAATATTTCTGAGTAGGGTAGACTGGGTACGATTGAAACAAAGGACGGTTGAAACAGAGTAAATATCTCGTAAATGGTTACGCGGGGAATATGGGGTGTAAGGGGAAGAATAAGCGGACGACAGGTCCGAACCCGAATACAGTGCCGCTCCACATCCCACGCGTTGAGGCTGTGTGCAGGACGCCATATTGATTTTTATTACACAAAAGTAAGTATTTTTCTTCTGACATTAACGCTTTTATTATCTGTTATTTTTATGTGAATGTATTAAGGTGTGTGTTTGCGATTATTACGATGCTTGTAGAATAAGGAATAGTGACTATTTTTAATGTATTATGATTACTGTCGTAAATATAGAGTATATAATACGTAAAGTGGGCTTGGGGACGGTTGAAACATTTTTTGTGGGTACGGTTGAAACAGATTTTTTTTTTGTAGATTTTTGATTTCGAATCAGGAAGACTTCCAGAGGGAACATTGACTTATTGAGTTATAGTAATGCATATGAGGAGGTAAAAACTGGAGAAACCTTACGGAAAGCGGCGGAAAAGCATGGTATACACCAATGTTCCCTGATACATTCGAAAGCGAGATGCGACCGGTGGTGACGATATGGGCTATGAGAAGTGGATTCAATGTACTTCGTGTAAGCACATGAAGAATGCACAGAAGGTGGTCTTAGCTAGGTTTGTTATAATTCCGACTCTGAATACTCCGATTAATGCCTAAGCTAAATGTTTTCTCTAAGTTAATTCTCCATGTCTATTTTATGTAAACAGGGGTTTCTTTATTAGTTTATTTGATTTAAAAATATTTTCGTTTAGTTTACTCACAATGGTTATTTTATTAATTTTATAAATGTCTCTTAATTAGTGTATTTTCAAAGTTTATTTGTTTTTACCCGACTGCCAAAGAAGGAGGGTAATGTTTTTCGAGTGTATGTAAGTATGTATGTATGTCTTTTCCTTTGTGACCTCCTGTAGCCTAAACGGCTTGATGGATTTTGATGTATGAGGTATCGTTAGATTTGTCTTGATTACGGGAGTGTCATAGGATACATTTTATCCTAAAAGTCCCACGGGATAAAGACATAATAATATTTTTTCTAAATTTCCCTTTAAAAAAATATGTATGCGGTATCATTAGATTCATTTCAATCACGGGAGTAATTAATATAGGATACGTTTTTTCTCAAAATTCCCACGGGAACATGTTAATTCTGCGTCAACGCAAAGCAACTCATGCGTTAGCAAGCAAAAAGATAGGGCGTGGCCTGGCATGCGGCGCGCGGCGCGGTAAACAGCTAAAAAGTTATAAATAAAAAAATTATTATTAAAAAAACAAAATACCCGACTGCACACTAAAAAAAGAGTAAAACAAGCCCCACAATACAAATTTACTGAATATAATTTATAAATGTTGATGGAAAGCATCGCAGGCGGGGACCACCTTGACCGCCACCAACGAAAATTCTGCTAAATGGTGCACAACAGAAATGACTATAAATAAGCCTCTGTTGGTCCCCGCCTGCGATGCTTTCCATCAACATTTATAAATTATATTCAGTAAATTTGTATTGTGGGGCTTGTTTTACTCTTTTTTTAGTGTGCAGTCGGGTATTTTGTTTTTTTAATAATAATTTTTTTATTAAAGTTTATTCTGATACCTTTGTTCTGACTTTTGATACTAGGTACCGTTTTTGTAATTTCTCTAAATCTTTACTAGGTATTAGTCAAAGGCTGATAAACGTTTGAGGAGAATTAAAATCTTTAATACTGATTAATGTTGTGATAATTATTCATATAATTAGTATTAATTATAAATAAAATATATTTTATTAGTATTTATTGTTTTATTTTTATGTGTTTCAATTGACCCCAATCGCTGTTTCAACCGCCCCTGGCATGGGGACGGTTGAAACAAATTATAAATATTTTTTAATTTCGCATATTTCCAAAAATAGTAATTTGAGAACCATAATGACACTGCCATATCGTAGCTAAAACTTCATATTTGAATTTCATGTATCATAATGATCATTTGGTTAGTAAATGACAAAATTATTAATCAAATATGCCAAATTGTTTCAACCGTACCCAGTCTACCCATAGGCTATAGATTACACGAATTGCGTATTTTGTCTGTTGTTTTAAAAATCCCGGACTACATTACATTACATGCATAAACATGGAAGTTTGTGAGAACATTAATCAATGTGTTAATCCAGGGTTTTATACCCTAGTTTTCAATAAATTATGTATGATATCAAGTTTTATTTTTATTTAAATTGTATGTTACGGTCGGCAAACGAGCACACGGATTACCTGATGGTAAGAAATCAGCGCCGCCCATGGACACCCGCAACGGAAGAGTTACGAGTGCGTTGCCGACCTTTTAGGGATTAGGGATTCAGGAGGGATTGGGAGAGGAGAAGGATTGGGCCTTCGGTAACCTCACTCACACGGCGAAACACAACGCTGTGGTTGTTTCACGCCGGTTTTCTGTGAGGCCGTGGTATCACTCCGGTCGATTAATACGAAAATAACGAATCATCTTACCTTTAACAGCCCCCGCCCATCCCAAATGGCAAATGGCAGCCATGATCTTCCAAATAGCCATCTGCTCATTCTCAGTGACGGCCAGCAGCTGCAGCGCTTCCTTCAGCGCTGAGAACTCGGTAGGAGCGTCCGCATTTTCAGTGGAGCTGATGAAGGGGTTCGGCGTTGTGATCGGGGCCTGGTCGAAGAGGAGCTCGCGACGGAGACGACCGTCACAGCCGTGGTAAAGGCTGGAAACAAAGGTAGTTTATTTTAAAGGCTAGCATTATTTTGGACATGCCTGCCGCCACCTACTTATACCTCAGCAACTCCTGTAAGCCAGGATCTTCAGTAGATACAACCATGAAAACACCGGAACACTCAAGTCCGGCGCGCCCCAGGTACATGAATAACTGTTGTTTTGGATCCCACAGGGAAATAAATCAGAAGAAAAGACAGTTACATATTTCTATTTTCTATCCCCTCTTATTTTTGTTCTAAGACTTGAACCGTATGATTTCTCTGCATTACCCTATGGTTGACTGTTAGAGAATGCCTTAGGACATTAAATCCGCCATTCAGACTGTTTTGTGTGAAAAAGAAATTAATCCAAGGACTAAGTACTTCAGAGACATTTTTATGGTTTTAGAGTAAAATTATGCAGCTTACCGTTTATAGTCATGCAAACTAAACGTACTAAGTTTCACATCAATAGCTTAGAGATTTCTACTTCAAAATCTGAGTGCAAGATTCCATTTTTGTCTGTGAAGAGGACTCTTCTCTAAAAAGTCTCGTCGACAAAGAATAGATAAACCAGTGATCTTTTAAGAAACGATATTTTGTATGGATCTGTTCTGGTTGAAAGCACGCATGTGTCAATTTTACCCAAACCTCAGCTAAGAACAGCTGACACTTAAGCTAAGAAAACAAGTTCAATTCTCCGAACGTACGACCAAAAGAATATTTAGAAAGGTTGCACATATAATAACTTTAGACCTAATTAGAGATAAGAAACCAAATAAAACGGTAGGTAGTATTCGAGGTTTAATTAAGAAGACAAAAAAATGTTGAGTCCAAACAAAAATCAACTTTAAAATCACTCAACAATAAGGTTGAAAACTAAAGTTATGAATACGTTACAATACTCACGTATGCAGTGCTCTTAGCGGTGCCTGTCCAGGTTTGAGGTCGGGCAGTAGTATCTGCACTGACGCCGCAGCCAGGGCGCCGCCGCCATCGAAGTCCAAAGAGGTCAGTGACACAAAACGTGAAGCGTGAGGGTTGGAACCGGTCCTGGGAAAAGAGTCCTTAATATTTACACGAGAACATTGATTTTAGACTGTTACACCGTATGTCTTTTTTGAGTATATAAAACCCAACAAAGGGATAAAGGATTTGTTACAGAGACAGGCAGCCAAGTGTACGGCGCGCAAAGAGCCAATAGACCACCACAGACATGGCTCAACAGGGCAGATGTTAAGCCAGGGCTGCCTGTCAAGAGCAATAATTTATCGCTGCCCGGCTAGGAACATTCGGAGGAACCGGGTGGTTTTTAGTCAGTAAGCCCAGGCCTAGAAAGGCCCATTAAGAAAAGGGTTATTTCACGCCGGTTTTCTGTGAGGTCATGCTATCACTCTTATGGAAGTGCTCCATTCGTACCAATTGAGTTACTGTTAAACTTAGATCAATAATAATAATTATACAAGAAACTTTACCTTGTAGATCCGAACAGGTGCAGTACATCAAACGCGGCATCCAATCGTTCGGGTGTCAGCTTCGAACCCTGCGCCGGGTAAGTACTAGCTAGGTACCACACACAGTGACGCATCGCTGATGTTTTACCAGAACCAGACCTGGGTGATGGTGAGAAAAAATATTTTAGATTAAATACAATTCAATTTTTAACATTCCATTTAAATTGATGACTATGTCAAGAACCTCCCACGACACAGGAGAAATACCTAGTGGGGTAATGTCCCTACATAGTGGGGTAAAGTTTTTTCTGTGATAGGTCGGCAAACTAGGTTGCTGATGGGGGGTGGCGGGGTAGGGTAGGGGAAGGTACGGGCCTCGGGCAACCTCTCTCACACGACGAAACACAACGCTGTGATTGTTTCACACCAGTTTTCTGTGAGACCGGGATATCACACCGGTCGAGCCAACCCATTCCTATTTATAATAAGAATAATTATTTACAGGGATGGTATAAAATAATAATGTATTAAATTAACTAAAAATCGCGGGTTACTCACGTGTAAATATTGAGAAAAGCTCTACTAGTTTCGAACCACAGAGGGGTTCTTCTCACAGTAGGCTGCGCGACGTCGCCGCGTCCGCGCACGCTGCTTATGAGGAAGAACCCCTCTGTGGTTCGAAACTAGTAGAGCTTTTCTCAATATTTACACGTGAGTAACCCGCGATTTTTAGTTAATTTAGTATGTCTCACGATAGCTTTTACAAAAACATAATAATGTATTCTGAAAACAATATTATACACACCTACATTAACGTTAATACAATAAATATAATTATGTATTCAATTTCATCCAGTTTACATCCGCAATGCACAAAATGTCAGGACAAAAATAAACATAACAATTAACATATAAAAAAAATAAATACGACGATTTATATTTTATATACCCAATTATATATAATTATAAAAGATTATTAGTACCCAAGTATGGTTCTCCTACATAAGTTTTTGTAACACATGTAGAAAGAGAACTATAATACAAAGCAAGAAAATGAATACTCTATATTTTAAAAACACAATCAACAATAAATCAACCTTATAACATTAATAATAAAGCCTGAAACAGGTTGACAAGCAATTAATTAGACAATTAATTTGCCAATAAAATATAAACCAATTACAAAAGCGACACTATTCGACCTTCAGCGTCCGTATTACGTATGCTAATGGCGATAGAAATAGTATTATGGTAATAGAAAACGAGTAATTTTTATGGCATTTTTGCCTATCTCCGCGTTTATTATTTATTTTCAATTTCAAATTGGTTTTTATATGTTTTTACGATGATTAAATTAATATTATCTTCGTGTTTCATGAAGTAGGTATTTTATAACTGAGATTAATATATCTATAAAAGACAAAGGCCTAAATTTGTGGGTTTATTTCCTGAACTCAATTACTGACAATAAAATTAAATTTACTTTTAATTGTAGTGTTCGATATAAATGAAATTATTATTTAAAATTTTATATCTCAAAATTAATTTAAATATATTGAATACTGGCGGTCTGCCTCTGTTTTGCATGGGTGTCTCTATCTCTATCGATAACTACGAAAGGATAGCTGTTTCCAAATTTTCCACTACTTATATGTTTTTAATATTTTTTAATATTTTCTGCCATAAGAACCATTTCCTGGTGATAAATATCCAAATAACATAAAAAACAGAATTGGCAAAATTGATTCAGCCTATATTGACTTAGGTATGTGCTTACCAACATTCATTATTTTGAGATATAATCCAGATCCATGTCAAAACTTCAATACACAATTATTCTCATATAGTTTACCAAAGTTCTTAACTTCACACCTTTTAATCTTCAAGGGTACAGACAGATATACACATTTACGGTATGTACCTATATCATCCAATTCTCACCCGGGTACTTCATTTACTAAAAAGTTTATACTTAATGTAAAATTTTCAATGCGATAAAATACTTTAACTCCGTTAATTATAAGTTTGCTATTTGACTCAAAAACACATGACGTCACTGGCCATAAACAAATACATAATTTATAATAAAAACTGTCAATTATGAAAATTCAAAAAAGGAATTGAATTTGACTAATGGCCGCCCTATATATGTATATACTTTGATTAGGTATGAGTTTTATTTCGTTTAATTGTTTATAGAAGAAACCAATTCTTGATTACATTTCTCAATCATTAAATATTATTTTTTATTTTCACTCGAATAATACATTAAGACACTACATGATACACTCACTCACAATATATCATAGAATACAATCACACTGACACAAACTTGTCAATAATCAAATTAAGACATATCCATACTAAGTGACATATCGGATAGTATCAGAGGTGCGTTTGTTAATAATTAGCCACTTTTTACTACAATAACTGCCAATTTTAAAAATATATGTTTAATAACATTTTCTAGAGAGTAGTCAAATATCTGGGATACTGGTAAGAGTTTCAAATTTCGAAAAATAAAACACATCTACGCATATGTAATTAATGCCTTTGGAATCCCAGTCTATTGGAAGTACATGATGTATTTTTAAACCTTGCAACTATAACCTCCAAAATTAAAATCAGAGTCCTCTTAAACATGAGAATGATATTTAATACGAACCTTCCGAGAAAGACGATGGCTCTGTCTCTACGCGAGGCCAGCATACAGCGGTGTGTGGATTGCGCAGCTGCAAACACGTGGGGCGGCATATCATCAGCTCGGCATCCACGGAACATGGCCGCCACCTGGAAACCAAGGTATCATGAATTAAGTGAAGGAGTAAATTGGAATGGTGCTAGAACATAGTTTTGTTTTCCTCTGCGGTAAAATATTTTGATCCAATGCAAAAGTTTGTCCAAAAACCTTCTGACAGATGGAGTTTTATTGTTTTCTTCATTTGGCTAAGTTGAGAAAGAAAGAAAAGAGCTTGATGGACTTTGTTTGTTACAGCAAACAACATAAATGATCGTGTGTGGGAGAGCCATGCCTCGGCACGAATTGGTCGGCTCGACCGGAGTAATACCACGGCCTCACAGAAAACCAGCATGAAACAACCGCAGCGTTGTGTTTCGTCGTGTGAGTGATATTACCGGAGGCCCAAATCTTCACTTGCCCCAATCTCTCCCCAAAGGGTCGGAAACGTACTCGCAACTCCTCTGTTGTTGCGGGTGTCGATGGGCGGCAGACATTGCTTACCATCAGGTCATCCGTCTGCTCGTTCGCTTTGCTCGCCGACCTGTCACATTGATGTAATTTTACCTTTTCCGTGTAGATGGGAGAGGTGCGCTTCGGCGGCCCAAGTACCAGGAGAGCATGACCTGCGCGGGCGTGCGGCAGACCAGCTGCGTATCGAGAACGTAGGACATTCAGAGCGCCGCACTCGTTGAGGCAGCGGAGAGACGCTATGTCTTCGCATCGTTCTAATTGAGGAGGATTTGCCTGAAAATATGGTTAAAATGAGGAATAGTGTCTCATTTTGTTTTACTAGGCACTTTCTAAGTGTATTTAGACACTACTGACAAACGGTGATCGAAAACATCATGAGGAAATCTGGATTTATAATTAAAAGTTTCCAATCACCAAACTGCCTTTAGCAAGCGTGGTGGTTATTGGTCAAACCTTCGCTGTATGAGAACATGCCTTTGGTATTTACCACTGATGATGAATAGTGTTTTAAGTTTTGAACTCATTTTCTTTACTGGATATACACTAGTACTGCTGGTGGAGCAGATGTTTGTTGATCACGTACTGAGTCAGTTTATTTTTTTAAATGGTCGTAGTATCGGATATCCGTACTGATCCTGTGAAGGTTAATTCCGAAAGTTCCTCTTTGGCAAAGGTGAGTCCGACAGACTAGAGTTTTCTACCAATTATTATTTTAATCCTAATCTTCTTCAAACGAACTTGTTGTAGACAATTCAGATGAATAATTCATCCTCTCTTTGTCATACTCAAAGCTATCGCCATACAATGGTACAGCAGTTTCTATCTGTCCTTTACCAGCTGAAATTCCTAAGTAAATCAGTCCTAAACCAACACGCCAGTTTCTCTTACCTTCTCCAAATCATCTTCATCCACAGTTAGGATCTCCCCAGTCTGCAGCACCCTGACCTTGGCCCTCCCAGCGTCTGCCTCTCCCTCTCGCATTACAGCAGTGAACCCGCCTCGGTGAGCCAGCCACATGTGACCAGCCTGCAGCCATTCTTTCTCGCATGCTAGTTGTTCTTCTGATTTAGCCTGTGGAGGGAAAAATGAAACTCTTAGAGGCAGTTGAAGAAGACGGCAAAGACGAACATATTAAGAGACTTTTTTGTACAATACCAATACAATACCAAACTTGGACAATCAAATATGTACACTAATTAATATATTACTACATGGTTAATTTGGTCCATGTATTGACTTGATTTATTTTTCGCTGTGAATCAGAACGAATCAAAAAACCATTTTATATGGACATCAGAAGAGTTGGTTTTTAACCAAATCATTTTGGAATACTTTCATTTGAATGTTCAATTTTTGCGGATTTCTTTTTTAATGGATAGAAATAATGTTACCATAACAATTTTCACAGAACATTGCACGCGCTCAGTACCGCAGTACAACACGAGAGCGGGATAGGAACTGAGCTATTACGTGTAATGGATGTCTCGCTGACTGCTTTTACGACAAATTGCCATCATGTGTTCGCGCTAATACAGATCATAAGTGTGTAGTGAGAAAAAGAATGACATTTTTAATACCTATATTAGAAAATAAGTGATATTTTACGAAATGATAGCTAATAGCTGTTTTTTTTTGTTCTTTTTTTGGTTTTTGCCTTTTTTAAATCAGTCTTTTAATTATATTATTTGTCTATCCTATTAATCGTAAACATTATTTCCGCGTATTCATCCAACATGTAACAATACATCTTAATGTACTTATGTTCAGTAATAAAAATATTTGATTTAAAAGCTTATGGTCACTGTTAAATGTGTACCTACTCTTAAAGTATTTAGGTCTTAGGTACCCGCGGGAAGAAACAAGTGTAGGGACAAAATGTATCTGATCTATCGTAACCAACACCAACAACATCATCAGCCTATAAGTGCCCACCGAAAAGGATTTGAGTTTGAGCATCAATCACCACGCTTGCTCAAGGCGGATTGGCGATTTCAAACTTACAATTAGAAATTATAAGTCCAGGTTTCTCACGATGTTTTCCTTCACCATGTCAGTGGTATCTTAATAATCATAGAAAGTACATACATATAACTTGGAAAAAGTCACATTGGTACTTCCAAATTTTCGAACCCCCTCATCATGTATGAGAAGCAGAAACAGCCTAAACCTCCCCGGCCAACCACGACGCTATCGTAACCACAAGACATGAAATAAATGGTTAAAAAGCGGTTCTAAATTCTTATAGTAAGTGTTAAAGGCAATATTCCTGGTACTGACAACACGCGAAAGCTGGATATTTTCTAACCATTAGGTTGTTAACGGCGCCGGCGTCGCGTACGAGTTAAATTTAAGTATCAGTTAACTGTGGTTACCGATAATGGAGTTTAGTGAAAGATTTTTATTGATACTTCGTCCGTTATTATTGTTTTAAATTTAGTGTGTCTAGAATATACAGTCATGCTTCAGCAGGCAAATGCTCGTCAGGCGTGATGTAACGGTCTCATTGAAACGCGGCGTGAAATAACTACGGCGTTGCGTATCGCCGTGTGAGTAAAGTGAGGTCAAGTAATCTGTCTGCTCGTTTGCCAGGCTAGATTTCTTCTCTTAACCATACGGACAAAATTGAGTTACAGCTAGTATTACATACATCAAATTAGCCCATTGAATTTGATTCATAATAACATAAATTATAGGTTAACTTACACTACATAAATACTGTTTTGTACCTTGAGCGCCTTCGCGAATCCTACGCAGTACGAACATATCTACATGTGTCAATTAAAAAAAAACTTATTCCCAGCACCCACACTAATAAACTAGGAAGTTAAGTCTTATGCGCTTACGCAGCCTACACACACAAAGGCAAATGTTTCCGTAATTATACACACAATTGAAATAAATAAAGGGTTGTATTTAGTTGTGACCTCCGCGTGATTATAATTATGGTGAAACCTTAATAAGCATGTATTATTTGTGATTGGGCAAAATGGCAAAATGAAGGATATAAATCGAGGTTTATTACTGAATAGAATAATTAGTTAGAATAAATTATTACCGCTAGGATTGGTGTTCTAGAGTGAAGTCCACGTCTAAGCAAATCTAGCGTAGGGCGCCAACCAGCTAAGTGCACGGCCGGTACTAGTAAGGTAAGGTGGCTGGCTGGTATTAGTTGTATGAGACGATCTGAACATCGAGTTAAGAGGCGTGCAATTGGGGAGACCTATGTCCAAAACTGGACGGAATCAGGCTAATAATGATGATGAGAATAATTATACAATAAATGATGACTTTTAGCAAACCAATCAAACCGAACCAAACGTTCACAAATGACCATATTCTGGCTAATAAATGACGACTGATAACAAAAACAACCTTTCCAAAAACATTAGCGGCCAATAAACAACAAAGCCACTTTCGTAAGGCCTTAAATAATATAATAAGTGGAAGTTAGACAGATTGCAAATATTGACATGAAAATGCAGTATTGCGACTTATATGATGAAGATGGTAGTGTATTTAGGCGACGAAACCCAAAATGTGGAAGTTTTCTAAAGAGCCAAAGTTACCAATAAAGCTTATAAAATCTGCAATGATCAAGGTCACATCGCTACAGGAACGGACGGCCGATGGGCCCGAAAAGTACTCGAATGGCGACCAAGGACCGGAAAACGTGGGCAGGCCTTCCGCTAGGTGGACCGACGAGGTCCACCTAGCGGAAGGCCTGCCCATCGTCAGAGTCGACATTGTCGTTCGATGTGGATAAGTTGTTGTGGTGACCAGAGATTTAGACTGGTTCAAAATAACTTTAAATTCAAAGTCTAGCAAGAACCAATGTACATTCTATGACTATTTAGACACTACTGCCATACGACGAAGGAAAACATCGTGAGTACGCGTGGTGATTAATGCTCAAACCTTTTCCGTGTGATAAGAGGCCTTTGCTCAGCAGTGGGCTCTTATCACAGGCTGATGATGAAATGTGTGGACAACTAAGGGCGTGGCCTTTGGTCACCTGTAGATGTCTTCCGGCTGATGATGATGATATAAAATGAATATTCCGAAGATGGAGTAAGAGTCGGCTTGCTTCTTTCATACACATGTATGTATACATGTGTATGAAAGAAGCAACAAAACAGCCGTTAAAACCGACTCTTGCGCATTGCGTCACAACCAATGATAGCAAAGATTGTCCAATAGTTAGCCAGCTTGACATTTGACGGATTAACCACACCCATATAACGATTTGTTCAAATAATGAAATGAAATCTTTTACTTGCGAAATGACTTAGCGTGCGAAATGTTAAATTTATTTGCTGGGTGGTCCTGTATTGTCATACGGCCGAAAAAATGTATTGTTTGTTCGCAATGATTAGGTTCAAAAATTTAAGGCTTATTGGAAAATTTACTTAAACTATGTATTACTTTTTATAGTTACCTACAAGTTTTTGATATGTATACCTTATAAAATAAACATTCAGTACAGAGTAAGTAAAAACACATCCACAACACAGGAGAAAATCCAAGTGTGAATAACGTTTTTTTTTAAATATAACTTGTCTGTGTACTGCTGCAACTGTATTTTTAATTTCTTTTGAGCATACCAAAGAGAAATGAAAGAAAAAGAAAGAAAGAAAAGACTTTGTGATATTACTGCCAAAAATTCCCCATAATGTCGTAAAAAATTACCCGACCCGGGAATCGAACCCAAAGTATCGTGCTCGGAAGTCATTCGGCTAAGGAATCAATCAATGAACCAGCTTGTCTGTCTGTCTGTCTAAGCATTAAAAACTGGGACTGTTCCACGTGTACATGGCAATGGTACTAGCTACCAGGTACCAGGCGCTCATAAACAAACAAGAGGTTGACCGTAATAGCCGGTCGTAAAACCATAGTAGGCACCGCAAACAGCTGTCAAAACCGTTTGACCAGAGAATGTTGTATGCCATTTTAGGACTTATCTTGATAAGAATATGGTATCTTATCAAATGACGGAGTATAATGAATATTTAGTACTTCTGGATATATTTGCAGTTTTGTAGAAACTAGGTGGTAAATAAGCTTGATGCAAAGCAGTTACCAAGGAATAAATCCTAAGAACTCTTGTTTTTAAGAATTATTTAAAACTAAACAAGCAAACAATTTGACTTCATTAACTCAAAATCGAAAAATAAATCAATACAAATTTAAAGCAATAACCATTAAATATAAATTATGTTATAATGAAATTAGAGTCTTATTGGCTCATAAATAAAACTCATAATTCATATAATATTGGAAAGAAATCATGTTAAAGTATCATAAAAGAAATGAAAGAACATTATAAATTGTTACAACATTTCTTTTACAGTTAAGTTAAACGATTTTCACTTTTATTTGGCTGAGCATAAAATAAAAAGTAGCTGCACTAAAATTGCAAATTTATTTTAGCATCTAATGTCATTCTTATATCTGCGCAATATAATTTAAAACTGTCTGATTTATATGTAAATTATAAATGTACGTAGAAGTATGTTATTTAGAAGATTTTATGCAAGTATTATTTTGCCTTTTTAAATAAAGAATCGTATATTTTTTTTAATTTATAATCTGATTTGTATTGGACAATATTTGTACGAAATTTATTAAAATATTTGATTACGGCGCAACTGTGACCTTGCACTTTTTGTATGCTTTTTCTTGTCAGGGGAAAATCATCAAATGACTTCGCCCGCCCAGGATGAGGGGGAGGGAGTGTCAGACTCTTACTGACTAAAACCCCTTCGTTCCTTCTCCTGCCCTAGGCCGAGGCCGCGGTGCCTTATTGCGCCTACCCCGCAACCCTGACTGAACCAGTATGCATACATGCCTGGCTTGGTAAATCACTTATCTTGGTCATGATGACTGTCCAAAATACGAGTGCCTAGGAACCTTTAAATATTCATTTTGTTTTAGTACTAATTAGGTACCAAAGCAGGGACAGAAATACATATATCTGTCCAAAGTTGCACTTATCTGGGTTATAACAGTTCATTAGATACAACTTGGTAACAGACAATACGGTAGTTTCTAACTAATCAAATTCGATACGAAATTTGTATGAAAAACTGAGTTATGACGTCATAGTATTTTTGCGTCAAATAGCTTACCTATTTCTTAATAATTAGTTAAAAGAATATCTAAAACTTAGTGTATCGATCGATCGATGAATAAAAGTACCTATAGTTATTTTTCAATATTTTATCGTATTGAATGAAACGTCGAATTAATTTATTTTTCACCTAGGAAACTACCCAATTGTTTCGGGTCTTGTTGGCTTGTGTATGTTTGTAAACGCACCTACGACACAGGAGAAATCCTAATGTGTAAAATAAAAAAATATAGACTAACGAAAAGCGGAGTCTTAAAAATTTTCTGTGAGGAGAAAACCATCTTATGATTTCTCCCGATAGTGTGTCAGACTAAAAAACCCCCGTTCCTTCTCCTGCTCTGGACCGCGGCCGCGGTGCCTTATTGCGCTTACCCCGCAACTTCCTATAGGGCCCCGTCTACGGTGGTCTATTGGCGAGTCGTAGTAATAAGGTTTCACACTTTGGGACTTACATAAACCGAACAAATAAACTCGGTAACCAAAAATAGCCAGTTTAACCGTTACATACAATGTAAAGCTATGCTGCGCAGGAGTTCCGATTTAATTTTAGCCTCCGGAAACTAAAGCGTTCCAGTTGTGGGATGATGCATTACTGCCTAAAACCGGCACGGTATAGGGCAACCACTAACGTGGCTTGTTATACGAAACGTGATTTATATTCATTCTAATATATTTTAATATTAATGTTTGTATGTCTGTTAGAGTATAACGCAGAAACTGCTGTATAGGTTTCGATGAGATTTGAAATAGAAAAATTTGAAAATTATTGTATTGCTTCGGAATTTGAGGATGTTTCATCAATATAAAACAGAAGTGAGCAGTAATTTGGACATTATTATTAAAACAAAATACATAACTTTGTCCTACTGTATGATTTTCTGCTGTGTCGTGGGTGCGTTAACAAATATACAATTTCACATACGCATAATACTGAGAGCCGGAATAACACGTTTGTGGTGTGTTTGTGGATCACACGAACTGATTTTTGTTGAAATGCGACTTATTTAGGTAACAAAACATAAAAATAATAATTTTATACAGCAGAGTACTAAAACTTATGCTGAAAAATAGTTTAACGTAAGAATACCTTCTGGTACCATTTGAAAACCGTTTTAACACGACATCAAACAGCAATCCCAATGCTTCACAAAACCTTATTTAATTTAATCTTCGTTTCTCATCATCATCCGATTAACGCGGTGGGCGGGCAGCCCTACGGCCTATTTGGGCATAGTTTTACGACCATTTTATTGCACTGCAGGTGTCTGAATAAACACTGTTTGCGTTTAAAGGTTGACCTACTGAACACATCTGGTCGTCACGGAACAGCCCGAGTTGCGACACGTAGACGGCCAAGGGACGTATTTAGCCGAAATTAGCTTTTAAGGGCATTGTGTTACTGGCGAGGATTGATTGATTAAGATTGATCGTTTGTTTTCCAACTATGTCGAAGAAATAGGTAAGCTATGAAGACTAACTAGAAAGATGTAGACAAGAGCAACAAGTTACAATGCAATCATAGCTTTTGTGCTTAATTTTGATCCCCAAAAAACTTTTGTACTTGAAAAGGTATGGAGATTCTAAAGTACGTAACACTCTTTGCTGGTATATTACCAAACACAGCTGACTATTTCAAGTACAACATACCGATTAAATGCACACAATAAATATAAATAACAATCACAGACTTAGAAAAGCTAGCCAGTATTGCAAAGCGAAATAATGTACAGCGACTCCGGCCTGGAGAAGGAGAAGGAACGAGGTAGTTTTTAGTCAGTAAGAGTCTGACACTCGCCCCACCCAGAGCAGAGAAATTATATTACAATTCTGTCACTTCAAAAAAATCCGATAAGTAAAGAAATTCCATAAGCATTTTTTTTAATTACATAGCACAGATCAAAATTCAAATTGAGAACGCCACAAAATATCTTCATCCAATAAGAAAACAACAAGAAATCATTTTATTGAGTGGCAATTATTCTATTTAAGATGGCCAGTTACTGACAATCCCGTTGTCTGCCTATTGCCAGGCCGGATAACGGACAACTTAGAAATTAACGATAAGTTGCCCGACCCCTCGTTGTTATAACAACATTTATGACAAATGTTATAGGGTGATGTAGATGTCCTTATTAAGATGCTGATGGTGGTGGCCCGGAGGAAAAGGAACAGAAAAGGACTGATTCTCATCGAAACCTCGAAAATATCAATGTGACTTTCCCGAGTTACATGTACTTCCTAAGCTTTAGTGTACAAACAAACAACAGTGAAGGAAAACATCGTGAGTAAAACTGTTAAAATTTCTAATTATAAGTTTGAAACATGTTTGAAATCACCAATCCATGTGGTAATTAATGATCAAATATCTCCTGGCTGATGACAAAGATGATGTAGTACTCCACTGACAAACGGTAAATGAAAAAGTTTGTAATCATAAATCTGATTAATGCTTAAACTTTTTCTGTGTAAGAAAAGACCTTTTCTCGGTGCATGGTCCTTGTAGGCTGATAATATTATCTGACTTCTTGCGAGGGCAAAAACTGGAGGATGTCAGTTACCATACTACCAGGAACCTGCTAAAAATGATTGAACAATGATTTTATTAAAACCATCATCATTCCAGTTTTTGAGCCTAGGTACGGTTGGGCATAGACCCTTACAATATCACGCTACTGAGCTAGATCTTTATGCGTCACAACCTGTTCCGTGGTCACAACCAACCACTGCCATCTACTTTGCGGATTTCGTCACTACATTTGCATAAGCGTGATTTTCACTATAATACACATCTACGCTGAGGTTGCAATGAGGCACCGCAACCTCGGCACAGAGCAGGAGAAGGAACAGGGGGGTTTTTAGTCAGTAAGAGTCTGACATTCCCTCCCGCCCTGCCCTGGGCGGGAGAAGTTATTTGATGACATTCCCCTCACAAAAAAAAAAATCTACCCATATTATCCTTGTTCCTCCAAACAAAACAGCTACAACTACATATATGAAGACCACATATATAGAAATCACGAAAAACAAAACAAAAAGGCTTGATTGCATCTTTTAATGAGCACCAACATACTTGTATTATATGCATGCTTTGCGTCAAAATCAGCGGCTATTGTCGAGCGGCCCTGAGGCGGTGCCCTAACGACTGCAACTCGTGATTCGCCATATTTAGTCGTGGATTATGCATATTATATAACTGCTAAAGATGATGTAATCGGCACATCGGTCTGTGACTATCGACACACCTGATTCATCTACTGTTATTACCCACATATATGACTGGGTTAGGTGGTGGTTTTTGTAATAATAGGAGGCGAATTTGTTCCTAAAACTATTTATCGTGACCACCATTATATTAAAAAGACGTCCAATGTTAATCATAGGAATTCTATCTAGATTGGCCTGTTATTTCAACTGCTGCTCCGGCCCGGAATAAAAAAAGAAAAGGGGAGGTTTTTAGTCAGTAAGAGTCTATAACTCCCAACCAAAGGCGAGGGAAGTCTCCTGTGTTGTGGGTGCGTTTACAAACATACAATTTCACATACACTTAGGCATAATACTAAAAGAAACAAGTGAAAAAATCTGCTTTGCACTTTTGGTCTGCCCTGGTGGCTGATGTCCAACTACCTCGCTAACGACCACACCTATCCAAAACTATAACTACCTCGTTAAGGACAAAAAACTACGAAAGGATCGCGAAATACAACGTTGCCAGATTGGTCCTCTATTTTTCTAAAAAAATATTTCTAAAAAACATTATCCCGAAAGAAACAAACCCAAATAAATACAATACAAAGCGAAATCGGTTACAACTTTTCCCGCGACTCATGTTTGTGTTATGAAAAATAAACAATGGTCTAAGAGCTGATTTTTCAATGGTTAGATAAAAGTTCATCAGGGGAATAATTATGATGATGTCGCGTCAGAATGTTTGTATAAGAATAAGAATGACAGCAACAATTTTATTCCTCAGATAACATTTATCTGACTATTGAAAAATCAGCCCTAAGTATAATTTGTTTCATACAAATAACTAAGGAATAATAACTAATTCAATTTATAAATATAGGTACCTAAATTTTATCAGTTCATACACATTCATACAATTTGTACTTCGCTGTGCTGGAACTCTGCCCATTCCCTGAGAGATACTTCACTTTAAGTAACTGCACTTTTACCCTGTTATCATGACTACTCTTCAACTTTTGGACCGTGTCCAAATATTTTTATATTACATACCTAGTAGGTACCTGTATTGCTATACTAATATTATAAGTGCGAAAGTTCAGATATGTTTATGTAAGTATGGATGCACGTTACTCAATCACAAACCATCTGAAATAGCTGAGCGTTTCCCAATGCAATTTGGCACTGAGATTATAAAATATGTAGAGTTATAGTAGGTATAAAATAACTAAAAGCTAAAAACAAAATTTGTGCTTATCTCCGAAGCTACTTATTCGTTTTGCATGAATTATTTTTGTGGGTGTCTTAGTCTTTTAGAAGGAGCACTTATAGAGAAAGACTTACAGAGATTAAGTTTCCAATATATTTTTAATTCTCAATAAATTTATAATTTTAATTTTAAAATTGGAACTGTCAAACAACAACGCAGAAATGTTCGCTGTACGCAGAATTCAAACTTCGAACTTATCAATCCTCATATTTGCAACTCGTAAACTTGTAAATACAAATCTAACGAGGCAATCGAAACAAACAAACCTACAATTAGCACAAACATTAACATTTATTATTAATAATTTAAAACTAAATTAAAATAATATTACCGTAAATATTAAACGCAGATTTTATAGATAGCCATAAAATTAAACCAATTGATCTCGATTTAACATACTCTTGCACTATTAAAGTTTACGGTTATTGTTTTAACACGATATAATGTTGTGATAAAGCCTAATCGTGATTGCGCAGTACAATTAAGTGAGGAAACAATAAACGTGGATTATCCAAAAGCTATTTTACTATATTGAAAATATCGATTTATGTGAATTACTAGACAAATACAATCGCACGCGTCGTGGCGACATAAGAAATTTTCATTAAATTTAATATGTTTCACGTTATAATACACCAAAAATGTTTTTAATGTTTTTAATGTATGAACAAACATTTAAAATCTCAAGATGTATCAACGCGTGGTTTTATGAACTAAACAAAACGTACTAAGTAAATTTGTTCTAGTAAAAATATTTACATTTTCTATATAAGCATGACTGGACTGAATCGTACTGAACCTAATACAGTTCAAAATATCGAAAATATTAATCAGTAACAGACTATAGACAACATAAAATAGAGTAGGTTTGTTACGAATACGCTCCATAACTACTGGCCCGATTTCGAAAATTCTTTCAACCATCCGAGTTCTGCTTTCAGCCTGATTAACAAGCAGGGATTCTTACGAAAACTCAAACAACGTAACCCCTTACAAAGACGAGACAAGCCGTAAGTAGATAATAAGGAAGGAAAATAGACTCGACACTAATGTATAGTTGAAAATGATACCCAACTCACCATGCACTGAAGAGAAAGTCATCAAACTTGACAAGCAAATGATTACTGCCGATGATGGTAATGAGACAAATGATCTCAACATTACACAGGAAGCTGATAGTTATCCGTTCACACTACTAATCATATTTGAAGTACAAGCTGGTACTAATGAAGATGATTAGTGAGGTGGTGTTACGAGGTATGTAGAATGGAGTAGAAAAATGTATGAAGATTATATTCTATATCTATATACACAGTATAATTAACAGTATTTTCTGTGTTTTATAATTGTAGATAAAAGAGTTGACCATAAGCCTGATGATAACAAGGTCAAAATAATTTATTCCAACTTAACCGTAAATCGGTACTTTCAAAACGTCAAAACAGAATAAAAGTCTGTCAGTTTGTTCGTCAGTGAAGCTAGGCGCTCGTTCTAAAGTGCAGGTTGGAATGGAGCAGAACGAGCAAGAAACTCCATCATACATAATTCTTCCTAGTATTTTATTTTTTCATTTTAAAAGCACAAACTGCAATATTCTTACATAACTCACAAATTTTAACTCTCAAGCTTTAGAAGAATAAT
This sequence comes from Spodoptera exigua, assembly GCA_902829305.4. NCBI lineage: Eukaryota > Metazoa > Arthropoda > Insecta > Lepidoptera > Noctuidae > Spodoptera > Spodoptera exigua. The sequence goes on from LR824623.2 coordinate 4,010,110, forward strand.
ATTGAGAATTACGAAGTCGAAATATGAAAAAAAAAACATCCAAAGCCTTGCTCACTTTAGATATCAACTACAAAAATTACACAACCAAGCAGATAGCAAAGAAAATTCCCAACAATACATCTAACATTTCTGAAGAGCATATAAATTGACAAATTATCACATACCTCAGAAACCATGGAGGAACAAAGGGATCTGGATGTGACACAAGTGGTAATATTCACACTACACGATGCGATCGTGGGGACACAAATGTCATATTAACATGGCCATGTGACAGATATGACAACAGAGAGTATCAATTTCGGAGAGACGATAAAACTTTCGTGTGAAGTTAGGAATGAATAATAAATGGCATGCCATGATAGCTAAGTACGAAATTACTTTTGTAGTTATGTATAAAACTTTTAATTGGAAAAGACAGTAATTACGCCTAAACAATACAATCAAAATGATGTAGCTTTAGTTAATAACAGTTTTCCATTCAACATTTGAGTTTTAATTCTACACTGGAATTTTCATCAATGTCATGGGTGCGTTAATTGGAGTAAGTACTAACTCGAGAAGTAACCTCTAAAAGAAGTACTCCATTTTATTGCACAATACAAACTTAGGGGCGTAATTATAGGTATAGAACAAGCTGTCAACATTGTACTAAATTTATATACCATCGAAGACAAATCAACGCTAATCAACAAGTCATGAACTAGAATGCCAATAATTGCAAAGGACACACATAATAATGCTAAAGTTTCTATAAATTCACCATTAAATGGGGGAATTAAATGACATCGGCTGTCCACTGACGAAGATTTATGGCGGACAGGCAACGCTAACTGTCTCTAAACGATTTTCTAATGGGAATAAAATTGTTAAACGCTAGCACTATTGGTTTAGATTGATAGAAACGTGGAGAGCTTAGTGCGGGTAATTTTCTAGAGCCAGATAAACATTTTGCAAACAAACTCGTCCTTGTATAAGATGAAGATTATGCGAATGAAGAATTTGTCCTTATTCTAAATGATTTAAGTAAGATGTATTTTAAACTTAGAGTTAATACTGAGAACTCGGGTTTCACTGATCCATAAGACAGATAGTACAGCTATATAACTTCCTAATGTCGTGAAAGAGCAGACTATTGTAAAAATCTTACTACAATTTATAAATTATATGAAATAGGTCATCACTTCTACAATTGAACAAACGATTGGAAACATTATAAGGCTGTTTGGAAAGTTAGTTTACCACAAAATCAAAAGACGATTAACAACAAAAAACAACGACCAAACGCGATCGTTTTTTTAACGATATCTGTGTAGTTGGATCAAAAACCAAGATTAATACAGAGATTTTGAATAAGGATCAAAAAATTTAAATTAATTTCAATATAAAAGCAACCTCAAGTCGGTCGCTCACACTCTCGTTATGTTGATCTGGTGACGCAAATGTAATTCCTTATCTTACCGTGATGACGGAGATTAACACGTGTATAAAGATAACATATTTGGTAATGAAGAGATAATATTAATGCACGTCAGCGTTTTGATGCAGTGTGCTTTAATTTCATTAGCTGACGACGTTTTAAAAGGACATACAAAGGTTAACTCTGTTTCGACAATAATAATTTTATTATACACGTTATGTTTAGTAATAAGTAATGAATATGGTGTTACTTTTATTATAGTATCCTAGGAATATGGGAGAGCCACGTTCAGCTGCTTCAGTTGGCTTAAGCAAAGTGATAATGTGGCTTCACAGAAAGCCTGCGGGAAACAATTATTGCGTTGTATTTCTATATGCGTTAAGTTACCGGAGGCCCAACCCTTTGTCCCCTATCATTCACAATTATCCTTAGATGTGATTTGTCTTTCAATATTATTACACTTATCGCTGATCAAAATGGATCCTTACGCCCGGTTTCTGAAAGGCTTGTCAACGCTAAATTTAACTAATCTCCTGTTAAATCTCTTGTCAAGTCGTCTCATTGGTTGTTGATAATTTAGTCAACCAATCTGATGACTTGGCAAGAGATTAAATTGATTTTAACATTGATCGGCCTTTCGGGAACCGGTTTTCAAACTTGTAAATATTACCTACGTGACGAAATTAAAACAATACAAAGACAAAAATACAATATCTCAGAAACAATTGAATTGCCATATTTCTAATCATTTATATCTAGCAGCTACATCTTCTCAGATGGAAATAACCACCATTGTTTTATCTTCAAAGTTAGATTCTCATCTACATATTTTACCATTATTGTACCCAAAATTCGTTATAGATTTAACGCCTTAGGTAGTTGGTATGCGAGCTTCGAGAGCTGTGAGATGCCATCACGTATACCAAAGTCCTTATGGCATATAAATTCAAAATGGCGCCTGCATTGATTCTCAGCTTATCACGATAAGATGATTTATCTATTGATGGACCTTAAATAATTTTTATTTACAAGACCTATGAATAACATAATTTATTATTGTTTGAAGAAGATTTCCAATGTTCATTGTATAAAAAAAATATATATAAACTACCCTAAATTATTAAAAGAAACATTATTTCTACCAAAATCGAGTAAACAAACTTAGTGCTAAAAGCATACGTTAAACTAAGCAGTTTTAGTTAAGTATTAACATAACAACAAAGTTACCAAGATTTTTTTTTAATCTTTATTGATAAAGGGCTGTAATCGCAAAGCGATGATGCCAGCTTATTACCAAGATTATAAATCACGATTTGTCAAACTAAAGTCATAAAATAGGAAATAAAATGCTTAAACTGGATTAAACCTCATTTACCTAATTGAAAATATTATTTTATTGAGCAAACTGAAAAAGACTTTTCGAAGTCGACATCTTCAAGATTATTTGAAGATATAATCACCACGCATTTCTTTTGATAGCTTAGGCAACAAGAGCTTTGCGCCATCTTTCTTTACCATCAACAGCCTCCAATTTACTCTACACAAGACCTAAAAGTGATTTCCAAAAAAACCAAGCTTGGGAGCATGCATTTTTTCAGCAGTTACAGAAGGAAACATTCCATCATATAACATAATATCTAAATATAATAACGCAAGACAAATCAAGCCCCGTAAAAAAACAGTATCACTTACTCAATAAAATCTATCAATGGCCGATGTCCATTTAGAACTGGTAAGAGCGTACCATAAAGAGGATAATTACAGAATTTCTCTTCAATGCAAGGTCGTAACTGCAGTGTGGTGGACGCACTACGTTGTGGTAGCGCAGCAGTTAACCGCTACGAGTGTAACTTTTTAGAAAAACATACGTTAGCAAGTAAAGTGGGCACTGCTGAGCAAAAGCCTTTTGCCCAGATAGAGAAGGTCTGAGCATCAATCACCATGCTTGATCAAGGCGGGTTGGCGATTTCAAACGTCACCATATGTCAGTGGTGTCTAATTAATCATAGAAAAGAGGTACATATAACTCGGAAAAGGCACACATTAGTACATGTCAGGTTTACAACCTGCAGCCATCATGCAGGAGAAGCGGGCTCCTTTACTTCCGGGACACCTCGACGTTATGTATTAGGTTAAAAGAAATAGAAGTTAGGTTTCCCTTTAGCCAATAATATTCGTAACTCTGCGCACAGTGTTTTAAAACCTTCACAACCAAACACCTACATAAAACCCGGGTGTCAAGTTTGTGATCATTTTACCTACTGAGGTAGTCAGGTACACTATAGATTTAGTCAACGATATCGACACTTTCCAACCATTTCTGCGCAACCCATTAACACTTTAATTCCAGTCGTTACACGGCTAACTGCAGCAGTTTTATAGCTTAGTGCGTAATTTGTACAAGGATTTAGAAACGCTCAATTCGTCAAAATGGAAACTCGACATTACAGAAAAGGCACCGGCTGACTCATTAGTTACGTCAAATGTGATCTTAGTTTATTATAGAAAACACGACTTAGTACCAGACCAAAAGTTGGTGTATTTATAAATGAGACTTGACTGTTGACATTTTCTTAATCGGACTCTTTAGTCACAAGGAAAGCTTTTTAACTTTATTTGCTTTGTATAAACAGGTGACGATCCTTATAATATTGAATCGGATATTATCTTGCTTATTATCGAATGTTTAATTCAAGTCTGCTTTATTTTCTCTCTAAAAATACTCTGTTAACAAATCGTAGTTATTTAATGGCTACTTTTACTAAAATTTGTTTGTTTTATTACGTATTCACAAAAATAAAATCATATTTAAAGGAATAAACGAATCATATTTCTCAAAACACTTTATTATTATAATCAAGAACAACTGACACTTCAAAATTTTCCCGCTAAAAAACTGTCAACCGACCACAGACTAACAAAAAAATAGAAGCTTCAACTATTATTTAATCTGGCTCCGAGTTGCGTGCGCGGAATACGTATTAGGAAGACAGGAAGCTTGTTATGCATTCCACAAGCAGTGGCGGCCATTTTTAGAAGTTTATCCATAGACGCAAAGTGCATTGCATATAGGTCGAGCATCGGATATATGGGTAATATAATGCAAGCTGACACGGAAATGTAAAGTGCAGGCTGAATAGACAAATAGAAGGAAATATTTTGACTTTTTAAAGGATATTTTTTTGACAAAGAATGCGGTAAAGGAAGTTCTGCATATAAAATATGTAGTTACCTGTCCGGAATGATACGATATAGTGTTTTGTTTTTGTGTAATGAGCAGTTTATGTGAAAGATTTTAGGTATAAAGTTCAACTGTGTTACTAATTGTAAAATATTAGTTGATAATAAAACTGCGTCAATTTTGTTCTCGTTAGGCTTTCGTGATGTTGGGATTATAAATGCAGAAATTGTTTATAGCCAAACAGGCGAACGCATTTTAATATAGGTACAATTAAGGATTAATATTATTATATAGTAAAGGAATTAATTGTTGAATGTCAATAACAGTTTATTACACATAAGATCTGGGTAATTTACCTCGTCTTCGAAACCTCAAGATGGGGAAAAGGAAGATTATAAAGGAGAAATCTGTCAATTATGTCATGTCATCACTACATAGTATAAAAGTCGGTTTCTATATCCCTTCAATCCTTATATAAGTATGCTTAAATCTTTAAAACTGCGCAACGGATTTTGATGCAATTTTTCTAATAGAATGTTTGAAGAGTAGGGTTAGTATAATAAAATCCATTGAATAATGACTAAATTTAGTATCAGCATTGCGCCCGTACGCAGTTGGGACGGATCGTTAGTAAAAGATAATTGCATTTCTATAGTCCTTCTTCAAATATCAATTTGTCAAACAACAATAACAACAGACGCATACATTAACAAATACATTATTATCTCAACCATTTATCATAGCGAAGTTTCTCACATAAGTCATGTAAAATTGTGCACTGGCGAGCATATTGTGCGCAGTTTACACTGTATTGCAATGAAACTGCATACAAATGGGACGCCACCGTATGGTTTGTATCTCGTTTAGTTACACGCCAGTGTATTTGTCTAAGACTTGAAGAGCCTGTCTACCGGAAAATTAATGTTGGAGGACGCTTTTGTTGTAGAAATAATATACGACGTGTAAGTTACGTTGTTTTCTGTTTTTTTTCTGTATACATTTTCGGGTATTGATTCTCGGATTTAGTTTACAATAAGAATTGAAATAATCTGTTTTACATAATTTGGTATGTTATGCAGATAAATGTTTAAACAAAAAACTAAGTACGGAAAAAAAATGTATTTATTCCATCATTATTTATTTATTTCTTATCAGAATGAATCCATAGCAATAGAATAGCGGAACAAAAAAATATAATATTCACGATTGGATTACAATTTCTAAGACAAAACAAACCATTCATAATAAAATTACATCTTGGAAGCTAAACGACAAAACGTCACAAAGTTATTCTTGGCATCGACACTACTTGTCACTGTCAATGTCACTTATGACAGTAACTACCGGCCGGATAGTGATCATCTAGTGTCAATCATAATCTAGTTTAGAGCATAAATCTTGCGCGTAGCGTTCCGCGCGCGCCTCAAAGAGCCATTCGACCACCACAGACGGGGCCCTAAAGGGCTGATGTTCAGCCGGGGTTGCGGGGTAAGCGCAATGAGGTACCGCGACCTCGGCACAGAGCAGGAGAAGGAACAGGGGGTTTTTTAGTCAGTAAGAGTCCGACACTACCTCCTGCCCGGCCCTGGGCGGTAGAAGTCATTTGATGATTTTCCCCTCACAAAAAAAAAGGCATTTAAAGATAGGACATTTGGGGATTAAGAATAGAGGGGACGGATTCCTCCGGTAACAGTGCGTCGTGTGAGTGGGGTTATCCACTCACACGACATAACGCGACGTAAGTGTTGTTTCACGCCATCATCCATCATCCGTGGTATAACTCTAATGGAGTCGAAACAAAGTGTGGGAGAGTCATGCTATGGGGCAAAGGAGCCTTTGCCTTAAAGTATCTCCCTCTCGCATTTTTATGTTATAAGGGAGGCAAACGAGCAGACAGATCACCTGCTACTAAACGATCGATGCTGCCCATGGACACGCGCAACATCAGAGGAATAACAAATGTGTTGCCGGTATTTTGGGAATTGAGGATTTGATGGTTGGGAAATTGAGAATGGGCATTCTCAATTGTACAATATGTAATGACCCAAAAGAAAGTTGGGAAATTGAGAATGCCCATTTTCAATTTCCCATTCCCTTACCTAAATACATAGATATAAAGCAACGTTTTCCATCATACCATATAATATATGAAAACTGGCGTGAAACAACCACAGCGTTGTGTTTTGCAGTGTGAGTGACGTTACCGGAGGCCCAATCCTTCCCCTGCTTACCATCTAGTGGACCGCCTGCTCGTTTGCCGATCTATCTCAGAAAATAAAGCATTTTTTTATTATGTTAAGCCATTGGCGCCAAGCTTACGAGCTCGTGTAGTAACTTTGATATTTATTTTTATGTAATAGGTCGGCAAACGAGCAGACGGATTACCTGATGGTAAGCAATCAGCGCCGCCCATGGACACCCGCAACGGAGGAGTTACGCGTGCATTGCCGACCTTTTAGAGATTAGGGATTTGGAGAATTAGGGATTGAGGAGGGATTGGGGCGGGGAAGGATTTCGCCTCCGGTAACCTCACACACACGGCTACGATATCTAACTAATTACTCTACAATCATAATGCATTACACTTCAAAGAAATACAGAGTAGTGCAACAAAACAGAGGCATACACCTTATGGAAACCACTTATTTATAGTAAACCGATTAATGAACGAGTTCAATGAACGTAAAGTGAAGTTAGATTCAGTGAATGAATGTTTTAGTAGGTGTTTGAAGATTTAGAAGCGAGTCGTGGTGATGGATTTGTTGGTTTTGGGACAGTTTTAAACTTTAATACTACGATGGATAGTTACTTATATTTTCATGCAAGATTTATACATATATTATTATATTCAACTAAACAAATGACTTTACTTATTACAGAAATAGAGTGAGAGGTGGTGTTAAAAACTTCATTATTATTTCTGAACTATAAGTAGGTAAATATACATTTATGCACTTTGGTGAAAGATAATTAAGAAAAACAGTACTGTCACATACATACCCCATAATACGAAAACAATCCCAAAAACAGAAACCGCACAAAAGCTCAGCAGTTTGAATCAAAAATATTTAGATAATAAGGCAGTCTCTCTAAACTAGCTTCCACCCGTGGCTTCGCACGGGATTTTCAAAACAGCAGCGTTTAAAATGATATAGCTTGACTAAAATACGCAAATGCAAATCAAATATAATGTATAGCCTATAGCACTTAGGAACATTGTAGCTATCTATCAGTAAAAGAATTTTGCAAATCCGAGCAGCAGTTCCAAATATTACCCCCTACCTACATACAAACTTACGAATTTTACCTCTTTATAATATTAGTATAGATATGTCAGCTGCAATTTCATTAACAACAGCAACAATTACCGTTGCACCTATCAAATTAAATTCTCGAATCACGTTTCACAATGCCAATGCGCACGAGTCGATCAGCTGCCACAACCGTTCCAAGTAATGTGTCTATTGTCTGCGGTGTTTTTGTTTTATTTATTATTTACGACACGTGAGCTGAAGATGAATGGGGCTATTTTCGTCATGGAATCAAGATCATTCATGTATAGATAGAAGTTTGATAAGTTAGTATTTGAAGGTATTTTATTTATAGTCGTTTTTTTATGGGATAGGTCGCCAAATGAGCTGACGGCTTACCCGATGGCAAGAAAGGGACGCCGACCATGGACACCCAACGCCAAAAGTGTTACGAATGCGTTGCCGAACTTTTGAGGAATAACCAGACACACACGGCGAAACACAACATTGTGGTTATTTCCCGCCGGTTTTCTGCGAGGCCGGGTTATCACCCCGGTCGAGCCGACCCATTGGTGCCGTAGCTTGGCTCTCCCACACAATATTGTTTTAGTTTTAAACTCTTATGCGGATCAAGCGCTACAATGTCTCGCCCGAGCCTGATACTCCCTCTTCACCATACGGCAAGATAAATCATTTGATGATTTTCTCTCCTTAAAAACGAGACCATGTTCTGAATACCACATGGGCCACATTTTTCAATACACACCTTTCTTATTGACAATTAAACTAATAGTCACCTAACCTAAGACCGACGTCTCTACTCATCTTCCATCCCTCTCCAAACACGATAATTCAACTTAGTAGTTATAACATAGGTATTAAAACCTTAAAACAATAGAAGAATTTCTCAGAACAGTCTCTGACTAGAGGCAGTTGATCGACAAATCCGTCCGTACTTTGTTTGCGCAAGCGCAACGCACGCGTGGGCGACAGTCACTGCGAACCGGCTGGTGACACTGATAGTTACGTAGGTTAGGACAGAAGGGAAATTGCTAATTATGTATTAAATATATTGCCTAAAAATGCCAGCAAATTCAATGAAGTGGCCTAAACATGATGTATAAACTTAAAACTTATTAACAAAATGCATCTATAGAAGTAACAAGGCAGCATAGGTTCTGATAGTAAGAAACAAGCTAGTTTTTTGTGAAGTAAAAAGTCAAAGGTTTGGTACATTTCTACGGCATTTCCTCAGCCTTAAAGAAAATCGGCTTGAAGCAATACCTACTTAAGTTGTGTTTCGCCGTGTGAGTGAGGTACCCATTCCTGCTCCCTCCCGCCCTCATCCTCTATCGTTAAACCCCTAACAAGCCACAAGAGGTCGGCAACGCAGTAGTAACACGTTTCGTATTGCGAGTGTCCATAGGCGGCTGTGATTGCTTACCATCAGATAATCCGTATGCTCGTTTGCCGACCTATTACATAAAAAAAGACATCCCAGTCTTTATCTTTAATGAAGTTGCCTTTAAAAGATAGCAGATGATATTGTCTGTCAGAAAAAATAATTTGACTGCACAGCTGGTGCGGTGGCTGGGCAACTGGCTCTTTGTGTGATCCACAAATTGTTGTTCCGGGTCTGGGTGTCATGTGTATGTGAAATTGTATGTTTGTAACAGCACCCCCGACACAGGAGAAAATCCTATTGTAGGGCAACGTTGTTTTTTTAAAAAAGAAAGAAACAATTCGCCATTGTCAAAAGCATCCAAACAAACCTACGTTGAAACAACTGCATTATGACAACTTGGTGCATTTGACTAACTTGTAAACGGTGCAACAATAAAGGTACTGTTAACACAACTGAGAGCTACACATTCATTGACTAATCGCTTGCACATTCATCTTGTTACTGCACTCTGTTAATTAATTGAAATTTGGTTACATTGTATTTACAATAAGTATTTATTTGTCCAAAGTAATCTAATTAAATATTATCAAACGCAAAATGACATGGTAAGTGCATAACTCGAGAACGTTGAGAGCAATTTTGAAATTCCTTTTTTTGTTGTGTTTTTATTTGGTCAAAGAAATTTTGAGGACAATTGGCTTTGCCAATAGAGACTCTTTATTTGTCAGTGAGATAGTTGGACAATTATACGAAACAAGGGCCAGTGTTCAATATAGAGAAGTAAAATTATAATAAATCGAAAATAAAGGAGGATTCATCATATTATGACTTCTCCCGCCCCGGATGAGGCGAGAAAGAGTGTCAAAATCTTAGTGACAAAAACAACCTCGTTCTTTCTGCTGCTCCGTGCTAGGGTTACAAGACATTCTTGCATTACAATCTTACCTAAAAAATATTTCTAGACAGTACCATATACGCATTCTATAAGACTTTATAAAATTTCCAACAACCAACATTAACTGCAGGGGCTAGCTTCAAAAAGTCGATCATACATCGATCAGAGATCAAAGCTACATGAGTCAATAATAAATTGATATTATGTCCATGTTATGTCACGCATGCGTCACTTTGTAAGCCGTCGTGCGTGGGCGCATGCAGCTTAGCGCCGCAAATGTCATATTTGTGTGGAGCTCGCGTGAATTATGTTCGATTATTGCTTCATTATTCCGAGTTGATATTTTCAAATGTCTGTATCGGATTATTTTTGGAAAGATTCTGTTTTGGCTTAAACTTTTCGAACCAGTTCTATTTATTTTGAATTATTAGTTTCTAGTTTAAGTATAAAAACTAACATGTGTTTTTCTCATCCAATAGGATGAAAAAAGTTTTAGACGATCGATTTACGGTGGAATGCAGAGAGAATCTCCTAAAAACTGACGAATCCTTCATGTAAAATTGCATTTAAAAACTACGAGGACAAGGTTGAAAAAACTTTGCCAGACATTCCTCACACTGCAAACGGTGATCCCGTCAATCCCGACAAACCAGTTGCACTTAAGACATCAATACGACATCGGGTCCTCATACTGAGTTGACATGCAATTATAACTGGCGAGACCCATGTAAGGGGTCCTGTCATAGATAGCCATGTAACTATTACAAAAACGTTACCATCGCACGCACACAATCGCAAAAAGCCTGGCAACAAAACCTAGAGAGAAATAAGGGGGATCCATTCGCTTCCAATGAAGATTCCGTATACGAACGCAGCTCATCGATGTGTGCGTGCAGGACCACGGGAAGGTACACGTACGTTCGTTCAGTCTGTTATCTCCAGTCCCGTTGAATACTCCTGCATTCCTGCTTACCGTAAAAGGTGTGATACGGATCACTGACGTGATCAAACGGATGGTACGAAGAATGTGTCCTATGATAATTAATTAATTTCTTTGGTAAGGAAACGGAGGTCGTTTGAAATTCTTGATCATTGATATCTTGGATGGAAGGTACGGCAGCTTCCTAGCTTGGTGTAGAAATATTTTATGTATTTATTGGAGAGAAGGATTTGCGTTAGATAGACTATTTTGATGTGGCTGAATCCGGATTCCCGCGGTCCCGTATTAATTGAGTGATGGATCAGATTAGTTTTTAGTAATGTCCATAAAGATTTCCAGTTAGTAAAGTGGAACACCTTCCAACGTGTTAATAAGAAAAACCTATTTTTTATTGATCTCTCAACAGTATTTCTTTAAAAATAGCCTTTCTATAATTTTATTGAAAAGAAATATATACCGACGTTATTTATTTTATAAATATGTGTCCAGCATAATCTGAAATTAAATTAGAATTACTGTCTAAGGAGTTTGGGTTAAAAATAATCTCACCTCTATACAGTAAAATCTTACTTGTTGGTCAAAACGAAACAGCTTTGGTTCTTACCTGTAACAAAGACAAAAAAAATAATTAAACATAATCCATATTAGTATTGAATTAGTAATTCGTTCTCTCAAGACGAGAATCACGGAACCTTCCATTAGGATTTTCCACCTTGAGATACAAAAAAAAACTCTCTTTATCAGAGGTTTTAAAAAGGTTTTAAAAAGAGGTAGATTTAGTAACTCAACAACTAGTGTCATAGATGGATTATTTGTATTCTCTTTTTTTATTTGTGTGCTTCTCTGTGTACGTGTAGGTGGCAAATAAATACTTTTTTCTTGCTTACTTTCAAAAAGTATTTCTTGAAGTACATTGTCAGTTAGATTCGATTTTTAGTGTAATTCAAACCAAATTCTTGAGGTGCCTAGTGTATTTAGTATAGGTTTCCGCCCTACGGACACTTCCAAGACGAATATAATTTGTTTACTGATAATAATGTATAAGTATTCGCTTATGAGTATATCGGATCCGTAGAAAACCAGACAAAATACATAAATATAGATATGTATAACGACAACTATTAGTTACGTTCTGGGAAAATCCGACTTCTTATTACAAACACCAGCTGCTTCTCTTCTCTAAGATTTCAGAGGACATTATCAATATTGACTTCGTAAAAACAAAAAAATAATCAATACATTTATTATATCCATAGCAACAAGTTAATTTACATTTAAATAGATATAAGGATTCACATTTATAACAGAAATATCGATATTAGTATACAAATAATAAAATATAACAAAACTTGTAACATAAAGAGAAACATGATACTATTCCAAAATCTATTAGACACCTGGTTTTCTAAAAATAATGTATTTTAAATTATAAGTCTAACGTAGTATTCTCCAATCATTTATTTTTTCACATCACCAAAATGGACAAATACAGAAGTCAAATGAAAATCAGTGTTAGGTGCTCATTGTGCCCTCCTTTTCCTGAGTTTTCGACTCATTCGGATTGGGCTTGTCTGCACCAGACACCTAACACAATTCTAAGTAAGTCCTCACAGAAAACCGGCGTGAAACAACTAGTGTTGTGTTTCGCCGTGTGAGTGAGGTTACCGGAGGCCCAATCCTTCCCCTTCCCTAATCCCTCCCCAGTTCCTAAATCTCCAAATCCCTAATCCCTAAAAGGTCGGCAACGCACTCGTAACTCCTCCGTTGCGGGTGTCCATGGGCGGTGCTGATTGCTTACCATCAGGTAATCCGTCTGTCCGTTTGCCGACCTACTACATCAAAAAGAAAAAAAAAATAAAACTGCTTATAATTGAATAACGTTATATGTAATATTACTAATGATATGGACTACAACAGAAGCTTCGTAGTGAAGACATCCCACTTAAAACAACTATACGAAGGATGCATGAGACATCCCGTTCTAAAGTTGTTTTTTTTCTAAGAGTCGATTATATTATCATTAAAAAACGAAGCCAAGGAAATCTAGCTCCATCATATAAATCATGTATGAGTATGTATGTATAATATTATTGCTGTTGGCACATACCATAAATGGAGGTAATTTGATCACATCTTCAAAAGTAGCGACTAGATTAAATCTTAGGCTGGTCGAATCACCCACTTTCGCTTATCATGTTAATATTTTAAACGCTTTTTGTGGGTGAAATCATATCGTCATTCCTGCCTGAGTGGGACGCGAATGAATGTTAGACTTATTGACTAATTACCAATTCGTACCTTCTGTTCATATTAGTACGCTTGCAACCGCAACCCCAGGTGGTTTTTTTTGTGAGGGGAAAAATCATCAAATGACTTCTCCCGCCCAGGGCCGGGCGGGAGGGAGTGTCAGACTCTTACTGACTAAAAACACCCCTGTTCCTTCTCCTGCTCTGAGCCGAGGTCGCGGTGCCTGGATGAGCGAACGGGTAGTATGAGCAGCAGTATCTTCTAAATTCTTGGTAAACCAGTAATTGGAATTCCTAAATCACCGGCCAAGCGTTTTTGAAAAACCTTTTTGAAGAGGGAGCTTTCTGTTCTGTGTTCTTAACTTTGGACAAAGAGTAGTCTCAGGGATAGCAGAAGATAGAACAGTGAGTAAGTAGTCTTAGGGATGGTAGAAGATGTACAGTAATTTCGTTCCTACGTAAGTTGAGTGAGTGAGGTTACCGGAGGCCCAATCCCTCCCCCTCTCCTATCCCTTCCCGATCTTTATATCCCCAACCCCTATCCCCAAAAGGCCGGCAACGCATTCGTAACTCCTATGGTGTTGCGGGTGTCCATGGGCGGCGCCCATTGCCTACCTTTAGGTAATCCGTCTGCTCGTTTGCCGACTTATACCATAAAAAAAAGTTAGCAATGAAGCTCCTCAATTTACATGTTATATGAGTTTCACAATAGCTTTGTGTAGTGTAGGAGACAAATTATGCTTGACATTAGCGGGCCCTTGACTGTTCCCTTCTAATTGTTTCCGAACATCGATGTGATGGTGTCATTAAAATTTTAAACTATTATTGTTTCTATAGAAACAAATGCTTGGGCAATTGTTATGCTGTTTGTCAATGTTACAAAATAAAGATGACGTTGTTTCATTCATCATTTTTTGTTACTAATTTGTTGAAATTCATTACTGTTCGAGAAGGAATGAATTGAGCAGTAACTGAAAAGAAATCAGTGATGATCAAAGGGATTTTGTAATGTCTGAATATCCGCTATGTACCAGATAAATGTTAATACTTTATGTATAACTACATAGTAGGTATGAAACAAAGTCGCTTTCTCTGTCCCCATAACCCCTATGTATAGATTATGAAGACCTATGTATATAGGGATCGTTGCTTAAATCTTTAAAACTACGCAAGGGATTTGATGCGTTTTTAAAAGATAGAGTGATTGAAGAGGAGGGTTTAAATGTATTACGACATCCATTAAATAGTGGAGAAGCTTGTAATTCTAAGACAATTTGATTTAACGATACTTTTATTCAGATCACTACCAATCTGATTAAATGATGAATTCTTTGGACAAATGAAGAAGCTTAGACATGCTGATTCTCATTTACAATCTACGTCATTTTCCACCAGCTTCCTCAATGATAACCTACTCTAAAAAATTCACATGATGACAAACATAAAATGATACATATAATATGCTAATTCCAATGTAAATGTAAGATATGGCAATCTACATAATTTCTCTATTAAATACAGAGTTTTAAAGTAATAATGACGGTGAGATAACATCAGTTGAAATATGACATATATTTTTACGCGGTTAAAGTCCACAATTTCTTGAAAATGAAATCGTAAAATTTTATTGCATTCTTTTTTGATATTTGTAATAAAATAATTCTTAAATATATATTGCGATATTGCATTCATATTATTACTGTAGGTGAATAGCTGAACTGGATTAGTAAAATAAATATATTTGTGTAGGTATTATAATTTGTTTGTTTAAAACTCGATCATGAGAATATAATGGAATTTATATTTTATATCATTAAAATAAAAAAAGACTGAAAAAACTAAAACTTTCTTTTCTCGTGCGTTTATAATGATATAATTTTACATACACATCACACCCAGACCCAGGACAACAATTTGTGAATCTCTCACGAGTTATTCCAAACGGGAATCAAAACAAAAAAAATATTGGAACACTTTGTTATACATCAGTCCACATTTTCCAAAGTACCACCGTTGGATTTGTAGGAGCTTCAGGCTGGAAACTGGCAACACCCACGTGAAATTGATGGGCATCTTGCACATTAGGCCAAAGGCTCCAAGACACAGACCTAACACAGTGAACGAAATTTTCCCTTAGGTACGTCATCATCATCATCATCATCAGCCTGTTGTCGTCCACTGCTGGACATAGGCCTCCCCAATTGCACGCCAATGTTCAGCTCTTCTCATCTAACAACTGCCAGCTAAATAAAAAACTTCCTAAACTAAATAAAATGGCCTAAGAATCTTAGATCAGACAGTACCTAATATAATAACCATTAAAACTCCTCGACAAATGATGCAGTCAGCACAGCAGATTTATTGCAAATAAATACGTCTAGGACATCAAATTCTAGTTTCGCAACGGGCGTAGGAGTGAAATTATTCAAGTGATTAACAATGCATCCTAACCAGTTGCACAACGCCATTGTTTGCTGATACGAATACTGCTGCTTACCCCATTAGAATAAGACTGTGTACATGTCAGTTTTTAATGTGACATATTTGATTAATTAATCTGTTTGCGCTTTCTCTAAGTAGGTGTGTGTTTCGTATGATCTGTCTAGGATTCTGGGCCTCGAGTCTGCTATTACAATAGTGTCAGAATAGTAGATCATTGGTTTCAAAATTGTTGATTTTGACAAGTTTGGTAAACTACTAACATGATAGCGTCATTATGATTTTCCAATGCCACTTCATTGAAATAATTGTTTAAAACGGTAATCTCGTATATAATGACAAATGAATATTTGACATAATGCGGTAAATTAATAAAAAAATTACCGTGCCTTTATTCAATGATTTACGATTAGAATATTAATGTATAGTTATTGTTTATAATTCGTTACAAAACATCTCGTACTATAATTCTATTACGACATCGCCGAACGGCAATGATCAGCCATTTTGAATTAACAGATTACGAACTTTTAGCAAAATGACAATGGAATCGTGTAGGAATGACAACACTTTGATAATAGTAGACTCGGGCCCCTCTGTTCGCGATTTCGTGTTTGTATTCAAAGAATAAAGCAGCTCATATATCTTTGCGTGGGCAAGCGAAATAAGTTACCGTGGTCCTAACCTGAAGCAGGAACAAACGGGGTGGTTTTTAGTCAGTAAGCGTCTGACACACTGAACACCCAGGATTGAAGAAGACATTTGATGATTGTCTCTCTCAAAAAAGGCCCTTTTATCCCTAGGCCCTCTCCTTTTTTTAATTATCCCCAGACACAAGAAACATTTCATAAAAACGATCCGTAATGTGAATGAAATACACAACAAATTCACTTTATCGGAATAAGCCAAGTCCAAGCTGAGTCTAGTATAGTCTAATAATATTTTAGTCTATTACTGTGTCCATTCTAAACGGAAATAGCTTTTTTTAATCCTATATTTGTATGTCTATCGGGTAGGATTTTGAGATGGATATCATAAACGTACAAAACCTAAAAGCTACCACGTCACAAATTCGAGAATACATGGCAGCCCTACTTAAAGAAGGAGGCAGAGAAATAAATTGAAATAAAATACTTTTAAGAATAATAATAAATCGAAAGAGATTATAAACAATCATTCGCGATCCACTTTCTCACGACAATGATGTATAGAGCCTTAGAGACAGTAAATATTTAAACAATACAATGATATTGACAAATTGAATCAAGTTATGACTGGGCGTTCGGGAGTGCTACTTTGTGATCTATTGAGTTTAGCAATCTAGTTGGAGATCGGGAGTCGTTAGAGATTCACTTTTTTCTGAGGGGGAAAACCTCAACCAACAACTTCACTTTACCACGACGTCGTGTGTCGTCGTGTCAGACTCTTACTGACTATAAACATCCCGTTCCTTATTCAGAAGAAAAAATATTGCACCTTGCTTGTCGCCCATAACGTCAGCGAAAACACAGCCTGACGTCTTGATCTATCAATTACATATTGGTGATAAATGTAATAATAGAAGATATTGGAGAAAACAAAAAATATTGGTCAAACTAAGAATAAACGGCTAAAAATTATTATAAGTAGGTAAATTAATTCGTTGCACAAATAGAATGTCAGAGAACAAATTCAAATTTAAAAAGTTTTGTTTCAAATTTCTCACGGTCTTTGTAAAATATGCAAATTCTAGAACACGACTGGTTTTGAATTAAAACATTAAAAAAAACATAATTTAGGATATTTTTTATCAAACAGTCATTTATAAGGTCATTATTATATTTTTATTACAAATAAAGTATGTTTCTTGTAGAGAATTGAGGTATTCATTAAATATCTAAATAATTTAAAATTCGAATTTCTATTTTTTTTTATTATTCTATGTTGGTAGTTCTGTTCAGTTATAATTATATCTAATAGATTAGTTATAATTAATAAATAGGGAAAATTTCAATGGGCAATTTATAACACGATTATAAACGAATTAAATGAAAAGACAATAACAGCTCCCTATACACAAAAGCAACTTAGCAAAGGCCTTTAAACAAACAAGAAACATTACATAAACAATTATACACAACATCAATTACAGTAACATACATTATATTACCGTTAATAACGACCTGAATGACCTTGGAATTATAAATACAAAAACAATACCTGAAGGCGTGTATGTCATTCATTTGTTTACCGACTAGGAAACCTATAGATTTGCATTTACTTAGCTATTGCTGCTAATGGTCTGAATACAAACCTCATTGGAACACGCGGTACATTAAAAAAACAATACGGAGACGATGCAAAGAGGATCTATATGTATTTGAGTCACGACGAAGTACAATATTTAATTGTAAAAGATTATATTAGAACTCAGGAAGGAAAGAAGAAAAACACGAACTTTACTAAGAAACGCATCATTTCATTACTTAGCAAAAAACTTGCCCCTTTTTTTGAAAAACATCCTTGGAGTAAGATTTTTTTGAATAAGAAATATCGTCAAATGTCTTTACCCGCTCTAAGTAGGGCAAGAACGAGCGTCAGATTCTGACTAAAAACTAGTACATTCTATTCTTATTCTCCTGTTCCGAGAGTATCGTGGGAGCGTTTACAAACGCAGAACTTCATATACACATCACACCTAGACCAGCACGTCGATTCTATAAAATTCGTTTCATTTTGAATCGTGTTCGAGTGCGAAGTGAGCGTCGAAGTGACGGGGAAATGAAATTTTAGAATGCCACTTTTAACGTCATTTCATACTTTATCTTTCAAAATGATGCTGTCAATTTAGTTCAACTCGCAAGTGTAGCGCTAGTGTACTACTACTCACGGCGGATTCAGATTCGAAGTTTAGAATGAAGTCTTACAGAATCACACTGCAGGACGAAATATTTGTAGATAGACACAAAGAGTTTTTCCGTAAGACATAGAACACGCGACACGTTGCACGGCAGCCAGTTTGCCCAGCTTCAACTGTGCAGTCAGTTTCTGAACTCTTAACTGAGTACTTCGTTCGAGAGATGATCTCAATATACCACCAATGCCAATAGACCACCACAAACGAGGCCCTATAGGGCTGATATTCAGCCGGGGTTGAGTGGCAAGCGCAATAAGGCACCGCGGCCACGGCGTGAAGCAGGACAAGGAAAGGGGGGTTTTTAGTCAGTAAGAGTCTGACATTCTCTCTCGCTCTCATTCGATGACTTTCCCATAAAAAAGTGAGTACTTCGATACCAATAAAACTTTTTACAGCAGTAAGAAAACAACAACTGAACTAAACATTAATGGATTTTGCTCAACAAAGTTGAGATAAGCTAAAACCGCAAAACATATTTTTTAAACATACTTAACTTTTATTGAAATCTAAAACTTAATAGACTAATACCGGAAAAACTCTGCGAATCTGCAGCCTAAAATAAACATTCATATGCAAATATCGTCAATTTTAAAGAAGACAGTACATTCATTATTGGGCAAAAAATTATATCAGGATGTTGTCGATTAAATGTCCATGAACAAGATAAGATTGCGAAGATCTGATAAAAGATAAAAACAGACGATTTATTTCAATGATCTCTAAATGGTTTAACTAATTGTTATTTTGAACGGAACATCTCTATTATTTTATCCGTCCGCGATGGAAGCTTTTTTGCGTATCAAATTCCTGTGAAATGTACTTATATTCCTTAAAGAATATTTTCGATACCTAAAATCGCGCTTCTTGGTTCGTTTTTTCAAGATTCTGACTCGAATAGCGATCATTCAATGTTTCGAAAACTTTCTGAAAACTAGTCGAAAAATGCATTAGAGTCCAAAATGTTTTTCAAAGTTCTGTCTGTTTATTAAAAATAACTACTTACTCACGTGAATTTACTGACACAAACCCTACTAGCAATTTTATTTCATGAAAAACTGAAAAATAAATATAAAATTTAAAATAAAACATAAATGAAGCCTAATAACACTAACACAGTCTACAGGACCATCTTAAGAGCCGACCAGCAACCTGGACTACTTACAATGCGGTATAATTTCGCAACTAAGTACCCACGCTCGTACAAGAGGACGCGATGTACTGATCTGCAACTAATTCGTATTCACGTGTCGGCTAGTTATGTAAGCAAACGTTGCAAATCACCGACATTGAGCATTTGCATGAAGTCCTTGTTGTTTTGTTTACACGTATCCTGCTAGACTTTGTGGAAACTTCATCCAAGGTCAGCTTGAGAATAGAGTAAAGAAATTTTATCTGAAGTTGTTGTTTCATGTTTAGTGTATTTTTTGTATTTCCTATCAGAATAAGTGTTTGGGAAAGATTTTAATATCATAAAGAATATCATCGGGCTATGCGGTGGATACGGAGATTGACAAATATTCCTGCCCTTTTCTTTTCTACTTATAAGAAGAAAAAGATAGAAATAATCATGATTTTAGTGTATTAAAATTTAAAATCTTCATTCTAATCATGATTTTGATATTAGTTTATTGATATAATTTTAGATTGTTTAAAGGCAGTCTAGAAATGTGAGCTAAACAGCTTTAAATCGACACTAGCGCCAAAACTGCACAACAAATTTCTCCGAGCAGAAAATATGAAATTACGGCCTGCATTCTTATCCTCAGAGGAAAATCAATCCAATCAATCCATATACTGGTAAATCACAGAGCGGTTCTTGCTTGAGGCGTCCGGTTCGTCACGGTACGGTCATATCAGTCCGACTCGTGTCCGATCCGTGACCCCTTGCCACGATCGGATCGAAAGTGCGCGCTATATGGCTACAATTTGAGTGTGATCTCTAAAAATATGGTCAAATGTAATATAAGTCATAGGATTTTGATCTTATTTTGGATTTGCAGACTATTTTCAGAGTTGAGCGATATGGGGAAAGTGTTGTGTGATAATTTTTCGTGATATGGTGAAGATAAATCTAGATTAGCACGAAAGAGGGCGTGTAGTATTTAAGTTATGTATCTTGCAAACAGCTATGAGTAGAGTAAATGTGTAGTTGTTGTTAAAGAAAATTTTCTTTTACTTTCAGTTTTATGAACAGTACTAATTTGAGATTCTTTAAATCGGACCGCAATAGAGTTTACCTAACCAACCAACAACTAAACACGTTTTTCAAACAACACGATCGATGCTATCTCCCTTATCGACGTTCAAAAGAAAACATTTATCTTATATTTTTGGCAAATATTATGGCAGACCATTTGTGCTTAACCGTGTCATCTGAGAGCAAACAGTTCAGTTTGAACAAGATAAGATTAACTAGCAACTCTTTAAATAAAATCAGGAAAGTAATTCGAGAAACCCTTAAGACTTAAGATAAGTTGTATTTGCTTTAAAACTGTAGGAAATGGCTTTACATCGAATTAATTTTATCATGAATTGGAATATTGCTGGTTTATAATTTTATAGCATTAATTCAAAATAGAAGTTATTTTACCAAACCTATCCCAACTCACATGGGGCAATCGGAACAGCAAAAGGGTTACAAGAGCGTTGTCAGTGGTTGGTAAGAATTTGAGGATTGAGTGGAAGGATTGGACCTTCGGTAACCACACGGCGAAACACAATGATGTGGTAGTTTTTTGCCTCTTTTCTGTTGGTAGTACGCCGGTAGAGCCAGCCCATTCATGCCGAAATATGGTTCTTCCATATTAATGTTGAACTTACTCTTTTAGTTAAACGCTCTACCTGTTTCCATCCGTATAGGTGTCCAAAAACGAAACCAGTTTCTCAAAACCATTAATACAACTTATTGCCAAGAAAATATTACATACTGACTCTTTATGAACATCTACAAAATATTCAATCCTTATTAACATACTAACAACGCTATCCGAACCCGCTTGTTCTGTGGAATTACTGACTGGCAGTCAGCAATCGAGCTGTCAAAACCAAATAAGCCATCAAAGAGCGGCGGACGCCTGAGGCGTAGTGATTGACGTTTGACTTACGAGAGAGCTACTTAAGTTGTATCTAAGTTCACATCATTGATTTGACGACGGGTAAATGATATTGTTTTGGTAATATGAAATACGATACCAACACCATTATCTATATTGGTTTTCGAAAAAAAAAGGATATAGTAAGACTTACCAAACAGAATAGTGGCTCTGGCTGCGTAGACAGCTCACTCCAAGGCCTAAGCAAGGCCCGTTCAGCATCAGCTCCAACAGAAGCAAAGCTCACGCCATATCGACGCCAGAGCGAGAGCTCATACAACTTCTTCCAAGGTATACCATCAGTTTTTGTAGTCTTCTTTCTGATACTGCCTCTGAATGAGGGAGTCCTTACAAAAGGCTCGGCTGGTATGCCTTTCTTACTAACCCCTCTCCATGGAGGTTTCGTTCCGTTTACAGACTTCCCATTACTAACAGTGCTGCCCGAAGAACTCTTCCGTTGTAATCCAGGTTTTGTTTGAGTCGGAGTTTTTCTTTTTTCATCAAAAAGCACAGCGTTAGCTAGTTCCTCGTCTTGGTTAGAACCATCTGATTTTACTTCCTCAATAGTTACTACAGCTGACTTTCTTTCTCTGTAGCTTCCTCGTAGCGGAGTTCTGCAAAAAGGTTGTTTAACCTTTTCTCCGTCTACTTCATCTTGGAGGGCTGATATAATGCTGTCGTCAGCATACCTCATACGAGCAGTTTTCATCAGGGATGCTTTGGTGTTTTGTGCAAACAAACGCTCGCATGGATCAGTTATTTTGGTTTGATCGGAACGTGATTTGAATGTATTTTCGGAATCAGTATCACTGTGACCTTCATAGGAGCTGGTACTGTTGCTAAAACTTTTACTGTACAAGCCGTCATTATTTTTGATCGTGTTGTGATTATTCTTATCAGATTCTTTGATTTCTATTATGCATTCGTTACGGAAGGATTTGCGTGATTGCAAGCTAGTGTTTGAATCTGATTTAGCTAGCGGATTAAGTTTATGGTCAGCGCATCCATTAGCATGTGCTTTGCCTGTACAATGTTTGTGGATTTTTGCCAAAGCGGCCAATGTTTTGTTGCCGTTAGGTGACACTTCGTCGCCGCAGCGAAGTGATTGCTCGAAGGATCCTTGCACGTGGAACATTTTTCACTTATTCTCGTGTAACAGTCTCAGGAGTGCATTCTCTCGCCACGTTTGGCATTTTAAGAGGTCAGAGTTCTGTAGATCGGATCATATCGAATGTCACTGCACAATGAGAGCATTTACTTGAGTTATGGGTTTTACGGTGCAGATCGGCGCGATAAAATCTATCGTAAGTTAAATCAGCGGCGCATGATCACAACAAGTCGTGAGCATGCGCCGGGTGGCGCTAACTATAACGAAACATTCTCGCAAACGAATTATGGACGTTTTGACATTCGTGTCGTGCTAATTATTTAGGGCAATGTGATATATTTTTCGTAATGTAATGCTTCTATTGTTTTGTCCAACCAGTCTATCGTTGTGGCAACTTAAAACGGATACCAGTAATTCTTGTGGCATGTTTAAGATAAATATTTCTTTGCGGATTTATATAATACAGATATTTCCCACTGTTAATTTTATCGAGAACTTATATTAACATACATTTTCAGTACACGATACAGTTAAGAAAAAATATAGCTAAACGTAAATATATTTCTGCTGTCATCAATGCTTTTGTAGAACTATGCCGTGGGATATGATGACATGCCTTACACTGCATCAGAATACAAGTTTAAGCTATTTTCATGTCCATACCTACATACGTACATCTACATTTTACATGTATCCGAGTCTTAGCGTGTTCTTAACGTTTACAGAAATTGCCTACAATTACATGAATACGTAAATCACAGTACTTGATGGGAAAACAGAAATGTTTTTGTATTACTCTTAACTAGATGAAACGTGAAGTTAGCTAAAGTGGTCGTAATAAAATATGCTTTATAGTATCAATCTAGTCTCAAAAGACTTGGGCTAAGTATGTGTAGGTATCTGGTCAAGATCTTAATGTCCGGCGGAAATGAAGAAAACGTTTCGTTTTATTATTTGATTTTTTTATGGGATAGGTCGGCAAACGAGCAGACGGATTACCTGATGGTAAGCAATCGGTGCCGCCCATTGACACCCGCAATACTAAAGGAGTTAAAGGTGTGCCGGCCTTTTGGGAATAAGGGTATCTAAGGATTGGGAAGGGTATCCCAGTCGAGTTGACCCACTCATGCTAAAGCTTGGCTATTTCACGCATTTAAAAAAAGTTTTGAAAGGTGATAATGCATTTTCCCCATTAATGTGTGACATTCACTTCCGGTCTTAAAAAAACCTTAAATTTAACATAGCTGTAGACAACTGCATTTTACAAAAAAAAAAATAGGCAATATCTTGGCCAATCAAACATGTTAGGTGCAATGTCTGAAAATTTAAATATTAATTCAAGCTGACAGTTACGAAATATTAGCACCGTGCTGGGCGCGTTCTAAATTGTCTGCGACAAGAAATTGATTTTTGTACAACATAATCGATAGATCATATCTTAAGAAAAACATGGTCTATTTTAGCATGCCTATAACTCAGACACAATACAATTTACTGTTCACGGCTGTCTGTCGCTGCGTCTGCGTCTGCTGTATACAATTTAAAAAGGTGACTTACACCCGGTTTCCGAAAGGCCGATCAATGTTAAAATCAATTTAATCTCTTGTCAAGTCATCTGATTGGTTGACTGAATTATCAACAACCAATCAGATGACTTGACAAGATATTTAACAGGAGATTAGTTAATTTTAGCGTTGACAAGCCTTTCAGAAACCGGGTGAAATATAGGGGCTGTACTGAAAACAAATCTATCTGCATTAAAAAAATAATTCAATAAATGGTTGGTTAGCGCCTAACTCAAGAACGCCTGGACCAATTTTGCCAATTCTCTATAGTTTGTTCTTGTTATTGGTGCTAGAAGATCCTTATGAAAGAACATTTAAAAAGTAGAGGGGAAAATTGCGACCATTTCGTCGTTCGTCGTTAGTAAAGTGGTTGCCCATCGGTGTTATGTTAGATTTTTGTATTAAAATCACTTTCAAAACATACAAATTTCAAACACAAACAAATCGAATACTTATCAATACCAATCTTACATTTATAATAACTTTCACAGAAATAAGGTCGAAAACTTATCTTTAATATCAAGAAATTCGATATTTTTAGGAAATTAAATATTAAAAATGCACTTTCATCTAAGTAGAGGAAATATCGTGTTCTGGCTCAGCTATGAAACCTACGCATTCTGATGTAACTGTTTAAAGTTGTGATAAAAGTATTGATAATTGGTTCATTGGTTTAGTTTTAAAGTGTCGTTGTTAGACTTTTAAATAAGGTATAATTATTTCTATCGTGTGTCATGGGATTGAGTATTAGACTTATTGAGTAAAAACCATGATACACTATTTAGCTTGCTCCCCAACTCTGAGCTGCTAGACGGTTTACTGTAAGTTTGCTCTCGTCTTCATCCGGTACCCTGATTGGCCCGCTCGTAGATAACCAACCAATCAGAAGCCTAAAGCTGTATTGTTTCATACAGACACGCATTTACCCGCTATTACGCTTAGTGGTAAGCGAATAGGTTGATTAAATCAACCTATTCACTCGGGACTTGAAGATATCCAGGTCAACAACAACAGGTAACGAACTAATTGGCAAAATTAGACCTCACCACCAGAACCAGAAAAACTAAAATCCCAAAGATATTACTTGGCTTTTGTAACGATTCCTGATCGGACTCAAACGACCTTCCAAACACAAAACTAACGACATCTATACTAATATTATAAAGAGGTAAAATTTGTAAGTTTGTATGTAGGGGGTAATATTTGGAACCGCTGGTCGGATTACAAAAATTCTTTCACTGATAGAGAGCTACAATGTTCCCGAGTGCTATAGGTTATCAAACATCACGCAACGATTAAATGGAGCCGGGCGGCGGGTGAAACCGCGCAAGAGTAGCTAGTAGGAAATATAGAAAGTAAAAGCCACAACAATCAATAAAACATACATCATTGTTAGTCATTTAGACAGATTCGCCGGCCATAGCGAGACCACCCACGGCACAAATATATGTGAAGCTGGCGAAAATAAGAGTGGGCGATACCATTGTCTTCTTCGAAATAATGTTTAACATGGCACTCATCACCTACGCGTGTAATCTTATTAAAAATAGAAAGTTATTTGTTACTTTCTCGTTAATTTTGCTAATCCATTAATAAACTTTAATAACGAGGTAATATTTTATAGAAGGAAAACGAAAAGACGGATTCCTTGATGGTAAGCAATCAGTGTCGCCTAACTACACCCGGAATAAAAGAGGTGTTATGATGGAGACGCACTTGACAGTAATTCTGTATACCGTCTCAATTAATAATAATTACAACGAGCTTCTTTTATCGTTCATCATCGTTATCATCAGCCCGTTTTCATTAACTACTGAACACAAGCCTATCCAATTGCACAAAGCTCACGATTAAAACAACAAATTACACGAAGTTATTTGACGATTCTCTCAATACACTACAACATACCTAATGACCAATTTCTTATTTATTAAACAAAACAATTAACCGAAACTATTGATACGACAAACGAATCTTTTAAGCAAACATGAATTACTCTTCTCTCGAAATAAAAAAAATAAATAATAAATTGAAGGCACTATTTTCCAAAAATACTACGAACATATCTATCTACTATCTCCGTTAAATATTTGTACAGTTTGCGTCCTCATATCTACATTAGTAAGACACCGATCGTGGGAACTAAATCCACTTTCATTTTTTATCACAATTTTGTATTTGGGTCACATTTGTTTTTTGTGTTCAGTATTTTTGTTATATTTTGTGAAGGTCAAACCATAGACTAATAATATTAGTGTATTAGTTTATGGTCAAACTTAAATTAACTTTATGGTAATTATAATAATAAGCTGAGCTATTCGTATGGACGCGCTTACCTCCGAAACTACTGGTTCGAAATGAACAATTCTTGTGGTGTTGGATAGTACATTAAGGCTCGCTACTGCTAAGTAATGGGAGCTGGGCAAATACAACAACCAATTTACCAATTTGTTGGTACCAACACTAGAGACTTTACCCGTTCCATTTAAAGACTGTTAATTTTTTGAGACGAATTGTCTGGTGTTGCGTGTTACGCAGTCGACGCTGCCCATGGACACCCGCAACGTCAAAGGACTTACTTGTGCGTTGCCGACTTTTGGGGATTAGGGTTTCAGAAATTGAGGGATAGAGGAGGGAAGGGGGAAGGGAATGACTGGGCCTCCAAATTGTAACTTTACTCACATGAGGCCCTGGTATCACTCACATCATCACCATCATATCCAGGTGAGCCGAGCCAATCGTGCTGAAGTTTGGCTCTCCCACACTATCAATCCATTTACTTCTGAATTCCAGATGAAACCTTCGATAATGGCTATAGATTCACAACAGCCGTTTAAATCCAACCATCGATTGGTAGTCAGTGAACACTGGTCAGAATTAACAACTCCTCAATAGAGATTGGTCAACAACGCATGCAAATTCCACTGGCGACATAGATCTCACCTATTCGATAATATTGCGTCTTGCATCATTCTCCCTACTCCATTATCACACGATATATTCATTCGTAAGTATGTTTGTCATGTGCGAACACCTAAACTGCTGAACCTATTTTGATAGATTGTAGGTGCACATTGATTTTTTAAGAGATGGCCGCGTGATATTGTTATTTTGCCACCTAAGAAATAAAAATAATTACTTGTCTTTTGTAGTTATAAAGAGGTTCACAATACAGTCTCAAGAATTGAAAAAGGTTTTATTTAAATAGTTGCTTTATCTAGTCCAGATACCAGGATAATTTAAGTTATAACAGTCTGCAAAAAATATCATTGGTTTTATCCTAAATAATTGGTTTACTTACAACCGTTAATATGTATGAATAAAAGCAATTTGTTTTTTGATTTGTGATTTGTATGAACTATGAGTGCTACAAAGGTTTTTCAGGAACTTCTATATATTCGTATCGATATATAAGAAGCTGGTAAAACGAAGTACACAATACAAATACACCACACATCTAATTGCCTTTCAAAGAAAATTAATGACATTTACATAACGCTAAAAGCGAACCGAAAATTTGTTAAAACCTAATATGTCACGGCACGTCAAAATTTTTACCGTGAGACATTGGAACTGAGTATAAACAAACACTGCTAGTTAGTCAATCTCGTCAATCGCTCGTGACTAGCAACTTACTCCTCTACCGATCCCGATAACGTATGCCGGTTTGAATATAAAATACTTCTGCGTACTAATGCTGGGAGATAGTCGATCGATTCACGCAATTTTGTTAGGTTGCTGTTTTCCTTATATTGATGTTTTCGTGTATTTGTATCTGCTACATTTCTTCATTTGTTATGTAGCTCAATATAGATAATTCGTATGTTTAGGGAACAGAGATTTTTATTATGTGATAGGTCGGCAAACGATCCGAAGGATTACCTGATGGTAAGCAATCAGCGCAGCGCTTGGACTCCCGCAACAGCGGTAGAATAACGATTGCATTTTGACTTTTGAGGAAGGTTGGGGAGGGGAGAAGTCACTTTTCTCACACTCCAAAACAATCTATGTATCTATCATATCAATAAATATATTTATTTATAACCGTTTCCAATATTCTAATATATATATATTTGAAGTAGAAGTAATAACGTAGGTGTCAATTATCTATGTCGAAATAACTTAAAGATTACATTATACATCTCCAAAGTAAATCTTCATTTAATTATTTTATAATCTCTTCGAAACTTTTAAATATAATCATAATATCTGCTTAATCATGACATGCAAAAATCAACCTTCAAATTATGAAAATATACGCTGTTTCACCTTGGCATTCTTGAGAAGATTAATTTCTTTGGAACGGTTATTAAATAAAAAGCAAATTAAACAGTTGGACTAGAATGTGGATACATCAAATAATACAAATGATAATGTATATGCCAGCATTTCTATGTACACCTATCTGTTAAATCCCTTGAATGCAATTTCGACTGTATCTTAAGAACATAAAGGTTCAAAACTATTTAAAAAATTATATACTCGTAGGTTGATCTGCCAAGCGCCTATGCGTTGACACAGGTCATTTTAGACCATAAATATATTTCTTAATAGTACTACTAATACATGTTTAGGAAGTATAATGCGTTTTGTAGACATATTTAATTTCATTATGGACTTGTCAAAGCGGCCAGTTTGATTGTAACAACGTTTTTAATCTGTGACATTCGTTTTCCCGCGTTTTTAACTGTGCGCACCGTCATTATGGCGCCAAAAGTTAAATTGTATTGTTTTCTTTTTAAAAAAATAAATAAAAGGATGAAATGGTGCATGGCAAAAGTTTTACAGTGCACAATATACCATGTTTCGCGTTTGAGTAAGGTTACCGAAGGCTCAATCCTTCCTTTCCCCCAATTCCTAAATCTTCGAAACCCTAATCCCCAATAGGATAATACCGCACTCACTCACTGTAGACACTCACATTCACTCAGTCACTGTGGACACCGGCAATATACCAGAGGACTAATGTGGGGCAAAGTTTTTTTTTTAAAAAAAAAAACACCTCCGGGTGTCCACAGTGAATGAGTGAATGTGAGTGCGAGTAAATGTGAGCTATCGGCGCCACCTGTGGACACCCGCAATTAAGAGGAGTAACTCCTCTGGTACTAGCTTACCATCAGGTAACCCGTATCCTCATTTACCGTGTAATCACATAAAAGAATAATTAAAAACTATCTTCTTCCCGCGACTACATTCACGTTAAAAAGGTAGTGACTTTCTGCAGATTTTTGGTATAAAAATTTTTGTAAGTCCTTCCTCGAGTTCCAAACTATGTCTGTACCAAACTCACACTGTCACGTCTGTTTTACAGAAATCGGTTCAGTAGTTTAGGCGTAAAGAAAAGACAGACAGACAGACATACTTTCGCATTAATAATATTAGTTTGGATTACTAAATAAATGAAGACTACATAGGCTCTTAAAAACACTCAAACCATAGTTTGTCTCATGAACAGAACTGTCAAATGTCAGACGGTCGTAAAAAAGTGTAAATTGACTATAAGGACATACGCTGACCTCTATGTAGTCTTTTTCGAAGATAATAATTATCATTTTCCTATAACTATGTAATTTAAAACAAATATTAAGTACCTCCTTTTGATGAGTTTAGTGATTAGTGAGAGGTGTTTTTTTTGAAGTGATTACGATCCTTCCTTGGAGGCCCAAATCATTGCCCCTCCCCATCCTTAGGCCCTAAAATCTACATCTACACCGGCAAAAATAAAAATGTATCGCAAAAATGTGTAATAATAATAAGCGCATAACTCAATAATACCTGGACAAATTTCTTTAATTATTTTTTAATGCGTATTATCATAACAAGCATGTACTTATCCAAGAAAATTTAAAAAAGTAGAGGGTATGTAGGAGCCCTTTTGTCGTTAGCGAGGTCGTTTTTTATTTATATACCCGTACTCAACAGGGGCGGGCACTAGTAAATAAACAAAACTTACGAAAAATACGAGCTACGCCTAATTAAATGATTATAATTATATTTAATAATGGCACCTTTGCCAGAAGTGATGAAAGAAAACTTAATTTTAAAATACCTCGATCAAAATCATTACCGTCCTTTTTGCTTAGACAAAGTCGAGTAAAAAACCCACTCAGTACGAAGTTCGTATCACCTAGTACAAGTTAAAAGTCAAATTGCAAGATCAAGGTGATATGACGCTGATGCTGCCTATTCTTGTGCTAAATTGCATAATCATTTGAGATAATGATTATATTTCAGATCAAACCATCCGACACTAGATTTTCAACCATACAAAATTGGTATAAAGTTAAAAATCCTTTAAAAGTAAGAGTGAGAGTTTTCCTACCGCATTGCATAATTGTAAGTGATAACACTTCTCATCTTGTGTACTCTAAAAACAATGAGGATAATGATAAAATATAAAATTATTCGCAACTCATCATGGATTTGCTTCCGCGGGGATTTAGAGTATTTCCTTCTGGCCTTTGTATAATAATATGTTGTTTAATT
The DNA here is from genome assembly GCA_902829305.4 of Spodoptera exigua. Taxonomy (NCBI): domain Eukaryota; kingdom Metazoa; phylum Arthropoda; class Insecta; order Lepidoptera; family Noctuidae; genus Spodoptera; species Spodoptera exigua. The sequence goes on from LR824623.2 coordinate 4,041,034, forward strand.
ATATATTATTTTTAAAACGACAGGCATATGTTTTTCTGGTGGCTTCCTGCCCGCCACTTCATGAGGCAAACCCTAATGCATGATACATCAAAACCTACCTCTTATATCATTCTATCAATTTTATAAAAACTATCAAAATCCTATGAATTAAAAAAACTGCAGCAAAATCTGTAACGTAGTTTTGAAGATCCACTAAGCATACTTCGAGACAGACAGCGGGAAGCGACTTCGTTTTATTCTATGACCCGTCCCGTCTTCACACGGGTGCAACACTGATACTAAATAACATTACTTTTTGATGAATGGTATTAAGTATATAAACATTCCTCTTCAATCACTCGATGTATTAAAAAAACCGCATCAAAATGCGGTGCATAGTTTTAAAGATTTAAACATACATGAGTATATTGGTACAGAGATATTGTCGACATTTTTGTATGCTATGTAGTGATGTAGTGTAGAGAAAATAAAGGACAAGATCGTGTAAACAATGATATGAAAGAGAAAGAAGACAATGGACGACGGGTTTTTCATAGTTCTGTATCTGGAATCATCCAAAATGCACTGATAGTCATCCAGGATGGAAAAACAAGACACGGATTGGAAGAAATTGCATTAACCCCTTATGTGTGGTAAGTATATGAGACACGATGTCTCACTTATATATAATTATACATACCGTGGGTTAATAAACAAGACTAAAACTAAAAACAGATCATTCGATAAAAAATAAAACCGCAACTTGATTAAGGCAAAAACTTGACGTTCGTTAGAACACTAAAAAAGCAGAAACGATGTTTAAAATGATAACAGTATTGTAAAAACGACCATTAGAGGCTTTGGCCCTAGGAAAAATAAAAAGTTATATATTTTAGACCTTGGACAAGACAAGTTCTAAGAATCCGTTAACGAACAATACTGATACAACAAACATTATATTATCACTTTTTACTTCTCCGAAGGCCAGAGGGACGCATATTAATTCGCACTTCTTATTTTGCCCAGGTCTGTTAGTTTTACGACTTCATGGGCCTGGGATACCCTTCAGAATTCGCAGTAATTTACTAGTCAATCAATAAAGCCAAAATGGTTTAAACATGATTTTATTTCTTAACCTACACATAATATAATCAAACTACTAGATTAATAAAATTCTAAAGACACAAAAAAACCTATAAAAAATACGCAAATTTAAATCGAAATTCAAAACCGAACCGAATAAGGCTATCAAAACATTTAACGCCATTTGATTGCCAAAATAAAAAATTGCACCAATAAAAAAGTTCGAATTAAAAGACTACTAAGTATTAAGAAAAAATATAACTTTAAAAATAGAATCGCAGATGTCAAATAATTTATTATACACGCAAGCGCTTAGCGCCGGATTTAATATTTAGATGACTTATTTTATGGGTCCACAGTTCTTAAGGCTTTGTATGAATATAAATCTATTATATATCTGTCTATATGTATCTGTCTGCTGCTTCAGCTTGATCGGCTTGTTCACTGCCCTATCCCATAAAATAATCGTATGATTGGACTTAGAACCTTTGGTGAAGCTTCCACGGATTGGACCTATCATTTTCATTAAACATAAGCTATCCTTCTTTGCTAGACTGTTTGACAGTGAATTCCTAAAGGAAACCACCATGTAAAAAGCTACAATGTCGAAATATTGAGTGCAGAACCCGTTCTTAATCTTTTTTTTTCTTAGATTTCTAAGAATTCATAAAAAATGACAACTTATCTTGGATTGCGGTTACTATAAAATAAATTAAAGATTAAATTTAATGTATTATTTATGGATTCTAAAAAGTCAGAGTGTTATTATTTCCGTGTAAGTAATAATAATGATAACTTGGATTGAATATTAATATATAATATGAGAACAGTAATAAGCAATTTTGTGAAAACTATATTTCTTGGAAAAGCCCGTGGATGCAAGTCATTCGAGAAGGACTATGTTCAGTGGTGTAGTTTTATTGCTGATATTATTTATTTGACACCCGCAACACCAGTGGAATCACAGGCGCGTTGCTAGAGCTTTCAAAGTCATAATCATTTATTTCAATTAGACCACAATAGGCACTTTTGAACGTCAAGCAAAAAAGTAAGCGTGTCAGTCTGTCCTCTAGTGAAGCTATTTGCTCGTTCCAAAGTGTAGATTCCTATGGAGAAGAACGACAAGAAACACCATGGTTACTCTTTTTCAATCATTTTGTAATTCATTTCTTTGTTACTTCGTTTAGTCGGTTCAAGTCTTTGAGAAGGAGTACGCGCCTTTCTTGTATGATTGTAGAATTATTAGTTTTGGTGATGCTGATGATTTAGAAAGAGTAGCATCATGTACATCCTCCTATCTAAATTTAGTATGCAAGCAGGACTGAATAACAGCATTAATTGTATTTGCAAATTCCAAGTCACCCATTTCTTCCTCTATAAATCAACATGATAAGCTTATAATTCTTTAACTATATGGAAACTTATTCAAAATAACTTTAACATAACAATTCTAACAATATACTGATTCATCAAGATGATATCTCGCCAAAACAAAACATAAATATCTGGTTACAAAATTTATTTCCGTTCGTAACCATAAATTTCCAATCGCCTTTTAAAAGAAACCGATATTAAAATCACTAAATACTTCTTGAATGTTTAACATTATTTAAATAAAACAGCCATTTTAATTCCATAGATTATAAACATATTTATTAGCTTTATGGAATAGATGCATTTTCCAATTCCAACACTTACGCCGAAAGTCCACCCGGAATCAAATGCTTTGCAAATGTAAGCACAATAAAATACCGGGGCCCTAGTTTTGAGTAAGAACAGTACTTTGATAATTTTCACCCCTCGGATAAAACCTCAATGGGTAATCAAAAGCATGGCTGATTTTTAATTTTTTTGAAGCTCTCTCAGACATAATTCGGGTTGTCAGTTAGTTAGCCTTTTTAGTTACCTGTTTGGGAATATACCTACGTATGTTGGATTTACATCTAGTAGATGTCAATCAGATAAGTTGTTTTAAGCCTATAAATAAGCTAATAAGACTGAACATCAGTTTTGTGAATTAATAAAAAAAAATATTACCGACCTAATTGACGTTTTTAAATTTCGAAATTTATACACACTCATAAAAAAAATTAATTCCAATTGGGCAAACTTGCTAGTCTATCCGAGCATTACATAAGGCGACCTGGCCACCCTACAACTTACAAGCTAGGCCGTACTTGACCAGCTTATCGATGCAAAATTACATAATCAAATGCCAGACTAGTTTGTAGTTTTGCTATAAACATATCTATACTAATATTATTGCTAAAGTTTATATGAATGAATAGATGGTACGATATTCGTTACTCAATCATGCCAAAATGACTGAACTGCTCTGAATTTTTGGCAGAGTGATGGATAACACATAATGTTAGAACAGTAACTATATTTTCACTTGTGTTACTACTTTATTATGTATTAATAGTTTTGTAATATCGTGCATAGATGAGTTGTTTTTTAATTCAATGATGAATATATTTATACCCGAAACTTCAGAGAAGTAAAATGGAAGAATGGAAGCATTGGGCTTTGGGCACCTCAATCAATCGGCGAAATATAACACGGGCAATACGCTGATTTTCTTATGATGAACAACACGGTATATTTAACATATATTTCCTTCAATCCTGTTACCCCAGTAATATATAATATTCATCTAAATATCTACATAAATATATCTAATTTGCTGACTATTTCCATCGTTAACGAAGCTACAGTACCGCTAGTTAAGTTTACTACAATAATTTTGCAGTGAATTATTTGCATAGAAGTATAATATTTTGTATGCAGGTAAAAACAAAATATTAATCAATGCTTTCTGCCTTGCACAGCAAAATTTTGAAATGACCTTTCAGCGACGGTCTTTCTGAACCGTTTCGACCTTTAAAGCTTAAAGAGACGAGCATTATCCCTTCTTAAAAGATCAACAAGGCGTCTGTTACTACACTGAAGTTACAGGTGTCCATGGGCATGGGAATTTACAAAATTCTTTCACTGATATATAGCTACAATGTTCCTGAGTGGTATATACCTATGTATAGGCTATAAATTATTTTCATTTGATTTGATTTGATAGCCATAAATTGTATAATTTTTTGAGATTTATGTTGCTTCCGTCCGTACGTCACTGCAAGAGTGCCAACTGAAAACCAGTGTTGGGTTCTTATTGAGCCTAACTTATACTGAGATGGCAACCCTTTTGGCATGGGTATGTTGTTTTCTTGTTATATTCAAATTTTTAGTTGTTTAAGCACTTTTTTTAAATATTATTTTAGTTCCTAAGCTAACATTGTTGTATTAGTTTGTTGTTTACCTTTTTTTATTGTAATTATTGTACATATCTTTGTTTTTTTTTTTCCTAATTGTTCATGCCAAATAAATTATTTTTCTTTCTTTTCTTTCTTTATTTGCGTATTTTCGAATTATCGCTTTAAACGCTTTTGCTTTTAAAATCCCGGGATACATTTCTTTTATACGCATGCCAAGCCGCGGATGTAAACTACATAAGTTAGCTGACCATGTATAAATATATTATGTATATTGATGAATGGAATCAAGAAACAGTCTTCGAAGGCCGTTCCAACGCGGATATGTTTTTAAAAGATAAATAAATTACAATTATGTTAGACTTACAAGCATTAATTATGGCGCCATCATTTAATTCATTAGCTTATGAAAGGAGATCGACAGACCTTCCTTTGTTTAGTTGTTTATGTTTTTATTTATTTTCTATATAGAGACTTGGCCTTATTCATCGCATATGTACATATTTTTTTTAATCTATACTAATATTATAAAGAGGTAAAATTTATAAGTATGTAGAGTGTATATCTTTGTAACTGCTGGTTTGGAACCGCTGGTCGGATTGCCAAAATTCTTTCACTGATAGATAGCTATAATGTTCCTGAGTGCTATAGACTATAAAACATCACGCTACGATCAAATGGAGCTGAGCAGCGAGTGAAACCGCGCGAAAGTAGCTAGTCTATTATATAGATATATAGCCAGGGTAGCTTAAGACTACATATGTAATGCAAATAATATATTTTCTGTTGGGACTAATATTATAAGGATGATCCCGATTCAACATAACATTCCTTACTTCTAACAAATTTTCCTTTAACTTTTCATATTTTTTGAGTAACATTTGCATCTAGTGCTTTTTTGAAGATATTTATGAGATTTTATGTGGATGCTAAAATGGCAATTATCTATCGATATACTTTTTTTCTTAACGTATTAGCTATTAATATATTATGCCTTTCCAGCGTCGATATACAATAGTTATTCAAGGTAATTAAATTATAATTCACAGTAGGTGTTGGCTTGTAGCGAGTGAGATTTACATGTTACAATCTAAAACATATTCTACTAAACTTAACAATGGTTAAATTTTAAGTCAAATCGAGTTGTTAAATCGATTCACAAATCGCTCATTGCAAGCGCCACTAAAGACTTGTCGAATAAAAAAGAAATAAAAATTCATTTTAAAAAGAATCAAGTATCCCGCGCTAAAATCTCATCCAATAAATTCGACTTAGCAAAAAAAAGGTTTGACACTTTTAATACTTCTTGGAAAAACAACACAAGTGTTCAAATCTTTTTATGGTATTTCGTTACTGTTAATCGACTTAATTATGTTTTTGCTTTTGTTATTGCAATTGTGGGTCATTAATGAAGACATGATTTGAAATTAGGTACTTAAGTAAAATTACATTATATAACTGTTCATAAAGATCTCATGAAAACGTAATTCAAAGAGTATTTTGGCTTACCTACATCTAAATAATTCTTACTTATATTGATTTTTTGTAAGAAAAACAAAGGATTCTGTCAAAATAGCTGATGGTATGTAATTAGCACCGTCTCCAGTAACATCACCCCTAGACTAGCGATGCAGTCTATTTATTATAATCGTAATTAAAAAATCTTAAAAAATGATTTATTTAAGCTTTTAAGCAAACACTACCACATGATAAAACCACAGAACATCGCCAAGAGAAAGATTACAAAAACCAAACTTATTAAATTCTATCATATCAGCATTTCTAAAATACAAATCGGCTATTAATCTTAAAGATAATAATCACATTTCTTTATCTAAATACCAAAGAGGTTCGGGAATCTTTCAACAAGAACTTTTTGGTAACTGCATCGTTCATATGTTCTTAGAAATTGTATTAGGAATGTAAGCAAATGATCGCATTTGTCTCTGTCATCTGTCTGTAGGTAATCATACGATTCAATGTTTACAAGTATATAATATCATGTGTTGATTGTTATTAACGAAGAAATGATGTTATTACGTGTTTTAATTTATAAGTTATTTGAATAAATTATTAAAATCAATCTTGCAAAGTACTTAGTACTTATAAAAATAAATCGCAAAATGTGTTGGTTAGCACGTAACTCAAAAACGCCTAAACTAATATTGGGAAGAGAATTCTTGTTTCGTGTTTACATTTAAAAATAATTTGAATGAATTATTAAAATCAATCTTGCATAGTAGTACTTTAAATCGCAAAATGTGTTGGTTAGCACTTAACTCAATAACGGCTAGACCAATATTAGGAAGAGAATTCTTGTTTGTAGTGTTGGCTATTGTTAGTAGGTTCTTATGGGTGAAAATTTAAGGAAAAGTAGAGGGTGTTTTTGGGAAACAGCGACTCTTTCCACCTTAGCGAGGCTTGGACACCGTGCGCAGCAAGAGCCGCTAGTTATTTATTTAAAATCAATAAGAAGTTAGTGTTTTTTTTTTTGACATTATAATTTCATATTATCAAGTCAGACTAGAGAGTTCTGTAAGTCATAATAGATCCTTCTTTGACGCTTAGACTTACGACAAGTGCTGACTTTTATTAAATGCCAAAAAAGGTTGTGATAGGTTCTTAAGAAAGCGCGGCAAAATAAACTGTCAACTTCAAATTGACAAGTTTCTATGTTCGTTTTTACTATAGTAACGATAACAATTTTAAATAAACACCTAAAAACTAATCTGAACGAATGCAATAAAACACAAAACTAAATGTAAAACCACTTAACGATGTTTTCAGTCCTAAATGTATATAAAGATATACTCTGGACTTCTAAATTTATACGGACGCCATTAATTCCTCTTAAGTTTAAAAAGAGAAACGGAACCGACCGCCGTTCCTTTGCGTTGTAATAATAATGACTTTGAGGCATAGACACGAGCCAATTATGCCTTTACACAATAAATTCATGTTCTAAATTCAAATAGTGTTGTTGGCAGTTTTTTATAAAAGTAAAGTTCTAAGTAAAAGAAAGAAATATTTTATACTCAATTTATTAATTTGGACTTGAAAGGGCATTCCTTTTGTTTGAAGTAAAATACTTATTTATGAGCAGAAAAATACACATGATCAATATTATGCGTAGTAGACAATATTTATATTCCAAAACTGTTATCTATACTAATATTATAAAGAGGTAAAATTTGTAAGTTTGTATGTAGGGGGTAATCTTTGGAACCGCTGGTTGGTTTGCCAAAATTCTTTCACTGATAGATAGCTACTATGTTCCTGAGTGCTATAGGCTATAAAACATCACGCTACAATCAAATGGAGCTGAGCAGCGGGTGAAACCGCGCGAGTAGCTAGTTTGTTGTAAACTAGACTGAGCATGATTTATTCATTTGCATTTTTTAATTGTTATAGATTTTGAGGTAGACATCTTGATAAACTTATATTGTAGTCTGTCGAATAAAACAAAAATTTAAAAAAGGAATGGTGGTAGCTGGTTGTTAAGGTAAAAAGGAAATGTGACAGTCAAAGAGAATATCGTCTCTATTTAATTAAAAGACGTCTTTTTTTAAAACCTAGTAATAATTTAAAATAAGTAAAACAGTGTGTATTTAATTAGCAAGAATGCAGTATTAATTAGAAATGCGTGGAATGTCGGAAACGCTACGAACTACAAACGTTTAACAGTCAACGCTTACATACATAATCGATTCCCCGTTTGTACACAACAGTTTGTATTCTACATTCTAAACATTTGCATAACTTCACGACAGTTACCGCTAAGGAGGACAACTAGAGGTGCTTGATATATGTAGCTAAAGTAATTGGTGAGTGTATAGAAAGACTTCAATATTTTAGTTGGATCTGAAGGATTTTTTTTATTTCATAGGTCGCCTAACGTACATATGGATGGCCTGATGGTAAGCAATCAGCCTCGCCCATGGACTCAACAAAAGAGAAGTTACGAGTGATTTGCCGACTTTGGAGATTTAAGGATTGGGGAGGGGTTGACAAAGGGGGAACGATTGGGCCTCCGGTTGTTTTACTCCGGATTTTTCCAAGGACTTTGCTTCACTCCGGGGCGGCGTGAAACAACCTCAGCGTTGTGTTGCGCCGTGTGAGTCAGGTTACCGGAGGCGCAATCCTTTCTCCTTTACCAACCCCTCCTCAATCCTTAAATCTCTAATCCCCAAAGTCAGCAGCGTCCCCACCCCTCAATACCTAAATTTTAAATGTCCCAAAAAGGTCGGCAACGCACTCGTAGCTCCATGGGCAGCGTTAATAATATTATTAACCATCTGATAATAAGGCTGTACATTTGCCGTCACATCACAAAAAAAAATGTTGTGTGTAGGTACATCAGCCTAACTCTATGCTACATAGGTGAATTCCGACATCTTTTCATAAACGATCAATGTATTATTACGACACCCAACTAACTACATAACACCAATACATAATCTACGTACGTATGTACAGTAAAACGTTTTGCCACGCAATTCCTCTCACGGCACATAATATGCTAATAGTGGCAACACCTGTGAACATTTGCATATGGCAACTCTGGCGGTAAATACTCGATTAGCACATGTTAACAATATTTTCAATGATGAAGAGAGATGGTTCAAACTTGTTAAGTTTTAAAAAAAGAACAAATTCTCATCTTTGTTCCACAGATAATCAAAACCTATTACAGCGATTCCTGTAAGTCTCCTTCAATTTTTTTTTAAGTAACTAAACATTTTGTAACCCCTTCTAACAAGTTGCCATTCTTAATAACCAACCTTTTTTTAATATACGAATATACCAAGTGAAACCAGCGTCTTCTAAAAGATATAAGTATTTGAATATAATTACGTTTTCTAGTCCAAACATTTCAAAAATAGAAATTAAAAAAAAAAAAGCCCTCTGAACATTTACTTACTAGGTCCGAGAGTACCAACACAATAGAAATAAATTACTAACCTAATCAAATTAGACCACACAAATTGATAAAGTCCCTTAGTCATTGAGCAATACATAGTTACTGCCTACATGCCTAGGAAATTCGACACAGACAATCAATATCAAGTCTAGATTCTAGACTTAGTTTAGACCTGAACATATCCACGCCTCCTTAATTAAAGAGCGGGCCGCGATTTAGGTTTAAAACCACACTTAAACACTATCTAAGCATAACTAGCGATTGGTACTACAACGATAGATGTAAAAGTATACATGTCTGTTCGTTTGTCATTCAATTACGCGGAAACTGCTGAATAGATATGGATGAAATTAAGCACAACAAAATTAACCTTATTATCGAAATGTTCTTTTTAGGATTCGAATACCTTCTTTTCTGAGTTAGGACTCTTTTCTATTAAGCATAATATAATACGACTTACGTTATAAACCAAAGCAAAACAATACCCAACAAACCGGTTATCCTTCACACAGGTCTAGGGAGCAAATGTCATATTGTGTTAATACTAATTTTACTGCGTACTTTAACATGCTTGAGGCTATAAATATGCAATTTATTTAGACAATATACGTAATTTGTAGCCTGAAGGAATAAGTAGAAGAACCTATGTATTTATGTAGTATATTGTCACATCAATTGTAAATGTGACTTGTACACGAGATTTTGAGGGGTTACACATATACATCAAGTGTGGGAGAGCCATGCTTCGGCACGAATGGGTCGGCTTGACCGGAGTGATACCACGGCCTCACAGAAAACCGGCGTGAAATAACCACTGCGTTGTGTTTCGCCGTGTGAGTGAGGTTACCGGAGGCCCAATCCTTCCCCTTCCCCAATCCCTCCTCAATCCCTAAATCTCCAAATCCCTAAACCCTAAATGGTCGGCAACGCACTCGTAACTCCTCCGTTGCGAGTGTCCATGGGCGGCGCTGATTGCTTACCATCAGGTAATCCGTCTGCTCGTTTGCCGAGCTATTATATATAAAAAAAAAAAAACACAAAAAAATATGCGTCATTTAGATAAATACATACTAAGTTTGAAATTATACAGTAAATACGTTAAATATACAAACTGCACAATTATATGGTAGGTATGCAAGTACGAAAATGAAGATTGATTCACTACGAAGAGTCAGTAGACAAACGTTAGTAGTGTAGTTACTGCTACACCACTAAAACCCGCCCCTAAGATGACCCACTGACCCAACTTTTATTTTAAGGGGGAAAAATTATCCACAGTATTCTCCCACGCTGTGAGAGACGGAGGCAGAGCAGACTCTTACTGACTAAAACAAGCCCGTTCTTTCCCCTGCTATGACCAGCACAACATTGTGTTTGCAGACGAACCACAGCTACAAGAGAAAGACAACAATATCTTCCGTCTCTGTATTGAGTCATCTTTATTTTATTAAAAGCATTCCAAATAAACTGCAGACTATACAAGTTTCTTAAGACATCACAACAAAATAATCCTTTTACGGACACGTCCAAAAACGAAATCCGCCATATTGGAAACCTCCATCTTGGAAACGCCATAGACTATAGACAGCAAAATAAAAGCAATACGCATAGAGTTTCGACAAAAGAGAACCATTCATATAGTTAGATACGGAGAACTGTCCACTGCAACAGCGCAGTAGCAGGACAGTATATCTCTGTATAAATAGAAATAATTTACATGAAAATGGTTTGCTTGTCCGTTTGTGTGTGAAACTGAGAAACATTTGTAAGCAATAAGAATAATAAGTAGCGAAAACTTTGAAACTGTGAATGTTGAAGTTGTTTACCGCTGCATGTCTTTGCATTGCACTTGTTATTTAAAAAAAATTGTTGACAGCTTGTGTATGGATATGGAAACATGACCGACAAACAGAAATGCAGTTCCAGGAAGAGTGAGTGTGTTAAGTGTGGGAGAGCCACTGTGTGTGTGTGTGTGTGATTCGACAAGAATGGGTCGGCTCGACCGGAGTGATACCACGGCTTCACGGAAAACGGGATTGAAGCAACTAGTGTTGTGTTTCGTCCGTGTGAGTGAGGTTACCGAAGGCCCAATCCTTCCCCATCTCCAATCCCTCCCAAATCCCTAATCTCCAAAAGGTTGGCAACGCACTCGTAACTCCTCTGTTGTTGCGGGTCTTCATGGGTGGCGTTGATTGCTTACCATCAGGTAATCCGTCTGCACGTTTGCCGACCATATCACATAAAAAAGTGAAATTGCCTTAAGAATGAAGCATAATCATCAAAAAAAAATCTCATACAAATCAAATTCTAAGTTTATTTTAACGTTTTCTTTAATGAGCGCGATGATCAGGAATTCAAGACACGGCCAGACCATTAAAACCAATCTTGAAACTTAATTAAGTTGAATTAAATGTTACTGCTAAACTAGCAACGAATCAAATTCTAAGTCTTTCGAGGAAAGAATGGAATTAAATGTGTACGATTTCGAAAACGTACATAAGGATGAAATTTTCATAACAAGGTCATGATTTTGAACTGTTATTATTAAATTAGATCACAGGTTCAGCAGTATAAAACATTACAAATCGATAGTTGGGATCAATATTAAGAAATATTGGAGATAAAAAATCATCACAAGTTAAGTTTTTAGCGTCAAATAATGCAACAACTATTCAATGAAAATTAAAATTAAAATCTACATTGAACTCTAATTGGTAAGACCAGAACTTTACTGACAGTCCGACTTTTACGGTAACAATAAAGTTTACGATACGGTATCAATAAAGTGTATAATTGAGTGTACACTGTCAGTTTATGGCTTATCAACAGATCGGTATCATTGGTATGATCAACTCTAACGTAATCGAGGCGCCGGAAATAAAAACAGTTAATTCTACGACTTTATTGAGTTGCTTGAGTTCGGGTAGGGTGCTAGTGAGAGAGATTCGCTAGGCTTCAGCTTAGCGAGCGATTAACCTTTCAATCGTGGTAATTCGAGACACAATGGAGATGCGCGCGTTCGTTTGGGGTTTGATGAATTAAGGTAAAAAGTCTGGTGTTAAGGCTGTAAGGCTGTTTTTTGTGTTGGTTGTTCTGTTACCTACATGTCATCATTATCATCATCAACATATCAGCCACAAGATTTCAACTGCTGAATAAAGGCCTCCCTAGATGGTTTACAGATATGGAAGGATTGGAAACGATTAGCAGCCAACGGTTCCGGCAACCTTCAGATTTTCCTTCTACCTAGTGCCTAGAAGTTCTGCGCTGCACTTGCTGATGTAGCCACCATTCCAGAATCTTCAATCCCCATTAGCCGATGCCGTTATTTTTCCTGCTTAAGACTTTTAATCTTGAACTATTCGGTTGAAATGACTAACTTCATAAAAAAGAAGAATAGCCATTTTACCAGAACTAAAATGATGAATTTCGCTTAACATTTTTCTACGAAATTAAGAAAAAAAAATACACATTACTAAACATATACTTTATTTAGATTATGAAAATCATCTATTATCTTATAAAAACGCTGTTACTGGGACCACAACCTCATCTCTATCGCCAGTTCGCTAGTGAAAACAAAACCGCCCCCGCGCTACCCACACTTTCGCTAGAACACTTAACGAAAGAATTCAGTATATAAGCATTGTCATAATATGACAACATATTTGCACAATATGACCGAATGATACTATCATAATATTACATCACAGTTTTTATTCCCTGAAGGGTTCGAAACATATTTATTCTATCAACAAATGAAACAATGAGAAGAAGAAGAATTCAAAGTTAATTAATAACGTCATGTTGTGTATTTAAAATATCAGAAATTTGAATTGATGTCTAAGCCTCATCTGTTCTACTACATAATGATGAATTAGTATGGCGACCAGTGTCTTTATATCGGACTAAATTTGAAATTTGTAGTCCTAATTATTAAGCCAAGTTGAAGGATAGGATAGGCAAATTCAATATTAAATAATTATTTAATTTTGTATTATCGGCTCCAGCCACAGAAGAAGACCTTATATGTTACTGCAAACTGTAATCTATTTCGGTGCGAAATTTTATTTTCTGTAGCTTTTTCGAAAAAGAGAAACACGCATCCATACTTATACATTATAAATGCGAAAGTTACGATTTTTGGATGTTTGTACTCAATAACGCCAAAACGGCTGGACCAATCTGGATGAAATTTGGCACAGGCATAGGACTCCCGAATAGGACGTAGGCTACTTTTTATCAACATACCGCGCAAAGCTATTATAAGTAAGATAACACACGCTTTCCAACATTTATGTAACAAGTTCTATATAAAAACAATCGAAAATCAACTTGACAATACAAGGGCATTGCAGCAGTTCAACCTTTTCCAATATGTCAATTACTTTTAATTCATTATAGTCTATATGTCAAAAGGATATAGTTGAAATTCGAACAATGAAATACAAAAACATGTATGTTGATTTGCTGGCATTAGTACACGAGTACCTAGAGTACTGGCCACCAGTACGCGCAATTTCACGCTCCGAGCTCGGTCCACTCGAGTCGGTGACATGTCTCACAAGATTTCACTAAACATGAATATTTGCGTGACTGAGTAATTGTCCATAACGTTCATCAACATATCATCACGATGTTGATATGGAGAATTTTAATAATTAACTTATTTCTTTGAATTAGGTCATTTTTCTAACCACACAGGAATTTTGGAAAACGTACGAATGAACCCACAATCCAAATTATAGGATTGTACTATGTATTAAATTTTTTACCATGTTAAGTCAGATATTCATTCATTATTAATATATAAATCATAATTTCACGACGAAATTTAGGGATAAAATATAAGAAAAACATAAGCATAAGATTTGTTGACTTTGTATGCTTGATTTCATCCCAATATTTACCTAAACATATTTCATAATACATTATTATTTACTTATGATCTTATGTGCAAAAATTTCCTATTCCGCTTTAAAGTCTTATTTACTTAATTGTCATAACCTTAAAGTGCATTGTGCAAACTTGACAGTACAATGGGTATTGCAGCAGATCAGCCTTTTCCAATCCGTAAATTATTTTTATTTCATTATAGTCTGTATTAGAAAAAGCATATAGTTATATATCGACCACGGATATTAAAATGTATAAAAAAGTAAAAATGTCAATAGCTTAAGCCATAAAATATACTGGTGCACCATTCTTGATAGTAGTTTTTTGTAAGTATTACTTTCTCACTAAAATCTAATTAGACCAAATTAGTTGCTTATCCATAACCTTAGTCCAAATTAAAAAAAAGTGATTCAATAAAAAGCAATTATTTATATTTACAGTTTAAAATGCTACAATAAAGTTCAGATTAAAATAAATTCATTAATATTTTACGAAACAATCGAATAAATTATTCTAATCTGCTCCTAACTTACAAGTCTAAAAGCGATAGTGGCGCTAATTAATATAAATCAATAATTTTCAAACATGCACAATAATATGTAAGGGCCGCGACTAAATCAAGCACAGGGCCATTTAATTGTTATTTTAATTACAACTAAGTCGCAACCAAACGTGCTTTGACTTAATTAATAATTTAAGAGCAATTGATGGTGTTTGCCGCGTAATAAATGTTATTTCATCAGCTATGGGCCTTAATTGAGTCCGTGTCCGCCATGTTCTTATGGGCCCGGTTGATTGTCATACCAACCTTCGAACAGGGCTATCAAAACTATTTTTAATTTGAAGACCGCCGAATGTCTCTATTATCTATAAGTCATAAACCTTCTCTTCGTTAGAGAATTAGCCATTATCTCCAAGCTTGGTGAGTAGGAGATCTCAGTGTACAAGAGGAATAGTCTAAAGTTAGTTAAACCTTAATTTTGAGAGCGTTGCTGCCTGGACTCTTTCGAATGTATATTAACTTAATCGGCTCTTATATTGAAACAGAGTAGAGGTCAGCTAGGGTTACGGGTCAAGCGCCAAGCTTGACGGTCGCGACCTGGACCCGGCCTTCTCCTACAGAAGGAACTGGATGGTTTTTAGTCAGTAACGTAGTAACTGACACTGTTGAAGAGAAATTTGATGCCAATCCCACCACTACACATTCACCATCTCTTCAAAAAAGAAGAATGTATAGCGACATCTACCGCACAACCCGCAGCAACAGCACCCATCACGATCAAGCTCCTACATCGCGCAAATGAAATTTCGCGCGTTACTAAACACAACGTAAGACTGTTGAGCAGTAGCCCACAAGACATAGCACCCGTCTGGTCAGAGGACCCTTTCTTTTCACTGGAGGATGAGGAAGTTTCCACCCTATTCTCTCATACCTCCAAAAATGTATTCTACGTCGACTTATTTCATTCAATACAATAAACTTCCCTTTAAGAAAAAAGCCCGTTTCAAAATTGTACTCAAAACCTACTTTAAAAACGGCTACAAAGGAGGCAGTCAAAAACCTCATCATTTAAATCTGCCAGCCCTAACCGCTGAGACATTGTTTACCGGTACTCTGCGCGTGGGCAGCCTTCGAGTGCAGTGAAATTTTTGTGCAAACAACTACTTATTGAGCGAGTAACTAAATACCACATATCTTCGTGTAAAATATTAGTTTACTATTTGTTATATTGTTATTTGTATTAGCTCGAAAATGTACTGCGTGTAGGATTGAGAAATAGTGGCGCTTTAAGGTTAGAAAAAAAGAGGTTTGGAGAGCATTTGGAAAAAGTTATAGTAGAAGAATTGTATGGCTTAAAACCTTCTTTTGTATTTCAATTTTGAACAATCCTACTAATGTTTTAAATGCGAAAGTTTGTGAAAATGTTTGGATGTATGTTTGTGGTTCTTTCACACAAAACGGCTGGACCAATTTGGTTCAAATTTGGTATCTTGATAGGTGATTGGATTATCACATAGGCTTCTTATTACCAACATACCACGCGGGCGAAGCCGCGGCGGGAAGCCATTATTTGATGCTTAGCAGCAAGCACTTTAGTCTTTCTGGGCTTGCGCTAATGAATTGCAGTCGTTCAAGAGCCATACCAATCCATATAGAAAAAAATCGAAGTAACACGCAAAATACAGTCGCTTCTCCAACACCAACCAATATAAAACACAGATGGAATCCTGTGTAGCGATATTCTGAATCTACAGAGCGGTACAAAGAATGCATTTAATATAAAAATAAAAGAACATTAATTCCTCACACGGCCGTCTCCGGCGCATGCGCACGAAAATAATCTATCCACGAGCCACCGTGCACCAATTAGGGTTGACACCTTGTCCAACCATTTTATTATTGTCATCATTTAAACTAATTTATGTCCACACTTTGCGGACATCCGTTCTGGAGTTTGAAAATGGAAAGGAATTGATTCTATTTCGTGGAATATCGAATATTTTTATTTACAAAAGAGGTTTTAAAAGTACCTGCTTATGGGTTGATTTTAATAAATATTTTTTACTTTGTTCGTATTATTTTAAAGAAGCGTTTTAATTAATATGAGTTTATTAAATGTTATGATTATGGCAATCTTATGTAGAGGAAACGGATAATCCAGGGGTAGTATACGATTTAGGTTATCAAAAGAAATTGTAACAGAGGATATAATTTGTAAAAAAAAACAAGTAAGTAAAAAATAAAAAAATAAATAAATAACTGTTACATACTAAAACTAAATTGTAATTCAGCGCAAGTATAATAGCGATAGAATAGCGATTGGACTTTATTAGTACAAATCTGAGGTCTCCTTTGAGGCAGCGAGCCTCCTAGCCGGATCCCCGCCCTGGGACCTCGACGCAAAGCTCCTCGCGTCACTCTATTGGTGGCGGGCGGAGGCAGTCGAGCGGGGCGAGCGCCTGGTGCCTCGACAGGTTGAGGCACGCAGGGCAGAACTCCGCCAGGCCTTAGTGGCGGAGTGGCAGACGCGTTTAGCGCAACCCACGGCGGGGCACGCCGCTATAGCGGCGGTAAGGCCAATTCTACAGGAGTGGCTCAATAGGAGCCACGGCGCCCTCAGCTTCCGGCTGACGCAGGTGCTTACCGGACACGGGTGTTTCGGGAAGTACCTGTGTCGCATAGGCCGGGAGCCGACGTCTCAGTGCCACCATTGTGGTAATTGCCGCGACGATACGGCGCTGCATACGTTGGCGGAATGTCCAGCTTGGGCCGAGCAGCGCCGTGACCTGGTCGCGGCCGTAGGTGCTGCGGGAGATCTCTCGCTTCCGGCTGTAGTGTCTACTATGGTCGGGAGCGAGTCAGGGTGGAGCGCCGTCGCTATCTTTTGCGAGGCCGTGATGCTCGCAAAGGAGGCAGCGGAAAGGGAGAGAGAGGCTGCCTCCTCTCTTCCCTCCCGCAGCAGACGCACTAGACGTCGTAGAGTGGCCGACCTGCGGCCACCGTAGGGCGCGGCCTGCGGACGATAGACTCGGGGCGTCTAGTCGTCCGACCAGCAGCAGGCCTCGAGGCGGCGGTGCCGTGTTCCGCGCGCGCCTCATAGTGTAGTCCTGCGGTCGGGGTGACGGCCGTAGTGGGTGACGGGGCCCGCCTTACCATCTGGCGGGCCAATACCCGTCGGGGGGTTGCGACGAATGCTTCGGCGATACCCGCCCCTCCGACACATGGGTCATTGGAGGAACACCGGGTTGGTTTTTAGTCAGTAAGAGTCTGACAGTACCCTTCGCCCTTACCCCGAGGGCGGTGGGTCTCCATGAGGATTTTCCAACCCGACACCAAAAAAAAAAAAAAAAAATCTGAGGTCTCTAGCCCCATCAAACGATCGTAAAATATTCTACAGAATTTTAAATAGATTTCGTAATTTTTTAATACTGAGTTTAACACTTCAAAGTGATTCTCCGAAACAAATCTTTTACAACGAAAATGGAATAAAATGCATAATTCACTTACTACACATTCATTTACTAGCTTTTGCCCGTGACTTCGTTCGCGTGGAATAGTGACTTCCTGCAGATTTTTGGTTAAAAGTATCTTTTGTCCTCTCTCGAGTTCCAAACAATGTCTGTACCAAATTTCGCACAAATAGGTTCAGTAGTTTAGGCGTGAAGAAAAGACAGATAGACAGAGTTACTTTCGCATTTAATTATAATATTAGTTTGAATTTGAATTTCTGTCCAATTTTCTCCAATAAGTCTCATGGGTCGCATGTAAGGAGGTTTTATATTGTACATAAATCACAAATCTCTACCTCGACTCATTAAAGAGAATTTCGTAACTAAAAAGCTTAGTAAACTAACGAAAAGTAATTAAAATAAACCTCATAGTTCCATCGTTGTACCTAAAAACCTCAACCAATAATACACTTAACAATTCGTTAATGTTTTTAACAAAAAACAGAAAAATTCTAAACATCAATTCTATACCTAACACTTTTTGTAATAAATATCGGATGGACACCCCTAACGCTTTTCCTTATAAAGCTCGTCAGCGACAAGAGACACATACCCGGGACCGTCCTGAGGCCCTACTGGCAGATTCACCGTCTTTCTGCGCAAACGCAGCCAATAAATAAACTGTCAACTTGATAGGTACACGCTACTGTTTGTTCTGTAAAATTTTATTATAGTCATCTGTTTGGAATAAACTTTGTATTTTGAATTTTATTGTTTGTGGCATAGCTTTCATTATCATTTGCCATCCAATGGGATTAAAACTACGGAAAAAAACTCCGATCCATCGGTATAAATAAGGCAATAAAACCTTTTTGTGCTTTATTTTGGGCATAAGTGTTCTCATAACATCTTAAAGAAGACTCGGCTTCAACTAGTTTTTCACATATAAATTGACGTGTAAAAGAGCCGTTTTATGGCCTATTTGCAAAAATAAATTCATTGTTTCATTGAAGACGATCAATTAAAGAAAGTGATAATGGCTTACAAACTTTTTAGCCATAGGCACATGAGCGGCAACCACAAAACGAGTATGAGGACCCTTAACAAAGATACCTACTTCTTCAGCTTTCTCTACACTCAAAAGCAATGAAAGAAAAAGTTACCTAATTCTGTGCTCAATAAGTATGCTATTCAAATGCAGTAAGCCCCAAACAAAATATATTTAGCCCTTAACTCTTTTCTTTTCTCCCAGCTGCACATTTCAACATTCTTCGCCGTCTCCCCAAGTTACGCAAAGAATTCGAACTTAGGCATTCCGAAAAGCCATTATTAGCTCGCTTACTAGTCACCAAATACCGGCCACCTACGTTCAACATTGACTGTATATCATTCTAATGCATATTAGTTTTAATAACTTTAAGCTAATGGATTGCAATTTTATAGTAGTATTTTTTAAGTTACATCATTTTGTAAAGCCTATAAAACAAGAATTTTTAGCACCCGGAATAAAAGACAGACTCGACCTATTCCTAAAATCTTTAATTAGGTATGTAAATTCGAATATTTTATTGTTTTAAAACAACCATCATCAATTATACGGCTGTGCAAAGAGCCGCCAGGTCACCTAGTTCAACACATAATAATATAAGCTCGCTAATAAACGACAAAAACATAACGTCGACAACTAAAAACCAATATAAGTACAACAGCAACATTTAATAACAGTTTTTATCGTACAAATATCAAACAGCAGTCTGTCAATTACGCAGCATCCAGTTACAAACCGCTAAACCCGTCCATTACTTAATCAATTATCCGATACAAGAATACATTAAATTACTATGTCAAAACCCGACTTTGTGTAACCGCGTAACAAGCGTGAAACAGTTGACAGATGTCACTTTGACAACTGTCAAAAACAATTCCTGTTTTAATCGTTAAACGTTGCTTAAGTAACGCGAGCGCCATCCATTCTGTTTTCAAATTAAGAAACCGATATGCACCTTTTAAAACCACACACTCAATTTTCAAATAACACAGCACATCACTAAAACCCACTTTAAAATTCGAATTGTAAACCAGAACTTCACAAATAAATTACCGATAATTTTTAAACGGATTTTATTTCGAATTCTAAGTTCGATATTCGTATCGCAACGGACGTCGACGCGTGCGCAGCGGCCGTGGCGCAGATTTTAACTGCTTAGAGAGCTTAGTTCGGCGCGTATCTCCGTTGTATATCTATGACAAACATTGTATATCTGTGATAATGTGAGGCTCTACTAAAAGATTCTGCTGTTGTCAGCGATGCAGCATCTTACGTAAGACACGTTTGCTTATGTTTAAAAAACATTAAGTTTAAAAAAGATGTTTGAAAATTAAATTATGTGTTCTATATTACAAGCTTTTATTTTTTTAGGGTTATGAAAATATCCCTCCTTTTTGCTGCAGTAGTCGGATAAAATGTAGATAGATTTTTTGGAGTATACATATTAGAAATCTATTTAGCATGTATAGAAGTCATCAAATGAGTTTTTCCCGTCTAATAAAAAAGGCTAAATCGTGATGCGATACTAATAACAGAAAAGGAGGGAAATCAATTATTATTGAAAGTAAAATAACACGACGTATTTTAACTCATAAATTATTATTACTTATTTATTTCACAATGTACGTATACGATTATTTTTAATAATAAGAAATAAGTTTACAGTACGATTGAAAATTCGTCTTAAATCTTTATATTCTATGAAGTTCGAAGTAAAGTATCGATTCTGATAATTGTAGTTATTACATAAGACAAGTTGTCACTACCGTATTATATTCCGACTCCTATGTTAAACCTAATATGTTTCGTGTTTGTATTGACTAAACTCGAAAATAATTTTCATTTCCTGCTTTGAAACCGATCGAAGCGAGCCGTGAAATCGTTAATAAAATTCCAAAATGTATCAGTTTACAGAAATATTACTTCCATCGCACGTACAAAAATAGTTACAAAACATTTGGGTGTCATGGTGGAAGGACGGACGGACGGATATACACTTCATCGGCTACCCTATATTAGTTTACACGCACCATAATTATTATCTTAGTGAAGCGTAACTTTATAACGATCTGATATTCATTTTTTTATGGTAAAGTCGGCAAACGAGCAGACGGATTACCTGATGATAAGCAATCGGCGCCGCCTATGGACCGCAACACCAAAGTAGTTACGAGTGCGTTGCCAGCCTTTTGGAGATAGGGGTAGGGGATATAAGGATCGGGAAGGGATAGGGGAGGATACTCACACGGCGAAACACAACGCTGTGGGTTGTTTCACACCGGTATTCTGTGAGGCCGTGGTATCAGTCTGGTCGAGCCGACCCATTCGCGCCGAAGCATGGCTTTCCTACACTCATTTTATTATATTCCACATTAACACAAAATAAAATACTTCATTAGCTACTCTGGCGCGGTTTAACCCGCTGCTCGGCTCCATTTGATCGTAACGTGATATTTTATAGTCTATAGCGCTCAGGAACATTGTACCTATCTACCAGTGTAAGAATTTTGGGAATCCGACCTGGGATTCCAAAGATTATCCCCTACAAACAAACTTACAAAATCTACCTCTTTAATATTAGTAAGTATAGAAGTATAGATAATAATGTACATAAGAAGCGAACTTACAGGACGAGACTATAAACTTAAGTGTGAGAGAGCCATGCTTCGGCAAGAATGGGCTGGCTCGACCGGAGAGATACCGCAGTCTCACAAAATACCGGCGTTAGTCAACCACAGCGTTATGTTTCGTCCTGTTTGTGAGGGTCCATCCTTTCCCTGATCTCCCAAGCCAATCCTCAATTTACTGATCTGCGACAGCCCGGCAAGGCACTTGTCTATACTCTTCAATGTTGCTAGTATGCATAGGCGGCGCCGAGTGCTTACCATCAGGTGATCCGACAGCTTATTTACCGATCTATATCTTCAAAAATACAAGCTACACAAAGAAACGTGCCATTACTAAAAATATCGAACTCAAAAGACGACACGACATTCAATGCAACGGGTCAATAGAGTCCCAAATTGAAATTGCATTCAGGAATTTGACTACGCTATGTGCATTTGGTACGGAACTTGCAGTAACTGGTATAAATTGTAGTGTAAGGAATTAGGTCGAACTGAATTCCAATATTTGGCGGACTCGAGAGCGGCTGGATATCGGAATATTTCTCGTATTGTTAATGTCTTATTGAGTAAGCTAACTATCTCAAACATATATCATACTCTAAAAAGCTAATATTTAATAGATAGATGATATAAGTATGTGTGGGAGAGCTAAGCTTTAGCAAGTACAGGTCGTCTCAACCGGAGTGATACCACGGCCTCACAGAAAAACCGACCTGAAACAACCACAGCGTTGTTTCGCCGTGTAAGTGAGATTACCGGAGGCCCAATCCTTTCCTTCGCCCATCCGTCCCCAATCATTCAATCCCAAAAACTCTAATCCCAAAAGGCCGCCAACGCAATTGTAACTAGCTCCTCTGGTGCTGCGGGTGTCCATGGGCGGCGCCGATAAGTTTCCATCAGGTAATCAGATGGATTACCTGATGGTAAGCAATCGGCGTTTTGAGTTCTATGTACAAAACTTTGCGTAATAAATATGACGCTTATAAATTATGTAAAATGAAAGCTGTAATCTCACCTATGTAACATCAGATAATGCAGCCATAACTATATCTAATCTGTGGCCAACAATGCACAGACTAAACAAGAAGGATAGATAAGGAAGATAATTCTTTTAAACTTTTACGTAATAATACTGTAGGTTCACTTTCTCCGTAACATGAAGTAATATACACATTAATTGATCTTCGTAAGTCTCGCTAAAACTCGAGAAAGGCTGATTAGCTTAAGTCAGGGAGTCAGGAGAGCCAAGCTGCGTCACGAATGGGTCGGCTCGACCGGAGTGATACCACGGCCTCACAGACAACGGCGGCGTGGAAAAACCACAGCATTTTGTTTCGCTGTATGAATGAGACTACTTGAGGCCTAATCCTTTCCCTCCCCCAATCCCTGATCTCCAAATCAAAAAAGTACCAAAAAGCTGAAGCAAGACGGGTGACATTTTTTATATTTTATCTTGATACATTTTGTAGGGAACTAACGTTTAAACTCCGTCTAAATTCTATCGAGAGATAATATCAAGATTGGTAATAAGACTATGTTGCTAATTAACATCTCATTAAGGCAGTCTTAATGCATAAAATACATATAATCAAATCTTGGTAACGGTCGGTATTTCCCAAGAGCTAAGTATAATGTATCGCGGTATTTCCTGTCTGTACTATAGGTTCTACTTATGCATACATTAAACATAGCCAAACTAGTTCATTATTACTAAAGTACTAATTTACTTAGCCAAAAATAAAATAAATAAAATAACTTTTCAATGCAAGTAAAATTATAATAATAAAAAAGTACTTTTTTTCATTAATTTTACGATAGGTATTTGTATTATTCAATCTCATTTACTTAAGGATTTTCTTTATTTTTAAAACATCATACTGCTTCTGCCGTCCTTGGTGAGCCTGAGAGAGTAGGTATGTCAGATTCTAGCTGGACTATCAACAGACTCACATTCCGTTCCAATTGCAGCTTCGCGCCGAGGACTAATCTATACTAATATTATAAAGAGGTAAAATTTGTAAGTTTGTAGGTAGGGAGTAATCTTTGGAACCACTGGTCGGATTCCCAAAATTCTTTCACAAATTGATAGCTACAATGTTCCCGGGTGCTACAGGCTATAAAACATCACGCTACAATCAAATGGAGCCCAGCAGCGAGTGAAACCGCGCGAGAGTCGCTAGTTACTTATAATCTAAATGTATAAAACTCAAAGGTGACTGGTATAGTGATCTATCAACGCACAGCCC
The DNA here is from genome assembly GCA_902829305.4 of Spodoptera exigua. Classification (NCBI taxonomy): domain Eukaryota; kingdom Metazoa; phylum Arthropoda; class Insecta; order Lepidoptera; family Noctuidae; genus Spodoptera; species Spodoptera exigua. The sequence goes on from LR824623.2 coordinate 4,065,051, forward strand.
AAACCACTGGACGGATCGGACTGAAATTTGGCAAGCAAGTAGATGTTATGACGTAGGCATTCGCTAAGAAAGGATTTTGATGAATTTTACTTCCAAGGGAATAAAAAACGGGATGAAAGTTTGTATGAAACTTTGTCAGTTTTAAATCCGATCGGGCTAAGACATTGCATGCATAAAGCTACTATAACGCCTTCGTTTTGCGTACCTATACCTAATTAATAATAATATTTTTTAACGTGAGCGAAGCCGCGGGCATTAGCTAGTTCAGATATAAGTGTATACCTAATGTATTATTTTAAAGGAACATTACCAAGTCATATCCACGACTAAGAATTTTGCTTTAGTTTAAAATAACGGTCAAGTCTGAGGGTCAAGTATTGTTTACTATTTCTTAAACGGGAAGAGAGGACAAGTTCCGAAAATTGAGCAATTCAAAGTCAGGAAACGGATGTTGTCATCCGGGGACATAACAGTTTCAAAGAAAAGTAAGAAAAACGCTTTTGAGTTATATAAGAAACAATAAATATTATACAATTTATACATAGTCGTATTATTTTTCATTTTTAATTGTTTTATTTATTTGAATCGTTTTCTTTACAAAAACAATCCACCGACGCCATCTAGTGTCTAATAGAAACAACACCAGCTTGTAAAGAGTAAGACAGATGGCGCTCACATGTTATACTTGCTACTCGTCGTTAGATGGCGCAACAGAACCAGTGCTATAACGCTACGTCATACCAGTGACCAATGAGAACGATGGAATTTACAAACAAAAGAGCAACATCGCTCGGTTGTGGCGTCGTGCTGCGCAGCGCGGCTATTTTCGTGCCTCTGATAGGTAGCCGACATTTTGTTTGGATCTTGTGACGCAAGCGAAAACGGAAAGTTGGATATGCCGTTGCGGGCGGCTGGCTGGACATCAGAAGAGGATGAAAAGTTAGTGGATTTAGTGCAACCTCATAGTTTCTTGTACAAAGTGTATGACCCGTCTCGTAAAAACATATTAGCGAGGGAATGTACATGGCAGGAAATAGCGGCGCAACTGTCGAAGCCAGGTGAGCTCTCATTCGCTATTTTTTGTTGAAACGGTGCTGCATAGGACAACCGCAAGGCTCGATATGTAACATTTATTTGAATTGTGATCTATAAAATACTAGTATTTCGAAGCAATTGTGAAGAATTTAGTGTGGATGGTGCTTTTCCGTCGCCGTTGTATAATTGGATGTCCTATTTTAGGGGTAGCTTGACGTCTTCGTCATCGTTTAGCTCGATAGTGGTAATATTTTTAGACTCGTTTGGAAATCAGCTGATTGATGTTGTCAATACAACATAAACAGTTTTACTTGACCTTTGTGAGGACGAAGACATATTAAAATGTTTGGCCTTGTGAGATATGACCAAAATTTTATTAATGAGTACGTACTTAAATACTTCTAGCATTCATTGTGTTGGACAAATGTGAAGGCCAAGCCAATAACCTAATATGTTACCTAGCAATGTGTACCACATTCTAGTAGTGTAGAATTACATTCTGTTTAAATCTTGATAACAGTATGTAAGTATTTCAAATGGGTTCAAGTCAGGTCAACTGAGTGATATTTAGGATATATGTTACTGAGCATACTTTCAAATAGCAAAGAACCAGGATCAGCTATTACCAATATATTATACAGTCCTACGGAGTAGAAAGAAGCCACAGTATACAAAATATTTATTTCACATTCAAGCATCTGGTCATATACCTTGTTTAACTACTCTGAACTTGACCTATTTCTATATATTTCATTTATCTCTGCAATCCCCTGACAGAAAATATACTATTATTCAAAATAATAATATTTAAACCCTTTGAATTCCAGTTGAGGAATGCAAAAAACGCTGGCGAGGCCTTCGAGATGGCTATACTCGCATCAAACGCTTAGGGACGATGCACAGAACCAAAGTGTTCATATATGAGAAACTGCAGTTCCTAGACGATACATTAGCTGATAATAATATGGAAAGTGGAGTTAAAATGGAGGACACGGAGGAAATCATTCAAGATGACTCAATAATTCAGGATGACTCTATCGGAACTGAACAGCAAGTAATTATAGACAATCAGGAGTGTTATGAGGTAATTAAATAAAAAGCATTTTACATAATCACAAAAGTTACAGGTAGGCATTGGATGCAGATTGCTCCCATTGGGCTGATCTGGAAGTCATTGCATATTGACTGCATGGTTGGCTGGGCAAATGGCTACTGTGTAATGTGTCGCGGGTTAGATTCCCACACGGAACAACATTTTGTATGATCACAAATTGTTGTTCTGGTTATGGTTGTGATGTGTATGTGAACTTGTACATTTGTAAGTGCATCCACAACACAGAAGAAAATTCTTTCATGGTTCAATGTTTTTTCAAAATATTATATGGCCGGGAATGTGTTGGATATATGATGTTGATGATGTCACATATTCTTTTTGTCTAGAATCCTATGAATAAGTAATCATTATTGGTGCCTTGAGTAGTTAAGATAAAAAAACTGGTGATTGTATTTAACTAGGAAATCAGTAACAATTTTGAGTAAAAAATCCAGCATATTAATTAATTCCACTTCTATCTTTTCCATACTTATCTAAATGACAACATTACAATGGACTACTTTATTACAATATTTACTTTATTACAATATTATTATTTTAATATTATACATACACTTAGATGATAACATTTTTGTATCACATTTAAGTTAATTAGTTATTATTTGTATTTTCAAGTTAGTGTATTCTATCCAGTAATATGTGAATTTATAATTTCCAGATCACAGTTGTGGATGGTCCTCAAGCACCTCTAAAACCTTACATCAAAGTATTGACAAAAGCTGAAGAGCCAAGTGAACCACCGAAGAAAATATGCAGAAAGAATGCAGGCAGAAAGAAAACAATACCATTGCCTAAAAATGTGCCACCTATAAAAATATTACCAAAACCCTTAGTAATGAATGGAGCAAAACTAGTTCAGTACAATCAATATGTAGAAGACCCAAAATTACCCGAACAGAGGTCACAGACTATTGACAAACTCATAGAAAAAATATTAAAAGAGAATACAAACGAAATTGATGTGTTCTTCCGCAGTATGGCTGCTAGTGTTAAAAAGTTACAACCTAATTTGATACCTAAAGTTAAGATGGAAGTTTGCAATGTCATTGCCAAGTATGAAATGCAAAGTTTTGATAAGAACCTGAATTTTTAACAAATTTTTATTGTATAAATATTGATAACAATGTTCTAAATCGATTGGTTATCTACTGCTAGAAGATAGATTAAGATGGAACTGCAATATTAAGGTATAGCTTATAGAAGGTGGATATTAAATGTAAGAATTTGCTAACCGAATTTTCAAAACTATGACCTAGGTCACTAGTCACATACCCACCTGAAAAAGCTAGATTAAATGGAGGTTGGCACGTTGAAATAAAGATTATTTATACAAATAAAACCTCATTTAACATACTGGCTGTATATATTTCTACATTGAACCACCAGCTGCCATATTAAAAAAGAAATGCAATTTTGAACTTGGAATCTCCATTCAACTAGCGCCATTTTGGCAACTTGTAATAATTTGTTCTCATTTACGCGAAAATAAAATAGATATTATATTATTCACTTGTGATAAAGACTTCTAGTGTAGAATATTACTTTTGACATACTGAGTATGAAAATATTATAAAATAATGTTTTATTGAACAGATACGGTATTACTGATCTTATTATATTAAAAATACTATGTATATGGCTGAGTTTTTCTTGTTAATTTAGATAAATAAGTTGTAGTGTCTTTCATATCTTTATACAAAAAGAAACTGGAATAAGTGCTTGTGGACTATGGGGACTTTTATTTTATAAAAGTTTCAATATTAATTCAAGATTGCGGGTTACTGTAGTACAGAAATACATATTAAAATTGACACAGTGGCCAGGCGACCGGCCGCAGCGTTTCTGATTCGGAATATGTATCTATGATCTATATGCGTTTCTGGGAAAACGTACTCGCGACGTAGGAGAAAATCTTAGAGGCAACGTTAAATTTTTTTTTATGGAATAGGTGGCAAACGAGCACACGGATCACCTGATGGTAAGCGATCGGCGCCGCCCATGGACACTTGCAACACCAGAGGAGTCACAGGTGCGTTGCCGGCTTTTTAAGAGGGAGTACGCTCGTTTCTTGAACGTTTTTCTTCTTCAACGTTTCATTCCATAAGTAAATTTAATTTCACGTCATCGTTGCGTTCCATGTCAAACTCGAGTGTTACAATCCTATTCAAAATTGTTATCATGAAACCCAGCTTATAATAATAACAAAAACCGAGTCTAGACATATCTATTTGTACCTATGTATAAAGTCTAGAACTACGTAAATTCTAAAGCCCTTTACGGTTTTACACCGTGTGCCTACTTGTAACTATGACGAACTGTACAACCGTCTAGACGGGGTAGCACGGGTCGTCGAGCGCTGTAATTTTAATAAACATTTTACAATGCAGTGAGTTAATGATTTGTGTTAATTTATTACGTCAAGAGTTTGGAGAATTATTTTTTTTTACAAATTAGAGTGATTTGGTGTGGGTTTCTAAGTGTTGAAGTTACAGATAGTTTAATTAAGTAATAAAATGTGGATACGAAAAGAATACCTAGATTTATAATGTAGAAAATCAAAGAGAATAATTTGCTACAACTTTTGTAATTCTACGAAGACAAAAAGAGATTTATAAGTTACGTTACATTTTGGATAGGTAGTTATTTACTTCTATTTTCGCTTATGTTAGTGGTAATATTTGGATAGGTATTTGCCCTCAGTCAAAAATAAATTTCTTCAAGATTTTTTATACCGTTACATATTACAAAATAATCGTACTTCATTGTTGGATTTGAAGATACATTTACTTAATTCTAGATTTTATTGGTTACATTTAAAGAAAAAAGTACTTATGCTGTCTGAGCCTACAATATGATGACGTCACATTTCCATACCAAATTCATTCATAGAACAGTTTCGTTATTGACATTTCAATAAAAGAATTGAATTTGACTGGTTGTTAAATACCGTATTCATTTGTTGTTCTTTGTTTAAAATAGTTAAAACCTTGCTTGTTTAGCAACCACTAGCTAGTTACCAAGCATTCATTGAGTTCTCAGTAGGTGAGTACCCGCTTTTTCAGCACAACAAAACTTCATCAAACGCAATCCAAGATTCTAATTCCCGCAAAGCCTAAGGGAAGAACAAAATACCTAGAAAATCCCAGCATAGACTTTGAGCCCCCCTCGTTACCACATCAAAGGGAATAGGAACATGGCTGACTCTTCAAATACAATAAGCTCAAGTACCTTTATTGACTGCTAGTGTTGTTCGTCGGGCTGTGTGTGAGTGTGGCATTAAAATTGTGGTTGGTTGAAGCTCTTGAGATTTTGAGCGGTTTCTAATTAGTGAACATTTTATAGCGATTGAGGGTATTATAGTAGCTTTGAGTAAGAAAAATAAACTAAGTAAGTACCTATACTTTTCTATAACAGTCGATAGTTTCTGATTGATTACATCCTTCATTTTGGAGAAATGATCTCGTGCTTTTATTTTCTTGATATTCAATCAAGAGAAAAAGAGGATCTTGCGGTGACCTCGGTTCAACCAATGGAGAATTATTACGTCCAAGTGACATAGACAACACCAGACCAGAAAAAAATCATCTCAATTGGCGTCCTTGGTTCTCCTGGGAATATTATTCATCCAGGCACCCTGACACATTTGGTCACGCCAGATTAGGAGTGAGTGTATCGCGGTAGCAATTGCCGAGCGATACATCGTTTAGCCACCAATGTAAGACATGTACCTATCGTAGTACCTACCTAGACTTCAACAACTCATTTGGCTAACATCGCTTAGGTTTACCGCTTAGACATAGACCCGTAAGAATTATGGATCACACAAGCAATCGTTCTATGCGACGAACCCGCAACACGTAGGTACCTACAGGACCCGGCCGCCCAGACACAGGTGATTACCGTGAATCACAGTTCATCAATTTGGAAAGATACAGCAAAACAAGAGGGAATTTGCCAAAGATATTAAGAATATAAATGGAATACACATTCAATACAATCTCTTAAAATTACGCGGCCATTTTCGACCCTCAGCAATAATCTATAACAATGACAGGATATCGGAGGGTTGTTTATAAAAGCGCATCGGGGTAATTTCGACCTGTTTCCGTAAATTAAGATGTAGTGGACATGAACAGGCGAAGGTTAGTTATTGGTCACATATTGATTTTTCATTTAGAATGCGGACTGCAGTGGTTTGGGGGGTTGAAAATAGACGCCGTTTCGTTGGCGGGAACGTTGCATTGGAGAATGGATATTTAGGTATGCCCGATGCAATTTAAAGTCTGTCTGATAGTTCATATGAGATTTGCTTATAGTTTTATACTATAGGTAACCTATAATTAACCTTTTGTGATACAGACTTATTTAATACCTAGTTGCGAAAAGATTTTCCCATTGTATCAGTAATAGACTAGATTATGTAGATAATTAGATTCCAATTCCAAAAATCTATATTCAGCTTTGTGTTCGTTGACATAAGGTAACCCTTATACTGATTGGATAGTTAATAGGTATAATATTATAATGTTATAGTAATTGAGTAGTTGCAAGTGCATTGCTACCATTACATATTCGAACTCTACTCGACTCGACTCGAATCGAACCTAGTTCTGAAATCAGGCATTGTAGGTACCTAGTCCTAGTCCAATAATTTTCAAAATCATTAGGCAAACGTAATCTAGAAAAAAAAATTTTACAAAATAAAAAAACCGCCTTCAAAAAAAGTCAAGCAATAAAAGTTCCTACACTAAAAAGTAAAAAATAACAATTTGAATTACTGTAAAAAAACTTAATTTATAGGTAAACTTATTTGACATTAATATTTTGCAAATATTCAAAATTTATTACTTATTTTTGGAGTCGGTGCCAGCATTTTGATGTTGAAACTTAATGTTAGTTAGGTTTTTAATATCCGGTGCCATTTTTCGTACATAATGCTTAAACATTTTCAATGTACTTAAAATGTTTTTGTAAGTACATATTTTTTATTTAAAAAAATGTGCAAATCGGACATTTTTTGTAGAGAAGTCTAATCTGTATTTATGTCTTAATTAATATACCTATATTTGAGTATGCAAATAGGTATTAAGTAGTTTTATAATTAAGTAAGAGGTAGTTTTTCAAGGGATTGTTGCCCATTTGTATTTCCTTGCATGGGCTGGCACCGACTCCAAAAATAAGTAATAAATTTTGAATATTTGCAAAATATTAATGTCAAATAAGTTTACCTATAAATTAAGTTTTTTTACAGTAATTCAAATTGTTATTTTTTACTTTTTAGTGTAGGAACTTTTATTGCTTGACTTTTTTTGAAGGCGGTTTTTTTATTTTGTAAAATTTTTTTTTATTTGTAGCCGTTTAGTGTTTTTTTTTTATTATAATGTGTTATGGCAAAGAAGTCAATATCGTTCCTACATTTCTTTTGAAAAAGTTACCAATGTCATACTTATACGTAGAAATACATATCATAGTACATTGTTACTGTGTAATCGTTTTGATCTCGAGGAGAGATGATATGATGCATGAGATACTTATGACTTATAGTTAAAATAAAATAATAATCTTATCATAAATTCATATTAGTTCTCGCCAAATAACAAAAAACTAGATATTTTCATCAACAGACAGATAAAGTTCAAAGATACCAAATGCAATCTAATTTAGTATCTATGATTAAATACATTCGTACATAGAAAAAAGACCAATGCAATTATTGTTTTGTATCAATTGTAACCCATTAAATGAAGAATACTATTTTGTTATTACTAAGAACATTCATATATAGACAAGTTGGTAAAAATATAAAAGACCATCGCTATTGTAAATATACATTTATGACTCATTCAATGTATGAACCTTTTTTAAGTAAGTATTATCTACATATGTGCACACAAAAGAAACACAATTATTGTTTTGTACGACGCAATTATTGTTTTGTAACCCATTTAAAACGACTGTTTTGTTAAAAATGCCAATTAATTCTCTTAGCCTATTACCAGGAAAACGATAAGAACACAATGACGCATTTCACCACTAATGTGTAAACGCAGTCCACGTGGACTAATGCAAAATAGCCAATACTAGGCCAAACTCCGCCCCCAAAGGTGTGCGGTCCCGCTCTAGAACCTTTCGGCCCCATCGGCCATCTGTTCTACGAGCAATGTGCCGTGCCCACTGTCACTTAAGTTTGGCATTTCTTCGGGCTATGTCGGTGACGCTGGTTCTTCTGCGGATTTCTTCATTTCTGATTCGAACATGCACGGAAACTATGAGCATAGCCCTTTCCATTGCTCTTGACAGCTCTAATAAGCTTACACAATACTAGGCCCCATGCCAACCTTCCAGCTTCATCATCACATCAGTTCAATAGTACCTTACAGCCAAAGTGCATCTTATAACAATTCTAACAAGCCCAAACACGGCTAGGATATATTAATTAGGTACGCAGTTCCAGTGCCTACCTTCCAGCTCCATAATCATCATTAAATCAGTTCGATGATAACATTTCCAACATAATTATTTAAGATCATTGGTTTACAGTGCATTTTCATAGTTGCTGAACTACCTTGATTGTGATATCTATGCGAGTGTCAAGTTTCATCATCCATTTCTGATCTTCTTCACCAGTTCCACCTCATCAAACATTACTTTTTGACTGTAAATGCTTGAGTGCTCTATGAAAATATTAAAATTACTATATAGTTGCCTATAATATTTGAGGAGTTCCCTCGATTTCTCATGGATCCCATCATCAAAACTTGATTTTGAAAAGAATGGGACCAATCTGGAAGCATATCCTTTCAATCATAAAAAAAATTTTGCAAATCCGTCCATAAACGACGGAGTTCTGAGGTAACAAACATAAAAAAAAAAAATAAAAAAAAAAAAAAAAAAAAAATACAATCGAATTGAGAACCTCCTCCTTTTTTTGAAGTCGGTTAAAAAAGGCCGATTTAACGCAACGGAATACGAAATCTCCTTTAAGTTTAGTTTTACTTACGTATTAAAATATACTCATCAGTTGTAATTTTGTTGAAACTGTCTCTCTGGAGAATATGTAAAGCGATGTAAGTAATTAATCTCATAAAATAAAATCAATAAAAAAGACGTAAATTTTAACTTAAACCCAAAACCGCAAGGAATGGTTCAATAAGATTGCGATAACCGAGATTCAGTTACATTTCAATGACAGCGTGTCACAATGTTGCCAACAACCCGCCGAGATTAGGGTTACCAGATAAAATAAATCCGAATAAAATTTTAATGGTAAACTCGAAAGTGGTGTTTTGTGGGTCAGCAAGCTGTCTCCAGCATATTCGTTGATAAGCCGCTATCTTTCTTTCGTATGTTAATGTAAAATAAGTATAAAAAAATTAAATACCTACAACTTTTTGTTAATTTAAATTAAAATGCAAAATTTATCTAATTTCAGTTAAGTTGATATGCTCAAAATTTATTCACGGACGAATATATGTGATAAGATTAATTCCAAAAAGAGCTATTTAAGCATACCAAAACTCAATATAATATAACTCAACGAATGAAGCAGAAGATGAAATACCCATAATTCTCAATTAAAATATATAAACAGCTACATTTATAATAATTATGTTGAAGTACCACTTTCTTTTAAAAGAGACAGCCCACTGAGCATGTACTTCTTTGATTGCAATGCGCCAGCGCAATGCACTTTCACTAATCACTCTCGCTATTCGCTAATTAGTTACAAATCAATAAAACACTATTTCTAGTGGCAAGTTGTTCTTTCCGGAGTGTGCAACTGGTGTAACTATGTTATAAATCTTAAATTATTAAAGTACCTACTCAATTATTTCATAAGTTTCATGACTGAATGATAGAAAACGCAATGTCGATACTAGTCTTTATACGAAACTAAAATTTGCTACAAAAATTGGGAAAACATTTTTATTGATGATAATGTTGCAGTTGCAGACAATAACAAATTACAAAGAATATTGGTACGATGCACTTAAATAATATTTAAGGAGACTTAAAAATATGAAGAACTTACAATGGCAAGCAAAATCAGCCAAAATGTACTGAAAATGATCACAAATTAAGGAAACGTACGACTTGCAATAATATATAGACCTAATATGCTAGCCAACTACTATTATAAACGCGAAATTTTGAGGGAATAAACAGATGGAAATTAGTTGCCCTTTCACGTAAAAGCTACTGAAAGAAAATTGGCATATTGATAATACTATGCAATATCACATAGGTAACTTTTGAAACGAGAAACGCGCGTAAAACAGCTGTCTGATGCTAGAATATAGTACTAAACTCCGTCCACATTTCCTAGTAAATTAAGTCTTTAACTAAAACAATACAATACGCCGCTGGCTTGGATTACGTAGTAAATAACAGTCATTATTCAACAGTGAACTACACAACTTCGCTATAGAAAATAGGCCTTACAATACACACCGGTATGAATTGGAAGCCGCCCCTAGCCGCCGGTAGCTGGAAAACGAGTAAACAAAACTAAAGTGGATGGGATGTACCTACATACATACGCAGATACTTATTGTACTATAGTGTATGCTGTGCGGAACCTTGTGTCCGGAAAATAAAGTCCAATTGTACCCTCGTAACTATAAGCTTTTTGTCAGAGATCCGTTTCGGATTGATGAGGAATTTTTAGACTGCCACATTTTGAATAATTCGAATAGGTATGTTATGTAATTTACAATATTAGCTTTGACTAAAGCAATCAAGTTTGCTATTTTGTATAAAACATTGTAAACACTTATTTTTATTATTTTTATTTACCTTTATGCACAAAGTTAGGTGGGCTTAATGACAACAAGCATTCTTGCTAGCCAACCTTTGGGTGATGCAGTAAAAATATGGTCGCAATTCTGTGGTTACACAAAATTTTGCCCTAAGCGGCAAGTCGTCCACGTAGCTTCCTAGCGCAATACGCCAGTCTCTCATTCACCACAGAATTGCTTCACATTTCAAACCTAAGTCAGGACTCCGTGATGGCAACACGGCATTACAAAACAGTACAATTATTATAGAAAATGATTTTCGAAATTGGTATAATTATACCATACGGTAGAAACTGGGAATCTGGCAACCCTATTGCAGATTATTGGCGCCAATCGTTGGCGAACATATTGTTTTGACACGTAAAACCATGATGTAACTTTAGACTACACAATGCACTGTTGTGCATACATTTTGATACAGAACTCGTTTGGCATTGTGACGACAAGAGACTGGTTCGTACCTAAGGACAAATAAGTGTTTGGTAATCTGTGTCTCAGGTTAAAATCAGTGATTTGACCATTTATATATTTTATATCGACGCAAATCGCAAAGATAATTGAATTATCTTTGATTTTCACATGAGGTATAAAACCAAGCCAATAGACCACTATAGGCGGGGCCTTACAAGAGCTGATGTTCAGCCAGAGTTCGGCCTAAAGCAGGAGAACAAACGGAGAGTTTTTAGTCAGTAAGAGATACACTCCCTCTCACCTCGCCCTGGCAGGAAGAAGTCATTTAATGATTTTCTCCTCACAAAAAATGTATAAAACCAAGATCTCAATGAAATAGAAGTGTGATATACGTAATACGTAGGTATGTCGAATTAAAAGTAACATAAAGCACGTAACACACTTAAAAACAGGATACGCGACTTCACGAATGAAGCATGTTCATTAGCCATATTTCATTTCAAGATGACAGCTTAGCTATAGCGGGGCACGCGCGGTCGCATCATGTGTGAACAGTCTGTTACTGGCTTAAAAGAGGCAGTGAATTAAGTATTAAAAACTTCTTTGTACATACATGGAATTGTATCTATCGTACGCGTGTCGTAATACCGACGGGCGTATGACAAGATCAAAATGTGTACGAAGGTTTGTCAAACAACTACACTGCAATTTTCAAGTTCTATAACTCAGGATCTACAGTAGCTTCAAATAAAAGAAACGGAAAATGTATATGTCTCAAGGACAGAAGCATCCCTGTCTTGAACCCGGCAAAGAAAGTAAATACTTAGTAAGAAACAGAAGATATTAATGTTAATGGAGAAGAAGACTTCTATGAAAGCATGCAGGGATTCCTTTAGACATTTTTGTAAACGAAGGCGTATTTAATGAGATACTAATGTCACTTTCAAATAGAACTGGTACTTCATGATGGGCGAAGCAATTAACGCCGCCCATGGACACAATAGGAGTAACACATGATACAAGTACCTTTTAAAGAGTAAGGTCTTTTCTTCAAGGTCGTATCGGTTCGGTAATAGGTACCGACGAAGACGCTTCGTACGCCAGTATTAATGTGCGAGGCAAAAAGATACGTGAAAAAGACAGAGCTGTTCCCTGGCAATTCTTATAATAATGAGCTGAGAGCAAGAAACAACTCTAACGAATCGAAGCTTAAAATTCGTCTGCAAAGTGATTAAAACTGCAGCATTCGTCTAAACTCAATGCGCCTGCAGCCAACTGATAAGAGTTTCAGACAAAGTTTGAAGCCCCATCATGCTGATGGTAGGTAGGTACATAAAACTTTGTTACGACTAGTCTTGTAGGTGGTACGACTGATTTGTAGAAAAAGGTTACGTTTTCTAAGGATTCGTTTTCTTTTGAAGAGAAAAATATTTTTTTATTCTTTATTGCCGCTATTCTAACAGGTGAAGGTTTATATTCGCGAGACATTTTAAATTACAAGGATAATTTCAGAGAAGTACAGGGTACAATTAATTGGCCTATTTGTCGGACAGGTCGGTGGTGTACCCGGGTCGAGAAGGATGGGGTCGGCGAGAGACGTCGTGCGGCGTTCCGCAGGGTTCGGTGTTGGGGCCGCTCTTGTGGAACGTTGGCTACGACTGGGCTCTGCGCGGTGCGCTACTCCACGGCGTCGGCGTCATTTGTTACGCCGACGATACGCTAGTTACAGCGCGTGGGAAGTCGTACCGGCAGGCGTCCATACGCGCGACTGCTGGTGTCGCGCACGTCGTGGGTAGGATCCGGCGGCTGGGCCTAGACGTGGCATTGCACAAATCGGAGGCCCTGTGTTTTCATGGGCCGAGGATGAAGCCGCCTCAGGGGTCCAGCATCATAGTAGGAGGGGTTTCCATCGCTGTTGAGTCCACGATGAAGTACCTCGGACTCGTTCTCGACAGTCGGTGGAATTTCGGGCCGCACTTTACACGGCTCGCCCCCCGGTTGATGGGCGCCGCTGCTGCTTTGTCGCGCTTGCTGCCCAACCAGGGGGGGCCCATCTACTCCTCCCGGAGGCTCTACATGGGGGTCGTACGGTCGATGGCGTTATACGCCGCGCCAGTGTGGGCGGGAGCCCTGACGGCTCGCAACATCGCCGCGCTGCGAAGGCCACAGCGCGCGATGGCCGTCAGGATAATAAGGGGATACCGTACGATCTCCTTTGAGGCAGCGAGCCTCCTAGCCGGATCCCCGCCCTGGGACCTCGACGCAAAGCTCCTCGCATCACTCTATTGGTGGCGTGCGGAGGCAGTCGAGCGGGGCGAGCGCCTGGTGCCTCGACAGGTTGAGGCACGCAGGGCGGAACTCCGCCAGACCTTAATGGCGGAGTGGCAGACGCGCTTAGCGCAACCCACGGCGGGGCACGCCGCTATAGAGGCGGTAAGGCCCGTTCTAGAGGAGTGGTTCAATAGGAGCCACGGCGCCCTCAGCTTCCGGCTGACGCAGGTGCTTACAGGACACGGGTGTTTCGGGAAGTACCTGTGTCGCATAGGTCGGGAGCCGACGTCTCAGTGCCACCATTGTGGTGATTGCCGCGACGATACGGCGCTGCATACCTTGGCGGAGTGCCCAGCTTGGGCCGAGCAGCGTCGTGACCTGGTCGCGGCCGTAGGTGCTGCGGGAAATCTCTCGCTTCCGGCTGTAGTGTCTACTATGGTCGGGAGCGAGTCAGGGTGGAGTACCGTCGCTACCTTCTGCGAGGCCGTGATGCTCGCAAAGGAGGCGGCGGAAAGGGAGAGAGAGGCTGCCTCCTCTCTCCCCTCCCGCAGCAGACGCACTAGACGTCGTAGGGTGGCCGACCTGCGGCCACCGTAGGGCGCGGCCTGTGGACGACAGACTCGGGGCGTCTTGTCGTCTGACCAGCAGCAGGCCTCGAGGCGGCGGCGCCGTGTTCCGCGCGCGCCTCATAGTGGAGTCCTGCGGTCGGGGTGACGGCCGCAGTGGGTGACGGGGCCCGCCTTATCTTCTGGCGGGCCAACACCCGTCGGGGGGTTGCGACGAATGCTTCGGCGATACCCGCCCCTCCGACACATGGGTTATTGGAGGAACACCGGGTTGGTTTTTAGTCAGTAAGAGTCTGACAGTACCCTTCGTCCTTCCCCGAGGGCGATGGGTCTCCATGAGGATTTTCCAACCCGACACAAAAAAAAAAAAAAAAAAAAACGGTACAATTAATTGGACAGCAGTGACCCTTTTGGCGTTGTCGGGGTAGGTGGACGCCTATACGAAGCAGTGACAGGCCACTACTCAGTAATAAATTTGTATTTTTTTTTATAATAAAGAAAAACAAATATATTTTATTATGTATCAAGTCAAGCACTTCTAAAGCATTACAACATGTCATACAGAGAAGTAAACATAAGTAATTGGACAGAAATCTAATTAATATCTTAATTACTTATTTGTTTCTTAATGTCTTGTAACGAACTTTATAGCTTGTAACACCGAGCAACCAGATTGGTTTTGTAAATAATATCTATTGAGTAAGATATAATAATAAAGGATATTAGAAGGTTGCAAACAAATAGATATTAGTCGAAATCAGTCTTGCTAATGATAAATAAATAAATAAAATCAGCAAATAAACTTAGTATCAAATAAGAATTTAGTTTATGAGACTAGCCCTTCACGAGAACCTAACCAAATAAACTTCTGTAAGCTTAGAACAGAAGAAGAGAAACGTAACTTGACTAAAAGAGAAACGTAAAAATGTATCGGCAAGAAAAGTATAAGAATCGTAGGATTTTCAAGATAACAAATTACAGTGAATGAACACAAATATTAGGCACTACATTCACCAAATTACCAAACAAACGGTAGATAATGTGTAGCTATTTCAAGAAGTGGAATTTTCTAAAAATGTGATTATCGAACGTCAATCAACTAGCTCTTATGAGCAAAGTTATCAAACAAGAGATGAAAAAATTCTAACTGACATTATTTACGTAAACAAATTCCACTTTGATGAAAACAAAAGGGAAATATGTCCTATTGTCTTCTTACCTACGTTACATAGGAAGATCATTGTTCTCTGTTTTCCTTGCATAATAATCTATTTACATAAACATATTGTTATTGTTTCAATTGTCTATTATTTTGTGAAATCTTTATTTTGAATTCTTTTAATTTCTTGGAAAGTCTTATACTTGTAATATAATACGCGTACGTGATGAAGTTACGAAGAGGGAAGTCATTATACTTGAGTGGAAGAAGATTATCGACCATAAAATATTATAGGCATTTAAACTTTATAATGTAGATATATATTTTTTAGTACTAACAAACCCATGTCACTGCTAGACTATGAGCATTCTCTTCATCTACAGCAAATAAGAACGCGGCAAATCCATGCTTAGTAAGCAGGTTGGCGATCACAATTTAAAAGGTCCAAATTTATCAGAGCATTTTCAGCCCGATATCAATCGAATATTTTATTTTTTAATACTAACTATTGTATAAAAAACGCTTACAAGAAAAAAGTATTGATATTACTTATTAAACATGTCACAATATGCCAAAAGAAAAATTAAATCCAAAACTTGGTGACAAAATTATTATCATCGCTACTAAAACTATTATGGCGAAAGAAACGCTTAAAACAATACTAAAGTTACGTTGGAATGGAAGAAGGATTAAATATTTAGGGGCTTATAAATATTTTAAGCTTCAACAATGTCGACGGCAACAACTTTAGATAAGCCGCTTGACGTTAGCGAGGAAAGTGGAAACTTAACAAAGATAAAAGGAAACTTGACAAGACAATATCGTCTTTGAGTTTAGTTTTTTCAAGATTTTCCTGATTTTTAAAGAGGCTTTTAATACTATTAAGGTCAAGATAATTCAGATATTTATCAAGGCTGACAGGTGGTAAGCTAAAAAGTATTATAGTATATTATCTTAGCTTTGTAGTTTAAATAATACAACGTCAAAAGTGACGAAATAAATGTACAACGGTATTACATAATTAACACAATGTGAGTTTTCTTCAAGGTACTATTTATGGTCCATCCTTAATTTTCAAGACAAAAAAAACTTTCTTTGTACAGAAATTTCCACATACCTGTGATGTAGTGAACCGTCGACTACCAGACCTGCTGAGAGTGCCTCCCCTCACGTTACTATCTGACAGTTCCACATCACCACCGCCATCAGCTGCCTTCCGACGAGACAGCTCACACAACTCCGCTATCGGTTGCACCTGTGTAAGATTTGCATATAAAATGAGAAAGTTTTATCGAGACCATTAAGAATCGATCAGGTTAGTTAGTATTAAATTTCAACTTTTTAAGCTTGATATGGAACCTATAATATACCTTAGAAGTTATACAAGGTTTTTGCACCTAAATAGCTATTTTGAGAGCCGACAGAAATTTCTAGATTATATCTTGGCTATTTGGAATATCGAACAAGATTATTGAATAAAAGTGGCCAAACCCATAATCATAAACCATTTTTAACGCTTATCAGTCGTAAATAGTTGCAGCAGTAGACTTATAGCCAATCAAACTACCGTTAGAATTCCAAATTCAAATTTGTTTCAAAAAAAAAACTTATTCTAAATTGGTAATAAATAAACGAAAGCCATTTATAAATAAATATAAACAAAACGGACAAGTTTTAAAAACAGAACCAATACTTTTACTGCTTGACTGAATCATCGCAAGGCATGTCAATCATTGAGCCAGTAAGAAAAACGTTATACAAACCTAATTACTATCGTACCTGCATGGTAATTTGACATTGGCAACGACCTTATCTTATGGCAATAAGGTCGGAATTCCTAGGGCAAATAAAATGACTTTATACAAATCGAGCTTGAAAGTGGTTTTTCCTGTAAACACGACTGTGAGAGAAAGTAACGTAATGAGCGTGTTTTATGATGAGAGCCAGAATATGAGCCAGGAGTGCATGGGCTGGATAGATAATTTAACCCCAAACAAACGGATTAAGCACTCGTCATCATCATAAGTCTATAAGCGCCCATTTTTTATCAGAGGCTTTTCTTACCCACATGTCACAAAGGTGGATTGACGATTAAAACGTATAATTGGAAATGTCCAGATTTTCTTACGACGTTCCATCCAGTTCATACATGAGAAGCGGACGTCTTAACTATATGTGAACAGACTTATCTGATAATCCAATTAATCAGCTACATTGTAGACACCTTGATACTAGAATTGGGATTACTTATATTAGTTACCTAGAATTTAATATACATTGTTTTGCATGATAATAACACAATATAGGTACAGAATAGTTACCTAACATCATGTAACAAACAGTAATATTCTTAAATTGCAACGCCTTTTGCGTGTTTGAAGTTTATTGAAAATCGATGCAGCAATTCCGAAGATATTGAGTAACATACTGACATACATAATTTTGAATTCCTATTTCAAATAGCTCATACAACTGGACTAAAGGATCACCCGTACGACTCTTCGAATTGATGTGTTCATAGAATATTTTATTTTCTCCAGCTATATTTTTAGCCCTATCATAATGTTCCGGGTCTTATTTCAAAACCAGGCACAATTCTAGTAATTCTAGTAGTCCATCCTTATATTTCAAAACCCTAGCAATAGTTTAGCCACCAACAATAACGTCAATAAATTATCCATCAATAGCCAATTAACAATAGACATTTAAAACTTGAACAAGACATTCACAAATTCATTAGACACGTTTGTCTCCTCAACGTAAGGCATAAAAACTTCGCGCCGACTAACGGTCTAAAAGCCGTTTCGAAAGCATTTATTATATTTCCTAGTTTTTTGTCTAAATCAATACCCGTGTCTGAATATTGAATTAGAAATTTAAAATAAAACCGTTATAGACAATGAAAAGCTAATAGACGTGCTTCGGATACTAATCCGTAGTAGGTACTACTCGCTAGTATTCTCCTTAGTCGAAAAATTCTCAGGAAGAGATTTATTTTGTCTCATCGGTTTCGATGAAAAACATTCATGCTTTCAGATAACAATGTTTGTTCTAGTTACATGCTTAAGTGCACGTTGTATCAAATTGAATTTCTTCCAAAACTAGTAATCTATATGCCTATAACAAATGCTACCTATAATTTTATTATGCGTTTTATTAGTATCAATGTCAATGTCATTCGAAATCATTTTATCTGGGTCTCAACATGTTTTACTACTCGACATATTATGCAAATTAATGCTAAATAATACAGTAAGACTCACCTTAATTGTGACCGAGTCTTGGCTTCCCTTGATAAGGTCAATGATCTCTTCGCGGCTCTTCTCTTCGACGTTGACACCATTCACTTCCAAAAGCCTATCACCAGGCAACAGCCCTGTCTCACTAGCACCAGGATATGACCCCGGTTCAGCTAGAATTACAGCTTTCAAAGTCAATTTGCTGACCATCCCAAGATTATTACATTTATTGTCACCGTTAAGTAGTGCACTGTCATGACCATTCATGTCTCCAATAAAGATTCTCTCCTGAACCATCGCTCTACGAAGACTGAAGCCGAAATCATTTCTTGGAGCTTTCTGCCTTTGAATGGTAAGGTACCTAGGCTTAGGTAAGCGCACAGGAGTCAATGATGGAAGTGGGAGATACACATCTTCGAAATTACTAGTCTTGGACCATCGGTGGAACCCTTGGGACTCGCCAACAGGAGAGGTAGAAAACGGTGGAGTCGCGAATGATGAGTTAGTTGTCGTATCCGTAAGAGAATCAGCGCTTGGAGAAGTCGACGTCACTCCATGATAGCTGTTTCCATTGGTCTTTGGTACCTCGTCAACGTCCTGCGTAGTTATTGACGGGTTATTGGTATTATTCTTATAGTTTTTGTACTGTGTCTCCACAGGGCTATGAATTACTTTTTTGGTAAAGTTCTGCACGTGCTGCATGTCATCACTTGAAGAGGTGCTCTTAGAAGGAGGAATCCCGTAAGAGATCATCTCGTTCTGCTGAGTATTCCTGGCCAACAGGTTGATGTCTTGACCATTGACATTATCAACTGTATCGCTGCTTTGGACATTGTTTTCTACAGAATTTGAACTAGTATTGCTGAGACGTGGTCCTTTAAGGATGCCACGTTTTGGTGGACGTGGTGGTATAGGAGGTAGATTTGGCGGTTGTCTAGGGCTGGTGTTGGCATTGTTCGGATTATTTAAAGAATTCAGAGATGTTTCGGAGCTATCGGATTGCAAGACGCCTTCCTTCTTGTTCCAGGTGTGAGTTGCAGGGAAACTAGGCGACAGGTGATTGTTTTCGTCGCTTAGATTTGAGTTAGACCCTGAGGTGGATATAAGCGGGTAATTGGAGTAGTTTGAGTCTTGTTCGAGATGGGCGAACAAAGACGCGGTGTAGTCAGCTGTGATACCCGACGGCAGTTTCTCCTTTTCTTTGCGTCTGCCCCGCAATTTCAGAGATCGCCGGACCTGTGAACGATAAAGGTAATTTTAGTGAATTAAATCTATCCGTTATGGTTAAGTTGCTATGAAGGTTTAAAGTGACTGGTCAATTGAATAACTAAGACTAATCGCACTATTGGAACGACAGGATATTTGAATACGATTTAGTACTGAGCGTGATTTAATAGTTTTAAACGAGCAAGTCATTCGCAAATGGGAAACTGATGTATTGGACAGCGCAGTAGATGAAGTAATTTGTCAAACAGCTGACACTTGAGGAAATAATGTTAATATCGAGGAAGGAGAAGGTGCAACGGATAATGATCTTTGATGGAACGTGATAGAGGTGATATTGGATAAATGAAAGGGGGAAGATTTGCGAAAGGTCTGATGACTCTTAGCTTCGTGACGACGTTACTCGAATAGCAGTATTGTAAACGGTTAAGTAAGTAACGTGAACGGGTTTTTGCAATTTGGAAGCGACATTCTTCAAGATGGAAGCTCATAAATAAAATACCAACGAAAGTGTATCAAGAAACCTGTTTTAGTACCCCGGGTTATTTGTTACACTACAATGAGGCGCCAGGATTTTCCCATCACGACCTGATTTTCCTTTCCTACATCCTCAAACCACCCAGGGTCAATCCCAGGGTTCGATATAGGCGTTGTTTTGCGCGGATGGACGTTGACAGCCTACTTCAAGACGTGTCGACCACTGATTGGAGCCCACTTATGGTAGCTACAGATGTCAACAGAATGGTTGAATTATTCAACAATATCTTGACCAATTTGTACAACCGTCATGCTCCCATCAAAAAGGTAAAACTGAAGCGACCGCCTGCGCCTTGGATGACTCGTGGGATACAGATGGCGATGCGACGCAGAGATCGTGCGTT
Source organism: Spodoptera exigua (assembly GCA_902829305.4). Classification (NCBI taxonomy): domain Eukaryota; kingdom Metazoa; phylum Arthropoda; class Insecta; order Lepidoptera; family Noctuidae; genus Spodoptera; species Spodoptera exigua. The sequence continues at coordinate 4,085,749 of LR824623.2, forward strand.
TCGTAGGCATAAGAGGGATCGCACTGAGGAGAATTGGACGGCTTTTAAGATTGCGAGGAACAGGTGTAATCAGATGGTACGTAACGCAAAACGCCGCTTTATACTTGATGGAATCTCTTCTTCTTCTTCTTCTGCTGATATCTGGAAGTTTCTCAGAACTCTAGGTATCGGCAAAGCGCAAAATGTGGACCTGCCGAGCTCGATTGGTTTGGACGATCTCAATCGCCATTTCGCAACCGTTACTCGGCTGGATACACAAATCAAACAACAGACGCTTTCTTTAATAGCTGGTCTCAAGCTTTCTTCTTCCATAGTTCCTTTTCGTTTCGTTCCAGTGCAGCCTGATGAAATCCGAAAAGTTATCCTTGCCATTAAATCCAAAGCGATGGGTTGTGATAATATATCACGATATATGATCACGGCCATCCTGGACCCCCTCCTTCCAACCATAACTCATATGGTAAACTATTCCCTTCACTCCGGAGTCTTTCCATCCTTGTGGCGTAAAGCCTTTGTCCGTCCTCTTCCGAAAATTTCCAATCCCACCCTCCCTACTCACTTCCGCCCCATCTCAATTCTTCCTTTCTTGTCTAAGGTGCTCGAGGCCTGTGTCCACAAGCAATTCGCTACCTTCATCCACCGGAACTCCTTAATTAGCCCTGTCCAATCGGGTTTCAGGCCTGGACACAGCACCACAACCGCTCTCCTTAAGGTTACCAGCGATGTGAGGGCAGGGATGGAGGACACAATGGTTACTGTGTTGGTCCTGGTGGATTTCTCGAATGCCTTTAACATGGTCGACCACGATATCCTGCTAGCTATCCTTTCCCGTATTTTGGTTTCTGATGGCGCACTGGAATGGTTCTCATCCTATCTTCGGGGGCGTCAGCAGTTGGTCCAGGTTGACGAGTCGTCGTCAAACTGGTGCCAATTAACGGCTGGCGTTCCTCAAGGCGGAATTCTTTCTCCTCTTTTATTCTCTACTTTTATTAACTGTGTTACCTCCGAACTTCGGTGTGCGTACCATCTATATGCTGACGACTTGCAGTTGTATTGTCAAGCGAGGGTCGAGGATTTGCCTGATGCGATCTCGAGATTGAATGCGGACCTGGCTGCCTTGAATGACTGGTCAACAAAGTTTGGCATTGCCGTTAATCCGAGCAAGTGTCAGGCGATAATTTTGGGGAGCTCCCGTACATTCGGAAGGGTCGATAGCAAAGCTGTGCCGCCTATCCTTTTCGACGGTGCGATCATCTCGTTGAGTAGTGATGTGAAGAATCTCGGCCTATACATCGATAATTGTCTTACCTGGCGGGTTCACGTCGCTGTTGTGTGTAAACGGGTAACGGGAACGCTTCGGGCACTATACCGTCTAAAAAATTTCCTTCCGTCCTCCACCAAGGCAATGCTTGTTCGATCCTTGTTGTTCCCTATCATTGATTATGCGGATGTCTGCTATTACGACCTGAATGCAGATCTACTTAACAAACTTGACCGCCTTCTGAATAACTGCATTCGATTCGTCTTCAATCTGCGCAAATACGACCATGTCTCTGCATATCGATTGCAACTAAAGTGGTTACCCATACGTCAGCGCAGGGAACAACGCGCGCTAACCACTTTATTCTCTCTTCTTTATTCCCCTACTTCTCCTAGTTATTTGGCCCCTTATTTTCAGTATGTAAGCGCCAACCACAGCAAATATCTTCGGTCCACAAATAATCGTCTCCTCCACTGTCCCTCACACCGAACTGACTTTATACATTATTCTTTTTCTGTCCAATCAATTTTGCTGTGGAATGCGTTGCCCACGGATATCAGGACGGCAACCAGTCGGCTATCTTTCAAACTTAAAGTTCACAATTATTTGCTAGAGAAACTGACAGATTCCACTAATTAGTGTATTGTTATTTTGTTCTTGTATATACTCGTAATCTATTCTTCCCATATTTAATTATATTATTTATGTATTATTTATATGTTTTATGTGTATTTGTAGGTTATATTTATTGTATTCATATATTATATTTTTGTATTATATGTATATGTCGCCTTATATGTCTATGCTTTTTAATCATTTGTGTGCTTGTTTAGAACCTATTGTTAACACTTCTCTGCATCACCCGTGAGGTTGACTGGTAGAGAATGCCTTCGGGCATTAAGTCCGCCTTTGTATGTATTTTTTTTTTTATATGTACATAAAGTGTTAAATAAATAAATAAATAAAAATTGTATAACTGTCAATAAAGCAACAGTGCATTCGTTATTGATACAGATTACTGGGTAATCAATAACAAACATTACCTATTTCTAATTATAATTATGAATTTTGAGTAATTAATAGTCGAATTCTAATTGTATACATTTTATATATTTAAAATGTTTGAAACAGACAGAGATGATGATGCTAGTATTGAATACATAAGGACAATTGTAAATTTTACGATTTCCGACATTGATTTACAAGAAATAAGAAACATAATCAGGACAAAGCAAGTAATATGAATACATAATTTATTTTAATAGGACCACAGAACGGAACAAGTCTTTCCTTGCCATAATTGGATGAAATCGTACAAAACATCAAGGCTGGTGGTATCGATCAAAATCTTTGTAACAACGCGATAATTGTGTCAGACTCGACACGAGTCTGACTCAGACTATCTGAAGATCTTAGACGCGGTCTGTTAGACCCGAACAACTATAACAATTATAGTAGTGAAAGGTAGGTTAGCGTTCAATTAAAATATTTGATATTTTGAAAACGATTGGTGATTTAGCTGTTTGAGGAGGAACTCCACTGGTTTCAAGCGATGCTAAGGACGTACCTACATATATTCAAAAGCAGTACGACATAAGACACCAATAATAATAATAAATATAATATCTCTCACGAAAGTCAAAGACACAGAAAATGATTTTGTTTGGTTTTTGCATTGGATGCTAGAGTTACGCAAATATCAGTTGTTACACTGAGGTGGGAACACCACTGTTGGGCCTACGAATCTTCCGCCTATATTTCGAATAGGAGAGCACGAAATATTAAGCGATGAGCGCTGCAGCCAAGAACATTCAAATCGCGTACCTGCGTAGCTGGCCTTTTAAGAAGGAATACGTTCTTTTTTTTTGAGTATTTAATTTATTACGTGAGTAAGCCGAAAACATAATAATTCATTTAGAATTTCTCACGAAAGTTATAATACAAATAGGATTTAAATTTGTTACGAAACTCGAGGGAAGAACAGAGGTAGTCACAAAAGGATCTCTCTCTGACACATGGCTTCACAATTTAATGTTTTCGAACAACCATATTCATCAGCATTCAGGATTCCTGCTTAGGTTAAACATACAAAGATTTACAGCTAAAAAAATAAAGATACCTTGGTGAATCATTTTGAAAATATTTGGCGAGTCCTTAGGATTCTTAGTATTTAAGACACGGTGCAATGAACCGTTTCGAATATCCTTTCTTTTATCCGGCCGGTTTTAAAAAATGATAATAATAATCAAAGAATGCTCTGTAGGTTTAAAGAACTTTATTTCTCATAAGAACAATGGTTCACTTAAAATGAGATGAACAATATTAACCTATAGCTAAATTTACAGCGCTTTGGCTTCTACTGGCGCTATAAATAAACAGAGGGTACAACAGCAGTGAGGCAGACCAGACTCTGTAACATTTGTAAAACCATTTGCTTTAAGGCTAAGAAAAAATCTATTGATTTCTTGCTTTCAAATGCGTTTGTAGTACTTAAATAGAAAGAGAAGTAAGTATATGGATTTGAACCCTTTTTGCACTGCAATGGGGAAGAAAATTTTCTTAATCCCGAGGGGACCGTAGGGGACTGATTGATTAAAGCCCACACATATTCCGTATCACACGTATCAAGTGTGTAGTATTTTTGCGGACTTACGATTTGTATGAGAAGCCTGATGATTATTCCAGCCTGATGATTATTCTTCTCAAAAAATAACCAATACTTTTTCAATGTCAACTGATGATGATTTTTGTCTCCTCTTGTCATCCGTTAAAAAGGCTGTGTTTAGATTCGGGGCTTTAGTAAATAGGTAATGTTTCTTAGCAACTGTGTGTCCAAATTCAGAAAAAAGTTTGACTTCTATCACGCTTTCACATAAGCAAACTAATTCTTTTCCTTTTGGAAACAAAAACAATAATCCCACTCTTTAACGGTTTTAAGGCGATGGGATAGTCAATGCCTGCCGAATAAGCGACATGCGACGACGACCGAAAAATACAAAGTTCTTTAGTACCAACCCATATCTTTAAATTCATAAACAAAGCTGTTATTAGTTTTGAATATTTTATTGTATTTCAAAATCGAAATAGTTTCCTTTTGACTACGTCAAATCACAAATTTATTCAATTTCAGCACTTTTATATTTGAAATGGAACATTTCCTCCATAAAAACTACTTAAAGCACGTTTTATAGTTTTCCCCAATCTAAACCTTTTGTCCGTTTCTATTCAGCTGCAACGTTTTGTTTTTTATTTTTCGATTTTCGTTTGTCTAGCCGGTGTCTGCGAGGCGGACAATTTGGGCCCCGTCCAACTATTGAACTAACGAACGCATTCTAGCACTTTTCATAAATTGTAGGGGCGTGTACGGTTAGAGATGGAGATAAAGGAACGTTTTTCTTGTGATAGATATGGCTCACCTGATGATAAGCAATTGGCGTCGTCCACGACACCAGATGGGTTACACGTAAGTTTTCTAACAATCTCTAAATATCACCAAAAGGTGATTACGGTTTAGGATACTTAGAGATTGGGGAAAGGGAAAGATTGGGTCTCCGGTAACCCCACTCACATGGCGACACACAACGCTGTGTTTCACGCTGGTTTACTGTAAGGACGTGCTACCACTCAGGTCGAGTCGACCCATTCCATTCCATTAATCCTAATTATTTAAGTAATGTAAATTCGAATTTAAGTATGGAAATACGAGTAAAGGTAGAATTTATACTGAAAGGAGATTGGTTGGTTACTGATCCAACCAATGATTACAAACCATCAGCTCGTTTGCATTCGTATCACATATAAAGGAATAATAATATTGTTACAGTTGCGACTACCTAGTACCTAAAAAATAGATTTAAAAATTACCGGTTATATAAATTAATTAAACCTTTCATTTGAACTCAAATCCATCATACAGCACATAACACACAAATGTGTATTTCGGACAAAATTAATCAATTTTTTCTTCCCACCCTAATTATCTCTGCCTCGTTCCGCAGCCAGGTATGCGTACACGCAGCCACCGGAACGCCCATATTATGTGGAATCTTCACGTTGGATCTCACAAACCCGTTAGATGTGAAGTGACCGCTCTTATACCTACTCGAGTCAACAAAGATGGCTGATAATAATTTTTAAGTTGTTCCGTGCGGGAATTGAAACCTCGACACGTTGCGCGGCAGCCAGTTGCCCGCCAACCGTGGAAGTTGTTAGCTGTTGGTACAACTAACATATGATAAAGAAATAGAAATTGCCCAATCTCAATTTCAAACAAGAAAAAATTACTTCATTAATTTAACGGCCCAAGTTAGATAACAGGAAGAATTGAATGAAAGAATTGAATACTGAACCCCCAACGACCTCTATAAAACTTTTGTCCATCACATAAACCGTCTCCACAAACTCCTTTAGTTCCTATTTGATTTATATTCTTCGAGGGGATGGTCCCCTTTTTGTTTGGTCACTGAATTTCCTGAGGATATTATTTAATTCAGTAAATAAGATCAAAATGTTTGTTTTAGATTTATTTCCCCGGAATAGTATCCTTGGAGTTTGACATAATGTTATGTGTAGTCCTGGTTATTGATAAGAGATGGCGCCTTTGTCGTTATAGAAAAGGTCGTGTTTGTTAGAGTTTTGTAATACTATTCGTCATTTCAATAAATTAATATTATGCCTGAGTAGAAGTAACGGAATATAAGTAAAATATTTAAAAGATATCTACTTATTGTTTCTTAGATTTTGTGTTAAGTGAGTGTGACTTCAAAAAACTACCCAGTTTCTTCTCCTGCTCTAGGCCCAAGCCGCGGTACCTATCAGACAGCTTCCCCCGCAATGCATCGGCCCCGTTGCGTCCCATTCGAGACTGAATTTTGTGTACACTAATTTTGTCACATTGTTAGCCGTTTGGTGAGGAGGCGAAAGAAAGTAAAAAAAAAAACAAAAACTTCCTAACAAAAGTAAGCTGTCTAAATCGAAGTTATTTAATTCATAGGAATTTCACTTTAAGAACAGACAGACGCAAGCATGGTCACCTATACCAAAAGGGCAAATATTTTTTTCAATTTTGAGCTTTATCATCAAACCTTAAAGCTAAAAATTAAATCTTTACGTATATACAAGTAACGAAGCTACAACAAATAAACTAATCCTTTATAAATATGGCCGGCGTTAGTGTTTACATGACCGATAATACTGTGTTTGCGCTGAGCCCAGTATCACTCGTGAGTTATAGCTAAGACGTAGGTCTGTAGGTACTTATAGTAGACTAGCTAATGACTTCTCCCGCCCAGGGCCGAGCCGGAGGGAGTGTCAGACTCTTACTGACTAAAAACCCCCTGTTCCTTCTCCTGCTCTGGGCCGAGGTGGCAGTGCCTCATTGCGCTTACCCCGCAACCCCGGCTCAACATCAGCCCTATGGGGCCCCGTCTGTGGTGGTAGTAATAGGGTAAGGGTCAATTTTGTACAAAGGCACAAATCACCACCCTCAGGCGGCTTGATAGTCTCATACCTAGATGATGTCCCGAGTGACACATACTTAAACAAGACAAATATAAGCCACTCACATCACTTGAAAAAACCTAATAAATAGCTCATCAGTGTCATCACTATCGGAAGATAGATAAGGATAAGTGACTCGTTGAAAGCAAATGCTACCATCGACAAGGTCCCATCGATTTTTGTTCAAATAACAAATGATTTAGAAAATCAACATTCAATTGTTACTGAGGCTTCGACTTTTTTTATGGAATAGGAGGCAAACGAGCAGACGGATCACCTTATGGTAAGTGATTGGCGTTGCTCATGGACACCTGCAGCATCAGACCAGTCACAGGCGTGTTGCCGGCATTTTAAGAAGGAGTACGCTCTTTTCTTGGAGGTTTGAAGGTCGTATCGGTTCGGGAATACCACAGTCGGAAGATCATTCCAAAGATTTCATTTTCTCACAGGTGATACTCGTAGGTGATGGTCCAAAGGTTAGGTCAAAGGAAAATTTCGAAGAGCATGTCTCGAATTTTTGCTCATTTGGACAGCAAATGCGACAAGCAGTCTTTTTAACCGACTTCCAATAAGGAGGATGGGTCTCAATTCGACCGTATATATGCTTTTTTTATGTTTGTCTTGTTTCCATAAATATTTCGTGTAATATTCCTGTAGTGCTTCTCTGCATTCCGATAAATCTGTATGCTAAGTATGTATCTGTTTTCTACGGTTAGTTGGTTGAGCTGTGAGTTGTTGTTGTCTTACAATTACTAGCGATGCAAAAATTTTATATTACTACTTTAAATAAGGGTTCGTTACACGTACTTATTTACCGGACACCTAAGAGACATTTAAGAGACGACGCATGACAAAATTCAAGGAAATTGGTGTATTCGTAAAATAACAAAAATAATCGAATCCATCGAATTAAGTGCAGTCGTTCAGCAGATACGGGCATACAAGCATACCGATAATTCACTTTCATTTATCTAGATCCAGATAGTAAGTAAGTATTAATATAGATGATTGACGCACATTGTTTATTGAATGCGTTTTTATTAACTGACACTGGTACATTGATCTAGGTCAATAATTATACGTCTGTCAAACTATGTCAGTAAAATTAAGACTGCATTGTAGACGCTCTTTAGAAAACAGAATCGATTACCGTCTCAAATTAGAAGCCCCATCAATATTTGACGCTCACTCTTGGTTGAGTGATGGATTAATTAGAGGATTGTGTTAATGAGATAGTTGATGAAATAATTTAAATAGAAGAAACACAATAAGATCTTGGTCTCAAGTCCACCCATGATGGTAAAGTGTTTTGAATGAAAATGATGAAATTCGTTGAAGCACAACGCCTGTAATTGCGTCATGGCTTAGCTATTTCCTACATTATACAGTGATAAAGACATAGATAACTAACAAAATTAAAATAAGGCAGCACTGGGTACAGATCTCTGCCCGGAGCAGTAGAATTAACGGGGTGGTTTTTCTATGGGTACTAATATTATAAAGAGGTATATTATGATATATAATATTATAAAGAGGTAGGTTTGTATATAGGGCTAATCTTTGGAACCGCTGGTCGGATACCCAAAATTCTTTCACTTATTGACAGCTACAATGTTCCCGAGTGATATAGGCTATAAAACATCACGCTACAATCAAATAGGGCCGAGCAGTGAGTGAAACCGCGCGGGAGTAGTACTTAATAAAATTCTGATACTTTTACCACAACCAGGGCGGCAGAATTCATTACATTGGAACCGTGTACAAAGCGCGAGAACTTTATGCTGTCATAAAATGACTACTGAATGAATGATTTTGGACGTTGAGCCACCAAATTTATACATAAAACAAATATGAAACGAATAATGATAGGTAGGTACCAATCGTGATTTTACGGGTGTAAATACCATTCATCTGGTAGGGCACAGAACAAGAGAGCGTACAGCCTCGCACTTTTGACCTATTGCGACACACCCTCTCAGAGGCTTTGCAAAGATCCGAGAAGGTATTGCTTACTTACTATTTACTTAGATTAACTATAGTATTATGCAATCTATTCATTGGATAGTTATAGGATCAGCCTCACATAGCAAAGAACTTTTCTAGTCTAGAATCTTAGAAAACGGCGTGAAATACCACTTAGGATGTGTTTTGTCTCGTGAGTGAGGATACCGGAGGCCCAATTCTTCTGCCCTCAACCTCAATCCCCAAAATCCCTAAACCCCACAAGAAGCCGGCAACGCATTTGCAGTAACTCCTTTAGTATTACGAGTATCCATGGGCCTTGCTGATTTCTTACCATCAGGTAATTCGTCCAACGTTTCAAATGTAATTCTACCCAATTCGTTGGGGAATAAGAGTTATGTCCGATGTGTTTTAAGGGTCAAAGAAAACTTACATTAGGCTTACAATTACTTATAAGAAGGCACACGCTTAAAAGGACAACTAGAGTGACATTTCAACTACCTCCGTTCTTATTTTTTTGCCCTTTAAATTAATTTGACGTATTAAGACGCGAGATTCTTGTCAAATATCACTTGATGTTTGACAAGAATCTCGCGTCTATCTCTGGAATGGTGCCTACTTAGGCACCATTCCAGAGATAGTACGAAGGGCTTTGAAATCAGAAAATCCAATTACCCTTTGCCAGACTTGAGTTGATTGAACGTTGATGAAAATGTAAACCAATTTGCTGATTGGGTGATCTTTCCGATTATATCGGAACCGACAAATCGACCGGCCGAGGTTCAAACAGACCGAATACTAGCTGTCGTATATTAATTTTTATATAAATTTTACATATTATACCTGATTTATAGTTTAAATTCTACTTCTGGTTACACCAAAACATATTATAATAATTAGCCTTTGCCTATACCTTCTTAGAAGACGATACAAAATCACTAAATATTATAAAAACATCGCTTTCTCTGCCTCTATAGGTATGCTTAAATCTTTAAAACTACGAAACGGTTTATGATGAGGTTTTTTTAGTAGGTAGATAGAGTGATTGAAGAGGAAGGTTTAAGGGAAAAAGTGGAGAAATAGGTATCAACATTGGACCCGTGCGAAACTGGGGTGGGGCGCTAGAGTTAAATAAATCCGAGTCACCGAAGTCGCTTCGCACGAAATATCGTAAAACGTTTGACATTTCACATTCGAAGTACTTTAAAATCGTGCCATCTATTGAACAATCCCTAACTTAAATGCCAGTATTATTTTGAACAATTTATCATGATCCAGCGTATTGCGGTCAGGCGCAGGAATTTGATGCCTTTATTATGGATGGAGTTTCCACTCTATTTTATAGTAGGTTATTTGTGAATTCAACTATTCTGTGTGATCTTTTACACATAATGCTTATATTCTGATCCGCCACTGGCTGAAAAGCTAGTGTCACAAAGTTTCTCTTTTAAAGGAAGAAAAAAAGGAAAAAGCTATTACGCTATACGTCTGGCACGATCACCAATATGAAGAGCTGTATTTTTAACTAAAGTTAAATTTCAATATTATTCCAGCACCAGACATATAAATAACAGAGAAGCAAGAAAAAACTTATTAATTATATCTAATGACAATAAGCCTACATTTTTAAGAAGGTATTCAAGGGCTGTGCACTTAACGTAAAATGGTTACTAATCTGTACAAATCTGCTAAAACGCAATACTAACTGACTTCAAAATTAAGTTACTTCATTTATTTAATATGCTTCTTCACACAAAACATACAGTAAATGGCGGACTTAACGTCTTTAGGCATTCTCTAACAGTCAACCATACCGTGGTGCAGAGAAATCAAGCAGTTGGTGCGAATTAAGGGTACAGTGTCCCTGAAGATAATAAGGAAGAGACGAAAAAGAAAAAAGAACCGAAAAAAACAAAAGAAGAAATTTTAATCGAATCTGTTGATTCGAATCAAAAATAACTCATTCATAACAGTTTACCAATTAAGAGTAAAAAACAGACGTCAAAAGGGATCCAATTTATAAAATAAAGATATCGTTACACCAACAAAAAACAGGTCGAAAACCGGAAGATCTCGTTAAAGAATTGAAACTGACTGGGCGACCATTACCTCACCCAACTGCACAAGTAGATATGCAATCCTTCGATGCAAGCTTGTTACAAAATCTATGTAACTAGGTAATGTTAAGTTGACATACTATTACTATCATAAAATCGAGTTGCTAGACAAACACATTTGATTACTGGAGAGTGTTAGAAGAAATATCTATCTTATACATAAATTACAGTAGACCTGTACATAAATTACTACTAGTACTTATTTTATTTATGTATTTTCCTGTGCTGTTTGTGTGTACATAAATTATTAAATAAATAAATAAAAATATATGTATAAAAATGAATTGCTGTTCGTTAGTCTCGCTAAAACTCGAGACGAGCGGGGCCGACGTGGCTGATTGCAGTCTTAAAATATTCCTGGATATACAGGGAAGGTTTAAAAGGTCAGAAAAAGATGCTTTCCATCAACATTTATAAATTATATTCGGTAAATTTGTATTGTGGGGCTTGTTTTACTCTTTTTTTAGTGTGCAGTCGGGTATTTTGTTTTTTTAATAATAAATTTTTTATTTATAACTTTTTAGCTGTTTTTATTTAGAAAAAATATTATTATGTCTTTATCCCGTGGGACTTTTAGGATAAAATGTATCCTATGACACTCCCGTAATCAAGACAAATCTAACGATACTTCATACATCAAAATCCATCAAGCCGTTTAGGCTACAGGAGGTCACAAAGGAAAAGACATACATACATACTTACATACACTCGAAAAACATTACCCTCCTTCTTTGGCAGTCGGGTAAAAAACAAGGTTAATTAAAAAAAATTGAGGCGGTACGAAGTTTGCCGAGTTAGCTAGTTTGTCTATAATTTTCTATTAAATCAAATCAAATCAAAATCATTTATTCCAACTAAACCATAAATAGGTACTTTTGAAACGTCAAAATAGAATAGTAGTCTGTCAGTCTGTTCGTCAGTGAAGCGAGGTATATTACGTAATAAGTACGGCACAAGACGTTTAATTCATGTCAACTTTCTTTCATATTTTTCCCCCATCCTAGTCCTTCCCTAATCCCAAAACCCGCAAAATCCGCGTAATCCCGAAAAGTCGGCAACGCACTCGTAACTCTTTTCATTGTTGCGGGTGTCAATGGGCAGCATTGATTGCTTACCGGTAATCCGTAAATTCGTTTGCCAACTTACCACAAAAAAAAACAAATTATACTAATGTTAATAGTAAACTCAAAAATCTCTATCAGAAACATCATCTATCTATAAATTAATATGTAAATGTTTTGATTTGATGTTTAAATCACGAACTAACCATATTCACTCATTCATGAACAATTATGGAATCTGAAAGCCATTTAAAGCTTGATATAATAAAAAATATATCTATTTTATAGGCTATGCAATTTGCATGATAGATATTCGTAGTCGAGTTATGGTAATTTGGTCTTTAGATTTATGCGTGTGAGTTTCTCCAAGCCAATGAGCACATTTAACTATTTCAAATTTATAATTGTAGGTAATACTGTGTATAAATTAACCCACATTTAACACGATTATGTTAATTCATTTAAAAAGGTGCCATCATCGAAATATTAATAGGAATAGTAACTATCGTGAGACATGCTAACATTATTAAAAGTATCGATTTACTCACATGAATTAACTGAGGAAAGCTCAACCAGTTTCAAGTCACAACGGGACTCTTATTCATGTGCAGCATGCGCGTCGCAGCGACGTCGCGCATCCAACGAACTAGTATAGCTTTTCTCAGTTTATTTACGTGAGTAAATCGTTCTTTTCAATAGATTTATCAAGAAGTATTTACTTATGTTTGATATTTTTGTTTCATTTTATTAGTAACTAGCTAATCTCGCGCGGTTTCACCCGCTGCTTAGCTCCATTTGATCAAAGCGTGATCTTTTATAGCCTATAGCTCTCAGGAACATTGTAGCTATTTATCAGTGAAAGAATTTTGGCAATCCGAAAAGCGGTTCCAAAGATTACTCCCTACATACAAACTTACAAATTTTATCTCTTTATAATATTAATATAGATGTATATATTATTAGCATGCATTTCAAAGCGTTTTATCTGGTAACGAGAAGTTAATTTTTTCTTCAATGAACCTTTTATACTCGAAACTTTGGAGTCAGAGTTCAGCTATACTATCTTCTGTGACGTCTTACATTGAAAACATTGTCAAAAATGTACAAATTATCTTTTAATTCCCTACATTAACACTTACTTTGAACTGCAATTAATAAAATATTTAAAGGATTTTTAAAACCAAAACAAAAGTCAAAGTATTGTTAAACTTATCTGAATATGTCACTTTTCATCATCATCAGCCTGATTCCGTCCACTGCTGGACAAAGCCTATCCAATTGACTCACGCCACTAAACTCAATGTTCAGCTTTTCTCATCCAATCACGCCCTATACTACGTTTGCCTAGACATGATCTCGACTCTAGAACTGAGAATGTAGTTTGTGCATACTATCATTGCACAGACCACATAAAAATAGTTTGACGTGTGTAAATCCTACCGCATGCGCCTCAAAGAGCCAACAGACCACCACAGACGGGGCTCTATAGGACTGATGTTCATCCGGGGTTGCGAGGTAAGCGGAATGAGTCACCGCGGCCTCGGTCCAAAGCAGGAGAAGGAACGGGGGGGTTTTTATGAAGTGGGAGTCTGACACTCACTCTCGCCTTCCCTGGGCTGGGCAGGAGGTCATTTGATGACGTTCCACTGACAAAAAAAAATGTGTTTAAATCTATATTCTGAACTCACCTCTTCCAGCCGTAAAGGCTCCTCTAGTCCAGCGGCTATCCTCTCCCGCTTCTCTCTTTCCTTTCTCTCTTTCTTCTCCCGTTTCCGTCTTTCTTTCTCTCCATCCCGCTCCTCACCACCTCCCACGTCACCGCCAGTTAGGACCGCGGTCTTTTTCATGAAATTAAACATGGCAGCTTGGCTCTGAAACAAAATAAAATTAGAGTTTTTATTACTTATATTTTTTTTAGTAGCGTTGAAAGGTTGTTTGGATCTATTTTCATAGGTAACTAGCCCTTAGCCGCGGCGTCGCTCCCGTCATTTGACGTAAAAAAATACACACAATTAATACAATAAGTAGAGTAGGGTAGGTATACCCTACTCTACTTACCCTACCTACCCCACTCTACCTACCCTACTCTACCTACACTACTCTACCTACCCTAGTCGTCGTGTCGTGTGGCCTACACGACAAAAAAAAAATGCAGTTATCAATTTTAATATTGTTATCAACAGGACCAGTGAAATAATTGTGCAATCCGACCACCTATCGCCACAATTTGTCAGTTCAAAGTTCAATGCACTTGCGCTAGATATTTTTAATTGCACAATCATCAATTAATTATGGACTGTCATACTATTTTATTATATTTTGCAATATTATTTGGTGTGTTTTTATAATGTTTTTTTTTGTGAGGGGAAAATCATCAAATTGCTTCTCCGGAATGGAGTTGAATGGGAGGGAGTGCCAGACTCGTACTAAAAACTAAAACTTGGATGGCGTTAACCATGAAAGAGTATACGGGAACAGTCGTCCAATATTGTTATAGGCTATACGGAAATTAAATGCTAACTCGAAAGCTCAAACATAAGCCTAAATTCTTAAACCGATTCAGATTAATTTAGACACAGCGATAGAACAAAAATCCAACAAATAGACAAAGACATGAATAAAATGAATGCAAAAATATAAAAATACTTTTTAAGAATAAAAGAAAATGAAAAAAAAGAAAGCTTAAAAAATACAATCACAAACACAATAGCAACTTAAAAAATAAAATCCGTTATTTAATACCGTGCATACTAAGATAAATTCGAAACATATCGAATCGATTTAAGACTATATAAAACATTACTAGAATTGATAGTCACGCTTGCATTAATAAATGTTTTTTTTTCTAATTTCACAAATTCGTAACATTTCATTTGTAAAATAAAAAGTAACTTCTTACGAAATTCTTTAACAACATTTATTTTGTTAAATTACCTCATTGTTGTCTGTGAATGGTTGATTTCACGTTTCTGTATTTCACCTCTTTGTATGATTTTACATTTAAGTAATTGTTTGTTTTACCTTATATATAAAATACAAGAAATAAAGAACTTTCAAAAAGAGAGTGACCAGTAAAAGAAATGGTAGATGGTGTGGAAAAAGGTGGATCAAAATACATCGCAGCCTAAAAAAGGGGTGGGTAAACCTGGCTCAATTGTCTACAATCTTCAGTTTAAAAAATTTATTATTTAAATGTTCACATTTAATATTAGCACTTTATGCACTTAAAATTGTACAGAGATAAATTTAATGCCCAAAGCATTAACACCAGTCAATTCTTTAAAGTGCAAAAATAAATGGTAGGTGCAATCAAAAGAGACGTAGATACAAAAAACCTAACATTAAACAAAGTCCAGTATAATATATATTATAATAAGTATAATACTTAGTTATAGTTCTAGTATAATATATATAGTTATAGTATAAGTATAATACTAAGTTATAGTTCACAGTTATTTTACTTCCTTCCACTATTATATCAAACAACGTTATACCCATACGCACGTGCCAGTTTCAAGCACCTGCCCATTTTTTAGGATATCACTAACGAGGCCTGTATTTATTATAATCTTTTTTTGCTTTCCAGCATTGCGATTAACATAACATCTGTTTTTTTTATGGAAAGAAAGAAGTGTACCTACATAATATAATAATGGGTCTTTTCCGTCCTTTTAGGTATGTATGAACCAGCTCGAATGCAGGAAAACCAAGGCTTCGGAGAAAACCGTCGCGATATTTGACGCGTGAGTAAGTGGAATCACAATCTCCGATACCTATTACCCTAATCTAAAGTCCTCGAATCCCTAACAATCTCCTAAGACCGGCAACGCATTTCTGTAAAATTAAAGAACTAAATATTTCTACATAAACCAGTAGAAGTAGATTTTTTAATACGAATACCCAAAAACACAATGTAGGTAGTCATAAAATTAAGACATCAAACTGTATGTACCGAAGGACCAAACTTGTTTCTTAAAGAAACCCGACAGCTATCTATATATTACATAGAACGTAATAACAGTTATGTACATGTTGCATTGTTTGACTGAACTGTCGAGACCAAAACAGTAATACATCATACAACCCTAAAGCCCTTGAGTAAATAGTTAAGAGAGACCAAACTTTTGTAAAACAGTGCAAAGGACCACGGATAGAAAATGAGGATTTATGCAAAAAGGTCTCATAAACAGCCAATCCGATGTTGATTGCTAGTTTGACGGGTGATTAATTATTTATGAACCATTATTTATACTTTAATTTAATGAGAAAGTTTCCAAAAAAATATTAATTCGTTTACGTGCTTACCTAACCACGCGTCAGTTATTAATTTATTAACGTTTAAATATTCAGGTAAGACATTTCGGGAGCAAGTTTGCACTCTGGTTTGTACACAATCCGTTCCCGACTACGAACTCAGACGTCTTGTCTTTGATTTACTCAAAGTAATTTATACATTCTACTGACTGAACATAATCTTTGACGGCACGGCAGCCGACGCATAAAGTTGATTGACGCAGATGCAGCCATATTTATTTTAAACAAAGATATTTTCATACTTTGTTGCACTTTTAGAAACAGAATGCGAGATTGTAAACAGAAATTTCGGTTTATTTTTAGAAATGAAAATAACTATTTCGCCTAATTTATACTGTGATACGAACTGCCTACAAAGCTTAAGAGTTTTCTGTTTGTTTTAACGCTATACCTACTTTGGAAATACTAGTTCAAATTGAAAAGTTCTTTCGCATAGGATATTCCATTTAGGCTATAAACATACACGCTACGACGAATAGGACGTACGAACGGGAGTAACTAGACTTCTTCTAAAAACGCAACGTTTAATTACCATGGGATAAAGTTGAATTTATTAATATGACTTGATCTAGCCTTGTAATCTGTGCGGCGGCTACCTTTCGCGCCCGACCTTTTTCCAGGCTATGGTGTGGAGCAAGCAGAACTGATAAGTCATCTCCTTCTTCTGCGACATAGTGATACTCGCAAAAAATGAGTATATAACGCTCGTAGCTCGTGAGGGACTTATCCTTCTCACGGCAATCATAAAATTAGGTAGTACCAATGAAAGATATGCAGCGCTGGGCCCAGACCATGAGTGCTTATAACAGTGCGGCAGAAATTTTCTGATTATCCTATGTCGACGTGCTTTAAACCGTCTCATTTCGATATAATTTTATTTACCCATTTTGTAAATCGTCACTTCACAGGGTACTAATTAAACGAACGCTTTAAGAAAGTAGAGAAAACACCTATCTTTATTCGCCTGTCGTACTAAAGCTCTAATTGGTATTCGTACCAGAGTTACGGGTATTTTAGGGCGCATAAACTTTGTGTAATTAGTGGGCACACACATCTTATCGCTGTCTAGTCACTAGTGTGATAAATAATTAAACTGTTCAAGATGACGTCAACACTACGCAAAAGTTTTCGATAATCATTATGAAAAATGTTTAATCCTTGCAGTTATTTTCGGCCTTAAATTTCGTCTTGGTCCGAAGGTAGAAGCACTCGCTTGTATCACCAATTTGACTTTTTCCGAGTGTTCTTAGATCCTATGTATATTATGACACCACTAACAAATGGTGTAGAAAACATCGTGAGAAAACCTTAAGTTATATTAGTATCTAAAAGGTCTAAGCTCAGCAGTGGACACTTATAGACTTATGAAGATGGTGATCAACTACTTCACAACTGAACAACTATGAATCTTCTACATTAAGAGATACAGAATCGTAACACTCGGCAGGCTAGTTGGCAATCAAAGTTTAATAACTTCTCGCTGAACAGAGAGCGTTGCTTCCCTCTGTCAGATGTCAAGATGTCAAAATCCTATGGAGGAGTAGATGGTAGACGTCGAAGTAAGACGTCCAAGTAATACAAACAAAGCCATATTATGTAATGTATCTGAATGTCTAGTACGGGTTTCGTGGGTTTGCTTTACGTTAACACGATCGACACGTTTATGACGTTCGGCGCCCTGATTGGCCAGCTCCAACTTAACCGACCAATCAGAGGGCCTTACATTGTGACGTAGCCATCGCGTTAACGTAAAGAAACTTACTAGACATTCTGGTGCATGTTACAAGCCAGTTTATCTAAAGAAGAATGTCAAATTTATGAGGAACGTTTTTCCAAATTAGGTAGGTAGATGATAAAGTGGTGACAGAAAAGGCAATTATGAGTTAAAAATATGGCTGCTTGTAAAAGACTAATGAGGTAACATAGCAATTATGTCAGGTGTCGTGTTAAATGGTTGTTCTAAGTCGTTTCTGTATAAAAACAAGCAGGTTTTTAAATTTATATTGTTATAGTGTGTATTTATGAGTTTTTTTCCTCTTTTTTCTATATCATGTTATTTAATTTTAGAAAAAAACTCTTAAAATATAATAAAGTAAAAGATCATTAGTTAAGTGCGGGATTGTAACAATTTAGCAACATTTTAAGCTAGGGTTAAAGTAAAAATGTACTCATAAGTTGACGATACCAAATTGACAAAAAAAAAAACAAAACACACGCTTAAAAAGACGTTTACCGTAGAAATAGAAAAGAATTTAAAACAATTTTAAATAACCTACCTACATATCCAAACGTTCTAAATAAAACCGTTATCAAGACCATAAAATAAATATTGACTTATCTAATATCATAGACATTTATTAGTTCAATTACCACTAATTGCTTTAATGAAGCGAACAGGTTAATTACTTTGGCTGACCTATGTTTTTTTATCATTTTTAATATTGTACATTAGACAATTGATTTCATTATTATTATTAATAACGCCATTCGCATTCAAAGAAAAACAGTCATAGAAAATTATAAGTCTACATAACTAAAATTTTTCCTAAGAATTGTGAAACATGAAAAACCCTTAGCGGCAGAGAAGTAGGTTAAGTTGAAATGCAAAACTATACTATGTCCTTTCTCGAGTTCCAAACTATGTCTGTACCAAATTTCACAAAAATCGATCATGCAGTTTAGGCGTGAAGATAAGACAGACAGGCAGACAGACAAAGTTACTTTCGCATTTATAATATTAGGTAGTTTGGATTAGTTATGAATGTGTTCATCTTGCAATAGTTGATATTGGAACAGTGATGGCAACGTGTCGTGTACGAAGTTATCGATTTTGGCGCCAATTTTATTGCATTCTAACAACTCTCGCGGTTTCACTCGCTGCTCGGCTCCTATAGACCGTAACGTGAAGTTTTAGCTTATAGCACTCAGGAACGTTGTAACTATCTATCAGTGATAGAATTTTGGAAATCCGATCATCGGTTCCAAAGTTTACCCCCTACATACAAACTTATGTACATTTTACCTCTTTAGGTATTATTAGCACAGATAAGGACCAAAATAAAAGGACTGTAAGATTGCTAATTCTTCCAAAAACAAAAACCCATACAAATAAAAAAGAGCAAGAAATAAACGGTATATGTACTTTAAAAACAAACGATTTTGGCGCTAACATACTTGATTCGATTTATTTAATCTGTGGTCAAAAGTTTTTGCCAACGCAAGTAGGTTTGTTTTGTAATAAAACCCGTTATTTTAGCGTTCCTATCCAAATAACTGTCAATGCTTGTACATTCCAAGTTTATTATGTTGTGAAGAATGCTAGAAGCATACTAATTGAGGGGCGAAGCGAGGATTGAATGATTAGTGGTCAATGTGAATGTAATATTGAATGGACTGTAGAATGTTAGGTACGGAAAGCAGATATTCTATCTGCTTTCCGTACCACGAACGCAAAACGGATCTTTAACACTTGCTCAAAACCTGGTTACAAACATGTTTTTTTATGGTATAAGTCGGCAAACGGTAAGCAATCGGCGCTGCCCATGGACACCCGCAACACCAAAGGAGTTACGAGTGCGTTGCCGGCCTTTTGGGGATAGGGGTTGGGAATATAAGGATCGGGAAGGGATAGGGGAGGGGAAGGGATTGGGCCTCCCGTAACCTCACTCACACGGCGAAACACAACGCTGTGGGTTGTTTCACGCCGGTATTCTGTGAGGCCGTGGTATCACTCCGGTCGAGCCGACCTATTCGTGCTTGGCTCTCCCACACTGAAACACTTGATAGGATGATGTCGTCATCATCCTATCATGTTTGTTGGCCTATCCTATCCGATCATGTTGGCTGGCCAATTATGTGTAAATCAAATTAAAGACAAGACAAAAAGCGGGAGAAGGCATTTAAACATAACCCAAACAAAAAGAAACGGAACGTATCGACTTTCGTCCTTACTAAGTTCAATCGATTATTACGAGCTGTTTCTTATTTATTACAATACAAACATCACTATACACTATACAAATAACTATTAAGCTGTAGATTTTGCGCGCGCTAATCTGCGGAACTACTAGTTCGAATTTAACAATTGTTTTTTTGTTTATTAGTCCATTTATCGAGGAAGGCTGTAGGCTATAAAACATCATGCTATGATGACCTGCAGAAGCCAAACAGCAGATTAAACCGAACGAGAGAAGCTATACCTAATTTGTATAACAATAAAAGCATGATTTTCCTTACGAATTTATGTCCCATCTTGTATTTCTCAGTCAAACCACAGATAAAATATTTAGCACATTACTGTTTGACACTGTATTTGGATACACACTACCTCGTTTAGGGAAAAAGGATCAATGTTGAATGTATTACTAAAATAAATAATAATGAGGTAATCTGAACTTAAATTACTAACATGCATGTGATATAATATCGTTTGTTATTTAAATAATGGGCAGACAGATATCAGGTCATCATCATCATCATCATCAGCCGGATTCCATCCGCAGCTGGACATAGGCCTCCTCAATTGCAAGCCACTGAGCTCGATCTTTAGCTCTTTTCATCCACCTGACGCTAGCTGGACGGCGCCCTACACTACCTTTGCCTAGTAGAGGTCAATTGCTGTGCACGTTAATTACTACAATTATGACCCTAATACTGTATTGCCTGGTAGGGCAGTATTTGTACTGATCTTAATTATAAATGAATTTAGTATCAGCTTTACACCCGAAGCCGGAGCGGGTCATTAGGTACTTACAAGCCTTCAAGTTTATAAATGACTAAGATTTAGATAGAATTACTGTTAATAATTATTCAAACTTATCAATTGCCGCGGAATTCAGGATACAACCAGAATGACGTCATAACAGGCATCTTTCTAACAACCACAAAAAAGAAACAATTGTCATTGCGTCATTATTGAGTTTTGGAGTGTCGAAAGCTGGTCATTGGATCTTTGCCAATATCATTTGCATCGTCAAAGTTTCTTTCTTGTAAATGCATTCTATTGTAGTTATATTGAAGTTAGAGCTAAAAATATGAAATAGTTTGTGATAATATTGCAACTTCGTCAAACGATGGTATGTTACAAACTTCCACAGGCTACAATAGCTTTAGTAGCTTCCATTAGGTTGTTGGTTGGTTTGGTAAAATAAAAAGGAAAAATTCTACAACCTATTATTAAACACAAACGTTTGAAAGTAAAGTGATTGATGCAGAAACACTGATGAATGGGAATTAATTGTTCAGAGATAGATTATAGTCACATTACACCTATAAGCAACTTTGTACTGTGGTACTACGAGCGAAGTCGCTGACAAAAACTAGTATCCAAATATTTCCAACAACCAATAGCAGTGCTCGTGTCTAAGGACCAGACATTCGTCATCACTATACTCAATTTGCGAATAATGGACATACCAAGAGGTCCTAACATATTTGTGCTCGATTATTGTCCATTGTTTGCGCAAGTAAAAGAATGTGATATCCAGGTTTTTACCAGGTCTAAATCTATCTTAAGAAATAATCTTTGAATCGAATTTAAAACAACACACTAATAATTTAATAATTAAACCACTGGGGACAGGGTTTCAAAATGAGAATCCGCGGGAAATATAGTTAGTTATTCATAATTTTGATATCACTAACGTAATCCAAAAACAAATAATAAATATTTATCACAGCCATTCAATATCAATCAACGCTTACGTTCCTAATTCTAAAGTTCACACACAACTACTAAACTGGTCCTTCGATACGAGTTTTTTGTAAACACATAAAATAACGTTACTTTAAATCAAGTCTAGGTAACTTAAAAAATAATTAACATAAATAATGGCAAGACCCGGTATAATAACGGGTCGGAATGACTCAGAGGGCAAACTGGCAAGGTTGTTCGAAATACCAACTTTATATTTTTACTACGTTGAAAAAAATAACAGGAATCTTGTTCAATTAAACTCATGCTAGTTGATGAATCAAGATATTATTAAATGCATTTTCAGATACTTTATTATTAAGGAAATGTTTTAGCAAATAGAAAAAGAACTCCACTTATGATATGACCCTTGAATCAACGACGAATTCTAAAATTATCACAATTAAATTATGCGATATAAACGGTCGAAGTTTGGTCACTATCACTAGTTTACCTTTAAAGTAATTACATATATCCCAATTCAATCTTTACCAATGTAAACAAACATTTATATAAATAAAATACAAGAACCTCAAACATTTCAATTCCGAAAAGACAAATGCGTCGATGACTACATTCTTATTCCTGACTATTTCCTTATATCCTTAGCCTGTGATATAAATATTACAATAAAACCAGTGGGCGACGACCCGGTCAGTTCAGACGTGTAGACGCCAACGACGGTCCCTGATTATGATGCGTACATTTTTACATTTGAACCAATTGATGTAAGTACTAGATGAAAGGTCGGAGTGACTGATAGTTTTGTAGATCACTTTGAGGCCCTTAAATTGAATTGAAGTGTTTAATAGTAATGTGGTGGCATTTGGGAGTGAAGTAATGGTTTTGTCTTGTTCGAGAAGAGCAAAGCGAAGCTATGGGTGCAAAAATGATATTTAAATAGTTATGTGACTAAAGGTTTTTTTTTTATTTTTTTCACTGCTAACATTTAGCATACTACTTAATGTTTTTATATTCTAAAAACAATAAGTTACACTTTAAAAGTTACTTTTTAAAAACAATTAAATTTCAATTACCTCCAATACTACTGAATACAATTTTAACTATGTGACATGAGGCGTCCCAAATTGTGGGCAATGACCCGTATCATTTTCAACTCAATGACGATGGACCGAAGCGAAGGACTGATTATGCGTCAACGCGTCTTACAAACGATTTAACAGAGAACATACCTTGACTTTGTTGTTTTATAGATACTGTATGTAAAACTTCAGTTACTTATACATATGTATAGTATATTCTATTTTTTATTGAATAGAAAGTTGTGTGGCAGATAAAGATAAGTCCAAAATTACTTTTCGCCGGTATTTTTTTTTGGCTAATGAAAATATTGTCAATCATGGATGTTAATTGAACTTTCGATATTGAAATACCACACAACTATTGCTTCTGGAAAGAAGAAATCGATAGTAAGATCTTTGACAAACTAGATCATGTCACAATTCACAAATAAAACTCACTCATAACACCTAGTCCCAAGTAGCAAAGATGTAATAGCAGTGCAACTTGCGAAGTTAAGATATTCTATACCATTCTACCAATCTTTACTCGTAAAGAGGCGTGTTTTGTATGCCACAAACAGGTAAAAGATAACAAATATCTACGTGACACTGATGACTCAATATTCCGAACGGACTTAACTCAAACCAAATTACAGTTAGAAGTGCAAACTGTACAGAGGACGAATAACTACGTGAAAGAATTTAGGTTACTGGTAAATTCTTTACACCATACTATTTCACAATGAATACACAAGTTATTTACAAACTACTCAACCGATTATGGTCATAAGGACCAATAAAGGACCAATTTTAAATGACAGCTGAATCGATACTGCCAAATTGGGCTTTCTATGTTAATTTTCATTTTTATCGAAACAGTAATTGGGCTTTGGCTTTTAGTTTACCAAATTTAAACTAAGAACTTTTCGAAGTTATTAGTTTAAATACTTTTTTAAATATTAGCAAAATAATAATATTATTAAAATCGGTATAAGTTTAAAAAATGCAACTAGTGTTACTAGAGTAACAACATAAACTTAACAAAATAAAATCGTCAAAGAGTAAAATGCTCAGCCGATAATAGGACAATTCAATTAGTTGGTCTGTAGAAATGCGTCAGCGCTTAATGGTACCCCATAATGGTATTAAGCGACATAAAAGGACTTTAACTCAGCAGTAAATCATAGTAATTGACGTAGTGCATGGTGGCTGAGACTATAGGGGAAAGGTGTGAGATGAAAATCACAATTTTAGCACGACAGAATACAGGCGACACACCACACACGTATTTGTACCGAAGGACCACGACTATTTGGTCCTTTGCCCTATATTTGTTGGCTTCTTCACGGATGACTAGATAAGCACAGTTGTTTTGTTTGTTATTTTATCGAACAAAACTGTCAATTTAGTTTGGTATTGTTTTACCTACAAAACGTAAAAACGAGATGTGTATCTGTGTGTATTAAATAAAAAAGCTTGTAAATTTTTGATGACGAAAATTGGAAAATATTCAACTTTTAGTTAGGTACATGAACTAAATATAATACAAAGACACATTAACACATACTAACAGTGTATGTTCACGTCTTCAAGCATTTTAGTATATTCTACACACGTTACTAGCCTCGGTATAGCGGTAACACACATCACCATCAGCATAAATATTTGTTAGACATGCATAAAAAAATGGTGCCATTCGGCTAAACGCTTTTATAATTTCACCTATTCTGAGAAACTATTGTTGTGTTGTTTTTGTTGTTAACAAGCGGCCATCTTGTTATTTTTGACGTAATGTTGACAGTTATGAATTAAAAATGGCTGGTTGCTAAACGAATACAAGTTTTTAATTATAAATGCGAAAGTAACTCTGTCTATCAGTCTGTCTGTTATTTCTTTAAGCCTGAACTACTGAACCTATTTGTGTAAAATTTGGTACAGGCATAGTTTGGAACGCGAGAAAGGACATAGGATATTTTGTTACCAATAATCTGCAGGAAGTCACTATTCAACGCGAACAAATTCGCGGGCAAAAGCTAGTTCTAAATATAAAAGACATACGATAATAGTCTTCTTGATTTCTAAATAAAAATAGACGAATTAATGCCATTAAATCGAAACTTTAGTAACTTAAAACGAAACCATTAAGGAAAAATAACCAATGAAATCTTTCAATTCATTAAAATAAGCCAATCATATTTAATAATCCATTCACATAAAAACAGCATCAAAGCAATAGAGAGAGATGCTTACTTTTTTATTGCATACGATAGACTATAAATAGCCGCGAGATGAATCATTCAAGCATTCATTCAATTAGATAGAATCTTTTTTGTTGATATCTGTAATGTAATGAGCTATCATTGTGCGGGAAGTATGACACAAGAATGAATGTCATTAAGTATATTCGTTTTGAAAAAAGTTTCCTCCTACTAGAATTGTGACGTCACGCTCGCTCGAGTATGTGGGGAAATGTAAATATTATTACGATATCAAGACACTATTCTATGTAGAAACTACATTAATACCTATTATTACCTTAAGTTCTTCGGCTTACTAAACATATATCAAACTAGCTACTCTGGCGCGGTTTTACCCGCTGCTCAGCTCCATTTTATCGTAGCGTAATGTTGTTTTATTTATAGCATTGGCACTCAGGAACATTGTAGCTATCTATCCGTGAAAGAATTTTGAAATCCGACCAGCGGTTCCAAAGATTTCCCCCTACATACAAACTTACAAACTTACAAATTTTACCTCTTTATAATATAAGTATAGAAGTATAGATATATAGGTATTATAGGTGTAGCACAGAAACATAGAAAGTAGGTGATTCGAAATAAAGTGTATTTCTTTTTCTTCAATTTGCATATAACCTAAGCATTAATTTGTAACTTATTCTTTCGTTTCTTGACGGATTTTATGCAGCGACGTCCGAATAGTTGTTTCTTGGCATTTAACTCAAACCACGCCTTAAAATATTTCCAAATATTATTCTAAAGGAATAATTACAATGATTCATTTTATACTTAACACCTGACCTTAGCATCTAGACTTCTATAATGTCAATGTTAGTCACCATTTTGAATGAGGAGCGGTACTATTTGTTTGTTTATTTTAGCACTGCTTTAAAGACCACTTTCCAAGTACATTTTTTGCCTGATTACAAAGAAAATGAAATTAATGTTTTAATAGTTTGCACAGTTTTAGACATTATATTAGGTTCTAAAGTCAATTAAAACAGTTTTTCTACGAACCCAAGCTCTCTGCCTCTCTCGTCTCTTTTAAATCTAAACTGACAAAGTTTAATAGGTATTTTGGAACTAAGGACCAACTCCACCACTACAACGAAACCAACGAAGCATAAAAAAGAAATAAAAATACATTCTAATCTAAATTACTAACCCACTTAGAAAACCAGTATAATCGGTGTACGCTTCTTCTGTTGTAGTCCATTTTTTAGCATAAAATCCGATACGCACCCATTGGATATCACTAAAACTAAACACTGCACAAAATCATGGAAAAATGCACAAGTTTAAATACCGAACCACTATTACAAAAACTATAAAAAGTCTTTCACAACATTTCACCAATAATATAAACAAGCAATCAACTAATAGTGAACTAATTACAAACCAATCAAGGCATTACAGATAAAACAAAAAACAAACGTAAAAATCCCATCGAACAAAACACAGTCTCCTGTTTATTTACATGTTTTTATATCCAAACAATGTACAAGATTCCTTTTCAAGAGAAAAACCACTTTTTCTGTCTTTGAACAGACACGAAGCGACATTGATCACTGCACCGAGGTACTGTCGCACGAATCGGCGCGTACGCAGCCCACAACAATACCTTGGAATGCGGCGACGCAACCCGCTCTGTATTAATTACTGCAGTTATATCATACACGCGGTTACGGCTAGTGAATGTAGGTAGATATACATAGTTAGCTATACAGGTTTTCAAGGGGTAGCTAGGTCACTGGTTCTTTTTTTCGTGTCCTAATATGGGTATATTCCATCGTCATAAATTCGTAAAGTGAAACGAATAATCAGGCGCCTAAGCTAAACTTTATACCCGACAAACTGCAACTAAAATAGCCTTATCTTTTTTAATTGACCTCTCCAGCCCAGGGTGGGGCTAGAGCGAGAGTAAGACTTTTACTGAATAAAAACCATACAGGTGCATTATCGCACTTGCATCCGCAACCCTGGGAAATGTACTTATACACAGCGCTGCAACTTAGGTACACAATACCAAGTTTAAAACTTTTGAAGATTTAAATTTATAATATATGAAGATTTAATAAAGGGGTTTTCAGATGCAGAGTTTTCAGTAACTTCTAACATATTTCTTCTGAAATGACTTAATGATAGGTAGCTATAGGTTTTTTAAAACCGGGTACATCATACCATTAAGAAAGAACTTTCCGACAGCCCAAAAAAAAACACTACACATATTTTGACATGCATACTCTACCTCAGACAAAAACCACATTAACAATGGATTTGCCATTATACAATATAAGCAAAAGCAAAAACAAAAAATACAGTTTCATGACTAACAAGAATGTTATAACAAAAAGCGATAATCTCATACAATGCACGCAAAGTTGTATCACCGTGCGGTATTAATATTGAAACAAGTGAATGTGTCAATGTGGGCAATTATCAGGTGCAATATGAGTCAGTACTTACAAAACGAACTTGAAAATATGGTCGAGGATTTCTATAACAGTTAATTACACGTTGATAGAATGTGGTCCTTTGTGTTGTATTACGTAAAGAGGGATAGGCATGTGCTAAATGAATCAGCGGCATCTGTTAGTATCTTAGGCGGGGTTGCGGGAGAAGCGCAATAAGACACCGCGGCCTCGACCTAAGAGCAGGAGAAGGAACAGGGGCGGGAGAGTATATTCAGTAAGAGTCTGACACTTCCTCTCACTTCACCCTGGGTGAGAGAAGTCATTTCGGCTTTCAGATTTCGGCTCGACCGCAGTGATACCACGGTCTCACACATGACAGGTCGGCAAACGAGCAAACGGATTACCTGATAGTAAGCAATCAGCGCCGCCCATGGACACCCGTAACAACAGAGGAATTACGAGTGCGTTGCCGACCTTTTGGGGATTAGGGATTTGGAGATTTAGGGATAGGGGGAGGGGAAAGATTTCGTAACGTCAATCACACGGTGAAACACAACGCTGTGGTTGTTTCACGCCGGTCTATCGGAATATCATACAGTCCTTCCATCATATAGTATCACACATCACACGTCAGATACCCAAGTAACTACAACGAACAATTTGATTCGCACGCACGCTAGAGTTCATCCACCTTTGTTACGCAATCCCAGCTACGGGGCGATGCTTTTTCATCTGTTTCTCTATTCATTTACATGTACTTAGGGTTGTCAGCGTGTGCGTTAATTTTTATAATCTAAGTACTAGGTACTATGTGAGTTTTTGAGTTTCAATTGCTTTTTTTTATTATTTTTCATGCAATTAATTTAGTTACGTCTTACGTTTCATTTTAGTGTTTTAAAACTTTTAAGGGTCAGTTCTCTCTCAGTCACTATCGCAATGGTAGACATATAAGAAAAAAATAAGTTTAAAATGATTTAATTCTTGCAAATTACGTGCTATGTTCAAAATGTTATCCAAATCTTGTGATATTACTTATCTTTTACATAAGTACGCTATTTTCGTACTGTACAAATGTTAACATATTTTGGGTGTAGGTAATCTACAGAATCTACAGACTTTCGAAAATCGTGAACCCTCAATCCAATATCTGACTCAGTCCAAACAAATTGCGCACAAAACTACGAATCTAATTAGACGTATTAACATAATTTCACGCTTGACGCGAACATACTCGCACCGCCAAATAACGTTAGGTATTGTTATTTAAAACTACATAATTAGCAAGTTATACTAAGTTACACACATCTGTAACTAAATATATTATAAAACATATTGCTAAAGTATAAAGAGAGAAGTATTTATGAAGTTACGTTTCAGACGTAAAGTTACTGACATTGCTCTAGTATTGTAGTACAAAATACCTATTCAAAACCACCGGGACGGCCTCTATTGTACTGCTTGTACAACTATATAGGAATATGTGAACTATAAGCATCTGTCTCTTTTTTAATAGGTCTTGTGAAATGCGGAATTCTTATCACAATTTGAATTCCAAATATTTACTACTAAAAGAGGAATTAAGATGGCGTACCAATAGTTCGTAGTGACGTCACGTCCTTTGATAAGGAGATTGGCGGAGGTTTAAAATTGGCAGGCACTCTGGTCTTGGACTTAAAGCCAACCACTGCTTAATAAGTAATCTATTGCCTCGGAGCTATATATCAGACTGTACATTATAATATGTGTAGGGAGCGAATACTCAGTCCATTCGTGTCAGTGATTGCAATCATTATAGTCTGTTTTGTTAATTTGAAATCGGGATTGAAATAATAATACTGATCGTACTGCAAGCTTAATATTTTACTACTGCCACCTCTGTATCCAAAAGTTGCATACACCATCATCCGACAAGTTCATAACGTTATTTAAATCAACTAAAAATCGCGGGTTACTCACGTCTATATTGAGAAAAGCTCTACTAGTTTCGAACCACAGAGGGGTTCTTATTTTTTCATTAATTTAGTATGATCACGATAGTTGTTATTTAAATCGTATGAAATAACAAATCAATTGATAGGTTAAGAGAAATTCTAATAACACTACACACAATCATCTGGTTATAAGTGACAGCCCTTACCGTATCTTACGCTACAGGATGATGAAAATAACAACGTAAACGTACGAACGAACAAACACACACACACACAAATAACTTTGATTGTGAAAACAAACACTTTATTAGAACAGTTGTAAAATTTTTATCTCTACATTGCTTTGCTTTGTATTTCGGTGCTAAGTGAAACATACTGTATGGCATTATTTGGCAGTTTCTACATTTTTGGAATTCTTGTATCTATGTGAGTAGAATGGCAAATAGGTAGAATACCTACCTTTTTATTGGGTATCAATGAGTATTGGGTATAAGAATTTATAAGTCACACCTTACATCATTAGTCTATAGATATAAATATAAATGCCCCATAATGCTATTTCAAAAAAGGAGAAATTTGAGCATTGATGATCACGTTTACTCAATTTCTATATTTTATATCTAGGTTTTTTGACGTTGTTTTCCTTCACCGTAGGCGTCTAAATAACATTCCAAAATTTATAAATAACTTGGAAAAAATCACATCGGTACTTGCAAATTTTGAAACCTTATAAAAACGGGCGCCTTTTCTCAAGGACACTACGAACCATGTAGGTTCAAGGAGACAACGATAGGAATTATTCTTCAAATCACTGTAGGTCATAGATACCTACAAAAATCACTAACTATTATATTGTTGTATCGTATCGTAAATGTATACATATGTAGGTACTCACATACATCAATAAAAAACAAAACAGCGTCGCTTATATTCAACCAATCCTAGATTTCTCACGGATCAACCTTCGTTATGCGATCAGTTACTGCAGGAAGTATCAAGATCCCGCATACCTTTAAACCACAGAGCGAAAACTGAAGTCTTTTATAAAACAAGAAAATGTAATAATATTAAGACTTAAAATTATATGATTTCACAAGTATCTACTTTTTAGTTTTCTATTTTATTTAGTAAAGATAAACTAGTAAAAATTATTCCAATTAAAAATAATTCCTGTGCACATCGCAACCTTCGGATGGGTATAAAGCCATCCAAGAAGTTTTTAAGCAAGGAGTTTTGAAAACAATCATTCAACCTCCTTGGTAATTAATTAATTAAATACTTAATGATATCGACAAGGTCTCCGTGCGGTCGTCCGACACGCGGTCCATCATACCTCCGATATAATAAGGAAGTATCGACGGAGCGGTTAGCACCATTACCGCATGCCTGCAACTCAGGCAGCGAAAACAGATCAGTTATAAAGAATTATAAAACTTACTAGGTATAAAACAATATATTTTTCCTTTGACTACATGAGCAAAGCCGTTAGCAGAAAGCTAGTTATATTATAAAGGCGACCAACGTGATAAGGATGTTAGTGTGTTTGATTTTCATCAAGCTAAAATTGCTGAAGGGATCGCAATGAAATATGACATAGAAATAGATTATAGTCTGGTGTAACACAGTCTCCTTTTTATTCAGGGAATGCGTGTACAGAAGTTGTTTGTAGGTAAGTATAGTATATATGAAATCTTATAATTAAGTACCTAATGATTAGGTATTTGTCCGCAAATACCTGATATACATATAAACAGATATTTAGTATCTATAGTTGAGGAAAATAATATTTGTTTCTGTTATGTATGTATAGATTTTCCTTATTTATATGTCACAGAGACTATGATTTATTTATATTTGTTTTGTTTAAAACTACTTGAGTAAATAGGAGACTAGGTTATAACCTTGAAATAGGTTACTTACATAAAAAAACATCCTGATCCTATAGCAGTTAAAAGGCTTTTAACTAATATAACAGTTTACATCTTCTGCAATGTGTATTACGATTTTCAAACTGCGGGAGAGCTATCTCGGCTCGACCGGGGGTCATACCACAGCCTGAAAGAAAACCAGCGTGGAACACCTACATCGTTTCGCCGTGTGAGTGGGGTTACCGAAGGCCCAATCCCTCTTCCCCTCCCCTAAGCTCATAGATATAGCCCTAAGATATAACATCCATTAGTCAAAAAAATATGTTGACATCACAAAATCCACAGAAATACCTATTTATATTTTTTTAAATTTCGATACTACTATTGAGAATTTCATAACTATGAAGTTGTCAAATACTTTGTCTGAGTTTTCTGTCCGCAATGCAGAATGAATGAATGAGAGCCCGAGTGAATGATTACATACTCACTGTCGGTGAGTCGACTCTATGGGAAAATCTATCACTATTTTTATAAGAACAAAGCTATCATGTTCTAAGTCAGAAAAGAAATTAAGTGATATGACACAGTAAAAGACACTAGTATAGACTTGTAAAGCATTGTAAAAACATATTTTCTCATATTTTTTAATGTCAATCGACTTCTTGTTCTGTCAACAAGACAACATAAATAACAGCATCAATGTTTTCAAATGAAAGCTTCTTAACAATTTACACGTCTTATTTTTGTACCTAAATAAAAAAAAATCACTAGATTCCGCCCGCGACTTCGCACGCGTATTTAAGTGATATAACGATAGCTCGATTAAAATACGCCAATCAAGTGCAAAAGATTAAGTAGAGATAAAGATTAACCCCCAAAAAACTTACAAAACCACTTTATAATATTAGTACAGATTACTTCAAATAAAATTCTTGGTGAGAAAACACGGTAAAATTCGCCCGTCCACACACACAGGTCATTGACATTTCGAACTTGAACATTCTTATTTTAATTTTTTTATTTTAATAACGCTATTAACTAAGTCGTTACTCGTTACCTATTACTTGTTCTTAATTTTTGTTAACAAGAAGAAAATTACTCCATTTACTACAAACTCATGTTTCTTTTCAAGCTAATAACACCAAATAAAATATTATTCAAAGTAGACATAATAATTCAAACGAACATTTACCTACCAAAAGTCAAGGACATTTTAACTAAGTATCTAATTTTTCTCACCGAATTCAGTGAAAAATCATTACATTTTTTACGCTTCCATGTCGCTTACTACAGCTGGGGGCCCGTTAGGTATCTGTAGTACAATTTACATCCGATCGTCCGTAGCGTCCGTCCGTCTCGGTCAATGTACCCGACTGTCACACAGGAAGCATAGACAATATTTAGGGGAGCGAGCAACCTTTTTTCGACAATATGACTTATAAGGCAGAATAAAAAATATCATTGCCGCATAAATACATCAGGCTGTCTGAGGATGTTCCTTTGCCTTACAAAGCAGATGTCGTATTATGGTGGCAGTTGAATGTATTTTGTATGCAAATCAGAACCTTATATGGATAAGCGTTGAGATTGAAGTTGAATGTAAGCAACATTTATGTAGTTACTTCCGATATTTTTGTCTTGAGAGGAAGTATTCGCCATTTTGTATAAACTTAACTATTTAAAAGAGTTTTATCGATGTTTACTCATTTGTTTAGTGTCATTGTCAAGCATATTCGATTTCAAGTCATAAAAGAAAACTTAAAAGTGCGGTTGAGTAGACATTTAACAACATTCTTAAAAGTGCCCCTTTCTATTCAGTAGTCTATGATGACAAGATCCTATTGGCCTATTGCAAATAGTAAGGGCAAGTAAACTACAAATCCTTGAGATTATTAATTGAGACTTTTAGGCTCCAAATCAAAAATAGAACCGATTTTGGCATATTTTTATAGAGACATTTGTATACACGAGGCTTTTTAGCAATTAAAAAAAACACAGGTACGTCTATGACAATAAATGATTTCGTATAAGACGACGTTTCAGGCGTATTTATTTAGGTTTACATTCGATTTGATCGATTATGCGTTTACAATCAATCAAATTGACCGGGTGACCTGAGTTATTCCCGTACTATGTTCGTTTACAACGCACATAGGATAGTGAATGCTATTTCAAGACGAGAAGGTCAATGTTTGCGGTTTATGGCCACATGTAAAGAATTATTGTGGGTGAGGACATAGAGCCAGCGGATTCGAGTGATGCTGTATTTAAATACTACAATAAGCTTGTCTAAGGCTAGCTTTGCAAGCGTATAAAAAAATAGTATCCTGGAATTTTGAAAGCAGCATCGTTTTCAAAGCGATAAAACGAGCCTATAGCAATTACATTGTAGATATCGATCAGTAAAAGAATTTTGTAAATCCGACCAGCCGTTCCAAAGATTACCCCCTACATACAACAACTTTACAAATTTTGCCATTGATTTTGACATGATTTGAAAAACTTCATCATCACTATAACCTTATTTTAATAAAACTGGCAGATTCGAGGCAATGATCAATAATCAAAAGCCATACTTTCACAAAAAAATAAAATAAAAAAAATTAACGTCTAATGGCGTCCATCCATTTTCTAACCCAGAAATGGCCAGTATTTATATTACGTACATAAACTTTTTTTTTTTATAATAAATACTTTTTCCATTATATTTATTTCATTTCATTGCATTTTTGCTTGCTCTGTCCGTCATAATAATAATATAAAAACTCTCCTAAGTAGAAGTTTAGTAGGTAGGTAGTTTTCGACCAGTAAAACTTAGGAAGGTAATAATATTTCACGAACGAGGGTGTATAATAAAATCGACAATGGCGTCTGAGGTGAACATTCTGCGAATTACTCGTTCAAGAGGGGAGATTGAAGCAAATAGGTATAGGGGATTAAATAATTCAAGGACTCTCCAAGAAAGACTCGGTTTTGGATTACTTTAGGGGAGGTTTCTATAGGCTTAGGTTGGTTACAGATGTAAAGGGAATTGCTAAAGAAAGAATATTTTAACTTCTTATTTCAAATTGAAATTATAATTGACTAGTGTATACAGTTTTGTTGGACATTTTATACTTTTTATAATGTAAAATGTACCTTTTGAGCAATAATAAATAAAATAAATAATAATAGCTACTCCCGCGCGGTTTTACTCGCTGCTCGACTCCATTTGATTGTAGCGTGATGTTTTATAGCCTATAGCACTCAGGAACATTGTAGCTATGTATCAGTGAAAGAATTTTGGAAATCCGACCAGCGGTTTCAAACATTACCCTCTACATACAAACTTACAAATTTTACCTCTTTGTAATATTAGTATAGATAATAATATAATAACGTATCTATAATGGTATAGGTGGATTCGATTTATGATCAAGTTAATAATTTTTTGACATTTCTTTCTCCGCGATTTTCGTAGCTCGATGTCCAAACGCTGCCAATTCAGCAGTATGATTCACTTTTATAATAATAGCGAGGTTAATTGCGGATATTGTATTTTAGAACTTGCTATTCACATATTCTTGTGGCTCAGTTTGGATGTAAAAATAAAACTGCTTCCGTTCTTGTTGTTAGCATTTTTAAGCCAAGTAAGGTGACTGGAGTAAGTACTTGCTATTTAGCAAGGAACTATCGATAAACATTTTATCTCTTAGATCATGAGGATGAGAGTCAGTGATCCTGTTTTGTGGCCAGCTAAATTGCCTAGATACTCGGACAGAATTCGGATATAATGCTAGTTTACGCAATAAGCACTGTAGTGGTAGAATTTTCTAGATCTGTATTTTCACGGAATCAGACTCTAATTGGAAGTAATGCGGAAGCTCCCCTAGAGTTCAAAACTAATTCTTTGAAAATGAATGGTCATAGCGAAGAACTAGATTGTGATAACGAGTCATACGTATTTTTTCTGCACTTGCTGCTTTCCTTTTGGTCGAACCATGAATAGGAAGAACGGCCACAATGATGATGAGAGCACACTTAACGTTTGAAGATAATAAAACAAACAATAAAGCCGAGCATTCACAGTACAGCAGTTAACTTGTATTTTACAACAGAGTACCGAGCTAAGCCATCGACAGGGTTAATTTGGCGAATCGTACGAGTATCAAAAGTTTTACAAGGCCATTGAGTTTCACGCGAAAAGTGATATTTTATTTTCTAAACTCGCTGTTCAATTTTTAGAACGTTCTTTATTATTTTTTGGATCTTGTGTTTATTTATAATTAAATTGGATTTAATTGAGGGTTTTTTTACAAAGAAGCTTGAAGTAAGATGATGATGAAGATGCGATTGTAAATAATATGTTAACAAGTATTGGAGAACATCTTCACAATATTGGCAAGTCAACATGACAGGATACCATAATCTCGAAGACATTTTAAAAGCATACAAATAGAAACAGATTACAAGAATATTATCTTCTAAAAATACACTTTTACAAACAAAGCTTTGTTTTACGCTAAGCAATTTAAAATAGCGATGACGGAAGTTCGAAAAAATGTTTAGAATAAAAAGATGGCCGCTCGTACTATCGCCGTACGATAAAAGGAAGTATGGTGGATAATATCCGGACTCGTGTGGGATTCGCTCTCGTAATTTCCTTAACAAATTAGTTACTTAATCATAAAAGATGTTCATCAATTTGATATCTTCCTCCTTTTTTGCGTATTTGTAAGACGTAGCATGTGGCTGTCTGTAGTAAAGTTTATTTTTACTCATTCATTCATTCAGTCATCGATCGAAAATCTCATTTATATATTAGTACAGTGGGAGAGCCAATCTTCGGCACGATTGGGTCAGTTCGACTGGGGTGATACCACGGCCTCACAGAAAATTGGGATGAAACAATACCACCTACCACGTGTTTTGCCGTGTGAGTGAGGTTACCGGAGGCCCAATCCCGAAATCTCCATATCTCTGATCCCTAAAAGGTCGGCAACGCACTAGTAATCCTCCCACTTTGTTGCCAAGTGTCCATAGGCGCTGATTGCTTTTCTGTTTTTTTTTTCAACTGTCATCAGCAACAACCCATTTTGTGGCTAGGTTCTCCAAAGTAAGTAGTTATATGTATGTAGAACATCTGTTTTAACGCACTTATACGATATCATTACATTAAGTAATTCAAAATAAAAGACATCTTATACCAAGCTCATCTAACAAAAAATATTGATATGAAAAATCTATTTGAAGATATCAGCACTAACTCAGGAACTGTAATAGCGAATAGATGAGATAAATGCAATATCGGAAGCAAGAGGACGTCGCCGCGTGAGTAAGAGCCAACTTTATGAACTAGGTCATCTTAAGCGCTTAAGAACGTGGTAGATACCTATATTTTTTATATGATAACGTTAAACAAGCTGACGTATTATCTGATGGTAAGCAATGGGCACTCGCAACACCAGAGGAGTAATGAATGCGATGCCAGCCTTTTGGGGATTAGGGTTTCGGAGATTTAGTAATTGGGGGAGGAAAAGGAGGTTTGGGCTTGCGGTAACTTCACATACACGCGAAACAGTTATCTGTGAGGCCGTGTTATCAATCCGGTTGAGCCCACCAATCCGTGCCGAGGTTGGGCTCACCCACACTTTAATTATATCATTGTAGTAATACGATAGTCCTGCGTAGGTAATCTTACCTTAGTAGACCTTAAGACCTTATAAAAGCACACAAGATTCAGCCAGATCGATAACTAAATTGTTGAATGATGTCCTAATACACCTTAAACCCAAGGCGCGTTGGGCGTTAGCAAAACATGGAGTTTTGGCACACCTCCTCTGATATAAAAAGGCCCATAGGTTTATGGAGGGCTGCCACGAGCTTTTCAACGTGTAACGAAAAAAAGACTGAATAATGAGTCATACAGATGTCGGCATTACATTTATGTCAGCATTTAATACATTTCTCACCTACAGACATCATATACTAATTATAATTACTTTTACACATCTCCCTAGGTATTCCCGGGCGTTATGAAAATAGCTCGTGTACCTAATAAACTCGTTATAAACAGCTCGGACCAGCCAGGTTACTAGAACAACGAACGTGCACCCAACTGTACTTACCTACCTATGGCATCAAGTAATTAGTGCCTTCCTGTGTTATTATGAAAATTAAGCCGTGTGTTTGAACAAAGCGTTTCGTTCCACTTTGGTAATTGGTTGATCAGGGAATTTGAAGCTTCATGGCTTCTGACTGAAAAGTGGAATACGGACTTCAAGACTACATTGAAGTCGAAGATAGGCTGATAAAAGAGTAACTATTCATTCGTCTGATCATCCGATGATAAGCGCTTATTTATATTTGGGGATTTGCATTTTTTAAGTCTCTTATCGGTAGTTAAGCTAAAAGTCCATTCAAACTAAGTTGGACAATGTTTTTATTCTGCGTTCGAGCCTAGTTCGTACCCTAGGCGAGAAAAGCCATTGCATGATTTTCGCGCCTCAATGCCAAAAGGGCGATATTATAACCAATCTCAAACCGAAATCTGTTTGCTGATTAAGATCGATTGTCGACAGTTGTACGGTCAACCTGTTAAAACTTAAATCGATTCAGAGATTTGTGGTAAAAACAGTTATAAGCTTCGGCCACTAACTGCTATGATAGTGGTTGGATAAGAACTCGATAGTCAATTTATTTGGCATTAGTGAAACAGAAATACACAGCGTTGTTTCGTTGTGTGACTGAGGCCCAATCCTTCCCTTCCCCCATCCCTCCCCAATCCTTAAATATTCGAAACCCTAATCCCCAACAGGCCAACAGGCATGGACACCCGTCCATTGTTCTATCAGGTTATGCGATTGCTCGTTTGCAGACACGTTTCAGGCTAGCCAGTTGATACAGGCATAATAAATGAGAATTTATCAAACCAAAACAACAAACAAAGGCATGCATCTAAATAGCCATGAAAAATCAACAGAAAATTTTACATATCTAACAAAAACTAATCGACAAAACTAAATCTACTTAGGCATGCAACCTACAAATCCTTCAAAAAAAAACACAGTCGAAAGTGGACAAAAAGAACAAATACACAGTAACTAGCTTACATTAGGAAAAGGCGGAAAAGAAAGCGAACAGAACAAACCTTTTAATACCCCGGTCCAACAAAAGGGGTAAAACATTCACAAAGAGGAGAAGTGGGTCAATTAGACAACTGAATGGAGCTTCCACTAAGCTAATACTAGCTGCGGACGTGGACCGCGCCATTTTTCCCCAGTATTGCAAACTACGCGAAATTCATCGTCCATTGTTACTTTTGTATTGTAAGGCTTTCGTATTATGTCTGCTAATGCAAGAAATATGTTTAAGGTCAATAACCTTGT
Organism: Spodoptera exigua; assembly: GCA_902829305.4. Lineage (NCBI taxonomy): Eukaryota > Metazoa > Arthropoda > Insecta > Lepidoptera > Noctuidae > Spodoptera > Spodoptera exigua. The sequence continues at coordinate 4,124,494 of LR824623.2, forward strand.
TTTATTTAATTAATTTTTTTGGTGATTTGATTTGTGTTTACATTGAATTTGTTTTGCTACAAGGAAAACATCTGTACTTTGCTATCTCAAACCTACTCAATCCAACAAAAATTAAAAAAAATAAATGAGAATGTTTCTGAGAATGTATGTTAATTATTTGTGTTTTAAATGTTTGTATATATTTTGTATGTTAAATATTTGTTTAGTCCCGGCTTCATTTAGTTTTTCACATATAATTTGACGTGTAAAAGTGCCGTTTTATCTTGGATTAACACATAGGCTGCTCTTCATGAACATACCACGCTGGCAACGTTGCGGGCTGAAGCGAGTAGCTAATATAGCGTAGAATCCTATTAGTCCAACAGAGAATTTGCTTCAAACATTAAACATTTAAGTTTTGGCTGACTGTCATTGAACAAACCGCTACATTAACGCCATCTGGTTAGCCCTTACTTAAACTAACAAAGCTAATTAAAGTGGAAACATTACAATGAATCGATTAGCAAGAAAACCTTCGAATTCAAAGGAGAATGTCCGGAAAATTCAAGATCGTTTGAATGAATGCGGTATAATTAGTCGCTCCTAGGCGTCATTCGATACAGTTGTAATTAAAGCTGGCAATTTTAATAGATTAACATTAAATGCATTTGAAACGAGAACTGTCTGTCTGTCTCTTTCTCTATCCCACTCGCCATTTCCTTCTATTTTTAAAAATACTATGTGACCTGGCGGGTCACATAGTATTTTTTATTTTTACGTTGTTTTGCCATTAAAATTATTTCGAAAACAAATTTATACAATATCCCTTATTAATAAGGGGTATGAAAAGAGAAATAGACAGTACCTAGCCGATTCACAGACCTACTGAATATGCATATGAAAAAAATTGGTAAAAAGCAGTAAAGGCGTTTCGGAGGATTAAGGTAATTAACATTGTGACACGAGAATTTTACATATATGTGGGTATTATGTATAAGATTTACTTACTTACATAAAATACACAATATCGATATCGACGAAAAATCTTCGCAGTCGAGGTTATCCTTAAAAGTAAGTAGTATACGTTAATATTTCCAATCATCGACAATAATCTCCATAAAACCTTCGATGTATTATAAAAAAAAAAAAAAAAAAACAAATTTGCCAAGACTCAATTTCACATGTCATTAGTAGATTAAGTTCAAAATTGCACCGAAAGTAATATTCTAGTTTAAATTGACTTAACTATAACAAAAGTAAGTATACAAGAACTTTTTGCAGATCGTTATCAAGGTTTTAAACCGTCTAGACAGTAAAACGGACAGATTAACATAAAATTGGGATTTGTTGCAACGGTTTCTTTTAGGTAAGCACGCTCGCTTAAAAATACGTATTATTGAGTCATTATTGGATTTTCTTGGACTTAAATACATATACTTCAAGCAATATCTTTGAGCTTAGTAAAATTCCAAAGAGGTTTAGTAACTACTTACAATAACTAACAGTATCATTGTCAAACGAATTTATATGTAAAATAATATTGCAAACTTAATTTCGAAATTCAAAAAATAATTCCTACAGCTTTTGCTAACATAATGTGACGTAATAGTTTGTGAATATCAAATTTTATTACCATTATACCTTCGTATTAAGTCGGTTATAAAACAAATTGTAGGCCCAATGTCGTAAGAAAAGAACAAAAAAAAACTATTTTTAAATACTCTTTCATATTAATACTTCCGTAATAAAAAATCGACAACGACGGAGTTACGAAATAATACACACTCACACACCATCTCTATCATAGTGACAAAAATACAATTTTCAAATATAGAACACAAATTAAAAACGAAAAACAAAACAAAACAGCCAGTTGCGTTCTCACAACGAACGAGTGCACATTCACAAAGCACTGAGATCCTAATGTCAACCAGTACATGTGTACTACACATTGCGGCCTGAATGACGTCACTGCCTGTACAATATACACTCTAGTACGTCTTACTGGCACACTACTGCTTGCAGTGGCTTAGGGTTTGCACTTCCGCGAATGGCAGATTAGATTTTCGCAAGGTTATAGGAGTATAGGGCTGCCGTACGTTCAGAATTTTCCGACAGCCTAAAAGTGTTGGTCTTTGTCTAGAACGTGTGATAAATTCTTAGCCGTTCAAAATTATTACAAATAGGTTAATTGAAGAATTAAATAGCTAGTCGGAAAGGCGATTTCACTTGACGCTTACCAGTGGGAGTCGGTTTGTGAATTTTTCAAACAATGAAAATTAAAAAAATATATATGCAATAGTGTACAAAAGGTAAATATTACAAATGATTCTCAACACACTTTATGTTCCCTAAGTTAGGTACCTAACTAACTATACAAGGGAAATCTATCGTTATAGTCAAATAAAATGTCGTGGTAATTCTAAGTCTTTTAAGTTCCAAATGACAGAGTTGTGATTAAAATAATTAAAGTTATTAAAACCGCGCTTTAAGACCACCACAGACGGGGCCCTATGGGGCTGATGTACGGCCGGGGTTGCGTGGTAAGCGCAGTGAGGCACCGCGGCCTTAGTCAGTAAGAGTCTGACACTCCCTGCCTTCCTCCTCCTGCCTTAACCTGGGCGAAAAAAGTCATTTGATGATTTTCCCCTGACAAAAAACGCTGGTTGACGTAAAAAAGAAGATGCTTACTAGCAACAGACACTTTGTAACTTATGAAAAACAACAAAATATTTGTTATGAACCAATAATCTACCTTATTTTCAAGGTTAGTAAGTAATTAATATTTTTACCAAGTACGCAAGTAGTTGTTAACCTGCTTATTACTAAGTAATGAATAAGCCAATAACTAAATACTCAATCACGCTTTTTAAGTCGTGACTTTCATAGCAACTATTAACTAATCGCCATTCAAGGTTTCTTGGCACGTGTACAAAAAGAAAAGCGGATAAGATGTCCCCTATCTCCCCTAACGATGCAAAAAATCTAGTTATTTATGGTCTATCGGTTTGATAGTTAGATTGGCATGTCTTTTTATCTAAAATATGACTAAAAATTGTATGTAAAAATGTTTACAGTCAGGTATTTACCTAATCGATGTTAGCTAATAAACTAAATTTAAATAATCTTTGTATGTATTTTATACGACCTCTTTAATATAAAGAGACATACAAAGTATATTACCATTAGTTAGCTAACTTAACCGATAGATCAAAGTATTTGAATAAATCTTTGCTTTACGAGGAATACCAAGACAAAATGGATACTGCGATATTGAGGAAAGTACCTAAGGGAAAAATGGCAGCGGAGATTTATAGAACAAAACTGAGGAAAAAAATATTGATTCCAAACTCAAGTCGATGAAAAAAAAAACGAAGAACAGAATACAAAAGTCATTCGATATTTATATTTATATTGAAAGGGTTTGATCATCTGCCAGAACGATTTTGTCAGTAGGTATGTGTTTGTGTTTTTATGGAATAGAAGGCAAACGAGCAATCTGATCACCTGTGCAACACCAAAACAGAGACAGGCGCGTTTCAGACTTTTGAAAAAGAAGTAGACACGTTTCTTGAAGGTTTGGAAATACCTACTGCCGCCGAGAGATAATTCCAAAGTTTTGCTGTACGACGCAGAGAGTTACGCGAAAATCGCACAGTTGTTGATTGCCATCCACATATGTATATGTATACATATGTATATGTATACATATGATGGGGATAATAAATTTTCGCGTAGGTCTATGGCGAAAGGATGAGGTGGGAATGAAACTGAACAATTCTTAGGAGCACTCCCCGTGGTATAGGCGATATAGTGCACACAGCGATGCTTCATTATGTTTGTCCGTTGTAATGCGACTAAAATAAAAGACTACCTTCACATCAGTAACGAAAAAACTTAACTCTGTACAACAGCGAAAACTTATTTCACTCTTTAGTTGTACTATACGTGACAAAAAAGTTTTAACAACATTTAGGTAATGGCTTTTTACTCATTGCCAACCGTACGTTTTTTTTTTTCAATACTTCGCAGAGGCCAGCCAAGATCGAGTAAATTGATAAAGCGTTTCTCTAACATTTGAGTTCAAGGACGATGACCCGAAGCTAAAATAATATTTGTACTTACTATAAAAGGCTGGCTTATTGTGTTTACATTTAAATAATTGTAGTATACGTCTTCTTACGATAGTATGAGTGTAGTGAAAATAAAAAATGTTAAAAGGCTTTTTGTTTTATTTATGAACGCTAAATATGTATTATGTCTGTTTTATTTCTTTTTGCTCATTTAGGATAGCCACTGTATCGTTTCATTATTTTATAATCCTCAATAATTAGTAAAAATACAGTAAGAAACTTAAGTCTAACTAGTCAAATTCAATAATAAGTATATATAATATATATGTAGAACTTGTAAATACTTTTATCCAAATACCAAAAACGCTACTTTTGTATGTAAGTATAAAACTCCAAAATGCGACGTCATAGTATGTGTGCGTCAAATAATTTAAGTACTAATTTCTAAAAATTAGCTAAGTAAAAAAATCGGTTCATAAATAACGGAGATATCGGCGAAAAAACATAAAAAAAGCATATATACGGTCGAATTGAGAACCTCCTCCTTTTTTTGGAAGTCGGTTAAAAATATCGAAAATGTAGTGACAGATCGATGAATTACTTTAATTATTTTTCAATACTTTATTGTATTGAAACGTCTAAAGGATATGTCTGACATAGGAAATTACCTACAAGGCAATTATTTCTAGAAGGTAATGCTATTACTTAGTAGTAATACTATTTCTGTTATGACAAAAGCAGTTATTGTCTAGTCAAATAACAACAACAACAACAACATAGCGAAACTGCGACAGTTACACTGCGTAACTGATGGCGTACAATGCTTAACATAAAATAATTCAGTACATAGTAGCTAACTTGATACCTTTATTTTATTGCAGAATTGGGTAGTTACTTTGGTCAAAAATAAATTAATTCGACGTTTCACTACAATAAAATATTGAAAAATAACTACTTATACTTTTATTGATCGATCAATCGATACACTTTATTTTAGATAGTTTTTAGTTAAATTAAAAAAAATAAGTATAAGAAATAGTTTACTAAATAATACTAATATATTAATTTGCGTCCATCGCATTTATTATCAATTTTGTTATTATTGTAAACTTATACTATAGGTTCTATTAAGTTAGTTTTAGAAATCTGATCCAACAGACAAACTGTGTATAAGTACAGGTACAGTTTTGTTGGACATTTTATACTTTTTATAATGTAAAATGTACCTTTTAAGGAATAATAAATAATAAAATACTATTTGACGCAAATTTAACTATGACGACATAACTCAGTTTTTCATACAAATTTCATAGAAAAGTACCGTTTTTGACATTTGGATAAAAGTTTTGAATTTGACTAGTTGGAAACTAACGTATTACGAAGCTACATAGAGTTCAATAAATATATTTCAACGTAATGTTGCAAAGTTGCAATAGACAATTTTATTATTTGAATTTAGTTTCTTCTCTCTTACTCTGCCTCTTTCTGTCTATCTCTCACACTCCCTCTCTCTGTGATTCATTCACTCTCTCACAAATAAACGATTTGATTGTGACTATCTCATACTCTCTCGCTATGAATGTCTCTGTTTTTCTCTCACATCAAGGTTATTAAAAAGAGATAGAAAACCTTTCAAGCGGACTTGACAGTTGAATGACAAAATTTGGGTGTTTGCAATGACTAATATTGTGCTGTCTGTTGATATTTAGTATGTAAATAGATGTTTGTAGTTTAGCATAAATTATAATATTTAATGTACTTAATTTTTTTGTTTAGGTCAAGTTTATATACAAAGACGCCTACATTCTTGAACTTAAGAGAACTTAAGATTAGTAGACTTTTTTAGTAACAAATCAAGTAGGTACTTCAGCACTTAAAAACATTTCGTTATATTAATGAATTCTATACTAGTAGCACTGTACATATCTATACTATACTATTACAAAGGTGAATAGTTCGTTTGGTTGCTTGAACGCGGCTAACCACCGGAGGTACTGATTCGAATGGAAATCCTCTCCGAAAGATAGCCTATGATGTTAATCGAGGAAGTCTATTGGTTAAAAGAACATCAAGCTACAATCTCTGAGACCCAAGAGCCCAGAAGTTCGTAAAATCGCGGGAATAGCTAGTCTAGCTAGATAACTTTTACTAACTAAACTTAAAACAGATTAAAATTTGTCATTTCTCAAGGTACGGAGCATGGCGTGTAAATAACATTTAATAAAGTTCGTAAACACGTCTTATTCAATGACGTCGCAAGCCAGACTGTGTCAATAGCTAGGCTGGATGGGGTCACAGCTCAGCTGACAGCCGGCCGGGCGAACTATCGATTCGCCCCCGCCCCTTGCATGACGCGTCTCCCTAAATTGAATTCACTCCTTCGTAAACTCTTAAAAGAAATTTGAGGTTAAAAGCATTACTTACTTAGTAGGTATTTATTTTGAAGAATGTATTAAATATTTTTTAAATGAAAATAAAGAAAAGTATTTTTTTTACTTGTACATATACATTATAATTATGCGTTTGTTCATTATTTGTGCTATAGATTATACAGTACCTATTAGATTTTTTGCAAATAAAGATGCGTAAAACCTCCTCCTTTTTTAAAAGCCGGTTAAAAAGTTAATGGCTGAAGGCTAACTAAGACAATATTTGGCAAAACCAAATGTACTTTTTAGTATGAAAAATGTAAAAAATAAAGTATTGGTAATATGTTTTAAAAGTTTTGTTAGACACCACATACATATGTACTAACTTACCTACATTAAATAATTAAATATCATTCAATTTTTTTTATTCGCGTAACATGACGCGCACGCTGTACTCCAATAGGAGTCCCGTTGTGATTTGAAACTAATAGAGCTTTTCTCAGTAAATTCACTTTTGTGTATTCAAATATTCAATAAATTTATTTTGTCTCACAAATACTATTCAAAAATACGTCTTTTCATTCCTATGAAACAATGAAACAATGAAACAATGAATTTATTTTTGCAAATAGGCCATAAAACGGCACTTTTACACGTCAATTTATATGTGAAAAACTAGATGAAGCCGGCATTTCCTATCTGACTACTCTGAGAAGAAATGCCGAAACAAACTCAGAGGTCAGTCTCTTTTCAAGTCCAGACAATGTAAAAATAACATAATGTGAGAGAATCGTGCAAGTTCATTCTGTAGTGGTCTTTTGAGGAAAGAACCACACCAGTTTAAGTGGACCCGTTCTGAAGACAGGCACGCAAGTGTCAGTTTGCAACCAGTATAGCTAGTGCTGCTGAGTTGTCCGACGAACAATACCGATCTAAAGAACATTTGGGTGGGTCGCGCAAGTACTCAAACTGTCAGAACGCAGATAACTGGTAATCAAAAAGCACGGCAAGTCTCACACGGTCCTTACACTAACAATAATATAAAATAATAAAAATGTCAATAAATAAATAAAAAAAAAAATGTCAAATAAAAAATAAAATGTCACAATAGGTGATTATGTCATTGTATAAAAAATAAAAAAATAAACGTAATGTCAAATTGTATATAAAATTGTAACTTATGTTACAAACATGTCAACATGACCTGTGCAGACATTACAGCGGCTCATTCCCATGCCTGACTATCCTCTGAGTAGTCTTTTATTTTATAAAATGCTTTACAGCAAAGTTTAGCCTTTATTACACTTTTAAATTTATTGAGGCTCAAATTTTGAATATCGCTAGGAACTTTATTGTAAAAGCGTATACATTGACATCTAAACGAACTAGTTATTTTCTGAAGCCTGGAGGCAGGGACAACATATTTGTTTTTCCCCCTCGTGTTAATATTATGTATATCACTATGCTTCTTAAATAAGCTTTTGTTTTTATGAGCGTGAATTACATTTTCATAAATATATTGTGAGGCAACCGTCATTATCTTAGTTTCCTTAAATAATTCTCTGAGCGAATGCCTCGGACTAAGATTATAGATTGATCGAATAGCCCTTTTCTGCAGAACAAAAATAGACTGAATGTCAGCAGCATTCCCCCACAACAAAATACCGTATGACATGATGCTGTGGAAATAACTAAAATAAACTAACCGCGCTGTATCTACATCTGTTAAATTTCTAATTTTTTTAACGGCATATGCTGCAGAACTGAGCTTCTTCGACAAGCCATCTATATGAGGGCCCCACTGGAGCTTAGCGTCCAGGGTTATACCTAAAAAGACAGTTGTATCTACAGGACTCAACTCCTCGCCCTTGACAAGCACACTGGTTTTTACCTGTTTAACATTTGGTGTTGTGAATTTAATACATTTAGTTTTAGTTTCGTTTAGTAATAAGTTATTAACACCAAACCAGTGAACTATTTCTGAGAGAGCACTGTTTACATTGTCAATAACTAATTGTCGTCGTCTGAGTTTGAATAATAGTGAGGTATCGTCAGCAAACAGCACTATCTCGTGTTTATCCCTTACAAGGTAAGGCAAGTCATTAATATAGATAAGAAATAAAAACGGGCCGAGAATAGAACCCTGCGGAACACCCATCTTCACAACAGACCCGGCAGAAACCACTCCGTTTACTTCAACTCTCTGAACCCTATTACTCAGGTATGAGGTAAGAAGGTCCAGAGATGCACCTCTTATTCCGTAATGGGATAGCTTCCTGATCAGTGTATCATGAAGCACACAATCGAACGCCTTGGATAAATCACAAAATATTCCCAAAGCGTCGCTTGAGTCCTCCCACGCGTCGTAAATGTGATTAAGAAGTTCAACACCGGCATCAGTTGTTGAACGACCCCTTGTAAATCCGAACTGTTTCGCATGTAATAATTTATTTCTATTAAAAAATCTTTGCATTTGATCTAAAATATTTTTTTCAAAAATTTTACTGAACGTAGGTAGCACTGAAATAGGTCTAAAGTTAGTGGGGTCAGAAGTACTACCTGATTTAAATAATGGAATTATTTTACTACATTTCATAAGATCAGGAAACACACCACAGTCAATACAGTTATTAAAGATTTGAGCTAATACAGGTGCTACAATAGTTATTACAGAGCTTGTAATATACACAGAATTGCCCCATAGATCTGCAGTCTTTTTGTTATTCAAAGTATTAAAGATTTTAACAATTTCCTTGTTATCTATGTGCTCGAAGGAAAACCCTGAATCGCAAGCTACAACATGTTTTTTGAGTAAAGACTCTGCAACAGTGGGAGATGAATTCAGTGACTTAGTAGTGGATACAGGAATGTCGGAAAAGAAATTTTCAAAAGCAGTTGCAATTTCTACATCCGCTTTTATTAACTTATTATCAATTACAAGACTATGTTGATTTATTCTCTTTTTAGACCTTCCTGCCTCACTGTTGATAATATTCCAAGTGTCTTTGATAACATTGGTACTGTTCTTTATCTTAGAGCTTAAGAATAATGATTTAGCAATAGAGCAAACCTTTTTGAATAATTTAGAATAGTTTTTTACATATTCACTGAATTCAACAGTGTTAATATATGTCCGCTCATTATAAAGCTCATAGAGGCGCTTTCTACTCTTATAGATACCAGTGGTTGCCCAATCACCGAAAGACGCATTGCTATTAGCTGGTATAGTTTTATCTGAAAAAGTAGACTTAAACTCTGTTAGGTACATTTTAAAAAACTTATCATATAAAGTGCTAGAATTCTTATAATTCAACAACAAAGGCAATTTGTTGCTGAGTTTAGCTTTGAAAAATTCAATGCGTCTTTTAGTCTTCGGATTAACTGTGATAAATTGTTTTGATACTATATTTATTTCTTTTGTTAAAGAAATTAACTGACCACAGTGATCGGAATCAAGTACTGAAATTATTTCTTTGTTAACTGGCACAATGTCAGTATAAATATTGTCCAGGCAAGTGGCACTAGTGGGTGTTATCCTAGTTGGCTCCAGAAACAAATTCGCAAGGTTGTATGAAGAAAATAAACTTACAATTTTTGTGCTTAAACTACATTTTTCTAATAAATTTATATTAAAATCACCACATGTAATGATGGATTTCTTTGAATTTGTAAGTTTACTTAGAACTTCATCCATTACTGTTTCAAAACAGTCATACAAACCAGAAGGTGGTCTATACACGCTTAATACAATAAACCGCTCCAATTCCACACAGGCTATTTCAACAGTACGCTCAACAGAGTAACTAACTATATCTTTACGATCTTTGAATTTGAGCTGGTTACTTATCAGTATAAGTGACCCACCATGTATAGCGTTTTCTCTGCTGAACGAGCTACCAATCTGGTGCTTACCAAAATTGAACATGAGCTGATGGGGTTTTAGCCAATGTTCAGTAATACACAAAATATCCACATTATTACAATTTAAAAATAACTCTATTTCCAATTCTTTACTCATAAAGCCTTGAATGTTTTGGTGAACCAGATTAATAACCTTATTACTGTTTAATTTGCAAGAGTTTGTCTCTATTGTCTTATTCATCCATTTCTCCCCATTCTCCCTACGTCACACATAAACAACAAATTTATTTTCCATACATGTTCTACTAATTAAAACCGCATAATATGTAGTACCTTCAACATTTATAGTTAGACATAGTACCTATAACTAATTGATAGATTGATAGCCATGACCACCATATCAAACTAGTTTTTTTATATAAAATCGATTGACTGACTCATTCGGACTGGTTGTATGAAAAATGCATGCAAGTACAATTAAATTTGTAAGCTTAATAAATTGTTTTGTAGTATTAGTAAATGGTTGTCAGCCAGGGTTGCGGGTTTAGAGCATAAATGTATCAGAGAAGGAATGGTGGGCTTTATAACCTGTGAGATTGCCACTCCCTCTCGGTGAAATCTTATTATGTCTTCAAAACAAACTATTTCTAATATAACACATGCATGTTTGTTTCATCTAGGTATTTTCTTTCCTCTCTTAAGTGTATTTGTTCCGGGACTCGGCATCCTTACTTCGCACCAACCGCATGATATTTCCGCACTACCCTATGGTAGTATGGTTGACTTTTAGAGAATGCCTTAAGGGATTAAGTTCCCCATTCAGACTGTTTTGTGTGAACGAAATAAAATAAACAAATACACATCTTGGGCTCATACTACATGAAAGGGTAGGCAGAGTAGCATATTAAATATGGAACTCACATCCGAACACAGATACTTTAATAAAGTGCCTAAACTAGGAATTTTTAAACGGTTAATTAACCATTAAATAACTCTGAATATGGTGGTCAATCACCTTTTCCTAGTATTTTTAAGTACAATATTTAGCCAAAGTCAGAATGTATACACTTAAATGCAATTCAAAAGTATTATTTAAGTAGTATTAGGTACATTTCTTCTCATATCATAAATTATTTTTTTATATTTTTAACTTTTCATGAAATATATTCAAATTTAGTAAAAATTACAATTATTTACACACACATCAGGAAGGCAGCACATTGCATTTTAATTCAAAAATAAACAAACTGAAAGAAATGTAATTATTTTAATTTGTTGAGTAAAAGAAATTTTCGTAACATCATGGGTTACTTTCCAGGTCCAAAAGTCCAAGGAGGTTCTAGATAAAAAAACACTCTATTGTACTGATTGTCACAAATATTTTTTCTTCATTAGTTATTGGCTTTTTCATCTTAGTGATACTGAATTTAGTTAACTATGATCTTTAACAGCATGTAATGATATTTAATTGAATATAGAAAAACAAAAAGGACCACTTACGAAAAAGTCTTTAATTGGGTGTAATTTGTAATAAATATTATTATATTTCTTATCATATTAAACTATAAATTAATAATAACATGACAAGAACAAATCATTAAGTTGTTAGTAGGATTTGTGCACATTTCCTTATACACAATTAAAATTATCAAATGTATGTATTTACATAGTTATTTACATATAAGCATGTATCTAAGTGCCTACCTATACTCATTTATTCAGTTGTTTTATAAGATTTTATAAATTTGCAAGAAATACTATACTATTTTTGGTCACAGATAACTAATTCTATACCTTTACAAGTTTGAAATTATCTTCTGAGATGCATGTTCTATTTTAATACATACTATATATTAATACATACTATATTAACTAGATAATAGACATCAAAAACAAATTTACTTCTACACAATTTAAAAAATGGGTGTTCTTATAATTTTGGTGTAAAAGTAAGTTCTACAAAATTTTAAATAGAAACAAAATGTTTTTTTTTCAAAAAACCCAGCCTTGTTGTTTATTCTTGCAAAGGTTTATAAATATTAAGTTAATATTAAGAACTTGTAAGAAATAAAAATGACTTAAACATTTAAAAACTGAAATGTTTATTGCTTATACTTATTTACAAGTAATAAAGTTATATTATCTACTCAAATAATTAAAACTAGATCACTATCTTTGTAATTAGGTAATTTATAAATGATTTCACAGCAACCTTGAGATGCCAATGTGCAATAATATGTTTTAGATAGTAAGTAATACCTAGAGATAGTGACAGGATACTGTGTGTTGTTGGGTAATTTCTTATTAGAAAATTCACATTTTATGTATTTTTCACAACATTCCCTTTTTCACTTCATTTCTCCTTCACCCATGTGAATGCTTATAAAAATGTAAATTAATAGGAAATTATATGTACACCTTCACTTACTTAAATATATTAATGGCATTAAATTATTTTACTGGTAGAATTTTTGATTTCTCATTTCATCAAAACACGAAGAAAGTTTGGTTTTCGTAAAAATAAAGCTATGCTTTTAAATAAAAAAAATGTTGAGTGTAGAAACTGCTAACAGATTATAAATAATTATTTTGAAAAAAGAATCTTATACCCTACCTACGTTCCTTTTCAAATATATTTTATAATAGGTAGCCGATCGTAAGACGCGGCTGTAGTTTACCTGCATGCTCGGTAAATTAATTTTTTTCGACAAGTACCACTGCTGTAGTACAGTTAGACAATAGACTTCACTAAGCGGAATATTTCGTAAGCAGTTATTGTAAATATTTACTCACTTGTGCGTATTTTTAATCCTAATAAGCAACTGTGTAATCCTCACACACCAAACTGTAGTTACACACAATACACATCACAAATTCCAGGCATTATATCCACATACATTTAACAATACACGAAAAACGGCACTTTATCACACCGGCATTGTATTTTCGACGATTTAGAATATAAATATTACACGAAATTCATCGTTTACACAGAATTCCGGAATAGTTTAGTTTGACAGATGTCGTTTAATTATCGATAATTGTTAAAATCGCGTTCCGTACACCGCAAAATGCGAACGTATCCACTTTTATCACGGTACGGATAAACTAAACACGATCTACACGCAGCGGGACGCGTCGAGCAACGCCCGCAAAACCTCTACAGCCCGACCAAATTAAAAAGTTCCTAAGTTCATGCCGTATCAAATGGTACCTTTGACTTTATAATTTTATAGTATAAAACCTGTCACACAAGAATAGTGATTGTACTGTTGTTGTCAAAGTGAGAAAAATGTGGGCATAACATTGACACTGCAGTGTCATTGAATTTATTAGATTAATTTCTTGATTTAATCATAATAGAAAGATTATCGATGTAATTTTACGATTACATTCATTAATTGTAATTTTTTACTGTTTGTTTGGTTTTTCTTTTTTTTTATAAATATTCGTATTATGAATATTTTCAAACAAAAAGTAGGTATTAAATAATAAAAGCATATAAACTAATAACAATAGATTTACATATCAGTCAGTATTTTTTTTATCTAAATATCTTGGGTACGCTCCATCTAGTATCGAATAGAACTCTTTTAGGAAACTATTCGTTTAATTGTTTTTAAATACTGTAGCTAGATGTCACTATCTGGAGTATTGCTAAGATTTAACTACTGGTCGGTAGATGGCGTTATCTTCCTCGATACAAAAATTTTCACAGGCAAGGCAAGCACTACAACAGATAGATTGAAGGTGGGGTTGCGGGGTAAGCGCAATGAGGCACCGCGACCTCGGCCCAGATCAGGAGAAGGAACAGATGGGTTTTTAGTCAGTAAGAGTCTGACACTTCCTCTGGCCCGGCCCTGGGCGGGAGAAGTCATTTGACAAGAAACAGATTGAAGGTAAACCGAAGATTGAAAATGAAACTAAATAAGTAAGTTTTATCAGTCAGTTAACGTAAACGTAAAACGTATAGTCGTGTCGTGGTGTGGGTGTGGGTTCGAAACCTGGCAAGTACCAATGTGACTTTTTCCGAGTTATATGTACTTTCTATGATTATTTAGACACCACTGACATACGGTGAAGGTAAACATCGTGAGGAAACCTGGACTTATAATTTCTAATTATAAGTTTGAAATCACCAACCCGCATTGAGCAAGCGTGGTGATTAATGCTGTGACCTTCTCCGTATGAGAAGAGGCCTTTGCTCAGCAGTGGGCACTTATAGGCTGATGATGATGATGAAAACGTATAGGGCGACTTTTAAAGCTTTTACGGTCCGTTCTAAGTCTGCACATTTGGTTGACAAAATTCAATTGAATAGGTAAATGGTATTTCTCAAATTTAATGTTCTCACAGCACAGGAAGTCTTCAATATATAGACATAATTATTTAACGACCAAATTTTAAAATAACAGTCACAGAAAAGTAAGTAACTAGCGAGCTAGAATGGAGTTCAGATAAATAAGCCTATAATTGAATAAGGAGGTAGTAATAATAAGTAGGAAGGTACCTATTCTATGTTACTTTCGTTTCTTAGGTACATTTCTGGTTGTAAACTGGTTATCAACTTATTATGGTCACATACCTATTCCCCCATTTCCTTCCTTCCCAAGTCGACATACATTTCCATATCTAGGTTCAACATTTCTCTACTTTCTCTCTTCATCAAGACATTCATATTCATACCGTCTATTGCCCATAAATACTGTAAGGCGGTAAGAAGTGATTCCAATTTGAGCAGTTTCAAGCAGTTTCGAAAACAACCTTGTAGCTAAATAAGTTAATTACTACTAAATCGGTAAAAATAGGTTTATTTCAACGACAAAAATAAAAAACAAACATAAAAAAACTGTTTTTATTTAAATATGCACTGAAAAACTTATACAACAGTTGAAATAATGAAGAATTACGCGACCGCGTAAGAAATAACTTTGGCAAAATACACTGATAGTACAAAAATAACTTTTATTTCAAGTTGTTAAGGAACAAATTCGAACGAACGTAGATACTAGTAGCCTAACGACATAATTTATAAGAGTTATAGTAGTTGTGCAGCATAGACACGTTTAGGGCGCCGCCCCGCAGTCTTGAGAAGCAGTTTATTGGACCTTGTACACCCTGGTGCAGGTCACATCCTTGGCTGTCATCACCTGCGGGAGAAAAACATTATTTTAATCATTTAGATATAGCAAGAAATAATGGCTAAAGGTAGTCAGTAAGTCCGATACTCCATTTCGCCGTACCCCGAGAGAGGTCATTTTGATGATTTTCCCTGCATAAAATATGTATGACACTATCAGAAAAAAATGTCCTTGAAAAAGTTGGTAGAATACCTACGTTGAAGAAACGTGTTTACTTCAAAGAGGTGTGTGAGGTAATGTTATGTCAACAGACTGAACACCTACGAGTACGTCTCGAATATGTAATAGGTCAATGACCCTCTATTATACTCGGCTCATTTACAAACGACTATTTAAATAGTCATGTTTGCGTGACTATACGCTATACGGTGAATAAAAATAAATACTGGCTTAATTTGTATATAGTATTTAAAGAGAAATTATTATTATTTTATTTGTAATTTATATGACCAGGTTTATGAATATGATAGAAGGATGGATGTGTGTGGAGATCATACTGTTAATTATTTAATTTATTTTAAAAATTGTAGCGCCGCCATTTTGAAAAGGGTTCAACGAACCTTAATGTAGGTACGAGTTTTTTACGAGGGGAGAAATAACAAAAGATTTCAAAAGGATCAGCTTGCTTTAGAAAAATCTTTTTGCACATTCACCAAGCAGTTTATTTTAATTTTGCACTTTTGCGTTGCCATAGCAGAAAAGAAGGCACAAAACCACGTGGCAAAGACAAACTTTATCATTTATAATCTGAATAATGAATATCTTTTACATAAGTATTATATAAAAATGCAAAATGAGTTGGTACCTAACTCAACAAGAGTGTTTGCCGTACCCCAATGTCGAACTGTCGCACGTGCTAAGTCACCAATTCCTCGCACTCTAATCTCGCTTAACTATCTCCTGTATTCCATCTGACTACTGATTTGTTTGCAGAAATGTTCTTATTTTTTGTTGTAAATGTAACTTCTAATCAGTATTACATTTGTTATACAAATAAACGACATCTGGACAATTTTAAGATTATTTTTATTGGTAGGTAGGTAAAATAATTTCCCTATGAAACGAAGCTTAAATAAGAGTCGTAAACGTAAGAGTCTTAAAAGAAGCAGGAGCTGGTCGCTACTTGTATTATATTTTATTATAATGAGCCTTAAATATATTAATTGAAGAGTGAATTTGTATAGAAATAACATATTGTATTGTTTCACATCGTGTCGCAGATGTTTTGAGCATTACGTACAACGTACCATGAAACATACATCATATGGAAGTACTTATCTAACACAATCTAAAAACATACTTAATAATTACGTTCTGTTTTAGTAATTAGCTATTATGGGAGCGTTTATCTAAGTACACATATAAGGATTATGTCTCTATCTAAAGAAAGTTCGACAAATGTGTTGTTCAAGCCAAAACTCGAAAACGACTTGACTGTTTTCGAAGAAATAATTCCAAGTAGGAATTTGGACATAAATTTGCAAATGTCAACAGATTTATTTAAAACTACATTTTTCCCGCAACCTTATCTCCTGCTCTATCGTCCTCTCCTGTCTGCATGTGTAATATGTACCAATGAGATGTTTTACGCGTTAAAAAAGTACTATATCCATCCCTTCCTCTACTTTACCTAATCAAATCAAATCAATGTCTTTAATGCATTCATAGTGTAAAGAGGTGGTCTACAATTTAAATAGATGCATCCAACTAAGTATAAGCCCTACTGGGCACCGCAAAGCACTCTCTACCCAACCCTCTTTCTTTTCTTTCTTTCCTTCAACCCCACCTACTAGTACTACAAAAAAATAATGATCTGTTTTCTGTTTCTGTTCGAAAATCCTCATATGGCTTATGGCGCCCTGGGTAGGGCTAGAGTGAATGTCAAACTTCAACTAACTAATAATCACCCCGTTCCTTCTGCTCCTAGCCGGGACGCTATTATTGCGCTGGGACATATTCTAGTACCTACAGATTATAATTAATTTTATATCATGTCTGTCATCATTTGAAAACGCAAGTAGGATCCTCAATAGTAGTAGAAGGGATATGACAAATAATAGCAATAAAAGTATCCAGGGTCTATTACAACGACCATTGAAGGATCAAATAGGTGCTAAACACATTTATTAATAGGTTTAATAGGTCTAATAACGGCTCTATTGTTCTGTTATAGGCTAGGCATACTTGATGCAAGTACCTGTATTGCTTTTACAGTTGCATGATGCATTTTAATGTTGAATTTATTTAGGTACCAGCGGTCCGCCGTTTCTTTGCTTGGGTACCACATAAAACACTGGTCTGGACTTCGGACAGTCGATTACCTGCCTACAAGCGTACCTGGTACATTAATGAAAACACCGAAACACTGAAGTCTGGCGCGTTTAACTAGGTCGGATCCGGAATCGAAAATTAATAAGGTTATTTTTGAAGTGAGGAAAAATGTAACAATTTTAGCTTCTCAGGGCTGATTTTTCAATGGTTAGATAAAAGTTACCTGCGGAATAATTATGATGCTATCGCGTCAGAATGTTTGTATAAGACAGTGACAGCAATGATTTTATTCCACAGATAACATTTATCTGACTTGAAAAATCAGCTCTAAGTTTAGTAAACTTTCCTTGAGAAATTTCAAAAACGTTAACCTTACAATCTCGGTAATTCAAGACACAATAGTAAGACAATAGGTCCGCGAATGTAGGCGTTCGCTTACGTTTTGATGAAGTAAGGCAAGAAGTGAACGAGAGACGGTACAGCTGTTAATACACGACCAGTCCCGCTACAACACAAAGGAAGGTAAACCATTATAAAAAAAGAGAAACGCTCTTTTCGAAGCAATGATGGACAAAGTTAGAAAACATATTATTAAGCAAATTACTAAATCTGTGAAATCGATTATTTACAGCCTCGTCCAATTCCATAAATACCGTAATATATTTCAGTTTATTGCATTATTACAAATACGATAACAATGTAGGCACAGGCACAGGCTTTACGACTGATATGAAACTAATTTCAAATTATTTTCTTGAATTTTCTGATATGGTAATCTAGTGAGAATAGTTGACCACGTTGTTCTCTTGGAAGTCTGCGGTGGGCTATTCTCAGTGTCTTGTAGGTGATATGATTAATGATAAAATAGTCGTCGATTAACATCTTTTGTCCGTCTGTTGATCATGGACTAAGTATTATACTTTCAATCATTATTCTGAACTAATTATGTATAAAGGCTCACTTGCGTCACATGTTTGACTGTTGACAAGCTGTGGTAGGGGCTCATAATGTGAACTATGTAGCTGGTCGAAGTAATCGCCCAAAAGAATCATCTCTCACTAGAGTTATCTATCTAGACATTTATAAAAAGTAACCAAATTATGTCTCAGTTAGAAAGATTTAGATAAAGGAACATTTCTGATCATTAAGAGGGGAAATTCGGGACGTTGCAAAACTATCGGTCCTGTAGCGCATCGCGAACATAACATACTAACAACACCGACTGACCGAACACCGGATTAGTTCAAAATCGGTGCAAAGTAGGGTCGGGCTGCTAGTAATACAATAATTATTACAGACTGACAATTAAAAAAACCTAGCTCATTTATTTACTGTTCATTTCTCAGTACCTGCACAGATACCTATACGTTGGCCAAACAAAACAGATAACCACAAAGGGTTTTTTTATACATTTGTACATACACCGACATCCTTCCTCGTCACGTCACTGTCAAAGTGTGCAAATAAAAAACGATGAAAGACCGTGATGAATTAAGAAAATAAGTGCTGAGCAAAGGCCTCTTCTCATAAGGAAAATTTTTGAGCATTAATTAGTTACTACCCTTTTACTAATGCCATCCTGTATAATTTTAATAATAGACCGTTATTTATATGATCTTATGAGCCATAGTGGTAACAAGACTTTTGTCACACACACTAGATCTGCTTTTATTTTACCTTCTACACCTATTTTAAATCTGATTCTGTTATACTTACAGCCTTCATCTCTTCGGGTCCGAATTCTCTGATGTAGCTGACTTCCATACCGTCGGCAGCCTTCTGGATCTGCTTCAGGGTGTTACCTTCAAAGGTGCACACTGACTTAACCTGGAACCATCAGTTGTATGGGTTCAGAAAAGAAGTAACTTCATTTATCACATTAAAATGTCGTAAAATGGGTATATGCTTGGATCAGTTTAGTCACAAGGACTGAAAAGACCATCGTCATCACGTAGGTATTCAATATTTAACCAAGGCTAACAGAGTCATTGTCGACAGTAATTCAATAGACCTTTGTGAACCTTTTTTGTACCAAAAACTATGCGGAAAGACTAGCACAGCTTTTCATAATAAAAAAAAAACTATATAAAAATTTATTTCACTTGCTTCCATAAAATCATACAAAATTGTCAAAAGAAGTCTTAAAATATCTTCTACGCAGTTATTTGGTTATTTTTTTATAGTATAAGTCAGCAAATGAGCCTGCTGATTACCTAATGGTAAGCAATCAGCTCCGCCCATGGACACTCGCACGACTAAGACGTTACGAGTGCGTTGCCGGCCTTTCGGGATAAGTAATATCTCAATATTTAAGGACTGGGAAGACATGGGGGGAGGGGGAGGAATTGGGCCTCCGGTAACCTCATTCCAACGGCAAAACACAACGCTGTGGTTGTTTCACGCTGGTTTTCTGTGAGGCCGTGGTCGAGCCGACCCATTCGTGCCGAAGTTTGGCTTAGTTTGGGAACACTTAGTTGGAGTAAGTTGGAGACCTTCTAACAAATTTTTGATAAGATTTAGTCTCTTACCTTGGCTCCATCAGCTCTGTCCTCATCGAATTCTTCACCAGGCTTGAACTTGACTTCCGTGGTCTTGAAGGTGGATGACGTGACTAGGTTGTAGACGTCTCCTTCCTTACGAAGCTCCACTGTCGGGGTGACAGCGTTAGCGGCCTTACGGGTGATGAGACCAACGCCTAGGAATAGAAGAAAAGAATTGGTGAAAATTTTGGTAGTTATGGAATCAAGAATAGTCGGATTAAACTTTTGACGACATTAAAAGTCTTTCTTACCCAAAGCCTTCATAAATTCATCAAAGTTCTTAGTATCCACCAGTTTATATCTTTTACCTTCCCATTCAAATTTTAAATCGGTAGCCATTTTTGTTTGCTGAATATTAACTGTTACACCTAACCGACTATTAGACTATTATCAATACAATACTTATAATTAAAATCTTTACGCCTATAGAGAATACACGACTAGACTCGCAAAATCATTTGTTGGAAAAAGTACTGTTTGATGCAAAACCAATTCTCGCCATTTTACGACAAATACTGTCAGTTTTGATAACCAAAGAGTATATAGGTAAAAGGTTGACAATCGTCAAAACGAATTAAAAAAGTTTTAAGGTAAATCTTTGGTTTCCAACGTGGTACTTATCCTCAAGCAGATAGCGCTTTTCGCTCTTAGCTATCCTGTGTGACATCATCGCCGAGTCGCATTTCCGTCGCTCAAACCCAAACCGAACACTGATGTTCTCTCTTACCCACTCCATTTTGGGCACTAATTATTGAGATGATTAGCAGTTAAGCCATCAAATAGTGTGGTTACAGTTCAGCAGAATACTTTTTTCGACCTGTTATTCCTTAATTTATGCATATATGTATTTGACCAATGCTAAATAAAACGGATTAAAGATGAAGATCTCTGTAAGTTCTAGATATATTTTGGCACCTGATAGTTTCTAGGGTAATGCATCGAGAAACTGTATTCAAATACATGAAGTGGCTTTTGATTTATTTATATATTGTCGACATTTATATTCGAAGTCGATGTTAATGCCAAGTTATTCTGGAATTTGAACTGTCATAATTAGATAATATTTGGATTGCATTTGCAATATTGTGAATAGAAGCCATTATGTGGTTTTAGAAGCTTTATTATGATGGCCTATATTGCTTTTTACTTCAATTTTTAATTAAGTTTCCTTTACTTTTGGTGACTCCTGCAGTGAAGAACTGCCAAGTGTGAATAGGGTTGCCTGGCATCCAAATAACGCTGGCCGAAGTAACGCTTTGTGATTTGCCTATCCCGTCAAAGTTTAGAGATAGTAATTTTACCACGCCATGAGGGACAACATGTAGGCCAAATGTGTAGCGGAGGATCTGCTCTCAACCAACTGCAATCTGTCGGCAGTCAATGGCTTTCGAAATTTGCGCAGATCAGGAATCACTTTACAATATTGCTAGACTCACTGTTGTACACATTGCATAGCATGACCATCAGATATGACCTGCAAATTTTTTGTGAGAGGATGGTAAAGTAGTCCTTATGAGGAGGAATGTCCTTTGTAGAACAGTGGGCTTTTTCCACTGGGAAATAAATTTTGCCCTGTCCATGGGAAAGACATAGTGTGCTCAGAAAACAGAAATCCAAGTGATTTGTCGCATAAGACAAAGTCTACCTCAGTATGATAAGTTTAATGACCTCTTAAATCAATTACTGTAATGATAAATACACTTTTTTAACCAAACAAAAACTGACTGTAGAAATATATGATTAACGGATAATACATATAGAGGCTATTTTTCTCTGCACTTCGATTATAATGGATTCGCATTAGTATGAATGTTATGCGACGCGCGCGCCGCTATCGATCGGAAATCGCTGTCCATATACGGCAGTAGTGATCCATTTGTAATTAGTTTACATGATTTTAATCCTTTTTGTTTAGGAGATAGAGATTACTTTCTTTTGATACGTTATTTTATAAAAATAGCTACTTATCCATCGCTGAATGGATGGATTATTTTTCATTCTGAGAGTTATAGCCAGTTGGGATAGAAAGTTGAATAAGAGGTTGCAAGGCTAATTCTAACATTTTCTCGTCTTAACTCTTCTTTTTTATATTATATGAAGGCGAACAAGCACGCGGATTGCCTGAATTGCAACAACGCAGGAGTTACGAGTGCGTTGCCGACCTTTGGGGAATTAGAGATTGAAGAAGAAATCTATCCGACATGTTTTACCAGAGTAACATAACTGTATGTCAATTTTATCAATAACTAAAACCATTTTAATATATTTTCATATGAGAAAGTAACAAATTCAGATCAGTTCAGTAGGTCTTACGTGAAAGAGTAACAAACAAAAAACTGTTCTGTGAAAAAATCATTGATATTTAGAAACTTAGCGCTTAAAAAATTGGTAGAACATGGGTCTATGCGGAGTGTGCTTAAAAAATAAGGAAGTGACCTCTGTTTTGATTGAAGGAGGATGTTTATCTGTTTCACGGTAACTGCAAAACAATAGCTATATTACTACTACTAAGGTATATTGAAAACATCCTGATTCTGATGAATTAGAAGAGTACCGTGAATTATAGAACAGTAGCGATGTTGTTTGTTTGTTTAAACGCACTAAAATACGGAACTACTGTTTCGAATTGAAAACACCTTTTTGTATTGCATAATAAATTTATTAGAAGAAAGAAAGAAGAAGAAAGAAAAAGTTTAATGACACAAACCATGTGCACACAGATATAGTAACAAAAAGGTTACTTAATATAAAAGAAAAAAAAAAGAAAACTACATAACTGTGTGCCTCAGGCTGCGAGGAAGACTATATACCTACTTAAAAGAAAGTTACCGGAGGTTCAATCATTACCTTCCTCCATCCTTCGATACCCGAAACCCTAATCCCCAAAAAGGCTGGCAACGCACTCGTAAGTCCTTTGGTATTGCGGGTGTTCATTTGCGACGCTGATTGTTTAATCAGGTAATCCGTCTGCTCGTTTGCCTATCTTAAGAGGGTGTGGAAAGATCAATTGTCAAAATTAGTTCCATAGAACCTTTAACCAGATGAAACCAAATAAGTACTTCAGTGACAAGGATAAAGTCAACATGAGCTATATGGCCTCAAAGAGCTTATAGACCACCAAAGATGGGGCCCTAAAGGCTCGATGTTCAGCCGTGGTCGCAGGGCTAGGTCAATAAGGTACCACAGCCTCGGCCTAAAGCAGGAGAAGGAACGGGGGTTTTTTAGTCAGTAAGAGTCTGACACTCTTTCGCCACCCTGGGTGAGAGATGAGATTTTCCCCTCACAAGAAAGGTCTAAAGCTATTCCTTCACTAGTTTGTACCTAAGTGACTAAGAGATAATCTCTTTGTCTGTCCTTAAGATTTTCTCTGATAAGAAGTGCATTATATGATAACATATTACACATTATTCGTCTGGATGCACACAATGTCACCTTTTGTTGGAATCTGCATAAAATATGTTAATACTTATAAGGAGGTTACCAACTGAGACACTGACTAATCTTTATCTTAAGAGCTAAAAGCCTTGAAGTTAAAATGTAATACCAAACAGTCTGGTTGTTAAGCCATCTTTGAATACCTACCAGTTAGGTCTATTTACGATAAAAGATTACACATGCATCAAAGTTCCGATTTTTTAGGTCTTACGTTGCTTAGTTATTGTTATTCAACCATTATGATTAACACCATCTAACAACAGATTTCAGCACACACTGTATAATCAAAGAGATAATTGACTGAACACATCACGCATTGTTTCAATAATGCAAGATGGCGATCTATTTTAGTGTAAACCCGTTATGGAACATAGGTATCAAAGAATTCCATAAATCAAGACCTGATATACAAATGGCAACTTTATAACAGGTAGTAATAAAGTTTCTATCAACGAAAGAGGTCCGGTCGACAATATTAAAGTTCGTAAAAGGAATGCCTAAGTCCCGCTGGGCTAACGCTTCGGCCCTATACAGGAAAGCACGCACAAGAATGTGGTTCTTCCAGTGCCTAGGTACAACAGTTAGACTAGAAACTTCGTTCAGCCTAGACTAGCCACCCACGTAGATTATGACTAACTTCCCGCCAATTCTGGCTCCAATTACGAATTCCAAAGTTCATGTTACAATTTCAGCATAATGATCATCCGAGTGCGAGAGGAGGGGGTTTTGTTGCCGCCAAAACAAATCATTTGCATATTTTGCATAGATACGATCGAATTTACTAGGTATCTACCTATAGTTATAACATGGTAATGAATCGCGAATCATTCGCAACAAAAATTCAGTCGCGTGTTCATCTCATGCCGTCAATTATTATCAACGCACAGATGAATCGATAAACAATTTCGCGTTCCTATTGGATGGGGCGAGGGCGCGGCGCGACGCCATTGGTCGGTGTCGCGTGGTGTGACGTCAAGGCCGACGACCTTTAAATTGGCGCAATTTTTCAATTTAGAACACAATATGGAGGAAAGTGTTTGTCAATGAAATATTCATTTGTTTGAATTATAGAGATATATTTTATCGATCACGCATAGATAAAAATAGAATGAATGAAAAGTTTAAATAGATTTTTTTTCATCATTATCAGCCAGTAGTTGCCACAGTTGAGGAAAACAGTCTTATCACATGATGGAAAATGAATGAAAAGTTATGATTGGGCTTGCTCTAGGTAAAACCAATGACGATTTAATAAAAAGTTGTTAACCCTGGTTTCATTTCATTGTATCCCTTCACTAAACATCCCTATGTTAATGGTGTTTTGAAAAGTAAAGTACTTATAAGTAACTAGGAAAAGACCACATAGGTAATTAAACTTAGAACTCAATTCTAACCTACTCCAGGCTATCACGGCATTTTTGATGTGTCACATTTTTATCCACAAGATTATATTAATCTAATAGGTACCAAATATTTATTTAAAATTATCATTCGGTGCCTTTGATGATTACCCAATACCAACTTATCATATTTTAACAAAATGTTTCTATTATAATTTATGACGATTTACAGTCATAGACAAGTTGATAAAGATAAAGGCCAAAGAGGTGTGAATTCTGATAGGAAACTCCTTTAACTTTAGGATATAAAGATTAGATTGTGTCTGATAGTCACAGACAGTATTGCTTTGCTGTTTTCAACCTAAATCCTTAAAAGTTAAAGTTTAAAGTGGGCAAAAGTTAATATTGTAAACTGTAGTTAGGATTACCCAGTACTGTTATCACATTATATATTACTATATGACACACCTGCAGACACATAATTTTATAAATATGTTTTTTTAACTTTTTAGCCCACGTTTTTGCGAGTTTTGGAATCGAAAAACATGAAATGCTTTTTATACAGACAGTAAATAAGTTTTGGATCGATTTAAGATTTGTGTTATTTTTTTTATTCACAGTGACTGAGTGAGTGAAGAATTATATTCATAAGGAGCATTGCACGACACACGAAGTAGCGAACGTCGTCGTTGCGTTTCGTTCAACGTGTAAATATGCACCCTAGCATGACTTGAAAATGGTGGACTTAACTTGTCAAATGGTTACGTGAGATTATAAGACAGATATTTTGAATTCTTATTTACAAACCCCAATTAACCGGGGTTGCGAGGCAAGCGCAATAAAGTATCGCGGCCTCGGCCTAAAACAGGAGAAGGTATTGAGGGGTTTACTCAGTAAGAGTGACACTCCCTCTCGCCTTACCTTGGGCGAAGGAACTAATTTGACGATATTTCCCTTACAAAAAGAGACTTGGTTGAGAATTATAGCTACCTACGTGCTATGATATTATAAGTAAAAAGGTGTAGATAGGTTACAAGCGCTCAGCAAGTGATACATTAAAATGTGCCACACTATTTTCATATTTGTCTCTTTTTCACTCGCGATTATTCAATCATGCCATCTCATTTGACGTCTAAACATTCGTGTGTACCTATCAGTGTGTCGTTTTTGAAAATCGAATTTTGTTTCGGTAACCTATCTACACCATTTTACTTATAATATCATTGGCTACGCGCATAAAATTGTTTACAATACCACTTGGCATTTATCTGTAATAAATATTTTATTAGCGACGTCTGGCTCTTATCTTAAACATGACAAATTGATGTCCATACATGCACGCCTCATCTCTGACTCAAAGTTAACAACATATTGTTGACATCTCTGTAATACCTACGTTTACCTATCTATGTAAAATATAAGAAAAATTAATCGGTCAATATGTTGCCGAGTGCAAATCTCGAGAACAGCTGAACAGATTTCGGTATTTTTTTTTAATATGTTTGAGGAGCCAAAAAAATGTAGGTAAATAAAAGAAATAATTAATGTTATTTTATAACGTACTGTGTAATTAACGAAAGCCTTCAAGAACCCGTTGAAATTCTTCACGCTTTAATTAATAGACACATAATAAATTTTATATAATTCTTTAAATATGTACCTCCAAATTACAACCTTATGTCTTTTCCTGATATTTTTAGCACACGTCGGTACATAGGTAATGAGTGCTTACTGGAGCGACTCCTATCGTCATATCCTTTAAAATAATAATTAAATTTTTTAAATAATTAAATAACGGTATAAAATAATTATTAGTCGTTTATGATATGTATGCTTCATAAATGTTTAGTAAGTAATCGTATTTACAGCATCAGAATTAGAATGAGACCTTCTTTTCTTCTTGGATCGGTAAATCTCAATGACTCAATAACAACCTGCTTAGCATTTTAAGCGCCGGTTAAGATTGTCGAAAAATGTCCTACCTATTACTGAACCTATAACTAAGTTACCACATTTTATACATTATAGGTTTTTTTTTCAGAGGAAAATCATCAAATGACTTCTCAGGGCAGGGTAAGGCGAGAGAGTGTCAGTTCAGTCTCTTACTGACTAAAAACTCGGCCGCCGCCGTTCCTTCTCCTGCTCTGGGCCGAGGCCGCGGTGCCTCATAGCGCTTACACCGCAACCTCGGCTGAATACCTTATATTGTACGGGGGACGAACAACTGATTACCTGATAGTAAATGATCAGTATTGTTTCGAGAAATTTACCATCTGTCACTAGCACCACAGACCCAAAATAACAGCATCGCCAGTTCATGAAAATAGGTCTACCGTTCAGTCGTTCATCATTCAAGTTTAAAAATAAAACGGCGCTTAGTTTGAATGCCAGTGAGATAAATAAAGAGGTTCAATGTCCACTGCTATGGTATCAGTGTTGC
The DNA here is from genome assembly GCA_902829305.4 of Spodoptera exigua. Lineage (NCBI taxonomy): Eukaryota > Metazoa > Arthropoda > Insecta > Lepidoptera > Noctuidae > Spodoptera > Spodoptera exigua. The sequence goes on from LR824623.2 coordinate 4,151,943, forward strand.
AGTAAAGTGCAGATGATAAAAAAATGTCGTTGCACTTGTAATAAGTAATTGTCTTGTTACTATGTAGATATTGGTAGAATGTGCGCACACTGACATTGGCTGTTTGGTTTACGACCTTTGCCTCACTGAAGATGACATTTATTTTGGCGGCAAGACGCCATTATTGGGTTTTTTAGGTTAAATGTTTTTTTTTCTATAAATGCGTGGTAAATTCATTGTCTTACCTAGACGATGTTTTTCGAAGAAGCAAAAGGCAGAGATAATTTGAAATTTCAATTGTGTTGTCATATATTCAAGTTTTTATTTGAATTACAAAGATTATCGTACCTATTTGTTTAAAATTGTTGACGATTACGACTACATTGTTGTTTATGATTTTAGTTTCAATGTTGTAAGTACCTAAGTATTTATTTGCCACGACACGATTTTCTTGGATTTCGATTTTTAAAATATTTTTTTTTTATAAATTGTGTTTCTGCAAATTAGAATTAAAAATTCGATAAAAAAATTACCTACAAAAAAAGATAGTCGATTATATGAACATCATAGATAAACTATATCAAATTATATTTTTTATATGGTTTTAAGTAGGGATTATGTTGGCCAGATTACTTGTAACTTTATAGCTTATCAAATGATTGTATAATACTTGTAAAAAGGATTTAATTTACTGTTTGTAGGTAACTGATAACTTTTTATTAGAGTACAAAAGTCTATCGGAAATATTAATGTCAGGCTGTTGTCAGGGCTACAATAAAAATATATTTATAAGTAAGACAAGATTAGAAGGATATCAGTATATTATCAACAAAAAAAACAGTAAATTCAATAAATCTAACACACATTCCGAACAAAAAAAAAAATTGTTACCGTGACAAAAAATTACCTACCTACTTACAAATATTTAATAAAAATTGTTTGGATGCTAGTATACCTAAGTCTTTGGTATGTAGTATAATACTAAATTAATTATCCCTCCCCCTCCCCCATCCCTTTTCAATCCTCAAATATCTGAAACACTTATTCCCAAAAGGATTCCATGTCATCTCGCTTGCTGAGCAATCCAATGATAAAAAAGAATGGAGCTGAAAATCAGCAAAAACGAAAGAAATAAAAAGGATGTGTAATTACTTATATTTTACACTTTATCCTTTGACTTTTTTACTTTTACTTTACACTTAACTTTATTTTACACTTTAAAATTATACAGTAAGGAAGTTTTTCTGATCCTTAGCCCTTAAAGTTATTGTCCGTCGATCTTTGGACTCGTACCTATGTCGCAGACGTCAATTAACACACAATAGATATACGAATTAAAAATATGAATTTAATGTTTACTTAATTATAAGATTTCCTCGGCTTTGCTTTGGTTGTAAATGTTTGCGTTGACCTAACTAAACGCATTTGTTTTTAGGTGAGAGAGCCAAGCTTCGACACGAATGGGCCAGCTCGACCAGAGTGATACCAGGGCCTCATAGAAAACAGGCGTAATGTGTTTTCTCTATGTGAATAAGGTTACCGGAGAGGTCGAATCCATTTATTTTCTCCCATCTCTTGTATCTCCTTACCTCCCTTAAGTCCAAAAGGCACCTGTAACTCCTTTCGTGTTACAAGATCACCATAGCGCTGATTGCTTACCATGAGGTAAGGGGTTTACCTCATGGTAAGCAATCAGCGCTATGGTGATCTGATTGCGTACCATGAGGTAAGGGGTTTACCTCATGGTAAGCAATCAGCGCTATGGTGATGTGATTGCTTACCATGAGGTAAGGGGATTACCTCATGGTAAGCAATCAGCGCTATGGTGATCTGATTGCTTACCATGAGGTAAGGGGTTTACCTCATGGTAAGCAATCAGCGCTACGATGATCTTGTTTGGCGCTGTATCAGATATAAAAGGTGACTAAGAATATAAAAAAAATAATCTTGTCTTTACCTATACCTACTTACCTAGTAAGAGTAATTGTTTCACCCTTTTAGACAAATTGTGTTTAATTAGCTGTGCAGACTGATTCATTAAATAAAGTAACAATATAATTACTATTGTCAAGTACCTAATGTTTTATTACTTATTACGGCTCTACTACTTGTGACGCTCGATGTGCGTCCTTTGCCGCTCAATGATATTCATATTTATGAGCCCTTATTGTAGTCCGAAACTAATCGAGTACCTAAAATTATCTAGCAGATATGTCATCAAGAAGTAATAAATTCAGTATCATGAAAATAATAATACTTACAAAAACACTATAGTAATAGGAATATGTTTTGATATTAAACATTTTTAAATGCTGTTTTCTCCTTTTGTATTCGAAATAAAAGGAAATAGCGGGAAATAAAAAAAACTTAATCACCTTTTGTCCTTTGACAAAAAATGAAAACAAACATAGAATGTTAACAAAAACTTTTCCTGTTATTCGTAGCCGTAATGGTCTAATTATAAACTAAAAACAAATTAATTTGATCGATAGGTAATCAATTTGCATATTGCACATTGGTGACTTTCCATAAAGCCAAGGTCATTTATAAATACATTACTATACCTACCTTATATTTTTTTCACGAAAGCGACGCAAGTTGACTGTCAAATAAGAATTTCTGAAATCGTCCAACTATAAGTAGGTGCTATGGCAACGGCTTCAAGATTTAAGAAACATCCTTGCCAGAAAAAAGGAACCACCTGACTAAAACAGTCAAATCGTCTTTAAGTACATTTCAATTTGTATATACGATTGAACTATAAGCGTATGGCAACGCGTCGCAAATTATGGCATCATGGCGTCCAATAAATCTTCGTAATGCTGCAATGTCAAGTTCAAATGACAGAACAGATTTTTAAAACGGTTGCGTAGGCATACGCCGACTGTATCCGTCCGAGGCAAAGGAAACTGGCTGTCCATCCTATTGCCATCAATTGATCTTTGAATCGGAGATAATCTTAGTCCTGAGTCATACGATCACATGTCTAAAAGGATATACGAGTATATTCTAAAGCACAATTTACTGCATCTATTCATGCGTCTCAACCACCATTTAGCAAATTGGTGTCCAAGAACGTATGTTAAGATCTCAATATAGAAATTGCAATTGACAACGCCTGATCTATGAATACATTTCAAATAAGGATGTCTATAGACGTCCAATTTAGTCAAAAGATACATTTTACCATCGGAAGCGTTAAAATTCCCTTGAGAATACTGCTCATAAATAAATCAGAAGATTTTGGAGGCAAATTTTAGCCGATATTATCTATAAATAACTTTGCGTTTCATTTCAAAGAGCTATCAGCTACCTATACCTACAATTCCATTCAAAAAGCCTGGCATTGTTGCCGATTTATTAATAAGTTTGTCCTACTCAAGAATAAATAGGTATCACAAATAATACAATAAGTATTAGACTGCCTCATTGCCAAACGCGATCTTCCGAGAGCTATTTTAGGGACAAGGGTGACTGACTTATTTATCAAAGTCTATGCAATTAGATATGTATAATTCTATGACACACCCTAGAAATAATATTATGAATTACACAGGTATTTTTTGGTAACTCCAAATTCCCATCTGCAGGTTATGAGAACAAATGAAATGTAGATAAAAGTAACTTTCCTACAAGAGAGAAGAGCAAACCAAACAAGACGCGCCTCAACTTTAATGAACCAACAACGCGTAGGTCGGTGCGCAAATCAATAAAATCCCCAGCCTTTCTAGAAGCTTCCACTAGAAAAATCTCAACAGAGGTGACCTCTGAACATATTGTCCAATAAACGCATGCAAATCAAACATGCACAGATATAAAACGGAACTGGCGATCAGTATTGTTATAGAAAATGGACTCTCAGCGAACCGTCTCGTATCTTATTGATGCCAATTGAAGCTGATTGTCGTCCATTTTACGACAATTGCCCGACAGTCGGCTGCGTCCAATAGCAGCTTAATCGCTAAACTATGCCGGGATATTCTCATGACATCTTCCTAATTAATTGAAAGGATATTTCGTTGTGGTAGGTCCTTTTGAGACCCATATTGTTGGTTGCCCGCATGGGGTAACGGCTTGATTGAGCAATCAAAGCCGTGATTTACATAAAGTGGAAAGGGTCAATGAACCCTTTGATGTTGGTGCTAAAGGACATTACAAGCTACTACATGACTCAGTAGTCTTGATAGGATGGTTTAAGAAAATATCGATCGATGTTATTAAAGACATATGGTAAAAGAAGAAAACAAGCGATTTGGACTCCCACATAATAAACTCAGATAAAATATTCAAGACAGCAACATATTAGTATCAAAACAAGTTGGTTTCATAACATTTATCCAGTAAGATTGTAAGTGCGTTGACATATTCCTTCCATGTATGTAACGTAATCTTGACCACAAGGATATAGATATCTTCTATTATATCGATTTGCGTGTAATATTAATATCAATTGACAGTGTTCATATTTAGGTGTTGCTAGGTACAGTTTCTTTCCATATTTTATTTATAAATATTAACTCCTCATATTTTGTTAAACCTATTTTTTCTATTAAGATGGTACAATTTACTAGTGGTAAAAAAAAGGTCCGTAGGTATACAGGTGCCAAATTTTATAAGATCCTGACATCACGTTTTTACTGCAGAAAAATTTGAATCACATTTTTTTAATCAAGAAGGTTATGATAAAAAAGACTGCATTTATATCATAAATACTTTTTTTGCATTGATGATTTCATAATAAATGACAAAATGATTGATTATTTCCGATTTTGTTGTAGTCTACCTACCTACTTAAAATTTCTTATCGTTTTTCCGGAGAAATTATAAAGATAACCTGACTAAACATAAAAAATAACTAAGGTATTAATAAAAATTATATGTAGGTACTCACAAATGGGTTTTCTGCACTAAATAATTATCATAAAGACGAAAGATTTGATTTTTGGTTAGTTTGGATTGAATAGGTTCCGGGATTACTTGACAGATTAAAAAAAAACTCTTAATGTTGATAAGGTCCACTATCCCCGGTCGGCTATAAACCCCGAGGTACTGTTAAGTAGCATATTTTAATTAAGCCCATTTACTTGTTTCGTAGGTACTGCCTGTTGCATACCTATGACCTTTTTATATCAATGAGATTTCGGTGGCAAACCATGTAACGTTGCGAATTGATTATCACACTTATGTAGTCGTATTAAAAATGTAAATAGATTACGTTAGGTAGACTACGTACCTATCTAAGTTTGAAGACGAAAAATTTCCATTACATAATTTTGTAACGACTAAGAAATTCTATGGTCTAGTCTTTTTCAACAAGCTTGTAATAAAATTCTAGGTAACATTACCTACCTATATTTATTTAACAGTTAATTATTTGTGAAAGAACTGTTTGCCACCAGTGCTTGGTCCAGAAGCGGATAAAAAAATAACTTTTAATATGAATATGTACCTACACAAGAAAAAATTGTGAAATAAAGTTTTATACGAAATAATGAACGTATTTTGCAAGTAGATTTAATGTCAAAATTATATGTAAAAAAATGATAAAGTTGCCATTTCCTAATACTACTCTGAGAAGAAATGCAGAAACTAACTCAGTGGTCCGTCCCTATTAAAGTCCAGACAATGTAAATAAATATAATTTGTGTATCTAATTACAATGTTACAACTAATCCGTAAGATTTGTCACAAAATTGGTCTAATAGTCGTAGTACAAATACGTGTTGGCAAGTTTCCGAGTCGACTCGAGTCAAAGTCCGTGCTAAGTCCAAGGTCTAAAGGAATTCAACTCTGTATTGTTAGTTTTTGTGTATTTTTTTCTCGTTTCATAAAGTCGTATGATGATAATCGCATGAGTGGAACTGTCTTTTTTATCTCTAAACATTACAAGCCTCCATATTTGAATGTTGCAATAAGAATGAAGTATCCAGTGACTAATGGCGGCAAAACTGCGAGTTTAAATTTCGAATGTGTCATTCGGTTTGAGTTTTTTTTTTCATTTTATGCATTATGACTATGGTCAGTCTACTTTTTTATTATGTCTTGAGTTTTTATTCATCTCTTGATAAAATCGAAGAATATTGTTGCGGTTATTGTTTTTTTTTATATTCAGCCAAAGTAAACCTGCTTAAATCTTCGAATTTTATTTTTTAACGTTTTTTGATTCTAGTTTATTTCTAAACCATGTCTGATTTGCATTGGAGTTCAGAGTTCAATTAGCAGTAGCCATTAAGCATGCTAATTTCCCATAGACGTTCCGTCAATTACTTTGTTTTTAGCAAAAACTAGTACCCATTGAAAAAAAGTGTCTGTACTTTTTGTTCTAACCGATAAAGGAAGTGAATAAATTGGCGGGCCACCTAATATGCAACCAAGCTGAAACATTTTTTATCAATAAAACCTCGTTGGATTAGATCAGAGAAAAACATTGCATAATGTTGAGAACACGCGAACTACCTACATTGAAGCACTTTAATTTTGAAGTATTCAATTTATGAAGAGCCATGCCATGTTTTCGCTCTATTGAATCAAGAAAAATAAGGGTAAATACGATATAAAGTTATGTAATTTACAAACGATAAAACAATAGGATCGTCTTTTGTTATTGCGTGATTTAGCTTTAAAAAAATGATGTGCGTTCCACGTTAATTCAATATTTAAAAAAAAAACAATAAATACGGTTGGACAAAAATAAAAAAAAATGCTGAAAGGAAAAGCGATCTGTGGACTGACCTAATCGAAATAAAATTTGACCTAGCCCGTCTCATAATGAAAGAATGTACCAATTCAACCCATTAACATTCGTATGGAGTTCATTCATCGACTTATCAATTAAATCGCTATGTTTGACAAGGGGGCCTTTTATACCGACTATCTGTTCGCGATAAACCGACATCGCAGGTGGCCATTAATATATTAAAAGTGAGGTTCATTCGTTTATTATCTGTGGTAGTGGTACGCGGAATGAGTAATGGGCAATTCCGAAAATCTTTAAATTCAAAGAACGAAATTATTTATCATAAGTACCTAATACCTATGTTAAAACAACTGGTGCTGTAGTCGGTAAAGCAATAGTCAATTTAAATCCGTTTTTACCTTGAGCAATATTGGTTTTCAATCTTCTAAATAAATTCCCAAGAAACCTGTAAAGAACGTAAAAATATGCAGCAGATAGTTTTTTAGGCTGTTAGCCACTGAGTCACTCAGTCATTAGTGACCAAAGAGTTTTTATATCAACTTATACTGGCCATAACATTGAGGTAATCTTTTATGTCTGTAGAATAAAGATAATTTCGTGACAAAAGCAATATTAAGGTCTCTGACTAGTTTAGAGTAATCTATGGATTAAGGATTTAATTAGCTGTATGTGCACGAAAATTGATCAAATAAACCGTCGTATATTTGAGCCTATCCTTTATAGTATTCCTAATTGAACTCCTCACGAAGGCCGTTAACATGATATAAGATGCCTTTGCAGATAAGAGTGTTTCGGTAATTTCATAATCACATTAGTTATGGGAGAGGAGGTACAGCGGTAAGTACCTAAGCAGGTGGATCGTCAGCCAGAGCATTTACGAGTGCGTTGGTAGACTTTTACAAAGGAAACCGCTCTTTTTACCGTCGAAATGGGGTGGAAAGTATCTTCTTTTGGGGCAATTGATACTATGTTGTGCTTATTTTGTTCTGCTCGGCTCCTACAAATCGTAGCGTGATGTTTTAAAGCAATAAATGTTCTATTTAACACAAAAAGAATTTTTAAATTCGAACCAGAAGTTCCTGAGATTTGCGAGTTCAAAACTTCAAACAAACTCTTCAGCTTTATTATCTTCTAGTATATATTTACTTGAAATTCCGACAATATCCAAATATTAACAAGACAGAGTAAAGATGGTCACGAAAGTTCAAATGCCAGACCTTAGCTTCACCACATTGATTGGATTTTCACTGTCTTGATTCCTGCCATGGTAATGTGTGCGATTAAATAAAAGACGCTCCTACAATACACAAAAAAGTATACGCATTTTTAAATAAAGAGTTTCTCCTATATTGCTCATAGTATTGTATTTGTTTTTATGAGTCTTGGATGTTCAAATAAATAAATAAATGGATAGGTAAATAAGACACGATTTTCGATCGCAGTTTTCAAGGTTTTTCATCTTTATCAGAAAGACTTCTTACCTAGACAATACTCATTGTTATATCTTATATCTATAGTACGTATACATATGTATGTGTAAGTACATAAAATACTTTTTATTGTAAAATCTCATTGGTGGGTGGTGAAGTAGACTACAATAGTAGATACGCGTGTAGGCAGAATGGAACGCCAGGAAAACGTTAATGGAACAGGTAATAAATTCATATAAAAATGTAGGTAGGTATTGTAGGTAATATTGTAGGTATATGAATTCTGCAATGCGGAATATGAGGTATGTCCAATGGATTTATGTCAATATTATAATTTGAAAGTAGAACGTGCCATTTTTTTCCTGAAGGTTTAAAAAGGTTCGTTACCTATTTTTTCCATAAATCAGAAAAAGATAAAGTTCTTCTCTTGCCTGTATTTAAAAAGCATTTGTTTATTAATCGGTATTATCCTTTACATCATTAACACAAAAAAAAAGGGTAAACCTACGAGAAGTAACTGAATTAAGTTTAAAAAAAATGCCGAATTATGACTGCATTTCCATTCACAGGAATAATAATAACAGTAACTAAACCAGATAAAACCTTTTTTATCGCATTAGTAAGTACAGCAATCTACAAACTCCGGGTTTGCGAATTTATTGGGAAAAAGTGAAAAAAAATCTAACATTTATTGATAACTTGGATTATGGCGTTATCATTTATTTTATCTACACTAATATTGCAATGGATTAACTGGATAGAAGGTGTGTGTTAAATGGTAGCTAGCAACACTTTTTATTAACTGACAAAAGCTAATTTCCAGAAAAAAAGACGAAGATACTTGGGTATAAAACCTCCTTTCAAGCAAAATCAAGTCAAGGTTTTTCTCTTTCATTCTCGAAAACACTGAGCGATAAAACGATGCTAATAATTAATTAAAACTGTATTTGAAGGAGAAATATTTAGTTGACCTAAAAAGCAGAAAACATTAAGTAAGAGTAGGTACTATGCAGCTATGGTACCTATGTTAGAAAATGTATAAGTACCTACATCGACAAAAAAATAACGACCACAACGTAACTGTGAAATGACTGCATCGAATTGGATATCTTTATCGTTTTTAAGACAAGATTTGTATAAAAGAAAATATAAATAGTTTTCAATAAAATTCCACTTTACTTATAACAAAATAACTTAACATTCATAGCCCTCTTGATAATACCAACATGGCGTCATCAAGGCAATTAAAACAAAAGAGAAATTATAAACACGGCAGTTTACTCATACAGGAGAACAATTCCGATAGCTTTACAGCACACATAGGCTACCTAATCGATTACCTATGACCTAAAGTTGGCCTAGTCACGTAAAAATATAAAATAAAATGGCCTACAAAGGACAATGGATACTAAAACTGTATATGTGTGGGTAAGTATGCTCAATATTAATGCTAATGCAGGTAGGTACAATGTGGCTTAAAAAGTTTAAACAAGGTTTCAGTACAATAGAAGTAACTGAAATGAAAAACCTACCTTAAATTTGTTAAATAGTGGGTAGGAATGGTCATATTAAAAATAGGTTTTGTAGGGTAAGAAAAAACTTTTTTCTCAAGGGGACTGTTTCTAGTACAGACTACCCACAAAATCGTAACTAGATTCCAGTTAATAAATTACTAGTACCTTCAATATCGAAAATATTTGTTCTAAAATTTATTCATCATAAGATCCTATGTTATCCTAACTCACTGCATAACCATTTAAAATATTGTACCTACTTTACTAATTAATAAAAAAATGATTGAAACAGAACGTTGGATATTTAAAAAAGTGGGTAGACAGAATTTAATCTAAGTACTTGGATGAAATTGTACGCTAATATATAATAATTATTATCTATTGGAAGAATCGTATTAAAAGGAATATTCCTAAACCTGTAGGACAGCGAAAATAGAAAAACATTTCACCAAGTGAAATAAGTGCAAAAAGGTGTAGTCTCGCGTCGCCTGACCGGCGCGGCAGCGTGGATATTCGAGCAAGCCGGCCGGCATTCGCATCGATTTTTTCCTAGAAGTATTATAGTGATAATACAGTACAAATAAACTCACCGATAGCCTTCATGAACTCGTCGAAGTTCTCCGAAGAGACCATCTTGTATTTCTTGCCGACGAATTCCATTTTTTAAATATAAAAATGTTTTTTTAGTGATTTAAAAAAGTATGTGAGTCCGTACTACCGGTCGGAACTGGAATGAATAAACGCGGCAAACGGTACAACTGCTCGGCTCTGCGCATGCGTCAGCGAACGAATGACTGAGATGAACGGAACGAATGAAGTTATTGAACTGAATTGACCTTGACACCGCGCGCTGATTATATACTCTGTAGCGAGTGATATGGAGAGATGGAGAGTGTGAGCCTGAGACGAGATTTCACAAGCTACAATTTTGTTTGCTTTGCAAATTAGATTATACGTATAAAAGAGATGATTACATGTCGTCTGTGCCTTAATCTGGGAATATTGGCGAAGCCAAACAAGTATTTTTATATTCCTTATAAGAAAATTACGATACAACCAACATAAAACGTAATATGAGTGAGATGTATGTTTACCGACATCTAACCCATTGACATTCTAACCATTGCCCATTTCTCCTAGTAACAGTAGGACCATTGCAAAAATTACTTTACCAGTTATTCTCTATCCTCTTCTTTCCCAACCAAAATATTATTCCCATCTCTTTCAAATATTTCTATTCACAAGCCCCTATAATTTTTGTCCCCGGATGAAGCTATTTCGTACAATAAATGCAATTGTTATGTACTTTAATCCCTTTTTATCAAATCAAATTGGATCTGAATGTTGATTGAAAAGAAAAATGAAGTCGTTAATGATGTTTAAATTTCTTTTTAACAGAGTATGGGAAAGTTGTGCCCCAATGTAGCAGTAGGGTATTTGACAACTAATTAAGTCCCTATGAATTTTATACAAGGTTGTGACGTCATGTTTTTTACTTCACTTGCGTCAAATGCCAAACTGTTTTTAAATATAGGAATGAAAATTACGGATATTAAGTAAAAAGGATGAATGAAAGTATTTTTAAGGTATATTCTAATTAGATTTTAATATTTTATTGCTTTGAAGATTAAAAAATAATATTTTAGACTAAATCAAGTTGGTACCCGTGTATATAGTTTATTCTTTGATATAACGAAGATGTCTGAATTCAAATATTGATTTATGGAGGGTAAAAAGTATGGGAGAGCCATGCTTCGGCACGAATGGGTCGGCTCGACCGGAGTGGTACCACGGCCTCACAGAAAACCAGCGTGAAATAACCACAGCGTTGTGTTTCGTCGTGTGAGTGAGGTTACCGGAGGCCCAATCCTTCCCCTCCCCCAATCCCTCCTAAATCCCTAAATCTCCAAATCCCTAATTCCTAAAAGGTCGGCAACCACTCGTAACTCCTCCGTTGCGAGTGTCCATGGGCGGCGCTGATTGCTTACCATCAGGTAATCCGTCAGCTCGTTTGCCGACCTATTAAATAAAAAAAAATAAATAAAAAAAAAAGAAAGCCAAAGAATGGGTGATATGATGGGAGCAAGGAGTTTAAGAACGGATGAGGTCTTGTAAGGGAATATGGAAAAGGCGACTTGATGTACCTACTGAATCAAAAGGCATGTATCAAACGGATGACGATGCGTCATACAAGAAAGGGTTTATTTGCCCTCGGGTCACTACGACACATAAAGTATTTTCTACCTATATCTATAAAATACCTATTTATGAAAAAAATCATGAGCCACAATGTGGTTAACTCACATTATCTACATGTTAAGTAAATGGGTAAAGTACATACTTATATGATTAATTATTTATATACATTTATTTAAGACCTTTAGACTTTGGACTCTCAATTTATCGATATTTATGTATTTAATTATATCTATGTAGTCATAAACATTAAGAATATTATTAATTACAGTTTATCAAAATGAAATTGGTTATTGTGACTTCTGTACCCCGTATATAGGAGACTTAATATAACATTTAATGAAATCTAAATAGCATTTATTAATATTTTATTTAAGCGAGTACCAAGGCTTATACGATGCGCCTGCCGTTTAAATTTAAGCAAACACTCGCTACAAATGAACTTGCAGTAAACTCTCTCATAGGAGCTAGTTTTTGTAGTTTTTTTTTATGTAACGGTGGAAAAAGCCTTTGCTTTGGGGACATGTTAACTGTAAAATGGTTTATTGAATGATTATTACACCATTTAGTTACATTAATTTTATTAATGTTACAAATCCATGTACCTACCTACCTCAGTGTAGTATAACCATAGAAACCGGCGTGAAACAACCCCAGCGTTGTGTTTGGCCGTGTAAGTGAGGTTACCGGAGGCCCAATCCTACCCCTTCTCCAATTACTAATGCTCCGAAACCCTAATCCTTAAAAGGTCGGCAACGCACTTGTAACTCCTTAGGTTTTGCGAGTGTCTATGGCCATCAATAATAGGTACCTACGTCAGCGACCGCTACGAGCGGACGGATTACTTGATGGTAAGTAATCAGCGCCGCCTATGGCCACCCGCAACGTAGGAGTTACGAGTGCGTTGTCGACTTTTTAGGGATTAGGGATTTGGAGATTTAGGGATTGAGGAGGGATTGGGGGAGGGGAAGGATTGGGTCTCCGGTAACCTCACTCACACGGCGAAACACAACGCTGTGGTTGTTTCACGCCGGTTTTCTGTCGAGCCGACCCATTCGTGCCGAAGCATGACTCTCGCACACTTGGTCAGTTTTACAATAAGCTACCTATACATATACTTCTCGTTTCAAAGTAAGTATCTATACGAAAAACAATCTCTTGAAAAGATTAACTAAGACTGTTGATAGTTCTAATGTCAAGAGAATACAGAAAGAGCTTAGCAATAAACCCTTCACATCCCAGGGGAGATCTCCTTTCTTAAAACGATTTGTCTACAAACCCGAATTTAGTATTCTTAAAGTGAAAATATTTTCCCCGTGGGTAAAAGCAGGGATATTTTTATTATTTAAATGTGGGACTTTTTTATTTGGTCAGACGGTAAACAAGCAGACGGATTATCTGATGGTAAGCAATCGGCGCTGCCCATGCACACCTGCAACACCAGAGGAGTTTTTGATGGCGTTGACGGCCTTTTGAGGATGAAAGTTTCGGAGATTTAAGGATTGGGGGAGAAGAAGAAGAGGTAGGTCTCCGGAAACCTCACATACACGGCGAAACACAACATTATGGTTGTTTCGTGATTCTGTGCTGCCGATGCCGTGGTATCCCTCCGGTCGAGCCGACTCATTCATGCCGAAGTAACGCTCTCCCACACTTAGAGTGATGGATAGGAGATTGTCCAAGTACGAAATTGAATTTGATTCTCGCATCCTCAGGCCTCACGTGAAAGACGGAACACCAAGATTGGTTTTTAGCCAGTAAAAGTCTAACAGTCCCCTTCGTCTCCACAGGCAAAATGGCTTGTTTTATGTAATAGGTCGGCAAACGAGCATACGGATTACCTGATGGTAAGCAAGCAGCGCCGCCCATGGACACCCGCAACGGAGGAGTAACGAAACGAGTGCGTTGCCGAGCTTTTAGGGATTAGGGATTTGGAGATTTCGGGATTGAGGAGGGATTGGGGGAGGGGAAGGATTGGGCCTCCAGTAACCCGACTCACATGGCGAAACACAACGCTGTGGTTGTTTCACGCCGGTTTTCTGTGAGGCCGTGGTATCACTCCGGTCGAGCCGACCCATTCGTGCCGAAGCATGGCTCTCCCACACTTAATGGCTCCATGACGATTTTCCACCTTTGAGCAAAGAAGGCGTTGGTGAGTTATGCGCTTACACGATTTTTGAATAATAAACTAATCATTTATACTATCATAGGTAAGCCGTAACCTTCATAATCTGTAATATGTAAAACTAAATGAATTATCCATTTGAAGCAAAAATCGTATTAAGCAAATAAAGGCATTGGTACATGAACGCCATTAACTAAATTGTAGCTTATTCTGTATCTGTACATGTATACAAACATACATAATATAACTAAGTAGCTATATAACTGCAAGTTGTATTTAATCTTAATTAAAATGTGTTTTCACTGATGCGACTTGTGGCCGGCCGATAGAGGAAAATTGTCGACAACGACGACTCGACTTGCTCAACCTGTTTTTTGAATTACAATCTTCTTTTATTTGAATATAGAATGGTACGTGTTTTATAAATACTTATTCGAAGTTCAAATGTTACGGCAAGGTGCAATGCTTTGCATTTCTAAAAATAATTAAATGATTTTAGGGGTTGGTCGGCAAACGAGTTGATTTGTCAGTTGCGCATGGGAGCCACAACGCTAATGGAGTTACAATTGCATTGCTGGTCTTTAAAAGATACACTTAACCTTTCAATCGTGGTAATTCGAGACACAACTTAGGCGCGCGAACGCTAGCGTTCGCTTGGGGGGTGATGAATTAAATACATATGAATGTCGTGGATGGTTATCAACGTAGGAACACTACATTACTGTCGATTCTGGAAAATTTAGAAGAAAACAAGTGTTTGTATACCTTACTAGCAGAACGCCCCTGCTTCGCACGGATATTAGACTACCCCGGTGTCAGTCATTTGTTTTTCAAGCAAACGGCCACGGCACCGAAAAGGTTGTTAATTCCCGATATTCCCCTTTACTTTTCTAAAGTTTTCTTTCGTTAGAACCATCTCCTTACAATAACGGACCAAACAAAAAATAATTAGCAAACATGGTCCAGGCGTTCTTGAATTATGCGCTTACCAACACATTTTGCGATACCCCTCTTTGAGGAGTGGCTTGAGAGACGCCACGGCGTCCTCACCTTCCGTTTGACGCAGGTGCTTACCGGGCACGGCAGCTTCGGTAGGTTCCTGTTTCGGATCCAGCGGGAGGAAACGCCCGAGTGTCGTCATTGTGAGAACCACCTAGAGGATACGGTGGAGCATACGGTAGCGGTATGCCCTGCCTGGGCTGAGCACCGCCGTATCCTCAGGGAAGTGATCGGCGGCGGCGACCTCTCGCGCCCGGCCTTAGTCGAGGCCATGGTGCGGTGTGAGAGGAACTGGGACGCCGTCTCCTACTTTTGTGAAGCAGTCATGCTCGCAAAGAGAGAGGCGGCCCGCGTGAGGGAGCAATCCTCCTCCTCACGCCCCAGCAGCCGCAACTGGCGACACTACGGGCGTCGGGGATCGAGGGACGATCTCCGGCCACCGTAAGCACGGGCCTGCGGTCGGCGAGTAAGGGCAGCTCGCCGCCCGACCAGAACCAGGCCCGAGCGTACGGCGCGTAGCGTTCCGCGCGCGCCTCAAAGAGCCATACGACCACCACAGACGGGGCCCTAAAGGGCTGATGTTCAGCCGGGGTTGCGGGGTAAGCGCAATGAGGTACCGCGACCTCGGCACAGAGCAGGAGAAGGAACAGGGGGGTTTTTAGTCAGTAAGAGTCTGACACTCCCTCCTGCCCGGCCCTGGGCGGGAGAAGTCATTTGATGATTTTCCCCTCACAAAAAAAAAAAAAACCCTTCCGCGATTCATTTTTATATTATAGATTAACTTCTGTATTTGAAACACGCGTTCACTGTTGCTGGTTGCTCCTTTTTGCTTTTTATCCCGACGCTTGGCAATTTAGAGGATGTACCCACTGTTAGCTGGTATCAGCTTCAGAGCACACCTTTTAAGTTAATATTGGTAATGTAAGTGACTCCAGTAAGTCTAAAATCACCAGTTCGAAGCGATTATTATTTTATTTAGGCGCAATGAAAGAAACAAACGTACAGTAAACTTACTGTTTATGAAAAATCAGGGGTCGTTATGAGCCAACGCAAGCGCCAGGTGTATTGGTGGTCGCAGGAGCTGGCTGCTCTGCGTGGTGAGTGCACCGCAGCGCGACGCCGATACACCAGGCACCGCAGGCTCCGTATCCGCCCTCTGGACGCTGAAACCAGAGAGGCGGAGCTGTACGAGGAGTACAGGGCGGCGAAGGCCACCCTAAGGGTGGAGATCCGGCGGGCCAAAGATCGGGCCCGCGAGGAGATGTTGGAGACTCTGAACAGAGACCCGTGGGGACGCCCCTACCGCATGATGCGTGATAAGCTCCGCACCTGGGCGCCCCCACTGACTCAGTCTCCGGCCGGAGGTCGTGGACGAAGTGGTTGGGGCGCTATTCCCCCGACCACAGATAGGTTACACGCCTCCCACTATGTCTCCGCCCCCTGCGGTGCCCAATGCGGGCTACAACGACGACGACGGTGAATCCGCTCCGGAAGTGACCGAGGTAGATTTGAGGGTGGCGGTGCGCCGGCTGAGCGGCAAGAAGCTGACGAGCTGCATGCCAAGGTTTGGGTCCTGGCCTCGGAGGCTCTCGTTCTCTCGCTCGTGAGAGGAACTGGGAAGCTATCTCCTCCTTCTGCGAAGCAGTTATGCTCGCAAAGGAGGAGGCGGAGCACGTGAGGGAACTATCCTCCTCGCGCCCCAGCTGCCGCAGAAGGCGACATTCCGGACGTCGGGGATCGAGAGATGATCTCCGGCCACCGTAAGCGCGGGTCTGCGGACGGCGAGTAAGGGTAGCTCGCCGCCCGACCAGAACCGGACCCGAGCGTACGGCGCGTAGCGTTCCGAACGCGCCTCAAAGAGCCAATAGACCACCACAGTCGGGGCCCTAAAGGGCTGATGTTTAGCCGGGGCTGCAGGGTAAGCGCAATGAGGCACCGCGACCTCGGCCCAGAGCAGGAGAAGGAACGGGGGGTTTTTAGTCAGTAAGAGTCTGACACTCTCTCTCGCCTTACCCTGGGCGGGAGAAGTCATAGGATGATTTTCCCCTGACAAAAAAAAGGGGGTCGTTATGAAAAACGCAGATGGGAAATAAAAATCAACTAGAATATATGTAAACATAAGTTTTTAAGAACATGTGCAAACATCCGCATTGATATAATTCATAAACCTCCACAACCAGCGACTAGACGTAATAAATAAATTGTAACAAAACTAGTTTCTGAATGCCATCAAAATAATGCTAAAGGTCGTGCTTTTGCGTTTATAAAACAAGAAAAATATTCATTTTTAAAACGTACTCGAGACGCAATGTACCTATGGTATAAAAAAAAACAAAAACAGGTTGCAAAGGATTGTGTCGAGTCCGTTCCATAACGTCATTCGATATTTAAAAATCAGACTTTGAGTAAACAAGTCGTGTTTCTGTCTAGTAATTCCTTTGTTCATTTAGGGTAAGGGTTTTTTCGTGATTTAGTCGTGGCGTTGGAACGCCCCCTTTACCATGGGTCGTTTTGCGCGTGCGCGAACATTTTGACATAGGCCAGTGGAGCAGCTCAGCCTCCTTCAGTTTAGCAGTAGTGTGACTGAACACGCCCGTACCTCAGCGCTTCAGTGCATTCAATTCACATACAACAAATAATTCATCACACGATTTTTCTCTTAGGTAAGTCCTTTATTTTTATATTTTTTTTCACATACTCTTACTGTTAAAACTGTATCTGTTTACCAAGACCTCTTTTTTTATGAGATAAATATTCCATTAAAATAAATATGTATATCAATAAATAATTTCTGTCTCTTAAATTTTATATTTACTGTTTTATACTTAGAATATTAAGAATATAATGAGGCTAAGGATCAAAGATAATATTATTAGTTGTCTGTTCGTTGTGGTGACCTACTTAACACTTTGTTCTATTAAAGTACAAATCATTAAAGTCCACTATTCACTATACTACGTACCTATGTACCTGTCGACGTACAATGTATAGATATTTATTATAAACCTCAGTCAGTTTTTCTTTATACTGCAATTATTTTTGTTGCAACAACCGTGTCTCATATTAATACCTAGCTGAAATGTTTTTTCTTGATATGCAGAATTGCTACAAAATGATGCAAAGTTTTCATTAATATTGACGTCCAGGTGGCTCCTCAATTCAGATGTTTAGATTGAGGAGCCACTTCTGCATTAAAATAACTACTTACCTAATGATATGTTTTGCTGTAAAATCTAGAATTCGTGCTGCAAAATAGGCTACATTGTTGCTTAATAATGGTGAGATCACACTTTAAGAATCTAATTGTGGCTCCTTAATCCTAACGGACATAGATAAATAACGCATAGATGTTGTTAAAAATAGATCTTAAAGTAATATCTTGTAAAACTATTGGTCAGTGTAATCTGGCAGTGTTGAGCAAAAGATAGTTCTATCGACACTCCCAGTATAAATCACGATAACTTTTCTTGGTGAAAATGTCCTTACTAAACTGGTATGAGGTCAGTTGTAACTAATATAAAGAAACAAAAAATATAATATGACAAGGTTAAAGACCTGCAAGGCACTTCAGAAAGTAATGTCGACGCGTTAATTTGTTGGGCTATTCGTTCAAAAAATTTACTCAACTACGTCATAAACGAGCCATATTTATCATCATCATCATCATCATCAGCCTGATGTCGTCCACTGCTGGACAAAAGCCTCCTCAATTGCACGCCACTGAGCTCCATGTTCAGCTCTTCTCATCCAACCACTGCCAGCCTCCCTGCGGATATCGTCTATCGTTTGCTTAGACGTGGTCTCCACTCTAGAACGTCTGCTCAAACGGTCATCGGTTGTCATATTGTTATTTATACATGATATTCAATAACCGTCAGTCTTTCAGTTACTGATGCTAGGTGCTCGTTTCGCTTGAACTTTAGATTCGTATGGAAAGGAACGAGCATGGAATGATTTTTTTCTAAAGTCGGGTTTTAGTTATATAACCTTTATGACTTTTGCTGATAAAGAAACTCTTTCTTTCTTCTTGCTTTCATCGAACTGAATATGAGGTTAGCTTACAGTGTTAATCAGGTGTGACTGAATGTCTGCCTCCCGTGCCCTCCTCTCTGCTGCCCGTCTTACGTAAATGTTGACTGGCAAAACCCTATTTAATTTGTGTTTCGAAACACAAAAACATCAACGTATAAAACACAAAGTATTTTTAATTTTGTCGTATAAGATTACAATATTAAAATAAAACGAGGAGTGCTTAGTCTTTATGTCACCACTCATTATAGAATGCACCTATCAAATCGTCGAAAACATAATAAACCAATCGATAACGAGTATATCGTCAAAACAAAAGTATTTGAGTCCGTAAAAATACGGATCTGATATTTTAAATTATTATTCAAACAAAAAATCATTAAAAAATAAAAGTAAAAACGTTATCCTTATTTGCATTTGATGCTGGGATCATCGCTCTCAGATATCATAATCATCATCATCAGCCTATAAGTGAACACTGCTGCTTTGAATAACTTTTTCGCAAAACTTTCTACCTTCCACAGCAAAACTGTGGAATTAACTTTCCTTGGTGGTCCTTCAAACCGGCTACCATCTTCAAACATTCAAGAGAAGGAGTCCACGTAGGTACTTCTTCTCCTTTTCGTTCTGCCGTGTGATTCTGCTGTGAGTAGTAGTACACTAACGCTACACTTGCGAGTTGAACTAAATTGACCGCAACATATTGATAGATAAAGTATGAGATGACGTTAAAATATTTCCCCGTCACTTCGACGCTCACTACGCACTCGAACAAGATTTTAAAATCAAACAAATTTTATAGAATCGGTGTGCAGATAAGACTCCCGCGTTGATTCCGATACTTACCTACGGACGGATCTAAATATGACTAGTTGTATGTCGCATAATTCATAAAAAAAGTGAATAAAAATACTAAAAACTACGAGAAGAAAATATTGTAAATATCGTGAGACAAGCTAAATTAATGAGATCTCGTGAAAGAACCGAGAAAGCCCTACGACCTTCTAACCTTTAAGAAACGAGCCGAAATCCTTAAAAGGCAGGCAATACGCCTGTGACTCCTGTTGCTGCAGTTGTCCATGGGCGGTGCTGATCACTTACCGTCAGGAGATAGGGTCACTTTAGGCTACTTTCAGGTCACAACGGGACCCTCAACGGTACTCGTATTTGTTTAAAGCATCCATGGCATTTTCGAAGTTTATTTAAATATGTCTGATCTCATTTTTTGATCTAAAATATCAAAAACAAAAATGGAAACAGGTTGCAGTTGTTTTTTAATAAACAGAAGAACTTGTTTGTCGCTTGCAAATAAGTAGGTCTAGAATTTTCTTTGAGAACTGTAGTCTATAGGTATTAATAGTCGATAGTAGTCTGCTCTGCTACTACCACAATGAGGGCTTAAAGTTGTTATGGTTTTTTATGCTTTTACGGTCAAACTAATGAATATAATGGGATTTGTTTTTTATGTTATGTTATTTTATGGGATTCGGTTTCACCCGCTGTTCGGCTCCATTTAATCGTAGCGTGATGTTTTATAATAGCCTATAGCACTCAGGAACATTGTAGCTATCTGTCAGTGAAAGAATTTTGGCAATCCGACCAGCGGTTCCAAAGATTACCTACCCCCTACATACAAACTTACAAATTTTACCTCTTTATAATATTAGTATAGATGACGGCTAATGACCATTATGTTGATAGATGATTGATGGCCGGCGCTCATTGCTTAGACTCAGGTATTGGGGATAATTACTCTGAGATTTTAGCCATTGGGCATTCCTCACTCACACGGCGAAACACAACGACAGCGTTGTGTCATGCCGGTTTTCTGTGTATAACTCCGGTCTAGTCGATCCGTTCGTCCCGAGGCTTCGCTCTCCCATACCTATGAAAGTAGCTAGTAGTCTTTGTATGAACGACCGTACTCCTTCTTAAAAGGCCGGCATCGCACCTGTCCCTCCTCTGGTATTCCAGGTCCATGGGCGGCGCCGATCGCTCACCATCAGGTGATCCGTCTGCTCGTTTGCCTCCTATTCCATAAAAAAAACCAAGTCAAAGGTTCTAAGGCCATTCAGCCATTATGGTATAGGAGTGCATCTAACGCGCTTTGAATTAATGGGAGCATTTACCTAAACGTAGAACGTATAGAACTTCAGTGGGTGCAAATGCAATAATGTACGGGAAAATCATCAAATGACTTTTCCCGCCCAGGGAAAGGCGAGAGACAGTGTCAGACTCTTACTGACTAACCCCCCCCCCGTTCCTCCTCCTGCCCTGGGCCAACCCGCAACCCCGGCTGAACATCAGGCCTATAGGGCCCCGTCTGTGGTGGTCTATTGGCTCTTTGATGCGCGCGCGGAACTCTACGCGCCGTACGCTCGGGTCTGGTTCTGGTCGGGCGCTGAACTACCCTTACTCGCCGTCAGCAGACCCGCGCTTACGGTGGCCGGAGATCATCTCTAGATCCCCGACTCCCGGAATGTTGCCCACTGCGGCGGCTGGGGCGCGAGGAGGATAGTTCCCTCACGCGCTCCGCCTCCTCCTTTGCGAGCATCACTGCTTCGCACCGAGGCCCGGCCCTGAAGCGAGAGAAGGAACGGGTTTTTTTTAGTCAGTAAGAGTCTGACACTCCCTCTCGCCTCACCTTGGGTAGGACAAGTAATTAAAAGCTTATCCTCCGTTAAAAAAAAATGTAACGAATTGAGAATAGACACCTAAGATCTACGTGATGATAGCTAATAATAATAATAATATAAGCCCCCTGAAATCTAACCACACGTCCCGATCGACCATCTGATCACGTGGGGGGCGGGCAACGCATAAATGAAATTACTGGGCGGCTAACGTGGCTATAGTAACCCATCGACGAAATGGAGACGAGAGCAATGAGAAAATTACGTTTAGGATCGCTGCCCGGGGGCGATCGCCGGGGCACGCCTGGAGCCGATGCTGGGCGTTCCAGCATACGAACCATCGGTGGTAGTGAGTTGAGTCCGCGGGCTCCTACCGGGTCACCCGAACAATGTTACAGCAGACCAACTTCCTCAATTTCCCTGTTCCCATCACTTCCTTCTTCCCCTCTCTCATGTCTTAACTATAATACTGACTCCCCTACGACGACCCCTATTTCTTCACCTACTTCTATTAACTCAGCAGCCGTGGATGTTGTGCAGGAGGCAGTAGCCGACAACCCTGCACCCACCACAGGCCAAGTTCGCGCGCGATTAAGATGGACAACAGAAATGAACGAGTTCATCTGGCGCACTTACCTTTACGTTACAAAGTTAGACACCAAAGTTCGAGGTTACCTAGATCCATTATATACTCAATTCATCGCAAAATTTCCCGGAATCAAAATTTCTAAACAAAGATTAGGAGACCAGAAACGCGCTATATTAAGGAATAAATTACTGCCAGAAACCAAGTTAGAGTCAATAAAAAACGAAGTCCGGTTTGCCCTTCAAAGTAGCGATATAACCCAGAATACAAGCGTCTTTTCTCAATCCCTCACAGCTGCAACGCAGCAACCTATAAATACGAACACACGCTTGAGGTGGACTGATGACATTAATGAAGCAATTATCACAGAATATTATAAAATCACACACATCGAAAGCAATAGAACAGCTTACCGAAAACCACTTCACACAATTATCACGCATAAATTTCCCAGCTTTGCACATGTCTCAGAACAACGCATAGCTGACCAACGTAGGGTAATTATTAACAATAGACTTATTTCAGAAGATAGATTAGAGGAAATAAAGCGGGACGTAAGAAACAGTCTGAATATACAAGCAATAGAAAATACTCAACACGATGATACACCAGGCACTTATACAACTATAGAGTCGAACCTCTCACATTTTAACGACGAATTAAATGAAACCAGCCCAGGTACTCAAGATAGTTCGCAAGTAGATTCTGCAGTTTTGAGGAACAATTCTACAAATACAGTTTTCTGTGACAAAAATCTTGACACTACAATCACTAACACTTTTGAAGAAATATACAATAAATATTTACACACAGATCCAACAAAACGACCATTCATTCCCAAACAAAAAACTTCTAAAAAGTTTGCTTATATAATTTCCCACTTAAATAATACAGTTTTACCCAAATATGGGTCCATCGAAGATGATTTTTTAAAAACTCACGCACTCATATATTGTGCTGCTCATACTGCCGCTCTTTGCAATGGGTCTAAAATCAAAGATCACAGCCACACATCTTCAATACTACAACAAAACTCAACAATAGATAAAAGACCAAATTGGTTAAAAAGATTAGACAGGAAAATACTCATCTTACGCAAAGACATAGGAAGAATGACCCAGTATATTAACGGAAATAGAAATTTGAACCTAATAACACATATTGAAAGAATTAAACTCAAATACGGTAAACACTCTAGCTATGAGGAGCCTAACACAACTAACGAACAATTCATGGATAGTTTAAAACAAAAACTCACAGCAATAACAAGCCGACGCCGCAGATACTTTAATTGTACTAAACGTAAAGACCAAAATACCCAGTTCACTAATTGCGAAAGACAATTTTATAGAAACTTAACTTCCGACACAGCAAACACATATAATAGACCACAAGCATCAGATAGTCTCAATCCGAACCCTAGACAATTTTATAGTTATTGGTCTAACATATGGTCAAACACGTCCGAACACAACCAGGCTGCTGGATGGATACATGACGACAAACAAAAGGTCCAACATTTACCAGATATGTTATTAGACGCAATCCCTTTAGAAGTATTTGTCGACGTGATTAAAAAGGCACACAACTGGAAGGCGCCGGGTACGGACAATATTCACAATTACTATTACAAAAAATTCACCTACTTATATCCATCAATTTACAAACATATCAATGATTTTATCAAAAACCCCCTGTCAATACCAGAATTTATCACACAAGGTCAAACATACATGATTCCTAAAGATTCGAATTGCATAAATCCAGCTAAATACAGACCTATAACTTGTTTGCAAACCATATACAAATTAATTACAGGCTGCATATCTGAAATAATATACAAACATGTTACACAAAACAATATTCTAGCGGAGGAACAAAAGGGATGTCGCAAATATAGCCAGGGTTGTAAAGAACAATTAACCATAGATTCCATAGCCATGAAACACAGCGTTAAATTAAAAAATGATATTTGCACTATGTACATTGATTATCAAAAAGCTTTTGATTCGGTTCCACACAGTTGGCTACTTTATATACTAAAACATTATAAAATTCATCCATCTATCGTAGAGTTTTTGACAGAATGCATGAAACATTGGAGCACTAAAATTAAGCTAGGAAAACTGATAGAAACAGACCCCATTCCTATCAGGCGAGGAATATTTCAGGGAGACGCCCTCAGCCCTCTTTGGTTCTGTCTCGCTTTAAACCCTTTATCCAGTCTTCTAAACTCGTATGGACACGGCCTCACAATACAGTCTAATAACACCTCTGACTTTAAACTAACTCATCTGATGTTCATGGATGATATCAAACTTTACAGTAATAGTACATCTGGATTACATTCTCTTGCAGATCTTACAAAAACTTTTTCAGATGATATACACATGGAATTTGGTATTGACAAATGCAAAACATTTACCCTCCGAAAAGGACAGTATATTGAACATAATCCATACATACTAGACTCAGGACAGACAATAGAATCAATGACACATAATAGTTCATATAAATATCTAGGTTTTGAACAAACACACCAAATTGATCAAAAACATACTAAAAGTAAAATAATTGCTAAATACAAACACAGGCTTAACATACTAATAAGATCACAATTAACATCCCGTAACTTAATCAAGGCCATCAACTCATTTGCCATCCCCGTGCTCACCTACTCTTTCGGAATTATAAACTGGTCTAACAGCGATCTCACTAAGGTTCAACGATTAATAAATACAATTTTGACCACCAATAGGAAACACCACCCTCGTTCTTGTGTACAAAGATTGACATTGCCGAGAGACGATGGAGGACGGGGTATAATAGACATAAAAAACTTACACAATCAGCAGATTTTTAATTTGAGAAAGTTTTTCATGCACATGTCACAAAATAGCCCTTTCCACAAAGCAATATGCCAGATAGATAAAAAGTATACTCCACTTAATCTACATTCTAATGGCCCTCAGCCTAATGAACAAATAGCAAGTAAATCAGACAAGATAGCAGCTTGGACTCATAAATCCCTCCACGGAAGGCATCGCCTCGATCTGCAGCAACCTCATGTCGACATGAAAGCGTCGAACGCGTGGCTGCGGCGAGGTGAACTCTTCCCAGAAACGGAGGGATTTATGATTGCCATACAGGACCAGATTATTGACACAGCAAATTATCAAAAATTCATTATTCGTAGACCCAACTATAACGATTCATGTAGAAGATGTCACAGTGCCTCAGAGACTATTCAGCACATCACGGGTGCCTGTAGAGCCATAGCCCAGACTGACTATAAACACCGCCATGACCAAGTAGCTGCAATAATTCACCAGTCACTAGCCATACAAACTAAATTACTCACTGACAAGGTATCATATTACAAATACAAACCACAAGCAGTATTAGAAAACAAACATTTTAAATTGTATTGGGACAGAACCATCATCACAGACAAAACAATATACAACAACAGACCAGACATAACTTTGCTAGATAAACAGAAAAAGTTAGTTTACATTGTAGATATAGCCATATGTAACACCCACAATCTCACTAACACATACTCCGAAAAAATAGCAAAATACACAGACCTATCAATAGAAATTAAAACACAGTGGAACATTACCCATACCAAAACTGTCCCAATAATTTTATCCACCACGGGAGTAATCCCGAAAACTCTCCACAGTAGTCTTAAGGAATTAAATATAAGCCCATCAACTTACCTTCTTCTCCAAAAAGCAGTTATTTTGAATACCTGTCGTCTAACCCGAAAATTTTTAAATGCATAAGTAAACAGATTTTTTTATCAACCGCACTTGGCTTCGGCCCGTGTTTTATAAACCCCACTTAGATGGGAGAAACATAAAATGTTCCAGAAATAATAATAATAATAAAATTTATTTATCCACAGTTACATAAAGTTTGCCTTAAAGTTAGTTACTATTAGGTACAATTTATTTGTTGTAACTTGGTGTTGTAGCGGACAATGCTTTTTGGAACGGCGGTCCCCAAACTAGGCAAGGCCTGTATCTTGGGGTCCCGAGTTGTGGTTACCAAAGAACCTTAGTAGAAAAGTCGGTCGGGACGTGTGCGGTGCATTTGTTGTGGACAGAAATAAAAACTTAAACAAAACATTCTATAAAATACAAATAAAAAAACTTAATATTAAACTAGGTAATTTAAACGTTTTTTAAATAAATATTGTCTCCTTCTAGACATTGAAAGAAAAAAGAAATTATAATTCTAAGAAATTTTAAATTTATTCGAGCTTAGCTTATCTATCAGTCTCAGCTTGATACTTGTGTGTGTGTGTGTGTGTTTGTGTGTGTGTGTGTGTGTTTGTGTGTGTGTGTGTGTGTGAGAGAGCGTGTGTGGGCGCGCGGGGGGTGTTAGTGCGTCCTTTCGAGTGTAGATTGTGTTGTGAGAATATTTTCTGTCTCTTCGTATGAAAGTTCTTTTAACCATTTTTTTAGTATCCTCTTACATGAGGAAAGTGACAGCTCATTTGTGTCAATTGGTAACCTGCGGTGAACGTTGTTGAAGACAGTTGTGTGGAGATAGGAAGGGCATCGTCTGGTTAAGAGGGAAGTCGTGCGTGGTATTGGGATTTTGAATATACGTTTTGACGTGAGTGCATTGTAATCTGGTCTTCCTTTCAGGGATCTTTGGGCGTGTAAGTATGCATTGAGGATAAATAGTTGACGGACACGCAGAACTCCAAATTCTTTGTATAGGGTGTCTGTTGGATAGAGCCTTGGCCTCTTAAGGATAACTTTGATCACTGCCCTTTGGGCTCTTTCAAGGTCTATGAATGTGGTTTTTCCCGCTCCTCCCCAAGTAGATATGCCGTACTGAATAATGGACTGGCATATCGCGTAATATACCATGAGCAGTGTATCCTTTGGTGTGCGGTCTCTGAGTTTCTTCATAATGTATATGAGTTTTCTGACTCGACCTGATAAATGTTGAATGTGTGCTTTGTAGGAGAGATTTTCGTCGATGAGGAGGCCTAAGTAGCGAATGGATTGGATTCGTTGTATACGCTCACATGAACAGTTTTCTCTTGATTTGTGTGGGGAGCATGTATGGAATTTAAGTGAAAGATTGGGAGGTGGACTGGATGTTGTGGTTTTGAAAAATGTAAGAAGCTTGGTTTTTTTAACGTTTAGTGTAAGCAGATTGTGGTTTAGAGTTTCTGCCACTGTTGCGAGACCTTCCTCGGCTAAATTGAATAGGCGTTCCCAGGTTTTGGAATGGAAAATTACGACAGTGTCGTCAGCGTAAGATATTAACTCTGCATTCATTTTACTTTGTATTAAATTAGAAAAACACTAATTAACTACTGTAACAAATTACTTCAACGGAAACATTCGTCTAATCAACAATTGTTGTTCCTTTTTAAATGCATCTGCTACAGGGGAGAATCCCTGTGTAAATGCAATGTAACCTATTCATATTAAACGTTAAAAACTATTTTTTTTAATAGCTGTTCTTTATTTATATCTGTTTCTTAAGTTTTGTGCGGACTGTGTCTACCCATATTCAGTCCTGGCTAGAAAGAAGACTATCGATATTTCTAGAAAGAACAAAGATTTCAAAAGATTACTCAAAACTAAATCCGTAATTCGAGTGGGATGTTATCTAAGTAGGCGAGCTTAGAAGTAAATTCTAGTATTAAACTCCCATTATTACGACTTCTGTTTGTAGTTTTTCGAAAGTTTTAGGGGTTATTAGCTATAAGGAAACGGGCGATGTTCTTGCTATTTTTTAAAATGTGGGAGAGCCAAGCTTCGGCATGGATGGGTCGGCTCAACCGGAGAGATACTACGGCCTCACAGAAGATTCTTCACTATCCAAAGAATCTAGAATGCACGAACTGAAAGCTATCTAGGTACCTACCTACCAAAAATATTCCTGACTATCTCTCAAAGAAACAGTAGACGTGTAAACGTATTTAGTTCTAAGCAAGGAACCAAAAAGAAAAGTCTTTAATCAATCGCTCCCAAATTCGCGGTATTTACTCTAAATTTTCCTCGAATTTTCCGAAGGCAACATACAGTCTGCGGATTTAATATAAATATGGCGAATCTATGTTTGCTACTATGGCACGTTCCCAAGCCATAGAATAAATAAAGATGGTAGTATGTTATCTGTGGCCGGAGAACACGGTTGTATACTGGCAGGCGCCCACGCAGCCATCAACAGTTTTATGTTTAAATTTCGAACCGCGAACTTTCGGAGTGATTGATAGTATCCGTTACAATGATAAATTTGTTCCAGTGTTGGATTGGTCCACCTGTAAGTTTTAAATTATTCCTTTTTCAAATATCTTTGTTGCTTTTCCTTGATTGTCCTTATCTAATTTTGATTGTCTCTCTTTCTTACTCTTGTCTGAAGTAGTTTCGAGCTGCAAGCTATCGGAATAAATAAGAGCATCCGTTTGCCTTACAATGATTGTTCCAATATTAGAATAGTGTTAAAGTAATTTTTTTTACGGTTTTCCTTATTTAATTTTAGATACTCTATCCTGGTGCCTTTTTCTTTCAAGATATTATGTATACATTATGCACATTTGTACTTTTTTGCACATTATGCTTATTTGTATTTCTAAACTTTACATATTTTATAACATATTTTAAACTTACATATGTATATTTGTAGTTTTTGTTTTGCACTTCATACGCTATGGCCTGCGTCTGTATCACCACAAGGTAGACTGTGAGAGAATACCTAAAGCATTAAGTTCACCTAAGCGCTCCAAATTATTCTTAAATGCTTTTGACCTCTCCGATTCTTCCATTTTGTTTATCTATATAATAACATTTCAATATAATTTGATAATTTATTTTTCATTAAAGATTTGTTATTTTGACACTTTATTCCTCTTACAATGTCTCTGATTTTGACGTCGCCGTTCTCGCAATTTTTTTTCCATCTATTGCAAATTTATACTCCAATCCAAAAATCCACAATTTTCAAATCCCTAAATAACAAAAAATAGGCACAATATTGCAACTCCTCTGATAGGTGCTATAGGCAAGGTAATAATATCTACAAGTATTTCAACTTCATAGAAACGGCCGAAACGCGAACTATACCTACGCGCCCGATGTCGGGACGCGCTCGGGACGCAGACAGACGCGGCTGTACCGCAGTGACGAATGGACGGTGTGTTGTCTTTTATTTAGAAATCAGCTCGAGTACATTATTTAATATGACGAATAGGAAATATTGTGCTGTTATTATGTTTGGTTGCATGAATTCGTCAATAACGCATCCAGACATAAGTTTTATTTAAATTACCTGGAAACTGGTTACTGGTTACTTACTAGTAGCCTAGGTAGGTACATAATGTGTGTCTTTATGGATCATTATTTCCAGTTATCTCACGAAAACAGATGTTTGAATTTATAAATAATATGAATAAAGTTATTGACGGTTCATGTATGTTTTGTTAGTTTGTATAATTCAAAGTAGAGAGTGTGGTATTTTCTTATTAATAATATTTGTTTATTATCTGCGTTTATGAATAATACTAGAAAATATTTAATAACAACAATAAAACAGCTAGACTCATCTAATATTTTGATGTTTGAGGGTTGTGATTTTAGAACATTCGTAGTCAGCTGTTCAGTTCGGCATTAGTGGCCAAAGAAATTTTGTTTGTTTATTTTTAAAGCACTTTATTTGTTTATATAAAAAAAAGGATATTTACAATCACAAAACTAAATGGAAACAGAAAGTAGACAAAGGTAATTAAAATACTGGAGACGAGCAGCCCTAACGCATGTTTACGTACCGCGCGGCTGTAGGTATTTATTTCTTTCAAGCGGCCGAGTTACAATACTGTATGATATTTATACTGTGCTATAGGTATTAATAGTCGAGTGCTTACATACACATAGACATATCAAAAAAAAAATCCAAAATTTTTTTCTCCCAAAACTTCTAACACATTCTCTTTAAAGCATTCTCTCTGTAACATATTCCAGTTTCCAAGAATCAAGAATTTCCAATGCTTATTAAAGACTGTTCAGAACGCATGTAGGTACCTCTAACAAAAAGGCAATGAGGGACAAACGAAAATTCTTTCCATTAAAACTTTTTTATGGTCCAAACTTGGACGATCGTTAGGCGGGAGTTTGAAGAAAAATGTATCTATTTGAAGAAATATTTTTAAAAGGAGTTCATAAATGACGTAATGCGTAGTTATTTACATCAGTTTTTCTGTAGGTAAACCTGATTCCAGGTGTTCTGAAAAAAATGTCGTGGTGGCCCGGAGGTTAAGGAGCCCGCTTCTCATGCATGAGGGTGTGGGTTCGAAACCTGGCAAGGACCAATGTGACTTTTTCCGAGTTATATGTACTTTCTATGATTATTTAGACACCACTGACATACGGTGAAGGTAAAAATCGTGAGGAAACCTGGACTTATAATTTCTAGTTATAAGTTTGAAATCGCCAACCCGTATTGAGCAAGCGTGGTGATTAATGCTCTAACCTTCTCCGTGTGAGAAGAGGCCTTTGCTCAGCAGTGGGCACTTATAGGCTGAAGATGATGTTTTAATTCGTGATTGGTGCTATTTTGCAGCTTCTTTATTGGTTAAATATTCATTCATATATTTTATATTTACACAGCGCTTAATATCTTTCTATTTTTTTTTAATTATATAATCTAGTGCTTGACTGCAAAAGTGCAATCCCACCTGATGGTAAACAATGATGCAATCGTGGATGGTAAGGCGCATTAGTTTTAGAGTCTATTTACTCTATCCTTGAAAACACCTAAACAAAACTGGATGGGAAGACCGTTGCAGGCAAGCCATTCCAATCCTTAGATGTGCGTGATACTTGAACCGCCTCTGGGTTTGTGAATGTCCATGGGTAGCACTGATTGCTTACCATTATTACAAGTGCCTTTTGGTCCCCATCTCTTAAAAAGTGAATCTCAATTTGATTTCAAAGCTTCAGTTAAAGACTTAGATATTTGCCTATTGGTTTTGCCTACTTAATTTATTAGTCGTCTTTTTAGATCCAAAAATGCCAAGTTCTTTGGAAACAAATGTTTTATATTAAGCTCTATTCAGTATTCGATGCTGATAAAATGTTTAAGAATGCGAAGTCATCAGACATTCTTTTAATGTCATTTGTTGGCACATGAGCAGATGGATTACCTGGTGGTAATCATGGCAATCAGCGTCGCCCATGGACACTCGAAATACCAAAGGAGCGTGTGTGTTGCCAACCTCGTCGGTTATTAGGGATTTAAGGAACATTGTGCCTCGGGTAGCCTCACTCACACGGCCAAACACTACAAAAGTGTTGCTCCACGCCAGATTTCTTGGAGATCGTGGTATCACTCCGGTCGAGCCGACCCATTCGTTCCGAAGCATGGCTCTCCCACACTTGCAACATTTTGGAACATATCCTTTGTAGAACTCCAAAGAATAAAGAATATTTGAATAGCGAACATTGAACAACTATTGAATAGTTTGGTATTAGATGTTCAGAATAATTAAGTTTCAGAATAACAGTATTACACATGGTTAATTAATCGCAACTTTGTGTGCAAACGCTAAGACTTCGTGTAACATATTAATGCTATTATGAAGCGTTAATGAAATTTAATAATTTTCATTATATTCTCGTCATGTGAGTGGATAATGTATCTACATATTGAAAAAGCCTTTGTCAAGAGTAAATTCGAAAACTAAAACAATTTTGTATTTACTCTTTACTTATCTTTTCTAGAGAAAGACATTGCAATAAATGCTCTGATTAATAATAATTATCAAACTTAGATTGGAACTGTTCAACGGGCCTCTGCGAGTTGACTTCGGCTCCTCGTACGCCTTCCAAAGGCCCGGGATCCTCTGGTCCCGTGACAGGAAAGAACAAATAATAATAATAATAAACACTTTATTGTACACCATTTTTACAAAAGACACATACAAAAATAAAAAACAAGCTGATTATTCACTTTTTTTTTTGTATGAAACACGGGTTACATAGATATAACATTTCTTATAAGTTCTGCATGTTTCGCCGTAGCATCGGGATACAAATATAAAAAAGGGTATTTATCAACAAGAAAAAATTTAAAACAAATAAAAAGATCTTAAAAACGAATAATACAATATTAAGAATTTATGGTACCTAGCCTAAACAGTTTTTTCCTTATGAGCCATGTCTTGTCTTGTATGGTCTGTTTCAACCATTTTGTAACAGCAACTCAAACTTGATTGTAACAACCGTCTTTAAGATGTCATAGGTATGTATTTTACATTAAAATACACGGACTCTTTAATTTACTGATTATTATTATATGCTCAAAATTTTTGTCAAAATAGGGGTTTACCTGAAATGTGAAATGTCTCAAAATTAATGCTTAAACTTCAAAATTACTGAACCAATAAAGAACTACTTAAATTAAAAAGGTTAACACAGTCAATAAAAGCTTTAATAAGTATGAAAATGTTCAACACAAAAAACTGTTAGTACCTAAACATAAAACTGTTTTACTTATAGCAGATATTACGGTAGGTAATTACTGAAAAAAATATAAACACCAAGTGCGAAAAACATCGTAAAACCCACAGAACAGTGAAAACATAAAACCCCTTTGTTTATTTCTCAAATCCAAAGTTCCAAACCCCCGTTGTTATCGGTAACAAAGAAAATCTTGCCATCCTAATACCATGGCTGACTGTTACAATGTTGGGGAAAATCTCACGTGCACATTGGACACGTTTAGTTGTTATCGCAAGATTTACGCGCGTTAACTGCAAAACAAGATGGCTACCGTTGTAATGATGGCGCCACTATTTATGTTGTTTATGGTTTCTAGACATTTTTTCTTTTTTACATTGAATGGTTTATAGTCGTTGGTAGTTAGTATGATGTTCTATTTGCTCTTCTAGATCCTGAAATTATTTTTACATGTATGTATGTATCCATATTTCTAAAGGTAGGTACTTTAATTTAGGACTTGTGTAGGATTGTTTTGATAATTTATTGACCTATAAAAATTGACAAAATAAATTTGGCAATGCCTAATTTATTTTTGAAATAAACACACGAGGTACAACGCAACAATAATTATTTACATATTATATTGCTTCTGAACATTTGAGTAGGTACAGAATAACGTCTCTTAATCTTTTATTAAGGTACTTCCCTCTCCACATTACACATTAATTTGAATAATTCTCTACAAAACTCTTTCTTTCTGCAACAATAAAATGCCTTCTTCTCTGACATAAACTGAATAGCTTCTGCTACATAAGTATCTTGCAAAAAGTAGCTAAAGGTCCTAACTCAACATTGCGTAAAATTATTTACGGCGAAATTAATGGCCAGTTAGGAACGGAAACCTCTTTGGAGATAACTTTACTCGTGTACAGGAATGTTCATGCGAAATTCTGACGGATTTGTATTTGGAAAGCGTTTTTATATCTGGTATTCCTTTTTTTTATTTGAAGCATGAGCCTTTTGAGTTTGTTTTACACAAAGTTGAACTGCTAAAATAACACAGAGTCGGCTAGTCGACAAACATAAAACAATACCTTCATGTATCACTAGAAAACGTACATTAAATCCACCAGGAAACAATACAAACACATTTCCTGAACAACATTTTAAAATCTACACAGCAAAGCAAGGAAAATGGCTCGGAAAATAAAATACAATGTCCACTAAACAAAAAAATAAAATAACAAAGTATTAAGTTTACTCATTTATCATTCTACGAGCGCAGTAAAGTTTCATTCAAGCGAAGCCCGTTCGTACTGGCTAGCTGACTCGTTCAATATAAACTGCAGCTATTTATTATTAAAAAAAAATGGACCGGGGAAAGATGGCTGCGTAACGGAATTTGACGTCATTGGAGTTAAAGGCGGGAAAATTGTTTAGATTTATGCTGAGCGTAGGACGAAGAAGTTAGAGTGAAATAGAGGTGTATGAGGCAGTAATAACAGATGGAGGTGAAATGACAACTGATAATTTTTTGAAAATATTTTTTTTTGTAGTTTTTTCTGGTAGAAAATTTGTTGTAGTGGACCATTTTTGTAGATAGCTATGAGATTTCTGTGGTTTAGATCGGTGCGATACCTTAAGCCCTACGATTGTTTTGTAAAGGGTTCGATGCTAAGGATATTTTTCCGACATTCCGTTAAATGTAGGTACTTTTAAACACCTGTGACATACGGTGAAGGAAAACATTATGAGGAATACCTGGACCTATAAATTCTAATTATAAGTTTGAAATCACCAAACCGCTTTGAGCAAGCTTTGTATTAATGCTTAAACCTTCTTCGTGTAAGCAGAGTCCTTTGCTCTCAGCTGTGGGCACTTATGGGCTGATGATGATGATGATAATGATGATGCCAATTAGGCGTAGTGGTTAGTCTGATCTGATGACAAGTTATTAGTTAGGTATTGCATACCTCTTTTTCTTTTTGTTGAAAGACCCTTACTTGACCTTTGTTTTCGCTCTTCTTCTCCATTCCAATCTACATTTTGGATCGAGTCCTTGGCTTTACTGACGAAATGTCAGACAGACTATTATTTTATGTCGACGTTCCAAACGTTGCCTCCTACCTGGTTTATGGTGTAGTTACAACAAAGGATTTTGCTTTTACCTTGTCCTGTTTAAGCATTTCAGATATTTGGTCAACTTGTGCAACAATTATCAAAATTTTCGACGTAATATTAGTATCACCGTTTCTTTTTATTGTTATACATATTTTACTTTAGGTATATTATAATTAAAGAAATAAAAATGACTTGAGCCTATCTTCAGCAAACTCTATACCTACCCGACTCTTTAGAAGTTCCGAGCCTTTATAAAATAATATAAAAAAAAATTCTTAGTAGCTGTAGTAAATATACAACGTCATAGTCAAGGCCTTAACTAAGGAAATGCTAAAGATCATCTTACAGTGGTCTTACTAAAGAATTGAAAGCACAATACAGCAAGCAGGTACTCGCTTATCGACCCGACTTGTCAACAGAATGGAAAGGTCACCCTCTATCCCCGTGTAGATATAGTGGGACTAACTGAACCAATTGTGGACTTGTCAGGTGGGTACCTGGAAAATGTATTTACCTACTTATTAACTTTTTGGCACTGGTAATCGGTACGACGGAAAACATGTGTGCAAAATAGTAAGGGTTTTCGAATTTCGAAAATTTTCGTGTATAAAGATTGGTAATTTAATATAAGGATCTATATTAGTACCAAGTATCTTTTTATTAAATAAAAAGGTAATATTCACAGAATCGTTTCCTTGCCATACAAATGTTATTTGGCTTTATACATATGGTATGTAATCTAATTTTATTATAATTTATCATCCTACTTTACTATTACACAGCTATTTATCTAAGGAGTTTTAAACTAGTATACAATATTTGCTATACTTACAATTAACACCACAAAAACAAAGAAATTAAGAGTTCTATTTTCAAAGTCAGTTACCACAAGGACATGATGATGTGCTTAATTAAACTGTAAAATAACTCCTGTTAACTATATGAGACTTAATGAAAATTGTGTGAGTAAGCTATTCTTAGGCACTGTATGGGCTGGCTCGACCGTAGTGACCAAAAGGCCTTACAGGAAAAAGAGAAAAGCAATATTTACGTTGTGTTTGGCCGTGTGCGTGAGGTTAGAGGAGACGCAATCCTTCCCCCGCCATTATCAATCATCAAATCCCCGGTCCTGCCAGCAGCCTCGGTCTGGCATTTCTTTTTCGTAGATACTTATTATTGTTTTATATGCAAAAAAATAGGGTCTGCGTTCGAAACCTGACAAGTACAAATGTGACTTTTTCCAAGTTATATGTAGGTACTTTCTATGATTATTTAGACACCACTGACATACGGTGAAGGTAAACATCGTAAAGAAACCTGGACTTATAATTTCTAATTATTAGTTTGAAATCGCCAACCCGCATTGAGCAAGCGTGGTGATTAATGCTCTAACCTTCTCCGTTAGAGAAGAGGCCTTTGCTCAGCAGTAGGCACTTATAGGCTGATGATGATGATAATGCAAAAAATATCAAATATTGTTAAATATTCTTAAGTCTGACTGCTAAAATTAAAGGCAATTCTCGGCTACCGTAGGTCACCGGTGACCTGACAATATGCCGCAGCCTGTATAATGATTGATAATGATCTTATCTTTACGGAACGGTGACAACAATAGGATCCTTATTTATATAATAAGTCTATACTGTTGATAAGATATTGATTAAAGCGATTTACACAAATATAAAAAAGCCTTAATTAAATTAAATTAAATGACATCGATTTAGTAACGATTACAGACATTAATCTGGCAACATTTATTAGCGCATACTTGCGCATGTCACAGACATTTCCGTGACTAGCTTCCAATAGCGGTTGCGCCCGCGAGGCACGTTCATAAAAAGCAGGCCATATATGTGTTAATCCAGGGCATCGCCTATATACACACCAAATTTCAACCAAAAATGCTCCAGCCGTTTTTGCATAAAACAATACCAAGCATACATCCATACATTGTCATAAACTTTTGCATTTATAATATTGTTTAGTAAGATTCCTATCACGTTCTTTTTCTTTTTTTTCCTTTCTTAAAAGAAAAACGTTGCCCCACATTAGGATTTTCTCCTGTATCGCGGGTGCGGTTACAAACATACAATTGCACATACACATGACACCTAGACCCGGAACAACAATTTGTGGATCACAC
This sequence comes from Spodoptera exigua, assembly GCA_902829305.4. Lineage (NCBI taxonomy): Eukaryota > Metazoa > Arthropoda > Insecta > Lepidoptera > Noctuidae > Spodoptera > Spodoptera exigua. Next base: position 4,188,867 of record LR824623.2, read on the forward strand.
AAACAGTTGTTCCGTGCCGGAAGCGAACCCACGACACGTTGCACGGCAGCCAGTTGCCGTAAACGTTGAATAATAAAGATATCTCCTAGACCTGGGTGAATAAATTAAATACAGTTTTTTATGATGAAAATGCTAAGGGCACACTGTTAACTGGAACCTAACTTCCCTTGCAAAAAAGGCATTCTCCTTTACAATACAGCGTCTTAAGGTCGATATTTGCCTGAAAATACTTTTACGTATATTACGAATCACGCTTGCTTCAAGTGCTCATTCACGTCACACCGTGGCGTCAAGGAGAATGGAAGATGCATAGTTACCTGAAATATATGATCTAGCAGTAAATAGTTTAATACAGATCAGAGAATCTTGCCAAATTTTCCTAAACTGCTTAACATGTTTAAACGTCGTGTTGATCGAAGATGAAGGTGCTCGCTTTTCTTGCATAATAATTATGAGGGTTTGAAACCTTGCAAGTACTAATGTGACTTTTTCCGAGCTATATTTTCTTAGTGTACTGTTTACTGTTCAAAGTTTATTTTAACAAAGCCAAAGTCAAAATCATTTATTTCAGTTAGAACGTTACAGGCAGTTTTGAACGTCAAACAAAATTTTAAGGATATAAAATGTCAGTTTGTCTTTTGGTCTTCTGGATTGCGGGTCAAATGCAACAATTTACCGCGGCCTCGACCTTAAACGGAGTGGTGTTTAGTCAGTAAGAGTCTGACACTCCCTCTCGGTTTACCCAGGGCGAGAGAAGATATTTGATAGATAGAAAGAAAAAAAGATAATTTATTTGTAAAACAACAAACCATCAGGATTAAAAAAAGAAAAACAGCTTAAGATTCTGGATTGAAATTAGTTTATTGATATTATTAATGGTTTTGAGGTCTCAGCTGAAACCTAGCTTGATACAGAGATTTCAAGTCGCTAATTAATTTTTCCAGCTATTAATCGACCCTTACGAAAAGTTATGGGAAGGAAGAGTAGTTAGGAGTAATAAGTGTAGGTATATATATCTGACGTCGCTATACTTTATATGATTACATTACATTAGTCATACATTATAATTGTTGATTTTATTGCGATAATCGCCGTATCGGTGGGTAATATAATATTTTATGGTTCTCATTTAGTTTTACGATTGCGAATCAATATTTATGTTGTTATATCAGTAAATACTTACGATCAACTATTCTTATTAGCCGATGACGTAAACAAATTGATTTATTTCGCTTTGGCGTCGAAAATATTAACCTAAGTATCTATCGACGAATCTGATAATATTTTTAACTCTTCGTGTTCGAAATAGCTATGTAATCTTACTTATATGAACAACACACAATCATTTTTAAATAATCTTTAAATTTCAAACATAACTTTACCGTTTAAACAATGCGCTTAACACAAATTAAATTAATTCGAAACGCACCATTCCGTCGCGCCGCCATTAGGATTTCCCGGCAATTAATTTGACAGCTGTCAGCTTCAATTTGAACATGGAAGCTCTCGAATACGCGCGTATTTTAGCACAATCAAAATGGCGACACGGAAAATAGTCCTTTGAGGCCACAGATTGTTTAATAATACTTACAAACGCCTAAATACGAAACCATTCGATTGTGATTGGTTGTAAAATTAACTAAAATGTGTTCCTTGGCAAATGAGGAAAGTAAATCACGTAGGTACGTAGCACTAAGATTTTAAAGATTTTTATGACAATAGTCATTTTGGGTATTATGTTATTTATGTGGCAGCGGTTTTAGTATTCGCATATCTATATCATAAAAGTGTAAAGTCTAAATCTAAGTATATGAAAGTGCAATAAACCTCAACTTACGTTACGTTATGGCATTCTGATATCAACCCATTATAACACTTCCGGGTTTACAGCGACCAAACCGCCAAATATATCTGAATCATCTTCTCATTCGTGGAAAATAAACAAACCCAATATAAGTATACTCGATACAGTTAAACTAGAATGTAGATAGATTGCTGACATAAACCATAGACACGTTGATTTCATAAATAACTTTGATTGCAAGGTGAAACTCCTTCGTAGCTCACCTACTTTAGTTACCCAAACAGTGGTCTTTGAGTAAATAAAGAAGTGTTGCCAGATGAGTCTGTTTTGTAAACAGAGGCGTATTTTGTTCCTATTACAGTGTACGTGAAACTTTAGGTTAGTTAGTAGTTGAAATTTTTGAAGAAATGTTCATAATGTCCCTTAATTGACAATCCCAAAGCGAGTGCCGGCGTTCGCGAACATATTTTTACTATTGTGTTTGGAATTACCACGATTTAAACGTTAAAGTATATTTTGTGTAAAGAAAACTTTATTTAGACAAGCATACTACACACTGAATGATTATATTTTTTGTTTGACTGCATGGTTGGCGCAGTGGCTGGGCTGCTGTGCAACGTATCGCGGGTTTGATTCCCGCACGGAACAATACTTTGTGTGATCCACTAATTGTTGTTTCGGATCTGCGTACGCACCTACGACACAGGAGAAAATCCTAGTGTAGAGCAAAGTTTAAAAAAAATCGTAGATAAAGATGCTCGGAGACATTCTGGTCCTGCTACACAGGATAGCACACCTACACCAAAAGGACTGACCGACAGACTGACACTATATCTCCATAAAATTGTTTGACGTTCAAAAGTGTCTGTAAGGGTCTAATTGGAATACCTAAATGATTTTTGACTTTATTGACTTTTAATAACAAGTCCGTCTGTTTGTTTGTTTAGCGCAAGCTGGGCGGGCGTGGCAACGCCTGCTGTTCCGCGACGAACAAACGCACAAACATATTCACCGCGGTGAACAACTTCTTCGCTGATTCGCCACTGGTGAATCAGCTCAAAGGTATCATGGTAAGTTTATAAGAATTGTCTATTAAAAACAGCTGATTTCTTAAATATAGACCAGCAAAAATTTAGTTTTAAGTAATTCCTAAAATTAGTTTAATGAAATATATTGTTTGCTAGAAAATGTACTTCTAACATCTACTGTGTTGTAGTCATGCTTACAAGTTGTTACCACCTTATCAACAACCAGTGAGAAGTCGACTTCTAAAGAGAACTATTTATTTATTGGCACATGCTTCCAAAACCATTTCTCTTCCTGTAAGCCAGGATCTCCATTAATGACAATAAAGAAAAAGTCCAAAAGTCCAAAGCGTCCCAAGGATACGAATCACTGTCTTAGATGCCACAACGGAACAAATAAGATGATATTATTTGTAGAGTAGTAAAAACGAAATAGGTTTCTATTCTCTCGGTGGTGTATGTCATAGCACTATGATTAAAATCATAATTACTAAACACCTTTCGTGTAAATATCCTCCCTGCATCTCCTGTTTCTCTAGTTGACTAATAGATAACTAATTAACGTTAAGTTGGCCGTTGTTCTATTCCTCATGTATATAAAAATAAAACAAAAGAACAAAAAAATCAAGCTGCCTGGTAGATATCGGATAAAGCCTCTCAGGCCCAATGCTTTCTGTAACTCATTTGTATAACAAAGACTATATTAATTCATTCATTAGTTTAAAAAATCCAACCTTCTCTTAATATAAATCCATCACAAAAACTACATACAAAGGTAGTCAAAATTGTGTCCAAAGTTTTCCTTTATCGCCTCGTAAGAAAGTGTGAAGAACAATTCTAAATCCGCACGGATATTCACGAGTTAGGACCGGCTTACCCGGATAGAAATTGATCGGATCGACCCTGCAAATTGACGTAGAATGTGTTCCAAGTCATTGGACTCGAAACTTGGTTTGAGATTCAATGGTTTCGGTTTGGAAGTGTTGAATAGTTTGTCATTGAGAAGCGAACTGTTTTTATTGTGCAAAACTCATGACTGAACCAATTTTGTGTTTTTGAATTAAGCGTTTGATACTTATATTCAATGCATCGATCAATGTGACCTTTTCTAACATATACTTATGCTTTCTAAGTTAAGGAAAGATCATCAAATGTCTTCTCCCGCCCACCCTGGGGCCCGAGTCTACTATTTTCTAAGTGTTGTCATTCCTACACGATTCCATTGTCATTTTGCTAAAAGTTCGTAATCTGTTAATTCAAAATGGCTGATCATTGGCGTTCGGCGATGTCGTATTAATAGAATTATAGTACGAGATGTCTTGTAACGAATTATAAACAATAACTGCACCTTAATATTCTAAACGTAAATCATTGAGTAAAGGAACTGCCATTTTTTATTAATTTACCGCATTATGTCAAATATTCATTTGTCATTATGTACGAGATTACCGTTCTAAAGAATTCAATGAAGTGGCATTGGAAAGTCATAATGACGCTATCGTGTTAGTAGATTACCAAACTTGACAAAATCAACAATTTTGAAACCAATGATCTACTATTCTGACACTATTGTAATAGCAGACTCGAGGCCCTGAGCTCGTACTGACTATAAGCCCCCCGTTCCTTCTTTTGGTCTAGACCGAAGCGTCGGTAACCTATTGCGATTGGCCTGCAGTCCCGAGTGAAACCTTATAATGTTATAGAATATTGAAGATGTTAACGTAACGTGTGCATTAACACTTATCTTAAATTATCATAGATAGGTACTAAGGCTATTTTTTAAAGTGAGAAGTGGTCTTAATTCTGTAGTGAAACTTTGTTATTTTTCACATCACAAAATTGTCTTCTAATATTGATTTTTAATCAGAATCGGATGCCTAAATCAATAATTGCTGATTTTATTTTTTAGTGATTAGACGGTCACCTGTTCAGCATAATCCGAAATGTTTTTGTTTAAACCCATTTCCAAGTCTTCCTAAATTGTTATCCACCACTATTTTTGCTAAAACGAAATTGCTCAAATTCTCGCACATTCTCCCGTTCCAAGTTCCTTCCATTTGGAAATACGTAACATTGTCAAGTATGTCGTTACCTGTATATACTTGAGTGTGAGAGGTACTTCTGAACGCGGGGGAAATTCACGACCTTCTACCAATCGAACCTACAAGTAATATACTTGACTTATTGACTTCCATGGAGTATCTTAACTCTGTGTCGACTATCGAGATAAATGAATTCGTATTTATATAGTGAATTAAGCTTACATGGTTATGTTTTAAAAGTGGTAAAAGATTTCCTACTTCCTACGTTCTACTATCCTACAAATATTATAAATGTAAAGGTTTATGAGAATGTATGAATGTATGTTTGTTATTCTTTCACTGTGTGTTGTTATTCTTTCACTCTGTGTAAAATATAGACTTCTTTATATCAACATACCAGGCTCGCTTATTGGCCCGCTGCTTCGTCTAGCTGCGGGCCAAAGTTAGTGTAAAATAATGTAGGTAGTAGCTATGGCCTATTTACGGAACTGCCTATGGGCCCCTGACGTGAATTGAAATTATTCGAGTTGCCTAGTTAAAGTAAAATGAAAAAAGTAGTCAATTAAAATTTAAACGATATCTATGTATTTGTATAAATAAAAAGTGAAAATTTTCAATAATAAAGTTTTTGAAGAATTTTTTAGTTTCACTTCACATACAAAAATTCTTGGGTACTTTAATTTTACATAAAAGAAAATTTGTATTATAGTATGTTTATAAAAATAAAATAACAAACGATAGAAATGGTTTTTTAAATAATTGAAAGTCGCCTTAAATCAGAAACAGTGTGACAAATAAATCGATCAGCTAAGCGATGTTGCATGTCACATAAAATTGTAACCTAATTACTGTACCGTCCGCCATCCATCCGTATACGTAATCCAAGTACATATAATACGAATTTTTAATTTTTTGTTTTTTAATCGAAAATTGTAGTGGTGGCCCTGAGGTTAAGGAGCCCGCTTCTCATACATGAGGGTGGGATCGACACCTCGCAAGTACCAATGTGACTTTTTCCGAGCTATATATACTTTCTATGATTATTTAGACACCACTGACATACGGTGAAGGTAAACATCGATCGTGAGGAAATCTGGACTTATAATTTCTAATAATAAGTTTGAAATCGCCAAACCGCATTGATTGAGCAAGCCTTGTGATTAATGCTCTAACCTTTTTCGTATGAGAAGAGGCCTTTGCTCAGCAGTGGGCACTTACTTATACGCTGATGATGATGAATATGAACTTACCTTTATTTTGAGTGAAGGATATCAATCGACTTCTTTCGACCTTGGTTTGGCGAGAGAGAGTGTCAGACTCTTACTGACTAAAGCCCACCAAGTTCTTCCTCCAGCTCCGGGCCAGATCCATGGTATTATTGTGCTTGTATTCGAAACCCTGGCTGAAATGAACCTACCTGGCTACATGATTTATGTCGACTAGTATTCTCTATTCCAAACCATCATTTCATCAACCTTTAAGTGCTTGAGATAGAACCTTAATCAGCATGCTTATTCAAATGTATAATTCCATGATATTTTCCTAAAATAGTACATAATTAGTTGTGTTTAAATAAGTTTACAAAGTAACTACAAAGTTTTATAACCGCTTACCAGCAAACAAGGCTTTTTGGTCAGCCGGGGTTGCGGGGCAAGCGTGATTAGGTTGCTCGGCTCGACCAGGAGAAAAAATGGGATGGTTCTTAGTCAGTAAGAGTCTGACACTACCTCTTGCCTCACCCTGGGCCGTGAGAAGCCATTTGATGATTTTTCTTACTAAACTTTTTGATATCAATAGTGTAGAGTATTGTACCTTATTAAATGAAGATGATTTGTTACAGACCAGACAAACAAACAGCAGTGGAGGAGAGCCAGGCCCTCCAGATGAATCCTCTCGCTCTAATAACAGAGACCCGCCGACACTGGCAGTCAGCCCTTCAGACAGGTCAGATTCAAATATAACTAATTTTCTATTAGCAAACGGACAAAAAATTCAAATTTAAAATAAAAAAATAATGTCTTTAAAATAAAATCTTCTAAACTAATACTATAAAGCTGTAGGGTTTGTTTAAACGCGTTAATCTTCGGAAGTGCAGGTTCGAATCGAACAATTAATTTTGTGTTTATTTTTCCATTTGTCAAGGGAGCCGAGAACGAGATTAGCTAGTTTTATATACATATAACCAAACTTACCTTTGACGTAACATATTAACATTGCATTCAAACCAAAATTATTACAATCATTCAAACAGAATAAAAACGAAATAAAAATAATCTACAGTCAAATGAAATACGAAAAACTATCTTTTAAAAATATCTGGTCCTTTTTCCCGATGGAGCATTTTAAAAATATTGGTCCTTTTATACGCGTCACGACTCCCTTGCAATTTCTCTTTAGTAACAAATTGTTTCTTTTGAAAACCTACAACAAAGAACGTCTGCAACGTTGTTAGATGGCGGCAAAGACTTGTTTGACACAATATGAGAGGGTTCTGTCTCGAAACAAGTGTAATCCGCTTTCCGAAGCTACTCTAGGGTTGATACACTGTGGCTTCAGTAGGACTTGGGTAGCTATTGTTAGTTTCACTTTATATATCAATATGTTTTTATTATTTTTGGTTTAATAGTTTGTTTTCAGCAGCTTAAATTAGTAAACTTAAATGTTGTTAAGTTTTTTGGGCGCGAAGTTATAGTTTAATAGGTACTTTTGTAGATTTACAGGTCTAATTTTGAATTAAAAATCTGTACCAATGAGAAAATTTAAAGATTTCAGTAATTACAAGAGTAGAATTATACATATAAAATTAAGACCGAGACAGAAGCAGAAGATCATTGTATGTCACAAATAAAGAGCTCAATAACTTTGCCTCTCACCAATAATGGTTGGTGACATAAGCACTGGCAACCCTAAATAGTCAGCCAGTCTGCACCTAATCCACCAATGCCTTAATCCATACAATTTATTTTTCGATCTGGCTTTTAACAAATTTAATAGCAATTCTTTTCCATTAGCGCTCAGTAGACGGTAAAGCGTCTCTTTATTCATACTCGAATGAAAAACCGAGTCACAGGCGAAACAGTTTTTCATAGCTTTTCAATTTCCGTAAAAAGAAATATTCGAAGTGGGGGTAAGGTAAGGTTGGGGGCATAGTGACAAGCGATTAGCGATACGATTGAAACGCGAAAATTTTCTATACATATAGACTTTCTACATTTGTCAAAGTAGAGTTACTGAAGGGTTTAAATATTATTAACACGTTAAGCGCCATGGGGGTCACCGGTGACCTCCGTTAGCGGAGGATTTACCTTCAACATTTTTCTGTCGGCAGACAAAGGCTTAATATTTTATTTCTATAAGTTTTAGGTCTGAGTATGTGTATTTGCAAATAAATATTGCCGCTTAAATTTTTTGGGTTTGAAGATTCAGAAAAAAGGGTATTTCTAAGTGGATCTTGGTGGTATGGGTTCTTTAGGTCCAACCTGTCGGTTCTTTGCCTACAAGATGTCGTCGTCATCGGCCTATAAGTGCCCACTGCTGAACAGATGCCTCTTCTCATAGAGAAGGTTAGAGTATTAATCACCACGCTTGCTCAATGCCGGTTGGTGATTTCAAACGTATAATTAGAAATTAAAAGTCCAGGTTTCCTCACGATTTAGTTTCAGTGGTGTGTAAATAATTATAGAAAGTACATATACTATAACTCTGAAAAAGTCACATTGGTACTTGCCAGGTTTCGAACCCACACACTCATGCATGAGAAGCGGGCTCCTTAACCTCCGGGCCACCACGACACCTAGAAGATGTCTATGATGTCTATTGTACAAAAGCTGATCGTCTCAATACTCAATTATTTTGAGGAACCATTTTTAGCACTCTATTAGGACACAAATCGCGTCGCCAATCACTATGGCCTTATCATTATAACAAAGTATTGAAAAGACATTAATTTATTTTTTAATTTGTAGCAGATCGTACTAGTAATACCTAGTATTCGGTCCTAAGTGAGAGGGTTTTTTAAACCTGGTCCTTTAAGTTCCGTGCAAATAAGAAAAAATGGAGAAGTGAGTAATTCCTTAGTACATCTTCATTTATTTCCTATTTCCATTTGACTTTCGATACGGTTATTGATGTGTTTTTGTGAACAGAAAAAAAGATTATCTGCGTGGGCCTTTGTGTAGTAGTAGTAATATAGTGAATGTGTACTAAAATTCAGTAAAATGAAAATTTGTTTCTGTATTGATTGTACAAGAATATTTCGTTCAAAAAATACTCAAACTGAAAGTGATATTGTTGAAAAACATTGGTGAGTTTTCATTTGTTTTATCACGTAGTATCTGTGTCTGTCACTGTCGCACAGTCTAGACTTGATTAATCAGAATCGTAACAAACGTGTCTTTATAAAATTGTTTTCCCTAACTTTACCATTCGACCACCCACTACCTACCTAGTCTTCTGATTTCCTTTTTTTTGTACGATATTTTTCGTGAATTTTGTATGAAATATGATGTTATGATAACATCATCATCAATTTGTAAAAGGAATCTGTATGTGAAACTGATTTAAAAAGAGTAACCATGGAGTTTCTTGCTCGTTCTTCTCCATCGGAATCTACACTTTGGAACGAGCAAATAGCTTCACTAAGAGGACTGACCGACAGACTGACACTATTTTTTATTTTAAATTTTGTTTGACGTTCAAAAGTGCCTGTAAAGGTCTAATTGGAATAAATTATTTTTGACTTTTGACTTTTTGACTTTTTATCATAACCTCTTTGCATGTTGTACCTTTTTAGTTTTATAAGTACCTACTTATTTATTTTTCTTAACTAAGGTCGTAAGAAAAATATAAAAAATAGTGTCGTATTTTTCGTACAAAGAAATAACCATGAAGTTTTGAATTTAAAAACAATTTTTAATTTTTTTTAATGTTGAGGCAATAGTTTTTGACCCGTTTTGACAGTTAATAATATTATCGAACTTATTTAGAATTCGAAAAAGAAAACGAGCTGGAAATATGGTAACAGAACAGAAGGTATAGCTAGAGTTACCTTAGAACAATGGAACGAAGGTGACCTTATGGTAGTTATTCCCTTAAGGGATACAAAGGGGTAAGACTCACCCCAGTTGTATGATGTCGAAGTTTAATGTGACTTTTAAAGTTGACCGCTTGCTGATACCTTGGTCGGAAGCCAATTAACTTAATGGCGCATTCAAAGGATTTTAAAATGGTACCTACAGTTTAAAAGGCTTTATTATTTTTTCGTATTTTAATGTTGTTAACTGAATTTGTTATTTTACCACTTATGTAGTTTTTTTACGTAAAAGGTCGGCAAACGAGCAGACGGATTATCTGATGGTAAGCAATCAGCGCCGTCTATGGACACCCGCAACGGAGTAGTTACGAGTGCGTTGCCGACCTTTTAGGGATATGGGTTTAGGAAATTTAGGTATTGGGGAGGGAAAGGATTGGGCCTCCGGTTGAAGCGTGTGTGAAATACAATTTTTTTTATTAGTTACTAAAAGTACATAAGTACACAGATAGTATTTTTTTAATAAATCAGTCACAGTTAATAAGATCTTAAATAGTTTCGAGAAAATTCCATTTTCTATTTCAGCTATTCTCAGAACTATTGTCACAAGAAAATACAGATATCTGTACACATTGAAAAGTGTATAAGCTTCTTTGTTCGAACTATTATAAAATTGTAAGATGTGGGCACAAGCGCTAAGAAGGCAGCAGAGCCAATTGTTGGAATAATAGGTTCTTTGAAAGGTTTATGGAGAAAAAAGGAGGTTGCGTACTAATATAGCCTTTAAGGAATCGACTTACGTACCTTCTTTTTTTTAAAGGGGGGAATCATCCTATGACTTTAGATAGGTCGGTAAATAAGAAAACGGATTACCTGGTGGTAAGCAATCAGCACTGCCCATGGACACTTTTAATACCAATAATTTTAATAATTTTAATGGTGTACGTGTCATGTTCGTGAACGGGCGCCGCCTATTGGGACTGGTCATCTCCAGGCTGTCTAAATATGTTGTCCTTGAGGTTCACTTCTTTTTCGTACTTTTTGCCTGAACATTAGTGTTACATTGTTCTCACATATCAGAACCGACTAAATGATGTAACAAAGAAATGTATTGTAAAACTGATTGAAAAAGAGTAACCATGGAGTTTCTTGCTCGTTCTTCTCCATAGGAATCTACACTTTGGAACGAGCAAATAGCTTCACTAGAGGACAGACGGACAGACTGACACGCTTAATTTTAAAGCTCTTGTTATATACTTTTTTCCTTTATTGCTTGCTTGACGTTCAAAAGTGCCTACTGTGGTCTAATTGAAATAAATGATTTTTGACTTTTGGCTTTTTGACCAAAAGAGTTACTATAAGTGCGTTGCCTGTCTCTGGTGGATTATAAGGGACTTAATGATAGGAAGGATTGGGCCTTCGGTAACAATCCAATCCCCTTGGATCACCTCATAACATAAATTCTAAAAAGTGCATGGATTGTATACATAATATCATGTACCATCACGTTCAACTCTGTTTACCTGCCTTTAGGAATAAAAAGCGTAACGATAAAAAATATTTAATTGACTAATACATCAAAACCATCTTGGTACTAGTCTAAGATCAGGAAATAAGACGGCTTATAAACGGTTAATTTACCACCAGATTTATTTTAGAGCTAAAACACAATTTAGATAAAGGTATCAAATTATTTGATGGTGGTCTTCAAAACCCCCAAACAAAAACTTAGAAAAGTCCAATTAAAAACAAAACTGTATTCCATTTTTAATCTACACATTCCATTTCAATTCAAATCCACAGAAACTCCGTTTTAAACGCAACCAGATTTTTCATTTCTCTTTTTAAAAACGGGAAATATTCTCGGTCGGAGCGGCGCTCGGCTTCTAACGATCCAATTTAAAAATTCTATTTGCCCCGGAGTATTGCAACGGGTGGTCAAACAAAGTTGGGTCGTTCCATCGCCCCAAGAATTATCTCATTAGCTATGTAAAACTAATGTTTACAAGGTTAAAACAGGATTTGTTTTATTAGGTCGATTAGTATATAGCGTTTTCTGAAGTTAATTGTTGTTGTTTCGAACGGAGATATGAAACAATGTATTTATTTTTACAAATAGGCCATTTTTTTGTAAGGGGATAATCATCAAATGACTTCTCCCGCCCAGGGCCGGGCGGGAAGGAGTGTCAGACTCTTACTGACTAAAAACCCCCCTGTTCCTTCTCCTGCTCTGGGCCAAGGTTGCGGTGCCTCATTGCGCTTACGCCACAACCCCGGCTGAACAGCAAGTAGGCCATAAAACGGCACTTTTACATGCCAAAATGGCGCTTTTTACACATCAATGGGCGTGAATTTTTTTTATGTAATATGTCGGTAAACGAGCTTACGGATTACCTGTAAGTAATCAGCGACCTTTTAGGGATTAGGGATTTGGAGATTTAGGGATTGGGGGAGGGGAAGGATTGAGCCTCCGATTGAACTTTACTCACACGGCGAAACACAACGCTGTGGTTGTTTTGTTTCACGCCCGTTTTTTGTGAGGCCGTGGTATCACTCTGGTCGAGCCGACCCATTCGTGCCGAAGCATGGCTCTCCCACACTTTTTTATCATTTATGTAATATAATTATAAGGATCTTTTATCCTTTTTTAACTAGGAGAAACCTTAAAACACGCTTAGAATTTGAGAAAAAACACTAGAGCGTATGGAATTTATAACCTCATTCAAATTCTCCCCGGTGGCCACCATTAGCATCTGTACATGACACCGGATTCTCTCAATAGACCAAATCTTAAGTGCAGGAAAAGATCCTATTACGCGAAAGTTTTAAGTATGCATACTTTTTCATGTAAAACAAGGTTATAGATATGTATATACAGAGATAGATTACAGCCTGGAATAACACAAAGGCTTATTTTTATCAAGGTCACGCGGGCAAAGCGATTTGCAGAAGGTAGTTAATAATTAAGAATTTGTCTTGCTGTCTAAGGGTTTTCATTAGGATGAAAATGATTTTGGTTTTTTGAAAAAAATTAGTTGTAGGTATTCGTTTATTAATATCAGCGATAGAACAGATTTTTATAATCTGCAGATGCTGCACATTATGCAATTAACCACAATTTAATTTAAATAAGGCTAGTTAAAAAACTTACTCAAAAAGAAAAATAATATTTACGTAAATATACACAACTAACAAACACTATTTTTGTGTGGTGGGAAAATCATCATATGTTTTATCCCGCCCAGGGTGAGGTGAGAGGGAGTGACAGACTCTTACTGACTAAAAACCCCCTGTTCCTTCTCCTGCTTCAGGCCAACGCCGCAGTACCTTATAGCGCTTGCCCCGCAACCCCAGCTGAACACTACACACAGACAATGCAACCGAAAGACCACGCGTCAACAAACTTCAGTACGAAAACAAAATCCCTAAAAGATGGCGGGTTGCGGGGAGACATAGTGTAGTTTTCATTGGCTTGTTTAAGGGCATGTCAGAATTGCCAATGTTGTTGTTTCGCTTTGGTTCTCGGCGGCGGAATGAGAAACAGAAAGGGGCGGGGCCGGCTCTTATGCAGTGTCACTGCCTAACCTTGGCGAATGCATATGCTTGGCAAAGTGTGGTCCTTAGGTTGAGTCGTCTGTGACACTACATTATCTACTAATGCGCTAATTAAGGACTTATTTTGCTTACAGTCGCCAGTTTTCTGAGCAGACGTCTCCAAGCAAACCGCCGCGTCAGGTGACCTTCCTAAAACCGGCCGCTGACACTACGCTTGATAGGAAGGCTTCCATCGTCGACGAGACCTCGGGCATCACCAGGACCCAAATGAAAGGTGAGATTGGAAAACTGTAATTGGCAATTATATGAAACAAAATCACCAAAAAAAGTGTGGAAGGTTTTATTATTATATCGCACTTAACCCCTACTTTTTTGGTCTTATCTGACCCGAGTATAAGATATTTGGGCCTATAAATATTTGGATCTTCAAATTCAACCGATTTTTATCCACCGTTTTTTTTTTTTTTTTATATGTAATAGGTCGGCAAACGAGTAAGCAATCAGCGCCACCCATGGACACTCGCAACGGAGGAGTTACGAGTGCGTTGCCGACCTTTAAGAGATTAGGGATTTGGAGATTTAGGGATTGAGGAGGGATTGGGGAAGGGGAAGGATTGGGCCTCCGGTAACCTTGCCTTGTAATTCGTCACGTCGTAAAAACATTATTAATTTAACCTTCCAATCGTGGTAATTTGAGCCACAATAGAAGAAAAATAGTTGCGCGAACGTGTTCGCTAGGGGTTTGATGAATTAATAATACATTTACAGAGACTTCGTAATAAATTTTGCTATAAAAAATTGTTTAAATGCTATTTTCTCTCCAAATTGAAATTCTCGGCAGAAATTGAAAACTTCTTCTGTCGCTAGAATTCCGTGAGGCATTCCGCCTATTCGACAAGGATGGTGACGGCACCATCACGAAGGAGGAGCTGGGCAGAGTCATGCGCAGCCTCGGGCAGTTCGCCAGGGTCGAGGAGTTGCAGGACATGCTGCAGGAAGTCGACAGTGATGGTATGTAGAACCACTGATTCGCACTGGAGCCAAACTATTTCACCAACGAGGAAAATGTTCCATAATTTCAAATATTGAAATTTAATTTTTAAAAATATATTTAGAAGCAAAATATTGGAAAATGATCCCTATCATTTTCTCTATCTCCTGACAATATTATGCCAACATATGACAATATCATACTGACATAATATCAAACACACCAAAAAAATTATTCGCAGAATTGATCCAGGCGTCGTTGAGTTATGCACTTACCAACACATTTTGCGATTAATTTTTATAAATATGAGATACATTTAATAGATTTAGGTTTCATATTTAAAATTTTGATCGGAATGGAAAAATGATTGTTTTATATTCAAATTGTTGTTCCGAAATCTAGGATGATAAGCATGTGATATTTGTGCGTTTAAAAACTCATCTATGATATCGGAGGGAAACCTGGAATGGGAGGTGTAAAGGAGGGGAGGCATGTTAAAAATAAAACTTACGTCTCGCTTCAATGATATCCTATCATCCCTATCATTTTTCCTCTAAAAATAAAGTTATTTCTTCTTCCAGGCGATGGCAACGTTAGTTTCGAAGAGTTCGTGAGCATCCTCTCCAAGTCCATGAGTGGCCCTGCAGGGAACACCAGCTCAGCTGAACAGGAGGAGAGGGAGTTGCGAGATGCGTTCAGGGTGTTCGACAAACACAACCGAGGTTACATCTGCGCATCAGACTTGAGGGCTGTACTCCAGTGCTTGGGAGAAGACTTATCTGAAGAAGAGAGTAAGTGAACAGTCTAATTTACTTTTACTTATTTCTTAGGGCGACAAGCGACATCTGAAACTGTAACCGCACTCATACGGCGAAAAACAAAGCTGTGGTTATTTCATTTCGGTCTACTATGAGGCCATGGTATCAATCCAGTCGAGTCACCCATTCATACACATCTGATACATGGTTTTTGCACTAACAAAACACACATTCCACAAGTAGGTACCTATTGACGTGCAACCTATTGAAGTCACTGATAGTTACTGATAGTCATATAGTCACTGATAGTCTGATAGTCACTCATAGTCTGATAGTCATTGTTAATCTGATAGTCACTGATAATCTGATCGTCACTGATGGACACTGAGTTGCATATACAACTTTCAGAGGGTATCTAATAGGTCTATCGAGCTTTAAGTCACTGCTGCATAAAGGATGAGTCAGTTATTGTACGAATATTGTCTGCTAACGTAATTTACACGCACCTTTCAAATTTTATTGAAATTCTAAGTTTCCAAAATATTTTTTCAGTTGAGGACATGATCAAAGAAGTCGACGCAGATGGCGATGGCCGCATAGATTTTCTTGGTAAGTTCTTATGAACATAATTCTATTTAAATTATAAACCCGAAAGTATGGATCTATTTCATTGCTGAAGGAGTCTGAGTGAAATTTGGCATAACACACTGGTTACTTTTACACTGTAAGCGAAAAATCAAAAAAATCCTTCAAACCTTCAAGAGACGAGCATATTCCTTCTTAAAAGGCCGGCAACGCACCTGTGATTCCTCTGGTGTTGCGGATGTCCATGGGCGGCGCCGATCGCTTACCATCAGGTGATCCGTCAGCTCGTTTGCCCCCTATTCCATAAAAAAAAAGAAATATCACTGGCAAAAAATATATTTTATACTAAAACTAAGCTTTTCTATATGAGATGGGTTGGCAAACGAGCAAACGTGATGGTAAGCAATCAGCTCCGCTCATGCAACAACGGAGAAGCTATAAGTTCGTTGTCGACCTTTTGGAGATTTGGAGATTTTGGGATTGAGGGATTGGGCCTCAGCTTATTTTGCAAAACGACTTTTTGGCTGGACCACTGGGGTAGTGGTTGAGAAAGTTCACCATTCACCCTTGCTCAAGGCAGACAATTTCAAACTTATAATTACAAATGATAGGTCCAGACACCCATGCCACATGGTATAGGCCACTGATTAACCTTACAAAGTACATATAACTCGAAAAAACTGGTATAGCAAGTACACACTGGTACTTGCTAGGTTTAGAACCGCACTAAACCGCACCGCGCTAAGGCTGCATTTATTTAACCTCAAGGCCATCACGATAATTACATGTCATGGTGCTATTTTTAATGCGATCCCTTAATGGTAATTTGTGGGCTGGGTATGACGAATGGTTCCGGAGAAAATCCTAGTAAAGCCTTGTTGTTAGAAGATCATTTAACATTAAGTTTTTATCCACCAGAATTCGTCCGTGCTCTTGGTGAACCTGAGGATGCGTGTGATGATGAAGACGAAGACGACACGACTGAAGGACCAGACCTCATGATACAACGGCCTGTAGCTGCCAACTAAACTGTCAATATAAACACGTAGCTAGGACAGGCAACAACAGAATTATTTGAAACAAAAGAAGAACTAGAAAATGATGAAGAAATGACCTGAGAATTAGTTGATTGATGTTCTAATGAATAAATAATACGAAATGGAAAAGTCCTACGGCTGATACATAATGATCTTTGTTTAGTTATGTATGGGACAAAAGAGTATCTACTTACTTACATACGAATAAAATGAGGGGTTTAGGTACTGGAAAAGTACCTACCTACATATATGTAATGTAGGTACCCGGTGTCTTTATGCACACATACATATGATAAAGATAAAAAAGATCAAGAAATTATAGCTAATCCTGGCTACGTAAAATATCGACCGCTTCACGCTAACGCTGGCTTTAATTATTAATTACGTTGTTAATACTTAAATATGGCAGTTGTTTAGACGTTTGTAAGCGCCTAATACAAACTTCGAATCAAAAATAAAATTGATATTTTGTGACCAATTTCAAGGAAGATACAGCTCAAAATGGTTTGGCAAAATGCGGCCTTCTGTGGCATTGGCTCGCGCCCCACTGGGCTGTCATAAAAATTGCTTAGGCTTATTTTCGCGAAGCTCAGATGTGAATCTCATAAAAAAAAAACATATTTGTCTAGGTCCTAATAAGTTCTAGGTCACGTAGAATAGCCAATAATTCTATTGATATTTTCGTTAATTTGATTTGATTTGTTACTGAGACAAGACTGCTAAAGCGTCTCAGAGCCGACTTCACAAGATACAAGACCTTAATGATATAAAATAAAGGTACATCATCACCAGCTTTTAAGATATTATGCTAAGCAATCGTTCTTCTCACACAACGCAGATTAAATAAAGATCTAAAACGATCTTTTCCTTTACCGTATATCATTAGTATCTAGAACTATTCCGAAAGTACATATAATTATAACCCTTCGCATTAATAATTGCCAGACTCGCAGTCACAGCTACTGGCATGACAATCGGGTGCCTTAATCACCGATCAAAGTCAAAGTCAAATTCAAGCCACTCATTTCAGTCAGTCTTTTTAAAAAAAAGATAAAAAGATAAAAAGTTTCTGTCGTTCTATCCCATAGTGCAAGCCATTTGCTCAGTCCAAAGTGTTGATTCCTATGGAGAAGAGCGACCACGAGACTTCATGACACTCCAAAAAGTTTAATTAAGTATTTGAATATAGAGACATTAAGAGTATCGTACTTAAGTATAGACGTACCTACACAAACCACCAAAATATCGGTACAAGAAAGTCAACATAATAATATAGATTGTTTCTCTCAAGGCGGCATAAAAATCGGTACAGATAAACAATCAATATTAATTTTTCGTCACACAATAGTAGCTAGTTCTTAGCGGGAATTAAACCCGCCATACGAAGGTCGACAGTCATCTCGCCAACTAAGTAGTCGTATTTAATATGACATAGACGTAAGTCCATTATCATCCTATCAACTACAGAACCGAACTTGCAACGTAGCATATGGTCAGCTCTCGACACGAACTCCGAAAACTTTCCGCTGACCGCTACCCGCGTCCATTTCCCACCGATTCAGCTTACAGCGCAAAAATATCTGATAGAGACTCACCTTTATAGCTTCGGCACTTGGCCAAAATTGGAGACGACATTGAAACCAGTAGAGGTAGATAAAAATGAGATAAGTTTGGACACATGTAAAAAGATTGATGAAGGGAAATATGTATTTTTTATGTAATAAGCAATCAGCGCCGCCCATGGACCAACGGCGAGGCTATGAGTGCGTTGCCAACCTTATGGAATTAGGGATTTGGAGATTTTGGGATTGAGGATTGGGAGATGGGAACGACGTGCCTCCGGTAACCTCACTCATACCGGCGAAACACAACGCTATATCAGAAAATCTTGATAAACTGTTGGAAAAACAAAAACAATCTTACGTATGTTTGTTACGCAATTATACAACTATTTTGAGTAGCTAGCCAACCCTCTTTGGAGGTGTTTCCATCTCGCTTTCTTGCTGTCCAGCTTACATGCAATGCACACTACCAAAAGAATAACAATATAAAGAACACCTGTACTATTATTTCGTAAATAAACTTTGTTTTATTTCATCAACCCAAACCTAATACATATTATAGTGATTAATGCTCAAACCTTCTCCATGTAGAGGTCTTTAACAATAATGATAAACCTTACATGTATTGTCTCTGTATATGCCTATTGTGAATGACTGTGTCAATCATTTGTATCTCACTATTTCGCAAATAGTTAAAAGTTTTTCTAAGTGAGAGACAGCTATACCACATCCTCATAGGATACCGACGTGAAGCCACTTTTAGTCGTGAGAGTGGGTTTACTGAAGTCCACGTATCTATACTAATATTATAAAGAGGTAAAATTTGTAAGTTTGTATGTTTGTATGTAGTAAGTAATCTTTGGAACCGCTGGTCGGTTTGCCAAAATTCTTTCACTGTTAATTAGCTACAATGTTCCCGAGTGCTATAGGCTATAAAACATCACGATACGATTAAATCGCGCCGAGCTGCGGGTGAAACCGCGTGATAGTATCTAGTATTTTATATCAGTAAAACACACCCTCTCACTTTATCTTGGTCAAGCGAAGACATTGGATTTGACTTCTCCTTACAAAATAAGCCTGCACATTTTACGAGCTATATCGGTAGTTGAATTTAGTTCGTTTTTATTATGTTCGTCTCACCTACCACCATCATAATCATCACCCAAATTACTTCTTTTCTAACAGCAAAACGTTAGCTTTCCTACTTTTGCGGGCGGCAAGTAAAGGTAACTCGCCGCCCGACCAGAATTAGACCCGAGCGGACGGTGCGTAGCGTTCTGCACGCGCATCAAAGATCCAATAGACCACCACAGACGGGGCTACTATAGGGCTAATTCAACCGGGGTTGCGAGGTAAGCGCAATGAGGCACCGTGACCTCGGCCCAGAGCAGGAGATGGAACGGGGGGGTTTTAAGTCGGCAAGAATCTGACACTCCCTCCCAACCCTGGGCTGGAGAAGACATTTGATGATTTTTCCTTCACTAAAAAAGCTTTTCTACATTATAGCCTTAACTCTAACTAACAATCTACCATAAAACAAAACACAAGCACAAAATTAAACAAATATAAATCGTCCTTTATCGTTGAAACAAAGGCTTGTTAGTCGACAAACAAAAGGAGAATGTTATTTTATTTCATATAATTATGCACTTTATATGTTCCATACAAGGTAGACAATCAAAGCGCGATGCATTATTTTAAGCTACATGGTGTGTTTATTCTTGTTAGTCATTATTTTTAAAGCCTTACTTAAAATCTGCAAGCTGCCATATGGCAATGGGCAGGCCACATCGCTCGAAGGGTCAGAAAAGTGTTTGAGTGGCGACCAAGGACCGGAAGAGCGTGAGCAGATCTCCTGTTAGGTAGACCAACGGCCTCGTCAGAGTCGCTGGCAGCAAATGGATGTGGAAATGAAGTGCCAGCTTTGTCCAGCAGTGGACGTCTTCCGGCTAATGATAATAATGACTTACGTAACTATTTGGCGAAATAACTCGACTCGTTTCAAGCGACGGTAGGGTCTCATATTCAAAAGCAGCATAATGCATATGCAGTAAATATGCCACGTTAAAATACTGATAAAAAACCTATCAATTTTTTGTCCCATTGACGGACAAACTAAATAAATTTCTCATTTTCATCATTATCTATAATTCTAAATTAAAAACGAATAACTTAAATACTTTTGTCAACCTAGGAACCAATCATAAAACCTCATTGTTTTATGTATACATAATTATTGAGTCACTAAGAAACAGATGCGTGTCCAGTCATGTCAAACATGGTCACCCATCTATAAACAGACCTCGATAAGCATAAATTACAATATTGCTCTTGATAACTCGCATGAAACCTCAATGTAAGACTACAGACTTAGTAAAATATTTAGTAAGAAGTCATAAAAATATTCTTTAAGTTATTTTTAGTCTGGCAATAAAAATACACAGTAAAACATGTGTGGGGTATCCCCTACTGAGTGCGCTTTTACCACATTTACACCGAACTCTAACGTTCTAAAATAATCTTCAAAGAGGTTGGCTTGTAAAAGGTGTAATTGCTTCCTGGAAGGTATGTAGTTGCTAACTATTGATGTCGTTCAGTAAGAAGGCTAAAATTTTAGTGACATTTTCATTTTTTTATCAAATTTAATAGAATTTCGTTGAACAGGTTTTATTTATTTATAAAACAGTTAAAATAACAATAAAATATTACCGGACATCAGAAATATTATAACCACTAGATATAGAAATAAAATTAAATCGAAAACATGAACAAACTTTGTAAGGTCTATGTCATGTTTTATAAAACATACTATTTTTGTATTTCGAACTAGGTATCTGGCTGGATCACCACAAAAAAATAGAGGCCGCCATTTAAACTATCAAAAAGTATAATAAAAATAAATTTTTATGGCATTCATTATCGAGAAAATGCAGCCAGATTCCTTATTCAAAAGAAGGTTACCATAAAAAGGTCAATTTGCGACAAAAAAAAAATAAAGTAAAAAAACGTTTTAGTAAAATTGGACAGCGTTATGTAAGAATAGATTAAGCGACACTGGAGAGAATTTGAGAAAATGAGCTTAAAAGATTTATAAGAACTTAAAAATGTCACTGTGAGCTCATTATTTATGTCACGTGTTTGATAATTTTACTATGAAATAAAATGTGCATAGAGTTTAGAGTAATTTAGGATATATTACGGTGTAGAATATACTTTAAAAGATATAGCCATTTTTCCGCTTAATTCGTTAATGTATTATAGATATATTCAGATAAATTATTTTGTCAATAACGTACTATATGACATTATTGTCGTTTGATTCTTTAATACGATTTGTTTTGGGTGAAATAAAATGCAGTATAAGATTAAATCCAAATATTTTAATGCAAAGTTCTGAAATTAAACAAAAATTATACCATTTCTCTAAGGTGATCTTGTGTGCTATTACTGATTACGAGCTACACATAAATTTTAATATTTTTTTAGTCATATACCTCAAAATAACAACATATTTTGTTGTCTCTCTATCCTTTATAAAAATTAAACTCGTTCAATCGGTGTTCAATCTCTATTTAAAATAAAACCAAAAATAATGTATGTATCTCGTAAGCATCAACGTAATGCCGTTCAAAATAAATATCTAATAAACTAAAAAGACACTTTGTCAACATAAAAAACTTCTAAAAACTTAACAAGAAAGGAACAAAAAATTGGCGCTTAATTCTTAAACAAACGCAAGATCGCGTAGATAATAATATGCATTAACGAATTAGCTGCCATTTTAGGCGGTTAGTTCGATATTGCGTTTTTAAAAAATAAATTGAAACGGGTTATCTACAATTTTTGTGGATATAATTCGTTTATGCATTTTGTAATCCTGTTTGTGTATTTTGTAATAGTAACTTAGGTGCATAATTCTTTGTTACGTAACGAATTTGTGTAAAATTTGTTATAAATTTTGACATGTCGCTTAATTCACTCCTTATTATAAGGCACTAGAATTGACTTTTGAACACAAAAATAGCTGCACACATAGTTAATCATGCCTGGAATCGATCTGCATTCAAAACTCATTTTTTTCAATTTTGTCGCTTAATTCGTTCTTACATAACGCTGTCCAATTGTTAACGATTTTTGCGCACAGAAATTCTGTTATAATGTACTAGAAAAATGCATTTCGCTACCAATCTTGTTTTACATTTTAATACTAACAGTATTTACTAGAATATTCCCTGTTTTATATTTTTACCTAAAAATAAAATAAATAATCCTCTCTCAATTTTAGTAGTTCTAGTAATTTCTTCAAACCACATTTTAGCTGAAATATTGTAAATATAACTAGACAATAACAAATTCACAGAGCTATAAAATTGCCACGCTTCCCGCCATTTTATCACAGATAATAAAATATGATTTTGTACACAGCAATTTCAAACAAAATAGAAAACTAAAAGTGTGATGGAAACTATAATGTTACTTATTTTATTTTATGACAGAATTTGTGATACTGTATCATCAGCGCAACTTAAATTTTTGTTCATTATTTTTTTTTTACTAGCCTGTGTTGTCCCACTGCTGGGCAAAGGCCTATTTTAAATTAAAAAATATTTTTTATCTTACCTATACATTTCCTTGATTAAAGCCGTTCCATAAATGCGTAACATTTCAGTGAACTTGATTAATAATAATTAAAAAAGTACATAATATTTTCGATTAATGAATGATCAAGTTCCGTAAAAAAAGAACTAGGCTGAATAGCATTTCTATCAAATGTCACAGATTAAAAAAACACGGGTGATTGTATTTCGCGCGCGTTTTTTTTTCTCTGTGGACACATTACTAAAGATTTTATTTTACTTTTATTAATTATTTCAATTTCAATATGTTTTATGATGAAAATTTAATGAACGATGAAATATTAGGGGTTGTGTGGAAGCTAGCAAATAACATACCAACTGAAAATATTGGTAATCATAATTTACCGAGAATTTGGTAAGTTATTGTAACTTTTATTTTTAACAAGCAAATTTAATGTAATCTGAAAGTTATTTAGGGTTGAATATTCAAAATGGCGAATCTCTGAGCAAATAATCTCCGATTTGATTCAAATGATTGATTGATCTATCTGGTGGAAATATACTTGATGTATGGCAATAATGGCTCTGATAACTTATGAGTAGATAAACCGGGGAATAGTTTACCTCCAATTTTTTTTAAGTTATCGGTCGTCAAACTAACAGACGCATTACCCGATAGTAAGCAGTCAGCGCCGCCAATGGACATTCGCAACAATAGATTAGTTACGAGTGCGTTGCCGACCTTTTGAGGATTGGGGATTTGGAGTGTTAAGGATCGGGGCGGGATTGGGGAAGGAAACACAACGCTGTGTTTCACACCGGTTTTCTGGGAGGCCGTGCTATGACTCCGGTCGAGCCGACACATTCGTGCCGAAGCATTGGCTCTTCCACACTAAAGATATCCTATTCTATATAAAAATAACCTGGAGCCAATAATCATCATTCCACACCCATCATCAGGTTACACGGAACCCACTAGGACCCTCCATAATGTATCGCAAAAATATTGAATATTTTATTCACAGTACCGAGCTGAACTCCTGGGTGGACATTGCAGTAGTGCCACACAGGAGACTGTCCTTGAGAACCTCTTCTACCCTCATCAATGGAACTGCCATGTTGTACCAGCAAAACATGCGTCAGCTGCTTGATGGTAAGTAGTTATAATTACCATCAGGCGTATGATACTCCGGAATGACGGCAAGACGGGTTTACCATAAAGTCCCTATTTGGCAAACAGGTTTGAGATTGCAGTCTTCAAGGTTTTATAAGAGTGCTCGGTTTTGATAGAACTATATTATGATGTAATGGGAAGTCACATGCAAAACTTGTAGTTTTGCCTACCATCCCATTGCTTAGCATCAAGTAATGTGTTTACTCGTTTGGCTAACATACCCCATAAAAACATCTATATATAGCGAGCAAAAAGAATGTCACATTAGAATAGTTCTACTGCACAGTTGACGTGGTACCTGTGCAACTGGCTGCCGTGCAACGTGTCGCGGGTTCTTTTCCCCCACGGAACAAGCCTTTTGTGAAATGTTTCGAACGTGATGCGTATATGAACTTGGGCATGTGAGGCAACGTTTTAAAACAAAGTTTGGCAGCGCAAACTGCGGCTGCCGTACTTGTTTGATACCCGCACGGAATAATTCTTTAGGTGTTTTTTATTCCGGATTTTAGTGCGATGTGCATGTGAATTTGTATACTTGTAAACGCATCCACGGTACAGGAGAAAATTCTAGTGTGGGACAAAGTTTAAAAAAATAACCAAAATTGTGTATTGATAACTTTGCAAACTACTAGTGTACATAAATTATGCAGCCCATTACAAGACAATGAATGCCCGTGTGAGATCTATGCTAACTTATTATCCATCATAAAAATACAGTTCGACAAAATGTTCCCTTTAAAACGTAAAAATATCCAGTGTAAATTTTTATTCTGTGACTGGGCTACACCAGGCATTCGTATAAGTAGAGAAAAGTTATTTGAGCTATATGGCATGAAACCATTTAATAAAAGTGAGGCTTTTCGTAGGCATGTCTCCAAATATTCAAAAATATTTAAATTAGTTTGTAAGCATGCTAAATCACTCTATATTAGCAGTAAAATCCGGACCGCGGAAAATAAAATAAAAGCTACCTGGAGTATAATTAATAATGAAACAGGTAGGAACAAATCTAATAAGACAGAATTTAATTTAAAAACCGAAAAGGGATTTACTAGTACAAATTCATTAGTTGCCCAGGAATTCGAAAATTTCTTTAAAAATATTCCCATCAAAACTACGGAAACGTTGCAATCATCTCCAGCACTTGCGGTCGAGCTTCTCAGAAGTAACGTCAAAGAATGTCCTGCGGACTTTAGGTTTAAACATACAAACCCCCAGGAAGTAATAAAGGCGTTTAAAGATATCAAAGTAAAGTCCAGTGAAGATCTCTGGGGAATGTCTGTTAGAGTGTGCAGGTCTTTTATAGAGACTATAGCGCCTTACTTAACTTTAATTTTTAATAAAAGTGTAGATCAAGGGGTTTTCCCGGATTTAATGAAACATAGTAAAGTAGTTCCATTACTTAAATCAGGTGATAGCACAGAACGCAATAACTATAGGCCGGTCTCTATTTTGCCAGTGCTCAGTAAAGTGTTTGAAAAGTTGATACTTACTCAAATACTGCGTCACTTTAACGCGAATTCTATTTTCCATGACCAACAATACGGGTTCACTAAGGGACGTTGCACTACGGACGCAGGAGTATCGCTTATAAAACAAGTTTTCAAATCGTGGGAAAAAGCACAGGATGCCATCGGAATATTTTGCGATCTTTCGAAGGCCTTTGACTGTGTTGAGCACGAAACGCTATTACTGAAGCTGCAACACTACGGCATTCGGGGGGTATCCCTAAATTTATTAAAATCATACCTTCTAGAAAGACTTCTTACAGTACAAGTAAACAGAGTAAACTCCCACGGTGCTAGCGTATCTATGGGCGTACCGCAGGGCTCAATATTGGGTCCATTCCTATTTTTGGTTTATGTCAATGACCTGCCCCATTTATTCCAAAGTGAACCGCATATGGTATTATTCGCTGATGACACATCCTTGATTTTTAAATTAAATAGACGATCAAATAACTATGACGAAGTGAATAATGCCTTAACGAAAGTTCATAATTGGTTCACAAAAAACAACTTAGTACTTAATGATAAAAAGACGAAATGCATTAGATTTATTTTGCCAAATGTTAAAAGTAACGTATGCGATGATATATTATTAAATGGTCAGAAACTGGAATTTGTAAAGGAGACCACATTCTTGGGGATTACTGTAGACGACAAGCTGCAATGGGGGCCCCACATTAGATCTCTAGCAGGGCGGTTGAGCTCGGCAGCTTATGCTGTCTGGAAGATCCGTCAGCTAACCGACGTAGGCACGGCAAGACTAGTGTATTTTAGCTACTTCCACAGCATCATGTCGTATGGAATTCTGTTGTGGGGACAGGCATCCGACGTTGAGTCTATCTTTATCTTACAAAAGCGTGCAGTCAGAGCTATCTATAACTTAGGTCGTCGCGAATCTCTCAGAGAAAAGTTTAAGGAGATCAACATTATGACCGTACCATGTCAATATATTTATGAAAACATTATGTATGGAAAAACCTACAGCTATTTGTAAAAGTATCTGACAAGCATGACTATCTTACTAGACATAGAAATAGATTAAGTCAGCCTTTATTTAGATTAGCAAAAGTGCATAAGTCGTTCATGGGATTATGTGTTAAATGTTATAACAAAATCCCAACTGAAATACAAAATCTTAATGAAAGTAAATTTAAATTATGTATAAAGAAAGTATTATGTAGGAAAGCATACTACAAACTAAATGATTATATAGAAGATAAAAATGCTTGGAGGGTGGCTGGTTTGACTGCACAGGATAAAAATTGTTAAGGTTAAGAGGAATTTTGATCTCAATTATTAAATTATTCACCATGTTGTTGATTGTTGATAAACTGGATTTTTGTAAATGTGAGAGCCCTGTAACTTATTATAATAGAGTTAGACTTTTAGACTTATAGTATATTGGTACTTGTGTCAGTTGGGAGTTGTCATGCTCACTCAGGAGTCTCATTGGCGGTGGCACGGGCACTGGACCGCTCGGTTCCCTATAATATGGTTGAGTTGGGCGGTGCTGGTGTACGTGTCATGTTCGTGAACGGACGCCGCCTATTGGGACTGGTCAACTCGAGACTGTCTAAAGTTGCTGTCCCTGAGGGTTATTTCTTTTTCGGATACTTTGGTTAAACACTAGTGTTACACTGTTAATTGATTTGATTGTATTAAAAAAATACTTAATAGAATAAAATCAATAATGAGTTGCTTGTTTTTATAGGACCGGAGCGTTTTATCATAGATTCAAATTAACAGGAACTCTTAAATGAATAATAAAACTTAATTAATATTGGCTTATCTATTGCCTGTAAATAGCTTGCTGAAAAGTACCTCTGAAAGTTTTTCTTTGCAAATCGATTTAAGAATTTTCATATACCTATGTTTTATCTTAATAATAATATCTACATTTTTAATATCAAACCCCATCTATTGTAGAATCGATAAACATATTTTTTATTAATATTAATTACAACGAATGCGTTCCAAAATCGAATATTTCAAGAGTAATTGTTTAAATAACAATCTTACTTATTTGATTTGTAAATTGATCAAATCATCTACCTTTAATTAATTCGCTTGTCTTCATATGTATAATTATATTACTATATACCTAACTGTATTTTGTACTTAAATACTGAACTAAGCTTACAACATTTGTGAATTTCGCAGAAATATTTTACATAAGTATTATTAATTTCGAGGATATTCAAATAAAATAACAAGTTATACCTATAGTTAATTCGTGTACTTTATACAGGATTAATCATCTACAAATCACGAATGGAAACCTGGTATTTTGTATTTTACTCTAAGAATCAAGAAATAAAAATAAAATTATTTTTACCAATCACAAAAAATATCAATGCCGTTTCTAACACAAAAAAAACGAATGGCCTATCAATGCTGTGTTCCCATGTCTACGGCAAAAAAACTATAATTTAGTGATTTCCACAAAACACCAATTTATCGATTAACAAAAAAAAAACATACATAAATTGTAAATATTTTGTCCTTTTTACTCTTTCAAATTATTCATATGACTGAGATAGTTGCAACGTACATAAATGAATGTTACCTTGCTTGTGACTATTTTAAGAATAATAATTACCTACTATTTACATTTTCTTATATTTACTTATTACTGGCTTACCGTTTTTGCCTCTCGTTATAAAAATTAAGAAAGAAATCAAATATACAGTGCTGGATAAACATAGTACTTACCTAATGAATTATTCGCGGGAAAAATATTTTTACTAAAAAGTTGGTGTAGGTAACTGCGTTATGGCAAGTGGTAACACAATTGTGTGTAAGTGGTAATACAATTTAAAGACTTGGCTTAAAGGACTTGTATCCTGGCCATAAATATATAAGCATATTTGGACCATGGCGTTCACAAGGTTAAATAGTTATGTATACGGGGCCCTTCAAGCTCAGTTACGGGAACCGAAATTTAAATATTAAGTTCGTCAATCCCTGTGCCAAATACATAGAAAGAAAGAAAGAAAGAAAGAAGAAGAAAGAAAAATTATTTATTCGCGTCTAGGACGCACATATAAGACACAAAACAAACAAGTGTTTAAACATTTATAGGTAACTTTTATTTCCTTAAAAACTGCTAGTTTTGTTTTTCGGCGACTAGATTTACCCAGCACTGTAAATAAGTATCTACTAGATTTTTTTTAAATCTCTTTCAAAGTTTATACCTACCTAAGATACTATCAATAAATAACTATATATCAACTATTTATACCTCAAATTTTTCAACATATCCTAACAAGAATTTAAATGTATAATAATCAGAGCTTTTATTTGTCTAATAAAATGCATGATTAGATTAATAATAATAATTAATTAATGATATTTCGCAAATATTGATGTTGTATATGAATACCTAATACAGAACCAATATACAAATAAAATGTTCTAGAAACAATATTAGAGTTTCATTTTTCTTCATAGTTATCTAACTAAATGTGTATTTTTTAAATCCTAAATCCAAAATCATCATCATCAGCCTATAAGTGCTATTGCTGAGCAAGCTGAAAGAGGTTTTCAAAAGGAGGTTTGAGCATTTATCACTACGCTTGCTCAAGGCGGATTGATGATTTCTTATATTTAATAACTTACCTATAATTAAAAAGTGGTGTGGTCTTATTTTTATGTGACAGGTCGGCAAACGTTCCTATGGATTATATGATGGTAAGCAATCAGCGCCGCCCACAGATATCCACAACACCACAGGAGTTACGAGTGCGCTGTCGGCACTTTAGGAATAAGGATTTCGGATTTTTAACACGTTAAGCGCCATGGGGGTCACCGGTGACCTACGTTAGCGGAGGATTTGCCTTCAACATTTTTCTGTCGGCAGACAAAGGCAGGTTTGGGGAAGGGGAGGTATTGGGTCTCCGGTAACCTCAGTCAGTCACGCTGCGAAACACAACGCTGTGGTTGTTTCACGCTGGTTTTCTGCGAGGCCGCTAGCCGATAGATCCCGCGCGGTTTCACCCGCAGCGTGACCCCTACTGGTCGCAGCGTACTGTTTTATTGACTATAGCCTTCCTTGATAAATGGAAATTTGGCGAACCAGCAAATAAGGATACAACCAAGCGAGCAAAAGAGCGAACGAATGCACTAACTAACTGAACCGATCTGAGTCGAAACGAAATCACACGTGACGAACTGAACTCATACGAGCCGAACCGAAATGACAAGAGAAGAACGAAATCATACGAGATGGACCGAACTCCTACCAACCGAACTCATACGAAGCAAACTCATATGGACTTATAGCGGCATACATACATACCTACCTACATTCTATGGCATAACCACCACACCTCATACCTATTACCAGATAACCTTTACCGTACCTCCTTCAAGAACCAGATTACCTTTACCTCCGTAACCAACAAACCAATACCAACGTTTTTGACTTTCTGTGATCAGAAACAGTGAAACAGGCCGCCTTGAAAAAGGCGTTGTAAACGTTTTAGACTTCTGACAGAAACTCGTCTTGAAAAAGACGCTTGTAACGTTTTTGACTTCTGCTAACAGAAACTCGTCTTGAAAAAGACGTTTTAAACGTTTTTGACTTCTGCTCAGAAACGAGATATAGTGAGCAAGCAATTAAGCAGGCAAGCAAGCAGAAGCGAAGCTCGAAGCACACGAAGACACGAAGTTGCGGTCCACGACACTGGACACGTCTGTAGTCGTCGGCGGCACCGGAGCGAAAGGACGCGTCTCGCGGCACGCGCCCTATTATAGCCTCGCGCTGTGCTCGCGACATCGCGACGAACGGCGACCGCGACGGCGCATGCGCGCAGCCGCTCCGTCGAGCCTTGCGACGAACGCGCGCTGCTATTGGTCAATTGTATTTACATATGTGTGATAGTGTTTAAGTTAGCCATAAGACATGTAAATATAAGTAGGGATATGTAGCCGAATAAATCATTCCAAACCACGACAGCCTCGAGTTAATTACAAGAAGAAACCCTGCTCTCACTCCTAAATTGGTGATCACGTATTAGTAGAGACATTGTGCCGAATAAAACATTCCAAACCACGACAGCCTCGAGTTCACTAACAAGAAGAAACCCTGCTCTCACTCCGAACTGTGCTCGCGACATCGCGACGAACGGCGACCGCGACGGCGCATGCGCGCAGCCGCTCCGTCGAGCCTTGCGACGAACGCGCGCTGCTATTGGTCAATTGTATTTACATATGTGTGATAGTGTTTAAGTTAGCCATAAGACATGTAAATATAAGTAGGGATATGTAGCCGAATAAATCATTCCAAACCACGACAGCCTCGAGTTAATTACAAGAAGAAACCCTGCTCTCACTCCTAAAGACTCTTCAACGAACCATTTCAGAGCACCCCCTTAGTGTCGACACATTCACATGGAGCGAAGTCCAGTTTCACGGCTATTAAGAAAACAAAGGTAAGTTGACCTCGAAGACCTAGCTTCACTGACGAACAGACTGACAGACTACTATTCTATTTTGACGTTTCGAAAGTACCTATTTATGGTTTATTTGGAATAAATGATTTTGATTTGATTTGAAGAAGCTGGGTGTTCACACCAGGGCATCGCCTTATACTTTACAGGACGCAAGTTCGGCCCCATATGGAATACTGTGCTCATCTTTTCTTCATCATTCTCCTTTGCGAGCATCACGGCCTCACTGAAGGTTGCGACGGCACTCCACCCTGATTTGCTCTCGACCATAGTCGACACTACAGCCGGAAGCGAGAGATTTCCCGCAGCACCTACGGCAGCGACCAGGTCACGGCGCTGCTCAGCCCAAGCTGGGCATTCCACCAACGTATGCAGCGCTGTATCGTCGCGGCATTCACCACAGTGGTGGCGCTGAGACGTCGGATCCCGGTAATTGGAGGAATACCGGGTTGGTTTTTAGTCAGTAAGAGTCTGACAGTACCCGTCGCCCTACCCCGAGGGTAGTGGGTCTCCATGAGGATTTTCCAACCCAACACCAAAAAAAAGACACCCAGACCCGGAACAACAATTTGTGGATCACACAAAGAGTTGTTCCGTGCGGGAATCGAACCCGCGACACGTTGCACGGCAGCCAGTTGCCCAGCTACCGCACCAACCGTGCAGTCAAGTATTTAATCAGTGAATGAAAGTAAGTATATTTTAAGTGATACGGCGGCAAACGGTTATCCGGAATACCTGATGGTAAGCAATCGGCGCCGCCTGCGTTACCGGCCTTTTGGGGATTAGGGTTTAGGTGATTTTAGGATTGGGGTTACTGATTAGTCCTTCGGTAACACTCACACTGCAAAATACGACGCTGTGGTTGTTTCACGCCGGTTCTAGCTAATTTAGGAGAAATAAGTACCTAGGCTAACAAACAAAATGGACCTGGTACCTATTTATGAAAAAGAACTAGTGTTGTCATTTTTAAAATCTGTCAACAAGGACAATAAAGTCCTATGTCCTATGGACTTCACTCCCCGGACATTTGAAAGATAGTGTTAAAATGATATTTACGAACTATCTTAGTTATAGTGGTGTTTACTTGCAAATAAATATCTACCTAAAGCTAGAGACCTTATCAATAAACCTCTTTCGGGTGGGATTCCAAGATTAACTTATTGACCTCCATTAAAAGATTATACTTACTGAAAAAACAGCGTTCCTTTTAACTGACCGCTAATATCTTATAGCATCAATGAATAATTGTTTAAAATACTCAGTTCTTATCTACTTGGGACGCAAATATATTTTTATGGTATATGGCCGTCTACATAAGGAATGTTATTTTTTATCAGACTAAGGCAAAGCAAAGGGAGGATTATGGTTTTGACAGGCTATGTATGTATGTATGTTCATCTGTTCCATCGTAACTTCTAAACTAGGTACTTATTAGAATTCGACATATGACAGTAGACCGTATGTTTTTTTTTACTAAACTGATGACATACTGTAAAACTGGGTGAAAAGAATTTACATGACATAATATGTCTATATGTATATATATATATGAATAGTTTATACCCAACATCCGCATGAGGGGTGAATAGACACAAAAAAGGGGTAATTAGTTGTTGGCAAACTTCATAATCATAATTCTTTATTGCATCCACAATGTAAGATAAGATGGTAATAATATGTATAGTAACAATCATGGACCCTGATGGGCACAGCAAATAGTAAATAAGAAGAGAGGCAGGCTTGTTTTGTATAGAATTATGCACAAGTATTTCATATTCTAAGTATCTATAGTATTGCTATTATGTTTATATTATAATAGGTATTTAGATATTAATATATATATATATATATTATAATATATTTTCCTAGTAAACTTTCCTAGTACCTATCTATTTTCGGTTACTTCGTTCGCTTTAAAAGACAATACCTATCATCTTATGGTTTATCACGACTTACCTGAGTATATTATAAGAAAGAAAACTACTGCTGAAAATAGAGGTAGGTCGGTTTTCAGGCGAAAATAAATAATACAACAAAATTCCATTACACATTTTATTCAACATTACAAAATATTTACAATTACAGTGTATTTATACAAATTCACTCACACACGTATTTGCTAGAGGTAATTTGGCAATTACGGTATACATAAAAAAATTGTTCGATGACATAACAATTGAGTTTCAACTATAAATCTAACATAATAAGGCTTTGATTAGACTAAGTCGCTACTAAGACTGTAATGGTTTAACGTGAGCACGTTTACAACTTACTTTAAACCTTATAAACACGTACTTAGAAGATAATATTGATCAGAATGCAAGTTTCACTTTTTATAGGGTCTGAAGTAAGTCACAAACGCCTTGTAGGTAACATATATCTTGATATTGCTTCAATCAGGCACATTTCGTTACAGGTAAACTCACCTTATTGTATGACTTAGGTAAGTACTTAATTCGAAGAGACGACGTTTTGGGCTCTGAACCCTATGTAGGTATGGTTCAGTTTAATGTATTGTATTTTACTCCTATAATGCTGTGGAAGACTCGAAAACGTTGTGTCTCCGCATTAGGCAAGTCACATAATTAGGTAAGTTTTTCCGTACCATTTTTAATTTTAAGATAGTCTTTATATGATTTCAAATAGTATACTTAGATAAAACAAGTGTAGGATAAATTTATTTCAGCTAAGCTATTAATATTAGAACTGAAAAATGTGAAACGATAGGCTAATCATTAACAATGTCTTACACCCGGTTTCCGAAAGGCCGATCAATGTTAAAATCAATTTAATCTCTTGTCAAGTCATCTGATTGGTTAACTGAATTATCAACAACCAATCAGATGACTTGACAAGAGATTTAACAGGAGATTGATAGTTAATTTTGGCGTTGACAAGCCTTTCAGAAACCGGGTGTTAATGAATTAAATGGAACATACTTCAACTGTAGTTTCTCATAGTGTAGGCTATCTTTAATACATTTTGAGTTCTGTTGCTAATATATTAAGAAACAATTTAACTAAACCAGACTAGACTAATGATTATAAAAATCGCCTAATCACTTATAGTGATGATTCAAAATAATAATTTTAACATATTGGGAACATGATTGTTGGATATGCATGTTAGAATAATTATTTCATTTGTTCTTTTTTTATAATGTATGGCTTTATACATATAAATTGGCTTTTTTAATAGACTTTTTGAGGTTTCGAAAATGAACCTTAAAGCAGTGGAATAGCATAAAAGAAAACAGTAATTCCAATGAAGGTATTTGCAAACATTTTATGGCACTATCCTGCATTCAACTTACGCCCGCAACTGATTGTGATTTTTTATTACTTACCACGACTTTT
This sequence comes from Spodoptera exigua, assembly GCA_902829305.4. Taxonomy (NCBI): domain Eukaryota; kingdom Metazoa; phylum Arthropoda; class Insecta; order Lepidoptera; family Noctuidae; genus Spodoptera; species Spodoptera exigua. The sequence goes on from LR824623.2 coordinate 4,223,323, forward strand.
TGTTCACTAAGTCGAATGCAATGAAGATATAAGTAAGAATGCGCTCACTATGGTGACGTTACAATACAGCGACTAATATTTCTCTGTCAGCCGACATGAATATTTTTAAAAACATTGCCACATACAAGGTTTTTCTCCTGTATCGTAGGTGCGTTTACAAACCTACAAAATCACATAGGTACACAAGCCACAGACCCGAAACAACAATGACCTGGAGTCCTGAAATACAGGGTTACCCTAGTTTAGGCTCCAGTCCACCCTTGAATTGTTACATACTGTCTAAACTGTTCCTAGATTAGTGGTGGAAAATAAATGCATTTTTATTAACAATTTATTGATCACACAGTGTTACTCCGTGCGGTAATCGAACCCGCGACACGTTTGACAGCAGCCAGTTGCCCGGCCACTACGTCAAATGTGTAGTCTAAAACACCTAAACATTCCTATGACAGTCTGCTTCCTAGTGACTTCATTTTACTATCGGCCTATCTCATTTTGAAATCCTTTACTTACAGAAATGCGTGGGGCTTGTCATTTACGAATAGTTTCAGTGAGCGCATTGTAAGGGACAGTAACAAAAGTCACGAACACAAAAAGTCACAAACAGCGGAATTAAATAATTGCCCTAATACTTAACAACAACAACAATGATAATTATTATGTTATTAAAATTATCCATACTAATAAGTACATACAAAACTGATAAAGAGCTGATTTTTCAATAGTTACTAAAAGTTACCTGGGGAATAATTATGATGCTGTCGCGTCAGAATGTTTGTATAAGACAGTGACAGCAACAATTTTATTCGTTAGATAACATTTATCTGGCTTTTGAAAAATCAACCTTATGGCAAATTTAACTAAATACTTCACATGGGTTGGTATATAAGAAAAAAATCGCCTTTTTTATAATAAAAGTAATGATAACACAATGTAAAATTTTACTAAGTAAATAATTAATTTAGAGGCACAGATTATAAAGATTTAAAACCACGATTAATTTGATATGATTAACCCAAAAAAGAAAAAGATTTAAATTGATTTTTAAACATCTTAGTGCCATCCGTCATTATAATAATCGTTTCACGATCAATTATGGTCTCTATGGCAGTGAAATTAAGGCGCATTTTATGTTTACAATTGACATTGAAATTTTTATATAGTATTTCTAAAATGCATTCTACTTAAAGCAGCTGCAAGTGTTATTTTGTCATTTGTTTGCCTTCGAAGTTATTCCTGCGGTAACTACCACTAATATATATTTTCATATTGATTATCTTTTATAATAATTATAAGTTTAATACTTAATTGTCATCTTATTCCATTTTAATATAATAATTTGTATTTACCGCGATAATATACTGTATGTATTCTATTGATCAATAGTATTCTCAAAATACAAGTAAATTAATATTTTGTTAGTGTCCACTGCAGAGAAAAGGCCTCTTTTCACATGGAGAAGGCTTGAACATTAATCACCACGCTTGCTCAAGGCGGATAAGTGATTTCAAACTTATGAATTCTGAATTCCTGACGACAAACTCCTTCATCAGTATTGATATAAATTAGAAGTCACATTGGTACTTGCCAGGTATGGTAACCCTCATGTATGAGAAGCGAGAGACTTCTTCCGACCACCAAATTGTATATTTGCAGTGAAATAGTTTCATTTAAATATAAAGAAGAGACCAAAGTTGGAAATAAGTTTCTCTTTAGCCTTACATTTTTTTTATCTTTATAAAATTTGTTTTCTCAATTTTAATTCCTTTGTAATTTCTATATGATTTAACGTCAACGATTGACACAAGAAGCAGCATCAGCATAGCTATGATGTTCATACATATCATCTTTTTTAAATAACTCAGGCTTGCCGACTAGCCTTGTCTGATTTTCTTTTGTTTTAATGACACGTAGTCAACAGCAAACATTGTAAAGGAAAAGCACGACAAAATATTTTAGGAATAAAATTGATCAATAGGTTTCAAACTATAAGTTTAGTTGACCGCGATAATTTGCGTTGAAATGTTATTTTTTATCCCTTGCTCTCCTTACCTCGATTCTTGGCATTCCTTTTCAAACTGCTATTACTGTAAACAAAACAATTTGAAATTGATCTTCATAAACTAAACGAACTGTAGGTTAGAGACGGCATTAAAATTTTAAAAAGCACAAAAACTTTTGTATTACAATTTGAATTTTGGCCGCGGAGATAAATTATTTTTTATTTTTATATTTAAGCTGCTATGAACAGCCAATTATTTTAGCATTATTATTAAAAAAAAAAAAACAAAAATGATATTGTTAAAAGTGGATGCCTTGTTGGGCCCCCGGGACTAGCTCCAGGGGCCCAATAAGGCACAATTAAAGTTAGATTAAGGGTGCATTATTTTATGCATTATGTGCTCGTTACTACTAAGCAAAGGTGACTCGTTTGTGCATTACATTGCGCATCCAAGCAAAGTGACATTAAAAACATTAACACAACTAATAATCCCCAATTATAAACATAACCTGTATAATAATTGTAAAACCATAGTTAGTACATAAATATCAGTTATTAGGCACATTGTAATGATGTTAATCTATTGTTTAATGTGATATTTTAAAATATTAAAGTTTTTGGACGGTAATGAATATATGATTTCGAGCAAAAATATACTGGAATCCAGTAAACTTATAGGTATTTAATTCCTAAATACCGTATTTATTTGACAATGTAACAACAGACTAAATAGGTCAAATGAATTAACATTACAAGGAATAACTTCCAAGAGTTTAAGCCTTCAAATACTAAAATAGAGTATTTGTATAGAAAATGGTAATGTAGGCTTATTTGCAATAGTAGGTAAATAGCTGCCTCTTAATCCAAAGTACTGTGGGATTTTTTAGTATAGAGAGAATAACAGGCAAGAAAAAAATTGTGTGTCGTGTTTTTCGAAACATTTGAAGCAAAAATACTACTAATAGGTAAATCTAACGCGGCAAACGTTATTATTTAAAAGCATTTAGGCAGCCCGGGTTTTCATACACATCTAAAATAATGGAAACTATATAAGGAATTTTGATGAAATGATATATTCTAAAAACGAGCAGATAAGAGTGTATTCCTTTGTAAAAAAAGTTGCGCACAAGTAAGTCAAGTTTCATTAAAATTGTTTCCAAGGTTTTCTACTTCAAATAATGTAAGTATAGAAAGAAATCCGTGCCGCGTACACGCTTTTACGTGTGTTTCTTAATTTTTACATGACGCTAAAGGCGAGAAAGTTTCTTACAGTCTAAGATATGATGGCAATCAAATATTTCATGCGAAAGTTTTTATTCAATTCTTTTCTTAGTACTTTTAGTACTAAATCTATAATATTAATTGTTCTACATTAATTAATTTCAAACATATATAAACGTTGTTATAGTAATAATTGGTTGAACCATAAAAGCTCTTATGTTGTATAGTTTTATGGATGGTTTTGTCAAATCCTATTTGGACGACCACAAACTAAATTAAACTTAGGACCATACTTATTAGTAAGAAAAAGAAACACCCCACCACAAGCCTATTATGGAGAATTTCATACACTTAATGAGTTAATAGTTAGGTGCCCATTCCAGTACTAACTATTCAAACATACCAGTAACTAGCTCTAGCCACTACACTCATCTACCTCGCTATCCCGGACCAGTGCTAAAACGCAAAATAGAAAAAAAACAAGATAAATTATTTAGTGATAACACGATTGTCATTGCTTGTTATGTGAAAATAAGGTTGAATTTACAATGCCATGGATCGAAATGGGAGTCTTTCTAAGATTTAAGAAAATTGAACTTTATGTGAACTATACTTTTGGCACTAAAATTACGACTATCCGAAATCTATATAAAGTTCAATATGCTATGTACTTACACTTTTTCCCTCCGTGACAATGTAAATAGTTTCAAAAAGAGTATTAAAATATTTTTCCTTCCAAAACAAATACGCAACCAAGCCATCACTAAATAATACACATAATCATTAAAATTATTAACTAAATACACTCAGAAATTGTATAAAAATGTGTGCGATGAACACCGTAACTTAATCAAAGGCATTTAGAATTTAAAACGCTAGCAATAAAGTTGAAATTCATAAGTTACGATGTTTCTTTGTGATCTGAAATAGCATCCTATTTTTGATTTCACTAACTCAAGATAAAATATTGAAAATGGATAAAATATATAGTTAAAATATTGGAAACAAGATGCTTTTCAGTTTTAATGGGGTCGAAATATAGTTGATACTTTTAACATTAACACTTCGCGACTTTATCAAAATCTTTATCATTATGATTGTAATGTAAAAATAGTCCAGCTTTTTTGATTTTAGTATAGAAAATTCCAATATCTAGTAGCACTTATTAACCAAGTATATTGCTCATATGATGTCAGTTAACTAAGCCTTAGAACTAGTGCACGAATGAGCAAAAATGTTAAAAGTGACACCAATTTCAACCCAAATACAGTGCAGAATTTGTCCAATTACACCATATATCCCTTTGGAAATAACAGTGATTGGCACTGATTGGCATGCCAGTCACATTTTGATTGGCATGCCAGTCAAACTAGTGCTAGCTACACCCGTATAAACCTCGTAAACACCTGTTTTACCGGCTAGTGATGTACTTAGGCTCCATGTGGCCGGTATCAGACAAGGACCGCAGGACTACATTTCCATTAGGCATAATGGATATCCATGTGATTGAGGCGTGGTTCAATGATATCCGAAGCCAACCTTCAGGTGGGAATTGGAGTGCCCTGAAAAGATTGGAAAAGAAACATAAAATTAGTGAAAGTGTGTTCAATATAACCGTCTTCGCAAACGTCTTCCTTTGTTTTTAATAATATTATTTTTTTCAGGATAACTAACACTAGGATATAAGTTATTTGTAATACTAACAAAATATGCATCAGTATTGTCCGAAATAAATGAATTTTAATTTAATTTAATTTAAAAAAAGGTGCAATGAAAATTATTATACATATAAAACTTTCACTTTAATTACTCTATCTACCAAAAAAGCGCATCAAAATCCTTTGCATAATTTTAAGGATTTAAGCATGCATAGGGATATAGGGATAGCGAAAGCGACTTTATTTTGTACTAAAACTTAAGGAGTTAATTTATTTATAATTAGGAAAAGAATTTCAATACACTAACGATCAGATTCTGTCTGAACGAAAAATATAATTAATTAATATCAGCACCATTTATGGTTGAAAAAAATACTAACTTGCACACAAAATACCGGATGACATTAGCATGGCAGACCAACAACGTGTAGGAATCTTCAGTCTGCTCCGGCGGCGCTCTGTAGAAGTAGCGACGGAACCCTGCCTCTATCCGCGCACTGTCCTGAAAGAACTGCTGCACGTGCCAAAAGGGTGGATTACTATACTCGCCAGTTGCATTCCAAACTACAACTTTAATTTAATGTAGGAAGGTAGAAAGTTGATTGAAGATATTTTGGGCCATTAATTATTAAGCGAATGTAAATTATAAGACTACTTCTATAAAAAATGGTGGCAGATTATTTTAAGGTAAGTTTAGAGCATGCCACTGCAATAATCAGCCCAAGTTAATAATAAGGCCCCGTTGAGTTACCCATGGGACCCGTTGAGTTACCCATGGGACCCGTTGAATTTCTCATGGGGCCCATTGAATTTCTCATGGGGCCCATTGAGTTACAGTCATAGATGAAAGCAATAGTAAATAATTTTAAGTTGATTGTAAGGAGAATTGTAATTCTTATGTTTTGTTTTGTTTAAGTTCAATGAAACTCCCAGAGGTTAGGGATGAGTACAGGAATAAAATAACAGGTTATGATAATGAAGAAAATCCGCCAGATTGGTTATCGAAGTGAAATGGAATATGCAAAACTGGTTCGTATAAAATGTACAGAATATTAAAATATTGAAAACACATGCAATGAAACAATTAAATTATAAACAGCTAAGCAAACAATTCGAAGAAATTTCGCTCACATACATGCACCACACAAATTTAAAAAAAGTATGAATGTAAGTTTTTTTTTATATTTCAATTGAAAATTACTGAACGGATATGAATGAAATTGTCTGGCTATTTAGTTGGTACTGCGGGAGAAGACGAAGAATCAAGTAAGTTATAAAGATATAATGTATTTAGCCTTGGTCTTGCATTTTATTCCCTTAAGACATAAAAAATATTTCCATCCTTTAATTTTAAATTTTGCCCTACACTATGATTTTCTTCTGTGTTGTGGATGCGTTTACAAACATACAATTCACATAAACATGATATCCAAACGTAGAACTACAATTTCCGGATCACACAATTGTTCCGTGCGGGTATCGAACCCGTGACACGTTGCACGACACCCACCGCGTCAACCGTGCAGTTGTCATAATCATCTAAGGCCTGATTTTTCAATAGTCAGATAAATGTTATCTGAGGAATAAAATTGTTGCTGTCACTGTCTTTTACAAACATTCTGACGCAACAGCATCATAATTATTCCCCAGGTAACTTTTATGTAACCATTTAAAAATCAGCCCTAAATCATTCAATGACTTCTTTTTGTCTAGGCGGTGCTTTCCGACTTTTACTGACTAAACACTATCCCCCTTCTTTTGCTTCGGGTCGGGGTCCCGGTAAGTTATTGTGCTTGAAACAACCCCGGTTGAAAATCAGCGCTGTTGTTAAGGCAAGGCTGCCAGTCATATAGCTTTAATTTATGTAAAATAATGCATTCCAAAGAACCTACAACATATTGAAGGCAACATTGTAACGAGAATTATTTTCAAAAAAGGTTATCATCAGGTGATCTTTGAATTTGAATTTGTAAAGGTTGTTGTGCTAAATATTGCACAGGATATGCTTTATGCAGTTATACTGCATTCAGTGTTTTAAAATAGACTGAAAAGATACATAGTGCATGGGTTATTCCTTTGTATTACATTGTAGGATGGGAAGAACTGAACCTTGAGCTCAATCACTTAAATTTAGAGACTTATGTCATGAAGTAGACGGAAATGGGCTTATGACGATTTTGTTTTTTTTTATGAAATAGACCGGCCACCGACTTATTACCTGATGGTAAGCAATCAGCACCGACCATGGAGATTCGTAATGCCAACGGAATTACTAAAAGTGCTTTGCCGGCCTCTTGTAGGTTAGGGTTAGGGATTTACGGATAGATATGAGTATAGAGTGGAGGGATTTTATTTATTTATTATAAGGTAGGCTCACAGCTTATGTATACAAAGTGGTTTTAAGTATTGGTTATAGGCAGTAGGTCATATACTTTAGCCAGTTACGAGCTAACCAACATTCCAAAAATTGTAAGAGGGATGGGGGAGATATAACAAAGTGTTGCTTCACGCCGATTTTCTGAGGCCGTTGTATCACTCCAATCAAGCCGGCCCTGTGGAAGCATGGCTCTCCCACACTTAAATACTGCTGCTGATTGTAATGATCTTTTTAATGGGGTGGGGAAGTTTGAGTTGACAAATCACGTCAGTAATCAGGACAGGACTGTCCATGGCCACACACAACACTTAGCTTCTCGATTGTGTTAATTGGCAGGTATAAAATAATTTATAACATAATTATTACTCTTTGACCGTGAGTGACCATCACACCTGTTTCATTATATACGTAGGTTATAAAAACTTGAATAATTGGAACTAAATGTAATCTTCGAATTGTTTGCAAAAATGTTAACAATCAGCCATTAACCTAAATCAATGTTAGCTAATAAACTAAATTTTAATAATTATTGTATTTATTTTTTATACGAACTCTTTAATATAAAATGATATAACTATCAAGATTCTCTACCTTTAGTTACCCACTTAAACCGATAGACCATAGAGATGGTATCTTGAAGTATATCAAAAGTAACACTATATAAAATTGTACGTACTTTTGGCTCTGGTCTCCAATGTCCAACGGGAGGTTCTGGAGGTATAGGGGCTCCTTCCTCAATGAGCTGACAATTCTTCACTTCAATATTCTTATCAAGATGTTTGGCTATGATATTGGCAGTTTCCTGAGCTCGTGTCATCGTGGACTGAACTAATAGGTCCCATTTGATGTCTAGAAGAGCCAGTCTTTGGCCTGTGAAGTCCGCTTGGAGTCTTCCTGTAATTTTTATCAGAAGTTTTTTTAACTGCCCCAAATAACTAATGAAAAGACGTCAGGTGGCTGTGCGATTTTCGCTGAGTCGCAAACATGCGGAACACTGGTCATGAATATGAGCCCCGATAGTGGCTTGAAACTAGTCGAGTGCCTTGAATGGTTTTGAGGTGAGTGGAAAGTATGAATAATGATGTCTGTTGTGTAGAAGTTGGAATCCTAATCGTGACACAATTTGTTACCGGCCTTTTGAATATTGTTTGGGATTGAGGTATTGAAGCTGAGGCAAGACCTCCATTGAGTTTGATGGAAAATATAAACTCTTTAGTACATCTTTATTATTATGCCATAATATTCTTTATAGGTTAAAACTACATAGTAAAATTGTATTATTTATGTGACAAGAAGTAGCCCTAGAAACATTTTATTTATAAAGATAATATTTTATGACAGTGTAACATATTATGTAAATCGTTAATAAATCATAATATTTACTACATACTTATGTATTTCTTAATTATTGTTATATTCTTAGCATCTTTATAACAGAATAGATTGTGGCATTTAGTGTAATAGATATAAAAAAAAAGAAATTCAAAAGAAACAGAGTTAGAAATAATTAATATCTTTATTTATTTATTTATTTATTTGGACAATCAGTAGTTGTTACATTAATACTTAACTTAACTTAATATTATTTTAAAATAATACATAAATGCACAACATTTTAAGATGTCACAGCATGCATCATAAGGTAACACTGGTTTTATAATACCCATTCAGTAATTAAAAAAAAATATTGTTGTACTAGCGAACCGCCCCAGGCTTCGCACTACTTAATGGATGTTATTATACATATCAGCATTCCTCCTCAATAAATCTATCTATTTAAAAAACGCATCACAATTCCTTGTATCGTTTTAAAGATTTAAGCATACAAAAGGCGACTTTGTTTTATACACTATAACCTAGTGGTGATTATAGTATGTAAGTACTAAGTAGTACTTTATAGTATGTAAGTACTTTATTAGAGATCACAAAAAATAATAATTTTTAATAAACCTTTGCCTTATTCTAGAATTTTCTTGTGCCATGGGTGTGTTTTTAACATACAATTTCACATACAAATCACACCTAGACGCAGACCAACCATCTGTAGGTCAAACAAAGAGCTGGCAATTTAAAAAATAATGAAGTATTATCTGGCTATTAATTAAAAAACTATTAAAATTAAATTAATAACGAGTTTAAGCGTCAAACGCTTAAAGATGGATAACATTGTAGAAAGAATAGTTGAATTTGGAAATCCCTAATTTATTTTTAACTAGCTTTTGCCCGCGACTTTGTTCGCGTGGAATAGTGACTTCTTGCACGTTTGGTTTAAAAACTATCCTATGTTCTTTCTCGAGTTCCAAACTATGTCTGTATCAAATTTCACACAAATAGGTTCAGTAGTTTAGGCGTGAGGAAAAGACAGACAGAGTTACTTTCGCAATTATAATATTAGTTTGTATTGGATATGATTGCACAATTCCTAATACATATATATCACTTTTTTTGAAGCCCGAATGAGTATCTATGTATAACCTAGTTTAGGTATTGATCTTCAGTTTTTCTAAAGACTTAAAGACTTTACTTCACATTAGGATTTAATTTGGGGTCGTGGGTGCCATAACATACAATGTAATGTCCATTGTAACTACAGTATTTATGTAAATATGTCTGTTAAGTTATCTAAGCTAAGAAGCAAAACAAGAAAAAAATTGTATTGATTAGAACTTGAACTACCGGCTACTTAGTCGTACTACGTAATCTTATACATAGTTAGAGTGATTGAAGAGGAAGACTTGTGTGTAGTAATGTCTGTTAATTCATAAAACCCCAAGGGAACGCCGGCGTTTCCGCACCTATTGTATCTTGAAATACTAAGATTTAAAGGTTAAATAGTGGAGATGTTTGGTATCAGCATTGCACCTGTGTGAAGCCGGTTTCGGTTCGGTATTGGATCATAAAAATATTTGGGTAGTTTCCTAGGTCAAAAATATATATATATATTTTTTTTATTTATTTAATATGTCGGCAAACGAGCAGACGGATTACCTGATGGTAAGCAATCAGCGCCGCCCATGGACACTCGCAACGGAGGAGTTACAAGTGCGTTGCCGACCTTTTAGGGATTAGGGATTTGGAGATTTAGGGATTGAGGAGGGATTGGGGGAGGGGAAGGATTGGGCCTCCGGTAACCTCACTCACACGGCGAAACACAACGCTGTGGTTATTTCACGCCGGTTTTCTGTGAGGCCGTGGTATCACTCCGGTCGAGCCGACCCATTCGTGCCGAAGCATGGCTCTCCCACACTTTAATTAATTCGACGTTTAACAACTACAAAAATAACTATACCTTTATTCATCGATTGATCAATACACTAAGTTTTAGATATTTTTTAGGTAATTATTAAGAAATAAGTAAGCTATTTGACGCAAAAATGCTATGACGTCATAACTCAGTGTTTCATATAAACTTCATAGAAAAGTATCGTTTTGGACATTTGGATAAAAGTATTGAATTTGACTAGTTGGGAACTACCGTATTGTTCAGTACGAAAACCTTAACTTGTTCTGTAGCAGTTGATGCTAGTATGAAGTGTATTTAGAATTAAAATGATTTAAACATCTCACCTAAGTCCGTAAGAGTCCTGTCCTTATCCTTGGCTCCATCAACATTGTACTGTCCGTGTCTGATGAGGAACAGGTGCCTCACAGCTCTGCTCTTGGCTTTTTCCAGTTTCTCATTATACTTGTTGTCATCTTCCTCACGTCCATGCCGTATTGGTTTTACTATACATTCTGGTTCACGGCTACAAATGGTAAAAAATATGTATAATAATATTATAAAGAGATAAAATTTATAATTTGTAAGTTTGTATGTAGGGGGTAATCATTGGAACTGCTTTTTTATGGTATAAGTCGGCAAACGAGCAGACGGATTACCTGATGGCAAGCAATCGGCGTCGGATTTCCAAAATTCGGTCATTGTGAGATAGCTACAGTGTTCCCGAGTGCTACGATCAATTGGAGCCGATCAGCAAGTGAAACCGCGCGAGATTAGCAAGTGATTCATATCTACATACATACATAAGAGTGGGGGGATTCATAACCTGGCAAGTACCAATGTGATTTTGCTAAGACATATATTATATTATGGAGTTTGTAATAAAATTGTATTTAGACACAGTTGACATACGGTATCGCCAATCCACTTTGAGCAAGTGTGGTGATGACTTTCGTTGGTAGTGGTGAAGGATACACACGTGCTTTTATCGGTACTACGATTGTTGTCAATTCTAGTGATCTTATTCATAGTGATCTGAATTGAGTCTTTTGTGTTGTTTTATTGTGTGTGTGTGTGTAATTTTAATAAGGTATTTGGTAATTTAAGTTTTAATATTAAGTGTTTCCTTCTTAGACTTTTTTCCTCTGTCCAAGATGGACGAGGAGAAGCCTCCGGACCCCCCGGATAAATCCCCGGACATTAAACCACTTTTAACTGTAACTCTCCCCAATGACAACCCTGATTTCGAACCAATGGACTCCGAATCATCATCTAACAGAAAGAGACCTGCAGGCTCCCCCCCTATCTCCCGCACTAATCCCCCAAAAGTGGTCAAAAGTGTCAATGGTAGGCAATGTTACACTGTTAAGGACAACCCCCCATATATTGTGTATGTCTCCCTTAAGGACTCCCAGACGTCTGGTACCACTCTCCATCCAGTAAAGTTTGGGATGTTCCTAATGCGGAACAACATAAGCAATATTAAAATTGGTGGTGTAAAACGGCTAGGAAGAAACAAAGTTTCAGTAGAATTTCTGTCGCACCAGGATGCCAACAGTTTTTTAGTGAATTGCGTGGTGGCACAAAATTATATTACTTCAATTCCTCAGTTTAACATCACGAGAATGGGCATAGTAAGGGATGTTCCCGTTGAGTGGTCGGAAGAGGAGATTATCAGCAACATCAGGGTTCCTGCGGGATGTGGTGTTGTGATAAAAGCAAGACGAATGAACCGTAAAGTCTCTTCACTAAATGGTACAGAATGGAAACCTACCCAGACTGTAGTCTTGACTTTTGATGGCCAAATTCTACCTAAAAAAGTGTTTTGTTTTTATTCTGCTCTCCCTGTAGAATTATACTCATACCCAACAATACAATGTTTTAACTGTTGCCGTTTTGGACACACCCGCACATTATGCCGTTCGAAACCACGTTGTTTCAAGTGTGGTCAGGATCATCCTGGTGATGGATGTCAACTAGCAAGTGAGGTTGCACATTGTATTAACTGCAGTGGCAATCATTTTGCAAACGATAGTGCTTGTCCTGAGTTAGGCCGCCAAAAGAGCATTAAAGCTCTAATGGCGGAAAAATCCATTTCATATGCTGAAGCAAGCCAGGTTTTCCCCCCTGTCAAAAAGTCATATGCTGAGGTATCCAAATCAACCAACTACATTGACTCAACACCTACCAAAAAACCATCCCAACAAAGAATGTCATATAAGAAAACAGTCCTTCTTAAACCTAAATCCCGTGCCCCCCTTTCCCCTAGTTATGATAAGAAGGCCCATCAGGCCCTTATCCAAGACTATTCCTTTTCCCCATCTCAAAATGGTTGCGCTTTCCCTATGGAATTCGGAACCAACAAACATAGCTCCAAAAACATTTTAAACATTATTTCCAATATGTTGATGGCGGTGTTATCCAACCCTGCCCAAGTAGTACCTGACCACGTTGCGGAAAGACTGGCTACCATTCTAGATTATATTTACAAAATTCCTCCCATTAACTCTCCTTCAGTGGAACGTGAGGAGTATTCTTCCCAGGAAGAGTGACTTACTCCACCTAATTAATAAATTCCAACCTTTAATTTGTGGCATTGCTGAGACATGGCTCCTAGCAAATATTAATTTTAGGATCCCAGGTTTCAGTGTTGTCAGACAAGATAGATCTGATGGTTATGGAGGTTGTGCTTTGTTAGTTAATAACAAAGTACCCTTCTCCCAGATCCCTCTACCCTTCGTTGGCGATGATATAAATGTTGTCGCTGTTAAGGCTGAGGATATAAACTTTTTTGTGTTTTATATTTCCCGTCCCCATAGTAATCATATCATTTTAATTAAGAACTTGTTAAATTCAGTTAGCGGCCCTACACTAGTAATGGGCGACTTCAACTGCCATCACTTTCGATGGGGGTCTGAAGTATGCGACAGCATAGGTCACGACCTAGTAGAAATGCTGGATGAGCTTGACTTTTGCGTCATTAATGATGGTAGCCCCACCCGTAGGTCTGCAATTGGTCAAAGAAACAGTTGCGTGGACTTGACTTTCTGCTCATCTAGTGTGGCTAGTGGGCTAAATTGGAGCTGTTTAGATATGACCTATGGTAGTGATCACTATCCCATTATTATTAAGAGCCTAACTAAATCTATACCAGTCAAATCACTTCCCCCCCTTTTAAAGTATCGGTTGCATTCAGTTGATTGGGATCTATATTCAAAATTATTAGACCTTCGCATTTCTGTACTACCTACAGTTAATGCTGAGAACGCATTAGAGTGTTTTTCCAAATTTTCCGATATAATAGCTTCCACAGCTAAAGACTGCTTCCCGGAGAAAACCACTCCAAAAGGAAAAATCCCCTCCCCTCCTTGGTGGGATAGTGAATGCACTGCCATGATAAAAGCTAGGAATGAGGCTGAAAAGACATATAACCACGATATGAACCTGGAAAATCTCCTAAACTTCAAGCAGATATTGGCTAAGTCAAGGAAGCTGTTTAAAAAGAAGAAGAAACAGGGTTGGCGGAGGTTCTGTAGTTCTTTGAGCCCGTCCACTCCGGTGGCAACAGTTTGGCAGAGGGTGAAGAACTTTAGGAACTCCTCTAAACCTCCTTCAATTTCCATTTTACCTGATAGTCTAAGTCATAAGTTCTTTGCCAATGTTGCTCCTATTTATGTTCCCAGTGAAGACGAATGTTGTTGGGAATTGTGTGAAGGATCGCATGACCCCCTCGACATGAAGTTCACAATGGAAGAGCTACAAACGGTACTGAGCCATGTGAAAGACTCTGCACCAGGTATTGATGGATTTCCTTATTCCTTCCTATCAAAAGCAGGAACCAAAACCAAACAGTTCTATCTTGACTTGGTAAATTTTTGTTTTATTTCTGGCTATATTCCTCCCATCTGGAAGGTTCAGGTTGTTATGCCGCTGTTGAAAGCTGGTAAAGATCCTGGTGATCATTTGTCTTACCGACCTATTGCACTATCGTCCATACTTTTAAAAATTTTTGAACACCTCATAAAGAACCGTTTAGAGTGGTCGGTGGAAGGCCGGGGGCTGCTGCCGGCGACTCAGTTTGGCTTCAGAAAAGGTCTGGGTACGGCTGATAGTGTGGGGACCCTCACATCAGCCATCAGGCTGGCTCTTAGCAGGGATGAGTCGTTGGTTGCGGTCTTCCTGGACGTTTCATCGGCTTATGACTCTGTTCTCCTACCCCTTCTCAGGCAAAAGCTGCATAAGCTGAGAATCCCCAGTAGGATTTGTCAGATCATAAGTCACATCCTCTCCAACCGCACTCTCCAATTGAGAACTCCTGGGGAGAACCCTGTTCAGAGATCCGTCTGGAGGGGTTTACCTCAGGGATCAGTCCTTAGTCCCATCCTTTTCAATATTTACACACATGATCTCCCTTCCTGTTTAAACTATAATTGCAAAGTCTTACAGTATGCTGACGATATTGCATTGATGATCACCGATAACTCTATAGCAGATGCTGCCCTCTCCATGAATGTCTCTTTGTCCTCTTTAAACCAATGGCTACTTAATCATGGGTTATGTTTAAGCGCACCAAAAAGCTCGGCAGTCATTTTTACGCGTAGACGCCGTCCTCCTGACCCCCTCATAGAGGTAGACGGTCAAGCTATTTCTATTACGAACAGTGCTCGATTTCTGGGTGTTACCCTGGATTCGAGGATGTCAGGGGTGGATCACGTGGACAGTGTTGTCAGAAGGTGCGAAAGATCTGTATCTGTACTCAGAGCACTGGCTGGCGTATGGTGGGGTGCCAACCCCTACACATTGAAGCTCGTTTACAATGCTTTGGTTAGAAGTGTAATCGATTATTGTTGCTTTCTTATGGCACCATGCAATAAGGAAGCATTTAAAAAGCTGGATTCCATTCAGGCCAAATGCCTAAGAATAACTATTGGAGCTATGAAATCATCCCCCATTAATGCTCTACAAGTCGAATGTGCAGAACCCCCCCTCGATCTTCGGAGACAATACCTAGCGGACCGTTTCATTTCGAAAGTCCTATCCCTCTCAACACATCCCCTACTCCCGATCTTGGAACAGATCCATTGCTCCTACAGTTCCTCTTCATATTGGAACAATAAACCAGTCCCTCCTGTGATTGTTAGGTATAGGGAACTTAAAAACCTCTCTGCACCCATCAATCAATATCCTGTGCTCCCGGTCTTTTCTTCCGCATATGAAGTTATCCACTTCAGGCCAAGTGTTGTCTTAGAACTAGGCATCACAAAATCTTCAGTACACGCTAATGACAAATTCAAACGCGCGCTGAACAATTTTTGGAGAGGCTGGAATTTGTTTTACACAGATGCATCCAAACTGACCCCTAATGGATGCACGGGAGTGGCAACATATTACCAGAATTCAAGAATTGCTTTACTCGCCAATTGTCCGTCTGAGGCCTCTGTGTTTACTGGAGAATGTATTGCCATTTTGGAGGCTATAAAATTTATAAGAAGTCACAACCTTAATAATTCGGTGATCTTCTCAGACTCCAGAAGCAGTCTTCAGGCTCTTTGTCAGGTCCAGCTTCATTCCCGAACATACAGTGGCTTAATTGTTGAAATTAAGTCACTGTTGTTTTCGTGCCAAAAGGATGGCCTCAAAGTTGAAATCGCTTGGATCCCTGGACACTCTGGTATACGTGGTAACGAATGTGCGGATACGTTGGCAAAGTTTGCGGCCTCGAACAATGTGAATCAACAGCATCACGTTGTATACGGGTATGATGTACGTGCGGACACAAAACGCAGGCTTTTCGATTCTTGGGCTGCAGTGTGGGTAGACACTTCCAAACGGAAAGGAGTCTACTACTCCAATATCCAACCCAACATCCAGCGGAAACCTTGGTTTTGCAGATATACTAAACTCCCCCGACACACTGTTACAACTTTGTGCAGGCTCAGACTCGGCCATTGTAGCAGTCCAGTTTTCCTTAAAAAGATCCGTGTTCGTGACAGCTCGCTGTGCGAATGCGGTCTTGATGAGGGTACTTTGGACCATATTTTCTTTTCTTGCCCCTTAAACTCCCAATCCTTCGACCTTTACAAAAAACTTCCCAATATCCAAATCCCCCTCCCCATCAACTTCCACTCCCTCTTAACTCACTTCTCTTACAAATTAATAAAATGTCTATCCAAGTTTATTAAAGATAATGATATTAAACTGTGACGGTGTGTAATATTATATTATGGTATATGTATACGTATATTTCAGTTGTGTATGTCCTCCTATTTATCCTTATTATATAATGTAAAGTAGAACAGTATAAAATAAGTAGCTATAGTTTTACTAACCCATGTGTTGTCCTTTCAGCTACTAACAACAAACTACCACAAAGTTAAAGTTCGACGGGCCCATAATCTGCCGTCACTACTTGACACTGGCAGTATAGTCGACAACATTAAATTGGAGACTCGGTTGCCATAAAGAAGAAAAAAAAAAAAAAAAAAAAAGTGTGGTGATTAAAGCTTTTGCTCAGCTCAGTAAAAACTAGTAGGCTGATGTTGTTATAAAATTTTACTTGTCATAGAAGCAGAAGAATAGTTAATTAGTTTTTTCTATTAGATCATTGAGATTTTAAAGTGTTAACTAAATTAATGTGCTAATGTATTTTTATTATTCAGCATTTGTTAAAGTGCATAATTATTTATATTCACTGTTAATTTAAAATAAAAAAAACAACCAAATGTTTTTTTAAAATTCACTAACATCAATCTTTGTGTTTTTATAATAACTATCGCGCAGACGCACTCTGCTCATGAGGAAGAACCCGTCTGTGGTTCGACACTAGTAGAGCTTTTCTCAATATATACACGTGAGTAACCTGCGATTTTTTAGTTAATCAATCTTTGTCATCATCGGCCCTATAAGTGCCTTATGCTAAGCAAAGGTATTGTCATAAAACAAAGTACCTTCAAATGATCAATCAAAATCATTTATTCCAACTAAACCATAAATAGGTAGGTACTTTTGAAATGTCAAAATAGAACAGTATTCAGCCAGTCTGCTCGTCAGTGAATGAGAAAGCAACTCCATAGTTACTCTTGTTAAAAAATATTTTTGTTTTACAATTCACTAATAATACATTTTGTATACATTATTGTACCCCTATGTGAGAACAATGCCTTTCAACATAGATCACCATTCTTGCTCAAGGTGGATTGTCAATTTCAAAGTTCTGAATAGAAATTATGGGTCCAAATTTCCTAGGAATATTCTCCTTGACTTTATATCAGTGGAGTCTTCATAATCTGAGAAAACACCTTTTTAAAACAAGTCATGTTGGATAAACAACAAAATATGATAAAGGCAGAATACAACTATCTAATTTTAAAAACAATTAGGAATTAGTAATAGATGCAAAAAAACTTGTTTACCAATTAGAATTTAAAGTATAACACTTGATAAATTTTTTGATGCTTCTATTAAACAGCATTCCTGTTGGAACTCAGACCTTGATTTATTTTCCTTGATATCTACTACATCTATATAATATGTTAAATGACATCTTATACACCATAGTTTGGCTGAGTTTACAATAAATACTTTTTATACATAAATAATGCCAAGAAGTCTTTATTACTTGTAATTGACATAAAAATTGAATCTTGCTTCTTACTTTTATTATAAATACGAATGTTATGATGTTTGGATGTTTGTTACTCAATCACACCAAAACAGCTGGACAGATCTTTTTTGGTGGCAAATTTGGCACAGGCATAGGATACAATCCGGAATAGGGTATAGGCTACTTTTTATCAACATACCATGTGGGCGAAGCCGCAGGCAGAAGCTAGTTAGGTTAATAAATATCTACTGCAAAAGTTTACTTTTGATCAGGATGTATATTCTATCAAGTGTTCAGAACAAAAACCTAAGCAAACTTGTTTTTGTATTAAATCACCTTATATCATCATAGGAGATAAAAACTGTAGGAAAAAACGAAACACAACTCAGAAATGTATTTATTATTTAAAAGAATTAAGTAACAAAATAAATGTAAGTATTCTGTATGAAAAGACTATTTTGAAGTTTATCCTTGAATTATAAAACATGGCTATATAAAAAAATTCTTTGTTAGTTACAGTTACAGCTACAACAAAGTTTATTCTCAACATGAAAAACTCTTTGTACTGCTTACAGTTTTTAAAAAATAAAATTACAAACCATGTTGAATAACTTATATTTAGATCCTGGAGAGTGAATGTCCTTTGTATTTTTAAGAGATCATAAGGTAAACGAACTTCGCTATATTACGTTTCTATTTTAAATGTGTTTCATACTATTTTGGTATCAAAACATTTTAGTAATCTGTGTCATGACCTGCATTTATTAGATACAAATTCAACAAGACCAGAATTCTCTGACTACGATAAGATAATCATTTGAATACCAAAGTATATAATAAAAGTTTGAAAATTGCTTTAGACACGCTATTTACTAAGCAATTAAGCAAACAAATGATTACAAACGGTTGACGATTATAGGTCAATTTAGTACTGAATAATTTATACTTACTGGTCCCAATTTTTATCCCACTGCACGCTAGGAGTAAAATTCGTCGTCCACGAATTGAAAGCGCTGTATTTCCTTTCATTTTTATCACTATTTATTCTGTAGTATGCCAAACCGCCTCCGACGGCACCCAAACTTATAAGAGCGATCTTTTGAAATCTAGACAGCGATGCCATTTTGATTTTAGTGATTATTAATCAGGCAATCAATTATCATTTGCTAGGATATTGCAAACTGTACTTATATTTTTTGGGAATTAATTTAAATTAAATTTAAAATCGTTCACGAAAATAACCTCGTTACGACAACAACGTTTCGTGAACTGACAGAATGAAAGAGACTGACAGACTGCCACTGTCATGCATGCGCGAGTTGTCAAACTAAAGAAAAGTGACTAATGGCACGAGCGCTATTGAAAATCGACTATTAATAACATAAATTTCGTAGGTGATTTCTATTAAAACCACAAAAATTATAGAATTAATTGACTTAGAATTGAATTAATACAATGATTTGAAGTGAATAAATTTGAATCTTACAACATTAATATTGCAAAGCGGAGAAAATTACAATCAATTCGAAGTCACAAAAAATAGTAAAATCAAAGGTTTAAATAATTAATAAATAAACACAAATACCCGTAACAAATTATTTACTTATATTATAAATAAACCCCTGACAATATTGTGGTATGACAATAAACTTAATTTTTAGTCTTTCTCGGATTCAAGATGATAGGATAACCGTTTAATGATACGACTGAAATAGATATAGCTACACGTAGATCATCGTAAGTTTCGGTTGAAGAAAGTTCAAATTCTCTCAGTACTCGAACACAAATTGTTTTCACTAATTTAGTCCCGAAGAATCGTCCTGGAAAGAAAAATACGATTATTAGTTAAGTCACTAAATAGGCAAGCAAACTTTTTTTATGTAGGTAATCGTTGGGCAAAATTAATGTCTTGTGGAATTCTCAACTCTTATTTTGGACAAGTAGGTCACACTAACCGTGTTGACCTGACACACCTAGTGATTAAGTAAGTGATAACAAACAATTATGTAGGTATCCCTGAATAGAGAAACCAATCCTCGATGTATGTACAATATTTTTTTAAACTTTCATTGTTATAAGATACCTTCATCTTACTGATTAATATTCGGGTTCTTTCTGATTAGTATATGGGTGCGTGCGACTGGGTTTGCCTACACTAAGGGGGTTTATCTACACCAAGTACACCACAGAAATATATAAATATAAGCGAGGTATCTACACACCTAAATACTAGAAACAGACAACCTACATTAAACTTTCTCACTTTGGTAAACCTCCTTGTACTGGATTCTCAGTTATGGACAGAGCCATATAAAGAAATCATTTTTTAAGGGACACCGGGCTATCGAACAGGCTTGTCACTTGATGGTTTTTTTTTTTGTGACGGGATCGGATCATCAAATGGCTTTTCTCGCCCAAAGTGAGAGGGAATGTCAGACTCTTACTGACTGAAAACCACCCCGTTACTTCTTCTGGTCCAGATCGAAGACGCGGCACCTTTTTTGTATTTTTTTACGTTGCTCTACACTAGGACTTTCATCTGTGTCGTGGGTGCGTTTACAAACATACAATTTCACATACACATCCGGTGTTGTTCCGTGCGGAAATTTAACCTGCGACACGTTGCTTAGCAGCCATTTGCAAAAGCCACCGCGCCAACCGTAAACACTTTGCAAATTACCCATCTGACCTGCAAATTATTGCAGTAACTTGACGGTTAGCTATGATAAAACATACCCAAACAGTCCATTTGACCCAAACTAAATGGTATATAAGCGTTAGGGTTGCGTGTCTTCACGTTTTCAGGGTTAAAACGCTCTGGGTCAAATCGATCAGGTTCAGTCCAGAATCTAGGATCCCTGTGTAAGTGGAATATGGGTGCCACCAAAGAACAACCAGCGGGAAGAGTGTAGTCACCTGAAATGGAGAGAAAACCTAGATTAGTATTGTTCGTAGATTACTCTTAGTTTAAATGTGGGAAAGCCATGTTTTGGCACAGATTTATTGGCTAGACCGGAGTGATACCACGGTCTCACAGGAAACCGGCGTGAAACAACCACAGCGTTGTATACCGTCATGTGAATAGATAAGAAAGGATTGGGCCTCCGGTAGGCCCAATCCTGCTCAATCCCTAAATCTCCGTAACTTTTATCCCCAAAAGGCCGGCCACGCATTCGTAACTCCTCTGGTGTTGCGGATGTCCATGGGCGGCGGTGATTGCTTACCATCAGGTTATCCGAATGCTCGTTTGTCGACCTATCACATAAAAAAGCATGTGCATTATGTGCTACTTATATAATATTTAATTAGTTTGACTTCACCACTGCCTCCTTCTCATCATCATTCAAGAAGATTTTTTTCTATCAAAAACTATTTTTTGCAACATCAAAATGCGTTCCACACGTCAGCAAATCTATTTACCTACCTCTAATAACATTATAGGGCAGACTTCAATTAGTATTAGAAAGTATTTTAGTGCGAAATCAAACATTATTCAAACTGCAAACATTAAACTTAGGTACTTATAGCAATATCTTCGTTGACCGTCCTCTGCAAAATAGCTCCTATTGGGTACAGCCTCAGCACTTCTTTGAACACCATTTCTAGATACGGCATACGCTTCAAGTCATCATCAGTCACATATCTGTCCTCATCACCGATAATACTCTTTATTTCTGCGTAGAGCTTTTCCTATAAACAAAACAACAATGAAATAAGTATAAAGACTTATACTCCACCTTTACTAATGCCATTTTGTGTTCATGATAGGCTGTTTTTGAGGCGAAAATTCATCAAACATCTTCTCCCGGACGGGTTGAGCAAGAATGAGTGTCAAACTCTTTTCTGACTAGAAACTACCCGATTCCTTTCCCTAATAGAAAAGGGACCGCATTAAATTATTGTGATCTTGAATCCGAAACCCCGACTGGTTTTTGAAAAGGTTTTAAAGCTTTGAACGAACCATTTCCATTTTACTTACCGTAATCAGAAGTGAGATTTTTGGAGAAGCTAATAAGTAACTTACCTGGCATTTTGGATGATAAGCCATCATAAGGAGAACGTAAGACGATATTTTTGCTGTCGCCTCTTGACTCTGAAATCAGAATGATCAAATTTTGGAAACTATTATCGAAAAGTCGAATTAATTGGTAGCCATTGATTGGTGCAAATCTATACTTCTATACAAATATTATAAAGTAAGTTTGCATGTTTGTAAGTTTCTATGTAGGGGGCAATTTTTGGAACCGCTGGTCAAATTGCCAAAATTCTTTCACTGATACCTAGATAGCTACAATGTTCCTGAGTGCTATAAAACATCACGCTACAATCAAATGGAGCTGAGCAGCGGGTGAAACCGCGCGAGAGTAGTTAAAGATAATATGCTTTCTGCCTTAAGGTTTTAGTAAATTGATATCTAAAAAAGCCCTACGTAAGTTTGGGAGGCAGGGCTCTCCCAAACTTACGTAGAGAATTGTTTAGCAAGCAGCTTCTGCACGAATGGCTTGGCTCGGTCGGAGTGATACCGCGGCTTCACAGAAATCCAGTGTGATACAACCACAGCGTTGGGTTTCGGCGTGAGTTAGGTTATTGGCCCAATCTTTCCCCTCCCCAATCCCTAAATCTCCATAACCCAAATACCTAAAATATCGACAACGCTCTCGTAACTCCGCCGTTGTTGCTGGTGTCTTAGTGATTGCTTACCATCAGGTAAGGTTCACGGTTCAGGTAATCCGTCTGCTCCTTTGCCGTCCTACACCATAAGCTTGGAAAAATACCGTTACCCAGATTTGGGAAATTTAGAAGCTAGTCTTATTAAATTCCTAACTCACCGAAGT
This sequence comes from Spodoptera exigua, assembly GCA_902829305.4. Classification (NCBI taxonomy): domain Eukaryota; kingdom Metazoa; phylum Arthropoda; class Insecta; order Lepidoptera; family Noctuidae; genus Spodoptera; species Spodoptera exigua. Next base: position 4,246,239 of record LR824623.2, read on the forward strand.
AAATATTGTAAAAGTCTCCTGCACCAGTTCATCCTTATTGAGTTCCTGGGAGAGTAGGAATCTATCAATGACACTGAGTTCAGTATTAACACTTGAGTCGTCCTCAGAATTCATCAGCTCCCTCTTACTGTCCTCCAGGGTCCTCAGCCTCTCCGTTCTATGTTGCAGTATAACTTCACAAAAGTCTGTCATGATTTTGATAAAATGTTTCTGGAAATAATAGTCAGTAGACATCCAGAAAACAGGGTCGATTTGCATGTACCATTTCGTCATCCTTCGAAATACTACCTCGTAGATGCTGCAATAAAAAAGGTTCATAAGGCTTAAAAATAAAAAGACCACTTTCTTTTTATTTTTAAGTCTATGAGTAGGGTAAGGGTTATAATTGAATGGCAAAAGTAAAAATTTAAATTGAATAATCTGTCTAAGGTAGCTATTTCAGATATGTAATAGTGTGGCGTTTAACTACAATAGCATTTGAGTTTTTAAACCACGAAAAAAGGCAAAAATTTTTGTTATATAGTATATTTATACCGTTTTTCCATGTAATAGGTAAGTTTGGCTGTAAGGGGTAACGTTTTGAACAGCTGCGCGCTGGTCCAATTTCCAAAATTCTTTCACCGATAGATAGCTACAATGTTCCTGAGTGTTTTAGGCTATAGAACATCATGCTACGACAAATAACAGCCGAGCAACGGGAGAAACCGTGAGCAGTAGCTAGTATAAAAAAAATATAATACTGGTCTTTCTACATGATTTTTATACTTATTATATATTTTTTTTAGTCAGAAGTTGGAAGTCAATTCCCATTTACCGGGCAGAAATACCAAATTCAGTTCTATAACTGAGAAATTTTAAAAATAGTACCAATATCGCTTTCGCCGACCCGAATCGGAATCGAATATTAAGTTTATTGTAAATGATTTCAATCGTGAGTTTATGAGATTAAACATGTACCTAATGCCCTTACTGCAGTCATATTTGCAGTTGGATATAAAGAAAATATAATTAAATACATACAATTCACCATTATACACTAGCTTTCGCCCGTGGCTTCGCACGTGTGCTATAATATTGATAAAAGTACCATACGCTAATCATTTCAATCATTCCAAATTTCAAAGAAATCGGTCCAGCCGTTTTTGCTTGAAAGAATAACAAACATACAGCCATAAATTCCCACAAACGTTCACATTTATAATATTAATTAAATTAGGATAGTAGATTAACTAAAAATCGCGGGTTACTTACGTGTCTATCTTGAGAAAAGCTCTACTAGTTTCGAACCACAGAGGGGTTCTTCCTCATGAGCAGCGTGCGCGGACGTGGCGACAGCCTATCGTAACCCGCGATTTTTAGTTAATTTAGTATGTCTCACGATAGTTATTATAAAAACTTAGGATGGTAGGATTATACTTAGTAGAAAGTTTAATTCACCTTGGACTTGTTTCGATCAATTCTTCAATATGTGGCAACTTCATAGTCTGTTCTTTTGTTAAACCCATTAGGGTTCCTGTGAAAGAAAAAAAATGTTATATACATGTAACTTGTAAGTTAGTTCAATATGGAAAACTCTTATGGGGAACACGCACGAAGCGCGTTCGCTTTAAGTTTTATAATCCGAACCGCTAAGGAGTGGTATTCTTTGCCGGAGTGTGTATTCCCCTATGGTCATAACCTGGCTGTCTTCAAGGCCCCAGTGAATAGGTTGCTTATGGGTAAGCGTGCTCCATCGTAGGTCGTATTGTCGCTTACCACCAGGCGTGATAGAGGCCAAATGTCAGCCCATTTCAAAATAAAAAATTAAATACAATTTATTTTTGGGTAAATCCACTGAGAGCGTTATTTTAGGTCAATTTATAATTGTTAATCAAAATGTTTGATATTAAGATCACTATCGGACTACCATTCCTAAAAGAGCAAAAGGTCCAAGTCTAAATAAAATAAAAAACTTCTCTACCGAGCGAGTTAGATTATGACCGATCAGTATATAAGGCCATTAACTATTTAGGTTTTATTAGGTTATAGAGCTACATTTTACTAAACAATAATTATGAATTAAGAGTTAAATCGTACCTAGGTCATTTTGGCCACGTAATCTTAACGTAAGTATATACACATATTCAGCTTAAGCGATTGGAGATATTTACTCCAAAATTTAACCAAGCAAGTTTAAGGATTCATTCATACATGAAGCAAGTTAAAAAAACTTGTAATAATATTATTTACTTACGGCAAACCGCATGGCTAGTGGTCCTCACAATCTGCTGGTAGACATCGAATTGTTTCCTTGGCATACATCTGAACTTCTTCAGCAAGAGATCGACTTCTTCATTAAATACTTTACTGTATCCTTCAATGGCTCTCTTGCCGTAGTTAGGGTTCGCTATCTTCCTGTGCCGTCTCCATATTGGGCCTTGAAAAACCAATAAAATATCAAGGTCAAGACCTTGAATAATTCAAACCAGAAAGTTTCTCTTACCCCTAAGCAGTATCATCATCATCATCATCATTATTGGCCTGCTTCCGTCCACTGTTAGACATAGGCCTCCCCAATTGCACGCCACTGAGCTCGATGTTCAGCTCTTCCCATCTAACCACTGCCAGCCACCCTACGAATATTGTCAGTCAACATAGCTGGCGAGCGCCCTTACCTATATTTGATAGACGTGGTCTCCACTTTAATGCAGGTTGATAATAGAATTTAAATTGGGATTAATGTTGCTTTTTTGAGACACAAATTGTGAAAAGTTTTTAACTTCCAAAGTACATAGATGGTGCGTGATACTCTTTACTGTACCATTACCTTTACCTACATAATGTATCTAAGAATGGTGTTACTGGCGACCACTGGATTATCTAGATGGTCGTTTTGTTCAAAAACTCCATACCTACTCGATTTTTTTAAAAATACTGACTTACAAGCTGGCCCATTTTAAACCAGGTTGGTACTGGCTTTAAAACTGTTACAGTGTGCGAGAGCCACGAAAGGGCCGGCTCGAACAGAGAGATACTAAGGCCTTACAGAAAAAATCGACGTAAACCAACGCTTGCTTTCTATTCTGGCGTGTGACTGAGGTTACCAAGATTGGATGTCCAATCCTCAATTTTTATGGTGTCCTTGAACGGTACCAATTGCTTATCATCAGGTGATTCGACAGCACATTTGTCGCCCTATTACATACAAAACTGACATGTTAACATCATCTTACCAGAACCGCTCAGTATTCCTCCACCAAGGACATCAGCCATGTATTTGTATTGCGGCCCTTTCACACTGGTCTTTGTATTTGACAATAGTAGCTGGAATATAAAAATAACGCAGTATTAATTAAACTCTAAAGTATTTGCAGACCTGATTAACGGTAGAGAGCTATGCTTTGACACTAAGGAGCCGGAATGATACGCATGAATAAGGTTACCGGAGGTCCAATCCCTAAATCTCCAAACCCTTATCAACGCACTAGTAACGCCTCCGTTGTTGCACGTGTCATGGGCAGTGCTGCTTGCTTACTATTAGTTAATAACGAGATGACGGGTTTGCCGTTACATAAAAAATGGACATTAGCTACTCCATAATTGCACTTTCAGCCTGTTTACTGTTAGGGATTTGAGGATTCAGATCCTCAACAGTGAATTAGGGATGAAGAAGGGAAAGGGTTGGGTCTCCGATAAACTCATTCGTTTGTCTCGATAGTTATTTAGTTGGATTCCATAGTGATTGATGGTTTTCAGACGATGCAAGGCGTGTGAAGGGTATAAATATAATTTTTATTTACGAAAAAGATCTGCCGTGGTAGATTCTAGGTTCGTAAGTATTACTTACCTTCAAGTCATCAGGATTATTGATAACGATGTTCAGATCAGGACCGAGCCAGAATTTTGACACATTTCCGTATTCTGTCATCAAATCTTTTAATACTTTGATAAAAGCTGAAAAAAGAGATCGTTAGTGATCACTTAAAACTAGCTCAGAACATAATACACATTTTGTAGATTAGCATATTTAGGGTACTTAAATTGAAATTTTCTAACTAGACGGAGTTAGTTGACCGCACCGTAGGCGTGGTGTTGAACGCGCCCCAGTTAATATTAAGAAGCTTTTAAGGTTAACGAACTTAGTGGAATCTGCTGCAAAGATAGCGATAGATTGCGGCAATTGGACCCTTTTTTGTGACGAAAAAATCAGAGTCTTACTGACAAAAACCCCCCCGTTCCTTCTCCTCCTCTAAGCAAAGGCCGCGGTTCCTAATTGAGCTTGCCCCAAAACCCCAGCTGAACATCAGCCCTATTGGGTCCTGTCTGTGTTACTATTGGCTTTTCGAGGCGCGGTATTTGGACTTTTGACACGGTTTACTGCAAAATTGCCCTGCTGCCACGTCAACTGTGCAGTCAATTATCATAATAATAATCCGTTGTGAACCGATTTCGTAAAACGTTCGAGACGATGTAACGATCATCTCTCTTTGATGTACACCTTCTACGACCTTGCCCTGGCCTTCTTGTGTAGGAACCAGTCTCTCTGTAACGCCGGATAGCATCTTGAATAGTGGTTCGTGGATATCCAAGCATCCGTCCAATCCGACGCTGGCTAAACCCAGCGTCTGCAAGTGCTACTGCCCTGGCTGCTCCAGCTGCGTCCAATGGCATTTTTTTTGGTGTAAATTGAATCACGGCACTCCAACACCTCGGTTTTATTCGAAGAAATTGTATCACAACGTTTTAAATGAAATGTATCCGTCACACAAACAAAGGGCGAGACTGTCAAATTTCGACTAAACTGATTATTGTTAAATAAAAACCACAAAAGTAAACAAAACGCGGGTATGGTTGTTTTATTGATTTATGATATACCCACTTATGAAGTTGCGCCTATAATTCAAAGCGTAAGTTAACATAAACAAACGTTATGCTATTTGAGATGGGTGGACGGTTAAATGTGCCCCTGAGTGTATATAACAAGAGGCCAGAGGTACTGACCTACAGTACTGCATAGTAAACCTTAATACGCGTACCCTTGATCTGTAGCATATGTGCTCTTGGAATACTTAAATTGGTTCATTGTTAACTATTCAGGGCAGAGGTTATAGAAAATGATAGCCTAGACTAGAATCTAGATAATTATATCGTAATTTCCTGCACTGACCAAGATAGACCATGCCATAAGGAAAATGGACATTGCCGAGTTGTTTAATTGCAGGGAAGCAATCAATTAATTGTTCCTAGGTTCGCAGCTGTCCATTTTAATGTTTTTTTAGTTTATTTTATTAGTAATAGACAGGCGTTTGGCTACTTTATCGCCTGGTAGAAGTCACGACGTTGTGCTTTTCGAGGAACACAGACTCAAAGAATTCAACACCTTAACGGTTCTGATGATAAAATTGGGGACTACTAAAGTTTTAGTTTAGGCATTAAGTTCAAAATGGTGTGAGAATTTTTACCCGGTAGTAAAAAATAAGCTGTGCTACTTAACAATTAGAGTTACTACTATAAATTGATCAGCAGTGTTTATATTCGTATGGAAACTAAAGTTTTTTCTTCTAGGAATACAAAAAGGACTATGAAGTTTTTTTGTTGGTGGGAACATTACTTACTGTTCCTACATACCTTCTGGTTGGCACATGAACATTAGCGCGTTCCCTAAAAGTGGTATCGTGGGTGGACCTGGCAGCTTGTTACCCATCTGTATCATCCTCCTGTTCTTGTATCTCCATAGCAACCAGACGGCTGATAGTGCGCCACCTATCAAGTAAATTGGCCAGTTCATTCTGTAACAAAGAGAAATTCTATTTTAACCTGTGATTTTATCACTTTTGTTTTTTGTTTACTGATGCGTTTCTTAATCTCGTTTCGTCCGACTTATGTTACTCTTCTGGTTCTAAACTAACATCCCAACGAACTACAGCAACCCGAGCGTATGGCATGTTGCGAAGATCACAGAAGGGGCCCTTTAGGGCTGAGGTCCAGCCGGGGTATTGGGGCAAGCGCAATGAGGCACCACGGTCTCGGCTTAGAGTTGGAGAAGGTAAGGGGTTTCTAGTCAATAAGAATCTGACACACCCTCTCACCCCAACCTGGATGGAAGAAGTCATGTCAGAGAAAAGTCATTAACTTTCCACAGTCAAAAAAATTCTCAACAAAATCGGTTCAGTCGTTCTTGAGTTATGAATAGTGTAACTAACATGACTTCCTTTTACGAGTAGGCTTAGGATATAGTAGAATAGGGCATGACTTGGAATTGAATTTGTATGTATTTATATTTTGTATTTTATTATTGTATATATGCCTCAACAGCGGGACATACCTGAACATATTTTAATTATTTAAGACACAAAACGATGATTTGGTTTCATTGGAACTCTGCATCGAGTAGTATTCGCGTCGATGCATAGCTCTCCCATCCCATCCCATTTCCTTGTTCTCAGATATTTATCTCTATAAAGATACTAATTACCTATTTCTAATATAAACAGCTATTGTTGACATGCTGTCGACACGTATTAATATAAATTACTGTAAAACAATTATAATATATATAATTGCTTTGTTATTACACGGATAATTTGATATAATTATTTTCTGTGTATACTTATTTTTTTCTCAGGTCTACGAGTAGCAAGTCCAACGGACTTCGACGCGGGAAGTCTTTTTCTAGAAATCTTAACTCTAGAATTTCAACATGATGGTGATCATAGTCATTATTTTTTTATGAAAACGAGCAGAGGATTACTTGAAGCAACGGGTGGCGCCGTCTTTTGGGGATTAGGGTTATGGAGATTTAGAGATTGGGAAGAAGGTAACTGCACTCACATGGCGAAAAACAACGCTGTTGTTGTATCACGCCGGTTTCTGTGAGGCTGAGCAATCTACACTTTGGAACGAGGAAATAGCTTCACTATAGGACAGACCGACACACACAAAGTTTGAACCTTCATATTTAATTATTATGTTTGATGTTCAAAAGTTGTATATCTATTTAAAATAAATTATTTGACATTGACTTTGTCAGGCCATCTCTTTATTAGTCTTTTTAAAAAACTTCGCTCCCCACTTGAATTTTCTCCTGTGTCGTAGGAGTGATGATGATAACCACAGCCTCACAGAATACCAGCGTGAAACAACCACAGCGTTCGGTTGTGTTTCGGCGACTAAGTGAAATTACCGAAGGCCCAATTCCGCCGCTTCCCCTATCCCTTCCCGATCCTTATATCCGCAATCCCTATCCCCAAAAGGCCGGCAACGCACTCGTAACTCCTTTGGTTTTGCAGGTTCCATGGGTGGAGCGCATTACTCACCATCAGGTAATCCGTCAGGGCCTCGAATCTGCTATTACAATAGTGTCAGAATAGTAGATCATTGTTAATTTTGACAAGTTTGGTAATCTACTAACACGATAGCGTCACTATGATTTTCCAATGATCAACCAATGCCACTTCGTTTAAATAATTCTTTAGAACGGTAATCTCGTACACAACGACAAATGAATATTTGAAATAATGCGGTAAATTAATAAAAAAAACTGTTCCTTTATTCAATGATTTACGTTTACAATATTAATATGCAGTTATTGTTTATACTTAATTCGTTACAAGACATCTCGTACTATAATTCTCTTACGACATCGCCGAACACCAATGATAAGCCATTTTGAATTAACAGATTACGAACTTTTAGCAAAATGACAATGGAATCGTGTAGGAATTACAACACTTTGAAAATAGTAGACTCGGGCCCCTGTTAGTTTGCAGACTTATACCATAAAAAAATCGTTAACTAAACTAACGTCTTAACTAAACTAAAATAGCGTCAAAAGTCAACATTATTCATTCCAAGTAAACCACAAACAGCTACTTCTGAAACAGCAAAATATATAATATAATCTGTCAGTCAATTCGTCAGTGAAGCTAGGCGCTCAGTCCAAAGTGAAGATTCGAATGGAGAAGAACGAGAAAGAAACTCCATCGTTAAGTACTCTTTGAAAAAATATTATGTACATAAGTATGTTTTACAAGCTCACCAATACATTATTTTAATAAGTACCTACATATTATTGTACTGATATGTGAGATCGATTCAGAGAAGAAGTTGTTGAAAAAAAAGAACAAACAATGGGGCCAATTCACTAAATTTTAAATCGTCTTTCATCTCACACATGGCTCAGTATCTCGCATCCCGATGCTTGAATGCTATGGCTACTGACGAAATAACAAAACAAATGCATATCTATTTGTCGGACAACTATAGGTAGCACTACAATAAAATAAATTTGCGACTGACGAAGATTTTTACGATAGATAGGTACCATAAAATCGTCATAAAAGTGCGAATAGTTATTTATTATACCTGCTAGGCGGCTAGGCCAACTAGTTAATTAAGAAATCTAATAAAGCTGTAGAGTTTGTTTCTTTGAACGAGGTAATCTCCGAAACTACTGGTTAGAATTGAATAATTATTTTTGTGTCTGTTAGTAAACTTATTGAGAAATACTATATATAGGTAATGTAGTCTAGCTACATTCTATAGCAGCCGAGCAGCGATCGAAACGACGCGAGAGTAACTAGTAGGTTTATACCGTCGGGGGGTTACGACGAATGCTTTGGCGATACCCGTCCCTCCGACACACGGGGGAATGGAGAAACACGGGGTTGTTTTTTAGTCAGTAACAGTCTGATAGTACTCTTCGCCGTTTCCCGGAGGGTGGTGTGTCTCCATGAAGATTTTAAATAAAAATGAAAGGTAAAAACTCACCCGGTAAAGGAAAACATCTTTTCAGGAATCTTTACAGAGGCTTAGAAACTGGCTGCTGAACAAGATGTCACGGGTTATTCCTTCATGCAACAACCATTTGTGTAATTCAAAAATGGATTTTCCGGGTCTGACTGTGCTTTGCCCACCCACGACTAGAGGTACATGCTAGAGTAGGGAAACGTTTTTAAACAGTTATAGGTATTTTGTATTTTTTGTGATAGGTACTTCTGGACTGCTAACTACACTGACAAAGGCGAGTTGTTGCACAAAACATTTTAAAAGTGACTTGAGACCTTCGTTGAGAAAGTCAAAAATTATCCCCACTTCGAAAAAAAACCTTGATTAACTTGAACTCAAAAAATTTATACCCCATTTTTGAAAATTAAATACTTGCTTAAAGATTTTCATCAGTACCACCAAGTACCGAGTGGCATTCTTTGTCAGTGTTGCCAAAAAGGCAATTCGAATGTTTTCAAGGTCTCTCTCTGTCACAGACTGCTTCACAGATTGTCGCCGGACCATTGCAAATAAAAAAAAAACATTGAACACCAGCAGTGCAATACTTAAAAATCGCAATTTACATATTTATCTACACCAAATCTCAGATTTTTTTGTGTAATAAGACGTCAATCGTGCTGATGGATTACCTGATGGTAAGCAATGAGCGCTGCCCATGGACAGAGACAACAACAGAGGGGTTACAAGTACATTGCCTTAGATTAGGGATTACATTTAGAGATTGGGGTAGAGGAAGTATTGGGCCTCCGGTAAACTCATCCTCAAGACCAAATACAACTGTTTAATTACAGTACTGTATAAAGCTAAATTTAGTGACTAATACATTATTTATGAAATTTTAATATAGAGGAATCCTGGGCTAATTGTTTCAAATTTTATGTCTGTAATCTACAATCCGCTTCGAGTAGGCGTGGTAATTAATGCTGGAACCTTTTCCGTGTAAGAAGAGGGATTTGCTCAGTAGTGGGCATTATAAAGAGAATAAGTTACCTGATTGTATTTAGATCTGCGAAACTATTATGTAACTTTTTTTATGTTAGTTAATAGGTCGGCAAACGGCTGGACGGATTACCTCATGGTAAGCAATCAGCGCCGCCCATGGGCACCCGCAACACCAAAGGAGCTACGATTGCGTTGCCGGCCTTTTAGGGATAAGAGTTTCAGATATTTAAAGATCGGGAAGGGATGTGGGGGGGATTGAGCCTCCGGTAACCTAACTCACACGGCGAAACACAAAGCTGTGGTTGTTTCACGCCGGTTTTCTTTAAGACCGTGGTATCACTCCCATTCGTGCCCAAGCTTGGCTCTCCCACAATTAGAAAAAGCAAATCCCCTTAAAAAACTATTCTTGACTAACGTGGGTCGTTATGTAAGCTACACGTAAAACATCCCCTTTTTCTTCTCAAGTCTTTTCAAGGTATTACACTTAATCAAAAACGGCTATAGGTAATATCATCACTATGCGGAAAGGAATCGCAATGATTCACCGCGGCCTCGGCCCAGAGAAGGAGAAGGAACGGGGATTTTTAGCCAGTAATAGTCTGACACTCCCTCCCGCCCGACCCTGGGCGGGAGAAGTAATTTGATGATTTGCCCTTCACAAGAAAAGACGGAAGAATCCACTACGTTACTAATCAAACGCCTCTCCGAAAATCAAAAAATTCTAGCAAACCATTGTAATATAAAACTAGCGACCCGCCTTTGCTTCGCACGGGTGCAATCCCGATACAATTTTTCTCCGCTATTTAATGGATAGATATTATTATGTTACATATATACATATATAAAACCTCTTCAATCACTCTTTCTATTAAAAAACCGCATCATTATCCGTTGCGTAGTTTTTAAGATATAAGCGTAACATAGGGATATAGGGACAGAGAAAGCGACTTTGTTTTATACTATGTAGTGACAAATGTACAAAGAAGTGCGTTAGTATTAAAAATTCCTTACCTCCTAAAACGTCTTTCCTTACACAATACAGATCACTAACTACCCTACCTTACATATACGTCAGCGTAATTGTACATAAAAATGCGGAGCGTATATAATATTACGTGTCTTGCGACGTTGTGTTGCAAGGTACGAATATTGAGGAAACTGTGTGCCAACACGATTGTATTTGTAGGACATTATCTGGTATGTGAATAAAAATTGCACTTATTTTGCTATTCCCGATGTACTATTCTATTAAAATAGTAGTCCTACTTAAGTTTGTGAGAATGTATAAATGTATGTTTGTTATTATTTCACGCTAAAAATGATATAATAAATAATAATAACAATGTTGAGATTTGGTGGTACCTTGAATTAAACATAGGTTACTTTTTATCAACATACCTCGCGAGCGAAGTCTCGTGCGGTAGCTGGTGTTACGATGAATTTTCTTATTAAGACAGATCGACAGACTGGTACACACATATTTAACTTAAATGTAAAATAATTTTGTTTGACGTTCAAATGTGCCTAGTGTAAATAAATGATTTTACTTTTTTGTGGTACCTATCTCTATGTCGAAAAAACATCACATCACTTTTTTAGATTATCCTGTCTGGTGCGCATCTTACAATTACATTTGATTTGTTCAACCTTTGATTGAGCTGATATTTTGTATTGATCGTTTTCAAGTTATTTTTTTTTTTGTTTTATAAAATTTTATATTTATGATCATTACTAGCTCTTGAATAGCCATCAACCAATTGTTGCAGGACTGATTTAACCTCTCTTTTTATTTGTCTAGCAAAAGCCACGACTTACATAGGTATAGCGATTTTTTTAGTGGGGAGGAAAATTTTATAGGTTGTTTCTCGCCTAGATTGAGGCGAGAGGGAGTGTCAAACTTTTACTGGTTAAAATCAATCCCTTTCCCTCTGCTTGAGACCGACACCGTGGTACCTTATTGCGCTTGCCCCGCATCTTCGATTGAACATCGACCCTGTAGGACCCCATCTTTGGTGGTCTAATGGCTAATTTTGGTAATTAAAATAAAATATTGTTGAAGGTATTCAGTTATGATTTTTGCCGTTTATGAGAGTCTGTCAGTCAGTTTTTAACTAGGAAAGTCATCGACAAATGGTACCCATTTCAAACGCAAAACAAAAAACAAAAAACTAGTTCACACGGCTTCAAATAAAAATTAAAACAAAACCAGTTTATATAAGGATCTCGTTTCGTTCGAAATTCCTGCACATTTAACGGTCAGTATATACTGGTGACTTCCTATCTAGAGTAACAAGCGTATCCTTTACAGTTGAACCGTGTTATACAACCAGAAGTGGCGACGTGTAGCAATTTTCCTGCAACTAGAATTTACTTGTGACATAAAACAATTATTATCTACAGCCTTTGTTTCAAAAGCTGTTCTGAGTAGCTATAGAATAGTAATTATACAGGTACTTTTTTTGACGACGAAATATTATCACTTCTCTAAGAGATAGAGTCTAAGACTTTTTTTTAAAACTTTGCCCCACATTACGATTTTCTCCTGTGTCGTGGGTGCGTTTACAAACATACAAATTCATATACACATCACACCTAGACCCGGAACAACAATTTGTTGATCACACAAAGAGTGGTTCCGTGCGGGAATCGAACTCCCGACACGTTGCACGGCAGCCAGTTGCCCAGCCACCGCGCCAACCGTGCAGCCTCTTACTGTCAGACTTGTCTTAGACTCTTACTGTGTAAAAACCTAGTTCCTTCTCCTGCTCCAGGTCGAGGCCGCTGTACCTTAATACCTTAATGCGCTTGACCAGCTACCCCGAATAAACATCGGCCCATCCGTAGTGGTCTATGTAGTTATATACACAATGGAACGTCCACACTATATGTATAAGTACCTCACATCATAAGCCTATAAGTGCCCATTACTGAGCAAATTCCTTTATCACACGGAGAAGGTTTGAACATTAAACCACGCTTGCTGCTTTAGAAATTACGAGTATAAGTTTACGTTTCCCTACGATTTCACCCTTCACCGTATGTGTGCCTAATTAATCATAGAAAGTAGATATAACTCTGAAATAGTCACATTGGTATTTGCCAAATTTTGAACCAAACTTATGCATGAGAAGCAGGCGCCTTATCTCCAGCCACCGTAAGCGCGGGTCTGCGGTCGGCGAGTAAGGGCAGCTCGCTGCCCGACCAGAACCAGGACCGAGCGTACGGCGCGTAGCGTTCCGCGCGCGCCTCAAAGAGCCATTAGACCACCACAGACGGGGCCCTAAAGGGCTGATGTTCAGCCGGGGTTGCGGGGTAAGCGCAATGAGGCACCGCGACCTCGGCCCAGAGCAGGAGAAGGAACAGGAGGGTTTTTAGTCAGTAAGAGTCTGACACTCCCTCCCGCCCGGCCCTGGGCGGGAGAAGTAATTTGATGATTTTCCCCTCACAAAAAAAACCTCCGGCCACCGTGTTGATATAAGTACCTACTATTTGTATTTATTTATACGTGCAGTTGTGAAGTTACAATGTATTTATTGTTGTCCTAGCTCCTAGGTTTAAAGTCAGTGACCTTTTTGTTACATAGTATCATGTCATTAACATTATTGTGACTTGATGTGACTCAACAGTTGCATTGTCCATCGTGTGATCGATCAATTTTGACGGAGAAGCTTCCCCATCCTCTTTCCTATCTATCTCCTCCCTAATCCCTGTCACCCATCGTTAACGCTCTTGCTACGCCTCTGGTGTTGCGGTTGCCCATCTGAGCTTACCATCAGGAGATCCGTCTGCTCTTTCGTTGCCGCACCAATTAGGTGAAAAATATTTTATGAATAACTGTAGATTTGCTTTTTTTGGAAATACGTATGTAGATGAACCTACGAAAGAAGTTGAACTTTTTGGTGTGAAGGACCAAAAAGAGTTGAATTTGTTAACCTGCTAAAATCATTGAAGTTGTTATCATCATCTTCTTTAAAATACCCCTAGTCTTCTAAATTAGACTATCTCATCATTATACATATATCATAGACAACCGGCATGAAGGAATCATAGTGTTGTGTTTCGCCGTGTGAGTGAGGTTATCGGAGGCCCAATCTTTCAAAAACCCTAATCCTCAAGAGGTCGGTGAAGCACTCGTAATAAAGTCGACCTTCGTTGTTGTGGGTGTCTATGGGTGGCGCAGATTGCTTACTATCAGGTAACCAGTCCGCTGGTTTGCTGTCCTATTACAGGATATCCTATACAGGAGGTCCTATGTCCGATATCAGGATCTTGACTAGTCGGCTGTCTTTCAAGCAGAGAGTTCGGGAGCTTCTTTTGAAGAGGTTGGGGGAATCATCGTGACTATGACTGCATATACGTATATATATATATATATATGTTTACTGCCTTATAAATATGTATTATAATGTATGTATATATTATGTATGTATGTAAAGTGTATCATATATGATTTTATATATATGCTTGGTATATTTAACTCAATTTGCTTGCTTCTTGCACCTGCCACCAGATTATGTCTGCATCACCCAAAGGTAGACTGGTAGAGAATGCTCATTGCATTAAGTCCGCCTATGTACAGTGTTTTGTGCATGAAGTCTCAAATAAATAAATAAAAATATTACATAAAAAAAAAACTTGTGCAAAGGGGAATTTAAATAAGAAAATATACACAAGGATACAGTCGCAGTTATAGTTTTTTTGTTTTCAGTTTTACTTAAATGTCATTTATTTTTAGTTACGCGTTCCTCGCAAGGCTGTTGCTTGTTATTGAGAAATTGTTTGTGTTCAAGTGTTGAGTTTATCTGCGTTTTAAATCTGGTGACATTGCTCGTGCCACTGAATACTAAAAGCATATGAATTACTAGCAACCCGTCGTCGTTCTGCACGGGTGCAATACTAATACTAAATTTCTCTATTATTTAATGGATGTTATTTTATTATTTATTTATCATATATCACAAAGGTAGCCATCTTATGTGCTAAGCCCCACAAAACCGTTGTAATGGTTTGACTGTAGGGTCAGTGAGTATCTTTAATAACAATTAAATTTACTTATAACTAAATACTACATATAATATATAATGACAAGGAACTTGCTATTACATATATAAAATATAATAATTTCTAAATAATATAATTTTATTATTATCTATATATATAAAAGAAAGTCGTGTTAGTTACACCACTTATAACTCAAGAACGGCTGAACCGATTTAGCTGAAAATCGGCAGAGAGGAAGTTCAGAGCCAGTAGAAGGACATAGGATAGGATAGAGTAGGTTAGGTAGAGTAGGTTAGGTAGAGTAGGGTAGGTAGTGTAGGGTACAAAGAGTAGGGTAGATAGAGTAGGTTAGGTAGAGTAGGTTAGGTAGAGTAGGGTAGGTAGTGTAGGGTACAAAGAGTAGGGTAGATAGAGTAGGTTAGGTAGAGTAGGTTAGGTAGAGTAGGGTAGGTAGTGTAGGGTACAAAGAGTAGGGTAGATAGAGTAAGGTAGGTAGAGTAGGGTAGGTAGAGTAGGTAGAGTAGGGTAGGTACTCAAATGACGGGAGCGACGCCGCGGGTAAGAGCTAGTACATCATATAACTACTATCTAATAATACTGGTCATAACTGATTCTTGACTAGTCAAATTAAATCCTTTTTGTCCTAACTGAATGAACCTAAATGAACTGAAAACCACACGCACAACCACAAAATTCTTAGAAAACTGTCGGAGTTTTCTAAGAATTTTGTGGCAAGACTGAAATATATCCTTGACATTATTCTATCCCTGACAAATGTTCCCTTTGCCACAGACAAATTCGCAAGTACACATAGAGACGTAAGATGTTACTTGCATTCGATTTTTTTTAAGATTTAATTGAACAGGCGCTTTTTTTTTATCATAATATACGTATTTGGTCTAGGGTAGGGTGCAAAGAGAGGAGCCACCGGTTTAATTTGAAAAAAGAAATAAAATAAATAGAAGAAATCTGTAGTCCAGTAGACTGTTTTGGATTGATGAAGATAAGGAAAAACAGAAAGGTCCAAAAGGTGTAATACATTTGAGTCAGATCACGTTCTAAATGGTCCATTATGCACGGACACCAAAACAACACTAATTTCCTTATGAGATGACAAAAATATTACAACCTACGAAGTTTTGAATTTGTACATCAATTCGGTAGAATTTGTAAGACTGTGTTTAAAATTAAACAGCTATTTTGTAATAACCTACATTCTGACAAATTCATTTTTCTTTCTTTATATCTCGGTAATTCGAGATACAATCCAAACTTAATATTGTATTTTATTATATTATTTATATATATTATAATATTCTAAATGCGAAAGTAACTCTGTCTGTCTTTCTGTGTGTCTTTTCTTCACGCCTATTATTAAACCGATGTGTGTGAAATTTAGTATAGACATAGTTTGGAACTAGAGAAAGGACATAGGATAGTTTTAAACGAAAAATCTGCAGAAGTCAATATTTCACGCGGGCAAAGTTGCGGGGCAGAAGCTAGTAGTAAGATAATAGGAGCGTGGACGCCGTAGTTTGCTTGGGGTTGAATTGAATTAGAGCTCAGGTGACAACGATTGATAGACCAGTACAACATTAGACTATTAGCACTAGTAGGTACCTGATACCTTAACAATATCTCAAACTGCATTTTTAGATCCGCTGCAGAAATCTCAAAGCCCTTTTAAGCATTTAGAAGATAAGGTCCAAGTGAGGAATTTTACAGACTGTTTCAGAACACTACTTTCCTAGATTTTTTGGCCATACTTTAATTTCAACTAAGTTACTGTAGTACTATTACTGGCTTGTACAATAAATACGACAAAACAAATATTGAAAACTAGCTCTTACCCGCGGCGTCGCTCCCGTCATTTTACGACCTACCCAACTCCACCTATCCTACTCTACCTACCTACCCTACTTTACCTACCCTACTCTACCTATCCTTCCCTACTTTACCTACCCTACTCTACCTACCCTACTCTACCTAACCTACACTACCTACTCTATCCTATATCCTTCTCCTGGCTCTAAACCTCCCTGCCAATTTTCAGCTAAATCGGATCAGCCGTTCGTGAGTTATAAGTGGAGTAACTAACACGACTTTCTTTTATATATATATTATATATATATATATAGATTTTCCAGTTACTTAACATCAGTCATAAACTACACTTAAATATTACTTTATAATTCATCAAAATGTCAATTTATTTGATAGTGGAGTGATGGACATCTATATTAACAAGATGACATACATTTTATGCTTAAAAAAACATTTGATTATTTTACTAAAATTGGTAACTAAAATTGTAGGTTGGAAGCGGAATTTCTACCTAGTTTATCCATTAACATAATCTGAAAATGCCAATCACACGAGTGATCATTAAACATTAATTAACTACTTTCACTTCATCATTATAAGCCCAAAATTCTTTAAGAATGAACACGTTTACAGTTGCACCCAAAAATATTTTAATAGTTACTTCAACAAATACAATAGATAAAGAACTGCAGTCAATACTTTTACCGCTAAATGTGATGCAAAATTTGCTTGTAGGACCAAAATATTCCATAAAAAATAATGTTATACGGTCAAATAACCTTTTATCCAACTTCTTCTTCTTAATCATGACTATTATATTTTCAGTGTCATTCGCATACAACTTCTATTTTAATAATTATTTGTTAGAAACAGAACCAGAAT
Organism: Spodoptera exigua; assembly: GCA_902829305.4. NCBI lineage: Eukaryota > Metazoa > Arthropoda > Insecta > Lepidoptera > Noctuidae > Spodoptera > Spodoptera exigua. The sequence continues at coordinate 4,263,654 of LR824623.2, forward strand.
CTTTTAATTTTAAACGATTTATGATTGCTCACGATGTTGCTTTCTACTGCACGGGTTTCGTTTTGAATTTTCTCGTTAGGATCTTTCGGTGTAAGGAATCTATCAAATTCGTGTTAACCTTTCAAAAAGTGCATAAGTTCCTTAACAATGACACTGATTCTAAGCAAATAATAATCAGGAATTGGATTTTTGTGATCGTCATAGTAATGTGCTACCCCATTTATATATCTGCCTTCGGTATATTTCTGCATCTTCCTATTGGTATTATTATTCACAGCAACTGTTTAATTTCTTTAGACATAAATATTATTTATGCTGTCCAAATTATGAAGTTGTTAACAAATAAAGTTAATATGTGGGACGTTAAAGTTCAGATTTGTGGAGAAGCAGACGGGAGCCTTACGTTCAATTTATTTCAGTCTTACGCAAACATATTTCTGTGTTATAATGTTCATAACGTTTATTATAAGCATTTCGTAAGTTATATTTTTTTCAATTGCAATTTTTTGTGTAATTTTACTATTCTATTTAACTGTATCTTTCTCGTCCTTTAGGTATTGTTTTACACTATAGAAGTATTCTTTCATTCTCTTGTTTATGTTCAAGAAATTATTGTCACCTTCCAAAAAGGTTATGAGAATAAAACACTTGTAAGTATAAGGCATTTTAATACTAGCAATAGGCACATGGTTTTTGTGATGTTCGCAAAAAATTATAATTTCCATGGTGCCCAAACTATGTCATGATATTCAACAATTGCCATAAGAAAATATTGTTAAACTCCAAAAAGCGTTGAATTTAATTTCCACACTGCTTTCGACACAGCTGCTTTATTACGGGAATTAATAAAGACATTTATGTGTCTCAGTCTGTCCGTCTCATCATCATCATATCAGCCACAGGACGTCCACTGCTGAACATAGGCCTCCCCCATTGACTTCCAGATAGGCCGGTTGGAAGCGACCTGCATCCAGCGGCTTCCTGCGACCTTAATCAGGTCGTCTGTCCACCTTGCGGGTGGACGTCCTACGCTGCGCTTGCCGGTACGTGGCCTCCACTCGAGAACCTTTCTGCCCCAGCGGCCGTCGGTTCTACGCGCTATGTGCCCTGCCCATTGCCACTTCAACTTACTAATCCGCTGGGCTATGTCGGAAACCTTTGTTCGTTTGCGGACATCCTCGTTTTTTATACGGTCTCGCAAATAAACTCCGAGCATAGCCCTTTCCATAGCGCGCTGAGCGACCTTGAGCTTCTTTATAAGGCCCACAGTAAGAGACCACGTTTCAGTTCCATAGGTCATCGCTGGTAACACACATTGATTATAGACTTTCGTCTTAAGGCACTGAGGTAAGTTGGACGAGAAGATGTTGCGTAGTTTCCCGAACGCTGCCCATCCAAGTTGGATTCGACGATTTACCTCCTTCTCGAAATTGGACCTACCTAGCTGGATCACTTGTCCCAGGTATACATATTCGTCAACAATTTCGAGGTCAAAACTCCCAACTGATATCGGATAGGGCGTGACATGGGCGTTTGCCATGACTTTCGTCTTGTCCATGTTCATTCGGAGCCCTACCTGTTGAGAAACTCTACAGAGGTCATCGAGCATTGTGCTCAGATCCTCCAGCGATTCTGCCATGACTACAATGTCGTCGGCAAACTGGAGGTGAGTGATGTACTCGCCGTTGATGTTGATGCCAGATCCTTTCCATTCCAAGAGCTTGAAAGCGTCTTCCAATGCAGCGGTAAACAGTTTCGGAGATATGACGTCTCCTTGCCTTACACCTCGCTGCAGAGGAATATTCTTCGTGCTCTGGTTTTGTACTTGGACCGACATAGTGGCGTTTGTGTATAAGCACTTCAAAACCTCGATGTACCGAAAGTCAATATGGCACCGCTGGAGAGATCTTAACACAGCCCAAGTCTCGATCGAATCAAAAGCCTTCTCATAGTCCACAAACGCCAAGCATAGTGGCAAGTTATACTCCTCGGTCTTCTGTATAACTTGCCGCAGCGTATGAATCTGTCCGTCTGACCTCTATTAAAATAAATTAACCTCAGGCACAACATCTTTAGACAGTCTCGAGTTGACCAGTCCCAATAAACGGTGGCCGTTCCCAAACATGACAAGTACACCAGCACCACCCAACTCAACCATAGAGCGATCCAGTGCCCGTGCCACCGCCAATGAAACCTCCCAGTGAACATGACAACTTCTAACTGACATGAGTACCTACATTCTGCAAGTCTAACTTTATTATAATAGCATTCACATTTACTTTATTAAATTTTGACCTTTAAGTACATCAACAATTAAAATTGTTCCCAGCATAATCTATAATCTAATATTTATACACAACTAGTTACTCTCAAGCGGTTTCACCCGCTGCTCGGCTCCATTTGATCGTAACGTGATGTTTTAGCCTCAGGATTATTGTAGCTATTTATCAGTAAAAGTATTTTGGCAATCCGACCAGCGGTTTCTAAGATACCCCCTACATACAAACTTACAAAGTTTACCTCTTTATAATATTAGTATAGATTTGTAATAATAAGCTCACATCAGGCATTTTATTTATTTGCAGAGTGGAGCCACAATGTTTTCAATGTTTGTATTTATGTGGTTGGTGAAGAATTTTTGTTGGCTAACCAATTTGATTCAACAATACGAGAAGTTTTACGTTGCCGTACAAGATGTTCAGGATACTTGCACACTCATTTTGAAGACATCAAAATCTGGTTATTAATTATTATAGTATTCATCATCATCATAAATTACCGTCCCACTGCTGAGCAAAGGCTTTTTCTCATTTTAGAAGGAATGACTACTTGCTCAAGACGGATTGATGATTTGAAACTTTATAATGAAAAATTAAAAGTCTAGCTTTCCTAATAAATTTTAAGTAGGTGTATATAATTCAGCGGGTATTAACGCAAAGTCTGCTTGCAACCATGACCTGTGCAAAAATAATTACTTTTCGCGTTAATACCTTAAATGAATGAATGCTGAATAATATGATAATAACATGAAACGCGAAAATTTAAAAGTTATGTACTCGGTATTTTTAGCCCGGGAAAGGTCACATTATTATTAGAACCCGCATCTTAATGCATGCAGCATGAGACGCGAGCACCTTATCCTTCGAGCCATCAAAATATGACTACTTTCATGAAAAAATTGAAATAAATTGTATTTTTGAGGGCTTAGTTCTGGGAACATTTCTTAGATCTTCTAAAAACCGCATATAATGATGACGATGAGGATGACAATAATGATGGATAAATACTATTTTAAATTTTGCAGAAAGTAAAAGAAGATTATGTAAGAACATACTACGCCTGCACAGAGCTTCATTCATCAAAATGTCACTGTATGGTATGTTCTACGTGGATGCCGCTTTACAACTTAGTTTAATTTCGTATCTTAGTAATTATACTATTGTATTGTTACAATTTGCTTTATTGTAAACTTGTAATAAGATGTTTCCGACTTTTGAACGTAAACTATAAATCAAATGTAACTTTAAAGAAGTTTTACTTAACATCTTGGATTACTGTGAAGCTTTTGATAAAGTGGATAAATTTCTTCGTAAGAATTAATTCACTTGAAGTTATTTTAATTTCAAGTTTAATTTTTAAGGTGTACGTATTATTAATTTATTGTTTATTAAGATAAAAATAATAATTTGTCAAATACAAATATATTTAAAGTTAAATTTATATTTCTCTATAGTTAATTAGTGTTTGAATTAAAACTGGTTCCTCAGGGACTCATCATCGGTCCAATAGATACTCATGTTATGTAACAGTTTAAGTTGTTTTTAATTATTTCTGTTTTTATTCTCAAACTAATCCTTAAAAAATAAATACCTATTTTACAGGTCATCAAAAATATAGAAACTTATCGTCGTGCTTATGTAGTTGCCACCTGCTTGAGCCACGAATGAAAGTCTAAAAAAAAAACAAAACTAATAATAAAGCGTAAGCTTTATTATTAGTTTTTTTCTAAAAAAAGGAAAGTCTAAAAAAAAGTAAAGTAGTAAAAGACTTTTTTTTTGACTGTCTACCTTTCCCATCTTCCTCGCCCGCCTTGTATTTATGTGTAGTTGGGTACTTTGCTATAATGAAAAATAAATAAATTCCATTGAACGCACGTATGTCGACCTTTCAATGAAATAAAGTAAAATAAAACAATTTAAGTTTTAAGTTAATTGCTCTTTCTGTACATAGGTACAACTAAAATTATAGGTATTGGTTCAAAATACTTTCTCCGGTCTTGCATGTTGCATTCAAGCGTTGGAAAGCCATGCTTCGGCACAAATGAACCAACTCCACCAGAATGATACACAAAATCGGTATGAAACAACACTTGTGCTGTGCTTCGCCATGTGATTGAGGTAATGGGATTCCAAATCCTCCCGACCTTCCCCAATCCAATCCTCAAATTTCTAAAGTCCCACAGAACTTATGGGGACTTTTTAGAAATTTCTTGGTCATACAAGAAAAGGGCTATTCGATCAATCTATAATCTTAGTCCGAGGCATTCGCTCAGATAATTATTTAAGGAATCTAAAATAATGACAGTTGCCTCTCAATATATTTATGAAAATGTAATTCACGCTAAAAACAAAAGCTTATTTAAGAAATATAGTGATATACATAATATCAACACGAGGGGGAAAAACAAATATGTTGTGCCTGCCTCCAGGGTTCAGAAAATAAGTAGTTCGTTTAGGTGTCAATGTATACGCTTTTACAATAAAATTCCTAGCGATATTCGAAATTTGAGCCTCAATAAATTTAAAAGTGTAATAAAGGCTAAACTTTGCTGTAAAGCATTTTATAAAATAAAAGACTACTTAGAGGATAGTCAGAGCCGCTGTAATGTCTGCACAGGTCATGTTGACATGTTTGTAACATATATTCAGTCAACAAAGTATCGGGAATGAATGTTTTTTTATGGTTCCAAATTCGAATTTTAATTTTTTTTGTTGTTGTTAGATTTGGCATAACTGTTTTCCATTATGGCGCGGAATTTGAGTTGCATCTGTTATTTATATTAAAAACAGTGCTGTTTTTAGTTTTATAATATCTAGTGTATATTGCGAATTTCATAATGGACAAAAACATCGAACAAAGAGTTTGTCTTAAATTTTGCATCGCCAATGAAATTTCGTGTTCGGAGGCACTCAAAATGTTACAGAAGGCTTACGGTGAATCGACTTTATCAAAAACACGTGCTTATGAATGGTACAAAGCGTTTCAAAAGCGGTCGAGATGTGATGGAAGATTTGAACCAAAACCGAAAAAACCACGTCAAAGTCGATCAAAAGTCAAAGTCATGTTGACTGTTTTCTTTGACTATCGCGGTGTTGTGCACTCAGAATTCTTGCCCGAAGGTCAAACGGTAAATAAAGAATATTATTTGAGCGTTATGCGGCGTTTAAGAGAACAAATTCGACGAAATAGGCCAGAAATGTGGAAAGAAAATTCTTGGATTTTGCATCACGATAATGCGCCTTCGCACAAGGCCATCATTGTAAACGATTTTTTGTCCAAACACTCAACAAACACCATCGAGCAGCCACCAAATTCACCAGATATGGCTCCAGCCGACTTCTTTCTTTTTCCCACACTCAAATTACCCCTTCGTGGCACCCGTTTTCATTCGTTAGAAGACATAAAGGAGAATTCGCGGCGAGCACTGAACTCAATTCCGGAAACAGCGTTTAAAAAAAGTTTCGATTATTGGATTATTCGTTGGCGTAAGTGTATCGTTTCTGAAGGAGTATACTTTGCAGGTGATAAAATAAATTTAGATGAATAACAAAAATTTTGTGTATTATTGACTTTTTCCCGGTACTTTCTTGACAGAGTAGTAAGTTACACTTTTATATACAATTTGACATTACGTTTATTTTTTTATACAATGACATGATCACCTATTGTGACATTTTTATTTTTTATTTGATATTTTTTTTATTTATTTGTTGACATTTTTATTATTTTATATTATTGTTAGTGTAAGGACCGTGTGAGACTTGTCGTGCTTTTTGATCACCAGTCATCTGCGTTCTGACAGTTTGAGTACTTGCGCGACCCACCCAAATGTTCTTTTGATCGGTATTGTTCGTCGGACAACTCAACAGCACTAGCTATACTGGTTTGCAAACTGACACTTGAGTGCCTGTCTTCAGAACGGGTCCACTTAAACTGGTGTGGTTCTTTCCTCAAAAGACCACTACAGAATGAACTTGCACGGTTCTCTCACATTATGTTATTTTATATTGTCTGGACTTGAAAAGAGACTGACCTCTGAGTTTGTTTCGGCATTTCTTCTCAGAGTAGTCAGATAGGAAATGCCGGCTTCATCTAGTTTTTCACATATAAATTGACTTGTAAAAGTGCCGTTTTATGGCCTATTTGCAAAAATAAATTCTATGTTTCATTGTTTCATACACCCATAAGTCCTCTGATGTTGTGAGTGTTCACTTGTTCAGAGGCACCGCTGACTGCTGCTGACGGCAAATGAGCACACGGATAACTGATAAGTAATCAGCGCTACCCATGCACAACAGAGGTGTTACGATTACATTGCCGTCCTTTTGGGGATTAGGGCTTCGGAGATTTAGCCGAAGCATGGCTCTCCCACACTATACATTGGCATTCAGCAATAATAAATTTAACGCTAGTTATTAAGTCATTAATTTTTGAATATATTCCTTACAAAATTTAGTTTGTCCATGATTGATTTGTTTTCGAAGTTTCAAATGAACAGCCTCTTAATTATTTTATATTTATTGAATTAAGTATTTAGATGGAACGAGCAAATAGCTTCACTAAGAGGACGACCGACAGACTGACACTATATCTTCAAAATTTTGTTTGACGTTCAAAAGTGCCTGTAAAGGTCTATTTGGAATAAATGATTTTGGGCTTTTGACTTTTGACTTTTGAGATACCTAGTCGAAGTTCAATGTATTTGGTATTTGGACATTATATTTAGTTTTGATAAAATCGTATTTCGACTGAACTTTATCGTTTAGATAATTCGATAAATAAATACATTAAATATTATTTTACTTATTTACTATACCTTGTACTGCATTGCACTATAAGTGTCAGTTAACGGTAAGAATTGATAAATAACTAGTTTCCATAGTAGGAAATTACATTTCAAGTCATTTACAACACCATTCCAATCGATCTGACACATTCGTGCCACAGTTTGACTCTTCCACACTTATTTATTTATGTTATACATATATCAACTCAAAAGCCTTCAATGAAAGAGTCTCCTACTTAATAGGCCGGCAACTCCTTTGTTCTCCTCTGCTCCAGTTGCTGATCGTCAGGTGATTCGTATGGTCATTTCATCAAGATCCATATTTCGGCACAATGACGGCAAATGAGTCACTTAGAATGGAATAATACCACGGCCTCAAAGAAAATCGGGGTAAAGAGTAAATAAAAGGGCAGGGAATAACTAAATCGGCGCAAAACATCACGTAGGTGGTGTTTCGCCGTCTGAGTGACGTTACTGGAGACCAGACACTTGCCCTCTTCCGTCCTCAATCATCAAATCCTTAATCCCAAAAAGATGGGCCACAAACTTCTAACCCTTAGATGTTATGGGTGTCCATGGGCGCCACCGATTGTTTACCATCAGGTGATCCATCAGCTTACCTACCTTGCCTAAAAAATACTTTTAAACGGGCAACAACACAAATTGCTTTGATCCCTCAAAGGGTGGGGATGGGGAGTGGATGTCGAGCTCAAATCTCAAAACACGAAGCATTTAAATCTATACTAATATTATAAAGAGGTAAAATTTGCGAGTTTGGAAGTTTGTATGTTTGTAGGTTTGTATGTAGGGGGTAATCTTTGGAACCGCTGCCTGGTCGGATTGTCAAAATTATCACCGATAGATAGCTACAATGTACCTGAGTGCTATAGGCTATAAAACATCACGCTAAGATCAAATGAATCTGAGCAGCGGGTGAAACCGCGCGAGAGTAGCTAGTTTGAAATAAAGTAAGAAATGAAACGAAAATTGCTATAATTAAATTATATTTATTAAATAGGCTACAAGTAACATACATTTTACCCGCTCTATACAAGTCAAAAATTTCAAAAGAACTGACTAGTTTGAGAATAATTATCGAAGTAGACTCAGATTTCGTAGTGTCTTTTCAAAGCTACTTAGGTATAATAAAGTGGAAAGACCGTGGTTGTTTAAAAGAAACCCATAAAACGAAAAATACATGTTCATAGGAACATGTAGGACCCAATTCACAAGTAACTCAATGGATCTTAGTGATCTCATAACCAAAAGAACGTTTGAGAAGGTCACATATATTCTGAAACTGTCAGGAATCTTTAAATTTGCTACAGCTTCCTTCCATTAACACCTATTATTATAATTATTTTCTTTGCTTTAAATCTAGGCTCTTAGACACCTTATAATATCTTCATATTTTCATCAGCTGTGTTTGTTTGAGGTATAAGTGTGTTTTGAATTTTCTTACTATTTGCCATATATTGAGTATGGCAGTTTTTTGTAGTTTCTTATCTGTGCTGTCATTGATATTTAGTACTTTAAACTATGAAAGAAGATGTTTCGATATTACTCCATTATTAGTACTAGTATATGGACTTGATTTCATAATTGAGATCAATCAGTATGTTATATTTGTCTAGTTGTTCATCTATAGTTTTAGATATATTGTGAGTATTTATTATTTCTTTTATTTCAACATTAAATGATTTACGTTGTTTACTTCCGTCCGTCGGTGCTAGTGTTCCAATTTAAAACCAGTGTTTGGTTCTCACTGAGCCCAACTTATACTTATACGTTTCCCTTGTTTTTTACTGTTTAACTTTCATTTTTTTCGTTTCTTTCTATAATTATTTTGATGGATGCATCTGGTCCGATGTCAAATGTTTTTCTTTCTTCTTCAATGATTCACTTGGCTGCCCATATTACACCCTTGAGTCCACATTCACCACGAACATCTTCCTCGCCATGGACCGGTCTTCGAGCAACATCGTCTAACCATTACCACATTAGTATGTAGATTTAAGAGCTACATCAATAACAACTTCACACTCGCAATCATACCAATAAAACTTAAGTACTAATTCATGATAGTCCATTGATTCTTCCGTTTCTTGGTCTAGCTTTGATATTATAACCATGAAAGCTGGTTACAGAGATGGCGATGTCCAGCTGTATATTGTCCAGGGAAACCGCGGGTTCTAACTTTGCGTACCGAAGCACCCACACCACTAGCGTCTTGATGAGAGCCGTGCCGTATGTTCGACCTGCAAAGTCAAAGTCAAGTCATTAAAGACACACATTAACTTAAAAACTGGCTTGGCCAGTTACCCTTCTAAAACCGCTACATATGAAAAAATCGTCAGTAACACAAATAACCTTTTAATCGTGGTAATAAGAGACAATAGTAAAACAATAGGTACGCAAACGCCGGCACAGACTATATTGTATTATACTAAAACTCCGGCGTTCGCTTGGGATTAGAGGTATTAATTTATTTAGTTACCTAAACAATCCATAGGTCCCAAACTGAAAGGTATGAAGGCGTTAGGGTCACGTTTCTCCACGTTCTCCGGGAGGAACCTCTCCGGCATAACTTTATTGGGGTGTTCCCAGTAGCGAGGGTCGCGATTCAGGCTGTGGATTGGTATCACCAGCGATGTACCGGCTGGGATGGTGATGCTTCCTGGAAGACGAGAAAAACCAACTTAAGAAATGATGCTTGAAGCGAATACGTAGAAGACTGGATACAAAAACAGAAGTGAACCACATTTTTAATTTTCATTTGATCCTCTAAATCCGTAAATCTTATTTTTGAGGTCTTTTATCCTTTAGGTATTAATTTAATCATATAAAATATCTTTAAACACACGTTCACCTTTCGCTCTGTGATATAGACTTCAATTTGCTTTCTTGCACCCATAAATGCAATTAATTGCTTAAGCAATATTAAGCAACATCAAGGGTTCTGACATAGATCCATCTCAGTAGGAAAAGTTGGCGTCTATCCGCAGAGAATAGAGGTCATTGGTGACTTGGAGACTAATAGGCTCTCAGAATTAGACGCAAAGCGGGAAGAACTGAAAGCCCGACCACCAGTAACAATGCCTTACCATTCTGTTAATGGTACTCTTAGGTGTCCATTCTGTGCGACAATATTTAAGGTTTTCTAGCCAGATGAAAGCCTATGGTAAACGGCAGTAGATGAGTAAAGCTATGGTCGCCTTAGCCAATAACGGCTAGGAAGGATTATGAAATGCTATTGACAAATCAATTGGGTAGGCCTATGTCCAGCAGTGGACGACAACAGGCTGATGATGATGATGATGTTTGACAAATCAATATTTTATATCATTCATACCATCTTTAATAGAAATATCTTCGATCACAGTCCTCTGTATCATCGCTCCTATTGGGAAATACCGCAGTGTCTCCTTGTACACCATGTCCAGGTTCTCCAGCAGCTTCAACTGCTCATTGGTGACTGGACCATCAGGTCCGACCACATCTATTATTTCTTGGTACACCTTATCCTGGAAATTCATGATCAAGGACAAAATGTCAATTATTATATGTATAGGTATCCGAAATCCCCAAAATCCCCAAAAGGCTAGCAGTGCACTCGTAACTCCTTTAGTGTAGCGGGTGTCCATTTGCGGCGCCGATTACTTACCATCAGGTAACCCATCAGCACGTTTGCCGACCTATCCTATAAATACAATCTGATGCTTACCTGCCATTCCGGCAAGTGTGCTAGGAACATAAGGACTCCAGCTGCTATTTTAGCCGCTACCTCTTGGCTCTGAAAAGATAAAAAGAAATATTTTTATTTCACATAGTATATGTATAGGTACAGAATCAGTAAAGCACCAATTAGACAGCACTATTCGTCGTGCTCCAATTCCCTAAGTTCCGATGGATTGGGTGGAATGATCGCCGTTAGGCTGTTTGGGTACTTAAACTGGCAATCGAGAGAGCCTGACCACCCGAAGTCCCTAAGTCTTTAAAAATCTAGTCCGATTAATCGTGCCCGCTGATAGCCGCCTTTATCCCACATTTGTGTATATGTGAAGATAAAACCTTAAAGAATCAAACTAATATTTAAAGGTCTCAAGAACATCCAAGGAATTGTACAAAAACAAAAACCCGTAGTTGTAGGTAGATAGAGTTTAGTACGGGTTCTGAGGAGCGAGAAATAATGTTCCACACAAGATTTAAAGTGAAAACCTTGTAGTGACGCACATAGTAACGACAATATTGATTAACTTTATAAAATTGAAGGGCTAAAACGAAGGGTATCAAAGCATTCTATGGTGGTATACTTAAGCTCAATGTTAAGTAGCAAGCATCAAGCCACTAAGAATATTATTTACAGTGGTCAAGCGGTCAGTGGCGGGTAGTGGAATAAGGGGGTAGTGGCGATACCTGTTATGCCACGCGCATGCGTTCGACACTAACCGTTGGGATGCCGCGTTACAACAGTGTAATTTTAAATTTTAGCAATTAACTCACGCTAGTAAATAAGGTCATGGTTTCCTCCTTGATCTCCTTGTCAGTGAGCTCTCCAGACAGGATAAGTCTGTCCACAACACCCATGCACTCCTCATCAGGCTTGGATACCTCTAAGGCTTTTTTCCTCCGTCTAACGATATCTTCCATCACGTCATCTATCAGCTTCAGGTAGTAGTCGTGCTGCTTCTTCTTGCCAAGCAACCAGTATATTAACGGTACTTGTAACCACCATTTTGTCATTTTGTTGAATATTAGAGTGTACATGCTGTGGGGTTACGAAGCATATTATTATTCAAATATATGGTTCTTACGATTTCATTACTTGAGACTGACAATGCTCAATACGTGCCCAACCTTATAGCACTTTGAGACCTATACCAATCGGTATACATAGGTAATCGTACGGCGTTAGTCACCAAATTACAAAGGAACCGAAAATGTCTGGTAAGAAAAATGTACCTCAAAATACGAGGGTTAGCTACCAGTTTGTATTATTATTATTAAATCTAAGCATGTGTACTGTAATTGTAATGGCATGTCGATAGATATGATGTCACTAATTGGTGTAAGTGCGGTATACCACAGGGTTCGGTATTAGGACCTTATTTGTGGAACATCGAATGCGGGCTGAGAAAGAATTTTCTGCCACGGAGCATCGTCTTCTGGTCTCTCAGTTTTACCAGAAGACTTTTAACTGCATTTCTTTAAAATAAAAGAGATTTTTTGGTGGCAAATGATCCAATGACTTCTTTCACCTTGAGTGGATGAAGCGAAAGGGACTTTTACTGATTTACAACCACCGCGTTCCTTCTTCTGTGGATAATACTGGGCCAAGGTATTCTACATAGTCTGGCCATAAATACTGTTACAATTAAAAATAAACAAAATATTACATTTGAATTTGGAATCTGTCATTTTTATATAATTTTTCATTGTGTTTTCTTATTTTGGCGTCAATAAATTGTTCAATATTTTGCGATATTAAAATGGAGTGGGGTGATAAAGAGAACCGAATCGCTGTGATTGCATTACACAAAATGGGTATGGAGCCAAATGCAATTCTTAAAACTCTCCACACGCTTGGCATTAGTCAAATGTTTGTGTACCGGGCTATTAATAGGTACAATGAGACCTCCTCTGTTTGTTACAGAAAAAGATGTGGCCGTCCACGTAGTGTTCGTACGAAAAAGGTGGTCAAAGCAGTAAGGGAAAGAATTCGAAGAAATCCTGTTCGAAAGCAAAAGATTTTATCTCGGGAGATGAAGATAGCACCTATAGAACCATGTCGCGTATTTTAAAAGACGACTTAGGACTTGCAGCCTATAAGAGACGCACTGGAAATTTTTTAAATGAAAATTTAAAAAAGAATAGGGTGATAAAATCTAAACAACTACTGAAGCGGTACGCAACGGGAGGTCACAGAAAAAATTTGTTTACGGATGAGAAAATTTTTACAATTGAGCAATTTTTTAACAAACAAAATGACCGTATTTATGCTTAAAGCTCTAAGGAAGCTTCTCAATTAGTCGACAAAGGGCAACGTGGGCATTATCCGACTTCAGTGATGGTTTGGTGGGGTGTTAGCTTTGAAGGAGTGACTGAGCCATACTTTTGCGAAAAAGGTATCAAAACATCGGCACAAGTGTATCAAAATACCATTCTTGAGAAGGTAGTTAAGCCCCTTAACAACACCATGATCAATAATCAACAATGGTCCTTCCAGCAAGACTCGGCGCCGGGTCATAAAGCTCGGTCCACGCAGTCTTGGTTGGAAACTAACGTTTCCGACTTCATCAGAGCTGAAGACTGGCTGTCGTCTAGTCCCGATCTTAATCCGCTGGATTATGATTTATGGTTAGTTTTAGAGAGTAGGGCTTGCTCTAAACGCCATGATAATTTGGACTCCCTAAAACCATCCATACGATTGGCAGTGAAGAATTTTCTCATGGAAAGAGTGCGTGCTTTTATTGATAACTGGCCTCAACGTTTAAAGGACTGTATTGCAGCCAATGGAGACCACTTCGAATGAGCTTTTTATGTTTTAAATTGTTTTATATTTATGTATTAAACTTACATACTGTAAAAGTACCTAATAAATGTTATTTGCAACAGACTAAATATTTTTTTTATTTGTTGCAGTATTTATGGCTAGACTAGGTATATAGCCTTGGTTGGAATCGGCCTTGAAATAGTACAGGTATAAGGATGGTGGATTGAGCATTATCCTTTTAATTTTTATGGAGGGTTTAAGGAATAAACATAGAAAATCAAATCTTACTCATGGGTTTTAAATATTATTTCTTCCAATCTGTACACTTGTTCTGAATCTTCTTTAGATAACCCCATTAGTGTTTCTGAAACCAAGTAATGAGTTAATTGATTTCTTTTATTATATTGTTGTTAAGTTATTAAGGTTCTTAACTTTTTATTTGTGTGAAAAGATACACGTACTTCTCTAATAAAAAAATGAATAATTGACTTGTAATGTCGGATGAACTTACAATGTCAATATGGCTCAATTGGCATGCATATAAAAAGTGTTTGGTCAGTGAGTATTAATGCGGACTTTTCAAAAATTGACAACAATCACCAGTCATTAAAATTCCTAATCTTAAAAAATGAATCATTTGCTATTCCCATTTATAATCACATTTTCTATACCAAAATGTCATATATTCCGAAATTGTTTACTTACGATTAACACTTTGCGTAGTACTTCTGAGTATATCCTTGTAGCAATCAAAGGTCACCGGTTCTTTCTGACTGATAACCTTGGCCAGCTCCTCACACTCCTTGTTGAAGACAGGAAAGTAGTTCTCCACCGACTTCTTGTTGTAAGAGAGAATCACTATTTTCCTATGAGAGCGCCAGGTTGGTCCTGAAATGTTTTTTTTCATAGTCAAGTTAAGACAAATCATTAATTTCAAAATGGGTAGACCACAACAGGTACTTTTAACCATAAAAAAATCACAAGGGTCTTATTTTTATTTGCGTCAGTCTGTCGGTCTGTCTGTCCTCTAGTGAAGTGTTAATTCCTATGGATAAGAACGAGCAAGAAACTCCATGGATACTATTTATCATTCAGTTTGACAATTCATTTCTTTGTTACATACTTAAGTCGTCATAGTACACATGACACCCAGACCCGAAGCAACAATTAATGAAGCACAAAAAGATTTGTTCCGGGACTAGAATTAGTGAACAGGCTGCCATTTTGGAGTGGTCAGCACAATCATCATTGTTTTAAATAAATGATTACTCTTATGCTTTTTTTCATTTTTGTTTAGACTATTTTTGTGGACCACAAATCTATATCTATAAAAATGATTCGCGAAATGCTTTAGTAAGCGAATAACTCAATAACGACTGCACCTATTTTGTCAATTCTTTTTTTTGTTATGTTCGTTATTACCCGACTGCCAAAGAAGGAGGGTAATGTTTTTCGAGTGTATGTAAGTATGTATGTATGTCTTTTCCTTTGTGACCTCCTGTAGCCTAAACGGCTTGATGGATTTTGATGTATGAGGTATCGTTAGATTTGTCTTGATTACGGGAGTGTCATAGGATACATTTTATCCTAAAAGTCCCACGGGATAAAGACATAATAATATTTTTTCTAAATTTCCCTTTAAAAAAATATGTATGCGGTATCATTAGATTCATTTCAATCACGGGAGTAATTAATATAGGATACGTTTTTTCTCAAAATTCTCACGGGAACATGTTAATTCTGCGTCAACGCAAAGCAACTCATGCGTTAGCAAGCAAAAAGATAGGGCGTGGCCTGGCATGCGGCGCGCGGCGCGGTGCGGAGGGGGATATGCTCGAGTATACAGCCCGAATGCGGGCACACGCATAAGGGCACACGTCGTTGACGGTCGTCTCTAAATAGCGATTTTTCGTTAAATAAAAACAGCTAAAAAGTTATAAATAAAAAAATTATTATTAAAAAAACAAAATACCCGACTGCACACTAAAAAAAGAGTAAAACAAGCCCCACAATACAAATTTACTGAATATAATTTATAAATGTTGATGGAAAGCATCGCAGGCGGGGACCAACAGAGGCTTATTTATAGTCATTTCTGTTGTGCACCATTTAGCAGAATTTTCGTTGGTGGCGGTCAAGGTGGTCCCCGCCTGCGATGCTTTCCATCAACATTTATAAATTATATTCAGTAAATTTGTATTGTGGGGCTTGTTTTACTCTTTTTTTAGTGTGCAGTCGGGTATTTTGTTTTTTTAATAATAATTTTTTTTTAGGATAAGGTTTTTACGAAAGAAAATTCTAGAAAAGTAAAGGGGAATAATGGGAACTAACAATTCTGTCTGTGTGGCTGTCTGCTAACAAAACAAATGACTGGTAGTCGGTAGACTGGTAGGGGTAGTCGAATACCCGTGCGAACTTGGGAAGGGCCGGTAGTAAGTAATAAAAATATCATAGATAGATATGTATCGTTTGTGTAGTATTGAATTCTTGTCCTCATTTTTCATCATCTCTATGACAATCATCATCATCATCATCAGCCTATAAGTGCCCACTGCTAAGCTACGGCCTCTTCTCACACGGAGAAGGTTTGAGCATTAATCACCACGCTTGCTCGATGCGGGTTGGCGATTTCAAACTTATAATTAGAAAGTAAAGTTCAGGTTCCTTCACCGTATGTCAGTGGTGTCTTAGTACATATAACTCGGAAAAAGTCACATTGGTACTAACCAGGTTTCGAACCCTTAACTTCCGGGCCACCACGACCTATATGACAATGTTGTTGCACTATTGGATAATCAAAATTAAAATTCTTACCTCCCGATAAAATTCCACTGCCGATGAATGGTACCATAAAATCATACACTGGCCCTTTCTGATTTACTTTTGTACTTGATAGTAAAGACTGAAATGAAATTAATATTTTTTTAATATCATTGGTCGGTAAGCAGACGTATTACCTGATGGTAGGCATTCAAAAACGCCAATGGTACCAAAAATGTTTCAAGTGCATTGCCTTGATTTGTGATTGGTTAGGACTTGAGAATTCGCGATAGGGATTAGTTTCACTTCCTTAACTAAATTTACTCATAGTGACTTTTTTATTATTTAAGTGTAGGAGAGCCATGCTTGGGTACGAATGGGCCTGCTCGACCATGGTGATATTACATACTACACTGGTCTACTACGGCCTCGGTATAAATACAGGTGGGCTGACGATAATAACAGTACTTGGCCATGGTCACAAGTCAAACAAGACCCAATCCTTCCTCTCCCCCAATCCCAAAATGTCCAAACCACTGATCCACAAAAGGGCGGCAACGTTGTTCCTCCTCCGTTGTTGCGGGTGTCTATAATCCGTAATCCGTTTGCTCGTTTGTTTAGCACATAAAAAAAAAACAACCAGTCCCATTGCAGTACTGAAAAGCGATACATATATTATGTAAAATGTCGGTAAACACTTACACGGATATACGCTGGGTTTCTCACAACAATATTTAGTTCAGGCCCCAGCCAGAATCTATAGATTTCACCGTACTTCTGCATGAGTTCTTCTAATTTGTTCACAGTTTCTGAAAATTGATAATAATATATTTTATTTATCGGTACCTGTTGTTGTTTATTAATAATAGTTCCTGATGAACTGTGTTAATGACACTTTTTATTTATTTCAACATAAAGAGAGAGTTTAATTATCATTATATTTAAAAATAATAATATAAAGAGGGACATTATATCACCTTAAAAAGAATTATGTACCTAATCATGATTAATTAAACAAAGTATTTTAACTAAAAGGAGCGTTGTATCGTGGAAATCACGTAGACCTCCAAGTTCAAACACCTTACATTCTGAACTTATTGTCGGTTTAAGCAAAAGTGTATATTCATGATTTTTAATTTTCTCAATATATTTTTTATTGGTATCCCCAAGGTCTGGGTCTGGTTGCGTACGTTCCACGCACGCCTCAAAGAACCAATAGACTAACACAGACGGGACCCAACTAGGCTGATGTTAAGCCGGGATTGCGGGGCAACCGCAATAAGGCCTCAGCATGGAGCAGTTGAAGGAACGAGGAGTTTTTATCCAGTAAGAGTCTGATACTTTCTTTCGCCTCAAATTGGGCAAGAGAAGTTACTTTTATAACTTTCGTGAGACATTCTAAATTAATTATTATGTTTTCGGCTTACTCACGTAATAATTTGACGAGATACTCGACTAGTTTCAAGCCGCGTAGTCCAGTAGCAGCGCGACAGTTACCGAGTCGCGTGTCGCGGAATGCTGCTCATGAATATGGGCCTCTAGCATGGCTTGAAACTAGTCGAGTATCTCGTCACATTATTAAGTGAGTAAGCCGAAAACATAATAATGAAGAGAAGAAGTTATTTGATGATATTCCCATCAGATGTTCAAGGTGTTACTTACATAGGCACGTAAATAATAATAAACAGGAAGGTGATAAGCGATTTCAAAATTTTAATAAGAAACTATTATACATATAAGTACCGGTTTCACACGGTGAGAGGAGAGACAAAAAAGGCAATTTTAAGTTTACATAATATACATTTGAAGTCGCATATTATAAAAACGATTAATGATAATTTAACTTCTAAAATGTACCTAATTAATTAATTCCTTAGACCTTGAGATGAAGAATTCTTAATGTCATTTACAAACTGTTGTTCCGGTTCTGGTTTTAATGTGTATATAAAGTTGTTTGTATGTTTGTAAACAGACCCGTGACATAGGGCAACATCGTAGTGTGGGGCAAAGTTTAAAAATGAAGAAAAAATATTATTATTATTTATTCGTTTTCGTAATTTGGACTTTAGAGTTTGTATGGTAATCCGTATCACGTGCGCGACCATAGTGCTTTTTTCGAGACGGAGAATCGTCAGAAGAATTCTCTAGCCCTTGGTAGGTCGAGAATGAGTGTCAGACTCTTACTGACTAAACACCACCTCGTTCCTTTTTCTACTCCTCGGGGCTTAGGCACGTTATTGCGGTTGTACTCGCAACTGATCACTCGAGTGAACAATCATGCTCCAAATACTGATGATAAGGAATTGGGGCAACAGTGGGACAGTTATTTTTTTGTGTAGTAGGTCGGTCAACGAGCAGACGGATTACCTGATGGTAAGCAAGCAGCGCTGCCCATAGACACTCGTAGTACCAAAGGAGTCACTACAAGTGCCTTGCTGGCCCCTTGTGGGTTATTCGAGAGTAGGGGTAGGTAGGTAGGGGTAGTGGGGTAGGTAACCTCAATCACACGACGAAACACAATTTAAGTGGGCACCCGCACCACCAGAGGAGTTACAAGTTCGTTGCTGGCATTATGAGAAATAGGCGTTGTTGGGATTTAAGGACCAAGAAGGGATAAGGGGACGGGAGGAATATTTGCGGTAACCTCATTCACAAGGCGAAACATAACGCCGAAATAAACATCACGCCGGTTTTCTGGGAGGCCGTGGTATCACTCCGGTCAAGCCCATGACGGTCTGGTTAGGATGATAATAATCTTCTAACTTCTTAATATTAAACGTTGCCCCACACTAGGATTTCCTCCTGTGTCGTGGGTGCGGTTACAAATATACAATTTCTCATGCACATGACACCCAGATCCGGACCAACAATTTGTGGGTCACACAAAGAGTTGTTCCGTGCGGGAATCGAACCCGCGACACGTTGCACGGCAGCCACCGCACCAACCGTGCAGTCCAATAATGAAACAGTGACCTGCTTTTACCTTCTGGACGGCTCATAAACACAAGCGTGTTCCCCAAGAGTGGAAGCGCGGTTGGACCTGGCAGTTTGCTGGCCATCTCTAACATCCTTCTTCTTTTGTATCTCCAAACCAACCAACTGGCTGACAATGCGCCGCCCACCAAGTACAGGACCGCCAACAACCAGTTCATTCTGTAAAATCAAAACTATTTAATGTCATTAAACAAAAAACAAAAAATTATTTGAATGTAACAAAATATGTTTCAATAATAAGGTTCAATTTTGAAATACCCTCTTTTATTAGTTAGTTCTGTTTTCTATATAATATGCTATTTGTTGTATCGTTGCTTCTACTTTACACGGTTCTCCACTAATTTATAAACCTTTTCAACCACTCTTATCTATTAATAAACCCCATCAAAATCCGTTGCCTTGTTTTAAAGCTTTAAGTGTACATAAGGGACATATAAAGCGGCTTTTTATATCACATAGCATAGAATTATTATATTTTCAATCGACACAATGATTATTTAATTTTGTACAAGTGTCATTTGTAATATGGAATCCCGGAACTTTGGGAGGCGTACGAGGGGCCGAAGCCAACTCGCAGAGGCCCGTTAAACAGTTTTAATCTAAATGTGATGGAAAATCAGCTACATTTTCATTCCTATTATTCACAATTGAGTAATGGAGTTGTTTTTTTTATTATTTGTTGAGTTATTCTTGCGATAAAATTCTGTCCGCGAAAAGCCCAAAAAAATAAACATATTTTTTTTTGTCTATGACCGACACGCGCGCATAGGAATACTGATTAATTTTTGCCGCCATTACGAAACATTTTTCACAACTCTTCTAGTTTACATTTTTCAAGTTCTTGTTAAGTATTATTATACTCAGAAGTGTGTTGAAAATTGGCATCGAACGATTATGCTATGAATGAACTATGAAACGCAACATCCAATTATTGAGCTGAAATTTTGTATGCATGCACTAAACAGAATCCTTTTATTGTAAATCTAAGAAATATCTGAATATATTTCTTCCGTTCCTTCTTTAATTCCGGGTCTTGTGACCCATCTAATAAGATCTTGTATTCAAAGTTTTTTTTTGTCTAATTACAGGTCTCTCGTTTTTTAATTCATTAAACCCGCTCTATGCGATTTTTTGCTGCGCCTTTCAGTAGTCAGGCTGTAAGAAGTCCTTATAAGCATTACATTGGACGAATGAATGAATGTATGAATAAATGGAAAATATAATGAATGGTTGAATGAATGAATTAATAATTTATTTAAATAATAATTAAAGAATGAATGAACGATTGGTATCTTTTGACTGTGACTCCCAGTTACGTAATTTTTTTTTTTGGTAAATGACGTCCGAATAAATTACAAATTGTATATGAAAAAAATACATGTTTTGATATTTTGAATGAATAATTTATGAGTTTTGCAAAACCAGTTTGAACGTATTTTATTTTATTATTTCGCAAATGCGGTCTTAGGCAAGCATAGCAGTGTTGAACTCATTTATCATATTGATTCGTAATAAAAATACAAACTCATAGCTTAAGAATGAGAATTATAATCAATTAATCTTACTAATATTATAAATGCGAAAGTTACGATGTTTGGATGTTTGTTACTCAATCACGCCAAAACGGCTGGACGGATCTGAATGAAATTTAGCACAGGCATAGGATACACCCCGGAATAGGGTTTAGGCTACTTTTTATCAACATACCAGGCGGACGAAGCCGTGGACGGAAGCTAGTACGAAAATATTGTAAATGGCTTCGATCCGTTACCTTTTATTTTACATTCCTTTAATAATTATTTATCCATTCTTATATTTGGCATGAATACCCTTAAGGTCAAAGTCTATAAGTAACTATGTAGGTAGGTATAGGTATTTTTTCCGAGTTATATGTATATACTTTAAGGTTATTTTGACCTGACCTTAACAATTCTAATCATAACTTTGAAATCGTCAACCCGCCTTGAGCAGTCAGTGTAATTAAAGTTCATTAGTTTTCCGTATTAGAAAAGGCCTTCGCTCATGGGAAGGCACTAATAAACCGGTGGGTAATTTGATATAAAATAAAACAAATGAAGATAGAAAAATATGTAGTTGGATAAATAAAAGTGTAACTGAGTGTAACACATCCATCCATCTTTCTATACTAAATACTTTTCGAGACTATTAAACTTTTTATAAGACTGCAAGAGGTCCTATTTAGCTTTACATTGAGCGAATGAACAAATAAAAAAAAAATGAATAAATAGGATGAAAATGGAACCAAAAACGAAGGAAAAATGTCGTAGTAACCTTAAAGTCAAGCTTAAGGGAGTGGGTCTTTTACCTGACATTAACAATGTAACTTTTTCTAAATTGTAATGTGTTTTTGTATTTTTTAAAGTGTATTTAGACTGACACGCTGTGTAGGAAAACATAAGTTAACATAAGATCAGGTTTCTTGACACAGCCAGCATGTCAGCAAACCTGATCTTAAAATTAGCATCTATGTAGCTTCACTGACGAACAGACTGACAGACCACTATTCTATTTTGACGTTTCAAAAGTATCTACATAATTATGGTTTAGTTGGAATATGTAAATGATTTTGAATTTTGAAATTATTAAAATAATAAGAAATTATCAAAGTCCTGCAGCAGTGTGATTCGGTAAGTCTTCATTCTAAACTTCGAATCTGAATCCGCTGTGAGTATTAGTGCACTAGCACTACACTTGCGAGTTGAACTAAATTGACAGCAACATTTTGATGGATAAAGTATGAGATGATGTTAAAAGTGGCATTCTAAAATTTAATTTCCAAGTCACTTCGACACTCACTACGCATTTGAAAACAATTCAAAATCAAACAAATTATATAGAATCTACGTGCTGGTCATGGTTTGAAAAATCCACTTCGAATAAGCTTAAACCTTCTCCGTGCGAGAAGAGGCCTTTGCTCTGCAGTGGGCATTTATAGGCTGATGATGAATTATGGTCAACGCGCAGGGCATAAAACGATTTAGAAATTGAAAAAAAAACATAATCCATGATCCATCCATGATCCGATTCGGTTGAAAATCTTTGAAGTTCTCTATGTGTCAGCTAATGGACCCTACAGCCGGGGTCCATTAGCTGCCAGTAGTAGTCCGTTTCCTCGAGGCAGATCGATTAGGACATTTTAGTTATGAAAGTGCCAATAACCTACCAATTATTACCTAGTTGCGAATTCTTGGCATTTGATATTTAAATCGACCGTATTAAATATGCATATACACGCGAATTGAGGCTATATTCTCATATACGAGCTACACTCGCGCGGTGTCACCCGCTGCTCGACTCCTACTGATTGTAGCGTGATGTTTTATAGCCTTAAGCCTTCCTCAATAAATGGTCTATTAAACACAAAAATAATTTTTCGATTCGAACCAGTAATTCCTGAGATTAGCGCGTTCAAACAAACAAGCAAACTCTGCAGCTTTATAATATTAGTATAGATAATATAATACATAGTAAAATATACGAGTAGATTATTCAAAACTTTACAAACGATATAATATTCACTATGGGTATTCGAAAATAACACAGCGTTTTCTTCTCCTCCACCTCCCCCCAAAACTCCGAAACCCTAATCCCCAAAAGGCCGGCGATGCAGTCGTACACTCCTGCGATGTTGCGGGTGTCAATGGGCTTGCTTAGCATCAGGTAATCCGTTTGCTGGTTGGCCGACCTCTTCATACTTTTTGTCTACGGAAAAGAGGTCTGCAACCGACCATGCAGACAAGGCACTATTCATGAACACCCAGGCAACATAAGAGCTAGTGCCAGTTAGATATTTGAGGATAGGCTGATGATAGAATTAGTGTTGCAGAGAATTGGGCCTCCGCCCTTAGTCCCGAAACCAAAAATTCTAAGACCTAACGTATTCACACTTTTATCAACCACTAGCGGGCCCGGCAAAATCCGTACTGCCTCAAAATCAACATTAATTTTCAGACCTTTAAAACTTCTCTGGACGAACAGTAATCCATTTTTATATATCGATAACAGACAAAAAAAAAATGAAGATGTATCTATAATTTGGTATTGTCCCTATCTAGCTTCAACTTTGACTATATACAATGTCACCATACATTTAAATTAATTTAATAATTAATTAGAATATTCGATAAAAATAAAACTCACTTTAGTATTAATAAAGGGCAGAACTGTTTGTTGAGTTTTAAAAAAACGTCACTGAAGTGATCATACACGGTTGTTCGTAATCAAAAACACTGTTACACTAAAACTAAAAAAAATTGACTAAAACTATCACACGATCAAATCAAAACGCTACCGCACACTAACAGAATTACACTAAAGAAGTTTTGCTATTTAAAAACTTATCTTATATAAGTACCAACGATGGCGAAATCAAAGGATTTTTTAAACCGGTTTTTGAGTTTAGGCACAGCAGTATAAACTGTTACAATATTTTTTTAAGATCTATTCGAATAAATTACTGTTTACAATAAGTCTGTGAAAAATATAAAATATCTATACTAATATTATAAAAAGGTAAAATTTGTAAGTTTGTATGTAGGATCTTTGGAACGCTGGTCTGATTGCCAAAATCCTTTCACTGATAAATAGCTACAATGTTTCTGAGTGCTATAGGCTATAAAACATCACGCTACGATTAAATGCGGACGAACAGCGGGTGAAACCGCGTGAGAGTAGCTAGTTAATTATATAGGTAGGTATATCTTTTATCTCAGGAGTAAATCAGTGTAACAACAACAAACATATTTCGCATAAAATAAACTGAAAGCCTGATTAGAGTATAAAATGCTTGTAATTTTGTGTGTAATAATTTTAAAATTAATGTAATGGCTATCTTTATCGTGAGACATAGCTATAGGTACTAAAATTATAATATATTATGTACTAGAGCTCCGCACGGGATACTAGACTAAATTTCTCCACCATTATATGTAGTTACTAGCTACTCCCGCGGGGTTTCACTCGCTGCTCGGCTCCATTTGATTGTAGCTTAATGTTTTATAGCACTCGGGAAAGAATTTTGGGACTCCGACCAGTGGTTCCAAAGATTACACCCTACATAAAAACTTACAAATTAAACCTCTTTGTAATATTAGTATAGATTATACTTTTAGGTATTTTCGTTGTTTTTGTATTGAATAGATGATAATGTAAACTTTTTTAATCAGGGATATGTGAGAGTATTATAAATGTAAAAGTAAACAAATATAATCAGAATGCTCCGAACTGTTAAGCTATCAGGAGTTACACGTGTTATTGTGAGTCAACCATAAAAGATAGATATGTAGGATATTTTGTAGATAATTTTATGTAGAACATTCCCGTGATACATGATTTCTATATAACTTTAACCTTTAAGCCTGCACACGAGACGGAAGATAAAAAAAATAGTAACTTCTCCCAACATTTTTGTTTTCCCAACAATTTCCTTCACTGCTCAGCTCTTTTTAATTGTAGCGCGATGAAAAGTATTCTATAACCTGCACAGGAGTATAAAGAGTAATTGAGCCAAGTTTCATTAAAATCTGTCGAGTAGTTTTTGTTTCTATAAGGAACATACAGACGGACAGACAGACAGTCAGACAGACAGACAGGCAAAAATTTTACAGATTACATTTTTGACATCAGTATCGATCACTAATTACCCCCTGATAGTTATTTTGAAAATATATTTCATGTACAGAATTGACTTCTCTACAGATTCATTATAAGTAAGTATAGATATATAGATAACGAGAGAAAATTACTAGTTTCAAGACACAACGGAACTCTTATTCACGAGCAGCGTTCGCGGTTATCGGTCAATGTCAGTAAGTCGTTACATTCAAGTGTAATTATATAAAAATGAATCAACATACAAAGTAAAATAAAAAAATAAAAATGCATCGCAAAATGTGTTTGTAAGCGCATAACTCAAGAACGCCTGGACTAATTTTGCCAATCATTTTTTTTTCTTATATTTTGTTATTTGTCAGGAGAAGGTTCTTATTAAAGAAAATATGAGGGGAAATTTGGGAAAAAGTGACCCTTTCGTTGTTAGTCAGATAGTTGGACCCGTGCGAAGCGTGGACGGGCCGCTAGTTGGCAGAATCAGTAGTGATATTAAAGTTAAAAACATACCAAACTTTCTGAGAGCAAAACTTTACGTTCCTCTTTAGGAGGTTGGTATCTGAACCTTTAAGAAATAATTCATCCTTTCAAGACGGGTAACGCGCCTGTGACTCCTCGGGAGTTGCGGGTGTCCATGGGTGCCGCTGATCTCTTACCATCAGGTCATCCGTCTACTCGTTTTCCTCCTATTCCATAAAAAAGATAGAAAATGTATATTTTTATCACGCATTTTAATCCAGTGACCGGTAATGCTGGCCAGGGAACTTACTTTGACGTCATCAGTGAGATTCTCAGGCCAGTTACAACTTATGGCATTGTTGTTTTAGTGGCACCTTTGTGTGATGGAAAATCTTCAGATGACTTCTCTCGCCCAGGGTTAGGGGGTTATCATATTCTACAGGAGTCTCAGACTCTTACTGATTAAAAACCTCCCCGTTCCTTCTCCTGCTTTAGGACGAGACTGTGATACCTTATTGGTCTTGTCTCGCAAACCTGGCCCTACTGGGCCCTACGTGGCCTGGCCTGGCCTCTTTACGCTACGCGCCGTACTCTCGAGAACCAGTCTGGGTGCGTTTCATTTAGACACTACAGACCAAGGTAACATCGGGAGGGCATTATATTTTCTAATTATAACTTTGAAATTGTCAATCCTCTTAGGCAAGCGTGGATGATTACTGCTTAAACTTTCTCTTTGTGAGAGGAGAGGCCTTTGATAAGCGGTGGCCTTTGCTAAGTGTTGCTAACGGGAATAACAACAGTGGAGCATGCAAGTCTTCCAGACTCCAGAGCGGAATTGAGGCAAGCAGCTCGAGGATTGAGCAAAGAGCCTTGACTGGGCTTCCTTTACAAAATCCTGTATTGAATAAGTAAGATAAATATTTTGACACGAAACCAAATATTATACAGCAACGCGATGTTTGTAATCTATATCGATCAATCAATAAGAATGAAAAAGAAGAATTAAGTGATAACTAGTATTGGGTAATTAATCCGAGTTCTGTCAACTACGAGAGAGCCTATTGCGTGTTATAATAGAATCTAACACGATAAAAATAAAAAATCATAAGCAAAACAAATTTGTCAGGTGTAAAAATATCCAAGGTGGAAAGCAAGTGTATCGACGATGCATCAGTAGGTTTGCAAGTAAACGTATTAGAATCGAATGATGCGCTGTAGTGTAATGCGAAACAAGAGCGCATGGCAAAGATAGATGCAGCCAGCTCGGGAGTTGGTCGTACGCTGTGACCCACTTTTACGGGAGGTAGTGTTTGGTATCTCAGTAGCCAGCGGTGCCGGGCGTAAGATAAGAATTAAATGTTTATGAAAAGAAAGGTTATTTTTCACGAGTGTGTGCCTATGAGAAGCAGTGAAGATGGTTAGGAACATGATGTGTTTTATGTGAACGCAATGGATGATAAAAAGTATGTATACGCCGCCAATAGAATGGAAAACTGGGGTGAAATAACAGCGTTGTGTTTCGCCATATGAGTGAGGTTATCGGAGGCGCAATCCTTCTCCTCCCCCAATCCCAAAATCTCCAAATCCCCAATCCCCAAAAGGTCGCCAACGCAATCGTTACTAGTCCGTTGTTGTGTCCATAAGCGGCGCTGATTGCTTACCATTAGGTAATTCGTCTGCTCGTTTGCCGACCTGTCACAAAGTTATAGAATGTCAAGGAGAAAAAAAAATTTACTGCAAGCAGATAAATATACTGGATTAATGATTAATGTTACCTACCTACCTCTTAACGCATTTTACTACACGTGTAATTTTTTTACAGGTTTTTTTAAGAACCAGTTGTTGGTACAGGTTAGGTATTTTTTATGTTTAGAAAAACGAGTTTTTTGTTATCATTTGTTATTGCTCAATTGTTTTGTGTGAAAGTATTCAGTTGACAGGGATGTATCGGACTAGGTTACATAAGTTCAATAAATCTAATCTAACGTATAGTCAGCTATTTTCCAATACTAAAGAAAAAGTTTATTGCAACTTAAGCATAAGTATATTAAGGGAAAACTTGTGGGAAATGGATGTTTGGGGAGTAGTTATTAGTCGCGGAAAGAAGGTAGCATTCGTGTTTGTTTAGATCCACGACCATTAAATAATGCACAGGGTTGGGAATGGGTGCTGCTCTATATGAAGTGTCCTCTGTGAATTCTGGATGGTTCAAAAAGACGATGCCTATTTCTGCGAAAATTTAGCAGGACCCAAATCTTATATTGATAGCATTCTAATATAAGGACACTTTGACGAACATGATTCGAGACTCTTCTACGGCGGTCTAAAGTCTAAGCATATTGACATACATTTATTTGTAAAAAACAAAAAGTTTAGGCCACAAGTTGGATGTGAATAATATGAGGGTAGATAACTGAAAAATTAAGGCATTAATGGATATTATTCGGCTCATAGGAAGGCTCTATTGGTTAAAGAAATAATCAACATTGGTTTGAAATTGAACCATTCGGTGGCAGTGTATAGGTTGAAGGCAAAACCAGGTAGAACGCGGGCCCTGGGGCTGTAAAGGAACGGAGCGCAGTTGATGGTGCTAGTCCTAGTATCACCGGGGATCGAGAGTCGATCTCCGGCCACCGTAAGCTCAAGTCTCCGAACGACGAGTACCTAAGAGTAGCTTGCCGCCCGACCACAACCAGACCCACCGCAGACTTGCGCTTATGGAGAACCTGACCCAAGCGTAAGGCGCTTTGCATTTCGCGCACACCTCAGAGAGCTAATAGACCACTACAGACGGGGCCCAATAGGGTTGATTTTTAGCTGGGGTTGCTTGGTTTTTAGTCTGTAAGAGTCTAACACTCCCTCCCGCCCGACCCTGGGCGGGCAAATTCATAAGATGAATTTGCCATCACAAAAAAGTATCACGCTGTGCTAAAAGAACCGATCGGTGGTATTTGCGTCACTCACGCTCACCGACATTCAGACGAGATTTGCAAATTAGAAAAAAAATCTAAATTGTGGTTTCGACTTGTTGAAGCAGTAATTTTATGGGAGAATTGACGTCACCGTACACAGCAACCACAAACCACTGGAAGAGTTAGTTAGGGTACCAGCTAGGATACAAATAATGATGTTGAGTGCAATTGGATACGTCTCGAAGAAAGCAGACAAATATATTGTATTTAGCGGATACCACGTTGTCAACATTTGCAAAGGAAGAATTATGCTTGACTTAGTGTGTACAGAAGTGGAGATACAAACTGGTTTCCAGGTAGAAAATATACGTTCTAGTCAAATACGAATTGACGTTTACTTTTTGTATGACGACTGCGCGGTTGACATAGTGGCCGTTCGAAAATCCTAGTGCCCCACACTAGGATTTTTTTTTCACAACGTTTTTTTTAAGAAAATTTTCTAAAAATGAAACTTTCCTTAGTCCTCAAATAATATCTTCTGATTTATTTCATTCATGTTTTCATGGTTGTATCTACTGTAAGTAGATCATGGCTTACAGTAGTTGCAGTGGTTGCGGGAGCTGGCGGAGGACTTGACCCATTTCAAAAAAATAAAAAATACTTACTTAAAAAATAAAGTGTAGGCCAGAAACAAGCGAGATTTGAATGAATAATTCATCTTGTTTTTTTCTTGTGTTGCCTCGGATATTTTTGTCAACTACACTGCCAGTATCAAGCGGAGCGGGGACAACAGATTAATGAGCCTTCGACCTTCAGCATTGTGGTAGTTTAATCATAGAAGCATTATATGTATCTTAATATCAAAATCATTGGTAAATTCAGAAAAACATTTTAATGTGTTATTGGAGAAATAAATCATAAAGGAGTAAAAATTGATTAGAAAAGGAATTTTGATATCGGAAATTGTACCTATAATTAGTAATTTAAATAAGATTTAGTATTTATATTTTGTTTTTTATAGTAAGACTCGCTGTCATGCGTTCACAAGGCACATAGCCAAAGACGGATGTAAAACACGAGCGCGCGAAACAATATTTTGGTCGGGAATAATGTGACGACGCACGTAGAGCGCATTTTGTTCACGTTTGCAGCCTTCGCACTACACGTGACAGTGACGTTAGCCCTTAGTGCAGCATCAGACTCATACAAATATAAAACGAAATTAATTACACAGTTTTGCTTGATTACTATTCTAATTACATGGAAGTAAGACAAAGTAAACTCGAGACAGATGATTTGTTTTATGATAGACAGCTTGCACTTTACACGACTATCAACCGGGGGGCGAGTCGTGTAAAGTGCAAGTTGTCTATGGGCGCCGCTGCTGCGCTGTCGCGCTTACTGCCCAACCAAGGGGGCCCATCTCCTCCTGCCCGAGGCTCTACATGGGGGTCGTACGGTCAATGGCGTTATACGCTGCGCCAGTATGGGCGGACGCCCTGACGGCCTGCAACATCAAGGCCACAGCGCGCGATGGCCGTCAGGATAATAAGGGGATACCGTACGATCTCCTTTGAGGCAGGGAGCCTCCTAGCCGGATCCCCGCCCTGGGTACTCAACGCAAGACTCCTCGCGTCGCTCTATTGGTGGCGCGCGGAGGCAGTCGAGCGGGGCGAGTGCTGGTGCCTCGACAGATTGAGGCACTTTTTAGGATTTTTTTACGAAAACAATAGGTACTTGTGTGAAACGGATTAAAGATTATTAGACGGATTAGAAGTAGGAGCAATTTTTTTTCATTACATCTAACTTTATTAATGAAATAAAATATACACAGGTAGAAGTGACATCACGCGGCATTCGGTATTTCAACCCATTACATAAGAATTGACGTCAAAAAATTTTGTAACAGAAAAAATACGTGTTTAGAAATAAAAACTAATAGACTATTTGGTCTTAAAAATGTTAATTCATTTCCATTCTCTAGGTATTAGGTATATAATGTTATGCCCAAGCCCTATATTTACCTCCTCCAATTGAAAATCAGGTCGATCTTGATCTCCAGCCTTTTATTGTCAGGGGAAAATCATCAAATGACCGATCTCCCGCCCAGGGAAGGCGAGAGAGAGTGTCAGACTCTTACTGACTAAAAACCCCCCTGTTCCTTCTTCTGCTCTGGGCCGAGGCCTCGGTGACTCATAGCGCTTACCCCGCAACCCCGGCTGAACATCAGCCCTATAGGGCTCCGTTGGTGGTGGTCTATTGGCTCTTTTAGGGCCCGCGCGGAACACTACGCGCCGTCCGCTTGGGTCCGGATATGGTCGGGCGGCGAGCAACCCTTACTCGCCGCCCGCAGACCCGCGCTTACGGTGGCTGGAGATCGTCTCTCTCTCCAGCCTGCGTACTCAAACACATCATTAAGCTGAGCTCCGGCCTTTTTAACCGACTTCTTCACTGTAGCACAATGACGTATTATATATAGACACGTCATGAACCAACATCGCGGCGCTTAAAAACGGCGAAAATACAAGATAACTACTTCTACGACTAAAGAAAGGGAAAGCAAATATGACATCGTATAGTGGAATGCCTTTGCTAGAGGGAGATAAATATACATCTTCAGTTATGCCGACGGCACGTGACTATACCTTCATGCGCCGGCCGCCATAAGATGGCGGGCGCCGGCGTCGAAAAAAATAAAATAAAAATAGGTTGTTTGGTGAACTTACGCATGAAATGACACATTTTTGTATTTAACTTTTAGAGTATAATTTGTACATCCTCTGAACACACACGACGGCATGCTTTCTTTAGTTTCGCACAGGTTTACACACACGATATAAATTATAACAAACGTAGCGTCGCGCGGGAGGTTGGTGCGTGACTAAGCGCGATGTTGTCAAATTGCCTTCATTTCATGTTGCCATTTTAGAGCGCGGACAACGTATCTATAGATTTATACATCATTGCTGTAGCATGCTTTTTTTTTCTTTACCTATATCTTTCTCGTCTTATTTTTTGTGATATAGGAGGCAATCGAGCAAGTTGGTCATCTGATGGTAAGTGATCAGCACCGCCCATAGACACCAGACACCTGTTACACCAGAAGTGTCACAAGCGCATTGACGGCTTTTTAAGGAGTACTACACGCGTTTCTTGAATGTTTGAAGTTTGGATCGTGTATTATAAGTTTATAACTTTATTTTATCATTATTATTCATTGATTCCACAAAGTAAAATACTTACCTACTTTATAAGCTAAGCTTGACAAACCTATGCAACTTACTTAACTATACAAGGTCTTGACTTAACTTGATAAATTTGTAAATGTGAGTGCCCTGTAACCTATTACAATTGGTTAGACTAGCAGAATGTCGGTCCTTATCACAGCTTGGAGTTGTCATGCTCACTGAAAGGTCACACTGGCGGTGGCATGGGCGCTGGATCGCTTAATTCCCTATAATATGGTTGAGTTGGGCGATGCTGGTTGGGGTGTACGTGTCATGTTCGTGAACGGGCGCCGTCAGTTGAGACTGGTCAGCTCCAGACTGTCTATTGTCCTTAAAGTTACTTTATTTTTATATTTGAATAAATATTAGTGTTACACTGTTCTCACATAATTGAACCAACTGTTTGTAAAAGGAATCTGTATGAGAAACTGATTTAAAAAGAGTAACCATGGAGTTTTTTGCTCGTTCTTCTCCATCGGAATCTACACTTTGGAACGAGCAAATAGCTTCACTGACCTACAGACTGACACTATATCTTCAAAATTTTGTTTGACCTTCAAAAGTGCCTGTAAAGGTCTAATTGGTATAAATGATTTTTGACTTTGACTTGACTTTGTCTGTGGGGTCAATTGGTCTTTAGGCATCGTAGTGTTAAAATTAAATATTATTTAGGTATTGTAACATATACTCGTACCTACTTATTTAAAACTTGATACATTTCTAAATAAGATATCTTTTATGCCATAGGTCGGCAAACGTGCGGATAGATAGACGGATTACCTGATGGTAAGTAATCGGCGCCTTCCATGGAAACACGCAATACCAAACGGTGGCTCTAGTGTGTTATCTATTTATATTTAAAGATAGGGAATTTGAGGATTGTCGATGGGGGGTAGGGAGGGATGGTGGATAAATAATAATATTAAAATTTTAATAATAAAATAAGGCACATTGGGCTTTCGGTAACCTCACTCACACGGCAAAACGACTAAAAACCAACCCGGTGTTCCTCCACTTGCCCATGTGTCGGAGGGGCGGGTATCGCCGAAGCATTCGTCGCATCCCCCCGACGGGTATTGGCCCGCCAAATGGTTAGGCGGGCCCCGTCAACCACTGCGGCCGTCACCCCGACCGCAGGAAGGTATAGTGTTGTTTAGTGTGTTGTTAGGTATAGTGTTGTTCAGTGTTCTGTTACCAAAGTTATCTATTGGTGACCTTAGGTAGATTATGGTTGTACGGTGGTAGTATGATTATGGTTTTGGCTTTATTTCTTTCATTTCTACTTCTTGATGTGATCGAATTACCGATAGTAAATTCGGTTTGGCCGACCAAGGGCCGCGAAGGGCCACGCGACAGGAAATAAGCTACATATAAAGGTCAACAATTTATCGAAACCGGTTAGAGTAAACTATTTGTAACGATTAGTATGTAAATATCACAAAATTACATCGGACAGCTTGGCACCACCTTTCTGACACAACTAAGGTATGATTTATAATTTTACTAATGACCCGCCCAGAATTTGCAAGGGCACGATGTTGTTACTAAACATATTGATCGGCAAACGAGCAACCGGATTACCTGATGGTAAGCAATCAGCGCCCGCCTATGGACATCCGCAACAACAGAGGAGTTACAAGTGCGTTGCCGACCTTTTGAGGATTAGGGATTTGGAGTTTTAGGGATTGGGGGAGTGGAAGGATTGGGCCTCTCTGTGGTTGGTTCACGCGGGTTTTCTGTGAGGCCGTGGTATTACTCCGGTCGAGCCGACCCATTCGTGTCGAAGCATGGTTCGCCCACACTTGAAAACTTCCTCCTTTTATGGATGACTTCCTCTATTTAATGAATACATATACAATACAATACATATAAAACTTCCTCTACAATTACTAGTTATTAAAAATCGCATCAAATTCCTTTTAAAGATTAAAGCATACATAGGGATATAGGGGCAGAGAAAGTACCGAGTGCCACAAAATGGTTGTGGGTTCAAACGCAATAATGTCCCAGGGCCCCGGTCTGAAGCAGCAGGTCGATTCTATAAAATTTGTTTGATTTTGAATCGTGTTCGAGTGCGAAGTGAACGTCGAAGTGACCGGCAAATTAAATTTTAGAATGCCACTTTTAACGTCATTTCATACTTTATCTTTCAAAATGTTGCTGTCAATTTAGTTCAACTCGCAAGTGTAGCGCTAGTGTACTACAACTCACAGCGGATTCAGATTCGAAGTTTAGAATGAAGTCTTACAGAATCACACTGCAGATCT
The DNA here is from genome assembly GCA_902829305.4 of Spodoptera exigua. Taxonomy (NCBI): domain Eukaryota; kingdom Metazoa; phylum Arthropoda; class Insecta; order Lepidoptera; family Noctuidae; genus Spodoptera; species Spodoptera exigua. The sequence continues at coordinate 4,297,460 of LR824623.2, forward strand.
GACACTCCCTTTCGTCTTGTGAGGGGAAAATCATCAAATGTCTTCTCATGCCCAAGATGAGGCGAGAGGGAGTATCAGACTCATACTGACTAAAAACCTTTCCGTTCCTTCTCCTGCTTTAGACCGATGTCGCGGTACCTTATTGCGCTGGCCCGTTACTAAGTTATTTCTGTCTCTGTACTACCATTGTTACTGTCTCTGTACAACTTTTTTTTTGGTACCTACATAATAAATAGTTTCTATATATATAAAAGAAAGTTGTGTTAGTTACTTCACTTATAACTCAAGAACGGCTGAACCGATTAAGCTGAAAATTGGCAGGGAGTTAGTTTAGAGCCAGGAGAAGGACATAGGATAGAGTAGGTAGTGTAGGGCAGGTAGAGTAAGGTAGGTAGAGTAGGGTAGGGTAGGTAGAGTAGGATAGGGTAGGCAGAGTAGGATAGGTAGAGTAGGGTAGGTAGAGTAGGGTAGGGTAGGTAGGGTAGGATAGGTAGAGTAGGGTAGATAGAGTAGGGTAGGTAGAGTAGGGTAGATAGTCAAATGACGGGAGCGACGCCGCGGGTAAGAGCTAGTAGTTGAATATAATGTACGCAAAATAAAACATTAGTATTCATGAAAATCCGTTTATTCTACCGTTTCTGGACCTAGCTCTTATGTTGTATCCGTTGGCACAGGATACAGAGATGGCGATGTTCAGCTTTATATTGTCGAGGGTACCGGCAGGTTCCAGCTTTGCGTACCGAAGCACCCACACCACTATCGTCTTGATAAGAGCCGTGGCATATACTCGACCTAGATAAGAAAAATGTATGAGAAACATCCCTATATAAAGGTAACTTTAGTACCTAGTACCTATTTAAAAGTTAGGTCTTTACGAAAGATCAATGACACATAGTCAACAAGTTGAAGCAACGTTTGGGCTCCGTTACGACTTGAAATAAATCGAGCATCCTCGAAAAATGTATAGGAGTTTGGAGGTTTTAATTGCTTATCATTAGGCGACCCGATAATGAATTTTTCATCGGGTTGGTCGGCAAATGAGCGAATGAGTGAGTAAAACGGAGTACCTGATGGTAAGCTAAGGACACTCCTGAGGAGCAATGGAATTACTGCAAGTGATTTAGGATTGAGTATAGGAGGGAGGAGGATTCAAGAACTTCCGTTACCTAAACAGTCCATTGGACCCAAACTGAATGGTACAAAAGCGTTGGGGTCTCGTTTCTTCACGTTCTCTGGAAGGAACCTCTCCGGCATCACTCTGTGAGGATCCTCCCAGAAGCGAGGGTCACGATGGAGGTTGTGGATCGGTATCACCAGCGATGTGCCGACTGGGAGGGTGATACTTCCTGCAAGGTGAGCATAAACTATGTAGATTTCACTTGGAACCAGCTCCACAGCCTCACGACCATCAGTGAAAATGCTGATCACGACTAGTATTTAATAAATAAAAAATACTGATCAAATAAAAAAATACTACGTTAAATTGTTGATTAGGCCCTGTCACGAAATTAAATGTCCATGATTTTTTTAAACCTGTTTATGATTATTCATATAAGTAGTATGTTTGTATTATGTACATAAAATTATTTTAATCAGCAGTATTAAATTTTATGAAATTTAAAACCTGTTCCAAATTAAAAGAATTAAAACTGCACGCATTAATAACCAGTTTATATTCAACTAGCTTTTACCCGCGACTTTATTCGCGTGGGATAGTGACTTCCTGCAGATTTTTGGTTAAAAAACTATCCATTGTCCTTTGTCGAGTTTTAAACTATGTCTGTACTTTCACACAAATAGGTTCAGTAATTTAGGCGTGAAGAAAAGACAGACAGACAGTTACTTTCGCATTTATAATAGTAGTAGGTACAACTTTAACAAGTGTGGGAGAGCCAAGCTTCGGCACGAATGAGTCGGCTCGACCGGGGTGATATCACGGCCTCACAGAAAACCGGCGTGAAATAACAGCAGCGTTGTGTTTCGCCGTGTGAGTGAGGTTACCGGAGGCCCAATCTTTCCCCTCCCCCGATCCCTCCCCAATCCCTATAAGATCGGCAACGCACTCATAACTCCCCCGTTGCGGGTGTCCATGGGCGACGCTGATTGCTTACCATCAGGTAATCCGTTTGCTCGTTTGCCGACCTATTACATAAAAAAAAACTTAAAACCTGTTCAAAATTTAAGACTGCACGCTATTTAAAATCTATAATCATGGGTTAATTTATAGCCTAACTAATTAAAAGTCATGTGGTGGCTGGGAGGTTAAGGCACCTGTTTCTTATTTATTTATTTATGTTAATACGGATTTAACCCATTTACGGCCAAATAAAAATGAACTATGTTAATGAAGCAAAATCTTTATTTTCTTAATATTAGGAATACAAACAAACATAAAAAGAGGAAAAAAATAATTGAAAGAAGTTTTTTCAGAAATTACAGGCGTGTACCCAAATTGGCACAGTGGCCATTTATGAATGAAATTTGGTAAAACAAGATTTTTCAATGCAGAGTGTTTTCTTGCACTTTTTACAACCCCAGCGGCTTCTATTGTGGCAGACAACACAACGCACCCGTTTAGGTAGCTTTTCAGGCACATGGTCAGCACCATCTAGTGGTAAACCATCGATGTTTGATGAAGAAGGGCGAGCAGTTATTTTTTGTGAATGTTGTTTTAGGTAAAACCTTGCAATATTTCGTCGAAATAGTAGCTGATCCATGACGTCATCTTTTCTTGAAATTACATGCAAGCACCATGCATTAGATATGGCCATATCAATCATGTAGGTAAACAAAACCCACCGACATTTTTTGCCATGAATGCCAATCCTATATACCTTTTTATTTCTCTGAATCTGTTCCGAGACATAGCCTTAGATACTACCTCAACGCCAATATCTTCATCAAGTGACCAATACATACTTTCTCGCGGCAGTTTGTGGTAACCAGATAGTAACAAAATCCCAAAAAATACCTTCAGCTCAGCAATAGTAACGGAAAAATTCTGTCTATTGTTTTGACTCGCGTACTGTTGAATAAAGTCCACAATCATTGTAAACAACTCATCATCAAAACATTTTTCAAATATTTGTACTGGTGTCAAATCTTTCACTTCTTTTTTCATGCAATTTTCATTGCACAAACGGTCGTCGGATTCTGCGTATATTTTAGAATAATTTGGAGTACACTTACGCCAAGTCGGAACATTCAAAGCCGATCGATTTTGTGCATCACTTGATTCATTGGAACGTTGTGTATTGTTTTTCCGAGTTCGTTTTGCAGCCAATGGTTCATTATCGCTGTCGTCCTCAGAATCCGAAAGAGTGCCAATATTTTGCACAAACACCTCGATTTCTCCTGGTACATCACCTGGCAAGTTGTTTGCAATAGTTTCATCATCAAAACCCTCCTCTTCGTCGGTAACAACACTTGGTTCTGGTGGAATTATGGCCAAGTCGTACTCCAAACCATCATCACTATCTTCGAGTATAGTAGTTAGGGCCTCTTCTAAACCACGGTATTGGTTACTGGCGCTATACCGGCTTTTGTGGTTCATCTTGATAATCTGCAAATAGTAATACACTTGTAGCCGTTGTACCCAAATTGGCACACCAATATTTTATATGTGATAATGACCTATGTATATAGTTTTGCCAACCAAAAATCTGTTTATACACTTTGTTATTTATTGTTTATAAAGATGTATAAGTATTTATATGGAAATGTATATTGGGTATAACAATAAAAATTACAAACAAGTACTTACCTCTACAAGTCTTTTGATAACGAGTTTTTATTAAATTTTATGCAAGAACACTTCAATTACGTGGAATAGATTGATATTATATTTATTCAGAGTATTTTCGACTATTCTTTAAGCAAAAGTTATACTGACTTACTTCAATACTTTTTTCACCTACCCTCATTAACTAACTGTACCCAAATTGGTACAGCGGTCAAGAATGGGTTAATCCAATCACATTACATTCACAACAAAATACTAGATAAAATAACAACTTTCATAAGTTCCTCTCGCAGTATGTCATGCATTCCAATATTTTTTTAATTCTCCCCGTTGTGCCTATTTCTATTTCTATCATTCTTTACATTTCTCTATTTATATTTCTATATTATCTACATTTCTTCTGTCATTCCTTGACACTTGTACCGTTTCTGGATAGTCAACTCAGTTCTGTGAAATCGGCCAGGTCCAGATTCTTAGATTCCACAATCCCGCCTCGCAATAAAAATGTTCTGTGGTGTTTAGTGACTAGCTAGTTTCTTCTCCCAGTTGTACAGTAAGTATCTTTTGCACCTTTAAAAACTGATGAAAAACATGAACAAAATAAGTACTGATGAAACAACAAAAAAAAAAGTAGTTTGTAATTAAACTTTGCCCCCGACTTCGTCCACGTTATATACCTTTTAACCTTCCTCGACATAGGGGCTACGCATAACACTGAAAGAATAAGTACTTAGGTAGATCCTGAGGTCAGAAACAAACAAAAACACTCCTTTATAATATTAGAATGTATTAATATAATTTATTCTAACAACTAACTTTGCCCTTTGTTAATCTGACTAGTTTTAATTATAATTCTATCATATTTTTGTGTAAACTCGTAATTTTAAGAATGTTCGATAACTCCACACTGGCTAATGTATAAGACTTAATATGGTAGCATGTTAATTTGATTAGTTTTAGTTATAATTCTACAATATTTATTTTTTCTATTTTTTTGTGTAATGTTGGTTAGCTCGTAATTGGCTAATGTATAAGATCTACTACTACCTATTATCTAAAACATTTAAGAACTTTGTATACATAAGCTGTGAGCCTACCTTTTTTCAATAAATAAAATAAAAATAAATAGGGTACCTCAATTTTTTATTTAGGTTAGGCGCAAAATATGGCAATAGGTACAGTATTTTGCAGGCATTGGAAAAAATCAGTCGAATGCGCATACTCCGTCATCGCGATTTACCTCCTTCACTGGACCTTCCTGACCCTATCAATCAATCTATTTTATCATTGCATCAAGTTGCAAAATGATATTTGGAAATTCTAATTTCGCCGGCTTACCTTGAAGCATCGGCTTACGGAGCGGCCAAGGAGATTTAAATTTATCTTCCATTCAATAATAACAACAGTTTTTAAATCGGTTGACAAGATGAATTTTTTTATTTATGAAATTTGTGAAAAATCTAAATTCATATGTCTTTGACATTTTTTTTTCGTTATGCAACTGACTATATTTAATTTTAAATTTAAATTAAATACAGAGCCACCCTCTAAGCATTTTTATCTTCTATATAATCATTTAGTTTGTTGTATGCTTTCCTGCATAATACTTTCTCAGATGTCAATTTAAATTTCGAACGACTTCAAAAAGTAAGTACGTTCTCAATTCAAAATGTAGGAATGAGTTTTTTGATTGGTACCTACTTATTCTTTATTCCTTTTTAATAACGTGCCATCATCATCTTTCGGTTATCGATGAATTCAATAAAGAGCAAAACAGTTACTACTTGTTTTTTGAGGATAAAAAATCATCATATGACTTCTTTCGCTGAGAGTGGGACGAGAGGAAGCGTTAGAAACTTACTGACTAAAAAACAACCCTTCCTTCTTAAGATAGGTACAATTATTATGGAAAAGAATGACACCCGTTACACAGAAGAGTTATAGAAGCTATTAGTATAGGCGTTTCCGGGGCTTATTGCAATAAGATACCGCGGCCTGGGCCTGGTTTTAGTCTGTAACATTCACTTATTCTTGCCTCAAGAAAAGTAAGTAATTTGATAATTTTACCCTTTTACAAGAAGCTTTAGTACAGGGCATAGACTGGACCTGCGGTAACTTAACTCAATTGACAAAACACAACATAATCATAGCTTCTTTCACACCAGTTTTCTGAAAGGCCGTGGTGTTACTTCGGTCGAGCCGGTTCGAAAATTCCAAAGCTTTTCTCATTTTACGTAAGAAATATTCAGCTCACGTATACCTAAGGAAAATAAAAAAAAACAAAATATTGTCATACCGTCTTTTACAGTAATCTCCTCCTCCACAGTCCTTTGTATCAGGGCAGCTATGGAGAAATACCGCAGTGTCTCCTTATACACCATGTCCAGGTACTCCAGCTGCTTCAACTGCTCACTGGTGACTGGACCATCAGGCCCGACCACATCCATCATCTCCTTGTAAACTTTATCCTGGAATTTTGCAAATGTTGATGTTCAATATAAATGTCAAAAAGAATCTCGGTATGAGAACGATGCCTTATTTCTGGTAGGACCCCGTCTTCAATTCCCATATCCTCATATTCCTCACAACTCACAATAAAATGATGGTTAGTATATGCTTCATGCGTCGACATGAATGGGCCAGTGTGACACCACGGCCTCGCACAAAATCGGCGTGAAACCACCACAACGGTGTCTTTCGCCGTGTGACTGACGATATCGGAGGCTTAATACTTCCCTTTCCCCAATCCCTAAATCCCCAAAACAAATTTTCGACTTATAGGCCTGCAACACACTTGTAACTATTCTTGTGTTTGCTAGTGTTCTTGTTCGTTTACCGCCATATCAAATCAGAAAAGAGATTTGCTATACCACGTTAAAACACTGGTGGAACCAGGACTAGTAGATCCAGTCAACTCATTGACCTTGGGCTCAATAGATATTTCTCACAATCCACAAATTGCCGGCAACGCATTTGTAATTAATCTAGTGTTACAGGTGGCCACAGGGCAGCGCCGATTTTTACCATCAGGTGATTCGTTTACGCGTTTGCTGACTCTTACTACACCTCTGCAATTTTAAATTCTCCGTTTTCAATGAAAAAATAGGCTTTTTGCTCATAGGAATAAACTTTGAGAATAATTAAGGCAGTCAAGTAATTTTATATTCAAATTGCCATTTTTTATTATTGTTATTATCTTTTTGGTGGGAACACTAATCTATACTTAATATTATAAAGAAGTAAAATTTGTAAGTTTGTGTGCTTTGGAAGAGGCTATAAATTTTTGATTTGCGTAATTTAGTCAAGCCATCGCTTTAAACGCTGCTGTTGTTTTTAAAATTCCGGGATAAATTACTTTTATACGCGTGTGAAGTGGGCGGAAGCGGGTTATATTAATAATTATAATATGTTTTAGAGTGTTTTTAATAAATATGTGAATATATATTATAATATTAAAACAGCTTAGACAATAATTAGTTTTAATGACGCTCAGACATTTTAATTAATTATTAGGATACATTACATAATTAATGTGACTAAGGCACATAATAAATTCATGTATTTACAACTTAACTTTAACACGCTTATAAGCTGGCCTCGTCGTTAGGAGAAATAGGCATAATTATGTCTATTGAGTTCGAGGTCAATAACTTAAAGTAGATTCTGGAAGGTAGGTTCCACGAGTTCTTTTTTTTATTTCCATGAACATACCAGCTCTTTTTTTTAATGTGATATGGTGACTAAAGAGGATACCCCGCTATTGACAGCCGTAACATCGTAAGGGGTTTTGGTGATTTAGGGATAGTCGTGGGATGAGTGGAAGGGTAGTAGAGCCTCATGTGCCATCACTCACCCGGCGAAACACAACGCTATGGTTGTTTCATGCCGATTTGTCTGAGGCCGTGGTATCATACCGGTCGAGCCGGCCCATTCGTGGCGAAGCATGGCTTTCCCCATTTTCCACATAACTCGTGCATTCAATTTGTTTATAACAGCCAAATTTTGTCATTTGTGTCACCAAAACAATTGGACTGTAGTGATAGGTTACTTGAGATTAGTTATATACATTTAGTATTTGGCAGATACTAAATGTATATAATGTATAGTTATAACATATAGTTATATTGCAGACCCAGCTACGCGCTGCGGTAGCTAAGGTTCTTGTCATATTACATGTGGACATTGGTATTTGCAATAAAATAATATTGTGACTATAAATTGAGTTGTAAGCTATCCTATCTTTCAAGTTGGATCAACATGCACGGAATGCAAATCATTTTTAAAATCGGTTGAGTAGTTTAGTTAGAAGTCCATCGTGGGCAAACACGTGACACGAAATTTTTATATCTCTATATTATACTAGCTATTCCCGCGCGGTTTCACTCGCTGCTCGGCTCCATTAGATTTTAGCATGATGTTGTATAGCATATAGCACTCAGGAACATTGTAGCTATCTATCAGTCATAGCAAGGCATTTGATTGTGTCAGCTGGAGCTGTCTCTGGAGAGTGTTATCGGAACTGGGTGTACCTCGCCATTTGACTGCACTTCTGCAGTCATTATACAGTAGCAGTCAAGGAATGGTGAGGATTGATGGGACAACATCCAAAACATTCAGTTTTGAAAAAGGAGTTCGGCAAGGCTGTATTCTCTCGCCCATTCTGTTCAATATATACGGCGAATACATAATGAGGCACACCTGTGATGACTGGGATGGTGGCATCGCCGTCGGCGGACAAAAAATTTGTAATCTGCGTTACGCAGATGATACCACTCTACTAGCGTCAGATGAAGCAGAAATGTTCGCCTTATTGAATAGAATGGAGCGCATCAGCGGAGAACTGGGACTCTCTATAAACAGATCCAAAACGAAGATCATGGTTGTAGATCGCTCAGGCAAGCTTGAGCTCACTGGGACACTTGATCTGGAAGTAGTTGACAGCTTTATATACCTGGGCTCAGGCATTAGCAACAATGGCTCTTGCGAATCAGAGATACGAAGAAGAATTGGGATGGCAAAAGGAGCCATGGCACAGCTTCAAAAAGTATGGAAGGACAAGAACATCTCGTTAAAAACAAAGAGCAATCTTGTGCGCACAGTGGTGTTCTCCATATTTTTGTATGGCGCAGAGACGTGGACCCTGAAGAAGGCCGATCGTGACCGCATTGATGCCTTCGAGATGTGGTGTTGGCGAAAAATGCTAGGGATTCCTTGGACGGCACACCGCACCAATGTATCGATCCTCCAGGAGCTTAAGATCCAGACAAGGCTCTCTTCCATATGCCTCCGCAGGATTCTGGAGTTTTTTGGACACACTGCCAGAAGGGGTAATGATAACTTGGAAAAGTTACTAATCACTGGTAAGGTGGAAGGAAAGAGAGCTAGAGGCAGAAGTCCGATACGCTGGACGGATCAGATTCGCACCACTCTCAACACTACAGTCCACGATGCTCTCCACTCGGCGGCAGATAGAAATAGATGGCGGAGAGTAATACGCAGTACACTGCTTCCACGAGGTGGTCACGACCCTCAGCACTGAGGAAACCGACGCGAGGAGGAGGATACATATATTAAAGATTCTAAAGCTGAAGAGTTTGTTTGTTTGAACGCGCTAATCTCCAGAACTAATGGTTCAAATTGAATAATTATTTTTGTGTTTGTTTGACATTTATTGAGGAAGGTTTTAGGCTATAAAACATCACGTTAGGATTTGTAGAAGTGAAACCGCGCGACAGAAGCTAGTTTTTATTAAACGGTTTTATTTAGCTCACCCCGTTTGTTTTATTTATTCTTGGGTCAAATTTAGTAATTCAAATTTCACCCTCTTCCTGTCAACCGATTAATCTGGAATTTTGTATACACTTTGGATTTTGGTGACAATACAATTATGTTTATTCATTATCATTATAAATCCAAGATGGCGGCCGCCACAAAATGGCGGATAACGTAGGTTTTATCAATCCCGTCAATATGGGTATCAAATGAAAGGGCTCAACGAGCAGAATACAATATAGCTACTATAAACAAGATCCAAGATGGCAGCCGCTACAAAATGGCGGATAACGCATGTTTTATCAATCCCATCGATATGGGTATCAAATGAAAGTGCTCAAACAGTAGAATACAATGTACTATGCAAAATTGAAATCTAAGATGGCGGCCTCTACAAAATGGCGGATAACTTAGGTTTAATCAATTCCATCAACATGGTTATCAAATCAAAGGGCTCAATGAGCAGAATACAATATAGCTACTATGAACAATTTAAATCCAAGATGGCGGCCGCTACAAAATGGCGTATAACGTAGGTTTTATCAATCCCATCAATATGGGTATCAAATGAAAGTGCTCAACCAGTAGAATACAACGTACTATAAAAAATTAAAAATCCATGATGGCGGCCTATACAAATTGGCGGATAACTTAGGTTTTATCAATCCCATAAACATGGGTATCAAATAAAAGGTCTCAACAATTAGAATACAATTTATTATGCAAAATTGAAATCTAAGATGGCCACCGCTACCAAATGACTGATAACAATTTTTTATCAATTCCATCAATATGGGTATCAAATAAAAGGGCTTGACAAGAAGAATACAGTGCACTATACAACCTCAATATTTAAGATGGGCGCAGCCCGTGGGCGTAGCCACTAAATGGCGTATATTAGACATTGAATCTGTAATTTAGGTATCTGATTAATCCAGCCTGAATCCACCAAATAAGTCAAGATTTTGTATCGTGTTGAGGACTGTGTGGCGTTAGGGTGGATAAAAATGATATGTCGTAACCGTTTTCCCCACAAGACTCAGGCGCATCTTGTTGTACATAGCCTTGCGCCTTTATTGGACTTCTGGGGTCGATCATTTAAATGTCCATTACTTGTGGCAACAAAATGGTAAAAAAAATTGAAAAATACAAACACAAATCTCAGTAACGTCCATTCTCTGTAAGACAATGGAACGTGTACTGAACATGAAGGTCCTGGCATACCTAGAAGCCAATGCCATCCACATTTGGAGCGAGGCCATCGAGAAACACGGGGAAACGCGTGCCGTCTCCCTTGACATCTCGAAGGCTTTGGATAGGATATGGCACGAAAGCCTTATTAGTAAGCTTCCTTCATTCGGTTTACCTACTGGATTGTGTGTTTGGATCGCAGACTTTCTGAGGGACCGGTCCATTCGTGTGTTCATCGATGGTTGTTCGTCGAGTCAAATGAACATCAATGCTGGGGTCCCTCAGAGGTCAGTGCTGTCGGCAACATTGTTTTTGTTGCATATACACGACCTGCTTAAGCCCGGTACCTTTGGGTATGCAGACGACAGCACTTTTGCTGAGAGTTACACGTCCGGCGCACGAGCCAGTAGGTCACAGATCCAGTCTCTTCGAGGGGCTATGGTTGGGCGCTTGAACTTGTCCTTGGAGGCTGTCTCTGAATGGGGCGATGCCAACATGGTCAGGTTCAATGCAGCTAAAACTCAGTCTTGTCTTTTTTCCGCTAAAAAGAGTCAATTTAGCCCTGCTCCAATTTTCCGGGGTGTATCCGTGCCGATAACTGACCATCTTGATCTTCTTGGTATAACGCTGACATCTACTCTCAATTTTGGGCCATACATTGAAGCAAAAGCTCAACAAAAAAAAGTTGGGAATCCCCGCAAGGGTTAGACCATACTTCACGCCGGAACACCTGCTTAAACTTTATCTGGCGCAAGTTCGATCGGTTATAGAGTACTGCTCTCATCTTGGGACGGATCTGCACGATACCAACTTGATGCGCTTGAGTCTATTGAAAGGCGAGCCAAGAGGATAATTGGCGATGATGCACTTGTCGAGTCGAGACTTCAAAGTCTTGAGCGTCGACGCCGAGTTGCTAGCCTGTCGGTTTTCTACCGGTTGCATTTCGGGGAGTGTGCGTCGGAATTACATAATTTAATTCCGCCTAACCCGTTCGGCTACCAGACGTACGGCATTGCGCCACCGGTACATGGTGGATGTCCCACTTATATGTACAAAACGTTTTGGGAGCACATTCATTATGCGTACAGCCAAGGAGTGGAATTCGTTGTTTCATGATTCCAGGTATCTTTAAGTCAAGAGTGAATAGGTTACTTCTAGGTAAGCGCGCTCCATCGTCGACCGCATCGTCGCTTTCCATCAGGTGAGATAACGGTCAAGCGCAAACCTATAATCAATAAAAAAAAACAAATAAAACAGAAACTGCAACACAACGTAAACAAAGGCTTCAAAAGGCGAAAGAAAAGTATAAAGCAAAACGAGCTAAAGAAAGTGAAGGTGATATAAATAGTCGATAACAGAAAAGACTGGAACAATTAGGTAGCTCTTAGTGGAGTAAGATCTTTGCAGGGACTACGTATAGAAGAGTTGGACTGCAATAAACTAACGGGCAAGAAACCTTGCAATAATGAAGCACTCAATGAATTAAACAGAACGCGAAATAAAAACTAAAAACTAGAAAATAAAAATAGGTAAAAAAACTTTTTAAATTAAACGGTTTTATGTTAAACATACATTGCAATGTATAAGATAAATGTACTAAACACCAAAAAATAATAAAATAGATACAGTTGTGGGAATTATAAACATATGCATAGACTAGACTAAAATAAAACCGTGGGGCACGTCAATTGTCTACAACCGTTGATTAAAATGTTTGTTTTGTAATGTACACTATAGATAATTAGGCAGTTGTTCAAGTGTCAACAATGGCCTAGTTAGAAGTAGGGCTATAATGTGGAAACGAGTTTTAGAGTTTCATAGTGGTGAGCAAGTAGTACGTTTATCATATGTTTTGAATCTCCTGTTAAATCTCTTGTCAAGTCATCTGATTGGTTGTTGATAAATCAGTCAACCAATCAGATGACTTGACAAGAGATTAAATTGATTTTAACATTGATCGGCCTTTCGGAAACCGGGTGTATGTCGATAATTTGTAGACAATTGACGTGCCCCACGGTTTTATTTTAGTCTAGTCTATGCATATGTTTAATTCAAAAAGTTTTTTTACCTATTTTTATTGATATTGGTATTAACTAGAATATTCATAGATATTATCATGACAAGGGCACGGACCACGAGTACGTGGAGAGCTAAAATTAATATTATATTTATAAATCACAACCCGATTTACATAAAATATCCGGAACAACCCTTAGTAGGTAATTTGATCCACAATTGTCGTTCCGGGTCTGGTTGTGATGTGAAATGATAGGGAAGTATGTTTGTAAACACAACTATGACAAGAGGAAAACGAAACTAAAAAGTGGGGCAACGAATTAAAAAAATATTGGTATTGAAATACTATACGATATTTTTCTATGAATTTTGTATAAAATCGCATTATAATGACATAATAGGTATGTAGTTATATTTTTATTTCAAATAGCGAACATTCCAAAATCGTCAAACTTACGTTTATAAAATATCTACTTAAAAAAAAACAATAAATAAATTATTATTTTTTTCTTTTTATAATGCAATGTAGTTTTGTGAAGGCGAAGACAACATTGGATTATGCCTCCGACGGTTAACGGCCTTACCGTTAAAAAACCAATCGTAAATCATAATTTAAATATTTTTTGTGTTGTTGTGTTTTCTAGAATCGTTTCCGAAGTTTCGATTAGGTAATCGAGATTAAACCGGTGTGTGTTGTAATTTATATTATTTTGTCCTTGACATAACCTCAAAGTATGGTTCCTATTTTAAAAGGTAATCTAAATATAGGCTCAATGTCATATTTTGGTGAAAATTGTGCTAAGTAACATTGTAAGAAAAGCGCAATAAGGTACCGCGGCCTTGGCCTAGATCAGGAGAACAAATGAGGTGGTTTTTAGTCAGTAAGAGATATTTATACTGTGGTAAGAGTCTGACACTCCCTCTCGCCTCACCAAGAATGAGAGAAGTCATTTGATGAAAATACCAGGTAGTTAGTTTAGTTAATTTTACAATATTTGTACTTTTGCCACCGACCACGATTTTGGCTCAAGTAATTCGCTCGTTTTATTGATCATGTCGAGGTCACCAATTTTGCGTTACCTACACCGATTAATCAGATGTCGAAATTTTTAAACTTGCATAAATATCGAAATAAATTTGAATAACTGGTTCGATAATAGACCTAGTTGGCCATTATTTTTTAAAATAAGTCTTAGGTGTTATAAATGTCACAGATTAAATAAGACGCACGCCACACTGTTATAAACGCAAAAGTTTTTAATAGGTAGTGGTAGGGTGTTTTAGTATTTCTAGTAGTAATTACGTCAAATACTAATTATTTGACCTAAAAATTTGGTACTAAATAATTTTTATTTAAATTGGCACAGAGATAGCTATAGCAATGGCAAGGCATAGTCTGGATTTAGGTACTACTTACATGTGTGGGCGTCATTTACGTATACCAGTGAATTAATGTTTAAATACCTGTGGTAAAATAAGATGTGACGACCGATCTAACTTGCCATGTGTCCAACTTAATTCGTTCCGATGATAAAACCTGGCGTGTCCTGGGTCACAGAACATTTAAATACCAACTTAAAACAGTATAGTTGTTATAGTTTCGGAAAAATCCAGATAGATTATATACGGACGGACAAACAGATAGAATGTTAGACAGAAGTGACAAATCCATAAGGGTTCCGTCGTTTCGCATTTGGCTACGAAACTCTAAAACAAAAGAAAATAAGTAGATTATTTGTTCATTCGCTTAGGTCTTCTTCATTGACATTAGCTTTTACCCTAGTTCTAGATCAAAGGGTTGTGTCTTTTATATTAACGAGATAAAGGAATTTGATAGGCAGGTGGAGAACAAAGTAGCCAGTCCATAAAGGATGCCATTTTCTTTTTTCTTTTGACGTCAATCAATACGCTAAGAACATGAAAAGGATCCATGTTATGTCGCGTATACTTTCGTTAAAATCATATTATTTTATTTATACTACTCTGTATTGTACATACATATAATATTTGTGTGATTGTCAATATATTCTGTCATAACTTCTAAGACATTTACAAAAATATTATGAAGTAGGTACGTACTTGAAATTTCACCATTGAAAAGACAACCTGATTAGCATTTATTTTTATAACAATGAAAATTATAAACTGGATTTCGTAATTATTTGGCAAAGGTTAAATATAAATATTACTTATATGAGGTGCCTTCATTAAGTTACTAAGTTAGGAATATGCGAAATAATCGTTTACTTTATACCTCATAAGTAGCTAATTATAAATATTTTAGTATAGGTACAACTTTGCATTGATTATCTTTTAGAACTTTTACTTTTGTAGTTTTTGGGAATTGTACCTATTTCATAATTTTATTTCTAAGAAATGAGTTCTTGTTATAGTTTTCTTATTTTGCATTTATAACCATTCTTGAGGCAATATGACCTAAGTATTTGTTTAGTCCCAACCTTCTTACAGCACATAATTATGGTGCTTGAAAATATGTTTTTTTATATGATACCTAAGTCGGCAAACAAGCAAACGGATTACCTGATGGTAAGCAATTAGAGCATACAAAGGACACCCGCAACGGCAGAGGAGTTTACAGTGCGTTGCTGAACTTTTGGGAATTAGGGATCTAAGATTAGAGGAAGGATTGGGCCTCTGGTAACCTCACTCACAAGGCCAAAAACAACGCTGTAGTTGTTTCACGTCGGTTTTCTGGAAAGCCGTGGTATCGCTCCAGTTGAACCGATCAATTCGTACCGAGGCATGGCTCTCCCACATTGGAGGGAGAGCGCTGACTTCCCATCGTGAGGTAGCCTGGACTTACAATTTCTAATTATATCTAGGTAAGTATGAAGTTGCCAATCCGCTGACGATGTATGTACAATGAAAATTTTTATAGTTTCATTATTTTTGAGTGCTTTTCTGCAGGTGAGGTTCCAATAGGGACGGGACAAAATTAGCGC
Source organism: Spodoptera exigua (assembly GCA_902829305.4). Taxonomy (NCBI): domain Eukaryota; kingdom Metazoa; phylum Arthropoda; class Insecta; order Lepidoptera; family Noctuidae; genus Spodoptera; species Spodoptera exigua. The sequence goes on from LR824623.2 coordinate 4,313,144, forward strand.
CCTATTTAAAAAAATACGCTGTCCGTTCTTCTTACTATTTAAGACAGACCCTTGAAATTGACAGATGATATATTTTTGTTGCCCCTTAAAAAATACGTACTAAAAACAAAACAAGAAATACGTAATAATGTGCACGGGCCTCTACGTCCGAGAGTTCGATTCGGACTTTCTCAGTTATTTGTTATAACAGTGTAATTAGTTTAATTTTAATTACACTACGTAGGTACAATACACAAAGCAAGTTGCGCTTGCGACCTCGATCGCATTTTTTAGATGACCTGTAAATATGTGACATAGATTTCGCGTTGCTTGTCACTATATTAAACCTACTTATATTCCTACTGCGCATCACAATTCGTTTAACTTAGTAAACATAATAAATCAAAATAGCCTTAATATTTTTATGTAGTACCTAGTACCTAAGTATTCCCTACCTATTTACTCTAAGATACGAGCAAAATAACCCGTCTATGCAACTTACTACAATCTATCTACATTTTACAAAAACAATTATTGTTTTTTGCTCTTCAGATTACACTAAAGTGTCGAATATGAGGTCTATTGGTCTCAACTTATCACCATTGGTTTTGACAGTAAAATTTTAATTTATTTATCGTAAATAGCTCTAGATATTGTCATATTGCTTAAACCTGGCTACTATTTTACATAAATAATGAACATGTAAATTACCAAGATGACACTATATGTAGGTATAGCCAAAAAGTTAGCAGATTCCAGCTAATAGCGAGTAGTTCGTAGCCCGAAAAACGTTTTCCTGCTATTCATAGCAGAGGCGTGCAAACCTATGATATCGTCCATATGTTGGTCTAGGTCCATATGTGGGTTTAAATTTAAAGTCTATACTTATCTGGAATATTTTTGCACAACTCGACCAAACTACGTATTAACCACTGGTATAAATAAATGGTATGAAAATGAGATAGTATAGAATTTTTTTTTTACTTAAATTCACTTTCCATACCTTATTTAAATAAAAATAAAATAAACCAATGGCGTCCACTCATCTTAGTATCCATTAGACCACCACAGATGAGCCCCTATTACAGAAAAAAGGCAGAGATACCCTACAGAACACAAAAGTGAAGCCACCAAAAGCAAATGCTCATTCGAAAGCGAATAAAAAACAAACTCGAGTCATTACGTCACGAAACGTCACATCGTTAGTACGTCATAGATAATATTAATATTTTTGAGAATAATGCCGTCTTGTGTTCTCAGATATTAAAAATCAGGTTCCCAAATGAAACACAACGGTGTGGTCATTTCACGATTTTCTGTGAGGCCGTGATATCAGCAGTCACGCCGAATTCTCTCGCACGGAATGTTTTATTTACCTAGTATAAAAATTGTGGAGCGAAAAAGGTAGTCAGTACCTATCTAAGTTTGACAGAATTTGGCATTCTATTTGTAGGCTTAATATGCATAATCTATTTTTAGTATATTTCTTATATAAAGGCCTTGACTACGTTGTGACTTGTTATTTATTTATGTGACACTACTTAGTTTCTGCCTGCAGCTTTGCATCTTTTCGGTGTTACCTTTGTGAAAAGTAGTTTATGTAATTCCAGAGTCTGGAACATTGAAACATTTTAATAGTTTGAACGGTATACCTGCCATTCCGGTAAGTGGGCCAGAAACATGATGACTCCCGAAGCTATCTTAGCGGCTGCCTCTTGACTCTGCAAAGCAAAAATCGTAACCAAATAAAACACTATCCACTTTTGTCATTTAATTTTTTCGTGGATGGAAATTAGGATATTATAATTAGAAATTGTAACAATTTTCTGAATTCTATACCTGCTTTCAAGCTAGCCCTATGTAGAAACGTATACCACCACAGAGTATAAAACAAAGTCGCTTTCTCTCTCGTCCCTATATTCCTATGTGTGCTTAAATCTTTCAAACTACGCAACGGATTTTCATGAGATTTTTAATAGACAGAGTGATATGTTTAACAGCACCCATGTAGCGAAATTTAGTATCAGCATGTCACCCATGCGTAAGACTATACATATACAAAACAAACTGTTTCGTTTCTAGTAAAATGTAGATACCTACATTAATAATAAAACATCTGTCTAATATGGTTTAATACCCGACTCGATTCATTAAATAGAGGCACAGAACGTTAGGGCCAACATCTAACCTCAAAGAGGTATTAGACCATCACAGATGGTGCCAAACACAGCCGATGTTCATCTGAGGTTGAGGGGCAAGCGCAATAAAATTCCCGAGCGTACGGGGCGTAGCGTTCCGCGCGCGCCTCAAAGAGCCATTCGACCACCACAGACGGGGCCCTAAAGGGCTGATGTTCAGCCGGGGTTGCGGGGTAAGCGCAATGAGGCACCGCGACCTCGGCACAGAGCAGGAGAAGGAACAGGGGGGTTTTTAGTCAGTAAGAGTCTGACACTCCCTCCTGCCCGGCCCTGGGCGGGAGAAGTATTTTGATGATTTTCCCCTCACAAAAAAAAAGCGCAATAAAATTCCGCAGCCGGGGCCTGAAGCAGGATAAAGTACGGGGTTGGTTTTAGTCAGTAAGAGTTTGACACTTCCTCTCGCCTGAGCCTGGGCGAGAGAAATCATTAGATGATTTTCCCCAATTGCCAACATCCAGTCCAGCCTGTAGGAGGAAAAAAAGCCTTCAATCCATCACCAGTAGGAGAATTCCAAAGCTACAACTCACCGTAGTAAACAAAGTCATGGTTTCCCATCGAATCTCCTTCTCAGAAAGCTCTCCAGATAGAATGTATCTATCCACAATGCCCATGCAATCCTCCTTAGGCTCGGATACCTCCAAGGCCTTTCTCTTCCGTCTGACAATGTCTGCCGTAAACTCATCTATCAGCTTCACGTAGTAATCCTGCTGCTTCTTCTTGCCAAGCAACCAGTATATTAGCGGCACGTGTAACCACCATTTTGTCATTTTATCGAAGATTAGACTGTACATGCTGAAAGAGTTTATTAGGTAGGTAACTTATGTGTTTTCAATTTAATTCAATCGAGTTTTTTGCATTTGTTGTATCCTAATATTATATGTTTGTATTAATTCTCTCTTCCTTTAGGTAGGTACAAGGCATTTATGCCGTACCAAATTTCCGCAGATTTTTCCCAAACTTCTTGACCCAAAAGTTGACTGATAGAGGATATGGCACTAAGTCCACCACCCTTTCTCCCGCAAAAGTACATCTTTTTTTCATTTTGTATACGTACGTTAAACCTAAATAAACTTTAGACCAAAAATAATCTTCAAATGTTTGAGGATACTGATAGTAACTTACTCTTGTGTGACACGTAACATCTCATCCATCCTGTACAAGTTTTGGGAATCTTCTTTTGATAACCCCATCAGTGTCTCTGAAAGAAACAAAATGCTAAGTCAATTTAAGTATTATTTCTGCATTAATTGCAGCTATTTTTAGACGAACTAGCTTCATATAACAATATTGTTATATGTTTCAGTACAGCTTTTTTTTTGATAGGGAAAAATCACGAATTGCCTTCTCCCGCCGAGAAAGAGTCGAGAGGAAGTGTCAGACTCTTACTGACCATTGAGAACCATTGAAGCATTGAGAACCGTTTGATGATGTTCCCTGTCAAAAAAGGTAAGGGTCAATAGTTGCGCGGTTGACACCAGCAGCTGGGCAACTGGCTGCTGTGCAACGTGTCGCGGACCTAAGTTGTCGAGTCTGGTCTGGTCGTATGTTAGTAAACGCACCAGCGACACTGGAGAAAAGCCAAATGTGGGGCAATGTTTTTTAAAGAGAAAGTGTACAGATTTTGTAACGAACTCTTCAAAAGCATAGAACAAAAAAAAAGAAATAAGTAAGTCGACAATAACTTAGAATCATGATACACTTGAATTTTTTTCAAGAAAAAGAAATGAAAACAGAATGTAGCCTGATGGTTAATTTCCAAAGAGGTAATAAATAAGGCTTACGGTTAACACTCTGCGTCGTAAACTTGACAACATCTTTGTACACATCAAAGCTTTTCTTCGGGTCTTTCTGGCAGATAATCCTCGCCAGCTGCTCAGCTTCTTTATTGAAGATAGGTGAGAAGTTCTCCACAGACTTCTTGTTGTACGAAGGCGTCACAATTTTTCTGTGAGCCCGCCAGATTGGACCTGAAATCATTATATGGCATATTAACAAAATCAATTTGAAATGGCCTTAAAAGAGCGTGGGTCATACAGATGCCTCACAGAAACTTGTTTGCTCCGTGTATCGCCACGTGACTTAGATTACCTACCGAAGGTTGAATTCTTCGAGCTTTTATCTTGAATTTTTTTTATGAGATTAGTCGGCAAACTAGCTGGCGGCGTATAACCTTATGGAATGCAATCGACGCCGCCCATTAACACCCGCAACACCAAAAAAGTTACGAGTGCATTGCCGGTCTTTTGGGGATAAGGGTATCGGATATTTAAAGATTGGTAAGGGATGTGGGGAGTGGGAGGGATTGGGCCTCCAGTAACCTCACTCACACGGCGAAACACAACGCTGTGGTTTTTTCAAGCTAGTTTATTGTGAGGCCGTAGTATCACTCCGGTCGAGCCGACCCATTCGTGCAACACTTAAATTAAGAATTTTAGAATTCTTAAATTTAAACCCTTAAAAGGAACCCTTTACTCCTCTGGTATTGCTATTATACATATGTATATATTTTACCATCAAGTAGTCCATCTGCACGTTAGCTGCCTTTTCACATAGGTACAGAAATCTGTTGTTATTGTCACTGTTTGACCTTATCCTTACTCCCAGCTATTTTTCAACTATGATTAATTTAATCTTACTCTAAATGTTCTGATTTTTGTATGCCTAAGTTAAGAATGTATGTATGTAATGTATGTATGAATGTATTTATATTTTATATACCTACATTCCGTGCTAAACTATTATTCCATTTTATTCTATTCTCCGTTTTCTTACTTGCTCTGGCGAAATATATCCTCCTTTTCGATCCTATTCTTGATCTAATTAACTTAATTAATTTTATTTGCGTTAATGTGATATTACTTAGTAGGAAAAGTTTACCTCCTGATAAAATCCCATAGCCGATGAAAGGTACCACGAACTCGTACAGTGGTCCTTTCTGGTTCACTTTGTTACTCGATAAAAGGGCCTGGAATTAAACAAAATAACACAAAATTAATTCATGCCATTTTGATCATCAGCTTGTGACGTAGGTATAAACTATCTCCATGAGCCATAATAAGTTTGGCATTGGCATATTAGGTTTGGTATAATCTCAAAGTTTGGATGCGGGGTTGAAGATGGCATTTGAAATGGTTTAGTTTTCAAACTGCATTATTTTTGTACTGATATTTATGTATGCTTCAACCATTGTTTTATGGATACAGAAAAGATATTGTCAACAGTTAGTGTAAGCTCTTGAATTAAAGGTAGGCACAATAGTCTTTTAGACTGTTCAAGTAAAAAGTATAACTAAAAACTAAAAATACAGTACAAAAATAAATAAAATATAACAAAAACTGGGCAAGCTATAAATGGCTAAATGAAATGGAATAGAAAATAAAATGGAATTATTTGCCGGACTCTGTGTTCGCCGAAGGGCGTCCCAAAGGTCAGTGTGAATGAGTTGCTTTTGGGAAGGCGTGGTACCACCAGACGAGACGACGGTCCAACCAAATAAAAAAACAAATGACATAAGAACCAATGTAAAGACAATGTCAAATGAATAACTAGTTCAGTAATAAATTCTTCGTCTAACTGACTGCAGTTTTAATTACATAAGAATGTTTTACGCCATAATCGCGAAGTTCCTACTGCCGGTATCCATTCGTTTAATTCATAAACCTAGTTTATACCCGCGACTTCGTGTCGTTTATAATTTGACTAGCTATTCTCGCGCGGTTTCACCCGCTTCTCGGCTCCATTAGATCGTAGCGTGATGTTTTATAGCCTATAGCACTCAGGAACATTGAAGCTATTTATCAGTGAAAGAATTTTGGCAATCCGACCAGGCGGTCCAAAGACTTAAACATAAACTTACAAACTTTATATAAGTATAGATTATCACTATCATGCGGAATAATATTATGTAGGTATGTCGCAGACTGGTTAAAATAACGTTCAATCAATCAGTTAGATCGCAGTGTAATTTGAACAGCCGTTTATTTACGATGGCGACTTCATTCTAAACTTCGAATTTGAATCCGCTGTGAGTAGTACCTACCTAGTATACTAGCGCTACACTTGCGAGTTGAACTAAATTGACCGCAACATTTTGATAAATAAATGTATGAGATGACGTTAAAAGTGGCATTCTAGAATGTAATTTCCCCGTCACTTCGACGCTAGATTCAAACAAACAAGATTCAAATTCAAATAAATTTTATAGAATCGACGTGCTGTACAGTTCACAGTTCTAATCTAAACTTACCTACCATTCTAGCAAACTCGGTTCTCATGACAATCTCTTCTCTCTTTAACTTACAGGCTGAATGAGAAATTGAGTCATTTAATCAAACGTTCATATTCAGGCTGTTGGTTGGATGGCTAATTCAACTATTTAGCTACAACATAATTATATATATTCCATAACGATTCTTAAACGAAAGTATCCTAATTTAAGTATTCCTTTTTACATCAGCTGCTTTCCAGTAAAGTCCCAATCAAAATTGATTCAGTCATTCCAAAGATTAGCAGGAACAGACAGACAGAGAGACATAAATTTTAAACAGTGTTGTTTTGTGTACCTATGTACCATATCAATATTCATATAGTAAAAATCGGTTATTTCAACTCTACAAACAAACACTCGTATTTTATAGATATGATGTATTAACTGTCTGCACTAACACTGTCGTGGTGGCCTGGAGGTTAAGGAGCCCGCTTCTCATGCACGAGAGTGTGGGTTCGAAACCTGGCAAGTACCAATGTGACTTTTTCCGAGTTATATGTACTTTCTATGATTATTTAGAGATCACTGACATACGGTGAAGGTAAACATCGTGAGGAAACCTGGACTTATAATTTCTAATTGTAAGTTTGAAATCGCCAACCCGCATTGAGCAAGCGTGGTGATTAATGCTCAAACCTTCTCCGTGTGAGAAGAGGCCTTTGCTCAGCAGTGGGCACTTATAGGCTAATGATGATGATGATGTATAGATAAACTTATGTTGACTGACAAGTTTAATAAGCGGTCAAGCGGACAAGTCCGACAACTTTAATACTTAGGTACCTACTTATTTCGTTTCAAAGTCAAAGTCAAAATCATTTATTTCAACTAAACCATAAATTGGTACATTTGTGAAAACATGTACAAAACGGTACAAACGTGAAAATAGAATAGTAGTCTGTCAATCTAATCGTCAGTGAAGCTAGGTGCTCGTTCCAGTGTGAATTCGAATGGAGAAGAACGAGAAAGAAACTAGGCCTAGGGTTGTGTACAGGCGTTGTTTTGCGCGGGTGGATGAAGCAAAGTTGCAAAGGGATGCATCATTGATAGACTGGGAGCCTCTAATGGAGGCGACTGGGATCGATGAGAAAGTTACAATTTTTAACACAACTGTGACTAATTTGTATGACCACCACGCTCCCCTCAGGAAAGTAAGAATAAAGCGGCCGCCTGCCCCATGGATGACGCGGGGGATAAGGATGGCAATGCGGCGCCGAGACCGTGCTTTTCGTATGCATCGAAGGGATCGTACAGAAGAAAATTGGGCAGCTTATAAGATTGCAAGAAATAGGTGTAACCAGATGGTACGCAACGCTAAGCGCCGCCATGTTCTCGAAAATATCTCTAATTCCTCTTCCGCTGATATCTGGAAATTCCTTGGAACTCTAGGTATCGGCAAAGCGCAATATCCAGGCCTTCCCAACTCGATTGACTTAGATGATCTCAACAAACATTTCTCCACAGTCCCTGTTATGGATCATCTAGTCAAAAAACGCACCGTGGACTTTATTTCTGGTCTGATGCGTCCCAACATCTCTCATCCTTTTCTCTTCGTACCAGTTGAGTCGTCGGAGGTCCGTAAGATAATCCTATCCATCAAGTCCAAAGCGGTAGGTTGTGATAACATTTCTCGCCATATGATCTCTAATATCTTGGACCACCTCCTGCCAGCTTTAACTCACATCATAAATTATTCCCTCTTTTCCGGAACCTTCCCATCCCTGTGGCGTAATGCCTATGTCCGTCCTCTTCCGAAAGTCTCTGTCCCTACTATTCCCTCTCATTTTCGGCCTATATCTATACTCCCGTTCCTATCCAAAGTCCTTGAAGCCTGTGTACATAAGCAGCTATCCAGATTCATTTACATGAATGGGCTTATCAGCCCTCTACAATCTGGATTCAGGCCTGGGCATAGCACGGTTTCCGCTCTCCTTAAAGTGACTGGCGATATTAGGGCGGGCCTTGAGGACTCCAAGGCCACTATTCTGGTTTTGGTTGATTTTTCGAACGCTTTCAATATGGTCAGTCACGATATCCTTTTAGCAATCTTATCCCATCTTGCGATCTCTGGCAAATCACTGGAATGGTTCTCTTCCTATCTTCAGGAGCGTCAACAGTCCATTAAGCTTGATGAGGTTTCATCTAATTGGTGCAAATTGGAAACTGGCGTTCCTCAAGGCGGTATACTATCTCCTCTTTTATTTTCCATCTTCATTAATTTTATAACTTCCCAACTTCAGTGTGCGTACCATCTGTATGCTGATGACTTGCAGCTATACTGTCATGCTAATATTGATAGGCTGTCCGATGCAATAACGATGATCAATAATGACTTGGGTACCATTAAGGACTGGTCTGAAACGTTTGGCATAGCGGTGAATCCTCTTAAATGCCAAGCAATCGTCATAGGCAGCCCTCGTACTTTGAGCGGAATGGACCCAAATTTACCGAATATTGTCTTTGACAGTGCCACAATCCCACTTAGTAGTGAAGTTAAGGATCTGGGCCTGTACATTGACAGTCATTTGAAGTGGCATACTCATGTCGCTAGTGTATGTAAAAGGGTCACCGGATCCCTGCGGACACTGTATCGCCTGAAGAATTTGCTTCCGTCTGCTACGAAAGCAATGCTGGTGCAGGCCTTGGTTTTTCCTATTATAGATTATGCTGATGTTTGTTACTACGACCTGAATGCTGATCTACTCAATAAACTCGACCGACTTCTTAACAACTGCATTCGATTCGTTTTCAACCTGCGTAAATATGATCATGTTTCTGCACATCGGTTGCAATTGAAGTGGTTGCCCATACGCCAGCGCAGGGAGCAAAGGGCGCTAACCACTCTGTTCTCTTTCCTCAACTCACCTTGTTCGCCTAGCTATCTATCCTCTTACTTTCAATACTTGTGCGCAAACCACAGCAAAAATCTTCGTTCTTCCCATAACCGTCTTCTCCAATGTCCCACTCACCGCACTGATTTCCTCCACTCCTCCTTTTTTGTCCAGTCTGTCTTGCTGTGGAATGCGCTCCCCCCGGATGTCAGGATGGTGTCTAGTCGCTTGACTTTTAAACAAAAGGTTCGTGAGCTTTTATTGAAAGGTTTGGCTAAATCGTGACCACCATACATTATTATTAATAAGTATTAGTATATGTATGTATATAGTATATGTATGTATGTAGTATACTTATGTATGTATATAGTATATATATGTAGCAGTTATTTATTATTATATAATATAATTTGAGTATGAATGTAGGTATATGTTAGGGATATAGTAACTTGTACGTTAATAATACGCACATATATCTATCTCGTATGTCTTATCAGATTTAAAGTTAAGCCGTTTGCTTGCTTCTTGCACCGACCATTGGCTCATCTCTGCATCACCCAAGGTTTGACTGGTAGAAAATGCCTTAGGCATTAAGTCCGCCTATGTACCCATTGTGCATGAAGTTTAAATAAATAAATAAATAAATAAACTACATCGTTACTCTTGTAAAAAATACTTTGTATGCATTCGGGACTTCGGGCCTTCTTCTAAAAAAATATTTACAAGTTCACTAAAATACATTATTTAATACACATTTTGTACCCATAATATGTGAGGACAATGAAGAGAAGTTGTTACAAAAAAAGAAATAACCACTGCGTTGTGTTTCGCCGTGTGAGTGAGGTTACCGGAGGCCCAATCCTTCCCCTTCCCCAATCCCTCCTCAATCCCTAAATCTCCAAATCCCTAATCCCTTGAAGGTCGGCAACGCACTCGTAACTCCTCCGTTGCGAGTGTCCATGGGCGGCGCTGATTGCTTACCATCAGGTAATCCGTCTGCTCGGTTGCCGACCTATATCATAACAAAAAGAACAAAAGGTCATATTTCTATAATATCCCAATTATAATATTGTGACGAAAAACTCTTTGACATCATGACGTCAAGGGATGGTTGTCAAACGTTGCCTAGAGATTGTAAATTTCGTCGTGAATTGTCAACACGAGTTGGTGTAATCGGTAAGGCGTGCGGATTACACCACAGAGACCCCGAGTTCGAGTCCCGCCGTAAACATGAAGTTTTTTAGTTGATGGAAGTTTTGTCGAACTTTCTGGAATTATTTGAGTGAAAGAAATGAAAAATTAAGGAGCGAGAAGGAGAATAAATAAAAATGAATAACGAAATTATTGGAAGGTTCTGGAGGCATGACGATCAAAAAGAATAACGAAATTGAATGTTCTAGAACCTGACCGGGGGTATATAAGCGGAACTGCGGCTCACCGCTGGCAGTTGAGTTCTAAGTCTAAAGCGATTCGGAAGAAAAGGAAGAAGTGGAAAAGAAGAAAAGTGAGTGAAATAGTGAAGTGCAGTGAAATAGTGAAGTGCAGTCAGTTAAGTGAGTTAAGTCAGCGTGAACGGCAAAGTTGTGTCAGTCGGCCGGACTCTGCTGGAGAAGAACGCCGATAACTTAACTCCGTGGACGCTGTAACTTAAGTGCAATAGAAAGTCTGAAAACCGGTATTAGTTTTTCATTTCATCCAATCCCGTAACCCAAGCCCGCATAGTCAGGAACGTGACGTCAGGCACGTAACATTTGGTGTCAGAAGTGGGATTGGAGAAAAATGCCGCTAGTGCCGCAGGACGTAAGAGGAGTGAGTACCCGTGCAATGTCAGAAGCGCAGCGTGTGAGGGAAGAGGGTGCTGCAGCTCAAACCAGCGATGCAGAAGCCAAGCCTGTGCAGGTGGATCTTCTGCTACAGCTGCAGCAAATGATGGCAGAGCAAGCGCGCCGCCAAGAAGAGCAAGCGCGCCGCCAAGAAAAGCAAGCGCGCCGCCAAGAAGAGCAAGCGCGCCGCCAAGAAGAGCAAGCTCGCCGCCAAGAAGAGCAAGCACGCTGTCAGGCGGAACAGCTACGGGAGCTGAAAGAAGATCAAGCTCGTCGCCAAGAGGATCAAGCTCGCCGCCAAGAGGAGCAAGCGCGTCGCTTGGAAGAGATGCATAGGGATTTCACGAAGGGACTGCAAAAGGCTGTCGAACGGGTACAAGAAGTGGAGGAAGGGTTAGGCAAGTTGGAACATCGCGTCATGGCGATAGAGGAGAGAGTGAAAGAAGAGATCTCCAAAATCAAGCAGGAAGTGACAAGCCCAAGCCCTTTGAAGAGCCGAAGCCGTCTTGCAGCCGTTTTTGACGCCCCAAATGTGGCCTCAAGCGCAACGAAAGGGCTCAAGATTCCCCATTACGACGGAACAACATCCTGGAACGCGTTCAAGCTACAGTTTGAGACACTTATGGAGGCTTATGGTTGGACTCAGAAGGAAGCACAGTCAGCCCTCACCCTGGCCCTCCGTGATCAAGCGCTCTCAGTGCTGGAAGCTATCGGCGCAAGTGGGGATCTCAGCTTAAGTGCCCTCCTCGACGCACTTGAGGCACGTTTTGGAGACAGCCACCTCGAGCACGTGTACAGAGCGCAATTAAAAGAGCGTACTCAGCGTGCTAATGAGAGCCTACAGCAATGGTCCGTGGAAATCGAGAAACTTGTGCGTCGAGCTTTCCGGTCGACTCCGTCAATGATTGAAGGCACGCTTCTCCAAGCGTTCATTGACGGTATTCGGGACCCCGAAGTACGAGCTGCTGTTCATCTGGGCCATCACAAGAACATGAAAGAAGCTCTGGCCCATGCATTGGAAGTGGAAGCTGTGCGTGGTAACTCCCGAACCTTATGTCTGCGGGAAATGACGACTACGGAGCAGGTACCTCCACGCCGTCGGAACTTCATGTGCTATGGATGCGGAGAGCGTGGGCACATGCGGAGCAACTGCCCGAAGAAGGTGAACCGCCAGGACGCGGCGGTCTCAACTTCTGACCAGCAGGGAAACTAATTCCAGCCAGGGCTGCGGGGTGGGCGCTGGCCGGTAGTGGAATAACCCCAACAATCTACATCAAGCAAACTAACGATGGAAATACTCTGGTGGTAGACGGTCAAGTAAATGGGAAAAACAGTCAGCTAACATTAGATACTGGAGCTTCAAGGACGGTGATAAATGTTCGGCTGCTCGGGCAAAACATCAGGAAACACGTTAAACCAATTGTTGGCCTACGAATGAAATCAGCTACCGGCCAGTGGATACCGATAAGTGGAAAACTGCACGTAACAATCAAAATTGGGGAACGTGTTTATCGACATGAGGTTATTGTGGCCAAAATTCTGGATGACTGCATCCTGGGACTTGACTTCCTGCAAGGGCACCAGTGTAACATCGACTTAAAATCTGGAGTATTACTATGTGGAACTGAGGAAATTCCGATGAAGGGTGGAACCCTGGGAAAAGTTTGCTGTTTAAGAAGAACTGTTCTTGAACCAAAATCACAGACTCTCGTACCAATCGCATTACCTAGGAGGAGTGAAGGAAGTTTACCTCGAAGGTGCGCTGTGATTGATAAATCGGAACACGTAAACTCATGGCTACCGGCAAGGACTGTCGTGGGGTCATCTGATGTCAACCGCATTCCGGTATTCAACTTCAGTGATTCAAAAATTACGATTGAAGAAGGAGAGCCTGTGGGCGTTTTGGAAGAAGTGGCCTGGATAAGAAAATGCTCGGAAAATCTTGTGAAGAAGGACAGTACGGGAATAGACTTTGTAACGAAAATCTTAGACGAAAACAAAAGCCTGACAAAAGTGGAGACTATGAAAGCTAGAAATTTACTCCTTCGATTCTCTGATGTGTTTTCAAGAAGCGATGGTGATATTGGCCGAACTGGTTTGGTGAAGCATAAAATAAATACAGGTGATACAATGCCAATTCGTCAAAGGCCCAGACGTATACCATTCGCTCGTGAGAAAGAGGTTGAACAAATGATTGACGATATGAGGAAAAATGACGTGATAGAGCCCTCTTCTAGCCCTTGGTGTTCACCTGTCGTGCTTGTCAAGAAGAAAGATGGTTCAACGAGGTTTTGCGTAGACTATCGACGATTGAATGATGTAACCAAGAAGGATAGCTACCCGTTACCAAGAATCGATGACACACTTGACACACTGAGTGGCATGAAATGGTTTTCAACGCTCGATCTGAAAAGCGGCTATTGGCAGGTGGATTTGGATCCCAAGGACAAGGAAAAGACCGCATTCTCAACTGGGAAGGGACTCTGGCAATTTAAGGTAATGCCATTTGGATTATGCAATGCACCGGCAACCTTTGAGCGTTTGATGGAACAGGTGCTGGCAGGACTGCTGGGCGAAACCTGCCTAGTTTACCTCGATGACATCATCATCGTTGGACGGGATTTTGACGATCATCTAAGAAAATTGGAAAGGGTACTCGAAAAGCTGCGTGGAGCAAATTTAAAGTTGAGTCCGAAGAAATGCTCTTTCTTTAAGCGCGAAGTGAATTATCTAGGACATGTTATTTCTGAGAGAGGAATTGAGACTGATCCAGCCAAGACTGCCGCTGTTAAGGAATGGCCAACACCTAAAGACAAAACGCAAGTTCGGGCATTTCTTGGATTATGCTCGTATTATCGGCGGTTTGTGAAGGGATTCTCGGACATTGCCAAGCCATTGCATCGATTGACAGAGGAGAAACGTGCCTTTATATGGGACGAGGATTGTGAGCAAGCCTTTCGCGAACTAAAAGAACGGCTTTGTAAAACGCCAATTCTCGGATACCCCAGCGCGAAAGGAATATTCGTAGTTGATACGGACGCCAGTAATATCGGAATTGGAGGTGTCCTTTCACAACGCGATGGTGAGCAGGAGAAGGTTATTGCTTACTTCAGCAAGTCACTATCCAAGCCGGAGAGGAATTATTGCGTGACCAGGAGGGAATTACTGGCCGTAGTCAAAACTCTGCACCATTTCAAGAAGTATTTACTGGGACGGAAATTTTTAATCAGAACTGATCACGCTGCTTTGAAATGGCTGCTTCAGTTTAAGGATCCTGAAGGCCAAGTAGCCAGATGGTTGGAACAACTTCAGGAATTTGACTTTGAAATCGAACATCGCGGCGGAAGAATTCATGGCAACGCAGATGCATTATCGAGACGCCCATGCGTGGAAGATTGCAAGCATTGTGCCAAGAAGGAAATTGCTTTTCTTAAGGTGATAAGGACTGATACTGTTGACGAGGCATGGGGAGATGATGCGATGAAATTAGAACAGGAAAGAGATGCGGATATCAAACCAATACTGGAGTGGCTACGAAGTGGTAACAAGCCAAGTTGGAGTGACGTCGCCCAATATAGCGCGGTAACGAAAGGTTTATGGGCACAGTGGAAAAGCCTTACGCTGCATAATGGACTTCTGTGCAGGAAATGGGAATCAACAAACGGCAAGGACGAGCATTTGCAATTGGTGGTGCCTCGTTCAAAAATTAGGGATGTATTAAAAGCGTTCCATGATGGATCTTCTGGAGGACATTTGGGAATTAGGAGGACTTTGGTGAAGATCAAGGAGAGGTTTTATTGGTTGCATTGCAAATATGACGTCGAAGATTGGTGCCGGAAATGCACTAGTTGTGCAGCTGTCAAGGGTCCACAAACAAGAAGCAGAGGGGCGATGAAAATCTACAATGTTGGTATGCCTTGGGAGAGAATAGCCTTAGACATCGCTGGACCATTTCCAATCACTGATTCGGGCAATCGCTACGTTTTAGTGGTTATGGATTATTTTACAAAATGGCCGGAGGTCTTTGCCATACCGAATCAAGAGGCAGTAACTGTAGCCACGAAGTTGGTAAACGAGGTATTCACCCGATTCGGAGTGCCCTTGGAGATGCACAGTGATCAAGGACGGAACTTTGAGTCCCAAGTTTTTCAGGAAACTTGTAAACTTTTGGGAATCCATAAGACTCGAACGACTCCTTATCATCCACAGTCAGATGGAATGGTCGAACGTTTCAACCAAACATTGGAACGACACTTAGCAAAGGTGGTTGACAGCCATCAGAGAGATTGGGACACTTACATACCTCTCTTCTTGCTTGCCTATCGGACTGCTGTACATGAAAGTACCGCAAAGACGCCTGCATTTGCAAATTTTGGAAGGGAATTGAGATTACCGGCAGATCTTGTATCGGGCTGTCCACCTGGCGACTCTAGCACCGAATTTAGCGATTACATAAGCGAGTTAAGGGCAAAAATGTTGGACATTTATGAGCAGATCAGGGAGGCCGGTCTTCAAGCTAGTGATCGCGCAAAGACGCGCTATGATCGACGAGCCAATTCTGTTGGGTTTGAAGAAGGGTCATTGGTCTGGCTTCATAATCCAGTCAGAAGGAAGGGAAAATCTCCGAAGCTGCAACCGAGTTGGGAAGGTCCTTATGAGATAGTCACGAAGATCAATGACATTACTAACAGAATTCGGAAGACTTCAAGGAGCCCTTTGAAAGTTGTCCATATAGACAGGTTGGCGAGGTATTACAGCAGCAACGATGCTCGGGACGAGCGAATCTAAGAGGGGGGCAGTGTGACGAAAAACTCTTTGACATCATGACGTCAAGGGATGGTTGTCAAACGTTGCCTAGAGATTGTAAATTTCGTCGTGAATTGTCAACACGAGTTGGTGTAATCGGTAAGGCGTGCGGATTACACCACAGAGACCCCGAGTTCGAGTCCCGCCGTAAACATGAAGTTTTTTAGTTGATGGAAGTTTTGTCGAACTTTCTGGAATTATTTGAGTGAAAGAAATGAAAAATTAAGGAGCGAGAAGGAGAATAAATAAAAATGAATAACGAAATTATTGGAAGGTTCTGGAGGCATGACGATCAAAAAGAATAACGAAATTGAATGTTCTAGAACCTGACCGGGGGTATATAAGCGGAACTGCGGCTCACCGCTGGCAGTTGAGTTCTAAGTCTAAAGCGATTCGGAAGAAAAGGAAGAAGTGGAAAAGAAGAAAAGTGAGTGAAATAGTGAAGTGCAGTGAAATAGTGAAGTGCAGTCAGTTAAGTGAGTTAAGTCAGCGTGAACGGCAAAGTTGTGTCAGTCGGCCGGACTCTGCTGGAGAAGAACGCCGATAACTTAACTCCGTGGACGCTGTAACTTAAGTGCAATAGAAAGTCTGAAAACCGGTATTAGTTTTTCATTTCATCCAATCCCGTAACCCAAGCCCGCATAGTCAGGAACGTGACGTCAGGCACGTAACAATATTACTTACTGCATTTCATATAACTACAGGGAACAAAAGTTATCGACATAAAAGGATAAGCAAACCGAAGGGGCAGTGGGCAGGTCACATTTGTCCAAGACATGAAGAACCGATGACCGCTGGGGTAAACGTGTTCTAGAGTGGAGACCATGTCTAGGCAAACGAAGTGTAGGGCGCCCTCCAGCTACGTGGACTGACGACATCCGCAGGGTGGCTGGCAGTGGTTGGATGAGAAGAACTGAACATCGAGCTCAGGAGTGTGCGATTGGGGAGGTCTATGTCTATGTCCAGCAATGGACGACATAAGGCTGATGATGATAATAAAGATGATTTCTTATAACAATATTTACAGAATGTATGTATGTATGTAGATACTTACACGTATATCTGTTGGATTTTTCACAACAATGTTGAGCTCTGGCCCCAACCAGAATCTGAAGACCTCTCCATATTTCTCAATAAACCCGTTGATCTTGTTCAGTATCTCTGAAAATTAAGATAATGTTTTTTATTAGCAATTGTTTATCAATTTGTTAACCGATTACTTTTCTGACATGATTAAGTAATATATTTTCAAATATTTTGTAAAATTCATAAAATGTAAAAAGCATGTGGTAATAGCATGGAAAGCCATGCCAGTATGGGAGAGCCAAGCTTCGGCACGAATGGGTCGGCTCGACCAGACTGATACCACGGTCTCACAGAAAACCGACGTGAAACAACCACAGCGTGTATATTCGCCGTAGGAGTTTTTTTATGTGATAGGTTGGCAAACGAGCAAACGGTATTACCTGATGGTAAGCAATCAGCGTCGCTGCGAGTGCGTTATCGACCTTTTAGGGATTAGGGATTTGGAGATTTTGGGAAAGGGAACGGATTGGGGTAGGGGAAAGATTAGGCCTCCGGTAACCCCGCTCACACGGCGAAACACAAATCTTTGCAACGTGTTTCGGGTCCGATTCCCCCACAAACAACTCTTTGTGTGATTCACAAGATTCTTTGTTCTGGGTCTGGGTGTGATGTGTATGTAAACTTGGATATTTTTGAACGTATTCACGACAGGATTTAAAAATAAGTACTTGTGTGAATCAAAGTGTTAAACATAAGAAATAAAAACACAACTATCTACTTATCTAATTAATACCTACCGTCTTCATTATTAAACCTTATGCACAATACAAGGACTTGTAATTAATTGTTAATTGAGTATGACAATATTAACTAACAAGTTAAGAACATGATCTGGTCTGTCGTATGAAGTTTGCGTGACCAAGTGGAATAAATGGGTTATATCTACCTCGTAATATAAATACATAATGATGTATATACTGTTTTGAACCCGGTAAGGTTGACATTGCGCCAATTATTGAGATCAACAAGTCAGCTATGATTTCTTCATTGTTATTAGGTGCTATTGTTTATTAAGTCCAATTATATAACAGGGGATACAGCAAAGGCAGGCAGGAACGCCTGCTGGTAAGCTATTGGCATCTCCCATCGACACCCGCAATATTGTGGTTACAAAAGACATTGCTCTGCGTTCCTTCAGAATCGGCAGAGAACAAATATCATCGGATAATTATGTATTGTAGTATCTATCACTAGCTACTCTCGCGCGGTTTCACCCGCTGCTCGGCTCCATATAATCGTAGCGTGATGTTTTATAGCCTATAGCACTCAGGAACATTGTAGCTATCTATCAGTGAAATAAATTTTGAAATTCGACCAGTGGTTCCAAAGATACATACAAACATACAAACTTACAAACTTTACCTTTTACAACATTAGTATAGAAGTATAGATTAGTAAACTTCTGTATGATCTTATTTTGACAGCGGACTAGCTGCAGAATAGATATACTTATAAAAAACAGATTTTAACAATTATAATAATGAATTTTAAGTAAGTATAATTTTTCGTAGCTTTGAGTAATTTTTAATAACCGAGCTAAAAAACTATCACTATAGCTATTTTTATAATTTTAATATAAAAAGGACCCTATGTTTTATTTGAAACTAATTACACGCAACGATGGTTGCTTATATTAAATAAGCAGGCGCTATGCTTTCTCAGTTTTATGTGAAAAGACATAATAATAAACCTATGAAGTTTATTTCTTTTAAAACAAAGAGAACTTGTGCATAACTCAATTAAATTAATTAATACTTTTATGTACAAAGATGTGTATCAAACGATCCTCTACGTAGACTTTAAAACCTAGCTAATACTTTTAAACTCTCTACTTTAAACTACAAACGGAAATAAGTAATTTAAAAAAACAATAAATTACGTAACTGACAAAATATTTTAAGCACATTACCTAAAAAAAACCAGAATTTTATTGCAAAAAGTTTCACTTTAAAAACGTACTGAGCATAAACCAAACGTCCATTTATGGCGCGAAAAATTAAGAAAATGGCGTCGTACCGTTACGTGTACAGTTGTAGGTACTTTATTGTACCAGTTTGTCACAAGAAAATCCAAGATTTATAACGCAATATGTTAGTAAATTACTGGGATTATTTAATAATTTGCAAGGATTTTCCGGTTTAGCAGCCTACTGGCAATAATATTTAATTGTTAACGGCATTTTAATACCTGTGTAACAATTACTGACGCACATAACACACTGATGTATAATGACGAAGGAATCTTGTGGAAACTGGACACTGTAGAACATTTTCTACTTTAATAGCTTTGCCTTAGGTTAATGTAAAATGTAATTGAGTAAGGTTAGAAGCCTTAAAAGTTCCAGTTTGCATTATTGCTAAGGATACAGTAGGTAGGTAGGTACGACGTAAGGGCCGAAAAAGGTGGCAAACTCCTAAAGAGGAACTTAATTACAAGTCATGCATGCATAGGCAGAATGCATCAAAATCGACGTGCGCAGTGTTCAACAAATTAGATACGTAAATTTTATGGATATGGAAAAAAATGACAACAATTCGTCCGAATAAATATAGTCTGGAAGTTTTATAGGAGACTTATCTATAACTCATAATAAGTACAACTTTATTGGTGTAAAATAGATGGTGACACTAGGGCTGATATTCAGCCGGGGTTGCGGATGCAAGCACAACGTATCGGGCCCATCCAGGCCCGGAGAAGTCATTTGATGTTTTTTCCCACCAAAAATAAAATTGGGTGCTACGTAGGGGCTTCTTCGCTTACCTCTTCTTTGGATAGTAAGTACCTACTTATCTATAGCTGTCAATGCTAGTGCTGCTTTAGCTTGAATAAACTATCTAAGTCATTATACAAATAGTACTTATCTACTTCAATGCGGTTTCACCCGCTGCTCGACTCCTACAGATCGTGGCTTGGTGTTTTATAGCCTAAATCCTGCCTCGATAAATGGACTAACGAAGCCAAAAAGAATTATTCAATTCGAACCGCAGCTCCGGAGAATATCGCGTTCAAACAAAAAAACTCTACAGCTTAATGTTATAGAGTAGAGGTGAATAATAAGTTTGCAAGCCCAATCAATACTAAATAATTATAATAATTTTAATTTTCGCTCTAGAATTAGTGTAAAAATTGTCCATAATTAACCTCTGCAGTGCTCCGTGGTCAGATAAAATGATATATTATTTTATTCGACTGAAGTATACGAGTAATTATAATGATAAACTTGAAATGACTGTATAATGACTATCATTGTGTAGGTAGTGACATAACACTGCGTTTTTCCTCTAAACAAGTAGTTATCTTGTTAAATTAAAATTATACGAAAAATAGTAGACTTCCTACATTTTTAAAAGCCATTTTTTAGTTATAAAGACAATGTTTAACCTCATCTATTCTGTCGTTCACAACGTTGTCTGATTTTCGCAGTTTTCGACGCACCATCTTTGGGATGTTGGAATCTCCCGACTATGATTTTAGGAAACATAAAATAAAATGGAAGGCCTAAAGGGGCCAAAGGAGAACATTATGTTAGTCATTCTACGCCACCCATAGACTTCCACAACGGCCATGAAGTTGCAAACCAGAGAGAGGCCAAAGTAGAATCTAATTTTGAACATTCCACGCTGCCCAAAGATATCCGCAACACTATAGAAGTTGCAAGTTCGATTGTAGACTACTTATTGAAACACAACACAAACATTATTTAACCAAAGTTTTCTACAAGGCCCTAGCCAAGAGCTGGATTTATTCCAGTTCTGATTAATCACATGTCAAATGTTAACTTACCTCCAGGATTGAACATGAAGCTAAGAGCATTCCCGAGGATGGGAAGTGCTGGTGGACCTGGTAGTTTCGCTGCAAGCTCCAGCATGCGTCTATGTCTCCATCTCCAATATTGCCAACTCAAGAACCCGGCTGCAATAACCAAGGTAGTGGTAAACCACAACATAGCTGGTTACTGAAAAAAAGGGTTTTTTTTAATTCTCTCATTTTAAAGAATAAGAAAAATAATAAAGCAGTATTTCTTCTTTAGAATCGTGCCCTGCTCCCGTGTCTTTTCTGTGCTCTATAGCCTCGTGGAGGCCTATCACGACTGTGATGTATTTAGGTATAGATTATGTAAGTTTACCTAATATTATTAAAGGTATGTTTATACCTAGTTGAGTTTTTGCGAAAGTCTAAGTTTATATTTTTTATCTATGCTATTTTATTAATCTACTTGCCAATTCATGCAATTGTACTTATTGTGTGTTAATGAAAATGGATCAAATTCCTGTCAACATATAAAAAAATAAAAAAAAAACTGTTATTTTTACTTTGATGGGGTCTGATGGGAAAGGAAGATATAATAAGTACTAAGTATTTACGCCCACCCCCAGTATTTTGGGATAGGAGTAGGAAAATACTGGATGTTCCCAGCTAGTATATACTATCTCCTGTGTTGAGGGTGAGGCTAGCCAAATACTGTGACTCTGGCAAAGGGCAGGATTCGGAACGAGGTGGCTTATTCAATAAGAGTGGCACGCCCGCTCCGCCCAAGGCAAGGGGAGTGTCATTTGATGATTTCCCATAGATATACCTAGGTACTACTTTTTCCATATAGACATATTCTCTCGACGGATCTGGATGAAATTTGGTACAGGCATAGGATACACTCCGGAATAGGACATAGATTACTTTTTATCAACATACCACGCGGACGAAGCCGCGGGCGTAAGCTAGTAGTAGTAGTCCTTTAAGACTCAAAAGCAGCAAATTCAACGTTTACCGAAAAGGAAGTAGTTTTTTTTTGGTTTAGGGTGATTCTTCACATCAATTAAAAAAAAATTAATAATGTCATTATCCTCAACCGAAAATTAACGAGTCTGCTGATTAAAACACAGATAATTATTTTATTAAATTAAATCTCACCACTGCTTACAAGCAACCGATTAAAAATATAGTATAAAATAAATTACTAAGATGCTTAATAACCTGGGAGGATAATGACTTGTTAAATAAAAGTTAAGGTTTTTTGGAGAATCACCCTTTAGGTATGTTGCATGTACCAATTTTTATACAAGTTGTGTATCAAGAATAGATACTATGTATATCCTACTTAGATAACTAATGATATCAGATTCTTTGGAAGACCTCAGTAGGTATATAATTATCATTTGTTTATGGTATATAGAAAAATACTTACTTTTACAGTTGTCACCCTTGATAACACAATTATGTAATACGAGCACTATAATAATTATGCCATTTTAATTAGGCATCCGTTGGTAATAAACTTTTATTTCTATTGTATTCCACTACTCGTAGACAATAACAAATTCCTTTATTTATTATTTATTTATTTAAATCACTTTTTGTTAAAATATAGATGTAAAAATTTTTAAACTGTGCACCACAGTAGGAGAAAATTTTGCGCGCCAAAAATTTGGCTAAACTTTTTAATAATTGTGTCACACGTAATAGTTTTTTAATGTCGTTATTTTGTTCGATTTATTCAAATATTTTTTTTTATAATATATGTTAGATATATGACAGTTTTTTCCACAGGTTGGTAGGTACAACGGACTCGTTTAAGAATGTATGTTTACCTGAGGAGCTCTAGTCTGACTACGGTAGCGTTTACTTTATAATGTGTATTTTAATGCTTGTGACATTGCCTTACATACTGCATGGGGATTTACGTACTCCTGCGATATTATGTTCTTAGAAACTTTTTGAAAAGATTTGGTTGAGGAATAAAAAATAATTAGTGGTGTAAATGTACCTACCAGGGTGGCATCAATAAGTCTTGTTCTTGTTTCTTCCTTTTTATAAACTGAACAAAACATTTAAAAAACTAGGGCATTTTACGAATTAGTAAGATTCTGACTGACCCTCCCTCTGTTTGGGGCGAGTGATGCGATGAGACGATTATCCCTCTTTAAAAACTAAGACTCGTATTACTACAAATTATGAATTACACAATCAGATCATCAGTAGCAGATTTTCCTGCCATTGTAGGTACCGTCTGATGAAGATACCTACATAGAATTCTCATTTTATCAAGATATAGTCAAGAACAGTCAGAGTCCCGATAGGTAACCAACCTATATTTAAAAACATTGAATCACGCACAGAAGAACAGCATCCCATAACTTTAGGTTGACTTAACTACGATCCTCAAAGCAAGGAAGACCTTTGTTTTTGGGCGGATAATGATGTACGTGGCCATTTATTGCAGCGATCTTGAAAATGTTACCTACAACATTGAGGATTTAAGGAGGATAAGGTTAAGAGAAGGATCGGGTCTCACATGGGGATATAAAATGCAATCGTTATTTCACGTCGGTTTTGTATGATGTTGTGGTATCACTCTGATCCGTAGGCCTATCCGTGCCAAGCCATTGGCCTAGCTTACGTAACAGCATATCGTCAGATTATAAATGGCTACTGCTGGACTGTTCTCGTGCGGAGGAGGAATGAGTGTTAAACAGATTGGAAATTTCTAACTTATAATTAGAAATTAGGAGTCGAGTTTTCGTTACGATATTTTCACTTTACCAAAGTAAATTCTTAACTCGGAAAAAATGCACATTGTTAACTGACAGGTTTCGTTTTTTTTTTTTAAATAAAATCGTTGCCCCACTTTAGGATTTTCTCCTGTGTTGTGGGGTGCGGTTACAAACATGACACCCAGACCCGAAACAACAATTTGTGGATCACACAAAGTGCTGTTCCGTGCGGGAATCGAACCCGCGACACGTTGCACGGCAGCCTGCCCAGCCACCGCACCAACCGTGCAATCTAGATCGTGCAGGCAATTATGAGGCCTTTTTTGTAAGTTATGTTGGTATTCAAGCATTCAGAGATTTCTTTAAAACATCTACTTTGTATTACATGTGTATTTTATGACAAAACCTCGAAAATGACCGCAGTCACGTCGCCATACTTATTTAAACTTCCCGCCAATAATAATTTTACTCACGTTCTACAGCGCGCACGCTGACTAGAAACTAGTGTATATTTTGATAAAAATCAACTCTTGTAAACACATTAACTGTATTACGTAAAGAATTACCGTGAACACATCAAAATATAAAAAAAGTGTTTGTGGTTTCAAGATTTGAGGTTATTGCGACAGTTTAAAAAAATAATCATGTGCGAGTTCGAAACTTTCTATGGACTTCTAAGAATCATCAGATCACCACAGATGGAGCCAACTAGGGCTGACTTCCAGCTGGGGTCAATAAGGGATAGGAGAACGAACGGTGAGGTTTTTAGTCAGTAAAGGTCTGACCTAAGGCGGGAGAAGTCATTGGATGATTTTCCCACCTTAAAAGTATCTATGTAGTTACCTACTTCATTTGGCTGCACGGCTGGCGCGGGGGCTGAGCAACTGGCTGCCGCGCAACGTGTCACGGTTTCGATTCTCGCACGGAACAACTCTGTGTGATCCACTTGTTGTTCCAGGTCTAGGTATGAGGAGTATGTTTGTAAACGCATCCACGACTCAAGAGAAAATTCTAGTGTGGGGCAAAGTTTTTAGTACCTATGTACCTACAATAAAAAAACCTACATAGAAAGGTAATTTCCAAATCGTTAGGATAATAAACGACTCATAACCTGCTATCATAGGTGTAAATACGTACTTCCAATACACCGCTAAAGCACAAAAAAATGCGAGCTAAGTCAAGAACATTCCGCTCCACGGCCAAGGGTGGCGGGACTCTTTGCCGTGCACGCCTGCGCTTGCACGAATCGCCATAGAATTATCGCTGACAAAACCGCTTCGTCAGTGTGCGAGTTCTCTGACTAGTTTTTAGTACATCTGTGGTGCGAATGCACACTGAAGTGACAATTTGCATGTTTCATGTTATAAAAAGAGTATCTATCTTTTTATCTATATAACCTTAAAAACGAAATCTTACAAATTCTCAAACTTAAACCAGCCAGTAAGTAGGTACTGCGGCTCCAGCCTAGATCAGGGAAAGGATGAGGTGGTTATTAGTCAGTAAAAGTTTGCCAAAAACCATTTGATGATATCTCCGCGAAGCTTCTGTGGGCACCAGCAGCTGAGCAACTGGCTGCTGTGCAACGTGTCGCGGGTTCGATCCACGCATGGAACAACATTGCGAGATCCACGTAACGTTTTTTTTAAAAGGAAAAGTTACAGTTTTTGTACCGACCTCTTCGGTCGCAGGATATTATCCCACTCTCGTACAACCCAGGGCGAGGGAAGGGGGGTAGGTTTCCTCCTCAAAGAAGGTAATATTACTTATATCGGTAGATATAAAACGGACAGTTAGCAAAGTAAAAACTACTGAACGGATTTGATTGAAATTTGGCAAAGATGTATTATAGTAAAAAAAATGCAGTAAGTTGTTAAAGCCATAAACAACATTATTTTCTAGTCTTGACATCCAATATCTTATTACTTATGAACCTTTAGAAGAACTGCATAATTGAATCAGTCGCTGGGTTACCGGCTGTCGTGCAACGTGTCGCGAGTTCGATACTTATCGTTATAATCCAGTGTCGAGCGACATAAAAACGGATTTCATATATTACGATACTTTTAGGATACATGACGCGGTGGACGTGGCTACTCGTAAGCTGCTTAAGAATATGAGTCCCTATCATGGCTCGAAACTAATCAAAATAACCCGCCGAACAGTTACGGTAAATTGGTAGACGCTACTATCTCTGATCGCTATTAGGTACATGCATGTAATTGGGAAGACACGTGTTTATTTCTTTCAAATGGTTTCTACAAATGTATAATTCATAGAATAGCTTTTAAAATTCCTCAAACATCGTTAGGTATAATAAAACTGACCGTGTATGGATCGAGTCATTAGCCATGACCTAAACGTGTAAGTCACTGCGTTGTGTCCATTGGTTTATTGCTCGTTATTTAATCTAGGGCACAGTTCAACTTTAAGCAGCGTTCGCGATTCCACCTGCTACTGTAAATATCATCAAAAATGCCTAAATATCGAAACTAATTCAATCAATCAAATACCTACTTCTACGTTTTTTATGAGACGGGTCGTTAAACGAGCTTACAGATTACCTGATGGTAAGTAGGTAGGTGGCAACTTGTCGACTAAGAGGAAAGCCTTTGTTCAGGAGTTGACGTCTTCCGGCTGATGATGATGATGAAGCAATCGGCGCAGCCTATGGATACTCGCAACACCAAAGGAGTTATGAGTGCCTCGCCGACCTTTTGAGGATTAGGGGTTTCGGATATTTAAGAATACCCAATTGGGGATGGTATCCAAAATGAGTATGTAGGCAGCTACCGGAAAATTTACAACGTGCTGCCAGAAATAAAACCTATAGCACCACAACTAGAGCATCTATTAGGGGCCACGTTTGCCTGTCGAACCTTCGATAATTATGACGCCACTCCCGGAGACCGTCTCATAAATACTCTTCTCGAGTTTATTACCTTATCAGTATCCTGCCGAATTGTCGGATTAGGCATATCTAAGGTACCTACGAGCAATGGCGTTATTTTTTTTAGCAAAAACTATTTTATTAATCGGTGACATGTCTCAGGTTCTGGTCTCATCATCATCATCAGCATATCAGTGCCCACTGCTGAGCAAAGGCCTCTTCTTACACGGAGAAGGTTTGAGCATTAATCACCACGCTTGCTCAATGCGGGTTGGCGATTTCAAACTTATAATTAGAAATTATAAGTCCAGGTTTCCTCACGATCTTTATCTTCACCGTTTGTCAGTGGTGTTTAAATAATCATATAAAGTACATATAACTAGGAAAAAGTCACATTGGTACTTGCCAGGTTTCGAACCCACACCCTTATGCATGAGAAGCGGGCACATTAACCTCTGGGCCACCACCACATTTCAGATACTGATATATCAGATCAAAAAACAAATTGTAACTGACTTCCGTTCATTGGTTGTGATTCACAAAAATCTTGAACGGATGCACGTTGTAGTTAAAGTTACTGGCAGTAGATACATACTCGTCCAAGTCAAGCGTGAGATCCCCTTTTTTTGTCAGGGGAAATCATCAAATGACTTCTCCCGCCCAGGGTAAGGCGAGAGAGAGTGTCAGACTCTTTCTGGTTTAAAACATCCCCGTACCTGTTCCTGCGGCCTGTGGCTACGGTGCCTCATTGCGCTTGCACGCAACAGATCCCTTGAGACAAAAAAAGCTCTTAGAAGCGATGATTTACTTACTACCAAGGCATAAAACAATTTCATAAAATCAAATACTAACTAGAATATAAATGTTAAACAAAAAATTAAACTTTGTTGATAATAATTGATGAATATATTTTAATACATTTTCTTTGTTAACAAAAAAATGAATTAATCGAAGTTTCAAAACAATTTTTATCGAGTTTTACAGTGACTGATTGACTGAGTTTTATGCTATTAATATTGTCTGTAAATTTCTGGAACGTTTGAGCAACGTTCCATTCAACGAAGATTATAAGCTTCGTTAGGCAATAATCGGTTATTATTTTTTTTTTTTTTTTTGTATTAAAAAAACACGTTCAACTTTTAAAAAAATAGAATTTGGTACAAGCAAACAAAATATTATTGAACTATTTCTTAAATAAATTTAAAAGTTGCTTTGCACAACTACAATTTATGCGTAGAACGGAGTTTTTAGTTCGACTTAAAACAAATTAACGTCAAAATGTCAAAGTCAAATCAGTTTAAAATTTCAAAACTTTTTTGTATAGCGGTTAGAACGAAGTCGCAAATCTAGAAATAAAATAAAATAATAACAACATATTACATTCAAAGCATTGAAAAGTTGCAGTATATCTTGGTCAAAGGTAAATAAGTTTATTTATTACTGAATTGTTGTAAAACTTTTGTATAAATGATATATTGTTGTGTATGAGTCATTTCATCAGTTATTTTGAAAATGTGTTTAACGTTAATTCTAAGTTTTACGCCCAAATATCTTGCTCTTTCTATACATTTATCGCATGGTTTGTTATAAAGTTATATAATTTACTTTTCATTTGTGTTAACAAGCAAAAACGAAACTTTCGATGTCGAAACTTTTTGAGATTTGCTTTTGCTTGTTGTAATGTGTTGATTCTATTATATTATACTTATCTATTTCTTTTTAAAGAACATTAGGATCATTAAGACCGTTTATCAATAAAACATCAGGTTTTCTTATTAGAATTGCCTTTTTTCATAACACTATCCCAGTCGCAAGTATTGATATCACTTAAAGTAACAGTAAAACTACAAAAATTGTATCATAACCAACCTTTGGCAATAAAACAAAAGTGTCATTAATAGGCAGAAAAGTCTAAGTCTAAGTCTGGTGAAGCACAACCAAATATACATGCTTGTTTATAAGATTAAAAATAAACTGAAACTAAAATAATTAAGTTCTGGGTCAGTGGGTAGTCTTAGGAGGGGCTGTAAGAACTCTGCTTACCCATCCTATGAATACTGAACTTTGCATATTCATTTAAAACCTCATGTTCCCTACTTTCAGATGCCATCAGTATATACATTTTCCCGAAGTGACAATGAGATTTTACAAGAGTTACTCAAGGTGTTCAGTTCCGGTCGTGGCACAACTCGGGAACAATGGAGCATGCAGGCCGAGTTACTGGTGGAACCAGTCGGTTGGGATGCATTGTGGAAACTGTCCAAGGATTTCTGTAAAAAGTTTGGTGAGTGTTATTTGTACATCTAGGTAAACTAATATTTTAAAACCTAAAGATCCTGTGCTTTAGAACTACTGATTTGAATTGAAGTATTCTCGTTGTGTTGATAGTCCTTTTATTAAGGAAACTTTGGGTGAAAGAGCATGAAAATAGTTTTATGGAAATCTAATTTTGTTAGTGTGAAAAATTGTTGAAAACAGTTCACTTTTAGTGTATAGGTGTATCCATTCCAACTTTTGTATAAGCTTTCATTGACAATTTCAGTTGTCAGTTTCATTGTTAATGAATAATATTCATAATACCTAATTTAATTGTTAGGTAATTAGCAATTAGAAATCAAAAGATTAAAGATAAAGCTTTGACCTTTTTAATTAATCAGCAGAAGTACACACACATTTGTACAAATTATAGCTTGCAGCTAATATTAGCTTTAGCACTACATAGAAAGAATTTGATGAATTTCTCCCATCAATAAAACAGCTAGGACAATTTTCATATTAAAGTATTATAATTTACTATTTTATATATTTTTGTTAATATTATAGTATTTTTTTTATGGTATAAGTCGGCAAACGAGCAGATGGATTACCTGATGGCAAGCAATCGGCGCAGCCCATGGACACCAAAGGAGTTACGAGTCGTTGCCGGCCTTTTGGGGATAGGGGTTGCGGATATAAGGATCGGGAAGGGATAGGAGGAAGGGAAGGGATTGGGCCTCCGGTAACCTCACTCACACGGCGAGACACAACACTGTGGGTTGTTTCACGCCGGTATTCTGTGAGGCCGTGGTATCACTCCGGTCGAGCCGACCCATTCGTGCCGAAGCTTGGCTCTCTTACACTTAGATTATTTATTTAATCACATTGGGATCTTCTCGTGTCGTGGGTGCATTTACAAACCCACAATTTCACAAACACATACCCAGACTCGGAACAACAATTTGTTAATCACACAACGAGTTTTACTGTGCGGGAATCGAACCCGCGACACATTGCATCTAATAGTTCAGTCTTTTCAGATTAATTTGAAACTGGAAGAATAACACACAAATAAATAGTTGGAGTGTATGTTTATTGATTTGTTACATCCTGACTGATTTACACCCGGTTTCTTAAAGGCTTGTCAATGTCTAATGAACTATGAAATAAATGAAATAATGAAAAATGAACTAATCTCCTGTTAAATCTCTTGTCAAGTCATCTGATTGGTTGTTGATAATTCAGTCAACCAATTAGATGACTTGACAAGAGATTAAATTGATTTTAAAATTGATCGGCCTTTCGGAAACCGGTTGTTAGTCAATTCTTTCTATACTAAGTGGTGACAACCTTACACAAAACAACATTTTATTTGCATTCTTAAATGACAATTGAGTTGGGTTCTTGAGTGGTCACTGTAGAGTAACTAGTTGAGAGTTGTTTATTGCTAAATCAAATTAAATTTATTCGCAAATACATGTGCATCTATGTAGGATGATCAAAAACAAAATAATATATTCTAGTAACTTAATTGATTAATATTTGGGTTAGTAATATAAGTATTATAACATCAAAAAACATAAGTTATATTGATTGAACCGAGAATAGATATAATGATAGAAATAATTGTAGCTAACACAATATTTACTTACTTTTAAATCTCATACCCAGTTGAGCAGAGACCAAGCATGCATTCGTACCACATAATATGATTATGATAACAAATAGCAGACAGATGGCCATGCTTCATCACGACAGCCTCACAGAAAACTGGCATAACACTTCGCTTGTGTTGTGTTTCCCCATGTAAATATTCTTTGCAACCCCCCGACGTGTATTGGCTCGCTAGATAGTCAGGCGAGCCCCGTCACCCACTGCGCGGCCTAAAGGGCTGATGTTCAGCCGGGGTTGCGGGGTAAGCGCAATGAGGCACCGCGACCTCGGCCCAGAGCAGGAGAAGGAACAGGGGGGTTTTTAGTCAGTAAGAGTCTGACACTCCCTCCCGCCCGGCCCTGGGCGGGAGTAGTCATTCGATAATTTTCACCTCACAAAAAAAAAGAACCCACTGCGCGGCCGTCTACTCTCTACGGACTTTACTATGAGGCTGCGCCCTACGGTGGCCGCAGGTCGGTATAAATGAGGCTAGGCTAACCTAACCTAGTACTCCGCCTCCTCAAAAGCTCGTTTCTCTCCTTTGTTATTGCAGGTGCCCATGGGCGACGCCGATGCATCGCTTCGTCCAACTTTACTAATAAAACCTCAACTACTATTTTACAGAAGTAAGATTCCCCTGCATTGCCTACGTTACTGTGACATCGGTGGACTTTGAGAACCTGTCGGCCTGTGTGGATGTGCTGAGCGTGCAACATGAGACCGTCTCACTACCGGAGAACATAGTGGACGTACCATTGATCGAACTCTGGCCAACAATAAAGCAACGGGAACAGTGTATCAATGTCGCTGCCACTGCGGAGTTTATTGATTTGTTAAGGTAGGTAAATCATCACATCCTTTGTCGTAGTCTGTGTTCCCCAAAGAGTAAAACCTGGGTGTATTTAAGGCCCGAGTGACTAGGTAGCTTATGAGTAGGCGTGCTCTATCGTAGGTCGCCAAAAGCCAGACGTTACTAATAATATATTTTTTTAATAAATACGTTGTAGTGCTCATAGTTGCTTTTAAAATCATGAGTAATGGATGTCCTATTAAAAGGGCCAATGTTGGCTTGTTAATATGTGAAATTCTCTTTAATAATATACAATCAGTGCGTAAAAAGCAATTGCACCTCTTGTAAAACCACAATGATTTACGTGCATTGAAAGCACAAGCAATACGAGTCAACTCAATATCAAACTTAACACTCACAAAGTTTTTACTTATTTTTATCACCTTCCAGATTTTACTACAATGACATTTGGATGCCGTGGGATGACTCAGAAGTGCTCCTATCAAACACAATTGAGGAACGAATGCAACTCTGGTCAGATATGCACAACGGTACCATACCCAACTTCGTGGCTCGCTCCATCACGTTGCTAAGGAATAGTGCTATTGATGCTCATGAGAAATTGAAGCAGATGGACTCCTCGCTTTGTGAAGGAGATGTCGCCAGCGATGATGGTAAGCAGATTTTTTTATGTCATAAGTCGACAAATGAGTAGGTTGATTACCTGATGGTAAGCAATAAGCGTCGCCAATGAACACTCGTAATCCCAAAGGAGTTATTCAACTGCGTTGCCGGCCTCTTATGAGTTATTAGGGACTAGCTACTCTCGCGCGCTTTCACCCGCTGCTCAGCTCCATTTGATCGTAGCGTGATGATTTTATAGCTTATAGCACTCGGGAGCATTGTAGCTATCTATCAGTGAAAGAATTTTGGCAATCAACCAGCGGTTACAAAGATTACCCCCTACATACAAACTTACAAATTTTACCTCTATTAATAAAATTAATATTAGTTAATATAATATTATAAGTATAAATTAATATTAGTATAGATTTAAGGATTAAGGATGGGAGGAGGGGGGATGTTCGGGCCTCGGGTAATCTCACTTACAAGGCCAAACACAAGGTAAGTTTTGCTTCACTTCAGGTTTTTGCGGGGCTGTGGTATCACTCTGGCCGAGCCGGCCTATTCGTGCGGAAGTATGGCTCTCACATTCTTAAAACGATACACTCATAATATACATATTAATTCTAGATTTCTGTTTTTTAGATTCTCTTCTACCACCGAACTACATATCGCTCTGCGCGGAAATGAACGCGCGACTAGACGGGCTGATGTCAAAATGGACGCTATATGAAAACTCGTTGATTCGAGAACAGTATCTGGCGAGGGAACGGTCTAAATGGCAGAGGAATAAAAGTAAAAAAAATGTAAGTAATGGCCTGTATTTTGATTAAAACTTGCCCCACATTGTCAAACTTTTCTTCTGTGTCGTGAGTTCATTTGATCATCATCATCAGCCTGATATCGTCCACTGCTTGACACAGGCCACCTTAATTGCACTTGAGCTCGATGTTCAGCTATTCTCATCCAACCACTGCCAGCCACCCTGCGGATATCGTCACTACGTTTGCCTAGACATGGTCTCCACTCTAGAAAACGTTAACCCGTTTTTTTATTTACAAACATATAATTTCACATACATATTACTAAAACCCAGACCCAAAACAACAACTTGTGGACCACACACGAGAATCAATCCCTCGCCACGTTGCGAGACAGCGTTACAAAAAATTTATCTCGCCTGACAATTAAATGATTGAGCCATTAAAGATTAGGTTTAAATAATTTAAAATCCCACAAGAGTCATAATACAAAAACATTTCTCTTATTTCCAGGTGGTAGCAGTATGGCAAGGCGGTTCAATATTCGAGTTCAGTGAGATATCCAAGTTCTTAATATCCCACGTGACCAATGATTTTCGTCTAAGTGTGCTGACGTCGGTGGAGGACGCGCTACAATTGGAACCCCACGAACTTGTGCTGTGTGGACACGAACTAATGTTGCCTGAGATGCCATTAGCCAATATTAACGTTACTAGTTTTAATGGTATGTTTTATTTTATTATTATTTTTATGTTCTTTTTTATTATAAAACGTCCCACACTAGCGTTTTCTCCTGTTTTGTGCATATGATTTTACATACACATCACACCTAGACCAACAATTCGTGGATTACACAACGATTTATTGGGTGCGGGAATGAAACCGTGACACGTTACGCCACAGCCACTTGCCCAGCCACCGCAACTACCGTGCAGTCAAACTACCAATATTAAGTCTTTACCAATGATGGGACCACACTGTCCCGGTCATTTGGGAGGCATACGAGGGACCAATTTCGCAGAGGCCCTTTAGACAATTTTAATCTAAATGAAATGGGACACATAACGGTGACTATGCCTGGATTTGCTATGGTCCTACAGGCGACTGTCCCTGGGTGCACATGTAGGGCTATTGCGGATTATAGAAACAAGGGATAAGTCTATGGTTGTAGGTTGTTATGGACTGGTAACATACGCTATGGAAGGACTACACCTTTTGATGTTATCAATATGAAATAGCATGTTGGGATGTCATTATTTTTATGTCAAATAGCTATAGCATATCTATTTCTCAAATACTAAATGTTAAATGTGTCGGAAAATTTATGAATGAAGGTGTATATATTAAAGTTATTTTTAATGGTTTTAAAAGAAAATAATAAGTTCGCTGTGCTTTATACATAAATAATAACATCTGTAAAACAAACGTATTTTCTACTTCGAACCTCGATCAAAATATATCTAAAACCGTTTGCTTTTATTAAGTCACTTAACCTAATCATTGCTATAACATTTCCCCCAGGCGCGACTCTCCAAGCATCAGATATGCGTTCCTGTCTTCTCATGCTGTCAGAAGAATGTCGACTCCGCGAACTGACTCTGAACTGCTTGTCTGTGAACACAGTGATCGTAATGAGATCTGGCACCCTACATATCGTCAGATGTAATATATTGGATCAGTCTAGCAGTTCAAAGGTAAGTGTTCTAACAATATATTTCCTAACAACTTAATCTTAAATATAAAATTCTCGAGTCACAATGTTAGTTACTTTACTCCGAAACGCCTTTACTGATGTTTACCAAATTTTATATGCATATTCTGAGAATCGGATACTGGCTATTTTTCATATCACTAAGGGCTGATTTTTCAATAGTCAGATAAATGTTATCCGAGGAAAAAAATTGTTGCCAAAATCGGCCCTATGTGATAAGGATTGTTCACGCTTAACATTTTTTTTTTTCGAAATAATTTATAAGGCAAAACATCGTTTCCCGGGTTACCTAGTAACAATATAAATGATCATCAACCACATAGTTTAAAACTGTGTTCATCTCGTCCTGGGTCGTCGAGAGGGAATGTCAGACGACTTACTGACTAATGACCAACCCGTTCCTTCTCGTAATCTATACCAAAGCCGCGGTACAAACATTATTATGCTTGATACCGTAACCTCGGCTGATGAGGTATAACATTAAAGTAACTTTTCATAATATTGTTCTTCCCGACCTCCATCCAGTCTCTTCACCCTATTAAGTTAACATTCATCTACAATTTAAAAGAAAAAATTGTTTTACAGAGTGACTTCGCACAAGGTGTGGTGGCCATGTCTGGCGCCAAGATACTCATTGAAGACTGCATGTTTGATAACTTCTACTCCGGTATCGTTGTACACAAAGGGGCTCAGGTAATTTTATAGTTTAATATGCTTTGATTTTCGCTAGCTATTCCAAATTCGCAGCTTTACAGATCTTTTTTATATTTAGATTCTGTTCCAACATATCTAAAGTTTTATATTACTTACTATATCTTTATAAAAATACTTTGTCTGTTGGCTCCGCGAAGTATACAAATAAAAAATAAAGGGTTGTACCCCCCAATATTTTTTGAGAATTTGGTTATATAGGAAGGGAGATGGAGAACAACGCTAGCGGTATTTCATTTCACGCCTGCCACTTCGGTCGAGTCAACCCATTCATGCAAAAGCATACCTCTTTTACACTTAAATCTGATAACTAAAATCTTAACATTCTCCGTTCACAGGTGGAATTCAGAAACTGTACAATAAAGAACTGTGGTGTGGGCATCCAAATGTACTCGGGCTCACAGGTGGAGCTGAGTGACACAGTAATATCTAACTGCAGCGAGCAGTGCATTCGGTGCGAGGTGGATGTCATGCAAGAGTCATCAATTTGTACTGCGAATGGGTAAGAATCGTTTAAAACATATTTTAATTAGCGACCCGCCCCGCCCTGGCACGTATGCAATGCTGATACTACATTTTCTCATTATTTTATTTAATGGATATTATTATCTATATAAACATTGTTCTTCAATCACTCTATCCTGTCTAATCTTCATTCATTCGGGAAAGCTATGGATCGGCTCGACCGGAGTAATACCACGGCCTCACAGAAAACCGACGTGAAACAAGCACAGCGTTGTGTTTCGCCGTGTGAGTGAGGTTACCGAAGCCCCAATCCTTCCCCACCCCCAATCCCTCGCCAATCCTTAAATCTCAAAATCCCTAATCCCCAAAAAGTCAGCAACGCACTCGTAAATCCTCTGTTGTTGCGGGTGTCCATGGGCGGCGCTGATTGCTTACCATCAGGTAAACTGTCTGCTCTTTTGCCGGCTTGAAAAATAAAAACTTTTTTTTATCAATTGACATGTTCTACAGTTTAAAATTTTGGAATGCTTAGATGCCATTGATTGTTTAATTGTACCGATAATTTGGTGTTTTAATTTGTTAGCACCCCGAATGTTCCTATATATTTGACGGTGACTGATTATAATAGTTGCGTGAGGAACACAACTAGATTTTTTGTAATGAACAATTTTATTTAAATACTATTTTCTTGTTACAGATTCGAAGGTCTTTTAGTAAATGCGAACTGCAAAATAGGCACAGGAGACTTACAAAAAGAGGTTCTAATCGTAAAACAGGATGTCGGTATATAACGCAGATGATTTAACAATAGTAGATGATATTTATATGTTTAGCAGTCATGAAATATAAATATAGAATTCATATTAAACATATTTTTTTAAAGTACCCAATAACAGATTGTCTGATCCAGGGTACGAATCGTATGCACTCATGTAGTCAATATCTGATATGATATGATGTTAATGAAACAATTAAAAAAAAATATGGCGACTCCAACCTCCTACAACGCGCGAACTGACGCGTACGCTGCGGACGCTCAATGCGACGTCAGAATATATTGATTTACTAGCTTTTGTTCGCGTCGCGTGGAACAGTGACTTCATACAGATTTTTGGTTTAAAAACTATCCTTTGTCCTTTCTGGAGTTTCAAACTATGTCTGTACCAAGTTTCACACAAATAGGTCCAGTATTTTAGGCGCGAAGAAAAGACTGACAGACAGGGTTACTTTCGAGTTACGTTCGAGAGTTAGTTACTTTTCTACTATAATTATAAAAAGTTATAAAAACTTCCAAAATTATAAAAAGTTTGGAAGTTTGGATTTGCTTGTACGCTGAATGAGTTCCGAAAAGTGTGTTGCTTTACCTGTCTGTAAATTAGTATAATGATTAGTTAATCAATGATTGTCACCTGGTTTCTGCAAAGGCTTGTCAACGCTAAAATTAACTAATCTCCTGTTAAATCTCTTGTCAAGTCATCTGATTGGTTGTTGATAATTCAGTCAACCAATCAGATGACTTGACAAGAGATTAAATTGATTTTAACATTGATCGGCCTTTCGGAAACCGTGTGTGAATCTAATAGGTGGTTGGAACAATGATAATGTTAATCTATACTAATATTATAAAGGTACAATTTGTAAGTTTGTACGTAGGGGGCAATCTTTGGAACCGCTGGTCGCATTGCCAAAATTCTTTTACTGATAAATAGCTACAATGTTCCCGAGTGCTATAGGCTATAAAACATCACGCTACGATCAAATGGTGCCGAGCAGCGGGTGAAACCGTCCGAGAGTATCTAGTAAGCTTATATGTATATTGGTATTGTTTTGTATAAATATTGGCTATAGGCATGCGCTGTTGTATTGGGTTTTAATTCCTTTAATGATAGTGTTATGTTATGTTCGGGCCACTACGACATTATTAAATAAATAAAATAATAAATATTTCATTTTTGCAATTACGCCATAAAACAGCATTTTTACAAGTCCAAATTATATGGTAAAAAACTAGATGAATCCTGCATGTCCTATCTGAATGCTCTAAATATAATTCGGTATCTGGATCAGCCAATCTATTATTCGATTTTCGACTCTTTAAGAGTCTGCACTGTATATTTTGATATTAAAATACTCTAAAACACCTGTTAAAATGCATTTAATTGTAATTAAATTACCTGTGTAAGCCAAAATTAATTAATGTTATACATAAAACTGAAAATAGGTAGGTATTAAAAAAATAACGTTTTTTATCTAAGTATTATTAATGTAATATTCTATAAGTGCCTTACTTAGTTCTGAATGTTAAAATATTTTATAGATTTAATGGAAAATAAAGCATCAATTTCAAAAATGCTGGTTCATTAAAAACAAAAAAAAATGTTTCTCTCTCTTTAAAAAATGTTTCGTTACAACCTTTTTGGAAAAAAATGCAGTCATTTTGGTTTGTTATTTTTGTTCAAAGAATTCTGTTTTGTTTTATTTTTTATGATTATTTGGTTCAATGTTACAGTTACTTTAGTAGGCGCTGTCATCATCATTATCATTACAGCTTATTATTGTGTTACTATTGAGAAAAGGCCTCTTCCGACACGGCAACGAGGAACGCGCCTGTAACTTCTCTGGTGCTGTAGGTGTTCACGGGCGGCGCTGATCAGTTAACATCAGGTGATCCGTCCGCTCGCTTGCCTCCTATTTCATAAATAAACAAGAAATGAGCTTTAATCTCCATAATTGTTAAAGGCGAGTAAGGTGTTAAGTGTGGGAGAGCCATGTTTCGGCATGAATTCGATTCGGCCAGAAAGATACCACGACCTCACAAAAAGCCGTCGTGAAACAATCATAGCGTTATGTTTCGCCGTTTGAGTAAGATTACTGGTGGCCCAATCCTTTTCCCCCTCTCTAATTCCTCAATCTCTAAAACCCTTAGGCTGTCCCCACATTTGGCGTGCGCGATCCACGGGCGTACAAGTAGCGCGAGCGCCGCGTGCGCTGCGTAAGCGTCGGGTGTTGCCGCCGCGTGACGTGCATGCAGCGTGCGCGGCGCGCTCGCGACGCTCGAGTCGCGTTCTTACCCCTCCGCCCGCTATCCCGCCCGCAAAGCTAACAGTAGTGTTTCCTCGTCTGAGTCCATTTTGTTAGTGATTGTAGAAAAAGAACAGTAACGCATCGACGTGTGCTAACACGGCACTAGCCAAATTGTGACTGACTTGTCTGAAGGGGGTTAAACGCCAAAGCGAGCGCCGCGCACGCCTTACACACGTCACACGGCGGTAACACACGACGCGCGCGCTGCGTCCGTGCAGCTCGCACGCCCGAGGATCGCGCACGCCAAATGTGGGGTCAGCCTAATCCCCGAAAGACTGGCAATGTTCTTGTAACTTCTCTGGTGATGCAGGTGTCCTTGGGCGGTGCCGATGGCTTACCACCACTGGATGTATCTGCTCGTTTGCCATCCTATCTTATCTAAATATAAAAATATAATGTTTGTCTTCTTCCATTCTCCCTCGTCATTACATCACATATTTTTATCATCATCATTCCTTACAATTTTTTACTCTTTTCGTATTATCGCCCTCTCAATTTTAAGAGTCCATCACAATGTCTATGACAAAAATACTAGATATAACTTTTAATTATTGTGGATGTGTTTTGTACATAACGTTTTTTTTTGTGTAATAATAACAATTTCGGTGTACCTTTTTTGTTATTATTACATATTAGTAATTTACACACTTTTCACATGTGTTTAAATTAGCTGTAAGCTCTGTGAAATTGTGAGCAAGCACCGTTTAAATATAGAAAAATAGGGAATATGACTGTCTGTTTGAAATAAAAACAACTATGTTCCATTTTTTTGTAATTATCGAAATGTTAACAGTCTTTGCATTTCTGTTTACCTAAAAATGTCTTCTTGGTATACCTACACATTTTTACATAACATTTTTAGACAACTTTTATATAAAAAGACATGCCAAGATTTTGTTTATATTTACTTATTTACCTTAACTGATAGACTGTACCACATAATTACACCCGGTTTCCGAAAGGCCGATCAATGTTGAAATCAATTTAATCTCTTGGCAAGTCATCTGATTGGTTGACTGAATTATCAACAACCAATCAGATGACTTGACAAGAGATTTAACAGGAGATTAGTTAATTTTAGCCTTGACAAGCCTTTCAGAACACTCGGTGTTAGTCTTTATTCCTATTTTAATAACTCACTCTGATATTCATAGATGTTT
Source organism: Spodoptera exigua (assembly GCA_902829305.4). Taxonomy (NCBI): domain Eukaryota; kingdom Metazoa; phylum Arthropoda; class Insecta; order Lepidoptera; family Noctuidae; genus Spodoptera; species Spodoptera exigua. The sequence goes on from LR824623.2 coordinate 4,352,721, forward strand.
AAGTGTTTATCGTAATTGTGTATTTGATTGAGCAGCTTTAAGTTATTCGGGTAAACAGTGCCTCTTGTGTTATATTACAATGTATATTAGTTGGTTTCTCTAACTAAGATATTTATGTTTTATGTTTCAATAAAAAACTAACAATCCAATGTGTGTTTCAATCCTTTAATTATAGACACAATAGTAAGACAATAGGTGCGAACGCCGACATTCGCTTGGGGTTGATGATTTAAGAGCCTTGATCATCACATCACAGATAGGTTCACTTGGGCACAGTAAAAATATCATACAGTATTGTAACTCGGCCGCTTGAAAGAAATAAATACCTACAGCCGCGCGGTACGTAAACATGCGTTAGGGCTGCTCGTCTCCAGTATTTTAATTGCCTTTGTCTACTTTCTGTTTCCATTTAGTTTTGTGATTGTAAATATCCCTTGTTAAAGCAGCAGCAAAAACTCTTTATGAAAATTTCGAAAACTATCTAATGATACAGAGACTGTCAAAGTTATTTTTTCTAGTATTATTCATAAACACAGATAATAAACAAATATTACCACACTCTCTACTTTGAATTATACAAACTAACAAAACATACATGAACCGTTTTAACACAAGCGTAAGTAGGTAGGTACCTAACGTATCATGATTCATTCAGAACCAGAACCGCCTATAACTACCTATTTCACTCGTCTCAATAACTTTATTCATTTTATTTATAAATTCAAACTATAATTTAAAAAAACTTATGTCTGGATGCCATCATCATCATCATCATCAGCCTATAAGTGCCCACTGCTGAGCAAAGGCCTCTTCTCATACGGAGAAGGTTAGAGCATTAATCACCACGCTTGCTCAATGCGGGTTGGCGATTTCAAACTTATAATTAGAAATTATAAGCCCAGGTTTCCTCACGATGTTTACCTTCACCGTATGTCAGTGGTGTCTAAATATTTATAGAAAGTACATATACCTCAGAAAAAGTCACATTGGTACTTGCCAGGTTTCGAAACGGGCCACCACGACATTTATTATTCATGTCTGGATGCGTTATTGACGAATTCATGCAACCAAACACAGCACAATATTTCCTATTCGTCATATTAAATAATGTACTCGAGCTGATTTCTAAATAAAAGACAGCACACCGTCCGTTCGTCACTGCGGTACCTACAGCCGCGTCTGTCTGCGTCCCGAGCGCGCCCCGACATCGGGCGCATAGGTATAGTTCGCGTTTCGGCCGTTTCTATGAAGTTGAAATACTTGTAGATATTATTACCTTGACTTGGGCCAATGTTCAACCCGCTTAGTTCAAGAGCAATGATATATGGAGTCCAGGCAGAAAGAAAGACACAGGATAGTTTTTATTCAGTTAGTGAGACTAGTGACTAGTGACTAGTGAGACTTATTTGATCTGTCGCCCCAGCTGGGCGCACGAAGCCATTTAGTATTTCCCCATAAAGAGGACCCTTTAGTTACACCTTTGAATAAATATTTATGGAAAAGTAACATTAGCAAATGTCGTCGTGGCCCGGAGGTTAAGGCGTCAACTTCGCACGAAACTATCTGAAATAAAAACATAACTGTCACCGTATCTATCCGTTTTACAAGTTTCGCTTGGGTGGAGTCGTTTCGATAGATTCAGTTCACCGCTATGTCGTCAGTCGTTACGTAGGTAAATCTTGTATTCTTGCAGTTTGTTTATATTTTTTTTATGAAATACTTAATTTGGCAGCAAATGTCCTGACGGATTTCCTGATGGTAAGCAATCCGCAAAACCAGAGGTATTACAGAATACAGAGTAGTTTGTAAACGCACCCACGACACAGATAAAAAATCCTAGTGTGGAGCAACTTTTTTTGAACGGTTTTATTTTTAAATAACTACAATAAAAATACTAACTTTTAAACTTTCGCGTTTCATCTTAAGAACATTATATTTACGCGGGTATTAACGCGGAAAATTATAATTTGAATACCTTGGTAGGATGTACTGCCGCTACAAAGCCCAGGTGTTTATAAGATCAACTGCAGCTGCGGTAGTTCCTACATTGGGCAAACGAAGCGGACCATTGCTGAGAGGCTCAAAGAACATATCGCCGCAGTCAAAAACCGACAGAGCAACAAATCAGCGATAGCAGAACACCTGCTCCAGGCTGGTTCTAATCACTGGGTAGAATTCCACCGACCGCAAATTCTCTCCACTGATCGCCACTACCATACAAGACTTGTGCGTGAAGCGGTTGAAATAAAGAAATGCCCAAATAATTTCAATCGGGAGGACGGCTTTAAATTGTCGTCGACGTGGAATCCAGTGCTTCGCAAAACACAACCTCGCTTTCCTTCAAAGTCGGTTAACACATCTGTGGATATAATCAGCGTAGTGTGTAGACGGCCTAATATGGTAGAAAATGAAAATAAGGGGGTAGATGAAGATTCATCACCCGAATGCAGGGAGCTGTGACATCGCGTCTTCAGTCTGCTTGTGACCACGACCTGTGCAACCGGGTCGAAACGTCAAGCCTACCAAGGTATTCAAATTATAATTTTCCGCGTTAATACCCGCGTAAATATAATGTTCTTACAATAAAAATATAAGTAGGTATACCTCCATATTAATATTCGTATTAGATCACAAACACCATTTAAGTTACGTTTGCCTCCTATTCCATAAAAAATACTTATAATTATACATACTTATAAATAAAAATTTTGTAGGACGCCAATGATACGACATTTTTATTTAAGTATGACATCATTTTTGTAAAATGCTTGTCATGATAACACCAGGTCCAAAGATCATTAGGTGGAAATAGGTAGGTCAAAGTCCGAAAAATACGTTACCAATGTCTTTTTTTATTACTGTTGCTATTTCTTGTTTCACACAAATACAGTGACCTTCTGTCTAAATTTTGATCTTTGGACTTTGTACTTTCTTTAAAGTTTGTGTAGGATCTAAATCATTGTGTTCTGTTAGAATGGAAATTACCGCAGTTTTTACTGTTTGTAGTTTGATAAGAAGAGTTATCTGTACTAATTATGTAAGGCTGAGGAGTTTGTTTGTTTGTTAACGCGATAATCTCTGGTATTGCAAACAATACGGTATTTCCAATTAGTCAAATTTAGTATAATGCTAGCTTTTTCCCGCGACTTCGTTTGCGTGGAATATATAGTGACTTCCTACAGATTTTTTGTATTAAAAACTATTCTATGTCCTTTCTTGAGTTCTAAACTATGTCTGTACCTACCTAGGTACTAAACACAGAAATCAGTTCAGTCGTTTTGGCGTGAAAAAAGATAGACAGGCAGACAGACAGAGTTACTTTCGCATTTATAATATTAGTTCGGATAAATCAAAAGCGATCGATACCTATAGGTATAAATTCAATAAACTTTGTTTGGCAACGGAATTTCGCATTTGATGTCAAAGAGTATGTAACCACTACGTTTATTTGATGTCGTAATATTTTTGCGCCACAGATTATAGGTAGCACCCATTTTTTTAATAAGAGAAAGGGGCAGATGGAATCACGTCGTAGTGCCAAACTAGTTAGTTTTTTGATACCTATTTCAAAAATGATCCCAGGGTGCCGAGTGCGATTGCTGAGTAGTATATTTCTTGGTTTGAAATGTACATTCTAAATTATTTTTATGCGATACGCCGTCAAACGAGCTAGCGGATTACCTGATGGTTACCTACGCAATCGCCGCCCATGGACATCCGCAACACTAGAGGAATTTCAAGTGCGTTGCCGGTTTTATGGTGATTTGGGTTTTTGGGGATTCAATGATTGGAGCATCTGGTAACCCCACTCACACGATGAAACAACACTGTGGTTGTTTCACGTTCGCCAGTAGGTATTCTGTAAGCCCGTGGTATCATCACTCTGGTCGACCCGGCCCATTCGTGTCGAAGCATGGCATATAGTAGAGACCGTTTATTTCATAATTGGTATATAGTTACTTACCTACACAATCATTATCTTTGTTGTTAAAGGTCCGGGTTCAAGACCCTACAGCCTTGGACTACATTAAAACTTTAATATAAAAAGACGGTTAGAGTGAAAACAGTTTTTGTTACGATTAAGTTTAATTTATTAATAGCTACTCTCGCGCGGTTTCACCTGCTGCTCGGCTCCATTTAATCGTAGCGTAATGTTTCATAGCCTATAGCACTCAGGAACATTGTAGCTATCTATCAGTAAAAGAATTTTGGCAATCCGACCAGGCAGCGGTTCCAAAGATTACCCCCTACATACAAACTTTTACCTCTTTATAATATTAGTGTTGTTACATAGGTAGTTTGTCTCAATTTCTTTAATTTTTAAGACAATACCTTATGAGGAGGACTGGGCCTCCAGTGGGTACTGAAGGCCCAATCCTCCTCGTCATTCAAGTATTATTTCACGTAGGCTTTCTATCACCCCGCGGTATTACCCCGGTCGAGCCGTAACATGGCTCGCTCATACATTCCTTATCTTTCTTCCAAGCAACGTCATTATCTTCCGTTTTCTTCTCCTAATTCATAAGTTTAATAACATAATTTATTTCCTCGCGGGATCCAAAATTTTTATTCTAGTCCAGGGACTGGGACGGAGGGGCGCCAGACTTTAATGTTTCGGTTGAGGAAGGTTGTGTCAGCGATAAGTGATACGATCTAATTTTAATTACACTTTGGACTGATAGCACAGACTAAAGTCTATGTAAAATTGGATTTAAAACATCGTCTGTTTAATGATAGCAACGATAGGAAGGTACAAAGTGCAATCTTATGAAATACTTAATAGGAAATAATATTAAGACAACTAAGAGGGCTGATAAGGCAGATTTAGACATCGGACCACTATTTAACACATTAGTCTAAAGTAGGTAGATATTACATATACAGCATGACTTAAAATAATTAAAGATAGGGAAGAATTTTTTTCAATTTTGAGGTATAGTTTCAAAGCGTACCTTGCTTTTTGGGGAGAAAAACGCTTAGCTTTTTTCCCTTTTCTAATGGGATTCTTACTACCAAACTAAACACCAAGTTGAAAAGCGAGGTGGTCTACGTAGGGCATGCTCAACAGTTGTAGGGGGTACCGTTTCCTCTTATAGACCTACTCCGGACCCTTGTCTCTGCTACGTAATATTTGTTACCAACAATTTTACATAAAATAACCTAACTGGTTTTTGGTACATACCTAAGTACTTCCCTTTTAGATTTTGATACTATCAATTCGTTAGACCCTCTTTTTTGAAAGGTAATACTATAATATCATTAAAGTCTTTTCCAATCATGGGTGGGGTGAAAGGCAGTGTCAGACTCTTACTAACTCCATCCCGTTTTTTTCTCCGGCTTTGTGTCTGGCCGCGGGACGGCGGGACATGAATATGCTCGCCATCCCGGCTGTTATTGCTAGTTGTAAGTTTGTATGTAGGGGGGTAATCTTTGGAATCACTTGTCGGATTCCCAATATTCTTTCACTTATTGATAGCTTCCCGAGTTCCCGAGTGCTATAGGCTATAAAACATCACGCTTCAATCAAATGGAGCCGAGCAGCGAGTGGAACCGCGCGGGAGTAGCTAGTATATAATATATCATCTGATCTGGTACCCAGTACATGATAATAGGTAGGCTCTCCAGCTCCCCCGAAATCAAAATACCTGGTCAGCCTCGCTGGCAACAACTCAAACACGATAAAGCAAAAATAAAATATAATTTACGTATTTAAAACACCTCTTAACATTGCGTATAATCAGGAAACAAACAATAAACATTAGGTATCTGTCTGTAGGTAGGTATCTATTTAAACGATAAGCAAAATATTGTTGCAAAATAAACCTTATAATAACGAAAAAGGTGGAAGTTTAATTAAGTGCTTTTCATTATAAGTTGCTATTCACTATTCTATTGTTTGACCCTTAAAGGTTATATGAGGTGTTGGATTCCAGCCCTAAGGAAGAGTTTGTGAGTTTCGTATGTGATAAAAGGCTCATCACCAGCTCATATGGGTGATCACTTGATGCACGCATGGATTCCCGCAACATCAGAAGAGTTAGGAGTGTGTTCCCGACTTTTTTAGGTTAGGGATTTGAGCGGTGGGGATGAAAAAAGAGAGTAATCGGTTTACTCACACAAAACTCACAAAAACGCATTTTTTATGGTATAAGTCAGCATACGAGCAGACGGATTACCTGATGGTAAGCAATCGGCGCCACCAATGGACATCCGCAACACTAAAGAAGTGACGAGTGCGTTGCCGGCCTTTTGAAGATAGGGGTTGCGGATATAAGGATCGGGAAGGGGCGGGATTGGGCCTCCGGTAACCTCACTCACACGGCGAAATGCAACGGTCCGCGGTACACTCCGGTCTTGGCTCTCCCACACTTAAAATCTTTCTTCATGAAGGTTTTCTAATTTGTGTCCAAGTATGACTCTTCCCTTCGATCTCGGAGGTAACGCTATACAACCAGCGCCTGTCAAGAACATCAGGACAGTTAGGTACAAGTGCATTTGACGGTCTTTTATAGAGGGAAGAAACATCGTCCGTAACGTAACTCAAAAACATCTAGGTATTTTCAACACCATCAGATTTCGTCAAGATTCTATGCCATTATAAACTAGCGAGAAACACAATGAATTTCTTTTACAATTGGGTAGTTTCCTAGACCGAAAATAAATTGTTTTCAGTTTTTTATTATTCAGTTTACTAATTAATTGTTTAAATATAATCATACTTAGATAGGTATACCTATTAATTAATTTAACGAAATATAATAACTTCCAATTAGGTAGCTAATTTTTCAAACAAAAGTATGTTATTTGACATTAAAGCATTATTAGTAGACATTATTAGTCATAAGTTACGATTTCATACAAAAAAGTATCCATAAATCGTTTATGACATTTGATTGTTCAATGACCTCTTCTTTGAAATCTAGACAGCAGACCTACGCTAACACTTACCTACGCTAACACTTACCTATAGAGTTCAAATTCCCTTAAAATCTTCATTACTGAATCTCTATTATCAGTAAGTACATCTATCAGTAATTGTTCTACTAATCCCTTGAATGGAAGCCGCAATTTATCAAACTTTTATCTCACAACGGAACCGGCCATTGAACTGATAGATACATAAATAACAGCAAAAAGGTCGTCCATCGTCAAACGGTAACCGAGTGCCGCGAAATACAGACGTGATTATTGTGTGATAAAAACTAAATTGTGATATTTTAAAAATGAAGTTGGCGCCATTTGATTTGATGAATGAAAATTATCATGCGGGACATTTGTGTTTGGATACGTTCAGAAGTCGACCCGACGCTGTGTGCCAGGTTCGTTTGCATTTAAATTTAGAATGTCACAATTTAAAAAATAATTGTTTATTTGTCTATGTACTGATTGTACTGTTACCGATGGTCGAATATTTGTTTCCTTATTCAAATACTTGTTTTGTTTTTTAAATTTTCCGTGTATTTTAAGTAGGTAGTTGGCGACATATTTTTATTCTTATGTAATAGATTAATAGGTGTTGTTGAAATGTTTATAGAAATACAGTAAAATGGGGTTAACAGAGGTGGGAATAGTTACTAAGAAAATTCGCTATCATCTATTTACCCCTTTTGTGTACCTAGGTATCTATTCACCCCGTTTTACGGTATGCCTAATTTAACGTACCTTCTATGAATGTTTAATCGTATTTGGGTGATTCTCCAAAAAACTTTAACTTTTATTTAACAAGTCATTATCCTCCCAGGTTTTTAAGCATCTTAGTAATTTATTTTATACAACATTTTTAATCGGTTGCTTGTAAGCAGTGGTGAGATTTAAATTAATAAAATAATTATCTGTGTTTTAATCAGCAGACTCGTTAATTTTCGGTTGAGGATAATGACATTATTAAATTTTTTTTAATTGATGTGAAGAATCACCCATTTACTGTAGTTTTTTGGTATCTCTAGTGTTGTTTTAGTTTAGACGATAACGATGTTTTAAGATTTTGTAATGACCGAACAAAAGTTGTGTTTTGTTTGTCCTTCTAAGTAACATATAAACACGAAATTGTGTAAAGATGGATATTTATTTTTCTCTTTATTACGTACTGAACGGACCTGACTGAAATTTGGCATAGGTAGATATACCTATGCATTCAGTGTAGGTTTTGGTTTTAAGAGTAACGTGCCTATAGCCACCTTTTGACTCTGGTACTGCAGGCAAAGCCGCTGGTAGAAGTAAGGTTTGGTTCGTTATAGTTTCCTCCTAATTAAGCTTTATAGAATCATTAGTAGCAGGTATGTGTGGTTATTGTGGTTAATCATTAAATATTATATTAAATAAAAACCGCAACTACGGAGGAGTTACGAGTGCATTGTCGACCTTTTGGGGATTAGGGATGTGCAGATTTTAGGAAAGGAAACGGATTGGGCTAGGGGAAGGATTGGGCCTCCGGTAACCTCACTCACACGGCGAAACACAACGCTGTGGTTGTTTCACGCCAGTTTTCTGTGAGGCCGTGGTGTCACTCCGGTCGAGCCGACCCATTCGTGCCGAAGCATGGCTCTACCACACTTAAAACACTCGTGTGGACTTAATAACACAGGCATTCTCTGCCATTCAAACCTTTGGTTGATGTAAAGAGGAGTTACCAGTACTTAGGTGCAAGAAACAATTTATGTCAATGTTAATGAAGTAACATTGAGACAATTTTTATTGGACCAGATTATTAAAAGATGTCGCTATTGACTGATAGAAAACAGATTAAAAAACAAAGGCATATAAGTAATGTGGTTAATCTGTTCAAAGGACAAGTAAGTGATAATGCACTTGTTTATAGGTAAACAAAGCATTATCTTAGATAGAATACAACTTTAATATCTCAAAAACAAAACACTGTGTTTAGTAGGTAATGAATATATGGAGAACAATTTTCTTTGTAGAATGTTGACAACCTTTTAGATTTTCAGATGGTCATTGTACCTACCTAGTATTTGAACTTAGTCATATTTATTCTAATGTTATAAAACTGATAATTTTGTTTTTGTTTATTTGTTTATTAATTTGAACGCACTAATCTCCGGCCCTGCTGGTTCGTTTTGAATAATTATTTTTGTGTTTATGGAGTAACGCTAGATATAAGCCACGAAAAAAACTTTAGGTATATTTTGTTACAACAATCCAGGAAAACTTGATGACCGAGGCTAACAACAACCTACCTATACATCTTTTAGTGAACTTGTTATCTAGATTTACCTAACTGAAATATACTTAAATTGTAAACCTCTACCTATTCAATTATCTACGACAAAAGAACAAACGTTTTTACCTAAGTGTGGGAGAGCCATGCTTTCGGCACGAATGGGTCGGCTCGACCGGGGTGATACCACGGCCTCACAGAAAACCGACGTGAAACAACCACAGCGTTGTGTTTCACTATGTGAGTGAGGTTAACAGAGGCCCAAGCCTTTTCCTCCCCCAATCCCTAAATCTCCAAATCCCTAATCCCCAATAAGTCGGCAACGCACTCGTAACTCCTCTGTTGCGGATGTCCATGGGCGGCGCTGATTGCTTACCATCAGGTAAGCTGTCTTCTTGCCGGCTTATTACATAAAAAACCTATACATATACCAAGCTTAGAATATACCAATTTAATTTATTCTTATTACGTAAGAAACAAAAAGTGTTTACTGCTCTTTCATTATAAAACTCTACTACTATAATACAAAAATACATTCATAGCAAAACTAAGACTTTCTCGTTGGCAAATTGTCAAAAACTTTAGAATTGTATGTATTTTAAAATAACCTATAAGTAGTAACAGTTAGTTACATGACGTCTTATTATTCTTCTTCGTTAAACTTGTGTATACTATACACTATTATTGTGTTATATCTTTACACCTATTATTTAGCATTATTATTAATTACTCTTAATTAAAAAGATATTAAAGAACGTACCTAACTGTCATCAAAGCATAATCAGTACATAGACGCTGGATAACAATTTTCTAAAATTGTTGTGAAATACTTAAACAATGAAACAATGAAATTATTTTTTCAAATAGGCCATAAAACGGCACTTTTACACGTCAATTTATATGTGAAAAACTAGATGAAGCCGGCATTTCCTATCTGACTACTCTGAGAAGAAATGCCGAAACAAACTCCTTCGTTGTTTCTCCTGCTCCATGCCTGACCGCGCCCTGTTGGGCCCTTGTCTTGAGGCTAATACTTACTTATGATAAAAAGTTTCTTTCTCCGTCTGTAGTGATCTATTAGCTCTTGCTGGCTGCAAAAAAAAAACAGCGAACGATAAGTATCATTGTTTTGTTTATATCAAAAAACAAATGTAAAACGTAAAATATAGTCTCAATTCAATCGCTGAATATGATAATGGCAAAGGTCAAGAACAACTGGATTTAATCAGACTATAAGTAGGTAAATGGCTTATTTCCGCTAACTCATAGCTAGGTCGAGTTTTTTATCCTCTTGTATTACTATACATACATATATCTAGGTATCTACATGTTATTGAGATGAGATATAATAAGGCTGACGATACTTGTAGATACGAGTATGTATTGTAGAGAGTCCAGGGGATTGTTGAGCAACTCAAGATTCTCATCAGCCTATCTATAAGTGCCCCGCTGAGCAAAATCCTCTTTTCACACGGAGAAGGTTTGAGCATTGACGCACGCTTGCTCAAGGCCTGTTGGTACTTTAAAACTTAGATATAATTAGAAATTATGTGATTGGGTTTCCTCACGGTGCTGTGGTAAATAAACTAAAAAAGTACTTATAAATCGGTAGAAGTCATATTAATTAATATCAGGTTTTGTACCTATAACTTTGAAAAATTCGCAATTGAGCTTTTCAGATTTCGTGCCCTCACATATGGTTAGGGTCAGCCGGGGTTGCGGGGTAAGCGCAATGAGGCACCGCGACCTCGGCACAGAGCAGGAGAAGGAACAGGGGGGTTTTTAGTCAGTAAGAGTCTGACACTCCCTCCTGCCCGGCCCTGGGCGGGAGAAGTCATTTGATGATTTTCCCCTCACAAAAAAAAACATGGTTAGGGTCTTAAACAGATTATGGTTAGAGGCATGTTTTTGGAGAGGGCGGGCTTATATCCTAGTCCTATATAATATAATATCCTGGCCGAATACAGATTGACAATGACTAAACAGAGGCCCAGGTCTTCTCCCAGTTCTTCTTCCTCTCCTTAAACCATTCCTCCTCCTATTCTTAAACCCCTAAAAGGCCCCAGGAGCCGGGCCCGCAATGCACTTGTAGCAATTTCTTTGATATTACGAGTGTCCATAGACTGAAGGCGTCCATTGCTTACCATCTGGTAATCAGTCATTTTACAGAATAAAGTAAAATGTAATAACTTAGGATTGATTTTTCAGTGTTTAGATATTACATATCTGAGGAATAAAATTGTTGCTGTCACTGTCTTATACAAACATTCTGATGCGACAGCATTACAATTATTCCCCAAGTAACTTTTATAACCATTGAAAAACCAGCCCTAGATGTATTAAAAGAACCTTCATTACTTAAATCTTTGGGAAATTCCAGTTGTGTTTTGTAACAATATGACGCATAATTAATTTTCTTTTAAATGAATTGTGTGTTACCACAGACAGCGATATTACATCTCTATATTTATCAAAGGATTAGAGGCCGTCCGTTAGTTCATAAAAAATATCACAAGAATTACCCACATGTTTTTGATAGCCGTATTTGATAAGTTGATAACACGAATCATCGTCATCTAGTTTTAATGATGTACTTAGGTATTTATTAATTTTTCTAGCATTTTCTATGATGCGAACTAACTTAATTCTTAAATCTATAGGATTATGACCAAAACTAATGACGCTTGCTATAACAATTTTGTGCGTGTTGTCTTTTTCAACAAATTTCTCTAGTTTCTTTTTTATTTTTGAGAGGGGAAAATCATCACATGACTTCTTTAGCCCAGGGTGAGGCGAGAGAGAGTGCCAGACTCTTACTGACTCAAACTCCCCCTGGTCATTCTTCTGCTCTAGGTCAAGGCCGACCTAATTGCGCTTGTCCTGCAACCCGCTGACATTCTTCAAATCAGCTTTAGCTAATTTCTCATGAATCTTTTCATTTAATTTTGTTTCGGATGCAAGTGGTCGACAACTATTAGCCTTATAGAATGCCAGAAACTTGGTAAATTATATTCTTCAAAAACTTTTCGTTGAAGGATCCAAGATTCTCAACAACGGTGACGTGCAACCTCTTTATAGCATAGAGTACAGGCACACAAATATCTTCCGAGTTCCGTGCGCGCCTTATAGTGCCAATAGACCTCAGGCCAGGCCTAAAGCAGGAGAAGTAACACAGGGTAGGGGGCGAGAGGAAGTTAGTCAGTAAAAGTCTGACACTCTATTTCCTCAAGCTGGGCGAGAGACGTCATTTGATGGTTAACCCATAAAAAGGCACCAAAACATCGAACAGAAGGTACTTTATTGAAAAAAAAGCTTGCGTACCTACCTAAACAATAAACAAGAATGAAATGATTCATTCATTCATTGATCTTCCGATGTCGACCTTCGTAGTGAAAAATGGAAATAAATGAAGTTATCAATTGTACGATTGTGCCAGTTATCGACGACGTCCGGAACTCGTAAAGTCATTCATTCATTGCCCGCTTACTAGTAAACAATAGTAGTAGTACCGTAATAGTAGATTACTACCTCTAATAGGTACCTTGTGACCTGGTAGGTTCTATCTATACCTAGGTATGTTAAAGTCGAAGATTGCGTGTCAAGCTGCCGTCGCCTCGGCCTAAAGTAGCAGAAGGAACAGGGTGGTCTTTAGATAGTAAGAGTCTGGCACTCCCTCCACGCGAAGATTTATATGACGGTATTCAAACAGTCAACGTTATTTTAAAAAATGTCCTTTAAGAAGGCAGAATTTGAATCGTCAAAGTAAACATGCCTTGAAAACGTACCGTAGCTAGACACTCGATCCAAAATGTAGATTCGTATTACTTATAGAAGAAGGCTTTTTTATGTAATAAATGTTTATTTTTGAAGTATGGAAATTCATCATAAGAAACTTCCCGTAGATTTTTTGTCAGACTCATACTGACTAAAAACCACCCGAGCCTTTTCTTGCTGAGGGCCGGGTCACAGTACACCATTACCGGAAATCAGGCTCTCTGCTGGAATTCCTTTCAAATTCCACAGCATACAATGATAAGAATGCTATTGTATAAAAACACTTTTTCAAAATACTACTTTCTCTATTTCACAGATTGACGCAGCCACAGGAGAAAGCGAGACAAATGCATCAGTTCTAGCTCGCTCAATTCAGTTAGCAAAATGCTTCAAAAAGCTGGGAGTGAAGCCTGGAGATGTCCTCGCTTTGGGCGGAAGGAACCATTTAGATCTGCACATACCGTACTATTCAGCGCTAATGACGGGCATGCCTATTGCTGGAGTGGACCCTATGTTTAAATACAGTGAGTACAAAATTGCTTGTAGATTCATCATTATCACCATTATCATCATCAACAACCTATAAAAGTGCCCACTGATGAGCAAGGGCATCTTCTCTGACAGATAAGGTTTGAGCATTAATCACCTTGCTTGCTCAAGGCGGATTGGTGCTTTCAAACTTATAATTAAATATTCAGGTTTTATCAAGATGTTGTGTCAAATTCTAAGGAAAAAATTAACACTGGTACTTACCAGGTTTTGAACCAGCACCTACAAGCTTGAGAAGTGGGTGCCTCAAACTCCGGGCCACCGCGACATAACTTGCTTGTAGTTTATTACAGAATTCATGTCTGTTTACCGATGCTCATTTGATTTCAAGAGTTTTGCTTTCAAATGATCCTATACTAGGTATTCGAGTACTAAGTCTTCTTATTTTGACCTTCAATTCATCTAACGAATTGCATCTATCAAGTCTAGTTTCAATTACGTAGGTGTCCACAAACATGTTTATAATGGTGACAATGATAGCGTCAGATAGGTAGACATTAAAATGTCAATCGTATCGTGATCATCTGTATTTTCTATTCCATGGTGATCATCACTTCCAAATTCAAGTTTCAATAATACACTAGAGACAAAAATGGTCAAGGTCCATTACAGACAAGTTGATTTTTCAAGTTGATTGACAAAAAAAAAGAAACGCCATTTATCGAAGTTCGGTCAAAAAACTACGGTTTACCGGTAATTCGCATAGTATCAAAGTCAAATGTTCAATACGAACTCATAAGGACCAGCGATAATTTGAGTTGACGAGAAAAATACATCGTGTGGTTATAATATATGGGTAGACGTGACGAAATATGTTATTAGTCAACATACCTGCTTATTAGACGACATTATGTAAGCAATCACTTGTATCTTAAGGTGTAAAAATGTAGGATTGTTTACAACGTTCGAAACTAGAAAACAACTGGTTGTATTTTCATGGTCTTTTTTTGAGTTGGAAAAATAATAATTACCCCACATCTTTGCAGATACTTAGGTACTTTATTTTCTAACTTAAAATAATCCACTCTAGAATAGTAATTGAATTGAAGCTGTTGATCAGTTCTGTTATATTTGAACGCATTGCTGCACTAGAAACAATTGTATGCTTCGTACTTAGAGTTTAGTTTCGCACTCTATTTTTCTTCTATTGATTGTTATTTAATGGTATAGATACATCCTAGAACACCCTGTCGCAATAGACCTGAAGATCGCTTAGCCCTTAAGCAAAAGATAGCCATTTTTATTAGGTTATTTTTCCAAAATTCCTATTTTGTAGATAACTCATAAAATGCTTTAAAAACTTGTATGATGACGTTAATATGTAACATAGCAATACTGTTTTTTTCTCACAGCGGAACTGAAGACGCTATTGAAGATCGCCCAGCCAAGAATAGCTTTCTGTCAGAAGGAACTGTTGGAGGTACACGAGAAGATTGTTGAGGAACTGGACCTGAACACGGAGGTCATCTGCTTTGATGAGGGAAGGCGGTCTCTGGCCAGTTTCATCGAGAAATATGATGATAAAGATGATCAGGAGGAATTTCTGTAAGGATTATTTGTTATGTTTTATTACAGTCTTCATCAACTTCCAAACAAAAATCCCATTCTTAATAAAGGCACACACGAATGAGGAATGAACATCAATTATAATTATAACAATCAAGAAAAATTGTTTGAAGAGTTATCCCTAATAACCTAAATAGTCCCCGGTTTGTGGCCCCTTTTTATCTAGAATAATAATATCTATTAAAGTTGTCTAAAGGATCTGAGTGCAATTGGCTTCGGTCCGTCGTACGCCACCCAGATGACCGGGACCCTGTGACCCCGTGATTCATTGAGATTACATTCAAAAATTAGGTTAAATCTTAATGCAGTTTGGATGTTCGTTTTCATTTAATGTTTGTTCCTTTCAGACCAACAATATTTGACAGAAACAAAATAAACATGTGGCTGATCAGTACGGGAGGAACGTCAGGAGTCATCAAACTAGCAGCTTTCACTCACACAGTATTTTTGAGAAAATTGGAACTTTTAGGCAAACTGTTCTCAACAAACTCACAGCACTTTACTGAGTAAGTATGTTTTGTTCAATTTTCTTCTTTTGTACCTTTGGTTATTTTTTCAAATAATCAATCTACATTTAGCGTGATTATCTAAGTCATACAGTTTGAGGTATGATTTTTTTTAAATTGCTTAACTTGTCTTTGTCCGTCTAGACGCAAAGGCGAGAACAAGATGGGTATAAACCTGTCTCCAGTGCAGTGGGTGTCAGGTACTTTCAACGCGATCTCCATGCCTCTGCTACAGCAAACAAAGCTTCAAACTTCGAACCCACCAACAACAGATCATGTTATTGATATGATCAATAAGTATAAGGTAAGACATAACTTGAAATTGATTCAAAGAGGGTATCCCAAGGGCCTATTTTAGGACCCAAATGGTCCAAGCGACCATATGACAATATTAGCCTAATATGACCACATTTCCCTTACTGTAAATAAGTATTTTCCTTTATAAGTGGGTATAAACATTATTTTATGTACTTACTTGTTTTTATTTATCTGTTCAGTACAGACGCAACGACCTTTACAAATGAGGGCAATGACATGCTACATCCTTCGAATCAAAAAGCGGAAAAAATCTCCAAAGTATTAAAATATTAAAAATCGTAATTTTTCATCTGCTTAAAAGTCGTCCTAAGTACAACACAGTTTTGTTTAACACAAAATTTGTTTTATGAGTTTCAAAATTTTTACAAGCACCGCAATAGAATTTTATGTTTAAAGCAAGCGGGAGCCTGTTGATATTTTATTCTCTTTGACTTGTTTAAATTCTTGAGACTGGAACTGTTTCCGATATAAAATATGGCAAATAGACATAGACAACATTAATAGATTACTTATGGTACTCAAAATACAGTTTGTGAAAATTGGTCATATACCTAATAGTGAATCATCGGTGGTGTGGTGGTCTATTGAGAATGGGAAACCCCGATAGACCAGAGCCAAGGTCTCATAGAAAACTGGCAAAAAACAGTTGCGCTGCTTTGCGTAGGTTACTTCCAACCGACGACTAGGAACTCGCTGGAATTCTATGATCAGCAGCGGACGTCTTATAGCTTGTAGATGGTGATGGTGATGGTGATTTAGTATGTGCATATTTGGCAGAAAGGACATGTTTCTATAATGTGTTATTGTTCTTTTCCAGCCAATATCTGTTTTCATGAGTCCAATCATAGCAACTGCTCTGATGAAGAGTGAGAAGAAATGTGACTTCTCCTCCTTTAATCAAGTCGTGTTATCCGGAGGAAAAGTACATAAGGACGTCCATGTAGAAATTAGGGTAAGTTAAAATTTTATTATACATTATTCTGACGCTGATACTGATGACTGAGTTTAGAACAGTGATTGATTATCTAATAAGGCCATGGTTTAGAAATCTACCGAAAGAAGGCAGAATCTGAAAGGCAATTAACTAGCTAATATCAATTTGATATGAAAACGGGATATCTATTTACTTTCTGCCTCGCAAAGCAAACTTTGGAACGATCTTTCGCCGGCGGTATTTCCAAACCGATACCACCTTACAATCTCATAAACGCGCGTACTCCTTCTTAAAATGTCGGTAACGCGCCTGTGGTTCCACTGGTCAGTGTTACCAGTTTTTGGTAACAGGTGGCGTTTACGAAGTCAAACAAACAACAGTGAAACAAATTGCTCTTATGTCATATACATATACGACATTGTCTATTTTGGCGATTTCAATCTCAGAATACTTAAAACTTTAAAACTTTAAATTTTGGACATCTTCGAATTAAGTAGATATAAAACAGACTTAAGGAGACATTTTGGTTTCTTTCCAAACTTAAGTACATAAAACCTTCCGGAAAATGTTCGTTATTAACTTTTTAAACCGTTATATATTGCATCTGTGTGCTAAAAGTTCCATTAAAATCGGATCAGTAGTTCCTAAGATTTCAACCCGAAAGTTTGCTCGTGCACGCGACATTATCCGTGTCCTCAAACAACATTCTTAACTTTCGCTTCCTAGTTTAACGTGGTTTATAAAATTTCCAGAAACGAGTAAGGCCAGGAGTCCCTGTAGTGGAGATGTACGGTCAGACTGAGAACTTGGGCCCCATACTTATCGCCTGTCCCAACGGACCAATCGGCAATTGTGGAAAATCTGGTCCTGGAGTGCCTGAAGTCAAGGTCTGTGTTTATTTACTGTACGTTATTTATTTCTAACAAACAGCCATCCAACTGCCGATGTGGAATGGGTCTATCACCTGACTTTCACATGCATTTTTCTGTAATGTTTTTGACTGCACGGTTGGCGCGGTGGCTGGGCAACTGGCTGCCGCGCGACGTGTCGCGGGTTCGATTCCCGCACGGAACAACTCTTTGTGTGATCCACAGATTGTTGTTCGGGGTCTGGGTGTGATGTGCATGTGAAATTGTATGTTTGTAAACGCACCCAAGACACAGGAGAAAATCCTAGTGTGGGGCAACGTTTGTAAAAAAAAAAAAGTTCTTTCACGGAACCTTTTCCTGACACTAGCAACGAAACAAAAATAGAATTTGCATAATTGGTCAAGGCATTTTTCCGAGTTTTTTGTGAACAACCAGCTAATTATTACAAGGAAAACGAAACCCCTCATTTTACGTGTAACTAAAGTAATGTTTTTGGTGTTGCAGTTGGTGGATCCAGAGACGGGTAAAGAAATAACAGAACCAAACGTACCTGGAGAGATGTGGACCAAGGGAGCCAGCATGTCGGTGAGTTCTACTTGTATACTACGGCCTTTGAAGGCCTGTGATACTTTAGAATATTGACCTCTACTCCTCCTTTAGAGCGTTTTGCTATATTCTTCAAGCTTGCCAGGTGGATTCACTGTGAATATTCCCACCTTTTTTTTTGCCAAGGGAAAATCACTTAATGACTTCTCCTCCCAGGGAACGCTAGAGAGAGAGTCAGACTCTTACTGACTAAAAAAAAACCCCGTTCCTTCTCCTGCTCTGGGCCTGACAACCCTGGCTGAACATCAGTCCTATAGGGCCCCGTCTGTGGTGGTCTATATTGGCTCTTAAGGTTTAGATTTATATCAGAGAGCTACTGCCTCGTCACTGTTAAATTAAATGTGTCCCATTTCTTCATCATTCAATTACTTTTCCTGCCCTGGTTGGGGCGAGTGGGTGGTGTCAGTTTATCAGGTTCTTACTGTATAAAAACTCACCATTTCTTGTTCCTTTCTCCCAGCAGGAATGGGATACTTGACTCGTACGTAAAGCTGGAAAATTTGTAGCCCTTTAGTCGATCTGTAACTGTGTATTCAGTAAAACTTACCTTACATAACAATACAACAATGTTAGTCAAGTACCTACTGACATAAACTTATTTGAGGATAACTACTGAAATAACCTTTGTTACTTACCTATTTTAAGAGTATGGGAAGGAAATAATAATTATTTGTCTAACTAAGTTTGTAGTTTAAATTTACTACACGAACTAGATAGGTACATTTATGACGTTTCCCTGTAGTCCGTTCATAGACAAAAAGATTTGGTAAAGACCTTGGACTTAAGTTTGAAATAAATGAAATTAATTTACCTATAAAAGTAGCGTCACTAAAATTACCTGTTTTTGCGGAAATTACGTTGAAAAAAAAACGCCAAATAGAAAGGGACAATATTATAATGTTTAAAAGAAACTCATTTAAATAACGATTTTCAACTTAGCCAACCTACTATTTTGTGGAAATTATTGCCAATTCGCTAATATACCTAGATGTGATCCATAGTCTATTTAAAGAAATCTCAGAGATTATCAATTCTTCACATGCATGACGGTGCGTGCGGATTTGAAACCTAACAAATACCAACATGACTTCATCCGAGTTATGTGTACTTCCTAAGATTATTTAAACACTACTAACATACGCTGAAGGAAGAAATCTTGAAGATACTGAACTTTTAATTGTTATTTATAGGTTTCAAATCGCAAATCCGCCATAAGCAAGCGTGGTGATTAACGCTCAAATCAAAGCCGCGTGTGAAGAGGCTTTTGCTCGGGACTACGTACTTTAGGATGATGATGATGATGATGATATTACGTTACATACTTCTTTTCTAACAATAAATACATCATTTCAGGGGTACTACAATAACCCAGAAGAGACTGCTAACGCCTTCTCAGAAGATGGCTGGTATAAGACTGGCGACATACTGTATAGAGACGAAGAAGGTCACTACTTCTTCGTGGAAAGACTGAAGATGCTCATCAAGTATAGGATGTACCATGTAAGTTCTATTAAGTTATTTTTCCGAATAAATTCTGTACTTAGTACAAATAAAAATAGACAAAAATTGCCAAATAACTTCACCGAATTGGATAGCTCTTTTGTATTGACGATTAACGTTAGGATAAGTCATTGTACTTATATAAAAATACGTGCTAAAATGATATACCTATTCTTAGAAACAATTGGGAAATCAAAAATATCAAACTGTTCACAGATTTACTAAATTAACTTAACACTTATCAAAAGTCTTCAAGAAGATTCGACCAGTTTCGAACTACAATGGGGTCTTAAATAATTATGATCTTGAAACAAGTCGGGCGCTCTCGAATGTTTACGAGTCTCGCAAAAAGTCACAATTCTGATAAATTATACAAAGTGTGATATTACGATTAATATTTAATCTACAACTTAAATATATAATTATGTCAATCCCTTATATATATTATAATAATACATACACCGTTGCGACAAGAATATTTTAATTTGTTTGTACAATTTCTTCACATAACCTACTTACCTACTGTACATTTATCAGAATGGCGTAACAATTATCGTATTTATCAATAGCATTGTATGTGTGGTAATAAAAGACTTGAAGAAGTTATAAAAGGATTTCTACGCGATAAAATTATGTAGTTAAATATTAATATTGCATTAATAGATATTTATTATCGAAAGTATAAGAAAATGTATGTATGCATAGTTTTTATTATATTATAAGTTCTCTCCTCTTAATCGCCCTCAATGATGATGACAGCCATGACACGGTATAAAAATTAAAAATCTATTGAGTCAGTCACATATGAACAAAACAATTGTGTACAGACTTACACAATTGTTTTGTTCATATGTGACTTGTTCATGTGTGAGAGAGAAAAAGCGAGAGAGAGAGAGAAAGCAAAGGAGAAAAAAAAGAGACAGTAAGTGAGAAAGAGAGATAGAAAGAGAGAGAGTGAAAGAGAGAGCAAGGGAGAAAAAAAGAGACAGCAAGTGAGAAAGAGAGATAAAAAGAGAGGCAGAGACAGCAAGTGAGACAGAGCGAGATAAAGAGAGAGAGAAAGCCAGAGCAAAATAGAGATAGAGAAAGAAGGAGAGAGAAAGAGACAGAGAGAGCAAGTGGGACAGAGCGAGATAAAGAGAGAGAGAAAAAGCCAGAGCAAAATAAAGATAGAGAAAGAAGGAGAGAGAAAGAGAGAGAAAGAGAGTGAGATTTGCAACTCACACCCAGACCGTGAAATTCCGGGAACAACGATTTCTTGATCTAAGACTTGTTTCTTGCCACATCGCGTGTCGTACTGTAGCCGGTCGCCCAGACACCGTGATAAATGTGTCAAACAAAAATGTTAATTGGTTGATTTCTCCTTTACAGATAATCCCTCCAGAAATAGAGGCAGTTATCCGGGAGCACCCTGGAGTTCAAGAAGTGAGTGTGACCAGCGTACCTCATGAGGATGATGGGGAACATGTCGTTGCTTGCGTGATGAGGAGGCCAGGGTCCAACGTTACTGCTGAGGAGATTAAGGAGATGGTTGCTGGTATGTAGTTCTTTTTAATCATCCTTTCTGAATTTGGAGAATTAAGAGTTTCCATATCTCGGTTATACAGGAAACTTCACTATAAATATATTTTTCTCAGATCAATAACATACTAAAAGGCAATGATATTATAAGTAAAATGGTTATTCGATTTTCAAAAACGGCACACTTATGCACACATGAATAAATCGTATGATCCACTTAGTAGTGGGATGGCATGATCCAATAATCGCGAGTGCAAAAGAGACAAAGATGAAAAAGTGTGGCTAGTTAGCCACATTTAATGTATCACGCTTCAAGTAACCTATCTACCCCTTTTTACTTATAATATCATTGCTAAAAGGTATTAACACTTCAAAGTTGGTTTTACAATATAGGTTAGGTAGGTAGGTCTATTCGTATTTCATTGAAAAACATTTTCAAGCCAAGTAAACAAAACATGACTACAGAAAACAAAACCCCGTATAGTATATTTCCCCCCAATTAGGTACAACACCTAATAATCTACCTCACATCATACAAATATACCTACCTCTTTTCTTCAACTTTTGCCTTTTTTGTCCCAAATCTTATATCTCTTTAGTTAAATTAAATACTTTTATGGGATTTGGAGACTTAAGTTTCCATATCTCGCTTATACAGGAGACATGGTTTGGAACAGGGACGGCTTTGTTCAAAGACACTGGAAATATGAGCCAATTTATAATTAATATACTTGTTTATCCTTTTCAGATAAGTTATCTGATTCCCAAAGACTGCGAGGCGGTGTGATCTTCATGGACCAGATCCCCATGACCTCCTCAGGGAAGATTGCTAGAGGAAAACTGAGAACTTTAGTCCAAACACTACCCAGAGAATAGAACATTCCTATTTGTAAATAGAAAAAAAACCTCTAATGTTTTATTATGAACTTAAGCAAATATTATTCATTTTTTTGTGTTTCTTGTAAAATAGCATTTAAAATACTATTTAAACTTATTTCTAATGAGTTTGTATTTTTACTATTGTGCAATATTGTTCATCTTGTTTTTTTAAGAGCTCCTGGCGTAACTTGAAACTAAACGAGACATTTCGTCGAACAGTTACGAGTTACTAAGTAATTATGTCGTACAACCTAATATATTTAATATTCAATGTTAAATAAGTTAATTGATAAATTTATTTTAGGTATGATTTTATAGGATTTGTCGATTTCGAAATTAATTGATATTGCCCTTAACATAATGTGTCAATTGAAATCCACCTGAAGACCGTTATGATACCACGGCCTCACTAAAAACTGGCATGACCCAACGTTGTCCTTCACCGAGTTAGTGAGGTTACCGGCAGCCCAAAGTTTCCCCCTATCCCCAACTTCAAATCCATTAAAAAAATAACAACTTACTTCAAGTGAATGAACTGAGAATAGCTCTTTTAGTTTCAAGTCACAGCGGGACTCTTATTCATGATACTTGAAACTAGTAGAGCTATTCTTAGTTAATTCACGTTAGTAAGTGGTTATTTTCTCATTATAGTTAGGTATAAAACACTTTAAATCAATAACGCCTAAACGCCAGACACGCACTTTCAATTTTTCTGGTGTTCCATTCCATGAGCGACAACGAAAGCTTACTATCAGAGGGTATACCATTACCATGACGTGTTACAGCGTCAGTCTTCCGGGCGAGAAAGAGGGATGAAGCTATACTTTTTATAGCTCCATCCCTCTTTCTCGCCCGGAAGATTCACGTTTAACACTTCATGGTAGGCATACCTACAGGCAATTAATCAGCTCGATATTCACGGAACGGAGAAAGGGAATATCTTTGCGAAATGTGGTTTATCGAAGTATTGGTTATACATCACAGTATTGATATTGTATAAATAAATGTTTTATTAAATTTGTTTGATATAGGTGTACACACGTGTTGATAGAAAATATTTAGTGAATAAATTAAATAAACGATTTAATATTATTGTAGTACTTTTTTATTAGGTACTTTAAGAGCCTTTTAGATAATGTAGTATTCGAGATAAATATGACAGAGCGACGGAGAGAGCTATGCTTGGAGTTTGTTTGCGCGACAAAATTCGCAAAACAACCAAATTTACCGATATAGGTTTTAAAATCGGCAAGCTGAAGTAGATAGGCAGGCCGCATCGCTCAAAGAACTGTCGGCCGATGAGTTAGAAAGTCCGGCGTCAAACAACGAACCGAAAGAACCAAACGATCGAACAAAAAAACTCAACAGTTTTATAATACCAGCATAGAGTTGAAAATACCCCTTATTCTATTCTTAAATCCTTAATGCTTACCATCCGGTAAACCGTCTGCTCGTTTGCCGACCTATGCCATAATAAAAAGAAACAATCAGTCTTCAGCTTCTGATTGATTTTTTACAACCCAATTTTTCTCCAAAATAAAATTTAGGCTATGTTACTCGTGCATGAATGATGTAGCTTTCGAATTGTGAAAAAAAATTAAAATCGGTCAAGTAGTTTTTGAGCCTAATCGTTACAACCAAACAAACAAAGTTTTCCTCTTTATAATATACTAGCTATTCTCTGCTCGGCTCCATTTGATCGTAGTGTGATGTTTTATAGCCTATAGCACTCAGGAACATTGTAGCTACCTATCAGTGAAAGAATTTTCGCTATCCGACCAGCGGTTCCAAAGATTACCCCATACATACAAACTTACAAATTTTACCTCTTTATAATATTAGTATAGAAGTACTTAGATATGACCTTGTCATGCTTACCTAGCCGTACGAGCAGCGACCTTATATTTATATCCGGTCTTAATTAAATATGGGTAATTAATTATCCCTATGTGTTTGATTCCTTGACTAAATAAAATAAAATAGTCAATTCGTGCTACATTGGTTTGCCATAGGTCGGGCACGTTCTTATAGCATCGGGTAAGAACCTTCTTTGAGGAGTAGGTAGAGAGAAACATGGTCAAAGTCAAAGTCAAGTCAAAATCATTTATTCCAATTAAACCATAAATAGGTACTTTTGAAACGTCAAACTTGGCTTCCTTTACTCACCTTCCGCCATATAAGCTTCGGTGGTTTCCAGTTTCGGTTTGGGGGGGGGGGGGGGGTGCTAAGGTGTGTGTGTCAGTTTCCAACTAGTCAAATTCAATACTTTATCCAAATGCCAAAAACGATACTTTTCTATGAAATTTGTATGAAAAACTGAGTTATGACGTCATAGTATTTTTGCGTCAAATTCATAAACTTCATTTCTTATCAAGAAGCTAAGAAATATCTTAAAATTAATTTATCGATCGATCAATGAATAAAAGTATGGTTATTTTTCAATATTTTATTGTATTGAAACGTCGAAATAATTTATTTTTGACTAAGGAAACTGCCCAATTCTTAAAGCTTGGCTTAGATGGTTAAATTCAAGAAAGATCCTTTTTGGATACCTTTCGTATCTTCTATCTAAGTACAGTTTCAGGTGTCCTAAGTAGGTTATAAAATGAAATACTAAGAACATTATTGGAGGTATCAAAACAAAACCTAAGTATAAAGACAGAGACCAAAGATTCAAACTAGACCAGAACTAGTTTTGTACAATTGCCAAGGTTATCATATGATATTTTTGTATTGACGTAATATGACATTATTAGTCTTATTAATAACATCCTATCCTACTAATATGTATGGATGTATGAATGTTATTCTTGCACGCAAAAACAGCTGCACCGATTTGGTTGAAATTTGATGTGGAAGTAAGACACTGGATGAACTCAAAGGCTGCTATTTATCAACATACCACGCTGGTAAAGTCGCGGGCGAAAGCTAAGTAATATATTAAGCAAAAATAACATTACACCTTTTATTTGGTGAAGGGGTAAGCAGAGATATTTGTATCTACATACATAATGTAGTACACACTTTTCATTTAGTTAAAGTATGACAACTACCTAATCAATTAACATCGCACCACCTAAGGCGGCTTAAAAAATCGTATGTTGAAATCGATCACTTCAATTCTGATTTGGAAGTTTTTGGGGCAGATCTACAAACAGCATAGTGACTAGTTTAGAGTGTAGTGAAGAGTTCGGGTAACTAGATGACTATGAAGATGATGATGGTGCGAATGCGAGTAATCAAAACAATATAAAAAGGGAAAAGTTAAAAGCACAAATCTCGAAAGACGAAAACTCTTTTCTTTCATCTTTAAAAAACTCAAAATAAAGAAACCCAGGTTTTATTTAGATGCTAGTGTAAACACGGATCTGAGGTCGACAAGCAAAGGTAACTTACCGCCTGACCAGAACCAGACTCGGGCCGGCCGATCAGAGCCAATAGACTACCACTGTGCCCAACTGTAACAACCCAACCGGGCCCAACAGGGCCAATGTTTAGCCGCAGTCAAGTCAAGCTCAATAACGTACCTACCGCGGCCTTGCCCTGGAGCAGGAAAATTAAAAGGTTTTTAGTCATTAGGAGTCTGACACTCCATCTCGAAATACCCTAGGCGAGAGAAGCGACTTGATGACCTTCCTTTTACAAAAAAGGCGTTTTTAGAATGCAAATGTTTTAATAGGATACAACAAGGACGGCAGTAGGTACCTATTTGATACTTTACCTATCTAATGCGATAGTAACTCTGTTTATCTGTCTTTTCTCCACGCCTAAACTACTGAACTGATTTTTTTTTATGTGATAAGACGGCAAACGAGCAGACGGATTACCTGATGGTAAGCAATCGGCGTCGCCCATGGACACCCGCAACAAAGAAGGAGTTACGAGTGCGTTGCCGACCTCTTAAGGATTGGAATTTTGGGGATTTCGGGACTGGGAAGGGATTGGGGTAGGGAAAGGATTGGGCCTCTGGTAACCTCACTCACACGGCGAAACACAACGTTGTGGTTGTTTCACGCCGGTTTTCTGTGAGGCCGTGGTATCACTCCGGCCGAACCGACCCATTCGTGCCGAAGCATGGCTCTCCCACACTTTGTCTCTGATTTCTGTGAATTTGGTACAGACATAGTTTGGAACTCGAGAAAGGACATAGGATAGGTTTTATATAGAAAATCTGCAGGACGTCACTACTCCACGCGAACGGAGTCGCAGGCAAAAGCTAGTATTAAAAAACACTAAAACGGTTTTCAATAAAAACATTACGGTAAGTATTACTATTATATAGGTATAAAGGAAAATGTATTAGTTGAGTTAATTAAAAACAAAATTCGCCACACGAGTTCAAAATATCAGACATTGCATTGAATTTTAAACCGGATCTAAGTTTATAAAAATTTGAGCGCCAAATACCTCAACGAACGACTAAAGGAAATATATTTTATTACATAATAGTTCTTCGTAGATGAAAGTCATAAATATAGTGTATTTTTTAGTTTTTTAAGTGTGAAAATGGCGGAAAATTGTGATAGACATCTTGGACACTTGTTTTTTGAGCACATGAAGAAACGGCCTCAAGCTATTTGCCAGGTTGGTTGCTTTTGTTTTAAAAAGTGCTATTTACAGCTTATGTGAACAATTTCCAGCTCTATTCTCTATGAAATAAAGATGTCATAGTAAGCATATGTTTATTGTAGATGATAAAATTGTGTGATTGTTTGTTTTCACGTTGAAGACATTGCAATCAAAGTGCTACGTAATTAGGTGTAAGTAGCTTAATATTAATTAATGAACAGATTATATTACCTAAACTAGTTTGTGACTTGTTTCGCGTGCTATATATAGTCTGTCAATTGTTTTTTATTTAGAATTTGACCTTGTGGATCTTCATTGATGGTTGTTACCTACATAAAATATAGAAAATAATGGTTTTTGTAAGTTCTTTTGGCTGTCTGGACAATACAGAATAATATCCATTATTATAGGTAATAGTAATAAGTATGCATATTTTATGACTTACGCAAGTATTACATATATCTCAGTATATTGTGTACATTAACATTTATTATCTACAGAACAAAACTAACATTACTTAATGTAAGTTTTGAATGCAATGTTTTTCAAGGATGGGAGAGTCGGGTAGCCACGGACACATAAACAAAACTCAAATTATTTTTTAAATGAACATTATTAGACATTTATTTAGAATCAAACCATTAAATAAAATATATATAAAGTGTTTTAGTACAAGTAACGATCAGATAATTCCTTAATCTTAACTGTAATCAAGTCTAATAAACAGTATTGTATTTTTAACAATATTTTTTTTGGCGGGTAGCCCCGGACATCATTTATTGGTGATGATCAAATTGCTTTACGGCTTTTCAGACGTCACAAAAATAGTAAACCTGTGAAGGATCAATATCTACGCATGCATCATGCTCCCAGTCTTTGCATTTATGACATTGTATCCAATCTACTTCAAATGTTTCTCCACAAATAATGCACTCGGTATCTTGGTCTCTTGACAGTTCGTGGATGTTCCGTTTGGTTTTCATTTTATTTTTTTCTTTCCCTTTGCCCTCTTTACAGTCTCTGCCGCTTCAGATCCGTTAACTAATATTGTCTGTTTTTTTAATAAAGATTATTTAAATGGAGAAGATGACAGAATTTCGCTCTTTTGAGTTTTTCGTGAACGCGTCTTCGAATCTCCCTAGTTTTGGAACCAAGTTAACCTCTGGTCGAATATTAAGTGCTTTTATTGGATTCCGAAGAGTACTCGGCACCTGACACCTGCCATCTGCTTCTCCCAAAGAATAGTTCTTTTCTTTAACACTTGTATAGCCTGTTTCATTTTATCTGCATCCCAATTCCTTCGTTTAGTGACTCTTTCCTCAAATTTTGGCAATTTTCAGAGCTTCTGCATAAAATAAATAGCCTATATTTACTCTTCCTATCATAAAAACATCTGTAATATCAAAAAACGCGATAAAAACATTTAAATACTGATTTTCCTTCAGCTCAAAAAGTGTCCGTGGATACCCGACAAAATTGTGTCCGGTTTTACCCGACCGCCTCGATCCAACATTCTATTTATTTTTAAAAATACTATAAATCCCATCGACATAGAAAAACATACCCTTTTAACTGTGACGATTACTACATAGAAAATTTATAAATCACGCTTATGTACTTATATTCAATATCTATAAACTGTATTTAAAAAGTAAACGGCGTAAGAAAAAATGTTCGGTGATGAAAACAATCAGCTGTCATTTATTGTCTGCTCGACGAAGGTGGCACTACTGCGGCGAATATTCAACTAAGCGATGCTCCGAATGTTTTGATGTTTATACTTTTTGTCTATGTATGCCTGCTTGCCTGGGATAGTCAGTGGCCGGGGCTACCCGCCGGCCGGGGCTACCCGAATCTCCCCTATGTATGTATGTTGGTCTTTTACTACGAACGTCTTTTAAAACGACTGAATAGATTCGAATGAAATTTGGCACAGAAATAGATTATCGCCTGCAATAACACATGATATACTTTTTATTTTGGGGAAATAGGGAAGCTGCCGGCAAAACCTAGACATAAAATCAGGGTTAGGTCCCGCCAGGGTTGCGTGCAGAGAAGGAGAAAAAACGGGGAGGATTCTATTCAGTAAGAGTGTGACACACCCTCTCGCCTCGGGAAAATTTGTTTGATGATTTTTGACATAAAAATCATCATTTTGTGGATCCTCTACGAGAGAGTGAAAAAGACAAAGCAAAATAATACGCGATCTTCGCCTGTCTGCAGTCTCGGACAGCCGGCAGACTCTTTATCGAATTCGTAAATCGTACTAAAAGTGTAAAATAAATAATATTCGTTTAAAAAAAATCGCTTTTATAGCTTACCGTAATATAAACTTTTTGTTATCAAACACTAACTTTGCCTGCCTGTTATGTTGATAAAAAGTAAAAGTGTTATCCCAGGGTGTCGCCCACACCGGGATTGCGGATCAAGCGCAATGAGGGACCGCGGCCTCGGCCCAGAGCAGGAGAAACATAGGGGGATTTTTGGTCAGTAAGAGTCTGAAACACCCTCACTCCCGACCTAGGGCGGAGAAGTCATTGGATGATTTTCCCCTCACAAACCGTATCACCCTCCTCGGTATCACCTATCTACATACCAAATTCGTCCAGCCGATTTTGCGGGCAAGAATAACAAACATACATCAATACATTCTCACAAACTTTCACATTTTATAACATTAGTAGGATAGTAGGATTAGTAGGATTATTTTTATTATAACTTTCGTGGGATATAATAAATTAATTATTATGTTTTCGGCTTACTCACGTAATTGTTTGACGAGATATTGCTGCTACGAGTAGCAGCGCGACAGTCGGCGCGTCGCCGCGTCGCGGAATGCTGCTCATGAATATGGGCCTCTAGCATGGCTTGAAACTAGTCGAGTATCTCGACAAACAATGATTATAATATTTGCAGGATTATTTTCTTATTTCTAATTCAGTTTGCTATTGTAACGAGTATTTTTTTACTATTTTAACAGATAGACGCAGCCACAGGAAAGTATGAGAGTAACGCTTCAGTTCTATACCGGTCTATCAGACTGGCACAATGTCTCCGTCAGTTTGGTGCCAAGCCGGGAGACGTACTAGCCCTGCACGGAAAGAACCACTTGGACCTTCACATACCTTATTACGCTGCTCTGCTGAACGGCATGCCTATTGTTGGCGTTGATCCTATGTTTAAGTTTGGTGAGCAATGGTTCTGCATGTCCCCTTATACATTTACAATGTGCTATTTATTTGCGTATCATTGAGATTGTTAAAAATATATTCTTAAAATAGTAACGTATCAGTTCTTTTCTTGTTCATCTCCATTCGAATCAGTATTTGGAACGAGAGCCTAGCTTCAGTGACGGGCAGAAAGACTGACTATCATTCTGTTTCATTTAAGTTTCAATTCATACTTAGATATTATTAAATTCTAAGCCGGTAAGGCGACCGTTAAACAGAAAAACATTTATTTAAAGTACAACCGCTAACCTTTCCGCGGATATACACTGATTAAGAACGAGTAGCACCGCTCTCTGATAATATAAACCTGAATGAAACTTGATTAAGCTGCAATCTCAAATCGTGCTGACGACGAATACCGGCTAAAGTAAATAATTTATTTCAATCCAATGTGAATGTATATTAAAAAGGGATCGGTCCACCAACGCTGTGGTTTTTTTGGATTGAGGTTATTATTTAGAGCCGGTCCATCCACAATCGAGCAGTACCGGTTTTCCTTTCCAATTAGCGTGTTACATACAGCTTGCCCCGCCCAGGGCGGACGAAGTAACAGATTTTTCCTTCCTTCATGAAATAAGTGATAGTGGAACTGTGCATTGTAGAGGTGGTCATTGCTGTTGACGACTTAATCCATTCTTTTTTCTCATCGTCTTTTCACTCTCACCATCCATCCATTCAGCAATTTGGAATTGCCCATGCTTAATCTTCTGCGCATTTTTTCAGAGGAAATAAAGAAGTTATTCAAGCTGACCACACCCAAGGTGGCGTTTTGCCAGTGCGAGCATTTTATAGATGCTGTTACAGAATTGGGGCTTGACACAAAAATCGTGACCTTCTCAGAAGGAAAGCATTCCATGCAGAACTTCATTAGGGAGTACGATGATGGAGATGATTTAGAGGAATTCCGGTAGGATTTACAGCTTTATTCTTTCTTCTAAATAAGATTTAAGATAGATAAAAGAGAGAACGGGGTGATTTATATTCAGTAAGAGTCTGATACTCCCTCCCGCCCGACCCTGAAGAAGTAACTTTAAGTTATAAGTCAATGTAGACACAAATTAACATTTTTGTCTCATGGAGTTTTTTTTCTGGAATAGGTCGGCAACAAGCCAAATGATTACCTGATGGTCAGCAATCGGCATCGTCCACCAAAAGAGTTACGAGTGCATTGCTGGCCATTTTGGGATAAGGCATGGGGGAGCAGGAGGGATTGGGCCTCAGGTGACCTTACTCACACGGCGAAACACAATGTTGTGGTTGTCTCACGCCACTTTTCTGTGACGCCGTGGTATCAATCCGGTCGAGCTGACCCATTCGTGCCGAAGCTTGGCTATCCCCCATTTAGCAGTCAGATTAAACCTATAGACCAAGGTTCAATATTTCGATGCAATTCTTGTCATTTCTTTCGCTGTCACGTTTCACACATTCTATTAACCTGTTCTTCCTCCACAGACCAGCGGAATTCGACTTAGACAAGATCTACCTGTGGCTCATCAGTACTGGTGGCACAAGTGGTGTGCTGAAGGTAGCAGCTTTCAAGCATAAACCCTGGATGTTGAGGCTGCAGCAGCAGAAGAAGCTAGTTCAATTAACAGAGTAAGTTGCTGAATTATTAGTAGCACTTATCTTTTATAAATTTTCTCATCTGCGACTCATATCATGAGTTGGCTCGACTGCATTGATACCACGGTCTCCCAGAAAATCAATGTGTGTGTGTGTGTGTGAGTGTGTGTTTGTGTGTGTGTGTGTGTGTCTGTGTGTGTGTGTGTGTGTGTTTGTGTGTGTGTGAGTGAGAGAGAGAGAGAAAGAGAGAGAGAGAGAGAGAGAGAGAGATAGATAGAGCACAACTCCTTGTCATCATCAGGATTATTTGGTGGGATTGGATCCCAGTTTACCCTGCGACCCAAGGCGGTATATATTCTGGCCCTCGATTCTTGGCCTTACATTTGAATAAGTTAAATAATTTTGATCAAATAATAAAAACGTTTTTCCTTATACCTATCACAAAGTTCTCGCAGGATCCAAAAAATGTAACTTAGCTTTAAGCCGGAGGACTGATGACCTCTTAATCTTAACTAATGTATAAATAATAACTTTGATTGATTTCTTGGGCAGAAGCTCGAAGAACACTCCAGCCCTACATTTATCACCGGTGCAGTGGATAGGTGGCTTTTACAACGCGATAGCCATGCCACTTTTCAACCTGTGCAAGATTCAGACTTCTCTGCCACCTACTGCCGATCACGTCATTGATATCATTAAAGAGTTCCGAGTAAGTTTACAAAAGAATTAATGAACTTAAACAAATTCATAAGTTTCCACTTGCCCTGCAGTGGTTTGCCGAAATGGCGTCCACAGCTGCACATACCTAAACTTGATAGACAATAAGGATGATGACATGACTATGGAGTTTAAGCAAGTAAATATGATTTGATGTGATTTGATGGAGTAAGAAAATTAAAAATCATGTCACTTGCGAAAAAGCTTGTGCAGTATCTTGCACTTTTCCCCATTGTACACTTATCTTTTGAGAAGCGGGCTCTAAACCGAGAGATTAGCAAACACGTGCGACACGATCTCCGGTGCTCGAATACCCTTGCAATCGAGAGAGCGATCGAGCAAAACCGGGGGACAAAAGTGTTCGTACAATCTCTTGGAAGAAGCCACCTGACGAAGTTGACCACAGCAAGTGGAGAAGTCGTTGTCTCGAAGCCGGCAGTTCTTTCGGAAGTAGAAAACTTCTACGGCCGGTTATACGCTTCGCATGCATCTCGACCTGACCCCGGAAATGAGGACTCTAGAGCCACTTTAATACGCCATTACACCGAAGACCTGCCAGAAGTCAGCATTGACGAAATCGAGATCGCTCTTGGACAGCTTAAAAATGGAAAAGCCCCTGGAGAGGATGGCGTTACGACAGAGCTTCTAAAAGCAGGCAGCAAACCGGTACTCAGGGAGCTGCAAAAGCTATTTAACGCTGTCCTGTTTGAAGGGAGAACTCCAGAGGCGTGGAGTCGGAGTGTGGTCGTCTTATTCTTCAAAAAGGGTGACAAAACCCTACTGAAGAATTATCGACCCATTTCCCTTTTAAGCCACGTCTATAAGCTGTTCTCGAGAGTGATCACGAACCGCCTTGCGCGAAGACTTGACGAATTCCAACCACCGGAGCAGGCTGGGTTTCGGAGCGGATACGGCACCATAGACCACATCCACACAGTGCGGCAGATTATACAGAAGACTGAGGAGTATAATCAGCCCCTGTGCCTAGCATTTGTGGACTATGAGAAAGCCTTTGACTCGGTCGAAATCTGGGCTGTTCTGGAGTCCCTGCAGCGATGCCAAGTAGATTGGCGATACATCCAAGTGATGAGATGTCTCTACGAGGCCGCCACCATGTCCGTCCAAGTACAGGATCAGCAAACAAGGCCGATACCGTTGCATCGAGGTGTGAGACAAGGGGATGTTATCTCCCCGAAATTGTTCACAAATGCAATGGAGGATATGTTCAAGACGCTGAACTGGAAAGGACGCGGCATCAACATAAATGGCGAGTACATCTCTCACTTGCGATTTGCAGACGACATCGTCATCGTAGCAGAAACGCTGCAGGACCTACAACGGATGCTGAATGACCTGGCTGACTCTTCTATACGCATCGGCCTACGGATGAACTTGGATAAAACCAAGGTCATGTTCAATGAACATGTACTACCGGAACCGATTGCAGTACACGGCGCTGTTCTCGAAGTCGTTCAAAAATATGTATACCTCGGGCAGACATTGCAGATGGGTAGAAACAACTTCGAGAACGAGGTGAATAGAAGAATTCAGCTAGGTTGGGCAGCATATGGAAAGCTGCGTCAAGTCTTCACGTCGTCGATCCCACAGTGCCTAAAGACGAAAGTCTTCAATCAGTGCGTCCTACCTGTCATGACATACGGAGCCGAAACGTGGACACTGACGGTGCGGCTGGTTCACAAGCTAAAAGTCACTCAGCGAGCTATGGAGAGGGCTATGCTCGGCGTTTCTCTGCGAGATCGAATCAGAAACGAGGTGATCCGGCAGAGAACCAAGGTAATCGACATAGCCCACCGGATTAGCAAGCTGAAATGGCAGTGGGCTGGCCATATTAGCCGAAGAACCGATGACCGTTGGAGTAGACGAGTTCTTGAGTGGAGACCGCGTCTCGGCAAACGTAATGTAGGACGTCCTCAGGCAAGGTGGAGTGATGATTTGCGCAAGATGGCTGGCAGGAGCTGGATGCGAGTGGCCGAAGATCGATCCCAGTGGCGTGCAATAGGAGAGGCCTATGTCCAGCAGTGGACTGAAAAGGGCTGATGATGATGATGATGATGACACTTATCTTCGCTATGAGAACGAATTATGGCGGTGCTGTAATTGTTTTTAAGTATCAAAAAACAATTCGACATCGTAGTAATACCAACTTAGTAATACTGCTAAAACCCTTATTTCTGACTCAGTTTTATCTAAAATTATCATAATTTTTTTCCAGCCTATCAACGCACTTGTAGGTCCGTCGTTATTGGAGTCTCTGTTGAAACACGAAAAGAATTGCGACTTCACATCATTTGATCTAATCATGGTGGCAGGAGGGAAGGTGCATAAGGAACTTATCTATGAGTTAAGAGTAAGACTTCCCTTATTGTATTACTTATCAAAAATCTAAAATGGATGCATGGATTGGAGGTTGTGGAAACAGTTTTTTCTAAGCTTCAAAATGTATACTTATATTAAATATTATTATTATAAAGCTGAAGAGTTTGTTTGTTTTAACGCGCTAATTTCCGGAACTAGTGGTTTGAATTGAACAATTGTTTTTGTGTTTGTTAGACCATGTATCGAGGAAGGCTATAGGCTATATAACATCACGCTACAATCTGTAGGAGCCGAAAAGCGGGGGAGAGTAGCTAGTGATAAGATATATAAAAAGCCGCCGAGGACCAATACAAATGAAGAAATGTTAAATTTTGGGCATCTGGCTTCTGTTTCCAGTAAACCCGAAAAAGTATTTAAAGAAGTTAAGTAAGCTAGTCTGATGTTAGTTTTGATGTGCCTAATACTTTTGATTGCAGAATAGAATGCGTCCTAATACAATAGCAGCGGAAATGTACGGACAGACTGAAACTATGGGCCAAGTTTTCTCCTTAGAACCAGACGGACCGTTAGGGAGCTGTGGGAAAGCAACTGATGTACATCAAGTTATGGTAAAACTATTTTCTAACATCCTACATTTTGTAGATGTAACCAATATGGCGTTAGTGGACAATGCGGTAGTTTCAGACTACTCAAAACTGAACCAGTCAAAACTGCATTTTGCAAGAGATCACGACTTGTGACGTCTTCATTTTGCGTCGAATAGAATATCCATTATTACTTGAATATTTGCTAGAATTTACAGAGAAGTCTAGTGTGACGTAAAATCATGACCCCACATAAAAAAAACAGTTGTCAACAGTCTGTAGGCAATCAGTAACTTATGTAACTAGATACCAACATGATTTGAGCGTTTTTTTTAAATATCGAATCATTATGTAGACTGGTAATGCAATGTTTTCTTGCGTTTGAATGTAAATCAAAAGGTAGAAGTGAAATATGCTGGGAGGTTTGCTTATTTATTTATTTATTGGTATACCAAGTATATACTAGTAATAAATATAACAGCCAAAGACCAAATAAGCATGCCTATTACAGGTACACACAGCGTTCATACATAGACAACTTAATTATTTAAGAGAAGAAGAAAAGAGATAATCTAGATACTAAAAATATTATGAATAATATTGACAACATTAAAGAACCAATAATAGCGATCATACAATTTACACGTCCCTGTCGTCTGCTTAAATGATATATCTGTTCACAGCTTATGGACCCAGACACGGAAATAGAAATCAAGAAGCCAAATGTATCTGGAGAGTTGTGGGTGAAAGGGCCTATGTTCACGGTCAGTTGTCTTGTCAAAGCAAGATAAATAGCGCTCAATATGAAGGTTTTTATAACGTTATAAATTTACAGGAATACTATAACAACCCGCAAGAAACAGCAGCAGTGTTCACTGAAGACGGATGGTTCAAAACGGGAGACCTATTGTATAAAGACAAAGATGGCTATTTTTACTTTGTGGAACGACTTGGAATGTTAATTAAATACAGAAATTATCATGTAAGTGTGGACTCCAAAATACATTCTAGTCAGGGTTGCGGTTGCAACCGTGCAGTGATGTACTTACTGCGGCCCTGCTCGGAGCAGAACAGAGAACAAGGTGGCTTTAAGTCTGGAAATGCATAAATAAATTGACCCTAAGAATTTGTTCTTTTTCTAGTTCATTGGCTACAAATAAGTGTTACACTGTTCACATAATGAAACTGGCTAAATGATCTAAAAAAGATTTGAATTGTGAAACTGATTGAAAAAGTGTCACCATGGAGTTCGTTGCTCGTTCTTCTCTATAGGAATCTACACTTTGGAATAAGCAAATAGCTTCACTAGAGGACAGACTGACCAGTCTGTCAGTCAATCACACACAAAATTGAACTCTTGAAATTTAATCTTACTTGGTTGACGTTCAAAAGAGCCAACAGTAGGTAGTTATTTCAAATATGTACAGTACGGCCGCCGTATCTTGGCGAGTCTGAAATTAGCCGTTTGCCTGCGCAATGGGTCTTTTAGGAATGAAATTTTGTACTGCACAGCTAATCGGCTAACTTCAGACTCGCCAAGATACGTCGGCGGTATTGTAAATGAAATGACTATGACTTTGGAAGAGTATGAAGCTCTGTCTGGCTTACCCGGGACGGTAAAAGATATTGCATATTTTTTGGATTATTTTTTACGCGACTGCATTTAGTACCTACACAGTGCATGTAGTAGTACTTAGTACATTGCACTAAGGGATAGTTAAAATTCCTTACCATTATCTAACTGTCTGTTAGTCCTGCAGTAGATAAATATATTTTTATGTTTTCGAAGTAAAATAACATTGACATTTCACCACACAGATAGCACCACTAGAAATAGTAGAAGTAATTCGCCAGCACCCTGGTGTTCTGGACGTCAGCGTGACCAGCATCGCCAATGTCTTTGACGGAGAGCATCCAGTGGCATGCGTGGTGCGAAGACCTGGCTTCAACGTTACTGCACATGAGATTAAGGAGCTTGTTGCTAGTGAGTAGATTTTTGAAGGGTCTTCATCATCAACCGATAATGACAATAACTGATGTGCACTGTGCCCTCCTCGCGCGAATCGATCGGCTCCAGAAGACTTAGGTATATCACGGCCCTTAAAAGAATATGAGTGTGAAGTAATGCTTGCGTTGTGTTTCACCGTGTAAGTGAAGGCAGTGGAGGCCCAATTCGCTCCTGAAACGCCAATCTAATACTCTATTTATAGCTTAAATGAGGGTTTATGAAAGAGCACTGCTGTGTCTTGTTTTAAATCCCATTACTGGGTTCTTATGACATGCATGATACGCGTTGGATACTTAATAGTGGCGACAAATAAAATTATAGATTTTGTCCCAATCATGCAACGAACAATTTTTTATAAGTACCTAGGTAGCATCAACTCGGCCCTTACTTATAATGCCCTTTTATTTTGTTCCACAGATAAACTATCCTATAGCAAGCGTTTGCGAGGTGGAGTTATATTTATGGAGAGTATTCCTCGGACGTCTACAGGAAAAGTGGCGCGAGCAAAATTGAAACGTATAGCTGCTATAGCGTATAGAGAATAAAATATAATTCTTATTTTAAATTTGTGTTCTTTTATTACTGGGCGGTATCCTTCGAATGCAATTTATTATTCCAATCGTATTTTCATGTTAAAGATAATGTTACAACAAGTCTCATGTCAATTTAGATTTCGCGTTCCAATTCTGCAAAAACAAATGTCAGAATTAAAAAAAGAACTCACTTACGTGGATTGGAACGTCTAAAACACGTTTCATTGTACTGTTGTTAAACCTCGAACGTAATTTTAATATAAACGAATTTCGTAAAAACAAATACAAATTGATGTTTTCTAATTTACATTTTTTTATTTACTGAATAAATTATTTGACATTACTGGTAAACCTATGTTTGGAAAAGTTAAAAGAGAAATAGAAACATGTTCATGAAATAACAGAGAATACAATGACAGTAGAACAGAACGCAGTATTGACAAACTGTCAAATTACGATCGGCTGATATCGTCGATCGTAATCACGTATTTATTATTAAAATGTATTTAATCGAATAATATAAACAAAGCCATGGATGAAAACGAATTCTTCAGACAGACCGTGCAACATTTAGCTCGATGTCTATCGAATATAAATCCAACACCATGGGAGAAGGTAATAATTTCAACACGTATTTTGCAATCTTGTAAATTTTCGTAATTATATTGTTTCCTCTTGTTACTCTGGTTAGGGATATGAAACTCGTAGTATATTTAACAATATCAGCTTAGTTTTAAGCGTCTGTATTGTTTTCAATAACTTTTATGAATATTTTAATCGAAAATAAATATATGACCTCACCTAAACAATACGGTCGTTATCATCAGTGTGTGGCAAAGGAGAGCTGTGATTCATCGATGTATTATTCCCACATCTATGTTCGACATAATATCGAACAATCATGACCTAACCTCATTGAGATATGAACTTCTAATAGGTTCCTTGAAAGTCCACTTAACTTTTTTTTAATCTCTTGTAAATGGCAATGATATTCCGTTTTTCAGCCTAACAAGTCATAAATTAAATGTGAGGTTTTAGTTGTGATTCGTTTTGTTTAATGCTTTACAAAAATGTCTAACTTAACAACATTATTGACAAGTGCCTATAACTCGTTATAATTGAATAAAAAATATTTCTCATATGAATCTTTATTATATACCAATACTTATATATACATTAAAAGCTATTTACTTACTAAATTAATTTATAATTTAATTAATTAATTTAATTTATACTTATTGTAATTAATTTATAATTATATGGATGTAACTAAAGACTATAAAATACTTAAGAAATAATATATGAGGTTTTGGCAACATTCTTTGTACTGGCCCTTTTCCAATTAGGTTAGTTACGTCTACACATATTAAGGAAAAGCACAAAATTAAAATAATGTTTTAAAGATAAGCATACATAGTGAAATTGGGATAGGGAAAGCAACTTTGTTTTATACTATAATAGTGATATAACAGTTATTTGATAAAACCTAGTTTGAAGTTGAATGTAACATTTTCCTTCGCTTACTTCACATATCCCATATCCCATGTGCATTTTATTTAATGATTTAAGTTTGTAAATACTAATTTCATATTGTGGCATTCATTTTATTTTATTTATATGGCTACCAAGTGGTTTATATTTAATGTTTATAGCTTTCTCGTCAACTGCTATTGACAGTTATATTTATCTATTGCATTCTTTGGACAAATGGACTCACCAACACATATATTTAATGCGGTCCATGCGTGCGTAATTCTGGAAAAGAACACAATACAAATATATTCTGCAGCATTATATGTACAGTATCAGGAATGTAGAGTTGTCGAGGACCTACAATAATTATTTAGGGAATGTGTCTGGTATAAGTCTGGAAGATTTAATTGGGTCTCTTAGTTGGGTCTCTTAATTTGAACAGATCTGAAATCAATTCATGCGTGTTCCAATCAATCCTAGTGAGTATTGTTTAGGTATTCTAACAGTAATGACATAGCTATGCGTAATAGCATCTGTGGATAAATAAAAAAAATATATAAAGTAAGTATAGATAACACCTTAATTTGATAGGATTATCAACTGTTGAGCTACACAAGCTGAACTAGCTATAAAAATACCAACTGGCAACACAATATGGAAATAATGTATCATTCTTATGAGAATAAATTGTCCTTACAAAGATCTCATTAAAGTTAATAACAACAATAGGATTAATTCCCATAGGTCATTCAAGGTTGGTAATTTATTGTAAATAAAAAATATTTTATGTTTGTTATGAAGCTACCAAATGTTATGTGAAAGTGTATTTCTCATAAACTGCTTAACAGATTTAGTGAATTTTATTATGAAGATAAATTTTTACATAGGGTTTTGTATTTTGTTTAAACACAAAGCTTAAATCTATACTATACTTATAAGTATAGACGAAATTTTAGTTAATTAAATTTTATGTTTTATAAAGAGGTAAAATTTGTAGGTTTGTATGTAGGAGGTAATCTCTGGAACCGCTGGTCGGAATGCCAAATTCTTTCACTGATACTTGAGCTGCAATGTTCTTGAGTGCTATAGGCTATAAAACTTCACGCTACGATTAAATGGACCCGAGCATTCTTTTAATTCTTTTAGCTTACAAAAGTTATAAATGTATGTCTCAATACTAGCAATATATTAAATATAGTTGACAACAAAAACAAAGTGTGTCCTACAAAAAGAAAAAAATAGTTTGGAGACAAAAATAAAGATAAAATGTCTGCAAAAATAAAGATAAAATATGTTTAACATATTTTATTTTTATTTTTGTCTCCAGTCCAAAAAAATAAATTGTCTGAACTTTTCACTAAATCATTTTATTTCTTTCCTTCGTAAAAGTTAGTTAAATCGAAAAACATCTCTAGGAAAAACAATTTATCCAATGTAGGGATTAATATACCCTCATAAAAATCATATTTTTATATTTTTTTTTATAGGGTATATTATATATATTTTTGTGGCTAATGATGCATCCTATGATCACCTATGATCACATAGCCAGCCTATGAGCCTATACACGAAGTGAATAAAAAACATATTGGCATCACATCATAGTTTCTAACATAAAAAAAAATTAATTCCAGGTGAACACCCTGTTCATGCTATGTCCGCAAGTGAGCTCATCCCTTATTGTGACACCTCGGAGTCAAGAAGCATCCATAGCCCTGGGACTGTATTTCCTGCAGAGCAACCTGCAGCATCAGGACAAACTCTTGCCATACTTCCTTAAGGTCCTGAAGTGTTTGACAACTGCACAGTTTGAGGAACCGGTGTACAGAATTAAAAATGGAGACCGTGAGTACCTACTTCTTTTGTTTTTTTTTTGTTTTGTCACCTTATGTAATGTGGAAGAAAAGTTATGATTGAATAGTGTATGTGTATTATTATAGGGTTTTATAGTTAATATGTATTTGAAAAATACTGATTTATTTTCAAAATATGCATGAAAACAATGGATGATGACTTAAAATTGATGTTGTAAAATACTGTGTATGTGTACTGTTCCTGAATTCTTTGAAACATGAGATAGGTTTTGTTGCTTTTTGTTTCTGGGATAGGTTAAGTTGATAAAAATCAAATTCTGAATATTCAATAGATGCAATTTGGTTTTTTTACAACTTTTTAAATAATAATAACCTTTTTCTCGTAAACATAAAGGAATATATTATATAGGTATGTAACTTTTTGAAAATTTTTAAGTTATTTAAGTTACACATATTCCGAAAGACATAATTTAAATTAAGTTATAGAAGATACTTTACTCAGCATACAAAGTAAAGTAACATTTTACATAAGTCCTTAGATAGCCATTTTTTTATGAACGATTAGTTCTTAAAAAAATTTTTTTCTAAATAATATAAGTTCAGGCTAGGTAATAAAACAGATTTTGCTGCAATAAAAATTATATATTTCTCAACTATTGGTATACATATAGGTACATATATTTTATTAATTAATTATTTCTCCATTAACCAATGAAATTTTACATTATGTTCTTATCTGCCTCCTGTAACAAATATTTTACAGATTAGCTTGTATGTTTGATAAGGAACTTTATTGTAGTGAAGAGAAGGTATAGTTTTCGCCTTTCATAGTATGCTTAGAGCTAATTCTTTATACATAGTATGCATAAGGCACTGAATCATAGTAAAAAAAACCGTAGTTTATCCGAAGTGATAATTAAACCAGGCTTATTATAAAAGCATTAGAGTTGAGAATCAATCGTATTAAACTTATGATCTGCACTTATTACATTATTATACTTTGAACATCACTTACAGGAGCCTGTGCCTTATTGCTAATTTAATATAGTTGATAACTGGTTGTACAAAAACTAATTTACTTCCACTTAATTTACATATGACAAAACTGTGTCTTATTACTAAGGCAATAAGTTTTAGAATAGAATACAATCTTCAATCACCTTATTTGCCAAGACTGCCGCTGACACTTCCGTTGCCACTAGTGCTCTCGCTTCCGTTTACCCCTGCGTTTGCAGATACTTTTAAAGGACCGAGGCTGCCGCTACCTGAACCTGTTATCAATAAATATAATAAAATATATAAAGTAATATATATTATAATATAATAAAGTAGCGTGGATGTCGATTTTACACTTATTCAAGACTTTTGTACACACGATGCCCCAACATACTTGTTGTAATTCCTCTACGAGTGTCTATGGGTGACGCTGATTGCTTACCATCAGGTTATCCATTTGCTCGTTTGCCGATACATAACATAAAAAAAAACTTACCCGAAATGCCACCCGATGCCTCTTGACTGCCATTGGCACCAACTTGTCCAGACACTAAGAAAAAAAAGTAATAAGTAATACAAGTTTGGGTAAAGAAAAATACCAATTCCGATTCATATACCTAATTTCATCACTTACCAGATTGCTGGACTGTCTGAAATGCAAAAAAAAACAAATTGGTTAGTATGATCATGCTTATTTTATCTTTTTAAAAAATAGGTAGCCCCACTCTAGGATCTTCTCCTGTGTCGTGGGTGCGGTTACAAACATACAATATCACATTCGCATCACACCTAGACCCGAAACAACAATATGTGGATCACACAAAACAGTTGTTCCGTGCGAGAATCGAATCCGCGACCCCATTAGTACAACTAATGAGCTATATTACCGAGTGACCCTCACATTGTTTTCTGGGTGTGAGTGTTTGGTTTCAGTCGGTAAGAGTCCGAAATAACCTCTTGTGCGACGCTCTCGTCTAGACAAAGGGTATCCATGAGGATTTCCACACGTTAGAAAAAAGGTCTAAGTACCTAATAAGCGATTGAACTACCCTTTCGGTCTTGAATAAATAGTTCTATAGGGTTATTTTAATTCTGGATTGCGATTGCAAGTGCAATATATAATGTACCGCGGCTCCGCCTGGCGCGGAGGAGGAGGAGACGACTTCTCGCCCAACCCAGGGCGGGAAAAGTAATTTCAACTCTTGAAATGAGTTCCACCCTCAAAAAGGGTTATAAATTATAAATAAAATGGAGGCGGACTGTAAGGGACAAAGTCTGCGAGTTTGTGAAGAGACGTAAGGAAGACCTCGATGTTAAAAGAGACGAGATATAATTATGATGGTGAAGTGCTGACTTGCAGTGAATGTGGACGAATATTATCTGCAAAAATTGGCTATGTCAGTCACTTGAGAGCACATCAGCGAAGCTCTCAATAGGCAGAGCCAAGTCGCTGTGGCCTAAAGCGGTCAGGATATACATATATATGTATGTAAATAATCAAACTATAGTTTTTTTATATTAGTATAGATTTCTATGCTGCATAAAATTTCTATCTCTACCATTAACTTAAGACTTAATGAAATGAGGTAAAGTTTACCTAGCTGACATTTTAATATTAATGATTATTAATTTAATAAAGTACTTACAATGCCAACCAACATGGCGACGAGAAAGACGACGATGAATTGTTTGTACATTGTTGCTTCTGGTATCAGGATCTTCTTTGTTTCGAAGTGGTTTGAGAACTGTGTATTTTCTTCTGTAGACCTCAGTATTTATTTAAAAAATTTTAGGGTACAGTTGGCCCTTTGCTATGAATGGGTTCCGTGTCTATGTGTAAAACAATCTACTTACGTTTATCTAGAAAGAAGTTATGGTTCCTTCAACGGTTTTTTTTTCATTAAAGGTTTTCAAGTTGTTTATGGTATTTCATTGAGTTGCCAATTTTACAAGTAAACTATTATTTTTAATACTATAATTATTTAAATTACCGCTTAGCCCCCTGCGAATCCAATGTTGGCAAACCTTCCTCTTCAATCACTCTATGTGTGAAAGAAAACCGCATCATAATCCGTTGCAAAGTTTTAAAGATTTACGCTTACCTAGGGATACAGGGACCGAGAAAACGTCTATGTTTCATACTTTTTAGTGATGGGCCAATTTGTTTGGCCCTTATTTCGCCTGATAGTAAGCGTTGACGCGGCCTTCGAGTGGTTATAGGCTCTGACAAATTATTCCACTTATTAGCGGTTCTGGTGATAGACCTTGAGTCGTAACACTGCGTGCATGTAGATGGGAGGGATATATACATACATCATCAGCTTGCAAGGGCTTACTGCTGACATAGGCCTATTCTCATTACGAGAAGGTTCGAGAATTAATCACCACGCTTGCTCAAGGCGGATAGGCGATTTCAAACTTAGAAATTTATAATTTCTAATTATAAGTCCAGGTTTCCTCACGATGTTTTCCCTTAACCGTATGTCAGTGGTGTTTAAATAATTATAGAAAGTACATGTGACTCGGAAAAAGTCACATTGGTACTTGCCAGGTTTCGAACCCGCAACCACATGTATGAGAAGCGAACGCCTTAACCTCTGGACCACCACGACTGGATATCCTCTATGAAAGGGTAACATTTTCCTGAGTTTTTATTTGTAAGGTATAATATATGTACCTTAATAGCACCAAAATGTATATGTCATATTTTTTAGTATACAGAACCACCAGAAAAAACTATTTCATAATATTTCAATTTAAAAGCAGGCTTAATTAATTCGCTCCTATATCATTTTGGCTACAAATTATACCTATTGATTAACATTACTCTATTATTATGCGTAAATTATCTATCTTATTTTAAATGTTCTTTAAGAATTAGTACCTACTTTTCATGTATGTTTTTGACTGCTAAACTGTCAATCCAACGTGGCTTTAGAGTTTTTTTGAAG
Source organism: Spodoptera exigua (assembly GCA_902829305.4). Taxonomy (NCBI): domain Eukaryota; kingdom Metazoa; phylum Arthropoda; class Insecta; order Lepidoptera; family Noctuidae; genus Spodoptera; species Spodoptera exigua. The sequence continues at coordinate 4,397,696 of LR824623.2, forward strand.
GGTGAAAGTCATCAAAAAACTTGCCCTACCAACTTGACGGAGCAAGAATAAAAGGCGAGAGGGAGTTCCAGACTCGATTTTACTGAAAAGGCGTTCTCTTTCAACAAGCTCTCATACAAGCTAAGAGCGTGCTGAATTGTTGTGCTTGACAAAACATGATTTATGGGTTCTGTATGTGGAACGGATAAGTAGCATCTCATTTGTCCTCTATGACAGACTGATAGATTTAATGAGGACAAAATAACTAATATTTGGAGTTGGTGACTAGATTTCTTCTCAAGTTATCGCGACTTGTGTCGTAGTTATCGTGACACGAAGTGTGGGAGAGCCATGCTTCGGCACGAATGGGTCGGCTCGACCGGAGTGATACCATGGCCTCACAGAAAACCGGCGTGAAATAACCACTGCGTTGTGTTTCGCCGTGTGAGTGAGGTTACCGGAGGCCCAATCCTTCCCCTTTCCGGACCCTTCCCCAATCCCTAAATCTCCAAATCCCTAATCCCTAAAAGGTCGGCAACGCACTCGTAACTCCTCCGTTGCGAGTGTCCATGGGCGGCGCTGATTGCTTACCATCAGGTAATCCGTCTGCTCGTTTGCCGAGCTATTACATAAAAAAAAAGACTACGTAACTGAGAGGAGACATGGCAGGATTTCTTTTTTCACTTCTTCTCCATCAACGACAGAGAGGAATTTTTAATTGTTTTTTTAAATAATTTTACTTGTTCTTTTATTTATCTTATTATGTTCTATTATAAGGTACTTCGGTAAGAAATTTTCCAACCTAGCTAAGGTATCTACGCGACCTTAAAAATATGCTAATAACTACCTATCTGACGAGTACTTTCTAAGGAATTAATAATAATTTTGCAACCTTTATCTACTTAATGGCGTTAAAAAACTATTTTAGCCTGAAAACATGTGTTAAACAGTTTGATTAGAACAACTTCTCAAGAATATACGCTCTCATTAACAATTTCATGCCAATATCGGCTGTATTAAAGAATGTTTAATGGATATTCTCCTGTGCTGTGTGTAGGTTATAGTGGTAAACGTTTTATCAGTGGTTTTGCCTTTTTAGGACTATTCTTATTCTTTCTATTAGTTATGCAGGGTTACCTGTTACTAAGGCATTATCTCCTAATCCTAAGGTACGAAACATTGTTGAAATATTTACATATGAGTATTATTTTATGAGGCATGCCACGGCACGAACGGGCCGACTCGAGCGGATGGATACCGCGGTCTCATACAAACTTGGTGTGAAATAACGCCTCCGTTTTGTTTCTCCGTATGCGGTTCCCCAATCCTTAAAAACTTTTCACTTCTAGCACTTCTAGGTCCTTGGGGGATGCTAGTAGTGATGGTTTGTCTTATAAAAAATTATATTATATAAACAAAAATAAAAATACTTTACATAAAGTTTTTTTAGATGTCTGTTTCTTTTTATTTCTACTACAGCCATAGATTCCATAGACTTACCATAGATTTGTACCATATCTCCTATGCTGATATCTCACTATTTTAGATCTAAGATGAATTCACCTTGTGTAGTATTCTTATCAAACATGATAATGATAATCTATACTAGTATTATAGCGTGATGTTTTGTAGCCTATAGCTTTCAGGAACATTGTAGCTATCTATCAGTGAAAGAATTTTGGCAATCCGACCAGCGGTTCCAACGATTACCCCCTACATACAAACTTACAAACATACAAACTTACAAATTTTACCTCTTTATAATATTAGTATAGATGGAAATCTTTATAATTTACACCATAGAGCAGCTGGTGTTTAATAAGGGTTACAGTTTGTTTTCCTTGCCAGATGGCGCAAGAGATACGATCTCTTCGGTTCGTCCAATTTTAAAATTAGAATTTGCTAGTGTCACATGTTTGGACGTTTAGTTTCTGACAACATTGACTGAAACTTACCTCTTGCTAAATTAGCGCTTTCTGAAGTTCAGATTCTAAACCAATATAAATGTGGTAATTTAAAATTGTCCTGGTGACCCGGTGGTTAAGGTGCGTGCTTTTCATGCATGGAAGGTGCGGACCTGGCAACTACCAATATAACTTTTTCCGAGTTAAAATATTACTTAGACACCACTGACAAACTTTGAAGAAAATCATCGTGAGGAAACCTGGACTTATTATTTTCTAATTATAAGTTTAAAAGCGGTAATCCGCTTTAAGTAAGCGTGGTGGAGATGAGGTCTTTGCGTTAAAAATTGTGCCATCATATATTTCGAATTATGAAGTAAAAAAAATCATTTTGTCTTTTCTTATCATTTAGTAGGGACACATTTACATGATAATTACATTTTTAGCTCTTAATTAGAATTTTGAATGTTGATTACTGGTTTTAGGTATAATCTACACATGTAGGTATTTTACAATAAATATTCTTTGAGACCTTTTTCATACAAATGTAATGATTTTTTCTTGGGAAAATACTAATCGTCATCGTCATTATGTCTCGCCCAATAACTTTCAGGTTAGCAAGTTCAAACGAATGATTTGCTCAAAATGATATTTCTTACAAGCATTTGTATAAAATGCATTGTTTTTTTTTAATCTAAGCATTCTCATCTCTTCTTGAAGAAAATTTGTTGACTAGTTATTAAAAGTAATAATGTACCAACTTTTCAAATACATCGAGGGTTTTAAAGGATAAAACATGACTCGATTGTTTAACTTGACGGTCTAAGCCCTACGATATCGAACAACATAATAGGTTACTACATTTTTTTTTTATCAAAGATCGCTTCAGCCGAAATTGCAGCAAGCCCAATAACATACCCCGGTCCAGCTCTAAGTAAGAGATGGTTTTATTCAGTAAGAATCTGATATGATCTGATGGTTTTATGCAGTGGCGCCACCTATGGCGGGAGAATTTATTCGATTACTTGTGTTTTGGAGCGTGTATTTATGAAAAAGTGTTCATATTTGTTGTAACTATTGCGTTTTATATTTGTATGAAAAATCCTAAAAGTCAATTACATATTGAAATGAGAAAGGGCCTTTTTCAATTAGAATATAATTAGTTCTGTACCTATAAATTATTAATTCTTATTTTTATCTTTTTAATTGTCTCAAAAACCTGGTTAAGGCTGAATGAAAACAGGTGTTGATAAGACATTACAATACATAATTTGCATATAAATAGGCATTTTTCTATTTATTTGGCATGTGATAAAGCGGCAAACGAACATATTGAAAACGATGATGGTAAACGATCGGAACCCCGGCAAAAATACTAGCGTAGGCGTAGGCATTACGAGGGCGTTGTCGGCCATTTGGGGGCTAGAGATTTTAGGATCAAGAGGCTTAGGCGAAGCACAACTGGTTGCTTCATGCGAGTTTTCTGCGGGGCCATGATATAACTCCAGTTGGTCCGTAGTTTGAAGGATGTCAATAATCAGCTTTGTATGAACTGCTTTGTGACGGTAGACTAGGTGCATAGCTACGTTTGCCACGACCCCGACTCTCTGCGCGGTTATCTAAAGAGCCTATTCTGTATGATCGGCAAAGGAGCAGACGGATTACCTGATGGTAAGCAATCAGCGCTGCCCATGGACACCCGACGGAGCAACGGAGGAGTTACGAGTGCGTTGCTGAACTATTAGGGATTAGGGTTTTGGAGATTTAAGGATTAGGAGGGGGAGGGGGAGGGGAAGGATTGGGCCTCCGGTAACCTCACTCAATTCTATTTTTGAAAGACAATCAGTTGCTACGAGTTTTCCAGTCTTTATTTTTGCAAAGATATTTTTCAGCTAGGTAAATATTACGTACTTTCTAATTGATTTAGAATTAAGTAAGATATACTTTTGACTGCAGAGTTAGTAGTTCACACTTATTAACATACATATAACACTTATTTTATTTTCTTTTTTCTACGTTAAAACTTCTTTTAGAAGTTACCACTTCTTTTGTAAACTGAAATCTTTATTACTTTAACACTATGTCCCGATAACATGATGCCATATGCGTATGTGTACTAAGCAGCCATAGTTGTTGGTGCGTAGGTGCTTTGTTTTATTTAACAAAGGTCCTCAGATCCTCTGACGCTCGTAAGAGAATCTGTAGATCTATTTTTATATGTTCTATTTGTGACTTCGAGTTCTTTTTTTTATAAAAACGTTGCCCCACTTTAGGATTTTCTCCTGAAAAAACGTTGCTCCATTTTAGGATTTTCTCCTGTGTTGTGGGTGCGTTTACAAACATACAATGTCACAAACACACGACACCCAGACCCGAAACAACAATTTGTGGATCACACAAAGTGTTGTTCCGTGCGGGAATCGAACCCGCGACACGTTGCACGGCAGCCAGTTGCCCAGCCACCGCGCCAAACGTGCAGTCAAAAGTCGAGTTAATGTAACTTTTTCCATATCTGTGTGTTTTTGAACATTATTATTAGATTGAGGGTTTTTTAATAACTAGATTGAATTATTTTAGTTTTGATACTATTAATTGCCGAGTTGAAGGTAACCTTACATTTGTAACCTGGGTCCCTCTAGCTTCGCCATGGGTGCAAAGCTGATACTGAATATCTCCACTATTTAAGGGATGGTATTACCTATACGTAAATAAAAATCTTCCTCTTCAATTTTTCCATTCAATTAGTCTATTAAAAAAACCGCATCGAAATCCGTTGCGTAGTTTTAAAGATTTATGCATACATAAATACACGAGGACAGAGAAAATAACTTTGTTTTATACACTTTTAATTACTTAATATGAATATGTCATATAGAAATGATACTGGTCACACTGTTTTTTTAACCTAATGTGTCGGGAAGTTCAATAGTTGTTATGATTCGAATTAAATAAAAATCAGTGACTTCGGAATAACAATTTAATTAATAAATATTTTATTTGTCATCATCTTTTTCATGTATATTGTAAGTCTCTAATGGCCGGAACCAGCATTAAAACCAAATCCAGCATTGTGTCCACTTGCTGAAAGATAAAACATAATATTTTTATTTATATATATACTTCGGACATCCCGGCGTACGGCGAATATCCACCCTTACGTTGTTGAGACACCTGCGGCCCGGACTAAGCGTTTTGCCTCGTCATTTATACCGCGTACATCGAGGGATTGTAACAGTTTGCCGGCTGCAGTCTTTCCGTTCGAATACAATTTAGGTGTCTTCAAAGCTAGAGTGACTAGGCTCTTAATAAACTAGTGCGCCTTACCATCAACGATTGCATCACTGCTTACCATCAGGTGGGATCGCAGTCAAGCACTAGTTTATTGCAAGTAAAAAAAAATATTTAAAGGTTGCTCAGACATCACGTACTATATAAAATTAAGTCTATTTACTTGTCTTTTGCATCACCCATTGGTTAATTTCTGCATCACCCAAGGTTCGACTGGCAGAATATGCCTTTTTTTTTGTCAGGAGAAAATCATGAAATGACTTCTCCCGCCCAGGGTGAGGCGAGAGCAAGTATCAAACTCTTACTGTCCTAAAATACCCCGTTTCTTCCTCTGTTTTAGGTTGAGGCCGCGGTGTCTCATTGCGCTTACCCCGCAACCCAGGCTGAATATCAGCCTTTTAGGGCCCCATCTGTGGTGGTCTATGTGCCATATGTAATGCCTGATGCATTAAGTCCTCCTATATACCCATTGCGCATGAAGTGTCAAATAAATAAACATATCGTATCTTGTTTTCATCTTAATCATCAATGTCTTTTACTTTCCATTCACTGAGTCGGGTTCATGAAGTCTTAGCAGGTATGGACTTACGGTTGCCTTGCTCGCCACCAGCACCGCCATTCCATCCACCTCCGGCACCTCCTGCACCAGCGTTAGCACCAAATCCAAAACCGAAACCTGCATTAGCTGTAATTGTGAACATCGTAATTAAAAACGCACATACATTTATGACAACAGATGGCGTCACAAGACTTACATCACCTAAGTTAAGTTTGCTCGCGGATAAACGAAACGAATAGAAAACCCCAACGTACAACGTACAACGTCTAGGCTGATCACCTCGCCTAGTCGCCTAATTTTTGGTCATGAATGACATAAAGGATTATAGCACCTTTATTAATATTAATATTAACAATCCAAAATAGATTCTCAATTATGTTTGTAAACTTTAAGTGGGATTCGTAAAAGTTAAAAGTAAAAACAATCATATTACATGCTCAGCTTACAAGTGTCCACTGCTGCGTCTTTTTTACACGAAGAATGCTTGAGCATTAATAACCAATCTTGCTTGCTCAAGGTGGATTGGCGATTTCAAACTTATAATTAGAAATTATAAGGCCAGGTTTCTTTTCGATGTTTTTCTTCACCGTATGTAATTGGTATCTAAATAATCATATTAATTACATACTTCTAAGAACTCGGAAAAAGTCACATTAGTACTTGCCAGGGTTCCAACCCACACCCTTATTCATGAAAATAAATTTTACTAAATGTAAACCCTTGCCGTGCGCTGACTAGTTTAATTGGACATCTATCAATATCTATCTATCTGGTCAAAAGTTGATTACATTAAACTTACCACCACCGCCAGCCCCAGCGCCACCGCTTCCAAATCCCTGCTGCATGCTCTGAAATAAGATCCTTAGTATTAATAAACTACCTTTAGCTAGCGGCTTGGCCAAAATTTATTCATAAGTTTTTACGTGAAAGTGTAATAAACATCCATCCACACTTAGAAATTTTGTGTTTATAACGTTAGTACGACTTTACATGGATGCAGGAATATAAAAGACACATTTTAACTTATACCGATAGGGAGTGCAGATCTAAGCTCCAATATTTGACAAAAATCTGGTTTTTTTTCGTGTGGATGTTTTATCTCGGTTTGGGACGAGAGGGAGTGTCAAATGAATGACATTACCCAATTTAAAAAAAGTCAAATACAAATACTGAAACAGTCCAATCCGCTTTTAGACTCAGAACCGGCGCCATATTCGGCAAAAATGGCACTAAAGGGTTTATAATCAGGAAAAAACATATTAATGCAATAGCTGAAGTCTAGAAAACTTACGTATCCAAACATCATGACGACGAGTAAGACTAAAAATAGATTCTTAAACATTTTTATTCAGGTATGTCTCTTGGCGGGAAAAAATCTGAACTAAGTTTGGACAGGGTGACACCTTTATTTATATCATCTACCGGCCTTATAAGTACTTTTGTAAATATACGATGAATCATATTTTTTAAACAAATAGTTTGGAACACATTGTTTTTCCAAACGTTTGTGTAATTACAATTAGTTTCAGTGTCAATTCAACTATTGGAATCTATTGATAATTTTCCTTGTAAATCTTTGTATTTTCCTGTCGTTTTGAAATTAGTTTTTGTTAGGAGTTTTAGGGTGTTCAGCTTCAGCCGGGTTGGTGGAGCGCAATAAGGCCCCTCGGCCTTTGCGTTAAGTCAGTCACTCCCTCTCGTCCTACCCCGCGGCTAGAGAAGTCATTTGATGAGTTTTCTTCAGAAAAAGGGACTCCAGCTAGAATTTTAAAAGTGGGACAAGATTCGGACTCTTTAAGTTTTGCGGGTCACATAAAAAGTTGTTCCGTGTGGAAACTAAACTTTTTCACGCTAAAGTGAAGTAAAGTGTATTCCTATTACTATGTCCTTACCCGATTATAATCGTAAAAACCTCGAAAACATTTAGTAGGCATTGTTTTTTCTAAAATACACTAAAACCTTAAGTAACAGTGATGCCAATAACCTTAAATTAAAGTCTATTGTCCATATCCTAGGGTCTGAGGGTCTGTTTACGACATTCTAAACAAAGAAAAATATTTATTCTAATGTGGTACTTACCGTGTGCACAGGTGTTATCAAAGCGACTCTATACAAATCTTTCTATTGCTTTGTTTTCATTGATATTACAGGTGTAGGGAAATATAAAAATTACTTACGTTAATTCATGGCTAGCCAACGTGATTGGTATTGTTCTATTTATAGTCTTGTCGAGGTCTTTGGATGGGTTGTCCACAACCAAGGCCTCAGGGTTTTATGAGTCTCGGGTCTGCGGTCGGCGAGTCGAGTCGAGTCGAACCGCCCGACCAGAACCAGGCCCGAGCGTACGGCGCGTAGCGTTCCGCGCGCGCCTCAAAGGGCCAATAGACCACCACAGGCGGGGCCATATAGGGCTGATGTTCAGCCGGGGTTGCGGGGTAAGCGCAATGAGGGGGGTTTTAGTCAGTAAGAGTCTGACTCTCCCTCCCGCCCTGCTCTGGGTGGGAGAAGTCATTTAATGAGTTTCCTCTTACAAAAAAAGGGTTTTATGAGTATTGTACTTCAAGATTTTTAAGTGTCGTATAGTCCTTTTGAGCTACTCTGAATTATTTTCTTTTGAGATGTTCGTCTGGGTCTAGGTATGTCGTGATGTTTATACAAATCGATCTTCAAACTTCTATTGAAATTCAAACCATAGTACTCTATCTGCCGCCGGGGTTGCGGGTCATCCGCGGCCTCGGCCTGAAGCAGGAGAAGGAACGGGGGGTTTTTATTCAGTAAGAGTCTGAAAAGTCATATAAATGAAGATTTTTAATCCTCGAAAACAAAAAAAAAATGTAACAGGAAATATATATGCAACAACGAATTTTAACAGGTCTTCTTTGTGTGGACTCCACATTAATAGGTACTATTGCAGAACATTTACTAGTAGAAAAGTCGGCTAATATTTCCAGAAATATCCAACAGTAGATGCTCTTAAGAGAACAGGAATTTGGCTTGTGCAGTTTAGTAGTAGAGAGGTTTTCTTAACGCTCATGTCAGGTTACTTCGCTTAATTTGAAAGAAATAATTGATTGATACCAACATGTTTTATTAGTAAAATATAGGTACTTCTAGTATATTGTATGCAGGTCTTCGGAATAACTCCTATTTGTGCGGGATGCCGTTAGCTGAAGTTGATCTCCATCTGAAAAAGGGTGTTTTTCTTATTACACACATTTCTCGGTTGCCGGGAAATGCCAGATCTATGTTATGATACAATCTGTAAATACTGCAGTAATGATTTTTAAATTGGTTTTTTAAAATAACTTTTCATCTTATAGCAATACTAGCTACTCTCGCGCGGTTTCACTGCTTGGCTCCATTTAATCGTAGCGTGGTGTTTTATAGCCTATAGCATTCAGGAACATTGTAGTTATCTATCAGTAAAAGAATTTTGGCAATCCGACCAGCGGTTCCAAAGATTACCCCCTACATACAAACTTACAAACTTACAAATTTTAACTCTTTATAATATTAGTATTGATAAAAAGTATTTACTTTGGATTTATTCCCAGCAGTGGTTTTTACGATTGCTATTGTTATTTGTATATAAAATTAATCTATATACATGTAGATAACTTTGTAATGTAAATAAATGACAGAATGGTCTCACCGAGCTTTACTTGCCGCCACCAGCGCCGCCCCCTGCGCCTGCGCCAGCACTAAATCCCATTTGACCACCCGCTCCAGCACCACCTTCACCGCCACCTGATAAAAAAGTATTTATTTAAAAAAAGTATTTTATTCAAACAAAGGTAATTTTGCTGAGCAGCCGTATAGCCCTGTTTCATTCGTGATCCGTAATTTGTTTGTACACTCTGTTAATTAGTACGTAAATCTGGTATGAGTTTTTTGATGATCAAAGTGCTAATCTTTTAATTGAATGCAAGGTTGGTGCGGTGGCTGGGCAACTGGCTGCCGTGCAACGTGTCGCGGGTGCATGTGAAATTGTATGTTTGTAACTGCACCCACGATACAGGAAAAAATCCTAGTGTGGTGCTAGGTTTAAAAAAAAAAACTTGTTTATTTGTTAAAACTACTTGGTATCTTTGTTTTTGCGAGTTCTGCTGCTGCACTGTATGGAGAACCGTCATGCCTTTTAATGTCAAAAGCATAAGCCAGCATTACATGGTGAAAAATGTGATTCATAGCCACTTTTTTTCAATATAAGGCTTGTACTAGTGAGCTTATTGGCAACAACCGGGTGCTCACACTTACCGTGCCCTCTAAATTATTATTTTTAAAATGTTCTACCAGATCAAACATTTTCGTAACTTACCACCAGCGCCAGCACCGCCGCCGACACTGAAACCGGCGCCTCCTGAAAGTTATGTTTGAGTTTATTACACAGGAAATATAAAATGGACGAAAAGACGGAGACCATGGATCTCGCTATTATATTAGGCCCAATGATGTATAAAACTATAGATACGTTGTCCGCGCTCTAAAATGACAACGTGAAATGAAGGCAATTGACCACATCGCGCTTAGTTACGCACAAACCTGCCGCGCGACGCTACGTTTGTTTTTAATTTATATCGTGTGTAAACTTGTTTGAAACACAAAGAAAGCATGTCGTCGTGTGTGTTCAGACGATGTACAAATTATACTCCAAAAGTTAAAGACAAAAATGTGTCATTTCATGCGTAAGTTCACCAAACAACCTATTTTTATTTTATTTTTTTCGACGCCGGCGCCCGCCATCTTATGGCGGCCGGCGCATGAAGGTATAGTCACGTGACGTCGGCATAACTGAAGATGTATATTTATCTCCCTCTAGCAAAGGCATTCCACTATACGATGTCATATTTTCTTTCCCTTTCTTTACTCGTAGAAGTAGTTATCTAGTATTTTCGCCGTTTTTAAGCGCCGCGATGTTGGTTCATGACGTGTCTATATATAATACGTCATTGATTAGGCCTATGTCGATCCTAATTTGTAGTTTCAGAATGTTTTAAGCGAACTCTCTGATAAGATTTGACTTGTTGTCAAATAATCGAACATACTACCATTCTGGATGATGGAAGTGGTAAAATTTTTGACAAACGACCATATTTGTTTTGTAATTGGAAACTTGCCTCCTGCCTCACCGCCTCCGCCTTGTTGCATGCTCTGGAAAGTGAAGGATAAAATACCATTACATGAATATCTAAAATATAAGTTAACACTAAAACATAAATAAGAGAAGGTCGACAGGAGATATAAGTCAAATCGTTATAATGGACTATAGAAAGGACCATTTTGGACGGATTTGTAAAAAAAAATATATGTAATAATGATTTCAATGATAAAAAAAGGAAAACAGGACTTCAAATAGGTAGGAATAATACAATTACAACCGCAAGTAAGTGGAAAGAAGAACAGAGATAGGCAACAGTTATGATAGCTTGATATCAATATATAATAGTGTCTCCAAAAACATGCGAGGAGAAAACATGAAAATAGAAAAGTAAAAAGGATTGACTTTAAATATAATGTCATAAGAATTGCTTTTGAATTTTAAATAAGGTAAGCAAAAGAGATATTAGTTAAAAAGCCTCAGTCTAAAAAACTTACGTTTCCAATCATCGTGACGACGAGAACAAGTAAGAATAATTTCTTAAACATTTTTCTTCAGCTTTGGTCACTTCACAGTGCTTATTGTGGACTGTGCATGTACATGCAAGACGCTGTATTTATATCACTATGATAACTATGTAACGTGCAACTAACTTGTTATATGTTGACGTAGTATGTGATGCCTCCGATTTTATCTTTCAAATTATAATGCATAAATGTGTGTTGATTTGAAAATGGATACGCTGCTATTTTTTCAATCATTTGTTTTAGAGGTAGTTTATCGTGTGGAAGACCCATGCTTTGTGCGCTAATGGGCCGGCTCGCCCGGAATGATACCACGGCCTCAGAGAATACCGGTGTGACACACAATACTTACGCTGTGTTTCGCCGTGTAAATGAGGTTAGCTATGTCCTCCCAAATCCAAGAACCTTAAGTCCGTAATAACCTATAAATGGTCGGCAATGCTGACACTGTAGCTCTCAGTTTTGTTTCTTTTTTAATACTTTTGTAAGTAGGTTTGACTAAAACTATTGAGATGACTGTTTTAGTCAGCAAAAGTCTATCCCACACGCGTCTCATCAAATCATCAGTCTGTTTGCCAAAGACCTTTTCTCACTCGGAGAAGATTAGAGCATTTATCACCACGATTATTTATGGCGGATTGGCGATTTCAAACTGATGTGTCCAGGTTTCCTAACGATGTTTTCCTTCACCGTACGTCATGGGAAAAAGTATAGGCTAGTTTTCTCCCCGCCCCGTCACAAAATATGAGTGCCTGTGGAAAGCCTGCGAAAATGTATGGAAACATCAAAGATGTTGTTTACTAATCATATTCGTACATCGTTGATGTTTTTATTAAATACTTTACGATTATAGTCCCGTTGGTCTTGTGATGGCAAAACTGACAAATGTTCATTCATTTCTATGTCAAGGTGTTTTCCTATGTCCGGCAAAGAATGACTGCACTAGCTAATGTAGAATTCCTTATAATTGAATAGTTTTTTCTGAAATTGGGGGCTTTGGTAGATACCTTACCTATATTAATATAAATGTGGACAAAGGTGACGTCGATGGCTGTCTTAGCTTCAGGCGGGTTTGATCTTGTTTCTACATATTCTCATTTTTTTTGGATTTGCCTTCAACCGTTGAAGGGAAATCCTCCGCTAACGGAGGTTACCGGTGACCCCCATGGCGCCTTACGTGTTAATTCAGCAATTGTTTCTATTGAAAATTGGTGCCCTTTGAAAGAATTTGTTGTAACATTTTGGTAGAACAGATAAATATTTCATTGTACAGTCAGGGGTCAAAAATGCAATTGCACTCTACCAATTTTAAAATGACCAAAATATCTTTGTAGCATAGAGTCAATGGTTGAGGACTGCTTTAATTTATAGCATAGAATCTAAATTATTGAATAAACTGGCTGTGAACCATTGAACTTTTACTACAAAGAAATTTTAGTCATTTTAAAATTGGTAGAGTGTAATTGCATTTTTGACCCCTGACTTTACTTGTTGACGATCTTGGAAAATACAATTATATGTGATTTTACTGTAATATACTATATATATTTTGTGTGGAGATGTCACGCAACGCATTTAAAACATTGTTAGCACCAGTAAAAACATATTATTATGTTGTTCATACGGCAATGAGTTTTCTATTATGTGTTTTTAATTGTAGTTTGAACGTTTTTGATGACTTCAAACTCATTTATAGTTAACATCTCTCGGGTTTTAATTGTAACTGCAAGGTGTGAAGGGAAATTATAATTAGCCTTTAATTTGTTTACATTTTTCGCGTGTTATATTGAAATTAATATTATTTTTGATGCGTTATTGTACGATGTTTATGTTATAATAAGCTGATGAATCACGACGGAAAGAAAAGCAATCCGCATCGGCCATTTTCCCCCAGATACTGCAGCCGGACCGCTGTCAGAAGCTAATAATTATTAAAAAACAGAGCTCAATATGTTTTTGTTGCATAAATGGCTTTTAGTTTTCCTAGCCTGCTTTAGTATCTGCGTTCCGGGTTAGTGGGGCAAGTCTCCAAAACCTAAAGGTTTTGTCTCCGGCGCAACTCAGAGATATGAATTACGTTTTGTAGCCCGCAACAAAATAAATCAGAAGAAATTATTTTAGGAGATGAATGACTTTAATATTTTTGTCGTGGTAATTGAAGTCCCATTAGAAAAATAGGTGCGCGAACGCCGCGTTTGCTTGGCGTTTGATAACTTAATAGTTATTATAATTAGCGACTGTAACCCAAAATTCACTTTGCCTTTTTTATATTACTTCTCTAGGTGTAGGCACATGTAGAATTACTTTTTTGAACACTTCTTTTGAGGTTAATCTCGTCGTGATAGAAATGATATCTGTAAAGACTTCTGATGAGAAGTCTAGTAAAAAAATTGAAGCTCATCATATTGATGGCCTGTTTCACAATGTCCGGATAGCCACGTTATACCAAATATAATTTGAATACAATACGTAATTTCAATTAATTATTTGTCATAAATTTATTAGCTTCTTAAATGACGTCACAGACTCGTAATGTACTTAAAAAATGCGTGATAAACTAAATGACAAATGAGACAAATATCTATGAATTGTTAACATGAAATTCAAAGAAACTTTGTATTGTTCCAGGTATACCAATGGCAGAAAAGTTCAGTTTTTGTCTCAACACTCTGCTCTCAGACATTGCAAGTAAACAGCCCTCTCTCCGAGAGGACATCATCACAGCGCAAATTGAACTTATGTCCAACCTGACAAAGATCATAATTACGTGTCATGAGAGCAAGGACTATTCCAGCACTACATCTAAGCTACAGCTCTGCAAAAGTACTATACCCATCTTAATAGGATTGGCTAGGTCTATGGGACGGTATGCAACAGTAGACCCTCCACTTCTATGCCGGCTGTTCCCCCAGCCCCCAAGTCCAGTAAAGACGAAGGAACCAGAGCCAAATTTCGAATATTCCACTCTTGACAAAAAGAGAAAGTTCAACCAATTCAGGCCTATCATTCCAAGGTCTTTATCAGGCAATTTGAATCCGAACAACGAGAATCTTCTAGAAAATGGTAATGACACTGTTGATGGCAATGGGGGGACTCTCAAAAGAGGTTCTCTTCACAGCTACAACTCTGTCCCTTACGATCCTACGACCTATTTCTTCCACAAGTTTGGATCTAGTTTTAACCAGTTCCCGTACATGAGGTTTTCGGAGTCTCCTGAAAAGAGGATTAATGTACAATTCTACGTGACATATCTCCAATCGATTTTGTCTTTAGCCAAGAAGATGCTTACCAAAGATTTGTTGGCGTTTTTGGATGAAGAAGCAGAAGATATTTACGCTTCGGGACAGATTCAGGTAATGCCATTGTTTATATGAAAACAATCAACCATGGAGTTCTAATCGTTTACTTATATAGTTTATTGTAACGTTGAACCTTGGTTGGTCATGAACACTGATCGTCCACAAAATAGACCTTAATAATAAATAGTTAAACAATAGCCCTAAGTCATATAATTATGATTCCTTGGACAGGAAAGTGGCTAAATGGTGACTCTTTTATGCCTTTAAGCGATAATCTTATTCAATATTCTCTTTCTTTCCATGTGATTTAAACCTTCTTTAAATAAAAACTACGCAACTGCATTTAACTTATTCAGAAGATTTATAGTACCGTTTCTTATCCTAGGTGTTCCCATACAAGTCTTTTTCGGAGACGTTAAATTTGGTGATGGTGACTCTCCTACGAGAATTGCTGCAGCATCAGAAGGACTTGCCTGGTCCATTCACAAAAGATGTTCAGGTAAGGAATTTAATAAAATCGCGTTAGACATAGCGAAAAGTGTTAGTTATTGTTCTTTAAAGATTATGTGCTGTGGATCCGGGCTGAAGTAGGAAAAGGAGCGGGGAAGATTTAAGTAATACTTATACCCGCTTACCTACCTATTATCTATTAAATTTTTAAATAAACGTTGCCCCACATTAGGATTTTCTCCTGTGTCGTGGGTGCGGTTACAAACATACAGTTTCACATGCACATGACACCCAGACCCGGAACAACAATTCGTGGATCACACAAAGAGTTGTTCCGTGCGGGAATCGAACCCGTGACACGTTGCACGGCAGCCAGTTGCCCGGCCACCGCACCAACCGTGCAGTCAACCTTATGGATGCCTTTGGCAGAAAACATGATCATTAACGATATGCTTGTTCAAAATTATTTGTTATTTTACAGGAATTCGTAAAATGTCTGTTCCTTAGCGGACAGACGGAACTCCAGAGTCGGCATCACGATGCATCCGAAAGAGAAGATAGGGAGAGCAACTTTGCAACCGTCAACAAGTTCAAGGTCAACGTAATGGCGAACTCAGCCTGTGTGGACCTCTTAGTCTGGGCTATTGGCGATGAAACAGGTAATTTTAAACTTTTCGTCGTGTTGATACAGTTTAAATCAGATTGGAGTTTAGTATTCAGTTGGGTCTTTAGTATTTTGAATTCGTTTTTTAATTTCGTTATTCCTCTGTTTTATTTTTTTTTATTAAGGACTGATTTTTCAGTAGTCAGATAAATGTTATCTGAGGAATAAAATTGTTGCTGTCACTGTCTTATACAAACATTCTGCCGCGACAGCATCATAATTATTCCTTAGATAACTTTTATCTAACCATTGAAAAATCAGCCTTAGACTATTTTATTTGCTTATCTATTTATTAATTTTTATAATTTGTCAAGTTTCTAATGTATATTTTTTATTGTATACTATGCAAATGAATAAAAACTTGTCAATATTTTTAACCGACAAATTATGAGTAAAAAAAATTGGCTCACAAGAGTCTAGATTTTTTTTTACTGTAGGTATGTTTAATGGGCTTACGGGCTCGACAGTATTCTCTATTAAAATAGTACTCATATTCTCATAATACCTAACTACAGAAAAACCAGGGTTGACAAAAATATTTGGCGAACTGATTTTTAATACATTATAGAAACTTGACACATAAATCTATTTTATAATATATGTATTGTATTATGGTGTTGCAGTTGACGGGGACTATCATGTACCAGCTCTTATAAACGCTCTAACAATATTAATAGGTACCGGCGAGTGATAGAGTGACACCCCTTGTGCTAACTAACCTTAAGCATACTAATAACACTCTTACGCACCTGAGTATAGAGTTTATTTTCGCGATGATTATTTAACTTGAAATGGAATGTTCTCGAATGGAGCCCTTGCATTCTTTTCGATTGGTCTTTAAAATAATAAACTAAATTGCTCATTGATCAACTAGTTACAAGATCAACTGCTCTGCACTTGATATTAGGGTCATCATTTTTGGTTTCTTTTACGTAAAAACGTTGCCTTTCACAAGGATTTACTCCTGTGTCGGGATTGCGTTTAAAGAAATTCAATTAACACATACATTTTTTTTAAATTTTGGTACCTACCTGTAATTTTTATTTGGATATAAGCAAGTCTCGTTGTAAAATTACCTTAGGCAATAAACTGAACTGTGTTAATAACGATGAGAAGGTCATTTCCTAACTGATCATTTTTATCCATATTGGTTGCAATTTTCTTACGTTGCGCTTTCTGATTGGTCAGCTATAAGTTAACCAATCAGGGAGTTACACGTGGTTGCGGGGTATGCGCAATGAGGCACCGCGACCTCGGCCTAGAGCAGGAGTAGGAACAGGGGGGTTTTTAGTCAGTAAGAGTCTGACACTCCCTCCCGCCCGACCCTGGGCGGGAGAAGTCATTTGATGATTTTCCCCTCACAAAAAAAGGAGATAAAGGGAGGGGAGTTACACGTGGTAATGGTATGTTACAAGCAATTGGTGATATCAAAACGTACCTATACCGTTACCCTTCCAAATATAAAATTGTCATTAACAATGCCGATATTGTTTATGCTGCATACCAAGCTTTTATATACTTAAGAATTATGTATATATTTATTTATCCAATTACTTTCTTTCCTTGTTCTAATTTTGGGTTTTTATCATACTTATTATTAATACTACCTATAGTCATTTCCTTGTAGTTAGTATCTAATATTACATATTATATATTCGTATGCTGAATATAAAAAACTCCTAACTCAAAAAAGAAAGTATGGAACTTAAAATTTTGTTTCAATAATAAGGTTCAATTTTTAAAAACCTTCTTTTGTGAGTTAGTTCTGTTTTCTATTAAGCATGATGTACATATATGTATATTTGTAACTAAAACCATAAAGATAAACTTTGAAAGTAAAACCGTTAGATTGAAACATCTGATTTTAAATAAGATTTTAACTAGCAGACCCAACCACGCGTTGCTGTGGCTAAGGGAAATAATAGTGTGACTAAAAATTGAGATGTAAGTTATCCTATATTTCAAGTTCGAACAAAATGCACACGGTATGCAAATCAAATTTAAAATCGGTTTAGTAGTTTAGGAGTCCATCGCGGACCAACACGTGACACGAAATTTTTATATATAAAGATTAACAATTATCAAAGTAATCCTAACTTTATACTATTATAATATAGTTTACTATTAATTAATAACATATTTTTTAAAATAATATGGAATATGTTTTTATATTTGTCCTTAACTTCCATTCAGACGTCATGACTTCATTGATTCCTATATTTGTCAAAAATATTAAAAGCTACTTTATATCGTTGCTATTGAGTCTATTTTTAAAGGTCTCACTTTTTTGTTTTGCTTTATATCATGTCATTTCATTGAATACTATTTTCTTCGTACCACGCAGTCCATCCCCTATACTCCCCAATCAATTCTTCATAAACATAATTTTAAATTGAATTCGATCTTATCTCGTTGCAATACAATCCATTTTTGCACAATAACTGTAAACAAGTTTTAAATATACAGGGTGTGGTTTTATGTGATTACTATACAGTAAAAATGTGTTTAATTTTTAGGTGCGGACTCGTTATGTGGACGTTTAACTGAGAAGATAAACTCCAATCATAACCATAAGTTGATACTTGCACATATGCCGCTGTTGATGGTCTGTCTTGAAGTAAGTATAACTTACACCCGATTTCTCAAAGGCTTGTCAACGCTAAAATTAACTAATCTCCTGTTAAATCTCTTGTCAAGTCATCTGATTGGTTGTTGATAATTCAGTTTAGCATTGATCGGCCTTTCAGAAACCGGTGGTTAATATTATTAAAACACAATTAGTAAGTTTGTATGTAAGGGGGTAATCTTTGGAACCGCTGGTGAGGTTTCTAAATTTTTGTGGCTCTCCAACAATTGAATACACTTATTCAACATTACATAATCAATTTTACTAGTGTATCGATCTATTGTATGCAGGTAAGCACAGCATGCAATTGAATAAAAAGCTAAATAGATAAAGACCTATCATTTATTGTAAAATTGTTCTAAATTTTGTAACATCCCTATTTATCTCTAAGACTCTCTGTAGACTATAGACCTATAAAAAGAACAAATAAAATAAAACGCAGCTTGATATCAATTTAGCAATTTTATTATAAGCACTCAAACGTTTTCCCCTAACACAAAATTTTTTTTCCTCCAGGGACTCGGTAAACTAGCAACAAAGTTCCCGACCATAGCGAACACATCGATCTACTGTCTCCGCGATTTCCTCGTGACTCCTTCACCGATACTCTTCAAGCTCCATAAACTGGAGCTGGAGAAGACTGGCAAGGAACATATGAAGGTCACACGTGAGTGCTTATGATGATACCTATTTGAAATAGCACATAACACCACGTCTCGTTTTCTTTGTCAAGGTTTTCTTGAGGTGTGTTAAGGGTTCTTAAGAATATACGTCTTTGAGGTTATTTTTGTTTTACTTTCTGTCTCTTTGGCTTAATATTTATGTTATACTGCTCTCCTATGGCGGTGATAGGTTAATATTTCTTTTTATTTTAATTCCATGTTCAATCACAACAATTGTTAAAAAAATTGTGAAATTGAATACAAAAGAGTTTTGTTTTTCGTAGCACCCTGTACTTTAGAAGAAGCAATGAGTTTCACTAGAGGACTGATTGACAGTTATTGTCTTAAAATTTTTATTTGAAAGTTAGTAGTAACTTATTTCAAATTAGCTTGATCTTTGGTAAACATACCTTTCTTGTTATTCATAACAAGTAATGAAGTTCTCATATAAGTTCAATTTAACAGGTTTTAATTTTCTTTTCATCTTACTTTTACAACACACATCTCAACCTAATCCAAAGGAAACAGGCGTGGTGTTATGTTTGAAATATGACCGAGTCCTTTTCAGTCCAGGGCAAAGAGCTTCAAGGCCTGACAGAGACGGGGGTGCCCGTAAAGTCGACGCCTTTCGAGAAACTTCGAGACGCCGCCATTGAAAATTTGTGCGTCGCGTTAGAAGCCGCGCTGACTGTTGATCCATATTGCGTGCCTGCGCTTGTTGGGTCCGTCAGTAATCGGTTGTTCACTGCTGAAACGAGTGATAGGTGAGAATGTTTTTATGTTTATATTAAACTATTTTTTTAAAGAATATTTAGGTCGGCAATCAAGCAGATGGGTCACCTGATGATAGGGATTCAGCGTCGCCCATGTACATCTGCAATGTCAGAATTATGTTGCTGGGTTTTTGTGGTTTTGGTCTTTTTCGGAGGGGACGGAGGGTGCGGGTCTAGCGCAATATTGTTCTAAGATCTCGGTCTGAAGCAGGAGAAAGAACGAGGTGGTTTTCATTCAGTGAGTGTCTGATACTCCCATTCGCCTCACACAGAGTGAAGGAAATCATTAAACGACTTTCCCCCCCTCAAATAATGGGGACGGTGGTTGAGCCTCCAGTAACACCATACAAAGTGATAGATCTCTTAGGTCGTGGTATCATTTCGATCGATTCGCCCCATTCGTGCCCAAGCGAGGCTTTTACGTGGAAAACTTATGAGATTTGATGACAAGATTTCAGCCAGTGGCTGGGCAACTTGTTTGTTATCTACTAAATAAGGCGAAAATACGCAAAAAAAATTGAAGTAACAGTTGTTTTACTTTGTTTTTGTTTCAGTGAGTCGTCGTTAATAAGTACAAATATTGTGATAATGCTGGGACACGTCGCAGTGGCGTTGAAGGACACTCCTAAGACTACTGATACCATTCTACAGTTCTTCCAACAAAGGTGAGAAACTGACTAATCGATTGACCGAAGTTAAAATTTAATTTTCAATAATACTTCGTTGTTCTTTTCTTAATTTTATTTAAATATCACTGATATGCGTGTTATAGACCCATTCGGATTTTAAAAAGCATTTTAAAAACATGGAGGATCTATTAAATCCTCTTTTCACATAGAAAATATAAAAAAAATATTATTAAAAAAACAAAATACCCGACTGCACACTAAAAAAAGAGTAAAACAAGCCCCACAATACAAATTTACTGAATATAATTTATAAATGTTGATGGAAAGCATCGCAGGCGGGGACCAACAGAGGCTTATTTATAGTCATTTCTGTTGTGCACCATTTAGCAGAATTTTCGTTGGTGGCGGTCAAGGTGGTCCCCGCCTGCGATGCTTTCCATCAACATTTATAAATTATATTCAGTAAATTTGTATTGTAGGGCTTGTTTTACTCTTTTTTTAGTGTGCAGTCGGGTATTTTGTTTTTTTAATAATAATTTTTTTATTTATAACTTTTTAGCTGTTTTTATTTATCCCGTGGGACTTTTAGGATAAAATGTATCCTATGACACTCCCGTAATCAAGACAAATCTAACGATACCTCATACATCAAAATCCATCAAGCCGTTTAGGCTACAGGAGGTCACAAAGGAAAAGACATACATACATACTTACATACACTCGAAAAACATTACCCTCCTTCTTTGGCAGTCGGGTAAAA
Source organism: Spodoptera exigua (assembly GCA_902829305.4). Classification (NCBI taxonomy): domain Eukaryota; kingdom Metazoa; phylum Arthropoda; class Insecta; order Lepidoptera; family Noctuidae; genus Spodoptera; species Spodoptera exigua. Next base: position 4,418,911 of record LR824623.2, read on the forward strand.
ACAGTAAAAAGCAGTATGCCTTTGCGGCCAGCCAATGATTTCTTATTTTGAATAACAATTGCAACTTAACCAACCATTTCTTAATAATCTTTCCAATTCGCCTTGAGCATACGTGGGTGATAATACTCAAACCTTCTCCGTGTGAGAAGCGACCTTTGCTCAGCAGTGGGCACTAATAGGCTGATGATGTGGATTTTTTATAAACATTCATCCCTTATCCCTAGATTATGTCGCGCTCCATCATCCCTTGACACATTGATAGTGGACCAACTGGGATGTATGGCGCTCGCCAGCCCTGAAGGACCAGCGCACGACGAGATCATGCGAATGTTCACTGTGATCACGGTAGAGGCCGCCAGCGCTGCTTACCATCATACCGATGATAAGAAACAGTACAGGTGAGTAGAGCTGATGATTAGAGGATTGGAGATTAGGGTTTCGGAGATATTGAGGAGGGGATAGGGGGAAAAGGATTGGTATATTGATCGATAATAAATATGAAGGTTTGTAAGTATGTATAAATGTGTGAAGAAGCCAACTTTGATCATTAAAATTAGTTGCAACTTGAATCAACACAGGTGCATAATTAGTAATACAGTTATTAATACCATATCCATACGCATTAAGCATATATAATAATATACATATAGTATATGTGTAAGTACCAATGAGCTACCTATGATGAAATACCTTAAACAGTACTCTAATACAAACACAAATTCAGAGACACGTTTACTTAAAATCAAACCTAGACCTAATAATATAAATGCGAAAGTAACTCTGTCTATCTGTATGTCTGTGTTTTCTTCACGCCTAAATTACTGAACCGATTTCTGTGAAATTTGGTACAGACATATTTTGGAACTCGAGAAAGAACATAGGATAGTTTTTATGCCAAAAATCTGCAGTGCTGGAAGTCACTATTCCTCACGAAATGAGTCGTAAGCAAATACTAGTTCATTCATACTTTTAATTTTGTCACCAGGCACGTATCAGGCGCCGTATTGAATGCTCTAGCGAACATAGCGGCGAACGTCCGAGGCACGTCGGCTCGCCTCGAGCTATTGACGAGATTGCTCGAGCTATTCGTCCAGCTCGGTTTGGGGGGAGAACGAGCCACCGATCGCTCACCTGCCCCCGTACTGAAGGCTTCTGGCAGCGCCGGGAATTTGGGCGTACTTATTCCTGTGATCGCTGTGAGTTATTTTTGGCATTTATTAGAAACTAGCGGCCCGCCCCCGCTTCGCACGGGTCCAACTATCTCGCTATCAAAGGGTCATTTTTTCCTGATCTTCCCCTCTACTATTCAATATTTTTCATTGATAAGAACCCTCTCCTGGTAATAACAAACACAACAAAAAAAGAATTAGCAAAATTGGTTCAGGCGTTGTTGAGTTATGCGCTTACCAACATATTTTGTGATCCATTTTTATATATAAAAAGGCATTATGGTAACGATATAGTTTAATTGTCTGTCCTTCTGGTCGTCAGTTAAGCTTTATATTATGATCAGATATCAATCAGGACTTTATTCAGATTCTATAATCCAACTGAGCTTAATTAAAACAGTTGCTCAAAATGAATGGAGTATTTTCCTCAATAAAAAAAATAATAATTTCAATTTCTTAATACAATAAAATATTCATTTTTCAAATTTTTCTGATTTGGCTAAATTATAAGAATTGCAATGCAAATACCTTACGCAAAAATATGATGGCGAAGTCTGAGTCATGCGAAATTCATAGAAAAACATCGTACTACTCGACTACATGCAAATTCTTTCTTTTCTTTCTTTCTTTCTTTCTATCACATTTTCTTTAAAAATAATTTAAATTAAAAAAAATACTTCAATTATTTTTAAAAATTTTATGTACTGAAATGTTGTTATAATAATTATTTTTTTTAACCTAGAACTAGACCTTATCACTATCGCAACCTCATACGACACATGAGCAAAATCGTAATGTGTTGCCATGTTAAAAAATCCTTTCGCTTTTCTCAGGTGCTAGTAAAAAGGCTACCCCCTATAAGGAACCCGAAACCTCGTCTCCATAAACTGTTCAAAGATTTCTGGCTCTACTGTGTGGTGATGGGATTCACTGCTGCAGAATCAGGTGATTATTATTATTAACTTTTATATTATATTTTTGAGTTTTATATTTTATCTATCTATTTATTTATTCCGTAATTACCTTTTCAAAATTTCACGAATTAAATTTTATATTGTTTAAGTTAAATATTTGAATGGTGTGATGTGGGCGCAGATTTGTTAATTGTGAGCTTGTTCTATATAAGTACACTAACTTTTTTATTCGTTGGTATGTGTAAAGTAATATTAGATATTTTAAACCACTGGTAGCTTTACACATAAATTTCTCTGTGATTATATTCAGAATATGACGTTCTTCATACTTGTAACGTTCAGATGTTAAATGATGTTAAATTAAATAAAAATCGCGGGTTACTCACGTTTATATATTGAGAAAAACTCTACTAGTTTCGAACCACAGAGGGGTTCTTCCTCATGAGTAGCGTGCGCGGACGCGTCGATGTCGCGCAGCCTACGCAGTAACGCAGAAACTAGTAGAGCTTTTCTCAATATGTTCACGTGATTATCCGCGATTTTTATTTAGTTCAGATATTAAGTTTCAAATTGCTTTAAAAACAAAAGGCATTCGGAATGTATTTCTTCCAAAAAAAAAAATTACAAATTTTATAATTAAAGCCTCAAATTATTACATATAAGTAATTTCTATAAATACTATTTACAATTCAAACCAACGAATCCTCGCCCACAAAACGCAAACGTAACATAAATATAAAACTAAAAATCTTTCAAAAAATTAGCACTTACTATTCTATCGAGTCTGTGATTGGTGTATATAATTATATTATTATTATTACTTATATATTATAATACGAAGTGTTAAATAATTATAGATATATTTAAAGATTTTATCTCTTCTTCTATGGCAACGCCTGTAGCCATGCGAAAGCGTGAGTAACCATGCTTTTAGAACTAAATATATACATATATATAGATGAATGTTGTATGGTTTTAATGACGATTTTTGTGTGGTGCTATATCGATTAGTATTGGTGTGTTTTTATCGATGTTTTTGAACGCTATTCCTGTTTGTACCAAGAGCAAGTTCGATTCTGTATGGAGTACTACTTACTCTCATCTATGAGACGGCCCGGCTAAACACCAGCTAGACATAAGAACATAATTCTCAGGCTCATCAACGACGATGCGCTAGTGGAGGCCCGACATTAAAACCTCGGACACAGGCGTAAAGTCTTTATTCGCTCGCCTTTTGATTTTTCATCGGGTACATTTCAGAGAATGTTCTGAAGAACTGCACGACTTGATTTCCCCTAGTTACCATCGTAGGTACCACCACAAACACGCACGAAGCAATTCGTCTCTAGTTTTATAACCAGAACCGCGGCTAAGGAGCATAATTCTTTACTAGAGTCGGTTATCCCCGAAGGTAATAACCTCGTTGTCTTCAAGGCCCGAGTGAATAGGTTGCTTATGGGTAGCCGTGCTCCATCGAACGTTGCATCATCGCTTACCATCAGGTGTGATAGCGGCTAGATGCCTGGTCGGCCGAAATATGTAAAAAAGCTTGAGTTTAACAAGATGTATATAATGTTATACAACTCTGATTATTGATTTATTTTATATTGGATAGGGTGACAAGCGATCAGAAGGCCCACCAGGTGGTAAATAACCTGCGCCCCCATGGACACACGCAACATTGTAGAGTTACAAGTGCGGCGTCTCCCTTTTTGCGGGTTCTAACATTATACAGCTATAAGGGTGTTGCCTCCCTTTTTGAGGGTTTCTGAGGGATTTGAGGTTTGGGAACAAGATTGAGGAAGAAAGAGAAACGACAAGGCCTCTGGTAACTTCGGAACGCAACGACGATCTCACGTCACTCACATAAGCGTGGGTCTAGGACCAGAACCAGACTCGAGCATACGGCGCGCTGCGTTCTGCGCGCGCCTCAAAAAGCCGATAGACCACCACAGACGGGGCCCTGGGGCTGATGTTCAACCGGAATTGTGGGGCAAGCGCAATAAATCACCGTAGCCTTGGCCTAGAGCAGGAGAAAGAACGGGGGGTTTTTAGTCCGTGGCAGTCTGGCACTCTCCCTCGCCTTCCTTGGCAAGGAGAGGTCATTTATTGATTTTCCCCTCACAAAAAAAGGAATTTTGCTGTAAGGCCGTGGTATCTTAGTTTGACCAGTACAAGTAACACAGTATCATAAAATCGCCCGTGACGATATGAATGGTAAACTGTTGCTATCCCATTAGAGTTAGGATTAATGGTAAGTAGATCCCCTTACTGATAGATATAGCACCACCAACATTTGCAGTGTAACTTGAAAGAAAGTTTGATCAAAACACTTGGCCAATGTTTGTACAAAAGTTTGTAGTGTGTGCATTAATTTTGTTTAAGAGTGTGCTTTATCTAGGTAATCTTAGAGTTCATTGTTAGATCGTACAAATGTTATTTTTGTAGGTATTTTTTATAGACAACGCTTTGAGTGAAGAGTGATTTTGTTTTCGGCATTATTTTTATTATTACTTACTAAGTGTGAAGTTCACGATGAAACCTCCCAATAAAATCTCTTTTTTATTTCGCTAATAATGGTATTTTCTCATTGAATTTCAAGTGTGTCCCTTCAAACATACTGTATAGCTCTTGTTCATATGACAGAACAAAAAATAAACAAACATATACCTAATAGGGATGATGACGCGATAAAAAATCAAAATTACATGCCTAATTATTTCAACAAATAAAATATATTATAATAAATCAAATATGAGACAAATTACGCAAAAAAAGGTAATATGATATTCTGTAAATTACTATTCTGGGTATGAAAAAATATTTTTCCCCAGTCCATCAGATTACATGACAAATAAATTTCGGTCATCATCCCTGTTATTCCAATACAAAATGAGATAATACTAAAAAACTAATTACTTCTACAGGGCTATGGCCTCAAGAATGGTACGCTGGAGTAAAAGAGATAGCGGTTAAATCTCCTTTCCTTGTCTCTCAAACGTCTTTACGTTCGGAAATGAGGGAGCTACAGTACACGTCCGCCGTCCGCAACGATTCGGTCTCGATTAACGAACTTCAAGAGCTAAAAACTCAAATTTCGAATTTACTGGACCATCCGCCGGAAGTGACAGTCTTCGTGAATAAATTGACGTTTGCGCCTTGCATGTATTTGCTGAGCGTTTATTGGTTGGAGACTTTAAGGTGAGTGTTTTAACAATGTTTATATGGAAACTATTTAGTTTTTGCCCCTCCTCAACAAATATGATTTAATTTATTAAGAGTTTTTAATTTATATGATGAAGATTATGTTATGTTAAAAAGAATATTTGTTTTATTATTTATAAGAATTATTAGAGGATCATATTTAAGTTGTTTTTTTTCTTATCCTTATATTTTACCCATAAACTTAAAAATACCAAATATAATATGTTAAATTAATTGGAGGATTAATAAGTTATTTTATAAGAGATATAAAAAATTTGGTTATGGGATCCAAGACAGCCATGACGCTGGGACGCGCCGGACTTCAGTGATCTGGTAGATTTGGAGTTTCGGTTTTAGGAGGTTGTAGCGGGCTTGTCCCATAAAAATACCTTTTAAAACACGAAAGATAATTCACAATTTACATTTTCCAGGGTATCAAACTCTCCTGAACCAAGTCTTCAACCTATCATAGAGTACCTCAGTGACTCAACTTTACAAAAAGATAAGACCGGTATGTGGCAGTGTGTGGCCAGGTAAGTACCAGTCCAATTTGACCCTTATTGCTTTATGATTAGTTTTCAAATTGTTTTGACATTATGGGATTTAGTTAAAAATATTAGTTTCGGAATCTTTAGGGAGGCTTAATATCTCGATTTTAGTATACTTACCTCCGGGTTGTTGGTATTAGGAAATTCATTTTTATGACAGATTAACTTTATGTAAATTCCATATCACATTACGTGTATGTTATAAGCCGGGAAATTATTATTTCAATCAAAAAATAATAATCATGGGCACAACCTGGCTTCTAAACCTACTAAGTATTTTAGTAGGCTTTTCAAAGACAACAGCAAATAATAAATCAATATAAAATAATGTAAGTACAATTATGGTGAGTAGCCAAGTTCACTCGCATGAATCATGCACGCTAAAACGGGCCGTCTCCACAAACGGGGATAAAGCTCCACCAATTTTTTTAAAAACTTTTCCCCACTTACATTGTCTCTTGTGTCGTCAGTGCGTTTACAAACATATGAGTTCACATACAAGAGCCACTTAGACTTGAAACAACAATTTGTGGAACACACAAAGTGTTGTTCCGCGACACGTTAAGTTTGATTTGAATTCACCACACGTTGCACAGCAGCCAGTTGTCCAGCCACTACGCCAAATGTGCAGTTAAACCACCTACTTCACGACCCCGCCATCTTTATAAGCTAACACTATCATTTCCAGCGTCGGAGACAAAGTATTCCAAAAGTTCCTAGACGTGATGTCAGACAAAGTGAAAGATGAATCGAGAGAGAGGGAGTTGGAGCAACACGCTCAATTCCTATTGGTCAATTTCAATCATATACACAAGCAAATCAGAAGGGTCGCTGACAAATGGCTCGCGGGATTGGTCGATCGATTCCCGCATTTGCTGTGGAATTGTCGGGTAAGTTATTTTGTTTTTTTTTTGATGTGATAGTACGGCAGACGAGCTGACGGATTGCCTGATGGTATGCAATCAGCGCCGCCCATGTACTGGACATTCGCAATAATGGGAGAGTTATGAGTGCGTTACCGACATTTTCGGGGATTTAGAGACAAGTGGAGGGAAAAGATTGGGCCTCTGGTAACCTCACTCATTTCGGCAAAACACAGCCTGAGTGTTGCTTCACGCCGAAATTCTGTCGGTCGAGCCAGTCCTTTCGTGCCGAAGCACGTCTCTCCCATATATGAGATTGAACCTAGAATCCCATAATACATAAAATTTTCAGGTCCTATGGTCAATGCTAGACATCCTCCAAGTACTAAGCTTCAGTCTAGAACTAGACGCGAATCAAGAAACGCCATTACTAAAGGTTCCGGGAACAGACTTCACATTGCAACTGCAAGATACGTTGGAGGGGAGAGAGGTAAGCGAAATTGTACTATGTGACTCTAGATTTAAGGTTTAAACTTGACGTTTCTTTTATCGAGCTTAATTCTGAAATATTGTCGTGTAAAAGTACTATAAATATTGAATTGAAACAAAAATAGTCACCAATCTATACTCGCGAGTATACATTCGAAAATTCAAGATAAAAATTTTACTCTCCATTCAACCGATTTTGAGTTTTATTACGTTGGTGAAATAACACATGGTGACTGCATGAACTAAGTGAGTTTCGCTTGTTTTTGTAATACCATCCCTGTGCTTACAGAATAAAAGTTAAAATCGGTTGATCAGATAGTAAATGAACTGCTTTAAATGTGAAAATTAATATTTACCTGAAGGTTTGTAACTCTAAATTATGTTTTCCTTTACAAACTGACGGTGTTATTTTGATTTTCAGTGCATTGTAAAAGATTTTGCGGATCGTTGCCAAGGTATAGTGCAAGAGGCGATGAAATGGGCCCCACAGTCGACGCGGTCTCATTTGCAAGAATATTTAAACCAAGTAAGAAACATATTACTCTAATTTTAGTCTTTTTTACCATCGTATCACCGACATGTAGCACCGGCTATCGTCACCATTTCATGGTAGATATCCAATCCACAGGCATGAAGCGTATTTGTCCCCAATTTTAACAACAAAAGTGCAATTTATTTGCTGGAAAAAAATCCCCGAGTAGATAGGATGCTTATGGGTACGCTTGTGTCATCTTAGGTCGGATCATCACTTGCCACCAGGCAAGATAGCGCACAATTCAGTGCCCATTCAGTCCCCAGTCAGTAACATCCCTCAAATTTATAAAAATACCTATTAATAAATAAATTAGGGCTATTATTATATATTAGCTAACTATTAACTGATAGGTAATTATACAGTCTCATTTTGTCTGTTTTCTTACACTCAAATACACAAAAATGATAAATGATAAAAATGATCGACCCGCGGCGAAAAGGGCCGGAACTGATGCCCAATCGAACTAACGTACCTAATGCAACTACTACTCGCTTATTGTGATAACTAACTTGCTCGCTGCGCGTCGATGTCAGCATAAAACTAATCACTAACACAAGGGGTCTATTTTCGCATATTATTTTTATGGTACGTCCTCATAATTTGCATGAAGTATTTTAAATTGTAACTTTATAATTATGTAGGTTTTAATTGAAATTTTATAATTTTGAACATTACAACTACGCTGGAAACGGCAGACATGTTGTGAGTTTGTGACCCGCTCGTATTAAGAACTATTTTAACAAAAACTAATAATTATTGTAATTCTGATGAAAAAGTTTAGTTACGTTGATGACTAAATAACTTTATACAATTGAAATAATTCGTAAAATGTTTGTTAGTAGAATGTAAAACCATTTGAAACTATTAATTTATTTAAATTTATACCCTCTTCCTATGTAAACAGGTTCCAAATTCCACCCTCTGGCATCATTGCGGGTTAGCGCTTGCAACAGGAGCTCTTCTAGGCGCAGCGGGGTTAAACAGAATGTCTGCCCCTCTGCCTCGGTCAGCGTTGGACAAGAGGCCGCCATGTGTCACTCAGGACTCCGCTGCTTTACTCGCTGTCGTGTCCCAACGTAGCCGATATGCTGGAGAGGTCGGTACATTCATATTCATATCATTTATTGCAGTTGTTCTGAACATGACGACCTGTTACAAAAGACAAATTATATTTTTTGTAAATATCACAGATTTGTTTTGCGAATCTGTTCCGTCAATGTCTGGGTCTGGGTGTTTAAACGCAAAAAGGTGATCATTTCTGAGTTTGTTTCGGCATTTCTTCTCAGAGTAGTCAGATAGGAAATGTTTTATTATATGTTAGTTTTTCACATATGAAGTGACGTGTAAAAGTGCCGTTTTTTAACCGTTTGTCTTGGTATGGCCATGTGAAAAGGAGGGATGAAAAGCATGTTACAAAAAAGCCATGAGTATAAATGTGGATGGATGGAGAGGGAGTCCCTCTCCCTCTCTCAGACCAAAGAAAATATGGATGGATTGTGTGAGAAGTGATATGGAAGACAGAGGAGTTAGCGATAGCGTGACGAGTGACAGGACAGAATGGAAGAAAAAAACATATTGCGCCGACCCCAAATAAAACGGGACAAGGGCAGGAAGATGATGATGATGATTTAACAAAAGTACAATTTTGAAAATTACATTTTGTTCCTCTTATTAAAGATCCTCGCCAAACATCGGCAACGGCGAATACCGTTGATCGGTGAATATCGAAGAGTTATATCGTTGGTTGGTAGATCGCGGGCGCAGTTAGCGCGGAGGGCGGGGGCGAGGCGGCGGTGTGGCGCGTGGGGGCGCGGCTGCACGGCGCGCTGCGCGACGCGTGCGCCAGCGGGTCCGAGACCATGCACCGCGCCGCGCTCTGGCGGGCCGCCGCGCTCCTCGTGCACGCGCGACACCACTCCCCGCACGCCGCGCACTCACACACCGCACCCACCGCCCGCGCGCTGCTACACTCCGTCGGTAAGTACAATACCGCCGACGTATCTTGGCAAATCTGAAGTTAGCCGATTAGCTGCGCAGTACACCATTTTGTTACTAAAAGATCCATTGCGCAGACAAACGGCTAACTTCAGACTCGCCGAGATACGTCGGCCGTGCTGTACTGCCCGTGCCAATAAACAATGGGATTAGAAATGGCACCTCATTGAGCTGGGAGCGTCAGCATTTTTATGCTGATAAAAATACAATAACAATATTTTTTTTTGTCAGTCGTTTCCAACGAGTAGGATTACAGGCGGAAATAATGTGCGAGCGAGAAGTAAATAGATGCGCCGCCATTTCTAATCCCATTCTTTATCGGCACGGGTTATACATACTTTGAATGTATGACTTAGTTCACATCACATCATCATTACTAGCCTAGAAGTGTCCACTGCTAAGCAAAGGCCTATTTTCACACGGAGAGAAGTTTGAGCATTAACCGCACTTTTCTTAAGTAAGCGTGGTTAATGGCAAACTAATCATGCTAAAATCATCAAATGACTTCTCCCGCCCAAGATCAGGGCGTCATTTGATAATCACAAAAAACGCTATTTTAGCCGAGGTCGCGGTTCAAGCGTCGGTAAGGTACATATTCTCGGCCTAGAGCAGGAGAAGAAACGGAGGTTTTTTTAGCCAGTAAGAGTCTGACACTCTCTCTAGCTTCGTCCTTGACGAGAGAAGCGATTTCGTGATTTTCCTAATTGAATTGCTTAATTCCATCAGATTGAAGGATTTGCCATGAAAAGTGACTACCAGAAGCATTTTTTAACGTTTGGAATCGCCAATCAGCCTTAAATGAACATGGTGCTCTTGTTCTTACCTTTTCCGTCTGAAAAGAGGCCTTTTTACAATAGTGCTGATGATGATGACGAATCATGACGATGATCTTTACTGAAAATAACTCTTATTATTATTATTACTTTCTCTGTAGCGTGGTCTCAAGTGGAAATCTTTACGGAGGACGCGGTTACAACGGCAGTGGAGTGCTGGCAATGGTTGACGACTTCCCGTCCAGATCTGGAGATCCGACTCATGCAGGAAATATTCGCAGCCTGGCAGAGCACTGTTGATAGAAGAATGGGACTCTTCTCCAAGCAGGTGGAGGAGGTCAGCCCATTGGCTGCTCATGAAGGTTCGTATAGCTTCAAATTAGTGATTAGTTTTCATACTTATTGTTAATATTCTGTCGCTGGATAACTCGAGGAGAACTTGAAGGATGATTAATGTGCCCCCTCATTGTGATCTCTTCTTTGTTGTGTAATATACAATTTCACTTATATAGTACATTACACCCAGACCCGAAACGACTATTTTTGGATCGCACATAGAGTAATTCCGTGCGGCAATCGAATCTTCGACGCGTTGCGAGGCAGCCGGTCGCCAGTATACTGCGACCGTGAATTTGATTTTGGTTGGATCCAGTTGGTTGCTTTGATCCCTACCGCGTCTTTTCGCTAATGTTAAATGTTTTCTGTCATAACGATTTTTCTTTGCCATTGCTTCATAATCAACATTTATTTTCTTTAATAATAATTCGTTTGTATATTACTTGAATAGGTGCAAAGCTAGAGCCTCGTCCACCATTCGTGGCTCCACACGCAGTGTGGGTTCGCTATCTCTGCGAAGTCGCCGAGACTGCCAAGTACAATAGTCTGGAGAAGGTCGAAATGTTGGCCAGTTTACTGCATAGGTATGTTATTATTTATTTTTTTAATGTTGTCCCTTGCCAGTACTTTCGCCGTGTGTCATAGGTGCATTTCAAATATAAAGTCACTTATGCATCACACAGACCCGGAATGACGATTTGTTGATCACTCAAAGACCTTGTTCCATGCGAGAATTAAGTGTGGGAGAGCCATGCTTCGAATGGGTCGGTTCGACCGGATAGATACCAAGGCCACACAAAAAACTTGTGGGAAATAACCACAGCATTGTGTTTTTGTGAGATTACCGGAGGCCCAATACTTCCCCTCGTGCGGGATTCGAACCCGCGACACGTTGCACGGCAGCCAGTTGCCCAGCCACCGCACCAACCGTGCGGTTAAAAATAATTATGTTACATATATGTATTGTTCTTCTGTCTTTTTAGATCTCTACCTATCACTGTTGGAGACGTAAGGGACCATATCAACAGACATGTTGAAGCGGTTGGAGTCCGATTCAGGTTAGTTCTAACTTATTCGACATTAGCATTTTTTGTAAGCATGATATTTTTATGACACAATTTCTTTGAAGTCAAATACGGTATGTATTTGACTACAAGCCTAATCATGCTTAAAACCCCCTAGAGTCGCTTGAAACTAGACGAGTTGGCTCGTTAAACAGTTGCTTAAATAACCCGTAAAACATTATTAATGAGAGTTAAAAAGATAAAAGGAATATTTTATTTTCTCTACAGACTCCTCTCCTGCGGCCTGTCCCTCTTACAAGGAGACATACTCCCCCGTTCCATAGCTCGCAATATCCTTCGCGAGAGAGTGTACGCGGCCTGCCTAGACTACTTCTGCCGGGGTCTCATGTGCCCAGCCAAAAGTTCCAGTGCATTACGTGAGGACATCATCTCCCTCATCAAGTTTTGGCAGCTCATGCATTCCGATAAGAAGTATTTGAAGAGCAGCGACATCGGAGGTATGATTTACGAAGTTATTTAATATTTTTTTGTATTTATTGAAAACTAGTTACTCTCGCGCGGTTTCAGCCGCTGCACAGATCCATTTAGTCGTAGCGTGATGTTTTATAGCCTATAGCACTAAGGAACATTGTAGCTATAGATCTGTGAAAGAATTTTGGAAATCCGACCAGTGGTTCCAAATATTACCCCCTACATACAAACTTACAAATTTTACCTCTTTATAATATTAGTATAGACAAGCCGGCTTCACACGATTGCAATGCTGATACTAAATTACTATTTAATGGATGGTATTATACAAATAAACCTTCCTCTTCAAGAGGTATTTAGTATCTTTTAAAAAACCGGATCAAAATCGAAGTGAGTTTTTATCGAAGAAGAAGTGTGTTTTTTTTGTTTTTGATCATGTCTAGTTCTAAATTGTAAGTCTCACGTATCTAAATATATAAAAGGAGAAAGTTATTGACTGACTGATATATAAACCTAAACGGCTTAACTTAGAAATTTGGAAGGACTTAGCTTAGGTACCGTAGAGGTCCACTTAGAAAGGAATTCCCCAATTTCACACGTGAACTTTTAGCGGGAAAATCCTTTTGTATGAAAAATCTAAATCGCTTAAGTTAGGCGCTTGAAAATTGGCATGTAAGCTTAATTGCAACCAAGCTTTAGTTTTTAACTTTTAATTTAAAACTTAGTGGCAACAGGTTATTGAAATTAAAATAAATTCCCACGGGAACGAGAGTCTATACATTATACTTGATTTCCGTAATTTAGTCGAACTTGCATTTAACAGTATTTATACGCTTGCGAATCCGCGGGCGGAAGCCTGTCTAACATATAGCTAGGTACCGACCTTAGGTCATCCAGTTACAGTTTTATAAACTTATACACAGATCTTCACTTTTCTGTCTTTGAAAATTTCAGGTGAATTCGAGCTTATGGGTCCAAGTAGCCAGCAGAGTATTTACACATCAAACTCTCCGATAGACAACCGTTCGTCTGTTAACAGCGATATTGGGAGCCGACAGACTACGGGATGGATCAATACGGTAATAATAATAATTGTGTTTCTTTTTCGTTCTTTACTCGGCTTCTATTGGCTGCAGCGTGATGTTTTATAGCCTATTGTCATCCTCCATAAACACACTATAAGCTGGTATAGGAATTATTCGATTCAGTTGTTCCAGCCATTAGCGGGTTTAAGCAAAAAAACTTGCTTTATAATATAGACGTAATTTGGAAAAAAGGTCTAGTCTCTCTCACACTCTAGCCGTCTATCTTTAGACATATAATTTAATTACCTCGAGAAAAGTAAAACAAAATTTTTGACGCCGAAAGAGATATGTTATGGGACAGATAGGACAGATCAATGGTAAGCAATCGGCGACATTAATGGACACCAGAAGGATAACATGTGCGTCGCCAGCCTTTTTGGGGTTACGGATTTGAGGATTGGAGGATCGGGAGTAGATTATTATGTTGGTGGGACAGATTCTATCTCCAATCGCGACCTCGCACATAATGTTAAAATACTCTGTGGACCATAGACAAAGCTTTTTGTTTTTTTCTTTTGTTAGTAATTTGTTTTTAAAAACCATTTAATTTTTATCTGTGTCATTTAGTTTAGATTTCTTGTATTATTTTATTTTCTTCTTTTTTTGTATTTTTGGTTTATGTGAGTGCGCTTGCGCGAAAATAAATGTTTTTTCTTTCTTTCTTCTTTCAATAACCAGACTAATATGGAGTGATTATTATAATGCCCAAATTAAAATGTGATTTTCGAATGTTTTTCTGTAAACAGGTACCCATGTCCACGACCACATTGAGCAGTGGCGCCGGCAGTATTGCAGGCAAGCGATCCAACCGCAGCGTCAAACCTCCGGCGAAACCTCAGGACACTTTCGTCAAAGATTACGTCAGAAAGAGGAATCTTATATTGGAGCTTATGGTAAGGGCTTAAGAGCTATTTAACAATGATACTAGCGACCCACCCCGGCTTCGCAAGGGTGCAAATGTGATACAGTTTTTTTCCTTTATTTCATGGATGTTATTATACATACAAATCTTCTTCTTCAATCACTCTATCCATTAAAAAAACACATCAAAAACCGTTGCGTAGTTTTACAGATTTAAGGAAACATATAGGGACAGAGACAGCGACTTTATTTTGTACTGTGTAGAAAAGATGTTTATAACATTTATGTGATTGCATTTAATTTATACTCTAACACCCAGTTTCTGAAAGGCTTGTCAACGCTAAAATTAACTAATCTCCTGTTAAATCTCTTGTCAAGTTATCTGATTGGTTGTTGATAATTCAGTCAACCAATCAGATGACTTGACAAGAGATTAAATTGATTTTAACATTGATCGGCCTTTCGGAAACTGGGGGTTAATTTGTCTTCGAATCTCCCTGTCTGAATGATATAAATTAAAATAGAACGAGTTGACTACAGTTGGACTGGTCTAGACACGCCGATTACGAAACAACGGAACATTTTATACGAAAACGGTATGTCAATATACCTTGTTGACTAATACACCGTTGTATTACCCCAGGCTGTGGAGATCGAGTTCCTGGTGACTTGGCACAACCCTCACGGTCGGCCGGAGCAGGCCGTGCCGGGCGAGGACAACATCACCACGTGGCGCTCCAAGCCCAACACGGACCGCACCTGGCGGGACTACGCCAAGCTCGCCTGGGACATCAGCCCCACTCTCGCCGTCTTCTTACCTGAGAGGTAGGTATTCTAATATGTATAAAAGACTTGGATCTTTTTTTAAGTGATAGGTCGGTTGTCGAGCGGACGGATTACCTGATGGTAAGCAAACGGCGCCGTTGCCGGCCTTTAGGGGCGCGTTGCGTGTTGCGGATATTTAAAGATTGGGAGGAAATATGGGCCTCCGGTAATCTCAGTCACACAGCGAAATGAAACGCTGTGGTTGTTTCACGCCGGTATTCTGTGATGCCGTGGTATCACTCTCGTCGAGCTGACCTACTCTTGCCGAAGCTTGGCTCTCCCACACTTAAATAATTCCTCATAAAGTAGCTCTAATCCCACGGCAATTAGCCATACCTATAATCAAACTGTAACTTTTTCATTACTATTATTCACTAGTGAGTATTAGAGTTTTTTTTTTAATTATTTGTTCCTAGTTTCGGTGTAATGTTTATTTGACATTGTATTTTTTTAAGCACACCCACTACACAAGCCATAGTCCTAGAGAGGGTCGACATTAAAAAAAACTCATCATATACCTAAGTACTAGCAAAAATTACAATTTAAATAATGTATTAGGTTCTGGTTGTCCTTATTTCACTTTAAATTACACGATAATTTTTTTTTTCATCAGGTTGAAGAATGAAGGTATTGTATTAGAAATACGTCGCAAAGTACAAGCGCAGCCTACAGCCGTGTGCCACGTGCCTCAAGCACTCAAGTACCTAGTCACAACCGAAACATTACTGAACGATGCTCATGAGGTTTGTACCTTAATTTCTTCAGTGTAAAGTTGGTTTTCCCTTGTTTTACTTTATTCTTGGAAGAAAGGTCGTATTTGATTACGGGAAGATACTATTTAGGTAATATTTTACTTTAATGCCAGTGTCATAAAGTTCAGTTTTGTCTGCCTATTTTAACTGTATCTAAAGTACTTTAGTTGCATATGTTTTATGAAAATGTGATGTTCCTAATTTCGAAACTAAAGACGGAAGAGAACGCTAATGCTATAACATGACCGTCCTTTATACTTTTGTTATAATGTTACATTAACATGTTTCATTGGTTACAACTAATGGTTAAATAATAAAACCACGAGTAAAGTTAAAATTCCGAATGCCTACTGTGATGTTTCTTTATGTTAACGCAATCGAAACATTATCGCATTCAGCCTTTTGATTGGCTGTTAAAATAAAAACTGGCCAGTCAGAGACCCGAACGTCCTAAACGTGTTTTACTTCTACTGTTTAGCCACTGCAAAAATGTATTTATTTATTTAATGAATGCTCGATTGATTGGGTAAAAGGATTTTAGGCGCGTATCCAAACGAAACGAGTGAGTTGATAAGAGAGCGAGAAAGGGAAAGAATGGAAGGGGTATATTTTTAAAATTACTATTCAGGCAGGATGACTTTACGATTTAATTGAGGATTTTTTTTTAATATTTTTTTAAAATAGCTACCTATTGATGTATACCTAACATGACCTTTATTTTATTATTTCATTATTTATTACTTTACCACTTATGTTCAATGTGAATGAATTAATATTTATAATTCTCAATTATTGACTAACTTTAAATCTAATTGAATATTTTTTGACATCCTATATTCAGTTTTTTCTTATTGTATCTTGTTTTATAATAATTATTAATTTACACAATATAAGTTTTCATTTTTATGCGAATTTTGTGCACATCTATTATTGACACTAACACTAGAATTAGACATATAAAATGTAAAATAACCATGATTGTGTTTGTGTTGTTGATGTGCCCTAAATAAATAAACGATTTAGGGCTGATTTTTCAATAGCCAGATAAATGCAATCAGAGAATTAAAATTGTTGCTGTCACTGTCTTATACAAACATTCTGAAGCGACAGCATCATAATTATTCCGCAGATGCGCTTATCTAACCGTTGAAAAATCAGCCCTAAGAAGATTTCCTGGCCGTGTCGCTGTTTCCAACCCTTACATGTATTTTGAATGTTTTAGCTGGTCCACATGATAACTTGGGCCCGGGTGACGCCTGTAGAAGCCCTCTCCTACTTCAGTCGCCAGTACCCTCCACACCCTCTCTCTGCGCAAGCCGCGGTCAGCACTCTGACGTCATATCCTTCATCCGCTGTACTTCTCTACATACCTCAGTTAGTACAGGCTTTGAGACATGACACGGTAAGTCATTTTATGTTCTATGACTAAAGCAATAAGGTTGATATTAAATTTGTATCGTGATAATAGTGAAGATTATTTAGACGTTTAATTCTAAGGTTTAGAACGAAAGGATTAAGCTATGTATTTTAAAACTAATCAAAGACAGTATAAGGTTCAAATTTATTAATTCACTCATTTTTAAAGAAGTTTTACGTACTGTTTATGGAAAGACATATTATTATTATTACATGAATTGTATTACGAAATACTTCTCACTGTTTTATTTATTTTAAACCTTAATGTCATTAGGTTAAGGTACATTTTTAGACGTTTTTTATAGATGGGCTACGTAGCAGAACTAATAAAATCATTAGCGAAGAAATCTCAAGTGGTAGCTCATCAGTTAATATGGAACATGCATACAAACTTATACACCGACGAGGAAATGCACAATAAAGATCGTAAGTAACGTTTGAATGTCAATCGATTTTGAACTCTATTACTTTCTTCTTTGGCTTTCTTTGCTTTTCTTCTACTTTTGCTCTTGCTTAAGGTCTCAAGCGTCGTAAGTACACTTTACATAAAATAATTGAGTAGTTTCCTGGATCGAATGTTAATGCGACGTTTTAAATAATAAAATGTTGAAAAATCTATACTTTTATTCATCGATATGTGGATGCATAAAATTTTAGAAATTTTTTAGCTCATTTAATAAAGTAAGTAAGCTATTTGACGCAAAAATACTATAAAGCCATAATTTCATACAAATTTCATAGGAAAGTATCGTTTTTGACATTTGGATAAAGTATTGACTAGTGACTATCGTATTCAAACAAAATTAATTAATTCGATCAAGCCATTTCAGAGTTTCAGCGAGACTAACGGACAGCTATTCGCTCATATATATATATATATATATATATATATATATATATATATATATATATATATATATATATATATATATATATATATATATATATATATATACATATATATATATACATATAAGAATACTAGCGACCCGTCCCGGCTTCGCACGGGTGCAATGCTGATACTAAATTTCTCCACTATTTAATGGATGTTATTATACAGTATATAAACCTTCCTCTTCAATCACTCTATCTATTAAAAAGTCGCAACAAAATCCGTTGCGTAGTAGACTTTGCTTTATATTATGTAGTGATAATGATATGTTTATTATAATATGAATTCAATTTACACTTCAGTCTAAGTAACACGTGTCCGGCTATGCTAACACCAAAAATTTTAAAACTGGAAATAATTGAATTATACGGTATTTCGTTCACTACAAAATAAATAATTTTATAGCGTCAACAACACGTGATAATTATGCTGTTAAAATGTAGCTTATATGACACGTTCGTAGATTTACCATAGCAGCGCACTCTATTGATTACTTACTCAACCCAGTTTACAGATAATTGTGACTGTCAAATAATAACAGACAAATAATTAGCAATAAATCAAAATTGTGACTATAATTTGAGATTTAAACTATCCTATCTCTCAAGTTTGATCGAACTGCACATTGTGATCGAATTTTATTATAATCGGTTAAGAGGTTTAAGAGTCCATTGAGGACAAACATTGTGACACGAGATTTATATATATTAAGATAATAACTAACCAAACTAACTTTCTCAATCTCTTTACCTAATATACTAACTTACCTAACTCTTGCACTCTCATTATCCAATCCTTCTTCCAGCAGCCCTCTTCGACATCCTAGAGTGCCTTACAAAGAATATCGTGGACAATCTATCTGGGCCCGCAAAAGCGTTCTACGAACGAGAATTTGATTTCTTCAGTCAAATAACGAACATCAGCGGAGTTATCCGACCGTTCCCGAAGGGGGCCGAGAGAAAACGGGCCTGCTTGGAGGCGTTGAAAACTGTGAAAGTATGTATAAGTTTGGTTTTGTCTAATTTTCAAGCTTTTAATTTACTTATAGGTAATGTACATATTAATGAAACTACATACATATATCTTGAACAGATTGTTTTGTATTGACCATAAATGCTAGAGCAAAAATGACTACTGAATTGTCTAACTGAACTGAGCGTAAAAAAAGACTAGACTAGACTAAGTTAATAGCTTCACTAGAGGTACTAACCGACAGATATACACTTTAACCTTTTAATCGTTTTTTGACATTCAAAAGTGGCTTCAACAAATATTTTGACTTTGGCTTAATTTTTTTTATGTAATAGTTCGGCAAACGAGCAGACGGATTACCTGATGGTAAGCAATCAGCGCCGCCCATGGACACCCGCAACAGAGGTGTTACGAGTGCGTTGCCGACCGTTTAGGGATTAGGCATTTGGAGATTTAGGGATTGAAGAGGGATTGGGGGAGGGCAAGGATTGGGCCTCCGGTAACCTCACTCACACGGCGAAACATAATGCTGTGGTTGTTTCACGCCGGTTTTCTGTGAGGCCGAGGTATCATTCCGGTCGAGCCGACCCATTCGTGCCGAAGCATGGCTCTCCCAAACTTAAATATAAACATTAGTATGTTAAATTAAAGTTTATAAAATGTTATTCTGAATGTTTGATCTGTATATAAAGAAAGGTTTTCTTGGTCAGTATTGTTATTGTATTTCCTCATTTTACAGGTTCAGCCAGGTTGCTATCTGCCTTCGAACCCAGATTCGATGGTCATTGACATCGATTATAAAAGTGGTAAGTAGAAAATCAAATAATTTTCCTAATAGAAAAAGCCTTAAGGGACGCTTACAAAAAATAAAAATAATGTACGGCGGGCCCGACCCGAACGAATGAATTCTAACGACGTAACTATCGCAATCTTTAAAAAAAACATTTGACCTATTTCGCTTTGATAGAAAACCCCTTATGTGCCTTATATTTGTTTCCTCACTACATTTGTATTATTTTTCAGGTACACCTATGCAGAGTGCGGCTAAAGCTCCATACCTAGCTAGATTCAGGGTTCGAAAGTACGGCATAGATGAAATGGAAGCCATCGCTATGGCCATATCTGCGGGTGAAGATCCACCGACGGTAAGGATATAACTCATGTATACCTTTGTTATTATTTTCTTCAAGTGTTTTGAAGATGAAGTTATTTTATTTAATAGTTTGTATAAATATAATTGTTTAAAAGTTCACGTAGCTATTTGACGAGGTAGCTCGACTGGTTTCGACCTACGCTAGGGCCCTAAAGTAAGGCAGCATTAGTACATAGCTTTGCTCCACTGCAATGCGTAGAAAGTCTTTTTAGTTTGTATTATTTGCGAAAAACTGGCGTCCTTTTTTACTGTGTTTTATTGTAAACAGAGTCTACAAAAATATTTTAACATCAGAAATCGTCGTTGTGCAGAGTTTGTAAGTCTATCGAATAAAAGTGTGAGTCATCTTGTTCTCCCACCCTTTAGGGCCTGTTTCACCATAATTATATAACAGTTACACTAATGCCCGGTTTCCGAAAGCCCGATCAATGTTAAAATCAACTAACTAGGTGTCAAATCTCTTGTCAAGTCATCTGATTGGTTGTTGGTAATTCAGTCAACCAATCAGATGACTTGACAAGAGATTCAATTGATTTTAACATTGATCGGCCTTTCGGAAACCGGGTTAAGTCGGTATTTCCAATAGATTTCAGGTATTGTGAAACAGGCCCTTATTTACACCAACAATAACGTCGTAAGTTTAACAGGCATGTGGATATGCAGTTATGCTCCTTTGCCTACCCTTTTGAAGAGTCAGTGTTTCTTTACCCTTGCACAGTTATTTGGTATGTAGGTTTGGAAATATAAATATTGATTCAGTACATAGTAGACAGATGACCTGATGGTAAGTAATTGGCACATTAATGGAGTTAAAAGTCGTTAGGGATTTGAGGATTGGGAATTTGGGGAGTGTGTTGAAGGGGGGAGAGTTGGGCCTCCGATAACCTTGAAATACAATGCAAGAGATGTTTTACCCGGGTATTCTGAGAGGCCGTGTTACCACTGGTGGATTCTTTTTTTTATTATTTAAGCCAGGCATCAGAGGCCCATAGAGAATACAATACATAATTAATATATTATAACATTACATCATAAACTAATACATTCGTGCCGAAGCATGGATCGCTTCCATACCTTGTTTAGCTACTGAGCCAACCAATGACTGAACAAGAAAGGTTCCTCAAAAACTCAAAAAAAAATGGTGTAACAGCTACTGTCTCTGTACTGAATTAATCTTCATTTTCTTACCTGCATACTAAATAACTGTGCAATTTTTGTAAGCAAGTATAAGTTTGTATGTGCATGATAAAGTTATTGATTCTTAATTTTTTACTAACTTTATCATTAATAAAACTAGACTTTTGTATTATAACATAGACGGATCTCGCCTTTATTGGCTGGTCTTTTTTAATATTGAACTTATGTATTCCAATAATATAGTTTAAGTAATATTTAGGATGGTGTCCTTAATTGACGCATAATGTGTATAATTATCTGCAGGCGCTCGACTCAAACCTACAAAATAAAAAATAAAATATTATAATTCGACACTGTTATTTACTCATGATATTATTACAAGACTAAGAGAAAATAGAATGAAAGTTTCCTAAGATAAAAGCGAGAATCCTCCGACCCAGTGGAGACAATCAAACAGCCAGCCAGCCAGTCCAACAATTGGACGTTATAATTTTCCATCCACACATTAATCGCGTGGAAACTTCGCTAGTGCGGTTTACAACACACATTGTCATTAGTAATTTTTATCTACGAATCTTCTATGTATGTTGCCCTAAACTGAAAAAAATATGTTGTTCTCCATTTACTCAATAACTCTTTAACCAACAGGAGGACGGCAAAGACAGGTTCACTGGTATAGCAGCGGAAGTGTGGCAGGCGGCCATATTCAAAGTAGGAGATGACGTCAGGCAGGACATGTTGGCTCTGCAAGTGATATCACTCTTCAAGAACATATTCCAACAAGTCGGTCTAGATCTCTACCTTTTCCCTTATAAAGTCGTCGCCACTGCACCCGGGGTGAGTTTGTATTTCTTCTTGTTTGTTAGTTTATCTTTGATTTTTAAGGCTCAAACAAATTATAAAGTGAACTTAATTCACAAATTTTCGGTTCGAACTATATTATTGACGGAAATTTAATAAAAGTTCACAGAAGGGATTTTTTTTATATCGCTGACAAGATTGTATTTACTATTCACAATTTTTTGTTCGATGCGTGGAAACCTAGATCGGATATGGAACCTCATTGCTTTTAGGAAGTCTGTCACACAGTATTCTTTTTTCAGAAAAACCGATAAACCGGTTTTGTGTTAACTGTGTTATTTTTGTATTATGTGCAATAGTGAAATAAAAAAAAATTAACAAAATCTTGTGTTGTCTTGGTGAATACCAAATCGTGTAATTTATATTTCCAGTGTGGCGTGATAGAATGCGTGCCTAACGCCAAGTCCCGCGACCAGCTGGGCCGGCAGACTGACATCGGCATGTATGAGTACTTCATTAAGAAGTATGGAGACGAATCTACTAGGGAATTCCAGGTATGTGGATTAAATTAACTTTTTATTAATTATCGTAAGACATGCTAAATATCTTGAAAACTAGCGACCGTCCTCGGCTTCTTATGGTTGCAATGCTGATACTAAATTTCTCCACTATTTATGGTATATTATTATACATGTAAAACTTCCTCTTCAATTACTCTTTTTAAAAAAAAAACGCATCAAAATCCATTGCGTAGTTTTAAAAATTTAAGCATACATAGGGATATGGGGACAGACAAAGCGACTTTGTTTTTTTATACTATTTAGTGATAACAACTTACTCATGTTAATAAACTGAGGAAAGCTCAACTAGTTTCAAGTCACAGCGGAACTCTTATTCGTGAGCAACGTGCGCGTCGCGGCGACATTGTGCGTTATGTCGGCTGTTGCGACTTGAACTAGTAAAGCTTTCCTCAGTTAATTCACTTAAAATCAACTAACTAGGTGTCAAATCTCTTGTCAAGTCATCTGATTGGTTGTTGATAATTCAGTCAAACAATCAAATGTCTTAACAAGAGATTAAATAGATTTTAACATTGATCGGCTTTTCGGAGACCGGGTTTTAGACGTTTTTCATTATCACTGAATATTTTCTTTTAAACAATTTTTTTGGTCTTTTAAAAAAAAATACTTAACTGTTTTTAACTTTTTACTTTCTTCTCTAAGTCTTATTATTGTGTTTCAGGCCGCTCGACGTTGTTTCGTGACATCAATGGCGGCGTACAGTGTGATCGGATTCCTCCTTCAAATCAAGGACCGTCACAACGGAAACATTATGCTGGATGTCGACGGACATATCATACATATAGGTGAGTTGGTTATTTTGTACTGTATCTGTATTGGGTTTAGGTTGACATTCAATTGACTCGATAATAGTTTTTGCAACTTTTTAACCTTTTATATTTTTGTTAAATTGTTCGTGTACTCGTGTTGATTGCAAACGCTACTGCTAGCGTTCAGGCGGTTGGATTCCCGGGTTGTGTATAATAGTAATATTATTTATTATGTTTTCGGCTTACTGACGTAATAATTTGACGAGATACTCGACTAGTTTCAAGCCATGCTAGAGATATCGTCATCACGAGTATGTCGTCAAATTATTACGTGAGTAAGCCGAAAACAGAATAAACAATTTAGAATGTCTCACAAAAGTTATAATAAAAATAGCAATATTGAGATTTTATAGTATAAATTAAATTAAAGGTACTTATTTTACTTCAATTTTCCAATTTTTAAAATTGCCCATCGGTTTTATCTGAATATTGACTCCCAGTAGGTAGGTATGCACAGGGCAAAACTTGGAATGGAGATGGAAGCTTTGCTTGTTCATTCCGTTCGATCCGGTCCATTTATGTTCTCATTCCTTTGGAAAATCGGCTGCATGGTTGATGCGGTAGCTGGGCAACTGGCTGCCGCGCAACGTGTCGCGGGTTTGTTTCCCTCATGGAACAACTTTGTGTGATCCACAAATTGTTGTTCCGGATCTGGCAGTAATGTACATGTGAAAATTGTATGCTTATAAATGCACCCAAATAGAAAGGAAATGTTTTTTTTTTTAAAGATCAAGAAAGATAATCTCTAATATATTGCTTGTTTCAGATTTCGGTTTCATGTTCGAGTCATCACCTGGTGGTAACCTGGGCTTCGAGCCTGACATCAAGTTGACAGACGAGATGGTGATGGTGATGGGAGGAAAGATGGAAGCCCCTCCCTTCAGGTGGTTCTGCGAGCTCTGTGTACAAGCCTTCCTTGCTGTCAGGTGAGTCTGAACTTCATATTGTAGGACGTAGAGTTCAAATTTGCCTATCAAGTAGTGAGGTTGTGTGACTTAATTGAAACTTAATTTTTAACCTTACCATAAATCCTACATAAATCCTAAAATCGCTTAACACTTGGATTAAAACGGCAAACAAGCAATCGGATTACCTGATGCTAAGCAATTGGCGCCGCTTTCAGACATCCACAAAACCAAAGGATTTACTAGTTTGTTGCAAGCCTTTTCGGGAGTTAGTTTTCGAAAAATAAGGGATTGGCCGAGAGGGAGAAGAGTGATTGTGCCTCAGGTAACCCCACTCACACGGCGAAGCACAACGCTATGGTTGTTTCACGCCGGTTTTCTGTGAGGCCGTGGTATTACTCCGGTCGACTCGCCCCATTCGTGTCGAAGCAAAGCTTTTCGACATTTTTTTTTGTCTGGGGAAAATCATCAAATGACTTCCCCTGCCCAGGGTGAGGCGAGAGGGATTGTCAGACTCTTCTGACTGGCCGAGGACGCGGTGCCTCATTGCGCTTCCTCCGCAACCCCGGCTAGCTCTCCCACACTAAATATTTTAAATTGATTCTAACCAAAATGTCTTTTTCAGGCCCTACCAAGAAGCAATTATATCAATGGTGTCGCTTATGTTAGACACTGGTCTCCCGTGCTTCCGAGGTCAGACCATCAGACTCCTAAGGTCCAGGTTCGCTCCAAACTCGACGGAGAAAGAGGCAGCCGCCTACATGCTCTCAGTCATACGTAACTCCTTCCTTAACTTCAGAACGAGGACTTACGACATGATCCAGTATTACCAAAATCAAATACCTTATTAGAACGTTCTAGAATTGGAATTGAAATTTGAATTTGTAACGGTTCTTTTTGGCCGTTAGGTTTTTAAATTTGGAGTTTTTGTCTCTAGTTTAAACGTTTTTTTGTTTTGTAGCGTTTGTGATGTTTGATTGGTTTTAATGACCTTATATCATGTTTTCTTTTAGCGCGGCAGATGGCGTTAATGTAGCTTTAGGGCTCTTTGTCCTAAACAATTCTTTCTTAATATTTTTTTAAATATGAAATTCAACTTTGGCTACGTACTATAATTGGACAAGTAGACCACATTCTACATTAACGCCATCTATTGAGCAAAACAAAAGCAGTCTTACAAAAAATGCAAGTATTTTCTTGAATTTTAAAGAAAATATTACGTAAATATGAGAATGTTAATATATGTACCTATCGCCTTCCAAAATAAATGTATACAATACATAGGTAGTTTATGTAAAATATCTTTATTTCAAAGTTCGTTAAAAAGAAATCTCCAACTAAAACTGAGCTATACGTCAGACAATTAAAGTCTTCAATTTAATAGCACATTCTATATTGTGAATTTTAACAAAAATGTATCTTAAGAACTTAAAATTGAATTGAATTTACAAACAGCGAAACGCAATTGTATCTTTCGTCTATTTCAATAGTGTTGATTTTAGCACACCAGAACACATGAAGAGTGTAAAGGGAAAATTAAACCTTATTCTGGTAACAATAAAGTTGAATTTGCTTAAGGTTTGGGAGTTGGTGAATGGATATGTTTTGGGAAAGGAGTATTATTATTTATTTATTTAAGTAATTAATGGCTTTGGTACTGTCAAGGTTTCAATTCTGCTTATATAGTTTCGTTAATTGATTTTGAATTCTATTACTTTGGTTATAAGACACTTTGTAACTTAATTCGTACTTTGATTATGCTTATGTTTGCGATTTTTAAATTTCATTCATATCTCGGTGTAGTATAGTTTGAAATTGCTTAGATTTCTATATTGATGATCTTTTCTGACATCTACAATTGAGTTTTAACTATTAATGATATAATAATTCGTTCAGTAAAAACGGGGAAATCAGTTTAATTTCGTGTAAAGAAATACTAACCTCATTAACGAACGTATTAAAGTTATTTTCTCAATTTAAATACAAATTTATACATCTTCAGCGAAAACTAGACTTTATTGCTAGTCCACACAGTTCACCTTTCAATGAAACCTTATTCTTTTCAAATTTCGACCTTGATACTTACATATTAGTAGAATTGAAACTTTGTACTAGTAAAATAATTACCTAACAATGTTGATATTATGGTGAATGTACTAGTTTCAATATAAAAAACGTACTTACATTACATGAAAAAAAGAACAATTTATTTTAAATAATAAAAAAAACATGGTGGACTTTGGTGTTTGGTTATGTGTATTTTATATCTTCGTGGCACGCGAAATTGAACCTTGTTTTCAAAGGGGTAAAATCATAAAACTGTTTCGCCCGTCATGGGTAGGGCGTGAGGGAGTGCCAGACTCTTACTGAGTAAGAATCACCACGTTCCTTCTCCTCCAGGGCCGCGGTATATTATAACGCTAGCACCCACAACGTCATCGCGAAATTGAACCTTAAGTGCGAAGTAATAATGATTAAGTATTCGGAGTTAAAAATTAGTATCAATACGGCTTTCTCTACCTAAGACGAGTTCTCACGCAGCAAGCTGGTTGAAAATCCAAGTGTAAAAGGTTCAAGTTTATCAAAGAGTGTTGCCCCAGACCCTGTTTATAATGATAGGTTTAAAATGCAAATGAACTCATAATTGGTTACTTGACTCGGTCAAAAATTAAGAAAAGCTAAAACGGAGTGAATAGAATTCGAGGGGTGAATAGACACAGTAAAGGGTTGAATAGATACTAGGAAAATTTGCTAACATCTATCCATTCCTATCGTATATCTATTTACCCCTTTCGTGTATCTTTTTACCCCTTTCGTGTATCTATTTACCCCTTTCGTGTATCTTTTTACCCCTTTCGTGTATCTATTTACCCCTTTCGTGTATCTTTTTACCCCTTTCGTGTATCTATTTACCCCTTTCGTGTATCTATTTACCCCTTTCGTGTATCTATTTACCCCTTTCATGTATCTATTTACCCCTTTTGTGTATCTATTTACCCCTGTCGTGTATCTATTTACCCCTGTCGTGTATCTATTTACCCCTTTCGTGTATCTATTCACCCCGTTTTACGGTATTGCAAGTTTTCAGCCAAATAAGTAATCGTTTATTAAAAATTACCACTTATGTGAATTCATTGAAAAAACCTCTTATCTACTAGTTCCAAGGTACAACGGAACTCATAGTTGCGATCCGAGATGATAGGAATAAGAACACTGTGTTACTTAAAACATGTAGAGTTATTCTCAGTTAATTGAGTGAGCCAATACCTTCAATAATATTAGTAGGTTTGTCTCACGTTAGTTGCTGTGCAAAAATCCAATATTTTCTTTAACTATCTCCAAATAAGGAATAAAATATTTTGATTTAATCACATTTTCATTGTTATTCATTGATTTCACATAGGTACACTTAGTATTTGTGTTTTGCTGGCTGAAGAAGTGTGATGTATGATGCATAAAACATGGCATTACAACACACAATTCCGTGCTAAAATTCATATAAAAGCTAATTATTTACAAAATTCAAAGAAAGCATTGACTTACCTACTTGTCAAGTAATTAATTATAGAATAACTCATTCCTAGTGATAGGTACCTATTACGTAGAATTTTCGGAAAAAGGTTTTGTGTATCCAACTTCTTTTTTTACTATATTCTATACATATATATTTCTTGCTAATTACTATGTTATTTTTAGCATGAGAGGCGAATTTATTCATATTTCCATAGTTATCATGAATTACAATAAAATTTTGATACCTACGGATTTTTAAGCTGCTTCTGTCTTTCCAACGAATATATAAATGTATGTATAATAGGTATAGATACATAGGCTTAGTACATAATCTTTTCAGCATTGAATTATTCTCTTTATGTTCCCAATATCAAAATATTTTTTAATGCCCCGTTATGCTAAAAATAACATGTAAAACCTCCATAATAGACCTCTCGCTAAATATCAAAAATATACACATTAGTGATCGTAGTCCTTTTGGAAGACCAATAAGCAATTTGGAATCGATTTCTGATCTTATATTTCTATTCATTATAGAAAAAATCTACTTACTGTATTAAAGTATTGAACGCAGAAGTATTGAAGCGAAAAACGACATTAGCGCCCTCTATACGAATATTATAACAGCCTTTTGTAATGTTACCATAGATATAATGTTATATCAAATTATATTATATGAAATTTGTATGTATGTATATCTCTCGAAATTATAACATAGTATATTAAAAAGCCGTTTTGAATGTTATTGTATATCACTAAGTGAGAAAATTATGATCTATTTATTATTATTATTATGAGTAGTATTTATACTCTGACTTTGTTTGTGTTCAGTAATTTCATTAACAGACTTTAACATTGTATTTTTTACAATAATCACCAGTTTAAAATGCCCACTGCTAAGCAAAGGTCTCTTCTCACATGGAGGTTTGAGCATTAGTCATCACGCTTGCTCAAAGCGGGTTGGCGAATTCAAAGTTATCATAAGAAATTATAAGTCCAGGTTTCCTCTCGATATTTTCCTTCACCGCATATCTGTACTGTCTTAATATCTAGACTTAAAAAGTAGGTACATATGACTCAGGTAAATACACATTGGTACTTACTAGTTTTCAGTCTCCTCATGCATGAGAAGCAAGCGCCTAAATCTTTGGGCCTCCACGTCGTTGTACCTAGTCTTTTCGATCTACACTCAGCTACAGTTTTAGTATGAGCTTAAATTATTTGTTTTGTCCGTTTTATTAACTTTTTAATCTAGTTATTCTATAAATATTGTCGATGTTCTCTAGTGCTTTAAAAAGAACATAGACCTATTATTTCCTTATGAAATACAAATATGGTTCAGTCAAATTGATGTTTATTTTGCAATGTTAAATTACTGAATACAAAAAAAAGTTGGAATATAACAACTTTAGGCCAATTTCTAGTTTAGATTTCAATGTTATTCATGCGTTATGTAAGCAAGGATTATTTTAATTTGTATTCGAACCTTACAATAATAGAATTATTTTTAAATCTTTATATACAAGGCTAAAGCTAAGACATAAATATCTCACTGTGGCAAAAATGAAAGACCATTAATTTTGATCTTATTCCTGAAGAATAAGATTTAAAATTAATTTTAGAAATCCACAACTTAGTGACACAATTTTCTTGTTACCTACGAGACTAGTGGTCCTGTAAGTATACCTACATATTTACTTATGAATATTTTAAAGTAATATTAACACATTCAGTGCCCTCGACGCACCTGTGCGTTCAATACATTAATGTATTGAACGCACAGGTGCGTCGAGGGCACTGAATGTGTTAAACTTTATCAATTGGCTATTACTATCTCCTTCTTTTCTATAGCTCCATTTCTGTCTTATCAAAATCCTTGCTTATGTAACAAACAATATATTTCTGAACAAAGTTTAGTATGTAACTAAGTGTTGTGTTGGAACATTGTGTATATAATATTATTATTAAATGATTATTATTGTTGATGGTACATTCTGACATTCCCTGGATTATTCATGTTTCAACGAATATATCTGGTTAAGGTGTCCAATGTGTTTTATTTAAGAATCCTTTGTTCTACTTATATTGCGTTAGCGACTTTGAGAAATCCTTTCTTGGTTAGGTACCTACTTTGGCTCTGCCCTGCAAAATATTATCCAAGTCTCATAATAATATGTTTAAAAATGTATGCTTGTCTGTGTTATATTATTGCAAATATGTTACAAAGTATTAAGTATTGATTGAAAAGAAAATCTTTTCTTTCTAACGTATGTTCATTGCGTTTTTTGTTTTGTGGAATAGGAGGCAAACAAGCATGTTCTGCGCCGCCAATGAACACTAGCGAAGCTATGGGAAGGAGTATACTCGTTTCTTGAAGGTTTGCGGTTGTATTAGTCGTGGTCTCATAAGAATTCGCAAGAAAACGTACTTATCTAACCTATGATATTTTTTTTGGAGAGAAAATCATCTTATCTATGTTAAGAATAGAAAAACAAACTTTATGATTTCTAAAAAACTATAATTTATTCAAAATCCATATCATAACTATCAACATATGACAAGTAATACTCTACTTTCTTAATACATTTCTTAACTTTACTTACATCTAAACTTGGTAAATGTTCTTTTTCATGTTCCGGAAACTTCTTCGAAAAGGTTGTCTTTTCCTTGGCAGTCTTTTGGTCTTTCGTCTGTTTGTCTAATGTTTTGGCTTCAGTGAGTATCTTGTGTAAATGGGATAAAGCTGCTTGGCAATAGTATTTCTCGTTATCATCACTTGGTCCTCGGATTAGAAGGAATGTGTCTTTTTTCATCACTGATATACTTGCTTCATCAGTTTGTATGAATTCACTCTAAAATACAAATTATTAAATTAAGCAATGTATTATCATTTGAAACAGTGAAAATGTAGTTTAATATTGGTCATTAGATTGATAGATCTGTGTTACTTAGAAACTTTAGATTTAAAAACTTAATGTCATAGCAACATATTATTGTTCTTCACACTTCGAACGTCATGGGGAATGCTAGCAGAGGATTTGAACTCAACAATTTTATTTGTCAATGACTTGAAATGCAGTAAGATAAAAATTTTGATAAACAATAAATGCAATGTTTTCCTATAGCTGGCTGTAATCATACTAAACACATCTCACATGTATTTTAATTTTAGGCACAGAATACAATGATCAATCTAGCTTTTTCATTTTCTTAAGTAATGTACTAATTTGAAATAATACCTGTAAACATTTCTGCGCAACGGACTCCAACGCAACAGCAGGATCATCAAAATTAGTATTGGTGTTCAAATTGTCACAAATATTGAATAAGCATATCACTGCTTCTCCAGGCTCAATTTCTCCATTAAAGTACCGCAGGATGAAAGCGTAGGAAGCTAGTACATTTGTAATGTTGCTCTTGATAGCTGGTGATGGTTTAACAGCCTAAAAATTAAGATAGGTTTAGGATTTAGGGAATAATTATTACCCATTTATATTGTATACAAATTGACAACATGATGGTAAGTTAACTTGAATAAGTATTGATTGTGGCTCTGAATAAAAAATATTTATATTTATGGGTATAATTAATGTTAGATGTATTTTCAGTCAGATATGCAGTTGCAAACCTAATTAAATGTACTGTGGTCTAGAAGGAACTGGGTAGTTTGTAGTTCGTAAGAGACATAAAAAGAATATGCTATGATCTGATTCTGATAACTATCAAATTGTGAAAAGGATAACCAAGTAAATATGTGCAGAACAGACATTTAAGAAAAGCCAGATTTTAATAACTATGCAATCTTACTGTCAATGTTTCAAATTTAGGAACAGCTTTCAATTCTGGACAATTTTTTAGTACTTCTCCATCGTCAACATTAACGTCTTCAACTAATTTCTTTTCTCTTCTATACATCCACCACGGTTCCCATTGAGGCATTATACCTCCAACATCACCCCGATTTATTAATGCTTCAAACTCATTTCGTTCATCCTCTGTCAATGCATTCCATATTGCGTCCGCATCATCAAGGTTTAAATTCTCTATTCGTTTTTCTAAGTCATCATCCTCATCATCATCAGAGTCTGCTGGCTCATCATCATATTCTATGAGGTCATCTATGTCAATATTATCGTCATCCTGCATCCGTTTTAGGATGTCCACCATTTTATCCCTAGAATCGTCATCAGCGTGATGTGCCGTCAATTCAGAGTTCACACAATCTCTGTAGAAGCTCTCTGAACATTGTAAATGCTTTTCAGACTTGTAACAATCCAGGGAACAGTAGAATACCTCACATCGTGGGCAACAGTATTTGCTTGGGTTTTCATTGCATCTGAAAGGATTATTATGATGATTGATTGTTATTATGATTTTATTTTATTATAAATGTTGTTAAACAGTCTACAGTGTGTATAGTGAGATATTATAACATAAATAAAATAATTTGGGTCAGTGGGTCGTCTTACGGGCGGAGTATTTAAATAATTTGCTGCAGTATTTAAATAAAACATTGTAGCGTATATAGGTAGATACTTACAGTCCACAATTATTTTGGTTTATCTTCGATGTTTTAACGTCAGCCATGATACAAATACATCAATTGATTGTGTAAATTTTGTTGACTCTACTCAGAAGTAGATGCACTTGATAAAATAATAAACCCAAATAGATATTTTCTCCCAAAATATACACTGAACAATGTTTACAAAAATGCGATTAATAAAAATCGGTAAGGTTATCTGTCAAGTGAATGTCAAATATGCGGCGAAAATCTGTTTTGCCCATAGCGTGTAGTTACACTGAAAATTTCGTCAAATCTTATCAATATTATTTGATTATTTAAATATTTGTGATCGAAACATATTGATATGTGTGCATATTAAATACTCCACTATATTTTGTTGCACCTATCATTTAATAAGAGTAATTTTTGTCACTTAATATGTTTAGACAAATCATAAGTAAGTGTAGTCCATGACAAAACGCAGCTGTCAAAAACTTTATTTTGAAGTTTCAAAAGTAAACAAACAAGCAGGTATTTTCTGTTAAATATTATAAAGATAATAAGGAAGTTATATAAATTAATATAAACATATTAATTAATAATGACGGAACCAGAATTAGTGGAGGATTTCTTTGGTGTTTATTTGTTATATTGTATCAATCCAAAATATAAAGGCCGCACATACGTTGGTTATACTCGAGACCCGAATAGAAGAATAATGCAACACAATAAAGGAGTGTGGGCTGGAGGAGCTCACCGAACTAATAACAAGGGACCCTGGTTGGTAAAATTTGCTTGAAAACTAAACATTAACAATCACTTGCCCCCAATTTTTGACTGCTATGTTTAAATTTAAGTATACCTATTTTTGCCTTTGATTAATTCAGTCTATTTAGAACAATATATTTAATTTATATTTACTTCAAAAATATGTACGTTAAGTACAGTTCCTTAGAAGTATTTGTCTAATACACAAGATTAGTTTCCTACTTTAGACATGCATAGGTATATTATATTTATTATTTTAAGAACTGGCACTTTTCATAAATAATGCAACATATAAATCCTAATATTAAATATTTTAGGAAGATGGTGGTTATAGTGCATGGATTCCCAAATAATATTTCTGCTCTTAGGGTAAGTAGGTACCTATTTATTTGTCACAACATCTTATCATATTATTTAGTTAACTTCTTACTTTTTTTTTCAGTTTGAATGGGCTTGGCAAAATCCATCAAAGACAATAAGACTTCAACATTTAAACTTAAAGAAGATCCCGAGAAAAGAGTCTGAATTTAAATTCAAATTAAGAATATTGAGTGAGATGTTTCGAGTGGGACCTTGGTGCCGACTGCCTTTAATTATAAGATGGTTAGAGCCAGAATACCGTGAAGAATTTCCTGTAGGTTTATATAATATTTCTCATCTTTTTATACAGTCAAAGTAAATTGTTTTATTTCTATTTATTTAATTTAATGAGACCAAAGTATCACTTTTAAAAGTATATCACTAAAAAAATTATGTGTCTATTGTTATTTTAGACCATAGACTAGCAGCATTGTAGTGAGTAATTACCTATTTACATTTTACAAAAATACTTTTTTTAGACGCAGTATAAGTACCTCATAATTTATTTTAAACAATTGTATTGCAGCCTGAAAGAATACCACCAGAACACATGTCAATCTGCGAAGGACCTGTGAAAAGTAGAAACTTAAAGACCAAAGACTCAAACTCCATCCAACCTGACGTGGAATGCCTTCTGTGCTCCGCTAACATAACCAATGGCCAGACAAAGATCACCTGTTTAAATCCTAACTGTGAACTTCTTTGCCATATAACTTGTTTAGCGGATCTGTTCTTGGTACCAGGGGAATATGTACCAGTAGAAGGTAATTGTCCTTTCTGTGATATAAAGGTAAAATGGGGTGATTTGATCAGGAAAATGAAAGGGTGCGCCTATACTAATGAAGTTGAAGAATGCAGTGATGAAGAAGTACAAGATGTTTCTTTCGCTGAAGACCCGTCGTGGATGCAAGATTGTAATTATGATTTATGACGATTCTATTGTTTATTTGTAAAATACAGTATTATTATTATTTATGAAGAAATGTTTTTTTTTAATCACTGTTACCTTAGTAAGTATTCGGAATAATTCCAGACTCTTTATAAGGTGGAAATCTTAATCGTGTATTATTAACGACAACAACATACAATTAACGATAACAATTTCTTGTATAGCAACAACAGATAACCGTAGTTAATGGGTCAGGTACCTAGCTGCGCGACGAATATGAGCTCCGTGCGTGGTTTGAAACTAGTCGCGTTCCTCGTCAAACAGTTAGGTACGTAAATTAGCCGTTATAAACACGCCGGAATTATACCTAACTTAAAAATAAGATAGGTATTCTTACGCTCAGATACGACAGATGTGTATGTACTTTTATCAATTTTTTTTTTAATAAATCAATCCCCAAGCGATGCGTACGCGCGCCTATTGTTCTACTATTGTGTCTAGAATTACCTACTACGGTTGAAAGGTTAAATCTCTTCTGCCGACCTGGGCTGGGCATGAGAGTCAAATTGGTTTCAGACTCTTATTGACTAAAAACTACCCTGTTTGGTAATTCCATCTGCTCCGAACGGACTACGGTAGTTATTTACCGAATTGCGCTTTGCTTGCAACCTCGACAGTATAAATTATGATTGTGTTCCTACCGTCCTCAGCATTTACTTTAATATTTCTTCAAAACTGGTGTTGGACAGACGGCACAGAATTTTATTTTACTTTATTATTGAGGTCCAACACTGGATTTACACAAATTTTTCATAAACGAATAGGTACAATACAACGATCACTTATGGTTTTTGTAAGTGGGTATTCAGTGTAGGTACCTAGGAGTATCTAGTTCGGTATACTCTGTGCGGAAACCCATCACAGTACCTACGTTTTGTAGCCGCTGGTTGTCTAGACATTGCTCCAATCGTAGCCTTTATCATCATCATTAGCCTATAGGTGCCCACTGCTGAGCAAATGCCAATTCTCACGCGGAGAAGGTTAGAGCATTAATCACTACGCTTTCTCAAGGCGGATTGGCGATTTCAAACTTATAATTGGAAGTTTATAAACCCAGGGATCCTCACGATGTTTTCCTTAACCGTACGTCAGTGGTGTCTAAATAATCAAAGACAGTAAATATAACTCTGAAAAGTCACATTGGCCTTTACATGTAAGTTAATATGTAATTGATTTTGGCTGTTGTCCTTATTGGAGCGTCATATGTATTCAATTTTGTGTGGGTATCATTATTATGTAGGTACTTTTTTGTGAGGGGAAAATCATCAAATGATTTGAGTCTGGCACATGGCTTCTCCCGGCCAAGGTCATTTCTAGCCGGGGTTGCGGGGCAATTGCAATAAGGTACCCACCGCGGCATGCCTCGAACAGGAGAAAGATTTCATATATCATTTTTAGTCACCCGAGCGTACGGCACGTAGCGTTCCCCGCGCGCCTCATTGGGCCGATAGACCACCACAGACGGGGCCCTATAGAACTGATGTTCCGGGGTTACGGAGTAAGCGCAATAAGGCACCGCGATCTCGGCCCAGAGCAGGAGAAGGAACGGGGGGTTTTTAGTCAGGAATAATCTGACACTCCCTCCCGCCGCCTCTGACGCTCGCTTTTCGTCTCACCCAGGGCGGAAAAAAGCGGATGATGTTTTTCCCAAAAAAGTCTCCATCTTTAAATACCTACTTACTAAAAATCATGTAAACTTATAATTTTGTAGTAATTAAATTAAACCTTTATGCCACAAAAATTGGATAGATACGTGTCTATCATACTCATTTAAGTACTTAACTTAAAAAATCGTCATCATTAGCATTAACATACTACTCTGTCAAGAAAGTACCGGGAAAAAGTCAATAATACACAAAATGTTTGTTATTCATCTAAATTTATTTTATCACCTTCAAAGTATGCTCCTTCAGAAAGATACACTTACGCCAACGAATAATCCAATTATCGAAACTTTTTTTAAACGCTGTTTCCGGAATTGAGTTCAGTGCTCGCCGCAAATTCTCCTTTATGTCTTCTAACGATTGAAAACGGGTGCCACGAAGGGGTAATTTGAGTGTGGGAAAAAGAAAGAAGTCGGCTGGAGCCATATCTGGTGAATATGGTGGCTGTTCGATGGTGTTTGTTGAGTGTTTGGACAAAAAATCGTTTACAATGATGGCCTTGTGCGAAGGCGCATTATCGTGATGCAAAATCCAAGAATTTTCTATCTCATTCCTTTTTCGTCGAATTTGTTCTCTTAAACGCCGCATAACGCTCAAATAATATTCTTTATTTACCGTTTGACCTTCGGGCAAGAATTCTGAGTGCACAACACCGCGATAGTAAAAGAAAACAGTCAACATGACTTTGACTTTTGATCGACTTTGACGTGGTTTTCTCGGTTTTGGTTCAGTTGGAAGGCGCCATTCCGAAGCTTGTTGACTAGTTTGCATGTCAAACTAGTAAACCCACGTCTCGTCACCAGTAACAATGCGTTTCATGAATGTTGGGTCGGTATTGACTCGTTCTAGCATGTCCTCAGCGACTTTCATGCGATTTAGTTTTTGAAGAAAATTCAGGTCTTTTGGGACTAGCCGAGCGGCAACACGTTTCATACCCAAATTATTTGTTAAAATGGTACGGATCGACTCGTGAGATACAGAAAGTTCGGCGGCCATGTCTCTCAAACTTGAATGAGGATTTTCAGTCACTATTTCCTTCACTTTTGCGATGTTAACTTCAGTTGCAGACGTTGATGGCCTACCAGAACGAGGCAAATCTTCCATCACATCTCGACCGCTTTTGAACGCTTTGTACCACTCACAATGGCGCTGCTGAGCGCATCGGTTTGTGGCATTAAGAAGCTGCTGACAATCTGTGAGGCATATGCCAAGGAACATGGATTGAAATATAATCCACTTAAAAGTGAAATCATGGTCTTCGGGACCAGGGGGAGCAGTTCTAGTGACGTGTTTCCCAATATTACGCTAAATGGTACTACTATGCGTAGGGTGTCTAAAGTTAAGTACTTAGGACATTTGCTGACCTCTGATCTCAAGGACGATGATGACATTGAGAGGGAACGGAGGGCTCTGGCAGTGCGGGCGAATATGATAGCTCGCAGGTTTGCACGTTGTTCGATAGATGTCAAAATTACACTAGGTCCTATTGTACTTCATTTTATACGTGCAGCCTGTGGGCCGACTATACCCAAAAATCTTACAGTGCCCTCCGAGTCCAATTTAATAATGCATTCAGAGTGCTGATGGGGCTGCGACGATTCTGTAGTGCATCAGGGATGTTTGCGGAATATCGGGTAGACTGCTTTTATACTACTATGCGTAAAAGATGCGCATCCCTGGTGCGAAGAGTGCGGGGCAGCGCCAACAGCATTCTTGGCATGATTGCCAGTCTACTGGACTGTAGTTACATCAACCATTGCTCCGCCATTTGTCATGGGGTGGTGCAGTAATGGTTGTGTTATTGTTATTTTTATTTATTTACTAGTTTCTGTGGTGGGTAGTTGTAAGCATTACTAACGTTAGTCTGTAAGAACATTGTTACTAACAAATTGGACAACTAAGTCTGAAATAAAGTAAAGTAAATAAAATAAAAAATAAGCACGTGTTTTTGATAAAGTCGATTCACCGTAAGCCTTCTGTAACATTTTGAGTGCCTCCGAACACGAAATTTCATTGACGATGCAAAATTTAAGACAAACTCTTTGTTCGATGTTTTTGTCCATTATGAAATTCGCAATACACACTAGATATTATAAAACTAAAAACAGCACTGTTTTTAATATAAATAACAGATGCAACTCAAATTCCGCGCCAAAATGGAAAACAGTTATGCCAATCTAACAACAACAAAAAAAATTAAAATTCGAATTTGGAACCATAAAAAAAACTTTCATTCCCGATACTTTGTTGACTGAATGTATTCACTGTTGGGAGTTACATCCTGACAACAATATTGACTTTAGGTAAGGGTCGATTCCTCATCTTCCTCCTGACGAAAGTGTTTTTCAGACATGGAAGCTTCGATATGTTCCTGATCCCTAGTGCGGTGAATTAAACTAAATAAAACCATGTCTTAGCTATAATAAATAATATAATAATTTATTTCATCCTATTTACAATTATTTTTATTAATACTACAAATTGTTATGTAGATAGGTAGGTACCTATATAATATAATTATAATTATTATAAAGCAGTAATAAATAGGACAGCTAGCAACTACCAGGTACGTTGTTAAAGAACATAAAATTAAATAGAAGTTGAT
This sequence comes from Spodoptera exigua, assembly GCA_902829305.4. Taxonomy (NCBI): domain Eukaryota; kingdom Metazoa; phylum Arthropoda; class Insecta; order Lepidoptera; family Noctuidae; genus Spodoptera; species Spodoptera exigua. The sequence continues at coordinate 4,457,788 of LR824623.2, forward strand.
CACACAAAAATATAGATACTTTTCATTGATTATGTAAAAATAAAGTCTTAGGTAAGTGAATTAAGGAGGTAACTAAGAAAAGCTGTACCGGTTTCAAGTGCAACGGCAATCTTACTATTCATGAGTTATTTTTTATTTATACTATTACTATAATATTATAAAGAGGTACTTAAAATTTGTAAGTTTGTATGTACTGGGTAATCTTTGGAACAGCTGGCCGGATTATCAAATTTCTTTTACTGATAGATAGTTACAACGTTCCTGAGTGCTATAGGCTATAAAACATCACGCTACGATCAAATGGAGCTGAGTAGCGGGTGAAACCGCGCGAGAGTAGCTAGTAAATTATAAAATGTATGTCTCACAATAAGTCGGTACGTTACTGTACAAAAACCTTATCAACCAAACTGAAAATCTCCTCTTTATTGGAAAGTTAGTTAAAACGACAAAAAATAGCAAATTTATCGACGTTGCCGTTTAAAAACGATAAAAAAATCAAAAAGATATTTAGGTTGAGTGTGCATATAGAATGTAACATATCTACCCACTATTCCCTAGATTTGTTATAAGTCAAAAATAATGTAAAATAGAGTATCTCAAAATGATTCTTTTAAAACACTTTAAATATAAAATCCAATGATATTATAAGTAAAATTAATGGTATAGATAGGTTACATAAATAACATTCGATTTTCAAAAACCGCACACTTATGCACACATGAATAAATCGTATGATAGTGGGATGGCATGATTCAATAATCGTGAGTGAAAAAGACAAAAAATAAAAAAGTGTGGCTAGTTAGCTACATTTTAATGTATCACTTTCTGAGCGCTTGTAACCTGTCTACACCTTTTTACATAATATACCTATAATATCATTGATAAAATCATTAAGTGCCCATCTTGCAAACTCTATACACATAGGTACATAAGTATATTGACCGAACAGATTCCTCAGCAGTTGCATAAATAAAAAAATAATTTTCCTAATAATTTTACTTATTATTCAATGTGTCAGGGAGCCTTTTCTACTTTTTTTAGTCGGGTCAAAATATAATTTACCGAAATAACGGAACTGAGTCAGATCTTAGTCCCTAAGTAAGATATTTCGTATGAAGAACTGCGACTACAAACCAGTTTTTATAGACAAAAATATTATTGTAGGTACAAAGGCAAATGCCAAAAATATTGATTTTACATAAGTAGCCATTGATTTGGTAGGAAAATAATTATGGTTCATCGCAATTATAACACAAGGAAGCAGTATACAGAAAAAATTAAATATAAGCAGTACTTATATATAAAAAAGTTAAATATTGAGCAGTCTATTAAATAATAAGTACATTGAATTTCTACACAACCTAATTATTCTGTACTAGGTACTTACACATTCTTAAACTAAAATAAATTAAGTTACAATAAATAAAGAGTTGAATAAGCTAATAAATAATTTACAAAAACATTAAACGAGTAAATGCGAGTTATTTGGTATCGAAAAGAGGAGCGCACTGCACTTAAAGTTAATAGTCATCAAAGAAATCACCGTCGTCGTCATCAAAGTCATCATCATCAGCTCCTGGAGGCACGAATGCACCATTCATCACTTCACCAATAGGCTCCTCGAAGCCAAGAACTTTCGCGAAACCGTACACCAACCTCATCACCACTAATCTCGTGAAATCCACTGGCGTGGTCTCTTTCCTCTGCAATGTCAGCTGTTTATCCGTAGGATAGTCCTTAATCTTCCGCCTCGACATTTCACAAGGTGACAACACCAAAATAAGGGCAAAAATCACCAAAAATGTGCGCGCCATTTTATTTTCAATTTCCCGCCGAATTCACTGTCAAATTACGATTACGATGCGTTCACTTTTATTCGTCCGATTAATAAGAGTTATAAACTTTTTTGCATAATAGAATTGTCTTTGACCGAGTTGCGTTGAAAAGTGAAGAGACTGTTAACGGAATGTTGGCGCTCGGGCGAATGAAGGCAGCACACTGTGGGCCCGATACTATTGTGTGTCATGCCAATGAGTATATGGCTAACTGTCTTAAAACCAGTGACGACGATCGCAAAGAAATATTTTACAGTTAGTTAAGCATATTGGGCCAGCGCCGGTGAAAAGGAATCTGATTTCGTGTTAATTTACCTGCATTTTATGCATGATGACGTGATAAGCACGTTGTGTTTACTTGCTTAGTACTTTGTCCGTAATGAAAGCGGGACATGTGCTGTACAAGGCACAGGTAATGTCTTAGTATCGCCATATACAAACAAAGATGAAAGTGACACGTCTATTTTGATTTCTAAAAGTATATTTTACTATTTGACACATTGAGGTTTTGGTGTAAAAATATTTAGTTATCTACTTTCAGATTGTTGGCACCATGACATCACATGTTAGCTGTGAATCTGCATAAAGTCTATTTGCATCATTTTTTTTATTATTGTTAATGGGGACTAAATAATCTTCAACTAACCTACAAAAATTGTTCTGTTATAAAACACTATCAGGTAGGATTTATGACATCCTACAATCCTAATATGCTTGGTGTAAGCACACCCAATATTTCCTGATAAATTTGGTGCAGTCATTCAGCCGAAATGCGCTCATAAACATTTCGACGTCAAACTTTGGTCCTAACAACTGTAGATCGATACTTCAGACTACGTACCTATTCTAGTAAGTAGGTACTTTAACGTTTACTAAGTCTGGGTATGTAGGTCTGTCAGTGCAAAGATCATGACACGACTCAAAGATCTCTCCGCCTAGATATTCGCAAGCCTTGCACGCATTCTCGACATCGTTTGCACCTCACGTTTACATGCAGTAAACGCCAATCATTTACTACATGTAATCTTTGTTTTTTTGTTCTCTGATTCACGGCAAATATCTCGTAAGCTCACGATAAGGAGACTTTAGCTTACAAAATGTTTCAAACAAACGCAGTTTGAATGAGTTTTTGGGCTCTCGTATACAAGGATGACAGACAGATAGTTAAATCCTAGAATTCAATTATTTAATATTTTCTTTGTGCAACAGCAATACCTATATAGGGCTCCACAGCTACGGCGCTAACCGTGCACTGTGCAGTCGACGGATTTGTAAAGTTTTTTAAAAACGAATTATATTTGCAGCCTATCATTTTAACTAAGAAAAGGATAACAGAAGCAAATTTCGACCAGATCCTAGAATCTCTTACTAACTATAATTACTAAAAATAATGTTTGATTAAACACACAAATTCTGAAATTCATCTCCCTTCAACGGAAACAGTCATTAAATCTTAGTGTAAACTGTGTGCAGATGACCTATAAAAGAACCTAAATAAAAAAAACAGCGTTGCACAATGTTCGTTGACTTTTAAAGCGTAAAGGTGACACAACCGTTAGGCGTTCCCAAGTGATCTAGCTTTAGAAACATGTGTAGTTAACGTTGACAAGTCATTTAAGTGACGTGGTTAAAAAAATGTAACTACCGCTTTAGGTTCGAAATAGCTATTAGCAGCTGCAGTTTCTTTAATATAAAATAGATAGGTAATGACATATAAGTAGGCAAAGGTTTCTTACGACGCAGCTGAATAAGCGGAATGATCCAGATACATGACGGAAGATACCTAAGTCAAAAAGGTGAGTTTGTTGGATGGGAAGACAGATAAGAGTGTAGATAATATTCGCCGAAGTGGTCTGGCAGTTGTGTTTTAGTTAGGGGATTTTTAATAGGATAGGACTGAAAATGTTCGGATGAATTACCTGGTGGTTAGTAATAGCGCTGCCAATAAACATCCGTAACACCAGATAAATTGCAATTAATGCATTATTGGCCTTTTGGGGGCTAGGCCTTCGGAATTGAGAACAGGATGGTGGTTTGGGCCTCCGCTGACCTCACTTACACGATTCGGCTAAATGACCGGCATTATGTAGAAACAATGTCTTTATTATAGCTTCTAATCATAAGAATCATCCACTGACATAATCGTAGCCTCAATTGAGCCCTATGTCTCGGAAAACAGGCGTCGCCATTAACTGCCAGATGAAATCAATCTGCTTGCAACCGCTTGTACTCCACCCAAAATAATGCAAAATGAAAATTTGAAAATGCATAGGTTACATCACACTAACCAATTCCTGCATTAAAAATACTTTTACTATTATTTGCCGCTGTTAGCGTGTAAAAAATGCATTGGCCACTTAAGGAGGCGCAGTAAATTGTACAAAGAAATATTATTGTTTCTTCCGGCATGCGATTTAAAGGAATTTGACGTGATAATGTCAATTATTAGCGATGTTCGCAAATACTTCCAACTCGGAAATGAACTTGGAAGGCGGAATTGGTGGGCGTTGCACGTTACTTTATACAGGAATTCTTCTCTATTTCCCTGTTTTAATTATAAACCAGGGTGGTTGGCAGTGGTTGGATAAGAAAAGTTGAAAATCGAGCTCAGTGGAGTGTAATTGGGGAGGTCTATGTCCAGCAGTGGACGGAATCAGGCTAAAGATGATGATAATGATGATGAATTATAAACTACCAAATTAACTTAACCCAACCAGTAATCTTGGACTTCAATGTTGATACGCATGCGAAGTTAAACGTGTCACGTCACGAGCTCGTATCCCGCAAGAACAAATCTTTGTGTGATGTAAAAATTGTTCTTCCAGATCTGGGTGTGACATTGTATAAGTATTTGAAAACCACCCACGACACAGGAGCATAATCCACGTGTAGGGCAACCTTAGTCGAGGCCATGGTATGGAGTGAGAGGAACTGGGACGCCGTAAGCGCGGGTCTGCGGTCGGCGAGTAAGGGCAGCTCGCCACCCGACCAGAACCAGGTCCGAGCGAACGGCGCGTAGCGTTCCGCGCGCGCCTCAAAGAGCCAATAGACCACCACAGACGGGGCCCTATAAGGCTGATGTTCAGCCGGGGTTGCGGGGTAAGCGCAATGAGGCACCGCGAAGGAACAGTGGGGTTTTTAGTCAGTAAGAGTCTGACACTCCCTCCCGCTTGGCCCTGGGCGGGAGAAGTCACTTGATGTATTTGCCCTTCCAAAAAAAAAAACGTGTAAGGCAACTCTACTATCGTTTATTCCAAAAAAATGTGGTACATGCAAAGAGAGGTTTGCTCGCGTGAAGAAAACAAGTACCTAACTAAGCATACTTATTGTATTTTTAAAAACACGATACCACTTAGCAACAGCTTATCGAATGTAAATTTTTCTTATAAAATGTACACAAAGAAACAGGCAGTAAAACGGTAATTAGTTAGTCTAATCGAGTGCGACATTTGTAATTCTAATATTTACGATTTTTTAAGGACCATGCACATTCTCTGACTGGATTTAACCAATCGATAGATTGCTAACCGGCGATTCGTCTTAAGCCCTCGTACCCAGAAATAAAAGAAAAAAAAAACGAAATTTTTTCATTTTTTAAATTTCTGTAGCAATTAATGTATAACAAACGTTATTCTTATAGGTACATTAAATCCTGCAGGCAATGTAAATCATTTAATGGCTCGCCCTGGCCTAGAGGGAGTGTCAGATTCTTACTGACTAAAAAAACCTCTCATTACCCAGTTCCACCTCTGGCTCCGGACAGGGGTCGTCGTGTGAGTGAGGTTACCGGACGGCCGATCCTCCCCCTCCCCCAATCCCGAATTCTCCAAATCCCTAATCCCCAAAAGGTATGCAACGTACTCGTAACTCTTTATTTGTTGCGGGAGTCCATGGGCGGAGCTGATTCCTTACCATCAGGTAATCCGCCTGCAAGATTGCCAACCTATCACTTAAAAAAAATATTACAGTTGTTTTTTGAACGCATTTTTTTTTCAAAATTGGAAACATCTTTCAAATGACCCTATTAAAGCGGTCACCTGTCGTCATAATCAGACTATCAGAATGTAAACGGTATACCGGACGGTCACGTAGATTTTTTGCAAGTAAATTACAATCAATTTAAAATCTAGGCCTGACATGGTCTCACGTACGTTAGCACCAACCTACCTACCAATTCGAAGTTTTGCGGTAAGCAATGAAATAAAATAAAAGTAAAAAAGCCAGCTCCAATTTCGAAGACGCCGTTGTGATAGATAGGTACCTACATGTTTCATTTCTCTGGTTGTTTTTACTTTTTATTACATTTGTTTGGACTTTTATTTGAAAAATTTACTACTAATGGATTTTGTTTGGCTCATCTGGAAAAAGTCCGTAGTGTAGTTAATTTTACTTATGTCCGTAGCTGTTTTGTCTTACTCACTCAACTATTCAACGATGAACTCGACTAGTTTCAAGCCATTCTAGGGGCTCTCATTGATGATAGCCCGGAGGTTAAGGCGCCCGCTTCTCATGGGAGGTACTAATGTGACTTTTTCCGAATTATTTGTACTTTCAATGATTATTAAGCACCACAGATATACGGTGTAGGAAAACATCGTGAGAAAACCTGGAGATTTCATTTATAATTATAAGTTTGAAAACACCAATCCGCCTTCAGCGACCTTGGTGATTAATGCTCAAACCTTTTCTGTGTGACAAGAGGCCTTTGATCAGCAGTGGGCACGTATAGGCTGATAGATGATGTGTGTGGTGTGATTGCACGAAACACGATTAACAAATCTAACAGTCGAAATTTGTAATTAAATTGTTTGATTCCGCCCCACTTTTAAAAGAAATATTTTTAAAAATCGAATTACTCAACTGATATCTTAAAAGAAACATAAAAAACATTTATATATTTATACAATATTTTTCCGTGAATTTTTATGAAAAATGAACAGTTATTAATGTCGTTATTTTTCGGTATAAAAAATTTAAATTGACAAACGGATATACATTATGGAACTAAGCGATCAGCGCCAATTACGCTTAGTTATCTTTTGCCTATCTGCTAATATTTTCATCTGTGAATAAGATGCGTGATAGTAAACCTTGTTTATCACACTTCCGATCAGCATCAAGCAATAAATCACCATCATCACAAGTGTAAAATTACTTTTAGTGTTAGTAAACACTTTCGTCTGTCACGCTTGTATTCCTCGTTAGCGTATACAGCAACACTGTGTTACATCTACTAATAAAATAGTCGTAAAGGTTTTGTGTACGTCATTGGAAGGTTTTTCTTGAAGACACTTTTTTTCTATGTAATAGGTCGGCAAACGAGCAGACGGATTACCTGATGGTAAGCAATCAGCGCCGCCCATGGACACCCGCAACGGAGGAGTTACGAGTGCGTTGCCGACCTTTTAGGGATTAGGGATTTGGAGATTTAGGGATTGAGGGAGGGGAAGGATTGGGCCTCCGGTAAGCTCACTCACACGGCGAAACACAACGCTGTGGTTGTTTCACGCCGGTTTTCTGTGAGGTCGTGGTATCACTCCGGTCGAGCCGACCCATTCGTGCCGAAGCATGGAACACTAACGTTTTCTCATGATTTTTTCGTAAGTTCGTTTAGAAAAACCTTATCCTACTAATATTATAAACTAGCTACTATCACGCTTTTTCATCTGCTCCTACAGAATCGTAGCGTGATTTGTTATAGCCTTCCTCGATAAATGGACTAACAAACACAATAAAAATTGTTTAATTCGAACCAGTAGTTCAGGAGATAAGCACCTTCAAACAAATAAACTCTTAAGCTTTATAATATAATATAATATAGATGTGAACATTTGTGAGTATGTATGTATGTTAGTCTCGTAAAAATGGATGAACCGATTTGGTTGAAAGTTGGTATGTAGATAGGTGATGCCCAGGCCCTGGATTAACACCACATGCTGCTTTTTATCCACGAGTGAAGCCGCGTGCGGAAGCTAATCGCACTAGCTATCTACATACATACCGCTCGCGGGTGCAAGCCCAAAATATACCGTGGCCTCGTCTCAGAGTAGTAGAAAGAACGTGATGGTTTTGAGTCAGTAAGAATCTGACGTCTCGCCGTACCCAGGGTGGGAGTTAAGGAAGTTATGAGTGATTGTTACCCTTCAAATATCTTCGTCGACGTCCACTACTAGATATACGAACGCAGGCATTCAGAATACCTGTTTGGATGCGACCTGACCTCAGCAGCATCTTCTATTTACAGCTTGATTTATTATCAAAGCCTAATGAGGTGTCGTAAATTTTGATCTTATAAAAAGATAGTAGCGATATATCGTTTTTGATAAGTACCTATCTAAACTAATATTATAAATGCGAAAATGATAACTGAACCGGTTGATGAATAGAACCGATTTGTGTGAAATTTGGAACTTACATAGTTTGGAACTTGAGAAAGGACACAGGATCTCTTATCTTACAGGATAAGAGATCCTATGTCCTCGCCCATCCTATGCGAGAACTGCTCAAAAATCCCGCGAGATCCGGAACTAGGTAGGTATGTGGGGAAAACCAAAAATGTGCAGGAAGTCACTATTCCGCGCAAACGAAGTCGCGGGCAAAAGCTACTAACAATAAAAAATTAGAATTTGACAAGTATCGTATTCACCCTGAGTGAAACTAAGTAGGTACCTATAAGTAATTAAATCCCAGTAACATGTACAACTTGTTAAATATATGTAGGTATTGTAAATTAATTGTTCGGTGTAAAGTGTGCACTCTCCACGGACTTGAAAAGAGTTGTTAAATAATCGAAAGTGTACGATATGCGTTGAAACGCGTGGTAACAAGAAATGAATATTTATTGAAGAGGCCGCTTCATCTTGACTGTTTTCTTAATGGATTAGCGTGTTTATTGTGAGAAAAACTCACACTGGTTTTATGGTTGATTTTTGAGAACGAGGTTTTTTGCCTGCCTGTGCTTTTAGATAAATATAAATATATTAATATATTAAGATAATAGACTGCACGGTTGGTGCGGTGGCTGGGTAACTGGCTGCCGTGCAACGTGTCGCGGGTTCGATTCCCGCACGGAACAACTCTTTGTGTGATCCACAAATTGTTGTTCCGGGTCTGGGTGTCATGTGTATGTAAAATTGTATGTTTGTAACCGCACCCACGACACAGGAGAAAATCCTAATGTCTGGGCAACGTCTTTTTATAAAAAATATTTACTGAATAATTACCAATTATTTTTAACTGTATTTAAGTATTATTAATAACAATATTTAAGTATTATTTTCTCGATCCTAAAAACAAGATGGTCCCGTATGTTTTTTTTAAACGTGGCCTCACATTAGTATTTTTTCCTGTATGGTGGGTACGTTTACGCGCCGCGGGCTCGAGGCTGGGCAACTTTGCCAACTGTGCAGTATACCTTAAAGTTAAATTTGTCAATTAGTAAACGCACTATTGATTGCATAATGAAAGCGTCGAGTAAACTTTTAAATAAAAAAAATACATTCATGATGTTTATGTTATACATAGGCATATAAATGGTTGATTGAACATTATTTTAATTTTAATTAATATTTGCATAGATACGGCGAATAATCGTGTGTACCATTGGATAAATATAAAGATAGGCAACGCAGAGGGATGGTTCTAGTCGCTTTTTTGTGCAAAAGACAGCCAATGAGCCGACAGACCTCTTGATGGCAAGTGATCTGCTCCGACCATGGGCATTCGCAACACCAAAGGAGCACAATTCCGATGACACCCTTTTAGGAAGGAGTATGCCCGTTTTTACAGGGTTTGATAGTCGTTTGAGGGTTGCCAGCAGAAGATTTGCCTTATCGTTTAAACCATTGAAAAAATATGCAAGGTTCATCACTGCGGTAACAAATGCGGTAGTCATAGCAACGCGATTGGGTTGAACTAGATTACTAAGAGTAACGGTAGTTTGTGGGTAGCCAGTACTGTGTAACCACGCAGCATAATTTACCTTATTGCGGTTTAGTATAGCTCAAATATTTGAAAAAAAAGTGTTGTAAATTGAGGTGACGAGAAATAATGAATGTTTTACCTAAAGTCAAAATCAAAGCAAAAGTCAAAGTCAAAATCAAACAATTTATGTCCTAAGACCATTACATCATACACTTTTGAATGTCAAACAAAGTTTAACGAAAAAAAACTGTCAGTCTGTCGGTCAGCTTAGTGAAGCTATTTGCTCGTTCCGAAGTATAGATTCCAATGGAAAAGAACGAGCAGAAAACTGCATAGTTTTTCTTTTGCAATTAGGTTTGTAAAGTATTCTTTGTTACCTGTACCTTAGCTATTTTAGAATGAGAGAGAGAGAGAACAGTAACCATGGAGTTTCTTGCTCGTTCTTCTTCTTGACGGACAGACTGACACGCATAAAGTTTAACCTTTTGAAATATATTTTCTTTTTCTTCCTTTTTTTTTGCTTGACGTTCAAAAGTGCCTACAGTGGTCTAATTGAAATAAATGATAAATAAAAATGCAGAGTCCAAGTGCCAATCTTAACGTAACTGCTGACCAGGTTTCTACCTATACGCACTTTCAAGTCCAAATTATGAATTGAGTAAACGCATGAGAATTAAGTTCCATTAAAATTGGTTCAGTTCCGTATCATGGATTTGCGAAGGAATCGGAAAGATGGAAATAGATGGATGTCTTAAACTCCGTCACCCAAAACCTATTAAAGGAATATGAATGAAATTTGGAAATTTGGAAAAAGATTATAGTCTAGAACACGTTAAGTTTTTTATCCTGGCATTGGGGGCGCATGCGGTGGCAGAAATTAGTTACCAAATAGGGACATACGTCGTTACCTATTTTATTGTTTTTAAAATATTATGTGTGGTAGGGCCAAGTTTCGGTACGAATGGGTCAGCTCGATCGAAGTGTTGCCACGGCCTCAGAAAAATACCGTCGTGAAACAACCATAACCGTTGTGTTTTGCCGTGTGCGTGTGGTTACCGGAGGCCCAATCCCTCTCCCTCCCTTCCCAATCCTTTAATATCCGAAACCCTTATCCCCAAAAGGCTGGTCACGCACTTGTCAATCCTTTGGTGTTACGGGTGTCCAACGGCGGCGCCGCGCCGACTGCTTAGCATCAGCAAATAGAAAGCTCGTTTGCCGAGCTATAATTAAAAAAAAAGTATATGATGTTTTTTTTATTTATAATAGGTTTGTTAAGTCTTATGTTGATCTTGATAACTACTAGAACCGGTTTAGCACGATGTTGTTCGTAATTGTATTCAATTACCACCTGTTTACGATGACAAGGAAATAGGATAATGCATTGTTTTGTAATGTGAACATTATTTTATTATGTGTTAAGTGCAACTCGGACACGAAGCTTAAAGGTTATACAAATAATAATTGAATAGAAAAAAGATATATCTATGTATATGAATATATAAAATTAAATATTAATCTATAAGTACTTACATATACTTAAATAAATATTTTAATTTTTAAATTTAATTGTAGATAGGTACACTTCGCCACTTATACCCAAGTTTCTTTTTTAAATTTCCTATCTAAATGTTGTTTGGTGGCCCGCTACCCCAACCTAACCTACCTGGGAATCGAACCCTAGACCGGCTCGGTAAAAGCAAAGGCGCAATACTATTTTCTTTTACAACGTATCTGTTTAATTTGGATTAAATTTTTCCTAATCCAACAAAAATGAGCTTTGCTTTGTATGCCGTCATTTATATTAATATTATAAAGACGTAAAATTTGTAAGTTTGTATGTAGGGGGTTATCTTTGGAACCGCTGGTCAGTTTGCCAAAATTCTTTCACTGATAGATAGCTACAATATTCCTGAGTGCTATAGGCTATAAAACATCACACTACGATCAAATGGAGTTGAGCAGCGGGTGAAACCGCGCGAGAGTAGCTAGTATCCCATAAAACTGTAGGTATTGAAAACAAGTTAATATTAAAAAAAAAGAATTATTAAAGTAACCGCTTTACGTTACCGCATAAGTACGGTCCACATACGAAAAAGTTGATTCGAACCAGGTTGAGGTGCGGTCCACATCGGTTACTTTCACCGAATGTGACACACAGGTCCTAATCGGTAATCGGTAAGAATCGATTAGAAATCGTCCATTATGATCCTTATTAATCGAGTAGTAATTGTATGCGATTTGTATACTTCTGTTTAGTTTTTATTGATTTGTAGAGGCTGTTTTATTGTATTTTATTAATGTCGCGATTGACTGATGTATGTGGTACTCGATTTCTTAGGTATTTAATTATTTTTTGGAGTTTTTTTTTACAGTAAATGAGACATTATTACTCAATAATTTTTTTAAAAGATAAAATTCTTGTTGAATGTCTATGAGTACTCGCAGCCTGGGTGGTTGTGTTGTGAGGGTGATCGAAAGGGAGTGTCAGACTCTTACTGACTAAATACAACCCAGTTTCTTTTCCTGCACCAGGTCAGGGCTGCAGTACATTACCTATTGTATATGCACCTGTAATCCAGGTTTAACCTAGGCAGTACCTAGGTCCTAATGTTATGTTTATAATATCTTCTTAGCAAAAAGTCTCATTGGACAATCTGTAATTTAAAAGAAAGGCGCTAAAAACAAATCATTATTCACGAAGAAAGTGTCCATAAAAAATGCAATTTCCTGTTTTCGTATGGACGACAGAAAATAGCAATTTTTATGTATTTAAGGCCAGGCGATTGTACATTGCAATGTTTAATGAACTCTATTGTGATGGGATACAGTGTAAAATTGAGTGATAGGTGCCTACTGTGTATTTTTCTTGGAATGAAAGCGCACTGTTTGTCACAGTTGTTGAAAACAATGGATTGATTGTTTTTGTTCAAGTTTAGTTTTAGTTCTAATTCATGAGAGACTAGCTACTTACGCGGTTGGACGCTGGCCGGCTCCTTTTAGTCGTAGGGTGATGTGTTCTAGCCCATAGAGCTCTGGAACATTGTAGCTATCCATCAGTGAAAGAATTTTGGCAATCCGAACATAAAAACTTGCAAATTTTACCTCTTTATAATTTATGAGAGACTAGCTACTCCCTCGCGGTTTCGCTCGCTGCTCGGCTTCATTTGATTGTAGCATAATGTTTTATAGCCTATATAGCACTCTGGAACATTGTAGCTATCAATAAGTGAAAGAATTTGGGAATTCGACTAGTAGTTCCAAAGATTACCTTACATACAAACTTACAAATTTACCTCTTTCTAATATTAGTATAGATGAGAGATGATGATGATGATGATGATGAGAGATGCTCTGTTTTTTTTTGTTTGTGGGTATAAAATCAACAAATGACTTCGCTCACTCTAAGGTAGAGCTAATCTGCTAGAGGGAGTACTGTTACCGAATACGAGACAACCTTCAAACCTTCAAGAAACAAGCGTACTCCTTAAAAGGTCGGCAATGCGTCTGCGACTCCTCTGGTGTTACAGCTGTTTTTCATTTTGAGTCATGTTATTGTCCACGTTTTTTTCTAATGTCAGTCTAATATCACATTAAAACATTCATACCAAGTCACGTGCAAAAGCTAGTTAAAAAAATAAACATGAAACAGTCCACGTACAACGTGAGTGGAGTTAAAGTTCATTTATCTATAAAATATAAGTTATAAGGGTCGGTACACATGAGCTACTCGCGATAGCCACAAAAACGTACATTAAAATCTGCAAAGCTAACGACTACAAAGATAAGGAATAAGTAACAGAATAGAAAAAGAAGAGAAGTATATAGAAGAAGTTAAGAGGTATTGGCACTTCACCGTCGATATGACAACATGAAAATAGGTGTCTAAAGGGTTTTCCTCGTGTAACTGGTGGATGGACGAAATCTATTTAAAGGCGAAGCCCCGAGTCCAGCAATCGTCTTCCACAGGCTATTGAAGACGGTGATGATAATGCTAAAGAACCAAGTGATCAGTTCACAATTGGAAATCAAGTGATTGTTACTTGTGGGAGAACCATGCTTCGGCATGAATGGGTCGGCTCCACCGCAATGATACCATGGTATAACAGAAACCGGCGTGAAACAACCACAGCGTAGTGTTTCGCCATGTGACTGAGGTTACCGGAGACCCAATCCTTCCTCTCCCCCAATCCCTTCCCAATCCTTAAATCCTCAAAACCCTAATCCTAAAGATTGATAATGCCCTTGTAACTGACTTCCGTTGTTGCGGATGTCCATGAGTGGGCGCTGATTTCTGAGGTACCATCAGGTAATCCGTAATGTTCGTTTCTAGTCAGTCCTATCACGTTAAAAATACTACTTCACAGCATTATAATAGATTCTAACGTAGAAGGATCAAAATAAATCCTAATAAAAAAAGTTGCCGAACGGTGACTCGTGTGTCACAGCCCTAGGGTTATTGAACTCTCATATCCAACAAGTATTATGAACACTGGTCTATTCCATATTTAACTATCTATAAGACAAGATAAGCTTGATTGCACAATACAAATATGGCGCTAATATATTACGTAAACAATTCAAATATTTTGTTTATCTAATTTATTTTTTGGAAGCTAAAATGATAGGTGATGGATTATGTTAAAGTCAATATTAAATCCAGTTTTGGTTCTGTTGATTTAAAAATCAGTGTATAGTTCCGTAGCAATTATTAAGGGGTTTTGTAGTTTAAAATACATTTTTGGATTCTCTCTGAAGGACTGTATTCAGAGAACTAAAGTTGTCGACATTTTTTTGCCCCAACGTCTTCTGGGAACTTTGCCTGGGGAGACGAAGGGGACTGTCAGACTGTTACTGACTAAAAACCAATTTGGTGTCCTGTCTCTCACGTGGGCTTGAGGGCTTTTTTTGTAAGGGGAAAATCATCAAATGACTTTTTTCGCCCAGGGCCGGGCGGGAGGGAGTGTCAGACACCTACTGACTAAAAACCCTGTTCCTTCTCCTGCTTTGGGCCGAGGTCGCGGTGCCTCATTGCGCTTACCCCGCAACCCCGGGTGCGGAAATCATATTCATCCGCAGGTGGACATAGCCCAAAGGATTATCAAACTGAAATAGCAGTTCGCAGTTCGCATTCTTAATTTTTTTATTCTAGTTTAGTTTTTCAAGTTTTAAAAGTGTTGGTTTAAGCCTAAGTTTAAACAAAGAAAACATGATTTCATTTCATGACCTCTAAAGTGTTAAGTCTCATATTTAATTACCCACCTAAATATAATTTGTGTTATTGCAAGTAAAAGTTAAAACGTAGTGTAGGGCGCCCTCCAGCTAGGTGGACTGTCGACATCCGCAGGGTGGCTGGCAGTGGTTGGATGAGAAGAGCTGAACATCGAGCTCAGTGGCGTGCAATTGGGAAGGCCTATGTCCAGCAGTAGACGACAACAGGCTGATGATGATGATGAAGTAAAAGTTGGTTAGTAATGATAAGAGATAACCATTATTATTCTCAGTTTGTTTGTGTGTGTGTTTGCTTGTATGCATGTGTGTAATGTTTTGTTGTAGAGTAGTAGTACCTACAAAAAAAAATGTCTTTGGAGACGATTTTTTTGTTACTAATTAGTTTATAATTAAATATTTATTACAAAAAATGGGTTTACCTTTTTCAACTACTCCGGGGAATAACCACAACGATACTATTCATATTGTATACGAAAATTCTCATAACCGTGTTAACAATCTCCAAATGTATCACTTCTAGGAATTTGTTATTACTTTATTCATTAAAGATTCACAACACGGTGGATTTTTTTTGCAAAATCACGATCAGCACGTCGATACTATAAAATTTGTTTGATTTTGAATTTTGTTCGAGTGCGAAGTAAGCGTCGAAGTGACGGGGAAATTAAATTTTAGAATGCCACTTTTAACGTCATCTCATACTTTATCAATCAAAATGTTGCCGTCAATTTAGTTCAACTCGCAAGTGTAGCGCTAGTGTACTACTACTCACAGCGGATTCAGATTCGAAGTTTAGAATGAAGTTTTACAGAATCACACTGCAGATTTTAGCCTCGGTTATAACCCAGTACTTTTGTCGTCCTTTTGGTGGTTATGGATTTGACGATGAGGATAGCGGCAGATTGGTTCTTTCACAACTAATAAGTAAAATGTTATATTCCATTATTGTATTACTTTTGATATTTGATATATTCCATCATTGTGTCATTTTTGATATTTAATTTTGAGCTACCAATGCGGTTACCAAGGGATCTCTGTTTTAGTTTCTCGGTTTCTTCAACAAGTGAAGTCATTATTAGCATTTGCTTAATGAGGTGCCGAGTGCTTACCTACAATAAGTTTACTATTACATAAATATCGACTTAATTTTAACGAAATTCTCCTGGAGTCTGTCGTGGCTCTGTCAGTTGTTCTATGAGCATACTATATAGGTTTCTTATTATTAGTCTGAAATTCATACTATTAATAACGTACTTCTTTAAAGGGAATTATGTTAATGTTGACTTTTTTGAAGGGGGTAATGATCCAACGGTTTTTCTTGCCCCACCTAGGATGGGAGAAATGGTTAGAGATCAGACTCTTACTGTTTAAAAATCGACCCATTCCTTTTCTACTCCAGGCCGAGGCCATACATTATCGCGCTTAACCCACAACTCCGATGATAGACAGTTGTTGTTGTTTATTAGAACAAGCCCGCAACAACCTCCCAAAACCGCTGCAATTCCTGTAAGCCAGGATCTATAGTAGATACAACCATGGAAACACCGGAACACTGAAGTCGGGCGCGTCCCAGGGACTTAAATGACTGTCTTGGATCCCGTAACGAAATAAATCAGAAGATATCATTTGAGGAGAACAAAACAATCCGATGATAGTATTGACTTAGGTAGGTGTAGGTATACATCTTAATTATAAAATTGTTGTGTCACAATGTAAGTTATCTTACTCCTCCGAAACGGCTTTACTGATTTGTACCAAATCTAACAGGCATATTTATTAGGTCTGAGATTCGACTACTGGCTTTTTCATACCCTTAAGCTATTTTTAAGATAAGGGCTGTTTACGCTTAATTTTGTTTTTCGAAATGAATTATATTATGGCAAAACAACGTTTTCGGATTCAGCTAGTATTTATGTAAATATGTGTAAGTTGATATCTTGTTTACAAGACAAGGCGATTAGACGAGGGAAGATGAAAGATACAGTCAATGACCACAGTACTTTGAACTATTACTGTTTACCGACCACGGGTAACCAGTTATTCTAGTTCAGCTATTACTAGTTATATTTACCGAGGTTAAGGATAACTTTGTGCGAGATATTAAACAAAAACTCATCAACAACTAAGTTATAATTAATTATGCAAATAATCAAAGTTCCAAGCTTCCTTATTAAGTTGTTTTGGTTTTTTTTACTGTTGGGGATTATATTTTGAGATTTAATTAGTATTTTACGAGCAATATGAATGATAATATGTTTTTAAGTCATGTCACAAGAGTTTTTAAGTTAGGAAATATGTGTAAATGATACGTGTCTGACTCTTACTGACTGACTACAATGCACTTCGTTCCTTTTTGTCTTCCGAGCCGAGTTTTTGGTAGATTATTGCGCGTATCTTTGGTGGCTCTTTGAGGCATGCATGGAACGCGACGCGTCTAAGTCCTAATCTAAAGGTTCAATAGACCACGAAGCCAAAAGCCCAGGGATTTTTCCTTCACGAGACAGATTCAAATTTATAACTTAACATTACAGTTCCTTTAGTTTTTGTTAGATAATATTTGTTGTCATAAAGAAATTTTTGATGCGGGTAGCAGAAGATAAGCGGATTTTGGATTTTAAGAAAAACCATTTTGATTTGCAAAAGTGACCTTTGGTAAACTTTTTAGGTACTTCTCATAATGTGAAAAAAATTTGGAATCCTGACTAGCAATATCTTTTTTTAATTTTTTAAATTAAGTACTTTTGTATAATAACTACTCGTGGTATTTGGGTTTAGGTGTATTTTTTATAAGTTTTGCTCCTCTATTCTCTAGCTTTTTACGACAAAAATGTTTATCCAATGCGGTGCAGTATTTCAGAAAATATGTGTGCAATAACATTTCCGCGATTACAACAACAAAATTATCTCACGAAGATTAATGATGTTACAACCATCCGAAAGTACCAGGCTATCAGAAACGACAAGCAATCTCAGTCCCCACGCACTACTCGTAATAGATCAAACTCAATCGGACGACCTTTATTTACCATGTCACGATGTACGCTCGATAGCTGTGAGAACCTAACGACTTATGCAGTCCTGGTACTTGTATCTATTGATCGGCAGACTTAGATGTATGTTTTATATGGTATATGAACATAAAGTGGTCGCGGAAGAGATCAGTGTGGTTTTGACGTTGTGCCAGACAACATGAGAGTGCTCGGTTTAATATTTTTGGGGCTAAACGTGAGTAAATATTTAATTAATTAATTAAAATGACATTTCATTTTGATTTCTCTTTCGTTATCGTGTTTGTTATACAATTTTATTATAATCTGGTGAACGGCTGGGTATGTTATGATCTTTCCTCTGTAGGATTTAGCTTGTCCCAACAAATATTTAAAAGTTTTAGTTTATATAAAAAAAAAAACTCGTGGTTAAAAAAATACTTTAGTGTTTTCATACTTTAAAAAAATGGCACAGGGGCCCGACAAGAAAAATAATAAATTGGATTTATATAAATTAATTATTATTAGGTATATTTGAAGACAGTTGCAATTCCCGAATTTGACAGTCGAATTTTTTTATTCACTTTGCCTAACAATTGACTGTCAAATTTTTTATACACTTTGCCTAACAATAATAAATACGTATTATAAAAATTGGTGCAGTTGTTTAGAAGCTATTCACGTACATAAATACAAACATATATTTCGGTTGTTCGATAACATTTAAATACAAGTAAAGATACTAAAATATACAAAGAGACAGTACAACATATGTACATCTGTTTACTTTCACAATTTTAGTATAGGCAATAAAGCGTATACACTCTTTAAATGTATGTATGTATAGATTTTAATTTACGTAATTCGATTTACCGATGATAGATTATAGTTTATCTGAATTAGTTTCATAATTCAATAGTAACTGTGTATTAATAACATGATATACCGGGTTTGCGGGCAAAGCGCAATGACACTTAGCGGGTTGTCTCGGAGCAGATAGACGAAGGAGGTGGTTTTTAGTCAGCAAGAGCCTGGTAATCTCGCTCCACCTAGACCGGGAGAAGGGGTTTTGATTTGTTCATTTAATTGCAAAAAACGTGTTTCAATTATTATATATTTGTAGTGCAAATGTTATCATAGGTTTTCTGTTAAGTATGTATTTACCAACTACTGATTTTTAAGCCATATCCATGATAACAATAAACCCCTTCTCCAGGAAATAATCAGAGTCATAAAAATATCACCTAATTTTTTAGCAGCTTCGATAAAACTATACTACTACAATCTATCTCTCTAATAATTTAGTTCAAAATCCATTTAGTAGTTTTGACGTGTAAGAAAAACAAGCAGGGATCCGTCCATCCATAGGGACTTCAAAATTTTCTTTAATTATAATATTAGAAGGACGATTCAAAGTATCCTTTTGAATTAAAATTTATTTTAAAATCAAAGGTTTATTCTAGGTAACTTACACAGTCTCAAGCCACTTATTCTCCTTTTATAAAATTGTTTGTAACTACTACTGTTATGTTTACTGTATTGTTTGTACTAATTAATTAACATGTAGTAGGTAATACTACATGTTAATTAATTAGTAAGAAAAGTATAAAATTTAGTCAGACTGAGTCACTAGTAGTAGATGGGTAGTCATTATTACTTTTTCCGAACTGGAATCAGCACTGAGACATCATGAACATGAAAATTGTGATTCAAAACCTTTTAAACAAAGATGTTCAATCAAACATGTTTAGATTTTGGCAAATCCCTTTATAACGGATTAGACCGGTAAACGAGTAGACGGATCACCCGATGGTAACGACCATGGACACCCGCAATGCCAAAACAGCTGCAAGTGCGTAACCTCATGCACACTATATCGTCTCGTAGTGTAACAGGACAAAAAACTTTGTCCTGCACTACGATTCTCTCTTTTGTTCGTTTACAAACTCACATCGACAAGCCACCCGGACCAGGAACCAATAATCTGTGGATCACACATCGAACCTGCGGCACGTTGCATAGCGGCTAGTTGCTCAGCCACTTGCGACAACCGTGCAATCAAAAAGTACAACGCAAGTTTTATTTCACACAGTTTTCCGTGAAGCATTGGTCACGCTTCAGTCAAGCCGGCGCCGCGGCGTCTTCATGCCGAAGCATGGCTTTCCCACAGTTAAAAACACGCTCTCATCTACTAGAGACCTTAAGCGCGACCACAGCCTAGAGCAGGAGAAGGAACGGGGGGTTTTTAGTCAGTAAGAGCCTGACTCTCTCTCGCCTCACCCCGGGCGGGAGAAGTCATTTGATGATTTATTGTATTACATATCTAGAATCCAGTCGACGACTATCCGTATATTTTATTTTGTTCTAGATTGTTCTAATTAATTCTCATTCAGTTACGTAGCCTCCATTCACCAGTGGTCATTTGATTTGTCAAACGTCATCACACAGAAGATCTGTATTGTTTAACCTTAAGATTTGGATCGGATTAAGCAATTATTACGACATCAAACTTTAAAATAACCTTCCACATAAAACCGACTCTAAATAAAAGGTTAAGTTAGATTTATAGATAATGTTATTAATGTAAATAAATAATTATGAGCGAAGAAAACATTATTTAATTAAAAACAGACACGTTTTTGGGGTTTCTTGATTTGTTGGAGGCGTTAGTAAAAATATTCAATTATGACATACTAGCTTCCGCACGCGGCTTTGCCCTAGTGGTATGTTGATAAATACATCCATACATTGTTACACAAAATTTATCATTTAATATTAGTATGGATGGATTGTGTGAGAAGTGATATGGAAGACGGAGGAGTTAGCGATAGCGTGACGGGTGACAGGACAGAATGGAAGAAAAAAACATATTGCGCCGACCTCAAATAAAACGGGACAAGGGCAAGAAGATGATGATAAATATTACTAGGATTCACAGGATTGTAAAAATATTGGTATAGGTACCTACAAATAATAAACAGTGACTTTAACCACCAGGTCAATGGGCAAAACAGGGTTGATTATATTATATCCAAGTATGTTGATTATCTTCTGAGTAAAAAAAAACTGTGTAAATGCTTCGAAAAAGAAAGTTGAAGAACCCACATTCGCATTTACAATGTTGGTGGGAATGACATCTGTAGTTCTTCGAGTGACTTCTCACCGTGAGTAAGGGCGGGAGGGAGTGTCAGACTCTTACTGACTTAATACCCCCACGTTCCTTCTCCTGCTCTAGGCTGTGGTCGGCGTAAATTATTTCGCTTGACCGCATCCCCGGCTGTGTGTGGAAAAGGTTTATTGACATACTCCTTTTTCAAAAATAGTTATTGTAGTCTTATTTTAATTACTTCTTTTATTTTGATATTATGATTTTCTTAATTTAATTTGTAATATATTTTATATGTGATTAAGTTTTTTCTATTTTGATATCTTTTCGAAATATGTTTCTTTTCTTTGACTATTTCTGATTTTTTGTGTGATGTTTTTTTTGATTATGATGTTCAAAAATAATTTGACATGAATAACAATGTAAATTGCGTACTCCTGTTAAGATTATATTGTGCACTTTAATAAATACTTAAAAAAATAATAACTACTAGAATAACTGTACCTATTAAATCCTATCAAGGCTTAATACTGACCAACGATTCCCAAATTAAAATTCTATCTAAGTACTCTAGAAGGCGCTGCAGGTTTTTTTAGTGCCTCACATTTAAACCAGATTTGTTTGTTCAACATCAATATGTGTAAAGAATTGAAATGAATTAATTCGTATTCATGGAAAATAGGCTTGAATTATGCTTAGTAGTGGGCCTTGGGGAGCTGATGATGATGTCAATATATTTAATAGAACAAGAAAAAATCATCAAGACTGAGAAGCAGCAGTGTGATTCTGTAAGACTTCATTCCAAACTTCAAATCTGAATCCGCTGTAAGTTGTAGTACACTAACGCTACTCTTGCGAAGTGAACTAAATTGACCGGAGCATTATGATAGATAAAGTTTTAGATGACGTTAAAAGTGGCATTCTATATTGTAATTCGCTCACTTCACACTCGAACAAAGTTCAAAATCAAACAAAAATTGTTTTTATTTATATTTGTATATGTTTAATTGTATTTTTTCGCAAAAATACATCTTATCTTTACTCGGAGGAGGCCCATAGTCACCAGTAACATGCTGTTCTTGTTGTTGTTGTTGTTGATGATGATGACGATAGTGATGATGGTAATTTCATTTTCTAGGTGGTGTTAGCTACGCAGCCTCCTTGCGTACTTCTTAATGATGGCAACAAAATGCCCATGCTTGCTCTGGGGACCGGCAGGGGCACCGCCAAAGAGGTAAGATTTATAATTTTCTAAATCAGCAGTATATAACTACCGAATTGAGGTCGGCAAACAAGCAGACGAATTAATCGATGGTAAGCAATCAGCGCCGCCCTTAAACATATATATACCAAAGAGTTACTATAAGTGCTTATGGGTTAGTGCTTGTTACGTAGCTACTTGTGGGTTATTAGGGATATAAGAATAGGAGATTTGAGGATTGAGAATGGGTGAGGGTTAAGTATCCGTTCATGATTTTTGAGTTGTGGTTTGATCCCGAAACTAAGTATCGTTGTCGACAGTGATAGAAAAGTTAGAGAATTCGAACTTTTAGGTATGGGTTGATGAGATTAAACTTAAGTTTGTTTATCAAATAGCCGAGGTGGAAATTATTGTTATACCTACTTTAGCTGTGTGTCGGTTAAAGGCGTAAGCAGTACAGAACAAGGGCGAGATGCAAACCTCTCTAGTGAGGGTTAACAGCACTTATAATAGTTGCGTGAGGAATATATGTGGATTGATATACCAATACCCCTTCAAAAATTGCCCTACATTGCGTTACCTTGTATTGACTTCAACTTCTCAATCACCTTTGGTTGTAAACAAAAGCTACGCTTTACATGAATGATCAGTGACAAAAAAATATTAAGTATATGTAATTGGAAAGTTTACCTTTTAACTAATAGTATAGGGCACTTTTTATCCCGTTTTTTGTCCTAGGTCGGAAACTAGGACAATTTTTGTTCCATCATTCCTGCAGTCCTATTATTCAAAAGGAGCCTAAAAAGCCCCAGTCGGATATTTTTTTTTAATTTAGATTAACGCTACTTTTTACCATTCCAGACAGACACGCTAGATGATGTTCGCAACGCGGTGTTCTGGGCTATCGAGGCGGGCTACCGTCACATCGATACCGCAGCTGTGTATGGGGATGAGGAGCAGGTTGGGCAAGGAATAGCTGATGCTATTGCCAAGGGCATTGTTACTAGAGACCAGCTCTTTATTACAACTAAGGTGAGTTTAATTGCCAATTAATAATACTTACTGGTTTTATTCCAGGAGAGATTTGATATAGGTATTATTCTATTATAATACGCTAAGGTTGGCAGCTAGCTGATTTGTGCCTGTTACATTTGGATTTTATTTTTGTAGATTAAGAAGTGATGACTTATTTACTTCTAAATGATTTTGATATTACAACAATTTAGAAAAATTCTATATTTTTAAAAGACAGCGAAAACCATGTCAGCCCCAAAAATGTTTTATGCGAATTACTAAATCAGACTTTTTTCTGATAAACTATTTACACTCTTTCAGCTATGGAACGACAAACACGCTCGTGACCAAGTGGTCCCCGCCCTAAAGGAGTCCCTCTCCAGACTGGGCTTGGAATACGTTGACCTTTATCTCATTCACTTCCCCATCTCTACTAAGGTGAGTCACAGAATTTATCATAACATCCTGGGAATTTCTCATAAGATTGGTATATTGATGCAGTCCTTAGAAGGGCAGACCAATAGCCAACTTGTTGAGCGTTAAGCCTCGTATAAGCGGAGGTCTGCGGATGGCTAGCAAGGGAAGCTCGGTGCCCGACCAGAACCAGATTCGAGCGTAGATACAGCGCGTTGCGTTCCCCGCGCCTTACAGGTAGACCCTGAACGCTCAAGCGTTTCGTGGCAAGCCAATAAGGCACTGCGGCCTCGGCCTAGAGCAGGAGAAAGAACGGGGAGAATTTTAGTCAGTAATAGTCAGTAACAGTCTGGTACACCCATTACACCACCCACCACCCATTACATTTCAGTGAAATGTAATGCAAACATTTTAAAAAACTCTTTTTACAACAGGATTTACTTAAAAAAATTCCATTATGTACAAAGGCACACAAACCAACAAAAAAGTGGTTATAAAAACTGTAACATAATCAAATTGCTAATAACTAGTCTACTCACAAATAAAATTAATTAAATTAGTTCAAAATTTTATGTTTTCCTTTAACAAGTTCAGTTTTTTATGCAATGACATGTTTATTAGCCGGTACTAATCAATAATGCTAATTGTAGTGGTGCAACTATTTTAGATCAAGAATGACTTTGACATTTATTACGAATAAATAAATCATAAACAAGATTTTTGCAAAGTCAAAATGGTATTATAATTTTGGTAATTAAGAACTCGTTGCGTCCCGTTGATAACATCGAACAAGACTACTATCAGCTTAAGGTACACTAAGTATTATCTACATATATTATAAATATGCTGTACAAAGCACCAAAGATTATGTACAGTAAATAATGAGAGAAAACAATAAAATACAATTAAAAACAAAAAAAAATTAAATATTCAACAATATGCGTGGACAAAACCGACCTACAGCCCAAAAGTGGACGATCAATGACTTTTATTGTGTGATACTTACCTACATAAATCTACACTTTATCTCACTACGAATAATCATCGATAAAACACACAGCTTCAATAATTAAAATCAAGTTTGTAATTAAAACATTCTTAGTGTATATCAGGACATCGCAAATGCACGATTTAGATACTGTATCTATGGAAATTGGAATAATTAACTTTTAATTAAAATTGCAACTGTAATTATAATGTCTGTGAGTCATGGAAAGATATCGAATGGCAACTTGAATGTTAATCGTGCAGATGTGTACTCGGCTTGTGCCATAAGTAGGCAAATGAGCAGACGGATTACCTGATGGTAAGCAATCAGCGCCGCCCATGGACACTTGTAGTACTAAAGGAGTTACTACAAGTACCTTGCGAGCTTCTAGTGGGTTATTAGGGATTTAAGGTTAGGGCATTTGGAGGATTAAAGATGAGGTGGAGGGGGGAAGTCTCCTAATAATTTCTAATTGTAAGTTTGAAATCGCCAATCATTCTTAAGCAAGCGTGCTGATTAACACTGAAGCCTTGAAGCCTTTGCGCAGTAGTAAGCACTTATAGGCTGATAGTGTATGCGGTCGTTTCCTATTAGCCAAATTCAATACTTTTATCCTAATGTCAAAAACGATACTTTTCTATGAAATTTGTATGAAACACTAAGTTATGACGTCATAGAATTTTCACGTCAAATAGGGTACTTATTTCTTAAAAATATCTAAAGTTTAGTGTATCGATCGATCGATGAATAAAAGTATTTTTAAATTTTTTATTGTATTGAAACGTTAAATTAATTTATTTTTGACTTAGGAAACTACCCAATTTGTGATAGATTGTAGCTAATATCTTTCATAGATTTGCATTGATTGGTCAAGAAGCCTTGCCCCAAAAAACAAAAGATACATAGAGAACATAAGAGCTTTCCCAACCGAAATACTATTCAAAGATTTACTTGTATCGACACTAACCCTTATTTTTTTTCTTACTAACAGGCTGATGGATCTCCAGACAACATCGATTACCTAGACACGTGGAAGGGTATGGAGGAAGCGAAGCAGTTAGGTCTGACCACATCAATTGGAGTGTCTAACTTTAACATCTCACAGATTGACAGGTTGCTATCAAACAGCAACGTGCCGCCTGCTGTTAACGAATTTGAGGTAAGTTTGTATGAATTTTGTTATTTAAACTTTATAGGCAATTAGACGCCGCCCGCAGCCTGGGCTACGTGGTATGTTGATAAAAAGTAGCCAGCCAATTTGGCACAGGCAGGTATGTCCTATTCCGGAGTGTATCCTATGCCTGTGCCAAATTTTATTCAGATCTGTTCAGCCATTTTGTCTGGACTGAGTAAGTAGTCGTGGTGGCTCGGAGGTTAAGGAGCCCGCTTCTCATGCATGAGGGTGTGGGTTCGAAACTTAGCAAGTATCAATGTGACTTTTTCCGAGTTATATGTACTTTCTATGATAATTTGGGCACCACTGACATACGGTGAAGGTAAACACCGTGAGGAAACCTGGACTTATACTTTCTAATTATAAGTTTGAAATCGCCAACCCGCATTGAGCAAGCTTAGTGATTAATGCTCTAACCTTCTCCGTATGAGAAGAGGCGTTTCTCTTTCTATTAATGTCACGTATATGTAATAGAGACTTAGCCTACAACTTTTTTTATAGCCCTGTATTCAGATCTCTTAGTTAGAGCTCCAAATAAGCCTAAAAGCAAACTTCTAACATCTGAATTAACTAAAAATCGCGGGTAACTCACATGTATAAATTGCGAAAAGCTCTACTACTTTCTATTATTTTTATCTATGCTTAATCTAAGCATTTGAGAAATTTTTCGTGGCAGCTTTCTTGTGCCAAGGCAGCGGTAGTATATAATGTTTATTTGTTAGAAATCTACCATCTTGAAAATTAAGCCAATTTGAGTGAGAGATAAATAAATTAGTCACAGACAAAACTAAACTTTATTAGTAGATTATTACATACATTAGGATAGACAGAGCTACTTGTCAGATATCCCGTATTTGATAGATGCTTGTTCAAATATAGATAAAATAACAGCAAAGTTCGATTCATTTTCTTCCAGGTAAACCCCACTCTAACCCAGGAACCACTAGTCCACCACTGCATGTCTCACAACATAGCTGTGATGGCGTACAGTCCATTCGGTTTCCTGGTCTCCCGCAGCCGTCCTGATGCTCCCCCTCCAAGATATGACGACCCAACGATCGGTGCCATCGCTGCCAAATACGGCAAGAGTCCTGGACAAGTTGTTCTCAGATTTGCGGTGAGTAAATTAAACTTCAAAGTACACATCAGAACGTTTTCAGGTCGAATGAGACAATTTTATTTACAATCACAAATTATACATAACCTGACTAAATACATGGTTGATGCGGTGATTTGGACATCATAAGTGTGGGAGAGCAATGCTTCGGCACGAATGGGTCGGCTCGACCGGAGTGATACCACGGCCTCACAGAAAACCGGCGTGAAACAACCACAGCGTTGTGTTTCGCCGTGTGAGTGAGGTTACCGGAGACCCAATCCTTCCCCTCCCCGGACCCTTCCCCAATCCCTAAATCTCCAAATCCCTAATCCCTAAAAGGTCGGTAACGCACTCGTAACTCCTCCGTTGCGGGTGTCCATGGGCGGCGCTGATTGCTTACCATCAGGTAATCCGTCTGCTCTTTTGCTGACTTATTACATAAAAAAAAATCTGTTGCCATACACCGTGTTGCCCGTTCGATCCCCACACTAAACAACTGTGATCCACAGATTATTGTGCCGGCTCTGGATGAAATGTAAATGTGAAATTGTATAATGATAAACGCAACCAAGATACGGGACATATTTCTCGTAGAAAGAGTATCTTAACTTATACCAAAAACTATAATTTATGGATCACACAAAGACTTGTTCAGTTGCACAGAAAGCATGGTTAAGTCGGTGGGGATTGCGGGTGAAAGCACAATACAATAAGGTACAGACAACCTGGAGTAGGAGAAGGGTTGGTTATAGTCAGTAAGAGTCTTACACTCTCTCAAGCCACGACCAGGACGGCAGAAGACTTTTGGAGATTTTTTCCTTCAAAAATTAAGCAAACAAATAATAATATTTTTTTTTTCACCATCAGATCGAACGTGGTCTCGTCCCGATTCCCAAGTCCACCAACCAGAAACGGATAGCAGAGAACATCAACATCTTCGATTTCGAACTGACGGCTGAGGAGGTCGCAGCGATCAGCAACTTTAACAAAAACGTCCGTGTCATTGAAATCGAGGGCTGGAAGGACTATCCCAACTATCCTTTCTAATTTAACACTAATAAGTAAATGTTCATTAATATTTAATGACAAATAAAATATTATGTTAAAATTATACCTATACGTTTTTCATTTAAAAACTAGAACTACGCTTGACCTTAACTAGGTGGATATTTTGAATCATCACAATAAAAATAATGTGCCTACCTTTAATTTAAGAGCAAACTCAAATTGTTACAAAAATACAAAAAAATATTCATAATATATTTACATAAGGTGGTATCTCTTTAAGCAAATTAAGCATGTTATGGGAGACGCCAGTCTTCCGCTCAGGGTAAGGCGAGAGAGAGAGTGTCAGACTCTTATTGACTAAAAACCCCCCGTTCCTTCTCCTGTTCTGAGCCGAGGTGATCTACAACCCTGGCTCAACCTCGGAATAATCACTCGTTAGACTAACAAAAGACGTCAGTGATGTAGACTGCCAACCTTCACTGAGCGTTGCTATTTATTCAAAAGGAAGAATTTTGGCGATTACGTAAAGCCAGAAAACAATAAACAATATAAAGTATTCGAAATATTTTGAGGTCTATACATAATGAATTCTTTATTAACTACGCAATTCTGAACTAGGTTGTGTGTGCTGGGTTTTCTTGCATTTGCAATAAGATGATCTTGTGGATTGGTTTCAAATGTGATTGTTTTTAAATTACCGCGTAGGTACAGGACAAGACTAATGACATCTTTACTACGCAATTCTCACACCAATAATATAGTCAGTAGCCAAAATAGTGGTTGCATTAAAATTTTATTTTTACTGCTTTTGATGTCATTGGAATAACCAACCAAGAGCCAATAAGCCTGATGCGACCTAAACCAATAATATGAACAGTTACCAAAGCCCACCATGTATTAAGAGTCCCAAAATCCTTCTCACCCCACTGAGGGCTGAAGAAGACGTGGTTGATCGTTTTCCCCCAATAAAAAAATCCTGTATATCAAGTAATTCTAGATTTAAAGTTATCATTTGTTTGTTACTCGGCAGTCAGTTATTTTTGTTTTATAGATACCTTGTAGAAACCCTTCGCGGATATACCTACATACATATCAAGGATTGAGGATATACATATACATATATCTACGTTCCATCATCATTATCAACAAGTAAGTGTCTAATGCTGAGCAAAGGCTCTTCTCGCATGAAGAAGTTATGAGCATTCATTGCTGGTGCTTCACTTGCTCAATTAGAATCTGTAAGTTGAGGTTTTCCTCACGCTCGAGAGATAATCTCCGGGCACCGCAAGAGGGGGTTTGCGGACGGAGGAAGAGTAACTCGCCGACCGACCAGAATCAGATCCGAGCGTACAGCGCATAGCGTGCCACGCGCGCCTCAAAGAGCCAATAGACCACTACAGACGTGGCCTAATAGGGCTGATGTTCAGCCAGGGTTGCGAGTTAAACGAAATTAGTCACCGCGGCCTTGGCCCAGAGCAGGAGAAGGAACACTCCGACTCTCTCTCGCTTTACCCTCGGCGGAAGAAATCATTTGATTCGAAAAGAAAAAGGTTTCCTCAAGCTGTTTTCCCTATACCATTTCAGTGGTGTCTGAGCAATCTTACAAATTCCTTGAAACTGTTGCGATTCGATCCCGCTGCCTAGCCTCTAAATAGACTTGCCACCACAAATTTAAAATGCTTATTTTATTAAGCTGTATCCTTCAAACCACAAAATGACAGACAAAGATATTCTACAGTATCGTTCAAAATTATATCTTAATAGGACCTAATTATGGATGATATTTGAAGGTGAAGTCAAACAGTGCATTCCTGACATTTCAACCTAAGCTTTGTTAGTATAGGTATGTGCATCGTGAGTACCTCATTGTTAAGTTGGTATGTTTTATATTTACGATTTTTAAAAAACAATATTTAATGATATTCTAATGGTTTTATTCTGCGCAGGATTAAGTGGACGTACACAAAATAAGTATAAAGTAGAAGAAGAACCTATTTCCATATGAAAAACAGAGTAAACACATGATATGATGATTAAGATATCGAAAAAAATATATATCAGTAATTAAAAGAAAACTTTAATTTTTTTGGAATTACGACGGATGATGAGCAACAATCTCCGGCCACCATAACCGTTGCCATCCTTGCTCGCCGTCCGACAAGAATCAGACCTAAGCGTAAGACGCGTAACGTTTCTCGGACGCCTGATAGAGGCAATAGACCATCACAGATGGGGACCATCAAGGTCTATATTCAGCAGGGAGGTTTTGTCAGTAGGAAATTGATACTCACTCTCGCCCAACCGAGGACGCAAGAAGTCATCGAGACATTTTCCTCGAATTTATAGTATTTTTAAGTGCTTTTCATCTTCGTGTTCTTTCGGATTGACGACATGACCATTATTTTATGCGGAACTCTATTATTACACAATGCTGCACGAACTACAAGTATAATTAAGTATACCAGTTATCCTGTTTGCACATCTTTGATAGTATTGTTGTGATTGCTTTAAGGAAACCGGTTTATGTATAGTATGAACATCAGTATACATATCAGTATCATGAAATGAAACTAAGGATTTTATTGTTTAAGATTATTTCAATTAACTAATTGAAATGGTATCTGTCGTGGTGTAGGACAAGGGAAATACCGATAAGTTTTTTGGAGATGTACTTTCTAAGATTATTTAGACACCACTGATTTAAAATGAAGCGGAACATCGTGAGGATTTTCTTTTCGCTCTTTATTATTGTTTGGTTTGGCAAACGAGCAGACGGATTACCTGATGGTAAGCAATCAGCGCCGCCCATGGCAACCAACAACATCAAAATGTGAGAAGCATTTTTGGAGAAATCTTTAAAGAAATATATAGAAATGCTCGTTGCTAACGACTGCTTTTTTCATAATAAATCAAATAAATTTTACTAGACCAAAATATCTGTCACAAAACCTGTCCACTCTTGTTTGTCTTCTGTTGAGAAGTTGATAAGCAGATCAATAACAAAAAATAATCGAAGTTCATTCCCATGCTGGCGACTAGATAGACCAGTTTTTTTCTATAAATATCTACTTTATCCTTTTTGAAAAACAAGTCGTTCATCCTGTGATGTTGCTAATCCAGTTTTGTTTGTACCTTCTAATAGTATATATATATATAGAATATTAATTGGTTTGTTAGTAGAGTGGTCTTTTTTTGTATTGTTCCCAGTTTTAATGAAGAAGGGGTTTTTGTAAATTGTCATTGATAATAATAGTTCTTAGACTCCGGATAAGACTGAAATTAACCTCAATGTATGGTGATAAGGAAAGATGCTTCTATACCATGGACAATATTTGGGACTAACGTCTCAATACTGAGTGAACTCAAAATCTCCTCACGACTATCATCCAAATGATAGTCTAAAGAGAATACTATAATAGAGAATAATATAATAGAGAATCCTGAGAAGAGTCCTTGAACACTTTGGTCACATTCCAAGGAAAGATAGAAGAAACTTATTGTGACTGGAACAGTAGACGGAAAAAAAGGTCTCGTGGTTGCAGACCAGTATGTAGGTCCAATCAGATCCGCTGCTTTAGATCCATAACGTCCTCTAGTGACAGAATGAGACGGTAGAAGATGGCGAGAGAGAATGTGACGCAGAAGAGTGTGGTCACGACCCCGAACAATTAAGAACGCGACACAATAAAGAGAGGGATGGCAATAAGTTCAATCCTATCTAACATATTCTAGCCGGGGTTACGAGTGCAAGCACAATAAATAATTGTCAATGATTTATCGCGACCTAGTTCGGAGCAGGAGAAGTACCGGTATGAATTTTAGTTAGTAAGAGATGTTAGACTTTGGGATTTCATTGACATGGGATGATTTTTCCCCTCAAAAACCCTTATACACACTTCATTACACATTATTACACATTCATTGAAACCCATAATATTAAGTGGTGAAAAGGCGACGTTACTTGAGATATGAACATTAAAAATGTTTGGACTCGTAATGGCGACTTTAAAGGAACGCTTTGTGATCATTTTAATGATGTAATTCTGCTGTCGTAATATTGAAAACCTGATGGTGCTCATGTATTAAAAAGGAGACATTTTTGTTTTGTGGTTCGTGTGAGCGAGGTTACAGTACTTTACTAAGTTTGGAGATGGACTTGAAGAGTAAAATTGGATTTTACCAAATTCGTCGAGTTTACTCAAACACTAGTGAAAGAAAGGTACAAGAAACTGTTAATTATATTTAGTTTATGGAGCTCTACTTATCAGAGGGCTAATCATGTTCGCTACAGACTACATGATATTTTTTTCTTATCCAGACTCTATTGAACGTGGGAGACGACGGCACGAATGAGTTATTTGATGACTCGTTTTCAAATTATCTGGCCCAATTAAAATAAACAATCAATCAAATCATAAATAATCCCAGCTGGAGTATTTGGGAATCGTGAGGAAATTTTCTAGGACCTCGCCCAACTATTGATAATATCATATTACATTTATCCAGACTTTGCCCGTGTTACCCAAATCGAAAGTATTCCTATCTGTTATTCCAGACTATAATCTACTGTACCAATTTTCATCAAAATTCATTTAGCAGGTTTTGATCCATACTTACAAACTTTCGCGTTTAGTATTTTAATAGGATTTATCTGTAAAACTATTAACTAAATAATGAATCGTGTCGTGTTCGTATCGTGCTTGCTAAAAACTTGTTTATTGTCCTTTTAAGCTCAAAGCGTATCTGCGATATGGTAAGCGTCAGTCCCGTCCCATCGTCAGCAAGATGAAGTTCATTGTAAACACGGTCGCCTTCTTCGCACTTTTTCATGTAAGTTTACATTTATTTTATTTACTTTGTAAATTTTAATGATTTTTCGAGATGTTTGTAAGTATGTATGTATAAGCTTAACTCTTGAACAACTGCACTAAATTAGATTTTTATTTTCGTTTTGGATTTTTCTTTAAGTTATAAAGCGTGTGTAGTTAGACTTTTTAGAGATTTAAATACTAAATTACTTACTTATCTTCTCATTCGTAAGTGATTGAATCAATGTTTTAATAATATTGATATTTTAGCCAATAAACTAACTGTTATTTGCGTAAAAATACGCAAAATTTATACACTACTACAGCGCCAGAATAGTTGACGCGGTGGCTGAGCAATCGGCTGCCGTGCAATGTATCGCGGGTTCGATTCTATGTGTGATTCGCAAATTGCTGATGATGATGATGATGATGATGATGCTGAATTCTTTTTTATCACAGGTCATATCCGGATTGGCAGGGAAGGCTCCCACTAAAACATTGAACGATGGCAACCAAATACCTACGCTGGCTTTGGGAACTTATGGTTTCGTAAGTAGACATCATATACACACCTAACTTATGTTATTATTATGTTAAGTGTGATTCTATTTTGTTCTAATAAAAATACATAATGCTTAACACGTGGTAAAATAGTCTCTTAAGGATCGATGCAATAATTTGGACGTACAAATAAACAAATTTATTTCGGTGGAAATCGATTACGCAATGGCATATAAGAGGACAGAAGACGGTTAGTCAGCCAGTAATTTTTTTTGATCGTGGAAAGTCATCATTTGTCTTAAAATGGTAGGGTGTGATGGAGTCTCACTCTTACTGACTAAAAGCCATTGCATTCTTTCTCTTACTCTAGGTCGCGATATCGTCATATTATTGGGCTCATAGGCTTTGTTTCACAACACTTCCAAGATGGCATCCCAAAAATTTTTTTTTTTTTGTGGTGTTAAAGTAATCAAAAGATTTGCCCATGCCTTGGATGGGGTGAATGGGAATGACAGACTCTTATTGACTAAAACCCACCCCGTTCCTTCTCCTGCTCCAAGCTAAGGGCGCGGTAGGTACATTTATTTGTCTAGTTGTTTTCATTCTTAACTACTTCCAGGATGATATCCCAAGAATGCGCCAAGCAGTTAACTGGGCTATAGAAGCTGGATACCGCCATATTGACACAGCAGCTCTTTACGAGAACGAAGAGGAGATCGGGAAGGGTATCAGCGATGTTATCAAACAAGGGCTTGTGAAGAGAGAAGATCTTTTTATCACTACTAAGGTATGTTATGGAAGAGAAATAATGGAATAGGTATTTTCCTAATTCTGAATCGGGGAAATGATGTGAAAGGGATAGCGAGTGTGATTTGACGATATGTGATAAGTAAGAAGAGGTGTCCACGATAGGCTAGGTGTTTTAGCGGGTTCCTCTAAAAGCAGGGAAGGGGGAAAATAGGATACAATTTATTAATAATATTTTTACTATGAATCTAAAAAACGTTAAATTGATTGCATTGGAATAACAAACGTACCAAATCGTTTCTGCAGAGCGAATAAACATTTAAGGTATATGCAACGCAACTCATAAAGTATGTGTCGTTGAAAAGAATAGAAGCACAGGCAAATGAATCCACATAAATGTGTAAGTCATGTATTCTAAACACATTATGAGTGTACCTATGTATTCCTCTGATTTTAATGAGAATGCTCTTTAAAATCCCTTGTCGTCAGCTAGACAATATTTTTGCATAAATGTGTTTACCTATAGTCCGTATAATCTTTCTTTGATTTCTTTTTGGTGCACATCTTTATCCTTATTTAGAATATTTAGACACTGCAGCATAGCGACAAAACTACCTATGAATATTTTAATTTATAATAAATAATTATAAAAATAATTGACTTCTTTAACAACGAAAAACGCAAATTTCGTTAGTAAAGTTTTGATTCGTTTGTATTTCATATAATTTCACCCATTATTTAGGTAACAACATTCATCTACACAAGTTTTGGGATTCTAAAGAATTCGTTTTTTATGACGTATATTATGGCAAACGAGACGATGGGTCACCCGATGGTAAGCATTCGGAGTTGTCCACGGAAAATTGCGACACTGCATTTTAAAATAATAGGCAAATTGTGGTTTGGAGTTTTCGGTATTTGGAGATTTTGGGTCATGATGATGAAGGAATGGGAGGAAGATAGAATATTATTATCACTTGAGTTAGTTACAAATAAGTCTTTTTTCTTGTAGCTCTGGAATGATAAGCATGCTCATGACCAAGTCGTGCCGGCTCTGCGAGAGTCCCTCTCCAAGTTGGGACTAGACTACGTCGACCTGTACCTCATTCACTCGCCTGAAGCTACCAACGTGAGTATACTTGCTTTAAAAAGGTTTCATATGTATAGAACCTAATGTGGCTTTGTGGTCGGCAAAAACTGTAGCGGCTTACTTAATTGAAAAAAAAAACAGATTCAAATGATCGAACGATGTAGTTCTTGCTAGCAACGAAAGTGTAACTTTTTCCAATTTTCTCCTCTACTTTACTAATATTTTAATAATGTACAATTAAGTTGCCAGGGCTTCCCTAAAAGTACTCCGAAGGTACTTATGTCGAGTTTATTACTTTGTTTGACGTTCAAAAGTGCCTGTATGGGTCTAATTGAAATTAATGACTTTTGACTTGGCTTTTAAACCAAAACAAGTTGTAACTATGCACATCAATAAATAACTTATACTAGCTTAAA
The DNA here is from genome assembly GCA_902829305.4 of Spodoptera exigua. Lineage (NCBI taxonomy): Eukaryota > Metazoa > Arthropoda > Insecta > Lepidoptera > Noctuidae > Spodoptera > Spodoptera exigua. Next base: position 4,493,328 of record LR824623.2, read on the forward strand.
AAAACACTGAACTAGGTATCATATAATTTTTCTTCTAGGCTGACGGTTCTCCCGCTAACATCGACTTCTTGGACACCTGGAAGGGAATGGAAGAAGCCAAGAAACTTGGCCTAGCCAGGTCCATTGGAGTGTCTAACTTCAACACTGAACAAATCGATAGGATCATTAAGAACAGCCTGATTGTGCCAGCCGTCAACCAAATTGAGGTATATGATTGATTTTGTAACTTTTATATGGATATGTCGGTAGATGGTCAGTCGGATTACCTCATGGTACGCTGCCTGTGGACTCATACAACACGATTTAATTAACAGATTAAGGGAAGGGAACATTATGCCTCAGTCAACTTCAAACGAGCAGACGGATTACCTGATGGTAAGCAATCGGTGCTGCCCGTTGACATCCGCAACACCAAAAGCCGGCCGTTTAGGGATAAGAGTTTTGGATAATTAACGATATTTGAGAAGGGATGGAAGGTGGGGGAGGTATTGGGCCTCCAGTGAACTCACTCACGCGGCGAAACACATCGCTGTGATTGTTTCACTCCGTTGTTCTGTGAGGCCGTGGTATGCACTCCGGTCAAGCCGACCCATTTGTGCTGACACTTTTTGTACTCTCTATTTTAACAACTAAAAAAGTTGGTGGAACTCTTATCTTTCATAAAATAAAGTTATCAGAATTGAGAACCTCGTCCTTTTTCGAAGTCGGTTAAATGAATAAACAGGTTCTCTTTAATGTTTGTTTATTATGTTGGCAATAATTACACCTATACCTACCTAACACGTTCGTTAAGTAATTAATGGGAAATCCCATTTTTTTGCACCACCTACAATTGATTGGATTCATAACTAGTTATACAAGTTTCCGAAGATTTTTAGAAAGATTTTAATCCTTGCTCCATATAAAAAAAGACTTAAAGTCGTTTAAAACTGGTCAAAAACAAAAACCGATTACTTTTTTGTTGACTTTTATTATATTAACCAGTTTACTATTTTTCCTTATTGAAGTTTTTAAATGTTGGGCAATAACTACGGTTGTAGTCTTTTGAATCTTATTGCCATGGACATAGAAGTGATGTTTAAAAAATGACATTACTTCAATAAAAGTCCCTATAGCACATTTTGAAGGACAATTTTGAGGTCTTTCACATCATGTTATTGATTTTGATAGGTATTTTTTTTGACCTTGAAAAGGAACTTAAATAAATCTATAATCAAAATCCAAACTAATATTATAAATGCGAAAGTAACTCTGTCTGTCTGTCTTTTCTTCGCGCCTAAACTACTGAACCTATTTCTATGAGATTAGGTACAGACATAGTTTGGAGCTCAAGAAAGGACATACGATAGTATTTATACAAAAAATCTTCAGGAAGTCACTGTTACACGCGAATTGAGTCGCAGGCAAAAGCTAGTATTGTTATAGCTATCTCAAAACATTACATAGATAGAGATACCAACGTGGCATGTAAGTTGAGCAGTTGCTTATTCACAGTATGAGTCTAGAATACTAATAATGCGAATGCTTTGTTTGATCCTTGCATGACAACAGCTGCAAACATAATAGGATGATTCCTTATTGTACACCATTTTTACAATTTCAACAATGCAAACAAATGAATAAAAATGTGTAATCGAGTGCCTGAATATGGGGTAACTTTGTTCTTACTCCGTTATCAATATAGCCATACATCAGTACGAACGGGCTGGCTCAACTGGAGTGATACCTCAAGAACACCCGCTGGTGTTCTGAAACAACGCTTGAGTGAGGTTACAAGAGGCCCCATCCTTCTTCTATCCACTTCTAACCTCAATCTGCAAATCTCTAACAACACACATAAGGACAGGAACGCAGTTATAGCTCTTTTGGTCCTCATGGCATCTATGGATGACGCCGATGACTTACAATCAGGTAGCAATCAGGTGATCCATCTGTTCGGTTGTTTTTCGACCAATACCATTAAATGGGGTGGGTTTCAAATGAAATGCAACCTACCTATTTTGAAACTTCATCTACTTATAATAAGATGGGAATTCCATTGTACATTTCAACTACATTTCAAATAATTTTCGGCTTTCAGGTACACCCCTCATACTCCCAAGAAGAGGCTGTAAAGGACTGCTTTGAGCGCAACATAGCTGTAATGGCATACAGTCCTTTAGGTTTCTTCGTCTCTAGAGGTCAAAATGGAAAACCAGGCAAGGATGACCCCAAGATTTTGAACATTGCCAGGAAATACAACAAGACCGTTACCCAAGTCGTTTTGCGGTACTTGGTAAGTAAAATGGCATTTACAGGAAACTTCGAGAAAATGTGAACCAGGACATCAATAAATATGCTAAAAAAATTTTTGGTGATTTAACAGCTATCTCAAAGCCACCTATCATTCATGGGCAAGTCTTCTCACATCAAGGACAGGTCCAAGTTCACCAGACGTATCCCACAATTTTAGTCTCTTAAAAAAATCAATATAATTACAAGTTCTCATCACACAGAGAAGAAGAACAACCTGCGTCTCACTGTTCGGCAGCCGGTTGTACAGCCACCTCATTAACTGTGTCAGGGAAATGAAATGACATTTATATTTCCAATGAAATTAGAACCAAACTCTTCACTTATTGTCCTCTTGGCGATATTACTTTTTCTTCATTGTCCTTCACCAACGAATCAGCTTTTTTTTGAACGTGGATAATCGTCAATCCCTCCCTTGTTTTGAGCAAACATCTTGCCTCACCTTGGGCGGAGAGATTTTTGAGTGTCACTCTTACTGACCAAAAACCTCCAGTTCCATCTCCTGCTCCAGGCTGAGGCAGCGGCACCAAAGAAGCAGCTTGAATCATTATTTAACCTATTTGCTTGTTTTGTCTTCCAGTTGGACAGAGACCTGATCGTTCTTCCAAAGTCTACCAAGAGACACCGCATTGAAGAAAACATTAACGTCTTTGATTTCCACCTGACTCCTGAGGAGATGACCGTGATGAAGAGTTTCAACACAAACACCAGTATTTTTGACTAAATCCCTTTATAATTATGAGTCTTCCCCGAATACTTTAACATACTATGTTATACCATTTGTAAAAAAAACTTCGCTTCAATAACTTTGCTCGAATGATTATTTGTAGCCAGTTCGTAGACTCAACATCCATCCAAAATTAAACCTTTTGTTAGACAAATAAAATATGATTTTTGAATTAAGTGTATTTTTGCTGAAGCCACTTTCTGAAAAACAAATCCCTTTTATAATTTCGCACCTAAGTTAGATGGAAAGCAAAAAAAAATCCTTACATTTTTCTAGATAAGTTTTATTTAAAAAATAATTAAAATACCACAGTTTATTATTTTTTTCGCAATTTAATTGCTAGAGCAGCATTCGTGTTTGATATGATTATATTTTTATAAAAGTAATATTGCAGTATCGATAACATTAGAAGCATTTTCTGTTGATCAAATTTCTATATCTAATCTGTAAAATAATGCACTAAAACATTTACATAAATTGCAACTTAAAATAATAGTAATAATAAGATCTAATTTATAAAAAACATTAACTAATATAAACTTGAATACCCTTTTAGTTCTAAGATTATAATGATGTGTCGCACTGAGGTGAAATGTAGAATGATTTTAATGGAAGGCGCTATTTTTATAAATCATCAGTTTTTTCTTGTCTTGTTGGCCAGTTATGATATGCGATCCTAGTTATAAATTCATTGAATAAACGGTTCACTGAGTAAATTCATCGAATAAGTGGTTAAACTATTTTTGTAAAAACATCTCTAAAATAAGAACTGATGCATACTAGATACTAATATCACTTTTGTATCAAAACATCACAAAAAGAAAATAAACAAAAAGTATTTCTTACACCCTGTACACAACTCTAGTCACAGATTAAAAAAAACTTAATTTAATAATGGTATCAGTTTGACAATCTCGCATCTGTCATCGTGACATTTCAAGTGATGTGACGTTGTCAGCCTGACATTTAAATCGATATGAATCAATCGATTGAGAGTTGTCTGAAGGAGCCATCGATTCCGAATAGCTCATCGTAGTTGGTGGGTCTGCCTGGCCGGAGCGATTCGTTGGCAATAATGCTGTCTTGGCGCTTAAACCAATCGCGGTATTCTTGAAGTTTTAGCTTCCATTGCTCTGTAAAGAAGAAAAATTTAAAAGTTTAACAACACAAAATTCAAATTCAAACTTGAAAATTAATACCTTACAGATTTTCCAGAAATTTATCAAAAGCTTGTAAAAATTGATTTTTTTTAATGGATCTGCGTTCCGTTTTGTGAAAAAGGATGACGTGTGCGCCAATGTGAGCACATTTGACGATCGGTATCGTGAAAAATAAATATTATCCTACCTTGTAGAGTTGCTATGCTGCCACACTGGCCACCGTACTCCGAGGGCAGCATTTCTTGAGGTATGTACTTGTATAGGTCTTTCACATCTCTATGGATGTAGATCTGAAGCACAAAAATAAATAATTTATTTATAAATGTAGAAGAAATCTTTATAATTTGTTATAATTTTAATGGTGTCAAATAAGTCACGTGTACTTTGCTTACTCTTTTACATCAGTGAAGGTAAGATGACTATTGCAACATTGTGTGCTGCAAAATAGGTATAGCATATCTTTCTTTCAGAATAAAGATAGGCTTGTTTATAATAATCATATCTTACCCGCTTCCTTATCTTCTCCTTAAGGAAAGGTTTGACGAAGTTGACAAAACGCTCGACCAGCGGCGATGTGTTTATGATGTGGACCTCTTTTAATTTGATTGGATAAGCTTCCTGAAAAATAAAGCGTTATTAAATTAGTTTTAAATAGTTTGTTAGAAATTAAGAAATCTCTATTCCTTTTTCGAGCAAAATATCATTAATCAGGTATTTTGTTTCCTAAATTCTCTAGGATTGAACCAAGCCTTTGTCATCTCCATGGTTTGCAAATGTTTTCTATGAAAGGAGCTGTTTTATCCATTCAGAAAGATATATTATAATGGCAATTTTACTATACAAACCTGCACACAGATCATAAACTTCTTGACAGTGGCAGCGGACAGCTTGGCCAGCATACTGGCTCCCAAGATCGCAGCGTCCAACACATAGATGTCTCCAGCCACTCCTTCTCTTTCTTCAGTCAGACGTACATCACCTATCATGAGAGCTAGCTTCAGAGCATCTGTGATCTGCTGTGAACTTAGATCGGGGTGGATGCCTGGAAGAAGAATAACAAATGAGTACTACCGTATCAGTACTACAGTAAAGTTTAAAAAAAATAACTTGTTTTGTGCATTAAATAAATAAATAAACTAGATGGGGTCTCGAGATATCTTTTTGAAATACTAAAAGTACGAAACATGAATTAGTTTTTGGGTTTAGCACCAATTTCATCGACGAATCTGTTATTTTTTGTTGTTTTTTAAGGTTCTGAATTAAGTAAACTTTAAGCTTTTGACCCTGACATACGTGGATAATAGCAAAGTCCTCTAAAGGCCTATTGGATTAATGGATAATAAAGTTTTAATTGTGGGAAGGCTATGCTTCAGCACAAATGAGCCGTTTCAATCGAAGTGATATCACAAAATACTGGCGTGAAACATCGCTTTCATTTTATTTCGCCGTGTGACTGATAAGAAGGAAATTCGAGAAGTACTGAGTCTCCAGTAACCGGGCCTCACACACCCATATAGATATCCAAATAAAAAATTTCCGAGCTATCGTAAAAAAAAACTGTCCTTCGCCATATTATATTAATATAGCAACTCTCACCTCTGCAAATAGTTACTCTTCTACCATTTGGTGTGACGCCTGGAAGTGGTGGTCCTTGGCTGGAAGAAAATAAAACAATATTGAATGTCTGTAATGATTATTGGATACATAAACGGTATTAAGATCGTTTATGCTACTAAAGGCTTATTTCATAAAATTTAGATCGCCACCAAAACACTAATTTATATGAATACATTAATTGTTGTTCCACACTAGGATTGTCTACTTGTGTCGTGTTACATCCATCAGCAACCCAGACCCGGAACACAAATAATTTCTGAATCACACAAAGTGTCGTGTGGGAATCGAACCCGCGACATGTTGCACAGCAGCCAGTTGCCCAGCTACTGCGCCAACCTTGTAGCCAATAACCTTCGTAGAAGTATTCGATAAACTAATGTGACACATAAGTAAAGATGAAAAGGACAAAAAAATACAGTCTGTGTTGCTTAAGTTTGAAATAAGTACAGAAACTATAGAAATTTCAAGGCATTTTTCAAAATGAGCATCTTACATTTTGTTAGTCATAATCTCGTTGAGTTCAGGTCTGTTGGCGTCACGTTTCGTGAAGAACTCTGGGCAGGCTGCTCTCATCGTGAAGTACATGTCCAACTTCCTTTTGCATTTCTCTAATGAGAAGCTGCTGCCTCTTAGGAAGGTCATTATTGGAGGCGTTTCTGCAAAAAACATTTTTTCATTTAAGTACCAGTTGTATAACTGCTCTATTAGGATTGGTTCCACTAAGGCAGAATGGTGGAGTGGAAGAAGGTAGTTGGTCTGGCTTGAAATGTTCATCCATGAAGCAAAGCGTAGAGGAGATGTCTATGGGATTGGGGGAGGGAAACACTGGACCTTGTTAACCTCATCAACATAGCGAAATACAACGAAAGCGTAGTTTTACACCGGTTTTTCTAGAGGCCGTTTTCTTTTCTTTTTCGGTATCTGGGAGGCCTCGGAATCCTTCCTCTCCACCAATCCATTCCCAATTCCTTAATCCCCAAAAAGGTCTGCAACGCACTGCAACGTAACTCCTCTGTTATTGCGGGTGTCCATGGGCGGCGTTGATTGCTTACCATTAGGTAATCGGTCTGATCGTTTGCCAACCTATCACAAAAAAACTCTCGGTCGAGCGGAGCTTTTTCCTCACATTCCCACTCATAGTCTTCCACACTTAGCATATAAAAACATACCCCAATCATCAGGCAGATGTGGCTGCTTCTTCAACCACTCTCTAATAGCTGCCACGTCTCTGTCACGTGTCGTCACATCCTCCTTCAGCTCCACTCGGATGCTCTTCCACAGCTCCCCACTAGGCTGGACCAGCAGCTCTTGTTTCAACTTCATTTTTTATCTGGAACTAATGAAATTTTTGGTTTTGAGAAAAGGGGTGGAACGGTGTTAGAAGAAGAAAGAAAGATAATTTGCAAGATGGCGATTTGTAGGTTCGAAATGTAAATGCGCGGATTGTAAAATAAAATACAATATACACAATAGGTATTCATTCACTTTGCTTATAAGCAAATACTTTTTTACACTCAGAATAATATTGCATTGTATCTACCTAATTAATATATGTGTATAGATACAATACATATATATGTGTTTATAGGTGTTTCCTCATGGTTATTTTTATGTTGTTCTTTTTTGTATTAAAGTGACATTGTAAAAACTCAGTTTTTAAAAAGTTACAATGAACATTTTGTTAATTTCTTTCCCCTCGAATCTACACTGTTGTTTAGTTTCGAGCACCTAGCTTCATTGACGGATAGACAGACGGACAATTATTTTATTGTTGACCTTTCAGGAGTAGGTACCTGGTTGAATAGGAATAAATGTTTTCGACTTTAAATTTGATTTAGTAATGTTTACGTGCAAGAGTAACAAACATCCGTACTTACAAACTTTCGTTTTAATAATATAAATATTGAATACTTATTTATAAAAGCAAACGGAATAAACCCACTGACCGTATTATGACTCAATTATTGACTAATAATGTTGTGACAAAAACATTAATTTTCGACATTAATAAGATTACTATAAATACACAATTTGCATAAAGATACATTTCAACATGTAATATTAATTAACACCGGAATATAAACAGTATCCTACCTCAATAAATTTAAAAATTGGCAATCGATTGTAAGCTTCTCAGTTGCGCGTGCGCCGGTGTTAATTCATTGCCCAATAACATCGCGCGTTGTACCCCAAAGGTTTGCAATGTTTGTGGACCATCACTAGCTAACATGTGTTGTAAACCGTCTATCTGTCTGTTGCAACTTTATTAGAACTGCGACTAATTCATCAGTAAAAGTACTATCGAACAAAGTTGTAAAAGTCAAACAAGTCGAAATCATTTATTTCAAATAGACCACAATAGGCACTTTAGAACGTCAAGCAAAAACAGAAATAAAAATATTTCAAGAGGTTTAACTATATATGCGTGTCAGTCTGTCCGTCTATCCTCTAGTGAAGCTATTTGCTTGTTTCAAATTGTAGATTCCTATGGAGAAGAACGAGCAAGAAACTCCATGGTTGCTCTTTTGTAATCAGTAAGTTATTGTTGTGTAGGTAACCGAACGGTTGCGCCGATAGTACCTTCTGTGGCTAACAGACCACCACAGATGAAGGCCCAACTGATGTCCAGCCGGGGTTGCGAGTTAAGCGCGATAAAGAACCTCATCCCCGGCCTGGAGCAGGAGAATCAACGGGATGTTTTTTTGTCAAAAAGAGTTTGACACTTCCTCTCGCTTCAACCAGGACAAAGGAATTAATTTGATATGTTTAAAAAAGAATGACAGGCTGATCGGTCTAAAGAAGATTAAGTGTTATTGCTTAACGGTATAAGATATTAAGATCCATTATCATCATCAGCCCATAAGTGCCCACTGCTGAGCAAAGGCATCTTCTCACACGGAGAAGGTTTGAGCAGGTTGGCGATTTCAAACTTATAATTAGTAATTATAAGTCCAGGTTTCCTCACGATGTTTACCCTCACCGTATATCAGTGGTGTCTAAATAATCATAGAAAGTACATATTATGACTCGGAAAAGTCACATTGGTAATTGCCAGGTTTTTAACCCACACCCTCATGCATGAGAAGCGGGCTCCTCAAACTCCGGGCCACCACTGTCTATTAAGATTGAATAACTTTATTTTCATTGACAGGAATATTTTACCTAAATATAAAATGACAGTGTGTTCAAAGTGTTTACGAACACTGAACAATTCTATTCGTATTAATAATCAAAGTTGTAGTGTAATAAATTGTATTGGAGCCATTTACATTTTCAATTCGTATGATTGTATCTTTAATGACACCTATCATTAACTGCATAAGAAGAGTGGAATATTTATAATTATAATTATGTAACTTTTAGCTATGGGAAATCTCGGAATATTGTGCAGTCAATTGAATAAAACGTAATAGAATATTAGAACCATTACGATTAAATGGGGAAAAATATGGATTTTGTACTGGAGATTCTGAACAATCTCTATCTAGTGATATGAAGTTAGGGTTAAGCGTGTATTTTTAGTACGGTTACGTTACGTTAGCCTTTGCTTCAAGTTTTAAATTTTAAATCGTGGTTACAATAGTAAGCGTTGTTTTATGTTGTTTGATGAATTAATTTTCTTAGATTATAGTTTTAAATGATGCGTCAAGTAGAATAGAAACAGAACTGGAAAAGATCTGCATCAAGAATTCACAATATAATCAAAGGACTTGTAATCAAAGGCTAATAGTGACTTTTTCAAAATTTCAAAAATATACAATAATGAAGAATTTACCAAATAGTCTAGGCTACCATTCAAGAGAGCAATAAAAAATTGTGTCGTAATATTTTTCACTAGAACTATCCTAAATTACACAGATATACCAGGAAAACTATAGGGATAGAATTAAATCAATCAGTGAACTTATCGTTATTTTTAGATATTTTAACAGATTTATTTGTGAAAACAATTAATGTTTTCATTCTTATTACAATTCCACGTAAACGACAACAGGAATCGACTTTATGTATTTAAGCACAAGCACAGAATCTACTTTCTAAAACATACATTAAAATACGGATTTATTAGCACCAATCAACCTATTTTACTCTTCTCTTGTTTTTCGTTTTTTAAATAAATTTCGCGTGCAGTTAGGCTGGTATACATTGCATCGAGGTAAATGCACCTAACTGTACTCATCGGTGCAACGGCGCTGTTCAGCTGTGCCTATAATAAAACTTGGCAGAAAGCATATAGATGGCATGGTCTCACGGGATTTTTCTTGTTCTTTTTTCAAAATAGTTTAAAGGTCTTTTTGATGTGATAGTATATAGGATTTGTGTGTTGAAGTAACGTGATATATAACTTTATTGTTTTAGAAATTAGTCTACTATTCAAAAGCTACTTGTTAAGAAAATTTAAATTTTAGAGTGATAGGCTCGTTTGCTACTTTAATAATATTTATATTAGACATTAGATATAAGAAATAACCAATTATAGTAAATTACGTAATGGAATTTAACACACAAAATAATCGAATATTTCATTCGAGAAAGTTTAAAATTGGAACGCGGTGTTTGTAAATATTCTTTATTGTTATATTATAACGCTTTAGACCTAAGTAAAGAATTCTATAAGATGCATTTTGCTTTGGCTTTTCTCAATCTTCGTAGTTATTTTTACGCTAGCCATATTATTTGTAATAACTATTGTACTATATATTTAACACATATGCATATTTTCATTGACACTGAACGTAGGTACTTCTTTATTTCTTACCTAGGTAAATACCCTGTCGAGAATGAGGAACTTTTCTCTTAAATGAAATGTCAAGGAAAAGTATTCAGAGCAAAAGTCATGTTGAAAGGTCTCTTACATTTTGTTAGTTAGACATCCATGCTTTTAAACAGGGTATTAATATTTAACCTATATTTTTGCACTATTAATAATTCTTTGAATGTACGAAAACAGATGTAATGATTTGTGTTTCATTCTTCAAAAATCTTTTAAACGGATATTTTATTAAATCAAGTGAATTAATAAAATATCGACAATAAAATATTGATACTCTTAATGCTATACTAATCCTATTTGTACGTACGTGTGTACGTTATATAAAAATACATGACAGAATCTTGCTGAAGCTGAAAATTCATACAAAATCTTGACAATTTTAAATTGTTATCTAAGTATGTTACATAATATTTTTATCGATCATATTTTTACTCTTGCAGATATTACGGTGCATAATTTTAGTAAATAGTGTTAGAAAAACTAACAGATTTTGAAAAAAACTGTAAGTCTAGTTGTGTGATGTTCCTTCTAGTTGAAACAAATAGCTGAGTCATCCTGTTAAAAACAAAACTAAAGATACCAATTGAAGAAAAAAAAATGATTTACACAAAAAAAATATAATTCTCATTAAATTCTACATGGGAAAAGTCACAGGCCAAATCAAAATGGTAATTACTTAAAAAACCAGTTCCAAAATTTTATATTTAGATTTTGAAGAAAACTGGTTTCTTCAATAAATTTGTTGTCAAACATTTTTGACCTAGAAAAATCAAAATGGTGTCTATGACCGGAGTCTTCGGATTATAATAATCTATTTTTAGAATCTACTGCAATAAATTTGTTACATAATTATACATATTATTAAGAGACATTTATATAAATTTATATTTGACCACTTTTAAAATTAGATTGATGTTGTAATGGATAAAAAAGAAGTTGCTAAAAACTAGGGCGTGGCGTGGTTTAGCGTACGTAAAATAATTATGACGTCATTATTATTCGAATATTACATACAACAATTATAAATAGGGGGAGTTTTTGACATTTCAATTCTTGAGTGCACGGTTGGCGAGGTGGCCGGGCAATGTGTCGTGGGTTCGATTCCCGCACGGAAGAACCACTCTTTGTGTGACCTATAAATTGTTGTTTCGGGTCTGGGTGTAATGTGTATGTGAAATTGTTTGTTTGTAAACTCATCCACGACACAGGAGATAATCCAAATTGGGCAACGTTTTTATAACAAAAAAAAAGTCCTGAATTTATATGGCCTAGACGATTGACTTTTATGTCCGATCAAGAATCAACGTTTTAGGATTCCTACAGTTATATTTTCGGCCATAAAAGCCTTTCTAAACATCATAAGATGTCTGTCTCAAAGACTTTCGCAACACAAGCTCTATGTTGACCTACGCTGGTTGTTATCCGTATTGTAAATGTGTATACGAACTATTGCAATAGTGGCCCTGACTCGAGTGGCATTGGGCGATGCCCTTGTACCGGCCAGGGAGGGGATACACCTATGGATTGAGGTTGGTAATGGCTTTTATAGTTAGTAACATTTTTTAGTTCGTAGGTAACAATATTTTGTTCTTTAATAAAAATTAAAGAACAAAATATTGTAACCGTTGTTTGGTTTATTTTTTTTTTATTTTTTTTTATTATATAGGTCGGCAAACGAGCTGACGGATTAATAAGCAATCAGCGCCGCCCATGGACACCCGCAACGGAGGAGTTGCGAGTGCGTTGCCGACCTTTTAGAGATTAGGGATTTGGAGATTTAGGGATTTAGGAGGGATTGGGGGAGGGGAAGGATTGGGCCTCCGGTAACCTCACTCACACGGCGAAACACAACGCTTTGGTTATTTCACGCCGGTTTTCTGTGAGGCCGTGGTATCACTCCGGTCGAGCCGACATATTCGTGCCGAAGTATGGCTCTCCCACGCTTACCTAATATTGTTGGATTTTTTCACTGTGTTTTATTTTAAACTACCGCGACCCGGTTGGAATGCTGATACATGACGCATATTGATTCATACATATAAACCTTCCTCTTTAATCAATCCATCTATTAAAATAACCGTATCAAAATCTGTTGCGTAGTTTTAAAGATTTGAGCATACATATAGGGGCAGTGAAAGCGACTTTGTTTTAAACTATGTAGTGGAGGTTCACGTTTTTTTTTATAATACCCCAATGAAAAAATCTAGTTATCAATTATTATCAGCCTGTAAGAGCCCAGTGCTCAGCACAAGCATGTTCTTACACGGAGAAGGTTTGAGCGTTAACCACCACGCTTGCTCAAGGCTGACCGTCGATTTCAAACTTATTATTAGAAATTAAAAGTTCAGATTACGTCACGATGTTTTCCTTCACCTTAAGTCGGTGGCGTCTAAATCATCTTAGAAAAAACATATAAATTGGTAAACTTAACATCGATACGTCCCAAGTTTCGATATAACATGCATATGCATAAGAAGCGGGTATCATAACCTCTGGCATGAGATACAGCTGTAAGTTATCCTCTGGGCCTTCTCGAGACTTAACTAGGTACATAGACATAAGATCTATTATTATTAATAATAAAAAAACCTATATTTTTACAATAGAATAGATTCTATTTTTAAATTTAATTTTTGTTTGTTTGCGGAGATTGTCTTGCTTTTCAACATATGCCTCCCTTAAATGCTCCCTTGCCTCGGAGGGTGATTCTGTGGTTTCCTCTTCCATATTTTCCCTGCAATTCTTAAGTTATCTTCCAACCAAAGAAACGAAAGGGAGAAAATATCAAATTTTGTCTCACTTTCGTTTCTTTTATGCTGTCTTGGGTACCATTCAGTTTCATCATTGGTTTCTATTCTCATCATACATTTATCCTGTGAACGTGTTTTGTTGAGCTTAAAGCCGGCTTCTCATGCATGAAGTTGAAATCCTGGCATGTGATTTTTTCCCAGTTATATGTACTTACTATGATTATTTAGACACTACTGACACTGGTGAAGGAAAACATCGAGACGAAACCTGGTCTTATAACTTCTAATTATAAGTTTGAAAGCCCAATCTGCCTTGAACAAGCGTCGTGATTTGTGCTTAAACCTTCTCCGTGTGAGAAGAAGCCTTTGCTCAGCGGTGGACACTTATAGATTGATGATGTAACGTGACTCCATTTTAACTATTTAAATAGTGATAAGATCTATTAGCTAAATCTAACGACTAGTAAGTTTTTGGAACTGTCTGTGATTGGATAGCGTTACAGTCATACTTCGGAGATTACGTAAGGTTGATCTTAGTTGTTCAAAAGTTTACAACATACGATACGAGTGGATACGAGTATTTAGACACACGAAGGACAAATGAAAGTTAGGAAGTACGTATGTAACCTTCAACGAGGAACAGATTAATAAAGGCGATCATGTGAATATTTCTGTTGAGAATTTGTTTTCGATCGTTTCTCGTCTGAATAATGCAATATTTCCTAACTGGTATATCTAGTTTAAGTTTCTGTTTGTGGGTTAATAAAACTGTTATTTAAATTTGTTATATTTATAGTTATCTATTATTAAATGTGTAGTCTGCGACACAGTTGTGAAATTGGTAAAGCAGTCATTGTTTCATTCCGTGTTAAAAAAGTTTGTGTTAGGAAATAATTAGGAATGCCATTGTAATTTTTATATATTCAAATATTATTTTATTTTATTTTATAGTTATATTTAAAAACGTAATTTTATATACTCTGGTTTTCATGTTAGAGTGGTGATTAGTGCTTAAGCTTTCTTCGTGGTAGATGCTGCCTGGATTCAGCAGTGGGCATAGAATATAGAATGTGATTTTCTGGCTAAACTCACCAAACTGGCATTTTAGAAAGTATTTTATATTCGAGACGGTTTTTGGCAAACTCTTGAGACACTTATATTAAATACAAATTGTTAGTTAAAAGTTCATTTTTATATTGAAAAATAACAAGATATTTTTGGGATACAATAAAACGATTTAAATGAATCACTAGACGGAAATTCACATTTAAACTTTTAGTGCAAAGGTGAAGGTTTTTTATTAAAAAAGCTACCACAATGGTAGGTTAGATTCTGTCAGAACCGAATCTGATCGAAATCACCATCACAAATTATCAAAATTGTACTGAAACAAAAATTTTATCATTTAATCTTTCAATCTTAGTAATCCGAAACACAATAGAAGCAAAATATGTGCGCGAACGCCGGCTTCCGGTTGAGGTCTGGTGAATTAATAATGCTAATGCGAATTTGCAGCCGAGCGCTCGTTGAGTCAACATCTCCAGAGGATGCCCTGTGGAGGGCGAAACGCGTGTCGAGTATAGGTTTGATTGCGTGGCATGTTTTTCCATATTGGATAGGAGTGGGATTGCATCCTGCAACAAGCCTGGATTTTGTCGCGGAATAAAAACTAAATATTTTTCCTTACATTTAATCACTAATATTTTCTTTCTTTCTTTCTTCCACTTAGATGTAAGTATCCTTATTGGTATATCCTTACCTTACTAGACTTAAACGTTTCAAAAAACTATTGTATTTGATACAATTCATCTCTTTAACGAGACGAGTACACTAGACCTTGAAAACTTTATGGTGGGCAAGTCAACTTGACTAGTCAGAATCATAAAGTTTGTGTCACATGTCAGTAGACGTATGACGAAAACTGCTTGCTTAGTCAGTGATGTTGTAAACGAGGCATAGAAGTTAAGCAATATGACTTAGCACAAGTTTAACACGAACATAGGTAGGTCTGACCATGTGTGCGCAGTTAGGAAAATAAAGTTTGGACTCGGTAAAGAGATAGTAGTTTTTGTTGCACTTTGACTGCACGGTTGGCGCAGCAACTGGCTGACAACGGTATGGTGGTGAACGGAACAACACTTTTTGTGATCCATAAATTGTTGTACTGGGTCTGGATGGCTTGTGTTTGTGAGTTTGTTGTTCTTACCCATGACGGATTACCAGAGAGTTTCGAGTGCGTTACCGGCCTTAGGGTTTCGGAGATTTAGAGGTTGAGGGGGTATAGGGAATGGGAAGGATTTGGACCTCACTTACATGGAGAAACTGACTAGTCTGTTTCACGCTGGCTTTCTGAGAGATTGTCGATTGCCCAACCGACCAATTCGTGCCAATGGCTTGCTCTCCCTCTCCCACATTTAAAGTTCAATTCAAAGTTCAGATATGCATTCGACGATGAATTAACTATTGTTTTTATGAAATACACAATGCTTGCCAAAGATTTAGCACACAATAAACAGACGTATAATGTATACATGATAGTGATAAATTATACTAAAATTCAAAATGGATCAAATTGATACCAATTTTATCATCATCATCATCATCAGCCTATAAATGCCCACTGCTGAGCAATGGCCTCTTCTCACATGGAGAAGGTCTGAGCATTAATCACCACGCTTGCTCAATGCGGGTTGGCGATTTCAAACTTACAATTAGAAATTATAAGTCCAGGTTTCCTCACGATGTTTACTTTCACCGTATGTCAGTGGTGTCTAAATAATCATAGAAAGTACATATAACTCGGAAAAAGTCACATTGGTAATTGCCAGGTTTCGAACCCGCACCCTCATGCACGAGAAGCGGGCTGCTTAAACTTCGGGCCACCACGACGACCAATTTTATAAAGAGGTAGAATATGTATGTAGGGAGTAATCTTTGAAACCGCTGGTCGGATTACCAAAATTCTTTCATTGATAGGGAGTTACATTTTTTCTGAGTGCTTTAAGCTATCTTGGGACACACTACTTTTATACGCATAGGAAGCCGCAGGCGAAAGCTAGTCATCAACATAAACAACCCAAAAACCTTATTCAAATATATATACACAGTTTTTTTTTAAATTACAAAACATATCTTGCGTGTATATTTCAAAGCAATAGGAGTAATTTGAAGTATTTTTTTTATATAACATGATGTTGACATTGAATGCATGGAGTTTCTTGCATCACTTTTTGGGCAAGGTTGGGCATGTGAATTAAGTTATGGTATGTAGGCCAAAGTTGGTGGGCAAACAATGATGATTTTAGTTGATTTCGAATACGAGGAGGTTCTTTAATTTGTTTTGATTTTTATGTGCAATTTTTAGGGGGGTTTAATCATCCAATGACTCTTCTAACCCTTAATGGAGTGACACTGACTTAAAATCAACTCTTTCAAGCTTCTGTTCCGATTCAGACCGCGGGTCATTATTACGCTTTGCCCAAAACCCCGGCCGAGACTTTTTGTATTTTACCATGAAGGTCTTCAACAGTTTACACCATGAGTAACAGAAAACAGTTAACATGGACTTTGAACATTTCATTAAATATACCTATGTAAAGTCCAAAGTATTTTAATGTTCGACTATGGAACTCCTCTGCAAAGGCTGTAATAATAAAGGCTATAATCTCTACGCCTGTTGGAGCTTGCAGAGATTTTTAACCCATCTACATATTTAACAACAATTAATATATTATCGAGTTATAAATTGAAAGATATAGGTACTATAAATTTCGTTGGTTATCTTGAAGGGTTATCCAACATCTCTGGACGAATTCTAGATCAATTTTTTTTTTTTTTGGTAATACAATGTGACTGACTTTTGTTTAGTTTAAATGAGTTTTTTTTTTTTACTTGCAATTAACCAGTGCTTGACTGCGATCCCACCTGATGTTAAGCAGTGATGCAATCGTTGATGGTAAGGCGCACTAGTTTATTAAGAGCCTATTCACTCTAGCCTTGAAGACACCTAAGTTGTATTCGGAATTTGTTTTATTAAAGCAAATAAGTTTAGTTTCTGTGAAATGTGATGTTTTGTAGCCACCGCACACAGTTAGATCGCGGAGCATACGGAAAAGGTATTAGGTATTGGGCAGAAAAGGTGCTTGGGCTGACCTCCAGCGTGTCTCCAGGGAAAGATCGATAGTGACGTTTTGCACCTGACAGACGAGGCTATGGAATGGAGGAAACAGGAGAAAAAACGGAGTGGATTTAGTCAGAAAGAGTCCGAGTCTCCTTCTTGCTCAGCCCAGGGCGGGAGAAGTTATTCAATGATTTTCTCACCTCAAAATAAAAGGTACTAGGTATTATCTTTATACAAATACAAAGTCAAATAAATACTGATATATAAAACCAATTGTGTGAAAATTTTACTCGAAGCACAATTGATACAAAAGATGTTTTATTATGTTTTAGGTACTTATGTATTTGGTTCTTTTCCCGTTCATAAGCCCATTTGATATCAGTAAGCTTTAGCGTGGTAATAAATGAATCGTTCTCTGTCATCGCCACAAAAAAAAAAGTAATATTTCGGCAAATGAGCAGACGGATTACCTGATGGTAAGCAATCAGCGCCGCCCATGGACGGAGGAGTTACGAGTGCATTGCCGACCTTTTAGGGATTAGGGACTTGGAGATTTAGGGATTGAGGAGGGATTGGGGGAGGGCAAGGATTGGGCCTTCGGTAACCTCACTCACACTGCGAAACACAACGCTGTGGTTGTTTCACGGCGGTTTTCTGTAAGGCCGTGGCCGTGTATCACTCCGGTCGAGCCGACTCATTCGTGCCGAAGCTTGGCTCTACCACACTTAAGAATGCTTAGAATAAATATGATTACAACCTTCTCAATAATAAAGAAATGACCTTGTTTTAGATTATTTTCTGTTATTTGGGAGTTATGATTACTATGATTATAATAATATCGTAAAGCTTTGTTGGACTCTGCAATTAGATTGATGCAAGATTTTGAAGTTAACTTTAAAAGACCGGTACTATAGTTTCATAAGACGTCAAATTGGCATTGAAACTTATTGAAATGAATTATTACAACATTGTTCTTTGAAGATTTAACAATAATTTTGGACATGTATAGGTATTAAAGTTAGAAGATTTGTAATGTTTGATAGATATTGAAGGATTTAATAACATTTTTAATCGATTAGCTACTTTAACTATCAAGCAAGAGATCACAAGTTTCTTTATATGTATAATGTAAGACACTAGATTTTTCTCCTGCATCGTGGGTGCCTTTACGGACATAAAAATTCAAATACACAGGCCACCTAGACGAGAAACACAAATTTGTAGATCGCACAAAGTGTTGTTACGTGCGAGATTCGAACTCGCGACAGGTTGCACTGTAGCCAGTTGTCCGATCACAGCGCCAACCATGCAGTCAAGATTACAACATAAGACCAAGTTTACATTTAGCAAGCACGCTTTCAACATTCATCGGACAACTATAGATGTAGCCCCGAGAGATGACAGCCAGGGTTGCTAGTGCTGACACACTGATGTAAAGCGAACTAGCTCGGGGCAGGAGAAGGAATGGAGTGGGTTTTAGCCAGATTGCTTAGACTGGTACAATAGCGCCGACGTATCTTGGCAAGTCTGAAGTTAGCCGATTAGCTCTGCAGTACACAATTTTGTTCCTCAAAGATCCTTTGCGCAGACAAACGGCTAACTTCAGACTCGCCAAGATACGTCGGCCGTACTGTATCTTGTGTATGACATGAGGTAGGTAGTACATGGGGCTCATAAAATTATTATAAGAGCCCACTATAGGCTATTATTATATGATATTAGTTGATGGATATTAGTTTTTTATGGGGTAGATCTCTTGATGGTAAACCAACGGCTCCACATTTCTATGGCTTATAATGGCTCACAATTCTTAGGGATTTAAAAATATGGCATTTGGAATTTGGGGACAAAGGAGGGTATCACTGAGCCTCTGGTAGCCTTACTTATAGCGCGAAACATAATGCGAGTTTTGCTTCACGTTGGTGTTTTGTGAGGCCGTGGTATCACTCCAGTCAAGCCAATTTTTTTTTTTATGTAATAGGTCGGCAAACGAGCAGACGGATTACCTGATGGTAAGCAATCAGCGCCGCCCATGGACACTCGCAACGGAGGAGTTACGAGTGCGTTGCCGACCTTTTAGGGATTAAGTAGGGATTTGGAGATTTAGGGACTGAGGCCCTCCTCAGTCCCTAAATCTCCAAATCCCTATTGGGGAAGGGAAAGGATTGGGCCTCCGGTAACCTCACTCACACGGGCGGGATATTTAGTTTCGTCATAAAAAATAAGCTTCCTCTACAAAAGACGTTTATGACTTACTATTATTGGTTTATATTGTTTAAACGAACACGTGACCTCTCCCTTTCCCTTCGAAGAACTAAAATTCGTGATGTTATGTCTACGTTTTTTTTAACAAAATTAATTCTATGACTCATTAATAAATATATTCTGAGACACTTTAAAATGGACCTTATAACATATGCAACAGAGATTATGGTATTCTATTTTATATTTATGTAGATACAATTGTTCTAAAATATAAATGGTTGACATGCGCACAAGCATTTAAATAAACGTGTCATTTATATCAATATATTGTTATGACGTCATCACGTGCTGACTATGACTCAATTATAGTTAATTATATTGTTGTAAAATCCGTCTGTCATAAACACTTGTTTATTATAAGTACTTTAAAAAGTGCAAGAATGTACCTTGGCCCTAGCGATGTGTTTTTATTGTCATTAAGAGTCTGAAAGTCTTCTCTAGCTTGGGTTGGAGAAGAGATTTCATAATTATGCCACTAAAAAAAAGGAAACAGAGTATCAGATTAACCTCAATAATATACCGCGGTCCAGCTCCGAGCTGGGACAGACTGGTTTTTAGTCGTTTTACACCCGATGCGATAAATATGTATAGGTTTTTTATGGAATAGGTCGGCAAATTTGCATCCGGATTACTTGATGGTAAGTAATTAGCGCCGCCCATGGACACCCGTAACGGAGAAGTTACGAGCGCGTTGCCGACCTTTTAGGAATTAAAGTGCTGGAGATTTAGGTATTGGGAGGGATCGGGGGAGGGGAAGGATTGGGCCTCCGGTAACTTCACTCACACGGCGAAACACAACGCTGTAGTTGTTTCATGTCGGTTTTCTGTGAGGTCGTGGTATCACCCCGGTCAAGCCGACCCATTTGTTCCTAAGCTTGGCTCTCCCACACTAAAAGGTGTAGAAAACAAGGACAGAATTCTGATAACCCTTAAAGAAATGGGGTGAAGGATTTAATGCGTTTACGCCTCATCCTTCGGATCTGATTACGATTTTTCGAAGCGCTCTTAGAATAACACGACTACAGAACTATATTGGAGGCCGCCACAACCTCACAAAACCGCTGCAAATCCTGTAAGCCAGGGTCTACAGTACATATGGTCTGACTGCACGGTTGGTGCGGTGGCTCGCCAACTGGCTGTCGTGCAACGTGTCGCGGGATCGATGGAACAACTCTTTGTGTGATCCACAAATTGTTGTTCCGTTGTATGTTTGTAACCGCAAAAAATCCTAGTGTTTTTTAGGGCAACGATTTTTTTATATAAAAAAAAAATGAACCTTGAAAACACCGAAACACTGAAGGCGCGTTCCTGAGACATAAATGACTGTGTTGGATCCCGCAACGAATTAAATCTGAAGATATTATTTGAGGAGAAGAATAAAGTAACGAGTTTATGTTTTCCACGAGTTTTTATTAAGAGTCGAGGTGTAAAGAGTGTCTGGGTATTATAGAATAATATCTGTTTTTTGTTTGATAATGCACCCATGTCTCGATACAAATGGATATGTTTCTGTTTGTATTGTACAACATCATCACACACCATCAGCAAAGACCTCTTCGCACACGGATAAGGCTATCGTCAATCATCGCGCCAGGCTGAAGATGGTTTGACGATTTTCAACTTATAATTAGAAATTTTATTAAGACTTGTTAAATATATTATAAGCAACGTTTAAAATAATAAACAGATCTTAATTTACTTGTCATGTTACAGGTTATGTAACAACATTTTTTTTTTATCTAGGGTTTTCTACTAATCGTTGTCAGTGACGTAAATATATAAACAGTCATGCCCTATCTCAAAACTCATCATAATCAACTTAGCAGTTTAGGTGTTAAAACGTGACAGACAGACAATGAAACCGTTTTCATATTTGTAATATAAGTTAGGATGGCAACCAATAGCAGAAGGTGTTAATCTTATACTTTGACCTTTGTATACGTTCTTCGTATTTTGTGTTTAGGAGAACAAAACCGAGTCTTTGTGGGCTGTTGTGTATTCTGCTTTGAATAAAGGAAAAAATATTATCCGATTTTACGATTGTTAACGATCTGGACGCCATGGAAGGCCATATTTAGGCCAAGCGAGCGAAGGTTTTTTATTTAGTAGGTCGACAAACGACCAAATGGATTATCTGATGTTAAGCAAGGTGGAGGAGTTACGAGTACGTTACCGACCTTTTGGGGATTAGGTTAACCTCACTCACACGAGAAACAAAACGCTGTGATTGTTTTGCGTCATTCTTCTGTATCACTCCGATCGAGTCGAGTCATTCATGCATTGACAGCCAGCAATCACCTAGTCAGTCCCCTACTATCTATTTTTTATATCCAAACTGTAAATTCCTATGATAAAGAACGAGCTGAATACTCCATAGTTACGCTTATGACTAATCAAGATGAGACTTTTGATGAATTTGAAATTATTTAATCATCGAACATAATTGTGTAGAAAGAAAATGAATGATATTTTGTCCCGATGATTTTGACCCAAGCAAGAAATGATGTCAAAATTGTAAACCCTAGCAACCAAAACAAACAAATTTTCATTTTAACATTTATAACATTTTTATTGTAATAAAAACGAGGTCAGTCATTAGTTCAATTTATTTATAGGAACATAATAGTTATTTTTAATTGTTGATGATATTTGACCTTTCCAATCTATGTAGGGGGAATGAAGTGCAATAACTTTTGGTTTGAACTAACCAGCAGCCTTGACCTTCTGTGCAGCCGTAGAAGTTGGTAACATGATAGATGTTTGAATAGCTACTGGGACTTTGAAAAACATAGCAACAAAAAACATTATATAATTTGAATTTAACCTTTTAGTCATGGTGATTCGAGACACAATAGAACAACAAGAGGTTTGCGAACGCCGGCGCTCACTTGGGGTTTAACGAATTAAATGATTTTGTAAGGAAATTGAATATTCTCCGAAGGATCCGGATCGTATTTTAGTGAAATTTATTTTTGACTAGCTACTCTCAAGCACTTTCACCCGCTGCTCAGCTCCAAAAAATCATTGTGCGATATTTATAACCTCCCTTCCTCGATAAATGTGCTAAGAAACACAAATGGAATTGTTCAACTCGAATCAGTAGTTCCGGAGATTAGCGCGTTTAAACAAACGAAATCTTCAGCTTTATTATATAAAAGTATAGATTGGGAAAATCTTCCATTGCCTTCTCCCGCCCTGGGTAAGTCAGACTCTTACTGACTAAAACCCACCCCTTTTCCTTTCCTATTCCGAGGCCACCGTACACTATTCCGCGTGCACCAGTAAATTTTTTTTGTGAGGTAAAAATCATCAAATGACTTCTCTCACCAAGGAGTGAGGCGGGAGGGAGTGTCAGACTTACTAACTAAATTCCATCCTGTTGATTCTTTTAATCTGATCTGGCGCCGCGGTACATTAGTTCGCTGGCACCAATAGACCAAACAGAATTTAGAAAGATTAAGAGTAAACTCGATATTTTTAATAAACTTGTTTGTTTTTGAAATGACTCCTCTAGTTCTTTAGATTGATGTGTGATCATATTAACACGGGTGTGTGTATCAATATAACTTATTAATAATTTTACTGCAGTGTGTAACAAGACCATTGCATTGAGTATAAACCTGTTAGAATGTGTTAATTTCACATAAATAAATAATAATAAAAATATAGGTATATAAACTTATTGGCATGTGTATAAAGGTGGAGAAACAAGCTCTTAAAATTATGAAGATAACTACGCATCCAGTGTTAGAAACAGTTTTAAAATATCCTCCTTTGGAAATTATCTACGGAGTTGATACGCATTTAAAAAAACGTTTTAGCTTCAATGCAATGTTTAAGAAGTATGAAGATACGAAGACAAATGCGGAAGAAAGTGGGCCAGACAGTTTTCAATTACAAAAGTGTTTTAAGAGTTTCATTGGTAAATGCAATCTCAGGTAACTGTTTAAAAATGGTTATCGGTATTAAAGAAGATATTTAGGGCTGATTTTTCAATGGTTAGATAAAAGTTACCTGGGGAATAATTATGATGCTGTCACGTCAGAATGTTTGTAGAAGACAGTGACAGCAACAATTTTATTCTTCAGATAACTTTTATCTGACTATTGAAAAATCAACCCTAAATAAATTATTAAACAATAAATAACTGCTTTGTAGATCAGAACACACAGTCCAAAATAGCATAACTAATTATACAAAAGTATTAGCTTCAAAATTGTTTTTTGTTGTTATTTAAAAATAAATCAAAGATATATTCCAAATTCCAAAATATTTTTTTTATAACCGCATTGGCCCAATTCAAATAAATGAAGTGGGTAGGTAGACTTCAACTAAGAACAAAAATGCAGTTGGCAATGATATTTCAATCAAAACTTAAAATTACAAAATCAAACCAATCACAAAACTACACGGCGCTGTCAGTTATTTCAATTAAAAACCGAAAGAAACTTGCAATAGCCAAACGAAAAAGCTTTCACATTTTAAAATAAGAACGAAATACAAAAGAGGTTACTAAACAACAATAAGAACACGTTCCCTTTTTAAAAAATACAAATATTTAAAACTCACATGTCAGTTCCACACAGGCACAGAGATCACTATGGTTTCGCAACTTTTTTTTTAAGGCAAAGGTATGTCGCGTCAGCCGGAGAACAAGGCTGGGCGACTACTGACACAAACCAACCTCTCTTCGTGTGTGGTTGAGAAATGCATTCAATGAGCACATACACGGGCAGATAATTGAACTGTCGTGAGATGAAAATATTGATTCATTTCTGTTTTGTGTTACAATTGATTTAAGTAGTATAGAAATTCTCACCTTCAAATTATGTTACTATTACTATTTGCTGTTACTATTTGCTGTGCCCATCAGGGTCCATGATTGTTACTATACATATTATTACCATCTTATCTTACATTGTGGATGCAATAAAGAATTATGATTATGATTATGTTCTAGTGACCAATTGGTAGGTATTTATGTCAATGTTAATAAGGTGCAATACATCATTGATTGTAGTATAGTGGAAAGTAAGGATTCAAAAGATGTAGGTTTTATTATTTGTCGTATTTAGGTAGTTAGGTACAGTTGTCAAATCATTTGTGTCTTGATTTTTTTGGTGGAGTACCTATTGCATCTGATTTTGATTTTGATGTCAGATGACGAGATAATAATCTTAATTCTGGAGAATATTTTTTTCAGATTTCAGATTGTTCTAAAATATACCTAAATTCTGTTTCCGAGATAGCATTTCGGCTTGTTTTGTTTCTAAGTCTGACTAAACCTGAAACTTTGTAGCGTTTTTGTCATGAAATTAATAATTAAAAAAAGAACCATACTTATTCAACAAAACGATTGATGAACCGTGTGTTTTCAAAAGTCCTACAAAATTGAAAGTTCCGTAAACACGGGTAAAACGCATTGTTCGATTATTATTAAAAGTTTACTACCTTCATTATTATAATATTTATTTTAAAGGGAATTAATAAGATAATATCAACACTAACTTATTACTTACATGAAAATTGTTTTATTTTCTTTTAATTGTATGATTTTAGAACCTTAGAACGCGTTGGCGACGCTGCACGTCGCCAACGCGTTCTAAGGTATTGTTTTCATGTTTCAAATTTGTTTAATAATTATCTGTAAGTACTAGCCAGCAAGAATTGCAGTGGTTTTGTAAGGTTCTGACGGACTTGTCTTATATTATCTATCTACTATCTCCACACCTAGACTGAACTCGTTTTGGCTAAGAATTAATATGAAGCGTATACACAGGAGAAAATCATAGTGTGGGGCAACGTTTTTTTTTTATAATATCAAAAACTGTATTACTTTCAGTTTTTGATATTATAAAAAAAAAACGTTGCCCCACACTATTATTTTCTCCTGTGTCTTGGTTGCGGTTACAAACATAAAATTTCACATACGCATGGTAGGTATATATTTATTCGAGAGATGATCTCTGGCCACCGTAAGCACGGGTCTGCGGACGGCGAGTAAGGGCAGCTTGCCGCCCGACCAGAACCACACCCGTAGCGTTCCACGCGGGCTTCAAAGAGCCAATAGACCACAATAGACGGGGCCCAATAAGGCTGATGTTCAGCTGGGGTTGCGGGGTAAGCGCAATGAGGCACCGCGACCTCGGCGCAGAGCAGGAGAAGGAACGGGGGGTTTTTAGTCAGTAAGAGTCTGACACTCTCTCTCGCCTTACCCTGGGCGGGAGAAGTCATTGGATGATTTTCCCCTGACACAAATAAAAAAATACTTATTGTAACCTGCCTTCTATTTAAGCTACTGTATTATTTAAACTTATATTAGAATTCGAATGTGAGGTTAACTATATATATCGAATGATCATGATATCGAAACTTTAACCTTGTTTAAATTAATTTATTCTTACAAATGTGTCAATTGAATAACCATATTATTGGATAACGGTCAATGCTTCTGAGTAGTAATCCAAATATTATAGAAGTAGCGGTTTGACTTTCTATAAATGCATATAACTCGGAGAAAGTCACATTGATACTTGCCAGGTTTTGAACACGCACCCTCATGCATGGGAAGCAGAAGAATCCGACCAGCGGTTCCAAAGATTACCCCTACTGGGTGAAGTACTGTGAAATATCTGAAACTTTATTTAATGATAGGTATCAATGTGGATACTGAGAACACATACAAACATACAAACTTACAAAAATTACCTCTTTATAATATTAGTACTGATATTCTGGAATATTTATAATCTCTGTGTAAAATTTCATTCATTCATGTAAAAAGTACTGAACTGATTACAGTTCAGTACTTTTTACGTAAAGAACTAACAAACATTCATACAAATAACAAAACAGCTTCTATAATGTTTATGATTTTTTTTGCGTTATATAGGCACCTAAAACTCTTTACTATATAGCTTGCTATTTTTTATCCTGGACTGGTTCTACGAAGATATGCAATTACACGAACTGGATTCGAAGGGGTTAACGTAATGCTAAGGGCCTCGAAAGGGCAAAAACCTATGAAGGACTCAGCAGCACAAGGAGTTATTATTAGACAGAGACATCAATTATTTGCGGTGTAAAATGAACTTGTCAGTTGAGAGTTTTTGTGTAATATACCTATATAACTTATTACTTAAAATGCTGCGTTAGTCTAAAAGTTGTAGGGGTAAAGTTGAAAAAGTTAGAAAAGGGTTTCATATGTTTTAATCTTTCGATTGTGGTAATTCGCCGGTGTTCGCGTGGGGTTTCGTGAGTTAAGTTTTGATACTCAGGTAGTTGTCAGTTACTTAGGTAAGTCATTATTGGTTTTATTTTGTATTTTCACACAAAAACAGTCTTCGCTGATCTGCGGATAGCGAGCATGCTAAGGAAGCCGCCCGATCAGTACTAGACCCGAGTGTAAGGCTCAAAGAGCTATCGAAGCCAAATGAGGCATGTAAGGGCCAATTTCCAGCCGAGGTCACAGGTGCAAGCACTCTGGTGAATCGCGGCCCGATTCGGAATAAGAGAAGGAATGGGATAGACAATGAGAGAATCGTGCTGTGCCTCTCACCCCACCCAGGCCAGGAAAAGTCACTCAATAATTTCCTCACCTTGAGAAAAAAGCTACTTACCAAGTAACCCATTATCTTTATAAAAACAAAGTCTCAAAAGAACTGCTGATATACAAAACCAATTGTTTAAAATTTTTCACTTGAAGCACATTTGATACAAAAGATGTTTTATTATGTTATAGGTACTTAAGTATGTACTTCAAAACGTTAGTCACGTACGGACAGAGATGCGTAGATATATTGATAACATTATACATTCATGTCACACTTGTACTGGGGTTACATGTTAGCGGAGAATAAGCGGGAGCGGTTTTTATACAGACTGAATCAGTTAAGAAAATATTTTTCGACTAGCTTTTGCTCGCGACTGCGTTCGTGTGGAATAATTACTTCCTGCAGATTTTTGGTATAAAAACTATCCTATATCCTTTCTCGAGTTCCAAACTATGTCTGTACCAAATTTCACAGAAATCGGTCAGTAGTTTAGGCGTGAAGAAAAGACAGACAGACAGACAGAGCTACTTTCGAATTTATAATATTAGTTTGGATTTGTTTTATAGGATCGGTTGGTATTCGAGATTGTGGCTTACCTGATGGTAAGCAATCGGTGCCGTTCATGGACACCTGTAACATCGAAGAGTACTTGACATGTACTTGGCCAGCCTTATGGAGGTTAGATAATAATATGTTTGTAGATAAGGGACTTGGAGGATTGAGGATGGGAAAATCCGTGCGATATTTAAACCTGGTTAGAAAACACAGGGTAGCATTTGAATAATGGACACGTTCAAGGACCCGATACGATACTGGTGCACATAAAACAACTTTTCCCGTAAGACAAAATATGGAAATCGCAAAAAAAATTACTTCTTCATGCAAAATGATCAATCAACGATTTGAATTAGGAAATACCGTTATGTTTGTGATTTCGATATTGGTCCCATGGAAAAAGTTATTGTAATTGAGCACCAAAATGGGCTCCTTCAATATATC
Organism: Spodoptera exigua; assembly: GCA_902829305.4. Lineage (NCBI taxonomy): Eukaryota > Metazoa > Arthropoda > Insecta > Lepidoptera > Noctuidae > Spodoptera > Spodoptera exigua. Next base: position 4,521,585 of record LR824623.2, read on the forward strand.
CCTCGTTCAAAATGGCACCCTGTACAGCCTTTATTTCGTGTCAACCATTGTAGTCAAAGTTAAAGTCAAAATCATTTATTCCAACTAAACCATAAATAGGTACTTTTGAAACGTCAAAAATAGCGTAGCTCGCTTAGATTCGTGCTCAATGAGTTAATAAAATCTAATTAGACAACAGATTATTATATTATTTATTTATGTGTTAAGAACCGTGTTTCTTCCATTTTCTTTCTCCTCTCACTTGTTCTAGGTCTGTGTCCTAGCTTCGCACCAACCGCAAAAATTCTCCGCACCTATATGGTTGACTGTTAGAGAATGCCATAAGGCATTAAGTCCGCCATTTAGACTGTTTTTTGTGAAGAAGAAATAATAAATAAATAAAATTACGACTATGATAGGCGTCTCCAGTAAATTGGTAAGTCCAACTGTTGCATATTCCGACTCTGCCTGCTAATGGAATCACAACCTTATATCTAAGTCGCATAAGGAAACATAGTTCAAGTACATACGTAATGTGTTCTTATGTATCATATATATAAACAATTGTTCTATAATTGTTTAGCCCTTGTTGTTTGGTGCTAAACTGTTTAGCCACGTTTTAACCTTTGTGGTTACATAAGTCTGTTTTGGACGCAAGCGGTTATCCTTCTAATATTCTTCAAACGTGAAAGTTTATCAGTATAATCTATACTTGAATGTTTGTCCACGATAAAACAATTGAATTAATTTTGATGAAGATTGGCACAGAGATAGATTATAGTCTAGAATAACACAAAGGCCTCTTTTCGTCAGTGGAACGCGAACAGGCTGGTAGAAGTTAGTTCGAAATACTTGCATATTAAATAAATAAACAGCAACACAGCTAATAGTGACGGTGTCGTATTGCAAAAACATCATAATCAACGTCGTCATTCTGCATAAGTTCACTGTTGGACTTGATGCATATCTTGCATAAGAAGGTTGTGCAAGATCTTCACTTAAGCAGATGGGGTTATAAGGCACCGCTGCTGTCCGGTCTTTGTCAAATATTAATAACAAAAATTTCGGTTTCGGATCTAAGTTATTGGCAGAAACTACATAAATTTATATTATACGGCTTCATCTAGTTTTTCACATGTAAATGGACGTGTAAAAGTGCCGTTTTATGGCCTATTTGCAAAAATAAATTCATTGTTTCATTGTTTTTGTAACAATGAAACAATGAATACCGTACTTAATCCAGAGATTCTCTATTGAGATCAGTTTTTGGTCTAACTTCAATATTCAGCCCATTCCGACTCCTAAGTTGGAATGGGCTGAATATTAGCCAGTATCAATTTAAAATCACTCTCGCTCCAGGGGAAAATGAATCATTTGATGACTAACTTAAAAATAGTCTTAAACTACTTCTACTCGGCTGACAATATATGAGACTACATGCATAGCACTTTTACACAACAGCAACATTTTTATAAAAAAAACTAAATTCAACCGGCATTTTCTGTCTGACTACTCTGAAAAGAAATGGCGAAAAAACTCAGAAGCCAGTCTCTTTTAAAGTCTAAGTAGTGTCTGTAAATCCTATACATAAGTTTTAGCCATCATACCTAAACGTTTGTCACTAAAATGTACAAGTTAATATTGTTTCTAAACTCCATGTTTTCATCATTGTACAAATAGTATTGTATTTGTACTTCAACCAGACTTGGTTCGAAGTGTCTGTGGCTCAAACGGTTATCGGCTATCTTTTTATCATACAGTGTGTTATACAATACATATAGGTTTACTACAAAGGATATCCGGGTTTAAGATATTAATACTTGTTGTTTTGTGGAATTCTCGTACTCAGGGATAAGTAACGATTCCTTTAACGACTTTTGAGAAAAAAAATTGTTTCGAAAACATTTTATAAGGACTGAGAACACATTTAGTGACTTTAAAAATAGCGATTTTGTTGCTATGATATTTTGAATTATATACTGATTTGTATCCTATATTGATGATTAGGTGTAAAGACCTTTGTCTTTGTGGGGTAAGCGCAATAACATACCGCAGCTTCAGCATGGTGTAGGAGAAGAAACGTCGTGGTTTTTAGTCAGTAAGAGTCTGACACTCCCTTTTGCCCTATCTATGGCGAGATAATAAAATAAATTTTCTTTCAGAAATATTTAATTTATCACAGACAATCACCACACTTAAATCTAATTACAATGTTTTCTTTAAAAATAACAAGAAGCATTTCCCATAAAATCCCGCATGCTCATACAATATACCTAAGATAAGTCATAATATAAGATATTAATAAAAGTAACTGGAAAGCAGTTTTTGCCTCTATTTTTAAATCATTCAATCTGATTTGAAAAATGCATGTTATGTTTTTTTTCTTATTATCATTATCAAAAAAAAAAAAAACAAGAATAAGTTTGAAGCTACAAAATATAGACTGGTCCTATTATAGCGCCTAGTGGAACACCATAGCAGTTTGATGGAAAATAACAAAAGCTTTTACATCTTAATATAACGTTCAGGCAAACACATTACTTATTAAGTTATTATATTATAATTGAGAAGCAAAATAACAATGTAAATAGTTTAAAAAAGGAACTAGTCATTATTACACATATTGAATGCTTTATATGAAAAGCAAAACCTATTCTTAAATCAAAATGTTAGTCATAATACAGGACGAAAGTAGTATTTCAGATTTTTATTTGATCTTCGCCGGAAATTAATATTAAATCTGCTTAATTATAAAAAGTGTCTGTAGGACTTATGTATTGGTACACTTAGCATATGTTGTATTCATTCAAACTCATCTAATAATATTGATCGAACTAAACGCTTTAGGTAAATTATAAACTGACCCTATTGATAAGTTACAGATTAATATATAGAATCTCAACATTCAAATTAGTTAGAGTACTAAATGTAATTACTCAGTCAATTTGCATTAATAACTAGGTATAGTAGGTATTTAGCAAAGAGTTTTCATCTCAAACAATCTTATTGGTCGGATGGATTGCAGTTTTATCTCAGGTATGAAACTAGCCTATGATTTTACGAGGCCTTACATACATAGTAACTAATCTAGGTTTGTAACAGTGCTTTAATCTATAGCAAGCTGTCTGAAGGATCCATCGATGCCAAAGAGTTCATCATAATTAGTTGGTTTTCCAGGTCGTAGGGCCTCGTTAGCTTTGAGACTTTCTTGAGCCTTGAACCAATCTTTGTATTCTTCCAGTTTTTTTATCCAAGCATCTGAAATTATAATGAAATATATGAGTTCATAATTTAACGTTCATTCTTTTAAAATACAAAGAAAATCTTGTGTGGTCCTATAACAGCGCCTTGTGGTACACCATAGTAATTTCACAGAAAACTGTATTGCTCTTACAATCTTACTAATATTATAAATGCGAAAGTTACGATGTTTGGATGATGTACTTAATCACGCCAAAACGGCTAGACGGATCTGGATGAAATTTGGTACAGGCTTTGGATACACTCTAGAATAGGATATAGGCTACTTTTTATCAACGTACTACGCGGATGAAGCTGCGGGCGGAAGCTAGTCTCAATTACATGCGTTTTGAAATATAATGTAATTAAAGTTTTAAAGTTGTACGTACTGTTGATTTCCTCAAGAGGGCTACCGGTGCCGCCGTATTCAGTTGGCAGTAATTCCTTAGGTACGTACTCGTGAAGAGCTGTGTAACTGCTGTGGAAGTGAATCTGGAAGATGTAATAGAATATAATAAGTTAAGGTTGTAGGCTAAACGTTATTTTCATTCACGCAAGGAACAATAATATTAGTGTTTCCCCCATATCAAAATATTTCAATTATTTAGCACATAAAATAATCATAAGCATAGAATCTTTCGTTTATGGATTTAAAGATAAAGATATTGATAGTATAGATAATATTTTTGTGTCATTAGCAAATTTACCCAAATTTGCTAATAACAATGAAATATGACTGTTAACTAATTATTATGTTCTAAGTTACTACCGTACTCTTACAAAAGTAGGGAAAACCGAACTGATGTTAAAAAAGTTCTTTCTACTTGCAATTATAAAAACAATTTAGGAGATATTCCTTGTATGGGAATATAGTACCTTTGGAAAGATTAATGTAATGTATGTCTGGAAATCATTATTGGAAGCTTATGTTCAGCAGTTTGAGCGATAACATAACAAGGGTACTTACTCTTTGCCTCATTTTCTCCTTGAGGAAGGGTTTGATGATATTATAGACCGTCTCAACCAAAGTTGTTGTGTTTACTACGTGGACTTCTTTCAATTTAATCGGGTATGCTTCCTGGAAGATGTAATTTGTTAATTAATAAATTTCACAGTTTTAAACACTAACTGTATTTCCCAAAATAGTATAAAAGTTAGCCTATGCAGCGTAATGATATAAATACTGCAATTTGATAAATAAACCCTGCTTATTGACAAGTTCATTAATATTTTATCTTGTGTTAAGAATGAGATGACATGATTTAATATTTCTTACAGCTTAAAATTCGTTTTCAAGCCTATTCGATATTGATTGATACCATTTGGCCAAGATCCACAATTATTTATAATTTTAAAATTAAACCATTTCAAGGAAGGTGGAGGTTTCTTATTTAGGCCTTATGTACGCTTTTGCATAAAGTCTTTAAAGATAATAAATAAATATTACCTGGACACAAATGAAGAATTTCTTCAACGCTGACGGGGATAATTTTCCTAAATGACTTGGGCTGACCACAGAAGCATCTAGAATGTAAATATCTCCAGCCACACCTTCGATTTCTTCCATCAGTCTGACGTCACCGATCATCATGGCGATTTTGAACGCATCGTTCAAGTTCTGTGGATCCATCCTTTTGTCCAGGGCTGGAAAATAGAAATGATGTCTTAATTATTATGTAGTACGGTTTCGATTTCAATGTTTTATTTCTTAAATTTTACAAAAACTTTAGCCTAGTTTCGTTTGTATTTTTTAATCGTTATAGTTTTTTGGCAAATTCTATGGTTGGTCATAGAATATCTACTCGATATTATATTCGGTAATCTGCACATTTTTTAATCGATATAAATCGAGGAATATTTAAGTAAAAACTATATACATTTTGCACCGAACATGTATAGATATAAATTTTATTGCAATCAATCGTATTGTTTCTTTGCTAACAGGATTTCCCGCAAAGAATCAGCGGGAAATTATAAAAAAAAACTAGTGAATCATATTGCAATCGTTGGCCAAGTTTACTAGGTGAAACCTTCGCGGGTAATTAATTAAGCCAAGCAACATTCTTTACGTTAAGGAAATTTACAGGTATAATGGTGGAAATTTACAGAGGAAAATATTATAGATGTATTCTTTTGTTCCTGTTTGTTTCTAAGACTTTTCTAAATAAATATAACAAAATACAAATTAAGGTTGGTTAAAATATGTTTTACAGTATCAAGTTTATCATTTTTAAGTACTTTAATAAAGTCACCAGCCACTTTTATCTCTGCATCACCTGGATGACAATGCCTAAGGCTTATTGTAAATAAATAAAATAGTGCTTATGTACCTTCTTAAAAGAACTTAATTGACAAAGTCTTTAATCATAACCAATAAACAATACAACAATTAGCACCTAAAGGATTTATATAAGTTGTGTGAAGTAGCTAAAAAATATTTTTTCTGGTGCATGTAATACAAATATAAAATATTATTATAATATATATGATTACAACATAATGGTCGGGTTTACTCTCCCTTTCGCTTCAGCTACAACGGGAGGAGTTATTTTGATGATATCCTAATCAAAAACCCACGTCTGAGCATGTTCGTTTTGTAAAATTCTTTGTTAAAAGTGTCGCTAAGGGAGCCAAAATGGGTCCAACGTAATATTTTGAACTTTTTTTAAAGGAGTAATATAGTCTCATCATTTCAAGAATATTTTAAAAATACTAGATTATCAATTTCTACAGGAGTATTGAATAATTACCTCTGCAAATTGTGACTCGTCTGCCGGATGGGGTCAGTCCTGGCATAGTAGGTCCTTGTCTGAAACCCAAGAAAACACGAACCTTATTGATTGTATTGCAATAATTTACTCGTGTAAACAAAACCACCAATGTGCTTATTGCGTCGAAGAGTAATCTGAGATTAACTTTAATTTCAAAAGATAAAGTAAAGGAAGGTATTACGAAAATTTTGTACAGTCATATTGACACTTACGCCCTCTTCATAAGGTCGTGAAGCTCTGGTCTCGTGATATCTCTGTTGGCGAAGAATTCTGGACAGGCACTCCTCATTGTGAAGTACATATCCAGTTTATTCTTGCACTTCTCCAGGGAGAAATTGCATCCTCGGAGGAAGCTCATCAAACAGCGGTCATCTGAAGAGTGGCAAGAAGAAACCATTATAAACTGAGACACTTCCAATGGATATTATAGAAAATATCTATGTCTTTAAATCGTTTCTACCAACTGGATCTGCTCCAGTCGACTTTATGGTAAGGTTCCGGATAAATCTGATTGGTCAACAATGATTATGTTGGCAGATAGACGCCAGTACAAAACATTATTTTTATTGTCATCAGTTTTAATTTTTAATACATAATATACTCTTATTTCATCGTTCACTTTTAAAATTACCGAAACTTACCCCATTCATCAGGGAGATGTGGTTGCTTCTTCAGCCAATCTTTAATGGTGGCCAGGTCCTGGTCTCTTGTGTTTACATTCTCGTTCAGTTCCACTCTGATCTTCTCCCAAAGTTCCCCTTTGGGCTGCACCAACATCACTGACGCGGAAGCCATTTTGTTATTCTGTAAAGACGGAAAATATTACGTTTGATTAATTTGGACATAATTATGCCATTAAAATTTCGAATAATTTGAAAAACTTCAAAATTCTTAATAACCGCATGTGCATTGCCAAGTAGAATTCACAAATATTACGCGGTTTAATTAAGATTGGAGTTTGAGGTGCCCGCTTCTCATGCATGAGGGTGCGACCTGGCAAGTACCATATGACTTTTTTTTTTATTATTTTATTTAATGCGTCGGCAAACGAGCAGACGGATTACCTGATGGTAAGCAATCAGCGCCGCCCATGGACACTCGCAACAGAGGAGTTAAGAGTGCGTTGCCGACCTTTTAGGGATCAGGGATTTGGAGATCCAGGGATTGAGGAGGGATTGGGGAAGGGGAAGGATTGGGCCTCCGGTAACCTCACTCACACGGCGAAACACAACGCTGTGGTTATTTCACGCCGGTTTTCTGTGAGGCCGTGGTATCACTCTGGTCGAGCCGACCCATTCGTGCCGAAGCATGGCTCTCCCACACTTTTTCCGAGTTTATGTACTTTCTATGATTATTTAGCCACCACTGACATACGGTGAAGGGAAACATCGCGAGGAGACCTGGACTTATAATTACTAATTATAAGTTTGAAATCGCCAATCCACCTTGAGCAAGCGTGCTGATTAATGGTCAAACCTTCTCCGTGTGAGAAGAGGCCTTTGCTTAGCAGTGGGCACTTATGGGCTGTTGATGTTGTTGTTGTTGATTGAGATTATCTATGCTTTTGTAAGTGTAAGTGCGTGTGTCAGGCTTTAAGTAACTCTTCCCGACCTGGGTGAGGCGAAAGGGAATGCCAGACTACTTGGACTTTAAAAGACTTTAATTCATCGTTAATTAGACTCTTATTGACTAAAAACCACCCCGTTGCAACTTCTTCCAACTGGACCCGCGCTAACTGTTTATTACGCTTAATTTGCAACTCTAGCCAAGAGAATCAGTTTACATTAAGAAGGTATGCTAGGAAAGGCAGTAAATGTAGAATGGATAAAAGCACTGATTGATCAAACAAAACATAAAATACTTCAAGCTTTCTGATAAATTAATTTTAATCATCTTAATCGTCGTGGTCAAAATCTAGGCTATCGCATAATAATCCTGTTACATGTAAATAAATGAGTTTGTTTGTTCTGACTAATGGAAGTACTGTGTGATTTCTTTTAAGTGTTAGGTTGAAGATAATATTTATATACATATACACTATCAGACCCAGCCACACGTTGCTGCGGCTAAGGTAAATAATAGTGCGACTATAAATTGAGATGTAAGCTATCTTATCTATATTCAACTTAGATCAAAATGTACATGGAATGCAAATCAAATTTAAAATCGGTTTAGTAGTTTAGGAGTCCATCGCGGACAAACACGTGACACGATTTTTTTATTTATAAAGATATAACATAACATCACAGCTGTTATTTCCCGCTCACAGAACAGAAAATTAAATAAAGTATTTTCTATTCCGTGTTTCCCGCTGTACTTATACATACACACATACTTGCCAAAATTATGTGACCATTAATCGTTTAATAATAGGCATATGAACCTAATTATATACTAAGATTTTTCTACCAATTCTTTAAGAAAAGGGATTTAATTCAGTCAGTTCCGTCTGATATATAATGAAAAACATATATATTATTACTAAAAAATATTTTATGTCTCATAGAAAACAATACTCAGATAAAACGAATTGAAACTTAAAAGTGCGAGTTCACAACGTCACCATTTAGTATGAAATGTATAAGTAAATAATTTAATTCAATTATAATTTAATTATGATAACAATAATCCCATCTGGTTCCAAATATTTGATTACAAAAATGTTTTTTTATTTAATCTGACATAAATACGACTAACATAAAAACCATATTCGTCAACATTCCTATTCTAATTTAGTATAATTGAAAAAGATGGCGAGTATTTGAATTACCAAAAGTATCTTTTTACTTTAAAATAGAAGAATACAAATAATTTTATTATGTCTGTCGGTTATAAAAAATATTTTATTTTTTCTAGGAATCGGATCACAAAATCCTAGTATACAGTTTAAATAGGTAAAATCCGGACCTCTTTGATCGTGATATTTACATTCCTAATAAATATTAGCAAATCAGCCTTTGACTAAAATAAGGTTCAAGATAAGTCGTTTTAAAAAAAATATGGCCGCATACACGAATATCAGCTGTTCGTGTTGCGCAACCGCGACATTGAACTCTATTCTAAGTACATACGTGTTATTTATGCTTGTTTTAGATTACACGTTACACAAATTGACAAAACATTGCAAAATGCAGTTGTTTTATGTATTTCTAAGTTTAGTGGCACTCCTTGAAGTTGAGAGAGTCCTTGAGTTTGTGTTTTTCTTAATAATAAGTGTGGGAGAGCCATGCTTCGGCACGAATAGGTCGGCTCGACCGGCGTAAAACAACCACAGCGTTGTGTTTCGCCGTGCGAGTGAGGTTACCGGAGGCCCAATCCTCCTCCTCCCCCAATTCCCTTCCTCAATCCCTGAGTCTCCAAATCCCTTATCCATAAAAGATCGGCAACGCACTCGTGACTCCTCCGTTGCGGGTGTCCATGGGCGGCGCTGATTGCTTACCATCAGGTAATCCGTCAGCTCGTTTGCCGAACTATTACATAAAAAAAAATTCAATGTAAAAATCATTGTCACGACAGCAATCGATTCCAATGCCTTTGCAGAAAAAAAGGTTAAGAAAACTACCTCATAACTCAATAGATGGCATTAGGGTCGAAACGGACAATATTTATTGAAATTCAATTGTTTCTTGGTAACAAATTTAGGGTATTTTGGTCCATTAATGTTAAATTTTTAAGGTATCTTAAATCGTCTTTCAAAGTGCACGTTGAAAAGAAAATAAACAAATGAAAACGATGTTACGGCGCGTCGATCATTTAAATTGAATTTTGAAGGAGGTTTTATCACAATTTATCGGACGAGGGTACAATCGTACGTACTCGTACTCTGGCGGAACGTCGAACAGACAGTTCTGCGTGCGCATGATGATGGAGAGCGAGCGCTGTGACTGTCATCTGAGACGGATCGCCGACGTCCGTTATTTTTGTAATTTATTCGGCCTGATTATAAAATCCTACGCCTTGCGATGGACTGTGAAGACGATGATCGGGATGTTGATGTTACCAACCCCCCGGTGCCTTCAGATGAAATGTTTTGTTTGTAAATGGACCCACGAAACAGTTGAAAAGCCTAGTGTGGGGCAAAGTTTTACTCTGCACAATGTAAAGAGATTTTTCTAGTCTTGTTCTGTGAAAAGTGTCTGATTCTAATCTTTTACTGAGTCTAATCTAGTACTTAAATTATCAATAAGCATTTAATACAAGATCAATATTATTATTTAACTCTTAAATTGAAGATTTTTTATAGTTTTTAACTTTAGGTAACCACCTATACCTAGACCATAGTTAAATTGAATACTCAATTGATAAAAATGATATTTTTCTACGAATTTTATATTAAACAGCTTATGCCGTTGTGATTCTTTAACAATAAATATCGTACTTATTTCTTCTGAATTATAATTAATAAAATACGAATATTGAGTATATTATCGTAAAATGTATTAATTACAGTGTGATTGTTTTTTAATATTTTGTATGGTTTTATGAAGAACTATATAGCTTTGGTTCGCGAGTTGTTCGCGTGGAATAGTGACTTACTGCAGTTTTTTGTTTTAAAAGCTATTCTATGACCTTTCTCGATTTCCAAACTATGTCTATACCAAATTTTACACAAATAGGTTCAGTAGTTTAGGCGTGAAGAAAAGACAGACAGACATTCGCATTTATAATATTGGTTTGGATAGTTTGCTTGGATTTAAAATATTATCTTTTTTACTGAGGCTAGTAACCAATTACTTATATCCTATTTGGTAGCAATTATTGCATAATACTATACATAGGTATTAAAGATTAAAATGAATGACCTAAGTAAAATAAAAACTCAGTAGTTTTTTTAGTTTTTTTGTCAAAGTCCCTTTTTTTTCTGAGATTAATTCGTGAATAGTTCTAGATTGTGTTTACCTACCTATGAATTATAAACACTAACAGATTTAGTATATTTAACAAAAACTAGTACATAAGCATATCCAAAAGAACCAAAGTTCCGTGTGAAGTGAAAAAACGAACTTAGCACGTAATAATTAAGGTTTATTTTATTTTTAAACATTATGTAACATGAATGTTTAGTTACCTGTCCGTTTAGGTATTCGTCTGTACCTAAACAAATTTATTTTTATTTATAATTTTATATTTTGTGTATGTTCAGATTATTATTATGCTGTACTCGACATTTAAATAATGGCACTATACCTTAAACATAGCTTTTGATGACTGTTTTTTTTCCATATAAGCCCGGTACGAGTACCTAATATCGAATTTTTTCAAAATATCTCTGAGAGGTTTTTTTGAGGAGAGAGCGACTTTCAGGCTATTGTTCATTCCACTATTGTCACACTGTTCATTCTTCTTCGGTTCCGTGCCTCAAAGGGCCAATAGATCACCACAGACGGGGCCCTATAGGGCTGATGTTCAACCGGGGTTGGGGGGTAAGCGCTATGAGTCATCGTGACCTCGGCCCAGAGCAGGAGAACGAACGGACGCCAGCAATTAGTCAGCAAGAATCTGACACTCCCTCCCGCCCCACCCTGGGCGAGAGAAGTCATTTGATGATTTTCCTCTCACAAAAAAGGGTAATACTCACCACTCCCCCAAAACTAAGACAAGAAAAAAGCCAGTATTAACAGTGCATTCAACCATAAAAGACTGCAATCCCACGCAATCAGGGAAACGAAACCTCGATTAATTGGTCTAGGATCCTACTACCGCGACCGCGGCCTAGAACAGGAGAACAGACGGGGTTTTTTTAATCAGTAAGAGTCTAACACTCCCTCTTGCCTCATCCTGGACGAGATGGAATTTGAGGATATTTTATTATGAAATAGGTCGGCAAAGGAGCAGACGGATTACCTGATGGTAAGCAATCAGCGCCGCCCATGCACACCTGCAACAGAGAAGTTACGTGTGCATGGCCGAACTTTTGAGGATTAGGGATTTGAAAATTTGGGGATTGGAGGCGCGGAAGGATTGGGCCTCTAAATAACCTCACTCACACGGCGAAACATAACGTTGTGGTTGTTTCGCGCCGGTTTTCTGTGCGGCCGTGGTATCACTTCGGTTGAGCCGACCCATTCGTGCCGAAGCATGATTCTCCCACACTTATATTTCCTTCACAAAAAGGAAAGATGAGAGGAAAACGATTTCCTTCGATGAATTTAAGTTTAGAGGACAATAACACTGAACTGAAACACTCACACGCTATCAGATCTCACCATACAAAATTATTGCTGAATATCCCAGGGATTGATTACAATTAAACAAATAATGTTATTGTAACATTAAAATGAGTGCATGGGTAGCATAATGTTTTATAAATAGCATAATCTTAAAGATTGTTGTCGTGGCCCGGAGGTTAAGGCATCGAGCTTAGGCACGATGGCTCCAATTCTGGCAAGTACGAATATGACTCTTTTCTAGTAAAATAAAATGAATTCAAATAACAATTGTCAACACGCCTTGAGCAAGCTTGGTGATTAATGCTCACACCCTCTGCGGGTGAGAAGAAGTCGTTGCTCAGCAGTGGGCTGTTGTATTGTCTATGATTAGTATTACTAATCAGTGTCGCACTATTATTGTCTATGTCGTCATATCACTATAAAGAGGGTGGCCGAGCAAGTGTCGGCCATTGACAATGTAACTCTGGTGCAGTGAGCTGCAAGACTGTATACTATATAATTAAAGTCAAGTATCCAAGATCCAAGTCTTTCAATCATATTACATGGGCATTTAGGTATAGGCTGATAGGCTGATGACGTGATGTGTATAAATATAAATAAAACAATGTATGTCTATGCTTAGTAATGTTAAAAAACTAAATTGTTTTATTTGTCATACGCTAAACTTAAAGACCAATATAGTACGAATGGAATAACATATTTTGCGTTTGATAGTCCATTTATATATTGTTCTAGCCTAGTATATATATATATATAGCCTATATATTGTTAGCCTTCTAGCAAATATTATTAACTTAGCATGTAGTTTAAGTGACGATACTGCATTATTTAGATACTCTAATAATGTAGTGATAGACTGTACATATAATAGTACGATGGAGACTCAACATTTAGTGACAAATGTGGGTAGCACTCCAGATAACTTTTTAAATTAAATTTTGAGACAACGGAAGAAAACCTTTTAAATTCTAATGCTACAAGTTATCAAAAGGTATCTTCTCGCAATAAATTATATTCTAAAAACAAACGAGGAAATTTTACACTCCTCAGTCAAAATATTCAGGGCATTTCATCCAAGTTACCAGAATTGGAATTATTTTTAGAAAAATTTAAATTTGACATAGTTTGTATAACAGAGCATTGGATGAAGAAGTATCAGGTAGAATTTATGAGTTTTAAAAATTATTGTGTTGGTAGTTTCTTTAGCCGTCAAGCAATGATTCATGGTGGTAGTTTAATATTATTAAAAAACTCAATTAAATATAAAGAAAGACAAGATATTACTTCACTTTCCATTGAGCATACAATTGAATTGTCCTGTGTGGAGCTGGATAGGCATGTTGTAATATGCGTTTATAGACCTCCTAACTTACAGAACTTAAACATTTTTAACTCAGTCATGGAACAAGTTTTGCAGAAAGTGTGTTCAAACAGTAAATTCACAATAGTATGTGGCGATTTTAATATTGATCTCTTAGAAAACAATTCTAATTGTGTTAATTTAGTAAGTCTTTTTAAATCTTTTGATTTGTCTAATGTTTTCCTTGAGCCCACCCGAGTAACATCCACCTCGGCTACATGCATAGATAATATATTTTGTAACTGTAATTATTTACATAAGGATATAATAAATACCTTACCATCAGACCACAGTGGGTTAACAATGAACCTTAACAACATCACAAAGGTGCCAAAAAAGGAAATAATGTTTAGGCAAATCACAAATAAAAGGGTTGAGTTATTAAATAACAATTTGAAACATAAATTATGCAGCCCATCACATGATTATGAAGGTCCAAGTGAGATTTATGACAATCTACTGTCCGTGATTAAAACCCAGTTTGATAAAATATTCCCCTTAAAAAGAAAAACTATTGAGTGTAAATTTGTATTCTGTGACTGGGCTACCCCAGGTATTCGTAGAAGTAGGGAAAGGTTATTTGAGCTATATGGTATGAAACCATTTGATACTAGTGAAGCCTTCAGCAAGCATGTGTCCAAATATGCAAAAATATTTAAAACAGTCTGTAAGCAAGCTAAATCACTTTATATTGGCAATAAGATTAAAACTTAGCTGTAATTTTTAATAAAAGTGTAGATCAGGGTGTTTTTCCAAATTTGATGAAACTTAGCAAGGTAGTTCCGTTGTTTAAATCTGGCGATGACAATGATCCCAATAATTATAGGCCGGTATCAATTTTACCAGTGCTTAGTAAAGTGTTTGAAAAGCTAATGCTTTCTCAGATGCTACGACACTTTAACATAAATTCCATCTTTCATGACCAACAATATGGGTTTACCAAGGGTCGATGCACAACTGACGCCGGTGTAGCTCTACTTAAGCATGTTTTTGCCTCATGGGAAAAGTCAAATGACGCTATTGGGATTTTTTGTGACCTGTCTAAAGCTTTTGATTGCGTTGAACACACGACACTGTTGCTGAAGTTGGAACACTATGGCATTCGAGGGGTATCTCTCAATTTATTAAAATCATACCTGCAGGATAGGCAGTTCAAAGTACAAGTAAATAAAGTGAACTCCCAGGGTACTAGCATATCTATGGGCGTACCACAGGGCTCAATATTAGGTCCTTTCCTGTTTTTAGTGTACATAAATGATTTACCTCATTTATTTCAACGTGAACCGGGAATGGTATTATTTGCTGATGACACATCGTTGATTTTTAAAATAAATAGACGGACAGATAATTATGACGACGTAAATAATGCTATAACGAAGGTTCATAATTGGTTTACAATTAATAATTTAGTCCTAAACGACAAAAAGACTAAATGTATACGATTCAGTTTGCCAAATGTTAAAAGTACCGAATGTGACATATTATTAAACGGTAATAAATTGGAATTTGTAAAACAAACTACTTTTCTGGGTATAACCATAGATGACAAACTACAATGGGGGCCCCATATCACATCTCTGGCAGGACGGTTGAGCTCTGCAGCATTTGCTGTCTGGAAGATCCGACAGCTAACAGATGTGGACACTGCAAGACTGGTGTACTTCGGCTACTTTCATAGCATTATGTCGTATGGCATCTTGTTGTGGGGACAGGCTGCTGACATTGAGTCTATCTTTGTCTTGCAAAAGCGTGCCATCAGAGCTATTTACAATCTAAGGCGTCGTGAGTCTCTTAGAGAAAAGTTTAGAGAGATCAATATTATGACCGTGCCATGTCAGTTTATTTATGAAAACATTATGTATGTTAGGAAAAACTTAAAAATATTCGATAAGGTGTCAGATAGACATAATTATCAAACTAGACATAGAGACAGATTATGTCAGCCATTATTTAGATTGGCAAAGGTACATAAGTCGTTCATGGGATTCTGTGTTAAATGTTATAACAAAATCCCAGGCGAAATACAACAATTAAATGAAAGAAATTTTAAATTATGTGTAAAGAAAACTTTATGTAGAAAAGCATACTACACACTGAATGATTACATTGTAGATAAAGATGCTTGGAGACATGCTGGTCCTGCTCCACAGGATAGCGAACGTACACCAAAATAAATAACGTTCCAATGGATTTTGCTTGAACGGGACTTCTTCATTTTAGTGACATTGCATTATATTGTATAACTATAACTTGATAAATTTGTAAATGTGAGTGCCCTGTAACCTATTATAATTGGTTAGACTAGCAGAATGTCGGTCCTTATAACAGCTTGGAGTTGTCATGCTCACTGAAAGGTCACACTGGCGGTGGCATGGGCACTGGATCGCTTAATTCCCTATAATATGGTTGAGTTGGGCGATGCTGGTGTACGTGTCATGCTCGTGAACGAGCGCCGTCAGTTGGGACTGGTCAGCTCCAGACTGTCTATTGTCCTTAAGGTTACTTTATTTTTATATTTGAATAAATATTAGTGTTACACTGTTCTCACATAATTGAACCAACTGTTTGTAAAAGGAATCTGTATGTGAAACTGATTTAAAAAGAGTAACCATGGAGTTTCTTGCTCGTTCTTCTCCATCGGAATCTACACTTTGGAACGAGCAAATAGCTTCACTAAGAGGACTGACCGACAGACTGACACTATTTTTTTATTTTATATTTTGTTTGACGTTCAAAAGTGCCTGTAAAGGTCTAATTGGAATAAATGATTTTTGACTTTTTGACTTTTTTTTTTTTTTTGTTCTCCAATCCAAGCTCCATTTGATCGTAGTGTGATGTTTTATAGCCTATACCACTCAGGTACATTGTAGCTATCTATCAGTGAAAGAATTTTGGTACTCCGACCAGCGAATCCAAAGATTACCCCCTACATACAACCTTACAAACATACAAACTTACAAATTTTACCTCTTTATAATAATAGTATCGATAATAATTTCACAATGAATACTAAATATGAAACTTACTTAAAAAACGACATTTTATTTTTATTATATTATTATAATTTTATTTATTACTTTCAAGGTACTCTTGAAGGTATACTTCCAATAAAATAAGTTGTTTTTATCAATAGTGCCTTTTTTGTTACCTAATACTAGGGATAAGTCAGTGTCACTCATTGGTTCTTGTCAGGTATTTTAGTTCGAAGCAAGGTTTTATCTCTAGGCCACAAACATATCGAGAGATGATCTCCGGCCTCCGTAAGCGCGGTTCTGCGGACGACGAGTAAGGGTAGCTCGCCGTCCGACTAGAACCGGACCTCAAAGAGCGCGCCTCAAAGAGCCAATAGACCACCACAGTGGGGGCCCATTAGGGCTGACGTTTAGCCGGGGTTGCGGGGTAAGCGCAATGAGGCACCGCGACTTCGGCCCAGAGCAGCACAAGGAACAGGGGGGGTTTTAGTCAGCAAGAGTCTGACACTCCCTCCCGCCCGGCCCTGGGCGGGAGCAGTCATTTGATGATTTTCCCCTCCCAAAAAAAAACAACAATAAGTTTTTTTATTCCTATGAATAGGTACGAAAATAAATCTATTATCTTTCGAGAACAAAATAGACGCAAAAAATTTTTTCGTTCATCAAAAGTGCACAAGTTCAGGTAGTAATTATGATTTGAATAATTGTTAAATAATAGTTATGTATGGTATGAAACATCTTTGAAAATCCTACAACCTTGACCTCTGAGGTCGTGTTTGTGATCACTAATTCTTATTAGTTAGGTAGTAGCTACTAATTTTATTATTTGGTTAATTGCCTTCAGTGAATATAAAGATTCTTAGACGCATTGTATAAGGAATATTCGAGAAAAATATTGGCAGCTTTTTTTAAGTATGTACGGGAATTCAAAATTCATTTATTGTGTGAACACAGGGTTTAATACCCTTTAATTGTTTTAATTTTAAGCCGACCATAAGTCATCAAAGGCATTCAAAACAGTGATGGAATAGATATTTATATAAAATTTTATAAAAAACAGAATATATTTAGAAAAAAATGGTACATTTTAAATAATGTACCTAGGTAATATTTGTCAATCAGAAAAAACAATTGCTTTTTAATTTACTTTTATTAAGGAATTATTCGAATTTAGACTCAGTAATCTTAACCTTAGGTATTAAGTTCTAATGACATAGATAAGTAACAAAATATTAGATAGTGCGTTCGATAGATAATGCAGCTAACAATCATTTCACTAAAGTTTCTTTTTGCAATTTTCTTTTGCCCGCGACTTTGTTCGCGTGGTATAGTGACTTCCTGCAGTTTTTACCCTTTCTCGAGTTATAAACTATGTCTGTACAAAATTTCACACTAATACGTTCAGTAATTTAGGCGTGAAGAAAAAACAGACAGACAGACAGAGTTACTTTCGGATTTAACTAAGTATAATATTATTAGTTTGGATTAAATTCGTTTAACAGTCAACTAACAGAGCCATGATATATTGTTTTTAACGTCAGCAATCTTAACTTACTAATAATTTAATTTTTAATTTAATATCTTCGTAGAATTCCAAACACTATTCCATATCTAGTAACTAATCACAAAACCAATATCATTTGTTTTAAAACAAAATGTACCGTTCTTAATTCAAGTGAACCGAATGTCTTAGGTAAGCTAGGTACTGAGCTAGGTACCGCCCTTTCGTAAGACCAACCAAGTGAACGGAACTAGTAGTTTCGTTGCGAAACCAAATACTTAATTTAATAGGTCGAACGGCAACCACGCCGTATCAAGCCAGTTTGTTTTTTTTAAACTTAGAAGGATGTAATTATAAGGATTGGCATTTCACAATCTTTAGCTCACTTGAATGAGGGTACGATTAGGAAATTTGTTGAATTCGTTGAAAACTATCGACTAATCCTGGGTTTAAACGGGTTCAGTGCTGATACTAAATGTCTCGAATATTTAATGGATGTTTTATACATATAAATCTTCCTCTTCAATCATTCTGTCTATTAAAAAACCTCACATCAAAATCCGTTGCATATTTTTAAAGATACAAGGACAGAGAAAGAATTTGTTTTATACTACGAAGTAATAACGACTTACTTCACGTGAATGATCTGGGATGAGCTCTAATAGTTTCAGGTCCCGACGGGACTCTTATTCATAAGCAGCGTGCTCATTGCGGTAACTTCGCGCGGCCTACACTAGTAGAACTTTTATCTGTTAATTAACAATTGTAATGTAGTTAAAAGATAAAAGCTACGTATTCACAATTAGGCAAAAAAGTCACAGCAATTTTTTTCTCTATCTCTCTTCTCTCTTTTCTCTTTTTTTAAACGTTGTCCCAAGCTAAGATTTTCTCCTGTGTCGTGGGTGCATTTACAAACGTACAATTTCACATACACATCACACCCAGACCCGGAACAACAATCTGTGGATCACACAAAGAGTTGTTACGTGCGGGAATCGAACCCGCGACACGTTGCGCCTCAGCCAGTTGCCCAGTCACCGCGCCAACCGTGCAGTCAATTGTTTTCATACATCCTTTTGTTGATATAAAATCTGCTTCTTCTTAATATCATAGTGGGCACTGGTTTTATCTAGACCAACACGAGGAATTGTTATGAACAGGAACCGAACTCGTGACACAGAGCCCGGCAACCGAACACACACACTATCATGAACCGACCTTCTACCAACGACTTCGTAGATTATCAGGGTATATAATGGCCAATGTGTTATTTCTAGACTATATTAATCTATATCTGTAGCTTTATCGAAACTAGGTGATGAAAAACACTATTAATTCGAAAGTTACTCTGTCTATCCGTCTTTTCTTCACGCCTAAACTACTGAACCGATTTCTGTGATAATTGGTACAGACATAGTTTCGAACGCGAGAAAGGACAGGATAGTTTTTATACCAAAAAACTGCAGGCAGTCACTATTCCACGCGAACAAAGTCGCGGGCTTAAGCTAGTATTAATTTATATCCGTGAAAGAGTAACAAACATCCATCTACAGATCTATAAGTAATTATTAACTGTCGCGTTTTTAATATTAGTGGCAGGATAATTTAAAATGACCATAAATAACTAGAACGAGATTATTTTTAAAACATATAGATTTTATTACGAAATCATTACTCTGTATAATAATATGAACTTAATAAAAATGTGTATTTGAATGTGCGCAGGATTAATATTCTACGCGAAACCGCAAATATTATGGGCCTGACACATTTCCGTTAATATCTTATCGCAAGCCGGTAACTGGTGTAATGCGTATTCGTAAAATAGATATTTTATAAGCGACTTAGTTGGCAATGAATCAAATTATTTACAACTACTTATCACATCAAAAATACTTTGCTTTTGATAGGTACTTGCTATATTTTATAATAGCTATGATAAAAAAAAATGTGACACATTGTGTTATGTGTTATGTTTTTCTTTTACGTTGTTATTAATATTAGAAAATTTGATACCTACATTACTTCTTGTACGCAGATTTTGGAGGTAAAATTAAACCTTATTTACACTTCCACTTTTGAAACGAATTTTAGAAAACTTGCTTTACTGCGATTCTGTAAAAGACTAGTCCGCTTTAGAGGACAAATGTTTTTGAAATTATTTAGGTATTAGGATGAAAGAGTTACCTATACAAAATTATTTCACTTCCTAATTTCTGTCTTTCACTTTTAAATAAAATTATAATTTTTGTAGAAATAAAAAAAATGAAAACACCATGAAATTGATTTGCTATTACACCCTTAATAAAATCATCGAGGTTCGTTTATACTTAGCTTTTACTTTCTTCCGAAACAATCAATTAAAACAATAATTATAAAAAAAAACACAAAATAAAAACGAAAATAAAAACTCACCCGAGAATAAACAAAATAATCCTCCAAAAAGAAATACAAACTAATATAAATGTACAATTAAAAATAGAAGCACAAAATAATTGATCGCGGTGTCGCAAGTCACAGCTGAGAGTCGCGTGCGCAGCCTTCCGCGGCACTGTTGACAATGATACTTGGTTTGTTTAACGAGAATAAAATCTCCTTAAGATTATACTTTTTTTCACGGACTATTTCCCCAACAGTTGTACTGAGGGCAATATTGTGAACAAAAAATAATGGCTGCCATTTTCCTTAATATTTCCTTACGTAATTATTGTAATGAAGATCGGAGTCGAAAGAAAAACGCTTGACTTTGCTACCTTTCATTTTATGTACCTAATTGTTTATCAGATTACTAATCTTATCAATAAAATAGAATCGCTGTTCGTTAGTATCACTAAAACATGAGAAGGGCCGGACCGATGACGTGTTTTTTTATTGGTAGTCTTGGAATATTCCTGGATACACAGAAGTTTAAAAGGTCATAATATATGACTATGTAAAAATAAAGTTATATTTGAAACGTATGTATAATGGACATAAAATATTTACTAGAACATCAATTTTTCAATTATCCTTTCTCTGTGTAGGAAAGTCAATTGGATTTGGGATGAATGGGCTGATTTGATCAGAATGAATACATAAAACCGGCTTGCAACAATGTTTCACCAATGCAAGTGCTGTTTATTACGAGGCCTGCTGCAGAGCGAGAGGAACTGGGAAACTATCAACACTTTCTGCGAAGAAGTCATGCTCTCAAAGAAGGAGAAAGAAGATGGGGATTAATAGAGCTGATGTTTATCCAGGGTTGTTTTTGCAGGCGCTGTAACGTATCGTAGCCCCCGCCCGAAGCAGGAGAAGGAATGGGATAAAGTCTGTAAGGATTTGACTCTTCCTCTCGTCTCACCAAAGGCGGCAGAAGTCATTCACTACAAAAAAAAAACTGTACCTATTTGAGGTTCCTAACTCACACGATTAAATTCACTCGATGTAAGTGAATTTTATCCGTATTCCATATTCCGTAATCCTCGAATCCTTAGCCCCCAAAAGGCTAGCTAGGCACTTTCGACTTCTTGGTTACCGGGCTGTGCGTTTGCCGGTATCCCATAAAAATTGTATTATTTCACTTATTACAATGAGGACCTTACCAATAGACTGAAAGGGATAGAGCATTTATTTAAACTAGTCTGTTCTAAGTCTCCTTTTATAGAGGGGTCATTGCCATACATATACATAACTAAATAGTATGATCCAAATCGTTTCACAGTTCACATTGAAATATGTTGAACTAGCTACTCTCACGCGGTTTCACCCGCTACTCGGCTCCATTTGATCGTAGCGTGATGTTTTATAGCCTCAGCACTCAGTAATGTTGTAGCTGTTCAAAGCCAGCGGTTCAAAGGATTACCTCCTACATACAAACTTACAAACTTTCAAATTTTACCTCTTTATAATATTAGTATAGATATTTTTTTTAAATCAATTTGTGTTTATGTTTACATTCTTGGTGCAACAAAACATTCCATATGTGAAATTAATGCCATAAACAATATCTCTAATCGGCCGAAAAATGCATTCACACACATTTTTAAGTCCTCATTTCAAAGTTTACAAGTAGGAAAAAGTGAGGACTGCGTCTGTGTTCTCTCTATCAGTCTAAGATTGACCATTATTGATTTCTATTATAAGTATTGCATCTATAATTAGCCAGTTAACTAGTTAATTTCATACTGCATTGTGGATGAAGAAATCGGTTCACAAAGCGATATTATTCCGTAACTGTGAACAATTCGTTTATGTAACCAAGTCTTGAGTTAATAACAATTTGTTACAATAGTTAATGAGTGATAATATCTATCTGTATTTAAAGTCTGGCAACGTGCTTGTGATTTCTCTGATGCCGCGGGTGTCGAGCGGCGCTGAACACTTACCATCAGGCGATCCGTCTGCTCGTTGGCCTCGTATTCCATAAAATAAATAATGATAACAGTATTTTTAAATACATTACACCTTTTATTCTGTTCTTTACTGGTCTTCCTCTTAAAAAAGAATTACTCTGTCCGTCACTCTTCTTCGCTAAAACTCTGGGATGGTTTAACAGACTCAGCTTATTTTATTTTAGAAATGTTCGTTAAAGTTTAACCAGTCAGAGAACATGAATTGATTATCTATTTCCTTTCCTAATCAAACTGTTAAACTAATTACATACATTTGACAAGTAACAAAACTGTCATTATGTATTTAACTTAACATTGCTATATAAGTTACTAGCTATTCTCGCGCGGTTTCACCCGCTACTCAGCGCAATTTAATCGTAGCGTCATGTTTTATAGCCTATAGCACTAAGGAACATTGTAGCTATCTATCAGTGAAAGAATTTTGGCAATCGACCAGCGGTTAAAAAGATTACCCCCTACATACAAACTTACAAATTTTACCTCTTTACAATATTAGTATAGAAGTATATCTAGATTTTTATGAGTCTCAGAGCTCCTCAGAGCAGTTTATTTATTAATTAATTTGTTTTTAATTAGTTAGTTATAATTTCATCACCTGTCGTTACGCATTTTGGCTATAACATTATTCATTACGTCTGTAATATGAATAAGATATTAGGTGTTATATTAACTTAAATGTATAGCAATTAAGTAGATTTTAATTATTTACATATAAATATTTATCGTCTGAACTTTATGCCTGTACTCATCCTTTTTTGTGCGAAATAAAACCTTTTACTTGTTTATTGTCACGGTAGATGATCTGATTATATTAATTTTGTGATTATAATGTTAAATTTTCAGGTTTGAATTGCGTCATTTTCTCCATAAGTACCTAGTAACAATAATATTAAGAGTGATTTACTTTAATAAAATAGCTAAATATGATGGACACGTGGATGACTATAATATAATTACTTGGTTCTTGATAGACTTTCTACACGTATTTGGCCGAGTTTGTTTTTGTAAGATTTTGTCAGATAATACCATTAACTATTATACACTAACTACCCTATAATATACTATGATTGTCTCCTTTGTCTTGGGTTCGTTGACAAATATACAAATTCATATAGGTACCTACATAATTATCACTACTAGACCCAGAACAACGATCTATCGATCACACATAAAGGTATTCCTTGCGTAAAAAACAAACACTTACTTATTTATTTGATTTTATGATATTTTTAGAAATAATGCGCTAGCGCAATAATACTTCGGTCTGGAGCAAGTGAAGGAACGGGATATGTTTAGTCAGTATATCATGCCTGATACTCCTTCTCGCAGGGTGGCAGAATAAGTACGTAAGTTTATAGTCGTAATAATATTTGGCTAAGTCAATTAACAATCTTTAAATGGCAATTTTTAGCAAGAGTCAAATTGATATGGAGTCGTGATGATCAAAATTCTTATCTTTTTAAATCTTTAAATTTTTACTCTCTCTATCTCAATTTCGTTGCAATATCGTTGATTTTATAACTTTTGGGGGTAGAGAGTTAAGATAAGTAGGGATAGATAGGTAGGGGAGTGGAAGGGGTTGGGATTAGTGCTCTAATTAGTTAATCCACATGATGAAGTCGAGGAATGGACGTGGTTTATCCGGCAACCGGGATAAATCAATTCGAATATCCTACCAAAATAACTCGTAACTCTTCTGATGTTGTGGATGTCCATGAGCGGCGCGATAGCTTACCATCGGGTAATACAACTGCTCGTTGTTCGCTCTGTCACAAAAAAAACCTATACCATAAAAAAGAACAGGCATTCAACCTTGGTTAATAAGGGACAGCACAGAAGTAGTTCAGATTACGTCTGCACTATTGCGTTCAAGGTTAATAGAACGGAACAGAGTGTCATTCGTTGGTCAACCAACTACCATTGGTTGTGTTGGTAACCTACTTTGTACAAGCGAAGATGGCCATAGCGATATGGATGCAGTTTTTTGTGATCCAAAAATTCTTGTTTCGGATCTGAAACTGATATTATGTTTGTGTGTTAACTTATTGGCCATCATCATCATCGTCAGTCTATAAGTGCCCGCTGCTGAGCAAATGCCTCTTCTCGTACGGAGAAGGTTAGAACATTAATCACCACGCGTGCTCAATGCGGGTTGGCGATTTCGAACTTATAATTAGAAATTATAAGTCCAGGCTTCCTCACGATGTTTACCTTCACCGTATGTCAGTGGTATCTAAATAATCATAGAACATATAACTCGGAAAAAGTCACATTGGTACTTGCCAGGTTTCGAACCCATATCCTCATGCATGAGGAGCGGGCTCCTTAACCTCCGGGCCACCACGACTTAACTTATTGGTAAAGATATAGAAAACTAGCGGCCTGTCCCTGCTTCGCACGGGTCTCCAACTATCTCGCTAACGTCGTAATGGTGCCAATTTCCCAGCTCTCCACTCTACTTTATTAAAAATTTATTTCATAAGAATCTTCTCCTGATAATAACAAAATTGGTCCAGGTGTTGTTGAGTTATGCGCTTACCAACACATTTTGCGATTCATTTTTGTATGTATAGGTATAAAGATAATATTTCAAATAAATTAAGAAATAGTTTCTGGTCTATTTCCTGACTCTCTCCAATTGGATGTTTGATGATTGGGGTTACCACACACACATGTTCATAAAATTTAGGTCATCGAATGCATTTATTGTTTATACTTTTTGTGTCGGTTATTCAAGCTTATAATAATTATTTTTTATTTAATTACCTACTTAAAAATTTTAATTTTCTCAACGAGAGCGTTATTATGATGTTCTGAAACTAAGAGGTATTCTTTTAATTTGTGTGTGATTAGTCAAGTAAAATTTTATGAACCTTGAATAAGTACTGTATTATTTTTTATTTGAGTTTTATTTCATTAAGTGTGTCTATAATTTTTGTATACCATACGTCCTGTAAGGGATTTGACAAATGAAACAAGAATTACAGAAAATGTGTATTATCAAAACCTAACATTAAAGACGTTACACACGCCATAACAAAGATTATAAGAACAAATTGAGCAATACTTTGGTTGAAAAATACAACATTTACTTCACTGAATGCCACACAAAATTGTACTTTACAACAAATAAGATAGACGACAAAATTGCAAAGCAGTTCAGCAAGCACTTGAAAAAACAACCATCATCAATATAAACTATAAAATGGTAACTGAAATAAGCGACAGTGAAGAGACGCTACCCGATCAAGTTGAAAAGACTTTAGCTACAACACAATTATATGAAGACGATAGGACTTTTTAACTTGACAGAGTATTAGTTAAAGTGAATAGTTTAGTCTATCACAAGTTGACGGAAGGATCCGTCGATGCCAAAGAGCTCATCGTAGTTTGTGGGCTTGCCTGGCCTGAGAGCTTCGTTGGCCTTAAGGTTCTCCTGTTCCGCGAACCAATCTTTGTATTCATCTAGTTTCTTGACCCAGGCATCTAGAAAAAAGAAACAATCAACAATTAGTCTTAAAGTGTTGTTATCATTGGATGTATGGACATCTTTACATAATCATGGGAACGAAATGTGTTCTCTTGGTTTAACATAATTATTTTTTAATTTGTCTTTAATTATTTTATCAGCATCAGTCTGCTCAGCAGTGGGCACTTATAGGCTGGTGTTGTGTTGATGTGATTCTTTAATATTGTGTCTATTTAGGGCTTAGTTGTCACAAAACTCATTGTCGTTATCTATTACTATGTGTAGAACAATATTGCTTTGTAAAAATGATTCTTCTGTTGCTTCCATCACTTCTTTTCTCTAAATATCTTTGGAATCATGATCTGTACTTACTGTGGAGATCATTCATGGGTCCAGCGTTACCGCCGTATTCTTGAGGCAACATTTCCTTAGGAACGTATTTGTAGAGATCATTTGTGTCCGTATGCAGGAAGATCTAAAACAGAGCAAAATGGTTAATATTTCTTGCAGAATAAAGTTGAAAATACGAAAGTATTGAAAAGACTTATGTAAAATACGTTCTTATTTCTTTATGATAATAATGTAATTGAATTAATTCATTCTTTTCTATCAATACTTTAAAGTATTAGGTAACTAACTATATATAGATATAAAATGCAACGTCTGGTTTTATAAAAAAAAATTTTACAAAATAAAAAAACCGCCTTCAAAAAAAGTCAAGCAATAAAAGTTCCTACACTAAAAAGTAAAAAATAACAATTTGAATTACTGTAAAAAAACTTAGTTTATAGGTAAACTTATTTGACATTAATATTTTGCAAATATTCAAAATTTATTACTTATTTTTGGAGTCGGTGCCAGCATTTTAATGTTGAAACTTAATGTTAGTTAGCTTTTTAATATCCGGTGCCATTTTTCGTACATAATGCTTAAACATTTTCAATGTACTTAAAATGTTTTTGTAAGTATATATTTTTTATTTAAAAAAAATGTGCAAATCGGACATTTTTTGTAGAGAAGTCTAATCTGTATTTATGTCTTAATTAATATACCTATATTTGAGTATGCAAATAGGTATTAAGTAGTTTTATAATTAAGTAAGAGGTAGTTTTTCAAGGGATTGTTGCCCATTTGTATTTCCTTGCATGGGCTGGCACCGACTCCAAAAATTGGTAATAAATTTTGAATATTTGCAAAATATTAATGTCAAATAAGTTTACCTATAAACTAAGTTTTTTTACAGTAATTCAAATTGTTATTTTTTACTTTTTAGTGTAGGAACTTTTATTGCTTGACTTTTTTTGAAGGCGGTTTTTTTATTTTGTAAAATTTTTTTTTATTTGTAGCCGTTTAGTGTTTTTTTTTATTATAATGTGTTATGGCAAAGAAGTCAATATCGTTCCTACATTTCTTTTGAAAAAGTTACCAATGTCATACTTATACGTAGAAATACATATCATAGTACATTGTTACTGTGTAATCGTTTTGATCTCGAGGAGAGATGATATGATGCATGAGATACTTATGACTTATAGTTAAAAAAAAATAATAATCTTATCATAAATTCATATTAGTTCTCGCCAAATAACAAAAAACTAGATATTTTCATCAACAGACAGATAAAGTTCAAAGATACCAAATGCAATCTAATTTAGTATCTATGATTAAATACATTCGTACATAGAAAAAAGACCGATGCAATTATTGTTTTGTATCAATTGTAACCCATTAAATGAAGAATACTATTTTGTTATTACTAAGAACATTCATATATAGACAAGTTGGTAAAAATACAAAAGACCATCGCTATTGTAAATATACATTTATGAGTCATTCAATGTATGAACCTTTTTTAAGTAAGTATTATCTACATATGTGCACACAAAAGAAACACAATTATTGTTTTGTACGACGCAATTATTGTTTTGTAACCCATTTAAAACGACTGTTTTGTTAAAAGTGCCAATGAATTCTCTTAGCCTATTACCAGGAAAACGATAAGAACACAATGACGCATTTCACCACTAATGTGTAAACGCAGTCCACGTGGACTAATGCAAAATAGCCAATACTAGGCCAAACTCCGCCCCCAAAGGTGTGCGGTCCCGCTCTAGAACCTTTCGGCCCCATCGGCCATCTGTTCTACGAGCAATGTGCCGTGCCCACTGTCACTTAAGTTTGGCATTTCTTCGGGCTATGTCGGTGACGCTGGTTCTTCTGCGGATTTCTTCATTTCTGATTCGAACATGCACGGAAACTATGAGCATAGCCCTTTCCATTGCTCTTGACAGCTCTAATAAGCTTACACAATACTAGGCCCCATGCCAACCTTCCAGCTTCATCATCACATCAGTTCAATAGTACCTTACAGCCAAAGTGCATCTTATAACAATTCTAACAAGCCCAAACACGGCTAGGATATATTAATTAGGTACGCAGTTCCAGTGCCTACCTTCCAGCTCCATAATCATCATTAAATCAGTTCGATGATAACATTTCCAACATAATTATTTAAGATCATTGGTTTACAGTGCATTTTCATAGTTGCTGAACTACCTTGATTGTGATATCTA
This sequence comes from Spodoptera exigua, assembly GCA_902829305.4. Classification (NCBI taxonomy): domain Eukaryota; kingdom Metazoa; phylum Arthropoda; class Insecta; order Lepidoptera; family Noctuidae; genus Spodoptera; species Spodoptera exigua. The sequence continues at coordinate 4,550,011 of LR824623.2, forward strand.
TGCGAGTGTAAAGTTTCATCACCCATTTCTGATCTTCTTCACCAGTTCCACCCCATCAAATATTACTTTTTGACTGTAAATGCTTGAGTGCTCTATGAAAATATTAAAATTACTATATAGTTGCCTATAATATTTGAGGAGTTCCCTCGATTTCTCATGGATCCCATCATCAAAACTCAATTTTGAAAAGAATGGGACCAATCTGGAAGCATATCCTTTCAATCATAAAAAAAATTTTGCAAATCCGTCCATAAACGACGGAGTTCTGAGGTAACAAACATAAAAAAAAAAATAAAAAAAAAAATAAAAAAAAAAATACAATCGAATTGAGAACCTCCTCCTTTTTTTGAAGTCGGTTAAAAATATACTTTTTGCATAATACAATAACAGTCGGCAGTTATGCCGTGCGAAAAATGTTATGTAAATGTGCATTCATTAAAGAGTGCATATAAACGACTAAAAATTCATATAGATGGCCCAACAGACTTTAAACTACATCAGCGCCATCTAGCCGTGACAAAAACGATCGACTTAAGGTAGGTTTCTGGAAAATCTTTTTCTCAGCAGAAATAAATAATTTTGTATGATTGTTTTAGAACTTAATTTGTCAAGAAAGCAACTATCACTTGAGACTGTCAAACCACAATGCTATAGTAATCCTACTTACTCTTTCTTTGATCTTGTCCTTGATAAAAGGTTTCACGAAGTTGACGATCTTGTCAACAAGGGGTGATACGTTGATGACGTGGACTTCCTTCAGCTTGACTGGGTAGGCCTCCTGTGAATCATTAGATAATTTGGTTATTAGGTAGGTTAATTTTTTTTATAAAAAACTGGATTAATGTTCGATCTAGCCGATAATGATGAGCTAATAAAAGGAGCATCATTTTGTGCGAACTAGCTGGTACAATAATTTTGAATTCCTCAAGTGTTTATGATGAAACCAAAAATTTGAAAAATTTGATAAATATCCTCTTTACGAAAATGATATTCAAGCGCTTGTGTACCGAGTAAAAAACTGTCAAAAAATAATATCTTGAGCTTTCCACACACATTTGACATAGCGGATCCGGTTTAATGACATAACAAAGAAATGGACTATGAAACTGGTTCCGATTTAATGATGAACTGTGAAACTGATTGAAAAAAGTCACTTTTCAAGTTTAAAAACAAATTTAATTGCTAAGCTGTATATTTCTAATGATAATTATATTTTTCTACAACCCATTTGGTACTATTTTTTGCAACCTCATACGAATAGACTACAATAACAATTTAAGTAATAAATACAGTTTTTTGTTATATTTTCCATTACCGCACATAACATCTTGAAGTTCAAGATTTTGGGGCCTTGGCCTTACCAAACACGGATCACCTATTTGACGCTTCTAGATTTTTTTTATCGTTAAATGCGATTATAGTGATTCTTTTACATAATTTAAAATAGCTAATGTTCTCTTGTGTTTTGATTAATTTATTTATTTGTGTGGAAGCTAATGTTAGCTAGATTAATCGTTCTTTATTCCCCAAATCTGACTCGGAAATCAATGTAGGTCGTTGAACCTCGCTCTTGTACAATCTACAGTTAATTACTGAATATACTATTTTTTATGGTGTTGTCTGGTCCGATATCTTATAGGAAAGATGTTGTTTTGGTAATAGAGTCGGTATTTTTTATACTTCAGAGATTTGAATACCTGTTCTTTACTAGCTAGCAAAGTTTCAAATTTATAATTATAAATGCTAAGAATAACACAAGCTACTAGCAGAAAGTGAAATTAGATGTAATTTAGGGACAGTTGGACTGATTTATTTTAGGTACGCAAGGAGGCCTTAGTGGCGGAGTGGCAGACGCGTTTAGCGCAACCCACGGCGGGGCACGCCGCTATAGCGGCGGTAAGGCCAATTCTACAGGAGTGGCTCAATAGGAGCCACGGCGCCCTCAGCTTCCGGCTGACGCAGGTGCTTACCGGACACGGGTGTTTCGGGAAGTACCTGTGTCGCATAGGCCGGGAGCCGACGTCTCAGTGCCACCATTGTGGTAATTGCCGCGACGATACGGCGCTGCATACGTTGGCGGAATGTCCAGCTTGGGCCGAGCAGCGCCGTGACCTGGTCGCGGCCGTAGGGGCTGCGGGAGATCTCTCGCTTCCGGCTGTAGTGTCTACTATGGTCGGGAGCGAGTCAGGGTGGAGTGCCGTCGCTGTCTTTTGCGAGGCCGTGATGCTCGCAAAGGAGGCGGCGGAAAGGGAGAGAGAGGCTGCCTCCTCTCTTCCCTCCCGCAGCAGACGCACTAGACGTCGTAGAGTGGCCGACCTGCGGCCACCGTAGGGCGCGGCCTGCGGACGACAGACTCGGGGCGTCTAGTCGTCCGACCAGCAGCAGGCCTCGAGGCGGCGGTGCCGTGTTCCGCGCGCGCCTCATAGTGGAGTCCTGCGGTCGGGGTGACGGCCGCAGTGGGTGACGGGGCCCGCCTTACCATCTGGCGGGCCAATACCAGTCGGGGGGTTGCGACGAATGCTTCGGCGATACCCGCCCCTCCGACACATGGGTTATTGGAGGAACACCGGGTTGGTTTTTAGTCAGTAAGAGTCTGACAGTACCCTTCGCCCTTACCCCGAGGGCGGTGGGTCTCCATGAGGATTTTCCAACCCGACACCAAAAAAAAAAACAAAAAAAAAAAAAGGTACGCAAGGAGAAAAAATCTCCTCAAAAACCAATTTGAATTTCTATTGTCATCTAAGTGCTGATCACCCTACTAAAAGTCTTTTAAATGTTATATTAAAATCCAGTTCTAAGCCAATGTTTTCGGAACATCTCATCTGAATAGTTACAAAGAAATAATTTTGTAAATCATATAAATGAATTTATGTTTAATCCTTAAAAAATTCTGAACAAAAATATTGAAACCTCTACTAACCTGAACACAGACTAGGAATTTCTTGACCAGGGTTGGTGTGAACTTGGCGAAATGAGTTGGGGTTGCCACAGAAGCGTCTAGAACGTACACATCTCCTGCAACTCCCTCCTTCTCTTCTGCCAGTCTGACGTCACCCAGCATAAGAGCTAGCTTGAAGGCGTCTGCCACATTCGGGGTCTGTATATCTTTGTCAACACCTGACAGGAAGAAAAATGTTTAAATAGAGGAATGGTTTGTTCTTCTACCAAGTCCAAGTTTCGGTCTTCTTTGAGCTGAGTCAATTCAAGAGAATTGTGCAAAATTTGAGTGTTATGAATTACACATTAATTTGGAAGTGGTAGACAAAACTTATCTGAGTGCTTTGTGAACCAATGCTAAAGCGAATTCCAGTCTCATTTAAACTCAAGATAAATACAAAGTTATGAATCAGAATCGAACAAATTCATATTATAATACTGGTCTTTTGAAGAAAGACCCACAGCAGCTTTAGTAAACCCATTTGTTTTTGAGTCAGCTTATTGGCTTATTAGTCGAAAATTTAAGCTCTATATCTTACTACACTAGACGAAATTAGGTTGAAAGTTAGGTAGTTTAAAATATCTGTTTTGATTAATAATACATACCTCTCATGACAATAACACGTCTGCCCTCTGGTGTAAGTCCCGGCAGTGGTGGCATTTGCCTGTAAAGATAAAGAATTACAATATTAATGTTAAGTTTTGTATATATTATATAAATATTCCTAAATTTTACAGCCCAACATCGCTAATAACACTTTCAGCATTACTTGTCGTAATCAGAAGCATTTAATGACTCTTAAGCTGACGGTATAATAACATATTTTTAACAACATTGGCAGCTATTAGTTTTAAATTGACTTGATTAACAGTTAAAGGTAAGAGAGGTCAAGAAACGCCTCTTCCCACACGAAGAAGGTATTGGTATTAACGTGCTTGCTCAAATTATCATTTAAAATGATGAGTAAAGGTTTTTGAAAACGCCTGGGTCGCTTGGGTAAGCGTAATAATGGCCGGCTTGAGGACAAGGAGCGGGGTAGTTTTTAGTCAGTAAGATTCTGGCACAATCTTTTTCGACTCCAGGGCAAGACTCTCGCCCTCTCAGAAATTACTCCTCATTTGATGATATCCCCCTTCCCCCTAAAAAAGCAAAACAGGTTTCAAACCCCTAATACTTGCAAGGTGAGTGCATCAAATTTTATAATTTATAGAAACCTTTGTCTGTACATTTATCATGTATAAAAATCTGAGAAAATCCGTATAATTTGTGGTAATGACGTCATGTGTTGTAATTATTCGCATGCAACTTTTAATTGTTGCATGTTATTCCAAACGTAGGTACCTATGTACATAATATTATTAAATTTATTATCAGCTGTAATTCTGTATTTAAATAATGTAAAATGACTAATAAATTACGCACTCGTTGTTTTAGTCGCTGTAGTTATTTTAATATTACACAACTAATGGTATTTTTATTGTGAGTTACTAAAATTGTTGTGTGTGTTTTTAATTTATTGTTTTTCAGATGAATATTTAAGGGGAAGTTACAGTATATTTAGAAAATGTAGTTAGATGTTTCATCCTTAGCATTATTTTCAAAACAGTTTCATTTGTCGTTTTTTTTTTTTTTGGAAGTGTCAGGCTCTTTCTGGCTATAAACTTTCCCGTTCTTTTTCTTGGATAAAATATGTACTTTAAGTAACCATTTATTAATTAGCGTATCTACATACGGCAGCTATAATGATTAAAATGAGACTATTTACACAAAGAGTAAAAGGTAAACCCACGCAATATCTTTGCCGAAGCATAACATCATAAAAAAAACAAAGAAAAAAAAACTGTTTTGAAAACATCTGCTTTTAAATTGTTCAGTGCGTTTAACTTCGACATGAATATTGAAATAAAATGCAATTTTTCAGTAGGTAAAGTTATTGTTTAGCCGTCATATTATTCACATTCATAAATAATTAGTTAATTCCTGTAGGTATGAATAACGCGTAACCTGGAGGTGAAGGATTTGCTAGTAGGTACATGTCGTTACTTGGTAGAAGGTGTGTACACTTTTATTGCTTTTATAATGCCTTCTTTGATTGTTATATGTGTTATTATGCTGTATTGCGCCTATCGTGCATTCATATTTCGTGATAAGCCCATGATACTATAATTATAATCAACTTTGACTTTGATTACACGATGCCCGGGCAACTGGCTACCGCATAACGTGTCGCGGTTTCGATTCCCTCACGGAACAACTCTTTGTGTGATCCACAAATTGTTGTTCCTGATCTGGGTGTGATGTGGATGTAAATTTGTATGCTTGTAAACGCACCCATGACACGAGAGAAAATCCTAAAGGAAAAAAATAAGAACTGTCGACGGTATCTATATATTTTCCCGAGAGATATTTCCCAATTTTCTGCGTTTGTTGTTTGTTTTTTGTTTCTTATTGTCAGGTCTTATCCCTTCCCTGACTATAACAACCACTATAAAATAGCCAAATTGGTTCAGGAATTCTTGAGTTATAAATGCACTTACCAACATACTCTCATAGATTATTGGTGATGATCATTGGTGGCCCCGGGGTTAAGGCGCTCGCTTTACATGCATGAGGGTTCGAAACCGGGCAAGTACCAATATGACTTTTTCCGAGTTATATGTACTTTCTATGATTATATAGACACCACTGACATATGATGAAGGTAAACATCGAAGGAAACCTGGACTGGACTTTGAAATCGCCAACCCGCATTGCATAGGCTGATGATGATGATGAAGATATTTATATAGATTAATAGTTTTGAATACTTACACCATGTTTAATATCTCCTGAAGTTCAGGGCGGTTGACGTCACGGTCGTTGAAGAATTCAGGGACGGCCGCACGCATCGTGAAGTACATGTCCAGCTTACGCTTGGTCTTCTCCAAGGAGAACTTGCAACCACGGAGGAAGGTCATGATACGCTGGTCATCTGGTGGGAAAAAATGTGATTGATGTAAAGGGGAATTTGTTTATTACAATTAGAATTACACTAAATGCAAAAGATTAATTATTTAATTACTGGATGGACCGTATTGTATTTTCAAAATAAGCTTAAGGCGCTTATACAATTTTCGATGTTTTGCATTGCTGCAAAAGGCTCATTTTAATTATCTCTTACATTAGAATTAAACGTTTAAGATGTAGTCAATTAACAAGATTTCATATCATATAGAAAACCTGTAGAGAATGCAAGCAATATGAATCTAAAAAGAAAAAAGAGTTTGAAATTATAAGTGTGAAATATCACCTTATTAATTTTTGTCTTTATGAAAGAAAATTTAAGTGATTTGCTTTGGCTCTTAGAAGCTGTAGCCTTAAAATTTTCGATGAATATAGATGAAACAAACATAAATGCCAGAATCGTGTCTTTTTTTGTCTTCCTACTACTAAGGTACTACTACTACTGACGAACAGACTGACAGACTCTGTTATGGCATTTCCGAGGTAAACGAATTTGATTTTGATTTTGACTTTGACTCAAAGGCGATTGCGTCTTACCGAACTCATCAGGTAGATGGGGTTCCTTCTTGAGCCACTCCTTGATATGTGCCAGGTCAGCATCCTTAGTGTCCGCCTTCTCATTCAACTCCTCACGGATCTTCTGCCACATCTCTCCGGCTGGCTGTTCTAGGGTCATCTTGGATGCTTCGACTGGTCCTGTGGAAAAGTTAGGCTTTAATAACGTAATAAGATATTATTTTTAGAAAGGTAAAAGAATCACATATGGTGTCAATATTTTTCTTTTCTATTTTGTTTTAATACGGCATGTAAAGGATAAAGTTTTCTTATATTGCTATTGAATTTTAGTCTTAATTGTACTTAATAATTTTAATTTTTATTTAAACAAATGTTCAAAAATCCTTACTAAACACGAACGTTGTGTTATTGTTAAAATCAAGGTCGTTAATTTAACAGATTTTTAACTGAATTCCGCCTAAGACTGATCCCGAACTATTACTTAGATATGATATCGTTTGAAAGCAATATCTAAGGGCCAGTTTAAGAAACCATTAAATAAGTAAAGGAGGTTCGGTGGTATCGTGGTTAAAAATAAAAATATTATGAAACATCTAATAATTATTGATAATCAAATATGCACACAGGGTCATTGCCACACTTTCCCAATTCAAAAGCTAATATGTCTGTCCATACGGTTATCTTTGCTGTCATCGAGGTCACGAGTTAAAACTAAACTGGCGTAATTAACGAGGTTCAGTAAATTAATAACATAACACCAGCCTATAAGTGCACATTGCTAAGCACTGCTCTTCTTACGCGGAAAAGGGATGGACATTATACACATCATGCTTACTCTAGGCGAATTGGTGAAAATCCTCCAATGACTTCTTCCACCCTGGGTGGAGAAAAAGGAGTTGTCAGACTCTTACTGACTAAAAACCACCCAGTTCTTTGTTCTACTCCAATCCCAGCCGCGGTAAGTTTTTAATCTTGCACCAATAGCTGGAGTAATGCTCTGAATTATAGGCCTGTTATTCTGGCATGAACTATTTTCTCCGAGACGTCCAAGCTCCATTTAGAAAGAGATAAATATTTTGGCTTAAAGCGGGAACTATGCCAGACTCTCCGTTACTTCGATATGTTTGAAAAACTGAATAATCGATATGACTTTATTTAGCAGCGATATTCTGAAGACAGGCGATAGTAGTGTGTTTAAATAACAATAAACGGATCTCCAACACGAAATTTATAAAAATAAAAATTATAATTTCGAAAAATAAAGAGACTCGCTTCTATGTGAATAAGTTTTATATTTCTACAGCAAGAAATAAATTAAAATACATGACCGGAGATCATAAAATTTCTAAAGTGTTTTTTTACATGAAAATAAAAATGGTAACAACTTTTACTTTGCAAAAAATATCTTTTAGTGGTTCGCTGTAACCGAGTTATATGTACCGTAACGCTTTTCATGTTACGAAAAAAGCAATTTAATGAGTTTTTAACAAACTTTCACCGTTTGGTTGAGCAATGCCCCCGCGTCTCGTGTGGTCACGATGTATCGCTCTGTTTCTTCTATGTAATTGCTAATTACCATGCACATACAGACATGCAACCCTCATTAATTAATAAAAAGCGCAATTTTAGCGAGTACCAAATTTTTGGTAATAACGCCATCTGTGAGTTAAGGCTTGAACTTATATCAGCGTTTGAAAAGCTTTGGAGGAAAACTGTTGTAGTTTGTGAGTGATGTAATAGATGGATCTGTTTGCAATTAAATATGAAATAAATGTTGTGATGCAATTATTATTGTTGTTACAGCTACTGTTATGACAAAGTAACACGCATCGCATTATAAACGCGTCGAAAGTTAATCACGCGTACCATCTATTAAAATAAAAATTACATCAGATACTAAAATGGGTGAAGGTTTCGTTGGAGCTATTTGGACTTGTTAATTACCTATTCCTTACTAATCCGATATAATTATCATAGTTACCAAACTCATAATTTTCGAAAGGTTTTTTTATGAAGGAAATAACTGTGATGCTGTCCAGCCCACCTATTATAAAGCAGCACAACGAAAGAAAAAGAGAACGTCGAAACTACCGATAGAACCACTAAAGAATTATTATAAAAATAAGAAAACCACCTGACCACTTTACACCGCAAAACGAAAACAGCAATCATAACAGAAAATTAGATGTTGAGGTGTACAAAATAATATAATAGCGTATATAACTACAGCTAGGTACTTAAAGAAGCTATGCAGAGTAACCGCCGCCAATGACTTTCGGATGATATTTTTTCAATCTTTTCAACTTTCAAAATAATTGCATCCATCAGTAACGGTTGTTGGTACCGTTGCCTACACAATTGTAGACTATACTACTGATATAGGGTTGTCACTTTAATATATTTTTGGCTGACTTCACTTACTGTAAGCTAATTTGTTATGAAAATACATCTGTTTTGACAGGTGTGGACTGAAATGTTATTTTTTTTTTTACTTTACTTTGGCATTTCATTAATTAAAGAGTATAGAGCGAGTAAAGTTACTTGTTCATTATGGATAAGTAATCGGATGTTTCAAGTATCATTTAATTGAAATTGGATGGAAACCGTAATTCTCACCATACTTTTATTGATTTTTTATTCAAATGTGTTAAGGGATAGCAGTTTTAAGAATACTTTTGCCTGACTTGTTGAAAGACACCAAGAAGTGATTTTTTTGCCGAAGTCTATGTTCAACGAAGGGTGTTTTTAGGGTCCGAGTGAATAGGTTGCTTATAGGTTGCTCCATAGTACGTCTCATCATTGCTTAGCACCATGCAAAATAATGACCAAACGTCGACACATTACAAGTAAAAACGGCCCTTACTCAGTTCGTAGCAGAACCACAGGACAAAGAAAAAAATGTGTGTTATTCTGACTTTGGTTCAGAGACAGCCCTATCTGCTAGCAACAAGAGCAGTCACTTCAATGGCGGGATTTGCGGAAGTCACGTGCGCCTCGCTTCATTCGTTTAGTTTTTATTCGAAGCGTGATCACTAGTGATAGAGTCGCCATCTAGTCATTATTTAATGGTCCTATGCTTCTACAGTATTATGTGATGTTTTTTTTTCTGGGAAAATGGTAGCAATGTTTTGTCTTCTCGATAGTTTTCGTTCCTTTTTCCCTGTTTTTATATCGAGAGCACAAATAAAAGGGGATGTATGTATTATTTGTATGTTTGAAACTTACGATAAAAAATTAAAAATGTTTAGGAATATTTTGATAAAGAACTAAAATGCGAAGCTTTAATAAATTAATTTCTCAACCCTTTTCTTTACATACGAAATTTTTATATAGGTATACTTTATTCTATAAGTACATCATGTATGTCAAGAATAAAATGTTAGTAATTAGATTACGTTGCGATACGTTCGTATGTAACCCAGTGGCTTACAAACATTCGCAGTAAGCTACAAGTTTACTGTCTTAGGAAGTGTACTTTTCTGTTACAAGACAGCTAGGATATCTAAGTCGGGATTGGGGTTAAACCGGTTTTATCCAGTATCTGATTTTTGTAGAACTCTGTTTATATGAAAGTGAAATACTAACATCTGGTTTTTAACGAAAGACACATCTTTTTCCAACATTTTTTTTATGGAGATATGGCACAAGCCGTTCCTAAACACGACAAATAGCAATTAGGTCAACTGATTATATTCAAATGACATCATCAGCCTTTTTTTTTGTCAGGGGAAAATCATCAAATGACTACTCCTGCTCAGGGTAAGTCGAGAGAGATTTCAGAGTCTTACTGACTTAAAACCCCCCCGTTCCTTCTCCTGGGCCGAGGCCGCGGTGACTTATTGTGCTTAACCCGCAACGCCGGCTGTTCATTATTATGACTGTGTTTTGTTTTTTGTTATGCTTAAAGAGGTTCAATAACTCTTTTGACATTTATTTCATATTTGCACATACAAACTTCTTAACATATTTGTGTTTGCTTTTCTCAAAACTTTCCGCCATACTCCGATACATTATACCCTCGTTAGTCATTGTTGGGCCCAGAGGTTAAGGCGCCCGCTTCTCATGCATGACGAGGTGGATTCAAAACCTGGCAAGTACCAATGTGACTTTTCTGAGTTATATTAAGTACTTTCTATGACTTAAGCAAGCATAGTGATTAATGATTAAACCTTCTCCGTATTAGAAGAGGCCTTTGCTTGGCAGTGAGCACTTATACGCTGACGATATATGTCATTGAAAAAACGACAATCGTAATAATATTGTATAGCCAGTATTCTCAATAAATGTATGATTGTATGTATGTATGTATATATGTACAATTGAGAAAGCAAATCAATATCTTGTGCATTTCGTTTCTCTTTGCAGCTGTAAAGGTTCGCACACACAAGTAGTATTTATATTAAACACACCAATTTATTAGAGCATAGCTTTTGTCTTGGCATACTTTCACTTATTACAAATATAAAGAGGCTTAAATAAGGTATTGAATTTCAACTGTTCGAAAATAATGAGTACCTACATTAAAATTGTGACAATCTATTTACACGTCATTATAAAAAAAAAACTAAGTGACATTCATTCTGAGAGTTAATAGGTGGTAATCTGACTATTTTTAAAAGATATGCATTTTAATTCAAAGTTTAACTCGAAATTGACTTGTCTAATATTCATTGCTCTCTGAGGTGTCTTTTGTAATCTACTGTTGGATTTTTAGGGCACCATGCTAAATCCAAACTAATATTATAAATGCGAAAATAAATCTGTCTGTCTGTCTTTTCTTCACGCCTAAACTAATGATCCGATTTCAGTGAAATTTGGTACAGACATAGTTTGAAATTCAAGAAAAGACATAGGTTAGTTTTTAAACCAAAAATCTGCAGGAAGTCACTATTTGGAGTCGCGGGCAAAAGCTAGTGCTCTATAAATCCAATAGCATATCAAAGGAGAGGTCGACCAAGTCACCATAAGCCCGAAAAAATTGCACTTTTAAGACTGCAGTTTGCCAAATCGCGTAGACGCTCTGGTTGACTGGGAATTCCGGTGCTAAGCGCAACAATGCACCGAGCCCCTGGCGTAAAGTAGGATGAAACGGTTGGTTTTTAGTCAGTTAGAGTGACACTTTCTCTCATACCGCCCAGGGCCGGAGAAGTCATCTGATGACTTTACTTCTCGAAAGACCCTCAAAAAAACAACCACCAACTCAACAAACAACAACATCTGATTAAGTGAATAGAAAAAAAATGCTCATATTTGATGTACATTGACATTCAAAACAAAAATGGAAATCCATATTGTCAACCCTGTCTATTGATTTTTCTAGTCACTTGATCCGACTAATGTTTTATGTCATTTGCCAAAGTCATGGTGAGTAGGTTTTAAACTAGAAGCTAGTAGGTTAGAAAATAGACTGTAACTCAGTGTAAGCTAAGCTTAAATGCAATTTCTCCGGCAAGGCAATGACCGTAGTAAGAAGTGGTACGAGACGCGTTACTATCTCCGGTTTGTACAAGGCTGTTCAAATAACTGTTAGTTTAAGATACGGTTTTTAATAAAATTTATTTTTTTTAACTGGGAAATCCATTAATTGATTAGTGTCGTGTGATATGGTGAGGAAGGATCGAATTGAAGATTCGGTGGTTAACTTTTTTTGTTGCGTATTTTAAAATTTTAGAAAAGCCCTGCTGAAATGTGTGCGTCTTAAGAATGAAAAATAATATAACTGAGAATTTTTATTTTTATTGAGTAATAAAATGAAAAGAGGAAAATGTGCTTTGATTTATTATAAAAATATTTAAAATTGAATTTCATCAAACGCATTTTAATATGTGTCTATCACAAACTAAATATTTATTATTTTAAATATAATTTTATGTATATCCCAAAGGACTTATAGAATGTTAGATCCAATTTTAAGTATTTAAATATTGTATCTTTTTATTATATTTAAATATGACGTATGTGTGTTAAAGATAAGCCGCTAGTTATCACTTTCAATTAACCCTTCCATTAACCAGATAAAGACTTGACCAAAAAACCGCATCCAGACATCACAAAAATCACTCTTAAAAATCTAGACTCAATAATATTAATTAAAAATTCACCTTGGAACTGGAAAATTAGGTCACAAGCCAAAGTCTCTACAATGAAAACACTGGCACTTTGTCGTAACGTGTTGTTGGATTTTTTGACACTTTTTGTACCAAAATAAACTGTTGTTGTGGCGCGGTGATCGCGCTAAACCGAATGGAGCGGGTGGTGCGTCTGCGCAGGTTTTATTATTTCGTTACGCGGCGTGAGCGCGGCTTAGGAGGGATGGTGTTTGTTTGGATGGCAAGGTTTTGGTTGCAATGAAAGCGGTGGGATGTACCAGAGATTGTGAATAATTTGTATTTCATTCCATTAATCCAACTATTCCACAATTTTTTGGCCAAAATACTGCCATTGCTAATATGACCTATAGTGATTTTAGTAATGGAATCACTTCAGCAGCATTTAAAGATACTCCAAAGATGGACCAGAGTGACAAATAAATCACAATGATCAACCGAGGCCCAGCTCGAAGCAGTGGAAGGAACAGGGTGGCTTGTAGTCAGCACGAGTCTGAGTCAAAGGAATCTTGTAGCTCACCAAGGGTGGAAACAGTCAATAATATTTTCCTTTGAAAAATTTGGATGTTATAATGATATGGCAATTATATGATAAAGCGGCTCATGCGGGAGAACAGATTGGATCATTTCCTCCCTAAAAGAAGGTAGTAGGTAGGCAAAATACAAAAGTGCTGACGGATCATCTAATGAAAAAGGGATCAACGCCGCTCATGGGCACTCACAACACCAAAAAAGTCACAGACGCATTGCCGTACTTCGAAAAAGCATATCAGTTTAGTATTAATCGTATAGCCTTTACACAATTTTAAACATAAAAAGTATTATATACAGTTTTACACGATTTAGAACCCCTTTCTTGGAGGAGGCCTCTTACATGGATCTTACTTAAACACGGACACGGACACGGAATGTGGTTATAGGAATAAACTTTACCATTACATGTTTTAATTTGATCGCAAGCACCTGGCCTTGAGCAGAAGAATAAACGGGGTGGTTCAGAGTCAGTAAAAGCCCGCCACTCATTTTCGCCTAGGGCAGGAAAAGCCATTAAAAGGTTTTCCACTTCAAAAAAACAATAATGTATATTTTAATAAAAACCTGACCTAGGACCAACTTTAAATAGAATTGAACAAAACACAGTCACATGTGCCGTAGCCCTCCCTGGAAAGCATAATGTAAATATTTTGTAAAATAATCTAGACTATAAAGCCCGCTGTCAGTATGACCGAACATCAGTCAAAGCCATCGACAATGAGTCATCGTCACGGAGATAGCTATAAGAAAAGTAAAGTGGCCGCAGATTCTGATCTCTGGACAATACACAGCTATCTTTATTGAGATCATCATGTAAAAAACAGTAATTTTTGCAGAAATAGTTTATTTATTGCGGTTTTCGCTTTTTATATACTATATTTTATTATTTATAGCACGTGACTTTGTAGTGAAAAGTTTCGGGAGAAAGAGGAAATCCTATCAATTTTGTTAGTACCGTTTATAGGAGAAAATTATCTCTCTCTTTTTCTCTTAGAAAAGTGTAAATGGGTCTTTGTCGTTCTTTTAGTTCTGAGTAAAACCACAGAGAGTAGAATAAAGCTCGGTGTACTTATCCAAAATGAGATTCTTCCCATCTGGAGTTGCGGATCAAGTACAATGATTTACCGCTACCCGGCGCGGAACAGGAGGTAAAGCAGGGTAATTTTTAGTCAGTAAGAGTGTAATATTTCCTCTCTCTTTAATATAAATAATATAATAAATAATAAATAATAATAATATACAAATAAAATAATATTTCCTCTCTCAATATTTCTTTCTCTCTGCTTAGGGTGGAATAAGTAATTCAATGGTTTTTGTCTTAATGTAAACCTAGCTTATATGTTACGGCACTTATAGAATGGCTGATGAAAAGTAAGTTATAAATTGTTATTGCTTGTGCTCTTCTTTGTATCTCTCTGAGGATTTAAAGCTAAGCTAGATAAGTATTAAAGCTATAACTATATATAAAAAAATCCCTAAATCTCTAATGCTCTTTTCTCAAACGCTAGTCACTTTACAATGGTTTACTACCTATATAGTATTGTCATAGAAATACTAACTAAGTGTAAACACATTGATAATATAAAGCGGTTAAATGTTTCCAAAACATTAGGCACCAAAAGTAATAAATTATTCGTTCATTGCAATCTACTTCGTAGCGCTTTTTATGTAACGAAAAATATTCGATTATTCACGAAAACTGTATAATTCGTTTTCATGCACATTCATACATTACTTCGTAATATTGCTTCAAAACAGCAGAGCCTTTACAGTCACGCATTTCAGTAGTTTTTGTCGACGATAAGCACGAGATTTAAAATGAAAGTTTTTTGTAAAAAATCTTCGCCAATATAATGTGATAGAAAAGACATCAACGCGTTTTTGTAAAGTTTTAATCTAAGTTTAAATCTAATTAATTTTAACAACATCCATCTTCGTTTTCAGCATCATATGTGTACTATTATTTCAAATTTCACATCTCAGTTATGTGTATCATATGTGTCGACCAATGAAGTTATATAATTATAACAAAACAAGGTTTTGAAGTTCACAGAGGTACATTTTGTTACTCAACAGCTTACTATCCTAATAGTTAGGCAGCGAGATGCCACCTGTACACCAGTCAGAAGATCATTTCATGCATTACAATGCATCATTGCACTTGCATCTTGAAAGAGTGGAATTCTAATGACTTCTCTGGCCCTGAGTAGGGTGAGAGGGGTTTCAGGTTCTAACTGCACTTACATTGGATTATATACAGTATCTATTTACTTTAAAACTGCAAAAAATATTTTCTGTCGATGTTAGCAAATAACAAGTTTCTATTTATAGGTTTTAACGAAATATAAGTTTACAGACAGCTTGAAATGAAGGTTGATAATTATTGTGAAGAATAAATACATTTTCACTAATAACGAAATTTGCAAACATTAAAATCATCATTGTAAAAGGGAATACTGACAAATGCTCCAGGGATTATTTCGAGGTATTCCATGAAACACACCCAAGCGCACACCTAGTGCTTCGTGGAATAGGATATTAATTATTTTAAAAGTTTTATTTGAAGCTCACCTACGGGTGTGCTAAGTGGAATACTTTAGGCGTGCTTCGTCTGGGTGTGCTTCATTGAATACGTAGTGCCATTAATTTATTGATATGCATGCTTTAGGCTGTAAGGAAGAGGAGTTTGTGTAGGCTGTAAAACTGTAAGCTTATCAAATATTGCAATTAAAAGTATTTTTTGTAAAAGCATGTGTTTTAATAAAAACAATTATCACAACAGCGTGACGCATTAAAACATTAAAATGGAGAAAGCGCATTTTATTTTTAAATTACCATCTATGCATATATTGCATAAATATATGTACATACACACCTACGTAATAATTTTGAAATAATCCTATTTTTAGGATTATTATTTAATTTACGTCTTATTTATGTTAAATTACTTAACACTATATTTTCTTTATTGTGGAAAGAAATGAGGAAATTAAAATTCCCCATAAGGCTCATTATTATACTTAAAGTCACTAACTGACAAATTGGACGCTTGTTGCTCAAATTTTGAATATTCCAACAGAGACATCTCATTCAATCTCATCATCAACAGGGACAGAAGAGCAGGGAGAAGAGAGATGAATCTCTTTAAGAGTTTTTCATGTTTGAGAACTATCCTGGATCCTATTCATGACCTTGAAAACCATCTCTATTGAAGACAAGACCACATTCTTGACAATATATAACGCAGTCATTCATTTTTATCTTAGCCATCAAAAGTCTGTATTGTCCGTCGTAAAAAGTGTTATATTAAAACATATAAGTCATTTTTATTTCGTCATGTTCACAATAAAATGAGTGGCGAATTCCGTAACCGTAATGCGCTGAAAGTGTCTAATCGAGGTGAGTCATAGTGGTGTGATGTACCCCCTCTAGTTCGGGGTACTGATTACATTGATACACGTGATTTTCATATCTATGGGTTAGACGGTAAGGTACTTTTTCTTTTGTGAAAGTTCTTTACTGGTAGATTTATACATAGTTATTTTTAAACAAGAAATAGGGTTTATTCTCACTTTGAATTATATTGTTACTAGCTTTTGCCCGCGAGTAGCTTTCGTTCGCGTGAAATAGTGACTTCTTTCAGATGTTTGATTTAAAAGCTATCCTTTCTCGAGTTCTAAACTATGTCTGTACCAAATTTCACACAAATCGGTTCAGTAGTTTAGGTGTGCAGAAAAGACAGACAGAGTTACTTTTGCATTGTTAATAATTGCTTGGATTAGTTGTAGCTGTGTGAATAAGCCTTTGCGTATCCTTTGCATTCCTCCCTTAAACAAGGTCCTGAGATATTTTTTTGATAGTGGTTACTGTAACAACGGCCAAGAATAAGCAGATCAATAGTCACATTAAAATCGAATGTAAGACGGGCTATTTTTTGGGTGCAAACTTGAAAATTTGTCGATTGCAATTGTAGATTTCCTACACGACCAACATTCAATCAAATTTAAATTGAATAAATGTATACCACCAGCTCTAAAAAATTAACTAATAATGTATCACTTTAAAAAAATCAAAGTACTTTATTTTTTGAAGCTCTTTAAATGTGTCAAAGTTCTTTAAAACCCTTAAATACTTTTGAATACCTAGTAACTACTAATAATGAGGGTACAAGAAAATTTACGTAACGTACGTCGTACTTCAATGGAAACAATCACCTCGAATGATTATATTCATGTCGAAATATCGTTCGCCGCTAATGTTGAATTCGCGTTGGGTATGGCTGCCCTGACCGCAGTGGGGTCTTTATTGCGGGCTACTGTAATGTTGATGGTATTTTCCCAAATTGTCTTTTGTAGGGGATACTATGGGGTCTAAGGGATAATAATGAAGTAATGGAGTAGTATTGCGAAGGGTTTGGAGTGAAAATGTCTTTGTAAGGCGTTCAAGTTGAATGGTTAGAACTGTCGTATTTACGTTCTTTATTGTTTTTCTTGCTTCGAGGAAACTAGCCAAGATCGAAAACAGACTGTCACATAAAGGGATACTAGTAAAAATCGTTTTCAAGAAAGCGTTGAAGTATCTGCTTTACGAAAAATCTGTGAAATTGTCACCTGTTTTGCTATCACGATTTTCGAGATACAAGCCTGTTCATAAAAACATAATAGACAGAGTGAACTTTAAGTTATAGCTAGGGTCCTGAAATGCCTCTAACTACTTTTTTTTAATGTAATAGGAGTCAAACCAGCAGGCTGATCATCTGATGGTAAGTGATCGGCGCCGCCCATGGACAATTGCAGCACCATAGGAGTCACAGGTGTGGCAACACACCTGTGACCTTTTAAGAAGGAGTACGCTCGTTTCTTGAAGGTTTGAAGGTCGTAGCGGTTCGGGAATACCGCCGTCAAAGTACAAGTTTTCACGACTATGCTTAGTGGGGTTATATTTTTTTTATCCAAAAAGAGTTCTTAGCATTGCAGAAGAACTTTCACAATTGTAATAATAGTAGATATTTCTAATAATGTAAAGTATAACAGTACCAATATTTTTGCTAAAAACTTACTACTCTAAATTTCGCTAATAACCAAAAATTAATTGAATTTGTAACGGTATAAAAATTACACTTTACTAATTACATAGATGATGATTTAGCATTAATTAATTACTAGGAGCGCAGTAATTAGCAGAAATATAACATACTTGCTCATTCGTGATTTGTAACTTTTGTTTTCAGTTCTTAATTATTTCCTCATTTTTAGCGGTGCCGGTGCAACGTAATGTGTATATCGTTTATTCTTAAAATAGTTAGTTCAGTAAAATTATTGAGTCTTGGCAATTTATAATTATCTGACCCAGCCTGTTTCTACTGGCTTCTCTTTCCTAATGACCCCACTGAAACGAAGATGCTACCCTACAAGAAGTCCTCGTCGACGAGGTTGTTTAGTTTTTTAATGCCTTGTTTTTGCTAACTTGGCTTGGGTTCCTCCGCTTAAGTAGTTAGCAGTTAACCTTAGCGAGCTGAACAAAGGGTGATACTTATAAATAACAACTAGCATCAGAACGCGCTGTTTCTCATATTGATGGCTTCCTCGGTCCAGGGTCGTGAGAGTAACCCACTGTCGTGCAAGAGGCCCTATGTTGGAAATCCGATACGAATTCAGTAACATTAGGATATGTATATCAGAAAGTTTCTCAGTAAATATACGGGGTCTAGGTGTATGGTGACAGGTTTAACCCTCATTATTTGGGACTATTAACTACACTGGTGAAAATATTGGTTATGTAAACTTCAGTCTAAGAAAAGGGCACTAATGGGTCGGCTCGACTGAAGTGTTACCACGGTCTTAAAGAAAGCCAGCGTTAAACAAACACAGCGATGTATTTCGACGTGTGAGTGTGAGGCAAAATCCTTCTTCTCCCCCATACCTCTCCCATAATCTCTTAATTCCTACATTTCCGAAACCCTAATAACCAGTGGTTAAGTGTGGGAGAGCCATGCATACCACGGCCTCACAGAAAACCGGCGTGAAACAACAACAGCGTTGTGTTTCGCTGTGTGAGTCAGGTTACGGAGGCCCAATCCTTCCCCTCCTGCAATCCCTCTTCAATCCGGTCGGCAACGTACTCGTAACTCCTCCGTTGCGACTTTGCGAGTGTCCATGGGCGGCGCTGATTGCTTACCATCATCTCATTTGCTGACCTATTACATAAAAAAAACCATTTGGTGATTAACTGGTAACGCTCTCGTAAACCCGCTGGTGTTGCGGGTGTCCAAGGCGCCTACTGCTTACCATCAGGCAATCTGCTCGTCTGCCAACATATGTTTGCCAGCATAAAACAAAATGGTGTAGGCTCAGCTCGCCCCTTGGATCTTGCCCCTGATTGCCTAAGTGCATCAACTCGCCCCTTAACTTATTAGACACTCCAACTCGCCCCCGATTGTTGGTTAGTTAAAACTACTGTCAGCACTCTAAGTTTATAAAATACTTAAATGAATATTTTTTCTTAAAACTTCAATAATGGTCCCATAAAAGGTCCTTTTTGTTACAGTAGGTAAGCCAGGTAGTAAAACTATCACAAGTGGTTAAATTGCTTGCCAGTTTTGTTTACTGTACATTTTTCTGAATATACCTTTTTTAGTTAAATTTCAAAGGGAATGCCGCAAGGGGCGAGTCGATACATCAAAATTATTTTATTGTTAAATTTTCACTCGCCCCGTAAGGGTTTTCGTAAGGGGCGAACCACAACTCCAAATTAATAAAAACGGGGCGAGTGGAACATTTTAATCGGAAGGGGCAAGATCCAGGGGGCGAGCTGATACTACACCGACAAAATAACAATTAGTGTTATGGTCAATGACCGATATTGTTATACTTCAAACAATAAAAGTAAACATTAACAAAATGCTTGGTTTCTTAATTTATTGTTGTAAACAAAAGTTCATATCGCGATTTCTAATGCGTCGGTTTATGAGTACGTGTGTACAAGACGGATGAACGTGACGTAATCGTTGCTAAATTCGGTGGCAGCGCAATAAACTACAAACAACAGTTTTTCTTTAGGGTGACATTGAATTTGGTGCAAGTGGGATTATTCTGACCTTTTTTTGTGAAAAAAAAAAATGATATTACTTCTCTGTATGTCAGTACAACTAGTGTGTGGCGAGAGGAAGTGTCAGATTTCTACTGACTAAAAAGCCCCCGTTCCTTCCCTTGCTCAAGGCCAAGGCCTTGGTACTCTATTGCTTTTGACCCGCAAACTCAGCTAAGGACTATTCTGACCTGAATTTAGAACAAAAGGACTATTTAAGTGGACTATTCTCTATAGCTCTTTATGATGGAGTGCTAGGGATTGCTGACAGCATTTCGTTAGTCGGTGTACACTTTGTGAGTATGTGCATTTAAATAATAATAATTTTTAAATAAAGAATAACGATGGAATTTTTTGTTCGTTCATTTGAATCTAGAATTTGGAACGAGCGCCTAACTTCAGTGAACATATATTAATATTCCATCTTCATGTTTCAAAAGTACCTGTTTCTGGTGTAGTTGGAATAAATCATTTAAGAATTTAAAATTACTACCTGAATTCAAACGAGTAAATATGATCCAATATTATGTGGATTTCATTGTAGAGATAATTTAATACGACAATTACACGAGAAAAAAATCAACCAAAATAAATATTATAAAAATTACGTATTAGACGGGTAGTATCAAAGAAAGAAAAAGTTTTGTATTCAAAGTAATCAGGTAATGTACATAGTAGCCTTTATCTAGGTAGATTACTGGTCATGTGTAATGACGGGGGTAAATACATTTAGAAAAAGGAGGGTTTCGTCAGTAAAAGGCACTCCCTCTTACCTAATCTTTGGCGAGAGAAAGCATTCGATGATTTTCGCTGGTTTTTTTACTAGTTATAATTTTATTAAAATCATGTTTTTTTTTTATATTTAACATTTAATTTAGGAAATAATATAAGAATATCAAAGTCTCTTAAAAATTGACCACTTTCTTTACATAAAAGATCAAATGGTCACCCTACTTTTCTTTATTAGTGCGTGAAGCGTTGCGTGTGCAACATATAGCGATTGGCTACTTGTTTATACTTCTGTTCCTCTACTTACCCTCAAAACTTACCAAGCAATACAATTGCAACCTTAACCATCTAAAAATAAAGACTACAAAATCTATTCCAAAGAATAAACACAGTGGAAAATTGCCAAGGGACTTTGAACCTTACGCAATTGAAGTAAGGATTGTACATTTGGGGTTTGGATGTCATAAATACTAATTTAATGATTTAGTTAGATAATGTTATATCTATACGTTTACGATTGAGTAATGACATAATCACTGAACATTATTTTTGTTTAATTCATTTGGTGTGTGATAATCAGAGTTCAGTGTTTTTCATCATCAGTCTATACGTGCCCACTGCTGAGCAAAGGCCTCCTCCCACACGGAGTAGGTTTGAGTATTAATAAGCACGCTTCCTCAAGGCATATT
This sequence comes from Spodoptera exigua, assembly GCA_902829305.4. Lineage (NCBI taxonomy): Eukaryota > Metazoa > Arthropoda > Insecta > Lepidoptera > Noctuidae > Spodoptera > Spodoptera exigua. The sequence goes on from LR824623.2 coordinate 4,571,613, forward strand.
GGTGATTTCAATTGTGGGAGAGCCAAGCTCCGGCACGAATGGATCGGCTCGGCCGGAGTGATACCACGGCCTCACAGAAAACCGGCGTGAAACAACCACAGCGTTGTGTTTCGCCGTGTGAGTGAGGTTACCGGTAGCCCAATCCCGCCCCCTCCCCTATCCTTTCCCAATCCTTAAATATTCGCAACCCTTATCCGCAAAAGGCCGGCAACGCACTCGTGACTCCTTTGGTGTTGCGGGTGTCCATGGGCGGCGCCGATTGCTTAACATCAGGTAATCCGTTTGCTCGTTTGCCGACTTATCCCATAAAGATAAATACAATTAGAAATTAAAAGTTAAGGTTTCCTCACTATGTTTTCCGTCACCGTTTGTCAATGGTGTCTAAATAAACTTATATATTATTACTCGGAAAAAGCACATTGACTTCACAGGCTTTGCACCCTCCGAACCACTGAGACAATGCAGTAATTTTATAAGCTGGTAATCGAGATATTATATTTGCAACTTTTCTTTAATTTAGCAATCACATACCCAAACATGGTATGTAAGTACAACAATTTTTGAATCGCACGAGGGATGTTCTTTGTGGGGACTTGGCAACTGGCTGTTTCGTAGCAACCACTGCGCAAACATTTAAAGTGAAATATATGTTAAAATAAGCACTGCTGTGCATACACGCCATAGATCGGCCCGTAAGATTAATTTTGATATAACGCGTACTTACTTTTTAATTTTTGACTGTTTTTTTTTTGTGAGGGGAAAATCATCAAATGACTTCTCCCGCCCAGGGCCGGGCAGGAGGGAGTGTCAGACTCTTACTGACTAAAAACCCCCCTGTTCCTTCTCCTGCTCTGTGCCGAGGTCGCGGTACCTCATTGCGCTTACCCCGCAACCCCGGCTGAACATCAGCCCTTTAGGGCCCCGTTTGTGGTGGTCGAATGGCTCTTTGAGGCGCGCGCGGAACGCTACGCGCCGTACACTCGGGCCTGGTTCTGGTCGGGCGGCGAGCTGCCCTTACTCGCCGACCGCAGGCCCGTGCTTACGGTGGCCGGAGATCGTCCCTCGATCCCCGACGCCCGTAGTGTCGCCAGTTGTGGCGGCTGGGGCGTGAGGAGGAAGATTGCTCCCTCACGCGGGCCGCCTCTCTCTTTGCGAGCATGACTGCTTCACAAAAGGAGGAGACGGCGTCCCAGTTCCTCTCAATCCGCACCATGGCCTCGACTAAGGCCGGGCGCGAGAGGTCGCCGCCGCCGATCACTTCCCTGAGGACACAGCGGTGCTCAGCCCAGGCAGGGCAATTTTTGACTGGTAATACTCGTATAATAAACATTGTTAAATTATACATTTTACAATTGCTTATAGACATCCAAATCTCAGTCTTTTTACTGATTATAGACCGCCCCGTCCCCTCACATGAACATCACCCCGACTTCGCTAGGTTGCAGTGCTGATACCGAATTCCTCCACTATTTAATGGATTTTACAATACATATAAACTTCCTCTTCAATCACTCTATCTATTAAATAAACAGCTTCAAAATCGGTTGCGCATTTTTAAAGATTAAAGCATACATAGGGATATAGGAATAGGAACAGAGAAAGTGACTTTGTTTTGTACTCAGTAGTGATGTTACGATAAATCTGCTATTAACCACGAAATCTTTAAGTCTGATAATGGCCAACTGCCTATCACAATTTGAAATTCCATTATTACGAAAGACAATTAAAATTAATTAGTCACTTAACTGTCTAGTTACCACATTGCACGACAAATACTAAATATTTTAGCATCATGAGTTTTTCTATTAAAACGATGAAGAATCTCGTCAAATAGCCGTAGTGAATGTTCTAAGAAGCCGATGGTAGTACAGTCACATACTGAAGTATTTATATTGAATTTTGATCATAAATTTATTTGATAATTGATAAGTTTATATGTGTTAAGCAAAACAAGGGACACATTGAAGGAGAAGAGATGATTTTGGTGCTCATTTAAAATATCTTTTTCCAATGCACCAATATTCAAAATAAAAAAAAAAATATATTTCTCCATACTAGAGTAGTCAAACATTTTTCCCTAGTTTAACCTACCATACTGTATAATTATGTTGTGTTTAAGAAATAATATTTAGGCCTGATTGCCCTTTATTTCACCGAAAATGCTGAACCGATGATGTTCCCATTCATTTCTTATTTTTATAGTTTTATAATAGGAATGCAACCATGACACCCAAGGACAAGCCAGAAGAAAAACAAATGAAATAAAAGTTTAAAAAAAGAATACGTTCCTTTTTTTAACCTTCGCAGTGTCCAAGACCGAAAAATTAACATTTATTTTGGCCAGAAAGCTAAAACTATGATTAAAAATGGATCTGACCAAAGAGTCACGTTTTTTTAGTGTATTAAGGTTGTGTTTACAGCAATCAGAGCCGTGACGTCGCATTAAAATTTATAATATTTGCATTAAAAATCGCTGTTATTATCTGTACTCTTAGTTTAGAAAGTGCGCACGCGCGCCCGGCTCGTGGATCAACGCTCGTTACCCCAACAGTTAGGTTTTTCTAAACTTTGAATTCGTGGTCGATTGCATTTATACTATACGACTGTCGATTTTCGATTAGTCTTAAGTATCTGGTACATATTTATACGTAATCGTATGAAGTATAATCAAAAATGTAATGACGGATTCAATTATTGTTAATGTTTTGGGTTTATTTAGGGACTGCACTGTTGGTATAGTGGCAACTGGCTGCTCTGAAACAACGCTTTCTGTGATCCAGAAAACCTTGTTTAGAGTCTGAGTATGATTTGTATGATAATAAACGCACCCACAACACAGGAGAAAATCCTAGTGAGGAGAAAGGTTTTCAATTTCTTTTTCTTGATTAAGTGTACGAGAGCTTATCTTCTCCACGAATGAGTACACGTGTTAGAGAGAGAGAGAGACCTTAGAGAAAACTGTGTTAAACAATTACATCGTTGTGTTATGTCGTATGAGTGAGGTTACCGGAGGCCCAATTCTTACCCAACCCCTATTATTAAATCTCCAACACCCTGGACCCCTAGGATCGCAACGCACAGGTGACTGCGCAGGTATTGCTTACATGGTTATATGAAAGTCCGTTTTCCTCCTTATCAAATGAAGAAAAATCTATAAATAAATAATATACGATTTCTTCTAGTTATCTGTCCTGTGAAATTTTACATCACGGCCTTCTTCTCCTCATTCAATCCCTCCCCAATTCTTAAATCCCAAAACCTAATTCTCAAAACGCACTCGTAACAAACTCTTTACGCATTCTAGTGAGTGTTGCCATACCATCAGGTAATGTGAGCGCCACTTTACCGTCTTGTCACATAAAAAAAACAAACTCGTGTCGTCACGTAGTCGTAATGAATAAAGGTACTTCTCAAACATTAGCAGCACTTACAGCACCCGTTGCTAGTCCAGTCTCCTTTCACTAAATATAATGAGATGCACTCGTAAAAATTGCAGGCATTTTGCTTTATTTTATACGGTGAGGCTACCGTTAGGAAACACTCGTATATTTTCGTAGGAAAAAATGATATTTTTGTAGCTAAGTTGGTTTTACGGTCGACAAAAACTGATAATGAAAAATTTTGCTAATCTTGTACACATTTTTTTTTTTTTTATGTAATAGGTCGGCAATCGAGCAGACGGATTACCTGATGGTAAGTAATCAGCGCCGCCCGTGGACACTCGCAACGGAGGAGTTACGAGTGCGTTGCCGACCTTTTAGGGATTAGGGATTTGGAGATTTAGGGATTGAGGAGGAATTGGGGAAGGGGAAGGATTGGGCCTCCAGTAACCTCACTCACACGGCGAAACACAACGCAGTGGTTATTTCACGCCGGTTTTCTGTGAGGCCGTGGTATCACTCCGGTCGAGCCGACCCATTCGTGCCGAAGCATGGCTCTCCCACACTTAAATACAAACAAAACAAATAAAGACAATACATAATAGTACAAAACTATAGACTAGAATTTTATTTCCTTTTGAGATACAGATTAAAACATAGGTACCGCGGGCCTGGCCTGTAGCGGGAGAATTACCAGCTTGATCTTTACTCAATAAGAGGCTGTCACTCCTTCTCGCCCCATCCAGGGCAGGCGAAGCCATTTTATGATCTTAACCACCTAAAATAGCACTTATCTATCTGATTTATTAATCTATAATAATTATTTGTTGTTTGTTAAGAATCAACTGCTTAAACTTGGTTGAGTGAGCGTGATAAACTCTTTTCAATATAAAACAAAGTATATAATTGATTACAAATTAAGAGTAAAATGTAATTTAAAATGAAAACCAATTAGCTAACGAGGTAGGTAATCTGAGCGTGGCAAAATTAAACAAGATGGCGGTCGTTTCAACTGGAATACAGTATTTTTTTAATCAAATTACGTTGCCTCACACTAGTATTTTCTCCTGTGTTGTGGGTGCGTTTACAAACATACAATTTGACATGCACATCACACCCAGACCCGGAACAACAATCTGTTGATCACACAAAGAGTTGTTCAGTGCGGGAATCGAACCCGCGACACGTTGCGCGCCAGCCAGTTGCCCAGCCACCGCGCCAACCGTGCAGTCAAAAGATTATGGACAGAAATAAGTTTTAGATGTATTATATATTTGATGTATAGAAGAATGGAGAAATAATAAATATAAACTGAGCAATAAATGTTTTTGTTTTTATTCACACTATTAAACCTTCTAATTTAATTACCAGGTCACGTGGAAATGATAAGAAATTACCTACTAGAACTTCTTTACAATCCCATAAGATAATTGTAGGAGGTTCATATATAATGAAGCACTGTTATTGATCGATATAGTTTCTTTAATACGCTAATTACAATATTGTGTGTGTAGTATTGCGGTGGGAACAGAAAAAAAGGCAAGATAAAATGGCTGTCACCCGGTATCAAGGACAGTAGCGACATGCGGCACAAAATGGAACTAACTATTATTGCGTTCCAATTCCTACATCCACCCCTGAACGCAATCCCATATTTGTTATACAATACAAATGTTTATTTATACTAACAGCTTTAGTTAAAATGTCTGCAATATTTTTACAACCTTGTACAAAACAAAACATCAATTCTTTACTGTGAACATGATCTTTAAGAAAATGAAATTTAATATCTATGTGTCTAGACCTAGGCATATAACAATCGTTTGTTGAGAGCTTGATAGCACTTTGATTGTCACTGTGAATCAGCAACGTGTCGGAGCCCCCCCCAAGCTCCGCCTGCAGCTGCCGCAGCCACAGTGCCTCCTGCGCCGCGCTGCCCATGGCCATGTATTCCGCCTCGGCAGTGGACAAGGCGATGGTCTGCTGCTTGCGGGAACACCATGATATTGCGCCACCCTGTAACATAAAAATATATCCGGTGCACGATTTCCGGTCATTGGTGTCACTCGCCCAGTCGGCATCACAATAGCCTGTGATTGCTGTATTACCAGTCTTGGTGTATACTAGTTTATAGTCCTTTGTACCCTGCAGGTACCTCATAACTCTTTTTACTGCAGCCCAGTGCTCAGATCTAGGTTTGTTGTTGAATCTACTTAGAGCATTTACAGTGTATGATATGTCTGGTCTAGTTCCTTGAGCAACGTATAAGAGACTTCCAATAGCTTGCTGGTAGGGGCAATCAAACATTTCTTCATCAGTTTGTTCAGTAAACTTCAATCCCACTTCCATGGGTGTTTTGACAGGTTTACATTCTGACATATTAAACTTGGTTAATATATCCTTGATGTATTTTTCTTGATCTAACATGATACATTCCTCTGTTCTTGTTATATTAAGGCCCAGACATTGGTTTACCTCACCCAAGTCCTTCATACATAATTTCTGTTGCAGATTTTTCTTCAGATTGTTTAATAAATGAATATCAGAAGCAAATAACATTATGTCATCAACCCAGACAGCAATATACATATCCATACTGATGTTGTAATATACACACGGATCAGTTTTTGATTGTTGAACATTCATTTCCTTTAAAATTGTACTGAGTTTTAAATTCCATAATCGACTTGCTTGTTTGAGACCATAAATTGATTTATTTAAATGACATACCTCATTTCCCTTATTGTACAACTCAGGTTGTTGCATGTATATATCTGTGTCAATTGAACCTTGCAAAAAGGCTGAAACTGCATCCATTTGATGAATGTGAAGGCCCCGCTGTGCAGCTAGTGCAAACAGGTATCTCATTGACGTCCATCTTACTACAGGTGAGTATACTTCCTGGTAGTCTACACCTCTTCTCTGAGCATAACCTTTTATTACCAGTCTAGCTTTAAATTGTGTGACATTTCCTTGATTATTAGTTTTTCTTTTGAAAACCCACTTGCTTGGTAATGCTGTTTTTCCTGAAGGAAGGTTAACTAGTTTCCAAGTATCATTCTTGATTAAAGAATTTATCTCATTATCCATAGCTTTTTTCCACTCTTCAACGTCTGGAGATGCAAGTGCTTCTTCAACGGTCTTAGGATCAGTTAGATTAGTGTAAAAACACAACATACCTTTCTTTTTATCTTTGTTACGCGGTCGGAATGCGTATTCATGAGGTTTACTTTCCTGAACTGAAGTGTGCCTTGGGGGACAATATGATTCATCAAGATCCTCTGCTGTATCAGTCTCATACTCACTGCCAGATTCATTTTCAGCTTCTTCCAAACTGCGTGTTGGCTGAGAAGTGATGTCTGACTCCTGATGATCATCTTGCTCTAACTTTCTATCCAGAGACGATCGAGCTGAAATGAGAATTTCATCACACATATCAGTTTTCTCAAAAAATACAACATCCCTACTTTTGAGTACTTGGTGCGTTTTAGGGTGCATGACACGGTATCCTTTGGTACTTTCACAATATCCTGTAAATATCATCTTCTGGGATTTCTTGTCCCACTTTTGCCTCTTTTCCTTCGGTATGTGTACCATGACCTCCGAACCAAATATTCTCATATGAGACAGTTTTGGTTTATGTCCTTTCCACATTTCATAAGGAGTAGTTCCATCAAGACCTTTAGTTGGTGATCTGTTCACAATATATGCTGCTGTGGCAATTGCCTCAGCCCAAATAGGTTTTTCTAGATTAGCATGAGATATCATACACCGTGCTTTTTCTACTAAGGTCCTATTCATCCGCTCTGCAAGTCCATTTTGCTGAGGACTGTATGGGGTTGAGGTCTGATGTATAATTCCACATTTCATTAAATATTTATCGAAATGATTATTGCAGTACTCTTTGCCATTGTCTGTTCTTAAGATTTTAATTTTAGTGTTAAGTTGATTTTCTACTCTTCTCTTAAAATCTTTAAATACATCAAGAACACTTAGTTTATCCTTTGTGAAATATACATGGACCATTCTGCTATAGTCATCTATGAAACTAATAAAATATCTCATACCTCCATAGGATGAATTTTCCATTGGGCCGCATAAGTCAGAGTGTATTAACTCCAATGGTTTGGTTGCTCTTGAGCTACTATGCTTGAAAGGGAGCCTTGATTGCTTACCTTCAAGACAGCTTGAGCAATATATCTTACTTTGATTATGTTTTAGTGCAATATCATCAGCGCAGCTTGACAACTTCTGTACATCTGAAACATTTAAATGTGCCATTCTGAGATGCCACAATTTGACATCATTAGAATTAGTGGAAGACAAGTGTACCTTCTCCTCTTCTGACTGCATGTCCAGAGCATAGAGTTTATTATTTAAAGTAGCTGAACATATTAATTTTCCCTTCACATCATAGATGTTGCAACCTTTATCATTGAAGGTTACCTTATACCCACTTCTTGTTATGGTGCTGACTGATATTAAGTTAGCTGTGAGTCCGGGTACATACAATACATTCCTTAATAGGATCTTACCCCCTTGTAATATGTTGACATCAATATCTCCAGCAGCCTCTACTGACAGGGGTTCGCTGTTGGCCACTGTTATTGATTTCACGTTTGATGGATGCAGATTGTACATGTCCTCTTTACAGTTGCACATGTGCATAGATGCACCAGAATCAATGTACCATTGTTCATTATTATTCTTGGTCATAGCCGAGAATGCTGCTGCAAAGCTTGAGGTTTCTTGTTTATAGTTTAGTTGCTTCTTTTTCTTTAAACATGATTTAGCAAAATGCCCATATCCATTACAATTAAAGCATCTGGGTCCCTTACCCGGTTTAGCTTTAGGTACAGAATCATGTTTCCCCTTTTTCCCATGTGAGTAAAGCGCACTATTGGTAACTGTGCCTTCAATTTCTTGAAGTAATTTAGTTTTTATGAGATCTGCACTGATTTTAACACCTGAATTTTCTAAAGCCATCATCATGGGTTTATACTGATCCGGTAGACCTGCCAACATTAAGGTCCCAAGCCATTCATCATTAACCTCAAAATTTATATTTCTTAACTTGTGTGCTGCACTCATGATTTTACTAACGTACTCTTCTATGCCACTACTAGATTCAAGCGATGTGTTGATGAGCTCCTTAAGGAGGCCCACTTTTCTTGTAAGACCGTTGTCGTCAAAGGCCTTGTGTAAATTAATCCACACCTGTCTTGCAGTTTCACATTCTTGTATGTGAACATAGTTCTGAGAATTTACTAATAATATTAATTTAGATTTAGCCAGGATGTCTTTCGCCGGTTCTATCACATAACCTGCATGAGGTTCGACACATTTCCAGAGTCCCTCATGTTCTAAGTAGGTTTTGACACTAAATTTCCATGTGGAAAAATTATCACGACCATTCAATTTCTCCAGATTGAACATGTTGTGTGAATTCATAGTGTTATCGGACCACGCGTTTTCTGACCTTGAACAATGCCGGCTCGTTATTCGGAGAAACTTCGGTATCGCTGATAATACTTCATCAACCACGCTCTGCTACCATGTAGGAGGTTCATATATAATGAAGCACTGTTATTGATCGATATAGTTTCTTTAATACGCTAATTACAATATTGTGTGTGTAGTATTGCGGTGGGAACAGAAAAAAAGGCAAGATAAAATGGCTGTCACCCGGTATCAAGGACAGTAGCGACATGCGGCACAAAATGGAACTAACTATTATTGCGTTCCAATTCCTACAATAATTAAGTCAAGATCTTTAAAACCTTGTTGATTCTAGATTCGCTTAGACCTTGACCTTGTCTTTTAAGGATGAACAATTTTATTAAGTAATAGTGTCAAATGATTGCCGTAAAATAAACCAGCCTATTCCAACTCACAACTATGATAGAGTAGCTAGACATAAACCCCTGCCAAATAATCCAAGCAATATTTCCCACTAACACGAAACAAAATTTGCCATTAACGATATCTATATATATATGTATACTGTTATTATAAAGAGGTAAGTTTGTATGTTTGTATGTAGGGGATAACCTTTGGAACTGCTGGTCGGATTCTCAAAATTCTTTCACTGAAATGAGCTGATGAACTGAGCTACAATGTTCGTGTGTGCTATAGGCTATAAAACATCATGCTACAATTTAATGGAACGCTACAAACGAATGTTTAATTGTGTTACCCAAGACAAATAAAGAGAATTTATTTATTTTTTTGCAAACAAAAGGTTTTCTATTATTTTTCACATAATATAACATTTTACCCCTACCCTGTCTGCCTGTAGCTATCTTTATCTTTATCTTTATCTTTATCTTTATCTTTATCTTTATCTTTATCTTTATCTTTATCTTTATCTTTATCTTTATCTTTATCTTTATCTTTATCTTTATCTTTATCTTTATCTTTATCTTTATCTTTATCTTTATCTTTATCTTTATCTTTATCTTTATCTTTATCTTTATCTTTATCTTTATCTTTATCTTTATCTTTATCTTTATCTTTATCTTTATCTTTATCTTTATCTTTATCTTTATCTTTATCTTTATCTTTATCTTTATCTTTATCTTTATCTTTATCTTTATCTTTATCTTTATCTTTATCTTTATCTTTATCTTTATCTTTATCTTTATCTTTATCTTTATCTTTATCTTTATCTTTATTTACAAAAAATACAAAAAATAAACAGCGAAATCAGTTGAGCTATTCTCAATATTTGTCTTGGGCAACACAATTAAACATTCGTTTAGTATTATACGATAGCTATTCTCGCGTGGTTTCACCCGCTGCTCGGCTCCATTTAATTGTAGCGTCATGTTTTATAGCCTATAGCAACACGAATATTGTAGCTATCTATCAGTGAAAGAATTTCGGAAATCCGACTTGCGGTTCCAAAGATTACCCGCTACAGACAAATATACAAACTAATTATTATGTTTTTGTATTTATGTTGAGTGAGCCGACACTCAATAATTTGGCGAGATACTCGACTAGTTTCAAGCCGTGCTGGGCCTCTAGCACGCCGAGTCACGCGACACGTGACTATATTTTATCTTTTATCTTTTATCTTTTATCTTTTATCTTTTATCTTTTATCTTTTATCTTTTATCTTTTATCTTTTATCTTTTATCTTTTATCTTTTATCTTTTATCTTTTATCTTTTATCTTTTATCTTTTATCTTTTATCTTTTATCTTTTATCTTTTATCTTTTATCTTTTATCTTTTATCTTTTATCTTTTATCTTTTATCTTTTATCTTTTATCTTTTATCTTTTATCTTTTATCTTTTATCTTTTATCTTTTATCTTTTATCTTTTATCTTTTATCTTTTATCTTTTATCTTTTATCTTTTATCTTTTATCTTTTATCTTTTATCTTTTATCTTTTATCTTTTATCTTTTATCTTTTATCTTTTATCTTTTATCTTTTATCTTTTATCTTTTTTTTATCTTTATGAGGGAGGGAAGTGGTTGCAACAATATACAATGAGGGATTTCTGAAATGTTCCCTGAGAGATAGCTGTAACGTCAGGGTCCAACTACCTGTCAAAACACAATAACAATTAATATTTTTAGACCAATTTTTAGGTGTATTTATTCTTAAAATCGTTACTTTATTATTTTTAATAACACTTCCACTTTCTCTATCTCTATCTCTATCTCTATCTCTATCTCTATCTCTATCTCTATCTCTATCTCTATCTCTATCTCTATCTCTATCTCTATCTCTATCTCTATCTCTATCTCTATCTCTATCTCTATCTCTATCTCTATCTCTATCTCTATCTCTATCTCTATCTCTATCTCTATCTCTATCTCTATCTCTATCTCTATCTCTATCTCTATCTCTATCTCTATCTCTATCTCTATCTCTATCTCTATCTCTATCTCTATCTCTATCTCTATCTCTATCTCTATCTCTATCTCTATCTCTATCTCTATCTCTATCTCTATCTCTATCTCTATCTCTATCTCTATCTCTATCTCTATCTCTATCCCTATCTCTATCTCTGTCGCTATCTCCATCTCCATCTCCATCTCCATCTCCATCTCCATCTCCATCTCCATCTCCATCTCCATCTCCATCTCCATCTCTTATGATTCTGACCTTCCTAGTGACTTCATGGAAGACACGATGTTACGTGATCACTTTGCCACTGTCTCTACCTAGACCTCGCTAGGTGAATCGCAATTGACGTAGATCTCCCTAGGTTTGTGCTGTAATAGACGTTGCACCATGACTATAAACTGTCTATAAGAGGCCTTAGGATTTAGGGTAGGATTGACGAAGGTAGCCAATGGAATGGTTTTGGTAAGGTAATAAAGCAATCCTAATCTCCGTTTATTTATTTATTTATAATTTCAACAAAATAGACTTACAGTACGAGACCAAATCGTCGAAATGAAGGTTTCCCCGGAAACAAAGAAACCGGGATTACGTGGGTTTAATCAGTAAGAGTCTGACACTCCCTTTACTCCCACCGAGAGAAGTCATTCGATGATTTTCCTCCACCAAAAAACAGCCTAGGCAAGAGTAGGAAAAAGCTAGTTAATAATAATTGGAACACGGACAAGCGGTTTGCCATACGAACGGATGTTAATTCAGCATATTCATAATGAGATGGGTGCAATTGTTTGGTTCCACTATAAATTGTTACGTCATGCGGTTCTGTGACCACAATTATACGGACCAACACCTCCGAAATGCGAATTTCTGTTTAAATTGAATTTCTAGGCAACAAATTAATGAAACCCCCAAAGGAGTGTACTTTAGAGTCTGATTTGTTGGATGAGTCTGACTAGTTGTCCATTACATTCCATGAATATTATTCAATAGCATGTACCTAAGGGATTAGTTAATACAAAAGCTCCAAAAAGGCAATACAACCTTTTATATGTCCTACAAATTATCCTCGAAAGACGGACGGTCGATGGGCCCGAAAAGTCCTAGAGTGGCGACCAAGGACCGGAAAACGTAGTGTGGGCAGGCCTTCCACTAGGTGGACCGACGACATCGTCAGAGTCGCGGGGAGCAAATGCATGTGGCAACTTGTCGTTCGACGTGGAGAGCCTAGGGGGAGGCCTTTGTCCAGCAGTGGACGTCTTCCGGCTGATGATGATGATGATGACAAATTATCCTCACTCAGGAAGTCATTTATACTGTAATAACAGTTTTAGGATAACATGGATTTTAGGTCTGAATAAACTCGTTTTCATTTTAGCTACGTTCCCTGAAGGACACCTGAAGGAATCAGTGGTCTTCAAGGCTCGAGTGAATAGGTTGCTTATTGGTGCTAGTGCTTATAAGGCATACTGTGTCAGAAGTTACATCATCGTTTACCACCAGGCGATATAGTGGTTACACGGCAGTCATTGCAAATAAAGAAAAACAGACAAACACCCATAATTGCTCAGAAAAACAATTTTTGGAACACCCAAAGATTTGTTCTATGCCGTAATTGAATCCATAACATTTTGCACCCCTTATACTATATTTAACTTTATGAGTAAAAAAATCACTAATTAAATATGCCAACAATATTTTATTTAGCTTCCTCGAGAATTCATAATTACTGAGAAATTTTGACCTACAACTCAAAAGTGAAGTCCAGAAAAAAATGCTCCTGAATCGTGGTTAGAAAATTAAACACTCCTTTATTTCAATTCAAATGAATACTGGATAGAAAATGAATCCTAAATTACTTGTGGCTTCAGTCCGTGCAGTTTGTCGAGCAACTTCAGCAAGCCTTTTGAATTGCATTTTCAATTATGATTGTTCTACTTTGAGGTCCAAAGCTAATATTTATTCTTACTACTGTGCTTTTTCTCTAACAATGATAAGTATTGGATGAGAGTTTGTTTTTATATCAGTATTTTTAACCGACTTCAAAAAAGGAGGAGGTTCTCAATTCGACGCGTATTTTTCTTTTTTTTTTTTTATGTATGTACACCGATTACTCGAAGACGCCTGGACCGATTTGCAAAATTCTTTTTTTATTCGATAGGGTATACTTGCCATTTGGTCCCATTGTCATGAGGTCAGGATCTGATGATGGAATCCTGGAGAAACCGAGGGGAACTTTCGAAAATTGTAGGGGCGAGTAGGTTTTTTGTATGATGTTTAAGTAGGCCTTTAACAACACTACAACTTGACGAAGGTCGAAGTCGACCAGATGTTGGAGCTGGAAGACAGTCGAGGGATCTCCTTGACTATTTGGAGTAATTGCCTTGTGTTTGGGCTTGAATGATTCGTATTGGCGAGCACTTTGCAGCAGGCTTGGTCGTAACTGTCATTAAGGGTCTGATGATGAGAACGAAGGACAGCTCAGGAAACTCCTAAACGGTTTACAGTAACTACTTCGTGTTTGAACTTAATTCATTTATATTGATGAAAACTTTGTACCTGTAGGTATGTATCATAACAACTGAAGGTCTGCAGTTTACCTGATGATGGAGACAATTGACCGTCGAGGAAATTCCGGATGGAAACGAGAGACAGTCGAGAGAACTCCTCAATGATGCATAACAGCTTCCTTGTGTTTGAGCTTAATTTATTCGTTTTGATGAGAACTTTACACCTTGATGGATTGTGACTGTCATTAGGGATCTGATGATGAAGACGAACGACAGTCTAGGGAACTCCTCAACGGTTTACAGTAGCTACCTCGTGTTTGGACTTAATTTATTTATATTGTTAAGAACTTTCCCTCTCCTAGAGAGATAGCCTGTGTCCCAGTAGTGGGAACATTAAAATGGCTGATGATGATGATGATGATGATGATGATGATGAGAACTTTCCCATTTCTGGGGATCTATATTTTTTAATCGGGCGACTCCTTTCGTTGGCCTACACATAGCTACTTAAAAATATATACTATTCAATATGTTAATTTATATTAAGAATATTACTGTAGTTTACAGAAGAACTTGCAACAGACACTAAAAAGAAAAAAATAAAATAAACTACGTTTAAAAAAACCGACTTCAAAAACAAAAAAGTATCAAATAAGTAATTAAAATTGATATTTTAATAGCACTCTTACGTACCTACGCGAAGCTAATACTTTTAATATTAATAATAAAACACTATCAATTCTATGTGCTACCTGTTCATAGGTTTGAAGTCGGTGCCAAGCCCTAAACAGAATAAAACTAAATGAGAATTAAGACTGTTTAACTGGTAAAAGACGAAATTTCCACAACTAACAACGCAGCTATCTACTAAGTACTACTTTTAACAACCAAGTACGAGAAAACTGTCAGAATTCATAATTCATCCAAATATCTTTCTAAGCTATATACAGTTTCGCCGGTAACGAAACCATATAGACTTCTGATTCTACGCTAACGCCATTAAGTTAGAAAATCGGTACTAAATTTCTTAAATCCTAACAAATAAATTCAAACGCGCCCGTCGAGTTTAAGTACTCATGTAATCATGCTTATTATATTATGTATTAGGCTTGGCACCGACTTCAAACCTATGAACAGGTAGCACATAGAATTGATAGTGTTTTATTATTAATATTAAAAGTATTAGCTTCGCGTAGGTACGTAAGAGTGCTATTAAAATATCAATTTTAATTACTTATTTGATACTTTTTTGTTTTTGAAGTCGGTTTTTTTAAACGTAGTTTTTTTTTTACTGTCTTACTTAGAGGCATTTGGACTGCACAATTGGTGCGATGGCTGGCTGACTGGCTGCGTGATCCACAAATTGTTGTTTCGGGTCTGGGTGTTATATGTAGGTATGTGAAACTGAGTGCTACACAACCATGCAGTCAAACTTGTTATAGGGTACGATATTTTGAATCAGACCCAAAACCCTTTGCTTGGCAGTAAGTTTAGGCAGGTTAAATAAGGAATGCATGTAAAGGTACAAAGTTTTAGTTTTAATAACATTAAAAAATCTCAGGAGGCAGTTGTACATCGCATTTTGAAATTAATATGCTATAAAAACCTATATACTTATCTAAACGTATAACTATATACTGTTTTAAATATGTACACAAAAATTTAAATTTCGAAAGAATATTATATGTAATGTACGACAAGTTTGTTCATAAAGTCAGCTTTTAAGAGAATTTTAGAAAGTGTTACATTATAAAACTTATAAAACATACATAACTTACATATTATAACAAACAATACTTGAAAGAATATCACACCATATCGGGACCATTTATAATATGATTTTCAGTACAAACAATCCGGTAGTTAACAGCTAGTAAAAATTTAAACTTTTATTGAAACGCCATACGTTAAACGATAATTTTATTTGCACTTTGTATGAAACACAGACATTTTCATTGGCAACTATTGACAATTATTTCTTATAAAAATATCTATAAATAAAGAGAAATTCGTCAACAAAGTAAGTATCTATATTACCGAATCAGTAATGAAAACCGATTATACCTGAAAGTTAAATAGTACTGAAAAGTAAAAAATAATCGATTAAGGAAAATACCCAAACGTTTGAGTGTAGCCAGTCGAGTTGCTTTGTCAATCATAAATAGGCAGTTAATAATAACAAATTTAATACATCTGACGAGATTTATAATACAAACACATCAAAATCTTCAGCTCCCTCTATCTGGTCACTTTTAATGTCCTATAAGCACCATGGGTCCCTTCATCAAGGTCATCGTGTCGATGCAGTGAACGACACGAATGTGTTCGAGTGACCATATCATAGGATCCATTGCTCCCGCGCAACGTTCGTACTGCGCTCCGGTGACGGGTGCGAGCCCGCCCCTCAGGCTTGAGATCTGTATCGTAGAATTTTCGCTCCTCTTTTTGAAGCCATTTTGAGTTTGATAGCATTTTCTTTGTCCATTCGTCTGCGGAGAAGAGATCGTTTTTTGATTATTTATTTATTTATTTATTTGAGACTTCATGCACAAAACACTGTACATAGGCGGACTTAATGCTATACCTATATTCTCTACCAGTCTACCTTTGGGTGATGCAGAGATAATCTAGTGGCAGGTGCAAGAAGCAAGCAAATTCAATTAAATATACCAAACATATATATAAACATGATTATGTGTTAGTATATAAGTGTATGTAAGTGTTTAATATTCTTATATAATCATCACCTATATTTAAACTTAAATCTTCTCAAGTTATTGTGATATTACAAAATCAGAGTAGTTAATAAATATTTTAAAATCCTTTATTAGCTTTGAAAATCATAAAATCGTAGCCAATACAATAGGCTCCGATTTCATGAATCCAAATTCTAGGACTCGACTGATTTTATCGAAGATTTTTTAATAATTATGACGAGGCGATCGTTGTTCTTGGAAAAATTGTGCAATAAACTTAAATTGATTGAAACATTGGGTGAGAATCCAACAGATAAATACCATTAAGGTCTTTCATAAGTCCAGCTCTTCCACCATATTCATAAGGTAGAGATTCTACAGCCAATCGGTCTGAACCCAAAGCATCCTCAATGCTGTCTGAAGTGCCATGAAGCTGCACCACTTTACGTCTCCATGGGTACAGGCCAATGTGAAGTAAGAGGAGAGACATGGTCTTCAAGCGCTGAGTATTGATAACGTGGACCTCTGCAATGCGGAGTGGATAAGCAGTCTGGAAAATAACAAAGATTTGGCGTTATATTAGGTTAAATTTTTTTGAGAATAGCCTTATCTAGGTTATGATTTCGGAACTACATCTCATTTGCTTATATTAAGAAACACAACAAACAGCATCATCACCTACGGTCAGGAGAAAATTCTAGTGCTAGGAAAAAACAATTCTTCCTTTATTTAGCGTGCCCTTCACTCGGATACTCTAATTCAATTGTTTTGAAGTCTTGAATTAAATAATCACTACACACAATAACATTTAATCTGTGGGGGAATTGGATTCACGACTCGTACAGCAACCAGTCTTAATAGTACTTTTTAAGATTTGTTTTATACCACAAACGTACTGTGAAGTCAGGAAACTTAGACTTATAAATTCTAAGTATGTCCTAAAATCGACAACGCAATATTGATTAATTAATTGTCAAACTTCTCCATTTGAAACGAGGCCCTTGCTCAGCAGTGGACAGTAAAGTGAACCTGGATGATCACGATGATGAATATTAAAATAGTATAAAGGTCTATAGTGTGGAATCTTGGTCAATATTGGCGTCATAATAGTGTTTTGACCATATTTACCTTCATACACCAAACGAAGTCTTTCCAGTATGTGCCTCTGAAGTGGCTCTTGATGTGTGTTGGTTGGAGATCAGCTACGTCGATGAAAATCACTTCCTCACCAGGAGTTGGATCTTCTCGAAGTCTGGAATTGAAATCGGATTTATGTTAGTCTAACATTAAAAAATAAAGAAACACCTACTTTAAGTGAGGGCTGGTCCAATACATCATTTAAAAATATAAGATGCACTTAATATCATTGATTTGATTGACTATTTTTTGTGATATGCACCATCATATTTTTTTTTATTTAATAGGTCGGCAAACGACCTGACGGATAACCTAATGGTAAGCAATCAGCGCCGCCCATGGACACTCGCCACGGAGGAGTTACGAGTGCGTTGCCGACCTTTTAGGGATTAGGGATTTGGAGATTTAGGGATTTAGGGGGGATTGGGTTAGGGGAAGGATTGGGCCTCCGGTAACCTCACTCACACGGCGAAACACAACGCTGTGGTTATTTCACGCCGATTTTCTGTGAGGCCGTGGTATCACTCCGGTTGAGCCGACCCATTCGTGCCGAAGCATGGCTCTCCCACACTTAAACTTGCAAGTAGCAGGTCAATATTTTCAATATTTTTATATTGACCTGCTACTTAGTTCCATTATAAAACATATGGGCTAAGCACAATTATATGCCTTCATCGTCGATTTGTCATAGTAGACATTAACGCTTTATATTATCTTTTTCATTAATCCCTTTATACATCTACCTAAACTGATTAGTTCCACGTAGTTGATTTTTATATCACATTGATACGAAACACTAAAACACAATTCTAAAATTCAGTAATTAAAAATAATTTTAATATACTTGATCTAGAATATCAATATTCTTGTTGTTAGCACGTAACGTTATACAAATAGTCTGGCCCCACAATAGACCCTTGTGGCACTCCTTGTTTGTTCATATCGACACTAGTTCTTTGTTTCCACAATCTGGCTGTTGAGTGTCTGTTTATTTAGTTGAGTTAGCGATAGTGTAAAGCAAGGTTGCTTTGTATAAAGGCTCTTTTGTTTGGAATATTTTCAAGAGGAGTTGGTTAGTGATTTTGAGAATGTTACAGTAAATAAACTTTATTTTAGTTTCTTTTATATATGTGTAAATCTACAAGAACGCGACTACGATTTTCATGCCACGTCCTAATGATATATGATAATGACAACCCTAAACGGTGGCTTAGTGCATCAATTAGAAAATCAATTCTTTTCGGTCGGTTGGATGACACAATATTTTTTTCAACTAAAACTAATCTAGTTTTTTTCGATAATTACTAGTGTGGAAAGATGTACAATTAAAAAACAAGATAATAAATACCTGATGTCCAATATCATTAGCCATCTGGACAGCAACGCTTTAGCTGAGATCGGCCTGTCCAATGCGTTGTGTGCTGGTAGTCGGACCAAGGTAACTCGTCTTCCTCCCAGACTACGAGATCGAAGTGGAACTATGTATCTGAAAAGGTATACGCAGCTATTATAAAAGTAGAATCACTTATGTTCCTGACTTATAAAGGCAATGCGTCAGTACTACTGTCAATCAAGATATAAGTCTTTGAAACGATGGGAATAAATAGTTACCACCATAAAATGTTTTGATACCCTTTATTCTTGCATTCCAACTTGTATTCCAACAGCTAAAGTGGTAAATGGTCACAAAATCTTAGCGAGGTAGTTAATGTGTAAGATCATAATAATATATTGAATACGATGTTTATGCTAATTTATTACTGTTAACAATATAATATTTTGTAATCATTTTCTTTAATATAAATAGATAGCTAGATCTTAAATCTTTGAATATAATTTTAAATTTATATGCGGTCTTTATCTTGAGTATCGTTTAGTATTTTACCTGTTATATTTTACCATATCTGGCACTAAGTTAAACTTCAGCATTATTGAAATCTTCAATCATACCTGATCTATGGCACCATCTATTACAACATAATGCAGCTTAGTATGAAAAGCGTGTTGTATTTTATTTAAGTTAAACGTGACTTAAAGATCATATAATTAGACAGTTACTACTACACAAAGACAATTTAGTATCTAAATAGTTATAAATCAATACATAAAGATTTTCCTGTACATCAACGTCAGATGTTATGTGTTCTGAAGAATACAAATTAGAGACGGAAGCTATAAATGTCAGCCTGGTTGTCATAACATTCTTATGCGTTCATGATTTCCTGGTATCATTACGAGATTTTTAAATGGAATTTTGTATGAAATCTGTCATAATATGTTGTTCTTAAATGGTGAGGCCGACTTTTCACTTCAGCTTAATCCAAATCAATCCATAAAAACTAATATTATAAATGTGAAAGTAACTCTGTCTGTCTTTTCTTCAAGCCTAAACTACTGAACCTATTTGTGTAATATTTGGTACAGACATAGGTTGGAACTCGCGAATGGACATAGGATAGTTTTGAAACCAAAAATCTGCAGGAAGTTACTATTCCACGCGAACAAAGTCGCAAGCAAAATCTAGTGTAATATATATTTTTTTTGTTGCGTAAAATTGGCGAACGAACAAGCAAGTCACCGGATGATAAGCAATAGGGCACGAAGTTGCAAGTGTGTTGTCGATCTTCTCGGTGTTAGGGGTGTGAGGATTGAAGAATTGGGGATGGAGGGAGATTGGGCTTTCGATATCCTTTACGCACGCTGTTTTCTGTGAAACCGTGGTATCACTCCGGCAAAGTCGGCATATATGTATATGCTAAACGTACACTGTGTCATTATAAAATATCAAGATTTAAACTGTACTTTTCCCCTTTCAGTAGGGTTATTAAAACACATGGGCTTCATGATGTTACAACTGCCTAAGTAGTCGCACTTAAATCGAAATAAGTCAATAGTATTCTCGATTCTGAAATGAAAATTTAATTTTTTAAAGAAATTAGAAGACTAGAATAGTTGTATGCAACTGTTGTCTTGTTTGTTTTGTGGTTTTCAACAATGACAGAAGTTTAAGTGACAGAAACAATGCCTGTTATGCAATGAGGCGTTACGAGGGCGTTGTCAACACTAAAATATTTCTTTGTATCTTTCTGATAAACGGTAAGTTATTAGCAGAAAATTACTTACACATCTTGACAGCTAGATAGAATCTCTTCATCATCAGGATGCCTCTTGTGCCACAACTCCGTCAGTCCCCCAGGGCCTCTGGCTGTGTAGTACCTCCTCGCTCTCTTGGCAGCTTCAGCCTCATTCCCCTCACAGGTGATGGGAAAGAGACCCAGGACCACCAGTTCTTCTGGAGACGCTTCTCTGGTCAGGTTGTCACGAGCCCATCGTTGAGCAAACGACGCTGCTGGTGGCATCCTTGAGCTGGAATGAATAGTTGAAGGTAATTTATAATGGTGTGTTTTATCGTGATGGGAGTAAATCAAAGTTAAAAAGTGATAGAGTATATCGTATGTCGTATGCTTTGAATTAATTCTGATCTCTATTAGTCTTTTGACTTTGAGCAGGATTGAACCTCGTTATACATATATCATCACAGGACCACTCGAGATTCAGAACGATAGGTGATATAACTTTGGTAAAATTGAATGGTTGTTTATTTACGTTACATTCGTCTTTCATAGTTATGCAATTAATATCACTTGGATATTAGTAGGCAGTAATATTTTAAAGAAACGAACACTAACGTAAAATGTGAAAGAGCCATGTTTCGTCGCGAATAGGCCGACTAGACATACAGCACGGCCGACGTATCTTGGCGAGTCTGAAGTTAGCCGTTTGTCTGCGTAATGGATCTTTTAGGAACAAAATTGTGTACTGCGCAGCTACTCGGCTAACTTCTCACTCGCCAAGATACAACTGCCGCATTATAAGTGATAACGGCCTCATCGATACCGGGATGGACTAATGCTTGGGTTGTGTTTCGCCGTGTTAATGAGGTTATCGAAGGCACACCTCAATCTCAAACATCTTTCCTTGTTTAGTTAGTAGGGACTCCTTAGGTGTTACGATGTCCATGGACCATGTTAATCTTGTTTGCCGAACTATGAAAATGAAATGAAACAAAACCTACCTAACCGATTGAACTCGAAACACAGTTCACACGACCAGAAATCCAAAATAATGTTCGGTGTTGAGTTACTTTTTTAGGTAAATCTCATTATAATGAAAAATGTGACTGAACTTATGTCACAGTGTTGCGATTATGTCCTTGCTTTGTTGTAAATAAAACAATATGCGACCACCAGAAGTCTTGTCCAAGGGCATGCCTTTAACCTTAGTAAATGGTCTTACAAAAACATGGTCTGTTACTTGATACCCATTAGATGGTACGCTCTGGTGGTTTTGAAGTAAATCGTTTAAATTTGTGTGAATTAAATGGCTTTTACAGTGAATGACTCAGTGTTGATTTCGGTGTAAGGAAAAAGGTTACTTTACTTAAGTAAGTTACTTAAGTTTTTATTCGTGGCTTTGTCTTCGGCGTTTGCATGAATTAGATTACTATGCCCTATTTCTACCTCAGATAATACACTAGTTTCTGTCAACAGCTTTGCCTGCAGTATCACATTCCAGACTTTATCTATTTTTGTTCTGAATTACATTCAGATCCGTTCAGTAAAATATTAACAAACATCGATCCATGCTTACAAATTTACGAGTTTATAAAATTCGTATAAGTCAGTTAGTAAATTTTAAGAAGATGCTGGGAATGGAAAATGTGTGTGAAAAGATGACACAAAAACAAATGTTATGTGCGTGACGTTTATTGCCTCAAGAGGAGGTAAATAAGAAAGGGTCGTGTTACCTATACTTGTTAGGCTAAAGATCAAAGGCCTTTAATGATACAAAATGCACCTATAATCCAAGAACAACGCCGGTTGCTCCCCATATGTGGTCACACAATAGGTACATATCATCACCAGCCCATATGTGTCTACAGCTGAGCATAGGCCTTTTTGATTTTTGATCTGACTAGCTTGGCATCAGGTGATTTTTCGGGTCATAGACTGCCTTATATCGTAAAAAAACTGTAAGCCGATCTTAGAACCATTTTTTCAGAAGGCTGTAGGAGAATTTTGCAGATGTATTTAAATTGAAGATCTTAGTTTTTATTTAGTTTTGATTAGATACTTTTGATCCTTTATTAGGGTCCTATTCGATTGCAGTAGGAGGAACAGTAATTTATGTAATTGAAAAACACTACAACAAAACTTTGTTAAATTAACCATATTCGCAGGTTAGCTCGCCGTCCGACCAGACCCAGACCCAGACCACGGTGCTCAGCGTTTTATGCGCGGCTCAAAGAGCCAATAGACTACCACAGACAGGAACCTATAGGCCTGATGCTCAGCCGGGGCTGCGGAATAAGTGGTATGAGGAACAGTGGCCTCGGCCTAGAGCAGGAGAAGGAACGGGGCGTTTTTTTTCAGTCTCGTAGTCTTGCCTCGCCCTGGGCGATAAAAGAAACGAGATGATTTTCCCCTCAAAAAAGACAACAATCAATAATGTAGGTTCTAGTACGAACAATCCATTCACTGTTATTCGTATATATAATGACGTATGTATATTTGCAGTTGGAAGGCACGTTGACCTTTCTGACTCACATGGGCTGAGAAAATTATTTGTTTAACAAGACAATAGTGACATTTTGAGAACACGCGTCCATTACAATCTTTGTTCAAAACTTGACAAATTTTTGCCTATAAATTATTCAATGTATTTGAAAAACATTGAACTGCTTCCTAAGATAACGGAAGACTGTTGTTTTTGCAGCGTTTTTGTGGTTACGACTGGTGTTCGTGTTGTTAGCTATATATGTGTTTTGTGGAATAGAAGTAATTTGTACATTGATCCAAACTTCAACCTTTTTGGCAAGGGCATGCTGCCTTTTTTGAGAAGGTAAATCCATCAAATGACTTCTCCCGCTCAGGCTGAGAGGAATTCTGGTGATTAAAAACCCTCCTGTGGTGTCTCATTGCGCTTACCCCGTAACCGCGGCTAAACATCAACCGTATAGAACCCCGTCTGTATTGATCTATTAACTCTTTGAGGCCCGTGTGAAAAGCTACACGACGCACACCATTTTCAAATCATATAACTAAAGACTAGTTTGAGTGAACTTCACCCTACCACGGAAATGCGGGCCATGGTACTGTTATAAGTTATAATAGCCCTAACATACATTAATATAAAACCGCTGACACCGCACCCCCGCCGCTCACGTGGATGCGACACGTTTACTTAACATTACACATTTTATTTCAATTATTATAATGACACACTTACTTTGGACCTCGTGGCGGACACACTAAGGGTTTTGTAATTTTACTATTTTCTTATTATATTTCTAGACAGTCTAAAAAGTGTTTGACTTTACCCGATAACAGTACGTACCGAGGACTATCAATTACTACGATGACATTACGACACATAGGAAACTATGGCCTTTTTAACCGGATACCCTATGTACAAATTATGCTATTCACCTTATTACATACTGATGCTGCCATTATAAAACCAATACGACCGTGAACGTAATCGAATAACAATCAAATTCCAATAAAAGTCAATTTCAAATGCGGGAATTTCAAAATGTTTACAGTATATGTAACATTTGCAGACAAAACTATTGTTCGAAACTTCGTAAATATCATGGTATCCTATCACGGAGTCTCCTTGACATTACACGAGAACTCAGCCCGTCTCTCTAATGTCAAATTGGTGTGTGACGTTCATTTGAGGTGACGAATTGTTTTATATGTTCAAGATTTTCAAATTTGTATATTACTGACACTGTGGCTAGAGTTAGTTTATTTTAAATACGCTTAGGTCTTGTTTGTATTGCATTTTGTATTCGTTAAAGTTTTAACTTCATCTAAAAAAAATACAAGGACGGGCTTCATGCCACAGGCCTTCTTACTAGACAACCTTTAGGTGATGCAGGAAAAACATGGGTTGGTGCAACAAAACAAAAGAAACTCAGGGACATGTATTGTATAGAAAAATATGTTGGATAAAAGTATAAGACAAGTAGTGCAGTGTGATTCTGTAAGACTTCATTCTAAACTTCGAATCTGAATCCGCCGTGAGTACCTAGTAATACACTAGCGCTACACTTGCGAGTTGAACTAAATTGACAGCATCATTTTGAAACATAAAGTATGAAATGACGTTAAAAGTGGCATAAAAAAATTTAATTTCCCCGTCACTTCGACGCTCACTTCGCACTCGAACACGATTCAAAATCAAACAAATTTTATAGAATCGACGTGCTGGACCTAAAGCAGGAGAAGAAACAAGGTGTGTTTTCAGTAAGTAAGAGTTTGACACTATTTCTCACCAGGCGAAGAAAGTCATTGGATAATTTTCCCTCCTCAAAAAGAAAACATTAATTTACAATTGTTAAATTTTATTCTCTTTACAACAAGTACCTACGTGTGAATGACTCTTTAACAACTCATTCGCTCGTTCGAAGAGTAATGAGCTGTAATCACTCAATTTCAAATGACTGTGAAGTAATTTTGTGGAAATCAACTTCGATATAAAATACCGTTTTTTTTTCGGAAACGCTTCTTTATTTGATTTATAGAAATGCGTTAAGGGATAGTCAAGTACACAGATAATGTGGTGGTCTGCAATCAGAGATGGACTACAAAAGGGTAACGATTTGTACTTCGGTCGTTTTCCTCGAAATATTTGATTAAATTTGAGGTTATTAAAGAAAATTTCGACAATGTTCTTCTATAAGTTTCCAGGTCTAATTATATTGACGGGGTTGCGGGGTAAGCGCAAAGATAAAGCAGGAGAAGGATCGGGGGTTTAGTCAGTAAGAGTCTGACCCTCGCCCAGGGTAAGGCGAACCCTGGGCTGGAGAACTCATTTCATGATTTTCCCCTGACAAAAAAAGGTCTAATTATAATGAATGCATTTATTTATCAAATTTTTAATGTATGTATAATAATCACGATGTGACTAGAAAATGTCAAAACGAAAAAGATTTCAAATATTGAACGTAAAGGTTGCAAAAGCTAATATTATTGTGAGATCAAATGCTTTAAAGCACTTTACTACTATTTGAAGTTAGGCAATATATAATTTATTTTGTCACGTATAAGTCACATTTTCCCACAAATCATAATGTTCTGTTTCACGATGTTGACGCAATTTGTTGCCAGTTTAATTTGACTTTGAGTTCATGTTTGGTGCTGTGGTTGGGTAACCGCCTGATGTACCTACATTGTAACGCATGTTTGGATCCCGCAAGGAACAATTGTGTATTCCCTCAATTCCAAATTTTTTATTATTTAATAGGTCGGCAAACGAGCAGACGGATTACCTGATGGTAAGCAATCAGCGCCGCCCATGGACACTCGCACGGAGGAGTTACGTGTGCGTTGCCGACCTTTTAGGGATTAGGGATTTGGAGATTTAGGGATTTAGGAGGGATTGGGGGAGGGGAAGGATTGGGCCTCCGGTAACTTCACTCACACGTCGAAACACAACGCTGTGGTTATTTCACGCCGGTTTTCTGTGAGGCCGTGGTATCACTCCGGTCGAGCCGACCCATTCGTGCCGAAGCATGGTCCTCCCACACTTAAAAAAATAAATACAACTTTTCGTAAAATAAAATATTAATATTATAATCACATTTTTATTACTTGATTTTATGATATTCGTAATTTTCTAGCGTAGGTATTAGAGACGAGTTAATATTTTCCAACTAGGCAATATTAATACTTTTTTCAAAACTTTTTTTGAATAACTTTACAAACGCTATTTTAATAAAATATATAAAGTACCTATTCTTTTGAAAGTTATGACGTCACAACTTGCTTTTTTGTACAAAGTCAGAAGTTTTTTTTTTTGTTTTTTTTTTTTAAAAAAACGTTGCCTCACATTTTCTCCTGTGTCGTGGGTGCGGTTACAAACAGAATATCACATACACATGACACCCAGACCCGGAACAACAATTTGTGGATCACACAAACAGTTGTTCCGTGCGGGAATCGAACCCGCGACACGTTGTACGGCAGCCATTTGCCCAGCCACCTCACCAACCGTGCAGTTAGTCAGTCAGTTTCCATAAAAAGTATTGAATTTGACTTCTTGGAAACTAACTATCAATTAATTGTTAATGTGATCCACAAGTTGTTGTTACGGGAGTTCGAAAATGTATATATTATTAAGTTGGATAGAGTAGCTTTTGCATAAAATATAAAAGATAATAAATACATAATCTGCCGAAGGTTTCTCAAGCCGACGCCCACGGCAAGACTTGACGGTATTGAAATAATTAGGCTTCTCGCTTAGTGCAGTTCACATAGCGGGTAATTAATAAAGGTCGTTTTTTTTTTGTATAGTTTTAGATTTTATTTTAAGCTGCTTCGTTTGTTTCGTTGTTTTATAAAAATTATAATGCGAAATAAAGTTAGATGATGTATTTTCTAGATTTATGTATGTGATAAGTAGTTAAGGCATCTTTTTATAGTCTGCAATTGTTTTCCTTTTCGCTTTTCTCGGATATTTCAATTAATAACATAAGCTTTATGGAATAACCATCGTACTCAGAATAATTGAATGGTTTCCTAAACCAGTCTCTAACAATATTTTTCGTAAAAAAATCGTTAGTAAGAGTTAATTTTAGTAATTATTAAATGTCTATTAGAACGCCAGTAAGCTAGCTACGACCTGTCACTTCATCTACATACACTTTATGCGTTTAATTTTAAGTAGTAGGTATTAGTTTCATTACGCTATCGCTTATGTAATACGTTAAGACCTTTATCAAAATCACGGAACTTCCCATAATGCCGATAAAAGGTCACATATTCAAACGATGCAAATCTATTTATAGGCAGTACTGTATACATTTATGTATATATAGAATTATAGATTTATTCTCTTCAACACATTCTACTACGATTTGCAACACATGCATCCGCAACACCTTGATTTGAGGACTGGGATTTTGGTCATTGGGGATTAGGATGGGGTTTTTTGGAATATCATCAAATTTTGTTTTTCGGCCAGGGTGAGGAGGAGGGAGTGTCAGTTCTTACTGACTAAAAACCTAGTGTTCCTTCTCCGGCTCTAGGCCGAGGCTATGACCTTATTGCGCTTGCCCCGCAATTATTTATAAGTTAAGCTTAGTTAAGAGGTCATTAAGCTATAATTTCCTTGATCAAAAATCCATCTTTAATATACATAATCTTATTATGTACATAAGCTGACTAATATCTAACAAAGATTGTGTGTAGGATCAAGTTTATATGTCAGCTAATCTAAATCTTTTTGATTAGTTTAGATTATCTTTATTTATATTAGGTATACCTTATAATGTTTATACGCTTTTATATTGTCTATTAAATCTGGTTTAAGTGCTGGAGAGCCATGTTTCCTTACACATGGGCCGGCTTAACCGGAGTGATACCACGGCCTCACAAAAAACCAGCTGACTGTCACTGTCGCGATGACAGTGCCTTTATGTCGTAAGTAGGCAAACGAATAGATGGATTACCTGATGCTGATGCAATCGGGGCGTCTATGGACACTCGTTATACCAAAGGAGTTGTACCAACGTACCTGTAGTAACTCCTCTTGAGGGTTGTTAGGGATTTAAGGATTTGAGGATAGAAGGAAGGTGGGGAAAGATTGGTCCACCAATAATCTAACTCACATGGCAAAACATGACGCATTTAAGTATAAAGTTACTAATAAAGTTATGTGGTAGTCAAAGTTCACAAAAATACGTTCAATATTCAAATTTATTTTAAACATAGCAGCTAATTCTATGAGATTTGGAAAGGTCCTTATTTATTTATTTAAATAGAAATACTTTCATAGTGATGGTACCACATGGACATGAAGTATGTTTATATGCTTGTTTAAAATAGTGTAAAATGCACTAAAACAACTTAAGTGTTGTATGTATAAAAAGGATGCACTTCATAAATTAAACTCAAGTCTTCTAACCTTTAAAAACTATATATATATACCTTATAAAAACACTCCTGCGCAGTTGATCAACGAGTCTCACCAATTTGTAAGGCAGACATTTTGAGGAAGTTAGTTACGAGGTAACTTCCTGTTATCAGTGCGGTGAAAAAATTATATCGATATTAAAATAATATTCGATTTATATCGATAGATTCAACGATAATCAATTTTTTTATTGAATATAACATTTTTTTATTGTGAATGAACTGTGAAAAGCTCTACTATTTTCGAGTCACGACGGGACTCTTATTAAAAATCAGCGCATCGCGGCGAAGTGACGCAGCCGATTCTCGTCGGCGGAAATTTACAATACAAAATTATAATACAAATCATGTTAATTGAAAATGTAGCTTGCAATTTAGGGTTTTCGTTTGAACATGGGTTTAACATATAACCTCACACACTTTTGACTTCTTTCTGTATTACCAACATTGTAGTTAAGTGTACCGTGTGATTTATTGTCTCGTCATTTTACTTCTAGTTATTAAGTTCTGACAGTTTGAGTTTTTGTGCGACCGACTCAAATGTTTTTTTTTATTGATTCAAATCTTCGTTTTAAGCAATTTAGCTATTATTTGCAAGCTGTTTCAAATTAAGACATGCGTGGTTTCCATCAGAACTGGTCAAAATATAGTCTCTTCAGAAGACCACTAAGAACGTGTTACTGTTTGTTTGTCCCAGATAAATAAATAATAAGTTTTCACAGTTCTCTCGTTATATCATTATTATTTGTCTGGACTCTAAAAGAGCATCCGATCAGCATATCTTCTCAGGGTAGTCAGATAGGAAATCGTCGTCCATTTAATACTATTCAATTCCAATTTCAAAAGTAATTAAGTTTAATAATTTTAGTTTTAATGATCCGGTAAATATGTGTAAAGGTGTAAATTTAAAATGAATAATGAACATAAAATAAAAGTAGTATTTAATTTCATTACTAAATATTGGAAAAAAGAATAAAAAATATTTTAATCTATAGTATAAAATCGTGATTAAAAATAGGTATATTGTGTCACCTCATGTGACACTGGGAATTGAAGAGAATGTTGATAAAGTGTTACTTCATAATCTATTTGCCAATTTTTTCTTCATAACAAAATAAAAATATGTTATTATAAAGAGTTATGAAGAAATTTTAAAACTATTAACCAATTAGTCATACCGCCTTAATAAAACCATTTTTATTGGACATATCGAATTGTTACGTCACTCTGCATTGTTTCCGTTCTCTCCACAAAGATATAGCCTTGATATTTTGGGTTTTAAATTGATATACGAACTATCCAGTAAGACATTTTGGGACGCACGAAATTGACCTTTATGTTCAATTGTATTAAGTTCACTTTGTGTTCGGAGTGGAATGTTACTGAAATCTAGCTCTGATTTCTAATTGATTGCTTTGTGAAATATTATTAGGTTTCTATTTTCATTGGAATGTTAGAAATTAGTTTTGGTAGCTGAGTAGTAGGTACGTACAGGATATATTTATCAGAACCCTTGGTCTTCTTGGTACCTTGGTCTTTGATATTTGTCAACACGGTTTACGTAAAGATTGGGTCACCACAAAACTTGTTGTCCTGGGTCTAGGTGCGATGTGTATGTAAAATTGTATACTTATATAAATGCATCCATTACACAATAAAATTTCCGAGAGTGGAACAGATGTTTTAAGAAATAAATAATAGAAAACGATCAAGTTAAGCAACGCGAAAGACACAATTTAAAGAACCAAACAAACCTTTTTTGTAAGGGGATAATCATCTAATGTCTTCCCTCGCCCTGAGTTAGGCGAGCTAGAGGGAGTCTCAGACTCTTACTGACTAAACCCCACTATTCCTGCACCAGCTCTAGGCCGAGACCACCGCGGTCTCGGCCTCGGCAACCTTTTAGTTCTAGAACCGCAACCCCAGCTGAACGGAGTTCAGCCCTGTAGGTCCTCATCTGTAGTGAACTAGCTCTTTAGGACTGAACAACATATCGAAAAAATAAATACACCTCAGAGTAAAAATATTATATGCGTCAAATGTAACGTAACACTTATCGAATTTTCCATCCAAATACTTGCTAAATTCGGTATCAATTAGCAAAACAATAATTTTCTAATTACATTAGTGTTGATTGCAAACTGTTAATAATATCGATCACGGAAAACTTATGAGTGCGTTGTGTAACAACACTATTTTGACACAAGACAAATACATACGAGTCATAAGACACCAAATTTTCGTTACTTATTTAAAAAAAATAGCTTTTACCCGCGACTTTATTCGAGTGGAATAGTGACTTCCTGCAGATTTTTGGTTAAAAACTATCGTATGTCCTTTCTCGAGTTCCAAACTATGTCTGCACCTTTCACACAAATAGGTTCAGTAGTTTAGACGTGAAGAAAAGACAGACAGAGTTACTTTCGCATTTATAACGTTAGTTTGGATAATCTGATAGAGTTTGGAAATAAGGATAATGTCACGGTATCAAATATTTACACACACACAAAATACGGACATGAAAAATTAAATTTGTAAACATCCCTTTTGTTCCAGAGTCATGGCAGTCTTGCCCTTATTACTGAGGCTAAAAATTATCATTTTAAAGTTAAGGCACATAGGAAAGTTTATTTTGTTGTATTTTTTGGGTATAAGGTATGGTATAAGGCGGCAAACGAGCAGACGGGTCCCCTGATGGTAAGCAATGGGCATCCACACAATACATGGACTCTCAAGAAAAGGTCACATTACGTTACGACAATACGGTAGTTTTCAACTAGTCAAATTCAATACTTTTATCCAAATATCAAAAACGATACTTTTCTATGAAATTTGTATGAAAAACTGAGGTATGACGTCATATTATTTTTGCGTCATATAGGTAACTTATTTCTTAAAAATTAGCTAAATATCTAAAACTAAGTGTATCGACAAATCGAGGAATAAAGGTATAGTTATTTTTCAATATTTTATTGTATTAAACGTCGAATTAATTTATTTTTGACCTAGGAAACTACCCAATTGTCGTAAAATGACTTTGCTGAACTAAAGGGTTATATGGGACAAAGATTGGGCCCCTGGTAAACTAACACACAAGTTACACACAACAGGTTAAGTAAAGTAAATATGATGGTCAGTCATACAATATTATAAAACGTCACACATATCTTTGAATTGTAAACAATATACCTAATATAATTTTTCAACACTGCTAATCAAACTAGTTACCCTAAATGGAGAACCAGGAAAAGGAAAATCGTATTTTTATTTGTAATTTTAGATAATGTTTGGTTGCATTTGTTTTGACATAATTTCATATGGAAAACAAACGGTATCTATCAGTTATGCTAACATCTATGTATTCAGAATATTTAAAAAATCCAGCTTATTGGCGTTAATTAAGAAAAAAAAACGAAAAGCTTCCTGATACAAGAATTTACTCTTATTTATGATTTGAATCTACAAACTATTTATTCGTAAACGATAAATATATTATATATTATTTAAATCATTTTTGTAATGATAGTAAACTTTTAACACACAAACCTAGAAAAAACAATTTAAAAAATAACTAAATTTATCTAAACACATACAAAAAAACATTACACAACAAACCATAAATTCGAAAATCGAACACCACAATCAATCGAATAAAATCAAAACAATAGACAATAAACAGAGCATAAATAAAAAAACTTATTGAACAAAATTAATCCACCAGAAAATAAACAATCACTTCAAAAAAATAACAGTTGTCATTCACCGACCAAAAAAAAAAACAAGCAAGGTTGACTGACAGTTGTCGTAAAAAATAATTGAAATTAAAAAAAACAACATACCCAGTGTCAGTTAGCTATGGCCGTTGGCACTATACTGAGTCAAACGCGGTCTTCCTTGCAGCTACCTTGACCTCACGTTTGAATGTTCAGATTGTACAGGTAAAGATATATATCAGAAGATTCATTCACTTGTACCTATGTGTTTTGTTGAGCGGTTTTGAGACAGAATAGGATAGGGGAAAATAATCTTTATAATAGTTGATAAATTAAAAATATTTAAATATATTTCTGGAATTCTCTGCTCTCTGTAAACCTTGATATCACTTTGGTCGAAACGGCCTATTTGCGCCGTAGCATGGATCTCTCACACTAAATTGAATAATTTATTGACACTAGCTACTGTTCCGAGGTTTCACCCGCTGCTCGGCTCCTACATATCGTAGCGTGACGTTTTATAGCTTTCGAACCAGTAGTTTCGGAGATTAGCGCGTTCAAACAAACAAACAAACTATACAGCTTTATAATATTATATAGTATAGTTACGGTGCAAAACAGTAAGATGTATTTATTTAAAAATTACTGTCGTATAAACTTTTCGATAGAAATCGAAAAACAGATGATGATTAGTAGATACGTACGTATTGCATTTCATTACAATATCTATGCGTCCTTTTACCTCTTAAGAATATAAAAATGATTTATGTTCGATTGACGCGATGCTTGTTAAAGGTTTATTACGTCAATTTATTTTGTATGAACACTTGCCTATTTTGGTAACACTATTGTGTTAGACTACAATGTAATTGATCGGCTATTTATTAATTTTATACGTGTAGAGAATATTTTTCCTGATATTTTAAGGATAATTATTGTGTTTGATAGTTTAAGAGAGCAAAATTAGTTTTATATTTGTATTAAGCTAAAATACAATTATTTCATTTGTAAAAAATAAAGCTTAATTATGTCATATTTTAAGTGATATATTCAGAGCCCTTTTTTTGCAAAGCAGAGGCACTTCGCTAGTTTCTTGTAAGATTATCTAGACAGGAACATAGGAATAGTAAGTTATTTAATCAATGTAGGTATATATTATTTTATAGTTTAATTAGTAGAAATAATTTGTTTTTCATCTAGCTACCTATTAAATAACGAGAAAAGATATGTTTAGGAGAGTTTTAAATAATCAGTATGGTTATGTGTTGACCTTCTGTAAATAATTTTATACACATTCTTAAATCAGCTGGTGTTATCAAGGCATTATGTTTTTGTGAAAAATTACCTTATAATCATTGTCATTATTATTTTTGTCATTGGTATATTATATTATTATTACGGGAAAAATATTCTATTTTGATCTGATTGTTCGAATTTATATCGTTATACGATTTTTGAGTTCGAGTACCGATTTTTTTTTTGTGATATTGTAGCACTCTATTTTGTTGGCGGCTTTTGATGGGGTTTTTGAGGATTTAAGGAATAGGGGTAGGGAAGGATTGAGTCACTGGTAATAAAACACAAAGAAACATAACGCTATGGTTGTTTTACGCCGGTTTTCTGTCCGGTTGTGGTATCACTTCGTCTAGCAGGCCCATTCGTGCCAAAGCATGGCTCTCCCGCATTTAGTACTCTCACAATTTATAATTGATATGCTGGTTAATGTTGTTTTTAGTGATAAAGAGTTTAAAAACGAAGAGACATTGGGTTTGTTTAGCAAACAGAACAAGATCTTGTAGAATATTAAATTTAGCGGTTGACTAGGCGCTCTACTAACGCAGGTACAGGTTACTATTAGACATCCACAGATGGATCCCAATAGAGCTGTTACCAGCGGGTTGCCTCTGACCCTAAGCAGGAGAAGGAATGGGGTAGTTTTAAGTCCACAAGAGTCTGATACTGGATGTTTTTTTTTATACAATCTTGTGTCAGATGGCTGCTCAGCCGCGCTGCTCGCGTCAGTTTTGAAGTCTATCAAAATTACATTTTTAATCATACACCTCTCGGGTTGTAAATAGTCGTGGTGGCCTGAAGGTTAAGGTGCCTGCTTCTCATGCGGGTTCGAAACCTGACAAGTAGCAATGTAACTTTTTCCGAGATTATACGTATTTCTATGATTATTTATACACCACAGACATACGGCGACGGAAATCAAATCGCCAATCCAACTTAAGCAAGCGTGGTACTTAATGCTCAAATCTTCGTGTGAAAAGAGGCCTTTGCTCAGTAGCGGACACTTATATGCTGATGATGACCTCTCGGGGAATAAATAGCGTGCATAAATAACTTCAAATATAAATTATTTGATCTCAGTAATTATGGGCAAAACCCCAAACAAGATCCACTTATGGTTACAATGTCATTTGTGAAAGAAACTCTTTGTTCTAACTCCGACGCTAGAGGTCGTTGTGTCGATGACTGCAGTATCAATCGAGACAGTTTAATTATCATTGTATTGATTACATTCTCATTCGTATTATGTTTGTTTACATGGCTGTGTTATCAGGTTTCTAGTAAGACGAAACACGCATTTTTTGTGTAGGTAAGATGTTACCAAGGAGTTTTTTGCTCGTTCTTTTCTGAATTTATAACATAAGTTTTTTTTATGGCGTATGTCGGCAAACGAGCAGACGGATTACCTGATGGTAAGCAATCGGCCCCACCCATGGACACCCGCAACACCAAATGAGTTACGAGTGCGTTGCCGGCCTTATATACCTAAGGTTCTGAGAATTCTCTTTTTAAATTTCAAAATTGTCTGTATGAAGGTTTCATTGGGTACATACTTTACTACTTGTCCATGGAGGTTAGAGAGAATAAGATCGATCGCTAAGTGCTAAAGCATTAGTCCACCTGTCACTGAACAATTTGTAGATATTAATTAATAGTTCATTTTTCAGCCACCAGTCACGCTCCCGACGGTAAGTAGTATCTGAGAAGTCAGCTGTTTATGAGTGCAAGTTGATGAAGTTATTTGAACAATTACACATGCATACACGTCAGCCCAGCTTTTATTGAGACACAGATCGCAGCGCCTCATTTATTAGTCCATATTGCTGGGGCACTATTTTGTTCAGTCATCGTTCTTTTTCTCTGTAACCTCCCATGTACTTGTCAAATTCACGAATTTCTTTTTAATGTTATATGTGATATATTATCCAAAGTTGTAAGAAGTTTATTTATATCATAGGTTGGCTGAGCAGACAGATTACCTGAAGGTAAGCAATCAGCGTTGCTGGCCTCTTATAGATAAATAAGGATAGGACATTTTAGGAGTGGATTGGGCCTTCGGTAACCTCACTGACACGGTCAAAAACAACGTATGTATTGATTCACGCTGGTTTTCTGTGAGGCCGTGGTATCACTCCAGTAGAGCCAGCCCATTCGTACCAATGTTTTTACAACAACACTTTATTAGGCATAAATTAGTTTCAGGACTGACCATTGAATTTGCCATTCATTTAGATGTCAATGCTTTTGTCGTTGGAGTTAACAACCACGACCATATCATAATATATTGAACTTGGCTCTCATTTCACATTAATGATTTTGATTGGTACAATTATCGTCACAATAATTATGTCGGTATAATACTGAGTGATAATCCCTTGATCTGTTGCGTTTCCTTATTTTTTTCCCGTATCTATTATTATCTATGTTCAAATAATGCCTATTATTAATATTGGTTCTTAAAGAAGTAATTACAATAATCAACCTGTAATTATTAATTAGCTAATAATAGATTCTAAGACCGATTGACTCCAAGAAAGGGTCCTTATTTAATTAACAATAAGGCTGGTCTTGCAAACCTTCTGTTATATTGTAACTCTTATTATTTTAATTGTAAACTGAATAATCCATATATTATATAAAAATGAATGACTATTTACAACATGAGGGGTGCAAGAAAACAAAATTTATTTTGCTACACATCACAGCCCGACGCCGCGACTGGGCAACCAACAACGCCTGGACCAATATTGAAAATTATTTTTTGTTGTGTTAATTATTATCAACAGATAGTTTCTACTAAGGATTTTTTTTTGAAAAGTAGAAGTGAATGTCGAGACTTATCGTAAGCGAAAGTAGTTGGATACCAGTGAGAAGAGAGAATGGAAAAAATACTTTTAATGTGATTTTTTTTCTTCTTCAACGTAGATTTTTTTTGTTTTTTTATTTAGTGCGGAATGATATGCAGAGGAACCGGTGGCGCCCAGATAGACGTCCTTAACATCAGGGAAGGTACGAGTGCGTTGCTGGGTTTTGGTGATATTTGGAAATTTGACGATCGAGGAATTTCGCATAAAGGAAGAAAGGGAAAAGGACTGGACCTTATTCACTCGACGAAACACACAAGCGTAGTTTCAAGCCGGTTTTTTACGTGGCCACTGCATCTTTCACTCCGATCGAACCTGCACATTCCACACTTAAATAATTTTAAATTAGTAAATACAATAACAAAATTATTATGAGAGCCTTAGTTCTTTTGTAAAAATAGATTATGTACTATGTTGTCATAATTTAATAGGTACAACAAAGTTGTTGAAAACTAGAGTTAGTCTTTAAACTCAGTATAACCTTGTTAACTTAGCTTTTTCCACCCATCCAGACGATTTAACACTTACAAACTTTATAAGTTCCAAAATAGTTTAAAAGGGTCAAATTACTACTTTGAGAGCCTTACCGTCGTTTATTTAGGATCATCAATCTTAAGAGGGTTGTAATTAAAAGGGGTTGAGAAGGGAAGGGGTATATAACATTTAAGATACAGTTTATGCCAAAAGTGTGCTACGGTCAAAAAAGGGACAATTTATAGGTAGGCGAGAGTGTCTTTTTTTGGTAGGAGGAATCATCAAATTTTAGTGACTTTTCGGTAGTCAGATTGTTACTGACTAAAAACTATTCTGTCCTCTCTCTTGCCTCCAGGCCAAGACCTCGGTGCGTCACTGCCCTTGCCTCGCAGCCCCAGCTTAAGATCTGCTTTGTAGGGCCTCGTCTATGTTGGTCTATTGGCTCTTTGACGCTACGCACCGCATGGCAGACACTAAACTTATTGGTAACAATCCGAACTCTTCAAAACAAAACAGAAACTGATGAGAAACTTTTTATATTATTAAATTCAAAGTTTTAGTCATATTTTTTAAGACTGTCTTTGATAAAATTGTGTTCACAACCAAACTGATGTTGTTTGTCAAGTCAAATAATATATTTCAAATATACCTACCATCATAGGTACTTTTTACCGTCACACAAAATAATTCAATATCAAAAGTTCTATTTTCTCTGTATCAGTCTATCGATCTTTAGTAAAGCTATTTATTTAAAGGGAAGGGTTACGTGACACCTGATGGTAAGCTATTAGTACCACCCATGGCCAGCACCAGAGGCAGGTATTTAGGTAATTTTAGCCTAACTATTAAAATGTGTGTTTATTTCAGTTTGGTAAGGAAATAAAAATAAGCTGAAAGTAGGTCGCAAGCCGATCGATCTGAAAATCATTAGGGGAGGCATATGCTTAGTAGTGGACGTTTATAGCCTGATGTGACGATGTTTAAATGGGAAAATGCATCAGGTATTCTTCAGTCTTTTACAGTCAACTTCATTGAATAGTTATCAACAATATTTTAATCTTCTTATATATAAAAATGGATCGCAAAATGTGTTGGTAAGCACATAACTCAACACCTGGACCAAGTTTGCTAATTCTTTTTTTGTTGTGTTTGTTATTTTTAGGAGAAAGTTCTTATCAAGAAAATATTACAAAGTAGAGGGGAAGATTAGGAAAAAGTGACCCTTTGATAGCGAGATAGTTGGACCCGTGCGAAGCGGGGGCGGGCCTCTAGTTACAAATAAAATGGTGCCCATTATTACCTATACAATTAATGGTATACAAACTCAAGTTTATTACATCGAATGACTTAAGTGAACGTTGTGTTTTGTTTATATTGTGTTTTCTTGGCACTTTATATTAAATATTAGCTTCTGTTAGCGGCTTTCTTCACCCCTCAGTACCAGAGTAAAAAGTAGCCTAAGTTTTTTTTAGACTTAGCTATCTCCATCCCAAATTTATACATATAGGCCAGTTCAGTAGTTTTTAATGGAAATAGTAATAAAAATCTATCCATGCATCGATACTTAAAAAAATTCGTTTTATAATTTAAGTATGTAGGATACGATATACACAAACACACACAAATAGAACCACCCAGTTCCAAATCTAAATTCTAAATTCGAATCCAGCGACGATCGTTGCTAGACGAAACAATCCAGCCAGTCTAAATTAAACCTTCGAGGTCAAAGGTTTACCGACATAGATAGGGGGAGATCTATGACGATACTGGGGTCAATCTATCATAGGTAATGATGCTCGCATTACTGAGCTACGCAGATCAATAAAACTACCAAAACTCTCAGAACATCTGGCGCGAACCCGGGCATTTTATACGCATGCGCGGGTTAATATTGCCAGGTTGTGAAAATGGTTTTCTTCCTGATTTGAGGGAGAGGTTTGTAGGTGGTTTGTAGTTGTATTTTAAAGGAAATGTGTTGTGATAGTTTGTCAAGTTAAGATAGAAATAACTAGTCCGAGTTTAAAAGATTTTGTCATATTTTTCTCTATTTCGCTTGTATCTTTATGTTGTAGTTTTATAAGCATTGTTAAATATAGTCAACACAAGAAAAGAGTAGCAATATTGCATAAGTATTGTTTGTTTTTTTTTATAAAACTCGAACTTTCATCACAAAAGTCTTTAAATCTGTTGAAAATATATCAATGACAAGCAAGGTAATTTATAACCGCATTCCTGGCAACCCCAAAAGAAATGTCAAAACCAAAAAATCTGGAGCGAAACTATAGTCAAATTAACATTTTTACCTAAAATAATGAATGAAAATGTGAAAATTATAAATTAAAAACGTTTTTTAAATACATATTGATAGTTTGTATTGCATTTTTCGGGATGATTATTAAGTTTTTAAGTGATAAGTTATAATAATGTGTGTAGTAATGTATAAAGTGTTCAGATAGTAATAATAATAATATGAAATTGTTGTTATTGTAGTTAGTTTGTTATAGTCTTCCCGTTTATATTGTACATATCGTTAATATATTAATATTGTGGAAAAGGTTGTGTTTTATAAGATTGAAAGGATCGCTGCTATCGTGAAAGGTGAGGTTAAAATAATATTACACACACCCCTACAATTTGATGTAGTTTGTATATAGATACTTAAACACATTACTAAGAAAATATATTCTATGGGAATTCAGCACGTTTCGCTTAAAAATGAATCTAAGGAAATGATGAGTGGGGGAAAAGCATTCTATTTATAGAAATTTTTGGATTCATAGATTTATCACGTGTGTTTTTTCTTTTTAATTTTCAATTGGAACAACTTCAATAATAACTGTTGTAATAACAAAAAATATTTCGTATTTTCTTCGCCTGAAATAATATATCTACTGATTTATTTCGTTACGGGATCAAAGAGAGTCATTCACGTCCTTGAGACGCGCCAGACTTCAGAATTTCGATGTTCTCGTGGTTGTATCTACTGTAGATCTTGGCTTACAGGAGTTGCAACGGTTTTGGGTGGTTGTTGCGAGTTCACGACAGTAAAAAAGTGATTATAATAAAAAAGTTAATCATTTTATTTATTTCAAAAACCTTATTGGATAGGACGATCATTGTGCGTACGCATTTCCTGATGGTAAGCAATTGGTGCCGCCCATGGACTAACTGCAATACCATAGGTGTTACGATTGTATTGCCGGCTTTTGGGGATAAGGGTTTCGGAGATTTAGGGATTGAGTTCGGATAAGGGAGAGGCAGGATTGAGCATACAGTAACCTCACTCATACAGCTAAATACAATAAAACTGATTTAAAAAAAAATCGTCTGCGAATTGAACTCGCAACTTGCCTGTTTTAATTATACTATATAATTAAATATACATAAACAAAATATTTTTTTCAACACCAAATCAATTCTTTATATTATGGTACAGCTCTTGTCAACTTTGAAAGATGATAAAATTCTATCAAACGTGAAATGTAACCTTCAAACCTTCAGAAACGTTGGTTGCCATGGCAACATCTTGTTATAGCATCCTTCAGAAGTCGCTGTCTTTGACAGTTTGTTACTTTGTACAACCAAAATGTTTGATAACAGCATCCAAGGTTGTTAACGATCTTCATTACCTCCATATTTGATTTGATCTTCATATTTTTTTTATTTAAGTGTGGGAAAGCAATGCATCGGCACGAATGGGTTGGCTCGACCAGAGTAATACCATGGCTTCATAGTAAACCGGCGTGAAATAACACTTGCTTTATGTTTTGTCGTGTGAATCAGGTTACCGCGTACCAACACAAGCGTTATTTCACGGTGGTTTTCTGTAAAGCCGTAGTATAACCCCGGTCGAGCCGATCCATAAGTGACAAAGAATTATACATCAAATGTTAGAAATAATATTTAGTTTTAATTCCACAACAAAAATCCAGGCGTGTGCAGGATGCAATCCCACTCCTATGCAATCATGCATATGCACACATACAAAAAACGGAAAAACATGCCACGCTATCAAACCTATACTCGACACGTGTTTTAAACATGCTTGGATTTTTGTCGCGGAATTAAAACTAAATATTTTTCCTAACATTTAATGTCATGGATTTCCGCAAAGTAACGCCTGATTCTATAAATTAAAGAGTTATACAGTTAAAATACTTGAATATTTTAATAAAGGAAATAACGTATTTAGTATGTTACTCATTATGAAAGTATATATAACGTCAAACCTACATTTGATGGCACACGAAATTCTTCATAACAATATTAAAACACTGAATTTTATTAAATAATGTTTCTACTCCATTGCCGCGACGACCGCCATTTAAAATAATATTGAAGTAACTTCAGACGTTGGTCGTGAATACAATTTTACTAGAATAGAGATCGAACGACAGAAATCCATGAAATTGAATTCACACAGACTACATTTTTTTTTATTATACTAAAATCTTTATTATGAATCGTTTAAGCTTGCAACACTGAAGTTGAGAAAGATTTTTAATCTGGTAACATTCTGAACTATGAAGACACAGAATCTTAAGTACTTTTTTTTTCTTAATTTTTTTGTTATGTGTGTGTGTTTTGTTTTTTTTTGTTGGGCCCTAGTTGCAAATTTTCGTCACGTAAACCTGAACAAATTGTTACCGCGTTTAGCCATCTGATTGCTTGGTTAACTGAGAGCAGGCCAATCAGGGCACAATGATGTTCATTGTCGCGTTAAAGTCAAAGTCAAAAATCATTTATTCCAATTAGACCTTTACAGGCACTTTTGAACGTCAAACAAAAATTTTGAAGCTATATTGTCAGTCTGTCGGTCAGTCCTCTTAGTGAAGCTATTTGCTCGTTCCAAAGTGTAGATTCCGATGGAGAAGAACGAGCAAGAAACTCCATGGTTACTCTTTTTAAATCAGTTTCACATACAGATTCTTTTTACAAACAGTTGGTTCAATTATGTGAGAACAGTGTAACACTAATATTTAATCAAATATCAAATATAAAGTAACCTTAAGGACAATAGACAGTCCGGAGCTGACCAGTCCCAACTGACGGCGCTCGTTCACG
This sequence comes from Spodoptera exigua, assembly GCA_902829305.4. Classification (NCBI taxonomy): domain Eukaryota; kingdom Metazoa; phylum Arthropoda; class Insecta; order Lepidoptera; family Noctuidae; genus Spodoptera; species Spodoptera exigua. Next base: position 4,613,580 of record LR824623.2, read on the forward strand.
AGCATGACACGTACACCAGCATCGCCCAACTCAACCATATTATAGGGAATTAAGCGATCCAGCGCCCATGCCACCGCCAGTGTGACCTTTCAGTGAGCATGACAACTCCAAGCTGTTATAAGGACCGACATTCTGCTAATCTAACCAATTATAATAGCTTACAGGGCACACACATTTACAAATTTATCAAGTTATAGTTATACAATGTAATGCAATTTCACTAAAATGAAGAAGTCCCGTTCAAGCAAAATCCACTGGAACGTTATTTATTTTGGTGTAGATTTGCTATCCTGTGGAGCAGGACCAGCATGTCTCCAAGCATCTTTATCTACAATGTAATCATTCAGTGTGTAGTATGCTTTTCTACATAAAGTTTTCTTTACACATAATTTAAAATTTCTTTCATTTAATTGTTGTATTTCGCCTGGGATTTTGTTATAACAATGTGAAACAACGTGCGTTGAAAGCACTAACGTTAAGTAAACTGGAACTTGGCCCTCCATTCGATTGCAGCCTTTAACATAGATCTACTTGAATAGAAGAACAGATTAAGTCAAAATCAACCAGTGCGGGAGAGCCAAGCTTCGGCACGAATGGGTCGGCTCGACCGATGTGATACCACGACCTCACAGAAAACCGGCGTGAATCAATCAGAACGTTGTGTTTCGCCGTGTGAGTGCGGTTACCGGAGGCCCAAAACTACCCCTTTCACCATCCCTTCCCAATCCTTAAATATCTACCCCTATCCTTAAAAGGCCGGCAACGCACTCGTAACTCCCTTGGTAATTTTCATGGGCAGCGCCGATATAGGTATAGGGGTTTGCGGATCATTTCAATTAGGAATTGGGGATTAAGGGGAGGGAATTGGGCCTAAGGCAACCCCACTCATACGACGAAACACATCGCTGTGACTGCTTTATTGATGCGTGAGGCCGTGGAATCACACCGGTCGCGCCGACATTTGTTTTTAATGATACTTACTAAATATAATTAATTACAATCATATCCGATGAAGAATAATAAATTTTCCTTTCGTCTTTAAAAAGATGTGGTCATTGGTAGGCAACACTATTCTCTCATATTGTTACTTTAATTGCAACCTCTCTGCCAAGTTTTAGACCCGGCAAAACTCTCTTTTGTGTCTTTTTTGCATCATTATGATTGATTGTTTACTGTGGTACGTTTGTGTTAATGCTAATGCTATTCATTTCTGTGTTTTTTTATCAAAAATCTTTTTCTTCCACAGACTTCATAATGCGGTATAAGAGGCGTACGTCACAGACTACCAGAACTACAAGACATTCTGACAAGAAATATACTATACGTAAGTACCTACTATTTAAGCTCTAAGTATTAATTCTTACACAAAAATATTTTGATTTTTCAGCACAAATGATTATATTTTCTATTTTTTTTTTTTTTGATGGAGGTCTTCCATCTCTATCTCCATCATTTATCTGGACGAGGCGAAAGGAAACGTTAGACTGACTAAAACGACTTTTCAACTCCTTCTTTAAGCTGGGCCCAGTAACTCACCGTACTTGATCTAAATATTACCTGGTACCGCAAATCCGGCACAGAGATCAAAGCTTAGTTTTTAGTCAGTAAGAGTCTGAAAATCCCTTTCGCCCCACTCAAGGCAGGAGAAGGAATTCGATACATAAACTTACTTTCTTCCGCATAAAATCCGCCAGACTTTCGGTGACCTGCCTGTTTTAAATACTTAAACTAACTACTAAAAATAATGGATTATGATACTAAAGCATTTTAATGTCACGTACTAGAAGTATTTAAAGAAAATTCTCGTTATAGCCGCGGCATCGGTAAATTTTGGCCTGATTGTTAGTGATAGTGATTGTTTACAATCTTCATCAACAAAAAGTAAGTATTTACTATTTCAAAGTCAAAGCCAAAGTCAATTTATTTCAACTATCATTCATTTCAACATTTATTCCAACTAAACCATAAATTATTCAAACTTTCATTCCATTCAACATTTATTCCAACTAAACCATAAAATAGGGGCTTTTGAAACGTAAAAACGTATTTCAATTATGATTTGCAATTATCTCTGTATATCATATTTTATTTCGTGCATTTTGATAATCAAATGAAAATAAAAATAATGAAAAAATCAGTAGCAGCGCGACAGTCGCCGAGTCGCGGAATGCTGCTCATAAATATGGGCTTCTAGCATGGCTTGAAACTAGTCGAGTATCTCGTCAAATTATTACGTGAGTAAGCCAAAAACATAATAATTAATCAAATGAAATGGTAAATAAATATACTTGACGAACATTTAATATCTTACAGTGTAATTTACTTTCAGGTGCCACAAAATGTGTAAGGACACCATTGATATGACTGTATTGTTTTCAAAGGTCATTTGATGAAGACACGAAGAAATACTCAAGGCAGAACAATGGTTTAAAACTTCATACATTTAATACCAGTATGGAGTTTCGAACTCTTGACCTGATTTGTGTAAGTCCTCTTTTTAACATGTCTAAAAATAAAAAAACAAAAGGATTTAGGAAATGAAACAATCCTAACAGAAGGCATGATCTTCAATGATAATAGTGGTGAATAATTCAAGTGTTCACGAATCTGATAGCTTTCTATGGTATAAGGTTACTTTGTTTCATAGCAATATTGTATGGCATATTAGGTATTTCATATTTAATAGGTAATATAAATTATTGTAAGTTTATTCACATTAAAGTGAATTTACGACATCAATATTATTTTAAAACTTCTATCTTAATAAAATTTAACAATAAAAAATTTTTTTTTTTCTCAAAAAAATCAATAAAATAGGTTGGTATTTTAAACTTAAAATTCACATTTAATAGAAAGGTTTCATTTTAAAGCAAAAATGTACATACATAGGTAATATTGACTTAAATATCAAGATTGACGGTCTTCAATGAATCGACTGAGACGTACAGAAACGTTGAACTTCAAGAAACTTCGATGGAAGGATGCAAAGTCGAGTAGAACTGAGACATAGAAAATTCAGTGAAACTTTTCACCTTACCAATGTTTCCTGAATGTTCTCTCCTTTACTTTTTGTATTGAACTCGAAAAACTTGTATTGAATTTTCGCATTTATTTGAAACTCCAAAGAGAAAAGTCGTCGGTTTACGGTTGAGAAGAATTTTACGACGAGAAGAGTCTTGAGTAAAAAGATTCTTTGAGAGAATATTTCAAATTGTTTGGAAAATATTTTGATAAGCATTGTCACGATACATAAGTTTGTAAAATATTTATTTTTTATTAAACACCAAGTAGTTTCTACTAAAAGAAGATCAAGCTCATAAGTGCTCTTTCCAGACCTTAATCTATCTACATGGCTATTTTTAACCGACTTCAAAAAAAGGAGGAGGTTCTCAATTCGTCGGGATCTATTTTTTATTTTTTTTATCAACATCCGTTAAACAGTTTTACGTGATACACTAACGAACATACTTATATTCATAATTAAAATTTTTCGCTCTTATAACCTTATTTAGAAAGGCAATTCAATTTTGCGTGAAATTAAAGTATCTCTGCGATTTTCAATAGATACATAAGAAAAGAGTGGATTTTGGGGAACCTGGTGTCAAATAAACCTCTGGTCCTATCGTGGGCTACCACAGGGTGATTATGACTCCATGATAATAAAAAGATAAAATTATGAAGTCAAATTACTCACGCAAAATATCGTAACCAACCGGAGAAACTGAAAAAAAGGAATAGTTCTCACAACTGCACAGTCCCAGAGAGATATTATTTCAAAAAGTAATCCAGAAAATGTAGTTATCGTTTCAGACGGAAATTCGTATAATCTCGAGGGAAATCAGAAAAAAAAACTTTTATTACCTACTTACTTACTTCCTTTGGGCGAATTCTATGAATTATTTCGTAGTCAATAAATCTATCGGCGACTGCTTTTGAACGATTTTATTTATGAACCGAAAGACCGAGAGTTCTTTGAAATGTGGAAAAATTTAATGATTAATGTGATAGTTATGGATATTATATTAGTTACCCTATGTATAACAATGAATTGCTGGTTGTTATTTTCACTAAAACTCTTGGAAAGAACATGGCTTATTGTGGTCTTGAAATATGCCTAGATATACAGGTATATAAAGGTCAAAAAGGTTGGAAATAAAAAAGTTTCAAGTCAAGTGAAGCAATGAGTCCAATTGAGCAAGCTAGAGTTTTTAGTTAGTCGTTATTTTCGATAAATTTAATATTTGTCTTACAATAGCTACTATTCCAAAAAAATATATTAGTGAGTAAATCTATTATTTTGTGGCTTTTAAATTTATGTATGTTAATAAAGTTTAATATACTTATCTGAACTCTCAATAATTTATTTTCAAATTTACCTATACTAATATTATATAGCTGAAGAGTTTGTTTGTTTGTTAATCTTAGGAACTACTGGTTTGAATTGAAAAAATATTTTTGTGTTAAATAGACCATTCATTGAAGAAGGCTTTAGGTTATAAAACATCACGCTGCGATCTATAGGAACCGAGAAGCGGGTGAAATCGCGCGAGAGTAGCTAGTAGTTTTATAAACACATTTATTTATTTTATTTTTTATTTATTTATTTATTTAGGCTTACTAACTAAGACACATACAGACAATCTTAAAAATAAATAAAACAACAGTAAGTGTATGCTCTTAAATTAAAGTTAGGCTCAACATTATTTTTAGCTTGTTCAAGTAAAAGAGTTAAAAATTAAAAGTAATTAAAAATAAAAGAAATTAAGAAATTAGGTTAAACATAAGAAAACTGTAAAAAATTAAAATTAAAAATTTGGCAAACTCTTAATGTCTCTTTTAAATACACTTATTTTACTTGCAAATATATCCGAGTCGTGTTTTTTATAAATGTCATTACACTTTCTGAGAGTATAAGTGAGAGGTGCGTTGCTGCCATACTTATTTCGGGTATGTTTCGTGACGAATAGGGTACAATTTACTAGCCTAGCTGAAGACCTTGGTACTTTTATTTGAATTTTGGACAACAAAGATGGACAGTCTGGCCTACTGTTTAAAATTTTATATAAAAATATCAACCCACAATAGTCTCTGCGCCAAAGCAAGGATTTCATTTTAAAATGCTCAAGTCTATCATTATATTCTTTCACACTATGCCGTATACCACAGACAATAGATAGTCTTCTTAAGAATTTTTTCTGTACTTTTTCAATTCGCTGTATGTTATTTTGATACACAGGATACCACACTACGGAACAGTATTCGATGTTGCTACGCACAAGAGCATAGTAAAGTGCTTTTAATGCTGTAATTGATCTAAATTGTCTAGTGTTCCTATTCATAAATGCTAACATTTTATTTGATTTGGCAACTATTTTATCTGTATGTGTAGTAAAACGCATTTTTGAATCAATAATAATCCCTAAATCTCTGACCTGTGTTACACTCTTTAAGGGTTGTCCCTTCATAGTGTAAGATGTAAAGAATTTATACTTCTTACGCGAAAACTTTATGTGATAGCATTTATTGATATTAAGTTCCATGGCGTTAGTATCACACCACTGACAAAGTCGATTTATATCATCTTGTAGGAGATTTAGGTCAGAGTCAGAATTGACGATTTTTGAAATTTTGAGATCATCTGCGTACATTTCAAAATAAGAGCGGTGAATGCAGTATTTTATGTCGTCTATAAACATTGTAAAAAGTATTGGGCCTAGATGTGATCCCTGCGGAACTCCAGATGTAGGTATAAAGGAACGAGATGTGTGTCCATTTTCAACCACTTTCGATTTACGATCTTTTAGATAAGATTTAAACCAATACCAGAGAGATCCATGATTATTAAAAGTGTAATTAAGTTTTTGAAGCAATAAGAAATGATCGACTTTATCGAACGCTTTGCTAAAATCGCTGTATATAGCATCGACTTCATTACCGTTACTAATATCAGTCAATGTTCTTTCAACAAAACTTACAAGATTAGTTAGTGTCGATTTATTTTGAACGAAACCATGTTGGTGTTCTGTTATTAAACCTTTAATATGCCAGTTAATAAAAGGACACACCAATGACTCAAACACCTTAGCAAACAAAGGAAGTTTGCTAATGGGTCTATAGTTGCGAGTGTCAGTTTTGTCTCCAGATTTGGAAATGGGTGTTATAATGGCTTCTTTCCAGCATTCGGGGAAAATTCTATCACTAAGTGATTGATTATATATTAGATAAAGTGGTTTCGATAGCTGATTTGCACACTCTCTACACAACGGTGGTATATTGTCACAACCCGATCCTTTTGATACATCTAGATGTTGCAATTTTTTCTTAATTTTAGGCTCTGACAAATGAATGTTATGTAAACACATAACTTAATAGTTTGAGTAGTAACAAAGTATGTTTTAAAACCAAAGATTTTTCGAAATTATTTTGACGTTTTATTCGCACTTACCGGATAAGATGATTAAGTAGGGGTGTGCGGTGATGCGGAAGAATCCGGATTTCCATGGTCCGTAGTTATGGGAGACTGGTTTTTATTCGAGCCGAATAATCCTGTTACACTCTTAGGCTGAGAGATGTATGATAAATTTTACACATAATATCATTTTTTTTAAGCTATCTTGTACTCACATTAATGTTGTTTTTGTAAGGCGTACGAGGGGCCGAAACCAACTCGCAGAGTCCCGTTGAACAACTTTTATTTAGTATGTGATGGGACATCAGGATTATTAATTTTATTATTTATTAAACAATGAATTTATTTTTGCAAATAGGCCATAAAACGGCACTTTTACACGTCAAATTATATGTAAAAAACTAGATGAAGCCGGCATTTCCTATCTGACTACTCTGAGAAGAAATGCCGAAAGTTTAAGTGGACCCGTTCTGAAGACAGGATAAATAAATAATACAAACGTGCATAATTTAATGTAAATATTATTACAATAGATAGGTAGAAATTATCTTTGTCACAACTCACCTCCGAGACACTCGTAACATGACTGGTGTTAGGCACCGATTGCTTACCGTCAGGTAATCCGTCTGCACGTTTGTGCACTTTCATATATCTAATAAACCAATAAGCTCGTATACCAGATAGTTCATTCAAACTACATACGTTCCAAATTCAAATTCATCATTTGACACATAGTGTGAGAAGGTTTTATTTAAACTTGAAACTATGTTAGTTAAAGTCTCTAAATATTAAACGTTCGTTTTTACTGTTGGCAATGAAATGGTCTGTATTTGGTAGTCTTTGATGTAACTCGGGCCATTGCGAGAATTTATAGCACTTTAAAATTTTATACGTTATCGTTACGAAAGAAGTATTACAAAACCAACTTGTGTTAGGAATAAATACATTGTTTGACTACACTACTATATAAGAAACTAGCTACTCTCACGCGGTTTCACCCACTGCTCGGCTCCATTTGATCGTAGCGTGATGTTTTATAGCCTATAGCACCCAGGAACATTGTAGCTATCTATCAGTGAAAAAATTTTGGCAATCCGACGTGCGGTTCCGAAGATTACCCCCTACATACAAACTTACAAACATACAAACTTACACATTTTACCTCTTTATAATATTAGTATAGATAATGTGGCAAAGCCATGATTGGGTATGAATAGGCCAATTCGACTGGATTGACACCAAGGCCTAACAGGAAAAGGACATCAAAAACGCTATTTTTCGTGGTAGTATGAGGTTATTAGAGGTCCAATTCCTGTGCTGATATTTTTAATATATTTATTGCAGTATATTGGGCCCTCGGTCGACTCACTCACGCGTTGAAACAGAACGCAAGCGTTGTTCCTCGTCGATTTTCTGTAAGGTCACAGTATAACTCGGGTCAAGTCGGCTTATTGATGCCGAAGCAGGACGCTATCATACTTATACCTAGTAAAAAATGAACAGATTAACATCGTCCTTTTCACTTTGATTTATAGTCTATTTTTTTTACTAATGACTTTGATCATTAGACCACAGCGGACCTCAAACCAACATAGAAAAGGCGGGCGAGTCCTTTTTAGGTCGTGTTCCATCAAAAAACTGTCATCGACAGACCCTGATTTAAATATAATGGTAATTCCAATATAAAAATGGCGTTGCTTCATTTTTGTGTACGTAAGATACTTTAACTGGGTTTTTTTCGTGTATACGTACATAATTGTCTGTTTCAACGATGTAAAAATTGAATTTAAAAAGTAAAGGACTTATAGCTTAAAGGTAGACAAATTATATTCAATTTATTTTTAAGTAATTAAAATTCAAATATTTCGTTCTATTTATGCTTTGTTTATGGAAGCCGTTTATAACATCACAACGAACGTGACGTCACATGAAGCATATGAACAAAATTAACCTTTTTTGTCACATGTTTCCTTTTATTTTTTTAGGAACGTGAAAATCCTCATATTTCTTTTCTTGCCCAAAGTGGAGCGAGAGAGAGTGTCAGACTTTTAATGACGAAAATCCACCCCGTTCCTTCTCCTACTTTAGGCCGCGGTACCCCGACACCACGCTCGTGATCTCATGTTTACGGTGCACTCTTTTGTAGTCATGTTTAGAGAAACAGTGCCGCAAAATCATTTAACTGGATATTTTTTACATCTCGCCCTTATTCTGGTCTGCAAATGCCTACAAGCAAAACACGCCTCCTAAACTCTTCTATAAAAAGTTGTTAAATAAAATTACATTTTTTCTACATCAACCCAAACCTAACACATGATTTCCGCACATTGAAAAAAAATGACTTAAATATTCAAAGTCAAAATAAAAGTCAAAAGTATGTCAGTGAAGCTAGGTGCTCGTTCCAAATCATAGATTCAGATGGAGAAGAACGAGAAAGAAAATCCATTGTTACTCTTTTTAAAAAAATATATTTGTTTTAAAGGTTCACTACTTAACACATTATTAAGTACACACTATTGTACCGATACGTGATATATATCCAATATCACATATGTGTATATGTGATTCTTATCGTGTATTTTATCACGTAATATATATTTAGATTTATGCTTGTAGCTAAAGAGTCACAGCTAGTCCTAAACAAATAAGACCTTGTTACAAATGTGAGAAGGATTATAGTACAGTCTCCCAAGTCTCGTTGTAATTAATCAACAGGCGTGGCACAGCTCTTCCATATTTAAGACCCTGATTTATTGCCACACAAGCACCTGTGAGCCCTCCTGTAATTCAGATTTTCAGTCAATATTAATCCAAGTTATCTTTCACCTGAAAGTTACTGTGTTAAATTTGTATTTTTTGGGGTTACTTAAGGCTTCCCTTAAGTGTTAGTAAGTTTTTGTTTAATAAAAAATACAATATTGGAGACCTGTTTTTTTTGTGAGGGGAAAATCATCAGATGACTTCTCCCGCACAAGGTCGGGCTGGAGGTATTGTCAGACTCTTACTGACTAAAAATCCCCCCGTTCCTTCATCATGTTTCATCGTTCATGTTTTAATTAATATTTCAGTACTAGCTTTTGCGCGCTTTGTTCGCGTGGAATAGTGATTTCCTGCAATATTTTGTTTTAAAAACTATTCTATGTGTTAGCCGAGGTCCAAATTTCACACAAATAGGTTCAGTAGTTTAGGCATGAAGAAACGACAGACAGACAGGCAGCAGGCAGAGTTACTTTCGCATTTATAATATTAGTTTGGATTTGGATAGTTTGGATTGTCTAAATACACTTTACAATAATATCATGTAAAGCGGAAAAAGTAATTCAACACCTGGGCCACACGTCACAAAAAGCTCTAGAATTGACCTTGATTCCAAGGTCACAAATTCACAATCCAATTTTTTAAAGTAAAAATTTTCATGTTTATCACGTTTTCTGGAACAGAGAAATGTGTAATTCAAAGATCTACTGGACAGCATCCAAACGGCCGTCGTCGGCAGACAACTAGGCGCCGACTTTTATGTTTCAAGATATTGTAATTGGGATTATTTATTGTTATTAGTTTGTTGTCGTTGTGAAGAAGGCTCATAATGCCTTGTACAATGTTGATGATGGAGACAGAGGAATATGAGAAAGTGTTTGGCTGATTTAAGTTTGCGTAGCAGTAGGGGGGGCTACGCTTCTGCTACGAAACCGCTACGAATTAATTACAATGGGTAAGGTTACCACTACAATTAAAACTAATATAAAATTTCCAGATATGTATGTAGCCGTATTAGTAAACTTTGAGTATTAGCATATACTACGATTATGTATATAAGTTTGTTTTGTCGTGGGAAACCCAAACTTGGCCACAAATAGGCCGACTCGAACGGAGTGATATACTCAAAGACTTGTGACGAGAAACAACGCGTATTTTGTGATTCTCCATAAGAGTAAGGTTACCGTAGATCCAATACCAGCCCCGTTCTATCTCCAAATCACTAATCCTCAAAAGCAGGTTGGCAACGTACTTGTAATTCCTCTGGTGTTGAGGGTGTTAACGGGCGGCGCTGATCTCTTGCCATTTGGTGCTGCATCTGCTTGTTTGCCTTCCTACCTATACATTGAAAAACAAAGTAAACAATGACATATAATATGTAGATTGACTACGTAATTGCTACGAAACTGCTACGCCGCAGCTAGCCACTTTTCTAAGAAAATGTATGCATTATTAGTGTAAATCGATTTTAAAGTTAATATAATTAGATTTCAGTATTCGATCGCCTATCTTATGAATTTAGTTTCTTTCCAGCATAATATATGGCCAATATGATAAAATAAAAGTGGCAAAAAATTCATCATCTTTCTTTCGAAAAAAGTACTGTTTATTTTCAATGCCAATTGATCCTTTTTTTAAATGAAATTCTCATCACTTATACATATACTCAATTACAAATATGTATTCTCTTGATTGCATACATTGCTTTTATAAAGTCAGATTTGCCCAGATTATGTCCCATTCAATAGCAAATCGTTAAAACTCAGTAACATACGAGTATAAGGTTTTTACAGTATCCGAATGAAAAGTAGCCTTTGTTACCTGAAGCTTAATCCTACCCTTCGCCCATCCCTCCTTAATCTTAAAATCCTAATCTCTAAAAGGCTGGCAACGTTCTCGCAACTGTTTTGCGATTGCTTACCACCAGGGCTTGTTTTCTGACCTTTCATAAAAATAGTGTATTATTTTTGACTATAATTTAATTTGGTAGCAACTTTCGTAAAAATCCAATCCATAGGTTTTACGAAAAAGTAATACACATACATCTAAATCTAAAACATACAAATAAAATCAGACGGTTTTCAGCAATCGTTTCAGGGCACAATTGTAACAGACACTTTCAGGCTTAATTAAGTAAACGTCTCGATGTCACCAGCCCCGCTTCAGAATACTGAAAGTTAATTAAAGAAGCCATCTTGTTCCATTTGCATTCCATTGTTTTCAAATATAAATATGGAAGACAAAAGGACGGTTTGAGTAATGGTCGTTGGCTGGACATTTATGGGAGTACATATTTTTGGAGCTCATTTTGTAGTGGTTTTTCGATGTTCTGTAGTTCTGATATTCAAAGTAGAGAGAGGTTATGATGACTGTTAATGTCTGTTCTATGTTTATAATAAGCATGATATTTAGTAAGTAATTAGATACAGGTTCAAAGCCTTACAAGAACCAACGTAACTTTTACTGAGTTGTTCTTTCTCAGATTGTGTAGATGATAAATACGGTATAGGAAAATTTCGTAAGGAAATCTGGTCCATTTATATACAAGTTTGAAATCACAATGCCGATTTGAACAAAGCCAATGCTCATACTTTTTCGCTGTAAAAAATGCCTTTTGCATAGCGGTGGACACTTTTAGGCTGCTGATGATAATATGATGATGATAATTAGTCTTGTAATTCAAAACAAATGACAAAACGAAACTATTTTTTTCATTTATATGAAAGCGCAAATTACCTAATACCGAAGTATCTAATACAGTTGCGTAGGTATAATTATTTATTTCTTAAAAACTTGTTGGAAAAAATTGTCTATCAAAGATTTTTTTGTGTTAGAACTAAGAAATTACTTTATTTTTGACTAAGGAACTACCCAACTTATGAGCTGTCTAGTTCAAAAGTTACAAAGAGTAGAAACTATATAGTAAAAGTGACATAGTGAACTATATCGTGAGCTAGTTATATGGAACATCTCGAACCTACACTATCCGCGTTATAACAGCGTTAACTGGGCGTTTAACTTTTATGGTCGCGTTAACGTATTCATTCTGCTAGCGCTAGAGGTTCTGGTCAGAAGTCTTACAGGATTTTGAGTGAGAGAACCAAAACCCAAACGAACGCTGGCGTTCTATATCATCTAGTTCTATAACATTATTGCCTATTGTTCTTCAATTGTGTATCGAATTATCATGATTGAAAGGTTAAGAAATTAAAATTTAATTTCTATAAAAATCTAAAGTAGATTTTTTTTATCCAGATATAATATTGTTGAATTTTTACTGGATATATAAATATAATCTTTTCATTGCGTTTTTCAGTAATAAAATAAATTTAAATTTTAAGGGAACAGAGAGCTAGCTATCCATGCTTGTACGATGTATGTTTTGTGATGTCAACTGGTGTAAATGACATACCGTAATTCTTTTGTTTTCTCTACAAAAATTGTGTTCTCGTATTTTCTTCTGTGTGCGTTTTTAAATATACGATTTATATTCACACCCAAACTTGTAACAACAACCTGTATCACGCATATTGTGGTTCCTTAAGGGAATCGAACCAATGATACCTTACACAGTGGTACTAGTCGAACAAACCAATACAAAAGCTCGCAAATGAAGTAGAAGAATCATATAACAGTAACTCAGATGCTCATTTGTTAAATTGAATAAACATAAAAATGTTAAAGAAAACAAAATAGTGTTATAAAAATACAATCACTTCACTGTATAAATTGAAACTACGAAAATCATGAACAGACCTTCTGTAGCTTTGCATCTGATGATTCTGTGCGACAATCGTCTGTACGAGTATTGGGGGAATTTCGTGAGTATTATATCTATTGGATACGCGCCAGAACGGACTAGTCTCACTGGCGCCTGGGGGTAACGTTTGAGCAATGTTATATAGTGGCGATACGTTGCTCTGCGAATTTGAGTAGGAACTGGTTTCAATGTTTATTTCTAACTTACAATTGTAAGGTGTGTTTAATGCACTTATGTCATTTCTTAGTAGAGCTATTTTATTTTTCAAGAAGTAGGTAACTTCTTAGTTTATAAATGACATTTTGTTGTAAGAGGAAACCATTTTAATTACCTAAGTATTTGGAAACGTTTATAACTAAGTACTGTAATGATTTCTAAAGTGTAAGCCATGCTTTGGCACGAATAAGTCGACTCGACCGGAATGACATCACGGTGTCACAGAAAACTGGCGTGAAACAACCACATCATTGTATTTCGCCGTGTGAGTGAGGTTACCTGAGGTCCAATTCTTCCCTCCACCAATCCTTTCCTAATCCCAAAATCCCTAATTCCCAAAAGGTCGGCAACGTACTCATAACTCCTCCGTTGTTGTAATCCGTTAACCCGATTGTTTGTTTGCCGACATATTTCATTTAAAAAAAATTGAAATATCTTTATCATGTTTAAAACACTTATATACTTATTTCCTACGAAAAGTTTTATAACAAATATATTTAAAACTTACTACTTAATATTGTAAATGCTTGATAAATTTAACCCTCAACATTTATTAAGTTTGAACACCAGGGCAACAGAATTACGAGCGACGTAACACAAGTGGACGAGAATTCAATATAAAAGTTTTTAATAAAAAAGTATCAGCTCTTGATTTTTATGGAAAAAGTGTCAATACTGCCAGTATCTAAGTATTTAATAAGTTCACAAAATTAGATTTTGTTTTAGTTATGATTAAATACAAGGGGGCTTATCGGTTAGTCTTCAGAATTTTAATCCAAGGAGATTGCATATTCAACTTTATATTTCAATTATCTGTATGGTATGACAGTGTACTGTTATCGGCTGTTAAGAATGGTGTACTAAAAAAGAACCAGTAACATGATGCCTCAATCGTGTCTGTTCTCATACTCGAAATCTTTCTTCAAGAAAATAGTTCATTTTCACAGTTCTTTACCAAGTACAGAATCGTGTCGTCGGAATCGTATGAACGCTGGATTTAAAGAGCAAAGCTTTGTAATGCAGCGGTAGAAAATAAACTTACATTCGATATTCTTTTTAAGAAACTTGAACTGAAAGCTCCTGTTTACTTGTGTGCTCCTGGTACTTGTGTTTGGTATTTTAAATTTTGTTATTTTTATTTTTATCCTACTAGTAGTTATTATATATGTGGAAGTTTGTGAGAATGTATGTTTGTTATTAGTTCACGCAAAAATGGCTGAACCGCTTTGGTTGAAATTTGGCATGTAGATAGGTGATAACAAGGAAACAAAAACGTAGGCTTATAGATAAATTTTTCGTCGCATTCACAATCACTCCACAAGCAAGATATCAAGTCTTTAAAAATGATTTTTTTTCCTTTTAAAAATGTTTAATGTAAAATTTGTAAAGTATTCTGATTTGTATTTTTTCTTAATAAATGGTAGTATCAGAATCATTAAATTTGTGGAATATCGTACTAGTTTCCACCAGCGCGATGCGTGGTATGTAAATAAAAAGCAGTCTTTGTGTTAATCAAGGATAAGATTTATAACAGTTTTGAAGCTTAATTTCAGACGCTGTGATCAAAGTGGTTATTTTAATATCTACAATAGAAATTGTCTACGCCTTTTAAAATGCCACCGTAAGCGTACGGCGCGTTGCGTTCCGCGCGCGCCTTAAAGAGCCAATAGACCACCACAGACGGGGCCCTATAGGGCTGATGTTCAGCCGGGGTTGCGGGGTAAGCGCAATGAGGCACTGCGACCTCGGCCAAGAGCAGGAGAAGGAACAGGGGTGTTTTTAGTCAGTAAGAGTCTGACTCTCCCTCCCGCCCGGCCCTGGGCGGGAGAAGTCATTTGATGATTTTCCCCTCACAAAAAAAACGCCTTTTAAAATTCTTCCCTCTATCTTGTTTCGGAAACACAGCCCAGTTTGCTCCTAAAACTTAACAAGAAACATCAATCTTCTCCGTCAACTTTAACGAAGTTCGTCTATCTATAAAACTTTCATACCAAAGTTGTTTAGTTGATCAAAAGTTTCCCGTTTTCGTTGTTTTCCACAAAACGTGACAAATAAACTGACAGTACAAGTAGTTGAGTTCTTAAAATTAATTTCCAATTAATTGTTTGCAATATAAGTTCCTTCTCTTTTGTTTTCTGAAGCTGTTATGTTGTTGATAACAGGACCTAGGTATTAATAGTAACATCGGGATCGCGCATCGGGATCCCGCATCGAAATAAATCAGAGAATATTATTTGAGTAGAAGAAAAAACGAAATAGACCTGCCTGCACTATGTAATCTTCTCTACCTACCCTACAATACTTAACCTACCCTACATACTGTACCTGTGTTCTTCTTCTGGTTCTAAGCTACATCCCCACTAATTCTCAACGAAATCGGTTCACAGCGTTGTGTTTCGCCGTGTGAGTGAGGTTACCGGAGGCCCAATCCTTCCCCTCCCCCAATCCCTCCTAAATCCCTAAATCTCCAAATCCCTAATCCCTAAAAGGTCGGCAACGCACTCGTAACTCCTCCGTTGCGAGTGCCCATGGGCGGCGCTGATTGCTTACCATCAGGTAATCCGTCTGCTCGTTTGCCGACCTATTAAATAAAAAAAAAAACCCTTCTAGAGTCATATATAGTTTAACTTACGAAGAATTATATAGATTTGGAAATACCTAATACGTTATTTTTATTATAACTTTCTGCTACTCGAGCTGCTACTGTAGCAGCGCGACAGTCGCCGCGTCGCGTGTCGCGGAAAGCTGCTCATGAATATAGGCCTCTAGCATGGCTTGAAACTAGTCGAGTATCTCGTCAAATTATTACATGAGTAATGCCCGTTTTCACCAACAGCCCCTAAAAAGTCACCTTAGTAAGGGCCACTTAACTTAGGGGACCGTTCAAATCATCCCTTAACTTAAATTTTGTTTCACTGTCCTAAGTGTCACCTAATTAAGAGCCCCCTAATTAGGTGACGTTTAGTGTTGAGGAAGTATGCAAACAGTTATCGATAAATGAATCGATTAGACAATTCTATTGTTATTTTCGTAAATATACAACCTTAAAACAAGTTATTAACTTTTCTAACTTCAATTTATTTCGAAAAGAAGAGTCTTGAACTGGTGAATGTTAGATTAGTAACAAAAAGTTGTGTTTTTATTTTTTGGCTGTATGTTGAATGCCATAGCTTACAAAGACGCGGTGCCGGCGACATTTTGATGCCAATATCCAGTGACAGTTTCATTTCAATCATTTCGTGTATTTTTAAAAAATACCAAATTTTTATTAATTACAATGGCAGAAAAGAGGAAACGTGGTCAAATTTTTCACTTGAAGATAAAGAATGTTGTTTATCCTGGCTAGCGTGTCACCACATCAGTTATTAATAATTTTGCAGAACTTATTGTTTGCATATTAATAGACATACTGCCTTTTCTATTCCGGAATAGTTCGGCATCATCTCCTCCTATAATTTATCACATTAATAAATGTAAAGAAGGTTTCTAGTTAATACAATTAAAAGACTTTTGAATATCATTATTAGAGACATCATAGAAAGACGATAGGTGTGCAAACGACGGTGTTCGCTGGAGGCTCAATAAATATGACACAAAGATCTGCCGTATCTGTATGTGTGCGTGTCTATCCATCTTATTAAATCATGTATTATTTCATAGGAGATTCAGTAATAAATGGTTACTCGTAAGGACATGTGTTTCTCTAAACGCTTAACCTTATAATTGAATTTTTATGTATGTACAGTCAATACATCCTAAAACATTTGGAAATCGAGCTATTCTGTAAAATTCTTCTTTTACTATTTGTTGTTTTTCTTCGGTGTCTGGAAATTGTATGAATTCGCTTTGCCACGACCCACGATAGCGTCAGACACTCTTTTTATAATTCTACTGCAAGTAGATACACTGATGGGATTGAGATCTGCTACAGATAATAATTGATTGCCTGTTGCATAAAATCTAAGGGCACACAGTAATTGGTTAATCGGTGCCACAGATTTATTTCTTTAAATACAAGTAAGGTTGAGCAGGGAACCTGTATCTTATGAAAAAGTCCTTTTCATCATATTTTTCAAAATCTTTCGATCTTTCACGATAAATACGAGGTCGTCTATACAAATGTCGGTTACTTAACAATTCCATATCTTCAATTGCTTAAAATCTTCAAATAAATAGTGGTTATTATCCATTTTTATTATTTTTTATCTTATTCAGTAGGATAAAATACTGTTTGGTGATTCGCAAAATAACCTAACACTATGTGTCACTTAAACGTTACGGGGTCGTCAATTCATCCCCTAAATTATAAGGAACCCCTAATGATATAGGTGACATTTAAACGTTGGTGAAAACAAAACTCGCGATAAGTGTCCCTTATATTGGCTTAAGAGACACTTAAATTTTAGGGGCTGTTGGTGAAAACGGGCATAAGCCAAAAACATAATACCTAATACGTTGTTTCTAAGGTAAGATAATGAAGTGAAGTAATTAGGGTGTGAGAACTTACTAGACAGTTTCAGCTTTGAAGATATTATAGGATCAAGTTTCAAACAAGTTAGTTGGCAACTTTAGAAAGATGGCGGGTGCTGTTCAATAGTTTCACCTTTAAAATAACTTCAAATAACAAGTTAGAAGGAAAAGATTTTACGTTATTGATGTTACTATTGCTTTTTAGCTTTAAGGCCACCAATTGTACTGTTTTTTGTATTTTTTTGAACAATAAAGGGTTTTCTATCCATCAAATTATTTAAAAGACTATTTTTTTAAATCGTTTTTTGACCTTTAGTGATCACGTTTGCTTAGGGCGGATTGGCAATTTCACACTTATAATTTGAAAATTTATAAGTCTAAGTTTCCACACGATGTTTTCCTTCCATATATGTGTAAATAGTACGTATATACGTATGTATTTATTTATTTCTCTACTTATCCTATTTGTCGAAAGCCCACGAGGCTATGCATCAGCCAATTTAGCGGAGTGCTCCTAAAATTTTGGATACGATGCCAACTTTCGAATTCAGTAAATTGAAATTTCTTGCCAACGATGTCTTTTTAATTTTTCCTCGAATTCGCCTTAAACTTTTTATTCGTAAATAAATAAAATATGAGAAGGTTTTTCTTTAATTAAAACTTTGTTGGAAGTTTGTCGTACGATGCGACGTTCTGTGATGCTTTTTTATGATTGAAAAGTCAAGTGGAAAAATAATAAAAAAACGTTTCATTTTTACGATGAATTAAACAGTCCTATTTACTTATATTTATCGTGTAACAGTATATTGGGTCGTGATGGCTGGAATTAAGTTTTTACACTTCTATCTGCTCATGTACTTTTATTCTATCCTTATTGACGATATCATCGTTACATTCTCAAATTTTCTGTCTTAATAAGGCGGCTATCGAGCTCTAAGATTAGGTGATGGTATTAGTACTAGCACCACTCATAGACAACCACGACACTAGACGAGTAAGATATGAGTTCCCAGTCTTTTGGGAGTTATTAGGATTTCGTGGTTTAGAGAATTACAATAAGGATTGGGCCTCCAGTTGCCGTACTCAAGCGCCGAAATACAACGCTGTGGTTATTTCATGTCAATGTCCGGATCACGGCTTCTTATAGGATCACCGGTCGAGACAGCCCATCCATGCCAGAGCATGGCTCTCTTGCATTCAGGAAAATTTGTGATCTTTATTATTTTACTTCTATAAGTTTTGCAATTAACTCTTCAAAAGTGGAAAAAAAACCAGCAAAATTATTTTTAAATTGAGATCAAATACAAAAAGCAACAATAGCTTCAAAATGATTTCATAAAAATAGCTAACTTCATGTCAGTTTGATCTGTTATTAACGACTAACTTCGTTCGTAGCAACCCTTTACAAATGGACTTTACTCAGAAAATGTTCTTATTTAATCGTTTTTTAATAGAAGAAGGAAAGTGTGAAGGCATTTTCTATTTCTTTGAAACACTTCAATTTTCGTAAAAGCCTTAGTGAGATTCTAGAAATAGAGGCTTTTGTTGAGTATTTTATTACAACAGAATCTATTTTTAGTCTTCAAACGGTTTTGCTATTTCAATTTGAGGATTGTGAAAGTATTTTCTCTGTTTCGGCTTCAGTTTTAAGCGGTTTGAGACCCTTTGAAGAAACAGATCATTTTACTGGAAGAATTAAGTACCATAATGTAGTTAGTGTGTGGAGTACCTTACATAATATTGTTTAAATAAATACACAAAGAGTTTTCTAGTTTTTTTTCACATTTTGGTATGTGTAATAAAACAACATCGTGTTGGCCCGGTTCTCATACAAGTTGATATACCCGCTTCTCTTACAAGAAGATTCGGATTTGAAACTTGAAGTACCAATGTTCCTTTTTGCGAGTTCTTTCTGAAGGTACTTTCTGTAAAAGGAAACATCGTGAGGAAATGATGAATTATAAGTTCTAATCATAAGTTTCAAATCGCCAATCCGCATGTTGGTTAATGCTCAAACCTTCTCCAAATGCAAAGAGACCTTTGGTTTCAAATATTTTAGTTACCTTGATATCCATGTCGATAATGCAAAAAAATTACCATTTCCAAGTAAGCGTAAAAATCATGGCTTAGAATAATTTTGCCATTCACCAAAACAAAAATAAATATTTTTAACAAAGAAATAATAACATAAAATAACTTTAATTTTGGAGTTGCTACGTGACCTCTGGATTTTAAATGTCCAAAATTGTGAATTAACACGATATTTTTAATCATCGTTGCAAGAATTTGATTTCGTAAGAACAGAGAAAGTACTTGTTTAATGTGTTTGCATAGACATTATTAAAAAAAAATATTCATCATTACTTTTAAAATATCAATAACATTTATATTTTTCTGTGTTTCCAATAAAATAAATGAAACCATATCGAACATAGAAAGAATTTAGACCAAAATGTAAAAACCAATTTATATTTTTACTCAAATTGATTGAACGTTTCCCTCCAATTTGTAGCTTTTCGGTGGCCATTTTGTTTCAATTGGACATCTGTCAGTTGTTTCACTTTTATTTGAATGTTTGGTTTAAAAACTATTCTTTTTGAGCGCCATTGTCATGTCAATAGAAAGTTTTGTAAACTGTGTTATTTTTTAGAAGTTGTTAGCGGTTAAAATTACGGTGTATATTTTTGTGTGATAAAAATAATATTTTTCTGTGGTAACACTACGAGTAAGCTGTGACAGTCCACTGTTGGCCTCTGTGTACATACATAAAGAGGATTTGCTTCAGAGGTTGTTTATTAAAGATAGTGGTTGTCCTGATATGATTTCTCTACGCAAGTTCATTATATACGTGGGTCTTCGGACGACCAGAACACAACCCTAGCGTACAGCGCAAAGCGTTCTGCGCACGGCGTAAAGAGACAATAGACCTAAAGATGGGACCTAATAGTGTTGATGTCCAGCCGGGGTTATGGGTCAAGCGCAGTAATGTACCGCGTCCCCGGCCTGGAGCAGAAGAAAAAAGGGTTGGATTTTAGTCAGTAATAGACTGAGACTTATTTTGGTCTCAACCAGGGCAACAGAAGTATTTTTTGATAATTTATCTCCTCTAAAAACAAAGTGCATGTTATACCATCCTCCATACATGCTATCATCAAAATTTAATCAAAGTTTCCATCAATTCCCTTCGGGTGAAGTAACATTTTAATAAAACGTAAAAAAGCTAGGCCTACTCGTATATACCAGGGAATCATAAGTTAGACGAAGCTAGATTGGCCATTCGTACACCTGGCGCTCGAGGGAAAAAGGCATATTTTGTGGGTGCCCTTTTTTTTGTAAAATGTTACCTTACATCAAGCTTGGTCATTTATTGAATGGTTGGTACATTTATTTCTTAAAACTTTTTTTTTGTTCTTTGATTTATTTTGTGAAATTTCATTGACAAACTGAGGTAATTATGATTTTAGTAACGCATATTCATGCTAAACACTTTTAAAAGTTAATAAATAAGTTTATTGCTTGCGATTTATTGATAGACTAGCTTCCGTTCGCGGCTTTGCACGCGTTTAAAAGTAATGGAATCTCGGGATTTTAAAATCAACAGCATTCATATGCATACGCAAGTCAAATATAATTTATAGCCCATGTAAATCAGGAACATTGTAGCTGTTTATCAGTGAATAAGTTTTGGAAATCCGACCAGCGATTCCAAAGATTTTAGAAAACTTACAAATTTTACCTCCTTGTAATATTAGTAAAGATAAAGTCATACCCTCTCATATTATTTTCTTTTATCTGATCTTGGGCACAGCCTCAAAAATATGCGTTACTTCTCACAAATAAAAGGAAGACAGAAATTTTTGTACTCAAAATACTTACCATTAAATAACAAACTAAAATAAAGAAACAGATCACCTTTGAAAAAGAACCAAATGCATGACTTAATAAAAGCAAAAAATTGGGAAAAATCTCTTTTACTTCCTACTTTTACTCGTCTATTTTGAAAAACATTCAATATTAACAACACTGAAAAATAGAGTGTTATCTGAATTTCACATTCTGCTGTAGATTTAAGTAGTGTCGTCTCTTAATGTTTGAAATACACTGCGTGAAATGCTGCTTAGAATTTCAGCTGTGAATTTTCAGTCTGTACAGAAATGGAAGCTGAAATTCACTAAGTATGTTTAATTAAATTATCTTACGTATGAAACTAGAAATGTTTGTGTGTGTTTGAATAATTATATTCAGTTTTATTTCAAAGTGTATTATTGAATGGTATTGCTCTTTAGATAATCAGCGTAGAATTATTATAAGTGTGGCTTGTTGTGCTTCGGCACGAATGGGTCGGCTCGACCGGAGTACCACGGCCTCACCGAAAACCGGCGTGAAACAACCGCAGCGTTCTGTTTCGCGCCTTGTGAGTGAAGTTAC
Source organism: Spodoptera exigua (assembly GCA_902829305.4). Lineage (NCBI taxonomy): Eukaryota > Metazoa > Arthropoda > Insecta > Lepidoptera > Noctuidae > Spodoptera > Spodoptera exigua. The sequence goes on from LR824623.2 coordinate 4,635,620, forward strand.
CTTAGGCCCAATCCTTCCCCTCCCCCAATCCCTCCTCAATCCATTAATCTACAAATCCCTAATCCCTAAAAGGTCGGCAACGCACTCGTAACTCCTCCGTTGCGGGTGTCCATGGGCGGCGCTGATTGCTTACCATCAGATAATCCGTCAACTCGTTTGCCAACCAACGTTATAACATAAAAAAATATGCTTGTAACTTGCTTCGCTCGTAAGTGAGTTTACTAATCCTCTTACCGTCAAACCTCTTATTACCAAACAAAATGTATCTTTAGTCCAAGTTTAAACCATTGAGTCAAGTTTTGAATTTTGAATCTTATTCTCATCTCCCTTCAATTCGAAATACGAAAATTAACTCAATGGTTTAGACCTGCACTAAAAAAGAAACGTTGTGTTGTAATAAGGCCGTAAATGTTTAAAAGTGCGCTACACATAAACTTTTGTACAATATTTATTGGCTTTGGATGGTGCCAATTGCATATAAAAATGGCGGCCCGTCAGCTTGTAAAAAAACTAATTTGCGACGTGTAGATTTTCGTTTAAGTTATTATAATATTTTCTAGTCTATATTATAATATAAAGAAAATTGCGTTCTTAACCTTTTTATGAAAATGCATTTTCTTAAAACCTACAATGCAATGGTTGAGACGGTCAAATATTTTTTTTTACTTAGATCTTATTTCACAATGAATTGCCACTATGTACCAAATATGAACAGTATAGAAAGTAATTTGTATGGACTTTATGCCACATAAGATTATCGAAACCTAATATAAGTACCTGTTATACGGTTTTTTTTGCAGTCGGTATATTGGAAATCGTGTTTGAACGTTAAGTTTCAAAACACATAAAACTTGGCTAGCCGCAAAATAAATTTAGTTATTTCAGCGTTTCCACACATCACCGGTTCAATGCGATATTTATTGCAAAAGCTTAGTTTATTGTCAAATATATTTAGCTATTTTGAACCATAAAACTGTGTTAGAGAGAGTATAAATTGCAACCATAAAATATTGTACTACATTCGAACCGAACGAAAAATTGTGAATTCTGAACTAAATATAATACCGATTTTTCATGTTCGAGTAAGACACATTCTACATATTTTGCTAATAAATCATTCAACAAACATGAAAAAAGTTATTTAATAATATTACTGACTAATACTTTTATTTGTTACTTTATATTGTATGTAGGTATTTTTATATACTGGTATTCTAAAAAAAAACTTTTTTTTTTCACTTTTGCGAGATACGCTATGCCAACAAACATATTTTTCTGGTTTGAAGCTATTTCTCGCCCCAAACACTTGGAGGTCACTGCGATGCTAATAAAACCCGAATTCACAAAACTTTATTAGTACACGAACATAATAAATTATATTTTCATACAAAATGGCACACAAATACCACTTCCAGGCTTTTTGTGCCGGCCTATTCGGAATTAATCGGGATGGTAACCAAAAAAAAGGTTATTTTTTGTAAAAAAAAACGGTATAATAAACCTTTTTATGTGTAATAAAACCTATTTTCACTAGGAACTTTTTACATAGCGAACTTTGCTGTGAATGATTCTTTTTTATCTGTGCTGCACACTAGCGCCACTGTGGGATGAATACTTAATTGTCTGCGCGGTAATTATGCCGCTGCCTTTTTGCTCTATTTTTATGCTTCACTTGCAAAATTGTTGGTAATTACGTTTTTAAAATGTGGTCTGTTCCCTGAGCTGCATTTTATTATACTTTTCACTGCCGCTTTTAATATTCGTTCGTTTTTATGCACGTGTATTTTTTCTGTGTGTGTTCTATGGGCAGGAATTTTTAATAGATGTAGGATGTTTTATAGAGCTTTTATTTAAAATAAAGGAACAGTAAACATTACTTGCATTCTTATTATATAACTTAATGAATTATACGTTAACTTAAACCCAACGAGCTGTTTCAGTTGTATCCATCATATACATTTATTTAATAAGTACTTAATTGCATATTAAATATTTAGGCTGACTGTACTTATCATAACACAAAATCAAAATTAGTTTTCATAACACACAAACACAGATTTCCAACAACCACAATTACACAAATCTCACTCTAATTCCTTTTGAAATAACGTTGTTTATTCACGTCTCTTTGTTGCCATAGCAACGACCTTTCGCTGATAGTAACTCTCACGTGATTGGCTTGTTAATTAGGGTTGCAGCTGAGCCTTCGTGGACGTGACCAACCTTTGATAAACACGTGCCAACCCTTATGTCACATTCGTCACGTCACGAAAAATATGATGGCTTTTTGTTTTGTTACGTGGCCAGTGTGCTGAAAGCTAAAAGATTTTTTCATGTTTATTTTGTTAGTTTGATGCGTTGTTACCTTATATGTGAAGGCACCGGGGGGTTGGTAGAAACATCAAGATGCCGATCATCGTCTTCACAGTCCATCGTAGGGCGTAGGATTTTATAATCAGGCCGAATAAATTACAAAAATAACGGACGTCGGCGATCCGTCTCCTATGACAGTCACAGCGCTCGCTCTCCAACATAATGCGCACGCAGAACTGCCAGTTTGACGTTCCGCCAGAGTACGATTTATGGTACCCTCGTCCGATGAATTGTGATAAAACCTCCTTCAAAATTCAATTATAATAATCGTCGCTCCGACATATGCATGTTCTTTTGAGTTTTATTTTTGAATAAATATTGTATACGTCTTTTTGGTAAGGCGAAAATCATTTAGACTTCTCTCGTTCAGAATTAGCGACTCTTACTGACTAAAAGCCGCCCATTACTTCTCCTGCTCTAGGCCGAGGCCACGGTAACTTACGGATACGTCTGGGATTATAAAATTAACTAAAAATCTTAATTGAATTTGTATAATAATGAAGATGTGTCAGGTTTTTTCGTCCCCAAAAAGCTAGTCTGTGTCTACCAATTATGTTATGAGTTATATATAATAAGTCAAACATGCTGGATACGTTTCCAAACTTCATATTATTACCAAAATTGTTCGGCAACATCCCATTGAACTGTGATATTGAAATCTAACTTGGCCCTTCTTTTGAGGTAGGTGAGGGTAAATCATCAAAAGGCTTCTCCGCCCAGGGTGAGGCGAGTGGGAGTTTCAGACTCTTTACTGACTAAAAACCACTCTGTTTCTTCCTATAACGCTTGTGTCTGCAATCCTAGCTTGATTTTAGCCCTTACCTTGCCACCAGTCAATAAAAAAGGCAGTCATATTTCCTTCACTAATAAAAAACCGAAACACATTGTCAGCCATTTTATTCATGAGCCATTACCCACACTCTCCAGGCTCTCGGTATATTCACTAAAAAACTCGAAAAAAGATAAAAATTCAACTGTGATAGTAACAGTCGTATAATGCTATCTTTTAAAAGTAAGTGCTCGCATAAAGATTTCGAAAGATAATAAAATATGGCCACTCGAATCTGAAATAGCGCAAACTCAACGAGGTTATGTCGTAAAAATGATAAATTACGTGATTCTATTGCCAAGTTTTTTGGTGTATAGATATGTAAACATATGTATTATATGGACCCAATGTTAGTTTTGTCCAGTTGTTTAAGAATTATTTTCATTTGTCGATTTTTATAAAAAAAGAGGAAGATGTGTTCGAAAGTTCTTTTTACAAATTGTTTAAATAAATATTCTCCGTTATAAAACTCTTCCCATCAGGGTTCTTGGTGAAAAGCGCAGTAGTTTTTTTTAGGGATTAGCTACAGTGTTCTACTAACCAAGGTGGGGGCATTAATTAAAAGATTTACCACGTTAAAAAAATGACAAAGTCTTCCAAAATACACCTTTGATTTCAAACTTGTTTACTTTCGTAGAACAGAATTTGAAGTAAAGAAAGCATGGAAGCTTTGCTGTGCCAATAAATATCTAAAAGAATGGGATGCATCTGTAATTTTTCCCATACTAAAATTACTATCAGTAGAATTTTTCTTGTTATTTTTAAAAAAAAAAACGTTGCCCCACTCTAGGATTTTCTCCTGTGTTGTGGGTGCGTTTACAAACATACAATGTCACATACACATGACACCCAGACCCGAAACAACAATTTGTGGATCACACAAAGTGTTGTTCCGTGCGGGAATCGAACCCGAGACACGTTGCACGGCAGCCAGCCCAGCCACCCACCAACCGTGCAGTCATTGCAGAATTGGCTGACATAATTGAAAAAGTCTTAATTACTCTTATAAATTCTTCTTATCTATATCCCCATTACAGTGTCCTTAAACATACACGTGTTCCAAAGCATTCGTACACTCGCAGCACATCAACCTACACCAAACTCTAAAACTTCTTTAATAAAAACATAACTTCACTCTCTCGTAATAAAGTCGAGAATTGAGGTGCCGACGTCTAACGGTACCTACCTACAAACAAAAATGTATTACCATAATCTTGCCAAAGGATCTAAATTAGGCGTGCCTTCGAGAAACTTCCGCAACACGTACAAGTTCACGTGGCAAAGTAAAAAAGACATTAAGCTCTGTGACGAGTTACTTACATAACGTTATGTATATCTTTGTTCTGTGTACCATGGATTTAGACATCGCTAGAATAAAGACTAGATTTTTGTTGAGGCGAAATTAGTCAAATGACTTTTCCCCTTTTTTCCGCCTGCTGACCATATACCATATATGGTCGGCAAACGAGCAGGCGGATTATCTGATCCTACGCAATCATGCAGCCCATGGACACCCAGAACACCAAAGGAGTTACGAGTGCGCTGTCGGACTTTTAGGATGTCCAGAACCTCACTCTCACGGCGAAATAAAACGCTGTGGTATTTTCACGCCGGTTTTCTGTAAGGCCGTGGTATCAATCTGGTCGAGCCGACCCATTCGTGCCGAAGCTAGGCTCTCCCACACTCAAACTCTTACTGACTCCACACCCCGTTCTTTCTCCTGCTCCGGGCTAGGGACTGGGTACTTTTACTACTAGTACTAACCCCATTAATAAAGCTTATGGACCACTCGAAGTTAAGCGGTTTCCGTAGTCAATAAAAGAAGCATCAAGAATGCGTAGTTGACCTTGTCCGAAATTGTCTTAGTTATTGTTTGGAAAGTTGCCCCACACTAAGATTTTCTCCTGTGTCGTGGATGCGTTTACAAATATACAATTTTACATACACATCACACTCAGATCTGGAAACAGAAACAATTTGTAGATCACACAAAGAGTTACACTCCTTACGGCTATTGAACACACACTGCATGGTCCGAATATTATGAAACACACATCGTGACTGTCCTACAGACTGTTTGTATTCTGCACTTGTTGTAATAAAAACAAGAAATATGATTTTTTCCGTGAGTTCCAATACTAAATAATTATTGAAAGAATAATCCGTTTTATAGTATTTCCAGGCGTGTTCTAAAGAAATTCTAGTATCTACGGCTTTACACCTGCGTTACACAGAAGAAACGTCTTGAAACGAAAACCCGTTTTATAGCATTCTGAGCTTTGAGATGTAAAATTATACGGTTTATTATTCTTTACGATTTGATTTGTCGAGGGCTATTCAGTTTGTAGAATTTTCATATTGAGTGTAAAAAAATTTAAGATCATGATTTTTTTGTCCTAATAGGGATACTGATATGTTATCCTTTTATATTCCCCCATAAGAATTACGGAAGAGAGTCATGCTTCAGCACGATCTGGTCGGAAAGACTGAAGTGATACCAAGACCCACAGAAACCGTCGTCGTGAAACAACCATAACGTTCTTTTTCACTGTATTAAAGTTACAGAAGATCCAATCCACCACTCTCACCATCCCAAATCCCTAAGTCCCCCAATCTATAAATCTTAAACCCTGTAAAGCTGGCAGAGCACTTTTAACTCCTTGATGTTGCGGGTGTTCAAGATGGTCTTGCCAGACTGCTTGCCATTAGGCGATTCGTTGGTTCGTTTGCTAACAATCCTAAATCGTTATCAATCTGGCGACACCTACAGCTTGTGGCAGACGTGGACTGTGATACTCTTCCAAAGATTTGTCAAATTTTCTAGTTTTGGTAAACTGATTTAAAGGGCTCAGGGTTATCAGAGAGTACTGTTACGTGCCTGACGTCACGTTCCTGACTATGCGGGCTTGGGTTACGGGATTGGATGAAATGAAACACTAATACCGGTTTTCAGACTTTCTATTGCGCTTAAGTTACAGCGTCCACGGAGTTAAGTTATCGGCGTTCTTCTCCAGCAGAGTCCGGCCGACTGACACAACTTTGCCGTTCACGCTAACTTCACTTAACTGACTGCACTTCACTATTTCACTGCACTTCACTATTTCACTCACTTTTCTTCTTTTTCACTTCTTCTTTTTCTTCCGAATCGCTTTAGACTTAGAACTCAACTGCCAGCGGTGAGCCGCAGTTCCGCTTATATACCCCCGGTCAGGTTCTAGAACATTCAATTTCGTTATTCATTTTTATTTATTCTCCTTCTCGCTCCTTAATTTTTCATTACTTTCACTCAAATATTCCAGAAAGTTCGACAAAACTTCCATCAACTAAAAAACTTCATGTTTACGGCGGGACTCGAACTCGGGGTCTCTGTGGTGTAATCCACACGCCTTACCGATTACACCAACTCGTGTTGACAATTCACGACGAAATTTACAATCTCTAGGCAACGTTTGACAACCATCCATTGACGTCATGATGTCAAAGAGTTTTCTGTCACAGTACTGTTGGCTAATGAGTAGTCTCTAAGTCTGCTATGTGGTTATGGTCACTCAGAGGAAAATATTTAGCACTCACTTTATGACCTTCAAGATCTGCCATACTTAAAGTTTTCAAATCAACAGCAACGCCAACCAGCACATAATGAGAAATATTGATTTACAGTATGTTTAGACCAAAAGAATCTCATTACGTACACGGCTCAAACACGCTTAACTAGGTGTTATACTAAACATATATTATGTAGAAATATGTAATTACAGTAGACAGAAAAGCTGTGAGATATAAGGCTATGAACGTAGACGGAAAGGTAGCGGATATTTGATGGATTTTCTAGATGAGCATTTTAGTTGTGACTCAGATGGATTCAGTAGTGGAAGAGCCTCAATTGTTTTTGAAAATTAGACTTTTTAACACTCATTTAATCCAAAAAACAATCATCATTAGTACTATCTACTAGCCTTTTATTTTCTTATGGAGAAATGACAGACAAAATTGTTTTTAAGATGCAAAATAAATCTATATTCTCACATTAAAGATCTAATCGTGCAATAAAATTCCTTATAAGCATATAACTTAAGATAACTTTATCCACTCAGAACTTTACAATTTTTTTTCTTTCTTTAGAAATTTACCAAAATTTTCTTGTCAATTCTTTAAAGCATTATCGGCATTCTTATACATGCTCAAAAAATCAACACCCGCTACCGTCTAACAAGCCAAGCCGCAACCTGAAGCTTTCTTTCATCACACCAATTTGCGGAAAAAAAGATTTATTGCGGAAAAAGAATTTCTCAGTTAATAAAGTTCTTTCTGGGAAATTACTGGGATTTCTTTTTGTATAGATGGCGTGTCGAGTATATATTTCAATGGATTGAGTTCTTTGGATCTTTGTGAGTGAATTATGAAAGGAATAAATGGTTTCGTTCATTCACAAGTGCATAAGAGAGCTGAGATGAGCTGAAGAGGTTGGTTGATGATAGCGTGCAGACGTGGAGTGAATGGTAATTCATTTTTATAAAATAGATTGAATAATGAATGTGTCATATACCTACATTTATTCGTTTTGTAGAAATCTGGTAACTATTGAAGTATTAAATAATGTTAACCTAAATACAGAAATTGTCATTGAGGATAAAAAAAATATCAAACACAACACAACACAAAGCAAACAAACAAAATGCAAAGAGGACTTTATTGACTTTAAATAAGTACAAAAATCACTTCTCAACATTTTTTAAAAGCCTTTCCTTCTTCTTTTTCTTCTTGTCTTTCTTAGTTTTCTCCTCTTTGTGGTTACTTTCCACCGTGTCTTTGATCCACTGCTGCATTACGGAGATTTTGGTGTAGACTCCTGGTACGACTCCGCACCCAGCTCCGAATGAGGTGATTCCAACTTGCACATCATTCCAGGTTAAAGGACCGCCGCTGTCTCCCTGTGAACATTTAGGTAGGGTTAATAATAGTTTAGTCATAATTCCAAGAGCCAATCCAAGCATCAGTAGCTGTATCCCTAGCAATAATTACTATCTTTTTAAAAACATACATAAATTGCATACAACTACAGATTTTAACGTCCCTCGATAAATCAGATCACAAAAAAAAAAGTTGAATTCGAACGAAAATAGTTTATGTGTTACAGACTACGTTATTGGGAACTAATAAAAAGATGCCGAAACAGATACCATGGTGGCTAATAATTGTGTAATAAAGACTTTTTTTACTTACCGAGCAAGAATCCCTGCCTAGTTCACCGGCACACATCATCCTCCTTGTGATACGTCTCTGTATTCCATATGACAGTTGACAACTCAGCCATGGTACTACAGGAACTGACGCCTGCTGCAGATGCTCAGATATCTTGCCTTTAGGCTAAAATGTGGAAAAAAAGAAAATTAAAAATGTTAAGTAAACGTGTGAATGTGTTTATTTGAGAATGAACATATGAATACTGCTATTAATGTAATAAATGAAAAAGTGATTCAGACAATAAATTGAACATAGTTCAAATATCTGATTAATAAACGAAAAACATTTCAGGACCATTATAGACCCAAATCATGTTAATTAATCTACATATAGAAAAAAATGTGTTGGTAAGAACCTAACTCAAAACGTCTGTACCAATTTTATCAATTCATTTTGTCTGTCAAAAACCTGTTATGAAACAACAGTAGCGAAAAAACGCAACCAGGAAAATAGTTGGACAACTCTGCTGAGAAGCAGGAGCAATTTGCAAGTTAACACAACATATTTTTTTATTTCTTTTTTTCTTAAGGAATTATTATTGCTTATGGTAAATTTAATGAACTGAAACTTAAATTTTGTGGTGTGGGAGAGCCATGATTACGCGTGGATGGGCTAACTCAGCCGGAGTGATACCACGGCATTACAGAATACCGGCGCGATGATAACATTTATATTGTGTAAGTAAGGTTACCTCTGCTTCTCCCCGTCCATCTTCAAGTCCCCTATCCTTAAATCCCGAATAACCCAAAAGAGGCTGACAATGCATTTAAACACCTTTGGCATTGCGAGTGTCCATGCGCCGATTACTAACAACCAGTAACCAGCCTGCTCGTTTGCCGACTTATGCAATAAAAGAACTACTCATTAGCGTTTCTTCACAGTATTTTTCATCATTTCATAAAAATCGTCACAAAGATACAAATCCCAGTACTGCTTACACAAATAAAATATGATTTATTAATATTATTTATTATTCGTCTTGAAAGACACTAAAAGCTGTAGCCATAATAAATATAAACATTTAAGAACATAAGTATCCCGTCAAGTTAAGTACGTCTATTAATTTCTGTCTAGACTCAAGTGTCAATATTAATCTATATCTAGATTTGTTACAAGCCCATAATGAGTTTGTTCGGATTTTCTATTTTGTCATTCGGAGACTGACAAACAAGCTTTTGGGAGTAGATGGATGATATTTTCTGATTTATTTGGTACCTAATCTTAGACTTAGCTTTTTGAGTTAGTTACTAAGGTTATTATCGTCGCCGATAGCGATTTATAAGTCACATTGGGAGATCTTTTTATGTGGTAAACAAATGAGTACGTAAGTTACACGTATTTTGCCGGCCTTTTTGAAGTTGTTAGGGATTTCTGGATTTTGGTTTTGAGGTTAAGTATGGCGAATACGGCGAGCGGTATTCCACGCTACTTCTACCCTACTAAATCGTACCAAAGCATGTCTCTCCTAAACTTACATCTGTAGAGGTCTATGTGGCTTGTGTGTTCCACTACATAGTACAAAACAAAGTCGCTTTCTCTGTCGCTATAACCCCATGTTTGCTTATGGTTTTTATTATAATACTACGTATCGGATTTTAATAGATCGACAGATTGAAGAGGAACGGTAAGAAGTATGTATTATTACATCTATTAAATAGTGGACTAATTTTGTATCAGCATTTCACCTGTGCAAAGCCCCGAGGGAGCTTGCTTTGTACTTTGGCGTATGAGAAAGGTTACCGCAGAGTCAATTCCGTCCTTCGACAAACGCCGGCAAGCCAGTTGAAACTGTTTGACGGCACTGTTCGTGTGACGTTGAACTAACTAGCTGCCGTGCAATGTGTCACACGGAACAACTCTTCGTTTGATCCACAAATTTACGTTCCAGATCTGGGTGTGGTGTGTATTTGAAATTATATGTTTATAAATGCACCCACTACATTGGTGACAAAAACAGTGGGACAAAAATCTTTTTTTTAAACAAAATAAAAACTCTTCTAATATTGTGGCTTTTAATGGGCGGCGCCGATATTTTACCATCACATTAATAATGATTAGCCTAAACAATAGGCTAACAATACAAATCACGCGGTTGGTTCCCTCGGATGGTTTGACTTCGGAAAAATCCAACAAAATGTCACATCATAATAACAAGAAAAGAAAAAAGAGTCAAAGTATTTATATACGTTTTTATTAGAATTTTCCATATATAAGCTAGACGTCTAGGTATAATGAAATTGCTCTCACATTTGCAGATATTAAATGTACCTACGTCAGACTCTCCGAGAGTAATTTTCGTCTGTGCCTTTTATTTGTGTTTACACACCTATATATATATTTACGGGCATGTAAATATAAAAGATTGCCTACCTACTAACGTTATATATTTAATTAGCTAGTTACAAATTTCTTTTACATTTGGAGAAAGAACTGGCGCTTACGAAGCACCCAGATTATGGCACCCGATTGTAATGCAAGAAGGTTTAAAATCTATTAATAACCAGACATATTCAAGTTAAAGTCAAAAATTCAGAGCTGTATGTAGTTTCTAAGATTTTTAAATGCCACTAACATACGGTGCCTTTTTTTTAGGGGAACATCATCAAATGACTTCTCCCGTCCAGGGTCAGGCGGAAGGAAGAGTCAGACTCTTACTGACTAAAAACCCCCCGTTCTTTCTCCTGCTCTGGGCCGAGGCCGCAGTGCCTCATTGCGCTTACCCCGCAACCCCGGAACATACGGTGCCTGGACCATGACTTTTAATATCGAATTATAGTATGGCTCATCCGCCTTGATTATGGTGGTGATTAATGTTCAAACCATCTCCGTGTGTGGTGATGCCGTTGCTAAGTAATGGATACTTAAGGGATGGTGATGTGATTTATATTGATTGGAAACTTTCTCATTTTCAATAAACAAAAGTCGGCTCATACGACTCCCGCGTAATGGAAAAAAAAGTTAATGACAATATGTATTTCACTCTTGGTAATTATTTACCATTTTGATGATTTATCGTTATGAATTTTAATATTTTTATGGAGTAGCAAAATTATTCGACATCTTCAGCCGTCCTAGGTAAGTAGGTAGGACGAGGTCAGACTCAAACTGGCTTAAAACCTCCCCGTTCCTCCACTTGCTTCGAGACTGATCGCATGGTTGCGCCTACATCCGCCACTTCAGCCAGGCCAGATGCCCAATTACATCCATACACGAAGGTCAGCGCCCCTAGTGTTAGTATTTTAATAATTTTAAGCTCACCTGTGTATATCCCCATCCAGTAGCATTCAGCAATAATCCTTTCTTCAATTTCACGATATTTCCAGTCAGAGCAATCTTCGCTACTTTCGGTCCAAAAGTCAAACTTTCATTCAATTTCAGTATGCAAATATCATAGTCAAAGGTAACATTCGAATACAGTTCGTGTATTATAATTTTTTCCACATCATACAATTTCCCCCCCTCATCAACTTTGTCGGTGCCAACCAGGACTTTGAACTCTCGATTCCTGAAAATAGAAGTGAGAATTCGTTGTTGTATATTATCTATGATGTATATAATGTAATATAGTCGTAAATACAGGAGGGTGTGTATTGAAAGCCTTTTCGAGGAAATTGAATATTGGATGTTGTGTGTGTACAGATACTTTCTGAATTAGAGAATTTTGGTGAATTAATAGTTCGAATTTTGGTCTCAATAGTCTTATTTGCAACATAACATTTAGTTGGCTAGTATAATTACCAAACAGAAAGCCTTTGTTGATAAATTTGGCTAAAGTATTATTGTATTCTTTAAATTTTTTGCAGTATTCATCTAGAAAAGTGTATTAATACAGCAATTTATTACACGATGGTTTAGGTCTGGTACTGAAAAGTAGATGTATGTTTTTAAGTACACATTAAGTCGTCTGTTTTTTATAGATACTTGCGATGGTTTTAAAAAACCTGAAGTTCTATAAAATGAGAGAAATATATATTATATTTATACTTGATTGAAATAAAAAAAAAACATTGATACAAACAAATAAAAATCACATCAAAACTTTCGCAAGAATTTTGTCGCTAAAAAATGAACTTGTGTAGTTAATAAATAAAGATCATTTTTTACAGCTTTGTCTAGCTTAATGTGTGTCACTGATCTGGGCTAAAATTAAACTCGATCGGCTAGGGCTATTGATTGCACACTGCCCTCATTTCCAAGACCAAAGACGATCCGTGGCGATATCATTATTTGGATAAGTTAGTAACAATGAAAATATTTTAGATTAAAAATTTTATTTAGATAAATTATGTTATGTACTGCTTTATTGCAACAGCAGATAGGAATAACTTCTTTTCTCCTTGTGAGTTAACAAGAGGGCATGCCAAGTCACCAAGAGGATCACTTCGCACGTAATCAAAGTTAGTGTAAAATAAACATCCTACAAGAAATCACTAATCGTTGACCAAAAAAAACAATTATTTTTTTGTAATGGATTAATAAGTTAATAACTAATTACTTAATACAATAAATAATATTAGTAAGCAATCAACACCGCCCATTGCTACTCAGAAGAGTTATGGATGCGTTGCCAACCTTGTGAGGATTGGGGTTTCGGAGATTTAGGGATTGGGATTGATGAGAGAAGGGAAAGGATTGGGCCTCCAGTAACCTCAGACTCACGGCGAAATACAACGCTGTGGTTGTTTTACATCAGTTTTCTTTATAAGACTTCCAGTACTGGTAAGATCAAAGCTTGGATCTCTCACACTTAAAAAAACTATTTTACCAAAAAAAAAAAGAAAATACAAATTGGAAATTTAATATTAAAAAAGAGGTTTGTAGAAAATCGTTCGAGAATACGTGATCGTCATTTTCTATGACGACTTTAGCTACTAAGAAAAAGTTTTACAGTATCCTTTTAAAGATAAATTGCCTAACGAAAGGTGAATCAGTCTAGATTTTGAGGCTAGTCAGCCCACAATCAGTCCATTGAAAAAAGGTACATCTAAAATTTTTGCTTCTATAAATCAATTCGGAATATATTTACTCTAGCTTTAGGAGGACGAAGGTTGAATTATTTACAGTTGATTTATGTACAAAATGTTTCTAGCAAAAAGCTTCTTCGAAAGATTTTAATTCAGTTACAAACAGCTTTGACTTCATATATTAGGTATTTCAACCAAATTGGTAATAAGGTTTCCTAGGAAGTTTTTGTATCCTACCAGCTAATTTCGCCGCTATGACTAATCTTCTCCAAATGAGAAGAGGCCTTCGCTCAGCAGTGGGCACTTATAGGCTGTTGATGATGATGATGATGATGATTATGATCATGAGCTACTCTCGCGCGGTTTCACCCGCTGCTCGGCTGTTTTTGTTTGTAGCGTGATGTTTTATAGCCTACAATATTTCCTAGCACTCGGGAATATTATAGTTATCAATTGGTGAAAGAATTTTGATAATCCGACCAGCAGTTCCGAAGATTACCCCTACATACAAACTCACAAACTTACAAATTTTACCTCTTTATAATAATAGTATAGAAAAGGTAATTAAAATCTATTTGTTCCTGATCCTTGAAGTCCTAACTCCCAAAAGGCTGGCACTTGCAACTTCTCTGTTGTTTCGAATGCCAATAGAAGGCGCCAATAGCTTATCAACAAGTTTTGTGTAGGAGACCCATGCTTCGTCACAAATTGGTCGGCTCGACCGGAGTAATACCACGCCCTCACAGAAAACCAGCGTGAAACAACAACTGCGTTGTGTGTAGCCGTGTGAGTGAGGTTACCGGAGGCCGAATCCTTCCCGTCCCCCAATCCTAAAATCTTGAAATCCCTAAATCTCTAATCCCCACAACATCAGCAACCCACTCGTAACTCCTCCGTTGTTGCGGGGGTCCATGAGCGGCGCTGATTGCTTACCATCCGCTAATCAGTCTGGTCGTTTGCCATCATATCACATGATCGAACAAAATCGATCGAACGATCAAAATCGAACGATCGAACAGAATCGATCAAACAAAAAAATAACACTCGAATCTTTTGTCTCATAATAACAAAGTACATGTGATGTAGAATATACGTACTTATATATATATGTATATGTTTCCGGTATACATTTCCTCGTCTTTTGATAAATCAAGAGACATAAATTGTGCCTTCATTAGTTGTTACTGAAGACACATAGAGCCTTTACGTTTCAAATATAGGACGAGCTCTCGTTATGTATGTTTTCGTCCAAGTATTTATATAAAGAACTAGCTAATATCGCGCGTTTTCACCCGCTGCTCCGTTCAATTTGATCGTAGCGTAATGTTTTATAACCTATTAGCATTCAGAAACATTGAAAGAATTCAGTGAAAGAATTTTGGAAATCCGGCCAGCTGTTCTAGGATTACCCGCTACATAAAAACATTATAAATATGTAAATTACACTTCTTCAAATTATTACGAGTAAAAAACAGTTTTATTTTAATATTCAGGTAAATCTTCTTTAGCGAGACGGGCTCACACAATATACTTTTTTTTTCTAGAAAATCATCAAATGACTTTTATCGGTCAAAGGTTATGGCGAGAGTGAGTGTCAGCCTCTTACTGACTATAAACCCCCTTGATCCTTCTCCTGCTTTAGGCCGGCCGGAGGCCCAAGGCTGATGTTCAGCTGGGGTTGTGGGTCAGCCGCAATAAGGCCCCGCGTCCCAGCCTGGAGCAGGCGAAGGACCGGGGGGTTTTTTGTCAGTAAGGAATCTGGCAGTTGCTCTCGCCCCATCGCGGGCGGTAGAAGTCATCTGTCGATTATCTCCTTAAAAAAAGTGTTACTTTTGACATTTTTTTAAATTAGTCAGGAAAAAACAAATGCCATTGCCGTGCTTAACATCAGATGTGTTACAAGTGAGCTGTTTGCCTTTCGGGTGGAAGGGGCTGGGCCCAAAAAAGAGGGATAGAGCTATAACAGGTGTATAGCTCCATCCCTCTTTCTCGCCCGAAAGATTCACGTTTTAACACTTCATGGTAGGACTACTGAAACTTCAAACACACGGCGAAGCATAAATCTAGGAATGTTTTATGCTGGTTTGTAAGGCAGATCAATACAATACAAAATAAAAAATAATGTACTCGCTCATTTACGTTCTATGAAATGTGATATTCTTCAGTCGTTATATCTCAGTAAATATGTTTTATATTATTTTTATTTCAGCTCTGAATAAATGGTCGTGATATCAAAACAATGTGTTATCATGTTTGTTCGAAATAATGACGTATCAACTTTGAAATAAATTAATACGAATATTTATGTGAGATATTTTTTGTACTGGTTTAAGTTTACATTGTTTATTTATTAATCTATTTTTTTTTATATTAAAATGTAATTCCAACGACTGATTCATTGTTTCAATGGAGGCTAGAAGCCCTAGGTTCAATAAACATCCTTAGTCTTTAATTATCACGAACAAACAGCTCACAGCGTTAAAGTTTGTAAATGTTAGTTCCTATTTTTTATGACCCGCAGGACTAAGTGCCTGTTCCACCACCTTCGCAAAAGTTATAGATATACGAATGAGGCACATAGTTTTAGGTTCTATACTCAAATGTATTTGGTAGGATGTTGTGATTGTAAAAATGGGTTCACTCAAAAAAACAACGAATAACTTTAAGATTTTTCTCTGCACGGTTGGTGCATATGCAAATATTGGAACAAAATTTTCCGCCGCCGCCGATCACTTTGTGCTCAGACCAATCATATCGCCACTGTATGCTCCACGGATCCCTGATCGGACGGTTCTGGATGGTCCCCACAATAAATTGTATACGTATTGAGGTAATAATTATGACCGCCAGTACCCTGTAGTAAATGGAACGCAGATCCAAACAATACCCAATGTTTTTCTATTGCTATTCATATAACAGACGAGTACCTACTAAAAATATGGGTTGCGGGGTAAGCGCAATGAGGCACCGAGGCTTCGGCCTAAAGCAGGAGAAGAAACGGGGGTTTTTAGTCAGTAAGAGTCTGACACACTGAGTGTCAGGCTATTCTATTAGTGAAGGGAAGTAATTTGATGATTTTTGCCCCACAGAAAAAGCCTACTTATAATATATTGTGATTATTTTTGTATGGATTGGTGATGATGTGAATGATTGTTTTTACTCTTGGTGGAATTCTTGTGAAAATGTTGTGATTAAGTTTTTTCTAATGAGCAATGTATTCAGTTATTGGATAATGAAGTCATCATATAAATATAATGAAATACTCACGGTACAATACAATGGGCAGCAGTCAGGATGAACCGCTCATGTATGATGGAGCCACCACACCAGTGGAAGGTACCGTTAAGGCGAAGTGACGCTATGTACGGCACCGATTCGATAGAGACTTTGTGCCCACCTATAATGCCGACGTGAGGCTGCTTCTTTTCTTGTTCTGGTATAGGAATTAAACTTGATTATTCAATTTTTTATTTAACAATGAAAAGATGTTCGTTTGTCTTGTTCACTCTAACTCTGCAACGGCTGGACCGACTTGATTAATTTTCGTATTTAACTATTTGTGGAAGTTTGAAGGAACGTGGACTCACCTCTTTGACCCTCCCGGTTAAAGAGGTGAGAAAATTAAAATTATTTTTTTTTTTTTGAGGGGAAAATCATCAAATGACTTCTCCCGCCCAGGGCCGGGAAGGAGTGTCAGGCTCTTACTGACTAAAAACCCCCCTGTTCCTTCTCCTGCTCTGGGCCGAGGTCGCGGTGCCTCAATGCGGTTACCCCGCAACCCAGGCAAATTAAAAATAGTTGAGATTTTAATACCGAAAATAGTTTTTTTTTTGGCATAGCATTGAGTAGCATTCCCTAAAAACTATTATGTGTGTGATATAATAGATATTTGTGTTTTAAGGCGGTAGTGTGTTGAAAAATATGTCTTTTGGAGGTCAATATAAAACGTAAAAAACATTGATCAAGGATTTCTTGTCCTAATATTATTTACCTATTATAAACGTGTAAACAGACTCCGGATCAAGAAAACGCAATAACGGCATCCAAAAACTTTGAAAATTAACACCAACGACATAAACCAAAAAAAGGTACAGAATATTTTTTTTGGTTTATGTCGTTGGTTTTAAAAAAGATCCTTCCACAAAAAGTACATAATATAATACTATGTTGCCTATTTCATTGCCACTTGGGCGGGCTTTCTCATTCCATAACAATTTATTCCTAAAACCTTGAAAATTATTAATAATCGAAACCTATACAAAAACAAAATAAATTTTAAAATATCAATTCCCAAAATTGGATAAGACAACACAGTATCGAAATTGCAATCTTAATGTTGATATTCCAGTGTAATCCAGACATCCAGCGATTGCAAAGCATACAAACTCAAATTGCAATATCTTGCAAAGAATTGGCACGAATTCAAAACTCTCTTGGTTTGGCCACTTTTATATAAAGTAGAATGCATGTAGAATGCAGACATGCCTTTGTAGTTTACTAGATGATCAATAGTGTACCTTGTAACTTTGGGTTACGATTTAAATTAGATCATAGAGTGTTGCAGTAGTACTTATTGGTACTTCTTCTGTTTGATGTTTGGTAGGCTTGCTTTTCACAATTATTGAAATTTAAATACTAGGTTTTCCCTAGTCTAGACCGCGTTATAAAAAGAAAAATGGTTCACAATATTCATCAGGTTCTTAAAATTGAAAAAAAAAATAAGAACATAACTACTTTTAAGTTAGTGTTTGGTTTCATTACCTACTTGATTTTAAGTATACCTACTATTTTAAATTTAATTTATAATTGTGTTGTACTTGAATTAGTATGGTTTGGACCTACTATTAAAAAGACTAAAAGTTTAAAAAAAAAACTATTTCAATACACTAAACAATGCTATAGAAAAAAAAAACTTTGCGATTTACCTGTTATTTCCCAAAGGATTAGATGGAGGGAGAAATACGAATTGATTTTTTGATTTTGATTGATTTATAATAAAATAGGCACACAGGAGGTTATATTTAGTGAGAAATTTTCATTGAAGATGAGTATAGAGTATAGGTCATGGGCACCAATTTTATTTCCATTAAACCGTGTCAGCAAGCGTATGGAACACAGCCTTTGCTAACCATCTTAGACTTCACTGGGAAACACATCATCACCAAATCAGTATTGTTATCTATAAGTTGAAAATCGCTAATTTGTATTGATAAAGCATGGTGATTTATGGTGATATAAGTTTTGAGCATAAATCACCAGGCTTGATCAATACAAATTAGCGATTTTCAACTTATAGATAACTATTATCACGATGTTTCCTCTTCGTTATGTGGGTGAAGCCTAAATAGTCTTAAAAAATACTTGTCACTCGGTCATCATATGGTACGTTTTTTTATAGTAGGTTTTTTAACGGCCAATGTATGAGAGCCGGAGTTGAGCGGCAAGCGTAGGTTTCGGCCTAGAGCAGCAGAAGGAATGGGGGCGTTTTTAGTCAGTAAGAGTCTCCCTCTTGCTCTTTCTTTCACCTCACAAAGAAAAACTACGACATAAGAACCAAGAGCCTTAATCTTTGGACCAACACGACACCCAGTGGTAAATCGTATAAAAAAAAAGTTTAATAGTACTTACTTTTAATCCTATGCCCATAAGCACAACTTATTAGCAGTAGCACCAACAAAACCCGTCCTGGTGACATGGTGAAAAATCCAAAATGGCGATGTTAAAATCAGTTACAATGTTATTTATTAATTCTGTTATCAATCTGCTAATTAATATTAACGTTATTATTGTTTGTTAGTAGGTACAGTTGGTAGAATAAATTAATTAATTCAAATTTTGTTTTAGGAGGTTTGTTGTTGAATGGTCGCATATTTTTCTATGTTTGCATTTTATGAGAGTAATATCTCATGGCTGAGGCTAACAAGACTCTGATCACCTGATTGTAAGCTATCAATGTCGCCCATGGACACGCACAACGCTAGAACAGTTACAAGTTCCTAGCTGGTCTTTTCGACGACCTCCATCTTGGCAGCAAAAATGTGAAGATTATGGCAATACTTTTTTATAAAAAAAGACTCATAAAAATAATTGTGTAATGCATGTGCTGTTGAAATCTTCGGGTTGCGGGTCAAGCTTTATAATGTACCATTGTCCTGGCCTGGAAAAAGAGAAGGAACGGTGTGATTTTTAGTCATTCAAGTGTGGGAGAGCCATGCTTCGGCACGAATGGGTCGGCTCGACCGGAGTGATACCACGGCCTCACAGAAAACCGGCGTGAAACAACCACACTGTTGTGTTCCGCCGTCTTCCCCAATCCCTCCCTAGTTCCTAAATCTCCAAATCCCTAAAAGGTCGGCAACGCACTCGTAACTCCTCCGTTGCGGGTGTCCATTGGCGGCGCTGATTGCTTACCATCAGTTAATCCGTCTGCTAGTTTGCCGACCTATTACATTAAAAAAAAAGTCTGGCACTTCCACTCCCTCCACCTGCTGCTTTCGCGGATTTCGCCCTGAATGCCGTCAATTGATGATTTTACCAGTTTAAAGTTTTAAAAAAAACAGTTATATTCAAACCTCAATCAAACCATTCTTAGGGTATCAATAGGAAACTAATTCTAAGAATCCTGAGTCAATCATCAGGCTGCATCCCATGAACTGTGTCATTTGAAATTTAGATAAATAATGATTTAAAATATACCTTAATTATTAAAAAGCAAGATGGCTACATATGTATAAATCAAACAAATGGCACAGAGTCGAACATGGCTGAATTTTTTTCAATTATTTTTTTAATCTTTGCCCCACATTCTGATTTTCTCCTGTGTCGTGGGTGCTGTTACAAACATACAATTTCCCATACTTACAACAACTAACCCGCGACACGTTGCACGGCAGCCAGTTGCCCAACCGCCGCACCAACCGTTTAGTCATTTAAAACCTTAATGAGCTTTTAAAAACAGATATTGCAAATAAATAGAGTATTAATATTCTCATTTCAGTTCACATAACAATGAAAATTTACCGACCATACCGCAGCAACAAACAATTAACATAT
Source organism: Spodoptera exigua (assembly GCA_902829305.4). Classification (NCBI taxonomy): domain Eukaryota; kingdom Metazoa; phylum Arthropoda; class Insecta; order Lepidoptera; family Noctuidae; genus Spodoptera; species Spodoptera exigua. The sequence continues at coordinate 4,656,083 of LR824623.2, forward strand.
ATTTTGCTAATGAGGGTATTTGAATAGCTAAATCGATAAACGATTTTAATGAGCAATGGGTAAGGTTTATCATTTTGTTTTGCTAATAATTTCATTGTAATATAATAATTATTTTATCTTTAGGTGATTTGAAAGTCGTAGTAGGTAGTCCTATGGTAAAGGACAAGCTCACTTTGAATTATATTTGCCTAAGTATACCGATTCATTTTTTTTTAAAGAAACGTTGCCCCACATTAGGTTTTTATCCTGTGTCGTGGGTGCGGTTACAAACAATTTTACATACACATGACACCCAGACCCGGAACAACAATTTGTGGATCACACAAAGAGTGTCAAGAGAGAGAGAGTCAATGTAAGTAAATAATATAATAATATGTTGTCTTCTAAGAATGTTCTTGTCAAATAGTTTGAATACGGTACACTTAAAATAACTGTTAAAGAAGTATGTAAAGTTAGAAAAATGCCCAAGTAGCAAGTACGTGATTCTGCCACTTTGGTCCAAATAGTGAACTACTTGGGTACTTGCCTTATTCTTCCTGCCGGGGTCACGGATAGTCACTTTAATGGGTATTGAGAACTTGCCGCGTAATTTATCGCTCATTGTTTTCAAGTTATGTTTTGGAACGGGCATTCTTGATTCTTGGCATAGCTTCGTTGGAAGACAGGCTTTTTGTGAGGAGAAAATTATTGAATGACTTCTCCTACCCCAGTGAGGTGAGAGGGAGTGTCAGACTCTTACTGACTAAACAGTCCTCCGTTCCTTCTCCTGCTCTAGGCCGAGGCCGCGGTGCTTCATTGCGTTTACCCCGCAACCCCGGTGAAACTAACATTAAACAACCCTGTAGGGCTCGCGTCTGTGGTGGTCTATTGGCTCTTTGGAGCGCGTGAAACGCAACGCACCGTACGCTTAAGTGCTTACAGTGATATTATAAATAAAAAGGTGTAGATAGGTTACAAGCGCTCAGCAAGAGATACATTAAAATGTGGCTAACTAGCCACACTTTTTCATATTTATCTCTTTTTCACTCGCGATTATTGAATCATGCCATCCCACTTTAACGTATATCATACGTTTTATTTATGAGTGCATAAGTGTGCCGTTTTTGAAAATCGGATTTTGTTTATGTAACCTATCTATCGTTTCAAAAGTGCTTGTTTGACTTAGCTTAAATTAGAGCAGGAGTTAGGAATTAGAACGGGTTAATTTTCAAAAAGAGTTTTAACCACGCCTCGATACAGAACTGACGCCTTCTCAACAGTTCTCTTCTCTCAGAGGGGGAGGGAGGAGATATTAAAGGATTCTTAGATATTTCGAGAAACGATAGTGTTACAAAATTATGAAGTAAATTATTAAAAAAAATCAGAATTAACAAATTTTTACATACCAATTATGGTTTTGTATAGCCATTGCTGCTTTTCAAAGGAAATAAGATACTATCTGAACCGAGCCTAAATGGATGATTTTCTGATAATTTTCTCAACATACTTTGAGAAGGGGATTGTAAGCAAAAGGATCACGTTTTAAAGTACTTTCTGAAGTAAATGATTCGGGAATGAGATGTGATATGAATATTTCAATTTATTATTAAAAGGATAGGTAGAATTTAATGGGGCTATGGAACTAGACTATAGAATACTGAATTCATATTTGAATTTAAAAAAAATGACTATGGGCACGCCCCTGTTTCGCACGTTTACTATCTTATTAACAACAGAAGAGACAATATTTTCCAAACATTGTAATTTAAATTTTTTTCATTCATAAAAACCTTTCATTGACGTTATCAAACACAACACAAAACGTATTAGCAAATTTGGTCAAGGCGTTGTTGAGTTATGCGCTTACCGAAACATTGTTCGATACATTCTTTTTTTAAATATGCATATCGACTTCCATGAACTAACTGAAACGAGCTCTATTATTTTATGTAAAATGGGAAAGCTAAAGAGTTGAATGCGCGATGTCGCCGCAACCTGTACGCTGCTCATGATTAAGAGTCCCGTTGCTACTTGAAACTGGTATAGTTTTCTTCAATCAGTTCACATGAGTAAGTCGATGCTTCCAGCGGATTTAAAATGGATGCCATTTTCATTAATTGAGCATAAATTAAGACTTACACAATTAAGGGCTGATTTTACAATAGTCTGATAAATGTTATCTCAGGAACAAAGTTGTTGCTGTCACTGTCTTATACAAACATTCTGACGCGACAGCATCATAATTATTATTCCCCAGATAACTTTTATCTAGCCGTTGGAAATCAGCCCTTAATCCACAAATATTAAGAATTGGAGTAAAGACAGTTAAAGAAATGCCTTTCTTTTATTAAAGCTGCCTATGATACCAGGCAAACATAAATATAATGAAGTAATTCAAAAAGGTCCTTTATTTATTGGAACTGGAAAATAAATCAAGTAGGTATCTCATTTAAACGCGTGACTCCCAAGTTTCTATCCAAAAATTAATACAACATGATAATATTTAAAAAGACACACCAAGTAAATGTCAACCTTCAAACAAGGTCATCAGAACACGAAATGCCTTATCATACACGTAAAGAAAACAACACACATAAGAATTTTCGCGACAACACACTTTCATTTATTTTCCTTCCCAGAGAATGCCGTCTACATATTGCCTAAGGAATTTATGTAAAAACAGGACAGGAAAAGTTTTGCTATTTTCCATCTACTGTTTGTATGTATCGAGTATTCCTTGGCGGGAATAAATATTTGTTTGTATACGTTATTCTGTGTATTGGATAACTAAAGTCTTGGTTTACAATATGTAGTAGGTATTGTGAGATTTAATGTAATTGTTCACACACACACAGACACATCAACAGCCTATAAGTGCCCACTGCTGAGCAAAGGCCTCTTCTCACACCGAGAAGGCTTGAGCATTAATTACCACGCTTGCTTAATGCGGGTTGGCGATTTCAAACTTAAAATTAGTAATTATAAGTCCAGGTTTCCTCACGATGTATACCTTCACCGTATGTCAGTGGTGTCTAAATAATCATAGAATGTACATATAACTCGGAAAAAGTCACATTAGTACTTGCAAGGTTTCGAAACGCGCCGTTTCGAAACCTTGCAAGTTTTCGAAACCGCGCTTTCCTCATGCATGAGAAGCATAGACAACACAAGCCTTAACCTCTAGACCACCACGACATTATGTAATTGTTCGGTCTGATGATAATACATGTGCTTCAAACACCTATTACAGCTTCGTCCAAAGGTTGCCTGTAAGAGATCGCCTTTTGCAATCAGATAAACCATTGCACACTCAATGCTTGTAAGATATCCTATGTAACTATGTGGTGTATAATAAACAATATAATAAATAATTCATTATGTACCTATCCGATTTTTGGGGACAAACTGGTATTGGTAACCGTCAAGATAAGAGACTTATTTATTATGTTTTCGAAGCCGACTTTAGCCGATTACGTGAGTGAGTACTTACGTAATAATTTCACGAGATTCTCGACTAGTTTCAAGCCATGTTAGAGGCCCATATTCATGATCAGCATTCCGCGACACGCGACTCGGCGACTGTCGCGCTGCTACTGTTAAAGTTATTTCTAAATTATATAAGATCTAATATATTTAAAAGTAAATATCGTGAAACTTGTTTAAAGAAAGCATCTCAAGTAAACTTACAAATAAAAGCTGTAAAAGCTGCTTCGCACAACAGAATTGTTATTCATCCGAGTTATTCGTTATTTTCTCTAATATAACAGTTTAAAAAGATTAAAAATATATCAAAAAACAATATACATAAAATAATTGATAACGATACAGACACTTTCCCTTCCATATATATATATTTTATTTAAGTATATTATTTTTATACATTAATCAAGAAAATCAATTGTCTCACCGGATCATTAATAGTATCAGTCCAATTAACCGGCCCTATCGCCGCGGGATACAGAATGTTCCAGATTACTTTGTGACAAATCGAAGTCGCCATTTTGGTGATTCAGTAAATACTTCCATCCTTGATTAAATCTTCGATTTCTAAATGGGTATTTTGGCTAAAACATAAGCAAAATACGAGTAATATAAGTGAGTATATACAATAATTTATTTATTGTTTCTCTCAACAAAAAAATACGTATTAATTATTCTTCTATATTAATATATCTATTTTCAAGAAACAATTTACACAACCCTAAATTACAAATCTGTTTATTTGTGTGCATTTTTATTTACGGTTTTTTTTTTTATTTAGAAACAAATAAATACCTATGTATTTATATTAATAATACGGGTTAGCTGCTATTTAATTTTAAAAAGTTTCTTCTTTCTTGTGTGTTTTCTTTTGTACTATTTGTATTTAAATTAAAATTCATCCTTCCCATTATAACAATGTGCTGCTTTTATCAATAGAGGAATCTCTTCTTAGCATTTTGTCGAATCTCAAAGCTCTATGGGACTTTTAGTCATTAAAGGTCTCACTCACTAAGTCATTTGATGATTTGCCCTCCACAAAAACGGCAAACAAGTATGCTTGACGCTAAGGATTTGGCGTCCTTCGTGGGCACCCGTTACAATAGAGGAGTTGTTGTACATTTTGCTGATCTTTTGTGGGTCGTTACGGATTTGATTATTGGGCATTTGGGCATCAGGAATGAAGATTGGTGAAGGGTGGTGAAGGTTTGCTCCGGTACCTTCACACGCTGGTGAAACTTAACGGACTGCGGTCGAACCGGTCCATTCGTGCCAAAGCATAGCTCTCCTACACTTAGAGTTGTGGTTTAATTGAAATAAACCCTTTTGACTCTGACTTTGAAGCTTCTACAGAAAGTTATAATGCAAATACCTTGTAATGATGGTCGCAATACCAAGAAACTGCTTTTGATACTCGAAACCCCATTTTCGTTTATGAAGTGAAGTTTTGCAATATCGCGAATGCTTTTGTGTTTACCAAAGACACCGCTAGTTCCATTATTTTCTCATCTAGCTCACAAAGAGTTGCATTAAAAGTAGATTAGAACACCGCTGTATCGTATAAGTACATCCGTCTATGTAACAAAGTAAGATTCATCAAAGGAAATTCTGTTTTTAGAAAATAACTTTTGGAAGAGTTTTGGTAAACATTTTAACTAAAAATCGTAGACAACATTTTAACTAAAAGTAAGCTGCGCGACGTCGTCGCGTCCGCGCACGCTGCTCATGAGGAAAAACCCCCCTGTGGTTCGAAACTAGTAGAGCTTTTCTCATTTTTCACACGTGATTTTCTCATTTTTCACACGTTTTATTTATTACGAGTGCCCATAGACGGTGCAGATACCATTAAAAGCTACCTTCAAAAAGCATTCACTGCTAAAGATCGACCACTACTATTAATACCTACTTTTTTAACCCAAGGAAAGAGGTCCTTAATCGACTCTTTCGTCAGCATAAGTTCTTTATGACGTAATAACTACTGACATATAACCTTACACAGTATGTATATGTATACGCCTATTGTATTATATTCTACCTACAAAGCACATGTAAGTAATCATATAAGGCTCATTATGTAGTTCCATTAATCTTAGACTCCCCTTTGCTGCCAGTAATAGGACAATGTTAGCTGCGCCCATTATAGTTAGTTACTTACTATAGTTATGTATGTAGATTGGTAATATGTACAATATGGCCGCTTTTACATTGGTGTAGTGTTTCTTTGTCGTATGTTTTAGTGAGTTTGAATTTATTAAAGTTAAAAGCGGTTGATATAGTTTTTTTGTAGACAATGATGATTCAGAAACAAGTAAATGGTTTTTGTTAATTAATCGATTAAAGTATCTAAAAAATAACGTTGGTCTCGTTGATTTGTTTGTTATTTGGTTGTTGTTGTCCAGCAGAGGACATAAACAGGCGAGCTACAGTAGGATTTTAATCAGATTCAAATATAGTCCGTATTATAAAATGATATTTATCTTAAAAATCTCTAACTCTCTCTATCTGAAATACCCCCTAGGTGTGATTAAAAGTTATTATAACGACTTATTTTGCCGAATTAAACGTTTTAAAAATATAAATGAAAATATTATAGTTCACGATCCATTTACTGCACATAAATCTTACCTTTCAGTAAAATCCTCGTAGCACAGATTATCAAAGAACTCGGTAGCTGTCAATTTGAATAGCGAACGGAATGTAGTGCGAACTACTTTTATTCAAACCTTTTTGTCTCACTCCACGTCGCTTTTCATAATTATGATGCGAGGCGACGCGACGTTGAGGGCACTTTTACTGCTATTCCGTTTTATTTTACATTCGTCATTTTATGTGGCCCTGGTGCTCCTGGTATAAATGCATTTTTCATTTTAATATATGAGTAGGAGTTTTAACTAAAATTTACATACGAATGTTATGAATGGAAATGTTTATTGCCATCGGTTATTTTTATGTTAATTTTATCTACTGAATAATTAAGAAAAACGTCATTTGTTTTTGTTTTTACGTTAAGAAAGTTAATATGAATGTATCTGTATTTAAATGTTACATTGTAAAATAGCTGTTACATACTACTAGAGATATTATGTAATTTTATATGTTATTTCTGGACAGACGACATCAAAAAATAGCAGAAAAAAACTGGATGCGAGTAGCAGAAGATAGAAATCGCTGGCTATCTCTGGAGGAGGCCGTTACCTTCCAAGAGAGGGGTTCTTGAAAAAAAGAATATACACATTCTTTTAAAATATAATATATATAATATGAAAACTCAAATACTAAAACACTTTTTGGAACGGATTCTTAAATTTAGTTTTTAAATGTTTTTTTTTTTTTTTTTTTAATTTTAGCAAGAAATAAAAGGCTTTTTTTCACATATTATGTGTCATAAACTGTTTTTGATTGTTATGACGTTAATTACGACTGCAGTAAATACCTATATTTGATTTTGGAACAACTGCTGTATTTACAATACCAGTTTTAAGCCTACGTAATAAAATCTAAAATCGGTTTGACGACGGTAATAAAACTTTGTGTAACAATAGCTACTGTATCTGTACTGAGACAGTGGTGTTTGTTTTTGGAGAATCTTGCTGCTTTAAAGCTGATATCTTCCACTGATTGCACTGAAGATTTTACCTATATGCCTTTAGTTTGCTTAATGCTATGTATGACTTTACTCTGAATGTTGTAAAAAAAGCTTGTTTTTTCTTAAAATAAAATCTTACCTGCTAGTAAGAGAAGTACAAATTAATTATATTCTTCTGGTAAACTGCTTGTTTGGTGCCGCTCCCCTGTTTAAGTTTGTAAATATGGCTTTTTGTTACTATTTCACTATTGTACGGACTGAATGAAATTTGACATAGAGATAGATCTAAGTATATGGATAGTCTGCAATAACAAATAGGCAATTTTTTGCCCAAGTACTGCGGTCTAAGCCGCTGCAATCTCCATCGGGGATTAACGACAAGATGTTGAATTATCTTTAACTGAACTGAAATCACATAGAACTAAGGCTTTAGTTGAAATACCCCTGACAAAGAATCGTTTCAGGTTCTTGGCACGGATCCAAATATCGTGTTCGCACAATACTGACCTGATTTAGTCGCTGAAACAGCGTTTTTCATGCAACTTAGCTGGATCACACCGGAGACCGGCGAACAGTCTCGATTCATGTTTTTGTTCAAAATAAGAGATTAATTAATATTTTATTGTAATGTCTAACAGTTTGATTACTAAATAAAAAAGAGACTGGTATTCTAAAAATTAAAGTTGTACCGTGTTGTTTATCAAAAAATAATTATTTATTTGTGATGACGGCACGGTTGGCACGGTTGGCGCGGTGGCTGGGCAACTGGATGCCGCGCGACGTGTCACGGTTTTGATTCCTGTACGGAACAACTCTTTGTGTGATCCATAGATAGTTGTTCCGGGTCTGGGTGTGAAATATTAAAAATTTTAGTAAATACAGTTAAAGAAATGCCTTTCTTATATTAAAGCTGCCTATGATACCAGGCAAACATAAATATAACGAAGTAATTCAAAAAGGTACTTTATTTATTGAAACTGGAAAATAAATCAAGTATCTCATTTTTAAGCGTGACTTCCAAGTTTTTGTCCAATAATTAATACAATATGATGAATATTTACAAAGACACACCAAGTAAATGTCAACCTTCAAACAAGGTCATCAGAACACGAAATGCCTTATCACGGAGTAAGAACAAAGAGGAGATGTCATAATTAGATTTCCATAAGAAACACCGCGTGATATTTTGCGGGGTGAGGGGGTATTAGACTCCGCCCACTTTTGTATTTGCCATCTGCCGGTCTATAGCAATACTACTCGCTCATTCAATTTACTTCTTTTTGTAGTTATGTAACTATTTCACAATAGATGTCACTAACGCAACAGGGTCGTACATAGAATTTACCGGGGAGTTGTTTTAAAAAGTTTTTTGTAAATACATTTGCGCCAGAGACAAAGAACCAGTTATCAGCAGGGCTGATGCCCTGCTGATAACTGGTTCTTTGTGATAACGAGTGTTATTATTAGATATATTCTGTCTTTTCGTCACGCCTAAACTACTGAACTTATTTGAGTGAAATTTGGTACAGACATAGTTTGGAACTCGAGAAAGGACACAGGATAGTTTTTAAACCCAAAATCTACAGGAATTCACTATTCCACGCGAACAAAGTCGCGGGCAAAAGCTAGTTTCTAATAATTGTTTTGAAAACTCTTGGCAGTTGTATCATTACGTAGCTGAATACGCATTATTACTAAAGTTCAGTGTCAATTTTCGTATATATCTCCAAATAACTGATGACTTCAAACAGGTTTTTCATCACCAGGAGTTGATCGAGGAATGACAGGCAATGTTTGACGAAAGCCCCCTGACAGCAATATCAGAGCACCACGAAAAACCTGTTGAGTACCGCGTAAATTTTGCATGGTTCAATTAAATGCTTCTATTGATTTTTTATTCGCCATTGTATGTGTGCATCCCATAAAATAATTGACGTTAGTTGCAAAACTTTTGCCATAGCAGAATTTCTCGAAATATTACAATTTGCACTTTAAATCACCTGTACATTCAATAGCAATGCTAATGAAGAGTGTGCGGTCCTACCTCCTTCTAATAATGTAACAGTAATCGTCTTAATTTGCATTACGTGTTCGCTGGTTTTACCTCAACAATATTTTGGATCATAAAAACACAAAACAATAACTCAACAATATTTTGGAACAATAACGAACATTACATTTAATTAACTAGTGGTATGTTAAATGCTATTCCAAAGTTAATAATACCGCCAGATTCTTCATATATAACACATCCTAATTATCTTCACGAGTGTTATAGGTACTATTCACCATGAAAAACGAACAAAACCTGCCCTAATGTGACGACATACTATATTTCGAAATAAACGAACAATGGAAGGAATGATATGTACGAAGGACAGAGTATGTTGTGGGCATTTCATAGGCTTACCGGCGATACATATCTGAGTTGTATGATCCAAGTCCTGATGCCCTTAATTTGGGGTTGAAATAAAAACCGAAGAGGTACTTTAGAAGTATAAATAAGGTCGTTCAGTTTCAAACACTCAGGCACTAAGATTTAGCACTCACAGCGTGCGGTGAGGTGCGCTAAATTTGAGTGATTCCATTCGCGTCTTAAATCAACGATATAAACCTTAAAAAGTAATTGACTCCTAATTACTACCCTGTCTTTATTTATGTTTTACTACTTGACGATAGATGGCAGTCTGTTTATAAAATGATATAAAAGTTACACAAATAATATTTTGGCGATTAAAGGATCTTTAGGAATGCATGTCGATTAAATTACTATACAAATGATCATTAAAATATACTAATACTGAACTATGCGTACCTATAAAAATTTTGTTTCTATGATACAAAGTGTCGACATCTAGTGTCGCGTAGATTGATAATTGGAAACGCTGACAATAAGAGACTTTGCTAGAACTATTTTAATAAATGACGAATAAAATAACTTATACATGAAAACTGATGCCATCCATAGCACCGTAACGTTTATCATAGTATTTTTTACAAGATAAAACACAAGACTTCATTTTGTTTTCTTTTGTCACGAGTAAAATGAATATTTTATAGGAGTTGTGCATAGGACGAACGACCACCTTACACTGACGTAAGCCACGCCCACATTGATGACGTGAGGGCCGACTTGTGTCACAGGGCCGAGTTGCTTAGGCCGTCTCCTCTTTATTCTTACTCCGTGTGCCTTATCATACACGTAAAGAAAACAACACACACAAGAATTTTCGCGACAACACACTTTCATTTATTTTCCTTCCCAGAGAATGCCGTCTACATATTGCCTAGGGAATTTATGTAAAAACAGGACAGGAAAAGTTTTGCTATTTTCCATCTACTGTTTGTATGTATCGAGTATTCCTAGGCGGGAATAAATATTTGTTTTTATACGTTATTTTGTGTATTGGGTAACTGAAGTATTGGTATACAATATCTAGGTATTGTGAGATTTGATGTAATCGTTCACACACCGAACACACACACACACATACATCAACAGCCTATAAGTGCCCACTGCTGAGCAAGGGCCTCTTTTCACACGGAGAAGGTTTGAGCATTAATCACCACGCTTGCTCAATGCGGGTTGGCAATTTCAAACTTATAATTATTAATTATAAGTCCAGGTTTTCTAACGATGTATACCTTCACCGTATGTCAGTGGTGTCTAAATAATCATAGAATGTACATATAATTCAGAAAAAGTCACATTAGTACTTGCCAGGTTTCGAACCCGCACCCTCATGCATGAGAAGCATGGCCTTAACCTCCAGGCCATCACGACATTACCTATGTAATTGTTCGGTGTGATGATTGATGTGCTTCAAACTCATTACAGTTTCGTCCAAAGGTTGCCTGTAAGAGATCGCCTTTCGCGATCAGATAAACCATTTTACACTCAATACTTGTAAGATATCCTATGTTACTATGTAACTATGTGGTGTATAATAAACAATATAATAAATAATTCATTATGTATCCGATTTTTGGAGACAAACTGGTATTGGTAACCGTCAAGATAAGAGACTTATTTATTATGTTTTCGGCTTACTCACGTAATAATTTCACGAGATACTCGACTAGTTTCAAGCCATGCTAGAGGCCTATATTCATGAGCAGCATTCCGTGACACGCGACTCGGCGACTGTCGCGCTACTGTTAAACTTATAATAAAAAAGATAAGAGACAATATCTGTAATTGTTTATTTCTAAATTACCTATATAAGATCTTATATATTTAAAAGTAAATATCGTGAAACTTGTTTAAAAAATAGCATCTCAAGTAAATTTACAAATAAAAGCTGTAAAAGCTGCTTCGCACAACAGAATTGTTACTCATCCGAGTTTGTCGTTATTTTCTTTAATACAACAGTTTAAAACGATAAAAACATATATCAAGAAATCTGTTATTGATAAAGATAGGGAGTACTTTCCCTTCTATATATTTTATTTAAGTATATTATTTTTATACATTAATCAAGAAAATCAATTGTCTCACCGGATCATTAATGGTATCAGTCCAATTAACCGGCCCTATCGCCGCGGGATACAGAATGTTCCAGATTACTTTGTGACAAATCGAAGTCGCCATTTTGGTGCTGCAGTAAATACTTCCATTAAATCTTCGATTTCTACATAGGTATAGCAGGTATAGCAAAATACGAGTATTATAAAAAAATATTTATTCTTTCTCTCAATAAAAAAATACGTTACGGTTTTTTTTTATTTAGATTAAATATCCATGTATTACCTATACTAATAATACAGGTAAGTTGCTATTTAATTTTAAAGTTTCTTCTTTATTGTGTGTTTTTTTTCATTAAACACTGTATCGTGTATCTGAATTATTTTTGCAGTCATAGGTCTGCAAGATTTCTAATAGGAATAGTGGAATTTGTACTTACATTGTATAAATGTGTTGTCTTTTGTACTATTTATATTAAAATTAAAATTCATCCTTCCCATCATAACAATGTGCTGCTTTTATCAATACAGGAATCTCTTGTTAGCATTTCGACGATTCTCAAGGCTCTATGGGGCTTTTAGTCATTAAAGGTCTCACTCACTAAGTCATTTGATTATTTACCCTCCACAAAAAAGGCAAACAAATATGCTTGACGCTAAGGAATTGGCGCCCTCCATGGACACCCGTTACAATAGAGGAGTTGTTGTACATTTTGCTATCTGTACATTGTTGTATCTTTTGTGGATCGTTACGGATTTGATTATTGGGCTTTTGGGCATTAGGAATGAAGATTGGTAAAGAGTGGCGAAGGTTTGCTGCGGTAACCTTACTCGCTGGTGAAATACGGTAGTTTCCAACTAGTCAAAATCAATACTTTTATCCAAATGTCAAAAACGACACTTTTCATTTGAGTTATGACGTCATAGTATTTTTGAGTCATATAGCTTACTTATTTCTTAAAAATTCGCTGAAAAATACCTAAAATTTAGTGTATCGATCGATCGACGAATGAAAGTTTAGTTATTTTTCAATATTTTAAAACGTCGAATTAATTTATTCTTGACCTAGGAAACTATCCAATTCACTGCGGTCGAGTCAGCCCATTCGACCTGAAGCATAGCTCTCCCACACTTAGAGTGTATGTGGTTTAATTGAAATAAACCCTTTTGACTCTGACTTTGAAGACTCTACAGAAATGTGTAATGCAAATACCTTGTAACGATGGTCGCAATACCAAGAAACTGCTTTTGATACTTGAAACCCCATTATCGTTTATGAAGTGAAGTTTTGCAATATCGCGAATGCTTTTGTGTTTACCAAAGACACCGCTAGTTCCATTATTTTCTCATCTACCTCACAAAGGGTTGCATTAAAAGTAGATTAGAAAACCACTGTATCGTACAAGTATATATCCGTCTATATAATAAAATAAGATTCATCAAATGACGAAGTGTGGGAGAACCAAGCTTCGGCACGAATGGGTCGGCTCGACCGGAGTGATACCACGGCCTCACAGAATACCGGCGTGATACAACCCACAGTGTTGTGTTTCACCGTGTCAGTGAGGTTACCGGAGGCCCAATCCCTCCCCTTCCCTATCCCTTCCCAATTTTTATATCCGCAACCCCTATCCCCAAAAGGCCGGCAACGCACTCATAACTCCTTTGGTGTTGCGGCTGTCCATGGGCGGCGCCGGTTGCTTACCATCAGGTAATCCGTCAGCTCGTTTGCCGACTTATACCATAAAGAAAGGAAATTATGTTTTGAGTAATTAATCTTTAAAAAGTTGTGTAAGAGTTTTGGTAAACATTTTGTCAGTTGTTTCTCGAAAATTATTAGGTATATCTGTCCTTAATACCAAGCTGACTCGAGCGGAGTGATGTTACGGCCTAGCCAAATACCGGCGTGAAACACAAGAGTCAAATACGTTATGTTACGCTGCATTAATGAGGAGACCGGAGGCCCAATCCTTCCCCCATCCTTAAAAACCCAAATCCCCTAATCCTTAAATCAACCAACACAGGCTTAACAACTCCAAACAGGCTGGCAACGCACTTGTAACTTCTGTTTTATTTATTACGAGTGCCCATAGACGGTGCAGATACCATTAAAAGCTACCTTCAAAAAGCATTCACTGCTAAAGATCGACCACTACTATTAATACCTACTTTTTTAACCCAAGGAAAGAGGTCCTTAATCGACTCTTTCGTCAGCATAAGTTCTTTATGACGTAATAACTACTGATATATAACCTAACTCACAGTATGTATATGTATACGTCTATTGTATTATATTCTACCTACAACACACATGTAAGTAATCATATAAGGCTCATTATGTAGTTCCATTAATCTTAGACTCCCCTTTGCTGCCAGTAATAGGACAATGTTAGCTGCGCACATTATAGTTAGTAACTTACTATAGTTATGTATGTAGATTGGTAATACAATATGGCCGCTTTTACATTGGTGTAGGTAGTGTTTCTTTGTCGTATGTTTTAGTGAGTTTGAATTTATTAAAGTTAAAAGCGGTTGATATAGTTTTTTTGTAGGCAATGATGATTCAGACACAAGTAAATGGTTTTTGTTAATTAATCGATTAAAGTATCTAAAAAATAACGTTGGTCTCGTTGATTTGTTTGTTATTTTGGATCTTAAGATTATTTTAATTTAGGAGAAATAAGTACTATTATAATTTTAGTGCTATTAGAAAGACCTATGTCCAGCAGAGGACATAAACAGGCGAGCTACAATAGGATTTTAATCAGATTCAAATATAGTCCGTATTATAAAATGCTATTTATCTTAAAAATCTCTAACTCTCTCTATCTGAAATACCCCCTAGGTGTGATTAAAAGTTATTATAACGACTTATTTTGCCGAATTAAACGTTTTAAAAATATAAATGAAAATATTATAGTTCACGATCCATTTACTGCACTTAAATCTTACCTATCAGTAAAACCCTCGTAGCACAGATTATCAAAGAACTCGGTAGCTGTCAATGTGAATAGCGAACGGAATGTAGTGCGAACTACTTTCATTCAAACCTTTTTGTCTCACTCCACGTCGCTTTTCATATGATGCGAGGCGACGCGACGTTGAGGGCACTTTTACTGCTATTCCGTTTTATTTTACATTCGTCATTTTATGTGGCCCTGGTGCTCCTTATATAAATGCATTGTTCATTTTAATATATGAGTGGAGAGTTTTAAGTAAATTTTACATACGAATCTAGTGAATGGAATAATTGGGTAGTTTCCTAGGTCAAAAATATATTATTTCGACGTTTCAATACAATAAAATATTGAAAAATGACTATACTTTTATTCATCGATCGATCGATATACTAATTTTTAGATTTTTTTTAGCTAATTATTAAGAAATAAGTAAGCTATTTGACGCAAAAAAGTTATGACGTCATAGCTCAGTTTTTCATACAAATTTCATAGAAAAGTATCGCTTTTGACGTTTGGATAAAAGTATTGAATTTGACTAGTTGGAAATTACCGTATTGCCATAGCTTGATTGTTATATTAATATTGTATAATAGATAATTTTAATATTAGGAAAAAGAGTAACTATTGAGTTTATTACTCGTTCTTCTCCATTGGACTACACTTTGGAACGAGCAAATAGCTTTACTGGAGGCAAGACCGACAGACTGATACATAAACTTTTTGATATTTGTTTGACGTTCAAAAGTGTCTATAATGGTCTATTAAAAAAAATGTTTGACTTTGACTTTTATTCAAATATTTTGGTCTCTCACTTACCATCGCTTTTCACGACGCGACGCAACGTTAAGGACACTTTTACTGCTATTCCGTTTTATTTTACATTCGTCATTTTATGTGGCCCTGGTACTCCTGGTATAAATGCATTGTTCATTTTAATATATGAGTGGGAGTTTTAAGTAAAATTTACATACGAATGTTATGAATGGAAATGTTTATTGCCATCGGTTATTTTTATGTTAATTTTATCTACTGAATAATTAAGAAATACGTGATTATTTCTGTTTTTACGTTTAGAAAGTTAAGATGTATGTATCTGTATTTAATTTTTTTAATCTTGCTGCTTTAAAGCTGATATCTTCCACCGATTGCATTGAAGACCCTATTTATATGCGTTTAGTTTGCTTTAGTTTGTTTTTTTTAAATCTTTTTTGTTTGATGTAATAGGTCGGCAAACGAGCAGATGGATTACCTGATGGTAAGCAATCAGCGCCGCCCATGGACAAATTACGAGTGCGTTGCCGACCTTTAAGGGATTAGGGATTTGGAGATTTAGGGATTGAGGAGGGATTTGGGAAGTCAATCTTACCTGCTAGTAACATAAGTACAAATTAATTGTATTCTTCTGATAGACAGCTTGTAATTGGTGGCGCTCCCCTTTTTAAGTTTGTAATTTTGTTAATATTTCGCGTGAACACTATTGTACGGATCTGAATGGAATTTTGCATAGAGATAGATTATATGTCTGCAATAACACATATACATACGGTATCTTTTGCCCAAGTATTGGGAGCGAAGCCGCTGTAATCTCCATCGGGGATTAACGACAAGATGTTAAATTATCTTTAACTGAACTGAAATCACATAGAAACAAGGCTTTAGTTGAAATACCCCTGACAAAGAATCGTTTCAGGTTCTTGGCACGGATCCAAATATCGTGTTCGCACAATACTGACCTGATTTAGTCGCTGAAACAGCGTTTTTCATACAACTCAGCTGGATCACACCGGAGACCGGCGAACAGTCTTGATTCATGTTTTTGTTCAAAATAAGAGATTAATTAATATTTTATTGTAATGTCTAACAGTTTGATTACTAAATAAAAAAGAGACTGGTATTCTAAAAATTAAAGTTGTACCGTGTTGTTTATCAAGAAAATAATTATTTATTTGTGATTACTGGATCAAAGTGTGGATGTAAGTTTGGCAAATAGCTCCCGTTCATCGTCTCGTGGTTTTAATTCCCGCACGGGACAACTCTTTGTGGTACCGCGTTCTGAGTATCATCATCATCATCAGCCCGATGTCATCCACTGCTGAGCATAGCCCCCCCCCCAATTGCACGCCACTGAGCTCGATGTTCAGCTCTTCTCATCCAACCACTGCCTGCCACCCTGCGGATGTCGTCAGTCCACTTAGCTGGAGGGCGCCCTACACTAAGTTTGCCGCGGTCTCCACTCTAGAACACGTTTACCCCAACGGTCATCGGTTCTTCGACAGATGTGACCACTGCCACTACAGTTTGCTTATCCTTTATACTAAAGTTATCGAGTGCCATATGTATGTAAATTTTATGTTTGTTCTACCTACGACATAGGAGATATTCTTAGTGTGGGGTAAATCAGTTAAAAACAGTTACTACTCGTATTGGGACATTTAAATCAAATATCTTCATATTTGAAATGCTGACTTGATTTATAAGTAGTTGTAACACTTTTGTAATTCTATCAACTACCTCGTAAGATCTTGATTACAGTGTAAACAAATGTTGGTGAATATAAGAAAAATAGAAATGAATAGACAACCACACCGCATAAAAGCTTTTAACGTTTCTATAAATAAAATAAAATGAAAGCATTATTTTTTTACATCATGGCATTAATTGATTACAATAATCTTCATGTAAGTGTTCCATGAAATTACTTCCCATTACATTGTTACAAGCTACAAATTAAACTAATGGCAGGTCTACTTCAATATTGACTCAATAACAACTGGGAAACGCAAAACACTTATTTGAGGACCGAAAGGGATAATTAGTAGATATCCAAAAGGTACCGCACCTTTTAGGCTTATTACAAGCGATGAAGACGTTTCGCCATTTTCGTTTACTTAGATGATTAAAATGGAGTTGCAGACTTTTTGTAACTGTTCATCATCATCATCTTCCTGCCCTTGTCCCGTTTTATTTGGGGTCGGCGCAATATGTTTTTTTCTTCCATTCTGTCCTGTCACTCGTCACGCTATCGCTAACTCCTCTGTCTTCCATATCACTTCTCACACAATCCATCCATATTTTCTTTGGTCTCCCCCTCCCTCTCCATCCATCCACATTTATACTCATGACTTTTTTTGTTACATGCTTTTTGTAACTGTTATGATGATAAAAATATCTAGTTTTAATTTCGCGAAAAACATTAAATGTCATTAGTTTGATTGCGTGGCATGTTTCATGTTGTTTTCCGTTTTATGCACGTGTGTATATGCATGTATTCCTTTGCTGCATGTGCAGATTCATGATTACATAGGGTGGGATTGCATCCTGCAACAAGCCTGAATTTTTGTCGCGGAATTAAACTAGATATTTTTCATAACATTTAATGTTATGGATTTCCGTAAAGTAACGCCTGATTACCTATATAATTAATTATTATTGTGCTGGATATTGTGGTGGTGGACTGGAAGTTAAGGCTCTTACTTCTCATGTATGAGGGTAGGACACCAGGCAAGTAACATTGTCACTTTTTCTAAGTTATATACTTTAATACCGTGTTTCTTGATACCGTTCACATACAGAGTTACTTTGAAGGAAAACATCTAGATGAAACCTGAAGCATCACTGCTAAGTAAAGGCCTCTTTTCACACTGAGAAGGTTTGAGCATTAATCCCTACGCTTGCTCAAGGCGGATTGAAGATTTCTAATTTATAATTAGAAATTATAAGTCCATTTTTACTCATTGTTTTGCTACACTGTAAGTCAGCTGTCTAAATTTTTCTAGAAAATACATTTAGCTCGAAAAAAGTCACATTGGTAAGTACCAATGTGACTTTTTCAAGCCTGGCAAGTGCCAGGCTTGAAACCCGCATGTGTGACGAGTGGGCGCCTTAACCCCCGGGCCACCAAGACGTCATATCGATATAAAAAAGTACACGTATGTAAATAAGATCCGGATTTTCATCTTATTACGTCTCATGGAATTTTCTGAAGACTCAAAGAGCAAATTTCCGTAAGATTAGTTGAAAATCAAAGCAATTCTAAGGAAAATACACAAGTACGAGTCTCATTTCCGCCATTTTTTTGTAGGTATTATAATTAATTTACTCTTGATATTCATTTGATCAAATTTTTCTTTAATTTTGTTCCACCTACAAGTTAATCAAAAGAAGTTGTAAGAATATTATAATACGCTGGTTTTTTTGAGCGATAGATTACTTATACTCGTACTTATGTAAATAAACTTAAAGTTGGTTTCACATTGTTTGGATAAGCTGCTATCTAATTCGTAAATTTGAATATGGAACATAATTTGTACTTACTATTTCAAATATATTTAAAAATATGTACGCCTTTATTGAGGCAAAATATGAAAAATGATTCTTTCGGCCGCGGTATTTCCGAACCGATACGACTTTTAAAACTAGAAAACGTGCGTACTCCTTTTTAAAAGTAGTATCTTTCTAGTCCTAGTATCTCTAGTTTAGCAAGTGTCCATAGGTGGCGCTGATCACTTAACTAAGCGATCAGTCTGTTAGTGTCTCAGATATCAATAATAAAATGAATCATAGAAAATTATCGGTTTTGACATTCCTATTTAAATTTGAATACTTGTGGAATGCTGTATATTATTAAAAATGATCTACAGATATAACTCAGGCTCTCTAATAACAGCCTATCCAAAAAGGTATAAAAACCTAGAAAATAATTAAAACGATTTGTCGGCACGCTCTAGACTAGAACAAAGGGCTTTCTGTACATTTTCTTCAGACAAAAGCCTATAATTAGCGGTGAAAGGCTTAGAAATTTATAGCTCTTATATATTTTTAATTATTATAATTTCTTATTTTATATTTCATTCCTACCTAACATTTTATCTTAAAGACAACATTAATACAGACCTTCAAACCTTCAATAAACGAGCTTACTCCTTGTTAAAAGGCCGGCAACGCACCTGTGACTCCTCTGGTGCTGCGGGTGTCCTTGGGCGGCGCCGATCGCTTACCATCAGGTGACCCGTCTGCTCGTTTGTCTCCTATTCCATAAAGTAATAATAATAATACATTATTTTTTTCTTCACACGAGCTTATTAAAGGTTAAATAAAGTTTTATATCCATAACAATAATCCAATAAGTTTTATAAGTATATCGAAAAAATGCTGTTTTGTAAAAACTGCAAAATGTTAAAGACATAAAATCTTTATTTTTTCTCCTGGTATCATAACTATATGGTTTTGGGTCCTGGCTGCGACACACATAAAAATGTATGTAGCATTAAAAATAAATAAGTTAATAAAAAAACATCATACTCCACTCCAGTTAAAATTTACCAAAAAAGAACTGTAAAATAAAAATATTTAGATTCATTTTTACAAAAAACATTTTTACTCCTACTCAATATATAAATGAGCTAACAAAAATTTTACGTTACGTCCAACAATATAATTCGCATTTGTAATTTAATATTTTACCAAATAAATTCATTATTTCTCGTCGTCAAGTATAAAATGAGCTAGCTTATCAAAGTATTTTCACATGCCGAAAGATCAGGATTTATAAGACAAGTAACTACAGCTGTTTTAAATAAATTCATCTTCTCTCGTCGACAAAACAGCATGAGATCAAGCTACAATTCCAGTATAAAATGAACTGTGTTAGTTAAGAATTAACACGTACAGAAAGGTCAGGATTTGTTAGACAAGTATCTACAGCTGTCTGCAGATGGGAATTTTAGGTTCGTTAATCCTACAAAACGTGAGAGCATTTCAAACACTGTTCGCTCCAATTGCAGTTTTAATCCATTCGGTAATGGCGCCAGGTTTCGCGTTAAGCCCATCTTTGCATAAGCCTTTGTGGCTACAAAACAAAGGGTTTCACATTCCTCAGTTCAAACGTACAACTGAAGTCTCCTTTGAATCTACGGTCTTGAGAATCTGTTAAGAGCCTTTGAAATGTAATCCTAAACAGAATCTGCGCCGAAATTTAAATAAGGAAGCTTCAAAATTGATTAAGTTTTTTGAGTGACGTTGTTTTTCTTGGAAATTCTTTTTTCTCGGAAGTAATTAAGCGAGCGATGATTATGAATATTTATTATGGCCCCTTTATACTTTGTTTTTGGAGTCAAAAGCGTTTTTTTGACATTTTATTCAAGAATAAAATTGTCATTAAAATACTCCTTAATACATCAATTTTCAAAACGTTTGTAAGAACTCAATTTAGAATCCGAAATAGCCAACCATTCGAAATTCGAAAAAACAAATGTTTTATGAAGAAAATTCGGCCAGTAGCTACAATAAAAATTCAGCCAGCATCAAAAAAACCTGGGGATGACATAAAGCGTGTAATGAACGACTCTCGCCTTCTGGTTCGCAAGCTTCGCAGATACGAGGCCATTTTAGTAGATCCCAGCGCGTCAGAGAGGGCGGTCGCGTCGCTCCTCGCAGATTTTGCCGCCAATTTTACGATAATTGTCGAGAACGTGGTTGAAGTTGGTGGAGATTTTAAAGTGTAACTTTAAAACGATTATAGTTAAATAGATATTTGAATAAATGTGTTAGTGCAGTGGACTTCATTGAAAATACAGTAATAGGAGAAAACACAACTGCAATGCTTTCTTTAAAAAAAATATAATAGCATCTAAATATAAGTGTATCTTGTTTAGTGTTTGTGAAATAAATAAAACATGAAAAGCTAATCCTAAAATAGACAAAAACAATGATAATTAAAAAGAAAAACATGAAGTGACCTTAATAATATTGAATGATGTTAAAAATTAGATATGTGAGGCACTTGAGAGTGATACTGACATGAATAGGTTTGAAAACACATCTAAACAAGATAAAGATGACGACCACGACACCAGAGGGAATTGTACGAAGCAAAGCAAAATATTGGGTGAGTTTGAAATATTGTATTTAAAACAAAAGAACGTTAATTTCCAAAAATACACGCCAAGAAAAGTATGTCTCAAAAGTCTGTGAATACTGTTGATTTATTTAAAAAAAGCATTGATTTTACTTTAAGATTTAACTACACAAAGTGTTTAAGGAGGATAACTTATCAATGACGTACATAAATCCCTTTATATAAATTATCCAAATCCAACCTAATATTATAAATGCGAAAGTAACTCTGTCTGTCTTTACTACTCAACCGATTTCTGTGAAATTTGGTATAAACATAGTTTGGAACTGGAGAAAGGACATAGAATAGTTTGTATACCAAAAATCTGCAGGAAGTCACTATACCACGCGAACGGAGTCGCGGGTTAAGCTAGTTCTACAATAAACGACGACAAAATATTGGTTTGTCGTACAATATTATTATGTGTTTGTCGTATTAAAAATGATACTTACAAATGCATAAAAAAAACTTAATATTTTGAGTTCGTTGCTATTAAACTAACATTACAACTATATCGAACGCAATAACAGAAAAAGATAAATTCGATAAAAGAACAACGAACATAGATATAGCTATCTAACAAAGAATTAATTAATCACGTACCAATCTTAGCCTACTAAATTCCGGATACAATATATTATGTTAAGATTGCGTCTGACCACTATCCCCTTAATTATTCGAAGATAACATCAGCTATCCGCTATCGTGAAGATTTGGAATACAAAATGTAGACTGATAAAAGGCTCTAACATTGGAGCCTAATTATCGAATGCCATGATAATGAAGTCTTTTGTTTTGTATTACAAAAAGGACTGCCAAGTAACTGTGGATGGTCATTAAGCGTGAAATCTTAGAATGAGTTGAGAATTTAACGCGTAAAGATAATGTTTATACGAGTATGTCAAAAAATTTACATAAAAAAATCTGTTTGCAAGATCTTATTAAATCATTAGGTTCATGTGTGGTTTACTTGACGAGGTGTACGAATATAATAATAACATATTAATACTGGACATTATTCTTTAATTTTTTACATCAAGTAGAAAAATAAGAATGTCAAAAATAAATATTATTTATTACATATTTCTGATAATTGTATAGTATAGGTACCTTACAATAAATACGACAAAATTACTTTTTGTTACTTACATACATTTTTACCAAATGAGTTGCAATAAATTGCCGGCATTTTGAGGTTCAAAATAAGCCAATATTTCAGCAACATTTCGCAACTTATATGGCTTTAGGGGTGTGTAGCACCAATTGCTTACCATTGAGTAATCTGCTAGCTTATTTGCTGCCCTATGCCATATAAATTAAATTCTAAAATAACTCTATAAAATCGGGGGAATTTGGCAATTCGTTAACTGCTTGCCTCATAAAAATCCTCCATAAATACAAAAGTAAGTTAGATTTGGCTGCAAATTTAACTTATTTTTGATCCACAAAGAAATTGAAATCGATATCGCCAGAAACTATTCGATCTTCGATATTATTTACTTGTAACATCATTGTTTGACCCTCCACGCCTTTCCCATTATTTGCTATAATGGAGAAATAATTCTTCACCTTAAGGAGGAAGAAAGCTTGAAGATCGCTGTAGCTAGTATATCTTATTTGACTTTTTCGCTATAATTGCTAGGATTGTGTGAGAAGGGTTGTCTTTCAAACATAAGCCACGAAAGCTATGATTTTAGGAAAATAATATGCTATGATAACTTAACCCAAACTATGTAGTATAATTAATTAGTTGCGAAACTAATAATGCGTAATATTCTTGTGCTTTTTTTTGAAAAAAAAAAAAATTGTAAAAATTCAATACACTCGTTAGTGACGGGTATACTTGTATTCATTCAATGGCCTTGAAAAATAAAATTAAGAGAGATATGTTCATAAAGTGATAGAAAAACGAAATGACTTTTATTACCCAATCCCTCCTCCTCCCCCATCCCTTCCCAATCCTTAAAGATTCTAAACCTTTATCCCTAAAAGGCCGGCAACACACTCGACAACAACTCCTTTGATGTTGCGAGTGTCCATGGGCTGCGCTGATTGCTTAACACCAGGTAATCGGTCTGCTCGTTTGCTGATTTATACCATTAAAAAAAATTACTCTTACTTTTACTTCACAATTTATATAATATTATGATAGATGATATTAAGGATATGAGAACTTTATCCTTTTCATTCTTACAAACCCTAATGTTTACTTGTCGAATAGCCACAATAATCTTTCCATCTACCCATCTTATGTTCAATATTAACCAGTGGAACGTTAATGGCATCCTTCAGAACCTTTTCCCCCATTTTCGCCTTTGGTGACTGCTAATTGCATTATTATGTGAACTTTATTGCGTTTAGACTATTGTCCTGCTTTTACAATTACCTAGTAGCTTTATAGAGAGGGGGGGGAGGGCAGAGTTGTTGTTTTTGGGTTTATATTGGCAGCAGAAATATATTTTCTGCTTAAATTGCCAGTGTCATGCTATAAAACAGACTGCTGAGAGGCTGACAGACAGACTGACGGATGGACAGCTGAGTCTTAGTAATTGAGTTCCGGTTTTTATGGAACACTTTTTTCTTTGAGGATGGAAAATCATGAAATGCCTTTTGTCGCCCAGGGTGACGCAAAGAGAGGCAAAATACTCCGTTCCTTCTTTTACTCCAAGGCCGAGGCCGTAATAAGCTGGCTGAAAAATAATCACTCGAACAGGGACACCGTTTTTTATAAGATTCTATTATTAATTCCATATTTAAACAGACCATTATTTTTTCTGAACTAAGAAAATTTAAAACGATGTAGTCTTTGATTTACAGTCACATTTGTAATATATTTTCTATTTTAAGTATTAATTAATTGACTCATCGGCTATACCAGTAGGTACAACGCAAATAAAACCTTTTACTAATACAATACCAGAGACCCACCCCGGCTTCGCACGGTTGCAATGCTGATACTATTTTTTTCTAATATTTAATGGACGTTATTATACATATAAAACTTCCTCGTCAATCACTCTATCTATTCAATAACCACATCAAAATCGGTTGCGAAGTTTTAAAGAATTAAGGAAACATAGAGATTTAGGGACATGAGGATTTAGACAAAGCGACTTTGTTTTATACTATACCGTGATTATTAATTATATCAAAACTGTTTCACCGATTTATCACATTTTTTTATCTTATTTAAACACATAGAGTCGTCCTTGTTGATTAATCTCGATTCATACATTAAACGTTTTAACTTCCACAAGTATTATAAAGACGTCAAAAAGTTCCAGCTCTTCAAATTTTATCCTATTTAAGACGCTTCGAAATAGGTAACAAGAAGCTGGGAATAAAATTACTTATCATATTCCAATGTTAAAATTTAACTCGTACGAAAAGACAGGTCTACTTCTTGTGTTAGGTATAGGAGAGGAATTCATTGTCACTTTCTTTTTAATAGTTGTATAATTATATCAATTATTATTGTCAATTTTATAATTTAGTTAGGGCCTTCTTTTCTTGCCAATTTTATTGTCGATAATTGTAATCACTTTTGAAAACAAAGGTAAATGTTTTCTTTCCTAAAGCAATAATGATTGCAGAGACTTTGGACTCAAACTGTATAGATAGCCAATATGTACCACATAAATTTAAATATATATTTAAATTGTATTGCATGTAATTTGCATGAACTCAGTGTCACATCAGTTTATCGAAAAATGATACGGAGAGAGTATCACACTCTTAATGACTAAAACCCCTCGTTCCTCCTCCTGCTCTGGGCTGAGGCCGCGTTGCCTAAATGCTCTTACCCTGCATGTGTTGAAAAAGGCTCTAGTTAACATCAGTTAAGAATACTAAAAAAGCTGAGTTTTTTTCAAGACTTTCCAATCCTAACATGTTAATGCACTTACTTCTATCGAATGTTACAATCGAAAATTCCAATACGAAGTGGAATTTTATCTCAAGTGCCAAGAAAATGCGTAAACACAAACAGAATGGGTACAAAGTGTACAACATGTTCTCTCGTAATGGCGTACTATGCCACCATTTCGGATTATTACCACTGCAGTGCTTCCTAGCTCTTTCCGTCAAACGAAGTAACTGGGAAATGCTTTTGATTCGGTTCGATTGTCTTTTGATACTTTCGTTCTGTTTCGTTATTTGATTCTTTGAACAGCCATTTTGTAATTTGATGTAATTGATCTTCGGTTGGCTGTTAGTCGTTGATTATATTGCTTATCCCAATTGTAATGATTTTCGATTGTGACTCAGTTCGAAATGGTAGTGTCGGTAACGTTATGTCTTATATAAACGTTATTGTCCCCGTGTAATTAGTTGGAGAGAAATTGATTAATTCAGTTTGTATATTAAATTGAGATTTATATTATTAAATTAAATCAAGATAATGAAAACCGTTAGGTCTTAACTAAAAACTAAAAATATTAATTGGAAATATTGTAAACGTAAATATGTGTGAAAAATCCTTATCCATTTAATCGTCAACTAACAGTCTGGATAAGAAATTTAGAGATTTAACTAAACGACAAATCATTCAAGCTAAGTTTTTTTTCTTGATTTTCTCATGTACTGTGGGTACTTTTACAAACAATACTACATATATTATATAAGCCACTTAGACCCTAAACAATTTGTGGATCACACGAAGCGTTGTTCCCTGCAGGAATCGCACCTACTACACGTTGCATAACAGCCAGTAGCCCAGCCACTGCACCAACTGGCTGCAGCATAAACACATTTAAGAAGATATAAAACTGAAAAAAATCAGTACATACTTCTTCTACACGTTGTCGCTTCACGAAAAGGTAAAAATGTCGTGTACCCAAGATTTAAAAGCAAAACATCCTTGATTTATACGAAGCTTCCCTCTTTAATATCCTCGCATTTATATTTGTAAGCCTTGATATATTTCTCACAACACATTTTTAAATATTATTTGCCATTTTCGTATGAAGTTCACTGAATTTTGTTTACTGTTGCCAATAAATTTCTATAAAATTGAATTTATTGCGCATATTTTCGGAAACTGAACGAAGAATGTGTTTTCGTATCGTTAATGGTTGAGATATTGATGCTGGATGCAGTTTACTTGTTTGTGAAATAACAATTTGTGTTGGCAGTAAATCTTATATGGAAAGAGGCGTTCTTTTCAATGTATTAAATGAAATATGTTATTCAATATTGCGACTTACTTATTCGATTTATAGGCACAATCTCTAACGTTCAGTGTAATTAACACGCGTTTGCAATTGATATAGTTTCTAGACTTTAATCAACAAATAGTATCATTGATATTTTACTTTTACGAAGGAGTGGTAGGTACAAACGAAGATTTTATCTTTTTTTTTCTTAGTGCGGAGGTTTTAGTGTTTTAGTAATCCCTTAATATGATTAGGATTAAAGATTTCGTGAGGCATATTAAATGAATTATTATCTTTTACGGCGTATTCACGTAACTGTTTGTCCAGATAACTCGACTGATTTCAAGCCACGCTATACATATACTATACATGAGCCGTCGTGTGTCGTACCAAATAGTTATATATTTTTAAGTGTGGGAGAGCCATGTTTCAGCACGAATGGGTCGGCCTGACAGAAAACCGGCATGAAACAACACGTTGTGTTTCGCCGTGTGAGTAAGGTTACCGGAGGCCCAATCCTTCCCGTCTCCCGGTCCCTCCTCAATACCTGAATCTCCAAAACCCTAATCCCTAAAAAGTCGGCGTCACACTCGTAGCTCCTCCGTTGCGGGTGCCCATGGGCGGTGTGATTGCTTACCACCAGGCAATCCGACTGCTCGTTTGCCGACCTATTACATAAAAAAATAAAGAAGCCGTAAACCATTATAAAAGTCGGTAGGTAACCGACTCTGTCCAAAATATAGTCCACAATAGTCCTACATTAAATGTAAAGATTTTAGTGTCTAAAAATCTGTTCATTTAGTACTCTTAGCTTTTAATACTTGTACCCAGGTCTCACTTAACGAGCAATTAGGTTCTAATTTTATTGTCCTTTCTGCAGAGAGACTGGTTTCTGTACTTCATGAATATTTTATCTCAGTCATTACTGTCAGGCAGTTCTTTTCTAACCCTAGTCTAGAATTTATGACGTCTGAATTAAGACCTCTTGTTGTTTTAACACTACTGGCACTTTGGAATATTTTGAATCCTATCGAGACTTGCAAATTCTTTTTCGTTCAGAAGTTATTCATGAATAAATAATAAATTGTCTTTGCTTTTTTGTATTTCTGTTTTTTTTGTAATTCTATTTTGAATTCAAAATTGGAATTCGAATTGAAGCTGAGACGTTTTTATTTTATATTTTTGCGCCATTTTGAATTAGTTTAATTCGTAATTCTATCAGCTCTTTTTATGGTTGACCATTATTATGTTAAAGCTGTCAGTTTCAATGTTTGTTAAACATCATATTTTTACTTTAGATAGAATAAGAATAAAATGAAACTCTGACGCTAATTAGAAAAACTCCAAAGAAACAAATTATTGACTGGTAAGTTATGTCAACCACCATGGCTCCTTTCTTTGATGGGTAAATTCATCAAATTAAATTAATAATAGAGAGGGAGTCAGAGGCTCTAACTAAGGCTTTGTTTTCGACATACATATTCATCATATTTTAAGTGTGGGAGAGCCATGCTTCGGCACGAATGGGTCGGCTCGACCGGAGTGATACCACGGCCTCACAGAAAACTGGCGTGAAGTAACCACAGCGTTGCGTTTCGCCGTGTGAGTGAGGTTACCGGAGACCCAATCCTTCCCCTCCCCCAATCCCTCCTCAATCCCTACATCTCCAAATCCCTAATCCTTAAAAGGTCGGCAACGCACTCGTAAATCCTCCGTTGCGGGTGTTCATGGGCGGCGCTGATTGCTTACCATCAGGTAATCCGTCTGCTCGTTTGCCGACCTATCACATAAAAAAAAAACAAAGTTTGTTGTTTGTTTCGGTTCTTGGTGTGATGTGTATGTGAAATTGTATGCTTGTAACCGCACCCATGACACAGGAGAAAATCCTAGTATGGGAGAACGTTTTAAAGTAAAAAAAAAAAATAAGTCAAGCAAGTCTGATTATGATTATATCGATATTTTATAGAACAAGTATTTGATTTATTTTCAAATCTTAATGAATTTGTTCTAGAATAAAAATATGTACTCAAATAAAAATGTTTTGACTGTAATTTAGACCATAAAACTGTGATAAATATTTTTAAGTTTATGTAACTTTTACCGGCATTGTCCATGTAATCGTTGGAAAGTCAAAATATGAAAAATGAAATGGAAAAAGTTTTAACAAAAACCCTTTGCAATCAAAAATCCCTTCCCTACTAAAAACACGAGTTCCAAACCTTCATAGTAGCAGTTAGTAAGTTACCCAATGAAACAACCAAAACTACAAGCAAACAACTTAACTACGTTTATTAGTTAGCGAAAAGGAAACGAACTATTTGCAAACACAGTTTCTTCAGTCCAAACAAGTAAATCACAGTATTTCTCGGACTTATCACGGTTAAAAACCTTCGCAAAACTTTTACTACGTAGAACTGCCGGGAACATTCTTTGTTCAACTTGGTTTTTAACCGACTTCAAAAAAAGGAGGAGGTTCTCAATTCGATTGTATTTTTTTTTTTTTTTTTTTTTATTTTTTTTTTTTATGTTTGTTACCTCAGAACTCCGTCGTTTATGGACGGATTTGCAAAATTTTTTTTATGATTGAAAGGATATGCTTCCAGATTGGTCCCATTCTTTTCAAAATCAAGTTTTGATGATGGGATCCATGAGAAATCGAGGGAACTCCTCAAATATTATAGGCAACTATATAGTAATTTTAATATTTTCATAGAGCACTCAAGCATTTACAGTCAAAAAGTAATGTTTGATGAGGTGGAACTGGTGAAGAAGATCAGAAATGGATGATGAAACTTGACACTCGCATAGATATCACAATCAAGGTAGTTCAGCAACTATGAAAATGCACTGTAAACCAATGATCTTAAATAATTATGTTGGAAATGTTATCATCGAACTGATTTAATGATGATTATGGAGCTGGAAGGTAGGCACTGGAACTGCGTACCTAATTAATATATCCTAGCCGTGTTTGGGCTTGTTAGAATTGTTATAAGATGCACTTTGGCTGTAAGGTACTATTGAACTGATGTGATGATGAAGCTGGAAGGTTGGCATGGGGCCTAGTATTGTGTAAGCTTATTAGAGCTGTCAAGAGCAATGGAAAGGGCTATGCTCATAGTTTCCGTGCATGTTCGAATCAGAAATGAAGAAATCCGCAGAAGAACCAGCGTCACCGACATAGCCCGAAGAAATGCCAAAGTTAAGTGACAGTGGGCACGGCACATTGCTCGTAGAACAGATGGCCGATGGGGCCGAAAGGTTCTAGAGCGGGACCGCACACCTTTGGGGCGGAGTTTGGCCTAGTATTGGCTATTTTGCATTAGTCCACGTGGACTGCGTTTACACATTAGTGGTGAAATGCGTCATTGTGTTCTTATCGTTTTCCTGGTAATAGGCTAAGAGAATTAATTGGCATTTTTAACAAAACAGTCGTTTTAAATGGGTTACAAAACAATAATTGCGTCGTACAAAACAATAATTGTGTTTCTTTTGTGTGCACATATGTAGATAATACTTACTTAAAAAAGGTTCATACATTGAATGAGTCATAAATGTATATTTACAATAGCGATGGTCTTTTATATTTTTACCAACTTGTCTATATATGAATGTTCTTAGTAATAACAAAATAGTATTCTTCATTTAATGGGTTACAATTGATACAAAACAATAATTGCATCGGTCTTTTTTCTATGTACGAATGTATTTAATCATAGATACTAAATTAGATTGCATTTGGTATCTTTGAACTTTATCTGTCTGTTGATGAAAATATCTAGTTTTTTGTTATTTGGCGAGAACTAATAAGTCATAAGTATCTCATGCATCATATCATCTCTCCTCGAGATCAAAACGATTACACAGTAACAATGTACTATGATATGTATTTCTACGTATAAGTATGACATTGGTAACTTTTTCAAAAGAAATGTAGGAACGATATTGACTTCTTTGCCATAACACATTATAATAAAAAAAAAAACACGAAACGGCTACAAATAAAAAAAAATTTTACAAAATAAAAAAACCGCCTTCAAAAAAAGTCAAGCAATAAAAGTTCCTACACTAAAAAGTAAAAAATAACAATTTGAATTACTGTAAAAAAAACTTAATTTATAGGTAAACTTATTTGACATTAATATTTTGCAAATATTCAAAATTTATTACTTATTTTTGGAGTCGGTGCCAGCCCATGCAAGGAAATACAAATGGGCAACAATCCCTTGAAAAACTACCTCTTACTTAATTATAAAACTACTTAATACCTATTTTCATACTCAAATATAGGTATATTAATTAAGACATAAATACAGATTAGACTTCTCTACAAAAAATGTCCGATTTGCACATTTTTTTAAATAAAAAATATGTACTTACAAAAACATTTTAAGTACATTGAAAATGTTTAAGCATTATGTACGAAAAATGGCACCGGATATTAAAAACCTAACTAACATTAAGTTTCAACATCAAAATGCTGGCACCGACTCCAAAAATAAGTAATAAATTTTGAATATTTGCAAAATATTAATGTCAAATAAGTTTACCTATAAATTAAGTTTTTTTTACAGTAATTCAAATTGTTATTTTTTACTTTTTAGTGTAGGAACTTTTATTGCTTGACTTTTTTTGAAGGCGGTTTTTTTATTTTGTAAAATTTTTTTTTATTTCTTTACAAACCAATGTTTGAACAGATTTTTAGCTAAGAAATCTTTTAAGTTGATATTAATTTTTCTTTCCTTGTGTTTTTGTGATGTTTGAAGTTTTAAAAATAGGGATTGGTTAGTTCTCTTTAGTAAAGTTTTAGTTCTGGCTACATCATGTGTGAGAAAACTTATAAACGCCCCGTTTCAAATTTTATAACTTGTTAAAAAACTCTTATTTTAATTTAACAACTAACTCATAACCACGTCTGTCATTGAAAATTATCAAACGTGTGTCTACTAAAATTTCCATCTATATATGTTACATATCTACTTTGGTTAGAAAACTTATTAGTGTTATCATTATCATCATCAGTTTATTAGTGCCCACTGCGAGCAACACACGTTCGTCGAACGTGTAACGTTCGAATTAAACCTTTCCTCTTATTGAAGTCGGTTAAAAACTAATAAGCGTTTGTCTCAACATAAAAAAGGTATATACATATATTAACATTTTAGTTGCAATATAATATATATTTCTGAAAGTCAAAAGAATTTATATTACTAATAAAAAAAAAAATATGAATGCTAATAAATTGATAATTTTCATTTTAAAATCTCATCTCACAGACCTTTTTTAATAAATCTTGGAAGTTTTCATACAAAAATACCTTTTTATTAATATCACTTTTGAACTTTACTACTTGCTTATAAGAGAATGAAAATATTCATTTTCTTTTTTCAATATCTCGTAGTTTTATTTTCTTTTTGTTCAGAAATGTTTCTTTAATGAATTTAATAATAACTTCTTTGATGATTTTAATTTGGCTTGAAAGTTATTGGAGCGTTCTTACATTGTTATTTGTTTGAACAGAAATTACAATTTCGCATGCTTTTACGATCACAACCTTTTGTTGTCGCAAGGGTGTACAATCATACACACAGAGGAAACATAAATTTATCTTACTTTTCATAGAATCGTTATAATAAGAAGAACTTGTTTATGTTACAAGTTCTGTAACACAAGCATTAAGAGTGTTTATTTTTCAAGACTTAGAAAGACAGCAGTTTGTGCGAAATACCATAAAAGATTAGGTAAATAAAATTCAACGTCTTTTGTGAGGGGAAATTGACTTTTCCCGCCCAGGATTAGGCGAGAGGGAGTGTCAGTCTCTTACTGACTAAATAGCCTCCCCACAGCTTCTCCAGCTCCAGGCTGAATTGTTACTGTTGAAACCCTAATCAGTAATCAGTTTTATAAAGTTTAACTGTAACCTAAACTTTATAAAACTGATGAAAGTAAAACAGAATACATTCTGCAAAGTCCTTTCTAGTGTTGATGAAAATAAAATGCTTCTCTCCCCGCCGCTGTTTTATCAGCCAACCAAAGGTTTACGCATTGAACATTTGTCAGAGACGAGAAGAAGCGATCTCTGATAAAACTGATCGTAAATGCTCCGTGCTTCTGGGATCTGTAGGTACCCCAATTTCCAAACGTGGAGATTGAAGGAATTAAGCTTTCTTAGTCTTAGTATATGTGAACAAAATATTATAGATAGATAATAAATAAAACACTTATTTAGTGGGACAAAAGATACGACACAATACAATTATAAAAAACAAGATGGATATATTATAATAAAACACTTAAACATAATTTTAAAATGTTTATATAGCAATCAACGTTACTTAACAAACAGGAGACCTAGGTTACAGTAAAGTTGCCATGAGCTGACGATAGCAATGGATCAAAATAACAAACAAAGGTATATTCAAACTACCAATCCTAATGAGCCGAAACTCAAAAAATCTTTTGCATCACCCCAAAAATATAACAAAATATACTTAACACTAATCTATAAAACAAATGAAAATGGAGGATGAATCAATATTACAAAATAATTTATCACAGGGGCTGATCTCTTTGTTGCTTTGTGTATACAATAGCACATCCATATTGATGATAGCTCCGCCATTATTCATGGATTCTTGATTTTATTGATGTTGTAAAGTGTAGCGTTATTTTGTGCGCCATTTTTTGTGAAGGTTTTTTTTTAACTTTTGGCTTCGTTTGTATAATTCTATATATAATAATGTAGATATGTATATATTTTGTGTTGCTATTCATAAACTGTTGCGATTAAGGTACGAAACACTTTTTTATGTGGGCTTGACCAGTATGGAAAGTCTGACCTTACAGAAAAATTGCGTAAACCAACGCTTTTTTTGTTTGAGTGATATAACGGGGGCCAATCTTCACCGCAATATAAAATCCGCAAAACCCCAATCCTTAAATTTTTAATCCTTAAAAGAGCGGTAACGTATTAACGACTGACCTAAGTGACCATAGGGCATGTCGCATCATTAAGTGGTCCATCTGTGAGGTAGCTAACATAACCAAATGAAAAGTTGGGCTATAGAGTTACTAAATAAGAATTGTTTATTTCTATTCCTAATTTTATAACCAAATATATAGATATAATATATATGAGTGTGCCTAAGTGAGGCAAACTTAAACCCCGTCCCCATCCCCAATTTTCCGAATCCTCAAACCCTGAAAGACACCTCTCTCACAACTTCTCTGATATTGCAAGTGTGGCTTGTTACCACCTTATCCTAAAAGTATCACCTTATCCTAAAGGTATTTAGTATTTAGGTGAGGAATGCTATTAATATAATTAAATTATTTTACCTCTGTTGAGCAGCAGGTTATACCTATAATTACATAATTTTTTTTATCTTGGTCTAAGTATATGCTTTTATTTAGGTAAATAAGTATAAGTTATTATGTAGATGTTACAAAAATAGGAATATTAAGAAACTAAGTCTTTTGATATAATAATATCCAGTTTCGGATTTCCAAGTAAAGCACTGTTTTCATTGGTTACTTTTAGGTCTAAATCACTGCGTACAAAGTAGACTAATGGAATTCTTCGAAAAGTTAACGAAGAACCTAAAAGAGGAAAATATGTAGACAGAAAGAACTTAAAAGGGAAAGAAAATATTAAATAATATTTATTCTCGAATCTCTTCAGTGTAATGGTGTACAGTATGATATAGTAAAGTCAAAGTCAAAATCATTTATTTCAATTTGACCAAAGTAGGCACCTTTGAACGTCAAGGTAAAAAGTATTCCATGAGCTTTAACTTTAAGCGTGTCACACTGTCCTCTAGTGAAGCTATTTGCTCTTTCAAAAGTGTAGATTCCTATGGAGAAGAACGAGCAAGAAACTCCATGGTTACCTACTCTTTTTCAATCAGTTTTACAATTATTTTTTTGTTAAATCATTTAGTCGGTTCTGATATGTGAGAACAGTGTAACACTAATGTTTAGGCAAAGAATCTGAAAAAAATAATATTTAGACAGCCAGGAGATGACCAGTCTGCGGCGCCAGATCACGAACATGACACGTACACCAGCACCGCCCAACTCAACCATATTATAGGTAATCGAGAGTACGAAAGCACTAATGTTTCCATTATCACTAACAGAAACTATTTTTCATTCTTACGAAGCGTTTCGTAATATTTTTTAAACATGTAAACATTAATTAATTCCTTCGTCTTATTAGGGCAGATTTCAAATTGAAGCAGTGCTTTTCTGAAAATGTTAAAGTTACTTTAAGAGCGATCTCTCAAATCACCTCATAAGCCACACTTCAAAAACTCATTCAAAATGGCAAAACCCGAAAGGTCTAGTTACTTACCTGTGTAGTGTTATTTTCTTTATTTCCATCATAATTAAGTCGCTCTAGTTTCAAACTGATCTATTTTCAAAAAACTAATATTTTGTTTTGACAAGAATTCAGAACAGAGCAAAACGTCGCTTTACAAACTCTTTTGACTTCTACACGCCGAAATTAAGTATTATACCTAGGTATCTAAAAAAAAATATGTTGAAACTTTTTAAGAAGAATTTCAAAAAAAGAAGGTAGGTGTACGTGAAAAAGACCAAGGGATTAAAAAAACAAACTACCCGCCCAAAAAGGAAAGGAAAGGATTATTATAAACACATTATCTACTATAATGTAGTATGCCATAATTTTTATATTTAAGATTGATTGATAGATCTTGTAAGAGAGGATTTACCTAACTACATGTAATAAGGACTTTTAAAGTTATTACAAACTACCTATTCTGGCGCGATTTCATCAGCTGCTCGGCTCCTACAGATCGTAGCGTGATGTAAACAAGAATTTATCAATTCCAACCAGTAGGCTTCCATTTGCCAACAAACACAAAGGGTTTGACTTGCTGAAATTCTGGACTAAAACCGTCTTAAGAATTAATCTCTGCAAATATCTAATTTAAAAGCAAGCTAAAATTGTAGGTGAAATACCTGTAACTGTAGTCCGCCACACGTATTTTGTTTTTTAATCCTATTTATTGAGCTGTGTAACACTATATCAAGTGGGTTGTTTTATGTGTGTAACATCATAAAATGTATCTCTTACTGACTAAAAAAGGCTTCCCGTTCCTTCTTCTGTTGTAGGCCGAGGCCGCGGTGCCTTATTGTGCCTTGATCATGTAGGCTCAAATGTCATTTACACAATATTATGTTCTTCTGAACACGCTCATAAGAGCAATAATTGAATTCAATAAAATTCGGATTCGATTACGTAATACACTTTTTTAGGTAGAAATATTTTTAAATGACTTTCCCGGATTTCGGGGTAAGCGCAACAAGGCACCAAGGCCTGAAGCAGGAGAAGATATGGGGCTTTTTAAGTAAGTAAGTGTCTGACACTCCCTCTAGCCTTACCTTGGGTGACAGAAGTCATTTGAAGATTTTTCACTCAAAAAACCCTTCCTACTACTTGTTTATCGGACTTTTGTTTCAAGGGTATAAGTAGGCTATTAAATGTAAAACGTTTTAAAAAAATAGCTGCTTAGTGCAGCCGTCATTTGTCTTTCATTTAACGTAGTAAAGGTCAAAATCGGTTCAACAATCAGAAAAATTGGTTTTCTTAAATGCCTAATTATATCGTAGTCATTAAATCATCGAAATAATATGTGTGTGTGTGTGTGTGTGTGTGAGTGTGTGTGTGTGTGTGTGTGTGTGTGTGTGTGTGTGTGTGTGTGTGTGTGTGTGTGTGTGTGTGTGTGTGTGTGTGTGTGTGTGTGTGTGTGTGTGTGTGTGTGTGTGTGTGTGTGTGTGTGTGTGTGTGTGTGTGTGTGTGTGTGTGTGTGTGTGTGTGTGTGTGTGTGTGTGTGTGTGTGTGTGTGTGTGTGTGTGTGTGTGTGTGTGTGTGTGTGTGTGTGTGTGTGTGTGTGTGTGTGTGTGTGTGTGTGTGTGTGTGTGTGTGTGTGTGTGTGTGTGTGTGTGTGTGTGTGTCTGTGTGTGTGTGTGTGTGTGTGTGTGTGTGTGTGTGTGTGTGTGTGTGTGTGTGTGTGTGTGTGTGTGTGTGTGTGTGTGTGTGTGTGTGTGTGTGTGTGTGTGTGTGTGTGTGTGTGTGTGTGTGTGTGTGTGTGTGTGTGTGTGTGTGTGTGTGTGTGTGTGTGTGTGTGTGTGTGTGTGTGTGTGTGTGTGTGTGTGTGTGTGTGTGTGTGTGTGTGTGTGTGTGTGTGTGTGTGTGTGTGTGTGTGTGTGTGTGTGTGTGTGTGTGTGTGTGTGTGTGTGTGTGTGTGTGTGTGTGTGTGTGTGTGTGTGTGTGTGTGTTGATGCATCAAATACACAGAATAAATAATCGTTACGACCTTTGAGTGAAAAAAAAGTTGTTCGTTCAAAAAGGCTGGCAATGATCATACAACTCTTTCTTTGGAGCAGGGGCTATCCATCGGTGCAGTTAATTGCTATATATATATATACTACAATAGTGTCAGAATAGTAGATCATTAGTTTCAAAATAGTTGATTTTGAGAAGTTTGGTAATCTACTAACACGATAGCGTCATTATGACTTTCCAATGCCACTTCATTGAAATAATTCTTTAGAACGGTAATCTCGTACATAATGACAAATGAATATTTGACATAATGCGGTAAATTAATAAAAAAATGTCAGTCAGTTCCTTTATTCTATTACGACATCGCCGAATGCCAATGATCAGCCATTTTGAATTAACAGATTACGAACTTTTAGCAAAATAATAATGGAATCGTGTAGGAATGACAACACTTTGAAAATAGTAGACTCGGGCCCCAGGTGACAAATATTAACGAATATTTTTTTCTGTTTGTTCCAGAATTGGACCTGGACTATCTGGAGCGAGGTGGTGGGGGTACCCTGACAGTGGGCGGGGCTCCGAGCTTGGAGCCCAGTCCAGACAGCCTCGACCTTGTCAAGGTGGTGCTGCTTGGCGCACCAGCTGTTGGAAAAACTAGTATTATACAGGTGAATTGACCTTTTTCCTTATTTGTATATGTTGAAAATAATTTGGTACGCATTAAGGAACATAAAGATTAATCATTGTCATTGTCAATACAGTGGCTAATGACTTTTTAACGAAGCCCTCTTTTGTGACCATTGTTTGATTCAGTACATGACTATACTAAAGCTACACCTTTATGCTTATCTATATATATAAAAAAATCGTGTCACGTGTTTGTCCACAATAGACTCCTAAACTACTAAACCATTTTAACTTTGATTTGCATTCCGTGTGCATTTTGATCCAACTTGAAAGATAGGATAGCTTACATCTCAATTTATAGTCACAATATTATCTACCTTAGCCACAACAACGCGCGGCTGGGTCTGCTAGTA
Source organism: Spodoptera exigua (assembly GCA_902829305.4). Classification (NCBI taxonomy): domain Eukaryota; kingdom Metazoa; phylum Arthropoda; class Insecta; order Lepidoptera; family Noctuidae; genus Spodoptera; species Spodoptera exigua. Next base: position 4,693,952 of record LR824623.2, read on the forward strand.
TGATATATAAAAAAATTGTAGCTATACGTAACATTTAAAATAAACAAATATAAAATAAAGCCTGGCCAATTCAACTTCAGACTAACCTTCATTGAAGAAAAACACCTCAAAATAATATTTATTCTTCACCCAACAACAATGCAGTACAAAATAAAGCCTTCAACGTTTCACCAGCACAAAATATTCAGAATTAAAGATTACCAACGTCAATGTAGGTTACATTCCAATGACTCGACGTATTTTCCGATTCATTAGCTATGCGTATGATTTTAGGATTTTAGGCGTGAAAAATGGATCCCACATTACCGCAATTTCCATGTAGCCTTTTGATAAATATGAATGTTTAGAGCAGTTGGTAGGCATTATTCTTGACGTGTATGCAGGTGAGGAGACGGGGTTTTTGTCATTTGAATTAGCTTTCTCTTATAAACCTGAACCTTTTAAAGTACGATCTTCAACTTCAGCTAGTCTTGGAGATAATGTACCGTCGCAGGAAGAATCTGATCCAGGACAGGAGGAAGAAGGAGGAGGAAATACATGATTTTCCCCACAAAAATTGTTGCGTTTAGATAATTAGGCTTATAGTCCAGTAGAGGAATGCCAAAACCCGTGAAAACATTTAATTCACAGCTTTATAAGACTTACACGGCACGCACACATGGAACGTTTAAAAATAACTCATGTTTTATCTCTTCATTTGATGAACCTACTTTTTATATTTACCGTAGGTTTGACCTGTAGGTACTTTTTCGAAGGCAAATTTGTTTTCCAAGAATGTTTCGTATTTACTCACTTTCACGATCCACTTGAGAAATTGCCTCGGGATACAATATTTGATCCGTATCAATCCAAATAGATACAGCTTTAAATAAAAAATCCGCCAGTAGACCTTTTAGAGAAGTAGTGCGTAAGTAGGTATATCGAACTATTGGACTACAGCCCCCTCTAAATGAGGTTGCGGGGCAAGCGTAATAAGGTACTGTGGCCTCGGCCTAGAGCAGGAGAAGGAACGTGGGATTTTTAATCAGCAAGAGCCTGATACTCTTTCTCTCCATACTCCGAGCGTGAGAAGTCACTTAATGATTTTCCCTTCACAAAAAGACTTTCTCTAAATGATATATCATGACCCAATCTTCACTCTTGGTAGGCATGTAGTCGACTCTAAAGACAGAAAAAAAGAGAATCGATTATAATGTCTCAATTTACTGCCACCACTTACAGATAACCGGCGTAAAATAACTTTAGCATAGTGATTCGACATGTTAATAAACCTACCATAACAGAACCATACCATAAAGATCCCTCAACCCTTTAATTACTAACTCCCAAAAGGCTGGCAACGTATTTACATGTCTTTTGGTGGTGAGGAAGTCTATGAGCGGCGCCCATTGCTTAGCATCAGATGATTCGTCTGTTCATTTTACGCCCAAACAACAATACAAATAATAACAATCCATTTTAAAAATAAATGCACATTTAAATTCTGTCAAATGACGATTCAACAAAATAAAAAATGGCGGACGACGTATGACGTCAATATAACAATGTCAACTGTCATAAACGGTAAGGGTTATAACCATATTCTCGACACTTGATCCTAGTAGGTTCTCTGAATGCTTGAGTAGGGTTATATTACTCATATTATATGGGATTTCAGATCGTTAACTATCTAGGACGCAGGTGTAAATCGCTGGGAACGGAATGTGTAATTAGATTATTTCGTATTTGAGTTGAGAGTTAGGGTTAGGTAACATTTTATTTGAATGGGGTATGGTGGTTGTTAAGATTGGTTGTGTTGAGTTTAATTAGTACAGTAATTTAATAATACCTAAGAAAATTTACTGATTTTATGTCTATTTTCATATCTTTTTTCTCGTCGTTATCATATTATCAAGTGTAGGAAAGAAAGAAAAACATTTATTTTCGCGCAAGCGCACACACACAAAACAAAAAAAAGAAGAAAAGAAAATATTACTAAAAATCTAAACTAAATGATACAAATAAAAATTAAAAGACTTAAAAAATTAATAACAAAATAACAACAACAAAAAAAAACAAAACCCTTTATCTATGGTCCACAGAGTATAACATTATGCGTGATGTCGCGTGTATTTTTTATAATCTGTGGACCACAAGGACAAGAAAGTAGCATTTGTGTTTGTAACAATCTCACTAGGAGAACCATGTTTCGGTACGAATGGGTCGGCTTGATACGAGTGATACCACGGCCTCAAAAAAAAAAAAAAACAGTACAAAACAATGCTTGCGTTTTGTTTCGCAGTGGGTTACGGGAGGCCCAATACTTAAAGCCACAACATGAAGAGGCCCGTAATGCCGTCAACCCTCGATGCTGCGTGCAGGAGATCCGTTTCCTCGTTTGTCTGCCTATCCCATTAAAAGTTTGCGAAAGGGGTCTCCCCAATGACGTCTAAATTTTTTTGCCATTTATAAACACGTAAATATTACTACCAATGTACATATTTTAGTCGTTGTAAACTTTCACTAGGTTTTAAACGTAATAAACGTATTTTACGAAGAAACACCCACACTATCTAATAAAAGTATTTATTCCAGTACATTTATAATAAAAATACGTACGAATAGAAAGCCGTGCTTCGAGTGATTTTAAACGTAAACGTGTGCTAGAGTGGAGACCACGTCTAGGCGAACGTAGTGTAGGCCCTCCAGCTAGGTGGACTACGACATCCGCAGGGTGGCTGGCTTTTTTAAGCTTTTACCACGTTAAGGGATTTAAGTTATCCAATTCAATTTTATTTTAATAAATAAACATTTATTTGGGACTGACACTTATGTATGTGGAAAATTCTTTCAGAATTTTGATTCATTTTAATTCTATTCAGTTTGACTGACAGGCAAATAAATAGCTTCCACTTTTACTAGATATGATGTCTTATATATTTATCTTGTCTTTGTAAAATAAACAACAGACAACACATGGACCCGCGCAACAGGGGCACCGAAAACGATACGTCAAAATGATTGATTGTCTGTCTGTCTGTCTAACATTACTTTTCTCAAATAACATGCACGCTGTTATCATGTCGTTATTTCTCCGTTCCATTACTTTTGATTACATTATATTTTTCTCATATATTTTCCCTGTAATGTTTTTCGTGTTGTCTCAATATAACATTGGTATTATGGGCAATTTTTTTCCTTACTATTTGAATAGTAATATAATTGAGCTAGATATTTGTCATGGTGTGTCTATAGAAATATGATTATTTTTGTCCAATAAAGGAAGAATATCTACACACCTATTTGGAGATATTAAAGTTAATATCGTAACTGTGAAACTTGGTTCAGACTTAGATTGAAACTCGAAAAAGGACATACATAGGATAGTCTATATACAAAAAAATCTGCATAAATTCACTGTTACATAATCCTAATAGGGAGAGGTCTTAAAATATCCCAAATTTTTAATTAAAATAATGTTTAGGGTTGACTGGAAATTATTCCTATTTCTTTAAAAACGTTAGTCGGAGTACCAGGAGCATATGAGTATGATAGAGCTGCACTTTTTCTTAACTGAGTGTTGAAAGGCAGCTTGAGAAGTAATGAGTTAAATTATTCTTTTTTTTTGAGATTACAAACACTGTCAACCACGCCCCACCATAAAAGTGGCCAGATAATTGCCAAAAATCTTTGGAAATAGTGAATTAGCTAGAATACTGCTTAAAATACATTAAGTTTATTTTTATAAAATTATAATAAAGACAAATACAAAAACTCCTTTAACCAATTTTCCTTTAAAAACCATGCCCAAGCACCAGAAGCACATAAGTACGATAGAATTTAAGTGTTGAAAGGGTGCTTGAGAAGTGATGAGTTAAGTTTTTCCGATATTGCACCGGGTGCCCTACGATAACAAGCACTGTTGTCCACGCTCTACTACAAAAGTGGTTAGAAAATCTAAGAAAATGAAGGGAAATGGTTAGTTAGCTAGAAAATAATACATAAAATACATTAAGTTACTTTCTATAAAATATAATAAACAAAAATACAAAAACTCCTTCAACAATTATTCCTATAAAAGCTACAGTCAAAGTACCAGGAGCACACAAGTACGATAGAGTTTAAGTGTTGAAAGGCTGCTTGAGAACTGATGAGTTAAATTTTTCCGATATTGCATCGGCCGCCCTCCGATAACAAGCGCTGTTAGCCGCGCTCCACTGCAAAAGTGGTTAGAAAATCCCAAGATGTGGGAAAAAGGTTTAAGTAAAGAAGTTAAGTAGTAAGTTATACAACTGGTCGAGTAGCAATAACGTTGTATCAAGTAAAATAATGTGTCCAACCTTTTACCTTATTTAGTTCTTTAGTTTTGTTTTACTTGGGTTCCTAGGCGTGTGTAAATAGTATTTAATACTATTGAATGGTATTGTCGTAAGAGTTGATGTTGTAGGTGCTAAAAACTGAGAATTTTAGTTTTTCATTCTTTGTAAATTGATACACCAAAGTTTTATGCTTTGAATTTCAGAATTGGATACTAAAAACTAAGAGAAAAATCAATATTATACTTTCATTTCATTAAATGAATATTATTAATTTGCAAAAAATATTATAGTATAAGATTCTGTTACATATAATTTATTAAAATAATATTAAATAACGCGCTTATTGAACCAAAAACAAGATTCGAATGACAAAAAAGTAAATAAATTCCAAAAGAAAAAACAAATCAAATAAAAAAAATCTCCTGTAAATTTTTCTCACTTATGCTTCAGAAACCTACCTCACGTAATGCAATGATATGGCGTCATAAAATATGTACATATGTAATCAGCTGATCAAATATTCTATGAATATTTTACAAACCCATATGCTTGAGACTATAACATATACATATATATGTATTATAACAGCCTTTCCACAGCTGAACGATTTGCTATCATACATCGTAACCGATCATCATTATAATACATGGTTATCGTCATCACCAAGCGTGGGAGAGCCAAGCTTCGGCACGGCCTCACAGTATACCGGCGCGGAACAGCCCACAGCGTTGTGTTTTACCGTGTAAGTGAGGTTACCGGAGGCCCAATCCCTGCCCTTCCCCTATCCCTTCCCAATCCTTATACCCGCAACCCCTATCCCCAAAAGGCCGGCAACGGACTCGTAACTCTTTTGGTGTTGCGGGTGTCCATGGGCGGCGCCGATTGCTTATCATCAGGTTATCCGTCTGCTCGTTTGCCGACTTATACCATGAAAAAAACCAGTGCATTACCATTCTTGCTCAAAGAGATGGGTATTTCAAGCTTGTGATAAAAAATTAAAAGGTGAGGTTTTCTAACGATTGTCTTTCGTCCGTTGTCTATGATATCCATACACTTAGAAAATACATATAATTATGTTCCAAACCTATCAAGCATGAGAAACAGGTGCTTTCAAAATTTAACCTCAGTCATAGAGGCTCCTGACTAGTCTGGTGTACATCATAGAAATTTAATAATTATTACTTAAACTATTCCTAACTTTGTTACGAAAAATATTCTCTAGAAAAATAGACTCTGAGTAAGGCGTCAATTAAAACATTCTGGGAATATTTATACCTAACAAAGAAATTCACAAACTATTCAAAATATAAACACACATTCGAGTGGCTCGATTACCTGATGGTAAGCAACCGGAGCCGCCTTTGAACAACCGCAATAGCAGAAAAGTAACAAATGCCTTGCCGGCCTTTTCATGGTTTGAGATTTGAGGATTTGGGCATGGAGGAAGGTGGAAGGATAGGACCTCCGATAATCCCACTCAAACGGCGAAATACAAAGCTGTGTTTGTTTCACGCCGGTTTTCTGTGAGGCTTACAGCGAGCCGGTCCATTCGTACCGAACTGCATGTTTGTAAAGTTTCAAAACAACTGCAATTCCATTTACCTCAGAACACCTGGGCGCTAGTTTTGTGATGTTTGTTGGTTTGTCATGAATAAACTTTGTTATGTTCTAGTCTGGTACAAAGTCAAATTTTGCTATCCCGATATACGAAGTTACAAACTACGGATTTGCATTTAGAGCATATTTTTTCCGTTGACATATTTCATAAAAGTGAGGTTATAAAAGTTTGGACGTGTTTTTAAATCTTTTATTTAAGTTGTAGTTTTGCTCCCAAAACTACAATTTAATTAAAATCACATTTTAACACAACAATAGTATTTACTTTCGCCATAAAGACTAAAACAAATGCAAACCTGTTACAAGGTCACAAACAAAAACAGGTCACAAAAGAGTACTGGGGGCGTATTACAATCTCTTAATTCCAGTCAATTTACACCTTAAAATGAACTGCCTTATTTATCCGTATTATGACGTCTTATTGCCAGTCAGTTAGCAGTCACGTGACACTTGACCGATTTCTGCACGTATATTGGCTGGCAAACCCGTATTATGACCGCCAAACTGAAATTTCTTAGCTTGCTCAAATGTCAAAAATTGTGTCAAACAAACCAGTCAGTTTACGCCGGTGTCGAGTAGCTTTTACTGAATTGTTTTAAGTTTTTATCACATACTGTTTACTACAACATTAAATATGTGTGATGGGTTAATAATCTTCGAGTTTCTTGAAAGTGATGCGTCACAAGATAACCACCAAACAAACATTCAAAGGACGCGTCTTCGAGATCTTAGTGACCGTTTTGCGATTGGAGATGTTGAATTTATTAAGCGATACAGGCTTAATAAACAATTAGTCCACAACATAGCGATGAACTGCGACCTCATGCAGCTACTGGGTCTACAAGGTCGTCGGATTTACCAATTGAAAGGAAGGTTGGTAATTTTAGACTTTGTTCAAATTATAATAGATTTAGCTATTACTTAGTCTTAGATTCTGTATATTGGGTATGTGTACTGTTAATGAAATCAATAAACTTACAAATTAATTATTCTTTCAGGTGTTAATTGCATTATCATTTTATGCTACGGGGTCGTATCAACGCCCTGTTGGTGATATATCTGCACACTCTGAAGCGCAGCCTACAGTGTCCGTGGTGATAAAGCAGATTACGAAATTATTGAATTCACCTCATATTCAAGCAAAGTATATAAAATAAATGGACTTCATTAGTTATAAAACCCTTATTATAACAAAAAACTTTTATTTTTGCCGGGTGAGCTGTTATCACCTATCCTACCTACCATTACTTAGGTTCAGAAATGTAGCGTATGTCAAAAATGTATGTTGTGAGACAGTGCTGTATTTTCATATTTATGACATTGTACTTACGCATATAATACATAATTCGTTTTTGAACTCATTCTTAATCTCGATTCTGTTAGGAAATTACATTATATAATATATTACATTCAATTTTCAAAAACCGTAATATACCAGTAACCCTTTTAAGATGTTTTCGAACGCAATCTTTCAAGACGGTGCAAACCAACCACAGACAATCATCCAGGATGAATCCAGTCAGAAAAACGTACGTCATAATACGAAAAAGAACCATGCAGTTTACGGCCTTAAACTGACCTGCCAGGAAACAAACTGGATTTTAAAAAGGTTGTAATACGCCCCCTGAATCCTTCCCCGTAGGAGCAATAGCAAAGTTTCCGAGCCTAAGTGTCAAAGTTACTGCCCGTGTCGCACGTTTGATGTCGGGTCGTCAGCCCGATAACGACATATCCGGGCGAGGTGAGGCAAAGCTTACACGGTGATTAATGAATCCAACCCAAATCCATCTTAGTCGCTTTACAAAACCCCTTTTAAAAACCGTTTTCCTTTTCCTTGTTCGCAGCAATTCGTGTGGAGCGATTTCTCGGAGGAGTACGTGCCGACCGACCGTAAACATACCTTCTACCCTTCGGTGATCATCAACGAGCATTTATATGAAGTCAAAATTACGGACGTCCCAGTTATACCCTACTTCCCAATAAATTCCTACTACGAGTGGGCTCACTACCGTTTTTATGGGCTAAGAAGCGCTACAGCCTACATCCTAGTCTTCGATTTATCTAACGTTGAAACTTTCCAGTACATAAGGACTTTGAGAGACCAAATGGTAGAAAGTCGGGACATGAGAAATGTACCAGTGTTAGTTGTCGGCAATAAACAGGATCTACTGTGTAGTAACACTCCGTCAGCAGCGAGTGGACTACAGCAACTTGCGATAGCTGAGAGTGCTTGTGGGGATTCAAGAGAGAAAAGAAGAAATATCGTAAACTTAGTTCGTAAGCACTGGAAGTGTGGCTACGTAGAGTGTTCAGCTAAATATAATTGGAGAGTTATAGCTGTGTTCAAAGAGCTCATGGAGATGATAGATGCTCTTGAGTGGAGTGGTGGAGGAAGGAACTCGGAGCCACCTCCCGACTCCTCAGCTGGTGGGAGTACACAAGAGAATAGGTGCGTGATTGCTTAGCACAGTTAATTACTTTGACCCTTTCCTTGATTATTTTAATAGAACCATAAACTTGGCTCCTAAGAAGCCTTTACAAGATTACTTTGTCCCATAAATCGTTGTTTATCTAATCCAATTTAATTAAGTAATGGAAGCTGTCTAATCTCAACGGGGTGTTTGTCTATTTTAAGGTTTTATAATTGTCTGTATGGCCAGCGATGCTGCAGATTCATCAATGGAGAAAGTTGCACTTGAAAACTTTCGATGGGCTTCGTTTGTGCAAAATCCAATCTAACCCTCGTAAAATTGGACCATATTTCATATAACTTCGAACCAATTTGAAAGTTGGTCTTCTAATAACAGTTCATTCATTTTATTTCACTCTTTTTATCACAAATTCAGTTTCACCTGACTTAAGTAGGTACCCAGTTGAAAAATATTTTTCCAAAACTGATTTATTTTCTTTTCTTGGTACTATTAAAATAATCAAGTCCACTTCACGTCTAAACGCACACAAATTAGTACTAATGAATGCTGTTAATAATGCGAATGTTTAATGTTTCGAAATGGTTGTATGAGTAGTAAATATTGTTACATAATTTCGTATTCCCATCACAGTAATTGGGTCAATAACCAATTCACATGACGCAATTCATGGAACTATTGGGCATTTGTGGAATAATGATCGTACAAACATAAATAATGGATTGATTACACATTGATCCCCTAGAACCAATAATGAAACCGTAATAATTCATTGTATTACAGAACAGCGGTTCCTACAAACGATTTGTGCCAAAACCAATCCCAATTATGACATAGTAAAAGAAATATTCGATTTTTTGGCCGAATATAGCTTCGGAGAGAATTTATTGCCATTGTTATAACGTTATTAATATTTTTGGCTTCCTTGAATGTACTTCAAAAAAATATTGAAACTTTTTCAAGGACCACAATGAAAGATTTATCCTTTAGAAAAACGTTTTGGCCAAAAGCCTCAACGAATTCAATGAATTTCGATTTCAAACCCTTGTTGGTATTATTTAAATTACTGATTAAATACCGGCGAATTCAATTTATTTTGGGCTTTGTAGAAAGTGGTTTCGCAAATGATGTCATAACACGAAATGAATATAAAATGAAATTGATATTGGTTGAGCAGTTTAAACAAAAGCTCAATTATGTCTGTTGCCTGTGTATCTCTGTTTGTTGAAATGAGTTTACCAAAATGATATTCATTATTATTAGGTACTGCTAATTTTCTTAATTGTATTCTTTAATAAGTGCTTTGTCATTTAAAATATCACTTATTTGAAGCCTTGTTGTTCACCCTTATCTTCGCAGTAAAAGGAAAAAATGCTTCATCTTCTTCAAAATGGTTGTCTCCATCTCCAACATTTTCTTCATAGTTAATATTTTTGTAATCAAGTTTCATAAACCCACCATAGTAATACGCCCTTCTAACAATATGTAAGCTTTAAACTTATTCGTGTATTAAATTTATTTCAGGGTACTTTTACACTTTTCTACTAAGTCTTCGATATCTAGTTACTGTTTAGAATCTCGGCATACCACATAAGTTGTGAATAATGTGTGTACAATTTGATAGATTAAATAATATGTAACTGAATCATTATGATCTGTAAAAGAGAGATTATCTGTATTATTATATATTTACTATATTTACTACCGCACTCAGAGTTATTTTATGTTCACTTACCTAAATTGTTGGTAATCGATTCCGAAATAGAATGTTTACTAAGGAATACTTTAAGTTATCATTAAATATCTCGGAGTGCGCCAGTTCCTTTTCTTACTTCTATTACTAATATTCTAGAATCATTATTTATTATTTCATTTCGATCTCCTTTATTCATGTTGATATTTTTGAATGTTTTTTTATTACTTTTTTTGATGGATAGTGGTAATTGTGTACCGAATTCTTCTAGTACTATAATGACTCTGTGTTGTGCTTTTTATAAATGTGCTTCCTCGATCTCGTTGTTTGTAAACGTTTCTTTGTTAGCATTAGGAGCAACCCTAACGTTGTAAAATAATATAAAATATTTACAATTTGTTGCATTTTATAGTTATTAGAATATTTTTTACAATTTTTATCAAAACGTTTGCTGCACAAGTTTGGGTGAAAATGAAAAATGCTGACTCAGACTTGCACTTAGAGAAAAGAGGGAAAAATTGCTGAAGTGTGATGTGATTAGGAATAAAAATATAAAAGTGGGTCATAGTTAACATTTCTCAGTTTCACAGAAACTTAAGAAATATCATTTTTAACAATAAATAATGTATAAATTGCTGTGTGAAGTTAGAATTGATAGCAGATAGTTATTTACTGTTAAATATTATTATAATTATTAGAAAAGTGAGGAATTAGGTAACGCGTGAGTTAAATAATCCCCAAAAATTCAATAACGCTATTAACAATTTGGTCAGATTACGTTGTTAATGTCATTTTCATTTAACAAACGTCAAATTTAACAGTTATTTTTTGAAACACAATTTTTAAGTTAAGAATATCTCGAATATTTGGCGGTAAGATGTACCTACCTTTTTAAGTTGCGTCATGTCACCTGTCAGATATTTTAAATTTGGAATGAACTTGATATGAATTTGTTTATGTTTTTGTTTTTTGTGTCATAAAATATGTATACTTTTTTTATTTTACGAACATTTATTTATTTTTTCTGTATTATCATAGATGCCAAAAACTTATATAATATTGGATTGCTGTGTGACTAGAAGAACAGAATGTAAGTAAGTTTAGGTATCGTTATACAAATGTTACACGGTGCAATAAAAACGTTGTGAACGATTTTAATTTGTAGTTTTTTTTTCATAGAGCAATGCCTTTGAGTTCCTATCGAAATCACACACTTAAGACAGACACTTAAGTTATGTTATAAACCCCATATTATCAGGATTGCGGAATTAGTGTCAAGCAATAATGTACCACCAAATGATATCTCTGAGAGAGAGAGAGAGAGATTTATTTGGTGATTAGGTATGATTATATTGGTGAAATGATTTCGAAAAACCGAAAAAACTTTAGTTACATTGTGCCCAATTAAGAAATCTAAGCTAAGACCAGAAAATCAAATTATAAAGGCAAGTGGACTTTAAGCTCAGTGGTACATAAAGATCTAACAATGTGCCATTTTCAACAACTGTTTTCGACCCTTATCGGTCGTGGCCAGGTAGAATAAATTAGGGGTAATATACGAGTTACCCTTACCCATTTTTTACGGAGACAGCTAAATAAATGTCAGTAATGCCTAGCTTTTTGCCTACACATTAATTCATTTGAGTTAACGTTTTGTTGTTGTTAGTTTAACGTGAATAAGAAAAATTACTCCGTTTCCCCAAGTGTCTTGTTATATTATTTTTTCAATGGATTTTCATTTACTTTTTTCAGCCGACATTCTTTTATATTCTACTAGCTTTTGCCCGTGACTCTACAAAAACTATCCTATTTTCTTTCTCGAGTACCAAACTATGCCTGTACCAAATTTCACAGGAATCGGTTCTGTAGTTTAGGCGTGAAGAAAAGACAGACAGACAGAGTAACTTTCGCGTTTATAATATTAGTTTGGATTAACCTGTTAATTTTTGTACTATTCTTATTTCTCTTTATCTATTTAATTGGAAAGTTTCTGGTTTTTCTTTTATAATTATATCATTAATAGCTTTGTCATTCATTCTTTTTATATAAAACTCGGTTCAAAACGGAGTTCGAGTGTTTGTGACGTTTCAATTAATATGTTCGCAAACTCCCTTAACGTTTTAGAACTAGGTGCTTAGCTAGAAATTACTTTGCTACTACTAAAGCTTTGCTATTGGAAATTAAAACCTGTTAAATTGACTTTTAAGGATCAAATTGCTTATTTAACTGTACCCTTCGTGTTCTTAGAAGGAATAATAGTGGATCTTAAATTTACTTTGTGTAACTACCTCTTTTTTTTAAACTAGTATTCGCTTGCGGCTTTGCTCGTTTATAAAGAAACGTATTACGAGATTTTGACTGCAAATGACGAACGACGACGACTGACGAAAACTGCAACGTTTTAAACTTGACTAAAATACGCAGGTCAGTATAAATAATAGAGCAGAACGACTCAATCACTTGAATTAACTGATTAAAGCTCTACTGAAACGTCTCGCCGCGACTGTGACTTGACACTAGAAAAGGTTTTTTCAGTTGATACACGGGAGTAAACCTTAATTTTTGACAACATATAGATTTTTATTTACCCCTCCATCTGTAATAATCACAACCATGTATTATTATGTATTATTACTACCTACATATATTTTGCGAATAAAGTTATCTGTATCTTCATTTTTCTTTTCTTTAAAATAACCTTGCCCCGCACTAGAATTTCCTCCTGTGTCGTGTGTCCGTTTCACATACACATCACACCAAAACCCGGAACAAAATCAATCATGAAAATTCAAAAATAACTAGTCCTTTACTCAGATCATGAAAAAATATTAAACTTACAGAAAAATCATACCTACACATGACTAATTAAAATTTCTTTTGCCACATCATTTCATAATAGTTGCACAAAATTAAATAGGTACATTTATTTTGAGACCACATTTTAACTAAGTATGAAGCTTCTCCGTTCTCCGCAGCCAATTAGAGGCATCGTGTGACGCTGCACTAATTAAGACTAATTTAATTAATAATTAACAAGTTTGTTGCCTAGTAAGTTGGGGTAACTTTTGATATTGTAACACACCTGAGTTATATCCCAAAGAGGACGCTTTTGTTAGAAAGGTGTCTTTGTAAACGCACCTGTCATTTTGACAGTAAATGTGAAATGTCACTTGCTCTCTTCCGTTCCTGGTATTTGGTGATCCTGTATGTTCTTGTTCTTTCTCCTACTTAAAATCAGTGTTAATCTCAATATTAGTTTTCTTTAAGCCTATAAACCCATCAGCTTTTAGTAATTTTTATAAGTTTTATTTGGCAATGTTAAAGTTATTATTAATGTTATAGGCCGGCAATCGATTAGTCGGATACCTGATGGTACCTAAGCATCAGCGCCACCCAGGGACACTCAAAAAATCCGACCTTTTGTGGATTAGGGTTTCTGAGATTTTGGGATTGAAGGAAAAAAGATTGGATTAGGAGGAGGCATCTGGTAACCTCACTCACACGGCGAAACACACCGCTGTGGTTGCCTCACGCCTACAAAAAGACTGTCAATTTATAAATAAAGCCTTACGGTATTTGAAATAAGAATTAAATCTAGGACTTTACGTCCAGAAGTAGTGATGATAAAACTATCATCTTCAACGTCCTATTGTAAGAATGTTCCATGCAAAATCGCTTGTTTCTGGAACAAATTCGCCCAACTTTCCCTAGCGTTGGAATGCAGAAGGCCAATATTCCAATAAAACTTTTGTTTATGTTTGCAACTTCCATGAATGAAACTCTTTACAGCTTATGAACTACTGGTACGTAGGTATCGGAAGCTATATTGTTTTCTAGTCTTATAATAGTGGATAAAAAAATATTGGACTTATTTTATATGCTTTTTAGAAAATAAATTATAAGATAAGATAAAATTGTCGTGGTGGCCGGGAACGTTAAGGTTTGTCATATACTAGGCGCACCCTCCTGGAATGCCGAGGTGGCCCATAGGTTAAGGAGCCCGCTTCTCATGCATGAGGGTGTGGGTTTCGAAACCTGGCAAATACCAATGTGACTTTTTCAGAGTTATATGTACTTTCTTTGATTATTTAGACACCACTGACATACGGTGAAGGTAAACATCGTGAGGAAACCTGGACTTTAATTTCCAATTATAAGTTTGAAATCGTCAACCCGCATTGAGCAAGCGTGGTGATTAATGCTCTAACCTTCTCCGTATGAGAAGAGGCATTTGCTCAGCAGTGGGCACTTATAGGCTGGTGATGAGGAGCACCCACGTGTATTAGCTCGCCGCCCGACCAGAACCAGGCCCGAACATACGGCGTGTAGCGTTCCGCGCGCGCCTCAATGAGTCACTAGACCACCACAGACGGGGCCCTTACAGGGCTGATGTTCAGCCGGGATTGCGGGGTAAGCGCAATGTGGCACCGCAGCCTCGGCCCAAAACAGGAGAAGGAACGAGGGGGCTTTAAGTCAGTAAGAGTCTGACACTCTCTCGCCAGTGTGTATGACAAGCAACCGCAGTGGTTTCAAAACCTGCCAAGTAACAATGTGACTTTTGCCGAACTATAATAGCATGTACTTTCTTTAATTATTTTACACACCATTGACATACGGTGAAGGAAAACATCGTGAGATCTTCATCGAGAAATCGCCAATCCGCCTTGAGCAAGCGTAGTAATTAATGCTCAAAACTTCGCCGTATGCGAAGAGGACTTTGCTCAGCAGGGCACTTTATCCTAATGATGCATATTCAATGGCACATTTATTTTTTAAATTCTTTGTTCGGACATGCTATATATTAAGCATAAGTGTGGGAGAGCCATGCTTCGGCACGAATGGGTCGGCTCGACCGGAGTGATACCACGGCCTCACAGAAAACCGGCGTGAAACAACCACAGCGTTGTGTTTCGCCGTATGAGTGAGGTTACCGGAGGCCCAATCCTTCCCCTTTCTCAATCCCTCCTCAATCCCTAAATCTCCAAATCCCTAATCCCTAAAAGGTCGGCAACGCACTCGTAACTCCTCCGTTGCGGGTGTCCATGGACGGCGCTGATTGCTTACCATCAGGTAATCCGTCTGCTCATTTGCCGACCTATTATTTAAGAAAAAAAAATTAAGCTTATTTATTTATTTACACTTCATGCACAATTGCTTCATGCCCAGTAGTAGATGCACTTTCAAATTATTTTTTCAAATTATTATCCTTATTGCAACTTTATTTCTAATTCTTGAAATGCATATACCGAATTTTCGTTCAAACGAAAGATAGCATTGATAATATTAATCAAAATAAATACCTTCTGGTATAATTTAATATCATTGGTTTCGAACCAAATGTTTTCATGTTATGTTTGCAGATCAGCTAGAGGAACATTATTGGCAGTCGCCCTCCTGTTTATCTTACTCTTCGAAAGTACACAAAGGCATCGAATGGTTACAGGAAACTTGACAGTTTGTTTATGAAAATGTTCCTCCAACCTTGTTGTTTGTTATACGTGTCTTTCAACTTTCGTGTTCTTCATGAACTCCTGGTACTCGTTTAGGGGAACGATTTTGTTATTCTAAGTTACATGCCTCGTAGGTTATTTGTTATTTTTTATTTTTTATTAGAAAAAATACTTTTTCATTTTCGAATTAATTTTTCACTATCTTGCAGTGTCTTATGAAAAATCGACGCTGAAAAAGATTAAAACAAGATTTTCAGAATACTGAAAGGCGTTGTCACACGTTATCAAATGTGTGCAGAGACGTATGGTCCTTCTGGTTCTGGTTTACTAAAGAGGCTCAAAGTCACCAAATGAATGATGGGGAGAGCGTGGTAAGAGTTATGCTCGAAATTTGAATTTGAATTTGAAGCTCGTTGTGTGACAAAAGTAACGTGAAAATTGGTCAAGAATAACAAGTTGCTGACACAGCTCCTAAGATCTGCAGGCTGATGTGGTATTGGGCCGGTGATCGAAGAGCTGATGACCGATAGGCCAAAAACTTGAACAAGTTGCAACCACGGATAGGAAGACGTAACGTAAGCAGGTCTCTCGCTAGGTGGACCAACGACAAACTCGCCAGGAGCCATAGTTGTGAGTGGCGGGTTGTCATAAGACTAAAGGGCAAGCTTTTGTGCACCAATGGATGGATGTCTTTAGGGATAATGAGTCTTTGGCAGTTAGGTACTTTAAACAACAAAAAAAAATTTTTTTTATGAAAACCTAAGATTGACAATATTTTTTTACCCAGAAAAGGATCAATATATTAATCAGTTTAATACTCGTATGTATTATTTACACCTTATTTGCTAAAATATTAAGTAATGAGGATACTTTTAACTACCAGGTATTCATAACAAATTCATACATATAAAAGTACTTACTTATAAATAGGTTTGACAAAGCCATTCATACCCATTCTATTCTCATACCTACCTTGTACCTACTGCTAGTAGTTACTCAAAGGAAACAATGGCAGTAGGAGGCCCACTTCCTGTACAGAACAACGCAATATCCGGTGCTCGCTCCAACACCTTTACTTGTGAGCATACCGTAACCCCATCTTTGTTTACACGAGTCAATCGATACCTCCTGTGATTTCTGCGCTCCTGGTACCGGAAAACGTGTTGTTATTGGAACTTGAATGTGCACATTTCTAAGAAATTTTGTTTTGTGGTCGGTAGCTTGCTGCCAAGCTATTTAAAAATGATGTCTTTATTGTTTTGAAATGAAAATTAAATGATGTTTTTTTGTTATTATCTTCAAACTTTTATAATATTATTATACTATTCGTTTGTGGACTCCTAGTATCACCAATTTACATCATGAATTTAATGTAGATTTTCTTTTGGTATTTTAAGTCAATATCAAAATAGAATAATAAGGATACGTTATAATTTATGTGTTTTTTTACCTTGGACCATAACATCATGTAAACACCACAAAATAATGGAATAATAGATTTGTAAAAAAGGAATGACTTATACGAAATAACTCGAAAGAGCTCTACTAGTTTCAATTCACGATGGGATTCTAATTCATGATCAGCGTGCATCGAGCAGCCCACTCGTCAGTTCAGTGTTCTTCAGTTCCTATGTCTCAAGTTAGAATGAAAATGTACTTTCACATTTACAAAATACTTATGTACCAAACATAAGTATGTAATAAATAACAAGTTTCCTTTAATTCCTCAACTTACGGTAAGGGTGAGGTCATAAAAGTCTAAGTGTAAGTAATTCCGGTTACAACTTCCCTCCCTTGCGCTGTTGCGTGTGATAAGAGGGATTTCTATATACGCTTGTGTGTGTACTTCAAATGTAGGGAAAGGAATTTTATTGTAGGTAGTTACTGCTCATGTGTGATGACATTATTGTTTAAGAAATATACCTATATATAAACTTGGGTTTTGCTGTCTGTGTGGCACAGTCAATTTTTTTGGAAACTATCCATGGATCAATAATTGCCGAGACTAACCCAGAGATGGCGCTCGTAGTTAATTAGTAACCACATTTTTCTAGAGTACTAATCTATGGTTGAAACGTGTCCAAATTTTAAGTCGATCGGCCCAAAAACAGCTGAGTTATCGAGGTTAGAGTAAAGTCGTTTTGTAGTGTGTTTGAAAAATTCAAAATGTTGAATAATTATTACGATACGATAATCGACTCGGGTTTCCCAGTCCTAGCCCAGCCATCGCTCTTGCAATAAAAAGTGATTCTATATAAGACATCCATAATGCGTAATTCAATTCTTTCGTTTATTACACAGAGTGTTAGCACTCACAAAAACAATCCCAAATATAATAACAATACAGACCCTATTTCTCGATACTCAGCACTAAAACTTTGACACAATGGACCTCGCACAATAGTGGACGTGAGGTCCGGCTAATGGACCTCACGGGACCTGGGACCTTACATTATTTATCTAGAGGTAAATAGACCCCTGACACTAGCGTCCGACTGAGTAATGCCTTGTGCGACGCCACGCCATTTGAATTCGAAATAAGGCCTGGTTTTTCTGTCATTGTTTTGTATTTAAAAGCGTTTACGTAAATATTTCAAGTCAAAAATCATTGAAACTACTAAAACAATTTTAATGAAACTTACACGCAGTGCCTTTAGTACGTATTTTGAAATAAAAACTTTAAAGCTTGTTTATTTTAACTTCATTAAAGTTTTTTAAACTCTAATGGCCGTTACATTCAATCGAGCGGGAAAATTAGTTATCTGTCGTGACATTTGACAACTGACAGCGTCAACATGATAGCTAGTGTCGTCACTAATACCAATTAGACTAGAGACGTTAGGTAATTTAGCTACTATTTTATCATGTAAAAATACTTAAGCGCAATATACTAAGTATGTATATATACAGAAATTGTAACTAGGACATAGAACAATAATGAGATGTAGAAAACAATTTTTAGTTTAAAATCACGTAGAACTGTTATCTTAAAGAGTTTTTTCTCACGGTAATATCCTAGAACGAATAAAATGTGTTGTTTTGCAATCTGTAATTGACTAGACAACCTAAAATGAAACAAATCAGCTTTATAAAATAGTTTATTTTACAAATACGCTTTTTGCCGGGCTGTGGTAGTACCTTTCAATTAATTACAAGTCACGCTGGTCGCTTGTTTTGTTAGAAACCCGAAACCATCGCCTTAATCATTGTAATTGTTGGAATTTAACAGGCAAAGTAGCTTCAAATTCCGTTTGATTAAACGCATACTACTTTTCAATAATTTCACGCATTCTGGAATAGTAATAAAGGGTGGGTATAATTTTATTAGAGTTCAATATCAATAAGAGTGTGATCTCGGGACCGGAGTGACAAAACGGCCTCAATACTTGTGTTCACAGATCGCATAATGCCCAATTCTCAATTCCATATTCTGTCTTATATAATATTTGCACTTTTTCCCAGTTTAATTTCAAGTAATGAGTTACAACAGATAATACAAAATACAAACAGTAACAATAAGAGACACACCAAATTTGTTGAAAAAATTAATACTTTCTCACGTGAGTTTGCTAAGAAAAGTCTTACTTGTGTTTTACAGCCGGTTTCGTGACGTCGCCGATCTCTCATGAATAAGAGTTCCGTTGTGACTTGAAACTAGTAGAGTGGAGATTTTGCTCAACATTTCAAAAACAAGTAAATTGATTATTTTCAGAAATTTGGTTATTTTTTTTTTATTGAAGGTCTTGGCGAGATATTGTCTTCTACAATACACATTTATAGAATTTCATCATTACTTACACACACTTTCACTAATCTAAAGAAAGCAATCGGAACATAGGCTTCAAGTGCGCCATCTTTTCCTTAATCAACGACAACAATATCCGTAGGAAATCGTGCTATTCACAGTCAAGACCACGAGCCAAGATTATCCGATAAACGGATCAGAATAGACGATTAATTCAAACGGAATATCTAAGATGGCGTATACATACCTAGAGGTAGCTGTGTAGGTTGTTTGTGTATAGCAAAATGATCTTGATACTGTAATGGTATCGATAGATCCATAGTATCAGGTTAATAATGATAATTGGCTTTGTAGTAGTTTCTTACAGCTGTATATTTGTATAAACTTTAATTTTGATACCGTAAAACCTGCCTCAAAACCTACATACTGGTAAGGTTCGCTGTAAAAAATTTAAGTCAAAGGTCACAAAAGTCATTTTTGTTTCATTTCCTATGGAGTTTACGCGATTTGTATTTATCACCAATAATATAGGAGATAAAATTCTCTACAACTTTTGTCTGATACAACTTCTGTAAGCTATGGACGCCAACAGTCTGATTTGAGAAGATGATTTTGTTCTTTTTAACTAGGAAAAGAACCAAATGCATACGAAGTAAAATGACTTAAACTTACTACAGCGCCATCTATGTTTGTAAGGTCAGTAAAGTTTTATGAAATATGACAACAATGTGCTTTGTCGCTTTACGTGAGAACGAAATAATTTGGCGCGATAAAAAGAAGTATGCCTATAATTATACTAGTAAATACTAAAGTCAGCTATAAAAAAATTATGAAAAGACAATTTATTAAATAACAACTTGTACACACACAAATAAGAAAAGTCTTGGGTTACACATAAAGCCCAATATAGTTTAAAAGCAAAGGTTGGAACGGGTGGTTTTTAGTCAGTAAGAGTCTGATAATAATAATATTATTTCGCCTTTCCCAGGGCGGGCCGAGTCATACGACGATTCTACCCTTCCCGATCTATAATCGGTTACAAATATGAACTGCTACAACAACGAAATATACTAAGTATGTAGCGTGGACTTAGTTTGGATTACATTTAAAAGCAAAAAAAAGAGGACTGTACAACAAAGTTGGTATTTAAACATCCCGAAGGATTTTCATAGCTCTGCACATCGCTTGACAAACGTTGCCCAGTTAATTTAAACTCTAACTTCTATGCTATTAATTTGAAACTACACTGAACAGTTGCTCTTGAAGTTGCTTGAAATTTTGGTTGTTTGCAAAAAAGTTCGACCATAATGTATATGTGTCCCAACACTGTTGGTCACCAACCCACTGCACTGCCTGGGTATATTAATTGTTAAACAAAAATGCAAAAACTTAGTACATAATTAGTAATTATCCTGGCCCTATGAAAGAGGAGATCTTATTTAAGGTTTCGAGTGTAGGAGAGCCATGATACAGGTGTTTTATCACAAATGGGACGGCTCGACCGCATTGATACCACAGCCTCAAAGAAAACATTTGCTTTGGACTTCGTTGTTTGAGTAAGGCGCCGGACGCCCAGTCCTACTCTTCGAAAATCTGTAATTTTATAATCATCTAATCTCTTACTAAAAGGACAACTTGCAACTGCCGGTATTGTTTGCTTATCATCAAATTATCAGTGAGCTCGTCGTCGGACATTTGCACAATAAAAAATGGCTGACCAATAACGACAGAAATAAAAAAAAAACTTAATCGAAACTGGTTTTTGAACTGTACTGACCACGACTTTTTAGACCTACAAATTACGTAAAACTTAATTTAAACAATACTATACCGTAAAACCAAGTACTACAAGGTATTTACTGAATTTCGTAAGCAAAAATCCATCCAATTCATTGTTTTAGTATAATTTATTTGCATTACAAAAAAAAAGTATTACCATATTTTTTTCTTATTGCCAATAAATACCATAAACAAAAATGTAAACTTATAATGAAATTAAATTTTAAAACATCTCCAACATAAAAATCAAAAAAAGAACAAAAAACTCGTCTGTTTCATTATTAGATAAAATTACGTCACAACCTATGAGTATGTATAATGTCAAGATCGAACAAAATGAATCACCTTTTTATGTCTCATCAAACCGAAATCTAATCTAGACTCAAAATCAGCCCATGCTCAGCAAAAACAGGGTCTTCTATCTACCGTAGCCTGGTTCCCGAACAACAGATCGTACTATCTAACTAATCTCGAATAATGAGCTGTCTGTATGCACGGGCTGCGGGACCTAATCAAACACGGCTAGCTGCCCGATAGTTGTCGTTTTTAGAGGAGCGTACATCTAGTTTAGTTTGTAAAAGTACGAATGTATTTCCCCATTTTTTCCATGGGAAAAAGAAGATTTAAATTAGTTGTGAACGTCTTCTCTTTTTTGTGGTAGTTTAAGGGTTAGTATTTTTTTACTTAAATGGTCATCATCAGTATGTTATATAATTTTAAAATTCGTTATTTTTTTTTTTTTGAGTGAACCATTCTCCTACCTACCGTTGTTTGAGTTCCAAAGAAAGGAATTTTTGAGGAAATACGTGCAGTATTAAAAAAAAAAACAAAATAATATTAGTCTATTTTGTTTTAAAATACTTCCAAAATGAAATCTGTTACATCAAAATCTGTCATAATAAATAATTAATAACAGTATAATTTTTGTGTCCCTACAAAAAAATAGGTATAATATTAGGTCCTGGGATAAGTAGAGTTACTAGGCGCACAGGAACTAACAGGATATTTTCAGAGTCACGTGGGATTTAGACGAATATACTTTACAATATACTCGTATGTTATAGAAAATGTCAATCCCATTTTCGTAGAAAATAGTTTTTCAACGAAATGCATGCTCGTCGACATGTGAAAACGTGTTACGTGAAACGGATAAAAGAAAGTCAAGATATCGCTAGGGATTATTGTTGTTATGCTGAGGGAAGAACCCGTATGAGATATTGAGAAATCAAGATTATAATAGAATTTAGCTAAATTTGATTATCACGTATCAAACGTTTTAAATCTAATTATAGTCGCCTCAACCCGCCTTCTTTCATGTTTGATAAGGCTGATCTAAATAAAATTACTACCAAAAAGTTATTTATTATGTTTCTATTTTAAACCTTGTTTTTCTGTAGGAGTACAAAGTTTCATTATAATTGGTACACCAGTTTCCACGATTCGTGCTTTGAAAGTTTATATGAAAACCCGTGCCGCGATAAGACAAGATGCCTTTACATCTTGTAAACTTATGCATGTATCCTGCGGAGTTATGCATTCCTAGTAGTTACTTAAATGGCATTACTTTAAAACCTTTTTTCCATATAAATGAATGAAAATATGTTAAATACATAATACATGTGTAAGTATATTAATTAGAATGAGATATGCTATTTATACTATTACTATTATTACTGTTTTATTCATAAATGTATATAAGTATAGTTCTGTGTATTTTATGTATGTTTATATAAACCTATGTTATACTCATAGTATTCTATTTCGCTTGCTTCTTGCATATGGATTCTTAGCTCTTTGCTACTGGATTCTCTGCATCACCCAAAGGTCGACTGGTAGAAATTGCTCAATGTATTAAGTCCGCCTAATGTACTATATAATCAATTGTGCACGAAGTATAAATAAGTAAATAAATCAAACCAACCTTAGTATTACCATTTCATAGTTTTTTTTTTAAGTTCAGTTCATACCATTGTAAAGCAATTACTTAACAAGCAAATTCACAACTTACACTCAAAAAATAAAGTCTAAATTGCTTTGTATTTTAAAAATACAAAGTCGTCACACGAGCTAATTCAGAACTTATTTCCTGAAACGAAAGTCTAAAATGGTTTGACTAAAAAGTCGTACTTTTGTACCAACTTTACAAAATAAACTTAGTCGTTTAGTCAGGATTATAAATGGGAAACTGTAATACATTTGATACCGATTTATCGTTCGCTTGATGCCAGGTATATTCTTAAATATTTGATGTATAGAATTTATTTTTAAGTTACCTAGGTGTGGGAGAGCCATGCTTCGGCACGAATGGGTCGGCTCGACCGGAGTGATACCACGGCCTCACAGAAAACCGGCGTGAAACAACCACAGCGTTGTGTTTCGCCGTGTGAGTGAGGTTACCGGAGGCCCAATCCTTCCCCACCCCCAATCCCTCCTCAATCCCTAAATCTCCAAATCCCTCATCCCTAA
This sequence comes from Spodoptera exigua, assembly GCA_902829305.4. Lineage (NCBI taxonomy): Eukaryota > Metazoa > Arthropoda > Insecta > Lepidoptera > Noctuidae > Spodoptera > Spodoptera exigua. Next base: position 4,717,429 of record LR824623.2, read on the forward strand.
AAGGTCGGTAACGCACTCGTAACTCCTCTGTTGCGGGAGTCCATGGGCGGCGCTGATTACTTACCATTAGGTAATCCGTATGCTTGTATGCCGATGTATTACATTAAAAAAACTTTAGTTGTGTATTTTGAACGTACCTACTTATTTATTTAAACTTTTCGCAACATAAGTAACATTACAAAGACGGACCTAATGCCGTAGTCATTCTAACCTTAGGGCGATACAGAGCTCGGATCTGTTTGGCACAGGCATAGGCATACACTCCGGAGTAGGACATAGGCTACTTTTTATCAACATACCACGCTGGCAAAGCCACGGGCGGAAGCTAGTAACTTCAATTAATTCACGTCAGAAAGTCTTAAATTTCAACAAATACTACATACACAACGAAAATCCGCAAGAAAATACTGAAATTACTTTATAAATAAAAAACACTTTATCACCGAGAAAATCCTTTTACAGCAGAAAATTTGTAATCCGCCGGTCAATATGGATTTTCGGGGACCACTAAGAACATGAACCTAAAACCTAGGTCGTATTTGGTTTGTATTACAAATATAAAAAAAAGAAAAATGATTGTTCATTAGCTTGAAACCTCTGTGGTGATTAAGAATAAAATAGATTCTTCACTGCTTCTGATCTCCTGGTAAGTCTGTGTAAGCTTTGTCTGTCAATAACTTTGGGACTACACGGCGGCCCAATCCTCCCCCCGCCAACCCCCATCATCAATCGTGATATCCCCATTCTAAAATCCCTAATAATCCACAAGCGGCCGGCAACGCACTTGTAGTAACTCCTTTGGAATAACGAGTGTCCATGGGTGGCGCTGATTGCTTGCCATCTAGTAATCTATCAGCTTGTATAAAATGACATAAAATGCCTATAGGCATAGGCATTTTATGATGACATAAATATTTATGACATAAAATAAAACAAATCTGCGTTATAGAACGTAAGTAGGTAGTTGCTTTTTTTATATAAAATTTTTATAAGTCGGCAAACGAGCAAGATGGATTACCTGATGGTGAGCAATCGGCGCACCCGCAACACTATAGGGGTTGTAGGATAGGGGTTGCGGATAAAAAGAACGGGAAGGGATAGGGGAAGGGAAGGGATTGGGCCTCCGGTAACCTCACTCACACGGCGAAACACAACGCTGTGGGTTGTTTCACGCCGGTATTCTGTGAGGCCGTGGTATCACTCGTTTCGACCCATTCGTGCCGAAGCTTGGCCTCGTCCACACTTAATTGCTAAGTAAACAGTTGCCAACGTCGTTAACTTTTGTTGTAATATTAAAATGAAGGTAAAGATGACATGGCAACTTTGTTAAGTTCCTCAACTTAGTCCAAGTTGTTCCGTCTTCTATATCTTAAACTTGAAGCTTAAGTTAGTGTTGCTTGCATTATATATATATAAGGATATTGACGGATTTTGGTTTCAAGTTAACCTTTATATTGATCAAGGTTTAGCTCAAACTAGCCGGGGTTGCGGGTTAAGCGCAATAGAGAACAGGCAAAGGAGAAGGAACGGGGTATTTTAATCAGTAAGAGTCTGACACTCTTTCTCGTCATACCTACTCTGAGCAAAAACAGTCTTTTCACTATAATTTTTCTTCCAAAACAAGAGGTTTACCTAAAATTAAATCTCGCGCAATTGCCGCAGACGTGTTATATGTAATAAAGTTTTTTTTATTATTATTATAAAATTTATGCCATCATTTAGTTTTCTGATTGTCTGTTATGAAGGCACTATATTTATAAAAAGAGACAATTAATATTATAATATTTTTCTTAAAAAGCAGGGTATAATTAAAAACAAAACACCATTATGTGGGCTTATTAGAATAAGTATATAATATACTTCTTAGTATAAGTATATTATACTACAACTTCTGTAAACCAGGACATATGATTGTATAGTGAAAGATTCGAATTAAATGCAGGAGGTGTATAACATGTAAATTTGGCACGCGAAAGCTCCTCTGGGGACATGGTAAAGCCGCCGTGTCCGGTATTCCGGTTGTCATACGGCTCTCCGACAGCCGTTGCGGCACTCCGGTCGACACTGACAGGTTGACAAGCTCATGGGGACTATCACGTGAGCAAAAAGCCACCATGTTTGAATTGATCTTGTTTTGTGTTTACATTCGCGATGGTTTTTGTGTGCATAGAGAATGTGGCTTGCAATACGGTAGCACAGTAAAAATATCATACAGTATTGTAACTCGACCGCTTGAAAGAAATAAATACCTACAGCCGCGCGGTACGTAAACATGCGTTAGGGCTGTTCGTCACCAGTATTTTAATTACCTTTGTCTACTTTCTGTTTCCATTTAGTTTTGTGATTGTAAATATCCTTTTTTTATATAAACAAATAAAGTGCTTTAAAAATGAACAAACAAAATTTCTTTGGCCACCAATGTCGAACTTGAACAGCTGACTACGAATGTTCTAAAATCACAACTCTCAAACATCAAAATATTACATGAGTCTAGCTGTTATTATTGTCGTTATTAAAACCGAGAAAAAAAAACAGTTTTTATTGGTATTATGTTGTTAAAGAAGCAGCAAAAACTCTTTATGATAATTTCGAAAACTATCTAATGACACAGAGACTGTCAAATTTATTTTTTCTAGTATTATTCATAAACACAGATAATAAACATATATTATTAATAATAAAGTACCACAATCTCTACATTGAATTATACAAACTAACAAAACATCGTTTTAACACAAGCGTAAGTAGGTAGGTACCTAACGTATCATGATACATTCAGAACCAGAACCGCCTATAACTACCTATTTCACTCGTCTCAATAACTTTATTCATTTTATTTATAAATTCAAACACCTGTTTTCGTGAGATTAAAGAAAATAATGATCCATTATAAAGACACACATTATGTACCTAGGCTACTAGTAAGTAAAATTATTTTATAGTCTTACCTTTCAGAGTTTCCAGGTAATTTAAAAAAAAAACTTATGTCTGGACGCGTTATTGACGAATTCATGCAACCAAACACAGCGCAATATTTCCTATTCGTCATATTAAATAATGTACTCGAGCTGATTTCTAAATAAAAGACAACACACCGTCCGTTCGTCACTGCGGTACAGCCGCGTCTGTCTGCGTCCCGAGCGCACCCCGACATCGGGCGCGTAGGTATAGTTCGCGTTTGGGCCGTTTCTATGAAGTTGGAATACTTGTAGATATTATTATCTTGACGGTAGTTCCCAACTAGTCAAATTCAATACTTTTATCCAAATGTCAAAAACGATACTTTTCTATGAAATTTATATGAAACACTGAGTTATGACGTCATAGTATTTTTGGACCAAATAGCGTACTTACTTATTTCTTAAAATATATTAAAATTTTATTGTATTAAAACGCCGAATTAATTAATTTTTGACCTAGAAAACTACCCAATTGGAGGCCTGTGTGCAGCAGTGGACGAAAACAGTCTGATAATAATGATATTGATGATGATATAAATAAATGTTGGTTACTTCTATGTTGACAGACATCCAATAGCGGCTCGTCCATAGGAATTCTTTGCTCAAGCAAAAGCTCAGAAAAAAATAAAAAAAATAAAAAAAATAAATACATAGTTGAAATTATAATTTCTCAAAATATTAAACATATTTTGAGAAATTATAATTGAAATAACTTGAAAGTAACTAGGATAAATGAAATAACTTGAAAATAAAAAAGGTCTATTGCTTACAGAAAAAAATAAAATAACATTAAGTATTTAAGTAATAAGGGTCATTATTCAACTTTGCCTAAAAGGATAATCTTTTATTACCCTAGATAAGTCTTTATATTTTTAAAATACATTCTGACATTTATATTCACATATGTACTAAATAACCGAACATTGAACCTCCACACAAAACGGTACGCACAAAAAGTAACTCTACATTAATCATTTCGCAGTCCACACATCGTGAAAAAGATACCAATTCTATGAAATAGAGCATTTTACCTGTCCATCAACAGATAAAAAAACAGCTGATCCAACCGCATTGAAATGAGTAAACCCATCAAAAGAACCGCCTATACCACAGCAAAATGGACCTAAATGATTTCACTTTATCAAATTGAAAACGTTAACACTTCAATGAAAAATCAACCTTTTCTTCTCAATTATAAGGTATACATTACGTTGTGAAGTGCGGTTTTATTACACCGTTGGCCACGAAAAGGTGCGCAATTGAAATTGTCGGGATTGCAATTTGCAAACAGCGTACTGGGCCGGGCGGTGTGCCGATGGTTGTCCCAATTCTCTCCGTTTCCGATAGTCAATTTGGCTAATACACTGTCGACCAATAAATTGACTCGTCTTCATAGGATTTATTGGCAACGCAGTACAATTGTGACAAATTGGTTTCCTCGAGGAAAATGTGGTGAATTCGGCATTTGTTTTACATGTGTTAATGTTTGTTTTTATTTATTTCGAACAACGAACGAATGACTAGGTCATAGGATGGAGTGGGATTTCTTTAGTATTGAAGACATTATAATGTATCTTTTTTGTAATTTGTTTTTTTTGACCATCAATACGGGTTCACCAAAGGACGTTGCACTACGGACGCAGGAGTATCACTTATAAAACAAGTTTTCAACTCGTGGGAAAAAGCACGGGATGCCATCGGAATATTTTGCGACCTTTCAAAGGCATTCGACTGTGTTGAGCACGAGACGCTGTTACTGAAGCTAGAACACTACGGCATTCGGGGGGTATCCCTAGATTTATTGAAATCATACCTTCAAGAAAGAAATATTAAAGTACAAGTCAACAAAGTTAACTCACTGGGTGCTAGCGTATCTATGGGCGTACCGCAGGGCTCAATATTAGGTCCTTTTCTATTTTTAGTTTATGTAAATGACCTGCCCCATATGTTCCAAAATGAACCGCATATGGTATTATTCGCTGATGACACTTCATTGATTTTTAAAATAAATAGACGAACAAACAAATATGACGAAGTCAATAATGCCTTAATGAAGGTTCAAAATTGGTTTACAATAAACAACTTATTACTAAATGATAAAAAGACTAAATGCATTAGATTTATTTTACCAAATGTTAAAAATAACGTATGTGATGATATATTATTAAATGATCAGAAACTAGAATTTGTAAAAGAGACTACTTTCCTGGGGATCACTGTAGATGAGAAGTTGCAATGGGGGCCCCACATCAGGTCTCTAGCAGGACGATTGAGCTCTGCAGCTTATGCTGTCTGGAAGATCCGTCAGCTAACCGATGTCGGCACGGCAAGACTAGTGTACTTTAGCTACTTTCACAGCATCATGTCGTATGGAATTCTGTTGTGGGGACAGGCATCTGACGTTGAGTCCATCTTTATCTTGCAAAAGCGTGCCGTCAGAGCTATATATAACTTAGGTCGTCGCGAATCTCTCAGAGAAAAGTTTAAAGAGATCAACATTCTGACCGTACCGAGTCAATTTATTTATGAAAACATGTATGTTAGGAAAAACCTACACTTATTTGTAAAGGTATCTGACAAACATGATTATCATACTAGACATAGGAATAGATTGAGTCAGCCTTTATTTAGATTGGCAAAAGTGCATAAGTCATTCCTGGGTTTCTGTGTTAAATGTTATAATAAAATCCCAGTTGAAATTCAAAATTTAAATGAAAGCAAATTTAAATTATGTATAAAGAAACATTTATGTAAACTAGCATACTACAAACTAAATGATTATATACAAGATAAAAATGCTTGGAGGCTAGCTGGTCCTACTCCACAGGATGTTTAGAGTATTTTTTTTTTATTTTAATTATTAAATTGTACACTATGTTGTTAATTGTTGATGAACTTCTAAGATTTTGTAAATGTGAGTGCCCTGTAACCTATTATAATTAAGTAAGACTTGTAGAATATAGGTACTTGTGTCGGCTGGGAGCTGTCATGCTCACTCAGAGGTCTCATTGGCGGTGGCACGGGCACTGGATCGTCCAATTCCCTATAATATGGTTGAGTTGGGCGGTGCTGGTGTACGTGTCATGTTCGTGAACGGGCGCCGCCTATTGGGACTGGTCATCTCCAGGCTGTCTAAATATGTTGTCCTTGAGGTTCACTTCTTTTTCGTACTTTTTGCCTGAACATTAGTGTTACATTGTTCTCACATATCAGAACCGACTAAATGATGTAACAAAGAAATGTATTGTAAAACTGATTGAAAAAGAGTAACCATGGAGTTTCTTGCTCGTTCTTCTCCATAGGAATCTACACTTTGGAACGAGCAAATAGCTTCACTAGAGGACAGACGGACAGACTGACACGCTTAATTTTAAAGCTCTTTTTAAGTATATACTTTTTTCCTTTTTTGCTTGCTTGACGTTCAAAAGTGCCTACTGTGGTCTAATTGAAATAAATGATTTTTGACTTTTGACTTTGACTTTTTGGTTTTTTATTTTTTTAGTTTTTAAATTTTTTAGTTTAATTTGGTTTCTTATTTTCTTTAAGACAAGTCAGTAATAGAACTATTTCGTTCTTTATTTTTAGTTTTAAATAGGGCTATATGTAACCCAATAGTGCAAGTGCAATAATATATCGCAAGCCCAGCCTGGAGCAGAAGAAGAAGAAACGGAGTAGTTTGTAATCAGTAAGTGTCTGACTCCTTCTCACACCCCCCCCCCCCCCACTTAACGAAGGCTGTAGACCTAAAATAGATCTCTAAAACTTTATATTCTGTATACTGTGATGTAAAGTGTGCACGTCATTTGCGAGTTTACAAAATTAAATGTTTATTAGAAAAAGTCTGCAAGTCTTTTTTTGTGAATAACAATAAACTCATTCTCATCATCTTACTAACTAAATAAAGAAGCTGGATAGAAATGTTAGAAAAGGGTGGAAAAATGCTACTCTGAAGTGCTACTCTTTTTTTAATATTTATTTATAATGCAACTCCATTTTTAAATACAGAAATCATATATTTTAGGCCTGAGTTTACCATATCCCATAAATCCTAAGCCTTCAAAGCGATTACAACATAATTTATCAGGCTGACTAATATATTAAAGATAATGAATCAAACATAATTCTTGTTGTCACGAATAAATTAATGGTTTGCGGTGTGCGATAGCGTCGGACGCAGGTAATCCCTATGGGTAGTTGGCGGCCATATTGGCAATAACTGATTTCGCTGGAGGCGTCCGAGATTATGGCCTCAAGTGTATAGTTACAGTGATGTACTTAATTAACGAGAAGTATTGTTTCTAGTTTATATTTTGTAGAGGGAAAACTATGCTTCAGCACGAATGGGTCGGCTCGGACAGAGTGATATTACAGCCTCACAGAAAATTGCCGTGAAAAAACCACAGCGTTGCGTTACTCGCCGAGAGTGAGTGAGGTTACCGGAGGCCCAATCTTTTCCCTCCTTCAATCCCTAAATCTCCAAAAACCCGAAGACCACTCGTAACACTTCTGTTGTTGCTATGGGCGGCACTAATTGCTTACCATCGGGTAATCCATCTGCTCGTTCGCCGCCCTACGACATAAAAAAAAGATATACTATAAAACCGCAAATTTTAACTGCCGAAGAGGTTGGCAAAAGTTGCAAAATGTACAATCAAATATGCAATTAAGCTGTTTATCAGTTCCAAATAATTAGGAACCTTTACCATACAATGGGACCATTTTCAAACAACACATTTCTATTAATACGAATATTCGAACCCAAAATTCACAAAAAAAAACTTAAATACCACAAAAATCTCAATAACACTGGAAAAAACTACACAAATACCTTTCAAAAGATAGGTTTTATTTAATCTCAACACCTGAACCGCGATCTCCAATCGTACTACGAAATTAGGTCATGTCTCGCCTAAGTATAGTCTGCGCTATAAAAAAGCGAACGGTACTAGGGTAGCAGATAATCACAGCAGCTAATGCATACTGAACAAGTAATAAAAGGAAGGATTTTATCTGTATTGAAAGTCTTTTTATGTGTGTAAATGGATTAAGAAATGAAACCTCTTAGCTCGAAGTGATTTGGCCTTTAGTCCTTAGACAGGAAAATATTAGGATTAAATTTGCATATATTATTATGCATAATTGCACATAACGCAGTACGTCGGTGGAGGTATTAAGCTTGGCATTAATTACCTTTTTCACATTACATCACACATCATCAGTTTATATTTGTCATACGGAGAAGGTTTGAACATAACTCACCACGCTTGCTCAAGGCGAATTAGCGATTCAAACTCATAATTAGAAATTATAGGTTCAGGTTTCTAGATGTTTACCTTCACAGTATGTCAGTGGTGTCTAAATAATCATAGAAAGTACATAAAGTTTGAAATCAGCAGCTCGGACATTGGTACTTTCCAGGGTTCGAAATCGCACCTTTAAGCATGAGAAGCGGGCGCCTTAATCTTCAGGCCACCATGACTATATGGTCTTCTTACGGTTGACTATCTGATATTATTGATCCATTACGATAAATTATTTGACAAAAGACAACATTATCGATTTCATAATGTTTGGGTGGATTTGAGGATGCTGAATGGGAGAAAAGAAGTTTTTGGCCTCCTCTTACCTTATTCGTATAGCGAAATATAACGTTAGTGTTGTTTCTGTGAGGCCATGATATCACTTCTCTTAAGCTGACCCATTCGTCCCATAGCATGATCATGCTCTCCCACACTTATACTTAGTGATACCACGGCCTCACAGAAAACCGGCGTGAAATAACCACAGCGTTGCGTTTCGCCGTGTGAGTGAGATTATCGGAGGCCCAATCCTTCTCCTCCCCCAATCCCTCCTCAATCCCTAAATCTCTAAATCCCTAATCCCTAAAAGGTCGGCAACGCACTCATAACTCCTCCGTTGCGGGTGTTCATGGGCGGCGCTGATAGCTTATCATCAGGTAATCCGCCTGCTCGTTTGCCGACCTATAACATAAAAAAATACTACTTAGGTACGTAGGTTTTTTCAGTCTCAAAATTTTCCAATTTTAAGTAATATTCAGTGTCAAGTATTCTCATCATTGTTTGTAGCAGCAAAAATAAATGAATTAAGTTACTCGTATTACATGGCAACAGTACTTAATTGTATCGAATTAATTGTGGACCAAAGCGAATCATTACCGAAACTTAATTTAATTAAAAGTTACTTTGTTGTCAGCCATTTTATTTACATATTGGGACCGTATTTGTTTTTGAGGACATCTGTTTTCGAATTAGTGTGTAGATTTAATTAAAGCAATGTGCTTGGGTCGGCAAAGGTTGATCGACTCTAGGTTAATTTGAATAATGATAGCGTACTGTCCTTCAGATAGCCTTCAAAACACCTAAAGTACCTACAATAATAATGACAGACTAAATCCTAATTCAAAAAAGGAATGAACATGGATAAACTCTTTTGATCAAAACTTCAGAGCTCTTAGGCTCTTCCACCACAATATATTCATATTAATATTAAAAAAATATATATATAATCATTCACATTTTGTTTGTGTCAGTATTGACCCGACGTTCAAACGACGACGTTCGACGTTCGTTCAGTTGTTTGTAAAGTTTATTGCAAAAAGTTTCAATAGCGAAATCTACACAAACATCGAAGGACACATGGAAAATATTTTTTTTTGTTTGTTATTGGTCGGCAAACGAGCAGACGGATTACCTGATGCGCATTCAACGCCACCCAAGGACATCCGCAACAACAGAGGAGTTACGAGTGCGTTGCCGACCTTTTGGGGATTAGGGATTTGGGAAATTTAGGGATTGGAGAGGAATTTGCGGAGGGGAAGGATTGGGTCTCCGGTAACCTCACTCACAAGGTGAAACACAACACTGTGGTTTAACCAGTTTCACGCCGGTTTTCTTTGAGGCCGTAGTATCACACCGGTCAAGCCGATCCATTCGTGCTGTAAGTATGGCCATAAGTATGGCTCATGGCAAATCTATTGATTTATTTATCATTAACCAAAGAAAATAAAACAGTGCAACGAGACGTGTCTCTATCGAATAAAATATAACGATTTAACGTACTCGAGTGACCCACAACGATCCAATCAAGGCAACTTAATATTCTGCTAATAAATGTTCACCCACATTGCGGATCTGTGTTTGCCATACAATTATGCGGGCCAAGGGACCCTTATAAATAAGTTATACCTCTAACAACATAACTATAATCAAGTTTCCTTGTACAATCAACAGCAAAAATGTGAATATTATGGTGAAGAAATAAAGTTCTTTTTTGCATGCCATTGGTGTTACAGGTAACAAAAATGAATCTTGTATTTCATCTCAAGTTCGTTACATATATTTAAATATCACTTATATACAATGAAGCTAAAACATCGTGACAAGACTTGAATAAAAATGTTAAGTTTGAAATCGCCATTCAAGCCTTCTCTATGTGAGAAAAAGGCTTTGGTCAGCAGTGGACATTTATAAGCCTGCTGGTGATGAGATAGCCCGATAGATACGTTGTCTTTCGCTGTGTGAGTAAGGTTCCCTTGGCCCATTCCCTTCCTCCCAATGTTTAACCTCCAAGAGGCAATGCGCCAAACTCACCAGATGTTATATAGCGCCCATAGGCAGCACCAACTCCTTCCCATTAAGTTATTCGTAAAATCGTTTGACGAAATGTCACAAAATAAAAAAATGCAATCTTAATTATACTTCTGCACTTAACTGTACTTTCAAACCTACTTGATATGATCAGCACAAAAGTTATGGCATAGTAATTACCGTGTCATCTTAGTTAAGTTTCAAGTTATGCTGTCTAACTTAGATTTATTATGGTGGATGATTTTGAAATTTTGACAAGTTTGTAAGTCACGGGGAGCCATCGATCTCGTTCGGTCATTGTTATTGTTGTTGTTGGTTTCTTTGCTCTGTATCTTAAAAAATTGCTTTAGGTTTTAAGTAAATTGGTTAGTGACTAAAGTGAATATTATGGTAATACACCCACTGGTTAATGAAAAAATTATATGCCGATATTTTTTTTTTCGAAATTTGTCCCATAATATTTTCTTACTGCATCAAAAATCATATTACCTAATTTAAACAGATCGTTATTAATTAGGTAATTTGGAACGATCCACATGACATTTTTAACTAAATCAAATCGATATTTTTAAATAAAGATACATTTTTGACATAAGTTTAATTTTAACAAGCGGGGAATTTGGATTAAAATCGGTAAATTATCAAATTCGCAATTTGTCAATATTAAATTTTAGCTTTACAAATTAAAATTATTTTTAATAGAGTTTGGGTATAATGCAGTACTCAAAAATACGAATATCAACTACCTATATATATATCGTTCAGCCGGGGTTGCGGGGTAAGCGCAATGAGGCACCGCGACCTCGGCCCAGAGCAGGAGAAGGAACAGTTTAGTCAGTAAGAGTCTGACACTCCCTCATCGTCCATGATCATGATTTTCCCCTCACAAAAAAACCTATATATATCGTCAAACCAAAGGGTATATGTGTTAATACATTAAAGAGTCCTAACCATTTACTTTAACAAAAAGTAGCACCCTATTCAGTAATTATGACGATTGAAGAAACAGTATCTCACCCTTCATAAACGACAAACAAAAATCTTACTACCTAATGCCATTATGAGCCAACCCTAACTATCAATTTATAGTTAGGGTTGACTATCCTCTAGGATTACAAAATGTTCGCTTCATACGTACCTGCACCCCTTCGGCCGAGGTCCACATGATTGCGTCCCAGATCAAAGTACGTCGACTAATCGGTGACTGATTGAATGCCTGATGAGCTGTCGACTAGTGTTGTGCCTTACATACATTCCCGGAATCCTTTCGTGCTTCAGTTTCTTTGTGAATGGTCACATACCCGTACTGTGAACAGGTTATAATTACACATATGGTGCAGCTTATTGGATTATTTAGCCATTCAGTTAACGACATGTCCTATTTAATTTTAAATGAAAAATAGCGTTCTGTATTTAAATTATTTGTAAAAAGCGGCCATACCAATTTTGAAACAGCCGTTTAGGAGGTAAATCTATTTTTTTTTAACTGGCAATCCCAACTAAACGTTTACCAAGTTTGAAGAAAATCATTTTCTCTATACATATAATGCCTACCAACTAGTTGTTTTTATAAATAACTTAAAAAGATGCTGGTTATAAACAGTATAAACAACACATTTTTTACATTTCCTCTAAAAATCTTTTAAATTCAAACCAACATCCGCATGCCATTTGAATCCCGGGATTTTCTTGACAGCCCTAGAGTGTGCGCATCTAATATTTATTGGGTGTTCACTGCAATTCCCGGACGGAATTAACTTCTTTTGCCACCCCTACGAATAGAGTGAATATTTTATATTTTAAAATGGCGTTTTCTTTTTTAATTGGATTTTGAATTTTAATGTGGTGTATAATATAAGTAACTATTCATTTCGTGATAAAAATAATGAGTGATGAAATTAAATATTTATTTTCTTAAAATAACTCATTGCGTCATGTTTCGGATTGAGAAAGGTTAACAAAATTCTTACTGCAAAAGATCATGAATTGTCTGTCAGTAAATTACATTTCTTGGTAATATTTTCATTACAGATATTCAAATTATTTTAATTATTTTGTCTCTGCCTGATTGGTGGGGAAGGTCTCTGGTTCAATTTGGTATAAATAACATCATCATCCTATAAGTGCAAAGGCCTCTTCTCACACAAACAAAGTTTGAGCATTAATCACCACGCTTGCTCAAGGCAGATTGGCGATTTCGAACTTATAATTAGACATTGTCAGTGCAGGATTCCTCACGATATTTTCTTACGCCGTATGTACATATACAAAGTCTTAATAAACCTAGAAAATACCTTCATACGACTCGGAAAAAGTCATAGTATTAGGAAACATATATACCTACCGAATTGTTACCAATAGGAACTAAGCTCACAATAACTGAACAGTCAATCACGTAACCACTAAGCCACCCATTCAATTAATAACTTGGTTCTCTTAATCCGACTACCGTAATGTAGTTAACGATTGTCAATTTCCCATTTACTGTTATATTGTTCAGATGTAGAACATATAGGCTATTGTCAAATATTAAGGTGATTGTGAATTAAAGGGAATATAATTAAGATGGCCTAGAGCCTATCTGGTTTCTCTTCATCGTGATTCCAATCCAATACATATGTACGTACATATTATAATAATATGTATGTAATAGAAATTATAAATTTGTCTGATAGTACTCATAAAGTCATTTAAGCTTGGTTCCGCGGGCTCGGCCTGGAGCAGGAGAAAAAACGGGAAGGTTTTAGTCAGTAATAATCTGACACTATCACGCCATACCCTTTGACGAGAGAAGTCATTTGATGACTTTCTCAAAAAGAAGTCATTTAAGTGTGCGAGAACCACGTCTCGCAACGAATGTGAGTAAAGTGGCCGGGTCGATCGGAGTAATTACGACGGCTTCAAAAGAAACCGGCGTGAAACGACACCCAAAAAACCGGTAACGCAGTTGAAGCTCCTCTAGCGTTGAGGTTGTTTGTACCCATTACTTACTTTTTTCGTGAGGGAAAAATCATCAAATGACTTCTCCCGCCCAGCGTGGAGCGGAAACAAGTGTTAGACTCTTACTGAGTAAAAACCCCCGCGTTCCTTCTATTGCTCTGGGCCGAGGCGATGCCTGATTGCGCTTGTCCCACAGCCCCGGCTGAACATCAGCCGTAAGGGCCCTATCTGTGGTGGTCTATTGGCTCTTTAAGGCGCGCGCGGAACGCTACGCCCCGTACGCTCGGGTTTGGTTCTGGTCAGGCGGCGAGTTACCCTTACTCGCGGTCCGCAGACCCGCGCTTACAGTGGCCGGCGATTCTATCTATCTCTACTCAATCTATACTAATATTATAAAGAGGTAAAATTTTTAAGTTTTTATATTTTTAAGTTTGTATGTAGGGGATAATCTTTAGAACCGCTGGTCGGATTTACAAAATTCTTCACTGATAGATAGCACAATGTTCTTGAGTGCTATAGGCTATCATCACACTACGATTAAATGGAGCCGGGCAGCGGGTGAAACCGCGAGAGTAGCTAGAATTCACTTATTTAGACACAACATGTTATGTTTGTTATGTGTTATGCTTTCACCAATATAAAATCAGCAGAGATGTTCAAATTAGACACCCCTATAGTTTCATCCCCAATTCGAAAATTCCGGGCTCGCATTCAGAGATTCTTTAAGTGGAATTTCGATGCCATTACTTCATATTATTGTCTTCGAACTATTTCATAAAATTCCAAGGAATTTCTTAATAGTAAATGGAACATACGTTTCCTATGTTCTCCATTGTAATGAAGATGCTGCAATGCAATTGTAGTAAATTATTTCTTTTGGAAATATTTGGTTGTTTCATTGATATATGTAGTTATAGATGTTGTACGTAGTTTTCGTTGGAGAAACTAACATTTCATTTTAAAGGCTTATATTTCCAAAAATGAAAGAAACTAAAATAAACTTCAGCATTTTAAAAGCTTCGCACGATCTCCGGGGAGGCGGCGAACCTCCTTGCCGGATCACCGCCATGGGATCTGGAAGCGAAGGCGCTCGCGCGCGTCTACAGTTTGCGCGCAGACGCGCGTCGCCGGGGCGAGGATCCTCTGCCGCGCCAAATTAGTGCGTGGCGGAATGAGCTCCGGCGAGATCTCATGGCTGAGTGGAAGCAGCGACTGTCGCAACCGAGGGCCGGGCACGCTACTATAGCAGCGGTAAGACCCCTCTTTGAGGAGTGGCTTGAGAGACGCCACGGCGTCCTCACCTTCCGCCTGACGCAGGTGCTTACCGGGCACGGCAGCTTTGGTAGGTTCCTGTTTCGGATCCAGCGGGAGGAAACGCCCGAGTGTCGTCATTGTGAGGATCACCTGGAGGACACGGTGGAGCATACGGTGGCGGAGTGCCCTGCTTGGGCTGAGCACCGCCGTGTTCTCAGGGAAGTGATCGGCGGCGGCGACCTCTCGCGCCCGGCCTTAATCGAGGCCATGGTGCAGCGTGAGAGGAACTGGGAAGCTATCTCCTCCTTCTGCGAAGCAGTTATGCTCGCAAAGGAGGAGGCGGAGCGCGTGAGGGAACTATCCTCCTCGCGCCCCAGCCGCCGCAGAAGGCGACATTCCGGACGTCGGGGATCGAGGGATGATCTCCGGCCACCGTAAGCGCGGGTCTGCGGACGGCGAGTAAGGGTAGCTCGCCGCCCGACCAGAACTGGACCCGAGCGTACGGCGCGTAGCGTTCCGCGCGCGCCTCAAAGAGCCAATAGACCACCACAGTCGGGGCCCTAAAGGGCTGATGTTTAGCCGGGGCTGCGGGGTAAGCGCAATGAGGCACCGCGACCTCGGCCCAGAGCAGAAGAAGGAACGGGGGGGTTTTTAGTCAGTAAGAGTCTGACACTCTCTCTCGCCTTACCCTGGGCGGGAGAAGTCATTGGATGATTTTCCCCTGACAAAAAAAAAAAAAAAAAAAAAGCATTTTAAAAGCTTTGTGGAACTATTGGCTTTACAGCGAAATTCGTTGGATATCTAAAATACAATAGTCCTATATAAAACCAAATACACCGATTCGCACATCATTCCATAATTTTATTGATCAGCAAAGTTCTATAATTACATGCGTATACACATAAAATATTGGATAACTAGGCACGGAAAATGAACAAAAACTAGAGGTCGGCCGCGGCCAGGCAGCGTGGATGTCGGTTTAACTTTTTCTATTTTTTTTTACGTACTAATTTTTCTGGACGAATAATTTAAAACCAAAAGTAGCCAAATTGGTAAAGGGATTGTTGTGTTATATTACAATTTATATTACAGCGAAAAGTGTCATTAATTTTTATATATATAGGTAGATGTATATAGATTAACAAACATGCAGATACATACAGTCAATTTGCGAAAATAAAACTGACAACTCTAGTAACAACCTGAATTCGTCGCTATTAACAACGCAACACGAATGGAAATCGCAAATTGATACTACATCACACCACGTTCGTTCCGAGGTAAAGTTGATAGAGTGTACATCCTCTCCACCAGTAGGGCTTCGGATCAGGAGACCTTACAAATTCATAGTGGAACAAATTTAATATTATGGCCAGAGCTTATTATAAGCTGAGGGTAGAATGGAATTGCTTTCTACAATATTATTAGGTACAGAGGTGTTATACACTGCACGGCTCCATTTTTTATGAAATAGGTCGGCAAACGAACAGTTGAATTACCTGATGGTAAGCAATCGGCGTCGCCCTGCGACACTTAAGGAGTAACGAGTGCGTTGCCGACCTTTTAGGGGTTAGGGTTTCGGATATTAAGGATTAGGGAGAGACAGGGGGAGGATTGCGGCTCTGGTAATCTCACTCACATGGCGGAACATAACGCTGTGGTTGTGACATGCCGGTTTTCTGTGAGGCCGTGGTATTACTCCAGTCAGGCCGACCCATTCCTGCTAAAGCTTAGCTCTTCCGCACTTGGATTTGATTGTAGCGTAATGTTTTTTTAATAGCCAATTTTTATGAAGAAGGACATCAAACGGGTTTATGGACAAAAGTGTGGTGACAAACGCCCCTTGTGGAAACCGACAACACCAGAGGAATTACGATTGCATTGCAAGCCTTCGAAGGTTTATTTAGGAAGGATTTGAGAATGGAGGAAAGGAAGGTGTTGGACCGGTAGCTTGACTCATAGAATGAAACACACATGGTTTTTTGTGAGGGGAAAATCGTCAAATTACTTCTGCTAAAATCTCTCCGTTCTTGTTTCTGCTCTAGACCGACCGCTTGCCCCACATCCCCGGCTGATCATTAGCCCAATGGAACCCTATCTGTTAGCCCTATCTATGGTTGGCTCTTTGAGGAGTATCATGAATTACTTCGGTCCAGTCGAACAATTTGTGACGAAACATAGCTCATCAACAGTCTCATGACTTGGTCAACAAATGGACCAAAACGAAGATAATGGCAAAACCAAGCATTCAATTTAATCAGTTACATAATGAAAATTAATCAAATTATTTTTAGAGTATTAGAATTTGGATGAAGATGACTGCACGGTTGGTGTGGTGGCTGGGCAACTGGCTGCCGTGCAACGTGTCGCGGGTTCAATTTCAATCCCCATACGGAACAACTCTTTGTGTGATCCACAAATTATTGTCCCGGGTCTGGGTGTCATGTGTATGTGAAATTGTATGTTAGTAACCACCCACGACACAGGAGAAAATCCTAGCGAAGGGCAACGTTTTATAAAAAAAAAAAAAAAACAAAAAAAAATTGATATTGAACAATCATTCGACTGATTTTTTCGTTTTTTAATTTCGAATATTATCCAGTGCTATAGTTTTCAAAATTACCACGAGTTGTTATAAAAACAGCTTTACTGTTGAAACTTTTGTCAACAACACTGCACAGCTGCATTTCACACGGAGACACGAAATTTTTAAATTAAAAAAGTTTAAAAAATATCTATGAAACAACGTTCTGCTTTTAATTTTATGTGTTGCCAGAATTCGTTGGTTTATATTTTTTTTATTGGCGACACTCCAGCGTTATCTTTTTATTTATGTAAGGGGCACGGACTGTTTCATGTTTGAAAGTGAGAATGTAGTTTTAATTGGATATATTTTTTTAATAATACGTTGCCCCACATTATGATATTCTCCTGTTTCGTGGGTGCGTTTACCGTTATACAATTTTACATACTCAAGCCACTTAGTCCCGAAACTTCAATTTGTCACAAAAAGTTTTGTTCCGTGCGGAAATCAAACCGACACATTGCCCAGCAGCTACTTGCACAGCCACTGCGCCAACCGTGTAGTCAAAATTTTGTGTCACATATTTTATGTAACTGGTGAAAAGTGGATATCATTTTGTATTTATTAATGTGTAATTATGGTATATATATCTGGATGACGTGAAAAACACCAGAAGCCTTAAAAACTAAGGTACGTTGAATGACAAAAAATAAGGCTTCATCTTGTTACTTAGACATGTAAAACTGCCATGAAACACATGGCCAATTTTCAAAAATAAATTCATTGTAAGTTCAATAGACGTTCTAACATTACAACAGTTTTTCACTGCAAGCTTCAGTGGTGTGCTCACAATGGTCACTTTTCACCGTTTTCGTTTATTCGCAGTCCCATAAGTTACAGAGAGCCTATCGATATAAATCGGGAAAACGTTCAGCCATTTTGGAGCTGGAACATTCTGGAAATAAAAGGTTCTACAAACGCTGGTAGACATGGTCACATTTTTAATATGTTATACATTGAGGCATTTGTATACCTATGTTTCACACTTTAAACACTAACTAACACTTAGACCATTTTAGGATTTAAGACGAATCTGTTACGACGATGACACTGAATGACTTAATAAAGCATTTGTGATAAGCTAAAAATCTTCGAATTTCGCTTTTTTGCCATTTTCACACCTGGTGTCGTGGTGAGTATGTGAGGCCGCATGATGCGACCTCACATACAATGTCAAATACAATGGAGCACGCCTAACCTATACTGATGGTACCACCGAAAATTGATGGTCAAATTTTCATTATAATTGGATCAGTAATTTATGCCTGCAAATCTAACAAGCATTCCCATTTGACATTTATAATATTGGTATTTTTATGGGGTAGATCGGCAAACGAGCGTATGTATTATCTAATGGTAGGTAATCGGCGCCGCCCACAGACACCCAAGGAACACCAAAGGAGTGTGCGTTGCCGGCTTTTTGGATAAGGGTTACGGATATTAACCAAAAGGTTGACTTTTTTTTATGTAATAGGTCGGCAAACGAGCAGACGGATTACCTGATGGTAAGCAATCAGCGCCGCCCATGGACACTCGCAACGGAGGAGTTACGAGTGCGTTGCCGACCTTTTAGGGATTAGGGATTTGGAGATTTAGGGATTGAGGAGGGATTGGGGAAGGGGAAGGATTGGGCCTCCGGTAACCTCATTCACACGGCGAAACACAACGCAGTGGTTATTTCACGCCGGTTTTCTGTGAGGCCGTGGTATCACTCCGGTCGAGCCGACCCATTCGTGCCGAAGCATGGCTCTCCCACGCAGACTGGAAGAGAATGCCTATTGCATTAAAGTCCCTTATGCACAATTTAGGTTGTGCATGAAGTTAAAAATAAATATTTATGATTGAGAAGGAATGGGAGGAAGGGGTGGGATTGGGCCTCCAGTAATTTCACTTACACGGCGAAACACAACGCTGTGGTTATTTCACGCCTGTATTCTGAGAGGCCGTGGTATATCACTCGGAGTCGACTGATTCGTGCCGTAGCTTGGCTCTCTCACACTTAAATTGTTATAATGGTATTCGAAATATAGAAATAAAAACTATATTACTCTCTTTGCAGTAAACTTACATTCTGTCAATCAGTAAAAATGCAAGTTCAAATACAAATTAATGTTATTTCATCAGAAAAAAAGAACAAATGGGTAACACTCTTCTCAAATGGCTTCTTAAACTGGTATTAGAGCGAAAATGACATCTGGTAAAGCACACAATTCTGAAGTGAAAATATTTCTGGACAATTCGCAGGAATTTCTAGAAAATTATGGCTAACAGTTTGGTGATAGTGGAAAGTTGGATCCCATATTTGAGTTTAATGGGCCAGTTACCCGTTTAGCGATTATTTGCTTAGAACTCTTCGACGATCGTGTCGGCCAGTAGTTTGTTGGTCGCAAAAGTTGTAGTTATTTGAATGAAGTTTGTAACCGATGTGTGTGGTTTGTTATATTGAGTTTCGAGGTCCGACAGAACTTATTCCTATTCAGTCTTAAGTTCAGACTTTGAAACGGGAATATTTAAGTGTGGGTCACATCCTATTTAAGTATGGGAGAGCAAGCAACATAATGGCGGCGGTTTGACCGCAACGATACCACGCACGGCCTAACAGAAAACTGTCGTGAAAAAACCAAAACACTAAGTTTGGCCTTGTGAGTGTGAAAACCGGAGCTCAATCTGTGTGCCGCTTCTCTGATACCATTATAAAAAAAATATTACGACTGTAAAGGGGCTTCTGAAACTGGTAAACCCCCATTCGTACTAACACAGATAAGTGGCGTAGGTATGTATGTTTATTTTTCCAACTTTCCTTACTCACCTAACAAATTATATTAATTAATAGAAACTTCATCTTGTGTTAGGTGATTATTTTTAATCTACATTTTTTTATTTTGCTAACCTAACCTCAAAATTGCACAATGCACATTAAATTATTACATTACTTTCCGAAATTCAAATTTCGAACAGACATAGCGCCATATTGTCGCTAATAAATTAACAATACGAATAACAAATCGACCGCGAATATTACCTAAACATAAATTGACCATAATATTTATGGAGACACAGCGCCATTATGGTTGTCACACAAATGGTGCGAAGGATAAAGGGATTTATATCCAATGTTCCATTCTCCTGTGACCTGTACGTCTCCAGGTAGCCATGTAATGTAATGTATTTGGGACATTCAATATTGTTTGGCCAGAAAAAATATCCAATTTTCTTTTGGAAATATGAAAGGATTGGTTTTTGGGGTGATTTGGTTTATTTTATATATTTTGTGTGTAAGTGTGGGAGACCCAAGCTTCGGCACGAATGGGTCGGCTCGACCGGAGTGATACTACGGCCTCACAGAATACCAGCGTGAAACAGCCCACAGCGTTGTGTTTCGCCGTGTGAGTGAGGTTACCGGAGGCCCAATCCCTCCCCCTCCCCTATCCCTTCCCGATCCTTATATCACCAACCCCTATCCCCAAAAGGTCGGCAATGCACTCGTAACTCCTTTGGTGTTGCGGGTGTCCATGGGCGGTGCTGATCGCTTACAATCAGGTAATCCATCTGCCCGTTTGCCGACTTATACCTACCAAAAAAAAAATTTCGTAACATTGCTATGTTATGCGTTCCACATATTACACATATATAAAAAAATTTTTACTACATTTGCTTTTTTCTTGTTTATTTATAAAACATGCATAGGAATTTCTCGTAACCTCTACTTCTCTACTTCTTTTTTTTGCCCCAAGGTGGAAAATCCTCATGGAGCCCCTTCGCCTGGGGAAACAAAGGGGACTGTCAAACTTTTTTCTGACTAAAAACCACCTTGGTGTCCCGTCTTACACGTGGGCTAGAGGGTGCGGGAATTAAATTCATCCTTGACCCAAATGTTGACTGTTACATAATATCATATAGCATAAAGAAAGAAAATCTTATACTATAAGAGGGTGTGGGTTCGAAACCCGGCAAGTACCAATGTGACTTTTTCCGAGTTATATGTACTTTCTATGATTATTTAGACCCCATTGACATACGGTGAGGGTAAACATCGTGAGGAAATAAGTGCCCACTGCTGAGCAAAGGCCTCTTCTCATACGGAGAAGGTTTGAGCATAAATCACCACGCTCAAGGCGGATTGGCGATTTCAAACTAGTTATTACAAATTATAAGTCCAGGTTTCCTACACTAAAAAATCATGGAATGTACAAGTAACTCGGAAAAAGTCACATTGGTACTTGCCAGATATCGAAACCACACCGTCATATATGAGAAGTGGCCGTCTTTATACCAAGGCCACCACTTCTATCAGTACTGTTGTATTATCTCTAATTAGTCATACTAATCATTGTCACACTAGAACTGTCAATCAGTGTCATCCTTTTACTATAAATAAGGTGGCCGAGAGAGTGTCGGCCATTGACAATTTAACTCTGGTGCAGTGAGCTGCCCGACTGTGTACTGTGATATTAAAGTCAAGTATAAGATCCAAGTCTTTTATACAAAACACAAACCTGAATAGGAAACTGGTTGTCATAGCTCACAGACTTAGATCTGGACATATACTATGCAATAAATTCAAATTTATGATGAAGAAGACTGACTCACCAAACTGTGAAGATTGTGGCGTATGTGAAGACTTATATCATTTATTGGTGGAATGTGTCCGGTTTGATTCTGGGAGAACGGGTTTAATAAATACCTTTAATTTGAACAGACTGGATGTTGGCGTATTCAATGTGATTCTTAGTCAACCCAACTCCAATGTAGCAAAATTCTTGTTTGAAGTAATGTCATCAAAATAATTTAATTAGGTATAAATATTAAGTTCTTTTTATTATGTTATTTAGTTTACATATCTTGTTACTCAAGTATAATTAGGGTATAATAGGACTGATATACATAAAATGTAAAAGTCCTGATAAATAAATAAATTAAAAAAAAAAAAAAAAGTCTTTTATACATATTACAAGTATCAACACCAAATTTTTAAAATAAAATATTAAAATACCTTCTATAAGCTTATTATCTTTAAGCAGCAAGGCTATGGCAGGCTCCTTTATAAATGATAGCTTTAAAACCAAATATATTGGGCACAAGCCACATTTGGTAGGCTAAAAGCTTTTAACACACTATACGAGGGATGGCTACCATCCATTAGACCCGATTTAGTTAAGGTTTGGTTACACCCACCTACATGTATCTCTACTAATTAACTAGCTACGTATTATGGATACTTATTGGTGTAACTTAAATGTATTTGTGTGTATAAAACTAGAAAATCTAATAAACCTCGATATGAAGCTCCCGTGTCGTATGAGCTTGGTCATACTTATGCACAACCGCACACAAACAATGGACTTCGTTTTAAGGTGACGAAATAAACTAATCAATTATTAATTTTCAAATTTTTCGCTGTAAAACTTTTGTACTTAATATAATTTAATTTTATATGTACCAAAGTTGGAAATAAAACGTTTTCTTTTTATTTCGACAATTCCGCCAAAAACTTCAAATCTACTGCAACTTCTATTAGTCGAAAACGACAGACGAAAAAGTCATGAAAACACTCAAACACTGAAGGCCCAGAGACAGAAATCTTGGATCCCGAAACAAAATAAATGAAGAGATATTAATTAAAGAGAAACAAAACTAACCAAGATCTGAGCCTTGTTTTGTTAATGATTTCTTTGAGAAATGATAGTGGGGTTAAGCATTTTTAATTAATTTTCGTATTGCATAATTCCCGATGCTTGCCCATAGCCTACTTCCAATACTTGCAGGGCAATTCCCATGCAGCCGAACTTATAAAATATCACAAATGTCAAGTAAAATAAAAATAGAATAAGTTTTTCTTCTAACAATCACCTTTAGAACGCCAAAGTTTATAATAGTGAAAAGCACAACCTCGTTTCTGTGAAAACTTTGAACGAACCATTGTTTGAAAGGTTAACAAAAGTTTCTAAGATGAAATTAATGAAATAAAACTTTAAAACGACCATAATAGGCGGCACAGAACAAAGACGTTGATAATAAAATCGAATTCGGTTCATCTCATTTTCACCGAAAGTTGTGAATTAAACTTTTTGAAAGCAATTCATTATGCCTATATAACTGGATTGGTTTGGATAGAGGTAGCTGCACAAAGAGGTCCTACATATATATTAAAAATAACGACTCATATTAATAAGCAGCTAGTGTGCGCGTTTCCATCGGAGCGCAAGCTGGGCGCGCAAGCTCGAGTATTCAGTTTTTTTTTAAGTTATAATTAGGCAAACGAGTAATTTATTATATTTATGGTAAGCAACCAGCACCGCCCATCGACACCTGCAACAACGGAGGAGTTACGAGCGTGTTGCCAACTTTTTGGGAATTAGTGATTTGGACGACTGGGCCTCCGGTAACCTCACTCATATGGCGAAATCAACACTTTTGTTGTTTTACGTCGGTTTTCTGTGAGGCCGTGGTATCACTCCGGTTGAGCTGACCCATTCGTGCCATAGCATAACACTCCCATACTTCAGTTGGCTGAGCATGACTGAATTCATCAAAAATATTCTATATAGGTAAGTCTTATACTTGAAAAAAAGTTAAGAAACGAAACTGGTTACAGAGTTCTCAGAATTTATTTAATAGTATGCATGCACGTGATGTGGGACACCCGTGCTAAAACTATATACAAAATAGAAATAGAGTGAGATTAATTTCTAATATTTGATTACATTAAAAAGTCTTAATATTACCGACTCAATTATTACCCAATTTCTCGACTGCACCAGTGTAACTCCGCCTTTACACACAAAAGATCCAAGACTAAGTTTTAATTAAAACACGGAGAGTGAATTTGTTAATTAATCTTAATTTATATTTAAGAATTAAACACTGCCTGTAATTTTCAGTAGCTTTTTGTAATATGAAGGGGTCTGTAACGTCTGAAAAGGTCTGAAAATTTGATTAAAACCCCATTGTTTTATGAAAGCTATAAATTGTACATTTCACAGTTTTATTGGTCTATCAGGGATAATATTTACATTTGAATGGATGGTAACGAGTGTCTCATTATTAATTGTTCAGTTAAATTAAAAGTAAAGTTTAAATTAATGACTCGTCGATTGACTTTTTGATAAATATTCGTAGGTTATCTTTCACTACATAGTATAAAACAAAGTCGCTTTCTCTGTCCCTATATCTCTATTTATAATTAATTAAATCTTTTAAATTACGCAACGGATATTAATGCCGTTTTTAATTGATACGGCAATTTAAGAGTTAGGTTTATATGTATAATAACACCCATTAAATAGTGAAGAAATGTAGTCTCAGCAATGCACTCGTGCAAAACCAGGCCGTGTCGCTAGTATAATTTATATTAAAATAAATAGCAAATTGCGTTGGTAAGCATATAATTCTAAAACGCCTCGCCTGGACGAATGTTGCCAATTCTTATTTTTTCGTTATGTTTGTCATTAACAGGAGAAGGTTTTTTTGAAAGACAATTATAATTTGAGAAAAATACAGGGGACAATCGTGGATAAGTTGAATGCCCGTGCAAAGCAGGTGCGGGCGGCTAAGTTTGTGATATATATATTTTTTCAAACTTTATATATATTTTTGGTTATATATAGTTTTGGTACTTACACATAATTAATGTTCAAATGATTTTACAAGTGTTACACACTTTTTTATGCGCATAATTTAAAAAAATGTTATGGAAACATACGAAACGGTGTGAACCGTAGCTCAAAATCAAACCATCTTAGATGGCTACCCCCATCTGTAGGGTAGTAGAGCCGATATGTCCAGCCGAGGTTGCGATTGCAAGCGCTATAATATATCGCAGCTTTGACACAGCAAAATAAGGCACGGGGTGGTTTTAAGTTAAATCTAACACTCTCTCATCCCACCCAGAAAGCAGTTTATACCACCCTTAAAATAAAAATACTGTTAGAACACATCTAAAGAAATCATGCTATACCTTAAATCTGATCTCAATACAAAACTTTGCACTTTATACAAAAATTTCGTCGGTACAGTCGAACTGCTATCATTCAGTCGGAATTCAATCCGATAAGTACTTACCTAGACTAGTGCACCTAGGAAAAGACTAGATGCGACGTTGCCAGCTCTACTAACAACACAGTAAACGACTCTGGCAACGTTGCGTTGCAAATCGTGTCGAGTTCCACGCTACTAGAGTTTGGGTAAAGCTTAGGCAGCGGTGCTCAACCTTTGTTTTAAGACGTAATGTATTTTATTTTTAATGGATATTTTTTATAGTTTTTTTTTTACTCTTGTCAGCATGATATATTTATATATTTTTTCAGAATATTTCACTTTAAATACATAATGTATTTGACAATGAAAATAGGGCAGCTATTTGATAGTAATTTATGCTCGATGTATTAAAAATTGTCACATTGAACAGTCTAATATTTACCTTAAAAACGATTAAATTTAAATGAAAGTGCCATTTATTTTTACGAAGAAACGCAACCTCATTTTGTCAAATCACGGTGATCATTGACAATTCTTGTTCCAGTTCCAGTCATTGGAGACAGAGACAGGTTCCAGACGAGGTGATATTTGAAATAATTATCCTTGCTGTGCGGATGCACAGCAAGGATAATTATGACCCCCTAAATTACCTACTTTTACAGTAGATACCTGCTACGACTTGTCTGCAGAAATAGGTAATAATCCATATATATCCATATAATATCCTTGACATTTCAAGCACTTTATACTTTAATTCTATTGTGTTCTAAATAAAATAAAGTATTGGTTGGTTTGGTTTTTCTATAATATTTGATGCGGTAATCGAAATTGGTACCTAACTAGAAAATTAAATAAATGTTGAAATATTAATAAGATATAACTTTAAGTCCCAAAGGTTGAGAACCTCTTGTTTTGACCATGACAACATCGTCCCACTAGGATTCACAAACTGTGCAGTAACAGCGCATCGTTTTGTATAAACTCGGCCTAGGTATTGGGTTTTAATAGTAAAATGTACATTTTTATAATAACTATCGTGAGACATACTAAATTAACTAAAAATCGCGGGTTACTCACGTGTAAATATTGAGAAAAGTATAGCGCACGCTGCTCATGAGGAAGAACCCCTCTGTGGTTCGAAACTAGTAGAGCTTTTCTCAATATTTACACGTGAGTAACGCGCGATTTTTAGTTAAAATGTACATTTTTTACATTTTACATTTATTAAATCCTTTACCTGCCGGATTATACTTACCTACCGAATATTAATAGGATAAACAACATTTTTGAATGGTAAATAGAGTGAGTAATACTTAATTTATCGAAAATAACAACTTACTCACGTGGGTTCACAGAGAAAAGCTCTACTAGTTTTATTTTAACTTACATCGGGAAACGTCTATTCACAATTCATTGTGAGTAAGTCGTTATTCCTGTTCCTTTTCGTTCTTTTGCCTAATTTCTGTCCAAAAACCACCCCGTTCCTTCTCCTTTTCCAGGCTGAGGTCGAGGGCCTTATTGTGCTTGCCCCGCAACCCTGATTGTAAGGGATGGGATAGGAGAACCTCATGAGGAAACCTGAACTTAATTCTTTCGCTTTGAGCATGCGGGGTCAATGCTTAAACCTTCTCCATGGTAGAAGAGGCCTTATCTCAGCAGTGGGTATTAATAAGCTAATGATAGACAACTATCCTCCAAAGATTGCGAATTATGTCATGTTAATAAATTTATAAATAATTAGTGAACCGCCCCTGTTTCGCAAATTGTGTACTGCGCAGCTAATCGGATAACTTCAGATTCGCCAAGATACGACGGCCGTACAAAGCTCTACTTTTATATATTTTCGCTGTTTAATAGTTAGTTTATTAATTCTTATCGTTTTTCTTTTTCCTAATTGTGTTTACACAGTCAGTCTACACAACTTTTTATTCTAACTCTCCTATAACGGGCTTACTGGAAGAGATTTCTGAAGAAATAAGCTGTGCCTTTGTACCTAATTGTTGTATTATTTTCCTTGTCCAACTTACTGTGTGTGCATAAATTATTAAATAAATAAAAATACTTTTCTAAAATTTTCATAGGTACCGTACCAACTCCTATCAATAAAACACAGCAAAAAAACAACAAATGCATTATTATTATTATTATTACAAAAAATGTACATCATATTTTGTTTTACGGGATATTGGCCCTTATCCCTTGTATCCAAATCAAATAAAAATACAAAAACGCCCAACATTAAATCGGTATCAAATTGCAATACAATACGAAATTTAAATAACAAAAGATAAATTGCCATTTAAATACTAGAGTTGGGGCAAATTAAAAGCTGAATTCAGTACTGAATCATTTTCGTTAATTAACTTTAGGAATAAAATTAAGTCCGCGCCCGAGGCGTTTAAAATATAAGGGTCGGTACACGTGTAGTTATCTGATTCCGAAATAATATTATCATTAGAAGTCCCTTTTGTAAGTAGGTTGTATATGTATATTTGTTATTAATTAAATTATTTAGCATTTTATACTTTTGTTTAATTATTATTGTTTGTGAGTTTCTCATAAATCGCTTGAATGATGCGGCTTACTGCCGGACTTTTGGAACGAAAAGGCCGGCTCGACCGAAGTGACACCACGGCCTCACTTAAAACCAGCGTGAAGCAATACTTAGGTACGTTGTGTTTCGTCTTGTGAGTGAGGTTACCGGAGGCTCAATCCTTCCCCTTCTCCAATCACAAAACCTCCAAATATCTAATCCCAAAAACGTCAGCAACGCAGTCGTAACTCATCTGTTGTAGTATGTGTCCATGGTCAGTGTTGATTGCTTACCGGTTTAGGTAAACCGTGTGCTCGTTCGCCGCTTGCCCTCCTATCACCTAAAAATATATAATATGATTATTGCCGCACTTAGAGCCGGTTTTACCTTGACCTGTTATTTAGTGACGATTTTGTTTTGAAAGCAATTGCTGACTGAGTTTAGTAACCGTTATAAGTACAGCAGTAAGTATGACTACATTTATTAATGAAAATTATAAATCAAAAATAATTTAGACAAATAAACCCATATGTAGATCTACCCTTTCTTGGCTAGAAACGCATTAATTTAGAACTAAACTAATCAACATTTATATCTTTTTTTATGTGATAGATCGGCAAACGAACAGATGGATTACCTGATCTGATATCTACAAAAAAACGAAACGCCACATAAAAACAAACCAATCATCGCCTAAATAATGTAAAATCCACAAGAAAATTCCACGTTCAAAAGTGCAAAAGGCTAAAAGCAATTTAGCCAGTATTTTCGTCAGTTCGTCCAACCGTTGCTACCGACTTGTCACGCTCGGGGGAATCGCATCGGTCCTGTTTGTCGGAGCGTGTCGCACCGTGTGCAGCGAGCCTTAGGCATCGGATATTGAATCGACCACTCTAAAGTTTCGGATATCGTTTTAAAGGAAATTGTTAATATTTAGTAGAAATTAATTTTGCTTCTAGTATTTATTTGGCGTAAAACTTGCTTTGAAATACGAAATTAAATTGTTCTTGGAAGGTTAATAGTTGGATTTCGATTTTTGGTAATATTTCGGTAAATGGCTTTTAACTGCTTTGTTAGATACAACCTTGAGTTGAGCAAGGGGTCTCAGAAAAAATCCAATTAAATTTATTTCACAGTACCAGGGAGTTAGAAATTTTGTAGCGTCTATACGTCTATGTGAATTTTAAAGGGGAAATGCATAGGTTAGGCGTGATTTTTTGAGGGGTAAATCATCAAAAGATTTCTTTTATCCTGGATGCGACTAGAGGGAGTGTCAGTCACTTACTGACTAAAAACTACCTGCGAGAGAGAATGTCAGACTCAGTCAGTAAGACTAAAATGCCCCCGTGCTTTGTCCCGCTCCAGGTCGCTTATATTATAACGCTTGCAACCCCGGGCTGATTACATTTTTAGATGAAAATGAACACCTGTCCTTCCAACATTAAAATGTACGATGATATAATAATATAATATTTATGTAACAATGTTTTAAAATTAATAACGAGTACCTACATTTATTTATTTTATCTACACCACCATTTATAATACACAATTCAATTGCGTCCTAATTAGCAAAAAGTTGACCAAAATATTACAGTAACGACAAAGTAAATTTCTGGGAAAACCAGGAAAATACGTGGTGACGCCATTAAAAGCGTTGAAGCAATTATTGCGGAGCTACAAACCGCGAGCCACTCGTAAACCTAGCCACTTGAAACGTCATAACAATGTTTATTTTAATGGTGTACGGAAATTAAAACCGCAGAGTATTTATTTCATAAGAATTTACTAAATATTATTCTGACTATATTTTACTACGAATAATATTTATCTTTTCTTATTTTTTTCAAATTTTTAAGACTGCTTGCGACCACGACCTGTGCCACCGGGTCACAACGTCAAGCCTTCCAAGGAAGTTAACGCCTTAATACCCGCTTAATAAAATGTTGTTTTTCTTCAATATCTCCAATTCCATCGTTGAAATTACACAGTAATTATACGTCTCATTTTTTTATTTTATTTATAATAAATAATAATAAATAATAAATACACTTTATTGTACACCAAAAAAGTTTACATGCTTAGTACAAAATGAGTGAATCCAAAGTACTTGGTACAAAGGCGGCCTTATCGCTAAAAGCGATCTCTACCAGGTCTATTTATATGTTATAATTATTTATTATTTCTCTCTTTATTTTTTTGGCGAAACAGTCATGGCAAAGAAGGAGACGGAGCGCCTGAGAAAACTGTCATCCTCACGGCCCGGCCGCCGCAGTACTGCGAGTATTGAAGATCGTGCTACAACCTCTGGCCACGGTAAGTACGAGTAACAAGGGTAGCTCGCCACCTAATCAGAACCAAACATGAGCGTTACGATCCGTGCGCGCCTCAAAGGGCCAACAGAACACCATAGTACATATAGCTACTGTAGATCCTGGCTTACAGGAGTTACAGGAGTTTTGTGAGGCGGATTTGTCCCAATAAAAAAAGACCACCATAGGTGGGCTCAATAGGGCTGATGATAAGTTAGGGTTTCAACTCCAAGCGCAATAATGTACTGGCGAGCCCAGAGCGGAACTGGCGAAGGAACGGAGTAGTTTTTAGTCAGTAAGAGTCTGACACTCCATCTCGATTCATTAAGGGCGAGGGAAGTCATTCAATAATCTCTCAAAAAAAGAAGGTATATACCTTATTGTGTATAAGTAGGTAGTACACTAACACTACAACTCACGTACATACAGTCCTTGCAAGCTTCAAACAGAAAAGTAAAAGATTTAAAAGCTCGTTACGGAATGCGATTTGAAACGCTGATTTGAAAAATAATGGATATGGCGTCATTTGTGAAATGTTATACAGGTGCTTTATTTCATTATCCTGTCCTCTAGCTGAATTTTGAAAAAGAAAACTTGGCAGACATATTGACAGATTATTTACACAAATTATCATAATGCTTATAAATTAATTAATAATATTTCAAGCAAAAATATACATACCTAGAATAATTTATTTAATAAAGGAAAGATCTGTATGTTTTTTTTTCAATAATTTATAGAATCAGGCGTTACTTTGCGGAAATCCATGACATTAAATGTTAGGGAAAATATTTAGTTTTAATTCCGCGACAAAAATCCAGGCTTGTTGCAGGATGCAATCCCACTCCTATGCAATCATGCATATGCACATGCAGCAAGGGTCCCACCCTCCCGCCCACATGCATATGCACACAATCAAACCTATACTCGACACGTGTTTCGCCCCTCCACAGGGCATCCTCAGGAGATGTTGACTCGACGAGCGCATTCCGAGCGCTCGTCGAGTCATATTTTCCCTAACATTTAATGTTTTTTTTTCATTGAACAGGCTCCGAAACTACTTGACCGTTTTGAAATAGCCCCCATGCTCTAAAAGTTGGCAACGCACTTGCAACTATTAAGGTGTTGCGAATTCTCATGGGCGGTGCCAATTGCTTACCATCAAGTAACCCATAATCCGTTTACCAATCAGTAAATTTGCAAAAAAAATGCAGTAACCATGACAAAGACTATTACTAGAAACACTCAATCTCCTAGTTTTTTGGCATATCCATGATTTCTTTAATCTTTGAGTCTTTACAACGTACCGTGGAAACAAAATTAGAGTTATTCTCTGAGGACTGACCTCACGTTGTCCTCTGTTGACTTAGATAGCTGGGTCAATGATGAATTATGGATTTTACTTTAATAAATATACTCGAGGTTCAAAGAAAATTAAAACTAAGTTAGTTGATTTCATATTCAGATAAATGTATTATAAAGAAAAAACATATTAAGAGCTTGCTGGCTGATTTTATTTAAAAGAAAAATGTATGAGTATTTTTTATGATACATACATTCTTCTTTTTTTTTAATCTTTGCCCAACACTAGGATTTTTCCCTGTATCGTAAGTGCAACACACATTATACAATTTCACATAAATACACACACACACCCAGACCCGGAAAAACCATTTTTGGATCACACAAAGAGTTATTCCGTGCGGGAATCGAACCCGCGACACGTTGCAAATCCTTGCTCACTCGGTAATTTGTTTTACATTCGTCTTCAGGCATAGAAAACGCTTTGTCGGTATATCGCATCATTCGACGCTCAGTGCGTCTTTGTTTCAATTATTTTTTACGCGATTTAAGTAAATTATTGTGCATTAGTACTAATTTAGCCATGTTATAAGCTTACTATGTAATCAAAAACACGTTTAACGTAAAACAAATCCTAAAAAGTTACACTTTCGTTATTGAAAAATTCACAATCAACAAACAATACTTACATATTATTGCCGCAATACTCAACTGCCAAAACAAACTCAAGAGTACAGTTAACTGCTCAGCCAATACCGATCCCAATCCTATTTAGTTCCCCAAAATGGCCACACAATATTAAAACAATTTGGCGCTAGTGTTGAATTCAAGATTACGAAACGGTCAAAATTCCAATGTCGATCGATCGGAATTGTAATGAAGAGTAAGCCTGCTGCAGTGTGATTCTGTAAGACAAAATTCTAAACTTCGAATCTGAATCCGCTGTGAGTAGTACTACACTAGCGCTACACTTGCGAGTTGAACTAAATTGACAGCAACATTTTGATAGATAAAGCATGAGACGACGTTAAAAGTGGCATTTAATATAATTTCCCCGTCACTTTGATGCTCACTTCACACTCGAACAAGATGGTCGATGTCGAACAGCACGTCGATTCTATAAAATTTGTTTTATTTTGAATCTTGTGTGTATAATTGTAGCGCTAGTGTACTACCTACTTACAGCAGATTCAGATTCGAAGTTTAGAATAAAGTCTTACAGAATCACACTGCTCTGGTGGCTAGGCTAACCTACCCTATCGTGGGATCTCGCACTGACCAACTCAATGTGGTGTGATGTTTTCGTGAAATCGTATGTTTGTAAACACATCCACGGCGCAGGAGAAAACCCTAGTGTGGAGCTACGTTTATTTACAAATGTATTACAAATGTATAATATGTATGAACTTACATAATGTAAGATTTGTCAAAATAAAAAAACACCTTTTTAAAGAAGTTTATTAAAATAAAATAAACACACCTACATGTACAGGGTGACAACTATTTATTTTATTAAATGTAACACGTTTATAAATTGTATTTAAAAAATAAATTATGCTTCTTTATTTTTCTACATTTATCTTCATCCTTCTCTATAAGTTGTACATAATTATACATTTTTAAAATAAATAATTTACATTAATACAAAGAAGAAAACTTTATGTACATAGATTAATAAATAGTTCTTTTATTAAATATTTATTTTATTTGTAAATAGTTTTAAAATATTAGGTGCATAAAAATATTATATAAAGATTTATTCTTATAAAAAATTAATACTATCTATATAATAAAATATCCTTTAAATATAACTTTGCGCAACTACTTTTTAAGAAGCTCGCTACTAGAATTGTATCAATAATCTTATCTTAAATTTAAGATATCAATTTATATATCAGAAAGGATTAAATTAATTCACGGCCATTTTTTTTTCTTCTGGACAATACTAATAAGTTATTGTCCATTAAGAGCTGATTTTTCAATACTCAGATAAATCTTATGTGAGGAATAAAATTGTTGCTGTCACTGTCTTATACAAACATTCTGACGCGACAGCAGCATAATTATTCCGCAGACAACTTTTATCTAACCATTGAAAAATCAGCCCTTAGTTACGTTAAGATTTTGTACTGAAAAATATGTAAATAATTTATTTTGTTTTTCCGTAGAAGCAATGCTTATTCATGTTCTGTGTTGTAAAAAAACCATTATTACATAAATTTTATATGAAAAAATGTTTTATAGATTTCAATCGAGATTGATTAAAATAAATTGTTTTTCAATTTTATATATAAAAATCATCTCTTTATTATGTTTTTTACATAGGATTCTGAGTAGCCCACCTAAACGGTATAACAATACATTCAAAAATATACTGTAAGTAGTTCGACATAGTAGCGAAATCCGTTTGTCTCTGTTTTACTTGAGCTGTACCAACACCATGAAGTAAGTTACTACAGCACCAAGTACCTGAAATAACAAAAAAATTAAAATAAAATAAGTTATTTTTAATAATCATAACAATTGTGCCATTGTTGTCCAAACTTATTATGATACAAAATAAATTAATACAGAAATATATTTTCGACCGTCTCCACAGGAGTGATACCACGGATCACAGAAAACCCGGCGTGAAACACAACTTGTCTTTGACATGTGAGTGAGGTTACCGTAGGCCCAATCCTCCCTCTTCCTTCAACCCAAAATCCCTAATCCTTTAAACCTCCAAAAGGATAATACACTCCCACATATCCCACATCACAACATAAAACACATTGAAAAGGATATATTATTCCGAAGGGAATTTAATATTAATATTCATATTTTCGCAATTAGTATTAAAAGCAGAATTATAGGATAAAGAAGAAGAAGAAGCATTTGAATTATAGTCATTTTATACGCACCGAAGCAAAAAGATCAAGTGACACTGTAAAGAACTTGGCTCCGGAAATGCTCATGGCTTTCTGGCACTGCTGACACACGATCTGGACAAAAGTCTTAGCTTCCTCGGAGCCGTCGTACCACTGGCAGGAGTAAGCAGCTTCCATCACTGAAGAACTCTGGAAGAAAGACAAATATTTAAATGAATTAACATTTATAAAGACTTACTTTACGCCACGCTTTTGTGAAGGCAAAATCATGAAATGACTTATCACACCCAGGATCGGGCGAGAGGGAGTGTCAGACTTACTGACTAAAACCACTCCGCCCCCCATTCCTTCTCCTGTTCTAGGCCGAGGCTGCGGTGACTCATTGCGCTTATCCCACAACTCCGGTTGAACATCAGCCCTATAGGGCCCCGACCTTACGCCACGCTGGGGGCACAAATTTATGAGCAGCACAGTGCTGCTAAAAAAGCCCATGACGAGATGAATGTTGCTCTGCCAAGGGCGCAGACAATTATGTTGATAAGCACATATAAACATAACATTAATTGAGAATGACACTTAAAAGATGCAAAACGCAAGAAGGGTAAAAAAGAATAAGCGTTGTTGTCAGACAAAGAAACAAGGAAAATGACTCATAAGGCATCAAATAAATGGGTGATATTACTATATCCTATGATAAAACGCTACTGACCTCTTCAATGAGCCTGTTCCCAAAGATACAGAAATGGAACACCTGTCCCAAAGTATAGCTGAGGTAGCCAATAGTACTGAACGCATATACATTGATTCCGTTAATCTGAAAGAGAATGCAATTTATGTACAATGGATAAAATCGACGAAGGAACCGATTTAGGCACTAAATAGAACATAATTATGGAAAGGGCTTATCACGAAAGAGCCTTCACAAAAAACCCATATAAAAGAACGCTTGCCTTGTTTTTTGATAAGTGATTGAGTTTATCGGAGATCTCCAATTTCCAAATCTATCATCCCCAATTCCCAAATTTCCTAGTATCTATTCACCCCTCTTCCGTGTCTATTTACCCCTCGAATTCTAATTATCCCGTTTTACCGTTAGTCAATTTATTGAAATTACGACTGACTCATGAAAAACACACTGAGAAAAGCTCTACTAGTTTTAACCGACTGACTACTCAAGACTGGATACTCAGTAGGTTAAGTCAAAGTCAAAAGTCAAAAATCATTTATCTCAATAAGGACACAGTGGACACTTTTGAACTTCAATCAAAAAAGAAAAAGAAAAAGAAAATATCTTTCAATAGGTTTAAATTAATTCGTGTGAGTCTGTCCCTCTGTCCTCTAGTGGAGCTATTTGTTTATTTGAGAAGAACGAGCAAAACTCCATGGTTACTCTTTTTCAATCTGTTTAGGTGACGGTGCCGTGGCGCGTACGCTGCTCATGACTAAGAGTCACATTGCGACTTCAAACTAGTAGGATTTTCTCAGTTAATTCAAGCGAATAAGTCGCTATTTTCAATAAATACTTAAGGTTTATTCAGGGGTGAACATAACAAAACAGATGATGGCCAATTTTCTGGGCAACGTTGTTATTATTGGATCATCCGCATCATTCGTTCGTAAAAATGATTAATGATCTTTTGATATTGGTCTGGATCCGATCACGCAAAGCGATAACATAAATGACGGGCAATATTTTTACATTTGTCAAAGAAAATGTTCAGGATCATACTCGTAGGTTAGATTGGTAAATTATTGGGAAGGTTTTATGGGAAAAAGAAAATTTTGATAATGATATTTAGAATGGTGACTTATGGTGCATACCGTCTTATGGGGCCATTGTTCAAATAATCTATACTTATTATAAATCTGTAGAGAGGTCAATTCTGTACATTAAATATATTTTCAAAATAACTACCAGGGGGTGATAAGTGATTGATACTCATGCCAAAAATGCAATCAGTAAAATTTTTGTCTGTCTGTCTGTCTGTCTGTCTGTATGTTCACTTCGATTTTGTTCTATTGCTAAGGCTGCTTTTTATCAACACAGCACGCGAGCAAAACAGCTGGCGGAAGCTAGTTGCAAATAATTATGTGCTATTACTTAGCAAAGAACGTCTTTTTTTTTTGTGAGGGGAAAATCATCAAATGACTTCTCCCGCCCAGGGCCGGGCAGGAGGGAGTGTCAGACTCTTACTGACTAAAAACCCCCCTGTTCCTTCTCCTGCTCTGTGCCGAGGTCGCGGTACCTCATTGCGCTTACCCCGCAACCCCGGCTGAACATCAGCCCTTTAGGGCCCCGTCTGTGGTGGTCGAATGGCTCTTTGAGGCGCGCGCGGAACGCTACGCGCCGTACGCTCGGGCCTGGTTCTGGTCGGGCGGCGAGCTGCCCTTACTCGCCGACCGCAGGCCCGTACTTACGGTGGCCGGAGATCGTCCCTCGATCCCCGACGCCCGTAGTGTCGCCAGTTGCGGCTGCTGGGGCGTGAGGAGGAGGATTGCTCCCTCACGCGGGCCGCCTCTCTCTTTGCGAGCATGACTGCTTCACAAAAGGAGGAGACGGCGTCCCAGTTCCTCTCACTCCGCACCATGGCCTCGACTAAGGCCGGGCGCGAGAGGTCGCCGCCGCCGATCACTTCCCTGAGGATACGGCGGTGCTCAGCCCAGGCAGGGCATACCGCTACCGTATGCTCCACCGTATCCTCTAGGTGGTCCTCACAATGACGACACTCGGGCGTTTCCTCCCGCTGAATCCGAAACAGGAACCTACCGAAGCTGCCGTGCCCGGTAAGCACCTGCGTCAGACGGAAGGTGAGGACGCCGTGGCGTCTCTCAAGCCACTCCTCAAAGAGGGGTCTTATCGCTGCTATGGTAGCGTGCCCGGCCCTCGGTTGCGACAGTCGTTGTTTCTAAAGAAGAACGTCTGGTACCCTAATTACAACATTAGCAATCATTTTTTTGTTCTTTTGCTACAGAAATAAGCACTTTTGACAGTTTATTGATTTGAAACTTCACGAGATGTCAATATTTTCTACTTTATAGTAACTGATATACTAGATAATAAACTGTAACGCAGTGACCCTATACTTAAAACAAATATTTTTTTAATCTAAGTGTAAAAAATATCATTAAATCAATAGAACCATTATTTTTTATAAATTATTTATAAACAGCAACGGCATACTTGTCCAATATTTTTTTTCATTACTTAACTGACGTAAAAAAATATAAATAGATTAATATAAGTATAAACCAAGATTTTAAACTTTCACACCTTGCCATTCTTATTCAACAGGTTAGGTGTTTTTATAAAGTCACAGTTCTAGGACGGACTGGAATTATTTTTGACAGTAATGTCAACAACTTTTTAAGTTTATTAATTAAGATATAGATACTGCTTACCTTCGTAGCCTGGTAAGCCAGTAGAGTAAGTGTGATGGTTGACACCAACATGTGGAACAATAGTGCAGTACCATACGTGTCACCTATGGAAGCCACCAACCTGGAAAGAAGACATGGATGAAAGTAAGAAGGAAAATTGTATTTAATAAGCATCGATTTAAGAGGAGCGGTAAGTAAAAAGAAAACAGTAAATAAAATAAATATCATTAAAACTCCATCTATCAGCACAATAAAAAAGGGCTATCAAAATACATACTAGAATTAAGAGAAGATAACAAAAAAATATAAATGCAAAACAGGCTTAATAACCGCAAAACAAGTTAGTAACATGGTCATGGAGTAGGGGTATATAATACCGATAGTTTTTTTTTTAATCAAAAACCAATTGAGTTTATTAAGGAAGAATCTGTGCCTGTTCTACCTTACACCAGTCTTTTATTTTCTCTGCGAAAGAACCAAACTAAGATTTAAAAAAAAATGAAATCGAATTCAGTTATTTACGAGTATCGCACTTAAAAACACATTCGAGCACTAGAACAGCAAAAAGTTACCAAAGCAAAAATAAATTTTCAAAGTTTAGTTTATCGAGTTTTATTTACATGCGAGTTTACCCGCTGATCGGGTCCATTTGATTGTAGCGTGATGTTTTGTAGCCTATAGGACTCAGGAAAATTGTAGCTATCTATCAGTGAAAGAATTTTGGCAATCGGACTAATGGTTCCAAAGATTACACCCTACATACAAACTTAAAAACTTACAAATTTTACCTCTTTATAATATTAGTAGTAGTAGATACAGATTTGCAATCCAAATATGTACAACAGAGCCTATTTTATACACCGAAAACGTAACAGCGTAGCTAAGGGCTTTCAAAAATAGCTACATTTAGTCACACGATTCTTATATTTGTAAACGTTTCTTGGAATCCACAAAACTTTTTAATGCAAAAAAAAGTTTTAAAACTTTCTTACACAATACTGTATTGAGTCTATAATTAAACTATTTAGTTAGAAATAAACAATAATATCTATCTAACTTCTAAACCATTTACTAACTATACAAACTCCACTTAAACTCAATTAAGATTCATACCGAAGCCATTTCTTGATATCTCAAACGAATTTTAAATTCAAATTATAGCATATTCTGAAGTTCCAACTTCAAACACGAAGTTTTCCGAAGTTAGACGAAGTTTTCCGAAGTGGAAATGACTTCTAACCACAGATTATAGAGCTCGGGAGAATAGTTTGTACGTTTGTGGTTGTAAAGGGTCTATTAAGACCAATTAGAGAGGCCAATTATATTCTATTAATATCTTTGGATATTATTTCTTATTAAATATAGATTTTCATCCATTTCTGTCAAAAGACTAGTACTCTTATATACATATTTTATGAGAAGATTTGCAAAAGATACTTAAAGCCTTGAGGTGGGTTTTTAACCAGTAAGAGTCTTCTAAGTTCATCTGCTTTCTTCGCCCAGGGGTGACAGAAGTCATTTGACATCTTAACCCTCACAAAAACAAATAAAGAAAAGAAGAAACAGAAGTCTACTTAGAGTGCCTCTGTAGGGAAAAGTATCAATACTGTAACACTTACTTTTCTACCAGCTCGTGTGTCTCAAGTAAAAGAGGGCTAATCTATAACCACACAACATCCTAAAATCTTTAGAAGAAAGCTAAAGAACTTTGGCAAACAAAAGAATATTCTACTTAAGTCAAGAATTCAATTGGTTTCCGCTTGTAACAATTGACTTGAGCAAAGACGCCGATTAAAAGTAAACAAAATTCGTTCTTTTTAGGGGGTAATATCATCTATCGACGTCTTTTACCCTGGGTAAGGCGAGAGGAAGTGTCTCTTACCGACTAAAAAACTATATTCTCACCTGACAACGTGTTTGTGCCTTTCCACCCAATATTTGATGGCAGACCTCGCCAACATCTCCTGTTTCGGAGTCAAGCCATTAGGATTGTTGTTCTGCTGCCCAAAGTTCTGCAGTCTACCACCAGCTCCTCGCAACGTCATTCCAAAGTCTTGCTGCGTAGAGTATATGCCGCGGATGTCCATGTCAACCGTATCAGGAATCTTTTCTGACTTCTCTGTTGATCAGGAATGAATTTAAAAGGAAGTAAGGAACAATCGTATCTCTATTTAGTTTGACATCAGTCAAACTAAATAGAGATACGAATTTTGGCCAAATCTATCAAGATTTGGCCAAAATTCTGTTAAATTTTTGAGTGTTTTTAATATAATAAGGGCTGATTTTTCAATGGTTAGATAAAAGTTATCTGGGGAATTGTTATTATAACGCTGTCGCGTCAGAATGTTTGTATAAGACAGTGACAGCAACAATTTTATTATTACTCAGTTAACATTATCTGACTAAAATCTTAATGATATATTTCTATCTCTACAGTAAAATAGGTAATGCAAAATTGAATTTACATTTTTTTCAGATTTATTGAGAACGGTTAGTTTTGAATGCAAATAAAGATCTCTAACTACCTACATTTCAAGCATTTTTTGTTTGAGTCAAATAAATTGTCTATTCGTCTTAGGAAGTGGATCCCCGATTCGAACAGTTACCAAGCCATTTAGTTTCTCTAACTATACTATGCCTCTAACTTCTACCAAGAATACTTTAGTAAAATATTGACTTCGCAATGTTTACTAGTCTTACCCGTAGAAGAAGCACGGAACAGCTCAGCAGTGTTAGGCCTATACGTGTCCAGCGAAGCACTAAGTTCCATGAGGGGTTTCATTATAGCCTTCAGATGCTGCAGCTGTTCACATGCAAAGATCAGCCAGGAGCAGAACATGACGTCCATCAAGTTGGCTATGGCCATTGAGAAGAGAAGCCAGTAGACCTGCAAAATATTTTTTTAAGAAAGATATTTTGTGTTTCTAATTTTGTGTTCCATGACGAAGGATTATTCTTTCTTATATTCTTTTACTAAGGATTATCACTACAAATGATATAATAGGTCTTTACCTATGAAATTGCCGTTTTGCATGAAAAAATTTAAACGAATTTTTTGATTTGAAATGCGATGAAAATGTAACACTAATCTTCTATAATAAATGACTACTTTTGGAAAAAGAATCCCATGTTCTTAAAACAAAATTAATTAGCCTTAGCCTAACAAAAACTATTTTGATTTGAAATTGCCAGTACTGCAGAACGGCAATTTCTTAGGTAAAGACCTATTAAAACAA
This sequence comes from Spodoptera exigua, assembly GCA_902829305.4. Taxonomy (NCBI): domain Eukaryota; kingdom Metazoa; phylum Arthropoda; class Insecta; order Lepidoptera; family Noctuidae; genus Spodoptera; species Spodoptera exigua. The sequence continues at coordinate 4,758,382 of LR824623.2, forward strand.
AGTCGCTTTCTCTGTCCCTATATCCCTACGCATGCTTAAATCATTAAAACTACGCAGCGGATTTTCATGCAGACTGAAGAGGCAGGTTTATAAGAAAATAATATCCATCAAATTGTGAGGAAAATTAGTATCCGCATTACACCTGTGCAGAGCCGGGGCAGTCCGCTAGTGTTACGATATAGGCGAATAAAATTCTAAAAGTAAATTTCGAATCGTAAAGATGCCAGCGCTGTCTGTCTTTTATAAAACCCGTGCTATTTTACCCTCTATCCGGCAAATATTAGTCATAACATGCTATTTTATAGCTTATAGCACCCCTCAATAAATGGACTATCCATAATAAAAAACTAGTCCACTAAAATGCACTGTAAATCTTCTGGTCTCCAACGCTGGACCTGATATTGATTGCTTACCATCAGGTGAGCCCGTTTTTATCCAGTAAAAAGAATTTTTAATAACTTACTTGAAATGCGAAAGCTATGATGTACATAGTGCCGCTCATAGCGTTGAATGGGTACCAGGCTTTCAGAGGTAGTCGAGGAGCTACTTCTGTCAGTGTTTCATTGGTTTCCTTGCTTGTAATCAGGCGGACTGATTCGCCAAAGAACGTTAACGTTACCCAGCCTAAGAAAAAAAATACGAATAGGTAGTTAAAACAAAGTTCTACATCCATTTTTTACTCCTATTATTTTCAAAAAATTAAATAAAATGCCTATAGAGATGGAACCCCAGATTACCGTAATGCTCAAATCAACAAAAAATTTCTACATCTATCCATCCCAATCCATTATTTTCTTTTCAATTATTAAAACTTCTAAAGTAATGAGAGCATCTTAAAATAACGAGGGTACAAAGGTCATTAGGATCGCAGAAAACACAAGAGGTGTGTTTAAATTTTTAACGAAAGGTAAAAGAGTTCACTTTGAGCAGCGCAAGACAGATGGTGGCCTCTTGAGGCCCATATGTTATACAGTAACATGGCAGGTAAGACCATCGTGTAGCTTTTTAGTGTTTATTTTGTGTTGGAATAGATAATGTTTTTTGATGCAGAAAGTATTACAAGGTTAGTTGGTTTAAATTGGCGCCCAACGTGGGACACAATTTTATAATTTGCACAAATAATACGCTAATACTCTTCAAGTTATCAAACTAAGCTGTTTATAAAAACATTATTAGTTATGATGGCAATAAGCAACTATAAAATAAAATTATACCGCTCTGCGAAGAATTCCTTAAGAAAAATTACTCTCAAACAAAACAATAAAGCCACATTGCCAGCTAAATAAGCTCACACACTATATGTACTATCTCCTAATAATAGAATGGTCCACTAAATCAGAATAAACGTAGCGTAACAAGCAAGATCCTGCCGCAGTATGTTTGCCTAGTACATAACAGTCTCTGTGCACCTAATGTAGCAAAGCTTGACTTACAAACAGGTACCTACATACATTAGAGCGTGAATAGGGCATTGCATGACCACTGAATGCTTGAGATATCATTTCGATGCTTTAATGTTTCATGCACTCCTAGTAGGTCAGTTTTATGGTGTTATGTTTGAATTAAATTAGGTTTTGTACACTGTAGTAATTTATAAAACTTCCAGATAATAAAATACTAAATTCTTCATATTGTTTTACCCCTTTTTTATTCGTGTCTGATTTCTAGACAGTATTTTTATAATCGCCAAAAGGCCGGCAACGCACTCGTAACTCTTTTGGTGTTGCGAGTATCCATTGACGACGCCTGTTACTTACCATCAGGTAATATGTTCGCTCGTTAGCCGACGTATTTCACAAAAAAGTGACTTCAAAAATGGTTAGTTTGAATCACTTTTTAATTATTATTAATAAAGTTCTACTTACAAACAACAGACAGCACAGTCATGCCGCAGATGAAGTACAGGAGTCTCCTCATCTTGGTGAGCGCGATCTGATGGTAGCGAGCATCTGACTCCGTGAACAGAGGGTGACTGTTTGACTGGTTCCATACTGCTAAAGTCCTGATGAAAAACATTAAATTATTATTGATGTTTTTGAGGCTCTAATAAATTCAATGAATGATTGATTGGCTTGATTTTGTCATCATCATCATCATCAGCCTATAAATGCCCACTGCTGAGCAAAGGCCTCTTCTCATACGGAGAAGGTTTGAGAATTAATCACCACGCTTGCTCAATGCGAGTTGGCGATTTCAAACTTATAATTAGAAATTATAAGTCCAGGCTTCCTCACGATGTTTACCTTCACCGTATGTCAGTGGTGTCTAAATAATCATAGAAAGTACATATAACTCTGAAAGAAGTCACATTGGTACTTGCCAGGTTTTGAACCCACACCCTCATGCATTAGAAGCGGGCTGCTTAACCTCCGGGCCACCACCACATACATATTGGTTTTGTTAGTTGAAATAATTTCAACTGGGTAAACTACCGAATTGTAATTGTTGAATGTTTTTTTTAATATGTTATGAATGATTAACATTTAATCTTGGTAATTCAAGACACAATAGAAGAACAATAGGTGCGCGTGCGCTTGGGGTTTGGTGTTAATTTTTAATTGAAATCAAAATTTATCAATAGGCTTTTAAACAAACCAAACGGATTAATTTTATAAAAGTCTAGTCGAATATTTTGATATACCTAAAGACAGAAAATACCTTTAAATAAAAATATAAAAAGTTGCTCGAGTAAAATAATAATAGAAAACTGAAATAACAACACATAGTTTAAAAGAATTGACGAAACAAACAACTCGGCTTTATTGAAAGAATTATTTTTAAATGATTCATTTTACCTTTTTCTCTTTAAGCCTTTGATTGTGTGAGAACGAACACCTGTCTTCAGTGTAAACGTAGTTGATTTAGATACATTATACTTGATTGTAACATATTGAGTTATGTAATCAAAAGAAAATTAAAATAATAATGACTTCTTTGAAGACTTAAATACTATTGAATTAAATATTGTCAATTGTCTGTTTGAAGCGGTTAGAGTTTTATCACTTGGTAATATCGAAGCATCCCATTTTTTTTCTTGGGCTGTTATCATCAAGTTGCTTCTGGGGTAAGGAAGAAATAGTATCAGACCCTTACTGGCTAAAAACCATCCACTCCCTTCTCCAGATACCGCTTGTCAGGCATGAGGCAGCGAGTTCGGAACCTGGGAAGTATCGACGTGACTTGTTCCTAGTTATATGTTCTTTCTAAGATTATTTCGACATTTCTGTCTGACGTACGGTGAAGGAAACCATCCTGAAGAAACCGTGACAATAACTTCTAAATTCAAATCCCTAATCCACCTTGATCATGAGCTCTGCCACTAAATGCAACACCACAATATTATACCTAAGTAAATTCTCTTTGTGATCTATTCCGATAAATTCAGTGACTTAGAAATTATTGATGTTATACAGCAGAGATTTCAGAAGTAGAAACATATTTGTAGATGTCGGAATGTCTGTACGATCTATAATTTTGGGAAACCTACTAGTACTAACTTTTTTAATAAGGTTAAATTAAGTGGACATTATTTAATAGCCTTCTAAATATGGCTTTGCATCCCTCTATTTTTCCATCCATCTATTTTTTGTCGCAAATCAATAATCAATACGAAAGACACTATATAATAGGTACCTATGAAATTGCCATTCTGCAGTACTGGCCATTTCAAATCAAAATAGTTTTTGTTAGGCTAAGGCTAATTAATTTTGTTTTAAAAACATGGGATTCTTTTTCCAAAAGTAGTCATTTGTTTATTGATTAGTGTTACATTTTCATCGCATTTCAATTCAAAAAATTCGTTTAAATTTTTTCATGCAAACGGCATAGGTAAAGACCAATTATATATACAGTATCTACAGTGTTTTAGTAAACAGAGTTTTAGATGGCAACGTGATTATAATTATAACATAAGTAACGTTAATTTGGAAAGCCTTCATTTCAAAACCATAACACAAAACAAATCAACTAAGTACATCACTAATAAAAAATTTTCACATCAACAACCAACAAAATAATAAAAAAACCCACATTTCAAATAAAACATTACACGCAACGTCAAATAAAAAAGAACACAAAACGAAACATTTGAATTTGAAAATAGAAATAAAAGTACAAAACAAAATAAATATTGACATAAAATCATTGTTGCCGTTGTAACAAAAGAGAAATGGAATTCTAAATTAAAATCATTCCAATTTCAAACATTCCCTTTGTTTTAGATTGTTAAAATTAAAAATGGCTACTTCGTGCGTCCGTTGAAAGGTCAATTGACAATTGTGACGTTCATTTTTCCGGTATAATATCATTACCACGCTTCTGTTTTGCTGAAGAGGATTATACATATTTAATGTTATAAAGAAAATACGTTGTTTAAATAAATGTTTTTTTTTTTTTATCTCGTATTTGACCGCTATCACACCTAGTGGTGATCTTTCTATGATTATTTAGACATCACTGATATACGGCGTAGGTAAACATCGTAAGGAAACCTGGACTTATAATTTCTAAATATAAATTTGAAATCGCCAACCCGCATTGAGCAAGCGTGGTGATTAATGCTCAAACCTTCTCGGTGTGAGAAGAGGCCTTTGCTCAGCTGTGGACACTTATAGGCTGATGATGATGATGACACCTAGAGGTAACCGATAATGCGACCTACGATGTAGCATGCCTACCCATAAGCAACCTATTCACTCGAGCCTTGAAGACAAAAAGGTCACCGTTCGGGAAACGCAGACACCGGCAAAGAACTTCACTCCTTAGCGATTCGGATTATAAAACTGGAGGCGAATCGCTTCGTGCGTGTAGGTGGGATATGGCTTTGGTATAGGGGTGTGTTAATAAAAGTAAATTGGTTTTGATTGTGTAATGCAATTTCAAATATAAATATTCTTAAATTGCAGATGACAATTTCATTCTTATCTTTTACTTACTTAAGTTTAAAATAGCATTACATTTATAAAAGAAAAGATTTTAACAAAAAATTAGACTGATAAACTGAAACTAAACGAGCTCTAACGAAATAAAGTGGACTTTTTAAAAATAGAACAGTAAAAAATTATGTTCTTTTTATAGCGGTTTGAAGATAAAAGTCGTTTAGCGAATGAAGTGATAATTAAAAATAGGAATGGCAGACCGTTACATTTATATTAAAAAAAAAAATTACTGTAATTCTTTTGTATTCCTTGTGACAAACAATATTTTTTAAATTGATTGGATTTCACAAAGAACAGCGAGACGCAGTTGCGTTTGGTTATTATAATACCTGCTAATGCTAAGAAGCAACACCAGGGGTGTCACTAATGCGTTGCCGGCTTTTGCTGGCTTAGAGATTTAAATTGGCAATTTGAAGATCGGGGATGGGAAAGCGGTAACCTCCCAAACACGGCAAAACCTAGCGCAAGCGTTGTTCCTTGCCAGTTTTTTATGTTGTATCATTCTAGTCGAGACAGTAAAAGACGCAAAAGTAGTTACAGATCCACAGAAGAATTAAATACACAAAAGCCAAGTCGAGTGTGAGTCAGATTCGGAGTATCAAAATGTTTCTTGTGTGACAGTCTTAATACGGTAGTTTCCAACTAGTCAAATTCAATACTTTTATCCAAAAGTCAAAAACGATAATTATCTATGAAATTAGTATGAAAAACTGAGCTATGACGTCATAACTTTTTTGCGTCAAATAGCTTACATATTTCTTAATAATTAGGTAAAAAAAAAATCTAAAAATTTGTATATCGATCGATCGATGAATAAAAGTATAGTATTAAACATCGAAATTAATTTATTTTTGACCTAGGAAACTACCCAATTTGCGGATATATTTTGTTTTTACATTTTGTAGCGGCAACAAAAGTACGTATATACATCATCAGCCGACGCGACAGTTTAATTCAATCACAATTTGTGAGATAACAACTGGTAGCAAACAGATAGTCGGGTAGTAGAGATTCAGTAATAGGCTCTCCATTTTATTGTTTGGTCAAGGAACCTTAAAACACAAATCAGAAGACTCACCTGTAAAAGCTCTTGGAGTTCAACGCAAAGAATCCCAACTTGATGATAGTGTGAGTGAAGAAAAGGACGGTGATGGTGTTAGCAGTCAACTCGTTGACTTCATCAGAGTACTGAGCCATGTTAATACCCATACAGGCGAAGTGTATGGTGATGAGGATCGCATGCGTGCTCGCGTAGATCTTACGAAGAAGGCCGGTCATACCACCATTTTCTGTATAGATGATAAAATTATGTAAGTTTTTAAGACAAGTAATAAAGAGTTTTGTGAGGAAAGTGACTTGGAAAAAGGTACAGATCAGTTACACTGTAAAGATATTTTCGTCTTTTATACTCTTTCTTTTTTCTAGTACCACATGAACGGAATTGTTAATAAGTTTTGAGTAATGCATTTGAGTCCCGTGTAATTTGGATTGATCCGAAATCATTATTTTATTTAATAGCTAAATCAGTATTTGCTGAATTCGTTCGCTAAAACAATAAAAAAGCTGTATTTTCAGAAAAAGTGTACCTACCAAAGACATTGTCAGACGCTACGAGTAATAGTTTGGATAATACAGATTGTCTAGGGACTTATAAAAATAAATCGACTAAACGAGAATCAACTAAAAATATACCTGTTTCCAGAATTGACGAAGGTTTTTAAGGACAAAGACTCCCGAAGGTAAGATGAACATTATTTTCAAGTGCTGCCGTTCGATAGTAACTTTTTACGACCTTGTTATGACATGACAGTAAAACGGATCCAAACAAAAATACTCTTAATATTTTCTACGAATGCTGAATCTACATTAATAATTATTATTTATGTCTCATCTAAGTATTTAAAGGACAATCTTCCACGCTTGTCTATATTATAGCTTCATTGTAATGTATGACCAATATATGACCAATCATATTTTGTGTGATTGCTAAAACATACTTCTTCAAAATTTACGTTTCTGTTCATTTTCAAGTACCTTTAGATCAAATCATGCCGCTTTTGTAAAACCTAGAATATGATCAACTAGGGCTGTTTTGTTTAGGAAAAATATATGATTGTCTAGATAGTAATTCTTACCTGAATGGTAATTGAAGAGGAAGTGTCCAGCTGCCTGCATCAACTTGATGTTGGGCATCAGGTCGGAGACCAGGCCCTGGGCTTTCACTTTGGTCATCATCTGAAATTTTATTCTCATATAAATTATCAACTGATGTAGTGCTAAATACTTTTATATAAATATCTTTATTTTCATCAATTCATATGACGCATCCAAGTTTATATAAGTCTGTTTTACAAGACATACTGCAGTTTCCACTTTTTGCTTCTTCAGTTCTTTTCACGGATGCTCGTAAATTACTTATCCTCACAGAGCACCAAGGTTCAGTGACAAAAAGACTGACAACCTCTACTTATTTTGATTTTTAAAAGTCCCTTTTTTATGGTTTAGTGGGAATAAATGATTTCGACTTTGCTCTTGAATGTTCTAGAATTCAACTTTACGTATTTGAGGTAAAAGTAATTTTACGTCTCTGCCTAATCTTGCAATGATCCAATCTTCACAATCATTAGTATCATCAACAAATATTGCTTTCTTGAATTGATTCTTAATATCATCAACATCAATAATATTTAATTCCATAATTGTATAAAAAAATAAAATATATTAAACTATACCTTGAATGGTTTGTGTTAAATCCTTTGTCAAGTAGAAAATGTTGAAAATTTAAGATTTCGAAAATATAGATTCCATTTTTCGAAATATTATCAATATTAGACACGCGTGTAGCTTTCACACGTTATCGAAGGCAAATGATCGATTTTTAAATTCATTGTCATGAGAATTTTCTGCGATGACGTGTAATTTGTATCCTCCAATGGCGTGGCTTGTGTTATGGGAACTACCAAGTGGTACAACACCCGGCACTTTCTTCTTCTTAATTATGAATGATAGTGGGCCCACTATAGTTTCTTATAATTATTTTGTTCCATCGATTCCACGATCGATAACTTCAAATCGGTCAATGTTAGTTTTAAACTCTGTTTGCTTGGACTTTTATTGTTTTTCAACGTTTGTTTTATGAAGTGTTTGTTTTTGTTTGTGTGTTTGTGACCGTTTCTAGTGAATAGCTAATCAATTGTGCTGTGGATATCTATTTTTTTCTATTTGTAGTGTGATGGTTCGATTTCCTGATTGCAATCAATTATTATTGTTATTGCTTTATCTTCTTTGTTAAGTATTAGACAACTTCCTAGTTATGTGATTTTAATTTTGGGAAAAAAGTATGAATGAGATTCACTCAACTCTGTCATCACAGTACGTGGTAGTGGTTTTAATAGCACGTGGTTTTATATACATTTTTTCATAAAGCTCGCCCTTAAATTCATTTGAACTACGAATGTATCTTACATAAAAAGCAAAATTCATTTTTGTAACACAAAGCATCTCCAGATCTATTTCAAAATGCCATTACTCACTTTACGTCATAATATTTACTAAGAAAAACAAAAGGAATCTTTAGTGTTCAGCAAGTAGTATTTTCTGAAGGATCCAATTTATTTTCTCACGATCCATCTTATTTTATCGACGTTAATACTGAAAAGTAGAATACAACACGAGAGAGAAAAATAAAGACAATAATAGTAATGGACACGTTTTATTTTAAACATTGAATTTGATGAACTGTACAAAACCTTAAAAGACTGAGGTATAGCTCTCAACGTTTACGTGTGCTGCGCTCGATCAGCCAGCTCGAGTTAGAACGATACCACAACTTCATAGGCCTCTGAGCGTATGGCGCGTGCGGAACGCAACGCTCAAAGAGTAAATAGACCACCACAGACGAGGCTCTATAGGGCTGATGTTCAGCCAGGGTAGCGGGGCAAGCGCAATTAGGCATTGCTGTCGAATTTTGTAGAGATGGTACGAAGGCGTTTTACTCAACCTCTTCTCTTAAGAATCCAAGACTCCATCTCACATAACCCTGAGTAGGAGTAGTCATTCCTGGATTTCCTCACAAAAAAGCCTCATACAAGTCACTTCTTGCTTGATTTAAATGGTTAATGGTTCACACCATGCCTCAAAGAACCCATGGCTCCACAGATTCGGCCAAACAGCTAATATTCAGCCGGTGTCGTAGGTCAAGTGCGATATTTTATTCAGTAAGAGCCCGACACTCCCTCTCGCTGAGGACAGCCATTTGATGATTTACCTCCTCAAAAATAAAAGCCCCATAGAAGTTGCTGTAAGACAACTATTGAGTTAAGTTTCGTCGTGTGAGTGCAGTTACTGGAGACTCAATTCTCCCCTCTCCTCCCAATGGCCGGCTAAGCACTTAACAGTAACTTCAAAAGTGTTGCACATAGGCGGCGCCGATCGCTTACCATCAGGTGATCCGTCTACTCGTCTATACTAATATTATAAAGAGGTAAAATTGGTATGTTTGTAAGTTTGTAGTAACCGCTGGTCGGATTGCCAAAATTCTTTCACTGATATGTAGCTAAAATGTTCCTGAGTGCTATAGTCGATAAAACATCACGCCACGATCAAATGGAGCCGAGCATAGGGTGAAACCGCGCGACAGTAGCTAGTTTATTATATTAAAAAACAATATCATTGAAACTGGGTATGTACCAAGAAAATGCAGTTGAACGTCAAAGACAAAGACTGCATTTAAGACAGACAAGTTTATAGTTCAAAGCTTATTAATTTTGTTGGCAAAGAAAAAGTTTGAAACTATGGAACAGACAAGTTTCTTTGGATCTAGTATCTAAGTAAAATGTTAGCTATTGAAGTTATTTTTTTTAACATAAAAGACTTCATGAATGTTCGGTTGATGTAGTGGTTAAATAACTGCTTGCTGTTTAGCGTGTTCGGATTTGATACCCGCATGAAAAACTCTTTGTGTGATCCAGAAAACGTAGTTACAGGTCCACGTGTAATAAATGTGTATTTATGTTTGTTTGAAAACGTAACCTCGACACAGCAGATAGATAGCGCCCGGCCCTGGGTGGGAGAAGTCATTTGATGATTTTCCCCTCGCAAAAAAAAGATAAATAGCGTAGATAAAAGAAGCGTGAATCGAGAATTTTTCCAAAAATTTTAAATTATTCTGCTTTAAACTGAATCGCTGTAAGCATCTTTCAAATAATAATTTTGTTTTTTCTTTCATCAATAATTTCTCTTGTGTAGTGCGTGTATCATAAAAAAAACACACACAATGTTTCTTCATACAGCCGGGGTTGTGGGTTCAAGCAATGATGTACCTTAACCTCGGCCCGTAGCAGAAGAAACCGGGTGATTTTTAATCAGTATGAGTCGATTACTTATGGCAATAGGAATCCCGCTACAATCAGACGGAAAACAATTTCCCCTTTTAAAAAAGAATATACATAGAATAGGATATAATAGAATACTGTTTGTGAATAATATGTTTTAAAAATCATCTACGTCATAGGGAAAAACTAATATTTGACAAAAAAGATATAAAAAAAACTGAAACACATTTTGTTTTTTAATTAGTAGTGTTGTATTTTCAACCTTAGATTTGAAAAATCAAAGTCGAAATTTCATTATACAGTTAAGTATATCATATGTCGGTAATAAAGCCATATTCTCACGTAAGGGACATATAGGAATGAGTGGATTTATGAAGTAATATCCTGAAGCACTCGATACGGTGTTTACACCGCATTTTATGGTGTATTGTTGTTATTTATGACATTATGTTGGGTCGTGTTTGTATGTGTTTTTGGAGATCCAAGGTTTTGTGTTTGTTTCAATGATGTATAATATAATATCAGTTCGTTTGTTTAAGATGTTTATCCAATAAGGAAAATAATGGGCACGGATTTGCACATATGCTTATGGAAACGCCTCGACGATTTTTGAAAACTTGGAACCAGCGGCGTACCCTATACATTATTGACCCACAATAACATTTTCTTCTGTTCGTTAATTTGTTTTTTTATAACTAAAATTTTCACATGCACATCAGACATGAAACAACAATTTGTAGGTCCCACAAAAAGCTGTTCCGTGCGGGAATCCGCTGTACAACAGCCGACCAGTTCCACCTGCGACGTAACGCCAGCTGCAAGCGCAATAAAGAATCGCGGCTCTGGCCTAAGAAGGTGAAGGAACGGAATGGTTTTTAGTCAGTAAGAGTCTCACACTCTATTTCGTTCTACCTAGACAAAAAAAAAGAAAAAAGCTATGTGTGTAACACATTTGTATAGCAAAAGAATCGATTCATTTGACAACAGTAATTAGTACAGTAGTAATCCAAATTTCTTCGGTCTTCCCACAATCGACACCTTCAGTGTCTCACCCATCGCACTGACTTCTTCCATTCTTCTTTCTTCATTCAAGCTGTTCTTCTATGGAATGCACTTCCGAAGGAAATCAGAATGGCAACAAATCGCTACTCGTTCAAGTTAAAAGTCCACGAGCATTTATTTAAGGATTGGCAGACACAAAACAATTGTCTTTTTCTTTCCCCTTTCATCCTGTTCTAGGACTCTGTGTCCTTGCTTCGCACCAACCGCAAGAATTCTCTGCACTGCCCTATGGTTGACTGTTAGAGAATGCCTTAAGGCATTAAGTCCGCCATTCACACTGTTTTGTATGAAGAAGAAATAAATAAAATAAAAATAATTACAATTATCACAGCCTTAATTAAATATAACATACGGTAAAATTAATTATCAATAGTAATTACATCCAACGACTAACATTATGCAAAGCATCATAACTTTAACTTATCTACAGCAAACTAAGTACTTGAAATTCTGCCTACCCTTCAAAGTTATCGTAATGAAACATACAATATGTGTTATCTCAGCTAAAACTTCCCGCTAATTTCATTAAGTTAGATTACGGGCCTAACTTAGTTTAAACTTAGTTCCAACTTGCCATCTGATAAGAACTTTGAACGCTCAAGGATTGTGGAATTGTGTTACCGGGATCTTGCAGTTATTGTGGCTTTGATTGGATGAAAGAATGATTTTATTTTCGGTTTCTATTTCAAGACAAGTGTGTAAAGTAAGTACAAGTAAATAATCCTTTATGTGTACTAACATAATTTTACATTTTATAAACTTATCAAACTGCAAATAAACAGTTTTTGTTGTTCGTCGGCGGGACTTGGTGCTTGTTTAACAATTGATTCAAATATAATCTTCAAATAGTTATATTTTACTAGCTTTTGCCCGTGACTTTGTTCGCGTGGAATAGTGACTTCCTGCAGATTTTTGGTTTAAAAACTATCCTATGTCCTTTCTCGAGTTCCAAACTATGTTTGTACCAAATTTTATACAAATAGGTTGAGTAGTTTAGGCGTAAAGAATAAAAAGACAGACAGAGTTACTGTCAACTTTATAATATTAGTTTGGATATCACAACAAATAAAAAAAAATTAAGTGGGTGTTTTACATTATGCGAGCACTTACAAAACATTATACCATAATAATTTGTTTTTATTTACTAAAAATGATTTTTTAATCCAAAATAAAGCGGCCACTGTCTGGAGGAGAACCTTATACTACATTGCCTTATTCTTTCTCAAGTAGTCAATATTATTAAAAATGTGATCTTGTTATATGACTACTAAGAAATTATAGGGTCAAAACTTTACTTTAAGGAAAGGAATGCCAGAAGGAAAAAGTATCAATCAAGGGTTTTGTTTTATATTTCAGAAAAACAAAGACTATTGTGTTAAGTAATGTGCAGTTTTGCTTCGCCATGGAGACTAAAGGGCGGGATGTCATTTCTGTACGTTTGTATTTATTTCACATATCTACCAGCAATATTTCACACACACAAAATGAAAAAAGAATACTCACACATCAATAACATATACACACATGCATTCACAAAAAAAAACGTTATGAGATTGGGTATTCTAAAATTACAATTTCACCCATAAAAAGACCTAAAAGGAGTTAATAAAAGGTTTCGCGATCCACCGCACCCCATTTGAAACGACCGACGACTTTGATCTGGGGGCACGGTAGAGCCCCGCCAAGTCGAGCGCGAAGCAAATTCTGCTGTACCATCCATTACCGGAACCATTTCGCCGCATTTTCAGGCCCCTATTTGAGAAGCTCTGGATAAGATTAATTAGAAGGCAGAAATTCCGTGATCTAGTAAGCTATAATCACAATCTTAAAATCCAAAATTTCAAGTCCCACTCACTCATGATACTAGTACTTCCCATAATCTCAGAATGTTGAAATTTGGTTCAGAGTTTCGGCCAAGTCACACAACAAAACATTGACTGCACGGTTGGTGCGGGAGATGGCCACAAATTGTTGTTTCGGGTCTGGGTGTTATGTGTATGTGAAATTGAATGTTTGTAAACGCACCCACGACACAGGAGAAAATCCTAGAGTGGGAAAACGTTTTTTTTTAAAAAAAAACAATAATAACTTACTATTTAGAGACAAATTAGCAGCTCCATCGAGACTTGGCTGGTTTTTTTCAAAATGTTTTTGGTGGGTTTACCTTTTACCCAAAACCCTCGGTTTAATCGTCCGCACAAACATAAAGACAATACAATTTGTTATTGTTTTTCATCGCAGAGGTAGTAAATACTAGATTGTGTGAGTTATATAATATTAATCATTATGAGATTCTTTAGGCCGTGAAGTGACAGCATGTTTTGGAGTGTTTATTTATTACCCAATAACTTCTGACTGTCAGACCCTAACTGACGAAAAAACCCTGTTAATTCTTATTTTAAAACTAGGCTAGGGCAGCGGTACATTATCGCTCATGACCCGCAACCCAGGCTGAAACACCAACAAATTCTATTGTATCAAAAAAATACTTTAGTATGTGAGGCCCAATCCTTCTTTCTCTTTTTTTTTTTATTATTTAATAGGTCGGCAAACGAGCAGACGGATTACCTGATGGTAAGCAATCAGCGCCGCCCATGGACACTCGCAACGGAGGAGTTACGAGTGCGTTGCCGACCTTTTAGGATTAGGATTAGGGATTTGGAGATTTAGGGATTGAGGAGGGATTGGGGGAGGGGAAGGATTAGGCCTCCGGTAATCTCACTCACACGGCGAAACACAACGCTGTGATTGTTTGACGCCGGTTTTCTTTTTCTATGAGTCCGTGGTATGATTAAGTTCGAAACTTAAGTACTTGCCAGTTTTATTTCAAACAAGTTACTAGTGACATGTAGCCTATGTGTTATTCCAGACTAAAAGCTATCTCTGTACCGAATTTCATCCGGATTGTCATCAGCAATCCGTTTAGTAGTTAAACGTATGAAGACTAACAAAAATCCATCCACAAAAATGGCGTTTAAAATACAAGATAGTTTAAACGCTATTTTTGCATTTCGCTTTAATAACTTGCGCGTCGAAATACGCGCGTAAATTAACAATTTTAATTAGGTTCACTTAATTAAGTTTTCTGTTAGCTGTAAATAAATTTAAATTGATGAGCTAACGTGGTACATGCCTACGTAGTCGAATTTTCTACGAAGTTGTATAGTTATGGTATAAATTATTATGTTATTACGTCAAAAAGCTATCTCGCTAACTAATTATATTATATTATTATCTTGTTGGTTGCCTTAAAATTATTTATCGTAATTACATTAATTGAAGTTCTTGAGTTACTGAAATTGGTTTATTAATCTTAATCCAAGATATAATTATTTACGGATTAGCTGCCAAACGAGGCTATATTTGCGTGATGAAAGAAAAAAGTGAATATGAAAATTCTGCCTTTCTATTTGGACACCTAGCTTTTTTTTACTGTACTTGCATGATACTTTGATATTTGTCAATGATAAATAAATAAAGAGAAATAACGAATGAATCAACTCGTATAAATCTCAGCAACTTTTATTCTAGTTATAGAATAATGTGCTACTAGCAGTCTCTGCCTCAGTTCAGTTGCCTCAGTCTCACCCTCAGCCTCTGTTGCGCACTAGTGTCCTTATATTCAAATAACCTTGGTCTTACTATTTTTTTTGTTATCGAACTAGGCAGTGACTAAATCAAAAGGGAAAATAAAAAAATTATTATTAAAAAAACAAAATACCCGACTGCACACTAAAAAAAGAGTAAAACAAGCCCCATAATACAAATTTACTGAATATAATTTATAAATGTTGATGGAAAGCATCGCAGGCGGGGACCAACAGAGGCTTATTTATAGTCATTTCTGTTGTGCACCATTTAGCAGAATTTTCGTTGGTGGCGGTCAAGGTGGTCCCCGTCTGCGATGCTTTCCATCAACATTTATAAATTATATTCAGTAAATTTGTATTATGGGGCTTGTTTTACTCTTTTTTTAGTGTGCAGTCGGGTATTTTGTTTTTTTAATAATAATTTTTTTATTTATAGCTTTTTAGCTGTTTTTATTTAACGAAAATGTTGTAGATGTAGAAGACTATGTGTATGTAAGTACCATTTTAAATTATTTCGACGACATTTTTTAAAGGGAAATTTAGAAAAAATATTATTATGTCTTTATCCCGTGGGACTTTTAGGATAAAATGTATCCTATGACACTCCCGTAATCAAGACAAATCTAACGATACCTCATACATCAAAATCCATCAAGCCGTTTAGGCTACAGGAGGTCACAAAGGAAAAGACATACATACATACTTACATACACTCGAAAAACATTACCCTCCTTCTTTGGCAGTCGGGTAAAAATGCAATTTCCCAATTCATTTCTCCGCTTTCTAACATTTTCGTTCATCAAAATCTTAATAACAAACATGTGAAATAAAAACAATTATCGGAATTGGTTCTAGCAATTTAAGCGTGGTGCCAAAACGAAGAACAATTAGGATTCCTTTTTATGCACATAGAAAATAGCTTTAACACAACCCTACTTAGGAACAAAGCATATACATAAGTAGAACTGGCCAAAATCCTAGTTAATCACTAAACAAAACTAAATTTAAATTACAAAGGTCCATAACGGAGGTCACAAACGGTGGTATAATCTGTAGCGTTTAAAAGCTTTAGTACATCGGCCTGACCTTATCTCTATGATAAAGGGACAAAGATAGACTCAGGCTATTGTTTTGAAAATGTATGTCTAATGTACTTTGTGTTTAAATCAGGTTAATTTAATAGCGGTATACACAAGGCTTGCCTTGGTTGACAATTTAGAATATGAAGTTTTCGAATGACCATTCATAATGTTTATTAAGTGTTAATCAAGTAACAAAATTTATTTTGGTATGAAAACTTGATTTGAAAGCAAAAATTTTACCTTACCTTTTATGATTGGGAAATGATCCAGTTCTCCCGCGCTTGGTAGGACTCCTACTCTTCTTTTCCTCTTCTGCTCCGAGCTGGACTGCGGTACACCATTGGACTTGCACTTACAACTCCGTCTCCTGTCCACAATCCCTTTCTATCCCTATCTATCTATCCCCACTACCCTCGGCTGGCTCTTGCTTTTTTCGCTCGTCTTACTAACGATAACATCGAGTAGTAGTAACACCTCAAAATAACGCCATCAATACAGAACCTTTAAAAAATATACGTTAATCAAAGACAAAGAAAGACACTAAAAACATATTACAAATACAATACAAATCTTCAATAAATAATGAAGAGCAAAAGAAACAATGATATCTCCACAAAATCACAAATACTAAAAAAAATATAGATAGTTATCATATTTCGCAATTGAAACATTTTTTTTATTATTTTATCATATTATTAACAGTAAACACAGGACTGACACTTAAAATAGCAACAAAAAACCACTAAGGTTTAAACTTATACTATCATCAATCTATATCAAAATTTAATTTGCATAAAATGAGGTGTCACAAATAAACTATACGTTAATGTATGCTAACAATTATGAAAACCTTAAGATAAACGGTCCCTGCATAGACTAAAACATTCCTTAATAATACTTATATAATAGGTAGTATTGCTTAAGTTTACATTTTATGTTCTTTCGCGGAAAAATATTTTTATTTCTGAGGGTTTTTTTTTGTGAGGGGAAAATCATCAAATGACTTCTCCTGTCCAGGGTCGGGCGGGAGAGAGTGTCAGACTCTTACTGACTAAAAACCCCCCTGTTCCTTCTCCTGCTCTGGGCCGAGGTCACGGTGCCTCATTGCGCTTACCCCGCAACCCCGGCTGAACATCAGCCCTATGGGGCCCCGTCTGTGGTGGTCTATTGGCTCTTTGAGGCGCACGCGGAACAATACGCGCCGTACCCTCGGGTCTGGAGGGTAATAAGTTTGGGTACAATATAAGCGATATTTGTTCGCCATAGGTGTTGGCGCAAGGAGTAGGAAGCCTATTCTCAGAAAATTGTATTAAATATAATTAAAAAACACATGACTCATATTCAATTACTGGTTAAGTAGATAATTCCAAAAATTATCTAAATTAATTCTAAAAATATCTATAATAAATTAATTCTAAAAAAGATTTCAAAGCTATTCCCAAATTAATTCTAAAAAGATTAAAAAGCTATCGCCAAGTTCTTAATAACATTAAGATCAAACAGTATCTTTTTTAATAGGTAAAAGTTTTAATTAAAAAGACTCTTAAGCAAAAAGATTATTTTAACATTAAAATGATAATTCACCAGTTACTTACGTTTCGATAAGGTATTTTATAAGCGAAATCTTTTTGAGAAGTAGTTTTTCCATAAAATTATTCTATTTTTAATTATTGCTGTATCAATATAGTTTTGACGTCAACATAAATTTTTTTTTATGTATTGGGCAGGCAAATAAGCATATGGAGTACCTGGTTGTAAGCAACGGGTGCCGTCCATATACACCCACAACAACACAGGAGTTTCTAGTGCGTTGCCAGCCTTTTAGGGAGTAAAATTTTGGAGATTTAGGGATAAGGGAGGAATGGGGGAGAGGAAAGGTTTTAGTCACCGGTAACCTCACTCACACGGCGAAACACAACGCTGTGATTGTTTCACGCCGTTTTTATCTGACGCTGTGATATCACTCCGGTTAAGCTGATTCATTCGTGCCAAAGCATAGCTCTCCCACACTCAAATGTATGTAGACATTTCAGCTTGAAAACCCTTGAAAAATAAAATAAAAAATATTTAGTTTTTAACCAGTACAAAAAGCCACTACTTAAACCCTACTTACAGTGAAGTATGTTAAAGTGAATTATCTAAAGTGCCCCAACCTCACTTCAGGCCCTAATCTCGACGTTAGAGTGACCCAAAAAATATAACTTCGAATCACCTACGTCTAGTTTCTGCTGCCCTGGTACCGTAATGATAAATTAGACTGAAAAATGTTTGTAAAAAAAAAAGAATTTAAAATAGTTGATGAAATTTTAGTATAACAATTTTAAAACAAAAAGGTGTTTGTTGTTTTTTAAAACTAAGTAGCACGTCTTTATCGTTCAGAAAATACAGTTTTACGTACCTAATTTTGTTAGTGATGTCTTGTCTCGATTTCTCATTAAAGACAAAAAACAGCGGTATATGACATTATAAAATATAAATTCCAAGAAATATACATGACAGCAATACTAAAGTAATAAATGCACTTCTCACTAAATGATCCATCAAACAATTTTATTTATTATCATACAATATAATTAGCATAAATTTTAATTTAACTACTATTGATTACATTGGATCAAAATAAAATATGCTAAAATCAAAAACCACTAAGTTTAAACTTATACTACCATCGATCTATCTCAAAATTTAATTTGCATGAAATAAGGTTTACAAATATAGGTATACTATACGTTAATGTATGCTTACAATTGTGGAAAACTTACATTGGATCAAACTTTAATATGGGTATACGTAATTATATCACCCAGAGTTGCAGGTGCAAATTCAAGGATGGTTAAATTATCAGTAAATAAATTCAATGCAGCCTTATTATCAAAATCATTTAATGATTTGCAGACTAGCGGGGAACAAGTGTTCAGACTGTCACTGTCTAAAAACCACCCCTGAACATCGGTCCTAGTGGGTCGCATCTGTAGTTATCTGTCAAAGACGGGCGTGGAACGCGACACGCCGTATTGTCGGGTCTGTTTCAGGTCGCACAATCCCTGACGCCCGCAGTGTTTTCTTCTTTTTCTTTATCCTGGTTCTCCAAAATTCTCATATATTACAGCACATAGTCAATACACATATACACAGTGTGGTCTGTCATAATCAGTTTAGAAATATCATTATATTTAATCTAGTCTAGACAAAGATAACCTTAATTATATTTTTTCCGCAAAATGATTTAATGTAATTGCTCAAAAGAATTACTACCAAAACACTTAGCTATTAACATAAATTATCACATCGCATGAAGATAATATTTGAAATGGTTAATTAAGATAATCATAACGTTATCCTCTCAAGAAGGAACCTCATCAAAACTTGGAGTCGTGAAACTTTTCATTAGAGCCTGAAATTAACCGTGATAACGCGGGTTATAGTACCTCTCCTTGGCTTAATGAAGATATTCTTAGGTGGCCGGTGTAAGGTGCAAGGGTTGAGAGGTTTTTCCAAATGACAAACATATTTTTTGATTGTGTTAGTGCAATAGATTAAGTGTGGGAGAGCCATGCTTCGGCTCGACCGGAGTGACACCACGGCCTCACAGAAAACCGGCGTGAAACAACCACAGCGTTGTGTTTCGCCGTGTGAGTGAGGTTACCGGAGACCCAATCCTACCCCTTCCCCGTTTCTAATCGCTAAAAAGTCGGAAACGCACTCGTAACTCCTCCGCAGCGGGTGTCCATGGGCGGCGTTGATTGCTTACCATCAGGTAATCTCTCTGCTCGTATGCCGAGTTTCTGCTGCCCTGGTACCGTACCGTACCTGGCCGATACCAATTACATAAAAAAAAAAAACATTTTTGTCTAGCATAACCAGTGTCATGACTGAACCACGTAACTATATTGTACTGTGTAAGTGAAATAATGTAAAAGTGAACATTTTTCGCCATCGATTCACCGACCCATGCTATGACATTTTCATCTTCATCATATACACGGCTGGTAGTCAACAACTGTGCGATTTTTCCGAAACTTTCTGCCTCGCATAGCAAATCATTTGGAATGATGTTTCGGCGGCGGTATTTACAAACCGATACGACCTTCAAACATTCAAGAAACGCGTATGTGACTCCTTTGGAGTTGAAGGTGTCCATGAGTACTTACCGCCAGGTAACCCGTCTGATCTTTTGCCTCCATTTTCTATAAGAAAATCTGATGATTAATGGGTTCGTTTTTATGTGAGAGGTCGGCAAACTTGCTTACATATTACTTTACGGTAAGTTGTTGGTCGCAACTGTCATGTCGTATCCCTGATAAGTAACCATTGCTAAAATGCCTTTCCTCACACCGCGAAGTTTTCTATTGATTTTTTTAAAGCGTTGCTTTACACTTGTATTTTCTTTTGTGTCGAACATACAATTTCACATACACACCACACCCAGGTCCAGAACAACAATTTGTGGATCACAAAAATTGCATACACTCCAGTGAGTATCCCTTAACTTATTTATAAAATATTTTAGCTGCCAAACTTATCGACGTTTCTTTACGTTCATTTTAATGTTAGAAACGCTTCGCCTTCGAATTAGACCATTCATTTATTAACTCCACATAGCCTAGTACCTCAGAATCCTCTAGCTAGCTCCCATCGTACGTCTCTAGTAATTATACGTAAAATATATACGACCAACATATATTGACCTTTCTCCTGTTATTATTTGAGAAACTTCAGGTTCTGTGCCTAACCTAATGAGGTCTTATTATGCTGGGCATTTTGTGTTTACTACCTACTTCTCCATTCTTAAATCTAATGTCTTAGGCAGAAAGAAACTTTATAGGGAGAGCATAAAGTTTCACTTTTTATTGCAGTTGGAATTAGTGTACTACTAATAGTGCATTCACAGTATGCCGTTAGTTTCATTAGTTCTATTTCATCATCAACAGTTAGACAACACAGATCTTCTGTGAATTATTTCTCCTTATTTATTTGTTTATTAAAAGGTCTGCACTAATGATTCCTTTGTTTTTTTGTGAGGTGATAATCATCAATTGACTAATATACGACTCGTAAGCTAAAACCGTTCCTATAACAAACGTCTCGTCGTGCAACTTACTGACGGTTTGCAACTAACGGATATCGGTAAGCGAATTGTATGGAGATCTATGGTGTCTGTGGTTTTCCTATAAATATTTTAACCGTCAGTGGACGGTTAAGATAACTATTCGTAATGTCATTTGGTCGTAATGCGTGTACAACGACGATTCGTTAAATATAGGAACCGGGCATAAGAAGTCAATCTCTGGTCGTAAGTCGCCCAAGGTCGGGCGGTAGGGAGTTTCAGACTCTTATTGACTAAAAACCCCCCGTTCCTTATCTTTCTCTGGGCCGAGGCCGCGGTGACCCGCCATTGCTGCTGATGATTGCTCACCATCAGGTTATGGGTATGTGGCTCATTTGAACTTGACTACTTATAAGTCTTTTATTATAATTAAAACAGTTTGTGATATATGAATTTTCTTTTTGTTTGTATGAAGGAATAATATTAATATACGTAGATCCAAACTAATATAATAAATGCGAAAGTAACTCTATCTGTCTGTCTGTCTTTTCTTCACGACTGAACTACTGAACCTACTTCTATTAAATTTGGTACAGACATAGTTTTGAACTCGAAAAATACATAGGACAGTTTTTATACTAAAAATCTGCAGGTAGTCACTATTCTACGCGAACGCAGTCGCGGGCAAAAGCTAGTGAAATATATTTTAACAAAAAACATTATTCACCAGCAATACTGGAAAATAGCACCCAAGCGCAGCTGAGGCGTGCCGATGGTCACTAATAAATAGTCATTCTGTTGAACAATATCAGTGAATACTAAATCAATAAAATACTGATGACGTTGAAATAATAAACACGACGAATCCAAGCGGGCACTGGGGACACTGCATTTAGCTCAATAAATGAAACGTAGGTATATTAAATTGAACTAAATATTATTTACACCAATAATTGCTGAAATGCATATCAATTGTTGTTCAAAAGAACACCCTATAAGAACCCCATTCTAGACCAAATGTCTTTTCTCGCACGGAGAGAATTTGAGCATTTTGCACCACCCTTGCTCAAAGTGAATTGGTGATTTCAAACTCATAATTAGAAATTATTTATCTAGGTTTCCTCTCGATGTTTTCCTTTATCTCATGTCAGTGATGTATAAATAATCATAGAAAATACTCGGAAAAAGTTTCATGGGTAAGTACCCATGAAACTTTACTTAGTTTGAACCCTGGCAAGTGCCAGGGTTCAAACTCGCACCCTCATACATGAGAAGCGGGCGCCTTAATATTCGAGTCACTACTACTCGGAAGAACTCACTGCTGAGCAAATGCCTCTTCTTGTACGAAGAAGGTTTAAGTATATAGCGCAAGGCTTGCTCAAGTCAGATCAGCCATTTTAAACTTATGTATAAATAGAAATTTCACATTTCTTCACAATGTTTTCCTTCACCGATTGTGAGAAGTGGCTAAATAATTTAAGAGAGTACGTGTGTAGAACTCGAAAAGCTAGTCAGGTTCCGAAAATCTTCGTGCAAAAGAAGAATTATTCTTCACTACTAAGACTGCTCAATCCAAATGTTACACCATGTCTAATTTGCACAAACAAAATACGAAATACAATAATAAACATAACACAGAATGCGACAATCTCGCCTAAGCTATGCGCGCTCTCGACTTAACATTTGCATAACATGAAATAACATACACATACATACGAATACATACAACAGTTTCATTTATCATATTATTTAGACACCATGATCGGAGGATCGCACACCATACGGTTTTAGTGGTCGACAACAAAGTTTTTAACGACTAAGTGTTATTTAAAAAAAAAGCACCGAACACAGCTCATCTATAGGTATCTTTACAAGATAAGAAAAGCTAAAAAGTTTGATTGTTTGTTTGAACGCGCTGGTCAAAAATAATTAATTGATGAAGGCAATTAATTATTTTTGGGTCGGATATTTCACTTATATATAACAATATGTATGCTATAGAATATAGCATCATGATACGACAAATAATAGTTAAGTATCGGGTGAAAACGCGAGGGTCTAGTCAACATTAAAAGTTGGTGTTACACTGTAGAAGGTGTAAAACAATCTTTTCCTTCCTCATTCGTGAATCCAAATGCGTAATGTATTTTTATCACTACATAGTTCCTTTAAAACATATAAAAAGTCGTTTTCAATATATATAAGTGTGGCAGAGCCATTCTTCGGCACGAATGGGTCGGCACGACCGGAGCGATACCACGGCCTCACAGAAAACCGGTGTGAAACAACCACAGCGTTGATTTTCGCCATGTGAGTTAGGTTATCGGAGGCCCAATCCTTCCCCTTCACCAATCCCTCCCCAGTCCCTAAATCTCCAAATCCCTAATCCCTAAAAGCCCTCGTAACTCCTCCGTTTCGGGTGTCCGTGGGCAACGCTGATCGTTTGCCGATATATTACATAAAAAAACCCTATATCACTTAAATCTTAAAAACTACGCAAACGATTTTGCTGCGGCTTTTTTCAACAGATAGTGTTATTTAAATAGAAATAGTGGAACAATTTAGTATCAGCATTGCACCCGTGCGAAGCCGCGAAGTGTGCTTTTTATACAAACCCAAGCCACGAGATATCGCAATCTTTTGTTATTTATATACAAAACAAGATACGTTACGAGTCGGGCGTCGAACCCTCGTCACGTATAATTTAGCCTGTGTTATGGACATGTTTTTGTACCTATATATAATATATACTTTATTAAATGCTTAGCAAGGGATATTGGTATATGCAGGGATGCTTTTCTTTGCAGGAATTTATGTATCTTCGCCTTCCCTAGTATGTAGTCTTTTATTGGACAAACGTTTTTTTTTTTGCTTCATAATATGAATTCATTTGCATCATCTGCTTCTTTTTTTATATACAATAAGACGGCAAACTAGCAGACTGATTACTTGATGGGATGCAATCGGCGCCGCCCATGGACATCCGTAGCACTAGGATTACTAGTTACAAGTACATTGCCGGCTTTAGGCTTTTGGAGACTTGGAGCTCAATTTCTGCTCCGTACAACTATTTGTTTGATCCGCAAATTGTTATTTTAAGGGTTGGGTGTGTACAAACATCCGCTGCAAAGAGAAGAAGAAGAAGAAAATCTCGTTCGTAGTCGCGTTGCCCAAATCGAAAAACGAAGTGTTTTTTAAATTGCCTGTATTTGACACCAAACTTGTCTTTTATTATCAATATTGTAATAACTGCTCTTGTTTACACTACACAAGTAGTAAACGTGATATCACAGTTGTTTATTGGAGCAAAGTTACATGCAGTTATGTGCAGTTGGGTTCAATGCGTAGTAATCAACAGAGCGTAGCCAAATCGTCGTAGCAAATCGTAGCAAACCGTGTAGCACATCGTAGCGATTGTAGCGAAGCGTAGCATTTAATTGTCATTAGACTCATGTTGTCCTAGTACTTTTTTTTTCTGTTGATTACTAATATTTTATAGATAAAATATGTATGCTTTTCACATGTACAATAGCAACTGAAGGTAAGATATTACGGTTTGTTTTAGAATTATTACTAAAATTCTATATCTATTCATGCATTAAGGTAGTTAGGGCAGGATAGGTAGTGTAGGGTAGGTAGCTAGTTAGGATGGTGTAGGATGTCAAATGATGCGAGTAAAAATTGGTAATTTATAAATTTATTAGTGTTTCGCTTAGCACAAATCTTGAGAACAGCTGAATCGATTTTACTAATGAATGTTTTTCTGTGTTTGCTACTATTAGGAGAAGGTTGTTATGGAAAACAGTCAGTATAGGCACTTGGTCTTTTACATAATAACCTACCTATCTATCTAGATAGGGTCAGCAAGTGTGGTAGAGCAGGCAAATATTTTTCCTCTGATCTGTAAATCAAACCAATTTTATATCTGGCAGTCGTCAGAGCCATTCAATGAATATAATAGAAACTTTAAAAATTCAATTCATTTCGTTCTAAGGCATTCTTCTCGAGCAAATTCTGATGAAAAATATAAGAATCAAATATTTTTCTTCAAGAAAGGTCTACGTATATATAAATAGGTATCCTACAAATTGGTACCGTCGTCTGTGTGTCGCGTATGTAGGTAACTCGACACGGACAAGAATTTAATACCTGTCTCTAGAAACGCTACGGGCCTTTTAATATTTCTTAAGCGTTTTTGTTATGCCCGAAAAGGTACGGGTATTTGCTGCTTGGAATATTTTTGATGTAGCCCCAAAGTGTCTTGGAATATAATTATAGCTATTTGGTCTAATAAATTGAGAAATATTGTCTAATTAGAAAGATGATCATATATTATGCAGGTCTAAATATAGTTCCATGTTTGGAACACGTTAACGTCATGGTGGCCCGGAGGTTAAGTAGGCCGCTTCTCATGCATGAGAGTTTGAAACCTGGCAAGTACCAATCTGATTTTTTCCGAGTTATAATATGTATTTTCTATGATTATTTAGACACCACTGACATACGGCGAAGGTAAACATTGTGAGGAAACCTGGACTTATAATTTCTAATTATAAGTTTGAAATCGGCATACCGCATTGAGCAAGCGTGGTGATTAATTCTCAAACCTTCTCCGTGTGAGAAGAGGCCTTTGCTCAGCAGTGGGCACTTATGGTCTGATGATGATGATAATTGAAACACAAAATTAGGCGAAAAGAGTTGACATGTATATTTCTTAGTCGGATTCGTAGAAGATATATGTCTGGTTTGGTTAAAATGTTTAACTTACGTAATATGTTATAAAAGTTGAAAAAATCTCCTTATGAACTTAAATAATTTCAGAGTGTAGTTCAGCTTTCGTGTTTCTGGGTAGATTTTATTCTTTTTTTTTAATACTCCACACTCAATGTTATATCTATTGAATTCTACAATGTGAAATTAGGCGGTAGGGTGCTTATGGATATACATACATTAGTTTTGGAGCGTTTGATAATGGGCTCCGGCTACTTAATGGGAATTAAGTAGCCGGAGGCCCAAGTCTTCCCCCCTACCTCATCCTCAAACCTCAAATTCCCTTTACATCCTTAAATCCCGAATAATCTACAAGTAACTCCTTTGGGTCTATGAGTGTCCATGGGCGGCACTGATTACTTACCATCAGGTGATCCGTCTGCTCGTTTGCCGACCTATGATTATACATAAGAAAAAACTTTCTTTAGTATCGAATGAACTGACCTTGATAAAAGTGCAGCCCCTGACACGATTTTCCAATATCAAGCCTACGTTTTATGATATCCCATAATCGATTTATGTATGAGGGAGCGGAGCATGAACACTTAAATGTGATCGTTGGGGTGAAACTGTACAAACGAGTGAGATGACACCTCTATTAGATCGAAATATTATTCAGACATTATTTTGGGTTCGCTGTTATTACAGCAGTAAGGCCAATACCAATGTCTAGTTAGAGCTACGTCAGCCAGGGTTGCGGGATAAGCACAATAAGGTACCGCGGACTCGGCCTAAAACAAGATAATACAGGGGTGATTTTTAGTCAGTAACAGTCTGACACTCTTTCAGCTTGCCCTGTGTGAGAAAAGTCATTCGATGATTTACCTGCCTCATAAAAATCTCTAAGTACGTGTTGCGCAATGCTGACTATCAATATGAGCTCTTAACGTGGAATGAAAGTAGTTGAGTTACGTAAATCTGTAAAGATGGCCGAAAAGTGGCCAGAGTGGCCGGTCGAGCGCAGAAACATAACGCGGCCCGGCTCACAGCAGGAGATGAAAAGGGGTGGATTGTAATCAGGAAGAGTCAGGCACTTATTAGATTTTTATCTGACAAAACAAAAGGTAAGGAAACATAAAAAACATTTAATATAATTATACAGTTATCATCATCATGGTCATTATCAAAAGCCCACGACAGCGTAATATCTATAATAGAACGTTTGCCACGTCACCTACAAATGAATATAATAATTTATGAATCAGTCGTTACTTTGGGGAAAACCATGACATAAAAAGTTAAGAAAAAAATTAACTTTTAAATCAGACTTGTTACTGGATGCAATCCCACTCCTATGCAATCATGCATAGGCACATGCAGCTAACGTCGCACGTGCATATGTACACCTGCCAAAAAATACCTAGGAACATGACACGCTATCAAGCATATATACTGGACACTTCTTTCACCCCTCCACAATCGGAGGTCCAACTTGTCAAAATTAATATATATTTTTAGGAAACAATGGAAATAATAAATGTTGCAACTCATGAATCGTTTGAAAATTCCATGAAAAGTAAATTGAATGAAACCTAACAGTTAAATATTACAAGAACCGATACTGAACAGTTGTTTAGTGAATATTTTAATATGGCGGCAATATGAAATGATTGCTCTATTAAATAGTGATGATTGTTTCTTCCTATACATATACACCACTTTGATTCGTCTGCTGGCTGTTAGCTGACTCATGGCCTCCATAGGCTCTTTTTTTCACTCTTTTTTTATTTCATAAGACTAAAAACGAGAAGTATTACCTGATGATAAAACCCGTAACCCTAGAGGAGTTACGAGTGCATTACCGGCCTTTTGGGGATTATAGTTTCGGAGATTTAGGTACTGGGGAAGGAAAAGGAGCATTGAGTCTCCGGTAATCTAACTCACATAGCAAAACACATCGCTTTTTTGTGATGATAAAATCATCAAATGACTTCTTCTGCCTCTTAGAGTGAGTGTCAGACTCTTACACTGACTAAAAACCTCTTTCCTGCCATGGGCCGAGGTCGCGGTGCCTCATTGCGCTTTCCTCGGCTAAACCTATAGGGCCCCGTCTGAGTTGTATCGTTGCAGGCGAGCCGCCCTATTCGTGAAAAGTATGGCTCTTCCTACTCGAGTAAGATATTATTTTGATTATTTTTATATCCAAATTATAAATATTCTATTTTTATTTTGTCTTTTCATGTTCATAGTAATCCTACCGATTCAACATCGATATCCATAAGTAATGATAATATCATGACTAATAGCATATAACATGTTATCTTACTTAGGAGCTATCGTCGTATCGTCTATCTATTTTATTTGATGTTTTTTTGACGTGGGATGATCATCCAAATTGCTTTTCAAGGCACTTTAAGCTAGGTCTTAAGTCTGAATAAGGTACCGTGATGTCGGCTAATAGAAGGAACGATGTGGTTTTGATCAGTAAAATATATATTTTAAAATAATAATGTCCAAAATAAATTCATTTCGATTATAAATGCTATATATAAAATGAATAAAAACAATTAAAAAGTTTGAAGTTTCTTCCGTAGATTATAATACATCATATTATGCTTAATAGAAAAGAGGTCTAACCCAAAAAAGAAAGTATTTGAATCTTAAGATTATGTTTTGATAATAAGGTTCAATTTGGAAACACCCTCTTTAAAGAGGTAGTTCTGTTCTTTATTACACACGCCACATAATTACATGTATTTACGGGTCAGTTTTGAGTACACACTTAGTTTGAAGGACAATCCAAATTCAGCCTAGTTGTATTGTAGGTACAGTATTGTGTAATTTATTATGAAACTAGTGCTAGACTAGTATTTAGTGATTAAATTGAAGTTAGTAATGTAAGTTGTAATTAAGGTTACGAGTTTATTAATTGATTAGGTTGATTATAGGTATGGATAGTTTAATTTTCTTCTATAACTATTTTTTTTTAATTTTATATGGGACAAGCTCTACGCTACCTTTCAAAACCGATGCAAGCTCCTGTAAGCTATGATCTACAGTAAATACATCCATGATAACATCTGAAGTCCAGCGCATTCCAGGGTCATGAACGTGTGAATTGGATACACACGAAACACAACAACGAAATAAATCAGTATCCGGAACCCGACTCGGAGCAGTTTTTAGTCAGTAAGAGTGACTACCACTCGACCCATAGAGAGAGAAGTAATTTTTTCCCTTTTAAAACACATATGAAACAGCAGAAAACCCAATGTTAAAACTACAGATACTGCATATTTCTTTGGAGTTTCTTCCTGCTGTCCTGCGATACCTACATAGATGCGATATACATATTATATGTACTATATAATAACACACGTTTGATAAACCAATGATGTTATACCTAAATAATTATATGTTTGTAGTTCTAGGTTATTATTGAAATCACTACCTACAGTCTTACTTCTTTCTATCTTTTTATGATATCCTATAATCGATTTATGTATGACGGAGCGGAGCATGAACACTTAAATGTGATCGTCGGGGTGAAACGGTACAAACGAGTGAGATGACACCTCTATTAGATCGAAATATTATTCAGACATTATTTTGGACTCGCTGTTATTACAGCAGTAAAGCCGATGCCAATGTCTAGTAAGGGCTACGTCAGCCAGGGTTGCGGGATAAGCACAATGAAACACCGCGGCCTCAGCCTGAAACAAGATATAAGAACGGGGTGGTTTTTAGTCAGTAAGATTCTGACACTCTCTCGCCTCACCCTGGGCGAGAGATGCCATTTGATAATTTTCCCCTCACAAAAAAAGGTCTCACGATGTTTTCTTTTATGGAATGTCTTTTCTCTTTTCTCGCCCAGTGTGAGTTCTGTCTCACCGCTGGGCAAGAAAAGTCATTCGATGATTTACTTTATTACTTTTGCCGTACATCAGTATGATTCTGTAAGACTTCATTCTAAACTTCAAATCTGAATCAGCTGTGAGTAGTAGTACACTAGCGCTACACTTGCGAGTTGAACTAAATTCACCGCAACATTTTGATAAATAAATGTATGGGATGACATTAAAAGTAGCATTCTAAAATGTAATTTCCCCGTCACTTTGACGCTCACTGCACACTCGAACAAGATTCACAATCAAACAAATTTTATAGAATCTACGTGCAGGTAGTATTAATTGCGCAAAATATCCAGCTATTTTCCTTAAAGGTTAGTAAACTGAATCATTGGAAAAATACTACACCTACAAATTAATATTTATTTACGGTAACATTTATATTATATTATGCGACTGTAAAATACTATGTATGTATAAATAGAGGCAGTAAATGGAAATAATAAATCTTGCAACTTATGAATCGACAGAAAATTCCATGAAAAGTAAATTGAATGAAACCTAACAGTTAAATATTACAAGAACCGATACTGAACAGTTGTTTAGTGAATATTTTAATATGGCGGCAATATGAAATGATTGCTCTATTAAATAGTAATGATTGTTTCTTCCTATATACACCACTTTGATTCGTTGGCTGTTAGCTGACTCATGGCCTCCATAGGCTTACTACTATTTTTTTATTTCATACTAGCTACTCTCGCGCGGTTTCACCCGTTGCTCAGTTCCATTTGATCGTAGCGTGATGTTTTTTAGCCTACAGCACTCAGGAACGTTGTAGCTATCAATCGGTGAAAGAATTTTGGCAATCCGACCAGCGGTTCCAAAGATTACTCCCTACATACAAACTTACAAACTTTACCTCTTTATAATATTAGTATAGAAAACTAAAAACGAGAAGTATTACCTGATGGTAAGTTATTAGCGCTGCCCATGCACGCCCGTAACACCTGAGGAGATAAGAGTACGTTACCGGCCTTTTGGGGATTCATATATAGGGAAGGGGAATAAGGATTGGCCCTCCGGTAACTTCACTCACACGGCGACACACAACGCTGTAGTTTTGTCACGTTGGTTTTCTGTAAGGTCTGGTAATATTCCGGTGAAGCTGACCCATTCGTGACGAAGCATGGCTCTCCCTACTCGAGTAAGGTTTTTTTTTGTTGATTATTTTTCTATCCAAATCATAAATATTCTATTTTTATAACTATTATCTTTTCATGTTCATACATATCCTACCGATTCGAAACCAATATCCATAAGTAATGATAATATAATATCATAACTTATAGCATATAACATATTATCTTACTTAGGGGCTATCGTCGTATCGTCTAACTATTTTATTTGATGTTTTTTTGACGTGGGATGATCATCCAATTTGCTTTTCAAGGCACTTTAAGCCAGGTCTTAAGTCTGAATAAGGTACCGTGATGTCGTCTAATAGAAGGAACGATGTGGTTTTTGATCAGTAAAATATATATTTCAAAATAATAATGTCCAAAATAAATTCATTTCGATTATAAATGCTATATATTAATAAAAACAATTAAAAAGTTTAAAGTTTCATCCGTACATTATATATACATCATATTATGCTTAATAGAAAAGAGGCCTAAGCAAAAAAAGAAAGTATTTGAATCTTAAGATTATGTTTTGATAATAAGGTTCAATTTGGAAACACCCTCTTTAAAGAGGTAGTTCTGTTCTTTATTACACACGCCACATGATTACATGTATTTACAGGTCAGTTTTGAGTACACACTTAGTTTGAAGGGCAACCCAAATTCAGCCTAATTGTATTGTAGGTACAGTATTGTGTAATTTATTATGAAACTAGTACTAGTCTAGTATTTAGTAATTAAATTGAAGTTAGTAATTAAAGTTGTAATTAAGGTTACGAGTTCATTAATTGATTAGCTTGATTATAGGTCTAGTTAGTTTAATTTTCTTTTTTAAATGGGACAAGCCCTACGCTACCTCCCAAAACTGATGCTATTCCTGTAAGCTATGACCTACAGTAAACACATCCATGATAACATCTGAAGTCCAGCGCATTCCAGGGTCATGAACCTGTGAACTGGATGTCACAACGAAATAAATCCGAATCCGGAACCCGACTCGGAGCAGTTTTTAGTCAGTAAGAGTGACTACCACTCGACCCATAGAGAGAGAAGTAATTTTTTCCTTTTAACAAAGACACAATTAAGAAATAGCAGAAAACCCTATGTTAGAAAAAACCACCACAGGTACTGATATTTCTTTGGAGTTTCTTCCTGCGGTCCTGCGATACATAGATGCGATATACATATTATTATATAATAAAAATAAATAAAATAAAATAAAATAAGCCTTTATTTCTCAGTACCAATTAATTCTTAATTATCATAATTTTTATCTGTTATTTTTATTCTCAGTTTGTCTTTCGACATAGGCCTCCTCTAATAGTTTCCACGTATCTCTATCCCTCGCAACTCTCATCCACAGTGGTCCCACAGTTCCTTTTAAGTCGTCTTCCCGTCGTCTTGATTGTCGACCTTTGCTCCTTTTCCCATTATCATATAATAACACACGCTTAATAAACAAATGATGTTAAACCTACCAAAATAATTACATGTTTGTAGTTCTAAGTTATTATTGAAATCACTACCTACACAGTCTTACAATTCTATAAAGTCTTAAATCTATACTAATATTATAAAGAGGTAAAATTTGTAAGTTTGTATGTAGGGGGTAATCTTTGGAACCGCTGGTCGGATTGCCAAAATTCTTTCACTGGTAGATAGCTACAATGTTCTTGAGTGCTTTAGGCTATAAAACATCACGCGACAATCAAATGGAGCTGAGCAGCGGGTGAAACCGCGCGTGAGTAGCTAGTAATAGATATATTAAACAATTATATAATACAGAAGAAGAAAGTGTGAGAATAACCACGTGTGGCTTAACAGTGGCTCGGCTAATTAATAATTTACTTAAAGTGGTCGATAAACATGTACTGGATTATCCTTGAATCTTGGACTTAAAGAAACCATGGTCGTTATTTTTATGTAGACACGTATTTGGTTGGAAAAATATAAAGTCTTTTTTCGTGTCCTATATTTTTGTAAGTATAGCGTGTTAAAACTTTTTGTTCTTTAAAGGGGTATGTATATTGTAAAGTTAAACGTTGTCAGATGTGTTCCTTTTGGAGAATTTTATGAATAATTTCTTAACATTTCAACCAAAAAATTGTATAATCTATGTATATGTTTTGATCGCACAGTTAACGTGGTGGCTCAATTCCCACCCGAAAAGGAAGGTGTGTTCCTAGTCTTTTTTTTACAAACTTTGCCCCACACTCGGATTTTCTACTGTGTCGCGGGTGCGGTTACAAACATACAATTTTACATACACATCACACTCAGACCCGGGACAACAATTTGTGGATCACACAAATAGTTATTTCGTGCGGGAATCGAACCCGCGACACGTTGCACGGCAGCCAGTTGCCCAACCACCGCACCAACTGTGTCTGTGAAATTGTATATTTGCGTTCGCACCCACGACACAGGAGAAAATCCTAGTGTGAGCCCCGGTTTTATTTTAATATATAAAAATGAATTGCGTCTTGTGTTAGTCAGCGTGTAACTGAACGACATCTGGACCAATTTTGTTAATTCACTTTTTGTTGTGTTTGTAATTGCCAATTGTCAAAAGAAGGTTCTTGTGATGATTTTAGGAAAATAGAGAAAAAGCAACCCTTTCGTCGTTAGCGAAGTAATTGGAACCCGTGCGAACAAAGAGCAGGCTGCTGGATTTTTTGCCGACGTGTCAGTGTTTTGGTGCGAAAATGAATCTTCAACGGGTATATGAAGATTCACTTTCGCACAAAGGTTTTTTTATTTGATGAGAAACAGAGAACTGTATTGTTATTCTGTGTTGGTGGATAGCGAAAGTATCGTTTGTTTTAAATTATATTTCACTAAACGTTCAAGAGGCCAATTCTTGTTTTAAACCTACCTGAAAATTTCGAGTAAATCATTCTAAAATTAAAAGACTAGCCATTTTTGTTAAAAATTATGAATATTTCACTGTGCAGCCATAATTTTCATCAGTCCTCAACGTTTTAACACAAAAACGTAATATTTCAACATAAAGTAGCTTGAGTAATTATACCTCACTAAGAGGGCAACAGGAGGATAAGAGGTCAATCCCTAGAGGGTATTCACCCGAAAAACACAGAAAGTTACCTAATAATGTTTTATTTTATTTGTGTAGACAGCAGCTTGTCAACGTAACCTACACGTCTCCTTCCTGTAATGAAGTTTCAACCTTATCTTTGGAGTATAAGACTGAAAATCTTTGAAAAGGAATTCGTGTATAGTTTCATTTGCAGTGTACAATTTGTATACAGTAGTAGTAAAACGCATAACAGTAGTTGTTAAGGCGACGAAAAACATTGACATGTTTTCCCATTTTCTTGGATAATATAAATAAATATAAATACATTTTGGTGTTACTTACGTATATGGGAACGAAGGGTCCCATTTTCAGATACAAACGAAAATGGCTGAGTGGACTCTAACATAGTAATTGTAGTGGTTATTGTAAAATACTGCCACACAAATAAAGGTCTTGTGGTTGTAAAAGCCACTGTAAGATAGAAGGTTAAGCTTTAGTTTTGTTTGAGCGGGATAAAACTTTAAATGACTCCTCTCGCCCTGGATGGAGTGAGAGTCAGACTCTTACTGAATAAAAACCATCCCTTCTCCTGCTTCAAGCTAGCCTGCGGTACATCGTTGCGCTCTATTTTTTTTTATTTAATAGATCGGCAAATGAGCAGACGGATTACCTGATGGTAAGTAATCAGCGCCGCCCATGGACACCCGCAACGGAGGAGTTACGAGTGCGTTGCCGACCTTTTAGGGATTAGGGATTTGGAGAATTAAGGATTGAGGAGGGATTGGGGGTGGGGAAAGATTGGGCCTCCGGTAACCTCACTCACACGGCGAAACACAACGCTGTGGTTGTTTCACGCCGGTTTTCTGCGAGGCCGTGGTATCACTCCGGTCGAGCCGACCCATTCGTGCCGAAGCATGGCTCTCCCACACTTAAAACATATTATACACAACATAGGTGCTTAAAATGGCGAGCCTACTGCTTCTTAAAAGACCGGCAACGCGCCTGTGACCCTTCTGGTGCTGCAGGTGTCCCTGGGCGGCGCTGAGCGCTTACCATCAGGTGATCCGCCTGCTGTTTTACCTTTCATTCCGCAAAAATAGGTTTTTTAACCGACCAGTTATGTCTGCGCAATGCATGGTAATTTACGCAACATAGTAATTTCTTCCTATTTCAATGATTAATATTGTATAATCTCTATATTATATTTTGGTC
Organism: Spodoptera exigua; assembly: GCA_902829305.4. Taxonomy (NCBI): domain Eukaryota; kingdom Metazoa; phylum Arthropoda; class Insecta; order Lepidoptera; family Noctuidae; genus Spodoptera; species Spodoptera exigua. The sequence continues at coordinate 4,793,424 of LR824623.2, forward strand.
GCACAGTTAACGGCAACTTTGTGGCAACTGGCAACCCTACAATTTATTAGCGATATCAATTGGAAAGGAAGAAACAAATAATCTGTATGTGAAATTGTATATTTGCGTTCGCACCCACGACACAGGAGAAAATCCTAGTGTTAGCCCCGGTTTTATTTTAATATATAAAAATGAATTGCGAAATGTGTTAGTCAGCGTGTAACTGAACGACACCTGGACCAATTTTATTAATTCTCTTTTTGTTGTGTTTGTAATTGCCAATTGTCAAAAGAAGGTTCTTGTGATGATTTTAGGAAAATAGAGAAAAAGCAACCCTTTCGTCGTTAGCGAAGTAATTGTAACCCGTGCGAAGCAAGAGCAGGCTGCTAGATTTTTTAGTCGACGTGTCAGTGTTTTGGTGCGAAAATGAATCTTCAACGGGTATATGAAGATTCATTTTCGCACAAAGTATTTTTTATTTGATGAGAAACAGAGAACCGTATTGTTATTCTGTGTTGGTGGATAGCGAAAGTATCGTTTGTTTTAAAATATATTTCACTAAACGTTCAAGCGGCCAATTCTTTTTTTAAACCTGCCTGAAAATTTCGAGTAAAACATTCTAAAAGACTACCTAGCCATTTTTTGTTCAAAATTATTAAACATTTCACTGTGCAACCATAATTTTCTTCAGTCCTCAACGTTTTAACACAAAAACGTAATATTTCAACATAAAGTAGCTTGAGTAATTATACCTCACTAAGAGGGCAACAGGAGGATAAGAGGTCCATCCCTAGAGGGTATTCACCCGAAAAACACAGAAAGTTACCTAATGATGTTTTATTTTATTTGTGTAGACAGAAGCTTGTCATCGTATTCTACACTTCTAGTTCCTGTAATGAAGTTTCAACCTTATCTTTGGAGTTTAAGACTGAAAATCTTTGAAAAGGAATTCGTGTATAGTTTCATTTGCAGTGTACAATTTGTATAAAACGCATAACAGTAGTTGTTAAGGCGACGAAAAACATTGACATGTTTTCCCATTTTCTTGGATAATATAAATAAATATAAATACATTTTGGTGTTACTTACGTATATGGGAACGAAGGGTCCCATTTTCAGATACAAACGAAAATGGCTGAGTGGACTCTAACATAGTAATTGTAGTGGTTATTGTAAAATACTGCCACACAAATAAAGGTCTTGTGGTTGTAAAAGCCACTGTAAGATAGAAGGTTAAGCTTTATTTTTGTTCGAGCGGGATAAACCTTAAATGTTTTCCCTCGCCCTGGATGGAGTGAGAGTCAGACTCTTACTGAATAAAAACCATCCCTTCTCCTGCTTTAAGCTAGCCTGCGGTACATCGTTGCGCTCTATTTTTTTTTTTATTTAATAGATCGGCAAATGAGCAGACGGATTACCTGATGGTAAGTAATCAGCGCCGCCCATGGACAAGGGTGGGGAAAGATTGGGCCTCCGGTAACCTCACCCACACGGCGAAACACAACGCTGTGCTTGTTTTACGCCGGTTTTCTGTGAGGCCGTGGTATCACTCTGGTCGAGCCGACCCATTCGTGCCGAAGCATGGCTCTCCCACACTTAAAACATATTATACACAACATAGGTGCTTAAAATGGCGAGCCTACCGCTTCTTAAAAGACCGGCAACGCGCCTGTGACCCTTCTGGTGCTGCAGGTGTCCCTGGGCGGCGCTGATCGCTTACCATCAGGTGATCCACTTGCTCGTTTGCCTTTTATTCCACAAAAATAGGTTTTTTAACCGACAACTTAGATTATGATTAGTAATTAGTTTACGTACTTACACAGTTATGTCTGTGCGATGCATGCTCCTCGTAATTTGTAGATCCTAGGCGTTATTTCAAATAAGTCGTCAAGTATCGTGACACATATGTACTAAAGTTAATGAAAATAACGATGCACGTGTTAGATTTGGTATATAAAAGATCAATTTAATTTATAATTTTATTATTGAAATCTCTTGAATAAGTAAAGAAATAAACAAAAAGTAAATAAATAATAAAAATATTAGACATTTTCTATTATTTTAATCATATTCAATAGCAATATACAAAGAACAATTACATAAAAAGAGAGAATTCACTTAATCAGACTCATTATCATTTGGTTTACAAACGTGGAGCCTCTGTAATACTTGGAGGCAACTGAGTGACTTTATATTTTACACATTGTGATTGAAAATGTCCGGTTTCATTACATATAAAACATATCTTTTCGTTTTCATTTTTAGCCTCACTGGGTCCTGATCTACTGTCTCTACAGTTACTTTCTAGAGACTGTTTATTTTTTGAATAAGATGACAAAAGAGAAATTAACCGTGAAGTAGACGCAACGTTAGCGTTCAGTGAAGCCATCCTAACATTGACGTCACTAACACCACCACAAACCAATTCAATTAATTGTTCTTCCGTAAAAGCTACTGTAGTGTTACGAAGTAACCTGAGTTTTTCTCGAGCATATTCACCATAAGAATCAGCCGTATCAGAGGTAAACAATATCAGCACGAAACTTTCCCCAAGATCTACCTTCTAAGGGATCCCAGGACTCAAACCAAGTCAAAGCAGACCCTTTAAGGGCCTTACCTGCCTTAGCCGCTGTTTTGATGCTACTCCAGTTGAGATCCTTGGCAAGCGTTTCAATGTTGTTGCACCACCTGGTAGCACCGTTGTCGCATTTTTCCGGATCGAAGACTGGGAGCGCCACATCATCATCAATTTGGGTGGTCTTGGAGATCGCATCGCGCATCGCCTTGAGCAAGTCACCGATTGTCTCAGTATCCATCCTGAAACATGGCAAAAATAATAAAATGTTAAAAAAAAAATTATTGAGGCAGGGCATCCCACTTCTGATGTTAGATTTGGTATATAAAAGATCAGTTGAATTTATAATTTTATTATTGAAATCTCATGAATAAGTAAAGAAATAAACAAAAAGTAAATAAATAATAAAAATATTAGACATTTTCTATTATTTTAATCATATTCAATAGCAATATACAAAGAACAATTACGGTAAAACGGGGTGAATAGAATTCGAGGGGTAAATAGACACGGAATAGGGGTGAATAGATGTTGGCGAATTTTCCTTGTATCTATTCACCCCTATTCCGTGTCTATTTACCCCTCGAATTCTATTCACCCCGTTTTACGTTACATAAAAAGAGAGAATTCACTTAACTGAGCTCAACGCCAACCCGCCAAAAAGTGTCATCCTTTATTTTACAACATTATTCCAAAAAGTCATACTTTCCCGCCAAAATTGACCAAACAGAGACAAGCAAACTTTCTAGACAAATAACTAATATCACAATTGAAATCAACCAATTTAAACAAAACAAATCTTATTTAAAACTTATAGCGATAATTTTAATATTTATTTTAATTATTAAACATGTAAGCTTTTATATATTAAATTTAATAAACATTAAACAATAACAATGGTAACCTCGTTTTCATGTGCGTTTTCAGAGACAGTTAACATTGAATATTTCTTAAAGTTTGTTTACAGAGATAGTTAAATAAAAAAATATACAATAATCTGTCACACGCTACTCATGAATAACAGTCCCGTTGTGATTTGAAACTAAGTAGTAGAACTTTTCTCAATTAACTCACGTAAATAAGCCGTTATTATCAATAAAATTAGTCGCCTTAGCACATTAAACGGTTATGCGAGTAATCTGTATTTATTTTTTAAATGCTTCGGCCCCATTCATTGCAAAGAAATGTGTTAGCAACTTAGAGAGACTTAATAAATCTCATAAAAAACTTACTCGTTGCATAACTGTTTTTTGACTAGATAAAATTCTTCAGGGAGTGATATCACGGCCACCACCACGCTAAAAACCGTCGTGAAACAATCATTTATTTGTGTGTTTTTTATTGCCATGTGAGGGGAGTTCCCGGAGGCCCAACCTCTCTCTCTCTCCCCATCCCTTCACAATCGTTAATCACCCGAAAAACCCTTATCACCAAAAGGCCGGCAACTCACACGTATCTCCTTTGGTGTTGCGGATGTCCAGGGACAGCGCTTATTGCGTAACTATCAGGTAATCCGACAGCTCGATTGCCGAACTGTCCCATAAAAAAAAAACAATTTCATTATTTTCGTCAAATAAGTTTGTACAAACTCGTACATCGCTATGTAACCACCATCCGCCTCCACTTACGTACAAAGGGACATTCATTATTTTGTTTTTGAAATTTTTAGAGAGCCTCTTCCTCTCGGAGGGCTCGTTACAAAACTGTTGAGGGTCTCTCGCCCTCTTATTGACCTTCTACAGGCGAGGCAGCAAAATTTAGAGATATTCATTTGAGATTTAAGTTTTTTGATCTTGAATTTGGGAGTGGTTTTTGAAATTGTATTATTTTTATATCTTTGTAAATCTCATACATATTATTCTGTATTTTCGTCACATCATTTAATCACTATTTAATTGTCACAAAAGAACAATAAGTAATAGTGAACAATTATTATCATCATTAGCATCTAAGTGCCCCTTCTCAGATTGAGAAGGTTAAAAACTACCACGCTTGCTCAAAGCGTATTGGCGATTTCGCTACTTATAATTCGAAAGTTAAAAAAAATTGTGATGGACCTTCACAATTCTTAATATGGGATAGTACCACGTACCGAGGCCTCACAGGAAACCGGCGTGACGAATACTTTGTGTTTTACCGTGCGAGTGAGATTACCGAAGGCCTAATCCTGTCCCTCCCCTATCCTCAATCCTCAAATTTCCTATCCTTGAATCCTTATAACCTACAAGAGGTAACGGTAGCGGTAACAAATACCGGTAACTCCTTTGATATTACGAGCGTCCATGGGTGACGCCAATGCATTCGTCGTTTCAATACAATAAAGTGTTGAAAAATAACTATATTTTTATTCACCAATCGATCGATACACTGAATTTTAGATATTTTATAGCTAATTTTTTTAGGAATAAGTAGCTTATTTGACGCCAAAAAATCTATGACGTCATAACCCTTCTTCATACAAATTTCATAGAAGAGTATCGTTTTTAAAATTTGGATAAAAGTATTGAATTTGACTAGTTGGAAACTACCATATTGCTTAACATCAGATAATACGAATAATCCAAAGTTAGATAGTGCATAATAAGTCTCATGCATGAAAAGAGGAGCCTTAACTTTCGGGCCACCACGACAACCATGTGCAAAATAGAGATCAACCCTTTTAATGAATATCTACTACTACACTAGTTCCAATATTTTTCCCCTCCTCAAATTCCTAAATCTTCGAAACCTGAAAGGGCCGTTAAACTGTGACTGTTATTTTCATTTAAGACCCTTGTACCTATATTACTTTAACATGCAAATAAAGAATATCAGTTGTTTTTAACTCCAAACCCCAAAAGACCGGCAACGCTCTCATAACCTCCTCTAGTCTTCCAAGAGTCAATAAGTTGCGCCGACTTCTTAACACCAGGTAAACCGTCTGCCTGTTTGAGGTCAAATCAATGTCAAGTTGGTTAATGGAAAGTCTTCAGAAAAAATAATACACGAACATCATAACACAAACCATATGGTTTGGAAAAGTTACCATGTTTGCCAGTTTTTGGCCTGAGGCTGTAACGAGATTCTGTTGTTTAGTTTCTTTACTTAATTACCTAATCTGTTTACACGCCGTGTGGGCGTTATCATAAACAATACTGTTTGCCTACATCAGGGATGGTGAACCTTTACATGTATATTATGTGCCATTTTGTAAGTCAAAGTAAATGTACCAGCCATGAGAGCCATGCTTCGGCACGAATGGGTCAGCTCGACCGGAGTCATACCACGACCTCACAGAAAACCGGCGTGAAACAAAAACAGCGTTGTGTTTCGCCGTGTTAGTTAAGTTACCGGAGGCCCAATCTTTCCCCTCCCCCAATCCCTACTCAATCCCTAAATCTCGAAATAAAGGTCGGCAACGCACTCGTAACTCCTCCGTTGCGGGTGTCCATGGGCGGCGCTGATTGCTTACCATCAGGTAATCCGGCTGCTCGTTTGCCGACCGATTACATAAAATAAAAAAATAATAATATAATTTTGACTTTCTTTCTGCAGGATTGGTGCGTTTTCAAGTGTTACTGGCTACTATGAAACGTATCGCATGTTCAATTCCCGCACGGAACAACATTTTGTATGATCCACAAATTGTTGTTCCGGGTGTGGGTGTAATGTGTATGTGAAATTGTATGTTTGTAATCTACACAGGAGAAAATCCTAGAGTGGGTCAAAGTTTTTTAAAAAAGATAGAAACGATGACTTTTTAATAGGCTTCGAAAAAGGAGAAGGTTCCCAGTTTCACATTTAAGTATGTTTGTTAGTTGGTAAACAGATTTTTCTGCAGTTTCCAGAAAAATACTTTTTATTGGTTTTGAAGTAGATTTTAAAATGTAGTTTAATTGAACTACGTAATTACAAAACAAAAAAAAGGTTACATAACCCTAATGGTTAGTTTTACCGCATCCCAAGTTAACACCAAAGACATCACAAATGCGTTATTGATGATAAATTTTGTGATTATCGTGATGATCATCTGTTGGGCCAGAGAAGTGTTCAAGTGTCAAACGGAAGACCAAACGGGGACATCGTCAGCGTCACGTGCACACTCAATTGCTGCAAGTGGTGAGTTATGGTTCGACTAGGAAGACCAAAGCCAATTGTCCAACATTGGACATGTTCCGGCTTATGATGATGATGATGATGACATGCCCAAAATATTGTGTTAAGTGCGTCATACTCGTAGTTCACCCTCCCTTTTCTTGCAAGAGAGAGTTTCAGACTCAAACTGACTAAAATCTTCACCGTGCCTTATGCTATTCCGAGCCGGGACCGCGATATATAACATGGTTTATTATTACACTTGAACCCAACACCCCAGCTGAATGGTTTGCCACCCCTGGCTTTCATATTTACTGAAGGTTACACTTAATTAAGGAATTGTATTATTAACTCTAATAACAGGCTTGTGATGGAAATTTACGGGAATTGTATCTAACGAATTTGTTTGTTTATTTGTTGTTATGTGTACGGATTTCATTAAGATGAACCGATTGAGGGGGAGGTCTCGTTCGGCTACGGAATCAGGTAATAATATATATATGATGAATACCTTTTCTACAACCTTCGTATAAGGTCCAAATTTCCGTGGCAATAGTTTGTGCTAATTACATTCTACATTTAAACAATTGTAGCAATCCAGTCTGACATTCCCTCTCGCCGTATCCAGGATGGAGAAGTAGATTTTGCCTTCTTAGTTTAGTTAGTAAAACTAATGTATACTTAGCAGATAATTATCCAAAATATAGTGTCTGCATTTAATGCCATCTAGAACTCTTTAAGGCGCTACTTGGTGCATAATTAGTTTAAGTGTAGTTTTGGTAATAGCAACATTAGGGAACCTAATGGTACTAGAATAATTAAATTTCATTATATTAACATTATGACATGTTGTAATAAATCTAGTTTTTGTATCCTAATTGCGTAAAGGTCTAGTATATAGGCGTATTTGTTGAATGCCATCATCACAATTTCAGTTGACTCTACCAAGTAAACTACAACACGTAAAAGTTTAATTAATAATTCACAATGAACAAGGTAAGATTTAAAATTTGATTATAATAAAACTATATAAAATTTAGTGTAAAAAATATTGGCATTCTTCAACATTGTGAAAGAAAATAATATCATAAATTATTTCGATTTTTTACAGTTGGTGCTTTCTGTCGTCATTTGCCTTTTGGCATCAGTTTTGGCTGCGCCTCTGGAAGAACACTCCAACCGGTTCCTTCCTCCCTTGGATCACGAGGAGGTCCACGACGAGTTTGGTCAGTTTGCCTTGCGGTATGTGACAGCCGAGGGTACCGTTGTGTCAGAGCGCGGTCGCCTGGTTCCCGCACCAGATGGCGCCGACTATGTCATGGTGTATGAAGGGGAAGTGTCATACATTGGCGACGACGGCAAGAGATACGTCACAAAGTACACAGCTGGACTGGACGGGTACCACGCAGAGGGTGACCATTTACCAGTCGCCCCTGAGGTTCCGGAGGTTCCCGAGCCCGCACCTGCGAGTTAGATAGTATCTCAATTTGTTCCAGTGATTAATTATATGTGAACTAATGTCAATAATAATATTTTGAAATAAATTTTTAAACGCCAATTTATGTATTTTATTTAAATAAAAGTAAAAGATACTTTTTTTCGGATGCCTACACCACACAAAAAACGCATCCTCCAAATATATTTATTAAGGTCAGCACGTCGATTCTATAAAATTCTAACACAAACTCGCATGTCAAGTCGATATTCTCTCTCACTTCGCATAAGGTTCAAAATGGCGTTGATTTTGCATTCTGTAAGCATCACCTAGGCACTTGCGAAGTGAAGTGAAGAGAACTGGTGGTACCATACTCCACATAATGTAAGTCGAGATTTATCGGTTTTTATTTTAACAAGTTTTTGACACAGAATTTTAGATATTATGACGTATAAATTGAAATTTCTTATTTTAAGGAATTTAAGGCAGCTAATTATTACAAAATAAACAGAAAACTGTAAATTCAGGCGATGAATATAATCTGTGCTACGTTTACCAAAAAGAAACTGACAGTTAATGTCTTCATTCGTTGTTGACAAACTCTTTGTCATTTGCTTTGTATTATTTTGTCCACGTTTGGTTTATTCGTATATTTTTTCTGTTTCGTGCTTGCCGATAAAAAGAGACATCATAATAATCATGAAGTAAGTTTTATTACTGGTTGTAAAGTTCAAAAATAATATTTATTAAAGAGTGTTTATTTTGTTTTCTAATCAAACAATAATGTTTCAGTCCAAATGAGATACGTTCCTCACACCCGTCGTCATCTCAGGTTGCAACCTGGCTGGCGAAGGGTTTCTTGAGAACTCAAGGTGCCAGAGAGCGAAAGCGACGCTAGTGGAAGGAACTAGCCGTGTGCCTGAATAGTATAGGTGGCACTTTCAAAACTTATAAACAGAGGACCAAGGTAAAGTAAGTAGTGCTTACTTTGGCATGTTAAAACCATTTAATATTCGTTAATGCAAGCCACTTAAAATAGCGATGAATCTTGGCGTGCTCCTTGGTTATATAACTTATCTTATTTTAATTTTACATTGACTATTAATAAAAGTAAGGCTTTTTTTAATAACTTCTTTATTAATATAAATGTCTGCTTGTAGTATTGGTCTGAGAAAAAAGCGCCATAAGAAGCTCAGCAGCTAGGCGCAGGACAGGACTGGTGTGGTGGAAGATGAAGTTGAGCTATCAGAGGTTGAAGAAAGAACTTAATTTTTGGAACAAACGACAGCGAAAAGCTGCAATTTGTTAAAGAGATTTTATCAACGCACATAGTAATCGGTGTTCTCTTTTCAGCATCCCGTCACACAACATCACAACGGCGAATAGAATTCTTCAACATCACAGAGAGATTCCTGTGTGTGGAAGAGTAGACGATTTCAAATCAATTGGAAGAATTTACAAAAATCAAATGCACAGATCTTGCAAGCATTTCTGAAGAGAAGTCTAGGGAATGATTAAATTTTAGCTGGATCTGTAGTTTCAATCGGGAATGGATTATGAGCATTGGCAGAGGCCATGGCATCAAGATAGGGTGTAAAAACGAAGTTGTGTTTTAGTTTTTAAGAAGGTTTCAACCAACTTTTTTATTATATTTAAATTAAAGAATTTTAACGAGTACTAGCAGTTTTATTAGTTAAAGACCCATTCTTACATATCACTGACTATTTATTTATTTGACTTTAACTCAATTGTACATTCAAACAATTATGGGTTACAATAAATCAACTAGGGCCTAACAATTAGGCTCGTAAGGCTAAATTAAAAGTAAAAATTGTAATAAATGGAAAAAGTAAAATCATACAAAACCCTAATTGACTTAAAATCAAAATAAAATAAAATCATAATCATATTTTTTTGTCAGGGGAAAATCATCATGACTTCTCCTGCTTTAGGCCCGCCCAGGGTAAGGCGAGATAGTGTCAGACTCTTACTGACTAAACCACCGTTCCTTCTCCTGCTTTAGGCCGTGACCGTGGCACTTCATTGCGCTTGCCCCTCCACCGTGGCTGAAAATCAGACCTGTAGGGCTCCGTCTGTGGTAGTCTATTGGCTCTTTGAGGCACTATATTTTGCCTACGTCCTAGATTTAAACCTGTATTAGATGACAAATTCCTAGTTTGCCTCCTTTGAACTTCAGCAATTGTACATAATTTCGTCTCTAATTGTCCTCTCTTCTGAATTGCGAGCAGTAATATGTATGTTATTTTAAAATGCTTCTGGGGAATTGTCTTCAACACCACTAATGGTGTCATAAGGTCGTCGTACGTCGAGCAAATCCTGAATCACCTGAAAAAAAATCTAATGACTATCTAGTACTTATACCATTTTAAGTGTGCGAAAGCCATGTTTCGGCACGAATGGCTCGGTCCACTGGAGAGATACCACGGCCTTACAGAAAACTGGCGTGAAACAACCACAGCGTTGTGTTTCACCGTGTGAATGTGTGTCAAAATCTCCAAATCCATAATCCCCAAAAGGTCGGCAACGCACTCGTAACCCCTCTGTTGTTGCGGTTATCCATTGGCGGCGCTGAATCTTTTCCATCAGGTAATCCGTTTGCTTGTTTGCCGACCAATCACATATAAATTAAACCTAGTAATTAGACTTATATATTCTGAAGTAGGGGTATAACATGGTAATATATGTTGTGAACTATACTATTATATTATTATATAGGTATATATATTTGAAAGTTCAAAGCCCTTTGCCTCGCCGTTTTGTGGGTTTTATCAAAGGGAGTAACTCATACTCGAGTTGGTCAATCAGCTCCATTGCAGATACACGCTCACATAGTCGTCATCTCAGGTTAATAAAGACAAACTTCGAATGGTGCTAGATTGTCGACGCATTTCTTGTTTATCTAAAGCATGAGCTTCTTCTAACAAAGATTTTACCAAAATCATTCTTGCCATTGTTATCGTTTTAATAGGTAAGCACTTATTCACTTTGTTACTTTCAAAACTTAATTTGAACACTATCTAACTATTATTTCTTCCATTTTCACTCGTAAAATAGATACTTTTAATTTGACATTTTGAATCTTGTTCTAGTTTGAAGTGAGCGTCGAAGTGACGGGGAAATTACATTATAGAATACGATTTTCAACGTTATCTCATACTTTATCTGTCAAAATGTTGCGGTCAATTTAGTTCAACTCGTAAACACACTCGCAAGTGTAGCGCTAGCATAGATTCGAGTTAGGAATCGAGTTTTAGAATGCCAATCAAGAAACTCACCGCGGATTCAGATTCGAAGTTTAGAATGAAGTCTTACAGAATCACACCCCAGCTGTTAGTGCTCCGGTATAATTCCTAATTTCTCACAAAACTTTTTATAATCATTTTATATTATAATTATATTATTATAATAAAAAAGTAATTTTAACTACACGGATTCTCACCCACTGGACAGGATCTTGTAAGATTTATGTAATCTACATCTCTATAGGTATATAAAAATCAATGCAACTTTCCGTTGTAATATTATAACTCAACAATGCCTTACCTTTTTGGATAATTTTAGTCTTTTTAATTATTTGTGTAAGTCCAGAGAAGGACGTAGAGAAAGTTAAAAAAAAAATCTTGAAAAAGGGTAATATCGACATCCACGCGGGCAGAGCCGCGGGTGACCGTTAGTCTGAAATAAATAAAAAGATATTGAATTGCATTCACCGACGAGCTCTACGAATCGTTGGCTGTCATTATTATCTCCGACCGGTAGGACTCCTTGGCACTGCGTAGGTTTGTAGCCTTGCTAAGTGTTCTTTATCGCATATACACGGTGAGTGTTCTGGAGCATTGTTCAGTTTGATCTCCCCCGCATCTTTTCGCCATATTTCTACGAGAAAACATTTCCATCCCTATCAGATAGGTGTTGGTTGGCAGTCAACAACTGTGCGATTTACAGGAAACTTTCTGCCCCGCACAGTAAAACTTTGGAATGATCTTCCAGTGGTGAAATTTTCGAACGAATGCGACCTTCAAACCTTCAAGAAATGAACGTACTCCTTTCTAAAAGGCCGGCAACGCACCTGTGACCCTTCTGGTGTTGCAGGTGTCCATGGACGGCGCCGATCGCTTACCATCAGGTGATCCATCTGCTCGTTTTGCCTCCTACTCCATAAAAAAACGTTTTAAAATGTCTTTCAAATAATAATCCGATTTGCTCCAAAAAAAACCTGGCAATATACAAAATAAATAAATATAATATTCGTTCTGGCCATCTATTACCAAAATAGCAGAAACAAAAACAATTCATTTACATTTTATATATTTTCCCTCTTAAATTTAGTTAAAACCTGCTCTAATTAATTAAAGAATAGGTAATTCAAAAAGCTATTTTGTTTACCGGATTTGGTGGACTTTACTTTAAGTCCGAGTACCTGGGTTTTTGGTGCGATATCAAACATAATATTATACAATTCATGATTTTATTTATTTAGGACTAGCTGCTCTCGCGCGGTTTTACCCGCTGCTCTTCTCTTACAGATAGTAGCGTAATGTTTTTGCCTTTAGCCTTCCTAGATAAATGGACTAACAATCAAAAAAATAATTGTTCAAATCGAAACAGTAGTTCCAAAGATTAGCGCATTCAAACAAACACATGAACTGTTCAGCTTTATAATATTAGTATAGATTTTTTCGTAGTATAAGACAAGAAGGGTAAGGACTATGAGAAAGCTTGCGGTTCAATGGAAACCTGGATGGTGCTAAAGTCTCTACAGCGGTGCCATATCGACTGTAAATAAATTACTGTAAATAATAAATGAAATGTTTGTATAAAACCACCATCACGCGCGTCCGACTTTAAGAAGAGAGAAGCCAATTCAATTACGGGAAGGCGTGACGCAAGGAGACGTGATTTCTCCAAAACTGTTTACGAACGCATTGGAGAGCTTTTTTAAGCTTTTGAATTGGAGTGGACTAGGCATTATATCAATGGAAACATTTATTTTCGTTTTGTCGATTACATAGTTATAGTGTCAGAATCATCAGAAGACCTGAACACCATGCTCAGCGACATCAATGTCGTTTCCCAATAGGCGGGTCGTAATTATACTTTAACATATCAATACTTATTGTTATACACCTATATAACAATATCGCCTATATTGTTATATAGGTGTATAACGAAAGTATTGTATTGGGCCTTAAGTTAAACATAGACAAGATTAAAATAATATTAAATACCCATGTTGCACTTGCACTTGAACCGGTTATTGTTGGGAGCGATATCCCCGAAGTAGTAGACCACTATACATTGTTGTATCATCTCTAATTAGTCATATTAATCATAACCTGCATTGTACTCCTTGCGCTGGGCACAATAATATGTAGAATGGATTATCCAGCTAGTAGATCCATTTTCGATAATGAGGTCACCTGAAAAATCCAACTCCAAAGGGCAGCGTTCGGGAAATTACGCGACATCTTCTCATCAATATCTCGCAGTGCCTAAAAATCAGGATGTACAATCAGTGCGTTGCTAATTGCCAGTGACGATACGTGGTACAGAGACATGAACCCTTACTTCTGTTCTGTTATAGAGACTTAAGGTCGTCCAGCGAGCGATGGATCAAAGAACTTCTCTAAGTGTCAGACTTTTACTAACTAAAATCTCAGCTTCTTTCTCCTAGCAGGCTAGCAGAGTTGGTTAGCGCGAAAAAATCACATCGTTTAAAGATCACGTGGACGTGGATCTTCAGGCTTATGATGATGATGATGATGACGAAGTATAAGGCAAATGAGGATCTCCTGAAGGTAAGTCATCCGCAACGCATATGGACACCTAAAACACCAGAGGAGTTACAAGTGCGTTGGCGAACTTTGAAGTACGCTCTTATCTTAAAGCTTTGAATGTCGTGATTCTGAAATACCATCGATGATAGTTTATTTCAAAGTTCAAATAGAATATTAGAAGAAAGTTTCAAAGTAAATGCACAGTAAGGCGCCGTCAACACTGAAGGTTATGTTTTGATATCACTGTCTGTTGCAACGGCAAATTCAAAGTCAAGGTCAAATGATTTATTTTGAATAACTCATTTGACCTTGACTTGACTTAATGCTATAAGAAAGTCACTTTTATGACGTCAAAGTGGAAAATATTTAGTTAATAGTTAGCATTCACTGTAACCTACTACGCCGGTGTTCAACGGTAAGCTTTTTTCTTCTGTGTAAAAAGAGGCTTTACTCAGCATGTTTGATGTGATGTTCAAATGTTCAAATTTTTTTTTTCTGAGCAGATGGAAGAACAGGGAACAGGCAGGTTGTTTTCAGTCAGCAAGACCCCGGCACCCTCTGTAAAAATTGGGAAAATCATCCATTAAGTTAAGAAAATAAATGGATTATTTTAATCCCCCCTCAAAATAAACAGAGTCATCATTTAATACCATTCAGAACTCTTTAAGAAACTACTTGTGCATTTAGCTAAAGTGCAATTGTAGTAATTACAACATTAGGGAACCTAATAGTACCAGAATAATATTCATTTATTAAATTGCATCATTATATGTTGCAAAAAATCTAGTTTATGTCATTCTAATTCTGTTAAGGTCTGATATATAAGCGCAATTGTTTAATGCTATCATCACAATTTCAGTTGACTCTGCCAAGTAAACTACAACACGTAAAAGTTCAATAAATCACAATGAACAAGGTAAGATTCAAAATGTGATAATAAAAAAAAATTACTTATAAATAAAATGTATGTGTAACAAATATTGGCATTCCTTAACATTGTGAAGGAAAATAATATCAATAATAATATTATTTCGATTTTTTTACAGTTGGTCCTTTCGCTTGCCATTTGCTTTTTGGCGTCAGTTTTGGCTGCGCCTCTGGAAGAATACTCCAACCGGTTCCTCCCTCCCTTGGATCACGAGGAGGTCCACGATGAGTTTGGTCAGTTTGCCTTGCGGTATGTGACAGCCGAGGGTACCGTTGTGTCAGAGCGCGGTCGCCTGGTTCCCGCACCAGATGGCGCCGACTATGTCATGGTGTATGAAGGGGAAGTGTCATACATTGGCGACGACGGCAAGAGATACGTCACAAAGTACACAGCTGGACTGGACGGGTACCACGCAGAGGGTGACCATTTACCAGTCGCCCCTGAGGTTCCGGAGGTTCCTGAGCCCGCACCTGCGAGTTAGATAGTATCTCAATTTGTACCAGTGATTAATTAATGCCGACAAAAACATTTTTAAATAAAATTTAAAAAATAATGTACGTATTTTATTTCTATGAAACGTTACAGTTTAAAAAAAAAGACTTTTTATCCTCGTTATATTGTCTAGAAAATTTCATTTGAGATTAAATCGTTATAGTGCGATTTTCGCTTTTAATATTTGTTCGACCCATCGAGAATTAGGATATTATTATATATATAGTTCTTCGGGCAGAATGAGGATATTTCGGAACTCATTTTTCTCCATTTAACCCCGGCACCCTCTGTAAAAATTGGGAAAATCATCCATTAAGTTAAGAAAATAAATGGATTATTTTAATCCCCCCTCAAAATAAACAGAGTCATCATTTAATACCATTCAGAACTCTTTAAGAAACTACTTGTGCATTTAGCTAAAGTGCAATTGTAGTAATTACAACATTAGGGAACCTAATAGTACCAGAATAATATTCATTTATTAAATTGCATCATTATATGTTGCAAAAAATCTAGTTTATGTCATTCTAATTCTGTTAAGGTCTGATATATAAGCGCAATTGTTTAATGCTATCATCACAATTTCAGTTGACTCTGCCAAGTAAACTACAACACGTAAAAGTTCAATAAATCACAATGAACAAGGTAAGATTCAAAATGTGATAATAAAAAAAAATTACTTATAAATAAAATGTATGTGTAACAAATATTGGCATTCCTTAACATTGTGAAGGAAAATAATATCAATAATAATATTATTTCGATTTTTTTACAGTTGGTCCTTTCGCTTGCCATTTGCTTTTTGGCGTCAGTTGTGGCTGCGCCTCTGGAAGAATACTCCAACCGGTTCCTCCCTCCCTTGGATCACGAGGAGGTCCACGATGAGTTTGGTCAGTTTGCCTTGCGGTATGTGACAGCCGAGGGTACCGTTGTGTCAGAGCGCGGTCGCCTGGTTCCCGCACCAGATGGCGCCGACTATGTCATGGTGTATGAAGGGGAAGTGTCATACATTGGCGACGACGGCAAGAGATACGTCACAAAGTACACAGCTGGACTGGACGGGTACCACGCAGAGGGTGACCATTTACCAGTCGCCCCTGAGGTTCCGGAGGTTCCTGAGCCCGCACCTGCGAGTTAGATAGTATCTCAATTTGTACCAGTGATTAATTAATGCCGACAAAAACATTTTTAAATAAAATTTAAAAAATAATGTACGTATTTTATTTCTATGAAACGTTACAGTTTAAAAAAAAAGACTTTTTATCCTCGTTATATTGTCTAGAAAATTTCATTTGAGATTAAATCGTTATAGTGCGATTTTCGCTTTTAATATTTGTTCGACCCATCGAGAATTAGGATATTATTATATATATAGTTCTTCGGGCAGAATGAGGATATTTCGGAACTCATTTTTCTCCATTTAAATCTCGGAATGGAGAAAACGAGCATGAAACTCCATGTTTTATTTACATACACTAGTGACTCGCCCCGGCTTCACACATATGCAATGCTGATACTATTTTTTTAATTAATTTATGGTTGTTATTATACATGACAAAACCTGTCCTTTCAATCATTCTATCTAAAAAAAATGCATCTAAATTTGTTGCTGAATTTTAAAGATTTAAGAATATAGGAACCGGTTAGGCAACTCTATTGTATTCTATGTAGTGGTGATGTGTATAACTAAACGGATTTAAAAATAATTACTTTAAAACAATAATCCGGAGATCTGAAACAACCGCCAATAGTACAATAGAAAAAAAACACATTATAACCAGTACTTATAAGCATTTGACCTTGACTTTCATTTTGCCGTTGGAAAAGATAGTGTTATATAAATATAACTTTTAGTGCTGATCACAACTGTGCGTTTTCCGCGAAACTTTCTGAAATGAACTATCGTCGGTGACCTTAAGACGAGAATTTACTACTACATATTTGCGACTCCTCTGGCGTTATGGGAGTCCATGGGCGGCGCTGATTGCTTACCAGCAGGTGACAAATCTTCTTGTTTACTCCTCTCACTCCATAAAAAAACCCAAAATAAATTAAATTATGAATTTTATAATATTTTGTATGTCGTCGTATCCAAACCCAGGTTTACAATGCCCTCCAAAAAGTACACAGCTGGACTGGACGGGTACCACGCAGAGGGTGACCATTTACCAGTCGCCCCTGAGGTTCCGGAGGTTCCCGAGCCCGCACCTGCGAGTTAGATAGTATCTCAATTTGTACCAGTGATTAATTATACGGACACCTAATGCCAACAATAACATTTTTAAATAAAATTTGAAACTAAATATACGTATTTTATTGCTATGAAAGACACCGGTTTAAAAAAATATTTTTTTTTTATGATCCGAAAATCTACAGGGGGTATAGTAGAGGATTTGAAAAATCATGGGATTTGAACGTATAGTTCCTATTCCGGGATATTACGGGATAAATGTTTTGCTATTTCTCAGATTTTCCAGTATTGTTTTTTTTATGTAATAGGTCGGCAAACGAGCAGACGGATTACCTTATAGTAAGCAATCAGCGCCGCCCATGGACACTCGCAACGGAGGAGTTACGAGTGCGTTACCGACCTTTAAGAGATTAGGGATTTGGAGATTTAGGGATTGAGGAGGGATTGGGGAAGGGGAAGGATTGGGCCTCCGGTACCAAATATCAAAAAAATCTATTCTGTGAAACAGAAGATGAGGTGGTAAAGGTGTTGGCACGATCCCGTGAGATTTGCAGGTTTAAAACAACATTTCCTTCCTCATCCGTTAAAGTTTGATAACATAAAGTAGAAAAAACTAAAACGACGCTGCAAAAGTATAAAACAAGCTTTTCAGAATACAGTAGTCACACGTGGTCAAAGTGCTGCGGTAGGTAGGTAAGTACTACATGTAACGTGTCACTACGCCTTTCGATTTATTATTAAAATAACTATTGGGTGGCTGCGAAAAACCTACTATGATACAAAAGAAATCTATACCTACTTATAATAAATCTTTAGAGAGGTCAATTCTGTACATTAAATATGTTTTCAAAATAACTACCAGGTGGTGATAAGTGATCGATACTGATGCCAAAAATGCAATCAGTAAAATTTTTGTCTGTCTGTCTGTCTGTATGTTTCTTGTAGAAACAAAAACTACTCGACGGATTTTAACAAAACTTGGTACAATTAATCTTTATACTCTTTGGCAGGTTAAAGGATACTTTTCATTACGCTACAAATAATAGGAGCAGAGCAGTGAAAGGAAATGTTGGGAAAACGGGAGAAGTTACTAACTTTTTTAAGTTTCCGTCACGTGTGTAACCTTAATGGTTAAAGTTACATAGAAATTATGTAGGACGGAAATATTCTACATAAAATTATAAAAAAAATGGTTTTACAGCAAGTGTCTATCTTTTATTTTTTTTATTTAAAAAACTATTACCGCAGACATGGCGGTCCGGGCTCTTACATTTTATTTAGTTATTGTTTACAATTCTTTTGCATTCTAAGTGACATCGCCATGTCCTCACAACTTTCAACGTAAAAACTTTAACTTAATTTTTAACTTAAACTAGGACTAACTAGTTAATAATCTTTTATGGTTTACTTACAATAGCACGTTTAACTCCTGATAGCTTAGCAGTTCGGATAATAAGCCATCGCGCCGTTGCATGTGAACACTGAGTCATGCTATAAGGCTTATTTTTGTGAAACGGTTGCTGCGCTCGCACCGCTAAAATATAATATAATATAATATTATAGGTTTTATGAAATAGTTCTAATACTTACACATTAGTTAGGTCCGTACCATCCTACCTATGGATGGACAGATAACGGAGACTTAGTAAGTAATAGGATATTTACCCATTGGAGATGTACCCATAAAAATGAGACGATTAATAACAAATTTTATGTATACCTCGATTTTGTTCCATTGGCTGCTTGCTATCAACACAGCACGCGGGCGCAGCCGTTGGCGGAAGCTAGTTAAAATATATTCATTGTCGCATACCTAAACATAACCAAAAAAGCAGAAACAGAAACCGTTCATTTACATTTTATATGTATATTTCCCTCGTAATTAATTCAGGAACAAACAAAAAGGTATTTTTTTAGGGGATTTGGAGGTCATTATAAACCTGGGTTTGGATACGACGACATACAAAATATTATAAAATTCATAATTTAATTTATTTAGGATTTTTTTATGGAGTAAGGGGCAAACAAGCAGATTTGTCACTTGCTGGTAAGCAATCAGCGCTACCCCTGGACACCCACAACGCCAGAGGAGTCGCAAATATGTAGTAGTAAACTCTCGTCTTAAAGTCACCGACGATAGTTCATTTCAGAAAGTTTCGCGGAAAACGCACATTTGTGATCAGCACTGAAAGTTATATTTTTATAACACTATCTTTTCTAACGGCAAAATGAAAGTCAAAGTGAAATGCTTATAAGTATCTACTGGTGAACTTGTGAACGTGAACTAATGCGAGATTTTTTTTTCTTTTGTACTATTGGCGAGTTTTTAGAGATGTTCGGATTATTGTTTTAAAGTAATTATTTTTAAATCCGTTTAGTTATACACATCACCACTACATAGAATACAATAAAGTTGCCTACCCGGTTCCTATATTCCTGTGTATGCTTAAATCTCAGCTGTTAATTTCGATGCGGTTTTATTAAACCCCGACGCAAAAAGCGGGGTGTTATAAGTTTGACGTGTCTGTCTGTCTGTCTGTGGCGTCCTGGCACCTGAACGGATTTCAATTTAGTTTTTTTTTGTATTAAAGGTGCCTTAGTGTTCTTAGACATGTTTGACGAAAATCGGTTGAGCCGTTTAGAAGTTATGGTTTGGTAAGTGGGGAAGGGTAACCGAAGGTTTGCAAATATACTCGAGTGGGGTGTCAAATTAAAGCGCACTGAATGGGAATGTTGATGACTTAATCGAGAGAAAATGATATAAAATACCTATAAAAAGTATAAAATAAAAAAATTTGATCCCCGACAAAATAGAAATATGTTGTTGATAATAAAATGTTTGGATCGGTCCCCCAAAGCCACGTTTTCTTTTAATTATTACTTTTTTGTCGGGGGTTTTTTAAATTTTAAATTTATAGATAGAATGATTGAAAGGAAAGGTATTTCATGTATAATAACAACCATAAAATATATCAGCATTGCATCTGTGTGAAGCCGGGGCGAGTCACTAGTGTATGTAAATCAAACATGGAGTTTCATGCTCGTTTTCTCCATTCCGAGATGTAAACGGAGAAAAACGAGTTCCGAAACGACATATATCATCATATAATAATAGTATCCTAATTTTGCCTGAAGGGGTCGAACAAACATTTGAAGCAAAAATCGCACTATAATGATTTAATCTCAAATGAAATTTTCTAGACAATATAAGGAGGTTAAAAAAAAGTTTTGTTTTTATAAAAACTGTTACGTTTCATAGCAATAAAATACGTACATTATTTTTTAAATTTTATTTAAAAATGTTTTTGTCGGCATTAATTAATCACTGGTACAAATTGAGATACTATCTAACTAGCAGGTGCGGGCTCGGGAACCTCCGGAACCTCAGGGGCGACTGGTAAATGGTCACCCTCTGCGTGGTACCCGTCCAGTCCAGCTGTGTACTTTGTGACGTATCTCTTGCCGTCGTCGCCAATGTATGACACTTCCCCTTCATACACCATGACATAGTCGGCGCCATCTGGTGCGGGAACCAGGCGACCGCGCTCTGACACAACGGTACCCTCGGCTGTCACATACCGCAAGGCAAACTGACCAAACTCGTCGTGGACCTCCTCGTGATCCAAGGGAGGAAGGAACCGGTTGGAGTGTTCTTCCAGAGGCGCAGCCAAAACTGATGCCAAAAGGCAAATGACGACAGAAAGCACCAACTGTAAAAAAATCGAAATAATTATAGTTTATATTATTTTATTTTCCTTCACAATGTTAAGGAATGCCAATATTTGTTACACATACATTTTATTTATAAGTAATATTTGAATCTTACCTTGTTCATAGTGATTTATTAAACTTTTACGTGTTGTAGTTTACTTGGTAGAGTCAACTGAAATTGTGATGATAGCATTAAACAATTGCGCTTATATATCAGACCTTAACATAATTAGAATGACATAAACTTGTTTTTTTGCAACAAATAATGATGCAATTATAAGAAATGAATATTATTCTAGTACTATTAGGTTCCCTAATGTTGTTATTACCAAAACTGCACGTTAGCTAATAATAATTGTGCAATAAGTAGTTCCTTAAAGAGTTCTGGATGGTATTAAATGCAGACACATTTCTTTGAGAAGGGAATAAAATAATCCATTAATTTTCTAACTCAACAGATGATTTTCCCAACTTTTACAGAGAGTGCCAGGGTCTTGCTGACTGAAAAGCAACCCGTTCCTTCTCATGCTCCAGGCAATATCATATCATATAATTACCAGGGGTAATAAACGCTTCATTCCAGTCCGAAAGTATAGAATCTAGCAAATCAAAAGTTAAGACTCAAATTAAATTGTCCTGAATAACCACTATCTACTAGATAAATTTGAACACACCAACATCACATCACAAGCTATTATAAGTCTTTAAGTGCCCACTGCTGTGCAAAGCCTCTTCTCACATAGAAGAAAGAACTTACCGTTGAACATCAGCATAGAAAGTTACAGTGAATACATCAGTATAGCAGACCAAAGTGACTGCTAACTATAAATTTAATACTTTCCACTTTAACGACACAAAAGTGGCTTTTTAAGATTAACTAGCTCTTAACCGCGGCATTGCTCCCGTCATTTGACTACCTACCCTACTCTACCTAACCTATTCCACCTTCTCTATCCTATGTCCTTCTCCTGGCTCTAAACTACCTCCCTGCCAATTTTCAGCTAAATCGGTTCAGCCGTTCTTGTGTTATAAGTGGAGTAACTAACACAACTTTCTTTTATATATATAGATTTAAATAAATCATTTAACCTTGACTTTAAATTTGCCGTTGCAATAGAAAGTGATTTCAAAACATAACTTTCAGTGCTGACGGCCACATTCTGTGCATTTACCGCAAAAGTTTCATTATTTTTATAAATTAAAATGTTATATTCTACTACTATAGCTTTCGCGCGCGGTTTCGCCCACGTGGTATGTTCATGAAAAGTAGCCTATTACGGATTGTATCCTATGCCTCTGCCAAATTTCAGCCGGCCGTTTTCGCGTGACTAAGTAACAAATATCCAAACATCGTAACTTTCACATTTGTAATATTAGTCCGATAAGATAAAATAAGAAGAAAGATAAGACTCGAACTTTGAAATGAACTATTCTCGATGGTATAATTCCAAATCACTACGACAATCAAAGCTTCAAGACAAGAGCATACTCCTTGATAAAGCTTCGATAACGCATTTGCAACTACTCCGGTGTTGTAGGTGTCCATGGGCGTTGCTGACCACGTACCTTCAGGTGATCCATCTACTCGTTTGTCTTATACTTTAACATCATCATCATTATCGGCCGGAAGACGTCCACTGCTGAACAAAGGCCTCCACTTTAGTTCTCAATGCCAAACGAGTGGAGGACGACCATCGACCTTGATGAGGTTGTTGGTCCACCCAGCAGGAGATTTGCCCTCGCTGCGTCTTCCGGCCCGTTTCTGATCCGTCAGCTGTTAGTCCTTAGAGCGATGTAGCCTGCAAATTGCCACTCCCACCTGCAGATATTTATGGATCACATTGCGGATTTTGTCACGCAAACAAACTCCAAGCATTGCTCTCTCATAAGGTACGCGGCCTCTGCCTATAGCAGGAGAACGGGGGATTTTTAGTCAAGAAGAGTCTGACACTTCCTCTCGCCACGCCCTGGGTGAGAGAAGTTCTTTGATTATTTTCTCTTTACAAAAAAAGAATAGCTTTCTCCATCGCTCGGTAGATTGTAATCAGTGATAACATACGTCTCTACCGTATGTGATCACTGATTACATCCTGATCGTTTTTTAAGAGAAGATGTCGCGTAACTTTCTGTACGCTAACTTGGAAGTTGGCTACCTAACTGGATAATCTATACCAGATATGAACTTATAGAGATTTAGATTTAGATTTAGTTGTCTACAACTTCGACGATATCGCTCTAACGATAAACAGTACATGTGCAACAGGGACACTTAACATTATTTTCGTATTGTCGATATTTATCTTAAGACCTATCTGTTAGGAAACGGCATTGAGGTCGCTAACCATGGTGTTCAGGTCTTCTAACGATTCTGCCTTTACAACTATATCATCGACAAAACAAATCTAAATGTATTCTCCATTGATATTGATGCCTGGTACGCTCAAGTCCAAAAGTCTTCCAATGCGTTCGTAAACCATTTCGGAGAAATCACGTCTCCCTGTGCACGAATTTCCATAAATGAATTGGATCCTCTCTTCTTGAAGTCGGACTCGTGTGGTGGCCACCACGCGGGTCCGATTTCAACACGTAATTTATTTAAAGTCGATATGGCACCGCTGGAGAGACTGCAGCGACGCAGGCTGACTCATAGTATAGACTTCTCTTGTCTTTTATAAAATAAAAATCTTAAATACATAAAATTAGGCATTGTGTAATATTATTTTGTTGTTTGTGTTTGTCAAATCCAGGAACCCGGACTTATAATAAAGTCCACCAAATCCCCTAAATATAATAGCTTTTCGTATTATTAATTAGACCAGGTTTTAATAAAAATTAAACGGGAAAATACTATATGTAAAATGTAAATGATAATACTCGTACTAATGCCAAAATGTATGTATTTATTTATTTTGTGAAAGTAATACCAGTTTTTTGTAGCAAGCGGACCTATTGTTGTAATGAAATCGTTCTAAAATCTTTTTTTTATGGAACAGGAGGCAAACTAGAGACGGATCACCTGACGGTAAGTTATTGGCGCCGTCCATGGACACCTGCGGCAATAGAAGAATCCCAGGCGCGTTGCCAACCTTTTAGGAAGGAATACGCTAATTTCTTGAATGTTCGATCTTTAAGATCGTATCGGTTCGGAAACGCTGGACGATCATTCCAAAATTTTTCTGTGGGGAGCTGAAAGTTTCCCGTAAACCGCAGTTGTCGACTGCCAACCATATCTATGTGATAGGGGTGGAAACGTTTTCGTGTAGAGCGAGGGCTGAAAAATGCAGAGGGGATAAACCAAACAATGCCCCAGAACACTCCCCGTGTATTTGCGATAGAGAGCACATAACGAGACTACATCCCTACGCAGTGCCAAGGAGTCCAACCAGTACGAGATAACAATGGCAGTCAACGATTCCTACAGCTTCTCGCTGACTGCGGTTCAGTATTCTTTGATTACATAGATCCATTCATATCCAAAAGGAGAGAATCTGTTTAGTTTGAATTTTTTATATATAATTGTATGCTTATAATATAAAAGTATTACTTATAGCTTTGTGAGAGGCTAGGAATTGTTCTGTAGTAGAAACAGCTGATCTTAAAAACGTATTTGGAGCATAGGTTTTTTTTGTGTGGTGTAGGCATCAGAAAATAAAGATTTTTCTTAATTCTATAAATATAATAAAATACATAAATTGGCGTTTGAAAATTTGTTTGTAAAAGTTATAGTTGGCATAAGATCCATCCATCCATTCATTAATCACTGGAATAAATTGAGATAACGTTTAACTCGCAGGTGCAGGCTCGGGAACCTCCGGAACCTCAGGGGCGACTGGTAAATGGTCACCCTCTGCGTGGTACCCGTCCAGTCCAGCTGTGTACTTTGTGACGTATCTCTTGCCGTCGTCGCCAATGTATGACACTTCCCCTTCATACACCATGACATAGTCGGCGCCATCTGGTGCGGGAACCAGGCGACCGCGCTCTGACACAACGGTACCCTCGGCTGTCACATACCGCAAGGCAAACTGACCAAACTCGTCGTGGACCTCCTCGTGATCCAAGGGAGGAAGGAACCGGTTGGAGTGTTCTTCCAGGGGTGCAGCCAAAACTGACGCCAAAAAGCAAATGACGAGCGAAAGCACCAACTGTAAAAAAATTGAAATAGTTTTACATTAATTTCCCTCACAATAAAAAGCTATGTCACTAGCTTTTTACACATCAATTTTATATTAATTCTTTTATAAATAATCAAATATTGAATCTTACCTTGTTCATATTGATTTTGAAACCTTCACGTATTGATGTTTACCTGGTAGTGTCAACTGAAATTATGATGGTGACATTGAACAAATGCGCTTATATATTACAATTTTACAAAATTAGAATAATAAAAAATTGATGTTTTGCAACATTGTTTAATCTAAATTTAATTAATATGGTACAATTAGGTTCCTTAATGTAGTTATTACGTAAACTGCACTTTAGCTAATTTTACACTAAGTAGTTTCTCAAAGAGTTCTGTTCTTGTATTAAATGTAGATAGGAAAATGGTATAAGTTTAACTTGTTGATATATTATTACACCGAAGGTTATATTTTTATATCTCTTTGTGTTGTACCGGCAAATTTAAAGTCCAGGATAAATGATTTAATGCAATCAATTCTATAAGGCACTGAAAAACTAAAAGGCACTTCATGATGTGTTGTGGGTGCGTTTAGAAACATTCCTTACAAAATGCTGACAACAACTATTCGTTTTCTGCGAAAATCTTGGCGCGGGTAAATGTTTTTTAAAATTAGAAAGATTATATACCTATATGGTACAAAACATTTTTTTATGTAATAGGTCGGCAAACGAGCAGACTGATTGTCTGATGGTAAGCGATCAGCGCCGCCCATGCAGCATGCATGCGGGAGTGGGCCTCCGGTAACCTCACTTACATGGCGAAACACTGTGGTTGTTTCACGCCGGTTTTCTGTGAGGCCGTGGTATCACTCCGGTCGAGCCGACCCATTCGTGCCGAAGCATGGCTCTCCCACACTTAAAACACCATGTATATATATTAGAACAAGATCAGTGCAAAAAAGAAAACATTAATAATGGAAAAATAAAAGCACAACTATTTCCTTACATAATAAATGTCCAATTATAATACAAGAACAGGCAAAAAAGGTTCATATTTTCATGCAGGCCAAAACAAAAGAGTTGCCCTTTTTCCTCTTGAGGCCCTTCACTCCGACCTGCTCGAGGGCAGCTGTAATGAGGGTGTTGAAGCTTGAGACCCTCTCCTGCAAACTCAACAAGCTGAGTCCGCGAAACATTGCTTTATTGCTATATAATATGGAGAGAAGGGGAATTTAAATATTGTTTTATTTAATAAAGTTTTTTATTATTTACTAGCTACCCGCCCCTGCTTTGCACGGGTCTACAACTATCTCGCTAATGACGAAAGAGTCACCAATATCCAGCTCGCCCCTCTACTTTTCTAAAATTTTCTTACATAAGAACCTTCTCTTGACAATAACGAACACAATAAAAAAGAATTAGCAAAATTGAGCCAGGCATTGTTGAGTTATGCGCTTACCAACACATTTTTTGATTCATTTTTATATATATAGGTATAGATAGATGTAATTAAATTTAATATCGCTTTTTCAAGGGATACGGCGTTCTCACTTTACGTCAAACTTCAATGCACAAAATATTATAAATACGAATCTTATAAAATAACATCTGTACAAAATACATACCAGTAGTAGATTAGTACAATAATACAAAAACTACGTTCCAACATTATGCGAAATCACGAAAAATACAGAGGAAAATATTATTTTAAAATACCGAAGACAAATGAGGTTCTATTCAAAACTGTTCAAACAACGTATTCAAGCAAACAAATGTATGAAGTTATGAATAAACTGGTCAGACAGAACTTTGCTATCTTAAAGTTAGGAATAGTATGGAGGCCTGTTTACATTCATTGAGGTACTTGCTTAGTTTTAACTAGACACTGGATTGGTAAAGAAATAATAAATCTTTAAAAAAATAATACGCATCAACTATAAAAACAATGAAAGAAAGATACTGTGAAAAATATTTTTTAAGACATGTGAAAAAATGTGCATTTTTTTTCTTTTATTTGATAGAACGGCAAACGAGCGTACAGATTTTATCTGATGGTAAGCATTCGACGCCGCCCATGGACAACTGCAAGACTAGAGATATTGCAAGTGCGTTAGTCGGCCTTTTGGGAATTTGAGTTTTGGAGATTTAGGGATTAGGGATGGATGGCGGGAGAAAAAGGATTGGGCTTCCAGAAATCTCACATACACAGGGAAAATCGTTGTTTTATACCGGTTTTCTGTGAGTTATTACTACTTTTCCACATTACACTTTCCACGATTCAAACGCAGCACAACCGGAACAAATGTACCTTAGCGTCAGTTAAACTTTACATATTTGAGGTGGAATGGTATTGTACAATGTTCAATAATACTCGTATTTGCAAACTTCTGTTAGGTCGGCCATTTTCTATAACAACATCAGGACTATTCTATGCACATCCAATATTTGAAGAAAGTATTATTTATCAGAACTTCGATGTGTTTTGCCTTTATTGCATTTTTGCCGGCTGCAGTCTTTCCGTCCAAATAAAATTTAGATGTCTTCAAGGCTAGAGTGAATAGGCTCTTAATAAACTAGTGCGCCTTACCATCAATGATTGCATCACTGCTTACCATCAGGTGGGATCGCAGTCAAGCTCTAGTTTATGTCAAGTAAAACAAAAAAAATGTACAGTCTACACAGGTTTTGTTTATGTGATTAGTCAGCAAGCGAGCATGCGGATTACCTGATGGTAAGCAATCAATGTTTTTTTTTTCCGAGTTAGTTACACCACTGACAAACGGTGAAGAAAAACATGGTGAGGAAACCTAGACTTATGATTTATACATATAAGTTTGAAATCGCCAATCCGATTTGAGCAAGCGTGGTGATTAATATGCCCAAACTAGGCACTAGGCACTTATATTTAGGCTAATGATGTGATGTGAATGATACTTATTTTCACACTTGAGTAATTTTAATAAGGTTGCTATATAATGCATGCGTAAATTCAATTTATATGTAGGTACACTGAGTACTTAATAAATCTAGTATTGATTGTATTACACGCAAACTTCTTAGATTTAAAATTATCAATAAGCTGTAATTCGATAATCAAAACATTTAATATTAGGATTGACATTTAAATGTATGTTCGATCCGATATTTTTCTTGCTACAGACAGTCGTAATTAATTTAAGTGTAGGAGAGCGATGCTTCGGCACGAATGGGTCGGCTCGACCGGAGTGATACCACGGCCTCACAGTAAACCGGCGTGAAACAACCACAGCGTTGTGTTTCGCCGTGTGAGTAAGGTTACCGGAGGCTCAATCCTTCCCCTACCCCAATCCCTCTTCAATCCCTAAATCTCCAAATCCCTTATCCCTAAAAGGTCGGCAACGCACTCGTAACTCCTCCGTTGCGGGAGTCCATGGGTGGCGCTGATTGCTTACCATCAGGTAATCCGTCTGCTCATTTGCCGACCTATCACATAAAAAATATATATATATCCATCTGCATCCCATAATTTATTGCTACGTGTATATTAAATTATATTGCCTATTAATTCATAAAACCCCAAGCGAACGCCAAATTCGCGCACCTATTTTTCTTCTATTGTGCCTCGAACTACCACTACCGAAAAGTTAAAAGCAATTTTGCACATTGACAACATTCAGCCGTACAAAAATTCAAAGCAGAAAAGCTAGTCACAAACTTCTATAGAGCTTTGATAGTAATCCTAGCTCTTAAAGCAGATACATTTTTCCACCTTTACATCTCAAAGGGAATTTCAAAACTTCCACCTAAGTACAGACGGTAACAAAATGTCATTCAGAACACCATTTGTTCTTGTTATCAGAATAATGAAATAAACTAAAAAAATTGTAATATTTGGCATACCTTAGATAAAAATTCAGTCCTACTAATATGAGAAAGTCAAGCAACTTTAGCGTTTAATCTATCCTAGGTTAAGTAATGCCCAGGGTTGCGGGTCAGGCTCAATAATGTACCTAGGCTCCGGCTGGAGCGGGAGAAGGAACGGGGTGGTTTTTTGTCAGTAAGAAGGTTACAGTCCCTCTCACCCCCTCTAGGTCGCAAGAAGAAGAAGGATGTTGACACCCTCAAAAAAAAAATAGGTTTACCAAACTCATTCCACAAAGTAATAATCAATGTACCTACTGAAAAATAATGATTGGACTTATGATAAAACATCATCATCATAATAATTTGTTTACAACTGCCCATTTCTGAGAAAATTACTGTTCTTATGTGGAAAAGGTTTGAGTATCGATGATGGTCGATGCGGGTTGGGATATCAAACTTATGATTAGAAACTAAAAGTCCTGGTTTCCTCACGATAGCCGTGGTCGGCTTCAACCTGTAGCAGGAAAAGGGAGTTTTGAGTCAGTTGGAGTCTAACACTCGCTGTCTCAAAGAAATCATACCACTACGTCTTTCTTCATACTCAAAGACCCAAATGATGATACTCACTAGTTATCTAATCCGCACCCAGTTTCATAAGAAGTGGACGCTTCAAATACCGAGTTACCACGACACACCTCAAACTGTTTCGGCACAGAGCAGGAGAAGGAACAGGGGGGTTTTTAGTCAGTAAGAGTCTGACACTCCCTCCTGCCCGGCCCTGAGCGGGAGAAGTAATTTGATGATATTCCCCTCACAAAAAAAAACACCTCAAACTGTTACTATAAAGGCTTTTGTAACTCATTGTACTCGCCGAGTTAGAATTCACAAAAGTATAATTGGATGAAATTGCAAACACAGGAATGACGTACATTCTGCACAAATGTGTATGAGTTAGCTTGTACAAACCTTGCATTAATTGCATATATTCTATCCCGTATACACAACTGTCGAAATATTCAGTGTAACGTTTTTTGCACGTAATTTAAGTGCGGTAGAGCCATGCTTTGGCGCGAATTTTACAGCTCGACCGGAGTCATATCACGGCCTCACAGGATACCGGCGTGAAAGATTATCGGATGATTTATTTTTACCCTACCATCCTCAAGCCACAAAATCAAGTTCCTTTAATACCTAATAACCCGCAAAAAGCTACCAACGAACTTTTTGTGACTTCATTGGTACTACGAGTGTCTACGTGCGAAATACAACACTATGGTTGTTTCTCGTCGGTTTTCTGTGAGGCCGTGGTATTATTCCAGTCGGGCCGACCCATTCTTGCCGAAGTATGGCTCTTCCACACCTACATAAATAGGTATGTAATAAGCAAGACGTTTCTTTAATTACATTAACAAAATAATAACTTTGACATTATTTAGTAGGTACCTACCGGTATACAGAATATTCAGCTTATAGCTATAATAGATATAAAGAAGAATGTACCATAACGGTAGGTCGTAAACCAACAAACACATTTCCTAACAAAAATATTTGCAAATGTCACCTAAGTCTACATAGGCATACTCTATGGTAAATGACCATGGAGAAGTAATGCATAAAGTACGTCATCAACAAAGACTCCACTCTTACTAAGGCCATCCGAATTTCAGATTTCTCAGAAACCTCACGCTTAGTACTCAGTTTGGACAAAAATAACCATTATTTCTTCAATGCATGCTGTTTTATTTGTAGTCTACGTTTTTCCATATGTTGATTAGACTAAGGCACCGCGGTCTCGACCTGGAGCAGGAGAAGGAACGGGATTTTTAATCAGTAAGAGTCTGACGCTCCCTCTCGCCGTACCCTGGGCGAGAAAAGTCAGGCCTCCGAAAAAAGACACGAAGAAGCAAATATATACCTAGAATAAAATTCTAACACTGCTTGTTAGTATTCTCAAAAGATGTTAAGTCTTAAACAAAACGCGTCATTCGAACACTCGAATACAGTTTTCAAAATGTTGACATTTTTTTTTAAGCTACCTTTCTAAGAAAATTTGCTTATAAAAACATTGATTTATTCTTCATTTGAGTACTCCAAGACATTACATCATCCGTGTATCCGAAAGAAAATTCTAAGTCGTAATATTTTTACGACGAAGTAATGACTGCCGTAAACTCACGCTCTCCTTTCTATTCGTACCTACAGGATAACATAAGATTACATAATAATATTTTGATGGAAAAATGGCAAAATTCTTACAAATAGGCTTAATAACGTCGTCAAGAAAATACCTATCAGTTCTCTACCTTCACATATGATACACAGTATGGTAATTCATCAATCCAGATTCACCAGCCGCCACAGCTGAGTATAGGCCTCCTTCTCATACCAGTTTTGTGTATCCCTTATCCATCCGCTTACCACGATTCTAACATTTCCGGCATCTAAAAACAATATATTTACTACACTGCAGTAGTATTGGAAATTTATTGCGCTTAATGTTATAATTTGTCCCATAAATAAAGAAGATCCTCTAACGCTCTCGCGTTGGCATCAGAAAAAAATATCACAGAATTTTTTTTTTGGTGCAAGGCTATCAAACAAAATTTCTCGGAGAAATAACAGAATAAAACTATATTATGTCAACGTGTCTTTCATTTGGGCTTTCTCAGTCAGGAAGAATATTTTGCATCACGAAAACACATTCACATATCAGTGTAACGAGTTTCCCACCCACTTCAATAAACTTTATCAGACTCGAATTCCAATTTTATCTGCATCCTCATAAAAAGGAGTTTTTTGATGAATCTCAACACTTTACGACTGACATTGGCAGCTCCTTTTTTAACAATGAAGGATTCTCTTTTATTATTCTCCAAGGAGTTTTTATTTTATTATAATCTGTGGAATAAAGGGAGAAAGAATAAAAAAAGATAATGACGTGAAAATGGCGGACAGCGTGTGTAAGAAATGGCGGGAATTAACGGGCGCGTCTATTCAAAAGAGGTGTCGTTCACGCAAATGTTTCAGAACAAGTTTTTAGATTATAGAAAAATAGTAACCTGCTATGAAACATGTTACGAAATTTTGGTAACATGATGTTTTTTACTTCTTCAAGCACATATTACTTCATTTTAAAAGCGTATTTACATTTTGCTTCCGCTCAGATCTATGTACAATTTATTAAAATTATTACTTATATTACTGTTACAAAATTAATAGCCTGTAAAAAAAATACCACCTAAATGACTCAACAATGACATATCAATTTCTTTACACAAAATTCTAAGAAATATTTTCTTTTTTCATCAAAAAAGCGTGTACGGAAAACCGCCCAAGATGGCTGTCACCTAACCCCTTTCCCTCTATAATTACATGGAAATATGATCAAAAACGCGACAAAATTTTACCATATTTTAGGTGAATGACATTGCTTTTAATATCTGTTGACGCTATGACGCAACGTTGACGATATTATTTTTCACTCCAATAATTCGATCGTGAAAATGTACCATAAAATTGTAAATGTTACCCCGTAACAAAATAATAAGTTTAGTTTATGGAGTGGATTACGATTTGTCTTTTTCCTTGGTATTTACTGAAAGGGTTGTTGGCTTCTTTTATGACGAGGGAAATCATCTTCTTCTCTTCTTCTTACTTCTCCCGCCTTAGGTAGGAAGTTTCAGATTGTTACTGACCTACTACTACAATAAACTAGCCGGTTCCTTCTCCTGCCCAGGGCCTGGACCACGCGAAAGTCACTAGATGATTTTCCCCCTTCAAGCGTACGTAAATCATATACACCTACATTCATTTTCCTCCACATAACGTTACGAGAGTAATATAAGTACCATAATATTATTATGTACATAAAAGATGAAATAGTTAAACTACCATTTCCGTAGTCTCCACTTATCGGAGTCAGCACTTAGCAAGGGTTAAGAGTTAGGGCGCGGACTTAGTGACGACGACGTATAATTGTTATGAGGTCTAACGAAAAGTAGACAAACAACATTTATACGCTAATAGCATGCCACAGTCCACTTTTGGGCTATAGGGCTAATCTACATATATATAAGACGCTTTATCAAATCTTCAGGTTACAAACAGATTTGTCAGAAAGCACTGCCGTCTGGTCTTTATCAAATATCACTTGTAATTTTTTACGACAGCCTCTACTTATATGCACGAGTGTGTGGAAACTCGACCAAAACCAGACTCGAGCGTACGGCGCATCAACAGACCACCAAAGATGTTCAGCCGACCAGTAGAGCTGATGTTTAACCAGGGTAGCTGATCAAGCGCAATAATACCGCGGCCTCAGCCTAGAGCTAGAGAAGAAACGGGATGGCTTTTAGTCAGTAAGAGTCTGACTTTCCTACTTACCCCACCCAGAGCGGAAGAAGTCTTGTTTCAATTTTCTCCTCTCAATAGAAGTATGTACTAGAAGTAACAGGATAGCATAAGAGAAAGGAGGTATAACTTATACCGCATTTATTTTTAAATATATCTACTCAAAACGCTCCTCTAATCACGATGCTCCCTTACCACGGCCGTCGAGAGAACACTTAACACATAAACTGTTAACTTACCGACTTCCACCGGCTGAGCCCACACTCTTTTGTTTGCATTTACGTTACCGACCACTCTTCAATTCCGTGCGGTTTGTTGAATTATAGAAGCGCGTAATTCAATGATGCTGAGAGGCTTTTAAGGAAAGGAAAAGTTACAACGTTTGTTTCGCCAGGTGAATTCAAATTCTCCGTAAAAACGATGTATTGTGTTGGCGATTTTGTCAGAGGTTTTCTTATTGTTATCTAGGATTTTGTATGCTATCTGTTTCTGTGTCGTGAGTGTCGCAATAACTTTGTCGTGACTTCTCATAAATATGAACCCCCAGCTTGGCTTGAAACTATTCGCGTTCTTCGTCAAACACTTTCGTCAGTAATGTCTCACGAAAGTCATTACCCGAAAATAGTTCTGTCTCAATCATGTGTAGTTTTCGAAACTAATGAAAAAGAAATTAAGTGTTATAATTTAACTTAACTAATAAAGTTTCTTGAAATTGATTACAGTTTTATCTCTAGATTAAACTCCAATGAATACCATCGCAGTATACCAATTAAATCTTTCAAAACTTAGTTAAAACATTTATCTAGATTCGCACAGGTTTGAACGTCCATAGAA
Source organism: Spodoptera exigua (assembly GCA_902829305.4). NCBI lineage: Eukaryota > Metazoa > Arthropoda > Insecta > Lepidoptera > Noctuidae > Spodoptera > Spodoptera exigua. The sequence goes on from LR824623.2 coordinate 4,827,759, forward strand.
AGTACAAACAAACAGATTAATGAAAATTGATTACTCAGAATCTGATAAATTCAATTAATAAACAAGTTTTTGTTATTAAGTACTAAATGAATTAAGTACTAGGACAACATAAATTTGTAGGAAAACATTCTTGGATCAATGTTGTAACAATACATTTATTATAGTCAGACTTTTAATTCGATTCCTGATTTGACATTGACCACTGTCATTTTGTGAAATAATGATACCACATATAACAGTGTAGTGATGAACACAAAAATCGATAAACAATCAGTGAATCAGTTTCAAGAAGGCATTCAAAAAATTTCGGCTACCGAATGGTCTAAATGTGTATCCCATGTTTTCAAAGAAGAGGAAAAAATGAGTAAGCTAGATATGTTAATTGACAATAAATATCAAAGACACAATTCATAATAAATGTTACATAGAGTAACGGCGATAGCGATAGCGATAGCGATGACAGCGACAAAAAAATGTCTGTTTTATTTGTCACGTTCCTTCATGATCACATTTTTTATTAATTACACACACAATTACAAAAGTATAAGATCGTTAATTAATTGTCAAAACTAAATTATCGGTTCAGAAATATTTCATTTCCTGATAAACTTAGTTTACAAGAGTAAATTTATAATCGAGAGGAATCGATTCAGAAATATTCGATTTCCATATCGAATAATTTCGCAACGTCACTATTTATTACGTTTCATAACGTTGCAACACTGAAATTGTCAAATCTGGAATGGAATTAAAATTCTGAGTATAGACAGTTAGATTGGAAAGAAATTAGACTTTTTTGTGAGGGAAATTCATGAAATGACTTCTCTCGTCCAGGGTAAGGCGAGAGGGAGTGTAAGACTCTTACGAACTAACCCCCCCCCCCTTTTCTTCTCCGGCTTTAGGCCGAGGCCGCGGTACCTGCCTGCTGGCCCCGTAATCGCAGCTGAACATCGGCCCTGTAGGGCCTTGTGAGTGGTGGTCTACTAGCTCTTTGATGCACGCGGAACGCTACTTACGCGCCTTTCGCTTTAGAGTTGGACTTTTTTGTGTAAAAAAAATCTATTTACTGCAACATTAACATCTTAACCAGCCTATAAGTACCCACAGCCACAGCCAAAAGCCTCTTCTTCCATAGTCGTAAAAGGTTTGAGCAATAATCACCGCGCTTGCTCAAGGCGGATTGTCAGATTTCCGAACTTTTAGTTAAAAAGTGTTCGTCCATTTTCGTGACATTTATTTCTATTTTGACTGAGAATACCGAATCCTGCTCAAATACGATATTTTTGGTAGATTTAGAGGTAATTTTGATAGACATAGAGATAGACTTAGAATCTCTAACTCGAGATAACTTAAATGTCGAAAATCGAGAATTGGCCCCCAGGTTTCCTCACGATGTTTTCCTTCAGTCAGATGTTTGTCAGTGGTGTGAGTAAATAATCTTTAAAGCGCATATAACTCGAAAAAATTATACGTCCGTACTTTCCACCTATAGAGAGCTACATTTATGGCTTATTATAAGCTCGTCCTCCCTTCTTCGAATAAAAAGTACGCGAAATAAACTGGACAAAAAAGTATAAATATATGAAAGAAATGTCCCCTTTGGGACAACGTGGGACAACGTTACACAAAAATATTCTCTCCACAACAATAACCATACGTGCAAAAGTACTAGGACAATATAAATTCACAGAAGGTAGATAGCATGGAACAACCACATTCATTCTTTATCAATTGTGTGTAGCATTTGAAATAAATTGCTTGTCGTAAACAGAAGACAACCGGGATCGGGAACCAGTTACCAGGGAAGCAGTTATGCAGTGGAGTCACGTATGCCTTACTATACGTTCTTACGAAACTCGTGTGCACGTGTAGAGCATCCGTAACTTTGAAGTGAGTAACTTGTGTCGCAAGTATGAAGAGAAAAGAGATTAAAAAATTACAATTACATAGGTACAGTATTAAATTCCAAACTTATTCTTTTAGCTGTCTATGAATATTTGAATATTTTAATAACGCAGAATTTCGGAATTCGAATCTTAAATTTGAAACGATCACATGTGTACTGTGTACAAACGGATTATTATTATTCACTTTTAACGTTTCAAAAGTACTTACCTTTGTATGGTTTAGTTGGAATAAATGTTCTTGACTTTGAATTTATGAACACCCACAACACAAAAGGCATACCAAGCGCGTAACCGAATATTTTTCTCTTAACCTTCTACACATCAAGTGAAATTAGCCGGATTTTTAAGACGCTTTTCGCTTGTCACTTAAGGCACATACATGCGTAAAGTCATAGGCGGACACTGCTTACGATGGGCGAAAACGTAATCACATTTTCTCTCACCCTTAACTACACAGGAAGGAATTAAAGTAATTGAATCGGAACTTTTACTACAATCACTATGGAACGTCTTTTGTTTTGAAGTTTTACTCTTTTATGTTCCTGTGTCCCTGGTGTTTTATGAATTAAGCGAGGTTTTATGAATTGTTTTAAAAATTATGATAATATTATGGCCAGTAATTATCTGTTAGCTTGCGTACTGTACCGATACGACCTTCAAACTTTCAAAGAACGAGCGTACTCCTTAAATGCCGGCAACGCACCTGTGACGTCTCTGTTGCTGCAAGTGATCCGTCTGCTCGTTTGACTCCTATTCCATAACAAAATTTAGGTTTGACTCTGGAGTCGTTTCATACATTTTAATATTTAAAAAAAATCTACCAATCAAAACTAATGATAGAAAGATAGTGTATAAACCTTCTTCACTCTCGAATAATTTTAGCAACTCTTGAACCCGTTTTTGTAAAGTGCAAAATCATTAAGAGTCTGTCAGACTCTGACTAAAAATCACCATGAACCACGGTAAATTAATGTCTTTGACCTATAACCCCGGCTGATTTATGTTGTACCTAGGCTTCAGATTATCTGATCCTCAATAAAAAATTTAAGCCCTCACAATCAATTAAAATGTTTAAACACAACATAACATTATAATAATTGTCACGACTTTTTCTATTAAAAATTTGAAATTGTAAAGGAAACCTTCGCTTAAACAGCACGTTTCTTTTTCAATAAAAAGTATAATTTCCATTGTAAAAGTAAATTATAATGAGCTCCTTAACAAAGAGAAAGATTTCAATCTTTTTCTTTGAAAAGTTGCTAAGGAATTGTGTGCTACCTCTTTGCGGATTAAATTATTATATGCTGGGTCAAATTATTTTGTTTAATTTCTTTATGACCTTACTTTCTTACAATGTCTCCTGACCGCGTTTCTTACATAACAAAAAATAGAATCTTAAGAACGATAAGTATTTGTTTAACTCATTTCAAATCTCATGTCGGAAAAAAATGTGTTTAGTGTGTAATTTAAAACTTTTTTGTGATATACAGTAGCAAACAACCCTCTGATGATAAGCGATTACACCAAAGGATTTAGTTATAAATGAGTTGAAAGCTTTTTGTAGCTTGTTAGGGAATTGGGGATTGGAGATGAGAGGGGAAGGATTGGATCTTTTGTAACCTCACTCAAACAGGAATCACAACGCAAGCGTTGATTCACGCTTTTCTTATTTAAGACCTTAGTATCACTCCGATCGAACCGTTTCATTTCGTTTGGCGATAGAACTTTAAAGAAACGTGTGTGTGCGTGTGTGTGTGTATGTGCTCTATAGTTTACCAGCCAGTCAGACATCAGACAAGAAAATAATATAAGACAGTTTAAAAATAAGTTATAATAAAAATTTTGCAAAATAATTATACATAATGTTTGTATTAGTTTATAAAATTTAGTGCATGTAAAACAATGCGGCCCACAGTCGAATCGCTAAACCGGTTTTGTGGAAAAATATTGTAAATTCAATATCTGTACACTGTTGATATTTTCAATAAATAATAAAAATCGTGCCAGAGCCTGCCACTCTAATATATCGTTCAAATAAAAACTACGGAACGGATCCGAAGAGAATTTGGCAAATATAGTCTTTTATAGTCTAAAATTACCCAAAAGCTGTTTTTAACTTCGGCTGCAATTAGTTTATCATAAAAAGAATTAATTAAGGGTATATAACCTTTATAACCTTTGTAACCTCTTTTGATGAGGTTCGACCCCACCAAAGCACACCAAACTGACTAAAGCTTAACCAACCGACCTCCTTTCCAAAAGAGGTTTTCTAAAAATTTCCAAAGTTAATGAAGATAGCAGCTATCGGAATCTTCTAAAACGATATTCCCGTTTACAGGTTATAAATACGAAACTCGTAAAACAACACGTCATACACACCCATCCAAATATTTACGATGTTACCTAGACGACCTAGGTTTTACGAGTATTCTAGACTCCTAGCATCCCTATTTTTATGATCAAACCCTAAGATTTATGACTAGGCTATACCCTCCCGATTTTATATATTTATTTTCGTTTTTATTTCACAAACTTTAACCATAAAATCTGGAATGGCATCTGAAATTGTGAAAGTTTCACAAGAACTGTAGTTAGAAATGTTTGACATTACGTAAGGGAGACTGAAATTGCTGAAAAAACTTTACTTGTAGTGAAATTTTGTGACAGTTTGTAACTTTTTGTTGTTTTGATTGTGACGTCACGCTTGGGACAACTACAGATAGGGCCCAGGGCCCAATAAGGCTGATGTTCAGCCGGGGTTGCGGGGCAAGCAAAAAATGCCGGAAAAGGTGTAGTTCTCTTACTGCACCTACCATACTCTCTCTACATCACCCTAAGTTTGACTGAGGAGAATGCCTACGGCATTTAGTCCGCCTATGTAATGTTTTTGTTGCATAAAGTTTAAATAAATAAAAGGAACAATATGGTATATTGTCAATAAGAATCTGACAATTGCCCCACCCAGGGCTGGTAAAGTCATTTGAAGATACCAAAAATTGGTACATAGAGGTAGGTGGCATTGAAAGATAATCAAAAGTCAAAAAAGTCAAAAATCATTTATTTCAATTAGACCACAATAGGCACTTTTGAACGTCAAGCAAGCAAAAAAGGAAAAAAGTATATAAAAAGAGCTTTAAAATTTAGCGTGTCAGTCTGTCCGTCTGTCCTCTAGTGAAGCTATTCGCTCGCTCGCAAGAAACTCCATGGTTACTCTTTTTCAATCAGTTTTACAATACATTTCTTTGTTACATCATTTAGTCGGTTCTGATATGTGAGAAAAATGTAACACTAATGTTCAGGCAAAAAGTACGAAAAAGAAGTGAACCTCAAGGACAACATATTTAGACAGACCACTGGAGCTGACCAGTCCCAATAGGCGGCGCCCGTTCACGAACATGACACGTACACCAGCACCGCCCAACTCAACCATATTATAGGGAATTGGGCGATCTAGTGCCCGTGCCACCGCCAATGAGACCTCTGAGTGAGCATGACATGATAGATTTTGAAATACACCATTGGTGTATACCACGATGCCTTTTAGGGGTAAGGGTTTGAGAAATTTAGAGATTGGAATTAGGAGGAGGGATCTGTGTCTAAAAAAAACTTGTGACGCGATGACGCAATATTTTTAAGTTACAGAAGAAAGTTAAGAACAACTAGTAATACTAAAATAAGTTAGCTAAGAAATTTACCGAATTGTTATCAAAATTCTAATATCTAAAAATCTTTAAAACAATTAAAACAAGTTTTCAACTCGTGGGAAAAAGCACAGGATGCCATCGGAATATTTTGCGACCTTTCAAAGGCATTCGACTGTGTTGAGCACGAGACGCTGTTACTGAAGCTAGAACACTACGGCATTCGGGGGGTATCCCTAGATTTATTGAAATCATACCTTCAAGAAAGAAAAATTAAAGTACAAGTCAACAAAGTTAACTCACTGGGTGCTAGCGTATCTATGGGCGTACCGCAGGGCTCAATATTAGGTCCTTTTCTATTTTTAGTTTATGTAAATGACCTGCCCCATATGTTCCAAAATGAACCGCATATGGTATTATTCGCTGATGACACTTCATTGATTTTTAAAATAAATAGACGAACAAACAAATATGACGAAGTTAATAATGCCTTAATGAAGGTTCAAAATTGGTTTACAATAAACAACTTATTACTAAATGATAAAAAGACTAAATGCATTAGATTTATTTTACCAAATGTTAAAAATAACGTATGTGATGATATATTACTAAATGATCAGAAACTAGAATTTGTAAAAGAGACTACTTTCCTGGGGATCACTGTAGATGAGAAGTTGCAATGGGGGCCCCACATCAGGTCTCTAGCAGGACGATTGAGCTCTGCAGCTTATGCTGTCTGGAAGATCCGTCAGCTAACCGATGTCGGCACGGCAAGACTAGTGTACTTTAGCTACTTTCACAGCATCATGTCGTATGGAATTCTGTTGTGGGGACAGGCATCTGACGTTGAGTCTATCTTTATCTTGCAAAAGCGTGCCGTCAGAGCTATATATAACTTAGGTCGTCGCGAATCTCTCAGAGAAAAGTTTAAAAACATTCAGACCGTACCGAGTCAATTTATTTATGAAAACATTATGTATGTTAGGAAAAACCTACACTTATTTGTAAAGGTATCTGACAAACATGATTATCATACTAGACATAGGAATAGATTGAGTCAGCCTTTATTTAGATTGGCAAAAGTGCATAAGTCATTCCTGGGTTTTTGTGTTAAATGTTATAATAAAATCCCAGTTGAAATTCAAAATTTAAATGAAAGCAAATTTAAATTATGTATAAAGAAACATTTATGTAAACTAGCATACTACAAACTAAATGATTATATACAAGATAAAAATGCTTGGAGGCTAGCTGGTCCTACTCCACAGGATGTTTAGAGTATTTTTTTTTTTTTAATTATTAAGTTGTACACTATGTTGTTAATTGTTGATGAGCTTCTAAGATTTTGTAAATGTGAGTGCCCTGTAACCTATTATAATTAAGTAAGACTTGTAGAATATAGGTACTTGTGTCGGCTGGGAGCTGTCATGCTCACTCAGAGGTCTCATTGGCGGTGGCACGGGCACTGGATCGTCCAATTCCCTATAATATGGTTGAGTTGGGCGGTGCTGGTGTACGTGTCATGTTCGTGAACGGGCGCCGCCTATTGGGACTGGTCATCTCCAGGCTGTCTAAATATGTTGTCCTTGAGGTTCACTTCTTTTTCGTACTTTTTGCCTGAACATTAGTGTTACATTGTTCTCACATATCAGAACCGACTAAATGATGTAACAAAGTATTGTAAAACTGATTGAAAAAGAGTAACCATGGAGTTTCTTGCTCGTTCTTCTCCATAGGAATCTACACTTTGGAACGAGCAAATAGCTTCACTAGAGGACACACGGACAGACTGACACGCTTAATTTTAAAGCTCTTGTTATATATACTTTTTTCCTTTTTTGCTTGCTTGACGTTCAAAAGTGCCTACTGTGGTCTAATTGAAATAAATGATTTTTGACTTTTGACTTTTGACTTTTATAGAATAGAATTGTAGTTAATCCTACACCCACACACTGACCTGCAAAATCCTTAAGCAGCTAAACAGCGTCTAACGAAAATAAATTGCTGAAATATATGAAAACATGTTCCTAAGCATATTTTTATACTTTTCCACGTAAATTACTTCGTGGAATATAAGCGGCTTTATGTGAAAATCAACAGATTGTTTAATAAATAATTCTATCACGTAACTTAGCGCGTATGTATCTTTTTTATGAGTGGAAAATCATTACATGACTTCTCCCGTCTGACTGAGTGTCGGACTCTTACTGACTAAAAACCCTTGTTGCTTCTCCTGCCGAGGCCGAGGCCACGGTGCCTTATTGCTCTTGCCTCGCAACCCTGGTTAAATATCAGCCCTATAGGGCCCCATTTGAAGTAGTCCCGCGTTTACGGTAGCCGGAGATCATCTCCGGAAGAAAAGTAAGTATGCAAATCACATTTACATGACACATCATCAGTCGATAAATCGGCATCACAAAAAACAGCGTGAATCAAGTACAGCGTTGTGTTTTGTTTTGTGAGTGTGGTTACTAGAGATCCAATATTTCAACTCCCCCATACCACCCCAACCCCTAAATTTCCAAAACTCTAATCCAAAAGGCAGGCAATTCACTCGTAACTCCGCTGATTAGTAATCGGTCTACTCTTTTGCCATCGTATCCCAAAAAATAATGACCACTGCTGAGCAAAGAACTCTTCTCACACGGAGAAGATTTGAGCATTTAATTTAGCACCAATTGCATTTTTACTCGTAGTATGTGATCTATAAAAAAAACAGGGATCGATAAGAGAAAAATACTTGCAATAAGTTAGATAAACATGTTTTATTCGTCATCTACGTTTTAAGAATTTATTTCTCATAAAAATAATACAATTCACTTTGGATAGTGAGAAAACATGATATAGGTATATGACAAACAGAGTATGGGCCATAGTATTTCATTATATTTTACCCAAAATGTGTCAAATCGACATTTTTTTATGAAAGTTGTATGAGACTCCAAAATTATGATGTCATAGTGTTTTGCATCAAATAGTTTATAGTAATTACTTATATGTTTATTGTTGTTACCGTTGTTGAATTTGATTGAAGTAAAACAAAACTAAAACAAATTCTCATTGAAAAAAAAATAAAAGCAAACAGGTCAATGTTTATTGGTATCGAGCTGTGTATTCAATTTCCTATGAAAACATTGTGTTTACAGTATGACAACGTTTTTCAATAAAACATTGTTCACAAATATTTACTTAAGCAGAATAAGCTTCAAAGAAATTGAGTTCAGTTTTTGTGTTCGATACAAAAATGTTTGTCCGACTACAGGGGACGATATTTCCTTGGGAGAGTAAAGGTTGGGTCGCTTTGTAAGCGGGAAAGGTGTTACTAAGTATTGTGTGTAGTTTGTTTACGTTTGAACAATATCTGAGCGGGAGTATAGACTAAGGGTTTTTTTTTGTTTAAACCTAGATTTTGGAGGGAGTGTGGAATTGTTACCTCACTAAAACCTCCCCGGTGGCCACCATCTACACCTATAAGGACACCCAGTCCTTTACGTCATTTCAGATCGGACCAGAAGAAGGAACGCGGTGGTGTTATTTAGCAAGAATCTGACACTTCCTCACTCCACGTTGAAAGAAGTTATTGAAGGGTTTGCTCCTTAAAAATACAATTTTATACCTCATAAAGAATGTGGTTTGTATGAACGATTTTAGTGTCACATAATTCTAATTCTATTCGAGTTATAATTTAAAGAAAGTTGTCCGACACAGGCCCTGTGCGACACTTTAACTGCTAGCTCTGTTCGAAAGTAATTTGATGATCTTCCTAAAGAATACCTCATTACATTCATTATTATCTCGGTCTTGTCTGATGGTTTTTCAATGAATGTATTATTCAAAAACCATCAGACTGAAGGGTTTTGTCAATGTGTTCTACTCGTGTTAGATTCTTACTGACTAAAAACCTCCCCGTTCCCTCTTCTGTTTTATGCCGTTACCGCAGTACATTATGTTTTTTATGTAATAGGACGGCACGCAAGCAGACGATGGTAAGCAATCAACGATGTGGTTATTTCATGCTGGTTTTTTGTGAGGCCGTGGTACCACACCGGTTAAGCCGACCCATTCGTGCCGAAGCATGGCTCTCCTACAATTATTGCGCTTGCAGCCGCAACCCCGTCAGCCAATAGACCACTACAGATGGGGCCCAACAGGGCCGATGTTCAGCCGGGGTTGCGGGGTAAGCGCAATAAGGCACCGCGACCTCGGCCCAGAGCAGGAGAAGGAACTGGGGGGGTTTTTAGTCGGTAAGATTCTGACACTCTCGCCTTACCCTGGGCGGGAAAAGTCATTGGATGATTTTCCCCTGACAAAAAAAAGCCGCAACCCCGTCTTAACGGTACAGATGAACATTACTCGCTAGCACTGTCACCCCGCCACATTCTTCTCCCCTCGAGGTTCCAATATTAGAATACGTTTCACGGAAAATACTTGTGCGATACAAAAACGAAATTTGTCCGTTGAATACACGCTTATATTAGGCACAGGACGGCATATCAAGCTACCTCATTCTATTATCACACTTTCAACTTTAGCCCACTCCAATAAAGTCGTTATTTAATTGAATTTTCATATAGGATAGCTTGTTTTGCTTGTGTCTACAGTTGCGAATTCTTGCTCACTTTAATTTCGTGCCTACATAATAAAATTGTTTGCATTATGAAGATTATTTCGGGAATAGATATCTACAACATTATTTATGTATACATATATAGGTAGTAACAACGGGAATAAATAGGTGTGTGCTGGATTCTTTAGGGAGGTTGGTTACTTTTGTGGAGAATGAAACAATGAATTTATTTTTGTATAAAGGCAATAAAAAGACACTTTTACACACTAAGATTTGCTCAAACTCAAAGCCCCTGTACCTATAGAGAGGTGACTGTCAGACTCTTACTAACTAGAACACACCCTGTATCATCTCCAGCTCCGGGACAGGACGCGGTATGTTATTTTGCCTGATCTGTAAAGAGTCGTGGATTCATTTACAAATTACAAACACAAAATTTCACTTATCTACAGAGTACATCTAGACCCGAAATAATATAATTTCTGGAAATTAGTACATTCCAAAAAGGACGATGTGTCACACTAGGATTTTCTCCTATGTCGTGAGTGCGTTTATAAACATACAATTTCCCATCACACGGTGCTTAGCCTGGGTGCGGGTGAAGCTAACTAAGGTACCGCGAGAAGAGACGGGGGTATTTTTAGTCAGTACGACTCTGACACTCTCTCCCATCATACCCTAGGCAAGAGCAGTCAGAGGCGGTGTAGGGTGCAGGCGACGTGGGCCACCGCCTATGGCTTCGCGGTACAGGAGGCCAAGTTCCTCAAATTTTTTTATCTTCCGTCTTCAGGTCGCCACTTGAAAGAGCCTCGCCAAATCTGTCCTGCCCACGTTAAATTTAAGTCTTGACCCCCCACTGGGAATAGTCATTTGATGATTATTTCTCCTTAAAAATAAAGCCTATGCAGTCAAACTAAAACAAACGTAAAACAAAAAATAACCGTTATTTTAAATTGATTTCTAAATACAGTATGTGCTTTCCATACATGGAAAACGTTGTCATCTCAATGACACAATTTAAAATCGATCCAATCAAATGAGGCCTGTAAACAGCTGTCCCTGATTTATAGAGGCATTAAGGGTGCTCTGATCAGATGTTAGAAAGCCTTTATAATGAAAATATTTAAGGTAATATTGACTTTTTGATGGCCTTCCATGGAATTAATGTATTTGGGAAAGTGCTAGAAATATTTCATACTAGCTTTTGTCCGCGACTTCGTTCGCGTGGAAAGGTGACTCTTCAGATTTTTGGTTAAAAACTATCCTATGTCCTTACTCGAGTCACATATAAATTGACGTGTAAAAGTGCCGTTTTATGGCCTATTTGCAAAAATAAATTCATTGTTTCATTGTTTCATTGAGTTCCAAACTATGTCTGTAGCTGTACCAAATTTCACAGAAATTGGTTCAGTAGTTTAGGCATGAAGAACAAAGAAAAAATAGACAGACAGAGTTACTTTTACATTTATAATATCAGATTGGATTTTTTTCGTATTTTAAAAATTTATTAATATTTTGTTTCGGACATTGTATTGCGTCATGGTATTTTTTATATTTTGAAAAATGCAAATATTAGTATTAATTACTTACGCATCTAATTCTCAAGTATCAATAAACTCCTGCTTTATGACACTTATAATACTTAACTTAAAATATTTTGGTATAATGGAAAATATTTTATGAAATTTCAAACTTATAAAAGCCTGCATCTCTTCTCAAACAATTTAAGTATAAGTATTTGATAAGTTATCATAAAAAGATTTCTCTCTTCAAAGTATCAAAGAGTAAAACTTGAAAAGTAAACATCTCGACATTATAATTATTGCAAGGAGCGTTGGAAAACAGAACTTGTGCATATTTTTGACATTTGATTGACAGTGACAGTGACAGCTTGGTTACCTTTAATGTCAGAATTTGAAACTTAAGTTTGGATTTGTTTCAAATTTTGTACTTAAAATATTGGTGGATTATGTGAATAAAGAGATGTGACTTTGTGGAGGCACCAGTTTGGAGTTTCAAAGCAAGCGATACTGTGTAGTTTTTGAATTTTCATATAAATATTAAAACGCGGTAGCATCACGCCTGTTATTCTCCCAAAGAATGAATAGAGGTCTATATTATATAGGTACTTGAGCTCAAATGAGTCGGCTTGATCTGAATTTGCCAGGCGTCACAGAAATCCTGTATTATATTTCGGTATTTAATTGTAATTTTGAGCCTTTTGCTACACAGGGCACTATTCGGGAAATAACTACCTGGAAATAATCCCAAAACACCGAATAATATAAAAATATATCCATCTCTTTATCAAATCTTCCTATTATCGTCATCGTTATGGCCACAAATAGCAGAAACTTTTGAACTTCACCGAAGCGCTTTGTATTCATAAAACGCAAAGCATTTTATTATGGAAACTTACGTACGAATACCTAATGCCTGATCCCAGCCAAAGTTTTAAGTTTTAATGCACAAGTTTTGTTAAAGTCAACTTACTTTACTGAACTTTGCCGAAAATGTTTTAAGCAAATGGACTGGACTTAAAGAAGTCTGTTGAAAAGTACTAGGCTGCCAGAATACTGAAGAAGTTTAATTTTCATTCCAATATAAAAATTAGGAGATGTTTTTAGTTTTAACTATTCTTGTTGTAGCGGTACTGTAGTTTTTCCATTGCTGCATTAAATTTACTTGATGAGATGCTTCTAGTGGTTAAGACTATCAATTATCTGATTTTCCTATTTTTAGCGTAGGATACTAACACTAGGATTTTTGCCTGTGTCGTGGGTATATCTGCAAACACATGAATTCACATACACAAGCCAGACTAGCCAAACCTAACAACAATTTGTGGATAGTAGTTGTTCCGGGCGGAGATCATTCATTATGATCGAGAATCATTTATTCATTATTTGGAATAAATGATTTTGATTTGATTTGATTTGATTTGATCAAACCCACGACAAGTTGCACGGAAGCTAGCTTCCCACAAGTTAGAAGGGTGTTTAGTCAGTAGAAGTCTGGCACTCGGCTCACGTGGGCGACAGAAGTCATTTGATGATTAAAAAATCAATAGTGTTATAAAACTTTTAACTTTAAATTCGTTTTGAGTCTAGAAATAAAATACTAGGCTAGCAGCAAATAACAAGAGATTAGAAAAATCACCAAGGAAAAATATGTATACTTATAAACAACATAACTATACTCAAAATGCACCCTTATTCCTCCGTAATATAGCTAAGGTATTCAATATTTTACCATAAATTCACAGTGGGCACATTTTTCACGTAAATTTGTAAAATGGGCCAGCGATTAAGGGCGAAAATCCACCATGAATTTTTGTTTTGTTTGTAACTTATAACGCTGAAATCTGGCAACTGCGCGGTAGAAACAGAAGTAGGTACGAAGTTTGTGAAGTTTTCGCCTTCGGAAGTCAACAGCTTTAAGTAATTTATTTAAATTCATTCTTAAGGGAATATGGTACTTAGCGAACTTTTTACTTTGTTTGTTTTCTTTTTTGTTATCTTTCCTCTTAAGTTCTATTTAAAGTGAGCAGATAATGTTGTTACAGCGTACCTGTTGATCTAGGGATTGCAAGTGCGAATATCGAGAAAGATAGATACCTGAGTTAAAAAACCAAAACCAAAGGTGTACAATCTGTTACCTAAAGTTATTAAAGATCAACCATTTTAAAGATCAAGTATAACAAGATAGTCTGATTAATAATTAATATACCTATAAATAATTAGATATAAACTATTGTACCCAATTACAATGTTATTAAACTTACTACTTCTCTTGCTGTGCCCTATCAGGGTCCATAATATGTACCTTGATTTAAGCCCTTTACATCTTTGTAACATTATGGTATGCAAATAAATAAATATGAATATATGGGTTCTAGAGTGGAGACCACGTCTAGCAAACGTAGTATGGGGCGCCCTCCAGCTAGGTGGACTGACGACATCCGCAGGGTGGTTGGCAGTGGTTGGATGAGAAGAGCTGAACATCGAGCTCAGTAGCGTGCAATTGGGGAGGCCTATGTCCAGCAGTGGACGACAACAGGCTGATGATGATGATGAATATTTAGAATTTTCAAAAAACATCAAAACGAATTATTGTTGCAAAAATGTTACTATTCTTTACCCGATTTTTTAATGATGATTTGTAATAGTCTAAAGGAACACGCACTGATGGTAAGCTATATGTATGTACCCCGATGTCGTTTATCCATGAATGTTTGAATGCCGAAAGGCAGAATGTATAAGGACTCTTGAACATTGTTAACATCTTATTGTAATACCTACATTCTAAACAAATAAAAATTATATTCTAAAGTTTCATTGTTGATTTTTTATTGACAATTATCCCCATCAACATTAATCACAACTTAGAAGTCAAAAGTAGCACTACGAAACAGCCATAGTGTTATTTGAACAGTATAATTACAGCATCGAGTATTTCCTTTGGCTTAGACTTTAATAGCCATTGAAGAAAGGCTACATTCAATTATCTTTGCCGAGCTGAAGTTAAACTAAGAATAATTGCGTTGGCAATCCTCAAAGGTACGTTTAGCGGTTGGTTTAATAACATTAAATGGAGTAACTTATTTGGAATAGGAGTAGAAATATAAAGCTTATATAGCTTTTAACAGTGAACAGCGTCACTGTCGTTTGTCTCACCAGGTGGTGGCCAACCTGAGTCATCTACTCTGGTCACCGCTATGTGTGGTAAGGCGTACGATTTTTTTTTTGTGAGAGGAAATTCATTAAATTTCTTCTCACGCCCAGGGTGGGGCGGGAGGAAGTGTCAGACTCTCACTGACTAAAAACCCCCCCGTTCCTTCTCCTGCTCTGCACCCTGCAACCCCGCCCGGCTGAACACCAGCCCTATAGGGCCCCGTCTGTGGTGGTCTATTGACTCTTTGAGGCGCTCGCGGAACGCTACGCGCCGTACGCTCGGGTCTGGTTCTGGTCGGGCAAGCTACCCTTACTCGCCATCCGCAGACCCACGCTTACGGCGGCCGGAGATCGTTTCTTGATCCCCGATGCCCGGAGTGTCGACACCTGCTGCGACGGCTATGGCGTGAGGAGGAGGATTGCTCCCTCATGCGGTCCACCTCCCTCTTTGCGAGTATAACTGCTTCACAGAAGGAAGAGACAGCGTCCCAGTTCCTCTCGCTCGTGGGGCGGGTGATGGATGTTTGTTTTTCGTTTATGCGAAAACTACTGAAAGAAACTGCATACGATTTGGCACAAAGATAGTATTTTTTGTGCCTTAGATCGGCAAACAAGCAGACGGATTACCTGATGGTAAACAATCAGCGCTGCCCATGGACCCTAGCAGTACCAAAGGACTGCAAGTGCGGTGCCGACATTTTGTGGGTTATTAGGGATAGGGGATTTAGGGATTGAGGATGGGGGGAGAACCTCACTCACACGGCAAAACTTAACGTAAGTGTTGCTTCACGGGGGTTTTCTGTGAGGCCGTGGTATCACTCCGGTTGAGCCGGCCTATTCTTGCTGAAGGATGGCGCTCCCACACTTGTGTTAGGTTTTAGTTTGGACGGCACACACGCTTCTTTATCCCTAGTTCTTATGTTACAATAGGTCGTCAAAATAATAAACATAAGCCACTTGCAGAAGCTAGTAATATACCTATAATTATAACCAACTACTGCAAGCGTCACTCGTCAATAAATGCCCATACAGGGAGGGGCCATACTTATACACACACAGAACAATATAAATCAGATGGACTGCTTATTAAATACGCAACCGGACCGAATGTCCGGACGACCGGACTGGCCGGTACACGTAATTAATTAAACAAACGATCCTGTGATAGCGTCGATGTTGATTATTCTTGGAATCGATTCGATTGTTTGTTGGGAATGGATTTTTAAGGACGCTGTTGACCCTTTTAGTGTTTTAGACACGATATCTGTAGTAGAAATAAATTTAAATTTATCATAGTTGGGGATTTTTCTGGACATTTTTGTGTGGAAAGATAATGTGGTCAGGCAAATTGAGAAGGTTTGGTAAAAAGGTATGTATTCAACGAGACTCCTACTGATTAAAAACCACTACGTTCTTTCTCCTGCTCCAAGCGAGACCGTGGTATATCATTTGCGCTCATACCTACAACCCCTGATGGACATACCCCTCTGTGGCGGCCTGATAGCTCTAAACAGGACCCACGCTTGCGGCGGCCGGAGATCGTCGCTATTATCCACGCCGTAGTGTCTTCTACAGCAGATGGAGTGTATGGAAGGTCTAGTTCCCTAAAACGCAAAGAAGAAAAGAAGAAGAAAGGCAGAGATGGCTTACCAGTTCCTCTCGCTCTGCATCATGGCCTAGACCTAGGCCGGGCTTGAGAGGTCATTGCCACCAACGAGAAATGAGTTGGAGAACCGAGTTTAAGGTTCAATTTTATCAAAGAGCGCTGGCTAGTACTTGGTACCTGACCAATGAGCAGCCTCCCTCAGTCAGACTACACCCGTGAGAAGAACAGGTTCAAGTTCCACTACAACAATGTCAAAAATAATATTATCTCCATCATTCATTACCTTAATTAGTGGCATGTACCAGGAAACCATAACATCAATGGAGGATAACGAGTTTCTTCAGTAAAACATAAAACACATTACCCACGCTCTCACAAAAAGGAAAGTAATTTTGTCAATTATGTTATTAGGCGCACATAGGACGAGCTGGGTTTTGCCATCTTACTTGACAACTTATAAAGAAATTATTCAGAGTTGATATGTGATGGAAAATTATTTTGTATTTTGCTTTTCAATTCGCGTGTAAAATAAATAAAAAATATTGTTCATTTGGTCAAGATTGCATTCGTAAATTACCTACTAAAGATCATCCAAAAAGACGTTGTTCAGCGATCGAGCAAGAGCATCCGTCAGGAAATGTTTCCATATTCTGTTCTTTGATTAGGAAAACATAAAACTGAAGACTTCACTTCATTCATAATATATAATTTTAATTACTTTTTTCACACTCCATGAAAATTCTACAAAATCCCAATAGCAGCGCAGAACATTTGCAAGAAAAACCGCATCTTTGCAGCCATTTTTGATCACGAGTTTCTTTCTTCGAGGCTGTTATTCATTCGTCTTTTATGCTCAAAGCAATCTGGGTCACCATGGTGACTGAACACATCTCCCACCGCATGTACAGGCAGCCAAGATATTTGGTACGCTTGCAAATACAGACTGATTCAGGATTCAGATACCGACTTAATAAACCCTTGAATGATGCATACATATTATTATTATTATGTCATTACTACAGACGCACAAATGACAGCATGTTTGTTCTTTACTAAATCAATCTTAATTTTCATAAGCCCTAGTTATAGCCAAACTACGGTGTAACCGCGGCGGTCAAAAACGTCAAATACGGTCACTTTCGATTTCTTGTCATAAAAGTGTGGGACAGCCATACCTCGGCACGAATAGGTCGGTTCGACTGGAGTGATACCCCGGCTCCTCAGAAAACCGGCGTGAAACAACCACAGCGTTGTGTTCTCTTCCTCTCCCATCCTTTCCCAATACTTAAAAATCTGAAACCCTTATCTCTAAAAGGTCGGCAACGCACTCGTAACTGCTTTGATGTTGCGGTTGCCGTGGGCGGCGCTGATTGCTTAGCAGATTACCTGATCAGGTAATCTGTCTGCTCGTTTACCGACCTATCAAGTATAAAAAAATGCAGAAAATATGCTAACCTACATACTAAATTTCTGCATTGACTAGTTAGCCCAGCTGATCAAAGTATCCCAATTTGCCAATCTTCTTCCATTAACAACCTTATGCCATAGACTCAAAGAAGAAAATTTCTTTCAAGAAAATTCGTATACTAAGCTTTTTCTGTTGTTTTCTTTTGAACTTAAACTAGACTTAAATGGGGATCAAGTTAGGATTTGTGATTTGCTTTTAAGTTTATAGTTGTTACGGGTAAAGGATTTAAGCGATGGAGCGAATGATTAAAGGGATTCCGAATTTGAACCTTGCAAAGGTCCTTTGTTTCTTTGTTGTGTGCTTACTACACGTGTATAAAATATTGTGTTTTTGGATGAAAACTGAGGCTTAGGAATCGATAGACTACTTGCGGACGACCGCGGCTCCGCCCGCGTGGATGTCGATATTACACTTTTTCAAGCTATTTTTTATTTTCTTTCTGCAAGTACATACCTTCTTATATCTAATTCAAGACCAAAATTAGCCAAATCGGTAAAGGCATTGTTCAGTTACGGAAAATAGTATTGATTTTTTTGTAATTCTATTATGTAAATGTTTACTAGTAGTAGATGTAGTTTACTGTAAATGAAGCTCAATTTTGCATTTAACTTTTTTAATTTAGTTTAATTTTTGTTCGTTGTGTCACACAAAAAAGCTTCATAATGATATATACAAATCAGTATCTATGATTAGCAGCAAAGTTGGACTTGGTGCCAGCTGATGATGCAGGTCCGCCTTGGTACTTTCCTTGACAAGCTAACCCATTGGCCTGAAACAAATAGATATGGAAAAATCAGCCACAGATAACGGTTTCAGAACATTTCATATTAACATAGTTAAGATTGAACATAAACAATCATAAGATCTAGAAAAAATTTGCCTAAGACTCTGTCCAAACGAAAAATAGTGTATTCTGCATGACATTTTATTTTTATTTGAATTTAAACGTAAAAGAAAAGACATTTTTTTCATTTTCTTTCTTTCTTATCATCATCATCATCATCATCAGCCTATAAGTGCTTACTGCTGAGCAAAGGCCTCTTCTCATACGGAGCAGGTTAGAGCATTAATCACCACGCTTGCTCAATGCGGGTTGGCGATTTCAAACTAATTATTAGAAATTATAAGTCCAGGTATCCTCACGATGTTTAGGATTCCTACCTTCACCGTATGTCAGTGGTGTCTAAATAATCATAGAAAGTACATATAACTCGGAAAAAGTCACATTGGTAATTGCCAGGTTTCGAACCCGCACCCTCATGCATGAGAAGCGGGCTCCTTAACCTCCGGGCCACCACGACTTTTCTTTCTTATGGATACGAAATATTTACCTTTGTCCTTTTCAATAGTTCAGCTTGAGCAGCCTTAGTGTTCTCATCTTTCCCTGCCCAGGTTTTCCACACGGAAGCCTGCAGCGCCCTGCCGTAGCTGAAGGTGAGGGCCCAAGGTTTTTTCATGTTCACCTGGTTGATAGCATTCAGATACACTGTTGCTTCTTCTTCGGTCAAACCACCAGAGAGGAAGGCGATTCCTGGAGAATATAAGAAGAATAGTAGCTAGATGGTCATTGTAATATTTGTTATTAATTGATTTGTGATTAAAACATCCTTATATTTTGTCCTGCGTCGTAGGTGCGTTTACAAACATGTTATTTGAATTTTTACAAACACATTACAATAAAAAGACTTATTGTAATTTAGGATTCATTTCTACATAAACTTATTTTTATATATGTACTAGCGACCCGCCCCGGCTTCGCACATATGCAATGTCGATGCTGATACTCTCCACTATATAATGGATGCTATATTATTATACATACAAACACACCTCTTCAATTACATTATCTATTAAAAAATTGCATTAAAATCCGTAGCGTAGTTTAAAAGATTTAACCATAAGCGTAGTTAAAAAGATTTAAGCTTACATAGGGAGACAGGAAACGACTTTGTTTTATACTGTGTAGAGATTAAGGAAGGGGATGAGAAATAAGAATAATGTGATGCCTACCTGGTAAAGCAGCTGGAACAGTTCTGAGCAAAGCCGTGACTGTAGCCACAGCTATCTCTTGAGGAGTGTTCTTCTTTGGACAATCGTGCCCTGGGGTCACCTGTAGTGAAAATTAATTTCAATTGCGAGTTATATCTACTTCACTTAGTGTTTGACTGTTAGAGAATACCACCAAGCAAGAAATCCACTTATGTTTTATATTATACTAAAGTGTTAATAAATAAATTTGTGTTATTATTTGATTATTTAACAAACTGATTAAGTTAGCGCAGTGGATGTACGATCTAGTATTGCGAAATATCTACAATAGGGCAAATTCATACTACTTAAGCAGTAACCAAAAAGACTAAAATCCTCTAAAAACAGCTTTTCAATGTCCATACTCAATACTCAATATATTTTTTAATTTTGATTCTAAATAATTGCTCATTTACGACATTCGTTGAAGGCAAGGACTCACGTGAATTACTTGAGAAAAGCTATGCTAGATTCAAAACACAACGGCACTCTTGTTTGGGAGCAACCACACAACTAGGTATCCATAAAAGAATATACAACAAGTATCAAACATTATTTCTGTACATTGACGATTACAAAATCAAAAATTTACATAATCAAACATTAACAAAACCTCTACTATATATTTTACTACCCATAGATAATGGAATAACCATAAAAGGTCCAAATAAATCTTCAATCTGTCGAATGCAAAGTGCTGTTTATGTGAGATCACGTTCGGTCTGAATAAAGAGCAAAGAGGGGATCTTTGAAAGGGTGTAAATAGGACAAAGGGGGGTGTTCTGTACTCCTTTAATATGCCTTCAAATCCTTGCACTAAGACCCGAGGCATTTCGCCTTGGAATCGTATTAACTTACACCACGCGTGCTAATCGCATAAGACATCGCTCTAAATTAGAACGTGTTTTTCGCTGTATGTTGAAAATGGTAAATTTAAATAATATTGAAAATGTTTACGTTCATAAACAATTTAAAAATAATCGAAATCAGATTAACATAAATAAAAAAAGGAAACATAAAACTTTTCAAAAAAAGAACAAGACGGCATTAATTTTTGTCTTTGTCATTTTAGGCATTCATTTTTGCATGTTTTGAATATAAATAAATAATGGTAAGCACGAAAAAGTAAATTTACATTCGTTAAAGGGTATGTTAACTGGATATACTAGGAAATCAGAAGTTTGCAAAAAGTAAAACTTACCATATTGGGCTTCAACAAAGTTCCTTCAAGAAAAACATGATGGTCGTTCAACGCCTTGTACACGGCTGCGAGCGCTGTTTCTGTCACCTTCTGATCTCTTACGATGTCATGATCGCCTAGTACAAAACAAAATGGTTAATAACCTTTATTACTTCAATAATTATTTTATCTTATTTGGTATGCGGTTGCCGTGGTGGCTGGGCAACCAGCTGCCTCTCTACATAGGGCTTCGAATCCAACACGGAACAAGTCTTTACTTTTTTGACTCAGAAATAATGTTCAGTCTGGTAGTTTGCAGCCTAACTCATAAACAAACCCACGGCATTGAAGATAGTTACAAGGAGTTTGGTTTTCTAATTCTTAATATTATTCGTGATCATAATTATATACGTTCAATTTGATTTCCGCAAGGGTAAACGAAAGCTTTTTCAGATTTTCAAGGTAGTATTATGCCTTACTTTTTAATACGAGTACTTATATATCTTCAAGAAATGTGTTGTGTGATTTTTTTTATTTCGATTTATACTAAACCAGCTACTCTTCCGCGGTTTCACCCGGTGCTCAGCTTCATGTGATCGTAGCGTGATGCTTTATAGCCTATAGCACTCAGGAACATTGTAGCTATCTATTAGTGAAAGAATTTTGGCAATCCGACCAGCGGTTCCAAAGATTACCCCCTACATACAAACTTACAAACATACCAACTTACAAATTTTACCTTTTTATAATATTAGTATAGATATAAATGTCTACAGCTCCTTTTGAATTTACATGACATATTTTGTTACACGTATTTGGGACCTCAATGTTAGTTTACTGAACCAATTAATTAGAAATGTTTGTTAAGTACATACGTACCTAAACACACATACATTATAAGCCGTCATTTACTTAATACATAATTAATATTGTTCCACAACAAGCAAGCACTTAGGGTTAATTGTCAAAGTTAATTGTTATGCAACTAATTTCAGTAATCAACTTGATTCTTAATGTTCGGGATTAAATTAAATGATATATAATTTAGAAGGTATTTTATGCAACTTTAAATTAGAACATATTTAAAACCTCTTTTGTACTCATTAATTACAATAAATTGTTCGATATAATTCTTTTTTTTTTATTTTACTTACGGCCTGATTAACGATTTCATTTATTACAAGGATCATCTCCCTTTTGAAATATAAGTACGTACACGTGCCAATTTCTTAACTATAATAGTTTAAATTTGAGAAAGACTCATCTCTCCAATACGTCATCGTCAAAATTGACATCATCGTATAAATGCCAACTGCCAAGCAAAAGCACTTTCTCACACCTGGAAGGTTTGAGCGTTAATCATCACGATGGCTCAAAGGGGATTGGCGATGTCCAACTTAGAATTAGAAATAAATTATAAACCCAAATTTACTCACAATGTTTTCCTTCGCCATTTGTGAGTGGAGTGTAAAAAATCTTAAAAAGTATTTATAACTAGAAAAAAGTTACATTGGTATTTTATACTTGACAGGTTTCGGCTCCAGCACCCTCATGCATGAGAAGCGAGCGCCTTAACCTTCAAGCCACCACGACAACCAATTTTTTATGGGATAAGTCTGCAAACAAGCAGACGGATTACCTACCTAATAGTAAGCAATCAGCGCCGCCCATGGACACCCGCAACACCAAACGAGTTACGAGTGCCTTGCCGGCCTTTTGGGGATATTTAAAAATAGGGAATAAGGGGGGGAAGGGATGAAGCCTCCGGTAACTCACTCACACGGCGAAACACAACGCTGTGGATGTTTCACGCCGGTTTTCTGTATCAATACGAAACGAGGTAACTTCAATCTTTAAGTACTCACCATCCAAAACCACGTCAGGTTCCACAATAGGCACCAGGCCCTGGCTCTGGCAGACGGCAGCATACCTAGCCAGGACTTGAGCCGTGTCATTGATAGCCTGGACTGATGGTATGTTCTCCCCAATCCTGAGTGGACACCGCCATTTTGCAAACCTGCAACCTTGCTTCTTGTATTCTGCGCAGCGACTTGCTAAGTTGTCAAGTCCTGTGAAAGAAGATAGTATGTGATAAAGACTAAAATAAACCAAGAAAACTGCTCTTCTAAAAACATTATCAGTGCTGGTCTGCACTCATCCACGGACATCGTCATCGTGCGGCACTCATGGACACATCGTCGTGTATACAAACAGGAACGAGTCAGTTGGACGACTATTGCTCAACCAGCCAGCCCTTTAATAAAAAGTCCCTTAAATAATTAGACCCAGGTGTCTGGACCTGACCCTTCAATGGCCCCACTGAGCCAAGGTTCTAACCCTACAAGGTTGCCCTTAGCGATGCAATGCAAATATTACTCCAGTTTATTAGTTACAACCATAGCGTGTTAAAATAGATCGAGAGACGATCTCCGGCCACCGTAAGCGCGGGTCTGCGGACGGCGAGTAAGGGTAGCTCGCCGCCCGACCAGAACCAGACCCGAGCGTACGGCGCGTAGCGTTCCGCGCGCGCCTCAAAGAGCCAATAGATCACCCCAGACGTGGCTCTATAGGGCTGATGTTCAGTCGGGGTTGCTGGTTAAGCGCAATGAGGCACCACGACCTCGGCCCAGAGCAGGGGAAGGAACAGGAACATGACACTCACACCCGCACGGTCCTAAGCGGGAGACGTCATTTGATGATTTCCCCTCACAAAAAAGCGTGTTAAAATACGAGTGGCCCTATACAAAAAAAAGGCTCTAGATGGTAAGCAATCGGCACGATGGATGGACACCCGATAACGGAGTCACAAGCAAACACTTAAGGTCTGTTATTTCTTTATTTTATTTACTAGAGAATCGATAGCGCGTTAAATAGAAATATGTTTCTTTGTAATGTTTGTAAATCAATCTTAATAGTTCGATTGCGTATTTATTTTTTTAAAAAACCTACGTTAAATGTGTAAGTTTACCTTGAGTTGTAACCTCATCTTGCGAGAGAAATAGAGGAACTGCATCCAGATCCAGTTTGATTCCAGGAATGATGTTGTTCTTCTTCAGGAGTTCCATGAATGGAGTGCCATCGTCAGTCTTCTGGTAGACTGTCTCGTCGAAGAGGATGGTCGCTGATACATGTTCAGAGAGGTTCTGTAATGATATCAATTTTTTTAAACTGAAGTTCTAAACCGGAGAAGTGTTATGTAGGGTGAGATCATTTCAGTTGGAATTGGGTTGTTTCTTATACAAAAAGTAATAATTATTATTAATTACTGCGATAAAAGATAGAAAAATAAATAGACCTTCATTCATTAGTAGTCTAACTAAAAAAATAACCATAATAACATAATTATTTTTTAGGTAGGTAAATTAAAAGAAATAAATATGCTATTAAATGTAAAAACAAATATGACGTTACAACGTGCTATTTCAAATTTCAACGTTTTTGACATTCCCAAAAAATACTGAATTTGACTAGTTGGAAACTACCCTATTTGGATTGTGTTCGGTACATAACCAAGAAGAACCAAAACAGAAATAGAATAGTTGCTCTTTATTTATCAAAAAACTGTATTCTACTTATTTTATAAATGTGTACCTACAGAAACCTTTGGATCAAAGTTCAGACCCTATGTCCTTTCACCAAGGGACCTTCAGACATTTTTTCAAAAGAAATCAAAAGTTGTTACACGTTTTTCATCTAGCTAGCTAGAATCTGGCCTATAAAACATTCATCAGGAAAATGTACGACCGTCCCCAGCGAGACATACACGTAGTGTAAAACAAAAACAAAAAACGACACATGTTTGTCCCTTATGGCACAAAAGGAAAGTTTTAATAGGAAGCAAACAAGTCAAACGAAACTCCTTTTTTGTTTTCGACCTTGTTCTCAATTATAAATCTTGAAAATATATTTAGGAAAATAATAAAAAAGTCCTGATAGATAGATAGAGAGACAAATTAACGACATGTAATGACTTGGACATTGTTTTATTAATAGACTTCAAAAAAAGGAGAAGCAATTAGAATGTGGATTTCAGAAAAGTTCTTGTTTCTTTCAGGAGAAGGTTTCAGTGTAGTAACAGACTTACAAAAGAAAATTTGTGATGTACATTAATCTTTAATATGTTTATTTAAATACGAAACTTCTATTTTTTATGCCAAAAGCCTGTAAGATGGTAAGCAATCAGCGCCATCTATTATTACTCGTAACAACAAAGAAGTTGCAAGTGCGTTGCCTGCCTCGTGTGGGCTGTAAGGGATTTAATGATAGGGGATTAAGAATCGAGGGGAGGGGAAGGATTGGGCCTCCTGTAACCTAGTCTTCCTAGAGATACGTAAAAGCCTTTTAAAGGCACATTTGACAAAGATAAGAGGGCCTACCATAATGTGTTGAAGCGTGAATCTTCCTGGCGAGAAAAAGGGATGGATCTATAAAAGGTGGATGGCTCCATCCCTCTTTCTCGTCCGGAAGATTCACGCTTTAACACGTCTTAGTAGCCATACTGGTACTTAAACTTAAACTGCTATCTACAACCGTTTTGCCAGCCGTTTTTTTGGCAGTGCCATCTTATGTAGAGCATACCCATAATTGGAACCTCTAGCGATGATGTTTTATATACTTCTAAAAACAATACTAAAGTCTTTTCCACTCACTTGAGTAGTGAAAAGCAGCTGGCGGTATCTTCTCCTGTTGTTCTCAGTGTTCTCCAAGCCAACAGCTGCTAACAATTTGCCGATACCCTCTGTAAAAATAAAATGAATAAATTAAACCTTTCAAGCTTTATAAGCTAACTTTGTATAATAGGAATAATTAATATAACTAAATACTAATAATGTGTATGTATTAGTTCAGGTAAGGCCTTATGGACTGACATTCTTAAAAGACCTTAATAAATAAATAAAGGGTTAGTAGTAGTAGGGTAGCCTTAGGAAAAAAAATTAAACCTTCATATCTTATGGTCTTTTCGTCTTCATCGTAAGGCATCAGGGTTTTAGTCATTGAAGTATAGAATGGGAGGATAACTAACAATAGGATTTCGTGATGGTATTCAATCAGCTACGCTCAAGGGTAACCGCAACACCAGATGAGAAAATTGCAAGATTTTTGCTGGTCTTTGGATCTCTCATAGACTCACTCACTTGACGATACACAAGGTAGCCGTTGTCGCACGCCGGTTTTCTTGGTATTTCTTCAGTCGAGCCGGTTCATTCGTGCGGAAGAGTCACTTTTTAAATACATAATCTAGTATGTTATTGATAAGACCTTGTTACCAAAATAAATGAGTGCTAAACAGCACTACTCAGGGTCACAAATCATTGTTACTTAACAAATTATTTTCGGAACAAAATTAGGACTTGAGGAATAGTTAAAGTAATTAAAACTAATATCTAAGACTATAGTTGTCAGTTCAAGGTCGTCCTAGAAGTATCAAGTTTTTTAACTATGCGAATGGTTTTCTACCCACCGTTGGTCTCATCAACAGCTAAGATGCCTTTGCCTGGAGCCACAATAGCCTCTGCCGTGCTCCTCAACTCCTTTTGTAGAGCTGGTTCAGGGTATGAAAAGTGTGTCGTCATCCTGAAATAACAAGTATGGAATTTTTAAGCGTTGTCGTGTAATTCACAAAAAGAATATAGGTATTTATCGATTTTGCTGAAAATTTCTTACGTTCATATACCAGGGAGTATCATTCTCCTTGATACTCCCTGGCAAAAATTGCGTTATACGAGTAAGTATTGTTACGTGCCTGACGTCACGTTCCTGACTACGCGGGCTTGGGTTACGGGATTGGATAAAATTTATTCGCTAGGTTTTTTCTCTTCAGTAGCGTACTGGTTCCACTTGCGGTTGTATTTCTTCTTGAAGTCTCTCTGGTCTAAAGGTTGCAAATGAGCCGCAGCCACGCGATCCGCAAACTCCTCGTAAGTTTTAGCAGTGTGTATAGCGTCGCATTTGACATCATTGACCCTCCAGTACTGCCTGTCTTCCTCCACGCAGGCCTTCAGCTGGTCCTCTATGGCTGCAAAGTCACCAGCACTTAACGGCTTATCCATTGGATAAAATTAAACACTAATACCGGTTTTCAGACTTTCTATTGCACTTAAATGACAGTGTCCACCGAGTTAAGTTTTCGGCGTTCCTCTCCAGCAGAGTACGGGCGTCTGACACAAACTTCCGTTTGCCGCTCACAGTTCACGCTGACTTTCACTTAACTCACTGCACTTCACTATTTCACTGCACTTCACTATTTCACTCACTTGTCTTCTTTTTCACTTCTTCCTTTTCTTCCGAATCGCTTTGGACTTAGAACTCAACTGCCAGCGGTGAGCCGCAGTTCTGCTTATATACGCCCGGTCAGGTTCTGGAACATTCAATTTCGTTATTCTTTTTGATCGTCATGCCTCCAGAACCTTCCAATAATTTCGTTATTCATTTTTATTTATTCTCCTTCTCACTCTTTAATTTTTCATTTCTTTCACACAAATAATTCCAGAAAGTTCGACAAAACTTCTATCAACTAAAAAACTTTATGTTTACGGCGGGACTCGAACTCGAGGTCTCTGTGGTGTAATCTACACGCCTTACCGATTACACCAACTCGTGTTGACAATTCACGACGAAATTTACAATCTCTAGGCAACGTTTGACAACCATCCATTGACGTCATGATGTCAAAGAGTTTGAACCACTTTTCCGTCACACTGCCCCCCTCTTAGATTCGCTCGTCCCGAGCATAGTTGCTGCCGTAATACCTCGCCAACCTGTCTATATGGACAACTTTTAAAGGGCTCCTTGAAGTCTTCCGAATTCTGTAAGTAATGTCATTGATCTTCGTGACTATCTCATAAGGACCTTCCCAACTCGGTTGCAGTTTCGGAGATTTTCCCTTCCTTCTGACTGGATTATGAAGCCAGACCAATGACCCCTCTTCAAACCCAACAGAATTGGCTCGTCGATCATAGCGCGTCTTTGCGCGATCACTAGCTTGAAGACCGGCCTCCCTGATCTGCTCATAAATGTCCAACATTTTTGCCCTTAACTCGCTTATGTAATCGCTAAACTCGGTGCGAGAGTCACCAGGTGGACAGCCCGATACAAGATCTGCCGGTAATCTCAATTCCCTTCCAAAATTTGCAAATGCAGGCGTCTTTGCGGTACTTTCATGTACAGCAGTCCGATAGGCAAGCAAGAAGAGAGGTATGTAAGTGTCCCAATCTCTCTGATGGCTGTCAACCACCTTTGCTAAGTGTCGCTCCAATGTTTGGTTGAAACGTTCGACCATTCCATCTGACTGTGGATGATAAGGGGTCGTTCGAGTCTTATGGATTCCCAAAAGTTTACAAGTTTCCTGAAAAACTTGGGACTCAAAGTTCCGTCCTTGATCACTGTGCATCTCCAAGGGCACTCCGAATCGGGTGAATACCTCGTTTACCAACTTCGTGGCTACAGTTACTGCCTCTTGATTCGGTATGGCAAAGACCTCCGGCCATTTTGTAAAATAATCCATAACCACTAAAACGTAGCGATTGCCCGAATCAGTGATTGGAAATGGTCCAGCGATGTCTAAGGCTATTCTCTCCCAAGGCATACCAACATTGTAGATTTTCATCGCCCCTCTGCTTCTTGTTTGTGGACCCTTGACAGCTGCACAACTAGTGCATTTCCGGCACCAATCTTCGACGTCATATTTGCAATGCAACCAATAAAACCTCTCCTTGATCTTCACCAAAGTCCTCCTAATTCCCAAATGTCCTCCAGAAGATCCATCATGGAACGCTTTGCAAATGCTCGTCCTTGCCGTTTGTTGATTCCCATTTCCTGCACAGAAGTCCGTTATGCAGCGTAAGGCTTTTCCACTGTGCCCATAAACCTTTCGTTACCGCGCTATATTGGGCGACGTCACTCCAACTTGGCTTGTTACCACTTCGTAGCCACTCCAGTATTGGTTTAATATCTGCATCTCTTTCCTGTTCTAATTTCATCGCATCATCTCCCCATGCCTCGTCAACAGTATCAGTCCTTATCACCTTAAGAAAAGCTGTTTCCTTCTTGGAACAATGCTTGCAATCTTCCACGCATGGGCGTCTCGATAATGCATCTGCGTTGCCATGAATTCTTCCTCCGCGATGTTCGATTTCAAAGTCAAATTCCTGAAGTTGTTCCAACCATCTGGCTACTTGGCCTTCGGGATCCTTAAACTGAAGCAGCCATTTCAAAGCAGCGTGATCAGTTCTAATCAAAAATTTCCGTCCCAGTAAATACTTCTTGAAATGGTGCAGAGTTTTGACTCCGGCCAGCAATTCCCTCCTGGTCACGCAATAATTCCTCTCCGGCTTGGATAGTGACTTGCTGAAGTAAGCAATAACCTTCTCCTGCTCACCATCGCGTTGTGAAAGGACACCTCCTATTCCAATATTGCTGGCATCCGTATCAACTACGGATATTCCTTTCGCGCTGGGGTATCCGAGATATGGTGTGTTACAGAGCCGTTCTTTTAGTTCTCGAAAGGCTTGCTCACAATCCTCGTCCCAGATAAAGGCACGTTTCTCCTCTGTCAATCGATGCAAAGGCTTGGCAATGTCCGAGAATCCTTTCACAAACCGCCGATAATACGAGCACAATCCAAGAAATGCCCGAACTTGCGTTTTGTCTTTAGGTGTTGGCAATTCCTTAACAGCGACAGTCTTGGCTGGATCAGTCTCAATTCCTCTCTCAGAAATAACATGTCCTAGATAATTCACTTCGCGCTTGAAGAAAGAGCATTTCTTTGGACTCAACTTTAAATTTGCTCCACGCAGCTTGCCGAGTACCTTTTCCAATTTCCTTAGATGATCGTCAAAATCCCGTCCAACAATGATGATGTCATCGAGGTAAACTAGGCAGGTTTCGCCCAGCAGTCCCGCCAGCACCTGTTCCATCAAACGCTCAAAGGTTGCCGGTGCATTGCATAATCCAAATGGCATCACCTTAAATTGCCAGAGTCCTTTCCCAGTTGAGAATGCGGTCTTTTCCTTGTCCTTAGGATCCAAATCCACCTGCCAATAGCCGCTTTTCAGATCGAGCGTTGAAAACCATTTCATGCCACTCAGTGTGTCAAGTGTGTCATCGATTCTTGGTAACGGGTAGCTATCCTTCTTGGTTACATCATTCAATCGTCGATAGTCTACGCAAAACCTCGTTGAACCATCTTTCTTCTTGACAAGCACGATAGGTGGACACCAAGGGCTAGAAGAGGGCTCTATCACGTCATTTTTCCTCATATCGTCAATCATTTCTTCAACCTCTTTCTCACGAGCGAATGGTATGCGTCTGGGCCTTTGACGAATTGGCATTGTATCACCTGTGTTTATTTTATGCTTCACCAAACCAGTTCGGCCAATATCACCATCGCTTCTTGAAAACACATCAGAGAATCGAAGAAGTAAATTTCTAGCTTTCATAGTCTCCACTTTTGTCAGACTTTTGTTTTCGTCTAAGATTTTCGTTACAAAGTCAATTCCCGTACTGTCCTTCTTCACAAGATTCTCCGAGCATTTTCTTATCCAGGCCACTTCTTCCAATACGCCCACAGGCTCTCCTTCTTCAATCGTAATTTTTGAATCACTGAAGTTGAATACCGGAATGCGGTTGACATCAGATGACCCCACGACAGTTCTTGCCGGTAGCCATGAGCTTACGTGTTCCGATTTATCAATCACAGCGCACCTTCGAGGTAAACTTCCTTCCTTCCTCCTAGGTAATGCGATTGGTACGAGAGTCTGTGATTTTGGTGCAAGAACAGTTCTTCTTAAACAGCAAACTTTTCCCAGGGTTCCACCCTTCATCGGAATTTCCTCAGTTCCACATAGTAAAACTCCAGATTTTAAGTCGATGTTACACTGGTGCCCTTGCAGGAAGTCAAGTCCCAGGATGCAGTCATCCAGAATTTTGGCCACAATAACCTCATGTCGATAAACACGTTCCCCAATTTTGATTGTTACATGCAGTTTTCCGCTTATCGGTATGCACTGGCCGGTAGCTGATTTCATTTGTAGGCCAACAATTGGTTTAAGGTGTTTCCTGATGTTTTGCTCGAGCAGCCGAACATTTATCACCGTCCTTGAAGCTCCAGTATCTAATGTTAGCTGACTGTTTTTCCCATTTACTTGACCGTCTATCACCAGAGTATTTCCATCGTTGGTTTGCTTGATGTAGATTGTTGGGGTTGTTCCACTACCAGCCAGCGCCCACCCCGCAGCCCTAGCTGGATTTAAGTTTCCCTGCTGTTCAGAAGTTGAGACCGCCGCGTCCTGGCGGTTCATCTTCTTCGGGCAGTCGCACCGTATGTGCCCACGCTCTCCACATCCATAGCACATGAAGTTCCGACGGCGTGGAGGTACCTGCTCCGTTGTCGTCATTTCCCGCAGACGTAAGGTACGGGAGTTGCCACGCACGGCTTCCACTTCCAATGCATGGGCCAGAGCTTCTTTCATGTTCTTGTGATGGCCCAGATGAACAGCAGCTCGTACTTCGGGGTCCCGAATACCGTCAATGAACGCTTGGAGAAGCGTGCCTTCAATCATTGACGGAGTCGACCGGAAAGCTCGACGCACAAGTTTCTCGATTTCCACGGACCATTGCTGTAGACTCTCATTAGCACGCTGAGTACGCTCTTTTAATTGCGCTCTGTACACGTGTTCGAGGTGGCTGTCTCCAAAACGTGCCTCAAGTGCGTCGAGGAGGGCACTAAAGCTGAGATCCCCACTTGCGCCGATAGCTTCCAGCACTGAGAGCGCTTGATCACGGAGGGCCAGGGTGAGGGCTGACTGTGCTTCCTTCTGAGTCCAACCATAAGCCTCCATAAGTGTCTCAAACTGTAGCTTGAACGCGTTCCAGGATGTTGTTCCGTCGT
The DNA here is from genome assembly GCA_902829305.4 of Spodoptera exigua. Classification (NCBI taxonomy): domain Eukaryota; kingdom Metazoa; phylum Arthropoda; class Insecta; order Lepidoptera; family Noctuidae; genus Spodoptera; species Spodoptera exigua. Next base: position 4,859,717 of record LR824623.2, read on the forward strand.
AATGGGGAATCTTGAGCCCTTGCGTTGCGCTTGAGGCCACATTTGGGGCGTCAAAAACGGCTGCAAGACGGCTTCGGCTCTTCAAAGGGCTTGGGCTTGTCACTTCCTGCTTGATTTTGGAGATCTCTTCTTTCACTCTCTCCTCTATCGCCATGACGCGATGTTCCAACTTGCCTAACCCTTCCTCCACTTCTTGTACCCGTTCGACAGCCTTTTGCAGTCCCTTCGTGAAATCCTTATGCATCTCTTCCAAGCGACGCGCTTGCTCCTCTTGGCGGCGAGCTTGATCCTCTTGGCGATGAGCTTGATCTTCTTTCAGCTCCCGTAGCTGTTCCGCCTGACAGCGTGCTTGCTCTTCTTGGCGGCGCGCTTGCTCTTCTTGGCGGCGCGCTTGCTCTTCTTGGCGGCGCGCTTGCTCTTCTTGGCGGCGCGCTTGATCTTCTTGGCGGCGCGCTTGCTCTGCCATCATTTGCTGCAGCTGTAGCAGAAGATCCACCTGCACAGGCTTGGCTTCTGCATCGCTGGTTTGAGCTGCAGCACCCTCTTCCCTCACACGCTGCGCTTCTGACATAGCACGGGTACTCACTCCTCTTACGTCCTGCGGCACTAGCGGCATTTTTCTCCAATCCCACTTCTGACACCAAATGTTACGTACCTGACGTCACGTTCCTGACTACGCGGGCTTGGGTTACGGGATTGGATAAAATTAAACACTAATACCGGTTTTCAGACTTTCTATTGCACTTAAATGACAGTGTCCACTGAGTTAAGTTTTCGGCGTTCCTCTCCAGCAGAGTACGGGCGTCTGACACAAACTTCCGTTTGCCGCTCCCAGTTCACGCTGACTTTCACTTAACTCACTGCACTTCACTATTTCACTGCACTTCACTATTTCACTCACTTTTCTTCTTTTTCACTTCTTCCTTTTCTTCCGAATCGCTTTGGACTTAGAACTCAACTGCCAGCGGTGAGCCGCAGTTCTGCTTATATACCCCCGGTCAGGTTCTGGAACATTCAATTTCGTTATTCTTTTTGATCGTCATGCCTCCAGAACCTTCCAATAATTTCGTTATTCATTTTTATTTATTCTCCTTCTCACTCTTTAATTTTTCATTTCTTTCACACAAATAATTCCAGAAAGTTCGACAAAACTTCTATCAACTAAAAAACTTTATGTTTACGGCGGGACTCGAACTCGAGGTCTCTGTGGTGTAATCCACACGCCTTACCGATTACACCAACTCGTGTTGACAATTCACGACGAAATTTACAATCTCTAGGCAACGTTTGACAACCATCCATTGACGTCATGATGTCAAAGAGTTTGAACCACTTTTCCGTCACAGTATGTTACATTTTAACTGTGTACATTTTGGGGTGTAATAAAGCATTAAGTAAATAGGTACACAATTTAACTATTATTTATCTAATTATATTTTGTTTATAAACAAAGCACTTGTAATTGGTTCATAACTTATGAATATGTACCTAAAATAATTTTGATATTATATCTAAATAAGTACAAATTTCTTGCGAACCCTTATTTAGATGGATGGAGTAGGATTCAATATAAAAACATTGTAGGCATTGTTAATATTTGCTAAATGAACTTTTTGTTTATTTTATAATTCCAGGGATTATCTGATAGACAGTTTCCAATTAAATTTTAGGAAAAGTTACGCTAGTCGGTCTGCGTAGCGTGAAAAACTTTTTAGCCTAAAAATCTATTTGAATCCGAGCCCAGTGAAAATTTAAAAGTTTTCCGTGAAAAAAAATACCGAATATGATTTTACTTTCAATTCATTTCCATAATGTTTTCAGCATTGGTTTTGCAAACCAATAATGAATCACCTGAAAATCACAATCGAGTTCTGAAAATTAATTAGCGGTTTTCCCCAAAATATGGTTCAATTTTAATAATATGGTTATTGGTTACGAACGGCCACGCTTATTAATTTCATTAACTTGTTTATATGAGGGAGAAAATTTTATAAAAATATTTTTCGGAAATAAGGCTTATAATTTATAAAACATGGTAAATTTTATTATAAAAAGAGAACCACGCCCGCTTCGCACATGTGCAATGTTATTCAATTTCTTCACTATTTTATTGATGTTATTACCTATATATATAAAACCTCCTCTTCAATCACTCTATCTATTAAAAAAACCGCATCAAGATCCGTTGCGTAGTTGTAAAGATTTAAGCATACCTAGGGAAATAGGGGCAGAGTAAGTTTTATACTTTTTGGCTTTTTGAGAGCTGAAGACTCTGTTTTATTTTATAAAATGATATCTGATTTTCAAAAAAAAAAGTTTGCTCCTCACTTGGATTTTCTTCTGTGTCGTGGGTGCCTTTACAAACATACAAATTCACATACACATCACATCCAGACTCGACACGTTGCACGGCAGTTATCTGTGTAGTTGTGCCACCGCGCCAATTGTGCAGATCTAACTAAATAAGCTGTTTTCTCGTCATCATCAGCCGAGAGACGTCCACTGCTGTACACAAGCCAACCCTTAGTCTTTCACGTGAAACGACAACTCCATCATCCATTACACTACACATCCATGCTCCCTGCAACTCTGACGTTGTCGTCGGTCCATCGTCCACCAAACTTTATACTACCACTAAATGTCTGGTAAATCGACAATGGAATTTGAAAGGTTATAAAATCCAGTCATTCTTCATTTGCATTGTGCCTTCTTAATGAGATAGGTCGGCAAGCGAGCAAATGTAGTAACTGATGGTAAGGCGCCGCTTATGGATGCCAGAGGAGTTATGCGGACGTTGCTATCTTTGTGGGTTTCGGAGATTGGCAAATGAGCAGACGGAGTACCTGATGGTAAGCAATCAGCGCTGCCCATGTACAACCGCAACAACGAGTGCGTTGCCGACCTCTTGGGGATTAGGGATTTGGGAGATTTGGGGAGGGGAAGGATTGGGCCTCCGGTAACCTCACTCACCAAACTCACACGGCGAAACACAACGCTGTGGTTGTTTCACGCCGGCTTTGTTTGGCTTTGCTTTGCCGGTGTGGTATCACTCCGGTTGAGCCAACCCACGGAATAGAAAATAAGAACCAACCCATTCGTGCCGATGCATAGCTCTCCCACACTTAAAAAGGTATAAATTTTAATGATTTGATATAAAAGATTTAAATTCTATATATTCAAATAAATCGTAATAAAATACATTTTGTAGACAAGTTTATAAATTCTTTAATTTAATCTCTAAGCATCGGAATTACGGTCTATAATGGGGTGATTGGAGGTTATGCCGCCTTTTTTTTTATTTATTTTTTTGTGAGGGGTAAATCATCAAATGACTTCTCCCGGCCAGGGCCGGGCAGGAGGGAGTGTCAGACTCTTACTGACTAAAAACCCCCCTGTTCCTTCTCCTGCTCTGTGCCGAGGTCGCGGTACCTCATTGCGCTTACCCCGCAACCCCGGCTGAACATCAGCCCTTTAGGGCCCCGTCTGTGGTGGTCGCATGGCTCTTTGAGGCGCGCGCGGAACGCTACGCGCCGTACGCTCGGGCCTGGTTCTGGTCGGGCGGCGAGCTGCCCTTACTCGCCGACCGCAGGCCCGTGCTTACGGTGGCCGGAGATCGTCCCTCGATCCCCTACGCCCGTAGTGTCGCCAGTTGCGGCTGCTGGGGCGTGAGGAGGAGGATTGCTCCCTCACGCGGGCCGCCTCTCTCTTTGCGAGCATGACCGCTTCACAAAAGGAGGAGACGGCGTCCCAGTTCCTCTCACTCCGCACCATGGCCTCGACTAAGGCCGGGCGCGAGAGGTCGCCGCCGCCGATCACTTCCCTGAGGATACGGCGGAGGTTATGCCTGATTCTTGAGATTAATGAGTGTAAGGCTTCGATATATATTAATCTGACTTTTTCCCAGTTACTTGTACTTTCGATCATTATTGAGACACCACCGACAAAATACGGTGAAAAAAAAAACATCGTGAGTAAACCTCGACTTATGATTTTTAATAATAGGTATAAGTTTAAAATCTCCAATCCGCCTTTACCAACAGTAGTGATTAACGCTCAAACCTTCGTGTAAGAAGACGCCTTTGCAAAGCAGCACACTTATAGACTGATGATGATGATCTGAATGGAGTGTGTGGGAGGGGACACCACTTTCCGCTCGGAGATTCAGCTCCGAATTAAGGAAAAAATATGTTTTAAAATAACTTACCTACTCGACTTATAAGAGCACTCCACTCAAACTGAACATTAACTGTATACATACATTCGTAGCTTTAATGATTTAGATAACTCTGTTATCATTACGATACGGGTTGTTGTTTTGTAGCCCATTATATTTTATTGCGGGGATTAATTCAATTTCGCTTGGTATTATGTTCGTAATATTATAATGGTGCATTTAATTATGTGATTGTTGACTAATCTGTAATGGAACGCTTAATTGACAAATTGAACATTTATTTATTGAAATATATTTTAAAACATTTGAAAATGTAGTATCGAATTGTCAGCCACTACAGCAGTCCATTTCAAACTACTGGCCATTTATTTTATTTATTTATTTCTTCTTCACACAAAACAGACTAAATGGCGGACTTAATGTCTTAAGGCATTCTCTAACAGTCAACCATAGGGAAGTGCAGAGAATTCTTGCGGTTGGTGCGAAGCAAGGACACAGAGTCCTAGAACAGAATGAAAGGGGAAAGAAAATGGAAGAAACAAACACGATTCTTAACACATATATAAAGAGATAAGCATAAAATTTAAACTTATTATTAGAATTTAAGTCCTGGATTCTTCACGACGTTTGCCTTCACCGTACATGCCAGTGGTGGCTTAATAAACTTAGAAAGTGCATAAAGCTATGAAAAAGCTTACCAGGTTTGGAAACATTGAAATTAATTATAAATACCTAATTATTATTATTTGTTACTTACTGGCAGTTACCTACTGGTAAAATTGTTCACTTCACACCCACTACATTCTCTATTCTGAGAAGCAATGAACGACAGACAGTCTTATTCAATTGGTTCTGATTGATACCAATAATAAAGCTAACTTTTTATTAGCGATATACAAGCTTCGTTCATCTATTTCCATCGATGTCTATTTCATACTCTTCAGTAAATGTAGGTACAGGAACAGTTATCATACCTTTTATTTAATACAAAACCATCAAATGACTTATTTCCCTGAGGTGCGGCGAGAGAAAATGCTGGAATCTTACTGACTAAACCCTCACCCCCCATCTCTTCTCCTGCTTTAGGTCGGGGCCACGGTGCCTCATTGCGCTTAATCCGCAACCCAGACTGAACACCTTCGGGCCCCATCTCTGATTGTCTATTGGCTGATTGAGGCGCGACGCGCCGTACGCTCGGGTCTGGTTCTGGTCGGGCGGCGTGCTAGCCATTGCTCGCCGTCTGCAGACCCGCGTTCATGGTGGCTGTAGATCATCAGTCATCACCTATACTCCGAATATTTTTTATACCTACAAGTTAATATAATTATGTTATACGGTAAGTATCTTCTAGAAAAATGCTAGAATCATATTAGCTCTACGGGCTTAGTGCCATGCCCAAGCTGTAACTCATAATCGATTGCTCTTATCAGGCACTTGTGAGTTTACGCTCAAGGAAGTGAAGGTATCTGTATGTAGACGTCACCCATCAATAAAGAGCCTCCAAGAGACCACAGATGGGGCCCACTAAGGACCGCTTCATTCTTCTACTCCAAGCTGGGCCCTGATATGCCAGGCTGAGTTTGCGGGTCAATCGCAACGATATATCAAGGCCAGTTGTGAGCATAAAAATTAACAGGGTAGTATTTATACAAAAAATTTAAGTAAGAATATGACACTCCCTCTAAATCTGGCCTTTCACAAAGAAGACTGGTGAAAAGAAATCTCTCCTCAAAAAAATCCCTTTAATAAAAGAACTTCATGCTGTACATAATCATCTCACTCGTCTCATACAAACACAGTGGACTAGTAAATAAATACACAGATAACTCTTGACTCTTAACATTGCTTCGATTAGTTCAGTTATGTAATAATTATTTATAATGTTTTTCGTATTTTTCTGTAAGTTTGTACCTACCTTGTAAATTATTTAGTTTTCCTTAATTTTTTTATTTTTTAGTTCTTATAGGGGCAGAACAAGCGACTTTGTTCTATGGCTATGTAGTGATAAAAAGCCTATTCGTATAAGAACGTATCGGGCTACGACGCTCAGTGTAGGGTTCCGTAGCAATAATTATAACCAAGTTAACTTTAATACTATAACAACTGTGCCAAAAAAGGAAATATTGTTTAGACAAATCACGTACAAAAAAATTTATTCATTAAATAATAAGCTAAAACATGAATTATGCAGCCAAGTACAAGACAATAATTGCCCGAGTGAGATATATGCTAATTTATTAACCCTTATAAAAATACAATTCGATAAACTATTTCCTTTAAAACGTAAAAATGTTCAGTGTAAATTTGTATTCTGTGACTGGGCTACACCAGGTATTCGTATAAGTAGAGACAGGTTATTTGAGCTATACGGCCTGAAACCATTTAATAGTAGCGAGGCTTTTCGCAGACATGTTTCCAAATATTCAAAAATATTTAAAATAGTATGTAAGCATGCTAAGAAAGAAAGAAAGAAAGAAAGAAATCATTTTATTTGCACAACCTGGACACAGATACAAAAGTAAATAAAAAAAAAACCAGTAAATAATTAATCAAAACAAAAATAATAAAAAAAAAACACTGATGTGTGTCTCAGCGTTGGACAAATAGGCCCAGTTCAGCTTCGATGCCAGGCGGTTATTGCCTGGCGCTGGTTTTCAACTGGACCTTCAAGTGATCAGATCACGGATGTAACCAGTCCCTGATAATAATTATAACATTAAAGAATTAAATAAAAGTAAACAGATAAATATAAATGCTAAATTGGTGATAAATAAATATGTGTTGTGTCGTGTGATTTGAGTAGGTGTGTATGTGTGAGTGTAATTGAATATGATAGCGGACAACAAAACTAGGATCGCAATACAAGCGAGTCAAAAAACCTGTTTCATTTATCTAACTAAGAGACAATAAATATCAACAGACCGGTATTTTGCTCCCCTCGCAACCCAATACGCAACAGGCATCCGTGCGCAATGGACTGCTGTTTGATTTTTTTTAAAACTAAATTATGGTGGTAGAATGAAAATCTATGGTGATAGAATAAATACATTAAAATAAGTATTAATTTGTGAAATATTGAATATACTGCTATGAGAAGGTGTTAGAAAGAAGGTAATAGGGTAAGGTAAGTTTTGTGAAACAATGATATTAATTCTATTATAAATAAATCATACTACTTTCCTACGTATATAAATTGTAATTCTATTTTAGATAAGCCCGCGCCTTATTGTGGAGGCACCCAGCGATCAAAGGTGCAGCACCACATCATCTCGGCTATGCTAAGTCGCTCCACATTAGTAATAAAATCAGGACCGCGGAAAACAAAATAAAAGCTACCTGGAATATAATTAATAAAGAAACAGGTAGAAATAAATCACAAAACACTGAATTTAATTTAAAAACAATTCGAAAGATTCTTTAAAAATATTCCTCTTAAAACTACGGAAACGTTAAAATCATCTCCAGCACTTTCTGTCGAGCTTCTCAGGGGTAACGTCAAAGAATGTCCTTCTGACTTTAGCTTTCAATACACAACCCCCCAGGCAGTAATAAAGGCGTTCAATGAGATCAAAGTAAAGTCAACTGAAGATCTTTGGGGAATGTCTGTTCGAGTGTGCAGGTCGTTTATAGAGACAATTGCGCCGCACTTAACTTTCATTTTTAATAAAAGTGTAGATCAAGGGGTTTTCCCGGATTTAATGAAACATAGTAAAGTAGTTCCATTATTTAAATCAGGTGATAGTACAGAACCTAATAACTATAGGCCGGTCTCTATTTTGCCAGTGCTCAGTAAAGTGTTCGAAAGGTTGATGCTTACTCAAATGCTGCGTCACTTTAACACGAATTGTATTTTCCATGACCATCAATACGGGTTCACCAAAGGACGTTGCACTACGGACGCAGGAGTATCACTTATAAAACAAGTTTTCAACTCGTGGGAAAAAGCACATGATGCCATCGGAATATTTTGCGACCTTTCAAAGGCATTCGACTGTGTTGAGCACGAGACGCTGTTACTGAAGCTAGAACACTACGGCATTCGGGGGGTATCCCTAGATTTATTGAAATCATACCTTCAAGAAAGAAAAATTAAAGTACAAGTCAACAAAGTTAACTCACTGGGTGCTAGCGTATCTATGGGCGTACCGCAGGGCTCAATATTAGGTCCTTTTCTATTTTTAGTTTATGTAAATGACCTGCCCCATATGTTCCAAAATGAACCGCATATGGTATTATTCGCTGATGACACTTCATTGATTTTAAAAACTATTTGACTAAAAATAAATAGACGAACAAACAAATATGACGAAGTTAATAATGCCTTAATGAAGGTTCAAAATTGGTTTACAATAAACAACTTATTACTAAATGATAAAAAGACTAAATGCATTAGATTTATTTTACGAAACGTTAAAAATAACGTATGTGAAGATATATTACTAAATGATCAGAAACTAGAATTTGTAAAAAAACTACTTTCCTGGGGATCACTGTAGATGAGAAGTTGCAATGGGGGCCCCACATCAGGTCTCTAGCAGGACGATTGAGCTCTGCAGCTTATACTGTCTGGAAGATCCGTCAGCTAACCGATGTCGGCACGGCAAGACTAGTGTACTTTAGCTACTTTCACAGCATCATGTCGTATGGAATTCTGTTGTGGGGACAGGCATCTGACGTTGAGTCTATCTTTATCTTGCAAAAGCGTGCCGTCAGAGCTATATATAACTTAGGTCGTCGCGAATCTCTCAGAGAAAAGTTTAAAGAGATCAACATTCTGACCGTACCGAGTCAATTTATTTATGAAAACATTATGTATGTTAGGAAAAACCTACACTTATTTGTAAAGGTATCTGACAAACATGATTATCATACTAGACATAGGAATAGATTGAGTCAGCCTTTATTTAGATTGGCAAAAGTGCATAAGTCATTCCTTTCTTTCTGTGTTAAATGTTTCTGTGTTAAATGTTATAATAAAATCCCAGTTGAAATTCAAAATTTAAATGAAAGCAAATTTAAATTATGTATAAAGAAACATTTATGTAAACTAGCATACTACAAACTAAATGATTATATACAAGATAAAAATGCTTGGAGGCTAGCTGGTCCTACTCCACAGGATGTTTAGAGTAATTTTTTTTATTTTAATTATTAAATTGTACACTATGTTGTTAATTGTTGATGAACTTCTAAGATTTTGTAAATGTGAGTGCCCTGTAACCTATTATAATTAAGTAAGACTTGTAGAATATAGGTACTTGTGTCGGCTGGGAGCTGTCATGCTCACTCAGAGGTCTCATTGGCGGTGGCACGGGCACTGGATCGTCCAATTCCCTATAATATGGTTGAGTTGGGCGGTGCTGGTGTACGTGTCATGTTCGTGAACGGGCGCCGCCTATTGGGACTGGTCATCTCCAGGCTGTCTAAATATGTTGTCCTTGAGGTTCACTTCTTTTTCGTACTTTTTGCCTGAACATTAGTGTTACATTGTTCTCACATATCAGAACCGACTAAATGATGTAACAAAGAAATGTATTGTAAAACTGATTGAAAAAGAGTAACTATGGAGTTTCTTGCTCGTTCTTCTCCATAGGAATCTACACTTTGGAACGAGCAAATAGCTTCACTAGAGGACAGACGGACAGACTGACACGCTTAATTTTAAAGCTCTTGTTATATATACTTTTTTCCTTTTTTGCTTGCTTGACGTTCAAAAGTGCCTACTGTGGTCTAATTGAAATAAATGATTTTTGACTTTTTTGACACTTAAGAGTTATTGTAAATTTTAAAATCACTATTTTGCTTAAGTAACTGCCATAGTACAACGCCATATCTAAGGGAATTAGGTTTTTAATTAATTGATACGAACTCGAAAATTACCTACCCGTCTGGGTAGATAATTTGCGATTCCGACCCAAAAATTTTCTGTAACCGATTTTAATAAGTACTTACTTAATTATTTTTTAATTTTAAAGAAGATACGTTCAGAATAGTTAAATATATAAACGAAGTAAAAAAAATGCTTGCTTATACCTATGGTTAAGTTACAAACTTAGCTACAATTATTTTTTGTACAATTTTTCAAAAACTGTTCAAACAGCGTGTTCATCGTAATTTTCCTAGAAAGAATGCAAAGAGTAAAGTACCTAATATGTATAATGAAAGAATGTTTGAAGTTCTACATTCAATTTTTTCCATATTATGGTTCAAAAGTTATAAGTAAACTTTTGGGCCGATTATTTCCGAAAATATAAACATTACTTACCAAAAAAATATCTATATAAGTAAACCCCTATTCATTTTTAAATACCTACCTATCCTATTTTGTAAAATATAATTAGGGTCTAATTTTGTTGACTAATCTTTTTGTGTAGTCAGCTATAAGTTATAACAGGTCGACACAAAAAGGTGAGTTATAAACGGAAAAAAGTTAATTTATATTATTTATGTTGCCAAAGTCAATCCGATTTTGTAAATTGTCATTTCCACAACTCTCTAATAGTGATGTGATCATAATGTATTCGGTTATTGTTATATCGATATTGTTCCATATTTGTGATCATTAACACTCAGAATACAGAACAAACCAGAAGGCGTCATCGCGCTTCAAACTAAAGCAACTAAAACCATTCTCAACTAGAATAGTATGAAATTTCTACGATTAGTCAATTTTGGCACGTGGCATGTCGTGACGTATTTACGAGTATCAATTTTAATTTCATTATGCCGTCTTGTGTTATTACTACGAGTAAAAATGCGGCTGGAATTACGAAAAAAGTGGATAAGATTACATTTCATCTGCAAGCATCGACTGCAATAGTATATTTAATTAATTATTGAATTTTTTTTATCGATTTATTTTTCTATGAAAATGATGCGGCCATTTTGTGAGTGTTGTCATTTTTGGTGAAAATTTTACCCACTTATTTATTTGTTGTGGGTTATATTTTTGTCCATTATGGAGCCTATGTCATATTAGTTTCCCTGACAAAAAAATAAATACAAATCATACAAAGGGCACGGTTAGATTAATTTTAGAAACCATCTAGTCAGAGCATAGTTTGCTCAATTCACTTTGAAGAGATATATTTATGACAAAGGTGGTTTGAAAACAGCATATTCTACTAAGATATATCTATACTAATTATAATGCTGAAGAGTTTGTTTGTTTGTTTGCTAGAATGCGCTAATTTCAGGAACTAAGTAAAGTAAGTAGACTTCTAATCTTTAGTTCGGAGTCTAAAGACAATACATATAAAAAACTAAACCAGCAAAAGGGAACGCAATAAAACCTTTGTACTTATTGAAGCTTTATTTTATTTGTTGTGTATAGTAGGTGTAACTAAAATTAACAAATCCAGAAATCGTCAACTTTTATGATACCTCTATGAAATGTGTGAACAACTAGTCTGTTGCATTTATCGTAAGTTTACCTATTTTGTTGGGTTTACTCGTATCTTACCCTCCTGTTGTAAAATTACCCCAAACCAAGGGAATTGTTCCACTGTCGGCAACACTACGCGGGTGGGAAGTGCGGCTGGCGGGGGGATTGACGTATTGTTTTTGGACACATTTGACGACATGTAATTATGAGTGAACGCGGCTTCTGGTTTGTTCTGTATTCTGAGCATTAACAGTAGTAATGAATTCAAACATCTATTAATTTTAAAACAGCGCTATCTACCGTTTCGGCTGCTAACTAACTAACCACCAAGGATGCGAAAGTATCCGTGTTTAAATTCTATTTTTATGTGAACACGTCGCCTTTCAGTTTCGTATGAGATTCATCAGATGGCGCCTTACCGGTAGGTAAAACTGTTTCACTGTTGTGCTATCTCTAGACCTTCAAATGACCTTTTGTATGTGTCCTCTCGACGACTTACTATTTGACAGTACCACCAACGTATCAGTTCGGGAGTGTCTGTGTTTCGCCGGATAAAATAAATTTAAAAAAAGTAAGTTTATTAAATAATTTATAGCTTTTATTCGCTTCAATACTTTACTTAAAATGCTCAAGAATGTTTAGAAAGTTATATAATTTACGAGTCGGTTAGTAAGTAGTTTATTTAAGGTTATATTGTATAATTCCGCAATTACGTATTTATTTTATTAAATTTTTTAGCTTTTTAGTCAATTTACTAGTCTCCGATTTTTACATAAACCAAAAAATCTTGAATGAAGGCTGTGTATTTTAATGAGAGTGTGGCGTCATATTTTTATGATATTGCTAATTTTAATTTTTCTGCTAATGGTAAAGGTCTAAGCGTAATGCAGCCATTCTAGCATTACCTGAGGACTATATCTAAAGGAAATATTATTATATACCTACATATTTTATTAAAACAATAGAACACAACTTTAGAATTATGACCAATTAATGCGTAAATAATTACCGGTTATTTATAACTATAAAACTAATGAAATGTAAGTGTATTAATAACCCAGTAGTAGTGTTCTTGTAGGATTTTCGTATCAAGAAGGTATCTTGTTTTCAATGACCTTTCAAGGTCACCTCTCGAGGGAGCTAATATTGAGCAATGTCAAATGAATTGTAAATAATCTGGATGTTAAAGTGCTAACGGTTGATGCGGTTTTATTTAAAAAGCATTTTATACTTTTAATACATTTCCTTTCAAAACAGAAAAAGCACTTCAATATTAGAAATAATCGATAGCATGCCCATCACTAAAACTAGTGTGCCAAAAAATGAAATTGTCAAATTTTTTGACAGTTTATCATAGCCAACTGTAAAATATCGCTTCGTAATTTAATTTTTAAAAACAAATGAATAAACCGACAGATACAGGTTACTTTGTTATGGTGAGTTTTTGATAGATCATCTTTTATAATGTCGAGTATAATATTTTTAAGTTCAATTTAATTATTTCTAAGTAAAATTTTTGTAATACTTATTTACCAACAACAAAATGGGTGGTAAAGGTAAAAAAAAGGGGAAGGGGAAGAAGGGACCACCGGAGTCGGGATGGTGGCCAGGATTCGGAACGAAGGGTAGGCAATTACTCTGCTTCTTGCTTTAGTTGGATAGGTTCTAAGATAGCGATAGACTCTTTATGTATCTGTGTTCCCAGTACATATTTCTAAGAAACCTGAGATAATGATTGGTCAGTCCTTCGCCAATACCTTAACTCAGACTGCCAGATATATTAAGCAGTGCTAGGCAAAATTTGCATGATTTTTGTCCGTTACTGAACTTTTTTCTTATCTAATTAAATCTAAATGATGCAGAAACAACTTATAGGAATATCTTCTGTCTACCTGTTCTGTAAATATATTTTCTAGTTAGAATCTGATTTGCCATTATACTTAAATGGAAACTTTATTGTATATGACTTGTTGGTATCGCTTAATTTCAACCATTTGTGCTGCTGGGAAGTTAAATCATTATGTATTAACAATAACATTTTAGATTTATATTTAAAAAAATATAATTCTTTGGTAACAGTTTAAAGCCTGTGATAGGTCACCTAGCTTTACTGTCAAACATACTAATGGATTATTATTGTAATTTAACCTGTAAATAGTGACCTGAAGCAGGAGTAGAATCAGGGTGGATTTTAGTCAGTAAGAGTCTGACACTCCATCTCTACCTAGGGCAAGAGAAGTCATTTGAAGATTAACTTCCCCCAAAATAAACCTAATCCTTAGTATTTTTTTCCGAACACAATTGTTGTTAAGGAACAGTTTAATTAATCATTAACACATTCAGTGCCCTCGACGCACCTGTGCGTTCTATACATTAATGTATTGAACGCACAGGTGCTTCGGGGGCACTGAATGTGTTAAATGTCTCTGAGTATGGCAGTAAAAGTCTTAACCTTTTAACTCATCCTTACATTATATCTACAAAAAAATAAAAATAAGTGTAGTCTTTAATCTTATCTAGTGTTGAACAAATATAATTTATCAATAAGTAAGTAAAAATTGTAAATACTATCAGAGTTTTATTTCTTAGATATTGGTTAGTATTATATCATAATTATTATGAGGGTATTTGGAATTTATTTTACTGACTGATTGCTAGGTGCTGTTAATCATGAGGTCTTTGCGTGGCTCTGGTGAGAATTGGGCCTCTGACACATACTTTTTAAAGAAAGTAAACTTTAAAACTAACATGATCTTTAGTTTCAAGTTCCTTCTTTAACCCTTTTTTGCATCATTATTTTCGTAATAAATGTTAATAATATTGTATTGTCATTTTATTTATCGGCTAATGAACTCGTTTAGTTTCAAGCCACACTTGGGGCTCATACTCATATTCGAATGTACGGAAGAGTTGTTAAAGCGAAGTTCTCTGTGATCTGTGTCGCTCAACGCTGTTCATGAATAAGAATTATTAAAACTTAAGATTGTTTTACTTGATTAAAAATTAATTTAGCTTGTAGAGGCCATTGTAGCCTGTTTGCGGATTTATTTTTAACATTAACCTTTCTCTTCCAGCCACAATGAGCACCTACTTCCAGTACCCGACTCCCGAGCTGCAGGAGGAGCTCAGGAAGATCGCTCAGGCGATCGTAGCTCCCGGCAAGGGTATCCTTGCCGCTGATGAGTCTACTGGTAAGTGATATGCTGAAATAACCCTTACTTTTATGCAGTGTAGGTTAATAATTGGTTGTCACCCAAGCTGATGTCGACAATTTTTGAAGGATATTTCAATATTATGTAACATGCCAAAATAACCTTTATTACGATGACGTTTTGATTAGAAAATAATTTTTCAGTATTTTTACTCTCTTTTCTAATAAATGTTTTTACAGAAACAGTCCATGAAGGTCTTGGTATAAGGGGTATTATAGCTTGATTAATATTGATCTTCTACTCAGGCACCATGGGAAAGCGTCTCCAGGACATCGGAGTCGAGAACACAGAGGAGAACCGCCGCAAGTACCGCCAGTTGCTCTTCAGTTCTGACCCGGTAAGTAAACAATTAAAAATGAACTTTATTTACAATATTGGAAATGATAGAAATTACACAGTTTACATCTGTACAGTGATCGTTTAATTTTGATTATATGACAATTAACCTCCTGAGGTTTTATGTTAGCCTAGTAACTTATTTGGTAGACTGTAGGTATATTTTACTGCATTAGTGTTAAGAATATTTGAGATCTTTCATAATTTTCTAATTAAGTATCTAGGACGTTGCTGCTACCTACGTATAAAACTAGGATCCCCGTGTCTGTTTATCTGTCTCTCAGCCGTAATCTTAAAAACGGCTCAACGCTTTTCTATGCGATCATACTATCACATTTCCACTAACAAACAACATAATTATAATCTTTAATGATCAAGATGACATTTGTCTAGTTCAGGAAATTTCTAAAATAATTAAATAATTCTCAAGGCAATCGAGTTCAAACGCCGTATTTAAATGTTAATTGAATTCCGTTACGTAGTTTTTTAAATCAGAGGTGTGGCTGTCGTGCCCCCAGTGAGACTGGTTGGTATTGGATTTTGAATATTAATGCTACTTCGTATCAGTTGGTTTTTGAATGACGTAGGTAATTTATTTGTCTCGTTCAAGTCACGATTCGTTTGCAAGTGTTATTTTGTTTTGTAGTAAACAATTGTTGTTATTTACTTACACATGGATAGACTGATCTATGGAGGTCAAGTTGAAACTGTTGAAAGTAAGAAGGTCGTGTATATTAAGATCAAGAATGTTATGGAGTTCAGTAATCGTTATCAACAATCTCAAAAGAAAAAGAAACCTTAATCAATTCAAACGTTTCGGATAAAGGCAGAGCCTAAATAAAACGTCATGGTCTACTGAGAAGACCCAGTGGTTTAGTGGCATTCCATAGTTTTTTCCTCTTAACATACAATAGTCTTTTAAAGGATTTCCCAGGAAACAAATGGTACCTATCATACATTCAGTGTCTAAAAGTCATTAGCTATTTTCTCTAAAGTATTTACAGCTGCAAATTGTGAAAACTGACCTACTTTCTGAATAATAAGCCGTTTGAAATTTTCTAGCTGGTTAGTTCACTTGATTCGGTACTATAATCATGTGGGTATCGAATTAGCACCGTTTTTTTAACATATCTTTACAGCAAAGAATGGTTTAAAAGATCACAGTTAGCTATATTTAAAGCCAGTGCACATGTATATGTCATTATCAGGATAGATAGGAAGCTGCAAGTAAATTACAAACCTGTTTTTAGTTTATAATGACGTGGACACTATTTATTGTACCTTAATAATTTGCGGAACAGTACTGTTAGAATTAAATATATACTACTCTGTCAAGAAAGTACCGGGAAAAAGTCAATAATACACAAAATGTTTGTTATTCATCTAAATTTATTTTATCACCTTCAAAGTATGCTGCTTCAGAAACGATACACTTACGCCAACGAATAATCCAATCATCAAAACTTTTTTTAAACGCTGTTTCCGGAATTGAGTTCAGTGCTCGCCGCGAATTCTCCTTTATGTCTTCTAACGATTGAAAACGGGTGCCACGAAGGGGTAATTTGTGTGTGGGAAAAAGAAAGAAGTAGCCGACTTCTTTCCATTGGAGCCATATCTGGTGAATATGGTGGCTGCTCGATGGTGTTTGTTGAGTGTTTGGACAAAAAATCGTTTACAATGATGGCCTTGTGCGAAGGCGCATTATCGTGATGCAAAATCCAAGAATTTTCTTTCCACATTTCTGGCCTTTTTCGTCGAATTTGTTCTCTTAAACGCCGCATAACGCTCAAATAATATTCTTTATTTACCGTTTGACCTTTGGGCAAGAATTCTGAGTGCACAACACCGCGATAGTCAAAGAAAACAGTCAACATGACTTTGACTTTTGATCGACTTTGACGTGGTTTTTTCGGTTTTGGTTCAGTTGGAAGGCGCCATTCCGAAGCTTGTTGACTAGTTTGCATGTCAAACTCGTAAACCCACGTCTCGTCACCAGTAACAATGCGTTTCATGAATGTTGGGTCGGTATTGACTCGTTCTAGCATGTCCTCAGCGACTTTCATGCGATTTAGTTTTTGAAGAAAATTCAGGTCTTTTGGGACTAGCCGAGTGGCAACACGTTTCGTACCCAAATTATTTGTTAAAATGGTACGGATCGACTCGTAAGATACAGAAAGTTCGGCGGCCATCTCTCTCAAACTTGAATGAGGATTTTCAGTCACTATTTCCTTCACTTTTGCGATGTTAACTTCAGTTGCAGACGTTGATGGCCTACCAGAACGAGGCAAATCTTCCATCACATCTCGACCGCTTTTGAACGCTTTGTACCACTCATAAGCACGTGTTTTTGATAAAGTCGATTCACCGTAAGCCTTGTGTAACATTTTGAGTGCCTCCGAACACGAAATTTCATTGGCGATGCAAAATTTAAGACAAACTCTTTGTTCGATGTTTTTGTCCATTATGAAATTCGCAATACACACTACATATTATAAAACTAAAAACAGCACTGTTTTTAATATAAATAACAGATGCAACTCAAATTCCGCGCCAAAATGGAAAACAGTTATGCCAATCTAACAACAACAAAAACAAAATTAAAATTCGAATTTGGAACCATAAAAAAACATTCATTCCCGATACTTTGTTGACTGAAAGTATACCTCTAAATGACAAGAGAAGTAATAATAATGTGTAGTACAGTAATATTTTTTTACGAAACAAGTCGACTAGTTTCCTGCTAGGACTAGGGGCTCATAGCCACAAGGAGTATTGCGCAACATTCGCTGCGTAAAATCTGACTCAATTTGCTAATTTCTCTCTTAAAAATATTTGTATTTAAAGTTTTCGAAACCTGACATAGTACGACTCAATATACTACTACCGATAGCTGTTACCCTAGTACTTATTAGGAAAATACAAAATACCTTTTTCCATACTTTGGAGTTCAACAGCTTTGTGACAACGCTGTTGACTCATGATGAGTATATCTCTTTTTCCTACTAAAAACTGTACAAACATGAACAGAATCACGTACCATGTTTCTCGGTAAGAGTACCATAGAAAGTCGTTTGAAAGTGACCTTAATAAATTTGACCTTGAGAGTTGCATAACTAGGAAAAGTAGGGTTTATTTTTGTATTTTACGTTGTGATGTCTTCCTTATAGATTTAGTCACGTGTTGATTACAAGCCAAATTAATTATCTGTAATGAAATAGGGTTGCCCGTTTTGTAATTAGAGGCATCTTGCAACCACTGTGATCGAAAGAAAACGAATCGGATTATTTTTTCGTTTACTTATTTTGTGGTGTCTTTTCTTTAATTAGATAAATAGATAGATAGATAGATGTTCTTTTGTAATAGTTTCATACGTGTATTTGCAAAGAAAAATATTGAATATCTACCTTCAGAATATACTGAAAATGGCCAATCAAAATTGAAAACGGTTAACGAATCATTCAGCCAAAATCGTACCCTATAAAATTTAGCCAAAAGTTCCGTCAAAGATAGTCAAATTATTCTATAACTGGCACATTTGGCAATTTGTCATAAATATTTCTTTACCCCAGGTACGCCAGACTATCACATGTTTTAGTAATGTTTTGTACAATAATAGCATCGAAATTTTAGCGTCACGGCGCCTGACCGCCTTCCTGTTTACGATGCCAAATATGGATCGAAAATAAACTACTTTCTAATTCGATTTTCTGTTGCAATCTTACGTAATTATCTGTCTTAAAGATAAACATATCAATAACCTGCTTCCTCATTGATTCCTAAACCAATAACAAGACTTTCTCATCTCCTGCATTTGAGCTGATTGTCTTGACGACAATTTGAAAATATATAGGTACTTATAAAGTCATCATAGTTTTTATTTGTTCATCTTTGAATAAAAACCTCTGGAACTGAAGATTATCTAGCATACAAACCTCAAATGCACCCACATTCTTTCAAACTAAAATATTTGACCAGGCTATCATAAAAAAGTGGTTGTTAACAATGGAAGCAGTAAAATTTATATTGAACTACTGATTGATTAGAACTTCACTCTGGAGTGCTTAATACGTTATTAACGTCTGATAACAAATGGGTATAATTAACTGGAAATATAATATATTTGATAGACATTGTTTACCGGGCCTTAATGTCATATTATGTTTGGTCTAGTGTAGGTACTTCATTTAGAAACTTTACTGAACTTTTTTTGTGATGATTATGAAAATATATTTTAATCACGATGGCTACCTATCTAGACAGATTTGTTGCTCAGAGATATTTTAAAATAGGCATTAAAATTGATTTATTGGACACGTTTAAGTACCTATAACCGATGGACAGATAGAACGGCTATCTGAAAAGACCAGAGAAAATTTAAGGGAAAAGACTTAAGTGCTTCCTGGCTATGTTCTGTAGAATGCCAAGATACATAAAAAGGGTGCAATGAGTGTCTTGAAATCAACACTTAAACACTAGCAACAACACTTAAAAGTACAGTTTATATAAACCGTAAGTTTTAACTTCTTCTCATACTAAATTCTAAATATCTCTTCCAGGCCCTCTCAGAAAACATCTCCGGAGTGATCCTGTTCCACGAGACCCTCTACCAGAAGGCTGATGATGGCACTCCCCTGGTCTCCCTCTTGGAGAAGCGTGGCATTATCCCCGGTATCAAGGTCGACAAAGGTGTCGTCCCACTCTTCGGATCTGAGGACGAGTGCACCACTCAGGGTGAGTGAGGTTTTTTTGACAATTTGAAGAAAAAAGGTTAGCTAACAATACTAGAGTCTTGGCTTGGGGACCACTTGCGTTAATTTGAAACTTCAAGGTCATCCTTTTAAGGACCAACAGAGGTGGCAGGTTATGGTTAACCAAAATATTTTTATTTAGGCAAGTTTATATTGCATCATTTCACTAAAAATTTGCACGTACACACTGTTCTTTAATGATTTTATATTTTTGTTGTTTCAACTTAAGTATCTTTGTTTTGTAGTGTAGAAACTAGCTAGTGCTACTATTATTCAAATCGAACTGCCGATTTGTTTCGTACGGGACAATATAAATAAAACCTTAGACACAGAAAACGACTCCCAAATAAATGTTAGATCGTTTATCGATTCTACACAGTTGATGGCGAAGTTGGAAGCAAATACCAGTAATTATTTTATGCCTAGTTCCATTTTATTGCTTAGACTTCTATAAAGATTATTGTTATCATCGTCTTTAGTAGGTACTGATAATTATGGATCGTCTTTAGTAGGTACTGATGATTATGGCACAAATATTATCATTAGAATAGGGATTTGAACGGATGAAGGCACTAATAAACTCTTTGATAGTATTCCGTTGTTCGCTTTTATTGAATAAATGGAAGACAGACGGAAGTAATCGTTGAACAAATAAATACTTCTTAGTATTTTATGTTTTCCTGGTAGATAGATACTATTTACTAACTGATGATGTTGACAATGATTGAGTTGTATATTAACTGACTCTTGATTGTGATGTATGTATTCTTGATTATTATGTCCGCTACATTCTCATCTTTACTTCTTAAAAAATATACTTATTTTAATTTGAGCACTAACTTACTGGCACTAAGTTTTCACTATAAAGTGTTGAAAATAACCAGTATTTTACATTAATCAATGAGAGAAAATAAGTTAATTCATATTACACTTTCATTAAGTTGAAATATGTTTAGGTTAGGAACATTTTATCTTATTATCTTATCGATACGCGATGAAATGTCCGTCCGAAAATGACCTCGCTTAATAACTAAATAAATAATTTTTATCCATTGAC
Source organism: Spodoptera exigua (assembly GCA_902829305.4). NCBI lineage: Eukaryota > Metazoa > Arthropoda > Insecta > Lepidoptera > Noctuidae > Spodoptera > Spodoptera exigua. The sequence continues at coordinate 4,880,628 of LR824623.2, forward strand.
CTTTTGGACTGGCTATCTTTAGACGTGTCACACGACTCGTAGATAGCAAAAAACATTTTGCTAATATGGAGTTTTTTTACCACTAGTACAGAAATAATAGTATATGGTATAAATTAATTGGGTAGTTTCCTAGGTCAAAAATAAATTAATTCGACGTTTTAATACGATAAAATATTGAAAAATAACTATATTTTTATTCATCGATCGATCGATACACTAAGTTTCAGATATTTTTTAGCTATTTTTTTAAAAATAAGTACCTAAGCTATTTGACGCAAAAATGCTATGACGTCATAATTCAATGTTTCATACAATTTTCATAGAAAAGTATCGTTTTTGACATTTGGATAAAAGTATTGAATTTGACTAGTTGGAAACAACCGTATTCGTAAATTAAAAACTTTTATTCATTTTTTTTTTTTCAAAAAAGTGGGGATGGATGGTTTCTGTTCATTGCTATATTTTCTTTTGAATTGTGAGAACATATTAATACAGGTATGTAACTGACGATAATTTCTTCAAAGTAATTGCCCTTCTACCAATATAGTTACTGCCTATCTAAGAATGATTCAGGCAGCGTCAGCAGCACGCATCGACAACAGATTTTAGCATTTACACAAAACAAAAATGTTAAAAATCGGTTAATACAATTCAACATGTACTTCCGTCTATAGTTACCACTGTAAAATTATCCTGTAAAATTATACATATAAATAATATATTCTTTTCATTATGACGTGCACAAAATTGGGGGCCGGATCTGATATTATTGCTTAATTAGTTACGATTGTGATCATTTCTATTTAGGCCGGGGGCTCGACTGCTCTTATCATCGCCTTATCACCGTCAAAAGTTCGTAAACAAGTGATTGCGTCATACAAAAATAGTTAATGTATGTTGATGTTCAAATAATCACCACTCGGGTCGATATTTGTGACCCTGGTAATTGGCTTCGAATCACCGCCCACTAAGTGATTATTTGATTGAAATTTAGATCGTTAGGTTTATTTCCTTTACAAAATCGTTCCAAAATAAAAAATACTTAAATTTCTCATTCAAGATATATCATGCCAATTAAATCCAGTTTAAAAAGCCATGTTGTACCTTTCCTTTTTATAAGTTGTGTTCACAATTACAGGATTTTTAGATTATTTTTACGTTGTATCGTAAAATTGCCACAAGATTAAAATCACTGTGTTATCATTCTGTTATTAGGATGAACATAAGTTGCATCATGCAATGTTTTTGTAGAATCATGCACAATTTGATTTAGCAATCTTGTTTTTTGATATTTATTTGATTAGAAAATAAACATCTTATTGTTTGATGACAATACTTATATATAGGATTTTAAAAAAACCCTTTTCCTGTTATAGTAAGTAAACAATGTTTTTTTTACTTTTTTCTCCAGGTCTGGATGACCTTGCCCAGCGCTGTGCCCAGTACAAGAAGGACGGTTGCCACTTCGCCAAATGGCGTTGCGTGCTCAAGATCGGCCGCTTCACTCCATCCTACCAGGCTATCATGGAGAACGCGAACGTTTTGGCTCGCTACGCCTCCATCTGCCAGAGCCAGCGCATTGTGCCCATCGTAGAACCCGAGGTTCTGCCTGATGGTAAGAGAACTGTTTTTAATTATGCACTCCTAGTACTTGCAAAAATTAATAAACATAAAAGTACTTACTTAATGCATTGGTGTCGTGTCTATTTTCCAGGTGACCACGACCTTGACCGTGCCCAGAAGGTGACCGAGGTTGTTCTGGCTGCCGTCTACAAGGCACTGAGCGACCACCACGTCTACCTCGAGGGTACCCTCCTCAAGCCCAACATGGTGAGCCACATTTACACCACACCTCTTATACTCTACTGAGTTCCTTGTACTTGTATCTTTGTAAAAAGTAGTGAATAAAATATTTAATGTTATGTTGAATTACTTTCCAGGTGACTGCTGGCCAGAGTTGCACAAAGACTTACACTCCCATGGACATTGGCCGCGCCACCGTCACTGCTCTGCTCAGAACCGTTCCTGCTGCCGTTCCCGGTAAGCTTGCAACATCATTAAGGCAATAATTAGGTAGAAGCATTTGGTTAGGAGGGTTATAGAGGGAGGCCTTTGTCCAGCAGTGGACGTCTTCCGGCTGATGATGATGATTTTTTTTTTGTGAGGGGAAAATCATCAAATGACTTCTCCCGCCCAGGGCCGGGCAGGAGGGAGTGTCAGACTCTTACTGACTAAAAACTAGTGTCCGACCGAAACTGGTTTCCCGGCCGAAACCGAAACCGAAACCGAATGTTCGGCCGTGGCTTCTGTTTCGGCCGAAACCGAAACCGAAACTTACAATAAAATTTCTTAAAATACTGAAATTTGGTGCATTTTTCCTATTATTTTTACCGACTTCAAAAAAAGGAGGAGGTTCTATGTTCGGCTGATTGATTTTATTTTGTATGGAACAGGGAAGAAACAGGGGGGTTTTTAGTAAAAACCCCCCCTGTTCCTTCTCCTGCTCTGTGCCTAGGTCGCGGTGCCTCATTGCGCTTACCCCGCAACCCCGGCTGAACATCAGCCCTTTAGGGACCCATCTGTGGTGGTCTAATGGCTCTTTGAGGCGCGCGCGGAACGCTACGCGCGGCACGCTCGGGCCTGGTTCTGGTCGGGCGGCGAGCTGCCCTTACTCGCCGACCGCAGACCCGTGCTTACGGTGGCCGGAGATCGTCCCTTGATCCCCGACGCCCGTAGTGTCGCCAGTTGCGGCGGCTGGGGCGTGAGGAGGAGGATTGCTCCCTCACGCGGGCCGCCTCTCTCTTTGCGAGTGATGATGATGATGAGGATGATGATTTGGTTAAATTCCAAGTGTTTCCTGCACTCGCAGGAACCGTTATAAACGGACAAAATTTTGTTTAGAAGTATAACGAAAATTGTAAATAACTGACCAATTAATCTCCAGGCGTCACATTCCTGTCTGGTGGTCAGTCTGAGGAGGAGGCGTCTGTGAACCTGAACGCCATCAACACCGTGGACCTCAAGAGGCCGTGGGCACTCACCTTCAGCTACGGGCGCGCCCTCCAGGCCTCCGTCCTCCGCGCGTGGGCCGGCAAGCCTGAGAACGTGTTGGCTGGACAACAGGAGCTCATGAAGCGTGCTAAGGTGACTTGATTATACTAGGAGATTATGAGGTGAAGGATGTTTGTTTATGTGAACGAGTCCTTCAGTATCAGGCAAAACGTAGATTGTTTGCTTGCCCCTCTTTCATAAAAAAGGTGTGAATTTAACAAAAGCCTGTCTAAAATGAACAATCTGGGTGGATGGTACCAGGAGTATATGAGTTTAAGGAGATCGACTTACGATGACTTAAATCAATTTAGGAGATGAAGGATGTGTGCTAGTTTATTACAATACCAAATGCAGGGACAGTTTGAAATATTTGATATTCCAGCAGCGACATAGTAAAATAGTTTTGTAGTAGCATAGTAGAGTAGATAAAAAACTCTTTAGAAAGACGACAACGCCGTATGCAGTTTCAATGATTGGTAAGTTAAGAAGCAAAGTAAAGGAATTAACATCTTCACTCTTCTGAAGTCTTAGTATTTCATGGAAAAATAAAATGCACCTAAACCACTGTGTTGTCTGTTACTCTATTTCATTGTGTTTATGCATGAACATTTGTGTTGTTTCTATGTGTTACTAATTTTGCTTAGATTGTAGTTTCTTTCATACCCAGTATGTACAAAAAAATACTAAAAATACATTTTGTACTTACTGAATATGTTATTCATTAGTAGTGTACTAATCAAACATTTTTTTTCTCTCCAATCCTCACAATTCGACATTGCACCAACGACGCTGCACTCCTGCGCATCTTTAACCACCAATCACGTGTCGGATCGATGATTCTAAATTCGAAATTCAAAATTGGATTGCTTTTGCAATATATGACGTCACAGGCCAATGGTTTGGCTTGTGTTGGAAAGTACGAAGCTGGTTCGATTCCGTCGCTGGCATCGACCAAATCTAACTTTGTTAAGTCGCATGCCTATTAAAATAACTTAAGTAAACCATACATATACTGCAAATGATTGAAATATTATTATCAAGTTGTTATTACTTACTACATTTTTAAGCAAATGTTTTTTAGTCATATTTTTATAAAGTTTTATCAATTTGAATATGTATGGTCGGCTTTATAAGAATGGATTTTGAATTGTATAGACTGCCCTTTTTTATTATAAAAAAAATATAGATGACTGAAATGTTGCCTGATTCAAAATCTATTCTAAAATTGTTATCTTCCTTAAAAAATTACAAAAAATATTTGAAAACAATATAATTGGCTGTTTTTTCTTTATTTCGGACTTTTTACATTCCATGTTTAACAATTTAAATCGAATTAAGATCCAATATAGCATTTATTTTTATATTTCTTTTTAAAGTTACTTTTAAATTTATTATATATCACAAAAAAGCCAAAAACACAACATTACTTTAATTGGTAGCTAACATTCATTTACGAACAATAGTTTCTACGTCAAGTTATTTGTAAAAAAAAATAAGAATAAATTTTTCAAGATAATACATATATACAAAAATCACTCCATTCATTAACTTGCAACAATACTTTTTTTTACAAATAACGTGACATAGCCATTTTCAAAACCTAAATTCTCTCAACACGTTAAAAAAAGAAAATTAAATTACACAGTTCCTTCTCGCTCTAACATCTAAGGTGGAAGCGAGATAGACGTCTTTATGTAATATTAAAAACAACGGCCATTTTCTTTTTTCAAACGTGTTATTGTTTGCATGTATCTAATAATAAAAAGTATGCTTGAAATAGTGCTTAGTAAAAACACTATGCAGCTTATTTGTGTGCTTGTAATTGTTGAAATAAATAATTAATTTTGTTTTATAGTGTTGTGTTTATTTCTCCTTCTTATTTTAGTTGTAATCGCTAGTTAGTAGTTGTATTGTTTGCATCACAGTAACTTCTCTCGTCTTGTAACTTGAACCACTTACTTACGGGCGACGCCGATCGCTCAGCATCGAGCTTATAGGCCTGCTCGTTTGCCGCTTTTATCCTTGAATAAAAACTGTTACTTAAGTTAGAACTCTACACGCCTCATGTATTAGCGAATTCTATCAAGTAATCCATCCAGATATTACAGTAGTTTATTGTTTAGTAGCACATTTAGAAGAAAATTTTATTAAATAACGAATACCAATTTAGCCTTTTAATCAGAATCCTAAAGTAACAATTCTTTGTCTATTTTTGATCTGGTTCAAGAAACCTATTTTTTATTATTTTTGTTTTAATGCCTAAAATGTCATTTTCTCTATTACTTGCCAGTAACGTTAATGTTCTATAAAGATAATTAATTCTTTTAAACCAGTTTTAATGGAGGATACACCCATCGCCTAACAATCTAAATAAATTCATAAAAATCTCTTAAAAATGCGCACTTACATTAGATATATTTAGTATCTATAGATTTAATATTTACATACCAAATTATCAGTGGCCGGTAAAGATGCCCTTGAACCTGTTGACCAAAAATACTTGTCTAAAATAAACACACAAATGTTGCCAGAATAAAAAAAATGTAATGCTTTATTTCTTGGCAACATTGTTTTATAGCTATTTGTAGCTTATTTTTATACCTCATATTCTGATGTCAGATAATTGAGATACTTTGTAAGTGAAAGTTTAAATTGTTTTTATTTGCAGAAGAGCAAAATTTCATTGTATGATTGTGAATAATTTTGAATGTGTATCTCTGTTTTTCAAATAAAATTAATTAAACTTTGAGCGAAGAATGAATGTCAAACTAAATGTAAAATGTGTGTAATAATAATGAGTAGAGACCCGATTTTTTAGAAGAATAATAACTGGATTTTTGAAAATAAAAAATAAATTACCTGACGAGCTATTATGGTTTTGTAATCAATACCAACCTTTGACTTTTGACGTTTTATTTTTGTGTGTTGCAACATCAAAATAATTAAAATTCTCTTTTTTTCCAGGCTAACGGCCAGGCGTCGCAAGGCAAATACGTAGCCGGATCTGTAACAGGTGTGGGCGCTGAAGCCGGTCTTTTTGTAGCCAACCACGCGTACTAAACGCACAAACATTCACTACACTACATCGCTAGAAACAGTAGTTACACAACTATCGTCGCTACGAGAATATCAGTGACAGCGACAGTAAAAAAACAACGCTATCTTTTTTTATCGGTTGTCGTGGCGAGAATGACATGCGAGAAATTTCGTGACTGACAACCGACGTCGCTTCTAGTAAAACTATCGGTCAACGCACCGATATCGAAGTTCCATTTATGAAATTTTAAAATTGGCGCGAAAATATTTTTTTAGTTAAGCAAAAACTAGTTTTAAGGAAAATATTCTCAAATTCGCTTCTGTATGTTGGTTCACACTTATCTTGATGGAATTAGAAATTAGTATTGTCGTTATTTATTGAAATTATATAGATAATGTATTTAATAGTCACATTAACTGTAGCTGTTGACAAATAAATGTTGTTATTGTGCTATTATGAGAAATTAGAATTTTTGATATTAATTTATTTACAAAAAGAAACGAAATGGTAAATAAATATTAATATTATATTTTTTTAAAGATCAGACCATCATGTAAGTTAATTTTGTATCTATTATTTTAAATATCATTTTTAGTTTGTAAACTATTTTGATATTTTTAAGAGTATAAAATTATATTAATCTTTGATCAGGTGTAGATTTGTTTTATTTATATACATTACCTTTTAGACCCTTATTAAGTAAATAAATAGTAAGTATCTGTAGCAACCCATCTCACAAATTCACTATCTTTCTTGTTATCTGTTACCTAAGGTATTTACAACTAATACAACTTTATAGTCAAATTCAATACTTTGTAATTATTGAAAAAATCTTTACTTTTTTGTCAAGATTTTTCCTAGACTCCCCTTACTGTAGGGACGACAATGGAGTACGCTGGACGCATTAATGTTACCTTCATTCAAGTACACAACGGATTTATTTTAATTAACTTTCAATATTATGTAAAACTGAGATTTAAAATACGCTTGAAAATAACTTACCTAATAATATGTGCTTCGTAGCCGCTTCAGTGACTGTTTTATTATTGGTCGATTTTCCTATCATCATCATCATCATCATCATCATCAGCCTATAAATACCCACTGCTGAGCAAAGGCCTCTTGTCATACGGAGAAGGTTTGAGCATTAATCACCACGCTTGCTCAATGCGGGTTGGCGATTTCAAACTTATAATTAGAAATTATAGTCCAGGTTTCCTCACGGTGTTTTCCATCACCGTATGTCAGTGGTGTCTAAATAATCATGGAAAGTACATATAACTCGGAAAAAGCTACATTAGTACTTGCCAGGTTTCGAACCGGTGTGGGTTCGAAACCTGGCAAGTACCAATGTAGCTTTTTCCTCATGCATGAGAAGCGGGCTCCTTAACCTCCGGGCCACCACGATACTATACGACACTACACGATTTTTCTATAGCTTTTGTTAAACTTAGTCACGACATCCTCCTAGCAATGCTTGGATGCATCATAAGATCTCGATCACTACATTGGTTCTCTTCTTATCTTTTGAAGCGTTACCAGTCCATCCAGCTCGGAGGTAACTCTGGTTGATGAGATTTCCATGGTGGCGTTCCTCAGGGTAGCATTCTTCCTCCAATTTTTTTTTTATGTTTTATCAGGTTGACTACTAATCACCGTCATGTCGGACACATCCATCAATTGTTGAATATAAATCACATCCAGGCTATGCCAATGGAAGTAAGTTGTCACGTATCTAGGCAGGTAGGCTTGGTCCTGGCTATTGCTTGCCAAGCCGTCGGTTCCTAACACCATTCATATTAGTGTTGTGAGAGAAAGACTCCATTATTACAAAGCCGCTTAGCTTAGGCCTGAGGAACCAATCAGGACACTTCACGGCGTGTGTTGCAATATACCGATACTTGAATGATGAAGAACATTCTACTATATAGCCATGCTTCGGCAGGCACGGGTCGGCTCGACCGGAATAATAGACATCACGATTGGCGCGGTGGCTGGGAAACTGGCTGCCGCGCAATGCGTCGCGGGTTCGATTCCTGCACAGAACAACTCTTTTTGTGATCCACAAATGGGTGTGATGTGTATGTAATTCTATGTTTGTAAAGGCATCCATGAGACAGGAGAAAATGCAAGAGTGGGGCCAACGTTTAAAAAAAAATACCACGGCCTCACGGCAGACCGGCGTAAAATAAAACCACAGCGTTTTTTCCATTCCCATCCCCCAATCCCTTAATCTCCAAAAGCCTAATGCCCAAAAATCTGCAACGCCCTAATAGTCCGTTGTTGCGGGATGTCCTTGAGCAGTGCTGATTGCTAACTCGGTTGCCGTCCAATCACACAAAAAGGGCCCAAATTTTGACTGCCTTCATGAAAATCTTACGGCAGTTCATTCAACTTTACGCATATGAAATGTATCAGAGCACGTCTTACAGAATCGTTAGGTCATTTACGTTGTATGTTACCTCAATTATACTTAGATATACCTAGTCTAGCCATAAATACAAAAAAAATATTTTTTCTATTGCAAATAACATTTATTATTTTTACACATCGATCTTCTTTATTAGTGATCGATGCTTTTACAGTATGTAAGTTTAATACATAAATATTAAGTAATTTAAAACATAAAAAGCTTATTCGAAGTGGTCTCCATTGGCTGCAATACAGTCCTTTAAACGTTGAGGCCAGTTATCAATAGAAGCACGCACTCTTTCCATGGGAAAATTCTTCACTGCCAATCGTATGGATTGTTTTAGGGTCCAAATTATCATGACGTTTAGAACAAGCCCTACTCTCTAAAACTGACCATAAATCATAATCCAGCAGATAAAGATCGGTCCGCGGATATCGCACGATCTCCGGGGAGGCGGCGAACCTCCTTGCCGGATCAACGCCATGGGATCTGGAAGCGAAGGCGCTCGCGCGCGTCTACAGTTTGCGCGCAGACGCGCGTCGCCGGGGCGAGGATCCTCTGCCGCGCCAAATTAGTGCGTGGCGGAATGAGCTCCGGCGAGATCTCATGGCTGAGTGGAAGCAGCGACTGTCGCAACCGAGGGCCGGGCACGCTACTATAGCAGCGATAAGTCCCTTCTTTGAGGAGTGGCTTGAGAGACGCCACGGCGTCCTCACCTTCCGCCTGACGCAGGTGCTTACCGGGCACGGCAGCTTCGGTAGGTTCCTGTTTCGGATCGAGCGGGAGGAAACGCCCGAGTGTCGCCATTGTGAGGACCACCTAGAGGATACGGTGGAGCTAACGGTAGCGGTATGCCCTGCCTGGGCTGAGCACCGCCGTGTCCTCAGGGAAGTGATCGGCGGCGGCGACCTCTCGCGCCCGGCCTTAGTCGAGGCCATGGTGCGGAGTGAGAGGTCTCCACCGTCTCCTCCTTTTGTGAAGCAGTCATGCTCGCAAAGAGAAAGGCGGCCCGCGTGAGGGAGCAATCTTCCTCCTCACGCCCCAGCCGCCGCAACTGGCGACACTACGGGCGTCGGGGATCGAGGGACGATCTCCGGCCACCGTAAGCACGAGTCTGCGGTCGGCGAGTAAGGGCAGCTCGCCGCCCGACCAGAACCAGGCCCGAGCGTACGGCGCGTAGCGTTCCGCGCGCGCCTCAAAGAGCCAATAGACCACCACAGACGGGGCCCTAAAGGGCTGATGTTCAGCCGGGGTGGCAGGGTAAGCGCAATGAGGCACCGCAACCTCGGCCCAGAGCAGGAGAAGGAACAGGGGGGTTTTTAGTCAGTACGAGTCTGACACTCCCTCCCGCCCGGCCCTGGGCGCGAGAAGTCATTTAATGATTTTCCCCTCAAAAAAAAAAATAACGGATTGAGATCGGGACTAGACGACGGCCAGTCTTCAGCTCTGATGAAGTCGGAAACGGTCGTTTCCAACCAAGACTGCGTGGACCAAGCTTTATGACCCGGCGCCGAGTCTTGCTGGAAGGACCATTGTTGGTTATTGAACATGGTGTTGTTAAGGGGCTTAACTACCTTCTCAAGAATGGTATTTTGATACACTTGTGCCGATGTTTTGATACCTTTTTCGCAAAAGTATGGCTCATTCACTCCTTCATAGCTAACACCCCACCAAACCATCGCTGAAGTCGGATAATGCCCACGTTGCACTCCGTCGACTAATTGAGAAGCTTCCTTAGAGCTTTGAGCATAAATACGGTAATTTTGTTTGTTAAAATGTTGCTCAAATGTAAAAAAATCGTCCCTTTGCGTACCGCTTCAGTAGTTGTTTAGATTTTATCACCCTGTTCTTTTTTAAATTATCATTTAAAAAATGTCCAGTGCGTCTCTTATAGGCTGCAAGTCCTAAGTCGTCTTTTAAAATACGCGACATGGTTCTAGGTGCTATCTTCATCTCCCGAGATAAAATCTTTTGCTTTCGGACAGGATTTCTTCGAATTCTTTCCCTTACTGCTTTGACCACCTTTATCGTACGAACACTACGTGGACGGCCAGATCTTTTTCTGTCACAAACAGAGGAGGTCTCATTGTACCTATTAATAGCCCGGTACACAAACATTTGACTAAAGCCGAGCGTGTGGAGAGTTTTAAAAATTGCATTTGGCTCCATACCCACTTTGCGTAATGCAATCACAGCGATTCGGTTCTCTTTATCACCCTACTCCATTTTAATATCGCAAAATATTGAACAATTTATTGGCGCCAAAATAAGAAAACACAATGAAAAATTATATAAAAATGACAGATTCCAAATTCAAATGTAATATTTTGTTTATTTTTAATTGTTACAGTATTTATGGCCAGACTATGTATATGTGTGTATGTGTCTCGACACTAGACGGAGAGTTTTTCCAATGCTTCCACATATTAATAAGTAGGTATGCAGAACGAAGAATGTCTATCATACTAGATATGCCTAGGTATTTAAAACTATTTTTCATAGTTTTAATACCTTGTGTGAACATCGGCTCTGTAGGTCTGTGGTGGTCTTTGAGGCGCGCGTGGAACGCTACGCGCCGTACGCTCGCTCGCTTACTCGCCGTGTGTGCCAATATCGCCTATTGCGACAGCTGGGGAGTGAGGAGGATTGTTCACTTACGCGCTCTGCCTCCCTCCTCCTTTGAACTTTATAAATACCTAAGATATTTTTTGAACATTACAAAATTCCTATTCCATAAAAATGTCGACAACGCACTTGTATCTAACTCCTCCGTTGTTGCGGATGTCCATGGGTGGCGCTCAATATTTTCCATCAGGTAATTCGCTTGCTCGTTTGCCGACCTATATCATAGAAAATGATATTTTTTAATAGAGAAACGCAAACTTAAATGTAGACATATTTTTGCCTTATTTATCTTCTAAGAGATGAATGAGCGCAGTCATATCTAGCAAAGCTTATCTGTGGTGCAGACGAAGTATTGCTTGATGAACCGTGTAATTGAACTACAGTTGAGCTCTCACTTGGCAGACAAGTAAAACTATACACACAACTAGTGTGTAGGTAGGTACCTATGTATAATCCAGTCTGGTTTTTATTTTGCTATTCATTTTACTCCTTCCGATCACATTGTATTTTTTAAAATTAAATCTTTCTCGACTCTCTACTCTCCTACCTGATAAACCCTATTTAGGTATGCTCGCCTGGTACATACAACATGTAAGTACTTAAAGCTCTGGTAAAATAAACGTGCATGATAATTTAAGTATGTGAGCGCAAATGGAGTGATTCCTCAGCCTCCAGGAATCTTTTTGAAAGGGATAAAGATCAAATCACTTATCTCTCCCAGTGTAAGGCGAGAGAGAGTGTCAGACTCTTACTGACTAAAAACCACTATGTATTTTCCTGCTCCATGGCGGGGCCGCGGCAAACCTTATTGCGTTTGGCGTGCAACCCTGGCTGAACATCGCTACACGCCGTACGCTCGGGTCTAATTCTGGTCACCGCAGTGTCCCCTATTGAGGCGGCTAGAGCGTGAGGAGGATATCACCTCAGGCTCTCCGCCTCCTTTGCAAGCATCACTGATTCGTAGAAAGAGGGGACGGCTTCCCTGTTCCTCTGGCTAGGGTCGGATCCCGCGGTATCTTAATTGCTAAATTAATTCGTGAGTTAAAATAATTAAATAAAAAAAATATAGCCTAGGTATTTATTTTTGTAGGTATAGGCAAATCGCATTTTGGAAGGGACCGATCTATCAATCTAGAATCCGAAATCTAGAGCATGACAAAACTGTTTCTTAAATAGGCTAAAGCGGTAAATAACCTTGCTAATACTTAAGTACCCCAAAAAATAGGTTTTGGATTTTCGAGAGATTTTTACATTTATGTAAACGTAATGTAGAAATATGACAGTCGCTTCGTTAATAATTGATAAGTTTGTACCTAAGTATACCTATTTAATGTAGATTGGTAGGTAACCTACCTATGAACCTTAAATAAGTATTCAGAATTAGGACTCTCGAAAAAACCTAGTCATTATTCTAGAGGTACATCATCCTGTGATAAAGTACAAAATTTAAATACGTACCTACCGACACGTTAAAAATAACTCGTCAGAGATGTCTGACTCGCACGGGTCATGCTCCGACTTTCCTGTTTTTTTATTTTGCTTCAATGCTACCTTTTTTTCAGTTGCGGTAGATGCAAAAACAACCTAATTAATGCAATAGGTTTTACAACCTTTATGCCCGGTTTCTGAGGTACAGTTAACGGCAGTTTATCGATTCGATAGCGCTATTGGTTCGATAACTCTTACAAGTACGTTTCTGAGCATTGCATTGTTAGATAAACTCCGTTTAAACTAAAGCTATCTTAACTCGCCATTTGGTGCCGTTTATCAGTTCCATAACTTTATTTGACGTTCCGAATGTCAAACTATACAATTTTTGTGGTAAATTCAAAATTATTTCAATAAGTAAAACTTGCTTTAGTTGCTAAATAAGAAAGAGCAATGAATTGGAGCATATTAAATACAAGCAGTTCATCTGAGACCGATATGGAAGTACTAGAGTTTATTTCTAGTATTTCTGTACCCAGAAACTTAAGACAAAGGAGAAATCCTTTAGAAATGTTTACTGATGAAGAGTTTACTTTAAGATATCGTTTTAACAAGAATACTGTGATACATATCAGTGATATCATCAGCCCTGCACTAGTTCCTTTCACGCATCGCAAATACAGTTTATCTGTGTTGGAAAAAATCTTCATCGCACTACCATTTTACGCCACAGGCACATTCCAAGTTCTGATCGGTGATGACATAAACGTTCATAAAAGTACAGTGTCAAGAGTGGTTTACAAAGTTAGTAAGGAAATATAGCAAAGTTAGCTCTCAAGTACCTACAACCGATCAAAGAAACCGACAGCAATGTCTGTTTGACGTTTCTTTTTTTTTCTAATTGACACTGAGACGGTGTTCAATACAGCCAATGCTAAATAACAAATTATCATTATGTTTTAAATGAAACAGTTTTTGATAACTTAAAACTTTGAAAAAAAAATATTTACCTATTAAACATGTAATAAAGCTGAAATAGTATAAATAAAATCAAAATTTAGTTGTTATCCTTATCTATTGGCAAATTAAGGAACTTAATATCCTTTACATAGTTAATAAACGGCTCGTTGCGTATTTAGAAACGCAGTGACAGTTAACCGACGTTTATCTTATTGATAACTTTATTGAACCAACGACTATTTTAAACATAACCGACGCCTTCAGAAACCGGGCATTAGTGCGTACAAGTATCGGCGATCTAACTTTAGGTATACTTAAATTGTTTTCTTGGTGATAATTAGCAAATTTTTGGTTGCAGGGGGCTTAGAATCCGGATTTAGGATCCAGCTTTAGGATGTGTGCCTTTGTACAAACAAGGCTTTTAACATTGATATACAAAAGATATGTTTTTAGTTATTATTTAAGGAATAAATGATTTTCTCCTGATTTTTTCTAAACTGATTTTTCTTTTGACCTTAAGGTCCTAGGTAAAAAATAAATGGTTTAAACTTTTCAGTAAAATGAATTATTAAAAGCATTTTTTGCCGATGTACTTTTATATTTTTTCTAAGCTTTATTTTTCAGAATTAAATATCTTATTACACGGTAATATATTATGACGTCATATGTTGCAATTTCATACACATTTCACATGAACATTACTTATTGTTTATGAGGTATTACAGTGAAAATATCTACATATTGAATTTGACTAGTTGACAACTACCGTATGCAAGTACATTTGGGAAATGTTAGGTGTCCTATAAAAACTGCATGACGTAGGTGCTTAGGGCAAATGTCATTCACATCTAGTACTCAAAATTCAACGTGTCTGAAATGTAGATATTATAATAAAAGCAATAAAATACTATCACCTAAGATATCTATCTTGAATAGAGATGTGAATTTTTAGGTTGAAAAAAAAAGAATAAAAATTAAAAGGCTAATAAATAAATCTTTTATCAACTTTACTCTTGTGAAATTCAAACTATTTTTATTTTTGACAATCCACTTTTTTTAATTCAGTAGGTAACTCTTGAAACCTAAATCTGCAGTGTTGATCAAATAATTATTTTCATCATCATCACATCATTATGATGAAAATTATTTTTTGATATCACACACATGGTTTGAGCATTAATCACCACGCTTGCTCAATGCGGGTTGGCGATTTCAAACTTATAATTAGAAATTTTTAGTCCAGGTTTCCTCACGATGTTTACCTTCACCGTATGTCAGGTCTAAATAATCATAGAAAGTAGATAACTCTGAAAAAGTCACATTAGTACTACGCTTAAAACAATAAAATTAGTGGGCTTTTACAATATTTAATTAAATATCAATATCTAAGCCACTTCTAGCCATTAACCCAACGACACAAACAACGTCCATAAAAATTAATTTAGTTATAATTTTAGCATTCAAGCTCCAATAAAATCCGATTCCGCATTAAAAAACGTTTCAATCATTCACGAACACAACAATTAAAGACGTTGACTTTCCGTCCTCGTTTCAGAAATCTTAAGGGTTGATGTGACCCAAGTCAACGCCCTTTTCCAACTCATTTGCATAACGCTCCAATTTTCTCGCGATTTTTCGAAAATTCTAGAGCTATGCCGACGGAGGCCATTGGCTGCTAATGTTTTCTGTACTAGGGGGACATGTATTTAAGCTGTTGTTTTTGAATTGCTTATGGAGGTTTATTCGTGTTTATTACCAGCTAGGGATTTTTATATGCGCAGTTTATCAAGTGCTGTTTATTCTTATGAGCTTGTTTTTTTTTCAGATTTATTGTCAACCTTTTTCGTAAATACTTTTTACTACTTACTTACATACACACCAGTTAGATAGTTAGCAACTTAAACATCGAAAGTTAAAAAGTTAAACCTCCTAATCACTTACTTATTAAGTACATACCTTTACTTTAGTATTGGGAAAGCAGGTCTTTGTAAATTGTAATTGTAAACTTAAGTAAATACAAAAAAGCACTGAAAGGTAACACATTAGTACTTTTTTCATTTCATCATCATAAGCATTCCGTCCACTGCTAGGAGTCCAGAATGGCACGCCACTAAGCTCGATGTTTGTATTGGGCCCTGTCTGTATTGGTCAGGAGCCGGCTTCCACTATTCCTCTCGTTCCGCACCATGGCCTCGACTAAGGCCATTTCCAGCCACCCTGCGGTTATCATCCGTCTACCTAGCTGTAGGGTCTTACACCTACGTTTGCCTAGACGTGTCATCGGTTCCTTTACAAATGTGACCTGCCCACTGCCACTTTACTTTTAGCATGAGGGAAATGTTGATTTAAACTACCTACTTCACTCATAATCCTCATTAACGTAAATACCTAAATCCCTCCCATAAAACGTCCGGCTTTCCTTATTCGAAGCTTAGTCTTCAATCACTCTTTTTACAGCACCTCTGATCCGTCATGTCGGCTTCACATGTAGGCGAGTGACCGGTTACGACCGCTTCTATCCGGATTTACCCGGTACAATGGGATTAAGCTGGTAGATTTATTGTAGGGTACATGTACCTGTTGTCGGACGGAAAAAAGTGATTTATTCTTTAAGTGAGCTAGATTTTTTTGGAAAATTCCGTCTTTGGTCTTTACCAAATGGTCCATAAAGAGAAGGTGTCTTATCTACCTTGAGAAATTATTATATGAATTAGATATTTGTCACAGAAATGTGCCTTTTGTTTGTTTCTTAATCTTAGTGCCTCTGGTTTAGTTGCCCGTGTATTTATTAGGCACTCTTGCTTTATGCTCTCCTGTTAGGTAAACCTAGATGACTATCGTGACTAACTATTTTTTCTCAGTTAATTTGTGTGAGTAAGCCGTTATTTACATTTTTTTTAGCCAAAAACCTACCTAATAATTTGGCCGTTACGTCCACCAATCCACTTCACGTGAATGAATAAAAACAACCCTTTTCTAGAACATCGTGTTACGTAGAACGCGTTATAACAATGTGTGTTAATGTCCGGCACACTGCCCCTAATTGTTCCGTCCACCCGGTCGCAATTAGAGGGATTTGTTACGGCTACAGGCTTATGAGTGCCTGGTAGACTGTTTTTCTCTTAATACGTAACGGACAGCTTTCGTTAATCCGTAAATTAACTATGTTTGTTTATTTTTGTTCTTGTAAAAGGATAGGAATGTTTTTTTACTTCTAAGCAAGAAATTTAGGATGTTTGATTCAGATACTTAATTCAAAATAAATACAGCCTTGTCCAATGAATCTGTTCCTCAATTAACTAATTACTACATTAAATCGTAACCGATTCTACATACTGCGCTACACACAAGTTTTATCACACGTCGCACTATTATAGAGAAATACCTTGTACAAAATAATAGAGTCATTATACTTATACTAGTAATATGCAAAAATTAATCTAGGAGATTCTTTCGCGCTCTTCTCTCGGAATCTATCTTGTATCCTTAGTTTATTGGTAAAAAAGTATTATAGCGACACCTATATTGAAAATATATAATACCAGGAACTCATAATTACAAGCAATTATTTTGTTTCAGGTTAAGTAAGAAAAACTTTTGGATAAGTAACGGAAGATTTACTGATGCGTGATTTTTACCTAGTTTTTTAATTTATATTATCATCTACATAAGTATTTGTATATTATTACTTTAGTTTATAACTGTTTAAGAAAATATATACTCGACATTATGACTACATAACTTGTTGTTTTTATTTTATTCATGTCACAAAACCATATTCGGAAAGTCATTGTGAAACAGACCCTAAAAAAAATTATTCGAACTTTATTACTGCTTAAATAGATGATACTAAGTACCCGATTTTATATTTTGATAATTAACTAAAAGTGTAGTTTTTACGAAAACACGTATCACGTGTTTTTAGCTTATTAAAGTTTGGAAATGACATATCAAAAATTATTCGTATATAATATGTAGACTTGACTAGAAAGTCTACAGACTTTTTAATATTCATAATACGACCGTAAAAATATATACCTATAAAAGACAGAAGAATAAGATTTAATCCTCTGCAAAACGTACGCCCGTGCGTAAGTATAAGTCAAGTCAAAGGTATTATTGAATTACATCCATGATCAATGGAAAATTGGAGATAAGTTAGTCGGCATGAATTTATTGTTTATCTAGATAAAATAATAAATAAAATTTGAAATACTCTAACGTGATTTAAAAAAATAAAAACTATAAGATAACCTTACTGCACATTTATTCCGAAAACATTTAATTTTATTTATGTCATAATTAAGTATGGAACTCATATTTTCGCAAATTACCTACCAGGACAGCATAAAATACGAGCAATAAACTTAAGGACAACTAAAACATGGCTTTGTTTTATCACTAAGGTGCCCTAATGCTTTTTTAAATTACTTAGGTACCTACTTTGCTCTTGCCCCTTGGTGACCTTATTAGCCTCAAAGTTTGGATATATTTGATTTCAGTATCTACGTCTAATACGTGATTTTCGTGTAAATGAAAATATTTAAATGTAAAGAATTTTTGGGTGCAAATGAAAAGCAGCCAAGTGCGAGGTCGACGCGCCTAGGTTCCGTTACGAACGAATAATCACATTCAAAACGACCACACAATCTCTTTAAAGCCAATTACCGATGAAGGTTTGCGTGTTTTTTTTTTGAGTGAGATAATACGTCATTATTTTAATACGGCAAATAAGAAACCTATCAAGTTTAATAGTTCTAATAGTTTCGGAAAAGCATTTGGCAATATTAAACATGTAATGGCGAATTTATAAAGATTAATTTGGCTACGGATTCCTAAAAATGACACTTATTATTTAATTAAAAACGCAAGCAACAGCAAATTTATGCTTACCTATTAGGTATCAAAAAAGTGATGTTTTTTAGTATAATAGATCGATCTAACACTCGTTACGTGTACTCGTAATTCATCTATTATCTCAATCATCGTACAAGCGCCTACTATTTTTATGATCGCAATAAAACGCGCATATGTTACTAATAAATAACTATTACTAGGCACTCAAACGGCTGTTACGTTTTGATTAAGTCACTCTGACCTCATAACAATTCAGGAAGTATGTTAGCCATTAACACTATTTGTATCCATCTCCCTAATTTGCTGTTACCCTGTTACAATGACCTGAATTACTGTAATCTGTTTTGTGGTTTGACGTTCCGTGATTGCGTGAGAGTACATAATATTGATATCTACGTAATCGCCATTTGTCATCCGTTGTCATCATTTCAATTTTTTCGAAGATTCTTTTTGCCTGCAAGAGAGGGACTCATGTCTTTATGATTCGTTAAAATTATTGTTTTAATTTTAAAGTGAACACTTAATACACACATAGTTTGGGAGAGCCATGCTTGGGCACAAATGGGCCGGCTCTATAAAAATGATACCACGTCCTCACAGGAAAAGTACTTATATGAAACAACGCTTGCATGCGTTTTGCCGTGTGAGTGAGGTGAATGAAGGCCTGATCCTCCTTCGCTCCCATGCCCGATTTTCCAATCCTCAAATTCTTAACAAACCACTGAGACCCAGCAACGATACATTGGTGTAACGGTTAGTCCATGGGCAACACCACGTGTGTAATGGACAATTTGATTTGGGAATGTGTGATTTTGGCGACACTGGTTTTCCTTTTGAAAGAGTGTAGGGGCACTTCTACTTAATTTTCTGTTCTGTGGGCAACACCAATTGCTTACCATCAAGTGATCCGTCTACGCATTTGCTGACTTATGGGATAGCCATAAAAACAACTTGATCATTAAATTTATTAAAAACTAGCGGTCCCGCCTCTGCTTCGCACGGGTTTCAAACTACCTCGCTAACGACGAAAGGATTCCTAATACCCAACTCTTCCCTTTACTTTCCAAAAAATGTTTTTCCTAGCAATAAGAAAGAACAAAAAAAGAATTGGTAAAATTGATCTAGGCGTTGTTGAGTTATGCTTACCAACGCATTTTGCAGTTAACTGAGATAAGCTCTACTACATAGTTTCAAGTCGCAACGGAACTTTTATTGTCTTTTTAACATTGTTTTTACCTTGCTCAATGTATTTTTATTTTAACTTTATTTTATTATCTTGTTCGTTTTGTGTCTTTTATGCGTCCCAGACGCGAATAAATACTTTTTCTTTCTTTTCTTTCTTTCTATTTGCTGTTAACAGGGCAGCCTAATGGAGGTTTAGAAGAATCAGGTGTATCAGAAACCGCAATTGCACGTCTAGCTGTTAAAAATGCAACATGCATTCCCATTCCATCAGTCAGCTTTTACAAGAGACACATACTACATACACGACCTGTTTTATTTAAAATTTCTTATTTGCTTCGCATTTCAATTTTCACTATTAATATTCTTGAAGAATATGAAATTTAAATTAAGATTTTAAACCTACAATAGTTATGGAAGATTAGCGCGTTCAAATAAATACATTCCCCTCAGCTTCAATATTTACAATCATAACTCACAAGATAATCGGATTTTTGAATTATTAGAAGAGAAATATTGAATGAGTTATTGACAGTTTTCCATCCAAATATTATTGGGCCTTAACTGAAGTCAATAACATTTTTTTTTACACTACTTTTATGTGTTCGCTCTCTCGAAATAAACGAATCAATCGAGGGGGAGATAATTTCTTATTTTATTTTTCGGAATGACAATCATAATACACAAAAGTTTCTGGAAGAGAATTCGGATAAACAATTTTCTACAAATCCTTATCATTTTTAACCAAAATGAGACAAGTGATAGGCAGTCTCTTAAATCGTTTTCAACTTCCAGGTGATAAGACACGTGAGTAATAGCTACCAGGAGATAAGCAAATCGAAGTGTCTGAAACACTTTGAAAATCCCAGCCTTCACAATATTTTGCCCACATCTTACCTATAGACAAATTGCGGCTGTTTTATTTAAAATTTCTTATTTGCTTCGCATTTCAATTTTCACTAAATATTCTTGAAGAATATGAAATTTAAATTAAGATTTTAATCCTACAATAGTTATGGAAGATTAGCGCGTTCAAATAAATACATTCCCCTCAGCTTCAATATTTACAATCATAACACACAAGATAATCGGATTTTTGAATTATTAGAAGAGAAATATTGAATGAGTTATTGACAGTTTTCCATCCAAATATTATTGGGCCTTAACTGAAGTCAATAACATTTTGCAAAAGTTCGTCAACCCAATACTAATAAAGTTATCGTTCATTTTATCGCTTTTTTCTAGAAATGGAAAATTAATATAATATTAAGTTCAATGGCTACTTAAAAGAGTTAAGAGAAGGGAAGTATTTGTTTGGAAAACAAAGTGAATCTTTTTCACATTTAGATGGGAAGTTTCGTAAAAAACTTTTCCGAGTTAAATTAAAACTATTATATTACTTTTTCCGATTCTTTTATTGGAAATTAGTAAGGTTTTATTATGAAATTTATTTTTTTATACTTGTTTTTCACTCATACATACCTTTATTGTAAACATTTTACGAAGCACACATGAAAGGGGAAGTAGAAATCGCTCACACGATCCACACAGTACACACACCTTCACTGCACCCCATGTGTGCGACCTATGGATAGATAGCCATACGATATCGGCAGCGTATCGATCGGTTCGATACACCTCTGATGGTTCCTGCCACCCTAGTACATTTCCGAACGGTCCTCCATTATTGGCGATTGGCGATACTTCCAATACAGTTCGATCTCGTTTAATTTTGTCACGCCACGTGGTCGCCATGTGGTTTGTAGAGTTAGTAATAAATTGCAGTATTTTTTAAATTATAAAAAAAAGGAATATCGACACCAGAAGTATCAATTAATGTAAGGGACAAAACACGTATTTTCAGGAGAGCCAAAAAACGATTCTATTTTTTTAAATCTCTCTATAACTTTTAACTGGTGCTTCCTATTTTAATTGTGTCTAGGACAAAGTTTCTTAGAATTTCTTCTTCTTTCATGCTATAAAGTTAATATTTTGGAATACCCAGCGGTTTAAAAAATAGCATGTCCCTTACATTAAAAAAATATGTTTAGTTGTGCCTTACGTTACCAATATTTTATGTGTAAACCGTCAAGCATAGCGTAAGCAGCAAAAGAAATAGAAAATTATACGAAATTCTACTGTAAAGAACTTTTATAGTATTGCAGTTTGATGTAACTATAGATTATCTACTAAAATTATGGTATTTTGATACTTTGGAAATAGGTTCTTTGCATGATTAATGAGCTTAGCTATCACAAATTTAATAGAAATTTAGGGATACAAAAATATTTTAACAAGAAATCTTTTTATTTTTGTAATAAAATGATTTCTAGTTAAAATATTTGTATTATTTTCGACGTTTATGTCTGCGTAATTATTATAAATTCAACACACTAATCAGTCTATAACAGTTTTTGTTAAGTTTAAATAAATGTCCTAAAATTAACAGTCTTACACACCTTTCAATCAATTTAAAAAAATATAATTATGTATTTGACTCCATGATCTCTTATGATTGAACAAAGCTAAGGCCACAATTAACAGTTGCACAAACTATGTTCTTTTAATATTTACGTTTCATTGGTTTTATAATAAAAAAAGAAAAAATATTTTCTCAAACTTAATCAACAGTCTTATTATTGAGTAATTGAATGAATGTACTGGAAACGAAAGACGATGAAAAAATATGAATTGACTGAAGAAAAAAATGAATAAAATAATATAAAACATGAACACTAATATATATATTATTACAAGAATAAATATATAATAATTAGGAATGGGCAGACAGATAATGATGATAACTATTAGTAAATTAAACTTTTTTAATGGTGAAATCGGAAGGGTTGAAATAACTTTTTCTATTTGGTATTTTATCTAGTTATCGTCATCAGCTGTCTTCACATCTTCATCGTCGTCAATTTCAATGAGGGTATCTTTAACTGACGATTTAGTCGGCAGGTTCAAATATTCAACATGAAATCTTTTTGGTATTATGCCCGAGTCGCATAATTTTTTGAGATCATTGTATTTTGGAATGGAAATTGGGAGCCTCTCTTTATATAGATGGCAAATTGTCTGTGTTCCTTTGACTTATGTCATTGCTAGTACTTTAAGCTGCAGATTCATTTTTGTTGTCTATATTTTTTTTAATTTTACCTCTAGCAGCACTTCTTTTCCCAATCCCTTTACCCATTCCTCCTGCATTAAAATTCTTATTTTCTTTGTGAGATAATAATGTAAGAGAATAATTTAGAAAAAACAATAATCTTGAATTAAAGTACGGGACATGTTATTTAAATCGACTGATTTGAGGTTTAAGGTAAGGGTGTAAATTATTTAATATTATGACTTACTTTATTTTTCAGAAAAAAAATATATAAATGTCTGTTACATCAATTTTTCTGTCATAAATCGTTTTACGCAGGCCAAAAATTTTTACTGTAAGGGCTCTTTTTTTAACGATAGATTTTTTTTAATAATACCAATCGATAGAGCGCAAAATTCTGGATCCAATGATATATATAACTTATTTTCGTCAAAATGTCCCTTACGTTAATTGATACTTCTGGTATCGATATGGTTATAAAATTAAAAACATTTTATAATGTTTGCCTGTTTAGTACAAACATATTTTAATTAGGAAAATTAATTAAAATAACATTGCCATAAATTAATAAATACCGACTCTCATTATCTTCATTAATTTTGGAAAGAAAAGCTATCCCTAAGGGCCAATTTTTTTTTTTTTTTTGTTATAAAAAAACGACATACTTAATTGGCTGAACTGAATCTTAAAATCGTTCAATGGTTCGCATAGCTTACCAACAGACCAACACACATGCGCGTTGTCTACGAAATTATTAACACAGATGAGCCGTGAGAATCTGAGAACGACGATCACAGGATCGAACGTGGGAAAAACATATCCTTACACATTATGTTTGCCTAGTAGCACCGAAGAAGTTTCTTCCCGAATTTCTCACGGTCTATCCCCTAGTTTTAACAAAACCAAAATAAGTAAATTCATGAAATCTCATCCTTACCACGTTCAAAATAAGGCCTTAATTCTGTTTAACCAATTGTTACTTCAGCCTTTAGTACCCGCAGCAGGAAATCATCTGATCTTTTCTTATGAATTTTACCTGCATCCTGCCATCATTCGAACATAATATTGAACATTCTGTCACAGGCATAAAATACGTTTTAGAATGACACCTTTGTATCTCAAAGTGAGATAGACATAGAGACGTCCCGTTTCCGTCTCTGTCATAAAATTAGTTCATTGACCGGCGCGACTAGCGCATCCGTAGTAGGGAAGGATAGGTCGGCAATGGAATGCAGCTACCTGCTTGTTGTGTATGGTCGCCTGGTACTTTTGGAGTTTTGGAGCTCTGAAGCGAAGCCGGAACACTCAGGGGAAAGAAATTATGCGCTCTCATTCTCGCAACCCTGTTGTAATAATGATTCTGTCCTTTTCCGACTCAATATGAGGGACTTCTCATTTTGGTTTTTGGAAATATCATACAGCGTGCTTCAGGCGCTAATGTGTTAAAATGAGTGGTTACCGTTTTTAAACAAAGGGTTTTAACTTATAAGGGTAATAAATAAGTAACAAGCATTTGAGCAAAAAACTGGTGTCGGTCAATAACTGAACTGCCGTATTGTTTGTTGTTAATTTTGGCGCGCCTATTATTTTAAAAGGGTGAGAACAAAGAACATAATTTGGTTCACTTACTTACTAATTATTAAATCCGATGCTGTGTAATTGGCACAGACACTTTGGAATAGTTCAACGACCTTTATATAAATCACAATTTAATTAACATCGAGGAAATATTCAAATTTATTATTTAAGTATCACAATTTATACGACATTATTATAAGTCGGTTATGATTTTCAGTCTTGGTTCGGCCGTTATTTTGTTGGTTGTAGATTTGGAACAAACAGTTTTGTTTGCAAATCAGACATTTCTACGAACGGTTTACTTACGCTTTTCGTAGTTATTTTACCAAACAAACTTGGAAAAGTTTTGCAAATCTTTCTAATTTGCATCGCAAAAGTTTTAAAATTTATTCAACTTCAATTTTTTTTTTACACTACTTTTATGTGTTCGCTCTCCCGAACTAAACGAATCAATCGAGGGGGAGATAATTTCTTATTTTATTTTTCGGAATGACAATCATAATACACAAAAGTTTCTGGAAGAGAATTCGGATAAACAATTTTCTACAAATCCTTATCATTTTTAACCAAAATGAGACAAGTGATAGGCAGTCTCTTAAATCGTTTTCAACTTCCAGGTGATAAGACACGTGAGTAATAGCTACCAGGAGATAAGCAAATCGAAGTGTCTGAAACAGTTTGAAAATCCCAGCCTTCACAATATTTTGCCCACATTTTACCTATAGACAAATTGTGGCGGATTCGGAATACTAAATATAGGAAGGGCATTGACCGTTTTTACCTCGGCGGAGTAATCATTTCGTAATGAGAACTTTGACACGAACGCGACAGATATATCTAAGGCATCGGTAAAGCATAAAGCGAAGGTAAGATGGGTTTATGATGATAGTTTTCTTTGGTATTTTTCTTGCGAGCAAAAATATATTACTTGTACACTGGCGTTTTTTGCTTGCCGGCTGGTATCCAAAGTTTGTTTATGTTTCAAAGATTTCATTAAAAAGGTTTTTGAGTTTATGTAAGACCACAGGTAAAACACTGACAAGCTGCGTCTGCCATTTCATAGACTGTAGTAACAAATTACTTTGTTGTATTAATCACAGTGAATTGGACGCAGAATCAAAGCTTCAAAATCAAAAAAAAAGAAGAGAAATCTCAGCGAACCTGTAGTACGTACCAGGTTAGCAGACCGAACAGGAGGTATCATGTGAACTGTGGTTTGGCCCATTTCCCTTTTCTCACGGGAACTTTCACCATACTACACATGACGTGTTCAAGATAAGTGAGCTTTTGTTTTCAGTTAGCCGACTTTGAAATACTATTTTTATGTCGGCAAACGAGCAGACGGATTATCTGATGGTAAGCAATCAGCGCTGCCCATGGACACCCGCAACGGAGGAGTTACGAGTTCGTTGTCGACCTTTTAGGGATTAGGTAACCTCACTCATACTGCGAAACACAAAGCTGTGGTTGTTTCACGCCGGTTTTCTGTGTGGAACCGACCCATCCGTGCCGAAGCTTGGCTCTCTCACACTTAAAACACTTTTTTAAACATTATTAATTTTTTTAACTCCTAATGTATTTCCTAATATTGGTATACCGATTAGGTAACCAGTAAGTAATATTTAGGGGCAATTTGACTTAAAAAGTGCCATAGAAACCGAAAAAACTACAGTAGAAAAAGTGATTTCGGTTTCTATGGCACTTTTTAAGACATTCCTTCCGTATGTGCTTCGAACGAAGCTGGGTAAGCAACAAATTGGCTAGCCCCTCTATTACCTACAAAAATACTAGGATAACATAACTGGTAACATGTATGTGCACAAATGCAATAAAATTTGTAC
This sequence comes from Spodoptera exigua, assembly GCA_902829305.4. NCBI lineage: Eukaryota > Metazoa > Arthropoda > Insecta > Lepidoptera > Noctuidae > Spodoptera > Spodoptera exigua. The sequence goes on from LR824623.2 coordinate 4,906,709, forward strand.
ACCATTTTAGCCTTTAAAGTCTACTCAGATACTCACTGTCTTTTCGGTGAAATATTCCAGTATGATCTGTATGATAATAATAATTATGATTATGATTATTTATGTACCAGTAAACAAGTAACTACATAAATAGCGAAACTATAAACAGTTGGGTTTGCACAGAAAATAAACAGGCGAAATATAGGCTACTCGGACTTACTAGGGATTCACGTTTGAGTTGTAGTTGATTTTATAAGGCGGTGGTAATATTGCAAGCGATAATAAAAAATTATACAAGCCAGCTATCTAATTTCCTGGGTTGCGTATCTAAACGCAATAATGTGCCGTGGCCCCAGTCTAGAGCAGGAGAAGGAACGAGGTGGTTTTTAGTCAGTGAGAGTCTTCCACGCCACTTCCCGTCGCCCTTTCCGGACCGAGAGAACTAATTTTGATGGTTTCCCCCATTTAAAAAAATACCTTTAATTTAACTGCTAAAGGAACAAGAAATAACATCATGGATGCTGCATTTATTAATCAAATTGCAAATTCTACCAGACAAGTTTAATATGCATGCAGTTCTTGAACTCCTAGTTCATTTAAAAATATTATAACTCATGTCTTTTATATAATATTTACGTTGGAATCAGTAAGCTTCACTAAAGAAGTTCAACAGGTATGTATATTAAATATTTTATTTTAGGGAAGATTTGACTTTTAAAAGTGCTATTATTGGGATTTCAGTACGTTCAAAGTGAGTGAACAATTTAATAATTTCACCATTCTCTACCGATATTTTCAGGTCATCAAATATTATGTTTTTTAAAAGTACGACTTTAGCGCCTTGCCTTACTCCACCTTGTATTTGCTCCCTACCACGATAATTTGCGTAATATTGTATAAATATTAATTAAGAGTTACGTGAAATTACTCCGCTACGGCTTTTTGTAGGTCAACATTGATTAAAATAAATTGTTTTCTGTTTCCTAGAAAAAGGGTTGAAAATCGAAAAAAAAAACAAGTTCGTTGAACTATAGTGACCAATTAAATTGTTCTTGTTTTTATTCTTTTAATGTGTTTTTTTATTGGTATGCCTTGTTGTTTTGTTTCTTATATATATGTATAATAAAATGAAATAAGTCGATATCTGTGCAAATTATCGATATTGAAGAAAAATTTGTATATTTGGCTGAATGCATGTCCCCGTATGCATGATGTATGGGCTGTTTGAACTGGTGTTTCTAGGGATGTTACTTGTCTTACAAAGGTTTCATTTTCGCAATGATTGTATGAAAGAAACATATCGACTTCTTTACCAGGAACATTGATAACATCCTGGAAAATAAAAATCAGTTTCCGTGCTTCCGTGCGTCGGTCATAAATTCGTACAAAAGAAGAAATGCATAAGCATCTGTCAATGTATGCCAGCCTGGTATCTTTTTATCGATATGAATGTAAGTTATCCTCTTTGATAGAGAATATTATTTCATGGTTAGTAAAGATAGATAAGATATGACGGACGCTAAAATAATGATTGGGTGAATTTATTTTAACGTCTAATATTTTAGTTTGGAAAAAGCCATAGGTTCATACATATTTATACCTATACCGTGCACTACGTCTTTCTTTGGGTTCTGTAGCTAGAAATCGATTTGTTTGTTTACTCAAAGCTGTTTTGCTCAAGTGCACACCTTGTTTTCTCTTGTTTGTAAACATGTTAGTTACAAACCTATGAATCATTGTTATGCCGTAATGTGTTCGAAATGTATGTAGATTTGAGTCGTTAATTTAAAAATAAATGTAGATAAAAATATTCTTAGGGAAAACGGAACGCTTTTGCGTAGGAATTTGGATGAGAGTGACATAACTTTTGTTTAACATAACGAGCAAAAACAATCTAAGTATTTGTTCATGCAAACTTTGAAAATCACTTTCTAAGAAATTTCAATTGCGGACCCTACCTACATTGTGTAATAAAATATTATTTCCTCGTTACATATCATTATTATCCGCTCTGATTTCTAGCGCCCTAGTACTTGAAGTCAATTAATTTCAATTGAGTGAGACGGATTGCTCTGGTACTTAGTGAGTGGTGAAGATAACTTGAACGAATGGAATTGATGAAAGTCAAAGTTATGCGTAACTAGTATTTTTTTTTCTTATTGTAAATTTTTTTTTAATCTTATATCCTTTGAAATTTAAAACTTGCCACAATTAATTCCAAACTTAATAAAATCTTATATTTTCATAAACTTAATATTTTATTACTTATTTTCTGTGTACATTGTACAATAAATACCTACATCATCTATATCATTGTGCATTCAAACAAATATTATTGTTTTCTATCCAATAATTTAATATTAAGTTATGTATAACTGTAGAAAACTAGACACAAGTTGAATTGAAAGAACAATCGAATGAAAATGCGCTCTATTCGAATCGTTATTGGCAGCGTATCGGCGATTACCGATAATGGACAACCGATCGGAAAGTACTAGGCTATCATGAAGCGCAAGGAGTTCTTCCGAACCGATCAATATTACCAATATCCCGTGCTCTCCCCCATCCTGTTCACACATAGAAAATTCGACAGGTGGCTGGGTGCATTCCAACACGATAATGTTTGTGTGCGTAAGATCGGTAACGGATAGCCCCTGTGGATGTTCGGATCGAGTGAAACCATTAGTGCATTGTTTTGACGGGGAGTTTGTTTTTCTTTTTTCTTTCGAAAATCTCTCAACATCATTATTTATATTTTGAATCAAGTCTTAAAGCTATTCTTAAAATCAATTTCTTGTCAACATCACAAAATTCGAAATGTTTATTTAATATTTAAAAGGTATCGCAAACAAAGACGATGCCATACAAATTCACACGATCTTTGAAGGTTTCTTCCAAGGGAAGGTTGAAGCTATAGAAATCATGGGATTTCCATGGCAACGACCTTGATGCTCTCCTCCAAATCCGTGCTCGAACCCCTGGGAATAAATGGGAATGGTAGGAATTTGCCGGAATGTTGTTTACTTAAGTCAATGAAAGATTGGTTGTAACCATGGGAGTTGGCCCCCTTAAGCAGAAGAAGCTCATGGGAAAATATTCCATGATCACTAGGCGAGCAGACGTTCAAGAGATCGCGAACATGCACAACCGGTGCCCACTCAACTGTTAATAAAACAACACCCATGGGACGCAGTTCCTTAACCTTTCCATTTCTTGGCCAGTATGAGTACAATTTTCAAGATGTTTCACACCGAAGATTTTCACCTCTCCAGGGTATAAAGATCTTCAAGTAATTTGTTTTATTTCAAGAGAGTGGAGAACTTGAGTTCAAGAAGGGGTACTTGAACTTTTATTAAAGGACGTTTAATATGAACATCAGCAAAATAAGTATACATATTTAAAATTCTTTTTTCGCTGTAAATGCAGGTGAAAAAAAGTTTTCATTCTTAAATAAATAATTTTTTTTTTATTATTTATTAAAAGCGAATTAGATTCAATTTTGAACTAGATTTTAAAAGGTTTTCTTTTCTTTTATTGTTTTCATTTATGGGCTTTCTGTTGTTCAAAAATACTTAGATTTGTCGAATAAAATTTGTTGTGTTGTGTTTCAGCTGAATAAAATATTTTTAGAGAATAACTTTGGCGTTCGAAGAATTAATTGCTCAATGTGTTTGCATTTTATTATATCATTTGATTTCACAATTAAGGGAAATTAGGATTGTTTTTTAAAATTCAACATCTGACTTCATGCCTAGTTCTTTAGGGAATTTCAACATCCATTGCATTTTTATTTTATTTTAGCTGTGTTATTTACATTCATGTAGTTCTGCATACAGAGAATGTAAAAGTGGAAAATACATTGAAATAGAGCTATATAAACTGGAAAAACGAAAAAAAAATTAAATATGATTCAAAATAAGGAGCTTATTGCACTCTGTTAGTTTGTGGAGGGCTGTCCCTATTCCCTATTTTTTATATTTCTCTTACCATTTCAGTAAAATAAGGAACCCAAAATATTACCTGTACGTCTTATTCTGTCATTAGTTGTACCTAGTTGAAAAATTGAGATATTAACTTTAGGTATTAAATTAACTTGCTTAACATCTAAGTAATAAAGTAGATTATTTCTATATTTAAGCAAAAATATTACCAAAGTTCGAAGTCTCTTTACTTGTTTATTATGAGGTTTTAATTGCCAATTTGAATGAAGTATTTCCAAGCTTTAGTGTAGGGCGGAAAATTATAGCATGTAGGAAGAGCAAGGAAATTATTACAATTTGATTTTTATATAATTACTTTCTACGCCATCTAATGTTGTCTGACACGTTTCTTTTTTGTTTTTTTTTTTACCACGTAAACGTAAGCCTATCCAAAGTCTTTGTGTGCTAGTTGTCAAATAAATAAACACACAAATGTGACCTCAATTCTCGTCAAATACCAAGAAAGCGAAATTCACTCTTATTGACACATTTGGTCCCACTACTGGACCTTGGCGTAAATAGGACACGCAATATTGGACAATCATTGGATACAATGGATATTGGGTGTACTTTACCGTTCGTGTTGGTAACAAACTCGATAACATGTCGATAATGTCGCTCTACGAGTACCAGGGTAGCAGAAAGTGTTAGGAATCAAGGACTTTGAACGCGAGAATCGTCGTGTTTTTTTTTTAATTCGTTCGTGTTAGAAGGGTGATGTTTAGAACCGAAAAGTCGTTTATTGGTATTGGTAAGTAATTTAATCAAGATTAGTGTTTATTAGAATTAGATGAGCCAGAAAAAATCGTAGCTAGTTCTATTTTGTTTTTATATTAATTCAGATTTTAATACTAAATGCACACACATTTTATAAGTAAGTATTAAATTAACTAATAATATACAGAAATAAATAATTCGTATACCCATTTTATAAATATGGTGCTTGAATGTTACAGGTAAAATCTACTGGTAAATTAATGCCCAGCATTCATTTATTCAACATTCAACTAAAAAACAAAACGATGTAAAATCTAATCTTTACTTAAAAGAAACAAAACAAAAAAAGTAACACACTGGTAACACACACCGAGTTTAGAATTACCAAGGCACCATAATCGGTGAAGACGTGTCTAACGAGTTAGAACCGAGACACATCATTCATGTCATTGATAGGTGCGTTAGAATTTCTCATAAATTCTGACATACGATACGAGCATTTATTACAAGGACAGTATTTGCCACTGTCGACGTTGGAGCATTACTCGAAATCCGAAACGCAAGGACGAATTGTGACCTAGTTATGATTGTCTTACTTATTTATACAGATAATTGACATATATTTTACAAGGACACGGTTTGTATTACGTGGGAGAAAATTCAATTTTCGATAATCAAAATTTCTAAATGTAAGCGCTCAAAGAGAGACTTGTGGCCTTGACTACCTTGAGTACCTCGTGAATTCTGAAATCCTAGTTTTACGGATTGTCACGTGTTCACAGTTGTATGACTGCACCCGGTGGGGTTCAAAATAACAGGAGTATTTTAAAAACGCTTTATGAATGAAATGAATAAAATGTATTTCATGAAATGAATAAAGTTGAATCCATAAATAAAATATTTTGATTTTTGTTTATATTTCATTTTAGTAATTAGTATGACTGTAAGAACATAGACAATTTATTTACTTAACACTGCTTATTTATGCGAACCTAGTAAACAAACGGACGCGGACGGTATTGAATCTGGCTGTCCATCATTTCTTTACCCCTGGTCCTAGTGTTGTTGTGGAAAACTAATTATGACATACTTAAGTCACTTTTTACAGATATTGACAACCTAACCTTAAATTATCAGAATTTTCCGAAAGAACTATAGATTGGAAAAGATACCTTGAAATTAATTTACCCACAAACGAAAGGTTAAGAAAACATCAAGTCACATCACATCGCACAGTCCTATGCAAAATCCATAGAAAACTATCACGTTTGTCAATTTGAAAAAAAATATTTTTTTTTTTTTTTTTTACTTGCAATAAACCAGTGCTTGACTGCGATCCCTCCTGATGTTAAGCAGTGATGCAACCGTTGATGGTAAGGCGCACTAGTTTATTAAGAGCCTATTCACTCTAGCCTTGAAGACACCTACGTTGTATTCGGACGGAAAGACTGCAGCCGGCAAACTGTTCCAATCCCTCGATGTACGCGGTATAAATGACGAGGCAAAACGCTTAGTCCGGGCCGCAGGTGTCTCAACAACGTAGGGGTGGATATTCGCCGTACGCCGGGATGTCCGAAGGTGAAATTGGGATGGCGGAATCAAATCGTGCAATTCCTGGGCACACTCTCCAAAATGTATCCTGTAGAAAACCGCAAGGCTGGCTACTCTGCGCCTGTGCTCGAGACTTTGAATATTGGACCCAACCAAATCTGGATCTCCAATCAGCCTCATTGCACGCCTTTCCACCGAATCCAAAGCCGCTAGGTGGCATTTCGCAGCACCAGCCCATATGTGGCTGCAGTACTCCACACACGATCGGACCTGAGCTTTATACAACATTAGAAGCTGACTCGGTGTGAAGTACCGTCGGACTTTTGCAAGAACGCCGAGTTTTCTAGCAGCTACCTTGGCTCTGGACTCAATGAACCGCCCAAAGTTGAGGTCTGAAGCAATGTCCATTCCCAAGAGCTGAAGGCGGTCGGTGCACTCCAGGGATACATCCCGAAAAGCAGGAGCCAAGGTGAACGGGCTCCTTTTGGCGGTGAATAGACACGCCTGTGTTTTGGTGGCGTTGAATGTTACCAGATTAGTTTTGCCCCACTTTGAAACTACCTGAAGTGAGACATTCGTACGCTCTACCATAGCCTCCCTTTCAGACTGGATTAGCTCCTTACTAGCCCGAGCACTGGGCAGGTATCTCTCTACAACTGTGCTATCATCTGCATACCCAAGGATACCAGGCACTAGCAGATCATTAATGTGGAGCAGGAATAGAGTTGCAGAGAGAACAGACCCCTGAGGAACACCGGCATTAGTCGACATAGGCTCTGATGAGCATCCATCGATAACAACTCGGAGTGACCGTCCACTCAGGAAGTCTTTTACCCAGTTTATCAGTCCAGGAGAAATGCCGTACGCTGGAAGCTTAGACAAAAGGCCATCGTGCCATACCCTATCGAAGGCCTTCGACACGTCTAAGGACACGGCAATAGCTTCCCCATTCCTCTCGAGGGCCTCGCCCCACAAGTGAGTGGCATAAACTAGTAGGTCCCCAGTAGACCGGTTGCGGCGAAATCCATACTGTCGGTCGCTGAGGAGATCGTTACCTTCTAGATATGCCATGAGGCGCGAATTCAACACTCGCTCCATAATCTTGCAGAGTATGGAGGTTATCGAAATCGGCCGATAGTTGGCAGGATCGGCACGACTGCCCTTCTTGGGCACGGGTTGCACGTTGGCGAGCTTCCAGGTCTTTGGCACAATACCAGTCCTAAATGAGAGGCGATACAGGCGCGTCAATACATGAGACAACTCGGGCGCACAAGCCTTGAGAACTATCGCTGGTATACCATCAGGCCCACTAGCTTTATTCACGTCTAGACGACACAGTGCTCTCAGAACTTCTTTGTTCCTTAAGCGAACTTCGGGCATCGATGTGTCGCAGATAGGTAGAGTTGGTGGAGTAGCACCACAAGTGTCAAGACGAGAATTATGGGCGAAGAGTGATGCAAAGAGACCTGCTTTCTCCCTCGCGGTATGAGCCAGTGTTCCATCAGGTTTAACCAGTGGAGGCAGTGTAGGCCGACAGAAGTTCGCTTCGACCGACTTGGCAAGGGACCAGAATGCTCTGCTACCGGAAGGTTGTGCAGAGAGTTTTGTGCCAATGTAGGTGATGCGGTCGAAGCGAGCCTTCCTCAGTGCCTTTTTGTAGGACTTGGCAGCATGGTTAAAGGCTCTCTTCTTTGAGCTCAGATCCGGAGCTTTATGGTCACGAGCGTTAACCCAGGCGAGAAAAGCCGAATGTTTACGCTGTTCAGCTTGAGCGCATTCGGCATTGAACCATGGGTGAGCCGAGCCGCCGATGGGTACGTCGGTATATGGGATGAAGTACTCCATAGCTTGACGTATCACATCGGCAACAGCATCCGCACAGCTCGACGGATCTTCAGAAGAGAAGCAGACCCGCTGCCAAGGATAAGATGCGAAGAAGTGCCGCATCTCATCCCAATCTGCTGACTTGTAACGCCACATCCGCCGCTCACCGCGTGAGACGCAGTCAGGTGGGGAGAAGGACGATAAAGATTTCACCAGACAGTGATCTGAAGTTCCAAGGGGCGAAGAAACTGTTACGATACATCTGTCTGGATCGGTGGTCAACAGAAGGTCCAGGCAATTGGCAGTATGACCAACCACATCAGGCACCCTAGTCGCTTGCCTAACCAGCTGGGAAAGGCCTAACGAAACCGCAAAGTTCCGTGCCTCTCTCCCAGCATGGTCGGTCCTCTGGTATGGGTAAAGCCAGTCTTGGTGGCAAGCATTAAAGTCCCCCAGAGCGACGAACTGCGCATTAGGGTGCCAAAGCAGAGCTTCATCGGCGGCCTGACTGAGATGGTCAAAAAGTCGAGTCGTCTCCTGATCGCCGCTGTGCGATCGGTAGACACAGGCGTAAACAATTTTGTCCATACCAGTGTCCACCAACAGCCACAACGTAGACAGACTTGTGTCTTCAAGGTGACGGAGACGCTGGCAGCAGATGTCATTACGGACGTACACACAGACCCCGGCACGCTGCAAGAAATGATGCTCCAATGAGTATCCCGGGTAGTTGAGGTACGCCGTATCTGACGGACATCTAATCTGCGTCTCCGTCAAGAAAAGCAGGTGTGGCTTATCGGTCTCCAGATGGTGGTGGACCGCAACGAGATTGGAGTGCAGTCCTCGGATATTTGAGAGGTGCACTTTAAACGAGAGGACGTGCATCCGCTGTCGACACTTGCTTCTCTTTGTACCTTTCATGATTTTTTTTTTCTTTATATCAATTTGAGTGAATAGGGATGCTGGAAGAAGGCAGTTGGGCAAGGTGATGCGATGATATCCATAACACAACCAGTACAGCCGCGCCAATGGAGGGTTGATCTGGAGACTGCGGGGACGCCCGAACCCCCCCAGGGATCGCCATCGGGTCCTCTCGCCCGGACGCCAACCGGCACGATGGGGCCACCCTGGGATTTTTCGCAGATGGCGAGGCAGCCTTTCGTGTGTAGCTGGCACACTACTTGGGCCCCCAACTGTCTACGGTCGGCCAGCGGAGCACCGTGCTTCGGATCCCGCTACCCTCCACGATCAAACGTCCGACGCGACAGTAGCTGGTGTATCATACCCGGCATACATCGCAACACAATCGCTCAGACCCGACTTCCACCGTACGGCTTCACCAGACATCACGCCGGAACACGACGGATCGCTTGGCGGTATGGCTTTGTCTGGTGGGTGGTAACTTTAAAGCCGGCAGCCGATGCTATGGCCTACCACCGTATTTGCTGCTCGTTTAGCACTACCCAGGGGACACGTGTAGGGTGGTAGAACTAAGTAATACCTACGGACGCGAGCAGTTCATCCCCCTTATACTTATTGCATAAAGAAATCATATATTCAGTTAACTTTCATCATCATCAGCCTATAAGTGCCCACTGCTGAGCAAAGGCCTCTTCTCATACGAAGAAGGTTTGAGCATTAATCACCACGCTTGCTCAATGCGGGTTGGCGATTTCAAACTTACAATTAGAAATTTTAAGTCCAGGTTTCCTCACGATGCCGCGATGTTTACCTTCACCGTATGTCAGTGGTGTCTAAATAATCATAGAAAGTACATATAACTCGGAAAAAGTCACATTGGTACTTGCCAGGTTTCGAACCCACACCCTCATGCAAGAGAAGCGGGCTCCTTAACCTCCGGGCCACCACGACTCAGTTAACTTTAGTAAAGCGAAAACTTCCAATCTCATCATAACACAAAGTAAGAAAATACGGCTCCATTATATGACTAACACATTAAACCTAGATTTATCTCTAAACGCTTCACACTGTAATAATAACAATCGTAAAACATAAAACTGATTATTTGTGTTACTCGTATTAAAACGACTATTATTTCATACTGTCCTAGTAGTGTAACATTATGACATTTTATGGCGGTTCCCTCACAGTTCAAGGGCGCATCTTATCATAAAACTTTTACGATCCGTAAAATATTGGAATGCCTGCTAAAACTAATATGCCATTTTTGGTATCCAGAGGAATTTTTAATATCAATAAGATAGTCTCTTAGGTGATTTTAGTGCCTTTCTAGCTGTATAAACGAGAATTTTAATAGTTTAGTAATACCATGCCTATGTTACAATAATATTTAATATCACATTAATATTTAATTTTATTACCGTGCTGGCTGTTATTTGCTTAAAAAAATATTAATTTTCTAAATTCAAACTGTGTCGATAAGAGTGAGTTGTTTTTTAGTCTATTAAATTAGTAAGATCTACATTTTAAACTTTAATAAAACTCAGCTGAAACTACTTACCTATAGAAAATTTATTTGACTAAAATACAATGAAATCACCCCAGAGATATTACAAAGTAAATTAAATTAAATTTTATTTAAATTGTACTTTGTTGAAAATTTCATTTGCAAGCATATAATGCTAACATGGTTGGTTATATTCTCTTACATAATGATCATGAAAATAATATTCCTGGAATACGCCCACTTCAAAATATAAAAGGCTTCACAACATTAAATAAGAATGGAGACAAGGCTAACATAATCAAACGTACCCAAAATAGAAAAGAAGGTATACAAAAATAGACAATAGAAACCACAAAAGCATGTCACTCACTGCGGGAATATCTGGATTTTATTAACCTACAATCCAAAATTGTCCAATTTGTCGGTTGACCACGAAAATAATGTTCTTTTCTTATGTCGCCATCAAATTGTGTCGAGGGGTGGAATACGATTACTGACAATGACGTATTAGTTTTATACATCATTGATTACTGAGGTGTTTATGCTACCCTGGTAGTAAACAAATAATTGGATGAATTAAATAAAAAAACTCCGTCATTCTGAGTTTCGTTTTTGAACAATTATTATAAATCTCTTAAAAAATTACAATGGATACATGGTTTTTAAGACAAAAATTTCACTGTTATTATAATTTAATTTGAAGATTTTTGTAATTCTATTTTATTATTACTTTTTTAGATAAAATCGCATGCATAGACCGCACGATAAGGTTTTTTACCATGATACTATTTACTTAACCTGACTAAAGAATATTTAGTTTAAGTTTTTGCAGGTGTTTGCATTAACTGGGTTTTTCCCTCTTTCACGACAGATATTTTCATGTTCAAATAATCATTTTGTGTATCGCCTATTAGTCGGTCGTCGATCCCGTGAGTGATCAAACTGTAGTTACCTCATCCCTTTTGTGAAGTTTCGATTACAAATTCAAAGACATCATTTATCCCATCAAATTACAAATTGCTACTCCTCTGACGCTTAAGAATCACTTATTCCCATAAATTAAACATGATTATGTCTATATAGCTTGAAGTTAGTTGAACTTTGGACTGATATCTTCATGCAACGTGTAAATTTTAGAGCAACGACCTCTACGTAAGATCTAGAATTATTATTCTAAAACATATGTTTGCCAAAATAGGCTAGCAATTTAGTTACAGTGGGTAGAATGTGACTACAACTTTTTCTTGTTTGTAATTTAGTAAGTGGGATCAACTATATTTTATTACAATTTTATTATCTTGTATGTTTCGTAACCAAATGTTCTAACTTGAAAAATTCGCCAAGCAAAAATAAAAATATAGATATCTCTCTGATATATTTTATTTAATTTAAACTTTTTGGTTATTTTTAAAAATTAATATATTTTTTTCAATAATACTACATATTTAGCAAATAGCTATCTGAAATAGTAGAAAATAATGAACAACACTGTTCGTTTGCTACGCTTCACGCTCATCTACGGACGGAAGTCGTAGTAAAGGGGCGGAGCCTACAGGCATTCATTGATAGACTGTCTGTTATCACTTTCACACATTACTGTCGTAGGTATATCGAACAAAGACATAATATAGTATAGTACCTGCTGCAGTTTCTGCTCTCCTTGTATTAAAAAGGGGGTGAAGATAAAGTCCGAGTCATTTTCCTCACTACTTTTCCGATCGCAATGCGATGACAGGTAAAATATATAAACTAATTGTTTGTGGCGTAATAAATTACCTGTCCCTTTCTATTAATCCGCGCATAAAAGTAATCTTCACTTTCACGGAAAAATCTCCCCGCGCCGTGACTTTCAGTACCAGGCTTGCATGCGGAGCGAGAAGTATAATTGCAATGAGCGGGAAGGGTGTTCGGAGGGAAAGGGAAGGATCGGGGCGACTGTCCGTTTAATTCGGCTATTCCCGCCACTGAGAGATTTTGTTTGTTATCTCAGTTGAAGGGAACTCAGGATTGAGATTTAAATAAAAAATAGTAATACATATTCTAGACTTTTACTCTAGTCCGTAGTTCGTTGTCAACAATGCAATGTAAAGAAAGGTACCGTATTGCATTAACAATTTTTCTAGATTCCATTTCGAACTTTGATCGAATTTAAAAATTAAATTAGACGTCTCGTTTTCTTTTTTTTTTGTTTGGTATTTAATTACCTAAGGTCAGCTCAGTTTTTACTTCATTTATGTTTATCAATATTAAGGGATTTTTTAATGAGTATATTTAACTTAGTTTTAAAGCTACTACAAACAACAACTAAAAGCTTTGTCCATAAACTTTACTTAGTACATTATACAGAAGATAAGTTTGCGAGAGTCAGCAAATTATCACGATAAAATGTTACTGCTCCGGACTATTTCACAAAGTAGTCTTTTCGTGTGCCTCTCGTTCTCCTCATTAATTAAATTGACTTTTTATAAGCTTCAACAAAATGATGATTAAGGCCAAAAAATTAGACTAAAAACGTTTTGTTTTTACTTGCTTTAAAATTTAAGCCCGTGTGTGCATGTGTGAAAGTGTGAATATCACGGAATATTCCTTGAAAATATTTATTTAGGATAGATTTTCAGAAAATGTTTACTTAACCTGATCTCAAAGAGTTGTCAAACATGTTTTATCCGTTAATCCTTTATACGTGAAATCTGTGACAAAACTGGGACATACCCTATTTTGAGTACTCGGCAAACATGACCACATTAGAGGTGATTTTCACAATTTCCGATTTATTGTCCCATACAAAGATCTATGTATCCAGATCTATTTATATATTTTAATTTGAACTCAGGGACGCCTCATAGTTCTGTAATTAAATTAGCTTTTGACACAAAGAAACTCGTCTATAAGATATTTTGTAAGAAATGGGTTAAGGTTAACAAGCTTAGTGTGTGAGTTGGAGAGAATATTGTTGCCGCTGCTGCCTCCTAAGGAAATTAATATTAATAACGTTTTAAGAGAGACGTCCTTGGTGTTGTAAATAAATTCAAAGACTGATGTTTATTATTTCATTCACAGAATACATTCGGCAAGGTCTTTTTATCAGTCAGAATCATTATATCTATGAATATTTTATGAAATTATAAGGAAGTGACGCTTTCAGTTCTTTTTTCAGTATTTTTATATGTAATTCATATCAATTAGGGCTGATTTTTCAATGGTTAGGTTAAAGTTACCTGGGGAATAATTATGATGCTGTCGCGTCAGAATGTTTGTATAAGACAGTGACAGCAACAATTTTATTTCTTAGATAACACTTATCTCACTATTGAACAATCACAATTTAGAAAAAAAATACGGTACTATATTTATATCAGTTATTTTGATATCAATTGTCAGTTGTGTTCAATCATCGCGTGATGCGTCAGATAAAATTTATGGAAATTTGTTTTTAAATGATGTACGAACTAAATATATATTAATTCTTTCTGAATATCTGTTTACAATTTAAAAAAAATCTTGCAAACATGATCAAGGAATCTAGGGCATCTCGATTCGGTCTGTTTCTAGCTATAATGTGCTGCGGGCGCCCATTAGGGCTTCTTCATAAACGTGCTATCAGACCCAGCCCTAACCCGAGGAAATCCCTAAAGTGGCCATCGACCTAGTTTTTTGAGGAAATTACCAGGGAAGCAGCAATAGAAAGGGGTACATTTTATTGTTAGAACGAAGATTTAGGACGAAGGGTTACGGCCTTTTGAGTACTTCAATAAACTTGAACGTAAATCGTGTGGACATATTTTGTAAACATTCAGTTTACGATTATGGGCCGCTAATCTAATTCTGAACCTAAACGTAGCATGGTAGAAGTGCAGTTTTATGATGATATAATACGTAGGTATTTCATTCCTTCAAAGTCAAAGTCAAAATCATTTATTCCAACTAAACCATAAATGGGTACTTTTGAAACGTCTAAATAGAAAAGTTGTCTGTCAGTCTGTTCTTCAGTGAAGCTAGGTCCTCATTCCAAATTGTAGATTCGAATGGAGAAGAACGAGAAAAAAACTCCATCATACTCTTTTTAAAAAAAATATTTGTTATACAATTTCACTAATACATACCTATAACATTTAGTATACATTATTGTACCCCTATTTGAGAATACCTATAATGCAGAGACAAGTTGTAAAAAAAAGAACAAATAATGATGGGATCTATCATTAAATTTTAATCCTTTGTCGTCTCGAACATGGCGCTCACATGTACTCACAATCTTTAAGAGTGCTTCGGGGATGTATAAATTAAGGATTCATTAATTTTAAGAATTTTAGTAACTACTGGCTAATATTTGAGTATTGTCCAGAGGAGCTGAATCAACACACTGCCAGGAATTGTTATCCTCAAAATGGTAATAATGCAGATTGGTAAAGTGTTTGCTAATTGTATTTTAAGAAGATTTACGCAAACTAAAAATAATTGTTTGTTGATTAGGCGCCCAGCATTACAATAGAGTTCGTAACAAAACTGATATCAATAAATCATTATCCAACATTCCTTGAATGCAACCCACCCATAATCCATAAAGCATAAAAACAGCTAAGTAGATTAACTAATTGATCTAGTTTTGCCCTACCTTCTTAGAAAATAGCGTGAGGTTAAGTAATAAGGTGAAAAGATGGGAACAGTTGTCGCTGTTTACCATACAAGTAATTGTTTCTAAGTACGTGTGTACAGGACCAGTATCGGTGTATCAATGGACAGTTCTTGGTATAACCCACGTGTACTGTGTGTTTCCATTGTAAAGTGTAAACGATTTTTTGACGAGACGTCATATTGTGCATGAATGTGTTATATTTTCATTAAGCGTGTTTTTGTTAAGATCAAGATGTCTCCCGAGGAAGGAACAGACTGTCCCTTGGCCTCAAGTACGATAAGTACGATTGTCGAAGAACAGCTTCGATGTCTGTATCAATAAATATGTGTTTTTTTTTTGTAAATTCTCAGTTTAATACAGGATCTATATAATTGTGTCCGATGTATATAGGTCTGATGGCAATAGGGTCTCAATAAAATGGGACTTAAAAGCCAAAAAGTGGTAATAATTTTTCACTTCAACAAAATATCGTTTGCCCTCTAACAATGGACACAGGAAAAGCCATAAACCATAATTAGAGGTGATCAGTATCGATCTGTGTTAGTATTGATTGTATCGAGGACTGGAGGGGTCAAGGGTAGTTCGATTAGACGAGGTGTTAACTGTTAAGTGGATTAATTCTGGTAATCTTTTAATTAGTCTGGAAAAATGTGATGTAACTTTTTGTAATTTCTACATAGTTATGATGCCTTGGTTTCGAATGCGTTATTTGGTATAGAAAACGAGATAATGGTAAAGATTTGACGACTTTGTTTCCTAACAAAAGGTGTTCTTCAATTTCGCCAGTAATGTTATACACCTCATGAAATATCTTTGTAAATTTACAAATTCTGTATTCCTACTGAGAACTTCGGAAGAGACTATTTCGGAAAATAGAGAAACTCTATATAAGTAACATTTGCCTGACCTCAGAAAACCATTCACTTTTCGAAATGATGGACCCATTAATTACATGGCCAATATGCGATGTCAATAATACTGGCAAGCCCGAATGAAACAATAAACAATTAATTTTTTATTGCAAATAAGCCACAAAATAGCACTTTATACGCATCAAAAAAATTATATTAACTCTCTCGAATACAGATCCTAGCTAGACTCTTGTCTTTAGGATAAGTAGATAGGTACGCAATAAATGATTTCAACAGTTAGGATTTGTAACTGCGATTTTCATAATAGCAACAAGCCTTAATCAACACAAGAACAACAGTGCAGTCAGCGTTCAATTCAATCCTCTATAACGAAATAGTTCCGTGCTGGAAACCCTCAAATTCTCTAGAGTTTTAAAAAAAATGGCATAATTATTAACCTAGATGTTGTATAATAATATGTTTCTAGTCTAATAAAAGAAGGAGTCCAAAACTTGAGGACAGCCGTTTAAAAAAAAAAAAATACGCGTCGAATTGAGAACCTCCTCCTTTTTTGAAGTCGGTTAAAAAAGGCTTTTGAACATGCAATGTTAACCACGTGCAATGTAAACTACTAGGATATCATAACACGAGCAAAGGAAGTTGGTAACGTCAACAAGTCAATTTTCTTTAGCAATTTAGTAAATAACTTACGCATGTATCTTCCTTGCTCGTGCCCTTCCACGGACAAAGAATCCACGAGGTAAATTAAATAATTTTGATTATTATCATAAGTAGAAAATCATATTCTACTTCTGTTTATTTTTTTTTTTTACATAACAGAAATGTCTGTTGTGAAGTTTATAAATACTAATACGGAACATTTACGTTAAGTAATTCTGGTTAATTGGCGATGTAGCGAATTTGTTCGTACGTAGACTGACGTAGATAACACAGGCACTAAAATGCAGATTAATACAAAATTTTAATATAGTTCTGTTTGCTAATTCAAAAGCAAAATCGGTTTGATGTAGTAAAACTTTTATAAGAATATTTTTTCAAGCTTATCAAAATTATACGAGCAACATAACGTTTTTGTAATGATTGCTATGATTTTTTTTATCACAAATAGTCATCAAATTGAAATAAGTAGATCTAATTCCTTTCTACATCTACGGCTTAAGTTATTTGAATCAAGTATTTTTGCACTCAAATAAACTAGAAAACTTCATTTTATTCCCTGCAGAAACATTTTAATTTGCCAAAAACTGTTTAAATAAAACATGTTCCCACAATTCGGGGCCGTCACCCGTCAAACATTGATTGATTTATGATGATATGAATTTGTTCCCCGAACCGATAGCCCAGGTTACATTTAGGATGTACAAAAAACATGAAAGTAGGCGTTTCAAAGTTCTCGCAACTAATTTATATTCAATCCCGCCCACGTTGCATTTTTTTTAGATATTATTACGTGTGACCCCATTGATGGTTATTTAGTTCTCTAAGAAGACCCATTGACACAATTATTTATGATAGCAAAGTAATAAAATAATTGCTTTGTTAACCTTATAATGTAGTGTTATTATTATGTCAGTTTTCTTCTAATGTCTGCTTTTTTTTATATCTTTATTTTATTAAAAGGGTAATGTTTGCTTGTTATGAAAAGGTCGCAATTATGGTTAATTTATTAGGAGTCAGTCACGAAAATGTCAGTTAGAGCGTAGCACGAAAAAGCTGTTGACAATTTTTAGATGAAACATTTTTTAAATTAATTTCACAAAAATACACTTTTAAAGTAACTACATAAACTATAATATACCCACCTACGAAGAGGACATAAAAACGTAACTGCTCATAACCTCTCGGTGTAAAAAGAAAGGGCATCGCGATATCAATTTTGTCAACCAACGCCACGTGTAAACTGTATCGCGTGTACCAGGTCATCATAAATCGCAAGAGTTAGACAGTCAGTCGTCTTGTCGTAGATGAACTACACAAAACTAACTGTACGAATCGCTTTAAATGACGTCAGTCAAGTGCACTCGACCTATTTTAACCACTGTGGAACACCTTGACGACGTTTTGTGGAGTTTTATGTACTTTAACTTCAAAGGAAACTAACAAAAGAAGCATTAAAATCTCAATGGCATTTGAGATATTTGCACACATAATATAAAAAGTGTGACAAGGACGAACTTACAGTTAGGACGTCAGTTTTAACTTTGAAGATGTTTTTATTCTAAGTACGTAAATTTTCCCAGGGTAACAAAGTTTTAACAGGGTAACAGTTGATTGCCATTTTAGTGTTCTCGAAAGTACCTGTATTAAAAAGTAAGCTCAACTTTCCATGCAGAAAATGCATCATTCTGCTAAAGTGTTTTATGTAAAACACACGCAGCAGGTTTTTATCTATAAAGAATCATTGACAACCCGTAACTGTCTTCTCCACATAAACGAATTTTAACAATCTCTGCACTTAGTAGGTGGTTTGAAGATTTTTATAGTTCAGTTTAAAATATATCGGAGAGCGCTGCTAACCGATCTCAGGATTGACCAACCGGGGGAACAAAAATGGTGGAAAATTTGATCTTGGCTCAAAATACACAAATTCACATAAGTTTTATAAATAAGTTACTAGCAGAAAATAAGTAAAAAGTTCAACAGGTCACATTCGTGTCAGCGGTTGGGTGGTATTTATTCGTTGGGTAATTTCCTGGTGTTTTGATAATATGGTTATTTATGATATGTTTTCCTCATAGTACGAATTAGTTTGATATTGTGATTACCAGAGGAATTTTTATTTCTAATGTTTGTGTTTGATTCATTTGATTGATTGTTAAAAATGCCGATTCGCAAGATTTCGGACAACTAAGGTAAATCAGATTAATTATTTGAGATCTTTTTTTGCTTTTAGCTAAATCATAATAGTGTAGTATTTTTTTTTAATTGACAAAACAAAACGCATTACCTGCAGGTATAAAATTGGTACTAGGAGTAATCAGATCGCACACATCGCGAAATGTTCACGTTTAACTACCAGGAAATCATAAACATAAAAGAAGCCCGTTACATTGACGAGCTTAATACATTGTTAGATTATAAGTACTGACAAAAACAATAGACACATCGTTTCTAGACCATCGAAAGTAGATTTTCTGGGAAAAGCAACTCTCCATGCTTCTATGAAAAGAGACAGCTTTTAGGATGTCATTTAACAATAACAGCCCACACGTAATAGATACAAGGTCACAAATGATGACAGTACTTTCCATTGAGATTATGAAATAAACAATAAGTTACTTATAAGAGTTTCGTCATGATGGCAAATGACTATGACTAAGTGAAAGAGACCTTTTGTGTGAGGTTTTGTTGATTATGTATGTAAGTACCTATGCTTAATATCATTGTTATACGAAGTACAGTTCTCTATATAGCGAATGTTCTAGATACTTTCTTATTTTATACGTTTCTTTATTTTCTCTTTTATCAAATAAATAAATTGATAGACAGGACAGCAAACGAGCGGAAAGATCTGATGGTAAGCGATCGGTGCCGTCCATACATACCCAGAACGTCAGATTTGTTACAAGCGCGTTGCCGGCTTTTTGGGGGTTAAGGATTTGATCATTGGGAAATTGGAGATGGGGGAAAGAGGATTGTGTTAAATAAAAGCTATTTATTAGATGCTCTACTTAGATAAAAATGATTTTTCCGTAATTTACTTTAAAGCTTTTTTTAATCACAAATATCCGTGGCCTTACTTAGAAATAATCTTAAACAATGGCGTGGATAAAAATTATATTTATCAGTTTAGTTTTTGTAGTTTCTTGGTCGGATCTTAAAACACCCGCGGGCAGAGTGGTGACAAATAACAACACAACAGCAGACAGAAATATAAAAACTTTTACAAAAAAACTTATTTCTATCACTCCCTTATCTTGGGACATTTTTTATCGGTCAATGATCTCTTTTTACCTAAGGGAGACACATAAACTCCAAATAACTAGCTAAATCCAGGTGTGATTTTTCTAACCACGTAGTACCAGTAACTCATGATTAGTTAGGAGGTGTACAGGCCATTGGGACGTTAGTTTTTATTACACACATCGTGTGTACGCCTGGATTTTACTATTAAGATCTTTTTCCTGTTAGTTTAGATTGTAAAATACGCCCGAGCTTGGTTTGGCTAACATTAATTTGTTCATGAATGTAGATAAACAATCTGAAAAATAAGTTTAATTTGACATTTATTCCTAAAACCTATATGAATGTTTTTTTTAAGCAACCTAGCTTAAAGAAAATATTTGACTACAACAGTAAGCGTTTCCAATAGATAAGTATTTACTTAGGTCATAAACACAGAAAAGTGCCGTGAAACAAGGCTCTAGTTGTGTTTTGCCCTGTGAATAAGAATATTATATATGTAGACCCACTCAATGAATCCCTTTCATCCCTAATTCAAATCACACACACATTATCACCCTATAAGTGCCCACTGCCGAGCAAAGGCCTCTCCTCACACGGAGAAGAATCGGACACTCATAACCAGGCTTGCTCAAATCGAAATAGATATTATACTTTAAACTTTCGCGTTGCATATTAATACTTTACTGCATTACGGGATTTAACGCACATGAACCTTTTCCCCCTTATTACAAAACAAGATTTATCTTTAGTCCAGGTTTAAACCATTGAGTCGGGTTTTAATTTTGAATCTTATTGTCATCTACCTTCAATTCGAAATACAAAAACTGGCTCAATGGTTTAGTCCTAGACTAAAGTAAAACCTTGTTTTGTAATAAGGCCGTATGTCTACTTGTGACCAAGGCAGTTGTAATCCTGCCGAAACATCAAGCAAAAAACAAATATAAGGTACTTACGTGCGAGTTAAATCCCGTAATACAGTAAAGTACTGATTGGATATTTCAAATACTCCTTCAAGTCCAAGTTTAAGTGCGTTGCGTAAGTGGTCTCTAAATAATCTTACAAAATTTCTTTAAAAAATCTCCTTACTAACGTTAATAGACTTCTCTAAAGTCATAGGATATCTCTGACACGTTGCAAATGCTATTGACAATAAGATAATCCTATAGGTGAAAATTATAGGTATAACATGAATGTCGCTATCACAATATTATCCCTTGGAATTCTCCTACTACGAGTACTGAAAAAAGTTTGGTTTTTATAGGGTTAGTCATGCTCTCCACGAGGTCAAGAATAGCGGCATGGAGTCCACAACGAGGATTCTGCTGATGTCTCTTGGTAGTTGGTTAACTGGTTAGGTTTTTCCCACCCGCGAGACGGAGGGTTAGGCTAACCCTTACTGACTAAGAACCACACTGTTTTTTCGCCCGCTCCGAACCGGGGCCCATTGCACCACCCCGGAAACACCCTGATCCATAAATGAGGATCTATTATGCAACGATTACTCACATGTTTACCAAAAACTTAATGCTCAAATAGATATTTCAAACACGTCTCACAGTTTTTCCTTGTATGTAGATGCATAATGTGGAAGCTTAGGTATATAAATCTTTATGTACTAAGGGACCGGTAAAGAACCGAATGTGTACAGGAAAGTAATTATTTGATAACTTTACGTGATTTGTATACAAATGATATGCTTATTTATTAGATACTATCTACATGATATTTTAATACGTCGAGTTTTGTAAATGTTTTTTCCCTTAGAGATCAGCAGAGCCACCGTATGTGAGGATCTGTGGACGGTGACCAAGCCGCTTGCCAATCGATCAGAATCAGACCCGAGCAAATGGCACTAGTGCTTATTAAATATCGTGCCGGGGCTAGGAACAAGTATAAAGAAAGTCTCTTTCTTTCTCCCAATAGTCCTATCTATGCTTAATTTTTTACTTCGCAACCATCGATCACTAATAAAGATATTAGTGATCGATGTTCGCAACGCATCTTTATGCGGTTTTTTTAGATAAAGTGATTGCAGAGGAAGCTTTGCATGTATATGTATATATTCATTAAATGGTGGAGAAATTAAGTATCAGCATTGAATCCGTGCTAAGCTGAGGCGGGTCGTCAGTAAAATGAAGCAGTCAAAAACTGTCAGCGGTGCGTTTAAATTTTATTTTTTTTTAATGTAAACCGAATAATATACAGTTTTAAGTAAGTACATAACGAACGAACCTAGACTGTGCGCTATTGCTTTAGTATTTTGAAATGAAAAAAATAATTTTATTTGTGTAAAATGTATATATGTATGTATGTAATGTGTGTGCCTGACAGTACCTTTACTACCTACTTTACTATTTATCTGATTCACCGACAGGGGGGGGGGCACCACCATTTCTTTTTTATTTGCTTAACCCCCCTTTCCCACCAATACATACGTTTATTATTTAACAAAAACGTAATGGTAACATACAATATTGATCCATCAACCTAATACAATACTTAGTTACAAAAAAAAAAAAATTGGGAGAAAAGAGCTACCATCATCCATCGCTACCAGAAACCTTAGGTACCAGGCTCTCATAAAAGCAAAGAGCAACTTACAATAAAAGTACATTACAAGAAGTCCTTGTTCCTGATAACGACAGATTCAATAAGAATCGCTCAAGGCTCACGGTGATTATGACATTGAATGAAACTGCTAGGTACCTATTGCTAAGTTCTACATACCTAGTACTAAATGTCGACGACCTCGCGAGCGATAAGGAGGTAAAATTGTTATATAATCACATCGCATGAATAAATAATGAAATAATATAGGTACGTAAATAGGTTACAAAAATAAATAAAAGTCGTTTTAATCGACATAATTAAACATTTTTTCGATTTCTTCTACAACAATTTATTAATGATTGATGGATCACTGGTTTCCAAAGTTCAATGAACTTTTGACATTTTACGAAAACGAATGATGATTCACAAAATATTGTCAATTTTGTTTTAATTGAGATAGATATCATTTTCAAAATTGTTATTTTTTTTCTTCCTCAACATTTAGATGTTATGTATTCTAAATTCTAATATATTTTTTTAAATACATAGTTCTTTGGGATTAAAAAAGTGTTACTTAGAAGGGTTGAATATTTTTTTATTATACTTTCTATTTGTACGAGGAACAAATAAAATGAAGGTACATATTGTTTAGTTAGATTGAAGTAGGTACTCTCTTATAGTATTCTATAAGAAAAAAATTATAGACAAGTAAATTATTAAAAAAAACTTCTTTAAAACGAAATAAAAGATAGAATCAAGTAATAACAAAAACCAAACAATAAAAATAATATAAAAATAACTAAACGAAAATGTACAAAAATCAATTTTCGACCGTGACAGGACTCGAACCTGCAATCTTCGGATCCGAAGTCCGACGCCTTATCCATTAGGCCACACGGTCACTGAATGAGATTGCGAAATAGGTCATCAAGTGGCGCTACGCAAGCCTCCTGCGGGTGACGTCACGGATGACGTCACAAGGTCGTTCACCCTGCCCGGCCTCTCGGTCGTATCTAAGGTTTTCCACCAATAATTTCGTTTTCATTCATTACTCATATACTATATGCATGCTACTATTTACTCACTATGACGTAATGTACAGTTGTAGTATACATATAGAAGCGATTTATTTACAAGTTTGAGTGATGATAATTGTTTCTGTACATAAAACAAACTATATGTACCTAATTGGTAATATTCTTGTTATCTTTATGTGAGTGTATTGAAAGTTGTTGATAAGATGGAGTACTTTGAAGTAAGTACTAGTTTCTGTCAGCGGCTCCGCCTATCAATGTGTTATTCCTGACAGACCTAAAATACTAAAAGGTACAATTTAATTCAGTTCCGTTAAGTAGTTTTTATGTGAAAGAGAAACAAACATCCATCCTTTTGTGTTTATATAATTTGTAGGATTTAGGATTCAGATAATTCTTATTTCGCCGGGCCTTGTTTTGCCCGACTAGTGCGGTTACTGGAGATCAAATCATATGCCTGGCCCCATCTCAAGCCAATCCTTAAATCCCCTCTTCAAAACATCCATCTTCAAAACACCGGCAATAAACTCTCAACTCCTCTAGTGTAGCGGGTGTCCATGGGCGGTGTTGATTGCTTTCCATCAAATAATAAGCGATGAATTGCCGGCGAAATAAATAAATAAAAAATACAAATATCATTTGGTTATTTCTGTTCTCAGTTTACTTATAATACAATAAATTTAGTGAATACATAGATTAAGAAGACTTCTGCCCGAGCTTCTGCCAATTATTTTAAGAGGTAAAAATGGTGATGTTATATTAATTTACTTATTAAATTAGGTAAGTAACTAATTTTCCATGATCATTAAATACGATTTATTATATGATACATCTAGGTATATTACAAATGAAAACATGTAAATTTATTTCACAATTTCAGTACCCAGTAATGAACTTTTTATTTCAATAAGGTAATATACATATAATCCTCAATTTAGCTACAAAAGTTGACTTTGACTCGCTTAAAATAAGGACGGTTATCCGTTAAAATGTGAAAAGGCCCTCTTAATAAGCGTGATTCGTGGTTATTCTAGACAGATTAAAAAATCTATTGTAGTTCAATTACATCTACATTATTAACAAAAAACTATCGGTGTGTGTTTTTGCCAATAAAATGATTCATTAAAGTCTTGAATAATATTTTTTATTGCATGTAGCAGAGATGAGAATGCTGAGATGGATGTGTGGTGTGACGAGAATGGATAAAGTGAGAAAATGAGTATATTAGAGGAAGTTTGAAAGTGGCGCCAGTGACTGAAAAGTTGAAAGGGAACCGTTTGTCTTGGTATGGCCATGTGAAAAGGAGGGATGAAAAGCATGTAACAAAAAAGTCATGAGTATAAATGTGGATGGATGGAGAGGGAGGGGGAGACCAAAGAAAATATGGATGGATTGTGTGAGAAGTGATATGGAAGACAGAGGAGTTAGTGATAGCATGACGAGTGACAGGACAGAATGGAAGAAAAAAACATATTGCGCCGACCCCAAGTAAAACGGGACAAGGGCAGGAAGATGATGATGAATATTTTTTATTCTACAGGTAATAATATGTAAAGTATATTCAATTTGATAACTTATTTTGTTAATTTTGCTTATACTTAAATGTAACTATAATATTATTGGTGGCCCAGAGATTAAGGAGCCCGCTTGTCATGCATGAGGGCGCGTGTTCGAAACCTGGCAAGTACCATTGTGACTTTTTCCGAGTTATATGTACTTTCTATGATTATTATTAAGACACCACAGACATACGGTGAAGGAAAACATCGTGAGCACTTATAAGTTGGGCGTGAAATCGCCAATCCACCTTGAACAGGTGTGGTGGGTAATGCTCAAATCTTTTCCGTGTGAGAAGAGGCCTTCGCTCAACAGTGGGCACTTATAGGCTGATGATGCTATAATATTATTTGAAGTGGTGTAACTTTTTATGGCTATATTGCAATCAGAAAAGCATTAAATAACATAAAAAAGGCTTCTCAACTCTGAAAGGCTTGTCAACGCTAAAATTAACTAATCTCCTGTTAAATCTCTTGTCAAGTCATCTGATTGGTTGTTGATAATTCATACAACAGTTTAAGTGTATTTTCCTCTACATCAAGAACGTATCTTGACATTTGACAACTGTCGACAACCTCTAACCAAGTAAGGGGGTTATGGCCAAGACCATGATAAGAAGCCTTTGTTCAACAGTGGACATATGTTTCTTTGAGGTATTCTGTCGCAATTAAAAATGTTTTTGTTGTCCTATCAGAACACTTAACGCAGTCACTCTCACTGCCGCGTGATTCATTATAAAGTGCCCATTGACATTCCATTGTTTATAAGTTCGTATGTTCTTTCTCGACTGTTAGATACTATGAATTGTTGCTTCGCAATGTTAGATATGAGTAGATTTTACCAACATACTGGAAAAAGAACAAAACAGAAGAGGAATGGGATTTCTACGCCAACATTTTGTTTTTTTTTTATATTATTCGGCGGCAAACAAGCCTGTTGTTTACCTGATGGTAATATATGACCGCCCAAGGACAACCGCTAAACCAAAGGAGTTGCAAGAACGTTGCCGGTCTTGGGCATTTAGAGAATAAGGAAGAATTGGGAATTTAAATACAACTGTGAATAGTCAGAGTCATCAACTCATAAGTACTCACTACTGATGCCCCTTTTCACACAGAGAAGGTTGATCATTCCTCTAGACCAGGTAAGAAGACTAGGTTTTCAAACAGTGTTTTTCTTACCCTCTGTCATTGGTGTTTAAATAAACTTAGAAAGTTAATAGAACTTGGAAAAAGTTTACTTCAAAAAGTACTGCGCTCATCACGACATGGGATGGTAGGGACTGGGCATAAATGTTTAATCTGCTCTTAAGTTGAAAAACGGCGCTGAGACCTAGTGTGGTGAACTCGCGCAGTTGTAGCAATCTGCATGTTTGTGTTATAGCGGATAAATTATAGGGGCTACAGAGTGTGCAGGAGTGTCGCCTACGTTTCAGTGTTTGTATATTGAAAGACCTCATTTATCCTTAAAAAACAAGAACAAAAAAAGATTCACGTATTATAACCATTTCGCTTTACTAATTAAAATGATAGATAAACAATTTTCAAATTATTCATTTCAATATTATTGTTTTTAATTTCACTAAACTATCTTTGTGTTAAATCGTCATTTTTATTACAATAGATACCTACATAGGTGCCGGGGTTGCGGGGTAAGCGCAATGAGGCACAGAGCAGGAGAAGGAACAGGGGGGGTTTTTTAGTCAGTAAGAGTCTGACACTCCCTCCTGCCCGGCCCTGGGCGGGAGAAGTCATTCGATGATTTTCCCCTCACAAAAAAAAAAATACCTACATAGGTACATGTCATCACTGATTCATTTAGTTTAAAAAGTTAAGTACCCTATTCTAATGCTATTATGGGCTATAATCGGACATGAGCGTGTTAATCGACAATAGATATAATAATGGTGGGTAAATGGTTTAATTTTATACCATAAAATATAAGAACAGGGTGATTTTTATGTTCTTAGCAATTTTAGTTTTATCTGTCACGCAATACCCAAGCATGGAAACCGTACAATAAAAAACACACCTTTTTTCTGAAGGTTGGGTAGAGTTGAATTTTTCGTAGGTCACGGAGGTTATACCTACTGAGGTTGGTCATTGTAATTCCTTCATAAAAAAATCACATGATTCTCTTTATCTGACCAAGACATTTTCTATATATACGGAGAAAGTTTGACCAATTATCACCATGCTTACCCAGGGTTTTTTTTGTGAGGGGAAAATCATGAAATGACTGGGCGGGAGGGAGTGTCAGACTCTTACTGACTAAAAACCCCCCTGTTCCTTCTCCTGCTCTGGGCCGAGGTCGCGGTGCCTCATTGCGCTTACCCCGCAACCCCGGCTGAACATCAGCCCTGTAGGGCCCCGTCTGTGGTGGTCTATTGGCTCTTTGAGGCGCGCGCGGAACGCTACGCGCCGTACGCTCGGGCCTGGTTCTGGTCGGGCGGCGAGCTGCCCTTACTCGCCGACCGCAGACCCGTGCTTACGGTGGCCGGAGATCGTCCCTTGATCCCCGACGCCCGTAGTGTCGCCAGTTGCGGCGGCTGGGGCGTGAGGAGGAGGATTGCTCCCTCACGCGGGCCGCCTCTCTCTTTGCGAGCATGACTGCTTCACAAAAGGAGGAGACAGCGTCCCAGTTCCTCTCACTCCGCAACATGGCCTCGACTAAGGACGGGCGCGAGAGGTCGCCGCCGCCAATCACTTCCCTGAGGATACGGCGGTGCTCAGCCCAGGCAGGGCATACCGCTACCGTATGCTCCACCGTACCCTCTAGGTGGTCCTCACAATGACGACACTCGGGCGTTTCCTCCCGCTGGATCCGAAACAGGAACCTACCGAAGCTGCCGTGCCCGGTAAGCAAATGCGTCAAGCGGAAGGTGAGGACGCCATGGCGTCTCTCAAGCCACTCCTCAAAGAGGGGTCTAACCGCTGCTATAGTAGCGTTCCCGATGCCTACTCAGGGTGGATTGGCGATTTTAAACCAACTTAATAATGTACCATTACTATGAGTAAGTACTTACTGTACTTTACTAAGAGGACTGACCGACAGACACTTTTTATCTTAAAGCTTTGTTTGACGTTCAAAAGTGCAAATAGGCAAAGTGAATTAAATGATTTTGATTTTTGAGCGTGTGCCTGCAGCGAGCAAGGTTAGCCGCCGCGCCGGCCCGGCCAGAGGAAGATCGTGAAAAGTCAATTTTCATAGATATGGCCCAACGAGTCCCATATTCATCCTCGGAAGCGGCTGAGGAGATGGAACAGGGGTTTTTAGACAAAAAGAGGCTGACACTCCCTCTCGCCTTACCCTGAACGAGACAATACCATTTGGTATACTTCCATCCTCAAAAAAGAGGTTTCCTCATAACGTTTTCCTTCACCGCATATCAGTGATATCTGAAAAATCTTAGAATGTTAAAATATAGATATTAATTGGTAAAAGTCACGTTATATACAGGCTTGAAGGAAAAGCGGGGTTCGCCTTCACACCACCGCGATAATTTATAAGTATCCATTACAAAATCTACTTAAATATTTTATGTGAACCACACAACATTAACTTCATCTCCAAGTGATGCTATTAAAAACTTAACATAAAATCTGACTCGAAAACCTACATATTGTCATAATTACATTATCAAAATAACCTAAAAAATAAGACTGACCGTTACGCCGCCGGCGCCGGCGCCTGCGTCGCACGTGACTTTGTACCGGCGTCGGTATCATCCGAACTGTCATTGAAGTATTCTTGCGAAATCATCGTACTAGCGATGCGTCACCGAATTATCGCATAATAAACTACGCATTGCGCGCTAGTACAATGTTGTGTCATAGAGACGTGGATTTTTTATTAGTTAAAAAACAGTCTGCGTTTCTCTTTAATGTTATTATGATTTATGTTTTGTATTAAAAAAGGTGGATTCGCTCCTATCATATTTGTTATATTTTTGTCCGAATATCGTGTATTGCAAATAATTACTTACTCACATGAATTTTTCTGTGAAACTCCTTCTTAAAAGCCGGGCAACGCGCCTGTGACTCCTCTGGTGTTGCCATCTGTGTGTCCTTGAGCGGCGCTGATCATTTACCATCAGGTGATAATTCTGTACATTTGGCTCCTTTTCCATAAATAAAAATAAAACACGCCAAAATTTGTGCAGCAGTTTACGAGTAAAAGCGGACATACAAACTATTTTTTAATAATATTTCATACGTTTATTATATTTATTATTCTACAAGCATATTATTTTATTATATGATTTATATATTTCATTGAAAAGTCGTGTATTTAATAAAGTATGAGCCAGGAAATGGTTACGTTGGCTATAAAATGGTGATGCATCGGCCATGTCCGATGAGGCTCGTTGTAAAATGTGCTGTAAAATATTACCTAACAAGGTTTTCGTAATACAATTTGTTCATATCCTGAGCAAGGGACGTCGGGTTCCATTCATAAGGTCAGGCAAAATGTTATTGTGGTTTCCAAAAATGTTCTAAACAACAAACCTACTATTTTTGTAAGGGGAAAATCATCAATTGACTTCGAGAGAAGCGAAAAGGAGTGTCAGACTCTTACTGACTAAAAACCCCCGTAGGTTATCCTGTCTAAGCCGAGGCCGTGGTGTCTTATAGAGCTTACCCCGCCATCTCGGCTGAACATCAGCCCTATAAGGCTCCGTCTGTGGTAGTCTATTGGCTCTATGAGCGCGCGCGGAACGCTACGCGCCGTACGCTCGGGTTCGGTCGGGCGGCGACCTACCCTTACTCGCCGTCTCAACAAGCGCTTACGGTGGCCGGAGATCAGTTCTCAATCCGCGAATTACCCAACGTCCGAAGTGTTCCCTACTGCGGCGGCAGGGCCGTGAGGAAGATAGCTCTCTGCTTCGCAGACGGCTTTTCAGTTCCTCTTTCCTCACCATGGCCTCGACTAACGCCGGACGTGAAATGTGGCCGCCGCATGGTAACCGCCGCATCGTAACGCAGTAAGAAGGTATCTACTTGACTTTAAATGTTAGGAAAAATATTTAGATTTTTTTTCGCATAGTTACGCCTGATTCTATAAATTACCTACTTGACTTGTTTAATTGTTGAAGAAATAAAATATTGAAAAATGTCAGATACCTTTATCATGAACTAAAGTTCATCTTCATTCACCTTAGCAATATCCTTAATCACCAGCTAGCTTAATCAATAGGTAGCTAGAATAGTAAATATTGTCATAATATCTATGCTACTACTGACCCAAAGACAATAAACACAATACTTATATTGCTCTTTAATGAATTATTATCTATGCCACTCATTTTTAATGCTTGACCGTACAAACCTAAGATTAAAAAAGTAAAAACAGTCATCTTCATACGTAAGTTATGAAAGAAATAGGTCGATCATACTGTCAGTCAGTTTTGATTAAATATTATTGGTAACAAAAGCAGCAAAGCAAGCAAGCAAATGCTATGAAAATTGTTGTTTTTTTATTAATAATATGTAATATTATAACACTGATGAGTTTATTGACGCGGTGATCTCTGGAACTAGTACTTCGGATTGAACAATTCCTTTTCAGTTGGACATCTAGTCTGTTTATTAGGGAAGATAATTGAATATAAAACATCACGCTAAGAACTATAGGTGCCAATAAGTGAGAAAAACGGTGCGCGAGTGCTTGTGCAATGAAAGAGAAAATTATTTAATGTTTGTGATTTTTGGAAACCATGTCACCCAGAACCTCCAGCTAGGTGGAGTGGTATGATATCCAGAAGATCTTAAAAGACTTATATCCAGCTGTGGCTGGGAACAACTGATGGTGACAATGATGCTAAAATAGTTTTTTGACCATTATTTTGATCGATGAATAGTTAACACAGAAAAATGACGCCATTTTTGCTCGAAAAAAATACTGCTTTCCATATTTGAATCTGGCTTTGTCTTTTCTTATACGCAGGCGTGCTTCAACGTTGTTGCCTGCATGATCATTTATGAACGGTCAGCTTTTCAAAATATAAAAAGATAAAAAAGATCAGTTTCACAAAAGGTTTAATTTCCCAAGCATTCTTAATACAAATCATTATTGTTAAAAATATTCCAACCAGCCAGTTCGGTTGAAAAAAAAAGTTCCAAATCTTTGTTGTTGGTACTTACGCACCTACTTGTAACATTCTCAATACAAATAAATCTTGCATCACTCGTTCTAAATATAAAATTTAAACAGTTTCATATAATAACAAGAAAAAAAACAATTGTTCTAAAAATAAATCTAATAATTGTACAATACAGTCGCAAGTCATGCGGCTATCAGTTTTTTATTATGAACTCTATTTATAGGTTACTAAAAGTGTTTATTGACCAACGAATACGATGACTTCTGTGACCTTATTTTATTTATAACTAAGGAAATTTCCTATCAATAGTTACAATTATTATATTAAGGAGATTGCACATTTGTCAAAATACTAATCTAATTTTAATATATTAAAAATAGCTATTAAAATAACCACATATAATAAGCAGGTATTTAATTTTTAGTTTTAACGTGACATTACAACATGGACTGAAACCTGGACTTATAATTTCTAAACTTAAGTTTGAAATCGCCAACCCGCATTGATGAAGCGTTTTGATTAATGCTCAAACCTTCTCCGTATGAGAAGAGGCCTTTGCTTAGCAGTGGGCAACTTATAGGCTGATGATGATGATGATGATAATAACATGCAATTTGATGCAAAATTCATTTTTAACTGACGTTTTTTTACAATTTGATATGATGATGTTCCTATGTAAGTATTAAAGGCATACTCCGTTCATATTATTTTGGTATTGTAATACTGAATTTTATCGGTTGAAATCATGCAATTAATTTCTTTAAAGCAATTGTTAAATTCAATGAACATACAGTTATAGATATGCATTTGTTTCTCTTCTTCTTTCTTCTTCATTCATAATATCCAAGGCCATAAATTCGTAATATTCATGTCGCGGGGACACGCGATGACTTCAATAAAAATTTTCGGTTGTTTTTATGGTTGTACCTACTGCTTAGGGACCCTGGCTTATAAGAGAAGCGGCGGTTTTGAGAGGTTATGGAGGGCTTGCCCATTGCAGAATACACATATTGTAGAAGATGCGTGTCGTGACTCGTGACCTGCCCAAAATTTTAGAGATATGTTTAGGTACCGCTGCATACTCTTGCCGAAGTGCATTTATTTATATCATGTATCGCGGCCTCAAGCAGGAGAAGAAACCAGGTGGTTTTTAGTCAGTAAAAGTCGGAAACTAGCTCTCGACTTACTTTGGGCGAGAGAAGCCATTTGATAACTTTTCTACTCAAAAAAAAAGCTACCGCAGAAAAAAACATAATAATACGTACAAAATACGCCCTCTTCAAAAAATACCTATTAAAAAAAATAACTGACAATAGTATAAAGACTCCTTAAAGACTTTAAGATAGTGTCAGTAAAAATGCAAATAATATAAAGCTGAATGGTCTAACATAACAATAATCTGTAATTATGGACGATTTCAAAGTTATCTTTAAGTATTAAATACTTTTTTAAGTTAAAAACTTTTCTTTCATTCTTGTTAAGTATAAAAGTTAAGCTAAAGTTATAAAGTTAGACAGACCTTGAATTTATTTGACAGGTTAAAGTTTAAATGAAAATCCTTTCCACCTGGGTTGGTTTGAATGCAAAAAGCAAACTATATTCGACAAGTTTTCATAAGTACTTATATTTGCGGTTTTAATCTTTTCTTTTGTTCAAAAATGTATACTCTATGCTTGTTTTTAATTTTAAAAAGCGAAAATTTTAAAAAGCAAACTATTTAGATCAAATTAACTATATCCAAATAATTATGAATTTCAAAATACTTTAAGTTATACATATATATATTTCTCCCATGTATGGGATGTTAAATAGATATAGATTTATAACATAATTTATTTAAAATATTAAGAAAGATTTTCACTTTTAATTTGCTGTGCGCGATAGGGCCCGTAATGATCTTAACCCCTATGTATACCTAGTAACATCGCCCAGGGTATGGCGAGAGGGAGTGTCAGACTCTTACTGACTAAATCCCCCCCCCCCCTTCCTATTCCCGCTCGCTTCTCTTGACCCGTAATTCCAATTAATAATTACTTTAATCATGGGTTTTTGAAGTAAGATTGCTTTAAAAGCATTAGAAGGTTGTTTTTGTCGATTGTGTAAGCCCAATTTACTAAAACTTTACGTAATTAATAACGTCTTCCGTCCTCATTATCCCGAATGCTCAAATTGAATGCCCAACCTCCAAAAGGTCGTCATTTAATGAACAAAACATGTGTTGTATTCAATACAATTATAATCATAATTGCATATTGCTATTTTGTTATCACAAATTCTACAATTAGTCAGTCACTACCACCCAAGGACCGCTGATAACCTAAAGATTTCTTGACCAAAGGAATATTCCTTGTTGTGATTGCATTATGCATGTTAAATATAAATTTATTGGGTTAAATATACTGTTTTGTTGCATAAATATCAACTGTGTGAATGTATGAAGGAAAATGGGAGTGTCCTGTGTGATAATATTTTGCTCTGACGACGAGTAAGTTAATGTTTAATATTTACATTTTGTTACGTGGAACGCAGTCGTAAAACTAGATATCAATTTTTATGTTTTTATTTTGATGGGTAGAGATCAAATGCCTTCTGCCGCCCTGGTAGTGGCACACTCTTACAGCCTAACAACTCCAGCTGGCAATAGCTTCATGACTTGTCTTCATGATTTTTAAGGTTCACTAAATATATTAAACAGCATTCTTACACAAAGACGCAGAGAGATGTCGTTATTTAGGAATTAATAAACTAAAAATTATTCGCTTTTCGGCACATGTTCTTGTCATCAGGTGAAATGGTCATGTCATAAGTAGTTCAAAGTTCCATCAACCACCTTCCGATTCCATCATCAATTCAGCTCGACCGTGCTATAATATTGTATGGTCGTCTAATTCACTTTGAATAAATGCCAACTTTCATGATAGGAGTGCAACATCATGCAACTTAAACTCAAGTTTTCGGTACACGTTAAACCTGATAGAAGCACGCTACACAACCTTGTCTCATCCGGGGATCTAACCCCCTCAGATACGCGATCAAAATAGTTACATGCAATTAAACCCATCAAGGCAGTGGACGTTGTCAATCTATTTAGTTCAATGAGTTACTAGGCAATCATAAGTTGCAAGTAGGTTGAAAAATGCGTTCATTCATTACTGACTGCATCAGAGCGCGTAATGTAGGTACTGATATTGCTCCTTGTGAATCAGATCGCCTTGTTTAACCTGTATTACTTGAACCTAATGTGATGTCGAGCTTAAAGATGGTGATTCATTATACCCTATAGAATACACTGACTACATAGCTGACATAAGTGGTCGTGGCGTGGTGGCCCCGAGGTTAAGGCGCCCGCTTCTCTTCATGAGGGTGTGGGCTGTGGGATCGAAACCAAGCAAGTACCAATGTAACTTTTTCCAAGTTATATGTACTTTCTATGGTTATTCAGACACTACGGATTTACGGTGAAACCTGAACTTATAATTTCTAATTATAAGTTTGAAATCGCCAACCCGCATTGAGCCAGCGTCGTGATTAATGCTCAAACAGTCTCCGTGTGAGAAGAGGACTTTGCTTTGCACTTATAGGCTGATGATGATGACATAGCTGACACGGTAGCCAGGTAATAGGCTGCCGAATAACTTGTCGCGATTCGCGAAAAAATCGCGGCAAAGTATGAACTTGTATCTATTAATTCGATTATCAATAGGACCACTTATTATTTAAAATACGTATCGATCCAGTCAGTATTTAGAAGTTCAAAAGGCGTGACTTGTTTGAAATCAAAATTAAAATCTGCAAAAATTAAAGTCTGAATGATTTGGATTACGTTACATTCTCGTGTTAAATAATTCTCGTTAAAACTGTACACACAAATCACTTCCATATACCTAGTGATCGATCTAAAAGCTTGGTTTAACAGGCTTGGGTAACAGGCGAATCTGGTTGTCAATAACTTTTATTAGATCTTATGGTAAGCGATGGACGCTTCCACACCACCAAAGAAGGAACCAGCTTTGTTTTGGTGGGTCGACCATCATCAAGCCATGTCAACTACGGGATTGGCGACATGGAGTGCCGGACTCTTACTGACTAAAACCCACTCGTTCCTTCCCCTGCTCCGGGCTGAAGCTGCAAGGTTACAAGTGCATGGCCGGCCTTTAACATCAAATTATAGAAGATCAGTATTACTCTGTACGTATACTGGTCATTATATTATCTCTTATCAATAACGGGTCAAGAGTCTCATTTACAATTCCGCCGCAATATGTAAAGCTGGTATTATCTTTGTGAATAGGTATTTATGGTTAATTAGTAGCCAATACCTCGGTATTTTTTTCTAGTATCGGTTTGGAAAATCCTTATTTAGACCCACCGCCTTCGGGGAAGGGCGATGAGTGTTGTCAGAATCTTACTGACTAAAAACCAACCCGGTGTTCCTCAATTTACCCATGAGTCGGAGAGGCGGGTATCGCCGAAGCATTCCGCATCCCCCCGACGAGTATTGGTCCGCCAGATACTTAGGCAGAACCCGTCATTTATCAGTCATGGCATTTGAGATTCTGTGACCATAGGTGTTGCTACGAGCAATTCACAACTTCCCCTTTACTTTAAAAAAATGTCTTCCCTAAGAACCTTCTGATCTTTATAAAAACCGATGGATTAAAGAAATCGATCAAGCCGATCATATGTCATAGACAGCAATTTTAATGATCTAAGTGTAATACACACAGTATAATTATAATTAAAAGATATTGTTTAGAAATATGAAAATTGTGTAAAACAATGCATTTCCAAAGTCACTATAAAGTCATTTGTAAGACAATTCAACTTTAGGCCGTTGTAATTAGTTAATTAATTCTCTTCAACTAGAAATTAGTTGAAAAACTTTGATTAACGATTGTTGCAACGCTTAAAAACTTACTTTGCATATTTTAAACAAAATAATATATGACTTAAAACTTGGTTTTGTCTGTTCATTACAATATTTTAACTTAATCCACCTTTTTCGAAAGATTATTAATATTTTTTGACAAATCTTTACTAGTAAAATAGTAAAATAATAGTGACTCATCATTACCATAAAAATTAAATTTAATGATGTCTGAGATACCAGAGGCGCAGAATACTATAGGCAATATAAATGAGCTCAAGGTTGATGCACCCCTTAAAATAAATGGTGTGATTTTATTCGAAATATTATTGAATTTTCTATAGACTATAATAGTATTACCATAAATAAGATTTTTGATTAGATAGATAGCTACAGAATTTCGATTTTAGTGATTGGTTTTTATTATTTATGTAAGTATAGTAAAAAGTTTAAGTATATATAGCCTGCTGGATGAATGTGAAAATAACAAAATGACTAATCAACGCGTAGTTCACACGCAGAGTTTAATAATGGTAACTTCACTCACACGGTGAAATACAACGCTATGGTTATTTAACTCCTGTTTTCTGTGAGGCCGTGGTTTCACTTATAGGCTGATGATATGATGATGCAGGAACAACTGGTAGGTACTTCTGTCTTTCAATACTTTTATTTAATATAAAAACTTAATTCACGTGCATTCACACTTCTGAAAAACACACGTTATTTCACATGTAAATATGGACCAAGGTATTATATTATGAAAGTGGTTTGTTATTATTATAACAGCATAGCACGTGCTTAAAGGTTATCAATATGAGTAAAACACATGTTTATTAATTAAATAATTGGGTTGAAAGATCGGAACATTGACAATATTGTAGAGAACGACTAAAATCCAAGGTACATAGGAAAATTTATTCCCGATTGCTATTTGCGATACTAATAAACAAACAGATTAGTTTACTTTGTTGGTTTATTATTTAAATGGTAATTATTATTCTTTAAAATGTTCGTAATTATTATTAAGTAGTTATTAATATTTTTTCCTTTAAACCAATTTTATATTACTACTTCCGCGTGCTTCCCATTCCCACGAATGACGCATCCCGTATCCCGACCCTCTTCCTACCGTGTGCCACCAGGCGCATATAAATGTAACAGAGCGTTTAAGAGACACAGTCAGTCAGATGACAAAACTGCAAATTCATAATATCTGTCTCCTCTTCCTTATGATATTTGTGATAAGGTTCAATATACTGAAACTGCAAGCAGTTACACATTAGCAACGCAGCAGCGTTGTATCGAATGGACTCTTGGTGCAGGCAATAAGCATCACATTGGTTTGTTCAAATATTTCCTTATTGAAGGAGATGAAATGGAACATCGCTTGCTCGCTAATGTGTCCCTGGTATGTCGGTCATATGTTTTCGTTCCGTGGTCGTTGCGGCCCTGCATTTTGTTACTGAGAATACGTCCCGTATATTAGTTGTATCCTCTATGTAACAAAAATGTTATTTTGCGTTCAATGAATACACTGAAAATACTTGTTTACGGAGTTCTTGTTTGTGTATTGAAACTTTATCAATAAATATTAATTTGCATTTTAAAATAACACTTCTTATAAATCTGTCAAGACTGATTTTTGTTAGAATGAACAATAACAAAATATTTGCCAGAAATAATAAAACTTTTGTCGTGTCCAAAGTTCTTATTATTAATTTTTATTTATTCTTAATTTAAAATTGTTCTGCGTGCAAAGACCTTTTATGGTAGATTCTACCGAAATGGGTTCACTTTGTCATTTCATGACCATTATGTATAAAATACATTCAACTTAACGTTTAGATTTTAATTATCTACAAACTAAATTAGATACCACGTGTGCTATCTGTATGAGAAAAAAGGCAAGACTTTTGCTTAAGTAGTCTATGTATTAATGATATGAAACAATATTTATTTATTTAATAATTTATGTACACACAAACAGCACAGAGGAAAATACATAAAAAAAAATAAGAGTACAAAGGTGCTACTTATTCCTGTTGGAATTTCTTCCAGTAGACCTGAGACAGGAAATGTAATTAAAATATAAGACACAGTGTGTAACAAAAGTGAAAAAAAAAGAACTAACGATAACAAATAGGTAATATATGTATATATATATCATATAAATATATATACTTAATATATAATAATAACAATAAATAAGATACACATATAAATAAACGTAACTGTAAGTACTCATGAAGAAAGGTAATGGTCCTTAACTAGTTTTTTGAAGAGAGCGAGCGATTTAGCGTCACGAATGTTAGGCGGGAGAGAATTCCACAGTCTCACAGCATAAACGGTGAAAGAATAGGAGAAGAAGTCGGTATTATGAGGCACGATTTTAAGGTTGGACTTGAGATGAGAACGAGTTAGGACTTCAGGAGGACGCACCAAGGAGAAACGGTCACGGAGGTAAGCGGGATAAGTTGGATTGTAGAGGGAATTGTAGAGGAGACATAAAATACGAGTGTTCCTGCGAAGACGGATAGGGAGCCACTTGAGCCTATTGCGGAATTCGGAGACATGATCATACTTCTTAAGGCCGAATACAAAGCGGATACATAGATTTTGCAATCGCTCAAGTTTATTTAATAGCTCCTCAGTGGCATCCAGATAGCAAGCATCTGCATAGTCCATCAGAGGCATGATCAGCGCTTGGACAAGGTAAATCTTTGTTTTCACAGGCAGCAGGGTCTGGAGGCGCCTCAGCGAATGAATAGAAAAATGAACCTTCCGACTGACTTCATTCACCTGGGCATCCCACGATAAATTCGAGTCAATGAGTACACCTAAGTTTTTAGCACTATTGGTAAATGGAATCGCTGTACCATTCAAACGCAATGGACCGAGGCCAGAGACGTCGAAAGTGTTACGATAATATCTGCTACCGATGATCATGGCCTGAGACTTGAGAGGATTGATTTGCAGGCCAAAAGATCTGGCCCACTCAGCAACACCATCCAAGTCACGATTCATGGCATCGATAGCAGAATGAGCTTCAGACATGCCGAAGTGACGGTACAGCTGCAAATCGTCCGCATAGAGATGGTAATTACAAGAAATGACCCTGGCAACGGTATTGATAAAGATGGAGAAAAGCAGAGGAGAGAGGACGCCACCCTGAGGGACCCCGGTCGCAAGGTCGCACCAATCGGATAAGGTTTCCTCGAGGCGGACCCGCTGACGGCGACCCCGAAGATAAGACTCAAACCAGGCTAAAGAGGAAACAGAAAAATTATTGGCCTTCAGGACCCCCAACAGTATGTCAAAATCCACAGAGTTGAAGGCAGAACTGAAGTCCAACAGCACAAGAACAGTAAGGGACTTGTTGTCCATGGCCCAGCGTATGTCATCGGTTACTTTGAGCAGTGCCGTGACAGTGCTATGGCCGGGGCGAAAGCCAGATTGATAGGGAGAGATAAGGTTGCTAGATGTTACGAATGAAGTTAGCTGCCTGTGAACAATATGTTCCATAACTTTAGACAGAAAAGGCAGGATGGAAATAGGTCGGTAATGAGTAAGAGACGAGGGATTGTTGATTTTAGGTAAAGGGATAATATGGGCATTTTTCCAGGCAGAAGGGAAGGAGCAAGAGAATAAGGAGAAATTGAAAATGTGAGTAAGGATAGGGAGAAGGTGATTTAGAATAGGGGTAAACATGCGGGAGCATAAACCATCCTCACCCACCGCCGAGGAGTTAATGGCGAGCATAGATTTTCTAACATCATCTTCAGAGACACTACTGAGCTCAAAAGGAGAAAAGGAGGGAGGTGAAGAGGAGCAAAGATCGAGAAGAGTGATAGTTTTAGTAAAGCAGTCAAGAGAAACAGGGGAGAGGGAGAAGTGATGGTTTAGGGAGGTAAGGTCAACATCTTTACAAACATCAATTGGGGCTTTGCCGATACCCACAGAACGTAGGAACTTCCAAACATCACCAGCGTTGTGATTAGTTAGGTTATCGTCAAAGTATCGTCTCCTGGCATCCCTACACAGACGATTGCACCGATTGCGTAAATATTTATAGCATGAAAAATTTTCTTCGGTAGTCCTGCGCTTCAACTTTTGTTTGGCCCTCAATATATTTGACGGGACGTCCTCTGTTGTCAGGTTGCCATGTGCATTCCTATCATCATCCATCGTTGCAGAATTCAAAAATAAGGCTCCAGATAAATGTACAGCACACGTATATTCAATTACCAATCTTAAATTATTTAAATAAAAAGTCACATCGCAGATCTAATCGGATTGACAGGTTCTTCAGCTTAGCATTTGAAAAGTGACCGTCCATAGATGCGCGAACGAACGCACCAATCATAGCTGAATGATTCAGTAGCGAGTGAAGTCGCTGTCATACCGACAGTTACTATAATACTAGTCTGAATAAAACCTTACAGGGCCATCTATTTTGAATACTTATAAACTAAAATTAGTTCAACGTGTTGTTAAGAGATGACGTAGTGAGCGTTTTGTTATTAACACTGCGACACGGCCATCCTGCGCTTCACACGTCCTCGTGTGGCTCATCTGGAAAGGAGTAATAATCCAGTGTACATTTCTTTGCTCGGTCATGCCTGACCCTAATTATGTAACGGTTACTGAATAGAACTTAAATTCAAAGTAAATCTTTTGTTTAATCTGATTGACTATTTAGTAATCAATTCTTATTAGTGATTTTAACTTCCTCTTTCTTGCAACAAGTCTAATGGCATAATCAACTACACACTACACAGTCACTTAGCCAGTGATCTGTCTTCGCCACTTCCCCAGCAGCGGTATCGTAGCCACTTAACCAGCGACACGATTGAATATTCATCTGCCGCTTAACCAGCAACAGGATACTCTAATCACTTAACCAGCGATTGAGTTTACTTCATTTTTTTTTATATCATCGCTTAACCAGCGGCTTCGCTTAACCAGCGGCATCGCTTAACCAGCGGCTTCGCTTAACCAGCGGCTTCGCTTAACCAGCGGCATCGCTTAACCAGCGGCATCGCTTAACCAGCGGCATCGCTTAACCAGCGGCATCGCTTAACCAGCGGCATCGCTTAACCAGCGGCTCATAACATATCATTTTCAGTTGCACACCGCGCACTCACTACGGCAAAACCGGAGCTACGGCTACAAACTGATATATGACAAATAAAAATCATTTTCTTTTTTTTTTATGCCCTGAGACATGTAGTAATCAATTACATCACTATATCTTTAACCATTTAAAAGCCTTAGTCACTAACATTTTCAGTCTCACTTTCATGATCCTCGGATGAATTAGGTATGATTTCACTATTGGCATTTTACGCAGCCTATTATGGGCGTATTTGTATGTCCGGTTATTATTAAGTGCCTTCAGTACATACCTATCACCGTCTAAGATTTCGGTTACACGAAATGGTCCCTTGAATTTGGGATCGAGCTTAGTCTGATTACGCTCTTCACTTTGTAAAAGTACGTACCTAATCACCTACCGAGTATCTTTTAAGCTTGGTCTTTGTGCTGTCAAATCGGGATTTTTCGACTTCCGTCTCTATACAAAACCTCGAAGTCGAATGTTTGTAAGAAAGCCCACCACACACGTGGGGTCAAATCTGCCTTTTTATGAGAAGATCTCAAAGAGTTACAGTCCGTAACTACTGTGAATTTTTTTCCAGGCTTGAAATGTTTTACAGCATTCACAACCGCTAAAGTCTCTAACTCATATGAGTGA
Source organism: Spodoptera exigua (assembly GCA_902829305.4). Lineage (NCBI taxonomy): Eukaryota > Metazoa > Arthropoda > Insecta > Lepidoptera > Noctuidae > Spodoptera > Spodoptera exigua. The sequence goes on from LR824623.2 coordinate 4,948,468, forward strand.
TATTTTGACTCGGCGGTTGTAGTGCGTTTACTAAAATAGGCAACTACATGCTGAAGAAATTCATCCGGAAGAACATGAAACAAGACTTCGAGCACAACATCGTCAACATCAACAACAGCTAGTATTTGCATTGTACTGTAAACGCTACGAAAACGTTATTTGACCAATACCAGTCATTATAACAGTCTTATTATATCTTGTTCCTTGAAACATCGACGATATTGACTCTTTCACAAGTGAGCACTCGGCTCCTGAATCAAAACGATATGAAAACGACTCACCAAAGTGGCGTAAAATTCCTTGAGGGGCGCTGACGATGCCGACGTTCACACGTCGCTCAGGAGGCTTGCCAGTAGAAGTAGAAGGCGTCTTCTTCCCTTCCGCGTTAGCTGCCCGTGGACAACGCGAGGCGTAATGTCCAGTGCCTCGACAGTTGTAGCAAATAATGGAGTCAGGCACGGAATGGAAAATACAGTGGAAGTGCCGCTCAGACATCGCGCGCTAGTCAACATGATGTGTAGATTTACAACATTTTGGCACATTCGTTGTCAGAATCGTTCGCTCCGTTGTCATGATTGGTTGTCATGGTTGTCTCTTCTTTTGGTTTGCTATTGAAAAGATTGATCATCGTGGAAGCAGCAGTCTCAGAACTATCATAGCAGGCGGTAAAAGCTTCTTGAAAATCTTTCCACGTCATACCAGGGAAAGAAACCTGCGACAGCCATGCCGATGCTTGTCATATTAACGCTTTGCTCAGGGCTATCATAAGAGGCGCTCCAGATAATGCGTTGTCCGCCATACACATGTCTGCTGTAGATAACCAAGCACGTGCATCTACACTCGTCTTGTCTGGATCAAACTCCGTGAAACGCAAGTTATTCTTGGTCTTGGTACCTTGCATAGCTTGTATAAGGGCGAGGAAATTTTGATTTTGTTGGTCCAATAACATTTTCCATTTGTCATCATTGTTGTCCATCCTCGGTGGAAGTAGGTGGAAGTAGATTACATCCCACTTCTGATGACGGGACGTCCTCTGTTGTCAGGTTGCCATGTGCATTCCTATCATCATCCATCGTTGCAGAATTCAAAAATAAGGCTCCAGATAAATGTACAGCACACGTATATTCAATTACCAATCTTAAATTATTTAAATAAAAAGTCACATCGCAGATCTAATCGGATTGACAGGTTCTTCAGCTTAGCATTTGAAAAGTGACCGTCCATAGATGCGCGAACGAACGCACCAATCATAGCTGAATGATTCAGTAGCGAGTGAAGTCGCTGTCATACCGACAGTTACTATAATACTAGTCTGAATAAAACCTTACAGGGCCATCTATTTTGAATACTTATAAACTAAAATTAGTTCAACGTGTTGTTAAGAGATGACGTAGTGAGCGTTTTGTTATTAACACTGCGACATATTTTTTATAACAAGGAAGCTAAGGAAAGGAGTGCCTAGTAATAACCGATACGTTTTACCAGGAACGCAGTCATCTATGGAGTAAACAATGAGTTATTATTAAATGTCATTGAGCATCGATAAGCCCGGATAGGCGCAGAGTTCTGCCAATACCGCGCCTAAAACCAAATCCGCAATACCTTGTTGGAATTCAAGGATATCCTTTTGTGGAAGTGATGCTTAAACAAATCAGTGACACAGTTTTCGTTCCTATTGTCTTTAAAAAAACTACGTCATAATATAACCCTTGGAAAAAATATATTATTTTAAAGGACTGATCTCACAGAGGCTACCAAATTGAGTATAAATAAGTGAAGTGTTGAGATAGCCAAGTCATAATTTAATTAAAGAAACTGATAACATTATAAATAGTTTCAGATGAGTTTATAAATGACCAGATAGCCGATTTCTTGGCATAGCCTCACGTTGTGCACCATTTTTGGTTATGGAAAATTAAAAAGATTCTTATCTGTCTTCTTTGGACTTCCTGACTGGAAACATCATCTACAAAACAAAGCCAAGCGCAGAAGCACACTGCGATATGTTGTTTTCTTATTGCCAACTGGACACTTTTTTGTTCGTTTATTGTAAATCCACGCCTACTTCCTTTGGTATTATGCTATCCTGGTACTTACCGTTCAAATGAGTGAAAGTCTAAACTATTCTTAACTAGCTTTTATGACAGTTAAAGTTGGTCCTATTGTTCTATTTGTCACAATCGTTTTGTGGAGGTAATTGTTGTCTATTACAAAACAACGCCTAATACAGCTGACTTAATGACTCGGCCATTAAATTATGTCATTCAAATCGTTGTCACCGAAAACGTGGTTTCATCACAATGTCAATGGGGCCGAAGTTTTCCACGCCAAAGAATTGCTGAATTTATGTGACTATTCGGAACTTTTTATAGCTAAGAGAAGTACCGACGATTACAACGCTAAATGAGTGACATTACAGCTAGCTTCATAAAAACGTACATTTTTCTTGTAACATTTGTAAAGTTTCCAAAATCTTTGTGTATTTCAGTTGTAGATATTTAATGAAGAATTTTGAACGAATGAATTGATTTGCATTTTTTTATACGTAAACTCTCATATCGTCATGATTGCAGTCTTAACCTTAAGCATAGTGATTACTTTTATGGAATGTATTATACTTAACAAACAAATAGAAAAAATATTATCGAAATGGGACAAATACACTCAGAAGCCGTTAGATTTTAGAATAATATTAAAATCTTATTACTACCCGCCTGATAAAATAATTCTTCATTTTCTTCCGAGTTTCGAAATTCAATAGTGTTATGTTTCCAGGTTTCCAGCAAAAAGTTTTAATTGTCTAAAACTAAACAAAGGACAAACTAACTAAGTAACAAACTTTAACAAAATGATGTTATAAACAAAGTATTAGGACATCTAGCTACCAGGCTCACAGAAACAATAGAAGCATTATTTAACCAAACAATTCGCTATGTATTCCTATTATATCCGTTTTATTGTATTAAACTAAATTTGCAATATATTTTGTTGTATAATATAATAATACATATGAACAATTACATGAACATATCGAATTGTTTGATTTACAATAGAAATGTTTAAACATAACAGTATAACATATTTGGTCAAGGCTATTTAATGTTTACTGTTTACCCATCCTGGTAACCTAATAGCATTATGTCAAATTTTATACACTCCATTTTTATTGAATTTCTGTTAAATCTCAATGCACTGCCAATTAGTGTCAAACGCGACGACCGCGTAAGTGGTTTTTTGGATTTAAAAAAACGAGATATTTACAGATTTGAATCAAATCGATTTTCTTTCGCTTTTTCAATAATATTAAAAAAGCTTAGGAGATTCATTAAAGGTAAAAATGACTATCCTATAAACCTTAAGGAGTCAGGTAAGAATAATAGAAATTGATTCTGAACATCTTCTTGCATTCCTCATTTTTGAAGGTCGTGAACACCCCTCTAGGTCAAATTTTCTCGCACCATCTGCCTCCATCTTATTCCTGCATTGTGGATCTAAAGTAATACGGATCTGATCGAAACAAAGTAACGGCTGCGGCCTTGACTTGAGGCCTAATCCTAAACCCCTCCTTTTTTCTAGTCATAATAATTATAGGTTGCTTTTTTGAGTGATAAAACGGCAAACGAGCATAAGGATTATCGGGGTCACCCATAGGTCATACGCAACACCAGAATAAGGATGATGGATTCGACCACTAGTAACCTCCTAGACACGGTGAAACACAAAGCTCCTCAACGCTATGGTTATTTCACGATAGTTTTCTGTAAAGCCGTGGTATCACTCCGGTTGAGCCAACCCATTCGTTCGTATTCACATACGAACGAATGGGTTGGCGAAATAAATCGTGATGGGGTCACCCCCGTCACGATTTATTTCTTCTTTACTTGTAATGTGACAAATGTGTAATTACGCGGGTATTAACGCGTAAAAGAGTCTGGTTGCGACCACGACCTGTGCAACTAAGTCGGAACGTCAAGCCTACCAAGGTATTTAAATAATTCTTTTTCGCGTAAATTTCGTTTAAAAGTTAGTGTGACAAATGTGTGTGTGTGTGTGAAAGTATTCAAGGAGTCTACTTAGGCACTCGGATGACAGACGTGAGGAAATTTTGAGTTTCCGCAGTATTGAGTTACGTTGCATCTTAGTTCAGCACCACATCTCGATGGGTTTGCGGCGTGGTGCTCTGAGGGCCCACGTCTCATCGCCATAAGAGAAGATTGAGAAAACTTAAACTTTACTAGTTTGGTTTTGGTGTCGATGGAGATATTAAAATCTTTCTGTATTACATTACATTCGCCATTAGCCATTAGCCATGATACTATTATAATATTGTGGCATCATAATTTCATAAAAAATGCTCTAAGAGTCTCTCCTAGTTGGATTCAAGCCCCTTAAAAGAAATAAACGTTCTTTTTAAAAACTACGTAGAGATATCTAAGTATGTGTCTACCTATCCATCGAGCGAATATCACATTTATTTATTTTTTGAGGTGAAGGACCTTATTGTTAGTACACAAAGAGCTTTTTTTGCAAAAGTTTGTAACAAGAATATTATGTTTCATATTTTGGATAACCACTCTACTTTTAGACTATAAATTAATGCTGAATATTCCCTAGTTACTGTTATTTTTCGAAAAGATTATATAATGGACATTATTATGAAATTAAAATGAAAATATTGAAGAAAAAATATTGATGTCTAGAACATTGTCTATGGTAAGGTTACACACCATAAACATGAGTTCACCTTGCTGCCCACACCCCACGAACCTAATGAGATGAACTACGGTAATAAGTGATATTGAGTATATGTAGGTATAATTATACAACTATATGTATGTACCTACTCATGTACACATAACTAGGTACAATATAGTTCTATTATACTAGTGGTATTATGTACCAGTGAAACGTTTTAAAACAAGAAAGATTGTATTGTTAAAAAAATATGAAACTGGTTATAAGACCAGAAAACATTTAAGTATATAACTTAATGTATATGTAAATATAAGTTATTTCGTTAAATGTAATAGCAATAAAGCAATAAAACTTTATCACATTTTTATTCATTGCATTTAAGACTTTCTATTTGAATTGTTCAAATTAATTTTCAAGATATTTTTAATATTCATAAAAAATATAGTACATAGATTTGACAATTCAAAAACAGAAATAATTAAGCAATCAACCAATTTCCAAGGCACTTAATATAGGTAGGTATATATGTTGTACTATACGTATACATACTACACTAAAAATGTTTTTTTTTTTATTGACAATGGTCTTGATGTCAGCTATTATGGCTGATAGAAAGCAATGATGCGACAGGGTCAACCTATCTCTTTGAATTTTTGGAGGTCATGTGCCATAGGTATACATTTTATCGCAACGTAAAAAGTAGGCTATAAAAGTGTATAATTTCAACGCTTCTAATAAAACCTCATTTACCAAATAAACTATTACTAGATACAAACTATTTCAGCTTTCCACTTTAAATAAAAACATGAAGAACTTTGACAAAAGGTCTTCAAAGCTCCATAAAATGTACCATTCTTGAATACAATAAAATAGTATATTAAGCAATACAATACTTTATTACAAAGTATTTAATCTCAATTTCTTGTAAACATCCCACCCATGGGTTGAGGACCACCTTGAGAACACCCTGTGTGAGGTCGTGTAAGCACACGATAAAGCGAAATGACATTCGAGGCTATGGGCCGTCTGTTACACCGTCGCGTAACAAAACATTGTTCAAATTATTTAATTTTTAATGTACACTATACACCAGCTTTTAAATAGGAGAGCATACTGGAATTGAATGTGTATAAAAATATTGTACGGTAAATAATTAAAATTTCTCTTCCATTGCTAGTGAATAAATGATTGAGTGACTGATAGATAGTGTGCCTACAATCTGGGTGGTAGTATTTTTTTTTCACGTAGGGTTCCCTGGAACCTGTGTTGCCTCTGTATTGTGTTAACGAATAATCGACCGCGGCCCGAGCTCAGTGTAAGAATAGGAACGGGGTGCCTTTTTGTCAGTAAGAGCCTGCCACTCCTTTTCGCCCCATCCACGGCAGGTAAAATCAGGTGACGATTTTGAAATGAAGCTTTCGGAGTGTCCTTACAAACCAGGCCAGATTGGCCATGCTGTGTTACTAGTTCCATAAAAATATACAGTAGCCTATTATCAAAAGACTTTGAAATCTATTTGTTCCCTATATGCAGACGAAATTAACTGATAGAAAGTAGGCAAACATCGAAAGTTTTGTGACCATAAAAAGTTTCCTTTCAAATTTTCGATTTATTTACCCAAATGTACATATGTAGGGTATTATTTTTAAAGATTGAGCGCTATTCTAACTTAAATCTAAATACGTTTTATTTGCGTACCTACTTAATTATTTTGATACGGTGTAACAGAAGCGTTTGAGCAAATAAGTCAAATGCTACAGTTGACCCCGGCAGTTGAGGTGAACTCCGCGCAAGGTTGTTGCACACCCCCCACTTACCGTAGCTTTGTAATAACGAATGTAGTCACTCTTAGGGAACTTTCCATGTCGTGAAACTAGGTGAATTGAAACAAACATAAAGTTTTTCTGCTTTTTTCACTTGATAGGGCGGCAAACGAGCTGACGGATTACCTGATAGTAAACAATCAGCTCTGCCCAGGGACAACTGCAACACCATAGAAGTTACGAGTGCGTTGCTATCCTTTTGGGATTTCAGACTCGGAGATTTAGGGTTAGGAAAAGATTGCCGGAGGGGAAGAAGGCTTGTTCCTCCGCTAACCTCACTCACACAGCGATACATAGCGCTGTGGTTGTTTCACGACAGTTTTCTGTAAGGACGTGGTATTAATCCGGTTGCCGACCCATTCATGTCGAAGCATGGCTCTACCACACCTAGCCTTCTCCCTTAGCTTGTAGTCGTATGAAAACATATGAAATATATTAAACAATAATGACACTAACATTCAACGATTTTACGATATAGTACATTATTACAATTTGAGACATTAAAACGTGAAGTTGCAGTAAATTTTCTCGTTGACAACAATAGTTTTTGTCATTTTTAAAGAAGTATTGATTTTGACAATTTGTTAATAATCAAACTGCTGGCAACATTATTGTGAATATCGATCGACAGCGGTCACGCGACTTACAATAATAGACTTTGTTGTGTATCAAGAGATACTTTTTTCTACTGTCAAATCGTCTATTTATGTTTTTCAGTTAAAATTTACGTTTTATTTTGTGAGGGGAAAATAATCGAATGACTTCTCCGGGTTGAGACGAATGTCAGACCCTTACTGACTAAAAACCCCGTTCCTTCTCCTGCTCTAGGGCCTCGGCACCTTATTGATTTGCCTCGTAGCCCCAGTTGAAAAATGTGTGCGTCGGAAATTCTTTTTTAGAGAACAGAGTTAAGTTCCTTAAGATTGGAAAAGGGGGATCCTCTGACCAGGCAAGGTGATCACGCCTGACTGGCTATTGCCCTCAGTTAAGCTATAGGTACTGTATGTAGACAAAATTCACTAAAATATTATTAACTTTATATTTCAAGGATATACTGCAGCTCAGTAAAATATGGGAAAGACGTTTAAGGATTTTATAACCAATACACTTTTCATAAACTAATAAAGATGCACTCAAGACACTTTTCACCCACGATATTATATGGAGTTTACAGCTGGTACTAATATGCCAATAAATACCCATATACATAATAAAAGTTCTAAAGTGCAACGAACTCAAAATTTCATAGTTTTAAAGTACTTAGGAGAGGATAGGTCGTTCACCTGTCGATTTGGTTGCATTTTGTAAAAATATCGATTACATTCGATTAGTCTTGCTTGTTCAACATGGTGTTCAATTATGGATTGATTAATTCTACCTGATTAGAGTTCTTAAATGTTTACTTACTTTACAGGCGAATACACAGCATTAATTTTAATTAATCCTCAATACCACAGACACACATTTGAAATGTCTTAGCAGAATTATAAAATAAATTGCATCGGTGGTCGATACAAAACTTATGTACACATGATTAAAACTTCTTATAAAAATAATTTAAAAATAGCTAGCTGATTATAAAATAAAAACTATAAAAAATCCGAAACCTTTATCCCCAAAAGGACAGCAACGCAACCCCTCTGGTGTTGCGGGTGTTCATGGGCAGCGCCGATTGCTTACCATCAGGTAATCTGAGTGCTTGTTTGTGCGTGTTCTATTACATAAAAAAGAATGGGTTTGGCGTCTGGATTCTCAGTAACTTTAAATAGTCATAAGCTGGATTAGTTACCTTTTTTTTTGAGGAAAAATCATCTAATGACTTCTCGGGAGGGAATGTCAGACTCTTACTGACTAAAACCCACCCGTTCCTACTCCTGCTCTGGGCCGAGGTCGCGGTGCCTCATTGTGCTTGCCCCGCAACCCCGGCTGTGGATTAACTAACTGCAGTCAAAAATTTAAATTAGACATAAAACTCTTGGAAACTGTGTGTACTGTAATATAAAAAAGGCTTAATTAAACAAAATAATTATATTAATCAAATCCTTTGTTGGTACTAGGAGCACATGAGCGGTCAACACGTGTTTGACTCATGATATTCTTATTACGGTCAGTCCATTGTCTTCAACCAGATTATGTCACTGGGGATTTGGTGTTATTTATTTTGCGTACAATACGTTCTGATAATAACTAACCGTACGGTAGGTTATCGGATACATTCCTAATTTTGGAACTGGGTTAGATATTTATGATCACACAATTGTGTCACTTAGACCTGGAAATTTGTTTTTGGGTCTTAGTGACTTAGAAATGATTCAGATTTTCGTCTTTTTTCATATGGTGGGAGTAAGCGAGTGAGTGTGGGAGAGCCATGCTTCGGCACGAATGGGTCGGCTCGACCGGAGCAATACCACGGCCTCACAGAAAACCGGCGAATTACCTGATGGTATGCCGTCTGCGCCACCCATGGACATAGAGGAGCTACGAGTGTATTAGGGCCTTTTGGAGATTAAGGTTTCGGAGAGTTAGGGATTTGGGGTAGGGAAAAATGATTGGGCATTTGGCAACCTCAATCACAAGCCTGTTTCACGTCGTTTTTGTGTGAGGCCGTGGTATCACTCCGGTCGAGCTGATCCCATTCGTACCGCAGCATGATGATGGCTCTCCCACACTTCATTTGTTGTCGAATTATTCAGGCGATATTCTTCGAGAGACGTTTTGGTAATATTGTTGTTACCAAGGAAACTAAGCTCTCATTCTCTCAAAGTTTAGTTGGCCCAATAGAAAGAGGTCCATTTATATTTCATACGTTTTTTTAAATTATTATAATGATGATGTTCCAAAAGCATAATGTATGAATTACATCATTAAAAATATTTCACTTCGGTAAGATTTTAATGTGAACGTAATATTTCATTTCACATTACTTCGTATTAATATTCATTATATTAATTGGATTAGCTGCTTAGTGACGTCCGAGGTTTATTAGGATATCAGGACATTGCCATCAAAATTATTTATAACTTATCTAAGAGAATTTGAAAGTATTATTATGACTTTTCATCATTTTTAACTCATGTCAGCCTAGTAACATTAGCTTGGAGAGAGATATTAGAGATTTGGGGATAGGGTACTGAAGATACTACTCGGATTGTGTCTCCGGTACCCTCACTCATGCGATCAAAAAATACGATGCAAACGTTGTTTCACGCCGATTTTCTGTTAAGCCGTGGCATCAAACTTATTGAGACCTATTTATTCATTTTGATGTTTATTTAATTTCGCCTCTTGTATTTACTTTTTTATAAAAAGAATGGTATATGAAATATTTTATTCCGTATAAATATAAAATATAGAACGGATGACAAACAAGCAAGAGCACATTTTATTAAAATCAAAACAAAGAATGAACAAAAGACAATGAGAACAAATACAATAACTGCTAAAGAGAGACCAACCACACAATTCGACGAAATTAAAGATCATGTAGGTACGTCCCGACCAAGAAAAATCTTAACACCACTATTCAGCGCCGACCCTATTAAATCAAGAAAAATTTTAACATCGAAATACAACAAGATGTAGAAAAGAAAAACATTGTAAAAAATATGTTTTGGTAGACTACTCCTCATTTTTAAATAAATCCAAAAATACTGGTATATCCGGTGAGTGTTGAAAATTAAAAAAAATATCTGCATTACGTGCAAGGTGTACGTTTTATCCTAATAAATATTTTATTCCAAATTTTGTTATACCACTAAACTTAGTTGGCGTGATTGATATACAATAAGAAAACAATAAGCAACAAGCATTTCTGGCGATCTTATTGATATTGATATTGATCATAAATAACTGACAGTCAGTGGCAGGCTCATGATAATGATGACTGATGTCCCATGCAAAGCCGGGGTGCATCGGTAGTTAAATATATTAACAATATAATTTTGGGGACGCTTAACAGTCTAAGACTCTATTTGAACTATTATTGTGTTCGGTTATACTGTTGAACTTGTTATCGAAGTAACTATCCACTTAACTGTCAGTTACCAACTAGCGACTCAAGGTTACAGTAACCATCTTTACTTCTGAAAGTATTTGTATTATAGTTCCGTTAGAAAAGTCGATTTCACTTAGGTTGAGGAAGTTATGTTAGGGAATTTAAGACGTTACGATATTTATTTGTGGTAAGTGGGGATGAAACTATGGTATGTTTGTACATCCTTGCTTTCGTAAGTCTCGTTGTTATTTCTCGATAGTCTTAACTTTTGGTGTTATAAAATAGATTATTTTTTTGATCATTTGGTTTTTATTATTTTTTTCATTAATAAATATACACAAAATCTCGTGCAAAATTCTTAGATAAATGTAAATTCTTACAAATCGTAATAAATTTTGCTTTAAATATAATATTTTTTTTAAATAAGCAAAATTCTAGCTACGCATTCTAAGCTAGCACAGCTGCAATAAAATCATTGGGCCAAAGTGTAATTATTTTTTATAATTAACATTTTTATTTTATTTTAGACTAAGTCAAGAACCTTTTTTACATTTTTAATGTCCTACTACTAGGCAAAGGCTTCCCCATCTGGCTTCCACACCTCCCGATCTTTCGACCGTGTCCACCACCGTGACCGTGTCAGGTGTCTGGATCCTCACGCCATCTTTTCCGAGGCCTAACCCGCCTGCCGCGTCCATCCTGCGGTGTCCACTAGGTGACAATAGTGACCCATCTCTCCGGATGCATTCGGCTGACGTGACCGGCCCAGTTCTATTTTAATTTGGCCGCCTTTTGGCCCATATCAGCGACTCCTGTTCTGGAACGTATCAAGTGCCAGTACAAGTATAATTTTTCCTATTGATTACTTAGTTTCCGAGCAAATGGAATGTAAACAAACAATTATATACTATATTACAGATAGCATAGCTATGAATTTCCTATTCACATTATATGTCTACTATGTAGTTAACAGTAATATTATTATAATACAACCACATTGTTTAATAACAATAATACATAATCACGGATAAATAAAATGACAATTATCTTCACTTGACGCATTCCACGAAGATGGGTCAGTGATTTAAATAATAAAACATTAAAATTTGAATACTCGTTGTACTTGTGGCTTCGTGCGTATTGGAAATGTGTAAATTGGAAAATTACACTAATATATACATAGTAGCTTCACGATCCCAACGTTGCGCTGTATCACCCATGGGGCTGACATTTTTGAGAAAGATCAAGCACAAACTCTTTCTTAATAGCCTTGTTAGATCAGTTTTAAAGTGTGATTGATCTCTATCTTATGCAAAGATAGGCAAAACATTATGTGGAAGAGATACAACAATATTGTATGTGTGTCTTAGACTATTAAACTTTCCCAAAATCAAGTACTAGGACACCATAAATAAGTAATGTTCTTCTTCTGCTAATGATATCCCCGAGGGCTTTTGTATATTTTAATAATTTTATTTTATTTTAACTCCTTGCCAACATGATTTCCGTGTAGTAGTTTAAGTAATCTTTTCAGATAGATACATAAATGACAGACAGACGGAATTTACATAATTATTATTACGATATCAACATAGATTATCGAAAGATTTATAAATAATAATACATCATAAATAGTATATTGATCTCTATACACGAGGATCGGAAGTTAGACAAAGTATTTTATCTTAAACATCCGAGCTCATGACTGCAATATTTATTTTGAAAATACTATTACTTCATTCATTCAAGAACGCCTACTAATGTTATACATGTGTTTAAAATATGTTATTTACTCTGTAAATTACATCATTTTCCACACATGTAATGTATAAATAAAACTATGTAAGGATCGGAAGATTTGTACGTACTTAACAAATGATTTCGATAACATTTGGTAGGTACTCAAAACAAAACGTTTTCGCTTCATAATGTCGAGTAAAATCAATTTTAAGTTTGATATATTTTCAATTTTCTTTAGGTTTATAAGTATTTACTTTTGATGATATTTAGTAGATTAAAAACGAGTTCAAAATTTGTTTTAGGGATTACCGAAATCGATTTAAGTTTAAGATTGTCTTGTTTTTGCGATACCTATATGATACTTAAGTATATTGGAAAATGAAAGAATTAAAGTGCGACTATTAAAAAATATAATTGCATTGATAAGCAGAAATAAATACACATAGGTACTAATAAAGCTCCTAAACTGATTTGATTCCGTGTAAACAAAAAGAAATTAAATAACTTTTCCTGTGTACTTTAGCTCAAATAAATTACCGAAAAGAAGTAAGTACTTTACCAATAAATTGATAGTCCACTTGATAGATTTGATATATTTCACAGACAACCAAAAATAGACGGACTGACGACTTGGTAAATATTTAGGAAGAAACGAAGGAGATTTATTAGGATCGTGGCCAGATAACTAGGTTTCTTATTCTGTTGTGTTAAGATACTTTTTTGCTTTGCAGCATGCACTATTCATGCTTGGCATGCACCTTGGGTATTACAGTAGAAGACATTGTTGCAAACTTCTGGTTCCCTGGTAGCCACATGCTGGTCGCAGATTAAAGAGTATTCGTGTCTTCTACAATAAATAAGTAACTTTCGTATATATGTAGGTATACATAATATGGTATCAGTTTGTAAATTTGGTGGTAGACGGTATTCTTTTTCGGAATAAGACTTCTGAATACAATAATACTAAATAAAAAACTTCGAAAGAGGAAGCGAAACGACTTGTTAGAAATGATTCGTAATAGCGGGAAAATTAATCAGTTTACTTATGCCCGGCGCATCGGCCATTGACTGCACGGTTGGCGCGGTGGCTGGGCAACTGGCTGCCGCGCAACGTGTCGCGGGTTCGATTCCCACACGGAACAACTCTTTGTGTGATCTACAAATTGTTGTTCCGGGTCTGGGTGTTACGTGTATGTGAAATTGTTTGTTTGTAACTGCACCCGTACCCCGCACACAGGAGTAAATCCTAACGTGGAGCAATGTTCATAAAAAAGAAAAACAAAATAATAATAATGTTAATTGTAAGTATGCACCTACCGAATAGTTGTCATATAGTTTACACACACATTATAATAGATGGCGTTACTGCGTTAATTTTTTCACACCAACTTGAATATCAAATACATAGGTAGTGGTTCATTCTATGGTATCTTTGGTTTATTTATGATCTAAATTTTGCTTATTTTCTTAAAATATGGATATGAAAATAGGAGCAATCTAGTTGAACTGATGTGTATTGCAATCAATGCCACCCATGGACAGTTGGAGTCCATCTACAGCAGAATGATGCAGCTCAGTTACTAGTACATTGCTGGTTTTTGGTTGGGGGAGGGTTCCTGCCCTTATCAGCTGCGATTGGAACGTGACTGACTGCTTTCACTGTCCACTCTCTCATCTTAAGAGACGAGAGAGAGAAGAGAGATCCTCAAACTCCTTAAGAGTTTTCAACAATCAAAATCTTAAATGTATTAGTATTAATTACGGCATAAAATTGCGTAGGTAATAGGGTCGCAGAATGCAAAAGGAGGATGGTTTTCATCAATATAACAAAACTGGTCACGTGTTCCGATAGCTATTGATTACATAATAAAATGAAATCCTCACTAATTCGGTGAACGTGTGGGGAACGTGATATCTGTTTGCATTTGGTCTTTTGTTATGAGTTTTAGCCGCATATTGATATGAACTTTAATAAAGTTTCGAGTTTGGTTTGCGCTGGTTTTATATTTTGTAGCTTTATATATTTATATTTAAAACTACTCCGGTGTCAGTCATTTGTTTTACTCGCGCACGGCTACGGCACCGAAAGGGTTGTTAATACCTCTTTACTTTTCTAAAGTTTTCTTTAGTAAGAACCTTCACCTCACAATAACGGACATAACAAAAAAAGAATTGGTAAAATTGGTCCAGGCGTTATTGAGTTATGCGCTTACCATTTCGCGATTCATTCTTATATTATAGAAGATTAGAATACACCATAATATATGTTTTCATTAACATAATATAGGCATATAACAGATGTGTTTTTAATGGTGTTTCGTACGTTTCGTACGTACAATACGAAAAGCGGAAAAAGTTTTGATTACTTACGTATATTGATAGGTTGATTGTAGTTTCTTGTAGTTAGTAAATAGATTCTAGTTCGATTTTCCATAATTGTGTATCATGCATCATTGTTGACAACCCGTTCCGTGGTCAGCATTCAAAAGTGGGAGAGCCATGCTTCGCGTTCAGTACCTTTGGGCTGCCTCAACCGGAGTGATGTTACAGCCTTACAGAAAGCCAAAACCAAGATAATTGTGTGTTTGTGTTTCGTATGAGGGAGGTACCCGATCCCAAAAAACTTCTCTCCTCAAAAATCTAACCTCCCAGTGGACGTTGTCGTACCTGTAACTCCTCCAATGTAGCAGGTGTCCATTGACGGCACCAATTGCTAACCATCAGGTAATCCGTCGGCTCATTGGCTGTTCCATGACTCTAAATCCACTGCTAGACTACGAGGGTCTATTTCAAAAGAGTGTTTTCACGTTAGTCTCGTCATCACAACATTTTTTACACCGTCTGGAAGATTCTTGGTAGGAGATCGCTCTTAAAAAATCAGATTAGTTGCAGCCGTAGCAATAGCCGTTTAGTTGTTGTGAAAAAATATATTCTGTTCTGCCAAAATGATATCGTCAAATTATTACTCTTCAAAAACACTCAAGCAATCGATTTTCATATAATGTAGATATCGGCAACCTCCATATCCCCATCAAAGAAAGAACCTTGGATGTATAAATCTGAATATAGACATGTTATCTTATTAATTTGAGCTTATCTGAGCAATATTGCCGCATTATGTAGGGGAAAGTGTGCTGTTATCAATTTTGTAACCAATATACTCCTTATCTTTCTGTAGTGCTGGTATATTTGTACTTATTACACTCAAGTTGTACTTAGTTAGATGTTGTTTTCATTTTGTTGTTTTCTTCTGTGTTATTTATGTGCCTTTTGGATAAATCTGGAATGATAATAAAAAAATGTTTTCATTCTTTTTTATATTCTTGGTACCTACAAGAGTCAGAAGTGAGGAGTTCGGAGCTCCTTCTGAGTACTTCAGCCACATTTTTTTTATGTAATAGGTCGGCAACCGAACAGAGGAGTTACGAGAGCGTTTCCGTCTTTTTGGGGATTAGGGGATGGATTGGGCCTCACACGGCGAAACACAATGCTGTTCATCAAATGACTTCTCCCTGTAAAAGGCAGTATCAGACTGTAACTGACTGAATCCAACCCCCTTCCTTCTCCTCCCCGAGCGGAACATTGTTTCGCTTGCACCCGCAGTCCCGGCTAGATTTGTTGGAGGCTTTTTTTTTTTTTTTTTTGTGAGGGGAAAATCATCAAATGACTTCTCCCGCCCAGGGCCGGGCAGGATGGAGTGTCAGACTCTTACTGACTAAAAACCCCCCTGTTCCTTCTCCTGCTCTGTGCCGAGGTCGCGGTACCTCATTGCGCTTACCCCGCAACCCCGGCTGAACATCAGCCCTTTAGGGCCCCGTCTGTGGTGGTCGAATGGCTCTTTGAGGCGCGCGCGGAACGCTACGCGCCGTACGCTCGGGCCTGGTTCTGGTCGGGCGGCGAGCTGCCCTTACTCGCCGACCGCAGGCCCGTACTTACGGTGGCCGGAGATCGTCCCTCGATCCCCGACGCCCGTAGTGTCGCCAGTTGCGGCTGCTGGGGCGTGAGGAGGAGGATTGCTCCCCCACGCGGGCCGCCTCTCTCTTTGCGAGCATGACTGCTTCACAAAAGGAGGAGACGGCGTCCCAGTTCCTCTCACTCCGCACCATGGCCTCGACTAAGGCCGGGCGCGAGAGGTCGCCGCCGCCGATCACTTCCCTGAGGATACGGCGGTGCTCAGCCCAGGCAGGGCATACCGCTACCGTATGCTCCACCGTATCCTCTAGGTGGTCCTCACAATGACGACACTCGGGCGTTTCCTCCCGCTGAATCCGAAACAGGAACCTACCGAAGCTGCCGTGCCCGGTAAGCACCTGCGTCAGACGGAAGGTGAGGACGCCGTGGCGTCTCTCAAGCCACTCCTCAAAGAGGGGTCTTACCGCTGCTATGGTAGCGTGCCCGGCCCTCGGTTGCGACAGTCGTTGTCTCCACTCTGCCATGAGATCTCGCCGGAGCTCATTCCGCCACGCACTTATTTGGCGCGGCAGAGGATCTTCGCCCCGGCGACGCGCGTCTGCGCGCAAACTGTAGACGCGCGCGAGCGCCTTCGCTTCTAGATCCCACGGCGGTGATCCGGCAAGGAGGTTCGCCGCCTCCCCGGAGATCGTGCGATACCCGCGGATTACTCGTATAGCCATGACCCTCTGGGACGCGACCAGCGTACGAGCCGGCCGCCGCTTCAAGTCCGGCGCCCACACAGGGGCACCGTAGAGGGCCATGGATCGCACAATCCCCATATACAACCTCCGGCAGGAGGCGTTTGGCCCCCCGAGGTTGGGAAGGAGCCGCTTGAGCGCGGCCCCAGACCGTTCCAACTTAGGAGCCAAACGACGAAAATGCTCCGTGAAGTTCCATCGGCTGTCGAGGACGAGACCCAGGTACTTCATCGCCGACTCGACGCCGATGGTAACTCCTCCTGCCGTTACTTGGGACCCACCTGGAGGTGGCGCGCTCCGACGGCCATAGAAGCACATGGCCTCGGACTTGTGGAGCGCCACCTCGAGTCCCAACTGCCGGATCCTTGCAACGACTGTCGCAACCGCTTGTGACATCAGGTCGGCCGCCGCCTGATGCGACCTCCCGTTCGCCAGCACCAGCGTGTCGTCAGCATAACAGACAATGCTGACGCCGCTCGGGAGGTCGGTGCGTAGCACCCAATCGTACCCGATGTTCCACAGGAGAGGTCCCAGGACCGATCCCTGTGGGACACCGCGCGACACCTCTCGCCGATTCCACACGCCCCGGTGACCGGGGTAGATGACGCATCTGTCCGTCAAGTAAGCCTCGACTACACGACGGAGATAGGCAGGCACCCGGTGATACCGGAGTGCCTCCAAAATGCAGCTCCAGGGCAGCGAGTTAAAGGCGTTGGCGATGTCCAGAGACACCGCCACGACGACTCGCCTCCCGGCCAACGCTGTCCCCGTCGTGAGGTCCCTCACGTGCATGATGGCGTCCACCGTAGAGCGCCCTCTGCGGAAGCCGAACTGGCCGTCCGCTAAATCCGGCCCCCTTCCAGACAGGTGCCCGACGAGGCGGTCTGAGATTATCCTCTCGAACAGCTTTCCAACCTCGTCGAGTAGCACAATGGGCCGGTACGCGGACGGGGAGTCCGCAGGACGCCCCGGCTTCTTCACGAGGACCAGTTTACCCGTCTTCCACGACAGCGGAAACTGGCCTCTCTCCAAACATGCGCTGAACAGACCAAGTAGTCGAGGCCTGAGAGCCTCCGAGGCCAGGACCCAGACCTTGGCATGCAGCCCGTCAGGTCTTGGGGCGGTATTCTTGCTGCTCAGCCGGCGCACCGCCACTCTCAAATCTACCTCGGTCACTTCCGGAGCGGATTCGTCGTCGTCGTCGATGTAGCCCGCATTGGGCACCGCAGGGGGCGGGGGCATAGCCGGAGGCGTGTAACCCATCTGTGGTCGGGGGAATAGCGCCCCAACCACTTCGTCCACGACCTCCGGCCGGAGACTCTGAGTCAGTGGGGGCGCCCAGGTGCGGAGCTTATCACGCACCATCCGGTAGGGGCGTCCCCACGGGTCTCTGTTCAGAGTCTCCAACATCTCCTCGCGGGCCCGATCTTTGGCCCGCCGGATCTCCACCCTGAGGGTGGCCTTCGCCGCCCTGTACTCCTCGTATAGCTCCGCCTCTCTGGTTTCAGCGTCCAGAGGGCGGAGACGGAGCCTGCGGTGCCTGGTGTATCGGCGTCGCGCTGCGGTGCACTCACCGCGCAGGTCTGCCAATTCCTGCGACCACCAATACACCTGGCGCTTGCGTTGGCACGGTCGGATCCGGGGCATCGCCACGTCGCACATCCTTGACATGGCGTCCTGGAGCCATCTCGCCTCCTCGTTAATGTCGGCTGGCCTGACCGGTGGTATCACCCAGGCCTGCACGACTGCGGCTTCCAGGAAAAGCTCCCGGTCCAGTTGCCTAAGCGCCCAACGCGGGCCACACGGGGCCTGTCTGACTGGCGGGTCTGCGGACTCGGCGGAGACGTCGAACCGTATATACCGGTGGTCCGAAAACATCTCCACCTCCTCCATGACGCGCCAGTCAACAACGCGCGATGACAGAGCGGGGCTAGCAAACGAAATGTCCACCACTGACTCGCCCCGCATCCGTACGCACGTGGGGACAGAACCCCGGTTCAGCACGACTAGGCCTGTCTCCAGAGCCCAGTCTTCGACCATCCTTCCCCGGACATCAGTGAGCCGGGAACCCCAAGCCAAATTCTTGGCATTGAAGTCCCCGAGGACCAACACGGGGAGGGGACGGAACCCGACGACGACGGTGACTAACTCCCTGAGGGAGTTGTGGAACTCGACGAGAGTTCGGTTCGGAGAGAAGTACACGCCCACCACGGCGATCTCTCCGAACCGAGCCGCGACGCAACCCCTGCCTCGCTGAGGCCCTTCGGGGGTTGGGGTACCGGCGGCGGCCGACGAGATGATGGTCACCGAGCCGTCCAGGTCTGACACCCAGTGTTCCCTGGCTGGAACGAAGTACGGCTCGGAGACCACAGCAACATTGATCGACCACTGCGCCATGCTCTGGAGCAGGAGATCCTGAGCAGCGACGCAGTGGTTGATGTTCGCCTGGAGGAGGCGTAATGGAGCCATTATTGGGTATCCATCACGACCTCCTCTCTGACGGCAGCGGCGACAGCAGCAGTCGCAGGGGTGTTGGCGACTGTGGCGGCAGCGGGAGCGACGGTGGGAGCGGTGGAGGTGGCTAAGGGCCTACCTTTGCTCCTGGGCTTGGTGGGGGGGGAGCAGGTTTTGCCCCCAACCCGGTGATCGGCCGGCTTGCCAGCCGCCGCACATACTACGCAGTGCGGCGGGGCGGTACAAGCGCCGGCCCTGTGACCGGGCTGACCGCAGCGGAAGCAGCGGTCGCTGCGGTCCACCTCTGAGGTGCATTTGGCACCCACATGGTGACCAATGAGGCAGCGGAAGCACCTCAAAGGTCGGGGTTCCAGCAGCTTCACCTGCGCCGAAACCCAGCCCACCAGGAGCCTTTTGCCCTCCGACAGTTTTTTGGCCGCTGTGACGGGGCAGCTCACTACCACGGTCCGCAGCCCCGTATTGTCCGGGCGGATGGTGCCTGCCTTCACCTGATCAGCAGGGCACCCCCCCGTCCTTGCGACAGCGGCCGCCACCTCGTTCTCCGTCACGGAGTCATCCAGGCCCATGATGCGTAGCTCCAAGCATTTGGTGGGCCTGGACACGCGAGCCTCATCCGCCGCAAGGCACGTCCTGAGCCTCTCGGCAAGGGTGTCAGCGGATGGGCCCGAACTCCGCGGGAGTAACCGTCCCCTTCAATTTGGCGAGGACGTCGCCGTATGTCACCCCCTTCTTAGCCGCGTCCGGCTGTAGCGTAATAACTACAGCCGAAGATTTAGGGGTGAGAAGCATTGCCGCAGCGCGCTTCTCTTTGCGTCGCTGCTGCCGCCGCTGCCGCTGCTCCTTCTTGCGGCGCTTTCTCGCCTCTTTGGCGCTTCTTCTCGCCTGCCCGGCCACCTGCCACTCGTCGCCATCGGTGCGCAGCTCTGATAGCGGGGTTGGGGCTGCAACGGCTGGAATTTCAGCTGCTGCGCCCCTTCGCTTGCGGCTATTTGGTGCCAGAGGCACAGCAGGAGCCGGTGCCGGTTGAGCTATGGGCGTCCTCGTCAGCGGCGGGGCTCTCGGTGCTTTCGCCGCAGGGGGCACTTTCGCCCTTTTCTCCACCGGAGCGTCTGCTCTGACGCCGCGGCTAGGTGGTTGCTTCGTCTTCGCTGCCGCGGCTGCATAAGTGCCAGTTGCGAGCGGGGGTCGAAGGAGCCTACCCTCCAGAGCGTCGAAACGCTGCTGGAAGGCGGCCATCTCCTGCCGCATGAGGCCAAGAAGGTCGGCCTCCACTGGCTGCGAGGGTTGGGGACGACCCGCGCGAGCAGCGGCGAGTTCCGCCTTTGCTGCACGAAGTTCCGCCTCCAGGGCAGAGTTCGCAGCCGCTAATCGGGCCAGCTCGCGCCTCATTCCGGCCATCTCTTTTTGCAGAGCGGTCATCTGCCGCTCTGCTGAGCCCTGCTGGGATACCGCCGACATTATAGCGGCCTCCGCGTGCTTAAGCACTCCGTTCCTGCCGGCCTGGGTTTTTTGCCCAGCCAGCATGCGGAGTGCTTCCTTAACCTGGAGGCGGAGGCTCTCAGCGCCGCCTACAGCATCCTCACCGCCGGACACCTCCATCTCCGAGGAGTCCGAGGGGGCAGCCTTTCCCAGGGCGCTCCCCTCCGCTGCCAGCCGCTCTGCCGGCTCAGATCGGCTCCCAGCCGCCCTTGTGGAGCCCTTCCCCTTGCCCCTACCCCGCGCAGCCGTGGGGATTTTGGGGGCTGGGGCCTCCTGCTCGTTGGAGGAGTTTCCTCCAACCTGGGACGTTTAAAAACGCCCCGGTCTTTCTTGTGGCGCAGCGCGATGCTGACGCCAGACAATGATGAGTCGGACTCTGAGTCCGACTCCTTCCTCCCCGGGGCCCGTGCACGGGACTTGCTGGACGGGACCAGCGCCTCCCCACGAACCCGAGAGCCGCCCTGGCCCTCACTATCGCCTCCAAGCGAGCTAACCTCGCTTGCCTTCTCCTCACCGGTAGGTGGATTTTTATTTTTTTGTTTAGACATCTCCATTGAAGTCCCACGAGTATGGGGGAAATAAGAGGTCCGCCCAGGGAGAGCCCCCTGTCCCTGGGTAAGTGTGCATTTGTCTCCCAACTAGGGGGTCCACCGGTCCCCTAGCTGGGGGTGCGCTCACGACTGATCCTACTCCTCAGCCATACATACCCTCGCCGCGCACCAGAACTTAGTATTGGAGGAATTTTTTATAGAGGTTATCTTCCTCGCGGTCCGGGCGGTTAAGCCAAGACCCTCGTCCCGGTCCGAGTCATAAAACATGACCATGATCTCTTCCCGGATTACGATATCGACGGGTGCAGTCGGGCGCAGCTAGTGCCCCGATGCTACATGCTCTCCGCCCCGCTCTCTGCTAGGTCCAGAGAGTCGTGCAGAGGAACGCCCCCACGGAGGCGTGGACCCTATGCCAGCATAGAGCCGGTCGCCTCTAGAACCCGACCGGGTTCTCCGCCCGTCCAGAAGTTCGCTGCGGGCGACAGTCAGTCCAACCCTGTCGCCATCCCGTTAGGGAGACTGTCGCCCGCACCCAGGGTGCACCACGGGGAGGTCTTCTGGCATGCACCACAGATTTGTTGGAGGCTGTGCTTCCTTTTTTTCAACCTGTTCCGTCCTGCCACTGCCTGCATAGTTACTGGGAAATAAAGTGAACTGGAAAATAAGGACATAAAATGGCTGCATGATAACATATTTTAATTCTACAGACTTATAGCAATACTTTTTCAGAAATTGGCATGTTATTTAACGTTAAAACATGTTGCGATTTTTGATGTTTCAATAAAATTATTGAATTTGACTAGTCTTAAATATTGGATATTAATCTTCGTCTGAAATGTAACAATTCCATACTCGAAAAATGTAAAATAAATTTGTACGAGGCATTTGTATAACAAATTATGAAGATACCAATGAATGCATTTCTTATTATGATAATAACATAACAATGGAATGTTGGATGTCATCCAATGATCCATGATTATCACACTGATGATATCAGAGACCTAATCTTTTGACCTGACGTGATGACTAACATTTTTTGTGATCATCATATGTTTTTGTACGAGAATAAACAGTTTGTCAGCACTCGTGGTTTTGCGTCTCATGAGTGAGTATTATTTTTCGATCAGCTTTCTAACTTCTTGCAAATATAATAGAAAAATTTTAGATCAAGATACTTTTTAGTCAATTTTGGTTTGGTTATATTAAAATTGATTTTGATTGAGAACCGTTTTTAGTTTCAGTCGTACCAATTTACGCCGGCTTTTTTGAGGGATAAATCATCAAATGGTCCAGGGTGAGGCGGGAGGGACTGTCAGACTCTTACTGAACATCAGTCCTATAGGGCCCTATCTGTAGTGGTCTATTGGCTCTTTGAGACGCGCGGACGAACACTATGCATTGTGCGTTTGCGTTTGGTTCTGGTCAGTGGACGGAGATCGTCATACGATCTGCAACACATCACAGAAAGAGGAGTCGGCTACCCAGTACCTCTCGCTGCAGCATAGCTCCCAACTAAGACCCTAACTATTTGCCACAAGAGTTTATCAGGAAGTTAATGAAGGTAAAAAAGCCCTTAAAATAATTAAAGCTAAAAAATATCTGGACTACATTTTCCGATGGAAAAGTACTAGGACTACAGACACGCCTGCAAGTCGTCTAAGGTAACCTTTAATGATTACAACAAACTAATTACTAGCTAGTGTTTGTTGACTTATGTCGCCCGCGTCTTCCAGTCCTTGAGAACTTAAGTAATTAATAAATTCTAGAAAGATGGGTTCAAATAAAATTAAAATACATATTTTTACAAAATGTAAAAATGATAAATGAAGTTTTGAACAAGTTTTTGTATTGCATTCTAGTTGGATTTTTTTGCCAAATAAAGTTAAGACTTATTTCATGCAAGCTCGATTAATTGAAACTTTTTAGTTTTAAAATATTTATTTATTTATTTAATAAATGGTGAATCAACAGCTACATTATACAAAATTAGCAGAAAACAAAATGAGCCACTTACAGATTCGAACGAATAGTGCCAAAATAGTTAACAGCTAACACAAAATTAAAATTGTAAATATTATCATCAAAAACAGTAGGCACTCCGCAAGAAAATCATTTAAGACAAAAAATGATGTGGAACATATTTGAAAAAAACATAAATTAGTTATTAAAAAAATCTCCACATCATGGTTCTAGCTTTTCTAGGGCTTGTACAAAAGATATCTACATCATGCTTGCTGCTGATGTCGCTAAAGGTGCGACAAGCTCAATGTGGAAAATTCACATACTTCGAGCCTTTCTTATTATTAACAGAGTTCAGGTTGACTCGTCACATGATATGGATTACGTCAGTCACTTAGAATATCGCTCTGCTTCAGTCCGCGTTTCCGCAAATCCGGTCAAATTACTCATAAGGTAAATAAACTAACCTAGTCAAAAATATTGACAAACCAGTCTGTTTTACTTGAATTTTACTTCTTAGATTTGTTTAAGGTTATTAACATTGACATCATACATATACCGTAGTTTCTGTCAAGGATTTGTAAATATTGTCAGCTTAGCTCGTAGGGTTGCCTCAACTAGAACACGGGAGAAAATTCTAGTGTGAAATTTATCTAACTAGTTACTAAAATGTATATACTAGTGTCAGCTTGGAGGTGTCATGCTCACACTGAGGTCTCAATAGTGGTGGCACGGGTACTGGATCACACTATTCCCTATAACATGGTTGAGTTGGGCGGTGCTGACTTACGTGTCATGTTCGTAAAAGGGCGCCGTCAGTTGAGAATAATCGATTTCAGACTTGTAAAATATTTGTCCTTGTGGATTATTTCTTTTGCGGATTGGCTAAATATAATTAGTATTACACTATTTTCTAGTAATATAATGGATTGACTAAATCATGTAACTAAGAAATGAAATGTGAAACTGATTGAAAAGAGTATTCTTACTTGTCACATACCTTCTTCTTGCATAGGAATCTACACTTTGGAACAAGCAAATAGCTTCACTGGAGGACAAACCAACAGACTGAAACACACAAATTTATTTTCACAGTTTTTGATATTTTTTTATTTTATTGATTGAGTTCAAAAGTACTTACAGTTGTCTATTTGATATAAATGATTAACTTTGACTACTCGTGCAAGTTTTCAAAGTTGTTCAAATCGAACCAGTAGTTCCGTAGATCGACGCGTTCTAAGAACAAACAAAGTCCTCATCTTAGTAATATTTAAAAAGATTCAAGTTCAAATTCAAATTCTTTATTTGCATGTTAAGGTGGGTACAAATATCTTAAATTAAAATAACAGGCACAGCTTAACGGCCTTTTTCAGGCGTTGCAAAGATGGCTATTACTAGCTTATTAAATTTCTTAATTTACATCACATTGCATAAAAGAGAAGAATAAAATAAATAAAAAAGTTTAGAATTAGATAAATAAAAAAAAAGTTGTCAAGTTGTTAGTTGAGTTAGTAGGTAGGTGTTTGTGTGTATAAGTTGCTTCAGGTCAGCTGATCTGAAAGTCGTTGATGGAGGTGTGTTTTCCGGAGCCTATGATTCTTAATTTTGATATGCTTAAAATCTACTGAATACATTATTATAAGATTTATTTCGATAAAAGAAGGATCGAGGTGAGTCATTAGGATGATTTTGGATATAAATTTAAAGTACCTACGTAACTTTAAGTATATTTTTTTGTAAAATAGAAAAATATAATATATCAATTTGACATTTGACATTATATGTATGTATTTATATCCACAGAGTTTTTGTTAGTAATAAATTAAGATTGACATCACAACACAACATACCTAAGTCTTCAAATTCTATATTAATATTTATCAATTGGAATAAGAATAGATATCTACTATAAATAGCTGTTAAACATTTTTGAATACTAAAAGTTTAAATTAACTGAAGATTTTGTATTAAAAAACTTAGGTTTTATTACGATATTGTGATTAATTTGGTGTTGGCCAAAAACATTTTTGGCCGAGTGAGTGAGATCATCCGAGGCTTAATCCTTACCCTCCCCATATCCCCAAAAGGCCAGCAGTCGTAAACTTTTCTAGTGCTGTGAATGTCCATGGGCGGCGCCGATTGCTTACCATCAGGTAATCCGTCTGCTTGTTAGCCGGGCAATAGCATAAAAAAATAACATCTGCAGGTTGAAAATCCATACATTACATCATTAACATGAATCAAACCCGCGGTGGCACGTTATCATATTATGATATAGCTAATCGTGCCTGTCATGCCGTCAAATACTTGGCTCAATTATCATATGACGTGTGAACATTTTTTAGCTATTCATGGCATAAGTCACTTGATCATACCGAGCGAAATATTTTTAGTAAATAGAGCAAAATATTGTTAATACATTATCTTGGCTTTAATCACATGAAACTATTTAGGAATGTTGATTTTTTATGTGATGGGTCGGCTTACGAGTAAACGGATTACCTGATGGTAAGCAATCAGCGTCGCCCATGGACACCTGCAACGACGGAGGAGTTACGAGTGCGTTGCCGAACTTTTGGGGATTAGGGATTTGGAAATTTTGGGAAAGTGAACATTCACGTTTGCGAATGAGAAAATTACGAATGAGCGCCATTGATTATAATTGTTTTTGTACTTTTTGTAACGACAACAGAAATACACCATCCATCAAAATTTCAACTATCTAGCTAACACAGTGTATGACATAAAAATGGTAACAGACAGACAAACGAAAGGATTCTTAGTAATAGGGCTCTCGTGTCAACTCTTTGGGTACGGAACCCTACAAAACTGACTAATATTTCACAAAAAAGTACCAGGAACGCAGCAACCCTACAGAACTAAATCGTCCAGTTTCACGCGGATTCAAACGTAATGGCTATTTGCGAACAAAACCATCGTCGCGCGCCGGCTATTTCTCAGTATTTATAGCGTATCAAGTACACATCTGAGAAGTGTGCGTGCAAATAATTGTCCAAACAACGTTTACGAAGAAATCTTGGACAATGATGATGATCTGCATATTTATTAAACATGGCTTTGTTGGTGGAAAACTGCGGCATTAGCCATTGAGAGTACTAGGAAAGCAGGAATGCTTCCGAGGTGATTGACATTCTGTGGTCGTTTATTAGGGCAAGTCGTAGTGACGTGTGCACGGAAGGATGTGGAATGTTTAGCTTTTTTGGTAAATGCCGACTAGGATTTCATAAACGCTTACATCATGATTGTGTATGTAATTTTTAGAAAAAAACATCTGAATTAAATTGTATATAGGTAAGTACATTGGTGTAGTAATTTAAAAAGAAGTAATTTACGTAATAAGTATTATTACGTAAATTTCATTTTCTCACCAATGTAAAATGTAAAATGAAAAATGTAAAATGAAATTTACGTAATAATACTTATTACGTAAATTTCATTTAATAATACTTATTACGTAAATTTCATTTTCTCACCTTTCAAAATTCGAAGGCATACATAGATTTTACCTATCGAACATAACATTTAATAATATGTTATGTATGTCATATACACAACCGTCTGTAGTATGTTCACAGCAATATTCCACGTATCAAGGTTGCTTTTCATAATATTCTCCAGTTCATCATGCGTCATCAGATCAAGCAGTCATTTAGGTAATGATACGAATTAAAGAACAAACATCAACACTGAGTTGACGTGAGAAGTATTCTTTATTAAGGCTAAGATTAACCAAGTTTTCCTTAGTAGAACTTTCATTTGGTAAAAAAATTACACATTGGAATAGTTTAGAGTGCTGGCGCCCTAGTAGCAACAAGAGGACAAAACTATAAAGAATGCTCCAATTTAGGTAAAATGTTTTTGTTGTAACTTAAATGTTTAAATTGATAATAGAAATAAGAATGAATAAAAATAAATACTGTGCCTAACATGGAATACAAAGGCTTAATCCCATGAAGTAAATATCCAGATAATCCTGGATCCTGGATATTTACTTCATGCTCAATTCGTATCAATAAAAAAATCTTAATCGATAGTTTTAAAAATTATGTTATGTGAAAACATAGCAATTTCCTTATCAAGTGTAGGGTAAAATATGTAAAGTATAATATCTGTAAGCCTTATGTAAAAAAAATATCAATGCAAGAGCAAGCACAACAGGTTTTAGTCAGTGAAAGTTTACCACTCCTTTTAGCCTTACTGAAGACGGGAGAAGTCATTTAATGGTCACTTTTTTTTTGTAAAAAACTGCCCCACACTAGCCTTTTCTCCTGTGTCGTGGGTGCATTTACAAACATACAATTTCACATACACACACTGTTAGACAATGAAAGGACATGAATCAAATATTATGTCTGCAATTTAATTTATACATTCAGCCAAATTCATAACCTATTCAGAATTTAATTAAATAAAAAAATCCTTATCAGGTGAAAAAAATAATCATTTTGATAGTACAAATACTCATTATATTTTGGTCAGACAACGAACCTACTTATATTCAATTAGGATCAGCAGATACGTGCAGTGTCAGGCCACTGCTATCATTCACCTCTGCCCTGTAAATTTATCGGGCAAAAAAGTTACTTTTTTACATATAATACGATGAAATTAGGTATATAAGGTTCATAACTGGTTTACAGTTAATAATTTAGTTCTAAACGACAAAAAGACAAAGTGTATACGATTCAGTTTACCAAATGTAAAAAGTAACGAATGTGACATATTATTAAACGGCAAGAAATTGGAATTTGTAAAACAGACTACTTTTCTGGGTATAACCATAGATGAAAAACTACAATGGGGGCCCCATATCACATCTCTGGCAGGACGGTTGAGTTCTGCAGCATTTGCTGTCTGGAAGATCCGACAGCTAACAGATGTGGACACTGCAAGACTGGTGTACTTCAGCTACTTTCATAGCATTATGTCGTATGGCATCTTGTTGTGGGGACAGGCTGCTGACATTGAGTCTATATTTGTCTTGCAAAAGCGTGCAATCAGAGCAATTTACAACCTAAGGCTTCGCGAATCTCTTAGAGATAAATTTAAAGAGATCAATATTATGACTGTGCCCGGTCAGTTTATTTATGAAAATATAATGTATGTTAGGAAACACTTAATATTATTTGATAAGGTATCAGACAGACATAATTACCAAACTAGACATAGAGATAGATTGTGTCAGCCATTATTTAGATTGGCAAAGGTACACAAGTCGTTCATGGGATTCAGCGTTAAGTGTTATAACAAAATCCCAGGCGAAATACAACAATTAAATGAAAGAAATTTTAAATTATGTATAAAGAAAACTTTGTGTAAAAAAGCATATTACAAACTGAGTGATTATATTGAGGATAAGGATGCTTGGAGACGGGCTGGTCCTGCTCCACAGGATAATATACCTACACGAATATAAATAATGTTCCAGTGGATCTTTGCTTGAACGGAAGTTCTTAGATTTTGTAAATTTGTAACCATGCTATTTTTATTGTTAAACTTGATAAATTTGTAAATGTGAGTGCCCTGTAACCTATTAAAATTAGTTAGACTAGCAGAATGTCGGTCCATATGTCAGCTTGGAGTTGTCATGCTCACTCAAAGGTCACATTGGCGGTGGCACGGTCACTGGATCGCTCGATTCCCTATATTATGGTTGAGTTGGGCGATGCTGGTGTACGTGTCATGCTCGTGAACGGGCGCCGTCAATTGGGACTGGTCAGCTCCGGACTGTCTATTGTCCTTAAGGTTATTTTCTTTTTATGTTTCTCTGTATACACGCGTTACACTGTTCTCACATATTCAAACTAACTAAATAATGTATCAAAGAATGTTTATGTGACACTGATTTTAAAAGAGTAACCATGGAGTTTCTTGCTCGTTCTTCTCCATCGGAATCTACACTTTGGAACGAGCGAATAGCTTCACTAAAAGGACTGACCGACATACTGACACTTTGTATCTTTAAAGTTGTGTTGACGTTCAAAAGTGCCTGTATGGGTCTAATTGAAATAAATAATTTTGACTTTGACTTTTGACTTTTACGCTTTTTAGACCGAATACCTGTGGTTGAACTACAGTCTGAAAAAATAAAACCTACCTACTATTTTGGACTATTATAGTTGATAAGAAGCGTAATGTCATGTATGTATTTCTGCCTCGCATAGCAAAACTAAGGAATAATCTTCCGGTATTCCGGAACCGATACGACCTTCAAACCTTCATGAAACGAGCGTACTCCTTGTTTTAAGGCCGGCAACGGGCCTGTGACTCCTCTGGTACTGCAGGTGTCCATGGGCGGCGCCGATCGCTTACCATCAGGTGACCCGACTGCTGGTTTGCCTACTATTCCTATTATAAAAAAAAAATTAAAGAAGAAGCGATAGTGCTCCGGCTTGGAGTAGGAGAAGGAACGGTTTTTAGTCAATAAGAGTCAGTAATAATTAATCAGGACTTCTGTTCCTTATGACGACAAGTGACCGTATTTATTTGGTTTCAGCTATATTGCGCGGTTTCAACCTTTGCTCTGCTCCTACAGATCGTAGCGTGATGTTTTATAGCCTATAGCCTTCCTCGATATATGGACTAACAAACAAAAAAATAATTGTTCAATTCGAACCAGTAGTTTAAGAGGTTCGTTCAAACAAACAAATGCGTCAGCTTTATAATATACTAGCTCTCGCGCGGTTTCACCCGCTGCTCAGCTTCTACAGATTGTACCGTGATGTTTTATAGCCTATAACACTAAGGAATATTGTAGCTATCTATCAGTGAAAGAATTTTGGAAATCCGACCAGCGGTTCCAAAGATTACCCCCTACATACAAACTTAAAAACATAAAAACTTACAAACTTTATCTCTTTATAATATTAGTATATAAGTATAGATTTTATGCCAAACTCTGAGCACGAATCCACACCCAATTACTACTGCTGAACATTTTAAATGCAAACTTTATTTCAGCAGAATTTCCAACTTAGGAATGTAATTATAACTAGCAGTAAGTCGTGTCGCGCATAACGAATGACTAATCTAGCAAAAACACAGACAGAATCAAATTAACATAATGTAGGTTTCAATTTAAACCGAACCGTACAGGATGAAACGATATTGGTTTCATTTCTTACTATTACAACTTAGGCCACAAATCGGCAGTTTAATTTAAAACAAATTTTTAAACTATATTTTTTATCGATTATCTGATGGTAAGTAATCGACGCCGCCCATGGACACCCGCAACACCAAAGGAGTAACGAGTGCGTTGCTGGTATTTTGCTTTTCTTTCTAATTGTGGGAGAACCATGCTTCAGCACGAATGGGTCGGCTCGACCGGAGTGATACCACGGCCTCACAGAAAACCGGCGTGAAACAACCACAGCGTTGTGTTTCGCCGTGTGAGTGAGGTTACCGGAGGCCCAATCCTTCCCCTTCCCGGACCCTTCCCCAATCCCTAAATCTCCAAATCCCTAATCCCTAAAAGGTCGGCAACGCACTCGTAACTCCTCCGTTGCGGGTGTCCATGGGCGGCGTTGATTGCTTATGATCAGGTAATCCGTCTGCTCGTGTGCCGATTTATTACATAAAAAAAAAGAATATTTAAGAATTGGGAAGGGGAAGAAGGTCAGATTGGGCTTCCTGCAACCTCACTCATACGGCTTAAGTGTGGGACACAGCACTGTGGTTGTTTCACGCCAATATTAAGGTCGTGGTATCACTCCGGTCGAGTCGACCGATTATACGTGTATAAGCTTGGCTCTCCCACACTTAAACCATAACGATGAGCGAATTTTGGCGCTTGGTGACGAAAGTGAGCGATTTTGCTTTTACTATAATAGGTGTGCCACTTAAAGGTCTAATATTATGTAATGTAATATTATAATTCAATATTCTTCCCCTTAAATCTAAAAGGCTAAATAAATACAACATAATAAACAGTTTCATATAATGATCTGCCTCGTATATAATTTGGTATAAAATTTCCACAATATGGCGGCTGTTTGAAGGAAATTCCCATTGAAGTAAAATTATAGCTTATGTAGAAGCTATCATGATAAGTATGTAAACACAAGCTAATCTATTGTTATATAACGTAACACAATGAGTATATTGTGTATAAAGAATTAATATATGTTACTGAAAAACTTGATTCAAGTTTAGCCAGGTTTTTCCTAAGAGGAGAAAATCATGAAGTGAAGCTCTTAGCCTAGGCTGGGCGAGATAGAGTGTCTGACTGTTTATTTTTTTTGTGAGGTGAAAATCATCAAATTACTTCTCCTCTCTCCCTCTAGGGCGGGAGGGAGTGTCAGACTCTTAGTGACAAAAAACACCCCTGTTCCTCCTCCTGCTCTGGGCCGAGGTCGCGGTACCTCATTGCGCTTACCCGGCAACGTAAAGGCATTTCTACCTACATCTTTTGCACTTGTAAAACATAAATAAAAAAAACCTTCATGTCATTATTTAAATCGATACCCACCAAGACAGGTGTAAGTACAAGACGATGACGCAATAAAAAAATGCGATTAATCAATTAAATTAATCAGCAAATGGAACTGACCCGGATATCGATCCGCAACTGTGTTACACGAGCCCCATACCTGCTGAACTTTGCAGAAAAAAATATATAATCCAATAGATTGCTGCTTTGTGTGGGAAATGTAAGATTTTTGCACTTATTTTAAGAAGCATGTACATCGTACATGTATTAAATTTATTGAGTATTTGTAAGTAAGAAATTATTTCTTGAATGTCCCGCTAAACTTGACTAGTTTTTGTTTTGAGGTTTTGAGAATTTGAGAGATGGGATGGGGGGAGGAGAAGGGGAAGGACTGGGTTTCGGGTAACTTCACCTAAATGACGTACTCAACGAACTTAAGCGTTGATTCACGCCAGTTTCCTGCAAGGCCCTGGTATAATAAGCCCATGCGTGACGAAGCATAGGAGAGCCACATTAAGTAAATAATACTATTTACTTTTACAAGAAAATTAAGTACAGCGTATGGTTACTTCTGTTTCAAATTATCACTTAAGATAATTCCACGAAGTACTCATTAAATATTTATGTAGACATACTTAAATAATAATTCTAATTTTCTTTTAACTGCCTTCATACTTTATATAATTGCGTGATTGTTTTAATGAGATTAATTTAATCATAGCCTTCATTCCACACATGCCTGAAGATACCTATATTACTTTTTAATTAGTGAACATCCATATTTTAATATTTTAATTATTATCACGTGTTGTGGCATATGGTTCAGCAAAACTGGAGTTTTATTATGATTTAATATTTACTTTAACTTTCAACTAATTTTCCCAGAGCTAGAGTTTGATGAAATCCAAGGCTTCCCTCAGTTTGGTCCACAGCTTAATACATCTTTAGAGAGCGTCACCAGGCAAGCATATTATCTAGAAACATAAAAATTTAACAACAAAACAAAAAATTCTCGAATCATTAAAATCGAACATGTTTTTTTTAATTTCTTTCGAGATGGTTCCTTGTATAGGCATGTTTGCATTAATTAGCTTACTAATTAATTGAAAATGAGCTGGAAAAGTATTTATTTTATAATAAATACAATACATACAATAATTACAAAGTGATGTATTGCTTAATTATTTTATTACATTATTTTTTACCAAATTTATTTGTATAAAGCTCCTAATGTTTCCTTTGCAAATAACCAGGACGAGAGAAGTTAGTGGAGCATTAATAAACACGTTAGGATATTGATTCCAAGAGGCTGGTCATCTTCTAGAATTCTAGATGAACCCAAACTATCAACAACTTCTACCAGGCAAGCATAAAATCCAAAAAGCTAAAAAGCCAATTTGTTTAGGCTAGGTACCGTGACAATATATCATGGCTCGACCTGTTTCTTGAACATTTACAGCGGTTTATCAAGATATTTAGAACATAGTGATAAGGGCAGCTTCACATTTAGACCAAAGCTATAAACTTCGTTCTTTCGCCGTTTCGGGGTTAACAGGGAAAATCGATAGGATATTGGTATTAGATCGTCTGTCTGGTATTTAATGTTCATTGTTGCGAAACTGATAAAGAAATATACTTGAGAGGTTGTCTACCTTTTTAGATAAATGTATGTATGCAGTTAGTATCTTTGCTTGGAAATTGTAAGTATGTAGATTTATAAAGAGTATTTTTTCCTTAATAATATGCGTTTTGTACAATTCTTATAGGAATGAATCCTAATTTCTCTTCGTCATCTTTACATTGTCTGTCTTTGTAAAGGACGGACCTCTGAGTTTGTTTCGGCATTTCTAGTAGTCAGATAGCAAATGCCGGCTTCATCTTGTTTGTTACATATAAATTTGACGTGTAAAAGTGCTGTTTTATGGTCTATTTACAAAAATAAATTCATTGATCCCATGGATGGGCTACTAGCCGCCTGCGTGCCCTGACCAAACCTACCAAAACTACACTATAATTATATATTTTATTTAAATATCTTCACAACCAATTACATAAAGCTAACCCGTCTAATGTAAATGGTCTATAACAATAAAAATAATGCTGTCAAACAATTTATATTTTTAGACAAATTAATTAGCAAAATTGTCACAATTATTTCGTTATGAATTGAGACAAAATTGCAGATTTGATTGTGTGCCTAATTTTAAACTGAATACCTACAATATTTAAATAATTTCATGATCTTTGCACCTAATTATGTAAGTTAAATAATTTCACATATAGACAGTCTAAGCACATTTTTTTATGAATTTCGACTTGCAGATTTAAAATCTTTCTAGATTTATTGATCAATGTCAGTTCTTGTGGAACGATATTATCTTGTGAAAATTATTATAATAGTGTACAGTTTGAGATAGTTATTACACTGCGTTTGTCAAATAATAGATAGTGAGTTGAGCTAGGAATTTCAGTAGCTTTTTTTAAGAAATGGCATGTATGGCATGCAATCCGCGCTGACCTTGGACATCCATACACGGACATCGAGAGCGATTTGAGGATTGAGCCTCCGATACCTTCACTCACACGGCGAAATACAATGGAAAGCACTGGAATTAGAAATCTTTTGTTTTTGATGGATAGTATTCATCAAATGGCTCCTCTCCCTGGGTAAGGTGAAAATGAGTTTCAGACTTCCACTGACTAGAAACCCTTCTAACTCCTACTACGCACCGTATTTTGTCTTTGTGCTGGACCTTCGACCATGAAGAGCAGGCTCATATTCCAGTAAATGTCTCATAAAACATGACAATACAGAAATTGACCTTCAACTCCGAATCCAGAAATAATTTTTTTTCAATACTTTTTCATTGCAAGTGTGGGAGAGCCATGCTTCGGCACGAATGGGTCGGCTCGACCGGAGTGATACCAACCTCACAGAAAACCGGCGTGAAATAACCACTACGTTGTGTTTCGCCGTGTGAGTGAGGTTACCGGAGGCCCAATCCTTCCCCTTCCCCAATCCCTCCTCAATCCCTAAATCTCCAAATCCCTAATCCTTAAAAGGTCGGCAACGCACTCGTAACTCCTCCGTTGCGAGTGTCCATGGGCGGCGCTGATTGCTTACCATCAGGTAATCCGCATGCTCGTTTGCCGAGCTATTACATAAAAAAAAATATATATATTACAAAATCCCTATTTACAAGTAATCTATACTTATATTACAAAGCTGTAGCTGTAGCTGCTAAGTTTGTTTGTTTAAACGCGCTAATCTTCGAAACTACTGGTTCGAATTGAAAAATTCTTTTGGTATTGGTTTAGTCTATTTATCAGGGCACGCTAGAAAATATGACCGAGCCGAGCAAAGGGTGAAATCGTGCAAGGAGGTAGCTAGTGAGGTTAGAAAATCTATTTAAATTGAGTGATTCTCTTTCCAATATAGTTCAAAAGAATTCGATCACTGCTTAGGTGAAAAAATGTTTACGAATGTTTCTTTTGACACAAAGAATGACTTCTAATATGCCAAGATTGAAAGACTGATGATGGCTAGCCCTAGAAACCTAGTTTCGTATACACGGCTGAAGTAAATGTAAACAATTACATTTGTATTTTTTTCTGATAAGTGAGAATTTTTCTGTTTTGCAGCTCAAGGTCATATTGTCGAGTAGTTTTTACGAGTGGTCACTTTTCGTAGTTGGTTGGACTTGAAATGGCAAAGTTTAAAATGTTTAAGAACAGTGTATAAGTGTGGGAGATTCATGCTTCGGCACGAACGAGTCGGCTCGACCAGAGTGATACCACAGCCTCTCAGAAAACAGGCGTGAAAAAACCACAGGGTTGTCTTTCGCCGTGTGAGTTAGGTTACCGAAGGCCCAAGCCTTCTCTCCCCCTGGCTACGTTGCCATAATTTCTCTGGTAATGTGGGTCTCCATGAGCGGCGCCGATTGTTTACCATCAGGTTTAATACAGGTCGTTTGTCGTTCTAAAACATAAAAAAACATGGCGTTTCATTGTATTGTACAGCTCACTGCTGGCACCGTTTTTAGTGATATTTGTTGGTCACTCAACTCAATCGTTACTAAGGAATATATTAAGTAAACATTAAATATTCCCAAGGGCTGATATTTTATTGGTTAGATAAAAGTTACCTGGGGAATAATTTTGATTCTGTCGCGTCAGAATGTTTGTATAAGACAGTGACAGCAACAATTGTAGAATTTAGATAACATATATCTAACTATTGAAAAAACTGCCCTAAGTAGGGTAGGTAGTCAACTAACTGTTCAACGATATTTAAGATTGAAGACTTAGATATACATAGCGGGCTTCCGGAAACCTCATTCATACGGGTAAACTCAACGCTCTGGTAATTTCACGCCAGTTTTCTGTGAGGCCATGGTATCACTCCGATGGAGCAGGTCCATTTGTAAGGAAGCATGGAGCAACAGTACTGTTATACATTTATATAAAGATACCAATAAAAAATAAAAAGTAACATAGGTATTAGACTTTATTCTCATACTATAATTAAGTTACATAAATACAAACCGCGTCTGGTACTTTCTTTTAAAGTCCTTTCTATAGAAATTTGTATTGTGTTGTCATCATCAGACCTGGGCTGGGGCATGTACCGTCTCTAATCAGTCATACTAATTATTGTAACACTAGAACTGACAATGCCATTATCATCGTCTACTATAAATAAAATGGTCAAGTTAGTGTCAACCATTGACAATGTAAATCTCGTGCAGTGGGCTGCCTGACGGTGTACTGTGATGTTAAAGTCGAAGTAACCAAGATCGAAGTCTTTTATTCATATTACAGGGGATTGATTGATTCAGCTGATGATTACAACTTATTTATTATTCCTTTTCTACATAAGCTAGATTTAATGTCCATGTAAGGCAGACGGATTAAAAACCAAGTCATGTCAATAGTAAATTTTAAAAATAGGCAAACCAATCTTTGTTTTCGTATACCTTTGTTTTCTTTTTAATAAATAAAGCATTAAATCAATACAAAAAAAAACTATCTACGCTCGTGAATAACCGAAAAAAGTCAATCGACGAAGTTTCTGCTTATTTCATAAGCAGTAACTTCGGCAATTGACTTTTTTGAGTAAGAGTCCCGTTATGTGACTTTAAACTAGAAGATCTTTTCTCAGTTATTCGAGTGAGTAAATCGCAATGTTCAATAACCACAATTTTCTTAATCAATTTCGTCACTACTCAAAATAACTATAAGACATTGGATCTACGATTTGACATACACATGGGTAATTTATTTAATTTATTAAACTAATAAATATTCTCAATTAATAAGCACTGTAATATGAACCTGTAAATTCGTAGTTTACGCTGACCGGGTAATGACCCCCGCATCGATATATCAGTAGGCAATTAATGCATCCACATGGCATTACACGTGCCCCCAGAACCCATGTGCATTATTTCAAAACTGATCAAGTGCAATGTACTTGTGTCACTTCGTAATCACTTTATTTTTACATAAAAAAAAAATGTCTTTTTACCTTTTTTTATGTATACCACCTTCTTAAGTGCATCAATCCTGGTTGGAGGTCAAGTAGCTACTGCGGTTTGGACCTGGAGCAGGAGAAGGAACGGGGTAGTTTTTAGTCAGTAAGAGTTGGATACATCGTCTCGCCCCGTTATATTCAGCGCGAGAGTTTTTATTGAATAGGAGTCAAACGAGCTGACGGATCACCTGATGGTGGGTGATCAGCGCCGCCCATGGACACCTGCAGCACCAGAAGAGGCCACAGGCGCGTTACCGGCCTTTAAGGAGTACGCTCGTTTTTTAAAGGTTTGAGGGTCGTATCGGTTCGGGAATACCGCCGCCGTAAGATTCAAAGTTTTGTTGTGCAGCGTAGAGAGTAGTAATACGGTGCTTTATCCCCTTCAAAAAAACCTTCTTTATCTTTTAAGATAGTTATTTCTAAGCCCCCCATTTAGATGAGGCAATCACGTTATGTGATCAATTTTATTTTTCAATAATAAGTAAGTAAAAAAAACTTCCTTTTAATTTTTGAGATTTAAATAGAGTGCTGTTTATGAAAAAATAGTCATGTCGTTATTTAAGATGCGATGAAATAAAAAAATACATAGAAAAGTATCGTTTTTGATATTTCAATGTCAGCATTGAGTTCGTCACTTATGTGGTCAATGCAAGTCGTCTGGGATCGAGTAAACGAGCCATAAATTTGTTGAATTATTTCTTTTAATGGTCAAGACTTGCAATTGTTTTGTTTTGTCTTTTTAATCCAAGCTTGACATAGTTTGAACCTCGACAAAGGACATAGGATTGTTTTTAAACCAAAAAATTTGCAGAATTCAATATTTCACGCGGGTGAAGTCGCGGGCAGAAGCTAGTATTGTATATCGTCAGAGTGATTACGTTACGTACGACAATTGCGGCTCACCAGTAGACAATTCTTACTCGACGATAAGGATGTTTGAGTTCTTTTCTCGGTTTCGTAAAGTTTTAGTTTTTCAGTCAGCAACGCATTTTACGGAAAGTGTGCCTACAGTGTCAGGTTCTCACTGAGTCCAATTTAAATACTGTGTTGACAACCCTTTAGGCATAGGCATATTGTCACCTTGTCTCCCGTTTCTGGTTAAGACTGTTTTTGCGTGTGTTTTTTTCATTTTGTAATTATTTTTATGTGTTGTTTTTTACTTTTCAAACGGAATTTCTTTCTTTCTTTATTGTTTTGCTATTATTTAGTCGTTGACACAATTCTTATAAAAAATGGTTCATCTACTGAATCCTTTCAAACTATAAACCTATTGACACAAGTGAAGCCATAGACAAAACCTTGTCTTTTTTAAACAAGAAATCCAGGTGTAGAAAATAGGTCATGTCCCTTTTTCTAACATATTTAGGTCATTGTAAACATATATATACAAATAGGTATGTATAGGTGTTGTTCTAAAAAGTGATGGATAAACATTGACACCTGTTGTCTTCAAAGCATAGGCAGAACTGTATATTGAGGACAGAGACGTTAAAAATCAAATTACAAATAAGTTTTATCGATAAATTTAATATTCGATGTTACGAGGTTAAGTTGTTCCTGAAAATAATTGTTTACTAGATCTGAAAAGCCAGACAAAAATTACCTGATGGTACGTAATCGAAGCTCCCTTCGAATCGTAATTTTTGGCATTCGTAGGGCATTAGGTAAGGTTTTACTATAATACATTTTTCGTTCAACTCTTTAGGTATATAACTTGTTCCGTAACCTATAAAAAAGCTATTATGTCTTGAAGGAGTTATCGCCGACCTTTTAGTGATTGCTAGGGTTTTAGAATAAGGATTATAGGGATAAGGATTAAGCTTTGCAGTTGGTTTCACGGTGGTTTTCTTTAAGGCAGTGTTATCATTCTGGTCGAGCCGGCCCATACGTATCGAAGCATGGTTCTTCCAGTCATCATCATCATAAGTGCCCACTGCTGAGCAAAGGCCTCTTCTCATTGGGAGAAGGTTAGAGCATTAATCACCACGCTTGCTCAATGCGGGTTGGCGATTTCAAAATAATTAGAAATTATAAGTCCAGATTTCTTCACGTTGTTTACCTTCACCGTATGTCAGTGGTGTCTAAATAATCATAGAAAGTACATATAACTCGGAAAAAGTCACATTGGTACTTGCCGGGTTTCGAACCCACACTCTTATGCATGAGAAGCGGACTCCTTAACCTCCGGGCCACGACGACGGTTCTTCCATTAAATAGAGTAAATACTATATTTAAGCGTTTATCTAACGTCGTCTAAAAGTGTCAGCGCGAAAATAACATGTTTCCTATAAGAAATAAAATTACCGTCCTTGCTACATGCACCGTGATCGTTACTGAATATTTTTACTTCTTCTCGGAAACTAGGGAAACTTTGATTAGATTTCTAACCCCCATATTACTCACACCTAGTTAGTAAATAAGATTACCCAGTAGCTGTTATATAGGTTTTATTTTTTAGGGCGAAAGGGGTCAACATATGGCTTCCCCCATCTTGGGAAAGAGAGAATTAGTCTCTTAACGAAGAACGCCGTCTATTGAGATTTTATTTTGTGAGGGAAAAAATTATCAAATGACTTCTCCCGCCCAGGGCCGGGCGGAAGGGAGTGTCAGACTATTACTTACTATAAACCCCCTGTTCCTTCTCCTGCTCTGGGCCGAGGTCACGGTGCCTCATTGCGCTTACCCCGCAGCCCCGGCTAAACATCAGCCATATTGAGCCCCGACTGTAGTGGTCTATTGGCTCTTTGAGGCGCAAGCGGAACGCTATGCGCCGTACGCTCGGGTCTGGTTTCTGGCCGGAGATCGTCCCTTGATCCCCGACGAGCCATCTAGTGAGATGAGCTCATCGTTGGTGGTCAGATAGTTAGTTTAGACTCGCGCTGACCGGGAACGCCAGCACCGTACCTACTCTAATAAACATGAATCTTTGAAATTGCGATCTTCAAACTGTCTGCCGCGAGTGGAGATTAATGAGAAATCTCGTGGAGAGGATACTCACAGTTTTGATAGAGAGAGAGAGAGAGAGAGAGAGAGAGTAGAACAGTTCTCTTTTTTTAAGATAATTAATTGACATATGACGTTGAGTGCTGTGATTGGCTTACCCCAAGTTGAATAACCAATCAGAAGACTAAACTCGGTAGCGATTGGATTGCGTTAGGTAAAAACTTTCGTCGACAGTTGTTGATAACTTACAATGTAAGGAATTGCCATATTACAAAAATAAATATATAAAAGTTTCACAAGAAACTACGCATTCCATACCATTAACATAGGTAAAAATATCTATTTCAAAAATGAAAAAAAAATGTTCACATAATGGCTTGAATAATAGCCTTCATTTTTTGAAATCAGTTGATAAAGCCCAAAAGCCAAAAAAAAGAAAATATCACGTTCGTCCCATAAAATATTTGAAACCGCACAATGCACACTAAAAGTCCAGTGTTCTAAATATAAACATTAATTGTATGCGTTCAAAC
Source organism: Spodoptera exigua (assembly GCA_902829305.4). Classification (NCBI taxonomy): domain Eukaryota; kingdom Metazoa; phylum Arthropoda; class Insecta; order Lepidoptera; family Noctuidae; genus Spodoptera; species Spodoptera exigua. Next base: position 4,989,300 of record LR824623.2, read on the forward strand.
TTCAAAGGGGCAAATGAGTATAACAAACGTACAGAAAATCTGTTTGATTATCATTAATTAAAGATTATGGTTTGTTTTGGGAAATGGCATGCATGGAGACGCTTCTCATTTCATTGGGTAATTTTTCAAAAAATATCGATGATGTTTTTGAATATGCATTTGTGTACATGTTTCAGAGATTTAGGGATTGGAGGGGAAGGACTGGGCCTCCGGCATTCAAGTACTGACGGCGAAACACAACGCTGGTGTTGTTCCACATCAGTTTTCTGTGAGGTCGTGGTATCACTCCGGTTGAGACGACCCGATTCGTGCCGAAGCTTGGCTGTCCCACACTTAAATATTTTGTAGTATTGTACTATACCAAAATGTAATCACACATGTGTGTCAGTGAATCTATACCTACTAATATTGTAAAGAGGTAAAATTTGTAAGTTTGCATGTAGGGGGTAATCTTTGGAATTGCTAGTCGGATTTTCAAAATTCTTTCGTTATTAATTTTATTAATAACTACAATGCTCTCGAGTGCTATAGGCTATAATAAAACGGAACGTTACAATCAAATGGAGCCGAGCAGCAAGTGAAACCGCGAGGGAGTAGCTAGTCAGTAATAATTTGGTAACTTGCATACCTAATATTTTTTATAACTTAATTCTTTTTTTTTACCAAAAATCCAAGTTTCTACACGTATATTCTCTCAAAATGCAGTCGCATTTTCGCCTTAGCATCGCAATCCTGGGTAAGCTCTGTACAGGATGATTCACAAATGGCTTCTATAAACACGTACCGTGTGGTTTGGATCACTTTGTTTAATATTAAGACGGGACGGGCCATTGAGTAATTAGTGTTATTAATGTTAAATTTATTACGTTTGCTTTTATCTTCATTTGTATTGAATCCGTTTTTTTGATTCGGCGATCAATTGTGAATAACAAATATAATATCATTAACAAATTCATTTGTAGGTATCTCTCTCTTATTTTAATAGCTTTGGTTTGTATTATTTTAAAAGCATCAAGCTCCATTAATTATTTTATTGAAACAATTTTAATTATATACATTCTGTACGTGACGATTTTTCTCGGATACAATTATCTAAAAAAAATTTATAAATATTTGACATCATTTAATTAAGCAAAGCAATAAAATAATAACAATAATATTAATGTAATTTCAAGCAACGCATATTTAACAAATTAAATTACATCTATAACTACAATATACTCGCGCCTCGTGACGGACGCGCATGCGCATTCACGTGCAGTATCGATTGAGTATTATCGATGAGTGAGACACGCGATCCTTAGTATCGAATGTCGCTAGTGGGCAACCTGCTTCAAACTTAGACTGGCGTCATGAAAATGACAGTAAATAAAAATTCTAGGTTACACGAGCCGAGTGTAGATGATGTAGGTTTGTAGGTAAATACGGAAATTTTCGTCTTAGACGCTACGTTGTAAACTATTAGGTATGGTTATGTTTCTTATTTATTAATGGAGCTATGTTTGGGAGAGCCAAGCTTCGGCACGAATGATTCGGCTCGGCCGGAGTGTTACCACGGCTTCACAGAAAACCGGTGTGAAACCACCAGAGCATTGTGCTTCGCCGTGTGAGTGAGGTTACGAGAGACCCAATTCCTCCTCCTCCTCATTTCCTTTTCTAATCCTTCAATATCCTAAACTTTTATCCCTATAAGGCCTATTAGGCATCCTTTAGTGTTTTGGGGTTTTCCATGGGCGGTGCCGATTGATTACCACCAGGTAATCGGTCAACTCGTTTGCCGACCTATCCCATTAAAAATAATGTAGCTATGTATGTATGAAAGGCAGAAATGACTATTAATTACTTACACCTGCACATCTTGGCAAATATGCAACCCTGGTACCTTCTTCAAGAACTTAGTTGAGTTCGTACCTTTCTAAACATTGTAGCGTAATGTTATTTCATTAAGAACGGTCCCTCTCTCTTCATCCAGGGCGTCACATGACCACATCATCTCACCACAAAAAAAAGGGGAGAATTTACTAGAGAAGCATCCTGTACGTTAAAAATACTCTAATAAAAAGCTTCCAGAACATTCTCTTCCTCGTGTTCTTTATAGTATCATTCGTATTTTGTATAACGCCCCGTTATGACTTTAAGTATTAGTGTTTTTCTTGAGTTTCCGACATTGAATTATCTCCTGACTAAATATGCTATCCGAGTACTTATTATGTTGTGTTTGTAAAAAAACGCACAACTTGTTAAAGTTGGCGGGAAACGAAAATCATTATGGGAGACCGTCGATCAACAGTGGAGATAATGTGGCTGATGATGAATTAAAAAAAAACCTTCCATGATAATTTTTTTATACAATTCAATTTCTTCAATTAATCTTTTGATTTTATACAATTTCACATATGTATACAAACCAACCAGACCAGAAACAATGATTTGTGGATCACACAGTGTTTTTGCGTGAATCGAATCCGCGATACGTAGCACGGCAGCTAGTTGGCCATCTACTGCACCAAAAGTATTGTTTTATATTGAACTACGACACAGACATTTAAACAATATTATCATTGATACTGTAAAAGAATCCGATAGTATTTTTTTATAAAGTTGTCCTACTTCGGGTAATGGTAAAATCAAATTCAAACTAATTTATTTGTGTAAGTGTCCATAATTTATAATATACATATGTAGATATTCGGACTTAGGCTTTTACAAACTTATTTAATAAATGTAGGTTATTTGGACGAATAGATATGTATGTGTATAGTAGATTATCTAGTAAAACATATCCGTGTTACTACAAGTACTCATCCACTTGACATCGCGACTCGTGGTCGTAATTGGCACGTGCTAGAGAGATACCTTCCATGTTACTGCAATAACTGTTAATGGTTTTATGCAATACTATCTTCCGCACGCGCTTTTGCTCGCGTGGAATATTGATAAAAAGATTCAGGTTATCATCACCTGTGTTCATACCCAATCTTCATTAATTTCAATCAAATCGGTCTCGCCGTTTTTGCGGTAAGAATAACAAAGATACATACCTACATACATTCTCACAAACTTTTACATTTATAGTATTATAGTAATAAGTAGGATAGTAGGATTTAAAACACAACGCGTCGCCCTCAACTTTGTCCATGATAAAAATCAACGTGCTGTTTTTTATTTGCAATGTTTTTTGGAATTAAAGTACAATCTTGGTATAATTAAACGTTTCTATTTGTCGATTGAGAATGCACGCGCGATAATCTACTGCGGCTTCGAGTTTAAGCTAGAGAGAGAACGGGGAAGTTTTTAGTGAGTAGGTAAGATTCTGGTATGAGTCCTATAGAGATCATTATAACGATTTTCTCATTTAAATAACCTTTTTTTTCTCGCGCAAAAATACAACACAAATTACTATGATTTCATATTAACATCTGACAGCCAAATATTCTCTAAAAAATTCTGTCCGTGTGTAAAAAAATCATATTATTTGTTGGTTTACAGGAGTTTTTGTAAATGTCACAGTGCTTCTTCGGTCTTCGATGACCTCATCAAATTTTGGATAAATGAAATGATGATGTACGCAAGGTAGCTGGTACTAATGAGATGCATAAGGCTGAAAATTGAGTTCCGTGCCGTGCCATCGGAAAGACCTAACATATTGTGTTCAGCAGTGGATGCAAATGGGCTGACGATGATGATGTAAGTAGCACTGGGTTTTTAAACACTTTGATCCCCTCTGCGATATTGGCCCCAAAAATATATTTATTGCATTTCATATTTATTGTGTAACAATTTGGTATTAATTGCATTCAATAAAAAAGTCTGTTATGTAGACATTTATTTTTATAAGCCTTTTGCTTACAAATAAACAGACAAAATAGTTCTGTTTCAATATATATATTAGTGTAGGTAATGCGTCGATTATATCGATTTATAGATATTGCTGTCAGATGACACCAATTAAGTGATATAATATATCGTAACATTGCAACAGTTGTATCTATTACCCAATGAGTATAGGTAATAAAACGCGATAAGATATTTTTTGGTTAACTGTTTTTGAAGAATTTTAGCATGCTAGCCTTTCTTGGAAAGATTTTTGAAAGGGTAAAATCCAGTCCAGTATTAAAGATAAAGATTAATTTATTAATTTCGTTCATCATCCAATGTCTTCTCCCTGGGCAGGCCTGAAAGGTGAAAGAAAGGGATGGTAACAGATGTTAGTACCACCTTTACCCTTACTTTCTCCTACTCCTGCGGTAGTTATGTACATTATTGCGCTTTCTAATAAATATGGAATCTAATGCCCTTTCAAAAATAGTAAAAAAGTCGAATAAAATTGAAAAATATTCGTAGTACATAGTAATAATAGCACCTATCGTTATGAAGATTTTTTTTTTTTTGTGAGGGGAAAATCATCAAATGACTTCTCCCGCCCAGGGCCGGGCAGGAGGGAGTGTCAGACTCTTACTGACTAAAAACCCCCCTGTTCCTTCTCCTGCTCTGTGCCGAGGTCGCGGTACCTTATTGCGCTTACCCCGCAACCCCGGCTGAACATCAGCCCTTTAGGGCCCCGTCTGTGGTGGTCTATTGGCTCTTTGAGGCGCGCGCGGAACGCTACGCGCCGTACGCTCGGGCCTGGTTCTGGTCGGGCGGCGAGCTGCCCTTACTCGCCGACCGCAGGCCCGTACTTACGGTGGCCGGAGATCGTCCCTCGATCCCCGACGCCCGTAGTGTCGCCAGTTGCGGCTGCTGGGGCGTGAGGAGGAGGATTGCTCCCTCACGCGGGCCGCCTCTCTCTTTGCGAGCATGACTGCTTCACAAAAGGAGGAGACGGCGTCCCAGTTCCTCTCACTCCGCACCATGGCCTCGACTAAGGCCGGGCGCGAGAGGTCGCCGCCGCCGATCACTTCCCTGAGGATACGGCGGTGCTCAGCCCAGGCAGGGCATACCGCTACCGTATGCTCCACCGTATCCTCTAGGTGGTCCTCACAATGACGACACTCGGGCGTTTCCTCCCGCTGAATCCGAAACAGGAACCTACCGAAGCTGCCGTGCCCGGTAAGCACCTGCGTCAGGCGGAAGGTGAGGACGCCGTGGCGTCTCTCAAGCCACTCCTCAAAGAGGGGTCTTACCGCTGCTATGGTAGCGTGCCCGGCCCTCGGTTGCGACAGTCGTTGTTTCCACTCTGCCATGAGATCTCGCCGGAGCTCATTCCGCCACGCACTAATTTGGCGCGGCAGAGGATCTTCGCCCCGGCGACGCGCGTCTGCGCGCAAACTGTAGACGCGCGCGAGCGCCTTCGCTTCTAGATCCCACGGCGGTGATCCGGCAAGGAGGTTCGCCGCCTCCCCGGAGATCGTGCGATACCCGCGGATTACTCGAATAGCCATGACCCTCTGGGACGCGACCAGCGTACGAGCCGGCCGCCGCTTCAAGGCCGGCGCCCACACAGGGGCACCGTAGAGGGCCATGGATCGCACAATCCCCATATACAACCTCCGGCAGGAGGCGTTTGGCCCCCCGAGGTTGGGAAGGAGCCGCTTGAGCGCGGCCCCAGACCGTTCTAGCTTAGGGGCCAAACGACGAAAATGCTCCGTGAAGTTCCATCGGCTGTCGAGGACGAGACCCAGGTACTTCATCGCCGACTCGACGCCGATGGTAACTCCTCCTGCCGTTATTTGGGACCCACCTGGAGGTGGCGCGCTCCGACGGCCATAGAAGCACATGGCCTCGGACTTGTGGAGCGCCACCTCGAGTCCCAACTGCCGGATCCTTGCAACGACTGTCGCAACCGCTTGTGACATCAGGTCGGCCGCCGCCTGATGCGACCTCCCGTTCGCCAGCACCAGCGTGTCGTCAGCATAACAGACAATGCTGACGCCGCTCGGGAGGTCGGTGCGTAGCACCCAATCGTACCCGATGTTCCACAGGAGAGGTCCCAGGACCGATCCCTGTGGGACACCGCGCGACACCTCTCGCCGATTCCACACGCCCCGGTGACCGGGGTAGATGACGCATCTGTCCGTCAAGTAAGCCTCGACTACACGACGGAGATAGGCAGGCACCCGGTGATACCGGAGTGCCTCCAAAATGCAGCTCCAGGGCAACGAGTTAAAGGCGTTGGCGATGTCCAGAGACACCGCCACGACGACTCGCCTCCCGGCCAACGCTGTCCCCGTCGTGAGGTCCCTCACGCGCATGATGGCGTCCACCGTGGAGCGCCCTCTGCGGAAGCCGAACTGGCCGTCCGCTAAATCCGGCCCCCTTCCAGACAGGTGCCCGACGAGGCGGTCTGAGATTATCCTCTCGAACAGCTTTCCCACCTCGTCGAGCAGCACAATGGGCCGGTACGCGGACGGGGAGTCCGCAGGACGCCCCGGCTTCTTCACGAGGACCAGTTTACCCGTCTTCCACGACAGCGGAAACTGGCCTCTCTCCAAACATGCGCTGAACAGACCAAGTAGTCGAGGCCTGAGAGCCTCCGAGGCCAGGACCCAGACCTTGGCATGCAGCCCGTCAGGTCCTGGGGCGGTATTCTTGCCGCTCAGCCGGCGCACCGCCACTCTCAAATCTACCTCGGTCACTTCCGGAGCGGATTCGTCGTCGTCGTCGATGTAGCCCGCATTGGGCACCGCAGGGGGCGGGGGCATAGCCGGAGGCGTGTAACCCATCTGTGGTCGGGGGAATAGCGCCCCAACCACTTCGTCCACGACCTCCGGCCGGAGACTCTGAGTCAGTGGGGGCGCCCAGGTGCGGAGCTTATCACGCACCATCCGGTAGGGGCGTCCCCACGGGTCTCTGTTCAGAGTCTCCAACATCTCCTCGCGGGCCCGATCTTTGGCCCGCCGGATCTCCACCCTGAGGGTGGCCTTCGCCGCCCTGTACTCCTCGTATAGCTCCGCCTCTCTGGTTTCAGCGTCCAGAGGGCGGAGACGGAGCCTGCGGTGCCTGGTGTATCGGCGTCGCGCTGCGGTGCACTCACCGCGCAGGTCTGCCAATTCCTGCGACCACCAATACACCTGGCGCTTGCGTTGGCACGGTCGGATCCGGGGCATCGCCACGTCGCACATCCTTGACATGGCGTCCTGGAGCCATCTCGCCTCCTCGTTAATGTCGGCTGGCCTGACCGGTGGTATCACCCAGGCCTGCACGACTGCGGCTTCCAGGAAAAGCTCCCGGTCCAGTTGCCTAAGCGCCCAACGCGGGCCACACGGGGCCCGTCTGACTGGCGGGTCTGCGGACTCGGCGGAGACGTCGAACCGTATATACCGGTGGTCCGAAAACGTCTCCACCTCCTCCATGACGCGCCAGTCAACAACGCGCGATGACAGAGCGGGGCTAGCAAACGAAATGTCCACCACTGACTCGCCCCGCATCCGTACGCACGTGGGGACAGAACAGTTCAGCACGACTAGGCCTGTCTCCAAAGCCCAGTCTTCGACCATCCTTCCCCGGACATCAGTGAGCCGGGAACCCCAAGCCAAATTCTTGGCATTGAAGTCCCCGAGGACCAACACGGGGAGGGGACGGAACCCGACGACGACGGTGACTAACTCCCTGAGGGAGTTGTGGAACTCGACGAGAGTTCGGTTCGGAGAGAAGTACACGCCCACCACGGCGATCTCTCCGAACCGAGCCGCGACGCAACCCCTGCCTCGCTGAGGCCCTTCGGGGGTTGGGGTACCGGCGGCGGCCGACGAGATGATGGTCACCGAGCCGTCCAGGTCTGGCACCCAGTGTTCCCTGGCTGGAACGAAGTACGGCTCGGAGACCACAGCAACATTGATCGACCACTGCGCCATGCTCTGGAGCAGGAGATCCTGAGCAGCGACGCAGTGGTTGATGTTCGCCTGGAGGAGGCGTAATGGAGCCATTATTGGGTATCCATCACGACCTCCTCTCTGACGGCAGCGGCGACAGCAGCAGTCGCAGGGGTGTTGGCGACTGCGGCGGCAGCGGGAGCGACGGTGGGAGCGGTGGAGGTGGCTAAGGGCCTACCTTTGCTCCTGGGCTTGGTGGGGGGGGAGCAGGTTTTGCCCCCAGCCCGGTGATCGGCCGGCTTGCCAGCCGCCGCACATACTACGCAGTGCGGTGGGGCGGTACAAGCGCCGGCCCTGTGACCGGGCTGACCGCAGCGGAAGCAGCGGTCGCTGCGGTCCACCTCTGAGGTGCATTTGGCACCCACATGGTGACCAATGTGGCAGCGGAAGCACCTCAAAGGTCGGGGTTCCAGCAGCTTCACCTGCGCCGAAACCCAGCCCACCAGGAGCCTTTTGCCCTCCGACAGTTTTTTGGCCGCTGTGACGGGGCAGCTCACTACCACGGTCCGCAGCCCCGTATTGTCCGGGCGGATGGTGCCTGCCTTCACCTGATCAGCAGGGCACCCCCCCGTCCTTGCGACAGCGGCCGCCACCTCGTTCTCCGTCACGGAGTCATCCAGGCCCATGATGCGTAGCTCCAAGCATTTGGTGGGCCTGGACACGCGAGCTTCGTCCGCCGCAATGCACGCTCTGAGCCTCTCGGCAAGGGCGTCAGCGGACGGGCCGCTGGCCGCGCCGGGGACCTCCAAGAGACGGGCTCCAGTGGCAGTGACCCTCACTGCGAACCCGTCGGGTGCCCCAAACTCCGCGGGAGTTACCGCCCCCTTCAGTTTGGCGAGGACCTCGCCATACGTCACCCCCTTTTTCGCCGCGTCCGGCTGTAGTGTGATAACTACAGCCGAAGATTTTGGGGCGAGGAGCATTGCCGCAGCGCGCTTCTCCTTGCGCCGCTGCTGTCGCCGCTGCCGCTGCTCCTTCTTCCGGAGCTTCCTCCTCTCCTTGGCGACCTTCCTCACCTCTCCCGCCACTTGCCACTCACTACCAGCACGCGACTCAGACGGCGGAGTAGGTGCCGATGCGGCTGGGGCTCCAGCCGCTGCTCCTCTTCGTCTGCGGCTCGTCGGCGCAGGAGCCAGCGCCGAGGGAGACACGGGCGCCCTCGTCGGTGACAAGGCTGGCGGCGCTTTCGCCCCCTTCTTCACCGATGCGCTGGCTTGTGCCCCACGGCTGGTTGGCGGCTTGGGCTTAGCCGCTGCGGCAGCATACGACCCGGCTGCGAGTGGAGGTCGCAGGAGCCTACCCTCCAGCACGTCGAAACGCTGCTGGAAGGCGGCCATCTCCCGCCGCATAAGGCCAAGAAGGTCGGCCTCCGCTGGCTGCGCAGGCTGGGATCGGGCTCCTCGAGCAGCTGCGAGCTCTGCTTTTGCTGCCCGAAGCTCAGCCTCCAGGGCAGAATTGGCAGCCGCCAAGCGTGACAGCTCCCGCCGCATTCCGGCCAGCTCTTTATACATAGCGGCCATCTGCCGGCCTGCTGAGCCCTGCTGGGATACCGCCGACATAATTGCGGCTTCCGCGTGTTTGAGCACTCCATTTCTGCCGGCCTGGGTTTTTTGCCCAGCCAGCATGCGGAGTGCTTCCTTGACTTCTTGGCGAAGGCTATCAGCGCCGCCTTCGCTTGCGGAGCCCTCACCAGCAGACAACTCCATCTCAGAGGAGTCCAAGGGGGCGACCTTGCCTAGGGCACTCCCTTCCGCCGCTAGCCGCTCAGTCGGCTCGCCTCGGCTGCCTGCCGCCCTCGGGAGGCCTTTCCCTTTGCCCCTACCGCGCGCAGCCGTGGGGATCTTGGGGGCCGGGGCCTCCTGCTCGTTAGAGGAGGGCTCTCGCCCATCCGCCAACCTGGGACGCTTGAACGTCCCCCGCGTTTTCTTCTGGCGCAGCGCTATGCTTACGCCAGACTGCGATGTTGAGTCAGACTCAGAGTCCGACTCCTTCCTGCCTGAGGCACGTGCACAGGATGCATCTAGCGCCTCATTTACGCTTGCAGGCGAGCTGACCTCGCTTGCGTTCTCCTCTCCATTGAGTGGTTTTTTATTTTTTAAATTTTTTGACATCTCCATAGAAGTCCCACGAGTATGGGGGAAATAAGCGGTCCACCCAGGGAGAGCCCCCTGTCCCTGGGTAAGTGTGCATTTGTCTCCCAACTAGGGGGTCCACCGGTCCCCTAGCTGGGGGTGCGCTCACGACTGATCCCACTCCTCAGCCATACATACCCTCGCCGCGCACCAGAACTTAGTATTGGAGGAATTTTTTATAGAGGTTATCTTCCTCGCGGTCCGGGCGGTTAAGCCAAGACCCTCGTCCCGGTCCGAGTCATAAAACATGACCATGATCTCTTCCCGGATTACGATATCGACGGGTGCAGTCGGGCGCAGCTAGTGCCCCGATGCTACTCATTGGCAGGGTGAGTGCACAACGAGCGCCGCCCTTGTTTCTCCGCCCCGCTCTCTGCTAGGTCCAGAGAGTCGTGCGGAGGGACGCCCCCACGGAGGCGTAGACTCTATGCCAGCATAGAGCCGGTCGCCTCTAGAACCCGACCGGGTTCTCCGCCCGGCCAGAAGTTCGCTGCGGGCGACAGTCAAACCAACCCTGTCACCATCCCGTTAGGGAGACTGTCGCCCGCACCCAGGGTGCACCACGGGGAGGTCTTCTGGCACGCACCCCATCGTTATGAAGATAGAGTTGCAATTTACAACATTCAAATCACTTGCTCAAGTACTTGCAAATAGAGACAGGTTTTACCAATGAATATGGGATAAACATGAAAATCAGGTCATCAGGTATTGAATTAATTGGAAAAATGCGTATTTTTTTTAATTTGTAATTTGACGTGAACACGTGACGTCACGTGCACAGCACGTTGTAATACAACACGCACGTTTTGCGAACTAAACCCGATAGGTGTATAGTGACTCCATTGTAGGCCGGGAGCTCAAGATTTTTGTGTCATAACATCTTTTTATGTAGGCTAAGAGTTGGGTTATCAAGAATAAATTTCTTCAAAACAAAGATTTGTTATTTTCCTTGTACTATTTTAAGATATTTAGTTTTAACTTATGGATTACTTTTAGATTGCGAATAAAACTATATGTATATGTACTTACAGTCTTCGCGATAAAATTCATAATCATTGATGTTGGAGAAAATGAAAATGGATGTTGGAAACTAAACAAATAAATAGTTAATTAGTGAGATTATGTTTCTATCGTTTTGTAACCACCAAAACAAACTCCAAACTCCGTTCTAATAATGAAAATTTATAAAAAATATCTATTCACAAAAAAATACAATATGACATGTGAAAGTGACGCATCCAAATTACTCGTATTATAATAGTTTTGATACTTAAATAAATACCTACTACTAAACAAACGAAATAGGTTTGCCATTCAGAAGCGATGATCACGAATATAACAGAAAGTAGGAAAGTCACACTTAACCTAGTGTAAATAAAAATGGTAAACGCTTGACATTTTTATATTTAAACTTGTGTTCTAAGAATACCTAGGTTTTAAGCGATAATGAGTTGAAAATCTTTATAAAGATTAGATAAAGGTACGATTAGTTTATAATACTTACAAAAGTTTATTTTATTTTTTTGAATTGTATAAATCTGATTCTTAAGCAGAGCTAAAGCTTATAAGCAAAAATCGAATATATATATATATATATATATATATATATATTTAAAAAACCGAAAATGTATCAAATGTTTTTCTAGGACTCAACCGCGTAATCAAAAAAGCAATTATGATTTACCATTGACATAACTCTTTTCTTTGATTATCGAGACAGTTACAGAAAAGAAACCGTTTTACTTATTCTCCTAAAAACTAAAATAAACATTAAAGACTATTAACTATGTTAATATAACCAGACAAGATAACATAATTATACAACATTGAATATTATATTGCAGTCACGAAACGGCTCTTGGACTAAGAAAAACAAAATCTTAAAAGAAAACAATATAGTTTCGTAGCATTTTGTACAAAACGTGCACACGTGTCGTTTGTAATTTCATACAGAGTCTCAACTATACGCAGACTTGAAGGTTGATATTAGATTCATATGAAAAATCAGGTAAACGACCCGATCTTGAATATTTTAAAAGTGTGTAAGAGCTATGCTTCGGCACGAATGGGTACAGACAAACGGAACAACCACAGCGTTGTGTTTCGCCGTGTGATAAAGCCCAATTCCCCCCTCATCCTCTATTCTGAAACCCCCTATCCTTAAATCCACTAGAGGCCGGCAACGCACTTGTAGTAACTACTTAGGTAGAACACGAGCGGCGCCGATTGCTTAGTATCAGGTAATCCATCTTCTCATTTGCCGATCTATGACATGGAATCAAGTTCTCTCGATCAGCAATGATCCAAGAAACTACTCTTACTAACAATTTAAGGAAAACAATAATCTCCACCCCTAATCCCTAAATCTTCAAATCCCTAATCCCAATAAGGTTGGCAACTCACTCGTCACTCCTTTGTTGTTGCGAATGTCCGTCAGACTCGTTTGCCATTACATAAAAAAATAAATTCTAAAAAAAATATAGTTCACAAGTGCCAAGCACGTAAGGTACAAATGGGTCGGCTAGATTGGCCTGATACCACGGTCTTATGGAAACCCGACGAAAAAAAAAAACGATTGACTCACTCAATCCTCAATCACCAAATCTTGAAATCCCTAAACTCCTAAAGGTTAGCAACGCATTTATTACTACTTGATGTTGAGGGTGTCCTTGGACGCCGTTGATTGGTTGCCATCAGCTTATATGACTCCTCGTTGGGACAATATCTCTTATTATCTCTCTGATCTCTATTGCAATGTCTTAAAATAATACCAATTCAGACCTCAGATCACACTTACTTAGCTGTTACGCTTACTATAAGGTAGGTTACCTACATCGTTTGCGAATGAATTTTGATTCCCGCGCCCTCACGCCCACGTGAGAGACGGGACACCAAGGTGGTTTTTAGTCAGTAAAAGTCTGACAGTCCTCTTCTTCTCCCCAGACGAAGGGGATCCATGAGGATTTTCCACCTTGAGGCAAAAAAATAGGTTACCTACATCGTAGTATGACAGTTTTATGACATAAAAAATGTGTGTAATATTAAGGAATGATTTATGAAACTAATTTATTAAATAGGAAATAAAATGACACCTTGTCTCTTTGTTTTTTTTTATATAAAAGACGTACATAATGGAATTATGAATAATTGTACTTTTATTGTTATATTCAGATGAATAATATTTCATAATTGTAACTTGTAAGCATTTATTTCCTTGATTACATTCATAAAAATCCTTCATTGGTGAAGTCATATTAAAATTAAAGTGACCTGCTATCTTCACACCTATTCTATCCTACAGCACTCAGGAACATTGTAGCTATCCATCAGTGAACGAATTTTGGAAACCCTGACCAGTGGTTCCCTAGAATCCAAACTAATATTATAAATGCGAAAGTTTGTCTGTCTGTCTTTTCTTCACGCCTAAAATACTGACCCGATTTCTGTGAAATTTGGTACAGACATAGTTTTGAACTCGAGAAAGGACAAAGGATAGTTTTTATACCAAAAATCTGCAGGAATTTATTTAGATATTTAAAGTACATAACTTGAAATATTGAAACTTTTTTTGACCAAGATAAGGATATCTATATGCACTTATACGCCTCAACCACGCTCGTAAATACCCTACCAGCGATATAGTTTCAGCCGGAGTTGCGGGGTAAGCGCAATGACGCACCACGACCTCGGCATAGAGCAGGAGAAGGAATAGGGGGGTTTTTAGTCATTAAGAGTCTGACACTCCCTCCCGCCTGGCCCTGGGCGGGAGAAGTCATTTGATGAATTTCCCCTCACAAAAAAAAAGCGATATAGTTAACAATACCGACTTAAAAAAACTTCAACATCTTATTTTCAACAATTAATTTGATTAAATCAATCAATAACATGCACCGTTTACTTCCGATCCTTGAAGATAATAGGAACAATTAAAAATAAAAAACCGTCCGCCATTATACCGGAAGTGACGGTAATTAACAGGGTATTGCGTTACAATGGATCATAAAGCCTTATTGTATTTAGTTTTCAAATATAGTTTTTGTGGAGGTAGTTACTTAGTTAGGTACTAATGTGATTTCTTTGTCTAGAGTTTTTAGACTAGACAAAGGAATTTATTGGTCGGTCATCTATCGCAAACGCTACTGTTTTGGCTTCTGTGCAAGAGATCTTAGGCACTAAACAGACAAGGGCATCGTGGAGTATACGACGGTGGAATAAAGGAGAGGGGTCTCGTCATGCCCCAGCCTCCGTAGAAGACACCCCAGATCTTCACCGACGGGACTCATAGGGCCGATATCCAATCATGGTTGCGGGTATGATGCAAGAGAAAGTGATGAAACGGGGTGGATTTCTCAATTAGAGTTTGTTACAGTCTCTCCAGAGATTTCAGCGAAAGATTTCAAAGTATAATATTCACAGCTCACAGAAAATAAGTTCATCGCGATTCACAAATCACATGGCTTCATCGGAGAAGAGATGTGGATTTCAAGCTATGTGATTAGTGAATCGCGGCACAGCTTTTCTCTGCTCTGCGCCGCTCCACGTCAATGGACCTGCACTCTAAAACTAGGCAACTGTTATATATATATATCTAATTCGCTAGGATTATTTTATAACCTTGTAGTATCTGTTGATCACAAATACATCATGTGTCGTGGTATATGTATATACCTTAATATGTGTAGATATGTACCTACATGTATTGTGGTTTTCGATCCTAGCTCACGTTTCATATGGCAATGTAGTTTGAATGTCTAGACAGGTGAATCTACCTATATTATACAGTAGGTATAGTACATAATTGTATACAACACTTTAATACATTGTATTTAAAATAAATTCACAGACGAAAAGCTGGAAGTACACTTTTAATCATTTTTAAGTGATACAGTGGCATACTTATTGTTATTTCTAGCCCTGGATGACGGGAGAAGATCTGTCAGACTACGGCACTGGCCCAGAGCAGGAGAAGAAATGGAGTCGTTTTTAGTCAATAAGAGTCTTACAATTCTTACCTACACAGAGCAATAGAAGACGTTGATTAAAGATCCTCCTTCTAAAATAAACTTTTTCGGGGGAGACCTCGTAGTTTCGTCATTACTTAGTAGGTACCATTACATGTGCTAAAAACAAAAAATACTTCACTTTATGGAGTAAATAAAACATACATAGTATTATTTAAATGTACTAGGTGTTGTGTATGAAGGGTAAGGTTCTTGCTGTTTCAAGTTACTGAATTTAATACTAGCTTGAAATAAATAGTCTCAAGGACAACGTATGATTTCAAAGAATATGAGATATCAGTAGTAGATACCTATAGTATATATTTTATAATTTATTCATCTTATTTCTCATTGGATTACAATTGGTTATAGTGTACCTATGTGTCTCTCTCGTTAACTCCTTCTCTCTCTTTCTTTATTTACGAAAAAAAACCCCTAGAAGCCATAGAAAAAACCCTAGCCTACATGACATGCATATATGTTATTTAGTAGCAATAAATATTTAATTTATTTTATTTTATTTCGACAACCCTAGCACAAAGTAAGCGAAAACATTTTGAGAAAACGGGACTTACACATTGAGACCTGGATTTAAATACAAAATGAATATAATGAGACACTATGTTCAATACAAAACCGCCGCGATTCTGCTATAGTGTTGCCGAGACATCCACTTCGGGGAAAAACAACCGTATTTTGTATATTACCAACATTCTATGACTAAATAATATTTCAATGCATAATTATTATTTCTCTATTCATACTCAAACTTATTATACCTAGTCTTTAAATTGTTTTGACCGCAATTGTAACTTATTTTATTATTATAATTAAACAAAAATAAATAAGTTTATTATTATTTGTAGAATTCATTTGAAGGGGAAACACGCTGTGCATTAGTCATTAGACATAGCTATTACTTTTGTAGATTGTCTGGTTTTTAGAAGGCCTTGTTGCTAGTGTAGTCTTGGGTACAACTATGATACTGCAAAACACGAGGCCTCGCAGTAGATAGCTTGAGAGAAAATGTTTGATTATACATAGTAAATGTATAATCAAAACCAGGGAGAAACATGCTTTGGCCCATTTGTAATGGGCGAGCTCTAGTGGAATGAAAAACCTTGAAATCCCTAAGAAGCCCGAAAGGTTGGTCATCTGGCAATCGTTTTAAAAGCCGTGATTATTCGGATACTTCATAAGTCAATCTGATACAAATTCTACGAAATTTAGCGGTATTTTGTCTTATAGACTTCTTTATTGTTATATATTTATCCATTGTAATATTTAAGTAATGAAATATATTATATACCTTTTCTCATGTTTGTTTTACATAGGCTTTGCAATAATATTATTTATTTATATCTGTTATCAAATAATTATTACCAAAAATAAAACTGGGTTATTGCTTATAACATCATGTAATAATAACTCCTCTTTCCCACACATAAAGTTCACAAGACGTAGTAATTATCGGTTTAATACTTAATTAAAACCTGAAGTTAATATATTTTACCCTAATAAAGTTCAAGAGTTTATTAAAATATTTAATTTTGGAACTAAGATAGGCTTTTATTAATTTATTGGCAGTCTGGTTTAATAAACAAATGCTTATCAACTTATATTTCACTATTTCAAGGAGCGAGTGGTCGGTTACGCGACCACCAAGAAAGGCGTATTTACCGTCTTTTTTTTCTATTTTCTGATTTTATAATTATAATACGTGACATGTCGGAGGGGTATTTTAATACCAGTAGAAGTTTTAGGTTAATAAAACTTTAACCTCATCTCCCATCCAGGCAAAACTAATCCTAGAGGCCTAGGCGATCAAATTTAATATTCATGAAATCAGTTAGCAACCGGACCAGTTATCTTTCCACCCATTAATATTATTATTGTTTGAACGCCTCAGGTCATTGATCGTCGTTTACCTCCAAATAACACCTTGTTTGACCCCTCCAAAATCAATAGATGGTTCGGCTCGATGACATTGACACTTGAATTTGACAGATGTCACGGTCAATGTGACGTAACTGTTGCGTCACGTTTAAACACAATATGGCGTCGTTCCGTTTTTAAATAAAGAATGATGTTGACGGATGACGTTTGTGTTTGCATGACCGCATGGGCTATTCCGCGTAAAACATTTGTTTTTATGTCAAAAGTATGAAGCTTGATGCTGTTATTTGATGTTGGTGATGACGAAATCTGGTTTAGTTTTTTTTTTATTTGCTTACAATGGTGTGTTGGACATTTCCGTTATTCTTTTGTGTGGTTTAAAATAGTTCGTTCCGTGATGAGATGTTAGTTCATGTAACTAGCTAGTGACTGGTGCTAATTCTATAGATACCTACTGGCTGTGTCTATGTATAAATTGTACACGATTCCCGGGTTTCGCTGATTTTATTACAAGCTTTTGTTTAACTTGTTATGTATAAATGTGGTATGTCCATACTTGCCCAATTTTATAATACATATATCCAAATTTTATGCAAACAAATATTATAAATGCGAAAGTAACTCTGTCTGTCTGTCTTTTCTTTACGCCTGAACTATTATACCGATTACTGTGAAATTTGGTACAGACATAGTTTGGAACTCGAGAAAGGACATAGGATAGTTTTTATACCAAAAATCTGCAGGAAGTCACTATTCCACGCGAACGGAGTCGCGGCAAAAGATAGTTTATATTCTATTCTGTGTTTCTCAAGTGAAACTTGTCAGTTTTAATAACTTTTAAAGCAGCCTCCTGAGAATCTCCTAATGCAAAAATCATACTCATAAGTACAGAGAAACTGTAAAAGTTTTAGCTCAGTTAACTGCAATCTCAGATGGTTCACGGGGACCACCAGATGTGTTATAATGAAGACTTATATGGCTTATGACCCAAAAACTCCAAATTTTAATTACTTTAGCACAATTTAAATGGTCAAGTTAACCTATTTAGTAAATGGAGCATTGTACTTTCAGGGCGTTGACTTTTATCTTTGGCCAAAGTGGTTTTACATATGACACCTAGAAAAGTCTTTGAGCGTGACCCAATTTCAGTAAACATTATACCTACTGTGTATTATTTGGTACCTTTGGGGAGTCACTTGAAGCTCCTTAGTTTATAATTTATTGCTTTCCTAAAATTAAGTAGTAGCCAAAAATAAATTAATTCGACGTTTCAATACAATATAATATTTAAAAATAACTATACTTTCATTCATCGACCGATTGATTTAGATATTTTGTAGCTATAAATAAAGAAATAAGTAAGTTATTTGACGCAAGAATACTATGGCGTCATAACTCAGTTCTTCATACAAATTTCGTATACAATAGAAAAGTATCGTTTTTGACATTTGGATAAAAGTATTGAATTTGACTAGTTGGAAACTACCGTATTGTTATGGTATTGTTGGTAAGAGCAGTTTCTTGTATTACTGCTGATCAAGAGAACTTGATTCCATGTCATAGATTGGCAAACAAGGCGACGGATTACCTGGTGGAAAGCAATCACTGCCGCTCATGTTCTACCATAGTAGTAAAGTTACTACAAGTAATTTGACGGCCTCTTGTTGGTTGTTAGGGATTTCAGGATAGGGGATGGGGGATAGTAGGATTGGGCCTCCGGTATCCTCTCTTACACGGCGAAACAAAACGTAAGTGTTGCTTCACGCCGGTTTTCTGTGAGGCCGTGGTATCACTCCGATCGATCTATTCGTGCCGAAGTATGACTCCCTCACACTCAAAAAAAACTTGAGGATGGCGACGTAAGTACTTACATCTGCTGGACTCACTCGTCAGGCATGGTCACTTTGGCTTGTTCTTACTTTCTTAAAATATCAGAACTTGGCGAACAGAACACCCTGGTTTCTAAAAACCCTACGTAGCTTAAAAAATATATTTTACTTATCAACTAGATAGAGACCCAGAAGTTAGTCTGAACCAGATTTAACTGGATAATAAATACAATTTACAGACAGTCTGCCCTTTAAAATCCTCTGTAATTGATAAGATATCCTTTGTCAATGTTATTGTTTACTGCGAAGTTTTTTCACGCAAAGACATCAAAAGACACTGATATTTTCCCACTTATGTTTTTTTATTTATAAATTTTACTTTATTTTTTATTTATTTGTCATTATTTGTGATCTGATTCTGTCAAATAACTTAAAAAAAACTAGTACTATCCTAATAGAAACGTTCTCATAACTGACGAAAAGACTAATGTTTTTACTTTTTATAGGTCTGCAAATGAGTAGACAGATTACCTGATAGCCATCAGCATTACCAAAGGAGTTACAACAAGCGTGTTAAGGTTTCTTGGCCTCTTATCGGTTATAAGGGATTAAAGGATAGGGTATTTTGGTATTGGAAATGGGGCGGGAAGCGTTGGCCCCACGATAACCTCACTCACACGGCGAAACATAGCCGAACTAAACTAGAAAAATAATTTAACAAAAACTAATCGATTTACAACTATTTCCGTGTCATACTATTATAAACATTATTACAAATATGTTAAGGGTGAAATTTTCATTTTTTTCCATGGCAATAATGGCGGCCAAAAACAATACTGTCATGTTGTACAAAAGCGATAGACACGACGTATTTTAAAATATTTTCTGGCAAACATACAAACATGAGTAAAATTTAAAAAGCTTCCAGAATAATTATTATGTGTGAGCTAATGAATTTGAAAACGTTATTAAGCCGTGTTTTGAGCAGAATAGTAAATCCACCTGTTTAACTGTAGACCACCTCTGTACACCAAAGATACATTACAGAAATTTGATTTGATTTTTGTACATTTCTCACCACTTTCCATAGAACAGTTTTGTTATAATTTGCCTAAGCCTTTTTTAATGTCGTAGGACGGAAAAAGAGTGGTCTGAGCACGGACGGACGGAAAAAGACAGACGGCGGAGTCTTAGTAATAAAGTTTCAGTTTTTCCCTTTGGCTACGAATCATTGAAAAAAGTTAACTAGACACTCAATGGCATACAATAGAATAATTTTAAAGAAACGTCTGTTCTTTATTTTATTTATTTATTTATTTAAAAAACGTTGCCCCACATTAGGATTTTCTCCTGTGTCGTGGGTGCGTTTACAAACATACAATTTCACACGCACATCACACCCAGACCCCGGAACAACAATCTGTGGATCACACAAAGAGTTGTTCCGTGCGGGAATCGAACCCGCGACACGTTGTGCGGCAGCCAGTTGCCCAGCCACCGCGCCAACCGTGCAGTCAAAAAATATTTCAACTGTTCAATAAATATTTTTTGCCACAGTATTAAGTTTTAGAACAACTCCTTAGCTGATATAGTAATCGTAACCGGTTACTCGTTGGCTTCCTGCTTGGTCCCTTAACAACAGTAATTTATTTATTAATATATAATATTAATTAGCTGACCCGACGAACTTCGTACTGTTTCGTAACATTATAATAATCAATCAATGATATTATGTTATGTTTATAGATAATTAATTAGAAATAAATACAACCGTATGTTGGTGATTTTGTTTTGTTCAAATTATGTTAGTATGGTTAACGGTTAAGCCAATTTTCATACGTTACGCCTTTTACACTCCTATCCTCAAGTGTGGGAGAGCCATGCTTCGACACGAATGGGTCGGCTCGACCGGAGTGATACCACGGCCTCACAGAAACCGGCGTGAAACAACCACAGCGTTGTGTTTCGCCGTGTGAGTGAGGTTACCGGAGGCCTAATCCTTCCCCTTCCCGGACCCTTCCACAATCCCTAAATCTCCAAATCCCTAATCCCTAAAAGGTCGGCAACGCACTCGTAACTCCTCCGTTGCGGGTGTCCATGGGCGGCGCTGATTGCTTACCATCAGGTAATCCGTCTGCTCGTTTGCCGACTATTACATAAAAAAATGCTATGCATGTTATCAGCTTATTCCTCCTCTCACATCCACCAATCGCCAAATTCTCAATTCTCAAATACCCAATCCCCAAAACATGGCTAAAATACTTGTAGCCTCTCTGGTCTACAGACGGCGCCGACTGCATATCACCAGATGATTGCTCATATAATGATTTTTAGGGGATTTTCAGCAAAATGTCTATGTGCATATTAGCATCAATAATATTGAACTCGATATTTTTATTGGGGTAAATATAATATTTAGTATTTTATGTACCTAAGTATCTTTATGAATTACTAGCTACTCTCACGCGGTTTCACCCGCTGCTCGGCTCCATTTACTTGTAGCCAGATGTTTTATAGCCTATAGCATTCAAAAACATTGTAGCTATCTACCAGTGAAAGAATTTTGGAAATCCGACCACCGGTTCCAAAGATTACCCCTTACATACAAACTTACAAATTTTACCTCTATATAATTATTAAGTAGTATATATTTGTATAGATAAATTGTTGAAAGAAGTTGAGTTCTTGTTGTTGTGTTGTGTGTTGTGCGTATATTACCTATTTCTTAAGTGAGCTTTTATTAATTCAAACAAAACCACCATTAATTTTATTCACATTGTCGAGTAGCCTGCCATTTTGGATTTCCCGAATCCCCATATTTTATACATATGTATCAGTACCTACATAACAACAACTTAGTATCCATTTTCAAAACACAAAAAAAGTAAAGTCAAGGCAAACATTTTGCATGTAATAAATAAATAAAAATACTTTTTGAATAAAAAATTGTGTAAACAATTATAATGACATGTGATTGCTACGCATAAGTTTTTTTTCGGGGTCTATTTAATATGTAGGTACAACGTGACTTAAAAAATTGTGCATTTGGAAAAGGTGGTGTACAAGATTGTGAGGTGCTAGACTTCTATTTACATTTTTTTTTGTCTTATAGAGCCTTTTTTTTTGTCAGGGGAAAATCATCCAATGGCTTCTCCCGCCTAGGGTAAGGCGAGAGAGAGTGTCAGACTCTACTGTCTAAAAACCCCCCCGTTCCTTCTTCTGCTCTGGGCCGAGGTCGCGGTGCCTCATTGCGCTTACCCCGCAGCCGTTTTATAGAGCCTGACCTCGCTCCTAAGGCAGGGAACGTTATTTTGTGATTTCTCCCCATGAAAAAAGGTTGCGGTTCCAAAACCAGGCAAGTACCAATGTAGTTTTTACTATTCTGATAATAATTTATAGCCTTTATTTTAAATAATTTATTTTAATAAAATAATAACGATCCTTATTGTTAATATAGCATGTGACAATTATATAACGGTCTTCTGGTAAGCGGGTTCGCTTCCGGGTGACATAAAACTGATATAACTCGATATAATGGCAGTTAAAGAAACGGTTCGCATTATTTTATACATTACAACTACCAAACCGTTTTTTACATAGATATAAGAATGGTTGAAGATAGCGAAAGTTGATTTAGGTATTAAAACGTGTCTTGAAATTCGTGAAACGTGTGGCCAGGTTCGGAGTAGGGGAAGGAACGGATTGGATTTCAGTTAATAAAGAGTATGACACTCTCTGATCCAAACTTGGAGAAATTGTTTGTCACTGACTTATATTTAAAATAAGTCTGTGTTGTTGGATGATTGAACAAAAAAGCTTCAGACAGACAAGAGGTGTGACATCACGGTTTATAAAAATATTAAACAAAGAAAACGAATCTTTAGCTTTATGATAATTTAATATTGAGATTTTATTGAACCAAAAATAGCGGAGAATGTATGGAAATTTGAACCAAAATCTATTTTGCTTAATGTAAAGTTGCGGGTAGATGCCAGTTACCTATTTAGCAATATGGCTTCAATTGTAGAGTTATATAGTGAGGAAGAGAAATTTACTAAAAAAGTTTTTATTTTTACATATATATTTTTTTGTCGCTGCGACTTAAAAGTAATGCTCTGGCGACCCAAACATTTTGATAATATTACTCCCCTCCCAACTAATTTAAAAAATTGCCACTACGGATAAAAAATGCGAGTACACCCTAAAAAGCACCACCTATACAAGTAATCACTCATCTCATACAACCAATTCTGAAATAACATAAACAGCTGGATAAGCCTCAACAAAAAAAAAAAACTATCTCCATAGCAACACACGCTTTCTATTCATTCGAAAGCCACATCCATCATTTCTATAATCCTTATTACATAACGCTACTCTATTTATCTAGGCCATACAATAAGGCCTATCAACGTGAGATATTTAAGTAACGACGCACACTTAGCAACTTTTGTAGCCCACTTCATTTTGTTATAGGAACTTTTAGATTTTTTGAAAATGGACTTGAAGGGACTCGAAACTTAAAAATATATACATAAATACCTTAATCCCGTATCAATACCGGTACATTAAAATTTAAAATGATTGAAAATAAATATAATTGATTTATTTACCACCAACCAGAAATCTAAAAAAAACAGTATAGTACGTAAAAACGAGAAAAAGCTAAACTCTGAAAACACAAAACTATTATATACTAGCGGCCCGCCCCCGCTCCGCATGGGTCCAACTATCTCGCTATCAAAGTGTCACTTTTTCCTAATCTTCCCTTCTACTTATCTAATATTTTCTATGATAAGAACCTTCTCCTGACAATAACTAACATAACAAAAAAAGAATTAGTAAAATTGGTCCAGGCGCTCTTGAGTTATGCCCTTACCAACACATTTTGCGATCCATTTTTATATATAAAGATTTGAAATACCTACAGTTTTATTATATAAGACAATTGTCCATTTCATCGCCTAAAGTTGCATTGTTTGTAGGTACCCTTACAGATAGGCCAGCATGGAATTATTCTGGATATGACAGAACTGATAGAAAAACAATAGAATGCAGTTTATTAATGGAAATAACCCATTGTCATGATTATAATAAGTTTATTGACGAATCAGCTAACAGCTGTCACAAGTGTTGTATATATATTATATCTAGTTATTGGCTGTGTGTTGAAGAACTTTAGTGGTTAATAGGTATATCTTTTTTTAATAAGCTTGCCTCTACAATTTATTTCGTGATGTAGAAATGACTGTTCCTCAAAAATAAGGTATTTTGTACGAAAAAAAATCGCTATTTGTTCTTTTTCAGTAATTTTTGTGAAGACATCATAACACAATAATAATGTTGCGGCTAAATTTAGAAACAGATATATCTTTAAGCTATTGAGCTGAATGTGTGGCTAATGTACCTGTAGTTTGCTTGACTATAAAAGATAAAAATTACCTACCTAATAAAGCCATTGCATCTTGCATATATTTCTATTCTTTTCATCGTGGAATACTTTGTTAACAACAATAATAATAGGTAGAGTATTTCATAATTTCTATGTTTGGCGTGTTGTAGAACGAATTTCAAAAGGATTACTTTTTATCAGAAAAGAATACTGGCCGGTGTAAGTTGACTCTTAGAAGACCCGCAGACACCAAAAAAAACAAACAATAAAAAAAAAAACAGAATTCCACGTCAATTCATTGAATTTGAATACTATTGAAAATAATTAATAATTTTACATATACTAGCTGTACCTGTGACCTACGTCTTTTGTTAAACTAGCTACTTAATTACGCGTGGTTTCACCCACTGGTCAGCTCTCCTAGATCGTAGCGTGATGTTAAAGCCTATAGCTTTCATCGATAAATGGACTAACCAACTTAAAAATAACTGTTCAATTCGAACCAGTAGTTTTGGAGATTAACGCTTTTAAACAAACTCTACATCTTTATAATATTAGTATATATTATGTAGATTATACAATTTTGTCGTACCTAATCATTTAGATTTTCTTGTCTGTTTAGCGGTATACATGGATTACCATACCTAAAACTGTTGTGTTACGTCATAAGAATTTTCGACCAAGAAAAGGATGAATGAAAGTGATCTCCGCTCGTTTCTGCGATCCTAGTTAGCAATTCAATTAGATGATGATGCTTGTGTAAGTGGTTTTTGTCTTTTTTGACTGTTCTTGGAAATCAAGGCACTGCACGTCGATTCTATAAAATTTGTTTGATTTTGAATCGTGTTCGAGTGCGAAGTGAGCGTCAAAGTGACGGGGAAATTAAATTTTAGAATGCCACTTTTAACGTCATTTCATACTTTATCTTTCAAAATGTTGCTGTCAATTTAGTTCAACTCGCAAGTGTAGCGCTAGTGTACTAAAAATCACGGCGGATTCAGATTCGAGGTTTAGAATGAAGTCTTACCGAATCACACTGCTGGTCGTTGCATAAATTATGGGTATTTGCATAAATAACCATTTATTTTACTTGTTCCTAGAATTGAGCAACGAAACAATTGCGGGATGCATGATACACAGAGGTTTCGCCATCGACAACGTTTGGTGCCATACCTATCTATCATCTTATCAAATAATATACATATATTTACAGGCAATAACTTCTTTTTGCCTCTGGAATGTCTCTGGAATTAACTGTTATTAGCGGTATTTCTCAATAAATATGACACTCAAAGATTTACGAAAAGTATATTTTTATTGTATTTTGTTTGCCTTCTATTTCAATAAATAAGGTATGTAGTTCCTCCTGCTTCTTACAGAATTTGCGAGAGAGCCATGGCTTAGCAAGAATGGGCTTGCTCGACTGCAGAGATATTATTATCACGGCCTGACAAGAAACCTGCGTGAAACATCGTTTGCGTCATGTCTCGCCGTCTGAGCAAGGTTACCGGAAACATCCTTCCCCTTCCTCCAACTTCTCCAATCCTCAAATCTTCAAACCATAACCCCTAATAGACCAGCAACACCCTCATAACTGTTCTGGTGTTGCAATTATTGTCTATCGACGGCGTCGATATACTTACCATCATCTAATCCGTTTGGACCTATATAAATATGAATGAAATTTCAGTCCAAATGTACTTAACTAAAAATTCCGTACTACATTTTCATTGTAAACTTTAACGTGAGCACATGTTTCCCGCAATATTTCCCGGTGTCATCAACGCAAAGAGTTTTAAAAAAGCTATTTAAAAAGATTTCGTAAACGTCAACGTGTTAAAAGATAATTATCATACACAATAGATCCTGGGTTTTTGGCAATCAGCCTAGGCGGCACGAAGGGGTAGGGGGGAGCAAAAAGTATTTGGCAACAAGATTAGTATATCAGTTTTTTTAAGTAAAATTTTCATTAACATTGCTCCCGATCTATTTCTAGGTTGAATCCAGGCTAGAAAAAAGTTTGAAATTACGAAAGGAAACGTCAAAAATGTTTGTAGGAAGCGTCTTTCAAAGAAAAATGGATCTTAATGTATACAAATTTTCTTTGTAATCGAATATTTTTGTTTATTGTACTTTTTGAGTGGACTTTGTATTGATTTGTCTAGCATTTTTAATAAAGATTTATATAAAAGAGTTTTCTATTTTTCTAAAATATGCAAGTCTTTGCGATTATTTTTCTAAATTTGTTTAAGATCCGTTTTGTATAAAAAATTGTAATGACGCGATATAACTTGTTCCAATTAAAATTGTCGGTACCAAAGTACATATTATAATATTTCGACCTAACCCAAAATAGGCATTTCTGATGCTATTTCTGATTTGTAGACAAAAAAGTCATTTAAATTATTAGGAAGGTAGGTAACTAAAGAGTTTTTATCGCCATCGAAATAGTGGACATGATAGCATAATTAATGAATGGCCTAAGACTATGGGCCAACTTGATATGCTTTTTTCCTACTCTTATCTAAGTTCTTGAATGTTCTGAATGAGTAATTATTAATTCTAATCTCGACCATGAACAAACAGTACTTACAATTTTTTCTCAAAAATGAAATAGGTTAAGTATATTTAAAACTTGCCTTGCGGCGCGAATCGACGGGACCGGAGTGATGCTACGACCTCATAGAATATCGGCGTGAAACAAAACTTATGTTGTGTTTCACCGTGTTAGTGAGGTAACCGGAGGCCCGATCCTTCCCCTCAATCCCTAAATATCCGATAACCTAATCCCAAAATGCCGACAATGTACTCGTAACTTTTCTGGTGTGGCGGATCTATGAGCGGCGCCCATTGCTTACTATCAGGTATTACGTCTGCTGCATTTGCCGACTTAAAAGAAACATATAAACGCTGTAACACTTGTTTGAATTAAGAATTGAAAATTTCATTAATTTCATTACTCGAGCGATCGCAAACTGCTTGCCAGTTATTCGGAAGTCAAGCAGTGGTAGTGTGGCGTCCGTTAATTGCTCTGTATATGGCGAAATTCTCATCCCTTATTACGTAGAACTAAGATGAAATATATAAATGGCTTTAAGTGTCATGAATTACTAATCCTAATCGACTGCACGGTTGGCGCGGTGTCTGGGCAACTGGCTGCCGCGCAACGTGTCGCGGGTTCGATTCCCGCACGGAACAACTCTTTGTGTGATCCACAAATTGTTGTTCATGGTGAGGTGCCTATGTGGAATTGTATGTTTGTAAGCGCACCCACGACACAGGAGAAAATCCTAAAGCGGGGCAAAGTTTTTTTTTTTTTAAAAAAACCGCCTTATTGCATAAAACAATTCTGATTTAGACATAAGTATCTAAATAAGAATAAGATCTTAACATAGAAAGCAGCCAATCACAACGTTTCGGATCGCTCGCGTGTTGCGTGCGGTACAAATACCAAGGTCAGAGCAGACGCCGGCGCAGGTAGTCTGCAGACCCAATCAAAACGCACAAAGATTAAATACTTTCACCATTGTAGAGGAGACAAAGTGTGCTTAAATAATGAATTGTAATTCAGGGTAAGTCGTCATTTTAATTCTAAGATACATTATTATAGCCCGTCAGAGAACATTACTGAATACACATAATATACACACAAGATAGTTTTTAAACCTAAAATCAGCAGGAAGTCACTATTCCACGCAAACAAAGTCGCGGGCAAAAGCTAGAGATATTTATAGGTCCCCAAACTGCGAATTGCTTGCCCGCATCAGCTTGCTAATCTCTTCTAGCAAGAAATAATTGTAATTATATATATGTATTTAGTTCGTTTTCTTATCAGCTTTTCTTCAAGATAGACTCGCTATTTCAATTTTATCTAGGTTTCGTCGATTAATACTGCAACCACAATAATTGCATCCAAAAAAGTCCTGCCCAGAAACACATGACCAAAATGAAAACAGTCGCCCACACAATCTCAAATTAAAGATCTATCAAGTTTTCCTGACATGGCAGATATTTAACATAATTACATATTTTTACCTTGTAGTTAGGAACCAAATACCGACAGGCTATCAGACTCCACATAATTGCAGACCAGGTCCACCCACAATCATTGACTCAACTTGAGGTCAATAACCTTAAAAGTAGGTGATGTGATGATGAATTTCCTTCTTGTTCGTCTGTCATCAAGCATTACTATTCGGATGACAATCTTGTTTATATTTGGAAGTTTATGAATAGATCATCGTCATCAGCTGTTTCACTTTCGCTGATGATGGAACTGTTCCAAGTTGATATATTTGTTGTTTATTTATAGCTTGGGAAGTATTGTTGCTTCTTTTATTTTGTAAATTGTGGGATGGGAAATACGGAGTACCGTGACCAAATGATAGGTCTCTGTAATTTAAGAGCTAGGTTATTTGATGGAATTGTTTAGAACTGTAGTGTAAAATGAATCTTCTTAAATGTCTAGCTACTGCCTTTGACGACCTATGAGGGTTATAAAAAGTATTCAAAGTCATCGGTAACGCAATCTGGTATTATAGGTGGTGATTAATGTCCACGGTTTTTTTATAGGGCGATACATTAAATGTCTTCTCTGTGTGTGTGAATGACACTAGAGGGACTGTCACTGACTTAAACAGTCCTGTCCCTTTTTTTGTCCCAGACCAAGTCCGCGGTACAGTTTTGCACTTGACCCTCAATCCTGGGTTCATGTGCGGTACTGATGACTAACCATTTCGTCTGTCCTAAAATTCTTAAAAATACCGAAATCTCAACAATCTACTTAGAGCTGTGTAATAAATAAAACTAGCAAAATACCTAATGAATATCCATATCTTGTACTCACATTTATACAATTTTAGGAAAACCATAGTGTAAGTCATAGAATAATGCAAATCATAAAAAAAAACACCTTTCTACAAATTATAATAATCGCTACGTATTCATTTATATAAATAATAATAACTTATAATGTTACAAACATGAGTCATACTGGTATTTTGGATGCAAATTCCCCAATACGATTAATAAGGTTATTTTTTGGATGGAGAAATGTCGAGTTTGGTTATTTTTGTAACATTATTTAAGTGATGATATCAAAAATAGCCTTTTGCGGTTACCGATTTTGAGGTTAAACTTCCAAAACTGGTTTTTTGCTAACCCTTTCTCAAAAGAGACTGGTTTGGCCTAAGGAAATGAGTGTTAGGACGGATTCAATATTATCTTTACTGCCACACATTATACTTTTATGTTAAACGAAACAAAAGCCTTGGTATACGTACATAAGCATCTGAAAATATATGTTAATGCAAGCAAATACTTATTTAGAAGGCAAGTATTTCACTTTTGCAACAATTAACTAACAGTGGTAAGTATTGGAGAGCCATGCTCCGGCAGGAATGGGTCGGCTCGACCGGAGAGAAAATAGGCCGTAGTCAAGAAATCGGCCTGAAACAATTTGCCGTGTGAGTATGGGTCTTTATGCCCCAATCTCTCTTCAATCCTTAAATCTCCAAAGCCTTAATCTCCAAAAGGTCGGCGTTAACTTTTTACCACCAGGTGATCCGTCGCCTAGGTTTCCTAGATATCACATAAAAAAAGGTTAAGGTTGGTTTAGCTGTTTTCGAGATTTGCGTTCAGTTACTTATTTTGCGATTTATTTCTATAATAAAATATCATTATAATTATTTAACGAAAATGATATGTACATATATTCAAAATGGATTCCATTTTAGTCTGACCAACCTTTTAAAATCAAACCATCTCGATGGTACCATGATTGCCATCTAAGCTAAGTTAATTAACAACGTCATAATGATACAAGAATTAGAAATATATGTTATTAACTTTCATCGATTTTGTTACAATCTCATTACATGTGTACCTAAGGGTAGCGTGTTTAAAATATATTTTAACGCACTTCCGAATAAAACAATCATTAAATTCAAACTTCAAAAGAGAAAACGAGACGTTTCGTGAATAATGTTTCGTAATGGCGGGAAAAATTTATCAGTTTTCCTGTGCGCGCATCGGCCATAGACTAAAAATGATATTTCTTTTATATTGTATTTTAGCGCAAGTGTGAGAGTAACTAAACCAATAATTTAAAAAAAGAACTCTATTAGTTCTTTATTACTTAATTTAGAAAAAGAACTCTTATTACTTTAATTTATTTATTTACTCAGTATTAAATAAAAGTAACCAAAGAGTTTGATAATAGGTATCATGTACATGCATAATTACCGTGGTTTAAGAGCCACTTTATAAAGAAGTGTGTTGAAAAATAAGTGATTGACTTAAAATCCATAAACCAGGAAAACCCCTGTCAAAATAATAAAAAAACAAAATAATAAAATAACAAACGAGCATTGAAAGTGTTTCGAGAACAAGAAATAAAAAATGAAAACGAGAAAGAAACAAATCAACTCAAATACATAAGTATATCATCTCAAATTAATCTTCAATTTTCATTCAGAAAAATAAAACTGGTCGGATACATGCCAATGGAAAGAAGCCAGAAGCCTTCAGTGACGGAATCATTTTACTTTTAAAAACTAACGCATGTATCATTTTCATTCCGTAAGGTCGTCGACCTCGGCAAAACCTTGCAAAGGGCGCGTACAGTCAGCCACAAAAATCTATGAACTTTAAAACTTTATAATTGTTTATAACTAAACTATGTTTAACTTGGACACAAATTCTCTATAACGTCGTTATTCCTTTACATCTTCTAAGACTCTATGAAATTATTTGTAAACATCATAATATATTCTAATCCCCAAAAGAGAAGGCTGAGGTTGAATTAAATCAGTTAAAGACACAATCAGATCACAAATCAGTTAAAGTATATAGAATATCCTCTAGGGAAATGTTGTTTAAGAAATTACTTCAGGCAATATATATTATACCTTTGAACCCAATATTTTCATTAATTGAATCACAAATCCAAGAAAGTTAAGTTTGTCATAATCCTCAATAATTTTTCTATAGCAACGAAAAAAATTAATCCACCAATAAATATATATAGCCCTATATTTGATAAAAAGTTCTTAATTGAGTTTATATTTAGCAAAGAAAAATCTGGGACAAAATTTTCAAAAATATTTAATTTATTTATCATAGAATGGACGGATAATTTTATCAATAACTGTACCAGACTGTACAGAAACCGAATAGCCATATACTCTATGATAGTTCTAATTGTATGTTAATACCATGTCTATGTAAGTTAATTAATTATATCTGTTATAAATCCTTTATAAGTGGTGACAGGCTGATTAATATGACACAAACGATTCTAATGATTGATTTCTGACAAAGAGAGAGATTGTTGACGTTGCTCTTTAATTAAGAGTCTGATTATTTTCTTGTATCAACAATGTGTTTTAAACTAGGCAAACTGTCAATTTTTTTTTACACCTGATGTATAAGGTACCTACTTGCAGTTGCGAGTGTCAATGATCAGCGTCCATTGTTTGTCCTCATGGGCAACAGCCACCTGATGGTAAGCAATCGATGCCACTCAGGGACACTGACGAGTGCGTTGCCGATATTTTGAGGATTAGAGTATAGGAGATTAAGGTTTTAGATAGGGGAGGGAATAGATTTCCATTAAAATTTCTTCAGAAACTAAAAAACATAAATTGCTCATGTTGCTTCGCGCTTAAAAATAAGCATAATATGGTTAAAAGCTTTTTTTGGATAAGGAAATCATCGAATTTTTTTTACCTTAATATCAGCCTTACATCATTGCACTGACTTCTAAGTCGTTTCAAACTAAATAACGGGTTTTTGTACATACAATCTGTTACGTATTCTTGAATAATAATAATAAACTTTTTATTTAACCACCTTACATTAGATTCTTATTTTATATTTTCTGTTTTGACATTACCTTTATGGAATAGGAGGCAAACGAGCAGACGGCTCAGCTGATGGTAAGCGATCAGTGCCGCCCATGGACAAGATCGTCTTGAAAGACAAAGGCCTATGCTTAAGCACATATACCAATTACATAATTATCTATGAATGTTGTACATAATAATACATAACACGCTTCTTTCAAAACAAGAAACTTAAGTAAAGTAGCAAGTTGGACGCAATTGTAATTTATATGACAATAGTTTTGTAATTAAATGCTTGTACAGAATAACTGTGGTGAAGCGAAGACCCCCCATATTAGTTTCCAACCGCGGAGATTAATTGTTACATAAATTTATACGTAGTTTGTCTTTGCATTGTACTAGGAAACCAGGAACGTTCATAGGTTATCGTAATCACGTTGTTTTATATATTGAATTTTCGTGTGTAGCGGTGGCTGGGCAATTGGCAGTGCAACGTATAGCGGGTTCGTCCCACAGGGAAATTGTTATTTCGTGTGATTTGTATGTTGGTAAAACGCACCCACGACACAGGAGAAAATTTACAGGTGGGACAACGTACAAACAAAAAAACATCAAGTACAAAATACACGCTTACTACCATTATCAGCATAATATGTTTCGTATAGAATTTTGAAAATTTTCCGACCAATTAGACCAAAATACGGTCCTAAAGAACCACTGGAATAAAGTAAGTAAGAGTACCTGATAGACTAATTCTATTTGAAAATCTTTAGGGAGGCCTAATATTGAGTAGTCTTGAGGCTATTACACTAATGATGATCAAGTAATATCGACTTTGCAAAGAATACCTTGGTTTCGGCAACAGTACAAGAATATCAGAAAATTATTTATATAAAATAATTGTTCTGGACCTATTATTCAATGTTTCAACCTTTTATTTTTGCTCTTTAAAAAGTATTTGTTTTTCTTCGTCAAAGTATTAGTGTCAAAGTTTAACTACTCTTCGACAGTCACGTAATTAGTTCGATTAAGTTGTAGTTACTTTTTTTAGCTTTTCCTACACTGCTATTATCTCCTGTGTCGTAAGTGCGTTAACAAACTAAGAAATTCACATACACAAAACCCGAAACAATAACTTGTGAATGACCCAAAGTGTTATCCCGTGCGATAATTAAACCCACGACACGTTGCAGAGCAATCAGTTGCCGAGCCACTGCGCCAACCGTGCATTAAGAGACAATTGACCACATTTTGCAAAAAAATAGCAGCAGTACACATCAGCTTACAGCCGTTTCCGAAATGTGACATAGTGAAGGACCCTTAGTTCAGTACTTAAGCTGCAACGTTTGCGGCGACGAGGATGGAATGAACGAACGAGGATGCACTGCATAATGCTATGCACGAGGATCCGATGCCCGTACCGATCAAAAAAAAAAAATTATATGATTCACAAATTACATTTGTCCCGTGTTTAGGTGTAATAATGTGCGAAAATAACATTTTAAAATAATGGACCGAATTAAAAACAAAAAACACATTTTTTGTTTTTTCTGTGTGCCACATTTGACCAGGAACACATGTTGCATTAACAATCACTTAGCTGACTACTGAGTTAAAATGATTCAGTTTACTCTACGTAAGTTCACAATAACAATAAAACAAAGCAACTTTAACCACTTTTTCCCATTTATATTCTCCTGGTAGCTATAAATCACGACGTGCTTTACAGCAAAACTTTGCAGCGCCGCCTGAAAAGCATTCAACAAGTGTGAAATCTGTTTCCCTATTTTTATTCGGTTCTTTGTCTAGGGAACTTTCTTGAATTTTTACGACAGTTTCAGTATGTATAGAAAAACTGATATATGTATATTATGTACACTATGATGTATATGTAAGTTCATCGACGTCCTATTTTGTTTGGGCTCCCGGCAGGTGAAATAGAGCTAGACTAGAAAATCGGTTATGCCTGTCTAGTAATCAATACCTAGAAGGACACGGTTGTTGCACTGCTTGTAATGGAAAAAATATGAAATCACGAACTTAACATACATACGTACTCTTAATATTAAACATCAATTTAATATTCCCTAATTGGAAAATATTAAAACATAATTTTCAGTTACTTTTTAAGGATAGCAGTCATGTTGCATATTCAATATTTTAATTGATTACAAACCAATGTTTTGATTTTGGTCATGAAACGTAACGCACGAAAAGGGTGGAGATGCAAGTGGGAGACGACGCGAATCGCGCATGCGTCATCCCGCGGGAATGCAATATTGTGTTATCAGTGCGCCATAAATCACGTAGACGGATGTCCGACACCTCGCGCGGTTAAATTTTAATATTCGGGCGCGTTTGAATAATTTAAAGTGGTGATTCAGAAATTTTGAATAATGGCGTCTACCAGCCAGAATACCCAAGATGTCATCATAGATCCAGGCACCATTTCCACTATTATAGACGATCAAGGCACTGGCCTGAAGGTCAGTCTGAATGTCACGGATGACGAAGTTGAGAGAGTGCGCAGGGAAGCTGAACAGCAGAATAAAGATGATCTCAAGGAAGATAATGCAGACGAAAAAGGTGATGAGGTGGTCATTGGTGAAGAAGGTGATGGTGGCGTAAGCGGTGAAGGTGATAAAGGTGAGAAAAGTGATGATCCTGAGGAAGCTGAAGTAGCTAAGAACAGTGATGAACCCATGGGAGGTGATGCAGTCAACGTTGGTGCGGGAGTTGTAGAAGTCCAAGCGATTGACATCGCCAACGGAGGTAATGAACCTGAGAGCGGTGATGAAGTCAAGGAAGGTGAAGCAACTGAAGTAAATGATGAAACTGAGGAAGGTAATATAGTTGAGGAAGCAATGGGTGTTGATGAACCCAATGAAAATGATGAAGTTAACGGGAATGATGATATTGAGGTTAGTGACGAATCGGATGTTGAACAATCGGAGGGAAGTGATATAACTGACTACGATGATGATACTGATGATGACGAAGCTGTGGAAGTTGATGAACTTGAGGAAGGTGATCGAGTCAACTTAAATGAACAAACTAATGGAGTTGAACTAGCCAACATAAATGAACAAGCCCAAGAAGATGAGGAAAGTGATGAAGAAGAAAGCGATAGTGATGATGATGACAGTGATTTTGAGGAGGAGCAATCTGGGTCCGATAGGGGTTTCATCAAGATAATGACCCTTGGTGACTCATTTGGAGTAATCATTCAAGGATCTGGAGCTACATTGTCTCCAAAAACTGAAAGGAAGGCCAAGTCGGGCAAATACATAACCATACAGCTGAGGAACGCACCGAATATACCTAAGTATAGCAACGTCGTGATCGAGCTGCAGCCTGATGTTTGCGAACTCTTTGGGAAGGATGCTTACAATTCTATGCTGATGGGAGACTGGTCCAAGATGATCAAGATTGCCAAGAAGAAGGGATGCCCATACCCTGAGGTTCTAAACAAGCTACGCACCAGCCAGGGAAAGGCTCCCATCAAGATCAAGCAGAGAAATTAAGAGAAGAAAAAGAACAAGGAAGAACAGTGACATTCAGTGCTAAATACTTAAACACCCAGAGTAAATACCGTAAGGTACATAGAACTCAAACAAAAGCTTCAGAAAGTTCGAAAAAAAATCGTCTATATCTCGTTTCTCAGAACTAAAGATAGGCGCGCAACGGAATGTCACTTAGCTCTTAATCTTTTCAAATATTTGCGCTTGAAGTAGAGTAGAAGTTTTAAATCTCTGTATCCATGAAATTTGTGTCTATTTAAAGTTAATAAAGGCTTCAAAGTAACCAGCAAATACAAGTTTTTAAACATAGAAAATAAAGTGCTTTAAGACAAAAAAAACTTTCGCAGACGAAAAATAATTTATAAATACTACAATTAATATCCTAAAGATCGCCCACTGAGTTACGCCCCCATATACAAATATAGCCTTTATAAGTAGAACTACATATATTCGCCAGACAGATCAATCGCTGTAGAGGGCGCTAGTACCACAGTAACACAGTATTTGGTACTTCTCTATAATAACAAACGTCTGCGTAAGATTTGACTCATACCAAATTGAACCTTAACTTCTTCAGAAAAATAGAGTCGATATTTCAATATGTTCAGTGGAATATTTCAAGTCTGATATTCTTATCGATGAAAATTCGACCTTAAAATCACAGTTCTATGGTAGGTTGCTGTTTGTGGTAAGTATTGAAATGCACTCCTGTTTCCTGAGTGATAAAGGAAGTGCAGACTTTAAGGACTGGACCTGGGGAGTGATAAAAGATGGAAAAATACTAGAAACTTAGCGACAAAAGTAAGTATGAATATTATAAGTAAGTATAAGAGATAATACAAAATCACACTTATATATGCCTTACGGTAAATTTTAAAAAATCATTACCCAGACCTGTTCTAGGCTTTATTGAACGGGGATTTCAAAATCGAACTGAGCCGAAACGATGTTTCTTTGAGTAGTTTTATTAACGTGATTGGGCGGGAAACGATCAGATTGTCTGATGGTGAGCAATCAGCACCCGCAACAACGAAGGAGTTACGAGTACGTTACGTACGTAACCTTAATCAACAAAAGGGGGGGGGGCTTTTGTTGATTGATTAAGGTTTTGGAGATTTAGGAATTGGGGGAGGGGAAGGATGGGGGCTCCAGCAACCTCACTCACACGGCGAGTGTTTACAACAACGCTGTGGTTCTTTCATACTCATTTTCTATGGTATCACTCCGCATTTTGTAATGGTCTAAATAAATAATTATTTTTTTATTAAAGCCTTTAAATTACTATTTGATTTGGAAAAGGAAACGTCCTTATGTCATCCGAGTCCTTTTAAAAAATGACTCATTTCTTTCAGCAGTATTGATTTCTCACATTATTTGAGTAAACATGTTGTCTAAAATAATATAAGAACTATTTTCCCGTAAAGTTAGTCACTAGTCAATAATGTCGGCTGGTAAAAAGAGCTCGATCTTATCCATTTTCTCTATAGTACGGGGCCCGTTCTCCATAACATGTACAATGGGGTTAATAATGGTTTATAGAAAAATATAATAGGTTATGACGTCATAATTTGTGTTTTTCAAATAGCACACTTTTTTACTTCTAATAAACTCTCTAATAATGAGAAAATTAAGTGTACCATTTATAAATAATACACTCAGGGGCACATTTAACCGTCCACCCATCTCAAATAGCATAACGTTTGTTTATGTTAACTTACGCTTTGAATTATAGGCGCAACTTCATAAGTGGGTATATCATAAATCAATAAAACAACCATACCCGCGTTTTGTTTACTTTTGTGGTTTTTATTTAACAATAATCAGTTTAGTCGAAATTTGACAGTCTCGCCCTTTGTTTGTGTGACGGATACATTTCATTTAAAACGTTGTGATACAATTTCTTCGAATAAAACCGAGGTGTTGGAGTGCCGTGATTCAATTTACACCAAAAAAAATGCCATTGGACGCAGCTGGAGCAGCCAGGGCAGTAGCACTTGCAGACGCTGGGTTTAGCCAGCGTCGGATTGGACGGATGCTTGGATATCCACGAACCACTATTCAAGATGCTATCCGGCGTTACAGAGAGACTGGTTCCTACACAAGAAGGCCAGGGCAAGGTCGTAGAAGGTGTACATCAGAGAGAGATGATCGTTACATCGTCTCGAACGTTTTACGAAATCGGTTCACAACGGCTTCTGAGGCTCGTGACCGCTTGTTTGAGGTACGAAATGTAAGTGTGAGCCTAAGAACAATAAGAAGAAGGTTAGCTGAGAGGGACCTGAAAGCATTTCGACCAGTTCGAGTCCCAGATCTGACCACAGCTCACAGAAGAGCGAGACTTGCATTTGCTCGAGAACATTTAAATTGGACTTCGGAACAATGGAAGGCAGTTCTCTTCTCTGATGAGTCAAGAATCGCTTTACGAGGTCCTGATGGACGTCAGCGCGTGTATAGGCGCCGCGGTGAAAGGTTTGCTGAATGTGCTGTGGTTGGAACCGTGGGCTACGAGGGAGGCTCGATAATGGTGTGGGGTGGCATTTCTTACGACGCCCGTACAGAGTTGGTCATCTTCGATAGAGGCAGCGTTAATGCTCACAGGTACGTGACAGAAATCCTAGAACCATATGTGATTCCTTTTGCACCATTCATTGGCGATAATTTTGTTTTAATGCACGACAACGCTCGTGCACACACTGCGAGAATTGTCACCGATTACTTGGACGACGTCAATATTCAACGTTTACCATGGCCAGCTCGCAGTCCTGACCTGAACCCAATAGAGCATGTATGGGACAACTTAAAAAGACGGATCCGGAGTCGTACACCAGCTCCGAGGACCATCAGTGAGCTGAAAACTGCAGCTGTTGAGGAGTGGGAGAACATTCCCCAAAGCGACATCCAAGACATAATGGACGGGCTTCCTAATCGGTTACAAGAGGTCATTAGGGCCAGAGGAGGAAATACACATTATTAATCCGATAATTTACAGCACACTTTTTTAAAAGTGCCCTTTTGTAAATTTTATTTTTTGTTAAGAAAACTGTATATTCTGTTTTTTTTTTAATTTTGTCTCAATTAAACCATTTCTCAACATACACATGTTTTATTTGTCTTCGTATAGGTTCACCCAATGTAATATTATAACAAAATAAATTAAATTACCATAGAATTTTGAAGAAATCGAAAAAATGTAGGTGGCCGGTTAAATGTGCCCCTGAGTGTATTTGGGAATTCAGTTTTTGAAATATTGATACAATTTCTCTAGGACTGACTAAACTGCCCAATTATGCAAATCAGATTATTATTATTAAATAAAATAAAAAGATCTCGGTGTGCTTTTTTAAAATTGTTTTTTTTAATGGTAGAACTCGGCAAACGAGCTTACGGATTACCTGATGGTAAGCAATCGGCGCCGCCCATGGACACCCGCAACACCAAAGGAGTTACCAGTGCGTTGCCGGCCTTTTGGGGATAGGGGTTGCGAATATAAGGATCGGGAAGGGATAGGAGAAGGGGCGGGATTGGGCCTCCGGTAACCTTACTCACACGGCGAAACACAACACTATGGGTTATTTCACGCCGGTATTCTATGAGGCCATGGTATCACTCCGGTCTCTCTCACACGATCTCCCAATTTTTCATACGACTTAAATGTTGGCAATAAACGCTACAAAGTCAATTTATCAAACTGGCAACAATAAAATGTCATATACTATATATAAAAACTGGCAATGACATATGTACTGTAGTCTTGTCACTTACGCCATCTTGGGGACGCACTTGTTGAATGTAATTCCACATTTGGTTAGGTTGGTTCTTTATACTACTAGCTACTTTTGCACGGTTTCACCCGCTAGTCGGTCTCTACAGGTCGTAGCATGATGTTATATAGTCTCGTCCTCGTCTTCGGTTCCTTAATTAAGACTCTCACCTTGCGTCTTGGGCCTCAATGCGCCGTTGGGGTAAACCAGCATTACACTTGTACCATAATCTATACTAATATTATAAAGAGGTAAAATTTGTAAGTTTGTATTTTGTATGTAGGGGGTAATCTTTGAAACCGCTGGTCGGATTTACAAAATTCTTTCACTGATAGATAGCTACAATGTTCCTGAGTGCTATAGGCTATAAAACATCACGCTACGATTGAAAGGAGTCGAGCAGCGGGTGAAACCGCGAGAGAGTAGCTAGTTTAATATATTATAAGATTATTGTTTAAAAGTTTTATAGGACGATATTAGAAGATTGTAAGAAAAAAGATATTATTAAGAAAAAAAACAAAAATCTTGACCAATCCCTATGTAGTACAATAGTACGACCTCCTGGATTACTTTATGTAAAGCAATCGACGCCGCTGATGGACACCCGCTACACCAGATGAGTTAGGAGTGCGCTATCGGCCTTATGGTGATTGATGGAAAGGAAGATGGTTCGGGCTTCCAGTAATGTCACTCACAAGGCTGTGGTTGTTTCACGCCCTTTTTCTGTCAGGCTGTATCACTCCGGTCGAGCTAACACATTCGTACCAAAGTATTACTACTCGCACAATTTTTATTTGTAGCTTTTAAACTTTGATAAAAACTACATTACATCAATAGTAAGGACTCCAATTTGCTATTACATTGACGTAATAAAACTCTTCAACGGTCCCGTTGTTAAAATTATTATCTGCGAGTTGGCTTCGGACCCTGGTACGCCTTTGAAAGGTCCAGATACCAATGGTCACGAAAGGGAACGAACAAACATAGTACCTAAGAAAACTACACTTCTGTAACAGTAGCGCAGTTTTCCTATAGTTTTATACGTAAATTCCGCTAAAGAACATTGAATATGAATCGATAATTTACATAAATATTACACAGTAGCACAAACCATTATTTCTTCTAACAATCAATTTATGGACGTCTTTGCGTCATTTCTTATGATTGTAACAGTACAATAATGAAAAATGAGTGTTTTCACAAATTGATGACATATTCTTTTCTCGGTCATAGTATGACGAAGAATCTACAATAAAATTATGGTATTATTCATCATCAGTCTAGAAACGCCGATGGCTGAGAGAAGACCTCATCTCGCCTGGATAAAAGTATAATAAAATATATCACCACACTTGTTCAAGGTGGATTGGCGATTTCCAGCTTTCGCCCGATTCTTTCCTTCGCCGTATTTTAGTAGGGTCTAAATAATCTTATCAAAATATAAAACTGGGATAAAGTCTCATTGATGGTACTTGTGAGATTTGGAGCCCGGACAGAGTGCCAGTCTTCTGGTCTACTCATCTTGCTAATGTCTTAACTCTGGTAAGTTATCAGTACCATTAGTTGTTGTCATTGTTGAGGTAATTTCCTGTACTTGTTCGATTTTTTGTATCGGAGATTCGAATCACCTGACCGTCATAGCGTGGTAGACCCATTACGTTAGAGGAGTGGCGTGTGTGTTTCTGGCCTTTAAGAGTTTAGGGATCCTCCTCTCATCCTTCCATCAATACTCAAGATTGGCTGATTTGGTGTGGTCGGTTGCCGCCGGAGCCGGCCTCCCGCACTTCAATTCTATCACAAGTCGGGGTTGCGGGGTAAGTGCAATGAGTCACCGCGGCTACGGCCCAGAGCAGCATAAAGAAGTGGGTGGTTTTTAGTCAGTGAGAGTCTAACACACCCTCCCGACCGACCTTGGGCGGCAGAAGTCATGAGATGATTTCCCCCCACAGAAAATACACGTACATCGATACCTGAACATGAAAACTATAAAAATAACTACACTGTTTACTAGAATTATTTCGTGTAGGATAAAAATACTCAAATTTTACTATGCCTATTTTTAAAAGTGTGTAAACTGAGGAATAATTAATTTGAATCACTAATCCTAAAACCCGGTAACGATCAGTAAATCTGTGTAAAACGTTTTTATTTTTACCGTTGACCACTTTTACCGACTTTTACACCTTTTCGGAGTATAGACAGCTGCTAGTTGTAATAAGTTACTACTCAAGTCAGGGATCATGTATCTTTCAGGTTGCTGAAAATTAGCTATCGGGTATAACAATGAACGATGAATTATTTTCAAGTAAGCACTTGTCTAATGTCGTGGTGGCCTGGTGGTTAAACAGCACGCTTCTCATGCATGAGGGTGTTTGAAACCTGGCAAGTACCAATATGACTTTTTCCGAGTTACATGTAAGTACTTTGTATGATTATTTAGACACCACTGACATATGGTGAAGGTAAACATCGTGAGGAAACCTGGACTTATAATTTATAATTATAAGTTTGAAATCGCCAACCCGCATTGAGCAAGCGTGGTGATTAATGTTCTAATTTTCTCTGTACGAGAAGAGGTCTTTGCTCAGCAGTGGGCACTTATAGGCTGATGATGATGATGACGATGACGAGAAAATAAAAACTAAATTTTTATGTTATGATGGTAAGCAATTAGCGCAAGCGCGTTGCCGGCCTTTTGGGGATAAGGAGTTTTCGGCATTTAGAGATTGGTGAGGAAAGAAATGAGGGGAACGATTCCCTCTCTCTCTCCTCTCTCGCCCTAAGTGGGACACAGGAAGACCCTTGATGAAGAAGATCTATCAAAATAGCACATTAACTATACTAGATCATAAAAATGTGATCACAAGTGCTTGTGCACTTACAAGAAAAGGTTTACCATCCCTGAAAACTATTTTTCGATCAATCCAAAGCTTTTTTAAAGTAATGAATCATTCAAGGTGTCTGGAATATTTATTAAGGAAGCATGATTAACAATATTAATTCCCCAAGCGGCTGCAAACCAGAATCTACCAAACCATATACATATTTACATTATAATTAAAGTTATGATGGAAACATTGGTATACTTTATAACAGAATGGGTATTCAAAACAGTTTCGTAATTATGGTTTTATAATTTATGATATTTTAAAACTCTTCAAGGTAATTATTTATTATGACATTTCATTTTATTGTTTTTTAGACAAGTCATAACTTAAGTTAAGATTAAATTCCCTTTTTTTTGAAGTGGGCAAAATCTT
The DNA here is from genome assembly GCA_902829305.4 of Spodoptera exigua. Taxonomy (NCBI): domain Eukaryota; kingdom Metazoa; phylum Arthropoda; class Insecta; order Lepidoptera; family Noctuidae; genus Spodoptera; species Spodoptera exigua. Next base: position 5,031,746 of record LR824623.2, read on the forward strand.
ATCGAACCATTTCTCCTGCTCTCGCTAGGGCTAAAGGGAGTGTGAGACTCTTCCTGACTAAAAACTACTTCGTTTCTTCTCCTGCTACAAGCTGGGGCCATGGCAAATTTTTTCGCTAGCCCCTGCAACTCCAGCTGGACATCGGTCTTATTTGGCACCATCTGTAGTAATCTAATGATTCTTTAGAATACACATCTCGATCTAAGTACTCCATGGAGAAAGAATTAAAAAATATTAGAAAGATATTTACTTTTGTAAGGAATAAAAACATGAAATTACTTCTTCTGCCCTAGTGGTATAGTGCCCTAAACTAACTAAAAAGGGTTGGGGTACCGCTCCTCCTACTTCAAGCTAAACCCACGGTCCAAAAATATACTAGAAATCACAGCCCCGTCTTAAATAAGCGCGCTGCAGAACGCGCCGCATCATACGCTCAGGTCCTATAATTATTTCAGCCGGGGTTGCGGGATAAGCGCAATGAGGCACCGCGACCTCGGCCCAGAGCAGGAGAAGGAACGGGGGGGTTTTTAGTCAGTAAGAGTCTGACACTCTCTCTCGCCTTACCCTAGGCGGGAGAAGTTATTGGATGATTTTTCCCTGACAAAAAAGGTCCTATAATTATCTTGCATAACAAATACACACAGATTCAAACATCAAATTAATATAATCCAAGAATTGTGACTTGCATAATCACAATATCAAGATAATGACAAACCGTGTGAGCCAAGTTTTCCCACATGCACGATTTAAATGCAGTAATCATTACAATTACAGGCAATTCTTCAGTATGACCACTTGAAACAATAAGCGAAGTGAGGGATAACTATTTATTTATATACTGTACACATTATCACAAATCTACAAAGAAGAGGCTAGGGTATTTTCTTCTTAATACCGCTGTGCAGCAAATAAAATCAACTCATTTTTTAATAATAACTTGTTAACCGCCATCTTTTAAAAAAATGCCTCTGAATGAGATCTCAGAATAAAGTTTGCTTCTCGACAAATAAACATCTTTCTGTCATTTGAGGCAGTGACGACATGCTCCTTTACTTTCTGAGGGTTATAAAAACCTACTCTTAAAAAGAAAAGAGAAGGAAAGATCTCATAGCGTATTCTATTTTGAAGCACCAATCATAACTTTGCCGCCTTAAAAATATATCAAAGGGAATAACAATTTGCCATAATCTATATCTAAAATTTGTAAGTTTGCAAGTATGTTTGTAAGTTTGTCTGTAGGGGAAATAATAATAGTAATCTTTGGATACGCTGGTCGGGTGTTCAATATTCTTTCACTGATAGATAGCTACAATGTTTCGTGAGTGCTATAGGCTATAAAACATCATGCTACAGAGCTGAGCAGCGGGTGAAACCGCGCGAGATTAGCTAGTTGCATAATATAAGCGATGAACATTCTGGAGTGGTACTTCTGAATCTGACTTGTAATGTGCATTCACATGCGTATTTATATTTCTAATTAAGTAACTACTATGTATATGTATGTACGTTACATATTAAATAAATAGTTTAGCTATAATTAGTAAAGATGCTTCTAGTTGTCCACCTGTTTAGACATTAATTGATTATGATAATTATCTCTTCAATCTTCCGGGTACTATCTAGAAATTTCGATTGGAAACATTTTGGCATATTCTACTGATATGGAATTTTTGCCAAAAGTTAAAATTGTCACGTATTACGACAGCCAAAACGAATGGCTTAAATTACATAGCTTAAGTAGTTTATTTACCTAATGCAATTCAAAATACCTAAAAGGGACATCTGTACTTTAAAAAAAAATCTTGGCATCTATTGTATACAACTACTTACCTATCGTACAAATTCCTAAAATGGACCTTTCTTCCATTTTACCTTAAAACCTTTGATTTCTGTCTCTGTCTACTGTATTATCCTTTATTTAGCCCCAAGGACACCTACGGGAACAGCAAATAAGGTCTATATTGCCATACCAATAGGTCTATTCAAAAACAGACGAGCATATTTCCCCACATATTTACAGTCCCGCTGTTACTGCAATTGCGCATTGTAAGCTTCTTAGTTTAGAAAGCGAAAACACAATAACTCTTTATCCAACCAGCCATGACCAGCTCAAACTATGCTCAACATTCCACGCGCGCCTTAAAGAGCCAATAGACCACCACAGACGATCCCTATAGGGCTGATGTTCAGCCGGGGTTGCGGGGTAAGCACAATGAGGCACTGCGGCCTCGGCCTAGAGCAGGAAAAGGAACAGGGGAGTTTTTTAGTCAGTAAGAGTCTGACACTCCTGCTCTACTTTGGGCGGGAGAAGTCATTTGATGATTATCCCCTCACAAAAAGAAGCTATACCCAAGACCTGGAGGCATTCAACCACCAATTGGAAACAGAACACCAACACAAAGATTCCTTATTAACTGTCACCTATATGCACTGACTTATCTCAACGCTCGCTTCAACATGATGTCAACAAGTGCGTACGTTATCTTATGAATGACGTGACGTCAGGGCGAGCCCCCACTTATCAAGTCGCTGAGTATAACATGTATGTTATCGCAGCACTACAACATATAGAACTGGCATTGTAATTTTATTCGTACGATTTGAAACGGTCAGGTTATTTCGTCATCGATATTTTCAGATTGTGACGTTGACTTTGGATGTTCTAGAGGTTTTTCTGCCGTTGATATGATTAGTTAGTAGCTATAGTTATAATTGTGTGGTGTGAGTGAGAGGTTTAGTTTGAGTCTTGTACAAATGAAAGTTATTGCAGGTGAAGGTCTGTTTCGGGGTGACGAGTAGAGAGTAAAGCGGAAGAATGAACGAGTTGGTTTTTAGTCAGTAAGTCTCTTTTTTATGTGATAAGGAGGCGGCGAAGCTTGGCTCTCTCACACTAAGTCTCACACTCCACCTCGCACTGTCGAAGATAGTAGGGGACGTTAGATGGCTTTACGAACTCAAAAAAAGAACTCTTGGTAATCCCAAGTGTTTTTTTATTATTAAAGTAGTATATAACAATATTCAAATAGTCGTAAAAATAGATCCGTAATTATTGTGAATGTTGTGTTTATGTGAAACGTTGTAGTAAATATTGTTGTCTATTTAAAACGCAATAACACTTTATATTGATAAATAATATGAGCAGAAAATTGAATTATAATTAAATATGTAAAAAATATATTACTGCATTATATTAAATGGAGATCTGAATATACATAAAAATCTCACAAGAAAAGTAATTCTGATGCAATCTCTAATAACATTTTCTTGTCATTCCTCGCTCATATTTATCAGTGTAGGAATGAAACCAATGATAATATAATATACTCTATTTGTACATAACAAATATAACAAGTTATTTACTTAAAGATATATAAGTATTTTAGTCATACGATTCATATTTTTAAACGATAAATGATACGCAAAATGTTTGGGTTTTCTGCGTGTATAACGATAGTATTCCCAATTTAAATTGTTTAATTTGTAATAAATTTGATATGTAGCTTCATTGGTCGATTAGTTGGGAGTGTGACTGTCGAGCAATGACTTTAGGAATCGATTCCTAAGTGAAGTAGAATATCTTTTATTTCCGTTTTCTCGGTTTTTGTCTCAAGGAATGGAATGGTAACGGGCTTTTTAGACTGGACCAAGAGGCTCTTAACATAACTATTGTATAGTGGGTGTTATGTCGTTGGTACATAAATAAAATTCTGTCTATCCTACTGAGAATTGACAAGCATAATCCAAACTAAAATTATAAATGCGAAGTAACTCTATCTGTCTGTCTTTTCTTCACGCCTAAAATACTGAACCTATTTGTATGAAATTTGGTACAGACATAGTTTGGAACTCGAGAAAGGACATAGGATAGTTTTTAAACCAAAAATCTGCAGGAAGTCACTATACCACGCGAACAAAGTCGCTGTCAAAAGCTAGTGTTATATACCAGTTAATACGTCATAATTCTATTTATGAGGTTCCGAGCTGTACGAAGTTCGTAAGGTTATCTTTCTGGGTTAAATAATTAGAACCAACGATAAATTGGGGAGTAACGTTGATTCTTCAATAGAATGGAATTTTTATAATCTTTGGAATATGGGGTAAAATTTCGAGGTCATTTAAAGGTTAGTACTGATTCATTTTGATTCAAATGCTTATTGCGCTTACCCCGCAAACCTGGCTGAATCCACTAATAAATGGCACGGTGACGAACGACGCTCATTCTTTCCAAGTGTTGGAGAGCCATGCTCCGGCACGAATGGGTCGGCTCGACCGAAGTGTTACCACGGCCCCACAGAAAACCTACGTGAAACAAGCACAGCGTTGTGTATCGCCGTGGGCGTGAGGTTACCGAAGGCCCAATCCTTCCCCTTCCCCGATCCCTCCCCAATCCCTAAATCTCCAAACCCCTAATACCTAAAAGGTCGGCAACGCACTCGTAACTCCTCCGTTGCGAGTGTCCATGGGCGGCGCTTATTGCTTACCATCAGGTAATCCGTCTGCACGTTTGCCGACCTATTACATAAAAAAACTTTGATTTTCCTTCGTATGAGACGAGCCCTTTGCTCAACAACAGTGGGCTCTTATTGGCTAATGATGGGTTTATAGACAACTAGCTACTCTCGCGCGGTTTCACCCGCTGCTCGGCTCCATTTAATCGTAGCGTGATGTTTTATAGCCTATAGCACTCAGGAATATTGTAGCTATCTATCAGTGAAAGAGTTTTGGTAATCCGACCAGCGGTTCCAAAGATTACCCCCTACACTTACAAACATACAAACTTACAAATTTTACTTCTTTATAATATTAGTATATATGAAACAGAAACCTCCTTCGTATTATTCAACAAATAGTCACAAAAAATTTGTCTCTATCAAAGAATATATGGAGAAAAGTCACGTGTCTGTATGTACGAGTTGTATATTGAATATTGTAAACTTGAACATAATAACAATAAAAGTAAACACATTTACTATGTGCACCTACTGCGCATATACTGTGTTGTTAGTTGTCGGGTTGACAACATCAACAATTAAATTAAACAACTCGAATGTTTGTTGTCAGGAGCGAATACGGGTTTTGTGTAAATAGTTCTGGGTTTTTTTGTTTATGAACTTTGCAAAAATAAAAATATTTAATTGCCACTATGTTTCTTCTATCGCCATTAACAGCGCGTGCTAAAGTCATAGTTTAGAAATTAAAAGTATTTGTTTTTCAATTTCTACACATACATACAAACATTTTCTTTTTTTTTCAACATTGACTGCGGTCAAGCAAAGCGTCAGACCCTTAATAACTAAAAACTACACCTTTTACCATCTCTTGCTAGGAGCTGGGTCAATCGGAGTGATACGACGGCCTCATAGGAAACCTACAACAACCATAGCGTTGTGTTTTGTCGTGTGAATGTGACTATCGGAGGCGCAATTCCTGCCCTCCCCCATTCCTTTCTGTACCCCTTAATCTCCGAAATCCTAATCCCAAAATAGTCGGTAACGCACTGACAAATACTGACTGAAAAATATGTATACCAGTCGTGATGTTTATAAAATATTACGCTAATATTACTGACAACTATAGGTATTATGTGCGTTTGTATGGGACAAATGCGCATTACAATTATTTCTTACGAGTAAATCAATATTTTGATACTTACTATTAAATCTTTTATTAGTCATCATTAGTCATTAGCACGGAACAGCTGGTTCAAACTGCGTAATTTTTATCGCTAAAGAATGTTATGTTATACTTAATTAGGATGTAAAACTAGCGAGCCGCTCCGGCTTACTTGGCCCATACTAAATTTCTACACTATTTTTACGATGTTATTAAATATATTAATAGTCCTTCCTCTTCAATCACTCAACCTATTAAAAAAGTCGCATCAAAATCCGTTGCGCGGTTTTAAGATATAAGCTTACAAAGTTATATAGGAACAGAAAAAGCGACTTTGTTTTATACTATGAAGTGTAAGGGAAGATCATTATTGTTTTGGCATCTGTCAAATAAAATTGGATATTGTCCAGAAGACATTCGACAATGTTTTTTTACCGTTGCCCTATAGTAAAATATTTTCCTGAGTAATGGGTGCTTTGTCTAAATTATATGTACTTTATAACTGTATTTAGTCATCACTAATAAATCGTGAAGGAAAACATCGTGAGGAAACCTGGACTTATTATTTCTAATTATTTGTTGAATCCGTCTTGGGAAAGCGCGGTGATTAATGCTCAAACCTTACCCATGTAAAAAGAGGCCTTTGGTCAGCAGTGGGCACTTGTAGGCTGATGATGTTATATAGTATGGGTGCATTGGCAAACAAATCACACTCAGACCCGAAAAAATAATTTGTAGATTATAATATACTAGCTAGGTACTCTCGCGCGGTTTCACTCGCTGCTCGGCTCCATTTAATTGTAGCGTGATGTTTTATAGCCTATAACACTCAGGAACATCGTAGCTATCTATCAGTGAAAGAATTTTGGCAATCCGACCAGCGGTTCCAAAGATTACCCCCTACATACAAACTTACAAATTTTACCTCTTTATAATATTAGTCTAGATACAAAGATTTGCTCCGTGTGACGATAAAATATGCGACACGGCCATTACCCAGCCACCATGCTAGCCGTGCTGTCAATGTACGTAAGTATCATTGTTTTATACTATGCATAGAGATATATAACAATATAGTAATCAACTCCTTAACGATTGCGTAATATGTAATTGGAAAACCCACTAATTGACTTGTATCGAGGTTCATTGATGGAAAATTAATTGCTAAAGAAGTGTAACGTTGACATCACTATTTAATATTATTATTGTTTATATTACAACTACATTGACTTCAAAAGTCATATTAATGTGTTTTTTTTATAGGGAAATGAGCAAACTAATGACCTGATGGTAAGCAATCAGCGCTGCACATGGACTCGTTGTACAACGCGATGTCGTGCATGTGGGTTATAAGGGATTTAATTCATAAAACTACAAGCGAACGCCGGCATTCGGACACCTATTGTACTTCTATTAAGTCTTGTAATACCACGATTGAAAGATTAAAGATGGGATTTGAGGATTGATGAGGAGGGGAAGGGGGGAGGATTGGGCCTCCAGTAACTTCACTTACACGGCAAAACACATCATAATTGTTGCTTCACGTCCAGGTTTTCTGTGAGGCCGTGGTATGACTTCGGTTGAGCTGGCCCATTCGTGCTGAAGCATGGCTCTCCCACACTTACAAGTGTCATTGAAAACATTTTATTTTTTTTTTTGTGAGGGAAAAATCATCGAGTGGCTTCTCCCGCCCATTAGTGTCAGACTCTTACTGACTAAAAAACCCCTGTTCCTTCTCCAGTCTCCTGCTCTGGGCCGAGGTCGCGGTGCCTCATTGCGCTTACCCAGCAACCCCGGCTGAACATCAGCCCTAATAGGGCCCCGTCTGTGGTGGTCTATTGGCTCTTTGAAGAGCGCGCGTCAGTCTAGGTTGGCCCTGACATATATTTCCATTAGTATTGTTTAAAACCTGTCCCTATACAATATCTGTGTTTACATTACAACTAATGTTCTTAATGGGTGAAGTGCTTGAAATTGATAATTATTTTCTTAATCTATATTGGTTGGTTTATTGACATTGTGATTCAATCTAATCAATAAGCTATGTTAACTAATTGTTAATAAATTATATGAAAGATTAGGTAAATAAATTCTTTGAACATTATTTTTCTGTTATTTTATTATGTCTATATTGTGTCGTGGTGGCCCGGAGGTTCAGGAGCCCGCTTCTCATGCATGAGGGCGTGGGTTCGAAACCTGGCAAGTACCAATTTGGCTTTTTCCGAGTTATATGTACTTTCTATGATTATTTAGACACCTCTGACATACGGTGAAGGTAAACATCGTGAGGAAACCTGGACAAATAATTACCAATTATAAGTTAGAAATCGTCAACCCGCATTGAGCAAGCGTGGTGATTAATGCTCTAACCTTCTCCGTATGAGAAGAAGCCTTTGCTCAGCAATGGGCACTTATAGGCTGATGATGATTTTATTATGATATAGTTTGGTAAAAATACGACTTATATACTGTATTAGACAAAAAATGAATTTCAACATACCATAAAAATTAAAAAAAAATGTAAACAATTTCGTGATAGCCCGAAGGTTCAGGTTCAGCTTTTTACGCATTAGATTGCAAGCTCGAAACCTGCCTAATATCAAGGTGATTTTTCCGGGTTATATGTACTTACCTACTTTCTACGAATATTTAGACATACGGTGAAGTGTAGTGAGATACCCTGGCCTTAAAACTTTTAATTACAAGTTTTAAATCGCCAATCCGCCTAGAACAAGCTTGATGGTCAATGCTCAAACCTTCTCCGTGTAACAAGAGGCCTTTGCTCAACTATGGGAACTTATAAGGCTCGTGATGAAAAAATAATACCTATATACACTGAAAATCCTAGTATGTGCTTGAACCAAAAAGGTATATATTATATATATACTTATGCCTTAATACACGAGGTTATCCATTAGTCTGTAGTAGTCTAGTAGCTAATGACTATAGTACGGAAGAAACCATAGATTCATTACTTAGGAACATTTGATAGCCATTTGATAGCCATAACTGACTTAGTATATTTCCACGATGAACGGAGGTTAGGTGCAGTCGTGCAGTCTGCATGAATGCATAGCGGTAATGTAAACAGTATTATATAGGTATATACTAGATAAGGGGTTAATGACCGGTTCTGTATATAATTTTAAATTTAAATTTGGAATTATGTCTATTTATACATTGATATACCGATTAATAATTACATATAGAACGTACGTACTCATGGAATTACTTTTTAATTTTTATTTTTTTGAATTTTACAGTTAACCTTTTTTTTACAAATAAATGATTGCTTACTTACTTACTTTTAATACGAAGTAGCTCTTACCCGCGGCGTCGCTCCCGTCATTTGACTACCTACCCTACTCTCTACCTACCCTACTCTAACTACCCTACTCTACTTACCCTACTCTAACTGCCCTACTCTACCTACCCTACTCTACCTACCCTACTCTACCTACCCTAGACCTAACCTACCCTACTCTACCTACCCTACTCTACCTAACCTATTTTACCTACTCTATCCTATGTCCTTCTCCTGGCTCTAAACTACCTCCCTGCCAATTTTCAGCTAAATCGGATCAGCCGTTCTTGAGTTATAAGTGGAGTAACTAACACGACTTTCTTTTATATAATGATATATAGATTAAATTAATCCAAATTAAGCAGTTACGAAAAGGTATGTCAAATATAAATTTGTTTATTTACTTACTAGCGACCCGCCCGTCTGCGCACTGGTGCGATGCTGATACTTAATTTCTCCACTATTTAAAGGATGTTATTATAAATATAAACCTTCCTCTTCAATCACTCTACCTTTTAAAAAAAGCCGCTTCAAAATTCGTAGCTTAGTTTTAAAGATTGAAGCATACATAGGGATAAAAGGACAGAGAAAGCGACTTTGTTTGAAACTATGTAGGCATAAATAATAGTGAGACAATACATATTTTAGCTGTTTTTATTTACCATTATTAACCTAGATTTATTGATTATTCTTTACGTACTTATTATCACCTTGTGTGTTTCTTTTTCAATACAATGTCAGTATATTGTTACGTAACAAATTACTTTTGATTTATTTCTTGAGGTTAAGGCACGCAAATTTCACACTATAAAAAACGTCATCAGTATATGGCTTAGCAACATACCTATATTATTAAAGGATTTTCTTCTGTCATTGTCATGACTTCTTTTATATGGGATAAACCCGCCGCTCCCAAAACCTGCCAAAACGCAACTCCTGTAAGCCAAGATCTACAGTAGATACAACCACCCTTTTAACAATATTAACTTTTTATTTATTTAAGTATGGGAGAGCCATGCTTCGGCATGAATGGGTCGGTTCGACTGGAGTTGCACCACGCCCTCACAGTAAGCCGTCATGAACCACAGCGTTGTGTTTCGTCGTGTGAATGAGATTATGGAGGCCCAACCCTTCCCCCAATCCCAAAATCTCCAAAACCCTAATCCCCAAAAGGTCGGCAACGCACTCGTAACTCTACCGTTGTAGCGGGTGTCTATGGGCGTCGCTGATTGCTTACCATCATGAAATCCGTCTGCTCCTTTGCTGTCCCATCATTTCCATTATTATAAATGAATAATAATTCTTGATATTTCACAACGTAGTATAAAACAACACATCTCTTGTTCCTATGTCCAAACTAATATTATAAATACGAAAGTAACTCTGTCTGTCCTTTCTTCACGCTTAAACTACTGAACCGATTTCTGTGAAATTTGGTACAGACATAGTTTGGAACTCAAGAACGGACATAGGATAGCTTTTATACCAAAAATCTGCAGCAAGTCACTTTTCCACGCGAACTAGTATGAAATAATTTTACTTTCAAATTCATTGTTTAGAATTTTATCACTAGTATTCGTTACTACTTAACAGATTACAACATTTAATGAATGGATTTGCCGCAGTGACGTCATTTGTCAGTACAGCTGTTACTTATGTACTTATATGTCGCTATGTAATGACGCGTGTAGTATATAAACAATATATAAGTAGATATACAAGTGTTTCTTCAGGTACGCGTATAAAATTATTACTTTGTTCTAATGCTTCGATGATTTTTAGTTTACGATTCTGATTTCGATTTTATTTACGTTTAAGTAAAAGTGATTTCTGCGTACAAAGACGGGAAAGTAGTCTGTCTTTGTCACCTTCCCTACTCTTTCGCTAGGTGTGAGCAAGACAACAGTCAAATAAAAAACAAAATCATAGGTTACAAAACATAGAACATAAGATCTAGGAACATTGATAGAAATATGATAGCAGTGATCTAGGAGAATCGCTGAACTTTAATTACAATCTCCAAGACGCTTGCTAAGTTTGGAGATTAAATAAGTATTCCCTTATCATAGTGAATGAACTGTCGTGGGTTGTTGTTTACGTAACTGGTTTCAAGGTCGTCACAACGAAGATGTACTTCACAATTTACTGGACTGATTTCATTAAAATCGGTTCAGGAGTTTTCATGATTTTGACAGTTAGACTAAAGTTTAAATTAAATGGACAACAGCGCGGCTCATACGCTCTTTATGAATTTATACATCCCAATAATATAATATGCTTTACACCTCTTAATAGTTTGCTATCTAAATTTAATTTCGACTGCACGGGTGGTGCGGTCTGCGTGTCATTGTGTTTGTGAAATTGTATGTTTGTAACCGCACCCACGGCACAGGAGAAAACCCTAGTGTGGAGCAACAAAGGGGGGATGACGTAGCAGAGTGGTCACCGTGGCCGTGGCTGCCCTGCACAGCAAGAGTTAAGAGAAACGCAAGTTTATTTTTCCTATGAATGTCTAATACCTAATTGGCGCTGCACTATAAAGGTCATGTCTTAAAGAGGTCCCTGTGCCCCTTACAGATGCAAAGACTGATGACCAGGTGAGATTTAAAGAGTCAAGAATCGCACACTCAAAAGTCTTTCTCCAAAACAACTTGTCATTGAGAAATTTCCCTCCTCTTCTTATTAAAAAAACGCCTCATTACATACATATTATGTATAATTATGTCCTTGAAACCACACCAATATATTCAAATAATATATTTTTGAATTAAAATTATAATAATATGAAAAGTTTAGTGTGGTCATATTATTTTTATTCATATAGCAACAATCAATATAGTTCTAATCAAACACTACTGAGCAATTGGAAATTATAATTTACCGCGTGTCTATGACGAGATCTATGAATATGGAAGAAGCAAAAAAAAGGTAAGTAAGCCTACACTTATCATCAATTAAAAGCGTGATACTTGTGTGTATGTTAATTGAATACACTAGACAGTTGACCTTAAGGAGTTTTTATTTAAATAGTTGGTAGCCATCGGGCGGAGTCCGAGCGAATTTTAGATCCGATCTTTGGCCAAATAAACTGATTTTGATTGTGGAATAGAGCAACATGACATTTGCGACGTCATTCTTTTTTTTGGCTTCAAATAGGATATTTTGTTTTCTTATTTTTGTGTTTTTTTTAAACCGTTGCTTCGCAATAGGATCTTTCCCTGTGTCGTGAGTGCGTTTAATACAATACTTTACACAAATATTACCTAGATACGGGACGACAATCTGTAGATCATACAAAGAATTGTTTTAAATGGAAACCCATGTTGCTAGGTAGCCAGTTTGTCCAGGGACCGCGACAACCGTGCCGTCGATTGGTTACTCCTAAACTTGCTAGAAAAATATGAAAACTTATAACATCAAATCAATTAATTAATAAAAGTATTTTTATTTCTAAGAAAGTATAATGTTTTAAAAAGTTGAAATTATTTATTTTTGACTGAGGAAAAAACCATTGTTGGTGATATGCAGGTGACAGAATGATTTTGAAGTTAACGGCAGCAGAGAAAGTATACCTAGAAGAAACCACCAAGGATCACGGAAAGGCTAAATAAGAGAAGCCCGGTCGCCAAAATTATACCTACTGTTTTGATTGAAAAGTAAGCGGTTAAAAATATGTAAGACCTGTTTAACTATTTCTAATAAAGGCAGGTTTCCAACATCAGCATTTGATATTTAAGAGGTACAATGTTATAGAAATAATGACATAACAAAATACTATGTTTCATACTTTACTTTATTTCTATTAAAACTCCTCTTCCCTCGTCCTTCCTCATAAAAACCAAATCACAAAAGTATAAAAAAATGGATAAAAAAATTGTTACAAATGACACCAGTTGCCTAAACAAGCGAGCAGTTAATCAGCATAACAATTAGTGAACACAGATAACATATGAGAGTTGTGTCTTATTAAACACGTTATTATTAATAATAAAACAATAATAATTATTAATAGAGTTACATCACTAAGCAACTGTTACCTATCATGCGGGTATCGTTTGACAGAAGCATGACAATGTTTTGGTTGTTATATCATTTGTGTTGATGTCATTGAATTAGATACTCTTAGAGTCAACGGCTTATTTAAATAAATATTCTATGAATAATGTTTGTTTGAACAATTGAAGAAAGAAATATAGGTTATTGTGACTCCATTTTTTGAGGATAGAAAATCATTAATCGACGTCTCGGGAGCGAGAGGGGTTTTTTTTAATTCGATAGGTCAGCAAACGAGAAGTCAGATTACCTGATGGTAAGCAATCAGCGCAGCCCATGGTCGTCGCCAACAGAGGAGTTACGAGTGCTTTGCCGACCGTTTGGGGATTACGGATTTGGAGATTTAGAGATTGGGGAAAGATGGGGCCTTCTGTAACCACACTCACACGACGAAACACAACGCCGTGGTTGTTTCACGCCGGTTTTCTAGGAGGCCGTCCTAACTGCTAGAAATCATCTCGTCCTTGCATCGGGCCGGTGCCGCGGATTGTAGTTCAAAAGGAATTCAGTGTTTTGGTAGGTAGTTTAGATTTTTTAACCTTAATAAATTGCCACCATTGTCATCCCATGACTTTCCACTCTTTTCTAATTTTCATTCCCTTTTTTTTAAAGGGGGAAAGTCATTGAATGTCTTCTCCGCTATAGGTGGGGGGAGAGTCTGTCTCTTACTGACTAATTACCACCCCGTTCCTTCTCTTGCACAATTGCATTCTGGTACATTATTGCGTTTGCAGCCACAACCCAAGACTCAACATCAGCCTCATTGGGCCTCATCTAAGTTTTCATACCAAAAGTTAAATTATCATTTTCTTGATCTTTTATGTAAATAGTTGTACTATCATTTTTAAGTCTTGTCAAGTGTCATTTGTCATTTAATTACAACTGACGTGTAATATTATTCAGGACGTAATAGACGGACTGTCAACAGCAGAGATAGTGGTTTCATATACAGTTTCTTGGAAACATTAAAAGTATAAACTTTGTAATTGTATGCGTAAGATCACGCAATATTGCCTCTACGTACACATCCATGAACAATTTGACTGTCTACACCATGACTTAAAGGGAGGCGCTATTTAAATATTTTTAATTGTTATGCAAATAAAGCTTAGAACAGCCATCCAGAATCCATCTACAGGATAAGTGTAGTCGAAGAAGAATGAGCCTGAAGCTAACAGCGGTCACTAGGAAATCACTTGAATGTACATTTTTTTATTAATATCAAGCATCTTATATTGTCAGCAACGTATGTTTTAAGTGTAGAATTTAAAATAGTTCGTAAGTATCTAAGAAATACTTGAGCTAAACTCTAATAGTTTTTTAAAGTAGTGTTTATTTTTAAGCCCCTTTTTTGCTTTCCTGTAGGTAGGGAGTATCATGATTCCATGACGTGGTACAAGCTAGACTGTCATATATTTCATATAAACACTGACGTGTAAATTCAGGATGTACCATACATTTTGTCAACAGCAGAGATAGTGAAATAATTCTTAGAAACAAATGAATGTTTATTTATTCAAATAAAATGATGCAAATTTCAGTTTGGTTCAGTAACACGTATTTTTTTATATGTGATAGGACGGCAAACGAGCAGACTGATTACCTGATGGTAAGCAATCAGTACCGCCCATGGATACCTGCAACAAAGAAGGAGTTACGAGTGCGTTGCCGACCTTTTAGGGATTGGGATTTTGGGGATTTTGGGATTGGGGAAGGATTGGACCTCCGGTAACCTCACTCACACGGCGAAACACAACGTTGTGGTTGTTTCACGCCGGTTTTCTGAGAGGCCGTGGTATAATTCCGGTCGAGCCGACCCATTCGTGCCGAAGCATGGTTCTCCCACGCTTTAAACGTATGCATGAGAAATTACTGAAAATTTCATAATTCCAATATAAAAGAAAACTTGTAAACGTATCGAATCCTTCTACAAACCTTTTTATTTATTTATGCTTTAATGTATACAAAATTATATGAAGTTGGTAACTACGAAGAACTTAATGCCTTATGGAATCCTCTACCAATCAACCTTTTAATCTAGAAGAAAATCACCGAAAAAAAATTGTTTTTTAACACTTAGAACGCCATGTCGGACAATGCTGTCCGACGCTGGCGGAAGATTATCCCTTAACAGTTTTTGTCGGCAGTCAAATGCTTAAGTCGGTTAAAAGTTAATATGTTACTCAGTCAGGAAAGTCACACTAGTGCTTTGCGCTGATATTGAATATTTTTTCTCAATCGGGATCATCGCCCACATGTATGAGACTCGTTACAAGAGTAGAGAAGAGAGGATATTTCACTTAGTTTGTCCTTTGAAACTTCGGGGATTAATTTTTTTTTGTAAGGCGAGAGAGAATGTCTGACTCTTACTGACTAACCCCCCCTCCCCCTTCCTTCTTCTGCTCTGGGCCGAGGCCGCGGTGACACATTGCGCTTAACCCACAATGTGTTGAACACTGTGGTCTACCCACAACACAGGACCGAAGTATATACCCACACATACATACCTATATACCTATATACATCAAACTCAGTCCAGGACCCAGAATTTATGGATTACACTGTTGATGAAAGTTGTTTAGTATAGTTTATAAAGAATGTTTAGTCAGGTGTGTGTTTCACTACTTAGACGTCACATGAACCTTGCCGTTTGTTTGTCATTTCTCGTCATAACATAACCTTTTGGTTACTGGTTTTGTTTCGAAATATTTACCACAGTACAACCGTTTACGAAAGGACTACAATTTTTTCCTATATCCGTGTCGGTTTTTTTGGGTGGTTAATCATCATATTGTCTTACTTCTGGGTGTGACGAGATGAAATGACAGACTCTTACTGACTAAAACCTTTCCGTTCCTCCACCTATACTGCCACGGCTGCAGTTTATCATATGAGGATATCGGTCCTAATGAGCCTAATATGGTGGCTCTTTGAGGCGCTTGGTAACTTCATTCGTGTATGGAAAAGAATGGAACATGGAAAATCGTATTTTTACTAAGCCTACCTAATGTTTGTCGTATTAAAATAATATCTAATATTTTAAATGCTTGTTATAAAAATCAAATAAACATAAGTAAATATGTAATTTTGTTTACACACACCATTTTTTGCTAAAACCTATTAATAGTTAATAAATAAGTCGTAAAAAGCTTGGTTAATGAATGGAAGAATCCAAAGTTTTTGCGATACTAATGAGGATTAGAAAAGAATACATTTTTTTGTATCTACATATTTATTCATAGATTTGGTATAATGAATCAATTGCTTAACAAGAGATTCAGAAAAATACATAGTTATTTACCTATAAATAATTCTATACCTATTATATTAAGGTATTTTTTTCCTTGTCTACCAAAAATGACATCACATTATTATTAAGTTTAAGTTGTACGAAAATGTAACGCTATAAGCATCCTATTTTTATTCGGAGTCCGTAAAACCTAAGCCCCACACCAAAAAAAGATTTCACGCTAACTAAAATAATATTACCTAGGTTGCGCCCACTATCATCATCACCATCATCATCATCAACCTATAAGTGTCCACTGCTGAGCAAAGGCCTCTTCTCATACGGAGAAAGTTAGAGCATTAGTCACCACGCTTGCTAGCTTTATAAGTCCAGGTTTCCTCACGATGCATATTTACCTTTACCGTATGTCAGTGGTGTCTAATGAATCACAGTAAACGCCCACTATAGATGAACTCAATCTTGTTCAGGAACTGTTTGGTTTTATGGGAAAAGGCATCAAACAAGCAGACAAATCACCTGATTGTAAGCATTAAACGGAAGGTTAGGAATTAGATTCGTTGATTGGCTGATATCGTGATTAGGTTTTTCAGAATAAGCTCTCCTATAATCCTCCTTTCACGCAGCGAAACAAAACGCAAGCAATTGTTTCACACTATTTTTTGTATAGGTATTGGTCTGTATGTATATTTTATTACATATAATTTTCATATGTTCGTTTCCGTTCACGGGATCACAGGATCCCGGACCTTTGGAAGGCGTACGAGGGGCCGAAGCCAACTCGCAGAGGCCCGTTGAACAACTTTAATATAAGTGAAATGGGACATCAGCCGGCAATTATCCCTGTATGCACTATGAAAGAGCACCCAAGGATAATCCCCGGTTAATGCAGGACTATTGCGAAATATGGTAATAATTTAAAGGGTTTATAGGGGTATGAGTTGCTATGGACTGGTGGATATGATAACTATATAACTACTATGGCCCCTGCCCCTGACCAATATTGATACATACCTACGGATCAACAGGCAGGGGGTGACTGGCAAACTCAATTAATGGGCCCCCGGAAACGGCCGCTAGCATGTAGCGACACGGAGCCAATATACGTTGAGCTGCTTGGGGAAGAAGAGGCATCTCACGGCTATCAGAGCAATCCCGGAAGTACGGTCAAGACCCCTACCAGCCAGTATCTACCTTACTGAGATACATCCTTCCCCCGAGTCTCCTTCAACTCCTACTCTTGCGAATCTCCACTCAAGCCAGCCAATTAAGGCAAGAATGAGGTAGGAGGGCTTGTTCCTCATCAGTGTTCACTCCAGCTCGTCACGAGGACTAATCGGAGATGAAGAACAAGACACCTCCCGGGAGTCAGGTCCGTGGGGTCGCCACTGCCCAACAGCTCGCCACAAGCTTTAATTTTCATATTGTTATATTTTATATATTTTTTTTTCGAGGTGGAAAATCATCAAGTGACTTTTTTCCCAGTGTGTGTGGCAAGAGAGAGTGCCACGACCCTTACTAAAAACCATCTCGTTCTTTCTCCTGTTTTAGGCCGAGGCCGCGGTACCTTATAGGTCCCCTTGAAAAGGTACTTCAAATATATTATATTGTATATAACGTACATTTTATTACATAATACAATTATTAAAACCTTAATAAAAACTTATATTACCTAAACATTGAAGATAACCTCCTTTATATAATTAATAGTATCTACCTACCTACTATTAACTTAATTTTAATGTTATTTATTTTAGTAGGTACAAGGACGTGAAAAACCTGTTTTGTTAAATGTGAATAAACTTAGACTTTATTATTTACAAGATAAATAATATAATAGATCAAACATACCAATCGCATTTCTTAAAGTCCAAAATCCCAAAGGTCATAGGGGTTATAAATCAAGATGTATTTAAAAATAGAATAGATTTTCAAATCTCTTTTACGTTCTATCACGGATTTGCGGCGCATTTTGACCGTGTCACAATAAGTATAAACTACGAAGCCGCTTGTTCCGAATATATAAAAATTGCCTATAATGTTCGAATAATTATGAAAGCGTTAAAAACTTTTATTAGTTAGTCTCTTTTAAAGGACAAGAAGGAAAAGAAATTAAGAAGTATTTTAAAAACCATTCTTTTATAAAAAAATCACTAGGGACCTGGCCCGGCTTCGCTAGGGTGCAATACGTATAGTAAATTTCTCCAACATGTATATCTAAAGCTAAACTTTCCTCTTCAATCACTCTATCTATAACAAGGAAAGTGCATCAAAATCTGTTAAGTAGTTTTGAAGATTTGTGCATACATAGGACAGAGAAAACGACTTTATTTTATACTATGTAGTAAAGGTTACTTCTATGGCGTATATGCTGTGAATCCATTTTTTTTTCTATATTATTTTTAAAGGTGCGCAAAAAGGAGAATATTTCTTAA
This sequence comes from Spodoptera exigua, assembly GCA_902829305.4. Classification (NCBI taxonomy): domain Eukaryota; kingdom Metazoa; phylum Arthropoda; class Insecta; order Lepidoptera; family Noctuidae; genus Spodoptera; species Spodoptera exigua. Next base: position 5,050,398 of record LR824623.2, read on the forward strand.
ACATCTGTCTTTAAGTACGATTTTCTCCAAAGACATCTAATGCCCCGTCATTACCGCGACGGTACCTCGACAGACAGACAATGCGCATTGTTCTAAAGTTTGTAATCTAACCGTTGGTTTCGTTTACATAATACACGCGAAACGAAAGTGGAATAAGTCTGTTCTAGCTGATATCTCGAGCTAAAATGTGACTTGACCTTATAAGAATAACGATTATTATCTATTGATCTTATTAGATAGTTGTTCTATTTTTACTGCGAAAATTGGTACGATGTATTGTTATATTGTCATACTGAACAGTCACCTCTTTCTTTGATTGTAATTTCTTGAAGTTCAATACCACAAGTAAACGAAATAAGAAAATCCTAATATATTTTGTAAGAATTAAAATTAAGAAAACTAGCAAATAAATCAAATACTTATGATATATATGAAAATTATGTCATCAATACGTGAATCGTCACTATAGGTACCAGGCGCTTAAACAATTGAAGAGGTATTAATAATTAAGAGTTATTACATATAAATAGAAACTAAGGCACGTGCGTGTGTCAACAAGAGTCATCGGTCTAACGGCAAAAATGCAATGTATTGTCTTATGATTTTTACTTGTGATAGACAGCAAATGAGCAGCCCTGTTACCTGATGGTAAGCCATCAGTGCCGCCATGTCATGGACCGACCTATTGGGGAATAAGATTAAGGAGATTTAGGGATTTGGTAGGGCAAGAATTGGGCCTCTCTACGGTGTATCTATGGGCTTTGCTGATTGCTTACCATCAGATAATTCCAGTGGTCATTTGCCGACCCAAACAAACATTTTATTTTTTATATCATTCACTTAGGTACTAGGCGCTCATACAATAGAAGAGTTATTAAATGAAGGTACCAAGGCACGTGTGACTGAACTACTTACTGACACATGTTGCTTGCCTGATAGTAAAAAATTACAAGTGCAGCATAACAATGCACTCTAGTAACTTAGTTAACTGTTATAGTTTGGATTATGCTTGCTTATGAGGCTTAAACTGACTCCCTCATTTGCCAATAGGTCCTATATCCCAAAAAATTTGGTTCAAATTCGGCAGAAATATAGTTTGTGGAAAACATAATGGTAAGCAATCAGCGCAACCCATGTGCGCGACACCAAAAAAGTTCCAAGTGGAAGAAAACAGACAAATTATTTATTTGGTACCTGACGTGCCACATAAAGCGCCGAAGAATAATGAACATGACAATATGGTAGCTTGCCCATGCCATCTCAGTATAAGTTGGGCTCATCGAGAATCCAACACTGGTTTTCAGTTCGCATCCTTGCAGTGACTTAAGGACGCAAGTGTAGTATCTATGCGGCCTTTTGAGGATAAGGGGTTTTGGGGATTCAGAGATTGAGGTGAATGATTGGGCCTCCGGTAACCTCACTCATTGGCGAAATACAACGATGCGATTGTTTCACGGCGGTTTTCTGTGACTCCGATCGAGCCGGCCCATTTCCCAATTTCACATAACATACATGATAACCAGACAACTTTTCGAATCACATACTGGTGTATAATTATAGATGCCCGAATCAGAAATGGCCCCATAGTCACATGCCTAGCTAGTCATGCTCGCGGGCACCGGGCTAGAAAAACCGCAAAACCTTTAATGTCAAGAAAACCACGTGCCCTACGATGGTCCAAATGAATCTAATACAACTAGAATTTATAGGCAGTTATGATCTACTTGTGTCTCATTTGACGTGGTCTATTAGTGATCAAGTTACAGCTAGCTTAATAGAAGAACAACAATGACTCTAAAATTCTACATTATTTAATTATTTTATTTGACCTTAAAAACTTCAAATTCGCGATGGAGGACCTATGTGGACGTAGATTGCCTCATTTTGGGAACATACGACTCTAGGTTCTTTCTAGGTTTTTTTCGTGAGGGGAAAATCATCAAATGACTTCTCCCGCCCAGGGCCGGGTGGGAGGGAGTGTCAGACTCTTACTGACTAAAAACCCCCCTGTTCCTTCTCCTGCTCTGGGCCGAGGTCGCGGTGCCTCATTGCGCTTACCCCGCAACCCTGGCTGAACATTAGCCCTATAGGGCCCCGTCTGTAGTGGTCTATTGGCTCTTTGAGGCGCGCGCGGAACGCTACGCGCCGTACGCTCGGGCCTGGTTCTGGTCGGGCGTCTGCCCTTACTCGCCGACCGCAGACCCGCGCTTACGGTGGCCGGAGATCGTCCCTTGATCCCCGACGCCCGTAGTGTCGCCTGTTGCGGCGGCTGGGGTGATATTTACAGCTCTGGGCGGATTGAGAAAGAGTGTCAGACTTTTACTGACTGAAAACCACACTGATCCTGCTCCTTCTATAGACTGAGCTGCGGTTCATTAGTGGGCTTGCATCCCCGTCCCCCCTTCTGTAGTGTGCTGATAGCTCTGTGAGGTGTAAAGACATCTACACCTCTATTTAACCCCTGTCCAGTAAACATGGCATGATGATCTGATGACGATGGAACTTACACGCAATGATATTCCACGTAGACAGTGGGATCATCATCAAATCACGTTATCAGTAACTGGCAAATACCTTATCTATGAGATAACAAAATCTTTTAATGCAATATAAGCCGCACTTTGCAAAATGTAGTACGCTAACATAGTTGTCATAAACTAGTCGGTACCTGCGGCTTTGCTCGCATGATAAAGCCTGGATCTCTTACAGCGTCGTAGCTAAAATAATTATTTGAAGATTCAGACACTTAATTTGTACTTTAAATACAGGGAGTATTTAATTTTACTTTTTGTGACGTGAAATGCAAGGAAACTAACCTATGTTGTATGTATATTCTGTACGTACTACAATGTTATGAAAGAGAAAAGATTTGATTGTTTCTTTGTTTGAATTGATTATACCTATAAGGAAACTACATGACCGTTTTAAAAAATCTTTGACTGTTACACTATTAGTTCGCTACGCTATACACGGTGATCATAGGATATAAACTACGCGGGTGAAACCGCGGGGCTCAGCTAGTAATTAATATTAGCAAATGTAGCTAGACAAATTCCAAGTAGGTACAAAGTCGAATATATTTGTGTACTTTGTCTAATCAGGGAATCGAACCCGACGCAGTCAAAGTAAGTTATAGCTTTATTCATGTATTTGCGTTCAGATTTTTTTATCCTTTTTTTTGTAGATGAGATGTTCTATTCTATTATTTCAATAGAAATAATAGCCAATAACTAGTGCCTAAGTTTACTCTGCCTATCTTTTTATATATGTTTGCAAATATATAGTATCTATTTATGATTTTGTACATTTTATTAATTCATCGGTAAGTTGTAATGTTTCTTTGTTTATCAGGCTTTTTTGATTACCTTTTTTTTTTTTTTTTTTTTTTTTTTGTGAGGGGAAAATCATCAAATGACTTCTCCCGCCCAGGGCCGGGCAGGAGGGAGTGTCAGACTCTTACTGACTAAAAACCCCCCTGTTCCTTCTCCTGCTCTGTGCCGAGGTCGCGGTACCTTATTGCGCTTACCCCGCAACCCCGGCTGAACATCAGCCCTTTAGGGCCCCGTCTGTGGTGGTCTATTGGCTCTTTGAGGCGCGCGCGGAACGCTACGCGCCGTACGCTCGGGCCTGGTTCTGGTCGGGCGGCGAGCTGCCCTTACTCGCCGACCGCAGGCCCGTACTTACGGTGGCCGGAGATCGTCCCTCGATCCCCGACGCCCGTAGTGTCGCCAGTTGCGGCTGCTGGGGCGTGAGGAGGAGGATTGCTCCCTCACGCGGGCCGCCTCTCTCTTTGCGAGCATGACTGCTTCACAAAAGGAGGAGACGGCGTCCCAGTTCCTCTCACTCCGCACCATGGCCTCGACTAAGGCCGGGCGCGAGAGGTCGCCGCCGCCGATCACTTCCCTGAGGATACGGCGGTGCTCAGCCCAGGCAGGGCATACTGCTACCGTATGCTCCACCGTAATTACCTTGGGAGTTGAACCCAGGAAATGCTCGAGTTTTGACTGAAACTTCGTTCTTCGTTTGAAGTTTTAGTATTTTATTTTGTTGTTTACAATTGTATACTTACTCCAACATGATAGTTTATACATATATGTAAATATAGGTATTCGAATACAGTCGATTGATGTAGATTGTTGAAGTCATCAGGCACCAGGCAGGATCCAAGAGGTAGAATCTCCAGCAGCAGCTTTTGTTTTAAGAGTATTGTTACTTTGTGTATGTCATGTATTGTGTATTGTTCTACGAGTACTTATTGAGTGTTGTATCAGCAAATATTTAATTGTTTTCATTTCAATGTTTGTCTACTTATTTTTAGTGTCTGTGAAATGTTTTTATCCTCATTTAGGTTACTGCAGTATATTTTTAGAATGTGTAATTCAGTGAGTCACTGTCTCGTCTGCTTCGTATTACTATTCCATTCGTGTGTAAAACTTTAAACTGATTCTTGCGGTTTCCAACCGCCAATACAATAAGGGTCAAGACAATCGAAACGACAATGTTAAATTCAATATGATTTTATTTTCTTACATTATATCAGGTAATAAAAATTGGCTCCGCTCAGCGGAAAGGTACGTGGACACAATAAATTAACTTAATACTAAATCAGTCTAACGGTCGCGCCGAGCGCGTTGCGGCTTAGCCTAGTATCACAGATGAGTAGAGCGGTGGGACGCGGAGCGAAGCGCACCCGCGACGGGAGCAGCGCGGGCGCGCGGACTGCCGGTCACTCGTCCGACGCGGACGACAGCTGCGTGCTGCCGCCCGAGCTGAACGAGCCGCGGCAAGCCTCCCCGCTACTGCTGGTGCCTGACTCGGGCGCGCTGCTGCCCGGGGACAGCGTGCGCAGCAGCTCGAGAGCAGCCCGTGCGCGCTGCCCGTCCACCGCCGCCGCAGACGCGACCCCCGACGCTCTCTCCCAAGCACTTTTCTCCGGCAGAAGTAATCTGCGCGCTTCTCTTTGCACACGCCGTGAGCGCAGCGCGAATAGGAACGGTGACAACGCCGACGCCAGTAACAACAGCGCCAGCGAAGGAGTGCGCGCGCAGTCCGCCAGCCCCGGCATCGCGGCCGACACCACGGCGGCCACAGCGTGCGGCACGTGTAGCATCACCAGGGCACCCGTCAGCAGCCCCACCCGGGCCGCTCGAGATTCTTCTCTATATCTAAACAGTGACGCGTTTGATATGCGACACCTGATTGATGTGATTCTGGACCCACTATGACTAGGCTGTGGCGTGCGCTGTTGCACGGCTAACAATGGAGCCGCTAGCGAAGGCGCTGAGCTGACAGCTGGCAGCCCCTTCCTCAGATCCTCGTTAGACTTTCCTTCCTTACGGGAATTGCGTAGACTGGCAACCGATGGGCACCGTACTGGTCGTTCAGGCGGTAATAGGAATGGCCCGAATTTCCTCTCACTTTCTACGGTTACAGAGCACTCAGGCCCGTCAATTTTGAGGGTCAATCCCTCTCCCTCCTCAGCAAGATCGGGTAGAATCGTGGGAGGTTCGTGTAGTTGCAGCGCGCTGGCACCATGCGCTCGCGCACGGAGGCCGGATGAGCGCGCCGCTCGGTAGATCCTCGCATACATGAAGCACACGATGGCGATGGGTGTGACTACTCCTAGTATTAAGTACACGACGTAGTAGGCCAGCTCGACTCCCTGCACAACGGGCTCGAGCGGGCAGTAGTGGCGCACCACAGCGATGGCTGCACGGATGGCAGCGGCGGTGGCGGCTGCGAGCCAGGTACCAGCGCACAGCGCGGCCGGCCGGCGCTGCAACAGGCGTGTGTGGCAGCGCAGCGGGTCTGTGACGGCGTGGTGCTGGTCCAGTGCTATCAGCATGATTGACAGCAGTGAGGAGAGGCTGCATGCGGCCGCCGCCGCGTCTCCCGCCTCTACCCACGACTGGATGTCCTCCTGCGCAGAGTGCTCGCCAAATAGCGCGGGCGCCAGCAGGGAGGTCGTCAAAAGATTCGTCGCAAGCAGATTGATGACGAACCTGTAACAATAACAAAGACATACGTCAGCTACTGCAGTACAACGTCCACATAATGTACGTGGGGGTCATATTTACACGGCCCCTCATGTTTGAACAGTGTTGGCACACCAAGGTTTCGATAGAAAGGCCATGTTTCGTACGTTTTACAGATTCGACACTACGGCAATTAATTTGGCGATCGCGATCAAACGATAACATTGGGAACGGATTAGGTTGGTGGCAGTGTTTGTAAACATTAGATCTGCACACCATTCGGCATTGTTAACAAAAATAGTAACCTATGAACTCGGTTTGGAATGTTCAAGAACATGTAGTTGGCGACAAGGAAGCGTTTTTGTCGAATAATATTGATTAGCACGCACCAAGCACGGAGCCCCTGTGCTTGCGTAATTCTCCATTAATCCTGGTGATTTGAAATGTCGCAAGCAATAGATGTGTTGTTAGATTATGTTGAACATTTTGAGAGTGCAAGAGGACTTTCGTAAACTGGCCACCGCAACGAATGCGCAACACGACCGACTTACAATGTTCACGAATTATTTGATAAGACCCCTTTAATTACTATTGTTAGTCCTAATAGCGTCGAATAAGTAATTTTGAATTTCAAAATATACGCATTATATCGGCTTAGTATTATTAATTTATTAATTAGACTCCATTACATTTCGTGTATATTAGGTTTATAAGAATTCTGTATTTTATTAGTAAACATGTTTTTAATTCTACTAAAAAACAGCTATAATTACGTTATATCATCACTAATTTCAAAGTTCTGTCTAGACGACACACACAAGTTTTTAGAGGTTCGTGAATGAACTTGATAAATTGAATTATCTAACTAGATAGATCCGTACAATAATGTACGAAGAAAAAGTTTTTAATTAAATAACAATCCGAGGTTTTTCTGTCTAGAATATCCAATGTATTTACATGATTTATTATGTAAATTCACATTTGGCTACCATTTATTTGCCCAATCTATTTCGTCGAAAAGAATAAACAGACCGTTTGAATATTGATAAAAAAATAAAATAGCAATGAGATGAATATCGTAGGAGAAAAATATTGTTTAGCTATAGGGCTACCTATGAATCGTGTAAAAGAATTAAATGATATAAAAATAGACGATTAAGAAAAGTTTGAAGGTGGAACATCAGTTCTATATCACTCCATATTTCAACAATCTTCAAGGGAAGGTTGCATTAATAATAACAAACAAAAAAAAAAAACATGGAAATTTTGACTAAAGTCGAATAAACAGTTAGTCTCAGGAAAACATCGGGAAGGACACTATTTTGATATCCACGTGTGAGTCACTATAATCGATTTCAAATAAAACCTGAATTAGTCGTTTTAAATTTACTGGTTTTTAATGTATCAAGAGAACTTTTGTCAAGATTGATAGCAATTGGAAACACCCACATTTTAGGGAACCGCCCATATTTCTTTTATTCCTAGAATTATTCACAGTTTGTTTACTATAAGTTGTGTAGCTATGATTAACAAAATGGCTGATATCCTAGAATTAGCGGTAAAATAAATGGATATAAAATTATATTCGGTATCGTATTCATTATTATTCGATTTAACATCATTAGTATTAATATTATCAAACCAGTCGCGCTCTGATTCACCTGAGACTTGCTCTACAACGTATTCATTTGTGTTTACGATATAATACAAGTTTTGAAACGTATCACATTTAAAGAAGCAAAAAGTCTTCGATCTTGGTATTAGTCTTGCATCACCACGTAAAATAGCGTTGGAATTTCCAGATGTAGCCATTTTTGATAGCAGGCTAAAGTTTTCCATCCATAAAACAAAATATGGATGAATGCTATGGAAATTTCGCATTGCTGTAAAAAGCTGGAATTTACAATTCATGCTTTACAATAAAATATGTTATCTGGAATATACAGTTTTGCTTTAGTCTCTTTATCTACCAGCCCTATCCCAATAACCTTGTGTGAATCCATCTTTATTTATCGATCGTCCAGATTGTTCTTCTATCTACATAAATGTTAAACGCTGCCCTTGCAGATTATATAAAGCATGACATTGTCTCTTCAGCGGCCTTCGAATGCAAGAAAATTGACATTTGAAAATCAAATCAATTTAAAAGATTCAATTATTCATGCAATTTTTCCCTTCGAGGCGGATACAAGATTGCAAATGCATACATCAATTAAGGTCTGATTGTATAACCAAGGATTAAGGGAGTCCTGGATTAATGTGATGTATAAACACTCCTTCTAGAATACCTAAACAAAAGTATTGGTTTTGAAATCAAGGGCAATTTATCATTCGATGTTGACAAGTCTATGTTTAGGGCCATGATAGGTGATTAATGTTTCAAATAAAAGCAGGATTGATTTTCTGCTTTCAAATCTAACTCTGGTCAATACACAATAAGGTGAAAACCGTGTAGATACAAAGTAAATGAAGGTGGTTCAGCAAGTCATAAATGTTTCCATAGATTGTAATCTGATGGTTGCTATGTGGGACGCGAAGGTGTTCTCAATGGCTTGTGGCCATAACAGAGGTGAAACCGTTTTGCTATTTTGAACACAAAAGGCAACAACTTATTGTGTCGAGGCCAATTATTACATATAACACGTACTTGCTCAATGCAATGTTTTATTATTTGATACTTACACATTTCAGATGCAAGATCAATTAAAACTAAAGGTGTGGTGAAGAAAAGAATAACTCATGAAGATTATTCAAGACTGTTTGAAAAATAAATTCTTGATATTGATGAATTTTAACAAATAAGCGAAGCATTTAATATTACTGGTGCAATGAATATGCTTGATGATAAAAGAAAGTACGGAGAAGAAACCAGTTGTAATAATGTTTTGGCTAATAAAATGTTGGGTAAAACCATCTAACGGTCGCATCCAATCCATCCGCAATAATTTTAACAAACGTATAGACCGGAAATTTTTTCTAAAGCTATGTTATAAAAACCTTGAAGTCTTATGAATATTTAATAACCTTCAATGCCATTCCCCACACTACGGACCTTTGCATCCGGGGATGTGCAGAAACGTGTGAAATCTGTGTCAAGTGAAATGTTCACGTTTATTTTCTTTAGTCTGACCGTCAATATTTTATGGTGGCAATCAAATATATTTTTCATCATTATTCCTTCCATTAGTGACAGCTTCAATCTACGTATATTTGTTTTTCCTTATCGTCTTGTTTTCTATGAAACTAGTTGTAAAATTTTATTCCGTTTACCTTGCATCAGCGACCTCTTCATTATTTACTTTAAATCGATTTAGTTAACAGTGTGTTTTATAAAACATGTGTTTGAATTTAAATTTACGTTATTGGCGCAATTTTGTAAACACTACGATGTTTATTGGTAATCAAAGGTCGATAATATCAAAAATAAGTGCACAAGGTCGGGGAAACCCGCGCCACGATACAATCTAAACCTGTTCAAGTTATTTTGCCCATTACTTGCAAGCAGCAATCGTTAAGTGTACAGCAGGCTATACTTAGCCCATGCATGTTTCCAAGAATGCGATTGCAAAACAAAATCTTGAACTAGTCATTAATGTTTGTCGAAACAAAGCCACTGATCTGTACCATTTTATGAACAAGAGAATTTCAATCGAGAACTTCACCAACATGATACGTCTCTTCAATTAGATTGAGTCATTTATCATTTCCATCATCATGAAAATGACACGTCAGGAAGCATAAAATATAAAGTCAACAGCGAAATCATAAAAAAAACAGCAAAAATAAAAAGCTTGGTTAATCGTTCGCCATGAATGAAGGTCATTCGCAAACTTCAAATAGACAGGTGACGTTTTTTTAAAGCGCTTTCGAACGTCGAGCTATTTATTGCTGGATTACATAATGAAATTTGAGAAGTAGCTGGAGCATTTTGTACATTGGCTTTTTGAAAAGGATAATTGGGTTTAGGTACTGAACTATTAGTTCAATGAACAGGGAAGTAGACAATGGTGTCTTGTTAACAGCATCCTCTAAGATTTTCTTGACACGAGCGTGCATGCGCGTCGGCCGTGCACCTATGATTGTGCGGAGGATATGAAAAGATTGCGAACCGTCCCCCCTTAGGGGTGCTAGTGGAAAAAAACTACGATTCAATTCAAATCAAATCCACCTGTTATTTTTACTATGTCAACTTTCTCGCGGCAACTACGTCTTCAAATAACTCACTATAAATCATTTCGAGTGCCAATGTTTTATAAACAAATTATAATTTCTAGGAGACTTTTTATTTCATTATTTCGAAGAATATACTGTATGACGTTAGACGGTAAAGATATCATATTTTATTGAAGGGATAAAAATATAAATACAGTTTTTTTTTTGCAATATCGCGATTAAAACTGTTAATGTCCGTTTGAGTCACCAAAACTCGTAAACAGATGAACTAATTATGATGGATGAGATGTCAAACCTTGACAGATGTCAGGAAGGAAGATGACATTCGGTAGTTTATCCGATTCGTGCGTTTTCTTGCAAATGTTTATGTGTTTTTTACGCCAGTAAAATAAAATGATTGATTTTGATTTGACATAAAATTGGATATCGCAAACCATGCCAAATGATAAGAGATTTAAAAATACGTTAATCATGAGAGTTTTATCGTAACAAGTATCTGTACAAGTTGACAAATTTTTTATGCCAATAATTGTTTTAAAACTTTATGTTTATTAAACAATAAAATATATGTTCCATTACATTAACAAATTAATATTTATATTTAAATTATTGCTATTTCATTTTACGTTCACATTATTATTTGTAAACACAATATTTTTCTTTTTTTATATTATTTCAAAAGAATCTTGACGTCAAAGTTACGCTTTAGTATATATTTTTTTATTTATAATAATTGTCCTTCGTGCCATGTTTAAAGATAATAAGAATCAGCAGTGGCTTGTGTCATTTACAAATCCCAAAATCAAAATGGCGGACATGTCCGTTAATCCGCCTAACAAAAAGTTTTTATTTTAATTTGTCACATTTTTTGTACAGGAAAGTCTTTGAATGATATACATATTATAATAATTAATTAATGTAATACTTCCTTAAATAGATATACTAAATACGGAAGGAGAATAAGTGCTGGTATTATTTTAAGAACTAAGTAGTATTTTTTAATATTTATATGTCTTTACCTAGCTTAACATTTTCTAACGTAGATACCAACAAGAGGTTGTAACACTTTTTACGTTTCATGACGTCATTTTCAACTTTTACTATGAAGTTTGAGTGTAAACACGAGATCAACGTACTGGCCGCTAAAAATAAAATGTGCAGTGGAGAGAGCATATAAAAAATTGGATCAGGTTTATGGTGTAATTGTATTCAAGCAAGGAGTATTTTATAGAAGAGTGGTATGCCTTTGTTCAACAAAATCTTTTAGTTTATAAAGAAGGTACTATTTTATGTTGTCTATTTATAGGGCTTAGCACTTTAAGACCTAGGAACTAGGAAGCCGATTTAGTAGGTTACAATAAACATACACTTTGCAAACAATGGTTATGTTACAAACCAGTTAATTAATACTAGTTCTTGATGATAAGATCATAAGACTGTGGGATGTAAGGATTTTCCGTTTATGCATATCCGTATAAACAGATGCATTTACATACACGTTTATTGTTTAAATAAACGAAAATTACGCAAAAATAAAATAATTGATACAAACTCTTTTGACTGCACGGTTGGCGCGGTGGCTGGGCAACTGGCTGCCGCGCAACGTGTCGCGGGTTCGATTCCCGCAAGGAACAACTCTTTGTGTGATCCACAGATTGTTGTTCCGGGTCTGGGTGTGATGTGCATGTGAAATTGTATGTTTGTTAACGCACCCACGACACAGGCGAAAATCCTAGTGTGGGGCAACGTTTAAAAAAAAAGAAAGAAAGAAAAGAAAAGAAGGAAACTCAAAAGTGACAATTATTTGAAAAATTCCACGCTAGCGAATGGCAGACAATCCATCAACATAAAACTAGGCCTAACTCGCTTAGATTTTTAAATAAAGAATAATTGTATTCTGTATTCTGTCCCAAATAAGAGTGAGATTATTGTCCTCCTTCGTTGGAACTTTGTCTGCTTTAATTTAAAAGATAAATAGCTGAAACATTAAAAACTGAAAGGTGTTTTGGCATCCTTTAATCTATCTGTCTGTTAATCTATTTGGTTTTTAATAGAAATATAATTTACGAAATTAATTATGTGCCAAGAAACACATCGTTTTTCTCTAACCTCACCTTCATTCAGTGAAAAGGAACTATTTTATCTGTGACGTGTAAAAAAATATTTAAAAAAGTAAGTCCCTCGCACCTGTGATTCTATGGAAGCTACTTAAGTAATAGATCCATCTTTGATTTAATTTTGGCACTAGTGATGCATTAATGAAGTTGATGGCATGGTTTAACCTTGTATGAACCAGTAATACAAAGCCACAATTCATAAAAAAAATCAATAAATAATATGGAGTCCTACACACGTTTGCCGAAAGCTAAATGGCCAATTAGCCAATGCTTGGTGTCATGAAACGTAATTGCCAGCCGATTTGGCGGTAATATGCCATTATGAGCCATATATCTGAGTAGCTATAGTCGTAATTATTATTAAACATTTTTTGGCAACCAACGCTTTAGTGAGAGTGGAATGTTTCTATCATTTTCTATGATTTATTAACCGCACACTTTCGTGGCCCATTTAGTCTTTTATTGTTTTGTAAAGGGACTTTAGTAGAGCTTGACAAAAGAAAAATTTCTTCCAGACGCCATTTTGTAATCATTTTGACAGATGTCAAATAGATTGTCATTTTAAAAATGGCTTGTTTGTTTTGTTTTTTTTTTAGATCAAGCTTCAAATGCTTACGTATAGTATAGTGATGCTTAATATTAAAACCTGTTTAGAGCTTGGCGTCGCAAGTCCACACTAGAAACTGCACTCTCTCTTGCAAGAACTGTAGGTTAATAAACTTAATGGTAACATAACGAATGTTTTAATCGTCTTAGTAAAATATTCATTACGGTTTACTAATGTTACTTAATTGGTTTCTAATACAGGAGTGAGATTATCTATGTTTAATCTGTGACAAGTTATTATATCATGTATTAAAACGATCCAGACTCGTTTAGGAAGAATGTCGTAACTAACTTGTTACATTCAAAATCGTTCCTGTCAAAATTTGGCGGCAGATTGTAGTTTAAATATGGAATGCTAGTTTTTTTTTTATGCATATTAAAACTTTTTTTTATACAATATATCGTAAATTTAGTTCAGGAAAGAACTAAGAATTCTAAACACGTGCATTCTCATGACACATAGCATAGAACCTAAATTATTGATTCTTATTTCATCACGTAATAAATATATTCATGAAATATAAAGAATCCATTGCAGTCAATGAGCTTTGTTTGATATTAAACGAACGAGAATTGAATATAAATCATTATATACGTGTTACATATCTTCTTGTTACTACGTGAGACCTTCAGTTGGTTATACGTTGAATTATTTAGTTTTTTTTTTATTATCCAACTTCAACACAAAGCATTACGTGTCTCTTTATTTCACTTTCTATAGGCTTATTAATGATATATGCGAGAATATCAGTAATATTTTTGCTTTCAAGATTAAAGTGGGCGGCCATATTTTTGTTGTCGTTGATGCGATGCTAAAATTATTATAATTGCAATCAATCTATCGATATCAACAGGTGTTTTATTTTATTTTATTATTATTCATTTAAGCATTTTTTTATCAGATTAGATGTACTTCCAGGTTTAAAATGACCTAGCCACAGATTGAAAATCATTGGGAGTTTTTTTTTTGAAGTTCAACTGTTCCAAAATATTTATTGACAAAATAAATTGAATAAAATAATCAAGCAACACTGCTAATAACAATGCAGTACCGATCTTATCGACCACTACAATATTCAATAGTTACTCAGAATCTATACAAAAGCGATTGTGTTGGGGAATACCGAGTTTTTACATTGGTTTTCCTGTACCCAATTTAATTTTAGACTAAAAATAAACTACATTTAATGAGTCGACTCTAAAACCGATAAGAATGTATGATCCAGATCAAAAGCCTCGGTTTAAATAAAAAAAAATCCTTTATTTCACTATATTTAAACATTTTATGCAACAACTTTTTTTTATAAATTGTAATATTTCTTTTTTTTTGTAAATTGACATTTTATAAGCACAGATTATAAATAATAAATTCAAAATGGCCGTCGCTTCGTTCGAAAACAGAAAGGACCAATGTTGTTGTCGTTGCATACAATTTAGTTCGTAAAATTAAGAAGTAGACTAATAAAAAATTAATTGAGGAAATATTTCTTTGTAACTCAGATCCTGTATAAGGTATTGAAAATGGATTTTTAATTAATATGCAAGTGAAAGGAACTTTGCTACAGTTATTGTTTGGCGTTTCACAGAAACGGATACTGGTACAATTGAAATCTAAATTATACCAACAAAATATTATTTTTTATACCTTAATTAAATGGCATTGTTGTTTACTGTAATTTTCTAAGAATTGTAAAACCAGTTATTATTTAAATTGGTTATCTATAGATTCGGTTCTTGAAGCTTGATTGTAACGTTAAACAACATCTCTTAAGAATTTATATTTGCATATTACGAAGTTACGTTGTAAACTCAATCACTTAAATAAAATTATAATTGTTTTACTATTTGATTTCACGACTGAGAATCGAAACGTTAATAGCTGGTACATCCAAACTATTATCTGTGGACACAAATATATTATGTTGTTCCTAACAACCTCTTTAATAATTTGCACTATGCAACAAGATGTTTACCGTCCTACATTTTATAGTTTCCATGAAAGAAAGATGTTAATAAACATCAATATTTCCTATTTCCTAGACACTAACATAATTGATTTACAGCAATAAGCATAAAATATTGTTTAATGACAAGAGTATCACTTCACCGCGACGTGGACCATAGACAATACATGGCGAGCGGAAGCCTCCATTGTTATGCACAGCCGTTTCAAGATGGCGGATAATGAAGGATAAAAAAAATCAAAATAGCTACTATTTTTGCCCCATTGTGTCCGATGTCATGGGTGTCGATTTTTAAAAGCGATTGCTGTCAAAGATATTCGAGTAAGCAACAGCCAAAAGACTTAGGAGGATAAAATGTAAATCGGGACGCTCAATTTTGGAACATCTTTTGTTGTGTGGAATAATTCCTTTGTCAAAGGTTAGGTTTTGAATATTGTCGCTGGGGTTAGTCTGAATACACGAGATGCTATAAATATTTTTCTCAGTATTTTGTTAATATCAATTTAGTCATATAACTATCTTGCCATCCTGACACTAACGTTCGAAAAAAATAACCTAAATTGTCTCAATTTAAATACTATGAAGGGATTGCTTCCGATGAACATTGAAAGCAAATTATGTAATATTTTATTAGTAAAAAATATAATTTAAACTCCATCTTCAATTTCATTAGACTTTTTTATGACTGACGTTTATTGATGACGGAGATATTCACTTGTCATTATGACAGCATCACATGGCTAGTGGCTTAGGTAACTCAATTGTAGAAAAAAAAAATTTGTCTATTTATGAAGAGCAGCATTAACAAAAGCTTTCTCTTGTAATAATTGTTATTGTTTTGTATACGATGCATTCACCTTCACCTGGTAACACGAATACGGCTGTAGAAGCTGACCTAATTCTAAGGATATAGGGTTGAAGCTTGCTAGATGGACAAGTAGGAAATTTATGGACGTGCTATATTGGATAGGAGACGTGAATGTGTTCGCTTGTTTTGACAGGTGATTGAAGAAGACTGCAGAGATTGGATTTTATTTTTTTATGCTTGTACATTTTACATCGTGTTCACTTTAGGTCATTGTGATCTATTTTTCTAAATATAAACGTCTCAATGACACCCTTTTTGGGGTTAGAAAAAGTCTCTCGTCATTTGTTTTGTTGTAAGTTTTACTTCTAGCAGCCCTAAGCACTTGTAGGTAATAGAAACTGAAGTTCTCACTTTTATACCGTGTACGCTGAGCTATTAAAACAAAGTGAAATATTTTCTAAACAAAACTGTCGCTGCTTTATACATTCGTACTATTCAAATGATGTTTTGTTATTTGATGGATTGTCAACACGACGGCAATATTTAGCATTGAAGGCTTAAATTGGTAGTAACAGACAGGTCCACATTTTTATGTAAAATTAGCTTCTAAATTAGACATCTTTCTCACCTGGGTTATTAAAATAAAGCCAGTATTGGAAAATGACACCAACATTGCTTGCAAATATGCGAAAAACCCGATTAAATATATCAAGGTTAATGTGGTTAGCAACAAGTCTATACACATTCGTGACAACATATCTGTGGGCTGCTTATCCATTTGTAGAAAACCTTTTGTACAAAAAAAACTTGTCCAAAGCATTTGCAAAAACCAAACAAAGCGACCTAAGCTACATAGGTACCACTTTGGAAAACTTTTAATGTCAAATGAATTTATTGGCGCGTAAATAAAACATTCTAGAATCTATGGACACTTGACGTTTAATACGCACTGACATTTAATTATACAGCCTCTTAAATTACGGTTATAAAATGAAATAAGTATTATTAATGAAAAATAATTATTGTAAACAAAACACTGGATTAAGTTATTAAGGTTTATATTGCAGATAATTTTACTTATGACATGAAGAACCTAAAGAAACTTCCTATTACTTAACCCAAAAGTGACATGCTTCCGCAGAATCTAGGTACTGACTTCTTAAATAGGTTAATTGCAGCTATCAAGGCAAAACCTAGATCTCTCTGTTGCACGAGATCTCATTTCACTGCACACGTGGAATAGAGGAGCCAAGCTTTAATGACTTTTTTCTTAATGTTATTCGAAGCGACGTTGCGTGAAAAAAGGGTGGCTGGGTATTTATTGTAATGGCGTCTTATTTTTTGTATTTAGTAATAGAGGAATACTTTCTTAAATATGGGCAATTTTGATGTGGGTTGTTGATGAAAATCTATAGCTATTTTGATCAGAAATCTTGAATAAGTGTTAGAAAATAATAAAAAAAACATTCAACCAACCTACATTACCTCAAACTGCGTTTTAAAAAAAGATTTGTTGCAGAAAAAAAACAAAATCAGTAAAAATAGCAATTGTGATTGTCAACGTTTAACTGACACGTGATCGGGTCCATTGTTCTGCGATCTCACGATCTTAAAAAATGCTCCGAGATAATTACTCAACTATTGTCCCTAGAATTCATTATTGGAATAAAGATTTAGTGAGAATGATTCGGATGTCGGGCAAACAATGCTGTTTGGTAATTCCGCTGGGAATTCGTTATGCTATGCTTGTCAGTACTAATTGCATGGCTACTAATTTCACGAGATAATCCTGCTATTAAAGGATCATCAATCAGGTAACGAGACATCGAGAGACCACTTTACGCGTTACATAAAATACTAAAAAACGAGGTAAGTCTTACTCTTAGGAAGAATGTAATTGATTGATCATGATCATGTAAAAAAATGGCGGATAAGGAGGGCTTTTATTATTACGTTTCCGTTTCTCTGTCAATAGACACTGACACAAATAGTTTCTTTTTGCTAACGTTTATTTTCACTTCCTATTTCGAACAATTGAAACGATTTATATAAAGGAAAATATTTTAATGAACAACAAAATTGTGACGGATAAACTACATTTTAGTAAAACTTGAAGTAAAATTTCTATTTTCTCATTGATGACAGTGTATACTGTAGCAAATTATAATACCATTTTACCCTTTAGGAACACACAAGAAAATATTTCGTTTCGATTTATATTAAGTATCTCAATAAGAATATTTCATGAAAGACTTAAAATGGCCAATTAAATTCAATTGTTTCTCAGAAACTATTTCATTCAACAGTTTTAATTGCCCAGTGACTGAAAGAAAAAAAAATGGATGCCGTGACTTTGATTAGACTATAAACAATAAGCCGTGGCACCCGGATTTATTAATGACGTCAGATTGCCTTCTCAGGCCGTTTCTATACGTCAAACATAATTGCTGACATAAAAGTTTGTTGTATAACAATGAAAGAGGTTCATTTACTCATTTAATCGTGGGAAAATCTATTTCTAATTTATTTAAAAAGGTAGCATCTCGCCTAGCAAAAAAAAAACAATAAGTTTGACAACGATGACATGTGACACTGAATTCTTTATCTATGGTCTTTTTAAACGTTACTTTTGAAATTTTACGTTGAAGCCTATTTTTGTAATAGACAAGAAAGAATATCTAGAAAGGTGGACTGAAAGCCAGATATACACGAAAGTGAAGCAACGATTGTCTTCGACTGGTGCCAAATTATTCAGCCATGACAGAGTGACGAGAGCATCTGACTAATTCTATTATATCGTCGAAATTGCATACGGCAATTGACAGTTGTTGTCAAATTAAATCGAGTAGGTACCATACAAAATAATAATTGGAAACATAACTTTAATTAGGTTTTAGGAAAGATAAAACATTTGAATGTCATGATAATGAAAAGTCATCGACCTTTTTCTAATAAATGTACTAAGAAAATGAATGACAAGTTAATCTGTTAAAGCCGCCATTTTGCATAGTAATTACTATTTATTAACGAGAACGAAACATGGACTATTTAGTTGCCCATGTCTTATTACCTTTGAACAACAAATAGGAAACGATTTACACGGTTCCCTTCAAATTGCACAATTATATGGACTACAAAATTATTTAATTGCGTTTGCAATGTCAGCCAAAGGCTATATGAAAGCAAAACTAGCAAATGGTTGTAAGTTTAAAGGCCGTACGTTTGTGGTGTAAAAAGGAAATTTGTAAAACGTGAGACGGACTTTGCAATCGTTTTTGAAAAGCGTTAGGAAATATGTAGATGGCTAAACATTGTTTTAGCTTAGTTGCCTAAGATTTAAGTAAGGTCTTAGTTAGTAAATTCTAACATCTCGAATTACATAAATGTGTGAAAAAGATCGCCATTGACAATAAATAATTAATTTATATGTATATTAGTGCTACGCTTTCCTCATTATTTTATATTTATTTTCTCTAACAACTAAAAGCAGACGTGATGTCATACTTTCTGCACAGCAACAGTAAAGAAAGTACATTTTATGGGCGAACCTCAAAATTATCGATGGTAGCGATTGGCTGAATGGCTGTCAAACGACCATGTGCCATGCAAACCCCGATATAGACTGTTCAGCCAGTTCGTGACTGCACCGCCATCTTGATCCATTGCCTTCCACATTCAAATTTCGAAATACCTATATCAATTTTATTGGCATGACGTTTATTTTGAGATTTTTACGACTCCAATACAAAGTTATTGCAAGTAAAAATATTTTATAGGCTTTGTATTATCAGTAGCTTGATAAAACACGCTAAATAGACTTAAAACCTTCAATGTCGGCCAAGTTCATGACCTCTTTGTTTAGTTTCAGAACAAACATTTGTGTAGCATGTATTGTACTTGAAATAATAATAATAGTTAACATATAGTAAGAAGTATACTATTTCTGTAACAGAATACTATATTGTTATAATTTTATTGGAAAAACTTTCCACGGGTTGAATTGGAGACAGCTCGATGAAGGTGCGAAAAATAATATTTTATACAACAATGGCGGTCTGACCATGAAATCGGTAGCTAACAGCCTTGCGAGTTATTGTCAGTCAATATTAATTGCAGTAATCAGTTTAAATGGTTTCTTTCGAACAAAATTATGCAGATTATTCTTACGTTCATTAAGGTAACTAGCATGTGATGATGATTGATATTTGTTAGCTACACCCTTTTACGAAAGAACCTTATTTTCTTACGCGCAACTCACCAATCAGCATTCGACAATTTGACGTCATATCGTTTTAAAATTACCACAGAGAACATACATATTCCTTATTAAAGAGTTTGTTAACGCAATTGTCCTCTCAATCAATAGTAGTAATATGACTCTTAAAGGCATTACAGTAGAGTTACAATTGATATTACATTAATATTGGATACCAAAGTACCTAATAACTCCAAGCCAACGTGTTGCCCACACAGTTTATTAAATAGAAGCAACGTCCAAAAACGTTGCCCACACTCAAATAAGTCAGTTATTCTAAAGTTAAATTTCAAATATATACCTATCATATAAGTTGTGTTGAATTTATAAAAGAAACTAGGTACTTACCTACGTCAATATAATTTAAATTTACGTAATGAAAACTTTGTTTTGACGTTTACGTTTGGCGCTCTTTTGATCTGTCAAATTACATACTGCCATTGCAGAGTTGCAAATCATTGTCTATTCTCAACTTTAAGAAAGAAAGTAACATGAAGCAATAGTTATAATTCTATATAGAATTTGTAGATCGTAAATTCATATTGTTTGTAATAAATTAAACATGCTTTCAAAAGAAATATTTGGAGCTACATTAAATTAATGTGATTTATTAATGGTGTGTCTGATTTCAGATTTAAAAGCAATCTGTGACCTAATTATTTCATTCCTTTTAACATGACCCAATTGAATGAAATACACTGACAGTTCAATGTCATTGAATAGTTTTGCTTTGTTCAACAAAAATAATTAAAAGATTCAACCAACACAATTATCGCATTGTTTTTGTTTTATATTAAAATTTTATGTAAAACCTTGCTAATTTCCTCAAAAAGTTCACCAACAAGATTTATTTAAACAAAATGTTAATTAACATAAACCTTTTTATTGTAAAGCATAGATAAAACGTTGATCCTAATAGCTTTAATTGCTGGCAGTATGCAAAATAAAAATAATTCGCCAACACAAAGTATTTACCTTCACGCATTCCGAAATTGTGGCTCTAGGCGTTTCCGTTGCACACTTAAATCAAAGCATCCTGTATACACCGAAAATAATTTCGTTTGGAGCTATGACTCATACTGTGGATAATGCAGGCCGTTACAGTAACATTGAATTTATAAAACGTTTGATATTTCTTATTAAATGAAAACACAATAAAAGCTAACGTTTTATATTTATCAGATTAACCTTAATATGTTAGCAAGGAAACGGTACATCGGACGTAATTACAGATACCTGTGACTTCTGGCTACCTACTTAACAATAAGACCGTGACGTTACTTAGTTACCTACACCAATATCGCATTGCGTCTTAAAAACAGAAGCTCTTCTAAATGTCACATGAATTTCGCGCGGAAATCTAAGTGTCATATGCATTTGTCTATGATACTTTGAAATTGACAGCGCCGTCATTTTTTATTTAAATTCTTTTTTATAAAAATAGTGTTGGTAAGCGCATAACTCCTCGACCAATTTTGCAAATTCTTTTATGTTGCATTTGTTATTATCTGGAGAAGGTGTTTATTAAAAATAATATTTGAAAAGTAGAGGGGAAAATTGGAAAAATGGGACCCTTTCGTTGTAAGCGAGATATTTGGAAGCGGGGGTGGGCAGCTAGTATAGAATTATATATGTTTTCATTGTTTCACATTTTGAGCATGACGTAAGGACGTCCACGTATTATCTAGGTACCCCGACTAGTCGCTGATACAATAGAAGTCATAAGTCAAATAAATTTTAATTGTAAAAACAGTTCTTTGAACCATGTAACACGTGGCATGTGTCTGAATTAAAGACGTTTTTCAACGATTATTAATTACTTAATTAAATTGTAAGTGGAATTTCTGAATTTATTTTCACCTACTTATACACAAAGTGATATATTGTTATAAAATTAACCCAAGCTAAGTATTTTGGCCCCAAGGTTTGAAAAGTTTTTGTATAGTTTATCATAATATTAGTATTTATGACAATTGTAATAATGATTACGTTATTTCGATGGAATCTGAGACATTAGCAATTCCGTTTCGTCAGTAGGCAACGGTAATTAATCTACCAATCAAAGCTAGGGACAATCGAATTCTAAGGAATGGAAAGTGAGTACATACTTAACAAGCCAACGAAAGCTACATCACTCATTTGTCAAACTACCGATTTCGCTGGCTAATCGATTAATTATATTTTAATCGATATATTAATAATAATCGATTAAGTAATTTTTGTTTGTGTTGTAAGACGCGTGCCCATTCTTTCTTAGGCAGTCAATGCTGTTGAATTTGTCAGTATTATTCCAATAGCTGAATGTTAGGCATTATCTTTATTGAGAAGGATTTTCTAGTTCAGTGTTCCCATTAAGTTAACGCGTGATATCACCTTTGAGAACAACGAGATCGTTATTATAGACTTATAATGATTAATGAGATTCCGCACGTATGGCACGGAAGATATTACACGTTTGTTTTTGTTCAGTCAATCGAGAGCCCACACCTACGCTTCGAGCTTCGTGATCTCTACGAGTTTAGCGTCATGGTGTCGTTAATCATCCAGAAAATTTATAAATACCTCATGCCCATACATGAGTAGATCGGAAAACAGATCACCTGTGACGTTTCTTTGACGTAGGATGCTCGTTTATTGTCAATTTACACGATTTCGGATATCTCTGTCCGGAATGTTTCGATTTAATAATGCAGCGGTTGAAACCCACTTATTTTTGTTTTCAAATAACAATAATGTGTTTTAAATATTCGATGTATCCGTCGTGTGATTCCATCCCATTTAGTTCCGTTAAAAACTGCGTTGATAAATTAGTAACTCTATATCTATGGTGCGTAACTTTCCCGCCTTTTTAGCTGTCAAATGTATTTTTCGATTGCTCGTTTTTGTTTCCGTCAAGTTGTCAACGTGTTCTACTTAAAAAAAATGTCGCCGTAATTTACATATTACTTCTTGCTAGCTATGTAGTATATCACTAACTGCGTTCTATGCGGTACCCATTTAGATAGTAAAAAAGGTGAAAATGTCTTAGAAAGTAACTTTTGTTGATAACGTCGTTAGTGTTGCCCAACGTTACGGCTGCACTTAAGTTATTTAAATACTTTTAAATACATTTCACGGGTTCTTTATTAGCTGGAAAGAAGGGCTGTTGTAATAATTTCCACGGCCTCTTAATATTAAAATTTTAAAACTGTAAACGAATAGGCAATAAAATATTATGCCAAGTCCCGCTTCAAACGTAATGAAGGAAATACGTTTTTTATGCAAAGGTAGGTTTATGATCATTTTTAAATATCAAATACGAACTCTGTTACAAAATATTAAACTGTATTTTTTTATAATAATTGATTCGGAAACTGAAATGTTCGAGATATCCTTGTGATGTAAATGCAATATCTTTTTTTATACCATTGACATTCTAGTATCTGTTTAACATCACCAAAAATTACAGATAAAAAAATAATAACCCAGCTCTAAATCGAGATAATTAATAGCCTATGGCCTCATTCATGTAACTAAGGTCAAAACAGTAATTTTGTGATTAGTCATGGCGGCGGAGAGTTGCCAAAAATACATAAGTAGCTATTTAAATACATACACTCAATCATAAGCCGATTAAAAGTAATTGTTCTGAAGTTTTCAACTAGTTTCCAGTTTATATTGAACTTGGCCGCACTTACAAATAATATTTCAAAGTACTTGACATAGTTTACGTAGCCACTATCAATCTGTGCTCGCCTGCACAATGTCAGTCGATCAAATCTACAATATAGATACATACCTATATACAAAAGTATATACCCCATTATCAATCTACGAGAAATAAGGTTTACATCAACACCAACAAACTTTTAAAGATGATAAAAAAAGAACCACAGACAAGATTAATAATTTTTCACAAGAACCGCTGACAACGGATTAACAATTCTGCCTATCGTAACGTTGTAAGTGAAACTCCTTGGCAAAAACTAATTATTTCCAACTGACGATTTATTACACTTGAAATGAAACTGGCAGTGATGAATTGAAGACTGCTTTATTTAAAACAAACTGGAAGCTGGTCTAGGATTTACAAATGCTAACTTTAGGCAGTCATAAAAAATAACTGCCGTCAAATTATATTGCGAACCTTTTCCTTTTTTTTATTTGAGTTATAAGTGTAGTGCACAGGTAAAAATATAAGTGTCACGTGATAAAGTTGAAGCTTGACTTTGTAAGAAGTTAAATAAAGAACAAAGACATTTTTAAATACTTCCCTATTCAAGATTCTCATTTGAATAAATATTATTCTTTTAAAGACAAAACTTTACGAAGGCTATTTACTTAAAACGTTATTAATATCAATTGTAATTGATCAAGTAAATTAAACTGACATACATAAAGTTACCGGCATTGTTTCATTTGATTTTCGAATTTTAAATAAAATTTACAAAAAGTAAATTTATAACTCTTCAACTTTAAATTTGATATTATAACGCTACAGTACAAGACAACGTGTATTTTTAACGATTTTGACATTCAGCAATTTTAGCGCCATAAATACAACCCACATATAACAAATTATTTTGACATCGCTAAAGTAAGCGGTCAAGTATACAGTGCTTATGAAATTAATAAGAATGAATGTACGTTGCGCTCTTTATTACTTAAACTTTCATGATTCATAATTTAATCAGTCGGTATATCAAGTAATATAATGTTAGGAAACGTTGTTTGAAATAACAAGGTTAATATTGTGTCTTAGTAACTGAAGCGAACTGTTTCATTTAATGTTAACTACACAATAACTATGAAGTGTTAAAATATACAAACAAATTGTGTAATACGCGGAAGCTATATAATTTTCCTACCTAGATATAAATCAATTTGAGCGTTAATCAATTTACTAATCATGATTGCAAAAATTATCGAAAGAAAATCAACTAAAATACTTCAAAATACCCGGTGACATATATAACTTCAATAAAAAGTTAATCATCTATTCCCCGAATAAAATAAATAATTGCGTCTTCCAAATTCAATTGAAAAAACTCCATTGTATATTTCCACCGTTCCAAATTCAAAAGCGCACAATGGCAGCTGGTCTAGACTCCGTGGCTTGAGTTTTAATTAATAAAAATCGGGGTGACGTTTAATTATACCAGTGATAAGGTTGTAAACAAGATGGGATTATCGTATTAAACTGTACGTTGACTGCTAACTTAGGTTTCTTCCATACAATAATAACGGCTATCCGGTTTTACGTTGCATTGATTTATAATATTGTCTGACTCATTCGAAACATTCTCCGTGTTACAGAGCTCGTTAGATTAACTGACAAACTGCTGTAAGGTAATTTCGCGTCAAAATATAATCAACAGGAAAACGTCGAGTTTCAATTGCCTACAGATTATAATAAATTATTATCGGTATTTTATGTCATTTCCGATGCAATTTCAAAGTCGAAGCAAAAAATTATAGTCATAACCTTTCTAAATTATAAATCATAATAAATGTACGTCCTTAGGCTCTGATGTGTAGATATTTACAAATATAGTAAGAGAGATATCGTTCTAATAGCATTAACGTAATTATCAGTGCCATTCAGATCAAATTACAAAGTAAATTAGAGACATAGGAACTAAAGAAAAACTACTCGGAACATTTTTATAGGCTAGAAAATCGATGGAGCCGTGCCAAAACTAATTGACTCGACCTTTTAATGCAGTAGTACTGTCGCTACAGTTCAAAACCATTGCTATTATGCAAGCGATGATAAATGTTAGCACACTATTATCAAACAGAATAAGCGGCCATACCCACGTGAGGAGGGAACCACTGATACTATTAATAACTCAGCAATATTTCTCAAAACATGTGCTCCCAACCAATAACATGTGTGAACTTAAGTCAAGAACGAATAACAGATTATAAGAAACGCCGCACAATAAAATTCTTCCGTTTACAAACAGATAAATATTATTACTACTATGGATACGGACAAACCAAATGATGAAAATGACGTTGATAATGAATTTAAAATTTTGATTGTAATCAAATTCTCGTCGGTATAAAACACGGGTTACTATTACGGATTTAAATTAATTAGATATGTAATTAGGTATTGGTCTAATGCTATTCGTGACATTCTTTGAGGAAGTGATGAAATTGGTTCGTAGTAACTTGGTACAAAGGGCAATCAAAAGAAAAGTAATGGTCTCCTGAATAAATAGGGCTATTTTACAATACACGTGTCTTGAAATTCTTGCAGCGATTTAAATAAAACAGACAAAGCTCTCGCATATTTTAAAACTACAATGTGTAAATGCTAAAGAAATAACAATAAAAGTCAGTGTAAGCTAGCATAATTTCAATTTGAAATACGATTATGATTTTTATGAGGTTAATAATGATGATGCGATATCCAACTGTTTTATGAATGAAAGTTTGTGTACCAAACATTGTAGGCAAGATCGATTCGGCCACAGCTGCACGTGCCACAGATGAATATCAATATAAATTTAAAACAGTACTCAATACTAATTTTGCGCAGTAAAGATTTGATGTAACTAGTTTGTGGCTTAGAAGACACACTGAAACAAGAAGGAAATTCCATTGTTTATTCGATCTTAACAATCAAACTAGTAACGGAGTAAATGTAATTTTCCATCGGATTCAATGTTATCATCTTCATTAATAAAATGTTGAGGAAAAGTTCTCTATGAACCGACAAAAGAGCGACGATCGGTTTATTACATTTGAACCTCTAGATTGCGTGGTAACCGGACAAATTGCAAAACTACAACCAATGTTAGAAGTACCCACGGCTGTTAAGCCATTCGCAATTGGCTGGCTAATCTAGGGGTCAGGATTGGATGAATCATGGTGACGGTTCATGAGAAACTGTTTTCGAACAACCGAAGTTAATATGGGATATTAATAGGTTTCAAGTACTTTTATAGCTATCTAAAGAGGTTATCAATGTTGTTAGTGTGAAGGCATTGTTTGATGATGTTTGTAAACGCAAGCATATCAAAGTTTACAATAAATTAAGGCATTATAGATAAACATTATATTCATTGCAAACTCAGTTTCCAGTCTTAACGACGGACGTTTGCGTGCAAAAGCTTAGATGAGGAAAGATTAAAAGTAGTTTAACAAAATCCATGATCAGAGAGCGTGATCAGATCTAAACGTTGATTGGCGGATTTTTTTCAAGTTGACCGTCCATGCGTTAAATCATTTGACACCAAATTGAGAAGAATCATTATGATTACTTTTAAAAGAATTGTTTGTTTAGGTATAAACAAGGAAGGCGTTAATGAGTTCTCAAGTAATGGCTCTAGTCATTTGCCCCTTTGATTAGTGGCTCGAATTTATGACACAGCTCACGTACGGGGGTCAGTGTATGAATTGAAAACCCAAATAGGTCTTAAGATTCCAGTTTATATTCTAGATTATTCTATACCGCGATGCAAATCGAAGTCATGGTCAGCGAGGACTCAATACTTTCTCGCTTTTAAATCAGCACCGACAATGTTCCGAACGTGATTAATCGATGCTTTGAAGACAAAAATTCCAATTAAAAAGCTGATTACATGTATTTCAAAGTATAAAGAACATTATTGGCGCACGTTTGATGTTTAAGCAAATGTCGTAATGGATTTTGAAGCACTAGATTTTTGTTTGCATAGTCAGTTCTGTGAGATAGCGGTTCTTGGTAAGACTAAGACTCCGCATAATCCTTAAATAAGCAAAACACTGTCGCATTATCTCAGTCCTTGATATCCGAAACTCGAAACAAGAAGTGCATTGGAGTTAAAAACCTGATAAATCGGTGCAAACAAGATTGTTGAAGACTTTTATAGACCAACAATAAATAATACGCATAAAGTTTTCTTCACTACATTAAAAAATATGTAAACAATGAGAACGAATAGTATTTGTATGTCAGTATCAGGTAGCATCTCTGATGTTTTTGTGAGGATCCAATTTTATCTTTGTTTCGAATATAATCATTTTTGATATATCTCGAAATGAGACACTGATTTTGCGTTTTAACGTCTTTTGTCTTTTCGAGTGTATTCTTTATGAACCGATTTGATTGTTCGATATATTTTATCTTAAGCATTTTTTTATTCTGATCTCCCTTGAAATTTACTTAAAATATTACAGCAATTTTACTAGCTCTACTCCATTGTCCTAATTATTACAGGCCAATGATTTCTTATCATATTGAACATGTAAGCATTGTTTTGCCTTGATACGCCCTGCTACTGTAAATATGGAATTAACATTTTGATAAACCGTAGCATTTAAATTTCTGTGACCATTTCTTCGAACCATGAAATATTACTTAACACGGGAGCCTTTATATGTACTTATGTTCATTGCTTATTGTGCATCGTGGCCTGTTTTAGATTTTCTACTCCTGGGTTTTTCTTATCTTGAATATCAGACAGAACTTGAACTGAATAACGGCCTTAGCTAGAATCAAAGGCCAATTTATTGCTCCGGATATTTCGGTTACAGAATCATTCTGATAACATTGATACGCAGTACTTTTTTAATGTTCAAGGAAAACTTTATTTCTATCTGCATAAGAAACATCTGTAGTTTGGTGTTTGGTAGCATTATTGGACATGTTTACAAAATAGAATTGCTTCACATTAGCAGTTTTAGTTTAGGTTTTGAGTCACTGTTTCGGCTAATATTTTGGTTCAAAGTACAAACATTCGACCAATTGATGAGAATTAACTTCAGTTGACGATTCTTGAGTCCACGTGATTTCGTTTAATTTGAGATACAACCAACTGTTGCTATTTCCACAATGAAACAAAGAATTGAACCAGTTAGAATGGACAATTAAGGTTACTTTAATAAATCTTAGTGACGAAAAAGTTTTTAATGCGAAACTATCAGTTTGACCTTCTGATGAAACATTATGGCCACTCGTGGGAAAGAAATGAGCAAAAAAACTATTGTGCTCTCAGGATAAAGAAATGGCAGGCAAAAATCTTTTTGAGAAATGAAAAAAGAAATGTAGGCATTAAAAGTAGAAGAACCGTTTATTTTAATTTCTGATGTTCCTTATATGTGATGTAATAAATTATTGCTTTACATTGGTCTAGATTTAAATGAGGTTTACAAACAAAACAAGTTTTTGTGAGATAATTTTAGTGTTCTCTAAATTTTAAAGTGCAACCGGCCGAGGTAGAAAATTAGTCATGAACTTGATGAACACATTTAAATGATTTTTATTGAATCTAGATCTTGTCTATTTACTTTTAAACAATCTTTGATAACACTATAGAATTTTAATCTTTCGTCAAAATCAAAAAGATAATATTTTTTCAATTAATATTTTATGATTGACATCAGACATAATTTACGGTGATAATGTAAATTTTGCTTTGCAATATGTCCCAAATGGTCTTTACGGATCATAAATCATGCATAGCGGTCGCAAAATAAACGAAAAGAGGTATGGCATCAGGTAGAGAGACATCGCTAAGTCTAATAATACAGTCGGTGTTGGCTGTTGGCCCAAGTTAGGGATGGTTCTCATTAAACAAAGTACACTTCTCATTCCAAAATACAACTCGTTTGAAGTTTTTTTTGTCTTCCTTTTGTTAGCTATTCCAACTATCAACTTTAAGTCTTTTGCATCATTGACACTATCAGACATGTCGAAAGTCAATTAATTACCATTGCTTTCGCCAGTAACGTTCATGTTTAATCTATTTAAATTATTATTTACAACATCAACAACTCTCTCTTGTGTTTGTTCAACAGTTTTGATAAACTCGCCGATTCTTGTGAAACTTTGAATTTAAGTAATGCTATCAATATTTAACGGTTTTCATATTTGGGAACATGTTGACCTTGAAATCTGATGACTCAAAATCCTGCTAACGTCTTTATTCTATGAACGCTCTCAAAGTTTACACAAGTGGAACTAGGGTGATATAAAAGTTAAAGTGAACTTACCGATTTGATATAGTTCTAAGTCCCGGTCGACGGCAGAAAACAAGTAAAGCCAACGAGTTGGCCGCAGTTGACACCAGGAACAGCGCTAGGAGTACAATCTCCTCCACTAGTCGGTCTCTCACATCCATCCCTGACATCAAAGCTTGTCCAGGAGACATGAGAACCGAATATTCCGAGACAATGTCATCACTATCACAACACTTTAACTTGCAACTGAACACTCTCAGTCAAATGTTTTTAATATACTGCAGTTGTTAGTCGCGTAAAGTTTTGAGAACACGCAGGTCGTTCAGGCCGCGTCTTTCTCGCTCGGCTGTCGTGTGACAACTGGCTGGCCGCTCCGCCGGAGTTGCCGCGGCGGGCGCGTGGCGGCGCCCCCACCACTCGCCGCCGCTAGTACTTCACTGGCGACACTACATATAAATCTACAACTAATGTCGGTCAACATCCTGGGTTTTTGTTTTATCGGTTGTGAAATTTGCGGCATGCGGTTTGTTTTGGGTCTGCTTTGCATCATTTTTTATTGTTTCATTGATGCTTGTGATTATTAATTAATTATCTTCTATGCTGTTTACGTTCATAACTATGAACCGCGTCACAAAAAAAACCAACAATATTTTTTCAATGTACGTAAAACCGTTGGACCTTTCTCAATTAAGATTGGACGATCCGATTCCACTTTGATTTCAGTTTCATTGCTCTTTGTATTCGTCTCGAATTTCGGATGTGCTCATTGTCGGTCACAAGTATCATTGCCAGAGCGGTACGAAACATTGATGCTATTAAAATTTACAATCATTGGACTACAGAGGTTGCGACAAATGTTTTATAATGTAACAATAGACCGCTCGAAGGTCCTGCGAAGCCAGTAAGGATTGCATCGAAGGTTAATTAAATATTACGGCAAATTGATTGATTGCTTTAATGATTAAAACATGAATAAGCAGCTAGGTGTTCAACTGATTGGATAAAGTATTTCAATAACAAAACAGTAATGGTTTACGTGATAGCTGTTTATTTTATATGTAATTGGAATAAATCTGTTTGTCGGGATTTTGCTAGTTTTCTCTGTGTTATTGGGTGGTCCACAAACATACAATCAGGTGATGGGTATGTAGCAACGGGATGTAATATCGATAAGCTGAAATATATCTCATGTTCTTCTATGTAACTTTCAAATTCAAATGTAGAATGAATTATAGTTTTAGAAATTGGACATTTGTCTTGCAGCGGCCTCTTTTATTGAATGCAAAGCTTTGGTCACATTTGGTGGGGTCAATGTACTTACGAATGAAATTTTTTCACCATGAAAACCTGTAGTAAAAGTTTTGTTGCTCGCTGTTCCTCAAACTTTATAGGTTCATTCCCTTCTAAAATACAACCTATGTTTTGTCTATGAGGTTACTAGAGAGATAAAAATGAACAAGTAGTAATAATTAGGTATGTATTTGTTAAGAACACATCGATTCCAGCGCGTAATACTTAGGATATGATGATTTGGTGAAAAACAAAACGGTTCTCAGAAAACGTAAAGAGGTTTTATTTCTTGAATCTTCGTAGTCCGAATTGCTAGTACCTTAGTAGAAAATAAAAAATAATCATTTTTATGGTAGAAATATCATGAAATATCTTATCTTGCGAGAAGGACTAAAAACCATCCCGCCCCTTCTCCGGCTCCAGGCTGAGGCCGCGATATCTTACGTACACAACCTCTGATGAACATCGACCCTATTGAACCCAGCTGTGGTAGTAGGTCTTTGATGGGTGCACGGTACACAGCGCGCCGTACGGTCTGCAGACCCACGTTGATGTCCCGAGATCATCACGCGATCGGGGATCTGCTACAGCGGATATCTGCTGCAGCGGCAACCATTAAACCATTGCATTTTTTTAGATTACAAATATTTCCTCAGTTAGAACATACAGTCATCGATATTTCGTGATTTCCACAAAACTTTATTATACCGTGACAAAGTCATTCGGAATTCTATCTGTATACATATAAGTAATGACTCACTATCTAATCTTTATACCTTTTTATATTTGCCGATTTCAGACTATCTTAGCGAATAACTGGAAACTTATACATAATATGTTATTGATTTTGCCGCATCTTTGAATATTTGCACTTTTTTGTATCAGCATGTCCGGATATGTCCGAAAGATAAGCTAGATTATTGCAAAGCAGACTGATACACAACAAAAGTGTTAATTGCCTTAGGTCCGGTTAATATTTCGTGTGAAAGAGTCATGCTTCGATACAAATCACCCGGTTCAATCTGAGTGCAAAACCGATCTCATATAAAACCCCCGTGAAACTCGACTTGTCTCCGTGTGAGTGAGGTCACTGGAGACAAATTGTCATCCTCCAAAAGGCTGGAAATGCACTTGTAACTTCGTATCGGTATTGCAGATGTGTGGTGTAAGGTTGAAACGTTTTTCATGACTTCTAACCATGATAATAATCTGCTTGAGTAACTGAATGGATGAAGCTGTGGTTATCAAAAAGTCGTGGTACAAACGAAATAAGGAAATAAAGGAACTCCTTTCCAACAAAAAACTTTCTACAGCATATTAAATTTATTTCATATTTTATAATAGATAAAAAAAATGCAAATTTCATATGCTGTAGAATTTTTTGATGTTAATATTTCAAAGATCCTAATCCTATCAGGCCTGCACACAAGAATCTAAACGGAGAGATTTTGACTTTTGACCTTGATCCTGCATTTATAGAGTATTTCGTCTTGCTTCTTGAGAAACAGAGCAACGTAGAAGTTTATCATGGAATGTTATGTTAGGTATGCATTAAAATTCATATTTGTTTGATCCTATAAAATAATTTATAGCTAGTTGTTAAGTACAGGTGGAAGTCGTAAATTGTATTCGGCAAGAATTTTTTATATTGTTCCGAAAGGTTTTTCACTGCGATTATCGATCGATTTAAGATTAGTTAGAACTTCTTCTTCTTAACTTTTAAGCCAGATTTATTACATATTGCATTTGTCGCCGCTCGGTTTATCTTTTAGAAGATTCAA
The DNA here is from genome assembly GCA_902829305.4 of Spodoptera exigua. Taxonomy (NCBI): domain Eukaryota; kingdom Metazoa; phylum Arthropoda; class Insecta; order Lepidoptera; family Noctuidae; genus Spodoptera; species Spodoptera exigua. The sequence continues at coordinate 5,083,300 of LR824623.2, forward strand.
AAATTTTTTTTTATTCGATTACGAAGAGAAACCTTCTTTCTTATCTCGGTTGATTTTTGAGGAGGAAACGAGAAATTATGTAACTGTTAAGGTTTGTTTTTGAATGAGGGTGATATTTACCAGGGGTTAAATACCACTTCTATGTTCAGCCGGGGTTGTGGGGCAACGGCAAATAGGTATCGTGGCCTCAGCCTTGAGCATAGAAAGAAGAAACGGGGGGATTTTTAGTCAGTAAGATTCTTACAACCCCTCTTACCTCACCCTGGGAGTCATTTGAAGATTTTCCGCTCCTAACCATAAGTTTCATGTGCCTTACTGACCCTCAAAGGCACATGTTGGACGCAATACTAATTGTTATTTTACATATTATTTATTAAGTATTTGAAATAAGGTCTGGTTAACACGAAGTCGTCGATTCGATTCCGTTAAAACGAACTTAAAACAAAGATATCGATACGCGTGTTCGTTGAAATATGTTTAAGTGCTTACTGTTAGTGAAGTCAACAGAACTATCAAGGTTTGGCTTTCAGGTTTCTCTGTATTAGTGTCGTGCTTGGAATTCTATTGCGATGTAATGAATGACACCCTCTCATATTGGGGTGCATGCCAGAAGACCTCCCCGTGGTGCACCCTGGGTGCGGGCGACAGTCTCCCTAACGGGATGGCGACAGGGTTGGACTGACTGTCGCCCGCAGCGAACTTCTGGCCGGGCGGAGAACCCGGTCGGGTTCTAGAGGCGACCGGCTCTATGCTGGCATAGGGTCCACGCCTCCGTGGGGGCGTTCCTCTGCACGACTCTCTGGACCTAGCAGAGAGCGGGGCGGAGAAACAAGGGCGGCGCTCGTTGTGCACTCACCCTGCCATTGAGTAGCATCGGGGCACTAGCTGCGCCCGACTGCACCCGTCGATATCGTAATCCGGGAAGAGATCATGGTCATGTTTTATGACTCGGACCGGGACGAGGGTCTTGGCTTAACCGCCCGGACCGCGAGGAAGATAACCTCTATAAAAAATTCCTCCAATACTAAGTTCTGGTGCGCGGCGAGGGTATGTATGGCTGAAGAGTAGAATCAGTCGTGAGCGCACCCCCAGCTAGGGGACCGGTGGACCCCCTAGTTGGGAGACAAATGCACACTTACCCAGGGACAGGGGGCTCTCCCTGGGCGGACCTCTTATTTCCCCCATACTCGTGGGACTTCAATGGAGATACCTAAAAACAAAAACCAAAATAAAAATCCACCTAACGGTGAGGAGGACGCAAGCGAGGTCAGCTCGCTTGCGAATATAACCGAGGCGCTAGATGCATCGTATGCACGTGCCTCTAGCAGGAAGGAGTCAGACTCAGAGTCCGACTCATCATTGTCTGGCGTCAGCATCGCGCTGCGCCACAAGAAAGACCGGGGCGTTTTTAAACGTCCCAGGTTGGAGCCGTCTTCCAACGAGCAGGAGGCCCCAGCCCCCAAAATCCCCACGGCTGCGCGGGGTAGGGGCAAGGGGAAGGGCTCCACAAGGGCGGCTGGGAGCCGATCCGAGCCGGCAGAGCGGCTGGCAGCGGAGGGGAGCGCCCTGGGAAAGGCTGCCCCCTCGGACTCCTCGGAGATGGAGGCCTCCGGTGGTGAGGGTTCTGTAGGCGGCGCTGAGAGCCTCCGCCTACAAGTAAAGGAAGCACTCCGCATGCTGGCTGGGCAGAAAACCCAGGCTGGCAGAAATGGAGTGCTTAAACACGCGGAAGCCGCTATTATGTCGGCGGTATCCCAGCCGGGCTCAGCTGAGCGGCAGATGGCCGCTATGCAAAAAGAGCTGGCTGGAATGCGGCGGGAGCTATCCCGCTTGGTGGCTGCCAATACTGCCCTGGAGGCTGAGCTTCGGGCAGCAAAAACAGAGCTCGCCGCAGCTCGGGGAGTCCGATCCCAACCTGCGCAGCCAGCGGAGGCCGACCTTCTCGGCCTTATGCGGCGGGAGATGGCCGCCTTCCAGCAGCGTTTCGACGTGCTGGAGGGTAGGCTCCTGCGACCTCCACTCGCAGCCGGGTCGTATGCTGCCGCAGCGGCTAAGCCCAAGCCGCCAACCAGCCGTGGGGCACAAGCCAGCGCACCGGCGAAGAAGGGGGCGAAAGCGCCGCCAGCCTTGCCACCGACGAGAGCGCCCGAGTCTCCCTCGGCGCTGGCTCCTGCGCCGATGAGCCGCAGACGAAGAGGAGCAGCGGCTGGAGCCCCAGCCGCATCGGCACCTACTCCGCCGTCTGAGTCGCGTGCTGGCAGCGAGTGGCAAGTGGCGGGGGAGGTGAGGAAGGTCGCCAAGGAGAGGAGGAAGCTCCGGAAGAAGGAGCAGCGGCAGCGGCGACAGCAGCGGCGCAAGGAGAAGCGCGCTGCGGCAATGCTCCTCGCCCCAAAATCTTCGGCTGTAGTTATCACACTACAGCCGGACGCGGCGAAAAAGGGGGTGACGTATGGCGAGGTCCTCGCCAAACTGAAGGGGGCGGTAACTCCCGCGGAGTTTGGGGCACCCGACGGGTTCGCAGTGAGGGTCACTGCCACTGGAGCCCGTCTCTTGGAGGTCCCCGGCGCGGCCAGCGGCCCGTCCGCTGACGCCCTTGCCGAGAGGCTCAGGGCGTGCATTGCCCTAGATTCCTTGATCATGTACTTTGCAAGAAAATTATTAAATTGTAAACAGACATCATATAAAATAAATTTCCATAAAGTTAATCTGACGCATCACGCGACTGAAAATTGATATCAAAATAAATGATATAAATATTATAATTATAGTAGCGTATTCTTTTTCTAAAGGGTGATATTTCAAAAGTGAGATAAATGTTATAAGGAATAAAGTTGTTGCTGTCACTGTCTTATACAAACATTCTGACGCGACAGCATCATAATTATTCCCCAGACAACTTTTATCTAACAATTGAAAAATTAACCCTTAGTCCTTTTATATGCTTGACATTTTTTAACAAAACAAAAAGTAAAGGTTCGTGATAATTTAAAATGGGTATAATGTTCAATTTTTAATATCACTACATAGTATAAAACAAAGTCGCTTTCTCTGTTTTATATCCCTATGTATGCTTAAGTCTTTAAAACTTGGCAACGGAATATGATGCGGTTTTTTAGTACATAGAGTGATTCAAGAGGAAGTTTTATAATTTAATATACCAAATACATGCACCCGTTTTTTTGTCAGGAGAAAATCATCAAATGACTTCTCCTCGCCCAGGGTAAGGCGAGAGAGAGTGTCAGACGCTTACTGACTAAAAACACCCCCGTTCCATCTCCTGTTCTGGGCCGAGGCCGCGGTGAATACATGCACCCTTGCGAAGCGGGTTGCTCCAATATACAATATAGCTTAATTTGTTTTCGATAGTTTTATTACTTCGCCAGTATTATGGATTGATTAGTACACTTTCATAACAACACTGCAAGAAGTATGTGTTGTGTTAAGTAGGACCTTGCGTGTTCTTGATTTAATACTAGTAGTTGGTTCATCGGTAAGTTAATTTAAGCATGAACATTTCACGTAATATTATGCTTAGCATTAACAAGTGTGGGAGAGCCAAGCTTCGGCACGAATGGGTTGTCTCGACCGGAGTAATAAAAATATCCGAAACCCTTATCCCCAAAAAGCCGGTAACGCATCCGTAACTTCTTTTTTGTTGCCGGTGTCCATGCAACAAGTTGCGAGCGAGCACCGATTGCGATCGTCAAGGGTGATCCGTCAGCTCATTAGCCGAACTATAAAAATATAAAACAACAAAATAAACAAATGAATGTTACAAAATCATCTTGTCGACTTAATTCCCCTAATTTTCTCCATCCACCAAATTTTTTTTGAGTGTAATTTCATCAAATTGCTTATTTCGACGCGGGAGTGGAGGTGAAATAGAGTATCAGACTTTTGCTGACTAAAAACCACCCTTCTGAGCCGGGGTCTAGATACATTATTTATTGCGCTAACACCCGCAACCGTTTCTGAACATCAGCCCTATTGGGCCCCATCTGTGGTGGTCTATTGGCTCTTTAACACTCGGTTTTTGAAAGGCTTGTCAACGCTAAAATTAACTAATCTTCTGTTAAATCTCTTGTCAAGTCATCTGATTGGTTGTTGATAATTGAGTCAACCAATCGGATGACTTGACAAGAGATTAAATTGGTTTTAACATTGATCGGCCTTTCGGAAACGTCCGAAACGGATAGTAAGCTGTGTGCTTGGATCTAATTATGGGTAAGTCGTCAGCTATGAAAGAAAATGTCTAATATTACGCTGAATTCTGTTATGAACTATATACAACAAAACTCGTCCATAACTCAAAGTATCGTAACAAGTAAACATAAATAACCTGTTTTTGTCATTTCCTTCAGAAAGGAACGAGACGGCAATAGTTGTTTCAGTTACATGATTGTTACGGAAGGTTTTCGACGTCCCATGATTTCATGTTAGGTAAGTATGAAAATTAAGTGAACTATACTATGAATTGGTAAGCAATTTTAAACTTTACTTGAGTTAATATAGAATTGATAATTGACTACACAGATCGGAGTAACTTGATGTGCTGGCATCTGTTGACAATTTAGTTGAAAAAACTTTGTTTGGATGACAAAGTTTTTTTTTAAGTGGTAAGAAGTTTTATTCTTACTTCGTTATTAATTATTATGTAAGTCGTTTTATAGTAATTGTAGAAAGCCACTATTTGTTTACATGCAGTAAACGCCATTTTCCAATTCTGATTTTAGCTGTGTGTCTCCTTTGTACCTCTTTTCTGGACTCACCGGAATTCTGAAGTATTTTTACTGACCCTAGTAGTTTTTTATTGACCCTCTACCCTACCAAAAGTGGTATAAAGTGCGATAGGGATGATTAAGGCTAAATAATTATATAAGTTCATGCTTTTTAAAGGGAAATATGACAGACTCATTCTTCCTAAAAACCAATAAGTCCCTACTCCTGCTTTAGGTCGGGGCCTCGACTGCAACTCTTGCAACCATCTAACTAGATTTTTTTGAGTCAGCCCTCACATAGAAAAATATAATTTATATACCTACGGATAGTTTTTACTTTTATTAGGCTTATAATATGTATTTACCCTTCACAAACACCAAATTCCAGAGACAAACTAAAATTCCTTATCCACCACCAACGCGATAAACAAAAAAAAATGAAAATCGCATTTTATCAAAACAATACTCCTTTTACTACGTAAGAAAATTCTTGAACGGTTGAGAAACAAAAAGGGTCTATTAAAAGCATCTAAACGATGACGTCACAATCCATAACAAATTGTTTTCATATAATTAACACTTGTATTTTCTCTAGTTCAAAAAGTTATGTCACAGAAGTTTAAAAATAAATACTGGTAATGTTGACTGTTGTTACTGAAAACACACCAAGCACTTAAAGGTATACCGTTTTATCCAATTCCATTAATAGAATCCCGACCCTATCGTTTTGTAAAAGAGTTGAGAATTCGTTAAAGAACTTTTACAATAAAGGGTAGCTAGCTTGTTATTATATTCGGTGGAAAGGTTGACTTGTACGTCAAGGACATGAAATATTTTTTCCTTTAAAACTTTTCTAGAAGCATATTGGGAATGTTATGTAGTGTTCTTTTTGCAAATGCTTGACATAACTTTTTTCGACGCTTAAGAAGTATGCTTGTTGAAGAATAAGTTAGGAATAAAAATTATAGCTTTTAATATAAAAAAAAATCAGTTATATGCAATAATTTTTCGAAGCTGCTAAACGAGGCGATGGAAATTTAAAGTTTGAGATGCTAAATGCACTTAACAAGTACAGAAATACCAATTTGAAGTAACATTATTTATTTGCACAGAAAAAGGATTCGATGCCATACTTACTCGTTTTCTTCCAATTTACCCAACAAACAATATAAGCTATTGACCATACTTTTTGCAATATTTTTTGTAGGGGGAAAATCATCAAATAACTTCCTTCGCTATGACGAGAGGAAGTGTCAGACTCTTACTGGCTAAAAACCCGTTCCTTCTCCAGCTCCAGGCCGAAGCCAAGGTCCCTTATTGCGCTTGACCATCAACCGCTGCAAACATTTTTGCAACCTAAATTTCTAACCATTTTTTTATTTCTATCAAAAAAGATAATGAGGTCAGTCTTATATGACCTTAATCAATCTTATCTCTACCTAAAATCTTTTCTATATTCTATATAGATATGTAAAATCGGTAGGTAAACCAAGTACATGTTTTCGGTCCAAAAAACTTTTATGCCTCGTGTGAATATAATAATATCCGAAATAGATTCCAATTCCATTAAAGATTGAAGTTAGATATGAGAGATTATGCTTACAAAACATTCATTCACACGCTTCAAGCATTTTGAATGTTTATTTTCCATATAAATAGATTGAATATACACGTTAGTGGATAGGTAGTTACAATTATATATAAAAGACTAGATATTATAAATTAATGTGTTATATTTGACAAACCTACTATTACCTGCCTACGAATCAGTTGTGCTTAATCTTGATATATACTACTCTGTCAAGAAAGTACCGGGAAAAAGTCAATAATACACAAAATGTTTGTTATTCATCTAAATTTATTTTATCACCTTCAAAGTATGCTCCCTCAGAAACGATACACGAATAATCCAATAATCGAAACTTTTTTTAAACGCTGTTTCCGGAATTGAGTTCAGTGCTCGCCGCGAATTCTCCTTTATGTCTTCTAACGATTGAAAACGGGTGCCACGAAGGGGTAATTTGAGTGTGGGAAAAAGAAAGAAGTCGGCTGGAGCCATATCTGGTGAATATGGTGGCTGCTCGATGGTGTTTGTTGAGTGTTTGGGCAAAAAATCGCTTACAATGATGGCCTTGTGCGAAGGCGCATTATCGTGATGCAAAATCCAAGAATTTTCTTTCCACATTTCTGGCCCTTTTCGTCGAATTTGTTCTCTTAAACGCCGCATAACGCTCAAATAATATTCTTTATTTACCGTTTGACCTTCGGGCAAGAATTCTGAGTGCACAACACCGCGATAGTCAAAGAAAACAGTCAACATGACTTTGACTTTTGATCGACTTTGACGTGGTTTTTTCGGTTTTGGTTCAGTTGGAAGGCGCCATTCCGAAGCTTGTTGACTAGTTTGCATGTCAAACTCGTAAACCCACGTCTCGTCACCAGTAACAATGCGTTTCATGAATGTTAATGTTGTTGGTATTGACTCGTTCTAGCATGTCCTCAGCGACTTTCATGCGATTTAGTTTTTGAAGAAAATTCAGGTCTTTTGGGACTAGCCGAGCGGCAACACGTTTCATACCCAAATTATTTGTTAAAATGGTACGGATCGACTCGTGAGATACAGAAAGTTCGGCGGCCATCTCTCTCAAACTTGAATGAGGATTTTCAGTCACCATTTCCTTCTCTTTTGCGATGTTAACTTCAGTTGCAGACGTTGATTGCCTATCAGAACGAGGCAAATCTTCCATCACATCTCGACCGCTTTTGAACGCTTTGTACCACTCATAAGCACGTGTTTTTGATAAAGTCGATTCACCGTAAGCCTTCTGTAACATTTTGAGTGCCTCCGAACATTTCATTAGCCATGCAAAATTTAAGACAAACTCTTTGTTCGATGTTTTTATCCATTATGAAATTCGCAATACACACTAGATATTATAAAACTAAAAACAGCACTGTTTTTAATATAAATAACAGATGCAACTCAAATTCCACGCCAAAATGGAAACCAGTTATGCCAATCTAACAACAACAAAAAAAAAAAATCGAATTTGGAACCATAAAAAAACATTTATTCCCGATACTTTGTTGACTGAATGTATATCTCTTTTTCTAATAACTAATAGTTATATTCAAGAAATATCTTTCTATTACTAATCCAATGTCTTGAACAAGTGTGGTGATTAGTGCTCAAAAGTTCTCCGACTGAGGAGAGGCCTTTGCCCAGCAGTGATCACTTATAGGCTGTTGATGATTATACAAGCATATTACATTTCTAAAACAATTTATTCCTAAAATATCCTAAACGTCTCATTTTACTTCATGACGTGTTAATTTAGACGCTAATCTCAATTCTTTTTTCACCAGCAATACGAAGCGATTGCGAATGTCGAGTACCAATTGGTTCAACCCTTAAACAACGTTGAGTTGTTTACAACCCCCTCGGGGAATCATTACGTCAGAAAGGTACAAAGGGTAGTAAAGGGTATAAATAAATTATGGACTTCGTAATACTACTTCTAGAGTGACATACCAAGAGAAATTCTTCGTAACCAATGAGTGGAATTCTCTGTTAGATCCAGCGTAGAAATGGCCGGAGAAAACTGCAACTAGCCTCCGCAAAACGAGCATTTTTGAGTCAAGCCTATTATAATTTACTGGAACCAAACTGACCGAGGCCTTCAAGAAAGTTTGGTCTTCTTTGTATGTCTGTCTGCCAGACAAGACCAAGATGAAATTGAAAGTTTTTCAGGGGTATCGTTAAAAATTTAAAATAAAGTTTTCACTAGGATTCTATTATTTCTTTGAGTTTGGTGACGAGAAACAGAACAGGTTAAAATTTTGGTGACTATGGTGACTAATATGACCCTCTGAACACCAGCTAATCGCGGGTATTTACAGCAGTTATTTGATCCGTTCTGAGCGGTTTTTTCTCTATTGGTTATAATGATTTTGACTGAGGAGATTAAGTGTGGGAGAGCCATGCGTCGGCACGAATGGGTCAGCTCGACCGGAGTGATACCACGGCCTCACAGAAAACCGGCGTGAAATAACCACAGCGTTGTGTTTCGCCGTGTGAGTGAGGTTACCGGAGGCCCAATTCTTCCCCTCCCCCTTCCGTCGCGAGTGTCCGTGGGCGTCGCTGATTACTTACCATCAGGTAATCCGTCTGCTCATTTGCTGACCTATTTCATAAAAAAAAATGGTCTTGTCGACATTTTAATTGTTCTTTTTTTGCCCTTGGGACCGGTCCATTTTAGTAATGCGGACCCATTGCATACCGGTCCAAATTCTTCGAATTCATTGAGTGGTTTTCGTACTTATTACAAAGGTAACAAGAAACGAAATAGTTGACCTTTCTTTATTTAAACAATAACGACATTTTTGGAGACCGAAATTAATTGTTCTATTGACTTATTTACCTGAGTTCATTGCTTTTACCTACGTCCGATAGCTTCCTGACTTTTGCGATTCTCGATTGTTTACTTACGCCCGGTTTCCGAAAGGCCGATCAATTTTAAAATCAATTTAATCTCTTGTCAAGTCATCTGATTGGTTGACTGAATTATCAACAACCAATCAGATGACTTGACAAGAGATTTAACAGGAGATTAGTTAATTTTAGCGTTGACAAGCCTTCCAGAAACCGGGCGTAAGTCATTGATTGATTAGATTGTTTGGTCGAATTTTCGTTATTGCAACTGTCCAGTGGTCATCAGTTCTACTAAATGATTACGCAGGATTAAATTAAATTTGGAATACTGATTCCTAATCTGGTATTGTGATTACTGTTTGTTGAAAAATATTAAGCATTAATAACATTTTTATAATCCATTTAGAATTCAAAAAGATGTTTCAGAACCGATATCTCTAAAACTTCAAGAAAAGAACGTACTAAATCTTAAGATGTCGGATACGCACTTCTGATCCCTTTGGTGTAACTCGTGTCCATGATTTATTACTAACCATCAGGCAATTAGTTTGACTGTCTGACCTCCTATTTCATAAAAAAACTTGAATGGAATTCTGAATTAGGGAAAATGGTGTTTCTATAATACCTATTTAGTTTTTTTCATTAGTTTTTATGGTTTTCCCCAAGTTTGTTTTTAGACCCAATTGAGACCAGTCCACTCTAAAATTAATAAATTGTATTCCAAAAAGGTTGTTTTTGTGTAATAAATTTCAATTGACTATTTAAATGCCAAGAAGGCAATTAAGGAATGGCGATCGGGTTTTGTCAAGATGACTCCTTACGATCCAAATGTTGAATTTGAAGATCGCGTATTAGATTTGCTTCAGTTTTTTTGTTATTAGCTGATGGTAAGTAATCAGCCGCGCCCAGCGATATTCTTAACACAAAAGGAGTTACAAGTGCATTGCCAGTTTTTTCGAGGTTAAGACTGTTGTTGTGTGACTGCTGTTGTTGTAAATTGAAAATTTAGGGATAGGGGAGGTGAGGTTTGAGCGTCCAGTGACCTCACTCATACGACGAAAGTCAACGTCAGCGTTGTTTCACGCCGAATTTCTCTAAATCAGGTTACATCCCGGTTAAGCCCGCCCGTACCTATTCGCTAGGAATACAGCACACAGCTCTTTCAAACTTAAACAATGAGATTTAAGTAAAGTATATGCAACTGAGACTAATGAAAATCACAAGAAAATACCCTTACTTAGAACACTTTAAAGAACAAGCAATCTTTTTGTATGACGTCACAAAACTGAAGTTTATTCAGTCAAAGACGTATGCGTGATGACGTCACGGTTTTACGACATAGTGCATATGGTACCGACGTATGTTTAAAAGCAGGAAAATATTTGTTATTTCCTTCTATAGTAGGCATACAAAGAGTATATGTATATAGCATCGCGTCTTTTTTTAAAGGTGCATATGTGCCAGCAACAGGTTTTTTTTTTGTGAGGAGTAAATCATCGAATGTGGCCAAAAACCACCCGTACTTTCTTGCACCTGCCTCTGGCTGGGATAGTGGAACTTTCTGCACATAAACTAACAAAATTCGCATTTCTCCAGTACTTGTAGATAAGAACTTAATATCGCAACATACTAAAATCAATGTATCTAAAGTACGTATTAAACAAAACCCATTTAATCAAAATCAAAATCAAAACAAAGAGGGAATTTTCCAGTACCTATAGCAACAGGCGGCTGACTTTCACAGAATGTAGACATGATAGCCAAAACCTATTCCAACAAAGAGTACCTAATCCGGATTTCCACTCAGTCATAGTCTAATCTTTGATAATATAAAAAGTATTTAAGATATACTACTGGCATACTCGATCATATTTTGGCAGAAAAACAACGGCATTATGACGGTCTCGGTAATCCCATGCATGAAAACAAAAATGTTCAGAGATTGTTTATGAATGGAGCTATTGATATTTGATTTTTGTTCAGTCACTATGTTCAATATAAATAGGCTAAGATACCATGTTCCACATAAAATGCTTTGAATAAATATAAAAAGAGCTATGCTTTGGCACGAATGGACCTGTTCGGCTGGAGTGTTAGCACGGCCTCACAGAAAACCTGTGTGAAACACCGCTTAATTTGTGTCGCCCCGTATGAGTGAGGTCATCGGAGACCCTATCCCCTGGCACGAATACTGAAAACACACTTGCAGGTATCATATCATATCATATCCATAGCCAGCGTTGATTGTTAATATCAATTGATCCGTCTACTCGTTTGCCATAAATGTATGGTCTATATCATTCTGTGGTCTGATCAGAACCAGGCCCGAGGGCATTATGGCACGTCGCGTTCTCGCACACCTTGGCAAACCAAGGACCACTACGGATGGTCCACTAGGATAGCTCAGCCGAGGTTGCGCAATAGTCTAACGCGGCTCCGGTTCGACTTGGAGTGAGGTGGTTTTTAGTCAATAAGACACTGACACTCCCTCTCACTTCAAGGGACGGGACAAGCTTTTTGAAGGTTTTGCCCCTCGGACGCGCATATCCATCTTCAGTAAAAAACACGTTAATCTAAACTAATATAATATAGATGTAAAATTTGAAATTGGTAAGTTTGTATATCCGACCTTTCCAAAAATTACCTTTTTCTTCGTTAATCTTTGAAACTGCGGGTCGGTTTTCGAAAATTCTTTAACTGATAGATAGCTACAATGATTCTGGGTAATATTGGCTATAAAACATCACCCTAACTACCTAAAGAAGCCTAGCAGCGGGTGAAACCGCGCTACAGTAGCTAGTAGTTAATAAATATCTGTCAGTCCGTTTCCTTCTTGTCAAACCAGCAACTACGTCTCAATTTATATATAGAAAACATTTCCAATAATATTTACCTCTAAAGTAAAGGAACTTCGATAACGATCAGTACAATTATAATTGAGTTGTAACACGCTTTTGTAAACAAACAAACAAAAAAATCAGATATAATGTGCACTGATTTATTTGTAAACGTTTATCGAAATCGTAGATTTGTATCTAAATATTTAAGGCCAGTCTGACGTCACTTTAATTTGATGTCTCTGCTCTTCAATCAGATTATAGCCTGCTTTAGGAATTAGGAAAATTGATCGACCTTCATAGTTGGCCCAATCTCAGTTTAAAAGGATCAGGTTCATTAGAGAGATCTAGCGCCCTTGAGAACAGCCCAATCCTTATCCAGTGCGAGGTCCTTTAATAAAATGTTATAATACGTTCGAGAGAGAGAGACTAGAATAAGAGTAGTGAAAAATCTATACCGATCAAAATATCTTTTTTTGGGATAATTGTCCATAAGTCTTTTGCAACATCGCGGAGTTCTAGGGCATTCCCGGCCTTTTGGGATACAGGGATACTATGATTGTAGATGAGGCATCAGAGCAGCACGAGGACTCCGGTATCCATACTCAAAAGACGAAACATGACGTTAGCATTGTTTCACGCCAGTTTTATATAAGAACGTTATTTTCTTCTGATTTTTTTCATTGTGGTATCCAAGACAGACATTCACGTCCCCAGAAAGGACTGGACTTCTGTTGTTCCGATGTTTTCATTGTTGTATTGTATATACAGTAGATCCTGGCTTACAGGAGGTACAGCGGTTTAGGGAGCTTACGACGGGCTTGTCCCAAAACATGACTGTCCCACACAGATATTTGTTTCTTTAAAAACAGGCAACCCAATAATATATTTAGTTTGACTCTCGAGAAAACCCCCTTATCTACGAACTTATCTGCACTGCTGACCAACGTACACTCCTTTAACTGTATGATATGACGACACAAATACGAAACGTTTATCAGTGCACTTGTGTCATTATTCCATCGGGCTAGTTGGGCAATAAGCAAGAATGTACTGTCGTTAAAACTGTTGCGTGCCTATGTTTGCTTACTGTATTTGTTTCATAATTTCTATTATGTCAACGAAGTGATACTGCCAATGTTTAAAATGGTAGTGTTTATTGTTATAATCGTTGATGTCGAAATGATCCCCAACCTCAGTTGCAGGCCAAATGACGGGGTGGTCTTTAGTCAGTTAGAACGTGCCAGTCTGTATCACCCTAACCGTGGAGAATAAATTTAGGTAATAATGACATTAAAAAAAGAAATTGGCGAAAAAATATTATGGTGTATTATCAACCAGTTTTGTTGTTTTATGTTGGACTTCTTTACTAAAAGTGGTGGGTTGAAGAATGCAGGTTTACCAGCGATGGTAATCGATGATACGACCAATGATTGAGCACACCCATATACTATGAGCAATCTATTCACTCTAGCCTTGAAAACATCCTAGTCACGTGTGTTTGGGGAATACAGGATCCGGCAAAGAAGCGGTCCTGATTGTTAAACTGGAGGCAAACCTCTTTGTGCGTGTGTATGGGATATACACCATGAAGCGACAACGTTACGCCAATTGTCTGATGGTACGGTGGTGGAAAGTACTATGGTGAATGAATGCATGTAGCTCCTCTGAACATTCGCCGAAATGTATCCGATAAAAATCCGATAGGCTCGCAACTTTGCACCTGTGTTCGAGGTTTTCGAGGCATCGTCTGAATTGATAAGTGAAAAACATTTTTTTTTCTACTAACACTACTTGACATTACCTTACATAAGGCTCACTATCTAGGAATGTGTGGAAATACTAAAATACATTTGCAATTGGTTTTTTTTGTTCACAACCGAAGGATAGTCTGAATCACCAACCCGCACGGAACTCATGGGTTCTTTACGACCTACATTATTAGCAGTTATTAATAGTACTAATACAATAGGTAATTAATACTAGTTCCGAGTCCTAAGTCTTACTCATCGTGGGTTTGTTATTTCTTATAATACTTAGAACAAAAAAAAATTGTTTTCGACGTGGAAACACATCTGTGTGTTTCTGCTGCCCTGGTTGGGGCGAGAGGGAGTGTCAATCACTATTGACTAAAATCACCTCGTTCCTTCTCTTCCTTCGAGCTGGGCTTCATATGGCTTCACATATCAGAACCGACTAAATGATGTAACAAAGAAATGTATTGTAAAACTGATTGAAAAAGGGTAACCATGGAGTTTCTTGCTCGTTCTTATCCATAGGAATCTACACTTTGAAACGAGCAAATAGCTTCACTAGAGGACAGGCGGACAGACTGACACGCTTAATTTTAAAGCTCTTGTTATAAACTTTTTTCCTTTTTGCTTGACGTTCAAAAGTGCCTACTGTGGTCTAATTGAAATAAATGATTTTTGACTTTTGACTTTTGGGGCGGCACGGGTGGATAATGAAGATGTTGAACTACCATTTATGGATAAGTCTTGATCGTTGTCATCAGCCTAAAAGGTTAAGCTATATAAGAGTAACTAGCCACACTTTCCATATGTGATAGAAGGGTGAAAGTAGTACTATATTGTCGAGTGGAAACTCGACACAGTCGAAAAGGTCAAGTTTATAAAAAATACTAGATCCTTTATTTCTGATAATAACACACCCTAGGTGGTGAAACCTAAAAGAGGTTTCAGTCATCAGGTTTAGGTAATCAGTCATTCTGCATAAAAATGGATAGTTTTTGTTTTGATAATATAACCATGTTCAAATTATTTAAAAATTTAAAATTTCGATTAATTCATTGGGAAAGTCGGGAAATAACATTCATGTGAAGATGAGCCGAGTCACTAATTTAAAAATAAACACAAAATTCGTTGAATAAAACGCATTTCTTTTTAAGCAGTTGGCGCATACTTGCACGGAAAGGAGATTTATTTGTCTCGCCGTATGCTGAGGCAAAACAGCACGTATTGTCATAACAATAAAGCCACCCACAACATTTGACTCCTCCACAGTTTCTG
The DNA here is from genome assembly GCA_902829305.4 of Spodoptera exigua. Lineage (NCBI taxonomy): Eukaryota > Metazoa > Arthropoda > Insecta > Lepidoptera > Noctuidae > Spodoptera > Spodoptera exigua. The sequence continues at coordinate 5,098,316 of LR824623.2, forward strand.
CGGTTGAACGGACGCATTACACGTAAGTACAGTCGGCTACAATAGTTTCGATTCATAGTTGCTTCGATCAAAGAATTTGATAATCATCCATTTATTTAATTATGAGTTTTGTTTTATTTTTAATGTAATAAATTGGCAAATGAACAGCTGGATTACCTGATGGAAAGCAATTGGCGCCGCCCATGGACATCCGCAATACCAGAGGAGTTAAGAGTACGTTGCCAGTCTTTCGGGGATTAGGGTTTTGGAGATTTAAGGATTGGGGAGGGGTAGGATTGGGCATCCGGTTATCTTACTCACATGGCGAAACACAACGCTGTGGTTATTTCACGACGGTTTTTTTGTGAGGTTATCGTTCCGGTATCGCTCCGGTCAAGCCGACCCATTCGTGCCGAAGCATGCCTCTACCACGCTTTATTTCTTAGTCTATTTTATCATAAAATTGCTAATAATATCAGAAATACTACTACTCCAAAGACTTCAAATGCTAACTGTACTTAGAATATTATTACGTAGGTAGACTTTAACACTCATAAGTAAAGCCTTAGACAAGGATTTACTCTTAACCGACAAACCAACCTACAAACACAACTTTTTTACCATCAAAATTGTTACATCGCCTTACACGACTTCCATTGCTGTTTTAATACAAAAGTGTCATAGACATTACGCATATAACCAGCAATGGAGATCGTAGTAAGAAAAAACTTCACGTAAAATTGTATAATTACGGTTTTATATTTAACATTACTTTGCAAGATTTTCTTCTATAATTGGGTCAGAGATAATGAATACAATTAATGAGTTGTATACAACCTTCTTGCGTTACTGAGTAATTATAACTTCGCCAGTAATAAACGCGTCTTATTCTTAGTTAGATAATTAAAATATTTATTTTTGGTGCGTGACCTAAAGGGAGTTTTGGTTAAATTTGCTTTGTTGTGTTTTGGTAGAACATTGAGGTAGGTGCAGCAGTTAAAAGATATCAACTGCTAAGCATATTTCCTATACAGTATTGCTTCACAAATGAGCTGATTCTGAACAGATACTAGGGTCATTTTTTTTATTGGATCGGTCGCCAAACGAGCCTACGCCTTACCTGACGGTATGCAATCGGCGCCACTCGCAACATCAGCATTACCGGCCTTTTGGGGATAAGGGTTTCGGATATTTAAGGATTAGGAAGGACCATCCCTTCAAGGAGAGATGAAGAGATGGCACCTCCGGTAACCTGACTCACACCGCAACACAACCACCGTGAAAAGCGGTTTTCTGTGAGGCCGTGGCATCAATCCGGTCGAGCCGACCCATTCGTATCGAAGCTTGGCTCTCCCACACTACAAAATACCAGCGTGAAATAACGCTTGCGTTGTATTTCGTCGTGTGAGTAAGGTTGTTAGGTATTGTGATTTTAATATTTATGATATAAATGATATTTCTATCGATCAACAACACTGGGTTGGCAACGCGACGTTCGCCGCAACACGTGTCCCGCTGATCGAAAATATAAGTCCCTAATGTGACTTGAAATAAGTCAAGTCTCCTCGTCAAACGGTAATATGAATAATCGCCATATGATAATAATAATAAAAAAAACAATTTTTCTTACGAAATATTAATCTCCAAATTCAGGAGTAAACCAATAAAATTATCTCTACAAGTAGGTATTTTCTAAAAGAAAACTTTACACCTGTGACTCCTCTGGTGTTGCAGGTGTTCATAATGATGCTGATGACTTGCCCCCAGGTAATCTGTCTGCTCATTTACCTTATATTTTACAAAAAAAAAGAAACCGAATCTCTATTACGTCAACGTATTTTTCTATCAAACTTAAAATTTCCCAATCTCTTAGTCAGTGAGATATCTAGTCTATAATCTAAGCCAGTCAGAGACCTATTTGGATAATCCTAGGCCCGCGTCATACTAGTTCTATCTTATCATCAGACCATTGATAACAGAGATTTTGGTCTCGAGATTTGAATGATGTTTGTGATGAAACGAGATTTTTTCCCTTTTACGTGTAGGTTACATTATTTTTGATGTTATTTCGTAATAATTTTTGTGTATTGTTTCGTCAATTACAACTGGATGAGGTTTTATAATTTTTTTGTAAAGTATTCTTCGGCCGAAAACCATATTTTTATGATATAAATAAGGCTTCATACGAGCCGATGGGTCAGCCGTCAATCGATACCATATCTACACCAGAGTATCTACAGTTCCATTTTTCAGGGGCTTTTAGGCAGTGAACTGTTCGAGGAATTTGGCATTGGAAAAGAAGAGGTAAAAGACTGGGCCTCCGGTAAACTTGTTGTTTATTATATAGGTATTTATTTAATTACGGCTTAAATAGCAAGTATCTGTACTAATTCCGAACTTGATGTTCATACATTTTATATTAGGTTAACTAAATATGTACCTTTGAGAGAAATAAGTTCAAACTTTAGGTCGAGCAAATGAGTTCATTAGGGGACTGACCGACAGACTGACCCTTTATCTTTAAATATTTCGGTTTACATTCAAAAGTGCCTTACAATGGTGTAGTTCAAATAAATGATTTGACTTTGACTTTGAAATTCTGTTAAAAACATTTTTTTATTGATGGCCAACGAGCCAACGAATTACCTAATGTATGTAAGTATGCAAACGACATCGCCTCCTAATAGGGATAAGAGGTTTTGAGGATTTATGGATTGCGGATGGATGCGTAAGGGGAAAAATTAGCCTATTTACTTGATGAGATAGCGAACGAGCAAACGGATTAGCTAATGTCAAACAATCGGCGCCGCCCATTGATACCCGCAATACCAGATGAGTCCCAAATGTACTGCCAGTATTTTATGAATAAGGACTTTTTGGGATTTAGGGTTTGGGTAGTCCCCAAGCTTCAGTTTCAGTTTACCTATGTCTAAACATTGGTTGAAGTTTTAGACTATAGTAGCATGAACTGAAAATAATAAATAAAAAGAAAAAAATAAATATTACCAAAACTTCAAGAGTCCATGATTTTAAAATAATAACAAAACAATGTAACATAATAATTCAATCTTGTCATTGTTTATTTACGAAACTTTTTAATGCAGTTGTAAATCTGACCTCAGTTAACTAAGGTCAGGTCAAGTTAATTATAAGTAAAATAAGGAATTGTATGATGTAAAAATAGTAGCTAATTGATAATAAGAGTTTCATCATATTTATTTGGGACACGATTCAGGTTATCTTGAGAATATTTTCAGATGATTTTGTTATTATTTGAGAATTTAGGTAACCTTTGCTAATTATTTCATTAGCTAAACAATTGAATTGTACAATAAGTAATACAATTTATCCTATATTTTTAGCATGAATGAGCCGACTCGACCAGAATGATATCAAGGCCTCACAAATAACTTTTTCACTTTTTGAATTGATTGCCAGGTAATCCATACGCTAATTTCCAGTCGTAATCCTAAAAAAAACCGATAAATACCAGATGTGTACGTGACAAACTCTTGTCAATTTATCAAAGTATTTAATATATTTAACAACTTTTTTCATTTACACAATACTTTTGTAAATACTAATAAGGTTATTCCAATATCGTAAGAGCTATAATCGAATTCAAATTTAATAAATAAATAAGTGTAAACGCTAAACAAATAGATTACCTAATAATGTACTCTAATAACTATAGTACATAAGACACATTTTTGGGAATCTCCATTTCATGCATTTTTTCAGTTTTCATATATGTTATTATGACCTACATTGAGATTTTTTCAGATTTTAGAGGTGACCCAGAGCGTGTGTAATCGGCGACAGATGTCACGCGGTGTTCCACAGGGATTGGTCTTAGGCCCTGTAGCGATACGCGTGCGCCTCAAAGGTTTGGACTACCTCACGGGGTCCAACAGGATTGATGTTCAGAGGAAGTTGCAGGGCAAGCGCAGTAAGGTAGCCTCTGAGCCTCGAGCTGGAGCAGGAGAAGGAACGGGGCGGTTTGTACTTAGTCAACAAGGTTTTAGTCGACAAGACTGGGCGAGAGACCCCGATTGATAATTCCAAAGAGGTGCACATTCTGCGGCCATTTTGGAATGAGATCCCTTTTAGTAAAAACTCATGCACCTATATTATATTCTGTAATATTACTCGTTCTTTTTAACTCGAATATAATGTTTTGTAGTATCGTTAAAATATTTGAAGTTGCCAAATTTTTTAAGTTTTATTTTCATTAAATAGTAATGCTAAAGTACTCCTACGTGTGGATCTGGCTAAGACTAGGGCACGCCTGCCCTCCCTGTCCATACTATATTCTGGACTAGAAGACAACTTCATAAAGGTCATACCTTCAAGAAAACCTAATAAATTAAAAGCAATTCAAAACCTAATCATAATTTACTAAGGAAAAATAATTAAATGCTAAAATTGAACTAGGTACGCCCAGTAACGTACCGAGAAGAAATTCGAAACGATGAAGTCAATCTATTTCGGTCAGATAAGGGTCGAACATTCACAACGAAATTCGAAACGAAACATTAAATAAATATTAAAACGTGACTACGAGTAACCTTGAACGTTCAAAATAGAGAAAATAACGTTATTCAAATTCGTAAGTACATCCCTACTATTATTCAAGTTACGGTATTAGAATTTACTTCTAGAACTTTCTTTGTAGTAAGAAGATTATTTATAGGTGCTTTTAAGTTTGTACACAGGTAATTAGGTTCCTACCAAATCAAAGAAAGGTTGAACGAACTGTGAATAATGATACCTATCAAACTGAGGAGAGTTGTTGGAGAGCCATGCTTCGGCAGGAATAGGCTGTCCCGGAGTGATACCATGGCCTCACAGAAAACCAAGGGAAAACATCCACGCCGAGTGAGTACGGTAACCGAAGGCCTTAATGATTTCATCCATCCTCCCTCGCCAATCCCCAAATCCTAAAATCCCTTATCCCCAAATGTTCGGCAATGCCCTTAGAACTTCTCTGGGGCGGTGTGCATGTATGGCTCTCCTACACCTTGGTTAGTTGACCAAAAACAATTAAGCGCACTATAGCACTTCTGTCTTACAAGTCTGATTTTTAGGGTGAAGATTTTATTATTATTTTTTTCTAGTAGAATACAAAGAAATGCAATTAAAATAACTGTAACGCACATACAACCAAATTAGAAAAAGAAGTTATTCGGGTTTTCAGGTCCACGAACCTCAAATTATTGTAACGCAATTATAATAATATTTAAAACTGAATTTCTTAGAAATGTGCGTTTCATAATAACGGTTAATTAATAATATGGGGTGTTCGTAAATAAACTAGCACGGATAATACAGGGTGCGTGTAAAAGTTGACGTTTTCTTTTGTCCTATTAATCCTATTTTCTTTTGTGTGTTTTTCATGTTTGGACCTGTTTTTAAATATTTTCATGTACTATTTCTGGCACACTGTAAGACTTTGAGTAATTGTTTACTTTTTTATTTCTTTTAATGTTTAACTTTTTTTTTGTGAGGGGAAAATCATCAAATGTCTTCTCCCGCCCAGGACCGAGCCGGAGGGAGTGTCAGACTCTTGCTGACTAAAAACCCCCCTGTTCCTTCTCCTGCTCTGGGCCGAGGTCGCGGTACCTCATTGCGCTTAACCCGTTATTGTTTAACTTACGTTGCCCCTTACAAGGGTCTTTTTATGTTGTCAGTTTTTCCGACATACATATTCATATTTATGTATTTTCTATGATTATTTAGACACCACTGCCATACGGCGAAGGAAAAAATCGTGAGAACTCGCCATTTTGAGCAAGCGTGGTGATTAATACTAACACTTTATCCGTCTTTTGCTCAGCACTCAGCATTTATGTATACTTATGCACACGTGTAATGTGTCAGGTCACTTCTTTGTGAATCTAAAATTATGTAATAACAATAGAAAGACAACTACCATGCGCCAAAGAAGAAATATACTCATTATTTATTATATAATAAATTAATTATTATCACGTACTTAACAATTTTTAGCAATCAATACTGAATATTTTGCGTCACTTGATCAATATCCTTATTATTTGCACGAAGGTTATAAATCAGATTTCGATTGCCTCGCCCTTGCTGTCTGTAACACGGAAGCGTTTGAGGTTCGATTCCCAGGTCGGACAAAGTATAAACTGAGTTTCGGATAGTTAATACTAAGACCTAAATTTAAATAAGTCGTATTGACTCATTTAAATTTAAGTCTGTTTGCTTGCTTCTTGCACCGACCATTGGCTCATCTCTGCATCACCCAAGGCTCGACTGGTAAAAATAGCCAAAGGCATTAAGTACGCCTATATACCTATTGTGCATAAAGTTTAAATAACTAAATAATAATATATTCGTTTAATAGCATAAAAGACAGTATAACGGTAGCCAGTGTATCATTAAATATTAATAAGGGTTGACTAAATTATGGGCGAGCATTGCTTCGGAACCACTGAAAGGGTTCGACTGGACATTAGTCCAGTCTATCACGTCACAGTAAATCGGCATGCAACCACGCTTCCGTTATGTTTCTACGTGTAAATGAAGTTTACAGACACTTATTAACCTTTAAAAAGTTGGCAAATCAAAATATTTTTTTAGTTAATACGTGATAAGTCAATACTACATTCAATACTTGATAGATATTTTGTATAATAAAAAAATCATGTGTGTAAAGTGAGTTTTATGTTGAGCGCTATAATCTCCAGAACAGCTGAACCGATTTCGCTAATCATTTTTGTAGTGTTTGTTTTTATGTGTAGGTTGTTATGGAAAAGAAAGATAGGGTAGGAAGGGTAGGTAGGATAGGTAGGGTAGAAAGAGTAGGTAGTATAGACAACTAGCAACTGGCTGTCGCGCAACGTGTCGCGGGTTCGATTCCCGCACGGAACAACTCTTTGTGTGATCTACAGATTGTTGTTCCGGGTCTGGGTGTGATGTGCATGTGAAATTGTATGTTTGTAAACGCATCCACGACACAGGAGAAAATCCTAGTGGGTAGGTTAAAAGTAAGTAGGTTGGGTAGGTAAGGTGCAATGTACATACAATGGATGGTCTTATCGCACGAGATGGTTTCTAACAGACAAAATTTGGATGGAGCTGTAAAATCGAGACTGAGTGAGTTGTCTAATGTGACTTTTTCCGAGTTATATGTACTTTCTATGATTATATAGGTAGACACCACTGACATACGGTGAAGGTAAACATCGTGAGGAAACCTGGACTTATAATTTCTAATTATAAGTTTGAAATCGCCAACCCGCATTGAGCAAGCGTGGTGATTAATGCTCTAACCTTCTCCGTATAAGAAGAGGCCTTTGCTCAGCAGTGGGCACTTATAGGCTGATGATGATGATGAAGGTAGACAGAGAATGAAACTCCGGAAAAAGATACTAGCACACTAATCAATGTAATACAGGAAGTAAAAGAAATTATGTTATGTTATATGCAATCGATCAAGTGTTATCTTTAAATGAAGGTTAATAACTTACATTACAAGACGAACCGTAACAGTTTATTCATTACTGATTCTCTATACGGTACATCCCCGGTAATCTAAGCGATTACAAATATTACGGTAAGATTAACATCAGTTTGTGACGGTTACATATTTGCTTTTGTTTTGTTTTTATTTGTTATTTGAAATTTGGTGTACCTACAAGTAAAGGTACTGATATAAATTGAATTGGATACAATTATGCACACATGCGTGTCTATGGTCGGCGAGCAAAGATAGCCATCCGCACAGAACTAGGTAGAAGCGTCTTGTTCGCTTCAAAGAGTCAACAGACCACTACAGATGAGTACAAGTGTGGGAGAGCCAAGCTTCGGCACGAATGGGTCGACTCGACCGGAGTGATACCACGGCCCCACAGAATACCGGCGTGAAACAACCCACAGCGTTGTGTTTCGCCGTGTGGGTGAGGTTACCGGAGGCCCAATCCCTCCCCTTCCTCTATCCCTTCCCAATCCTTATATCCGCAACCCCCATCCCCAAAAGGCCGGCAACGCACTCGTAACTCGTTTGATGTTGCGGGTGTCCATGGGCGGCGCTGATTGCTTACCATCAGGTAATCCGTAGGTATGCTCGTTTGCCGACTTATACCATAAAAAAAACAGATGTACCGGGCACTGACCTAGAGCAGAAGACACGAGGTGGGTTTCAATTAGAAAGTGTCTGATAACCAACCAGGGTGCTAAAAGCTGTCAAACGATAGTACCGCCTAAAAAAAATGTTATGCAAATAGTAATCTTAAGTTAGATTGAAATTAAAGTTCGCAATTCAATGTACTGCTGCATTTTAAAATTCAATTCTTAAAAGGGTTTTAAAGAAATTGACTCTTATAACCGTTACATAAATGCGTACTTTATAACTTATCAAATAGGTACATACTTTTTTTCCAAAAGTTACAAAAATCAATAGTTTTCTATAATTTTCGGGATCTTTTGTCCCATACAGTCATGTCTTTTTGCGTTTAATAGCATTCTTCTTAGATAATTAAATGCATAAGAATAGCATAATAGTCAACGAATGGCAGTGTGTTTTTAAGTACATGTTTGATTGTATTGAAAAGTTATTTTGCTTTTTATATATTATGTGATACGGCAAACGAGTCGACTGATTACCTAATGTTTATATGTATTACTACCTAAGTAACTACTCGTATATCTTTTCTGCAACATAGACAATACCGACATGCGTGAGTCTTAACGATGAATATCGAAGAGCTACGCTTCGGCACAAATGGGATCGGCTAGACTAGAGTGATACCACGGCCTTACAGAAAACCGGCGTGAAACAACCGCAAAACTCGATGACCCTTAATCTCCACAAACGCCCAAAAGCTCGACAACGCATCAAAAAATATATATATTTTGAAAAGAAAAATCCCAAACGAAAAGACAAAGAAACAACAACAAATACACACCCATAATTTTTCACAGACAAGAAAAAGTAAACTTATATTAAAATTTATTAACAACACGCGTCTAACAAGTGTTAATCGAATGTAAAGTCAATGCTTATCTGCTTAAAGATTAGAATGGAATGGAATAATACAAGACTTATCAAAAAATTTAGCGCCAGGAAGGTCCACTATCATTACAAATGTTATTTTATAAAATAATTCGCTATTTCAATGATACATGTATACCTGATATAGTTATTAATCATTCATTTACCTATATTTTTATATGTTTGAGGCAATTAGCCAATAGGACTACCACAGACGGGGCCCTATAGGGCTGATGTTCAGCCGGGGTTGCGGGGTAAGCGCAATGAGGCACCGCGACCTCGGCCCAGAGCAGGAGCAGGAACAGGGGGGGTTTTAGTCAGCAAGAGTCTGACACTCCCTCCCGCCCGGCCCTGGGCAGGAGAAGGCATTTGATGATTTTCCCCTCATGCATGAAAATCGGCCGCCTAAACCTTACTGCCACATTTATGTTTCAGTACGAAATAAGACTTATATCTGAAACAATTATGAGTTTAATTAAACAACAAAATGTAATCATAATAATTATACGGATGCCACATTTAAGAGCCACATTTAAGAAAGGAGGTTTGTGAGTTATTTTCCCAAAACGAAACAATAAACTTTTGACATAATTTTATAACAACCTGTAGTTTACCAGTCATTGACCTTTTGTTAAAAAAGTTTTAACAACACATTTCTGTAACACAGTTCAATGTTTTGTTTGTTTTTAATTCAATTAACAAAAAAGGTTGTTATTTTTTATTTTTCTTTCGATACTAGGTCACGTTATTTTTAAGGTATTTTAATTAGACGTACTATTTTTAATAGTCATTGCTGTTGCTTTATTAAAGTAATCATCATTTTCATCAGCGTATAAGTACCCAGCTTGTTCTAGAGTGGAGACCACGTCTAGGCAAACTTAGTGTAGGGCGCCCTCCAGCTAGGTGGACTGACGACTGACTGACAGAAGAGCTGAACATCGAGCTCAGTGGCGTGCAATTGGGGAGGCCTATCTCCAGCAGTGGACGACAACAGGCTGATGATGATGATGATTATAAGTACCCACTGCTGAGCAAAGGCCTCTTCGCACACGGAGAAAGTTGAGCATTAACCACCACGCTTCTTCAAGGCAGATTGGCGAATTCAAACTTATTACGAGTCCATGTTTTCTTCACAAAGTCACACAGTTTTCCCGCACCTTAAGTAAGTAGTGTTTTAATAATATTAAAAAGTAAACATTGAAGTTACTTATTACTATTTAATTTAAGGCTGATTTTTCAATGGTTAGATAAACGTTAATTGGGGAGCAATTATGATGCTGTCGCGTCAGAATGTTTGTATAAGACAGAGACAGCAACAATTTTATTCCTGAGATAACATTTATCTGACTATTGAAAAATCAACCCTTAATTACAAGAAAATAAGTCTTACATTATTTTGTTCAACTTGACGAAATAAACAATCCAGTCATAGTATAAACTGCGTTTTATTTAGCTTAAATTCTAAATATAGAAATGTCCGTTACTCTTACATGAATCATATTGTTATTTTCAACTATTTTCGTATAAAAATAAAAGTACTGACATAGTGTAATGTTGTAACGATGTCTATCTATAAGATTTTGATAAGGAAAGACGTCAAGAATTTACCTACATATTGATTAAAATACATATATCTATTGATAGTATTTGCGATTTCTTATATGTAACTAGTACTTACATACATGGTGTTCAAAACAAACACAATAAGAATTAACTTAAGTCTTTGTTAATTTGGAGATATGACGGCAAACAGGCTAATAGATCACCGATCCTTTGCCGCTTGATTTGACAATAATTAAAGGTGGTCATGTTAAGCAATCGCTCATAGACAGACAACCACTAAACTAGTGCGTTACCGATATTTCAGGGATTTGTGATTTGGGAGATTGAGGAATGGAAGTTTTAGGTATTTGGTAATATTACTCACCCGGTGAAACCTAAAACAAGCAGGTCTTACAGAACACCAACGTGAAACAAAGCCAAGTTGTCTACACAACACTGTATGTATGATATCAAGCCATTCCTGCCTGATTCATCCGTGAAATTTAAAGCCATTCCATTACAAAAAAGGCGGTTGAAGTCAAAATCCAGTAAATAATATACCCATAATAAAATCAATATATAAAACTAAAAACTATAGCATTTCAAATATTGTATAGTACATAAGTGCCAGTGGCGATCACTCTCTAGTAAAGCTATTTGCTCGTTCCAAATTGAAGATTCTTATGGAAAAGCACGGGCAAGAAACTTCGTGGTTTTGTAACACCATCTATAATATGTTTTTTTCTTAGTCATTCAAACAGCTGATGATGACGATAAATACTTAACTATCTGTAAGATATTATCTTAAGTGTAAAACCTAATAAATATATGTATCAAATTAAATCAGCTCTTGAAGATTTCCGTTCATTTACTAAGAACTTTTTTGAACTAATTTCTTAGTAATTCAAGGGTTTTTATTTAGTTTCTTGACTGATAAGAAGGAGGAAAACCGGAGATTTTGCTACAGTTTATTGAACTGACGGTTCTCGTATATCTAAGTAAGGCGTTGTGGAGAGACGGGCTCACTTTAATGCACTCGTGAGTCCCCTCTTTGAAAAGTGGCTAGAGTCTTCACCTTTCGTCGGACTTAATAGGTTTTTGTGTTATAATTTTCGATAGACACAATATCACCAAATCAAATCAAAATCATTAACTCCAACTAAACCATAAATAGGTACTTTTGAAACGTCAAAATAGAATAGTAGTCTGTCAATCTGTTCGTCAGTGAAGCTAGGTGCTCGCTAATACACATTGTATTGTTGTGTATAACGACTTTTTCATGAAACTATTCGACAAAGACGAAATATTAGCTAACTTGTAAGCTACACAATGTTTGCCGCGTTACAGCTTGGCTTGAAACTAGTCGAATTCCTCGTCAACGACGTTACACAAAATAATACATATCAATAAGAATAGAATAAAGTAACAGATCCGAGCGCACACTGCGTCAAGTTCCACGCCCTCAAAGAGCCATCAGGCCACCTAAGATTGGGCGCACTAGAGTCTACGTCCAGCAGGAGTGAATTTTAGTTGATTTTTTTTTATGTATTGTTTATTGGGCAAAAGGCAAACTAAAGAATACATTACAGCATGTGCAAGCATTTGTAAGGTGTACTTTTTGCCTTACTTCCTACCAACCTACTCTTCCTACCAACTGCAATTTCCAAATACCACAAATTTTTAATATGTTTTCTTCGCACACGTAACCTTTGTGAGTCCAAGAGTCTTCAGGCGACACCGACTACTTACCACCAGAAAATCCGTCTAATCATTTTCCATATACCCAATGCCTCCTTTTAAACTGGCGAAGCGAAAAAGAGGGGATATTATTTTGGCCATACCAATCTTCTATGTGTTTAAGTGTATGTCGATTTATGGTTCTCAAACATACTCCATCGTCGGTTGCATCATCTATTTTTCAAATACCGACCAAAAATTTTAATTAAATTCTTGGCACATAGCTGTTTTATTTTCAGTCAATTTTACCAGTAAAAACTGGATCGAAATCCGGATCTCTAGCTGGTACAGTTTATTGATCTTGAACTGACTTTGACTGGTAAACAGAATGACTAAAAGTAGATAGAAATAAACATATTCTATCAACTTTTATGTTTTTTATTTGCAATCTTGGTATTGGAAAGTGACTATCGGTAAAAACATGTGAGAATGTTTTTCATAGAAGTGCACAAAGTAAGTCACTGCAGCTTCTTGACTTGACTCGCTCCTCCATTTTATTAGCCATACTGAGTGCGAAAAACGGTCTAGAAAAAAAACACATTTCATTTTTCCGGATTTCTGAATGTACCTAATACAAAATTGTCAGGATGTTTTGGCGTATATCCATCTCGATAAGGAAGAGCCGGACAGTTTTAATGTTCCTTAGGAGGGAAAATCATCAAATTATATCTTGACAGACTCTTACTGACTTAAAACCACTTCGTTCCTTACACTTGCGCCTGCAAACCCGGTTCAGCACGTCGATTCAATAAAATTTGATTGATTTTGAATCTTGTTCGAGTGCGAAGTGAGCGTCAAAGTGACGGGGTAGTTAAATTTTAGAATGCCACTTATAACGTCATCTCATACTTTATCTGTCAATTTAGTTCAACTCGCAAGTGTAGCGCTAGTGTACTACTTCTCACAGCGAATTCAGATTCGAAATTTAGAATGAAGTCTTACAGAATCACACCCCAGCAGTGTGATTGTGAGTTGAACTAAATTGACAGCAACATTTTGATAGATAAAGTATGAGATGACGTTAAAAGTGGCATTCTCAAATTTTATTACCCCGTCACTTCAACGCTCACTTCGCTCTCGAACACGATTCAAAATCAAACAAATTTTATAGAGTCGACGTGCTGGTATTGTCAGATAAGTCACAGTAGTTCTCATACAGCACCACCCCTCTATCTGATCAAAGATCGTGGAAAGGTTGAAAATATTGTCTTAAAACTAACTTAGCTAACGAAGATTATCTTATCGCTTATTGTTAGAGATTTGTCATTACAAATACAATCTGAAAGATATGACTCTCTCAAAATTATGAAGAATTTTCAGTATCATTGCATCAAACACACCTATTAATTTAATGTTATTATATTCAACAAACAGACCTTCTGTTATATAAAACAAAATAATTAATTCTACAGACTACTTATCATCGAATTCCTGAAGATAATTTATTTTATCAGTAATGATTTAGCGAATAATACGGGTTTTTACGTGCAACTTGTAGTACGGTATGTTTCCGTTCAAATCTAGTGCAAATTTTATCTAATTGGGACGGTTGTGTTATATAATTATTCTTAGGTATGTATACCTATGTGTATATCAAGAAGGATAAGGCGCCCGCTTCTTAAACCTGGGGAAATGCGTTCAAAATCTGGCAAGTACCAATGTGACTTTTTCCAAGTCATACGTACTTTCTAAGTTAATTAAGACACCACAGACATACGGCGAAGGAAAACATCGTGAGGAAACGTGGACTTTTAATTTCTAATTATAAGTTTGAAATCGCTAGTCCACTTTTAGCAAACGCAGTGATAAACGTTCAAATATTCTCAGTGTGAGAAGAGATGCACCATAATATAAATTAATCTATATTTATTTACAGAAGTACTAGCTACTCTCGCGCGGTTTCACCCGCTCGCTGCTCAGCTTCATTTGATTGTATTGTGATGTTTTATAGCCTATATGTATATAGCACTCAGGAACAATGTAGCTATCTACTGGTGAAATAATTTTGGTAATCCGACTAGCGGTTTCAAAGATTACCCCCTGCATACAAACATACAAACATACAAAACTTACAAATTTTACCTCATTATAATATTAGTATAGATATGAAAATTAAATCAAAAGATCGTGGTGGAACTAAATGTTACTTGTTTGTTTAGGTATGCCTACATATCTTTGAACTTTTTTATAAATGTTTTTTTATTGTATTGACTGAATGTTGTCGTTTGAGTAAGTTTTTTTTATGTAATAGGTCGGCAAACTAGCAGGCGCATTACCTGATGGTAAGCAATCAGCGCCGCCCATGGACACCCGCAACGGAGGAGTTACGAGTGCGTTGTCGACCTTTTAGGGATTAGGGATTTGGAGATTTAGGAACTGGGGAGGGATTAGGGAAGGGGATGGATTGGGCCTCCAGTAACCTCAGTCACACGGCGAAACACAACACTGTGGTTGTTTCACGCCGTATTCTATGAGGCCGTGGTATCACTCCGGTCGAGCCGACCCATTCGTGCCGAAGCATGGCTCTCCCACACTTAAAGTTTGCAGGGGAAGTTTTCAACCAGTTAGACCTTTTCACTCCACCAAGAGCAATTAATTTTTTTTAATTTAATTCATGATTTTCCGCCTTCAAAAAACGAGTTGATAAATAAATAACAATTGTTAACTAAAAATCGCGGGGTACTCACGTGTGTGAATTGGGAAAAGCTCTACTAGTTTCGAACCACAGAGGGGTTTTTCCTCATGAGCAGTGTGCGGGGACGCGGCGATGTCGCGCAGCCTAAATAACAATTGTGACTGTAGTACAAGCATTATAATAGGAAACACACACAGAAGATAATGTAATTAACATCACGTACCTACCTATGTGTGTCGCCTTCTGACCTATTCCCTTATCCGACTTTTACATAACAATCACGAAGATAGGACCGGTCCTAAGAGAATTACGTAGGTCTTAATCAGTCTGCGATAGTAACCTCATTCATTGGAAAGGATTTCCTATATTTAGCTCAGAGCATAATTATAGTAGGTATATGTATGTACAGAATACTTATTGAAAACTATTTAGTTTTTTTCCTCTCCTCAAATAATAATTATATTATTGTGATTTATTTCGTTGCGGTATCTAAGAGTCATTCATGTCCCTGGGACGCGCCGGACTTCAGGAGGACTACGGGAGTTGAAGCGGTTTTGTGAAGTAAGCGGCGGGCTTATCCTATTAAAAAAAATACTTATTAAAAATATTAGTGTAGTGGTGGCCCGAAGGTTAAGGAGCCCGCTTCTCATGCATGAGGATGTGGGCTCGAAACCTGGCAAGTATGACTTTTTCCGAATTATTTGTACTTTCTATGATTATTTAGACACCACTGACATTCGGTGTAGGTAAACATCGTGAGGAAAACTGGACTTATAATTTCTAATTATAAGTTTGAAATCGCAACCCGCATTGAGCAAGTGTGGTGATTAATGCTCTAACCTTCTCCGTATGAGAAGAGGTCTCTGCTCAGCAGTGGGCACTTATAGGCTGATGATGATGAAAAATATTATGTAACTAGCCGACCGGTTACTACCGGGTAGAACTATTATTTGTGATGCAAGATCAATAAAGTGCTTACCATCAGTCGGAGAAGGAAAAGGAACGAGGGGTTATTTAGTCAGTCAGTCACTCAGCAGGAGTCTGGCACTCTATCTCACCTCACCTTGGGCGAGAGAAGTCAATTGATGATTGTCCACACTAAAAAACGGTTCTACTATAATTAGCATTGCAATATATCATTATGTATAAAACAAAAAATAAAATGTGTAAATACCTTTTACAAATATTATAAATGATTATATTTAATTTTAATATATTTCATTTAAATTTTATGCTTATATTTCCTATTTTTTAACTATCAAATATTAGGACAACCAATGATATTATAAGTAAAATGGCATAGATAGGTTAAATAAACAAAATTCGATTTTCAAAAATGGCACACTTATGCACACATGAATAAATCGTAAGATACACTTTAAAGTGGTATGGCATGATTCAATAATGGCGAGTGAAAAAGAGACAAATATGAAAAAGTGTGGCTAAGTGAGTCACATTTTAATATATCACATGCTGAGCGCTTGTAACCTATCTACACCTTTTTACTTATAATATCATTGAGGATAACAGTATCCATGTTAATGACTTGATAATGCCTACTAAAATGGATACTAATATTTTAGTACCCACTTTCATTAAGTGCGAAATCACGAGTTTTAATTTACAATGAAACTCCACCAAACCTGTACTAAGCTGAACAGTCTACAACACAACAATGAAATCAATTCATTCCAAACAAATGATCCACGACCACGAACAAAGTACTCCCATAGAGCTACCAAGGCCACATAGAGGTCACCAATGGCTTTTCAACAAAACAAACAATGAATGTCAAATAGCATACAAAATAAACAATTAAGTAAACAAAACAGCACTACTTGGTACAATTGATCGAAATATTTTAATCACGTTCATTACTCTTGTAAGGCCAAGAGTTGGATATTTCCATAATGCTCTACAAGCCACAATTTTGGTCTTTTTTTTAATGTCGTAAGCCGGCAAATGAGCTGACGGATTGATTGCTGATGGTAAGTAATCAGCGCCGCCCATGGACACTCGTAGTACTAGGGAGTTACTACAAGTGCGCTGCCGACCTCTTGAAGGTTATTGGGGATTTAAGGATAGGGGATTTGAGGACGAAGAATTGGGTCTCAAGTAACCTCACTCACACGGCAAAACACAGCGTAGGTGTTGATTCACGCCGGTTTTGAATGAAGCCGTGGTATCACTCCAGTCAAGCCGACCCATTCGTGTAGATGCATGGCTCTCCCAAAAGTGGTCTTTGTCAACAGAGGTTTTTAAAGAGTAGCCTAAAATTTACTGCAAATATCATTAAGCTGACGAAAAGGATGAACCTTTAAATAAGGATTTCCTCTTTGGGACATCTTCGGTGAAAAACCCTTGGGGAAAGATAGTTGAAAGATATCGGCTAGTAAAAGTTATAGGTTTTTCACCTACACCCTTGGTTACGGATTAACCCAACTAAGAACCCACATGATACTATAATATATCTTTTTTTCCTCCACATTGCTCTGTTCTGATTCTCCTGTTTAAATGTTACCCCACTCTAGAATTTTCTCCAGTGTCATAAGTGCCTTTATAAACATACAATTTCACATACACATCATACCCAGACACGAAAGAACAATCTATGAATCACAAATAAAATTGCTCCAGCTGGATAATCAAAGACCACATTTATTCTACATAAATATAAATTACATTTGTGTGTATTTTAATATTCGTGAGACATGTTAATTAAACAAATTGTTATGATTAACGGTTTAATCATGCAACATTTTAACGAGGAGCTCGACTAGTTTCAGACCTATCCGGAGCTCATAATCATGAACAACGATCGTCACACAGCTGCTGCTAACTGATGTATTTGTTTAGCCAAACGTGTCGAATACAACATTTTTCACATAGTAGGCACATCTAGAGATGGATAGACCATTCAGTCTAGCCGTCATCATCAATAGTCTGTCTCCACTCCCTAGGTAGATTAGCAGGTTAGCTAAGGATTTGGTAAAGGTAAACTGACCTAGTTTTCGCCCGCTCTTTGTGAGGTAATTGGGATAGCCAGACATTTACTGACTAAAATCCATCCCGATCCTCCTTTTTGCTCCTTCAATAAATGATTACAAAGTACCTTTAATTCTGGCCACTCTTCAACTCCCATCCTAAATGAGTATTTAAGCTATTGATCAAATGGCCTTGAGTGAAATCACAAATTACTTTCCTGCATATCTCGTTGACGTGTGACAAGTTACTGTCTCGAAAGAATGTCGAGTTATCACACTTTCTATACATCCGACGCGCAACGATAATTCGAAATCTTCAAATTAATGGCATCCACTAGAGAATGTTATTTTTAATATGTTAGTTAGCTAATTGTGTTCAGTGTTCGTTATGATCGTAAAAATATTTCGCCGATCTCCTTAGTAACACGCTAACTTTTAGTTTGTGGAAACGAAGTTTTATATAACTTTGAGAAAATTATTTATTAAATATGTTTTCTTCTGGATATTCTATGAGTACTTTAAACCGGTCTTTACCAGATTATTTTTGAATGGAGAGGAATATGTCTATTCACTCTACTGTCACTTGTAATTCATCCATTCGTGTAGGTTTCTTCAGATTTTGGGAGTAGGGAGGAGATGGGGGATCAGCCTTTTATTTTATGCCTTGTCTAGGTTGGTAGAGAGGGAGTGGCTGACTCTTACTGACTAAAACCACCCTATTTCTTCTTCAACTTCGGGCCAGAGCCACGCCATCTGTGGTGTACGAATGGCTCATCGTTTGGTTTGGTTTGGTTTGGTCTGGACATCGTTTGGTTTGGGACAGTAATCAACTAAAAATCTGATCATGGAACAGTGAACTTGTGATTTGTAAATTAACGACTGTCTCACTTTACATCGAATAGACAAAGAAACAGACAGACACTACAACTTGTAACAATAAAAAAACAAACAAACAGAGATTGGCGTGCGTTGAATGAATTAATAAGTTGTTAACTTCAATAATGTGAGGTCGTAGCGACGCCGGCGCAAGTGAACGTCATTCTTTTATAAATGTTACTACGTTTGGTTGAGATTCATGCGTTTCTTCGTCGTTTTTCTAACCAATTATTTGGAAAATGCCATCTCTATATACAAATTGTAAAGTAAAGATTAGTTTTTGTCACTTCCAGGACGTTTTGGCCATTTTTGTCTTTTGTGTCCAGAAGCATGAGGTTTGATAGAGATATATAGACAGGAAGCTGTGGTGTGCAATGAACTCAAAAACTGTAAAACAAATAGATTTAATCTTAACTTCTTTAAGAGGATTACTTTATATCAATCACCAGCTTCGCCTGCAGTATCAGGATTAAAAGAACCTTAACATATTTATTTCAGACTTCAATCTATCTCTGTTTCATAATTCATTCAGCTCTATGCCCAAAGATTGTTGGTCCGCAAACATTCCATCCTCCTTTTGAAGTCTGTGGAATGTCCATGTATTCTCACAGACTTCTGTGCTTATAATATTGGCAGGATTAATAAATAAATAAACGCTAAACGAGCACCGTTCATTACTTGTATCAGGAATGACAATAATTTCGATGTGAGTCAGTCTTATAAAACACGTGCGCAGACGCATCTGGGCCACGTGTCCGAAAACCAATTAATCGACGATTGGTACAAATCCAGACTTTGTAATACCACCAAGTGTGGGAGGGCCATGCTTCGGCACGAATGTATTACTACGGCCTCACAGAAAACTGGCGTGAAACAACCGTAGCGTTGTGTTTCGCCGTGTGAGTGCGGTTACGGAGGCCCAATCCTTCCCCTTCCTCTTCCCCAATCCCTAAATCCCTTATTCCATAAAGGTTGGCAACGCAGTCGTAATACCACTGTTGTTGCGGGTGTCCATGGACGTCGCTGATTGCTTACCGTCAAGTAATCTGTCTGCTCGTGTCATATAAAAAAATCTAAAACCAAATATTTTTTATTTACCGGTTCCTTGTACTACAATCTGTCTCCGTTCCGGAACATTCAATAGCCGGGTGGTTATTAGTTTTCAATGGCTTGCTAAGTACGTGACCATCGTCATATCCTACCGCCATTCTTCAAGAGTTTGAGTGTGTTAGTGGCTGTCTACCATTAAAAGTAAAAAAAAAAGAAATTGTATTCAATCATACATTGCCTAACTCAAAATTCTCGACCAACAAAGATTGTAATATATAGGTATAAGGTAAATTTGAAAATTGTATTATTTATGATTAATTGATAAAACGACAAATAATAGACCAACATTATATGGATCACACAAATGCCTTATGGTAAGCAAACAGTCCCATCCACAGTCACCTGCAACACCAGAGTTGTGAAGTGTGTTAGGAATTTGACTGTTGGGGATCTAGTCATGGAAGACTAGGAATTGCATGGTCATCACACTAACATACACGTACTAATACACACGGTATTTTGAGAGGCCGTGGTAATCACCCCAGTCGAGCCCACCCATTCAAGCCAAACCACGGATCTCACACACGTATAAAGTCAAACGGCCACTAGGTACTTTTCAGTTTAGCTGGCTCTTCAGATAAATAAAGAAATTGATCACAAGCCTTAGACAGATGACTACAGGTTTTGGGCACTTCTAATCAATCTTTACCAGATATATTCGGGTTTACCAGGAAGTCTTATCTGGTCCCTTAGACGTCAGTTATGACACCCGCAGGAAGATTAACGGTTATGAGAAATGTATTATACTCGGCTGTCATCACACAGCACAAGTCAACAGACAGGTCAAATAAAACCTTGTTAAAAATTGCCAATAATTTTGATGTGAGCCGATGACACATGCCACGTGCCCAAGCGCATCTTACATATTTGACATCTGACACACGTGTTTGGAAACGAGTTTTCGGCGCGTACGCATCCATAAGTGGCGTTCAGTCTGGTCCCCAATTTACAATGCCATTGGACAATTGATCTTAAGGTCAGAGTTCTTATTGGCGATCGAATTATTAAAATGTTGATGTCAGATTATTTTGGTGATGATTTATTTATTACTTTAAGTTTTACATAATAACGTAATATATTTAACATATTATTTTGGTATCGGTTATTCCCCAAAGAAGGTTGGGCGTGCAGAGATCACGAGCTTGGGACACGTGCACCAGTTCTTTATAGATACGGCTCCTGCAGTTCGAACTGGTCAAGTTGATGTAATGATGACAATACCACGGAAAATCGTGGGGCACAATTTTACATTTCATTACTCAGAAATATGTATTTTTTTCGCTCAGGAACCTACAAACTCTTACTCAGCAAAACCAAATTTAAATAAAAATCAATTGTAATATTGTAGGTTGTGCTATATCAGAAGTTAAAATACACAGGTACTTTTGAAACGTCAATCGAGTCTGGTTGTCAGTCAATTGGTCGAAGTCGAAGGAATTAGGTACTCGTCCCAAATACGACTTTTAAGCCTTCAAGAAAAAAGCCGACCTAGTTTGTTTTAGAAGACCGAAAAATCATTCGGATCTCTTCATAAGTTACCATATTGCAGGTCTCCAAGTTTAGGTGGTGCTGATCACTTGTTATCACGTGGACTAGTTTTTTGCCTCCTAACCCATAAAAGACATCGAACAACATAAAGCTACATTAAAATTTTGTAAAATGAGAACAACCAACATCTTTAGAAGGTACAACGAAATACGTATCAAAAGGATAAGATTTCGCAACCAATCTTGCGTCCGCGCACCTACTCACATGTGACGTCACAACGACCGTTAATATTATGCGCGGAACGGCCCTGTTCTTACGTTTTATTGTTTTGAGGTGGATTTTGTTGGACTCGTGCGCATGATGATTTAATTCTACGTCCATGACGTCAGAACTGAGTATATGAGTTGTTTTATTCGAGTTTCTCTTGATGATGACGTTGATGACTGGCTTGGTTTGTCCTGTAGACTGTTTGTTATTTGTGACGTTACTTTACGTTACTGCGAATATGAAAGTGTTTTTGTTTCGATTTGTTTGTAAATATTGTGTTGTTGATCGAGTTGTTGCGCCATTCGATGACTTGTTTCTAATGAACTGAGTATTCATGGCACTGATTTGAGCAGTATCTTGAATAAAGTATAAATGATTACAAAATTTGAATTAAGGCTCATTAGCTTCAAATCTTGCTTAGCGTAATCATCGTCGTAGGTAGAGGTTTTTCTTTCTTCGGTAGATATATAAATAAAAGTAAAAAATGTATAGAATGAGAATATAAGAGTATTACTTGACTTACCCCTACACCCTGTGTAAGCTAAAAGGGAGTATCAAAAGCTTACTAGATAAAAACTACCCCGTTACTTCTCCTGCTCTAAGCCGGATCCACCACTGCGCTTTCTGCCTTAAGAGTGGGCCGTAAGATAGGTAAAACGATTTTAGCGACACCTATTTCTGTCATCAAATCTTTTCTCTCTAAATCTGCGACTAGTGGCAGAAATCTAAATACATCTTGAAATGATATCATCGCAGGGGAAACTAAAAAAAACTGTGATCCAGATGACGAGACTGCCCAAGCTGGGATACAGAAATTTACAACAGATGTCACGGTAGACGATAGAAAAATATTTACAATAATAAATTAAGATTTAACTAAAGCTAAAGTCAGTGGGGAGCCAGCCAGATATGTTAGCACTGTTATAAATTTAATTAGTGTAAACATTGCAAATGATTATAATTCACATAGTCACGAAGTGAACATTGTAGTTGACAATGCAGAAGTATTATCGGAATGATTACAACAATCAAAATATTAACAATTATTATTGAATTGGTTTATGTCTGTTGTAATTATTAAAACCTTATGCACTTATTGTACATAGGTGGACTTAATGGCGTTGGCATTATCTGCCAGTCTGATTTTAGGGTGATGCGGAGAAGAGCAAGGCGGTGGATGTAAACAGCAATTGTATGTCTAAATCTTAGCTATCATCATCATGAGCTACACCATATAGTAACGTTTCCAAAAAACCAAAAGTCAGGAATGGAAAAGAAACAGGTTGGTATTAGTTAATAACACCTTAAGAGTCTGTCACACCCTGGAATAAATAAATCACTGACCATGACCATGATGACGATGATTCAGTCAAAATCTGATCCTACAAGAATCCTACCGAAGATATTATGAAGGCTAGATAAGTCATAGTCTAATTGCAATTGTTCGTTGTTGTAAGACATACAATATTGCACAGCGGTGGGTTACAAACATAGCCACTATGCCAACCCCGCATATGGTTTTACAGGCCTTTTTTGGGGGGAAGGGACTTCTACCGACCAGGGTGAGGCCAGAGGCAGTGTCAAACTCTTCCTGTAGTATCTTATTGCAACCAGCTGAACATCAGCCAAGGGCCTGTCTATGATAGTGGTGTAATGGCTCTTTAAAGCGCCCGCCAAAAACTACACCCCGTACGCTCGAGATGTTTTTACAGGCCTGAACCTTCTACAAATATATCTGTATAGTTACAAGTCTGTCTTTGTGTTGTCGGTCAGTAACAAGTAATTCCTATCGCACTAATGAGTACATTCATACGCATAGCAGCGGCTCAGTGTACAAGGAATTCACGGAAGTAAATAAAGAAGTATTAAGGTTTAAAATGCTTAGAAAATATCTCCATATTAGATGGGAATGAAGTGGCGTTGTACATTTGAAATGACACCTTAACAATTTGTCATTAGATTTATTTTTCCACATTTTTGACGTATCTAAATTGTTAGTTGGATTAATGGTAATAATAATTGGCTTATGGTTGATTTAGTTTTATAAAATAGGCATGTTTATATGAATTATGACTTATTTGTTCAGTGATATAGCCAATTGCTTTTTTGTGAGGGGAAAATTATTCAAATGACTTCTCCCTTTCAGGTTGAGGCGAGAGGGAGTGTCAGACTCTTACTGACTAAAAGATCCTGTTCCTTCTCCTGCTCTAGGCCGAGGCCGCAGTGTCTCATTGCACTTACCCCGACTGGTCCAGCAGTCGGGGTAAGTTGAGACTCTCGGGGTAAGTTGAGACTCTCTCAATGAGACTCTCCACAAGAGGGTGATCAAAATAACCATGATTCATAAATCACAAATTAACTTTCAAATACTTTCCCCAATAATTCCATTCTTAATAAGTAAAATTGGCAAATATTGGCTCATGTCTAATCCATTATCAAATAGCGGAAGAGTATTATTAATTGTTTTCATTATCAGAGACCTCGAATCCTGAATGATTGACAGTCTAGTCTGAGCAATATCGTGCAATGACATAGAGAACCTAAACTGATTACAAATTGATATACGATATACGTAAGTACCTATGTACTAAGAATATGTTGAAGATACAAGTTAAGTCTGAAGTAAAAGTGAAATGAATGTAAATCAAATCAAATCAAATCAAATCATTATTTATTTGTCAAACATAGGTGAGTACATTGTGAGATCTTATGGTAAATAGTGTTAAGTGCTCTATATTTGTGTTTCAAATTTATTACATTTAAGAATAATTATTAAATAAAATATACATGGAAAAAATTACAGTATTAATAAATTGTTTCAATTTTTACAATATTGGGTTCCTGAATGACAATTTATAACAAATTGTCATTCAGGAACTCGTCCAATGTATAATAGCATTTCTGAAGTAGCAGCTTGTGTAGGGTAGTTTTGAATTTATTTGCTAAAAGAATGATAGAAAAACAGATTATTACATAATCTGTGTCCAGAAACATAAATTACATTACAATTTATTTTTTGAAAAGCTTTGCCCCATACTACATTTTCTATATGTCGTAGGTGCGTTTACAGACATATAATTTCACATCCTATATCACACACAGATCTGGAGCAACAATTGGTCGACCACACAAAGACTTGTTGATTGCGGCACGTTGGGCGGTAGCCAGTTTTCCAGCCACCGGCCAACTGTGCAGAAATGAAATAAAACAAAAAAAAAGTAGTTAAGTGACAAAGCAAAAGGCCTAAGCTTAAATTAGCGCTAGAATCCGAGGATAGGAGATAAGAGGATCCTCCTTTTTTCTTACTTAGGCTACATCAAAGTTCTCACTGTGTTCCCTAAGCCTTCAGTTGTTTAAAGAGTTATAAGTTTATAACGTTGATAAATGAACTAAGAAACTTACTTAATACAGACATGGATTTACAAAAGTAGATTGACAGATAGCGCGTAAGTTAGCGGTTTTGAAGGTCACCATTTATTTGACGAAATGAAATCCCAAATTGACACCAGCTGCTGGTTTGCATTGGTTACGTTACGTTACGTTGGTTGGTTGGTTTTAAACGCAATATAGTACCGCGGTCTTGGCCTAAATCAGGAGAACGCCTGCTCCAGGCCAAGGCTGCAGGGAGATCAGGGTGGTCTATATTCAGTAAAAGCTCTTTCTCTCGCCCCATTCTAAGCGAAAGAAAAAGATGGCAAAATGTTGTTGTTTTGGTTCTAAATGTGATTTGTATCTATCTCTTTGTAATTATAAACATAAACGTATCAGTAAGTATCAAGATTGTAATCAGAAAATTCTAGCAATAAATAAATTGCTTAACAGTTTGTCTCGCACCTACGGCGTCAACCAACAACAATGACAATAAACATGGATCCTTTAATAAATGCCACCGTAACTAATTTAATAGACAGATTAATTTGTAATTATATTATTAATTAGATTGTCAGAACAATGGACGCGTCTGTTGAAATTGTTTCCTTGCCATAAGGAAATGTGGACATTGATAAACAGATGAACGAATATTATGAACTTTTAATCTTTAAACTTTACCAATTGAGCAAGTGAATCATTATTGCTATTCGTCATTTTTTAAATTGATTTTTGGTAGGGACCGGAAAAGTAGAAATAGATCTCGGTTTGCACAATAGCTTAATAACCTAGCTGCTCCAGGAGTGTGATGTGAAATTGTAGTTATTTTTTGTACTTACGTTTTTTTTTTTGGTGTGGGGAAAATCATGAAATGTCTTGTCTCGCCCAGGTTCGGGATGAAGGGAGTGTTAGACTCTTACTGGCTAAAAACGCCCCCGTTCCTTCTCTTGCTCTGGGCCGAGGCCGCGGTGCCTCATTGCACTTGCCCCGCAACCCCGGCCGGCAAACACGATAAAGGAGCAAATCCTATTTATACTAACCCACACTTCAAGTAACTTGAAATAATTTGCAATACTTTTTTCTTCGACGCCGCGACGGTTCGTCTGTTGTGATGTTTTTTTTTAATTGTTTAGCGTGAAGTGGAATGTTATATTTATAACATAAACACTAAGTCAAAGAGTAAAGAGCTAATAGACCACCATAGACGGGGCCCTATATCTAGGGCTGATGTTCAGCCGAGGTTGAATAGCAAGCGCCATGAGGCACCGCGGCCTCGGCTTAAAGCAAGATAATGGACGGCTGGGGTGGGTGGATGGGCGGTTTAGTCAGCAAGAGTCTGACACTCCCTCTCGCCTCAATCTGGGCGAGAGAAGTCCTCTGATGATTTTCCCATGACAAAAAAATAGGTAAGTAT
Organism: Spodoptera exigua; assembly: GCA_902829305.4. Lineage (NCBI taxonomy): Eukaryota > Metazoa > Arthropoda > Insecta > Lepidoptera > Noctuidae > Spodoptera > Spodoptera exigua. The sequence continues at coordinate 5,124,739 of LR824623.2, forward strand.
ATTAAAAAAAACAGTTTATTAGAAAATATACAAATATCCTGGATATTTACTCGATGGGTTTTAGTCGCCCAGGACGGCAGATGTAATTTCATGATTTCCCTACCTTTAAAAACCAGATTTGTTTACTCCAAAGGTTTACTGCGATGTTTACAAACTTGAATGAATCATTACGTCATATTCGCAGGAACTAGTAATCCATAATATATTAATAGTTCAACTTTAACTTGTAATTGGTGACTCGTGTTATGTAAACAATAACAATAATTGTTTATTTATTACTTCTAATGTTGTCTTCTTGAAAAAGTGATTCCCAAAGTGCTATAATACTTAGTCAATTCCGGGGTCGTTTAGTTTATTGGGCATTTCAGATTCCCTAAAAATTTCTTACGGAAGATAAAAATCTGCGCAGAAATATTCAGAATTGAATACTTGTCAATAAGTCAAATTCAATACATATTGAATTTTTCACAAGATTGCGTGTTACATATATAAATATGTATTATAGGTTTAATTTTAATGTATTACAAGAACCATTCCACAATACACCACGCAATTGTTTTTTATTGTTAAGGAAAATAGTCTAATGAATAGTTTTGAGGACGTGTTTAGTATAGGATTATCAGTAGGTAGTGTGGCTATATCACTAATAAAATTTAACTGGCCATACTATCTTATTGTTCCTAATTACTTTACCTATTCACATATTTATTTAAATTACTCTAAAATAATCTCCTATTACTTTTATTAGGTATTAAAAAAATATACACAAACTTAAATGTGAGCGAGCAATACTTCGGTGTGGCTCCACCGAGGAACTACTATGGCCTCATAAAAAACTTTCGTGAAAAAACGCAACATTTTTATTTTACATTTATATAAACAAACTAAGTATTGCACCGTTATTCAGCAATGCATTGGCCCTTTATCAATCACATGGTAATTTGTTTATCAAATAATATAATGTAGATTACGTTCCCAGCACGTTGTTATAATTTATTGGTCAATGCTTCGCGCGTGTTGCTTCCTCACGTGTGGCCGGCGCCATCTTGAGCAATTGAGAGCGCGGGAAACAATGCGAATATTTTTTAACCTAGTAGACATCTTGTAAATTCTATAATTAAAGATACGTATTTATATATTTTTTATTAAGATAATAGATATTTTATTAAAATTATTTTTAGTTTCATATTATTTAAAAATAATCCTTTTTATGTTTTATTACTTTTTCTAATCAGCGCGATAGGTAGGTATTTCTTAAACATTTTGGTTTAAATGACAGATTCATTTATGTATATATTTTAACATTCTATTTTTGTATATATTTTAACTTATTGAGTTTAACATATACTTACATATAGGTAAAAGGTTGTGTTTTTATGTTAGGACTTATAATAAAAAAGAAAAAATCTTCAAAAAAACATTGATTGTAGTATGAATCATGTCATGATGCTTACCTACTTATTTCGTTTTTCTCGCGAAGACAAACACTTGAAATCTCTAGGAAGTCATATTTTAAAACCTATCAAGTACCTAATATTTAATTAAAATACTACTTTTCTACAAAATTACGTCAATCTACCCACGTAATACAATATAATTGACGCAATACTGACAAAATATTTCTGAAAAATAAAAATTACGTAAGACAATAGATCATACTATTGAATAGTCAATATATACAAAACATTACAAATATTTGAAACTTAACTTCTAGTGATCGTAGTGTGATGTTTTTTTCCCTGTTTTTAAATAGAAATGAATTACCTAACACAAAAAATATTATTAAATTCGAACCAGTAGGTTTGGAGATACGTGCCTTCGGATATACTTACAACAAAAAAAAAAAATATATTATTAACCACATATGTGAAATTTCGTACGAATGTGGATGAAATTTGGACTTTATATGTCTTTGTAGAAATTGAAATTAATGTAGGTAAAGTAAGATAACGCATACCTAATAGAGAGGAATAACGCATAAACTTTTTTCCCGATAACACGGGGAAACCACTGCCTGGCCGAAGCTAATATTTCAATAAATCTCCTATTCTTCGACGAAAACGGTTATTTTTAACAGTTCGTTTTACGCATTATTCCCTTGTTTTCGTCCCAATGCGTAATATAGGCGTAATATTAACTGGAAGTGGGCGTCTACCATATTAAATTGCTCTCTGGAATTTCATAAAACTTAACTGCGTATGTGACTGATACCTATTATATATGTATGTTTGTTTACATAACATTATTATTGGTTTACAAGTCACCGTGTATAGTGACTGGTAGACCAACACTTGTCACCTAAGGTCTTCTTCATGTGGATGTCGTAAGAGCCAAGTTACGATCGAAATTATTTTAAATATTTGTTTTTTTTTGTGAGGGGAAAATCATCAAATGGCTTTTCCCACCCTGGGTGAAGTGAGAGAAAGTGTCAGACTCTTACTGACTAAAAACCTTCTCTTCCTTTCTCCTGCTCTAGGCCAAATCCGCGGTGCCTCAATACGCCCCGGCTGGAATGTTTGGGTATAGGATCGGATTTAGACTCCAGTAAAGGGTTTCTATAATAGAAATCTATCAAGATTTCTATGGTACTGGCACGGTACGGGTACGTAAACTGGTCTATTCTAAACACAGGCCAGGCTTTAGGCGGCTTTCTGACGAAGCTGATCCTTTGAAACTGCCATCGAGAGTCAAGCGTGGAGGATATCCTAAGCGTACCTACGGCGCATAGATTTGAGAGTCAATGGACTACCATAGAGGGACCCAATAGGGATGATATTCAAACGAAGTGCGAAAGGAAAGGTTTTTAAAGTCAGTTATAAGTGTCTGACCGGGAGAGTCTCTAGCCTCACCCGGGGTGAAAGAAGGTACAGGTTATAATTGTCAATTAACTTGACGTTTTTATCTGTACCCCATCGCTACCAAGGAGGTTTTATCGTGCTTCCTTCATTACTGCACTGCCCAAACAGTTCTTTTTTTAGTGAGAAAATAGCCCGTAGTACATATACCGCTCTCATTAGATGTAGTAGTTTTATATTTGTTTAGAAAATTTTGTAAATTAGTATAACAATAACAACACCATGTTATGATTTTGTTTACTTTTGTGGTTGATATTGTCTTAAACTTAGGTCAACCTGTTTGTTATTAATTGTGTTGTTTGGTTGCGTATTGTTAGTCAAACGATTGGCAATAACACGTTACAAGTACTATGATGTCACAGGTTCAAAGTATGAGAAAGATATCTATTATTCGTTAAAACATTTGGTGCAAAATATTTGTCATTGACTGGCTAACCAGATTTTTAATATACTCATTCAGTCATTATTAGCTTCTTTCGCGTAGTCTTTCTCGACAAATGGCTTATTCGACAGTAAAAAGTGTTATTAAATTCGAACCAGTAGTTCTCGAGACTAGTGCGTTCAGACAATTAAGGAAAAAAACATTTCAAAAACAAAATCTTTATATCGGTTCCCGGAGACCCAATCCTTCCGCATCCCAAATCTCTCCGTGTCTTACAAACCCTAATCCCCAAAAGGTCTGTAACTCTTCTGCTGTTGCGTGTATCCAAAAACGGCGCTGATTGCTTACCATCAGGTAATCGGTCAGTTCGTTTGACGACCTATCACATATAAAACAATAACAATATTAGTATAGATTACATATAAAATATACAGTACGGCCACCGTATCTTGGCGAGTCTGAAGTTAGCCGTTTGTCTGCGCAATGGATCTTTTAGGAACAAAATTGTGTACTGCGCAGCTAATCGGCCAACTTCAGACTCGCCAAGATACGTCGGCGGTATTTTACTCGTATATGACCAATACAATAACTATCTGTAGTAGGTATCTACTAAATAAAATTGTCCAAATCATGCTTACGAATCGACATTACTAAGACTGAATCACCTTATCAATTTATTATCTATAGCAGTTAAAAAAACCTCTTGAAAGATAGCTGAAATAAATATTGAAAAACAATCTATGTATTTGTATGACGCTTTCATTTCATGATTTCAGCGTGAAACAATGGATGACAAATTCAAATGTAAATGTTTTTGATGATATGATCATGTTGATTATAGAGCATTCAGCCTTGCATCATGTAACTATCATGGCACAAATCAAAAGACTTTTTTTTTGTTCAGATTAGATTTGCAAAATAGCCTCTGAATTACCTGATCCTGATGGTAAGCAGTCAGCGTCTATTCTTCTATTTAATGAATAGTAATAATAAAACATATGAACCTTCTAGCTCCTCTTCAATCACTCGTATCTATTAAGAAAACCGCATCAAAGTTCGTTGCGTAGATTTAAAGATTTCAGCGTACAGGCCTAGGAAGGTAGGGACACAGTTTTTTATACTATCTAGTGATGCCTTTTACCCTACCCCTTTAGGGAAAATAAAACTTTTTACTATATAAATGTAGGAACTTATAGTCATGCACTTGTCCCTTTATCTCAACAAAACCGCATGTTATTGTAAATTGAATTCTCGTATTATCGTAAAAAGGTTGAATGTTGCAACCCAAAGCCATCTGTTGCACGTTTTAGTAGTATCAGCTGTGTCAGTACTCCACAACGTGCTTAATTCAATGCCAAAAATTTGGCAACACTGATACAAATTAGTAATGTAAACATAGTTACGTTAATTCTGAATTATATACTAGATTTTTTATCGAAACTTATTGGAAGAATTTGAATTTTCTTATCTTGAAATATAATAGTAGGAAAGTTTCGAAGCAATACTAGCTTGAAACCTTCAAGAAACGTGCGAACTCTTTGTTAAAAGGCCGTCAACTCACCTGTGACACATCTGGTGTTGTGCGTGTATATGGACGGCGCTGATCACTTCACATCATCAGCCTATAAGTACCCACTACTGAAGAAACCCACTCTTCTCAAACGAAGAAGTAAGCTTACTTAAAATTAATGAAAGTTATGAAATTAGGGAGGTATATATAGGTATAAACGCGAAAGTTGATAAATTTGGGTGGCTCTGTATCACTCTTTCACTTAAAAGCTATTAAACGAATATAAATTAAGTACATTTAGTAAAGCAATAGACTACAGTTTAAAACTCTAGAATTACATTGGCTATTTCGTTCCCTCGTACTACCGCTAGCAAAATCCAGTATTGGATATAACCAAACATTTTAAATAGTAGGGGAGCCCAGGATGCTAAATTTGTAGTTACTCAAGCGTCGTAGAGAGAAACTGGATTCTGAAGATTTGGTGATAGAAAGAAAAAATGTCTCAATGACATTTCATTCCTCCGGTGGGGGAAGGGGAGAATGATAGTTTTCCAAAATTGTGAGATGTAACTTTTGTTTTAGTGCACGAGCGTGACAGATATTAATAATGTATATATTCTCCATGTATCTCTGACAATGAAAATATTTTAATCTGCCGAATTGCGTGGTGGGGTTGGCTAACTAAGGGGATAGAAACGGGACCCGATCAAAACTCTATTGCTGTTGTAAACGACGATGAAATTGGCAGATTTTTTAAACGCCTTTTCTTTGACATGACGTCTACCTTTTCCCCTCTAATCTGACGAAAACGACTGAATTTAGTTCGTTTTTTATATTGTTATCCCCCCCCCCTCCCCTGTTTACATTAAGTATATGATGGATATATTCAATAGGTTACTAAATATTCCCCATATGTTAATCTGACGTGCTCGAGTAACTACCGAAATTCCTTCATGGGCTCCCCTACTAAAAAGATAAAAAACGAAATCAATACTCCACAATGAATGAGTTCATTCATTTGCTTTTTTTACTACGTCATTAGATACTTGACCATCGAACAAACGTCATTTAGACTAGAATTGCAAACAAAATTGGCACTTTACTCTTTGCAAATAAGGTTTTATTTAGTTAATGTGTCATCTATCAATTGAAGACTGTTATCGCACGGCGTTAACATCGCCGAAATTGATTTAATGTGTGAATGAAACAGATCATTGCACTTACCTAGTATTGTAAAAATGGATAGCCTCAGTATGTAGGTATACTATATTCCTTACTATTACGACTTATACATACTTTTATTGTGAATTCCCTTCACAATCCATCAAATTGCTTCTCTCTCCCTCTCTCTCTCTCTCTCTCTCTCTCTCTCTCTGCCCAGGGCATGGCGAGAGGGAGTGTCAGACTCTTACCTGCTAAAAACCCCCCGTCCTTATCCTGCTCCAGGCCGAGGACGCCGTACCTTATCGGTTATCCCACTTGACCTGCTACCTCGCGGTACGACTTTTACATTGAATGAAATGTTTCAGTGTAGAGCGTCATACCAGGGCCTTATGAAATTGTGGTTGAAATACGGCCCAACCTCCAAAGGTTTCCAATCGCTCAATTCCCAAATCGTTAACCCATAAATGCCTTCGCGTTGACCCTTACCACGAAGAGAGCAGAAGGATGCCCTTTCACACACACAAATACATACATCATCCGAGACACATCATGAGACTTGTATATTACATCATAAATACATATGAAAAACGATAAAACAGAAGCAAAAACAATCAAACCTTTTTTAAAATTCTGCTATCAGCAGTCTTGGCAAGGCAACTCTCTTCAGCTGTACATCCGAACCGATATGACCTTCAAAACCTACAAGAAAAGACCTTACCCTTTTTTAAAAGACTTATGACTCCTCTGGTATCTAAAATCGATTACCTTCTAGTTCGTCAAAAAACTGAAAAAAAAGCAAACGCACATGTACCAATTTTAAATAATAATTCTTGCTTGCTTCTTCCATCTGCATTCCGTATTCTTTTCTGTATCACCCAATGACTGAATAGAGACTGCTAGAGAATGCCTAGTGCATGTTATCTTGTGTACATTTTCTCGTGCATGATGACATGTTTTAAGAAGTCAATTAATAAACCACGTGATTTGAATCCCCAAACGAAACACCCACTAACTTCTTTAAAGGTTAGCATTGCTTCTTTAATTTATTTAATTATCATAAATTATTTAGTACAAGTCTGTTGTCACCCTTTTTATCTATGAGTATGCGTCGCACGTTGGGAAATTATGCAAACCTTCTTGTATTATTTAAATTTAGAAGTACGCTAGAATGAGTACGGAATTCGTAAGGGGTTTTTTTTATAGTTTGATTTCTGCGATAAATAATAGAACTGTTTTTATAACGTCTGCTACTGCATAGTCGCTATATACAGTATTATGTGCCACATAGGTTTAGTTTAAAATGTCCATTGCAAAATAATTATTAGTTTTAACATCTAAAATCAAGAGCTTATTTTATTAACCTTTCGGTTACGAAGTCTTTGGCATTTTAGAGTCACAAACGATATTTCCGGCGCAAAACTATTTACACCTTTTTCTGTCTCATTATTAAGTGAGAAATCCATTTTTTTTGAGTTGTAAGTCCCAATAATGGTACTATTCACACCGAGTACGTTTCCACACACCCCAGTACCTAAAATGTTGGGAAAAAAATATATTTTATCAATCACTTTCTAAATATTTAAGCATTAGTTTATTTACTTTAAAACAACCACACATCGTCATCATCATAATATCAATCAACACGGAAGTATAAATTCAACACATTGGGAATGACGATGACGCAATCAATGAAAGTGGGCCGTCCAGAGCTCTGGGAATTAGGCTGGCCGCATACACACGTTTTACGTATTCGATTTCCTAATGCGGAATTTCGATTTGGAATTCCGTGAGACTAGCGCAAACGTTCGTTTTTCTTCATTCGGAATGTATACACGTCAGTATAGATAGTGATAGCGTAGTGAACGCACGACGATGGAGGACGACGATTTATTAGCAATTGCATTTCTGTTGACAATAAAGAAGAAAAAGAAACGTCGGTATTGGGTACATCCATTGAATACTCGGAGAATCTACGAGAGTTCGTTTTATCTGAAGAGAACTAAGTTACGAGCACACCCAGATAAATTCTTTGATTTCTACAGGATGTCAATAAATTCTTTTGATGAACTTCATAATGGCATACGTGATAAATTAATAAAGCAAAATACCTCCATGAGATTATCCTTGGATACAGAAGAAAAACTAACCGTAACCTTGAGGTAAGTTCTCTTTATTTTTACATCTATATTTACAAAAATAACAAATCAACTATCTTAGTTAAACTTTAGGTATTTGCCAATATTATCTTCCTGTTCTTGTCCTTGAGATTGTACAACTAAAAAACTTGCAGCTTCGGTATCTTCGGCATGTTGAAGATTAGGTGATGTGTAGTGATGACGTGGTGGTTGAAGCGGTGGCAGATGTCTAATAGAGTTAATAACCACTCTGGAATTTTTTTTTTTTTTTTATTTATTTATCATTTTTTACAAATATTACAAGATTATTTACGTTAAATAGCAACCAAAAAACCACTAAGGTTTAAACTTGTGCTATCATGAATCATCTCAAATCGAAGGAAAAAAAAAATTAGTTACAGTTTTATAATTAAGTATGTGTACGTTATTATCGAAATTAATTTATACAATCTTTGTGTCAATCAGTAGGAGAAAACATTCTTAAATAATACTTAAGTAATATTTCTTAAGTTTACATTTAATATTTTTAGGTGTAATATTACTTTTTATTTCTGAGGGTATGCTATTAATAAGCCGTGGTACAATATACCCGCTAGTTCGCTCGCCATACGTATTGTTGGCGCGCTGTGTACGAAGCTTATTCTCAGAAACTGCCCGAGTGCATACAGGATGTTCGATTTTGTTAAGTAAATTTTCATTGAAAAATTGTTCTTTTAATAACAGAAAATGTATTTGAGTATAAACTGGTAGGACATTACAGTGCTTAAAGAGACCATTTATATTATCATAAAACTTAAATCTTATTTTAGGAGAAACTATTGTTTTAAGAATTTGTTTTTGTATTTTATAGATACTGTCAAGATAGTTCTTATAGGTACGACCATAGCTACTAAGGCCATACTGGATGTAGGATTCCGCCATCGCATAATACAACATTATTTTCACCTTGAAGGGCAGACGGTTTGTTAGTATGGTCATAATAGCTAGAAATTGTCGAAGTTTATCGCAAACACGTTCTATATGATAACTCCAGTTAAACTTATCGTCTATAATTACTCCCAGATATGTTTGTTTATCGACAACATCTATTTGCGGACAGTTACAGTTGATCGTATTGACTGTATGCAAGCAGTCATGGTCATGAGCTATTAAGTTCTGAACGGGTATTTTTTTAATATGTGGAGATTTAATTACCAATAATTTAGTTTTGCTTGCATTAAGTACTAAGCCAGCATCGTGACACCACCTTGTCAAAGCATCCAAATCATGCTGTAAGCGTTCACATGCTGTTTGAGGATTTCTATCTGCAATAACAAGGCACGTATCATCCGCAAACTGATAGCATGTACTGTTTGTGATGCAGTTTTTCATATCATTTACATACGATAAAAAATGCAAGGGGCCTAATACTGAGCCCTGCGCTGTTCCCTCAGTTACTGCCATGCGCTCACTACAGATGTTGTCAACTTTTATAGTAAAGGTTCGATTTTTTAAATAGTTTTTACACCAATTGAGTAATGGACCACGTACTCCACAGTCATCTAATTTATCAATCAGCTGGCTATGAATGAGTGTGTCAAAAGCACGTGAGAAGTCAATAAAAAGCGCAAGAACGTGTTTTTTATCATTTAGGTACGAATTGACTTCATCGGTGAAGTTTGACAAGAGGTTTGTGGTACTTTTGCCGGCTTGAAAACCATATTGATATCGGTTAATTACATCGTGTTGCTTATAAAATGCATGGATTTGTTCACAGACATATTTTTCAATTATTTTATCAATAGACGAGAGCAATGTTATAGGGCGATAGTTTGAATAATCGTTTTTTTTACCTCTTTTATGGATTGGCCTTATACAACCCATCTTTAAGTCATCTGGGTATATACCACTTTCAATGCTTCGGTTAATTAAGTCAGCAATAGGTTTAGATATACTATCACCTATCATTTTAATATCTGAGACTTTAATATTGTCTGGACCTGGAGCTTTTCTTGAGTTAAGTTGTTTAATAATTTTATGAACGCTGCTAGCCGAGGCTTTTTTAAAAAACAAACTAGAATCCAAGGGCTTACGTGTTGATTTAGGATCTGTTATTTTAATATTACAGTTAGGAACAATGTCTTTAACCGCTTTGTCAAAACAATTTGCAAAATTGTCAGCAATAGTTTTGGTGGTGATTCCTTGCGCATCAAAAGCTTTAAGAATAGCCGTGTCAAGTGACAGGGTTACTCTCCCTAACATTTGATTTAGGATAGTGTACATTTTTTTAACATTTTTAAAATTATCACTAATATATTGCCTATAATAATTATTTCTTTTATTTTCTAATATTTTATGAATTTTATTTCTAATTTTATTGTATTCTAATTTGATTTTTGAATTTTTTAAATTATTTTTCCAATCATTATATAATTTGTCTCTTTTATCACAAAGCCGGATAATATTGTCATCAATCCAAGGTGAAGTAAAATGTTTTGAATATGTACCAGTCGATTTACTTTTTTTATTATTATTTGCAGACCTGTCTGCCTTATCAAACGCTTCATAAATAAAACTTAAAATCTCGTTAGGGGAATTCATACTATTTGTTTTTGTCCAGTCTACATTTTGAAGTTCCTTGTAAAAGATATCATAATTAATATTTTTTTTTGGAACAACCTGTATACACTTCTGGTTTCCAAACGCCTCGTCACCGCAGGTAAAGATAATACCCCGATGGTCAGCTAGTACGACATCGAGCACCGCCGCGAATGGTTGCAGTGTGGGAAAACGTGCAAATATATGGTCAATACAGGACTTAGTGATTAAATCTTTTTTAGTTTCAATTCTAAATTGTTTGGGGCAGATTGATAATTAGTGATTTTATTTTGCGAAGAAGATGTACTAATAAAGGTGGGCAATGGAGTTTCTGGTACAGGAATATATGAAAAAGAGGGGGAATAATCACGGCTTGATGCCGGCGTTTCTGAACGGTGACTGAAGTTATCATAACTCAGTGAAGAAGATGGAGATGAATTGTACTCAGTATTGATTTTTTTTACCAACTGCAACATTCCCAATTTAAAATCAATTTTTTGATTTTCATTCATATGTTTCATATGTGTTCTAAAGCTCAATAAAAATTTCATGTCGTCGTCTTCTACTTCTTGTTGTTTCTGATTGGCTTTCTGTTGATTTTGATGTAGGATACTGAGTATTTGGGAGGGGATATCTTTTTTGTTTCGTTTTAAACTACTTGCAGGTGGAGTTGATACAGGTGATGGAGGTTGTAATATATTTGTATGGTGATCTATTTGTTCCACGCTGTGTTCTTGCGTTTCAGATTCTTGTGAACTATTATTGTGTAAATCATCGAATTGATAGTTTCCTTCGGTATTTCTTTTATCGAATACCGGTATAAGAAAATACAACAGGTCTGCATAAACATATTTTTTAACCTTTTTAGCGGCACTGCCTGTAGGAGCGCTTTTATTTTTTTGAAAGTCTCTTCGAAAGTAGTCTCTTATGTGTGTCCATTTTTTCTTTGCCTCAGCACCTGAAATGTAATTAATATTATTTTATATCTTTTTTTCAGATTCCTGGCAACGGGTAAAAATTTTGAAGAGTTACACTTTGAATATTTGATGGGGAGCAGGACCGTATCAGCCGTAGTTAAGGAAACCTGTACAGCAATATGGGAAGTTTTTCAACCTTTGGAAATGAAGCCACCATCTTCAAAAGAACGTTGGCTAGAAATTGCTGAAAATTATTATAGAAGAACCAATTTCCCTAATTGCGTAGGTTCAGTGGATGGGAAACATATTCGTTTGATTTCTCCTCTGCATAGTGGATCTGCCTTTTATAACTATAAACATTTCTACTCTGTTGTACTATTAGCAGTGGTAGATTCTGACTACCGTTTTATAGCTGTAGATGTCGGTGCTTATGGCAGAGACAGCGATAGTAATATTTTTAACAACTGGAATTTTGGAAAAAAGTTAATTCAAAATCGTCTTAATATGCCTGAAGCAAAACCTCTGCCGAATACCAATGACACACCACTACCTTTTGTGTTTCTTGGCGATGAAGCGTTTCCACTGAATAACAATTTTATGAAACCATATCCGAGAAGTAATCTCAATACCCAACGCAGAATTTTTAACTACCGCCTCAGCAGATCACGACGTGTAGTGGAATGTGCCTTCGGTATTCTCTCGAATAAATGGAGAATTTTTCACACTAGCATGACGATTCCACCAGAATTTGCAGTATTAGTAACAAAGACTGCGTGTGTGTTACATAATTTTGTACGCAGACGAGACGGCTATCGATTTGAAGATACTCTGACACATTACTTCGAAGATATACCTTACCGTAGTCCACAACACAGATCCACAAACCGAGGTCGAAACATAAGAGACAATTTTGCTGAGTACTTTATGACACCGGCAGGGGAAATATCGTACCAATATAACGAGAGAATTAATAATTTACAAGAATAAATGTGGGCACTATTGTATTAAAAAGTATATAGAAAATATCTTACCTTTGTTTTCTTTGTCCACTTTAGTGCACGTGTCCCAATCCTTTATAACCTCTTTAAATACATTCTCCCAGGCCAAATCTTTGACATCTTTGTTGTGATAGTCATTGTCATGAATATTCCACAGGCAGGGGTATTTTTCAACAGCCAATATTAATGTTTCTGCCTCACACATTATCGTGTTGCGATTCTATGCGTAACAAATACAAAGAATACGTCCGATGCGCGCGCCGCGGGCGCAAAACTGAATAGAAATTTCCGAACGTGTGCGCCGGCACAAACAAAATGTATGCAAGCGCTGCGTTCCGCATGACGTCATTAGGTTTTTTCCCGTACGTTTCTCCGAACGCGCCGGCTTGCATTCGGAATACACGTTCGGATTTTGTTCCGTACGGAAAAAAAACGAACGTGTGCGTCAGTTAATGTATTTTATATTGAATCTATGCATTCGGATGCCCGCATACGGAAAACGAATTCGGAAACCTAATACGGAAACCGTATGTCTGCGGCCGGCCTTAAGATAACAATGTACGCCCCATGTGCCATGAATTAACTGGTACCGCTATGAATTATTCATCAGTGCGCAATGTGGATATCTTCCTTTGAGAAATGAGGGTTTATGATACTTTAAGAGCCTTCAAGAGCCATCAGACCACCAAAGATGTGGACACACCAAGTCTGATGTCCAGCCAGGATGGCGAGGCGAGTACCTACTGTTATAGGATATCGCAGCACTGGCTGGGGCCAGGAGTAGGATGCGGTGGATTTTAGTCAGAGACATGACATTCGAAAATTTCCTGGATCCGTCCGGGGGAGGAAAATCATTGGATCATTTTAATCCTCCTTTCTTTTTATTTCATAATGGACAGGCATTTGGTGGGTAAGCCTTAATGCGACCTACGATAGAATACACCTACCCATTAGCAACCAGTTGGTTGCTCACTCGGGCCTTGAAGACATCCAGACTAAACTGGCAAAAAAATTTAAACCTTAGCGGTTCTGATTAATAAACTAGAGGCCAACGGATTTGTGCGTGTGGGTGGGATATTCAACATGAAGCGAGGACTTTTTGCCGATCCTTTTTTTAAAGTTTTTTAATGAAAAACATATGTACACAATCTCGGTCGATCCTCATCATCATAATCTACTTTCTCTGTTCCTTTTATCTCTTTTCATCTCAACCAAACACTATTTGTACAAAATTTATAGTAATTTTTCAGTCCCCGACCAGTCGCACAAAAAACTGTCAATCGCAGATGTCGCCACATTCGTTTAAAAGCACCTATTTTTAATCTTTTTTACCACAATCGTGATCCAATTTTAGTTAACCGCATTCTCGCTATTGAACCATTCATCTATTCTTGACTGTTGAATGTTACAGCTGTTACTGACATCACTTGGTGTAAACTAACAGACGAAATTAAAATAACTGTTTATTTTTAACTTTTCGACTTATAGTATAGCAGTGTGTACTATCGATAACGAAAGTGTTCATTTTTTTTACTAATATTTTTAAGTGTATTTGAAGTCAACCTTACTTCTCGAATACTAGTAGCTATACTAGCTAGCCCAGCTCGATCGGAGTAATACCATGGCCATATGTCATAGAAAACCGGCATGAAAAAATCACAGCACCGATTGCTTACTATCAGATATTCCGTGTAGTCGATTGCCAGCGTATCAAGTTAAAAACAAAACTAGTAAAATTCAACACTTTTATTAAAATGCTTAAAACTGCACTTTTCTAAAAATGTTGTATGAGATCGCAACATCGTCTTCATAATATATTAAAGTCATTTCAAAAAAGTATCTAAAATTTAGTGTATCGTCCAATCTTGAAACCTTAAATAATTGTTTGTATTTAAAAGTTAAAACAATTTATATTTTTCCTAAAAAATAATCGAATTTAAAATTTATTCAAATAGTGTATTTGTTCGTTACATTTTATAAAAGGAATCTATAAAATTTAACTTACGCACCTGACTGTCCAATCAATAGCAGAATCGATCCGTACGATCACATAAACATTTTTCTTTTAACAAACTCAAGTCGTAATCATTACAAAATTGTTCTATTACTCATTTCGTTTGGAATCTATCATTGTGTCCAGTAAAAATGTTTTATGTATACCACATAAAAATGACTATTTCGCTGGTCCAGCTGTGTTGAGCTGCAGAACTACAGTGGAGACCACGTCTAGGCAAACATAGTGTTTGTCGCCTTCTGCTACGTGGACTGACGATATCCGTAGAGTGGCTGGCAATGGTTGGATGAGAAGAGCATCGAGCTCAGTGGCGACCAAGTGGGTGGGCCTCTATTTTTTTATGTAATTTGTCGGAAAACGAGCAGACGGATTACCTGATGGTAAGCAATCAGCGCCGCCCATGGACATGCAACAGAGGAGTAACGAGTGCGTTGCTGACCTTTCGGGGATTAGGGATTTGGAGATTTAGGGATTGGGGAATGATTAAGGGAGGGGAAGATTTGGGCTTCCGGTAACCCCAATCACACGGCGAAACACAACGCTGTGGTTATAACACGCCGGTTTTCTGTGAGGCCGTGGTATCACCCCGGTCGAGCCGTCCCATTCGTGCTGAAGCTTGGCTCTCCTACACTTACTCTATGTGTTTTATTATGATCATATCAAGCAACTTTAGAACATATGTATCTGCGTACAATGCACGGGTCAGATAAAAGTATTTTTGGATTGAAAGTTGTGAAATCCGCCGTAATTGCTTGCACTGCGAATTGCACAATAGGTTTGGAATTGGGTCGCATTCCCGGGCAACCACTATAAAAATATAACATTATTTTATATAAATGGATGGCGAAGAGGTAGAGCGGAAGACTACTACACCTTGTTTTCCCACACGAAACAATAGGGTACGAAAAATGCAAATCTATTGAGTCCGTCAATTAGATAGTAGGTATAGTTTAAAAAATGTAGGTTCTCTTTTTTGGTTTGGGATGTCTCACTGCACGGTTGGCGCGGTGGCTGGGTAACTGCCGCGCAACGTGTCGCGGGTTAGATTCCTTGCGAAACAACTCTTTGTGTTAATTACATATTGTTGTTCCGGGTCTGGGTGTGATGTGTATGATGTATGCAAACGCACCGACACAGACAAAAATCTAGAGTAGGGAAATGTTTAAAATTATAAAAAAGTTGATCTAGGTAAGTCATTATTAAATGAAAAACATGACACTACTGAAGTTTTCGTTTTCAAATTTCTAAACAAACTCACGACGCAATAAATGCAAATGTAGTAGGGGCAAGGTCATTCAAGAAAATACTTACACGTGTATTTTTTGATAAGACATAATATGAAAGAAATGTTTTCATTATTTTCCTTGTCTTACAAATTCCATAGTTTTAACGGTATTATGTAAATGTCATATAATCGATGTAAAGTACTTCTGTAACGTGGTTATCATTATAATTACATGCATAAGTGACCATAATAAAGAATAATTTCAGAAGTATTTACCTGTACAATAAATCATGTTTATATGCATTCACTTAGTTCTTGTTACAACTAAATTTAATAACTGACTTTATCAAGTTTGTTTTCCATATTCAAAGTTTAGGTTTTTTTCGTGTTTAAAGTTTAAAGGTTTTCAGATTTCCTCACAATGTTTTCTGAGCATCTGATCCGACATTTTTAAATAACGATACCTAACGATCGGATGGATCAACTGACGCACCAATCAGCGCCTATAATGGACACCATCAAAGGAGTTTTAAGTGCGTTGCTAGCCTTTTGGGAGGTTCATTTTGAGGTTTGGTGAGATTTATTCTTACAGGATGGGTAAGGTTGGGGTCTCCGGTAGCCTCACTAGTACTAAAACTCAACAAGTGTTATATCACTCCTGATTTGCGAGGACGTGGTATCACTTCGATCGCGCCGGCCCATTAGCCCTGAAATATTGCTCTTCAACACTAAACAGATATCATTCATGACGTTCATCTACCTTATTTCTCTCATGTTCCTCATTTAAAATCACCCACTAAAATATTTTTTTCGAATGCAATTACGACTGGAACTTCTGACACTAAAACTATTCTGACAGCCGTCCCAAGGCTAATAGTTTCTGGTGTCCTACTCCGGTGGCCAGACTCATGTGTCTGTCAAGTTGATAGCCAGACACTAGATAGCGCCGTGTTAAGCTCCTGTTTCAAGCAATCAGCAGGAAATAAATAAATACTTTTTTTGTTTATACCTAATTTAAAGGGTATATTTGACCGTGACATTGTTTGGCTAGATTTAAATGTATTTTGCTGATTAGATTTGGGTCGAGACGACCTATACCACGGTTCGATTTTATATAGGTAGGTACGTGTATAGTTTAGGTAGGTTGTGTTTTATAAGCCACTTTCGACGCATTCGCTATCGCCATCCCCGATACAGCGAGGAATTGGGTCTCCGGTAACCTCACTTACACGGCGAAACACAACGCTTTGGTTGTTTCACGGCCTGTTTTCTATGAGGCCGTTGTATCACTCCGGTCGAGCCGATCCATTCCTGCCGAAGCTTGGCTCTCTCACACTTAAGTGTGGTAACTATAATATTGGTATTACACATATTATAAACCCTACTCTTCAATCACTGTATGTATTGAAAAATTACACCAAAATAATTAAAAATCCAACCTGTTCCTTCCCCTGTTTCAAGCCGGCACCAGGTCTTATGGCGTTCGATCCACAATCCTTGCTGAACGTGTTCCTTGACAAATAACATATTGTAGGCATGTCGCAGGGATATGATGAAAACAGGGATTTGGCCAAATCCCTAAGGGATTTGATCAAATCACGGAGGATGTTAAAATAACAACACGTTTTTATCATTTCCCTAAGCAAATCTAGTGATTTGATCAAATCCCTAAATTTATTTAGTGAAATGATAATGTTACGTGCCTGACGTCACGTTCCTGACTATGCGGGCTTGGGTTACGGGATTGGATGAAATGAAACACTAATACCGGTTTTCAGACTTTCTATTGCGCTTAAGTTACAGCGTCCACGGAGTTAAGTTATCGGCGTTCCTCTCCAGCAGAGTCCGGCCGACTGACACAACTTTGCCGTTCACGCTAACTTCACTTAACTGACTGCACTTCACTATTTCACTGCACTTCACTATTTCACTCACTTTTCTTCTTTTTCACTTCTTCCTTTTCTTCCGAATCGCTTTAGACTTAGAACTCAACTGCATCTGACAATCTCTAGGCAACGTTTGACAACCATCCATTGACGTCATGATGTCAAAGAGTTTTCTGTCACACTGCCCCCTCTTAGATTCGCTCGTCCCGAGCATCGTTGCTGCCGTAATACCTCGCCAACCTGTCTATATGGACAACTTTCAAAGGGCTCCTTGAAGACTTCCGAATTCTGTAAGTAATGTCATTGATCTTCGTGACTATCTCGTAAGGACCTTCCCAACTCGGTTGCAGCTTTGGAGATTTTCCCTTCCTTCTGACTGGATTATGAAGCCAGACCAATGACCCCTCTTCAAACCCAACAGAATTGGCTCGTCGATCATAGCGCGTCTTTGCGCGATCACTAGCTTGAAGACCGGCCTCCCTGATCTGCTCATAAATGTCCAACATTTTTGCCCTTAACTCGCTTATGTAATCGCTAAACTCGGTGCGAGAGTCACCAGGTGGACAGCCCGATACAAGATCTGCCGGTAATCTCAATTCCCTTCCAAAATTTGCAAATGCAGGCGTCTTTGCGGTACTTTCATGTACAGCAGTCCGATAGGCAAGCAAGAAGAGAGGTATGTAAGTGTCCCAATCTCTCTGATGGCTGTCAACCACCTTTGCTAAGTGTCGCTCCAATGTTTGGTTGAAGCGTTCGACCATTCCATCTGACTGTGGATGATAAGGGGTCGTTCGAGTTATGGATTCCCAAAAGTTTACAAGTTTCCTGGAAAACTTGGGATTCAAAGTTCCGTCCTTGATCACTGTGCATCTCCAAGGGCACTCCGAATCGGGTGAATACCTCGTTTACCAACTTCGTGGCTACAGTTACTGCCTCTTGATTCGGTATGGCAAAGACCTCCGGCCATTTTGTAAAATAATCCATAACCACTAAAACGTAGCGATTGCCCGAATCAGTGATTGGAAATGGTCCAGCGATGTCTAAGGCTATTCTCTCCCAAGGCATACCAACATTGTAGATTTTCATCGCCCCTCTGCTTCTTGTTTGTGGACCCTTGACAGCTGCACAACTAGTGCATTTCCGGCACCAATCTTCGACGTCATATTTGCAATGCAACCAATAAAACCTCTCCTTGATCTTCACCAAAGTCCTCCTAATTCCCAAATGTCCTCCAGAAGATCCATCATGGAACGCTTTTAATACATCCCTTATTTTTGAACGAGGCACCACCAATTGCAAATGCTCGTCCTTGCCGTTTGTTGATTCCCATTTCCTGCACAGAAGTCCATTATGCAGCGTAAGGCTTTTCCACTGTGCCCATAAACCTTTCGTTACCGCGCTATATTGGGCGACGTCACTCCAACTTGGCTTGTTACCACTTCGTAGCCACTCCAGTATTGGTTTAATATCTGCATCTCTTTCCTGTTCTAATTTCATCGCATCATCTCCCCATGCCTCGTCAACAGTATCAGTCCTTATCACCTTAAGAAAAGCAGTTTCCTTCTTGGCACAATGCTTGCAATCTTCCACGCATGGGCGTCTCGATAATGCATCTGCGTTGCCATGAATTCTTCCGCCGCGATGTTCGATTTCAAAGTCAAATTCCTGAAGTTGTTCCAACCATCTGGCTACTTGGCCTTCGGGATCCTTAAACTGAAGCAGCCATTTCAAAGCAGCGTGATCAGTTCTGATCAAAAATTTCCGTCCCAGTAAATACTTCTTGAAATGGTGCAGAGTTTTGACTACGGCCAGCAATTCCCTCCTGGTCACGCAATAATTCTTCTCCGGCTTGGATAGTGACTTGCTGAAGTAAGCAATAACCTTCTCCTGCTCACCATCGCGTTGTGAAAGGACACCTCCTATTCCAATATTGCTGGCATCCGTATCAACTACGAATATTCCTTTCGCGCTGGGGTATCCGAGAATTGGTGTGTTACAAAGCCGTTCTTTTAGTTCTCGAAAGGCTTGCTCACAATCCTCGTCCCAGATAAAGGCACGTTTCTCCTCTGTCAATCGATGCAAAGGCTTGGCAATGTCCGAGAATCCTTTCACAAACCGCCGATAATACGAGCACAATCCAAGAAATGCCCGAACTTGCGTTTTGTCTTTAGGTGTTGGCCATTCCTTAACAGCGGCAGTCTTGGCTGGATCAGTCTCAATTCCTCTCTCAGAAATAACATGTCCTAGATAATTCACTTCGCGCTTGAAGAAAGAGCATTTCTTTGGACTCAACTTTAAATTTGCTCCACGCAGCTTATCGAGTACCTTTTCCAATTTCCTTAGATGATCGTCAAAATTCCGTCCAACAATGATGATGTCATCGAGGTAAACTAGGCAGGTTTCGCCCAGCAGTCCCGCCAGCACCTGTTCCATCAAACGCTCAAAGGTTGCCGGTGCATTGCATAATCCAAATGGCATCACCTTAAATTGCCAGAGTCCCTTCCCAGTTGAGAATGCGGTCTTTTCCTTGTCCTTGGGATCCAAATCCACCTGCCAATAGCCGCTTTTCAGATCGAGCGTTGAAAACCATTTCATGCCACTCAGTGTGTCAAGTGTGTCATCGATTCTTGGTAACGGGTAGCTATCCTTCTTGGTTACATCATTCAATCGTCGATAGTCTACGCAAAACCTCGTTGAACCATCTTTCTTCTTGACAAGCACGACAGGTGAACACCAAGGGCTAGAAGAGGGCTCTATCACGTCATTTTTCCTCATATCGTCAATCATTTCTTCAACCTCTTTCTCACGAGCGAATGGTATGCGTCTGGGCCTTTGACGAATTGGCATTGTATCACCTGTGTTTATTTTATGCTTCACCAAACCAGTTCGGCCAATATCACCATCGCTTCTTGAAAACACATCAGAGAATCGAAGAAGTAAATTTCTAGCTTTCATAGTCTCCACTTTTGTCAGACTTTTGTTTTCGTCTAAGATTTTCGTTACAAAGTCTATTCCCGTACTGTCCTTCTTCACAAGATTCTCCGAGCATTTTCTTATCCAGGCCACTTCTTCCAATACGCCCACAGGCTCTCCTTCTTCAATCGTAATTTTTGAATCACTGAAGTTGAATACCGGAATGCGGTTGACATCAGATGACCCAACGACAGTTCTCGCCGGTAGCCATGAGTTTACGTGTTCCGATTTATCAATCACAGCGCACCTTAGAGGTAAACTTCCTTCCCTCCTCCTAGGTAATGCGATTGGTACGAGAGTCTGTGATTTTGGTTCAAGAACAGTTCTTCTTAAACAGCAAACTTTTCCCAGGGTTCCACCCTTCATCGGAATTTCCTCAGTTCCACATAGTAATACTCCAGATTTTAAGTCGATGTTACACTGGTGCCCTTGCAGGAAGTCAAGTCCCAGGATGCAGTCATCCAGAATTTTGGCCACAATAACCTCATGTCGATAAACACGTTCCCCAATTTTGATTGTTACATGCAGTTTTCCACTTATCGGTATGCACTGGCCGGTAGCTGATTTCATTCGTAGGCCAACAATTGGTTTAACGTGTTTCCTGATGTTTTGCCCGAGCAGCCGAACATTTATCACCGTCCTTGAAGCTCCAGTATCTAATGTTAGCTGACTGTTTTTCCCATTTACTTGACCGTCTATCACCAGAGTATTTCCATCGTTAGTTTGCTTGATGTAGATTGTTGGGGTTATTCCACTACCGGCCAGCGCCCACCCCGCAGCCCTGGCTGGATTTAGTTTCCCTGCTGGTCAGAAGTTGAGACCGCCGCGTCCTGGCGGTTCACCTTCTTCGGGCAGTCGCTCCGCATGTGCCCACGCTCTCCGCATCCATAGCACATGAAGTTCCGACGGCGTGGAGGTACCTGCTCCGTTGTCGTCATTTCCTGCAGACGTAAGGTACGGGAGTTACCACGCACGGCTTCCACTTCCAATGCATGGGCCAGAGCTTCTTTCATGTTCTTGTGATGGCCCAGATGAACAGCAGCTCGTACTTCGGGGTCCCGAACACCGTCAATGAATGCTTGGAGAAGCGTGCCTTCAATCATTGACGGAGTCGACCGAAAAGCTCGACGCACAAGTTTCTCGATTTCCACGGACCATTGCTGTAGACTCTCATTAGCACGCTGAGTACGCTCTTTTAATTGCGCTCTGTACACGTGCTCGAGGTGGCTGTCTCCAAAACGTGCCTCAAGTGCGTCGAGGAGGGTACTAAAGCTGAGATCCCCACTTGCGCCGATAGCTTCCAGCACTGAGAGCGCTTGATCACGGAGGGCCAGGGTGAGGGCTGACTGTGCTTCCTTCTGAGTCCAACCATAAGCCTCCATAAGTGTCTCAAACTGTAGCTTGAACGCGGTCCAGGATGTTGTTCCGTCGTAATGGGGAATCTTCAGCCCTTTCGTTGCGCTTGAGGCCGCATTTGGGGCGTCAAAAACGGCTGCAAGACGGCTTCGGCTCTTCAAAGGGCTTGGGCTTGTCACTTCCTGCTTGATTTTGGAGATCTCTTCTTCCACTCTCTCCTCTATCGCCATGACGCGATGTTCCAACTTGCCTAAACCTTCCTCCACTTCTTGTACCCGTTCGACAGCCTTTTGCAGTCCCTTCGTGAAATCTTTATGCATGTCCTCCAAGCGACGCGCTTGCTCCTCTTGGCGACGAGCTTGATCTTCTTTCAGCTCCCGCAGCTGTTCTGACTGACAGCGTGCTTGCTCTTCTTGGCGGCGCGCTTGCTCTTCTTGGCGGCGCGCTTGCTCTTCTTGGCGGCGCGCTTGCTCTTCTTGGCGGCGCGCTTGATCTTCTTTCAGCTCCCGCAGCTGTTCTGCCTGACAGCGTGCTTGCTCTTCTTGGCGGCGCGCTTGATCTTCTTTCAGCTCACGCAGCTGTTCTGCCATCATTTGCCGCAGCTGTAGCAGAATATCCATCTGCACAGGCTTGGCTTCTGCATCGCTGGTCTGAGCTGCAGCACCCTCTTCCCTCACACGCTGCGCTTCTGACATAGCACGGGTACTCACTCCTCTTACGTCCTGCGGCACTAGCGGCATTTTTCTCCAATCCCACTTCTGACACCAAATGTTACGTGCCTGACGTCACGTTCCTGACTATGCGGGCTTGGGTTACGGGATTGGATGAAATGAAACACTAATACCGGTTTTCAGACTTTCTATTGCGCTTAAGTTACAGCGTCCACGGAGTTAAGTTATCGGCGTTCCTCTCCAGCAGAGTCCGGCCGACTGACACAACTTTGCCGTTCACGCTAACTTCACTTAACTGACTGCACTTCACTATTTCACTGCACTTCACTATTTCACTCACTTTTCTTCTTTTTCACTTCTTCCTTTTCTTCCGAATCGCTTTAGACTTAGAACTCAACTGCATCTGACAATCTCTAGGCAACGTTTGACAACCATCCATTGACGTCATGATGTCAAAGAGTTTTCTGTCACAATAATAAAACATGTCCAGTTCTTGTTTACGAAGTGTGGGAGAGTCATGCTTCGACACGAATGGGTCGGCTCGACCGAAGTGATACCACGGCCTCACAGAAAACCGGCGTGAAACAACCACAGCGTTGTGTTTCGCCGGGCACGCTACTATTAATAGCAGTGGTAAGACCCCTCTTTGAGGAGTGGCTTGTACAACGCCACGGCGTCCTCTCCTTCCACACCTGACGCAGGTGCTTACCGGGCACGGCAGCTTTGGTAGGTTCTTGTTTCGGAACCAGCGGGAGGAAACGCTCGAGTGTCGTCATTGTGAGGATCACCTGGAGGACACGGTGGAGCATGCGGTGGCGGAGTGCCCTGCTTGGGCTGAGCACCGCCGTGTTCTCAGGGAAGTGATCGGCGGCGTTAATCGAGGCCATGGTTCGTAGCGAGAGGAACTGGGAAGCTATCTCCTCCTTCTGCGAAGCAGTTATGCTCGCAAAGGAGGAGGCGGAGCGCGTGAGGGAACTATCCTCCTCGCGCTCCAGCCGCCGCAGAAGGCGACATTCCGGACGTCGGGGATCGAGAGATGATGTTCGGCCACCGTAAGCGCCGGCCTGCGGACGGCGAGTAAGGGTAGCTCGCCGCCCGACCAGAACCGGACACTAGCGTACGGCGCGTAGCGTTCCGCGCGCGCCTCAAAGAGCCAATAAACCACTACAGTCGGGGCCCAATAAGGCTGATGTTTAGCCGGAGCTGCGGGGTAAGCGCAATGAGGCACCGCGACCTCGGCCCAGAGCCGGAGAAGGAACAGGGGGATTTTTAGTCAGTAAGAGTCTGAAACTCTCTTTTGCCTTACCCTGGGCGGGAGAAGTCATTGGATGATTTTCCCCTGACAAAAAAAAAAGAAAAGTGTTGTGTTTCGCTGAGTGAGTGAGGTTACCGGAGGCCCAATCCTTCCCCTCCCCCAATCCCTAAATCTCCAAATGCCTAATCTCTAAAAGGTCGGCAACGCACATGTAACTCCTCCGTTGCGGGTGTCCATGGGTGGCGCTGATTGCTTACCATCAGGTAATCAGTCTGCTCGTGCCGACCTATTAAAACGTCGCGCTCGCACTTGCTTGTCAGTGACCGCGCCTTAACTTAACTTAAACTTAACGTATGATACGTTACGTTATTCTACATTTCTACTTATATTTTTTTTTAATTTTTGTTTAAATCATAATGTTCTAGTGGTGAATTTTTAGATTTATATTGCATTGTGATACACCTGATTATTATAATTATATAGGTAATCTTACAAAATAAACCTTAAAAATATCACAAAAGTTATTTTTGTCATTTCACTGAACCAATTTATGGATTTGTTCAAATCACTAGATTTCTTTACTGAGATTTGTCAAATCACCAGATTTGCTTAGGGAAATGATAAAAACTTGTTTTTATTTTAACATCCTCCGTGATTTAATCAAATCCCTTAGGGATTTGGACAAATCCCTGTTTTTATCATATCCCTGCGACAGGCATACATAATTAATTTAAATTGACACTAACCACGTTTTAAAAATGCAAAATTAACGAATAAATAATATAAAAATATTTACCCAAACAAATAGCGAACTAAAGTAAATCGATTACGTGTTTACTAATATCAAATGTTTTAAAATGAAATCATGTATTGTAATATTAGCCATATTATTCTTCAAGGATATTAATAGACAGCAGTTTCTGTTGAGGAACTGGTTATAAGATACTGTCCTAATTTCATTACATCATCATCATCCTATAAGTGCCCACTGCTGAGCAAAGGCTTCTTCTCACAAGGATAGGTAGGTTTGAGCATTAACCACCACGCTTGCTGAAGGCAGATTGCTGAGTTCAAACTTATTTAGAAATCATAAGTCCAGGCTTTCTCATGAGGTTTTCCGTCACCGCATGTCAGTGATGTTTAAATAATCTAAGAAAGTACATATACCTCGGAAAAAGTCGCATTCGCCAGGATGCGTGTGTATAATTTTATGAGTAGACTCATGTTCAGTGTTTTACAAAAACTTTTGGCACTTATATTGTGCAGATACAGTTGTCCTTAAAAAATATCGAACCGAACATTTTTACTGAACAATTCGCATTCATTTCATTCTTCTAAGTCCTTTCACTGGTGACAAAGTTGTCGTAGTCATGGCCCAGGAAAAGTTTACATTACTCGACGCAATTATTTTCGGACTTAGCCATTTTCGTAATGTCATGGATGATGCAGTTTGCTCTGCTTGATAGTGCTAAAAGAATGAAAGTATTTAAGCGACTATACTTTCTGTATAATGTGTACTTACATATGTATTTTCTGGACATTTATGATAGATATTATACCTACCGTAATATGATTATACCGATCAATCTCAAATTTGACGGACTGCGAGTTTGGGCAGTAGTCAGGAGACCGGCTGCAATTTTTTTTTTTTTTTTTTTTTTTTTAATCTAAACGTTGCCCCACATTAGGATTTTCTCCTGTGTCGTGGGTGCGTTTACAAACATACAGTTTCACATGCACATCACACCCAGACCCGGAACAACAATCTGTGGATCACACAAAGAGTTGTTCCGTGCGGGAATCGAACCCGCGACACGTTGCGCGGC
Organism: Spodoptera exigua; assembly: GCA_902829305.4. Lineage (NCBI taxonomy): Eukaryota > Metazoa > Arthropoda > Insecta > Lepidoptera > Noctuidae > Spodoptera > Spodoptera exigua. The sequence continues at coordinate 5,150,483 of LR824623.2, forward strand.
AGCCAGTTGCCCAGCCACCGCACCAACCGTGCAGTCAAATGTGCAACGTCTCACGGGTATTCTTGCATATAAATGCACTTGAGCATAAATGATGATGATGTTACAGATCAGGGTGTGATGAGGATGTGAGATTGTATATTTTGCAAATGCATCCACAATTTAGGAGCCCATCTCGATAAAAGTTTTTTTAGCATTTGATTATTGTCAGACATTGACACAACCGAACTTATTTGAAATATCTACATCAATTAAGCTTTTGGATAAGAAGTTATACTCTAATAACTCCTGCGGTTTCAGCCACTGTTTGGCTCCTCTGGTCCTTCTCAGGACGTAGCGTGATGTTTAATAGCCTACCAATAAATGACTGACTATACAACCCAAAAAGTTATGTTTGATTCGAACCAATAGTTCTAGAGATAAGCGCGTTCAAACAAACTCTTCAGTCTTATAATGTAAGTTGCTTAGTAACAAAATAAAAACATATTATTATCTATTGTGCTTAGTGATGTAATAAGTAAACAGTAGTTCGTTGTAACGTCTGTAATGGACCCGCGTACGGTTACGATGCTTATGTAATGCCAGATGAGATGACACGCGTATCTTCATGGACTTTGAGGTTTGTGACACAGAGCAATTACATACAGTAGGCTTAAATATTAAAAATCTCTTTTTAATCAAGTGATTGATCAATACTTATATTACAAAGATGTAAAATTTGTAAGTTTTTATGTCGGAAGTAATCTTAGGAACCGCTGGTCGAATTGCCAATATTCTTTCACTGATAGTTAGCTACAATGTTCCTGAGTGCTATAGGCTATAAAACATCACGCTACGATTAAATAGAGCCGAGCAGCGGTTGAAACCGCCCGAGAGTAGCTAGTCACTATAACGCTTAACTGCAATACCTACCTTTACCTTTTTTGAGGGAGGAAATCATCAAATGACTTCAGTGAGTGAATTCAATCGATGTGGCAAAAGGGAGTGTCAAACTCTTACTGACTAAAACCACTCCATTTCTTCTCCTGCTCCAGGCCGAGACACATTATTGTGCTTGACCAGCAAATGCACACATTGGTAAAGTGTTCCAATAATGTAATTTGGACGGGTTTTGAACTTTGAAGATCAGAAGTGCGTCGCTCGCCTTTCAGGGTTAGGAATTTAAAGATTAGGGACCTTGGGAGTTAGAGAGGGGGAATAATCTTTATCCCCTGGGAAGGCAAGATTGGCTCCAAACTACCATTGTATTTATGACCGATTGAGTAAAATAATATTGGCGCGTTCCCAAAAAAAATGATATTCATAGCCCGGGCCAGTATTTTTATGCAATTGTTTAAGATTTCAATGTTGTTTAATGGATCAAATTAATTTATTAGAAACCATTTTCTATCTATATGTTACATGCTTACCTACGTATATTTGGGATTTAAGTTAATCAATAAACAGTTTAATTTGACATACTGAACCTCATTTCTGTACTTTGGCATAGCAACTACTGATGCATTAATAAAGGATTTTTGGATTACTTTCTATTTATTTATTATTTAAAAATACGATGGACAACTTCGTTATCATCGTTTTAATCTATATGGAGAATATGAGAGTCTCCTCATTCAGATGTCGTGATTGCAATCAAAAAATAAACGCATTGTTTATAAAACAATAAACTGTCGTAAATAATTTCCATAATGCAAACGGTGCCTGTATCAGAGAGACTAATTAATAAATTTCGCGAAAGATAAGCTTATTGGAATAAAATAGATACAAATGATAATAAGTCTGCAGATTATATTGATAAATTAACCTCCCTGGTTAGTTTCGCTGATAAAATTGTAATGTATAATATTGAAGATGTAAATAGGTAACCAAGCAATGCATGGTGGCTGGGCAACTGGTAGCCGTAGATTTAGATTTCCTCACGGAACAACTCTTTGTGTCATCCACAAATTGTTGTTTCGGGTCTGTGTGTTATGTGTGTGTGCAATTGTATGTTTGTTAACGCACTCATGATACAGGAGAAAATCCTAGTGTGGTGAAAAACAATTGTTTAAAGTCTTGTTTACAGTCAGAGCTGAATATATTCCTTTTCAAAACACTGCAGACGCACTTTTGTTTCTTTGACGCGCTGATCACTTACCAATTAAAAAAACCGTCTGTACCTCGTACTTCTACAAAAGGAGTACATACTAGTAATCACTTCTAAAACTTCTGGCAGATGTTGTAAGAGCCGACTAAAGATAACAAATGCATAGTTATATTTTTGACGTTTTATGGACTACCTATTGTATGTAATAAAGATTTTGACTTTGACATTGACTTTGTTTGAGATGGACATCAAATAGTAAGACATGGACCAATACTGCTCTTATATGAAACAAATGGCAAAAGGGAATTAAAATCCATCTGAATTCTATTGTATCAATTATATTATTTTAAACATTTAGAATATTATAGAAAGGTTAGAATATTAAGTTATAGTTTTATGAAAATACTTGAAACAATCAAAACAATGGAATACTTAATAAATTTATTTTTGTAAAAAGGCAATAAAACAGCACTTTTCCACTTCTAACTTGATTGATAGATCGACATAAATATGTGAATGTAGATAAATATAACTGAAATGTCAATGTACTTAACACTTATTTTATTAACTTTTAACACCACACTATTCAATTTTTTTATTTTATTATTATCTACCCCACTGTTTTTCTTATTTTCGGAATGATATGGACCCCTAATATTATAGTAGGGTTTTACCGGTAGGACATAATATTGTGTTTAAAACGTATGGTTGGGAAGGACTTGGCATTCTCCTTTAGCCATATAACATAATGGATTCAAATCGATATTCAAAATGTTCTAAAGCTAATCAGCTTCAACGACACGTCTGTCTTCCGCGTGTAGTTAGCATGGAATGTTATAAAACAAATGACAGCTCTAACTAAAATTTTCCTTCCACTAACTTACTCTTCTATCTATACATAGCTTCGAACAATCGCCCAGATGACATAACAATGAGAACTGAATACAAAGAAGTATAATAACATCGTAAACACTGCTAAATAAACAAAAAACAACCTATTTTTCTATTCATTTAATCTTAATAATGCCTCTTATGTGTTGAATGATAATATATTTGAAAATAGACAAGGATTTATAAGGAATCGGAGCTTTCAAAATATATTGAACAAAAGTGGCAATAGACAATTAAAAAATCAACCAGATAAGTATGTTTCGGCACGAATGAATACGGCCACGACCTCACAGAGAACTGGCGTGAAACAAGAACAGTATTTTGATTCGAATCGGAGGCCCAATCCTGCTTTCTCACTCTCAAACTCTAAATCTCCAAAACTCCAACTCCCGAAAGGCCGGCAACGGACTCGTAACTCCTCTGGTTGCGGTTATCCATGGGCAGCATCGATTGCTTACCATCATGGAATCCGTCTTCAGCGCCGCCCATGGACACCCGCAACGAAGGAGTTACGAGTGCGTTGCCGACTTTTTATTGCCGGGATTAGGGATTTGGAGATTTAGGGGAGGGATCGGGGAAGGGGAAGAGTTGGGCCTCCGGTAACCTCACTCACACGTCGAAACGCAACACTGTGGTTGTCTCACGCCTGCTTTTCCGTGAAAGAATATAAATCATCCTTGCGCCTACTTACAAACTATCTCGTTGATAATAATTATAAGTAGTAGAATTAATTCTTAGAGCACTTTCAAATTTGAAAAATATCAGACTTTTATCGGTCCTGTCAGCGCACTTATCATCACACTTATAACAGAATTCCCTCCCTTACTGCGACCGTAACTACCTACTATTGTGATCAAAATGTCGCCCCACACACGCCCACCTCAGAAGGTAGGCTTCTTAAAATGGCAGAGAATTTATAGGTACCTACCTAACCTATAGAACAGATGAAAAAATCATTCCAAACAACAAAATTGAATATAGATCATTGTATTGTATTACACAAACAAATCACGTGCCGATTTGATTTATTTGGTAAAAAAATAGCTTTACCTAAAACGTGCTCCCGAAATCGTATTAAAATACTCTTTTGACATTGAATGTGGAAAATTTTCCAAAGAAATTATTCATTATTTGGGAGGGGAGGGGGGTGAATTTTTCACCAAGTGTTAGTATAAGAGCATACATAGCTAAGTCTTTATTTTAAACCTGTGTACATATATAGACGAAGAAAACTAGTTGAAAAGAGATTCCAAAGATTTTTTAGATCATAAAAACTAGTGCTTGACTACAATCCCTCTTGATGGTAAGCAGTGATGCAATCGTTGATGGTAGTCGTAGTTTTGACTGCACGGTTGGTGCGGCGGCTGGGCAACTGGCTGCCGTGCGACGTGTCGCGGGTTCGATTCCCGCACGGGACAACTCTTTGTGTAATCCAAAAATTGTTGTTTCGGGTCTGGATGTCATGTGTATTTGAAATTGTATGTTTGTAAAGAGAATAACCTAGTAGGAGGCAACAAACCGTTTTTTTTTAAAAGCTTATTAAGATGTCTTCAAGGCTAGAGTGAATGCCTATTCACTCCCTATTCACTCTAGCCTAAAGAAGAACCTAAATTATAACTGGACGGTAAGACTGTTGCAGGCCAACTGAAATCTCTTTTAGAACAACATATATGTATTTAAAATCACCATTTAGGTACTAACACCCGGTTTCCGAAAGGACGATCAAGGTTAAAATCAATTTAATCTCTTGTCAAGTCATCTGATTGGTTGTTGATAATTCAGTCAACCAATCAGATGACTTGACAAGAGATTAAATTGATTTTACAGGAGATTAGGTAATTTTAGCGTTAACAAGCCCTTCAGAATCCGGGTGTTAGTTATATGACTTACAAACCTAAAACTTGCCACATGTAGACCATCTAATTGAATTTACAATTTGGTAAACAGAAGAAAAAATGGTTTCTACATACAAAAACCTACTAAATTTGGTCACCTTGACCTAAATCATTTTAAAATTATTCTTCTAAGAAACAGATTTTTTTTTTGAAAATCCCATAAATTTTGATTAAGTACCTATAGAACATGTTTATATCATTTGAATTCTTGAAAAAAAGGATATGTATGTATGTATGTATTGTATGTGTCTACTATGATTGTTTATCCAAAACAGAGGGTCCAACTTTTTGGTTGCTAAGGAATATATTGTCACCAAGTTACAATAAAATATGGAATTGATTCTACAGTCACGTTTTTTTTTTGTTTCTCTATTCACACAGTTACCTTTGTAAGCAGGTACACGTATCTGCTTAGCCGGAATGAAAATATGAACGTGTGTCTTTAAACAATGTTGTACATTTGTACAGAAATGGCTTAATAGTTTATTTAAAACGTTGCCCCACGCTATGATTTTCTCCTGTGTCGTAGTTGCGTTTACAAACATACAATTTCGAAAACACATCACACCCAGACCCGGACCAACAATTTGTGGATCACACAAAGAGTGCGCCAACCGTGCAACAGTCAAATGCAGTTGTATGAAATTACCTATCTCAATAGTTAGTCTAACCTTAGACTTTAAGGCGATAGGCTCTCAGAAGGTCTGATTGAGCCAGAAAGTAGAGCTGAGGCGAGAGAACGAAGCGTCAGTGAAGTCAGGTACTTCACCAACACTAGTACCTGCTAAGAAGAATCAAAAGCACATGAAAAGAGAGAGAGAGAGACTCCTCTAGTGTAGCACGTGGCCATGGGCGGCGCTGATCTCTTACCATCAGGTGATCCGTTTTGTTCGATTGCCTCCTATTCCATAAAAAAACCACATGTATAATATTAAATTCCCACGGCCTCGGCCCGAATCATTAGAAAGAGCGGGAAGTATTTAGTCAGTATAATAAGGATCTGCATTCTCCTCAACTAGGTTAAAATCATTCTGTGCATTTTCCTCCTAAGGGCTAATTTTACAATAGTCAGATAAATATCATCTGAGGAATTAAATTGTTGCTGTCTCTGTCTTATACAAACATTCTGACGCGACAGCATCATAATTATTCCCCAGGTAACTTTTATCTGACCATTGAAAAATCAGCCCTATGTTAAAGAAAAAACCCACAAAATGCGTTTGTGACTTCACTAAATTATAGACTAGGATAACCTTTTAACATTTCCGTGATGATACACTACTGTGTCAAACACATACCTACAGAATAGCAATAAGCTGATTAATGGTTCATTATAAGTTCTTTATTTTAGAATTTTAAAGGATAACCGCCCAAAAATGTTATGCACGACATAATAATGACGTCGCGTTTGGATTTCCCTGTTTTCTTAAAACAAAATACGTGTTAGAGATCACGTATATCATTAGGGTTTTTGAAAAATACGCTTTGTGCTAATGCGGATATGGATTTTATTTCCAAACTAGAACATACATTTAAAACATTGTAAGCAAGTCAAAATTGTATATGCCATATTAAAGGCCATCCGAACGATTTCGACCATGGTGACCAGTCTATATAGATGATACACAAGCCCAGTACGACCAGAGAGGTCAGGCGAAGGAGTAACGGCTTTCCGTGCTATTCGAGGCTCAGGAGTGAAACAACATCAAACTTCCTGAATTCGGAATAGCAATGGTAATTTTATTAAGAACATTTTTTTCCCGAAACGGCTCATTACGTTAACAATGCAGTCATGCCTAAACTAATATAATAAAGAGGTAACATTTGTACGCAGGGGGCAATCTTTAGAACCGCTGACCGCATTTCCACAAATCTTTCACTGATATATAACTACAATGTTACAGAGTGCTATAGGCTAGCCAAGCAGCGGGTGAAACTGCGCAGCATTAGCCAGTACAGAACATAGTAATAGAATCGACCTCATAACAGGAGGCACAATATTAAAACCTTAACTAGTATTATGTAAAACTAAGACCAACTTATCCGACCACACACACATCCCTGGAGACTTACAAACACGTTACATTATATTATTACATTATAAACTAATCGACTATCCGAACACAAACAAGAAAGTGATCACGTTGTGATACATGACAAAATGAAAATTGTGATCACGTCTGTCCCACTTTAACATTAGCTGTCCTTGTCACACTCGCGGAAGCATCTGACATATAGGTATATGTTGGTACAAAAACACTTTCTTTTGTTTTGTATTTGATATATTATTGGAGTACCTATTGGTATACTCTTACGGCAGAACAGAGCCTGGGTTACGGATGCAAGCTGTGGTTTTTTTAAGTAATAGGTCGGCAAAATTTAGATAGATTACCTGATGGTAAGCAATCAGCGCCGCCCATGGACACCCACAACAGAGGAGTTACGAGTGCGATGCCGACCTTTTAGGGATTATGGATTTGGAGATTTAGGAATTGAGGAGGGATTTGGGGAGGGGAAAGATTGGGCCTATGGTAACCTTACTCACACGGCACTGTGTTTTTAGTAAGTAAGAGTCTAAGACTCCCTTCCGCCCCACCATGGATGGAAGAAGTCATTTGATGATTTTCCCATCGCAAAAGTCCCTAATAAGGCGGAAGAACCCATCTAATGACATCCCCACCACAAAACTCCCTCCTATTCTTGCCATAGGTTTACTAAAATGCAAATACGGAATTCCTAGACGGAGACCGGATAGCGTTGCTCTCCGAAATTTGTGATCCTTTTAAACTATGATTTTTCTATAAAAGAGGGTTTGCTACTATAGTATATCAGCCCACTTCACCAATCAAAAAGGTTCCAGATGATTGGAGAATTCCTGTCCAGGCTCTGCCAATATAAATGGCTTTATCTTTTTGGGCATGGTTCTTGTGCATCATGGAATTCGAAACCTTTCATGTACTCTCTAAGTTCAATTAGACACTACTGACAAACGGTGAAGTAACAAAACCTTCATTAGGAAACCTGAACTTGAAATTCGAATTGGCCTTGAGCAATCGTGGTGAAGAATGTTTAAACCTTCTTAATTTGAGAAAATTTAGTATAGGCTTTTTTTTGTGAGTGGAAAATCATCAAATGACTTCTCCCGCCCAGGGCCGGGCAGGAGGGAGTGTCAGACTCTTACTGACTAACTTACTAATAAACTCTTATCTGCCGTCAATTGTTCAAGTGTGGAAGAACCGAGCTTTGGCATGAATAGGTCGGCTAGACAGGAGGAATACCATGGCTTCAAAGAAAACCGGCGTGAAAGAACCACAGCGTTGTGTTTGTGAGATTACCGGAGGCCTTCCAATCCCCGTCTAATCCCTAAATCTCCATAACCCTAATCCCCTAAATATTGGCAACGTACTCATAACTCCTTCGTTGTTGCGGGTTGTCCATGGGCGGCCCTGATTACTTACCATTAGGTAATCTGTCTGCAGGTTTGCCATCCATCAAATAAAAAAAGCAGGACATATCCACAGTAGGTTCTCGGAACTTGGAGAATAATCTCTACACACATCACACGAACATTATACAATCATTCTTGTTTGCTCATATATTGTTATGCACTGTCAAAAATCCCTGATTCGCCAGTAACCTTGGTACACACTTGAAACTCAAACATAACATCAAAAACATGCATCGAATATCTATGCTTTTAATTTATACGTTGGGTAGAAAGGGGCTGGCTGTGACATAGCAAAATTTGACAGCTGCCAGTAGTCTAGGTATTTGGTATAAGTGCAAATCGTCATAATCTTTTTCTTCATCATCAACCACAAGAGGTTCATTCGTAGTAGACCAAATGGCTTCAATGGCTTCTGAATTCTTCTCAAGTTTGGCCTTCCGATGACTTCACTTACACGCCGAAACAACGCAAGTATTATTTATTTATTTTTTATATACTTTATTGTACACATTTTTAAAAATTCAGAAACAAAGAGCAGTCGTAGGACTACAGAGTGTACAATGGACGGTCTTATCACACAGGATGATTTCTTCCAAACAACCTTTCGATGATTTCACATCGTTTTCTGTGAGACAGTGGTATCAATCCGGTCAAGCGGACCTATTCGTACCAAAATATGACTTTCGGATCCAGCCGGAGGAAACCAGACCCATCTATGCTTGGGTCTGGTGGTACGCAAAATGTGCCACGGCCCCGGCCTGGAGCAGAAAAAATGGAATGGTTTTTAGTCAGTAAGAGTCTGTGTCTCTCTCTCTCTCTCTCTCTCTCTCTCTGTCTCTCTCTCTCTCTCTCTCTCTCTCTCTCTCTCTCTCTCTCTCTCTCTCTTTCTCTCTTTCTCTCTTGCCCCAGTCACGGCCAATGAAGTCGATAGGTGTTTTTTTTCTTTAGGAATCTATAATTACCTCATAGAACATGACCTTACAAAAAATGACAACATTTTATCTTCCACCTTCTTTTACCTGACCATAGGTATCTAAAATATGACTTTTTCACACTTAAGTTTTTTTCTGCGTGTTCTGGAGCCTAGTTATGTTTTGTGTAGGTTACTCAAGCCCCTTCTCTCCCTTACATACGTACCTACTACGCTAACTACAAGCGCTGCATATAAAAAGAGCAAACAAAGGAACGCCATAGTTTTTTACAGGCGACCTCATAAAATTTAACAAGGGCCGGAGTGGACATAAATGGGGCCATTTTTAAAGGTAATAGGGATATTGAACTCTGTAAGGGCCTAACTTTGTTTGGACAACAGAAACCTATTTTGTGGAATTTTCATGTTTTCATTTCATTATTGTATTTTCATTATTGTCATTTTCATTATTGTATGTAATTAATTATGATTTTTGTTCTAATTGTGGCTAAAAAAGTGTATTAAATTTGTTTTAAGGGTAATTACTGTTAGCCGGCTAAGGTAGACCATTCATGCCGAAGCTTGGCTTTCCCACACTTTGAGTTGGAGATCGCAATTTAAACGGATCCGTCGTATCAAAGAATGCTGCTGCATGGTCTCCGTTAAAAGCATATTCCCTTAGTCGACTCTTACAATACCTGCGGGAAGAGAAGAGTTGGTGAACGGTGGTATTTAAATGTGTTCTACTTTACTACTTTCATTATACGGTTGATTGTTGTTTGTGATGAAGGAAAATGGCGTGAAGTAGATCATTAAATGACATCTCTCGCTTAGGGCGATACGAGAGAGAGTGTCAGACTCTTACAGACTAAAACCTTCAGTGCTTTCTCCTACTCCAGGCCGAAACTTGACCCGCACCCTCGGCTAAACATCGGCTTTGTTGGGCTCTGTCTGTGGTGGTCTATTGGCTCTTTGAGGCGCGCGTGACAAGCTACGCCCCGTCCGCTCGGGTCTGGATCTATTCGGACGGCGAGCAACCGTTACTCGCCGTCCACAGACCCGCCTGAGGTGCGCCCATAACGCTACACTATCGCGAAGAAACCTATACTAATAATTTTATATAATAAGTTTGTGATCGATCGAGCAATATGTCTTAAGTAAGAGTGTGAGAAGATACCTTTGGCAGTGGACACTTGTAGGCTGATAATGTAATCATAGTAAGACAGCTAACTTAAAATTTAAAAAAAAAACATATCTGGAAGTTGCATACAAATTGAACTGCATAGCAATTAAACCAACATAAACTATTGTTAGTGCATTAGTAATCCGGTTACTGAGCACTTTAAGTGGACGATAACGTTGTGATAACATACCTCTTTGTTTAGAAGTCGGTTATTATGTAGTACACATAGGTACTATGAAGATCTGTGAATAACTTGTCTACCTACATCGTCCTAGTAGTACGGTTAATGATAAGCAGAAGCGAATTTGTATTCTTCAAGGGCACCAATTTTTTTACGATGACATTTCTCACAAAAAGTTAAAGAAATGCTGAAAGATCTATGGTATTGCCAACTTTTTGACGTCCGCGTTTCGCGTACAATAAAGAGTTACAACCATTTTGCGTATGCGAAATAAATAAAAAATTGATAGATTTTTGTTGATACAGCGGTAGTCGCCCTAGATGAAAATGTTTATGTTGATAACTAGTTGCCCTAATGAAAAAAATGCAATGTTTTTCGCCTGATGCAGGTGCTAGTATAGGTGAAGCTTCAGGAGGTACCTTTTTCGGATCCAGCAGGAGGAAACCAGACTCAAGCATACGCAAAATGTGCCGAGGCCCCGGCCTGGAGCAGAAAGAATGGAATGGTTTTTAGTCAGTAAGAGTCCGACTCTCTCGCCCCAGCCACAGCCAATGAAGTTATTAGGTGAATTGTTTCGTTAGGAATCTATAATTACCACATAGAACATGACATTGTAAAAAATTACAACATTTTACCTTCGATACACAGATACTTTGTACTGACTACTAATAGATAAAAATATACTTAAATTTTATTACTAGACTTCGATTACAGTGTAGAACGAAACTTTATCTATAAATTATAATTCATTAACAAATTTAAATGATTAATTATATCTTAGAGGATTAGTGGGTTTCCCGTGTTTACTATTTTTTACCTAGTTAGTCTGAGCTACTAATTTTAGAGATCATATATAAAAAAACTAGTTGTATATTAATATTAATATAACTCATTAAAAGAACTTGCCTTTTTTTTATCGTATAGGTCAGCAAACGAGCAGATGGATTACCTGATGGTAAGCAATCAACGCCACCCATGGAGACTCGTATTACAAGTGCATTGCCGATCTTTTTTGGAGTTGTTTGGAATTTTAGGGTAATATCCTTTAACTTATCTTCAACCTGATATGTTCTTTCATCCGCAAGGCAGCTTGTGGCGAGCTGTTGGGCAGTGATGACCCCACGAACCTGACTTCCGGGAGGTGTCTTGTTCTTCATCACCAGCTAGTCTTCAACCTGATATGATATTCTTAAAATATTATGTTACTTGATAACACTCGGAGTTTTTTTGGGAATTGAGGATAGAAGGAGAATAATGATTTGGGCCTCCGGTAACCTCACTCACACGACGAAACATACTGCAAGTGTTGTTTGACGTAGTATCACTGCAGTCGTCAATCGTGCCGAAACATGGCTCTCTAACAATAAAAAACCGCAAGCATTCATTCTCTTTTGTTTTCTATGAAGACCTGGTAATACTGATGACGATGACGACGGCTCTCCCACAATGCAACAAATAAATTTTATTTTTGAAACTCTCCACAGATTTTTCTATCAAACTATTATGTGTATTATTATGCTAGCTCTGATGTTACGTAAACATCTTAAAAACTTTTTGTTTCATTTAAAACCGGTTGGGTACTCTAGACTCATATTTTACTTGTAGTATTTCTAAGAAATTCTATATATTATGATTAATTGTATAATGCTTAAGACAAAACGCCGATGCGATGGTATTTAACCTTTAATCAATAAGCAATAGGTATTATGTCAATATTTTATAATGAATATTATCAGTATTAAACTTTATAATTGACTTTTAAAGACAGCTCGCAACGATAAACTACTTGATGTTTCGTGCACAAATTAAAAAAAACGGCTCAAATTTCTACTTTGTCTTTATCATCGAATCATCTTTTCGAGAAATTTTTTATTTGAACTCGCGAATTATAATATTTATTTGAATATTTTGAACTAACTTCTACCCGCTTCGTCCGCGTGTCTTATACATATCTTATCTATATACCTACCATATTTCATTCTAATCAGTGCAATCATACATTCTCACAAACTTCAACATTTATAATATTCGTAGGAAGTAAGATTACATTAAATATATCTACTTATTAGATGTCTAATTATACTGAAGAACATGAAAATCTTGTTTTTTTTTCTTTTTTATTAGATAAGCATTTTCAGGAATTGTTTTCAAAACCTATTCTAAAAATCTGTTTTAAAATCATGACTGATATAATTTTTATGAACTTTTTTAATCAATCCCCCTTTTTAGGGTACATATGCATTATGCTCACTCATCATCATCATCATCGTCTCATTTCTTTCCAATACTTGAAATAAACGCCGAAGATAGCACGCCACTAGTCTAAGGACTAGTGGCGTGAAGTTAAGACTTCAGCTTTTTACCATCCTTTATAGTTTCTCTTCTGTGTCGTCAGTACAACATACAATTTCCTATACATATCACACCCAGTTAACAATTTATGGATCACACAAACTGTTGTTCCATACCAAAATCGAAACCACGATATGTTGCAGAGCATCTGGTTGGCTAGTCACTATGTCAGCCCACATACGACTTACTAATCACTTTTCGCCAGCTATAGGTAAAAAAAAAAAATTCAAATTTTAAATCTATTCAAACAAAAAAAAAATCATTTGAAACGCACAGGAAATTCATAAATTATGGAATCATTCTCCTTGAATCTTGGCTTAGCAACAAGGACAGACGTCATACCCACATTAATACATATGTATGTATACGAAAAAACTTAACACGTATACCTCTATATTACATATTCCAAAACAAAAAAAAAAACTATCAGTTTCATAAATATTCTTATGGCATCCGGCGAATACAATACCTACTCTAAAAAAATGGCATAAGTGCTAGTCGAGATAAGAGAAAATTCAATATATGGGATTGTCAGAAGCTTTTCTATATCAGAAGGCTATACTTTTCCACGAATGGGCCAGCTCGACCACTGACGACACCATGGCCTCTCGGAAATCCAGCTTACAACACAACTTGTGTTGTGTTTTGCCGTGGAAACAAAGTTACCAGTTTTTTTTTTTTGGTAGGTTTGTTTTTCAATTCAGGACTTTTTTTTATTTCCATTATCATCCCTTTATTAATATTAAACGCAGTCTATATTTTATAACCTTGACCGTGGCTGTCCACGTCGTTCCGATAATAAAAAAATGATCCAGAAAGACATTATACATTCGTACTTGACCGCTGACTGTGTTACGGATATCATTTATATGCTATCCGATTTTTAAACATGTCGCAAATATAGGGATTTATTGTGTGAAGAATGATTAAAAAAAATGGTAGTTAAAATAAAAAAAAAACTTTTTTCATGTGGACAGCGACATGTAAGTGTGGCGAAGCCAAGCTTCGGCACGACTAGGCGACTGGGTCGGCTCGACCGGAGTGATACCACGGCCTCACAGAATACCGGCGTGAAACAACCCACAGCGTTGTGTTTCGCCGTGTGAGTGAGGTTACCGGAGGCCCAATCCCTCCCCTTCCCCTATCCCTTCCAAATCCTTATACCCGCAACCCCTATCCCCAAAAGGCCGGCAACGCACTCGTAACTCATTTGGTGTTGCGGGTGTCCATGGGCGGCGCCGATTGCTTACCATCAGATAATGCGCCTGCTCGTTTGCCGACTTATCCCATAAAAAAAAGATAGTAAATGAGAAGACGGTACGATGGACTGATTGTAAGGCATCGGCACAGGCCATGTACACCCGCAACTCCAAAGGAGTTACAAGTACGTTGTCGACCTTTTGGAGATTAGTATTATGGAGACTTGGGAATTGGGGGAGGGCAAGCAGGATTAGGCTTCTGACCTTACTTACACAAAACACAAGCTGTGGTTGTTCCACACAGGTTGCCTGTGAGGCCATATTGTATCACTCCGGTCAAACAGACCCATTCGTAGCCAAGCATGAGTCTCCGCTATAACTTAAAATTCTTTTAGCAGCCTTATATCAATCCAAAAAATGTTGACCTCATTTTGTTTACCTAATGAGCATCATTTTTGTATACCATGAAAGAATTTTCAATCACAGACGTATTGTCAACTTTCCAAAAAGAAAATTCCGTATTGAAATCACACTTCTGAGATAGCAAGCAGGCCAAAACTTATGAAGGAAAGTCATAAAGCATGCAAACAAGAATACACGCGACCATCAAAGCGACCGCACTTGACCCCGTTCTAATAAAAACTAGGAGAAAATTACAAAACAAATGCATTGCCACCCCTAGCGATCGGCGGCTATTTTTCTAGTTGCAATCATAACTTTTCCTGCGTCCCAGAGGGCGTGGGCAGGGTTAGATACTCGTGTTGATTCAAAGTCATTGAACTGCAGTACTATTTTGTATACACGTGCTTTTTAAAACGGCTTTGCTCGTGGATAACAAGGAATGTGTGAACTCCAAGCTGAGGTTATGACGTGGACCTTGGACAGCTTTTTACGTCCATATTGACTGTGATAAGGGACACAGTGTTGGCAAAGAAATTAAGACATGACAGTTAAAAAAAAAAAATTTTACAAAATAAAAAAACCGCCTTCAAAAAAAGTCAAGCAATAAAAGTTCCTACACTAAAAAGTAAAAAATAACAATTTGAATTACTGTAAAAAAACTTAATTTATAGGTAAACTTATTTGACATTAATATTTTGCAAATATTCAAAATTTATTACTTATTTTTGGAGTCGGTGCCAGCATTTTGATGTTGAAACTTAATGTTAGTTAGGTTTTTAATATCCGGTGCCATTTTTCGTACATAATGCTTAAACATTTTCAATGTACTTAAAATGTTTTTGTAAGTACATATGTTTTATTTAAAAAAATGTGCAAATCGGACATTTTTTGTAGAGAAGTCTAATCTGTATTTATGTCTTAATTAATATACCTATATTTGAGTATGCAAATAGGTATTAAGTAGTTTTATAATTAAGTAAGAGGTAGTTTTTCAAGGGATTGTTGCCCATTTGTATTTCCTTGCATGGGCTGGCACCGACTCCAAAAATAAGTAATAAATTTTGAATATTTGCAAAATATTAATGTCAAATAAGTTTACCTATAAATTAAGTTTTTTTACAGTAATTCAAATTGTTATTTTTTACTTTTTAGTGTAGGAACTTTTATTGCTTGACTTTTTTTGAAGGCGGTTTTTTTATTTTGTAAAATTTTTTTTTATTTGTAGCCGTTTAGTGTTTTTTTTTTTATTATAATGTGTTATGGCAAAGAAGTCAATATCGTTCCTACATTTCTTTTGAAAAAGTTACCAATGTCATACTTATACGTAGAAATACATATCATAGTACATTGTTACTGTGTAATCGTTTTGATCTCGAGGAGAGATGATATGATGCATGAGATACTTATGACTTATAGTTAAAATAAAATAATAATCTTATCATAAATTCATATTAGTTCTCGCCAAATAACAAAAAACTAGATATTTTCATCAACAGACAGATAAAGTTCAAAGATACCAAATGCAATCTAATTTAGTATCTATGATTAAATACATTCGTACATAGAAAAAAGACCGATGCAATTATTGTTTTGTATCAATTGTAACCCATTAAATGAAGAATACTATTTTGTTATTACTAAGAACATTCATATATAGACAAGTTGGTAAAAATATAAAAGACCATCGCTATTGTAAATATACATTTATGACTCATTCAATGTATGAACCTTTTTTAAGTAAGTATTATCTACATATGTGCACACAAAAGAAACACAATTATTGTTTTGTACGACGCAATTATTGTTTTGTAACCCATTTAAAACGACTGTTTTGTTAAAAATGCCAATTAATTCTCTTAGCCTATTACCAGGAAAACGATAAGAACACAATGACGCATTTCACCACTAATGTGTAAACGCAGTCCACGTGGACTAATGCAAAATAGCCAATACTAGGCCAAACTCCGCCCCCAAAGGTGTGCGGTCCCGCTCTAGAACCTTTCGGCCCCATCGGCCATCTGTTCTACGAGCAATGTGCCGTGCCCACTGTCACTTAAGTTTGGCATTTCTTCGGGCTATGTCGGTGACGCTGGTTCTTCTGCGGATTTCTTCATTTCTGATTCGAACATGCACGGAAACTATGAGCATAGCCCTTTCCATTGCTCTTGACAGCTCTAATAAGCTTACACAATACTAGGCCCCATGCCAACCTTCCAGCTTCATCATCACATCAGTTCAATAGTACCTTACAGCCAAAGTGCATCTTATAACAATTCTAACAAGCCCAAACACGGCTAGGATATATTAATTAGGTACGCAGTTCCAGTGCCTACCTTCCAGCTCCATAATCATCATTAAATCAGTTCGATGATAACATTTCCAACATAATTATTTAAGATCATTGGTTTACAGTGCATTTTCATAGTTGCTGAACTACCTTGATTGTGATATCTATGCGAGTGTCAAGTTTCATCATCCATTTCTGATCTTCTTCACCAGTTCCACCTCATCAAACATTACTTTTTGACTGTAAATGCTTGAGTGCTCTATGAAAATATTAAAATTACTATATAGTTGCCTATAATATTTGAGGAGTTCCCTCGATTTCTCATGGATCCCATCATCAAAACTTGATTTTGAAAAGAATGGGACCAATCTGGAAGCATATCCTTTCAATCATAAAAAAAATTTTGCAAATCCGTCCATAAACGACGGAGTTCTGAGGTAACAAACATAAAAAAAAAAAATAAAAAAAAAAAAAAAAAAAAATACAATCGAATTGAGAACCTCCTCCTTTTTTTGAAGTCGGTTAAAAAAAGGTTTGATTATAAAAAGTTCACTCTTTAACTGTTTATACCTGATGCTTCGAATGGGTTGGCTCGACCGCAGTGATACCACGGCCTCACTGAAAACCGGTGTGAAACATCCACAACGTTGTGTTTTACTTTGTAAGTAAGGTTATTGAAGCCCCTATCCTTCTGCTCTCCCAATCCCTCCCCAATCTCTAATCTCCAAAAAATCAGCAACGCACTCGTAATTCCTATATTTTTGAGAGTGTTCAATGCTCCTCATCAGGTAATCCGTCTCCAAATGTATACAACTGGATGCAGTTTGCTTCGACTAACATCCATCAGTGAGGTCATGTAGCTGATCATGACCTCGAACCAGAACCATTCTCTTTATTTATAGCTACATAATGACTCACATACAAGAAAAGTGCCAACAAAAATATTAAAAAACAATTAATCGAGGTTCCCACTAATCTTTTGATTCTAAATGTCAAAATATACCAAATATCTCAGCAACAAAGGTCACAGCTCTGCAAATCCCAGTCACTGAACGACCTATATTTAAGTTTATCCAACTTTTGTTATTAGCACAAAGAACCGTTGACAAAATTTATTTACTGTTTATTCGGTTCCGGAAAACTTGTTGTACTGTAATATTTTCTAGATTGGAATAATAATTTATTAAGCAGTTCGACCTTAAGTAAGACTTAGGCACTTTACTTTCTTCTTAGTTAGTTTATTAGTCTTTTCCTGGCCTAGATATGGGCTGAATAAAATTTCAGGTTTTTACCATAAGTGAAGTAAAATGTTGTTCCTTTTAAATGGTTTTTTATGCGCTAGGACGGCAAATGACGGAGAACGTATTACCTGGATGGTAAGCTATCAGCGCCGCATTCGCAACAACAGAGAAGTTATGAGTGAGATTACTAGTAGTACTTTTTGAGATTAGGGATTTGGAGATTTAGGGATTGGGGAGGAGAAGGATTGAGCCTCCTTACCGGATGCCCATTCAGCCATGTTTCGCCACGAATGGGTCTTCTCAATCAGAGTGATACCACGATCTCATAGAAAATCGGCGTGAAGTAACACGTACATTGTGTTTCGCCGTGTGAGTAAAGTTACGGGAGGCCCAATTTTTTCCCCATTCATACTAGGAAAATTAATACTAACAATAACAGTATGTAACCAAAACGTAAAGTTTTCTTCAGAAAAAAACGTCTGTTAAGAAAATTTTAATTTTTATGGTTCCTGACCTAGTTTCGAAAATTTTCGATTGAGAAGGGACAGAGAAAGTTTGTTGCTTGTACCTATTTCGTTTTGATAAAATATTGCCAAACGGTTTTATTATAAAGTAAGGGAAATTTAAGAATTTTCTAATAATATTTACTACAATTCTTTTTGTCGAAAATTGTCGTGATGGCTGTATGGGATACATTTGTGACTATGCCTAGTCTTTTTGCAGATATTGTAAGAACCGCACATCCTAAGCGTCAAGATAAGCCAAGGTTGCACATACAAGCCCAATAATGTACCCCAGTACGGAGAAGGAGAAGGAACGCTTTAGTTTTTAGTCAGTAAGAGTCTGACAATCACCCAAACCCTGCCGAAAAAAACCGAAAGTCATAGCAAATCCTTTTTTGTAGACAATGCTCATAATACAACAGGGGGCTCGGCTCATCATCATCAGCTGTAAGACTTTTACTGGTTCCTCGCAACTGAATTATATCTGAAAAATTGCAAAGAAGAATATAAAATTCCTCTCTTAAAATTACTGACACTGCCACAGCCGTTTATTTCACATAAAACTCGTATAAAATTGACATAAACACGTGTCTCTAAGGATAGTCAGTTCGTTCATCCTCTTAGCATTTTATAGCTTCTATAACGACCATAACAATATCGGAAAACTGTCTGCTTTTTGTTCTGTCTCGACAAACGATGGACTTATAAAGAAATAAATGTTGAAATTGTATCAATCCTGCATCCATTTTTTTTGTGGAATGAAAAGCATTTTGTCCTAAGATTTAATTGGCAAAGGATGTTTTAGACATTGCGATCACAATACATGGCAATGTGCATCAAGATTGAAATAATAAATATTCATAGGAACAAAATGAACTGCAGACTACTACGAAATGAACTATCTACGTGCGGTGGAAAAACCAATGTTTTAGAGGGTTTACTCACGTAAATATTCTTTGTACTTTTAAGCTACGCTGAGGGCTTATACATGAGCAACTTATCGCGACGTTTTCTATGACAGTGTTTATATGATTCGCAGTTTCTGTTAAAGTTTCGGAACACCGAAAATCACGAAATCCTGAAAATCTTAACTGTCCTTGAAAAAACGAATCGATACTTAAACAGATACTCCTTTTTCACTCTCACTACTGATGCAGGACCAACCCAAGATACTCAAGAAAGCCGATACTGGGCTGACTGACTAAATAGAATTAGGCCACTGGCCCCCATTACTATAGAAATCCTATTTCGATCTTCCACGCATCTGATCATAATCTTAGTAGACTGATAGGAGATATAAACACAAAAAACTTCTGAGCATCTTTATTATAACTTTCGTGAGACATTCAAAATTAATTATTATGTTTTCGGCTTACTCACGTAATAATTTGACGAGACACTCGACTAGTTTCAAGCCATGCTAGAGGCCCATATTCAAAAGAGAAATATCCATAAGTATTTATTTTAAATAATAGTAAATTAAATAAATTGGGTATGTGCTTTTCTTATCAAAATAACCAAAATAAGACATTCTATAAAAATAATCAAAACCGATTTACATTTTAACATCATTGCTAAAGCTAAAGCATTCCAACTAATTCTTTACACGAAACCGTTTAAATAGTACACTGTCCATTTTAGATCAATTCTTGTGAACCAGAACTGACTGGGAGTCACCGAGTTGGATCGACTGATGACTTCGCCACGAGATCCAATTTACTTTTATTGCAGCACTTAAAGCGTTTACTGGTGTTCAATTACAAACTCCATGTGTATTTCATATCACGTGGTTACCAATGTGCAGTTACGAACGTGATCTTCCTCTCTGCCAATTGAGTAGTTTCCTTGGTCAAAAATAAATTATTTTGACTTTTCAATACTTACAATGAATTAAATTAAATTATAATACTCATGCTTTCATTTATTCATTTGAGGATTTACTTTTTTTTGTCGATATCATGGCGTCAAAGTGTTAGTTTTTCGTACAAAATTCATAAAGACGGATTATCATTTTTGATGGTATATTAACACCATGTTGTGAACATTTGTATCGTTAAACCTTCCCCAGTGTTTCTGATTATCCTTTTTCATGGATCCCACTAGGGCCAGTGGGCAGCCGGACTTGTAGGGTGCAAGTGTGCAGTTTAGCCTGCTTAGGCTGAGGCTGAGCACGCGTTATCCTCAGGAAAGCGTTCGAAAGCGGTGACCTATTTCCCCTGGCCTCAGTCGAGGCTATGGTGTCAAAGCGAATGGAAGAAGAAGAAGCGAAAGGCCCGTAGTAGGAGGAAAAGAAACGATGTGGTTTTTAGTCATTAAGAGTCTGACACTTCCTCTAGTCTGACGCAGCAAGGCGAGAACAAAATTTGACGATTTTCTCGCTTCCAAAAACCTTGCCCTCCTCGATCGCATTTCAAAATCATTACCTACTTTATTAGTGTCAAAATTTGTCTTTGAAGTTTCTTGGTAGCGTTTCATCTTTCTGTACCTACTTATAATGTATTATTTATTTTCTCAGTATATTTATTATACTTTATTACTTCTCATTTTTGGAAGATATTATAGGTTTAGTTTGGCTAGTCTTTATTCAATAAATAAGTACCTAGAAGTTTGTCCAAGTTGTTGCTATAAGAAATAACGAACGACTTTTCTAGTATATTGTTAATCAAGTGATTCAATTTAGTATTGAGTTATGGCCGTCTGTGACTCATAGCAACAACGGTTTTAATAACTTTTCCAGGCATCTTATAAATAAAAATTGAACTCTAAAATGTATGTGGGTAAGTACCAATTGCCTAAGGACTAGGTAGTAGAAGTAAGGTCTATAGTAACTTGTAAAACATATTTTTAGTTTTGTGCACTTAATATTTGGATGAAAGAATAGTTACCATATACTTTAAACGTCTCCCCCACCTTCACTCACACACACACACACACACACTTGGTTGATTTAGTTCTTGAATTATTCGTTAAAAAGTTTGTATTAGATAGGATTTTTTTTAAAAAACTTGAAAATGTGTAAAATCGACATACTCGCGGGCGACCGATAGTACATACATACTCGTATATATCATTGGTATTAATTGCTCACAAGCGCCAAAAATATCCCGTTACCTTAAACTACGTAAAATTCTGACTGACATGAACTTCATCATCATTTAAATCTGTCCACCAGACATTAGTCATATTCCAGCCCTCCCAGCTTTTAAATACGTCTTCGAGTCTACTTCCTTTAAAATTGGTCCAAGAAAATGTCTTTAATCTCAGAAATAGACCATGTTTTTGCACGAGGCAAATTATGAGATATGGGTGTTTCGCATTCATCTTGGAACTATAATTTTCTAGAATACCTATAAATTATACGGAAAGTTATTTACGTAACTTTATGGTAGATCTAGGAATTGTTGATTTGGCCAAATTATTATGCAACGCGTGGTGCAAATGAAATGAAGTGATCCTTAGTCAAAAATAAATCAGTAACTAACGGTTTAACTGTTTGTACTAAACTTCAATCAGTTACACTTGTCGTAATTCACCATCTATACTAATATTACAAAGAGGTAAAATTTGTAAGTTTGTATGTAGGGGGTAATCGTTGGAACCGATGGTCGGATTTTCTAAATTCTTTCATTCATAGATAGCTACAATGTTCCTGAGTGCTATAGGCCAGGCTATTTGAAACATCACGCTACGATTAAATGGTGCCGAGCAGCGGGTGAAACCGCGCGAGAGTAGCTAGTATTATATAAAACCCCATTTTATTTTGAATCTAAATATAAATGTAAATAAATATGTATACATGTTAAAAATCTAAACTTTATTTGTAAATTTTCATAAGTGACATTATGTTATAGTTACTTGTAGTCGGACAAACCGATTATAATTTTATTTTCTAAGCATTCTGCTTCGTTCAAAGTCAAAGTCAAAATCATTTATTTCAATTAAAACACAGTAGGCACTTTAGAACGTCAAGCAAAAAAAAAGTACACAAAGAACTTTAACTTTAGGCGTCTCAGTCTGTCCGTCTGTGCTCTAGTGAAGCTATTTGCTCGTTCCAAAGTGTAGATTCCTATGGAGAAGAACGAGCAAGAAACTCCATGGTTACTCTTTTTCAATAAAATTTACAATTCATTTCTTTGTTACATCATTTAGTCGGTTCTGACATGTAAGAACAGTGTAACACTAATCGTCTATTTTATGGATCAAAAGATACAATATGTGGATCCTGTGCCGTAATCAAACCCACGAAACTTTGTATAAGTTGTTCGGCATATAACGCCAACAATTTCGAAGTCTGAACTACAGCTGAGAATTTAGAATTCCTAATAATCTGAGCTAAAACCATAATGAGTTTGGTTATAGTGAATGTGCCAAAATACACACAAAATTAATTGCGGAACACGGGAATATAATTATTCAGTCTACAGTGCAGATATTTGGCTACCTAGACCATAGCTGTCTACATGTAGGTACATCTACATGTAGACAGCTATGGTCTAGGTAGGTACGTGATTCGTTCTACGCGAAAGCATATTCATCCCCATCACATAGATGGTTAGCAGTCAACAGCTGAGCGATTTCCGAGAAACTTTCTGCCCCGCACAGTGAAACTTTGGAATGATCTTTTGGCGGCGGCATTGCACAACCGATACGACCTTCAGATCTTCAAGAAAAGTGCGTTCGTGCGTACTCCTTCTTAAAAGGCCGGCAAGGCGCCAGTGGCTCCTCTGGTGCCGCAGGTTTCCATGGGCGGCGCCGATCACTTACCATCAGATGACCCGTCTGCTCGTTTGCCTTCTATTCTATAAAAAAATGTGTAATTTATTTTTGTTTGGATTTCAAAATGATGTACTATATTTTGTCCAAATTAAGCTGATTGTACCGTTGACGCGGTGGATGGATAACCGGCTGCCGTCCAATATGTCACGGGATTCCCGCACGGAACAACTCTTTGTGCGATCCACAAATTGATATTTTTGGTTTTCCGGTCGGTTAGTAAACGCACCCGACACAAAAAATGTCTACTGGGGCAACATTTTGCCTTCGCTAAGGAGATCTTTGCTCAATAAGTTTCTAGACAACATTTAAATCTAGAACTAAGATTATAACCATCATCATATTTATGTCTGACATGTTTTATGTCTATGTTTGATATGTCCTAATCATATGTATGTTCTGATATGAATGTACGGTTGAAGTAGAGACTGGACGGCCGGCTTAACTTACAAAATAGCCAATGGTCTGATACGCCAACAATTCTGTAACTTTGGGTATGTGAGAGCCATGCCTCGGCACGAATGGATCGGCTCCGTATTGATACCACGGCCTCACCAAAAACCGGCGTGAAAAAACCACAGCTTTGTGTTTCACTGTGTGAGTGAGTTTGCCGGATGCCCCATCCTTCCTCTCCCCATATCTCTAAATCCTCAAAAAGTAAGCAACGCACTCACACACACGATACACTAGAATATTCTTGTTATGATATAACATTCTCTAGTTTTTTATTAACAACATAATTTAAACAAAATCTTTCGTGATCAGACAGTATGGCGTCAACGTTACACCTTCGTTTGAATTCGCGATGACTCACAATTGACAAATAAATTACACGCCTACATAGAAAGTGTTGGAAATAAGCTTGTGAATTAATTCCAGTGTATGTTTTATGTATCATTCTCATGTTGAGCCACAAATTAGTTGAAGAAATAATGTATTAATAAATATGTCAGAAAATAATATGCGTGACAATGGCTACGATCTTTTTTTTTTTTGTGAGGGGAAAATCATCAAATGACTTCTCCCGCCCAGGGCCGGGCAGGAGGGAGTGTCAGACTCTTACTGACTAAAAACCCCCCTGTTCCTTCTCCTGCTCTGTGCCGAGGTCGCGGTACCTCATTGCGCTTACCCCGCAACCCCGGCTGAACATCAGCCCTTTAGGGCCCCATCTGTGGTGGTCGAATGGCTCTTTGAGGCGCGCGCGGAACGCTACGCGCCGTACGCTCGGGCCTGGTTCTGGTCGGGCGGCGAGCTGCCCTTACTCGCCGACCGCAGGCCCGTGCTTACGGTGGCCGGAGATCGTCCCTCGATCCCCGACGCCCGTAATGTCGCCAGTTGCGGCTGCTGGGGCGTGAGGAGGAGGATTGCTCCCTCACGCGGGCCGCCTCTCTCTTTGCGAGCATGACTGCTTCACAAAAGGAGGAGACGGCGTCCCAGTTCCTCTCACTCTGCACCATGGCCTCGACTAAGGCCGGGCGCGAGAGGTCGCCGCCGCCGATCACTTCCCTGAGGATACGGCGGTGCTCAGCCCAGACAGGGCATACCGCTACCGTATGCTCCACCGTATCCTCTAGGTGGTCCTCACAATGACGACACTCGGGCGTTTCCTCCCGCTGAATCCGAAACAGGAACCTACCGAAGCTGCCGTGCACGGTGCCGGTAAGCACCTGCGTCAGACGGAAGGTGAGGACGCCGTGGCGTCTCCCAAGCCACTCCTCAAAGAGGGGTCTTACCGCTGCTATGGTAGCGTGCCCGGCCCTCGGTTGCGACAGTCGTTGTTTCCACTCTGCCATGAGATCTCGCCGGAGCTCATTCCGCCACGCACTAATTTGGCGCGGCAGAGGATCTTCGCCCCGGCGACGCGCGTCTGTGATCCGGCAAGGAGGTTCGCCGCCTCCCCGGAGATCGTGCGATACCCGCGGATTACTCGGATAGCCATGACCCTCTGGGACGCGACCAGCGTACGAGCCGGCCGCCGCTTCAAGTCCGGCGCCCACACAGGGGCACCGTAGAGAGCCATGGATCGCACAATCCCCATATACAACCTCCGGCAGGAGGCGTTTGGCCCCCCGAGGTTGGGAAGGAGCCGCTTGAGCGCGGCCCCAGACCGTTCCAACTTAGGGGCCAAACGACGAAAATGCTCCGTGAAGTTCCATCGGCTGTCGAGGACGAGACCCAGGTACTTCATCGCCGACTCGACGCCGATGGTAACTCCTCCTGCCGTTATTTGGGACCCACCTGGAGGTGGCGCGCTCCGACGGCCATAGAAACACATGGCCTCGGACTTGTGGAGCGCCACCTCGAGTCCCAACTGCCGGATCCTTGCAACGACTGTCGCAACCGCTTGTGACATCAGGTCGGCCGCCGCCTGATGCGACCTCCCGTTCGCCAGCACCAGCGTGTCGTCAGCATAACAGACAATGCTGACGCCGCTCGGGAGGTCGGTGCGTAGCACCCAATCGTACCCGATGTTCCACAGGAGAGGTCCCAGGACCGATCCCTGTGGGACACCGCGCGACACCTCTCGCCGATTCCACACGCCCCGGTGACCGGGGTAGATGACACATCTGTCCGTCAAGTAAGCCTCGACTACACGACGGAGATAGGCAGGCACCCGGTGATACCGGAGTGCCTCCAAAATGCAGCTCCAGGGCAATGAGTTGAAGGCGTTGGCGATGTCCAGAGACACCGCCACGACGACTCGCCTCCTGGCCAACGCAGCCCCCGTCGTGAGGTCCCTCACGCGCATGATGGCGTCCACCGTGGAGCGCCCTCTGCGGAAGCCGAACTGGCCGTCCGCTAAATCCGGCCCCCTTCCAGACAGGTGCCCGACGAGGCGGTCTGAGATTATCCTCTCGAACAGTTTTCCCACCTCGTCGAGCAGCACAATGGGCCGGTACGCGGACGGAGAGTCCGCAGGACGCCCCGGCTTCTTCACAAGGACCAGTTTACCCGTCTTCCACGACAGCGGAAACTGGCCTCTCTCCAAACATGCGCTGAACAGACCAATTAGTCGAGGCCTGAGAGCCTCCGAAGCCAGGACCCAAACCTTGGCATGCAGCCCGTCAGGTCCTGGGGCGGTATTCTTGCCGCTCAGCCGGCGCACCGCCACTCTCAAATCTACCTCGGTCACTTCCGGAGCGGATTCATCGTCGTCGTCGTTGTAGCCCGCATTGGGCACCGCAGGGGGCGGGGACATAGCCGGAGGCGTGTAACCCATCTGTGGTCGGGGGAATAGCGCCCCAACCACTTCGTCCACGACCTCCGGCCGGAGACTCTGAGTCAGTGGGGGCGCCCAGGTGCGGAGCTTATCACGCACCATCCGGTAGGGGCGTCCCCACGGGTCTCTGTTCAGAGTCTCCAACATCTCCTCGCGGGCCCGATCTTTGGCCCGCCGGATCTCCACCCTGAGGGTGGCCTTCGCCACCCTGTACTCCTCGTATAGCTCCGCCTCTCTGGTTTCAGCGTCCAGAGGGCGGAGACGGAGCCTGCGGTGCCTGGTGTATCGGCGTCGCGCTGCGGTGCACTCACCGCGCAGGTCTGCCAATTCCTGCGACCACCAATACACCTGGCGCTTGCGTTGGCACGGCCGGATCCGGGGCATCGCCACGTCGCACATCCTTGACATGGCGTCCTGGAGCCATCTCGCCTCCTCGTTAACGTCGGCTGGCCTGACCGGTGGTATCACCCAGGCCTGCACGACTGCGGCTTCCAGGAAAAGCTCCCGGTCCAGTTGCCTAAGCGCCCAACGCGGGCCAAACGGGGCCTGTCTGACTGGCGGGTCTGCGGACTCGGCGGAAACGTCGAACCGTATATACCGGTGGTCCGAAAACGTCTCCACCTCCTCCATGACGCGCCAGTCAACAACGCGCGATGACAGAGCGGGGCTAGCAAACGAAATGTCCACCACTGACTCGCCCCGCATCCGTACGCACGTGGGGACAGAACCCCGGTTCAGCACGACTAGGCCTGTCTCCAGAGCCCAGTCTTCGACCATCCTTCCCCGGACATCAGTGAGCCGGGAACCCCAAGCCAAATTCTTGGCATTGAAGTCCCCGAGGACCAACACGGGGAGGGGACGGAACCCGACGACGACGGTGACTAACTCCCTGAGGGAGTTGTGGAACTCGACGAGAGTTCGGATCGGAGAGAAGTACACGCCCACCACGGCGATCTCTCCGAACCGAGCCGCGACGCAACCCCTGCCTCGCTGAGGCCCTTCGGGGGTTGGGGTACCGGCGGCGGCCGACGAGATGATGGTCACCGAGCCGTCCAGGTCTGACACCCAGTGTTCCCTGGGTGGAACGAAGTACGGCTCGGAGACCACAGCAACATTGATCGACCACTGCGCCATGCTCTGGAGCAGGAGATCCTGAGCAGCGACGCAGTGGTTGATGTTCGCCTGGAGGAGGCGTAATGGAGCCATTATTGGGTATCCATCACGACCTCCTCTCTGACGGCAGCGGCGACAGCAGCAGTCACAGGTGTGTTGGCGACTGTGGCGGCAGCGGGAGCGACGGTGGGAGCGGTGGAGGTGGCTAAGGGCCTACCTTTGCTCCTGGGCTTGGTGGGGGGGGAGCAGGTTTTGCCCCCAACCCGGTGATCGGCCGGCTTGCCAGCCGCCGCACATACTACGCAGTGCGGCGGGGCGGTACAAGCGCCGGCCCTGTGACCGGGCTGACCGCAGCGGAAGCAGCGGTCGCTGCGGTCCACCTCTGAGGTGCATTTGGCCCCCACATGGTGACCCACGAGGCATCGGTAGCACCTCAGAGGCCTGGGTTCCAGCAGCTTTACTTGCGCTGACACCCAGCCCACCAGGAGCCTTTTGCCCTCCGACAGTTTTTTGGCCGCTGTGACGGGGCAGCTGACTACCACAGTCCGCAGCCTCGTATTGTCCGGGCGGATGGTGCCTGCCTTCACCTGGCGACAGCGGCCGCCACCTCGTTCTCCGTCACGTAGTCATCCAGGCCCATGATGCGTAGCTCCAAGCATTTGGTGGGCCTGGACACGCGAGCCTCATCCGCCGCAAGGCACGTCCTGAGCCTCTCAGCAAGGGCGTCAGCGGATGGGCCGCTGGCCGCGCCGGGGACCTCCAAAAGACGGGCTCCAGTCGCGGTGACCCTTACCGCGAACCCGTTAGGGGCCCCGAACTCCGCGGGAGTAACCGTCCCCTTCAATTTGGCGAGGACGTCGCCGTATGTCACCCCCTTCTTAGCCGCGTCCGGCTGTAGCGTGATAACTACAGCCGAAGATTTTGGGGTGAGGAGCATTGCCGCAGCGCGCTTCTCTTTCCGTCGCTGCTGCCGCCGCTGTCGCTGCTCCTTCTTGCGGCGCTTTCTCGCCTCTATGGCGCCCCTTCTCGCCTGCCCGGCCACCTGCCACTCGTCGCCATCGGTGCGCAGCTCTGATAGCGGGGTTGGGGCTGTAACGGCTGGAATTTCAGCTGTTGTGCCCCTTCGCTTGCCGCTATTTGGTGCCAGAGGCACAGCTGGAGCCCGTGCCGGTTGAGCTATAGGCGTCCTCGTCAGCGGCGGGGCTCTCGGTGCTTTCGCCGCAGGGGGCACTTTCGCCCTTTTCTCCACCGGAGCGTCTGCTCTGGCGCCGCGGCTAGGTGGCTGCTTCGTCTTCGCTGCCGCGGCTTCATAAGTTCCAGTTGCGAGCGGGGGTCGGAGGAGCCTACCCTCCAGAGCGTCGAAACGCTGCTGGAAGGCGGCCATCTCCCGCCGCATGAGGCCAAGAAGGTCAGCCTCCGCTGGCTGCGAGGGTTGGGGACGACCCGCGCGAGCAGCGGCGAGCTCCGCCTTTGCTGCACGAAGTTCCGCCTCCAGGGCAGAGTTCGCAGCCGCTAATCGGGCCAGCTCGCGCCTCATTCCGGCCATCTCTTTTTGCAGAGCGGCCATCTGCCGCTCTGCTGAGCCCTCCTGGGATACCGCCGACATAATTGCGGCCTCCGCGTGTTTAAGCACTCCATTTCTGCCAGCCTGGGTTTTTTGCCCAGCCAGCATGCGGAGTGCTTCCTTTACCTGTAGGCGGAGGCTCTCAGCGCCGCCTACAGAACCCTCACCACCGGAGGCCTCCATCTCCGAGGAGTCCGAGGGGGCAGCCTTTCCCAGGGCGCTACCCTCCGCTGCCAGCCGCTCTGCCGGCTCAGATCGGCTCCCAGCCGCCCTTGTGGAGCCCTTCCCCTTGCCCCTACCCCGCGCAGCCGTGGGGATTTTGGGGGCTGGGGCCTCCTGCTCGTTGGAGGACGGTTCTCGACCATCCTCCAACCCGACCATACTCCAACGTTTAAAAACGCCCCGGTCTTTCTTGTGGCGCAGCGCGATGCTGACGCCAGACAATGATGAGTCGGACTCTTAGTCCGACTCCTTCCTCCCCGGGGCCCGTGCACGGGACTTGCTGGACGGGACCAGCGCCTCCCCACGAACCCGAGAGCCGCCCTGGCCCTCACTATCGCCTCCAAGCGAGCTAACCTCGCTTGCCTTCTCCTCATTTGGTGGTTTATTTGTGTTTGGTGTCTCCATTAAAGTCCCACGAGTATGGGGGAAATAAAAGGTCCGCCCAGGGAGAGCCCCCTGTCCCTGGGTAAGTGTGCATTTGTCTCCCAACTAGGGGGTCCACCGGTCCCCTAGCTGGGGGTGCGCTCACGACTGATCCTACTCCTCAGCCATACATACCCTCGCCGCGCACCAGAACTTAGTATTGGAGGAATTTTTTATAGAGGTTATCTTCCTCGCGGTCCGGGCGGTTAAGCCAAGACCCTCGTCCCGGTCCGAGTCATAAAACATGACCATGATCTCTTCCCGGATTACGATATCGACGGGTGCAGTCGGGCGCAGCTAGTGCCCCGATGCTACTCATTGACAGGGTGAGTGCACAACGAGCGCCGCCCTTGTTTCTCCGCCCCGCTCTCTGCTAGGTCCAGAGAGTCGTGCAGAGGAACGCCCCCACGGAGGCATGGACCCTATGCCAGCATAGAGCCGGTCGCCTCTAGAACCCGACCGGGTTCTCCGCCCGGCCAGAAGTTCGCTGCGGGCGACAGTCAGTCCAACCCTGTCGCCATCCCGTTAGGGAGACTGTCGCCCGCACCCAGGGTGCACCACGGGGAGGTCTTCTGGCATGCACCCCAATGGCTACGATCTAAGGATGTAAGAATACGTGGAACGTTAGACTTCAGCTCGTGAATTAAATAAAAAAAAACTATACGTTGTTTAATAATACATTATTTTTTATGGCAGACGGCTAACTAGCTAACGGATTACCTGATGGTAAACAATCAGCGTCGCCCACTTACATTCATATTAGCAAAGAAGTTAATACAAGTGGGCTGTAATAAATTGTACTTTGACAAATCTATTTTTTTTTTGTCTTATCTAACAGATGTTTCGCGTGTAATATGAATGAAAAGTGTTCAGTGAAATATGTTCTTGGTATTTACGAGCTAATTGGAAAAATTCCAAGAGATTGAAAGAAGGAAAGATACACGCAAATCAGGGCTCACCAAAACGTTTACAAAACAATAAATCGACTACAAACATTCTAGGGTGACACGGAGATCTCCCGCTTCTCGTGCATGAGGGTGCGTAGTCAAAACCAGGCAAGTACCAATTTCCAAGTTGTATGTGTACTTTCTAACTGTATTTATACACCACTGATTAACGGTGAATGAAAACATTGTGAGAAAACCTAGAAATAAAATTTCTAATTGTAAGTTTGAAGTCGGCAATCCACCTTGAGGAATCGTCGAAAATGATAATCAACTAAGAAGAGATCTTTGTCAGCAGTGGACGCTTATAGACTGATGACGATTCCAATGAAACAATGAAACAATGACTTTATTTTTGCAAAAAGGCCATAAAACGGCACTTTTACACGTCAATTTATATGTAAAAAACTAGATGAAGCTGGCACAACTACAACTTGGCTTTCGCTAAATTGGTCGTAGTTTGGACAAAAACTTCGTTCTGAGTTTTAGTTTCTGTTCTTATACTTTCAAACTTCACTAACAGATCACTAACTAATAAATAGGTCTCAAATTTTAAAAGGCAAACTCTAATTAGACGATGCCACTAATACTATTATAAGTGTCTCAAAACGGTCAAACGCCGACCTAAAATAACTAGTTCAAATACAATTCAACGCGTTGCCCGTCTAGTTTAACTAATACGATTAATTACGTAAAAAGTATTCAGACCAAAACCCTTTCTCTGGAAAGCCTAAAAACCTATTTACCTAAGAACAAATATCATTGTAGGTCTATAGTTTGTAATACAAATGGTTTAGACCTAATTCTTCAACTATGACTGTCAATAAAGTTTTGGGGACTAGGAGCTATATTGGGTGGGAAAATTATGATATTGTATGAAAATGAAGATGCAGAAGGTTTGTTTTGTTTTATTATTGAAGAATTTTGTTAATAATGTTCCTTTTTGGTGAGGGGAAAATCATCAAATGGCTTATGTCGCCCAGACTGAGGCGAGAGAATCCCTCTCGCCTCTTAATGATTAAAAACCCAGCCGATGGGATGGGCGCAGAATGCCACGAAATGTCTTTAGATAGCCGTCAGCGTTACTGCTTCGCAGAAGGAGGAGCATCTTCCCAGTTCCTCTCGCTACGAACCATGGCGTCGACTAAGGTCAGGCGCGAGAGGTCGCCGCCGCCGATCACTTCCCCGAAGACACGGACGGTGCTCAGCCCAAGCAGGGCACACTGCCACTGTATGCTGCACCGTATCCTCAGGGTGATCCTTACAATGACGACACTCGGGCGTTTCCTCCCACCGGAGCTTAATGAGATCCTGGCGTCGCCTGAAATTAGTCGACTTGAGTCCTATCATGCGGCACATCTTGTCGTCTGACATACCTGTCATGCGGTGACTTACTCGCCTAAGTGATTAATTAAATAAATATGTCCGACATTCATAATGCATTTTTATGCGAAAACGAAGTAAGTACAACATTAGCATGGGAGAGTTAAAAATGAATATTTTCTATTCTTTGCTACCTATTTGTACTTACACAGCAGGTACCTACTATTGAATTATTTTCAACATTAGCGACGTTAATTTGCTTTGTATTCTGTTTAGTCAAACAACGAGTCAGTTTACACTAAGCTTACTTTAAACATCATTACAGTTTACCATCAAAAAGGATATGGTTACTGTAAATAATAAGCGAATTAGAATTATTGTCAATAAGTACACCAAAGAACCAATGCACAAATTCTGGTTTGATAGAGTAGAATAATACCTATATTTTTGTAAAAGAAGGTCACCATCTCTAATTTTTGTACGTCTTACACTTTTACAGCCTTTTCAATGACTGGCAGTAGTATTCTTTGGGGGGGAATCATCCCATGTTTTCCTCCAGGGTGGGACGAGAGGGGAGTATCACCCTGCATTTACTGACTTAAAACTCCCCCTTTTCTTCTTCTGCTTGGAACTGGGTCGTGGTATATCAATGCTCTTGTTCCGATCGCCATGACATCCCCGATGGCAGCAGTGTCTCCTGCGGTGACTCGATGCCTTATGAGCATGACTGCATCGCAGAAAGAGGAGACAACTTTCCAGTTTCTTTCGCTCCGTACCATAGCCTGACTAAAGCCGGGCGCGAGAATTCGTCAACATGGATCACTACCCTAAGGATACGGCAGTGCTCAGCCCAATCAGGGCACACCGCCGTTATAATCCACCTATTCTTCCTGGTTCTCTAATAAACCTTAACCTTGGGTGGTTAAGTCGCTTTTGGCACGTAGGTCGCTGCGTAGGTCACCGATGACCTACGGTAGCTGAGAATTTGAATTTTTGAATTTCTTCAATAGTTTTCGGTCAGCAGTCAATGGCTTAAACTGCAAAATCGAAACGATGATACAAGATGCCAATGGTACTACTAAGGACGAGCTCTGAAACAACTTATTCCCCCAAGCAATTGTAAGAGGTTATACTTCTGCACATCTCTGTCCTTTGACAAGAGGGTCCAGGACTTGTAGTAAACTATATTCAGTTAATTAAACTCGGTCTGTTAGACCGCTTGGTCCTAGTGACCCGTCCGCTTAGCTGTTCAATAACCCCTCACTAAATATAGAAACAAAAGTATTGTACGAATTGCTTTTGTTTTTTGTCCTAGTCGACGTAAGAGGTCTATTTTCAAAGGTTGTCGATGGAGTAAAATCTGTGTGCTGTCAAGGTCGAATAGCGACTGTATTTTGTTTTGCAAAGACTTGAAATTAGGTTGGCATAATGTGCGTATCGTACGTAATAAGATTTACCAACCTAACATATACTATTGTTTTAAGTGTAGAAAATTATGTAACAATGCATTGTGAAAAGTGATTGAAAAAGAGTAACCATGGAGTTGCTTGCTCGTTCTTCTCCATAGGAATCTACACTTTACAACGAGCAAATAGCTTCACTAGAGGACAGACGGACAGACTGACACATATAAAGTTAAACCTTATGATACCTTTTTTGCTTGACGTTCAAAAGTGCCTGTAAATGAAGAATTTGATTTGATTTGAAGTATTTTCTGCTCTCATTCTCTAGGCTAAGCTAGGCATAGGTCATGGTTCCATTGACGTTTCCAAGCTGATTTTAATCCTATATGGCTTGAAAATCGTATACACGTCAAAAAGCCCAGAGCAAAGAAGATCACTCCTACATACTAAAAAAGTACTCGTTTCTTTGAGAATAATCACCTAAAAACATATCATAGACGTGCCAAGTTCCTTTCTTCTTACCGGGGAAAAACTGCAACGTGGGTATGAGTAGAAGTTCTTTAAATGTTACACGCGCACAATGCATGAGCACCACACACTGGCAAATCCATAAAAGCCCTCAAACGATCCCACACAGTAATAAAGTTAAGACGCCTTTATTACTGCGCTCGTGAACGATTAGATGACCAATATTACATCATTCGGTATATTTATTCTAAAACCTTTAACTACGGGGAATGTTCTTTCCACATGCTTCGGCACGATGAGCCAGCTCGACCAGAGAGACACCACGGCCTCACACGTAACCAACGTGCAACAACCACAACGTTTTTAACAAGTCTCCCATCCCAAATCTTCAAATGGCTCATCCCTATATTGGTAGGACGAGAATAAGTCTCAGACTCTTAGTGACCAAACAAGCAGCCTGTTTCTTCTCCTGCTTCGGACCGGGGCTGCAATACCTACCTGCACCTACAACTCCCGGATTGGTCATATTCCAAGAATTCTAAGAATGGTCGAGAACGTACTTCCAACTCATGTGGTGTGTTAATGGACGGCGTCATTGATAACCATCAGATGACACGACGCTGCAGCTATTTTGATGCCCTATTAAAAAAAAAATGTTCTTTTCCCTATTATCGAAGCGATTTGATAACATGTTTGTATGAGGAGAGTGTTGTATTGTAAATTTGCACTTACTAATCCCTTCAGTGATTAAGGTGGCAATTTCTTCTACTTTATTAAAACTTTATTAGTCTAGAGTGAAGTTATTTAGACCTAGGTAAGACCTAGATAGGTCTAAAGGTCGTCAACCCATCAATTAAGTTAGGCACTAAGTCCTATCAACAAATAGTTTTCCAAATTGCAAATTGTACATTGACCTGACCACTGACCTATCAAATTCATTTTAGTTAGTCTCCAGTCTTTGGTCAAAACCTAAATTTTCAATTGTTTGAAAATCAATCACGATCTTTGGATTTTTTAGGTCGTTACCCTATAGTTTATTATAGTATTAGTACTTAATCTATTAACTAGGACATATTTTTAGTCTAGCCTTGTGTTTCCAGAAAGACCCTGAATAAAGCTGTCTTTTAGTAACTACCGATTCAAGAGTCGACATCATTTCGTCGAAGTATTTAAGCACAAAATTCAATCACCGTCGGGTAGAATTATATCTTATTGTACTTTGTGAAATAAAAACTAAGATATTTCACTTGTTTTAAAACAAATGGTTTTTGAACAAAATCTTTTTTTCTAAAACAAATTAAAACAAAGGATTCGGATAAAAATTATTCAAATTTTTATTGTATTACAAAGACAAAAGGCAAAATGATAACAGGCCTCATCTTCGAATAAAAACATCCAACCAACCGTGCAGTCAAAACCTTTTTGGATGGAGAGCGGAACTATGAAGTTAAAGTAGTCTTATTTCGGCTCACATCTTGCGCTACATAGTCGTTTTTGTGTCCCTATATCCTTGTTTATGCTTAAGTATTTATTTATTTATTGATTTGATTGGGGTTTTTTTTAGTTTTTTTTTAATACATTGCGGATGAATTTTGATTCCCGCGTCCTCACGCCTTTTGAGAAACGGACAACAAGGTGGTTTTTAGTCAGTAAAATTCTGACAGTCCCCTTCGTCTCCCCAGGCGAAGTGGCTCCATGAGGATTTTCCACCTTGGGGCAAAAAAGGGTTTTTTTTGTAATACATAGAGTGATAGAAGTTTATATCCATGGAATAGTGGGGAAATTTAGTATCAGGATTGCACCCGTGCGAAGTCGGTGCTAGTCTAGTTCTAGTCTAAAATAAAAGAAAAACGGCGTTTATTACATAACTATTCATATTACACAAATGGATTATGGATTTTTCATAGCAACGGCTGTTGGACAGAATGTCCGTTGAGGCGTAACTAGAACTGTCAGTTATTCACTCCTACACAATGTGGTGTAACGATGGAAACCATAATGGAACCAGTCCAGACAGCTAACTATATTTTTTATTGTTATAAAATGTACCTACTCATACCCATAACTTGGTCTACATATTAAAGTGCTAAGCTAAAATTAATGAATACAGCATTGAAGGGATTTCGGATGATAAGTAATTGGTCACGGGTTAAGAGCAATAATTGTACCGCGACCCTAACTTGAAGAAGGAGAAAGAACGGAGTTATACTTAGCCTGAAAGCGACTGACATTTCTTCTCGCGCCACATATGTAGAAGGGAAGGTGGAAGAAGACAATGGTAAATATTTCACAATTAAAAAAATGGTATCCAATTGGCGCCATACATGGACAATTGGACACTCTTAACAATAGACTTACGTTAACGGCCTTTTGGGGATTGGAGTTTTAAAGAATTGGGGATCTGAGGATAACAGTTTTAAAGCATTATAAGTACTACTGCTACAAGGCTAAAGAGTTTGTTTCTTTTAACGCACTAATCGCGAAAACTACTTAGGTACTCAAATTAAACAATTATTTCTATGTTGGATAGTCAATTTTTTTGAGGAAAATGACAGAAACCGCATGTTTTAGCTATGGTCTATTGGTTTAGGTGGTTTACTAACGGTAGACAATCTTGATACGTATTTTTATAAAAAAATAATTATTATTTATTAAATTAAAGAGGTCGTCAACATTGATTTAGATTAAAACCTTATTGTAAACATTTTTACATTAAGTTTTTGACCTACTTCTAGACAAAAAGATATGCCTAGATTGTTTTCTTTAAGTTAGGGCATATTTTTCAATGGTCAGATAAATGTTAACTGAGGAATCAAATTGTTACTGTCACTGTCTTATACAAACATTCTAACGCGACAGCATCATAATAATTCCCTAGATAACTTTTATCTAACCATTGAAAAATCAGCCCTTAATTGCTTAAACCGATAGGTCATATATTCCACAATAAGAATGCACATAACGTTTTGGTTACAGTAACTTTACTGTGCAATGGTGCATGAGTGACGAGTCGCCTACGTAGGTTGGGTAACACGTTCATAGGAAATTGTATATATTGTATTATGTATTATCTGTATATACGTTTATTAATATTTATTTATTTATTTATTTATTCACTTCATGCACAATTTATTTGTACATAAGGCGGACTTAATGCATTGAGCATTCTCTACCAGTCGACCTTTGGGTGATGCAGAGAGTCCAGTAGTAGATGCAAGAAGCAAGCGAAATAGAATAGTATAACATAGGTTTATACTTAGTCGGGTCATAAGTTCTGTCAAAACCTTATATTTTTAATTTTCGATTACTGGCCAGAAATTCTTCGACTTATTTTAAAAATAGAACTTTCGCGCTTGTAGAAAATAAAAAAGAAATTATTTTTTATTCATTTTTAAATATGGAGTGGTCGAATAAAGAAGACAGAATCGCGGTTATCGCGTTGCACCGCTGTGGTTACGCGCCAAAAGACATTTTCAATATTCTTCAAAATTTGAAAATAACGTTACGGTTTGTTTATCGTACTATCAAACGATACACCGAAGAGTCAAGCTTCGAAGATCGTAAGAGAAGCGGCCGACCTCGCACAGTTCGGACACATAAGGTCATCAAAGCAGTGAAGGCGCGAATCGAACGAAATCCCGTACGTAAACAAAAAATCCTAGCTCTGCAGATGGGGCTAAGCAGAACCACTGTTAAAAGAGTACTAAATGAAGACCTGGGACTACGAGCTTATCGTAAAAAGACAGGACATTTTTTGAACGAGCGTTTAAAAAAAATTAGGCTAGACAGATCCCGCGCTTTGCTACGACGGTACGCGGGAAAAAAATACCGCGAAATTCTTTTTTCGGATGAAAAAATTTTTACTATTGAAGAAAGTTTTAACAAACAAAATGATAAGGTGTATGCCCACAGCAGTGAAGAAGCAAGCGCGCGTATTGCGAGGGTCCAGCGTGGGCATTACCCTTCCTCATTCATGGTTTGGCTTGGAGTCTCATATTCAGGCGTAACTGAGGTGTTTTTCTGTGAAAAAGGTGTGAGAACTAGTGCCGAAGTTTATCAAAATACTGTCCTAACAAACATAGTGGAACCTCTTTCTCAGACAATGTTCAGGAACAGGCATTGGATATTCCAACAGGACTCTGCACCGGCTCATAAGGCACGAAGTACGCAAGACTGGTTGATCGCTCGTGGAATTGACTTCATCCGGCATGAAGACTGGCCCTCTTCTAGTCCAGATTTAAACCCACTGGACTACAAGATATGGCAATATTTGGAGGAAAAAGTCTGTGCTAAACCTCACCCGAATTTGGAGTCTCTCCGAGCATCTCTGGTTAAAGCAGCGGCAGACATAGATATGAATGTGGTGCGTGCAGCGATCGATGACTGGCCGCGTAGATTAAGGGCATGTGTTCAAAATGGGGGAGGGCATTTCGAATAATGTAAATAAAATTATATTGTACATTTAATGACCTTTCATTTCATATATAATTTTTAAATAATTGTCAAAAGGCGTATAAGTTATTACATCAAAAGTTTGTGACAGAACTTATGACCCGACTAAGTATAAACATACATAAAGTAC
The DNA here is from genome assembly GCA_902829305.4 of Spodoptera exigua. Lineage (NCBI taxonomy): Eukaryota > Metazoa > Arthropoda > Insecta > Lepidoptera > Noctuidae > Spodoptera > Spodoptera exigua. The sequence goes on from LR824623.2 coordinate 5,189,093, forward strand.
ATAGAACTATACTTATATATATTATAAAACACATACTACTTAATATACTTACACATATAAATACATATATTCATTGTTTATATTACACAATTTTAACTTCTAATTACCAAGTTTTATGTTCGTTATTTGTTTGAACGTGTCAGGGTATTGTGGTGGAAGATATTGTGTTAGGTTTTGGTTATAGATTCTTAGTTTCGTGAATGTAATAATAATATATATAGTTTCTTAACGCATCAAAAATTAATATCAAGTTAGATGAGGTCATTTTTTGCATTTGACTGCCGTGTTTTTCAAGTTTTATGTTTACTTTTTCTTTTTTTTCTTTTTCTCTCATTCCATATAATACTGTTTATGATAACGCAACAAAAAACAAGCACAACAAGGGATACTGTAAACATTAATAAGACTAGATGCATATACACAATAATCAAATGACAAATTAATTACAAACTTTTTAGCATTGATAACTCGATATGCCAATACGCTAAAAGCTTGATTCGTCGATTCGATTAATACTAGTGAAAATAATAACATGAATCATACATATAGATGTCTATTTTTAATTATAGAAGTTACAAAAGTTCATCAACGAAAATGGGTCAAAACTAACTGAAAACAAACAAAAACACTCCAACACCTTCATATCTCTGGAATCCGGAAAATTCTCAATAAAAGTCACTGACATCCAGTTTTAATAACACAATGACCCGAATGAAGTGACTTTTAAAAATTGCTCAGAACTAAATTTGGATTTGGATGCCTCGTTGCGTTGGTCGAGTTGCGAAAACGAGAAGCAGAGAATGCAATTCGCAAGCTGTAGAAAGTACTAGAAAGAAATTAACAGGGTCCATGCGTTTTTTTTTTTATGTGTCTTTTCAATATCTCTAACGTTGTAGTCGATGTTTTTTTTATGTGATTGGCCGGCAAACAACCTTAGTGTGTTGCCAACCTTTTAAAGTTTAGGGTTTTGGAGATTTAGTGATTGGAGGACGGAATAGACTGGGCCTCTACCCTCCTCTATAACAGTAATGCTATAAATCCTATATAACATTTCTGTTCAAAACTCGGGATCTGAGAATCCGAGGTCGATCGAAAATATCTCAGTAATTCTTTGAACATACATAGCAGCCGATAAATGGCAATAAGATCATTCCTTTCTACGTAGAATTATAAAAAAAAATTGGCGAATCTAGAAGTTACATTTTTAGGTATTTGTGCACCTATGTAGGTAATTATTGGTGTAGTGTTAACGTTTATACTTATAACGAAAAAATGGGTTTGTGTACGTTTTTGCGTTTGTTTTTCTTTCATTTAAATTTCGAATGATTGATATGATTCATCAACACACATTTTAAATGCTAAACAGATCGTACAAAAGTCGTTGGGAAGCAAATATTTTGATTTATTAGTACTACGTGAGACTAATTAAATACCTAACGTTACATTGCACTAAATTGGAAAAAACTTATACCTACATGTCTGTATTCTAATGTTTAGTTTTTGTTTTTTTATAGTACTATAAGTCAGCAAACGAATACAGGGATTACCTGATGATAAGCAATCAACGCCGCCCATAGACACCAGCAACACCAAAGGAGTTACGAGTGCGTTGCCGGCTTTTAAGGGATAAGGGTTTTAGATATTTAAGGATTGGGAAGAGATGGCGTTGGGGGAGGGATTGCGATTTGAAACACAACGCTGTAGTTGTTTCACGCCGGTTTTCTGTGAGGCCATGGTATCACTCTGGTCGAGCCGACCCATTCGCGCTGAAGCTTGACTCTCCCTCACTTAGTTACTTAGTTTTATTAAGACAGTAGGCAAGTTATTTTTAAATATTTTATTGTATTAATAACTTATGTAGATTGTGGTAAAATGTGGGAGAGCCACGCTTTGGCACGAATGAGTCGGCTCGGCCAGATTGATACCACGCCTCACAGAAGCAATACTTACGTTATGTTTCGCCGTGTGAGTGAAGTTACCGGAGGCCCAATCCTTCCACCAACCTCAATCCTCAAATCCCCTATCCTTATACCCCTAATAACACAAAAGAGGTCGGGAACGCACTTGTAGTAACTGCGTGGGCATTGCGGGAGTCCATGGGCGGCGCTGAATGCTTACCACCAGGTAATTCGTACTCGTTTGACAACCTATGACATAAAAAAGATAGAAGTTCTAATTTAATTTTTGAGTAACAATGAAACAATGAAATTATTTTTGTAAACAGGCCATAAAACAGCACTTTTACACGTCAAATTTATATGTAAAAAACAAGAGAAAATCTGACTACTCTCAGAACAAATGTCGAAACAAACTCAGAAGTCAGTCTCTTTTCAAGTCCAGTAAGTAAAGGATTCCCAAAAAAACGAAAACGTTAAAACTTCACTGTAATTTGTAACAAATTCCAATGTACCAAGTTTAAGAGGTTAATTAATGTCAATTAGCGTCGAACTGATAAATTGTCTCGTCTAATGAGTTTAAAGACAACAATTTTACGTAAAAAATATTTCATTTGTTTTAACTATTTTAAGCGAAAAGTTCCTGGTGGGCCGTGGTTAAGGCGCCCGCTTCTCATGCATGAGGGTTCGAAACCTGGCAAGTAACAATGTGACGTTTTCCAAATTATATGTACTTCCTATTATTATTTAGACACCACTGACATACGGCGAAGGAAAACATCGCGAGGAAACTTGTATAATTTCTAATTACAAGTTTGAAATCGCCAATCGGCCTTGAGCAAACGTAATGATTAATGCTCAAACCTTCTCCGTGTGAGAATAGGCCTTTGCTTAGCAGTGGGCACTTGTAAGCTGATGATGTAAGTAGACGAAAGGTTTTGCTAGCGAAGAAGATTGCTGAATAAGGAATCAGCTCGCTTCTATGTTATTACCCTGTCATCAGCCTGTACTACCCATTCGTCATTTATTTTATTTATTTATTTAGAAAACCAACGGCGATACATGTGATATAATACAAATAAAGATATTACATGTTTTTATAATAACTATCGTGAGACATACTAAATTAACTTATATTCGCGGGTTATTCACGTGTGAATGTTGAGAAAAGCTCTACTAGTTTCGAACCACAGAGGGGTTCTTCCTCATGAGCAGCGTGCGCGGACGCGGCGAAAGTAGGCTGCGCGACGTCGCCGCGTCCTAGCTAGTAGAGCTTTTCTCAACATTTACACGTGAGTAACCCGCGAATTTTAGTTAATAAAGATATTACAGTTTAGTAAGGCTAATAATAGGTTTCTCTGCTTAACTTAATTTTTATTAACCATGCGAAAATGGACTTTAAACAATATTAAATATAAAGTCTTAATATAGAATTGAAAGTTAAATATACTTCTTGTTATGAAAAGGATATAATAATAAATAATTCATTATCATTCGATAACATTAATAAAGGTTTCCTCATACAAGTAAAGTGTTTTTCTTCTGGTCCAGACCCTTTCGTATGCGATCCTCATTAAGTAACTTTATATTTTACATTTCTCTAATACTGGCTGGTGGAAATGGGGTCAATCACCTAATTTGTTAGTATGATGTCTTTGTCAACCTATTTATTCAGTCTAATTTTACTGAAAAATTGCTTATCTAAGACTTTTCCATAATTGAAGACCATTTTCTACTTCAATCACACTATCTATTAAAAAAACAACATCATAATTCGTTGCGTAGTTTTAAAGGTTTAAGCGTACAAAGGGACATAAGGACAGAAAAAGCGACTTTCTGTTGTACTATGTAATAATTATAAAATGTTTTTTTTTTTGATTATAAAAATAACCAGTCATTCTATAAATGTTTTTAAAATGCATGGTCTTGAAAAATTAAACCTTGAAATTTGAACTTATAATTTCTTATTATAGATTTCATATGTATACTCAAACCTTCTTAGAGTGAGAAGAGACTTCTAGTACGCCTTTGAGTAGTCGATTTTTCTATCTTTAGAAAGCAAATCTACAAATAAAGAAAGGTTGATGAAAATCCCCGATTAGAAATTGGACCAAAATTGTCTACAAATATGTCTAAGTTTTCCGGGAAAACTGTATAGGCAGATATATATCTAGTCAATGTTTTCCACCGATTAGCTGAGGGGCAATGACCGGTCAACTTGTGACGCTGTTTAATTGGCACACAACACTGACCTATGATTTGAAGGACAACTCCTATACACAGCATATGAAAATATACTAAACTGACAACAGTGTGCAATAGATATCAAACTTTATGATAAAATGATAGGGTCGAAAGTGCAACGAACATGATTGATATATAAGGGTATCGTGATGTGAAGTTTGCGTGTGGAATTGAATGACGGTCTCTGGGTTCAAGGTTCTAATGGAAATTTCTTGAATGAGTTTTTGTTTCATAAAAATGAAGTCAGGTCGAAATATTTGTGAGTTAGAATGATCGAGTCCACACTCAAACTAAACTTATGAACTTGTTTTTGATAACTACAAAATAGTATTTCGCAGAGAGCTCAATCAAATTATGTTCTATATTCAAATTAATGGTAGATGTATGGCTACTAGCACATTGGGGAACAACCAGAATGTGTCTAACTTCCAATCGTCAAACTATACTTTAATACTGTTAAGTGTGGGAGAGCCATGCTTCGGCACAAATGGGTCGGCTCGACCGGAGTGATACCACGGCCGGAAAACCGGCGTGAAGTAACCAAAGAGTCGTGTTTCACCGTGTGAGTGAGGTTACCGGAGGCCCAATTCTTCCCCTACCCCAATATGTTGCCTTTCACAAAATCTCCAAATCCCTAATCCCCAAAAGGTCGACAACGCACTCGTAACTCCTCCGCAGTGCGGGTGTCCATGGGCGACGCTGATTGCTTACCATCAGGCGATCCGTTTGCTCGTTTGCCGACCTATAACATAAAAAAATATGGAGCGTACTATCATTAAAAGACCACCGTAGACTGGAACAGGATACAGAACGGAGTGGTTTTTAGTCAGTAAGAGTTTGACAACTCTGCTAACTCCGGAAGGGAAAATAAATTCTTTATTCATTTATTCTTAATTTGATGATTATTCTCACTCAAAAGAAAAACGTGGATAAAATAAAAAAAATAATTCAAATAAACTTAGCTTAATATGATACATAGCAAGTAGCTAACCAAACACTGAAATATATGAAAGATATGGCACATTTTGGCCTCTATAAACTGACCTCAACTCGGTTTTATGTGTGAATACCATTTATATAAATAACTATTGTATCTGTCCAGTGCCTGATAAAGAAATAAATGGCTAAATAAGTATATTATGTGACGATGAATATCCAAAAAGGTTCGATTCTCTTCACCACCTGCCCACACAACTTAACGACAGTTCGATGCACTTGAACCTCTTTTGTAAATCCTGACCACGTGTTTAGTTATGGCGCATGATTGGTTCAGGGGAATGACCGGAGAAAAACGTCAGAAAGATGACAGAACCTACCCTTAAGCTTATGGTACACTGTTAGTTAGTAAGCTTGAAGAGCGTAGTTCTTTTCTGGTTGTGTATTCTGGCCAAATATTTATTGCGGTTCAGACCTTCCTTTTCTGTGAGGATTGAATCACTAAATGACTTCCCCCCCCCCCCCTCACCCCAGGTTCAGGCGATTTATCACACTTAATAAAAACAACTGTAGACTAATAAGAACTTTAGAAAAACGCCCAAACTCCAATCTTAGATTTTATACGCAGTTGACGTTCATATATTCATAATCTACGAATAGTCACCAAGAAATACATTACAGGATCCTCTAAACTTCTGGTGACCGACCCCGGAACGGTAGGTCCATCCTTTCTTTGGGGATTTCTTTGATACCTAAATATTAATTTTACCTTCAAAAGTGTAAGTTTAAAGTATGAGTTTTTGGCGGATACTACGACAAACGAGCGGCCTAATCTCCTGGTGGTAAGCAATGGTGAACGGTAGCAAAGCTGATGATAAGCCCAAGGAAATCTGAATCATCAGTTTTTAGTCAATAAGAGCCTGACACTACTTCTCGCCTTACCCTGGACGAGTGACAAAAAAGACTTATGCAATTAACAAGAGGATTGCGTTCGGACGAAAAAAAGGGTTTTAAGATTAAGCCCAATCCTCAAATTTGCCAATTCCCAATTGCCAATACCCAATCCTCAAATTTGCCAATTTGAGGATTGGGTATAGGCAAAGAAGATTCGTGAGAGACATTCGTGTAGAAGCATGGCTCTCTCAAACATAAAATAAGTTCGAAATAAAAAAACAGTTTAAATACTGCTCACGCATGACTGGTCGACATTGTGATCCAAGCTTAACTCATAATCGATTTGAAAAGAACCCACCCTCACACGTAGGTATAGTATACAATGGGAAATTTTCTAGTTTGCATGCGTTATTCTGTTTTGTGATGGCCAATTTGACCTGGTCAAGGCACTTTACAGGGATTTTACGCAAGTAAAAAGTGCAATGGACTTTTTATGATTGAAACGAGCAGACGAATCACCTGCTGGATGCAATCCAGTAGAGCTGGTGGACACCTGCTATCCTAGGGGGGCTTTTTCCTTTGGTAGAAGGAAAATTTTGGTACAATTTCGATTAAAAACTATAGTACAAGATTTCAGGTCCGTTTCTTACTGTTTTTCAGTCGATAAAATTAAATTGGTTGTTAGCCGAGACATCGGGTGCAAGAACGGTCACCAACGAGGTATTAATAAACGATGCCATAAATATTCACGATGATTTTAAACGAAAAGAATAAATCAATGACAAAGTACTTTTTTCTTAAAATCTCGACCACGCTGCTCAAGTTTATAAATTAGGAACAGACAGTTTCAATTGAATTACTCAGGGGAATATAATCTAGTATTTACCAGTAACTATAAAAGTTGATTGAATAAAAACTTCAAACTTACAATGATAAATGGTAGCATTCAAATTCATCAACTGTTCTCAGCATCACCAATTGGTATGATAGGTCAACCAAAAATAAACTGTTGCTACTAATCAATTAAGTAGAAAATAAATTTGCGTTAGCATACAGAAAATCTTGCTTTTAAGAGCATATTGAATTGGTTGGAAAAACAGAAGGCTGCTTAGTACATAACACGTTTGGTTTGATGTAGTTTTTGTTCAACATAAACCTAGTGCAAATACAACCATTTGTTCTACAATGTAGCACCAATTACTACAATCACCACACATACCTCATCATCATCACTAAAAACACTAGCCTATAAGAGCCCAAAGACCTCTTCAAGCACGGAGAAGGATTGAGCATTAATTAACGCGCTTGCTCAAGGTCGATTGTCGATTTCAAGTTTACCAGTAGAAATTATAAGTTCAGTGTTTTCTTCCGCGCGCGCCTCTAAGAGCCAATAGACCACCATAGACGTGGCCCTAGAGTGCTGATGTTCAGCCGGGGTTGCGGGATAAGCGCAATGTGGCACTGTGGCTTCGGCCTAAAGTAGGAAAAGGAACGGAAGGGTTTTTAGTCAGTAAGAGTCTGACACTCTCTTTCACTTTACCTTGGGCGGAAGAAGTCATTTCATGATTTTCCTATGACAAAAAAAGGTTTGTCACCGTTTGTCAATGTTGTCTATATAATTTTAAAAAGTACACATAACTCGGCAAATTTCCATAGTTGCTTCTTTTCGGACTCGCACCTTCATTCATGAGAAATGAGCGCCTTAACATCCGCAACATGACGAGCTACTAGTAATAAAACAGTACCTATATTTGTTCCAACAACTGACGCATGTTCTGCACACGATACTGTCAAACTAGATTTTAAGGAATGTAAGAAGATGAATGGCTTGCAACGGTAACCACCTACTAGTTCAAAAGGGTGTTGTAATGGCAAGAGGAAATACGTAGTTGTTATATTTGAGCAGACTGTAAAATGAATATGAGAAAGTATTGGCATGCATGCCATTGATGATTTACAATGCAGTGCACTTTCAATCTCTCCTGCTCTCTTTCTATCTTTCTCTCTCTGGTGTTACAATAAATTAGTAATAGTGATAGAGTCAAGTAAAAGTTGATAAATCATTTATTTCAATTATACCATTACAGACACTTTTTTAAGTTGTGCAGTCTTTCTTTTCTCCAGTTAAGGTTTATGAAAGTGAAAATTCTTATGCTGAAAAAACGAACAAGAAACTCCATAATGACCCCATCTGAAACAGATTTATAATTCTATGTTTTGTGTCATTATAAGATCTGTTCCATTATGTGAGAAAGGTGTCACACTATTATTTTTGAAGCATTCACGAACTCAGAAAACATATACTCGTAGTTGAAATGTAAAAGCTTGACATTCCTTTTACAGTTTTAAATAGGCCACAGGCTACGTATCCTTAAGTATTAATTAAAACTACTCCGGCAATTTCTGTTGTCCTGATACTAAACAAAAACTAAGTTCATGGGAAAATGCTACAATTAATATTTTTTTATACCAAAACAAAGCATCCTAAGCCCTATCGATATCCCTATAAAAACTAATTATTAATAGCAAATAATTCTCCCAGTTATTTAACTCAAATAACCTTTTCACAGCAATTACGTTTTCCAATCAACTATAGGAAAAACCCAGTCCAAAAAATTCCACACATTTCGGAACAGTGCAGCATAAATTAACAATTTTATTGACAACACGCATTGAGTTCAGTCCTACCGCTTCTGGAAAAGCGTGGGTAAGAACCACTTAGAGTAGCTATATGTAGGCAAGTTCTACTTATGTATATTACTGTTTAACTTGCCGCATGGTGACATTGACGTCAATAATGAATGAGGGTGTACTACTTGAGTCACCTTTCAGCCGCCTTCGTTCGATGGAAACTACTAGAAATTTTGAATTAACTTAGAGTAAGTATGAACTTATGGGAGGGACATAGATATACAAGTGTGGGAGAGCCAAGCTTCGCCGCGAATGGGTCGGCTCGGCCGGAGTGATACCATGGCCTAACAGAAAACCGGCGTGAAACACAACGTTGTGTTTCGCCGTGTGAGTGAGGGTACCGGAGGTGAAATCCCTCCCCCTACCGCATCCCTTCCCAGTCCTTAAATATCCAAAACACATATCTTCAGAAGGCCGGCAACGCACTCAACTCCTTTGGAGTTGCGGGTGCCCATGGGCGGTGCAGATTGCTTTCCATCAGGTAATCCGCTTGCCCGTTTGCCGACATATACCATAAAAAAAATGGATCGGCTCGACGGCTTTGCTAAATATCGACGTGTAACAAACCCTTTTTTTGAAATCATCAAATGGCTTTTCCCTCCCTGGGTTGAGCGAGAGAGTAAGTTAGATTCTTACTGACGAAAAGCCACCCCATTCCATCTGCTACCCCAGAGTGTAGCCGCGGTACATTATTGCACTTGCACAAGTAGCCCTGGCTGGACATCAGCCTTACTAGGTCATATGCAGTGGTTTAATGGCTCTTTGAGTCGGGTAGCGAGCTACTACGGCTGGTTGTATCACCGTGTGATGGAGATTACAGAAGGCCTTATCCTCCTCCTTATAATTGATATCTTAATCGTCCAATCCCAATCCCCAAAATACTAGTAACGCACAATTTGCCCATCTCACCATCAAACGAATTAGTTTGGCGAGTTTAGTTGTAAGAAACTACCCATTGTTGAAGAAGAAAATCAATTTGTCCCTCCTCTGGTATTGCAGTTAGTCCATATGCGGTGTCGATTGTTTACGATCAGGTAATCCAACACAATTCTTTTGGGAAACAATCTGTTCAAATACGGAAGCAAATCTGTCTGGTTTATTACAAGCAGTGCTGATAGATCGATCTAGGTCCGGCCTTGAGAAGAAGCGTGCTAAAAAAATGTAATTTGTCAGAACCTAATACGCTTGCTCTTATGCTGTCTTACCACACAAAATTTAGCGTTCATAGACCATGTGATAGAATAAAATACGTTTGTTCCGGGTCTCATAATAATACTTTGACCTACTACGAGACTCTCAATAAAATGAAATACCAGTTTAAAATTCTCAGTTTTATCAAAAAATAATAATGCTACATAATGCTTGTACAACACTCGCGATGAGAAAAAGGTTGCCGACAAAAATAAAAAAAAAACTATAGTACTATCGCCAAAACAAGAAAAATATTATTAAACAATTGTAATATTACATGAAAACCTAAAATAAATTGAAGAAAGCTTGTCATAAACGTTATATAACAACATTTTCTTTATAGTTTCTGTTCGAACGTAAAACTTTTTATGATACACGCCTTGGCCCACGCCAACCTAATACCTACTCATAGTATTCTATGAATTATTGGCTTACTGGTAGAGTAAAGCTGTCGGAAACACTTGTTCACTTGTTCATATATATTGTTAATAATATTTACAAAAATAAAACCAATGTTCTAAGTGTGAGAGAGCAAGTCTCAGACGGTAGTTTCAGTGAAAGACTCAAGTTTTTTACCTGAAAAAGAAAACGTAGCATAGTTTAGAGGTTTGCTTCAAAAATTTTATAATATCCTGTTAATGTCACAACATCAATTATGAATCAAATTTAATGTAATGGTACAGGATCGTCACGTCGGTCAAGTGCCTAATAAAGGTCCTCGGATTCCAGACGACGTTACGGTGCTGATCCAGGGACCGCATATACCTGTGACCTCCCAGTAGTCGTATTTGTGACCACTCCAACACCAATAAGAGCATTCCTTTTTTTGAGTAAATCATCAAAAGTCTTCTCCTGCCCTGTGAGACGTGAGAGACAAAGTCAGACTCTTTCTGCCTAAAAACTAACCGGTTCCAAGCCAGGACTGAGATTAATTTTTGCTTTCCCCGCAACCCTGAAAGAGATCGTACCTAACATGAGAATAATCTATACTAATATTATAAATTTGTAAGTTTGTATGTAGGGGGTCTTTGGAACGGCTGGTCGGATTGCCAAAATTCTTTCACAAATAGATAGCTACAATGTTCCCGAGTGCTATAGGCTATAAAACATCACACCACAATCTAATGAAGCCGAACAGCGAATGAAACCGCGCGGAAGAAGCTAGTATATTATAAAGAGGTAAAATTTGTAAAAGTTTGTAAGTTTATATGTAGGGGGTAATCTTTGAAACGGTTGGTTGGATTGCCAAAATTCTTTCACAAATAGATAGCTACAATGTTCCTGAGTGCTAACGGCTATAAAGCATCACGCTACGATCAAATTGAGCCGAACAGCGACTGAAACCGCGAGGGAGTGGCTAATATATTATAAAGAGGTAAAATTTGTAGAAGTTTGTAAGTTTGTATTTAGGGGATGATGTTTGGAACCGCTGGTCGGATTTCCAAAATTCTTTCACAAATAGATAGTTACAATGTTCCTTAGTGCTATGTAGGGCTATAAAACATCACGCCACAATCTAATGAAGCCGAACAGCGGGCAAAACTGCGCGAGAGTAGCTAGTATTAATTATAATACAAAAATATTTCATCGTTAAGTGTTGACTCATAATTATAAATGAAAGAATAACAATCAAAAAATCTAGTAAGCGCCAAGCGGGGTTAGATTAATGGTTTATTTACCCAACCTTAGCATAACTCACACAATTCTTTTGGGAAGCAATCAGTTAAAATACGGAAGCAAGTCTTTCTGGTTTATTACAAGCAGCACTGATCGATCGATCTAGGTCCGGCCTTGAGGAGAATCGTGCTAAAAAAATCTAATTTGTCAGAACTTAATACGATTTTTTTATCGTATTTACAAATAGACTAGACTGATTGACAGCTGTTGCTGTTGAAGTGAAGTTTTTGGGTTTTTAAGCTTACTGAGCTAGTATAGTAGATGGTCTATTGGCCAAGAAACGAATTTGGCTGAACCAAATAATGAACTAGTTTTGGCCGGTTTTGGTGAATGATTTTCCTGTCCCTGTAATGTATCAAGCTTTACTTTTCCGCTACTTTTACTAGGTACATACTATTTGATAAAGCCCTGGGTAGTTGGTTATGCGAGCCGCAGTGTTTGGAAATGATATTGTGAAAATGAATTATCTTAATATTTTCTTAGAATAGTTTGGATTTAAAAATAAAATTCAAAACACTATCGCTTATTATTGATTTAAAAAAATGATACAATTAACGAAATACAAATATTAATTTTTCTATAACTATCTTAAAAGTGATTAAAAATACATTTTTTAAATTACGTCTACCAATTTAACTGGTATAATGACATGCAATTACATACCTACACTACCTACAATTATTTTCGGTCACTTTTACGCCTCATCATCATCAACATCTATAGTCAATTGTTTCCTGCCTGCACTCACCGTTTTTCCTCATCTCTGCGTCACCCATAGGTCAGACTAGTAGATAATGCCAACGGCATTAAGTCCACCTATGTACAAATATGTGTACCTACATAAAACTTAGATATAAATAAACATCTCGTTTCCGTCAACTGTTAGACATAGGCATCTCCAATTACACTCCACTGATCTAAAACTCTACGCATCCGACTACAGCCATCCTTGCGTATTTCGTCACTCCACCTAGCGCTACACTCACAGTACTCTAGAACACGTCTACCCCAATGGTCATCGGTTCCTCGAAAAATATGCTAATAGGTCCTCTAGGTTAGGTAGGTAATTTAGTTGCTTATAAAAATCCAAAACTAGGTTTATGACTTGACTAAAGGTTATTCTTAAATGGAACTCCATCCTAAAAATACATAATCAGTCATAAAAGCCGAGACAAGTGTGTCAACCGATCCGGCTTGTATACACATTTGCAAGGGTTTACAAATAGTGGCTATATTCTCTGTGCCAACCTCACAGACTTAGCCTTGATACGGTTTTGATATACGCTCACGTTTATGTGTTCCTGGTACCTACCTGCTTTCGATGAAAATTTCGCTGATTTTATGTACTTATCTATACTAATATTATAAAGAGGTAAAATTTGTAAGTTTGTATGTTTGTAAGTTTGTATGTAGGGGTAATCTTTGGGACCGCTGATCGGATTGACAAAATTCTTTCCCTGATAGATAGCTATAATTTTACTCAGTGCTATAGGCGCGATATATCAAATCAAATGGAGCTGAGCAGCGGGTGAAACCGCAAGAGAGAAGCTAGTATACATTATAAACATATGAAAATGTAAAAGAAAATCATGTTTCTTTTTGAACCATGCATTGTTTTTCGTAGCAGTATAAAAGCTAATAAATATTTCAAAGTCCTTTCCTCGACCCAGTATTTAAATGATGTTCATCTAATCTCAACTAACGAGACAGTATTATTATATTACTTGGTCAATTGATTAACATTTCTTTGAAAGATCAGCCTATCAAACTACCATAATTAGTTCTACTTCTTTAATTTGTTCTCAAACTTTAGATTTTTTTTGTGAGTGGAAAATCATCAAATGACTTCTTCCGCCCAGGGCCGGACTAAAAATCCCCCTGTTCCTTCTCCTGCTCTGGGTCGAGACCGCGGTGCCTCATTGCGCTTACCCCGCAACCCCGGCTGAACATCAGCCCTATAGGGCCCCGTCTGCGGTGGTATATTGGCTCTTTGAGGCGCGCTCGGAACGCTACGCGCCGTACGCTCGGGCCTGGTTCTGGTCGGGCGGCGAGCTGCCCTTACTCGCCAACCGCAGACCCGCGCTTACGGTGGCCGGAGATCGTCCCTTGATCCCCGACGCACGTAGTGTCACCAGTTGCGGAAGTAGGAGTCGGCGTCCCAGTTCCTCTCGCTCTGCACCATGGCCTCGACTAAGGCCGGGCGCGAGAGGTCGCTGCCGCCTATCACTTCCCTAAGGACACGGCGGTGCTCAGCCCAGGCAGGGCATACCGCCACCGTATGCTCCACCGTGTCCTCTAGGCGGTCCTCACAATGACGACACTCGGGCGTTTCCTCCCGCTGGATCCGAAACAGGAACCTACCGAAGCTGCCGTGCCCGGTAAGCACCTGCGTCAGGCAGAAGGTGAGGACGCCATGGCGTCTCTCAAGCCACTCTTCAAAGAGGGATCTTACCGCTGCTATAGTAGCGTGCCCGAACCTTTTGACTTTGTATTATGATTTATTATACTTTTAATGCAAACTGTCCATAAGTACTGTGTTTACGCATTGTAACATTAAACCATATAATATTTAAATACATATGGTTCTCAATAATAAAGACCATGTCTTTTGTTGTTATCATGTTGTGGTGGCCCGAAGGGTAAGAGTTCGAAACCTTTTCTTTTCTTTCTTTTCTTTTATAAAAAAACGTTGCCCCACATTAGGATTTTCTCCTGTGTCGTGGGTGCGGTTACAAACAAACAATTTCACATACTTACACATGACACCCAGACCCGGAACAACAATTTGTGGATCACACAAAGAGTTGTTCCGTGCGGGAATCGAACCCGCGACACGTTGCACAGCAGCCAGTTGCCCAGCCACTGCTCCAACCGTGCAGTCAAAAAAAACCTGGCAAGTACCTATGTGGCATTTTCCGAGTCATATGTACTTTTTATGATTGTTTAGACACACCACTGACATACGGTGAAGGAAAACATCGTGAGGAAAACTGGGCTTAAAATTCCTAATTGTAGGTTTAAAATCGCCAAACTGCCTAGACAAACATGGTGATTGAAGCTCAAACCTCCGAGACACCTTTGCTCAGCAGTGGGCCACTGTAGGCTGATGATGTAGTATTTTGTTGTTCGGTACAAAGATCGCATTCCTCTTTTTCTCGTACCTGCATACTGAATAACTGTGCAGAAACATACAAATAGTATCCCAAATTTTTCGTCAAAATATTATAATGCCACTTTCCATCTTATTTATACACCATTCCAGCAAGCCACTGCGCCATTTTGCAATTTAAATCCAAAAATACATTTCAATACATAAATCTTTGTCAAAGCGAAGAATCAAAAACAAAGTGCACATTGCAATAACATCAGAAATCGATTTTGAAATCGATTATACAAAATGTGGTTCAAAGTTAATCGAGTAGATATCAAACATCGAATGATTGATCGGTTACCCGGTCACGTGAATATTCCAAAAATTTCACGTGTCTGTGGCACGAGGTTTTTATGATCTTGTCGTGGGAGTGACAACATTTTGCGACTTATAATCGTAAGGTCGTAAGGCGAAAAGTAGTGATTATTCACTTTCGCTTCTCAAAAGGTAAGAAGAGTGTTAAAAAGCGGCATATTTATATTAAACAGTGGCCAGCTCGAAGAAGCTCCCGCGAAGAGAAGTTCTTTGTGTTATTTTTAAAACTATAGTTCCTAGACAGAATTGATAGTAAGACATTTTTGAATACTAGGTAGTTTACTATTGTGAGACATTCAAAACTTAGTAGTAAAATTTTCAAGTCTTTATGGGACTCTTATTAATTCTGAGCAGCGTGGCAGCGACAACGCGCCCCGAACTCAACTGACTTTTCACAGAAAGAAAAAGAAAAGAAGAAACCAGTAGAGAGTTTATCTCAGTAAATACTTCCATATTGTAATTATTTCCAATAAATTCAGAAATGAAATGTTCATAAAACTGAAAATTCAAAAGTAAATTGTACCTATAGTAAAAAGTCGCTCTTTTATCGCGAGACTATCTGTCTAGCCGGACATCTTCATTTGTCATCTTATCGAGTTCAGTTATTATTAGTTTTCGTATTTTTGGATGTTTATCTGTAGACGTCTGTCACGTGCGATTCACGTGTGGACTTCTATTGGACGTAAGAAGCTGGGCAATTGGCAAAGTATCGCGGATTCAATTCCCGCATGAATTAATTCTCTGTGCGATCCACAAATTGTTTTTCCGGGTCTGAGTGTGATATGCATATAAAATTGTATGCATTTTTGTTTTTTTTTTTATGTAATAAATCGGCAAACGACCAGACGGATTACCTGATGGTAAGCTATCGGCATCGCCCATGGACACCCGCAATACTAAAAGAGTTACGAATGGTGCCAGTCTTTTGGGGATAAAGGGTTTCGGATATTTAAGAATTGGGAAGGAATGGGGTTAGAATGAGGGATTGGGCCTCCGGTAACCTCACTCACTCGGCGAAAAACAACGCTATAGTTGTTTAATGCCGGTTTTCTGTGAGGCCGTGGTATCACTCCGATTGAGCCGACCCATTTGTGCCGAAACTTGGCTCTCTCTCATTTAATGTTTGTAAACACACCCACGACATAGGAGAAAATCCTAATGGACACTTTTTTATAATAATGAAGACACCTCTTTTATAATATTTTGCCGACCAACTTGACTGGTAACAGCTAAAGGTATCAAATATTACTCCAGAAAGGTAAGGAGTTTCCTCGGTAGACTTGATAACGAGACCCAGTAAGATGCATACAAAACTGAATAAGTAAATTGAATCCAGGACACTGAACTTATATTAAACGCGAATTATGTAGACAGGCATACTACAAACTTTCAGATTATATTGAGGATAAGAATGCCTGGCAGCATGTTGGTTCGGCTCCACTGGACAATTCTCAAATATGTAGTCAGTAGTTATCAAAATTCTCAAAATTAATGAAACCTTGAATGAGTTTATATAGAAGCATTCTTTTGGATTGTGAGTACGCATATGTGAGCGCCATGTACGAAACAACAAAGGATTAAAATTTTAATGATAGATTAAATAGACCATCATTTGTTCCTTTTTATTAACAACTTGTCTCTGCATTGTTCTCACATAGGGGTACAGTAATGTATAAAAAATGTATTATTGATGAATTGTAAAACAAATATTTTTTTTAAAAGAGTTACGATGGAGTTTCTTGCTCGTTCTTCTCCATTCGAAACTACAATTTGGAACGAGCACCTAGCTTCACTGACGAACAGACTGACAGACTACTATTCTATTTTGACGTTTCAAAAGTACCTATTTATGGTTTATTTGGAATAAATGATTTTGATTTGATTTGATTTGATTTGATTTGAACAGTGTTTCTCTTTCTCCTGGTCGTTACCCAACTAGGTTGGGGTCGATGTTTCAGTAGATAGGTATACCTAGTTGTCTGTTTATTTTGTTTTGGTTAGTGAGTCAGAAGTACAGGAGACGATACTGTCTCGTTGGTCATATTATTATGATAGCGCGTGTGATTGACCTCTAAACTCAAAAACTCAATTTTTGACTGAAAGTTCAGATGTTTGCAAATCGAACATCATCCTCATCATCAGCCAATAAGTGCCCCTGATCCCCTGCTATCATCCTATAAGTGCTTACTAAAGAAAAGGCCTCTTCTCACACGGAAAAGGTTTGAGCATAACCACCACGCTTGCTCAAGGCGGATTGGCAATTTCAAACTTATAATTAGAAATTTTAAGTCTAGGTTTCTCGACATGTTTTTCTTCACCATATGTCAATGGTGTCTAGTGTCTAAATAATATAAGAAAGTACAAATAAGTCGAAAATAGTCATATCGTTACTTTTTGTTTTGTACCAGCACTCGCATGCGTGAGAAGCGGGCGCTATAACCTCCAGGCTGGGAGGACATTAGGTTGGTTTCAAATGTTTCATCATTGTTATCATCAGCCTGCGAATACGGTTACAATTTTATTGCCCAATATTCTCATGCTAAGAAAAGTGTACTTTTCAGACGGAGATGGAATAATAAGCATTTATCACATTGATTTTAAACTTGTAATTAGAAATTGCAAGTCTAGGTTTTCTCGCCATGTCGTAAAATGCGGTGAAGGAACCACCGTTTTTCAGTGGTGTCTAAATAATCTTTAAGTATTTAATGACCCCAATTATGCAACGCTTATTTTTTTTAATTTAAACGTTTCCTTACACTAGTTGTGTTTAAAAACATACAATTACACATCACACCCAGAACCGGATAAACAATTTATGGATTAAAGAGTAGTTCCGTGCGGGAATCGAACTCACGACACGTTACGCGGCAGCCATTCGCCCAGCCACCGCGCCAACCATGCAGTCATTTGTCGCTGAGTATTATATTATTATAATCTAGGTATTAGTTTCGATAAGTATTCAGGGAATATAGGTCCAGTAATAGTACCTATCCGCCTACCGAGTATTTTCGTCTGTTCTTTGTCACACATTCCTTTACAAAACAATAGCCCCAATACTCGGTACTCTATCAACGAGTATTATTATCACAGTCTGTATTACTAGCACTTGCATTCCATATCATAATATTATCAGTGCACAGAATTTTCAATTGTTTTCATATGGACTTCACTCATGATACACGCAAACATAACGTGTCCATGTTTTGATAACGTTACGTTTAAAAAAGTTGGACACTTGGCATGCTTTGGCACTGTGGCAGTACAAGACACTTCGTGCTTTGAGGATCGACGCGACGATATCCTTCCACCGTAAGCGCAGGTCTACGACCAGAACTGGATCCAAGAGTTCAGCGCTTAGCGTTTCGCGCGCAACTCAATGAGGCAATAGACCACTGCAAATTGGGCCTAATATGGTCCATGTTCAGCCGGGATTGCTAAATGCAAGCGCACTAATGTGCCGCAGCCACGACCTGGAGCAAGAGAAGGAACGGGATGGTTTTTAGTCAATAAGAATCTGACACTCCCTCTCTCCTCAACCAGGGTGAAATAACGCCTACGTTATGGTTTCGTCGTGTGAATGGAGGTAAACATTGAGACCTGATCCTCTCCTGCAACAAAAACTCGGCAGGGAAATCGGCACTGATTGCTTAACGTCAGGAGATCCGTCTGCTCGTTTCCCTACTTATCCCATAAAAGAATGGATACACAGTTCATACACGCAGACACAACGTGTGAACGATGACGTCATCTATTGTCGATCCCACAATCAGTTTTACCAGATTATTTTGTAGTGAAGGGCTTATAAACACTCTGTTATATTATTAATGCATTTTCAATATAATACAAAAGCAATTTATTGATATAAAATAGTAAAGATAATAATATGAGAAAACAAAACAAAAGGCAATCAGTTGTTTTGTAAATTATTGTTAAAAAGGGAATGTGTGATAAAAATTATAATCTCAAGGGCGCCAACAATAGTGATTTAGTTTTCAAGCTTCACACAAGAATAAAATACTAGCCGATATATGACATAACTTTATATTTATTGCAAAAGTCTAAGTTTATCTCAAAACTGGAGACTCATCATCAGCCTAGAATTGCCTCTTCTTACACAGATCTCCACGCTAGCTCAACGTAGATATGCTATTTGAAACTTATAATTAAATTATTTCCAGGTTATTTCACGATGTTTTCCTTCCCTGTATATTATCGGTGTCTCAATAATCATAGAAAGTACATAGAACTCGGAAATAGTTACATTCGTGCTTGTCAGGTTTCAAACCCACAACCTCGATTAAAGATATTGAAATGAAATAACAAAAGTATCCATAGCACTAATATTATATCGGAACGCGCAGTCCTAATCAAAACAAAACAAAATGTTTTGGCCGCGCCGCGATCCTTTCTTGTCTCATGTTTCTGATGACGACTACTCGACTGAAACAGGTTATAATAATTTTCAGCAATATCAGAAGAAAAAAGTATTTATCCAAATCAAAATAACAAAATCACATCAACATTATCGAAAGCCCGTAAGAGTGCACTGCTGAAGTATGGACCCCCTCTATAAAAAGATCCATCAGAAGAGAGAAAGATCTCCATGCTTTCCAAGTGGCCATCCAAATTGTTTTGGGACAAATCGAAATGGCAATACAAGGATCAAGTTTAGCAGAAAACACTGCTACTTCGTCTCTGTTCAAGTGAACGTCAAATCATTTGTTTCATCCAGCGCAGACAACAATAGGGTCTATTGAACGTCAAACAAAGATTTTAAGAGAAAGAGTGCCAGTCCTATTTGCTTTGTTGCAAAGTGTACTTTGCTATGGAGAAGAATGGGAAAGAAACTCCATGGTTACCATTTTGCAATCAGTTTTACAATTAAAATATTTGGTTGGTTCCATTATTTGAGAATAGTCAAACACCTATATTTAGCCAAATTGGCAGAAAAAGAAAATAACCTCAAGGAAAACATGGTTAGACAGTTTAAAGATAACCATAAATTTAAAGATAGTGAGGTTACCGGAGACCTATTCCTCCCCCTTCCCCAATCCCTAAATCCCTAAATGGTCGGCAACACACTGGTAACTCCTCTGTTGCGGGTGTCCATGGGCGGCGCTGAATGCTCGACATCAGGTAATCCATCTGCTCGTTTGCCGACCTATTACATAAAAAAAACCAGAGCCAATTCACGGTGCTCATTCAAGAAGTACACCATGACCGCCCCTAATCAACAGTTGTTAGATATGTAATCCCTAACTACTGACTCTTCAGATAAGCGAAACTAGGGCTGGTAGCAAGTGCATTCAACTCGGCTGTCTCACAAACACATCAACTTCATAACTAAAATTGAACTGACGCAACACAAGTCCCTCACCGAACATTTCCACTATCAACAACTAACAAAAACAACTAGAAATCTTATATTTACACAAGAAACTAAAGTTTATCTATTCGCTCTACAAACTCGAACCCATTACTACAAACGTAAACCGGTGCAGTGGCAGCCATTGATACATTTTCGCAAGCATCGTCGAAATAGGGCTGCGCCGTGACACAGCTGGCACGCTGTCAAATATGCGCGTGCGCCGGTTATACGTAGCGCTAGAGGGGACATGGTTGGATGGATTTTGTTAAGGATTTTTGACTAAGATTTTCCAATGCAATTGAAGTGTGGGAGAGCCATGCTTCGGCGCGAATGGGTCCGCTCGACCGGAGTGATACCACGGCCTCACAGAAAACCGGCGTGAAACAACCACAGCGTTGTGTTTCGCCGTGTGAGTGAGGTTACCGGAGGCCCAATCCTTCCCCTTCCCCAATCCCTAAATTTCCTAATCCCTAATCCCTAAAAGGTCGGCAACGCACTCGTAACTCCTCCGTTGCGGGTGTCCATGGGCGGCGCTGATTGCTTACCATCAGGTAATCCGTCTGCTCGTTTGCCGAATTATTACATAAAAAAATGCAATTCCAGATCAATCTGAATCTGCATTTTAAATACAAAATTAGAAGCTCGGCAATTGAGAGCGTATTACTGAATGAAAAAATGTTTAAATTTCTTGCAACTACCAACAACTGTTTTCCTTAGCAGTTTCATAAGATTTACAAACTTCTTGCCCTTTAGTGTGTTTTCTATTCATATATACCTACAAATGGACTCAATTTGTTATTAATATATTAATTTACATAATTACACAACAGCTTTTTGATAAACCCCTTTTTTAACTAAGATCTGAACTCCATCTCCCCTGTAAGAGGAATCTGTAGTCCAGGAGCCGACGACGCGACCTTAACTAATACGACATACCAAGTAAAGTTAACACTTTACGAAACCTATAATTCTATGTGAGACACATCATATGGGGTACACATCAAAACACCACTAAATAATACAGAAAATAGAAAAAACAAGTGCCAAGCTTCGGCACAAATGGGTCGGCTCGACCAGAGTACCATACCTCAGCAAAAACAGCGTGAAATAACCGCAGCGTTATGTTTCGCCGTGTGAAGTTACCGAAGGCTCAATTCCAAGCCTATTTCTAAACCCCCATCCCTACCTAATCCTTAAATATCTCTGTACTGTCCTGGTATTATCAATAAAAAGCATGGTCTTAGCAGCCAGGATCCATCGTCCGACAAATCTGTATTTATTATATGACTATAATATATCTCAAGGTGAAATTCCAGCTCCAGGTCTGTGCCCAGGTAAATTGCATCTGCACTGCACTGCGACCCAGTTCTAAGTTCATAAATTTGTTAAAATAACTAACAGTTTAACCTGGTACTATAGAATTCCTATACCAACTGCAAATAGGATGTAATGGAATGAAGGAATTTTGTCATAAATGAAACTAAATTTAGAACCATTTAATGATTTATTGATAAAATCTTTAGCGATGGTTTTCGAAACAAAATTAAAAGTCGGACTAAAATAAAGTATAGTTTTTTGATTTTTCACTCACAAGAAAACCCCGCTGGATATCGCTCCTGCTGCACCCTGACAAAGGTTTTTGACCTATAATATCATTTCTATCCAGTCACAAAAGTCCTTTCATTGTTATCTTTCTATTAGCTCCTTAGTCGCCTAAGGCTACATGTGTAGCTGAAGTGGGATCGCCGACAGAGAGTAATATTTTTGAAAATTATTTTATTATTGAACTATGTAGTTTCCTACATATGGTTTCGCTAGATAATGGTTTCAAACGTTCCCCTTTAAGTTCTGTCAAAATATCGCAATTGAAATTTAAGTAAGTATGTACTCACTAGTTTTAATTTGCAAATTGTACGCTATATCGCTTGGCTCTTTCGAATATAAGTCTCGGTGTTACTTGAAATTAGTAGAGCTTTTCTCGACTTGTTTACCAGCTACCCATATTTTCCTATGAGTTTTTGTTGTTAATATTTTCGTAACTATTTTAGCTTGGTTTTGCTAATAGTGAAAAAAAAAACAAATCGTAGCTCGGAAACTATCCCAGGTAAACAAACAATTAATTATTTTTGTTCTATAGTTAGAGATGTTCATTGTTATTATTATTGTAGGATGTTGTACTCAGATATAGCTAGGTACTTAGCTAACTGTAGGTAGCTGGATATACAACACAAAGCAGTATTGGCTATGTGTGCGACGGTGGCGACGCGTAGCGTTTACAACATTTGCGGCAGCTGTCAAATAATAACAATGTAAGCATTATAATATAAATAAAACCAAAGAATGAGATAGTATTGTTGACATTATTTAAGTGCAATCTATTCAATAGTTTTACTGTAAAATGAATATAATAATAAAAACCGACAGCTGATCATCCGCATTTGTTTCCAATTTCTGCCGTGTTGTGTGCTGCGGTCGCTATCTGTCCGCCGCTACTCGCTTTGCACATAGCCAATACTTACAAATCAGACAAAGTGTCTGGGGATTGATTTCAATTTTCAAGCAACTTTTTTTATATTAGGATATTAATGTATTGTCAAAAGAGTGGTAAAGAGTAGTGTTCATGAGCATCTCTGCTTATACCTTAGTGTACTAAAAGGCGTCACATCAATTTAAGAAAATGATACCTTCAAGTATCCTGCCTGAATCAAGAACCTTCTTTAATCTATTAAGGATCATCACAACGATTTTCTAAGAACAAGTCTCGGATGTCCAGTCATTAAAAAATACGCCTATAATTGCTCGGTGAGAGAAAAGGATGGGAATCGAACCAACTATACAATGACACGACGAACAATGGATTTTCCTTATTCACCTTGAGATAATGATTCGATGAAACCGCTAAAAGGAATTTTTAAAATGATCAATTTATTTGTTTATGTATTGTCCCCATAGATTAAATTATTAGATGGAAGGTAGGTTAGGTGTTATGAAGTTGTAAACTTTCTGGAATTCTCTATGACCTTGGTGTTATAAGCAAAACCTTATTTTGTATTATAATATCTGTGTATCCGACGCAACAAGTACAGACGTTTTGTAATTGACAATGCAACTATTGGCTCGGTAACTATGTAGGTACAGACTCTTGAGTTTATTGTTTTTATAAAGATTAGCTGAATAACATGGTGATGTCATGGCCACATTGCATTTGTTAATTAGATAGGACGAGACGCACTAACTGAGAGCTCAGAAAAATATATGGTGTGTTCCCATAAATTGATGGTTTTCTACATGACTCATTCGTAAAAAAGGATTTCATTCACCTTCCAAATACCTATGTGATTTTTTCAAGTTATACTTACGTACTTTGGAAGTTTTTTTAACACCACTGACAAACAACGAAATCTGAACTTATATTTCTAAGTTTAAAATCACCAATTCGCTTTTAACAAGCGTGCGCTTACCCATTAAAAAAGAGGCCTTTGTTCAGCATTGTATACTTCTATGCTGATGATCTAATGTAAGTGACTATTGATACGAATGATGATGATGTAGGGGAAGGCCATTCTTCAAATGTCTTTCGGCTAATAGCGCAGACACAAAAAAGTGATGAATCACTTTACTTCTATTGTTTTTGTGGGTACTCGGGGCTTTTAAAACCCCCATGTAGGTAAACATGGATGACGAATACAACGATTTTTAATCGAGTAACTTCAATCCTATGTATTTGGAAATAGAGTTGATTATACGTTTTTTTTTTTGAATGGAACAGCTTGTAAAGTGCATCCTATTTTCAACGAAATTCGTTGTTCTAACTTCTAAGTTTAACAAAATTTGTGTTACTATAATAATATGTCTTTTCAAAACTGGGACATAGGTAACATGAATTAATTATGCCTTAAACAGCAGACAAGATAGACAGAATAGGTATTGAGTTAAATATTCTTCAATGTTTGTAAACAGCCTATTGTTTTATGAGCAAGGACGTTTACGCGGTTTAGGTGGTAAGAGATTTGATGGTTAAAAGATTTGATGGTTAGGACATCTGGGGGTTGGATAATGGGGTTTTGGCCTCTGATAACCTCACTCACACGGCGAAAAGCGACGTAAACGTTGTTACGTGAGTCTGTAAACTTCTGTCGAGCCGACCTATGATTCGTGACAAATCCGACTAAGTAAAAAAGGCAAAATTAGTACTTATCTTTTCTGACCGGGTCTTCTAAAATCCCCTATATAACAATTTGACTAACGGGAAACCCACAAATAGAATAATCTGTGTACTAATTTCCCATTTCATCAAACCAGTTTGAAGCCTTAAGAAAAACAATAGATAGTAGGTATGTACAATTTTCCTTATTTTTTCCCAATCAATTACAGCTTCATTTATTTCTTCTAGAGACCAATTAATTGGTTAACCAGAAAAAGTGACCAGGAAATAAGTACCGTTTCTGTTCTAATTTTCTATGATTTAGATGTAGGTCACTAGGTAATTTATCTTGGAAAACAAATTTCGAGTGTAGTCACTGTGTAAGTATAAAAAGCTTTATCTATCCCTATATCCCTAAAACTATACAACGGATTGTGATTCGGCTTCTTTCGGTAGATAGAATGATTAAAGAAGAAGATAACATCCATTGAAAAATGGAGATATTTAGTATCAGCATAGCTCTCGTGCGAAGCCGCGGCGGATCATTACTTAAGGAGCAACATATACTTAATGAACCATCGCATTTAATCCTTAATTGTGGAGTACTGAAAGTTATTCGGCAATCCGAATAAAGCCTTAGGTATCGAAGACAAGTGTTAGATTGAAAGCCCTAGGTTTTTCATCGGATATATTTCGACGTTAGTGTTGGGGACTTTCTATCATCGTAACAGCAGACGATCGGCAAAATGTAACCATCAGGCTATTTAGTGAATAAACAAATAGTGCCCAGTATAAATAAAAAAAACCTTAACTCCTAACACTTCTCCTCCACTCAAGGGAACTAGGGCTACATTTGTTTTTTTTTTTTATGTGACAGGTCAGCAAACGAGCAAACGTATTGGCTGATGATTAGCAATCGGCGACGGAGGAGTTATGAGTGCGTTGCCGTCTTTCTGGTGACTAGGGTTACAGAGATTTATGGATTTGGAGGAGATGAGGGAGAATAAGGTTTGCGCGTCCAGTAACATCACTCAGACGGCGAAATACAACGCTGTGGTTGTTTGAACCCGGTTTTATGTAAGACCATAATATCATTGTGATAAAGCCTACCCATTCATGCCGAAGCTTGGCTCTTCCTCACATAGTTTAGGTATATACTTATTATATGTATTACAGATATAATGAGGTTTATGATTTTTTTTTTGCAGTTGCTTTCTCGTTCCATATTCATATTGGATTTGATCAGTTATCAACAACTTATATTTGACTGCTCAATTATTGCAGTGGGTAACTGGCTGCTGTGCAACGTGTCAACATGGAACAACACTTTGTGTGATCCACAAATTGTTGTTTCGGGTCTGGGTGTATGCGACATTGAATGATTGTGAACGCACCCACGACAAATGAGAAAATCCTCGGATAGGGAAAAGTTTTTTACAAAAAACAAAATACGTGACAATGCTTCCTACAGTTAAAGCAATAAAATTAATACAATGTCCTTTCCTATATCACTTATTCTATCTTCAGTTACAGTAAGGTCAAATTGAACTCCGCAGTAGAAGATAATCCTATTGAATCTTTATTGACAAGTACATCTCTATTCCGACCTTCGATTGTAAATATGGAGGTTGTAACTAAATCATTTATCCTTCAGTTGTTCCTTGCACTGAATACTCCTTAAAGCCACATTTACACGATGCAAATTTCTTGTCGGTTGCATACAATTAATTAAATCAAACGGATCTTAATTTTTTATTGGGACAAGCACTCCAAAACCTCCCTAAACCGCTACAAGTACTTTAAGCCAGGATTTACAGTAGATACTCATACAACCGTGACAAACCGAAACACTGAATGAATGTTTTGGATCCTGCAACAAAATAAATAAATAAACTTCATTTGGAAAGAAGAAATAAAAATTTAAGATGCGGATCTTTAAATTTTTGGATTCAATTATTGCTCCTTTGTAAGTCAACCTTAGTCAACGGAAAATGCAAAAAGGCAAAGTCAAACGGGTTGTAATAAAACTGACATCGTTTCTGTTTTCGAAGTTGACATATAAAAAATATTTTTATTGAGTACCGATGGAAGTCACTCGACTTAACTAAACTTTAATGTATTTCAGACACTTTTCAGTATCAAATCCAGGCGTAATCCTAATATGGCCAAAAGAAACGATCATTTTCTAAAATCTAAGAATAAATAAGTAAATGTTCTCATTTGCAATTTTCGAGGATGCCCGATTAATTTCAAGTTTCAAAGGGGCTCATAACACGGTACACGGCAAACTACATCGCGCAGCTCACTAACTAAACATCCAGAACTATACAAGTTAATTGTAATTTTCATTAACACGTTAAGAGCCACGTAGGTCACCGGTGACATATGAAATATAATGAAATTTGCCTTCCATAGTTTCCTGTCGGCAGTCAAAGGCTTAAGACACTAATGAAATAAATTACTTACAATTGAAAGATCAAATTCAATACTTTTATTAAAAATTAAAAAAAAAATATGTCAGTGCGATGACCTTCATTTAGGTCGCACTTGTGTTTACTCATTGTTGGTTTATGGCCCCCAGACTGTGCAAAGTGCAACAGCTGTAAATATAATAATCGGCAATGACTGATAAACAGCATATCGTAATCATAATTCAAATTTTAAATCCTATTTTTTTGTGTTATAATTTTTATTGTAGACATTTTACTACAGATCCATTATTATCACACGTAGTTTTTATTGTTGACAAGCTATTGCACTGTTTTAGCTGATAAGTCTTTTAAAAATGCAATTTAAGGTCATAATAATTATATGACTGCCCTGCATCAACCGGGGATTGTCCTTGGGTGCACTTATATAGCGCATACAGGGATCATTGCCGCCTGATGTCCCATCACATTTAGATTAAAACTGTTCAACGGGCCTCTGCGAGTTGGCTTCGGCTCCTCGTACGCCTTCCAAAGGTCCGGGACCCTGTGGTGCCGTGAAAGGAAAGAACAAACAAATATGACTGCACAAATTATTGGTCCAGGTCTGGGAAACTTCTGCATTTTTTATCTTTACTATATATTATATACTAGCTTTTTCCCGCGACTCCGTTTGCGTGGAATAGTGACTTCCTGCAGATATTTGGTATAAAAATTATCCTATATTGTATGTTTTATGTCCTTTCCTTAGGCGTGAAGAAAGAAAGGAAGAAAAAGTATTTATTCGCGTCTAGGACGCACATAAGACACAAAACAAAGAAGTGTATAAACATAAGAACAAAAAAACACGGTAATACAATATAAAAAAAGAGTAATATAAGGAAAAATATGCGTCACAAGCACGCGAAATGGCCCTCGCTAAGCATATGCAGCGACACTATGCGTGACAGCAGTAAGAGCACCCGCGACACCCGCGGCCGAGGCCGCGCCGGTAAATTTGGACAGAAAAAATCTTGAGGTAGGATTGTATTATGATCTCGACATTCTTCAGTAAGTCCTCTGTCAACCCATCATCATAATCAGCTCTGGAGTTAAGGGTGCAAGCCCAACAATGTACCGAGGCCAAACCCTGGTGCAAAAAAGGGAACGGAGTGGTTTTTAGGCAGTCAGAATTTGTCTTAAGTGTAGGAGAGCCATGCTTCGTCACGAATGGGTCGCCTCAACAGGAGTGTATCACTCCTGTTGAGGCGACCCATTCGGCCACGAAGAAAACCGGCGTGTATTTCAACAAACAACTAAATTTTCAAAATCCTAATCCTAAAAAGAACGGCAACGAACTTGTAACTCCTCCGTTGTTGAGGGTGTCCATGGGAAGCGCAAATTGGTTACCAATTAAATAATTACCATCAGGTCACCCGTCTGCTCCTTTGCCGCCCTATCATATAAAGAATACACTCCGTCACGCCCAATTAAAAGCAGGAGAAGTGATTTGATTGAAAACCTTAATCAACTAAATTCACCCTACATTCTTTAAATAAAATTCCTTACATACATTTAAAACATTGCGAAATACAAAATACGTACCAAAGCAATCCTTGTGGTTGACTCATGTTACCAAATTAGCTGAAGAACTAAATGCGGTATCAAAACATCCGCGGCAATGTTTTCTGACTCTGTATGTTTGTTTGTTTGTTACCGCGCTTTACTACCGAACCGCTGGTCTGATAATGATGTAGTGCGAAAGAATAAAGCAGAGAGTTTCTTAACTGTTTCATAGAGATGTTAGTGATTAGTTTGAATAAAGACAGGCCGTTGTTATAATGGGTAGTCATTTGGCCGCTAACACGCCTGGTGGTAAGCAATTATGCGATCTACGATGGAGTATGCCTACCCATAAGCAACCTTGTCACTCGACCTTGAAGACACCCAGATTACATCCTTCGGGGAACATAGACTCCGGAAAATTGTTCCACTATTTGGACTTTTTTTGCTAGCATTATTACAATATTACCTATACCTTTAAATCTCCCAAGAGGTTCTGCAATGAAGATGTTTCTCATATCGAACTGTAGCCATTGTCACAGATGGCGAGTAATGGTAGCTCGTCGCCCAACCAGTAACAAACCCGAGCGTTCAGCGCGTTCCTCGCGCGCTTCAGAGAGCCAATAGACCACTACAGACGGGGCGCTATTATAGGGCTGAAGTTTAGTCGGGGTTTGGAGGTAGGCGCAATGAGGCACCAGGACCTCGGCCAAGAGCAGGAGAAACGGGAGTTTTCAATCAGTAAGACTCTGACACACATCTGGTAAATTTCCCCAAACAAAAATGCTCATCATCACACAATATAATCAAACTCAAAATACAGTACTTAATTTGAATGCGATACTTTCGTTGATCGGTTAAAAATAGAAGTGTGAGTATTATTTTTCAAGATAATGGGTTATAAAGAATGTTATAGTATTAACTTGTGTAAGCAAATAGATTTGTATGTGTGTACGAACGTGTTACACCGTATTACTGGAGCGTGGGAGTGTTTGCAAACAAGATTTGCACAAATACTAAGCTTACTTCTGTTCTCCTTATAAGGTGAGGTTGAAACGCGCATTTAATGGTCATATAAAACAATGGTGGCTCGGAGATTAAGGTCCCTCTTTCAAATAAATGCGTCATGACCCAGAGGTTAGATAGAGGCTTTGAAATCTGCCTAGAAGATACATAACAATATGTGATGTGTCATGGAGGCCCGAATGTTAAGGAGCCCGCTTCTCATGCATGAGGGTATGGGGTCGAAACCTGGCAAGTGCCAATGTGACTTTTTCCGAGTTATATGTATGTACTTTCTATAATTATTAAGACACCACTGACATACGGTGAAGGTAAACATCGTGAGGAAACCTGGACTTATAATTTCTAATTATAAGTTTGAAATCGCCAACCCGCATTGAGCAAGCATGGTGATTAATGCTCTAACCTTCTTAGAAGAGGCCTTTGCTTAGCAGTGGGCAGTTATAGGCTGATGATGATGATGATGAATATGTGATGTATCAAAAATCTTCAGAGTTAACTGTTAGGTACCTTCTAATTTATTTAATCTCTTACCATCGGAACTATGGCCTAAAAGAGAGTAGTTGAGAGAGTATTTTAAGTTTTTTATTTTTTTACAGTGTGTTTGTTTCATTGTGTGACTGAGGTGTCGGAGGCATTGGGCCTTTCACTCCCCCAGCCTTTCCCTCCCTAATCCCAATATCTCAGACAGCCTCATCCCCAAAAGGCCGCGCCGGGAATGTAGCCATAACTACTCTGCATTGGGCGGGGCATTCACATAAAAAAAAGAATGATCAATCTTCGTAGTAATAAACAAATTAAAGACTAATTCCTATCTCCAATATCAATAATACAATTTCATCAAGAGAGACCAAAATAAATACTAATACCAATTTATCCTACAAGGATTCGCCTGGGAAAACCCCAGAATAAATTTAGCTCAAAAATAGACTTTAAGTGCACTTTGAATGATTGAAAGTGCTATAAAATTAGCTCCTTGTACCTTCTCTTGGGATTTCCGTACTTCTACCTAAGTTTTGTAGTCATGTAATAATACTACCCGCCCCGGATCCACTATTTAATGGATGTTATTATTATGTACGCATTGACAGCACGGTTTTTTGGGAGGGGAAAATCATCAAATGACTTCTCCCGCCCAGGGCCGGGCGGGAGGGAGTGTCAGACTCTTACTGACTAAAAACCTCCGTTCCTTCTCCTGCTCTGGGCCGAGGTTGCGGTGCCTCATTGCGCCTACCCCGCAATCCCGGCTGAACATCAGCCTTTTAGGGCCCCGTCTGTGGTGGTCTATCGGCTCTTTGAGGCGCGCGCGGAACGCTACGCGCCGTACGCTGGGGCCTGGTTCTGGTCGGGCGGCAAGCTGCCCTTACTCGCCGACCAGACCCGCGCTTACGGTGGCCAGAGATCGTCCCTTGACAGCACGGTTGGTGCGGTGGCTGGGCAACTGACTACCGCGCAATGTGTCGCGGGTTCCCGCACGGAACAATTTTTTGTCTTATCCACAAATCGTTTTTCGGGTCTAAATGTGATGTGTATGTGAAATTGTATGTTTGTAAACGCACTCAGGATACAGGAGAAAATCCTAGTGGAGGGCGTTTTTTGTTTAATTAACCTTCTTCTTCATTCACTTTATCTATAAAATAAACGAATAAAATTCGATGTGTGATGCGTTCCATGGAGGTTAGGGAGAAGGTGATCGATCGTAACGTGCTTAAGCATTAGCCATACTGTCTCGGAAAACAAAAGGGTCCTAGAAAATAAAAAATATGAAGGAATTTCATCATAATCATCATCAGCCGAAAAGTGCCCACTGCTGGGCAAAGGCGTCTTCCTATAATCCGTGGGATGCCGGAACGCAGATCCACGAGAGACACTATCGGCCTTATTACAAAACAAGGTTTTACTTTAGTCTAGGACTAAAACATTGAGCCAGTTTTTGTATTTCGAATTGAAGGTAGATGACAATAAGATTCAAAATTCAAAACCCGAATCAATGGTTTAAACCTGGACTAAAGATAAACCTTGTTTTGTAATAAGGGGGAATGTGTTTTCTATTATATTTCATATACCGGCAGACAAAAGGTTAATCACCACACTTGCTCAAGGCGGACAGACGATTCAAACAAACATATTAGAAATTAAATGTCAGTAGTGTCAAAATAAACTTACCTCCGCTAAAGTCATATTAGTACTTGCCAAGTATAGAACCCATGCTCTCATGGATGAAGCAAGGGAAGCAAGGCGAATCTCGTGGCTACCACGACATAAAGGAATTTACAAAATAGTTTCTCAAGTAGTTTAAAAAATGTCTACCTAATTTCAAATTACTCCTTGAGTTTGAACGATAAAGCATTAATAATTAGATTATTTTCGTTTTATTAATACATCGTTCAAGCAGTTTCAAGAAACACTCGACTTCGTTCCAGATTTACGCAGCCATCTTTTATTTCGTTTTTTTTTTTAACTCGGTTGTTAGAGTTCTGTACCAATAATAAAATGATGATACTATTATGTCATCATGATAAAGAAGTTTACCTTTGTTTAATACTAACCCTGCTTTTCCTTTTTTTTCTATATGGGATATTCGGCCTCCGGTAACCTCACTCACACGGCGAACACAACGCTGTGGTTGTTTCACGCCGGTTTTCTGTGATGCCGTGGTATAACTCCGGTCGAGCCGAATTTTTTTTTTACTTGATATAAGCTAATGCTTGACTGCGATCCGACCTGATGGTAAGCAGTGATGCAATCATTGATGGTAAGGCGCACTAGTTTATTAAGGCGCACTAGTTTATTAAGAATTATTTCTTAATTTATAAATGTTTAATCAGTGGATTTTAATATTTTTGTTTTATAAAATGCTCCTTAACATCCGCGGCATACGATTCAAGATATATTATCAGTACGGAACTCTGAAGTCTTCAGAATCGTTCTCAATACCAGATTTAATTTAATTTCAAGTACAAGTTTCTTGTTACTCAGTATGAGAATAAATTCATCTTCTTTACTTAGTATTTATTTATTTATACTTTAGTTTAGCCTTCTCTCTTTTCAAAGTTTTGGAGCTTCAGTTCTTTCTATTTTTAAAAGTGCAATTGCATTTATATATTTATTTAAAATAAATTTTTATATCTTTTTTATTATTTATATTTATTAAATATTTTTTTAAAAACGTCATGGTGACCCATAGGGTTAAGCGCTCGCTTCTCATGCATGAGGGCGCAGGTTCCTGTCAAGTGACTTTTTCCGAGTTATATATGTACTTTCTATGATTATTTAGACACCACTGACATACGGTGAAGGTAAAACATCGTGAGGAAATCTGGACTTATAATTTCTAAATATAAGTTTGAAATCGCCAACCCGCATTGAGCAAGCGTGGTGATTAATGCTCAAACCTTCTCCGTGTGAGAAGAAGCGCACTTATAGGCTGATGATGATGATGATGAAATTTTATTTTTTAAATCGTTACACTTCACAATATTCCTTGAACCTCATCTACATGAGAGTGTACCTAGAACTCCATACTTGGTCGGATGTTAAAATCACAATTCAGTAGTTCAGATTTTAGAGATAAAGATAAAGAGATAGTTTATTTTGCAAATATGGGTAGTACAATAATATTTGTGGTGTTAGGTTAGGTACAATGCGAGCTCAGCCATATTTTACCAGTAGGCATGCAAAAATTAATTTAAAGTGTTACAAATTATAAACATGTCATCCTTTTTTTTTGTCAGGGGAAAATCATCCAATGACTTCTCCCGCCCAGGGTAAGGCGAGAGAGAGTGTCAGACTCTTACTGACTAAAAACCCCCCCCGTTCCTTCTCCTGCTCTGGGCCGAGGTCGCGGTGCCTCATTGCGATACCCCGCAGCCCCGGCTAAACATCAGCCTTTTAGGGCCCCGACTTTAAATGCAACATCTTTATCTGTGGAGTTGCCCCAGAATATAACCCCATAACGAAGATGTGGTTCAGCTATACCGTAGTAAGCAGTTAGAAGCGCTTCCTTCGAAACCTTATGTGACAGTGTATGTAGGGCATATGCAGATTTACTTAACCTCTTACAAGTGCTAAGTAACTACTTAGTGCCGATCTCTGTTAAGCGTTTGATCGTCTTTGTCATCCCTGACCTAGCAAGCTTCGAATCGCCTCAAAATTAATTAAAGTAAGTAGGTATATCATCAAAGAATGTGTGGGAGATCCATGCTTCGGCACGAATGGGTCGGCTCGACCGGAGTGATACCACGGCCTAACAGAAAACCGGCGTGAAACAACCACAGCGTTGTGTTTCGCCGTGTGAGTGAGGTTACCGGAGGCCCAATCCTTTCCCTTCCCGGACCTTCCTCAATCCCCAAATCTCCAAATCCCTAATCCCTAAAAGGTCGGCAACGCATTCGTAACTCCTCCGTTGCGGGTGTCCATGGCGGCGTTGATTGCTTACCATCAGGTAATCCGTGCGCTAGTTTGCCGACTTATTACATTGAAAAAAAAAGCATATTATAGTTTATATTAATGTCAGTTTTATACCCTGCCTAATATGCAATAACATACATAAAACAGTGTATGTGGGAAAAAAATGTTGTTTTTACTAATTGTCTTGTAGTTTATTCATGTGTTCATAGTTACTCCACTTTTCGAAATCGTCATTTTGATCACCAAATCAATTAAGTCGTTTCCGAGTTTTAGGAAGCCTAATACACAGCAAATCATGTAAACATACATTATGTATATAGATAATAGGAACTTTTCCACGTAAACGAAACAAACTCAGGCTATCAAAAAGTTTACCATAAACTCGCACCTGTAGGATTACCATAGACAATTGTGACATAGACAATTATGTACATTTGTCTATGGTTCGCGAGACTAACGTGAAGGAACAGCATTGACATATATTTGGATAATACTTTATATTCCAATCGATTAGGAATAATACAAGTACAGTTACGATTAAAACTGTTTGTTTACACTGTAAAACATATTTTTTTTATGTCGTCAAACGAGCAAGGATTACCTTGTGGTAAGCCATCGACTCCACCTTTGGACAAACCGCCGCAACAAAGGACCTTTTGGAGATAAGGGATTTGGACATTTAGGGATTGGGGAGGGATTATGAGAGGGGAAGGATTGGGCCTCCGGTGACTTCACCCACACGGCGAAACACAACGCTGTGGTTGTTTCGCGCCGTTTTTCTGTGAGGCCGTGGCACGACTCTCCAAAACTTGATATTATGATAAGGTGTTTTATTTACCTTTTTTGGGGAGGGGAAATTATCAAATGACTTCTTTAGCGAGACAAGTGTTCGACTCTTACTGACTAAAGTATCTTCTTCTGCTTCAAGCTGGAGTTGCGGTACATTATCGCGCTTCACTCGTAACTACCACTGAATGTGTATTGTTTACCTTAACTGCGACCAAGGTATACTTATACCGACCATTTTCGCCAGTTACTGTATTAATGCTATTATTGTAATCATAATTATAATTATCATGTACCAGTCCATAGCCACCCACACCCATAATCTTTTGCCATTTTGCATAATAGTCCTCCATCAACCGAGGATTGTCCTTGGCTGCACTTATATAGTGCATACAGGGATAATTGCCGGCTGATGTCCCATCACATTTAGATTAAAACTGTTCAACGGGCCTCTGCGAGTTGGCTTCGGCTCCTTGTACGCCTTCCAATTGCCCGAGACTATGGTCCCATGAAAGGAAAGAACAATCATACTAAAGTTGTACAAAGGGCCTCTACGAGTTGACTTCGGTTCCTCGTACGCCTTCCTAAGGCCCGGGACCCTGTGGTCTCGTAAGTGGAAACAACACACAAATGATAATCCTGGTAATAATTAAGTAACATACTTGTAGTAAATCATTTGGTATCGCAAATGTCCTTTAGCGGTACCCATTACTTAACATCAGGTAATCCGCAAGCTCATTTTGCACAAGGCTTCTTTACCATAGAAAAAAAATAGTTGAGGATCGCAGTTAAAAGAGGTAGCTTCCGAGGGTAATCCAGATCCAGGTGGTCAAAATTGTTACCTATATAAGAACGTTATTACATAAGTATAATTATTTAAATATACAAAGAAACACACGTTGCAAACACACGAACTTCTAACAAAAATACATCCAACAAATAAAGACCTACCCTCTTTTGTTTTGTGTGTTTCTGACTTGTACTATTCATAAACAAACAATGACATATTCAAAAGCATGTATTATATATTATATGTTGGCTTACAATTGACGGTCAGTGTTTCATATCACGAGATTTCGGGAGCAACAGATAATACGAAGGAACACGTGTTTCGCTGGAACGTGACATTTGGTCGAAATGTAGCGAATTTTGTTTGCTTGTACAGTCGGGATGAAAACCTTCGTACGGGAATTTAGATGGAAGGAAAATTGGAACTGTATGAAGGAGGTTATCATGATGAATGAGACGATTTTGATTATGTATTTAGATTACAGTCCATATGTCACAGCAAAACTTAAAGCACTATTTTGTGCCTATAAAGCTTAAGTCATTCTGTCTCCTGCATTTACCGAGGGAAGTGGGTTAACTATTTAGTTTTTTCTTATCTTCTAATAACGTCTTCTGATTTATTTCCTTGTGAGATCCAAACAAAAAGTCATTCATGTCCCTGGGACGCGCCGGATTTCAGTGTTTCGATGTTTTCATGGTAGTATCTCGCCTAGGGTGAAGCGAGAAGAAATGTCAGACTCTTAGTATTTAGTAAAAACCCTATTTCTCTTCTCCTGCTCCAGGCCGAGGCCACGGAACCTTTTCTCAGTCTTGTGGGGTCCACAAAAGTTTACAAAAAGAGGAGACGGCTTCCCAATTCCTTTCGCTCCGCACCATGGCCTCGACAAAGGCCGATCGCGAGTGGTCGTCGGTCGCAGGCGATAACTTCTCTGAGGACACGGCGGCACTCAGCCCAAGCAGGGCACACCGCCACCCTATGCTGCAGACCCGATGCCTGAAGTGTCTCCTTATGATAAATGTAACACTTATGTGGTTGACTGTAGCGCTCGACGTGTGTAGTAAGCCAATGGTCTCGTGGCTCGCCGATGTCGAGAGATCAGACCGCACGTGATATTTTCTGACCTATTTTGTACAAACATGTACAATGCTGAATATTTTTACGATATTACCTTTTATGTTTCAATAAAGGACTATAGTTTAATTGTAGTGCAAATACAAATAACTGTTTGAAGGTTTTCTGTTGTGTTGATGTTTGTTGCTAAGGTTTTTAGTGGGATATTGTATCCGTTGTTGTCAACTGGTATCATCTTAGGGCTTTCAGAGAACGAAACTTTTTTATAGTAAGTAATGTGTATTAAGTATATTATTATAAGTATGTAAACTTTTTAAATTAAAAATAAGACTGGCTGGCTCGAGCGTTAAATCTATGAAACTTTAGAAAGTATACATTTGAAAAAAACGCTTTAAGAAGATGAAGATTTATTAATAAAAATATGAAAAATAACATTATACTTCCAAACGGCATAAATAAACGAAAACCAAATTATTCTTTCTATGCCCTGTCACTGTTTTTTAAAAAACGTTGCCCCACATTAGGATTTTCTCCTGTGTCGTGGGTGCGTTTACAAACATATAATTCCACATGCACATCACACCTAGAACCGGAACAACAATTTGTGGATCACACACAAAGAGTTGTTCCGTGCGGAATCGAACCCGCGACACGTTGCACGGCAGCCAGTTGCCCAGCCACCGCGCCAACCGTGCAGTCACAAAAATAAACTTCCAATCAAAAAAAAATCTTCAAACCTATTTTTATCTCACGTATTTATTTATAGAATACTAATAAATAAATATCATACTCAACTATAGTACCATGACCCCTTCCAACACATATGTAATACATAAACAGCATACATAACATGAAATATATTGACGGCACACGCAAACTGTATATAAAGACGAATTTAAATAAGATATATGTAAAATTTTCACCTAACTCTATTTACTTACAAAAGTTTACACGTGAGACAACGTGTACATATATTATTACATATGTACATAAAGTTATGTATATTATTTATGTATTCCTTTACGTATTTGTGCTATTTTATTGTTTTTTAACCTTTTTATTGTAAGTCTAGTCTGCACAGTTATTTCGTTCGGAAGTTAGATATTAAATAATAATTTAGTTATCTATTGTTACACAGTACGGTAGTTTACAACGAGTCAAATTCATTACTTTTATCCAAATGTCAAAAACGATACTTTTCTATGAAAATTGTATGAAAAACTGAGTTATGACGTCATAGATTGTTTGCGTCAAATAGCTTACTTATTTCTTTATCATTAGCCAAATAATATCTAAAACTTAGCATATCGATCAATCGATGAATAAACGTATAGTTATTTATTCAATATTTTACTGTAATGAAACGTCAAATTAATTTATTTTTGACCTAGGAAACTACCCAATTCTTAGTGTCCGAAACTATATGAAAATCCCTTCCAAAAACTAGTCTATAAATAGCACCACCCAACCATAATAAATATCATTCTTGTCACATAATTTTATCTTTATCGAAAACCTCACTGTTATTACAGGCCTTTTAGGATTTCATCCCTTTTCGTCTAAAAATAGAAATTTGTATTATTTTGCCATTACGAAACACTTACATTCGCTTTTCGTTGTCATCTTAAAACCTTGGATTTATGTAATCCCTTTATAACTCGGTGACCCGAATTGAAGCAACTAAAGAACCAATTTCTATATTTATTTGACAATAAATACAATTTTTAACAAAAATATTCCGACTTCAAAAAGTAAACTATAAAACCAAAAATAAATTTTCTTTGTGGAAATTAATACGTGTTTTCATTTAGTTAGATAGAAAATAATATTAATAACCATTTTATAATCTTGAATTCAAACAAAAAAAAATCAGCCGAACATAGTAGTACCTCCTCCTTTTTTTGAAAAAAAATATTGACCGACTAAATAATTTTATGCTGTGTTTGGAAGTAGCCTCACTATGCATTTTCTATCGCTTATATGACAGTGAATATGTCGTGCAATTGTTCTGTTTGATTGATCCATGACGCATCTCTTCGCCATCGAACCTCGCGAAAACACTTTCAACATCTGTGCGATTTTACGGAACTTTCTGGCCTTCAAGAAACGAGCTCCTCTTTAAAAGGCCTGTCTGTAACGCGCCTGAGACTCCTCTAGTGTTGACCCTGGGCAGCACTGGTCACTTAAGCATTAGGAGATACGTATACTCTATTATATACGTACGTATACTATTTTATGAGATTCTACAAAAAGTAGGTTTGGGTTACCAAAGAATGCTTTGATAAAAATTATTTAATCTATACTAATATTATAAAGAGGTAAAATTTGTAAGTTTGTATGTAGGGGGTAACCTTTGGAACTGCTGGTCGGATTTTAAAAATTCTTTCACTGGTAGATAGCTACAATGTTCCTGAGTGCACTACGATTAAATGGAGCCGAGCAGCGATTAAAACCGCGCGAGAGTAGCTAGTGATTAATAAAGATGGTTATTAAATATAGCCTTTACACATTCTAATTTTAATTTCGAATTGGCAGTATCTACTTGTGTTTTTGGAATGTGAAATAGGCAAAGCTAAAATGTATACTGGCATCTTTTAAACCTTACGCGTTCTTATTTTAGCTATTAGAATAAGAGAAATGTAATGAAAAATTAGCTAACACTATATTGGTATATAG
The DNA here is from genome assembly GCA_902829305.4 of Spodoptera exigua. Classification (NCBI taxonomy): domain Eukaryota; kingdom Metazoa; phylum Arthropoda; class Insecta; order Lepidoptera; family Noctuidae; genus Spodoptera; species Spodoptera exigua. The sequence continues at coordinate 5,228,323 of LR824623.2, forward strand.
GTGTGACCCAAAATACATGAAAAGTTAATTAACATTTTCATCATTAGCCTATAAGCGCCCACTGCTGAGCAAAGGCCTCTTCTCACACGGAGAAGGTTTGAGCATTAATCACTACGCTTGCTGTGCAATGCGGGTTGGCGAATTCAAACTTATAATTAGAAATTATAAGTCCAGGTTTCCTGACGATGTTTACCTTCTACGTATGTCAGTGGTGTCTAAATAATCATAGAAAGTACATATAACTTGGAAAAAGTCACATTGGTACTTCCCAGGTTTCGAACCCTACGCATGAGAAGCGGGCTCCTTAACCTCCGGGCCACCACAACTAACATTTTACTCTTACTTAAAATAGAAAAAAATGTTGCAACACATGAATACAATTTTTGACATTGTTATTATCCCTTGGCCTAAAAAAATGTTACGAAGCTGTCAATACGATGTCTTTATGTCAAATGCAAATAACAAATAGCAACTTCATCTAAGTATACACAAAATCTATAAATAACGCCAATTTTGAGGATTGTTCTCAATTACTATTTTTCAAATAGTTATTTCTACTCCACATGTAATCAGGTCGAGTCACTTAAGTAGCTTCTAAATTGTGTAATCGTGAACTTATCGGTCTTTCTAGAACAGTCTATTGTTTGTTATAAGTTTCGTCATGTGTCTGAGGAAAACAACGTTAAGGACATTTCGATCGAAAATTGTAGAAGGTTCAGGGATGTCTACACGAAAACTACTGGACTGTTTAAAATGGAATTTGGTGAATAGATAGACCATGACCTGTTTTAATACCAAATATAGTAGCTTGTTGCTTTCTGTGGAATGACGACAAAGAGGTTGTAATACTAGTCCTCAAAACCTTTTAAAAAAACGAACCTACCTACTCCTTTTTAACAGGCCGTCAAGCGCCTCCTCTGGTGTTGCTGGTGTCCATGGGCTGCCCTGGTCCTCAAGTGATCAGCTTGCTCGATTGCCTTCTATTCTATTAAAGTAATGCTAGCGAATAACATTATTGCATTGAATGATTGAATGATAAAGTACAAAAATAGTGTGATAACTCGAAAAAGAATGTAAGATTTTCACTGAATAAAATCCAGTCTGTTACATCTCCTGTTCCAGACAGTTATCATTGCGGTTTCACCTGCATCCATGGCTGGACAGTGGCCCTGGTACTACCATCTGTAGTGGCCCAAAGGCTGTTTGAAGTGAATTACTTCTAAACGTGCGCGTAAATAAGATATTTCCCTTCTGCGCTTCTCCTCCTTCTTTGCTTACATGACTATTTTGCAGAGGGAGGAAGCGTCTTTTCCAGTACCTCTCACACTGCACTGTGGCGTGGACTGAGACCGGGCGCGAGATATCGCCGCTGTCAATTGTTTTTCTGAAGATCACGGTGGTGTTGGCCCAAACAGCACTCGTACTTTCCACCGGCTTTGTTTTGGCACCCATGATGTAGTAATGGTAGAGTGGAACGTGACGTTTTATAAATACCTACTTACTTATGGTTTAGTATGATGTATGTAGATTTTGATTTGGACTTTGAATCAAGCACTGTTAAGTATAAACAGAAAACCCACTCGCCGTCAGCTCCCTTTTCCAAACAAGAAATTACACATTTGAAAGAGACTGGAAAGCGCCACTTTCTGAGACTTGTCTAACTTTTAAACTTGAATTAAAATTTTCTCCATAACCATTATCGAGTCTTTTCACCATATTACTCACCTTCGCATAAAATATTTTATCCATTCTCCATGTATTAAATTTGACCTAATTACGCAAGTACAGGGATATTATTGTTGACGATATAGAATTTAAATGCGGCCGCTGATTCATTTGTTTTTTGATCTATTTTCTTTTTCTTAGAAATTTTACCAATGCATCCATGTATGTAGGATGACACATCATCAGGTTTTTAAGGAAAACTGTTAACGGTAAGTATCGGTTTTTTCAGCTGAAATTCGATGTAACTGTTGTTTCTTTGGATAGTGAATTGCAAATTTCAACCTTGTTGCATTTTAGTGAAAAGTCTTGAGATGTTCTGAGAATTTTATGAAATTTTGTTTTTTTTTTAAATATAAAATGATAGACAATCCCTCGTTTAATCTAAATAGTTAGGCTTTATTTTTTTTTATTTATACTTCATGCACAATTTAGTATGAACATTAGGCGGACTTAATGCATTGAGCATTCTCTATCAGTCGACCAGCTTTATATGTATATGCTATAATCTTTTGTTTGCTGTGGATTTAAAGATAGCAGTTGAAAAGATATCAGAGAATGCTTCTATCTGGATTCACGCTTTTTAATAGAAAAAGCGGCGAAAGAGCAGATAATAAATTACCTAATGGTAAGGAGTCGGCGCCACCCATGAACATCCCCCAAGAGTTACAAATCCGTTGACAGTCTTTTAGGTTGTTCTTAGGTTGGGCTGTGAGGGTGAAAGATTGAGTTTCTGGCAGCCTTCACTCGATATAAGTCACAACATAAACGGTATCCGACACTGGTTTTGTAGAGGTAGAGTTATTTTTCAGTGCTTCCTTTTTTTTATGATATGATGATCAATCTGAGACTTTATTCGGTACAAATTAGACAATACGGTAGTTTCCAACTATTCAAATTCAATACTTTTATCCAAATTTCAAAAACGAGACTTTTCTATGAAATTTGTATGATAGTATTTTTGCGTCAAATAGCTTACTTATTTCTTAAAAATTTGCTAAAAATATCTAATATTTAGTGAATCGATCGATCGATCGATGAATAAAATTATAGTTATTTTTATGTCGAAATAATTATTAGTCGAATTAATTTATTTTTGACCTAGGAAACTACCCAATTCAAGATCGCATAATAGTAGTACTCTTTACCAGTACAAAATCGTTGCAACACATTAACATGTAATCCATGGTCATCGATCTCCCGGTATGCGCAAGAGTGCCTAAAATAAAACCCATCGGTTCACATTTCCTTGATAATAACTACGTAGATATATCAAGGTGTAATTTAAAAATACACCGTATTATTATGACAATTAAGGTCGATAAATACGTGGTTTATTTGATGTTGATTGTTTTTTTTTTATTTTGTTGGAGGTTATGTTGAGGTTGTATATATTATTGACGTATGTATGTGATTCTCTTGATTGAAAATGTACGTGTACATATTTTCGTGTATACTTTCGTGTGACATGTTATTCTTACATTAAAATTTTTGGGAAAAACATGACATACATCGTACTTATAGTAAAAATTTATAAATATGTTGATTTTCTTTTATGAACCGTATTAAAAGGGAGATCATTTGTCTATAGAGATTAATAATAAATCTATAAATATTATTATTTTTTCAAAAATGGAATGTCATTTTCTGTCATTTATTTTTATCGCATATTGGCGGAGTATCAATAATTAACGGTAAGTAAGTAATTACGGTTAAGAGAATATTATTGGCCTTTGTGGAGGTAAATCTGATTTTAGAGATTGGACCTGGAGGGCGTCTCCCGTAAATTCAGACACCCTGTGACTTTCACACAAACGTTTGGTTCACGCTAGTTTTATGAAAAGCTTTGGTAACACTCCAGTCGAGTTGGCCCGCTCGTGCCGTGGTCTAAGTCTCCCATATTGTAATGTAAAGAAACATTTTACATAGATCTCGTCATTATTTACTCTATCAAAATAAACGTAAACAGTACTCAGACATAATTATTATTATTATGGGAAGTCATAACAATTATTGTTTTAACGATGTAAACGTTTTCGAGGATCTTTCAGCGAGAGGAGTTGAGCCAAAGCATAAAATTGCGGTTGTAGTTTGTATGAGGCAGAGGTTATCAACATAATGAAAAATATACTTTTAATACAGCGTTCGGGATCTGGGCTATTTTACAATGTGCTTTTTTGCCTTTCCCGAACTCGTGCGTTTTCTTTCCCAACTGTCAAAATAATTTCTATTAAAAAAAACAACCAGGAAGATTTAACTAAAAAAAAATCATAGAAGTTTTTGCGATTCATGCAAATAGGTTTATTTGTTTCTAAAAAGAAGCTATCCATACTAATTTGTCCAATATCAGAATTAATTATTTGACTAAATGAGTTAGGTAAAGTTTCAGTTCATTTCATATCATTAAATTTCAATTTCATTTCTTATAATAAAAAATACTAAGTACTAAAGACTTGGCTGTATGGGCAGTTCCCTTTGCCTACCAGAATGGGTGAAAAAAACTACTTACATTCTACGGTTGGCGCCATTTTCCGAAATTTTCTTAGCGAGGTTAGTTGTTTTTTGAGTAAAAATATAACTAAACTAGTCGGTTGCCGGCCACTGCTCTTAAATTAGTTCTGAAAAGTAGTAAAATTTAACCTTGAAATGAATAATTTACAATATCTGTTTTCACGAATTAGAATTCCATTTTGGACGATTGCAATGATTTATGAAGTGTACATTATTACACACAAACATAACATCTGAAAATGTAAGAAGATGTAAGCAGAGAAGCATTCATACATTGTTAAAAGATAGAAAAGTAATAATTAAACTGTGAATTAAATTAATAAGAGTTTTATTATAAACTAGCTTTTGCTCCGTTTACTCCGTTCGCGTGGAATAGTGACTTCCTGCCAGATTTTTGGTATGAAAACTATCCCATGTCTATTCCAAATTTTACAGAAATCGGTTCAGTAGTTTAGGCGTGAAGAAAAGACAGACAGAGTTACTTTCGCATTTATAACATTATAGTTTGGATTTTACCTTTCTTGTACTGTTTGTTGTCTCTATAAACTGCATTAAAGAAACAAAACACTGATTCTCAATGACAACTTCCATGATAAACAGCAGACAATTTGTGTAGTCAATTCCACTGAAATTAAATGTACCGTAAAAGGAAATGTTACGGTACATTAAACGAATCAATTTCACTAAAGAATCCAATTAATAAAGACAAAAAATCTTAATAAGGAGGTTTGAAATAGGCGCATTCAATTAGTTGCAGTAGTACAAAGAAAAATTAAAGCAAGGTTTTTGTTTTCTTGTTAAAGCCACGTCGTGATCGAATCTCGGACAAATACATTATATCCTATTAATTCCTAAAAATATTATTTATGTTAAAGTTTGTAAGAATGTATGGATCAAGTATGTAAGTTTGTTAACAATTAGAACGCCATGTCGGACAATGCTGCCCGATTGTAGCGGAGGGTCAGCCTTCAACAGTTTTTGTCGTCAGTCAAATGCTTAATATTTCACTCAGAAACGGCTGCACCGATTTGGTTCAAATTTGTTACGTAGATAGCCTAGAAGATCACATAGGCTACTTTTTAGGAACATACCATGTGCGTGAAGCCGCTGGCGAAAGCTAGATGTTTTAAATTTTTTTTTTACCTTTGCTCTTTGCAGTAGCTCAGTTTTTGAAAATGGTGTTTCCGTATAGAAAATAAGGTCTTTTTTTAAAATTAAAATCATCATTGTTTCTCTGGCGCTGAGTGGTGGGGAAAGAGGGAGTGTCAGAATCTAACGGCCTTATTACAAAACAAGGATTTTTTAACCATTGAGTCAGGTTTTGAATTTTAAATCTTATTGTAACCTACCTTCAATTCAAAATACAAAAACTGACTCAACGATTGAGACGTAGACTAAGAAGAACAATATAATTGCCATAAGGCCGTAACTAACGCACTCTGTTGGTTCTCCTTCTCCTGTTTTGCGGCACGTTATTGATTTCAAATTCAACTGTAAAAAGAAAAAATCTCGATATTTTAATATATTGACGTCATTTCTAGTTTGGTTTCGTTTGAAATGAAGCGAAGGCTAGTTCTGATCGACTCTTGAAGTCAATATGATATCGTGTGTACTTTGTCAGATGTACTGATGGATTCGTTGGCCTTCTGCTGTCGAATTCCTATTGTATTGTTAATTTCTATGTGACCTAAATACGCCAAGTAGGTCGCCATTAAGGATATTTAGTTACCAAAGATAATTATTAATAGATATCGAACAGACATTAGCATAGTCTTCACTATTGAGATTACTTTACCTTTTTATAGGTGAATTCGAAATAATTATCTTCTTTATCATAATAATGTGCAGCGAAACAGGAGACAGGAGACTCAGGGCGGGAGAAAAGGCATGCAATGGATAAATTAACAAATACGTACGTATAATTATAACGTATATAAAATATTTGTTCATCGGCGCTGCTAAACCAAATGTTTAAACCATCTCCGTGTAAAAAGAGGCCTTTACTGAGCTGTTGGCACTTATGATGTGATCTGATGATAACAGATAAGTGCTGCTCATCCTGACTATCAAGTGTCTTCTAGATTGGTCGATTGGGAACGACTTCCTTCTAGCAGCTCCCTATTTTTGTTGAAACTAAAAGTGACATCTAATTAATTATTGTATCAAAGACGACCTAAAACTAAGGATGACACGTAAATTCAAGGAGACATGGCGCTTGGGCTAGTACTACAATATAATTATTACATACTTTTATTAATCTGCTGCATATCTTTTTAAACACCAATTTTCAGTTAGCTGCGTTCATATTTTGATAGTCACATAAAGGACAAAATGTTACGTTCGCGGAAAAACATTTGTTTAAAAAACAAGCAGTTTATGATAGAAAGGATAGCAAACAGTTCAAATTTTAAATCTTTAGATGTAGAACAGAATCACTGCATTGTCTATGCCCATCTGTCATCAGGAAGACAGTAAGGCCGAGACGGCTGGCTGGTTACAAAAGAAAAACAGTACACGAGCCATTTGATGATAAACAAAGAAAAAAGAGATCATTTTTTCTCTTGTCCTTGGCCATTTTTTACGGTATTATTAATGACAAAAGAAGTGCGTAAATTATTTACTTACTTAGCAGTTAATTTAGTTAATATTTATTTTATTTGAATCGAATAGTGATTAGATGAGGTTAGGATGAGGAAATTCGTTCTAAAAATAGACGAATTAAGTTCTGAATATCAACGCAAATTGTTGTAGGAAGTTTAGTTTCTGGTTTGATCTGGTTTTAGCCGGTTATTGTGTATTGAACTGGATCCTGGGCTACACTCATAAACTATACTTTGTTTTTATTATTCCCATCAATTATTGTGAAAAAACACTCCAGTTTTTCATGTATAACACGTTGAAAAGATCTTTTTAAATTATTAATAACACACAAAGTATAGGAAATCTCTACAATACAGAAGCTGCATATAAAAATATTTTTTGACATAAATGTCAAAGTTTATATTCTCAATCCTTTATGCTCCTAGTGACCTTATCGTTACCTGACATTACAGTTATACAAACAGATAGCAAAAAAAACAATATTGTAATTGGATAGGTACATTAAATAAATTATTTTTCTCCCAAACCTATAAGTTAACATTAAACCTGTCACACAAAAATGTATAATAATGTATCATTGTCCTGATAAGCACGTAAAACGCAGTAAATAAAGCTTTTAAAAACATATCCATTAATTTTTGAGAGCCGGAAAAGAGGTTTTATACATTTTAAAGTAGGTATGATGTTCTCAAAATAAAGTGCCTTCCTTATTTAAAAAGATACACAAGATTACTTGACAGAGTCCGGGTTAGTTGTAAAACGTTATCGTCATTGTTTATGGTTGTTACACAAGTTTGGTTTTAAATATGGAACCTTAAAATTGGCGGTAAATAATGATATATATTTTTATAACCACTTGACAACGGCAACGTCTCGATATGATAATGAATAAAATTAGTTACCTTTAAGTGTGGGAGAGCCATGCTTCGGCACGAATGGGTCGGCAACGGGAGTGATCCCACGACCTCACAGAAAACCGGTGTGAAATAACCACAATGTTCTGTTTCGCCGTGTGAGTAAGGCCCGCAATCCCAAAATCTTCAAATCTCTAATCCCATAAAAGTCAGCAACGCACTCTTAACTCCGGCTATTGGCCAACTACGCCTATTGGCCAACATCAGCGACTCCTGTTCTGAAGATCATATTCAAAATTTTAAAATGTTCCATTGCTAGTATGTCCTCCAAGCCATGTTTATAATATTCTTTATGAAATATTACAGTGAAAGTACATAAAGACATTTGTTTCAGACAAAATAGAACGCAATAGAATGGTACAATCGGTTAGAACATAAACAGATGTAATTTAAGGAGAAGAGCTTCAGTGATCGAATTGCTTTGCCCACGGTGAAAGCCAATGTTTATCGCTAAGCTCTCACCATTTTTTTTTTCTATTTATTCTACTATTTGTTGCCGCCCTGGAACAATAAATAGTAATGTTTGTCTGTGCATGTCTGAATTTTTTCCGTCAGAACCTTTGCCAAAGAGTTGGCGGTTCTCAATAATTTTTTTAAAAGATTTTTTCAATAAAAAACGTCTCAAGCGAAAACAAAATATAAACTTTTATTAAGCTTTTATTATACCAGTTTGAAAATGGGATTGGCGAAAAGTTTGTATCGCGTATTATTTTTATGGATATATCTAATGGATGTTTCTATACCATATAACCTTTCTCTTCCTATCCTATAACCTTTCTCTTCAATCACTCTTTCTATAAAAAACCGCGTCAGCAAAACTTGTTGCTTAGTTTTAACAATTTAAGCTATTAGGTCGCTTTATTTGAGAAAGCGACCTAATAGACTATGTAGTGTAGTATACTTACCCCTTAACAATCCGCGTGCCAGCCGTAGTACTACCCTCTACAATTTGCGTCATAGATGTCAAGTGCACACTATTCAGACAGTTGAACCCACTCCGGGACACTCTTCACGGTGTACCATAAAGGGCAGGGCTGTTTCCAATCATATCTGATTATCGAAGCTTTAAAGAATTACCATGAAGTTTCCAACTAGACTTAAAAAGTAGAAAATATGGAGCAATTAAATCATGTCTTCCATTCGTCAACGAAAATGAAAATTGTATTAGCAGGCAAACGTGCAGACGGATCTCCTGATGGTAAGTGATCAGTGCCGCTCATGGACACACCAGATTCGTCACAGGCGCGTTGCCGGCCTTTTAGGAAGAAGTAGGTACCTAACTACGTGCTTTTTTTAAGTTTTATTGATCGTAATAACTATTTTTATAATTGTCGTGGCTTGTTTTACGCAACTAAATAAACCAAACATGTTTTTTTTGGTGTCTGGTTGGGAAATCCTCATTGTGACCCACCGCCCTCGGGTAAGGGCAAAGGGTACTACTGTTAGACTTTTACTGACTAAAAATCCACCCGGTGGAGGAACCATTTACTCATGTGTCGGAGAGGTGGGTATCGCCGAAGCGTTCGTCGCATCCCCCGACGAAGTAAACCAAACCACCTACCTGATGTGAGTAATCTGATTAACGTATTTTATAAATAAAATCAGTTCTGTTTTTTAAGACAGTCACATATATTATGGCATACCTACTAAGGTGCTTCTATTTTCAAATGCAAATGCAAATCATGCAAATTGTCTAGCAACGAATCTTAAGTTTTGACAACTATAATATTGTATCCTTTTTTTTTTTTGAGGGGACAATCATCAAATGTCTTCTCCCGCCCAGGGCCGGGCAGACTCTTACTGACTTAAAACCCTCCTGTTCCTTCTCCTGCTCTATGCCGAGGTCGCGATGCCTCATTGCGCTTACCCCGCAACCCCGGCTATAATATTGTATTCTACGATTTTGATTAATCCTAGAAAGTAACTCGTCGGGTAGGTGAGTTTGGAAATAGGCTAGCCAATTTTTTTATAGTATAGATCTGCAATTATTTAAACCGTTTATCTGGTGATAAGCAATCGGCGCTGCCCATCGACCGCGGCCTGGAGTAGGAGACATGTAGGTTTTAATTCAGTTACCTCCTTATAACAAAACAAGATTTATCTTCAGTCCATTGAGTCAGGTTTTGTATATTGAATCTTATTCAATGATTTAGACCTACACTAAAGAAAATCCTTGTCTTATAATAAGGCGGTAAGTCTCACTTTTTTTATGATTTAGGTCGGCTAGCAGACGGATTATCTGACCGTAAGCAACCAAAAAGACACCCAAAACGCCCAAAGGAGTAACGTGTGCGATAAGGATAAACGTTTCGGATATTTAAGGATTGGAAAGGGTTGGAAGAGGGGGAGGGATTGGGTCTCCGGTAACTTAACTCACATGGCAAAAACAACGCTATGGTTTTCTGTGAGGCCGTGGCATCACTCTGGTCGAGCCACTTCAGGTCACTTGTTGATTTGTAAACGAATACTTAATGTTTTATGTATTGTAACCACACATGTTAACATTACACCTCATACTTTCAGTTCGTAAATATTATAATTACCTTATAATTACGTCGTTAACCTCGTCTCTAACCTTGTTCAGTTCATTCACAGTAGCTGCAGTTATGTTATTAACTACTTATAGTTTCGTTTATTTTGATAACTCATCCGTTTAATTGTGATCTTGAATCAGTTAATGTTCTTTTGCTAAATCATTGTTGTCATTTATTTTTGTTTGTGTAGATAATAAGGATGATTGTGTTTTGTTATTTATATTAACTTATGTTATTAAAACAAGCAATTTTTCGCATTGTTTTTTATATTTTTAAATGTACCCACGACTGTAAAGAAAATCGTACTGTTGGTCAAAATTAAATTTCGCTATCTTTGCATTTAAAAAAAAAATAGTTTTTATTGTATTTTTTTTTCTTCACTGACCTACATTTATGCAATTATTTCTGAATTTTCAGAAAAGCTTTAATGTACCAGTAACACATCATGTGACACAGGAATAGTACATTATACTCCTTAATTGGTATGCGCTTGTGACTACTTTAGACTAGAGCAACAAGGCAGTTTAACAGTTACCTGGTTCTCATACTTTTTAGCTGTAAGTTCTATTATAGAAAAAAATAATTATGCATTTAGTCAGTAAAAACTGACACTCCCTCTCGTCCCGTTTAAGGCGAGAGACATACACTCATTTTCCCCCAAAAAAGAAAAAACTGCGATAAAACACTATACTAATTTCCGAAGAAAATCACTAAGTACTTACAAAAACTTTCTTCGGTTAATTCAGTTTTTACTTGCAATAAATCTACCTAAAATAATTTCGTTAAACAATAGCATCTGTCTCTGTACCGAGTCAACCTTTAGGTATAAACAAAATAAAGGTTATAAAATAAACCTGAGTACCAAATAATTATTTGCATTGTACGTTTTCTATCCATGATAACGCAAGGAGCCGAAATAAATATAGTTTATTGGCGAATTGCTTAACTTTCTGTATGACTAATTACTTTAGTTTTATTTCGTTACGAATAGTTTTTTAAGAAAAAGTTTTCAGACAAAGTTGTTGTAAGCCGCATTTGGACACGCAATATACATAAATGCTTTGGTCCATTAGGGCTATTAAGATAACAAAGTCCTAAGTACTTATTATGACACCTGAACTAACTTTGACTGTGCGTCCTACTGCCCGCTAACAAAATGAAACTCACCTGCGGGAGCTACATTTTTTTTATGTAATGCTTGGCAAACGACTATACTGATTACCTTATCTGATGGTAAGCAATCAGCGCCGCGCATGGGCACCCGCAACAGAGGAGTTACAAGTCCGTTGCTGACCTTTTGGGGATTTGGGATTTGGGGATTTGGGAGGGATTTTGGGAGGGGAAGGTTTAGGCTTCCGGTAACCTTACACGGCGAAACACAACGATATGTTTGTTTCACGCCATTTTTCTCGGAGGCCGTGGTATTACTCCGGTCGAGCCGAACCATTTATGCCGAAGCATGACTCTCCCACACTTATTTTTTTAATAACATTGCACCACACTAGGTTCACAAACATACACATCACACCCAGGCCCTAAACAACCTGTTAATCACACGGCAGCCAGTTGCCCAGCTAACGCACCAACCGTGCAGTCGACATTGTAACTAGATTACCAGTTATTTTTCTACATTATCTGCTCCACAAATCTAAATCATAGAGTTATATTAAAGAAAAACTAGACTACTAAAGATAGGCTTGTATGGAACCCAACTAGCTCTAAATCCGAGCGTAGCGAGCGAGCGGATATAAAAAAGCTGTACCGTATACCTAGTGTGTATATTATACTGTGAGGACTACAAGGTGGAGCATACGGTGGGGGTGCTTGGGCTGAGCACCGCCATATCCACAGGGAAGTGATCAGCGGTGGTGACCTCTTGCTCCCGGCCTTAGGACACGACGCCGACACTTCGTGTGCATTACTTTTTAAGTTTTTTATGTAACATATGTATTAGTTTATGATTTAATGTTATAATTTATTTATGTAGTGTATTCTCTATGGGCCTCAGATGCCTGACTTAAATAAATAAATAAATAAAAATAAAATAAATTAGTCGAGGCCAGGTTGCTGAGCTAGAGGAACTGGAAAACCGACTTCTCCTTCTAAGAAACAGTGATGCTAAGTAAAAAGAAACCGGACCACAAACACAAGTTGTAGTTAGCAAACACTGTAAACATTTCTAATTAAATTAACAAAAAGTAAACCGATTTCAAAAATTATACGATAAATCAAAAAATACACTAGTTTTGTACAAAGAAATACATGTTTTCATTTAGTTAAATAGAAAATAATATTAATAACTACATATTTATATAATCTTGAATTCGGTGCCAAGTAAAACAATAGATAATAGGGTAAAGATTACCTATATACCTATTATTAGTTTGATGATTAGTAGGTACCTATCAATATATGTATTTTTCTAATACTGTTGTTGCTTGGTATGTATCATTTAGGTACTTTGCATCGACTTCAAGATTATGATCCGACGAATTGAGAACCAAAAAAACTAAAGTACAGGTTCCTTCCTTTTTTTGAAGTCGGTTAAAATATATTATTTAAATCCCTTAAAAAACCACCCTGACTGCACAACTTAACGTAAAATCAATAAAAATATAAAAACAACAATTTGACACTGTTACTCATTCAGCCGTTAATAATATTTTGAAAAAAGAACATTATTGTAATTCTCATTACGTATACTGGACAGTTTTTGCGTTGGAGTAAATAAGTGATGCCATAAAAAAACATAATTTTATTTTGTCTGTTAGTGTCAATTTGAAAAATAAATAGATGGATATAACGCCTGTTGCTCTCTGAGGGCGTAGGCAGTGTTCTTACAAACCTTTAAAAAATAATGCACCTACTCTTACGAAAACTATTATTCTAGAAAGTTAGACTAGTTTCACTTCCTCGTGACAAAACAAGTATTCACCCAAAAGTTTAGAGTTTAGTCAACTCCCTCAAATGTTTTTTTTCTGTCTTAAGAAAAGTCTTGAGTAACATAGAGACCACTTTTTTCTAGCCCAGGGTGAGGCGAGAAGGAGTGTCAAAGACTCTTACTGGCTAAAAAACCACACCGTTTCTTCTCCTTCTCCAGGCTAGAGCCGCTACCTTATTGCGCTTGCCTTGCAACCCAGTAGAGAAAGAGTGGGATTGCGGGAGAGCCATGCTTCGGCACGAATGGGTCGGCTCAACCAAACGGCGCAGAGAAAACTGGCGTGAATCAAGACTTACGTTGTGTCTCGCCATGTGAGTGAGGTTACCGGAGGTCTAATCCTTCACCTTAATCCTCAAATCCCGTATCCTTAATCCCTTATTATCCACAAGGGTCCGGTAAGGTAGGTACTTGTAGTAACTCCTTTTGTATTACGAATGTTCCTGGGCGGAGCTGATTGCTTACCACCAGGTAATCCGTCTGCCCGCTAGCCGGCCTATGACATAAAAAGAGAAGAGGATTTCGGTAAAATGCGGTTGGTAATTATGAAATGCTTTGAGACAATATACGTAGATCAAATTGAATTACAAACTCTTTTAAAATGGAACCTTTAGCATTGGACCCAGGTATCTACCAAGTAGCACCTACATTAACGCGATTAAGTAAACTGTTTGTCTACTGAGAGAGCTTCTTCGTAATACTTCCAGAACTCAAATATCCTACTCATGCCAGTACGTAATTAGCAAGTCATTAATTTGAAAATATTTTAAACTAAAAAAAAGAGCTCCAGTAAATATTCGTAAACAGTTTTTTTTTTCAGTAAATGACGCCAATGCGTTGTCTTCAAGAGAAAATAATGGCACCTACATGTCTCGTTTCATCAAACACATAATATATTCTGTAGGAAATGAATAAATCCATGAGATTCTTATTGTTGTGAAAACAAATAGGATGATGTCATCACGTACGAATTCCTGTTTCTTTTTCTTGGAAAAGTCTTAAAACATCATCAGGAAATCATCACACCATTTTTATGTGTCATTATTGTGAATATGGCTGGGTACTAGTTTATCACTATGTATATCTAGACGTCTTTTAAAAAAAACGTTGCCCCACACTAGGATTTTCTACTGTGTCGTAGGTACGGTTACAAACATACATTTTCACATACACGTGACACCCAGACCCGGAACAACAATTTGTGGATCACACAAATAGTTGTTCCGTGCGGGAATCGAACCCGCGACACGTTGCACGGCAGCCAGTTGCCCAGCCACCGCACAAACCGTGCAGTCAAACTTACATATACACGAGTTACTTGCAATCCAAGAATATAGCGGTTCGCGTTCCGTGCCTCAATGTGCCATTAGATCACCATTAGATATACCCCGGCTCCGACCAAGTAGGATAAGAAACTGAGTGGTTTCTAGTCAATAAGAGTCTGACACTCTCTCTTGCCATATGAAAACTTTTATGATTGTACCCACTCCAAAAAAATTCTGCATCACGCCTGCCAACTTTATAGATCTAGCAGTCACCCGCGGCTCCACACGCGACGATTTCGATTTTACACTTTTCCAAGAGTTTTTTATTATATAATTCAAAGATTCAAGACTAAAATTAGCCAAATCAGTAAAAGCATTGTTGAGTCATAACATTACAACGAAAAGTGGCATTATTTTTATATGTATTTTTTCATATTAGTTCATAGTCATTTTTAACCGATTTCTATTGTAAGTCTTCAGTGCCGGTTACCTCTTCTTTTGTCTTTTTTCAGAGCAAATTATATTATTAGCCTCCCTTAACAGTATTGAACTTGTTTCCATTTCTCTTATTCAAACGACGCCAATTATTAACTACATTCTGTAAAAATCTACACTTCAGACAACAACAATCGTAGTATAGGTACTACACTTACTAAAACCACTTGTTGCAAGATCGCACACACTAAAACCAACTTTAATACAATCGCAAGCAGTTCCAAATGCATTTCTCAATCCTTACTAAATAATTCTGTCTGGACCGAGTCAGTCTGAAGACGTTTTAGCCTAAATACAAGATAAACGATTGAGTTTTCCTTATCCCACTGAACTAGATACGTCAAAAGACTAATGTGTTGTTAGTATGAGTTGACTAAATACACTCATAACTGTATTATAATTGTGTTTGTTATGATATAAAACATACAAGAACACTTAAATATTCATAGCACAAGAAAATATGTCGCTGTAAATTTACAACAAAAAAATTTCGACGTTGTTCCTCGTTGACGTTGTGTATCCTAGTTGTTAGGATGAATTTCTATTAACATTTGGCAGCAAAGTTTTTGAGTGTGGGAGAACCATGCTTCGACATGAACCGGCTCCACCGGAGTGATACCACGGCCTCACAGAAACACGGCGTGAAGCAAAACTTACGTTGTGTTTCGTCATGTGAGTGAGGTTACCGGAGGCCCAATCCTTCTCCCCTCGTCCTATTCTCAATCCTCAAATCGCTTATAACCCACAAGTGGCCGGCAACACACTCCTTTGCTTACTGTCAAGTAATCCGTCTGTCCATTTGACGACCTAAAAACACTACAGGTCAGTTCGGCGTCATTACTTTATGAGGCTGATTTTGAGGATTGCTTCTTTGGCTCATAATTGCTAAAGTCATTACATCAATTAATACAAGATGCCCTCAACTTTTCGCCGTCAACTTTGACTGCACGATTGGTGTGATGGCTGGGCAACTGGCTGCCGTGCAACGTGTTGTGATTCACAAATTGTTGTTCCGGTTCTGGGTGCCATGTGTATGCTTTGTGTATGTGAAATTGCATGTTTGTAACCGCACTTACGACACAGGAGAAAATCCTTGTGTGGGGCAACGTTTTTAAAAAAAGTAGAAAAGTAAGGAAAAGAAATGAAAGAACTGAGCATATGCCCCAACCAAGAACTTCTGAGCTAATTGAAAGTGACCTCCATCCATCGACTACCCACGAAGTTAATCAAGCTCATCAAGTCATCTAAACGTCTCGGAAAAGTTGCTACGTGCATCTTAAGGTTGTGTGACCATTGCGGGAAATCTATGTAATATTGTTCAATGTTTTAATTTGTAGGTAATAATATTTGTTTACAAAAGCGTACTTATAACAGTCAGGGTTGCAGCTCCAGCGAAATACTGTACCGCTTCTCTGGCCTACAGCAAGAGAAAGAATTGAGTGGTTTTAGTCAATAATAAGACATCTCTCAACTCTCTTTGGGCGAGGATAGTCATTTCATAATCCCTTCCACCTGCCCCCATCAAAAGAAGATGCGCTCATTAAATATAACCTCACTTTTCTTCAGTTGTTGTAATATTTTAATCAATTACTCATGACCATTGTTTATACTTTGGCTTTAATTCTTAAGCTTGTGCCCATTCTAAGAGTAACAATAACCAAAAAAATCCCCCTACAGACTGTCACAGTGATAATGTCGAAACCAGCTTTCATAACCTAACTTTTGTAAACAAAAAAGTAGCTACAAATTACCTTCAAAGGAAAATTAGTATCAACATACCTAAAAGTGCAGTATTGTAAGGGGCCACAGCCATTAAAGTGTCCAAGGTACCTTAAATACTTAATGTAATCAATAGCTTGTAAGGCCGTTCACGTGATGTCACTTTGAAAGAAAATGGCGGCCACCGCCGACTGCAACAATTTAAACAACTTCTTCAGTGTGTATTATTAAAATATTTTTTTTGTTGAATTTGACTTTATAAACTTGATACTTTCTTAATTAAAATATGATTCGTTAGAAACAATAAAACCATTTATATTAGTATAATAAAAGTTATCTGCACTATTATAAGTAAGTCCTACTTTAAATAACGTACAAATGCATTATTAAATAAACTTTCCTTTCAGCCATATTGAGATGACCGAGGAGGCAAGAGGTGATAGGTACATGGTACCTACAGACGTCTACAGCCGACATGTTGATATCGCCAAACGATAAATAAATGCAAGCCAGCGACGCGCGTAACTGCTTGTAATAGAAAACATATTGTCAATAACATGTAACCGAACTTCGTTAAATATACTTCATTTAGATCCACCTCTCAATTTAAATTGTTAAACCAACCAATTCTTTAAAGCCTCAACTCAGAGCTCAATAAAATTGATTATTGATTTGTTTTACATAAACACTTATATATAAAGTGTATGATCTCAGGTAGGAAACGTAACGCACGAAAAGGGTGGAGCTATGCAAGTGAGAGCGAGAGGGTAGCGCGCATGCGCCAACACGTGGCCGATGCAGTTACGTAATATATCACTGCGCCATAAATCATACAAAGACAGACATCCGACGTCGCGTACTGAATACGAGTGTATACATTCGCGTTCCGACTTCTTAAAGCGCCAGTATAACCAAAATGGCGTCGTCTAAGCTCCCAGATCCAAACGGACAACCAAGTACAAGTAGCAGAGAATTTTATCAACCGTATGCAAGAGCGGGCATTCACGGAGAGCGCGGGCAGCGCGAATTCTGGGAGAAAGATCAATATGGCCGGGATGCTGACGAGGACGACGATAGCGACGACGAAGTATTCAAAATGGACGAAGCTGGGTTCCTTGAACTGATCATGGCAATGAAGCCGAAACTACTGACTATCTTCGGAAGGAAGGGATTTGAACAAATTGCTCGCGGGGATTGGGCTTCCATAGACCCAACGCAGATTATAGTACCGGCGAAATTCAATCCGAGGCAATATGCCTACTTCAAGAAGATTGGACAAGGGCAAGAGCTTCAGATCGTCGTCAACTTGTTCAAGTCTGACGTGATTGGTTATTTTGGAAAGGAGGCCTACAAGGCGATGTTGCGAGGAGATTTTAACAGGATGACGGAGATAGCTGCTACCAAGGGATCCGAGTACCGACGCGTTCTGAATGACTTGCAGGGCGCCTATGAAGCGATCAAGGAGATGGTCGGAGAGCCAGAGCCGAACTAAATGTCGTCTTGTGAATTCATGTCCCGAAATATTCTTGTGTAGTGTGCTGTATAAGTGTCTGTGTGTATTTGTGGCTCTATCAAGTTAATAAATTTCTTCAATCTCATAAAACAGTGCGTTGCTTAATTCCACTTCTGAAAAACTAACCTAAATAGCTTATTGAATTAAATCAAAACATTTTTTTACATAAACTAACCACTACTAATATTAATACTAGTGCATTATTTATCTCATTTAGTCTATTTTATGTAAACATAATTTACATAAAATGGATGGTGGAAACGTAAAAACAAAATAAAATATTTGAATTTCGAGAACATTCTCGCGGTTGGAGTGCGGCCCTGTATTCAGCATAGACAGAATAAAGAGGTATGTTCATACAACTACATGACAACTAAAAAGTTTTACAAGGCAGATGGCGCTGCTAGTTCGATGCATTCGATAACATGTGCCCTTTACGTATTCCGATATGAAGGATTGTAAGTTAATATTTGATGCCTTTTTTAAATAAAGCGAATGCTAACACTTGAAGTATATGCTGCTAATTCCTATAGACCTATACTATTATTATAAAGAGGTAAAATTTGTAAGTTTTTATGTATTTAATCTTTGGAAACGCTGGTCGGATTTCTAAAACTCTTTTACTGATAGATAGCTACAATATTCCTGAGAACAATAGGATGCTGCTGCTGAGTGCTATAGAACATCACGCTACGATCCAATGGAGCCGAGCAGCGGACTATACCTGATTTGCATATTCTAGTCGAGCTATCGATGTTATTACTTTAATACGTGTGCGAAGCCATGACGGTGGGAGGAGGCAAGTATTTTTTTTATGGAATAGGAGGCAAACGAGCAGACGGATCACCTGATGATAAGCGATCGGCGCCGCCCATGGACACCTGCAGCACCAGAGGAGTCACAGGTGCGTTGCCGGCCTTTTAAGAAGGAGTACGCTCGTTTCTTGAAGGTTTGAAGGTCGTATCGGTACGGGAATACCGCCGCCGGAAGATCATTCCAAAGCTTTGCTGTGCGGGGCAGAAAGTTACGTGAGAATTGCACAGTTTTCTATAAAATTTAGATTTTTTGACTTTTAACTCATTCTTTTTCCGTATAATTATGTATATGCTAAACCAATGATGGAGCGAGAAGCTTAATAGCGAAGTCTTTCTCTCTTTTTTAAATTGTAGTACTAATTGATCATCAGCCTATATGTGCCCATTGCTGAGCAAAGGGCTGAAAAGGAACGCACATAAATCACCACGCTTGCTCAAGGCGAATTGGCGATTTCAAACTTATAATTAGAAATTAAAAGTCTAGGTTTTCTTGCGATCTTTTCCTTTACCGTGTGTCAGTGGTATCTAAATTATCTCAGAAAGTAAAAGTAACACGGAAGAAGTCTATTGGTTTCGAAACTTTATGCATAAGGAGCGGATGCCTTAAACTTCGGACCACCACGACAACTACTACCACTAATTACTTTAAAGTTGTGTGTCCATAACATGAAATTAAGGAGGCGATAGCATTCTCACTTCGTTATAGTTACTTATATTTTGAGGTTATGTGTGAATTGTTCAGAAGATTCAAAATCAAATATTATTATCATCCAACATCCTTAAATGTTAAGCGCAGGCCACACCGCCATCTAGCGGGCGGGCGGGCTAGGCGGATGGGCGAAGCGAACGAAGGGAACTATACAAACTACGCGAAATATTGGCGAGCTAAACTATGGGGTTCACACCAAAAACAAAACACTACACTGCTATTCGAAAGACAAGCGTCAACTAGTCTACTCGAAACGGGGAGGACGGGCGAACGAACCGGGAGCGCCAACGAGGTGAACGAGTAGCTTCGCTGGAATCGTCGGATATTTCGTTAGCTTAGCTCGTTAGGTTAGTCGGTAGCTCGCGGTGTGAACCGAAGTATGTAAAGAGGTGAAACGATGTTCGCCTAGCCCGCCCGCCCGCTAGCTGGTGGTGTGTCCTGCGCTTCAATCCTCGCCAAAATCATAATCGAAAGAGGAAGAAGATTAATTTTAACCTGGCTACAATAAATGAAAACCTTTGTTCGAAATATAACGCCTAACCTAATCAGAAATCCAAAGGAATGTATATATGGTACGGTGTGTATACAAATCTAGATATATTTACAGTATTTATTCTAATTTATAGAATCAGGCGTTACTTTGCGGAAATCCATGACATTAAATGTTAGGGAAAATATTTAGTTTTAATACAGGGCATCCTCAGGAGATGTTGACTCGACGAGCGCTCGGCTGCGAATTCTTCTTCGAATTCGCAGCCGAGCGCGTGGAGGGGCGAAACACGTGTCGAGTATAGGTTTGATTGCGTGGCATGTTTTTCCGTTTTGTGTATGTGTGCATATGCATGTGGGCGGGAGGGTGGGACCCTTGCTGCATGTGCATATGCATGATTGCGTAGGAGTGGGATTGCATCCTGCAACAAGCCTGGATTTTTGTCGCGGAATTAAAACTAAATATTTTCCCTAACATTTAATAGTATTTATTCTGTTTGTTTAACTGTTTCTGTAACTTGCACAAGCCTAATTTCGCTGATTTTCAACTTCAAATCCTAAGATGTGCTAGAAAAGAATGCCATTATTATGTCATTTAACCTACTCTATTTATCTTTGCTTATCATGTGTCTTTTTAAGTTTAAAAAACAGGAGGTGAAATATAATATATAAAAGGTAAATTCTCCCATACATTTTGTATAGACACGTTACATTTTGTATACATTTTATTGATCGGATCGCAGCAAGGCGCTCAGGGCGCCGTCTAGTGATTAAACTATTCGTAATGTTCAACTTACTATTCACAAGACATTTTGAACAGAAGAGTATTGTTTTTTTACTAGCCTATAATGTCCCACTGCTGGGCAAAGGCCTCCCCATCTCGCTTCCACAACTTCCGATCTTTCGACACCGTGTCCACCACTAGGCGTCTAGACTGATGGCGTAGGTTGGTAGGCGTTGCGGGTTAAGCGCAATGAGTCACCGCGGCCTCGGCCCAGAGCAGGAGAAGGAACGGTGGGGTTTTTAGTCAGTAAGAGTCTGACACTCTCTCTCGCCTTACTCTGGGCGGAAGAAGTCATTTGATGATTCACCTCTCCTGCTTCAGGACAAAGCCGCAGTACTTTATTGCACTTGCCCCGCAGCTCTGTCTGAACATCGGCCTTGTTGAGCCCCATCTGTGATGGTCTATTGGCTCGATCCACAATGACCCCGCATTGTCGCCTACTGCGGAACACAAGACAGTTGAAGTCTTCGTTTTCTGTTAAACTGGGAAAACTTTGAACGAAAATAAACACCAAGGAGGTGTACTGAATAACGTAGAAACATTTCTTTTTTTGTCTTAGTAAAATTTATTAACACCCTAAGAATCAAAGATGCAGTCTTACTTAGTCAACTATTTATTTTTAGTTGAGTTAAAAGTTAATTAATTCAATATGTTTATTTGCTTTCTGACATGAATATTTAACGAAACAACTCGATTAGTTTCAAGCGATGACAGGGACTCATATTCACGAGTATCAACGTTTACGCCAACAGCAATATGTCTCACGAGAGTCATCATATAAGAAGTGTTAAAATCAAAAGGCCTGAAATTGACGATGGAATCCGAATGTTTTCACTAGTATCCTATAATTAACCGTGTTCCCTACACCCACATGACACAGAAGATGTACAGCAGCTTATTTATTACCTGATACATACGACACTGGTTTTCCCCGAACGCAATTTTGTAGTCTGAAAACAGGAATGAAGGGATAATAAGAGCTCGCTTACAATCCCGAATTAATAAACAAAAAGTTCCTAATACTTTCTGAGACTTCAAAGTCTAACATCATAAGTCAGACTCGGACTTATGTTTCTAAAAATATAATTGGTGGACAATTCAACATATTTTCTATACGACTTTTGCCAAAATATTAAAGAGTTTCATCTTTTTAACATCTATACCTATATTATAAAGAGGTAAAATTTGTATGTTTGTAAGTTTGTTGGTGGGGGTAATCTTTGGAACCGCTGGTCGGATTGGCAAATTTTTTTCACTGATCGATAGCTACAATGTTAAAACATCCCGCTACGATTCAATGGAGCCGAATGGAAAGTAGTAATTTTAAAATATAAACACAGCTTGTTGTACCTTCTTCATTTTAATATAACTGACAAATATTTGGTAAAAATCGTAGAAACAATAAGTTGAACTATCAGCCAGGTATAATTTTATAAACATTTGTCTGACACACTTAATCAAGAAGGACATTTTATTATTTTTTTCCGTAAAATAAATAAATAAATAAATAAAATAAAAATGTTTTATTTCGTTAACACATACATATAAGATGTAGCTTGGGATGGAGGCATCCTTTTAAGTATATAAAGATACCTGTGTTAGGATACCCCCCTCTTCCATAACTGAGGTTACAAATGATCAAAGACGCCGTTTTAATATATTAAAAAGAAAAGAAAAGAGAAAACTAAAGAAAAAAGTATACATAACTAAAAGTATCTTAATTACCAATTTTGTGTGGGGGTGTGTGTGTGTGTGTTTGAGGGGGTGTGTTTGTATTTGAGAGTGTGTGTGTGGGTCTATGTGTGTGTGGGTGTGTGTGTGTGTGTGTGTTAAGATGTGTGAGCGTGAAATACATTACATTACGAGATAGTCTTTAAGAGGGCCTCAGTCTCGTCGTAATTTTTAGTTTTTAACCATATCAGTAATGACTTCTTACATTCGTGGTGATTCATGGGGTAAATGTTAATATATTTATTTATTACGTTATATAAATGAGCGGATTGTCTATCATATTGTCTTTTAGCAAAACTACTTTTTACTAAAATGACTGGAGCTACATCATGCTTCCGTCTTCTATTGAGTAGGTGTGGGTTATAGCTTAAAGAATTATGTAACTTCAAAACTACATGTAAGATGTATAATTTTCTAACAGTAAGAAGTTCACTGATTGAATATAGTTCACTAGTTGGGAATCTGTATGGTTTAAAGTACATAACCTTAATAAGTGATCTTTGTGCTCTTTCCAATTCAAGTAATTTTATTTTGGTAGTCCCTCCCCATACAGACATACAATAGGTTAGGACTGATTGTGCTAGAGAAATATATATTTTATTTAAAAGGCACTTAGAGGCAATATGTCTCAAGGTCTTAAAAGTCCATATTAGTTTCCTGGTTCTGGATGTCATCATTTCTAGGTGATTATGCCAGGTCAAACGCTGGTCCATCATAACTCCCAGGTACTTGGTGCTATTTACTTTTGAAATTATATTACAATGACAGCTAGTGGAAGTATTATTGTTACATGTATGTAATTTTATTTGGAAATTTGTTAATGGTTGAGTTGTAATATATTTAGTGAAAGTTATGTAATTTGTCTTTGAGATGTTTAACGTAAGTAAATTAGTGTTTAACCAGTTAGCAACTTTAGAGAGTCCCTTTTCTGTAGATTTCTTTACATCATCCCAGCTGTTACCAGTGAAGACTACAGCAGTGTCATCCGCATAGGACAATATGTGGCCTTCAATATCAGTCATGTCACAAAGGCTGTTTATGTACAGTAAGAACAACGTCGGGCCAAGGACGCTGCCCTGGGGGACGCCATAGGTGATAGTTGATTCATCGCTCATGTAATTACTAATTTTAGTGCATTGTTTACGATCCTTTAGATAGTCGATTAGTAATTCCAGAGGTACACCTCTAATGCCAGCATCCTGAAGCCTGTTTACAAGGATCTTCGTAGAGACTGTATCAAACGCCTTCTTTATATCAAGAAATACTGTTAAACACTTTTTGTTACCATCGATTTGTTTAACAATGAGCGATGTAAGTGCTCTTATAGCATCTTCTGTTGATAAATTTTGCCTAAAGCCGTACTGTGATTTGGAAAGTATGTGAAATTTATCGAGGTAATGTAGTAAACGAGAGTTTATTAATTTTTCTATAACTTTGGATATCGCAGGTAGGACTGAAATCGGTCTATAGTTGTAAGGTTCATCTTTATGACCATCCTTGTATACAGGTGTGACTATAGCTTTCTTAAGTAGTGAAGGGAACTTGCCTTGTTCAAAACATAGATTTGCCAAATGGGTAATTATAGGGACAAGCGTTAAACTAGCAAGTTTGAGGAATTTTGTAGGGATATTATCCCAACCTGGAGCACTATCTGTCTTAAGTTGAGTCAATATAGAGTGAACTTCATTATTATCAGTTTCATGAAGTACAAAGGACGACAATTGCGTTTTACGCGTAGATGACGGCATTTGTCGTGTGACAGTATTTAGGACAATATCTCCAGCCAGTGTTTTTCCGATGTTGGCAAAATAATTATTTACAAGGTTAACTGATTTTTCAGGAGAGTTTTCTATGTCTAATAGTTCTGCACTCTGGATTTTGTTTGTTTTTCTGTGTGTTAAATTATTTATAGTATACCATAGTTTTTTAGGATTTTTATATGCTTTACTTAACTGTTCTCTGTCATATTTACGCTTTAACTTTTTAATAAGGTTGTTACAATAATTTCGATATCGTCTATATGTGATTCTTAGAATTTCATTTTCAGGGTCAGATCGGAGTTTCTTTTGCATATTATTCCTATTTTTGATACAGCGAAGAATGCCTGGAGTTATCCAAGGTTTAATTATACGTTGGTTTCTCGGGACTAGTGAAATTACGGTGTTCTGCAGTATGCATTCACTAAGATGTTTCAACAATCGTTCAGTCAAAACATTTGGATCATCACATGACATTAATTCTAGAATTAGGTCTTTATTAATGCAATTTACTGCTTTATCAAAGTCGATTTTTGTATTAGTTTTTGTAACTACTGTCGCATTTCTTACTTGAGATAACTTTAAAAAGATCATATAATGATCGGTGATAGTAGTGTGAATAACCGTTATGGAGGCACTTATTCTATTTTCTTTTATTTTCAACATAAAATGGTCCAAACAGTTTTGGTCTCGAGTTGGTAATGAGTGACCGGGTAGTAACCCATGTACCGCTAACATATTTAGATAACTAAGTCTATTTATTCGTTCACTATTTTGTTCATTAGATTTTGATATAATGTTGATATTAATATCACCGGTTACTATAATATTTGGACATGATCTGATAGATTCTAAGTGAGAGTTAAGTGAGTTTATGAATTCTGTAGCATTGTTGTTTGAAGGAGAGCGGTAAATGCCTAAGATTATTAAATTGTTTATACAAATCTGGAGACATGATGCATGACTTAGTTTTATTTCTTTAACTTTTATTTTATAAGAATTTTTGACATAGATAACAACTCCATCGCAACGATTAACGTGAGTTGTTGTAAAATAAGATATATAATTTTGAATTTGAGGAACTGGTTTATTTGAGTTAAGTCTACATTCACTTAAAACCATCAGATCAATATTTGAATAGAGGCTAGATAGCGTTATTTGTAAGTCATTAATGTTACTGTATATACTTCTAATGTTTTGAGATATTAAAAAAAATAGTCCCAAAAATGGTTTTTGTTCAAGAAGTCCAAAATTGTGGAGATTCCCTTTTATTCTGTTTTGTTATTAGTCCCTTATTGTTGGAGCCAAAAAACTTGGTGAGACAATAAGTTTATGAAACTTGTAATTTTATGTTATGGACACTGTTACCACAATTAATGGAACTGCCATTAATTTAGTGTTCAGTTTTGCTGGACTGTATTTCTCACTAGCGCCATCTAAGTAACGCAAATCTTAGTGTGAACTATTGAAATATTCATTATAAGGTATTTTTTCCCTAAAGCTGACCTAAATACACAATAGCAAATCCTTTGTTACTAGAAGAATTTGGTAGACGTGTATACGTTTATTGTTTTTTTTTTTTTAATATATGTTACATATAGTGACAGTGCAGCAAATGATCAGATAGAAAAGAGATCGGAGAAATATAAGGGGAGTTACTAGAGCGTTGCCAGTTTTTTGGGGATTAGGGTTAAGGAAATTTAGACATTGAGCGAGAGAAAGGAATGGGCCAATTCTAACAGCCAAACCCCAGTTCAATGATAAATTACACTTAACTGGAAAGTACTCACTGCCAGAATTTGATCTAAGAGTTGTCGCAAAAAACACCAAATATGATTCCATACTTTCTATCATTATTGAGAACTTCACGAAATCGAAATTAACAATTACATGTATGCGATTCGACCCTAGAATTGGTACAAAAGAACACATCTTGTAAATATTTGACTAACGAAGAAATTAATACAGTCTCGTTACTTTATTACCTTGGCTAACTTGTTAGTTTAGATAAAGTCATAGTTAGGGTGACTATCAATGACCTGCTCACGTTAAATACTAAGACTCTATACTGATCTAACTTCTAAGCCATTGAAAAGAACTCCGATTTTCTTAGTGGGGCAGAAATCTCTTTGTGGAGCATAATCTCATCATCAGCCTATAAGTGTCCACTGCTGAGCAACGTTTACTACGTTTGAACGTTAATATCAGCAAGCTTGCTCAACGCGGATTGGCGATTTCAAACTTATAGTTAAAAATTATAAGTCCAATATAAAATTTTAAAATGTTAATAATTTAATGTGGTAAAAGTCATATTGGTCTTTGCTAGGTTTTGAACCCTTATATGTATATCAGAAGCCCTTTACCTTCCAGGTCTGGACCTGGAGGTTAAAGAACTGGACTATTGTGGATGTGGGTGCAGATAGATCAAAATGGGAGCACTCAGGATTCTAATAAAAAATGCTCATTACGACAAATTTAGAACGAATTTGTTTTGTAGTCTTTCCTTTTGATATTTTTGCAGTACACTTAATCAAATTGCTATTAACGTCATGTCTGTCACTTTGTGCGCTTTCCTCTATTCGTTATACAAAGGAAAGTGGACTGTGAAGTTTTATTATTTACTCTACATTTTTATTTACCTTGCCCTAGAAATAAATGTCATGAAAATTTCTGAGAAAATGTGAATGAGAACGCTACGAACTAATGATGTCACTTTATAATAGTTAATCTTGTACGATTCGCTTCAGATCGTCGGTAAAAAGTTGAGATAATTGTACTTTGAAACCTGTTTGTTGGTTTGAAGACGTGTTGTGATATTAAAGTAGAATATCACATCACATCGTTAGCTTATAAGTGCTCACTGCTGAGCAAAGCCCTTTTCTAACACAGACAAGGTTTAGAGCATTAATCTCCACGCTTGCTCAAGGCGGATTGGCGATTTCCAACTTATAATTTCCTTACAATGTTTTCCTTCACCGTTCGTCCGGGAGATAGTCATAAAAAGTACACATAATTCGGAAAAATACACATTGGTACTTGCCAGGTTTCAAAGCCGCCATACCCTCATGCATGAGAAGCAGGCGCCTTAACCTCCGGGCCACCACGACCTCCTTACCTAAGTATATAGGATATACATATATCGGTAAGTAGTACCTACTCCTCTTCTCATTCCGTGTTGATCATAAGCATTGACTATTTATAAGAAATGGGGAAGCACCGCTCTCTGATAAACCAGAACTGCGATTTTAACTCGCCTGAATGCATGGTTTATATTAAGCCCATAAGAACATACTAGAGAGCCAAAAGAGAGCTGTCACCGATGGTGGTTATTAGGTGTTTTTTTAGGCCTTTATTCGTCTTTTTTGTGGTAAAAGCTGACAAATGAGCAAACAAATCACCCAATGGGAATCAGCAAAGGTCATGGATACGTGTAGCACCAGAAGAGTTGCAGATGCGTTTCCAGCACTGAGGACGGCATAAGGGAGAGTAAGTTTTGGGTCTCCGGTAAGTATATACACTACACACACATGGAAAAAAATATTTATTACCTATCTGACTACTCCAAGCAGAAATGTCTTAACAAACTCAAAAGCAACAAGAACGGATTGACGACCGTGAAAAAACAAATCGTATCGATAAGACTCGGTCCTTCTTTTTCAATAAATGTTTGGCCTTTGTCTGTTAAAGACCACATCGTCCAGTGCCAAAAAAAGGTATCTACTAACTCTCATCCTTCATATCACGTGTGATAAGAAAATCAAATTATGATAGCTACGAAAATATTTGAAAATAGATGAATAAGCTTTGAACATAAAAAATCAGATTAATTCTAATTTGAAAACGAGACACATCCTGAACTAACTTGTATTGATAAGTCCTTCAGACATCCTTGATGATGAGAAATTCGTATCGCATCCTCTCCGCAATTTCGTTTTCCCCACCGTACGAATGTATTTTAATACAGGTAACATTATTCAAATGACAGATGACGCCCCTCATAATTCATGTCTGTTAGTGTCATTCTAACGAGTCGTTTAAATTTTCTTCTGGCCTTGTTCTGTATTGAGAGTCTTGAGATCTAATTAGGAGTGTATTTACTTTACACATTATTTAAAACATTGACCCACTATGGATTGGACTAAGTTTTATATATTTTGTCCTCATTATGTTTATACAGCAGCAGTATACCCAACCATTGCGTCAACCGAACTGTCATTCTACGAGAAGCAAACGCCATCTATTCTTGATTATCAACAAAGGGTACTAAAGTGACAATGACAAGAGAGTTCTTGAGCATTATTTGAATGAGATGAGTTTTTGAGCAGTTGATTACCTGTGAATGTTCTATTTGAACTTTAATATATCTCGAATCGATGATCAGAAAGTAAATCTAGTCTAGTTTATATGACGCGATGTTCTATGCTAGAAAACCCGTAAATTAACATTTAGATATATTGCTGTCGATGCAAACCAGTTCATCATGGTAATATCTAAATGTTTCCGCACATTTAATGGTCAAATTATAATGGCTAGCTTAATAATATATGTAGTCATGGATTCAAGGAACATGGTTACAAGTCCTTTGTTTATAAATAAAATATAATCAAAAGAATCTAAAACTGCAAAATTAAAAGAGTGTTTGTCTGAAGCTTGGAGAGAAGCAATAATAAAATCATTAACAAAAAAATTAAAATATTGTTTATTAGAAAATTATAACGGTATATAAACAACCCACCTACGCTAATGCGTAGGTTTTCTGGGGCTTTTGGGGATAAAAAGGTAATTCTTTTTATCCCCAAATGCCCCAGAATAATTCGAATTAGCTAAACAAATAACTGATCTAAATAAAGAAAAAAATCAACAGAAGTGAGCGTATCCACACGTTCATTTACAAAAACATTATAATTATTTACATAACCCATGCTCAATAATAATAATTCACATGCCTATCATAATTTATGTGGAACGATCTACATTACATTCACGTTGTAGGGTACTTATCAATATCGTTGATTTTAAATATTCACTAAGTTTTTTTTACGTTGAATATAAAATCGGCGATTCGAAATTCAAATATATATACGCCTACGTGTATGCGTAGGTTAAGTTACATTAAATTGCATAAAGTATGCATAAAGCATTATGAGCGTTTGCAGGAAAATAAATTAAAGAAAAATGTACCAAATCTTTTGAATAACTTCGGATAGCACTCGCGTAAGGACGTAGACGAGAACAAGCGATTGTTATTCTTTCTCTTTTATTTTTATGTGTTCCAGATATATGTACCCTTTCATTTATTCCAAAAATTACGGTGCGCCTCCTAGATTTATCTTACCTGACCACCACGGACGGGGCACACTAGCCCACTAACATTGGGTAATCTCCACCCTGGCCTTCCTAGTGCAAACGCCATAATATACCGGAGCCCATCCCGGAGCAGGAGAAGGAATGAGAAGGTGGTAGTGGGAACACCTTAAAAAGAAAAACCCTTTTTATTATTGTTAAACACATAGTCATCATTCAATAAATGTGTATGTCATTTGAACTGCAAACGATTAGATTTAGAGATAAACAGTGTTATCAATCTCTATCTATTATTATTAAATGGTAAGTCTTATCTTAATCTGAATAACTTCTATTCTTAACAATACGTACAAAGAAACATCTAGTCAAACTTCAAAAATACAATTTTACTATTCATCCCTGTAGTGTATGCGCTAGCGCCGGCGCGTAAGCAGTCGTGCTACAACCGTGGCCGTGAGCGCGCGAGTTTAGTGCTTCGCATATACTGGATTCACTCTAGTCTAAAAGTGTGTTTTATTTGCAACTGAGTCAGTATAAGTGGCGACGAGAATAAAAGTAAGTACAAAATGTCCAAAAAAAAAAAAAAAAAAAAAAAAGAAAAGACGGAGAAACAAATACTTAATTAAATAATTAATTATTGCTTACCAGTTGTTTGCGTATGGGTTCGTTACAAATAGCCTATTACTAATTGATAACACGCTTTATGAATAACATTGGTTCAAAACAAAATAACTGTCACTTACCTACATAACAAAAAATAAATAAAGTGACACCAAACTCATAAGCACCCAAAATAATAGGTAACGTTGTCATACGTAAACAAAGTTTTTTAGTAAATGAATTTTATCAATATCTTTGTCATAAATGGCTGGTATTGCACCACGTGAAAAGAAATTAAGGCCACGCAAACACAGAACTATGAAAAAAAAAACAAAGAAATGTTATTGTGCACGTATACATACGTACCTTCTTACTCACGACACATCTTAGTTAAATTGTAATTTACGTTCGAAATAAATAAGTATGTTCCTAAAAATAATACACATTACAATAAAATTATGAGGAAAATA
The DNA here is from genome assembly GCA_902829305.4 of Spodoptera exigua. Lineage (NCBI taxonomy): Eukaryota > Metazoa > Arthropoda > Insecta > Lepidoptera > Noctuidae > Spodoptera > Spodoptera exigua. Next base: position 5,259,194 of record LR824623.2, read on the forward strand.
TTTACTAAGTATTCGTGTTACAAATTACAGTTTTAAGTTTACATTTACTATAGTGCTTTCATAGTGCTATTCACAAATCTAAAGAAAAAAAAAAACACCTACCCGCACAATAATTACAATTTTTATTTTCAACATATATGTGTTTTTATTATTTAATATGATTTAATTAGTAACAAATCAAAAAGTAATACGAATTTCAATTACAATTAAGTTTACTAGGTACAAAATATGTGGATGAAGATTCAGTATTCAACTATTTTGTTGCATTATTATCAAAAAATATCCTATTTTACTCCACCTACTTATGTACGCTTGCACAATTCACACTAATGAAATCATAGTTATAATAAAGGTACACCTAAAGGCCACGCAATTAATAAGTGACAAAGGGCCATGCAAATCACAATTAAAGTAAAGGTGCACTAAAAGGCCATGCAATGAAGGATCATGTCAATAAATCAGCTTATTTAAAGGGACTGTGTAATATGTTTTAAGCGAAATAATAATATAATACGGTCCATGCTATGAATAATCACCAACTCATAATAGGGCTACGCAGTTGCATACTGTTACTATTTTTAGTAAAAAGCCACGCAATATGAAAGCCAATGTTTTATTACAGGCTGCCCCAAAATGACTCTTGCACCATCTGTACTGCCGAACCTAGACCATTTTGATTGCGAAGGTGACCCGACATCTGTTGGCACTCGCTGGGAGAAATGGAAGAGGGCATTTGAAATTTATTTACTAGCTGCCAACGTCGATACTCCGGTACAGAAACGTGCTACTCTTCTTCATGTTGGAGGGATAGCACTTCAAGAAGTTTATTATAACCTTCCTGGAGCTCATGCCGAAGTAACAGAAGGTGTCGATGTCTATGCAATTGCTCTAAAGAAATTGGATGGTTATTTTGCTCCAAAACAAAGTCGGATTTACGAAAGATACCTTTTTCGACTCATGAAACAGGAGGATGGAGAAAAATTTGAACGATTCTTATTAAAATTGAGAAATCAAGCCGACAAATGTCAATTCCATAATAAAGAGGAGCATATTATTGACCAAATTACCGAAAAGTGTCGAACAGTTGAATTAAGAAAAAAAATTTTAGAATGTGGTGATACAATTACACTAGACGAAATTATTAGTAAAGCAAATGCATTGGAGGTTGTAGCCCGGCAATTAGAACAATTTCAAACAATAAGCACGAAAGATGGAAACAATTTGAACAAAGCAGAAATTAATAAAATTGATCATAAAAAAAAGATATAATAAATATTTACAAAAACAATCATCAAACACAAAATGTTCTAGGTGTGGAAGCTCTTCCCATTTATCTGAAGACACAAAATGTCCAGCAAGAGATAAACGATGTTTAAAGTGTGGCTTCATCGGTCATTTCCGTGAACATTGTAGGACCCGACAGAAAAGACAGTTTTCAAACAACAAGACAGAGATGACACACAAGAAACCAAGACTAGGCACCAAAAAAGACGCTGATAAATCTGAAATAGACTACATTTTCAACCTGGATGAAGACGAAAATACAAAAAATAAAGCTGATGAAGTCGAAGAGAAGGAAATGGATAAGTCTAGAATTGACTATATTTTCCATCTGGATGAAGAAGAAACTATTAAGTGCAATTTAGGGGGAGTTAGCGTTGACATGTTAATAGATTCCGGTAGTAAATGCAATGTCATTACGGACAGAACATGGCAATTCATAAAAGATAATAGCGTAAAAATTTCTAATCAGGTACGCAAACCAAATAAGACACTTATTTCCTATGGTTGTAAAGAACCTTTGGACATTATGGGCTCTTTTGATGCAGACATTTCAGTCAGTAGTAATAAAAGTATAAAATGTACTGTTTATGTCATCAGAAACGGTACACGTGATCTATTGGGCAAAGAGACTGCGATCCAATTAGGCGTACTCAAAATTGGTCTTCAAATTAATGCTGTCCGCAATGATGCACATTTAGAAAAGGCTTTTCCGAAGTTCAAAGGAGTGACTGTCCAGATTCCAATAGACCATACAGTTAAACCAGTCATTCAACCATACAGAAGGGTTCCCATCCCTTTAGAAGAAAAGGTGGCTAGAAAATTAAAGGAACTCAAGGAAGCAGACATAATTGAGGAAGTTAATAAACCTTCACCGTGGGTATCCCCGATGGTTCCAGTTCTCAAAGAAGGACAAGAAGAGGTACGTATTTGCATAGACATGAGAAGAGCTAATCAAGCAATCATCAGAGAAAATCATCCCCTTCCTACGATGAATGAACTACTACCTAATTTTCGGCAAGCAAAATTTTTCTCAAAACTCGACATTAGAAATGCTTTTCATCAACTCGAAATTCATGAAGATTGTCGATATATCACTACATTCAGTACTAGCAAAGGGCTTTACAGGTACAAAAGGCTAATGTTTGGGATTTCTTGTGCACCTGAAATGTTCCAAAAAATTTTAGAAAAAATGTTGTTAGGTTGCGAAGGTACATTAAATTTTATCGACGATATTATTATACATGGTGCTACCGAAAAAGAACATGATGAAAGGTTAAGTAAGGTGCTACGAGTTTTAGAGGAAAATAACGTTTTATTAAATAAAAAGAAATGCATTTATAAAACTCAAACAATTGAATTTCTTGGTCATGTACTTTCCTCTAAGGGCATTAGGCCACTTGAAAAATATTTGACAGCAATTAAAACTAGTAGAATACCAAATACTACTGACGAAATTCAAAGCTTTTTAGGGTTGGTTAACTTTGTAAGTAAATGGATTCCTAACGTAGCTACCCTTACTGAACCTTTACGAGAACTATTACGGCTAGGGCTTGGAAAATCAGCAAACATCAAAAAATTTTGGACATTCAAACAAGATGAGGCGTTTGAAGCTCTAAAACAAAGCATTTCCAATATTAAAACTTTAGGTTATTACAATCCTTCCGACAAAACCCAGGTTATCGCTGATGCCTCCCCTGTGGGGTTAGGCGCAGTGTTGGTCCAGGTTGGCAAAGATGGCTCCCGTGTGATCGCTTTTGGTCACAAGTCTCTTACTGATTGTGAAAAGAGATATTGCCAAACGGAAAAAGAAGCTTTAGCGCTCGTCTGGGCAGTGGAGCATTTTAAAATTTACCTATTGGGCAAAGACTTCGAACTAATAAGCGATCACAAGCCATTGGAAACCATTTTTGGACGAAGTTCTAAACCATGCGCCAGAATAGAACGGTGGGTCCTCAGGTTACAGGCGTTCAGGTATAAAGTCGTTTACAAACCAGGTAAATTAAATATAGCTGACACAATTTCCAGACTTTGCAAAACTTCTTCGTCAGAACCATTTGACTCTGAAAATTATATTAACCAAATAGTAAGTTACAGCAGGCCCGTCGCGGTTCCATTAAAAGAAATTGAAACATATTCTGTGGGAGACGAGGAAATTTTGAAAGTCAAAGAAGGTATTTTTAACAATGAGTGGCACGATTCTATTGACTATTATAAAAATATACGAAATGAACTATGTTTTAATGGGAGTATTCTTCTTCGCGGAACTAGGATAGTTATACCCAGTAGTCTCCGTCAACGAGTACTGGAAGCGGCTCATGAAGGCCACCCAGGCATAGTGGCGATGAAGGCTCGTCTTAGAACTAAGGTGTGGTGGCCTAGAATTGATAAAGATGCTGAACGCCTAGTAAAAGCTTGTCGAGGCTGTACACTTGTATCTAATCCTACTCCACCACACCCAATGAAGAGACGAACACTTCCCGCAGAACCTTGGGTTGATGTGGCGATGGATTTCTTGGGACCGCTTCCTAGTCATGATTACCTGTTGATTGTTGTTGATTACTATAGTAGATATAAGGAAATTAAAATAATGCGCAGTACCACTTCTCTGGATACGATAAAAGTCTTGAAGGAAATGTTTTCTAGATTAGGTTACCCAGCAACTTTGACGTGTGATAATGGTAATCAGTTCACAAGCGAGGTCTTTCAGAAATATTGTAAGGAATGTGGTATCATTTTGTACAATACTGTCCCATATTGGCCTCAAATGAATGGGGAAGTTGAAAGGCAAAACCGGGATGTCTTGAAACGACTCAAAATTTGCCAAACTGAAAATGGGAACTGGAAAGAGGACATTTTTAATTATTTGATGATGTATAATAGTACTCCACACTCTGTTACAGGTAAATCTCCTTCAGAATTATTTTATAAAAGACAGTTTAGAGACAAGATTCCGGCAGCACCAGACTTGGAATACAAAACAATAGATGAAGAAGTGAGAGACAGAGACCTACAAATGAAAGAAAAAGGAAAAGAGTATGGGGATCTTAAAAGGAAAGCGAAAGATAGCAACTGCGAAATAGGGGAGAAAGTACTGGTAAAAAATGTAATAAAAAATAATAAGTTGACCTCGAACTTCAATCCCGTTACCCATACAATAACAGACGTAAATGGTGGCGATATTAGTGTTCGAAATGATGAAACCGGGAAAGAATACCGACGTAACATAGTTCACTTAAAGAAAGTAAATGATTCATGGACTGTAGTTGGTAATAATAATAATGATGATGATTTAGACAGACATGATGATCTTTATTAAATTAAACTATGTTAATTAATTATGAAATTATTGTATACTGTTATGTTATTAAATACGCTTCTATATGATTGTTGTTATGTTATACCAATTTAAAATTAAGTCGAATCAAGTTGTTTTGTTTTGCACCAAATTTGTATCAATTATACTTACTTAAGCTATTATTTTATAAGGTATTAAGTTGTAAGGTATACGAACTCTTATTGGAACTATGTATTTAATTAAATAAATATAAATAAAGAAGGGATGTAGTGTATGCGCTAGCGCCGGCGCGTAAGCAGTCGTGCTACAACCGTGGCCGTGAGCGCGCGAGTTTAGTGCTTCGCATATACTGGATTCACTCTAGTCTAAAAGTGTGTTTTATTTGCAACTGAGTCAGTATAATCCCTGTGACACGAACATACATACATAGATACCTATACCTACTCGTACCTACCTACATTAAAATCAGGTCATTTGTCGAAATCATAAATTGTTATGAACGAAACATTGGGAGAACTAAAGAGTTATATATTTAGTTCAGCCTTGTCCCTGATTCGCAAATTATGTTAGTGTACAAATACAATGTGTATTAGAATATGTAATGTGTTCTGGTTTTCACGTTAATTTCTTTGTAATAATATTTTGAGGTTATGTGCACGTGTACGAAATGATTCCCGATTCCGGTCAGTACTTTAAAGTGGATCCTTGATTAATTGTAGCTGTTTTGTTTAAGATAAACTCAGGTGAGTGTTTTCTCCCATGTTCATGTGTTGGAGTTTATATTTTTAATCAAATAGGATGAAAACGAGCAGACCCCCTGATGTTAAGTGATCTGCGCCGTCCATAGACACTTTCGGCACCAGAGGAGTTACAGGCGCGGTGCCGGCCTTTTAAGAAGGAGTACGCTTGTTTCTTGAAGGTTTGAAGATGGTATCAATTCGGAAATAGTGACGCAGAAAGATCATTCCAATTTTTTATTGTACAAGGCAGAAAGTTTCGCGAAAATAAATAATTTGAGGAAAAAGAGTACTACTACTATTCCTTTCAGTCTTAAGAACTTGGTGTTACAAGCGATGTAAAATGGAGCTCTTGACCGCTCTAGAACTGATCCATTGAGAGGACTTGACGTCTCATATAGTAAACCACCACAAAGGTTTTAATGAGGTAAGAAAGCTACACTCCTAAAACTTACTTCGCAAATCCTTCGGAGATCCAAAAAAACGTGTGAACTTGTCACATTTATAATCCCTACAAACAAATCGGAGCTTACAGATGCTCAAAGTAACATTTCAGTTTCAAATAATCTTTTATTATTGTGCAGACAACCTTCAGACAACGTAAACGTATTCGACAGACCGCAAGGCGTTACCTTTCTTTAATAAACAAGATCATTTTAAATAACCACACGGCATGTTTACAAGGCTTACATAAAGATAATTAGGTACTGTATAAAAGGGTGGGAGAGCCATGCTTCAGCACGAATGGGTCGGCTTGACCGGACTGATACCACGGCCCCACAGAAAACCGGCGTGAAACAACCAAAGCGTTGCGTTTCGCCATGTGGTTGAGGTTACCGGATGCCCAATCCCCTCGCACAATCCCTCCCCAATCCCTAAATCGACAAATTCCCTAATCCCAAAAAGGTTAGCAACGCACTCGTTATTCCTTTTTTACAGGTGTCTGCTCGTTTGCCGGTCTATTACATAAAAAAATCTGTAAGTACTCTCAATTGTTTTTAAAGTTCTCTCTTTCTTATTTAATTTCGTATATCTAGATTGGGTCTGGCCTTAAAGAGTCAATAGGCCACTACAGATGGAGCCGGTGTTCAACCAGAGGTGCGGGGCAATCGCAATAAGAATCGGCGACCTCGGCCCAAAACAAGCCCTAGATCTTTTCTTGCTATTGGATATTATCTGTATAAAAAATCGAGCTTAATCATTCCGCTCACAATCTGCTTTATGTATAAAATAACAAGTGGCATCTTTTCAATCTATAAGGTGTCGGCAGAAATATATTTTTCAAAAAAGCCCACTTTTCAACTATACTAATATTACAAAGAGGTAAAATTTGTAAGTTTTTATGTAGGGGTAATCTGGTCTGATTCCTAAAATTCTTTCACTTATTGATAGCTACAATGTTTCCGAGTGCTATGGGCAATACAATATCACGCTACAATCAAATGGCAGCGAAACCGCGTGGGAGTATAAAACTTTAAGCTTTAAGGTGACATAACGAAAAGCGGGAGGCAGTGTCAGACTCTGACTGGTGTCGCCGGAAGGTTATTTAGTCTTGATACAAAACTTGGCAGTTGGATAGGCTGGGCAATGACGCAGACTCAAATCCGAATCGATCCATTGTCTGATCACTTACAAATTTTTATTTCTGGGTAAGGTAAAGTACACTTTGTTACAGAATATATTACACATTAAAATTTTGGGGATTAGGTTTTTGGAGGTTTCGGGATTCAGGGAGGATAAGGATTGGGCCTCCACTAACCTAAATTTTTTCGGAAATCTGTATCCATCATTCTCAACAAATGCATATCGATATATAAATCTCAAAAAACATGAGGCTTACTTATCATGTCATCATTTATCAATCACTGTTAGGTCACTCTCGAGCTAAAGTAACATTTTCCGGGCATTGACCCGTAACACTTATATTAGAGAACATCTTTACATGTCCACCTGCGTGACCTATATTATACATACATAACTGTATTTATATATTACCTGATCCTCTACCGAACCTATTTTACGAAAACGAGGACATTTCTTTTATGCAGGTGTCACTGACAAATACGTGTAACAGAGTACCTGTTTTATTTTTGGAATAGAGGAGTGAATGATCCGCCGGATTAAGATTGTCTGATGGTAAGCAATCAATCAAGTCCGCCTCAAACTGAAGCATGAGAAGGAACTAGGTGGTTTATAGTAATTAAGAGATTGACTCCTTCTTGTCCTTTCCTACCCGAGAAATGCTAATTCGACAAAGACAGAAAAATAGACCCACTATCCCCGAGTTCTGTTTAAAGCTGATATTTTATGAATGACTAGCTTTTTCCCGCGACTTTGTTCGTGTGGAATAGTGACTTCCTGCAGATCTTTGGTTTAAAAACTATCCTATGTCCTTTTTCGAGAAACTATGTCTCTATCAAATTTCACACACGTCGGTTCAGTAGTTAAGGCGTGAAGAAAAGACAGACAGAGTTAATTTCGCATTAATAATATTAGTTTGGATTTTCAAGAAGCCGCATATCTAAGCAAAAATCGAACATAATAATTTCTTCAATTCTATTCCCGTTTTGTACACCGTCCTTTAATAATGGTTATTTATACATCTAAAACTTGTTAGTAAACAATCGTCTGAATAAGAGACGCAGTTAACCTCTACGACTCATTGCATACAATCAAACAGGAAACACACGAAACACATCGACGGCACGGTTGGCGCGGTGACTGGACAACTGGCTGCCGTGCGACGTGTCGCGTGTTCGATTCCCGCACGGAACAACACTTTGTTAGATCCACAAATTGTGGTTTCGGGTCTCGGTGTCATGTGTATGTGAAATTGCATCTTTGTAACCGCACCTACGACACAGGAGAAAATCCTAGTATGGGGCAAATTTAAAAAAAAATACTGCACGGTTGATGCAGTGGGCAGAAGTAGCTGCTATGCAAAGTATTACGAGTCAGATACCACGATAATACCATGGCATATAGATGGCACTCATTTGATGATTTTTCACCTTCAAAAACAAAACATAGCAACGGAAGAAATTTTAATCGCTTACTCTAAGAAGTAAAGTGTGGGAGAGCCGGAGAGAGATACCACGGCCTCACAGAAAACCGGTGTGAAACAACAGTACACAGCTTTGTGTTTCGCCGTGTAAGTGAGGTTACCGAAGGCCCAATCCTTCTCCAAACCCCTAATCCCCAAAAGATCGACAACCCCCTCGTAACTCCACCGTTGTTTCGGGTGTCCATAGGCAGCGCTGTTTGCTTACCATTAGGTAATCCGTTAGCTCGTTTGTCCACCTACCACATACAAAGAAAAAGCAGAGAATTTACATACCCTGCGTCTGTAACACTCATACTCTTCATCCTCGTAATTTAATATTCTTAGTTAGAATTAGAACAACTACTCAAAAACTAACGTAATGTATAATAATAAAAGTAACTAGGTACATACTTACAAATTATTTCGGCCTGATGCATCTTGCATTCACGGGTATAATAATTTTATCAACAAAACAAAACACTATCAACATCTTGCTCACATAATTACCTACACACAAAAATGTAAACGAATACTTTTCTTTAATTAAACAGACTTGTATATACATATTATATAAGAACTATTTTAGAACTCACTTATAACAAAAAGAGCTGCCATTTTATGTTTAAAATGAATAAAATACTGAATCGACTGCATACTGCGGATACGAGTAGAAGCAAGATTTTCGTGCAAAATGTTTATCGATTAACATTGGGAGCCACTGCAATTGTAACCAGGGTCGGATTTAGAAGTTATGTCATACAGGTACGTTACTTATAATTTCTAATTAAAAGTTTGAAATCGGAAACCCGCATTGAGCAAGCGTGGTGATTAATGCTCTAACCTTCTCCGTGTGAAAAGGCCTTTGCTCAGCAGTGGGCACTTATAGGCTGATGATGATGATGATTTGTTTATTTATGTTAATACGGATTGGATCCATTTACATTAATAACAACAAAAAATAAGAAAAAATAACAACATTCATAAGTTTCTCTCGCAGCAGCATGAGGTATGCACTCCAATAAAATTCATCATTCATATTCTTGAAATTAGTTTTCAAGATGATAAAATATGATAGGATTAAAAATATACGTATTATACTTATATGCCATTCTCTATCACCGTCATGCACCATAGAATGAATGGAGGAATTATTTTACTAACGAATATACCAACGTCGTGAAGGTCATAAACGTCACTATTTTATTTTCATTAAATAATTTTCGACAGCTCTGATGACACATCGACTCAAAATAAATAATTTAAAAGTTGTATCACATACTCAGAATGTTTAAAGTATTTTATGTTCTAAGCCTATTAAAATTAGACTTAGTATTCACCTGATGTGCGAGTTTCTAATCCAGAAAAGGCCAGAACAAACTAAAATACCTATTACTCAACACTCAGTAACGGTATCACGAAATAGGTGTATTAATTCAGTTAGCGGTTCCAAAAGGCACAGAGACGTTCTATTTTCAAAATTTGAATTTCGAATTTATCGACGACCGTTTTTGTGCTAAATATGCAGTGGCCAGTATAAATGAATCCAAAAAGTTCTGTTGTTTTATTTAGAAGATTTTAAGTAGGTGTTGTTCAGTTATTTTAATGTACAGCAGGATGTGGTTTGTCGCTTATTTCTTATTTTTATATATGCTATTCTTTTCATGTTATGTTTTCTGGACGGAAATGTTATAAATTAGATTGTTTTCTACGCAATGATTAACATGTCTTATAAATAATTTTGTGGGTTAGAAACATCTAGAATAATGAAACCTATCGTTTAAAAAAAAAGCCTAAAGGTTAGTTTTCTATCACTCCTATAAGCTCTAGGCCCAAAATACAAGGCACAACAATGTTCCGATGTAATTTGAAAGAAAGACAAACAAAAACACTTCCCATCACAAAACAAGCCCTTTTTCTTTGCACAAGAAAAAAAACATAATGAAAATGTACCTAAATTGTTCATAAAGTTTCTTACACGTGTATCCAGATGGCCATTCATTCATTCTAAATGTATGAATAAGATCGAATGCCAAAATAATTTTCATTCATCATTCAATCTGCTCCACGGGCGGTCCTCATTACGAGAAGACCTTTATAAAAAAAAAACATTAAAATCCTTCGTTGAGTCATGTTAACTTTTTTCAAACATTTTCTTGACTTCGATGACATATATGTATATTTTTCAATATTAAGTATATAACAAATTTATTATCCTAGAAGCGACAGATACCTTATTAATCACCAGAAAGATTAAAGAAGTTCTATTTTTTTAATTCTCATGCCATAGAATTTTGTCAGTGTAGTGTTTCGGGCTTCCATTTTTATCTATCTTAAATCTATGAATTTAGCCGGGGCAACGTGTTAAGCGCACCGGGGCCACTGCCTGGAGCAGTTGAAGGACCGGGGTGATTTTTAGTCAGTAAGAGTATAATACTCCCTCTCATTTGATGATTTTCTCCCTCAAATCGGGTGGATTAGGATCGATATTCGACATTACCTGTAATTAGTTAATATTAAAAAGAGAAATCAATCCAGGATAATAACCATGAATGCGTGATGACTAAATGCGTTCATTACCAATGTAAATAAAAACAGAAACGTCTTTGAAGGAAACATTGACCCGTGCGAAAATGACCTACCCCTTGATCTACGGTCACATAAGATCATTAGATAGAAACGAACATACAGAAACGAATCTTATTGCTTTGAAATAAGAACTATGTAAATGTCGAATTGGCAACATGAAAATGAGGATAAAAAACAAAAAAAAACTGTTTTATTCAAATTTCGAATGATTTGAATGAATGTGAATCATTTTTAGATTTCATAGCGTTATTAACGGTTCTTTCTTCGTTATCTGTGAGAAAATCTATTCGGGCTTCCGTTTTGTATATGAATTAAGATGATATCGTAAGTTTAATACTTTTGTAGATTTAGGTTTATAAGCAAAACTTGCATTATAAAGTACTTATTGGTTTTACATTACAATTAATAAGATTGTCCTAAAATATAGTATTTTAAAGCTCGTAACATGCTTACCTAACTGTTCGTCCCTTACACAGAACAGAAATTTCTATTCCGTGGTCCCTTACGAACGCATCCTTTGTAAAATATCAAAATGTATTTAGAACGACACATGAACGCGCCTCTCGAAACAGTTTCACGGACTATTCGAATTTAGAATTGTAGAACGGCGCCATGTTCGCTTGAAAATTCCTTATTTGAATTTCTATTGACCGTTAGCTTTACTCCGATGCAATTTTTGGTCGACTTACATATCCTAGTAATTTATTTTGGATTTAAATAAATAACATTAGCATTGTTACACAGAAAATCATCTAATTACAAATTATAAATAGAATTGTGTGAAATTCAATAACGTTTACATTGGAATTTGTTTCTAAAAGCATGCGAACTCTAAATGTGACGTAAAAGGTAAATTAGTTTGATAGTAAAATTAAATCTTTAAAGACTTCATACACAATAATGAAGCTGTAAAAACATAAACAAATGTGTGTTTGTGCATGTATGTTACTATTTTGATTAATTTGATACAAGGGTTTTTGGCCACGGCACGGCTCACCCATATTTCCAGATTAGTCCACTGCTAAATGAGTCACCTTTATCTCCGAGCAAACTAGCTTGGAAAATGCTTGCATTATGTTCCTCCTTGTATTTAAACGAAGCTCGCGAGCAACATCCCCTCGCAGGGGAGGGGCCCCTGCATCCCTAAATCCTCAATTCTCCAATCCTCCATACCTAAAATTACTAACCTACAAAAGCTCCACTGAGATGCAACTCCTCTGGTTTGTAGTGCGAATAAGAAAGAAAAGAAAGAAAAGAAAAGAAAGAAAACTGTTTTTATTCGGACAGAGACATACAATAACTAAACATAAATATAATAACAATATCTCAACTCTTCAAATCCCCGAACCCTTTAAAGCTAGTAACACCTATGTATAGCATCCGTTTCTTAATGTCAGGCGAAAATCATGAAAGTCCCGCCCAGGGTTAGGCAAGAGGGAGTGTCAGACTCTTACTGACTAAAAACTCCCCCGTTCCTTCTCCTGCTTTAGGCCGTGGCCGCGGTACCTCATTGCGCTTGCTCCGCAACCCACTTCTGGTGTTCCGAGTGTGAATGCGTAGCGCTAATTGCTTATCAACAGGTAATAAAAAACCTCAGCTGCTATTCCCATACAGGTGTTTTTTATAAATAAAAATAAAATAAAATATTACCTAATTGATAGTTCGAGAACCTCGTTCTCAATTGATGTAATTTGTCTTTGATTACCATTGTAAACGCTTCCTCAATTTAAGGTTATCGAAACTATGTATTTTTGTACTACGTTATTTCATTGCCTTAGGTAATATATCACTTAATCTATACTAATATTATAAAAAGGTAACTTTGTATGTAAAGGTTAAAAAACTTTTAAAAAACTGGTCGGATTTCAAAAAATCTTTTACTAATAGGTACCTACCTTTTGAGGTATATGATGTTTTTCAAAAACTTTCTCAATTAAAAAACGATGTGAAAAGCTTTCAAAAATATGTGTTGTTAAATTGTTTTTCGAAAATACTGTTAAAAATTCTTCTTAAGCCCAAATATACTTTATTTTTGAAATAAAAATTGGTTGGTAGGTTGGTTGGTAATAAGTTGGTACCCCTGAGCGCTATATTTAAATAATACTTAATTTTTGTGTTTCAGTCGAGCTATCGCTTTCAACGCTGCTGTTTTAACTCTTGAATGAAGTAAGTTTCTAGATATGAATAACATCTCCGTCGTCTCCGGTCGCGTGGAACTTGTCGATTAAGCCAGCAAAGGAGAACATATTAGTACCTAAATATCGTCTATGAAGAGTTGGAGACTTCACTAGAATAGATCCGAAAAACGCGTCTATTAACAAACACTTTAAAAAATTTGCTTTTTCATGGAGTTGGTGGACTTACTAGTACCAGTCGTAGTATTTCGAAACCTACCAATTATGTATCTGAAACTAGCAACAGATCGTAGTGTGATATTTCTAGAAAGAGACTACCTCGATAAATGATTAACAATAACAAAATTAAATTGTTCTATTCGAATCAGAAGTTCCGGAGATAGCGTTTTAACAAACAAATCGAAACGTTTCGTTTGTCTTTGCTTTATTATTATATTACTCAAGATTACTAACAAATAATAATAAAACATATATATACTCCTTAAACATCTTTCTTCGTTATTATTTAAATCAGAACATATTTTCTTCTACGTTCCACTTAAAAGACCTGACACAAAAAAATATCGGTACCAGGTTAGCATATTTAGTAAACAATGTAAAATAACAATAACCTTATAATAAGGATTTCCAATGAATTCTCATTTTGATTGACTTGTCGTAAACAAATAATATGATGAACTAAATCTGGATAACTTAATTGTCAGGCGTTCCGCCGAAACACTGATGTGTGAAGATGAAGGAGAAGGAAGTGAAGGAAAGACGAAAGATGGAGACAACTCCAGCTACGACGTCATCACCAAAGCGCTAACGGTAGAGAAATAGATTTTGGGAAAGGGAACAGATTGGTGTAGGGGAAAGATTGGGTCTCCGATAACCTCACTCACACGGTGAAACACAACACTGTGGTTTTCTGTAAGGCCGTGGTATAGCCGACGAGCTCGACGATCGAGCTCCGGTCGAGCCGACCCATTAGTGCCGAAGCTTGGCTCTCCCTCACATAAAACGGCCAACGAGCTAGTACATTACTTAATGGTAGGCAATCAGCGTTGCCCATGGACACCCGAAACAACGGAGGAGTAACAAGTGCGTTGCCGATTTTAGGGATTAGGATTTTGTAAAAAAAACACCGCTTCTATTGTCACTCATTTATAGGAATCCGGGTCTTAAACAAACATACAAAATTGAAGTTTATTACTAAGTACACAAGTTTTCTAATTCTGTATAAATATTGATTTATACTTTTAATTATCCTTGCGTCGCCTTTATTCGACATTAAAAAACACACAACAAAATGTATTGTTTGATTCTAATATTTGATAATAACAAAAAGAAAGCCATTGTTCTATATCATTGCATTATCAGTCATAACTACTAAATGATAAGGCTTTTGTTTATATTGCAGTAAGTTGATTGTAACTCAAAATAATGTACTTACTTATATTAGTTATTGTACCGGCCAGTCTCAAAAATCTATCTTTTTATGGGATACGGGGGCAAACGAGCAGATGATTTAGAGATTGAGGTAGTGGATACAGATTTTTTGTGAGGTCGTAGTATCACTCTGTTTGAGACAGCCCATAGGTGCCTAAGAGTGATTCTGCCATATTTATCTAGGTGTTCATTGTTTTGCTACTTAAGTATGTGTTATAAAATGCCAAATGTATCTACTAACTAGAAAAAATGTTAAGCTGTTTAAGGAGTGGCATAGACGGCTTTTTATCCTGCTATTTTTTGGGATCTGTGGCGGTTCTAAAACCAAAACATCTTAATTCGACCTGCGCGAAGCAGTACCTAAACGAAAACGTAGTATTTATGTATAGTAATAACAATATTATAGATAGTATTGTTACGTGCCTGACGTCACGTTCCTGACTATGCGGGCTTGGGTTACGGGATTGGATGAAATGAAACACTAATACCGGTTTTCAGACTTTCTATTGCACTTAAGTTACAGCGTCCACGGAGTTAAGTTATCGGCGTTCCTCTCCAGCAGAGTCCGGCCGACTGACACAACTTTGCCGTTCACGCTGACTTAACTCACTTAACTGACTGCACTTCACTATTTCACTGCACTTCACTATTTCACTCACTTTTCTTCTTTCTCACTTCTTCCTTTTCTTCCGAATCGCTTTAGACTTAGAACTCAACTGCCAGCGGTGAGCCGCAGTTCCGCTTATATACCCCCGGTCAGGTTCTAGAACATTCAATTTCGTTATTCTTTTTGATCGTCATGCCTCCAGAATCTTCCAATAATTTCGTTATTCATTTTTATTTATTCTTCTTCTCGCTCCTTAATTTTTCATCACTTTCACTCAAATATTCCAGAAAGTTCGACAAAACTTCCATCAACTAAAAAACTTCATGTTTACGGCGGGACTCGAACTCGGGGTCTCTGTGGTGTAATCCACACGCCTTACCGATTACACCAACTCGTGTTGACAATTCACGACGAAATTTACAATCTCTAGGCAACGTTTGACAACCATCCATTGACGTCATGATGTCAAAGAGTTTTCTGTCACACTGCCCCCCTCTTAGATTCGCTCGTCCCGAGCATCGTTGCTGCCGTAATACCTCGCCAACCTGTCTATATGGACAACTTTCAAAGGGCTCCTTGAAGACTTCCGAATTCTGTAAGTAATGTCATTGATCTTCGTGACTATCTCGTAAGGACCTTCCCAACTCGGTTGCAGCTTTGGAGATTTTCCCTTCCTTCTGACTGGATTATGAAGCCAGACCAATGACCCCTCTTCAAACCCAACAGAATTGGCTCGTCGATCATAGCGCGTCTTTGCGCGATCACTAGCTTGAAGACCGGCCTCCCTGATCTGCTCATAAATGTCCAACATTTTTGCCCTTAACTCGCTTATGTAATCGCTAAACTCGGTGCGAGAATCACCAGGTGGACAGCCCGATACAAGATCTGCCGGTAATCTCAATTCCCTTCCAAAATTTGCAAATGCAGGCGTCTTTGCGGTACTTTCATGTACAGCAGTCCGATAGGCAAGCAAGAAGAGAGGTATGTAAGTGTCCCAATCTCTCTGATGGCTGTCAACCACCTTTGCTAAGTGTCGCTCCAATGTTTGGTTGAAGCGTTCGACCATTCCATCTGACTGTGGATGATAAGGGGTCGTTCGAGTCTTATGGATTCCCAAAAGTTTACAAGTTTCCTGGAAAACTAGGGATTCAAAGTTCCGTCCTTGATCACTGTGCATCTCCAAGGGCACTCCGAATCGGGTGAATACCTCGTTTACCAACTTCGTGGCTACAGTTACTGCCTCTTGATTCGGTATGGCAAAGACCTCCGGCCATTTTGTAAAATAATCCATAACCACTAAAACGTAGCGATTGCCCGAATCAGTGATTGGAAATGGTCCAGCGATGTCTAAGGCTATTCTCTCCCAAGGCATACCAACATTGTAGATTTTCATCGCCCCTCTGCTTCTTGTTTGTGGACCCTTGACAGCTGCACAACTAGTGCATTTCCGGCACCAATCTTCGACGTCATATTTGCAATGCAACCAATAAAACCTCTCCTTGATCTTCACCAAAGTCCTCCTAATTCCCAAATGTCCTCCAGAAGATCCATCATGGAACGCTTTTAATACATCCCTTATTTTTGAACGAGGCACCACCAATTGCAAATGCTCGTCCTTGCCGTTTGTTGATTCCCATTTCCTGCACAGAAGTCCGTTATGCAGCGTGAGGCTTTTCCACTGTGCCCATAAACCTTTCGTTACCGCGCTATATTGGGCGACGTCACTCCAACTTGGCTTGTTACCACTTCGTAGCCACTCCAGTATTGGTTTGATATCTGCATCTCTTTCCTGTTCTAATTTCATCGCATCATCTCCCCATGCCTCGTCAACAGTATCAGTCCTTATCACCTTAAGAAAAGCAGTTTCCTTCTTGGCGCAATGCTTGCAATCTTCCACGCATGGGCGTCTCGATAATGCATCTGCGTTGCCATGAATTCTTCCGCCGCGATGTTCGATTTCAAAGTCAAATTCCTGAAGTTGTTCCAACCATCTGGCTACTTGGCCTTCGGGATCCTTAAACTGAAGCAGCCATTTCAAAGCAGCGTGATCAGTTCTGATCAAAAATTTCCGTCCCAGTAAATACTTCTTGAAATGGTGCAGAGTTTTGACTACGGCCAGCAATTCCCTCCTGGTCACGCAATAATTCTTCTCCGGCTTGGATAGTGACTTGCTGAAGTAAGCAATAACCTTCTCCTGCTCACCATCGCGTTGTGAAAGGACACCTCCTATTCCAATATTGCTGGCATCCGTATCAACTACGAATATTCCTTTCGCGCTGGGGTATCCGAGAATTGGTGTGTTACAAAGCCGTTCTTTTAGTTCTCGAAAGGCTTGCTCACAATCCTCGTCCCAGATAAAGGCACGTTTCTCCTCTGTCAATCGATGCAAAGGCTTGGCAATGTCCGAGAATCCTTTCACAAACCGCCGATAATACGAGCACAATCCAAGAAATGCCCGAACTTGCGTTTTGTCTTTAGGTGTTGGCCATTCCTTAACAGCGGCAGTCTTGGCTGGATCAGTCTCAATTCCTCTCTCAGAAATAACATGTCCTAGATAATTCACTTCGCGCTTGAAGAAAGAGCATTTCTTTGGACTCAACTTTAAATTTGCTCCACGCAGCTTATCGAGTACCTTTTCCAATTTCCTTAGATGATCGTCAAAATCCCGTCCAACAATGATGATGTCATCGAGGTAAACTAGGCAGGTTTCGCCCAGCAGTCCCGCCAGCACCTGTTCCATCAAACGCTCAAAGGTTGCCGGTGCATTGCATAATCCAAATGGCATCACCTTAAATTGCCAGAGTCCCTTCCCAGTTGAGAATGCGGTCTTTTCCTTGTCCTTGGGATCCAAATCCACCTGCCAATAGCCGCTTTTCAGATCGAGCGTTGAAAACCATTTCATGCCACTCAGTGTGTCAAGTGTGTCATCGATTCTTGGTAACGGGTAGCTATCCTTCTTGGTTACATCATTCAATCGTCGATAGTCTACGCAAAACCTCGTTGAACCATCTTTCTTCTTGACAAGCACGACAGGTGAACACCAAGGGCTAGAAGAGGGCTCTATCACGTCATTTTTCCTCATATCGTCAATCATTTCTTCAACCTCTTTCTCACGAGCGAATGGTATGCGTCTGGGCCTTTGACGAATTGGCATTGTATCACCTGTGTTTATTTTATGCTTCACTAAACCAGTTCGGCCAATATCACCATCGCTTCTTGAAAACACATCAGAGAATCGAAGAAGTAAATTTCTAGCTTTCATAGTCTCCACTTTTGTCAGACTTTTGTTTTCGTCTAAGATTTTCGTTACAAAGTCTATTCCCGTACTGTCCTTCTTCACAAGATTCTCCGAGCATTTTCTTATCCAGGCCACTTCTTCCAATACGCCCACAGGCTCTCCTTCTTCAATCGTAATTTTTGAATCACTGAAGTTGAATACCGGAATGCGGTTGACATCAGATGACCCCACGACAGTTCTCGCCGGTAGCCATGAGTTTACGTGTTCCGATTTATCAATCACAGCGCACCTTAGAGGTAAACTTCCTTCCCTCCTCCTAGGTAATGCGATTGGTACGAGAGTCTGTGATTTTGGTTCAAGAACAGTTCTTCTTAAACAGCAAACTTTTCCCAGGGTTCCACCCTTCATCGGAATTTCTTCAGTTCCACATAGTAATACTCCAGATTTTAAGTCGATGTTACACTGGTGCACTTGCAGGAAGTCAAGTCCCAGGATGCAGTCATCCAGAATTTTGGCCACAATAACCTCATGTCGATAAACACGTTCCCCAATTTTGATTGTTACATGCAGTTTTCCACTTATCGGTATGCACTGGCCGGTAGCTGATTTCATTCGTAGGCCAACAATTGGTTTAACGTGTTTCCTGATGTTTTGCCCGAGCAGCCGAACATTTATCACCGTCCTTGAAGCTCCAGTATCTAATGTTAGCTGACTGTTTTTCCCATTTACTTGACCGTCTATCATCAGAGTATTTCCATCGCTAGTTTGCTTGATGTAGATTGTTGGGGTTATTCCACTACCGGCCAGCGCCCACCCCGCAGCCCTGGCTGGATTTAGTTTCCCTGCTGGTCAGAAGTTGAGACCGCCGCGTCCTGGCGGTTCACCTTCTTCGGGCAGTCGCTCCGCATGTGCCCACGCTCTCCGCATCCATAGCACATGAAGTTCCGACGGCGTGGAGGTACCTGCTCCGTTGTCGTCATTTCCCGCAGACGTAAGGTACGGGAGTTACCACGCACGGCTTCCACTTCCAATGCATGGGCCAGAGCTTCTTTCATGTTCTTGTGATGGCCCAGATGAACAGCAGCTCGTACTTCGGGGTCCCGAACACCGTCAATGAATGCTTGGAGAAGCGTGCCTTCAATCATTGATGGAGTCGACCGAAAAGCTCGACGCACAAGTTTCTCGATTTCCACGGACCATTGCTGTAGACTCTCATTAGCACGCTGAGTACGCTCTTTTAATTGCGCTCTGTACACGTGCTCGAGGTGGCTGTCTCCAAAACGTGCCTCAAGTGCGTCGAGGAGGGTACTGAAGCTGAGATCCCCACTTGCGCCGATAGCTTCCAGCACTGAGAGCGCTTGATCACGGAGGGCCAGGGTGAGGGCTGACTGTGCTTCCTTCTGAGTCCAACCATAAGCCTCCATAAGTGTCTCAAACTGTAGCTTGAACGCGGTCCAGGATGTTGTTCCGTCGTAATGGGGAATCTTGAGCCCTTTCGTTGCGCTTGAGGCCGCATTTGGGGCGTCAAAAACGGCTGCAAGACGGCTTCGGCTCTTCAAAGGGCTTGGGCTTGTCATTTCCTGCTTGATTTTAGAGATCTCTTCTTCCACTCTCTCCTCTATGGCCATGACGCGATGTTCCAACTTGCCTAACCCTTCCTCCACTTCCTGTACCCGTTCGACAGCCTTTTGCAGTCCCTTCGTGAAATCCTTATGCATCTCTTTCAGCTCCCGTAGCTGCTCCGCCTGACAGTGTGCTTGCTCCCGTAGCTGTTCTGCCTGACAGCGTGCTTGCTCCTCTTGGCGGCGCGCTTGCTCTTCTTGGCGGCGCGCTTGCTCTTCTTGGCGGCGCGCTTGCTCTTCTTTCAGCTCCCGCAGCTGTTCTGCCTGACAGCGCGCTTGCTCTTCTTGGCGGCGCGCTTGCTCTTCTTGGCGGCGCGCTTGCTCTTCTTGGCGGCGCGCTTGCTCTGCCATCATTTGCTGCAGCTGTAGCAGAAGATCCACCTGCACAGGCTTGGCTTCTGCATCGCTGGTTTGAGCTGCAGCACCCTCTTCCCTCACACGCTGCGCTTCTGACATTGAACGGGTACTCACTCCTCTTACGTCCTGCGGCACTAGCGGCATTTTTCTCCAATCCCACTTCTGACACCAAATGTTACGTGCCTGACGTCACGTTCCTGACTATGCGGGCTTGGGTTACGGGATTGGATGAAATGAAACACTAATACCGGTTTTCAGACTTTCTATTGCACTTAAGTTACAGCGTCCACGGAGTTAAGTTATCGGCGTTCCTCTCCAGCAGAGTCCGGCCGACTGACACAACTTTGCCGTTCACGCTGACTTAACTCACTTAACTGACTGCACTTCACTATTTCACTGCACTTCACTATTTCACTCACTTTTCTTCTTTCTCACTTCTTCCTTTTCTTCCGAATCGCTTTAGACTTAGAACTCAACTGCCAGCGGTGAGCCGCAGTTCCGCTTATATACCCCCGGTCAGGTTCTAGAACATTCAATTTCGTTATTCTTTTTGATCGTCATGCCTCCAGAATCTTCCAATAATTTCGTTATTCATTTTTATTTATTCTTCTTCTCGCTCCTTAATTTTTCATCACTTTCACTCAAATATTCCAGAAAGTTCGACAAAACTTCCATCAACTAAAAAACTTCATGTTTACGGCGGGACTCGAACTCGGGGTCTCTGTGGTGTAATCCACACGCCTTACCGATTACACCAACTCGTGTTGACAATTCACGACGAAATTTACAATCTCTAGGCAACGTTTGACAACCATCCATTGACGTCATGATGTCAAAGAGTTTTCTGTCACAGTATATATATGATATACGTGCTAATAGTATCTACTCGTAAAAAGAGAGATTCTAAAGATCGCATCGATTGATTGGTACAAAGCCAATTATAAATCCTATCACACCAAATCACCTAGTTATTTACTCCACTTTCGAGAGTGGAATGATTCATAAAGTTTTCCAATAAAACGAATTGATTCCATTAATAATATTTTTTGTGTACATTCTTCGTGTTTACAAAACAATGGCGGTCAACGGATCGTTGTCTGTTAATATCAGGTCAAACCATTGCACAGTTTTGATGAAAAATATTTGCTAATCAATATGTTTGTTTGGTTTTTGCGTACCAGTCTTTCAGTTTACGAGTTAAAAAAAGTCTTAGTAATCTCACAAAGACTGGAATTTTGCTCATTTTATGGATATAGGCTCTTATCCCCCCTTTCTGGTTAATAATGAAGAGAAAAAAGGTCTAGGATATTTTTAAAAAACAAAGGCTTATATGACTAACAAAAAATAAAGAAGAAATATCTTTACACATTGTTTACCTATTAAAAACAACAAAACAACATTCAAATGTGTTCCTTGAATTGCTTGCGAGTAACAAATTACAGATTCGTAATCACTTAAGAAAATCGTAAGTAATTTGTATAATGAAACAAATATTTACACTGTAATATGTATTTCTTCGATCCAATAATCGTTTTTTCTCTCTTTCTTAATCTGCTTGCAACCCTGGCTAAGTATTAACCCTATCTGTAGTGGTCTATTGGCTCTGCGGATGTTTGCGTCTATATGGGTGGAGAGCTACCCTTACCCACCGTCCGCAGACCCTCGCTTACGGAAGGCCTGAGGTTGTCGTGCAATGCCCAACACTCGAAGAGAAGGCCATAATCTCGCATAGGATAACGATAGTGTTCAAAATATGATGTCAAACTGTTCTCTACTTTTGTAACTGCCTACAATATAATTCTTATTTAATAATATCTCAATAATTACAAAAGACAAGTATAACCTAAGGCAGATTATCTAAAAAAAAGTCTTGACATCACATCACCATTAAAAAACATAATTCGAAAAGGGTTAATGTATAGAGAAATTGTATCTATCTAAAGAAAGACAAATCATAATGATATCGGCACGTGCAAGAATTGAGGACGAAACGATTTCGTGCGTGAATTTATTTTTATATCAATCGGCAACCAGCTGTGATGATGAGAGTGAACCTTGAGACGGACCACGTGGAAAAGGACACGAGATTTGATGCTCGTGTGTGCTATTAAATTATTATAAAAAATACATGCAAGTTATTTTCTTTCAGACTGACTTTTATCTCTGGTAATTGAGTCTCTTGTGTGAGTGGTTACATTTTAACTATAGGAATAATCAAATACAAAATATAAATATACCTTCATAAATAATGGGTTAAATTAACCTATTTCTATTTAATTATATGAAATCGTGGAAATAAAGCACAACTGTAAACCTAAACAACTTTAATTGCTTAGACTAAAATACTCCACACTAGTCTAAACCAAATTCGTTGTGTTTTTGTTCATTGGCCAATAATAATAATTAAGACCATGCATTCTGCCCTACACGTTTCCCTCAAATATTAAGATTAGCACACGTTATTTGGCCATGCCTGGCGTGTTCAAGATTAAAGCAAATGATCATTGTATTGTTTGGTAAGTATAATGTAGGCAAATGGCATTGCCCTCCCTAGGTTAATGAAGTATTAGGCTATGGCTATTTTCAAGTTAATTTTCATTGATTATGACAAATATCTTATAATCATCGTCGGCCACTATTTGAAGCTTTTCTCTTTAGATGAGTTTTTCAGTATCTTGATCCTTTTATCATCATCATCATCATCAGCCTGTTGTCGTCCACTGCTGGACATAGGCCTCCCCAATTGCACGCCACTGAGCTCGATGTTCAGCTCTTCTCATCCAACCACTGCCAGCCACCCTGTGGATGTCGTCAGTCCACCTAGCTAGAGGGCGCCCTACACTACGTTATGATCCTTTTATGAAGGGCCAAAATCATTTAGTTACTTCTCCCACTCTGGACGAGGCGATAGGGAGTTTCAAACACTTCCAGACTAAATACTACTCAGTTCTGCTCCAAGCCGAACTGCAGTAACTTATTGCGCTTTACAGGCGACTTAGGGGTTGCATTCAGGTTACCGAATATTTAGAGGATGATTCTATTCACCCCATAACGGCTGCTCGCAGTTTAGAACTTCTTCTGCAGTAAATTATTCTGTCATTGATCGCCATATTCGATGGTTATAATAATAATTTTGTTAAAACTATTATGTATAATAACGGAGAACGATTATCGCATATTAGCATGCCTTTTTTTCATCTTAATTCAGCTGACTACCATGTCAACAGGTCCGATTTACCAACTTTACTTATCTTTATTTTCATAATCTTTAATTTCAGGTAGGTACGCCATCTTGTAAACATTTCCAATGACAGCTCTCGTCTTCATTTTCAGAATCAGATGACATGTTTATAAGCAATATAATTTAATTTTAAATCCTAAAAGCTGCATTTTCATACGTGACGAATGTAAATATGAAATTACTACCTCAAAGGCCATCAACTTGATAGACTGGATTCGGTTCGTGATCTTGGTGTGGTACACGATTCTAAACTCCTTTTCGACGAGCATATTGAAACAATAACTGCTAAGGCAGCGAGGTCTTTGGGTTTTATCATGAGATCGACAGCCCCATTCAAGAATGCAAAAACGTTCAAAATTTTATACTGCGCCTACGTACGAAGCATCCTTGAATACGGATCGCAAATATGGAATCCCCGGTATGATAAATATATTGCAAGAATTGAAAGAATTCAAAGGAAGTTCATTAAGTTCTTGTATGATAACTATATTAAACTCTGCAAACAATTTCACTTTCTTCCACTTTATAAACGTCGTGAGATAGCTGACGTTACTTATATCCTATCCATAGCAAACGGTAGGGTTGATTGCCCTGAACTCCTTGAAAAGTTGTCTCTCAATGTTCCCTCGAAATCCTTTAGGAAGCACACACCTCTTTGTCCCCCGGTTGCAAATAGTAACTACAGGCAGAGCTCATTTTTGTGTCGAGCTTGTCGTACCTTTAACGACATCAGTAGCAAGCATGATGTAGATATCTTTTGTACAAGCCTGAGAAAAGCTAGAACCATGATAAGTGGAGAATTTTTTTATAACTAATTTATGTTTTTTCAAATATGTTTACGTCATTTTTTCTTTATATAATTTTCTTGCGGTGTGCCTACTGTTTTAATTATATTTAAAATTTTAATTTGGTCTTAGTTGTTAACTATTCTGGCACTATTCGTGTGAATCTGTAAGTGGCTCAATGTCACTATTTTTCTGCTAAAATTGTATAATGTAGCTGTTGATTCACCATTTATTAAATAAATAAAATAAATAAATTACTTTTTAATAATGCACGGTTTCACCAACATTTTGGTTTCTATTGGTCATAGAACATCATTCTATGACCAATTTTACAAGCCTTAGAAATTAAATACGCAACACAAAAGTATATTCTTTTTATTTACTTGAGAGAGCCGAGCGGAAAATGGGTAAGCTAGCCCGCAACCAACCTATAATATAATAGGCGTGAAATATCGTTTGTGTTTGCCGATTACCTAATTACTATTAGGTGATCCTTGTAATCATTTGCTACAAAATCCTTTGACAAATACTGAACCTGAGATAACCACATTTTTATCCAAAATAACAGTTTCGCTTTGTAATACTTATTATACAGATGAGTAAGGGCTTCCATTTTTTATCCCATACCTGGAGTGGTTGCCAAATAATTCTGTCTTTCAAATACCACAACATTGTTAGCTTGTTGTCATTTATTTTTTGGCTTTTGCATCCGGATTTGTATTTTATCTCCAAGTCAGTTAACACTGCCAAGTTTTGAAAAAGATTTATTGAGGGCATTTTCTCATTTTGAGAATCGTTTTTTTTTCTGTGTTTAGTGACGTAAGAATTTGTACGAACTGCTCATACTTACGTGAAAAAGAAATGCTGAACCTATTTCTGATTAGACACACATAAAAGGAATTTTAATCCAAACACAATTTTGTTAAACTTAATTCAGATTAAGTTACTGAATGTAACTATTGATTAAGTCATTTATATAGACACAAAATAATCTTCGACCACAAACAATGATTATAAAGTATTCAGCACCATCTAATCAAGTGAGTAACTTCTAATAAAGACATGAATCGTTCCAGTATATCCACATGAAGATCTCTTCACAAAAATTAAAATGCTACGATACCACTTTTTATTGGTTTACTTATTCCTACAGAAAATTAAATACCTATTATGATTACAATAATAGCTATGACTTACTTACAAATCACTATCTTAATTTTAAACAATAATTTAATATTCTACAGCATAATTATCATCAGAATCTATATAGTTATTGTTATTTGAATCTTTGTACTTATCACCATTGTTATGTACTTCACCATCATTGAAAATTGGATCCATCTCATATGCTTCTTCATAATCTAATGGTACTTGTTGATAATCTGGTCTTACGTTCGCTTCATCGGGTGGCCCATAACTTTCTTCATCGAAATTTGGTGGTTTATCTTCTGCATAATCATTTGGTGTAAATCGTGCTAATTCTGGACTAATATCTTCATCATTATCTTCATCGTAAGTATCAATGCCTTTGACTTGAATATTTGAATCGTCTACCTGATCTACGTCATCAGTGTACTCCTTGTGTATATCTGTCTGGTCATTTTCATTACCGGTATCATTATTTTCAGTTCCAGAGTCATCATCTTCATTTTCTTCTTCAATATCTTGTTCGTCATTTACTGCGTTAATGCTGTCATAATTATTATCGTCTTCTAATTTATCACTTTGATCTGCAACCTCGTTTTCAACGTAATTGTACACGTTGTTCGAAGACTGTGTCAATTCAGCATTACTATTCTGTACAATGCTTTCGCTTTGGTAACTAGAAACAGGACCATCACTGAAATCTTCAGCACTATTGTTCTCGTCTTCCTCAACTGGTATAGCATTTACACCGCTGTTGGTTTCGTATGCAACATTTGGTATATTGAGAGCTTGTTCATTCACTGTTTGCACTGTCACTACGGCATCGTACGGCACTTCGGGGTTACCCATCAATACTAAAACGGCGTATTTGTAACCAGGTCCGCCGTCAACTATGTTCGCTTTGAGAGCTGTTCCAAAATCGATGCTACTTACTCGGAGATGTCCTATTAGTTCGCCATCGCCGATCGCTGGGTACCTCAAAGCCACTGAGCCTCCGGGAACGGATAACCTGATCTGTTCAGTATTAGTTTTTTCCAATTCTTCATTACCAACATCTAGAAGGAACACTGATGGGTATTTGTGGAACGGATTTGCTATCACTAATGCTGAGAGTTGGCAAATTATAAGTGCAAGTAGCATCTCGACTGTTTAAGCTCAAATGTTGGGTCATGGAACGATAATCAGATTCTTATATAAGTCTAGTGTCACGGTTGATACGGCGCAGTTTTTGTGTGGCCCTGATTGAAGCGTGACGCCTTCAATGTCAACTGTATCTTCAATTGGTATCAGGAAAAAGTTTATCCAATTATCGGGCATTGTTCGTACTTTTGTATCATTTGAATAAATAAATAATTGGAAGTAATTTTATTAGATTATGTATTTTAACTGATATTTTATTATCAGTGTTGGTTTTAACTATAGCGACTATTTAGGGTTTACTTTTTCCCTTTTTTATTAACTTTATTATAAGATTGATAAGTTTATCTGTGTCAAGTGAGCCTCTAACAAAAATTCTACCCACAAAACGAAACTAACACCAATTGTACACAAATTGAACTTTTGCAAAGTTCAATTTTATTCAAGTAGGTACTACACAATAATACTACACAATGTGAAAGAATAGCCCGTTTTACGCTACGTACCCAGCAACTGATAAATAGACAATTAACAATGTTATAAAGGAACACTCGATAAATCAAAAACCTACCAAACACTTGGCAAATTGCGCAGGTCAGGAACAAAACAAAAAATCGTAAGTGAGAGAATGTATTTAAAATTAAATTATCATCGTTGGACGTAACCATTGACGCAAATATCCCTGAAGTGGACATTGTTGAAGTGTTATGACAACATACTTTATTTGTAGCATGTTTTCGAATGGACGGAAATAAAACACATAAATTAATCACAGCTTGGTTTCTTTCAATAATGCTATAAATCATACAAATATTCGTTATTTATGTATGTATGTACAACTCGTGTCTAACACTACTACTATTGAGATAAATACTGAATTACTATAAGCTTGAGACTCAAGACTCTTTTCTTTATTTATCCTATATAAACAAATTCATGTTCGATTTTCACGTTACTTGGAGTCATGTGTATTTCACATGGGATATTTACAACTGTCTGAATGGCCCTCTAGTTCTGCTAAAGGCGATAGGTACCTTGTTATTACACATTGTTGCCGGTGTTAAAAAGACTTTGTACTTATCACCATTGTTTCTTCATAGTCTAATGGAACCTGTTGATAACATGGTCTTGTAGTCGCTTCATCAGGTGGCCTATAACTTTCTTCATCTAAATTTGGTAGTTTATCTTCTGCATACGGTAAATTGGTGTGAATATGAGGGGTGAGTAGATACTAGGAAAATTCGCCAACCCCTTTCGCGTTCACCTCCTATTCGTATAGTCAATATTACCTATGTACTATTGACTATAGGAATACGAGTAATACCTGTCACACGATTAATTGGTGGTACAGCTACAGTTGTAACCAAGACGACAACAAATAGAAGATAAGATATTATAAAATAATTATGAGTTGTATTTAGACTAAAAGATTTGACATCAACTTCAGTTGTTAGCTATTCAGTATTTATCTCAATTTTTTCATTATTTATACTGCATTTGTAAATAATACAAGACCATTTTCCAACACCGATTTTTACAGTAAAATATGTCAAATGTCTGCCACGAAGAGACGAAAATTTATTGACCTAACTGCGAAGACGGTGTTTGCCAAAACATCTTATATTATACCAAATGCAGTAGTTACAATTATATATCACAATGCTAAGATATTTGCGAACAATTTCGAAGATCAAGCTTAAATAGGGTAACAAGAAGAGATTCTTATGGATAAACATTTATTATACAAGTATTTAGAGCCAAAATCGTATGTTATAGTTGAATTAAGAGCAATTATTGCAATAAATGCCCATGCTAGCACTCTCTAACCGCCTGTCTACAAAACGTTGAGCGTAATGGTATTAGAAAAACAAGACGCCACAAGGAGGCTTTTGAGAAACTCAATTATAAGTATCACATGCACAGAAGAATCCCAAAGTTTATAGAATCTCCTCTTTTTTTTATGTGTTAGGACGGCAAACGAGCAGACGGATTACCTGATGGTAAGCAATCAGCGTCGCCCATGGACACCCGCAACAAAGAAGGAGTTACGAATGCGTTGCCGACCTTTTAGGGATTGGGATTTTGGGGATTTAGGGATTGGGAAGGAATTGGGGTAGGGGAAGGATTGGGCCTCCGGTTACCTCACTCACACGGCGAAACACAACGTTGTGGTCGTTTCACGCCGGTTTTCTGTGAGGCCGTGGTATCACTCCGGTCGAGCCGACCCATTCGTGCCGAAGCATGACTCTCCCACATTTATGATAGGATATATTATATAGGATAGGAGTATATCCGTCCTGTTTTAAGGAGTTCATTTAAATATGTGTTTACGGCTGATTAATATTAATACTCATTTTATAAACGCGTAAGTTTGTAAGTATGGATGGATTATTGTGACTGTTTCGCGTAAAATCTATTGAAATTGGATTTTTATTAAATATTACGGTAGCTATGCTAATGAGAAGAACAGAGACTAAACGACATAGGATAAAACGCGAGACCTAATTCATGTGAAGTTAGTATAGCTACCCAGAAAATACTTAACATCTGTTCCATTTTTGTCATAAATAATGAAGTTAATGAAGAAGTGAAGTCATCATTCACTGAACAAAATTCTACATTCCATAACGATCACACGATTTCGCACACAACGTTCAAAATTATGAAGTATTAGATAGACAAACTTTAAGTCCGTGTAATGAAAATATCCAAAAAGTCTGAGCTTCAAAAATGAAGACTTCATTCGTAAACATTAGTTTTGCCTTGCTCTGGCCTTTCGCTAATTATTTCTAGAATATCTTACTGTGTCGGTAGTCAATCATAGTCATAGATATTAACGAACATTGCTTTTTTCATATTTCTTTACGGGCTGATTTTTCAACATGGGATAAATTTTAACTGAGGAATAAAATTGTTGCTGTCACTGTCTTATACAAACATTCTGACGCGACAGCATCATAATTTATTCCCAAGAAAACTTTTATCTAACCATTGACTAACCTAACCTAACATATTTTACCCCACATCAATCTACAACATACGATTTTGGCACTAAAAACAACAACAAATCGATTACTGGGTAGCAAAGTTTAATTATATCGATTACATGATCACACTAACATACGAATACCTTTATAAAGGGATACATAACATCCAGGCAAGTACATAAATATTGTCACTTAATGCAAATTCATTTTTTTATTTTTCGATCACACTCACAGTGAAAGCACCAATTTCTTAAAATTTAATTTAAGTATATAATATTTGGAGAAAATATTTTATTAATCAAAATCTATTACTTAAATAGAAACTAAGCCTTTAGGATGACGTATTATAAGTGTATGGATCTTTTTTTAAAGGTTAAGACTGTAAATTACCAGTAAACATTTATTTTATGTAATACGAATGAAGGGATACAAAAATTATTAGCAGACGGGTTACCTGGTGGTAAGCAATTGATGCCGCTCATGGACAAAAGAGGAGTTGCAAGTGTGTTGCCGGCATCATAGGGCTAAGGGGTTTTGGGGATTCATGGATTGGGATGGGGAGATGGCAAGGATTGGGCCTCCGGTAACCTCACTCACATGGCGAAACACGACGCCGTGGCTGTTTTACGCCGGATTTCTGTGAGGCTGTGGTAGCACTCCGGTCGAGCCGGCCATTCGTGGTGAATCATGGTTCTCTCACACTTAAAACTATACTTCATCCTTCGAATGGAAAACCGTCTTTTTTTTTCTTTTTAAGGCGGATTGGTGTTTTCCAATTTTAAATTTGATATTATTATTCCAAAGTTTACGTACAATGTTTTTCTTCACCGCATATTATGTTCTAATATGTTGAAATGTGTCTCTTATCCTATGCACGGATCCAATACGCTTACAATACGCTTCGACGCAACGGGATATGATGGATAGACGGCGCGTGAATAGAGCTTGCCACGCGCCGTGATAAGCGTACAACATGATTACAGATTACACTACCTATTATAAATAACTTGAAATAACATCTACTCTTTGAGAATACGGGCTTTTGTAAGAATTTGTGGATCATTATGACACGACGTTGAAAAATAGTTTAATTAAATAATAATCGTGTTAATAATAGTAATTGGAATCATTAGCAGAGGATTTTTTAAAAGACGCAAAATGTCTACTTC
This sequence comes from Spodoptera exigua, assembly GCA_902829305.4. NCBI lineage: Eukaryota > Metazoa > Arthropoda > Insecta > Lepidoptera > Noctuidae > Spodoptera > Spodoptera exigua. The sequence continues at coordinate 5,289,994 of LR824623.2, forward strand.
TATCTCAATAGAAAAAAATTAGAAGTATTCTTTATTATATTATTTAACAGGATTTTATGGAGGTATGCGTTCTTCGAAAGAACAAGAGAAAAAGTAAGCATTTTCTAAATACTACAAAGTAAGTACATCTGTCAAACTTCTGTTATCAATAATCTTCAAAAAATTCTCTACTAGGTAATGGATGGTTCTTATAGGTTGGTAGATTAAAGTTTGGCATCATTTTGTAATAGGTAATATATGTTTATAGACAGAATTTATTATGAATTTATGAAGCACCTATTAAAGAATGTTAAAACTAAGAAAAGATTTAATCTTTGAACAGCATACTAAATAGACGAATTACAAAATAAAATTGACTGTTATTAAAAATAATTTATACAACTAGTGGATAATTACAAATATATGTATTAATTGCATAAGAATAAGATTGATTATTCTTAACACTTAATCAAACCAGGACAAGCGGTGGTAATATCAATATTACTTGAGCACTTAATTATTATTTAAAAGACTTTAAAGAATTTTCGCATAGTTACTCGTGTTATCAAACAAAATTCAACTGAATGTTCTTAACAGGAAGTTTTAAAATTGCACTTATTTTACAATGTGCGCTATTAAAGCATATATGTAGTACGTATAATTTTATTAGCTTTTTAAACCTTGATTTCAACAAATATTTTAAGACCAAAATGACTTAAATTGGTCGATCTGTTATCGAGTTTTTAGTCAAAATCAATACTTGAATCGGATGTGTAACGTCATCGCGCTTGTATCTAAAAACTAGAAAGAACATTTCTATGAATAACTAAATCGTTGAATCATTGAAATATAAACGTTTATTCTTGAGCGTGGATTAAACTTTGAATTATTTAATTTGTTACTAATGAGTACAGGTCACTCTACATTACCACCTCTGTCGAAGTGAAATACTTGCCGCATATCATGATATTCAAATAGCAAACCGAAAATAATTTTAATAATCCGAAATTTAGACCACTACAAATAAAAAAGTTAAGTAGTTATAATTTTATATAAACTGGCAACATTCGCAATTCGCATACCTACACTCTTTTTATGGGCCACATTTTTATCTGTACCCTCCAAACCATAGATACCAAACGAAACTTTGCAAAAATTCTCTAAAGCCTCTAAAACAATACCCCGAAGGTCATTTCCGAAACATACGCCACTTCCCGTTTCTCTTACACTTCCTAGAATGCTTAGCCACAAAAGTCAAACAGTGCAGAATAGATTCCGGCGTGCAACTAGCTTAATTAGCCTTGTAAACTCAAAGTGGTTACTGCGGAAACAACTTCGAAGTACTATTGTCATCGTAATTGGTTTTTATTTATTTATTTATTTATTTATTTAAGACTTCATGCACAAAACATTGTACATAGGCGGACATAAAGCATTCTCTACCAGTCTACCTTTGGGTGATGCAGAGATAATCTAGTGGCAGGTGCAGAAGCAAGGAAATTCAGTTGAATATACCAAACATATATATGAAAATATACATAACACACTTGGTTGGTTTTGTACTGATTATTGATAGAAATTATTTAATGCATGTACAAATTTTAATGAATGTAACGAAGTTAGATACAAAAATGATCATAAATTGTACTTCTGTGAGAAGTTCAATTTATGATCAGATTTTTATCCGTCATATTTAAGAGTGATTTATCTAATGGTTTTTCGAACAAAACGTAACAAAAAACGGTCTAAGTAATCATTTAATAAATGACTGTGTGTACCTATGCTATCATTCCAATTTTATTGTGTAATTTGAATCAATCTGTTATAGCCAGTCGTCTTTCCTCAAATTCAACAGAATCCAGCTAAAATGGAAGCACAAAGATATCGTTTCGTCCTGACATTTGTGGCTAAGTACTTAAGTATTTTTTTACATAATTTTCACTAATCGATACATTTTACTGCATCTCATGCTGTTGGAACTACACCTTACTTCCTTTTCCCTTCTCAATTCACTCTTTCCTCTTAGCATTAAGAATTGAATGGCACTGAAGCTTTGATACACATGGCAGATCAAAGCCAACATCGAAAAGATCTACAGGAATAACTATAGCTAGTTTTTATAAGATGCAGCGACATGAGACACAAGTAAAACGCATAGACAATATTATCTATCGTAAAAATGTTCGCATTTGCTTGTTCTGGTGGTTCATAGATGCCTGAGCTCTATCAGCCTGGTTAATTAACTGATCTAATTTACTTATTTGTGTATTCACCTGTTTTCCAATATCCTTTGCAGCTGAACCCAACGACGAAGAACTTTCTTGATTCTCCATCTTTTTCAAATCGTCCAATGCAGTGTTAATATCGCCGCCATTTTGTTTCGATTTTCCCGCGCGCGGCGTCATTTCGTTGTCATCGGGACCGAGGCCCTGGTTTATTGAGCCGTTTTCTGAAGTAGGTGGTATATAATCTTTGTCGTAATTCGTCTGCCCTACGTAGCTGGGCTCGCTGGAATATGACAAGTTGTCCTTCGCTGACATCTTGACGCGAAAAAAATTGGTGATTGTACCACATACTCCCTGAAATTTTTGGTAGCGTATTTTAAGTCTTGTGCCGAAGTTCTAATGGTACTAGTTGCATACGTTACAGTTTTGGAAGCGAAAGCGTAATTTTTAAATTCTATGGAAATAGAAGAATATTAACAGAAATACTTTACACAGAAAAACGTTACAGGGGAGCTTTATTGGATACTCCCGTTACACCTTAGCTAACTCTGTAGCTGATTTAAGTGAAACTACGAAAAAGAAATTTCAACTTCGAAAAACTACTACTTTGCTTTATTTTTATAATAACTATCGTGAGACATACTAAATTAACTAAAAAGTCAATCAGTAGGCTGCGCGACGTCGCCGCGTCCGCGCACGCTGCTCATGAGGAAGAACCCCTCTGTGGTTCGAAACTAGTAGAGCTTTTCTCAATATACACACGTGAGTTACCCGCGATTTTTAGTTAATTTACTTTGCTTTATGTCATAAGTTGGACAACGAGCAGACGTTACCGCAAGGATTACCTGATGGTAAGGAATCAGCGCCGCCTATGGACACTCGCAATACCAAAGGAGTAACTACGAGTGCGTTGCTGGCCTCTTGTGGGGTGTTAAGGATTTACAGATAGGGGATTTGAGGACAGAGTGTGGGGGAGGATTGGGCCACCGATAGCCTCACTCACACGACAAAACCCAACGTAAGTATTGCTTCACGCCAGTTTTCTGTGGGGCCGTGGTATCACTCCGGTCGAGCCCATTCATGCCGACTTAAGTTAAACAACTAATAGTTGCTATTGACTAAAATTGAAATAAGGATTACCTTTAACTTATTCAATTTAGTTTGAGTAGAGTCTAGTATTGTGTTCAGCTCAGCAAGGCCACTCGTACCGTCCTTTATTTGGTCGTCTAACATGGCAGTGTTCTGAAATGATATGCACAAAATATTATTTAAGGCAAATATTTAATTGTAGAATCGGTCATATTTTTGCCCGACTCCCAAAAAGCGCGAAATTTATCTTAGAAATATCGAACTTACAACTTTTAATCGTTGTTATTTGAGACACAATAGGTACACGAACGCCGGCGTTCGCTTGGGATTTGGTGAATTAAAAAGAACCGAAACAAGATAGTCCATGTCAAACTGGAAACTTTGAAAATAATATAGAATCATATCCATCTATACTAATATTCTAAAGAGGTAAAGGTTGAGGGTGGGGGTTCGAAACCTGGTAAGTACCAATGTGACTTTTTCCGAGTTATATGTACTTTCTATGATTATTTAGACACCACTGACATACGGTGAAGGTAAACATCGTGAGGAAACCTAAACATTATAATATCTAATTATAAGTTTGAAATCGCCAACCCGCATTGAGCAAGCGTGGTGATTAATGCTCTAACCTTCTCTGTATGAGAAGAGGCCGTTGATCAGCATTAAGCACATATACCTAGGCTGATGATGATGAAAGAGGTAAAAGTTTGTGACTCTTTGGTAGCGCTAGTCGAACTTCCAAAATTCTTTCTAATTTCACTGATTTGTGTATATTGCAACAACAACCCTGAGTGCTATAGGCTAACATCATACTTGATTTACGAATTTTAGTCCAGCTATCGCTTTTAAATCCCCGGGCTACATTACTTTTATATAAGTACCTACTTACAAAACCGAGGGCGAAAGCTTATTACTTATATAATATAGGTAATTAGGTTCAAAAAAACAGAAGAAGGTCTTTATAAAATACACATACATACAAACCTCTAACGCAAAATTTAGGACAGGTATAAAAAAAATCTAAACAAGTGAATTCAATTTTCTTTTTTCGATTTAGTAGGTATACATATGAAAATATGTCAAGGTTTACGTTATTGAAAATAGGCTTTCATAGCCCCTATTCTGAGTCACAAATCCTTGACCCCATTCTACCCTATACACGTAAAAATAACCAACAACAAGCTACCAAGAATCTTCACATAACAAGCACTAAGGAACGTTTTTGTGAAGCAAATCATCTTGTACATGGAATGGAAAATGTATTTTCAAGGAAAAAGGTTCTTTACCTCTGCCGTCCGGATTTCCACTTCCTCGAATTCTACCACATCTAAATGTTTATGTTTTGACAAAAACTCTTCTCGATCTGGCAAAGGTTGACCAAATAATTCAGCCCTCGTACACGCGTCTTCATATGCCTTCAACGACATTTTTAAAAACTAACAACGTATTTAATAGGCACTTTTTCCAAGAAGATCTATAAACGAATAAATAATTCAAGGAAGACAACTGACAGCTTAACGTTTTGGCGCAAGTGTCTCTCAAAAGTAAACCTTCCGTTGTTCAAGTTATTGATTTTACAATGATACGTCTAATAACTTACTAACTTCACTCAGTTATGTTTAATATAGTAAAAAAATAATTTTATCGTGGTTTTCAAAACGCATTGAGTAGCGTTGTATTACTGAGATAAGTAAATTGATTCATTTACATTTTAAAGGTCCTGATAAAATACCACAGCTAAAATAAAATTTAAATTTCGCGCGTAATTGTGAATGTTGCCAGTTGTATAAAATTAAAACTAATAAGTTTTATAATTTTATTATATTAATTTGTCAGGTTAAAATTTACCATATATTTAAAAATCAATATTTGACCATTGCTAATAAATTAATAACAGTATTTAGCAAAAAATGTGTTATTTCAAAATTCAAAGACAAAAGACGCTCACTTCGAATCAGCTGCTCACGGGGTCAATAACCTGAAGAATGAACTTTTGAACCACTTTGGAACAGGTTAATGAATGAGTTAAAGCGAGAAGTCAATATGTTTCTATTCGTTCCATCAACCAATAGAAACTCAGCTACATGCATGACCCTTATCGCTGAGAAAATAAAGATTAAAATGTTCATGTTTCTATTGCCACCCGGCTTTGGGAAAATGGAAATTCCTTGTCATCTTTTATTTCATTTCAAAATAAATGCTTGTAAAATCATTTGCCGCAGTCATATTGAAGAGTCGGACGGTTAATTTGTTACGGAAATCTACTGCAACTATGTCGTCAGGTACTGAGAATAAATTTATTCAACTTTTAACTTGAAAAATCAAACATAACCTACTTAAAGTGCACGAAATAACAAACGCTTATTTAGAGCAGCAACTTCATCTTTTTTAGTTTTTTATTCTTTTTTGTTTACTTGTACTTTTCGTTAATGTGTTTACTTTCTTACAATAAGTGTAGTGACAAGCCTAGATTACTGTTGTGTCATTTTAACACGAATGTAATGCCACATAAATATAAATAAAGCTTTAAACATTTTAATTACATTACGGTATGGAACCTCTTTTCACAAGAAATCGTTTTAAAAAGTAAATTCTTTTGGCACATTTCCTTTTTTTTTACTTACCACAAAGTATGTATAACAAATAGAAATCAATGTCGTCCGGATTTGCCAAATTTTTGTTATTTCAATATTTTTGATATTATGAAAATTTACAAATAATCCTACCATCATGAAATGAATAATATAATCAAGTTACCAGTACATAATGGTGTCATAGTCAAGTTTTTAAGATACAGCAAACAAATACATCACAAATGTAAGATTTTTGAATAATTTTAAGTTTGTAAAATAACAAAATCCTATTGGTTTCTGTTACAAATTTATTATAAATCGAAGCTGATTAGTTATGGCAGGTAATTTAGATAATGATAGGGTTAAAACCCTAAAATATAAGAAGAAAAATATACCAAGATGCTCTTGTCTAAATTGTTAATTGAGATACCTAATTAAATTAAGTGCCTGATTCACCATCTTCATACAAGCATCCAATTGATTGATATGTATACCTATATAGATCATACAAATTACATTCTATATTCAAAATTATCTGGTGAGCATGCCCTAAGTTTACAGCCATTATTTAGAAAACTAAATATAATTACTCAAATTACCCCTTTTTAACTATTTACCTTTATAGTAATAAGATAGGAGTTAAAATTATAATCTTAAGTGTATTTGTAAAATTATGGTCAAATCTGTATTCTTGTGGCATGTTTCACCATCTTCATATAGTTTGTACTATGAACTGATGTGTCCAAAAGTTCATATAATTTCGTTCTAACTTCAAATTTATATTCCTAGCTGTTATCTAGACATTGTGCAGCCTTTGTAAAAATCTTATATTTAACCATAGAACAAAGTCATAGATTGTGATAGATATTTTAAAAAATGTTTAACTTTTACTTTGCGGTAACACTATAAGAAATAATATTTACTAACCCATGGTATGTAAGAATACAAAACTAAGCAAGACACAATCTTTTCTATTCTGTCTCACATACTGGCTGGCTGGATGTCTAAATTTTGTTTACAACTGTATTCATAAAATCATCTCTCTCTTTCAGGTCCATTAAGCCTAGATACCTTATCAAAGTTCCGTAGTGACTTCTACTCTGATCCTAAAAATGAACTTGCACAAAATGCATGCACAAGGTTTGATCCGTTCGAGGTTGCAATCAGCAGGAAGAAGACTGAAACCACCCTTCATGTGTATAACATCAAAGTAAGTAGACATACAACTTTGTTTTTTTTAATAAGTACTAAAAACACACTCACATAATATACCTCATACACACAATAAACCTCATCGGTTGCCTTACGGGAACACTCATTGTAGATTACAACTGTATAGTAGTTAGATACCTTTTTTAGAACCTTAAACCTTAGAACCTTTTTTCTATCTATCTTTATTTTATTTTTTTTGCTAAAGTCACAAGTTAGCATTCAAAAGAAGAATGAAAGCATTATGGATAGTATGTTAGTGGTTGCATAGTTTGCCCTGATTGTACAGATTCCGAATAAAGGCCTTCGGAGTAAACTTCAAAAACATGCACATAAGACCAAAAGCCTGAAAGTTAGAGAAGCTAAAGAAGAAGTATGTAATGAACTTTAGTAGGTTGTATTTTGCACCTTAAGTATTGTAATGGCCTGGCCTGGAAGTTAAGACGCCCGCTTCTTATACATGAGAGTACTTGTTCCAAACCTGACAAGAACCAATGTCACTTATTCGAGTTTTATAGATATATTTGAAGTATATTTAGATACCACTGTCAAATGGTAAAGGAAAACATAGTAAGAAACCTAGATTTGTAATTTTTAATTAAGTATATTTTATTTGATATCCCCAATCTGAGTTGAGCACAGCTGATAAGTGCTCAAACATTCTCAGTTTAGAAGGGGCCTTTTTGCTCAGCAGGAACACTCATATGGTGGTGATGATGTATGTTGTTGTAACATCTTGGAAACTACATTTGAATAAACCGTTTTTATTTGTGGATGGCACATATACAGGTTTGGAAGTGAAGATGTACTGTCAGACTGCGACAATCCTGTACAAATCTTTAATGAACACCAAGCTACAGTATGGTAGCATCATTTTTACCTTTTTTTTTTAATAGTGGATATATTTTATAGAACCATTACTCAATAATTTTTAACGTTGAGGTTGGAGGGCTATTCTAAAACTGCCTATAATAAAAAAGGATAAGAATAAGACCTTTTCTCATATATTATACACAAAGTGGATTTTCCGTTTTCTAGATTTGTTTATTAGTACATAGATAAGATTCTATACATATAGTATTTTAATAGTTAAAACTTTTTTTTTTTAGTTTGACAATCATGTTTATACACTATATATTTTTCTTTCTTTCTTTTGTTTTATAAATATTTTCCTATTCTTATCTAGTTATTATTTGAAACTGGTTTACATTAAACCATGTTATAACTATCATTAGTTAAAAATATTCTTGATTGAGGTTCTTTAATTTCATTGAATATAAGTATAAAACGAACTATACCTATCGATATTTTTTTTTTATTTATTGGTCAACATAACGACAAGCTAAATGTGGATAGTACTTTTGGTTTTGTCACAGGTAGACAATATTAGTGATCATAGGAAATCTTAGGAAAGTTAATAGCAGTACAAATCCAGTTATTGTTGATTCCCCACTTATCCCTAAGCTGGAGACTGGGAGATAATGACATAATAATATGTCATTACGTTCGTCTTATGTACCTTAGCTTATCATATTTTAAATGATAAATAAATAGTTATGCAAAAAAGTCTTACACTCCTTTTCTTTGTGTGGGTGAATTTACAAACAAACAATTTACACACACACCACACATAGACAACAATTTATGGATTTATAAAACACACACATTGCAGGATAGTCCACCGCATCAACTATACACTCTATACCGCTCTATTAATTAAATAGGTAATAATAATTTATTGTCTTCCTTAAATCCTTGTTTATAAAATTACCTTTTGTCCAACAGATTGACTCTGAAGCCAAGCCGGTGACAAACCAGGAGAATTCTGGCCGTTGCTGGCTCTTTGCCGCCCTCAATGTTATGCGTCTGCCCTTCATGAAGAAGTATGGCATTGAAGAGTTTGAATTCTCACAGAGGTATGTGATTTTTATGCCTAGTCATTAGTTCTGTAGTCTCATTTGTCTATGTATAGGTAATACGGTAGTTTCCAACTACTCAAATTTAATACTTTTATCCAAATGTCAATAACGATACTTTTCTATGAAATTTGTATGAAACTCCGCATTATGACATCATATTTTTATTATAACTTTCGTGAGACATTCTAAATTAATTATTAAGTTTTCGGTTTACTCACGTAATAATTTGAGATACTCGACTAGTTTCAAGCCGTGCTAGAGGCCCATATTCATTACGTCAAAGTAAAATTATTATCGAAAATTTTGTGTATCAACAGATCGATCAATAAAAGTACCTATAGGTTTTTTCAATGTTTTATTGTATTGAAATGTCGACCAAACCAATTTAACTTATAACTTATAGAGAAGAGAGAATCTTTATATATCATTATTTGGCACCGGAAATGCCGCACAAAACACCATCGTCCCATATTTTTTTAAGATATAATTTCTTATGCTTTTTACTTCTATTATATTCTTGACACCAGTGAAATAGCAATTGTACTTCGCTTGTTACTTCACAGAAAACAGGTGTATATGTATATGTATGTAGGTAGATAGGTAGGTACTTTATTTAGACAATGCATGGCAACACGGCGTCGCCGTCGTCTCGTCGTGTGTATGGAGGATTTGTTATCGTTATTATGTCTACTTTCGCCTGTAATCACAACAGTCATCGATATCGTATTTCTCATAATATAAACACGAAATTTCGTTTGAATGTCTCTTTGTATGAATAACAGCATGACAATTCATGTAGGACAACAACAACACACAGAATTGTTCCAAGCGAGAATCTAACCCGTGTTAATTACATAGCTGGTTGCCCAACCACTGCATCCAACGAAGATAAACCAAGGTACCTGCAAAAAAATGTATCTATGTTAGAAGTACCTTCACTGGTTTTTTATAGGCGTAATAAACACTAGTCAAATTCAATCCCTTTTTATTTAAATGTCAAATTGTCAATTTTCCATGATATGTATAGGGTCAGTGCTGTGATTTCATGTATTTTTTTTAACAAATAGTATTCGTATACTTATTTTTAAAAATATATTTATTTGAATAATTTATTTTCGCTTATAATAATAAAGCAAATGCTCTTCTTCAGCTGCTGAAAGAGACACTTGTAGATGAAGAGTTAAATTTGGGGATGGATGATTCGTTACCGAGGCTGTTATTTCCTAATGAGTTTTCCCATTGTCTTTAAGCGTACAAACAAAATTGAAGTCTCAACTTTCGGCATGAGACACGATATTTAACATACGGTATTTAGGTAATTATACAAGATTACCTAAAAGAAATCGCTCTAAGCGATAAGGCGTCCCGTTGCAAAGACATCCCCAAGAATTGTCTATTTAATTTGAATGTTCCTTCTCCACAGCTACCTGTTCTTCTGGGATAAGATTGAACGCGCTCATTATTGGCTGAACAACATCGTCGCCACCGCCAAACAGGGAGAGCAACTCGAGGGACGACTGGTCAACTTCCTCTTGAAGGTAAGAAACTTCATCGTATTAGTAACAAAACGGGCCTCTACTGCTACAAGCGTGATTCTACAGACGGTGAGCAAGATTAACTCAACGCCACCACACACGGGGCAACTAAAGGCACATTTGAACGACAACCAAAAAAAAAGATTACTTTCAAAAATATCAAATTTGTATGTCAGTCTGTTGGTCTGCCCTCTTGTGAAGCTATTTGCTCGTTCCAAAGTGTCCATTCCAATGGAAAAGAACGATCAAGAAAATCCACGGTTACTCCTTTCAATCAGCTTCATTTTCATTTAATCTTCTGTTTCTGTCAAAAAGTTTAGGTATTATTTTGTATACATGACCATATACCGACAAAATATTAGGTGAATAAATTAAAACCTTTATTGTTGCGGTTTGATATTTCAAATGCAACATATCTGCGCCCAATGACCTATCTAAAACCACTTCCCTTTAAATAGAGGTCTTCTATAAATACTCATATAATACCACATTATTATTATATCTGTGCCATGATAGTACTATCACATTTATCGCAAACAATTATTTAATACCCACCAACACTTATCGCTGCAGTTATTTGCACTGATAAGTTGATACATGTATTGTGTAACCGATGCGTTGAACTGCGTTGTTTTGTTAGGTCTAAATTTATATCGTTGAGATATAATAGTTTCCTGCTCGTTCTTCTCTTTTCTACACTCTCTACACTCTTTTTTAATGGTATAGGTCGGTAAACTAGCAGACACCTTTTTTTGTCAGGGGAAAATCATCCAATGACTTCTCCCGCCCAGGGTAAGGGGAGAGAGAGCGTCAGACGCTTACTGACTAAAAACACCCCGTTCCTTCTCCTCTGGGCCGAGGTCGCAGTGCCTCATTGCACTTACCCCGCAGCCCCATGGACACCAACCCCAAAGAGTTACTAGTGCGTTGCCGACCTTTTAGGAATAGGGGTGTGGATTTTTAAGGATTGGAAGGGATGGGGGAACGTTTCGGGAAACACGACGGTGTGGTTGTTTCACGCCGGTTTTCTGTGAGGACGTGATATCACTCCGGTTGAGCCAACGCATTCGTGCCGAAGCTTGGCTTTCTGTTCCTGAAACTAAATAAATACTTGAAGCCTCTAATACTTCTCGGACAAAATGAGTGCAACTCATTCTAGCCATCCAGAAAGTTTTTCAATGTTTTTAATTTCGTAACTACATATCTAATAATGTAAACTGATACAATACTATTTAAAACTTTTCATCGAATTAAAGCTGATAATATTTATCGACTCTTTAAGAGTATTTTACTCTGTAATTCAATTTGTTAACAGGACTTTATGCCTCACTAGCGCCATTGCTAAGTGTAAAACCACTATTGACTATAAGTTTGAAAGCGTCAATCCTCCTTGAGCAAGCGTACAATTAATGCTCAAATCTTCTCCGTATGAGAAGAGGCCTTTGCCCCAGCGGTGGGTACTTATAGGATAATGATGATAATGCCAGTATAGTCGGAATCTTCACTTTGGAACGAGCAAATAGCTTCACTAAGAGGACTAACCGACAGACTGAAAGTTTTTTTAAAATTTGACGTTCAATAGTACCTATAAGGGTCTAATTGAAATAAATGATTATGACTTTTTTTAAATGAATAATTACCGTTCCTTCCGCTTTTGACGCCGAACCTCTGAACTGAAGCACATCAAGCTACCTACCTAGAAATTTTTTTAACGAATTTTCAACCTTACAATTTGTCGACAGAGTTCAAAATCGTACTCCAGTATTTGTAAGTATTATTTTTCTATTTACAGGACCCAATCAACGATGGTGGTCAATGGGACATGATAGTGAACTTGGTGAACAAGTATGGCGTCATCCCCAAGAAGTGTTTTGCTGAGTCGTTTAGCTCCCGCCGCAGTTTGCATATGAACGCTCTCATTAAGACTAAGGTAATAATAGTTCTCACTGTCAACCCATTGCTTTTAAAGACCAAAGGGAATAATATAATTTATTATCCACGTTTTAGTGTAGCTATAGGAAGATAACAAAACCAAGAATAGCAACGTCATCGACATTGCCTATGCCGAATGGACCTTATCATTATAATGATATTGATAGAGCCTCGCTATGTATTCTCTATCGCCTTTATCACGGGGAGTGTTCTGAGGAATTGTTTGGTTTGATGCCATGCGAAAAAAAATTCAACCCCATCACATAGATAGTTGGCAGTCAACAACTGTGCGATTTCCGCGTAATTTTCTGCCCCGCACAGCAAAGCTTTGTAATGATCTTCCGGCGGCGGTATTCCCGAACCGATACGACCTTCAAACCTTCAAGAAACGAGCGTATTCCTTCTTAAACGGCCGGCAACGCACCTGTGACTCCTCTGGTGTTGCAGGTGTCCATGAGCGGCGCCGATCGCTTACCATCAGGTGATCCGTCTGCTTGTTTGCCGCCTCTTCCATAAAAAAATGGTAGCACAAATTTTCGATTGGAACACTAAGTTATAACTCACGCAAAGTAAATGAAAACAAAACAATTTCTAAACCTTAAACTGATATCGTTGTTATGTGTTCCCAGCTTCGTGAATACGCCAAGGAGCTTCGCGACAAGGTGGCAGCTAACGCGTCTGATGAAGAGATCCAGTGCACCATACAGAAACAGATGGCAGTCATCTACAACATCGTAGCTACTTGCTTAGGTATCTAAGCTTTTGAAAAAGAGTAATTGACAATGGATATTTTTTTCATTCTTCTCCTTAGAATTAGCACCTGACGAACAGACTGACAGACTATTATTCTTTTCTAACATTTCAAAAGTATCTATCTATGGTTTAATTGGCATAAATTATAATGACAGTTAAGTTTTTTTTTAAATTAAATTGTCGAGTACCTAACGGCTAAATTCGTCATTGCTGATTATTTTCTTTTAATTGTTTTTCGTCAAATAAGTCGGTTGGGGTACCACCTTGCTTATTTCTTTATTTTTTTTTAAATACACATTTATCATTTTGTTCACATCCTTTCACGTTGAAGTCATAACAATTTATTAATAACTAAGACAAAGTAGGTATCAAGTTTTCCAAAATATTCTTGTTTATCTCATACTAGCTACTCTCGCACGGTTTCACCCGCTGCTAGGCTCCATATTCATATTTATTTATAGGTATGCATACCATAATGTTACAAAGATGTAAAGGTAGACTGATAGGGCACAGCAAAAGAAGGCATACATAAGTTTAATAACATTATAATTAGGCATTTGATCGTATAGTGATGTTTTATAGCCTATAGCGCTCAGGAATATTGTAGCTATCTCTCAGTGAAAGAATTTAGGCAATCCGACCCGCGGTTTCAAAGATTACCCCTACATACAAACTTCCAACTTCCTTTATCTCTTTATTATATATTTCAGTACATGGCTGTGGTAGTTATTATACTATTTCTATGTATTCCCACACAGGTACCCCTCCAGAAAAGTTCAACTACGAGTACTACAACAAGGAAAAGACGTACAACAGCTTCGGGCTGCTCACGCCGCAGGAGTTCTACGAGAAACATGTCCGTCCACTCTTCGATGTTAATAATAAGGTATAAGTTTTATCACACCATCTAGACTCTAGAGCCCCTCATACATAATACACTGCTAGATGTCTGAGACTACTGCCTACTTTGATTTTGACTTTCCTTAATAATAAGAGGGGGCTCTCTCTTTCTTCTCTTCTCTCTTTTTGTTTTTGTCACTTTCTATAATTCTCATCTTGAATCATTCTTTTTTTTAATTATCTGTCTCTGTTAAATATGTAGTCTTTTAGTAAGTTCCGATAGTAAAAGTTTTCTAACATTCATACTAGACAAAGGCATTAAATAAAATCGAATACAATATTTCCTATTCGTTTTACTTGCTCCATAATCCAACAAGTTTGGGAGAGCCATGCTTTTACACGATTGGGTTGGTTCGACCAAAGTGATACCACGGCCTTACAGAAAACCGGCTTGAAACAACCACAACGTTTTTTTTTTGTTAGGGTAAAATTATTAAATGACTTGATAGGACTTGGAGGAAGTGTGAGTGTGCTGACTAAAAACCCCCCTGTGCCTGCTCCTGCTCTGGGCCGAGGTCGCGGTGCCTAATTGCGCTTACCCCGCAAGCCCGGCTAGGCTAACAACCATAGCGTTGTTTCTCCTTGTGACTGAAGTTACCGGAGGCTTAACACTTAAAATCTGTAAATCTCTAATAACTCCTTCATTTATGCGGTTGTCTTTGTACTGATGGCTTACCATCAGGTAACCCGCATGTATTTGCCAATCTATGACATAAAAAACCTCGATTAGAGTGGCCCACATTTTGTTCCCCATTTTGTTGAACATATAGTATTAATCTAATACAATTGGATAGTTTCCTAGTTCCAAAATAAATTAATTCGACGTTTCAATACAATAAAATATTGAAAAATAACTATACTTTTATTCATTGATCAATCCTTACACAAAATTTTAGATATATTTAGCTAATTTTTAAGTAATAAATAAACTATTTGACTTAAAAATTCTATGACGTCATAACTCAGTGTTTCATACAAATTTATCATCTTTAACATTTGGATAAAAGTATTGAATTTTACTACTTAGTTGGAAACTGCCGTATTTTCCTTAGTATTTCTGCTCATCCCTTAATCTTTCTTTACAGGTATGTCTAGTATCGGACCCCAGACAGTCGAACCCGTTTGGACAGCTGTACACGCTCCAGTGCCTGGGCAACGTGGTCGGAGGTCGACAGACTGCGTACAACAACCAGCCTATAGAGACCCTTATGACGTAAGCATTGCTATATTTATTTACTAACTCTCATTAACCACTTCGATATATTTGACACTAGCTTCTCTCGCCCGGTTCCACCCGCTGCTCGATTTTTTTCTTTTTTTTTTTAATGTAATAGGTCGGCAAACGAGCAGACGGATTACCTGATGGTAACAATCAGCGCCGCCCATGGACACCCGCAACGGAGGAGTTACAAGTGCATTGCCGACCTTTTAGGGATTAGGGATTAGGGATTTGGAGATTTTGTGTTGTGTGTCGATGTTTTATAGCGTTCCTCGAGTAATGGACTTACAAACATACTACATCGGTCAAAAGAGCTTTTGCCTATTTATTGCGGTTAAAAGTGGGTTTTACTGGTTATGATGGATTTAGACTGTAACATAAATATATATTTAAGTCAAAGAACTTAAGTCATACAATCAACGACCTAAATGACTAGCTGTTTGATTTAAAGATTGAATTGCCGTTTTAGTACATATTTGGTAACTGTATTGTGTTGTCGATTCGATTTCTTACCTCACCTAGTACCAATCTGGTAGCAAGAGTGTATTCATGAAATTCTCTGCACGACTGTACTAGCTTAAATGAGAAATTCAGTTATTCAATCAAACAGATTTTCGTTCAGGCCGTTGATTGACTGACTAATTAAGTTAGTTGCCTGTGATTTTTACTTTGCTTAACAAACCTTATTTCTTTTAATCTGGTTTTGTTAAACTTGTCGCTGATGAGCCATTATATTAAGGCCTAAAATTTATATCAGTTCAAATCATTTGATAAGTTATTCAAAAGACCTCCTTACAATGTGAGTGTGTGTTCTCTTTCGATCATTTCCTAATAACAGTTTGTCTTGTTACTTCTAGTGCTGTGAAGGATAGTATCGCTGGTGGAGAAGCAGTCTGGTTTGGCTGTGAAGTCTCCAAGAGATTCGAACGGAAGAACGGCTTCGAAGATTTGGATGCGTAAGTATAATAACTTGGAATTCCGGTAAATTGTAGGTAATACTTTAAAGGTTAAGGCTACTGTAAAGGTCATAATTGTGATTACAGATGTCAAACTGGTAGAAAATGCTAACGGCATTATACATTTGTGTGCTTAATAAAAAATCTTAAAAAATAATGTCATCGTTGCCCGGAGATTTAGTGCTAGCTTGTCAAGCACGAAGCTGGCATGTTTTACTAGTTACGTGTACTTTCTAAGATTATTTATACAATGATAGTAAAAGAAATCATCCACCTTCTTGTGTATTATTAGAGATTTAAGATTTGGGTATTGAGGATAAAGGGGGCGGTAAAGGATTGGAGGTCCAGAAAACTCACT
Source organism: Spodoptera exigua (assembly GCA_902829305.4). Taxonomy (NCBI): domain Eukaryota; kingdom Metazoa; phylum Arthropoda; class Insecta; order Lepidoptera; family Noctuidae; genus Spodoptera; species Spodoptera exigua. The sequence goes on from LR824623.2 coordinate 5,306,644, forward strand.
CACTCAGCGAAACACAACGTAACGTCGCGCCGGTATTCTGTGAGGCCGTGGTATCACTCCGGTCGAGCCGACCCATTCGCGTCAAAGCTTGGCTGTCTCACAATTCTTCATTACACTCCACAGTTAAATTTTATATGGTACATAGCACTTATACAGACATAGTTAAACAGGATATGAAATATACATAATTAGTTGAGTAGCTACCAAATTTAATATATTTAATTAAATACCAATTAAGTTAAGCAGGGAAATGAATTATATGTATCGCTGTTGGTTTACTTTATATTAAATTAATAAACCAATAATAATTTCCTCCTTACCTTCTTTCCCTTGCAGTCAGGATTACCGCCTAGTGTTCAACACGGAGGTACAGATCGGTATGAACAAGGCGGACCGCCTCATGTACGGGGACTCGTGGATGACGCACGCCATGGTCTTCACTGCCGTCGGCACCGATGTGAGTTATAAACATTTTTATTGTTATACTAGCTTCTACACGCGACTCCGTTCGCGAGTAATAGAGACTTCCTGCAGATTTTTGATATAAAACTATCCTATGTCCTTTCTCGAGTTCCTAACTATGTCTGTACCAAATTTCACAGAAATCGGTTCAGTAGTTTAGGCGTAAAGAAAAGACAGACAGACAGAGTTAGGCTTCGCACGGTTGCAATGCTGATACTAAATTTTTCTCTACCATTTAATAGAAGTTATGATACACTAGCTACCGTCCCGCTTCACGCGGGTACTATGCCGATACTGAATTTCTTCACTATTTAGAAGATGTTATTATACATGTACTTTCCACTTCAAACACTCTATGAATTTAAAAAACTGCATCATAATCCATAGTGTAAGTACTAAAATATTTAAGCATATATAGGGATAACAGGACTGAGAAAGCGAATTTTTTTATAACATGTAGTGATATAGAATGTTCTTTATAGCCACTAGTATCTTATGCTACTAAATTAACTGCTTGTGTGGCGCAGTGGTATGGAACAAATCTTTATATAATCCACAAATGGTAACTAATATCTTAAGCAATCAGCGCCGCCCATGGACACCCGCAACACCAAAGGAGTTAAGAGTGCGTTACCGACCTTTTAGGGATAAGGGTTTTGGATATTTAAGGCCTCCGATAACCTCACTCACACGGCGAAACAGAACGCTATGGTTGTTTCACGCCGGTTTTCTGTGAGGCCGTGGTATCACTCCGGTCGAGCCGACCAAATCCTTCCCCTACCCCAATTCCTCCTAAATCCCTAAATCTCCAAATCCCTAAACCCTAAAAGGTCGATAACGCACTCGTAACTCCTCCGTTGCGGGTGGGTGTCCATGGGCGGCGCTGATTGCTTACCATCAGTAATCCGCCTGCTCGTTTGCCGATTCTATTACATAATAAAATTGACCTAGATATCATTTGTTTATACATGACAAGTCTTAAAAAGAACATTACGTAAGCTTAGTAATAAATAAAGTATAATATTTGTTCTATAGGAGAAAGGCAATCCGCTGAAGTTCCGCGTGGAGAACTCTTACAGCGACAAGGAGTACGACAAGGGGTACTTGCTGCTCACTGCGCCGTGGTTCAGGGAGTTTGTGTTTGAGGTATGCGACTTCAACCAGAATTATTTTTTTTATTTATTATTATAGCTAGCATCGGCATCGTGGATATCGCCCTCTGTTCGGCTCTTATCGTAGTGGCTGATATGGTATGCTTACTCCGTATCCATACCAACCATATCCTCAATAATTATCGAGGACTTGGCCTATCCACCACAACAGTAATTCTTCAATTCGAAACATTAGTTCCGGTGATTAGTGTGTTTATACCAACGAATTAACTCTACCTTTTTTTGATGTTAATAAGTTTGTTACCACCGACATATTTAGTAAAGTTCTATATAGACACTAATTTATGTGTTATACTAATTTATGTTGCGAATCAGGCTCTTAGTATTGATAAGGGATCTATAAACTTTCTTTTGATCCAGTTCCTTCAACGAGTTTTGGACATATTTTTAAGTTAAAAATAATATATTTTGTGTCTTTATGTTTCTTATCTATATTCTAAACGTTCTGTCAGAAAAATCTTGTAGGTATTTTGAGAAGTATTCTTGTAAAACAACATAACCAGTTTACAAAGGACTTAAGTGCCCAGTGGCGCCCTCTACATCATTCAAATTATATGTCGCAACGAAAAGCATATCGCTTAAAAAATAACCATATTATTATTATATTCTGCAGGTGGTAGTCGACAAGAAATACGTTCCCGATGAAGTGTTGCAAGTATTCAAACAGGAGCCGAAAGTGTTGCCAGCCTGGGACCCCATGGGTACGCTCGCTTGCCCCTGCTGTTCCAAAGAATAGAATCTGTGGCAAGTGTTACGTCCAACTATAGATAGATGTGTCGACTGAACTGGCAACTCTTGCTATCTTAATTACAGGATGAAGCAAATCTGCTTCAGACTGAAGTTACAAGTTGATTGAAGTCAATTCTGCCACGAATGTTTTTAAATGAAATTGCTTAATTAGTTTAAACGGTGTTCAAGATTTTAGTAGTAGGTATTAAATATTAAGGCTATTATTATTTTAGATTTCAAGGATTGCCAGTTCATAATCGATTTGGTCTTACCTGTGAATATTGCGTTATAGTGTCATATAACGTTTTTAAAGTTAACTTTATAACCATGACCACTGACGGAATACGGTAAGTACGTCTGTCCTTATAACCTGCCTTCTATCACATGGGACTTGCAAATAGCACAAGACTTAAAGTCACACACCTCAATATATTCCATCAAGGAGTCTTTTTAGAGAGCGTGCATAAATTACGTCTAACGAATTTCAAAATTAATGCGAGGAACGGTCCAATCATTTGTATCACAGCTTGTAAAATTTACGTCAACGTTACGTCACAGGCATTCGAAATATTTTTTTATAAAATTCGGCACCGGTATATATCCCTCTTAAGAAAAAACTGTTTTCTAATACACGTAATGTTCACAGGTTTAACTATTTTTTACTTATAGAGACCTAACATCTGTAGTTTAGACATTTTTCTACGGAAGCAATAAATGATTTTATATCGCAGTGTGAATTTATCATGCTTATATACTTAAATATAAATTCCCAACATAAACATTATTTTAACTTAGGCCAATGTTATTAACTAGCTGAATTGTAATCCATCTCCATTTTTAACGACAAATATAATAAATAGTATTGTTGCCTTACCAAAAATATCGAGATAACTATAGCAATAATTAAATAAAAGGTGCTTATCTCAAACAATGTACACTTAGAAAATAAAGAATCTCTAATACTCAGATTGTTTAGGATGCTTCAAAACTCCTTTGCCATAAACGTTGACTGATTTGCTTTATAAGCGAGCCTGGAGCTCTTTTCACTTATGGCAATACCGATAGTGTAACTCAATATAGATAATAAATAATGTTCTTGTGTAACCCTTAGGCGAGGAACTCAGGAAGTTTCAAGCCACAGTACAGTGTCACAACTACGGTCTATCAGTTTAATTAACTAAATGTAAACAATCTTGGCATGTATTTTTATCTAAAAGTTTAAAAAATTAATAAACTAAATTTAAATTATCTTTCTATGTAATTTATACGACTTCTTTGATATAAAAAGACACACAAGATTGTGATTTACCTTTTAGTTAACCATCTAACCCGATAGGCAATATTCGAGTTCCTTACCTAAACTCGTAGGTATAGGTAAGCCGTTAATAGTTAATAAATAATGTTAAATAGAAAATATGTTAGTACAACAGACAATTAAAATTATAAAATGGAGATGGAATTAATTAATATTTATACATATACCATTTTTATATTACAATTGTGTTCAGTTTGTTACCAAAACCATGTTGCTATTTTTTGTAGACAGTATTTAAATTTTTTTATTTTTATATTGCCATATTTGCATTCTTAAACGGCTTTTTTGTTATGATTTCATCATAAACAATTTAGTCGCGAACAGAATATCAATATTTCATAAATAAATGTTTGAAATGCAGTTTTTTTTTGTTTTATTGAAGACTCGTATCGAACCTAGTTTAAAAAAATCCTGGAACTCAAATCAACATCGTCATTGTCATCATCAGCCTATAAGAGCTTACTGCTGAGCAAAGACATCATCTTATATGGAGAAAAAATAGAAAACACATTCGGCCTTATTACAAAACAACTTTTTACTTTAGGACTAAACCATTGAGCCAGTTTTTGTATTTCGAATTGAAAGTAGATGACAATAAGATTCAAAATTCAAAACCCGACTCAATGGTTTAAACCTGGACTAAAGATAAATCTTGTTTTGTAATAAGGGGGATTGTATCTCGCGTTTATCGGTGATCGGGTTACCACGGGTTAATCACCACGCTTGCTCAAGGCGGATTAGGGATTTCAAACTTATAATAACAAATTATAAGTCCAGGTATTCTCACTAAATCACGAATACAAATACTTGTATTGATCAAGTATCCTTCACATCTTTGTGAGATTTCCGACGGCAACGTGTCGTGGCGTGTTGTTATGCACCAAAAGCATTTCGTTTTCATATCTCACGGGCTCAGACATTGCGGGTGGTTTTTAGTCAATTTAGAGTGAAACTCCAAATCGCTTCACCTAGGGCGGGAGAATTTACAAGGTGATTTAATAAAAATCGTTTCTATACGTGACGTCGATCCGAAACATGACACCACGCATGACACAGTACTTAGGTAGTCACTGACTAGGAAATAGTGTTGGGTTATTATAGGATCCAAGTCATACATAAATATTATTATGTTAACAGTTCATATCATGATATCATGTACTAATTTGTTATTCAAACATTCTGAATTCATGACACGTAAATTTCATGTTACATAAAAAAGCCTTGAAGATTTGTAACTTATCATAGGTAATCTAATATTCTGTAGATACCTAATGACTATACAAAAATTATATCTCAATAATAATAATAAACTTTGTCCCACAGTCATCGTAGAATAGTGACTTCATCATCATCATCAGCCCATAATTGCCCACTGCTGAGCAAAAGCCTTTTCTCGTGGTTTGAGCATTAATCACCACGCTCGCTCAAGGCGGATTGGCGATTTCAAACGTATAATAAGAAATTATAAGTCTAGGTTTCCTCACAATGTTTTCCTTCACCGTTTGTCAGTGGTGTCTAAATAATCTTAGAAAGTACATACGACTAATAACTCGGAAAAAATTACATTGGTACTTGCCAGGTTTCGAACCCGCACCCTCATGTATGAAAAGCAGGCGCCTTAACTAAAATCCGGGCTACCACGATGACTAGTGAATAGTGACCTATCCATCCATCTTTTGAACAAGCTATAGCTACATTAGATGTTACCCAAGTTTAATTGCTGTATATCAAAAAAGTTTCATACAAATCACAACAACTAGTTCCAGACATTCCGAACAGATTGTTTTCTTTATTGTTATTTATTTCCTTCATCCAATTTATGTTTCATTGAAACATATTTCATGTGCCTTCGGACTTTATGTGTGAATATAATAATATAAATATGCATAAAGGTAAGGTGGCTAGCCACGGTCACAGACCAGCTGTTAATTGTATAAAAAATACACAATAGGTATAATAAATAAAATTTATTAACAGTACCAACAAAATTAACAAAGGAAATATCCACAAATACGATTTATGTACTATACAAAACAATACAATACTTCAAATTATAATAAAATGAAGTACATTTTACAAAACTGTTTTAAGCGACTTTATGGCCTTACTAGCGACCTGCCCCGGCTTCGCACGGGTATTATGTGTACCTACTAAATTTCTCCACTATATAATGGATGTTATAATATATAAACCTTCTTTTTCAACCATCTTTAAAAAATCCGCATCAAAATAAGTTGCGTAGTTCTACAAATTTTAGCATAGATAGGGACAAAAAAAAGCGACTTGTTTTATACTATAAAAGTATAAGTATGTAGTGATGACAAAAAATCATAACTAGCAACTAATATGTTTTCGTCACTAGGAGAAATATACATATCGAATGAGCCATAGGCATTCAATAAATTAACAATTAGGTAGCCCTGGGTGTCATCAGCTACATTCTGATTCCATCATCAATGTAAAATTGACAAATTCAAATTATGACTCATCATAAACCATTTCATAAACTCTTAAGTTTGTTAAGTATTTATAATTCGTCTTTCTTTCCTGTATTTACCATAGTTTTATTTTCATGAGTTAAAAAAAACATTAGTAGGTATATACCTTCATCATCATTAATAGATACCAACTTAAAGTCAGTCATGGTTAAAACTTGTCAATTGTACTTGGAACTTATGCCAGATATAGGTATTATATATTTTATATTTTTAACAAAATAAATGAATAAGACAGTACATCATATAAATATCATGTAACAAATTAAAAAATCATTTCGTATCAGTGTTATTAAATACCTACATTCTTCATTTCCTTCAAAAGGAAATTCCTTCTCTTTACCCACAGGTAAACATCAATCGAAAATGAATTTTGTATGTGTACAAAATTGATTTTTCTCAGTCTATTCCCTGGTCTCAAAAGACATTATGCCGTTTTACAACCTCATACAAACCTTGTACATTTATAAGCTCAATCCGATCAGGTAAGAGGTCCCTTATCCAATATGATACTAATGAAAATACCTACGTACGTCAAAATATGACTAAGCCTAAGCGGCTAAAATAGTAGTGCTGGATTGGGTATTTTATTATGTGTGGCATAAGATATCAGATTGGTTGTATACTTACAACTTTTTAATGGGATTCTTGACGACAATAAAAAGAGGATTTTCACGTCACTGGAGACACTAATTTGAGTAATATTAGCTTGATAATATTTTATTCACAACTAGCGCCGCTTGGTGAGCGTAAAATTTGAAAACTAACAAGCTTAAACTTCCTACTGTACTATTTCCATGGTATAACAATTGTTTAATCTAAGATATTAAGTATATATGAAAAACTATTTTTTGTGGTATTCGAGGCAAACAAGCCGACTGGTCACCTGCTGTGAAGTGGTCAGCGCCGCCCATGGACATATGCAACACCAAAAGAGTCTCAGGCGCGTTGCCGGCCTTTATTAATCGTTAATATGTAGTAGATTATAAAAGGTAACTGACCTGGTGCATTGTTGTATACATATATGTAACCTCAACATGTAAGACCGTGCCCTGCCTACTGCTTTTTAATAAGTTCAGTTGATATTTTAAATTCTAACAGTTTGACCAGAACTGCAACACCACATGTTAGGAAAAAATGAGAAGATTCCAATGGGGACTAGGAAGAACTTGAGCCGTTAATAAAGTTAATACACAGAGTTAAATTACAGCTTTCTTAGTTATACATCCTTATAGAATTTTCAATATATATTTGACACACTCAACCATCTCAAAGTAATTTTTACCCTACTGCAATCCCATATTAAATACAAAATAAAATATTGAACCTTGCAATTGCACATACTTTATTAAAATTGCACAGTCACTGGAAAATGGAACCAAATCACACAGCAATAAAACATTATTTCAATTACATCATTGGCAGTATAAATTCAACACAATAATAAATGGAACAAAATATAATAAATCACATTACATAGACTATTAGATAAAAATAATGCACTTACATATTGCTGATCAGGGATACATAAACAGGACCCATGATTGAAATTATGCATAGAGATAAGTTTTCACCACTATGCCTCTTGTGTAAGGTTCAATTTGTAACAGCATTTTGCACTTTCCCATTTTTATTGTGACAGTCTTTGTCTTTTGCGGTCAAGGACTCATATTTTAAAGATCTCAAGTATTTGAGCTTAGCCCAAATACCTTGGCACATACGTATCAACCGATGGTCTTGCGTTTCTCTTGCAAACTGTGCAACTCTTCGTACAATGTTCCTAGATATGTGTAGGTTGCCTTTTTGGGCTTGTGACAGTGCGGAGTAGAGACGACTCCTTGCTGCTAAACCTTCATCACCAAGCATTATGGAGAGCTTATATTGCCTGAGTGATATTCTGCCTGCTTCCTCTGCCTAAAATAAAAAAAAATCCATCTTAGCAAATTTTATTTTATGAGTATTTATGGCAGGATGTTATCTTCATGATTGACTGTACAGTTGACACCGTGTGTATGTGACATTGTATGTTGGTAAATGCAACTGTTTGGTACTTACACAATGATCAAAATAGTCCCCAAGAGCTGAGTAGGCACCTCCCAATGTTGACAACCATGAAAAGGCATTCTCGATTTCAACTCTTGTCCAAATCAAACGGAGTATTCTTTCATTCCTGAAATATAAAGATGCACATTGTTGTAACTTAGTAAGGTTTATTAAATTCTTTACATACAATTGATGAATTAATGAATGATATTGCAAATCAAGGTCAAAAAAGCAATTTCTGCAATCCTAAAACCCGTAAGGCTACCTACTGACCGTTTCTGCCAGTCACTCTGTTCAGTGCAGAGATGCATTGCTCTAGTAGAATTCATAGTCATAATGGTAATTTCTGCTAAATGGTTTATGCGTAAGCCTAACTCTATTAAGTCTGTGGCGACATATGCATACTAACCAAGCATAATCAATTATCTCTATATCTGGAGGTTCCAGAATCAATTTCAAAAACACTGTTCCACAAGCAGGATATCCACCCAGCCGGTTCAAATGTGACACCACATTAGCTCTATACACATCAGAGTTCACACATTCCTTCACAAAAGGCTGAAGAAATAACGCGTTCGTTCTGAGTTTCAGTTTCTTTTTAACTTCATCTTCACCATCTATTTCTAGTTCACAGCAGTCTCCTATCTTCACGCCAATAGACTTGTAGTATTCTTCATCAGGCAAGATACTCAGGTCCTCACTTATAAAAAATATTGTGTAAGGATTCCTAAAAAGACGAACTTTTGCTACCACCTGCATCTTATCAACATTTGCTAGGTTATATTTTATAATCAAAACAAATCCCCTAGAACTCCGTTAAATCACATTAGAAACTGTCAATACGAGCAATTTTATTTAAATTTGCGCATTATTTTATGTAAATATTGTGATTCACAAAACTTTGTCGCTTATCTCATTCGTTAGAAAATACTAATGTCAATTTCAATTTCATTTGTCAGTTTTGACATTCATTCATATTTTTTTTATGACATATTTTGTCCTTTATTAGTGTACAATCTATTATTTTAATCTATACTTTACAAAATTATCTTTGGTTTTAAGTAATTTTTAAAGCTGGTAAAATGTTTCGTTTACTCGTTTATATTTTTAAGGATAAGCAGGTAAGTAGGTAAGTATGTAGATAACTTGATTAATGATGAATAATCTATTCTAATATTATAAAGAGGTAAAATTTGTAAGTTTGTATATTTGTAAGTTTGTATGTAGGGGGTAATCTTTGGAACCACTGGTCGGATTGCCAAAATTCTTTCACTGATAGATAGCTAAAATGTTCCTGAGCGCGATAGGCTTTAAAACATCATGCTATGATTAATTGGAGCCTAGCAACGAGTGAAACCGCGCCAGAGAAGCTAGTATAATATTAATAGCGATCGTTATTAAATATTCCAAGAAGGCTTCTACTCTTTCTAATTTTAAGAATTATTGGTTTTTTGCAATTTTGCGATGCATGTGAAGCTTTGAAGCTTTTAAGAACTATCAAAAATATACTATACGAATTCAAATAAATATATTTATTCTAATTATTGTTTTAATACACACACACACACACACACACACACACACACACACACACACATTGTTAGTACCTAACCCGTCGCCCCTCGTATGTAACAATTCACTATCCAAATTTCCTTGCTTTCTTTATTTCCCACCAAAAAGCAGAATATTCTTCAATATTCTGAAATGCTATTTCTTCCTGTGTAATACAATAGGCCACTACGGAAAAACAAAGTACCACAATGCGTGTGGATACAGAAAATAACATGAAAACAAATAACAGACTTGAAATAGTAGTGATGGGAAAAATTGTGTTACCATACAAACAGTTGTAAGTTTCGTAAACATTCACTATCTAATTCATTGGGAATTCAAAAGGTATCAGTTTCAGTTGTAAGGGTGCCTGAAAATGTTTGGTGTCGAGGTGTGAAATTATTAATAATAAATTACCAGTTTAAAAGAATACATCATGAGGGGTTTTCAGTGCGTTCCAATCGTATTACTACTAAATATTCGAAGTAAGTTACTACTAGATATTTATCTAACCGTAATTTAAAGTAAGTTAAGTAATCCGTGGTGACCCGGAGGTGAAGACTGTTGAGACTTGAGTAGCCTTGCCATGTATGATTTTGCGGGTTCGAAACCTGGCAAGTACCAATGTGGCTTTTTCCGAGGTATGTGAACTTTCTATGATTATTTAGAGAGCCATCATTGGCATACGGCGAAGGAAGAAGACATCACGAGTAAGCCTGGACTTGTAATTTTTGATTATTAAATCTGGTGATTAATGCTTAAACTTCTCCGAATAAGAAAAAAAGCCTTTGCTCAGCAGTGGGCACTTAACGGCTGATGATAATGATGACTTACCCAATACCTATGTGATATTGATATAAGTAATTAATAAAAGGTAAACCCACTTCCATATGCTGAGCTTTTCGTAATCACGATGAGAGGTCATGGAGGCTTCTGAATCAAATCCGCTCTCCAGCAAGCCGTAGACTGAAGACAAGGTCGTATTAAATATGTATAGATACAGTCACTAACAAAAGTGGTTGGTCAAAAATTCAAAACAAATTCGCTTCCATCCAATAATTTTAATTAACACCACGTCTATCATTTAAACTTCTGTTATTTTGAAACAAAAAACGTTTCAATGGCGAAGATTTAGATTTATTAATGTGTAGTAATAATATAATACGAACAAGATTCACTGACACACCTAGAATTTTGCCAGAAAAGCCTTTTTGTGGACCACTTTACATCAATGAAACAATGACACAATGAAACAATGAACTTATTTTTGCAAATAGGCCATAAACCGGCACTTTTACACTTCAAACTATGTATATGTAAAAAACTAGAAGATCGGCATTTCCTATCTGACTACTCTGAGAAGAAATGCCGACACAAACTCAGAGGTCAGTCTCTTTAAGTCCAGACAATGTTAAAATAACATAATGTGAGAGAACCGTGCAAGTTCATAGTGGTCTTTTGAACGAACCGCTTCAGTGCCAGTTTAAGTTGACCCAACTTAAACTGGCTCTGAAGATAGGCTATAGTGTCAGTTTGCAACCAGTTCAACTCGGAAAAAGTCATTTTGGTAAGACTTTTTCCGAATTTGAGAAGCGGGCGACTTAATGTCTCGACACCTTGTCATGAGTTTAGGTCCAAATATATGTATTATTGCTTCTCGAATTCTCTCGTGATATAATTTTCAGTAGAACTCAGTGTTGGCGTGTTGTGGGAGCGGCTGCGCTGCTCTGCCGATGCTCTACAATCTGTACCTGAAGGCACAGTGGCGGACATGGGGAGGTTCCCCTGGATTGGTCTCGTTCAGCATAGCTTCTGTTAGTACATACTTACTTTACCCTACTAATATCATAAACGTTTAGTTGTAAGTATGGATGGATCTTTGTTACTCGCTGGTCTACTTACACGTCAAAAGTACTGAATGCATTCTAAAAAAAATAAGTAGATTATGGTCAGTAATAACAAACCGGCTACGTTTTATTCTGGTAAAGAAACTATACTTGATAAAGATAAAGATAAAAACAAATGAAGATGAAGGTGAAGGTGAAGGTGAAGGTGAAGGTGAAGGTGAAGGTGAAGGTGAAGGTGAAGGTGAAGGTGAAGGTGAAGGTGAAGGTGAAGGTGAAGGAGAGTGTGAAGGTGAAGTTGAAGGTGAAGGTGAAGGTGAAGGTGAAGGTGAAGGCGAGTGTGAAGGTGAGGGTAAGTGTGAGGGTGAGTGTGACGGTGAAGGTGTAGGTGAAGGTAAAGGTGAAGGTGAAGGCGGAGGTGAAAGTGAAGGGGGAGGTAAAGGTGAAGGTGAAGGTGAAGGTGAAGGTGAAGGTGAAGGTGAAGGTGAAGGTGAAGGTGAAGGTGAAGGTGAAGGTGAAGGTGAAGGTGAAGGTGAAGGTGAAGGTGAAGGTGAAGGTGAAGGTGAAGGTGAAGGTGAAGGTGAAGGTGAAGGTGAAGGTGAAGGTGAAGGTGAAGGTGAAGGTGAAGGTGAAGGTGAAGGTGAAGGTGAAGGTGAAGGTGAGGGTGAGTGTGAAGGTGAGGGTGAGTGTGAAGGTGAGAGTGAGAGCAAAGGTGAAGGTGAGTGAAGGTGAAGGTGAAGGTGAAGGTCAAGGTCAAGGTGATATATATACAGTATGTAAATTTGAACGACGGACTTATTGAAGGAGGGTGGTCAGTATTCGATTCTCGTCCCAAATATGTAAAAAAACCATGACCTTAATTTTTGATCTAATTGTCCAATAAAATACAGTGTTCATGAACACAGAGCGCAAAGCGAACTCGGAGATAGTAAAATGCCTACATAATTACGTCTACAGTCTATACGAACGCGCCGCCGCTTCCGCATTGTGTAAACATCCCCGTTTACCAAATTGACGTCAAGTGCATTTCCTAGTGTTAAGTAGTGTATAGTGTGCCTATGTCCTATTCCGGTGTGTATCCTATGCCTGTGTCATCCAGATCCAGTCCAGCCGTTGTAGCGTGATTGAGTAACAAACATCCAAACATCGTAGTAAGACAATATTAGTAAGATTACCTAAGCAGGCATCTTGATGTCCATCTGAATGTCCAGCGCCGATCATTTCTGAGTGTATTTCTACTGATATCTGCTTGCTTCTGTGCCAGTTGATGCATTGTTCTTTACCTGAAAGTTTTATTTTCATTTATTAAGCGACAATCTCTCCGCGGGTCTGCGACGGAGTGAAGGTGAAAGTGAAGGTGAAGGTGAAAGGGAAGGTGAAGGTGAAAGTGAAAGTGAAAGTGAAGGTGAAGGTGAAGGTGAAGGTGAAGGTGAAGGTGAAGGTGAAGGTGAAGGTGAAGGTGAAGGTGAAGGTGAAGGTGAAGGTGAACGTGAAGGAGAATGTGAAAGTGAAGGAGAGTGTGAAGGTGAAGGAGAGTGTGAAGGTGAAGGTGAGGGCGAGTGTGAAGGTGAGGGTGAGGGTAAGTGTGAGGTTGAGTGTGAAGGTGAAGGTGTAGGTGAAGGTAAAGGTGAAGGTGAAGGTGAAGGTGAGGGTGAGTGTGAGTGTGAAGGTGAGGGTGAGTGTGATGGAGAGGGTGAAGGTGAAGGTGAAGGTGAAGGTGAAGGTGAAGGTGAAGGTGAAGGTGAAGGTGAAGGTGAAGGTGAAGGTGAAGGTGAAGGTGAAGGTGAAGGTGAAGGTGAAGGTGAAGGTGAAGGTGAGGGTGAGGGTGAGGGTGAGGGTGAAGGTGAGGGTGAGGGTGAGGGTGATATATACATATATAAAATATTATAGAGATAGATGGAAATAGATGGAGATGGATGGAGATGGAGATCAAGATAGAGTCAGAGAAAGAGTAAGAGAAAGAGAAGGTGAAGTTGAAGGTAAAGGTGAAGGTGAAGGTGAACGTGAAGGAGAGTGTGAAGGTGAAGGAGAGTGTGAAGGTGAATTATTCCAAAGTGAACCGCATAAGGTATTATTCGCTGATGACACATCTTTGATTTTTAAATTAAATAGACGATCAAATAACTATGACGAAGTGAATAATGCCTTAATGAAAGTTCATAATTGGTTCACAAAAAACAACTTAGTACTTAATGATAAAAAGACGAAATGCATTAGATTTATTTTGCCAAATGTTAAAAGTAACGTATGCGATGATATATTATTAAATGGTCAGAAACTGGAATTTGTAAAGGAGACCACATTCTTGGGGATTACTGTAGACGACAAGCTGCAATGGGGGCCCCACATTAGATCTCTAGCAGGGCGGTTGAGCTCGGCAGCTTATGCTGTCTGGAAGATCCATCAGCTAACCGACGTAGGCACGGCACGACTAGTGTACTTTAGCTACTTTCACAGCATCATGTCGTATGGAATTCTGTTGTGGGGACAGGCATCCGACATTGAGTCTATCTTTATCTTACAAAAGCGTGCGGTCAGAGCTATCTATAACTTAGGTCGTCGCGAATCTCTCAGAGAAAAGTTCAACATTATGACCGTACCATGTCAATATATTTATGAAAACATTATGTATGTTAGGAAAAACCTACAGCTATTTGTAAAAGTATCTGACAAGCATGACTATCTTACTAGACATAGAAATAGATTAAGTCAGCATTTATTTAGATTAGCAAAAGTGCATAAGTCGTTCATGGGATTATGTGTTAAATGTTATAATAAAATCCCAACTGAAATACAAAATCTTAATGAAAGTAAATTTAAATTATGTATAAAGAAAGTATTATGTAGGAAAGCATACTACAAACTAAATGATTATATAGAAGATAAAAATGCTTGGAGGGTGGCTGGCTGGCACAGGATAAAAATTGTTAAGGTTAAGAGGAATTTTGATCTCAATTATTATATTATTCACCATGTTGTTAATTGTTGATAAACTGGATTTTTGTAAATGTGAGAGCACTGTAACTTATTATAATTGAGTTAGACTTATAGACTTATAGTATATTGGTACTTGTGTCAGTTGGGAGTTGTCATGCTCACTCAGGAGTCTCATTGGCGGTGGCACGGGCACTGGACCGCTCGGTTCCCTATAATATGGTTGAGTTGGGCGGTGCTGGTGTACGTGTCACGTTCGTGAACGGACGCCGCCTATTGGGACTGGTCAACTCGAGACTGTCTAAAGTTGCTGTCCCTGAGGGTTATTTCTTTTTCGGATACTTTGGTTAAAAACTAGTGTTACACTGTTCTCACATAATGGAACTATCTAAATTATGTAACAATGCATTGTAAAAAGTGATTGAAAAAGAGTAACCATGGAGTTTCTTGCTCGTTCTTCTCCATAGGAATAATCTACACTTTGGAACGAGCAAATAGCTTCACTAGAGGACAGACGGACAAACTGACACATAAAGTTAAACCTTATGATATCTTTTTTGCTTGACGTTCAAAAGAGCCTTTTTTGGTCTATTTGAAATAAAGAATTTGATTTGATTTGATTTGATTTGAAAGTGAAAGTGAAGGTGAAGGTGAATGTGAAGGTGAAGGTGAAGGTGAAGGTGAAGGTGAAGGTGAAGGAGAGTGTGAGTGTGAAGGTGAGGGTGAGTGTGAGTGTGAAGGTGAGGGTGAGCGTGAGAGCGAAGATGAAGGTGAAGGTGAAGGTGATGGTGATATAAACATATATAAAATAATATAGAGATAGATGGAAATAGATGGAGATGGAGATCAAGATAGAGTCAGAGAAAGAGAAAGAGAAAGAGAAAGAGAAAGACAAAGAGTAAGAGAAAAAGAAGGTGAAGTTGAAGGTGAAGGTGAAGGTGAAGGTGAACGTGAAGGAGAGTGTGAGTGTGAAGGTGAGGGTGAGCGTGAGAGCGAAGTTGAAGGTGAAGGTGAAGGTGATGGTGATATAAACATATATAAAATAATATAGAGATAGATGGAAATAGATGGAGATGGAGATCAAGATAGAGTCAGAGAAAGAAAAAGAGAAAGAGAAAGACAAAGAGTAAGAGAAAGAGAAAGAGAAGGTGAAGCTGAAGCTGAAGGTGAAGGTGAAGGTGAAGGTGAAGGTGAAGGTGAAGGTGAAGGTGAAGGTGAAGGTGAAGGTGAAGGTGAAGGTGAAGGTGAAGGTGAAGGTAAAGGTGAAGTTGAAGTTGAAGTTGAAATTGAAGGTGAAGGTGAAGGAGAGTGTGAAGGTGAAGGTGAGGGCGAGTGTGAAGGTGAGGGTGAGGGTAAGTGTGAGGGTGAGTGTGAAGGTGAAGGTGTAGGTGAAGGTAAAGGTGAAGGTGAAGGCGGAGGTGAAGGTAAAGGTGAAGGTGAAGGCGAGTGTGAAGGTGAGGGTAAGTGTGAGGGTGAGTGTGAAGGTGAAGGTGTAGGTGTAGGTGAAGGTAAAGGTAAAGGTAAAGGTGAAGGTGAAGGCGGAGGTGAAGGTGAAGGTGTAGGTGAAGGTGAAGGTGAAGGCGGAGGTGAAAGTGAAAGGGGAGGTGAAGGTGAAGGTGAAGGTGAAGGTGAAAGTGAAGGTAAAGGTGAAGGTGAAGGTGAAGGTGAAGGTGAAGGTGAAGGTGAAGGTGAAGGTGAAGGTGAAGGTGAAGGTGAAGGTGAAGGTGAAGGTGAAGGTGAAGGTGAAGGTGAAGGTGAAGGTGAAGGTGAAGGTGAAGGTGAGGGTGAGTGTGAGTGTGAGTGTGAAGGTGAGGGTGAGTGTGAAGGAGAGGGTGAAGGTGAAGGTGAGTGAAGATGAAGGTGAGGGTGAGTGTGAAGGTGAGAGTGAGAGCAAAGGTGAAGGTGAGTGAAGGTGAAGGTGAAGGTCAGGTCAAGGTGATATATATACAGTATGTAAATTTGAACGACGGTCTTATTGAAGGAGGGTGGTCAGTATTCGATTCTTGTCCCAAATATGTAAAAAAACTATGACCTTAATTTTTGATCTAATTGTCCAATAAAATACAGTGTTCATGAACACAGATCGCAAAGCGAACTCGGAGATAGTAAAATGCCTACATAATTACGTCTACAGTCTATACGAACGCGCCGCCGCTTCCGCATTGTGTAAACATCCCCGTTTACCAAATTCACGTCAAGTGCATTTCCTAGTGTTAAGTAGTGTATAGTGTGCCTATGTCCTATTCCAGTGTGTATCCTATGCCTGTGTCATCCAGATCCAGTCCAGCCGTTGTAGCGTGATTGAGTAACAAACATCCAAACATCGTAGTAAGACAATATTAGTAAGATTACCTAAGCAGGCATCTTGATGTCCATCTGAATGTCCGCGCAGATCATTTCTGAGTGTATTTCTACTGATATCTGCTTGCTTCTGTGCCAGTTGATGCATTGTTCTTTACCTGAAAGTTTTATTTTCATTTATTAAGCGACAATCTCTCCGCGGGTCTGCGACGGAGTGAAGGTGAAAGTGAAGGCGAAGGTGAAAGGGAAGGTGAAGGTGAAAGTGAAAGTGAAAGTGAAAGTGAAGGTGAAGGTGAAGGTGAAGGTGAAGATGAAGGTGAAGGTGTAGGTGATGGTGATATATACATATATAAAATAATATAGAGATAGATGGAAATAGATGGAGATGGATGAAGATGGAGTTCAAGATAGAGTCAGAGAAAGAGAAAGAGAAAGAGAAAGAGAAAGAGAAAGAGAAAGAGAAAGAGAAAGAGAAAGAGAAAGAGAAAGAGAAAGAGAAAGAGAAAGAGAAAGAGAAAGAGAAAGAGAAAGAGAAAGAGAAAGAGAAAGAGAAAGAGAAAGAGAAAGAGAAAGAGAAAGAGAAGGTGAAGCTGAAGCTGAAGGTGAAGGTGAAGGTGGAGGTGAAGGTGAAGGTGAAGGTGAAGGTGAAGGTGAAGGTGAAGGTGAAGGTGAAGGTGAAGGTGAAGGTAAAGGTGAAGTTGAAGTTGAAATTGAAGGTGAAGGTGAAGGTGAAGGAGAATGTGAAGGTGAAGGAGAGTGTGAAGGTGAAGGAGAGTGTGAAGGTGAAGGTGAGGGCGAGTGTGAAGGTGAGGGTTAAGGCGGAGGTGAAGGTGAAGGTGAAGGTGATGGTGATATATACATATATAAAATAATATAGAGATAGATGGAAATAGATGGAGATGGATGGAGATGGAGATCAAGATAGAGTCAGAGAAAGAGTAAGAGACAGAGAAGGTGAAGTTGAAGGTAAAGGTGAAGGTGAAGGTGAACGTGAAGAAGAGTGTGAAGGTGAAGGAGAGTGTGAAGGTGAAGGTGAGGGCGAGTGTGAAGGTGAAGGCGGAGGTAAAGGTGAAGGTGAAGGTGAAGGTGAAGGTGAAGGTGAAGGTGAAGGTGAAGGTGGAGGTGAAGGCGGAGGTGAAGGTGAAGGCGGAGGTAAAGGTGAAGGTGAAGGTGAAGGTGAAGGTGAAGGTGAAGGTGAAGGTGAAGGTGTAGGTGAAGGTGAAGGTGAAGGTGAAGGCGGAGGTGAAGGTGAAGGCGGAGGTGAAGGTGAAGGTGAAGGTGAAGGTGAAGGTGAAGGTGAAGGTGAAGGTGAAGGTGAAGGTGAAGGTGAAGGTGAAGGTGAAGGTGAAGGTGAAGGTGAAGGTGAAGGTGAAGGTGAAGGTGAAGGTGAAGGTGAAGGTGAAGGTGAAGGTGAAGGTGAAGGTGAAGGTGAAGGTGAGGGTGAGTGTGAAGGTGAGAGTGAGTGTGAAGGTGAGGGTGAAGGTGAGGGTGAAGGTGAAGGTGAAGGTGAGTGAAGGTGAAGGTGAGGGTGAGTGTGAAGGTGAGAGTGAAAGCAAAGGTGAAGGTGAGTGAAGGTGAAGGTGAAGGTGAAGTTGAAGGTGAAGGTGAAGGTGAAGGTGAAGGTGAAGGTCAAGGTCAAGGTGAACGTGAAGGTGAAGGTGAAGGTGAAGGTCAAGGTCAAGGTGGTATATATACAATATGAAAATTTGAACGACGGACTTATTGAAGGAGGGTGGTCAGTATTCGATTCTCGTCCCAATTATGTAAAAAACTATGACCTTAATTTTTGATCTAATTGTCCAATAAAATACAGTGTTCATGAACACAGAGCGCAAAGCGAACTCGGAGATAGTAAAATGCCTATATAATTACGTCTACAGTCTATACGAACGCGCCGCCGCTTCCGCATTGTGTAAACATCCCCGTTTACCAAATTGACGTCAAGTGCATTTCCTAGTGTTAAGTAGTGTATAGTGTGCCTATGTCCTATTCCGGTGTGTATCCTATGCCTGTGTCATCCAGATCCAGTCCAGCCGTTGTAGCGTGATTGAGTAACAAACATCCAAACATCGTAGTAAGACAATATTAGTAAGATTACCTAAGCAGGCATCTTGATGTCCATCTGAATGTCCAGCGCCGATCATTTCTGAGTGTATTTCTACTGATATCTGCTTGCTTCTGTGCCAGTTGATGCATTGTTCTTTACCTGAAAGTTTTATTTTCATTTATTAAGCGACAATCTCTCCGCGGGTCTGCGACGGAGTGAAGGTGAAAGTGAAGGCGAAGGTGAAAGGGAAGGTGAAGGTGAAAGTGAAAGTGAAAGTGAAGGTGAAGGTGAAGGTGAAGATGAAGGTGAAGGTGTAGGTGATGGTGATATATACATATATAAAAGAATATAGAGATAGATGGAAATAGATGGAGATGGATGAAGATGGAGTTCAAGATAGAGTCAGAGAAAGAGAAAGAGAAAGAGAAAGAGAAAGAGAAAGAGAAAGAGAAAGAGAAAGAGAAAGAGAAAGAGAAAGAGAAAGAGAAAGAGAAAGAGAAAGAGAAAGAGAAAGAGAAAGAGAAAGAGAAAGAGAAAGAGAAAGAGAAAGAGAAAGAGAAAGAGAAAGAGAAAGAGAAAGAGAAAGAGAAAGAGAAAGAGAAAGAGAAAGAGAAAGAGAAAGAGAAAGAGAAAGAGAAAGAGAAAGAGAAAGAGAAAGAGAAAGAGAAAGAGAAAGAGAAGGTGAAGGTGAAGGTGAAGGTGAAGGTGAAGGTGAAGGTGAAGGTGAAGGTGTAGGTGAGTGAAGGTGAAGGTGAGGGTGAGTGTGAAGGTGAGAGTGAGGGTAAGTGTGAGGTTGAGTGTGAAGGTGAAGGTGTAGGTGAGTGAAGGTGAAGGTGAGGGTGAGTGTGAAGGTGAGAGTGAAAGCAAAGGTGAAGGTGAGTGAAGGTGAAGGTGAAGGTGAAGGTGAAGGTGAAGGTGAAGGTGAAGGTGAAGGTGAAGGTGAAGGTGAAGGAGAGTGTGAAGGTGAAGGAGAGTGTGAAGGTGAAGGAGAGTGTGAAGGTGAAGGTGAGGGCGAGTGTGAAGGTGAGGGTGAGGGTAAGTGTGAGGTTGAGTGTGAAGTTGAAAGTGTAGGTGAAGGTAAAGGTGAAAGTGAAGGTGGAGGTGAAGGTGAAGGTGAAGGTGAAGGTGAAGGTGTAGGTGAAGGTGAAGGTGAAAGTGAAGGTGAAGGTGATGATGAAGGTGAAAGTGTAGGTGAAGGTGAAGGTGAAGGTGAAGGTGAAGGTGAAGGTGAAGGTGAAGGTGAAGGTGAAGGTGAAGGTGAAGGTGAAGGTGAAGGTGAAGGTCAAGGTCAAGGTGGTATATATACAGTATGAAAATTTGAACGACGGACTTATTGAAGGAGGGTGGTCAGTATTCGATTCTCGTCCCAAATATGTAAAAAACCATGACCTTAATTTTTGATCTAATTGTCCAATAAAATACAGTGTTCATGAACACAGAGCGCAAAGCGAACTCGGAGATAGTAAAATGCCTACATAATTACGTCTACAGTCTATACGAACGCGCCGCCGCTTCCGCATTGTGTAAACATCCCCGTTTACCAAATTGACGTCAAGTGCATTTCCTAGTGTTAAGTAGTGTATAGTGTGCCTATGTCCTATTCCGGTGTGTATCCTATGCCTGTGTCATCCAGATCCAGTCCAGCCGTTGTAGCGTGATTGAGTAACAAACATCCAAACATCGTAGTAAGACAATATTAGTAAGATTACCTAAGCAGGCATCTTGATGTCCATCTGAATGTCCAGCGCAGATCATTTCTGAGTGTATTTCTACTGATATCTGCTTGCTTCTGTGCCAGTTGATGCATTGTTCTTTACCTGAAAGTTTTATTTTCATTTATTAAGCGACAATCTCTCCGCGGGTCTGCGACGGAGTGAAGGTGAAAGTGAAGGTGAAGGTGAAGGTGAAAGTGAAAGTGAAAGTGAAGGTGAAGGTGAAGGTGAAGGTGAAGGTGAAGGTGAAGG